>OW121855.1:109086578-114086578 GCA_933228895.1 Platycnemis pennipes | reverse complement strand
GTTTGGCTTTCATTGGAGGAAATACAGGAGGAGCGAAAAGAAAGTCTCAAGTGGGACAAATGGTATAGAAGAGGAGATTAAGGAATTGCAAGGATTGTGAAGGTCGCGCTGGAAGAGATAATGCTACAAAGTCAGGAAGAAGCCAATTGGCGTTTGAAACGGGATGCAGAGAGGTAGTAAATGTATGTATTGGAAATCTTGTGGAGGAAATGTACAGCATATAGGCATTTGAAGGGCAATCGGAGTATCCCACGGGAACTCATTGAAATCGTCCAACCAAGGCCGTGTCCCTGTGCAGACATAGGGTTGACGCAGCGCAGTCGGTCCACTTGGCGCCAGATGGCGACACGCCCTCCTTGCATTCCTCC
Source organism: Platycnemis pennipes (assembly GCA_933228895.1). NCBI lineage: Eukaryota > Metazoa > Arthropoda > Insecta > Odonata > Platycnemididae > Platycnemis > Platycnemis pennipes. The sequence goes on along the minus strand of OW121855.1, from coordinate 114,086,210 downwards.
CCCGCCCCCCTGCCCGGCTTGTCTGCGTAGCGATTGGATCGATGGGGCCCTTGCGTGAGGGCCCTCCACAGATAAAAGAGGTCCGTCCTAGGAGTTGATGTGGTGGGTAGAGTACTGGTCTCTCATCCAGAGGACCCTGGTTCGAATTCCGGCAGGGCGAGATATTTTCCATTGGTAGGTATACCGGTCTCCACTTCAGTGCTTACTGTAGAAGATTCGAGTACAGCATGATACCGTCGGGTCGAACGTTTAGCCTTAGTCTCCTTGGTGCCTTTTGTTAAGAGTAAGTTACTGCCAACACCAGGGGGGTTATTTTGTAATCACACTTTTGTGAGAATACGTCATAAAATGTCACTTTTTCGTAGTTAAACTCCGCCACCCAGGCGGCGTGACCATCTTCGGATCTCAAGCGGTGAACTGCCGGTCATGTGCTGGTCTTTTAGACGATCTGATCCGTATCTTTCGACTCTTGATCCGTTTCATTATCTCCGCCAGCCATTAGTTCCCATCTCATCTTCTTCATAAAGAACGTGAAATGGAGCCACCATCGTTTCCACTTAAAACTTGAGTTGAAAAAAGCAACAGCGAGAAAGATACAAACAATTTTTAATTGTATTTTTGGAATTTGCACAACGTGAAGAACTTAAACGTTCTTAAATCACGAATTGTATATTATCAACAAATGATTTTCTAAAAACACTATTAACGTAAAATGTAGCGAGAAAAAAATGCAAATTCCAATATTGGTATAAAGGAAATTATCGGACATGAATTATCTTGACAGGTCATCCGTATAATTAAAATGATAGGGACAAACAATTTTTCACTCACCTTCACCGTATTCCTCCATTTTTGAAGAAAGCGGTTGCTGTTGCCAGGCACTCGTTTGTTTATTCAAAGTAGACGAGATCGGCAACAGATAGCGCTACCGGCAGAAGCTTTGACAATTCACGAACCGTTCGTGAGCCGATCATTAAGAGAGCGAAACCGATCTCCCGCCTTCCCGCAAAGAGTCATTAAAAATGTGAGATTACAAAATAACCTCCCAGGTTTCTCTCCACCCTTCCTCAATAAGGCCGGTTTACGATTGTCGTCTACTTCAAACGTTAACCAGAATTGGTTTCACCATGCTGGTTTACGATTGTCGTTAACTGGCTTGTGCTTCGGCAATTGTCGGTCACGGTCGTGAATCTTCGGCTTGATGTTTAATTAATGGGTGAGCGCCAACTATTTGCGAGCTACTGTAGAAAGAGGAAAATGAACAAGCATAAGTACTACAAGATTATAATTGTTATTATCATGTATGCAGCTTATTATTTTTACAGAAAAAATGCTTTAAATATTTTGGGAAAAAATTAAATTTCTAAACTGTTTACTTACGGCCCAACGTGTAGTAACGAACGTACTCAACGAGTAATGAACGTTGCTCAAATCCCCCTCTACGCTACACGCAAATTTGAAACAACATCCGAAATTGGGTGCACATACCCGCGCTGACATGAAACCGTCAACCGTGAAGTTGAAACTTCAGCTCATTTCATGCTCACGCTCGAAGTAAGCGGTTGACACTTTCACGCAATTGTAAACGTGTCCATAAGAACCCATGAGTCCTACTCGACTATGAGGCTGAATTTCACATTGACGCCATTCGTAATCCGGCCTTTACCCTTCAGTTCCCTTCCTTGTACAAAAGTGTGCCTTTAAGTGTGGGCGCAGACTGGAAAATAGAGGCGAGGAGGACCTTTCTTCGGGAAAGTTATCGGGCGCCATAAAGGCCTACACGTTTGAGTGGCGTCAGATCCGTGCGTCACCGAGGAAGTTCTGTCCGAGAAATGATAAGGAAATCGCTCTGGCCTCGGATAAAAGCTCTCAACTCCTTCTTCCCCGAATTGCACTCTATGCCTGAAGTATTCACTCCTGAAAAATGTCTGGAAACAAATGGAAATGCGGTTTACCAATAAATTTCAATTGCCGATTAGCATGAGTAATTGCTAATGTTAATCTAAACTTCTATGAAGTGGCTATGTTTGAAACCTTAGGGGTTAGGTATCTCAAATAGGTAACCAAGGAGTCACGTGGTCTAAACACGAATGGTTCGCAAAAAGTTTTATCTGGCACAATTTTATGCAATTTGCAAAACATCTTTATGGTTTTTTACGTGTGGTCAGATTCCAAAAGGCAATTTGAATCGAGCCTCTCTCAAATAAACTCTTCTATTCCCAGAATAAAATTCACTTATAAAAACAAATAGAATGGTTCTTTCAATTTGAAATTTATTTTTAACCATCTCCATGCATCAAATTGTAAGCAATATTCTAGATTTCGGAAGAATATGTGTACGGGTCAATTTATTCATGCATCTCAAGTCGTTGTTGTACCCAAAAAAAATTTCTGCTTCATATGTAACGATCCACCGGTAGGTGGCGGTCGCAATGTTCCACTCAGATGCCGTTGAAGAACTGAATACAATGAAAATAATAGCACTCAACAATGGCTACACAGATGAACTAAATAACTTCGAAGTATGATGAAATTAGGAAACATTGTGACAGAATGAAATTATTTATTTGTATTTTCTTTATATATTAACTAAAGTAACCAAGTAACATGTACAAATTCTGAGCGGAAAGGATGCTTTACTTAGAATCCATTTCTGAAAAACTAATTTGGAAATAACCTTATTGTAAATGGAAGGAAGATTTCTCAGTCTAGAAAAGTTGTGGATATAAACTACGGCGCTAGTGTTCAGCAGTTTACGTTGGGCAGACGTATATATGAAGAGAGAATTAATGAACATCGAATGTGTGCCAAAATAGGAACTTGGCTTTTGTCTCCGCAAATTATATCTAGCAATTCAATTACGAAAGTGACTTTAGACCCAAATCCCTACATTTAGAAAAGAAGGGGCCTTGGAACAATTTGAAATTTTTAAAAAGTGCCATTTGCAAGGGAAACATCGAATGCCTCCTTGTTCCTCTTACGATGTATATAAGCCTTTTTCTCTCTCCCCCCCCAATCACCTTCTTCCCCACCCCATGAGCACTTAACCCAATCTCAATTTGTAACTATACATACATACTTTTGCATCGTTTGTAGTTATCCACCTGATGATGGCATACAACGTCGAAACGTAGGTCGTGTAGTGCACAAATAAATTGTGAAATAATAACGATTCTGTTTTCATTAAAATATGTGTAATATCAATTAAAAAAACACGAATTCTTCTCAAAAGGCTGAAAAGTTCGTCTTAAAAGTATGGTAATAGGATGGAAGCGATCTAAATGTGCCATGGTTTATCATTGTTATTGAATTCCATCCAAACCTTCCTTAAATACCTCTTCAGCAATTATTGTTACCATAAACTGGAGAGCTATAGAGAAAAACTTTGATGCCGAAGTAGTCTTGAAACTCGATGCATAGTGAGGGAAACGGTAAGATGCTGTTCTATGGGCGACAGAGAGATGTCGTTTAAAATGAGGAGTCAGCAATACATTGTAGAATAAATCTCGTCTTCTGCGCGCGAGCCTTTTCGTTTGTCACTTGCTTTGAAGGATAACGACTAGGGAGCAACCACTTGGCAATAGGAATCTCAAGATAACTGTTTGTACGCTAGCAGTTGAGCAGACACGGAGTATGATTGAGTGTGTTCAAAGTCAAAAGAAAAACTGCCCATAAGATAACGGAGCCCATTTAGCGATATCTATGTAATACGGAAGCAGAGAAAAAGCGATGGTCGTAATAAATTTGTGCGTGCGTGTCCCGCTCTGGAACGCACATTTTCCGAAGGCCGGCTGCCGACCCTGTCTCTGAGCTGATCACGTGTCTTCTTAATATCTCTCTGCTTCATCTTTCATCCGTTCCAGCGTCTGAGGCCAATCTCCATCTCTCCTCCCAATCCTTCCAAAGCGAAAGCAGTTCCACCCCCTTCCTCCCGAAACCCTTCCGATAGCATCGCAGGACAGCATCCCTCGTCGTAGAGGGATGTGAAAACGATAGTTTTTTTAAAGTCCCGTCAGATGGCATTCATCGCCCTACAACGGACGAGAGCGGAATTTGCCTCGAACTATCATCACTCGCCAACGGTTCATCCGAGGCTTACTTTTGCTGTAATCCGACAAAACGTTCATACCGCCGTCACTAAAAAGCGCGTCCATACCTCTTGCATTTAATGGTGGAAAGATATGTTAGATTCGCCGTTAAATTGTTTTTTTTAACACTGACTTTATTTATCAGACGGAGATGATTATTCACCACAATGGTGTATTTAAAAATGCTCTATTACAACGAGTTATGTACTTGGTTCCATTTTTTTAGACTAATAATAATCCATAGTATAGGAAATGACATATAATTGGACCCCTCGATTTGAAATGCACATCTGGTAATGGTTCACCCCCAGCCACACACCCTGTCGGTGGTTTGCAGGTTGTAGGTATTATGTAGATGTTTCGGGTGCGTGGGAGAGAATGCAATGTGAATTAAGGTGCAAATAAAATCACGTTCTTTGAATATTCATTAGGATATGTTGAAAAAATATAGTACTTAAAAAAATTGTTACTATTGAGCTTTTATTTTTTTGGCATTTTGGAATTAATATGGCCCAATATTGTAGTAAACATTGTGGGGTCGAGAATTTCACACACCAAAGAAAACGCGTGTTGCTTTGAACATGGTGGTCCTTTTACTCCTCCGTAAACCTAACCCAACAATCCCCGTTGGTTGTCACGAGAATTCTTGTTATTTAACCCCATGATTGTCGTCCTAATACATTTTTAATAAATTAGAAAACATTTAATATTCACCCCCCATATAGGCCCCACCCATATTAAGCATAGAGCAAAATGTCCAAAGCTCAGAAAAAGATGTCTATAATTGGTTGATTCTTTAACTTTAACCCCAAACTCAGTATCGCAGACTGTGTGCGTGTTTTTTTTCTGTACGAACGCTCTCACTATAGCCTTGGAAAGCACCGATGTACTAAGCGGCCCATAGACGTTCAATATTATTGTGCAATGTGGGTTGCACAATATTTTGACGGCGGCCACTTGACGTTCAATATTATTGTACAATGTTTTGGTTTGTGTAAAAGATTGTACCGTATGGAGGCGATATTGAAGGTTGTGCATTATAATGCGCAATCGCGAGCACAGACGTACAACCACATTGTGCAAAGAGTCCCTGCCAGAATTTCATGAAGTCAACATGTTCAGTGAAAGTGAATTGTGTTGAGTGATTTTTTTTACTACTTCTTGTTTCTCAGCATCCGGGTATTTTTCGCGGCACTTTTATATCAGCACATCGTACTGCTCTCCCTTTTTCGCACGATTACTATAATCTTTGCACTCCACATCCCACAGAGCCGGAAAACCACGATACACCTCAATAAATTCATCAATAAAATCTTTTTCGGCTTTCTTGTCACCCAAGATAATAACGCGTGGTTGAAACGACTAGTTCAAACCGTTCAAACGACCGCTAGAGACCAACTGACAGGATATTGCGCAATATTGCCAACAGACGGCACAATATTATCCCGTTTGTGCAATATATTTTCAAGATTTTGAAAATCACACAATATATTGCACAACCTTTCAATATTTCCCACATACGATCAATTACATTGCACAAACCAAAATATTGTACAATAATATTGACCGTCAAGGGGCCGCTTAGATCCGTGACACCAGGACGCATCCTGTGATGCATGCTACACAATATACTTTCCCGTGTCACGTGTCACGCACCCATTAGGATTGCTGCTTTTATAGCAGCAGGGAAGTTCATATCGATGCTATAGCATGATATTTTCTAATTCCCATGGAAGGTACATGAAAAACGACACTAAGGCCCTGTTTTTCAATGTCTGGTCAACTATATTTTTAGGGTCTAAATCGACTATGGTCATTAATTTAGGCAATAATACTCACATAAAATGATTGCTTATTCGATGCCATTTTTATTGCCACATGAGTATCTTTTGTTGACAACATAACTATCTTAACGTCTCTATAAACTAATGCCAAGCGAATCATCACAAAACCGGGCCTCAATGTACAAAAAAACCGAATATGTCGGTTCACTTCAACATGCTCCGATTCCTTTACAGTCGTAGATCAACAGTGAAGAATGCGGAGTAGACCAAATTCCCCGCCGGCGATAGTCCGTGGAAGCCTTTACCTAAATGTATAACAGCGCCATAGCATTCTTACAGATGGAGTTTTTTTTACCAACAATTCTTCATTTTAACTATTTCTTTTAGAAATTGTAGACCACTCACGAGGGAAACATCCAGCAACTGCTTCTGGATATGAAGTGATTTCGATATCTTTACCAGCATTTTGGTTTCATCTTTATAAGCATGTCTCTTTGATAGAGTTAAGGGCATAGCTAAAGCAAATTATCTCCGTTCTATGCGGCCAATGGGTTTCCCAGTTTGAAAACTACGTTTACGTAACATTTACATATTTTTGAGTCGTCTTAATTTTCCTTGCTGTGATCACTCTTGCATGATACACTCTTGCAAACCGTCTCTTCCTTCTATGCGGCCAATGGGTTTCCCAGTTTAAAAACTACGTTTACGTAACATTTACATATTTTTGAGTCGTCTTAATTTTCCTTGTTGTGATCACTCTTGCATGATACACTCTTGCAAACCGTCTCGGGCATAATTTAGAGTGATTTTCGTATAGAGTGATATGTTCGTCATATAAAAATTGGGTTTTTTTGCCTCTCATAATTCCACGGTTTATTTGGTAAGGTATTATTTTAAAAAGTTCCAAATTTGATTAATGTTAAACACACAATTAAAAAATCGACACCTCTTCCGTTTCCTCCGATACCTTCGATACCTCCGTTTGAAGTATGACGTCACGTTTTGGAGTCTTTCGGAGCAATCGGTAGTATCGATTGGTTTCCCGCCAACAACTGCTCCGCTCCTATCGCTCCGTTCCCTGCGCTAGGGACAATGGTATTTTTGCGATCGTGAAATTTGATCATTAGTTTACTCCTTCAAATGTGCCACATCTTAAAAGCCATCTTGGTTCCCAACCGCGAGCCCTTTCACAGCAGTCACCCACGTGTGAAGAAGTCTCATATTGGTCTACGAAAAACTGGATCATTCTTCAGATTAATTTCCGCCTATTTTTCCTTTCTTATTCTCATTTCTTTCCGCCGGAACTATCATTTCACTACCTCAAATCTTTATTCCGGGCCTTTAAAAAGCTACACATGTGAATGAAGTGTGATTTAAAATCTTTTCTTGGCTAGTGAAACAAATGTAATACAAGATTGGTTGAAAATATTGTCAAAGATAAAGACGTTGGTGATTATGGGTATATAATCCCAAGTATTGTAGAACTTGATATATGTATCAATATTTCTGGATAATGAATTTAACTATTAATATCATATTCCCTATAGGTTTCCTTATTCCCAAGGGTGTAGAACTATTAACTATAAGTGCTCACTGTAGTATTCGGTAATTTTTTCCATTCTTACAGATGCTATCAGGAATAACAAGTGGGAAAGTGTGTTTTTGTTAAACATTTTATAAGAAAATTATGTTAATATGGGCAATGGCAAGCTACATTTGGGCATAAAAACTAAATAATTATAAATATAGCTAGTGTGAATGTGCATTTAAATTTCTATTTTTGTTTTTAAATGTATTTTAATGGTTCATAATATACAAATTTGTTATCATTGAAACAACTCAATTTGTTTGAAATAACTTTCTAACGATAGTTACAGTTATTTTGAGTTTTTATATGACCTAGTGCTATTTACATTTATAAAAATATTGGTGTGTATACATGTATACACTCACGCAGAAAAACATTCTGTGCAACAAATATTAAATACACGGTATTTGGGTTGGTTCGGGTTTGGCAAAATTGTGGCCATATTCCATTTACCCGCATCGTGGCAATGTTGAGCTTGTCCTGAGTCATGGCAAGGGAGCTAAAACCATTATGGTGGCATACTGGCTGTCCGCAGTGCGTACGTAATGCATTGCCATATTCTGGCCAAAATTGAGCCATAGTTACTGTGTTGACTGGGAAGTAGAAGAAGGAATTTCCCATTGTTGATGCATATTCGTAAACGCTTTTTCCTAGTCCCTCGCAAAGTCTTCGCGGGAATTCGGAATAAAAGAGTGTAATCGAATGCCGATACGGCATGATCCTACCCGAAATACTCTTTATCCATTCATATCGCTTGTGAGTGACGCTCTGACAACGAATATCACTCCATTTTTAGAATTGTAGCCGCAAGAACCACGAGTTATGGACAGAGCTAACACTGCTTGAGCCCCCGATGAACCTCCACTCCCATTTACTCCATTCTCTCAGCATTTCCTTTATCTTCACCTTTTCAAAATACCGATTGAAGGCAGCTGTGGAGAACTCAATGGAATAGTAGTTGTTTTGCTTCTTGAGCCATTATTGAGCTTAAATAAAGTTATTCGTGGCCTAGCCGGAGGTGTACAATATGTCATCCAGAATCCTCAACGTTTCTGGTACTCTAAAGATTTCAGAAAACATGTAATTTTTAATATCGTGTTAGCTATTTAACTAAACTACCTGTCCGTAATTAATCAAGGTCACATAATCATGTGGATGTGGTTTTATGTGGATGATAGTACCTATTCAATGTGTACCAAGAACAATCACAATTCATACTTTAGACTGTGTTTAAGTAACAGTAAAAACACCTGTAATTGAGTTCGATCTTGTAAGCATTTACAGGGATCAGAGTTATCCTGTAACAAGTTTTGCTGGAGTTGGAACCAATTTTGAATAACGATGGAAAAAATATGGTAATTATGGAAGACATGAATATTAACTTGATTGTTGAAAATAATGATTCCGACTATTATTGTAATATGATGCATACTTATGGTCTGTCATGTTTGCTAAATCGATGTGTTACATGAAGTGGCAAAGACAATAGATTGGACTCCGGTATTCAATGAGCAGAATTCTTTGGGCGTCAGGGGTAATTTAGGACAGGTTCTGGGAGATGACCCTGATCGAATCAACGTCGTCATCCAGTTTCTAAAGGAAACCGGTCTTTTTAATAAGATTTAATTACATCGAAAAAATACCTAGTATGTAATATTTCATCTTCAGTCGATCTATTTATTGATTTTACATTTGTTATTTATTTTTTACATTGTTTTTAACCCATTTTTAGCCGAGGTGCGAATGACCTTCGCTGTCGAAGCACCCTCAAAAACCAATTCTACTACTAGCAGAATTCTTCAACAGCCTTTTCAGTTTTGTTGGATTTGATACACACATAGTTGATTCAGTAAAATTCCCGAGTAAACAAAATAAAGAATTGAAAATATTTAAACCATGGGTAATGCCCTCCTAAAAGATATTAAAAAGAAAAAGAATCTCCTTAAAAATGTAGGAGTCATCCTAATTGTAATATCTTAAAGGAAGAATTTAAAGCGTTTAGAAACAGTTTAAGGGTTAATTTGAGGCTGGCTTGTAACAGTTTCTATATCAGAAAGTTTGAGAATTGTATAGGTAACACAAAAACTTAGTGGGGCCTAGTTAAAGAGATTACCGAAAAAAAGTCGTCTACTCTTCCCACCTCTTCTTTAAAAGTAGAAGGCGTAGTCATTACCGATCCTTCAAAATTAGCAACTGAATTTAATAACTTCTTCATTTCAGCATACTATACAGAAACTTACACAAATGATACCTGTGCCTCACTTAAAAAACTAAACGCATAACTCCTGTGAATTATTGTATATGAAACCAGTGACTGAAAGCGAAATTCTTGCACTGGTTAAATCTCTCCCTACAAGTAAATAGCCAGGATTTGATGGTATAACTGCCAATATTCTTAAAAGACTAATTGATATCATAGCTCCTGCGTTGGCATATGTGTGCAATGTAAGCATATCCACATGAGAGTTTCCCTTAGCTCTAAAAAAACCTGTCATCATTCCCCTTCACAAAAAAGGGAGTCATTTAAATGAGGAAAACTATCGCCCAATATCACTTCTATCAATATTTTCCAAAATTCTCGAAAAACTAATCAAAAAAAGGTTAATGAATTTTTATAATTAAATTCAGCTTTTGAGCCCAAGGCAGTTCGGATTTAGGAGTAACTTGGGAACCTAATACGCATTAATGCATCATTTTCAAAGTGTTTTTAATGCATTAAATCTCAATTAGCGTTCAACAACCCTATTCCTAGACATTTAAAAGGCTTTTGATACCCTGGATCACGATATCCTGTTAGATAAACTATACCAGACCGGAATAAGGGGTATTGTACTGCAGTGGTTTAAAAGCTATTTATCTTTGCGCTTACAAATTGTTAGGGTGTGTGATTGCTACAGTGAATGTAAAGTAATAAAGGTTCCGCAAGGTTATGTGTTGGGCCCTATCCTCTTTCTGGCATATATAAACGATCTGTTTCATCAAAAGGTTCAAGGGAATGTAACAGCATACGCAGACGATATTGCTATAAATTATCAAGGTGAATCCCGGGGTGTCGTTCGAGGAAAAATGGAAAAAGATCTGGTACTACTTAGGCAGTGGTTTAATCAAAATAGACTGTCTTTAAGACCTAAATCCAAATACATGATATTTGACCTATGAAATACATATAAAGAAAATTGGAATATTGTGTACCACTTCCTTGAATGTTCCACACATAACTATTCAAATTGTATCCCGATAGAATGCGTTTCAGATTTTAAGTATTTAGGGATAATTGTTGATAATAAATTAAAATGGAATCTACATGTTAACAATCTAGCAGTAACATTATTGAACTGTCTCTCCAAATTATACTTTATGCGTAAAAAATGTCCACTGTCCTTTCTCAAGGTAATATACTCATCTCTTATAGAATCTAAATTAGCCTACGGCATACAATGTTGGGGCAGTGCATATAAAAACAATACATATCCATTATTTTACTTACAAAAGAGAATTTTGCGAACAATTACGCGGAGCAATGCGGAAAACCAGATTCTGCCACACTTTCCCCTTATTTCTTGAGCTAAAATTACTACCAATTCGTTACTTGTATTTTTACAAAGTCCTGAAAAACTTTTGCATAAGAAGTGGTAATGATGCAAGTTTTCTTCCAAAAAATTATTTTTTAATTTACGTGGAAAGAATGAATTAATACTATCTAAACCGAGCAAAACACTATATCAAAGATGTTTTCTTTACATTCAGCCAAAAATATTTAATTTTATCCCCGATGTTATAAAAAAATGAAAAAAACACTAGAAAATTATTGCTAGAGGTAAATTGGTCATTAATCATAAGTGACATTGAACTTTTATTCAGTAATCTCCATGTAGTTATTCTAATGCTAAATATAAATTGATTTCTAAATATTTAATTTTTTACGCATTTTGATGTATTTTGATTGTAAAAATGACTATGTGATGATAAATAATTAAATATATTCATGGATTTATGTGCATTGTATTATTTATATGAGTCGCAATATGTATGTTTATGTATGCATATGTAAACAAAGGCGTATTTTATATACATGTATATATACTTTTTGCGCAGCTATGTGTGGTGAACAATGCAATTATGCCTTGTGTTGTTTTTGCACTGTATCTATTGTTTTATTTTTTTTTCTTTTCTCTTGTTACAGTTAATGTTTTCCTACGAATATTTATTTATTAATAATGTTTATAATTTACCCTCTGATGTAACATGGTCGAACAGATGGTAGCCTCACAACAGGTGCACCTTAGGGTCTATCAAAATGCTTCATTTTTCTAATGTTATACATTTGTAATGATTTACTTTGGAAGAAATTGAATTTGTTATTATTATTATTAAATCAGCGTTCCTCCAATGCCCTGCCGTATAAACTAACCTCTCTCTCTTTCTCCCTCCCCCCCTAGTCCATTGCTGTGCTCACGTTGTGCTTCGTCTGCGAAATGGCGGGGTCCGCAGTGCTCCTGGACCACGGCACGTACCAATCGAAACTGCAGCCACTGCTCCGGAACACTCTGCGAAAACTCATCATCAACATCAACAACCCTGACTACGCCGAGACACTCCGCATGATTCAGGAGAACGTGAGTCCCACGAGAAAGCATCCTCGAACTCACCTTTTTCGCTTGAATTCACAAGAAACCCTCCAGTCATGCCTCCCCAGGGGGTTGTTTATGAAACCGTCGGGATTATCTCGAATAGGTAACCAAGGAGTCAGGTACTATAAAAACTAATGGTTCCCAAATTTGGTGTGTTTAAATCCCACATTAAACTATCACTCATTGTTTACACTTGTGTTTTTTCCCACCTGAGGCCTCTATAGCCGACACAGACTAGAAAAATTCAAGTTAAAACAATTGATGATACTCCAAACAATGATACTGCAAAGGGCGATTCAGACACACCAAATTTTCAAACCATTCGTGTTTGTGCCACGTGACTCCTTGGTTACATATTCGAGGTACCCCCCCCCCCCCCCCCACTCCCACCCCCCAAGAGAACACCCATGGGAGTTGTGCTTGAAACCATCGAGATTACCTCGAATAGGTAACCAAGAAGTCACTTGGTACAAACTCGAATGGTTTGGTTTGCAAATTTAGTGTGCCTGAATCGCCCGTTACAATATCATTAATTCTTTTCACTTGAGTTTTCCTCATCTGTCTCGACTATTAAACCCCCAGATGAGATAAAACACGAGTTTAAACAATGAATGATATTGTAATCAGCGGTTTTAAAGCACCAAATTTGCGAATCATTTGTGTTTTTACCATGTTACCTTATCGTTCGAATAGAATCCCAAACTTCTCGTTATTTCGCAAAAAACGACGCAGTTTACATGCGGAGGGACAAGTGGGTCCACAAGACGCTACCGAACAAGCCAGATAACTTTTTGGCTGAAATTGGAAAGACATGCATTTGAGGTGTCATTGCTAGAGCATCAAACGCTCATCTTTCCGGTATTTTTACGGCTCTAGGTTATCTAGCCCACGTATTTTTTGCAATTTCTCATTACCTCGGTATTTGAACGTATTAATCTCTTCATGCGAATGAATTACGACACTCAACTTAATATTGCGTTTTTTTGTGAATATAAGAGAATTGAATACAAAGAAATATAATAAAAATAATAGCAACTTCGGACTATTTTCCCCAATTGTCACACAGGAACCGAAAACGGAAGCCATTCAGACCACGACTTCTTCTCGGAGACTCTTTAAAGCCAAAATGTAAATAGTTTGGAGGCATCTCCATGAAGGAAGTGAAGATTGCCGAAGTTTGAAAATGACTGCGTCAAAAGCATCATGACCTAGTTTCTCCCACCCATTGAAAGAATTTCAACTTGTAATTGTTAATGAGATGAATCATCATTATTATTATTCTAACATGATGCAGAAAGAGAGAAGAAATAAAGATTTACGATATTTAGAATTAGTAATATTTACAGAATTTCCGTTATCCTTGTTTGTTTTGCCAACATTGCTAATGCCAATTGAATTATTGCTCTGTATAAAAATGAAAATAGAAGGAGTAAAGCTTTTCTAATTTATTCAGATAATAAAAACAACTTTTTCAACATGAATGACATTTGGCTACTTAAATTTTAATGTAAACATGAAATATGGCTCGAGGATAGCTCACTAAAAATGTTCTAATTATTACCACTAATTTTAACGAGTGATCAGGTAAGGTGAGCTAAATTATTAATCAGTCTTCAGGTAAAGTTAATTATAATATTAAATTCATATAATTCTTTTTTGTGACACTTCGTGAGACACTTACATTGGATCTGAAATGCAGAAATTGGCATTGTGGCAAGAATATCATGGAAATATTAAGAACGGGCAAAGAGGCATTTGCGAATAAGATAATCATTACTACAAATTTAAGAATAAATTTGTTAAAACTTTGCTATCTTTATATTATAACAACTATTTTTTAAGCATTCAGGCGTGACTTGCACTTTTCTTTTTCAGACTTCAAAACACTCGGCAGAAAATGTGATACACAGAGTATGGGCAATAAAGGAATCAAACTCGCGCGTTCACTTGTCAAAAATATATACCGTAAAAATCAATTGAAAGGAAAGAGTTCCTCCTCAAGTTAGTGTTAGAAAAAAAGAGTAATATCGAATGTAGAAGCAATGAAATACCTTGGCGTTACTATCGCAGGAGACGCTTCATGGACAGAGGACATATGTTGGAACAACTGACCAAGCCTATCCACGATTACGATTCGTGAAAAGGGTGTTGAGTAAGAACGAGAAATGCAACTGCGATAGATTTCCGACAAGATACTATTGTTTGGTAGTAGCAGCAGTAATTATTCGGGTGAATTGATCGACAACTATTCTATTTTTCTCGTGGCAATTAATGTGAATTTCACCACCGTTCACGCGGCAGGCTTGAAATATCCTGCATTTACCGCCAAGCGCGGCTTTAGCGCTGGATGGGGTTCACCATTGGTCGTGGCTTCTTTTAATCCCTTTCTCCCTTGCGTTGCCATCCTTGATGGACCGCGAGGGCTCAAAATCTAGTACCTTGAACCTCGGTAAAATTGCCATGGGAATTAAGGATCCTGGTTAGCGTAGTGGTCTGCGTAGTAGCCCGGAAAGCCAAAGGTCCGTGGTTCGATTCCCGGTCCAGGTGAATTTTTTCTCATGGTAATTAATGTGAACTAGTCATTTGGCCAATTTAAGATGCGTGGGTGAACGCGTAAAATGAGAATTATTTCTGGGAACGGTGGAAGGAGAAGAGATACCCGGCGTCGTTATCCCACTGATCTTAATGAAAGGCGCCAAGGGGTACTTGGTTTAAACTACCATCCAGACAGACAGAATTTGAAGATATATCTATAAAACACTATGTAGTGACCGGTAAACCACTTAAAAATCTCTGCTACTGCCGAAAATGGAACATAGACCCTGAGGGTAAGAGGTGGGGCGAGAGGGGGTGAGAACTCAATTTAACATGCCAACTTTATCTCTGCTTAAATTGCTATTCATATGTTGATGCGCGTAAAATCTCCTTGAGAGGCCATAGAAAAAGCGAATATTTATGTCAACGACGCGAGACTAATAGTTTTTTTCTGGATACAGTGTCGCTCGTAGTCTAGCATACATGTGCCTTCTCCTGTACCATCTCTTCTTTTTGGGTCTATGAGAAATGAATGGGATAAAATAGCCGACAACAACACCAAAAGAAAATTATTGCTTAACGTTGGAAAATACTGGCGGAGCTAGCAAAAGAAGGGGATTGGGCCTCCATAGGCTCACAGGGGGGCAGAGGCCTCCTGGTATCAGTATATTTTATCTGCTGTCGACCAAAATATTATGTGCACTCGAGTTTGAAGGCTGTTTATGAAGTAACCAAAAGACATTCTGAAAATTTAATTATATCATACTTTTTCACGTTTAATATTACGCTAATTATTTTGCGTACACTTAAAAGTTTGCATTGTATTGTCGTATTTTTTATTGAAGTTTGAATGGAAAACTTGACGATTTTTAACATGTTCGACAATCACGCCGACTTTAAAAATGTATTTATCAAGAACATGTTAGACGATCTTTTCCAAATTATAACACAATATGCATAAAAATGTTTTATGCATTTCCAATAAATTTCAGAAATTTATCTGCACAAAAATGATACTGCAACCATTTTTATCAGAAGCTATTTTCTCGGATTTTTATCTTAATAAAGTTCCAATTCTTAGACATTCTTAGGTTAGAATACATCGTCGTTAAGAACGTAATTTAGTCAGCCATTGTTTATCAATATACATTAGAATGGGTAGGATTGAGACGGATCAGCGACTATTTGTTGCTTGGAAGGCCGTACGACGTTGCCGCAACAAGTAACAACTGACCTGCCTCATTCCTATCCATGCAAATTAATGTCTAAATTTAAAGTCGAGTGAATATAATATTTTGGTCAACACTGGGTTTCCGTTATTTGGAACAAAAAATAATATTTCGTAATAATAATTAGATACTATATAATATTCCCTTCCTTAGATTCCACTTCCTCCTTGTGGTTAGGTAAATAAATTACCATTTAATTTTCGAAATAAATAATGCTGCTAATTGAATTAAAAACTTTGTATATTCCACATTTTAATAGTAACATACGACAGGTTTCACCCAAAAGAGGATACTATCAGGTCCTTGTGGATAAAACCGGTCGTGTTTCACTGTCAAAGTGTGGAATATACAAAGTTTTCAATGTAACTGAAGATAAATTTCCACAAATTTGAGAATAAAGCCTAATTTTTCTTGTTGAAAATCAGGTTCTACAGTGTGTAAACATTCGTAAAATACAGCTTAGGACTTTCTAG
The DNA here is from genome assembly GCA_933228895.1 of Platycnemis pennipes. Classification (NCBI taxonomy): domain Eukaryota; kingdom Metazoa; phylum Arthropoda; class Insecta; order Odonata; family Platycnemididae; genus Platycnemis; species Platycnemis pennipes. Next base: position 114,069,882 of record OW121855.1, on the reverse strand, counting down.
TGAATAAAGAGTAGCCCATCTTTGTGGATTTACAGCATTCAATGTTCATGTAGCACTTTTTTTCATCTACGTGAATTTCATGGCTGCGTAAGTGAACCAAGTGTTGTATACTAACGTTTCATAAAACCGTAGCACAAAATCTTGAAAGATTTTAGACTTATCTCTATGTATACTATGGAGTATAGGTATATATTTTTTTCCGTTCCCTTCTTACTAGTATTCGCATTTTTTTCACGAAGTTTACCATTTTTTTCAATTTTAATTGGAGTTTCCTCACCAGTGGCCTAGAAAAACTACATATACTTATTCTCACTTTGTTGGAATATTTTTATCACATAACTCACTTAAAAATAAAATTGCACTTTAATTGAGCAACTTGGCCACGTTTTAGCGATCCTGCCCCGCGGTGCGGTGCTGGAAGTTAAAAAGAAGGAAACCTGGCACTCATCAACAACACGCCTCCAATTTCCGCCGGTGTAACCAAAATAGATGTCAAGAAGCAATTATTACTACCGAGAAGCGATAGGTTTTCAACAGTCTCTCTTCACTTACGAAGATAGAAAAATGAACTTTTAGTCTCAATCTCACCCCGATTAAAACGGTTATCCTCTCCTACGTCTCCGCGCGCGGTCTCTGCGACACCTGTGCCTACATCTTGGAACAGCTACTACGAAAAGAGGAATCGTGGGAAATGAAGAGCGCACAAAGGAGCGTTAGGGGCGCTTGCAGATGAGAGGGGGCTGGGATAAAGGGGGAGCAGGGGATGAATTTTTTTGCTGCAGCGCAAATATTGACGGGTGGCAATAGGCAGGAGGAGGGCTGGCTGGATCAAACAACCCCAAGAAAAGGGTTCTAAAAATGAACCTTGCCCTTACAAGTTCCCTCCCCTTCGAGGCAACTCAATAATGAAAGGACGCGGCCGGGGTTTTTGAACCAGGGAGCGGATTAGACTGTTTAATGCTCTGCTGTTTTTAATGCTAGGCGACGAAGCAAGATGGAACTACTAGCAGCATGTGCGGTCAAAATCACTGTTCAAGTTCACTGCTTCACTCATCTACATCTACATCGACGCAATACCCTACAATCCACCGCGAGGGTGGGTAGCAGGGGGTGAAGATTTTTAAACATTCACAATTGGCATACAACTAGGCTACTACATGGAAACATTTTAGATAATCGGGTACATGCAGCTAGATGGTTAGTATGTACATAGTAATAAAGGGATTATTGGTTGTTTATACAAGCCTATTGCACTACATACTACTCTAACAATATTTCACTTACCTATCCATTTGCTCTGCTGCTTATTGTGTTAATTTATAGTGCGGGGAAAAATGACATTTTAATCGATCGGTACGACAATACATCTCTCTAATCTTATTTATCTGGTCGAATCTAGCATAGTACACAGGGGTTCTTAATATATAACATCTTCTGCAAAGCTATCCGTTTTAAATTTCTGTAATATATTTAATCTGTACTTAACCTGATAATTATTCCCACCCCAATTCTGGGATAATTCTGATACACTACTACAAACTGTCGTAACACCTTTTTACGAACCTAGCTGCTCTCTGCTGCACGCTGACTACCTCTCTGATCAAACCTAATTAATTCGGATCCCTTACGCTGGCTGCTTATTCAAAGCGGGGCCCCGACTTGAATATTTAGCCTAACTAGTGAAAAGTAACATCGCTCACACAGCGCTAAAGAACCTCTTTACAATTATCCTCTACCTTCTGCATCCAATCTCTTCTTATGCAATATGGAAAACATCCTAAATTTGTATCTGAATTCATGCAGGAATATTATTTAATGCCGATTATATGGCTTGCCGGCTACGAACTTCAGGCATTAATGGTAGTGATGAACATTGATTTTGATTTTCATATCCCATCCAAAACGTGTGTCTCTCCTCACTCTCGAAGGTTTCACCTACTGATTCACTTCAACGGAAAACAATGCTCTCCCCTAAGAAATCGCTGCAATCCATGGAATTAAACCTCACGCCAAACTTCCCAGTCGTTCTCTTAAACTTAATTCCCTCCCCACCAAGAAGAAACGTCTGCTTGGGTCTGCCAAAAGATACAGTCCAGATCATGGCCCGCATTACGTTTCCGTTTACTTATACGTAATACCCTACGAGCCACCAACAGGGTGTGTGGCAGGCGGAGAAGATCACCAAACATCACCTACTTACATGCAAGTATGTGATGCAGTGCTACTACTTCATGGACACACATGTTAGATATAATGGTCACGTGCATCTAGGTGGTTAGAAATTACATATTAATGAATTGATCACTGGTTAGAAAAATATTTTCCAAAATATATTTATCGGCATTTTCCTAGTATGTGTTAGCAATGCTTAAACATGCATTATGCACAACAGACTACTCTAGCAATTTTTTTACCTACCTAACCCTTTGTTATTTTGCCTATTGTGCTCTCTTATGCTACGCGAGAAAAATTTCATTTGAAATCTATCGGTACGACAATCTGTCTCTCTCTAATCATGTTTATCTAATGAAACCTAGCATAATACGCAGGGGTTCTTAATATATGTCTTACTTCATCTATAAACAAATCAACTTCGAATTTACTTGATAGGTTTAGCCTAAATTTTAACGTCCCGATAGTAATTCTCATCTTAGTTCTTCTATTAAACGCTAATACAATTATCATAACGGCCTTTAACAAATCTAGCTGATCTCCTTTCCACACGCTCTAATTTCTTTATCATACCTTTATAATCAACGCTAGATTCAATTATCGGCACGATGATTCTTCGACTCTATGGAATGGGAAATATCTTGAGTCACAGGGCCACGGAGGAAGATGGATATGTTCGTAGTCGGCTAACCCGAAAGGAAATGAACTTGACTATCGATGGCATAAGGAGGTGAGCCCTTCGGATGTGCACCAAGCTACATTCCGCATCAGCTCCTCCTCATTCCGCGCCAGTCCTTATCCACTGAACCGCGGTACCAATAATGGTCGGTTTTTTAATTCCATTCTGTGGAGGTCCCTCGCAGTTTTATTCCTCGTCGGAGAAATTGCGGTTTGCCTTGATCTAATGGACACCATCATGAGAATGGCCACTCTTAGGTATCTATAAACATTCTTTGCTTCCATCAATGCAAGTCTAAAAGGCGATTTGTTTACTTATTCAAAGTTAGAATATATGTGGAGAGGAGGGTTACTTAAATCCATTCAAAATTGTTACTAAATTAAAATTACTAAATTGTTACTAAATTAAATTTACTAAAACGAAATTAAAAAACTGTTACTAATAATGTGTAATACGAGTAATAATGACATACCCCAGTTCGCAGAGGAATCCAAGAGGACAAAATCCTAATGATCTCTCCTGTGACAAATTTAAAAAAAATGTCAAATGATAATGTCTTGGATCTTAGATGCTAATCATGTAAAGAACTAAGTGATTTCTTGCGTACTTCAGTAATGTCTAATGATGTATTTACACGTAAAGGATTCTTACTTATGGAATAAGAATGTATTTTGCTTTTCCTCTTACCTAAATTCAGCACCTACCCTCAGGTTTGCATATTTCACTCCAATATTTCTGTTGTGCTACACACTTTTGTGAACCTCAAGGAGACTTCAATTGTTTCCGTGAGTACCAAGAAGTAGCACATAGTAGTGGATGGAGCTATTTTTGTCTATTTACAGATTTGCATGGAACTTTATGTACGTGTCCTTACTAGTGATGGCTATGGGTAAAAGTGCAAAAAAATGCAATTTACCGATTTCATTTTTTGGTAATTCGACGCATTTTAACATGTAACCTTATGGTGCATGAGATATATTTCGTTATAACGATAACACTTGGGCAGATTTTTTTCTTGATGTATGACAATAAGTAGCATATTTTTATAATGTTAACTAATAATTATCACGGTGCTGCACCCATTCAAATATACAAAAAAATGTTTTAAAAAAACTTTCATCTTAATTTCGAATACCGAGCTGAAAACTATCAATGGTGACCATGGCATTCTTTGTTTTGATAAGTCACAACCCAGACAGCCCAGCCGTAGGTATATAAACTGTAAATCTCTTGCACAGTTATAAATTGCATAGTTTTGGTAAAAACTTTTTAATGTAATATTGTTACAGCAGCTTTCATACAAAGCAATGGTAATTCTGTTGTAATACAGCATCAATATACAAGGAATTTACAATTTAAAACCAATGGACTCCCCTTAGTTACCTTGTATTTTTAATTTCCTGTCCATGAATATAATATGAATATTATTTTTTTTAATAGGAATTATGGTAAAGATTCCTACTAGAATAAGAGGAAGTTCTGAGAGGATTGCTCCTAAAAGCAGAGGACATTATGATAGAATTTCTTATAAAATAAGAGTATTCTTTGAGAGTGATCCTCAGAATTGTACTTGAAATATTGAGAATAATCATCATTAATGTAGATGGAGTTACCTTCTTTGCTGATTATGATCCTCTAAGTATGGGAGGATTCCTTTCCGGAGAGGAAATTCATCTAAGCCTTAGAGAAATTCTTTGGTTAACATATAGTAGTGGAAAATTTGTTAATTGATAGCATATTTAAGTTATTTTAAGGATACTTTTCTTTTGTGTGTAATTTCCATTATAGTATGTGTATGCATGGCACAGTTGTACATACTTAAATGATATGTGATCCCAGTATTTTTTTGACGTACTTGAAAAATTATTGCAGTTTACAGTGTAAACTTTACACTCAATGAACCATGATTCCCACTCTAACCATCTCAAATGCATCCTCTCTCTCTCTCTCAAGGTGGGCTGCTGCGGAGCCGACGGCCCCAACGACTACTTGGTCTTGGAGCAGCCCCTGCCTCCCGAGTGCAGAGACACGGTCACTGGCAACGCCTTCTTCTATGGCTGCGTTGAGGAGTTCACGTGGTTCGTGGAGGACAAGTCCGGATGGACCAGTGGACTCTGCATGATGCTAGCCCTATTGCAGGTGACTGTCACTTTCATCCGAGCATTAGGTCCCACGGCATCACAGACGTTCCATGTTTCAACCAAGTTTTTTTAGAAACGGAGTAGGGATGCCACATCGGCTGAAAAACATCGAGTGGTCAATGTTTCGATGTTTATAAAAGCACTCACTACTCACTCATTATTCATCGACAAAACACATGGATGTATCGAGTTTTTATGCCTTCATATCCGAGGTTAGGTATTATCATTGAGGTATTATGTATTAGGTATTATGCATCAGAAATTTTGCATCTTCTTAAAAACTTGCAATTTGGAAAATTATTCGGAAATCGGGCCTTATTTAGTAAAATATTGATAAATAATACGCAAATATTTTTCCATTGAATTTATTTTTAAACATAGAAAACATATCACTGTTTCATAATGAAATAAAGATAAATAAACATAATACAAAAAAACAAATGACACAATAAAGTGGGTGTACCTGTTCCCTAAAAATATTCTAAGCTTGGTAGCATAAAAAAAATCAAATTGAAAAACAGTGGGTTTAAAACGTTTAACCCTCCTAGTATCGGTAAGGAACACTCATTGCTTAATATGCAGCGACCCCAACCTACTCCTGTTATCTTGTACCACCAAGTTGAGAGCTTATACAATCCTCTCAGAAGGAACTGATGTAGGCATGGCGGATCATGTTCTTGAAAGGCAACACTGGGATGAAAACGTGAACGATTTTATACCTTCACTTGTTTCACCACACGTATATACGACCGTGCACGTATATACGACCGTGCATGCGAACGATAGATGGCGCAATTAGGGAAGGTTCGTTCGTATTCTTAAAAGGCTTATGATAATCAGAAAAATGAATTATTGGTCAACCAAAAATATTTATTATACCGCTCTTTTCCTAAAACATCGCTGCGATGTTGAGTGTTTTGAAAACATCAAGTCGATGTTCCATCTATTGTCTTACCACTCGATGTTTTCGATGTATCGGCAAAAAAACATCGAGTAGTCCGATACATCGACGTCGATGTGACATCCCTAAAACGGAGTCTACGGATGTCAGATGTCATCATTAGAGATTGCCTATCATCCCACTTATAATCTGCAAATAAAAATTTCCAATTTCTCAGACGTGAAATTATGCTTTCGCATAAAACAATTTGATTTTAGCTCAGGGAGGTTTAAGAAGAATGAATTCAGCTGGCTAGTTCTCAATTCGAAATAGTTTTTTTCTTCTATTTACGATGGTATCGTTTGGTTCACCAGAAAGAAACTAACAGATAAATTCAAGGATTGTGGACTAGCCTCGAATACCTCAGCAAAGTCACCCCCCTGAAATACAAAATAGCACAATAGCCTTGTTGGCTCAACCGGTTGGCCAGAAATAAGGGGTTCCGGGTTCGAGTCCCGGTCGAGGTGGATTTTTTCCTTTGGAAATTCTTCTATTGAACTTACAGATAGTTACCTCCTATGTATAAACAAAAATAATCATATAATCACGAACAGATAATCTGCGTTACAGGAGTTGTCAAGTGAATGGGAAATACATGGTTGGCGGGTGAAATTTCCTAAATTTGAGGCCAATTTTCTTCCCTTCTCTTCTTCCGTTCTTCCATTTGTGTCTTTAAGAACTTTCCCCTCGGGTTGATTCCAGAGACTATAGGAAATACCCCTGGGGAAAGTCCGCATGGACACAAATGGAAGAACGGAAGAAGAGAAGGAAAAAAAATTGGCTTCCAATTTAAAAAAATCCACCCGGTCAACCATGTATTTCCCATTCACCTGAAAACTCCTGTAACGCTGCTTATCTGTTACTATTTATGGTTTCTTTAAGGCTGGGAGTCTCTAATCTGTTCTTCTTTATCTTTCCGTCGCAGACGGTGTCCGTAGTGCTCTCTTTGGTCATGGTGCAAGCCCTGAAGAAAGAAGAGAAGGCTTACAAGTAAATAGTTCCATCGGTGAGAAGATGACACCGGGTTCAAAAGACTTACTATTCCTGTGCCCTCAAATGTTGCCCATTTATGGGCAATCTTTAATTATAAGGTCCCTTTATAAAATAATATATAGTTAGTGAGCATTTCTTTCCAGGAAACTAGCGGAAGTAATGTGTGTGTGCTAATATTTTTTCTATCATGAACTAACTTTTTTATCGAACAATCAGCCTGAGTTAATAACGACAGTGCTATTTATCTTAAGGTAATGATTTACCAAGTACAAACGAATGAAAATAAATTGATAAAACTGTATTGCAAGTGTATTCATTTATTCCACGCATGTCGTCCTGATTACAATCACGCATCAGCACGACTAAGAGGACGATGTTAGAAGTAGTTTCTTTTCTTTGACCCTTTGCCGCAGTGAAAGGAGAAAAATCACTAACGACTGACAGTGAAAAATTCTATGTAAACTGGAACAGCATTGAAGAGATTGGGGAGATGAAGAGGACGAGATCGCGCAGGTATTCCGGTCCCTTTTTGTGGATTGATGAATTGGACAGGAAACACGTTTTAAATATATTAAACATAAATCAATATGAATGTTGACTAAATACACCGGTGAAAAAGTTTTGCATGTAAATGTATCCTAAACCCGCACTTCTGTCCAAGACTAATCACCCCTGAGCAGACGGTGCAACAACAGGTAAGGGTAAAAGGAAGAGTGAATAGAGAAGTTAGATTACAGTATCTTACAGGTAGGTAGGTAAGCTACCAGAGTAGGTGGAAAATATTTTCAGCGGAAGCCACTCTTGATTATTTAAAATTCAATTGAATGAATTGTAAATAATAATATTTTCATTGCTTCTTTTAAAATGGACACTACAAGCTGAGCAATTGCGTAAAAGCATGTACTTGTTTATATTTTCTCATTACATTTCATCCTTTAGGGACGTTAGCTAACTTGTACTTTTTCAATGGTCCCGTGAGTTTCTTTCCAAAAAGTCGAGCAAACTTTTTTGCAGGACGGAACCCAAATTTTCGTACAATTTACAGATTCCAGAATTTTCCGCCGGCTTGCAGTGATTGTAAAGAGGAGAATTTTAATTAATGCAAAGCCCTATACTTAAACACCCAATAAGTCTAGATGTATTAGGTATGACAATATAAATTAACTTCGCGGAAAAATGCGGTTAACATTTGCATTACGTTCGGATTTTTTTCAATATATTTCCTTCATCAAAAAAAATCTCAATAAATTGCTCCAGGATATTGCACAAATTCACCAACAAATGCTAACTCATTCACCCACTGCCAATGACCATTCCTACTTGCTCTCAACTAGAAAGAAATTTGTCTATTTTGATCGGACAGTAACTTTTTAATGGATTTAAAATACTCCAAAATATGAAAATAAATTCAAAACATTGCTGTGTGCAATACATATACCTTTGGATATGAAGTAAAACCACTGACCGTTGGCTTGCCGAACGCAGACCACCAGGATTCCTGATCCCATGGGCAATTTTCGGGAGGATTTAAAGGAGGTAGGAGCCATTCACCCAAAAAAGTAAGAATGTACTGGAGGAAGCATATCGCAGCTGATTTGAGAAGCCAGCGGCCATATTGGTAGGCACGGGCATGCGGGCTTGCCACTCGAAATACTCGTACAGATGAAGTTGTTTTTGCACGCGGTAAAAATTGAAGTGGTGAGATGAAGGATAGAACAAATTAAGAAAATTCGTCAAAAAAAATAACTCAAACAAGCGTCAAATACGTCTGTAGTGAAAATAGTTTTACCAGTAAAACTGTTTTAGTAATAAAATTCACTGCCGGGGGAGTTAAATGCATATATACCTCTCTTAAATGGCCTCAGAACTATTAGCTAATGCCGTTTCTATGTCTTTTGTGCACGTTTATAGTGAATGTTTGTTCTGATATACATGAGAGCCTCCATAAGTGGCCGTAAAAAACGCAGTTTTTTTCGGAGCAGGTGGGACCTAATCGTTCCCAAACACCACCATTCTGGCTTCATTTTTATCCAGTAAAATATAATCTCCTTGCATTTGACACTACGGTCCATCAAATATGGTACTAATCTGAGTCGGGATTGTGCTACAAGGAAGCATTTATCCTATAAATATCATCGCAAAGCCAACACTGTAAGATTTCATTTTCCGTCGTGCAGGCGTTCTTGCCTTTTAGATTGCCGAGTCGTAGTAATTGAGACCTAGCTCCTCCTGAAAATTACCTCTCCATGGTTCGATTCCCGGTCTCGAACACTTTTTTCTCTTGTAATTTCAAATACATTTCCTTGCCTCACTCGGCAGCGAAGTAAAACCTTGCACACCCCTCCTACTGATACTGACAACTAAGTTGCACTGATGAAGACGGGCTAAAATCAGAAGTAAGCGAGGCATATATTACGTCCATGCCTAAATCCAAGTCTGCACAAATTTTAAAATTTCCTTTAGAGCCTTTTCATTCTGTTTTACTTCCAATACCCTTTCTGTTTTACTTTCCACCCATAGAGCGCAAAGTTTGCAGTACACCTAATGTAAACCTTATTTTAACGTCTATATCTAATCTATGTATGTTATATATCAGTTGTAGACGTTAAAATTGTGTTTACATTAGGTATAGTGCAAACTTTGAGCTCTCAGGGAAGGCTGCCCCACAAAATTCGACATGTACATTGAAATTTACAAAATAAATAAATTTATTTAGACGATACTCGGTTTAACAGCTGCTATAATAATGGGAAATATAAAAAGTGCCAAACCCCTTCTTTCTGTTTTAAATAAAAATTACACAAGTTTCACTAGTCTTGCTCTATTTTTTCGCCAATGTCCGGTCCCAAAATCGGATTATTTCAGGTGAATATTAGTTTGCCCCCTGGGGTTACAGCCATTTCCATCCCCATTCCCCCGAAATATCCTTGGAATCATTACCTAAAAGAATAAGTATCCCGGAATGCTCGTAATGTGGTAAACCTATGGCAGGCGAGCGCTGAAGAAGCTGATCGCGCTCGTTGCGGACCGTAGCTGCTTCGAGCGAGCGCTGAAATCAGCTTTCGCCAGCGGAATTCCAGCCGTGACGCCACCCCGCGGGAAACGGCAGAAAACAGCAGCCCTCTCCTCCAGACAAAAGGCCGAGATCGATCGCGCCCAGATATATATATCCAGCGGCGGCCGACGGTGCTTTTCAGGGTGGACTTTCTGCGCTGCCTTTCTGCTCGGCTGAAAAACATATCATTCCTCCCACTGCTGAAAATTTCCTGGTTCGTGAAAGCTTTTCGTCGTAAGAGTAACACAGACCCATCAGGTTAATGTTACTTCGTGTCATACCGTTTTCAAACATCGATGAGCGACGATGTCATGTTTTAAAAGCCCAAAATTCTAGAGTGAAAACGAATCAATTTTATTCCTTTGTTTATGGTAGACTTGAGTTGGAGAACTCAATGACTTCATTGCCGACGCAATGAAACCAAAAACTCCCATGAAAATCACGGAAATTGGTTCAAATGCCGAGAATTATTAAAATTGAGCGACGAGCTCGGTAGGCATGAAGTCACTGCCAGAACAGCTCTGCTGTCGCGTCTGACTACCTCTCCAAACCCATGCATGTACCTACTGCTACCCTTTTCCACCATCCCCTTGCATTTTTACGGGAATATCGGCATCTGCGCAGTGGAAGTGTTGGATAACAGTCGATATGAACGATTTCTCGCGGTATCAAATGAAATATATAATGCTGTATTTAATTAAATTGATGAAAGACAACCTTTGATTTGAACATTCGTCTCCTTTTCTGAATCATCCATTAATTTCCTTCGAAGAGACCGCATTGTAGTTAGTTCGCGTTTCACCTACAGAGATGGCGTTACAAACTGAGGAGTGAGGAGGGTCATCTGTCACGTGATCCAGGTTGCAGTATGGCAGCTGTGATCCCCGGAGCTGTTTCGATCTGACGACGATAAAGGATTAAGACCATCTCATCTAGAGTGACAAGATGTGCTCAGGAACACATCTAAAAATTACTGGGAAGCGTTCGCCAATTATGATGTGGACACCGTGTACCTAGGTGTCCGCCATTGTTCGTAAATTATGAATTTATGTGGTATAGAGGGTTTGCGTTTTGCATAACGGAAGACGTGTTGTTTAGTTTTGATGATTACGAATAAGGTGCAGTGCTATGTGTGAAGTGTTGGTGAGGAAATTCTGAAATAGTGCTTAGTGATTTTTGGAACATCAGTGGATAACACTATTTCAGGTAAGGAAAATTGGATACAAACACGGAAGTGTTATGCATCGTCTCGGTGTAAATGGGGAGCGTATGCCTGCTTCGGCGAGAATTTCTGTGAGCGCGGAATTGGTGCACTCGGATAGAAGAGTTGACCCTGTTCGTCGCCGGAAAGTATGCTGCAGTTGATTCACGGCAGACGTGTTTCGCGCATCCGTCAATATCACGTTCTCGAGATGAAATACAGTGTGTGTGATGGCAGATTCTAAGATGTTACTTGAAAGCACTATTGAAAGCTTTCTTCCATAATCCTTTTGTCGGGAAAATATTGTCGCAGTAGTGCCGTGATCCTGTGGGTGTTGTTTTGAAGATAGTGAAATTTTCAGTGCCCTGATTTCTGAAATGATCCTGTGATTTTTCTTCTAAATTTTAAGAAATTTAAGTTTTGATTGTTTGCGATTCCGATTTCAGAAACATGGCTGTTCAGCATGCCTTGTCCACAATTGTATTCCTTACGTGCGTTGTATGCTATTATAATAGCTGCTACTGTGGATTCGCTTTCGACGATATTAGTGCTATCAAGGATAACAGGGATCTCCGGCCCCATACGCCTTTGAAAAATTTATTTCTGAATGACTTTTGGGGCACGCCGATGCAGAAGGTAAGGTTTTTCAATTAACGTGATTCGTGTAGTATTTAATATACCCATGGGTACAAATCGGCATATTGTACTTTCCAGGAGCAAAGCCACAAATCGTACCGGCCACTTTGCGTTCTGACTTTTCGATGGAATTATTATCTACATCAGTTGGAGCCGATGGGCTACCATCTCGTAAACATGCTGTTGCATGGAGTTGTTTGCCTGATGTATTTCAGGTGAGGTCACTGTTAAATTTACCAATGAGAAGGTGAAAAGTGCCTTCTGTTGTCATTCAGCTTAAGTTCCAACCCCTTTATTTGATCCGAATGCTATTATTATATCTCATTTTCACCTACATGCATATCCTCAATTTGTTTCAGAATGTGTTCCATGTTTCTGCCCGAAATTTCAAGTTTCGTAGCCGCAATGCTCTTTGCCGTCCATCCCATCCACACAGAGGCCGTAAGTATTCAAATATTGACACTGATTGCATTCTGCCCCCTTAATGAATGAGAGCGGGCGGACCTGGGTTTTTATGATTTCATTATTTTCTGCCGGAATGTTTGGTCCGCGGGGTGTCGTTACATGCTGTCGGCAGAGCACGAGAATATTTCCCTTTATGATTTTTTTCGTAATTGGTTTCTTTTGCCGAATATTTTTTCGTGGGGCTGGATGGTAGAACATTGTTTTCGGTCACCGAGAGACGACATTAGCGCTTGCAATACGGCTAATTGTTTAGGGTCGAAGAATGGATTTGACTGGCGCCCAAGTCCCAAGAATCAATCATCAATAAATTGTTATCCCTCCCGGAGTCACAGACGACGAGCGTGTATCCAAATATGTATTGGCGAGGGTTTCGGCAATCTTATGCGTGGCGGGTGCAGTGCCTAAGTTATCGAGGCAGTTTGTCGCTATTACATTCGGGTGAGGATATATCTGCGGGACACAGCACGGCTCCTTAACTTCTATTTTTGTGGTCGAGTTGCATGGAATGATACTATTGATTGCGTCCCGTGGTCATTGTCAGATTTGATGATTTTACTACGCATCCATTTTCAAGGCATTTATCGATTCGTCCTTTAAATTGTTTAATCCATATTAACAGCTTTCCACCGCTTACCTCTGGGCGGCAAAATGTTTTCATGACCCGTGGCGCCCAGTCACCCTCTGGGAATGCTCGCTTTAAATATTCAGCATCATAAGAGGCCCGGCCATCAGTTGCAAGGGGCAATGTTATCATTCGGTGGCGGGTCCTGTTTCCATATATTCGGCCGACCTATGGTGGAGGTCATTGGCAGTCATTCGCGTTCTTTTCTATTGCTTATTGTGCAAATGCTTCTGCATTCAAGATGTGATGAATTATCTGGTTTTGTCATCGTACGCAAATGCTAAATGTGTCGTCTTTTCAGGTTACTGGGGTAGTTGGGAGAGCTGAGACGTTATCCTCGGTATTTTTCTTGGCGGCTCTAATATTTTATAGTAAGGCTGCCAAGAAACGAAAAGAAACAAGTGAGTACTTGGAAATATGCCGATCATGACTAGTGATGGTGAAACATATTAATATAATTTCTCTTTTCACAGGCTGGAGGTATTTGGCATTTTCCATGATCTCCGTGGCTACTGCAATGTTTTGCAAAGAACAAGGAATCACAGTCACAGGAGTCTGTGTTGTGTACGAGTTGTTTGTTGCCCAGAAGGTAAGCCTTTTGCATTGATTGCATTCATATTAGTTGATTATGGTTTTTAGGTGTTCCAATAGCAAAAGCTATATTCAACCAGATAACCCAAGATCTTTACCTAATCATATCTTCGGGAGCATTTGTAAGCACCATCATATCATCTGTATTTAACCAAAGGAAACAGAACACATTATGCACATGTGGCATTCAATTTCAAAACAGCCAAGAATGTTACTTTTGTAAGATTCTCTATGTTAACATCTATGTAAAGTGTAGATGAAACAAGTTTTTCCATTCCTGAGGCCTCCATAGATGCTTGTACCTTCAGAGGAAAAAAACTGTATCCCACCTATTTATCTCTCAGTTATTATGAAAATGTGGAATTTTATTTAAGAAACCCTGGGGTCCACAGTAAAAATTGAGTTATATTCTCAGTGGTACCTATCATAAATTCTCAAAACGCTTTAGTTTTATTATATTTAAGAAAGTTTCTTACACAATAGAAGTTATTATAAAAAAATAATTATCTACCAAAAGCAGAGTTTTAATGAGCGACAACAATTTTTTTCTTATAATGCAAAAAATAGTTATTTCCCCACCACCTCTCAAAATAAAATTGGCATGGCATTTTGTCTGCTTTCTGAGATAAAAAATATTACAATCAAAAAAGTGTCACTTTTCTGATAATAGTGTCAGGCGTACCTAAAACTATTGAAAGAAAATTGTAACAGATTGTTTTAATTATATTTTTGTCAGATTAATTTGTAGTGTAGAATTATTGGAGATACAGGTCGTTTCACTCCTAAGATGTAAAAGGTGTGTTCAACCGGAAGGTTGGTCTTTGATATGTGAGAGTAGAGCTCATCCCGTGCTAAGCGAATTTTAATGTTCCGTTAACGGAACATTAAAATAGTGTAGGTATAACAGAATAACGTTATTTCTGACAAGAGTTACATTTTGTACTACGTGAACTCACAGCAGTGGCACTAGTAGAACTAACTTATCTGCTCATGAGTGCCTCCCTCAGAAAATTTCATTGTTGCCAGTTTTACATAACGTGACTCATTTTTTATTAGGCGTGAGGCACCAACATTATGAGCATTACATCACATCACCAGGTCCATTCAGGCTTGTGAAATTCAGATTCAAGGTAGGTGGGCCAGTTCCTTTCCCTGGACCACCTGCAATTTTCTACGAAGTTCTGACACGTGTCAAGTGAAAATCAAATCCCAAGGATTTTAGGTGGAGGCATCCAGAAAAGCTCTTGCCCAGGATTTGAACCCAGGACCCTCCAGTCAGTAGTTCAGTGCTCTACCCACTAGGCCACCACCCCCCCTCTTAATATGTAACAAAATAAACCTAATTTCTAGAGAACTTTAAGTGAGATTTTTCAGTTTAATTTCTTTGTGGAAAAACAATTGACTAGAAGCTTAGCAAAGCATCTTGAAGTATGGGTTATTATGTGATTGGGAGTTAAATTGCTGAAAGTTTATATTAATCTACATGCATGTAGGTACCTATTGTATCCCTGTCGAAGAACATCAAGTCCAAACATTAATGTACAGCCTGTAATGTACCACTTCCCAAACTCGCTATGCATGGTTATAGATGTTTGGCTCAATAGTACTACATGTAGTCATTGTTTTTTAAACAGGCCACTTCAGTTTTCGATCACTTAGGAAAGTCAGTGTGTAAAGTAAATATGGGACAAATTTACTCAACTTATTTTGTGGCTTGTTTTTATGCCAATCTCTGGTTTTTAGGATTAGTCACATCTGAGCATGTTGATGAATGTGATGTACAAATAAAACTTATCCATCATTTTGGACCTTTGTAGTACAACACCATTTTACTGGCATCATCAGAAAGATGTTTGTTATGTTCCTGTAAGTAATACCACTTTGCATATGATATGTTCATCACTCAAATAGGCTCCTTTCAATGCAAAAAGCTTATAGGTTTTATGGTACAAAGACCAATATACATTTGAAGGGGTTGCATTGTGAAAGATAAGTTACAAATATATTTAATATTCTTCCCATGTGTACATTTACATGAAGAGTAGGATAAAGAAAAAAAACTTGGAATAGTATGATCTATCTACACAATTTATTAATACAATCGACCAAGTTTTTGAGTGGTCACCATCATTTTCAAGTCATAACCTTTTATGGTCCCCTTTACGACATATGTGGACAACCCTCAGGGGGGGGATGTCCTCAGGAGGTAGCTTTTTCCACGAGAATATTGAACTGATGTACCCATCCGTGAGCATACCTGATTTTGAATTTTCTTCCTGTACAGGGCCAATTTCATACTCTAGAAGCTATCTCCTATAGCTTTCATTTTTCAGAAATCAATATGGTGACCAAAATTAAGTGAACTATATTTCATCTCTTGCCCATGTTGCATTTTTTTCTGCTAATGTAGAGAATATTTATACATAAGGTGGTACTTCATTATTATTCATGCAATAAATTTTTTTCTATATCTCAAATAACAACTGTACACACATGGATTATAAAAATTTCAACTAAAATAATTAGAAAAAAAAATTATTTATATATCATTTCAATATGCGCTCAAAAGAGGTATGAAAAGTTTTTTTTCGTAAGCCAGGTATTTTTCAGGACCGAATAGGTTAAATATGCCTCTAGTGAGGGAAGAGAGGAAGATAGATGGGGGGGAGGTGGTAGGATTGGGTGAAGTGGGTCGGGTAGGGTGGTGCAGGGAGGAATTATAGAAAGAAACTACCCTCTAACATGGTTATAGGAGCCAAGGAAAGGTTGTAACTCATATTGAGCCTCTTTGAGGAAGAGTAACGGACAGCAAAGGAGGATTTCAATCATACCCATGGTCATTTAACAAAAACATTTCTCCATAGATTTGACAATTTCAAACATTTCAAGGAAATTTAATTTTCTCTCTTGCTTTCATAGTGCATGCGTTCAAAGTCATCATTGTGTCCACCTTCTAAAAAGTGTTTAGAAAAATTTGCAACAGTCACCTTTTTCCACATACTTAACTGTTCCTTGATTTTAGTTTGGAAGTTCCTGCCCTATCTATCTTGCTTGATACCAATTGCAAAATAGGGCATAAACGCCATGGCTGCCCATAGGCTCATATTTGGCTATAGAATTGTATAGTCTTCCCCACAGTGGAAGGGTTATAGAATGAATATTTAATCTTGTCATTAGGCAACACTTTCGAAAGGTTATGAGTTAACTTCTCCATGAAAGATAACTTACACCAACGAATGGGCACGTCAGGCAAGGAATGTATCATATTCACCCAAATATAAGATGACCTTTTTTGATAGAAAATTGAAAATATTACGACTCATCTTAGATTCGAATACGATGTTCCTGTTCTAGCACTTAATATACCTTACTTAAAGCAAATGAATGTAGATTTAACTTTTGGCACTTTTACATTTATGAGTATGATTCATGGTTAATCTATTAAATACGTAATTAACCATTAGAAAATGTCAAATCATGTTAAAATATGAGTGTAAAATAATTTATCTCTACGGCATACTGGGCACTAAATTTCACTATGTAAGGGAGTGCATGAGGGCTACAGCAAAAATCAAATCGCATAAGCAATTGCTTACTCAGAAAGTCTTGTTACATATTTCTGGTAATTATCATAAAACTGTAGTTAAAGTGTTATTATGTTACACTGAACATTTTTAAACTTGAATTGTTTTATTTGAATTGGCTTCAAGTTACACAATGAGGTAGGTAATTGTTTTCAAGAAAAGTGGTGAAAATAATAAAAATTAACAATAGGCATGATTATTACAGTGTTATTGGTAATTTTGTCATATTCTTTTCAAAAGACTCCAAAATGAGGGGTCGTGTTAGAATCGGGTGAATTCAGTAGCAAGGGAGAGGTAAAAGAAATTGCCTGCTTTTTACGTATTCTGTCTGTCACCATAAAATCCAATTTTTATCATGGCCATTCTTTGCAGTTATTAGTACAATGGTAGATAAGTCAACATTAAATTGTTTTGTGGCATAGGTATATAAACCAGGCTTTTTACAATTGAATGAAAAGCAGAAAGTTTGTGAGAGCGTTGGTGACACAAGTCCACCAGAATTACTGCATCCCTATAAGAAATGATGGTGACCCATCAAAACCCTGGTTATTGGTATTAATAAACTGTTTAGATCATATGTTTTAAGATGGGAGAAGTGATTCACTTTGTACTTATTTCACAAATTTATTTTAACCCAACCAGTTTTGACATTAGCACGTCATCATCAGGGGTACAATCTCCTTCTGTTTCTGGGAGTGCAAGTCACATATATACAAAATTCCTGGTGGTGGGGGTTAACAGTTGAAGTTTTACATGCATTTCAAGTTTTTCCTACATAGCATGAAGAATTACCACCAAGTAATGCCTGAAACTATCTGTTTAAGAATTGGTTAAGTGAAAAAAATCAATCGAGTGTAATCACTTTTTCATTGCAGAGAGAAAATACAATAGTCACTGTTATATAGTGTCATTAAAATGGAACTAATTCATGGAGTAATATATTTTCACCAGGAGGAACTTTTTGAGCATCAATTTTAAGGATGTGAAATAGTTGGCAGCATTAACATACATACTTGCACAGTTTGTTAAAAAGTCATGTAACCCATCTTGATTTTGTAGGGTTATGTAGGGTTGAAAGGAATTCTTGTAGGGAGTCCAGGTTATTGCAAATGTGGTGTCCATGAGTAGAAAGAAGGGAATTGAGCATTTAGTATGTGAAGGATGGCAACTGCGGCAATGTAAATATTCAAGTTTGTTAGTGCGTTTGATGTGGATGGCAGTTTTGAATTTTTTTGACAGAGGGAAATGTTAACATGGAGGAAAGAAATGTTAATGGGAGGAGTGGTTGAGGTGAATGAAACAGAGGAAGAGGCATCAAGTGAAGAAATGAAGGTGTTGAGGGAATTAATTTCATGTGGCCAGAGGATAAAAATGTCAACTATGTATCACAACCATAGAAGGTTTTAAGGATGATAGTGGGAACGAATATTTTTTTCTAGTAGACCAAAATAATGATTAGCATAAGAGGGACTGAACCTACTTCCCATGATGCAGCCTTTGGTTTGAAGGTAGTGTTTATTTTTGAGAGACATATGGGTGAGGATAAAATTGGATAGGTCAAATAGGAGGTCAGTGCTAGGTGTGTTGGGCATTGGGACAGGTAATGGCAGAGAGCAGGAAGGCCTTCTGGGTGTGTAATGGAGGTGTAAAGAGGTCTGGGTTTGTAAAGAGAGGCGACATCTATGGTGGCCATATTGATGGGTTGATCAGGAGAAGTAAGGTGGAGTTTAATATGGATAGGAAGTGATAGGCATCTGGAATGTATGAGACTGCACAAAAGGTTGGACGTAGTCTACAAATGCAGAAATCCGATCTGTGGGTGAATTGTAGGGAGTAACAATAGGGTGGCCAGGATTATTCTCTTAATTGATTTTTGGAAGGAGGAGGTGGAAGTGTGAGGTACAAGGATAAGAGGGAGGGAAAGGGGGGGAGATTTAGGAAATGTCATCATTAGATAAGCCTTCTGCAGAGTTTCTGTTGTTAAGGAAGGAAGTGATGCCCGTTTGAAATATTGGGTTGGTGTCATCTGGAAGGAGGGTGTAGGAGGATGCACATCATTGTCAGTCACAAGAAACACATTTGGGTCAACATTTAGTAATTCACATTGTGGAAATGTATTTTGTTACTGTATCTCTTTCTCTTCATTAAAATGGGAAGAAGTTCTATCTATTCTCTTCTAAACAATGTTTCTACTTGAAGTCATTCGTTCACTAGTTAAAGCCTCATTAAAGCTGATAGTATATTACTCTGTGATCAGTTCCCAAGTACATATAAGGCCTTGAACAGAATTGTTTATTATCTAAGAAGGGATGCCCTTAACCTTATGCCAGTGGTTGATAGGTTGATTTTGTGGAACATATGTGTGGTTGGCTGAGTGAAAACATGATTTATCTCTCAAGTATGACTTTAATGAGAGGCATTGAATTCTTAAAGGTTGAATAAATCCTAGCACTCTAACCCATTTTGTATTTTTCACTCCCAGAAATCTTATGGCTAAATTTTCAATACATTATCTCTTCTTTTTACCTATTTCTGCACCTTTAGGATTTGACCCAGAAGATTGAAATAATAAATGTGTTTCAGTTAATTTAAAAGCTTTTTGCATGAGTCAATTTAATATTTATTTTTTATGTAACTGTTTTTGAACAAAATATCTATGTAGCTTGAGCCAATATATTAGCTTCATGATTGTGAGAGGATTTAATTTTCTTGTGAGGAAGTAAAATGTGTTAAAATCATGTTTACTGTTCTTATCGCCTTTTTACTGTTATTATTCCTTCAGAAATTTCCAAAAATTAATATGAAAGAGAATTGTTCACATTTATCAGCTCCTCAGAGACAGTATCCTGGGACAGTTTTTCTATTCTCTATCCCTCCTCCTCTCCCTTATTTTCTACCGTCAATTCAATAGTTGTTGATTAATGAGTTCTGAGTATCCATTGTAGGACCAAGGACCCGAACCGCCGACCTAGATGCTTTGGATGATTTTTCCTTTCGCTCCCTTGCTCCTCTCTGCACGCATTGCATTTGGCAACCTGTGCCTGACTGGTCGCACCAGCGTCCAAATCTCAGTTGCTAAGATATTTGAACTCTAGATGAATGCAATGTCATTTTGTGACTGATGTGCATTGTGTCTGATTTTTCGTAGCTTCGTCTCGGGGATGTGCAGCATTTTATTCGTTCAGCCATTGGTGGGAAAGTGTGGGCCCCAAATTGGTGGACACCAGACGTGGCGAAGAGACTCGGAGTCCTTGGGGCGACTACGCTGGCCCTGCTCCTCCTTAGAGTTCACATCATGGGAGCAAGATTACCCGTCTTTACGCGGTGAGTATGTTGGCAAAGTGACTGAGCATGCCTTTTGGGAAACATTGCAGTAGCTGAGCGAGGTGTCTTTATTGCCACGTTAAGTCAGGGCCTGTGACAGGGAAGTATCCTTTCCCAGCTAACTGTGTTCTCTGGTAATGTCCACCTCAAAATGAAATGATTAAGCAATGGTTGATTTGTAGTAATGGGACACACAACACTGCATGGAAATAATGAAACAGAAATTAACCATACCTTAGAAGAGCCTTCATTTACATTCCATTTTTTCCACATTAGCTGCATAATTGCCACCAATCCTCTATTATCATGGTGTCACCTTATTACCTTAAGGCAACTCTCTATGATGAGAAAGTAATTATGGTAGAAACCTGATACAGTGGACTCTCATTTGGGCGTTCCTTGGTTAGCACATTTAGGTTGCCTCATTAGCACGTTCACAGGAGGACCAAGCCAAATTTGACCCAGGAAAAGAATCACCGTACAGGTTGATTAGACGATGGATATCTCGCAAAAGGTTTAAATCTTGCATTAAAAACAGTTTTTTTTCCACAAAGATATTTAAATGGTTATATTACAAATGAAGTTTAGTATCCACGAAGCCGTAACCATTAGGGGGCAAAGGAATAAAAAAGGGGGGGGGAAGAGGGGAAGGAAGGAGTATATAAAAAGTGAGGAAGCTCTCAATCACACATACAAAATCAAGCATACGGAGAAACTAAGTGGCAGTAAATGACACATTCGCACACTCACTCACACATTACTAACAACCGTCACGCTCAAAATTAAGGGAATCAAGGTAAAAATAAAAACGAACAGTGACTCACACAATCACTCACTCACTCAGGCGTGTATACAAAATTCAGTCACCTTCGTGAGTTCAATCACACACGCAAGCAGGGTTTACAAGGATTTCTCCAATGCCAGTGACCCGTCATACATGCAAGAAAAAATAATAAAAGTGGGGGATAGTAAATAACTAAAGTAAATAAATAATTTTGATAATAACTTTCAAGCATTCATTCACTGGGTATATTACAGTTAAAAAAAACATTAAAAGGAATTAAAAGGCCACTCAAAAGCCCCGTATTTAATCGCGATGTTCGTTTGTTTTACAAGTGTCGAGTGGAATCAAAACTAGGCGAGCACAAAATACTTGGTGACAGTAAAAATGAGACAAGTGCTTAGAATTAATCATGGGAAGGTCTGGGGTGAAAAGAAAATTATCAATTGAAAAGCTCAACCTTCTCCGAAAAGTCACGTGTGAAGTGTGTTGAAAGAGCTGCAAAAATTGCCATCAATACATAACTTGAGATCATTCTACTCAACGCATACATTGTTCAGCATTTCCACCTTCGCTCTGAACTCATTTTAAAAAATGTTAAATTTGAATAAAATATTGCAGCATGGCCAAGAGTTTTGACATTAATGGATTCTCATTAGAAATTTTAAATTGAATACAAAGGTGTTCGCCTGCCTCCAATGTTGCAGCACATTTAGGGGATATACTTCTGGGGAATACCTAGTTTCATGAATTGACTAGAATAACTTGAACGAATAGTATAAGTAAGACATTTGAAACTTAAAGGATATCATGACAATAAGTGCAATTCATATTCTATCAAAGTTGCCTTTTGTTTGTGCATTTCATATTGTTATGACAACCACCCAAGTGGCACTGACCTCTGCGACTCTAAACAAATTGTGCCATTTTTCATCCTCACTGCAGAAATATGCCACAAAAGTAATCATCAAAAAAATTCTGTTACTATCATTATACAAAAGACTAAATTATCTACACGCTGATATGCTGTATGATTATCCCTTCTTCCGTTTTTGAGGTACAAACCCTTAAACTTCGTCTTTTTTTTGACAATAATGACCAAAGAGCACAAAAAGTGCTCTTGGGTCATTATTGTCATGATTAATCATTGAGTGCGCATCAACGCAAGGCATCGTGTATATTTTCTTGAGAGGTGCGATAATTACAAATGAAACTTTGTTACAATAAATGAACACCAGCGATCTACAGAATGAACAAACTTGACAGCCAGCATACAGAATCCACCAAAGTAAAAGCAAGTTTGCCTCTCTCACTTGAGATAGCAGTTGAGTTCATAGAACTTAGCCAGGAGTTTGCAGAAGGCAAAAAACTGGCAAAAATGAGGTGTGCAATGTGAATTTTGGAAGGGTGTAATTCCTTATAGTGATCATCAAGTTTTCCTTTCTCATTTAAGATTATGGTGTAGTTCTCAGAACATAGCCAGGGATTTGCAGAGGGCCATTAACTGACAAAAATAAAATGTACATCATGAATTTTGTAATGCCACAAAGTGATCATCAAATGTCATGTAACCTCTGAATAAGGACTGTTTGTGTAATGCTGCAGAAACAGTCTCAAGCACCATAAAACTAGCATCCATCTGCATTGAAACACTCTTGTGGGTAGGGTCCCTCTGCTGTATTCCTGAGGAGTGAAAAAGAAAGAGCCTATGGCAGTGTGGAATTGTCCATTTTATTGTCCCTCAAGGGAAACCCAAGTGACCTAACATGAAGGAGATGCTACAATCCTGGTAGTCATGCCTTCTCTCATGCATAGAACCCTATCAACACCTCTCGAATGATCTGAAGTGTAAGAAGATCTCACCATTAGGTAGCTAGGGGAAAACATGTAAACATTGAGTTGAGATTCAGTTGTTATGTAGCTGTAGTTTAATTTGATCATGAATCTGCTGAGAGAGGTGAGATATCATAATGTGTACCTGGTTCTCGCTCTTGTTGTTCATTTTAGAGAACATTTTAAATAGCAGCTTTGTTTCTTTTATACTCAATAAAGTAATTTTCTATAAATGGCAAACTTTAGAGTGGTTTTCAAAACTACACACAAATGTTTTTTATGCCAAATCTCGCTCTTGCAATTGGAATTTATCATCGTCAACCCAATTGCCCTTTGAAGAGGAGAATGCTTACTTCAACTCTTCATCCCTTTCTGGAGTATACAAGTGGCTGAATTTTCCATTTAGCATTTTATGCATAGGCAAAATTTTATTTAGCTTTGGATATGGGTTGGTTTGTGACCCATAGTCCCTGCCTTTTTTTGCTTAGGGGCTCTGAAATACAATGATACACTCAGTAGATGAATATTTTGTATGCCTTGCAACATAAACTATTTACCTGTTACATTAGCAACAAGGTTGTGCATTCGGTCATATGTGAGCTTTTTCAAATGAACTTAAAATTAACATTTAATTTTCTATTAAACTGGAATTTTTCAATGCAAATATGTTGTGTAAAGAGAATACATTTATGGTGGGGCACGAATCGCAATTAATGAATTCTATTTTCTTTGATGAAGGAAACTACCCTATTACTCATCGCACACAATATCCAAGCAAAACCCTTGGCAGTCAATGGAATGGAAGTTTTTTATCTCTGATTGCTGATTGCAGCTTTTCTTTCTATTCTGTAGGTTTGACAATCCAGCATCAGTGGCTCCGAGTCCCACCCGACAACTGACGTACAGCTACTTGATTGGGGTCAACCTGTGGCTCCTGCTCTTCCCCTGTGACCTCTGTTGTGATTGGACAATGGGCACCGTGCCCCTTGTGGAG
Organism: Platycnemis pennipes; assembly: GCA_933228895.1. Taxonomy (NCBI): domain Eukaryota; kingdom Metazoa; phylum Arthropoda; class Insecta; order Odonata; family Platycnemididae; genus Platycnemis; species Platycnemis pennipes. The sequence continues at coordinate 114,045,871 of OW121855.1, read as the reverse complement.
ACATTCCTCGACCCCCGAAACCTGGCCACTGTAGCCACAGCTACGTCCTTACTCATACTGTGCTGTGTGGCACTGTGCTGTGGGAACCGGAGGCAAGCCACTGTGATTGTTATGGTGAGCAGCATGGTGTTTGCACATTTCTCTCATCGCTCATTTCTCCACTCCTGGTGCTTTCAGTACTCAATAATGGTTCCTTCCTACATGGTTGTACTTTCTCAGTATCGACACTGTCACCAAATTCCTGAACCCATGAGTAAAATCGATGGTTGGCAAGTTTACTTGGTGGAATTTAGGTGTAGTAGAAATAAAAGTACTTAGTTAATTACTTACCAAGTACTTTTATTTTTACTTCCTGAACCCAGTTTTCAATACAATTTAAAAAGTTGCTGGCTTAACTTAATGGTACTCCCGTTTCAAAAAGAAGTTCAATTTGGTACATTCCATACTATCTGATATCAAATAGTGTGGAACATACAAAATGGTAATTTCTATCCCAGTTTACAATGTATTCTTGTCACCTTTGTAAGTTATCAGCCATGACTTCTGTGTGTGCAGTGGTATTACTTTTTTTTGCTGCCTTGATGAGAAATCCAAGTATGTATTTGAAACCATTGGATTTAAAAGCAAAAAAAGAAGTTTTGGGTAATTATACTTATTTCAGATTTAAATATCCAGTGAGAGAAAGATTGGATTTGTGTTACTTTCAGTTTTGTCATATTATGTTAACTTAACAGCCTCTAGAAAGATGGCATTTTCTGTAATTGTTGCCGATTGCCACCGTGAAAGTGGTATCGTAAGAAATCGTAAAAACACCGCTAGTGGTTCAAAAATGGATAGGTAAGATTGTTGTGTTTCTTCTTACTCGGCTTTCTACTTCTTTTTTTGCTAAAATGATAACAGACATCATCAATTGAGTAGATAATTAACTACAAGTCAACTTATGCGTAAAGGTCAAATTACGCTGAAAAAAGACATTTATGCCCGATCTCATCAGACTTATTCACCATCATGATGTTCAAATATCACCTATCAAACTATGTTATGTCTTAAATTAGAGTTGGCATTCCGAACACCCATAGTTTGGCATCAATTCTTGCATGCTTGACAATTAGTCGCGGGTCATTGCATGGTTGAATCTGTCACGGCAACAGAAATGTCACCAGCCTGACTGAACATCCACTTAACTCCAGATCGGTGTAACTCGGATCTGCGTAAGTCGAGGACTTACTGTAATTGCTTGTTTTTAGCATTTAAATCGTAAAAACAATGGTAGGAAATGTTTACGCAGCATATTGTAAATTAATAATTCTTGTCCGCATGAATTATTTGAAATTCCATAATTTGAAATTTCTAACAAAAAAGTTCCTGCGCATTCTTTCAGCAACAGAATTTTCAGAAAGAGCCTTCAGTACTGATGGAAATTTGGTTGATAAAAAAAGAAATCGATTAGATCCGGACAGAGTGAAAATGCTACATTTTCTAAACAAAAACTTATTGTTTTCATTGAATTTTCAATTTTATTTAAGAAAAATTAAACTTTCATTTACTTTTGAAATTACCCATTCTTTATATTTGCCCTCAAAACATGTCCTTAATTTCAGTTAGTGGGGACTATGACCATTATTCATTTATTATTTACTTTCAAGAAATAAGATTCTGCTTCAATTGGATTTAATTAGAGAATTCATGAGAAAGGAAGCATTATTTAACAATTTACAGATAAAAGGAAGATTTGAATTTAATTCAATTGAGAAGGATTAGATTTGGGATTAGGATTCGAGATTTGGATTCGATAAAATTTTGGAGTTGCCCCATCACTAATTTTAGTGCATTAAAATTGGTTTATTTTAATGGTTCGTCTCAAAATTAGGGATCTTGACATATTCTCGATGTCTCAATGGAAAATAGCTCAGCGTAAGATAGCGAAGCAAAGGCACAAATGCTAATCCTAGTTTAAAATTCATTTGCTATTTGCAAAAGCATGCTTTGGAGAAAAACCTACCTTGTGCCACCTCTTTTAAATCAATGACTATGTAGCGGAGTAAAAGCTTTTAGTTTTAAAAAAGCTCATATCAAGTGGCAATTATCTATTATGTTCAGTAACATTCTTTGATTTGTAATCTACACTAGTTTTGCTGCATTATTTGTGGTGAAAAGACATTAGTTGTACCAGAATTGTATTCATTGAAACTATTGTCTTTTTACCGTAAATTATGCAGCCCTCCATTTCCTCATATGATCTACTTCATCAACATGCCTAATATAGTGCTGTATGGATGCTTAATGGTGTATGGCGTGATATTCTAGGTACAGTAGAAGGCTCATACAACGAGTACGGCATATAGTGAGAAGCTCAAATTACGGAGGGATTTGGAAGGAACCATTTAATATCCTATTATTTAAATGTAAATTAAATCGGTAATAGTGAGGACAACAACCTTCCTCAACTGCAGTCATTCACTGTTACGAGAGGTATATTTTGTGCTCACCTGCTCTTTTCAATAGAATTAAATGCCAAACAGTAAATTCTTCTGCCCACTTTTATGATCAAATGTTTGTTCCAACCATTCACGAAATGCCCATATGCATCCTTATTAATTAAATATTAATTTCTCATAAGTCCGTGCATTTCATTGCTCTTTTGTCATCCTCCCGCGCCACTCGTTGGTATTCGTTTCATAAAGTTCCCGATGCTGCTGCTAGATGTCGGTACGTCAGCAGATATTGCGTTCACCCGTACCTATCTCGATGAAATTCAATTTTGAATTTGCAATTGCTTGAAATTGTGGACTTACTTGTCAAAGATATGTTTCTATAAATTCCAGATAGTTTTCCACACATAATTATTGCGGTTCAGGACAATTTATAACTAATGATTTTGCACTCGTAGATGCTGGTTTTAATTTTGCTCTTAGATTCTGACAAATCCAAGTCAGTTGTTGTCAGAGACGATTTAAACCATTTTAAAGGAGACAATCTTAACAGCAGATGAAGGTTGTTCTCTCCTTTATTTCCACTGCTAACCTGGAGAAGATCGCAATCCAGTACTTGCGTTGAACTAAATCCCCTTTAGTTTTATCCTTTCTTTATCTAGCAGCCGCCTTTCACCATTTTCAACTACTTTGGGTGAGGTAGAAGGTATGACTTTCTGGGTTCTGAAGGTTTTGCAGTTAATAATTTGTTGCATTGCCAGCATTTGCAGTCGTGACATATGTAATTGGCACATCCAAACAATTGGGGCAATGACAATATAATTATCACGTCATACAATAAACACATCGGAGGCAAGGGCTTAAGGGTAAAAATTCGACTTATTATTTTCCAGCATATGACACAGAACGTAGAATTTGATGTAATTGAAAGTGGATACGATCATGGGTAAATGAAATGTTCGAAAATTTGATTTTTAATTGCAATCTTATTAGAATATTTTTACCGCTCACAAAAAATAAGCTGTGGGGTGATTATTTAATTACCTTCGGTTACAATGACAATTCTACATGGCGAGTGGTTTTTTAGTTCCCGGGCTCTCGCTATATAGAGCTTCCACTGTATTTGAATTTTGTCTTTTAGCATAATTATTTGAGGTCTTGAATATGAAATATTTTCCAGTGTTTAAATATTCATGGGTGGTATTCACACGTCTCTAATTTACACATATTATACCTTCCAAGGAAATGCATACAATTCCTTACATTGGTGTGCACTCAATAATTACTTATGATGATAATGAGCAATTAGAACATTTTGAATATGAAGGTGCTTTCTCAATGCTCAGCACCACATATAGAGGAGCTGCATAGCGTCCAGGGATGAAGATGAACCTCTGGCACAGATGCCCTACTTCTCACTCATTGGAACTTAATGTATTTGTGAATTATTAACCAAAATAAAATTGCATGTTATTAATTGTAATGATTGCTCTGAAAATATAATACAGTAAAACCTTGTATTTGCATTATTGGAATTTAAGTTTTCCCACAATTTACAACATTTTTATTGGGTTCCATCAAATTTCCTATATCTCTAACATATTTAGAACCATCCAACATATTTAGAACCATATTTGCACCATGACATTTTCCATTTTCCTGCCGTTTGCATTAGATGCGGGTTATAATGTGATAGATTAAAATCACAAAATTTACTTCATAGACATTTAGCCATACATACCATTCTATATAAAACACTTTTTTACCTTGTCCCTTGTATATATAGTTAAAAACACGAGAGAGAGCAGTAATGTGCTCCGTTTTATGGAAGAATTTAAACTTAGCAGCGTTGCTGGGCAGTACACAGAACCACTAGTGAGGTAAAGATGGAATATTTTCACTTGTGATCCTTTTCCCGGGAAAAGATTCGTACCATGAAATCAATGCGTGTAGGACGCAATTTATAATTTAGGAACACCTGCGGGAGTATATTTACACTGTACCGAAGTTCATATTGTGAAGAATGAAAATTAATTTTTACTCAGACATTCATCATCATCATCATTGGTCAACAATCTTAGGATTAATTTTACGCAGCTTTCCATTCAATTCTTCTGTAGGCCAACCTTTTCATTGTGACGTAATTTTTCTCTTTTACATCCCTCACAACCTGTTCCATGTATCTCATACGAGGCTTGCCTTTTCCAATCTTCCTGTTCACATTTCCCTCGATGATTGTCTTCATTGGTCCATTGTGTATCAAGATATGGCCGATAAAGTTGTCCCTTCTTCTTTTTAGAGTTGTCAGCAGACTTCTCTTTTCTCCCACTCCTCTTAGGACTTCCTCGTTACTTACTCAGTCAATTCATTTCAATCAATACTCAGTCAATTCATCATTCTTAAATAAATGAAGTACAAAACCTTCTTAAGATGTGGTATTGTCCACGATTTAATGCAAAATTAGACTACACATGTTTCAACGCTAGCGCTTCATCATCAGGTCTGAAAAAACACGAAATTTGAGGCGTATATATACATAGAGAAAACGGAGGGGGAGTAAAACAATGCAATGAGGTGGAGGGGGAATGTGGGGGGAGTGGAGGTTACCGAGCGGGGACAGGATTATTGGTGGGATAGGGAAAGGATTGGGGAGTGACAGTCAAATCCAATGTAGTTCAGTAGCGTCAAATTCTTCTTTTTCCTCTTGAGGATCTCCCATTTCTCCAATGTGTCCAGGCAAAGTCCCTTACGCTCGACATGGAGGATATTTAACTTAAAGTCACTATAATGGGATTCCTCATACACTTGGTTATCTTCCACTGATATTATAACGAAGATATAGGAAATTGAATGGGATGCGATCTTCGGACCTGAAGATGGCATCTAGAATGCCGACAAAACTGTCTGTGAAACTGTAAAAGTTGTGAAGGATGTAAAAGAGAGAGGTACGTCAATATGAAGAGGTTGGCCGATAGAAGAATCGAGCGGAGAGCTGCGTCAAACCAATCCTATGATTGTTGACCAATGACGATGAGGAAAATAATAATAATTGAATACTGAATACAGTGGTGGTGATGTAAAAAAAAACAGATTCCATGTCTGGTGATATGCTGATTCACTTAACGATGGAATTCACATTATGAATTGTCATGTGGAATAACATCTTAAAGCGGGGCTCTACTGTGAATGCACTCCTTGGTGCTTTTCATTCTTAGCAGGCCACTGCCAATATTGGTTTTGCCTCCATCCTTCCTCTGTTCCCTGAAAAAAGCCCAAATCCACCCAATATAACATGCCTGTCATGAGTGGCACCTCTCGTGAACTGCTCCTAATTCCTCAACTGCTGAGTGGGAGTCCATGTTTTCTTCTTCTGGCTGTGTGCTATGAGCTGAGTAGCTTCTGTACCATTCCTATTCTTCCTCAATCGAAACCTTCCTTTACCCTTCATTTACCTGTAATCCTTGTCATTATTTGAATCATCTTTTATTGAGCTAATGGTTGATGAGATGGTTTCCAGGGTTTTTACAAGCATGATAGCTATATCATCTGTTGCAGAACTGCAAGAACCTATTTTGTGTGCCAGTCCATATGTGTGTCACCAATTTACAACCTTAGCCTGGTACCTCTGTAATTGTCATATTCCTCTTTAACACGTTCACTGCGGAGCTGTTTAAAGCCCTACTCCTCACAGCGCGGCGTGACCCACCGGTGGGTCACACTCAGCCTTTTGCATGGGTGGTGTGACCCACCGGTGGGTCACAGTCCTTCCGAGCTTCTGGCCACTGCCGAGGGATGGTGGTTGAAGCGGCAACTCTCAGCTGTTTCCTGAGATTAGAGGAAGGCTGGGGGAGGCTACTCCCAGCTTCGCCCCCAGCCCACCCCTCCACCGGCCACATGGGGCACGCTATCTTTTAGACCCTGGCGTGGGATGGGGGAAGAGAGGGGCAACAATACAATGCATGTGGTAAAGATTTGCTGACGTTCGGAAAACCCAGGAGACTCCCACCCGTCTCTGTTTATTGCGCCTGCCCTTGTTCGCGCCCATCTGTGAGACGTAGACGCCCGTCCGTGCATACCGATTCCCCAGCCCTGCTCGCACTATGAGAAAAGGGAAGGGGGATCCTTTGGAAAGAGTACATAGTGGTTTGTCTCACTCAGAAAAAAGTAGTGTCTGCAATTCGGAAGACGTTCACCCGGCAAGGGCACGGTCACTCATCCACCACTGAGCGATTGGCTCAAGAACGCTACGCGACTCTTTCCCAATTGCCCTTCCGTAGAGGGGGTGGGGGGGTGAAGGGAAGAGAGAGAGTCAATCTCTCACACAGCCGGGCGAGTGCAGTTCGGACTGTTTAGTTTCGAGCAACTGACGGACAGCCAAGAGGTTCAGGAGAAAAAATTGTCCCAAACATTTTCATTATTTTTAATAAGTTGATATGTTTTACTATATCGAGTATTGTTCATCCTTATGTATAAAAATTGCATAAATATGAAAAAAAAACAAAAAGAAAGCAAAAAATAAAAGTATTTTGGATATAATACGCTAATATGTAAACTTGTTCGTGACCCACCGGTGGGTCACACCGCTCACGCTGAAAAAAGTTTCAGGAGGGGCGGCGTGACCCACCGGTGGGTCACACTAAGTGACACATAGCAGTCTGTTATTTGAACTGTGACTAACCTCTGGGTGAAGTCACTCGAGAAGATCTCGATTCCTACTCCCACAATACTCCTCGCAAGTTGAGACAATTCAAAGAATTAAAAGGCCGCGGCGCTAGAAGGATTAGCGTGACCCACTGGTGGGTCACGCCGCAGCGAACGTGTTAATCACCTGAGTGCTTCAAATTGAGTTGGGGTGCTCTTACCTTGGTGCTTGGATAGTGCGAATGTGCCCCAACATTCCAAGTTAATGGCATAAATCATGTCACTCCAGCTATTGTAACAGTGGAGTACGAGATGTCTTACCATGTTCGTACACACAGTTTCAATTAGCCAGGTTCTACCTATTGATTTGTAAATTTTTTAAAGTGATTATATACTTCATTTTTAAATGAAATGCTCAATATTCATTGATGAATTCTCGATCTGTTTTTCAGAGCCTTGCATTCATGGTACTGCCATTCCTGCCAGCCTCCAACTTGTTTTTCCCTGTTGGATTTGTCGTCGCTGAGAGAGTTCTCTACATGCCATCGATGGGTTGGTGTATGCTTGTTGCATATGGATGGAGTCTTTTGGCGGCCAAAAGGTCATTCCCTTTTCCTCTTCTCCCTTATATTGGAGTACCCAGATTTATTTTATGCTTCACCTAGTGCACTAATCAATTTTGTTCGGAGTGAAGTCAGCAAAACTGGCACCAAGTGTTTGAGAAACAGAGTGTCTAGTAGAGAGCGTAGAGCAAAATCTGTTGCGACTCCACATTTTTCAGCAACAAAAGTATATCTTATGAAGAAAACGTTCTACCATTTTCTAATAAAAGGTGGGAAAAATAATAAGAATGGTTGATGATAACCCTATCATTTTAAAAATTTCTGACATCTAGAGTGTTGATAGCATTTATAAGTTTTTATTTGCTCAGTGACCATTATTCAATTAGTCTCATGACAAAAGTCATGTCAGATATAATAAAAAAAGTACATTAAAATAAAAAATGTTTGCATGTATTAAAATAAAAGAGAGGTGATAATTAATGAGATTTGTGTATTTCATTAATTATTAAGGTACTCATGGACATAATAGGACTTCTAAGAAAATATTCATATATTTTAAAATTCAGTGGGCATTTTATTATAGAGAGGAACATTAATTTTACTGGGGCCTTGCTGGTCAAGTTTTGTCCCAATATTTGCACAGTGTATGGTATTCGAGTACTCATTCATTGGAACCTCAGCAGATATGGAGAACCTAATCCAGATGAATAACCGTGCAGAATTCACTCAAAAGATGTTAACTATGTATTTGAAAACGATTCTGGCAACTGCTGTAGAGAAATTGAAAAATAGCCATATACTCTTTGTGTATACTGTCTTCAGAGGAGAGTATGTTCAAACATGGAACTTGAAAAATGCTTTCGGGCAAACATCTGGACTAAAGCTTTGTCTAGCACTTTGGGAGAAAGAACACAGAAGCATCTTCTTTCCTGAACTATTTTGTAGGGGCAGTGAAGGACTGCAATTGGATTATCTGGAAGTTCTGGAAAACAACTCCTCTATGGTCTGCGAACCTGTCATTCCCTTCCTCTCCATTACCCTCCTCCCCTCGTATGTCACCTTCCTCCTCTTTAACTGACCAGGTGGCTCACTTAATCCTTGTGTCCATTGCCCCTCAGTCGCAAGTATCCCCCTACACCCCCACCTCTGCACAACCTGACTTCCCCACCTCCACTCAGACCTTTGCCACTCAGTCACTCATATTTTGCTCATGATTTTGCATCAGTGTGGTGATACGCATCAAATATCAGTGGAAGATAACCAAGCATATTATTTCAGAAATGAATCATTTATTAGAGTTAGATGAATAGGGGTGAGCTTGTCACTCATAACTACCTGAATGTATTTGTATTTTCTGAGCTTGATTTTGACTCACTTAAAATACTTTAGGAGGTAATGTAGTTATCTACTTCGTGACCTCAATATTCCTCTTATTTTATTGTAATGCATTTGAGATTAAAGTATTCAATGAGGTAGAAATTTGATATTAAGAAGTTAAATATTTCAAAAATTCATCATGATCAAATGAAGTTGCTGCTGCAAACGAAAAGGATATTCCAAATTTGTATTTGATAGTGTGTATTATGAATTTTTCAAAATGCTGAAATGTGGTTGCAGTCTCAGCCTTACAATGGTTTTTTGTTCTATTTTACAGATTCAGAAAATTTGCATGGTTAGGCATTGGATTTCTTTTGATAATCCATGGAAGTAAAACTTATTTAAGAAATTTGGATTGGGAGTCAGAGTACACCATATTCATGTCTGGACTGAAAGTGAACCAGAGGAATGCAAAGCTGTTCAACAATGTGGGGCATGCCCTTGAAAAGGAGGGAAGGTTTCCTGAAGCCCTCGACTACTTCCAGAAGGCTGTCAGGTTAGTCTGTGAGATTGTTGATTGGCTGAGTGCTGCCTTTCTGTTCCTTTGGATGTTCAAAAAATAAACTCTCATGGTGTGTTGCAGAGTCCAAGAAGATGACATTGGTGCACACATAAATGTGGGGAGGACATTCAACCACTTGAAGCTGTACAAGGAAGCGGAGGAAGCATACCTTAAGGTAAATCAATAAGATCACAGGAGATCAGAATTATAGGCACTACTGTGGAAATGTTCTCTTTTTAGGTGAATGTGTGTAGTGGAATCTGGTAATTGTTTTAGCACTTAGAATGGAGTTAGCTTTCGTGTGTGAGCATGGCTGTGTACTTCCCAGGGGAAGATGGCATGCATTGTGAGTCAAGAGGGAATGAGATTTAAAAATTTGTGCCACTAGTAACCAATTCTCCCAATGACTCCCACATTCAACATCTTAATGAGATTAATTTTTACCCCCTTACAATTTATTGTGTAAGCATTATGTTGGATGGGCACCTGATGCCTCATATGAGTGACCATTTTGGGATCAACCCCGCTTTGTTGTTTCACATTAGGGTCATTCCACTTCAAATTACCCAAGAAATTTCAATATGCCACCCACCGACTCTGATTTCCATGAAAGTTTTTTTACTAGATGGTATCATCAAGTTAATGAGCTGTAGATAGTTTTCCTATCTAGGTCACATTGTCTCCAATATATAGGGAGTCAAAGCTTTGGAAAATTACCCATAAATGTCACTTCCAAGGTTCCACTTTTAAAGTACAGTGAATTCAGAAACAAATCTAAGCTCAGCAACTAATCAGTCTATCACTGTCAAATTTTTATCATAAATCAGTCAAAGTAAAGACATTCCGGTAAAATGTATTTCGTACAACTTTCTTTGATCTGTGAGCCACTTAAATGCAATTGTTATTCAGTTAATTAAGTTTTTAAGCACCAAAAAGATTAGCGGCAAATTAGCATGCCCATTTCGATGGATGACATTACTCGGTAAGCTGGTAAAGTTGGTGTGGCCATAACATATCAATAAAAAAATTTTAATGTAGACAAGACTTATTTTCTGTTATTCACATTATTGTCTTACAAAATAAGTAGCATATAGAAGTTAATGCTTTAGCATGTATTAAGTCATTCCTTATAAACTGCAAATAAATGTTCAGATAAGTTTCTCACAAAAGCCAAATATTGTCAATATAAAATTCAACCAACTTGAAACAAATTCTGAGGTGCCACAGGGGCCCATTTTGGGTCTGCTAATGTTTACTGTATTCAGTTCTTTTTCTTTTGCCTATGACTAAATGAAACCTATATGCTAACAGCAAAATCCTAGAATTTATATTATTTTATTTTAAAGACAATTGTTCACATACAGCAGTGTTGCTATTTTACGGTGACCTATATAACAACAGGGTGACAATCGTCAGGGAAAACCTGGAATTGTCAGGGAATTTTGCATTTCTGGAAAAGTCAGGGAATTCTCGTGACAGTCAGGGAGAAACGAATGGAAATTCTCGTTATTTTTCTACCATTACGTTTATCGGCCAGTCTTTCCCGCCCTTTATTTTACCAACTAAAACTAATATCCGTCGCTGACGTGCATGGAATAAGCCCCATCAATTCGTGGAACATTCAGTTGTGAATCTTATTAGTTGTCTCTTAGTTACTTAGTTGTGAATCAGACGTACAATGTATCCCTTTTGTATGTCCTTAATACGATATTTGCCTAGTAGTGTTAAAATTCATGATCACATGCATTCTGCTCATCACAAGGAATCCGAGGCTATGTTGTTCGGAACATTTTACCTCTCATTTTTTTTAACTTCTGAGACTCAGATCTAGTGGCAGCTGGAGCACACTAGCTCGTAGTAAATACGTGCTTGCAGTTCTAAAAATATGAGACGATGATTAATAGAATGGTTATGCAATTACGTTCACAAGTGTTAACAAAATCTTACGTAAGATCATCTTCGATTCCCATAACCCCGTTCATGAGACAGTAAGAGGAGTCCTCCTCCCCTCCCCACCTTTCACACTCGACATAATTATTGAATAGCCCTGTTAACTCCCCCTCGAAACAATTTAGTCAGGTCACAAACCACCTCAAATATGATATTCCTGAATACGATGCTGCCATGCTAATTGCCCCCTGTTTTCATTCACAGTGGCACGATTACGTTATGTTTGTTTATACAAACATTTTTACATTTTTGGTTCCCTCTTACAATCAAGGGGTTATAACTGTGTTAATCAAATTGTTATTTGCTTCTGAATGTCACTCGTGCCATCCTATTTTGATCCAGTCTAACAACTTGGTTTTGGTTTGTATTTTTTGCGCACCTTAGTGATACCTGTACCAGAGTCCACCAGACCTTCCAAGAACCCCCCTCCACTCCCTTCTCTTCCCCCAAAAAGCAGTCAAGGATGGGAGGAAAGTGACATCAATGTTATCAAGGCAGCTTCTTCAGTGGGCGTCACCTTTTGCTTATTTTAATTTTTGATTTATTAGTGAATGGGTGTGGTTAGAAGATTAATTTTTTCACTAAAATTCGTTTTGCGTTTCTATCTAACAGTTTCATTACCAAAATTGCTATTTCGGTTCCTAGTAAATGCCCCCATTGTTTATTTATGGATTATGATTTGGGATTAGGATTCGAGATTCGGATTCGATAAAAAAACAGGATTCGGAATTTGGATTCAATCAAATTTCAATTCGCCCCATCACAAAGAATAAAAAACCAAAAGATTTGTTGGGAGGATAAAAGATAAAAGAAAACAGTATCCTTGTGTACACAATTCTATTAATAATCTCTTTTATGCAATGTAAACAAAGTCATGACTGAGGAAATGGTTTTTTGCTTGACTTGTTAAACATATCCAGTACGGGTAAAATGAAAATTCACTTAGTACATTTTCTTTGCATCCATACAGCTTCAAACTGCATAGACGTTAAAAATTGAGCTCATGTTTTTATCTTTTCTTTCTTTTGATGATATGTGCATTCTCCTCCAAAAATGATATCCAGTTCCTTTTTAAGGAGATTGAAGCTTGAATGATTGATTCATTAAGGCTTGATTGATCAAGGAGATTGATTTACTATAAAGGTGAAATTAAGTGGAGCAATATAAAAAATGTGCCAGTTAAAAGAATGCAGTGTTGCTAAGTTTCATTGATCGTCAAAGGTTGAGGAAGTGCTCTAATTAACCCTTGTTAGTGTCAGGGTGCCAGGGAGCACAATCACACTCCTCTTGCAGTGCCACTATTAGTTGGTATTAGTTCATTCATTATAAACTTAAGGCATTTAAATGCAGAGAACTTTAGATACCAAACATTTTTAATTCCAGAATTGACAAATAGCATTTATTTGCCTACATTTTTACATGAACTACGTGAAATATTATTTTTCCCTTAAGGGCTACAAAATTGGCCAAAATGCTTCGGCAATTTTAGCATAGTTCCTAGGATATTGGTTGGCACTCAAAGGGTTAAGATACTGTGTCCGGGAAATATGTTGAAGGATAAGCCAATGATGCCTTCAATTATTGTAAATCAAAAACATTTTGGCCTATTTATTATTAGGTCCATTGACCTGGTGTGCATACTTTGTCTGATTCATTATTTCATTCTTAAGAAGCCCAATGTAAGGAGAAGGTATGCTTTTTTTCTTCACCTTCCTGGAGTGAACTAATGCAACCCCTGCTCACTCTCCCAGGCCAAGTCTCTTCTTCCGAAAGTGAAGCCAGGGGAGTCTTACCAAGCGAGGATTGCCCCCAACCACTTGCACGTCTTCCTCAATTTGGCAAACCTGATTGCTCGCAATGAGACGAGGCTGGAGGAGGCCGATCTCCTGTACCGGCAAGCAATCAGCATGAGGGCTGACTACACCCAGGCATACATCAATCGTGGGGACATATTGCTCAAGTTGAACAGGTGAGTGAACTAGCATTTTCTAACTAGACTAATTAGGAATGAAAGATATTCCACAGAGAAAAAAAATCATTGAGAAAAAAAGTTTTCGCGGCTAGCTCGCGAGCTTTGAATTTGTTAGACTAATCAATCTTCTGCCTACCTATGGAAAGAAAAAGTCAGTAAAAGCTGATAATATATTGCTAATTATCACTGTTACGTAGTTATTAAATTAATAACATTAATGATCAGTCATCTTGCATAAATTAAGGAATCACCTTCAGCTTGTTAGGTAAAATTTTATATCTGATAGTTTTGAAATGGTGACACTATCATGTTGCATTAGTTCATTCAATATTGTGTCATCTGTCAACTTTTCATTTGTCATTTTAGCAGTGCTTGAGGTGTTAGTGATTGTCTTTAAATTGTAAAATGTGTACAGATAACAATTCAGTGCTGCAATTTTCTTCTGTAGAAGGTCAATGGGAGGATGTGCACCAACCTTCAAAACGGGGAAAAGTGTGAATATCATTTGGGCCTTGAAAACCAGGAATAAACAGGAATATTGTGTATAAAACATTAATATGGTTCCCCTCCTCATGGGGTACACCTTGTGATGGGATTGGGGCTTGCATGTTCCCGTAAACCCCTACAGCTACACTGGCTGGAACATGAAAGTTGATCCTGGTAGGGTCACCCATGTGACGGTTTTTTTTTTTAAAAGATATTTGTAATATTACTTTATTGGGCATAAGTAGAGATCCGTGAAATTCGGGAGACGCAATATCGCAAAATAACACGAAATCGGAAAATAAAACGAAATTTTGCCTTTTTCGTGAATTTTACGTGAATTAGCGAAAAAATCACATGTAAAGAGTCATAATCGATTAAAGTCTAAGCCTTGTTTAACGCTGATGACGTTCATTCGCTCTATCTCATTACGATTCAAAAGTCAATTGGCTTGTTTTGTCTCACGCATATCGCATTCGCTTAATATCGCGCACAGTAGTGATGTCTCTGCCAGAATTTGCTGTTAAATTCATCACCACCTCTCTCTTCGATTCACATTTATCAATCCTGAAATTCTCGGAAATATTTAGAATGGTGCGCTTTCTTTCCTGAAGAATTAGATATTCTGAATCAATAATGTGCTGAGCACGGCCGTGGAAGAGCGGAAATATAAGCTCACGCGCACGGCACACGTCAATGCCGAGCAGTAATTCCGGTGACTCACCGCGACGCAGTATGAAGATTCATTAGAGCATTTTTCTATATTACCTTATTGTCTACTGAAAAACTCGTAATGTAAACGTGAGCAGCATATTTATATTTTTAAGCTAAGTATGCATCCACTATGGAAGTGGGCGATTTGCACGATCATTTGCAACTAGATGCTGCTCCGGATACAGAATTCAGACGAATAAATTTCTGCTAGAAGAAAATATATATGCTCTGCGTCAGGTATAATAGATTAGACCTAAATTAAGCTAAAACAGGAAAAAGATTCTCTCACGGATGCTATATCAATCATTAGGGACACTGAAAAATGGTAAATAAAAATCATCAAAAGCGGTGTTTAAAAATGACAAATACGGTAAATAAAATCGTTTTAAAAAGGTGAAAGCTGTGTTTAATGTTGGGAAAAAGGAGTCTTAAAGGAAGGATTTTTAAAAAATATTATTAATAAAGACTTCATACCAATGTGAACAAATAGTTAATAGCACATACATTTGAGATCCAATACAGAAGTTATGGCTACCCTACGCAACATAAAAAACACAGTAGGCACTCATAGAATGACTTATGGGGAGCATGCATTCTCCATACTCGGGTAAGCCGACAATAACAGAGTGGAGTAGTGGACTGCAGGTAATTAAGTTCCATTCTTACGCTGTTTAAAATTTTTTTTTAACCATTGAATAAAAAACTTTATCATCCTTCATTTCCAAACTTTGTGTGTGGATACTGACTTTTTTGTACTTCTATCGCTTCAACTAGATTTACAAATGCGTCACTCAAAAATACACTGTAAAGTTAACGTAATGATTCCACAATTTAATTCTGTAATATAAATTTTTTCCAATCATTTCCTTTCGCCTAATTTAATTATTTTTTGACTTATAATTTGGCATGAAATTTCTGATAATTTACTTTTTTTAACAGCCTACTAGCATTACCCTTGGAATACAGCACGGCTGTATTCTTATGTAGTGTTAAGGATCCAACTCACGACTGGCAGTACTCTAGCCCTCATTTTTAACAACTACGCTCTCATAGGTTCACGGGAATCTGGCGAATGTAGGCGACCCGCATGACATTCGGCTTAATTTTTTTCTCGCACATCCGGGCCTATGGAGAAAAATGTCAAGACGAGTATTTTTTATTTTGTTTTCCTCGTTTGTGGCACGGAAAAAATCTTCTCATTTCGTGACCCGAGTTACTTAACCTCTCCTTGTTGGTATCTACCATACGTGCATTCCATTCGCGGGGCGCATCGATCACGAGGCCGCGAGATGTTAAAATCTCCGATCCGGATCGGAATTTTTACTGTCTCTGGATATGATTTCAGTAGCAAATGAAATGAAAGACCCGTGGTTCTTTGGATCCGACCCGACCATCCTTAATTTATGAGTGGTTCATTTGTAAATCTAATTTATACAACAAAATCTAATAAAGTGAGTATTCAGATGAAATGGTTTGAAATTGAATGTGATAACATTTTCGATGCAGTAATTGAAAGAAAAAATTAAACTGCGATTGGGATCGAACTTCGCACAGTACACTAGCTCTCGTTGTACGCCTGATCCCGGCGGATGTAGGCTACCCGCGTGACATCCTACGTATTTTTTCCGCGATACCGGGCTAATGGGGGAAAAAAGTCATATATCTTTATTTTTATTCTAGTTGCACGGGAACGTTTTCATCTAATTACGTGACCTTAGTTACACATCCTCTTCTTGTCAATATCTACCGCACCTACATTCCATTCACGGGGCACTTCGATCGCTAAACCGCGAAAATTTAAAATCTACGATCCGGATCCGATTATACTCCGTGTCTTTGGATCCGAATCCGGAACAGAGAAAAATGAAAGATCCGATCCGGCCATCACTAAAGAAAATATTTCATGCTACAAAAATTCGGCATTTGCAAAATACAGTAAAACCCCTCTTTTACACTTTTGAGGGGAACTAGAGAAAAAAGTGTAAATCGCGGGAAAGTGTAATTTGAGGGTATGCAATTTTATATGAAAGTTATGCCTGAAAGAATAACTCCTTGCTTCTTGATTTTGCCTGCCTAATTCTTGCTATCATTGAATGTCAAGTTTAAAATTGAAATATAGTTCCAACAAAACCTCTTTAATAATGCCAAAATCTCTTATTCAGCATGGGGACATGGGGAGATATATTAACTAGATTACATATGGTTGGACCAAGATTAGGAGGAGTGTGAAAAAATTGTACAGTTGTAAACTGGAGAGAATATCAGGAATTAGTTTACAGGTGTATGAGGGAAGATGCAGAACAGCAAGCAGTTGAGAAAGGATGGAGGGGGGGGGTATAGTAGGAGAGGGGGATGGTGTAGTAGACACTAGAGTGGTCAAGACACTGTTCATTACTGTTAAGTCAGGAGAGCTGCTGATAGAACTTAACGAGATTCAGCATAGGGGTAAGGAAAATGTGAAAAGAACTGCATGGCATTAATGATAGACAAGGGAACTTGGGAATAGAAGAGGAGAATGACATAGATAAGAATGAACTGAGGCCAGGAGTCTTGATCCAACCATGCTAGTAAGTTAGGGTAAATATTATGAGAAAAGAAGGTGTGGAGACTATAGTGATATTCTATCAAAGCTACTTAAGAATCGAGCTAGAGAAGAATGAGATGATTTTACGGGTGTGTTCGTAGGATATATGAGGATGAAATTTGGCTGGAGGATTTTTTAAAATCTGTATTAATGCCTCCAAAAAAGAAAGACAAAAGACCGCAAATGCTGAAAAGCATACACTTCTTAAATAAATGAAAAATTTCATCACCAATGCGATAGCATCAGCCATCCCGCGAGTTATGCAACCTGAACAACAATCGCGAGAAAAACGACGTACGTGTACTGTAATCCCTCGCGGCATTACAATTGCACAGATGAGCGAGGTCACGATAAATGGTGGTATATCTGGGCAAATTTTATTTCTCTTTCATAGTGGTAACTTACTGCATGAGTTTTTACTTTGTCTTTCACTGAGCGTTGAGTCCAACCACTAGTTATGCAACCAGGACGACAATCACGGCAAAATCGTCTCGTAAAACGTAAATGGCGAACTATTCAAAAATTTGCTAGCGTGAATAAAGGGAAGACGTTACATTGCGGATATATGGACATTATTAGGACATGAAGAAAAAGTCGTTAATGGCGGGAAAACGTAAATTGCGGGGACGTAAAAGCGAGGTTTTACTGTATCTCAAATTTCGTTAAAAAAAATCGCGTTTCAAAGAAGACACGGTTAATTTCGTGATTAAACCCTAAAGTCGCTTATTTCGTGAATCCTGTCGCAAAAAACGTTTCGCGAAAATGTCATGTCCCTATCAATCATGCATTTCGCACAAATAATCATATGCCCATTAATTCCACGACATAGCAACCGTGATTCTCCCTTGGATTCAGCTTATCTAAGTGGTTATTCCCGAGACAAAGGCTCTGAAAGAGAGCTTAAAAAAGAGTTCAGCTTAATGTTTACCTCCTTTTAAAAGTAGATTGTACTAGCCACGCACTTCAATGGTTAAGGCATGATAATTTCCTTAACACTTCTTCAGCTATTAACGATGGTAACATTATAAGTAAATAAATTACATTTTTATCTATGCTCTGAGAAAGCTTTAGTTGTTGCTCTATTCAAATAACGTCATCTACTCTTCTCCGATAAATTGCAGACATTATTTAAAGTTTCAATATGGCTAAAAATTGTGCAACATTTTTATGTATCGTTCTTCCTCTACTTCTGATCAAGCAAGGGGATTTTCATCTGAGCATTGCAACTCCAGTTCTGGCCATGCCCTAAGATGGAATCGGATGTCTTACCCTCCTTTACCCGTCAGCGAGGTGATTACTCCATGCACCCTCACGAAAACAGCTGTGACCCATTGTCTTGGAGTATCTTACGTCACTCGGGAAGTTGATCCAGCTGGGATTCAAGGCCAAGGGACCTGCATGGGAAATAAACATCAAAAGCATCATATCCTTCTGCAGCTTAGTCACGTCTTATATTCCTCCTACTCTACCTCAACAGGCTATGCCTGTGGAGAGGGAGGACAAGACACTGGAGAGTGGGGTCTTTTATCATGAATCAAGATATGCCCACAAAGCAATATTGGAACGTGTTAGACCCTTCGCACAGAAGGGGGTCACTTCAAGGGGCCCAAAGGTGGGCTTGTGAGGCCTGCTGAGCCAGCGGGGGACACTGCACCCGTTGAGTGGGTGGGAGGGAGTGCGTACACGAAGGGGCCTTATCCTGGTTGGGTACCAATCAACTCCCACCCCTGATGTTTTCCGGGGTATATCGTCCAATAACACAAGGAAGAGATGAAAGTGCCTTTGATTGGACTAGGATTGCTACAAGGCTCTCCGCTCCCTCTCCAACAGCATGAATTAAGGTTGCTCGTAGGATAGTTCTACTTATCATCTAGACTTATATGTAACTTTAACAAGGATTGGGCTACAAAACCCTTATCAGATTATTTATCACTCTGCAGGAATGCAGCTGAGGAACTCTCTTTTAGGATATTTTTTCGATCGCTGGGTTGGAGTGAAAGGTGAGAAAGGTACACTATTACAGGACATAAATATATATGGGCTAATGAATGTTTTTTTACCATTGATTATGCATGTGACCAGAACAAAACGTCATTTAGAATGAATTTGAGACAAAGTGATCGTATGAACCAAGTGAACTCGTATTTTCTCTGATTTTCTCAGCTGTCGGCGATGGAATAAGGGAAGAGCAATGCTTACTTATGAATAGGATACCTTCCCTCGATGACTACATCAAAATGCTCAATGAGGATGGTAAATGAATCCTGATTCTTTCGATGATAACTACTGTCAACTGGAATAGTTTGGCCGTGGAGTAAGGTTGGGTAATCAGTCTGAAATATGTAGGGAGAAAAAAGCTTCCATGTGTGATATGCATGACTGAATTCTCCGCTCGAACGCCATAGCATCTCTTCTGATACTAGTCAAAACCTTTTTTGAGCGCGTAAGCACAGTGAACAATTTCTGTACTAGGAATACCCCTCATGGATTTATATTTGGGGAAAACAGGTAGCAAAAAAATGCCTGCGACTATGAAAGGAAAATGTAGCAATTACCTAGTTTCTCGTGGGTGAGTTTATTTGTAGTTAACTAGTTTACATTTTTTTGACTCATTGTTGGTAACAAATAAAATTAAAAATAAAATTCTCCTATGGCCATAAAATTGGCAACCCTCGTCAAGGATAAATTGCTGTGTTGGTTTGCGGGAGGGTCAATTCCACAGCAGTGACCACCTACAGCTTCTCAACCAAAAAACCCTCCTGTGGTGGTTTACAGGAATATTACTTCCTCGTTACAACCCAATTGGGATCATTCACATGGCTGATGGGACCCTGGTCAGGATTCCTGGGTTATGAACGCAAACTCACTCACAAGCGCTCAGAAAAAACACTCACTCACACAATCAGATGGGCACACCTACTGGGAGAGTAGAGCCCAAATGGCTCATTGTTGGTAACTCTAGACTTGCAGCAACAAAGTCGAATGCATTTTTAGTCATATTGGTGCCATATTTTATATACTACTTAGCCTATGATTCAAAGACGTCATTAGTATTTTAGCATTGAAAGATGAATTATCGTCCAAGCAATTCACATTTCGTGCATAATGTTTGTGCCAACGATGATTGATTAGTAGCCTTACTCTGGCAAGGAGCATCTGAAAATCGCTGCTTTGATCCGTCATTATTTGTAAAAACAAGTAAATTTCTCACATCAGGACCAAGACCAGAGGTTCATAATTTCAAAACACCGTTATTTTGTAATATCGAGTACCGTTACATGTATTTAGATAACCTTTTGTTTGGGACCTAAGATTTTGCTTTGTAAAATCAAAATATCGTAATTTCGAGTTTCTACTATATTACCCTGCCACCTCCCCTATCTTGTCATGGTCACCCATAAACTCCTTCACTGCCATCACTTTGTATTCATCATTCAGACATCTCCATCTGCAAATTTTACCCATAGGCATTTGTCTTACTGTGCTTGCAAAAGAAACTACATATTACATTCCTCTAAATAGGAGTACATTTTGTGCAAATGCCTTCCACCTACCTACTAATACCTCTACTTCAACACAAAAGACATTGCAAGAAAAATTGATACAAAGAAAAATAAGTTAACTGAAAAAAGCAGCATTGTTTAAATGTTTATTGTTCTCCCCTCTAGTTTTCAGTTTTTGCCGAAAACCATGTTTTAATGCAGCCCATGTTGCTTGACTTTTATATCTTGAGGCATGATTAAATTTATCGCAAGCCATATATCGCAGTGTTGCTATATACACTCCCCCTCCCACCCAGACGTACCCCCTTGCATTGAGTGTAGTATTTGATGACCTCACTAATTGTGTAATAACCAATTTGAGTTCCCCTCAACATTTGTTATTGATATGTTTTTGAGTTAATGGCAGGGGTGACTTCTGCAAAAATTCTGATTGGTATGCCCTCTATATGAAAAACAGGAGGAGCTCAGCAGGCTATGATAATAATGATAGGTGCTCCTATAACCCAAACCTTAGCAATTTACTGAATGGCCTAAGGCAGTTCTTTATCTTAAATTTTGTTGTAATTGATCTTAGTATATGTTGTATTGTAAATATTCGATGTTTTATGTCTGTTTTACCTTTTGATGTATTTATTTTGGGTGTACCAACCCAATTGATGGTATGGACCTCTACCTTGCTTTGATACAAAAAAATCAACTACTAGGGTTTTTTTCAAGCACCTAATTTATTCTGTATTTTCTTTCACAGGACTAAGGAAGCCCAAGAGGTTTATGAGAGGGCTCTGTTCTATGACAGTAATAATCCAGACATATACTACAATGTGAGTGATATTATGGTTATTCTTATTTTATGCTCATGGCAAAAATTCTATTTGAATTTATTAATGTGTCACTCGAACTTCAAAAAAAAGACTGTGGTCTCCCAAATTCAGCAATTCTCTCCATACTCCCTGGGTGCATGTAGTAAGTTTCAGAGTCTACAAATTGATAGTACAAATAGTCTGCAAACCTTTAAAACCAGGAATTAGAAGGGTATTTTGGGTACCTACTGACCTTGAAGAATTTTGTAGTATCCTCATCCCCAGGGAGGAATCATTTTTGATAGATTTTTGGCAACCTTTAACATGAAAACTTAGTTAAGATTGCTTGAAACCCATTTATACTTGCTTTAGAGCAAAAATTATGCTTTGTAATTGTAAGTCGGTCAAGTTTCTGTAAAGTAACATTGTAGCCGAGTAATGCAGTTGGAATATGGCAATATCATGAGTGTCAATATGGTGCATAATTTGTAGGCATGGAGCATTAATTTTCACCTACCATCACCTCTTTACATTTCATTGTGATCATCATTACTGTAGTTAGTTCCAGCTTAGTCGGTCTTTACCCACTGTGTCTGAAGGTTCTCTTCGGTAATTTGTGATAGCATAGTTTTTTCAAAAGTCGGGGTAAAAATATTACTAGCTTCCTTTTTCTGTTTTGTGACAACCTCCTGAGGTAACAATTCTTTTTTTCCCCATAGTTCCCCCAAGTGTCAATGTGCTTTGTAGCAAATCCTCCATAAGAGGAAAACTGGCTAACCAATTATCCACCATCATGTTTCTCTGTATCCCAACAATTGGTGCCACTAAGCATTTCACTAGCTCTCTGGGACTATTGTCTACTTTGTAGATTCCTTTGGGTTGACTACTAGCATATATCTCCGACTTAGAAGCATAGAATACACCTAGAGATGGGCAACTTGGGAAATTACCGGGGTAATTTTCGTAAATTACCATGGTATTTTTCGTAAATTACCAACACCCCTGAAAATTACCATAATAAACAGTAATTTTCAGAAAATTTCTTCCTCACGAAGAAACCATTGGATTGGGTGATATCATAAATTAAGAAGCTAAAACGATTTTGTTTACATTGTGTCCATGTTTAATTCCAATTAATGCAGAGTAAAATAATAAATGCACATTGCGCAGCGGTATGTCTTTGGAACTAAAATTTCTCAGTGTGACAAAAGAGAGGCAAATTGCATGTTGCTGCCAATTTCGTTTTAATTTTTTTAATGAGTTATATTAGATAAATGTCGTGATATGTTTGATATAAGCATCGGCATTTATATCTCAATGCTATTTGATTTTGTTTTGACTCCTCTGATAAGGATTTGCAGCTCAAAACTCAAAATTACCGGAAAATTATGGTAATTTTCGAAAATTACCGTAATTTACCTCAATTGAAAATTACGGTAATTTATCCATCTCTAAATGCACCTACCTACAGCGTCTACCAATACAAATACTTTAATGCCATATTCTGGCCCTTTGGTCCCTTTGCCTGGATTGACATGTGCCCTTTCTTTTTCGACAGCTGGGTGTAGTGTTCCTGGAGCAGGGGAAGGCATCTCAGGCACTTGCCTACCTGGACAAGGCCCTCGAGTTTGACCCGGAGCACGAGCAGGCGCTCTTCAACTCGGCCATCCTGCTCCAGGAGCTTGGGAGGGTGGAGCTGCGCAAAGTTGCTCGCGAGCGACTGCTCAAGCTGCTGCACAAGGACAGTCACAATGAGCGGGTGCACTTCAACCTCGGGATGTTGGCGATGGACGACCGGGATGTTGAGGGTGCAGAGCACTGGTTCCGCCGTGCCGTGGAACTCAAAGAAGATTTCCGCAGTGCCCTGTTCAACTTGGCGCTGCTGCTGGCTGATGACCACCGCCCCCTGCAGGCTGCACCCTTCCTCAACACCCTGGTCAAGTTCCACCCAGACCATGTCAAGGGCCTCATTCTGCTCGGCGAGATTTACATCAACAACATTAAGGATCTCGACGCAGCCGAAAGTGTGAGTGTTGGCATTGCTACATACAATGTGCCCTTGTTGTATTCTACTCACTCATATGTCTTTTCAGACTGGAGTCATCACTTATTTTCATCATAGATGTATGTATTTTTTGCTGAAACAGATCAGAAAATTCTCGTTTCCATTTTTAATGCTATTTCTGTCATTTAGTGGTACAACACTGGCCTAGACTACCATAAGGTGTGCTATTCTCTGCTTTCTTCTTGAACCTATAATCAGAAACTAGTGCACCTTCATATTTGCCAATACCAACAGGCACGTAATCGAGTGAAGATGATTTAATTTGGTGGATTATTTTCATGATTGAATGTATGAATACATTGTGTGATATCCACGTTTATTTGTATATACTAGTTGTAGGTTTATTGTGTGGAAACCATCAAGGCACATTCTATCACTGTCACACTATCACATTCTATCATTCTATCAAGGCACCTTCTATCACTGACAGGTGCACTTTTTCTGTTAATGAAATTTCCCCCAGGTGACAGCCTAATTAAATACTCTGGAGAGCAATTGTTTCACTTGGATTGTCACTGTTTGAAGAGACTAGTGTTGCTCGCCATGCATTTTTAATGATACTCTGGCAGTGAATGAGCCAGGGAAGGTATTGTCATTACCTCTAAACAAGTTATTTGAGAACAAAACTTAGTTAACCTAACAAAAATAACAAAAGAGAGAAACAAAGTTTTAAGAACAGAGTGTGTTTTGAGAATAAAATGAACATAACCTAACAAAACTAACTAAAATATAAAAATTTTATTTGAGACTGTATTAATATTACCTTAGGTCTGCTGCTATAGCTATTAATCCTCTGGCAGTGATCATTTATGGAGTGGAATTTAAGTAATGTGTGGTTATATGTTTATTTATTTACTTCTGATGTGAAATGTTTACCCAACATGGTTCACCCTATAATTATTAGGTGAACTCGGTGAGCATGGTTATGAAGTGGTTAGTCTGAAATTGATTATGCTGCTGTTGCTGGTCTATTCACATGCATTGGTGGTACATTCTCACTCACAAGATATTGAGTTAGTGAAATGCCCTGATTTATGCAGCTTATTGCAGTATGCTTTTTCATTAGCTGGAGGAGAAAGGTTGCATTCTCCTTCATGGTCCTACCCCTAGAAACAGTGTTCAACATTAAAACTGTGGCAGTGAATTAAAAGCCCAACCGATTGGACGGGAGGCCTTTATACAACAGGCAATGACCGCCAGTGTAAAATTTTTACCTCAAGAAGCCCTCTGCCACGTCAGCAAAAAGACTGCCCATGTAATATTGACCAAGACAAGAGGCATCCTGGAGGGAATTCAATGTCAACAACATTTCACCGTGGTAGCCTTGACAAGGACTGAATCAAGATTATCATCTCAGCAGTGTAGTTGTCAAGAACACTGACGTGGGAAGGATCTGATGCCACAGCCATAGGATTGGCACCACACACCAAGGGCTGTAGTAACAATTACTGGCCCCTGCTGAGACGAGACTTTTGCTTGAAAATTTCTGCGTGCAATAACAGTTTTCCAAAATGTATAGAAATGTACAAATTGTCTTTTTACTATCCGTACATCCTGAATAAGGATGAAATTCATTTGATTTGCATCTTCTCGTATATATCTTTCATGATGGTTTGATGGAGACAGTAGTGAACGAAGGAATGAATGGCATAGGAAGACCTCATATATTTATAATGAGCCAAAGGTGAAATATTTGAGGGAGAATGATTCTGAATGCTGCACTGATGCAAGAAGGATTGAGTGTGGGCATAACTGCATCAGACCATAGGGCTGGGGGCATAGGGCTGATATGACACATGAAGATGATCTCTGAATGAATGAGCTCAAGTGAATGAATTTACTGTAGCAATTTTCCTGTTTATGAGTTTACATTAGTGTCATCTAAGCACTGTAATTTACCTTTCTATTGGAATTGATGCTGAAAACAGAAATATCAACTGGGCATCAGACTAAAACTGCCAATTTTAGGAGTGCAATTTGTAACTTCACCAATCATCAACTTGTACCGATACCACTTTTTCCGATACCAAACCAATACCTCGATACCAGTGGCTTTGCCGATACCTTACTTATTTTTCTATAAAAAATGGATAAATTTGATAAGTGCTTTCCTTCTCATGAAGTCAACTCAGCAATCAAAAGTGTTATAAAAGATTGCCTAATTATTGAGAGAAATGACATTGTGACAACTCTTTTATTTTGCTACTCTTACAATTATCACTGTAATTAGATTTCAGACTAAGCCCTCTTGCATTGTAAATACTGAAAATTCTTTTTAAGAAATAAGAGCTGCTGAACATGCTCAGCAGTTAAGAGGGTTCTTCTATCAGGACCACAGCACCAGTCTCTGAAAACATTTGCTCAGGAAACTCTAAACCTGCAGGTACACCCAAATACAGTGGACTCTCATTAGCACGTTTTTGTAGGAACCCGAAATCCCGAACATGGTTACGAGGAAAACTAGATGAACAGGTTAGGCCTTATCAGTAGGGACACCGAAAAATGGTAAATAAAAATCATCAAAAGCGGTGTTTAAAATGACAAATGCTGTAAATAAAATCGTTTTAAAAAGGTGAAAGCTGTGTTAAATGTTGGGAAAAAGGAGTCTTAAAGGAAGGGTTTTTTTTAATATTATTAATAAATACTTCATACCAATGTGAACAAACAGTTAATTACATACATTTGAGATCCAATACAGAAGTTATGGCTACCCTACGCAACATAAAAAACACAGTAGGCAAAGTTAAGTTAAAGGCAAATTAATGAGTTAATGGTAATAACAATAACAGAGTGGAGTAGTGGACTGCAGGTAATGAAGTTCGATTCTTACGCTGTTTAAAATTTTTCTTTCAACCATTGAATAAAAAACTTTATCATCCTTCATTTCCAACCTTTGTGTGTGGATACTGACTTTTTTGTACTTCTATCGCTTCAACTAGATTTACAAATGCGTCACTCAAAAATACACTGTAAAGTTAATGTAATGATTCCACGATTTAATTCTGTAATATAAATTTTTTCCAATCATTTCCTTTCGCCTAATTTAATTATTTTTTTACTTATAATTTGGCATGAACTTTCTGATAACTTATTTTTTTTAACAGCCTACTATCATTACCCTTAACACTACCTAAGAATACAGCCGTGCTGTATTCTTAGGTAGGCATCCTTAATTTATGAGTGGTTCATTTGTAAATCTAATTTGAACAGCAAAGTCTAATAAAGTGAGTATTCAGATGAAATGGTTTGAAATTGAATATGATAACATTTTCGATGCAGTGACTGAAAGAAAAAATTTAACTGCAATTGGGATCGAACTTCGCACAGTACACTAGCTCTCATTCATGGCTCTCGTTATATGCCTGATCCCGGCGAATGTAGGCTACACACATGGCATCCTACGTATTTTTTTCCCACGATACCGGGGTAATGGGGAAAAAAGTCATATATCTTTATTTTGCTTCTAGTTGCACGGGAACGTTTTCATCTAATTACGTGACCTTAGTTACACATCCTCTTCTTGTCAATATCTACCGCACCTACATTCCATTCACGGGGCACTTCGATCGCTAAACTGCAAAAATTTAAAATCTACGATCCGGATCCGATTTTACTCCGTGTCTTTGGATCCGAATCCGGAACCGAGAAAAATGAAAGATCCGATCCGGTCATCACTAAAGAAAATATTTCATGCTACAGAAATTCGGCATTTGCAAAATATCTCAAATTTTGTTTAAAAAATCGCGTTTCAAAGAAGACACGGTTATTTCACGATTAAACCCAAAAATCACTTATTTCGTGAATCCTGTCGCAAAAAACGTTTCGCTAAAATGTCATGTCCCTACTTATCAGTTATGTTGAAGACGTATGTCCGGGTTGCATAACTTACAGGGGAGCATAATGTATTCTGTCAAGTTAGTTCATTGCTGTATTAATTTATTGTAACAAAGTTTCATTTTCAATTATTACGCCTCCCAAAAATACACCTACAATACCTTGTGTTGATGCTTACTCAATAATTAATTATGACTGAATAACATGTTTTGTGTATATTATTCACACAAAAAGTTTATATAGACTCGACTTTGAGGTTTGATATCCCAAAAAAGGAAGGAGCGAAATTCATAGAGAACATATCAGGGTGTAGATAATTTAGCCTTTCATTTAATGCAGGTACCAGACTTTTTAATATGTAATTCCTTTTGAGGCATGTTTTTGCAGTGAGGGTGGAAAAAGGCACATTTTTTAGATTCGCAGAGGCCAGCATGACTTTGGAGATTGTCATAACAATATGAAAAGCACAAATGAAAGGAAATTTTGATAGAATATAAATCGTACTTTTGCCATGGCGTCCTTTAAGTTTCAAATATTTAGTTTTATTCGTTTAAGTTATTCTAGTCAATTTATGAAACCAGGTTTTCTCTGTAAGCATGCAACAGTGGAGGCACGCGACAAACACCTTCGTCTTCATTTTAAAATTTCTAATGCGAATCCATTAACGTCATAACACTTGACCATGCCACGATATTTGAATTTCATATTTTTCAAAAACGAGCTTGGAAGGTAGGCGGAAACGACAAACAATGTATGCATTGAGCATAACAAACCCAAGCCTTGAGTTGATGGCAGAATTTGAATTTTTAGCCACTATTTCAGTAAACTTTCTTCATACGTGGATTTTCGTCTACTTTTCGGAGGAGGTTGAGCTTTTCACCTCAGGCTTTCCCATAGCTAATTCTGAGCACTTGTCTCACTCTTACTGTCACAAAGATCACAGCTAAGTAAACAAATACGTGACACATTGGTAAGTCAGTTGAAGAAGGCGGGATTTCAAAATTATATGTTTTTTGGTGATTTTCACTGAACAAATACTTTCGAATGAAAGTATCTGAAAAAAAAAGAATACAGTGGAACTTGGTTAGTACATTCCTCCTTAGCACGTTTTACTCCTTTGTACGTCAATTTCGCTCCGTCCTGGTACCATCAGTACAAAACACAGGTAAAATAATTTGGTTAGTACGTTTTTAAAAATGGTGCTTTCCTGATTAGTACGTTCAATTATTTGCTATAAAGCAACCCGCAAGACCTTTTCTTTATATTTTTAAGTTGTGTATGCTGCCGAATTTACATGTTAGTTTATTATTATCAATCCTTGACTGGTTAACATCCATCCATATGCATTTCTTAATTTTCGTGACGTGGTGAATAACAATACGCGGCTCGAAGCGAGACAAGTTAGCGCGAAGATTAAACATTCTTGCATCCACTTTAAGTACGATTGTAAGTAATCGTGAAAAAATCCGAAGTCTTGGTGACAAAAAGAGAAAGCGCATTCGTGATGGGAATCATCACGAAATTGTAAATCAATTGCGAATCATCGGCATGGTAAATATCATCGGGACGATGATATTTAAAATGCCAATGAGACTGGTTTATTTTTCAACTTATTATCAGATCGAACGTACGCATTCAAAAGGAGAAAAACGCCATGGTGGAAAATTAAACAAAAGAGAGACTGACAGTTCTGTAGTGCTGCAACGAGAGTGGAACTGACAAGCTGATGCCACTAGTAATAGGGAAATCTAAACACCCGAGGTGTTTCAAGAACGTTCGAACCTTTCCCTGTCAATACACAGCTAACTCTTCAGCATGGATGACGACATCTATTTCTGAAACCTTTCTGCGTGGGTTTGATGCCAAACTGGGTGGCAAAAATAGAAAAATTTCAATTTTTGTCGATCAATGTGCTGCTCATCCCATAGAATTTGTTTCTATTGAATGAGCAGCATAAGCATTCTTAGGTAACTTGTTTCAAGTTACCTTATACGGGTCGAATTCTTTACAGCGAACACAACTAGTCACATTCAGGCCCTTAACCAAGGGATCATTCGATGTTTCAGGCAAAAATAAAGATTGTTTGTACAAACGAGGCTGGCAACCCTACAAACAGCTGAGCTGAGATAGACGTTATGCGTGCCATACATTTCGTCAAATATGCATGGGATTCCATTACCAAAGAAAACATCACCAGTCGTTTTAAAGCTGCTGGATTTACTTATAGAGAGTTTGAGATAATGGATGACACAGCAGAGGAGGCACAACTGACTCATCTCCCCCAAAAGAGTGGCGTCAGATTGCTAGAGAGGTGAATTTCGACGAGTATACTGAGAGTGCGATAATAATCTTACTCTTTGACAGACCATTTCGATTGACGAAATTCATGAGCAGGAGTTGGTAGAAATGGACAAAAACGATACTGAGCAAAAAATTGAGAGAGATCCAGTCCCCATGCTTTAGCCAAAACAGTGGAGGCTATGGAGAACGTACGTCGTTAATTACCTAGTGTTGTTAAAGCAGACGACGTTTTGGATCTCCACGCGAAGCTCGACGCAAAAATACTTGATCTCGGCACAATAAATAAAAAAGACTACATTGGAAAAATGTTTTATGTGAATTTCAACTGTACATTCAAAAACATGATTGTAATAAACACGAATTGGGTTATTAATCGATATATCGATCGATCAAATGGTATCATACCAAGAACGAAGGAACGAAATGGGTACAGCTATAGCCGAGTTTTACGTAAATATAAAATGTTACCTAATTTTTACTAAGCTTTAAAACAACAAACTGACATACTTATAGGTTATTTTATTCCCAGAGTAAGACGTAAGAAAGATGAAAAGACTTGGCTTAACTTGTCCTCTCCTTATATACATTATAAATCACGGGTAAATGCCACCGTGTTTATGTAATTGTCTCGGGGAAATCTATGAAACATTGTGATTTCCATACATATTGTATCATTTTGGCAATGTCCCGCCCATTATATTAATTTTAAACGTGCAAAGAGGCGATTTTACGAGAACTTCTGAAAGTAATAGTAAATATGACGACTTTTCCTCATTACAATTACCCTAATAGTTATTATTTACTTTCCTCGTTAGCACATTTTCCTGGTTAGCACGTTCATTTTTTGCAGTCTCTTCAAAAACGTACTAACCAAATTCTACTGTACTTGAAAGTATCAAAGTATCGAAGAAATTGCCGGTACCTAATACTCACTATCAGTATCGGCCCAAGTCTAAGTGTAATGATAACTTTGAGAAATTATGAATAATTTATCGCTTAGAAGACTCATTGTAGCCTAAATGCCCTTACTGAGGCAAGGCCACCACATGTGTGGCAGACAGGTAGAAGTCTTCATGTCCAAGCAGCAGAGCACATGCATGGGACTTCGTCAGAAGGAAGGGGAGCTCACCCTTTGCAACATATATTTAACAAAAATAATAATTATAAAAAAAATTTTCAATGTAATTTCTGTAGTCCCATTAGTGCTCAACAAATGTGAGAAAAATTTTTTTCGTATGCTCGGTATTTTTCAGGACCAAAGAGGATAAATGTATTGAGCTGGAAAAATAATATATTCAGTGACAACTTACCTTGAAGTCAGACTTTCCGGGGAGTGTGAAATTGGTTTGAGGGAAGTTGCAGAAATGCAATGACTCCTGGCCCAGAGGTGCTGGTAGCAATTTGATGAAACGATCCCTCAACAATGCAATCTCTCTCTCTCTCCCTTGCGCAGTGCTACAAGCGCATCCTGCAGCAGGACCCGCACAATGTGCAGGGGCTGCACAACCTGTGCGTGGTGTATGTGGAGCGAGGAAACCTGCAGCGGGCGGAGTCCTGCCTACAGCAAGCGCACCGTCTGGCACCCGGGGAAGACTATGTGCTGCGCCACCTGCGTATCGTCCAGGCACGCATCGCCAAGATGAAACAGCCCAACCATGGCGATGGCAGTGACGATGACCTCCCACCTACGCACACCTTCCCTGAGTTTCAGTGGGGAGCCACTCGGGCCGGTGCCAAGGAGGGGGAGGACGCTGGCGCTGGCGAAATACCACCTCCCAGCACCACCTCACCACCACCCGATGGCACTGAGCAACCGGCTTCATCTTAGCACCAGTGACTGATCTCGTCCCTTCCTTGATAGGCAGCTCATGGTGCCACACTCAGAGCACCATTGCTCTCGGTGCATTGCTGTGCTTTGTTTTCAGTCTTGCCTGTGGACATGCAGAGAAAGCTGTGGTTGCAGTCATGAAAACACACGAACACTGAAGGGTCCCCACTCAAGTGCCCAAGAATTAATGGCTCCCCACCCTTCCTTGGTGTCTCCGTGTGCCCCTCCTCATATTTATTCAATTCATCCCATTTGAGCTTTCACTTCCTTTTGAGGTAGACTGCTGCATATTCCTCTATGATATACAAACCAGGTATTAGCAGTGCACATGAAATGTCCAAGAATTAAAATCTTCAATTTCTTGACATTACCTGGTTTGTAAGTCTAATTATTCTTTCAGTTTCAGTCTCTGGTGCGGATACCTGTTGGATTTATCGTTTGTTCTGAAGTGACTGAGCTTAAAATATGTGTGTGTTATCAAGTCTGCTGTTTATCTTGTGTGCACAGTACAGTATTTACTATTGTAATTAATGTAAGATTCAAAAGGCTTTACTATATTTTTTTAGTTAATTTTGATTTACAACCAGGCGGTCACTTGGTCACAGCAAGCCATGATTCCCCCCAGGGTGGCAAGCTTCACTTTGATCTTAGATGCATGACCAAAAATGGCTGTCAGCAAATGTATTAGTGCACTCGAAACTCAACTGTGAACCGCGTTGCTCTCTTACGAGTGCCAAGGTGTGCATAGTACCAGAGTTTAACCCTCCAACTAAAATGCCCTTCCTCTGGTGCTTCACGTACTAATGCTAGCTTGATTGCCTATTTGCATTTGCAACTTCACTGTCCATCCTTTAATATTCCTTTTGTAGGAAGATTTTCCTTTGATCTTTGCTGAGTCCATCTTAATCCCTAATTGTTCAAGCCATTGCCTACCAAGTGGGGTTGTACCGATGTAGTAAATAAAACTATGCAAGACCTTATTGTAACCTTAAAAATGTCAGGGATGCTAATGAATGAAATGCTTCTACTTGGGGGAAATCAATTTCTTTGGAGACTGGCAAAAGAATTTGAAGTATTTTGCTTAAAAATTAAGGACTCAGGTATCCATTCCAGTATTCTGTCTGTGTTTTGTAGTGCTTGCATTCGTGCATTGGCTTTTTTCAAAGGCTGTTGTTGTTGGCTCGAGGTTTTAACCTGACTTTAAGTTGGTGAACCAAAGCCATCCTTCCAATCTTTCATTTTCCGTGCAACTTGGGAGTATTATTTTTTATTGTTGTCATTGTTTTATCACTTCTTGAATTGGAGTCATATTGTTCCTCTTAATGTTTATTTATAAATATTTTTATTGATGTTTCTTTTGATATCCCACTGTCGTGTGAATGTTCTCCCTCAAAAATTGTGTATGGCCGTGGCATGAGCCTCTAGTTATTTGTTGGATCCATTCATTAACTCCTCGAACTTCGAGGAAATATTTCTAGCTTCCGAATGGGGGCTTGTTTCTCATTCAACCGTTAGATGTGCAGAAATGGTCTGAGTGCCGTGTGTGTGATTCTAGTGGGCATTATGGGGAGAGGGTGGGTTGCCACAAGTTCTCAGAGTTGTTATTCTCAGGTTGACCTCTGACCTACGGCCTGCCCCCTGAATATATCCCTGGCACATCTGCAACCAGATTGCATCCACACAAAGTTGGCATCAAGTGAATTGTTATTTGTTTCTGCAGTTTTCCTTTCAACTATTCCAAACAAATATGTTTTGATGCCCCCCTGCTTTAACCTCCTAGTTTGTTGGTTGGATAATTATTAATATGTTACATACATTTGATTTCAAAACTTTGAGGAGTTGTTGGCAGTTTTGAAGAAAATGAACGTTCAAAATATTCTGGCAGTGATCAATATGGAGATTCTGCGTTGCTGATCTCCGTAGCAACCCTGGCTCTCCTAGCAGTGCCCTTGCAACTGAGCACTTACACCTTTGTTTGGCCTCAAACCCTTCAATTTTGCTCTGCTACCTCCTTTGGGATGCAGTACACACAACTGATCACAATGGAAGCCTGATGTAGCAGTGGTGGGGCACTCTGGATGAACTTCTTGCCCATGATTCATTCCAATCAATGTTCACATTTGATGCCGTCAACTGCCCCCTAGTAGTGCAGCAGCAATTGAATGAAATTCCTAGTTTCCATGGAGCTTGAATCCCAATCCGGTTCCTTTTGCAGTAGGACGACTTTCACTAGGGATGCTATACAATCATTCCTAACCAGAAATCAGGAGAAAAGTCTTCAAATCTCCCCGTTCTTCTGATATGTTCCAATCTTCAGTTTTTTTGCCATGTGAAAAATGTGTGTATGTGGTCAAAGCATGTGGGATGTGTGTCAAAAGAGCAGTGAGAATGAATCTCAGTCGTCAAGTAGCAGGAAGAATGTGAGACTAGAAGGAAATATATGTGTACATATGTAATCATATACACATATATTGTGATTCCAAAAAAGAAAGCACATGAGAAAAATTTTTTATATTGGTGCCTTGTACAAATGAAGTAATTTATAAAAAGGCAGATGAGTTTTTGTAAGATATAAATATTTTTATATGTTCAGAGTGAATGGGAAGTGAGAGAGGGTGGTGAAGGCTGAACTGCTAAAAAAAATTATACATAAATATATATATATATACATATAAATATGGAAAAAGCTACAATATAACAAGAGAGACTACAACTGTATTCTTTAGAGGAGTCATTAATGTGTATTGTAATGTGATGATCCATTAATTAATAGCTATTAGTCCATTCTGATGACCCTGTGCACACACCTTGCCTCATGTGTTTATAGCAAGAGCTTTTGTGTAGCCTCTGCGTTCGTTGTAACTAACAAACCATTCGTCATTTGTTGTGACTTCTTTTTCAGCCCAATCAATCATGTTTTCTTGCCACATATTTGAGTGACTTGGACATTTTTCACTCTTCACAGTTAATAAAAACCTTTTCTTTTGTGTCTATTGACAAATAACCATCTCTGAGTAGATGACGACGTGAATACAGTAAGTGAATGAATGCCTGTCAGGTTTAAATTTTTATTTCTCCAGAAATGGTTGGTGTGTATGGAGGAAATGCAAAAAATTATATTTTGGTGGGATGTAAAAAAAAGTGGATGAATGCATAATTATGTAAAGTTGTTCAACGAGCAATCAAGTGATTTCACTTGAATGGAATTGTGACCTTATTTTGCAAATTTGACTCTGTATGCTTTTTATGGGATCATTACATGAGCTCTTTCTCATCTTATGTACATTGAATGTTAAATTTGTGAGAACACAGTCATTGGCTCTTTTAAGGTGAACACCTCTTTTGTGCAGGTGAGGAAATTTTGAGCTAAGCACAAGAATTTGCAGAAATAGAAGTCTTTGTGCATTCAACCATGACTCATGAAGGCAGTGTCCTCTTTTGTTTATGTCCACCCTCTACCCCATGCTTTCAGAACATTATCGTTTCTACGTGTGAATAGTCAGTATTTGTGGAGATTTCCCTTTAATTCACCTTAAAAGGCCATGCTGAAGTTAATTATAATGCCATTAAATTCGGTGTTAGCTGCTGCCTGGTCATAATGTCTGTTTTTCTTTGCAGTATCTGCAAAGTATTGTGGCTAAGTTTTCAATACAGAGAAGTTGGTATGCTTAAGTCAGTTATTGTCAGTGCAAGTGGAAATCAGCAAAACTTACACAATGTCTGTCTGTGTGTTATAAAGTGTCTAAAAGTAGGAATATTAATGGATTTATATTGAAGGTATATACATATGACTAGTAATTTCCGAGCGTGTTCTGCGTCAGCTGTGACAATCCTAAATGAAGATAAATAATTGTAGTTTTTGAATATGGTGTCAAAACTGTGAGTGGACATGGGAACCTGTCCTTCTAAGATGCAAAAATTGTAAATTTCCTGTCTTTCTACTTTTGCTCTTGCACATTTCCACTGTGCATGAGCCAAGGTTTTAAGTGGTAAAAAATCTTGCGAGTTTGTAACAAAAGCATAGAAAAATATCAAATATTATTATAGAGTTGTTTTCTATTTACTTGGAATTCCCTTCCCCTCTTTATCCGAGCAATGCCAGGAAAGTGAGAAACGGTGTAATGCACTCACTGGCACTATGCGATTGGTGCTGTGCTGGCCAGCCTTAGTACACAGCCAGCGCCACCCACCAACCAAGGTGATCCAAATGCCACCAGTGGCTGAGCAGTTATAGGCACCACACCTCTCCGGGAGGCACCAGAGGCTGCTCGGGACTCTCATGTTCATACAGATGTTGATCACCATCATCATAACAAGCGACCGTTAAGATGAGGACAATGGCTGTTGATTTGATCAAAACGTTGTGTGAACAACTTTGCTTCTCCACTTCCATGTGCCTATGTTCTTGTAGGTGATTACTTGGTAGAAAATAGGGACATCATTTGTGTGTAGCTGAAATCCCATTTTGGTTTCATTTTCACTAATTGGTCATAGAAGCCCTTATAAGCAATGGATGAAGAGTATGATGAATTTTCTGGTTTGCATTCACTAATTGCTTATGCATAGCTGCCTGTCACTGTCTATAATTGCTAATTGTAAAGTCACTCTGAGGTGTGAGGGAATGCAAATCATTGGTGAGAAAACGTTCAATCGAACGTTTCGTCAAAAAGAATTTGAAGACCCAGAAATGAAATGTTTGTATTGAGAGGAATTTCATTTCAGTATCACCTAGGCTGGGTACCTGAATAATTCCATGATCTAGGTTAGATTATCTTTCTGAAATCTCTCCATTCATAGGGAAGCTGCACAAGATCCATTGCAGGCCCAGATATTTTCAAGTAATGGGATCCAGTTCTGTCCCAATAAACTTAGACCATCTCCAGTATTGGCAACTTAGCTCTTTATTTTTTAAAACACACATGAACCAAAATGTTTTCCATCACCGACAGTTACTCCTTGGACCGAGTACTTAGCATAATGGCTGCTGACTCAAATTTACATTTATGAAACTGCTAAATATGTTCTATGGCCAAAAATGGAGATACCAGCACCAGATACATCATCAAGTGTTTGCCTTCTGCTGAAACTGTTACCTTAATTTGACGTGGCTGTGGCAGGAATATGAAATAATGAATTGCACTCTTCAGTGTAGATAGTATTTGACAGTTTTGATAGCAAGATCTACCGCCGAGTCTTAGATAGTGCCATGTGGTGCTGTGGAGGGTTTGATGCAACTTTGTTTGGCCCTCGTCATGCTACGCCCTTGGGACCCTTTCATTCAGCCATCAACACATCATTTCTGTTTCAGCACAAAGGTTCTGCTACCTGCACACATCGAGAGGGCTCGGCATCTCTATATTACCGGTTGTAGTACTTTATGGAACATTTATTTCCCCCAATGAATCCATGGTGAGAATCTCAACTGAAATGAAACTTGGTTCTGCCACTAGAAGCATAGCCTGGTCAATGTGTCCATTCTTCAGGCAATAACAGCAGGTTAAGTGACGATCCTAAGGGTTGTGGGATCTGGTAACATGAGAGAGTGGGCTGGTCAATCTTCTTGAACATGACAACCTGTATGGCCACAACTTTATGAATTTTGATGATGCATTACAAAATGGATGCTATTTTGTAATGCAACATTTGCACCACTAAAGTTCCTGGCAGCATGGGCTATCACGGCATCACCGTTGCATGAGATTGAATTTAAGTGTGTAAAATGGCAATTTCTAGAATGCTAACAGGAGGGCACTTTCATAAAAGGCCTTTTTGAATTGATATTGTTCAAATGGCTTCAGATACTTCCCATTGAATGCATTTCTTTTAAATTCTTTCACACACCATGTGTTTCATAATATTGATATATTGTGTGTGTAAGTTCCTCGAGCCGATGATGGGAAGGCTCGAGTTCCTTGGATTCGTCAGCGGGCGACCAGGGAACGGGAATGACAAGGCCAGAACTACATCGGAACCACTTTATTCAGTCTTCTCTCGGTCAAGGATCTAGGTGATACATAGTCCACCATGAGCTCCTCCCTGTCTCTCCTCCCGACGTTCCCGATCCAACTCCCTTTTAACCAGTCCAGCTCCGATCATCCTCTAGGTAGCATACCCCACGTGACACCCCGTGGCCTTTTTTAATTGGCCGATCAATCCCTCACCTGAGTTGTCGCTCAGGCCACCGTCTATTGCTGATCCTGCTCGCTCAGCGCTGCGCAGCGAGCAAAGGAATGCACAGACTGCAATTCCGTGGGCAAAAGAATGTACCGGCTGCAACTCAGTCGGGTAAAAGAGGAAAAGGTGGGCAGGATGAAACAGGCGGGGGAAGGTGAAGCAGCATGATCAGCAATAGCCAAGTCGGCAATGTGAATGACTGGGGAAGTTGGAGACGCCCGGTCAGCAGTGGGATCGGAAATCAAGCGGAAACCACAGGGACTTGCTGACGTCGAGGAGCGCCACAAGAGCACCTTTACATGTGTATATTTTTTTTCACTTATCATTCTTTAAAATTCCTAGAAGTATATTCTTTAGTGATTTTTTAAACCTCAGATTGTAATTCTTTTAGGTATTGACCATTATATGATTTATGTATTTATTTTGGCGAGGGGTTGGATGGCAGAAGGGACAGTTTTGTCTCAATCTCGTCCCAATAAAGACCTTTTATTCAGGGTTTATAGGAACCTGGAAAAGTCAGGGAATTTAATGTGTGGTCAGGGAAAAATCACAAATGTTTAAATTTATCACCTGAAAATGCCAAGAGATCAAAAACTGCACATAGGAGTGAAGGAGGAGTGTGAAGGAGGGGACGGCTGGCCTCAGGCTGGCTTCGCTGTGGAGGCAGCCCAGGGGGGCCCATTCTGGTTCTTTCTGGCTATAGCCTGCATGATTTGATGAATAGACTGGCGAAAGGTGTGCGCATTCATATTTTCATTGTCATTCGCTAGCGATTTCACCAGGAATGCTTTGCTTTGTCCCTCTGGCGAGGAAAAAGTTATTCTCAGTAAAATTTGAAGTAGATAGATAGATTGTAATAGTAGTGGAGTTCCTCACAACGGAGGCCCTGAGGCACTTAGACCAATTGGTCCATTGTGCTAACCACCCTTTTGAAGAAGTCACCCATAAAGGCCGATCGCCCTGCTAAAGGCCAACAAGTCCCCGATGGGGATTTCCCTTACCTCCCTGGGTTCCATAAATGGGGAACCCAGGTACCTGTTTCGAGTCCTCATCACCGCAGGGCACTCGCATAACATGTGGGATGTGGTTTCATCCTCTTCTTCGCACCACCTACATATGGGGGAATCTACGATTCCCAGGAGGTGCAGGTGCCTCATCACCTGGTAGTGCCCCATGAGGAGTCCCACTACCGTTCGTAGTTGACCCCTGTTTAGTGACAGGAGTCTTTTGGCAAGCCCAGGCCTAGGCTCTTCAATGTGTAGTTTGGCCTGTCTAAGGCCTGGTGCAGCTCGCCAGATCTCAGAATGTCGGGTTAGCCCCCAAATTCTAATTTCCGCCATCCCTACCGACGAGGCAATAGGTATGATTGGCTCTGGACCAATCGGATCTCGGCTGGAACCGGCCCTTGCCAGCTCATCAGCCATCTCATTTCCAGATATGCCTGCATGACCAGGCACCCAGAAAAGTTCCACCTTGCCGCATCTGCCTATATCATTGAGTGCCTCACGACACTCCTGCAGCAGCTGTGATTTGCACCATGGTGATGTCAGCGCCTTTAAAGCTGCCTGACTATCCGTGCATATGTGTATCGGTCTGTTAAACATCCCGATTTCCTTAATAGCATACGCGCAGGTCAGAAGTGCATATACCTCTGCCTGGAACACCGTAGCATATTTTCCCAAAGGGATTGAAAGCTTCCTTGGTGTTCTACAATTGTAGACCCCTGCTCCCGCTCTTCCTTCTTTCCTAGAGCCGTCCGTATACCATACCTCGGCCCCAGAATGAAGTTCTTTCCCCTTTCCTCTAGCCCACTGTTCCCTATCCAGGAAGTGGGTTTTGAAGTAGGGGGGTGTTTGGTTGAACCTGGCTATCATTCCATCACTGCCCATCCCGAGAATGGGGCTCGACTTCATGAGCTCTGTCCAAACTTGTCTGTCACCATAGGAACTTCCTTTGTCATACCACTGTCCCATACATTTGAGACGATAAGCCGCTGTCTTTGCCTGCACCTCAGCTTCCACATGGAGTGGAGCGAGGTTCAGCAGCGTTTCCAGCGCCAGAGTTGGGGTTGTTCTCATAGCCCCTGAAATGCCAATCTTTGAAGGTGGTTCAGTTTGTTCCCAGCAGTTTTGAGCCGGACTCTCTTCCACCAAACTATAGAGCAGTACAAGAAACTAGGTTTAATGACTGCCGTATAAATCCATCTAATGGCTTTTGGCTGAAGTCCCCATGTTTTACCAAGGGTCCTCCTGCACATCCATAAGGAGGCACAAGCTTTCTTTGCCTTGGTCTCCAAATGCTCTCCCCAGTTAAGCTTGGAGTCCAGAATAACCCCAAGATACTAGACCGATGGTGAGGGATATAAAACCTTTCCCTGCAAAGAGGGAGGTCTAAAGCCCTCCATTTTCCTTCTATTGGTAAACAATACAAGCTTAGTTTTCTCCGGATTTACAGTCAGCC
Source organism: Platycnemis pennipes (assembly GCA_933228895.1). Lineage (NCBI taxonomy): Eukaryota > Metazoa > Arthropoda > Insecta > Odonata > Platycnemididae > Platycnemis > Platycnemis pennipes. Next base: position 114,005,688 of record OW121855.1, on the reverse strand, counting down.
CTGTTTCTGCACACCACCCCATTGCCTTATCCAGGGCTTTCTGCATGAGTCCAGAGACAGTATCAAGGTACTTTCCAGTGATGATTATAGCCACATCATCTGCGTACCCTTGAGTGTATGCACCAGTCCTATTTAATTCTAAAATAAGACTGTCGACTACCATATTCCAGAGGAGTGGAGATAACACTCCTCCCGAAAGCCTTGGGCCCTCCTTGGGCCCTCCTTGGGCCCAAGTAATTTTCACCTGACGATGGTGTTGTACACCGAAACCGGTCAATTAAATTTTATTCTTGTGGAAAATTGCCATTTTTTCTTTCGCTATGATATTCCACCAAATCAAGCCTGATACAACTACCTTTATAACACTCCTCCCTGAGGGCAGCCTCGAGTCACAGCTACCTTCATTGAACTGTCTCTCAAGACTACTTTTACAGTTCTTTGTTCCAACATGTATCTAATCCAGCTCACAATGTGAGCATGGATACCATGTCTTCCTGCAGCAATGCATATTTGATCGAAGGACGTGTTATTAAATGCTCCCTCGACATCAAGAAATGCCCCCAGTCCGTACATTCCGTGTTCCAGCACTCCCTCAATCCTGCTAACAAGATTGTGGAGCGCTGTCTCCACGGATTTTCCCTTCTGGTAGGCATGTTGATACAGGTGCAGGGGGTGATCCCTTAATGGCCCATCCCTTATGTACCTATCCACTATCTTTTCTAGTGTCTTCAGTAGAAAAGACATCAGACTGATTCCTCGAAAGGAGTCTGCTCTTGTGTAGTCAGTCTTACCTGGTTTAGGTATGAAAACCACCTTGGTGACCCTCCAGGCTTTTGGAACATATCCATAAGCCAGGCAGGAGCGAAATATTCTTACCATTGGAAGGAGGAGCAGATCCTGCCCTTCCTGAAGGAGTGCAGGAAATACCCCATCCTCCCCAGCAGCCTTAAAGGGGCTAAAACTCATGATTGCCCATTTTGTAACTGTGTACGTCACGATGCTGGAGGAAAGTCTCCATTCCGTCCGAGCCAGACGGATGGGATTCCTCCCATGATGCATCTCCCTCAACTCCCTGGAGCCTGGAAAGTGGGTCTCCAGCATTAGCTTTAGTGCTTCCTTGTCGGAAGACGTGAAGTCTACCGAGGGAAGCAGCAGAGAACCCACCCCCGCTTCTGAGTCTTTTGATAGGATCTTATGAAGTCTTGCCATCTGTGGAACAGTCTCTACGGTCTCACAGAAGCTCCTCCATGAGTCCCTTTTACAGCGCTTGATTGCTGCTTTGTACCTCCATTGGGCCAAATTTGAAGTAACTTAGCCAAATTTGTAGAAGGATGTGAGGAAGAAAAAATGAAGATTGATTCAAAGAGCTACTTTAACATGACATCAGGTTTGAAGGAAAAGCCAGGTTAGCCTTCTTTGCATTATATATTTTTCTGCAATTAAAACCCTTTCTGAAGGCATATCAATGTAAGGAATGATAATTTTTATTTTGTTGACTTAAAGTTGTTGATCTCTTATTACTGGAAGTTCATATGATAACACCCCTCCAATTTTTCATAAGTTTCTACTTCTTTGCTACCTCACTATCACTTTTATCTCTATAAATGACCGAAATATTGGAGTTTTCGGGCGCTCAAAAGTCAGGGAAAATCACTAATAATGGTCTGGTAATACTGGAAAAGTCGGGGAAAATGAAAACTCCTATAAACCCTGTTATTATTATTATTTGCTAAATGCCTGATGAAAGGAATTTGGTGAAAACTGTTACTATGAGGCTTCAGGGTACAATTAAACAAGTGCTAAAGCTATATTATAGCCAAGATTAACAAAGAATCACTCGTGATATCATTTCCATGAATTTCAATTAAATATTAAACTTTTTACGGAATCACCTAAGCTGCGAATAAAAAGGAATTGGAGCTGATAAAAGCATTATTCTAGAATTGGATGAGTAAATAACTTTAGCAATTTTCCACAATTTAATTTAAAATAATAAAATGACACAACACGTGTTTCGGCTTACTAAGCCATCATCAGGTGTACACTTATAAACTTCCGTGACAGCAGCGCAATATACTTATAGGGAAGGGGATGGGGATAGGGGAAGTGATTGGGGGGGGGGAGGGGGGCGGTTATTTGAAAAAGGACCATGGCCATATGTCTGTGGATTTGAATTACGCGCCCTTGCTGTATAACACGAGAGCCACCTGCCATTCAGGAAAATACTTCAAGCTTCATCCTGAAGTCCATGCGTGAATCATCATGTCGTGTGTGGTATCGGTGGTATCGGTGGTATCCCTTAAAAAAAGAGATGCGCTACGCGCATGGAACTACTATACCGCGGAATCTGCAAAATTGTGTACGACAGTAATTCGTGATTTTGTCTTTCCTGTGTTAACTTATCTAACGATTTAAATCTTAACTATATAAAGTTTGAATGTGGTATGTCAGTTCAAATGGACCGTCGTTCATGGAAATGCTTTGTTCATTCATCGTATTGGGATTCAGTAACTAGTCATATGTTTGAAGACGGTGGTGTGTATATTTTCTGTATTCGATGTCTATAGGTGTAGTAAGTTATCAATGATTAACAAAGTTTTTATTTTATGGTATTCAGGCTCTACAGTTTTCATATCCACAAAGAATGGAGCATTCATTGAATTTCACGAAGGCGTAATCGAAAGGTCTTGTAGGACTAACCACTGCGGTGTCAAATCAATTGAACAGTTTTTCACCTATCATCCTAGTGAAAGATATTTTTTGTTGAAGGAGTTGGACAAATTAATAATTATCTCTGGAGCATTTAAGGTACAATTTGCTTTAATTCTTCTGCGGAATGAATACATATACATTCATTTTAGTAAGGGAACTACTTATACAACAACTGTCTCCACGTTTAAGGTGTTTCAGGTTCACAGTGGAATCAGAAAGCATGAAATCGGAGATTTTAATGGTGAAGGAAAACCTCAAATACAAATATGGCCTTTGGATGATACACAAGAGCCATTCATCGTGGATTTATCACTTCTCCCTGTGAATGCGAGCAACGTAGCTGTTATAAAGCAAAGTGAAGCTTTCCTCTCTAGCCGCATACAGCTTAAACTGAAAGTAATATTTTTTCTATGTAGCAAGTATTTGTTAGCATTTACTGTTTAATTTCTTGTTGGAGTCCAAACATTTTCATTAAAAAATAAGCAGCATTTATACTATTTACACAATGAACACTTGCTCTTAGCTCAAAGGTTTCCGTGGCATTGGTTTGCTACTCTCCCCATGATAGCTGCCTTGATTACAACAGATTTGTTGACTATCCTGTCAGCGAAACCGTGGTCACCAAGCCAACGGTAACGAGGAAGAAAACCTGGAACCCTATAGAGAGAACACGTGCTGTTTTGTAATGTTGCTGCAACATTAAACATCTTCCATCAACCCATTGTAGACCCATTCCAATAATATTCAACTTATGGTTTCCTAAATATTCAAAATGTCACTACTTTATATATGTATCTTGTTCACTCAACAATCCAAATGAATGCTAATCTAAAACTTCCAGTGAATGTTTCTTCAATAGTGCTCAAGAATTTAAGCAATCACGTTCCTGAAAACATTCTCAATCATCCAATAAATGCTCCTGTTACTAATTGGCATCATTCTGGAATTTAAAAGAATTCTTTCTTTTCTCATAATGCTCTGTCATTATTCATGGGCCAATCAATTTTATAGCTTTTTATTTATTTACATTTGAATGCCTCTTGAAGTCCATGCTTCCTGCCACTGCCTTTCCTTTCTCTGCTTCTGCAACCTTTGCAGTTTGGTTTCTAGCTGTCACAAACACATTACCAATGTTGCATTAGTTAATATATCGAATGACTTAAGAAGGAAGTTAAAGTGTTTAGTTTTCTAGATTTCATTAAGGCTTTTGGTTCATTAGACAGGGAGATCCTTCCAGCAAAAAATGAGTTTTATGGGTTTTTCCTAGATTCAAAAATTCACTGGACTACTTCCTCCCTAACAGGTCAAAACGGTAAGTTGCGCCTTCGTGTATCCTGCGCACCCCCATATTTAGGCAGGCTCACGAAGAAAGCAATTATTTGTGTTTAAAATTTAATGTTTTACCCTTGAGCCTGCCACCTTTTGTCATAACCTGATGGCACATTCTTTAATTAACATAAAAGAAATTGGAAGACAGAAACTTATAAATAGGATTAGGTTGAAAAGAAATAAATAGGAATTGGGGGAAAATCTGATGCAAACAAGAGGAATTTGAAGAAAAATGATTAATGGCTTATAAGAAAATCCAATTCCTGTAAACCATACACCTTTCTTTGATTTTTAATGTGATGGATATTGATGCTGTACGGAAATAATAGAGAAAATGTGTGGAGATTCGGTTGGCTCAATTTGCCAGATTGTACCCTTTGAAGCAATTTCCAGTGAATTCCTGTCTTTAACCCTCACCCCTTAAGGGGATTAACAATTGTTTTGTTGATTGCAGGAAACTGAGGGTTTGGCAGCCAAATGCATTGAGGAAGTTCGGAGCAAGAGACGGCTGCGTTTGGGGACTCTGCAGAGATTAGCTTTGAGTCATCTTCCAGAACCTAGCCCTCCTCCTGCTGGGGTAATTGACTCCTGTCAGTCATGCTCAGGAATTTTCTTGCATGCGCTCCATTTTGTGTTCATTTTTCCAGTTAATAAACAATTGTAAATTCATATTCCCCGATCAGTTGCAGCAAATTTTAGGTGACATTGGTGGTGACAACCTCCCTGCTGATGCTGACCCTTGTCCTCTGCAGATATGTCACCACTGGCAAACAACTGTAAACCATAACTGGGTCCTTGGTTTGGCAGTGAGAAATTTCAGCAGTGGGTAAGTGCTCATTATTAAGTGTATCTTCTGCTGACTTACAAGGAGGCATCGCGAGACTGATGCTCGGGATCCAAATGACTGCAATTATTTTCTGAAAGTATAGAGCATCAGTCTCGCGATGTCTCCTGGTTAGAATGTCTTTGGAACTGTGGATCCATGAGCATTTTAGATTCCTTGGAAATGTTGATCAATTCTTCCAGGTGCCATTTCGTTAAAACTCCTCTTGATCATTGGCTCCTGCTGATCTTCTGGCAAAAAGAGATGAGCTGAAGACCTATTCTGACCCACAAATGCGATAAGAGAGGAGTATATACTCCTCTCTTATCGCATATAACATATATGTTATATTATGATGAGCCATTAATCAGGCAGAGAAACATAAAAAAAACAAAATTCTTTGTGGATCCATCATCTGTCCACGCTGAAAGGCATTTTAGATCTTAACCCTCTTAGTGCTAACCTTTCTCCTGGGGTACTAGCGAGAAATGCGGAGGTTAATTTAATAAATTGTAGCGCCTTAGGAAAAATAACATTATGAAGCTATTGTTGTAAATATCCAAATACGGTATTTTTTACATTACTTCAGTAATGTACCTAATTAGGTTGAACTAACTAATGATGACAAAATTTTTTTAAAGTGACTTAAAAATAAATGTTATTATTTTAGCATCATAAAGTTGAACAATATATTGATATTGGGCCGATATACCCTCCCGCCGCACTTTTCACCCGAGATGCAAAAGCCAATATATAATCCCACCGCACTAAGAGGGTTAATGGGCAAATTCTGAACATTCAGGCGATATGGAGTGGAAGCGAAACATGATAACACAGAAAGAAAAAACACGAGCCAAATCCACAAAAATTTGGCCAAATCCACAAAAAAAAATTTTGTGGATTTGGCTCTTGTTTTTTCTTTCTGTGTTATTAGGGTTAATGGGGATGTCTAGCCCCTAGTAAATCGACTATGTGGTTTATGTTCCTTTGCACTGCTTACATGCAACTGAAAAATGTAATGCTACTACTCTGTGGAAAATGGTAGATATACATGTTACTAGACACATTATTGCATAGTTACTAAATGTTTCTAAGTTATTGTATATGCAAATTAATGTGATTAGATTAATCAGGAGTTACTCTTAACTAAATTAATTAATAGGGGCATTTACTTGGAACTGAAATCGTAATTTTGTACCCGAAATTGTTAGATGGAAACGAAAAACGAATTTTAGTGAAAAAATTAATCTTCTAACCACAACCATTCACTCATAAATCAAAACTTTAAATAAGCAAAAGGTGACGCCCACCGAAAAAGCTTCTGTGATAACAATGACGTCATTTTCCTCCTGTCCTTGACTGCTCTTATGGGAAGGGGAGGGAGTGGAGGGGGATTCTCGGAAGGAGTCTGCTCGCACAGATGCTGTCGCAACTGTCCTTTTGGCAGAGTCAGCTATGTCCCCCTCATTGCGATGAGGTGAAGTAGCTTCGCGGGCTCAGTTGTGATCGGACGAAGTCGATATATGTCAGAGGTTACACCACACCCACTTTTCCGAAAGGGTTAAAAACATCAGTTTTTCGCCGCCTATAACTCAAGAAATAATTGACGGATCAAAAATGGGATAATATGGGTCTTTTTATTTTACAAACTCTATTATATTCGGCAATAAAAAAATATGGCAAATGACCCCATTATTGTATCCCAAAGCATGTGTTTTCCTCAGCACCCCCTGTTGCTTCTCATGAAAGAGCATCTCTGAGAGTTCTGGCACGGGTGTGTTCTTATTCCCAGTGGCGAAAAAGCACAGTGGACAGTCTTGGTTTGGACGTGGACTTCTTCTCAAAAGGGGAGAATGCAAGCAATACTTCCATCTTGTTGCTAAAGGCAGCCGTGGTGAAGCTCGTAATAAAGAGAGCAGAGCAAATGCTCCTACTCTCCTTAGTGAGCTCTGAGAAGCCCATGCATGGAAGTTCTTACTGAAACTTTAGAAGGCATGGGCTATTGAAGGAGCTCACATTTACCTTCTTGCATTCTGCTGGTCTGGAGTCTGAAACAGAAGATTCAACCTCATGAGCCAAGATGGTGTCTTCAAACACCCTCATGTACCCTTGCCTCATCTTCGGTGCAAACCTGACTGACACAAAATGCTGAGCAAGCTGAGGCCAGCTGGAAACATTTGGTCATCTTCTCTCCAGCTGCAGCTTTTATGTGAAAAACACCGGCATACCTAGGCTCTAAGTGTGTTGTATTTACACCTGAAGCACCATTACGGCATGAATATGAATCCTGTGCTGTCATGAGCATGTGGAGATATCGAGTCTGTTATGGAGAATGATAGATGTGAGATCTGATAGAATCATTCCTTCTCTAATGCTGGGCAGTTGCCAGTGAGAAAACCTTACATCCTTCTCCTCAGTGATCTCTTCCATGCCACATTCGTGCTCGAGTTTTCCGCTCTGGTCAAAGCAAAGGAGATTGAGAAAAAGATCAAATACCAAGATGTGTTGTGCAAACTCTAGCTAATGTATGCGGGCCACTCTATCATGTTGGAACTTCTTTTGGAAGTCCTCACTGGAGTTGTGGAAGTTTTCTATGAGCTGGTCCTCATAGAGGGTTGCTGCCCTGGAATGTTCTCTGTCACCTGCGAACAGCATTAGCGGATCCGTCATAACCAGAGGGCACATACTCTACAGCTCGGGACCTTGAATGTGGATCCTCTTAAGAACTCATGAGATTTAATGTAATTAAACTTGCCTTATGATGATCAGTTTTGCTAGTATCATATTCTAAATACATATAGAGGCCTGACATTAGAGAATTAGATGCATCCTGGGATGTTTTTCTCTTAACCCGGGATCATCTCTTTCCTTGTTGATCTTCAGACGTAGAAATTGGTAACAGTGCTTGGAAGTTATTCAAGAATACAAACAACAAAACAATACAAATTCAACAAAACAAGATTGTTTTGTTTTTTATTTTGCTTTAGCTTGTAAGTGTAGGTTGAACATACTGTTTTTGAAAAGTTCAAAGGCCCAGATGTGATTTCCTTAGGGAAAGATCATCTTTTATCATCTATTTTTAGTCTCTGAGGTCCTACACTGACACATTCCTATCTGATCTCCAAGACCAGTATTTAGATCCCATATTGTTCACATGTGGAATTAAAGCATGTGTCATCACCTGCATCTCTCTAATTTTATAGGGTTCATTGCATAAGGTTTTTTGTAGGGCATTAGCATTAAGTTTCTTGTTCCTTGAATCTTCAATTGCAATTAGCAATTTGCATTTAGCAATCAGGTGTTGAGGAGTGCTATGGGAATGTTAAGTCATATTCTTTCATATTTGAGAGTTTGGAGATAATTATCACATTGCTTGCAATTTTGTTTTGCAATTTACGAGTCATATTCTTTCTTTTAAGGATTATTTGCAATTTAAAGGTCATTCTTGATGAGCCATCTGATCAAAGGAGTTGCTACTCTGTAAGGAGACTCCATTCCTCTAGGATAGATGATTTTTTCACTAGGCTTGATGTGAAGTCTTCTGAAGTTTTCCCCTCTCTCTCAGTGACTTGGCAAGAGGAAAGATTGGACTCTGAGCTGTCACCCGGAAGTGGTTGCGTCCTGATGGGTGAGTGGACTCGTGCTTCAGTCGTGTCAGCTATGTATCTGTGTGTAACAGTCCTTTCTTCTTGATTGTCTGGAATTTCTTACCATAATGTGATTCTTTTGCAGTTGTGCTCCCATATCCAGAGTTCATGTGGACTTCAAAGAAATCCATTTCAGGAAGATTATCTTATTCTTCAGGTATGCTTTCTTTGTAGCACACGTTTGGAAATTGATGCTTTGTTATATGGTGTTAACCTTTAGTTTTCTATAATGCCATGGAGCATCTTTAAAGGTTAACTAGAGAATAATGAATTGACTGCTGGACGGTGGAATGATCTCATTCTGGCATTCAAAAGTACATTATGTGGATTTATTAATGCAGGTTAGACACAGAATATCTTATGTAGCAGATCAAAAGGGTGGTGTCAACTTCAGGTGCTCATTTCTTAATAATAAGCTCATTTCTCAATAACAGTTTTAAATCCATATAACAATTAGGTATTCAACTCTTATTATCATATTTTGGATTCTGGAATAGTTGCAAAGCATCAGATGCTTGTAAAAGCTTCTTAAATTCTTTCTTTTGTGCAAAACTGGCTCCACATCAATTGAAATCTGCACATATATCCATGGTGGGCCCCAACTATTAATAAAGGATTCTTTTCCCTCACATGCTGAGTTAGGTATTTCCAAAGTGTTATGACTAATGCAGCCTGCCCTCTATTACTCGGTCTTTGTTCTCAATATGGTGTGTAATTTTTTCCATGACTTAACCTGATTTGAATGGTTGCAGTATCTGATGTGTGATCCATGATTGAATTCTTATCACTTCAGCTCTGATACAAGTGTATTTTTTCTACAAAATTTTCTTAAAATTAAGGGTAATAACTAAACATGAATACTTTAATGGCAACTGGAGCATTTTGTGAAATATAAATCTAATAGGGCCCTTTTTTCCTGAGTGTTCAAGTTCTATTGATGTTCATCAATTTTGTGATGCATAAAAAGCCATAATAGTGTGTTTCATCTTCAGAGATTAAAGGTTCTTGAGTTTAATAATTTATAACATCATTAGTCACAACATTGAAATTCAGTTGTAGTTATTTCATGTTTTATAATAATAATTTAAGGATAATTTATAACATCATTACTCTCAACATTGGAATTCAGTTGTATTTATTGGATGTTCCCAATTTTTTTGATACCCTTGATGTATATTCAGTTAAAAGTCTATATTACCATCTTCAGTGTTATGAAATAATGATAATGAAAAACTAATTTGCTGGTCCTGACCAAATGGTTACCTATCCTAAATGCATGGGACAATGGTACAAAATTTTCAAAATGATGAAAAGTAGTTGCAATATCAAATCAAAATCAAAACTTGTTTTTACAAAATTGGTCATGGGTGTTAAGGCATTCATGGTAATAAGAAAGTAATCTAAAATGCTGCCAATTTTGGTACATAAAGGTAAAAAATTTGGTAGTGGATCTTGAAGTGGCCCTCAGCAAAGAGAAAAACTGTGAAAAACTAATTGTGGCCTGTGAAATAAAAAAAAGGTTACTATCCTGCCCGAACTCCCGGCAAAACATCAACTTCTCTTTAATGGAGTGTGCTGCAGTGAAATCCATCAAATCCACTTTAGCGGCGGAAAATCTTGTATTTCAAAAAGCAGACTAGGGCGATTCAGTCGTGATCATGAAGAAACAGTGCTACATATCCAAGTGCAAACCTTTCATCAAAGAGAACAGCATTGAATGGTTAGACAGTGACCCAACTGTGAAATTTCAAAGTGCTTGCAAAAACTTTATAAAATCCTGCTCAACCCTGTTTACTCCGGGTGAAAAAGTAAAACTAGTGCAAATGAACCCCTCAGCTCCCATATTTTATGATCTCCCAAAAGTTCACAAGCCCAATATTCCTATAAGACCTATTGTATCCAATGCAATGGCCCCTAACCACCTCTTATCTAAGAGAGTCAAAGAAATATTCAGGCAACATTCCCATTTCTCCCCAAAATACGCTGAAAAAACTTCCTTGAAACTAGCCAGTGAACTCTCTTAGTCAGTTCTCCCCCAAATGTGCATCCTTGTCTCTTTCGACATTTGTAACCTCTTCTCTAGTGTCCCTACGGATCAAGCGCTGCAGTTGGCTGAGAACATCTTGATACAGAAGGCAATTCCCACCCCCATCACTAGTGAACTGTGTGCAGCTATGGAATGGTGTGTCTCCCAGAACTATTTTAAATTCAAGGAGACATATTTTAAACAATCGGAGGGCTTAGCCATGGGCTCTCCTTTGTCTTCATTGCTAGCGGACATTTTTATGAACTCTGGAAAGTGATCTATTTGCCTCTTCAAATTCTTTGGTTAAAAATATTTTCTGCTGGCATTGATATGTCGATGACATTTTTCTCTGAGAGACAACTAGACAGATTTTTTAACTCGATTAGTTAAACTGTTAATTTCGCTTTGGAAAAAGAAAAGGAAGCCTCTATCAACTTTTTAGACATCACTATTTCCAAAAACAATTGTAAACTTGAATTTTCAATTTTCAGGAAGCTCACATATACTGACCAAATAATTCACGCCAAATCAAGACACCACATTTCCCAAAAACACGCTGCCTTTCATTCCATGATTAACCACCTGGTAACTATACCCATGTCACACAACAACACCCATAAAGAACTTGTAACTATTAAACACATAGCTATTAATAATGGATATCCCCCACAGCTAATCAAGATTTTGTACCAAAAAAACTCAACAAGATAGCCATAAACTCCATCTATGGTAGCTCTTCCCCAACAAGTGATACGGATGCTAAGTGGAAGAGAATACGTTATCTCGGCCAGTTATCCCATACAGCCACAAAAGTCCTGCCTAAAGACAAAATAAAACCAGCTTTCTACAACAAAGCTAACTTGCAGAATCTTCTTTCCAAAACTAAGGATAAAATCCCTTTATTAGAAAAGAGCGGAGTGTACCAGCTAAAATGCGAATGCTCGGCCATATATCACCTCGCCAAACACTCTTTGCCTTTACTTGTTGAACATGGGGTACCCCAAGGATCTGTTCTTGGCCCTCTTCTTTTCTTGGTGATGATTAACGACCTCCCCTACAATGTTCCGTGTGAATCAGTCCTGTACGCTGATGATACAACATTCTTATATAATGTCAAAGATCTCAACAACATCCAAAACTTGCAAAATTCTATTATGACTATGGCTCAAACTTGGTTCACAGCCAATGGACTTGCTTTAAATACCGAAAAAACTCGGTCAACATTATTCTCCCTTAGCAAAGCAGTAAATGAAACTGGCAATATAAAACTCTTAGGCTTTGAATTAGATAGCAAGTTACAGTGGAATACGCACATATCCGCCACCTGTGTCAAACTATCCAAGGTAATTTTCATGCTTCGCAAACTCAAGGAGCTTATCCCTAAGGATTATCTAAGAACAATTTATTTTGCTTTTTTTCATTGCCATCTAAACTATGGTATTGAACTATGGGGTCATGCTGCAATGGTAAATGACATCTTTCTACTACAAAAAAGAGCTGTGAGAATCATCTCGAACTCTACCCCTCGTGAACATTGTAAACCGATGTTCAAACAATTTGGTATCATAACCCTTCACAGCCTGTATATTTACAAATGCCTTTGTAACGTTAAAGAAAATATTGACTTGTTTAAGGTAACAACCAGTGTCCACCACCATGACACAAGGAGAAAAGAAAAACTTGTTGTACCACACTGCAGGTTAACAAAAACAAAGGAACATTTCAATGTTCTAAAAATAAAATTGTTTAATATGTTGCCCCAAGAGGCCAGAAATGCTACATTGGCTAGATTTAAATCTATCATTTATTGTTGGCTTGTATCAAAAGCATTTTATTCTATTGATGAATATCTTATGCGCAATATCAATGATATAGTATTCTGATTTTGTTTGTGTTGTCCTTAACCATGACGAAGACTATTGCAGATGTATCTTGCTTAACGTCCAATAAATATGTATGTATGTATATGTATGTATGTATATCGGTCAAACAGGACGGCAAATCAAACAGAGAGTAAAGGAACATAAGGCTTGTTTCAAAAATTCAAACAACAACCTCCCATTTTGCGCAACATCTCTTGGAAAAAAGACACTGGAGTGAATTCACCCCTAAAATTCTGCTTGAAAGGCCTCTGCCTGGATGCTCTATAACAGCTAGAGATTATGAAAACCGTTGGTTCGAATGGTGAAATCCTTAATGATTTGTTATATGCCTCCCGTTCACCCCTCCTAGACCTCTCACTGTTCAGGGGCACCCACCCACCATAACGAACCAATATGTCACTCAACGCTAAACCTTTTCCCTCACCTACCACCCCCTTTTCCCCATCCCTTTGACTTTTCTTACTCCCACCCCCTTTCCCCGTCCCTTTGACCTTTCTTACCCCCACCCCCTTCCTAACAAAACCAAACCCGCCCCTCTTCACTTTTTGTATATATACTTGCTGGAAAACTGTTTGTGTTATTCACCTGATGATCATGACTTAACCATCGAAACCTGGGTAGTGGAAGAAAATAAAATTTGTGGAAAAATCAAGTTAATTCATTTATATTATAATGAATCATTTCCACCATGTCACGGCAGATAACACCATCTACAAAAAATTTTATAAAAAGTTTATAAACTCTTTGTTGCTTTTCGGTTGTTCATAATGTGACTGGAAATAAAATCTGTGATGATGCATGCCTTCCACTGGATGAAAGTTCTTGCATGTAATTGAATTTATTACATGATGCTAATTTAGTGCTAAATAAATATCTCATGTTAGCATTTAGCTTGCATATCTGTGTGAAAGTGTTATTAAAATTATCCAGACTATATGCCATTTTGTTCATTTTACACATTCAGGTTTGCTGAATGAAATAGGTGATGCCTTTTCTCAAGATTTGCCTCAGTTTAGAGTGACTGCGGGAAGCATTTGTGATGGTTCCATTCTTTTGCCAGGCACCGATAAACAATTGTGTAAGTATTGTCAACCAGTTCACAATCAGTAACATTCAGTGATAAACCTTGATATTAGCTTGCCTTCTTCATATAAGCCTCAAAAATCAATAATCCTTCCCCTGAAATGATAATTTCCCTGCAAGCCACCACAAGGGCTTGCAGGGTATTGCGTAGATGTAATCTCTCTCTATTGAAGACCGCACAATACTAAGGTGCTTTGCTAATTGGGTTGATTCAAGTCCTTCATGTTCAGTCTCTCTTAACAATGCACCACCAGTCACTAATATTTACATTTCTGGTTGTTACCAATCAATAAATAAATGAATCATTGTATATTGTAAGTGTTAATGATTCTTTTATTTATTGATGTTTGGTATCTTCATATATTTTTCTATTTGGCCCTGAAAATGGGGTGCATTAAACCCCAAAATGTAGGCAAGGTTTTCTAGTTTCATTTCTGTTTCCTGACCTACCCTCAATTACTCAACAAGTGTTTCAGATTTAAGAGGTCGATAAAACATAGTTTATTGTTCATTAAGGCAAGGAGACTGTAAAAAAAACAAAAAATCAATGTTAAGCTATTTTCACACAGTGAAAACTCACTTGCTAGCCTTTTATTGTAGCAGAATTACTATCTTATGCGTACCAGCTTGAAAATAAATAATATTAAACCAGCTCTTTATATGTGGTTTGGATGTACCCCGCATACTTATTCAGGTGTTTCCCAATTATCCACAAGATCACAACTGATTTTGTGGATAATTGGGTAACACCTGAAATAATCAGCCACTTTTAAAAATTAGAAATTGCCTGAGGAGTGTGAAGGATACAACATCATTTCATGTGGAAGGAGTGTATGAGATACCATGCCAAACTTGCGAGAAGAAATAGTATAGTGGCGAAACCGGACACTCTATTAAAACCCATTTAGAAGAATACCATTTGGCTGGGACAACCCTTAAAGCAGTAGCAGAACATGTAACTTAGGGACTTGTGATTGAACTGAAACAAACAAAGATAACTGCAAAGGTGAAAAACTTCAAGCCCCGGCTGATCTGCAAAGCATTGGAGGTAAGAAAATGCAAACAAAACTACAATAGGGACTGTGGCCTCAAAGTCAGCCAAATGTGGGACCAGCCTTGAATTTATATAAAAATTCAAGGACTACTCCTTCCACCACTCCCCTACCCTTCCCAGCCTCTTCTCTCCATGAACCACTACATAAAACCCCACAACTCGACAGCTACTTCATTCCCTTTGATAAAGTAACCAACAACGTACACATAATGCCAGGTAACACACCTGCATAATTATGTGGGGTACACCCAAACAAGAAGCATACAGCTATAATGACCTGCGGAAGTTTCAACCAAGGATATTAAACCAGTTTAATGTAAATATTCATTACTTCCTCATTAATGGGTTTTAACTTATTTTTAATTCTTTCGTTTACATTTTCTGGCATCATTCTTCCAGTACATGCTGTTAGTGTTGAATCTGTAAGTAAGAAGGTGACGCTGATGGTGAGAACAGAGAGTGTGCCTTGCAGGACGGTGGAGGATCTAATCACTGCTGGGCTTGGATTCTCAAAGCCTTCATCGGAAAGCAACCTCTTCATGCATTCTGGTGCGGGGAACACGGCTCTCGTAGGATCCATGATTCAAGTGGTTGCTGTGCCCGAGGGGTGGCAAATGCACTTATTTGCTCGGTGAGTAGAACGTTCAAGCTGACTTCGATTGTAAAATTTCTGTTTGTGGTTGTGAAACTGAGTCGTCAGTATCTAATGGGAACACACCCATTTTATAAACTAATCTGCTTTCAATCAAGGAGAATCGAAATGTTTCATTTTCAAGGGTAGAGGGAGACTCAGAATGAAGCAGTCTCTCCTCGTAGATAGTGTGGTGTGCATGAGGTGTACGAGGTGCGTATGCCAAAGTATTTCAATTCATGGAATGGCAAGGCTTAGGGAACTAGGAATAGAGACTGGAAGGGAAGTTTGATGAGGTATTATTGCATGTGACCCAAGCAGTTTACTATCAGAGTCCTGAAGTAGGAGTAACGTTTGAGCAATTTTAGGCACGATTGCTGTAATTGCCCCATGAATTGCAGGCACCATGTGCCCATAGTCACTTTAAATTAAAGTAGAAATGTTTTTTGGTGGGAGCTTAAAGTAATTTTTGATGCAGAAATCCCTGCGTGGTGGATAAGGAAGTCATTAGATGAAAGGCATGGTGTGTGCAAAGTAATGATTATACATATGTAATGGTCTGCTGATGTGGGCACAAATATGGCCATGATAATTATAAATTATGGCATTAAATAAATAATGGTACCTCTGTAGTTGATGGTATGTGCCTATTATAGTCAGTCATTGATTTCATTCACTTATGATAGATGGCAGTCATGATTTGGAAACAATCGAATATTTATAAGTTTTTACGTAGATTTCAAAAGAAATACTCTGAAAATTTTCCCAGACCTTTACATTTATAGGAAATGTAGACCAGTGATATGTGTTTCCTACCTAAATGATATTTTATTCCTACCAGAGTGCAATCATTCTCCCACAGAATAGCTAACTGGCTAATCAATAGTGTGTTGCTATATGATGTTATTCAACCACCTAATTGCTACGCTACCCCCATGGACAGTGAATTTGGCTATAAATTCAACATATTCCTGAAGCATACTCTTCTTCCAGAATGACTTATGGGTTCAGAAATAGGATCAGCAGAAACATTTAATGAACATGCTGGTTTAGAAAGCTGTTTTTGAATTAGCTATATACTCAAGATCTTCAGAAGGAGATTGAGTTTTTGATGGTATTGTACTTGCTGGATGAGAAGTATCTGAAGGCAACATCTCTAATTCTTCTTGTAGAACAAAGACTGGCTTCACTCTATCAGCAGACACTTTCTTCGGTTGATTGCCAATTTTATAGTGATAGTTTTCTCATTGCATTCAATAATCTTATAAGGTCTAGTATATGGCTATTGAAGAGACTTCAAAATGAATTCTTCTTTCAGAAATGCATGACTGCATGTAGACAGTTCCTGGAAAATGAACACTCCTGGCTTACAGTGTTTTTGTTCTGGTAACAGTTGTAAACGGAGCATAACTCTTGTAAGCTGAAGAGAAAACCTGATGGTTCAACAAGACCCTGCCTGTTAGACCCCTTGGACCCTCAGAAGTGCACAATGGGGGATTCCCTGCGTAGGGACAAGCCTCCTTCCTATGCTAACTCCCCCTCGCTCCAAGAAGAAAGAGGACAGTGGATGCTGCAGGCCTCCCTGTCTTATATCCAATTCATGATGCTCTCTCTCATATATGAATACTTTTTAAGATGTTGACCTCCTCTGTCCCACAAGAATCACCTTTTCTTAACCCTTTCATTAAATATGAATCATCATTAAGGAATACAGTTAAGCTAAATTATACATTAAAGTTACACTTTTCATTGCTCAAGACCATTATTGGTACGTGAAGTTGTGATGTGAAAAGTAAGGGTGAACAATTAGGGGCCTAGGGAAACTGGAAACTGTAGGGATTTGAGAGGCCTACAACTAGATGTTCATATCTTGTCTTGTTGATTAGATCAAGAGCCCGATCATCTCCTTGAAGAAGGGAAAGTGCAACTTGGGTGTAATGCTTGCAGTCCTTTGCGAGACGGAAGGGATGCAATGGTTGCACATTGTGGATGTCTAAGGAGATGAGTCCTTTGAGGGAAGCCAGAGGAATCAGGCAGGGTTTTTAAATTTTCATGACAAGTTGGTTTTTTAAAGTATGAATTGTTTTTAATTTACTGAAGTATCCTGCTAATTTTTGCAATCAGATTTTTTGAAACTCCAGACCTGTAGCTTATTTGGAATTTTCTTTTAAATTCCACCAGGTTTAAGGGCAATAACTGTTTGCAGAATAAAATTCAACATCTTCCTAAATGAAAGTCTTGAAGTGTACATCTGTATATGCTTTTCAGATAGTTTATGAAGTTGCAAATTTCATTAAACCCTAAATTTTTACAAACAATGACATTTTTGTCGAGTGACACTCGAGTTGTTACTAAGTGAGGCTGTGTCGATTGTTACTCAACACCTGAGTGGCATGGGTTAAAGGTTCTTGGTCGCCTCTATGCACAATTTTCGTCAATATTTGGTAAATGCAGGTTATTGTGTCTGCATGAGACCACAGTTGTTGGTTGTGTTAAACTAATTCTATGACTGCCACTTCATTGCAGGTCAAGAGAAATCCTACTCCTGCTGGTGTACAGCATTTTGGAGGCCTGCCCCGGCTCCTGGAGCATTTCTCATTGCCCCACTGTCTCTCCAGAGGCCATTGGTGACTCAACACCTGTTACTCTTGCTGACTGCATTGATGCCCTCTCCAAGGAAATTCAGTGCATCATCTACAATCAGTCGAAATGGAAGGATGATGACTCTAAACACTCATTATCTACCGATACAAAGTCACACATGAATTTCAGGCAGGATGTTATTGCCTTACAAAAAAGAACTGACTTTATATTTTCAAGTTATGAGCTTGAAGCTAGTAGAAGTGGCCATGTTGTATACCATTGATAGTTTAAGATTAAGTATTTTATTGCAGTGTGTTATATAATTGTATATTTATAATTTCTGTATCTGGGGACTGAACTTGCTCAGTGAAATATTCAATGTTATTAATAATGCTAGATAATCAAGGAAATGAACAAGAAAATTTCAACGAATGAAAAAATTTATTTTACAAAGAAAAATTAAATTATATATCTTTAAAAAATTAAAAGTTTTATTTTTTTAGTTAGTAATATGTCAATCATTATCGTCAGTAAGAATATAAAAAAGTGTTCAATCTCAGGTTTCCGTGGTGTCGAACAGTTGAGACCAGCATTCATTCTGGTGGCATCCACGTACTTTGTTTTTTTCTCCACAGCAGTGTTGCCAGCTCTCCTGGTAGCATCTTCAGGTGAAGGACCTTCTGACGCCAGACGAAGGATGCCAGCAGGAGAGCTGGCGAAACTGTTATGGAGGAAAGAGCTATGTACACAGACGCAACTTGAAAGAATGTCGGTCTCAAATATAATAAAGCGTCTCCTAGCATTGTATTATGACTGACTTCCAAATTATTTAAAACTTTTTATATTCTACATAGTATGGTTGCACAGGGTTTTCTGGCATTAAAATATCTTTCAACTCATTTCTTTTTACTCAAGAAAAGTTTAATAATCCATGGATAAAAACTGCTGTCATAAGTCAAGGTCAACATATGCAAACATAAGACCTTTGGCCTTATGTGTACTGTTATAGCAAAAGCAGGTTTACAGGAAATTGATGTTGTTGCTTGGTAGAGCCAGTTGTTCAAAGTTACTCTTGGAGACTGTACTTCTTGGCCCAATTGTTCCCCAGTAATAGTTGTTGTTTTGATGATGTTTTTACATAAGTCAGTCACCCTTAATCTAGTCCCATTGCAGACCCCTTTATATGTACATATCTAACCAAAGTTTCACAAGAACATCATCATCATATGGTTATGATCCTTAGGTTAGTTAGACCCAGCACTCCACTCTCATATCATGACATCTCTTCACATTTCTATAATTCTTCTCTATTTCACACCCTTGACAACTTCCCCCATATATCTTCAGTCTTCTTTATCCTTTCTTCCCATTCACATGTCCCTCAATGATTGTATTCATCAGACCATCATGCCATAAGATTGACCGATTAGGTTGTCCAGCCCTCTTCTTAAGGACTTCAGCTGACTTTTCTTTTCTCCTACTCTTCTCAGGTCTTCTTCATTTGTCTCATGCTTGATCCATTTTATGTTTATCATCCTTCTGTAGTGCCATATTTCAAATTCTCCCAGCCTAGTCTTCTTTGCATCCTCTATCATCGCTGCCATAAAGAAGCATGGTCCAGATCTAAGTTATAATGTAACGTTTCCTTACTCCATGCTTGTATTTCCAGCTTTAAGTTGTTTCTTTTGGTGAAATGGCTTATATGTCTGCATAATGATGATGTGATAATAATAATATGTTATTTTCTTTAAGTTCTTGTGGTGCAAGTCAGCAGTTTTGATGGAAATCAGGAGTGAATTTAAGAAATCTTTAATATTCGTAATAAATGTTACCTCATGATAGCTTTCCGATGGTGTTTGCATTTATGTTGGTTGATTCTTTGTTCAATGAAGCAAGTAGAGCTCTGTGTCTAATATCTTCAAATATATTATAAGCAGTACAACTTCT
This sequence comes from Platycnemis pennipes, assembly GCA_933228895.1. NCBI lineage: Eukaryota > Metazoa > Arthropoda > Insecta > Odonata > Platycnemididae > Platycnemis > Platycnemis pennipes. Next base: position 113,985,970 of record OW121855.1, on the reverse strand, counting down.
GAACACTTCATTGATTAGATTGCCATTAGAAAGAATGCCCTATAAAAGCTCAATTTCATCCACATTATTGACTGGCCAATCAGCCCTAAATTTACTAACTTTAACCCCTCCAGCGTGTGCGACGCAGCAGTTGCGTCCGCTAAATTCCATGCCTCTAGCGTGACTTTAATCGGAGGTATTTAATTCGCTCAGGGTGCTTTTTTTCTGGGCAGTGTCGACCATTTGTGCAGACGTTAGCCTAATTATTTTTAACACAATAGTTGCTCTTCAAAAAAATTTAAAAAAATTACAGTCAATACAAAAAAGTTTTCTCTTCATTATTATAATAAATGGATACTTACATTTTTCCGAGTCATTTATTTTTTCTTGCACTCCATATACGGCATTCAGTATTGGACCTGAGTATGGTATTTCTCGAAACAGGGGTCTAAGCAGAGTGACGGGGCCCCTGGGCAGTTTTTACACCTGTATCTTGTATCTATCCTCTTTCCGTTTTTCGTATACACCACGCACTTTCTTCTTCCAACCTTCAATGATTCTATTCTTGGGTTTTCTTCAATAAAATGCTGGCCTGTCAAGCGTGTACATTCCGTATCCATATCTGAGGGCCGCCCTTTGCGTTTCTCGATGTTCTGTCCATGATACTTGACTATGATTTTATTGACTAACTCTACTCGGAACAAGAGATGATCTTTTTTGTTACCAGCCTTGCAGTATAGAATGTAAGAATTTAAGACAGCTATAAATACGAAATGGTTGAATAATTTCTTGTACCACACTTTTGTCCTTTTCCTTTCTAGCAAGAATGATTCTAAAAGTTGGTCTTTCAAGTCTACGCCTCCCATATATTTATTGTAATCTATTATACACGCGGGTTTGTTCACACATTCTAACCCACCCTTCCGACTAACGGGATGCATTTGGTGTGAATGTTTAGTAGAACTACTTTAGTAGAACTTTAGCATTGTCACATCGCGCTTATCCTTCCACTTCAATGCAACTAATTTCCCATACTTTGCGCTAACCACTTCTCCTTTCTTTAGCTTCCTTTTTAAATTTGCTGGTATGCCTTTGCGTGTGATTTTCACTGTTCCTACAGCATCTGTTGTCCTCTGAACTAATCTCAAAAACAGATCAGGACTACTGTAGTAATTGTCCATATAAATACATCTGCCCGAGTCTAAAAGTTTCTCGCATAGACTTAAAACAACTTTTGTTGAAAAAAGGTCTTTGTCATTTGTAATTTCACAACCTAACTTGGTCCCTGAGCCACTATAAATAATAAAATTCCATAAATACCCTACGGAGTCACAAAGTTCGAACATTTTTATCCCAAACCGAGAAGCTTTCATGGGAATATATTGTTTCCAAGAAAGTCTACCTTTCCACAATAACAGTTATTCATCAACACTGACTTCCTTTCCCGGCACATACACTTTTTGGAATTTATTTTTCAAATATTCACTAATTGGTAAAATTTTATACAGTTTTGGATCCCTTTTTACTAATTCATCATTGGTGTTATCCACAAAATGGAGAAATTTATTCAGTAATGAAAACCTTTCCTCGCTCATTACATTAGGAAAAAATGGAGTTTCTAATATATGTTGTCTACTAAAATACATTCTGAGGCTTGGTTTCTGAATTATTCCCATCAACATAACCAAACCTAGGAATACTCTTATTTCTCTCGGAGTTGTAGGAACCCATTTTTGAAAGTGCGATTTTTTTTTTGGCCAAGATTTTTTCTTTCTCACAGGCAAGAAACTGTTCTGCATAGCGGTTTGTTTCAGTCACTATTATTGCAATTAGATCATCGTCGAAAAATAACTCAAAATAATCCAGGGGATTAGCTGCACACTGAACAGACACTATTTGTTTCCCAAGCAAATCACACGCAAAAGGCACAGGAGGATTAGCACTGTCGATCTCTTCCCAATTATTATCTAGGATATTCACAGACAATTGAGGAGGTTCTTCGTCCTCGGAACTAGAATCCAGAGAGTAGCCAATTGAATCCTCAGAAATTGTATCTGAACATTCTGCACTCTCATCTTCCAGAACGTCAAGCACTTGCTCATCAGACAACTCACGCGAGCTAGAAGCCACGGTCAACTAAAGAGGGGTCAGCGAGGGGACGGTCCCAACGAAGAAAAAAAAACCAAGCCCCGGACTCAACCATAGGGGTCAGGGTAACTCGACCCTTATCTTCAAACATCGTAAATAAGATACTGGAGCTGACAGGTCTTCAAAGTTCCTAGAGGCATTGAGTGACCATTCCTGGAAGGACCGTGGCTTCGTAATTATTACCACGATGAAAGAGAAAGGAAATGTTGACACAAAAAAACAGATAACAAGGAACCACAGACAAAAGCATTCAGCATCAGGACGCCCGTATCATCTCTCTGGAAGCTCATAAAGGAGATCGTGAGAGGGAAAAAATACGTTCGTATGCAGACACCAGACGCTAGGCTGCGAGAGAGCCTTCCCTTCCCAGGCATGAGTTGAAAAAAAAAATTTTTTTTGATGCATAAACATTAACACAGATACGTAGGAGGACCAGGACGAAGGCAGGAGGCATTGGACCACATATATACTCACAGAAAAAACATATATTTGAGCGTGAGCGATAAGAATTCCCAATGAAAAACCTGGACGCAAGCTGTGCGCCGCACACGCTTGAGACATGGATTCTAGCGGATGCAGACGGTGCGTCGCACACGCTGAGGGATTAAATGCCTCCATTTAAAGTCACGCTTGAGGGGTTAAACAAATATTCAGGCATATCTTGTTATTCTGGATCCTTATGTGTATTTTCTACAAATGAAAATAATTTTAAATTTCAATAAACTTCTATCAATGAATATATCAAGTAAGATATATATTGTAATGATATTCTATCGTTACAATATTGTGATGAATGTTTTGAGGCATTTTGAGTGACTCAGACTTCGTGGTGGTCGATAACTCATGCCTATGAAGGTAATTGATTGCATTCTACCAAGGGGACAAGTGTATCAATCATGTGATTGTGTGTGTGGAGGGGATAGATTAAATTAGATGCTTGGTGGAGTTATTCCAAGAGTCTCTGAGGCAATTAGACCTATTGGTCCATTGCACCAGCCACCATTCAAGAGATCACCAATAGAGACAGATTGCCCAGCTGAAAGCTAGCAGGTTCCCTATGAGGAATTCCCTAACTTCATAGTAATCCAAAATCAAAGAACCAAGATATTTGTCCCAAGTCATACCGAGGGCACTCCAGTATATGTGAAAGGTTGTTTCATCCTCTTTTTCACACCTGTATTTGGCTGAATCAGTGACTTTCAGGAGATGGAAGGTGCCTTATCACTTGATAGTGTCCGGTGTGCAGTCCCACTTCAAGTGATTCAACCCGAAGGTTGGTTTTGATAGGTGAGGGTAGAGCTCACCCCATATTAAGCCACAGGCGGGTGAATTTCACACATTCAGGGTAGGGGGGCCAGTTCCTTTCCCTGGGCCACCTCGCACTCCGAGGATTTTTCGTTCGGGGGCGTCCAAAGGCTTCACCCGGTACCCTTCGATCAGTAGCCAAGCTCTCTACCCACGCTCCCCCTAGCAGTCCCACTATCGTTTGTAATTGATTTGTACTTAGTAGGAGGTGTCCCTTGTAAAGGCCAGGTCTATTTCCCTTTATATGAAGTTTGGCCTGCCGTTGTCTGTGTATTCTGCCAGATCTCAGAATGCTGAACAAAGCCCCACATTTTGATCTCATTTTTCCCCATTGAGCAGTAGGTATACATACAAATGGTTCTTGGCCGATCGGAATTTGGTTGCTTCCTGCTTTCGCAAGTTCATCCACTATTTCATTTTCGGCAATACCAACATGACCTGGTACCCAGAAGAGCTCTACTTTGCTGCATCTGCCTATCATATTGATTGCATTGCAACACTCCAGCAGCAGCCGTGATTTACACCATGGTGATGTGAGAGCTTTTAAAACAGCTTGACTATCGGTGCAGATTCAGCTGACCTGTCATGCAGTCCTGCGACTCTTTTAATTGCATATATATGCACAGGTGAAGAGCATAAAAAATTTGACTGGAATACTATGGCAAATTCCCCTAAAGGGATTGATATCTTCCGAGATGGGCTGCAGCTATAGCACCTGCTCTACCTTCTTTGCTGGAGCCGCCTGTAAACCATACATTGGCCTATTTGTGTTGTCCTTCCACTCCTTTCTCAGCCCACTGCTCCCTAGCAGGAAAGTGGATTTTGAAAAGTAGGTTGAACCTAGGCAATCATTGTGTCAGAGCCTATTAAAAAAAATGGGTTTCACTTCATAAGCTCCAACCATACATTTCTGTGACAGGAAAAATTTCCTTTGTTGTACCACTGTTCTATAGGACTTTTAGGCTTTTAAGACGATATGCTGCTGCCTTTGCCTGAACTTCAGCGTCCACTTAAAGTGGAATGAGGTTCAGGAGAGTCTCAAGTGCCAGAGTTGGGGGGTTGGGGTTTACTTCATTGCCCCCGGGCACTTTTGATTTTCTCTACCAGAGTATTAATTGAAGGCATTTTAAGGTGTTAGTACCGAAAGAAAATCTTTCAAAAATAACTGCGGCGCTAAAAATAAATTCGATTTTTCGATCGCGCGGCCCGCCGCTGTCCAGCGGGGCCGAAATTTGTTTTTTTTGTTGACTTTACGGAACCATGTTGCAAATTATGAATGTCTCAACTCATGAGAAAGAATGTGGATTCTCGAAATACCATGCACGGTTTAATGTAAAATCACTGTTTTGAATTCTTTTACTTTCCCGCCACCACCCACCTTCCCTTTTCCCGACTCCTTCCGTATTTGGTGAGGGAGTAGTGTTGAGAGTGCATTCCAGAGGACTCTGTAAAAAAATAGCTTTTCTTGGTACGTAGCGTACGTAGTGCGACCTCCAAATAAACAGACACCCTGCTTCAGCTGCCCTGCTTCTATTGTTCGTAAACAAACGGGCGCGGTTTGAAAACACAATGGGATCAATGTGCCCTCCAACTTTGCTGTCTTTGTAAGTGATTTCGTAGTTATTTACCGGTAATTTTAACTCTACACCTCAATGAACATCTTTTCAAATATGGATCTATCTTATGCTATAGACCTAATTATTTCTGATAAGAGCTTAGCTTCAGTAATGTATGTTTTAATTTGTTATCGATTTATATGAGTATGTTTAATCATATGATTCTCCATGAGTGTGATCGGCGAGATATAAACGTATGAATTAGTGGTGATCCTTCAGTCAGGATGGTTCATGGACCACTCTACTCCATTGCGACAATTTCATTTCCTGCCCTGTTTCTCTCTTAGTTCTTCGCATATCATATATTCTTTAAGTTGTCGTTAAACCCATCCCCTCTCGGGCTAGGGGTTCCATTTCGGCCGATGTTTCAATGAGCGACTCAGGTCACCGTTAATCATCAGGGCTCTTCGTATGTCTGTGATTGTCTGTTGTGTATACTGTCTACCTTAGATCATGTGTCAAAAAATTGGAGAAGACATTGCCTCGACTCCATTCTTCTCCGAGCATCATGCTGGCAAACGAGGACAAGTCTACGGTACTCATGTAAACGAAGGATTATCACCGGAAGATGCTTGAGTTGCTCACGGGCAGCGCATACAGTCTACCCGCGGCCCCACGAACACCATAGCAAGGAAAACCATTTATTATTATGATTAAGAAATTAATTGAGTCTCAATTGAGACTCTCTGAGCCTCCAGCCGCACTGGATTACCCAAACTCCACAAGTATGAGACACCTCTCAGTGCTGTTGGATCTCCAGCATACAACCTGGCCAATTACCTCACAGGAATCCTATACATGTGGGCTAAGGGGAGCACCAAGTGAAGAACTCAGTGAATTTGTCAACACCCTGAGAGAATTATTACAGGACACTATAGTGACACTAGACTTATATATATATAAGTTAGTTTTGACATGGTACCACTCGTCACCTGTGTACCTATCTCTCTTATGGAAGAGGGATTCGATTCTGACAAGCTTTAAGTCAAGATTTTCAATGATATGGTGATGTTGACTTCCTTCTTTATAAACCCTTAGAGTGCCACGGATAATTTTAGCATATTGCATATCTTTGTTTAAACATTCAATTGTTTAATATTTGTTTTTTTATTCATAATTTATTCTGCTCTATAAAGTGAAGACTCCCTTCTTTATGTATTAAAATAAAAACCTTTGATATTTAATGTTAATTTATGGGTCATTTTGACAAGGCCTGTCATAAATGACTATATATTGTTGTTGGCACTTCTGGCACAAACAGCAAACAATGATAGGTCGTCCTGTATTGTTGTATGGCACTCGAAGGGTCAATGGAAAATTCTACGAGCAGATGCAGGCAATCAGCTGTCCACTACTTCCAGCAATCACTAATTTCCAAATGGAAAACATAGAGGAGCAAGCCCTCAGAACCACCCAGCAGCTCCCTATGTGTTTTAAAATATATTTTGATGACCCATAGAATGGTGCTCTTGCAGTTTGTGGTGTACAGGAACAGCCATGGCTGCAGCATGGGGAAATGGAGAAGAACTGCCAGCCCCCTTTCCTCGGCATCTGCAGGAAGAAGGTTAGAAGTCTGGAGGACAGTGCCATTGGGAAGCAGGCCCACTTTGAGGTCTACCTCAATGGACAGAACCTTCTCCATCTTTCCCAAAGAGTGTTGTCAACACTCATTTACAGGTATTAGTCCATTGAAGATAAGGATAGTATTGAATAGAAGATAAGTATTGAAGGATATGAAAGGAAAGATTTACGTACAAATGAAGAGGTTGGCCGATGGAAGAATCGAGTGGATGGCTGCGTCAAACAAAGTCTAGGGTTGTTGACCAATGATGATGAGGTGAAAGTAATGTTAAAAGAATGGCTTTCTTACCCCAGACTCCCACTAAGGAATCTATTGAAATGATAAAAACAAAGAATTCCAGTCTTAAAGATGATTATTTTTAATAGTGTTCAACCTGAAAGTTTTTGATAGGTGAAGGTGGAGCTCAACCCATTACTAAGCCATTGGCATGTGAAATTCACACATTCAGGGATGGGGGGGAAGTTATTTTCCCTAGGAAGATGGTTATAGAATCTCAAATTCATAAAAGAGATTGTTGAAGAAACAGAGGAACATCAGGAGGAGGCATCATATGTACAAAAGCAGAAAAACCATTATTTCAGTTTTTAAACCTGAATATAATAAATGTAATTAAGGAAATACTCTCGTCTTATCACTAGATAAGAGAGTGATACTATCGTGATGCAAAATGTAGCACATCAACACTGCGGAGCATGGAAAGCATCCACCTGCCACCCTCTTAAGTAAAATATCAGCTAGTGAAGGCAAAGGATCCTATCAGACTGAAGAGAGCAGGAGTGAACAAAATACCATGTAAGTGCTTGTGGGAGAGATGGGTAGAACAGTTAAGACCAGATTAAAGAATTATCACGGGCATTTCTGGTTATCCCAATCAGAGAAATAAGCCGTAAATGATCTCAGCCTCACCAAGGGAGATGTGGTTGACTGTGGGACATGGTTTCCAAACAGTTTGCCATTCAAGCTTTTCGTGTGCTTTTCACATATGTCTATTTGGTCCAGTGATGAAAATACGTGATATAGGAAAAGTCAAGATACATATATGCAAAGCAAAGTAAATGAACTATATAGATTAGTTACTAATATAGTCATCAATATTGTATCAAAATTTATTGAGCAGCAAACACATGGATACAATACTGCTATCATATGATATGCCAAAGTGTTGAAAAGGTCAAGTCCTATCAGGGTCCATTGAATTGTCTCACAAAACTATTTTAAATTTAAGGAACAATTATGTGTATGAACAACGTAAAGGTTTGGCTATGGGTTCACCCCTATCCCCATTGCTTGCAGACATCTACGTACAGGACAATTTTGAGAATGAACTGTTTACATCAGTGAACCCTTTTGTGAAAAATGTCTGTGCTTGGTATCGCTATGTGGATGATATTTTGTGTGTTTGGTCAGGATCCACAAGGCAGCTCGACACTTTCCTCCACCTCTTAAATTCTTTGGACAATTCCATAAAATTCACAATGGAAAAAGAAAATAAAGGATCACTTAATTTTTTGGATTTGACAGTGTCTAAAGGATTAGATAAATTTGTATTTTCCTTTTTTAGAAAAGACACACCGACCAAGTGATTCATGCTAAATCCAGGCATCATTTTGCACAAAAACTGTCAGCGTTCCACTCCATGCTCCCCCGTCTGCTCACTATCCCCATGTCCAAAGATAATTTTCAAAAAGAGTTCAAAATTATGAAACAAATAGCATTAAGTAATGGATACCAAGCAAACCTCATCGATGTTTTGTACCGGAAAAAAGTGGAAAAGATTAATAATAATAATTTATTTCTGTCCAAAGATCTACAGAAAGATATAAGACACGTCAAAAAAAAAAGAGGAGGAGATTAATACAAATTAGTAGTTCACAAGCATCAAGATGAAATGTTACGTACAAAGTATATATTAAATTCACATACAATATATTTTCAACATAAAAAAGAAGCACTAGATTGTAGGGTCAGTAAGATGTTCAGTCACAGAATAGTAATTCTTTGCAAGCAGGAATACTTTCAACTTCCTTTTAAAAGACAGCAATGACTCACATGGATTTTTCAAATGGTGCGGAAGTTTATTGTAGGTTTGGAGTCCCATTTCTCTTGGACCTAACTTAGTCCTGTTTGTCCTCACTGTATTATAGTGAAGGCTTTGCCTATTTCTGGTTTCATACTTATGAAAATTGGAGTTAATTTCAAATATGTCTAGATTTTTATGCGTAAAAATTAGCAGAGATAATAAATTGACACATGGTAATGGGAGGATCTTCAAAGTTTTAAAGATGGGGTTGGAGGGAGCATCATAAGGTTTTCTTAATATAATTCTAATTGCCCTTTTTTGTAATGTAAATATTTTGGATGCGTGAGGTGATGAGCCCCAAAAAATTATGTTGTATGACATCAGGGAATAAAAGGCACCATAGTATGTTGTCATTTTCAATGTTCCATGCCATAAACCATTCAGTGAGATCTTACCATCTTCTTGCCGATGTTTTCATGAAAATTTCTAGCCATTTTCAGTATTTTATGTTAACATATACTCTGTGCTGACATTTTTTCAGCATTTCTTTAATTTATTGCTTAATATGTACTGTCAATTTTCACATTAGGTTAACATGGTTTTATGGCTGTTTGCGTTTTTCATACTTTTATCTATTTCATATGGTGTAGTTACTTAATCTTTTCAAGCATGTTCCTTTCTGAGTCACCATCCTTCATCTGCTCTCCAGCTACAAATCTTGTTTTCTCTGTGTTATCTCTCATTTTATCATTTGCAGGTCAGCAGAAATTGCCTGCAAAAACATAAGTTCTCAAGTTGAGAGCTTGAGCACACTTCCAGGGAATCTGAAGAGTCGGCTGTTGAAATTGATGAGTAAGCGAGGTACCCTCAATGCTGCCTCTCTGACCTACTTGTTGAGTCGCTATGAGAAGTCCTTAGATCTTAGCGAATCGTGTTTGGATGACGAGTGTTTAGTAGCTACAAGAGCATGCCCACATCTCCAAAAATTGAATTTAAATCCCGGGAAAAACCAAGTTCATGCATTCACAAGCAAAGGTAAGTTTCTGTGAATTTGACATTTCTTCATTTATCCTGGAGTAGTTGAGGCCACATGGCCCCCTCTTCCCTTAGCCAAGGGCTCATTGACATACAAAGTTTAGAGCAAAATATTTCAGGTACTTTGGCATGAAGACCACTAATTTGTTAATTGAACATCAGGCTAATTATGAGTCCTTTTTGAATAATTAGGACTTGGATAACAGTTTTGGTGAGTGTTCCATTAATCACATTTTTAAATAATATCTACCACAATGTTTTATAGCTTTTATTGTGGTGAATAAGCATTTTAACTTTATGTCCTAGTTTCAATAATACAGGCATTAGGGGACTATAGGGCAGTGGAGACTTGTTCTGTAGGTGTCACTTGGTTGGCATTACTCTGTCACTGAAGATAAAAAAATGAACATTTAGCATTTCTTTTTAAAAACAGTACAGCAAAACTTTTTTTGAACCTCTTCTTTTAGAACCATTCAAACCTTTAAAAAAATATTGTTATAAACATCTTGAAAGAATTTGTGCCGTAGCATAAAATAAATAACATGAAATTAAATATAATAAATTGGATTAAGGATTAAATTTTTTCTTTTTTTGAAAGTGGTTGGAGATACATCCCCAGGGTTTGAAGTGTGTCATCACCAGGTGACGAAATAATTTTTTGCTAAAATCTTTATAATTTTTTTGATATCTGCTAGGAGGTTGTTATACAGATGTATGAAACAGGCAGTAGAAGCATTCATGCGTTCAGTGTGATGAGAAGAATTTGCGAAGTATTAATGTTAAACTTAAACTTTTTTAAACATTTTTAGGCCACTTATAATATGTGCTCACTATTTAGAGCATCAGAATTGAGCATTCAAGCACTCATTGCATCTGAAAAAATAGCTCATGAAAATTTCAATCAATAATGCTGTGATGGAAATGGCAGTGAGAAGCCTAGTTCTGTCAAGGTGCATTGCATTTCATTGTTAGATGAGCTGTGGTTAAACAAGGTAAAGTGCAATGGAGACCTCATTTTAAATTAGGCAGGTGGATTAAAACTACAGGCAGGTGGATATTTCCTTTCACTCACATCTGAAATTGGATCCTGATCAGAGATTTTAAAATTTTGCTGTTTTGTGATTGATGCACCCAGCAAATGGAATATAAGTATGGTAGATATTGACAAGGAGAAGTTGTGTAACTCAGGTCAAGAAATTAGATGAAAATGTTTCCGTGCAACTAGAAGCAAAATAAGGAAATACATATGCGTTTTGACCTTTTTCTCCAATTACCCAGTGTCGCGAGAAAATAATAAGTAGAGTAATAACACGAGCTCAGGTGAACATTAAGAGCCGGGGGTGTGTGTTTGAATCGCTTGGATTGATTCCAGTACGTAACTAAGGACTCACTTGTATGTTTTTACAGTGTTCAGGATTACTCCGTACCAGAATCAATCTCGAACGATGGTGTACTGCCCCCCCCCCCCTGGTGTACTGCAGGTGACAAAGTTTGATCCTTATTGCTGTTTAATTATTTCTTTCAATCCATGCATTGAAAATTTTATCATCTTCAATTTCTTACTAGAATCAAAAGAGTTTTGAAGTATCATTTTGGTTCCTGAGAATGAAGTTTCTTCCAAGGTCTAAACAAACCTCCCTAATGTGTTTCATATAGTAATGGAACTAATCAAAATGTGCATCTTCTGTTTTTGTTTCAATACCAGATCGAAATGAAACATATTCATTTAGTGTCAAGCATCAGTCAAAATATTTCATACCTAAGCAAATATTTTTTTTAGTTCACCACTTTTCAAGTTTTACAACACTTCCAAATCTAAATGTATCTCTTAAATTTCTGCTAACCACAGTGAGCAATGTGCAAAAACTGATGATGAAATCTCCCACATTTATTTCTTTTAAATTTTCTATTTGTTTTTTAAGTAATATTCTTCCACCTTCACCATAACCTCTCCTTGATCCATCGAAGATGAATGGGCTTTCAGTTCCTAGTCAACAATGACCAAGGATTTATTCAAAAATGTTTACCTAAATCATGAAACACAAGTATCTGAATCAGACCAAAATGTTTAAATGTAAAAGACAAGATATTGTTTATTTTCCATGGAGATCAAAGCAAAAAAAAACTAGAGTGCTGTAATACATTCAAATTAGCACTTCTTTCATTACTCAGCAATTGAAGAGGTACCAGGGAGCTCATAAACAAATTTCATATGACACTGGTTCTGGTTGCCATACTTGTACTGAGACTGGCCAGACTTCTATCGAACCCAAACTTGCATATTAGAGTACAGTAAAGGTAATATCCCGCAAAAAGAAGTAGACACACTTGCTACGATTCATGATTCTGTGTGACTCATCAACCTTTGCAGATTTACTTCACATGGTCTGAAAATAATCATAACCAACCACCCAAAATGTCAAAATGTCATAATACCAATGGCCCATTACACCAAGCCTACCTCCCTATGTAGGAAGGCAATGGCAATGTGACACCAACTGTTGACTGGTATCCTCGAGAGTGTTTGCTAGTATGTCAGGTAATTCATGCTATCTCCAAAGGCTACATGTAATTTCAAAGGGGTAGTTAAATATTTGCATGAAATATTGGCGTTCGATCCTAAAATGCTCCAGAAAAAAGTCTTTGTGCTATATACATTGGCATCCAATATCATGGTCAGGGTATGTCATTTGGCACCTGCACGGCTACTGGGTTCTCGTTGTATGCATTTACTTTACGCAACAAATGTTTTGCTGACTTATTAGTGTCTGATGAAGAAAAAACATGTGGTGAGAATCCAGTAAATGCTGTTATAATACAGCAACCAAGGTTACAACAAACTTAGTAATCAACAAAGAACATTTACAAGTACAGAAAAGACCACATTATTCCCCAGATGGATTGTTTAAATGATTTCTATGTCTTGTTATAATCATATATTTATTTTCTGCGATTTTGGTCCATGAGGCTCGACATAAATTAGACATTGCACATGCATAGAGAGATAAGAAATAAATAGAAAATCAGAGATAAAATTAATGTCTATAGGTATCTAACCATTCAAACAGGTATATTTGTGAACATCTATGGAGTGATACCGCATTTACTTCAATATAAGTGTAACCACTGTTGGAGAGTACCATGGACCTAATTTGACTTGCCTTGTGTCTATGCAACCAATGTGGAAGTTCTATGGAACCAATAAAATCATCATCTAGTCATGTTTAATTCTGTCGGCTGTTTCCCTGCCTTCCAAGTCTTTCCCCATCATCAACCCCGAACAGGTCCTCTGTCACATTGCATCCAAGCATTTGCTCCATTTCAACTCTATCTGTGACTACAATGAGTTTCCTCGGTGACAGAGGTAGACAGTTGTCAGAATTAAGAGATAGTTTAAGCCTAAGCAAGAATGTGTTTAAGTTGAGCACCTAATTGTCTTCTGAGAGTTCTGAGTAAAACCCCTCATTACCTCTTTTGCTAATTACAGCTCTGGTGGAGTTATTCCCTTGTTTGACGAGGTTGTCAACATTATATGTACGACGAAGTCCAGCTGTCTGCGATGAGGTTATGGAGTCAGTTTCCAAGAACTGTGTCTGCCTTATACAGTTGGACGTAGGTGGCTGTACAGCTCTTACCGATAAGTCTCTCAACTCAATTGCTGAGGGCTTGCCAAAGCTAGTGTCCCTCAACATTTCACGATCACAAGTAAGTCTTATATAGGATTTAGTTCTTTCCCATTGAACTAATGCAGTAAATCCTTCACTGGTTTTCCACTGGGTCAAGTGTTCAGCTGCCAACATTTCAATGGCTGATTCTGCCATCATCCTCAGGGCATTAATGGCAACGTGGAATTTAGTCGCCTTTATATATCCTCTCGGTCAGGCCAGGTGGCTCCTGATTGGCCATAGTCTCTCTTTGTCTTCACTTGCTTGATCTTGTGGATAATTGGTCTTCGTGATTGGCTATGAGCATATCTTGCATTTCTGTTGAAGTCTCTTCTCCAAACGGGGTGTGCGTTTCACTACCATCCTAAATCAGTGCTGCCCTCCTTCAGCAGTTGTACTGAACATGTTGCAAGTTAGTAGTTTAGCTTTCAAATAATAATAATAATAATAATAATACTTTTTATTAACACCGTTAGCAAGTACATGCATGGTTTCGTCAAGAAATTTGGACAGGACATATACACACAAAAACTACAATGTCATCATATCAATATTAATGAACATATATGTACAAAGTTGTTCAAAATTACAATGTCATCATGACAAAAATAATGGACATATCTATACAAAGTTATTCACAAGCAATCACTTTGATATTCTCTTACATCATAATAGCATTTCTTAAATAAGAATTCTTTGACTCTCCTTTTGAAAATCATTGGAGAGGTAATGGTTTTAAAGTCATTTGGCAGCTTATTGTAAAGTATTGAGGATGAGTGATAGGCGCCTTTAGCAAAAAGGGAGTATGAATGCTGACTGGCATGTATGTTATTGTTTGAGCGGGTGGAGTAGTCATGATATATGGAGTTCATTGGGAATTTATCAGGATTTTCTTTAACAAAGCAAACACAAGACAAAATGTAAATAGAGGGCAATGTTGGTATATTTGCATTTGTGAAGAGTGGTTTTCCAGGGGTACGTATAGGGACTTGGAACATGGCTTTAACTGCCTGTTTCTGGGCAGAGAAGGCTTTACTAGCTATGCTTGAATTTCCCCAGAACATAATGCCGTACGAAATATATGAATGCACTTTGGCATAATATACCATTTTTAGAATGTCAATGGAAACAACAGGAGCTAACTTTCTAATCATGAAGATACCAGCAAATATTTTCTTCACTATTCCAAGAACATGGGGAGACCAATCCAAGTTATCTGTTATTTGGAGTCCCAAGAACTTAATGGCAGTTGCCTTGTTTAAGCAAGTGACATTGTTATCTGTTAGAATGTTACTTTTTTTGTAGTTTTTACTTATAAACTGGATGAGCTGTGTTTTTTCTTTGTTTAAAACTAGATTGTTACTGTTGCACCACTGCTGCATTTCGCGAATGGTGTTGTTAGTGTATTCAATTAACCTATCTAGGGAATCAGCTGTAACAATGGCAGATGTATCATCTGCATAAAGGGTGATTTTACAATGTGATAGATGATTTGGGAGGTCATTTACAAAAAGGAGGAAAAACAGAGGTCCTAATATGGATCCTTGGGGAACACCAGAGTTCTTGCTTAGAGGATAAGATTTAGCAGTTTGTGTCATATAGGTGTCCCTGTAGGGATAGCTCACAATTTGTTTTCTGTCACTTAGATATGACGAAATCCATTCCAGAGCTCTACCAGAAATTCCTAGATTTCGAAGTTTAAATTTTAATATGTTATGATCAATAAGATCAAAAGCTTTGCTTAAATCAAAGAATATACCTGCAGTGAGAAATTTTTCGTCTAAACTATGCAGGGTATTGTTTAGGAGGTCAAAAGTTGCAGAGTTGGTAGATTTACCGATTTGGAAGCCATGCTGATTTTCAGCTATGAGGTTATGCAGTTTCAAGTAATTGAATACTCGAATATAAAATAGTTTCTCAAATATTTTGGAGAAGACAGATATGACAGATATTGGTCTATAGTTGTCTGCATTATCACGTGTCCCTTTTTTAGGAACAGGAGTCACGCGAGAGTATTTGAGGATTTCTGGGAACTGTCCACTTTGGAAAGAGGAATTTACCACGTCTGCCAAAGGTATTGCAATAGAATGAGAGACTGCTTTTACAATAGGCATTGGGATGCCATCGATCCCTGAGGAAAATTTGTTTTGAAAGGAATTGATTATTTTTACAATTTCAGCCGGGCAGGTTGGGAATAGAAACATTGAGTGAGGTGAATGAGCATAATTTATGTTTGGAGGTGTACTAGTTTGATTGGTTTGGGAAGTAATTGAGCAGAAATGGTGATTGAACATATTGGCTATTTCTTCAGGATCAGACACAGTGATTCCACTGAAAGTAATGGAGGTTGAGTTATAAGCTGGGCTAGAGGCTTTTGTAGAATGGTTGATGACATTCCAAGTAGATTTGACTACATTTCTTGAGTTGCTAATGTAGTTTTCGATGATGGCCTTCCTGGTGTTGAACAACAGTGCTCTGAATTCTCTACGAGTACTTAAATAGCCCTGGTGTGAGATTACATCCCCAAGTTTGCTTTGGAGATGAAGTTCACGCACCTTCTTCGACAGAGCAAGGAGCTGTGGAGAGTTTATCTTGAAATTGCCACCCTTTTTTTTGACGTAACCCTTTTCATAGGGAAGGCAGCATTAAATTGCATGAGAAATATATTTAAGAAAGCACTAAACTTTTTATCACTATTTTCAGCATGAATCACTTCATTCCATGATTCTTGCATTATCATGGTGGAAAACTCCATGATATATTCACTTGAGAACATTCTCTTATAAGTATATACAGAACCAGAATTCATACAGGATAGGCTGCAATTTATGGCCACATGAAGTCCAAAATGGTCAGATAGGCCTGAGTTAAAAGTTTTACACTCAAAATCCACGATTGGGATATTGGAGATGACATAGTCTATAAGAGAAACAGTTTTTAGGGTTTCCCTAGTGGGATCAACATTTACAATGTGAAGGCCATAAGAGGTCAGCAGATTTAGGAGATCATCCTTCATTGGAGTGTCCTTTAAAAAATTTATGTTGAGATCCCCAAAGATTATTATACCATCTAAACTTTTCATCACTACATGCAGAAGTGCATCATTAAGTACATGCAGAAAGTCAACAAAAATGCCCCCAGGAGGCCGATATATGGAAAAAACAGCAAATTTTTTATGTTGGACCTTCAATAATGCAATAGCGCATTCACACACTTTTTCAATAGAACCCTCAAAGCACAAATTATTCATTTTTATGTCAGGTCTGCAATATATTGCAACCCCACCACATTTATGCATCACCCGAGAATAGGAGGTCACTAGATTAAAATTGTCAATGGCACACACATTTATTTCACTTTGAAGCAGCCAGTGCTCAACAAGAACTAGTACATCAACTGATTCATTGTTCATTAAAAGTTCAAGCTCATGAATCTTATTTCTGAGGCTCTGGATATTTATAGAGAGGAAGTTTAAGATCTTTTTCCTACCCAAAACGTTTTTACTGTAGCTCATCTTATGAATTTGAAGTTGAGGAGTGTAACACTTGCAACTTCGCGGTACCTAACCCGATGGGGACTTCTGGATTACCTTCCGAAAAAAATACCTGTTAACCAACACATTTTCAGGCCATACATCCGGGTTGGTGAGAAGATCACCAAATTCAGAATTCACGGAAACCCGGAAGGAGGCATATTTATCATCCTTTACTTTGAGTTTCTCAACTTCCAAGTCATTGCACTTTACCTGAGGAATTTTGTCCACGATATATTCTGACAGAGCATTGACAGTCGTTTCAGGAAGAAACCTCCACACATGCAAATGCATCCTACGGGGAACTCCAGCTAAGGCACTATCTTTAGCGGCCTGTGTACCAATGGCCAGTGGGGCTTTCCTCCGACGTCTTGTTATCAACTTAAAACCGTCTCCATCCTTCGGCGAAATTTTCACCTCCGGGGGGAAGACCTCGTTCAAAATGATGGCACTCTGATCCATTACCACATTCATCAGATCCCTATCGTTGTTGTTGGCTAAGTTTTCACTCGCTAATTCACATTCACCAGATGTTTGAGTAGCAGTATCGGGAGCAGTTTCGCTTGATAACACAGGGCTGAGGTTATTCAAAACTCCAGACGTAACTTGCTTTTGAGAGGCACTTATAAGCTTAGATTTTCGCGTTACTGGTCGTTCATAAACAGCAGGAACTGGCGTGGGTTTCTTTACAGATTTAATACTGTTAGCGAGCTGTTGGTGTTGGGTCCTATTGTCAGGCATTAAGTCAGCTGTATCATTAACCACTAATGATACTACTTTACTTTGCTTTACAGCGTTAGATTCTAGGTCACCTTTCAAACTGATTACTTCACGCTTTAAAAACTCGATGTCGGACATCATGTCAGTTATTTTAAAAACAGAGGCCCGGCAGGAGATACATTTCCAGAATATTTCACGACACTCGGTTAGGGCTTTTATCAATAGCTCATTTAAGCCTGTACATTTGGGATGAAATAAACGATAACAGTTATCGCAAGAAATAATTTTATCCGCGCTAACAATGGCACTTTGGCAAGAGAGACAGCAAGGTAAGCAATTCTCAGACGCCATCTTGAATCGATAATCGTAATACATTTAGAACACATGCATATGTTTTCTTCTTTGTCAATGCACTACCGACCCATACCCATTTTATTCCTCTTTGTATGATATCATGATTTGTCTCTCAGTTTTCTCCCTGCCACTAGCCACCATTGTAAATTGGCTGTGTTAGGAAATACAAGTTACAATGATGGTACTTACGTGCATCCCTATGACATGTTCTGGTTATGCATGTAGCTATGCTAGTAGTGGAAACAGGGCATTAATATGTACATTGCCTTGCTTAATTTGTTGCTGGCCAACTGATATGCCTTTCCCATTATAATTTAGAACCTATCTGAATCTCCAGAAATTTAACTGCATCAATCTCTGTAATATTTATACTAAGGCTGCTTGTTAATTTTTGTGTTTTGTTAGTATTTAGAACAAGACCATTGTTTTTTAACCAATCCAGAGCCTGCCTTTGGATACATACTCTAAAAGTACACCACTGCATCGCTTAAACTGTTCCGTTTTGGCTCCAGCGTTGTATCATTGGCATAGGGAACTGACTGTGTTGTCATATTCAATGATGGCTCATCAATCATTAATAATAATAATTTTTATTTGCCCAGATATCAAGGTACACATGTTCCAAGATATAAAGCACATCATATTATACTACAACATAGAGCATATAAAAGAAAATAATTATATAAGAAGTTCGTCAATCGAATAAAATAAATGTATCATGAAAAATGCCTATAATTTGCATTTAAAAAGAGGAATTTTTTTCACACATTTCAGTTCATTTGGTAGCTTATTGCATAGTACCAGGCCCATGTGCTTTGGGGCATAGCTAGATATTTTGGTTCTAATAAAATATCTTTGTAGATAATTGGATCCTCTCGTATTTTAATTATGGATACAGTCATTGGTGGAGTAGTCTGAAATATTTTGTTTAGTACACACAATTGCAAAGAACATATAAATGCACGGAAGAGGAAGAATGCAGAGTTTTTTTAAACAAAGGGAGACATGGAGTCTTGAAGAGAAATTACACATAAGTCTTACAATTTTCTTTTGAATTTTGAAAATAACATGAGCACTGGGTGAAGGACCCCACCAGTAGAATCGCGAGTAGAATTCACCGGAGTAAATAGAAAGCAGTACTCAATTATTTACAGTAAGCCTTAATTGAACGGATTAGAAGAAACACTAAATTTAGTTTACTCCGAAGATTTGAAATGTGGCCATCCCATGAGGGTCTACTGACCTAGCATTAGAGCTTAGTGGAATCATTACATTATCAAAACACACAGATAAATCATTTCTGGTTTTTTTCTTATTGGCAAAGTACGTTAAGTTATTTTTTTCCTTGTTGATAAGGAGAAAATTTTTATTTGCTCTTAGCACCTGGCTGTCTATTGAAGAGGCAGACACCAAAATATTTGTGTCATCTGCATATAGTATAGGAAGTGAGTTGGGCACAGATTCAAACAATCCTGGAAGGTCATTATGTATAAAAGGAACAATACCGGACCAAGAACAGATCCCTGTGATACACCACATGTGACTGTTTTTGCAGGTGAAATATAGGTGGTTCCATCTTTGGTGAGACTTGCACTTTGTTGCCTTTCACTTAGATAAGATTTGATCCAGTTGTATGAAGTACCTCTAATACCAAAGTCATCTAGTTTCAACATTAATAGATGGTGGTTAATACAATCGAAAGCTTTGGAGAAGTAAAATAACAAAACGAGATTCAAGTTTATTGTCTAGGTCAGACAGTATTTTGTTTATGACATGGTAATTAGCTGTGGTTGTGGACTTGGATTTCCTTAAACAATGCTGAGATGTGGATAATAATTTGTGTGATTCCTAGTATGTTATCAATCGAGAGTAAAAAACTATTTCAAAAATTTTACCAAATTGATTAAGTATGGAAATGGGTCTGTATGAGTTCATGAACTGTTTACTGCCTTTCACCTTATGAAGGGGAATGACTTTGGTGGTTTTGAGCTGAGTGAGAAAGTGACCAAGCCGTAGAGATTCATTGACTAGGAATAAAAGAGGATGCTTAATTACACGAAAAAAATTTTTTATGATGATGAATGGAATGCCATCCAAACCAGCAGTGTACTTGTTGTCTATTATCTGAATTATATTCGTTAATTCTGAGTCAGAGCAAGGGTGACGAAAGAAGGAATTGCAAGGGCTTAATGCTTTGCTATAATCAATATGTTGTGTCAAGTTGGATGTCTGCTGTGATAAGAAAAAATCATTTAGAGCTGTGGCCATTTGTTGACTATCCTCAAGGATATTTCCTCGAGGGTCCAGTAGTTTGAGATTCGAGCCTCGGCATTTAGGATACTTAGATTCCTTAATGATTTCCAAATTTCTTTTGTTCTGTTTCCAGAATTAAGTACTCTGTCATCATTAAATGTTCTTTTAGCCTTTTGAAGAAAACGTCTGTAGTTTTTTTCATCAAATTATATTCGAGTAGATCAACAGGATCTCTTTTGTTTTGGTAATAAAAGGCCATGTCTTTCATAAACCTGGATAAATTATGCACTTCGTCAGTGACCCAGGGCTTTCTGTTATTGAGTGTAGAAGAATTTTTACTTTTCATAGGTGCGACAGGAAAGCAGAAATCAAAATTATTCAAATATGTGCTGTAAAAATAATTGAAACAATCTTCAAAGGAGCTCAATTGGTAAACATTTGTCCAATCATGGGAGAAGAGGATATCACAGAAATTATACAAATTTTCATCAGAAAAGTTCCTCTTGCAGTGCGCAGTCGCATTTGAAGAATTTCTGCTAAGTATGGAGAGTATTGGATATTGGTCAGAAATATGTGATACTATAGCATCAGTTTTTACGAACTGAAGATCGATGTTTGTTAAAATGTTGTCAATAGCAGTTGAAGAAGTAGGGGAGACTCTTAGTTGGTTTGTTATTGGTGAAATTCAAATTGTATGAAGAAAGAACATCAAGTAGCTTGGATTTTTCTTTGGAGCTATTAATAATTTTGCAATTAAGGTCACCATAGTGACAATCAGTAGGGATTTATCCACGGAATTATAAACTTGGTTCAACAAATCAGATAATTTGTCGAGGAACATGTTAAAATTGCCATCCAGAGAGTGATAAATGCTAGAAATAATGAAGTCAATGCCATAAAAATTAATTCAAGTCATACTAGACTCAAATACCCACTCTTCATTCAGATAACGAAATGGAAAACTGAAGTTTAAATTCACAGAGATGAGAAGTAAGACACGATAATTTTTTATCATGGATCGACAAAAGGCATCAGCAACAACGAAGCCAGGTAACAGGAAGGAATCAAGTTCGTTAATCGTGAGCCAATGTTCATTTAGACAAATCTCATTTGGTCTATAATGAATTATTTTCCAGATTGAACAGTTTGTTACGCACACACAATGTTAATATGAAGGACATTCAAACTTTTTGCTAGCTTACCATTGCAATGAATAAACCCTGTGACTCACTCATCTTCATCTGTGCTTCCCTATTTTCATCCCTTAGACTTTGTTCCCTTCCCTTGAATGTGTGCCCTCCTTCTCAGTGACATAGATGGAGTATGTGCTGCCCAGGGATGACCCTTCAGTTTGGCACCCCCGGCCTCATAAAAGATATATTTTGCACAATGAAACACTCTTAAAGTTGTATATATTTTAACTAGTGTGTGTAACATTATGATATCATTTTCACATGCCCAAATATAGTATGATTTAAATACACAGCAAACATACTCACTATTTGTAAGTAACAGTGATTGACAAAAAAGCAGAAATCAAACGTAGTGGAAAATGGTAAATAGGTGTAAACAATTAAGACTTTCTTCATTTCGGAAATGAAAACTACAACTTTCTGGATAGTAACTAGCAGGCAATTCAATGACAGCTAAAAAAACTTCACAACCTAATGGCAATCCTAACTGTTCAGTCCTATATGTGCTTCTTGTGATCTCTTATTGTTTGCAGGAAGAATAAATGTTTTAACCCATCCATTCTGCTGTCTATTTATCTAATTTTCCCCTTATGATCTAATCTATTGTAGTATCTCAGCATTGTTAAAATGCTTTCAGTGTCATCAGAGATAGATTGTCTAGATATTTGCATAAAAGATCAAGCTTAAATTTTAACTGTCTATCTGAGAGTGTCTGTTGTCTGTAGTTGCTGCAGAAGGCTTGTAACACTAATGGAACTATCATAACAACTTTTAACATATCTTGCCAAAAAATAGCTACGTACTTTCTTCTGATATCAGTGCCACTTAACTCTTTAGCTCACTTCATTTGAAGATAGGCGATAGTCTGTTAGAAATATAAAATATTTGTTTTTTGAGAAAAAAAATTTGTACAGCATGTTTTAAAAGGAAAAACAAATAGATCAAAGTGATGACTGATGAAGCTAAGTATCACAGGTGACATGCCAGAAATTCTACACTGTTTTGATGAATGAAACATTAAGAAAAACTCAGTGTATCAAAAGAATACGTCTGTAAATTAAAAATGTAGTACCTATACCTAATAGCCTACAGCAGACCCCACAGTGCTGCCCCGTTAGAAGTGGACCCAGGGTGGACTGCCCCCCTCGTCCCCACCTAGCTGCACCACTGCTCCTCCTTTCCATTCTCCTCATCGATAAGAGGCAGTTCCTTGGTGTTGGAACTGGCCCTCTCCAAAATGAGCTCTTTAACTGATAAAATAATCTGATTTGTGTGACTATGACGAGAGTTGAAAAATTAATATCTACTCTATGTAATCAGGTTTCATTGACCTTTCTTCCCATAAAACATTTATGAAGAGCCATTCTCTTTCTTTCACAGATAACAGATGATGGATTGGCCTCTCTGTCCCGGGGAAGGTCCCAGCATTCTCTAAATGAACTTCTAGTGAGTGAATGCCTGGGAATCACAGAGAAGGGGGTGGCTAGCATTCTAGGCTCTTGCAGCAGAATGAAGTACTTCTTGTTTCACGGATGCCCTGTTTCTGGTGAGTACCAGTTATAGAGTCTGCTTGAGTTAATAATCTCTCTAGCATGAATCAAAATGTAGTGTTCCACCTATTTAAGAATCTCTTTCGTTTCACTTTATTATAGGTAACTCAAGTCTCATAAATATGCAATCCATTCACCTTCAATTCCTTTAAGTTGCCCATTAAAGCTTTACACTGCTGGATGGAATGAACAAACCTGTATTCTTTACATTTCTATTCAGATTTAGTTCTTATCTACTGGTTTAGGTAGGCTTATATGTATACATAGCAGTATTATGAGTTCCAAATCTACTAATGACAGTTGACCCACGGTCCTCCCCTAGAGAGCAATGCTAACTGGTGTTCCTTAACTCTTTGTTCAAAATTTCTCTCTGTTTTTGGCCAACATACACTCCACATGTCTTACATTTTATCTCTTAAACTCTGGAATTTCTCATAGGAAGGTTAAAATTTAGGCCAAATCTTTTAAGTAAATCAAACTGATATGTTCACAGATGATGTGAGAAATATATTGAGAACCCCCATGTATTATGCTAGATTTCATTAGTTAAACAAGATTAGAGAGCTAGATTGTCATACCGATAGATTTAAAATGTTATTTTTCCCACGTACCATAAGAGTAGAATTTAACTCCTTTTCTGTAACTCCTCCACCTATCCACAACTTATTGAATAACATGCATTCATTTTAAACTAGGGATGGGTCGGTTCGGTTCTTGAGCTTAGAACCGGAACCGAGGCCAAAAATAATCGGTACCGAAATAATTGGCACGAAAACCAGTTTGAAACCTACTCACACTCCGAAAGTGGAGGCTTCACATTAAAACCTGGTGAAATAGTTTCCTTAGATGCTTCAAAGTCGCTAATTATTCTAATTCAATCTCTGAAAATGATTATTGATTACCTTATCTGACCATTGAGCAATGCAAAGTAAGTGGTAAATTAAGAATCGGAACCGAGAACCGAAGTAAAGAACCGAACCGGAACCGAAAAAAAGTGGAACCGACCCATCCCTATTTTAAACCATTTTTGTCTCTCATAGCAGTCAGGATATGAAACGAAATGTTTCAGTAATTCTTTTAATTTTAGGATGAAAAGGTTAATTGCCAATTTGGAAAGATAAAATTCTTAATAGGGTTTCTTACAATGTACACATTCTGAAATTCCCAATATTTTTGGGTTATCCCAGTAATGGTTGTTCCTAGAAAAAATTATCTCCTAGAGCAGATGGGTGTAAGCAACATTATATTTCAATCCACATCTTAATCTCTTCTAACTAAGGATTTGCTAGGGAAAATTCATGAAAATGTTTGGGTTTTGGCCCTACAGGATATGCTAACATGTAAAAGGGTGTCAGGTAGTGCGTTTTCTCAATTTTCATGCAGCATAGGAACTTTCCCATTTTATAATTGTTTGCTTTTTATGTACTTAGCTCTTTTCCTTCTAGCATAGAGTAAGTATAAAATTACTCAATGCTAGACCTACTATACTATACTTACACTATGCTAATCATTAATGACCTTCGTCTCTTCCTATGTAGCCAAAACTCTGCTCAAGAATATGGTTATAATTTCTGAGAGTATAGCAGTGTTTATGCAATTGATTTTTCTCTTTCCTTCTAGATGATGTGCAGCAGTTTTTGGACATGAATCCTCAACATGGAATGAGACAGATCTCATGGACAATTTACTAAGTCTCACTGAAATCTAATGGCTGTGATGTCCTTCTCTGAGTATTGTTTCTTGTATCATGTTTTTTTGTTAAGATTTTTTTGTAATTGCCATGCTACTACATGGTTATTATTATGACAGTGAGGTAATAGTTTTTTTAACAGTGTGGATGTTTACTGCTCAGTGAATTTTAGTGTTTTCGTTCATGTGTTTCTAATGTTTACGGAACTGTTATTCTACCAAATCCGTCCAGTCACTTTTAATAGCTGTGAACTTGATGTCACCCATATGCTGTGTCCCGAGGCATTTGCATCAACTTTAGGAACTGCGTAATCAGCATGGCTGCAACAATGGAGTAAATTATTATCAAACTATAACCAATCATCCTTTTTAATGCTATAGACTGCTAATTTAATCGCCTTGTGGAATTGAAAAGAACTACACACAAACTATGACAGGTGTTGCCATCAGACAGTAATACTAGGCAAGGTGTCTCTACCATCTTAGGATAGAGGGACCTTGGCACTGGGTAATACTCCAAGATATGGATAATGCAGTTAATCTGCCTTAAAGGAGGCCCTGCATAGAACCATATGTTTAGACTGAGCCCTAGGTTTAAGTCATATTATTATAGCATTGAATCGGTATTACTCATTTCTAATGATGGGTCAATTCCAGTTTTTTCTATTCCTATCCCAATGCTATCAATTCTCGATTCTGCAATGGAACTGTAAATACAAATTTATTTAAAATACCATTTAATTTATTATAGGCTTAAAATTCATAACTTATATTTAGCTATGAAAGAGAGTAAAGTATAAGTCAGTGTTTGTTTTGAAATTTAAAAATAAACAGGAGTAATGAAAATTACAAGTTTTTTATTAATAGTTTATAATTATTATAACTAATTTATAATTAGTTAATATATGTCATTTGGCCCTTTACATGAAGTACTTAATGAAATTCAGAGTGCCAGCAACATCCGAGTTGCTTGATTCCTTTTGTGTAACATATATTTTTTATTGGTGCGTAGCATTTTTGGGTACCCCTTTTGGGACATAACCCCTCGGTGGACTAAGTACCCAGCAGACTAAGACGTAGGACTTACACTGCAGGCGTAACTAACAACAGGCTGAGCCAATGATGCCAACAATGCTTACGATTCCAAAATCAAATGTTTCCTTACTGCACCTATTCTGGCTGTACTATTTCGGACTGCGCCATTACATCACCACATCAGCCATCACTTAAATAGTCCCCTGAATGCAGAAGTCCAGAAGTTTGTCAAGCACACAGGCCATCAGCTGGTGTCCTCCCAACTGAGTCAGAAAAGAGTTCCTGGTGCTCCAATGATAACTGCCACCTCGCCCGCTATACCCATATGGGTATTGTATACCATTTTCCCTCCCCTAAAATTTTCCAAATGTGGAAAATACTAAAATTTTCCTAATGTGGAAAATACTAAAATTTTCCTCCCCTAATGTGGAAAATACTAAGGTATGTCTGTATAGATAATGATCATTATGTGTTTCAAGATTAGAACTGTTTTCTTTAATTGTGTGCGGTATTCAGCCCTGAGAAGACAGTTTCATTGACTTTTCATTTCTGAAATATGTACTCTCACTCACTCAGTGATTCGACACGAAGATTGGTTTGGATAGGTGAGGGCAGAGAACACCCCGGACCAAGCCACAGGCGTGTGAATTTCACACGCTCAGGGTAGGGGGTACAGTTCCTTTCCCTGGGCCACCTCACACTCCGAGGATTTTTTTTGTTTGGGGGTGTCCAAAGGCTTCACCCGGATTTGAAACCGGGACCCTTCGATCAGTAGCCAAGCACTATACCCACTAGGCAACCATGTGCCCTTCCTGAGATACATATATCCAATTATTAATTTTCTAGGAAAAGTAATTTATGTAACTTAGTAACTAACTGTTTGGATACATATTGATGGAATCATTGAGTTGTTGTGTCTTGGAATTGGGCTAGCAGAGGTTTCGGGCTGGGATATTGATCCCAGTCAATTGATATTATTATTTTAATATTGCATATTGGCAGTGAGGAAAATTAATTAAAACCACAAGGTATATCAGCTGAATTCGGCTGAAATCCGAGACATTTTTTTGAATTTTTCTTCTAGTAGCATGAAAAAAGGCTAATTTCATTTCAAGATCAGAGTTACACAACCTCTCCTTAGGAGTATAAAATTCTCAAATTTAGTTTTAAAGGTTATTGTTAATAAGACATTGCAAAATGACTAGTTTAGCAGCTTGAAATATTCTAGAATAATTTTTTCATCTTAAAAATGATATCCTCAGATATTCCATAAATGGGTTCTCTTGGCACATAAAATTTTTTTTTGTGTTTCTAAAAAAGAGTTTGAAAGCATTCAAGGATTTGATTAACAATTGGAAAATTATTCCTTTATTAATTAAAATGAACATGTTTCTTTTAACTGCACTCTAAAGATTAGGTGTACAGGTTTCAAAAATGTATTGCTCGATGAGTACGTGATAAGGAAAGTGATCGTTACATTAGAAGCAAAAGATATAATTATTGCATCGTAAATCTTGATCCAGAAAAATATTATCCACATAGGTGATAGGAAGTTGATTTTTTTCTACAATAATATTACTTGTTTTTTGGTAATTCTATTGGTACTCTATTTATATATTTATTAAAAGTCTAGGATTAGAAAAGGAATGAAATTCAGAATAGAGTATCTGAAACATAGGATCTGAAACCAAGATAAATATCCGAAACCCAGGCAAGGATCCGGTTCTGGATCCGACAAAAAACCTGGATCCCTCTATCACTACTGGTAACTAGTCAAATTTTGCTTGAAAAAGTGAGTAAGAATACTAATTCAGCAGCTTTATCATTTCCTAATTTATTCTGTGGTTTTGAGTGATGGTGAAAAAAGCAATGGTGAAAAAACCTCCTTCGGTACTATTGGTGAGGTCCGAAGAAGATATAGGAGTGGAGCCTTAAGTGCATCGGAAGGAGGGGAAGGGAGAAGAAGCGTGAATGAGATGGTGAGGGAGGGGGGGGAGAAATGGGTGGGAGTGCTGGTGGATAGATTAGGTTGTCGTGGTCTGAGTTTGGTTTTGGTTAAAGTTGATGGAAAGAAGGGGAGAATTAAGGTCATATAAAAATTCATTGAGGAGAGGGATATTTTTCTTGGCTCGCTCGATTATTTCGATCTGCTCCAAAGCGTTCAATCTTTTACCCTTCTTCTCAAAATGGAGAACTTTCACTTCAAAATTGCACTTATGCCTTGTCTCTATCAAGTGCTTAGCCACCATGGAGGTTATATTGCCTGTCTCCATGCACTTTTGGTGTTATTACATCCGCATGGAAAAATCACGTCCAGTCTGACCGATGTATGAGGCACCACACTCACACGTTACTTCGTAAATGCCACTTTTCCTACCCTTATCCATGGAGTCCTTGTTATTACAGAGGAGCCTATTCAGAGTAGTAGGCGTATAAAAGGCAACCTTAAACTTGTCTTTTGGGATTATGTTAGCTATTTTGTTCGATAGTTTGCCCATTAACGGTATTTTACACCGTACAAGTTTGATTAAGCTAAACATGTGTTTGACCGCATTCACATGGATTTTTGGGACTCCTTACATGCAACATGTTCTTGATAATTATTGATGCCATGGCTAAGTGGCCAGAGGTTTATGACATGACAAAAACAGATCACATTCAACTATTGAGAAGTTGAGGGATTGTTTTGGATGATTTGGGCTCTTAATGTCATAATTTTGGACAATGGTAGTCCATTAATGGACTGCCAAACATAACTAATGTAAATTTACATAAGGAAATTTTAAAAACTTCTGTGAAACCAACACAATTCTTCACAGGACATCCCTTATAACCAATCCACAAATGGGGCTACAGAGAGTGGAGTAAACAGAAGATAAAGTTTGGTTCGCCATCACTAAAGGATACCAAATAAGTGAGGAAACAGGAGCCGTTACTAGGCTACATACATAGGCTTTCAGATGCGCGTATATTGATAAAAATACGTTTTGCTGCTAAAAGGATAATTACAATTTACTAAATAAGATTTAATATAATGAAAGAACGTAAACCACTAAAGTGTTACAACATTTTAACCTTTAATACTGAAAAATAGGAGAGTAGAGCATATCTCTAGCACTCCATCAACAATGTTTCGGTAATAAAGAAATTAAACCTGTTTTCAATTTTGGGCAGCATGTAAGTACGTAATTGACAACACGAAGTTCTTCACTACTCACTACCTTAACTCCAAAAAACATACGTACAGAAAATAAAGCCATGTCAATTGGACGATGAAAGAGAAAAATATTTTTCTCGGTCATACATTTCTGGGACCTTCGAGGCCGAAGGACCGGCTACAATCTTAAAATTAAAGAACTGCACTGTAATTAAAAGATATTGAAATAAAAAACTAAATGTTTATTTTTTCACCAGAAGGTCTTAATTACGTTTCGAAGATAATATATATCTACAGCAAAGCACCGAATTACAGCGACTAGGAGGAACTTTTTTGCAACAGCTGCGCAAACCTGTTCGTCACTAAAAGAGAAACATCAATGAACCTCTCCACACAATTCGTCAAACATGTTTCTGTTTTGCTGTCCATTTTACTACCAGGCTTGTCGACACATTTTTCCCAGCAGAAATCATTGAATTCATGAATCTGGAATACACGACAAAAGGCACAGGATAGTACTAACCAAAACCAAAGGGGTAATACAGTTAAAAATTAAACAAACACACACAAAGTTAAATGGGAGCTCTGTGTAGTAATATAATAATCAAACTGAAAGATAATATTATTTTGATCTCTTCCCACCTGTGCATGCAATTGTGCTTTTTGCTTCTCCACCATAAGGAAATCCTGTAGTTCGCGATCTACCTCCTTGCCGGTTTCAGACGGATATGAATCAACGGATGAAAATGAGTCGGTCATGGTTTTCTACATAAAAATAAGCAAACCCGAATGCAAATATACACGACTGCGAGTCGAAAACACGTAATTCACAACTAAATGTTTCTACTAAACTCACTGCCGCAATTTTTACTTGCTACCTTGATGAGAGCGATGAGAGGAGAGCAAATAAACCAAATAAAAATATGAAATAAATTGATCCCACGAACCACACGAACCTTGGGACGAGCCAACTACACTATCGACCCTATCGACCACCATCAATCGGCTATCGACACCAATCAGGCAATCGACCACAGGCACCAATCGACACGATAGTATTCCAAGCAAGGGGTCGACAATCATGCGATATATCGTATAGATTACTTTAATCGATTGTGGATGGGAAAACTTTTCCTCCACTAGGCCCGCGAGAGGCGCTGCGGAGGCCGATTTCTGAGATTCTGGCTCCTGATTGGCCGATTGGTTGAGATCAGCCATGTTAAGGAGTCTGTAAAAATTGCTGTTGTGTTGAGTTCACCGATATGCTAAATTAAAGCATAATTGAGTGTTTACCGAGATAATTTTCTGTATTTGAGTGTGTTTTAAAGTGGAATCAACATGGCTACCTCATAAACTTGTGCCACTCTAGTGAAAGAGTGCAAGTGATGTTCGTATTATTTGCTTCGGTTATCGAAGGTGACAGCGTTTGTTTACTTTAAAGTTGGCCGATAACTACAATGTCGTAGATGTTTCGTAAAGTATATACAAAGGCTTTATGCATTATTACCGGAAACATCTTCTTTCACGGAACAATGTCCCAGATATGTTGGGAGGTAAGTGTATTAATGTAATTTTATGATCTCGGCCGTGCATCATATCGTTGAAGTGTTATTGTTTTGAAATGAATGGTTGGTATAAGTTCACAATATGCTCAAACGATTTTCCTTTGTATTTCACGGATTCTCTCGACGTTCTACCCAAGGGAACTTTTGATCTCTGTGCAGTGACAATCGACGATGGGAATGATTATTCTGAGGTGACTGCACTGCCAAGCACAATATCTTACGTATGTAATTTAGTGAAATTTCACATGTGGCATTAAAAAACTAATCTGTGAATATTGTGTCGTCGACAGGATAAGTGGTATTTCTTACTCATTTCTTTTGATA
The DNA here is from genome assembly GCA_933228895.1 of Platycnemis pennipes. Classification (NCBI taxonomy): domain Eukaryota; kingdom Metazoa; phylum Arthropoda; class Insecta; order Odonata; family Platycnemididae; genus Platycnemis; species Platycnemis pennipes. Next base: position 113,955,248 of record OW121855.1, on the reverse strand, counting down.
ATAATCATTAGCATGTAGCAGAAAATAGGAGTCGTTACCTTAACAAATTACACAGAAAACTAGTTCTGAGGAAACGTTCTCATATCGCATCATAACAAAGTACATGATGATGATTATTCATTGAAAAATGGGTCGTGTGTGAGTGTGGATAAATTTGTGATGTGTAAATGTTAAAATAATTTGTTAGTCATTGTCATACCGTGATAAGGCAGTGGCATAATTTCGTGATAACTAACACTATGTGGTGTTGCGGCTTAATGTTTTCGTAGAATTAATTCCATGCTTTTGAGAGGTATACACCGGTTTTTCGCGATTTTTGGCACATTTAGCTACTTATTTGTTTTGAATAATTATCTATTTTTGCTTAATTCGTATTTTTGCTAATTAATAACATCGAGCTTGGTGTGGAATCGATCGATTCATAGTCAAGTTATATACCTAATTAGAGAGTTCTTAGTGCATGGTTTTCTCATTTTTGTTTACATGTTTTTAAGTGAATTCATCCTCTGTCTCAATTATTCTTTGCTGGTACAAGTTTATCCCATTGCCATGAAAAATCATGGCCGATTTTTACTTTCTTCTGACAAAAGTAATTATTTATGCCTCTAGAAAATATGCATTTGGTGTTCTCATGTGGCCCAATAAAATGCTCATATGATGCATAAGAGAGACAACCGAAGTGGAGATTAGAATCTATTTTAGGATTATATTATGAACTTGTGGAATTTTTTGTGTATTTAGCTTATAAGTGATATAATTTGTGGTGTGTGCGGCGTAGTGATATATTAGGGAACTCTATTAAACAGAACCCTCAGTAGTTAATATATGTGGATGGAATGACAGTACCAGGTTGCTGGTTCACATTCTGTTTTTTTTTTTTTTTTTTCATATGATGGATTTTCAATCACATCCCTGTGGAACAGATGTTGTGTGGACTTCTGTTTGTCTATTTTGTATGTTTATACCTAGCTGGATTGGGTAGCCGTCTCAAGGCAATTTTTATAACTCTCACAAATGTAGCCCATAAGGATCATCATAATAGGTTATCCCTCTGACCACGCCTAGGTGGTTGTCCTCAGGAAGGGAGGATCAGGTAGTGTGAGGGCATGTAATAGAAGGAAGATAGAACATATCCATGTTATATTTATTTTCTTTATACATTTCAAGAAGGCTTTTGCCAACTTTTGAATGGCTTAAATCAGCTGAAACTAAATAGAATGCAGTGGATTTGTTATGGTTTTTTGTTTACTGTTTCATCCTTTGATGTATTTTCAGGTCGACCTGAATCATTCCAGGCATAGATACTACAGTCTTGGTACTACAGCAGGTTTAGGAAGTTCATGTATAATTATTTACAAGTTTCTCTCCTCCATGCATCAGAGGATTATGCATCAATATTACATACTTTTTGCCAAATGCTAGTCATCCAAATTTAATTTGAGTTGTGTGTGAAATATGCCATGTTATGTAATTAGTGATTTCTGTTAAACCATACGAATTCTATATCCTATCATTGTCTGTTGTTTGACCAAATAAGAATGTTTATTTGCACCAATCTACTTTTACTAAATGTCGGTATTCTACTTTGAATGATTTGTTTTGTATTGTGATTTTGTTTTGAAGTTAATAAATATTTTTTCGTCAAATTCTGGCTTTTATCATTACAGTATTCCTGGGGCGGAATTCTGTACACAACTAACGATACCTATCGGTATCGGTGGCTACCGACGGTCGTCGCTTGTACCGACGGTCGAGCTATTCTGCACCCGCCAGCTACCGACAGTTGTCGGTGCAAGCGACCTAACTCTGACGTCAAGCATTTATCGGTAAGGAAGCAGCACCTGCGCGCGAGGCTATACGTTTTGACCAATGATATAGCATGACACAAACAGGAAAAAGTGCACCATCGATATGCGAAATATTTCATCGGAACTTAGCGTAGTAATGTTATTTGAAATCAACAGTGGACTGGACGTGGATCATTTGTGATTCACATTCATTCAAGGATCATGCGTAAAGTCGAAGAGAAGTTAATACCAAAGGCAGGATGAAAGGTGGGATTAGTTGAAACTGAGGGGATTGCATGTAGGTAATTCGAATGAAATCTTTATTCATACTTTGTTATTGATTTTGTACTGCGAAATTGGGTACGATTTTACGATCGAGAAATAACACACGTCTATATGGTTCTGATGGACTGTATTCAAGTGCCATTAACTAAGCCAACAATTACATATCCAAGTTACTATACGTACACAAACAAGATTAAATTAAAAATTAAAACCTACGATGGTCCAAACAATAGTCGAGAAGCTCAAGTCAGGTCGAGAGGGAATTGCTACATGGAGGAGGAATGTAATAATAATATATTTATTTGATTACTTGGTAGAATTGTGTACACATCTTCGTCGAAATTACAAATTATAGAGACATCACAGTAAGTAGTAGGCAGCATTCGGCTAACGTGTAAGTAACGTTTGTTTTTTGGGGAGGCAATCTTAAGAATTAGAAACACTAATTGGTACGGAAGTAAAACTGACCCTGACAAAGAAACAGTGAAGTGAATAATGACTTGCGTTCGTTTGAAAATGCATTGGAATGAACTGAACACACTGCTCACTCGCAATGGCGATCGACCGCTCCCGCTGCAATATCGGCCGAAGTGTTTCAATAAGAACCAAATCAACATGTGGGTAGAGGCGAAATAAATAGATAAACTCCTCGTTGTCCAGCTCAAACGGGTCGTGGGCTTCCCTTTTACTCTCGTATCCCGGCCCGATCGTCGACGTTCGAGTCTACTTTCCACGTATTATAATACATATGTATACATAAACATTGGATCTAAAGCAAGATATCCCTCTGCCATTCTTTGGGCTGATAATTAAAAAACACCAACCACTCTGATGTAAAATGCATTACTAGTCTAGCGATAAAGTTTCTACCGTCAAACATTTAAATACATCAAACTGCAATTGCATATAAATAGTATAGTAAGTAATTGAAGTAAAAATATAGGTAATTAGTTAATAGAAAATTATAAATAAAACTGTATTTTTATTTAATAAAGCTTAGAAGAACTTAAATCACCTCTCACTCTCCGCACTTTGGACACTTAAAAGCAAACTTGTTTTGGATGCGCTAATTTTGCAAATTAAGGACGAATATAACTAGCGCGAATTATACCGTTAAGATTGTAACTTAATAATAATATGTAAATGCAAATAAAGGACAATCTCAGTTCTCAGAAAACCTACCAATTTGCACAAGTCAATTCATCAAAACCAAGCTCGTAGATAATCAAAACATACGTCCGTCGCTATGCGTAGACCGATCTATCACTGTTTTTACCCAGCATGCAGTTGGCGAAGAGACGAAATACATGTCGGTAAGGCCTAGCGTGGGTTTGGAAATCGTCGGTAGGCTCAGTCGTCGTTACCGACAAGTATCGGTAGAATTAACGACAAGTGTCGGTAGAATGCGTCACCGGAATCGCTCTTACCGATATTTGTCGGTCGGGGGAGTTAGCGACACCGATAGGTGTCGGTAGGATGTACAGAATTCCGCCCCTGGTTATCACCTTCCAGCTGACCTCGACTAGTTCCTTCGGTCCTATCAAAAGTTAGCCCATTTCTTTACACTAGATTCATCAGTAATATCTTAAAGGGAATAAAAATCGTTGTTTTCCGTAAGATTCTATTCAAATCAGCAAAATAGTTTGGAAATTGTAATGTTAAATGAGAGCAAATCGAAATAGTGACTTAATTACGATTCAAACCTAGCGGCGACCGTTTCGCGATTTTCTCGCTTCTCACGATTCTCTCGCGGTTCTCGGGACCCGTATCCTCCTGACATGAAGCCACCAGGTGGCGCTAGTGTCCAGAAACCTATACGCATTGGCCTTATGGCAGTGTCATCCCCTTGATTCCAAGTGCTAGGGACGGACCAAGGTCACTTAATTCAAATAATACCTTAATACCCTTTGTATAATTAGTATAAAGTGACCGTGTTTTTATCATTGGTATTAAGGGACCATGATCACAGGTACCGAATGTACCAGCAAGAGTTAATTAGTATCTGTAGATAGAGTCCCTGCACGGTCCGCGAGTCCCTGTTTCCTACGCTCCTTTACCGATACTGCCGATACTACTCGATACCGGCAGTTTTTGCATTTGTCACATGGGTCGTGGCGGTCGTGGTGAATCATATCTTCCAATATCTTCCGTAGCTTCCGTAGAGTTTATGTGCGAAGGGGAGTGAACTGAGAGACACGGGAGGAGGTTAAACATCATTCGGGAGTGATTGCAATTTGAAGGTATTATTAAGCTTAGTATTTGTTTGGTTATTAAGGTTTGTGATATTCGTTTGTCAGTAAAATAAGATTTGCTTCCAGTTCGCAAAAATGCTTATGTTTAACTTATTTCAGCGAGTATGGACGGATTCGGTGACAATTTTGACCAGCCCGAGGTTGACCCAGCAGCTGAATTTCTTGCTCGTGAACAAGACCAACTTGCCGGATTAGAAGATGAACTGAACCCAACACCCGTTCCTACGGCAAATGGTATTCGTAAAGTTGGATTTTATGAGTTTCTTGCGTGTTATCGTGTACTGTAGTATGCCACGAATATAAGGTAAATGTTACTAATTTTATTCATGCAGGAGATACTCCTCTTCAAACTGATCATACTGGAAGCTTTGAAATGATCGATGGCTTCGGGCAGCAAGATGGTTTTGATCAAATGGGAATGGGTGGAGGTAAGATTCAATAAGGTTAAAACTAACGATTTTGTGTGTGCAGACTTGCTCTCTCTACGCTATGGAAGTAACTGAAACTGTGAAACTGGAGAAACTGTGCGCAGGAAGGAGTACTTGCGTTCAAATTTTATTTGCATTTATGTATGTGGCATGATGAGTATTTTAATTGAAATGGCATGAATTTACAATAAGTTTGGCCTTGGCCTGTGTTTGCAGTGTTTATTTTGCTAGCCTGTTTTTGTGGCTTAATATTATGGATTATTGTTTCTTCAGAAATGGCTGTACCTGAGGAATCTGGCCTCACAGAAAATGATAATGGTAAGTTGCTGGTTCCTTGCCTTGTTGAGTAGCTAAGCGTTTTCGCAAGTACAAAAAAAGTTGCTGCGTCCTTCTGTTTTTGGTATGCATTGTGTTCGGATATCACGTAGATATGGTTTTGTAGTAAGTAGGAGTTGGGTCGTCATTGTAGTTTGCATTAGCTTCCATTTGATTTTATTCGATCCGAGAGTTTGTGTGTTGTTCTTAAATTTTTTTACTGTCCATGAATTTGATTTAAAACTTATATGATTCCTTTTTATACAAGCTGCGATCGGTGTTGACCCCGCTGTCAACCAACCGAGTAAGTTTCATAAAACTTTTATTCATCATTTATTATTTTATGTAATTTGACATTGCTAACCGTGAACCGTTAATTCTTGGAGTAACTTCGGGTAGATGGTTTTATGTAGTCCTCCTAGGATGTATTGACCGATATCTCGTGCCCATTTATTAGGGTAATAACGTACTAATATTGTGCAAAGTTGGTGTTTTATGGCCTGGTTACTCAGTATAACCTGTTTCAGTGGTTTTTGTACAAATTATTTTATTCATTTTTATCATTTCTTGTCCAGATCATTGTATAATCGTCTGTTAAAGATTATGAAAAAGTGGTTACACGATAAGAGGTTTTATAGAATTGTTCACGAACATGCATATCCATGTTCATGGGATTGTTCGTGCAATTTCCCTGTTCGCATTCTGTGATTGCTTTTGTTTTCCCCTTAAAAAGCGCATATGTTTAAATGTTCATCGACTATTAGGAAGCAGACGATTGTATCTCGCATTGCATTTTCTGTATTCTGAGGTAGACAGTCGTGAGTAAATATTGTGGAAGATGACGATAACGACGTATTAGTTTGTTAGTAGACTCGTGGGATTTGCTTTGTTTACGTGAGACTGTTTGTAATATTTATTTGTACCTTGCTTCATTTGGACTTGTCTATGTTTTTAAAATTGAATTTGCGGTTGTAGTGAAAGTTTATTCAATGGTATAAAATATATGGATCCAGGTTATCGCTAACGTTACAGTTTTTGGCAACTGAAGTAACCTTTCCGTCAATGTTGTATTCAGCGAGAATACACTACAGTGCGATTGATGGAATTATTCCCATTGTCTGTGAAAGCATCAACCTCAATCTGAAAAAAAATTACCCGTAGGGTAAACTCATTCATAGATTGGCTTTTATAGGAATGATTGTTATTGTGTTTAAAACCCATTCATGACATTGCAGAAATTCTTCAGATACCACGTCCACGTAAGGAGTGGTAGATAATTGGCCTTAAGTTGGACATCTTGCTGAACCTGGCAATGTGTCTCGGAGCAAAGAACGGGAAGCACATAGCTTGCAGTCCATCATTCTAATCTGGGTCCCATTATTTTGACTACTAAGGGAGTCACTCCATAGTGGTGATTGTTGTTGTTGTTGCCAAATGTAAATTTATTTATGTCAACGTTGGTGACAGTCAAAGAATTAATGAGTCGGTCAAAAACTTTTCATGCGGTGGTACAAGTGTGGTATAAGGTCAATAACAGGAGAAATAGGTTCAATGAAAGCAGTACGTCAATATATGAGGGTTATTTTTTAAGTTAGGTCTGATTTGTTGTAGCTATCTAAATTTCTTGTGCTTGAAGCACGGCTCTTGCGTGTCTATTTCCCTCATGCATTGAGCAAAAGCAGATGCCATTTGCAGTCGTAGCATCACTTTGTACGATTTATACCAAAAAGTTAATGTTTAAGGCAATTGAATGGCCCGCTGTCTGTGAAACATGGTCTGGTATTTGGTTTTTGACAGCAAGGAACATTCAGCTGTTGACGTTCATGAACTGCGATTAACTCATATGTGTATTGCGAGACCTTCAGAATGCCGCGATGTGCCATACAGAATAAGGGATGGGCTTACTGTCATCTTGAATTTTGTTGTTGCATGACAATGCAACTCCTCATCCTGTTGCTCAGATGCAAGAGTTAATCAGAAATTTTAGATGGGGCAAATGTACCACCCACCATTAGTCCCTGTGCCAACCTATTGCCATGCGTTCCAATATTTGTAGACATTTCTCATCAATCAGTGGATTGCCATCAATGAAGTGAAAATATTGGTTGAAAATATGTTGTTTTTACTGGTGGCTGGCTTCTATGACGTGGACAGACAAAAAATAGTAGCACACTATGATACGTGTTTAAACAAATAAGGGAACTATGTAGAAAAGTGTGGTACAGAAGAATGATGGAGATAAAATGGATTGATTGAGTGACAAACGAAGAAGCCTTGAGAAGAAGAGAGAAGTCTTATTTAGAAAAGTGGGAGAAAAGAGGTCTACTGAAAACTCCAAAAAGAAGGTAGGACAACCTGATTGGCCATATCTTAAGACATGATAGCCTGATGATGACAATCTTCGAGGGAAAAGTGAATGGGAAGAATGGTAAAGGAAGGCGTCATATGAGGTATATGGGACAGGTCGTGAAGGATATGAAAGAGAGGAATTATGTTAATATGAAGAGGTTTGCCATTAGAATAATCGAGTGGAGGGCTGTGTCAGACCAATCCTAGGATAGTTGACTGATGATGGTGGTGATGTAGAAAAATGGCTTAAGGTGTAAAGAGTGAAAAAATTCTTGACAATATCCTTATCACTTGTTGTTTTTATTGCAAAATGGACCTCACTTAAAAAAAATAACCCTTGTACATTTTGTGGGTGTTGTTCAGGAGGTGCAAGGGTTGAAGAGCGTAATCCAAATGAAGCAGAGGTTTAAGTAAATCATACAAAGAGGCCTAAATCTGGCTAATCCTATAATTACTGTATACATTATAAAACAGAAGTAACATTATTTAGATTATATTGCAGCTGAGAACAAGTGTGTATCATATGAGCTCACTGTCAGTACCCTGTGGCTGGTGTTAAAGCTATTTTTATAGTCTTTCCATTTAAAACTTGAAATGTTTGTTGAACTCTAGCATTTGTAAGTATAGAATCTATTAATACTGTTTTGGAGTTAAGCCTGTGCTTTTCGCAGTAGCTAAGGTTGAAAATTGACACTAAACCTGTAATAACACTGTGACCTAGTTTTGGATTCCTGTTAAGTAATAGTTTGTTAACAAGGGTGGAAAGGTTTCACACTATCATTGAACTTAAGCTTGCAGGAAGCGGTATATCATTCTCTATTGCAGTCTGAGAACAAAAATGGAAAATTTCCTTGGAAGAAGATGACTTAACAGATATAATTTTATTTGGATGTCAATCAGTGCAGTGCCTGGTCTTAAAGTGTCCTATGCATTCGTAATTTTAAAAAAGAGAAGACTGGACAGTGACTGTAAGCACTAATGCTTTGTTTACATTATTAGGTTTGAGTGATGATTGCAGATAAAGCTAACTAAGGTTTACACCACCTTCCTAGAACCATCGTTGAGATGCTTGTGACATCGGATGGACAGTTAGAGTAAGACCAAATAACATATGAGCTGAGGTAGTATCTTTACCCTTAATTACTTAATATTTAATGCTTTCAAACTTCTCTTTCCTCAAATACAGTGAAACCCCTTATTTAAACTTTTCTGGGCACCGCTAGAAAAAAGTGTAAATTGCAGGAAAATGTAAATAGTGGGAAAAGGAGAATTTTCAGTTTTACATGCATACTTACACAATAAAGTAAAGTAAAAATATAAATAAGAAACGCTGATCAACTGAAATAGAGCAGTATTATTAATTATTTCTTAACGTATATAGCTGACCTTTTCAGGCCGAAGAATAGGAAATATATTGACTGTATATGTAGGAAATTTGATGGGACATGGTCTTTGAACCTTAGATGGCATCTGGAATGCTGGCAAAACTGTCGTCCAGCAGGAAGAACCAATGAAAGAAGCCCAAAAACCCTCGAGTCATCTGAAAATATTCTGATTTGTTTCAACTTCCCATTTCAAAGTACAATAACAAATATATCCCAGAGTAATTGAGGGTAGCATTAAGAACACCTGAGAATAATGCTAATACTTTTTAATGACTAAGTTTGCGTTGACGACATTAATTTTTTATTTCATTGTTATTAATGTCCGAATAAAGAATCTTTGTTAGTAATTTCTGCTACAGTCTTTAAAATCCATTGATGTTTAATGCCATCTGAGAAATTTATGGTTAGCATCATTGGTATGTGACTAATACTAAGAATGGTTGTCACCTGTAGTTGTCAAATACACTACAGCACATTGAAAAAGCAATTGTTCCAAGAGGGTGTACAATATTTTATTGATATATATGAATGAGTATAAATATATATATCTACATATATGATGCTATAGAAATATCTATATGAAGTGTAAAGAATGAAACTGCAGTAGCTCAAGATGGGAAAACTTTGGTGAGAATTAACAGATTTCCATTTCCATGCCATTATTGTGTGTAATTTTTATAGAGAATACTCTGAGTCATTAGTTTTTTGTATTGACATGTATGTATGGGGTGTGCAAGGGAGCAAAAGAATTTGTTGTTCCATGTGCGTAACACCTTGTTCAAATTCTTTTTTTTTTGTTGCCCGAGCTTCCTGATGAATTCATGTTTCTGTAAATGTTGCAACTTGAGTTGAATTTATGTAAAAAGAGCAAGTTCCATGAATTTGCAGGCACAGCTGCTGCTTGTGTCAAATGCTTTTTGGGCTCCCAAGAAGAGAGTTCACAGGTTCCTGGTGGATGCACCTGAAAATGGTGAGAGTGGTTGCTCCAGCATTCTTGGATTTAGAAGTGCATCCCTGACTTGTGTCTGGAGGTTGACTCATTTAGGGAGAGTGTGACAATGCATCCGAACAGATTTGGAAGTCACGGAATGAATGATTGTTGTAGTGTTTTGAAATAAGTAATTTATTAAATTTTGGGCTCTGTGCTGAAGGATGGTGTGCCAACACATTAATTGTTGCAGTGGATTTGATGAATCCCCTTGGTCAAGCCTAATTTCTCATAGGGGTATTTTGGTCCCCTGGGGGCTGAGGGGGTAAGACCCTGCGTTGTACCAGTGGTCTTTGGTAGCACTGCTGCCCCCCCACGGAGAATCAAAGGCATTCTAGTGAATGGTGTGTCTTGCTTCCATTTCCAGAATTCTCGGCACCTGTGGCCACCCCAGCGAAGAACATCATTCGGGAGGAGCCGGAGAAGATCAAGAAGTGGCGTGAGGAGCAGAAGGAACGACTGGAGGTCAAAGGTAAGGGGGTGTCCACTGGGACTTTGCTTGTGAGGAGCATTTGGCTGGACTCTGTGACAGTCTCTTGTGTCTTGAAATGCTCTTTTGTGGAGTGGCCGTCATCATTCTTGTGGATTGCAGTAGAAATGGATGATGGCCCAGAGATTGGATTACCAGCCTCTTAATTGGGAGTCACAAGGTTGAAGATTGTAAAATGTTTTAGTCCTGTAGATAATCAGGTAGGTTCCTTCATCAAAGGAAACAGAATTCATTAATTGTGATTCATGCCCTGCCATAAATGTATTCATTTTACGCAAAAGATTTGGATCGAGAAATCCCAGTTTACTAGAGAATTAAATATTAACTTAAAGACCGTTTTAAAAAGCTCGGAATCGGCGAGATGTCTTGTTGCTGACGTAACGGGTATAAAGATTACGTTGCGAGGCATATTCGTCTCCTGAACTTACTATTGTATTTCAGAGCCCCTCAGCTCTAGTGGATATGAATTAATAATATCCTATGAAAACTATCAAAGTTCAAAAAGTTTCCTCCGTTAAACAAGGTATTAATAGTCATTTTATAGGCTCTAGGGCATCCTGCTCGTGAAGTACTCTGCTACTGCAAAGCATGGTGTGAAGTTGGCATGGCAATGGGCAGACTTAATGGTATGATTAGTAGAATGAATTAACTGAATAAATAACTTTAAATAAATAAAAATTGATCGAAAGAAATTAACTGAATAAATGACTCACTCACACGTATGATTTACTGGCATGCAATAGTTTGCCAACGTGTTTTCGTGCTGTTGTATTTTTTCACTTTTTAATTAATGAGGAAAAATTCTTAATGCCATTTTAAAATTGAATGGTTTATGGTGGGAGGTCCATGACCTCCCTCTATAATGGTTTCCTGGACCAATGGGACAATAGAAGCACGAAAAATTGGGGAGGTGTGAATGGGTAAAGATGGGTCCTTAATTTTTCGCTTATTCCCTTTAGCCCTCCTCGAACTCTCATGCTTTATGTATCGCTCTTAACATAACCCGATGGGAGTCCTGTCCCTCAACCCAGCTAAATAGCTTATGCGACATATCCTTTGCTTACATGGTAGTTCTCAACAGCACATGCGGCAAAGCATCATAATTTATAACTGGTAAGGTGAATTCCTGACCTCTTTTTTTAAGTATATGGATGGTTTTTCAGGAGTTTAGATCCTTATGAAAATGAAAACATTTTTAACTTTTGGCCGACTTTTGTTCACAAATTCACCTTTAAAGAAATTAAAGCCCTGAAGAAGGAAAAAAAATATTTTCCGAAACGTCGGCCAAAAGTTAAAAATTTTTCACTTTCACAAGGACCTAAACTCCCGAAAAACCATCCGTATAATTTATAACGCAGCATTGGGGATGCTTGCATGCATGCAAATTATATGCATGCATGAATGACATTTGTGTGTCAAAATTTATAATGTTTCTTTTGTCTCTGATGGAATTGTGACTATGGTAATTTCGTCATCTTGAAAATTTCGTAATATTTCTTTTATGCTTGGATACCCCTTTGATCGGGACTAGTGTTTTTGCTTCATAAAACCGGAACTTCATAATAACGTTGTTTGTAATAATAAGTCTCTTGTGTTCATCATGAAACAATTTCACAAAGTAATACCTGAAACGATTAATTATACTCTCACTGTAATGTGTGTTGATATTTCTACTTACATGGAGATTTTTGTGACGAATTATTTGTCTAAGTCGAGAACTTCCTTTTTATTGAACAGTGAGGTATGTCTTTTGTAGGCTTTATACCGTAACATCAGAAAAAGTTTAAATTAAAAAGTATTTAACTTTTTTGGTAAGCATTTCATAGGTCAGTATCTTTGGAAATATTCTCTCAACTTCAACTATGATTTTCATTGGAAATACCCCATTGAATTTTAAGCATGAAAAGGTTCATGTGTAAATTAATTTTTGTCTCGATTAAATGATCTTTGAGTGTATTTATCATTGATAATCATGGTGTTGCTCGTGGACACTGGCATATGGATGTTTAAAAGCATGAGGTGAATTTCCCACTGCATTGTCTCTCTCTCTCTCTCTCACTGAAGATGAGAATGAAGAGAAGAAGCGGGAGGAGTGGCGTGAGGTAGCAAGGAAGGAGCTGGAGGACTGGTACCGCCACCATGAGGAAACCATCTCAAAAACAAAGGCTGCCAACAGGTGAGTGTTTGTTGTGGACATCTCTCTCTGTCTCTCGTAACTCTTGTGGTCTGGTGTGTAATCATTACCAGTAAACAATTGTATGCTTAATGCATTATAGAGAGTGATTTTCAGTGACAGCACAGAGTTTTCCATGATGGTGGAGTGGTGGCCGAAAATAGGGCTATAATAATATTAATGATGATAATAAAACATTTGAGTGTAAAGCTACGTTTTCATGTGGCCGTCTTTGCGTTGCGTTGATGCTGCGTTGTGCGGCAGGAAAATACCCTGTTTTCATGTCACCGGCAGCGCCAGCAGCAACGCACCAAAACATATGACGGTGGTAAACCGTGGTATACGTGATAATCCAGCGAAAGAATCATGTGACGAACAAATGACAGGTAGAAAGCGTTGTTCCTCGCTCTGACGCAGCTGTGTCAACGCAGAAAGATGAAAGTTGACCAACTCCGACGCCAACGCAGGCTGTGTTGGCGTGCTCGCTTCTGATTGGTGGCGCAGTGTGCGTCAACGCAAAAACGCCCACATGAAAACGTAGCTTAAGAAGTATCCACAAAATTTGTTTTAATCATGCTATTTTATTTAAAATGTTTATTTTTACCATGTTTATTTTCTTAGGATACTAGTACTCAGGTGAGTTCATCATTATACCTGTGGAGGGCTATGGGAAACATTCTTCACTTAAGTGTCGTAGAATAGTAATGGTAAGGTGAGGGAAGGGAGTGAAGGTGCATCTTCCACTGGGACAGGCGCTGACAACGTCTTAGAGTATGTTGCCTGAACATTAGCTGTGGATGTGGTGGCAGATCCTGAAAGAGTTGAACCAGCATCGTAAGTCTGGCAAGTTGAATATCCATGGGGAGAAAATCAGCATGCTGTGATTCACCAATGACATGGCAGAAACTTAAGGGGATTTAAAGAAAACTACAAAATAGGGAATGAACAATGGCCAGATATCACCTGAAAATTGATAAAAAGAAAACTAAGGTTTTGGTGTGCAGTAGGAAGAAAACTCAGAATCAATGTTAAACTAGGAAAACAAAAAATTGTGGAGGTGGAAGAGTTCTCTTACCTGGGAAGCCGAGTAATGAGCAATGGACAAAGTAGAAGAGAAGTTGCCAGAAGAATTGCCCAGGTGAAGAAGGCATTTTACCAAAGGAATATTTTGCTTGCAGCTTCGAATACAAGTGTGGTAGTGAGGAAACATTTCATTAGAACATACAACTGGAGCAAAATAAACAATAGCTGTACAATATGGCAGTGAAGGATGGACGATTACAGCGGCTGAGAAGTCTAGGCTGGGAGCATTTGAAATGTGGTGCTACTGAAGAATGATCAAGATTAAATGAATCATCTGAGTGACAAACATAAATGTCTTACGAAAAATGGGGAAAAGAGAAGTCTGCCAGAAACTCTAAGAAGAAGACAGGACAACTTAATTAGCCATATCTTAAGACAAAATGGCCTGATGAAGATGAATGTTGAGGGTTAAGTGATCGGGAAGAATGGAAAAGGCAGTCTTGTATGAGATTTATGGAACAAGTTGTGAAGAATGTAAAAGACAAAAATTATTCATATATGGAGAGGTTGGCCGATAGAAGAATCGAGTGGAGTGCTGCATCAAACCAATTGTAGGATTGTTGACTGATGATAATGTCTGTCTAGTGCTGAATCTTTAAGACAGAGCAAGGGATTGGCAAAGAAAAATAAATCAGGCACATATTATTTTAACAATGTATTTACATATTATTTTCACAGTGTAATTAAACAGAAACCCACCATGGTTTGAACACAATTGTGCCTTTACCAAGGTATTGTCAGGACCAGCCCTCTGCATCTTCCTATGCCGTCAATAGAAAATATTTGGCCCCTTAATGTCCGTTTACTTCCAGTACTGGCCGTCGAGCGCTAGTGGTACTCTCGTCCTACTCCTACAAGGGACCTTATGGGAAGGTCTCCTATTTATGTGCCGAGAAACGTATTGAGTGTGATTTATGTTTTAAATCCTGCTCGCATCGAAGGAAAACCATAATTGCTGAAACAAACACCTGAATATTTACCGAATTTAGGAATCTTTTTTTCCTGTCAGTGCTACTTACCAACATAACTTTACACAAATCAAGTACAATTTCTTTCCATCAAACATGTTAAATACGACCTGGTTCTATTCCACAATTGTAAAAGTGTGGAATTTAATAAAGTTCCACATTCAAAATGCATAAAGCTATAGTATTCCACACCGTGCCGCAAGTGACATTCTCAATTATTTTTCCAATATGAGACCGAAAGGGAAATACCAACCTCATGATACGTATAATCAACTATCGGCAACGTAACTTTGTGATGCACACTAATCGCGATGATAAAATTTGCGTGGTAATTATCAACTTCTCTTCGATATTATAGTAGTATAGGGCCTATCCTGAAGTATATATATATATATACTTCAGGAAAAGCTTTTGTATCTCTTGATTACACTGCATGAAATCAAAGAAATATATAAAAACGAAGAAGACTTGAGGAAATCTCTCAAGGAAAAACTGAGGGCAGTGGCTATAAAAGGGTTAAGAGATGTGGAAGAAGTCATCATTGATCATGACTACATCTACATCTACATAATACCCTGCAAGCCAACATAAAGGTGTATGGCAGGGGGTGAATTCTCACCAAACATGCACTACATATCATGCATAAAAAAAGGATTAGTATTTATATACTGTTCTAAACTACACTATTTAAAAAAAGATAAAAATAGGTAAGCTAACATGCAAAACATGCTGTTAGTTGCGTAAGCTTCAAGTCCTTATACCAACATGCAGCTACCAACGCTATCCATTGCTACACTCGTACTGGATATATTTACCGTTATTCATATCCCTAATTGTACGAGGAAAAAATTACATTTTTAATCCGTCAGTTCGGCTATCAATTTCACTAAATTTGTAATTATGGTCCAGTCTACCATAGTAAGTTGGGGTTCGCAAAATATTTTTAACATTATCACTAAAAATATGGTCTTGGAATTTGTTTAAGAGATTATGTCTAAATTTCAACCTGCGATCTGACAATGATTCCAAATTTAATTCATTTAATAGACTGGTTACGCTAATAAGGTTATCGTACCCTCCCTTTACAATCTTGCCGATCTTCGCTGCACACGTTCAAGTTCATCATTTAGACCGATTTCGTAGAAATCCATACATTAGTAGCATATTCTAAATGATGTTTAACAAGAGAAATGTAGCTGATTTCTCGTACATGATCGTCACATTTACCCAGTACTCTTTTGACGAATCCCAGCTTACGATTCGTTTGACCCATTATTTCACGTATGTGTTTACCCCAGGAAAGATCATGTGTTAGTCTTATTCCAAGATAGTTAATGGATTCCTCGTTTGTTAATTCATTAATACTTATTTTGTATATGCTAGGAGAACAACAATTCTTTATTCAAAAATTCATTACTACACATTAAAAAAATTAATTCTAACCCATATATCACACCCTTTTTCTATTGCTTGTAGGTCATCGTTTAAATATTCTTTATCGTTTGAGCATAGAATTTTCCTGTATACTACTGCGTTATCGGAAAATAGACGAACTTACTTTTTACCACCGTATTGATATCATTAACTAAGCGCTCCCTGAAGTCGTTCAATGTATAATTTATCACGCAAATTATATTTCAAAGCAAATGTTTAAGTATTCACGTTGTGCAGTTTTCCGCTCAGAATTTCTAAAGCCACTGGCAAATTCGGTGCACCAGTGGGTAAATTAGTTGAGCTAAAAACTAAAGGCGCTCTTTTGCACCAACATTTAAATTTATTTCGTTTCGTACGTTCCGCGGAACACGTTTTAATTTTATATTATATGAAAGCAAATGTTTTTGAACTTGCTATAAGTGATATCCTCCAAAAAAATCTTTTTTTTTTCTGGATCAAAACATTGTTAAGATATTATGGCTTTCATAATCCATTATTAGGTTAACATGCGAATGTGGAAATTTGCAAACACGTAATTCTGAGGCTAACATAGAATATTCAATGAAGAAAAAACTGTCCAAATTTTCTATGACGTAAATTTTTGTGAGAAACAATGCACAAACTGCTTGATTTACTAATATTTATTTATTCAATTCTGCTACCCAATATTCAGCCCTCAAGAGGAAATCCATAAAGAAACTTTAAGGTGCTCTCTGAATGTGGTTTTTCAGAGCCAAAATCGTAATAAAGAGGTTACGAGGGGAAAAACACTTCGTTATTTAACTATTTTATTCATGTTGCTGGCCTGACGGGTTACAATATCATTGTAAGAGGTAGTCAAGATTCCAGAATATTAGACTTAAGAAAGCGATATCGAAGAGAAGTTGATAATTACCACGCAAATTTTATCATCGCGATTAGTGTGCATCACAAAGTTACGTTGCCGATAGTTGATTATACGTATCATGAGGTTGGTATTTCCCTTTCGGTCTCATATTGGAAAAATAATTGAGAATGTCACTTGCGGCACGGTGTGGAATACTATAGCTTTATGCATTTTGAATGTGGAACTTTATTAAATTCCACACTTTTACAATTGTGGAATAGAACCAGGTCGTATTTAACATGTTTGATGGAAAGAAATTGTACTTGATTTGTGTAAAGTTATGTTGGTAAGTAGCACTGACAGGAAAAAAAGATTCCTAAATTCGGTAAATATTCAGGTGTTTGTTTCAGCAATTATGGTTTTCCTTCGATGCGAGCAGGATTTAAAACATAAATCACACTCAATACGTTTCTCGGCACATAAATAGGAGACCTTCCCATAAGGTCCCTTGTAGGAGTAGGACGAGAGTACCACTAGCGCTCGACGGCCAGTACTGGAAGTAAACGGACATTAAGGGGCCCAGTTTTTTTGGGAAGTTGCAGGGGGCTGGTCAGGACTAATCAAGGACCTTGGTGTTGGTACTACCTGGAAATGCTGGGTTAGGTGCATTTGATGTGATTATGACTTTTAAATGTAGGTGTAAAGAATATAGATTCTTCAATTCATTAAGCAAAAAACCTCAAATACAGTAGATTCCGGTTAATTGGGACACATCGGGACCGGTGTACTTTGCCCCAATTAAGCGGCTGCCCTGTTTATCCAAAATATCCCATAAATATGTTTAAGTAAGCGTTTAAATGAAAGTCAGAAAGGTTAATGACAATTAAAATGCAAAATGTTTAATTATATGGTACTTAGACAATAAATTGACAAGGAAACATACATTAGGTATTAACATTTTTAGAAATCTTGTCATAAAAAATCTCTTAGCATCGATCTACTTTGGATGAATTCCCTTTACGAAATCCTGCAAAAGAAGGATTAGTGATTAGACAGAATTTATGTTGAAATGCTAGATAAGAATAATAAGGAGTACTTACTATTTATTTAATGTCCTTTTATTAATTTAAGCTCCTCGCTCAAGGAATTTGTCCAGGGTGTTCTGCTTCATTCTCTTCACCCACGTCACGGATACAAAGTCGGCACAGGCATCTAACGATGACATCGGACTTCCTTCATTGCCCTCTTGCATAAAGTAGCGTTGCAACCCATCAATAAACTTCCATGCATCTACAGAAGTCACTCGGCTACATTTACATACGTCTTCTTCTCCATTGCTCTCCTCGTCTTCAACCAAACCTTGTTGTTTAGCTAGTATAGTTTCCACTATATCATCTTCGCTGCTATCACTGTTGTCATAACAGTCCATATTGGAGTTGATCCTTTCAAACTCCTCAAAGTTCTTAACTTGACGCAGTTCGGAAACGGATTCATTTTCACTTCCCAGTTCTTCCGATATTTCTACACTTGAGTGCTTAAAACCACAATGAATAAAACAATTTCTAATTGTTTTACTGGTGACTTCTCGCCAGCTATCTGCCAAACACGTGACTGCTTGCAGGACGTTTACTTTTGAGCTCACTTCCTTGGCAGTTGAAGACAATGTCAGAAGATTATCTTCTATTGATGCTAAAATGTGATCAATCAATTTTGCGCGGTATATTGTTTTCAGATTTTTGATGATCCCCATGTCCATTGGTTGGACAAGAGATGTTGTGTAGGCTGGTAAAAATTCCAAATGAATGTTTTTTAAGATGGAGCAATTAGGGTGTGCTGTACAATTATCTAGAAAAAGAATCACTTTCCTCGATTTCCGCGCTAGTTCCTTATCCCAACTGCTTAACCAATGGCTGAAGAGGTCTGCAGTCATCCACGTATTTTTACTGGCATAATATTCTACCGGTAAACTGTTCATTCGTAACCCCTTAAAACAGCGAGAGTTAGCACTTTTTCCAATCACCAAAAGTTTCCTTTTATCACTTTCCAACATGTTTGAGCAGCACAAAACAGTAATCCGTTCCATCGCTTTTTTAGACCCACTTAGTTCCACATAACTGTAGCAAAGGGAGCCATTAGGTGTGGCTTGGTAATACAGGCCGGTTTCATCAGCATTGTACACGTCATCTGCACTGAATTCCTGAAGTAGGGTGGGTAGCTGCTTACATCTCCATTCCTCAGCACTTGCAATATCAGCACTATGTTTTTCTCTGAGCATTTTTGAACTTAATTTTGTTTCTAATCTTCCATCTAGATAGCCAACCATCTGTTGAGTTGAAATCAGTATGGCCAAGCTTCAAAGCTAACTCCTCCGACTTCTTTTTTAACATAAGTCCACTGACACTAACTCCTCGTCCACTAACAATGGAAAACCATTGGTTAAGAGCATTCTCGACTTCAGGATCTTTGCCTTGGCGTTGGCGTTTTTGGGGAGCTCCTTGTTTCCCTTTATTACTTCAATCTTCTCTAAGTTTATCCTGCTGCTGTATTAATCGGGGTATTGTTGATTTCGGCACTCCTGTTATCTCCGCCAAACGACGATGACTGGTTTGAGGTGGATGGTCCTTAATTTGGTCCAGTATTGTAATTTTTTCAGCCAGCGATAAATCCTTATGCGGCATCGCCTACATCCTAACCTTCACCTTAATGCTATAATCCGATAATGAAGCCAAGTTGCATACCTACACTTTATGCAGCTACGTGACCATTAAACCAAATCTAGTTAGACTACCCGAGGACGAAGGCAAGTGTACAAACAGTGAAGCATTAATTGAAAGCGCCTTCATGACTGACTTCGTTTAGCGACAGTAAATGAGACAGTGAAGGTGGCAATGGATTCCCTCATGGGTATTGGTTCAAATGGATAGGGAAAATGTACCAAATGATTTACAAGAGCTTAAAACTTTGTATTTCTTCAAGGGAGTAGGAGGCAAATACAGCCGATGCATGGCCCGATTAAGTGGCTTCCTGTCCCAATTAACCGGAGAAAACTCAGGGACTTTCTTCAATTGGGTTCTGTTCTTGATGATTTGTCCCGAATAAGCGGCTGCCCCAAATAACCGGTGGCCCTATTAACCGGAATCTACTGTATTTCCATTTGAAAACTCATTCTAACAAATTGTAATTGTTGTAACAGATGTGGTAATTATTTAGCCCAGTTGGCTTCACAAAAGTGTTGGTACTTCAGGACTCAAATGTCCCTCAATGTTGTTGGTAGGTGACTGCTTGTTTTTATAGCAGGTATTAATATATTGTATGCTCATTGTGGTTTTAATGTTTAAATGTAAGTATCAGAATTGGTTGAGTGACATTTGTCATATGAGGGATTCCTGTGTCAGCAATATTATGGTTTTGGTGGCAGCCTAGGGTGGAAATGATATTTCTGCTATTACGTCTTTTTGATGTGTGTCCTTACTCAAACCTCATTGTCATTTTCTCTTTTAATGCTTTCAGAGAATCTGCCAAGTAAGTTGCCTTTTATGTTAGTTTTCATTTCAAAGTTGATACGGCGGTTGCATGTGGTCATGCTTTCAAAAATGCATTTACAAGAATGGGTCACTGTTTGCCCATGCTATTTCCTTTGTTCAATTGACATAAGTTGTTTAGTTCCACTTTAATGTAAAGTAAAAGTTTACGTGAAATGCCAGTAGCTGTTGATTAGTTTTCACTGGTCTACATGATTAGCTTTAGTGTTTTGTGAATCTAGGTCTGTGGATTTTCGCATAGGTAATGATGTAATTGATGAATGAGTGAGAATAGTGCATGTAGAGAATGGAATTTACTCTTCAGCCTAGCTATTGAAGCTTTGTTTATCACTTGGGAATCCTGGAAATAATTTTGGGCATTATATTTTTGTGTTGAAAATAAATATGTAGGTACTAGACTGAGGCAGAGTATTTCATTATTTGTGTTGCCTTTTTCTTGGTTGTTCGGTAATAGATGGTGGACCATGGATGTGTTTCAGTTTTTCAAATATCATCAGGTACACTAAAATGTAATCAATTGTTTGAAAACTTCAAAATTAAGGTCTGGGGGTGCTGGGACTTGTCATTGCCATCAGGTTGGCTATTCATTAATCGGAAGGGTCCCTTTCAAAGATCCTTTGTAGTTATGTGAGCGCTTGAAGGAAATAATGTGCCATAGTATTTTTTTCTAAAAGGATGTGAGGAGCTAATTACTGCTTTGTAACTAATGTTTCATGAGGTAGTTGAGTTTTAATTTGAGCTGGGAAATTCCAAAAACTGACTCTAATAATTTGATCTGGGGGCATTGTACAAATAATGATCATCACTAGTTCATCAGTGCTGACATTATTCAGCTCTCCATTCAAATCTTTTATTGACTATGAGAGAACATTATGGACTTCATTGGTAATGTCTGAAGAGAATTCCTTCCAATTTAATTAGCTGTGGATTTAGCTCTTTTTCTTCCTCTGCACATTGCATCTGCACCAGTGAAAATGAAACTAAACACTGTCACTGTGGGACTATTTGATGAGAAAATTATGGGGAAAAGTTATTCCCTGATTGGAAGAGTTGGTATGTCACAGTTTTTGTCAAAAGGAAGCCATTTCCCAGTTTTCATCTATGTAATACCCTGCGAGGGTGTGCGGCAGGTCAGGGGGTTTCTGTCTTATCTTTGGACAAGAAATATATCTTGTTTAATCCCATTATAATGAAGCAAATTTGAGTATTTTTACATTTCAAGAACATTGCTTTTGCCCATGGAATTGTAAAGCAGAATTGTTAACTCAAAACTGGTGAAAGTTTCCCTTTCAGGTGTAGTAGTCGAATAGGGAACCTTTGTCACGTGAAAGTGAGGATAGTTTGAAAACCTGTACATGGGTAGGAAGGAGTGAGGAGTTTGATGTAGCTATGGATGAAAAAGTACCACGCAGAAGGGTATGTATTTTGGTCTAGGGTTGATCAAGTCAGTGAGTATTGTGTTCTTGGGTCCTGGGCCTCAATCATGGATCTTCATAAGGCGTGAGCTGGCGTTATCGTTATTTTTTGATTTAACTTATGTCAGAGAGAACGTAATCTCCATTCTTCATTTTTCGCACAGCACTTCAAATTGCTTATCACAATCAGTGGAGCGAATTTTATAGACGTTATTGTTAACCCTGCGCTACTTTAGGGGTAAGCGTTAACGGTAAAGATTGCGATAACACGAAATATAGATTGTGATTCCACACCTGATTACATGTCTGGGTGCCTTATCACTTCTGTAGAATTCATGTGGAGCTGACTATGTGGGGGATATATTTGTGATGTTGCTGGGAAGGGATAGGTGGCTTTGGGGGAAGGGACTGGCTCCCCATCCATGATAAGTGAATTGGGCTTAGTATTTGATGGATTCGACCCTAACCATCAATGGGGCCTTAGGCTTGACCACAATGCAAAGTGGTGATGCATTGGCAATAAATGACTGTAGCAAATTTCCATGATGTAATCCCTAGTACACAATAGCAGTAATAAATTTTTCACTTCTTGTTGTGGATAGTTATTTGTGAGCTGTTGACTGTGAGTGAAATAGGGGTTGAAGGAATCAGTAGCCAAATTCTCGGAATGCACTCCTATTTGGGAAGCTAGGCTGCAATGTGAAGTGCTATGCCTTGATGTGCATCTTGTAATATTCGGTAATGACCGTGTATTGGTATTGTATTTGTGATTGATGGCATGATATTCTTGTGCATGTGAAAGGAATGCGGAGAAGCAGTTTGTTGCTGAGACAGACGCAATGGAGCCGGGTACGGAGTGGGAGAGAATTGCAAAGCTGTGCGACTTCAACCCCAAGTCAAGCAAGTCGAGCAAGGACGTGTCGAGGATGAGGTCCATCATCCTGCAGCTGAAGCAAAGCCCTCCCATGGTCAAAACATAATGCCACCCGATAGCAATTGCCGTGTGGGAGGAGGAGGTAACCATTGCCTTTGCAATAGAAGCGTCATGTAACCATTGTTCATTGTACCGAGTGGGTGCACCCCAGTACTTGATCTTGTTCTTCATGTTGAGAAATTCTATATTTAGTGGAGGCATCTTGATGCCACAATATTATTCGCTGTTATTCGATTGAATCTAATGCAAATTGACTGTCGTGAAAGGCATTCCATTATATGTTACACTGACCATAATGTTTACTGCTAGATATGTGTATTTTGAGCGTAAATATTTTGTACGTGCCTAATGTGATGTCAACTATGTATTGAAATGAGATTATTGTCTTGCATTGGGCCTACCTTGTAAAATATTCTGTTAAATTATAGGAGGTGCTTTCTGAATTTATTTTCAGAATAATCATGGCACTTAAAGAATTTCTCTTTTCTTTGTATCTTATATCTGCCACGTTTTCCCAATACCACGTTCACGGATTAAATATACTCATTATTTTCACAGATTTATTTACATGCCTTCAGTTGCACAGGCCACAAAGCCGATGGACACACATTATAACCACCCATGCCACCTTGTGTGGCAGACTTCAAACAAGTGAGAATCTCAATGCAATCAATACTCTACATTCCTCCCCTGCTAGATTTGCGATCCTTTCCCCTCAGCATTAAATATCAAGGTGCACAGTGCCTTCATTCGCTGAGAGGAGCGGCGAGGTTGCATCCTAAGGTTAGTGCAGGTGGACATCATCAGGATCTACAGCTTGAGTAAGGGCAGGAACATGTGGAGAGAGACAGCCTGGTAAGGGTATGAGACTCAATCAGGAAAGTTTAGGATTGAGATGGTGAGCCCCAGCTGGATCTAGCCGCCGCTGGTGATGAAAAACCTAAGGTGTTATTATGTTTATGGGGGTAATGGCAAGTGTTTCATTTGATTCATGTGGATAATTTGACATTCAATGCCTACCTCATGCATCACTTGGCTAACCCCTCTCCGAATGATCCCTTGAACAGGCTCACTTTTTGGCTTTATTCTTACCAGCACTAAAATATAGTGAGGAAAATCTTAGGAGCTCCTTGGTTCATAAGAAATAAGGACATCAAACTTCCAGCCCTTATTTATCAACTTAAAGCATCTCTTCGTACATTCAAAGATAGTTTTGCTCGAACCATTACAGACTATTGATGCATCAATGAGACTATGTTCCCTCTGAGCTCTTGAGGTACAAACAACCTAAATATGGCCTTCTCCCTTTCCATAGCCCCATCCCCAATTAATTAAACTTTCTGCCAGGTTATGACTCAATAAGTGAAAAATTAGCTGGCAACAAAAATTCGAGAAACTGCTGGTAGACAGCCTCTGCCTGGGAACTAGGAAAAGGAAAACCACTGTGAAATATTGGTGTGGTGTGACACCTTCCTCTTGCAATACTCTGGATATTCATGATTATGAATAAGCCGAAAGGTTGACTGAGGTTTGATTAACCATATGAAGACAGTAGAATTCGCATGTCTTCTGATCTGATTACCGAGAGATCTTCCTTCCTCTCTGTACCTACTCATTTTCATACGACGTCCATTGAGAAAGTTCTAGCAGGTATACTCTCACATTCAGGTCTTACCTTTTGTGACCCAACTCGGCGGGGACCTCTCCATTATCTTGGAATCTGGGGACAGGTAGAATGGACACTTCGCAGCTTTGCAACCTACCCAATGGCATGGGTTTGCAGTCAATTTATTTTACTACATATGCATTTGTTATTTGCTCTCAAATTGCACTATTTGAAATGAATTCTATTGAGTTTTACTGAGCATTTACAATGAAAGTTTTTTTTAATTTTCGTTGTAAATGCTCAGATTTAAGCGAATTTTAAATGAAACTCTACTGTCAATATTAATGGATTTAAGGCATAAACCATTTTAAATGCAAAAATATGTGATCCTGGAAATTCCCTTATTTGATTTTTATTATTCCCCATAGAAGTGTGTGGATCCCTGATTCCTGAGCACTTATAAGCTGGGTACTTGTGATTGCTAGAAAGTGGGGAGAACATAACGATGGTAATATATCCGTTGTTTGTTCGCTTGTGTAGGAAAATCTCAGATGGAATCATCCGATGTTCATCTTTCTCGTCAGTTAAGCTGGCGTTCGTAGTGGAAGGGGTAAGGAGAGGAGAGTGCAGGGCTTAAACTTCAGCATCAGGCCTGATGGACTTACCCACCTGTGGAGAGGGGGGGTGGTACGGTAGGCAAACAATATATTGTTAACAACCCCCTCGTATACCCCTGTGGTGTAATGTACCTTGGCTCAGTTCTTTTTTGATGATTTTCTTTATTTGCACTGCCCTTTCTGCAATGCCATTGGGTTGAGGGTGGTAGGCAGGTGCTTTTAGGATATTAATACCTTTTGACTTGGGTAACTCGGTAAAAAACTTGAGAGTCTAATGGTGGACATTTGTCAGTAAAATAGGTGACAATAATTGGTTGTGCATTGAAAGGAAAGAGGAAAAAATATGTCTTCAATGATGCAAAACTGTAATTCCAGAGTTTCAGTAGTAATTCCAGCAGTAGGTAGTTCCACAATTACTTGGCAAATTAAACATGAATTTATCTGTTCAGCAAATTGAGGAGTATGGAGTCCTATCTCAAATTTAAGTGAAGGAGCTACACAGACATCCTTGCCCTTGAAAGTGAAAATCATCAGTTCTGGACTCTAACCTGTGACCTTGAGTTTGGCAGGCAAGAAATTTATGCCCCCGGCAAGTACATATATAGGATTTGTGGAGAATGCTGTTGCTAAATGCAGGTTTGGCAAGCTGCTCTCAGCTGTCAAGGTAGTCAACCACTGCAAAAAATGTGAAATTTCACTTTGTTGCCATCAGGAATTCATCTAAGGAGGGTTCATGACAAATGACCTGTACCTGACTTTAGGATTAAGTTACAGATATTTCTCTTTTAAGTTATGAAATTTCTTCAATAAAGCTGTCTCAGAGGTATTCAACATGCACGGCAATTTTTTAATTGCTGCAATCAGTATTTCTATTACTATCAACTGCCGGAAAAGTATATCAGAAGTGATTTGTGAAGTGTGCTGTCAAAATAATGATAGAAGATTTGCTGGTATGAAATAGAAAAATATTACAGATAATGCTGTGCTGTCAATGTCGGAAATAAGTAATAACCTAATGCACACCAGTAACATATCTTATTAATCTTTCTGACATGGTATGACTACCTAAATATGCAAAAAAAAATATGCTGCCAACAAAAAATTTGAGTGACCTCGGGCAGATACTGCCTACTAATAAATTTTTCCTTGTCTCCCATCTGATGGTTGTCTATTCTGGTAGTGGCCTTTGAGATGCATTTTTGAATCCTTAGATGTTTAGCCCTGAAAGGGTCAACTTATTTTTCAATTTCTTTAGGTGGGTTCTCAGAATTGAATGATTTCGATTGCATTATCTTTGTAGAATACATTATCCACAGAAGTGGATCTTAGCTTTTGGAAAACAGTCTCTTCTTCAAGTGCAGTCAGTCCAGCTAATCTGATAGTAGTCTTGCTTACTTGTTTGAAGAATGTTCTTTCACCTCATTTCCCCAGAATGGTCATGGTTTTCCATTTGTTGGCCCATTTGCATATTCATGAAGATGGCTTTGTGTGTGAGTACATGCCAGCTTGCGATGCAAAGCCATCTGTAAAGGAAGCGAATGTTGTGTCGTCTGCTAAGAGGTAAGTGTTTGTGAGTGGTGATATGTAGTGGCACCTATGTCATTAGTGTTGATGTTGTATGTAGTATGCGAGGAGAAAACAGTGCCTTGCAGCATTCTGACTTCAATCTTATGTGATGAATTGGTGGAATGGTCATATTCAGTTATGAATGACATATCTGTGAGGAAAGACAATGTCTTTTATTAGGCTAATTGGGAAGTCAAGTTTGAGAAATATATAGACAAGGCCCTAATGCAACTCTTTTGTTGAAGACCTTGCCTACACCCTGAAACATTGCTATAGTAGCATTGTTGTTTTGGGATATCATGCCATCTTATAACTGTGGCAACTTGATGTACTGTGGATGCCTCTGGAGTGCAATTTGTATGATAATAATTTTTATTCATCTCTTTTACAAATTGCATGTGATAGATGTCCAATTAAAGAAAATAATAATAGTAATAAAATAGAAGTAAGATTACATATATGTGACCGAGAATTAGAACACAACACTAGAGAAGTTGAGGGTAAAATATTCTCAAAGACTACAGCTGAAAGCCAGTGGTGCAGGACTCTGTGGAACGTTTTGTTGCCAACTGTGCTGGCTGTATTAGGCAGCATATTTGGGTAATGTTTGGATGGGGAGGAACTAGGATTTGAGTTTCATTACAATGCTGTTTTTGAGGATTTTAGAGGTGTTAGTCGGCAGAATAGGACAAAAGTAGTTGGGATTAGTGAGATTTTTGCTAGGTTTGGGTATCAGAATAATGTTGGCTACTTTCTATGTTGGTGGGAAATAGTGGAAAGATATTTTTGAGTGTGTATGGGTTGGAGGAGCAAAATGGCTTTGGGTGGAATAGTCTGGTCCAGGAACCCTGTTGTTGGGGAGTGAGTTGATAATTGTTTTAACAACATTGAGAGAACTGTAATGTGGTGTAGTTGATGGTGAATGCAGGATAAGTCATGTGCATTCCAGACCATTTGGTCTTGTTCAGACTGCTGTTAACTTGAAAACAGCTCCATAAAGTGTTGGCAAAGATTTTTACTTTTTCACAGCGGCTTATCTAGAATTCCAAACTTTAAAAGTGGAGGTTATTGCTTCATGTTTCATAAGACATGTGCTGGTCTCCAGATTTATCATTTATTGTTGATGATTTTAGTTTTTTGTCCCAGGTTTTGTTTCTGTTTGTTTTAATTTCTTGCTTAATTATTTTATTGGTAGACTCTACTTGAAGCTATGGCTTCTCAAGCTCGAAGGTCTCGATTTTTTTTTAGACAGGTGTAACTATCAATCAAACTCTAACTTAGACAACATGTATCCCTGATCTAATGCAAGATTTTTTTTAAGGTTCTCCATTGAATCAAGTGGGGTACAAACTAGCTACCAACCCTAATTTGTCATAAACTTGTTAATTCACTCATATGACCAAATTTCGAATAGTGCTGTGTTACTACAATTTTTAGGGAGAACTAAACTTGACACTACTTCGTAAGTTGAATGCATGTATTCACTTCATCTATTTGATCCCAAAATATGATCACATATTACATGCTCTTAATTTCTGGCAAATTTTCTTACCATTCGTAGCAGAAGCAAATTCTTCATAGGATGCTTCATATTGAAAATCCTCAAGTTCAAAAAACCTAAGTATTTAACGAAGTTGTTTTTATTCACAATGTGATGTCGGACAAAGAACTCTGCTTACCCCTATAGACCCAATTACCATCCCCACACTATGAACTGCAGTACTTTTATGACTCATTTTTTGTTTAGGCCATTAAACTATGGAACTTCAACATATTTGTCTAGCACCATCCATAAATTTGTTCCAGCCAAAACTCTCAACATCTCTTAAACCTTAGTAATCGACAAGGACTCACATACAAATGTTTTTATTAATTTATTAATGGAGACACTTGAAAAACAAAGATAAAGCATTAAACAATGTATCTTGTTTTGTTGCTCTTTCATCTACTTCGTATGATGTATAATTGTTCTAATGAAGTTTACAATTGTAACATGATTATGTAAATCCAAAATGAATTATATTTCAGCAGTAAAAATTGATACGGGTGTTACATATTTCAAGGAATGTTTCTTTGATACAATAATGTGTATTCTTTGTGGCCTTAATATAATAAGGTAATCAGAGGGATCACACACATTTATAAATCAAATTTGAACCATTTGAAACAAAATGGAATGCATAAAACACACATCCTCTATATGTAAGGTATTTTTATCAATTTTAACGGGAGATTTAAAATTCGGCGCGAAGCTGTGACCACGCGAAACTTATTCGTATTGGCTGGCTCTATCGTGACGTGGTAAGTGCATGGCGGTCGCAGGAGGAGGCAGAACGAACGGATTTGAGAAAGTTGCTCAACGCGAGTTAGCAAATTATGGCTTGGAAAACAGAGTGATTGGTGGTGTGCAGTAGCGTACCAAGTAGAGTGGGCGAACGGGGCGGCCGCCCCGGGCGTCTTAAAAGGGGGGGGGGGGGGGGGGGGCGCCGAATTTGAAAAACGCGTAAAATTCCCCGCAGAAAAATTTATTTTTCTACAGGGGGGGGCTACCATCTAGTTAGCACCGGGCGCCAAGGTAGCCTTGGTACGCTACTGGTTGTGTGAAACCAATTTCAGGCCGATTCAAGGAATTTACTGGCTGGCTCGAAAAAATATTTATCGGGTGCAACGTAGAGTTACAGCTTAGCTCACAGCAGTACGCATATGTTTTTGTAGCCCTCATTTTCACACGGAGGTCAACAGCCCAAATGCATTCCCTGTGCAAGCTACGGCGATATTATATTCTTCCACGTCATCTAAGAAATGCGTTTTAAGCGTGATATTCAAATCGACATTTCAAACGGCGTTGGAGCGAAATTATTCTGTTTTCTATGGTCAAAATCAGCATGTGACCTATTAACCTATCGAAAATTACAAAGCAAACCTAATCTAAAGTAGTGTGTTCCCTCCTGTTCTGACTGTACATACTCCTTAAGGCCAAACATTTTTAATGCAAGTGTCGATAGTTCTGTTTTATATTTTTCATGTATTCTGTTCATTTGAACCCACAGGGACATGAAACCCAAGATCTTAATGAAAGTTATTATTATCATTTGATGGAGGTCGGAAAACATGCATATACCAGCGAAAAACCTGAAAACGACATGAAAGCCTTGAAGAAAAATGAAAAGTCATCTCTCTACACGACCGCCCGGAAGGACATGATCCGATGGAAAACCATGTCTTCACTCAACACATGATTGGACATATTGATTTGAAATGTATGCCTAGAAATTATTTCACCCCCTGCCACCTTTATGGTGGCATGCAGGGTATTACGTAGATTTAGGGTTCTGGGGGTGTAGCACCATGCACTCGAGTTCTTCTTGGCACCCACGTACCTTAGAGATCTCCTCGTAGCAACTTACTGCCGAGGGATCCAAGAGAAATTTGGAAGGAGGTTGCTAGCTTGTTAAGATGCGATCAGATTTTTGCAAGTCATCTTGTAATTGTCATTCCCGACGCACCAGGGTGCATCCGTTAGTGTCGCAAGATGATGATATGATTTCTGAACTCTTACTATACAGTATCCCCATAGCTGGGCAAAGTTAATCCTAAAATTAACTTCGTTAATGTATTAAAAGCTACTCAAAAAGTTAACTTCGTTTCTCGTTAAATCGTTATCTTGATGAAAGTTTAACGCGAGTTAAAGTTATCCGTTAAAGTTAAAAATCTATATGAAATTGGAGGCAATTTTGAATTATATGTCGCTTAGCATTTGGGTATTTTTAATGTTAATGAACGTAATAAGAATTTCATAGTCAAAAATACTTATTTAATAAACAGTATAGCTAGGTAATGTAGACTTATATACATGAGGTATGGAGTTTCATCGTAATATACCGTTTCCGTCAGTAAAGTTGGACCTGACGCTGTTTGTATTTGATTGTGGAAATAGAAACCTTGGGATACGCCGCTACCGATAGCTTCGATAGCAAAAGATTCACCAATATTTTGCTGTGAAAAAACTATTGCCAGTCCTATTGACATAAGAAGAATCCACAGCTCTTGAAGAAGCCTTAGGCTTGGTTTTCATTTTCACGCGAGTTGATCCTGCCTTTACCTTTTCTTCAAATTGAACGTATTTAGATGGATGCGTTCTCTTCATGTGTCGTTTAAGATTGTTTAAGGTGGAAACGTGAGCCTTGGCTGCGTAAATTTTGTCTGTAAAAGTTATGTAAAATGTCTGATTGCAATACAAACGCTGGGTTCTCTAGACTGCATTCTCAACACTACTCTTTCATTAAGTTATTACATGGCAATCATGGCTCTGAACAAAAGTAACGGACTTAAATAAACGGAATTAAAAGTTATCCGAAGTTAATAAGACAGTAAATAGTTTTTGGATTTAACTTAAAAGTTAAATCGTTAAGCAATATGTTAACTTCGTGAATTAACGATTAACGGATTAACGCTTTTCTGCCCAGCTATGAGTGTCCCATTGATCGTGTGTCATTTTTGACCTGCAATTTTAGACACTTCCTTTCGAGCCACATAGATGAAATTTGGTACCTGGCTAGAAAAAGGTTGTAAGTATTGTTGAGTCTAAGCAAAATATTAAAAATATGACCTTTTGACCCCAGAAATAGGGTCCAACCTAAAATCAAAATTTTGCCTTCTGGGCTTGCAATGTTACAATATTCGAAGTACAAAAAAGACTGCGTAACCCGTGAAAATCAAGGGATGTCAAGAGGGATCTGATGTCCTTTCAATCGACATCGGCACCTTTTTAACCAATGATTCGACACGTTCGTAGCCTCGATTCACTTTGTTCCATCCCTGTGACCTTTGACCTCTGAGTTACCCTTGAAGGTTAAGGGATGAAAAGAGGGATCTAATGACCTTACCATCGACATTGGCACCTTTTTAAACCTATGGTTCGACAGGTTTGTAGCGGTGATTCATTTTTTGTAACCCCTGTGACCTTAACTGTGATCTTTCAGGGGTCACGGTTGCAATTTTTGCCCTCAAAAGTTCTTCCATCGTGTTCTTCGTGCCCAAAAACCTTTTAGTCGAAAGTTTCGCTGAATAATTCTGTCTTTTTTGTACTTCGAATATTTTAACATTGAAAGCCAATAAGGCAAAATTTGGATTTTAGGTTGGACCCTATTTCTGGGGTCAAAAGGTCATATTTTTGGTATTTTGCTTGGACTCAACAAAACTTACCACCTTTTTCTAGCCAGGCAACAATATTCATCCATGTGGCTCGAAAGAAAGTGTCTAAAATTACAGGTCAAAAATGACACACGATCAATGGGACCCAGTACTGATGGGCCCCATTATGGGTAGCCGTAGGTTAGCAGTGGTCGGAGCATGTATTTGCACAACAGGAGTTTAGTTTTGAGATTCATGGGACTCCCTCTTTTTATCAAATGGTGAAGTGAGGCTGGTTTTCTTAACTGCGTTTCTGATGAGTCCATGAGTTTTTCGGGTGTACGCTTTCCAGATGTCTATAGGAAAAACACAGGGACATATTTTAGATATGTAGGGAAAATTTAAAAAGAATTGTAAGCATTCATTTTATTTTTTAATAATGTGGCAGAACTGTAATTTTGTGAAATAATTACGTGGGATGAAAATGTATGAGATGATATTCACAAAATCTAAAATTCATCCTGATAAAACTCATTAGTAATAATATGTAGTCATCTCCAGCTTGCGATTTTCACAGTGCCAGCAGAAAAGTATAAAAAAGGTTTGATGATGATGTCGAACGACACAGGACATAACCAGTACGTGTAGGAAAACTACAGTAACACACAAGAAAGCAAAAAAAGCGAAAGAAAATTCTACGCAAACGTCGTAGTAGAATTGAGCCGCTCTTTTCTTGGACAAACAAAATTTGGATGAAAAGTCAAAAGTTCACGCATTACTGTAGTTCTTTATAATCTCGTTGACAAAATTCCGGCACCAATGGTATACCTGATGGCTTTTCTCGGGATACCGATATTCACACCTTGAATCCGGGAATGTACTGGTCAAGCCGGTACATACATCTGGGAAGCCTAGTCTATAGATGAACTAAAATGAAAATCATTATCATACCGTTTAGACTTCATCTTTTAACAAAATTACAAGACAATATTTTCTGATGACGTTAAAAGTATTTGCAAACTCCAACTTACTATGGTAGATTGGACGATAGAAAAATTAGAGAAATCGATTGCTGAACCGGATGATTCTAAATGCCCTTCTTTCCTCGTACAATTATGAATAGCTGTAAATATATCCAATAGTATGAATACAAGTGTATCAATGGTTAGCATAGACAGTTGCATGTTGGTATGAGGACTAAGCTAACCCAACTAACAGCATATTTTTGCATGCTTTTTGCTATTTTAATCTTCTTTTTTAAATTGCAAAATTAAGATATAAAAACCAAGTAGCGGTAATAAAATCTGGACCCAGCTGTGAAGAAGCAAGAATAAGGAAAGGAGTGAGACGAGGCTGTGCACTGTCTCCCGTAATTTTTAACGTTTAAATCGAGAGAGCCATCAATGAAATCAAGGAGAAGTGTTCTGGAGTGAGTATCCACGGAGAAACAATCTGTATGCTACGATTCGCTGACGACATAGCTCCCGTAAGAGAGACAGAGAGGGCTCTGAATAAGATGCTAACAATCATGGAAATGACAATGGCCATACATCAGCTGAAGATCAATAAGAAGAAAACTAAGATATTGGTGTGCAGCAAGAGAGAGGAGGCCAAAACCAACGTTATACTAGGAAAACAGAAACTAGAAGAGGTGAAAGAGTTCTGTTACCTGGGAAGCAGAGTAACCAACGATGGACGAAGCAAGAAAGAAATAGTGAGTAGAATAGCCCAGGCAAAGAGGGCATTCTATCAAAAGAAGAATCTACTTACAGCTGGAAATACAAGCTTGGAAGTAAGGAAGCAATTCATCAAAACGTATATCTGGAGCATGTTTCTTTACGGCAGTGAGGCATGGACGATGACAGCAGCGGAGAAAAAAAGGGTGGAAGCATTCGAAATATGGTGCTACAGACGAATGTTGAAGATTAAATGGATTGACCAAGTGACAAATGAAGAAGTCCTAAGAAGAGTGGGAGAAAAGAGAAGTCTGCTGAAAACTATAAATAGAAGACGGGACAACCTAATCGGCCATATCTTAAGATACGATGGCCTGATGGAGACAATCGTCGAAGGAAAAGTGAACGGAAATAATGGAAAAGGCAGGCCTCGGATGAGTTACATAGAACAGGTCGTAAAGGACGTGAAAGAGAGGAGCTACGTTAATATGAAGAGGTTGGCCGATAGAAGAATAGAGTGGAGGGCTGCGTCAACTAATCCTAGGATTGTTGACCCTTGATGATGATGATGAAAGTTGAAGATTAGATTAGAATGCAGTTACTAATCCTTTTTAAGCATATACCTATATGGTATAATGCACGTGCGGTGTGAATTCACCCCGTGCCACACAATTTTAAGCTGGCTTGCTTGGTATTATGTAGATGTAGCCTCACGAAAATTCCGTCGCTCTCAAACCTCCGTGGAATGCACTTTGTGGATCTTCATACCGTGTTGCCTATTCAGTGAGTTACGCGAAAGCGATAGCGATGATGACGATTTTAATGACAGCGGTGCAGAAGTCGCTTTGGCCACTCCGTTAGATCGGAGAAAGAAACTGGGAATGCCTTCTATCGTCCGTATTTAAGATCGTCAATACATTTTATTGGATATCAAAAGACTACTAACAGCAAAACCATCTGTTGTCAATTTTTTACATTAAATTTACTTATTGAATGGCGTGAATAGTATCGACGAAGGACCATATTGTTTGGCTATTTAGTTTTAAGCCCACTTCTGCTACTGCTATTTTTAGGGGACTAAACATTCTCTTTTTCTCATTTAGGTATGCTTTTTCCTAAAAATTCCACCTATTGATCAACCTATTTGTTCCTTAGGTCTACTCTTTTCCGTATTGGACCATGGTGAATGTCGTGATAAGAAGTTCATAGAATGAAAAGAATGCATTTGTTACCCTCCGATTTCCTATGAATTTATTATGCTAGATTTGACCCGATAAATAAGATTAGAGCGATAGATTGTCGTACCGATAGATTTAAAATGACATTTTTCCCGCATACCATAAGAGAGCACAATAAGCAGCATAGCAAAGAGATTGGCTTGGGGAAATATTGTTAGTCTGTAGTGTATGATGCATGTATTAATACCAATCCCTTATTATTATGTAGATACTAACCATTGTGACCAACAATCCCTTAATTACTATTTGGATACTGACAATCTATAATAGTTGCCTGAGACCCTATAGTAGCATGTTTGCATGTATATTGTGATGCTTGCAAGCACCATGGTGATCTTCACCCCCTGCCACACACCCTTGCGGAGGCTTGCAGGGTATCGCGTAGATGTAGATGACCCTAGTATCTAGCATAATTCAATATAATAGCTTTTTAGCAAGTCAATAGTGGATGTTTGGTGACCTTCACCCCCTGCCACCCACCCTCGCGGTTGCTTGCCGGTTATTGCGTAGACGTAGATAAATGAGGGCCGGGCAGAACCCGTTTCGACTGCGGTCGACACGTCATCCTTAGGGTCTCCCTCACTGAGGGTCTCGCAGATTTTTCAGCTGAAGGACTTGGGGACGAAAATCTCGGTAACGTCAAGCTCGAGCCTCCCCTTTCGGAGGAAAGTCCCCGCCCCCCGTCAGCGAAGACTTTCGGGGCCATCCAGAAAGGCACCCTCCCCCACAAATTTAAGGCCTGCTTCTCTCAGCCCCAAAGATATTCGAAACGGATAGATTGAACCCCTTTCCCAGTTAAGGATCGACTTTTGTTCGATCGCCGTACACTAGTATGTCACTCGGTTCCAAACTGTCTTGTAATTATAATCTGCCGCGGCTGCAATACGTCAATGGAGAACGAATACGTAAGTGGAGAACGAATTTTTTCTCCTTGCGTCCGCTGAAAACGACATTCCACAGCCATTATGACAATAGGGAAATTTCCTTCATTAGAGAAAACAGAATTCATTAATTGCGATTCGTGCTCAACCGTAATGTATTTATTTTATTAAAAAAAGTTGGGCTGAAAAATACCAGTTTACAGGAGAATTAAATGTTTATTTTAAGTTCATTTAAAACAACAGGATACGCTGTCTTGTTGCTGACGTAACAGGTCTATAGTTTACGTTGCCAGGCGTAGGAAATATTCCTCTCCTGAACTTACCATTGTATTTCAGGGCTTCTAAGCTCTGGTGAACATGTATTAATAATAGCCCGTGAAAAATAGCAAAGTTTGAAAATTCTCTTCCGTTAAACATGGTATTAAATGTCATTTTATAGGCTCCAAGGCATCCTGTTCGTGGAGCCTTCTGCTTCTGCGAAGCATGGCGTGAAGTATGTTCAACTATGGGCCAACCTAACGACACACTTAGTAAAATGAATACTAACGGCTTTTTAAATGAATAAAATGAAAAATAATTTTGGATGAAATAAATACAGGTGAATCATAATGAATGAATTGAATAGATTGTGCCTAATATACTAGTTAATAAGCTACTCTGATTTTACTGGAGAAGGGAAGAATAAATAGAGAAACCGAGTGAGTGATGAATGAAGTGATGACGCATGGGAGGAAAATTATGATACAAATTCTGAGAAGTAGAAACAGTTGATGGCCGTATTAAGGGAAAAGTGAATATGGAAAATAGCAGAGGAGGACCATGATGTATGGTGCAAATACTGAGAAATAACGGCATCACGGTAAGGTAAGGCGACCGAGAGGAAATTGGTATCGCGCAAATGATGAGATGAAAACTATGTCAACAAAGTTCTATTTGAGGGCAACCTTCGTCCGTTGTCACTTCTCAGCTTCCTCACTTCTGCTTATCCAGGGATTCTCTCGCATGAGAAAGAGAGGACCATTTTGGGTGGAGCCTTCTAGATCCCCGAAGGAGTTGTGGAGGCGGACGAATTCTTCCAGGGAATAAGGAGGAGTGGTGGGGGTCCACTGACGCACCGGCCGCGTCCCTCCGGGCAACCAGACGGTCTCCTTGGCTACGCGACACCCCGGCGAGCAGGGAGGGGGGTCTCAGGGCCGCTGCCAGGGGGGGCTGTTGCTCGTCGGAGGCGGCTGATGTGCCCCGACAAGGACGATTACTATCATTGTGGTCCACCGATGGGGAAAACTGCTGATGATGATGATGCTCCAGCGACTTCGCCTGTGACGGCAGTGTTTCCCGGATGTACGTCCCGCCCCCCCAAAGTGTTTTAGGCTCCTTATGTGACGACGGCACATCTAAGAACTGCGACTCGTGGCTGTCGTAATATAATCTCAATTGTATGACATGGATCTGGTTTAATAAAGATATTTTTGTGCTTGATACATCGAGTGCCATAATCTTAAATATTAGAGAAATTGATTGCCGGACCGAGAGATTCATAATGTCCTTCTTTCCTCGTAAAATCAGGGATATGAATAGCTGTAAATATCTCCAATAGCATAAATGCAAGTGTATCAATGGATAGCATAGGTAAAGGATAGTTGTATGTTGGTAAAAGGACTTTAATCCAACCCAACCCAACTAGCAGCATGTTTGTGCACGCTTGCTTTGCTATTTTTATCTTTATTTTTAAATTAGACTAGAGTATAATTACTAATCATTTGTATGCATGATATGTAATGCATGTTTGGTGTGAATTCACCCCCTGCCACCCACCTTTATGGGGTCTTGCAGGGTATTATGTAGATGAGTGTTACATTTCGCAGGAGAATTCATGATGGTAAAGCGACTTCTCTACAGTATAAGAAAGTATTAATATATTATATATATTATTATCTATAATGAAATTACCCGGAACAGCATTAATTTTCATGAACTAAAACACGTAATATACGGACCAAATATAGCATTGCTCAATATTTACCCAGTTTCACAATCCAGTTACAAGTTATCTGTGTAATTCTTACAATTACCCAATTCTTAATGGAAGCCATACGGTTGAAACTTCTCTTGAACAAAACAAACACATATCATTTTTAATTGCCTTAATATGGAGCCTTTTTTCGGCAAAAGAGGGTGTATGGTCAAAGACTGGAGGTCATTGTTGTACAATATTAATGGAAAATCCTCCCATGCTTCAAGATGTTAAGTGTTACTGTTAAAGTTCATTTTTATCATGCCGTTGGATAACAATAATTATGAGTTTTTACACTCTTAATTCTTTATTAGTGGAAGTATAATGGTCTCTGTGATAAATTTTTAGCTCGAGAAACCGTCGAATCATCCACTGTTCATGGAGAAGGTCATCTAATGCGGCGTAAAAAATAAAAAAGCAGTGAAGAGGCGGTGAGATTTAAGTAGAAGTTACGAGTAACATGCGGATTGAAATGGATCAGTCATCTTTGTACAATCGTTAACGATTTGCTTTGGACTCCAGCCCCTTGATACAATATGTAAATCTGGGGGCATTCCGATGCATTTGAAACATTTTAATAGCTTTTCGCGAGGCTCACTCATGCATAGGGAATGGGCTGGGAGGATGAATATATTCAAAATGGCAGCCATTTGGACTTCCATATTTTGTAGTGGGTGTACTCGGAGCAAATATCAACGTTGGGCTCCGCTGGCAAAAGTCCTGGCCGCTGCCCAGATCGGAAAGCAGTCTCCTCACGGATTCATCACGCTAAGGATCCAGAAGACTCTACTTCAATTACCATTGTTACATTTTGAAATACGAAAGTCCCAACTCGGAAGAATCATCATCTCTCCTTCGACGGCCATTTCTCCTTTCTTGTTTACTTTCCAAAATCTCCCTTGCGTGGCTGTGTTTGAAACCGTCGAGATTATCTAGAATAGGTAACCAAGGAGTCACGTGGTACAAACACGAGCGATTCGCTAATTCGGTCGAATTGAATCGCCCAATACAATCTCACTATATTTTTTTACACGAGTTTTATCTCATCTGCCTCGAACATAGAGCCTTATAGTGAGGAAAACTCAAGAAAAAGCAATTAGCAATATTGTATTGAGCGATACAAACACACCAAACTTGCGAACCCTTTCTTTTTTGAACCACGTGACTTCTTGGTTACCTATTCGAGATAATTCCAATGGTTTCAACGTCTTGCCGAATATTGGCGCAGTCTGAAACATGAAACTCCAAATATTGGGAGACCAATGGGAGATCGAGACGGGAAGAGGGAAACCTGGCGTCCTTGCGAAGGACGCCCATCGGAAATGAGTGTTGAGAAGCCTAGCCTCTCCGTGGAGGAGTAGGGAAAGTTGGTCCGTCATGTGAGATTTAATGGTAAGCACAACCGCAGCAACACGAACGGGTTTCGTTATTCGAGCATTATCATATGTTCCATTGACTCCGTGTTATTGCGGTTTCTAAAAGTTTTGCTTACAATTAAACCTCGTGCGATGGACCCTCCACGGAGGGCCGTTCGACGCCCATTTCCGCGGAGACGCCAGGTTTCCTTGCCTCGACACTGTAATCTCGGCTCGCGTCCGCCCGCATCAGCCACGCTCCGACGACTCGTGGGGCGTCGAGACGGCGCCGACGTCGACGGAGAGACTTGTGTGGGGGGGATTGAGCTCCTGCTGCGCACCAGGCCAAGCCTCAATTTCATTCTTATTATATCTCACGGGGGAATTCTGGGTAATCTACCTGAGGTGCGCTCTCAAGAAGTTATCGGTAGTTCTCAATCTCTTTGACGGTCGTTCACGATGGAGAAGGCGCGGAAAGCAAGGCACGGAGCATTCGTGGATATCCTTAAATCAAGGGACATATTCAGAATCTTACCTACACTCTTCCTTCTACTGCTTGTGTCCCAACATCCATTTCATGCAAGGTCCTGGAACATATTAGTTCAGTCATGGGGCACATAGATGGCCAGGATTTATTGACCAATTTTCAGCATGGCTTCCGGGAGAGCATACCTTGTGAAACTCAACTTGCACTATTTTCTCACTATAATTTAGCTTCTATCGAAAATATTATTCCAGTGGATGCTGCATTTCACAATTTAAAGAAAGATTTTGTCAAGGTGTCTCACAGAAAATTACTTCATCATGATCATCATAAGTCATCTATCCTCAAATTGGTTTGACGCAGCTCCCCACTGAGCTCTTCTATCGGCTAATTTCTTCATATTTACGTATTTCTTCTCTTTCACATCCTTCAACACTTGTTCCATATATCTCACTCGAGGCCTTCCTTTGCCATTCTTCCCATCCATTTATCCTTCAAAGATTGTCTTCATCAGGCCAATCGTGTCTTAAGATATGGCCGATTAAGTTATCCCGTCTTCATCTTAGAGTTTTCTGCAGTCTTCTCTTTTCTTCCACTCTTCTTAAGACTTCTTCTTTTGTCACTCGGTCGATCCATTTTATCTTCATCAAATTACTTGTGAAATTAAAATCTTATGGGTTAGACAGTAGTATTATATCATAGATAAATGATTTTCTACATTGTCTCGTGTAAAGGTTTGTTTTGGACGGTGTTACCTTCCCGGAAATTGAAATCTCTTCGATTGTACCACAGGTTAAGTGTGGTAGGTCCACTCTTGTTTCTTCTGCACATAAATGATACAAATGAGGTAGCAAAAATTAATCTTCGTCTATTTGTCGATGACACAGTAGTGTATGGGGAAATTCTAAGCCCAAATGATAATGAATATTTGAATGATGACCTGGAAGCAATTGAAAACTGGTGTGATGCATGGCAGTTGGAATTAAATTTGAAAAAAATGTGTAATAATGATGTTTTGGAAAAAGAATAGTTCTCCTCCTAGCACTTACCACATCATCATCATGGGTCAATAATCTTAGTATTGGTTTGACGCAGCCCTCCACATGATTCTTCTGTCGGCCAATCTCTTCATATTAACGTAATTTTTCTCTTTCACGTCCTTCACGATCTGTTTTATATAACTGATACGAGGCCTGCCTTTTCCAATCTTCCCGTTTACTTTTCCTTCGACGATTGTCTTCATCAGGCCATCGACTTAATACATAAGGGATAATAAATTAACAAACGTGGACTCCATTGAATATCTAGGAATAAGACTAGGAATATGATCTTTCTTGGGGTAAAAACATACGTGAAATAACGGGTCAAGCTAATCGTAAACTGGGATTCGTAAAAAGGTTATTGGGCAAATATGACGATTAATAACGAGAAATTAGCTTCTTTTCCCTTGTTAGGTCTCATTTGGAATACGCTGCCATTATATGGGATCCTTACGATATAGGCCTAAATAAGGAACTTGAACGTGTGCAGCGAAGATCGGCAAGATTTGTTAAGGGACGGTATGATAACTATATTAGCGTAGCCAGTTAATTAGATCACCTTAATTGGGAATCATTATCAGATTGTAGGTTGAAATTTAGACTTGATCTCCTAAATAAATTCAAGATAATATTTTTACTGATGACGTTAATAATATTTTGATAACTCCAACTTACTGAACTATAACCATAAAAGTAGAGAAATTGATTGCCGAACTGACCAATCCAAAATACCCTTCTTTCCTCGTACAATTAGGGATATGGGTAGAAGTAAATATATCTATTAGTGTAAATACAAGCGTATCAATGGATAGCATACGTAGTTGCATGTTGGTATAAGGACTTTTAAGCTAAACCTGCTAACAGCATGTTTTGACATGCCCGGTTTGCTGTTTTTATATACTTTTCTAAATTGTGAATTTTGGACTAGAATAATAATTACTAATCCTTCTCATGTTTGCTATGTAATGCATATTTTGCGTGTATCTATCGCTTGCCACACACCTTTATGGCGCAGGGTATTGTGTGGATGTAGATGAAGAAAGTGAGAGACTTGATGTGCTGAATGGGGTGAAGTGTGGAAAGAAAGTACGTATCCATTCGGCTTGCAAAGTATTCGTATGGCCATCCGCACAGTAGGAAGTGCTCTTAATACACGCGGAAATAGATACGCGTCTGCGATTGAAAAACATTGGATCTGTTAGTTGCCTCAAATGAGAGGGACGACGAAGTTTTACAAATGAGCATTGACCTTCTCTTTTTTGACTCTCGTCAAAGTTTATTTCCCTCTATTGTTCAGCACATGTCCCACAAGGAAGCTTTGGAACCGACTGAGGTATTTTTCTGGTCATAATTGAGCACCTAACGATCGCCAAGGGAGAGTTGGAAACTTTCCACTGAGAAAAAAAGCCACCACCTTGATGTGGTATCTGGGCTCGAGTCCCGGTCAAGGAGAATGAGTCGGAAGTGTGTGTGTGTGTGATTCCTATAAGTTTTAACGTGACTAGAACCCTTGAAATTATGGATATCCCTCCGTTATTTCTGTTTTACGTGACTCACTAAACATGGGAATGATAAAAAAAGTCGAGTTAACAACATTTTCTAACTTTTTCTTTGTTTATAATTTTATTTCACTTGAATGTTGAAGCTTTATTACGCGTACACTTGCTGTGCCTATCTACTAGTCATGCATTTGCTGACAAACGCTCACTCTGATTTTAAGCGACATTTTCCCCATCTTCTGATCCTTTTTCACTCAAATTTTCAATGCTAAATATTCATTGATACATTAAAACTAACTAATTCAAAATTTTTTCAACGGAGCAAAAACAAAACGACGTTTTCAACTTCAAATTGCCGAAAACTGCAATTGAACCGTGAAAACCTGCCGTAAATAGGATTATCCTTATTTTTTTCTTTGACGTTCTTCCTTGTGAATAAGGTCAATTTAAAGATTGCCACTCAAAGATTACTTACTTACTTACTTTGCTAAAGAGATGTGGATGCTAGCAGGTTTTGCAGAGGCTTCCTTATACCCATGTTCCTTCCTCTAAACTTACGGTGCTATCGTCCTAAACTATTGAAGGAGCACAGTGTTTTGCAGAGGCTTCCCCATTTCCTTGTTACTACGTCTAGACATACGGTGACATTGTCCTAAACTATTGTAGGAGTGCAAACTGCTGAGGGAACTTAGAAATCTCCTATAACTATGTGATGAAGGTTCCCACCATGGCAATTGATATGTGTGATACTGAGTGATAACAATGATCACTATGAGAAACTGGAGGATTTACCTGAATTGACTCATCACATTGAGATGCTAAGTTAACACAAGCACAATAGTTTTTCCATTCGTGGCATTAAAGCGAACGCTGGCCACAGTGCATTTTACCATTAGGAAATAATTCCGTTTAACAATTACTGTGCTGAAGATAGAGTTTTATTTATACTGTGCTTTTACTTCGATAAATGTTCTCCTTCGAGAGTATTTTCTCTACCTCGACTAATCTCCCGTGGGAGGCTGTGTTTGAAACCGTCGAGATAATCTCGAACAAGTAACCAAGGAGTCACGTAGAATAAACACGAATGGGGTGCAGATTGAGTGTGTCTGAATCGTTCGTTACAATATCATTAATTTTTTACCCTTGTATTTCATCTTATTTGGGTTCTCTACAGTCGATACAGATGAGAAAAACTCAAGTGAAAACAATTAATGATATTGTACCGAGCGGTTCAGACATAATGAATCGCTCGTTACAAATAAATATCAATTTTCCAACCCGAGTAAGTATTTAGTTGAAAAATTTCCGAAAAACACTCAAATGAAGTATGTAAAAAAATTAAATTTCCGAATTTCAGATAGAGGAATTAATCAGATATAATTATGGATCAAAAGTAGGCTTACAAGTGACGTCGCAAATGAAACGTTGACGTTGAAATTTTCAACAGTAAATGGGGCCAACTGTTGAAATCCAATAATTACAGTTGAAATGTTCAACAATAAATTGGGCCAACTTTTGAAATCCAACAGCTTTTTCGCAAAGGGGTTCTTTGCGCAAAACCGACCTTCCTCCCACGTTTCGATGTGCTCAGGGGAAAAGAATATTGCTATAGGATAGTAGGAATTTGCACCGGTGTGTTGTAGTAAGGAGGGTGGTATGGAGCCAATAGGCTGTGTCGCGTGGGAATCGATTTCCAACAGCTTTGGCCATGTTATAGGCAAAGTTGAGGATAGCCAAGAGTTTTACTCGATCGAAACTAGAGCCAATCAGAGTTGAAAGATTTAATGCATAAGACTTGTTTCAACGCCTGGGCGTCTTCTTAAGGTTTACTATCAAGGAACTTCATAAACTGAAGAGGGCTGCAACCCAGGGATAGAAAACGGAAGAGCCATCAATATATTCAACGATTTAAAATTGTTCCAGAGCCAAAATATATTTCTACAAATACGAGCAATTTAGAGATTTATTACAATCCGAATCATCATTGTTTTGACTCAGCTCTCCACAGACTTCTTTTATCGGCTAATCTCTTCATATTTACGTATTTCTTCACTCTTACATCCTTCATCACTTGTTCGACATATCTCACACGTGGCCTTCCTTTGGCGTTCTTCCCGTCCACTTCTTCTTCAACGATTTTCTTCATTCGGCCATCGTCTCTCATTATGTGGCCAATTAAGTTGCCCCGTCGTCTTCTTAGGATTTTCATATGACTCCTCTTTTTTCCCACTCTTCTTAGGACTTCCTCATTAGTTAATCCGTCGATCCATTTAATCTTCAAGATTCTTCTGTAGCACCACATTTCGATTGCTTCCACCCTTTTCTTCTCTGCTGCTGTCATCGTCCATGCCTCACTGCCATAAAGAAACATTATTATTATGTCTGCATTAAGTATTGGTTTTTAATGCAAAGCACTGCGCCAATTTGATGTTAGCAAATTAAAGTTTCATTCAATGATAGTAGTATATGCTTTAATGAAAGAAACTGTAATATTTTTATTTTCATTTTCAATTTCACTTCATAT
This sequence comes from Platycnemis pennipes, assembly GCA_933228895.1. Taxonomy (NCBI): domain Eukaryota; kingdom Metazoa; phylum Arthropoda; class Insecta; order Odonata; family Platycnemididae; genus Platycnemis; species Platycnemis pennipes. Next base: position 113,910,961 of record OW121855.1, on the reverse strand, counting down.
CTGCACACCCAATGTGTGGCTTACGAACCGCATTCTGCCAACAAACAACAAATGGTCCTTTTTACTCATTATCTCCTGATTTGAAAGTCTAATTCTACGCAATACCCTGCAAGCCTCTGTGGCAGGTGACGAAGATCATCAAACATGCACTATTGACATGCAACTAGGCTATCATGAAAACATGTTAGATAATATGGTCACATGAAGCTAGATGCTTAATATCTATGTAGTAATAAAGAGATTATTGGTTATAATGGCATTAATCTAAATATTTTTTATCTGTATTTACCTACCATGCATCAGTTAGTAATGTTAATACATGCATCATGCACTGCACATCACTGTAACAATATTTCACCTACCTAATCCTTTGCTATGCTGCCTATTGTGTTCTTTTATAGTACGGGGAAAATGACATTTTTGAATTTATCGGCACGACAATCTATCTCTCGTATCTTATTTATCTGGTCAAGTTCTGGCTATGTAGACATATTTTTATTCCAAGGGTAACCTTTTTTACTGGCCTTTTTTTGGCTTAAAGGAGTTGGGATAAAACATTGATAGTTGTAAAATGAACTTCATGCGCAAAAAGAATTAAAATGATAAGGACAATATAATATTGAAATCAATTATTGTAAAATGAAATTTGAGAACACGGAAAGCATAAAAATCAAGTTAACATTTTTTTCATTCAACTCATAACACGAATTTCACTCAACCACGCTGTGCCCTACCTTGGAACATTTCTTGGTTGATGGAGCCCGTTGTTGCTTTTTAACGTCAGCAGTCGGAAATATATGCGATTTTACGTTGAAGAAGATGAATTTGGAAACCACGGACGTGTAGAATCCCAGCCGCCATCATGATCTGCCATCATCCGCTGTTTTTTCTGGGTGCCGAGTACTCCTGTAAGGAATTTCCACCTCCTTTGTGATCAAGTCACCGCTTACTCTGCGGAATCCGCGATGACCCGCTGGACTATCCGATTTGAATTTCACATTGTGATGTAGATTTGCAACTAAATACGACAGTGAATAAGCGAAGTGCTACAATGTGGTGACACAATCACGAAAATATTTTATAGTATGGCTTAGTCCCACTCTCTGTGAGTGGGACTAGGCAACCCAGCTATTTTATTTTTCATAGATACTTGCCAACTCTTGAATATTTCATATTGTTGTACTAAGGTTTAATTCAGTTACCTTGTCATGAGCGTAAATTAAACAAAAAATCATCAAAAATTACATCATCAACGGTCAACAATCCTAAGATTGGTTTGACGCAGCCTTCCACTCGATTCTCCTATCGGCCAACCTCTTCACATTTTCGTATTTCTTCTCTTTCACATCCTTCATCATTTGCTCCATATATCTGATACGAGGCCTTCCTTTGCCATTCTTCCCATCCACTTGTTCTTCAACAATTGTCTTCATCAGGCTAACGTGTCTTAAGATATGGCCGATTAAGTCGCTTCGTCTTCTTTTTAGAGTTTTCTTAAAACTTCTCTCATCTGCCACTCTTCTTAGGACTTTATCGCTACTTACTCGGACAATCAATCCATTTGATCTTCTTCATTCTTCGGTAGCACCACATTTCAAATGCTTCCATGCTTCGCTGCCATACAATAGCATGCTCCAGATGTATGCTCAAATGAAATGTTTCTTCACTTACACGCTTGTATTTGCAGGTGTAAGCAGAATCTTGGAAGAGATTCTGCTTAGATAAAATGGATAGACCGAGTGTCAAACGTAGAAGTATTAAGAAGAGTGTAAGAAGTATTAAAAAGAGAAGCCTGCTGAAAACTCTAAGAAGAAGACGGGATAACTTAATACGCCATATCATAAGACACGATGGCTTGATGAAGACCGTCGTTGAAGGGCAAGTGGATGGGAAGAATGGCAAAGGAAGGCCTCGTGCGAGATATATGTAATATGTGATGAAGGATGTGAAAGAGAAGAAATGCATACATATTAAGAGATTAGCCGATAGAAGAACTCAGTGGAGACCTGCGTCAAATCAATCTGAGGATTGATGACTAATGATGATGATGATGAAGCAGAATCTTCTTTTGGTAAAAATCCCTTTTCTCCTGGGTAATTCTACTGACAATTTCTTTTTTACTTCGTCCATCGGTGGTTACTCGGCTTCCCAGGTAACTGTACTCTTTCACATCCTCAATGTTTTGTTTTCCTAGTTTTACATTGGTCCTGGCTTCTTTTCTCCTACTCTACACAAATGCTTTATTTTTCTTTTTATTGATCTTCAGGTGATATCTGGCTATTGTCCTTTCCATATCTCCTAATGTCTTCTTTAAATCTCCTTCTGTTTCTGCCATGACTGCGATGTTGTCGGTGAATCGCAATATTCTGATTTACTCCCCGTGGTTATTCACTCCCGAAGACTTTTCTTTGAATTTTTGAATGGCTTTCTCGATGTAGACATTGAATAATACGGGAAACAGAGCACAGCCTTGTCTCACTTCATTCTTTATGCTTGCTTCTATACTGCTGGATCTTGATTCGAATACAGCCACCTGTTTTTTTTTACAATCTAAGGATAACTCTTCAGTCATTGTATGTTACTCCAATTTTTTACAGAATCCTCAGCATCAAGTTCCAATCCACGTCAATTGTCAAATGCATTCTCCAAATCTACAAACGTAGCAAATGTCGGTATATTTTTCTCTATTCTCTTCTCTACAAGTAGCCTGAGGGCCAAAATCTTTTATCTTGTACCCTTGTTTTTTCAGAATCCAAATAGGTCCTTATCCAGGAACTCCTCATTTTTTCGTTTTTATTCTTCTGTGCATGATTCTTATCAATATCTTCGAGCAATGCATCGTCTGGCTTTTGGTCCTAAACTTTCCATTGTTCTCAGCCCTCTTCTTTGTGGCAATAGTGATGATGACGTTCCTCTCAAAGTCGGTGGGTATCTCATTTGGTAAATACATTACGAAAACGTTTTTGTCGATGTAGATATAAATCCTCAAAGTAAGAATACTCACAAATCTAGGTCAGAAAATGCGCAACGAAAAATGTAACAATCTCCGGTTGGCAATGCAAAGGAAGATAAATAAGAAGGCCGGGCAGATGAGGAATTAACGAGACTCAGAAACCTGCATCAGTTTTGAGGAATGACGTTCAATGAACTATTACGAGTAGCTGTGGACAAGGACACAATTGCCATGGCATTAGCCAACGTTCGCTGATCGGGTAAAAGTTTGTAGAAGAAGATGTTAAGGAGTATCTCTCAAAATGGTCGATTCACCGACATCATGTGGTGTGAGGGGGGCGCTCAGAGGGGTGTGGGGGTTGCTATGGGTTGCTAGGGTGTGCTCCCCCTGGCGCCTGATATAAGGGTCTGTCGGGGGAAGGCGCCGGCAGACTCCTCAGTAGCCGTCGCCCCGACACACGCTTTGACATCCACCGGCAGCGAGGACTGGAGCCTCCAGCAGGAGGAAGGTGAGGTGAGGAGGGCTTTCCGTGGGTTTCGTGCCGAGCAGGGCTGCCACATCCCCCCTGTGTATTTCGGGAGATTCCTTATGTAGCTGTTAACGTTCCGGGAGAATAAGGTCAGGAATTAACCTCTGAACAGTTGTTGCCCGAGAAAACTAAATAAACGAGTTAAAATTCAACTGAAATCACTTACTATGGAAAAATATTCACTTAATTGAAGATTTTGTCGCAAGGTTAATTAAAAACATTTGATTTTAATAGTTGACGAAGGAAATAAGTAACCTACATTTTACGGATTAGCAGATTTCTAAGCTCCGGGAGATTTCCTGCCTTGTTCCGGGAGAACAGCGTCTAAATAATCCCGAATTCCCGGGATAGGTGGCAACCCTGCACTGAATGTCATCTTTATATCCAAGTGCTCTTAGGATTTGTATTTCAAATTTTCACTTGACTTTACAAGCGAACACCGGTGATGGACCGGTGATTTCTCTCATTAATTTTCTTGCGAAGGTAACGGCTCACGGCTGAAATCGAAAAAAGCTGACCAAAACCCCAAAAATGGTTTTTTTAGAGTCTGGAAGTTTAAATTTTGCATGGTTACTCTATTTTTATTGATGCATGAGATGCGTGATCTAATTGTTCATAATTATTGCGCATTAACAATATGCGAAGGACTCAAGTTGAACAAAATATACAGAAAACGCCGGAATTCAGTTTTCGTTGAAAATCTGCGAAATGAAGAGGTTGCATATCTTTTTTGATAGCTTTGCGAAATAAAATGTGACAGTATGTCACAGAAAAAGCCTTATTCTTTGACATATCATTATTGTAATTAATTTACAGGCATATTTGCTTTGTTAATAGGACAAAATGGCGGACCCTATTTTCCACCGATTTTTTTCTCTTAGGTAGAAAAATAGTTAATTTGTTCACGGAAGTTTCGTAAGTTACTCATATCACGTGATTTACTGAACCTTCAGGACTGTGAATCCATTGAAAAAGTCTGGAATTTTGGCCAGCTTTCTTCAATTTCAGCCAGTGGATTGTCCTTTGCTCACCGTGGAATACAATGAAGGCACAATGGCGGAAGAATCTTAGTACTAAGGGACGAATTCGTTCCAAAATCCGTAGACTTTGAATACTAGAAGAATTGTTGCTCATTAAATCCTGATGCAAGAAAATAGCCGTCGATCGTGGAATTCTTACAGCTTAACGAGCTGTAAGAATTCCACGAGCCTACGACAATAGCTCTGTGACGTGTACTGCCTTCCTCCCAGGGAAACACTTCAAGTCGGACGCGTATCCCTCCAGTCACTTTGCAAATTCTATTATACTTTCATTAAATTTTCACAGGGCACCCTTCCAAAGTCGGGGAAATGAACTAAAATTTTTATCATTATTAGTCAGCAATACTGGAATTGGTTTGATGCTCTTCTCTGACTTATTATATCGGGTAATATCTTCATATTTGCCTATTTCTTCTCTTTCAAATCCTTCATCACGTGTTCCATATATCCTATACGAGGCCTTTCTTTGCCGTTCTTCCCGTCTACTTGTCCTTCAACGATTGTCTTCATCAGGCCAATCGTGTCTTAAGATATGGCCGATTAAGTTATCCCGCCTTCTTCTTAGAGTTTTCAGCAGTCTTCTCTTTTCTCCCACTCTTCTTAGGACTTCTTCGTTACCTACACGGCCGACCCATTTAATCTTCATCGTTTTTATATAGCACCACATTTAGAATTTTTCCACCCTCGACTTCTCCGCTGCTGTCATCGTCTATGCCTCACCACCATAAAGAAAAATGCTCCAGATGTACGTTATGATGAATTGTTTTCTTACTTATACGGTTTTTTTCCAGCTGTAGATACTTCTTTTGGTAGTATGTTCTATTTGTCTGTGCTATTCTTCTGTTTCTTTCTTGCTCCGTCCTTCGTTACTCGGCTTCCAAGGTAAACAAACAATTATCCAGTATATTGTATATCCTATAGAGTAAGTTCATTTCTGAGAGTTTACTCGGGCAGTTACGCGTTCCTGTGTTACAACTAAACTGATATTACTATAAGGGACCAATTTTTCTTATTCCCTTTGTATTCAAGGACTTCCTTGCCGATGGCGAAGTTAAATTAATCGTGTTTCGCATATTATTGCAAATGGAAATACAATTGACAGGTGCTTCTGAAAAATTGTCGTAGAAATTCGAAATCTGATATCTCACAATAATAACTATATTTCGCGTACAACAGAATTTATACCCAGGCGGTCGATTTGGAAGACATATTTCAAGAAAACCGCATTGGAACACAGATGGATGGAAGTTTTTGCATAGCATCTTTCCGACTCTTCGGTTTCAAGCGGACCTTTGCAGTCCTTCCGTAGGGGGATTAAGACAGCTATTGAAATACACACTTGATCACCTGATTATACACGAGTGTAATCAGATCAATTATTAATTTATCTCACTTTGAAAGATTTCTTCATTTTAAAATCTGCATGCAGTAACAGTAGAGGAATTTGTATCCATAGCAGAAATAGCAGGAATGGCTGAGGAATATAGGATTATAACCCCGTGATAAAGTATGTTCGAAAATAAGAATGTGTAAAATTATGAGCGTGTGTTTGGTAAGCGGAAAGGAGCGTGCTAGGCAATGAGACATCATAGTGGCATTTAATATTTTCCATTTTCCATCAAATTGTTTAAATGAAATTCATATTGACTCTTGGGGTGAAAAATGCGGGCTCAATAGAGGACCGATCAGCCAATCAAAATCACTCGTAATATTATGTTAATTTCCATACCAAGTTTAAGTCCGAATCACACGATCATTTTTCTCGTCCCTTTAAAGGGATCATTTAAGCTATAGCTTTCAGGGACCGCAAAAATGATAGCTCAAGCTATCATTTCGCCGCTCACACGATCATTTTTACCGTCCCTTCTCGTATGATTTCTGTTCGAGAGATACGGTAAACAACTTCGTAACTATGGATGATTTACATCGTCGTCGACTGCCTTTGGCTGCAGCCAAACGTTTATTCCAGTACTTGCACTCTGATTGGCTAAATGACAGGCCCGAGGGACGGTAAAAAGGACGTGCTCAAATGACGAAAAAAGGGATAGCGATCCCTATCATTGCCGCTATACGTGAAGTGATCAAGTCAGACGATCATTTTTAAGCTATCATTTGAGCTATCCCCAGGGCCGGATTTAGGAGAATGCCACCTGTAGGCTAAATCCATATGCCTCCCCCTCCCGTTTTAGAGACTCACAGTTAATAGACTCATATATTATACATATTATACATTCGTTTTATGCAACAAATGATAGATTCAGTTATTCGAATAAAATTGTGCTGAAGAGTAAAACTAAAACCACACAAAAATAGCTTATTACTGGTTTATTTTTTGACATTAAAAATAAAGATGTTATACAGGTTACTATAATACAAACATGAATAACTGTACATACACAATATATTTGAATGTTTGGGCTTAAGTACATTCTATACTTTCGTATATGTTCAAAACAACATAGTTTTCCTACGAGATTTCTAAATGGCAAACTCGTTAATTGTCTTTATATGAAAGTGTTTTGTTGTATTTGCCTCAATACACAGTAAAGAAAGTGAGTTTAACCTTCGTTCAGTAGTACTAGTTTGTAGGTAATTCTTAACTCTTCTAAGGCAGGAAAAACTACGTTCTCCAGCGCAATTCGTAGCAGGTATGCACAATCTTTGTATATGTATATTTTCAATTTTTAGTAAATTGCCACAGTGCCGCCCCTTAAATTTTGCCGCTCTAGGCTACAGCCTTTTCAGCCTATTTCGAAATCTGGCCCTGGCTATTCCTGAAAAGGGATGTAAAAAATGATCGTGTGATTCAGGCTTTATTGAGCAAGCGTGTTGTAAATTGGCTGGCGAGCTTGATTCCACCAGAGCCGTGCTTGATCTCTTTCTTGCCCGGCAGATGTGCAGGCTGATTCCTCGCCTGGCCACTCTGATGGTCCTGTCCGTCCACCTTCTGCACGTGTCCAGCGCCCAGCTCGAAGCCGACAAGAGGAGCGGGTCGCGCTACTGCGGGCGCTACTTGGTGCAAGCCCTGCAGGTTGTCTGCAACGGAGTGTACAACAGTCCCTTCGTCTCCAAGAAGTCCATCGGCCACCTGATCCCACCGGGTATGCTTCCAATAGATACTTACCAGCCAGAACAAGTCCCAAAGCACACACTGACACGTGACACCATACAAATTATTGCCACACATTTGCATCAGGACAGAAAAGAGGAATTTGGATCGCATAGTACAATTCAAATCAGGGGTTTTTTGTGGAGAGCATAAGCCAACAGAATTTGATGAGAGGAACGCCGTTAAGATTAATTTTGCACCATCCAGTTTCAACTTATTAACTCATTTGAAGGTGATAACCAGTGGCGTCGGAAATGGGGGGCACGGGGGCATTCGGCCCCCCCCCCCCAGAATTTGCCCCGGGCCCTTGAGAAATGAGTCTTCCAAAATAAAAATTAAATTTCACTTGTTTCCAGCTTGCCTTTTCCCTTCTGACGCATATTCTACCACCTTAATAGGCTCTTTTAGAGGAATTCTAGTCTCTACCCCCTCCTATCCGCAAAAAAATGCGCGCCCTTTTCATAGGAGCCGGGCCCTTTTCTCAAGCCGGGACTTTTTCTTTTCAAGGTGGGCCCCTCCCAGCGAAAATAGTTCCGACGAAAACATGAGCTTTTCACCTGAAGAAGAGTCCAGATGTTTAATAAACCTCTTGATAAAAAGCAGTGTCCCTTTCTTCATTCTGGACCATTGTCCAACAGGTCGATAAATCCAGATTTTTTTTAAGAATAACTTTTGTCAAAAGAAGTTGCGCGGCCATCTAGGTGATTCGGCTGGTCTCTCTTTCCCGTTTCAGGTGGTTTGCCACAGGCGCACGTCTAGTTTTGATACTCTCGTGACGTCTAATTATAATACTCTCGTGACGTCTAATTATAATACTCTCGTGACGTCTAATTATAATACTCTCGTGACGTCTAATTATAATACTCTCGTGACGTCTAATTGATGCAATTATTTCGCTTCTCATTTGTCGCGTCGGCTACAGTTTTTTGGACTACAGTACCAACCCCACCTTTGCGCATCCCTCGATAAACATTGAACCCGGAAGCAAGAGAAGACGCACACTGCGCTACCGCCTCTTCGGCAGGCATCTGATGAGGAGAAGTGCGTATTTTCCGGTAGGAACTTTTCGCATTACGAGCAATTTCTGTTGGCCATTCTAGGTCGTCAATCAATGAAGTCTGTAGCCATCAACCCTGTCATCGAAGCCAACCGAATACCACCTTCCATTATGTTCGCAAACATTCTAAAAGCCTGATTAGTAACATACGCCTGCTAAAATCATAATTTCATTCTGTTAACTCAGATGATGATTACATTTTCGCTATCTTATTAATCATTATTGCGTTGAAGAGCGAGAGCTTCACTGGCCCTGGCTTGCTTTCGAATTTTACCAGTGTGACGCAGAGAAGAATTTTGTCTTCGAATACGAAACGTCTTCGAAGGTTTGACTTGAAGCTGGAAAAGCGTGCGTAAGTAAATGTCTCGTAGGCTTTCTGTAAGGACTCCTTCGTGTAGACCGGCAACCAGTGGGCTTCAAAACTCGGGACTCGAGGTGACTGAAATACACCAGCAACAACTCCTCCTGCGAATGCAAGATGCGAAGCTACATTATTAGTTTATCTACATCTACGTAATACCCTGCAAGCCACCACGAGGGTGTGTGGCAGGGGGTGAAGATCACCAAACATACACTATTGACACGCAACTAGGTTACTGCATGGAAATATGGTAGATAATATGGTCACTTGCAGCTAGATGGTTAGTATCTACATAGTAATAAAGGCATTATTTTTTGTTAGTACATATATCATGCACTACAAACTAACAATGTTTAATCTACCAATTCCTTTGCTATGCTCTCTATTGTGTTCTCTTATAGCCCGGGGAAAAATGACATTTTGAATCGATCAGTACAGTAATATTTCTCTCTAATTTTATTTATGTGGTCAAATGTAGCATAATACGCAGGGGTTTTTAATATTTCCATATCTAACATCTTAAGTAAAGCTATTGGTTTTTCATTTCTGCAGGAGATTTTATCTGTAATTTGGCTTACTATCTGATAATAATTCGCTAAACCTATCGTAACACTTTTTATCAAATCTAACAGATCTACGCTGTCTAGTTCTCTGATCGAACCTAATTCATTCGGATCCTGTACACTGACAAGTCTACGAAGCAACTGAGCATTCCTAGATCTTTGGTGGATTTTTCGTGATGATAGGACGCTGGGACCAATAGAACATACCATTAGAAACCAGAAGAGAACCATTAGATGTCAGGTTCCAGTACGTTCACGTACCGATGCGATTCTTTCGTTGACTACAGGTATTAAGGAGAGAAAGGTGGTCTGAAAAAGAATTATGGCTCATTCAAGGAGATCATGAAACATTTAAGTATGGAATATTCTCCCGAAAAAATTTCAGAAACTCAGTCCTTTCGGAAACCACTCCAGAACTGTTCTGTTGTCCTCACCTTAAATGTCAGTTTAGCAGTTGTTCGGGCTCTGCTCGTTGCTTAATTCCTACTCTTCTTCTCTGGGCCATCAAGCCCCTAAAGCTGTTAAAAAGTAATGTTAAGTCAGCCCCACAAAATTAGCCAATCGTAGAAAATAAAGCAGAGTCGACGTTTGATTGATTGATACTGTGCTCTGGGTTGAATTTTATTCAAAAGCATTTGCAGTGTTTCGTTTCAAAAGAAGCTATGTGCTCGCATATTATTCCGTTAATCAGAAATAAAATATATTGTTTCCTTTGATAATCGAGGCATGAAAAAATATTGGTCTATTAAAATATTTTTGGCCTCAGTATGGCTTCAGCATTTCTCCCGTTGCAGCGAGCATGGGTGCAGAATGCGGCTCCTGGACAGACAGCTGAGAATGATACGTGGTTCACTGATTCCTTCCCGGACTATATGTTCTCTCATAAGTATTCTCTGTCAGAAATAGTCATTTTGTTTAGATCCCATGGGAGATCCTGAGGAAGACCAACTATTTATTTCTGACATTCCGGCGTGCGTGCTGGTGTAACTATTGTGTCATAATCGCAGCCATTTGTGCCCTCCAGGGGGTATGGGTCGGTGTGGAGGCTAGAGTACTGGCCTCCCATCCCGCGGGCTCAGGTTCCATTTCCAGCAGTTTTAGATTTTTCAGTGGCTAATCCGTCTCTACTTGATTGCGTAATGGAGGGCATTTCAGGTTCAGTACTCCGTCCGTCGAATGGGACGTTAAGCCGTGGTACCCTTGGCGCCTGTAGTTTAGATTAGGATAATGCCGACGCCTGGTTTCTCTACACCCTTTCTCCCATCGGGGAGAACTCCTACCATTATCCAATTACCAACCTATCATAAATGGTTCAAATGACCTCAGCTGTCGGTCACCTCCCCTGAATAACTAAAAAAAATTGTGCCCTCCAGAGTCGCTGGTGCCTTCCGACCCCGATGGTGGCAGCAGCAGCGTCGGTGACGGCGGCGGCGGCGAGAACACCGCGCTGTGGTTGCTACGCGACTGGTTTCCGTATCGCCAGGAGACACGGAGAGTGGCGCGGGGAGTGCATGACGAATGCTGTCGCAACAGCTGCACCTTCCAGCAGCTGCAGATGTACTGCGGCCGGAGGTGATTGACTCTCACCAGAGGGAGCAGCGATGCAGCTTATTGGATCTGCAAGGGGGAATCGCCTAACATGTTTTGCGCTATTGGAAATTGACTAAATAGCTAACCGAACGCTTCACCACGAGATAAAGAATGTACCCTTGCGAAATATTTTTGAAAAATAGAACGGCACCATTAAGTGTTTGCTTGAATCTATGTGGCTGCGGATCTAATGCATAATGGTTACTTATTCATTCTGATGCATGCATGAATACATCCATTTTCAACGCTCACAACGATTTTTTACGTTCATCCTGGGATTACACCTTTTTTTAGACTAAAGTGCCAACGTGACTCAAAGACTATTGTTTCAATCTACGAGCGAATCGTGATTTGTTCGCCTAACACGAGCGAGCAGCATTAAAAAGCTAATTTTACCGACAAAATCACAGATGAAGCAGATTTTTTTGAAACTCCATGTGGGAAATTAGATGCTTACAATTGATGCAGTGCGCTGAAGTATTATATTTTACGTTCAATTAGTGTTACAGATTACCCTTTGTTAGCATTTAAGAGTATGCAAAACGCCCATTGGAAGGAGAGCATTGAATGGAAAAATCCGGGGCCAACCAGAAGTTCTCTTATATTTACGAAGTAGTATCATCAAAGCTAAATAGCCTGCGCCAAAGTATTTAAATATCTTTTGCAACTCCTTCCTAGTCGAACACATGAATAAGTTTTGCCCATTGTCTTAAGGAAGTATAATTTTATTCTCTTTCGACGAAAAATGTTAATAATTGTAATTCTGAATGCCAATTGGTAATAATGCAAATGGATTAAATAATGGGATGATTGGTGCTTTAGTTTGACATGTTATTTTCTGTATATTTGAAATCCGCTAAATAAATTATGGATGAAATGAATGAAGCGTTAGCATGATTTCCGAATTCCTTTATTAGCCATATTTATTTTCTGTCCACAGATCTTCAGCTTTTCACTCTCAATTGAAACGTGATTGGCGATCCAATTTCTGCAGTCATTTGTTTGCAATAGAGAGGCAATCAAGTAAAAAAAACACTTGATCTGGACGTATAACAAGATACTCTCCATTGCATCGTGCGCTGACTTTGTCGTTCTTTTGTTCATTACGATCAGGAGAGTGAGTACGTGATCGCAATATGCCAACTTTTTCTTTTTCTTCTTCAAATGGATAATCAAGCATTGGTACCTAAATCAAGTGCTGTCACTTCGAACATTTTGGTCACAGAGAGATTTTCCTTATCGACTGCTGTTCAGTTGTGTTTTCAAATGGTTGTCAAGGTTGAGCCGCGCCACCACTTGGCGGTGCCACTGGACTTCGGTTTTCGATTATCATTTGTTTGTGTGCCTAGTGAGTGGATGTTGAATGAGTGTGTAAGTGAGTCTACCTGTGAACGCTGAGCAGTGAGGATCAAGTGAAAGAAGCAACCCTGTGGAGTCCAGCTGCTTGCCGCATCGCCATCGGTCGGTCGGGCACGCGATCGGTGAGTGGCAGATTGTCGTGGCTCAACCTTTTGTTGCTAATAATTTCGTAAATGCAAATTATACAGTCCACTTTAAGATAGAAATTCACCTTCGGAAGTGATCATATGGTCCTTCGGGCCGGATATCGTTAAATATCAGTGTAGATATCGATAGGATTTGGTCGGTTTTTCACCCTTGCTTGGTTTAACAGGTAGCTGAAAATGCCGGCGATCGACGACTTAGAGTTTCGTATTGCATCTCTCCTTGCGAAGATGGTTCGTATCGATAATGTCGCCAAAGAGTTCGAAAAGAATGCGAGTGATGTAAAACAGAGGAATTTATTACGAGCTATGACAGACCAGGTTGATAAAATTGCGGACGATTTTAATGAGGGCATTCCAAAATTAGCTGCGTTGTACGCGAAACAGTCCCCTCCGATTGAAAGGGACAAAGAATTGCGTAAGAGGACTGAGGAGTTCGAGGCGATGTTCTACAATACGAAGGCAATCCTCCTCACTCACTTCCCCGATGTGGAGCCTCGCTTAAGGTCAACGGGGAATCATGCTGCCGTGGAGAGTAATGTTAGTCATGCAGTAGCGCTCCCTAAACTCGATTTGATAGAGTTTAACGGTAATTTAATGCAATGGCAGGCATTTTATGATTTATACCTATCCGCGGTGCATGATAATCCTTCCTTGAGTGACGTGCAGAAATTTTTGTACCTCAAATCTGTTCTTAAAGGGGAAGCATTGTCGTGTGTTTCATCCCTACCTGTGTCCTCGGGAAATTATTCGGTCGCGTGGGAGAGTTTGAAATCACGCTATATGGATCCTAATAGGCTGACAAATGCCTATCTGGAGGCTCTGTTTGATATGACCCCAATCAGCAGGGAAGCTCAAGCTATTCGTAAATTTTGCACATTGATCACTGAGTATGTAGGTGCGTTAAGCGCTGTGGGCCACAATGTCGAAAGTTGGTCTGTACCTATGATTTTTCTGTTGCGTCGTAAACTCAATTCCGTGTTGCGAGAGCGATGGGAAAAGATAGCATTGAACGTTGTAGAGCCGTCTTTACAAACCTTTTTTGATTTTTTGAATGAGGAAGCCAAAGTTTTGGAGGCATCTTCATCGTTACCGGTGGAAACTGGATTGCATAAAAGGACCCATAAGCCAGCACAATCGTTTAGAAAATCTACGAGTATGGTTGTTAACACGGACAGCCAGAAATCGTGCCCAAATTGTTCATTGTCGCACTCATTGGAGAAATGCAGGAAGTTTTTGAAATTACCTGTGGGTTCTCGGCTGAGGGTAGTAAAAGCAAAAGGTTGTTGTCTAGTTTGTTTTAGCCAAGAACACTTTTTAAAAGATTGTGAAGTCCAACAGCCATGCCCCAACTGTAAAATGCGACATAATGAATTGCTTTGCTTTGCCAATCGTGGGAACTCAAGTTCGAAATTTGAGGCTAAAGGTAATGCTACGGCAGAGTATCGACAGCATAACCCTCAATTAGCGAGCGCGGACTCAGGCGAGACGAAAAAAAATCCGGTTAACGAGGTTTCCACACTTCAAACTTGCACTCATCGGTCGGGGTCCGTAGTGATGCTTGCAACTGCTAGGGCAATCGTATTGGATACTAATGGCAAAGGTCGTGCCATTAAACTCTTGCTTGACACCGCAAGTCAGGGAACATTTATCACTGAATCCTGCGTTCGGCGGTTAGGGCTAAATTCCAATAAAATTAGAACGCCCATCTTCGGGTTTGGAAATAATAACGCCGTAGTATCCTCTGGAATGGTCAGATTGAAAATAAAGCCGTCCTCCCAAAGCACGTTGAAATATGATATCAACGCTATGGTGGTCCCTCATATTGCTCAGTGTCCAAAAATATCGGTCGTTAATAGAACATGGCCGCATATTGTGGGATTGAAACTTGCGGACCCGAGGTATTACGATGAGGAAACGATAGATGTACTATTAGGCGCCGAATGGTTTGCGCGCGTGGTAGTTGACGCGCCAATAATTGGGCCGGCAGGGACACCTGACATTTTACCTACAGTTTTTGGTCATTGCCTGATAGGGAAAATCGAAAATATCGATAATAAAATCCAGGTGTTTTGCTCAACGCTAGGTGAGAGCATTGAAAGTTTAATGCGAAAGTTCTGGGAATATGAGGAACCTCCGAGGAGATACCAGTGCAGTCCGGAAGATGATGCTTGTGAACAACACTATCAGAAAAATGTAGCTCGTGAATGTAAACAATATGTTGTTCGGCTACCTTTTATTACAGATATACCAGAATTGGGACAAAGTTATGGTTTAGCTCTGCAAAGATTTTATATGCTAGAAAATAGATTGAAGAAAAACGCCGCTTTACGAGCCAAGTATAATGAATTTATGAAGGATTACATTACGCAAGGCCATATGATTGAGGCATCTGGTCCCCCATCGGTACTGTCTTACTACATTCCGCACCATTGTATTTATCGCTCGACGGAGGAATTCGCTCGATTTAGGGTGGTTTTCGATTGTTCAATGAAAACCACTAATGGCATATCATTGAACGATGTGTTATATAAGGGACCCAAATTGCAAGTGGATCTAATCGATATATTAACACGATTTAGATTGCATGAGGTTGTGGTGATCGCAGATATCCGCCAAATGTATAGAAACATTAAACTGCATCCGGACAATTACGACATGCAACGGATATTTTGGAGATTTAGTCCCGAGGAGGATTTGCGAGAGTACTGCTTGACCACCGTAACTTATGGACTGAAATCGGCCCCGTTTTTGGCAATTCGTACACTTCATCAATTGGTATGCGATGAAGGTGTAGAATATCCAGTTGCATCTCGAATTATTAGAGAAAATACGTATATGGACGACATAGTTTCCTCAGTTCGAACCATCGACGAAGGGTTAAAATTGCAGTGTCAATTAAAGAAGCTTTTGGATCGTGGAGGCTTTGAGTTGCGCAAATGGTTGAGCAATAAGGTCGAACTGCTAAAAAATGTACCCTCAGAGTTTTGCATTCTGAAACCGGAGGTATTTACTTTTCATTATGAAAACCAACCTGCCGCGGAAATTTTGGGTCTGACTTGGAATCCTAGAAAGGATAATTTTTCGTATAAGTTTGTTGCTGGGTTTGGTGATATTACGAAAAGAACCATATTGTCGGAGGTTGCCCGCTTGTTCGATCCGCTTGGTTTTATTAGTCCCGTCACATTTTATGGAAAATGGCTTATTCAGTATCTTTGGCATAGCGGACTTGATTGGGATGACCCTCTTCCAGAGGAAGTAGTTGCCAAATGGAGGCAATTCCGCAGTGAGTTACCACTCATTTCGAAATTTGAATTACGCCGTTGCTTGAATTTAGACTCGGAAATCGACCTGCAGTTACATGCTTTTGCGGATAGTTCTGAGAGGGGCTATGCTGCGGTGGTTTATTTACGAGGTGTGAAGGCCGATCAGACTGTTGCTACCTCATTACTGATAGCTAAGTCAAAGGTAGCACCGATCAAGCGGATATCACTGCCTCGATTAGAATTGTTAGGCCTTGTTTTAGCTACTAACCTTATTGAGTATGCCAGAGATATATTGCGCCATCACTGCATAATTTCAGATGTTGTCGTATGGAGTGATTCTATGGTTGCTCTTCAGTGGGTAAAGTCGTCACCTCACCGCTGGAAATCCTTTATTGCAAATAGAGTGACGCTGATTCAAGAGAAATTATCTCCAAACAAATTTCGGTATGTGCCATCAGACTCTAACCCTAGTGACATAGCATCGAGAGGAGCCCTTCCTCGTCAATTTATCGAGGACGCGAGTTGGGTGACGGGCCCGTTATGGCTGAGTCAACCATTGGAGGGGTGGCCGAGGGCTCCAAAACTAGCTAACCACACGGAGTGTGATGCCCTTGAAGTGGAAGCTCGAACAATTAATGTCCATACGGTACTAGAACAGGATACACTAGCTTGGTTGTTGAAGTTTTCCTCATTTTCACGCTTGAAGAGAGTTACTGCATATTGCCTGCGGTTCATTCATAATTGTAAGCACCCCAACGAGAAACATAGTGGTTATCTCACTTCGGAAGAATTAGCACAGGCAGAGGTGCGTTTGGTAATTTTAGTGCAACGAATTGAATTTCAAAAGGAATTAGATTTATTAAGAAAAGAAGTAGTGCCCAGTCGGTTGAGAAATTTGAACCCATTCGTAGATAAGGAAGGAGTCCTAAGGGTTGGAGGCCGATTGAAGCATGCCAAGATTGCATTCAACCAGAAACACCCAATGCTGCTTCCGAAGTCTCATCATTTAACGACTTTGATTATTGATTATTATCATGAGGTTCACCTACACCCTGGCTCACTTCATTTGCACTGCCTTATCCAGGCGAAATTTTGGATCATAAATGCTAGAGAGGTTATTCGTCGGAGAATATTGCACTGCATGAAATGCTTTCATGCAAACCCCAAACCGAAAGAGCAGTTTATGGGTAATCTACCTCCCTCTCGATTGGAGAAAATTAATGCATTTGGCATAACAGGCGTGGACATTGGTGGGCCGTATGCCCTAAAAATGGGAAAAATACGCAAAGCAAAGATATTAAATGGATATATTTGCTTGTTTGTTTGTTTCGCAACAAGGGCAATACATTTGGAACTTGTCTCGGATTTGAGTTCCGATTGTTTCTTAGCCGCATTAAGGCGGTTTATTTCGCGAAGAGGCGCCGTGACCGAAATTCATAGCGACAATGGAACGAATTTTGTAGGGGCGCAGAGAAAGATGGCGACTTGGAGGAAAGTAACGTCATCAGCTGACTTCAATAGTAGAGCCGAACGGTATCTGGGTGATAGAGGAATCGCATGGAGATTCATACCTCCTGGCAGCCCCCATATGGGAGGACTATGGGAAGCCGGTGTAAAGTCGGTGAAAAGACATCTGGCAGCATCACTTGGCGATCAAGTACTAACGTACGAAGAATTCTACACAGTACTCGTTCAGATAGAAGCGGTATTGAACTCGAGACCTATTACTCCAGTTAGTACGGATCCTACCGATGTCGAGGCTCTTACTCCCGGCCACTTTCTCCTGCAAGAGCCAATTTACACACTTCCTGAAGAACCGGAGCATGGTCCAGGGGGATATAGAAGGCGATGGAGTTTACTGCAACAAGTAGTGGCGACATTCTGGAGGCGATGGCAGGACGATTATCTAATTACTCTCCAGAGGCGAGAGAAATGGACTACCAAAAGTAGTAATATTAAGGAGGGCGACCTAGTAATATTGAAGGACCCGAAATGTAGCCCTTGTAGGTGGCGACTTGGTCGAATTAGCAATTGTTTCCCAGGAACGGATGGCCTAGTTAGAGTCGCTGAGGTTAAAACCAAGCAGGGGGTGTATAGACGGTCAGTGAAGGACTTATGTCCATTACCAATAAAAGATAATTAATGTTAGTGAGTAGGATTCGGTAGTGTAGTAAAGTTGGGTTTGTTTATTTAGTTGACTGTTGGTTATTAGTATTTGTGAACCTTTCCGTGGGCTTCCCCTTCCTAATAAATCTCCTTGATAGCCCCCTTGGAGTGAAGATAAATCCTTTCCCCTTTTTGTTTTTTGGTTTTTGTTTTCCATGTTTTTCCCTTTCCCATTGTGTGATTTAGTTAGTTTGGATCATATGATCACATCGAAGCGAGAAGTACCCTAATTGTTTGATTTTCTATTTCTCAATTAATATAATTATTGTCTAGTTGGTTTGTTGTTTTTGGAACGTTGTTCCAAGGGCGGGGGAATGTTCAGTTGTGTTTTCAAATGGTTGTCAAGGTTGAGCCGCGCCACCACTTGGCGGTGCCACTGGACTTCGGTTTTCGATTATCATTTGTTTGTGTGCCTAGTGAGTGGATGTTGAATGAGTGTGTAAGTGAGTCTACCTGTGAACGCTGAGCAGTGAGGATCAAGTGAAAGAAGCAACCCTGTGGAGTCCAGCTGCTTGCCGCATCGCCATCGGTCGGTCGGGCACGCGATCGGTGAGTGGCAGATTGTCGTGGCTCAACCTTTTGTTGCTAATAATTTCGTAAATGCAAATTATACAGTCCACTTTAAGATAGAAATTCACCTTCGGAAGTGATCAACTGCGATGATCATAAGGATGAAGATGCTGCTCCAGGTGAGAACAATCATAGTAAAAGGAGATGGTTATTCCTCGTGATGAAAAGTGTTTTACTCGTAGTGGGCGATTCTGTAAAGTGGAATTCGAGATTTCAACGTCACAAATTTACCTACGCATGGAATAAAAGTCATAGTTTATACTAAAATCCTTGCTCCCTTGATGGCGTGACGGTCGTCCCGGTCACGGCGACGAAGTCGGATCATTTTGAGGATCATTTCGTTGATAATCGGTCACCACACATTTGCAGGCGCTGCGATCGCGGTGAATGGCTGTCGTAGCTGCGATTGTAACAAACGACGTGTTGCTTTTTCCGCGCGGAATACAGGATCAGAAATCATGTAATTCTAATTTAATGATCAATCCTTACATGTCTCCGGTGGTGAACGATATGTCGCGAATCGTTCCTTCCCATGAGCCACAACTCTTCTCCATATGAGCGGAATTTCTTTCGACTTTACCGAATTGCTTCTCTGATTTCTCTGCAGTCGTGACCATTGGGTTTGCTGTTTGTCAAACGCTGATTCAAATCTTCAGGTTCAGCTATTAGACGAATCAGTCGGTCGGCGAATGGTGCTCCGATAAATGTTTCCCGGTTGTTGCAAGACACCTTATCCTCTATCCCAGGAATGAATTCTCCTTCACATTCGGCTGATCGAGTGGTCATTTCGGACACTTAGATCAACTTTCAATCATAAGTTCTCGCACCGTGGGATCTTTTCAAATTTTATTTCTACAATGCCTCACGGTTATTTTCAGCCCCAAAAGAAAAACGGTAAAGGAATTTACGAGAAAAATGGATTTATGTAAGTATTACGGAATTTTTAACCAACATTTCTCTGTAATAACAATTCCAATTTCGGAACATGTTCAAATATGTTCGATTAGAGCAATGTGGTAAATGAAAAAAGATCGCAGGCTTTCCCGGCGTACGCTGGAAGTGAAGGCTATTCTGGAGGGCTATTACGGAACCGCGAGTCGCCGGCGATAACTAGCATTTGGGCGACTCAGGCTGAGATCTCACCCTGATCGATTACGGATCTTGAGTCGCCGGCCGAATGGTGACTCAGAGTCGCCGGCTACTCAGCTCTCGCCCCGAGCGATTACGGAACACCGTTCTGTCGCCTTCGGCGACTGGTAGTCGCTTCCCCATGTCACCCTCGACGATGGTGATCACTCGTCGAGTCGCCGGCTTGATTCCGACTCGCTTGGCGATAGTCTGCTGTTTAGTGTTATACAGCAAGAAATGGCGCGACCAAATTGGTTGGCAAGAAGAGCGATACTTCTGTATGAGGAGTATTTGGAGGAAAGGCAGAGGCTCTCGATCGAGAGGAGATGGTTGAGGGACAATAGAAATCCCTTTGACGTTAGGGAGGAGGATTTCAAGAGGTATTTCCGGGTTACCAAAGACATTGCCAGATATTTGTGTGAGCAGCTAGAGCCCGCACTGAGAAACAGACGGGCTCACGGATTGAGCGTTGAAATACAGGTGAGAGTTTCATTTTCGTATTTTGAAAGGAATAATAAGCTATAGTAAAAACTGTAGAACCTTTACGCACTGAAGTTCTCAGATTGAGAATTCTAATTTGTTAATTAATCCATGAACGTATGTGCTTAATGTAGTGAAAAAGTTAAAACTTTCGGTCATACACTGAATTCATGTAATTTACATATTTGTTTCAAATTAGACAACTGATTAATTTTTCTTTAATGGAGAAATTTTTATGGTGTTTGAATTGAAGATTTTGTGGTGAAAAATAAAGTTTTCATGCTCCATAGGTTATGGTCACGCTGCGATTCTTGGCCGAGGGCAGCTACCAAAGGGGAGTAGGGCAAGATTTTTATACTTGCCTTAGCCAGCCCTCGGTTAGCAATTGCATTCGAAGGGTAACACAAGCGATGTGCCACAACATGGCAGGCCAGTGGATCAAATTCCCTTGGAATGAGCAGGAGAAGGACTTGATAGCCAACAGGTAACAAATATACTTTTGACAAAATACTGAGGACTAAATTAATTTTCAATGAAATATTATTGTAATTAATGCAAAGCACCTCGTGAACATTGATGGTTGTTTTTATAGAATTATAAAGGGAAATCATAGGTGCTATTTTCTTCGAAAATGACTTTATTGCATGTCAATCTCTGAGGGATGTGGAATCCCCATTGGGACCTGTCCAAGCTTCAGTTATAAATCTATAGAAAATCTGCAGCCCTCTCTATAACATATGTTTCTCTCGTCCATTGATATACCTTACTGAAAAATGACTTTACCTTCTAGATTTAGACCTATAGTGGGCTTTCCCGGCATAGTGGGAGCTATAGACTGCACACATGTGGCAATCAGCACTCCAATTATTCACGAGGAATCCTATAAAAACCATAAAGGGTTTTACTCCCTCAACGTACAAATGGTACATGGTTCAGCTCATCATTATTATTAAAGTGTTGTTCGATCATTGATATATTGGAAATCCAATACTAACGTATGTGCTAACCTTGTGTTGCAGTGAATTAAGGTGTATAAAATTGTAATTTTTCAGATTACTGATGACAACATGAGGATCATGAACTGTGCCTGCTATGCAGGCACAGTTCATGACCAGTTCATCTGGAATTTTTCCAGTGCTAAGGCAGCAATGAGGGAGGCCCATCAAAATGGGATTGGAAGGTACTACCTCTTAGGTAAGGATACATTTAATAAAAATTCATTCATTCCATGCAATATTTGTGTCTTATGAATAATTTAAATATTGTAGGGGACTCAGGGTATGCCCTTGAACCCTGGCTCCTGACTCCACTACCACATGCAGAGGATGGTTCACCGGAGCAAAGATACACAAGGGCACACTGCTCTACACGTTCAGTGGTAGAGAGGATGTTTGGGGTCCTGAAAGGACGATGGAGGTGCCTCCTGCGTGATCGTGTCCTGCATTACCAACCTCATGTTGCAGTGAAAATTATAATAAGCTGTGTAATTCTGCATAATATTATGGTGCACCATAGGTAAGAGCTCAAATTAATCTGAAGTGCACCATTCAATGCTAGACCTATTCACACATGAGGAACTTGATCATTTTCTATCATAGAACAACTGTAAAATTGTATTCCTATTCTATATTTGAAGTTGTAAATGATTTTGCATACCTTACCGACTGACTTCCACTTCCTCTTTCAGAATACAATTGCCTGACATTGAAGTAGCCGGTGAGGTGGATGGCAATCATGAAGAGAATATGAATGTCATCCAGGGAGAGAGATTAGCAATAGCCCGCAGATACCAAAGAGAAATCATCAATCAATACTTTACGTAAAGTTATGAGAGATGATTTCTCTTTGGTATCATACGGTTAAACAATCACTTGTAATGTAAATAGTCCATAGCACCTAAGTGATGCACAAAGCAATTTTTTTGTTACACCCATTGAAGTAAATGGTCAAATTTGTTTTTATTTTCATCCACATAGTATTACAAAGCAGGTTATATATATATATATCTATGAACTTTAATGATTGACTTAAAAAGGAATAAACTCTGTTGCATTCCGCTCGAGAGCAACCGCAATCCTCCTCTGGTAATCCATTATTTCCCTTAGAATGGCTTCCGTTCTGCTTTGCCCTGCGGTAAATGCACTGACAGCTTCTCTGAACAATCCCAACATTTCCTGAGTAGAAAAATGGTATCAGTGTAATAAATTTGTATACAGCTGTGATTCTTCTTGAGCTTAAGTTTTTCACATGAAAACAATCAATTGACTATTGTACCAACCTTCATCACCTTTAAATGCTCAGCCTCTGACTCCTTCAGCTCCTGATGAGCATGATCAATCCTTTCCACGACACTTCTGGGTCGTGGTTGTCTAGAAGCTGATAACAGTTGTAGGAGATAGAAATGTTTGTTATTTGATTTTACCAGTGTTAACTTTTCCATGGATTTTAAGTTAGATATTGTGTCTTTCCTCCATAATAAATGTGAAATTAGGATACTTACTTCTGAAAGGAGTAGTAGTCCCTGAAATAGATTATTGGCCCAGGTTAAACATGTGGGTAATGACTGAGATAATAACCAAATACATACTAGTATTTAAAAAAACTTACCTCCACTGCTGGTAGAAGCTTGAGGAACCACCTCTATGTCACTCACAGTGCCAACCTCCACCTATATTTGTAGTAAATTATCATCCATTTATTCTTTCTTGGTTTACAGTGAGCAAAATCCTTAAAGTCAACTCTTACAATAATGTCACTAAGGCTAAGCTAATGAAAGCTAAGATTGCTGATTCCCACTCTATATCTAAAGCCACTTTAAAGTATCCTCTTCATTCAATCGCAGAATACTATGTAAGTGATGTCAATGCTAATTAAGTGGGGAGTATGTATTTGCTATATCTATGCACCAATAAAGAATTTAAAATGAATTAGAAACCTCCACTGGCATCATTTCTCCATCTTCGAAAAGACTCTCTTCAGAGAGAGCACTCGGTGGTCTAACCCCAGTATCTACCAGTGGGGAGGATGAAACGGTCCCAATGATGGTCAATACCATCTCTTCCATTGGGGTAAGTGGTTGCAAAGTAATCTATAAAAAAACTGGCAATGTGATTTCATATTATAGCTTCTCATATTAACATTTGACTTTATGTTTACCGCATTATTCCCAGTGCTCCCTCGATTCGCCATCAGCTGAGCATTCTTTCCTCTCACCTTCCTCTTCATATCTGTCCATGTCTGTGAATTAAAATCAATGAATTGATTAGTGAAGTAATTGATTAATTAGTGAAGAAATTCAATGAATGTAACATTAAAGTAAAACCATCATCTTTATACCCACCTTTTTCCACTGATCTACTGTTTTTGGAGGACCATGACTGTCAAGTATTACCTTGAGGTCCTCCCACCGTCTAGCCATCGTCACCTTACCCTGAGGCCCCTCAAATCTTCCTCTGGCAAAATCCAGATGCTCCGACATGAAATTTATCATGACAGAGGTCTGCTTTTTATTGGACCTCACTTGCTTCTTTGCGCAAGTGACGCTAAATGCAAAATAATTCCATGGAGATACATTACCTTTCATTATCATGACTATAACCACAATATTCTTCATGGGTACCATGAATTATTTATAACTGTTGACTGCACGAAATATTAGGGTGCAATGATGGGCCTATAGGCCCTAACTATAGATAACTTTTGGTTTTAAACTAGATGTCAATCGTGATGACATGGGAATAAACAGCACTTACCCATTTCCCATCGATTCTTCCATCCTTATAAAGAGGAGTTCTTACGCTATCTTATTATAATGTATTTAAGTAGAAGAAGACCACACAATTTTATTTACGATTTGAATGAATCGTCAACTCGCTCTTTCGTTTGCTGTGCGCCGTTGTTTTTTGAAGACGGCGCCGCGCTATAGTGCTATATATTTACGAATATAGAAATTTCTATGTTAACGGTAGAATTTTCCGTGTAAAACACTTTTATTAACCCTGCGAACGAAATACTATGTTGAGCTTTAGCATACTTTCTATCAATATAAAAATATGTATAGGCACCTACATGCCTATACTTGAGGGTACCCTTTACAAACTTAATATTTAAATGATAAAAGCATAAACCATGGAAGAGGGAGTTTTCGCAAGAAGTTCACCGTAGACCTCTATTTCTTAGTACCTACTGTTTGACATAGGTAGGTAAGGTTTTGGAACCGTCATACACATAGGTAGTAGTTGCCGAATTATTTCCCCGTGTTATAACCGTTTCATTCAAGCATTTTCGGCTAGTTCATGAGTGAAAATGATTGAAGCTCGAACATTACATATTTTCGAGTTATTTTCATATCCTTCTGTGTCCGTATTAATGACTAAATAATTATGTTAACCAATTTATAAGTTGCTTCTATCATGCGCCACGAAATAGGAATTCATAAGGTACGTATCAATGTTGGCCGCTTTGAATGAATTTCAGCAAATTCCTGCTGATTCTCGTACCATCCGAGCATCAATTTTATTGCAGTGAAATATGCATAAAATATTGTACATGTCTGTGGAAGTACTATTAACAATATAGATAAAGGACGATATCACATTATGCTCGAAATTTTCAAGTTGTCTGCTGTATCACGTGACTTGTAACAAGGCTGCTTATTGGCTCCGAAAACTGTTCTGAAGATTCTCATACACTCCGAAGTCACCCGTCAAGTCGCCAGCGAGATACGAGTCGCTCCCAGTTCTGTAATCGCAGTGGCGACTCACGAGGGGCAGGATCGCGTGAGTGACGAGTGAGTCGCCCAAGATCCGTAATAGCCCTCCTGGTGCTCCACCGGCTCAAATCCTCCATCGCTGCCCACGTTTCAAGAGAAACATTCAGCCTTAAGGATGGGGAACGACTAGTTCCTTGAAACGTCGGCAGTGATGGAGGATTTGACCCGGTGGAGCACCTGAATAGCCTTCACTTCCAATGTGGTAAATATTTGTTATTAAATTGATCTGAAATAGGAATTCGAACTGATTAATTTCTTGAACTAAGAGACTGGCTACGTTTTTAAGTCACTTACTGCATGGATTCGGAGCTTACCTACTCTAACGTTATTGGGCCAGATTAAACAGCTTTACTATAAAATTTGTTTTAGGACACATTCATTAAAAGAATTTAATTGAATAAAAATTCACTTTAGTAATAATTAGCTTACCATTTATTCTAACATCAATCTCGTAACAATAGCCATTAAAACAAGTGAATACCATTTAATTAATAAATAACACAATGAAGTCTTTCAGAGTATTTTCAGATAAACTGCATCAAACACGGAAATTGATCTCTTTCGTGAATCCCTCTACCGATTATTTTCTTCCGGGACTTAAACTATTTGTGAGACATCGCAGAAATAATATTTGAAAAGATCAATTCGGTGGAAGAAAGCTTGTCGAAACTCACTGCGCGGGAACTAGTGTCAGCATTGGATAGAGGTGCTGGGAGGAGCATGTTGTAGGGTTGACACTGACATAGCAGTTTGAGACGATTGGTAAAAACGGAATTTGTACAAGCGTTGTTAAATTTTTAGACTTAAGGGCAATATTAATAAGTACACCGAAGCAAAAGACAAAAGTCACGGGCTAGATCAGGCCACACAGAGGGTATGGCGGTGTCACAAAGTTCGTTATACGAAACCTCTCCCTAGACGGCACGAGAGGAGAGAGGGGCGCAATTATGGTTGAATTTACGAATTATATAAATAAAATGAAACATTTTTTTCTATGCCACACAAATGTTATTAAATACCTCTCGACCGGTTCCGACCTCATCAGGTCACCTACATGGGCCTATTGGCATAGAATGCTTACTTGAGGGGATATATAAGTACGGAGTACAAGGAGACGGTGTAAGAAGGATTTACAAACAGGAAGAGGAGTGAGGAGTTACTAAGGAGAAGGGAAAAGGCAAGGCCATGGGAGGGAGGACACTGTCAAAGGACTGGTCAAGGGAAAATTATCGAACTATGGCGATAGTGGGGGTGGAACAGGTACTGAGTACTGAATAAAAGGGGGAGAGGTTTGAAGGGACTAGGTCATTTAAAACATCGTCTTTATAAACATTAAAAGATGATGAACTTGTCTGCTATTTCTCTAATGTATGTACGAAACCAGCATATGGTGGGTGTCTTCGAGAAATTAGGCAAGTTCAAAGGGCTCTGCATGTTGTCCTCAGAAGCTAAAAACATCCTTCCACAGACTAAAATGTTAACCCGAAATCCCAAAGTTTGTTCTTTGAATGTATCCGAAGGTAGTCCTTTTGGGCAATCACACAGCAACAATGAGAATGGATTCCCTTTTCAAACCGCAGTCATAACACTTATGGTGATCCTTCACAGTATGTACTGTTGGAAAATCGCCAAAAGAAAGTTCTTGGATCCACAGCCTTTTATAATACTCACCGCGTAATTGCATTCCCATTGGTTGGACGCGCAAGGCTGGACTCAATCAAAAACTCAAGGCCGTACACACGATCAAAACATCGAGTTTATTTCCGCATTCGCCGGCGGTCGTAGATTTTTCCAACGGATTCACACTCCTGAAGCTGCAGTGAAACTGAGTAACATGGGTTACTCACGGTTCTTCTATGCCCGTTTAAACTATTCGTCCTCACAAAAGCAAAAATATGGTGGAACATAAGATCCGCAATTTTTTCCTATTTACAGAACGAATATCCCTGTAGATCAATTTCAATTATCTACAAATTTTCAAAGACTAAAATAGGTTCTCTAAACCACTGTCACCTTCATTTCGTAAAGCCGCTATGAAAGATCATGCAGACTCCATTTCTGAGATTTTCTGCGAAAATTTAATTCTGCCTCTTTTGCCATATTTTGTTTAAATCGAAGCCCTTGCATATTTTTAATGAACAAAGATTATGAAGAATGGAATCACACTTTACATGCACCAATAAAAGGAGTCACCATGCTAAATTTCCACTTCCAGACTGAAAAAAACATTTTTTTTTCCATTTTGGACAACTTTTTCGATTTCAGCCCACTGTGCGTCATCTGATGCACCGGAAGAAATTTAACTTTAATATGTCACTGCCTTCACAAGGAAGGTACAAGTTAGTATGTACATGCATGGATTATCATCGGCTTGAGTGAACACAATCCGAAAGAAGTTTGCGGGCATCCTCCCTAACTATAGGCAACTCATCAACGCAAATGAAAGTTGGTTCGTTGCCTAACATTCAAGGATAAAGGAAAATCTCTTTGTAGGAATGAAGGATGAAATTGAAACACTGCAATTTCATCCTTCATTCCTACGATGAAAGATTTCCACAGCGTTAAGCCTGAAACTATTAACTTTGAAAATCTCTTTCTTATGCCAATCCTAATTTAGCTTATAATATTCACCTGCTACTATAACATTACAGCAGAGGAATAAAGATTATTTACTTCCGGAGTGAATCTAAATACGCAAGAACTCTTTATATAACTATTTACCCTGATTAATCCACAAATTCTCAAAAGCATTGAATTCTCATCCTTATTTTTACTAAGGGGTTAACTTACCCCCTTAAAATAATTTTTTCGGAAAAAATCTAAAACACTAAACTTTGAAATATATTTTTCTTTAAGAAATTGGCTTTATGTATTTGGATATATTTTAGACTATTTTGAAGGATCCAAAGCATCCGTAAAAAAATGAGATTTACCTTTATCAAAATAGGTGTTGCAACCTCCGAGTATCGTAATGGAGTTAAAAGAGGCGTATTGTAATTGAAAATGATGCGCAGATTGATTTTCAATTTTATCGCTTATGTAAGCGAATATAAGCCGAAAAAATATTTTTGGGGGTGAACTTTAGGGGTAGTTTTCATCCATTAAACCGGCTTCTCCGCAGATAAAAAAATATGTGTCATAATGTTTCTTTCCCTACAAAATGAGTAGTATTTGAATAAAATAGGTGAGGCACGCCTGAGATACCTTACTTGTCAGTGGAAATTTATAGAGTGGCCTCCATGAAATATGAATTAGTATTTCATGTAGGACACTTTTTTATATTCGTCAGTGATATTCATTAAGCGTTGAAATATCGTTTCTGGACATGTAAATTATAGTATGACATTTGATCGTGGGCACTCTCGGAGGTATTACTCTCAGCACTGAGTACCTGGGGGAGAATATTACGTGTAGCATCAATCTGGGCTACAGAAAGCAATTATTATTATCATTCATTTCATGTTCTAAAGATAGATTAGTTCTTTGACATCCTTCTTCACTTATTACAGTGTCCAAGTTAGAGGAAAAGATTAAACATGAATGACCCTTCTTCAACTCTGTAGCCGTTATTCTACTGAAAACGCATTCTCAATGACTGGCTGAGAAGGAATTAGCAAACATTATACCGCTCATAACAACTAGCAAGTATCCTAAGAATCTTAGAGTCTCAGAATAAAAAGACGTAGAACAAGTCATCACAGGGAAATCCAGGAAAATTAAGGCCAGGAAAACAAGGTGATTCAGGTTGAATTAGATGTCTGATGTCAGTTTCCGGTATCAGCATGCTAGCAGCATGTTGTCGGATTGATTGGTCTGGGACCGTGAAAATGATGGCCACCGCAAATACAGCAGAAATCTGACCTGTTGCTGCCTCCTGTTTGTTACTCAACTCGGTGATGCTGCGCTGCTCTTTGGCTAGAGACACGGTTTTAACAAGATTCCTCCGAATATGAAAACCCCAAGGGCCGTGAAAGCAAGAAAGGTGAAAAAATCCGTCTCTTTGGCGCATTGATGAACTCACCGCCGCCGCGAAGGAATGACGAGGAGAGAGAACGCAAATTGGAGTGAAAAGCTGTCGGGGGAGAGAGTGGAGCGGAGATGTCTGTGCGAATGTTGGCTTCCACGAGTGCCTCAAATGCGAAGCGTTGAACATTTAATTGCAAAATGGCTTCTAAACGAACGACCGCTCTCTCATCTCCACCATTCATGAGTGATTTCCAGTATTTCTTGCTGTGTTCTGCTATAGCCGCCATTTTTCACATACATTTGGGGAACATATAAACCGAAATTGAATGCACCAGAAAATCATTAGAGTGCAGATATAGTAAACGTGAACCTCATGTGGATTGTAACGCCTTCGTTAGGGCTTGTTGGTTTTAACCCTCTGCATATCGATAAAAGGAATAAATGGATAGGAAGATGCGCAGACAAAGCTTCATAATGCCATTTAAAGGCAACAGAAATGCATAGTAAACTGAGATAAACCGTCTCCTCTCAGCTATCGGGTGAAATTGCTCTCAAGCTGATTGTCAAGGCCGTTGAAATGTAAGACATTTTAAAAGCTTTTTTGACTCCATACAGTACACTCGCTCCTGGTACCAATCAATTAAGCTGGAAGTAATTTTCACTCGTAACTTATTTTTTATGCATACACGTTGACAATTTCAATCTGTTGCTTTTCCTCCTAAGGCATTCAAGAAAATTCACAATGATTATTAAAATACGGACTTAATACCATTGAGCATTTCTTCTGTTTCCAAGATAAAATTACAAGTTTTGCACTTAAACCATGGATGGGACATTTATAATTCCATGGCTAATTGTTTAGATAAGATGGAGAGGTTTGTCGATAAAAGTGTCTATTTCTGTACCAAACAACTATATTCTCCTGAAATATTGCCGTAAATAAAATTTTCTGGTTATTGTTTTCAAATGTTGTCAGCATCGGCAAGCACTGTGCGTGATTGTACCTGGAGGAAGAGGTCCATTCGGTTGAGAATACGGTATTTGTCCAATGAATAGGCAGGGGTTGCCAACCAATCATTGATTTTTGAAGAGACCATTTGGCATAACACATATGCCTGGTCCATATTAAAAAATAAGAAATATATTTTCATAGATTTATTTTTTTTAGTATGCATAAATTAAAAATATTGTTCACCCTAAAAAAAACCTTTAAATTACAAGAGCAGATTCCAGAGTATTATCACAGCATAAATCTGAAGAGTAGCACGGTAATGGCCTCTGACCTCCATGTAGAGTTTTATTGCACATCTTCCCTGATATATATTTTGGCCAGTTCTCTCTTGTAAAACATTTTTTAACCTCCAGTTGCCCTATGGAGCCCCTGGACCCGGGACCCGATCACCGGGACCCGGTCAAGGCGAATGATTTTTTCTCTGTGGAATATCTGCTATTGTGGATACATTTTATTTCTATACCTAACAACAACCACATTGATTGATGTGATCCGTCGCTCAGCTCACCATGATCCACGTCGTCCGAACTGAATATATTGATGCTAAAATACTTGAAGTCTCCCTGATTGCATAAATATGTTTCCTGTAGGTATGCTTGATGAACTTTATCCTATATAAACTTTTACCTTGATGGGGATGTGTGCGAAAGTCTGACATCATATGAGGAGTGGCACAAAGAATTATTTCTTATCCAATATGTCTTCACTTCAACGTCAGTCACATAACAATTATTACCGTTATATGAGACAGGAATCATCTCATAATGGGAATAAGACCAACAAAACCTTTCGGCCACAACATGACCTTCATCCTATTGATTAATCATTCTAAAACTGATATTGGCATTATTGCTACAGTTCGGTTTCAGATTATATATCTATTTGAGAGATTTTATGGTTTGAGGAATCAAGTCTGTACACAATTGTCCCAACTCCATGCCATGGCTGGGATCTCATACACACGATACACACTTATTCAGCTCATAAAGGAGGCAGTGGTGAAGCAGGGGTAGGCAAGGATTGAAACAGAATGAAGGGAAATTAGCCCTTCATTCTGATTTCAATCCTTGGTCAACACAGGAGTGGCCTCCTTCACTTCTATTTGATGAGTAGTTGACAGTTGTTCCCATATCATTTCACAGTTGTCTACAGGCAGTAACTTCACTTCCTGTTTGAGAGAAAAGGGAATGATGAAATTTTATCTTTAGCAACATAATTACCAGAGGATATTTGAGATGGTTCAATCAAAGCCCAAGACTTACGCTTTTCTTTTGCTGAACACTAGGGCTGCCATGTCTCTGAAGGGACACTCAATCATTAAGTAGAGCAAAAGTGCTGCAGCGTGGGCATATACCATATCGGTTATGGACACAGATATCTGGAAAGAAACGATAGTCATTTTCATAAGGTACAGGTAGCGATTTTAGCAAAGGACAAATCAAAGATAAATTTATAACCAGCGACATTTGTTGAAGGTCGGAATTATTGAGAATGCTTCCAGTTGCGACGTTTATTGAAGGAAAAAAGATTTCATCCGTGAGTGAAGCTCAGAGCCGTCAAAAATCGCAAGCATAAAAACCACTACCTGTTCAGTATTTTCTCCTTTGTATAGCTGTCAAGTGGTGCACAGTTCTTAAATTTGTAAATTTGATCATTTAAATGAGTGAAAGATAGCCAGTCCTGTGAGCAATGCTGAACGAGTGGAGTCTTGAATGCATTTTGGTGGAACAGAATAGTTTTAGAGAAACAATGTATTTGCAAATGTCCATGGAATTGCTTCCAATTACTTTTGTTGCAACATGAATCCTTATGGTCTCCTAAGACTCTTTGTTGGCAAAGATACCAAAATCGCAAAAAATGTTTTATCTCTGAATTATGAAGCAGATTTAAACCAAAATATGGGCCTTACATAATAACGGCCTGATTTGATTGACTTTGTTGAGAAATTTAGGTAAAACCATGAAGTTTGTGCCATTTTATTTGGTGGCTTGGAACTTGACCTAATGTAGGCAGCTAACTTTTTCTGACAAAAGGAGAGAAGGAAGGCATTATAGAACTGTTATAAACCCAAGAAAGAAATCCATAGAGGACAAGAGTGTAGGTTATAAAGAAAAATTATGACCCTAAAGCCAATTTCACCATTTTATGATGGGTGGGGATCTCCGGAGAAAGCAGGAGTGTTCAGGGAACAGAAGAGGGGCGGAGAGAGAAACCCGGCGTCGGAATTACCGTGCTCTTCTAGAAGGGCCCCAAGGAGACTAAGGATTAACGTCCTATCCAACGGACGAAGTACTGGACTCGAAGCGCTCTTCACAAGGCACTCAAGAAGGGACCGGTATAACATTGAAAATGACCGGTTAGTTTTTGCCATTTATATGTCCCATGAGAGTATGACGGGTTTACCTTTCAAGCCTCATAAATTTATTTCCGGGTAGCTTGTACTTACCATATTGAAGGTGCTCAGGTAGAAAGACTGACGAATCATTCCAACAGCTATTAAGTCAAAGGGGAGGTGAACAAGATAAGCACTATATGTCAGTTTCCCGAGGGCAATGAAGAGTTTATTGGAGAGTATGAAGTTGATCCAGCCTGAAATTAAAAGTGCGAGAAATAAATTAAAATTCATTCATCGTATGACTATTATGCAAAACGATGCGTCCAAATGATATTTCACCGTGTTTTGAATGTCTGTTGGATGGCAAATATTTTTTGCGTGACTAAGCATCACAGGGTAAAATAATTTCAGTACTCCACAAAATTTTAAAATCATTACAAATTCTACCCCTTAAGTAAAGTAAATTGTAACACTAAAATATACAAAGCCTACGATCAAAGCATTTCAAACACTGGAGAAAAATTTTTTAGAATCACCTAAAAACATATCAGCATGTGCTGAAAATGTTGTCAGGTGATTTCAGGAGAAAATTATTTTTAACAATAAGTCCGTATATTTATAGCATATGTTCTAAGACTCTAGGTTCCGATTAAATATCAGAACACTGATTCTGAGACCTACCTTTGAATTATATGTTCATCGGATATCTGAATCCGAGTTATTTGATTTTTACGAGCAGAATTCCTAGTGAGGAAGCAAGGGGAATTTAAAGCTATCCGATAGCGAGATTGATTGAAATCGATTAATTGGAATTGGAATTGATTCTTCAAGAATCAATTCCAATCATGCCAATCGGTTTGAATCATCGTGTGTGGCAAACTGGAATTGGTATCTTATCGTGTGCCTGGTATGCTGTGCCTAGCGTTACTGGTGGCTGTAACATTATTTTACGAAAGTACGGTGATCGGAAGAAAGACGACCCCTGCGCCGCGCCCGTCGTGCTTCCGCATTTTAACGGTCTAATTATGTTGTAAAATAAACGACTGGTGATTTTCATGCTTACTCATAGGTTTCAGTCAGAATATATATTTGCAATTTTTTATAGCTGGGTTCATTTTCATCGTGTGTCCGTGATAAATCGATTACTTACTCACTCAGTTGCTAGATTGTGGATATTGTGTTTCAATTCCAATTGATTCCACATGCACTCTTCATTTACTTAATTTGAGGTTTGTCACGTATGAGAATATCTGCTAAGATTATTATCATTTTTCTCTGAATCAGGGAAACATGACTCCAGGCTCAGATTGATGAGGATGCAGTCATTTATTCTTAATACTGACCCCTTTATCTTTAGGTAACCGACGAAGCCTATTGTAATTTTAATTTACTTAAGGACCAATCAAAAAATTAAAGTTCGACCGGAATGTTGGTTTTTGTTAGGTGAGGGTCGAGATCACCCCATTCCAAACCATTGGTGTATGAAATTCACTAATGGGGTCGTATACCATATTTTTTTAATTGCCGAATATGATAGAGTTTGTAAAATAAAAAGACCCGTATTTTTCCGTTTTTTGATCCGTCAATTATTTCTCGAGTTATAAGCGGCGAAAAACTGATGTTTTTAACCCTTTCGGAAAAGTCGGCGTGGTGCAACCTCTGACGTACATCGACTTCGTCCAATCACAACTGAGCCCGCGAAGCTACTTTGCCTTATCGCAATGGGGGGACACAGCAGACTCTGCCAATAGGACAGTTGCGACAGCATCTGTGCGAGCAGACCTTCCGAGAACCCCCCTCCACTCCTTTTCCTTCCCATAAGAGAAGTCAAGGATGTGAGGAAAATGACGTCATTGTTATCACAGCAGCTTTTTCGGTGGGCGTCACCTTTATCTTATTTTAATTTTTGATTTATGAGTGAATGGTTGCGGTTAGAAGATTAATTTTTTCACTAAAATTCTTTTTTTGTTTCAATCTAACGATTTCGTGTACAAAATTGCGATTTCTGTTCCGAGTAAACGCCCCCATTATGGGTAAGGGTTATGAAGTTCTGACTCTCTGACACTCAGAAAATAGAATTGCGAATAGGAGCGGGTGTTAAGAAAAGATTCTGCTCGGGATTTGAAACCGGGCCCTTCCGGGTGGTAGTTCTTGGATATATAATCTATGTCGCTAGATGTGATCATTTTCTTTATCGCTTAAATCCATGATAATGTTTGTTACAAACAAAAATAACACCTCTGTCTAATTGTAGCATTCATAAAAGAAGTGCGTTCGCTTAAAAATAAGACTTTTTTTAAGTTCAACCAAGACTAATTGTTTCACGATTAGCACTTTTTTTACCAAAAACCTTAAGAGTAGCTCATCGCTCCTCCCACCAGGCTACCACGATGAGGGGACAATAAAATTACAATTATTCTACATTTTACCACCACATACTCTTTACCACATCTGTTCCATGCCATTCATCCGTTTTACTGACAGAAACTCTCCAGTCAATCAGTAGCAGTTCACAACGAGACAAACATGCCAAATACCAAAGGGAAGTACTCACTCAGATTACCCGATGACAGGGATATGATTATGATGGCAATGCCGCAGCCCCATAACATGCGATGCGTACCGGCATACAGTGCTGCCTCTATCGGGTAGTAGGGGCGTCCGGGAACGTAGAAGAGGGCGGAGTAGAAGAGGGGTCCGATAAGCAGGAGGCAGCCTCCAAGGAACAAAGGGATGGACACCATCTGGTGAGAGAGGAAATAACGTTAGCAGCGGAGGAAAATAGCTGTTGTTTACACTATTGCCCTGGCAATCTATACTTTTGTACAAATACGGGACCATGTGAGTGACCTCTTTCCAGATATTATTCACCTGGAGAGAAAAGGAGGAAGAATTGACTCAGAACTACTGGAAATGAGTGAAGAGGGATCTTGCGAACGAAAACCATTTTGCTAAATCTTCTCCTTTTTGAACACGTAGAACTAGATTAGATCGTATCTATTTTATGGTTTGATTAGTTAGTTTAGTACGAAATGCATGAAATAATGCTCTTGGTATATGTACACTCTGCAATACCTGAAAAAGGTCACCAGGACAGAGAACATGTGTGCCGCTACAATGGTAACTGCGTGGGGAGGTAGTGCTCAGTTTATAATGCCTCCCTTGGAATAACACCCTTAGTGTCGCTCGTTTATTCAATGAATTTCTATTTAGCCGAGTTCAAGAATTTACTTGCCATCATCAGGACCGAAATCTGGCGATGTTATTTCAGGGTTGAAACTGTAAAGTTTCATTTAAAAGCGAAAATTGATTGCAAAAAGTTTTATTAACCCGAATTGGACCAATCAAAAAATTAAATTTCGACCGGAATGTTGGTTTTTGATAGGCGAGGGTAGAGCTCACCCCATTCCAAGCTATTGACGTGTGAAATTCACTAATTACGGGTAAGGGGGCCAGTTCCTTTCTCTGAGCCACTTGCGATTTACTATGGCGTTCTGGCACACAGAAAATAGAATTGCGAATAGGAGCGGGTGTTCAGAAAATGGTTATAATATAGTTTGGCACGGAATGGAGCCAAGAATTTAGTAGCGTCCACTTCGTGGAGGATTTGAGTAATAGGTGGATGTTTAGACGGATTAGCAATACCATTTGCATATGTTAATGATTCATGAAAAATATTCACTTACCCTCGACACTTTCCTCTCGTTCATTTTGAGTTCGTAATGAATGTAGCCTGCGATGAGTCCCACAATGTATGGTCCCGCTCTCGTGTGTGTCGGGTAGTACATCTTAAGAAGCAATTCATTGTTGCCTTGTGCATTCAGAATGAAAGAGCTGTTGAGAAAAGAGAGAATTGGAGACATATATTTTATGCACAATGATCATTATAGATTACGTGTTACATAGGCTGCTATCAACATTATGATTATATTAAATTATAAACTTGTGTCGGTCAAAAGGGTTTGAATGGTAAATTAGTTTTTAAATAATGCAATGCTAAGTTAATTTTTGACTCTGATTTCTACAGTTCAGAACAAACGATGGTTCGTAGATGATACATAGAAATCTATTAACAATATCACTTTTTCATTACGTATGCGTAATTAAAAAAGTAACATTTGCAAGCTAACCAATTCATGAGATTAAAACTTGGCTTAAGTTACCGGTTGCTTGCAGATTTGGTAGACTCCTTCCATGCATATTTAGGATTTTTCATGTGGAGGGTCTTTCCCGAAACAAAACTGCTGTTCCCAAAACAAAAAGGCATTTCTCAAATTACCATTTTGTGGATAAATTTTTGCATGACCGTAGTAAATATACATAACTGATGTTATTTCAACTCCAGGAGAGAAAAATAAGAATTTATTCAATAACGTGGCAGTCCATAAGAACAAACTTTACAACGGGCTTTCCCATGTTACAAATCCATAGCGGGCTGCGCGAGGAAGTACGTTGCAAGTAAGTTTTCTCCATAGACCTACAACGCGCTTAACCACGTTGTCTTCACGTTGTAACTGGGAAATATACTTGTATAGGGGAAATATTTTAGAGTATTCTGTAGTGCATGATGCATGTATTAACCCCTTAAACACTATAGATACTAACAATCAAGTTGCATGAGACAGTATAGTTGCTTGTTTGCATGTCAGTAGTGCATGCTTGGAGATCTTCACCCCCTGCCACACACCCTCGCGGTGGCTTGCAGGGTATCGTGTAGATGTAGATGTAACTGCGTTGCTGAGGGAGGACGAAAGTGCGTTGTAATGATGGTCTCACGCTTACAACGCACTTTGTCGCGTTGCAAATGCGATGCAACTACGTTGGAAGTGAGTTGTAACAACGTTGTGAACCTGTTGGAAATCTGGCACAACACGTTTACAACTTACTTGCAACGGACTTACAACGCGATATCTTGTGCGGCTGCTTCGTCAGGGTACCGAATCAAGTAGGAAATCAAGTAGCTCAGCGAGCATACTAGCGATCATGCTTGCCAGCCAGTATACTGGTTTTTTTTCACACGATACTGGAAAGCTGGCATATTAGAGAGTATCCTCGACCTTGAGCTGGATCAAGTGTCATGTGAAACGGGCTTTACTTTATTACTTACTCCAGGTAGATGAGAAGCGTGGCGTCCAGGCCGCGCGTCAGTGTGATGATGGCCGGCACGAGGGCGGACAGCGCCGCGGCGACGGACAGCAGAACTAGGCCGATTCGCGGCCTGCTCCTCAGCAACAGGATAAGTGGCACACTTATCACAAACATGTGCGTGTCGCACGGCAAGTACCACGAGTGACTCAAGCACTGGAACAGAGAGATAGGGGACAACATCTTATAACTCACTAGGATGTGCACTGCTTGCAGTTGAGGTACTTCAGAGTCAAGGGATTCTGTATCCTGGGATTGAAACGGAATTCCAGATTTCTTTTGAACAAAGTTTCAATGATATTTCTTTGATAAAATTACTAAAAAACAATTGAATTATTCCTAAATTCACAGCGTGTAATTTTATGATTAGCTGATGTACCATTCTCTCAGGGTTGACATAGTTGTTGACGTAAATCATGTTTGTCCACCAGTTTTCCAAGCACCTCTCTCTCTCTGGACCAGTAATCTTCTCCCATAGTGGACCAGAGCCTATCTTGTTCAACAGGGTGGCGTAGAAAAACAGCAGGAACATAAACACCGGAGTCAGTCTGCCATTGGAAAATAAAAAAAGTATTGTTCAATGGAAATTTATCAACACGAGGGATGAAAATTTAGAATATAGGCATATTGCAATCAGAACTTTAAACGTAACTTTGGAGATGTAATGCTTGAGACAGATAATCTCCGAAGAAAAATTATGTTAGATGAAATTACACCAAAATCCTATTGAGATAGGCTTAGTATAAAATTAAACTTCCCATTTCTCAGAATTGTTGCTTTCGAAATAATAATTATGCTCGGAGGTAAATATCGCTTCTCTCACTTATCTTCACTCACTCACTTAGGGTTACAATATCAACAAACAAATACAAATCAACAAACAAATTCTGACGAACACAACCTGTGGCTCGCAACAAGGAGGCCTTTTTCTCCGGGCTGTTCACAGTGTACTCCACATCTGTTTGTGCTATATAGTAATGTAGATACTACAGAACTGCAATAGCAGCGCATTAGTTGTACGAGAGCCTGTTCTGACGAACAAAACCTGTGGCACGCATTGAACAACGCGTTCTTATTTCTTCGCAATTCCTGAGAAATGTATCACCGTGAAGGGATGTTTGAGACTGACCTCATGTACCGGAAGACGTAAATGAGGAGGATTCCCAGCTTCCTCCTCTCCAGCTCCTTCATCAAGAAGTAGACGAGAAGAAACGCCCCGGATGTGAAGAAAGTGTCCACGACGAGGTCTCCGTGGAGAAAACAAGCGTGCAGTGGGTTCCTGTTGTTCTGAAAGAAAATTGACCCCGGAAATGATTGACCCGTGGCGACTTTGCTTGTAACATTAATTAGACGAGGTGACTCGTCAACGACCTCTCAATATAACCAAATGCGTTTCCGTTGATTGACCGGAACCATATCTGTCAGAGGGGGGGGGTGTGCTTGGATCGCTTGGGATTGATTCCGGTACGTAACTAAGGACTCACTCGTATGTTTTTACATTGCGTTCGGGATTATTCCGTACCGGAATCAATCTCGAACCATTCAAGCACACCCCCTCTGGTGTGGAATCACGGATGAATCTTTCGCGTTATCGCAATCTTTATCGTTAACGCTTACCCCTATAGTAACGCAGGGTTAACGATAACCGTCTATAAAATTTGCTCCACTGATTGTGATAAGCGATTTGAAGTGCTCTGCGAAAAATGAAGAACGGAGATCACATTCTCTCTGACATAATTTAAACCTGCTGCATTTCATTTACCGGATTTATTCACAGTATTTGGCATAAGCCTTATTTTTTAATTCTTCCCGGAAAACACAATGTGTATATGAAGATTTATTTATTGGGCAAAACGTGCTGAAAAACTTGAGAAGTTGTAAAATAATGTTAAGTAAGGCATATTAAAGGGAAAACTAGGTTAAAGGCGTTATTAAAATTGTGACGCGCATTTTGTATTCATTGCTCACAAATTGCCATCATTAAAACTTCATTTGATCTACTTTTGTGCATTAAAATACGTGTATTGGATCCTAAAAAGGAGTACGCTAAAGTAAGCGCCCCCTGACGAGCATTATGCTCAGGACGACTTCTAATGTGTTATTGTTTTATTTTTTTCTCAGATCAAATCGTTTTTTTTAAGTCTATATTTTTGTACTTTTATTAACGAAATTTGATTTTGCTAACTTAAAACCATCTAATGTACGATATATATTTTATGAAAAATATATTCCTCAGGAAAATTGAAATCAAACACATTCTAATTACACCATGATGAAGTAACTCTTTGCGTTCAGCTTAAAATTTTTAGAAATGCCATTGCAAGGAAATAGAAAGGGCTGCGATTAAAAAATTAAAGAATCAGCTTAAGACAAGTAATGACTTCCGTCAACATATTGACAGTTGGTAGGTTTTCGCAGCGAGGGTGATCTTGCCTAATTGTAAGTAGGTATCTTTAGGGAGCGGCTGCGAGTCGTGGCGAGGCATCGCGAAAAACAAGTCAGCCGAAGAAGACACACCCGTTGATGCGTTCATTAGAGACAGTAGCCGTATCCGAAGTATGCTTCGGCAAAGCATTCTTGGTGATGACGTATTGCTGACGTACAATAAAGCATGATTGGGAAAGTATACTTCATATTCGGACAGTCTACGGTAAGGAGCGACGTTAAGCAGTAGTGGCAAATAAAAAAAAACACTAGGCATAGTGAAACACGATAGGGGGCAACGTCTATCAATTGTTTAGATCGGAAGAAAAAGAGCGATTATATGTATATAAACCTTTTCATTGATATGTATATTAATAATTATGCAAATGTAATATACGAAGTAGAAAAATAGATACTACACGCATTTATAAGTAGCCAACGACTCCGCCATCTTTTGTTATTCTAGTCAACAATGCTTCGAAGCCAACATGGAAGCGTGCTTCTGTGCTTTGGCTTCGTAGCATGCTTCCCCAGAGTGCTTCGCGTTCGGACGTACTTCGGGTGTTTCCGACGGTACCCCCCTCCACTTGCAAGCAAGCATTGTAGTATGCTTAGCGCTAGAAGCACACGTTTCGGACAGGGCTGGTGAGTTGATTGATTACACGGCTCACCTCTTCCACGTAGTTGGCGTTCTGCAGCGGCCCCAGGAGGACGTGGATGAACTTGTGCGAGATGATCACAGAGGCCGTGGAGATGAAACGGATGCCGAACATCACGTTGAGCCCTCCAACGTTCTCTCTCTTGCGCGGCAGGTGCACGAGGTTGTTCTTGATGGAGAAGCAGAGCAGCAAGTTGGTCATGAAGCCTGCAAAGAAGGGAACAACCCATTTCGACTCTTATCCCACACTAGCGTCGCACAAGTAACCTTGCGAAACTGAGGACTTAATCTCTCTGACTGCTGATCGTCAGAATCCTCGTGATACTTTTAAAAAACTCCTGGAAAATGACAATGGAAGTGGAAGAGAAACAATTGGAGATAACCTTCGAACGTCGAGTCAAAATTACACCAGTGCCCTGGAGGGGGGTTGGGGTGTTTGAAACCGTTGGGATTATCTCGATTAGGTAACCAAAAAGTCACGTGGTACAAACACGAATGCTTTGCATATTTAGTGTGCCTGAAACGCTCGTTACAATATCGTTAATTGTTCTAAGCTGAGTTTTTCTCATCTGTCTCAATATAGAGTCCCCAGATGAGATAAAGCACGAGTGTAAACAACGAATAAAGCTGAAATCAGCCATTTTAATACAAAAGTTTCGAACCATTCGGGGATCGGGTTGGTGTGGTGGCTAGAGTACTGGCCTACCATCCCGAGGGCCCGGGTTCGATTCCCGGCAGTGGCAGATTTTTCAGTGGAAAACCGGTCCCCACTTGAGTGCCTAGTGGAGGGCATTTCGAGCACAGTACTCCGTCCGTCGGATGGGACGATAAGCCGTGGTCCCCTTGGCGCCTTTCGTTAAGAGTAGGCTAATGCCGACGCCGGGTTTCTCTCCACCCTTCCTCCGTTCCCTAAAAACTCCTACCATTACCCAATTACCCACCTATCCTATATGGCGCAAATGACCTAAGCTGTCGGTCGCCTCCCCTAAATAACCAACCAATCGAACCATTCGTGTTTATACCAAGTGACTCTTTGGTTACCTGTTCGAGAGAAATCCAGACTGTTTCTAACACAACTCTTCTGGACTAGAGTGTGTCCATGGAGACGCTGTAGATGATCTAAACCGCCCCACGAACTAGCGGGCGAGGTTGCAGATTGTAACTATTATACAGTCGAGAACTCATAGAAATCGGAGCTGAAGGTCAAATCTTCTCTTAAAGCTGGAAGAACACTAAAAGCCGTTTCATATTGAGGGTATAAAAAATAACTTAGGGTTGAGTTAAGAAATCCAAAATCGCGCATTGTAATGGTAGTGACACGCCGTGACAGCGACGAACATGGTTCATCTAAATTTTTATGTAGTAGCATAAGGTACCAATCAGGAAGGTGCTTGAGTTATAGATGCAAGAATAAACTGGGGTTTGTTAACATACATTAAGATGCCCAATCGCAAGAAATTGTTACCTCTGCTCTCGTAGCACTAAGTAGTTGAGAAGGTAAACACAACAATAATAAAGATGGAGTCCTTATTAAATGAGTATAAGATAAAAATAAGTAATGTTTACGTTAAGAGAAACTTCAAGAACTCAAAAAATGAATGTGACACATGAATCGACCCTCTGCTTCCAATCCCACCACCCTCGTCTTCGTTTCGCGTCAGTCCACAGATTAACAAATTCCTCAGCCACTAAATACATAAATTAAATCCGTCAAGTCCATTTCTAAGTACATGCTTAGCTGTTTGCGGGAGGTAAAAATTCCCCAGGCCGGGATCCCATGAGACACAACAAAGATGGATGAAGTGAAGGGGTGGATTCGTAAAAGAAGTAAAAGAAAGATTTATGAGAAGGCAAAAATACCAAAC
Source organism: Platycnemis pennipes (assembly GCA_933228895.1). Classification (NCBI taxonomy): domain Eukaryota; kingdom Metazoa; phylum Arthropoda; class Insecta; order Odonata; family Platycnemididae; genus Platycnemis; species Platycnemis pennipes. The sequence continues at coordinate 113,868,471 of OW121855.1, read as the reverse complement.
TCTTAGAATAAAGTGGCTAAAGCACTCCTTTACTTGGGTTTGCAACGGCAGTGGCCATTTTGAGGCTCAATCACACTCCCACTCAGGGGGGAAGTCCCACGACAGTGACCCAACAATAGCGCGATTAAAAATAATAATATACTAAGGCTTAACGACGATGAATGACCCTAAATGCAGTGAGACCATAGTACAGCATGGTATCAATCCAAATGACAGAAATTTAAATTTTGCGAATTTTAAACATAAGCAGCACGTGGAAAGTGGGCGGGATCCTAATAAGAGCACATATTTCTTTGCGATGGTTTAAGTAAGTGTGAAATCTAGGGATTGCTGAGGAAAGAGACTTCGGGAAGTAGGTGGGAGAGTTGAACTCATCATCCGTGTGTACGGACGGCAGAAATACCAACTACATGACCATCCGGTGGGAACACGTGCAATATGATTATTTGCTACGACCGTAAGCGGTTATAAAAATAAGCTGACGATTTAGTGATACCGTATGAAAATGAGTTCACAAGTGGATTTCTTTTAATTACTTCTTTCAACTGGAGATACTGAAACAATCAGAAAGGACTTTAATATTTTTCCTGGAAAACTTGCAGTTTTTCGTTGCTTACTCGAAAACAAATGAAGTGGTATTTTTATTTTTAACCATTTAGTTTCCTTGAAAAAAGCTAACCATGTTCAAGTTTTTATCAAAATTTGAAATGATTCTAATGTTCGAATGCGGTTTTTTTTGAAGTTACACCCATTCCCACAATTTTAACACATGCATTCCGAATCAATAAATTACCGTAAGAGGGTACTGGTATGGTTTCCAAGAGCACATATTTCTTTGCGATGGTTTAAGTAAGTGTGAAATCTAGGGATTGTTGAGGGAAGAGACTTCGGAAGCAGGTGGGAGAGTTGAACTCATCATCCGTGTTCTCGGACGGCAGAGACAACAAGCGGGCATGATGGGAAAAATCTCACCGAGGGCTGAAAATGGAGAACGGGGTAATCCCAAATGAGAGAACGGGAGCATTTCTTGGTCACGTGAGCCTATGAAACCCGAGCATGAGCGAACGTAGAAATCGGTGCATGTTTCTGCACGACCGGAAAAGAATTGCGAATCAAAATAAACAATTGAAATGTTGTAGTTGTTGATAACAGTCTTTGGCATGTTAAGACCACGTCCACTGTAGATGTGTGGCAAGCAATTTACCAATAATACTATTTGGGAGTGCTGCGAGGGTCACGTGGAAAAGCATAACAAACAATTTTTAAAATGTTGGGATAAACAATATGCTGGATTAAGGGATTGAGTTTTGGGCGATAGCAGAGAGCCATAAAAGATGGTATTCATCCAATCAACAATCGGGATTTCCGCTATTAAACGTGCTAAGGTTGAGTAGCACTTAGAAGATGACAGCAATGGGGGCGTTTACTCGGAACCGAAATCGCAATTTTGTACATGAAATCGTTAGATGGAAACGAAAAATGAATTTTAGTGAAAAAATTGATCTTCTAACCACAACCATTCACTCACAAATCAAAAATTAAAATAAGCAAAAGGTGACGCACACCGAAAAAGCTGCTTTGATACCATTGACGTCATTTTTCTTCCGTCCTTGACTGCTTTTAGGGGAAGGGAAGGGAGTGGAGGGGAATCTCGGAAGGTCTGCTCGCACAGATGCTGTCGCAACTGTCCTATTGGCAGAGTCAACTATGTCCCCCCATTGCGATAAGGTGAAGTAGCTTCGCGGACTCAGTTGTGATTTGTGATTGGACGAAGTCGTTATACGTCAGAGGTTGCACCACGCCCACTTTTCCGAAAGGGTTAAAAACATCAGTTTTTCGCCGCTTATAACTCGAGAAATAATTGACGGATCAAAAAACGGAAAAATACTGTTTTGTTCATTTTAAAAACTATCAGATTCGGATATTAAAAGATATGGTATTCGACCCCATTATTTATGCGGCATATTTTCTAGGATGAGCTCGCGCACTAAACTTTCGAACTTGATACTTAGATCTCCTTTGTGAGCACAATGTGCAATACATGTGTAAACATTAGTTATGCAAAACTTAAGAATTTATTTACGGGTATAGGATTATCATGAATTTTACATAAAATACAATGCCATTTAACCAGAATGTGAGAGAGCATATAATGACTCCTTTGCGGAATGATGGACTAACCTTTGTCATTCCTCATATTCTCTGGCGAGGGACCCAGATATATATCCAGAATGGTAGCTGATGATGAGAGCAGGATCATTACCGCCACCAGCGCACTGCATTAGAGGTGGAGAGACGGTCAATTACTAAAGGCATTCGAGAACAAAAGAGTCATTAGTTCAGAACGGGTGGCAATGGTGGATTCAATACCAATCCAACCTGCGTGAAAACTCAGTCACAAGGAAGGTACTAATGCATGATGATAATTTTAAAATGATTTTTGGAAATTAAGCAACAATGTGAGATAGGCAGGATTTAATTTTTTTACTAGCAACCCAAGAGGTTATTGCCGGGTTAGTAAAATGACTATCGCATGATCCCTAGCGGAAATATACCTGATGATGTTAGATATATATTGAGAGCATCTGCGTATTATGCTAGACTTGATGAGACAAATAAGATAAGAAAGACAAGACTGCCACACCGATAGATTCAAAATTGCCATGTTCACCCGTACTGTAAGAGAACACGATAGGCAGAATAAAATATTTTTAGAGTAGTCTGTAGTGCATGATGTATGCACTATCATTACTAACCCATGCATGGTAGGTTAATAAATATATGTAGATAACTGCCATGATAACAAATAATCCCTTCCTTGCTGTATAAATATTAGCCATATTGATATGAGAGACTATTATGTCACGTTTTCATGTAGTAGCCTAGTTGTATGTTAGTAGTGCATGTTTGTTGATGTTCACCCCCTGTCATACGCCCTCTCGGTATCCTGAAGGGTATTATGTAGATGCAGATGTAGAAACCAGTAGGTAGTCACCTCAGTCAGACAGTGACAAGTGCCATCTGACGTCTTTGTTGAAAAAATGTCGCATTACTGCCACATGCTTAGCAATTGATTTGTATTGCCAACATTTTCCATGGAGTCGTATTCCCAACATTTAATTCATCACAATGAATATTTTTCATGGGTCTAACTATAACTTTCAGGGCCTCAATGAGCATCAACAGGCACAGTGAATCCACCCAATGTTTAATCAGGGACCTGATGGGTTTGCAGTGATTTGGTGTAACCAATGCGCTGATGAATTGCTTAAGAAGTTTTCTGTTGCACCAGATACTGCGACTAGTCTTGTATCCGCCCTGAGCATTCTAACGTCCTGATACCGAGCGGAATTCAAGGATCTATGTCATATTCCTCATTAAGTTTGATCACCATGTGGCACTGAGTAAATTGTGGTCAACTTTCCATAGTCAAAACATTGGAATACCCTGTTAAAAAAATAAAAATGACGATACTTCAATGTATTTAATAAATACGATTTATTCAAAGAAGCCTTGATGAATTTGCACGCATTTCCATCAAGTTATTTTAGCAATATCATCATCATTTCAATGTGGAAAAATACTCGATTCTTATCACATGCTCTCCATTGATATTCGCATCTCAGAATCGGTTGGCACACGCCGAGTATCTCAAAGTCATAATCATAATCATTATGGTGCTGTTTCGAGACAGTAGAATCAATGCCTCGGCCAGACGAAGAAACGTGTACCATCTCCTTGAAACACTGTCCACAATGAGATTTTGGCCGAAGGTTAACTCATTCAGACTCATCGTCGTGGGTCTACAATCCTTAAATTGGTTTGTCGCAGCCCTCCACTCGATTCTTCTATCGGCCAACCTCATCGTATTGACATAATTCTTCTCTTTTACGTCTACCACAACCTGTTCCATATATCTAATGCGAGGCCTGACTTTATATGCAAGAGGATGTAAGATGAGTATGTGGAAGATAGATCGGATAACATTATAAACGGACAACAGTAATTCGCAAAGGAGTTCTTGAGATAAGGGAAGTTGTCAAGAAGAAGTCATGGATCACAGAAGAAGTTTTAAAACACACACGAAAAGACAAAAATAGAGAAAAATACTATGACTGAAAAAGATAACCACAACATAATAAGGAACACAATGAGTCGCAAAGCGAGAAAATATAGAGAAAATAGGATGAAAGACATACAAAACAATCTTACTCGTGGGAATATTGATTTTGTCTACAGGATGACGACGTGGATTGGAATTCAACGCTTGGGATCCTAAGAGAAATTGAAATGTCTTACAACAACCGAAGAGTTATCCACAGTTTTCGCAAAAACATGAGGCTACGCTTAAATTTGAACCCAGTAGTGACGAAGCAAGAATTAAGATAGTAATGAGATATATTGCTTTGCAATGTCTCTCGTAATATTTTAATGTGTTACACCATATTGGTGAGGTCTTGCCGTCGTTTCCTATTTTTTGGTTTAAATTTCACTCTTATGGTGTCGCGGCAAGTTAATCGCCACGTGCTTGTTTTTTTGTGTGGTATAATGCCGCTAATACCTGCACGGTGGCGCTCCAGAGTTGGGAGTTCGTTGCCATTTGGAAGAGAGAGACAAGTCGAAAAGTTACCACGTGAGAGGAGACGGCCCTTCTGGAAGAAAGTGTGCGCATATGTGTGTTTGCGGTGCGGTGTGTTTCCCGGAACAACGAAGGACGCCATCAGCGGACCAACAGGTGCGTGAAGTTGTAACTATAAGATAACGTCGAAAACGTTGAAACCATAAGATAATAAGGTGTAACAATCACTAAGGATTTATCGCGGGGAAGACATTCGGGAAATATGCGGCCGAGAGAAGAGAAAGCTAGGATTTATAAAAAGAGTACTAGGGAAATGTGATGAGATGACAAAAGAGCGATGTTATTAATTTTCACTAGTTTGGTCCCACCTTGAGTATGCAGCCAGTGTATGGGATCCTAATGAATTAGGTTTGATCAGAGAACCAGACAGTGTGCAGCATAGAGCAGATAGGTTCGTTAAAAGGTGTTACGATAGGTTGAGTAGCGTTTCAGAATTAATAAAAGAATTAGGGTGGGAATCATTATCAGAGCGTAGGTTAAAGTGCAGATTAAATCTATTAGAGAAATTTCAATCGGATAGCTGTACTGAAGATGTTAGGCACATATTAAAAAAATTAGCGTATTATGATAGATTCGACCAGACAGATAAGATTAGAGAGATAGATTGTCGTACCGATAGATTCAAAATGGCATTTATCCCCCGTACTATAGGAGAACAGAATAGGCAGCATAGCAAAGGGATAGGTAGGTACACGATGCATGTATTAACCCCTTAAACACTATAGATACTAACAATCTAGTTGCATGAGACACTATAGTTGCTTGTTTGCATGTTAGTAGTGCATGCTTGGTGATCTTCACCCCCTGCCACACACCCTTGCGGTGGCTTGCAGGTTATCGCGTAGATGTGTAGATGTAGATGTGACCATAGCACGACATTTTCCTCTTTCCATTTCCTTTTCGAGTCGCAACCCCCTTTTATGTTACAGCTTATTTCACCCTCGTGTTCTCGTTAATGCCAGTCCCATCCTTTGTTAATTTTGTTGTTATTCCATTGATTTGTGCATGGAGTTACGGCTCGGGGCGTGGGCAGTGCACATCACAAAATCCATTAATGGGTATTAAAGAGAAGGCCTTAGGGTTAATTATCTACTGGGAAAAATCAGAATTCTTCAATTCACCGATGACATCGGTTGTGATGGGTACGGAAAGATGCTTAATAAGAGACTAGTTAAAATGGAAAAGACATTGGCCAAATATCCCTTGGAGATAAGTAACAACATAAAAGACAATGACATGCAGTAGAAGTGAGTTGGCCAATGTTGAAATTGGAACGCTAAAGAGGCGATTGAGTAGTATTGCTATTTAAGGTAGTCGAATGAACAGCGATGGACGGAGCAAGAAAGAAAAAAGTCTGTGGAATGGCCCAGGAGGGCATTCAATCGAAAGAAGAATCTACTTACAGCTGGAAATACTAGCGTGGATGTCCAAAGAACCTCATTAGACTAATCTCTTATTTCTCAATGTCAGTGAGGCATGGACGATAGCAGCAGCGGATAAGGCAAAGGTGGAAGCATTCGAAAGGTGGTGCTACAGAAGAATGATGAAGATTAAATGGATCAACCGAGTAAGTAACGAAGAGGTCCTCAGAAGTGTGAAAAAAAGATAAGGCTTCTGAAAATCCTAGGAAGAGGACAAGACAACTTTATCGGCCATATCATGAAGCATGATGGCCTTAGAGAACGCCTAAGAGAACGCTTCTCCTCATCTTTGAAGGACAACTGAACGGGAAGAATGGCAAAGGAAGACCTCGTATGAAATGCATGTAGCAAGTAAAAAAGATGTGAAAGAGAAGAAATACGTAAATTTGAAGAGGTTAGGTTAGAGGAGTTAGAGGTTATAGAAGAATCGAATGGAGAGCCGCTTCAAGTTGACCTAACGATCCCATGATAGTGATGACGAATCACGAAATTCAATTTCGTGATCATCTCCCGACACATGTTTTTGAATGCACACCACACTCTCCGGGGTCAAGGTGGCCTAGTGTTTAGAGCGCTGAGCTACCAACATGAGGGTACCGGGTTCAAATCTCGGGCAGAAGTCTTTCTGGGCATCCCCACTTTAAAATCCTTGCGGACCAGTTTTCTGAGTGTTAGAACCTTTTCTGAATTTCACGCGTCAGCGGACTATTACGGTGTGAGCTGTACCCTCACCGATCAAAAACCAACTTTCGGGTTCAACACCATTTTTTGCAACACTCCAGCAACCACTGATTTCTGAGCTTCAGTCATCCGCCGCGGCGGCGCCACCCGCAGAGTAACCGCCTTAGGCCGCGAAACTAAATCTCCTGTCTTATCTCATGACGGGTGCCCTTCTTAACAAACATCACCCCTCTACTTTTATTGGCATTTTGAGGCTAACTTTTCTTATCACAGCATCATCTTCATCTTGGCAACAATCCTAGCATTGTTTGACGCATTTCTCCACTTCGATTCTCCTATCCGCTAACATTTTTATGTTTAGAATGTCTCTTTTACATTCTCTACAACTCATAAATTAACTCTACAGATTATTACTCATATATTTGGAGTGAAAAATCTATTAAAATATACATTTACACTCATTTTCGGTGAAATTATTTTACCTGTACACCATTTGTTATTACAATGAAGGAAATAATGCTGTGGAATGTACAGGTACTAGGGCAGTTTTATCCCTTGGTTCATAGCTATGGTGGAAAGTGAAGAGAAGTAGAATAAATCAATTTTGATTAAATTGATTGATCGAATCAATAAAACTGAATTGAAATAATGAAAAAGACGACAAATTGAACTGATTAAATAAATAAAACATTTTGGCTTGATAGGACCTTATTATAAGTAATGTAAGGAATTGAGTTAATGTATTTATTAGTACTATTCCAGAAAATCCAATGGATGTTTCACGAGTATGCCAAATTAGGCCTCTTAGAAAGAGTTATTAAATTGTTCAACGCAAAGGTTGGTTTTTGATAGGTGTGGGTAAAGATCACCCCGTACTACGCCAATAGCGTGTCAAATTCACGCGTTCAGGGTAGAGGGGCCAGTTCCTTTCCGTGGGCCACTTGCGATATCCTTTTAAGTTCTGACATGCAGAAAATTGATTCGCGAGGATTTTAGGCGGCGGTGTCCAGAAAAGGCACCATCCGGGACCCTCCGGTAGGTAGCTCAGTGCTCTATCTATTAGGCCACCACGACCTCACACTTAGTAGGGCCATATTCAGAATCTCAAATACAGTCTCCCTTCCTCTACTTACGTCCTAAAATCCCTACGAGTAAAATTAGTGCACAGATTTACCCTGCAAAAGTGGCATTACTTCTCAGTGTGACGCTGAGAACTGAGTTGAGACTATGAATATGGCTAGATCATATTCAAAATATCATCTAAAATCTCACTTCTACTGCTTACGTCATAAAATATCTATTACGATTTCGAAAGGGTAAACATATTCTCCTAGATGTGGTTCGAAGCGGTAAACAGCATGGTAATACCATATTTGCGCAACCTTCACACCAATTCGACTTGAAGTAGAGACTTTAGAACGTAAGCAGTGGGAGTGAGACTGTAGTTGAGATTATGAAGATGGCCCTTAGTAAGGCCACACTAATATCTGGATAAAGCTGGCAGAATATCAGTCACCCTCTGGCGCTTTTCTACTCACCAGAACGAGTAGTCCAGCACACTCCATGGCTTCGGTTTCTGAACTTGGCACAGTTTGGGATCCACGGAGACATCGATGGCCATGCCCAGCTCCTCCCCCATCTTGGGGATCACTTTCTTGAGAGCGCCTTCGAATTCGCTGGCCGTGCAGAGGGATGGAATGCAGAACGCCCAATGGACCGAGTCCTTGCGGTGTTTCGAACGGTCACCCTTGAACTGCAAAGGAACATTTAGGAAGGATAGGCGCGGACACTTCAGCACTCGGTTCGACGATTGTGTTGGAAACCTTCGGGATTATCTCGAATAGGTAACCAAGGAGTCGAGTGATATAAACACGAATGCTTCGCAAATTTGGTGTGTTAAAACCGCTGATTACAACCTTATTTATTGTTTACACTTGTGTTTTATCCTATCTGAGGGCTCTATAGTCGAGACAGATGAGAAAAACTCAAGTGAAAACTGCTAATAAATTGCAATAAGCGATTCAGACACACTTAACATGCAAACCGTTCGTGTTTGTACCACGTGACGCCTTGGTAACCAATTCGAGATAATCCCTACGGTTTCAAACCCAACCCCCCAGAAAGGCTGACAATGGGCTTCCCCATGCATCCTTGCTGATCTTTCAAGACAAGTTATGTGGTGATATACGTCTGAATGTAAAATCCCGAATGTCGGCAACGACCTCTGGGAATCATGCACGCGGCCAGTAATGATGACCTGCTGAGGTAAATGAAAGTTGGAGAGGAAATATGATAGCTCTCATCCTCACTTTACTCTTCTGCGTATCCTCTCACCCACGATTGGGCTTTATTTTTATAATTACGATTTTTTACCAGGCCTTTCTTTGCCGTTCTTCCCATCGGTATAACATTAGTAACAATAGTAGGGTCGTTTCCTTCATTACAAGAAAACAGAATTCATTAATGGCGATCTGGCGATAATGGCGATGCCCAATCACAAATGTATTCATTATACGCAAATAAATTGGATTAATAAATCCTAGTTTACTAGAAAATTAAATTTTAATTTTAAGTTCATTTGAAAAAGCTCGTAATGGCGGGACTGCTTAGACTTGTTGCTGACGTAACAGCTATATAGTTTATGTTGCGAAGCATAGGGAATATCCGTGTCCTGAACTTACCATTGTATTTTTTGAGCCCCTCAGCTCTAGTGAATATGTATTAATTATCACATATGAAAACTATCAAAGCTCGGAAAGTCTCCTCCATTGAACGTGATATTAATAGTCGTTTTATAGGCTCCAGGGCATGCCCGTGGAGTCTCTGCTAATGCGAAGTATGGCGTGAAGTTCATCCGACTATGGGCCAACTTCACCGTACGCTTATTAAAATATATACTACTGTTTTTAAATGAATCAACTGTATCTATAATTTTAAATAAATAAATAGAAGTTATTCATAATAATTTAACTGAATAAAAGTACCTCAGTTACTTGTTAATAAGCTTTCACGGAAGTCACGGTCTCCTCGGAATCGTCCGCAGCACCTAGCGGCAGGGAGAGGAAATACCTTTGACGTCATACGTATAATTTACCAGCATGCAATAGTTTTTTCGCGCCGTTTTTTTTCGTCCCATTTTCACGCCGTAGATTTTTATCACTTTATAACTAATGAGGAAAAATCCTTAACGTCATTTTAAAATCGAAAGGCTGAAAATACGTGCTCCTGAGGTTACAAACTTTTGATCAAGAAACATAAAATTAATAGGAATTAACCCTATTACGACCGGTTTCAGTATTTCTAAGGTTTACGTGATGATAAATATTGGTTCTTGAACGCCACGTGGAGACCGTTCGTTTGTGCATACATGTATGGTTTGAAAATGAGAGCGCATCACTCACCTCAATTGTTTCCCAGGCGGAGCTCTTGGGTGGGTAGGAGAGGGCATATGGGTCGAGGGCATTAATCGACGCCGGCTGTCGTCGGAGGCGTCGCTGCCGCGCCTTCTCCGTCTCGTGCAGCTTCAGCCGCGCCAGGCAGTACTGGCCCTGTAGCGCCGGCGCCTCTTCCACTCGCACGCCCACGCACTCGTCGAAGTCCCCCATGCGGTAGTAGTTGCCCGAGACGTAACCGCCCGGGAACTTGGCCGTGGCGTCGAACACTGCGCCGGAAGAACGACGATTAAATGGACGGAGGCTCACGCCGCGGCGGCGTGCCGCGTTTGTTTCCCTGCGACTCCTGGGGAGGTGTGTTTGAAACCGTCGGGTTTACCTCGGTTAGGTAATCAAGAAATCACGTGGTACAAGCCAGAATAGTTCGCAAATGTTGCTGGGTTTTAATCGCTCTTAACACTCTTCCACATGGCTTTCATTTTAATTTTGCCATCCGCCTCGAGGATAATCCCCGGATGAGAAAAACTCATGTGAAAGAAATTAGAGAGATTGTAATAAACGATTCAAGCACACCACCATTGGAAAATCATTTTTGTTTGTACCACGTGGCTCCTTGGTTACCTATCCGAGTTAATCCCGACGCTTTGAAACACAGTCCCCATGGTGCATTCTGATCCGATCATATTTAGCCATTGCAAACCATATGTGAATAAGGCTAGGTATTTGTCGGTAGTTACCAGGAGGATGTTATATTGATTTCAACCTAACACACCGGACGAAGTTTTCTTCGTTAAAGAAAACAAAATCATTATTAGCGGACATTTGAGAAAAAGTAATGGACATCGATGAAACAATTGAAACACGATTACAAAACTTGCAAGGGAACTAATATTTTACTGCTGTAACAAATAGAAAACATGTGCCTTGACGATTATTTATAAACCCTAATAGATGAAAGCGTCAGGTGGGAAATATTAATTTTTTTAAGAAAAACATACTAGAAATTACGGTCCGCAAGTCAGTGGCCTAAAAGTTTCGGGAGCACATTCGCATGTTCAGAGAAGATTTTAATTTCTTTTCTTTGGGAAGAGTTTTAATCAACCAAATAAAATAATGTACCTTTATCCTTGCGGATCTTGTGTAACGATACTCCCGGACTTCTGTCACAGCTTTCACAGTATGGCACGGTACAATACGGTACCGTTTCATTTTAATATTTTCTGAGATTCTTACTAATCAGTCGCGTTTAAACAAATCAATTATTTGCGTTTACAAAAAAGGTCTAGCAGCTTCACAACTCGCAAACACACACTACAAATCCCACAACTCGCCTGGTTTGTTTACATCACGTGGTCTTGAGACATTGTGGGACTACTCGTTCATTGGCTCGAAGAAAGCCGAATACGGAACAAATCTTTCGGAGCGAGGAAACTGTTTCATGATTAATTTCATGGAATTAATTCATCGTAAACGGATTGAGAAAGAACTTTCTGAATTCCGCTGCTGATTTTCGATGGTGCAAAGCACTGGATGAGCACTATCTTAAGATCTACCGGATCTTAAGATAGGTTTCAAATTTATAGTGATTTCAAGAATTTCCATATTTCCCAATTTAGTACTTTGTTTTTGTTCACTTATCCTTGACGCTATAGCTAACGAAAGCGGATTGGGTTTAATTATATTTAAATACATTTCATTTACTGTGGAACCTTACAAGGCATGCGATTTCATTATGCTAGCGTGAATGAACGAAGTTATCTGAAAGAGTGATTAGTAATGCCCCATTATAGTCACGATTTCTTGATTCTCTGCCAACATCGTAATTACTGCACTTCATATCTGAAAGGTTAAAGCTCACCGAGATGATAACCAACCACTTATTGCTATCTGGTGTTCAATCCTGACACGCTTTAAGGAAAAGCAGTCATTAGGCAACTTACATCTGATATCGTGTATCGTGTACTTGTCGCCCCTTACATCGCGATATCACGTTGCATGAATCGATACCCATATAGTATCTTAATTGTAACAACTGTGGAGGTCCTTATTAATTATTAGACTTTGAAAATAACCACAATGAAGTTAAATACATGGCAGTTAATCAGCGCACTAGCCGCGACGAAGTTGTTCCCAGGTGCCGGCGGCGGTCAGGCGCGGACTTCGCCGACCGAAGAATGAATTTTATTTTCGACGTCGCCAACCGTAGCAAAAGCTCTCAACGGATTTTAACTCAAGTCTCGTGGCATAGGCTAATTTGCGTCTACCGATGGGATTATCGATTCGATTTAAACAAATAAGTGACTAAGATGAGGATCCACCATGTTGTAATATATTTATGGTAAATATCACAATTGAGTCATTTAAATTGAATATAACAACGCATAGTGCAGCTATTTTTATTCGCGGATTTGAAAATGTAGGCATAGAAAATGGTGTTTTTTTTAAAGGATTATCAATTTTTTATAGAATTAATAATTTTTAATTAAGCCCGTTTGACACGATTCAATTTATTGGCAAAATTTTTTGCAATTGGCAATTGGCATTGTTATGACTAAATATTCAAAAATATTAGTCATAACAATGCTCATATGTCTCTTTTGAGTACGCCACATCATATTAAAATAGAGCATACTGTTAGTAGAAATGAAGGATTAAATAGAAACACTGCAATAACCACACAGTTTTATTGCCCTTGTATTGTCGTTGCGAGGCAACATCATCAGGTGTGACCTAATGGTGTTGCCTCTCAACGAAACCATGGTCGTGGACAATATAACTGTGTGGTAATTGCAGTGTTTCTATTTCAACCTTCGTTACTACGATGAAAGATTTCCGCAATGTTAAACCCGAAACTGTTAACATATTGAGACGCTGGTTTATTGAATTCGAGGTAGAATATTGAAATAAATCTATCATTTAATAATATAAGCATTTTATGTATCTGTGAAAGACATTTTAAGCTTAAATCTACCCAGATGTGATTGCCAAAGAAGCAGAAACGAAAGAAAATGATTTGTGGCTGTTTGACGTTACATTCTAGTTTCTTATATATCAGCTATTTACTGAAAACTATTAAAGTAATTTAGCTTAAGTGTGTGAATACTATCTCTGCGTACAATATTTCACTGAAAGATGGTTACCACGACTGCAAAGTGCAAATATTAATCAAATATCTACTTGGTAGATATTCTATTTATAATTGACTAAATATGTGATGAAAATGTTATCCGGAAAAGTTCGAACTGCAATTTTTATGTAAACTATAATAGGACCGGCACTTCATTTGTATAATAAGAAATATTCGTTTCTTGAAGCCGCAATCAAGTTTCCCTAACTGGCATCGAAATTATTTGCATCTCACATGCTCTAATTGCTTGTAATTGTAGTTAAAAATTCTATATACCTTATAATTTAGTCTTCCTTTCCAGGCATTCATCTCGGTGTAGGGGTTACCCTATATCGTTATCTCGTTAGACATGGCAAACCTTTGAGAGAAATGCGTTGCTTGCGTTCATCGAATTTTGATCGGGGTCTGCCTCTACAATCTAATTTCCATACCTTGGTTTCCCTCGCTATTGGATTGGTAATTAGAAAACCAGTGTAAGAGAAGTGTCCACGACTCTTTTCAGACGAGGCTGAGAAATTTCCAACATTTAATGTTTGGTGTTGATGGAAGTTATTCGTGGGAGGCGAATGAGAAATCATTTGCGATACTTAGGATTTCCTGGATAGAGGTAGGAATATTTCAGGAAAGGGTCGAGAGAAAATCGGCGTCTTGTTCTTACCGAAAGACGCCATCCGACTGACAGAGAAACACACATCACTCAAAAGGGAATCCTTAAACCAATGAAAAAACCCTGTCATTCTAATGGGAGTCAAACCCAGGTCACTCGGTCGATCCATTTTATCTTCACCATTCTTCGATAGCACCACATTTCAAATGCTTCCAGCCTTGACTTCTCCGCTGCTGTTATCGTCCACGCCTCACTGCCATAAAGGAACATTGCCCAGATGTAAGTTATGATGAATTATTTTCTTACTTCCACGCTTGTACTTCCAACTGCAAGGTGATTCTTCTTCTAGTAAAGAATGCTCTTTTTGCCTATTAAAGTAATTTAGCTTAAGCGTTTGAATCCTATCTCTGTGTGCAATATTTCACTGAACGCTGGTTACCACGACTACAAAGTACAAATATTAATCAAATATCTACTTGGTAGATATTATATTTATAATTGAATAAATATGTGATGAAAATGTTATCCGGAAAAGTTCGAACTGCAATTTTTATGTAAACTATAATAATGCCGACACTTAATTTGTATGATAAGCATTATTCATTTCTTGAAGCTGCAATCAAGTTTCCCTAGCTGGCATCGAAATTATTTGCATCTCACATACTCATCGACGGTAAGCTTCTCAATATGCTTACTGTTTCTTTCTTGTTTCGTCCAATGCTGGTTACTCGGTTTCTCTGGCAACAGTACTCTTCCACCTCCTCAATTTTTTGTTTTCTTAGTTTAACATTGGTCCTGGCTTCTTTTCTCCTACTGCATACCAATACCTTAGCTTTCTTTTTATCGATCTTCAGATGATATCTGGCCATTGTCCTTTCCATATTTCCTATGCCTTCTTAATATCTCCTTCTGTTTCTGCCATGAGTGCTATGTCGTCGGCGAATCACAGCATGCTGATTTTTCTCCCCGTGGATTTTCAATCCCGAATTTGACTTCTTGGATGGCTTTCTTGATGTAGACATTGAATAATACTTGTCACACTTCTTTATTTATGCTTACTTCTCTACTGCTGGGTTCTGATTTGATTACAGCCACCTGGTTTTCATACAAGCTGTGGATAACTCTTTGGTCGTTGTATATTCATATTTAAATTTATAGAATTTTAAATATTCATATCAAAATTTCTTTCGGAATCATCAGCATCAAGGTCCAATCCACGTTGTCAGATGCTTTCTCCAAATCTACAACGCAATAAACGTCGGTAGATTCTTCTCTATTCTCTTATCTATAAGTAGCCTGAGGGGCAGAATCACTTCTCTTGTGCCCTTGTCTTTTCTGAACCCAAATTGGTCCTCATCTAGGAACTCCTCAACTTTTAGTTCTATTCTTCTATAGGTGATTCTTGTCAAGACCTTCGAGCCATATATTGTCGGGCTTATGGTCCTAATATTTTCACGGTTCTCAGTCCTCTTTTTAGCAGTAGGGATAAAGAAGTTCTTCTCAAAGTCAGTGGATATCTCTTTTGGTAAATTCATGACCAAATATATAAAGCTTCGACATCGGTGTTGAAAATAAACATCCTTCTCATTGTAGCTAGATTTTTTCGTCACAGTGCAGTAGTCAGAAGACTTCTGTGAAATGTGAGTCGGTGTCGAAAAATTAAACTCATTCGGGTCACGGAAGTCTTTTCTATGGGCCAATGGGTTAGTTTAGAAGTTAAGCCAATGAATTAAGTGTATCACTGATATATGAGCAAGCGTATAATTGTAGTGGATGGAAAAAGGGCTTGTAGGAATTAGTTGTTTAATTCTGTAGAGCTTAGTGAAAATGGCAGTAAAGGCGATGAAAATAAATGTTAAGTAGTGATCGCGGCAAAAACTAAGGCTGTCTATTTAGGAATTGTATTAAGAATGAACGAGACGATATTGAGCGAGTGTATTCCAAACACAGGCGTTGTCATAGAGACCGAAAAATAGATGTAAACGAAGGCATGCGAATGAGATTGTAGTGGAATCGACATTTGTATTTTGATTTTGGTGTTATCGAATCAATGATCGAACTAGATAAATTGAGGAGTGGTCACATAAGTCAAATGTTTTTATTAAAACCGCCTAATGTAGAGCGCATTCCTGTTGTCCGCTGAAAAACAACGCGGTAATGACATTGAGGGAGGGTAGAGGGACGTATTTCATGATTCATTTTAGGTAAAAATGTTAAAAACACCCTCTATACCCACAAAATTGCAGCTAAAAAACATTGGAGTTAATTGTAATTCTTGATCCTTGAAAGTGATTCTCGCTGTAAATCAAAATATGGGTGTCTGTGTTTCATCCTAAGATCGATTTCAGCTCCCCCTCTTCCTTAAAGTATTACCAAAGTCCTGTATTTTTTCTAACTCATTGTTTTTTTTATTAAAACCACCTAATGTAGAGCACATTCCTGTTGTCCGCTGAAAATTATTATTCCCACAAGAATCGATTTCCCTCGTCTAAATCTTGGTCCACTTTCCCATTTCTAAACTTCCAATTATGGCGTTTCCCTTTTCCTGTTCCGTAGGAGAGAGTCATGTGGCGCTAGAACAGTCACTGTGGCACGAGCAAAAAGCACTCTGCCCAAAAATCGACCTGGACCATGGATCCTGTTATGAAGGATGTGAAAGAGAGGAACTTCGTCAATATGAAGAGTGGGGCTGATAGAAGAGTCGAACGAAGGGAATCCTGGGATTGTTTACCGATGATGATGACCATACCACCTCAAGAATACTAACGAGTTTCCTTGAATTCCTCAGATTTTGAGTATTATAGCTGAATTTCTACAAGAAAAAAATCCACCTCGACCGTGATCCAAACCCGGGCCACTGATTTTCGGCCAGGTACTCCAGTTGAGCTGCCAGTTTGAGCTACCCTGTGGAACTCTTGAGGACTTAAAGGACAAAATGCTATCTGCCTGCTGCACACACAATGTCACAAATGGTCATGCGTCACCGTCCACGGGGTTAAGGCCGACTTGAAACAGGTGCTTGCTTGACTTGAAAGGTGCTTACTTAAACTTATTCAAGAATCGCGAATTAGCCGCTAATACCCTATCGGAGTCACCCACTGCAATCCACAATAGCAGAATTTCCACATCAACAGAGGGTCCTGCTTTTGAGGTCCGGTCGAGTTGGATTTTTTCCTTGTGGAAATCCAGCTATTGTGAATTTCAGCGGGTGACTCCGCTAAGGTATCCGGGTCTAGTTCGCAATCCTTGTGTATACTATCATAGAGAAAGTATAATACACAGGGCTCACCGCATAAGGCAAAACTGATACATTTACGTTTTGAACGGAGTACTGGAATATTTCCATAGATGGCGCGGTAAGAATTTTTCGCGTTACGTCACAAATTATATATAACGCTTCCATTGATTTCGATTTTTTTAGTCGACATAAGCAGCGCATATTATTGTTTATTATAGCATATTATAAGCAACATATATTATTGTTGTACTTTTGTTATTTTATTATAATGGTGCGATATACCTTTAACTAGCCTTAACAGTCACATGAAAAATTGAACATTTTTCTCACTATTAAAGCAAACATACCTTGCCAGAATAGGGGTTCCTTGTTGTTCCAATCCCTTCCATACCTATCCTTATACCTTTCCTCCCGGTCTGAAGCGCCTATTAGTGCGGAAGCAGACTTGAAAACACCCAAGAAAAAAAATTATAAACGCATAATCCACCGCTCCAAGGAGCTGACGGAGTAGACAACAAGACACTTTTCGGTCGTGCCGCTTAAGTCGACTACAAACGGAAGTGATGGAAGCGATATATATCGTTTGTGACGCGACGCGTAAAATTCTTCCCTCGCCATCTATGGAAACCTTCCAGTACCACATCCTAAATGTATAACAGTTTAGCCCTATGCGGTGAGCCCCCTATATTTTACTTACTGTATAATACTATATACTTTGAGTATTTGCTTATAGATAAGCATGCGAA
This sequence comes from Platycnemis pennipes, assembly GCA_933228895.1. NCBI lineage: Eukaryota > Metazoa > Arthropoda > Insecta > Odonata > Platycnemididae > Platycnemis > Platycnemis pennipes. The sequence goes on along the minus strand of OW121855.1, from coordinate 113,850,620 downwards.
TCAAGAAACATAAAATTCGTTTTTGGACACCTTCTCCCTCCAAGATGAACGATTTGATTTGTAGTTAGCTCACTGTAGACGCCGAGTTTCCATTCCCGTGAGGAAATTTCTCCGTAGGGCATCTACCCTGCAGAGCTACCATCACCAGGCATTCATTTTAAATCAAGAAGTCCACTCCTAAATACTCGCTGCAATATGGATTTTATCAGTCCAAAAACATCTAGAAATTCTCTTCGGAAATTAATTATTTTCACGGGCATCTACACAGTGAAAGCCACCGTTAACTGAGTTGGATATTGTAAATAAACTGGAAACCAATTCTTGGAATAAGAAAGTTTTACACACGATCCTGATATCACGTCATCTGTGTTTTCAAGTCTGTTTCCACTCTAACAGGCGCTTCGCACAGGGAGGAAAGGTGGAATGGGAATGGAAGGGAAAGGAGGAAGGGTGGAGAGAAACCCGGCGTCGGTATTAGCCTGGTCTTAACGAAAAGGCGCCAAGGGAACCACGGCTTAAACGTCCCATCCGACGGACGGAGTACTGTACTCGAATGTTCTCCACAAAACACTGCAGCAGGGAACGGTTTACCAACGAAAATATCTTCCACTGCCGGGATTTGAAACCGGAAGCCTCCGGACGAGAGGCTAGGGGGGTTGTGTTTGAAACCGTCGGGATTATCTCTAATAGGTAACCAAGGAGTTAGGTGATACAAACTCGAATGGTTTCTAAATTTTATGTGTCTGAATCGCTCTTTACGACATCATTAATTGTTTTCACTTGAGTTTTTCTCATTTATTCCATAGTTGAGAAATAACACAAGTGTAAACAAAAAATGAGGTTGTAATCAGCGGTTTAAACACACCAAATTTGCGAGGCATTCGTGTTTATACCACGTGACTACTTGGTTACCTATTAGAGATAATCCCGACGGTTTCAAACTCAGCCCCACAGTACTCTAACCACTACACCATCCCAGCATCCAGATGGGAAGTTGTTATGGGTATGGCGGTCTTTTATTCAATTTCGAGTTCTCCTTCCGTGTTGCTAATCGTTCACTGGATGGGATTCTAAAAGCTCCTGGAGCCTTTAATTAAATTCCTGTGATGGGATGTGTGAATGAGAGATATTATATGAATTTGAAGAGGCAGGACAACGGAATGGAAGCTGCCAATCTAATGGCGGTGGAAGAGATAGCGAGGAAAAAGGACAAGAAGGAGGAATTTAAGACGTGTGATGATGCACAAATAAACCTATTTTGGCGAAGGAGACAGGCTGTGGTGAAAGACTCCAGGAGATGAGTGGCGAAGGGCGGAGTGAATTAATTTTAATGGAAGGAGATTGATATGAGGGAGAGAGTTAAAATTCGGAAGATGATGCAGGCGCTTCTGGAGAGCAGGTGAAGATTACATCTGCGGATGAAGATGATGCTGGTGTGATAACTTTCAATTAGGAATCGGGATTCGATTGAAGAAGTGTATTTATGGAAAACAGACTATGGAATGAAAACTCCAAAAGTGTTGACGAGAAAAAATATCTCCCACTATCAAATAACGAAGGAGTAACCACGGGGAAGAACGGATTAGTAAAGAGAGGGCAGATATGACTAGAAAAGGCACTTAGGCCCCGCCATTTCATTAGCACACTCATCAGCGCATGCTTTCCGAAAAAGTAACATATAAAACTGTAGGAGGGGAGAGGGCTCCAAGTGACTGGTTTTAACATCCGGTATCATACAAATTGGGTCAGATGGTCTACACAGGCCCGGGCGACTGCCCGGAATGCTATGGTAATGGAAAAAGAGAATTTTTTTATTCGAAAATTGACAACTTACTCCACGGCCAACTAGATAATTTACTATGCATTTTTTTCACTACTTAATTTTTACTGGTGATTATGTGTTTCTACAAGGTATGATAACAGTAATAATCGCGCACCCGGGTGAAAATTTTGTTTTAAGCCAGCCCTGGGTCCACGCGCCAAAGTCCAATACTTGGCTTGGATCTGAGAAGCCCTGGGAGTAAAGCAACTGATCTGCTACCAACCTCCCAAATGCATCTTCGAGGGAGATAATTATTTCGTGTGTAAATATAACCATTCACGTGAATGTGAAGACAGAACTAGAAACATTTCAAAGGTGGTGTGGTAGAATAAATCTTATAGCGACCGAAGTGATATGTTGCCATGTCAATAGTGAGGTGTTCTTCCAGTTAGGAGGAAATTACCAATTAGATATGTATCTAATTTGCACCTATACACAGATTCCCATTACTTTGTGTTTCACAGATAATGTCGACTCTATTTCGACTCTTGACACACCTTAAAATGATCGCTCGAGTTTAACTTATCACCTTCGCGGGAAGTAAAAATACTCCACTATTCCTAAATTGACCTCAATACTTAATTTTTCTGATACAGTTTGCCTTCTTATCATTAATATTCCCCCTCAGGGTAAGGGGGAGCCTCCCCTCCGGAAAACTCCCTCCTCCCACGAGGTACCTGCCATCAACCTCGACAGGTGCTCTGCAAAGGAGTCGTCATCTCCACGACAGACTCCCTCTCCTTCAAGTCCACTCTCTCAAGCTAACCCACGGAGCGGTGAACCACAGACCGCCTACTATATGCCTGACCGCCTTACAGGATCGGCTTCATGATGCAAAGCCTTGCGGCGTCAATTACGGCCTGGTAGAAAGGTGGGTCATACAAATTAGTTTCAAAACCTTTAAATAATTGAAATGAATGAGGCAGTTGATAGCCAGAAAGCGTATCCAAGAAGTCATTGCGTGAAGTACATCTACATCTATGCAATACCCTGCAAGCCACCGCGAGGGTGTGTGGCAGGGGGGAGAAAGATCACCAAACAAGCATTTTTGACATGCAACTAGGCTACTACATGGAAACATGTTAGATAATAGGGCCTTATGCATGGAGATGGTATCTAAATACTCATTAAGGAATTATTGGTTGTTAATATTTTCATCATGCACTACAGACAAATCTAACAATATATCACCTACCTATTCCTTTGCTATGCTACTTATTGTGTTCTGTAATAGTACGGGGGAAAAATAACATTTTGAATTTATCGGTACCACTCTGTATCGATTCGCGATTATCAAAGATGAATTGAGGAGGTTGGTGACAGCTCAGATTGTTTATTACCAGGGCCTTCCAGTTCCAAAACATTAATGGCTCATATGATTATCTGATATTTGGCCTATTTCCTTTTAACCTATTCTATATGTACCTCGATTGCATTCAATTTTGAAGAGGAGTTATTTTTATCCGGTATCGATTCTGCTCTTCACTATCCCCATAAAATACTTTGTGAAGCGATAGGAAATTACGTAACGTCGTACGGAGCCGGTTTTCATCATCATCAAGGGTCAACAATCCTAGGATTGGTTTGACGCAGCCCTCCACTCGATTCTTCAATCGGCCAACCTCTTCATATAGACGTAGCTCCTCTCTTTTACATCCTTCACAACATGCTCCATATATCTCATACGAGGCCTACCTTTTCCATTATTCACGTTCACTTTTCCCTCGACAATTGTCTTCATCAGGCCACCATGTCTTAAATGTGGCCTATTAAGTTATCCCGTATTCTTAGCGCTGTCAAGCAAGTGGTATTGTGATTAATCTTATTCTTGAGGAGATGGGGAATCGGCATAAACTGAGCAGCATCCGAAGCACACCATGGCTGTAAAACCAGATCATTCCAACATATGGGACGTGGGGAATACACACCAAACAATAATTAGTGTGTCCTCTTTAAAGAAACTTAGCTTACGTTCCATAGTATCAGGCTCAACTTGGTGGAAGTTGAATTTCGTAAATGAAATATTAACTTTGTTTCCTTCCACAGATTTATTTCCTTGGTACGACATTTTTCGACACATCGGTGTCGAAAGTACCTGATAATGACACCGATGTGCCGAAACATGTCGTACCAAGGAAATAAATCTGTGGATGGAAACAAAGTTAATATTTCATTTACGAAACTTGGCTTCTTTAGACGGGTCGTGAGAAATCGTGACGTAAAAGTTGAGGAGATGTGTTACTCGCGTTGGCTAGCCTACAAGTGGAACAAGTCTCTTGTATTCGAGCCCCGCGTGGAAAGGGATGCCTAACAACGGAATTAGATAAAATTCAGAGGAGATCAGCCAGACCTGCCAATAACTGTTCTGATTAGAGGGTAACTTCGCTGCTTTAGACAGCGGGATGGGAGGGTGAACCTTCCAACTCGAAGACAACAAGCAAGACTAAGAATTTTAACATAAGTACAGGGCCTTTATATACACACCAACGCCACGACAATGATAAGGCCCCACCCTAAATTGGAGGTCAGAACTACAAGGATGAAATAAGGCACTGCACAACAGACGGATTCAATATTCGTCCCTTCCTCAAATATTAAGTGATCGTAATTACACCGAGGCATATCACTCAAAAATGCCTAAATATATAAAAATCTCATCTCCCCTTAAAACTTGAATAAAATCGAGGTACAACACAAGTTAAAAAGGAGATAGGCCAGAGATTAGATAATGCTTTAAGGATTTTTTATATTTTTGATGATTTACGCAAGTCTGAATGAGCCATGCTGCAAGTTAATTTCGTTTATTAAACAATTCCTTGCATATCGGGTGAAATTTGTTGGGAAATCCCTCACGGCATGCATAGTGACCTCAGTAACATTAGTAATTAATACTGCATGTACGTATCGCATGTTTGGTGATAATTCACCCTCTGCCACACACCTTCGAGGCGGCTGGCACGGTAGGCAGAAGATGTAGATCACTCATGCTTAGGAGTATGGGACAGCTTTAAGGATTTAGCTCACCCGCTTCTCAAGGGAAAAATTAGATAGCTAGACTCCGTAAATCAGAGTTTTGTGCAATTAAATATTTTGGAAATTGAGTATCGTGGCATTGAGTGATGCTTTGGCAATTTCTTTATAACTTCCCAGAATGTGATAACTCGTATTCTATTTCTTAAATTTTCTTTGGCTTGTTACTTTTCTCGATAAACCTTAGGGAATCTGTTCCTAGGACCACGATATCTTTTTGAAAACAGAATTTTCTCCTTAATTGCCGTATCGCCTGTCACCTCGATTCTGGTGGGTCAATTCCCACGGATAGGATTTTCACTTACTCATGATGCTTTGAGTTCACTGTGAGAGAGGACTTCATAATCTCAAATTGGCGCAATGAATAAGAACATGATTTTAATGATTATTATTATGATAACGAGAAATTTTTTCTGAAGAAAAATGAACCGCAAGAATAGGGATTGATTTTATTTTTTTTACCTGGGTTGGTTCTGACGCCTTCTAATCCATTGCTAAAAGCCGGTGGCTCAAAGGATATGAAGGGAATGCCAATATGTTACCATGAGACACTTTTTTCAAGTTAAAGTGCCGGCATAGGTGGCAGCAAGTTAAGTCCTTTCCTGCTAATTCTAGGATCGCGGGTTCGTACCCCGTTGGGTGGGTTTTTCTCCACCCGGGGCATGGCTGTTTGTCAAGTTCTGTTGGTTCAGCCCCTGAGAAACCTGATGACAGGCCAATGCCTACTGGGATCCCAGGGGTATACGGACCAACAGAATAGTCCTGATGCCAAAAAAATTGATCCCAAGGAACGTGCATTGAAATTTACTCTCAAATCTTTTTTTCTGCAAAAATCAGTTCAATTTCCTTTTTCAGACATTTTTAGACGAGGGTAAGTTATGAACGGAGAATCTTGAGCCTCAAAGGATATCAAGGGAATACCAAAATGCCTACCAGTTCTTTAAATTAATTGATCCCAAGTTATGTGTACATTTTTTGCAAAATGGGGTTCAATGTTCGTTTTCAGACATTTTTAGACAAGGGTACGCTATGAATGGAGAATTATTAGCAGCGAGAAACATTGGGGTACTCACTCTGCACTGCCCACAGGGTGAAGTTTCCGAGGTCCGTGAGGAGTGCCCGGGAGCCGTTGCTGCAGGACGGACTGCCCACGGCAGCCAGGGCCTCGATGACCTCACTGTACAGCCTGATGGACTCGATGCGCGAATGGTGCGGAGGCACCTCGGCCACTGCCGACACTGCCAGCAGCCAGCACAAGGCGAGCAGGGTCGCTGCCGCGGACGGAGAAGCCATCGCAGACGGACTGCGCGCAATCGGTTTGGACAGGTAAGGGGGGGCGGGTATTGTTCTCCAGACGCAAATAGATTAGTATATGGACACCGCACCTCCTGATATCTGTTGTATCACGAGGAATCCACCTTTATTTTGCCTCTCGAGGCTGTCACCCTGGGGTCTGATAAATTTCGTGTTGACATTGGCCGATGGGGGATTGAAACTTAAACTTCAAACGTGTTCTAGCGCTCTTCTTGCTTTCTCAGTAGCGTATAAGACGGTCACTATGACGAAATAAATCTTTTGGAATACGACCACTGACGTGGTTATGGATATATTGAACAGATAGTCACTTGGAAACGAAATTGACTCGAAAAAGGAACTTCCGAACCGAGAGTGAATTTCAAAACGAACACTCAGGTCAGAGAGATTTTTTTTCCAGTTCTCCGTCCCTAGATTGCTTCAATTTCTGCCTCATCTCAGGAGATTCGAGCGTAGATTTCAAGCAGTTTTACACTGCCTAGTCTGTATTTCACCGGGAGTTTACGCAGGCTTATCCAATGAGAGAGCACATCTCACGAAGGAGGACCATTTTAGTCACTCCACTCCATTGAAATCCGGGGCAATACTTCGTCTAGCCACCACTTCTTGTTCACTCATTTCAGGCTACAGGTCACTGCGAGGAAAAAAAAGCTTTTCTTCCGCACTCGATGGACTCCGCTGGGATGGTGATCACAGATCCCTTCATCTAGCGGATGGAAGGACTGCCTTGGGCTCTCGATTTAAGAGGTCCTTCGCGGCCAAGACAGGGATAGGACGGCACTGCGGTCGGCTCGGCGGTTGATGCGCCAATGGTCGGCCACGGAGAGAGAGTGTGTTGGAGTGGGCCCGGTCAGCTTTCTCTCATCCCCCCACCCCCCAAAAAGAAGAAGTAGGGAAATCCGGAGTGTGGATAATGAGCTGCCTTAGCATACCAAAGGTCACGAGTTCGATTCCCGTATTTGGAATGGAGTTTCGCTCGGTTGAAGATGAATTAAGCTTAGTAGATGATGCGATAAAAGTAAACCTGCGATTACACACAGGATCGGTTTTGTTTGATGTCTCGTTTAACATATCAACGTCTGAATAGTACCGTAGAAAGCCACTATTAAGGCGTGTGGCAGAGGTGGAATCTTCAACAAATATTCACCACCTATCATGCTTAAAGAAGTATATCAACTTCTAGCGGAAGTTGCCCGTTGATTCTCAACGGAAGGGATGTAAGTAGTAATAATAGAGCAGTTATGATTTTAGAGGAGAGAAGCTTGCACCTAGCATCTCAAATTGATTTACCTTACAAATTTGAATTTCCCCGTACTGCCGCTTCATTTTTATTCTGGCGTCTAGGTTTAATTTATTTGCATATTTGTTACCAATCGTCCCTTGATACCTTCGAGGCATTATATGGGTGAAATTATGTTCAAAATAGATGTAATTTTCAAATTTCAGCGAATAAATGAAGAAACCTACGTATTTGCGCCGATGCTATGTTTTCAGGGATTAAGCAATGAGAGCAAATTAAATAAATAAATACTTTATAAAATGTTTTTAGCGTCATCAGTGAAAATATTATCTTGGCATTTATTTTTGAGATTAAGTCTGAATTGCAACCTACGATCTGACAATGTTTCCTATTTTAGTTCATTTAATAGACTGCTTACGCTAATAAAGTTATCATACAAATTTTTTACCTTTACAAATCTTCCCGATCTTCGCTGCACACGTTCAAGTTCATTATTTAGTCCTGTTTCGTATGGAACCCGTATACTGGCAGCGTGTTCCAAATGAGGTCTAACGAGGGAAAAGTAGGTAATTTCTCGTACATGATCGTCACATTTGCCCAATACCCTTTCTATGAATCCCAGTTTGCAATAACATTGACCCATTATTTCACGTATTTATTTACCCCAAGAAATATCATACGCTTTATTCCAAGATATTTAATGGATTCCACGTTTATTAATTTGTTATTCTTTATGTAGTAAGTGCCAGGAGGAGAACTATTCTTTTTTTTCGTAAATATATTGCTACACATTAAAAAAAATTAATTTTAACTGCCACACCAAGTATAACACCAGTTTTTATTGCTTTTAGGGCATCATTCAAATATTCTTCATCATCTGGGATTAGAATCCCCCTGAACATAACTGTGCCAACGACAAATAGACGAAGCTTACTTTTTACCTACTTTTTGATATCATTTATTAACAGAAGGAACAATAGTGGACCTATCATAATACCCTTGCGCACACCTGAAGCGACTTCAATTGCCGGGGAGGTAGAACCATTCGAAGAGAACCAGGAAGTTCAAAAACCAAACTTCATCTCACGTCGTTCTCATTGCCATCCTTGTACTGGGAATAGCTAGAACTTCCGTGGAAACTGTACTTGAATATAGCCAATATTCCGCTCGGAAAATGGAGCAGCAAACACACTAGCTACGATTCGCCATGCCCTTTAATTTAAGATTTACTTCACACGGTCCGAAAATCACCGTAACTGATCATCCAAAATGTCGTAATACCTATAGCCCTTTTCACTACGCCTGGAAGGGAGAAAAGCGACGGCAATGCAACTTATTGGCTTGTGTCCTGAGGGGCGTTCGTGATTCTGATAGCAATCAAGTCTTCCCCAAAGGCTCCATATCATCTCAAAGGCGTAGTAAAATATGTACATGAAATATCAGCGTTCGATTCCGAAACGCTCCAGGAAAATGCGGTCTTTAGGATACCCACATCAGCATCTAATATCGTGGCCTATATCCTACCGAAAAATCAATATTCCTCTAGCATCGCCATAAAAACGTCTATGGAGGGTCTTTTTAATTGGCAGATCTTGAAAAATAACCATGGCAAAGTTTGCGATGCCATAACACATCAGCATACTAGCCTCGAAGTTGTATTCCCGGTTGCCGGCGGGCAGGAGCGGGTTACACCGTGCGATTGAAAAATCGATTTTAGTTTCGGTGTCGCAAACGGTCGCAAAAATTCTCAGCGGATTCTAAATCAATACACTTTGTAGAATCTCGTGATATAAGTAGCTTTATGAAGCTCAATGAGGCTTTCAACTATTTTCCTGCACGAAGACAAAAAATTGACTAGAAATAGGTTCCGCCATTTTATTTTATATCTTAACGGAAGGTCCCGGGTTAAAATCCCGGGCAGGAGCCATTCCGGACACCCCCTCCTAAAATCCTCCCGACTCGATTTTCTGCATGTCAGAAATCCGTAGGAAATCGCAGGTGGCCCAGGGAAAGGAACTGGCCCCAGTTTAAATGTGTGAGTTTACTTGTCTGAGTTTGGCTTCTTCGAGACACTTCGGGTTGAACAAATATTTTTTTTAGTAAATAATGTAATTTTATATAAGATCGAGTGTTTTCTCGGTGAATACTATGAGGAAATGTTTCTCGGGCTTGGCAGCTAAATAGGCTCCATTACTGCCAACATCATCAGAAGCCCTGATGATGAAGAGCGAGCCGCTCTTTGAAACGTTGGCAGTAATGGAGCCTATTAACCGGTGCCAAGTCCGAGAAACATTACTTCAATGTAATTGTATCATGTTACATACGCGTAAATAAGGCTAAAAAACTTCTATATTATTGTATCGTTTTTTACCCCAACATTTTATATTAGGCACAAGTATTAGCATCATCATGATTTTCTAGATTTAGAGGGAAAGTTGAAGGAGGCCGATTTTCACAAAAATTTATCAAGTTTGCTCGCATGTACTTTATTAATGCTTGATACTAGAAAACATGGGATGCGAAACCAAATTCATCAACCAATGGAAAGTCTACATGTGAAGTTTCAAAGTCCGGGCCGAAACAAACCACTTTTTGGACTCTTGGCCAGCTTTTTTCGATTTCAGCAGTGCGTGGTTTCAAAGGAGAAGCCTGCCATCGTTAGGGTGATCAGACGTGCGTATTTCGCCGGGCATGTCCTGTTTTTCTTTCATATGTGAGCGTCCGCCTGGCTTTTTTCGATAAAGTCAAATTGTCCAGCTGTCTGCCTTTCAAAAACAACACGTACCAAATGCTGAAATACAGCATATGAAATAACATCAGAGGGCAACAGTATTACTTGTCTTTAAATGAAAAGTATCCATTTCAAGTTTCATATCCATAAGTTTCTGTCCTGCTTCCCGTTAACAGCCACAACGCAGTCAACAACAGAGCCTGGATGGTCTGGCGTATAGATCAATTTCCGCCACCTGATCTAGTTTACGTATCATTGTTTAACAAAATTAAATTATCGCGCTGCAAATATGCCAGTTTTTTTCTATAATTGCACATAATGCAAATGCTGAAAAGATTTTCCACAAATGAGCACCCAATCGTCAGATGAAAGGAACAAATTATCACTGGAACCAGTGAAGGGCAAATTCCCCTTTCCCCAAAGACATCTGACGTCGGGAAAGGATATTTGCCTGGGTTTACTTTCACAGTTTTGCTTTTCTTGGGGCTGTTTTTATTACTATCAGTACTAAATAAGCGCATGTTTCCACGTTCCACCAGCATTATACTAGTGAAGAATTTCACATCCATTTGTTGCAATCTCCAAAGCTACTGATAGAAATTTCCTCTTCGAAGTAGTGAATAATGAAAAATAAAATCAATATCAATGCATAACTTTAGTTGTGTACGGTCTTCATTTTCCTTAACAAATGAAAAGGAATTTAATATCTTGTCACACTTTTTTTTCAAAATGTTCTGCTTTTGAAAATGTTGATCTGGTCACCATAGCCATCGTCTTCTTCTATCAACGCCCTCAACTAGCTGGAAAACTGAGGAAACGTCATCAGGGGCATAGTTAATTTATTAACATCTACGCATTGCATTAAGCAAATAATTGGTTATTATTCCAAACAAATGCGTAGTTACCTACCATTGAACCTCTTTTTGCTGACGACCAGGGGCGAAATTCTGTACACGCCTAACGACACCTGTCGATATCCGTGGCTACCGACGGTCGAGCTATTCTGCACACGCCACCTACCGACAGTCGTTGGTGAAAGCGACGAAACTTTGACGCCATGCATTTGTTGGTACGGATTCGGTACCTGCGCGCGAGGCTAAAAGTTTTGACCAATGATATTGAAATGCGAACTCTTCCATCTGAACTTGGCGTAGTATAGTCATTTGAAATCTATAGTGGACTTGACATGGATCATTTGTAATAAACATTCATTCGTGGCTCATGCATAAAATCGAAGAGTAGTTAATACCTAAGGCAGGATGAAAGATGGAATCAGTTGAAACTGAGGGGAATGCATGCAATTTGAATGAAATATTTATTCATACTTTGTTATTGATTACATACGATGGTCCAAGCAATAGTAGATAACTTATAGTCAGGGTAAGAGGGAATTGCTACAGGGGGAGAAATGTAACAATAATATATTTATTAGCTTATATGGTAGAATTGTCTATGCATCTTCGTCGAATTTACAAATAAAAAATACATCATAGTAATAGGTAGTAGTAAGCTGACGTGTAGGAATTCACTTTGTAAAATTCCACTGACTTTTATTCAAACCGACCTAGGTTTTGACTTATACAGTCATTATCAAGGCCTTGATAATTCCACTGACTTTTATTAAAACCGACCTAGGTTTTGACTTATAGAGTCATTATCAAGACCTTGATAATGACTGTATAAGTCGAAACCTAGGTCGGTTTTAATAAAAGTCAGTGGAATTTTACAAAGTGAATTCATTTACGTTATCAATATGTGGTTTCACGAAGTCAAGCCTAGCAATTTATTATATTGACGTGTAAGAATTTGTTTTTTGGGAGGCAATCTTAAGAATTAGAAACACTAATTGGTACGGAAGTAAAAGCGACCCTGACAAAGAAAAGGTGATGTGAATAATAACTGTCGTTGGTTTGAAAATACATTGGAATGAACTGAACACACTGCTCACTCGTAATGCAGATCGATTGCTCCCGCTGCAATATCGGTCAAAGTGTTTCAATAAGAACCATATCATCGTGTGGGGAGAGACGAAATAAATTGGTGAACTCCTTGTCATCCAGCTCAAACGGGTCGTGTGATTCCCTCCACTCTCGTCTCCCGGCACGACGTCCCAGGTCTACTTTCACCGTATTACATAAATATTTGATCTAAGTTAAGCAAGTTATCTCTCTGCCAATCTTTCGGCTGATAATTAAAAAACACCAGCCACCCTGATTTAAATGCATTACTAGTCTAGCGATAAATTCTCTACCGTAAAACATTTAAGTGATCAAACTGCAATTCCATATAAGTACCATATTAATTGAATTAAAGATATACTCAGTATATAGAATATTACAAATAAAATGGAATAATTATTTGATAAAGGTTAGAAAAACTTAAATCACCTCTCACTCTCCGCAATTTGGACACTTTAAAGCAAACTTGCTTTGGATGCGCTAATTTTGCAAATTTAAGATGAGTATAACTAAGTTCGAATTATATCGTTAAGATTGTCACTTAATGCTAACATGAAAATGTAAATAAAGGACGATTACAGTTCTCATAAAAACTGCCAATGTAAACAAGTCAATTCATCCAAAAACATGTCCGTCGCTAGGCGTAGACCGATCTTTCACTGTTTTTATCCAGCATGTATTTGGCGAAGAGACGAAATACATGTCGGTTGAGGCCTAGCGAGGGTTTGAAAATCGTCGGTAGGCTCACTTGTCGTTACCGACAAGTATCGGTAAAATTAACGACAAGTGTCGGTAGAATGCGTCCCCGGAATCTTTCTTACCGACAAATGTCGGTCGGGGGAGTTAGCTAGGATGTACAGAATTCCACTACATGTGAGGGAAAGTATCCGAGGAATACAAAAAATGGGTTCCAAAAGTAACTTGGAGGAGGACAACATTTAACCTGCAGCGATGAGGATGTAGAAAAATATGGGAATAAAATCAAGAGAATCTCTCATTTAAAATATTGAAGATCAGTGGTACAATCCGATGGCTCCTCTAGTTTAAAAACAGAGAACCGTGTAGGACAAGGTAGGAGGGCAAAAGGAATATTAAACCTCTTCAATGGAGCAGGAACATCATTAAAAACACAACAACGAACAATTTTTATAAAGCAAAAGTAGAAAGTATATTGCTTTAAGGAGCCGAAAAATGGACTCCGAATGAGAGAAAAAAATTAATTACGAGCTAGAAAAATGGACTTTGGCAGAGATTGATGAGGAATCAAGAATAGAGAGAGCCAGATATGAGGTGATAAGAGAAATCATGGAAGTCGAGAAAGATGTATTGTAGACCTTAGGAGAAAGAAGATTACGATGGTCTTGAGCACGTTTAAAGAATGGGAGATGAAAGAATTCCATTAGCTGCTGTAAAATGGGTACCAGAAGGCAGGAGAGGAAGACCAAGGAAGTTCTGGTAGGATGGAGTGAGGAAAGACATGGATAGGAGGGGATTAAATATGGAAGATGCATTAGACAGATGGAAAGCTAGAATTGTGTGATTCTCTTGTGAGGTTTGGGGAGGGAAATTGCTGTAGAGTGGAAATCCATATAAATAAATAAAAATATGCCCTCTGTTGTTGGTGTTCTCGAACATATCTGACAGACTTCGGGGGATGATCACTCAGAAGGAATTATCTCATTTTGTGCAATTATTGGCAAATATTTTGAGCCACTGCAATAAAAGGCAGGCAAATGGTCTGATATTTCCCCCGGAGAAGAGTGAAACTGCGAATACTTAGCAACATCCTCGGCAAGCATCCACGGCAAATTCCCCTTTCCCCAATGACATCTGACGTCGGGACAGGATATTTGCGTGGGTTCACTTTCACAGTGTTGATTTCTATGGGACTATTTTTATTACAATCAGTACCAAACAAGCGCATGTTCCCACGCTCCACCAACGAAAGTACTTTAAAAAGATTCTTGGCATTTCCATTCGTAAATAGGATAAGATCCGAGTAGAGGAAGTCGCTGGTGATAACATACGTACGAGTTAAAATTACGGCAAATGAACCATTCTATCTTGTGTTATTTATGGATAGGTGACACAGCACGATAATCACGACGAATGGTGCAGTTTGCAATCCCCCAAGACTGGAGCTTATCATCTACATCTGCATAATACCCTGCAAGCCACCATAAAGGTGTGTGGCAGGGGGTGAATTCTCACCAAACATGCACTAAACATCATACATAAAAATTTAGTGATAATATACCAGTCTAAACTTTAGTTTTTTAAAAAAAGATAAAAATAGATAAGCAAGCATTCAATATAAAGCTGTTAGTTGGGTTAGCTTAAAGTCCTTATACAAACATGCAACTACCTATGCTATCAATTGATACACTCCGATATATTTATTATAATTATATTATGTAATCATATCCCTACTTTTACGAGGATAAAAGGACATCTTGAATCTGTCAGTTTGGCAATCAATTTCTTTAATTTTTTGATTATGGTCTAGTCTAACATAGTAAGTTGGGGTTCGCAAAATATTTTTAACTTCGTCAGTGAACATATTATCTTGGAATTTATTTAAGAGATTAAGTATAAATTTCAAACTACGATCTGACAATGATTCCCATTTTATTTCCTTTAATAGACTGGTTACCCTAATCGTGTGACTCAGGATTGTATGTACTGAAATTTTATTTATTTAGGGAGAGCAATTTCATCTATTTGGGAATTAAATTTGGAACCTTAACCCTGCATTCGCATCCTGTGAAATATGCACAAAAGAGACATGAAAATCGTTCTTAAATACGTCTACGCAATATCCTACAAGCCATCTTGAGGATGTGTGGCAATATTCTAAGCACTGACATAAAAAAGCGTATCCCTTCTAAATTAAAATAAACACTCGCAGAGCAAAGGGTAATATCGAATGTAAAAACAATAAAAACCTTTAATTTACCGTCAAATTTGACATGTCGTGCAGCACGTACATCTGTTGAAATATGACGGGCAAAGAGTCGAGTGGGATTCGTCATAAGGGCTTTGGATAAAAGCAATGAGGAATTAAGAGATAGCACTTGTCTGGCCTCTCTTAGAATACGCAGTTAGCATATTGCAATATATTTACCTTAGAATACGCAGCTACCCTGAGAAATAGGTTTAGTTATGGAACAATAGAGTTCCAAAGAAAGATCGGAGAAGTTTATGAAAGGACGTTCTTAATTCAATTTGCTGGTTTCACTTGTTTATTTGAGGAACTCAAATGTGAATGATCATCAGAGCGAAGGTTGAAATTTAGACTGAACATTTTAAGAAAATTTGAAGCTGATTGCTTACGTTATAACTACGCTGAGAATACCGGTGTATTTTACTTGATCCAAATCTAAATCGATATTTGGTTTTGCGTTGTATCACCATCATGGGTCAAAAATCCTAGGATTGGTTTTACGCAGCCCTCAACTCGATTCTTCTATCGGCCAACCTCTTCGTTTTGACGTAATTCCTCTCTTTTACATCCTTCACAATCTGCTCCATATAACTCACACAAGGCCTACCTTTTCCATTACTCCCGTTCACTTTTCCCTCGACGATTGTCTTCATCAGGCTATCGTGTCTTAGGATATGGCCGATTAGGTTGTCCCTTATTCTTTTCAGGGTTTTCAGCAGACTTCTCTTTTCTACCACTCTTCTTAAGACTTATTCATTTGTCACTCGGTCGATCCATTTTATCTTCATCATTCTTCTGTAGCACCATATTTCGAATACTTCCGCCCTTTTCTTCTCCACTGCTGTCATCGTCCATGCCTCACTGCCGTAAAGAAACATGCACCAGATGTACGTTCTGATGAATTGCTTCCTTACTTCCAAGCTTGTATTTCTAGCTGTAAGTAGATTCAGCCGGAAATACAAGCTTAGAAGTAAGGAAACAATCCATCAGAACGTAGGTACATCTAGAGCGTGTTTCTTTATGGCCGTGAGGCATGGACATTGGACAATGACAGCAGCGGAGGAGAAAAGGGTGGAAGATTTCAAAATTTGGTGCTACGGAAGAATGATGAAGATAAAATGGATCGACCGAGTGAAAAATGAAGAAAGGCCACATAATACCGATCAACATCATCATCACCGGTCAACAACCCAAGGATTGGTTTGACGTAGTTTTCCACTCAATTCTTATATCAGCCAATCTCTTCATATGGACTTAATTCTTCTTATTCACATCCTTCACGACTTTTTCCATATGTTTCATACCAGGCCTGCCTTTTCCATTCTTCCCGTTCACTTTTCCTTCGACTATTGTCTTCATCAGGCCATCGTGTCTTAAGATATGGCCGATTAAGATGTCCCGTCTTCTTTTTAGAGTCATCGGTAGACTTCTCTTTTCTCCCACTCTTCTTAGGACTTCCTCGTACAGTCTTCCCACATTTCGAATGCTTTAACCCTTTTCTTCTCCTCTGCTGTCCATGCCTCACTGCAGTAAATCAACATGCTCCAGATATCCGATAAACCGATGCTAACACATTGCTTGAACTGTGATAAACTCTAAAACTCTAATATAAAAATTAAGTTGGGAGATATCATCAGATGTTAGGTATTAAATCTCCTGCAGAAAGTTAAAACAGATAGCCTTACTGAAGATGTTCGATATATATCAGGAGCACCTACGTATAATACTAGATTTGACCAGAAAAATAGGATTACAGATATAGATTGTCACACTGAAAGATTTTGCATAATGTAATGTATAAATGTAATTTTTCCCATTGGCTATTAGAGAGCATAATAGACAGCATAGTAAAGGGATAGGGAGGTGAAATATTGTTAGATTAGTATGTAGTGCATGATGCATGTACTAACATTATTAACCCATGTATGACAGGTAAATGCAGATAAATATATGTAGATAAATACCATTCTAACCAATGATCAATTAATTTCTATGTAGATACTAACCATCTAGCGGAATATGACTTCATAATTAACATTGTTCAATATAGTAGCCTAGTTGCAAGGCAAAGGTCATGTTTGGTGACCTTCACCTCCCTGACACGCACCCTGGTGTTGGCTTGCAGGGTAATGTGTAGATGTAGATTAAACACTTCCCAAAGCTGCATGTTGATTTTCACCCCCTGCCGCAAACCCTAGCGGTGGTTCGTAGGGTATGCGTAGATGTAGACAGCAGCAATCGAAATATATTTGGTGGAGAATCAATGCTCCCTCAATATGCTTGAAAGCTTACTGCTAAAAAATTGGAGGAAGGCAAGAACAATATTGGAATCAGTAAAAGACAGCAGGTGAAATATAGAATTAATGTCTTCGGTAAATCCGAAGACGATATTTTTACTGATGAAGTTAAAAAATTTTGAGAACTAAGACTAACTATGGTGGACTGGGCCAGAGACAAAATTAGGCAAATTGATGGGCGAAATGACAGAAGTGAGATGTCTTTTTTTCTTCGTACCATTATGGATACGAATAGTCGTGATTATATTCAATAATACGTACGTGCACGTTTTTAGGCAGCGTAGATAATTGCATGTTGGTCTAAAGATTTTTAGCCCACCATCAGCACGATTATGTATGCTTGTCTGCTCTTTAAATGTTTTATATTTTACTATAGTTGAACTAAATGTAGCCAGTAATCCTCCGTCAGCATGATAGGTCGTAAAAATACGGCGAAGATTCAACTCCTGCCACACGCCATGGCTTGCATATGTAGATATACATACTTATTTAAGGTGGAATGAAAAACGAAGTAGACGAGTTTTTTCTTATTTAAAGGTGGAATATGGTATGGTTTCTTACTCTAAGCTAATATTGAAGCTCCGAGCTTGTTGAAATGACGAAAAGGTTGATTCCCTCTGCATGGATCCGGGTATTCTTCCGCGTCAATTGCCATGATGACAATGGTTTCGCTGACTAGCCTGTAAGCGTCTTCAGGTCGAAGGTTGGTTTCTGCCTCGTTTATGTAGTGCAGGCTGTCTGGATACTGCACTGTCATTGGCTGTCCCTCTGGTAACTCTTTTCCAAGTGCTGTGAAGGGAATATCTGTCCTCTCTGTTGAAATTCATCGTTGATTTTTTTAAACTTTCTATGGCTTACCTAATATGCCGAGAGAAGTATCGGCACTTCTTGGTCAAAAGTTTGGTCTCCTAAAATTTAATTCCGTTGCCAGGTTCTGACCACGGCAAAACAAGCAATTTCGCCTTTCCCTCATAGCCGAACACGCGAGGCGCTCACCCGAGTGTAGGCATCAGGCCGAAGATTTACGACCGTGACCGACGATTGCCGAAGATCATTTCAGTTAAAGTCAATCGTATACCGACGTCGTGAAAAGTCAAACCAATTCCGGTTAAAGTTTGAAGTTGACGGAAATCGAGAACCGGGCTTAATTCTTTGAAACACATTACTTAGCACCTTTCTAAAGCTTTTTCTTTAAGACGGAAGTAGACTTCACGGCTGTTGACTTTCAGCGCTCCTTGCAACCGATGTTACGGTTCGTCTGAAATGCAGATTAGGGCATACTTAGCACTTTTAACATAAAAACATTCTCTGATGAAGTGAATTGTGGGGGTGATGAGTTGTGAATAGCGACGGAGAGGTTTCGCAGTGGGATCTCCCCCCGAGGGGTGCTGGATTCGAATCCCAGCATTGTCATAACGACCTCTACGTATGTGTTTCGTGGAGTTCACTTCAAGTGCTCCGCACGTCAATACTAATCCCATCATCAGCTTTCTCTCTTTCTTTATTCTTCCTATCACATCTTTGCAACTTTCCTATCATCGATCTAAAGCACCTTTGAATGTAGGGACACACTTGAAGCCACAGCTGAAACTTTGCACTGAGGCAATAGCTGCCTTCAAGGTTGGCAGATTCCGTGGCGTCTTATCTTAACACATCGCTCGCATGACGATAAGGATCAACACCGTCTTCCCGAATGTGCCTTCTCCTTCGCCCGCCTAAAGTCAGTTGCCTGCTTCATGGCATGCGTCCGCGCGTCCAGCCCACGCGTCAAAATCCCGTAAAATAGCTATGTTATTGAAGGAATTAATGCCGGTTTAAAAAATGCCAATATGGAAATTCATGTATATTTTGATAACGCGCACAAAGTAATTGCATGATTATTCTATTATATAGCACATTGTTGTATCATTCTACGTTTTACAAGCTCTCTTAACTCATTTCGACTTCGGAGCATGGCTGGCGTGTTGTTGCCACGTTTAATTTCCCTCACTGAGGTAACAGGTATTACGTATTCTACTATGGGTTTAATATTTTTCTTATTTAGTTTTGAATTACTCCCTTGTAAATTCTACTTTTATTGGTATATTGCCTGTTAATATGCCTATAACACCATGTTAATAACCAATGAGCATATTTAAATTACAAAAAAATAAGAAGGACCTAGTTTAGGTATAGTTCTAAATTAGGTGAGTACATAGGCGCGTAACGAGGTTCAGTCGCAAATACGGTTGCCAATGCTAACAACATACTATAGCTCCACTTTCATGTAACTAAGGAGTTTCTCCTTTTTTCGAACAAACATTTATTGATATCAACTTAACTAGTGAGAGAAGGCCAACACTTTTTTATAATGTTAAATTCTACATAAAATTGCCCATTTTATTGTAGTTTTTCGTCAAAACGACTTTCATATTTACATTATTAATCTGCAAATCGTACGGCAACAGCCATACTCTGCCGCATAACCACGTTTGAAATCGCTGATTTTTACCGTCTTTGTTCTACAAATATATGATGGAAAGGCAAGATTAATTTATTGCCAATCGATAGAAGGGTCAAAAAATGAATGTCCAGAATGTTTACGAAAAAACCACTAGATTCACAATCTGGTGGAATCTCCTTAAGCATTGCTTCAAGGCGTTCAAGATTTGGCTAACAGACTTCTCCGTTGTTTCTCCACATACTCGAGTCCCTCTACTGGCAAGAAATGACAGTGCTCAATTATTGAAGGGATTTTCGGTGAAACTATAAGGAAGTAGACGCACGACATACACAGTCCGGCTGCGTGACAACTGCCTGTCGTGTAAGCCGCTTCGAACAACTGCCTGCCGTGCAAGCCGCTTCGAACGCCGCGTTTCTTGCGATTCAGGTTTTTCCAGACGAAATTTCTTCTTATAATAATAATAATAAGAAAAATCAAGTTCTTGTTTATTGCGCCAATTGGAGATTTTGATGTCCTCTCTTACAGTGAACTCAATACATCATGTGCTGGTGAAAATCCAGCAGGGGAAATTTACCCACCGGCATCGAGGCGATAGGGGATACGGCAGTTAAAGAGAATATCCTGTTTTCAAAAACATATCGTGGTCCAAGGAACACATTCCCTAAGGCATATCGAGATAAGTAATAAACCAATGAAAAATTATAAAAATGTAACGAGCTCCTACGTTCTTGGGAAGTTATAAAGATTGCCAGAGTTTCACTCAACTCCACGATACTCGATTTCCTAAAATAATCATTGTACAAAACTCTGACTTACGGAGACCAGCCATTAATTTTTTCCTTGAGAAGCTGGTAACCTAAATCCTTAAAGCTGGCCCATACTCCTAAGCATGAGTGATCTACATCTCCTGCCTGCCGTGCAAGTCTTCTGGAAGGTGTGTGGTAGGGGGTGAAATATCACCAAACATACGATACACACATGCAGATATAATTATTAATGTTACTGAGGTCACTATCCATGTCGTGAGGGATCACCCAACCAATTCATTTATTTATTTTTATTTTCTATTACCACCGAAAACAGCTTCTATGACATTTTACATCGGGGTATTTAACAATTAACAACAGACGAGCGCACACATCCATGTCCTGAGTGGTAAAAAATCCACTCAGGCGGGACTCGAACCCGCGATCTTAAGGTTAGCAGGCCACTTAACTTAACCACGCCGCCACCGGGGCCAACAAGCCAGGAATTGTTTCACCCGACATGCTAGGAATTGTTTAAGAAATACAATATACATGCATTTTACAAAACATTAATGGCTCATTAAGACTTGCGTAAATCATCGAAAATGCACTCTCTAATCTCTAGTCCATTTACTTTTAAACTATGTTCTACCGCGATTATATTCAAATTTTAAGGGGAGTTATTTTTATGTAGGCGTTTTAGTGTGATACGTCTCTATGTTGTTATGATCACGAATTGTTTGAGGAAGGAACGTATATTTTGAATCTGTCTGGGGCACAGTGCCTTGGTCCTGTCTCCCACTGTGGCGTGGGGCTCTATGATTGTCTTAATGTTGGTGGTTGAATAATTTGCTGTGTATTTCAGTATAATCTTTAGTCTGGTTTGCTACCTTCGTGTTTGAAGGTTCTCTCATCCATCCCATTGTCTCAAGCGACGAAGTTACAATTGCCCTCTTATCAGAACAATTGTTTGGGGAGGTAAGACCGTCCATAACAACCTTTCGCACGCGATCACGTAGAAACTCATTAATCCATGATATAATATTACTAACCCATAAACTTTTAATTTCTCTAGTACTTTGCTATGACACCCCATCTCAAAAGAATTCTTGATATCCAGAGATATAGCATACACTGGAATATTATTTTCGTCCGAAGCTTAAAATATCGTAAAAAAAGAATTAAAGTTGAGTTTCACATGATCTACTCTTCCGGAATCTATGCTGAACATTGATCAATAAATTCTGCCTATCTAGGTGTTCCACGACTGAACTGATAATTATATGTTCCAGGGCCTTGCATGAAATGGATGTGAGGGATATAGGTCGGTAGTTAGATGGCTGCTCCATATTGCCACTTTTCAATATAGGTGTTACATTGGCAGTTTTCTAATCAATGGTACAATTTGTTCGGTCAGGTATTTATTAAATATTATATCCAGGTAGGGAGATAATTTGCAAGATAACTCTCTATACACGCGGGAGGGGATTTGATCAGGGCATGGGGATATGTTAGGGCTTATTTCTTTAAGAAAAGTTTCTATACTATTGCGAGAAATATCAATTGATGGCATCAGCCGCTGAAAGAGGTGAGGTTGTTAAATCCCCTAAACGTGGGTAAAAACTGTTTAGAAGAAGAAGTTTAATAAGTTTACTTTGTCAAGAGCGTTTGTTGCTATTTTTTCCTTATCAGATTTTAGTGAGTTGACGACAAACTTATTGCACCTCCCTTAAGTACGACCAAAATACTTTTGGATTTTCCTTTAATCGTTTCCAAGTGCTTTTCTTTTCGATTCTGCACATGGATTTCTAAGGTCTGTATTTGCAGGTGATATTGAAATTTTATATTTTTTCAATTAATTCGTTGATTCGTTCAAATAAATAATTACTAGTTGTTTTCATTATTGCATGGCATACGCACTGTCGTCTCAGGGTTTTCCTCTCTTCGGCATAGTACCACTTTTGTTCAGTGCTTCCTTTTTTTAATATACTAGGGATATTATCTGTTGATCCCAGAGCGCGACTACCATGAACCCTCCGTGCATACCTTTTTGAAAGTTATTATAAAGGAATATCTTAAATAATTTTTAAAGTCAGCAAAGTCTGCTCTTTTAAAAGGGTAAATGTTCCTTTTTTGCATAAAATTCTTGTCTAAAGTTAAAGAGAAATGTGCAATGATTACTCTATGGTCTCTGATTCCTTCATTGGTGTAAATTTTAGTCACTAGTTGTGGAATTTTTGCTGCCGGTAAATCAAGAATGCTAACCCCTCTGATAGGAACTGTAGCTAATTGTTGTAGGAAGTCGGTGAAAAACACATCTAATAGAGTCTCACAGATGTCTTTGTCTCTTCCTCCAGTTTTAAAACAGTAAGTTCTCCAGTCTATTGAGGGAGCATTGAAATCTCCATCTATTATTATATTGTGATGGCAGCTACGGGACGTGATAGCATTTATTTGCCTGCCCAGTTCTAATTGTGAGCCAACAGTGTTGGGTGACCTTTAGAATGCGCAAACAAAGATTTGTTTGGATTTTGAGCACGTTAATGAACAGCAAAGTCATTCCAAGTTGCTGTCGGGAAATATTTCTGCTTTGCTAATGCTCTTGACTGCAATTGAATAAAACTAACTAACACAGCCTCCTCAACGTTTACGTCACAATTTCTCATGAGCCATCTAATGAAGTCAAGTTTCTTTAAAGCGGACAAACAAATTATTTTCACTCGTGTTCTCCATGGAGGTATGTTGGTGAGCGTAACTTTCAAGACGCATATTCGCCCCCCCCCCCAGGAATGTTGTATATATGTGACTTGCACTCCCAAAAAACTTCGGAGATTGTACCCCTGATGATGACGTGCTAACGTCGAAACCGGTTGGGTTGGAATAAATTCGTGGAATAAGTAAAAAGTGAATCATTTCTCCCATCATGCCGTCCTTCCACAAAGTAGAGCCTGCAACAGTTGAATTTTTACGTATATTCGCGTCGTAATCACGTCAATACGGAAGAGTTCTGAAAACATTTGATCCAAATTTGAGCTGTGGAGTTCGGTAGCAGCAGTAGCAGTGGAAAATGCGTGAGATACATATATCTATGGTCGAAAGGGCGTTTGGATGTCGGAATAGAACACCATAGAGAAAAGAAACTGCTTCCCTTAACCGGTTACGTCACACCCACCAATAGCGTCTTCCGGTGACCTGCTTTCGACAGCGATATGTGGTGTTGAATGTGCTACGTCATCATAGGGAAATCCCTCGTCGGGAATAAATTATGTAATTATTAATGTTGCGAAATTCTAACTTCGATTCCGCCACCAGCGGGCAGCGGGCGCATCGAACGCTCCGCCTCCGGAGACTTCGCCGACTGGGAGTCGGGAGGGAAGGGAGGGAGTATTAGTGATAGGTAGCTCCAATGTCCGCCGAGTAGCGGACTCGATGCGTGCCAGGGCCCGTCGGGAAGGAGGTGGTGAATCCCGAGGGAAAGGTGACGAAGAACGGGTACGTTCCTGGTGTATACCAGGAGGTACGGTGCCCCAGGTGACGAAGGCGTTGAAAGCAACGGTCAGTGCCACTAACTGCTCCAAGCTGCACGTAGTCGCCCATGTCGGCACTAACGACGCCGCGAAACGGGGGTCCGAGGATGTAATGGATTCCGTAAGGGATCTATGCACCGAGTTCCACCGTGTTCGTGGAGGTCTGGGTATCGATATGAGGCTGACTATATGTAGCTTGGTACCTAGGACGGATCGGGGGTCGATGGTTTGGAGCCGAGTTTTAGGCATAAACCGGAGACTCCGTGAAGTCTGTGGGAGCGAGGGAGCTGAGTTTTTGGACCTCGGGCCGGAGCTGGAAACGTGTCGGGTGCCCCTGAATCGCTCGGGTGTCCACTACACGGACGAGGCATCGTCTAAGGTAGCGAGTAGGATACTGGAGCATACACGTAGGGTTTAGCTCAGGTGGTAGCCCAGAGTGCAGGTCAATCCGTGGGGGAAAAATCGTGCAAGAATTTGACAGAACATGCAGAGTAGTTTTAGAAGGTCAGAGAAAAACACATGGAGAGAACGAACATGATAATTCATCAAAGGTAAGAGGTAGACCAAATAGTTTGTCCGTCAAAAAATTATCGAGGAAAATTTTAGTTGGAAAGGAGCACCAAGAGAGAAACAGATTGGAAGAAAAAATTTCAGTGATAGTAGTGAATTGTCGTAGTATAAGAAATAAAGTAGCAGAATTTCACCACCTCATTAAGAGTACTAATGCAGATATAATCGTAGGTACAGAAAGCTGGCTTTCGAAGGACATATCAGATCATGAAGTATTTCCGAAGTGTTTTACAGTATACAGAAAGGATAGAGTAAGCAGAAACGGAGGAGGAGTTTTCATAGCTGTGAAGGACCCGTATGTCAGTAGAAGAGAACTTATTTCAGAGCGAAATGTAGAAAGTATTTGGTGTTCCGTTAAAAGTAAAAGTAGTAACGCAAAAAAGATATATGTAGGTGCATATTACAGGCCACCGGACGCAGACGTCAATTCTATAATAGAGCTAGAGTCAGAGATACGCACATTACTTTCTGGGAAGAATGATAGAGGAATAATAGTAGGCGGAGATTTCAATCTCCCCTCGATAGACTGGAATACGTGTAGTTTCATTGCAGGAGGTAAGGATAAGGAACATTGCGAATCACTGTTGAACACCTTTACGACACATTCTCTACAACAGCTAGTAACAGAGCCGACCAGGGGTAACAACATTCTAGACTTATTAGCAACAAATATACCCGAGAGAGTTCTAAATACAGTTACAGACACAGGAATTAGTGACCATAAAATAGTGCATGCGAAATTTATTGTAGGCGTTGAAAGACATTATAAACCAAGGAGGAGGGTGTACTTATTTGGCAAGGCAAATTACGACGGTATGAAAGAGGAATTAAGGGAAGCGTTTACTGTATTCAGCGAACAAAGCAAAGGATTAAATACAGAGGATTCGTGGAGAGAATTTCTTGAGGTCACCCGTAACGCAGTTCATAAATACATACCAAGTAAATATATTAGTGATAATACAGAGCCAAGGTGGTATAACGCGGAGGTTAGGAAATCACTAAAGCGACAAAGGGTATGCCACGCTAAGATGAAAAATGCCAGACGGGGTCTATCGGTAGAGGAAAAAAATGAGCTAGTTCAAAACTATAAAAAATCGAGAGCATTAGCAAGGAAATCATGTCGGCAAGCGTTATCACATTTCAAGAGCAAGATGTTAGGAGAATATTTAGATAGCAATCCTAAAGCGTTTTGGTCATATGTGAGAGAGCTTCAGGGAAATAAGTCCACAGTGCACACACTTAAAAATGATAAAGGAATCAGAGTCACCAGCAGTGTAGAAAAAGCCAACACTTTAAACACCTTCTTCCAAAGTGTATTCAACTCATCGTCACAAAACGCAGTGGAACCACCGCCGAACACTTTCAGTGAGCAAATGCCCGAAATAAACATTTCATGTCGCGGAATAGAGCAGCAGTTAAAAAGCATAAGTAAAAACAAAGCACCAGGTCCCGATCAAATTCCTTCCAGAGTTTATAAAACATTAGCTTCTGAAATAGCCCCCTATCTAGAAATAATATTCAATAAAACACTAAAGAACCACACAGTACCCAAGGATTGGAAAGTAGCTAACATTACACCTATATTTAAAAGCGGTGATAGGGAAGAACCTAGTAACTACAGACCCATTTCACTCACGTCAATCTCCTGTAAGATATTTGAGCACATAGTAGTCAGTTCGATCATGGGGCATTTGGATAGTCAGGGATTACTCATAAACAGCCAGCATGGGTTCCGGAAAGGTAGATCTTGCGAGACACAATTAGCTTTATTCGTACACGATATTTTAGTCCACGGCGAAAGCAGTACTGAAGTTGATGCGATATTTTTAGATTTTAAAAAGGCTTTCGATAAAGTTCCTCATGACAAATTAATCTTGAAGTTAGAGAGTTTTGGTATAAATAAAGACGTTGTATGTTGGGTAAAAGAATTCTTAAGTGGGCGAGAGCAGAGGGTTGTCATAGATGGTATCATGTCGGACACAATCGAAGTCACATCGGGAGTTCCCCAGGGTAGCGTAGTAGGTCCGCTTCTATTTCTTTTATACATAAACGATTTGGGTACCGTAGTTAGTAGTAACCTTAGACTTTTTGCAGACGATGCGGTGGTGTACAGGGGTATATCAAACGAAGAGGACATGAAATCACTTAGCAAGGATTTAGATGCAATTGAAGAGTGGTGCGACAAATGGCAGTTAGAACTCAACCTTAAAAAGTGTGTAGCTATCAATTTTTGGAGGAGGAATAATTCGATAGAGCGATCCTATAGAATTAATAACACGAAGATCGAAAACGTTGAAACCGTAAGATATTTAGGTGTAACAATCACTAAAGATTTATCGTGGGGAAGACACATAAGGGAAATATGCGGCCGAGCGAAGAGAAAGCTAGGATTTATAAAAAGAGTACTTGGGAAATGTGATGAGAAGACAAAAGAGCGATGCTACTTTTCACTAGTTAGGCCCCACCTTGAGTATGCAGCCAGTGTATGGGATCCTAATGAATTAGGTTTGATGAGAGAACTAGACAGTGTGCAGCGTAGAGCAGCTAGGTTCGTCAAAAGGTGTTACGATAGGTTGAGTAGTGTATCAGAATTAATACAAGAATTAGGGTGGGAATCATTATCAGAGCGTAGATTAAAGTTCAGATTTAATCTATTGCAGAAATTTCAATCGGATAGCTTTACTGAAGATGTTAGGCACATATTGAAAACACCAGCGTATTATGCTAGATTCGACCAGATAAATAAGATTAGAGAGATAGATTGTCGTACAGATAGATTCAAAATGGCATTTTTCCCCCGTACTATAAGAGAACAGAATAGGCAGCATAGGAAAGGGATAGGTAGGGGAAATATTTTAGAGTATTCTGTAGTGCATGATGCATGTATTAACCCCTCAAATACTATAGATACTAACAATCTAGTTGCATGAGACCCTTTAGTTGCTTGCTTGCATGCTAGTAGTGAATGCTTGGTGACCTTCACCCCCTGCCACACACCCTCGCGGTGGCTTGCAGGGTATCGTGTAGATGTAGATGTAGATGTAGTGGGAAAGACTGGATTCCTTCGTGGATTCGGTATTGCACGACGAAGAGCGGTTAGATGATTAACTTTATGGCAACCTTCTCAACTGTTGCACGCCTCTTCCGTTCCGGGATATCTTACGTCATTCAGGGATAGAGTCAGTCTCATCACTCGCCAAGCGATAAGTGCCAATGTTTCCCATTTTGATTTGTGACTGCAGCTAATACGTAGCAGAATTTTCATAACATTCCAAAGCAGTGCAAAGATGTTAATCTCAGCTCTTTTGAAAGTCCTTCTCTCTGAAAACTATTGTAATTATCAAGCACAAGAACGATGTAAGAAAAACACGTTCACTTTCATGCAATCAAACGATTTTCATTCGCAGGATGAAACTCTTGTCATAAAAGCAACCAACGTGACGGAGTTTCTCAAGAGCTATGCGAAGATCCGTCAATAGATTTGATGATGAACATACTACTCCACATAATACCCAGCAAGCCACCATGAAGGTGTGTGGTAGGGGGTGAATTCACACCAAACATCCATCTTGCATAAAAAGGATTAGTAATTATATTCTAGCCTAAACTTCTCATTCAAAATAAAGCAAAAACAGCGATACAAGCATTCATAAATATGCTTTTAGTTGGGATAGCTTAAAGTCCTTATGCCAACATACAAATATCTCTGCTATCCATTGATACCCTTGCATTTATACTATAGTATATATTTACAGCTATTCATATCCTTAATTGTACGAGAAAAGAAGGACATTTTAAATATGTCAGTTCGACTATCAATTTCTCTACTTTTATGACCATGGACCAGTCTATCATAGTAAGTTGGAGTCGTAAAGTATTTTCACGTCATCGGTGAAAGTATTGTCTGAAATTTAGCTAAGAGATTAAGTCTAAATTTCAACCTACGCTCTGGCAATGATTCCCATTTTTTAAATCCAGA
The DNA here is from genome assembly GCA_933228895.1 of Platycnemis pennipes. Taxonomy (NCBI): domain Eukaryota; kingdom Metazoa; phylum Arthropoda; class Insecta; order Odonata; family Platycnemididae; genus Platycnemis; species Platycnemis pennipes. Next base: position 113,822,019 of record OW121855.1, on the reverse strand, counting down.
TCCTTCAACTACATGTCTTTGGAGCCTTAGGAGTAATTTTAGAATTAGTTGCACCCTGTTGGAAATTTCCCTACAAGAATTTCCTAGAATGTAGGAAAAGGCAAGGGAAAAATTGATATTTCCTTAGAAAACATGTCTTTTCTAGGGAATTCCCTTGTAGCCTAGAGATTTTTTTCCCTGAACCTTTTTTCCTTTGAAAATTTAAGGTTTGGGAAATTATTTCCCTAGAAAAATTGCTGCTCTAGGGAAATCTTCAGGCTTAGGTAAAACGTTTTCAAGAAGGAATTTCCCATAATATTTTGAATAATTCCCTTCCACATTATCAATTTTGTTATTAAAAATCACTATTTCAAGGTTACTACTATATTGTGTATAGATTTATCACCGAGTTAACAGTTACCAATCACCGTTAATTGCTTTGGTACCAAAAAAATGTATGCTATCCCACTGCACTGCATAGCTTCAGTCTTTGAACTGTCACATGAATCAGCAGCATCAACAGTGAGAATTTCGGTAGAACGCGTTTTTTTCGAGGTTGGGAACTTTCTCGGTGAGTAAATGAAGGCATTTATTGTAATCATGAACATAGGTACTTAATTTTGTGTGAACCATTGAAATCAGCGGACTCGTTCATAAAAATATTCTTTGTTTATCACATTGTTGTTAACAGAATTCGATCCGGCAACGGAGACTGTTTTCGCACGAATGGGTTCAGTATTGTGTAATTTTGATCTTCACTATTTCTTCAACTTTGTAACCATCAATAAAGCCTTGACCTCCTTTATATTGTCAGGCGCATTCATTATTGAATCAAGGAGGAGACTGCAAGCCGAGGATTTCATCCAGCAGGAAGCAAAAAGAATAAAAGTGTATGCTAACGAAAAAAATAAGCATGCTGCTAAAAATGACTAAAAATGGTAAATTTCAGTTCTTTTTCATCATTTATTGTGATATAGGCCCCCTTTTTCACTGATTTTTATCAAGTTTTCCCTATATTTATACTTAGCTTTTATATTTTTTTGGATAATCATGTGCACTTTTGTTTATTGAGTGGAATATTTACCTACCCAAGGAATATTGTCCACGGTACCTAATTTATAGGGGAAATGGGGGTTCAATTTTCTAGGGAAAACCTTACATTTTCTAGGGAAAATCTGAGGAAAATTTGTCGGGAAATTTCTAATAAGGCACTTCGAGGTAAGAGGCTGAATTTATAAACGCACGAATGTTGCTGGAGTTAATAACTTAGTGATTTCAGAACCCATTGGTAATTTGTCAACCTTCAACAAGCAGAGCAAAATTTCACCGCCAGCACGTCTTCAGTCTGATTACATAGGTATGTTTCTCGATTCTTCTTTTACGAGAACATGCATTAGTCACGAAGTAGGACCGGTTCAGCCTTTCAGCCGTCTGGCCTGAACCGGACCACACGGTGGACTTCGGCAAAGTTAAACTTATTTGCAACGAGAGCCGCCACTGCCCAAGGCTAATCCGGGGAGCAATAGAGGTCATAAAAAAACCCGAAAATTACAACCGGGAGGACATTAATACTCATTTTAATAGCAGGAAGAGAGTATTTAAGCAAAACGGTCATGATTGTTGATTGTTTACTTCATTGACTAGGCAACCATCTTGACCAATGGGGAACATGCACTATTTTTTATGACTCTTTGAATGTGAAGTTTATCAGCTGAAATGTGCTTGCCGAAAATTTTGCTGAAGAATTAAGTTTTGTTACAAAGGTATTACTCTATGAAAATTGTACCTTTTCGGTAGCTTAAAAACGGCACGGTATCACTATGGGCGTTGTTTATCTGTTTATGCATGGAGGTAAGTTGTTAAATGAATACTTGGCGATAACGTATGTATTTATCTCATTTGTTTAATGCAATAAACGATTATATTTCGATTTTTTATTTACGTTGTATGGATTGTAACGAGCAAATCGTCCATTAATTATATAATGCCTGTTTAGTTCCCAAGAATTTCTACTTCGCCTATGCAATCGCTGGTTTTTTTAAGAACGCCGCCATAAGGGCGTCAGCCAAAGGAAATTGTCGGAATGTGCTTTTTTAAGTATTTTTTCAGTCATTATTTCGTTCGAGAAACGGTTAAAAACCTGAAAACATTCAATTCACTTCGTTTTCGGTTATAAATAAATCTCTATCTCCGTAGCGATATGGATCCTATATTGTGCAGTGACGTCAGAAGGCGTTTTAGGTCACGTGAATTTCGTCAATTTCCGGACACATTTTAAATTCATTTAATAATCTTTGTGGTGGGCGTAGAAAAATTTGGCTTATATATTTAAATTGGTGAGAAATTTTGGTATTAAGTACATCATTCATCTTCGAGGAACAATTTTCATGCATATTCCCCATTAGGGCCAACATAGAACTCTCATTTATATACATAAGATGGCCAAGAATCAACTCATCGTCACCTCCGACCGAAGACTTGAGTGGTATGGCTGGAGAAACTGTTGTCGCTGAAAGACACCACCATAACGCGGAGGAACACCCGAAGGCCACTATTAAAGCAAAACAAAATTCACCACCACCTTCAGTCCAAGTAGGTACATTGGCACTGGTAAGCTCCGTTAGTATTACCAGACGATTTATCTATAATCTTTCTTGATGATCTTTCATTTGAATTTCATCATTTTTACACCCCGCACTTATTGTGAATGTAAGGCATAGACTATGAAAGCGGAAGACATGGATCGGTGACTAGAATCAACTGGGAAATGCTGGTATGTGGCTGAAATCGGATCTCACACGAGTGAATAACTCACTGTGGCCGACAGTCTCTTGTAAAGGTTCTAAGGCAAGGAAGAAGAAAAAAAGACAAATATGAACAGAAAGCGTTGGACTGCAAAAAATTAAAACTGTATACAACTAAAGTTTAACGAGCAAGAGACGCAACGCACACCGTTTACGAGGATAAAAAAATGTCTTAGTCACTCTGCATCAATCTATGAATTTGAAAGCTTCAGGAAAGAGAGTGGCCTAGAGTATCAAATTTCATAACAAGGCAAAATTCTGAGTAGACGTGATCAATCAAATAGCACGGAAGTACACAGTCAAAGATACATTATGCCAATATGGCCGGTCCACTCATATTACAACATTATGGATTCGGCCGCGTTAAATTGCCCTGTACAAATAAAACGCCCTGTAAAGGAAAGAAACGGGCGAAAGTCGACGAAGAGGAGAATTTAATATCCAAAAAAAATTCAAAGCTCGAAAACTAGCCGCGAAAACCATAACGGCGTTAGGCGTTAGCTGCTGAAATTGCACAATATTAGAAATTCCACAGAGAAAAAAAATAATTCGCTTGACCGGGACTCGAACCCGGGTCACCCGGCGAGGTGCTCTACCACTTGACCTACCTCGGGAATCGACAGTCTGGCAGCATCTTGTTTGTTTAAATCCTCAATAATCTCCTTAGTGAAAGAGAACGTGAGGCTACCTCAAGTACATGACCGGAAATCAGGAAGTCCAGTTTCCAGTTCCGGTGAAGGTGAAAGGTTTTTTCTCTGTGGAATTTCTGCTATTAATTTAGGAGGAGTTTAGCGGAGGAGTCACGCTACAACACTGTAAAAAGTTGATCTGATTTTCAGTGCGATCTGAATTTAAGCGCTGTCTGGTTGTAAGGCAGGAACACGGATTTAAGGTGCGGAAGAGGCAGGAACATGGATGGTTGGTACACGAGCAGTTAAGCAGGAAGCAGAGGGAGCAGTATTCAGGATGGTCTGATTTTCAGTCGTTCACCTGCCTTATTTTTAGACAAGATATTACTGCTGAATTTCAACATACCCTGTCTTAAAATTGTTGCATCTGAAATTCAGATCGCTTTTGTACCTTATAATCAGATCTACTTTTTACAGTGAAACATCTACACCCACATAATACCCTGCAAGCCACCATAAAGGTGTGTGGCAGGGGGTGAACTCTCACCAAACATGCACTACATATCATGCATAAAAATAAAAGGATCAGTACTTTTATAGGTACTGTTCAAAACTACGCTATTTAAAAAAAGATAAAAATAGCAAAACATACATGCAAAATAACATGCCGTTAGTTGGGTTAGCTAAAAGTCCTTATACCAACAAGCAGCTACCAATGTTATCCATTGCTACACTCGTACTGGATATATTTACCGTTATTCATATCCCTAATAGTACGAGGAAAAAAGGACATTTTGAATCTGTCAGTTCGGCAATCTATTTCTCTAATTTTATGATTATGGTCCAGTCTACCATAGCAAGTTGGGGTCCGCAAAATATTTTTAACATCATCACTGAAAATATGGTCTTGGAATTTGTTTAAGAGATTAAGTCTAAATTTCAACCTGCGATCTGACAATGATTCCCAATTTAATTCATTTAATAGACTGGTTACGCTAATAAGGTTATCATACCGTCCCTTTACAAATCTTGCCGATCATCGCTACACACGTTCAAGTTTGTTATTTAGACCTATTTCGTAGGGATCCCATATACTGGCAGCATATTCCAAATGAGGATTCCAAGCATGTAGGTATGAAGAGCTCTCGAGATCTCCACCGGCTTAGGAACTTGAAGTTTACCGACGTTTCAATGTCTGACTCGGCCATCGTCTTCAGGGCTGAAGACGATGGCCGGGTAGGACAATTAATCGTCGGCAAAGTTCAAGTTCCTGAGCCGGTGGAGATCTCGAGAGTTCTCCATGCAGTCTATTCGCCGGGAAAGCACCGAATCCTTCTTCACGCTACAAACATGTTGTTAATGAAGACTCCTCAGAGTCATATGACGATGAAGATGTCGAAAATGGGGAAGAGGTTAGGTCCAAAAAATGCCGGATCGGAAGTTGCATAAGAAACAAAACATAAGATACCTACATGCAAATCATGCAAAAAATACCTCTGTGGAATATGTTGTCACAAAATAAGAAAAACTTGCTTGAAGTACGTGTAGACTCACACTGTAATTGTGTCTGTAATGTAAGTTTTTAATTGATAATTAATTTATTAAACAATCCTAATTATTAGAATACTTAAGATTGTAACTGCAAATTCTGCGCTCTCGTCGTGACAAATTTAGAAAACAGTTCCAGAAGTGCGTGTGTTTACAACATCTTAAAAGATACTTTAGCAAAAGAGTATAAATGTGTATTGAACATATAACTATATCAGATTGATTATTTATATACACACTTGACAAAAGGGGATCGGGCTTGTGTGATGACTAGAGTACTGGCCTCCCATCTAGAGGGCTCGAGTTCGATTCCCGGTATTGGTGGATTTTTCAGTGGCAAATCGGTACGAACTTGAGTGCATATTTGCATTTCAGGTTCAGTAAATACTCCGTCCGTCGGATGGGACGTTAAGCCGTGGCCTCCCTGGCGCCTGCCGCTAAGAGTGGGTTAATACCGACGCCGGATATCTCTCCACCCTTCTTTCATTACCTGTAATTTTACTTCCATTACGCAATGACCCTCCTATTCTAAATGGTGCAAATGGCCTCAGCTGTTGATAGCCTCCCCTTAATAACTAACTAAACTCTTGACGAAACCTACTTTATTTTCAGAATTATAAGTATCCATTAGTTTTTGACGGAGCATGAGTGAAAATGACCCCTTGGGGATATCTCCGGCGGTTCTGATGTAATAAGTTTTATCTTAGCTTTTAACATTCGTTCTGATGGTATCTTGCATCCTTGTATTTCTAGGAAACTCGGAACTTCAATACATTTATCGTGGCGACCTTTAACTAATCTTGCTCATCTCCTTTGCACACGCTCTAATTCCTTATTGATAATGAGGGGACCTAGCGAAATGAAATAACGGTGCCGGAGGTCAAGGATTCTGGCCTTCACATCTTAAAGCCACGTAGCACCAACGTCGGCATCAATGCTGCATTCTTCCACGCATATAGAATAACTTATTATAACTTAGAACATTATACTTAGAATAAATATTTGCATCAGACGTGTTACTTTAATGCTGTGTCGGATGTGAAGATGTCATGCAGACCGGCAAATTCGCTTTTAACAGTTGAATCGGCAGAGCGCTGAAATTTGGAGTGTTCACACGTTCCTTCGCGCCTTGCCCACCAGATGGAGATAATCCTTGCGTCCCGGCGCGAACAGCTGCGCTATCAGTTGCGCCATCGAAGACAGCATTCGCGGGATCCAGGAAGTAGCCGGCGACCACTTTCTCTGCTTGCGCTATGCGCCTTAGATATCAAGCTTCGATCGAAAGAAAGGAAGGTGGGGACGCGATGGCGAAACGAGAATTCGAAAGTTCGCAGCAGCAGTAGCAGTGGAACCCTTATGCTCGCAATGGATAGATAGAAATGCTCAAACAACCCTTGTGAGGTGTGTGTTGGAAACCGTCGGGATTGCCTCAAATAGGTAAACAAGGAGTCACGTGGTACAAACACTAATGGTTTGTAAATTTAGTGTCTCTGAAACGCTCCTTACAATATCATCGATTGTTTTCACTTTAGTTTTTCTCAACTTATCTTTTTTAACTGTATTTTGAAGTTTAGAAATAATCTCTTGACTAAATTCCAGGACAATATTTTCACTGATGATATGATATTTTGTGATTTTGAAAACATTATTCGAATTCCAACCTATGTACTATGGAAGACTGGACCATAATCACTAAAAAAACGAAATTGATTGTCGGACTGACATATTAAAAACGTCCTTCTTTCCTCGTACAATTAAGAATATGAATAGCTGTAAATATATCCAATTGTATAAATACAAATGTATCAATGGATAGCATAGGAAGTTGCATTTTGATATAAGGACTTAAAGCTAACCCAACTTGCAGCGTGTGTTTTAATCCAACTTGCAGCATCTTTCTTTTAATTGTGAAGTTTAAACTTTAGATATAATTACTAACCCTTTTTATGCATGATATGTAAGGCATGTTAGGTGTAAATTCACCTCCTGCCACACACCTTTATGGTGGCTTGCAGGGTATAATGAAGATGTAGACCAACCATTTCCAACGCTGATGAAATATCTCGGTTTGAAACTCAACTATAGTCATTCACTTCTTAAATCAACAAAAACATGATAGTCATCTTAGGAGACTTTAACATTTCGTCTATTTATTGGAAGATGTTTAGCGTAGAAATAGGAGCAAGGAATTGAGATTCAACGAGGCACTAGAGTCGGGTCCTCTAAGTCTTACTTACCCTTACTCCCTTACTCAGTTATTTAAGGAGCCAACCAGGGGAAACAGGAAACTAGATCTATCTGTAACCAACGAAAAAGAATTTGCTACACATGTTGATATTCTAGTCGGAATAAGCGAACATCGAAGAATATTCGACACTCTAAAAACAAGAATAAAGTCATCAAAAAAACCCTATATTAATTATAAATGTGATTTTTTTAAAAATCGGAGATGACTTAAAAAACTCTTATAGCATATTTGTAAATATTATGCGTAATAAATATGCCGAAGGGATAATTAAAAAAAATCGTTAATGAATAATCGCGGTGAAAAATATCTAATTACAAAGTTATCGAATGAATGGCAAGGCAATATTATAAAACCCAACGGTCGATCATGAATAAGGTTTTACGATTAGGTCTCCGAAAGTTCAAGAAGAAGGTACTCGGTCAACTACTGAATGAAAATGTGAAGGCATTTTTTCTTCCGTTAGGGAATTACATGGCAAACATAAAACGGTCGGATCATTAAATGATAATAATGCCGCAGTAACTAAAAGTAGTTTAGAGGAAGCCAATATTTTGAACAGTTACTTCCAAAGTGTGTTCGCAAATGACCAAAGTATGCCCTCCACGAATCCCACCGTAATAAGTGACGACATACGTACAAATTGCAGGGGACTGATTGACCAATTAGAGTCAATGAAAAGGAAAATGTCTTCAGGTTCAGAAGAGATACCAGCGGGAGTAGGTACTTATGGGACTTGCTCCTAACGTTTCACCGTTTCAACAAACAGTCTAAGTTTCAACCTAACCAAACTAACAGCATGTGTTTTCATGCTTGCTTTGCTATTTTTATCTTTATTTTAATTGTGAAGTTTAGACTAGGATATAATTACTAATCCTTTTTATGCATGATGTGTAAAACATGTTTGGCGTGAGTACACCCCTTGCCACACAACTTTATGGTGGCATGCTTGGCATTGTGCAGATGTCGATGTATTATGAAGTTGTAGATGTTAGTTTCAGACAGTGCAGAGCGCGGCGCGAGCAATATCAGGCTTCGTTGCCGCCAAACACCTGAAGAAAGAATTCCACAATATCTCAATCGCGGAGAGCTTATCGTTCTCCGTGACGGACTTGATATCTCCGAGGGCGGCACAGATATTTCATCTGTACCACAATTTGGCTATTTGCCTTCACTCTTAAGTGGTTCAAATCCAGGTCAAGTCGATGTTATTTCCGCGGCGAGATTGTTGCGGTAATCATTGCATTCCGTGCTCTACCGCGATTAGAAGGTTTCCGTGGTGAAGATTTAACAAATCGCGTGACCTGTGCCGACATCACGGTCGTCATCGGCGTCTTCTGTTTGCCACCCCTCCCACTCCCCCCTCCCCCTCAAAGAAAGCCGTCTCAAACTATCCCAGAAGGCGTAGCGCGTCATAATCGTCGGTGAAGTCGACGTTGAGCAACCGAGACGGGAAAACCGGTTTCCCCTGGGACGGCATGAATTCGGTCAGTGTGACGAGGGAACTCTTCCGTGAAGCAGAGGTCATCGGAAAGATTTTGTAACCCGCTGTCGGCTCAAAGGTTACAGGAAAGAGGCACAATCGCATGCAAATATCTTTTCTACATTCTGTAAAATTCATAATTGTTGGGACAGGCGATTCTACTGGCGAAGCTGGAAAGAACTTCCGGAAGAATTTGGTCATGAGCCTGTTCAGGGTGAAAGGTCTTAGGCTCCGCCTTGAATATGCAGCCAATTTATGGGATCCGAATGTATTAGGTTTGATCAGAGAGTTAGACAGTGTACAGCGTAGAGTAGCTAGGTTTGTTAAAAGGTGTTACGAAAGGTTTAGTAGTGTATCAGAATTAATAGAAGAATTAGGTTGGAACCATTAAAAGACCGTAGGTTATAGTGCAGATTAAATCTTATGCAGAAATAAACGAATAGCTTTACTTAAGATGTTACATATATATAAAAACCCACTGCGTATTATGATAGATTTGGCCAGATATATAAGATTAGAGAGATAGATTGTCGTACCGATAAATTCAAAATGTCATTTTTACGCGTGCTTTAAGAAAACCCAATAGGCAGAATAGCTAAGGGATAAGTAGGTGAAATATTTAGAGTAGTCCGTAGCATCTAGTAGATACTAACCATTTGGCTGCATGTGACGCTATTATGTAACATGTTTTCCTGTAGTAGCCATGTTGCATGTGAATAATACAACTTCGGTGATCTTCATCTTCCACCAGACACCCTCAGGTGGCTTGCAGAATATTGCGTGGATGTAGATGTAGATATAACCGGAATCACCATGAGAGACTGGATATACCATTCAAAATCGTCAGAATACGCGTTTCCACTGGTGAAGTGAAAGGGGTTTCCAGAAAAATTTGGTCATGAACCTGTTCAGGGTGAAAGATATCCAGTTCACTGTAAACCTGTTGTCCAGACGAGCCGTAGCCGGTATGGAGCCGGATACCAAATGCCAGTGATAGCTATTGAGCCACAACAGCTGTATCGCGCTAGGAAGGTGGAAAATGTCGTCACTGATAGCTACATTTCGGCGTTCATCCGGCGTAGGTGACTCTTCTTACGACATGTATTTAGGCAAAATTTTAAAATTATTTCAACACGCTTCGTGATAATATAGTTCTACAACATTTTTAAGCTTCCATAAAGAATTTATTGCATACGTCAATGTAATACCATACGAGCAAGCGCAAGGATGTGTAGCATGGGGTGAATATCACCAAACATGCACTACTTACATGCAACTACAACATGCTACATGAGATGCATTACTACTACTTATATAGTAATTATTGGTATTTTAAACCATAGGTTTCCTTGATTTTATTATAGTTGAGCTGAAATATTTTCATAAGGAACACAGGTAAAGTTTGCCTTGATCGGTTGCAGCCGTTTATCCCTTGGAAGAAATAAATTAGTAATTGCTATTTCATAAAAACAAAATAAACCCTGCAAGAAGGGAAATATTTTAAGAATTCTAATTTTCATCGTAAAAAGGGGCATTGTTTTGAAATTGCGTAAATACTGATGAAAATTAGCGAGATGTGGTTAAATTTTCAGCTAGTGAAAACTTGTCTCATTGGCGGCCAAAGAAATTGTGAAATCGACATTCCATCGTATGGGAAAGAAAGATCCATAAAAATACGTGGAGAATGACTGCCTGCGTTCAATACCTACCTATTATACTGTCAAGCAACCCATGGCGAACTTTATAAAGTTAATTTTAAGCACTGTAAATTGTTGCTTATACACAAATGATACACATGACACAAATATATGCTTATATACATAAAAAACCTATGATTAGGAATCACAATTTTGATTGTAAATTTATATGATAGGTGATCTTATAATAAATACCAGTTTTAGGATACCGTGCATTGATAACCATGTCCCCCTATCATATAATATATAACATGTTTCCATGCAGTTGCCTAGTTGCATGTTGATAGTGCATGTTTGGTGATCTTCAACTCCTGCCACACGCCCTCAGGGTGGCTTTCAGAGTATTGCGTAGATGTAGATGTCAAACGAGGGTTTCGGCTGAAAGCATGGAACCGCATGCGATCGTCAGTAAAGTCTTTCCCTGAAGTAGCACGCCCTGTGTTTTCACTCTGCTGATAGAAATAAGCCATTACATTACTGCATCTACATAATACCCTGCAAGATATCATGAAGGTGTGTGAGAGGGTGTGAATTCACACTAAACATGCATTGCATATCATGCATAAAAAAGAATTTGCAATAATATACTAGTGTAAACTTCACAATTTAAAAAAAGATAAAAATAGCGAAGCAAGCATGCTAAAACTTGTTAGTTGGCGATGGTTACTAAGTTGATAATTGGTTACTAGGCTATGTTCGTGAAAAATTTATCTGCATTGATTCATTATTGGTAATAAAAAAATTGGCAATCCCTTTACTGACTGCAAATGAATTCAACGAAAATATTCTAACTAAATAAGGAATTTAAATTAAAGATCAGGATACCACCGTATCGAAAAGAACGCGTGATTTTGGAGCTGAGGTATCACTAGCAATTTGACAAAACAATTTTGATTTTTAAGTATTATTAGAGAATTAGTTCTGTTAGATATGGTTTCCGGTATTTTAAAAAAGGATATAGATATGTTAATCATTCAAACGTTGAATTTAGGTGTTTATCATGACTGTGTATAAAACATTTTGAATATCAAATCTGTCAAGACTGTGTATGCAAAATTTGATTCGAAATGGCAATCGGGAAATTTAAAATCATCACAAGGGCTGGAAAAATACCTGCAGTTCTAAGGTTAAAATTAAAAACTATTATTTTAGAAGATAATTTTGGTCTTAAAAATCAATTTGTCATGTTTATTCACCATAGATTTCTTGATTAAATTAAGAATATTTTATTCGTGCATTATACCTACTTAATTATATTTGATGCTTAATTTTTTATTTGAAATGGCATTTTTTAATATTGTATTTTTATGTGATTTGAATTAGTTATGCGGTTGTTGTTAATTATTACGTGTAGTTGTGCACATCTGCACGTGTGCAAAGTGCATATATGCTGCAAAAATATGCTGTAATCATAGTCAGGTTATATGTAATTAAGACTCATACTTCTGATTATATTCGGTTAACGTATAGTTTTTAGTGTATGAATTTGATTGACATTATCTATTATATATACGGCATCTATTTGCCAACTTTCCATACAATTTCCTAGTCAAATCTCGCCGTTGAATTTTAGTTAGGTACAATACCTTGTACAAGAAATTTCACCATGCACTATCGACCTTCAGATATAAATACATTTAAACTCCAGTCTATGTTAGCAGTAACAGAGAAATGAAGGCAAGGAGAACATTAGAAATATTCTAACGCCCGTAATTTCGAAGGATACTAAACATGCGTTTGTCCATTTTAAGACTCTGTTATATATCGAATCCTAAAAGTCAGAAACGTCCCGGTTTGGTGCTGTTGGTCTCTGAAAACCCTAGGTATAACCAAATATTTCATTTCATGTCTGAATTTGGGAACGGATGATGCAATTGGGAGTAATATTATAAGAAAGAAAGACTTTGGTTAAACACAGATCAGTGACTGCAATATTTCAACGGGGAAGATAAAAAAATGGAATCCCCTTGGTTTAGCATGGCTCTTAAACTAGAGAGAGTGCGAGATGTCAGCCTCCAGAAAAGATAAATCAGTTGTTCCATTAAAGAAACTTACCAGTAAAAAAATACATATGCCCTGAAGGGCCGAGTTTCCTTAACCGGGTGAGTCCGGCATTGACACTTACCTTCAATTTCACTGTAAACAAGTTTCAAAACGAGAACATAGGAATTTGAATGCATTTAATCATCATTCCTCAACTTTCATTACTTTTCATATTTTAATCTACAAGGTTATCAAAGGAACCTACATCTACATCTCCATAATACCCTGCAAGCCACCATAACGGTGTGTGGTAGGGGGTTAGTTTCATACCAAAACAGTTTTACATATCATGCATAAAAAAAAGATTAGTAATAGTATACTAGTGTAAACTTCATAATTGAAAAAAGATAAAAATAGCGAAGCAAGCATGCAAAAATATGCTATTAGTTTGTTTAGTTGAAAGTCCTTATATGTACCAACATGTAACTACATACGCTATCCATTAATACACTTGTATTTATCCTATTGGATATATTTACGGTTCGGCAATCAATGTCTCTAAATTTATGATTATGCTCCAGTCTACTATAGTTAGTTGGAGTTCGTAAAATATTTGTAACGTCATCAGTAAAATGATTAGGGACATGAATACTAGTAAATATATCCAAAATTAGGTAAAAATACAAATGTATCAATCGATAGCATAGTTGCATGCTGTAATCAGGACTTTAAGCTAACCCAACTAAAGACATGTTCTTGCATGCTTGCTTTGCTATTTTTATCTTTTTCTAAATTGTGAAGTTAAGTCTAGAATATAATTAAAAATCCATTTTATGCATGATATGTAATGCATGTTTGGTGTGAATTCACCCCTTGCCACACACCTATATGGATGTTCGCAAAGTGTTATGTACATGTAGATGTACATGTATGTTTTGTGTACAATCTATTTTCTTTTATTATGTACATGTAGATTTTTCCCCTGTACTATAGGAGAACACAATAATCAACATAGCAAAGGGATAGGTAGGGGAAATATTTTAGAGTAGTCTGTAGTGCATGATGCATGTATTAACAACCGATCCCTTTAGTACTATGTAGATACTAGCTATCTAGTTGCATGAGACCCTATTATGCAGCATGTTTCCATTTAGTAGCTTGTTTGCATGTCAATAGTGCATGCTTGGTGATCTCCACCCCCTGCCACACGCCCTAGCGGTGGCTTACAGAGTATGGCCTGTATGAGATGTATTCTGTAATGGGTGTCAGAAGGAACGCCTTAGTGGGAAAAAGTTTCTCTTTGGCGGAACTATTTGATTAACGTATAGCTTTCGATTCTTAAAGAAAACGGTCCACGGCGTCTCTACGTGGAACTTTTCTAAAAATTTCGATTCTCACTTCCTTTCTTGAAATTTTTATTAGACTTTTGATTTATAAAGGAAACAGTCTCAGGCGTCACTGCTTGGAACTTTTCCATCAACTTCGATTCGATTTTTTTTTTACTTTTCAACGATTTCTTGTTTCCCTCTTTGGTGGCTTAACATTACAAATAGTTTTCGAATTTCTAGTTATCAGACGCTTTTTCAATATAAATTGCGCTGCGAATATTAAAGCAACCGAAACGTTGCTGCCTGCATAAGATTCAGTATGATTGGCTTCATATTACTTTTATAAATGTTTGGCGTTTTTTGACAATGGTTTCACCTCTCTCATCCTGAAGGCGCCTTGTCAGGACAAATTGACATTTTGATTGGTATGCAAAAAAAGATGCACAAATTTTGAATCTGGTATCCAAGATGAAGGGTTTATTGAAAAGAAAGGGGGATGCGGAAATTCCCGAGAGTATTATGAAGTAATATGAGAATATATTGTGAGTTGCGGGAGCCCCAAGAGTAAATACAAAGGTAATGTTACCATTATTTAAGACATGCGTTTAATACATTTTCCGACAAGCTTGAAAATCGTAGGTGCAAAAAGTTGGAGTAAAATTATGCTAACCCAATTTCAATGCTGAGCTGCTTAGCGTGTACATTTACATTTTGCGCTTGGGAAGAAATGAAAACGGAATGGCTTAGATACACAGCTTAAGAACACTGGATGACAATTGACGTTATAAAACTCAAATTTTTTAGAGCTCTCGGTAGATCCCTACTGCTTGGCGCCTTGGTATTTGGATTTAAAATGGATTTGGTGAAACTTTCGGTGGAATGAAAATCCATGACCTGTGGTTTTCATTTTGAGAATTTTTGATTTTTGCCTCGAAGAATCTCATTCGGGCTTTCGTATGTTTTCATTCTTGTATTGGTCATAATAACTTAGATGTTAAAATTTGAATTTCTGATGCTTGTTTGAGAGATATTCCCTAGCACACATGATCATTCCTTAGAATCATCAAAAGGGTGTGTGGCAGCGGGTGAATCATCACCAGGCTTTAATTATACCAGGCAGAGAAAAAACTTACTACCATACAGGTGCACAGAAAAAAAAACACATCCGTTCATACACATCCTAAATGAAACCAAGTGTCACAGTACTAGCACCCCGAAAAAATATAAAGCATGCTTTCCATAGACAATAGATTTGTTAAAGGCCGTTGTGATACTTGTATAAGTGTTACGAGCTTAATAGAAGAACTATGATGTGAATCACTATCAGAACCCAGGTTAAAATTTAGGTTCAATCCTTTAAGTAAATTCGAAACCGATTTGTTCAAAAATGATGTTAGATATACATTAAAAACCCCTGCGTATTATGCTAGGTTTGATCAGATTAAAAAGATTAAAGAGATAGATTGTCGTACCGTAATTTTTGCACTACGTTTTCATTTTGTTTTTATATTTAATATATATTCAAATGTAATGCACATTATACATCTGTTGCTTTTAGGGGTATGTACCCAGACCATTGAATAAATCTCTTCTATAATCTACCGATAGATATAAAATATTATTTTTCCCGCGTACCATAAGAGAGCACAATGGGTAGCGTAGCAAAGGGATATGTAGATGAAATAATGTTAGAGTGGTCTGTAGTGCATGATGCATGTAATAACAACCAATAATCCCTTTCATGTTATGTAGATACTAAATATCTAATAGCATGACACCCTAATATGTAGTATGCTTCCATTTAGTAGCTTGCTTGCATGTCAACAGTACATGCTTGGTGATCTTCACCCCCTGCCACACACCCTCGTGGCGGTTCGCAGGGTGTTACGTAGATGTAGATACGAGGAATTTTAGCTATAAATGACAATAACGTGATGCCAGGATTTGATCTGGCCATCTAAGAACTTGGCCAAAGCTGGGCTATCAGAAAAAGAAATTGAATCGCAAGATGACATAAAAGAAGTTAATCTCTGAATCAGGAATTGGAAAACCAAAGAGCGGAAAATCTTCAATGAGTGCTTCGTTTAATCTCACACCACAGATTAAAACCATAGGCTCGAGAAGTCTAGATTTCACAACTGATTTCTCTGAGAGCATCAAGGGTTTGGGGGCTGGGTGAAGATTTAATAAAAATTATTTTAAAAAGTATTAGTTAGTCATAGCCATAAATAAATAAAATTATGAACTCATGATTCCTAGAACAGGCATAAGTTAGTAAGTCAGGCGTGTACATATCTTAACACTAGCAGTGTTAAGATATGTACACGCATTAAAATCCCTACAATCTAATATTCACATCAAAATCTACAATTCATTTTCTGGTATTTCCATGTACCTTCGTCGTAATCTAACACTGTCCCAACGTAAGTCATTTTCGGTGGCAGCTGCGTGAGACCGTGAGACGACTTGTCAATTACGCTATCGAGGCCTGGTAGAACCTTAGTTAACAGGGCGCCAGACGCATCTGCTACCGAAAATGACTGATGCAGATCATCATCGCTGCGAAATCATACGAAATGTAATTCTGTCCCGAATTGTGTGCGGAAAAAATGAATTCTTGAACCTCTCCTCTTTCTGTATTCTTGCATTTCTTACAAGAGATTTAATCGGCATTTTAACCTGTGATTAATAATGTGTCCCAACGTAATTCTTCTAATAATTATTATACAGTTTGAAACCTATCGTAACACGTTTTGGCCCACCTAGCTGGTGGGCACCTAGTTATCAGCACACTGTCTGTTCTCTGATCAAACCTATCTCATTTGGATCCCATATACTGGCTGTATCTTCTAGTTGGAACCTAACAAGTAAAAAGTAACAATGTTCTTTTGTCTTCTCTTCACATTTCCCTACCATTCTTCTAATAAATCCTAGCCTTTTTGTTGGCTTATCAGCAGATCTCCCGAATGCGTCTTCCCCACGATAAATCTCTAGTAATTGTAACTCCCAAGTACTTCATGGAATGAACGCTATTGATTTGGGTTTTACTGTTGTTGCAGGATCACTATATTGGATTATTACCGACAAAATTTCATACCTACATTTATAGCTACTTTTTTCGTTTAGGGCTAAATGCCATTTGTTACATCACGCTTGAATTGCATGCAGATTTTAAATATAATGTTTCTCATCTTTATATTATTTATAAATTGTATTTTATGAAAAGGATCCTCATTCCCTCGAAACATTTTAGAGGCTTCTACCACTAAAATTGTTCGCCTGTTATTGTTATTCAGATAACCACCAGATGCTCACTGTAGTATTTTTTACATGCTTGCGTGGTAGAAAGTGGGAATACCCTTTGAAACACACCCTTGCAGTTATATAGGTATTATGTAGATGGTGTTGCACACGCTTGAAACATAATAATCATCCAATACCGTTAACCCACTACTATTTTTATTTTTATTCACCAAAAGTCCCGGGTTCGACTTAATGATAATTAGCTATTCTCCTAGGGGAAAAATCTAAAACCAGATTTTCGATATTATCATCATCTTGGGTCAACAATCCTAGGATTGGTTTGACGCAGCCCTCCACTCAATTCTTCTATCGGCCAACCTCTTCATATTGACGTAGTTCCTCTCTTTTACGCCCTTTACGACCTACTCTATGTAACTCATACGAGTATTTCTCCTGTTGAGTGCATGTCACAGATGGCCTTTTAAAGATGGGCCAATGTCCTTTCTCCCGCATTCCTTATCAGTTTTGCGGGGATATAATCAATTCCAGAAGCCTTATTCATCCGAAGGTCCTTCACTGCCGCGTCGAATTCCGATCTCAATACTGATGCTCTCATATCATCCTTTTCGACTTCGCTTTCCTCTTCAACAACTTTCGTGCTGAGATCCGGCGTCGTTGTTTTTGGGTAAACTTGCGTCACAGTGTAAAGATGACCGACCGTTTCGTCTCCGCTGCTGGAGACTTCCTCAGGGTAATGACTCGTAATCCTATAGCATTCGTAACATGAAAATCGAAACATTGAAACCATAACGTATTTAAGTGCAACAATCACTAAAGATTTATCGTGGGGAAGACACATCCGGGAAACATGCAGCCGAGCCAAGAGGGTTTTATTCAATTTATTAAATTTAATTTATTAAAAGGGTACCGAGGAAATGTGACGAGAAGACAAAAGAGCGATGTTACTTTTCACCAGTTAGGACCCACCTTGAATATGCAGCCAGTGTATGGGATTCAAATGAATTAGGCTCGATCACGTAGCAGTATATAGCGTAGAGTAGCAATGATTGTGAACAGGTTTTACGATATGCTTAAACCTGTATTGTAGCGGTTTGAAACTGTGTAGTAGTGTGCAGCTGAAAGGTATTCACGGAACCAACTCATGTTTAATGCACCCGTGAAATCCAATAGTAAATTGTAAAATATTGCATTTTAACAGATTCATAAATTATTAATAATTATTGTATGTTCCTTTGGAAACTAATCAGACGGTTGCTCATAAATCGCATCTAACACTTAGAAGTATTAGTGAGCCTATTAATTCTTGCGTCATGAATGTTTTGAATCAGAATAAATAGAAATATTAGGTTGGGTAAAATTATCGTATTGTAGGTTAAAGTACAGATTAAATATCTTGCAGAAATTTTAATCGGATAGGTTTACTGAAGATGTTAGATGCATATTAGGAGCGTCTGCATATTATGATAGATTTGACCAGATAAATAAGATTAGAGGGATAGATTGTCGTACCGATAGATTCAAAACGAAAATTTTCCCGCTAAATATAGGTAACAGAACACAATAGGCAGAACTGAAAACGAATACGTAGGTGAAATATTGCTAGAGTAATCTGCAGTGCATGATGCATGTATTAACATTACCAAGCCATGGAGTAGCAGGAAATATCAATGCCATGCGAATTAGGGATCATGCGTAGCGTAGTGGTCTGCGCAGTGGCCCGGAAAGCCAAAGGTCACTGGTTTGAGTCCCAGTCCAGGTGAATTTTTTCGCATGGCAATTAATGTGGACATGCATAGTAGGCTAATACAAATTTAAAAAATACAGTTAATACAGTAGGTAAATACAGATTAAAGATTAATTATTAGGATAAATGCCATTATAACCAATATTCCCTATATTCCCTATTTCAACTCAAAATGTCCTTTTTTCCTCGTACTATTAGGGATATGAATAACGGTAAATATATCCAGTACGAGTGTAGCAATGGATAACATTGGTAGCTGCATGTTGGTATAAGGACTTATAGCTAACCCAACTAACGGCATGTTTTTGCGTATGTTTTGCTATTTTTATCTTTTTTTAAATAGCGTAGTTTTGAACAGTACCTATAAAAGTACTGATCCTTTTTTTATGCATGATATGTAGTGCATGTTTGGTGAGAGTTCACCCCCTGCCACACACCTTTATGGTGGCTTGCAGGGTATTATGTAGATGTAGATGTATATTAATACGTAGAAACTAACCATCTAGCTGCTCGTGATCCCTACAATCTATCATGTTTCCATGTAATAGTCTAGTTGCATGTGCATGTTTGGTGATATTCAACCTCTGCCACACACCTTCGCGGCGACTTGCAGGGTATTGCGTAGATGTAGATTCTTCACTCCCTGCCTTGAAAACCCTTGGCCCTTGAAAAGGTTTGCTGAGTGCTCAGTAGATGGAGATGTTGCGCCACAGACTTACCAGTGAGGCAACTGCTCATGCAGTTATGCTTCCGCATGGACGCATTAAATATATATTAATAGATATTCTATAATAATATATAGTGATTAGCGTCATGTTTGCGTGTGAAGGGCGCTGCTCTCCGGGCGTTGAAGTTCCTTTGTTCCTCCTGAGTGAAAGCGCGTCGCCGTTGGCACTCGCGGGAGGAAGTTCATTTGTTCCGCTCGTCAACCACCGGCCAACCGGTTCCAGCGGTCGTGTTCCAGCGCTCCTGACGTCACCGACCTCCAAATCCATCTCCGCTTTCTTTTTTCACCCCCTTCCTCACCTTTGAGGAACCGGTCCCCCGCTTGACGTCACGAATCGAGTTGACACCGAACGCGTAAAAAACCGAAAGTTCCCTGGACCGGTTCTCACCGCGGCGTCGGCA
Source organism: Platycnemis pennipes (assembly GCA_933228895.1). Classification (NCBI taxonomy): domain Eukaryota; kingdom Metazoa; phylum Arthropoda; class Insecta; order Odonata; family Platycnemididae; genus Platycnemis; species Platycnemis pennipes. Next base: position 113,802,187 of record OW121855.1, on the reverse strand, counting down.
ACGGTGGTCGGTCAGCCACATAATCTCCACACCAGATGCGGTTTTTCCGTTCGCTACGTCGGAATGTATCCAACCCTCCTCCCGCAATTATGCTCGCGATTGATAAACACCAAATGAAACATCGCGCAAGCTTTTTTCAATGAAATTACCTAGCGTAAAAAATATTATCGGACTCCGAGCACAACTCATCTACATCTATGCCCTGAAAGTCTCGGAAAGGGCGTTGCTAGGGCCATTGCAAAGCCACCGCCGTGTACGAGAAATTAGATACTTTCTTTTGTTAGTCCTCATTTGGAATACGCTGCCGGTATATGGCATCCTTACTAAATATTCTTAAGCAATGAACTTGACGTGTGCGGTGAAGATAGGCAATATTTGTAAAGGGACGGCATAGTTACTATATTAGCGTAATCAGTCTATTAGGTGAACTAAAATGGGACCCATTATCAGAGCGCAGGTTGCAATTTAGAGTAAATCTCTTCAATAAATTCCGAAATAATATTACACTGATGACGTTAAAAAATATTTTGCGAACTCCAATTTTCTATGGTAGACTGGACCAATATCATAAAATTAGAGAAGAGAAATTGATTGCCGAACTGACAGATTCAAATGTCCTTTTCTAGCTTAATGTACTCGAATGTTTCAAAAAATGTCTGTAAGTCACGCCTAAATCCGTTAAAATCTGCTTTACTAAAAAGGTAAATCTTTCTTTTTAATTTAAAATATTTTCAGTGTTGAGGGAAAATTTAACGTGTACTACCTTGTGATCACGTATTCCGTCGATATTTTTAACTTTAATAACTTTTTCGGGGATGTTTATGGCAAGTAAATCTAAAACATTTTCCTCTCTATTAGGCAAGTTTACTATTTGATGTAGTGAGTGCGATGCGAACAGGTTAAGCAATGACTCGCAGATTTCTTTGTCCCTACCCCAAGAACACTACGGGCCACACATACGAACACTATTGGCCACATATACTGGGAGGTTGAGTATTCATTGCTGTCAACTATCAGTTAAGTAGCCATCCTTATGTATTTCGTGAAAATAAAAACGGGAGCGTTTGGTGCAACAATTTTAAATTTTAATTAAACACTTTTTCAGTATTGAAGGAAAATTTAAGGTGTACTACCTTGTGGTCACTTATTCCATCGATATTTTCAACTTTAATAACTTTTTCAGGGATGTATAACCAATGGAGTAATGTAACTACATCATACCCCACAAGCCAACATAAAGTTATGGGGCAAGGGGTGATTTCACACCAAACACGCATTACATATATCATGCATGACAAAAGTATTAGTAATTATATTCTAGTCTAAAATTCACCTTGAACCAAAAATAACAAAGCATGCATGCAAAAACATGCTGTTAGCTTGGTTAGCTTAAAATCCTTATATAAACATCAAACTACGTATGCTATTCATTGTTACACTTGTATTTATACTATTGGATATATATTTACAACTATTCATATCTCTAATCGTACGAGGAAAGATGAACGTTTTGAATCTGTCGGTTCGGCAATCAATTTCTCAATTTTTATGATTATGGTCCAGCCTACCACAGTAAGTTGGATTGGCAGAATATTTTTAACGTCATCAGTGAAAATGTTAAATTGGAATTTATTTAAGAGATGAAGTCTGAATTTCAACCTACGGTCTGACAATGATTACCATTTTCATCCATCTAATAGACTGGTTACGCTAATATAGTCATCATACCGACATAGAAATATGCTGACCCGGGGCGGACACACGCTAGATTTATTTGCCCGCCAGAAATAGCAACGAACGTGCATATCAGTGACCGTATCATCCGCCATAAAGCTTGTCAATGCATAGAAAATTATAGTGAAAGTCACGAAAGGGAAAGGTAGGGTTGGTAAACGAATTTCAAAAAGCAAATTTTTATGGTTTACGAAGTAAATCAAAAAGAGAATTTCCAGAATTCAAAACGATGAGAAGCACGTGACAGAAATAGAATTTGCCTTAAAATCATTCTTAAAAAAACTTACGTGACGGCATAGATATTTACGTCATCTGAAAACTTAGGCGTTGATAGAAAGGAACGGATATGGTATGTACAAAAAAGAAGTTAACACATCCTTAGGGCGATAAGTAAGTAACAAACACAAAAGTAGCTTACAGGGGAATAAGGAACACCATAAGGAAACTATAAAAGGTGAACTTAAAAGAATCTAGAGCAGCAACAATGAAAATCATGCTCCATGCATGACAAGCAATCGAAATAAAAATTCTTTGCAATTACTTAGGGAAGAACTCAAAAGAGTTTTGGTCTTAAGTCACAGAATTACAAGGGAAGCGACCACCAGTAGAAATTTCGAAGAACATGTGCGGTGAAATTGTCATAAACAGCGCGGATGAAGCCAGCATATTAAACCGATTTTCCCATTGCGTTCACTCATTAAACAGTAGCAATATAATCGTGACCACGCGAACTCGAGACAAGATAATGAGCGACATAATCATTTAACCATTTTATTGCCAGTGGGCCGATATATCGGCCCCCTATGTTTGTGCAAAAACTGCCAAGGGCCGATGTATCGGCCGACTTACATTACATCGTTACATATTTGTAAAATATTAAAAGACCTTCAAATCAGAGACAGCAAGAATAAGTTTTCCATCCTCATAAGAGTTGAAATATATTGTCAGCACGGAGAAAAATAAATAATTCATATACCTATTGAAATTAAGTGCTTCAAATGAATCTAAAATTCATAATATTACCATTTATATGGAAATGTGTTTTGAAGTTTTCGCACAGCCCTCCTTAAAGGGGCTGGCAGAAGCCAGGCCAGCATGTCGAACTCGCAGGCGCAAGGCGACATTTTCAGTGGAGTAACATTTGTCCCATGGGATTTACAATGGTTTTTGGATTCCGGAGAATGACTTTCATTGGTCCCTGAGGTTCTCACTGGCCGCTGCTCAACGGTGAGCGCTGCTCTTCGAATGAAAAACATTTCGGAGTCGTCTTATTCGCATATTATTTTATTTCACAGATGGCTAGGTCAATGGTAATATGAAATAACTCAGTGTAACGTCTCATTCCCTTCCTATGATTATGAACAAATGTTAATAACGCCGACACGTAGGGATCCAAAAAAAAAAACACTCGCAATCAGGAAATCCCCCATTGTGCCAAGAAATTGCTTGCTTACGTTCCTGTCACCACCATTGGCGGCGTTAGTGCTTCCACATAAGAAGAAAATAGTTTAAGTAATGCAGTCACTAGATCTGGAAGGTAGTAAGCAGTCGCTAGGAACATTCTTATTGGTGCATGAGAAAAGGCTGAATTCTACCCCTGATTGACGCTTTGGGGACAGGAAGAGTTTGAAGACATTGGATACATCGATTTTTAAGTGACTTTGGTACAGTTTCAAGGTAGGTATTTTTGTTTTGGTCATGAAGCGATCACTTAACGGAAACTTCATTTCCCACACACCACAGCATCACAGCTGCATTCGAGTCACCGTGAGGGGCAACATATGCGTCACACGGTGTGCCACAAAGGCCGGACGTTCTCCGGGGGGTTGTAGTCCAAACCATAGGAATTATCTCGATTAGGTAACCAAGGAATCACGATGTATAAAAACTGTTCGTAAATTTGTTGAAACCGCTGATTAAAACCTCCTTCATTGTTTACATTTGTGTTTTATGTCATCTGGGGGCTCTATGGTGGAGACAGATGATAAAATCTCAAGTGAAAGCAGTTAATGATATTTGTTCGTACGTTTCCGCGGCGTTGGATAGATGTTCTCTGCATTTTTTCGGGATTCCGCGTCGTTTGACAGTTGTGACTACAGTTTCGCCAACTTTCCTGTTGGCGTCTTCAGCGAGAAGTCATACGTGGGCGAGACGTGCAGATCCATGAACACGCGCATGAAAGAACACCAGGGGGCGACTAAAAATAAACAATTCCATCTATCCGCCATCGCCGAACATGCGTGGAGCGAGCCAGGACACGTAATCCAATGTGAAGACGCCAAGGGAGGCACGATAATTTCTGAGGGTAATTAGAGAGGCGATATAAATAACAAAGACACCGATGAGCATAAACAGAGAGGACGGATACCCTTTGCATTCTGCTTGGAAAAGGGTCATCAAAAATTCCGGCCAATGAGAGGGCAGCACTTATACGACCAGGCCTATATAAGGACGACGAAAACGACTTCTCAACCACTTCGACCTGAAGACGCCAACAGGAAAATTGGCGAAACTGTTGTCACAACTGTCAAACGACGCGGCCTCATCCCGAAAAATTCAGAGAACAGTTAATGATATTGTAATGAGCGATTAAGACAATGACAAGACATGGCAAATTTACGAAGCATTTCGTGTTTATACCACGTGACTCCTTGGTTACCTATTCGAGATAATCCCGACGGTTTCAAACACAGCCCCCCCAGGATCGGCAATCGACGAGATGATTGCGAAATCGGAGATAATACGGTGGAGCCGCTCCATCAGAACAAAGTCGGGCCCGAAGTCACATTCACAAGCCAGAGGCAACTTCTTTTCACGCACATGCCCTGGGCTGAAAAACGATATGCATCGCCGCACCAGGCCCAATCCGATCGGCTCGCATGGGGTCAGTAAGGACGTCAGCCGTCCGTCACGCTGCTCCGACAGCGCCGTTACCCGGCGTCGTCTGGACGTCGCCCGGCGCCTTTGTACCGTTGCTGGACCGACCGGGCGAAAGAACAAAATAAAATATAGTAATATAGATATATAATTATTTCTACTAGGACATCGTCCCTTAATTCCAACAAAACACTACAACAAAATGTGATGTCAAGTTTCCAATCTTTAACAAAAATAAAATATAATGTAGTGGCATCAGTACAATATTTAACAACTATAGTTACATTAAATCACAAATAACACACAAACGGATGGATTAAATTTTGGTAATACGTATACACGGAAAGGAAAAGAAAACTTATTGGCCTAATTACATGTTGTAAAGACGGTCTTTAAATTGGTACAGACTGAAATTTCTTTTTAAATCATCAGGTAGGGAGTTCCAGGGTTTTGCACCGTCAACACGAAATGGAAGGGATAAGTGCGGTGTCCTGGGCAGTGCATATATTGGGATGAGGATCTTGTGACGATTGTTAGAGCAGATGATGTTTAGGAGGTATTCAAGTCGCTCATTATGGAAAAGGAAGTAGAGGAATGTGGCCAGTAGGTACGCTCGACGTGAATTTGCTAAGAGCCATCCAAACTGCCGGAGATACGGGGAGATATGTTCAGCACGCCAGAGATCGAATATAAATGTTACACATGAATCTAGTGATCTCTGTATTTTTACATTCTGTTCAACAGCGAGGTCGTTAGATACCAGGGAGCATTAGTCAAGGATAGGAAACACTTAAAGTAGAGAAAAGGTGTTTCATTTTGTTCATAGGAAGTGAATTTCTGTTTAATTTTACTCTGTGCAAAGTTTTTTTAAAAAACTTATTGGCAAAACTTTTGGCATTTGTTCAAATCAACGTGTGACTTGCATGCAATGCCTTTTTTTGCATGCATGAGTATCTATGAAATTGGTGCCGGGTTTCAAGTCATGAATGGTATTCGTGGTTGTGTCCTGCATGATTGGGATTTGGTAGTTTTTCTTCTTTTTTCCCCAATTACTTTTAAAGGTGTAGTGTTTGCTTTGTAGTGTTCATTTTTGTTTGTTGTGTCATTGTTCCTGGTGTGGATGCACCCCCTGCCACACACCCTCGAGGTGGCTTGCAGGGCATGTCGTAGATATAAATATATAGATATATTTGAAATCTGTTCATTCCAAGAAAGGCTTTGGGTCATCGTAATACCAGTGGCGAAGCTGAAGGGTAGTCTGGGAGCCTGAGAATACCCAAAATGATTACAGTAAAACATATACTATTTTTAAGCTCTGTCATGCATTTTATGTTGCCGAGAAAGCATATAAAAAATAAACATAGCCTATATTTCTGCACATTGCGTTGCGTTGAAGTGGTTTGGATGTTTTGGAGGCTTGGGAGTCTGGCTGCTGGTAGACTCCAAATGGCCGGATGGCGCATGCGCATACGCTTATTCGCCGCCGGACGCTTGCATCTAAAGCTGCGTGATTCAAGCGCGCTGAGAGCCTAGACACTCCCGCCTAGTTCTCGCGTCCTTCCGAGTCTCAGCGAATGATCAAGAGATGGCGAGACGGAGGGAAATTAAGAGAGACTGATTCTGTACGAAACAGTTTCTCTGCATGTGAATTTTTTCTTCGTTTAGTGGTTGGAAAATAACAAGTCAACCTACAACTAAAGGACTGAACAACAACAACCAGGATGGACTAGACAGGTTTCACGAATTCAGAAGGCTGGCTTTTGAAATAATTGACACCTTCGTTGTCCACATGGGATCTCATTTTGAAGACTTCTATAACTTCTATTTTGCAGAATTACTAGATGAAAAACAGTTTCCTGCATAAAATACATCATTTCCCTCAGCGAAATTAAGTAGCCTAATAAAATGCACTCATTATTTAACAGTGAACAGCTAAAAAATGAACTCATTAATGTCTATTCCAACGAGAGTAAACACTTGCCTGCACATTTGTTACATAAATATTTTTTGGACAATGGCCTGGATAAAGTAGGTATATCAAGAAACTGTGGGAATCATAAGACTGATTCAGACATTTCCTGTATCAACTGTATTGTCCGAAAGGAGTACGAGTACGTTGAAGACAGTGAACACATTTTTAAGAAACTCCATGACGGACTCCAGCCTAAGCAATTTAAGCTCCCTGGCGGTTGAAAAGGCTTTACTGAACAACCACTCGAGCGACGAAAGTTTCAAGTAACGCGTCATCGACACCTTTGCCCAAAGGAAAACCCGCCGACTCTATATCATCAACGGAAAACACTAAGGAAAATTACTTAGCCCCTCAAGTGCTGACCTCTGTGCATGGTTGGCTGCCGGAAAATTTATTTCAAATTAACAGTGGGGCGAGAGGTAAAGAAGTGAGCAATCATCTAGCATTCTCTTCGTATGCAATGCATGTTAAGAAAAACTAGATTTTTAAAACCCACCGGAACAGAGGGTTATAACGCATTTAAATAGCCCGGTACACAACGTGTTAAGGTAGAACCTCTACTACAAGTTCCTCCGAAAACATGCCTTGATATTTTGATATATTGTAGGGAAATCATTCCTTCGTCAATCCATGAAAAAATATTTGGGGGTCATCGGCCAATTTACGCTTATTACAGGATTTGAAAATCGTCATTTTCAGCCTCAAATTACATTGTTCTTATGGAAGAATGGTGACGTCCCTCCCTTAAAAATTTTATTTCTCAAAATTTTCCCTGAAAACACCATCTCAAAAACTAGTATATTTTGGCTGAATAATAAACGGATAATATGTATTTTTTTCAGGTTGCCTCATCGGCCATTTAAGGCTAATATTTATGATTGAAAAACGATGAAAAGTCTAACTTCTGTTCCTTAACCACCATAGCGACAGAAGTCTGGCAACGATGTTAGGGGAGTAATGAAAACAAACTGGCCCAGTACCACCGTCACTTATTCCTTACGTCACGATTGCAGACGATTTATGCTATGAAGTGTGTATTTGATTAGTACCATTTGTACTGTACTCCCTGTTAGTACTGGTTACTTGAAGAATACCTGAGTGCGCTAAAATATTTTACACTTAGCAGTCGTCATACACGAAATATCATAGATCCCTGAAAATAATAGGTATAACACTGTTTACACGATAAAGTCACTTTTTTATTGCTACTCACGATGTTCTATTAGTTCTTTAAAATAATATTTCCAATATTTTAATGTATATTTCGTAGTATAAAGTCATAGTTTTCACCTAGCACTAAATAATACTTTGTTTTGAATACGTATTTATTATCACCCGATAATATATTTCTCACCAAATAAGTAAAATTGAAAATATAAGTCAATGATATGGTTGTAGGAATTTGAAACTAGACTCGATGCACACTGTTAATAGGCACTAATATGTTTGGTAATTCAATTTCCCAAACCTGCTCACTGATCAACTATACGGGCATTCTCCAAGAGAATGAAATAGTTTCTCAAGGGAAAACTGATGGAAATGAAGTTCTGAGTTCTGATGAAATCTTAATTCTAGTTCCTCCAAAAGAGAGTTGCTTAGCCGTATATCTGTTTCGCGAGATCCCAATCATTATGGCAGATTATTGGCAGTTAACTTAGCTGATAGTTCATAGCCCTTACCATTTTCTGATACGGGTCAAACCATGTAAACACTTATCAAATATGAACAATATTGTATATACCCATGAAGCCCGAACTAGTAATATCAGTATACCTTTTACCAAGCCCGTAGCCAGGACAAAAATTGAGGAGGGATTTACTGATTGGGTTCTAAAGACTATGTCCTCTAGTAAAACAATGTTTTTTACAGTACCAAAATAGTAATTCATCTTTACTGCCTTTTTATTATCTGTCGTACACAACAAATAATCTCACCTCTATGCTACTTCCTTCTTCAACTTTTCATACATTTACCCTCTAAATGAAACATTGGAGGGAGTTCATAACCTCCTCCCCTTCCACTCACTACAGCCTTGCCTTTATCCATGTAAACGGCAACGTTCCACCCACCATACTGTAAACAGCAATAGGATGTGTAGAAAATGCTTTCCTCTTTTTATTAATAGTACCTATTTTTTTCATTTCTTGGCTAAAATAATATTAGACTAAGGTGATAATAATTTTAAAGCTGCCATTAAGAAATGGTAGCTTACAAATTAATATCGAAATACTGCTTGTTCCTCTTCGGGCTGGCTTGAGATTTCGATTTCAATACAGTATTTACAACGGCGTTCACTCTACATTTTATACCCCAATTACATTCCAGTCCGATGAGAATTTCTTCTGTTATATCAATTAACGTTAACACTGAATTACACGCAGTACAAATAATCAGCTTAGCCAAAACATTTATTTCTACGATTCGACATCCAACAATAAATGAACTCAAAGAGTTGATTTGAAAAATACTTTCATCAGTATTCTGTTCCTTTAGATTTTACAAACAATTAGTCTAGCTATATTAAGACATAAAGTTACCTTTAAAACGAACTTATGAAGCCATAACTCTAGCCCTCAAATGGAATTGGCGATTCAAAAAGGCAAATTGCACTGCCCAAGAGAGCTCAGTTATAAAAATTATCGCACTATAATGTAATAGAGCAAGTGTAATTTGTAACTACAATACAAAATACCGTATTGTAAAACTGAAGAGAAATGCTTGAAAACTAATAGCAGAAGGCAACGAATCTCAATTAGGTAGCGCAGGCGAACGTTGGTGTCCAACTGGTGTGAAAAATTGGTTTCTATGTCAATATTTACTCGTTCTTTACGGTGTTGTCCATTTCGTCGTCAGAAAATATGTCTAATAAACTTGTTGTAATTAAGTTTCTAAGAAAAGATAAAAAGCGATTTTTAGGTCTGTTATTTTATTTCATATCTTAATTTATTATTATGAAATTTTATTGTTGCTCCTGATAAAGTTTTTTAAGTGCCTCTGACACATGGCGTCAATATAAAAGCCTTTCTTCATATCACCAAATTACTTCAGTTGGAAGAGAATTCATGTTTCGTATAACCATGTTGAATGGTTGAAAATAGTTTTTAATTATTATTAACAACATTTTGAGCAATTTTATGTTGTTCCGGCATGCTATATTCGTCTTATGAAAGTAGTGCTTCGAAGCGCTGGTTCTACCTTAAGTCGACTGATTTTTGCCAACTGGAATATTTGAGTCTCGGAAGCGGAAAATTAAGGGGCCGATGAGCTAGAATACCCACTTCGAATACCTTAGCTTCGCCACTGCGTAATACCAAGATTCTTCACATAATTGGAATAAGGAATAAAGGTATTTCTAAGCTTAACTTTCTGAATACAGTCTAGTTTCATTGAATTTAAAAAGGGAGAGAGAGGTGAGACTGTTGTGAGACAACGGCTGGCGAATATCCCAACCCTTTCGCATTGCAGCAATATTCGGCGGGGTATTTTAACAAACTTAATTTTCCCATTATCCATTCAATATGTTTTGCTTGACAAATAAGCGCTCTAGTTGAAAATACACGTATGGTGACAAGGTTATTGAAAAATTAGTGTTCAACTCGGAGGTCAGTTTTAATAGGTGAGGGTAGAGCTCAACGTATACCTACTACTAACATGGAAATACATGACTCTATAAAATCTGTAGCCACAGCCACCTTCTTTTCTTTTGCGAGAAGAGGAATTCTATAACACATGGCTGTATGGACTGATATATTAACTGCCACCCTTTTCCCATTGCCCTTTCCCCTTCCGCACACCCTCGTGGAGGCTCGCAGGGTATTACGTACATTTAGATTAAGAAGACCACGGTCCCATTACTGTCATCCGAGGTCTTACCCTTTAAAGATGATCAGCTTGGCGATGTCTCTGAACGGCGCCTCGACCATCAGGTAGAGCAGCAGGGCGAAGAAAAAGACGAACGCTATATCGCCAGCGGTCAGCAGGAACTGATGGGAGGGATAAAAAAGAGAAATCTTTTAGCATCATCCCTTCGCAACTCTTACACTTCGTCTTGATTTAAAGCGAGTGAAAAATATTAACAGATTTCGGTTTTAGGTTCTGACCTTAGATCACAATCCTTAGCGAAGTACACAACATACATCTAAATCTACATCTACATCTACATAATACCCTGCAAGCCACCCCAAGGGTGTGTGGCAGGGGGCGATTGCTCACCAAACATTCACTACATATCATGCATAAAACAGGAATAGTATTAATATAGTAGTCAGAACTACACTATTTAAAAAAGATAGAAATTGCAAAGAAAACATGCAAAAACATTCTGTTAGTAGGGTTAGCTTTAAGTACTCATACCAACATGCAGCTACCAATGCTATTCATTGCTACTCTCCGATAGGACATATTTACCGTTATTCGTATCTCTAATTGTGCGAGGGAAAAAGGACATTTTGAATCGGTCAGTTCGGCAATCAATTTCTCTTATGTTATGATCATGGTCCAGTCTGCCATAGTAAGTTGGGGTTCGTAAAATATTTTTAACATCATCACTGAAAATATGGCCTTGGAATTTGTTTAAGAGATTAAGTCTAAATTTCAACCTGCGATCTGACAATGATTCCCATTTCAATTCATTTAATAGACTGGTTACGCTAATATAATATGAAGTACATATATGCCCTGGACGGGATTTTAACTCGCGACCTTTAGGTTACTAAGCCAGCGTTTTCCCGTCCAAGTGACTGCGGCCAACAACATATAAAGAAGTAGTCTCAGGCGTTACCTGGTGGATCAGATAGGACTGAAGGTGTCACTTTGTGGAATTTAGTTACATTTATCATGGTAACGAATAAAATAAAAACTTTTAGTCTATTCCACACTTTTTTAATAACCGACCTAGGTACGAGAAACCTTGACAACCTTGAGAATGACAAAAATTTGTCGAAACCTAGATCGGTTATTAAAAAAGTGTGGAATAGACTAAAAGTTTTTATTTTATTCGTTACCATGATAAATGTTACTTGGTGGAATTTGATTTCAATACATTGAAAAACTTTACATATCATATCTGGTAAAGAAACGTTAGGCAATGCATGACCAGTGTAAAGGCGGGTTTATAGAAAAAAATATCACGAAACTAACTTAATAACATAACTTTAAATCAACTTAACCGTTAAATTAACTTAACAAGTAAATTCACGTTAAATTAACTTAATTATGCCAATCCTTAAGGCGGATTTACAGAAAAAATTAGTGTGAAATTAACGTTAGCGTAGAATTAGCGTGAGATTCTAGAACCCTGCCGGCAATGGCGGCGTTCATAGAAAATAATTATCGTGAAACCTCTATTTAAGTTACGAAAAAATTAGTGTAAGAATTGGTCGAATTTGAATTCGCGTAAAATAAACTTAGGAACGCAGTGTCATAGTCATTTGTTTCTGCGCCTTTCATCAGTGTTTTGTTAATATTTGTAATTTTAGACCATATATCCTAGAATTCATTTAAATAGTTTAAGTTTCTCATGCATCATTGGAAGAATCATCACGGGATGAAAAATATAAAGAAGTCCACTCCATTTTCTTCCAGACTGCTCGGCAGTTTTCCTGCATGCATGACGTAAGATTTACATAATCTTTCCGAAAGTGAATACTGAAGAACTTGCCAAACACTTAGCATTAGCGATTAGTTCTAAAAAAAAGGATAGATTGTGTAATTTTTTTCTACAAATGCCCCATGGGCGTTAAGGTAATTTTATGTGCTTATGTTAATTTCACGCTATTTTTTTTCCATATACACACCTTAAGTCCACGCCAACGTTAATTTCACGCTAATTACTTCTATAAAACCACCTAAATCCGGAGAGGGATCAACGGCAAAGGGAGAGGACGGGAGGTGGGCGAGGTAAGGAGCTCTGGATGGCACTACAACGTCTTGCTGGACGGAAATATGGATAGGAACGTCCTGGACATGCTTTCAAGATGGGATTGCATATAAAGTACTCACCATGAAGTAATTCGTGATGTATTTGGGATTCCGGTCGCCTCCCATGATGAAGAGTTGGAAGATGAAGTGGATGAGATAAGCGCAGTAAGTGAGCTTCCCCAACACGACGAAAGGTGTCCACTCAAGGATTCTCGCGATGAGGACTGCGGAGAGAAAAGAGCCGACTTAAATTAGAACAGTATTCAAACTAAGTACATGCACGTAGATGTGGTAAACTCTGGCGATATGATGTCAGCCAGTGAATGATAAATCTAAAATTACATTTGGTTTCTTTAAAGGGTAATTAAAGGAAATCTCTCGAATTCAAGGACCATTTGCTCCAAGCGGTAGTTAGGAGCAATGCCTCTCACCATAAACGCAAGGGCCTTGCCTAAGGCAGACTCCCTGCAAGCAGACACTTAGGATTATTTCCTTCGTTAAAGAAACCAGAATTCATTAATTGCGATTCGTTCCTCACCATAAATGTATTTATTATATGCAAAAAAATTGGATAGAGAGATTCCAGTTTACTAAAGGATTATATGTCAATTTCAAAAAGTCCAGGAACGGTGGATACGCTGCCTTGTCGCTGACGTACCAGGGGGGTTGTGTATGATACCGTCGGGATTGTGTCTAATAGGTAACCAAGGAGTCACGTGATACGAACACGAATGGTTTCAAAATGTAATGTGTCTGAATCGCTCTTTACAGCACCATGAATTGTTTTCATTTGAGTTTTTCTCATCTATTCCAACTAAAGAGCCCCCAGTTGAGATATAGCACAAGTGCAAACAAAGGATGAAGTTGTAATCAGCGGTTTTAACACACCAAACTTGCGAAGCATTTCGTGTTTATACCACGTGACTCCTTGGTTACTTATTCGAGATAATCTCGACGGTTTCAAACACAGCCCCCAAGGTATATAGTTTACGTTGCGAGGTAAAGGAAGTATTTGTCTCCTGAACGTACAATTGTATTTCAGTGCCCCTCAGTTTAATATGCATTAATACTAGCCTATGAAAAATATCAAAGCTCGGAAAGTTTTCTTCGTTAAACATGATATTAATAGCCGTTTTATATGCTCCAGGACATCCTGCTCATAGTGTCCTGCTTATGCGAAGCATGGCATGAAGTTCGCGTGACTATGGGCCAACTTCACGGTACACAATTATTGTTAGTAGAATGAACACTAATGTTTGTTAATTGGTTCAATTAGATAAATACTTTTAAGTTATTTAAACGAAATTAAACCATAATAAATGAACTGAATACTTTAACTTAAGTGTACCTCAGATATTAGTTAATAAGCTTTCACGTAGTCCACGGTCTGCTTGGAAGCGTCCGCAGCACCACTTAGCGGCAGGAAGAGGAAATACCTTTGTCGTCACACGCATAATTTCGTCGTCACCCGCATAACGCACGGTGAAGGTCACCGAATATGCACTACTTACATGCAACTATGAGATGAAGTGCTACTACTTCATGGACACATGTTAGATATTAGGATCACGTGCAACTAGGTGGTCGGTAAGCACAAATTAATGAATTGATTTCTGGTTAGAAAAAATGTTTTCCTGAATACATTAATCGGTATTTCCCAATCATATTTATGTTAGTAATGCTTAAACATGCATCATGCACTACAGACTACTCCAGCAATTTTTGACCTACCTAACCCTTTGCTATTGTGCCTGTTGTGTTCTCTTATAGTACGCGGGGAAAATGACATTTTGAATCTATCGGTACGACAATCTAATTCTCTAATCTTGTTTATCTGATTAAACCCAGCATAATACTCAGGGGCTCTAAATATATATCTAACGTTATCTGTAAAAAAAATCAGCTTCGACTTTACTTAAAAGGTTTAACCTAAATTTTAACCTGCGTGACTGTCCAGACCTTTGTGGACGACCGTGATTTATAGAGCATGTTGTAATACGTAACTCCCGCGATAGGCGTTTTTTTCAGCGGAATCGAATGAAAGAGTGGACTGGATGAACTCGTTTGGTCACTTGCGGAAGAGAAAGTGCGTGACTCCCGGCGGCAGTGACCTCCCCGCTTCAGGGGATACAGGAGTAGGGGCGAGATCCATGACCTCGGATGGACGGCGACTCGTTCCCATTGGGAGGTGTTTCACTACCCCCCCCTGGGTGGTCCAGGATGAATCACCACGTTGTGAGGACCAGCAGACACGGATGACGTGAATTACGTCGGTATGAGTCCGTAGCAACGCCTCCTCTCGCGACCACGTTTTCAATTCTAAATCCTTGACCTTCGGATTGCAGTGCACTGGGGGCACATACACGTAAGGTTTAGCTTATTACATGGCAGAGAAGGTCATTCTCAGGGGGAGTAAACAAGAAAGAAATTAACAGAATATTCTGTGTATCTGAATCTATCGTATACATCTACATAATACCCCGCAAGCCATCATAAAGGTGAGTGGCAGGGGGCTAATTCACACCAAACATGCATTACATGTCATGAATAAATAGGATTAGTAATTATATTCAAGTCTTCACTTCACAATTTAAAAAAGATAAGAACAATAAAACAAGCATGCAAAAACATGCTGAAAAATTGGATTAGGTTAAAGTCCTTCCCTTAGAAAAAATTACTGTACAGAATCTTTAGTTACTAAAGAAATTCTTTAGTAACTCTAGGTGTGCACCTTAAGTTTTCCAAATACTATACAGACTCTTTAGTTAGAGGTCCAAAAACTAAAGAGCTGTTTAGTTGACATTATTTAGTTTTCTTGTAGCATACGTTGGGTTTAGTTTTTGCTCATTAAACTAAAGGGTCCTTTAGTAATCATTCCCTAGTTACTCTTGCCTTTTAGTTTCCACCAGTTAACTATAAATCTGTTGAGTCGAGATTCTTTAGTTTTCTCATAGCAGAGATTGTGTTCAGTTTCTGTTCCTTAAAATGAAGGATCATTCAGTAAATACTCCTTAGTTACTCTTGCCTTTTAGTTTTCAATAGTTTACTATAAATCTAGTTAGTTGAGCTTTTTTAGTTTTCCTACAGCCTTGCTAGTGTTTAAATTATATTCCTTAGCGTGAAGGGGTGCTTTATAATTCACTCTTTAGTTATACTTCCCTTTTCTTTATTACCACCAGTTAACTCTATAATAAGCTTATTATACAGTTAACTGGTTTAGTTCATAGTCAATCTAGAGAGTTAACCTATGTTTAGTTTACAGTCAATCAATCAAGGTCTACAGTTTTTTGTTCATATAGTTTTCAATGTACAGTTTTTGATCTATGTATAGTATTGGGTCTACAGTGTTTGGTCTATAGTTTTTCAGTCTATAGTTTTGGTAAAACTTGTTCCAATTCACTAAAGGAAAAACTAAAGAAATTAACTATAGTTTTTTTCTTTAGTTCTGGGGTAATATTTTCTTAAGGGTTATATCGACATTCAACTGCCTATGCTATCCATTGATAGGTACACTTGTATTTATTCTATTGGATGTATTTACAGCTTTTCATATCTCTAATTGTCCGAGGAAATAAAGGTGTTCTGAATCTATCAGTTCAGCAGTCAATTTCTCTAATTTTATGATCATGGTCCAGGCTACCATAGTAAGATGGAGTTGGCAGAATATTTTTAACATGATCCGTGAAAATATTGTCTTGGAATGTATTTAAGAGATTAAGTCTAAATTTCAACCTATGGTCTGATAATGATTCCGAATTCAGTTCATCTAATTTACTGGTTCTGCTAGTATAGGTAATATATGCCGTCCCTTTACAAATCTCACTGATACCTATTTGCTGCACATGCTCCAGTTCATTATTTGAGCCTATTTTGTAAGAATCCCATCCACTAGCAGCATATCCCAAATGAGATCTAACAAGGGAAGAGTAGCTAATTTCTTGTGCATGATCGTCACATTTGCCTTGCACCCTTCTGATGAATCTCAGTTTAAACTAGCTTGACCCACTGCTGTTTCACATATGTGTTTACCCCAAGAAATATCATGTGTCAGTCTTATTCTAAGATATTTAATAGACTATGTTTGTTAATTTATTATTCCTTATATAGTAAGTGCTAGAAGAACTATTATTTTTCCAAAAATTCATTGCTACGCATTTTTTCATATTAAATTACAATACCTACACATCAATAGCCAAATTATATCCTCTGACTGCCCTGCAAGTCACCTCGAGGATGTGTTGCAGGGGGTTAGTTGGCACCAAACGTGCACTAATCCAGATAATATATGATTTGTGAGGAATCTTAGTTAACCCAACAAAGTGTGCCCATCAAAATCAATTCATATGCTTGAATCTTTCAGCGTGGTGACTGTCTTTCATGTTGTTCTGATCGACTTTTCTTCTTTTGCTGTTACATATCAGCATTTTTTGCTTTACACCAATGCACCATATGTATTCAAATCCATGAATTAAATTTGGTTAGGAGAAATGGAAAGTGGAACTAAGTAGCTATGCTTTTATTCTCATCTTCTACGAGACCACAATTACCAGAAATAACTTCTTGAGAGTGTAAATAGCTTTTATCTTTTTCTGGTGATCCAAAATTACTCTCTAGTATATGAAGATTTATCAAATCTGTAATTGGAGCACTTCACATCTGCCATAGTCAAACATGCAATCACTGCTAGTTTGTTATATTTTGTAGAATAAGATTAAGGTAATTCATTGATTCATATTTGTAAGAAAATATGATATCTATAACCTATACCTAAGGACACCGAAAAATGGTAAATAAAAATCATCAAAAGCGGTGTTTAAAAATGACAAATACGGTAAATAAAATTGTTTTAAAAAGGCGAAAGCTGTGTTTAATGTTGGGAAAAAGGAGTCTTAAAGTAAGGTTTTTTTTAAATACTATAAAGACTTCATACCAATGTGAACAAACAGTTAATAGTACATACATTTGAGATCCAATACAGAAGTTATGGCTACCCTACGCAACATAAAAAACACAGTAGGCAAAATTAAGCTAAAGGCAAATTAATGAGATAATGGTAATAACAATAACAGAGTGGAGTAGTGGACTGCAGGTAATGAAGTTCGATTCTTACGCAGTTAAAAATTTTTCTTTCAACCATTGAATAAAAAACTTTATCATCCTTCATTTCCAACCTTTGTGTGTGGATACTGACTTTTTTGTACTTCTATCGCTTCAACTAGATTTACAAATACGTCACTCAAAAATACACTGTAAAGTTAACGTAATGATTCCACGATTTAATTCTGTAATATCAATTTTTTCCAATCATTTCCTTTCGCCAAATTTAATTATTTTTTTACTTATAATTTGGCATGAAGTTTCTGATAATCTACTTTTTTTAACTGCCTACTAGCATTACCCTAGGAATACAGCACGGCTGTATTCTTAGGTAGTGTTAAGGATCGAACTCGCGACTGGCAGTACACTACCCCTCATTTTAACAACTACGCTCTCGTAGGCTCACGGGAATTATGGCGAATGTAGGCGACCCGCATGACATTCGTCTTAATTTTTTTCTCGCACATCCGGGCCTGTGGAGAAAAAGGTCAAGACAAGTATTTTTTATTTTGTTTTCCTCGTTTGTGGCACGGAAAAAATCTTCTTCTCATTTCGTGACCCGAGTTACTTAACCTCTCCTTGTTGGTATCTACCATACGTACATTCCATTCGCGGGGCGCATCGATCACGAGGCCGCGAGATGTTAAAATCTCCGATCTTAATTTTTACTGTCCCTGGATATGATTTCAGTAGCGAATGAAATGAAAGACCCGTGGTTCTTTGGATCCGACCAGACCATCCTTAATTTATGAGTGGTACATTTGTAAATCTAATTTAAACAACAAAGTATAAAAAAGTGAGTATTCAGATGTAATGGTTTGAAATTGAATATGATAACATTTTCGATGCAGTGACTGAAAGAAAAAATTGAACTGGATTATGATCGAACTTCGCACAGTACACTAGCTCTCGTAGTACACCCGATCCTGGCGAATGTAGGCCACCCGCATGACATCACACGTATTTTTTTTTTTTTTTTTTTTTTTCCGCGATACCGGGGTCATAGGGGGAAAAAAGTCATATACCTTTATTTTGCTTCTAGTTGCACGGGAACGTTTTCTTCTAATTTCGTGACCTTAGTTACACATCCTCTTCTTGTCAATATCTACCGCACCTACATTCCATTCACTGGGCACTTCGATCGCTAAGCCGCGAAAAGTTAAATTCTACGATCTGGATCCGATTTTACCCCGTGTCTTTGGATCCGAATCCAGAACCGAGAAGAATAAAGGATCCGATCCGGTCATCACTAAAGAAAATATTTCATGCTACAAAAATTCGGCATTTGCAAAATATCTCAAATTTCGTTAAAAAAATCGCGATTCAAAGAAGACACGGTTAATTTCGCGATTAAACCCTAAAGTCGCTTATTTCGTGAATCCTGTCGCAAAAAACGTTTCGCGAAAATTTCATGTCCCTACTTATACCTCATTTTGTTATTCTTTGGTTTTTCTCCTGTGACATGGATGTTTGAAGTCAGTCATAAGCCAGTACGCTGTATTTTTTTGTATGTGCGAGTCACGCTCAATGTAGCTCAATGCACCACATTCTATGTATCACATTGTAATTGTGATACATAATACATTTTCAATTGGGCACTATACACGATATTCTAATACTAACTACCTTCGAAATAATATGTGGCTCATTAACATATGTATTTGGAACTAAATGCTTGGATTTAGAGATGGTCACTATTTTTTCGAGAATGAAATTTGAAGGTCCAGAAATTTTTTAATATAGTATGAAAGAAGAAACAACATATATTCATAATGAAGCTACCCAAAATATATCTGTTCAGATATTCATAAATGGAAAAAAATTGAAGTTTTTCATTTCACTTGCATATGGTTTAAACACTGAAGAAAGTTTCCATTGACATAATTTTAAAAAGACTTGCATGCATTTGGGCATTCTGGCATGACACATACAGATTACAATTTCACTGTTTATACAAATTATAAAAAAGGACCAAGAGCAGTAACCTACCTGGGGTTTTATAGATTGATACATATGAGGCAAGAGGAGCATTTATAAGGAAGATCCATATAAAATATATTATACTTAATGTTAGGTAGGTAAAGGAAGAGAATATAAAAATATGAATTTTCCCAAGATGCAGATACAGTAAATAGAAATAGAATTGATTGAATGAGGGGCTTTTTAATACAACTCAGTATTCCAAAATCATTCAGGCCTTTATGGATGCAGTTCTTGTTAAAAAAAATGTTTAAAGATTTTGAGAGTAAAAGCAAAAGTTTAAATCTTATATGCGTTGTGGTGGAAGAAAGAGGCAAATGAAGAGGTGATTGGTTGGATTACATTTCCTTGGTGCTGCTTTGAACAGCCAAAGCAGGAAATTGTTAGTGGAATTGAAGATATACTTAATATAGGAATGGGCAACAAAAGATTGCAGTTGACTTGGGAATTTGAAAAGGAGAAGACATGATTATGATGAAGATATCATAAGAAGTGATGAAGGGATTGTTGGATGACAAGAAATAAGTGAGACTTGAAGAAAAGTTATGAATTGTGAGGGCCTAAATGCAAGGTTTTACTGTAACAACTTTAATACCAGTTAAATATCCTTTATTCTCTGCATACTCATTACGATCCATTAACCTTTTTAAATGCCTTTTAAATATACTTATCTCTCTTGAAATATACATCTCTGCCATGAAATTTCTAATGCCTCACTGTGTACGGTGGTCTCAGGATAATAAACCTATTATTTTTATTATGATCCAATGAATTCTACGGTTTGTGGCATAACACTAGAGATGGGCAACTTGGTAAATTACCGCGGTAATTTTCGTAAATTACCGTGGTATTTTTCGTAAATTACTAACACCCCTGAAAATTACCGTAATAAACGGTAATTTTCAGAAAAGTTCTTTTTCAGAAAATTTTTTCCTCATGAAGAAACCATTGGAATTGGTAATATTATAAATGAAGAAGCAAAAACGATTTTTTTTACATTGTGTCCATGATTAATTCCAATTAATTCAGAGTAAAATAACAAATGCACATTGCACAGAGGTATGTCTTTGGAACGAAAATTTCTCATAGTGTGACAAAAGAGAGGCAAATTGCATGTTGCTGCCAACTTTGTTTTAATTTTTTAATGAGTTATTATTGATGAACGTCGTGATATGTTTGATATAAACGTCGGCAGTTATATCTCTATGCTATTTGATTTCGTTTGGAGTCCTCTGATAAGGATTTGCAGCTCAAAACTTAAAATTACCGGAAAATTACGGTAATTTTCGAAAATTACCGTAATTTACCACGGTAATTTACCTCAATTGAAAATTACGGTAATTTACCCATCTCTATTTACTATAACAACTTTAATACCAGTTAAATATCCTTTATTCTCTGCAACTAATTACAATCCATTAACCTTTTTAAATGCCTTTTAAATATACCTCTCTCTCTTCAAATATACATCTCTGCCATGAGCTTTCTAACGTCTCACTGTGTACGGTGGTCTCAGGAGAATAAACCTATTATTTTTATTATGACCCAGTGCATTCAATGGTTTGTGGCATAACACTATGGAAATTCATAGTCACATAGAGAAACAAACTAAGTGTGCTTCCAATCAAAATTTATTTCAAAATAAATTTCAAGTCGATTATGACCCAACAGACCATATGAAGGTATGATAAGGAGTGATGAAAGAATAGTTTGATGACAAGCATTCTTTCTCAAAAATGTAAAGAAATATGTGAGCAGATTTTTTTCCCTGCAGAATTGTGGCAGACTATTTAGGTCACTCCAATCCACCATATAATATGTGCCTGATGCAGTGATAGCAAACGCTCCTGAAGTCTGTGTGGATTCTACTGCAGAGGGGTGTTGTGAGGTAGAAAGCAACATCTGTGGGTCAAACAGCTATCCCAAACACAGCATTCCAAACAATCCAACACACCAAATAACATGGCCAGTTGAAGAAAAACAGAACGGAAATGTTGTAATTAGGTAGTATGGGAGAGTTGTAGGTCATGTGGGAACTGGAAAGCAAGGACTTGAGTGAGTTTTACAAAGTCACAGTATGGTTAGATTGAGACGAAGTGACAATGGAGGAAGATTTGCATCATCAAAACCAAAAACAAAGAAAAGGACAATGAAAGAAGGTATGTGCTGTGATTCATGAAATTGAAAATATTCCAATAAGAAATGTGCTTGGAAGCAGACAACTGAGTTGTGTGGGAGAGTTGTTTGAGATATGAGACTACAGCAAGACTCTGAAAAGTTCAATGGCATGTGGGTAGATTCATTAATTGGTTTGCAAAAATGTTGAAAAGGCCCCAGTGTGATAATCTGGAAGAGCTTTGTCAGCAAAAATATAAAAATACATAGTAGCCTCCTTCTGCCACTCTCTCTCTAGGGAATTAGTTTCCATTTCATGGAGGATATACTTATGTCATGGAGCATCAAAAAATGAAGTACTCTTGCTTGATTCATGATTGTGTACATATCATTCATGTGCATTATTTTAAAATAGAGGGTAAGGCAATGAATAGGGCAGGTTTTGGGCTGTTAAATAAATTTAAAATATAATTTTACGGAAATCACCAATACATCCATAGGTAGAATACACAACTTGAAAGGTTTAGTTCTGTATCCAAGAGGATATTGGACAAATTTATGCCTATGAAAGATGAACATAAATGCAGAGTGAAGTTGCTTGAAGAAAAAGAAACCAACTTCTATAGTGGTATTTAATGGACATAGTGAATTCCTCAATCTCATTCAAAGTGGATGCAGATATAACAAGAGCCTCGATGAAGCCTGTGTTAGTGAGGGATGGGAGCCAAGATTTTGGACACCAATCCAATGCTGAATGCCGGTGTTGGATTTGTCACTTGCTCCTGAACCACTCAGATATTTGCTATATGCCCAAGGCATCATTTAGGGTCATGTTCGGGATACTGAGGACAGGATAGAATGCAGAATTTTTTGAAACATATCCATTTTTTAACATTATTAGCTCATGCTTGCTCTGGGAAATGTAAATTGATAAAATGCCTGAATAATTTAATTACTTTTAGGATACTAACAATTCAGTCACATATGTGCCTCATGAATCCATATTTAGCATGTTTATTTAAAATATAACATACATAGTATATATTGTAGGTATAATACCACTAATGTACAATGCAACTAGGAGGTATGTACCCTTTCAGTTGCATATTAGTGGTTCATGCATGTACTAGTATTTTTTTAAATCCCTCATGAAAGTTAGCGTAAATTTAATTCTCTTTTGATTTGAAATGCTATTATCTATTGAATTTTCGTTAGCCATATGTTGAGCAATTCTTGTGGTGGCTTGCAGGGCATTATGTAGATGTAAGGGAAGCCACAAACCAAGCTCTCAATGAAAGAAAGATATAACTGATCAAGACGTGACTGTAAATCACTGTGAAATAATTGATTGGATTATTGGAAGAAGTAGGTAGAGAAATGGATTGGAAAACAGAAGAGGGGCATCTATGGATAGAAAAAAAAGGAATGAAATGCGTCTATGTAATACACTGCGACCCACCACAATGGTGTGTGGCAGGGGGTGAAAGGATGATCAATCATGCACTACTTATGTGAAACTAAATGGTTAGTGCTTACTTAGTATTGTAATAATTATTGATTGATTATACGATTCTTTAAGTAGGTATATTAAGTCGTTAAAACTTTCGCGGTCCATATTATGACTTGTTATTTAAATAAAAACATATAACAAGTCATAGGTATATTAATTTATATTTCCCAAGCATTTTTGAGATAAAAAAATAAGTTGTAAAGTAAGAAAAGCTTGAAAAAGGGAATGAAAACTGTATTCGCATACATGTGTACAAAACATCTTCGCCTCTTCAAGGGACACTTTCACTTGGAAATTCCAAAATTCATCCAAAATAATGAGATTCTTGAGGAAAAAAGAGGTTGAAAATTTAATACGTATTTGAGTAAAAGGGCAATTGTTAGAACAGGTGGAACAGTTTTTCTACTCTGTAACATCATAGAGGGAAGTGGGCATATTAGGGTGAGATATGATTAATTCCTAAGCAATTCCTCTCCACTAATGTTATTGGTGGAAAAAAACATGACGTGGACTAAACAGTCACTAACCAACAAGAGAACTCAAAATAATAATAATTCTGCTTCTGTCGTCTGCTTGTGGGGCTAACCACCCCACTCGCGGCTCTACTGGTTCCTAATGAGAGTACCAGGAAAGCCACCCACAATCGGCCCTTCTCGGATGAGGGCCCTAGTAAAGTTGGGTGTGGCAAATCTATGCCATCTTAGAAGGGAGCTCGCATGGAATGGACGGAGACCCTGAGGAGAGACCTTCTAGCTTGCCATGCTGCCAGTGAGCCAAGTCTCAGGGGATACATGGCGAGGATGCACTCTTTGTGGTGTGAGATGCATCCTGAATATAACCATCTGTCGCAGCAGAATCTGCACGACTACGCCAATCACCTTCGCAAGAAAATGACACCCCAACTGCTACGTCAGAGTAGTACACCACCGGCCAAGACTCTCCTACAAGGCAGATGTACCTCCTCCTACTGCCGGTGCTTCCGCCGAACTTTCGGTTAAGGGAGACGAGCCGAAGGCCGATTCTGATCCACTCAAGCGGTTGGAAAGCACGATAAACTACGATGAGACGATTACTAGGCAGAGAAATATTTATCATAAAATTTCTCTGCAGAACAACAGCTGTCCAAGTTGAATGGCATCGTAGACATGATCCTGACCGAAACGACCAGCCTCTGGGAAATAGACTGCGTGGTATATGCTGCCGCCACACTGTTGGCCTCTCCCCGAGTGCCTGCAACTTGGGAGACTAAAGCAGCAAATAGGCTTAAACAGCTTAATGCCAAAATCACGCTGGCAAGACAACAGGTGTCGAGATTTCAGTGTGTGATGGATTACCTTTCCTCCGGTCGGGCCTTTACGCCGAAGGTTAAGCGCATTGCGCGTGCAATCCGGAGAGACCGCCACACACTAAACAAAAGAGTGCTGCTTATCCTTAAGCAGCACGAGGTGGATAGAGTGCGGGCGCTTAAACGGCGAGGAAGAACCCTTTAAACCATGTATGTTGCCACAACGCTGCAGCAACGTCTCACTGCAGCCTACTGGGAGTTGCTGCAACGTTATGGCAACGTCGTAAAAGCCTCCAAATGTCCTCCCTTCTACGTCCTGGCAATGTCTTCACAACGTTATTGCAACCTGACACACAACATTATTGCAACCTTCCTGTAACCTTTAAATAATACTCATAATTGTGCAATTTCAAAAATTATATCCTTCTGATAATTGTTTTTTCACTCCAGATGATAATGAAGTGCGTATAATAAACATTTTCCAAGTTACTTTCTGGCTCAAAAATTTCGAACTTAAATTTTTTCTGAGTCCTCAACACTATTGGAGACGTAATTACTACGTAGCAGCATTGCGACCTGAATAGCGCTTCGACTGGGAAAATTACGACGCTAGGTTTCTCACGCAAGATTTAATGAACGACTTAAGTGGAAAATACTTGTGCCTGGGTTTCTCATGCAACAATAAATTAGGCTTACAGCGGAACGCTCTATTGATATCCCCGCGAGAATATTTTCAATGCCCCAACACCTCTCATATAGGGAGTTAAAAATATATCCTTCTGGCAATTGTTAATTCACTTCATATGACAAAGAAGCGCGTATAAAACAACATTTTCTGAGTCACTTTCTGTCTCAGCTATTTAGAACTTAAAAAAAATTTTGTTCTCGAAACTATTGGAGACGTATTATTACGTTGCAGCGACGTTGCAAAGCGACTTGAATAACGCTGCAACCTCGCACAACCTGTCTGCAACGTTGCTGCAACATTTTGTGTTTACTAGGAAGTTGGTCAAGAGGACCAACGCCAGGAAAGAGGACTCCACCTTCTCCGTTCAGCCGTCCCGCCTCTTCCCACCCCCTCCACCTGTTGTCCAAACACCACCAACTGTCCCGGAGGTGGAACGTTTCTGGAAGGACATCTACGAGACCAGGAAGCCATTCAACGAAGGTACTCCAGCTATTGCCCACTTTAAAGAGTTTTGTGTCCGCCACCTAGCGGATGTGGATCGTCCCATCTCAGTCACGGAAAGTGATATGAAGAAGACCTTCTCTGGCAAGAAGAACTTCACTGCTCCAGGAATGGACGCAGTGAATAACTTCTGGTGGAAAAAGTTCTCTTCCACGCACAAACACCTTGCCAGAATCTTCACACCCTTCCTGTCAGGGACGGAGCCAATTCCGTCCTGGCTGACTGAGGGGCGAACGGTTTTAATACCGAAAAAGGGAGACTTGTCCGATCCGAAGAACTACCGCCCTATAACCTGTCTCAACACTGTATATAAGGCGTTCACTTCCACCTTGAACGACCTTATCCTCCGCCACGTCCAACCGAAATGGGAAGAAGTGTACGAGCAGGGGGGCTCGAAGAAAGGCATCGCGGGATGCAAGGACAACCTGCTCATTGATAGGTGAGTGAGCCAGGACGCTTATCAATACAAGTGTAACCTGTCAATGGACTGGATGGACTATAAGAAGGCTTTTGATACCACCTCTCATGAGCTGATTATAGCCATTTTGAGGTTCATGAAAGTCCACCCAGAGGTTGTGTCCTGCATCGAACGCCTGTTACCACTGTGGAAGACGCGCTTCACCATACCATCTGGCAAGAACACCGTCTACACGGATTTGGTAACGTACCACCGTGGTGTTTTTCAAGGCGATAGCCTCAGTCCCCTCCTGTTCTGTTTATCTCTCCTCCCACTGTCCGTTCAGTTGAGACGAGATAGGGGATTTATGTGTGGTGTCCCGTCAAAAAGGGAGCATAAGGTCACCCATCTTTTCTATATGGATGACCTGAAGCTTTATGCTTCAAGCGCGAAAGACCTGCGCTTGGCGTTGGACACCGTACGCAGATACAGTGAGGATATAGGGATGGAATTCGGATTGGACAAGTGCGCGACCATCCATTTGGCGAAAGGAAAGATTTCGGAAGACGTGCAGCTCGTTGACGGTGTAACGTCTGATGAGACTTGTTTTGTTTGTTTGAGAGATGCTGGCGGGTTGCTGGGGGAGTGAAGCGGGGCATTGTTGTTTGGTTGATGGGTTGTTGATTTTGTGCGGAGAAGGAAGAATAAAGGAGTCTGAAAAGTAGCGTCTTCTTTATTGAAATTAGTGTTCTCCCGTAGTATTTGTACGACGCTACAATGGAAACGCTATTCGTCATCTTGATGATGACGAAGCGTATGAATATCTTGGCGTCCCCCAGCGCCTGATGCAGGAGGTGAGATCAGTGAAGGAAAGGCTTACAGCGAAATTCAGGCAGACTCTCAGGTGAATCTGGAGCTCTGACCTGTCTTGCAAGAACAAGGTTCTTGCGACCAACACCTTCGTGGCTCCAACACTGCTATACACCTTGTTGGCACCAAATGGAATATTAGTCTTCAAGTTTATGTGAAAACGGAGTACCACGAGAGAGTGGAAATGAAAGTTGCGCTGGGGTCCTTGGGAAGTGCTTTCGCGAGCGGAAGCGAGGGTGAGTGCTTGGAGAAATATCCTCGGCGGTGAAAGAGGGTTGGAGAGGAAATGGATGCCACGGGGATGACGGCCTCGGAGAGAGAGAGCGGAGTGGACGAGGTCCTCCTTTTAAGAGGGCGGATTTAAGAACCTCGGTCATAAGACGTAGTGAAAAGGAATTACTTGGAAAGTACTGAAGGGATAGTTAAGACGGCAGTGATGTCTAACTTGAGTTTGAGTGCAGAGGATTTTCTACACTCTGCAGAACAAATTAATCAGCCCTTCCGATGAATAACTCATGGCCTTGTTTAAGTGCCAACCCTGATAATACACGTCATTGATAAGCAAAATTAATAAACCCTTGAAGTAGTAATTCAAGTAAATTAAGATATGCTTGTATTTGAATGTGCATTTCATTCAAAAATATGGTGGTGCCTTGTTGTTAGATAGTAATGTTTCTCCATGTTAAAACAGAAAATTAAATGCAATAATCATAAAAATGAAGTAGCTACCACAATATTTTCAGCCCATATTAACGTATTCAGTAAAATAGTAGGGGCTTAAACTAAAACCAGGCGTTGTATTTAAGAAGTAAGTTCGGGTGATATACCGTCCTTGCTTTGTATATTGGCGCAATAAAGCTCTTAAATATTCCCTTTCGTATTAATATATTATTAATCATTATTGATAATGTACTTAATTATTGCTACTGGAAAATAGTTGGAGGTAAATATCCACTACCGATGGAAATATATGAGAAGAGGAATAGAGTATTGTCAAAAGCGATAAAAAAGAGTGGTAACTCTCCATCAAAATAACCCAACCGAAAAGTAACAAGCAGATGCCAATGCTTAATAAAGCTTTGTTCGGACACATTATTTATAAATGTTATAAATGACTGAAAAAGTGAAATAAAAGTGCATGTGAACATCTGAAGAGATATAAGTATGGTGTGACGCACACAGAGCATCGATGCTTAAATTATGCGTAGACAGATGGGTGGCCTGTAAAAGTAGTTAGGAGGGAATTGTATAAAGATTCATGTGACTACTTGGTAAGCGAGGATGAGTATAGAAAAATATGCTTTTGGTACAATGACGAGATGCAGGAAATCGTCATCACCAGCAAACAATCCTAAAGGAAGGTTTCATACAGTTCTCCTCTTGTTCCTTCTATCGGCTAACCTCTTTACATTAAGGGTGTTCAACACCTCGCCAAATAATGCCGCTGCAGACTATTTTTATTTTAAATGCCATGCTCGTATTATGATAGATAGGTCCATTTTGTTTTCATTATATTATGCGCAAAGGTTGAGTATTTGGTCCTATCGAGGATATATTTTCTCTGAGCCTTGAAAAATCAAGAAATCGCATGTTAAACTTTACTGTTTTTATGCGTTTTTGAACGCCTATCGCAGCGGTGTATGAACGTAAATGGAAAATTCCTTCGACACAGCCAATTTATAATCCTACATATTAAAGAAGAGACTAATGCCATGTGCTCGTCTTACGACCCATTCCTGCAGCATCTAAAATTGCGAGACGATGCATCGCGTTCACCGATCTAAACGCAAGCTGAGGCGTTCCCCTCATATTTTTCCCGCCCAATCTTCCCCTCCTCTCCCCATTCCACCGCTTCATCTCGCCTCCGAGACGCTCCGAGAGGGAGAGGCGGAGGGGGGAGGGCTTCCTTATCTCTAAGCGATCAAGTTTCATCCTCGCTCGAAGAGCAGTGTGGAAGGTTGACGGAGGGTCTGAGCGATCTTGGTGAGATATTCCACTGTGTCTGGGCGTCGAGAAAAGGATCAACCTATTTCTTTCAAAACCTCCACAAACTAATTTTTATGCTATTTATTCACACCAATTTGTTTTTTTAATACGAAATATCGTGTCGTTAGTTTCATATTTTGACATTGCTATTTAGAACAATTGCAAAATATTGAGTTTTCGTATTGTTGGGCGATATTGAAACTGATAATGAATTGAAATTGGATAATTAAAATGAGACTATTACAATGCTTCGAACGATTTTTATTTAGTTTTCAACTGCCAAATAACAATGACTTTATAGTTTGAAGTTCAGTCAAAAAATGTAAATTAAATGTTAGTCTCATTAACATTAATAATTGAAAAACAATCCTACATTTTTGCGGGAAAATTTGTGGACTTAACTCACGCGTTCACAAATTAAAACCAAGAAATAACGATAATGCAAGGCGAGATTGTACTTCTTGCACATAAATATCTCTTGTGAGCCACATTTTAAATCTATTATAGAAATTTAAAACGGATAGCTTTACTGAAGATATGTTAGGCACATACCTATTAAAAACAAGCGTATTGGTTTAGATTCAACCGGATTAATAAGATTAGAAAGAGAGAGATTGTCGTACTGATAGATTCAAAATGTAATTTTTCCCCGTACTATAAGAGAACACAATACGCATCATTGCAAAGGGATAGTAAGGTGAAATATTGTAGAGTTGTCTGGAGTGCATAATGCATGTATTAACAACCAATCCCTTTATTACTAAGTAGTTAATAACAGTCAAACTCTATGTAGCATGTTTCCATGTAGTAGCCTATTGCATGTCAATAGTTCCATGCAGTAGTCTTGTGCATGTTTGGTGATCTACACCCCCTGCCGCACACCCTCGCGGTGGCTTGCAGGGAATCACATAGATGTAGATTTGTTATACCATTTTCTACCGTCACCTGCTACAATAGTATGAGAAGCAATATCCTGCCTCATGGAATCTGATAGACTCCCTTTCCTGTGTGCGGCCCTATTTCGTGATTCTTGTTCCTTTGCTATCGCATCCAACCGTGATGTCCTCCGCTCGCAGTAGACCTAACGTCATGCATGACTGAAAATTTAGTAATGTAATGTTACTATAATTTACGATCCTGTGCAATTTCCAATTGTTGACTAAGCACTTATCAAGCGCACTGTTAAAAAGTAGCCACGAACATCCTTCCCTCCTGGCTTTTATTTCGTAGTTGCCAACTCCGTTTTCATGGACATCCACCCCACCCACATTGTACACCCCTGTTATATAATGATATGCTATTTGGTTAGTGCATATGCTCAATGTTTTTCGTGATATTGCCTTAGCTTTTTGCCTTGCCTTGCCTTGGGAATAGGAGATAAGGGACCCACATATGTTATAACGGCGAACACTAAATTATCTTACCAATGCACTATGAGGATTTAATTATTTTCGTCATTTTCGCAATAGCAAGTTCCTATCTTTCTCTCACTTAACGTGCGATTGATGGTCAGAGATACTGAAATATAATATTTGTTTCTTGAACCGTGGCATGCTTTCTCAAATGATTTTTTACTCTTTGTCAGGATATTAGCTCCAATACATTTTGTTTATGGTTGAGAATGGTACCCCGTAAAAAATATATATTTGCCAAAAACCTTTCCGAGATTATCGTGGATTGTTTGGTGACTGTGATTCTTTTTTTATCGCGAGTATATTTTCACTGAAAATGAAAATATAGCCTACGTCACGATCAAAAATTAAGAGAAAGTGTCAAGAGGTGTCACACTTTCGTGAGTATTTTTAGTACTTCTTGAGAAATAGCCACGTAGCATGTTGGTAAAGCATATTTTTGTGTACCTGTAACCCAATGAGGAACTGACACACTTTTCTTCGTTTTTATCTTAATATATGTCTTATAAGATCTCATGAACATTTGTTCATGGGTCACTTAGCATGGGTTACAATGCGAACTGAGTCCAAATGAGATTCATACCCATATGTAGTCATTATTTACAATTACACGTTAAATTAAATTTTTTCATAATAGCATTTACTTAGTTGACTAAATTAAATATTATTACATGAGGCACAATCAACTTGTACGACATGATATGAGGATTTGAACCTTTACCGTACCATATCCACACTTATTGAACAACATATCCCGCTGTAAGGCGCTGCCCTTATCAATGTCGACATAAAATAGCATTACGAAATTTGCTCACACTATCGCCTGCATTGCATTTCAATAATAACATGGTTAGTATGATTAGGGGGCTACACTTCAAATCGTTAGGGGGAAAAATCAAGTAGCGTGCAGGATTTGGCACGAATTGAACAGTATGAGACGGAAGGTAGATTTTCCCACGAGGAATCATAATTTGTTTCCACAAGGCAGCAACCGCATCTTAGACTAGTGACTGCTCGTAATTAGGGTAACTTTTGCTCTTGCAGAATAGAGCCACCGACCTTACTACATATTGATGGTGTAGCAACTGAGACTCTTTTAACGATAACGTACTTATACCTGACGATGACTTAAAATGATAAAACTCGGTCATTCATGATTTGGAATGATATTAATTCACTCTATTCCATGGGCCCTTCGGCATTTATGACATGTACAACGACATTAACCGCAGGCTAGTTACTCGGAGGATCATTTGTACAGCATTTGACAGTTGAGCTCACCGCTTATGCACAAAGAAATTCGCTCTGACGTCGCTTGAACGTGAACTAGTTCAGCGGCGTCGGAAGTGAGGGGCAGGGGGGGCATTCGGCCCCCCCCCCAGAATTTGCCCCGGGCCCTTGAAAAATTAGTCTTCATTATTAAAAATCAAATTTCACTTGTTTCCATCTTGCCTTTTCCCTTTTGACGCATATTCTACCATCTTCATATGCACTTTTAGGGGAATTCTAGGCTCTACCCACTCCTATCCGCAAAAAATGCGGGCCCTTTTCAAGGTAGGCCCCTCCTAGCGAAAATAGTTTCGACGCCCCTGAACTTGTTCCTTTGAAAGAAACAAATAGACGATTAGTTGCATATTCATTCAATTGCAAATAGCTGAGGCGTATTGATGGAAACACTGATGTCTCTATCAAACCATTTTTTTGTTTCTTTACCGACATTTTTTTAATTCTCTAGTTCCTTGTAGCCACTTGGTTATGAAATTTACAAGAAAATGTTTCATTTCCAAAAATAAAATATAGGAATATCCCCGGAGTATTTTCATGAGGACGAAAAAGTGGACACGTTATGCCCCAAAAGTGGCTACTATTAACTCATTCACAATTTTTTATCTCTTTCGTGTTATATGATCACACTTAGAACTTTCAATTATACTGTTCCTAATATTAAAACTCGGATATTGGACAAGATATGCGAAACAGCAAAAAAGTTTCTGTTCAAAATGAGCGCAACCTCTGATTTTGAAAAGTTCATTTATTTCTTGGTAAAGTAAATTCGACAAATTATAAAATACTGGGCTGTAACGTCATCCAATCAGATGACTTAACACTGCTTAATTAATAACTTAATGTCTGCTCAAAGTTTTGGAAAATGCTCCATTTAATGCAATATTTCAGTTTTTTAGTTACAAAATTTTCATCATCATCATCGGTCAGCAATTCTAGGATTGGTTTGACACATTCTTCCACTCGGATCTTCTATCGGCCAACGTTTTCATATCAGCGTAATGGCTCTTTTTTACATCCTTTACAACCTGTTCCATGTATCACATACGAGGCCTACCTACAATCTTCCCGTTCAATTTTCCTTCGACGATTGTCTTCATCAGGCCATTGTCTCAAGATATGGCCGATTAAGTTGTCCCGTTTCTTTTTAGTTTTCAGGATACTTCTCTTTTGTCCCACTCTTCTTAGCACTTCCTCGTTACTTACTCGGTCGATCCATTAAATCTTCATCATTCTTCTGTAACACCACATTTCGAATGCTTACACTCTTTTCTTCTCCGCTGCTGTCATCGTCCATGCTGCCGCTAAGAAACATGCTCCAGACGTACGACCTGATGAATTGTTTCCTTACTTCTACACTTGTATTTCTAGCTGTTAGTAGATTCTTCTCTTGATAGAATGCCCTCTTTGCTTGAGCTATTTTACTGATCTTTCGTGCTTCAACCATCTTTAGTTGCTTCATTTGTGACTTTTACTACGGCGGTTGTGATTTTTAGACAATGTGTTGACAACCGCTACTTAAATTATGTTGTCTGCAGAACTCCAGTATTCTCTCTCCTCTTTCGTTTCGATTTTCCAAACCATATTTACAGATATTCTTCCATATTAACTTTCGTCAACGACAGCGTTCCAGTCGCCTAAAATAATTAGGTTTTCTTCTCTTCTTACCTGTTTTATTACTTAAGTGATATCTTCATAGACGTCTTCCACTTCTTCATCTTCATAGTCCTACGTAGGCATGTAAACTTGCATCACAATGGTATCTGTAGGCTTAGTTTCAATTTTAACCATTATAATCCTTTCACTGTACTGTAGGAAGCTCTTCACACGCAGTCCTGCACTCTTCCTGAGCATTATGCCTACTCCAGCATTACCATTCAGTGATCCGGTGTGAATAATTCTATAACTTCCACTCCAAAAGTCTCCTTCTTCGGGCCATCGCATTTCACTGATTCCTAATACATCGAGGTCCACTCTCTGCATTTCCACCTTCAGGTTCAATATTCCGTATGTCCAAAGTGATCACACGTTCCAATTTCCTACCCTAAAATGTTTATCACACTTGACTGATGTAGTGTCTCGGGTAGTCCCCGCCCAGAGATCCGAATTGGGACTATTTTCCCTCCGGAATATTTTACTGTAGAGGGTTCCATCACGTCTTGATAGAAAGAAAAGAGTGGAGTAGCTGCGACTCCTCGGGATAATAATGTGGTGGTTTCTCCTTGCCTTCCACATCGCAGTACTATAGCCGCTAAAGTAAATGTTACCACGCCTGTAATGAAATGGGTGTCGGTCTACCGACCACTGTGGTCTCCACCTTCATTCATAAGAATAAGAGCTGCTGCTCTCCCCTCCGGGTGCTGAGAAGGGTAATTGTTGGCGGTATCTTCACAGGATCTGTATTAATTGAAGGCCTACCTTACCCAGGGATAGCTTTTCGTCCACGACTGCTTATTTAACGAGTAAACTCGCTTATCTCGTAGCTAACCTCTATATCTAGAGAACGACCAGCCATCCGCAACGCGGCGAACGCACTTGGTGGCTTTAAGCTCAGCCGCGAGTATAAAATATTGCATACTGATAAATAAAACTTCGTATAATTAAATTAAAATATTCTCAATGCACATCTTTCGCAGTAATTTTGCTTCATGGGTGCCCGATATGCACCGAAAAAGCATACATGAAGTAGTTTTTGTTATTTCAGTGTCATATGCGACTAGTGAAACTCTCCGGAAAAGACAGCAGCAGCAAGGCCAATGAGTAGGGAAAGGATACGGAAGGAAACGATTTTCAACAAACCTGTAGCCCTGTAGATACTCACATAATTTAGCTAACGGTTGCAAACATCCGGAACCCTTCAAACGAAATTTCAATGTTATGGTTTTGTTAAGGAATTCTCAAAAGTTCGCCACTGTACGACGGGTGGATTTTTTTTAGTTTTGATTATCTCTTGAGGAAGGGTGCGTGTGGTTGTGTTCTCCAGCGTCCAGAAGTGACGGCGTTATGGAAGAGTCCACGAAGCCTTATAGAAAAGCGCAGTATCGTAAAGGATACAACAAAACGAAGAGGAGAGATTGCAACGTGCAGAATTCGATTCGCAGGGAAAAAACCGAAAAAGGCATTTATTTCGCAATATTAAATTTACGAGATAATTAAATGTAAGGGCTCCTTCGTAAAAAAATTCGTAAACAAATCGTGGATCCTTGTTATCCGAAGGGCGTGAAGATCCGGTAAACAGCTATGCAGTAATGGTGAATATAATCAGTGAACTTTAATAATTTGTTGTTACACTCTTTCTAAGAGTGATGTTAATATATTGATTTTATGTGCTCATAAACTGTATTTTCATTGTATTACTGCTTTATATAACCTTTTTGATTTCCTGTGCTAATGTTAGTTGGTAATTTGTATACGAATTTCTACTGCAGGCTGTTATTTATGCCATTTATGTTTCTGTTTTCTCAACTTTTAATTTTGTGTAACAATGCACAGAATGGAAGATATACCTTATTTACGAATGGTTCAGTTAATTTTCAGGGTGATCATACTTAACTTGCTCATTATAATTACTAATTGTAACTAGTGAGTGCATAGTAGCCCAGTGGGTAGAGCGTTCAGTAACAGATTCAATTCCGGACGAAGCACTTTGGCATGATATCGCGGTTTGAATTTCAGTATCAGAGTTGTGTAAGTCGGAAAACTGGCCTCTTTACCCTGAATGTGTGAATTTCACTCACCTTCCACCTTAGTACGGCGGAACTCAACCCTGTCAAACCAGTCATTGGGTTTAATTGAGGGAATTATTGTAAATATGGTGAATTACCTGCGAAGAAAAAAGTTTTTTCACTAATAATCTCAATTTAAAACGGCGTGTTAATAAATGTGGAGCATTGACCATTAATACCGTTTAGTCCGTTTCGTTTCTGGTGTGTATTCAATTTAACCGTAAAATCATATTGATAACCGAAAAACGTGAATGCACAACGTTCATAAACGAAATTTTTTGTTGCCTTCGCCATTGATATTCAAGTAAAAGTACTCTGGTAACAGTTAGAGGAAAATATGTGAGCGCTTTGGCCCTGTAAATAGTAGGAAACTGTAGAGAAATAACATTGAACTTTCACATTAATGAAAGACAAGAGTCTTAGTTAGTCGCATATGCTAGGGGGAAAGACGATATTTTAATTAACCTCATTAAAAATGCTCACAATTACTTTACGAGGGCAACGTGCATCCCGCTAAAATAAATCATGGATGACTAATTTAATAACTTCAGTCCATAACATTTGACAACCACTAAAAACTGTACTACAAATCCAAGGCAACGCCGACAATCCCAGAACCCTTTAGGTGTTTTCAATTTTAGGTAATAGCTGACCTTTCTTACTCTCGACCACAACGAAGACGAGGAAAACAATTCACACTCGGCTCCGAAAAGAGAGCTCTCGACCTTATCTGTTTCTGAGAAACTTGATCGCCTTGCGTATTTCGCAAGGCCTCCTGTCGCCGCCCCCGAAAAATCCCAGCTGCGACATATCAGGTCCCTCCCCTCAACTCCCCATTCCACTTTCCACGGTGGCGACGCTGATGGCAACTCACAAGAACTACTAGAGCCGCGAGATCATGGTGAGATGAGAAGCCGTTAAATCGGACTATTCAAAATGCGTTGAACACCCTTAACATAAATCTTCTCCTACAAATCCTTAGCTACTTGTGCCATATCTCATTCGAGGCCTTCCTCACCATTCCTCCTATTCATTTGTCCACGCTGATTAAATAAATGAGCAATAGTGAATGGGGAAACTTTTCATATCCTTTCCCCTACCAGTGAAGCTGGAAGGAAAGCAATGCGAAGTGGAGTAAGTATACTCCATGAGAAGCTACGGTAACCAGTGGAACTCTATCCATCTATATGAGCATATTCAGGTTTCACAAGGCCTTTTAGTTTCTTGCGTATTGCCAGACCTGTACAACAAACATAGGGCTATGCTGCTGCGGGTATTAATGGATACGTTGTCCTCATTCAGCATACGTAGAAAACGTATAGGTTAATTTATGGAGGTTTGGTCGTCTTTTTAAAAAAATTCAACTTCCTTCTTTTTTTGCCGACGTTTCGCCTTTCTATTAAGGCTTCTTCGGGGCTACAGTACAATGCAAGGAATACAGTTGGTAATAATTATAATACTACAAATATAAAAAAGTTTTCAAATATAAATTTAGTACCTTATAATAATTTTTTATCTTTGTAGTATTATAATTATTACCAACTGTATTCCTTGCATTGTACTGTAGCCCTGAAGAAGCCTTAATAAAAAGGCGAAACGTCGGCAAAAAAAGAGGGAAGTTGATTTTTTTTAAAAAGACGACCCACTCCAGAAGAGACGACTCCATAAATTTACCTATGTATTACTCGTATTAAAGTGGTCAATAACCATCCAAAGAAGTCATGCGTATTTTATTTATTACTACACAGATACACAGAGGGCTGAAATCGAAAAAGGTACAGCAAAATTCCAAAATGTTTTTTGGAAATAGAATCATGAAACTTGGTACAAATACTCAAAATTGATTGGCAACCAAGGAATGTCATGTAATTGGTCATGTTTTGTCGCCGTTACCGAGATACAGGGGTTCAAACATAGGTAACAAAAATTCCAAAATTACACCCGACTTCAGTTTTCTACGAAAATCTTCCTAATTAAGTTGAGGGTGTAGCTGTGGGAGGAATTTGGTCGGATAAAAAACATATAGGTCTGTGAAAACCACTCTTTTATTTTGCAGTGCTTAACTTTTGGAGATTTTTCCTAAATTTAGGTGATATTACGTAACAAAATGGCGGACGCTATTTAACGCAAAATTTCATATTACGTAGTAAATATCTAGCATGTTACGAAAATGCGTGTCAAGTGACTCATATTAAATCATTTTCTGAAGCTTTATAAAGGTAGATATGAAATAAAATTGAAAATTCTTTTGCGACGCCGAAAATTACATTTGATTTTTCGTACGTGCGTCCGGAGCCTTATACGCTCGCCCGGAGCTGGAAATGCCGTAACACGAGTAAGTTTTTTCAAGCCATAAGGAGCATAACGATTCTTATTCGCCTTTTTTTAATATGTGTGCATTACTATCGATATCCACGGGCTCTAGACGTATAAAATCATGGGGATATAGAAATATTAAGGGGGTTCTATACCTCCGCAGAAAACGGCTCTGCAGACCCTTGCGAGATCGAAGATAACGAGTTTAATATAAGTCGCAGAGCTGATCGGGTTTCACTAATCGTTAGATTAAGGATCAATGTGAGCGGGTATTTGAACAGAATTTTCATTAGCAGTACTCATTAAAGAGCTTCAGGCACTGAAAATCGTAAAAATAGCCTGATTTCAACTTTTTTTCCTTTGACATTGAAACCGTAATGGAAACATGTGTTCAATTATCCGCTGGGATTCATCCTTCTCTTCTACTATTATATCAAACTCAAAGACCTTAGGTGCATACTAAAGTTGCTATTTATTATTTTCCGAACCATGTTTTCACTATTTTACGTGCTAAAAATCTTTCGTTCCGTGGCGCTGCTCTAGTCCCCCCCCACTCCCGCTAACGTCACCCTCCACCTCCTGGCTCCTTATCTCTCTCTCTCTCTCGAACCATTCCAAGGCCACGTCCGAGCCACTTCGCCTCCCTCCGGCCCCTTGTCGAAAGCCAGAGCTCTCAGACCGAGCGAGCTCAGCAAGGATATTTTTTTCATTAGCAGGCAGGCACGTAGCCAGAAATTTGCTTCGGGGGGGGCTAAGTTTAGCACGTTTAGCCTAACTTCAATTCAGCCTTGCCCGTCGGTACCGACATGAAACAAATGTCTTCCTTCATTTTCAGTGCTCGGTATTTGCTTTCACAGTGCCCATTCCTATCTGTTTTCTCTGATTAAGCTCACTGTTTATCCTGTCATGAAGCAGTTAATTTAACCGGCCCCAGAACAGAAGTTCAAATCATGCATACATATCAGATTACTACAGATATATACATATCAGATTGATAGATAAAATAGTGGGTCGATAAAATAATTATCGGGGAAAATTCTAGCTGAAAAAGAGCACCAGGAGAGAAATAGATTGGGAGAAATAATTTCAGTCATAGTAGTGAATTGTTGTAGTTTAAGAAATAAAGTAGCCGAATTTCACCACCTCATAAAAAGTACTGATGCTGATATAATCGTACGCACAGAAAGATGGCTTTCGAAGGACATATCAGATATGAAGTATTCCCTAAGTGTTTTACCGTATCCAGAAAGGATAGAGTAAGCAGAAACGAAGGAGTATTATTTATAGCTGTGAAGGACCCGTATGTTAGTAGAAGAAAACTTATTTCAGAGCGAAGTGTAGTAAGTATTTGGTGTTCCGTTAAAAGTAAAAGTAGTGACGCAAAAAAAAGATATATGTAGGTGCATATTACAGGCCACCGGATGCAGACATCAATTCTATAATGGAACTAGAGTCAGAGATAGGAACATTGATTTCTCGGAACAAATACAGAGGAATAATAGTAGGCGGAGACTTCAATCTCCCTTCGATAGACTGGAATACGTGTAGTTTTATAACAGGAGGTAAGGATAAGTAACTCTTCGAATCACTGTTGAACACCTTTACGTCACATTTTTTACATCTACTTCTACATAATACTCTGCAAGCCAACATAAAGGTGTGTGGTAAGTGGTGAATTCTCACCAAACATGCACTACATATCATGCATAAAAAAAGGAATAGTACTCGTATAGGTACTGTTCAAAACTACGCTATTTAAAAAAAGATAAAAATAGCGAAGCATACATTCAAAAACATGCCGTTAGTTGGGTTAGCTATAAGTCCTTATACCAACATGCAGGTACCAATGTTATCCATTGCTACACTCGTACTGGATATATTTACCGTTATTCATATCCCTCAATGTACGT
Organism: Platycnemis pennipes; assembly: GCA_933228895.1. Lineage (NCBI taxonomy): Eukaryota > Metazoa > Arthropoda > Insecta > Odonata > Platycnemididae > Platycnemis > Platycnemis pennipes. The sequence continues at coordinate 113,762,609 of OW121855.1, read as the reverse complement.
AGAAAAAAGGGCATTTTGAATCTGTCAGTTTGGCAATCATTTTCTCTAATTTCGTGATTATGGTCCAGTCTACCATAGTAAGTTGGGGTTCACAAAATATTTTTAACATCATCACTGAAAATATGGTCTTGGAATTTGTTTTAAGAGATTATGTCTAAATTTCAATCTGCTACGATCTTCTTCAATTCAAGTGCTAAGAGGAGAGCTATTCATTTTCCAAAAATTCATCAAGAGACAATTATTAAATTTTAATTCTAAGTGCCATGTATCACACCAATTTTCAATTGCTTGTAGGTCATCATTTAAATATTCTTTATCGTTTGGGCATAGAATTCCCCTGTACACTACAGTGTCATCGGCAAATAGACGAAGCTTACTTATGACAACCTTATTGATATCATTTATGTACAGGAGGAACAGGAGTGGACCTATCACACTACCTGATGGGACACTCAAAGTGACTTTAATTGCCGGTGAGGTAACACCGTCCAAAACAACCCTTTACACCCGATCATGCAGGAAATCATTTATCCATGATTTAATGTTACTGTCTATGCCATAATATTTTAATTTCAAGATTAGTTTGCTATGAGACACCTTCTCGAAAGCTTTTTTGAAATCGAGAAATATAGCATCCACTGGAATATAATTTTCGCCAGAAACTAAAATATTGTGAGAAAAGAGAGCAAGTTGAGTTTCACATGATTTGCTCTTCCGGAACCCATGCTGAACATCGGCCAATAAATTCTGGCTATATAGTTGTCCCATGACTGAACTAATAATTATATGTTCCAGGACCTTGCATGAAATGGATGTGAGGGATATAGGTCTGTAGTTAGATGGCTGCTCCCTATCACCACTTTTAAAAATGGGTGTTACATCGGCTGCTTTTCAGTCCATCGGTACGACGAAACTTTAAAACAACTAGTAAAAGAACCGACCAGGGGAGACAACATACTAGACTTATTCGCAACAAATATACCAGAATAAGTTCTAAATGTAGCTACAGACAGGAATTAGTGATCATAAAATAGTTCATGCGATATTGAATGTAGGCGTTGAAAAACATTATAAACCAAGAAGGAGGGTATACTTATTTGGCAAGGCTAATTAACGACGGTATGAAAGAGGAATTAAGGGAATCGTTTAATGTATTTAGCGAACAAAGCAAAGGATTAGATATAGAGGATTCGGGGAGAGAAATTCTTGAGGTCACCCGTAAAGCAGTTAATAAATATATACCAAGTAAATTGATAATACAGAGCATAGGTGGTATGACGCGGAGGTTAGGAAATCACTAAAGCGACGAAGGGTATGCCACGCTGAGATGAAAAATGAAGGACAGGGTCTATCGGTAGAGGAAAAAAATGAGTTAGTTCAAAACTATAAAAAATCGAGAGCATTAGCAAGGAAATCATGTCGGCAAGCGTTATCACATTTCAAGAGCAAGATGTTAGGAGAATATTTAGATAGCAATCCTAAAGTGTTTTGGTCATATGTGAGAGAGAAAACTTCAGGGAAATAGGTCCACAGTAGGTACACACACTTAAAAGTGATAAAGGAATTAGAGTCACCTGAGGGTTTGGAAAATGCCAATACTTTAAAAGCCTTCTTCCAAAGCGTATTCAACTCATCGTCACACATCGCAGTGGAACCTCCGCCGAAAACATTCAGTGAGCAAATGCCCGAATTAAAAATTTCAGGTCGCGGAATAGAGCAGCAGTTAAAAAACATTAGTAAAAACAAATCACCAGGTCCCGATCAAATTCCTTCCCGGGTATATAAAACATTAGCTTCTGAAATAGCCCCCTATCTAGAAATAATATTCAATAAAACACTAAAGAACCGCACAGTACCTACGCAGGGATTGGAAAGTAGCTAACATTACACCTATTTTTGAAAGCGGTGATAGGAAAGAACCTAGTAACTACAGACCCATTTCACTCACGTTAATCTCTTGCAAAGTATTTGAGCACATTGTAGTCAGTACAATCATGGGGCATTTGGATATCAGGGATTGCTCATAAACAGACAACGTGGGTTCCGGAAAGGTAGATCCTGCGAGACACAATAAGCTTTATTTGTACACGATATTTTAGTCAACGGCGAAAACAGTACTGAAGTTCATGCGATAGATTTAAGATTTTAAAAATGCATTCGATAAAGTACCACATGATAAATTAATCTTGAAATTAGAGAGTTTTGGTTTAAATAATGACGTTGTGTGTTGGATAAAAGAATTCTTAAGTGGGCGAGAGCAGAGGGTTGTCATAGTCATGTCAGACACAATCAAAGTCACATCGGGAGTTCCCCAGGGTAGCGTAGTTAGTTTTACGCTTAGACTTTTTGCAGACGATACTGTAGTGCGCAGGGGTATATCAGAAGAAGACAGGAAGCAAGGATTTAGATATAATTCAAGACATGGAGGAGGAATAATTCTATAGAGCGATCCTATAAAATTAATAACACGAAGGTCGAAAGCGTTGAAACCATAAGGTATTTAGGTGAAACAATCACTAAAGATTTATCGTGGAGAAGACACATCCGGGAAATATGCGGCCGAGCGAAGAGAAAGCTAGGATTTATAAAAAGAGTACTTGGGAAATGTGACGAGAAGACAAAATAGCGATGTTACTTTTCACTTAGCACATGAAATATAAGCAGTTTAATCCGGATTATCATGCCCAGTTAAAATCAGAACGATAAAATTTCTTGGAAAAAGTTTCGGGTCCCCCTCCGTATCGCCTGGGAAATTCGGGGCCCCAGGCCCTGTTCTTGAAAGTAAATTGAGAAAAGTTAATTGAGGTAAAATAGTTAAAATGGGGAGCTTGTGTTCAATAAGCTGACAGTAAAACGCAGAATAATGGTCACCTGGTCCGACCGAGTAACCATTTACCGTGAAATTTAATATTTCCTTTTTAATGCATTAGAATGGATCTACAGTAACTGGATTACTCGTGCAAACTATTGTACTATTTAGGATCGGAAAAAATTGCTTCCAACACATATTGGATAAAAGTACAGGGGGTTGACTCCTTCAAGCACCAATCTTGTTTATGTAAGTAATGCTAAATGGAAGCGTATTTTACGTTTACGTCCGAATTGGAAAAAATCCGAATCTTACGAATATAATCAACATTTTCGTAGAACTGCAGTTTAGTTTTTCTCGTATATTTCAAAAAAATATCGGAGACATTTCATCCCTCTGAAACTGCGGCACTGCGATTCAATAACTTTTGAAAGGCCAATTTACAAACGTAAATTCCTGCTTGACTTCAAGTGATACCACTGAAGAGACAAAGGAAGGAGACAGCTTATGAGCCTTCTAGAAGAAAAATGTTTGATATAAGACACCGTTTCAGTTCTCTGTTAGCTCTGGGAAATAATGCACCATTTAGCTGCAAATACTGCAGTATATGTGCGAAATGCAGAACTATGAAAACACAGGCCAAACAGCATATGTGCTTCAAGAATTGGAACAAGTCCTCGACGGAAATGGAAGCCGACATAATTGTCGAGGGATTTAAAACAAGAGTAGAGATGCACAATTTGAAGTACCACCGGCTTATAGGCGATATAATATGATGTGCTTGTCATGAATCTTATAAATGGGTGTTGTGTAATTAGTTTTATCTTTCTTCACGCAAATACGATAAAATTTCCATTTAATTCGTAGGGGATGGCGACAGCAGTGCTACCAAGAAATTGGCCGAACTTCTTCCCTACGGCGTTGATCTCCCTGTCATTAAAATAGATTGCACCAATCACTTGCCGCGATATTGCTGTAAGAGGTGGAGAGAAATAGCTAAGGAAGCAAACTCCACAGAAACAAGATAGACAATATTAAGGCGATGGACCGAAGGATGCTAAGAAACATGCATGGAATTAAATAATGGACCGCAAATGACACAATATACGAAAAAGCTACAATTGACCCACTAGAAAAAATAATAACAAATCAAAGTACGAAATACTACAAAACGATAGAAAACAGTGAAAACACAGCTATGGAATGTGCAGCCTTAAATAAAAACAATCCAATTGACAGTTTCCATAGACCGAATGATATTTTAATGAATAATTAAAGATCCTAGTCGGTTCCGGGATTAAAATCACACATATAATAAGCCAGTTTTTGGCATACTATGAAATAAAGTCACCCTAGGGTGACGAGCCATCAGTCAGTCAGTTTTATTTCATTGAATTACTGATGCTCAATTTTCTTTTTTAAGATTCTCTCTTTGGACTTTTCATCTATCGAATAAATATAATTTACCGTAGTCCATAAAAAGTTTTGCTCCAGTTCACACTTACAATGACGTTGTGTTTTAGTTTTTTCTCGATCCCATTTAATTTCCGGACAAACTTTAGACGGAGTTACACTCGTATTGGAAACATTTTGCAATAAAGGAATCAGGTCGCAGTCACGAGAAGCATTTTACTTCTGTACTGAAAATAAATAGCCCCGAATATTTTACCTGGTAGCGAGAGTGGACTAAATCAAATCCCACTTATAGACAAGTTACGTTCGTGTTAGGTGAGTAGCAAAGATAAGCGGATAGCTAAGATGAGGAAGACGAATGAATCACTCGTAAACAAAGATTCCCTCGGCCTTCGTCCAAGGGGTCGAGTGACGACGTGTGACGCAATAGGCGATAAGGAACATTTGGACCGGTGGTCACTCATTGGTGACTGAATAAATAAGCCACTCCCCAAACACCCCTCAAAGATGACCCCCTCCTCCCAGTAAAGTTACCCATCCCACTGAAACTGAAGCGGCGGCTCTCGGAACTAACCCCCGTGGCGGTTACTCAAGAGATATTGGTTTGGTATAGAACAGCCTTAAGGTCTTAAAGTGTACGCGAAATCGCGTTCAAAGTTCCTCCTCTCAAAAGTAAACTTTTCATTCACACCCTTAAAGGCTTGAAATTCCTGTATTTTTCACATGAAACATTATTTTGCGTTCCCGAGGGACATTATTTAGGACTTATTTCCGTTTCTTTGCCCCTTCACCCCAGCAATCTAAGCCTTTGACCCTACCAGGAGGTTCATGCAGAAAGGTACATTTTGGATACCTTTACCTGAATTATGCACACAGGAAGGAAAAAAATTATCGAAAATAGCTTAATATTGAGGCACATCTAAATATATTCTGTTCGTCAAAACCCTTAACTTACATTATTTTTACTCACTCCCTGCTGTTATGTTTGATTGAGAGAGATGTAGTGAAAGCAAAGCTTAGTAGAAGTTAATATTCTTTGCATTCATTTTAATTTGGGGGTGATATAATTATCTCTGTATCTCCTAAAAGATGGGAGCAATTGTTGATATGCCAATGGGGGCGTTTACTCGGAACCGAAATCGAAATTTTGTGCACGAAATTGTTAGATGGAAACGAAAAACGAATTTTAGTGAAAGAATTAATCTTCTAACCGCAACTATTCACTAATAAAATAAAGTTAAAATAAGCAAAAGGTGACGCCCACCGAAAAAACTGCTGTGATAACAATGACGCCATTTTCCTCCCGTCCTTGACTGCTTTTAGAGGAAGGGAAGGGAGTGGATGGGGGTTCTCGGAAGGTCTGCTTGCACAGATGCTGTCGCAACTGCTCATATTGGCAGAGTCAGCTGTTTCCCCCCATTGCGATAAGGCGATGTAGCTTCGCGGGCTCAGTTGTGATTGGACGAAGACGATGACGTCAGAGGTTGCACAACGCCCACTTTTCCGAAAGGGTTAAAAACATCAGTTTTTCGCCGCTAATAACTCGAGAAATCATTGACGGATCCAAAAACGGAAAAATATGGGTCTTTTTATTTTACAAAATCCATCGTATTCGGCAATAAAAAAATATGGTAAACGACCCCATTGTGAAAAAAAAGAAAAGGTTCGTTTTAGTATGACTTTTTATAACATGTCCAAGTTCAAGTAGGTCCTAGTTGTGATTACTGTAAAATGTAAGTGTAAATTGTGTTACATCGTCAAAAATTTTTCAGTATGAAATTGTTTCCCCATCCCTTTCCACTGACATGTGTTTATTTGACATAAAAAGTAAAATTTATAGTAAATCAAAAGATAATGCATGACAGTGTGCAAGTTTCTTCAGCAGAAAAAGCTGATAATCAGGTACTAACCTGAAATTTCGCAGTTCTGGTCTAAATTGATTTAGGGGGTGGGGGGGGGTGGGCTTACCGGGATTTAGGGGCCCGGACCACTCAGTTGCCCAGGGGCCCGAGAATCCCGTCACTGGGCCTGGGTGTACATAATCGAAAACTCATAGATAAATGATACATTTGTGAATTAACTAGTGCTAACATAAATGTCACCACTGGTTTGTTACATGGATATCTAAGTATTATACCAATAGGTCATATGGCAATCATGCCACAAATTATAACAGCTTTAGTAGGTAATTTGGAGTTCGGGAATCCATCATCATAACAATAAAAGGTTAAATGTATGTGGTTATTCCATAATATTACATCATTGTCGGGAGCGTAATGGCCTGGTGGGTAGAGCGATTGGCTACTGATTGAAGGGTCCTGGGTTCAAATCCATCTTTGGAAGACGAGAAAAATCCTCGGTGTGCGAGGTGGCCCAGGGAAAGGAACTGGCCCCCCTAACCTGAATGTGTGAAATTCACGCGCCTGTGGCTTAGTACAGGGTGAGCTCTACCCTCACCTATCCAAACCAACCTTCGGGTTGAATCACTGAGTGAGTGAGGGACATGGAGTGGTGTGGAACTTTCTTTTACATAGAGAGTGGCTGGGTTATTAGATGAACATTCTCCCACCCACCAGCCAAGTGACAATGAACAGTAGAATTAGGTACAAATAGATATGGATAACTATTTAGTACCAAGCAAAGTGAAGGATATTGAACATATAGGTACACCAGATAGAGTCATCATTTCCAGTTCCTTAAGCATTGACCTTCCTGGTGTCCTGATGGACACACTTGACATTGTCTTCACGTACCGCATTCGCATGGAGAATTTGCATTGAGCCTGATGTTAAGGATGGATTTGTATGCTCTGAAACTACAGATGAATGACAATAAAAGATTGGGAGCCTTGGAAATGTGGGTCTCTTGGAGGAGAAATGGCATGATGGGTGTAATGGCAAACAGATGCTGAACTTATTTGGGCAGGAAAGAGGATGCTGACAGACATTAGAAGAAGTGGAAGGAGCTATGCAGAGAGGAGTGGATGTTGAAGGTCATCATTGAAGTTAGAATCTGGGTAAGCAAGGGCAAGGAAGGAAGCAAAATGTGGAGGTGGAGGGAATATTTGAAGCAACTATAAAATGGAAACTATCTCAATGCAAAGAGAAATGAAGAGGAAAATAAAGTCTAAGTGGATGCAATAGAAGTCTCAGTCTAGAGACCAGAATTTGATGCAGCAGTACGGGACCAGCGAATGAATAAGGCTTCTGGAATTGATGATATTCCTGCTGAGCTGATGAAAAATGCACGGGAAAGACATTCACTCAATTAATAAAGAAGATTGGAGATTTCCCACTAAAAAACTTTAAACAGACCGATTTCTGTGACATATAATCAACAGGAGTTGATTATATGTCACAGAATGTTGTCACAGTTGATATAACCTGGACTATTCTGTGGCTGAAGAACTAGGAAACACTGTATGTCTTTGGGAAAGACTGACTTCATAATCTTGGTTTGAGATTTTCCTTTATTGAGATCGTCTCATGAGTGTAATGCAAAAAGATGTTCCCAAGGGAAAACAATAGGTGGCCTTGTAGGCACCAACAATCAAACACTGGGCATCGCACAACACATGAGCATTTAAACATCACATCCACTCCCAGGTAAAAAAACAACTTTTTGCGACTACCAGTCAGAAAAGCTATTTGTGATTTACAAAGAATATTACAACACCAAATATGTGAGAAAACAAAATTAAAATAGTTTGCAATTCAAACTTAAAGGCTGAGGAGGCTTGCTGTCAACCTGCGCAGGTGCGAAGCGTAAATTATGGTAGTGAGGGGACCATAGGAGTGACATGGTAAAGCAGAGAGAGTAGCGGTTCGGAGTTTTAACTAAAATTGATTGCCTCAATATCTGGTCAAGCATTGCTTCACAGGAGAGGATTATAGCTTAACTTTATACTCATTACACCATTTTGTAACACCACTCATGACTACGTAAAAAGCAAGTGGAGAGACCACTTTTGCAATAGCAACTTTTTGAGGGGTATCAGCACATGAGTACATTACGCACATGAGGAAATCATCTCTGATCTTGAAAAGGGGAATCGTAGAGCACTTGGGAGATGGTTTTGGTTTTCACGAAGACAAAGGGGTACTGGGAACCTCCAACACCATTTGGGGATTGGACACCCCATTTTTATGTATTGGCATGTTTCTTTTGTTAAACAAAAAGGTAGCAATGTCTCTCCATTGGCTATGCAAGAATTCCTCTCTACTTTCCTTGATTCAAAGTGTCTCTTTAACAATGTCCATGTCCTCTAAAGAGTGCATTGAAATTTCAGCAAAACTAGTGAACCAAGAGTGGGTGGCAAGGCAGGGTAACACTTACGCCTCTTTCAGTTCAAAACCTTTTAAAAACCATGCAATCAGATGGTGGCCGATTGTCTGTAACAATTTGGTCAATATGACCAAAAAGAGTAATGTAGCATAACAAAATATCTCCCACATTCAAACTGAGTAAAATGGACTATCCATATGTGTAGCCATGAACTGCAACTGTTAATTAGTAACAAGTACTGATCAGCTTTAAACTGGAAAAAAAACCAAGGTAACTCTCAGCCATTGGTAATCAGACTTAGGCCAAGAGAAAGTGACTTCCGAGGATAATTTATAATTAACCACAGGGCACAGGGCTCACATTGTTCAACCTTTCCCTTTATATCCGTAGATATCTTTGGCCATCAGACATTGTCAAGGGCATGCAACCTCATCTTGCACAGGTGCTCTTGATGTAAAAAGGTTTATAACCTGATATCCAGGGCCCTTGTCACCCAGCCTATGACATCCTCCAAATATAAAAAGTACCTGCCTATATACTCAAACTGTTCAATCAAGCCTTGAGGACTTTTCCGACATTATGTAGCATCAATTATTTTGTAGAAGGCTCTGAGGATAATTTTAATAACTATCCTATTTTCTTTCCATATGTTTCTTGTTTTTGCCCTTAGTAGCCATATGCTATATTCAATGTACCTACCCATTATCTATACGTGCTACCTTTTATGCTAATTCTTCTACAGAAAGGCACTGTGTTTATAAGACCAACTGGAAAAATAAAATTTATTGTTATTATAACAATGGTCAAGTAGGAGTTAGGATATATAGGAATTACAAAATTGTTATAGTTCATTTTTAATATATGCATATGCCATTGGCATATCTACTTTCTGGCAACTTAAAATATATTTTGATATTTCTTCACATCATGGACTATTTGATCATGAACATAAAATTAGAAAGATAACAAGCATATGAATTCTTAATTGTTGAGGAATTATGACTATGTTGCCAGAAAGCATGCAGCCTTCCTCTACCCTCAATAAATTTCCTACTGGGAAATATGGTTTAAGAACTGGATCCCCTACATCAGTGGTGACTTAAATATGGTGGGTGAAAATAATCAAAACGGCGTGCACAGGGGGCACAAGGCTGGAAATGTCCAGACCAAGTATCACCATGGTTTGAGACCCTAGCAACCTTTATTTTCCTGGTGGAGAATCTCGGGAACAAAGTCACAGGAGGAGTAGGACATCCAGGATAGAAGAATCATCATCGTTTATCTAACACCTCCTCTGTCCTTTCATGTGAAAATTACTCCCTGTCTGGCTAATGTTGCATTGGTAACAAATCCACACTCCACTGTACAGATGCCAACTTGGTGGAGGGGGCCATGATTGCCCTGATTCCAGCTGAGCATCTTAGCCAGAATAGCGGGGCTATAAAATGCAGATTGGCTTTATCTTTGAGGAAGCATCTGGATGATTCATTTGACAATCTACAGACACACTGCAATTCTAACAACTTATTTTCATGTTATTCTGATTTTTCTGGAGGTTAGGGGATTGAGTTTGGGACTGGTAATTTTTTTAAGTTCTGAAAGTATGCTCACAATGCCTGAATTATAAGCATTGGCTTTTGCTTTAATGGCATACTAGCGCTCTGAGTTGAAGCCAGTCTCTAGTAGCAACAAATTCACTAGCCAAAGAGAGTGTTAGAATCACAGTGAAATTTTGCTATCTTATGTGTGATCGGGTGACATAAACACATTGAGATGTTAGCGTAATTAAATTAAGGTTTCTCTAATATGTAATAATATCTGAAGATGTCTCTGTGAGTTGAAACACATAGTACATTAAAAACTCTGTGGAATGGTGTGATTGTTGTTTGATTGAATGAATGAATTCCTTCCATTACATCGAGCCTGAGTCTGTTCAACTTATTGGGAAACAGATTACCAGATAATTAGAGTTGGTGGTTTTAAAATAAGTGGTTGTTTGCATTCATTTTCCAAACTTATTGCTTTAAACGTTAGTGTTATTATTACCTAAGTCAGTATTTGGCAAGTTAATTTTTTTATTGCATACAATATATATTTAGTGCTATCAGTGATGTAACTAATGGGAGACAATGATTTGGTCTTTACACACCCCCTTTAAGTCGACTTCGTAAATATAACCACTGTCCATAATTTGCTTAAGCTATGCATTTATTGAGTCTCAGCACAACTAAGTTTCAACTTGCAATCTGCTGTGCAAGTGCAGATTCCACCATTCCCCTCCATATTTGCAAATGGATACCCTGGTAAGAAGTCATTCTGGGTATACATTCTAAACAGTGACAGATCTCAATCACCCAAAGTTGTTGCACTATTCTGAATTATTTATTACTATATTCTGTTTTTATTTATCTTATTTGAAATACAAAAACTAAAATACATAAGAGCTGCTTTATATGGAAAATATGTCCTCCAGCATGGTTTTTCAAAACCTCACTACCTATTCTGCTGTTCCTATTTCAATCCTGGAGTTATTGTGCACTGTTTCACCCTATTCTTATTCATGCAATTATTTTTAGAGGATGTCTTATTTTTTGTCCTTTAAAACTGAACAGATCACATTAGTTAAGGTATAGGAATTATTTCATAAATATCATCATCAAGGGTCAGCAATCCTAGGATTGATTTGACGCAGCCCTCCACTCGATTCTTCTATCGGCCAACCTTGAAGAGTAGTACTAACTACCAACGTAGTTCCTCTCTTTCACGTCCTCTACGACCTGTTCTATGTAACTCATATGAGGCCTGCCTTTTCCATTCCTCCCATTCACTTTTCCTTCGACAATTGTCTTCATCAGGCCATAGTGTCTTAAGATGTGGCCAATTAAATTGTCCCTACATCTTTTTATAGTTTTAAGCAGACTTCTCTTTTCTCCCACTCTTCTTAGGACTTCTTCATTTGTCACTCGGTCGATCCATTTTATCTTCATTTAATCTTCGATAACACCACATTTCGAATGCTTCCACCCTTTTCTTCTCCGCTGCTGTCATCGTCCATGCCTCACTGCCGTAAAGGAACATGCTCCAGATATACGTTTTGATGAATTGCTTCCTTACTTCCAAGCTTGTATTTCCTGCTGTTAGTAGATTCTTCTTTTGAAAGAATGCCCTCTTTGCCTGGGCTATTCTACTCACTATTTCTTTCTTGCTTCGTCCATCGTTGGTTACTCTGCTTCCCAGGTAACAGAACTCTTTCACCCCTGGGTCAATCCATGCCAAGTGGTCCAAGTTGGTAGCTCGACCATTTTATAAAAAATTCACTTTTTGAGGGCCGATAGCCTTATGTTTCGATAGCTCAAAACAAGTTTTATTTTTGGGAACTGGAACTGGAAGAGTTTCCAGTTTCTGTTTTCCTAGTTTAACGTTGGTTTTGGCCTCTTCTCTTTTGCTGCACACCAATATCTTAGTTTTCTTCTTATTGATGTTCGGCGAATGTCTGGCCATTGTCCTTTCCATGGTTGTTAGCATCTTATTCAGCTCCTTCGCTGTCTCTGCTATGAGAGCTATGTCATCAGCGAATTGTAGCATGCTGATTGTTTCTCCGTGGATGTTCACTCCAGAACACTTCTCCTTGACTTCATTGATGGCTCTCTCGATGTAAACATTAAAAATTACGGGAGACAGTGCACAGCCTTGTCTCACTCCTTTCATTATTCACAGCTTCTTCACAGCTGGGTCCAGATTTTATCACTGCTACTTGGCTTTGTACAGACTGTGTATAATTCTTTGGTCATTGTATGGCACTCCAATTCCCTTCAGAATTCCAAGCTTTACATTCCAATCCACGTTGTCAAAAGCCTTCTCTAAATCCACAAATGCAGTGAAGGTCGGTTTGTTCTTCTCCATTCTCTTTTCTAAAAGCAGCCTAAGGGCCAATATTGCTTCTCTTGTGCCCATACTTTTCCTGAATCCGAATTGATCTTCATTCAGTAACTCCTCTGCTTGGGCAAAGCCAAGTTGATACACCGGTTCCCGTCAGATCACCGAAGTTAAGCAACGTTGGGCCCAGACGGAGGTTGGATGGGTTGCCCCAGTCCATACCTCTACCGTGGTGCTCTTGTCCCCTGTCTGCAAGTCGCGGGCAGATTAAATGTGGGTTGGCACAATGGATCTAAAGAGGCCTAAGTGCCAGGGGGGCTCCAGAAGGCTCCCGCCCACCCCTACAATTTACATTTTTTTAAACTCCTCTGCTTTTCGTTCTATTCTCTGAAGATTATCCTTGTCAATATCTTCGATGTGTGTGTCGTCAGACTTACAGTCCTAAAATTTTCACATTTCTCCACTCTCTTCTTTTTGGGAATAGGAATTATGATGTTTTTCTCGAAGTCCCTGGGTATTTCTCCTGTTGAGTATATGTCGCAGATGGTTTTGTAGAGATGGGCAAATGTCCTCTCTCCCGCATTCCTAATCAGTTCTATGGGAATATCATCAATACCAGAAGCCTTATTCATCCGAAGGTCCCTTACTGGTGCATCAAATTCCGATCTCAATATTGATGCTCCCATATCATCCTTATTGACTTCACTTTCCTCTTGAACAACTTTTGTGCTGAGATTGTTCCCGTTGTATAACTCTTTTTTGATATTCTTTCCATCTCTTCACTTTGTCTTCATTTTCAATCAAAAGTTCTCCATTCTTGTCTCTTATAGCATTGCATCTTGCGGTCCGTTCATTGAAGTGTTTCCTCACTATCATATAGGCAGCTTCCACCTTTCCAAGGGAAAGGTTGTTTTGCACATCTTTGCATAGATTGTTTATCCCAATTTCTCTAGCTTTCCTGGCTTTGCGAATTACTTCGTTCCTTATTCTTTTGTAGTAAAGCTGCCCTTCTTCAGTTCTCGCATTCTTGTATTTTCTTCTTTCTTCAATCAAGTCTAAGACTTCCTCCGTGATCCATGGCTTCTTCTTGGCAACTTTTCTTGATCCAAGAACTTCTTTTGCGGCTTCCTGTAGTCCACATTTAATTTTTTCCCAATGCTCTTCTACTGGTTTCTCAGTCAGGTCCTCTCCTATGTTGTTTTCTACTGCTTTCTGAAATGCCAGCTGATGTTGAGCCTCCTTCAGTTTTTCTACTTGCCATATGTTCTTCCCTGTTTTCTTCAATTTCTTGAAATTTAGATGGCATTTCATCATCACTAAATTATGGTCGCTGTCGATGTCTGTACCTGGGTAGCTTTTGCAGTCCTTCACCTGATTCCTGAACCTCTGTTTCACTAAAATGTAGACTATTTCATGTAGAAATCTTCCTCTGTCTCCTGGCATCTTCCACATGTATTTTCTTTGGTTGTGATTTTTAAACAATGTGTTAGTAACCACTAACTTATGTTGTGTGCAGAACTCAAGCAGTCTTTCTTCTCTTTCATTTCGGTTTCCGAATCCAATTTTCCAGCTTTTCTTCCATCTTGACCTTCTCCGATGACAGCGTTCCAGTCTCCTAAAATAATTTGGTTTTTTCTCCTCTTACCTGTTTTATTACTTAAGTGATATCTTCGTAGACGTCTTCCACTTCTTCATCTTCATAGTCCTACGTAGGCATGTAAACTTGTACCACAATGTTATCTGTAGCCTTAATTTCAATTTTAACCATTATAATCCTTTCACTGTACTGTAGGAAGCTCTTCACACGCAGTCCTGCGCTCTTCCTGAGCATTATGCCTACTCCATCGTTACCATTCAGTGATCCAGTGTGAATAATTCTATAACTTCCACTCCAAAAGTCTCCTTCTTCGGGCCATCTCATTTCACTGATTTCTAATACATCGAGGTCCAGTCTCCGCATTTCCACCTTCAGGTTCTCCAGTCTTCCACAGGTCTAAAGTGATCGCACGTTCCATGTTCCTACCTTAAAATGACTATCACACTTGACTGAAGTACTCTCTCGGGTAGTCCCCTCCCGGAGATCCGAATGGGGGACTATTTTACCTCCGGAATATTTTACTCGAGAGGGTGCCATCACGTCTGATAATAAAGGAAAGAGTGGAGTAGCTGCGACTCCTCGGGATAATAATGTGGTGGTTTTCCCTTGCCTTCCACATCGCAGTACTACAGCCGTTAAAGTAAATGTTACCACGCCTGTAGTGAAATGAGTGTTGCTGTACCAACCACTCTGGTCTCCACCTTCAATCATGTGAAGAAGAGCTGCTGCCCTCTCCTCCAGGTGATGGGAAGCGTAATTGTTGGTGGCCTCCGTCGCCAAGCCACGGCATCTTCACAGGTTCTGTATTATTTAAAGGCCTACCTTACCCACGGATAGACCAATACCCCCTCAGAATTCCATCGCTTTTTGTCCACAACTGCTTATTCGACGAGTAAGCTTGCCTATCTCGCAGCTAACCTCTATATCTAGACGTTGACCCACCATCCGCAATCCGGTGGATGTACTCAGTGGCTTTAAGCTCAGCCGCGAGGGTATACCACCAAGTTCATAAATATAAATGTGAAAAATATCAATTTTTAAATCATTCTGTATTTAGCTTCATTCTAGCAAGAGAAATATGTTTAAGGCACTTTGACTTAAGTCAAAGTGCTTTAAACAGCATGAATTCATGCTCTATCTTATGTTATTAAAAAAACTGTATTAAAATGGCTGATCACTACCTTGGGAATGCAGAATACTTGACCAAATATATTTAATGTTCATTGCATAATTCACTGAGAACATGTGGTCATGTGCTAGGTACTGGTGCTAAACAAACTCCCCTTCACAAGTCATTATATGCTGTTATAACTGCAAATGATAAAATTTATGGCTGTTTCCTTAATGATCAACTACCTACCTTGGGAGTTGTGTGCTAAGAATGACAAAGATCTTCAACATTTGTTTATTCATTTTAAAAGTATCTGGCTATGAAAAGGCAACTTGGCAAGAAGGTTTAATAATTATTTTTACAGAGACATGGTGATTTTTAAGAAAAGTATGCATTGCCTGGAGAAATGAGGTCCCGCAATGCATTATTCTGATTTGCAAAGTTTAATTATCTTACAGTTGCAAGAAAATGACATTTACTGTTCAGGGTGAAATCTGAGGTTGAATTATGCTAATTTCCATAATTAGCAAAACTTCCACACTGAAAAAATCAGGTGCTTTGGCCAGCATTCACATGGTGCACAAATATATCTGAACAATTAGGGAATCTCCTTTTTGGTGGCAATCTAGATCAGAAAATACTGTATTTTTAAATATTGTGGATTATTCTAGAGAAAAAATGGTTGAATTGCGAATTGATAATGAACTGAAATCAAAGTTTGAGAACAAGTATCAAGAGTTATGTTTTGCTCTCTGGCTCTGCAGACAGTGGTAAAAAATTTCTGATAGCACTTTGATCATAATACTTGGAGGGATGTGGTTTCAGTGCACCCAATCATCCAAGGAGAGAAATCGACTGGAAGTTCCTGAACGTGACAATTTAGGGCTTCAGCTAAACAACTTTAAACAGGATGCTGGGAATCTGGTATCATGTCATCAAGTACCTTCACTTAACCCTTTCACTGTGGTACACTCTCCGGAAACCTACTCGTCACATGCAGCGGAAAAGTGAAAGTGCTACAGTGAGAACTAAAAAGTATGTTCACAGCAGCCTGCCATGGGATCGTACTAGGTACGTTCACAGCAGTGAAGAGTTAATTAAGTTTTTATTCCACAGTGATAAAATGAATATTGATAAAATTTCATCATAAAACGTTTCTTAAATGAATTACCTACCAATAGAAGTCAAAAGCTGAGTTTACTCAATACGCTTCACTAACTTAAAGGAAACAATTTTTGCATTTGATATGAATACATTTAAGATTAATCTTATTCCTTTTATTTTTATAATCTTCCTGATTCGGTCTTGTAGTCTACAATTCTGCTTATAATTTTAAAGTTTATGGTTAGGGGGTGTTGACTATAACTTTATGGAAACAATGGGGCTTGAAAAACTTTGGGCAACAATGCTCTATATAATCCTTTGAACCAGACAAGGTACAATCTCTTTCCTTTACCAACTAAGAGTCCTTGATAGTACTCTCAGCTATAATCACAGAAGAAATAGGCAATTCTGAACACTAGCAAACATGATACGCATCATCGCTTGCAATTCCCTCCGTAGGGAATCCAGACAAAACATCAGCAGAGGCTAACGATAAGATCTTCCTGTTTTTAATTTTGCAATTACAGGTTTGATAGACATCACCCAAGATTGATTTTTAGGGAGAACAACAACAGGAAGACTCTTATTTGAGGATACTTACAGTTTTAAATGGTAAATTATTGATGACAATTTAACATTTTTGCCCGATTAATATTTTTGTACAAAGCAGAAACTGCAAATTTAGCTGCAAAAGCCTCCCTTACAAGACTCTTAAGTACTTATGTTGACTAAGGGATAGGGACAATGATTAATATAAATGGTCCCTTCTTTTCCATCAATAAGATTGCACAAAATCATAACCCACTCTATAGATGGAACCATCTGTACTCAGTGGCGTAAAAAGGATTTCCTTCTGGTGGGGGGTTTCATTAATATTTATGTGCATCTTTATAAAATGATATTTAGATTATTATTCGCTCTAACAATAATTAAATTAACATCTTTTCATGTAGACAATTCACCTTTATTATTCAGCCTTTGGAGTTAAAACCCTGAACCCCCCTCCCTCCCATCGGTATGCCACTGTACCGTCTTTACTCTAAATGATGGGCTTTTTCTGATTTGGTCTGATCTGATCTGGTCAACAAATCCCTATGTTGCGACAATGACTTGCTTTCTTGAAAACAATTTTTACAAACCTTGGACCATCTTTATGGAAACATATTTACATTTCCTTTCGGCATGTTCTGCAATTCATTTAAGGCTTAAGCTTGTTGTTCTCTATGCTTTGCAGCATAACAATGTGAAAATTCTTGGTCAAATAAAGAAACTAACTAACTGCATATGTATATTTCCACTTAAAGTATACAATTTTTTTGTGGAAATAGTTGGTTAGTTTCTTTATTTGTTGAGCTTGCCGTTCATGTTTGGAATAAAATCCATATAAGTTACGGAATCCAAGATAGATTTATCAGCTTCCAACTGGACAAGGTACAATCAATCAGTAACAACTCAGTGACAATCTTTGGGGATCTAGCATCCTTAATTGATTTTACTGTCTCTAGCATGGTCCTAATGACCTCATCACAAATAACTGGCTTCAAACAGGAGAGGAACACTAAGGAAGGAGAGAACGCAAGACATTTGAGCTGTAGGGGGAGGGGGGTGGGGGGCTAGTGTGGCACATTTAAGGTAATAATGGTTCAATTGAAAACATTGATGAATCAAATACATGTGAGTTCTACTATATGTAGTTTAACTTATGAATCTATGGGTGGAAGAGAGGAAAGAATAGAAATTCAGAAACAATTATTGAAGGAAGGATCACGTACTGAGGCATGTTTAGGGGCAGGGAGAGAGGAGTATGGAGAAGACTGGTTGTAGGATGCACGGTGGTTATTGATATTGATATTGAGAGGAATGGAGCAATGCAATGGTCAATATGCAAAGTGGGGCAGAAATTACATTGAAGGTGGTGAATGACATTGGTGGTGTTACAGCAGTAAGATAGACAGTGAGGGAGAGAGTTGAGAAGTTGAGAAAGAGGTGTGGGTGGTGTAGTGAAGATGGGAAATGTTTTGTACCTTCTACCAGGACTGGGAAGAGCTATGATGGTGAGGGAAAATTTGAGGATATATTTTGAAAATTCTGCTCAGTTTGGAGGGCATCCGTTGGTGACTGAAGGACAGACAGGGAGTATTTTTGAGTTGGTAGTACTGTTGTAAAGGATGGGGAGAACTTCTTTGAGTATATTTTTTGAGGGAATGTGTGGCAGATAAGTGTATAATATTGATAGAAAGTGTATTGTGGCAATCAGGAAGAGGATGTTTATGGTTGTAGAGAGTTTTGAGGATTTTTTTTTGATTTAGAAAGGATTATGGGTAACATAGTGGAAGAGAGCTATATAGAATTGACAGGATTTCTTGTGGGGAGTCAAGAGTTTTGCAGATATAATAGCTACAAATGGAGTTAGAGAAAGGAAAAGAGCATTTAGCTTGTCAGGGGTCACAACTGCTGTAATGTAAATATTTAAGTTTGTTAGAAGGTTTGATTTGTATGGCAGTTTTGAATTTTTGTTCAGAGAGGGAAATGTTGACTTCGAGGAAAGAAATGCTAATGATGGAAGTGGTGAAGGTGAAGGAAACAGAGGAAGAGGCGTCAAGTGAAGAAATGAAGGTGTTGAGGAAAGCAATGCTGTGTGGCCAGCTAAGAAAAACATCGCCTATATGTTTCAGCCATAGAAGGGGCTGAAGAGGGTAGTTGGAAAGAAATTTGTTATCTAGGAGGCCGAGATATAGATTGTCCTAAGAAGGGCTGAATCTACTTCTCATGGCACAGCCGTTGGTCCTAAGATAGTGTTTATTGTCAAACGAGAAAGTATTATGTGTGAGGATAGAGTGGGATAGGTCGAGTAGGAAGTGATTGCTAGGTGAGTGGGGTGTTGGGACAGGTGATGACGGAGAGCAGAAAGACCTTCTGAGTGTGAGATGGAGGCATAAAAAGAGATGACATCTATGGTGGCCATAATGATGGGTTGATCAAGTGTGATGGAGTTCAATTTGGAAAGGAAGTGATAGGTGTCTCGAACAGGGGCGGATTCAGCATCAAATTTGGGGGGGGGTCATGACCTGGGTCCGGGGAGTATGGAATACCCCCCCCTCCCTCCCCACCCCCCCTCCTGGGAAAGAGGGGCGTTCTCCCGTGTAAATTTTTTTTTAGTACCCATTTTTTACGCATTTTGGAGCCTAAAATTTCATTTGTATTCTTAACAACAGATGAAATTGAGCAATTTTAGACATTTAAGAAGTTAAACATGGAGAAGAAATAAAAAGCCAACTTGAAGTTTAAAATAATTATAAAATATTAATGTTTCATGCAACAGAAAATGTGAAAAAGTTTCATTGGAAAAGGTTTACAGTGATGATAAGCACATACATAAAAGTTAAAAACTATCCGTTACTTACTAAAAAGTTTGAGTTGGGTGCTAATATGGTATGGTATGGTATCATCAGTATCATGAAACAAAAGAATTTATAGAATGCCAACTCATTATCAGTTTTTTCAAATTACGCAATTGGGAAAATCTAGAAAATAATTGCATACAAAAATGTTAAAAAAAACCGACAGCTGAGGTCATTTAGGGTAGGTTGGTAATTGGGTAATAGTAGAAGTTTTCAGGAAACGGAAGACGGGTGGAGAGAAACCCGATGTCGGCATTAGCCTACTCTTAACAAAAGGCACCAAGGGGACCACGGTTTAACGCCCTGACGGACGGAGTACTGGACTTGAAATACCCTCCACTAGACACTCAGTGGGGACCGGTTTTCCACTGAAAAATCTGCCACTGCAAGGAATCGAACCTGGGCCCTCGAGATGGGAGGCCAGTACTCTAGCTACCACACCAACCCGATCCCATTAGTCGGTTGTTTATTTCTGAAGATGGTTCATTGTATGTTAGTAAAAAGTCTTTTCCATTGTCAACTGCACATACATGGAATCGGTTTTCCTTGTGAGTGGTGACGTCATCTTTTTCTCCTAAGAGATTATCAAATTTTTTAAGGGGTTCCTTAACTAATTTCCTAAGTGGAGTCACGTTGTGGTGGACACTTCCTAAGCCAGATGAAAAAAGTACACAATATTTACAGTACAGCCCTCTGTCTTTATGAGACAGCAAAAGCCAGTGGAACTTGTCAAGATGTAATCTCTGTGCATATTTTTTGTAGGCTTCCTTTCTTCATTGCTTCGTTATGAGGGAACTGGTAGTCTAAAGGAGGAGTCCACGGTTTCTGCAACAACGTAGCCTTCCCCACGGAGCATCATGATATCGGCCCAATATCATTTTTACACCGTCACATACCACTTATTGGTCAATCCGATATTGGCTATCGATATCGGCAAATGTGAAAAGTGATAATATTTGCCATTATAAAAATTACATTTGCTGACAATATTGGGCCAATATTAATTTGATGATAAAAAGACATTGTCACCATTATACAGTGGCATAAAAATGATATTGGGCCGACGTATATTTGATATTACTATGAACTGATTTTTCATTAACATGATATTGGGATGATTTAATAAGTAAGATAGCTAAAATGTATCCTGGATAAACATGTTACAAATATTTATAATAAGGGATGGTGGTACAATAAAATTGCGATGGAATAAGAAATTGCGAGAGGTAGTTTCGATCTAAGATCTTTCACATTGAGAACCCTGCATTTTGGCCCTGACCCAACTCTTACAGATCTGGGGTGCAAGGGTGTTGGGAAGAGCGGGGGAGGGACAAAGGAGTGAAATGTCTTCATGGGATAAGCCTTCTGCAGGGCCTTTGTTTTCAGGGAAGGAAGTGGAATTTTCAGTTGGGGTAATCTGGAAGGAGGGTGTAGGAGCAGGAGTCAGAAAGGTGTCTAAATCCCTTATTCATGTAATCAGATTTACTATGGGCTACAACAGCGGAGACTTGTCTGCTGAGGTGATAATGATATTTGAGTTATTTTGGAGGGATTTGATGGTAGAAAACTTTGCTGCAGAAAGATTTTGTCTGGATACTTTGAATCCTCATGGGTACACAGAATTTCTTCCACAACTGAAGGTGAAAGGTATTCTGGGATTCACAGCTGTAACACAGCAGCATCTTCCCTCTTCTGCCCACAACTTTCTTTTGATATTCTGACCCCTTTCTTTCCATGAACTAACTATCCTACCAAACCCCGTGGAAATTTTCATCAACCGTCTCCTCTCCAAAATCTCAAGCCCCTCCTTCATTCAATGCATCAAACTCAAGCAAAACCTCTCCCAAAACTAAGCGGAAGATAAAAAGAGAAAGAGACTTGAAAAGATGGAGTAAAGATTGCACATGTGCTGAAGTAGAGATGTGACATGTTTTTGCACCTCGCTTGACCCTATCCTAACAGTAAACTTTGTCCTCTATTTATTTCAAATGCATGCCTGGCGATAGTTTAACCCCTATTACACACTCTTTTATAGTGGGTTAAAGGGTAATTATGTAGATAAATATGACATACAATGTCTACGATATGGATTTACCTATCACGAAATAAAAATATATTCAACTGTCATATAAAATAATGTAAAACCTAGGTAGGTACTGATTCATGTAGATTATATGTAATTACCAATGGAACCTAACATCACCATGCATCTACATATTGAATATACTTATGTTTGTTAGACAAACTCACCATTATTTCAGTGTCTACTCTGGTAAACATGGCTATAATGCAAGAAATATAAATACGTTGAATGCTCCTCCACATAATAAGCCTTTCAATGAAAAAAGTATAGGTACGGTATGTAGGACTTTAAACATTTGATAAATTACCAGAAAGTTACAGCATATTAATGCTAAGGTTCAATTTTTAAACTGCATTGAAAAAATTTTGATAAAAAAAGGATATTACTCGACTACTGCCCAGATAGCATGCAAGCTTACGACAAACTTGTCATAGGGTTGTCATAGGCTTGTTATGACAAAGTTGTTATGGCAAGTTTGCATCAAACTTGCTGTGGCATACGTTTACCATAACTAAAGGCTGTATTTCGGAGATTCTCTCGAAGAGGAAAGCGAACGCTGACATACTGTAGTTTTTTCACCCAGTACCGCCTAATACTCCACATATTCTCATCGTTTCTCTCGTTGAGGTTACTGGAGGGGGCACTTTCAAGGGTAGATTATGTAAAATTCTACTAAGCAAATTGCATTACAGCTTGAATAAGTATTTTGATGAGAATCTCTAAATGTGTCTTTTAATTCTAATTATTTTTTTTACATGTTAATCGTATATGTTTTTATGCTCGCACAATGTTTATACTTTTATAAGCTTGCTTTGTATACAGCATCATCGTATATGTTTATGCCCGCTCTGCGTATAATATTATTAATTGTATATTATTCTAGCTCCCTTGTGCTACTATTGTTTTAATCTTATTGACGAGTTCTATGTCACAAGACCAACCGAACCGAGCCGAACAATTAATTTATTATTATTATAAACTCTGTGGTGAAGCGTACATAACTAACATCGGTATCCTTGAGCGCTTGCGCCGCCTTGCGCATTTAGCCATGTCGTGCTACGATTTCGTGAATTTACCGTGAGCGACGTGCTTAGAAAATATCAAGTTTAAATGAAGCATGTGACTGGCGAGGTATTCTGAAGGTTCGTAAATACTTTAAAGTGTTTTTATTCTTCTGAAAATTATTATCTTTATCCACAGACTTACTGTCTGACGGGAAAATGCAATGTTTATTTTTCACTTGCAGGTGTATTCCTGCTCGATACGGGTTTGCTCAATGGGAACAGTAATCGCCAAAATGGAAAGAAATGGCCCTACCTTCCACCGGTAAGTTGTAAAATTGCATGAAATGGTGTTATTGCTTCAGTATTTCTTGAAATGCATGCTAACCACAATCTTATTAATATCGTATTTATTTCGTACTAGGGTAGGTTACACCTGTATCGGATGCATTCTAAAGTGAATGGTTGGTTATATTATGTTAACCAACAGCAGTAATTGAGTTATTTTATTTCAGTAACAAGTATGTAAGAAATTGTGACTATTGCATACCTTTATGGGAAGTCATCGTCAGTCCTCGATGGACTGATTAGGGAAATCAAATTTTTATGCAAGGTAGTAATTATGTTTGTGGAATATGTGTTCTTGTTGCATAGATGAAAGTAGTGAAGTGTAAACCGATATCAAAGATTAACTTTTATTGTTGGATGGTCAATTAACAACCTTGGGCCTATGCTTTTTGAATTAGGCGAGGATATAGCTTAAATGAATGAACACTCTTTCCTTCTTGCTTTATATTTATCCCATATAGTAAGTTCTGTTGAGTGGAGTGTCTTTTAATTATGAGTAAGTTATTGTATTGTGCGTGAAAGTGAATTATAAAGTACGTGTTGTGCATTATTGTTACTTTAAAAATTAAATTTTGTTGTGCAGTAACACTGACGAACTTCATCTAGCCTGTTTCACACGTCATGGACGAATGCATGAAAGATAAATGTTATATGATGTAAGGTATATTGATTGGAGATAAATGTGATTTCCTCTCGAATGGCTAATGGTATGGCATGAATGCCTCAAATGCTCATTCCTGAATGGATTTTGTATTTGATGTGTGTTGTTTATATGTTGTTAGAACCCCTCTTGAACTAATCAAGCCTAACAAAGTCTAACGAAAAATTGCATGAATTCTTCTGTGCCAGTGATATTTTGAGGTTGTGGAACTTGTTTCATGGTAAAGCTAATTTTTGTACCTACCCAGGGTGCATTACTTCCTCAATGATACCTGAGATAGTGAACAGTATTTCTTTGTAAATTTTGAAGTGGTGAATTTTCCAAGTGTTGTTACCTTCTTATGAAGGAAAGAGTGCTTTAATTCCCATAAATAAGTAGTTCTTATTCCTTCTATAGCTTCTATTCTATAAGTTGCTTATTCCTTTGTTTGGTTTTCCTTGAAGTCGTGAAACTTATTTACCAGGTGTAACCATGTTTGATATTCACAGATGTAATGAATTTTCCTGGTATTTTTTCCAGTTAGGGATGCAGAAAACTGTAAAAACACTGGTGAATCTGATGTGTGGTATGGATTTGTTCAGTGATGAGAATTGTGTATGCTGATTATTTCTTTGGAATCAAATGATGTCAGTATGAAGTTCTCATTATATCCTAATTGAATTTGATAAGAGGCATACTCATTCCACAATGGAAGGTAAGTTTGTTTTCAGTTGGAATAATGAAACTATTTACAGGTATAAGCTCGTTTGATGTTTACAGTTGCTATTAATTTTCTAGGTATAATTCGAGTTATGGATGCAGGAAAACTGTAACCCTGTTGATGCTGGTGTTAAAATGGATGTCTTCATTGATGAGGAATTTTTAAGGTGGTTACTTATCTGGAATGAAATAGAGTCAATATGTATTATGTTCTCATCAGATCCCTATAGCAGTAAATTTTTGTTAACATTCCAGGTACTAATTTATGGCGCAAGACTTTTAAGAAGTAGGCTATATGGTTTCTCTCCACACCTTCCTCTAAAGCTTCCTCATTGGTACAATCTGAACTCTTCAATTGCGTGGTTCCTAAATAGTCTGCCACCGGTCGCCTCAAAAACAAACAGGAAATAGAGCAACTCAACAGCATCGTTATACTTCTGCAGTCTCTGTCAAACCCCTCTGAAAGTAAGTTTTTCTAATTTTAATATTGTTTTTCCTTGTGTCAATTGGCTATATTTTTGGTGGACTGGCTTCCAGTTTAATGCAAAGGCCTCAATGTAAAAAGATTGGAAGGCCACTTAACCACTTCTTCCAAAATAATTATTGGGTGGCATCCTAACTGAAGCATTACAGAAGCCTCAATTCTTGGCTTATCCTGCATCTAGAGGTTGTATGGTTAAAGTGGCTGATTTACTCCATTGTAATAGAAATTTACTTCAGTTTTAAAGGGAACTTGACATTTTGTTCATTTGTGATGTACAAATTTCCATGCCTGCTGTGCGCAAATTTCAAATCAAAGGAGAATTAAGTAAAAACTTTATATACTATCAAATTAAAAATTATATAGGCATGATCTTTCATATCATTTGTAGTAATTTTTCATGTTTTTTTTCTAGGAATGAAAGGATGAACAAATTCACTGGAGATGATAATATTGAGGATATCATGATTGATAAACATGTAGAACATTAAAGTTAATAAATTTCTATAAGTATTATTGTTCTATTATTTAATTTTTACATTTCATTTAACGTTTGCAGCAGGTGTGATACAACTAGTCTGCAGCAAATTTGAAGACACGTAACTAGGAGGTTTGATTCAAGCTTGCATCAGGTATGCAGGCTTGTTACGACAAACTTTTTGCAAAGTTGTAACTTTGTCATTACAAACCTTCAGCTACTTTGCTGCAAGTTTAGCTTGCTATCTGGGTGAATTCTTTCAGGATTCTTATATTTTTTCATTCTTGAAGCATGTTCCTATTTGCATTGATGTATTTACTTATCTAACATTATTGAAAAAGCATTCTTGTAATGTGATGTAATGTAATGTAATGTGATCTAATGTTATTTTATGTTATGTAATGTGATGCAATGTAGTGTGATGTAATTTTAGGTGATGTAATGCATTGTAATGTGAAGTAATCTGGTGTAATATAACATATCTATTCATGTAATTGTAAGTGCCCGGTGCACGTCGCTGACTTTCCCCACAGTGTTTCTTGGTCGTCAGGTACAACCTTGAAATAAATACGGATGCGTAAGGTTTGGAAATGGCGACTCACCTATCCGTCCCGACGCCAGCGCCGCGACCAGCAGGCAGATGGCGGATCCCCACACGAACCTCTGCAGGGCCGCGTAGGCAGCGGCCTCAAGCGGCTGATAGGGGCGGCCGGGGACGTAGAAGATGGCGCCGGAGAACATGACGGCAAGGATCATGGCGTTCGCCACGAAGAACAACAGCCACGCCTTCAGCTGCGAGGCAGAGAGAAGTTCACTTCTAAATGGAGCCACGGACAGTTTACAGTGACAAGGACTCGGTGATGATTAGGTAATCGGAGTGCTATGAATATGCGTTAAACAGGTGAACCATAGCTTTCCATATGAGCCGAATCTATTTCGAATTTATAGAACCGCCCATAAGCATGAGGAGCATAAGCACGCCAGACGAGAGGGATAGAAACATCTGTGAGAAAAACAAATGAAGGAGGCAGATGTTTACGTTTGTATCGAAAAAGGATCACGTTGTGAATGATGAGCGGTGCATGGGTAGTTGGATCCACCTCCGCGTGATGCGACTTTTTGTCACATCCGTCGCTCCTGAAAGAGCTGCAAACGCAGAAACTATTAGTCGTGGATGATGTAGTCAGCGCAGTGCGTTGAGGGGGAAGGAGGAGGCCTATATGGACAAGAATGTACTTACTGATATGAGCGTGGAAAACTACAATGTAAGGCCCTGTTAATGAAGCATTTTTCTCCGTTTTCCACGTATCCTTGCATTTTAAGGCCAGTAATGGAACCACCACGTGACCGACTGATCTGTGTGACTTAGTTAGCTAGACAATGGCTGAAGTGACGGGTATCAGGACCGGCTTAAAGGCCATATCACACTAGCCGATGCTGGTTACAGCTGGTGTAAACTGTTCCTATCACACTAATCAGTATTTAAATGGGTCAGTTGTGCTATCGCAGCTAATAGGATCCCACCCCGCGGTCATGTGCTGTTCCTGTTTACATTTTGTTACTATGCTGCCACAAAAACAAGATACAAATGAATTAAGTACATTTAATCTCACCTCAATAAAATGTATGCTATCATAATACATCCTCTCCAAAAAATAGGTAATGCACAAGAGATAAGTGCTGTTTTAATTGTATTCTTAATATTTTAAAGTTTAGGCAGCAATTGCAATGGTAATAATCAAAATATCGCGAAATGCAAACACAAACAGCACGTGACCGCGAGAAGAGCTCCTATTGGTCACGGTTACGTAATCGTCTGGTTGGAAATAGACGCGCTCCCCTAATCCAACCGTTGAGAGCTGATTGGTCAACTGCACAACGGCCGGCACCACGAAACAAGGGGCGCCGTGGGAATGGAAAAAGCTTTTTTTTATTCAGGGATTGACGGTACTTCACGTCCAACAAGCTAATTTACTGCTTTTTTCACGACTTAATTTTTCCCACAACATTTAACCGGTGAATATGCGTCACAACAGGATTTGATAACCCGGGGGGCTAGGAGGGCACCGTAATACTCTGTCGCCTCGGTGAAAAATCTGTCTTAGGGTGCGTTCACACTGGCGAGGAAAATCGAGGGAGTTGGTTCCTGACAGCAACTACCATGTCGTAAACACCCTAGAGACCCTGTCCCTGTCACCGAGAAAGGGTAATCGCAGACAGCGCTCCCTGCTACGAAGGAGAGGCCAGTGTAGACAACCTCGAAGTGTAGACACTCAAAGAAGCAGCTCGCTGGCTTCCGGCCATGCTGGAAGTTTTTGGTTTGTCGCTGGCGAATCGGCATAGAGGTTTGTAAGTGCGTGCGGACGAAAGAGGTGATGATGGAATTAATGTAGACGGTAGAGTGTCTGTCGGAATGGGGGCGTTTACTCGGAACCGAAATCGCAATTTTGTACATGAAATCGTTAGATGGAAACGAAAAATGAATTTTAGTTAAAGCATTAATATTCTAATCACAGACATTCACTCATAAATCAAAAATTAAAATGAGCAAAAGGTGACGTCCTCCGAACAAGCTGCTTTGAGACCATTTACGTCATCCACCTCTCGTCCTTGACTGCTTAAAGGGAAAGGGAAGGGAGTGGAGGGGGGTTTCGGAAGGTCTGCTCGCACAGATCCTGTCACAACCGCTCCTATTGGCAGAGTCAGCTGTGTTTCCCCCATTGCAATAAGGTGAGGAAGCTTTTCGGGCTCAGTTGTGATTGGACGAAGTGGACGACGTAAGAGGTCATGTCACGCCCACTTTTCCGAAAGGGTTAAAAACATCAGTTTTTCGCCGCTTATTACTAAAGAAATAATTGCCATAAAAACACGGATATATACGGGTATTTTTATTTTACAAACTCTATCAGATTCGCCAATAAAAAAAATGTGGTAAACGACCCCATTGTTGAGCACTTGAGTATCGCGCGTTTAGGGATGGTGAAATGGAAAATAAATATCTTTTGCGCACTTTTGTTAAGAATGATGGTCAATTTGATTGTTAATTTTATCGCTTACACAAGCGGGGATATGTAAAAGAAGTTCATTTTTATTTCCTGCAGATTTTATATCGTTTGCAAAAATAAATAATCCGTAATTGTCCCATGAAATCGGAACATAGTCCATAAGATTTTTTTCAAAGTTTTACGAGGAATCAAATTTTCATCATGAAATGTACGGAAGTCAAGTACATGAACTACGTGACTACTAAAAAGTGCATGCTTCACCCCCTGCCACAAACACCCCGAGGTGACTAGCACAGTATCATGTAGATGTAGGTGTACTCTCAATTTACAATTCATGATAACTTTGGTCAAATAAACAGGTATTTGGAACAATTTTACGTTTTTGAAAAAAAAAACTCTAACGCCCAAAGCAATGGATGACAACGCCTTTCATAAAAAGACATCTACATCGACGAATAATGAGAAGTGAAGGACATTTTGAATATGTCATTTCGGGTATCAATTTCTCTAATTTTATCATTATGGTCCAGTCCACCATAGTCAGTAGGAGTTCGCAAAATATTTTTGACGTCATCAGTGAATACATTACCTTGGAATATATTTAAGATAATGAGTCTGAATTTCAACCTACGGTCTGACCATGATTCGCATTTTAGCTCATCTAACAGACTGGCTGCGCTAATATAAAATTATCTGTTGTGCGTGGAGGTAAGCTTAATGAGAACTTGGCGAAAACTTATGTATTTACCTCATTTGTTTAATGCAACAATCTAATGTATTTCTATTTTTTTATTCTAGTAGTGTGGATCGTACTGAGTAAATGATCCATAAAATACACATCATACCTGTATTGTACCCTCTTTGTTTTCACTCCGCGAATCTCTGGTACGACAAAGCAATCGCCATTTCTTTAAGAAGGATGTCACCAGAAGGGAGTCACCGGAAGGCAAATTGTCGGTGTGTTTTTTTTTTAATTTCTTTTCAGTCATTGCTTTGATCAAGGAATGGTTAAAATTCCTCAAAACAACAAAATAACACCCCTTCGTATTCTCCTAAAATAAACGTCTATGATGTGCTACTCTCCTAAATATATTGGTCTTAATTCGTTTCTGCAAAAATAAACTTAATTCGTCAGCAAAATTTTCGCAAAGTTCGCCATTGAGTGGAGAGCTGCGTAAAACCAATCTTGGTATTGTATACACGTGAAAATGGGTAAATTTTCAGTCCCGATAGCATCAGTATTTCATTACATTCCATTATTGAGAGTCAGCTTCCCCAAGCCAGATTTTCTCTCCCAAGAAATTTGTCTTAGGGTTCTCATATGGCTTAGAGAAAATTATAATTATTTACATAAATTACTGACCCTAGGATTATTACTTTGAATACAGGTAAAATGAATTAATGTAAAATAATTTTTTTCTCTTAAATAATTCATTCTGCAAATCCCAAATTATTGATGATCTGATTACCTCATTTCCTGAACGAATAATTTAAATTCTTTCGGATGTATACACTTTTATATCCTAATATTGGAGAGCGAAGTAGATAAATTAAGCGAAAGCTGAACTTTGTCTTTTTCTGAAAATGTCACCGAGTGAGGACATAAAATAATAATGTAGTATATTCTGCAGTAGAGGGTACGCAAAATATTTATATTTCAGAGTGGGTTAATGTAACGTTACTGTCAGCTATGTTCTAAACGTAAGAGGCCGACACTGATTTCATGCTGCACAGAATCTTTCTCTTTGACTCTACTTCACATATGAAACCGCTTTTGAAGGGAGTATACGACAATAGCTTTAATAACGTACGAGCAAAAGGAATAGCTGACAAACAAATTATCAGACAAACGTTGTAGATTATGGCAACACAACCATATAATTGAGCACTTGGTACGAATTACTTCAAGATCTATGATAATCATTTTAATTACTATGCTTGACTTTTTAGAACTCGTGCTGTAATCCTTTCTCAGCACACTTACCATTCCACAGCAAAAAAATCTGGTGTTACCGCGGGGTATTTCGCGATTGCGAGCGTCGTTATTCAGTTTTTTGAGTAGTTTACAGAAAACTTGACAACGTGCTCCATTTAGCTTCTCTCAATGGCATGGTGGTACACCGATGTGTTATCACTTATTTTTATGGCGTGTGACAAGGGCAAGTGAGATGTGACGAGAATCGTGATTGCGTATGTCATGGAACTACACAAACTCAGTGACTATTGTAACTGAAATATGTATGGTGAAAATTCAAAATTACATGTCCAAAATGGTATGTGTTGATTTACGTGACAACAGCAGCATTAATCCGGTTGCAGTGGTCGGGGCGTTTGTAGGCACTCACCCGGGACATCTTCTTCTCATAGAGACGCAGTCGGTAGAAGAGGTAACCTCCGATGATCCCCGCAAAGTACGGGCCCGCCCTCATGTGGCTCTTGATGTAGACCTCGTTGATGTAGGAGTCGCCGCGCGGGTCCGCTAGGAGGCTGCAATCGAGAAACGAGTGAACCTCGCCACGTGAATTAAGTGGGCAAATTGGTTGAAATTAAACTTATCTGAAGTGAAAAAAGACACAAAAGGAGCTTTTATTGTTCGCTATATTTATTTAAGTCCTATAATAAATAAATCACTGCGTGCGCCATTGCTATTTGATTTG
This sequence comes from Platycnemis pennipes, assembly GCA_933228895.1. Classification (NCBI taxonomy): domain Eukaryota; kingdom Metazoa; phylum Arthropoda; class Insecta; order Odonata; family Platycnemididae; genus Platycnemis; species Platycnemis pennipes. The sequence goes on along the minus strand of OW121855.1, from coordinate 113,731,601 downwards.
TTTTCGACCGCACCCAGGAGGGATGGAGGAGGGGGGAGATTCTGTAATGTATAAAGAAATTCGGCTTATATGGAGAGCTGTGGCTCATCGGGGAGAACGATTCGCGACCAATCGTTCACCGCCGGAGACATGAAAGAATTGATCATTAGCTAGATTTACATGCGATCTCACCTTGTATTCTGCGCGAAAAAGATCAACACGTCATCTGCTACAATCGCATTACGATCGAGCCGTCCACCGCGATCGCAGCGCCTGCTCTCCAACAAATGTGAGGTGACCGATTATTGATAAAGTGATCCGGAAAATTATCTGACTCCGTCGCCGTGACGAACATCGTGCCATCAAGGGAGCATGTTTTGTACAACCAACTATGACGTTCATTCCAGACATGGGTATAGTTGTGACGGTAAAATCTCGAATTCGAGTTCACAGAATCGTCCCCCCCCCCCCCCCCAGGAGGGTTGTGTTTAAAACCGTCCGGATTATCTCGAATAGGTAACCAAGCCACGTAGTATAAACAGGACTGTCGTATGGTTCGTTGAATTTGGTGTGTTAAAACCGCTGATTACAACCTCATTCATAGTTTACATTCGCGATTTATCTCCTCTATGGGCTCTATAGTCAAGATAGATGAGGAAAACTCAAGTGAAAACAATTAATGGTAAAAAGCGATTCTGACACAGTAAATTTGCAAACCATTCGTGTTTGTACCACGTGACTCCTTGGTTACCTATTCGAGATAATCCCGATGGTTTCATACAGACCCCCTAGATGTGCTGTACGCTCTAACCCAATCAGCGACCTCCCTTTAGCTCATCAACCACTTTGAGGCACGAAAGTAAATCATAGCGACGGCATTCGAAGCTGTATAACGCCATTGGATACAAAACACGGCGCATCCCAGAGGGGTTAAATGGTAACTGCATTCGCTCAGTAAAATTTCAGTGAGTGGAAAGCAGTTTAAAGTCCTCGCCAATTTCTTTGGGCAACTCTAACATATGAGGAGACTTCCCATGAGAAAATACCCAGCTTTTAAGCAGTCAACCTGTGCGGGGTCAGGAGATTTTGGCGTTAATGATCTAGAATTCAATACTGCCACAATTTTGCTAAATGGTGTCAAATTCTTCAAACTCCAAGGCAAGTCCATGCAAGTTTATCCGTTAATGGCGCATTACGGATTTAATTGCAGCTCCCCACAGAACTCTGGAATGTAAAGCAGAAGGAACCTTAAATTTCCAGGAAATACCAAATTCTGGTGTAAATGAGGTTAGGGCTTTCTTGTAATGCTCGGAATGCTTCTAATTGCAGCTCCCCACAGAACTCTGGAATGTGAAGCAAAAGGAACCTTAAATTTCCAGGAAATACCAAATTCTGGTGTAAATGAGGTTAGGGCTTTCTTGTTATGTTCGGAACGTATCACTCGACATAGGTCCACTAAGTATTTACCAACCCACAAAATTAGTCACAGATTTCAGGTTGAATGGTTTTAGGTGTGAAACACATGAAAATGCACAAATAACATTTCTCGTACCATACATACGTGCCATACATCTCCGGTTGCTTAACTAGGAAGCAAAAGGACCTTCGTAATCTACTTCAGTCAAAGAACACTGTATACGAGGCACAACTCGTGCTGATGGTAAATGGGCCATAATAGGGTGAAATTCGACATGCCCACACAACGCACTCAGATATTTCCGATTGAACAAGTACTCTGGCGGACCTAATCCAAAACCACGGAGTAATCCACTACTTGAGGCACCGTGACGGACAGAGTGGTACAGCCGCGAAAGATTACACTCTATTGGCAACAAATCAGGTTGTTTTGGTGATGGTGGCAACTCTGAATTAATGAGCCTGCCGTCTACCCTGCGGATCATATACTGGGGAAAGACGAGCGAGTTAAGACGCTTGTTTTCAGAGATTGATATCTGTAACCCGGCGATTCTTGACCCATAGGGAAGGGTACTATTGTTTTTTAATGACTTGAGCACAAGTTTATAAATTCTGGATCACATATTTTAAGCCGTTCGATTTTAAAATGATGTTAAATATTTTTCGTCATAAATTAAAAATATGAAAAAATTAAATGGCGCGAAAACGCTGCGGCAAACTATTGCATGCCGGTAAATTATCCGAGTCACGTAAAACTATTTCTTCTACCTGCCACTTGGAGGTGCTGTGGACGCTTTCAAGCAAACGGTGCACTCCATGAAAGTTAATTAACAAGTGTCTGAGGTACATTTATTTAGTTAATGTGTTATTATTTACTTTTATTTATACATTGTAAAATCATTTACATATTAAGTTAATTCATTTACAAACAGTTGGTATTCATGTCACTAAGCGTACTGTGAAGTTGGCCCATAGTCACGAGAACTTCACGCCATGTTTCGCAGTAACAGAGGACTCCGCGAACATGAGCGCATGAACCAATAAAAGGACTATTAATAATACTATGTGTAAGGGAGGAGTCTTTCCGAGCTTTGATATTTTTCATGGGCTATTATGAATACTCGTTCCACAGAACTTAGGGACTCTTGAAGTACATACATACAATATTAAGTTCAGGAGACGAATATTCCTTCGCAACGTAAACTATGTACCTGAACGTCAGCAGCAAGGTTGCCTAGTCCACCATTTCTGAGCTTTTTCAAATGAACTTAAAAATAATATCTAATCCTCTAGTAAACTTGGATTTCTCAAACCAATTGTTTTTTGCGTAACATGAATAGATACATCTATGGTGGGCCACGAATCGCAATAAATGAATTCTATTTTCTTTGATGAAGGAAACTAACTTATTGTATAACGTTGTCGTCCATCAGGCTCCCGAATTAGGTTTGGTGGTGTCTACTGTCAACTAGGGTGCCTCGTTTTAGCACTTTTTTCTCAGATCGAAATGTTATACCCTGCAAAAGTGGATCACTCGCATGGACATTACCTTCTATTTTTCTAATAGTATCTTCTGTTGGAAGTCTGCCTCAAAGTTTAGAAATTTTAATGAAAGCAATGTTCTTAGTTATGTTCGCATATTTGCTGAGGAATTTGTGGCGAAGGCCTGAAGGTATTTCTTCGATTTGCGGCGAAGTCGCGAGACCCATTGGACCACGACTGTAAAGGGCGCATTCAGCCGCCGTATTCCCCTTCTGCTTTCTCTCGAACCTTCTCGAGCTGGCCGGACGCCTCCAGCTGCGTTATCGTCATTCATGCCAACGCTTCACTTCCACCCGGGGCTTCGAGAGATTTCCAGAACACTCCAAGTAGGATAGTCTCTTCGTGACGGGCAAGCCAGTAGGTCTTGCGTGCTCTGTGCATAGCGTAGCAATTCTTGTGATATACCCTCAGTTATTGTTTCATAAACCTGACTTCATAAAAAAATGGAGTCAGGTTCTACTTTCGACGTTTCGACTAAAGTTTTTAATCTCCTGGAATAATATCGTCGGTGTATCAGTGGTTTCTACATATCGAGAAGGAGTGTTAATCTACGAGGAGTGTTTATTTCGTATCTGGAGCGCAACTGAAAAATCCAGGTAATCTAGGAAACAAATGAAATCTCTTTCACAAGTGAAGAAATATGTTGGGGTGCATGTTACTCGAATATGTGCCAACATTATATGTTGCCAATCTGCTCTGTTCCATGACACAGTGGTGTAGTCTACGTACCTGTACACCACAGAATAGGTTTAGTTCTGAAGTAATACTCTTTTTCTCTAAATGTTCCTTAAATACATCCCCCAGCAAGAGGGAAAGGGGAAATAGTGATCTTAGGTCAGACGATACGATATGACCTTGAGCACCTAAAACCTAAATCTGCTAATAATTTTCGTTTGCTTTAAATCAATACAAGTGTATGAGTTGCGACGAGACGAAACTTAAGGATTTCTTTCTTTTTTATCTCTCCCATCAGTTCCTGCTGACCGCTGGGATATAGTGTTCGTCTTTTTCTTCACTTTCTGCTCTACCTGATGGTCGAGGCGCTTTCAGAGACATCGCCAAGCTAATCATCTTTAAAAGGTAAGACTTCGGATGACAATAATGGGACCATGATCTTCTAAATATCAGTCCATCCAGTCACTTCCAAGACGGCCAGGAGGTGTGTGCTTGAATCGTTCGAGATTAATTCCGGTGCGTAACGAGGACTCACTCGTATGTTTTTACATTGAGTTCGTGATTATTCCGTACCGAAGAGTTGGATAGAGTAGAGGTCAATTTCGGGGGTCCTGTCAACTGCGAAGACAAGTTATTCCTCTTATAAATACTGAAGGTACCACAGACGGTGACCACCACTTGGGAATGCGAAATGTAAAATACCCCACAGTAAAATGCCCTCCATAGATAATGGAATTAAAAATCAAGCATAATTTTTTTCTCGCATTCGAGTCAACTCCCTCCTGAAGGAAGTATTGCTTAATATCAGAATTTCCGCAACGAAAAAATCCACCTCGTCCGTGACCTCTAGAATTCCACAGGGATGAAGATAGCAACACTGGTAGGCTACCTGACCGGAAATCAGGGAATCTGGGTTCGAGTTACAGTCTAGTTGGATTTTTTCCTTGTGGAAATTCTGCTGTTATGCATTTCAGTGGGTGATCCCGATAACTAGCTCGCAATCCTTGAATCATTGCTTGTTTTGGAATCGAATTATTGGGCAGCCAACATATTGCCAATATGCTGCACCTATGAACTGTGCCGGCATTCTCAGGTACAAGCTTTCTCCGCAAGGCATATCCTCATCCAACAACCTGCGATGCAATTTATCTAATTGTAAGTGCAAGACTATTTTTCGACTTCTTGTAAATCCCAATCCAAGATCCATTTCATGGTTTCGAGACAAATGACATACATGTGCAGTTAATCTCTTACAGCGCAGCCTTATCCGGCGTGAAATGGAACTTTGCAAGCATTCCACACTTATGTTTCGAGAAAGACTCTATCATTTGTGACCGTTAACGTCTAATGTTTTGAACAAATGTAAACTGAATACCAGTCCCTTAATGCGCTGGAGATTCGCATAACATGAATTCCCCTTTCGAACTGAGAGTCGCCCTGGTCGAAGGATTATGGTGCCTGACTGGTAAAGCCGAAAGGATTTGATGGTGGTGAAGTGTTGGTGTATCAACTGGAGGGTCCAGGATCGAACCCCAGCAGTGGAAGATATTTAATATATTTAATTACAACAGGCATTTGAAGTCAACGTTAGCTATAATAAATGCTAGCGTTAAAGTAATTAAAAGCTGCTGTTAATGAATGTCCTCTAAAGAGGGTAGGGTTATATGGACGACGAGACGAGAAAGGCAACACAGTGAATACCTTACCTGCGGTAGAAGAGCACGGTGGCGTCGAGTCGCTTTTCCCAGGTGAGGGCGAAGGGCGTCGCGACGGAGGCGACGGTGGTGACGGCGAGGGCGGCGTAGCCCACTCGGGGCCTCCCGTGCATCAGCGACAGCAGCAGCGCGCCCACCACGAAGAAGTGCGTGTCGCACGGCAGGTACCAAGACTGCACCATGCACTGCAATGAACCAATGTAAGACGGTCAACAGTTGCGTCGCGTGCGGGCAAACATGGGAGCACTGTTGTAAACGTTGAATGGGACGGTTGGCGGAGCCATTTGTTATATTTTAGAATCGCTATAATATTGGGCATTGATGCGTCAATTAAATTAGGTTTTGCATTTAGTTGACGCATAGCTTCCTCCATATATTTATCTTTATCCTGGGTTACTAAGGTAGAATTATTCTACCTTAGTAACTCAGGATAAAGATAAATGTATGGAGGAAGCTATGAGTCAACTAAATACAAAGCCTACTTTCATTGACGCATCAATGCCCAATAATCCGTGTGCCCATTACATGCTTAAGACCGCGTATAGGCTGATCAATATCCCATGTGTGAACCAAATTTTAATAAGGATTTAGATTTTATCGAACTATTTACTAAACGTAATTAGTTTGGCGATATTTTTTTTGCAGAACTACAAGTAAAAGTACTTAAGAAGAACTCAATAAATAATCTAACGAAACCTAATTTGTGCACAGTTCTATGGTACACAGGTAAATATATATTTCCTCTCTCCAATAACAACTTCCTTAAAGAAACCCAGATTATTAATTTTATCGAAACTATGAGTGCAGCCCCATAATCCTTATCGACCATTTGATATCGACCGGCGTGTTTACACCTTAGATTACAACGTCATCTATTGTTTACACTTGTGTTTTATCTCATCTGGGGGATCTATAGTCGAGGCAGATGAGAAAAACTCAACTGAAAACAGTCATATTCTTGCGAGAGATTCACACACCGAAATCTGCAAACCATTCGTGTTCATACCACGTGACTCCTTGGTTACCTGCTCGAGATAATCCCGACGGTTTCAATCAGCCTAAAATGAAGTTAGTGGATGAAGCGGAGTGGGAATAGCGAAGGACTTAGTAGTGGAAGATGGAGTTGCCGCCGTTACTTGGCCAGGTCAAGGGGTTACCAAAAGATCTGCACTTCAGAAATAATACGTCCACTCCACTCCCTCCAACAGTTTAAGTCAGCCGATTGCAGGGGCATCGGAACATTTTTCGCTGGGGGTAAAAGTAATTAACCTTCAAAAGGACCCACCCCGGTATAAATGGCCATATCCCCTACTTTATGTCAATTAACAGACCTCCAAAGTTTAGAGTCCCGAGAGGCCTTCCGAGAGGCCCGTTTCGCCTGAAAGGGCCCGGGGGAAATTCTGGCGGGGCCTTTGGCTCCTCCTGCCCCCCACTTTGGACGCCACTAGCCAATTGTGATCTCTTCCATTCCATAAAATTTATACCTCACGCCGCCACCTTCACCCTCCTTATGCAAGGTGTAAATGCTGTCTTATCCTTGCTATTTCTGCCCCTACTCCTACGTATCCGCCACCCTCCCTTCAATGCGAATGAATAAATACTGTCATTCCTCCAAATTCCACATATCAACGATATTATCCCGAGGTACACTGTTTCTCATGACGAATCCTTTGACTCTCTCCATTTTAGAAGCCCTCCCCGCTTCAAGGTGAGAACTCGAGAGATGGCATATATTTGGCTGTTAGCGGGTTTTTGATCCACCTGGGCTCCACGAGATAAATTGAGCGCACCATGGAACTAAGTGCCTCGTTGGCCGATAAAGGCGGCATGACCGCCGAAATGTTCTGCTTATTTTTTCGTGACTGTCCATTTTCAATGTTTCTATTTATGGACCAACTTTACATTTCTTTGTCGCACATAAAAATAATATTCACATTTAAATGTCCCCTTCCACATGAAAATTTCTCTTTGCTACATTTTACATCAGTATATGTTAGAATAATCATACCATTTCGTTTGTTTTGACGTAGTTGCTGACGTACAGGATATTCGTCCACCAGTTTCTGAGACACGCTTCTTGATCCAGAGCTACCGTGGAATTCCACAAGGGTCCAGAGCCCAGCTTATTCAGAATACACGCGTAGAAGAAGATTACCATGGCGTACGCCGGTGTTAGCCTGGAATATAGCGAAAAGTTTTGCGAACACAACTCATTGGGATACGAGGGTGTTCATTAATGTCCCAATAAATATTACAGCAAAAACATTTAACCCTATCCTTCGCTTGGTGAATTAATTATTATCACGGATAGAAGGGATAATTCAAAGAGTTTCATCAGTCCCGCGAATTTCCAGGAGAAGTAGGAACCTTTAGAACACAAAAGTATGTTGAGATCCACGAGGTGGTTATCAAGAAATTCGTTAGGGAATGAGTTGGAAGAATACCTCCGGCTGGCAGATCTTCAAGTACTAGCAATGCTGAATTCAACAGAATTATAGAAATATCTCTCTATTTTGGAAAATTTCAAGCTTCTGTCAGAAATGAAAGGAATCTTCGGGTTTTATAACAACCCCTGTCTTGAGGGATTGTCAGCATGTTTATTTGAATTTTCTCAGGTTACCATGGCGAGAGAATGCAAGGCACGTCGCTGTCTCTCTAAATCCATAGATTTTATTATGCAATGTTTTTAAATATAAAACCGTTCCCTGTAATGGCTGAATTGGCAGCTATTTTCTGTGTATCCGTCTCTATTTCTTGCAAATGCTAAGATTCCGTTTATGAATCAAAATTATCTCTTATAAGTATTTATTTTGGCCTCTCATCGAATTGACTGTCATCTTCTAAGGGTTCTTCGTTCAGAAGTATTGATTCTAAAATGCTTTCTAACAGTGTGTTATGTTACTCACAATCATACTGGGCAAACAAAATTGAACCAGAGGATTTTAGTCGATTAGTAGTGGAAGCCAATCTTTATATCACCGCGAATAACTTTCACCAACTAATTTTGTGCTATGGATTTGTCCAGTTTGGTAATTTACACATGGGATTAGTTATTTATTTGCATATCCGTAAACAGCAAAAATGGCCTTTTACATCGGATACTATAACCAATAACATAACACACACAGCCATGCGCTGCGTATTGAAAATCCGACCCATGTGGGACTTGAACTCGCGACCCCAGGAATAACAGGCGAGGACTTCACCCCGTAACCACTACCTTACCACCCATAAACTCATTGGTTTACCTTCAACTTTGTGAAAATTTATGGTCACTGAATAAATGCTCACTTTGTAGCTTTCACCAAAATTTTAACGGTACAACAGGTTTTGCTTTTTTGTATCTTTTAATTTGGTGTATCACCGTGATATTTAATAGTAGTCATTATGATAATGTGTAATTTATTGTTTAACATAAATCTGTATATTTGTCATTGAATTATTACGAAATATATCTCATGTACCTTAAGGTTACGTGTTAAAAAAAGCCTCGAATTACCAATAAATCAAATCGATGAAATACATTTTTTAACACTTTTACTCATATCCATCACTAATTAAGACACTTTTATAAAAGTTTAGCGCAAATCAATATGTAGTAAAAAATCATCCTTAACCTCTTCGGCCCTGAAAAATATCTGGACTGTGAAAAAATATTTTCTCACCTCTTTTGAGCACATATGGGACTACTGAAATAATGTGTTGAAATATATGTTATTATTATTATTACATTGATAGTCCACATATGTGTCCAGCCAATAGTATGCTTTCTGCACACTCTCTGCAGGAATTCTATTCTTCCGTTAAGATCGATTGCAAATAGTGGAGGTCTTTCTCACCTGACGTATCTGAAGAGGACCATGACGGCAACAGGAGGGCTTCCGTATCGCTCGCTGTGTCTCATGGTGGCGTATGCGAGCAGGAAGGCTCCCAGTGAGAAGAATGTGTCCACCACGAGATCAGCGTGCATCGTCAACATGTGCAGCACCACTCTGTTGGCCTGCCGAGGGAATGTACGAAACGTGATCGCCATCTTGCGTTGCCAAACTACTACGAACACTTAAGCCTGGTTCACACGGTGCGTTTTTCCGGGATGGACTCCTTGCGTGGAGCTGTTGGGTGCAGTACGTGCTCGCTTGCTGGAAACGCTAATAGCTACGGGCTGCCCTGACGGCTAGCTTGATTGATTTTGAGGTTAGGTCCGTTGCTATTTTCCTTGCGTGTTTTGCTGATGGCTATTGTTGCCGGCCAATCATCGTTCAGCTTTGCATCACGTGATCAAAATAAAGGTTCTGCCTTTGATAGCATTGTATGGTTGATATTGTGTTTAAAAATGAGAGCAAATCTATAGACTGAGGATCAAGTTGTGGTGCTTAAGCACACAGAGACGAACTTGTTTATATGCAGTTCGTAATCGGAACTATCACAGTAAACATCTTCGTTCTGAGGCTCTAAGAAGAGTGAGCAAGGAGGCTAGCTCGCTACGTGTGAACCGACAACCATCAGCAAAGCCTGCTTAGCGGTCACCTTCGTCGCCAGCTGAGTAGCACGCACGAAATTCAGCTAGCTAGCACTCAAGGAAAAACGCACCGTGTGATCTGGGCATTAAACATCTACATCTAAGCAATGCCATGCAAGCTAGGATGCGTGGCAGGGAAGTGAAGACCCACAGAAATGCACCATTTACATGCCACTTAAGAGCTACCAAGACCTACTTGTCGCAACTACCATGCACATCTTTGAGGAATTTGTAGCCAATGCTAGCTCTGTAATATAATGGCTATGGTCCCAAAATTTTTAAAATTCTCGGCCGTCTTCTTTATGGGAACTGGAATGATGACGTTCTTCTGAAAAACCGTGGGTATCTCTCCTGTTGAGTACCTTTCGCAGATGGTTTTGTAAAGATGGGTTAAAGTCTTCTTTCCCGCATTTTTTAAATAGCTCCGCATAATGGTGACCTATTCCAAAGCCTTATTCATCCTAAGGTCCCTCACAACTGTCTCGAATTTTAATCTTAAGATCAAGGTTGCTAAATCACTCCTACCCTAAATTGCGTATTTGCTAATAGCAGCTGTCGATCGCCTCCACCCACTAATCAAAACTATGGTCAAGGGTACTCAGGCGGGGACTACCGACGGTCAACCTTCTTAATGAGGGTCTTAACTCGACTCCGAGCTTAATCCGACCCTTCGCGAGCAACCCGAGGCCCTCACCGAGGCCCATCTCTCCACGGGTGGTCATAAGGCTGATCTTGACCGATTGCTGTTAAATCTGTTAACTACAATTACTATAAAAATTGTCAATTATTTCGTGCCCTTCATTGCAATACGGTTACAGACCTTTTTCTATCGATCCTCAATTGAACTCAATAAAAATATTGCTACCCAACAATATTATCGTGTCAAATATTTGTCGCAGCTATCTTCACGAATCTATTGTAGAGCAGCAAAAATACATTTGATTCCACTGTTATTTAATTCTGTTCCCAACAGTTGGTAGAAATTTAAGTTATACATTTGGTCATTTAATCCATTTAAACTACACATCGTTTGCCTTGTTCACACTTTACCGGTCGTATCTGTAAAGTGATTTCCTTTAGTTGTCGTACTACTCATACATTTACCACGTGCGTAAACAAGTTCATCCATGGACAGTAATTCCTTGCGCCTGTGCCCAACGGAAATGACCGACCTTGCTTCAGCTGCGATGCCGCCTTCACTTCCTTGTGTTGGCCAACCTTCCCAATAGAGTCTGTACCTAGCAAAATGGCCAATCTTGATTCACGTATCAAGTGAGATGCTGGCTCTTGTACCGTCAAACGACCTTATAGAGACCCTATGAATTCCCTTCCACCCCATGAATTTTTGTGAGTCAACTTCAACAACGCATTTGGTCGTAAAGGTGAAGGTTTCGAAATACACCAAAATTTGAATGAATATAGGCATAATTTAATGAGCTATTACTTGTATTATGAAGAGTGTAATTTATATTTATGGAATATTTCATGATTTGAAACAGAAAACATATATTTATTGATAAAAACAAGATATTTTTCCTGAAGCCTGCGCTATGCGGATCTACGGCATTTAATGACTTGCCAAGTTTATTGGACGTGGATCATATGGTTGTTGAAATAATGGAGCGTATATGCAGCAGTGCAAAATAAAACACTCACACGTATCAGTTTGATAGTTTGATGGTCACATCCACCTTTCTCAACATTGAGTCTTCCTCTTCTTGTTGAGGAAATTGCTCTGTGACCATTAAAATATCTCACTGATACGCGTGAAAGTTTATTTTTTGTGTTGTATGCATATTTTCATACCTATGAACATTGAAAACATATATAGTGATTCAAGAACAATAAGGGCCAGTATAACCTTAAATGTAGGAGGCCAGAAGCTAGAGCAGGTAGAGCAATTTAGCTATCTAGGTAGTGAGTTGGAAGAAAAAGGGCATAGCAGCATTGAAGTGAGAAGGAGAATTGCATTGGCGAAAGGAGCTTTTACTCGTAGGCGTGAGCTAATGACAGGGGCGTTGAGTACGGAAGTGAAGAAAAGACTAGTGAAGAGTTAAATATGGAGCTTGGCACTATATGGGGCGGAAACGTGAGCTTTGCGAAAAGAAGATGAAAATAGACTTAGGGCTTTTAAGATGTGGGTGTGGAGATGGATAGATAGATAGATAAGCGTCTTTATTGGGGCGAGATTGTGACTAAAAAGTCCCTTCTTCCATCGAACCCCTCGTCAATGGATGAAATATAGCATATATGCATATAAACGTTGTTCTATATACTCAAAAATATATAAAGTTACAATAGAAAAACAATTAAAATTACAATGATGAAAAAATAAGTAGGATAATATGACAATGAAAAAAAATATAGTTATACAATATGAAAAATATGAATATAAGATTTCGATTAGGAAAACCATACAAAATCGACAAGATGCAAATGATCACATTAAAGGTATGTGTAAAAGGTATGTACAGTTGTGGGAAAAAAACGTGAGGATATTAGCTGATGTCCATTAAGGAAAAATAATCCACTGCAGGAAAACACCCACACATGAAGGGGGGTGTGAAAAACCTGCGAAAACCCTACTGAGAGAAGGCTAATGTGATTAAAATTAAGAACAAAAATAGTACATTAATGACAGTTGAAAATGTGGTGAAATAATCTATATATAATAAGGGTGGAGAAAATAAAGTGGGTCGAAAGGAAGACGAACGATGAAGTGCTAGAATTGGTAGGAGAGGAAAGAAATTTGATAGATGAAATTAGGAGAAGGCAGAAGGTGTGGATGGAAAAGGTAATAAAAGGGGATGGTGTTTTGAAGGAGGCGATTGAGGGAAGAGCGTTGGGTAAGCGGGGAAGAGGGAGGAGAAGAACGGGTAGCGTGGATGGAATGATGGGAGGTAGGAGGTATGAGGGCTGAAGAGGGACATTGTGTGAAATTAAATGCCCATTTAAACCTACCTTCACCAGTAGATTAAAATAATAATAGTAGTGATTATTATAAAGCGCACACAACCCAAGAGAAGACTCTGTTCTGCTCACCTCTTCAATGGAGTCGATGTTGGTGGCGGCGCCTCCGATGGACGTCCCGTACTTGTGGCCAAGGATGACCACGAACATGGAGAGCACTTTGAGGCCGAAGATGACCTTGAGTCCATCCGCATTGGAGCTGATGTGCGGGAGTTTGAGGAACGTCTTGCGCATGGAGAAGCACAGGAACAGGGACTTGAGGATGTGACTTTGCCCTGTGGAGCCATGAACGGAGGATTTATTTTTGATAATACATACTTCAAATCTCTCTCTCTCTAGATTAGTTCATTGTTCGAATTATTTTCATAACATTGTGTTTAAAAATAAATAATATTGCCTTTTTCGTGAATAGTCCCATGTTTTTATACGATACATTCTGTAAAATGTCACATTTAGCCATTCAGTTATAAAAGATAGATAAAAGGAGATAAAAACAGCTTCACAGCGTCTTTTATCGAGCTGAGAAAATATTTCATCCGTGTTTTCAAGTCTATTTTCTCACTAAAAGACATTATTTTTGATAATACTTCAAATCTCTCTCTCTCTCTAGTTTAGTTAATTGTTCGAATTATTTTCATAACATTGTGTTTAAATAAATAAATTTACTTTTTCGTGAATAGTCCCATTTTATTATCCGATAAATTCTGTAAAATGTCACATTTAGCCATTCAGATATAAAAGATAGTTAAAAGGAGATAAAAAAAGCTTCGCGGTGTCTTTTATCGAGCTGAGAAAATATCTCATCCGTGTTTTCAAGTCTATTTTCTCACTAAAAGACATTATTTTTGATAATACTTCAAACATCTCTCTCTCTAGATTAGTTAATTGTTCGAATTATTTTCATAACATTGTGTTTAAATAAATAAATTGACTTTTTCGTGAATAGTCCCATTTTTTATCCGATACATTCTGTAAAATGTCATATTTAGCCATTCAGGTATAAAAGATAGTTAAAAGGAGATAAAAATAGCTTCGCAGTGTCTTTTATCGAGCTGAGAAACTATCTCATCCGTGTTATCATTTCTATTTCCTCACTGAAAGACATAAGACCGGGAGGAAAGCTACGAAGATGGGAATGGAAGAGGAAGGAGGATGGGTGGAGAGAAACCCGGCGGTGTCGGCATTGGCCTGAGGCTCTAAACGGAAATGCGCCAAGGGGAGCGTGGCTTAACGTCCCATTCGACGGACGGAGTACTGTCCTCTAATGTTTTCCACAAAACATACAAGTAGGGGCCGTTGAAATTGACCATTGAAAAACATCTTCCGCTCCTGGGATTTGAACCCGGGCCCTCCTGGTGACCCTACCGGTGATAGGCCGGGTCCCAGTAGTCCTAAATGTGGCATTTAATCTTCAGTCATCATTTTAAATTAAGGAGGCTCCACCGAATTATGAAGTAGATGTCATTCATGTGAAAATTTCAGGACACATAATTTTTTTGCCCTTCTATCGATTGGAAATAAAAAGATAAGGCCTTTCCATCATATATGTGAAGAAAAAATACGTTGAAAATTAGCTATTTTATGCATGGTTATACGGCAGAGCATGGCTCTTGCAGTAATATTTACAGATTAATAATGTAAAGAGAAATGTCGTTTTGACGAAAAACTAGTAAAAGATGCGCTATTTTATGTAGAATTCAGCATTGTAAAAAAGTGCTCGCCTTACCAAACTTGTTGAATTGATATTAATAAATGTTTGCTCGAAAAGAAGCAGAAAAATCCTTAAATACATGAAAGTGGCGCTACAGTATGTTGTTATCTTTGGAAACGGTACTTGTGACGAAACGTGCTTACGAGATTATTTATTTACTTAATTTAAGAATATTCCTTGACAAGTTCCTTCTTATATTTTTTATGCAAGTTAAATATTTTATTAGTTATTGACTTGGTGTATGTAATACCAATGCTTCCAAAAGCCGCGTCATTGTTGCCAAACATTTTTCAAAAGTATGAATATTAATTAAATTCAATGCAAAGAGTTGTATTTGCCTGGGTAATAGTTTAATACTAAGCAAGAAAATATTTAACCTGTTTTAGAATATCTATTAGCGGGATTGAGCATGTATTCTCACTTTGTAAATTAAACGTGGCAACAACACATCAGTCGTGTTTCGAAGTCAAAATGAGTTAAAAGAGCTTGTAAAAAATAGAATTCCACTACAGCGCGCTATATAGTAGCATACTCATACAATTATTGTGTATGCGTTATCACCCTGCGGATGATTATCCGTATAGTTATTTTTCTGGATCGGTATTTATTTATTATATAAAATAGCTCTTTTGCGGGGTATTGAATCGCGGAGTCACGGTGGAACCTCCTTAATCTTGGACGAGACATTCACGTTTCCTTACTGGGCTGAAAACATTCACAATTATATCCTAAACTGCTCTGTTCTACTTTACACAATTCATGCTCATTCCGAGTCAAACTTGGCGGACAAATGAGTTTAGTGGTATGCTCACCAGGTTTCTCAGCTTTGCGCTGATTCCAGCCGTAGGCTGTCGCGGAGAGAGACAAGAGCACAGACAAGGAGAATATCACCCTGAAATATAGAAGAAAGCTTTATTAAAACAAAATACTTGTTCCAGCGGTGTTTTTATTGAATAGGCTGTTAGATTGAATCCTCGGTGACTGCGGATCTTGTAGGGACAACACGAATGTATGAAACATATTTGATCTGATCGAACGAAAACAAAGTATTTGGGAAATCTATCACATCTGAATATATGTATTTCTAATGATATCACAAAAATATTCAGATTCATGTAGAATGCTAAATGTAGAGTCATGCATCACATCAGCTATTCATGCACTACTGGGTGTATTTCAAATAGGGTATCACAGAAGTATGATGAATATGATTGTAGATAAAATCGAGGAATGTAGGGTCTAACTAAGGAGTTGGAAGAAATCTATAACAAAAGAGAAATCAGCCAACATTTAAAAAAAAGAATACTTAAAAATTGGCCGTTTTTTTGTACATGATAGTGTGATGAAGACGTCTTAGGAGGACTTGCATAAGATGTGTGAAGCAAGTAGTGGAGGATGTAAGAGATGTGAGGCATTATACGAAAATTATTAGGTTAGGCGGAGGACGTGAATCAAGCAGGGCAGCAATTGAATTCACATTGATTGATGCACTCATACAGCACCATGGACCTAATTACTAGTGTAACACTTAAGCATAGAATTAAGAAGCACATTTTGTATTCTTTTATCTAGCAGTACCGAAATATTATTACTAGTGTGTACGCAATACCATGTAAGCCAACACGAGAGTGTGAGGCAGGGGTTGAAGATGGCCAAACATGCAGTATTGACATGCAACTAGGCTACTATATGGAAACATGTTAAATAATAAGGTCAATTGCTGCTAGAGGGTTAGTATACAATTGATTCAGGCAACAGGTACGGAGCCGCTCCGTAATGAAATAAAATTAAAAGCTTCTGGTAGAAAATTTTTGCAACTTTCTTGCCCTGTCACATAATCCACTAATAATGTCAGTGTAGCTTTTCTCCTTTTGCACAACGAATACTCCCGCGTACCATAAGAGAACACAAAAGGCTCCATAGCAAAGGGATAGGTAGGTGAAAATATGTTTGAGTAGTCTGTGTTGCATGCAGCATGTTTTAATATTTCTAATCTATGCTGCTAGGGAAATACAGATAAATCTATTTTATGAAAATCTTTCTAACAAGTAATCAGTACGTCACTAGGTATACATTAACCATCTAGCTGCACGTGACTCCTATAGCTAACTTGTTTACATGCAACAGTATCATTGTAATTCTTAGTTGAATGTCAGTGGTGCATGTATGGTGATTTTCACCCCCTGCCACACACCCTCGTGGTGACTCGCAGGGCATTACGTAGATGCATCCCAACTAACATAAAGTTTTTGCATGCTTTATTTGATATTTTTGTGTGTTTTTAAATTGTGAAGTTTAGACTAAAATATAATTCCTCCTCCTTTTTAAACTTTATATTTAATGCATATCTGACGTGAATTCACCCCCTGCCACACACCTTTATGGTGGCTTTAAGGGTATTACGTAGGTGATGTAGGTGTAGGTGTAGATGAATACGATCAGTTTATGTTATTCCCTGAAAAATCTCGTTCCTTATGTATCAAGCGACAGCATACAAGCATATTAATTATATTTACAACCAAGGCCATTTGTGTAAGTTGAAGTAGGTTCTTGTGATTTCCCGAAGTATTAGCTGAGTAAATTCTTCTCGGATTTTCATCCATGGGGAGTGTGTACGAAACCGTTGGGATTATCTCGAATAGGTAACTAAGGAGTCATGTGGTGTAAATACGAATATTTTTCAAATTTAGTGGGTCTGAATCGCTCGTTACAATATCATTAATTGTTTTCACCTGAGTTTTTCTCGTCTGTCTCGACTATAGATCCCCCAGGTGAGATAAAACACAGGTGTATTTAATGAATGAGGTTGTAATCAGCGGTTTTAACAAACCAAATTTGCGAACCATTAGTGTTCATACCACGTGACTCCTTGGTTACCTATTCGAGATACTCCCGACTGTTTCAAACACAACCCACCGGGTTAGACTCCTTCTTCGCCAACGTTTTGATGAGCGTGTCGGTTATCGAAATGTTGGCGGAGATGGAGAGTTTAACCCGGATGAAAACCCGAGAAGAATTTACACAGCCACTAAGTTGATTCAAAATTGGAAAGAATAGATTTCCTCGGAAAGAACAGATGGCTACTACACTCACGCGAAGGCCACGTCCCCGGCTGTCCAGTCTCGCTGGCCCTGGTTCCGCTCCGGGCCCTCGCACATGCTCTCAGCGACGTGGATGGTAACGGTGGCGCCAGCCGAGCGGGCCAGGGGCGCCACGAAGGCACCAAGGGCGGTGCCAACGTCATCCGGGGTGCAGGAGGCTGGGCTGCACACGGCCCAGAAGATCTGGTCGCGGCGATGCTTGGAGCGGTCCCCTTTGTACTGCGGACGTTGAATATAACCCCAGGGAGTTAGGTGGGTGCAAAATTTCTAGAGCAGTCTGAAGTGAATGATGCATGTTTAAGCAATGCTAACACATTGGGAAATCTTGATAAATATACTTGGGAAAATGGTTTTCTAACCAGTATACAATTCATTAACGTGTAATTACCAACCACCTAATTGCATGTGACTCTTAAAACTAACATCTCTCCATGAAGTAGTAGCATCTTAGCTCATATTTGCATGCAAGTAGTGCATGTTAGGTGATCTTCACCTCCTGCCCCATACTCTTGTGGTATTGCGTAGATATATAGATACAGATGTGTCATCCTATGTACCCTGAGGATTGATATCATGGTTCAACAATCTGTCTCGACATTTTAATCGAAGCCAATAACAACCAATATCATCAAAATAAGTGGTCTCTCTCGGAATTTAACCCTAAAGCGAATGAATTCCCAAGCACAAGCAAAACTAACCAAAATGGGACTCATTATCAGACCTTAGGTTGAAATTTAGATTCACTTAGAAATTTAGAAATCTCTTAAATAAATTTTAAGATAATATTTTCACTGATGACGTTTAAAATATTTTACGAAATCCAACTTACTATGTAAGACTAGACAATAGTCATAAAATTAGATTCAAAATGATGATGATGATGATGATTTGAATAGCTGTAAATATATCTAATAGTATAAATACATTTGCATCAATGGATAGCATAGGTAATTGCATACTGGTATAAGGACTTTAAGATAACTCAATTAGCAGCATATTTGTGCATGCTTGCTTTGTTATTTTGCTATTTTTTTTAAATTTCTAAGATTAGACTGAAATTTAGTTACTAATCCTTTTGACGCATGATTTTTATGCATGTTTAGCGTGAATTCACTCTCTTCCGCATACTATTATGGTGGCTTGCAGGGTATTATGTAGATGTGTTGAAAATTCACAGTAACAGATAACTTCCTTCTGCATAGCACCTGACCGAATATAATATCTAGTGGCTTCTCTATGAGCCATGTGACAGTAGAAAGGAGCGTTTCATATTTGACACACCATCCATGCATATGGAGCCATCATGAAATATATGTATGGTATCATATACAATACAAAAGCATAGAAGGATTAAAGTGCGCTAACCGGGTTACGGATGAGGGGTCGACCTCTAGATATACGTAGAAATTAGCTGGGAGATAAGTAAGTTTACTCGTCTAGGTAGCGGTCGTGGACAAGACGTGAGGTCATTCCGAGGTGGTATTGGGTAGCCTTGGCGACGGGAGGCCGCCAACAATAGGGTAGTTTCCTATTATTTTTTTATTGTCTTGATCGAAAGTTTATAACCTCTGGAGTACGTGTTTTAAGCCGTTCGATTTTTAAATGACGTTAAGTATTTTTCCTCATTAATTAAAAAGTGAAAAAAATCAATGGCGCGAAAACGCGACGGCAAACTATTGCATGCCGGTTAATCCTACGTGTGACGGCAAACTATTTCCTCTACCTGCCACCAGGTGGTGCTGCGGACGCTTCCAAATAGACGCCGCACTCCGTTAAAGCTTATGAACAAGTATTGGAGGCATATTTATTCCGTTAATTAATTATAATTAACTTTTATTCATTTATTTAACATTACTTATGCAGTTGATTCATTTAAAATCTGTTAGTATTCCTTTCACAAGCATATCATGTAGTTCGCCTATCGCCGCACGACCTTCACGCCATGCTTCGTCGTAGCAGAAGACACAGCGAGCAGGACGTCCTTGAGCCTATAAATTGACTAATAATACCATGTTTAACTTAGAATTATTTTCCAACATTGATAGTTTTTACAGGTTAATACTAATAAATATTCACTAGAGCTGAGGGGCCCTGAAATACAACGGTAAGTTCAGGAGACGAATTTTCCTATGCTTCGCAACGTAAACTACCTACCTGTTACGTCAGCTTGAAGGCAGCGCACCCCGCCATTTCAGAGCCTTTTCAAATGGCCTTAAAATTAACATTTAATTCTCTAGTAAACTGGGATTTCTCAATGCAAACTTTTTGCGTAAATTAAATACATTTATGGCAGGGCACAAATCGCAAATAATGAAGTCTGTTTTCTTTGATGAAGGAAACTACCCTATTATTCATCCCATCACCCATAGAAACAGCAGCTCTTATGAGTGAAGGTGGAGACCATATTGGTCGCTATAGCGACACACTTATTTCACAACAGGCGTGGTAATATTAACGTAAGTAGCTGTAGCTCTGCAATATGGCATGCAAGGAGTAACCACTACATTATTATTCCAAGGAGTCGCTCTCTTTCTGCCAAAACGTGATGAAACCCTCTCGAGTAAAATATTCCGGAGATAAAATAGTCCCCCACTCTGGTCTCCGAACAGGGACTACCCGAGAGAGTATATCACTCTAGTGTGATTTTTGTTTTCGAGAATATGAAGGTGAATATTCGAAGAATGTGCCTCAAAGTATTAGGAATCTAAGAAATTATGTGGCTGGAAGAAGCAGGATTTTGGAGTGGAAGCTACGGAATTATTCACACCGAATCACTAAATGATAACACTGGAGTAGGCATAATGCTCAGGAAGAGTGCTGGGCTGCATGTAAAGAGTTTCTTGCAGCATATTGAAGGTAAAATAAAGGTGAAGATAGAGACCAAACCTACAGATATCCTAGTGGTGCAGGTTTACATGCCTACGAAGATGAAGAAGTGGAAGACGTCTGCAAAGATATCACGGAAGTAATAAAACTGGTATAAAGAGAAGCAAACCTAACTATTATAGGAGATTGGAACGCTATCGTCGGTTAAGATCAAGAAGGAAGACAAACGGGAAAATCTGAATCGGGAATTCGAAACAGGAGAGGAAACATTAATACTAGAATTCTGCGCATAACACAAGTTAGTGGCGGCATTGTATAAAAATCACAACTGAAGAAGATGCACTTGGACAACGTCAGGAGACAGGAGAAGATTTCAAATAGAGTACATTTTCGAATAAGTTCGAAGGAGACATGCTTAAGGTAGAACCAGCGCTTTGAAGCACTACTTTCATAAGACGAATATAGCATGCCGGAACAACATAAAATTGCTCAAAATGTTGTTGATAATAATTAAAAACGATTTTCAACTATTCAACATGGCTATACGAAACATGACTTCTCTTCCAACTGAAGTAATTTGGTGATATGAAGAAAGGCTTTTATATTGACGCCATGTGTCAGAGGCACTTTAAAACCTTTATCAAGAGCAACAATAAAATTTCATAATAATAAATTAAGATATGAAATAAAATAACAGACCTAAAAATCGCTTTTGATCTTTTCATAGAAACGTAATTATAACAAGTTTATTAGAAATATTTGCTGACGACGAAATGGACAACACCGTAAAGAACGTGTAAATATTGACATAGAAACCAATTTTTCACACCAGTTGGACACCAACGTTCGCCTGCGCTACCTCATTGAGATTCGTTGCCTTCTGCTATTAGTTTTCAAGCATTTCTCTTCAGTTTTACAATACGGTATTTTGTGTTGTAGTTACAAATGACGCTTGCTCTATTACATTATAGTGCGATAATTTTTATAACTGAGCTCTCTTGGGCAGTGCAATTTGCCTTTTTGAATCGCCAATTCCATTTGAGGGCTAGAGTTATGGCTTCATAAGTTCGTTTTAAAGGCAACTTTATGTCTTTAAGACTAATTGTTTGTAAAATCTAAAGGGACAGAATACTGATGAAAGTATTTTTAAAATCAACTCTTTGAGTGCATTTATTGATGGATGTCGAATCGTAGAAGTAAATGTTTTGGCTAAGCTGATTATTTGTACTGCGTGTAATTCAGAGTTAACGTTAATTGATATAACAGAAGAAATTCTCATCGGACTGGAATGTAATTGGGGTATAAAATGTAGAGTGAACGGCGTTGTAAATACTGTATTGACATCGAATCTCAAGCCAGCCCGAAGAGGAATAAGCAGTATTTCGATATTAATTTGAAAGCTACAATTTCTTAATGGCAGCTTTAAAATTATTATCACCTTAGTCTTATATTATTTTAGCCAAGAAATGAAAAAAATAGGTACTATTAATGAAAAGAGGAAAGAATTATCTACACATCCTATTGCTGTTTACAGTATGGTGGGTGGAACGTTACCGTTTACATGGATAAAGGCAAGGCTGTAGTGAGTGGAAGGGGAGGGGGTTGTAAACTCCCTCCAAATTTTCATTCTAGAGGGTAAATGTTTGAAAAGTTGAAGAAGGAAGTAGCATAGAGGTGAGATTATTTGTTGTGTATGACAGATAATAAAAAGGCAGTAAAGATGAATTACTATTTTGGTACTGTAAAAAACATTGTTTTTCTAGAGGACATAGTCTTTAGATCCCAATCAGTATATCCTTCCTCAATTTTTGTCCTGGCTACGGGCTTGGTAAAAGGTGTACTGATACTACTAGTTCGGGCTTCATGGGTATATACAATAATGTTCATATTTGATAAGTGTTTACATGGTTTGACCCGTATCAGAAAATTGTAAGGGCTATGAACTATCAGCTAAGTTAACTGCCAATAATCTGCCATGATGATTGGGATCTCGCGGAACAGATATACGGCTAAGCAACTCACTTTTGGAGGAACTAGAATTAAGATTTCATCAGAACTCAGAACTTCATTTTCATCAGTTTTCCCTTGAGAAACTATTTTATTCTCTTGGAGAATGCTTGTATAGTTGATCAGTGAGCAGGTTTGGGAAATTGTATTACCAAACATATTAGTGCTATTAACAGTATGCATCGAGTCTAGTTTCAAATTCTTACGACCATATTATTGACTTATATTCTCACTTTTACTTATTTGGTGAGAAATATATTACGCGGGTGATAATAAATACGTATTCAAAACAAAGTATTATTTAGTGCTAGGTGAAAACGATGACTTTATACTACGAAATATACATTAAAATATTGGAAATATTCTTTTAAAGAACTAATAGACCATCGTGAGTAGCAATAAAGAAGCGACTTTATCGTGCAAACAGTGTTATACCTATTATTTTCAGGGATCTATGATATTCCGTGTATGACGACTGCTAAGTGTAAAATATTTTAGGGCACTCAGGTATTTTTCAAGTAACTAGTACTAATAGGGAGTACAGTACGATTGGTACTAATCAAAGACACACTTCATAGCATAAATCGTCTGCAATCGTGACGTAAGGAATAAATGACGGAGGTACTGGGCCAGTTTGTTTTCATTAATCCCCTAACATCGTTGCCAGACTTCTGTCACTATGGCGGCTAAGGAACGGAAGTTAGACGTTTCATCGTTTTTCAATCATAAATATTAGCCTTAAATGGCTGATGAGGCAACCTGAAAAAAAATATATTATTCGTTAATTATTTAGCCACAATATACTAGTTTTTGAGATGGTGTTTTCAGGGGAAATTTTGAGAAATAAAAATTTTAAGGGAGGGACGTCACCATTCTTCCATAAGAGCAATGTAATTTGAGGCTGAAAATGACGATTTTCAAATCCTGAAATGAGCGTAAATTGGCCGATGACCCCCAAATATTTTTTCATGGATTGAAGAAGGAATGACTTCTCTACAATATATCAAAATATCAAGGCATGTTTTCGGAGGAACTTGTAGTAGAGGTTCTACCTTAACAATGTTAAAATCCGTCTATGAAAGAGATTAAGTAGCACTGTATCTCTTGACCAATTTATTCCTAGGCGGTACGACTACAACGGAGTTTGAGGTGGAAGAAATGACGTCACTCTGGGCATCCTACACTGGGTGGAGAAGGGAAGGAGGATGGACGCCTATGCAAAGTTGAAGATGAGGAGACACCTGAAGGAGGAAGGACAGCTGCTGAATGAAACCCTTTCCGAAAATCCTCCTCCCTGAAGCCTCCCTCAAACTAATGGCATGGCCTAGACGCCCTCAGAAGAACCCAGCTCCACAGAAAACTTCACCACCAACAACCCCAATCCCCTCCTTCCTGACTATAAATATATATGTATCAAGAACCCCTGAGTATTACGCTAGGTTCGATCAGATGAACAAGATTGGTGTGATAGATTCTCGTACTGATGGCTTTAAAATGTCATTTTTCCCACGCAGCATAATAGAACACAATAGGCAGCATAGGATAGGGATCTCCCTTATATCCTCGGTAGTATAGTGGTCAGTATACCCGCCTGTCACGCGGGAGACCGGGATTCGATTCCCCGCCAGAGAGATAATTTCTTACCAGTGTATTAAATGAATCAAATTGGGAATCATTGTTAGATCGTAGGTTGAAATTTAGACTTAATCTCTTAAACAAATTCCAAGACCATATTTTCAGTGATGATGTTAAAAATATTTTGCGAACCTCAATATACTATGGTAAACTGGACCATAATCACAAAATTAGAGAAATTGATTGCCGGACTGACAGATTCAAAATGTCCAATTTTTCTCGTACTATTAGGGCTATGAATAACGGTAAATATATCCAATACGAGTGTAGCAATAGATAACATTGGTAGCTGCATATTGGTATAAGAACTTGAAGCTAACACAACTAACAGCATGTTTTTGCATACTTGCTTTGCTATTTTTATCTTTATTTAAACAGTGAAGTAACAGCATTAAATACTAATCCTTTTTTATGCATGACACGTAGTGCATGTTTGGTGAGAATTCACCCCCTGCCACACACCTTTATGGTGACCGCAGGGTATTATGTACAGTCATTTGCAAAGACTGTGGGCAACCTCCTCCGCGCCACTAGCGGCCAAGATTTGAATCCACCAATTACGTTGGCACTTACTGTGAGGTATCGAAAATTTGTGCTAAGGTAACGGTAATACACGATATGTAAAAATGGCGGATTTTAATGACAGGGTCCTAAACAAAATGATCGGTAACGATTAACGAAGACGCATAGGATCAAGGTTGCACTATTATTAGGGCCCTACCACTTTTATTATACAAAATAAATCTTGAAAAATGCGTGCGATTGCTTAAAACTCTGATTACGCCTGTGATATTGCCGTGATGTGTCGTGCCGTAGCACGTTAGAAGTAAACTCCGAGCGTGCGCAGTAGGAAATAAAGACATTTGTGCCAGGGTCCTAAAAAAAATGATAGGTAACAATTAATAATGACGCATAGGTTAAAGGTTAAAAGTTAAATGAAATGCCAACTGGCGTTTATTTTCGTACTGTTGGATCAAAGTTTTCCAAGCTATTTGATAATTTTCAGCGATCAACGGCAAGCTAGTAACAAGCCTGTGGGCATTACCTCGTACGCTCGACACCAGATAATAGAATTTTTCAATATCAGTTAGTTTATAGTTTAAGTGAACAAGACTATTGAACACATCGAAAAACGGCTTGAAATTCTCAATTTTTCCATCGAAGGAAGGCAGAGTAATTTTAGGTAAACGCGCCGTTCTGTCGTCGGATTCATTCGAAGAGGCGTTATTAGACGCAGCATGTGCTTCCCGCTTCAGAACACGACTTGCTACGGCTCGTATTTCGTGGTAGTAGCCTTCTACCTGATCGAATGCCTTTAACTGAGGTGCCTCTTCCTTTTCCAACTCTAATTCAATAATCATTTCCCGCAATTGATCCGATAATTCAACAAAGGACTTATATTGATCATCGAGTAGCAAAAACCTACTCTCAAAAATGTCTTTATCCTCCGCGTTGCCTTCGATCGTCATGGATATTTCGTATAATTTTTCAATAATACGCATATTCTCTTCATATTTGAATTTAGTTAATCGATATCTCCTCATTAGCCTAATATTCTTCTCTTTATCGGACATGATGAATCAACTCCAGTCAAATGTATGTGTATCAAAGTTACAATATGGAAATGACGGACACAAAAACAGAAGAAAACGGCCAAAGAATAACTCAAGATTCAAACGAAATAACAAGGAACAAATATTTCCCCAAGCACTCGCCACGACCGATAGTGAATTCCAATATGATATTCAACAAAATGATTCCAATGTGGATTCATGAAATGGATCCGACCAATTAATCTGCGATCTGGTTAACCTTACCGACATCCGGCCCGAAGGACCAAAAATGTTTAATAAATCAAAAGATGAAAACAAAGTGGACTGTATAAATCTGATTGCCGCCGAATGGTACTCACAAAATTCGGAGGCTTCAATGTCATGGCGAGCTGACACGGTGATGATGATGCCGGTTCTTCCTGGACGTCCGAAGCTCACACGTTCTTTCCAACAACTGTCAAAAACCACTGTCCTCGTATCGAGGATCAAAAAAAAAGAGAACCTCCTTGCCCTCTTACGGGCAAACACAAAAAAGAACAAAAAAGAAACGAAATGCACCACTCGGCGGCAAATACGACTACAATATTACCGAACAGTAACGGTAACACACGATATGTAAAAATGGCGGATTTTAATGCCAGGGTCCTAAAAAAAATGATAGGTAACAATTAATAATGACGCATAGGTTAAAGGTTGCACTATTATTAGGGCCCTACCACTTTTATTATGCAAAATAAATCTCGAAAAATGCGTGCGGTTGCTTAAAACTCTGATTACGCCTGCGATATTGCCGCGAAGTGTCGTGCCGTAACACGTTAGAAGATTCATTTTTCTCACTTAATAGTTTATTTTCAGTCCATTACTCTTTCTCATATGATGTAGTTTCAACGGAAAACTTCCAGAATGAAACTCCGAGCGTGTGCAGTAGGAAATAAAGACATTTGTCGTCGTTGAAAGTTACTTGGCCTAGTCAAGGCAGACGCATTCATTACGTAATTTATGCTCCATTGCATGAATAATTAAATAATGACATAGCTACACAAAAATGATGTCTTACCCGCTATGTGGATTCCATTTAACTATCCAAAACATCTCGCGCTATTAATATCATGCAGTCAAATCAGTTCACCAATATAAATTAACTCGTATTCGTGGTCGGTTAAATAATCATTTGAATGTATGCGGTTCATAGAATTTATTAAAGAAACCACTCTCATACACAGTCCGATTACAAATTATTTTGCGGTCTGAAGTATTCATGGACATTTTCAGTCATTTATCTTCCGATGAGTCTTGCTTTAATCAGGGTCCACCACCAACACTAGGTATCACCGTAGTCGGCTATTTTACCAGCAGCGCACCGCATATTCTTCTATCAATCCTCATTATCACTACACTAGAACGTCTTCACTAATCATTTAGCGAGTATTCCTCCAAAAATTTTACAAAATAGGATTAATTCCATACCTATGTATTCCTTGGGACTGGACCGCCATTCTAAATTTCACAGATATCAAGGTAATGTTTATTTACGTTTTGTTGTTGTTGACGACGAAATAAATACACAAAAGTTATGGAATTAGAGAACTACTCGTTGTTGCAATGCATTTTATGCCTTTAATTTTCATTTAACGTATTCGTGCTTGAACATTCGTAGGGAAACCATCTCTGTAGGAGTCATAGGCGTTTCTTAGATGGTTTTTATGTTAATAATGTGTCGTTTGGACTCCCATAGCATGTTTTAAGTTATTTTGTGCTTCAGTTTTTTACAATTGTTTTTCGGATGGCTTTTGTTTCGCTTGACCACGTCAATGACTCACCGATCATTGTTGAATTTGAGCGACTGAATTACCAGTGCCGAGGGAAATCGAACTGGAGATGAAAAATAACCTGCTGATTGTTATAATTTTTAGTCAATAAGTAAAATAGCCATTTGTATAATTTCCTCAAGGAAATTTTTTTAAATGTTTACACTTTGGTCAAGGAAAGCATATTTACTCGCTCTTAATCCAGGTCCCTTTGAATAATATTTGTCTCATTCACCTCACGCATTAAAAGGTTCAAAAAAATCATTGACATGGCTAATGTTACTTTCAATCATTTAATGGAAAGGGTACTAGCATTATAGGAAGATGAGATGATATAAATATGATAAGTACAGAAGAAGCATATGAGCATATATGGATGTTGAAATGAATACTTAAAGTTATATGGGAATGGAGAATTTAAGGTGTTTTCTCCTTCCGTATTGTGGATAATTTAATAACCATTCTGTGCAATCTGAGTAGCTTAATACATGTTATATGGTTGTACGTTTTTTCTGCAATTTTTTTTTTTAGGTTTCATTTATTTTATTTTTTGTTCAAAGTTTTCCATCTCCCGTTGAAACTCAACGGGCAGTCTGGGAAGTCGGCTAGCATCCCATATATTCCGTCGCATTTCTCTTTCCTTAGGATAGCCTAACCTTATCAGTTTTCACTAATTACCCTAAGACCCTGACAATCATAAATGACACTGGTAATGGCAATACATGAGGAGAGGTACAGGGTGACTAGCGAGTGGGGAAACCATGTTTCTATGAGATTTTTTCGTCGGCGTAAAATATACGAGAATAGTGTGGAAGTATCCATGAATGTGGGAATTTGCGTCATCTTCAGTCACGGCAGTCAAACATCCTACAGTGTAGGTATGTTGGTTGCGTAATCCCCTCCGTTGCTCGTCACATTGCAAAAGACTAAGAAAAAACGAATCTCCAAATATGAAAATCAACTGCCGGTTATTTCGTTGTACGAATGTGCCGAATTTTAATTTGCATAAGGAAATGATGGTTGAGGGAGTTGCCGGCGAACTCCTTATCATAGATAAATAACCATGATATTTTCATTTTTTTGTTCATTTGGCTAAAGCTTCTGGAGGTTAAATGAGATTTCATCAGTAGATTACTACCTTCAATTAGTAGGAATAAAATGATGGAGAAAGCTGAATAAATACTATGAAATATCACCTAACTTTGTATGAAAATGAAGAAAATTATGTACATAAGATGTTAAAAGAGAGTGAATCAAGACAAATGGAGGGTTGAGATTTACTGTACATGTACTGTAATTGAACGTGCATGTAATCAATACACTCCAGATAGAAGAGGATATCATAACTAAGATGCAGGAGAGATGAAAGAAGAGGACTGCAGAGAAACCCCTGCAGAGAAAGTAAAAATGCTTATAAAAATATACTGATAAGGCTAGGCAATCACTAAGGGAAGAGAAAAGCGACGGAATATATGAGATGCTAGCGGACTTCCCAGACTGGCCGTTGAATTTCAACGAGAGGTGAAAAACTTTGAAAATAAAATGAAATAAAAGAAATCGATAAAAAAATTGCAGTAAAAACGTACAACCATATAGCATGTATAAAGCTACTCAGATTACACAGAACGGTTATCAAAATATCAACAATATGGAAGGAGAAAACACTTTAAATTCTCCATTCCCATATAACTTTAAGTATTCATTTCAACATCCATATATGCTCATATGCTTCTTCTGTACTTATCATATTTATATCATCTCATCTTCCTATAATGTTAGTACTCTTTCCGCTAAATGATTAAAAGTAACATTAGCCATGTCAATGATTTTTTTGAACCTTTTAATGCGTGAGGATGATGAGACAAATATTATTCAAAGAGAACTGGATTAAGAGCGAGTAAATATGCTTTTCTTGACCAAAGTGTAAACATTTAAAAACATTTCCTGGAAGAAATTATTCAAATTGCTTTTTTACTTATTGACTAAAATTATAACAATCAGCAGGTTATTTTTCCATCTCCAGTTCGATTTCCCTCGGCACTGGTAATTCAGTCGCTCAAATTCAACAATGATCGGTGAGTCATTGACGTGGTCAAGCGAAACAATAGCCATCCGAAAAACAATTGTAAAAAACTGAAGCACAAAATAACTTAAAACATGCTATGGGATTCCAAACGACACATTATTAACATAAAAACCATCTCATAGGCTCCTATGACTCCTACAGAGATGTTTTCCCTACGAATGTTCAAGCACGAATACGTTAAATGAAAATTAAAGGCATAAAATGCATTGCAACAAGGAGTGGTTCTCTAATTCCATAACTTTTGTGTATTTATTTCGTCGTCAACAACAACAAAACGTAAATAAACATTACCTTGATATCTGTGAAATTTGGAATGGCGGTCCAGTCCCAAGGAATACATAGGTATGGAATTAATCCTATTTTGTAAAATTTTTGGAGGAATACTCGCTAAATGATTAGTGAAGACGTTCTAGTGTAGTGATAATGAGGATTGATAGAAGAATATGCGGTGCGCTGCTGGTAAAATAGCCGACTACGGTGATACCTAGTGTTGGTGGTGGACCCTGATTAAAGCAAGACTCATCGGAAGATAAATGACTGAAAATGTCCATGAATACTTCAGACCGCAAAATAATTTGTAATCGGACTGTGTATGAGAGTGGTTTCTTTAATAAATTCTATGAACCGCATACATTCAAATGATTATTTAACCGACCACGAATACGAGTTAATTTATATTGGTGAACTGATTTGACTGCATGATATTAATAGCGCGAGATGTTTTGGATAGTTAAATGGAATCCACATAGCGGGTAAGACATCATTTTTGTGTAGCAGTGTCATTATTTAATTATTCATGCAATGGAGCATAAATTACGTAATGAATGCGTCTGCCTTGACTAGGCCAAGTAACTTTCAACGACGACAAATGTCTTTATTTCCTACTGCGCACGCTCGGAGTTTCATTCTGGAAGTTCTCTGCATCTCGGGTTCTGCGTCCGCGTTTGTTGACTGGGGGTGACAACATTTCGCTAGCCGTCCTGCTAGCGTCTTCAGGTCGAAAGTGAGGAAAGCTGCTTTTTCGCCGTCTTATATAGAGCTGCTAGAGTCCGTGCTGCGCTGTGATTGGCCGGGATGGATGATTCTTTTCCACGCAGTGTTTAGGGGATAGCCATCTTCTCTGTTGAAATTCGTGGGAGTTTTCCATATCTCTATTGACTCTCTGATGAGCCTGGGATAATAGCGGCTCTCCTTGGTTATTATTGTCGCCTCCTCAAATTTAATCCCATGGCCAGGCTCGCTCCTTGCATGTTCGGCAATGGCTGACAGTCTGAATTGCTTATTTTTGGTCGCCCTTTGGTGTTCTTTCATTCGTGTGCCCATGGCTCTGCATGTTTCGCCAATGTAAGAACGACCGCAGGAGCATGGCACTCGATACATGCCTTCGGATAACTCTTGTGGCAAGTTGTCCTTGGGTCCAGGCAGGGCGCTGGCAATCTTTTTCACACAATTGAACCTAGTCACCAAGCCATGCTTCTTTAGGATTCTGGCGATCTTTTCTGAGGTTCCCGCGATGAACGGGATGGTGCAACGGGCTCTAGGTTTGGTGGTTTCCTCTGCAATTGTGTTTTCTGTGGGTGGCTGGCTTAGTCTCTTCTCCACATTCGCGGTCCTTTTTAGGACCATATCATCAGTATAGCCATTCTTGCGTAGTGCTGAAGTCAGGTGTTTCTTCTCAGTCTCTAAGGAGTCGGCATCGGATAGGCTGTATGCTCTGTGGATAAGAGTAGTCACTACTGATGCCTTTTGACAGGGATAGTGATGTGAAGTGGCACTGAGATACCGATCGGTGTGAGTTGGCTTCCTGTATACAGCATGCCCAAGACTCCCATTGCTTTTTCTGCTCACCATTACATCCAGGAAGGGCAGTTTGCCTTCCGTTTCACTCTCCATTGTGAATTGGATGGCTCGGTGCTGGGTGTTAAGGTGTTGGAGGAACTTCTTTAATTCCTTTTCGCTATGTGGCCAGATGACAAATGTGTCATCTACATATCTCAGCCAGACTCACTCTACCAGCCCTATATAAGGCGGCGAAAAAGCAGCTTTCCTCACCTTCGTCCTGAAGACGCTAGCAGGACGGCTAGCGAAACTGTTGTCACCCCCAGTCAACAAACGCGGACGCAGAACCCGAGATGCAGAGAACATCTGAACAACGCTGCGGAAACCTTCGAACCAATTTCATTCTGGAAGCTTGTCGTTGAAACTATATCATATGAGAAACGTAATGGACTGAAAATAAACTATTAAGTGAGAAAAATGAATCTTCTAACGTGTTACGGCACGACACTTCGCGGCAATATCGCAGGCGTAATCAGAGTTTTAAGCAACCGCACGCATTTTTCGAGATTTATTTTGCATAATAAAAGTGGTAGGGCCCTAATAATAGTGCAACCTTTAACCTATGCGTCATTATTAATTGTTACCTATCATTTTTTTTAGGACCCTGGCATTAAAATCCGCCATTTTTACACATCGTGTGTTACCGTTACCTTAGCACAAATTTTCTCTACCACACAGTTATAGCCAACGTATTTGGTGGATTCAAATCCTGGCCGCTAGTGGCGCGGAGTAGGTTGCCCACAGACTTTTGCAAATGACTGTACATGTAGATGATAGGTGATTACATTTTTTTGGAGTAGTCTGTAGTGTATGAAGCATGTTTTAATATTACTAAAATATGCATGGTATGCGTCACGTAAGGTTTGAATAGATTAACAAGATTAGAGAGATTGATTTTCGTACCGATTGATTTAAAATGTAATTTTCCCGCTTACCATAAGAGAATACAAATTGCAGTATCGAAAAAGTTGGTAAAAGTTGGTGGAGTAGTCTACAGTGCAAGATGGATTTATTAACATTACCAATTAATGTTAGGGAAATACCAATAGATATATTTAGTGAAAATCTATCACTAGAAAAAAGTAATCAATACGTTACAATCTAGATATTAACTAATTAGTTTCACGTGTTTCCTATACTTAACATGTCTCCAAGTAGCAGTATCATTGTAGTTCCTAGTTGTATGTACTCCCTCGTGGTGGCTTTCAGTGTGTTACGTAGATGTAGATGAATACGTATCACTTTTAATGTGAATTTGTACCTGGTGACCACGCAGAAGCGTATAAACCACTTGTTATGCATAAGAATGAATTAGTGGAAAGACAGTTAGTTACTATTTTTCTCTGTAGAGGGTGAATTTTGGTGAAGCAGAGATTAAGGAACTAGGCACCGTATACATATGAAGCTGCACATCTTGCAATTTCCCTTATGAAGCCCGCAATATTTTACTTGGCTCTGAGCCAGTTCAGTGATAATTCTCCCAGTAGTTGTCACGGGCCATAGTTTATGCTAATCAATCAGTCAGTACGCTCCCTGGCACGCTACTCCACTCCCTTCCTGTTTACATTTCCGTTAGTTACCATGACATAAAAAGTCTGTCTCAATAGCCACCAATACTCCCTCCAAGCCCTAACTACGTTTCTCATTGTCAGCAGCGGCGCCCATGCTCAATAAAATCGCAGTCAGCTACTCCCAGTTTCTTCTGTGACATACAGTATCTTCTAAGGCAGCACAAAGTAGCACGTTATTTTTTTATAGATACAAGTTAGAAGTGTTTATTTCTATATAATGATGGAAAGAATGCAAAATCTATCAAGATTTTTTTCGTCGGTCTCCATTAATTCATCAAACACGTTAAAAATACATTAGTTTCAAAATGCG
The DNA here is from genome assembly GCA_933228895.1 of Platycnemis pennipes. Taxonomy (NCBI): domain Eukaryota; kingdom Metazoa; phylum Arthropoda; class Insecta; order Odonata; family Platycnemididae; genus Platycnemis; species Platycnemis pennipes. The sequence continues at coordinate 113,698,338 of OW121855.1, read as the reverse complement.
TTCCCTAATACCAATTAATATAAGAAAATGAAATATTAGTCAGCTGAACTCAAAGATCAAACCTCAAAGCATACATTTATTTACGCTTGGTGACAAAATTATACTCATTTTAGAAATAAGAGGTAGCTGAATATTAGTTCAAAAAACCGCTGGCACAGAGCGAGGACAGAAGAGTAGGTGCAATTCCAATATAAAATGTGCACTAAAATTGATAAAATTTGGTACTATAATAAGCCCTAAACATCTCTCTTCTGGGTTTCAAAGAGAAAAAAAGCATTTGAAATACTTTATTTTTGGATTTTTGGGTGCGTTTTGAGGAATTGGTCCCACTGTGTGGCGCCAATAACAGGCGTCTGTGACACTCACCTCTATCTTCTCCCAGGCGGAGACCAGGGGGGTTGTGTTTGAAACCTTCGGAATTATCTCGAATAGGTAACCATGGAGTCACGTGGTACAAACACGAATGGTTTGAAAATTTTATTTCTCTGAATCGTTCGTTACATTATCAAAATTTGTTTTCCCTTGAGTTTTTCTCATCTCTCTTGACTATAGATCCCACAAATGAGATAAAACACAATTGTAAACAATGAATGAGGTTGTAATCAGCGGTTTTAACACATCAACTTTGCCAGCCATTCTTGTTTATACCACGTGACTCCTTGGTTACCTATGCGAAATAATCTCGACTGTTTCAAACACAACCCCCCAGGGGAGTGTAGTCCAGCGTAATAATGCTAATTAATTATCAGCGTAGTCCAAAGAGAAAAAAGGCATTTGAAATACTTTATTTTTGGATTTTGGGTGCGTTTTGGGAAATCGTTCCCACTGTGTGGCGCCTATAACAGGCGTCTGTGACACTCACCTCTATCTTCTCCCAGGCGGAGACCAGGGGAGCGTAGTCCAGCGTGTAGGGGTCGACCGCAGCCTGCTTTCCACGCCGCTCCGCCTTGAGGGTCTTGTTCTCCTGGATGTCTAAGCGCGCCAGGCAGTACTGCCCGCGAATGCCCAGAGGACCCTTGACAGCCAGGCACTCGTCGAAGTCGCCCATGTTGTACACGTTCCCCGACGTGAAGCCACGTGGGAATTTGGACGAAGCTTCGAACACTGTCGGTGGGTCAGATTTGTGATTACATGCTGTTAGTTTTCTATTGTATAATTCCTTCAGTATAATTTTGCCTCATCGCACAGTGGGATGAAATCGTAAATATCTTTCCAAAATCCAAAAAGTGATTTCAAAAACTGATACGCATGCTGTCTCTGTTAAAAGTGTACATATTCGTCAGTAGGCGGTGTCAAGATGGTAAGAGGAGAAACGCCCGTGGTGCACCCGAAGAAAGCAATCTTTCAGTACCTCCTTAGACCTTTACTCCACTTGATAAAATGCGTAATTTTTTCCGCGAATTCATTAAAATGTGATAGATGGAGGCTCTTGTCAAGGTTCGAAAAACTCCATAGCGGAGTGGATGCGGCTACAATCCATTCCAAACACTTGCAGTTGCAGGCTGGTTGGACCAGACCGGACCGCGCGATCGAAAAACTGATGTGAAATTCGGCGTCACAAACGGTCGCAGCATAACTCATCGCATTCGCACTATGGAAGCTTGGTAGAGTTTCCCCATATACGTTACTCCGTGATGCTCGGCGATGCAATTTACTTTTTCTCTACATATATTAAAAAAATTACAAAAATTGAGGGTCCGCCATTTTGTTTAATATCTTCGGTAAATAATATCAAAAATGTAAGTAGACTACATTAAAACAAAGATAAGAAACTGTTTCATATAATTACATCACCTTTTATTCCAATTTGTTACCCATAAAGGTTCAGCAAGGGCTTGATTTTTAAGATTTCATGAGAAAATCGAGTGTTGACCATTTTTGCGGAATTTGTGCATATTTGACCTCATGAAAATTGTTAATTGTTGAGTACTAAGGAAAATGTCGTAGATTATCGGATGTACAGGTCTTTTGAGAATATTTATGCAGAGTTCCAACTTTCTGGCTTGAAAAAATCACTTTTTGAATTTTGGCCATATATTTTCGATTTCATCCCACTGTGCATTGGGCCTGTATTTACTCCATCTCAAGTTACTAATCTCCTCCTAATATTTCAATGACTTCATCCACATCTACATACTACCTTGTAAACAAACATAAGGCGTGTGGAAGGTGTGAATTCACACAAAACATGCATTAATTATCATGAAAAATAGGCGATTGCATACTATTATTGCTTGGCAGTTAACCGCATGTGGCATGTAGCCTGTAACCGTTATCTAACGAATACTTCCTTACGTACAATATTTCTCTCATCGGGCCTCTCTTCACTCCCTCGTCTCAAATTGATAATCTCCCTTATTCCCCTGATATATATTTAGGTTTGTCAGAGAACTAGACAGTGTGCAGCGTAAGGCAGATATGTTCGTTAAAAGGTGTTGCGATAGGTTGAGTGGTGTTTCAGAATTAATAAAAGAACTAGGTCGGGAATCATTATCAGAGAGTAGGTTAAGGTACAGATTAAATCTATTAGAGAAATTTCAATCGGATAGCTTTATTGAAGATGTTAGGCACAAATTAAAAAAACCAGCGTATTATGCTAGATTCGACCAGATAAATAAGATAAGAGAGATAGATTGTCGTACCGATAGATTAAAAATGGCATTTTTTGCCCGTACTATAAGAGAACAGAATAGGCAGCATAGCAAAGGGATAGGTAGGGGAAATATTTTAGAGTATTCTGCAGTGCATGATGCATGTCTTACCCCTTAAATACTATAAATACTAACTATAAAGTTGCATGAGACAATATAGTTGCTTGTTTGCATGTTAGTAGTGCCTACATGTATCAATGGATGGCATAGGCCGTTGAATCTCGGTGTGAGGATTTTAAGGTAATTCAACTAACACCATGTTTGTGAATGATCACTTCATTTTTTTTTTTAATAGCTGTGCTTGGACAAGAATATAGTTATTAATCCTTTTTAAGCATGATATAGAATGCATGTTTGGTGTGAATTCACCCCTGACTTTATGGTGGCTTGCAGGGAAATATGTATATCTACATATTCATAGTACTCTGCTGCCACCATAAAGGTGTGTGGCAGGGGGTGAATTTTCACCAAACATGAACTATGTATCAAGCATAAAAAAGGATTAGTATTAATATAGTAGTCAAAAATTCAATTCCTTTAAAAGATAAAGATACCAAAGCAAGCATGCAAAAACATGATATTAGTTGAGTTATCTTCAAGTCCTTATACCACATGCCGCTACCTATGCTATACATTGATTCACTCGTATTTGATGCATTTACCGCTATTAATATCCCTAATTGTAGGAGAAAAAGGACATTTTGAATCTGTCAGCTCGGCAATCAATTTTTCTAATTTTAGTGATTATGGGCCGGTCTACCATTGTAATTCGGGGTACGCAAAATATTTTTAACGTTATCAGTGAAAATATTATCTTGGCACTTATTGAAGTGATTATGTCTAAATTTCAAACATCTGCATCCACACGATACCTTGCAAGCCACCGCGAGGGTGTGTGGCAGAGGGTGAATCAAGCATGCACTACTAACATACAAACAAGCAACTACGTATAGGGTCTCATGCAACTAGATAGTTAGTATCTATATTATTTAACGGGTTGATACATGCATCATGCACTACAGACTACTCTAAAATATTTCATCTAACTATGCCTTTGCTATGTTGCCTATTCTGTTCTCTTATAGTACGGGGGAAAAATGCCATTTTGAATCTATCCGTACGACAATCTATCTCTCTAATCTTATTTATCTGGTCGAATCTAGCATAATACGCTGGTGCTTTTAATATGTGCCTAACATCTTCAGTAAAGCTATCCGATTGAAATTTCTCTAATAGATTTAATCTGTACCTTAACCTACGCTCTGATAATTATTCCTACCCTAATTGTTTTATAAATTCTGATACTCTACTAAACCTATCGTGACACCTTTTAACGAATCTAGCTGCTCTACGCTGCACACTGTCTAGTTCTCTGATCAAACCTAATTCATTCGGATCCCATACACTGGTTGCATACTCAAGGTGTGGCCTTATTAGGGAAAAGTAACATCGTTCTTTTGTCCTCTCATCACATTTTCCAAGTACTCTTTTTATGAATACTAGCTTTCTCTTCGCTCGGCCGCATGTATTTTAAATCCTTCCTTCTGTACTCTCTTCACTCCCTCGTCTCAAATCGATAATCTCTCTTATCCCCCTGATATTCCTTATCTTTCAATGGCTTCATCTAAAACTACATACTATCCTGCAAGCCGCCATAACATGTGTGGCAGGGGTGAAATCACACCAAACATGAACTAAATATCATGGAAAAAAAAGGATAAGATATTATATCCCATTCTAAACTTCATAATTTGAAATAAAGATAAAAATAGCAAAGAATACACGCAAAAATAGTGCTCTTAGTTGGGTTACCTTCAAGTCCGTATACCAAAGTGCATCGACCTATGCCATCCATTGATACACTCGTAATGGACATATTTACTGCTATTCTTGTACCCAATTGTGCGAGAAAAAAAAGGAAATTATGAATCTGTCAGTTCGGCAATCAATTTATCTAATTTTAGTGATTATGAAACAGCCTACCATTGTAAGTCGGGGTTCGCAAAATATTTTTACGCTATCAGTGAAAATGTAACTTGGAATTTATTTAAGCGATTAAGTCTGCATTTCAACCTAAGATCTCACAATGATTCCCTATTTAATTCATTAAATAGACATTAATTCATTAAATTGTATGCAGATGAAGATTTCACGTCTTTCCATAAAAGACACTCGCTCTTCATAACAATCTCGAGATTGCTTCCAACCCCGCTGCGCCGTCTTTCCTGCACGCAGGGCGACCTTTTATTTGCCGATGGGAATGCTCCCGAAGCACGTCTCGTTCCGTGAAGCGCACTGACCGGTTTCCAGGTTCAGCTGCGTCATCGCGAGGAGTGCGACGACCTTGGGTAATTGCAGCGGATGGAGTTCACTCCCGGCGATCTGTCTTATGCCTTCATAAGCGACTCAATACGGATGCTGTGAGACGAGGATGCCCAGCATCACAAGCGAGGAGTGATAGCTTACTAAATATCCATTGGAAATCAGCTACTTTTCCCTTGTTAGACCTCATTTGGAATATGCTGCCAGTGTATGGGATCCCTACGAAATCAGTCTAAATAGTGAACTTGAACGAGTGCAGCGAAGATCGAAAAGATTTGTAAAGGAACGGTACGATAACCTTATCAGCGTAACCAGTCTATTAAATGAATTAAATTGGGAATCATTATCAGATCGCAGGTTGAAATTTAGCCTTAATCTAATTAATAAAAGAAATGACAGATTAAAAATATAATTTTTTCCTTATACAATTAGGGATACGAATAGCGGTACATATGTCCAATACGAGTGATTGAATCCATGGCGTAGGCAGGTTTAAGAATTTGAAGGCAACCCAACTAACAGCACGTTTTTGCATGCGTAGTTTGCTATTTTTATGTTTTTAAATACTTCAGTTTAGACTAATACATTAATACTAATCCTTTTAAATTAATGATAATAAGTTCATGTTTGGTGAGAATTCCCCCCCTGCCACACACCTTTATGGAGGCTTACAGGGTATTATGTAGATGTAGATATCCCTCCCCCCACCAGGAAATAATATTTAATAAATCGTAGACCATACACATCCTACCGAAAGGTTGGAAAAACAATTCCAAAAGAACACCCGTTTTTTAGAAACGATCCAACTACCGACATTCAACATTGATCAATAACCGATATCTACAAACACGCATTACATATGATGCATAAAAGGGTTTGTCACTATGTTTTAGTCTAAACTTCAAAGTCTAAAAAACAGGTAAAATAGCAAAGCAAGCATGTAAAAACATGCTGTTAGTTGTACTAGCTTAAAGTCCTTATATCAACATGCAATTACCTATACTATCCGTCGATACGCTTGTATTCATTCTAATGGATATTTTTAAAACTATTCATATAGGTACGTAATTGTTTGAGGGAAGGAGGACATTTTGAATCTGTCGATTCGGCTATCAATTTCTCAAATTTTGACTTTGGTGCAGTCTACCACAGTAACTTGGAGGTCGCATAATATTTTTTCGTCATCAGTGAAAATATTGTCTTGGAATTCACTCAAGAAATTTAGTCTAAATTTCAACCCATGGTCTGATAATGATTCCCATTTAGTTCATCTATTACGAGTTTGTTTGTATCATAGATTAGAGATTGACTATATGGTGGCGTGCAAAGGGTTGTTTAGGACTATCCTAACTCACGGTCAATTGAAGCGACGTCGGGTACACAACAGGGGAGTGTCATAGATCCTTTTTTGATCATTATGCAATCAGGCGTCACCAGGAAAACCTAACAACATCGGAGTTCCGTGTTGAAGAAATTTGACAACGCCGCGTTATGATCCCCGCCCCCCTTCCACCCTTGCCGATGATTGGATGAATCTTTCATCAATCACCTGGACAGGAATATTTGCATAGGAGTGGGGGGGTCTTGTGGCAAAGTTGCAAGGAGTGCGGTCGGTCTCCCAAGAAAGCAGCCTTCTTTTCGATTGCTACTCGGAGGGAGGCCCTGGAAGATGAGTCGCCTAAAGGCCGTATCACACACTGGCCCATACCGGTTACCGTTGGTGTAAACTGGTCCATCCACCTGACCGGTAATCCCTCCGGCCAGTTATGCAATCGCAGCCAATGGAATCTCGCCTCACGGTCACGTACTCTTCAAGTGTTTACATTTAGTTCCTATGCTGCCTCAAATACAGCATTTCTGCCTAATATACAGGGTACAAATTAATTAAGGAGGTTCCACCGTGACTTCGCGATTCAAAATCCCATAAAATAGCTATGTTATTTAATGAATAAATACCGATCCAGAAAAACACCTTTATTGAAAATCATCTATAGGGTGATTACGCATACACAATAATTGTATGAGTATGCTAATACATAGCGCGTTGTAGTTGCATTCTATTTTTTACAAGCTCTTTTAAGTCATATAGGATCTTGTTTTTTCCCGGCGCATAATGCTGGTGAAGTCTTCACGGGTTCTCCACCGGGTCAGGGAAATGGCTAAGGCCGTTTTTAACTCATTTTGAATTCAGAACATGGCCGAAGTTTTGTTGCCACGTTTAATTTATAATGTGACAATACATTGTCAATCCCGCTAATACGTATTCTAAAATAGATTAAATATTTTCTTGCTTAGTTTTAAACTATGCCCTTGCAAATACAACTCTTTGTTTTGAATGTTATCAATATTGATTTTTTGATAACTCCTTGACATCAATGACATTTGGAAGCATTGGTATTAATTACGCCATGTCAATAACCAATTAAACATTTAAATTGCATAAAAAATGTAAGAAGGACCTTGGTAAGATGTATTCCAAAATTAAGTTAGTAAATAGTCTTGTAAGCACGTTCCGTCACGAGTACCGTATCCAATGATAACAACATACTGTAGCGCCACTTTCATGTAAATAACGCTTTTCTGATTTTTTTCGAGCAAACATTTATTAATATCAATTATACAAGTGTGGTAAGGCAAGCAATTATTCTCAATGCTAAATTCTACATAAGATTGTGCATCTTATATTAGTTTTTCGTAAAAACCCCATTTCTCTTTACATTATTAATCTGCAATTTCACTGCAAGAGCCATGCTCTGCCGTATACCACTTTTAAAATAGCTAATTTTCAACGTCTTTTTTCTTCAAATATATGATGGAAAGACCTCATTATTTTATTGCCAATCGATAGGAGGACCAAAAAATGATGTGTCCTGAAATTTTTACAAAAATGACATCTACTTCATAATTCGGTGGAGTCTCCTTAAATACATTTAATCTCATCATCATCATCATAGGTGATCAATCCTCAGATTGATTTGACGCAGCTCTCCACTGAGTTCTTCTATAGGTTAATCTATTCATATTTACGTATTTCTTCTCTTTCACATCCTCCATCAATTGTTCCATATATCTCACACGAGGCCTTCCTTTGTCATTCTTCCCATCCATTTGTCCTTCAACGATTGTCTTCATCAGGCCAACCGTGTTTTAAGATATGGCCTATTAAGTCATTCCCGTCTTCTTTTTAGAGTTTTCTTAAAACTCCTCTCATCTGCCACTCTTCTTAGGACTTCCTCGCTACTTACTCGGGCGATACATTTGATCTTCATCAATCTTCGGTAGCACCACATTTCGAATGCTTCCACCCTTTTCTTCTCCGCTGTGTCGTCAACCGTGCCTCTCACCTCAATAAATAGTAATGAATTTTTGGAAAAAGATCTGTTCTCCTCCTAGCACGTCCTAGAACCTGCGCAATCTGACAATGATTCCCAATTTAATTCATTTAATAGACTGGTTTCGCTAATAAGGTTATCGCACCGTCCCTTTATAAATCTTGCCCATCTTCGCTGCACACGTTCAAGTTCATTATTTAGACCAATTTCGTAGGGATCCTATATACTGGCAGCATATTCAAAATGATGTCTAACAAGGGAAAAGTAGCTGATTTCTCGTACATCATCGTCACATTTACCCAGTACTCTTTTGATGAATCCCAGTTTACGTTTAGCTTGACCCATTACTTCACGTAGGTATGTATTTACTCCAAGAAAGATGATGTGTCAGTCTTATTCCAAGATATTGAATGGATTAAATAATACCAACATCTACATAATACCCTGCAAGCCACAATAAAGGTTTGTGGCAGGGGGTGATTTCTCACCAAACATGCAGTACATATGATGCATAAAAAAGGAATAGTATTAATATACTAGTCATAATTTCACTATTTAAAAAAGATAGAATGCAAAGCAAACATGCAAAAACATTCTGCTAGTAGGCTTAGCTTTAAGTACTCATACCAACATGCGGCTACCAATGTTATCCATTGCTACTCTCCGATTTGACACATTTACCGTTATTCGTATCTCTAATTGTACGAGGGAAAAAGGACATTTTTAATCTATTAGTTCGACAATCAATTTCTCTAATTTTATGATTATGGTCCAGTCTGCCATAGTAAGTTGAGGCTCGCAAAATATTTTTATCATCATCACTGAAAATATTGTCATGGAATTTATTTAAGAGATTAAGTCTAAATTTCAACCTGTGATCTGACTAATATAATGCATCCTTCGCAAAAAATAGGTGATGCATGAGAGTTGAGTTCTGTTTTAATTGCACTTTTCAAATCTTTAGAGATTAGGCAGCAGTTGAAATGGTAATAATCAAAATATCGCGAAATATAAACACAAACATCACGTAGCCGTGAGACGAGCCCCTATTGTTTAAACGGTTGCACAACGGTCGGTTGGAAATAGAAGCATTCCTATCATACAAGCGTCATCCACATTAAAAATGCGCCTAAACCATAGTTTTCTCCTCTATCTTGTGATTGGGGATAATTTGATAAAATATAATTGATTACGACCATCAGTATTTAAATCCTAGGATTGGTTTACTGCAGCCCTCCTTCCTGCCCTATTAATTGTTGATTCTCTCACGCCCTAATAGGTTTTCTCTTTCGCGTCCTTCTTTATTTGCCCTTTATACTTGTCCCTTGTGCTTCCAAGTTGGACCTCCCTACTGTTTCCACTTCTATTATATTTCCAACTAATTCATTGTGTAATAATTCATGCATATGTTTATAGTTATCAATATACTTACAGCTGGAAATACAAGCGTAGAAGTAAGGAAACAATTCGTCAGAACGTATATCTTGAGCGTTTTTCTTTATGGCAGTGAGGCATGGACTATGACTGTACCGGAGAAGAAAAGGGTGAAGGCGTTCGAAATGTGAAGCTACAGAAGATTATTAAGATGAACTACGGATCCCACATACTAGCGGCATATTCTAAATGAGGCCTGTTTGGTATAATACAGCTTATTTCTCGTATCCTATCACCGCATTTGCCTAGAACCCTTTTTACGAATCTTAATCTACGGTTTGCTACACTAGTTATTTCCCTGACGTGTTTTCCCATAACATGTCATCAGTGATGGTGACGGTTAAGTGTTTAATAGATTTTACGTTAGATTTTTTTTCTTTGATGCAGTAATTATTCCGGGAGAGCTCATCTTTTTCTAGAAGTTCACTATCGTAATCTTTAAATAGTGTAGTTCTGACTACTATATTAATACTATTCATTTTTTATGCATGATATGTAGTGCATGTTTGGTGAGAAACCACCCCTTGCCACACACCCTTGTGGGTGGCTTGCAGGGTATTATGTAGATGTATTGCGAATTTCTTCAAATTCAATTCTAGCTGCCAACTATCCCACCGATCATCAATCGCGTCTAAATCCTTTGCTATAGACTGACTGTCCTCTTTATTTCTAATTTCCTTGTACACTGCTTCATTATTGGAAAAGCGACCCAGCTTACTATTTTTAACTACTTTACCCAAATCATTTGCACGGCATTTGAAATTAAATCTTTGGCCATCGCACGGACGATAAATCATGGATCACTTGGTGTTATTCGTTAAGAGGAGGCTAATGTCGACACCGTTTATTCCACCCTTCATTCTCTCTTGGGAATTTCTTCTCTGCCGTGTATACCATGATTTCAAAACCGGCTCATGTACAGCTTGAAGTTCCTTCCTTGTTTTCCTGAACTTAATTACTGATTTTATGTCGTGTTCGCAACTATTTCTTAATCGAGGCTAAAGAGGTTAAAAAGATGTAGTAGAATAAGCGATTAAGACGTAGGACTGACTGGAAAAAAAGCGGAATGTTTATAAGACTCACTTATACATTCCACACAACCTTGCGGTACTAGGGAAATGTGGCGAGAAGAAAAAATAGCAATGTCATCGTTTATTTGTTAGGCCCCGCCTAGAATATGCTGCTAGTGCATGGGATCCAAATGAATTAGGTCTGAACAGAGAACTAGACTGTGTGCAGTGTGTAGCAGCTAGGTTTGTCAAAAGGTGTTACCATAGGTTTTATCAACATCTACATAATACCCCGCAAGCCACCATAAAGGTGTGTGGCAAGGGGTGAATTCCCACCAAACATTTACTGCATATCATACATAAAAAAGGGTTAGTATTTATATACTTTTCTAAACTTCACTATTTAAAAATGATAAATATAGCAAAGCAAACATGCCTAAAAAATTTTATTAGTTGGGTGGCCTTATGGCCATACCAATATGCAGCTACAAATTTTATACATTGCTACACTCGTATTGGATATATTTACCGTTATCCATATCCATAATTGTCCGAGGAAAAAAGGACATTTTGAATCTGTCAGTTCGGCAATCAATTTCTCTAATTTTGTAATCATGGTCCAGTCTACTGCAGTAAGTTGGGGTTCGTAAAATATTTTTAACATAAGGTTATGGAAGGTTTGAATGTGTATAAAAATTAGTAGAAGAACCAGGTTCGGAATCATTATCAGATCTTAGGTTTAAGTACCTACCGATTTAATCTCCTGTCTAAATTTAAAACGGAGAGGTTTAATGAAATTTTTAGGTATACATACATCAAGAGTACCTGCGTAGATTTGACCGGGTAAATAAGATTAGAGAGTTAGATTGTTACACTGATAGATCTAAAATGTTATTTCTCCCCTCGTACCATGGGAGAACACAATAGGCAGCATACTAAAGGGATAGTTAGGTGAAATATTGCTAGAATAGCCTGCAGTCGTAGCTCATATTTGGTAACTTTTAGTGGCATGCTTGCACGGTAGTTGCTTGCAAGTACGTCTTGATAGCTCTTATTTGCAAGCATTTGTTGCATGTTTGGTGTTCTTCAACTCCTGTCACACACCCTCGCGGAGGTTTGCAGGGTGTTATGTAGATTAACCAGACTATTAAATGAACTAAAATGGGAATTATTATCAACCATAGGTTAAGACTTAGACCTTATCTCTGAAATAAAGTTCCACACAATAATTCCACAGATGACGTAAAACATATATTGTGACATCCGAATAGCTATAGTAGACTTGATCGTGATCATAAAATTGGAGAAGTTGATTGCCGAACCGACAGATCCAAAATGCCCTCCTTTCCTCTTACCATTAGGGATATGAATAGCTGTAAATATGCTCAATAGTATAAATATAAGTGTATCAATCGATAGAATCGGCATTTGTATCATCTGCATAGTACCCTGGAAGGCACCATAAAGGTGTGTGGCATGGTGTGAACTCACGTCAAACATGCATTACATATGATGCATAAAAAAGGGATTTATAATAATATACCTACTAGTCTAAATTTCAATTGAAAAAAAAATTAAAAATAGTAAAGCAAGCATGTAACATCATGCTGTTAATTGGGTTAGCTTAAATTCCTTAAACCAACATGCAATATTGGCATAAGGTCTTTAAGCTAACCCAAATAACAGCATGTTTTTACATGCTTGCTTTGCTGTTTTTGTCTTTATTAAATCTGTGAAGTTTAGAGTAGATTTTAATTTCTCATCCTTTTTATGCATGATATGTAATGCATGTTTGGTGCGAATTTATCCCCTGCCATACACCTTTATGGTGGCTTGCAGGATTTCATGTGTATGAAATTTTTGTCTCTCGGATTCATGCAATAAGTGCGTAAACAAAGAAGTATTTTTTTTGAATCTCTGTATAGTAGTAAGGGTACACGTATTCTATTTGATTGATAAGACATGTCTAGTGATAGTTCATTCTAACCCTTGCGATGCCTTACAGGGTATTTTGTATGTGAAACGACCCTCATTCACTCACACATCTTAAGCAGATCGTCACTCTCACCCTCCCCTGAACCACTTTTGCTTCCCTCTTAAAATCGTCAAGTTTCGCTTCAGCGCATCTGTTATCCTTTTCTATTCCTCTCCCCAACCAACGTTTCTACAATCTGCCGCTAGCCCTCCTTTCAGCAGGCAGACTCCACGATCGGAGTTGAAGCATTCATCTTCTTTTCTTCGTGTCTCTATAGACAGTCTCTCTTGGCATTGTTTCGTAAACCTGACCCCGTGCATTAGTGCAGTTTACTATTATGTTTTTACTGTCTTGATCAAAAGTTTATGTGGCGGACGTGTTTTAAACCGTTTGATTTTAAAATGTTTTTTCCCCACATTAATTAAAAAAAGAAAGAAATTCAACGGCGCGTACACTCGATGGCAAACTGTTGCATGTCGGTTACGTGTGACGTCAAAGAAATTTCCTCTCCCTGCCTCTAGGAGGTGCTGCTGGCGCTTCGAAGCAGACCGTGCCCTCCGTGAAAGCTTGTGAACAAGTATCTGAGGTATATTTATTTGGTTAATTTATTATGATTTACTTTTATTTTTTTGATTTAAAATTATTTACCTAGTATGTTCTTTTAAAAACCGCTAGTATTCACTTTACTAAGCGTACTGTGAAGTTTGCCCATAGTCGACTGAACTTCATTGCGTGCTATTTAGTAGCACAGTATTCCACGAGGAGGAAGAGCAGGAGTAGATAAAAGGACTGTTAATACCATGTTCAGCGGAGGAGACTTTCCTAGCCTTGATAGTTTTTACTACTTACTATGGTGGTAGCACCACCATAGTAAGTAGTAAAACCACTCAATATGGTGGTAGCACCACCATAGTAGTACCACGTACTATGGTAGACTGGACTATGATTAAAAAAATAGAGAAATTGATTGCTGAAGTGGCAGATTCAAAATGTCATTTTTTCCTCGCATAATTAGGGATATGAATAGAGGTAAATATGTCCAATACGAGTGAATCAATGAATAGCATTGGTAGCAGCATGTTGGTACATGGACTTGAAGCTAACCCAACTAATAGCATGTTTTTGCATGCTTAATTTGCTTTTTTTATCTTTTTTAAATAGTGAAGTTTAGACTAGTATATTAATACTAATCCTTTTTTTATGCATGATATCTAGTGGATGTTTGGTGTAAATTCACCCCCTGCCACACACCTTTATGGTGGCTTGTAGGGTATTATGTAGATGTAGATAATTTTTATAGGTGATTCTTAATGCATGTTTACTAGGTTTTAGGACCTCTGAAATACAATGGTAAGTTCAGGAAAATAATATTCCCTATGCATGGGAACGTATAATATATACCAGTTACGTCAGCAACAACGCTATGCAGTCCCACCATTACGTGCTTTTTCAAATAAACTTAGAATTAACGTTTAAATTTCTAGTACACTAAGATTTATTAATCCAAAGTGTTGGCGTAAAATGAATGCGTATATGATCGGGCACGAATCGCAATCAGTGAATTCTGTTTTCTTTGGCGAAGGAAACTTTTCTACTATTCTTTGCTTTCTATTTTGGGCCCCGTTGTCTTAGTTTTCGGTTTCAAACTCCGTTTCTCCGAAGGTAAGCCAATTGCTTCCGCCCGCGAGCTGTTTTGGAAGTGAATTTCGGGCGCATATATCGGACGGCAAATGAAGACTGATGAATTTGTGTGGCATTCTGAAAAATGGCCGCCGTCAACGGCGAGGACTCACAGAGCGACGCTGAGCGATGGAGCGAACTCTTGCCCTTGAGCAGCATATGACGGAAATTGATTTGAGTAATTTAGCAGTGCCATGTTGTGATTAAGATAAAATGGATAGGCCGAGTGAGTAATGAAAACATTCTAAAAAAAGGAAGAGGAGGAAAGCAAATTGATTAAAAAAAGGCAGAGCGGAACGAAAGACAACGTAACCGCGTTGAATCCATCAGGCACTTAGGTGTAACAATCAGTAATGATTTATCGTGTGGAAGACACATCCGGGAAATATGCGGCCGAGCCAGGAGAAAGCTAGGAATTATTAATAGAGGACTTGGGAAATGTGACGAGAAGACAAAAGAGCGATGTTACTTTTCACTAGTCAGGCCTCACCTTGAATATGAAGCCAGTGTATGGGATTCGAATGAATTAGGCTTGATCAGAAAACTAGACTCTGTGCAGCGAAGAGCAGCTAGGTTTGTCAAGTGGTGTTACGGTAGGTTTGAATGTGTATATAAATTAATGGAAGAACCAGGTTTGGAATCATTATTAAATCGTAGGTTTAAGTACCGATTTAATCTTCTGCCTAAATTTGAAACGGATAGCTTAACTGAAGAATTTTTATGTATTCGTGATGGTTGAGTAGTAGAGGGCTGGACTACTAGTTGGAGGGCCCGCGGTTTAAGTCCTGGGCAGATGCCTTTCTGGTCACACCCACCAGTTTTCGAATCGATTTTCTGCCTGTCAGAACTTAAATGCATGAAATTGCAGTTGGTCCTGGGCAAGGAACTAGCCTTCATAGCCTGAATGTGTGAATTTCACATGCCAATGGCATAGTACTACCCTCTTCTGTAAAAAAAAACTTCGTTTTGGTTGAAATAAATATCTTGCTAATGTATTCAATTCGGAGTGGAAAATGTCAAAAGGACAGAAATATTTTCATGTCGGTGATGTAAGTTACCTTTCTGTTTTTTAAAGCAATAAATGTGAGGTATTGGGAGAATTAGTTTGGGAATCATTATCAGATCTTAGGTTAGAGTACAGATTGAATCTATTACAGAAATTTAAAAGTGATATATTTACCGAAGATGTTAGATATATATTTAAAAAACCTGCGTATTATGCTAGATATGTCAAATGAGGAATATACTTAAAGAATATATTCCTCGCCATTTGGAACACGACATGGCGCTACACAATATCGAATAAGTTGCGCCACATAAAAGATAACACACGAGCCTGGAAGTCTTCGATCCGGGACAACAGACGGGAGGAGGTAATAGTCACAAGGCTCAGAATCGGACATACAGGCTTGACACACTCTTCCCTTCTCACTATTGAGAAGGAACCTCCAATATGCACAGACTGTGATTCCATTTTGACGGTAAAACATATACTGACAGACTGCACGAAGTACCAAGATATCCGGAACCGTCTCAAAATGTCTGGAGAACTAAAAACTATTTTGGGTGATAACCCAAAGGAAATTGACAAAGTTCTAACGTTCCTCCGCGAGACCAATCTTATCACAAAAATATGACCAGATTTTCCCATTTGATACGTCACACGCAAGATATACTGTGTATAGACAGACCTATAATAGCAAATGAAGGAATAGTTTTGTAATAAGCAATATTCAGGTATAAGCATGCGAAGGTGCTCTATGACCCAAGTTGTCGATGCACCTTAAACCAAACCTACCTACCTACCTAAATGTGAGGCATATAGTTGAATATGCTGACATGAGTTATTGAAATTCGTATTGTAGCTTCCTCCTCTGCTTGTAAATTATTTGTAATAAAGTTCTACCGATTTTCAAAAATAAATACCATCCAGATTTTTTTGGGTTCAATGGAAAAAGCATTTTATTACTAAAATCAACAGTCGAAAGGTGATTTCTGTCTGGAATAAATAGAAATGTAGGCTTTGCAATGTTAGGCAGGGGCGAAAATGGCGAAACGTCTTACCGCTACAGTGTATTTGACCAAATATCTCTTTCTAGGCTCCACCATAAGCTAAAAATGGCACGCGCTGCGAAAATAGTTTTAATACAAAATATAATTTCTCCGGTGAGCATATTTTAACTTCAAAATTTTTCATTAAAATGAAAGAGCTTCAAAAATGACCGCTGGTAAAGGGTCTTAATGTAGGTTATTGCTACTCATTTGTTTCAAAGTGCCATTATTTAACCGTAGGTTGCGATTCCGTAGTTTTCGTCCGAATTTATGCTTCCTTTACTCATCGAGGAAGTGCATGGCAAATTCCTAATGGCTATTAAATTCGCTCCATACAAAACATTTTGAAAATTTTTGCTTGGGGTGTACTAACATATGGACCTGAGACATGGTTACTAAGAAAGAGTGAACCCACCAAACTTGAAGATCCAGAAATGTAGTTTTGGAGGAGAGTATCAAGTACTAGGTGCACTGAGAGAAAAATAAATGAGAAAGTGCTAAATCAAGATTATACGTAAAGAGAGCTATTGAGAACTATTGGTAATAGGAAAGTTTAGCTCATCGGACACCTACTCTGGTGATACCTAGATGACCTACTCATGATACCTTCATGCAAAATATTTTGGAAGGCAAAATTCTTGGGAAAAATTTGAGAGGGCGACCGAGAACTTCCTATTAAAAAGTGGAAAATAAAGAGTGGAAATGCTCGCATACTAAAATGAAGAGGATGGCTGAAGACAGAGACGGTTGTAGATCGTGGCTGTGGTGATAAGATTCCATGTCTTTAAATACAAGACAATAAATTCGGACACAGCTTTAACCTCGTGAAAGACATCGTATGGAACAAGCATTGACAACAAAAGACAAACTATATGAATGTGGAGAGGCAAACGAACAGGAGAATCAATTGAGAAATTTAATCTAAATTGATTGATGGACGCTAATTGTATCAGTGTCCCGTGTAAGTGATGCCTCTGAACGTCGAAAGGATCGCTACCCCTGATTATTGAGGCAGCAGCCGCGCCTGCAACACATTCACAAGTACCTACTGCTCACGTTATGCCTTGAATATGCAGCTCGGGTATGGGATCCGAATGAATTAGGTTTGATCAGAGAGCTACACAGTTTGCAGCTTAGAGCAGATAGGTTTATTAAAAGGCGTTACGATAGGTTTAATAGCTTATCAGGTATTGGGAGAATTAGTTTGGGAATCATTATCAGACCTTAGGTTAGAGTACAGAAATTTAAAAGTGATATACTTACGAAAGATGTTAGGTATATATTTTAAAAAACCTGCGTATTATGCTAGATTCGACCAGATGAATAACATTAGGGATATAAATTGTCGTACCGATAGATTCGGAATGTAATTTTTCTCCCGTACTATAAGAGAGCACAATAGGCAGCATGGAAAAGGACTAGGTAGGTGAAATATTGCTCAAGTAGTTTGTAATGTACGATGCATGTATTAACAACCAATAATACCTTTATCGCTGCGTAGATACTGTGACCCTGTTACCTAACGTGTTTCCATGGGGAAGCTTACTTGCGTGACAATGGTGCATGTAAGGTGATCTTCAACCACTGAACTCACCCTCGCCCCGGCTTGCAAGTTATTACGCAGATTTAGATACATTGCAGATATCACACCATAAATGAGTCATCGTGGAGTGAATGAAGGAAGACTTCATGACGAATGCTTGCCGCCATGCTAGCGGCTTGCAAAGACCCCCTCGAGTGACGCAACGCACTTTTTATTTCTCAAGAGGTTCGGAAGAAAGACACCACTTATTCCTCTGTGCGGTCAGCGTTCCGCTCTTTAACTCACGGCAGAACGCAAATCGCCGAAGGAAGGAAGTACATTCTCTCTAGGCATTCAAGTGCATGAAGCTAACAACACCTTCGTATCGTGAGCGCTATGTTTCCTTGAAGCCACTCGGTTGCATCTGAGAAGTGCAAGCACGGGCCAGTCAGTTATGCCTGCTTCTCTTTTGATCGATAATGCATGTTTGGTATACATTCGCCCCCTGCCACACACCCAGGTCACTTGTCGATTGTGTCAAGTAGATCTCCCTCGAAAATAACTCGGGTGTCGTTAGTCGCAGGAGGAGAGGATTATTGATGCACCTATGCTTGCGGAAGGGGAATAAATCTATATCTTCATCCACATAATACCTGCAAGCCACCATAAATGTGTGTGCCAGTGGATCAATGCACACCAAACATGCATTACATATCATGCACGAAAATATTAGTGATTATATTGCAGTATAAATTTAAAATTTTTAAAAGATAAAAATGGCAGACAAAGAATGCAAAAACATTTTGTCTGTTGGGTTAATTTATAGTCCATATAACAACTTTCAACTACCTATGCTACCCATTGATACACCTGATTTTATACTATTGGATATATTTACAGCTATTCATATCCTTAATTGTACGAAGAAAGAAGGACATTTGGTATTCGTCAGTTCGGCAATCAATTTCTCAAATTTAATGACCATGGTTCAGTCTGCTGTAATAAGTTGGAGTTCGCAAAATATTTATAACGTCATCAGTGAAAATATTATCTTGGAATTTGTATAAAGGATTAAGTCCAAATATCAACTTAAGGTCTGACAATGATTGCCATTTTTGTTCATCCAATGGACTGGTTACGCTAATATCTCGTAGAAAGGAATATTGCTTAATATTTGATTTTATTTAAAGTGATAATTTCGTATCAATCGGCATATTTCTACTGAGTATGTTTGGTCAATTTTGGTCAGTTTTGTGCTATGATATTTGAAGATTGTGGATGTTTTTAATGTAAATACATAAATTCAATTGCGTACATGTGGGATGTAAACTCATAAAATGTAAAATTATTACGGAGGATTTGTATATCTTGCGTTTAAATCAGCACTTGCACAAATATTTACTTTTGCTAGCCTTGGACTCTTTCTGAGAATTTTCATTTCAGGCACAAGGAAGTATGACAGCCGAATAGCTTAAACTCCTTTGCAATAAATATTTGAGCAAAAATGTTGGAATGTAAGGCACTTCTGGGAGGAATCCGGAGTTCTTGGATCGCTCAAGGTGAAGAGAAATCCTCCCTTCCGAGATAATCTGAGGTGTTTCATTCCACCCTAATGAGTGGCGCTTGCCCGCTGTCGCTTGCGCAAAAGTCAGTGCGACGCACGTTAAGAATTTACAGGGGCATAGTCAAACAACTGGGAAATTATTATTATTATTTTTTTTGTCCACTGATCATATAAGTACCTACATGATATAAGACAATTCAAAAGTGTATGAAAAAACGACATACATGATCTTATAATTTAAAAAAATTAGCTAAAAAAATACCATTATATACCCAAATCCTGCAACACTTGATCCTCAAAGAATTGATTAACACTGTAATAGCATTTATTTAACAATAAGACCTTTAATATTTTTTGAAACAATGAGGAAGAGGGAATTTTTTTAGTTAATCAGGCAGCTTGTTAAAGATTTTTGAGGCCATTTTGTATGGGCATTAAGATAAGAGGAGTATAAACTATGATTGAAATGTATGTCAAGTTTATTTCGGGTGTTATGAGTATGGACTGTAGCATTAGAGGAGGATTTTCCTGGGTTATTTTTCACAAAGGTGGCACAAGTAAATATATAGATTGAGGGAAGAGTAAGTATATTCAGTTTGGTGAAAAGGGGTTTACCTGGTGTACGTATAGATAACCGAAAGATTGCTTCGATAGCCTGCTTCTGCATAGAGAATACTTTTACTGATTCCCGATTGTTACCCCAATATAAAACAGCGAAGGTAATTAAAGAATGAACCTTGGCATAATATAACGATTTCAAAATGGGGGTGGAGACAATGTGCATGTGCCGATTTTCGTAGTTGCTGATCTCGTTTGCTAAATCGGTTAATATTTGAAATTAAATCATTCGGTTATTCTGCCGGTCATCTTTTCATTGAAAACCCACCCATCGAACCCACGCCTCGAATTCCAACGCCATCACTCACGCCGCGGTGACGGACTCACTTGATAGTGGCGTATGACGTGGATCACCTGCGTGTTTTCAAATGCGTCCCCCGTAATGCCCTTGTTTGGCTTTAATTGTATCTCAAGATTATAAGAGCAGGAAGGGAGACACTATAATTCATTACTACATCTACATGATACCCTGCAAGCCACCGCGAGGGGTGTGGCAGGGGGTGGTCATCACCAAGCATGCAATATTGACATGCAAACAAGCAACTATAGGGTCTCATGCAACTAGATTCTTAGTATCTATAGTATTTAACGGGTCAATACATGCATCATGCACTACAGAATACTCTAAAATATTTCCCCTACCTATCCCTTTCCTATGCTGCCTATTCTGTTCTCTTATAGTACGTGGGAAAAATGCCATATTGAATCTATCGGTACGACAAGCCATCTCTCTTATCTTGTTTTGCTGGTCGAATCTAGCATAATACGCTGCTTTTTTTAATATGTGCCTAACATCTTAGGTAAAGCTATCCGATTGAAATTTCTCTAAGAGATTCAATCTGTACTTTTACCTATGCTCTGATAATGATTCCCACCCTATTTCTTTTATTAAATACAGTACTAAATCTATCGTAACACCTTTTAACGAATCTAGCTGCTCTACGCTGCACACTGTCTAGTTCTCTGATCAAACCTAATTCATTCGGATCCCATACACTGGCTGCATACTAAAAGTGGGGCCTAACTAGTGAAAATTAGCATCGCTCCTTTGTCTTCTCATCACATTTTCCAAGCACTCTTTTTATAAATCCTAGCATTCTCTTCGCTCGGCCGCATATTTTCCGGATGTGTCTTCCCCACATGTTACTGGTATGTTACTAGTACGTTAATACCTAGTAGGTTTAAAGAAGTTTATATTCTTTCAATGTGATTTTTGGCCACCAACCAGTGAAACCATTGGAGAAATTTCCAAACGATAATCAGAGAGCTGTTGTGGGATGTTCTGCTGCATCTCAAGACAAGAACTCCGTGACTCAAGGACGATTTCAACACAGCGTCATTCTACTAGTTTTCTTAGTCGACGTTTATTAGTATATCCGCGTGACCATAAGCAACTCACGATACAGGAGGTCGCATTCGCAGGCTGGGTGACTCGGAGACTTGTACGAGAGCAATCTAAGAGAGAACGTCTCCAGGGACAAATGAAAGCAGTCCATGGAACTCGACTCTGACTGGCGGGAGACATCTCGTGTAAAAAAAAGACCTAGTTCCAGCTTTTATGGAATGTCAGGGATAAAATAAATGCACAACGCATGGAAAATAGAAGTATGCTAAAATATTACGCAAAGAGATACTTGCCTAGTAAAGAGGGCAAGATTATTTTTACGTGGGAGCACCAAACTAAAATGCGGTTGAGCAATTCTCTATTGTAGTCTGTTCAATGGATAAAAATGGGGACGGTAAGAGTGGAAGGAAAGAATTATATAAGACGTTTGGCGGAGGTGCTAAGGATAGGCAGGTGGTTGGATTCGAAGCGCGTACGGCTCCGAAACGTGTACCCTAGGGAAAGATGAATTCGGCTGGAAGAAGAGCACGGAGTAACATAAAGGCGTGTATGCATTACTGGAAGAAAATTATTTCTTTGTCATGGGAAGCTTTCTTGATCGTTCGAACGGCAATGTTCATAGTAGCGACTCAGAAATATGTTCCCCTCACCCACGTGCACTCGGTCACTTCCCATTACGGATAATACACGGCCTGGATTCTCCAGCGGAAAAACTGTTCCGGCTGTGCCCTTTTTTACTGTTACTGTACCCTTTCAGACTGGCGGAGAGATAACGGCTGGAATGAACCACCGCCGCTGTGACCCTGGTTCTAGGGTGCGATTCGTGTTTTAGGGATTCTGGCGCATTCAATAGGATATAAGAATCGGAGTCTCTAAGGAGGGAAGAACTATCTTTAGGCTGACATTTTGAATAGTGTTCATCTAGTGACTCAAATGATGCTATCCCCGTAATTTGTAGGAATTCAGCATATTCTTTTTAAAGGGTACGGTATTTAATGTACATCACAATAGCCTCCAGTATGAAATTTTAGGGATTTAAGAATAATAATTTTTATAAAAATTTGAATACCTATTTATTGCCATAAATTCTTTTTGTTACTACAGCCACAGAGTTGTCTTTGGTGAATCAAATGAAAATTAATTGTTTTGTGGAATATTAGAAAGTATTTCTTAAATTTATGATTCAATTTCAATTGCTGACCAGGAAGTGATTCCCCGAATGTGAATCTACGGAGATATTGAAATAATGCAGGTTGAGGCTCTAGATTGCTTCTCCTGTTCAAAAATAAGGGGTGAATATTTTGTTTGCATTCGGAGTGAACTTTCTATATGATGTTTCCTATATTTTTGCTCTGTACTTGTTACCTCCTACAATCTATGTTACAATCAGAGTTTCCAAAATGAATGCGCCTCCAATTTTGTATTTGTTTACCCTTTATGCTCGGTAGCAGTGCATTCTTGGCGTGTTTAGCTAGACATTATATTTCCTAATACGCCAACTTAGAAGTAACGAAACATTTCATCAGGACGTACATCTGGAGCATGTGTCTTTATGGCAGTGAGGCATGGACGATGACAGCAGCAGAGGAGAAAAGGATGGAAGCATTCGAAATTTGTGCTACAGAAGAATGATGATGATTAAATGAATCGGCCTAGTGAGTAAAATAATACTTGTCCTTATTTAATATGCGAATATAGGACTCCTCTCTTACAATTAACAGATTGGACGTCACAATCATCCATGCCACGGAGGGCGAAAATACTCCTCGGGTTCAAAGTTGAGAAAGTTGAGTTGATAAAGTCCTAAGAAAAGTGGGAGAAAAGAGAAGTCTTCTGAATAGCCTAAGAAGAAGACGGGACAACTTAATCGGCCATATAATGGGACATGATGGCCTGATGAAGACAATCGTTGAAGGACAAGTGGACGGGAAGAACAGATAAGGAAGGCCTCGTAGAGGATATATGGAATAAATGATGAAGGATGTGAAAGAGAAGAAGTTCTTGAATATGAAGGGAAAAGCTGGTAGAAGAATTCAGTGGAGAAATGCGTCTAACCAATCTCATGGTTGCTAAGTAATGATGATGATGATGACGTAATGACAACGGGTGCTTTCCAATCGCCTTGCGCAGATTAGCGTACATCGCAACAGATCGAAACACACGAGCGCAAATTGAAACAGACAATTGGAACGCAATTGCGCTAGTGTGTTTCCAAGATGGCAGAACAATCGCGGTAAATTTGAAAAATCCGAAGAACAACGCTGGCAGGACAAAGTAGTGCGTCATGAAAACGTTCATTATCCATTATCATTTCGTGATTTTCGCGAACTATTTCGTGCAGAGAGATCGTGGTATCCTTCCACCACGTTGTGAGGAAACACAATTGAGGAATTACTTTTTCCATTGTTACATATTTCCCCGTCATTACAGAGTTTCGTCTGCTAGCGCAGACGAACTACGGTGAGGATCTGTTTCAATCTGCTTTGCGCAGATGACGTCACACATTCAATTGGAACACGCTCTGCGCTAATCAGATTGAAGCAGATCAGCGCAGATGGGCTATTGGAAAGCACCCAACATTAGAATGCTAAATTCACATATAATGGTTCTAATTTCATTTGTTTCGCGGTAAATTGCACCATACGTCAAGGCATAAACCAAAAAGCCTGGAAGTCCTTGGGGGCGAGGAAACTCCTGTTTTTGGACCTGAACGGACGTGGTGTCGTTTTGGGTAGCGTACGTAATACTGGAGCATAAACGTAAAGTTTAACTTAGGTGGTAGTTAGAGAGAGTAGGTTATTCTCCGGCAAGCAATAACCTTTTGTGGCATGTTACAGTGTTTGTGTAACAGGAAAAACAGAACGCACAAAATAGAACAACGTATTAAGCAGAAAGTGACTCGCGACTTATCAAACGGCGATTGTTTCAATAATTTAGGGAAAGAAAGACATACAATTCGTATGAACAGTTATCATAAAACTGACCGTGTAAAGTAAATTGCCCTTTGATTGGTTGGAATAGGCGCCCATTGCCTTAAACGTATCAATAACATTAAGAAAGTAATCGGCGTGCGGCTTAGTGGATAACTTAAGATACTGAAATGTAGTTCAAGATTAAGGAGCGATATTTGTTTCTACCATTATGGAACGATGAACTACAGAACACCGCTGTACTAAATCACGGAACGATGATTACCAGAAGTGAAGCAGGGCTGTCACTTCATACCAAGGGTCGGTATGCGTTTCGTTTACATACCTATACGTAATACTCTATACAAGCCATCATAAAGGTTTGTGGCAAGGATGACTCTCGACCACAAATTCTTCACCTATCATGCTTATAAAGGATTAGTAATCATATTTCAGTTGAACTTGAACTATTTTAAAAATATTTAAAGAGCAAAGAAAGCATTTACAAACGTGCTTTTAGTTGGGTTAGCTTAAAGTCTTTAAGTCAACATGCAACTACCTATGCCACCAATTGATACAATTACGCATATAGCACTGAATATAACCACGGCTATTCGTATGCATAATAATACGAGGGAATAAAGGCATTTTAAATCTGTCGCCTAGGTAATCAAGTACCTCTAATTTATGATCATGGGACAGTCTACCATAGTGAGTAGGAGTTCGCAAATATTTTTTAGAGTCAACAATAAATATACAAGTAAAACTGGGAATTTGGCTAGGAGATCGACCCTACATTTCAACCTGCGGTCTGATAATAATTCCCATTTTAGCTCTTCGAATCTAGGTCTATATGATACCCTGCAAGCCACCACGAGGGTGTGTGGCAGGGGGTGAATATCACCAAGCATGCACTACCGACATGCAAACAAGCAACTATAGGGTCTCATGTAATTATATTGTTAGTATATATAGTATTTAAGGGATTAATACATGCATCATGCACTACAGACTACTCTAAAATATTTCCCCTACATATCCCTTTGCTATGCTGCCTATTCTGTTCTCTTATAGTACGGGGGAAAAATGACTCTTTGAATGTATCAGTACGACAATCTATCTCTCTAATCTTATTTATCTGGTCGAATACGCTGGCGTTTTTAATATGTTCCAAACATCTTCAGTAAAGCTATCCGATTGAAATTTCTCTGGTAGATTTAATCTGTACTTTAACCTACGCTCTGATGATGATTCTCACCCTAATTCTTGTATTAATTCTGAAACACTACTGAACCCATCGTAACACATTTTAACGAACCTAGCTGCTCTATGATTCACACTGTTTAGTTCTCTGATCAAATTCTAATAGATTCTAACATACTGGTTAGGCTAATATAGTTAACCTCCCGTTACAAATCTCACCGGTCTTCGCCGCGCAGGCTCCATTTCGTTATTTAAGCCTATTTCGTAAGTAACCCATATGCAGCAGGCAGCGTATTCTATATGAGGTCTAGCAAGGAAAAATAGTTAATTTATCTCATATGGCCGTCATATTTGCCAAAACACTATTGATGAATTCCAATCTACGATTAGTTTTCCCATATTTTTCGTGCATATTTACCCCTCGAAAGATAATCTGTCAGTCTAATTCCAAAATATTTAATGGGATACATCTTCATTAGTATGTTGTTCTTAATGTAGTAAGTGTTACGGGGAGAAGTATTATTGTTTAAGAAAATAATTACTGCGCATTTCTTCAAGCATAATTGCAACATCAAAATAACGCACCAGCTTTTAATTCCTTCAAGGTCATCATAGGCTAATTTTCCGCAGACGATCGTCACATTTGCCCAGTACTCTTTTGATGAATCTCAGTTTTGGATTTGCTTGACCCATTATTTCACTCATGTGTTTACGCCAAGATGTGGCAGTCTTATTCCAAGATATTTACTTGATTTCACGTTTGTTAAATTGTAATTATTTATGTAGTAAGTGATAGGAGGAGGACAATTATTTTTCCAAAAATTAATTTCTGCACATTCTTTCAAATTTAATTCCAACTGTCATGTATCACACCCGTTTACAATTTCTTCCCGGTTATAATTCAAAGATTCTTTATCGTTTGGAACTATGATGTCTGCATATTTCACTGTACTGACATGCGTCATCAGAAAATAGTGGAAGCTTACCTTTTACCGCTTTATTAATAGGATTTATATGCGGAAGGAAGAAACGGTACATATGACACTTTCCTGTGTCGTAGGTGTTAAGTCACCGCGGGTGTTAACACGACGTGACTTCAATGAGGAATATGCACTATTTTTTATGCATCATTGAAGGTGGAGTTTATTAGGTAAGATGTGTTTGGCGAAAATTTCGCTTAAGAATTAAGTAGTGACCCAAAGATATTACTCTTTAAATGTAGCATGTCTTCGGCAGCTTAAAAATGCGGCGTCATCCCATGACGTCACGGCATAGCGTCACTATGGGCGTTGTTTATCTGCTGTACGTGGAGGTAAGCTGTTTAATGAATACTTGGTGGAAACGCATGTATTCACCTCATTTGCTTATGCAATATACGGATGTATTCTGATTTTTTATTTAAGTAGCATGGATCGTGACGAGCAAATCATCCATTAAATATATATTGCCTGTACCTGCATAAATATGTATTTACACGTTCAAAATAAGCAATGACGAATTAACAAACGTGGAATCCATTAAATATCTTGGAATAAGACTAACACATGATCTTTCCTGGGGTAAACACATACGCAAAATAATTGGGCAATATAATCGTAAACTGGGATTCATCAAAAGAGTACTGCGTAAATTTGACGATCATGTAGGAGAAATCAGCTACTTTTCCCTTGTTAGACCTCATTTGGAATATTCTGCCAGTATATGGGATCCCTAAGAAATTGGTCTAAATAATGAACTAGAACGTGTGCAGCGATGATCGGCAAGAAGTGTAAAGGGACGGTACGATAACCTTATTAGCGTAACCAGTGTATTAAATGAATTAAAATGGGAATCGTTGTCAGATGGCTGGTTGAAATTTAGGCTTAATCTCTGAAATAAATTCAAGATAATATTTTCAATGATGATGTTAAAAATATTTTGCGAACCCCAACTTACAATGGTAGACTGGACCATGATTACGAAATTAGAGAAATTGATTGCCGAATTGACAGATTCAAAATGTCCTTTTTTCCTCGTAAAATTACGGATATGAATAGCGGTAAATATGTCCAATACGAGTGAATCAATTCATAGCATAGGTCGTTGCATATTGGTGTAAGGACTTTAAGGTAACCCAAATAACAGCATGTTATAGCATGCTTACTTTGCTATTTTTATCTTTTTAAATAGTGAAGTTTAGACTAATATATTAATATCAAACCTATTTTATTAATGATGATATGTAGTGCATATATGGTGAGAATTCGCTCCATGCTACACACTTTTATGGTGGCTTGCAGGGTATTATGTAGATGTAGATGTATTCAGGGGCGGATTTAGCATCAAATTTGGGGGGGGGTCATGACCTTGGTCCGGGGAGTACCCCCCCCCCCACTCCCCACCCCACGGGAGAGAGGGGCGTTCTCCCGTGTACATTTTTTTAAAATGCCCATTTTTTACGCATTTTGGAGCCTAAAATTGCATTTGTATTCTTAACAACTAATGAAATTGAACAATTTTATACATTTAAGAAGTTTAACAATGGAGAAGAAATAAATACCCAACTTGAAGTTTACAATAATTATAAGATATTGACGTTTCATACAACAGAAAATGTGAACAAATTTCATTGGAAAAGGTTTACAGTGATGATAAGCTCATACATAAAAGTTAAAAACTCTCTGTTTAATTAGGGGATTACTAAAAAGTTTGAGTTGGGTGCTAATATTGCTCTACGGTATCATCAGTATCATGTAACAAAAGTTTATAGAAAGCCAACTCATGATCAGTTTTTCAAATTACGAAAGTGGGAAAATCTAGAAAATAATTGCATGCAAAAATGTTAAAAGAAACCGACAGCTGACGTCATTTGCGCCATGTAGGATAGGTAGGTAATTGGGTAATGGTAGGAGTTTTCAGGTTACGGAGGAAGTGTGGAGAGAAACCCGGTGTCGGCATTAGCCTACTCTTAACGAAAGGCGCCAAGGGGACTACGGTTTAACGTCCCATCCGACGGACGGAGTACTGACTTAAAATGCCCTTCACTAGGCACTCAAATGGGAACCGGTTTTCCACTGGAAAATCTGCCACTGCCGGGACGATCCCTTTAGACGGTTGTTTATTTCTAAAGATGGTTCATTGTATGTTAGTAAAAAGTCTTTTCCATTGTCAACTGCACGTACATGGAATCGATTTTCTTCGTGAGTGGTAAGGTCACCTTTTTCTCTTAAGATTATCAAACTTTTTAAGGGGTTCCTTTCCTAATTTCCTAAGTGGAGTCACGTTGTGGTGGACACTTCCTAAGCCAGATGAAAAAAGTACATAATATCTACAGTACAGCCCCCAGTCTTTATGAGACAGCACAAGCCAGGGGAAATTGTCAAGATGTGATCTCTGTGCATATTTTTCTTTTCCATTGTCAACTGCACGTACATGGAATCGATTTTCTTCGTGAGTGGTAAGGTCACCTTTTTCTCTTAAGATTATCAAACTTTTTAAGGGGTTCCTTTCCTAATTTCCTAAGTGGAGTCACGTTGTGGTGGACACTTCCTAAGCCAGATGAAAAAAGTACATAATATCTACAGTACAGCCCCCAGTCTTTATGAGACAGCACAAGCCAGGGGAAATTGTCAAGATGTGATCTCTGTGCATATTTTTCGTAGGCTTTCCTTTCTTCATTACTTCGTTATGAGGGAACTGGTAGTCTGAAGGAGGAGTCCACGGTTTCTGCAACAACGTAGTCTTCCCCAAGCAGCATCATATTATATCGGCCCGTTATCATTTTTACACCGTCACATATCACTATTGGCCAATCTGATATTGGCTACCGATGTCGGCAAATGTCAAAAGTGATAACATTTGCCATTATAAAAATAACATTGACTGACGATATTGGGCCGATATTAATTTTATGATAAAAAGACATCTGTCACCACTATACAGTGGCATAAAAACGATATTGGACCGACGCATGTTTGATATTACCATGGACTGATTTTTCATTAACATGATATTGGGATGATTTAATAAGTAAGATAGCTAAAATGTATCCTGGATAAAATTGTTAAAAAAATTTATAATCAGGGACGATCGTACAATAAAAATGCGATGGAAAAAAATGGAGATAGGTAGTTTCGATCTAGGAATGTTCACACTAAAAACCAAGCACTTTACCCCTTACCCAACTCTCCTAGAAAAAAAGGGGTAATTATAAGGATTCATCATAGTAATGAGATACCTACTTTACTTCTGACCCAACTTCCCGCAGTGAAAGATGCGTAACTTAAAGCGTTACCACTATAGTGAAATATTTCAGATTCGTTTTCTGTTGGAAGTTATTGGAGTTATAACCCAATATGGGGAGTTCACATCAATTGAAATGCGAAAAAAATCACCTGGACCGGGAATCGAACCACGGACCTTTGGCTGCGGAGACCACTACTCTACCCAGGATCCCTAAATCGCATGGCAAATTCACGGAGGTTCAAGGTACTACTAGTAGTAGATGTTGAGCCCTCGTGGTCCATCAAGGATGGCAACGCAAGGGAGAAAGGGCTTCAAAGAAGCCACGACCATAGGTGAACCCCATCCAGCGCTAAAGCCGCACTTGGCGGTAAATGTAGGATATTTCAAGCTTGCCGCGTGAACGGCAATTTGTAAGCAAATATCGAATCCTTACTAATTCTGAAGATTCAGGCTACTTGGAGTGGAAGCGAAACATGATAACACAGGATCGTGTTTTTTTCTTTCTGTGTTATCGAATCCTTAAATAATCATATTTCTTATGATTATTTTTTCTCCGATTGCAAAATGACATTTATGTGTCATTTTTATATCGTAATTATCAGACGATGTTAAAACGACATTGGTGACGTAAAATGACATTGGGCCGACGTATAACTGCCATACGATGCTGCTTGGGTCGTATAGCCTTCCTCTCATCCTCCCTTATTTTCTCTTTTTCCTCGCCGATGAAAAATTTCACGGGAGGGTTTAACCCCCCTGGCTACGCGCCTGGTGCGACCCCGCTATTCCATTATATCATATATTGGCTATTCCTACTATTCAAGGGTAGGTGAAGACTCACTTGTCTGTCAGTCGAGCTTATCACGAGGCATTGGAAACTGCCGAACATTGCCGAAAGCACTGCCGAGGCACTTCCGACTATGCGGGCTCTATACCTGTGTCCCAGATAGGTAGCATCCCAGAATTTAAGGAGGAGACCATCTTGTAAGGGTGTTCCTACTCGTTAGGCATCAAAAGGAAGCAGATTTAGGTACCTTTTTCAGCCGCCAG
The DNA here is from genome assembly GCA_933228895.1 of Platycnemis pennipes. Taxonomy (NCBI): domain Eukaryota; kingdom Metazoa; phylum Arthropoda; class Insecta; order Odonata; family Platycnemididae; genus Platycnemis; species Platycnemis pennipes. The sequence goes on along the minus strand of OW121855.1, from coordinate 113,667,447 downwards.
ATTTGGGCATCGACGATTGCATCCTTTTCCCACGATTCAAAGCGTCCAAAGCGAGAGCAGTGGACTCGATGAAGATGGCTACCAATGAGGGAAAGTATTTTTGCTGAAATTTTGTTGATATTTTTATAATTAGTCGTGTTGATTCGTTTATCACAATAAAATATCTTTATAGGGAGTAGTGACATGATTCATTCAGTAGTAGGAGAAGGCCGAATTGTTCTACATTAAAATAAATGCATTGTCTAAATTACGAAAAACATGAGAAGATGCTAATCTACGGTACCCTAAACTCAAATTAAATTCTATCTATACACAATGGCATGAGAAAGTCAACAATATGGATTGTGTAAGATTTTGTACATCATTTGTCATCCCTTTCGCATTTTCTTGTTTTTCATCGGTTTCAATCCCAGCAGATGGCAATACCTGCGTAAGGAAATCCCAATTCGTGCTCCCTTTTGGGTTAGCCAGCTAAATTTTAGGCACCCAAATCCATGCTACCTAATGCCTAACGAGTTGGGACACAGCTTATTTTATTTTTGAGCTTGTTTTTACAGTAGGGAGTGCTACGCTCTACGATAAATGCAACGTATACTTTTCTCACGTTTGGGACTTGTTGCCATGCATTTGCATATCCTTTACAAGGACACTCCCTTTAATCCTTTACAAGGATACAAAAACTATTAAACTAATAAAAATTAAAAATTTTTGATAAAATTTGGGGGGGGGGTCATGACCCCTGTGACCCCCCCCCTGAATCCGCCACTGGATGTATTTACCTTGTTCGTTTTAACTCCTGGAATCTCTGCTGTGACAAAGCAATCGCTGTTTTTTTCAAGAAGGACGCAACCACAAGGTAATCAACAAAAGGAAAAATGTCGTATTTGGTTATTTAAATCCCTTTGCAGTGATTTTTTCGATAAAGAAACGGCTATTATCTTCAAAATAGTATGCTCGATTCGTTTCTTTTATAAAAAGATGCCTGTTTCTGTGTGGAACCTATACCGTACAGTGACGTCAGAAGGTCAAGTGACTTCTGTCAATTTTCGGGAAAATTTTAATAGCAATTAATAATCATCTACCTCTACATAATACCCTGCAAGCCACCATAAAGGTGTGTGGAAGGGGGTGAATTCCCACCAAACATGCACTACCTATCATCCATAAAAAAGGATTAGTATTTATATACTATTCTAAACTTCACTATTAAAGAGAAGATAAAAATAGCAAATCAAACATGCAAAAACATGCTGTTAGTTGGGTTAGCTTCAAGTCCTTATACCAACATGCAGCTACCAATGTTATCCATTGCTACACTCGTACTGGATATACTTACCGTTATTCATATCCCTAATTGTACAAGGAAAAATGGACATTTTGAATCTGTCAATTCGGCAATCAATTTCTCTAATTTTGTGATTATGGTCCAGTATACCAGAGTAAGTTGGGGTTCGCAAAATATTTTTAACGTCATCACTGAATATATTATCTTGGAGTTTTATTTAAGAGATTAAGTCTAAATTTCAATCAGCGATCTAAAAATGATTCTCATTTTAATGCTTTTAATAGACTGGTTACGCTTATAAGGTTATCGTATCGTCCCTTTAAAAATCGTGCCGATCTTCACAGCCTACATTCAAGTTCATTATTTAGACCGATTTCGTAGGTATCCCATACGCTGGAAGCATATTTCAAATGTGGTCTAAGAAGGGAAAAGTAGCTGATTTCTTGTGCATGATCGTCACATTTACCCAGTAATCTTTTGACGAATCCCAGTTTACGATTCGCTTGACCCATTATTTTACGTATGTGTTTACCCCAGGAAAGATTATTTTTCGGTCTTATTGATAGATATTTGATGGATTCCACGTTTGTTAATTGATTAATACTTATATCGCAAGTGCTAGGAGCAAGGCTATTCTTTATCCAAAAATTCATTGCTGGACATTTTTTAAAATTTAGTTTTAACTGTCATGTATCACACCAATTTTCAATTGGTTCTAGGTCATCATTTAAATATTCTTTATTGTGTGGGCATAGAATTTGCCTGTACACCACTGCGTCATTGGCAAATAGACGAATCTACATCTACATCTACATAATACCCTGCAAGCCACCACAAGGGTGTGTGGCAGGGGGTGATTGCTCACCAAACATGCACTACATATCATGCATAAAAAAGGAATAGTATTAATATAGTAGTCAGAACTACACTATTTAAAAAAGATAGAAATTGCAAAGAAAACATGCAAAAACATTCTGTTAGTAGGGTTAGCTTTAAGTACTCATACCAACATGCAGCTACCAATGCTATTCATTGCTACTCTCCGATAGGACATATTTACCGTTATTCGTATCTCTAATTGTTCGAGGGAAAAAGGACATTTTGAATCGGTCAGTTCGGCAATCAATTTCTCTAATTTTATGATTATGGTCCAGTCTGCCATAGTAAGTTGGGGTTCGTAAAATATTTTTAACATCATCACTGAAAATATTGCCTTGGAATTTGTGGAAGAGATTAAGTCTAAATTTCAACCTGCGATCTGACAATGATTCCCATTTCAATTCATTTAATAGACTGGATACGCTAATGTATTTATCGTATCGCCCCTATAAAATCTTGCCGTTCTTCGCTGCACTCGTTCAAGTTCATTACTTAGACCGATTTCGTAGGGATCCCATACACTGGCAGCATATTCCCAATGAGGTCTAACAAGGGAAAAGTGGTTGATTTCTCGTACATGATCGTCACATTTACCCAATACTCTTTTGGTGAAACCCAGTTTACGATTATCTTGACCTATTATTTCACGTATGTGTTTACCCCAGGAAAGATCATGTGTCAGTTTTATTCCAAGATATTTAATGGATTCCACGTTTGTTATTTCATTTAGCATATTTCATTACATTCAAATTTTCAGTTCGGCAATCAATTTCTATAATTTTTATGATCATGGTCCAGTCTACCATAAAGACTACGTCTTCGTCAACGCAAAACCTTATGAGTCAACACGAGGGTGTGTGGCAGGGGGAGAAGTAAGATACTAAGTTGAAGTTCGCAAAATATTACTAACGTCGTCCGTGAAAATATTGTCTTGGAAAATAGTTACGAGATTGTCTTTATTTCAACCAACGGTCTGGTAATTATTCCCATTTTAGTTCATGTAATATACTGGCTACGCTTATTTTTACGCTGGCTACGATTATCATACCGTCCCTTTTAAAATCTTGCTGATCGTCGGTGCACACGATCCATTAAGCCTATTTCGCAAGAATTTCATGTACTAGCAGCGGGTTCCAAATGAGGTCTAACAAGGGAAAAGTAGTTTATTTCTCGTACATAATCGTCACATTTGCCCAGTACTCTTGTAATTAAAACTGGTTTACGATTACCTTGACCCAAAACTTCACGTACTCCAAGAAAGATCATGTGTCAGTCTAATTCCAAGATATTTAATAGATTCTTAGTTTTTTTTCAAATTTAAATCCAACTGCCATGCATCAAACCAGTTTTATATTGCTCCTATGTCATCATATAATGATTCTATTCGTTTGGGATTAGAATTGTCCCGTTAACTGACGTCCTCGTGCTCTATCTTTTGCTTTTCCGACGATTCAGAACACATTCCTGAACTGCCGTTGCGGAAATGTCTTTGAGGAATCCTCTCCATTGCAAACAAGAACCTCAGGAAGAAGAGCAAATACTCCGCGATGAATGTCAACAAAGCACTTTTGTGATGAAAACCGATTTACGATTACCTTGACCCTAAACTTCACGTACTCCAAGAAAGATCATGTGTCAGTCTAATTCCAAGATATTTAATAGATTCTTAGTTTTTTTCAAATTTAAATCCAACTGCCATGCATCAAACCAGTTTTCTATTGCTCCTATGTCATCATATAATGATTCTATTCGTTTGGGATTAGAATTGCCCCGTTAACTGACGTCCTCGTGCTCTATCTTTTGCTTTTCCGACGATTCAGAACACATTCCTGATCTGCCGTTGCGGAAATGTCTTTGAGGAATCTTCTCCATTGCAAACAAGTACCTCAGGAAGAAGAGCAAATACTCCGCGATGAATGTCAACAAAGCACTTGGTTTGCTATAGGGAAGACATATCATTAACGGACTTGGGCTTACGAGGAGAATCCCCCTTGGAATTTCCATCCACTCGATGCGATTCTCTGCATGTACAGGTAAGTGGAGGAGCTCCAATCATGCATGTTTAGGGTACAATCATTTCTTCTAGGAGACTGTAATAATTTGAGGGTTGCTTCACTCTGTGAAGGCCATCAGGGAGATACTTTCACGGAAAAGAATTTAGAATGACGTGTTGGATTTACCCAAAAGGAAAATTTTGCTTCCTCCCCACAAATTTTGAATCATTTGGGCTGTTTCGTAATGAGAGAGCACCATTCCTTTGAGCACAGGATGTAGCGAGAAATGTGGTGCGTCATTATAACGGGACAAGCTATTCGTCTCATTCCAGTCGGCATTTGGAAACGCTCCAAAATTATTCATTAAAAACATGAGAAGGCCTTCAGGAAAAGCCTGTACGGCTCTCGGAAATACGTTCGATATTATAATGAATGCAGAGGAGTCGGAGGATTAGATCTGGAAGTGAATCTATTCGTCATCAGCGTCACGAATGCGTGGATGGGATTCACAGAGGTGCTCGAAGGGGGAGAGGGGGGCATTTCGTCAAGTCGTGCACTCTTCGAGGGGCAGACTTACTTTGCACAGCCCATAGCGAGAAGTTGGCCAGGTGGTCCAGGAAGATGAGGGAGTGGTTCCGACAGAGCGGCGTCCTCAGCGCCCCGACGGCATCCTCGGCCGGCGCCTCAGCGGACGACGACGATGCCTGCAGCAACAGCAGCGCCGCGACGGCGAGCGGAGACGCCATGCAGACAGGCCAGCACCAACGGATCACGCCGAGACAACCCTGGCGGGTGACACCTCGGAGACGGGTCCACTGGCACCCACAGTGAAGCACCACACGCACCAACGGTAAAGGTCTCACCAATCCTGGGACGATCACCGAAGCGGGTGAAACTCCTCAGTCAGTTCGAAACTTAAGCACAACACTATGGACACTTATCGATGAGATCTCCGATGTATTGGACGTATACTTCGTTGAACTAAATGCACTCAAAAGCGTCCGTTATTATTTCATTATTCGCAGTGAGTTTTTTTGACGCTTTCGACTGGTGGTTACGGAAGAATAAACGCCATCCAGGAACGGGATCTGAGGCACGATGGCTGGGAATCCGATTTGATGGGAGCGCGTTTCGGCGCGGAGAGGTGAGTCCTGCAGAAGGTCAAGCTGAAGGGTTTGCGGAGCGAGGCGTTCACTTCGAGGGATGTCGACTGACTGCGTCCGGGAGGCCGCTGAAGCGAGAGGCGAGTGGGTATCTGCCCAAGGCGGCGTGGCGGAGCATCGATATTTATAGTCGGAGACGATTTCTATGCTTCCGGGGGGCGCTAGTTCCTACTCTATGCGTCCACTGCCCCGAGGTCCTCCGAACTGCGTCTCCTGATGACCTTTCTCTCTTTTCATTACCACAAAATACCTATTTGGTTCCGAAAGATAAGATTCGTGTGCCTCATTAAGGCAGTATTTCGACAGCAGTACATCTACATCTACGTAATTCTCTGCAAGCCCCCACGAAGGTGTGTGGCAGGGGGTGAAGATCACCGCATATGCAAATAAGAGCTATATCTATCTATTTCTACGACATACCCTGCAAGCCACCTTAAGGGTGTGTGGCAGGGGGTGCATCCACACCAGGAACAATGACACAAGAAACAAAAATATACAAAGCAAAACAAACACCACACCTTTAAAAGTAATTAGAAAAAGAAAAGAAAAAAATACTATTGCATCAAAGAAAATAAATATCTCACGTAGAAACTATTAAATACTTAGGAGTCACCATCACTGAAGACATGTTATGGGGGAAACACATCAGGTAAACAACTAGTGCAGCAAACTGCAGACTAGGATTCGCAAAAAGGGTTCTAAGCAAATGCGATGAGAGAGTACGAGAAAGAATCCATCTTACATATGTCAGGCCAAACCTAGAATATGCCGCCAGTATACGGGATCCGTACGAGGAAGGTATGATAAAAGAATTAGAGCGTGTGCAAAGGAGATCCGTTAAATTTGTTAAAGGCCGTTATGATAATTGTATAAGTGTTACGAGTTTAATAGAAGAACTAGGATGGGAATTACTATCAGAACACAGGTTAAAATTTAGGTTAAACCTTTTAAGTAAATTCGAAACCGATTTATTCACAAATGATGTTAGATATATATTAAGAACCCCTTCGTATTATGCTAGGTTTGATTAGATTAACAAGATTAGAGAGATAGATTGTCGTACCGATAGATTTAAATTGTCATTTTTCCCGCGTACCATTTCTACTATATATAATACTATAGCTATAATACTGCTGCCTAATGGAGAGTTGTAGATATAAAAGTCCCGTGCAATTAGGTGGTTAGTAACGACGCATTAATGAATTGATAACTGGTTAGAAAAACATTACCCTAAATATATTTATCAGCAGTTCCTTATCATTCATGTGTTTGTAATGCTTAAACATGCATCACGCACTTCAGACTACTATAGAAATTTTTTACCTACCTAACCCTTTTCTATTCTGCCAATTGTGCTCTCTTATGGTACGCGGGAAAAATTACATTTTGAATCAATCGGTACGACAATCTATCTCTCTAATCTTGTTAATCTAATCAAACCTAGCATAATATTTAGGGATTCTTAATGTATATCCAACGCTCTCCGTAAACAAATCAGCTTTGTATTTACCAAAAGTATTTAGACGGTTTAGATTAAATTTTAACCTGCGTTCGGATAGTAATTCCCATTCTTGTTCTTCTATTAACTCGTAACGTTAATACAACGGAATTTAACAAATCCAGCTGATCTCCTTTGCACACGCTCTAATTCCTTCGTCGTGCCTTACTCGTACGGATCCCATATACTAGCGGCATATTCTAAATGAGGACAATTGGTGTTATTAATGTCACTTTCATCATCATCATCAGTCAACAATCCTAAGGTTGGTTTGACTCAGTCCTCCAATTGATTCTTCTATCGGCCAACCTCTTCATATTAGCGTAATTCCTCTCTTTTACGTCCTTCACAATTTGTTCCACATACTATATACGAGGTCTGCCTTTTCCATTCCTCCCGTTCGCTTTCCCCTCAAGGATTGTCTTTATTGGTGACTATATTCACCTTATTAGTAAAACGGTTTATCTATGAACAAGCTGTATAATTGCCTACTCAGTGGTGATGCATAGGTGCCGATGGTCATATTACTGAATGACTCACGTAGGTACCAGCAGGTTTTGTAGGTGTCGATATTCTATTGATTATTTTGACAGAAATTTATGAAAAAATACTCCCTAAATACTAATACTAGTCAGAATTGGATTTGCTCACTTAAATTCCTCAATTGCTTTCCCCAACCATTGAGATTTTCATAATAAAACGCAAATATCATGAAAAAAGTGCGCTGTTTAGAAATCTCTAGGAAATATTTCTGTGTATAAGGACGTTGCAGATGAGGGATTGAGCTGAATTGAAGTTAACGCTATATTCATTGCGAGTGGGGACTTATATTAGGTAAACACACAATTGAATCATTTCCATTAGTCTGTCGGGAGATTTATTGTAGCCTAGTGAACTTAGATTACTATTTTCCTTCGTAATTCCTTGATGACCCCATCATCTTATTGATTCCATATACTAGTAGCATATTATAATTAAAAATTTCGATTACTAGAAATATTTATATATTCATGCTGGTTTATATTAGTTTTATTGCTCCAACATAGACCTGGAGCAAAAGATAGTCCACTTTCTACCTGGTTCGCAAGGAGCGCCCTAACAAATCCCCTGGCCCCGATCGAATTCCCTCCTGCGTAGTACCTATATAGTTAGCTGAGAATTACTATCAGAACCAGCGTTCTGATAGTAATTCCCATCCTCGTCCTTGTATTTCACTCATAACACTAATACAATTATCATAACGACCTTTATCAAATCTTGCTGACCTTCGAAGAAATACCCTCAGGCGTGACTTGTGGAATTGAATCATCATGAAAATAAAAATGACTTGGTATATTCCACACTTTTATTAACAAGACCGACCGCGGTTTCGACGGCTATAGCGTCATCATCAAGGCAACATATAGTGTACAACAAGTGCCGAAGGAATGGCCATAAATACAAAGCAGCAGGGGGGGTGGGGTAACATATTGAGGCATGGTGTGGGAAGGTTGGATCACTTGCGGTTGACTTGGGCAAGGAGTTCATTTGGTAGGAAGATGAAGGGGGGGTAGAAGTAGGTGGAAACGCTTTCCCTTGGTTGAAGGTTAGTGGAGGGGGGGGGGGCTGCGGAGGGATTGGGGACGGGTGTGGTATGGGACACGTTACAAAGGGTTATGCTTTAAACTCTGCCATGTCATTTAAAATAGGGTTTATAATAGCAGACTCTGTAGTTATTCCGAGGCAGTCTTTTAACGATATTGTTCGTCATGTTCCCTAGGAATGGAAGTTTGCACCAATGTGTATTATAAACCCTCCACTTTAGATAAGTTATTGTTTCATTCTAAAGATACACTTGAACCTTCAAAAAAGAGTGGTGTTTATATGTTAAAGTGTTCGGACTCTAATGGTGCATATATAGGACAAACTGGACGGAAGTTTTCCACTCGTGTGAATGAACACAAGAGGAGTGCAAAAAAACAGAGATGAAAAATCCACCTTTGCCAAACGTTTGACAGACATTGGACATAGTGCAGATTTTAATTTTAATGTTTTACATGTGTGTGACAAAAATTTTAAACTGGATTTTTTAGAACGATACGAAATTGTAAAATACTCCAAATCTCAGAATGTTACTATTTTAAATGACATGGCAGAGTTTAAAGCATAACCCTTTGTAACGTGTCCCATACCACACCAGTCCCCAATCCCTCCGCAGCCCCCCCCCCCCCCTCCACTAACCTTCAACCAAGGGAAAGCGTTTCCACCTACAGGCCCCCCCCCCTCCATCTTCCTACCAAATGAACTCCGTGCCCAAGTCAACCGCAAGTGATCCACCCTTCCCACACCATGCCTCAATATGTTACCCCACCCCCCCTGCTGCTTTGTATTTAAGGCCATTCCTTCGGCACTTGTTGTACACTATATGTTGCCTTGATAATGACGCTATAGCCGTCGAAACCGCGGTCGGTCTTGTTAATAAAATTGTGGAATATACCAAGTCATTTTTATTTTCATGATTTCTTGCTGACCTTCTTTGCACATGCTCTCATTCCCTTATCATATTATTCATCCTTTGGATTCCATATACTAACGGCATATTCTATTTGAGATCTGACAATCGTGAAGTAGCATCTTTCTCATACTCTCTCATCACACATGCCTTGAAATCTTTTCACGAAACTTATCCTGCGGTTTGCTATAACTGTCATATCCCTGATATCTTTCTCACATGACATTTCTTCAGTGAGAGCTAGTTATTTAATTATTTCTGCGATAGAGTTTTGATTTTGCTGGATGCAATGAGTATTCCGGGGAAAGCTATTCTTCTTCCAAAAGTTCAAAGAGCCTTAGGTTAGGAAGTAAAGGGGAATGGGAGAAGAAATTCGTTGACATTTTTTTTCAATGCAACGGACAATTTTCAAAATGTATATACTTGTTCACCTACACCAGCGGTCACAATTCACGGCCCGTGGGCCGGATCAGGCCTTCCGACGGTACTTGAATTTGCTTGATGAAACGTTTGGAACACGGGACGTTGTGATAAAATTTAAATTTAAATATTACGTTTGAAATACTAGGTGATATACTAGGTAATAAAGTCATCCATAATAATAATACTAGGTATAATCCGTCATAATAATACTAGGTAATAAAGTCATCCATAAAAAATTGCAGATACATTGCACAAAAAAATAAACACTCAAGTTGACATTTCCGTTGAGGTGTTGAAAAATTTTATATTAGTATGAGTATACGTATGAATCAAATTTTTTAATGGGAAAATAATATCCAAAAGGCCACAGCGGTAGAAGCAAAAAAGCTAAAAAATAACCACCTAACACCCTATTGCATACATGCTTTTCTGTTACCCTGTATTTCTTGTTTTTCATTGTTTTTTACAGCAACAATTGCAATAAATGAATTATGTTGAAAAATATAAGTACCTAATTTAATTTAGTGTCAGTTTCTAAATGAAGTTAATGTGGATTTCATTGTCGGTGACTTGGATGGAATATGACGACACTTATTGGCAGATAAACATGATGGAATAAATAAACTCGTACTAGTCAAATAGTTAATGATTCTGAAAGTTTTCGACACTGTGGCGCGATTATCAAAGGAATATTTTCTCATCAGTTTTTTCAATCATGTACCGGAGCTTCTGACCGGGAGAAAGCTACCAGGATGAGAATAGACGGGAGGAGAGAAACCAGCGATAGACGCCAAGAGAACACCGCTTTGCAGTACTAGAACTCCAAAGCACTCGAGCTGGTATCGGCTACACGATGAAAAATATTCCCTGCCTGCCGACCCTGCCTGGGTTCGAACTCGGACCCTTGGAGTGAGAGGCCACTCTACTCGAGTACCATAAGAGATAACAATAGGCAGCGTAGCAAAGGGATAGGTAGGTGAAATATAGTTAGATTAGTCTGCAGTGCATGATGCATGTAATAACAATCAATAATCCCTTTCTTATTTCATAGATCTATGACCATCTAGCTATATGTGACCCTATTATCTATCATGTCTCCGTTAAATATCCTAGATGCATTTAAAATAGTGCAAGGTTGGTGATCTTCACCCCCTGCCGGACACCCTCGTGGTGGCTCGCAGGGTATTACGTAGATGTAGATGTACTCTAACCACTACATCAATCCGATCTCCAATGATGAGGAGAGGGACAATGGGTTAAAAAGGTGGAAAAGTGAGTTTGGGATGGGGAAGATACATTGTAGAGGGACAACTGGTTAGTGGGCTCAATGTCATTTAGCTGGCCAATTTCACTACACTTCGAATAGGCTACAATTTCAAAATATTCCAAAAATTCCAGTCTTGGTCCGTTGCTACAGAACTGGAATACAGTAAGTTCAAAATTTGAAACATGTTGGTGAGATAAATGGTTAAGCCCGAATCACACGATCATTTTTCTCGTCCCTTTAATTCAGGGACCGCGAAAATGATAGCTCAAGCTATCATTTCGCCGCTCACACGATCATTTTTACCGTCCCCTCTCGTATCATTTCTGTTCGCGAGATACGGTAAACAACTTCGTAACTATGGATTATTTACATCGTTTTGCTGCTTTTGGCTGCAGCCAAACGTTTCTTTCAGACCGTGCGCTCTGATTGGCTAAATGACAGGCCCGAGGGACGGAAACAAGGACGTGCTCAAATGACAAAAAAGGGATAGCGAACCCTATCATTGCCGCTCTCCGTGAAGTGATCAAGTCAGACGATCATTTTTAAGCTATCATTTGAGCTATCCCTGAAAGGGGACGTAAAAAATGATCGTGTGATTCAGGCTTTAGCAAAGCCCGCTTTATCGTCAACAAAATAAATGATTTAAGTTGTTCTTTACGCTGAAGCTTCAACAAATCTGTCTGCATGCGTACAATTAAATGATTCCCCGCGTGTCAGAAGCAAATGCATGCCACTTTTAGTACCAATATTATAATGTAATATAATTTTAAAGACCGAAACGCAACTAAATTATCCACGTATCGACCTTGATTAAATTGCTTGGGATAGGCAGAATGAAATATCTCTTTTGCTACATGATAGTTGGTAGAAATAAACGCGTTAAGTCCTATTATTTCATTTATTTATTGTAAAAGCGTACAGTGCACTATTTAATAAATTATATTCTTAAATGATTTTTGATTTTTCATGCTTCTTAGAAGGCGAAATAAACATTAACCATAAAAATAATTGCACAAGTCCTGAGGCCATTATTTTTCGTAGAAAATATTTAATTTTATTCCGTTTTGAGTGCATTTACACTGTAAAAAGTTTATCTGATTGTCAGTGCAATCTGAATTTAAACTCAGTCTGATTTTACGGTAGTTGTCTAAATTTAAGACTCAATATGCGTGAAAATTAGATACACCTCCGTTTTATTTTAAGAACTTAACTACTGCATATTAAAAATAAGATGGTTGTGATGTGACGTATTTGATCGTATGTAGACGTGTTTTGGTGTTTTTTTTAGAATTTCTTCTGCGCTCTTAAACCACCGTGGAAGCCGTTTTTTCTGCGAGTTTCTGGAAATGTGATAAACGCCTGTTTTTTCCCCCCATCTTAACGTCTCTTCCAAGGTATGTGGAACAGTTTTTTTTTAACTTGAGAGTACATATATATTCGAAAGCCAAACTTCCTTTTATTACTCCTATCACTGCATTAATTGCCGTAATTGTTGCTTGGTTCCGCATCATATTGCATGTCCGCTGACATTTTATCTCAGAATATAAAATATTTAGTGAATATTTAAGTGTATTCATAGTGGAACTGATTTAATAGCTGATTGGTGTTATATAAAATAATGGTTTCCAATGAAATAACGAGAGGGAATCTTAAAAAAACTCAAGTTTGTGCATAACAGCGTTTGATAAAAAAGAAAGTTAATTTTGGAGTATGTAACAAGAAAGTTATTTATGGTGGGCATTGAAGACGCAACAAAGACTCTTGAAGAGTATCTACGAAATCGTTTTTTAGAGATTACTTCATGGAATGTGAATGAAGTTGTACCAGCAACGAAAGATCTATGGAGCGCTATAAAAAGGGGCTGAATACTTCATTTATGTTTTCCTGAAATTGTACTTCAATATTAAAGAAGTCTTCGCGGATCACACTGTGCTGTACAAAATCATACTGTACATCAATACTTGCCGGGTTCTTCACAATCATCCTGAAGATATAGACGTCCTGTAGATTATGTCTTCAAGCCAATTAAAATTTTAATATAGTTTGTAACGTCTGATATTTGTTTTTTTTTGTCTGAGAGATGTTGGTGGGTTGCTGGGGGAGTGAAGCCGGGGATTGTTGGGTTGTTGATTGGTTGTGGATGGTTTGGAGAGATGGAGGATAAAGGAGACATGATAAGTAGCGTTTTCTTTATTGAAATGAATTGTCTCCCGTAATATATGTCCGACCTTACAAGTTAAATAAACCTTTGTAGAAACGGCCGGACGTCCTGAGATACATTTCAACGTCTCCAGCTGGCCGGGAATTGAACAGGAGCTAAACCGGTGAAAAAACTAACAACTTCAGAGGTTTTTTTCTGGACCGGTTCCAATGGCGAATCTCCGCAGTGGTTAAAAGTGAAGCAGAAAAAATTGCGAAGTGCTCCGGGTCGGAGTGATTGTCGGAGCGGAGACTCGGGCACTCACCTCTCCACTTCCGACCTTCATCAAGCCCGAATTCAACAGTCACTCTGGAGCGCGTTATTACGCTCCAGGCCGCACGGACGAGCAAGCCATGAGGCATCAGTCAATTACTAAGCGACTCTTGATGAGCCTAAAGATAAAGTCTATGGAGAGGATTGTTGTTTTTTTTCTTCCTCATAAGAAAGTAAAAAGAGCATCTTCGTTCTTTCGAAAGAAGTTGTGTCCTTATTGTCCTGAATATTTCTACGCAGTCCTACGACAAAAGGTTATGGGCCCAGAACGCACTGTAGTGGCTATACGTTAGTTGAATTTCTGCTTAGCAATTTTAAAAATATGAGCGAAGTCAAGTTCAACACTACTACCCCTGGTATTACAAAATTGAAGGGGAGTAGCAATTATACTACGTGGAAATATTCAGGACAATTAGGACACAACTTCTTTTGAAAGAACGAAGATGCTCTTTTTACTATCTTATGAGGAAAAAAAAGACAGCAATGCAATAAACAGCCCAATAAACAAGAAGCTAGCAACCGGAGATGAAGAGGCACGGGTTTAAAAAAACAACGAGGATGACGCATGTCTATTACTGGATAATCAACAATCACTTTTATGCATTCATTTTCCAATCAGTGAATTTCATTTTGTTTTTCTATTGTTTTTTTTCCAGCATGTTTTCAATATTTTGGATCGATTTGTGATGGTGATAGAGTAAGGGGGATTGTTGGAGGAGAGGACATCTTGTTGAAAGTTAATGTGTATGAATTGAACCAAGGCCGTTTCGTATACCGAGACGGCCTTGATTGGACTATTTAATTTGATATTGTAGAGACAAAAATAAAAAGTGCAAAGGGATATTAGAAATTCCATTTTAATCGCTTTGGCACCATAATGATAGATGTAGTGGAATGGAATGGCCTTTATCTGATGCGAGATGAAATGGTTGGCTAAGTCCAGTTGCTTAATGTATGCTTAAGGAGTGCCTATGACGAGGCTTTGCCCGGTTCATTGTGTAAATAATAATGTAAGATAACTTCTTTGGAATAATCTTCTCATTCTTTCAAACACTACATTACTGCACTCTACAGTATACGTTTCAGTTATTGTGTTTAGATTGAAGTTGCATTTATTTCATGGCATTCATAACTTTTAATACCAATGTGTCCCTCTCTTACTATTCTAATGAGGGAAAAACTCAAAGTAGTAGTAATTCAATTTCTTTCTTCGACACCTGTCATTTCCGTCCACAAATTTTGCGCGGAAAATGTACGGGTGCTTAAACTAGTTTATTATCACTAATCCCTCCTCATGCATGACATGTCGTGCACTTTTGGTGAGAATTCACCCCCCGCCACACACCTTGTTGTGGCCTGCAGGGTATTATGTAGATGTAGATGCTTTGAATTGTGCGCTTGTAATTACAATTCCAAGCTAAAGTGCTTGGAATAAATATAAACCATAAATAAAGGTTTTCAAAAAGATTATTAGGGAAGTTCGACGAACTTGGTTCTTATATCTTAGGAAGATTCTATCAGGAAGGAATGTTACCCGCTGAATTGCACAGTAGCAGAAATCCCACAGAGAAATCCCGCCTTGACCGGGGTTCGAACCCGGATCCCCTGATATCCGGCCAGGTGCTTTAGCCAGTTAAGCTATCGACGAGGTGTCATTTTTCCCTGTGGGATATTAGGGGCCTTCAAGAAACTAGATGTTCTCGAACTGCTAGACAAATAGGAAATCAGGGGATCCGGGTTCGAATCCCGGTCAATGTGAATGATTTTTTTCTCTGTGGAACTTCTGCTATTAATGATATCGTTTTGCCCCGTAAGCTTACGAAAATCGTATAATGGTAGGTATATAGCGAGTGTTGAGATTTTTTAAATTAAATTAAATAGAGAATTGAGAAAACCTTTAATTTTCAATTTTTACTGGCGTTTCGCCACCGCTATTGAGCTTGTTTTTGTGAAATTCACTCCTCCCTCCGTCAAACCGTTCCTTCAAACCGGAGAGTTCGCTACGAGGATTCGTATCGTATCGTATGGTTTTTCTTCCAGGCTTATTCGCCTTTTCGGTTCCTCTTAGCCTTATGCCCTTGCGGCGCAGCTCTTCGAAGGGAATGTTTTTTTAATTTGTGTTTAAGATTAATGGATTTTTGTGTGATTGTGCGCGTGTTCTTCTTTTGTGATTTAGTACTTCTGTATTGGATGTGTGTTCTTCTTTGTATTGTGAGTTCACAGTGATTTCTTCTGAGTTATGTTCTTGTAGGTGAGGTGAGGAGATGATATTTGTGAGAGTGTTTAATTGTGTGTCATTTGTAGAACTGCCGTTTAATGTATTTTAGGGATTTCAATTTTTGTTTATAACTAATCAGGTTCCGGCGGTAGTGAATATGGGGGTTGCTCTGCTGTTGATGCCATCTGAATGGGATCTGAATTTGTGAAAAAAGTTTTTTGTAATGAGGTTTTGCCTGGAGAGTAATCCGTAGACTCGCTGGAAAAAGGTTGCATAAGGTTAGGTGGATCAAGATGGCTGATGGCAGGATGAATTCTGACGGTTTTCTTCGTGGTTTTACAAGGGCGTATGGAGGATAGGATGTTCTGTGGAGGAATTTAGTTTTCGGTGAGGCTGAGATTCCACATGTTGCGGAATAAGGGATTGGGATGTTTGTCTATGGAGCGTTTGAATTTCAAGCAGTTATTTGTGATATATTCTGTAAATAGGAGTATTCGTAGTTCATTTTGTAATGATGCATTTGGGTGGAACCAGTGTGCACCTGCTATGCTCCTGATGATAGTGTTTTGGATGGTTTGAAGTTTTTGACGTTGGGTATGGGAGAGACTGGCTGCCCAGATTTCACACCCATACATGGCGGCTGGTCTGTTGATGGCTTCGTAGATTAATATTTTTTAGGTTCAATGATATGGTGCTTTTATGGTTTAACAGTGGGTAAAGGGATCGTTTCATTTTTTGAAATTTGTCGGTGATATTTTTGTAATTTGGGTGGAACTGCAGTTTTGAATCCAGTGTGATACCGAGAAATTTGTGGTAATTTTGGGTGGGGATGATTTTATTGTTGAAGGTAAGGGGATTTCCCAGGCTTTTGCGTGGTTTACTACTTTTCTTGAGGAAGAAGGAACTTCAACACATTTGTTGGGATTGACGGCTATTTTCCAGTCGGTTGCCCATGAGTTATAAATGTTTAGGTGTTCTTGGATGTTGCGGCGTGCCGTGTATAGCCATCTATGTGAGGAGGAAATTGTTGTGTCATCAGCGAAAAGGTATATGTTTGTGTGAGGAGTTGTGGGGATGTCGTTCGTGTATATGTTGTAATGTGTAGGAGAAAGCACTGCTCCCTGTGGCACGCCGGCTTTTATTGCTCTGAAATCTTCAACTGTTGCAGGCTCTACTTTGTGGAATGACGGCATGATGGGAGAAATGATTCACTTTGCACTTATTCCACGAATTTCTTGTTAACCCAACCGGTTGGGTTAACAATATTTGGTCCGGGAATCTTCTGTTAAGTAAAAATGACTGTATAATTTTGGTGATATGAGTTGGGAATTGTAGTAGGTTCAGTTTATGTATTAGTCCTTGATGCCAGACCTTATCGAACGCTTTGCCAACGTCGAGAAAGACGGCTGAAGTGAGCATTCGGATGTTTTTTACAGAAAATGTCATCGGTGAGCCGGGATATTTGGTGATTTGTGGAGGTTTTCTTTGTGAAGCTGGCTTGTTGGGGAATTTGTTGTGGGAGAAAGTGTTCTTTAACTCTTTCAAGTATTACTCTTTCCAACATTTTGGAAAATGTGTTAGTGAGGGAGATGGGTCTATAGTTATTGGGATCTGTTAGATTTTTATTTTGTTTTGGCAGGAGAATTATTTTGGAGTCTTTCCATGATGTGGGGAAGTAGCATATATGAAGGTAGATGTTGAATATATTTTGAATGAGCGTGTGATATTTGGGGGGGGGGTAATTCTTTGATAGCTTTTCCGGAAATGTTGTCGGGGCCTAGAGTTTTATATGAGGGTAAGTTACGGATTAGTGATCGGATTTCTGATATGGAACAGTAAGAGGGACAGGAGGTGGGATTGATTTGTGTTGCTGCATAGCAGTCGTTGATAATCGGATCGAGGTTTTGATTTTACAAATTTGAATTTAAGGAGAATCGGTTCTCAAGTATGCTGGCGAAGATGTTGGCTTTGTCTGCGGGTGTGATGTATGAGGTATTGTTTACAGTTAGGGGGGGAAAATTTTGCTTTTTGGATCTGAGCGACCTGGCCAGTTTCCATACAGAATTGTCTTGGGTTGAAACTTGCTTTAGTTTTAGCTCCCAGGTGGCATTGCGGTAAGATATAATTTCGGTTTTTATAATCCGAGACAAGGTGTTAATAATGGGTTTGAGGTGAGGTGGCTCTATTTCTTTTTGTGGTCAAGGATCGGATGTAATTTGGAAGAGTGGGGATACGGAGTTAAATCGGTTTTTTGGATTCGTATGAAGCTCTTTTCAGAGCATTAGTGATGCATTCTTAGAGGATTTCAATGGTTTTGTGAACAGACGTGGGGTTCATTTCCACTGGATGAGTCACTAATTTGTATGTGAGGCTGTTGTCCACTATATCTGCGAACAATTCCCAATTTTTGTGAGTGAATGTATTTTCGGATATGAATTTAGGGTGAAAATCCAAGTAAATGAGAACTGGAAAGTGATCAGAAGATCCCTCATGTAGGACTGTGGAGGATTGTAAGACGTGTAAATTATTGTGTAGAGAAATGTCTAAGATGTCTGCTGAGTCGTTGTGATGAATGTGTGTGGGTTCAGGGTTCCGCTCCGAAGCGAAGCGAATGAATCGAATTTCGCTCCGGAGCGGAGCAACAATGATACTTCCGGTTCGACTCCCAGCCATGCGAGACATCTAAGTGTAGAAAAATCGAGTCTTCCATCATATCACTCATCAGCAATGGAAATATGTTGGAACAGATGAAAAGTAAATTTCCACTATACCTTCCTTTCTCGAAACCTACTGAAAGGCAACGGGAAGCTGGAGGAAAAGCTGACATTTGAGTCTGGAGCAAAAAATAGGTTTTGATTTTTCTCTCTTTCCATATTGCTTTAAGGGTCATTGCTCTTTGAAATTATTCCTATTAACTTTGGCTAATAATATTCCATGGAGGAATTATCTGTGTGCTTACATAAGTTTTCGATGTCTTAAATATTGAAACAAGTGAGAAAAATTGAGGTATGTAAACGCCCTAGGTGGTTTCGAATATCATTATTATTCATTTAAGCAACAATAGGGTAGTTTTCTTCATCAAAGATCGCAGAATTTATTAATTAAGATTCGTGACCCACCATAAATGTATTCATTATATGTGAAATATATATGAAAAATCTCAGTTCAGGAGAAAATAGAATGTTAATTTTAGGTTAATTTGAAAGAAGCTCCGAAATTGCGAGACTGCGGCAGCGTCGTTGCTGACGTAACAGGTACACAGGTTACAATGCGAGCCATGGGGAATATTCGTCTCCTGAACGCACCATTGTATTTCAGAGCGCATAAGCTCTGGTGAACATGTATGAATAATAGCCTATGAAAACTATCAAAGCTTGGATAGTCTCCTCCGTTAAACACAGTAATAATAGTCACTTCATAGGTTCCTCTATGCTTCCTGCTCCTGTAGTCCTCCGCTACGTCAGCATAGTGTGAACTTGGCCAAGTTCACGGAAACTATGGGCCAAGTTCACAACATGCTTGTTGAAATGAATATTGTTTTCGTGCGAATAAACGAAATTAATAGTTTTAATCAAATACATTAAAAGTATTAAACTAAATCATAATAAATTGACTGAATGAATGGAGCTCAGATACTTGATAAAGAGCTTTCCCCTACTTTCACCTTCTGTTAGGAAGCAGAGTCCTCTGGATTGATAAATAATAACTATGCTGTGTACCTAGGAGTAGTGTTTAGAATGCCATCTAGAGGACTCTGCTTAGAAGCAACCGCAAAACCACCTAGTGGCAGGTTGAGGAAATAGTATTAGTACTTTTGACGTAACACGCATGATTTACTAGCATGCAATAGTTTACCGTCTCGTTTACGCGACGTTAAAATTTTTCTCTTTTTTATAAATGAGAAAAAATACTAAGCGTCATTTTAAAATCTAACTTTTTAAAATACGTACTCCAGAGGTTATAAACTTTTTATCAAGGCAATAAAAAATAATAGAAAACTACCATATTGTTTTGTGAGTATATTATCCGAGGAAAACGAGGAAATTATATTTACCACACATTAAATTTGTTAAACAGATTACGCAAATAAGATTAGAGAAATGAGCTATACCACAGATAGATTGTAAAAGAGAGGAAATACATAAATATGAGGAGATTAGTTGATGGAAGAATTCAGTGGAGATGCGTCAAAATAGGGATGCCACATCGGCTAAAAAACATCGAGTGGTCAATGTTTCGACGTATATAAAAGTACTCACCACTCACTCATATTTCATCGACAAAAAACATCGATGTTTCGATGTATCGAGTTTTTATGCCTTCATATCCGAGGTTAGGTATTATCATAGAGGTATTATGTATTAGGTATTATGCATCAGATCACTGTTTTATAATGCAATAAAGATGAATAAACATAATACAATAAAAAAGAAATAACAAAATAAAGTGGGTGTACCTATTCCCTAAAAATATTCTAAGCTTGGTAGTATATAAAAATCAAATTGAAAAACAGTGGGTTTAAAACGTTTAAACCTCCCAGTATCGGTAAGGATCACTCTTTGCTTAATATGCAGCGACCCCAACCTACTCCTGTTATCTTGTACCACCAAGTTGAGAGCTGATACAATCCTCTCAGAAGGTACTGATGTAGGCATGGTGGATCATGTTCTTGGAAGGCAACACTGGGATGGAAACAGGAACGATTTTATACCTTCACTTGTTTCCCGACACGCGAACGATAGATGGCGAAATTAGAGAAGGTTCGTTCGTATTCTTAAAAGGCTTATGATAATCAGAAAAATTAATTATTAGTCAACCAAAAACATTTATTATACCGCTCGTTTCCTAAAACATCGCTGCGATGTTGAGTGTTTTGAAAACATCGAGTCGATGTTCCATCGATTGTCTTACCACTCGATGTTTTCGATGTATCGGCAAAAAAACATCGAGTAGTCCGATATATCGATGTCGATGTGACATCCCTACGTCAAACCAATCCCAAAATTGTTGACTTATGATGATGATAATTATGGCAGGTAAATTCAAATATTGCCTCTTACCTCGAACAATTTGTGATAATAACAGCATAAAGACTTCTCACACCATGATGCCTTCATGAAAATAAATTCCTGTTAAGACGAACATACAAATGCACGCATTACATTGAGACAGTACATGCTAAATAAACAAAAATAAGATTTGGGTGTTGGATTCTAGTGGCTTGCGCATGTTTGTATGCACTAGTTAAATACGCAATGGATGTTTGTAGTGCTTCTAAAATATTATCTTTCAATTTGGATGGAAAGTGGAATCAGCAGTGTGCCTTGCATGATGTTCATATTTAATCCTCATCAGGTAGGTAATATATGTAGGAATATATAAACTTTAGTGCATGTATTTAGTATATGCTTGGTGATAGATCACCCCCTGCCACACACCTTCCAGGTGACTTGCAGGGTAGTCCGTAAATATGGAAAGATTTATAGATTAATAATTTTAAACTCCATTATAAATATGAGACAAGTCGAACCACACGTCATAGCTTGCATTTGCCGGTAAATAAATATATGACGGCCGAAAGAATGACTTTCAACGATGACTCCACCAATGGGCGAACTGGAAAACAAAATTGGGTGATTGGTGAAAGTGGGCAAAAGGGTCATTTATACGGAAGGACATTTTGTAGTTACACCTTGCGGTGTGATTTATTGAGTTTACAATAAATTATAAATACACGTATTTTACAGTGTGTTGTCACAACTTATTTCAGGGTCTGCCATCAGTTCGTTTTCGAAGCACTCCTTTAGAGTGGAAGTCTGAGAATACTGACAGAGAATCTTCCTCTCCGTCAGGTCCCCTATTTCCAGGGCGCACGAGATTCCTGTTCGCAAGATATCACTGTGAATCAATAATGACGTCAGTCAGGACTGATGCCGACTGACATGAACGCTTAGAAAGTATTAGATGTATAGACATTTCCAATGAGGGTTGCGATACGAATTGCTGACCTATTTCCACGGCGAACGTTTTGAGAAACGGAGAAAAATTGGTGAGGGTCCTTCAGCGAAATACTTTGGGTTTCATTTAGGGAAAATGAATACATTATTGTTTGCGTAGATAAATACATTATTGGTTACCGATTTTATGTTATTGGTCTTGTTATCAACACCATCAAAATAATAAAGCACATACGGTCCAATCGAAAGTTATTTCCTGATACCCAAGTAAAGGCTTCATTTCTGACGAGCACAAGCAATTTGAGTCCGAAATAGTGATAGTTCAGCTAGATAGGGGTTCAGCTAAAAGGAATGACGACACTTCTAAAAATGAGATACTTCGTTTGTACCGGCTGTGTGGGAAAATGCACTTCGGGAAATATTATCCCTTTGAAATCGCACCCAAGGTGTGATCTCTCAGTTTCAATGAGATTCTATCATCGTCCTTAAACAAGTAAATTGGTTAAGAATTATGAAGGATAAATGCATCCTTAACTTTCGCTCATTAAATTTTCAAGCTGGATTTTTCATCTAATTGAATCGTAGTCCATACATAGTTAATTTTGATTGGTCTAGATTCAGCCCATACGGTTTGCATTTCCAGGGTTGTTATATGTATTTCGTCGTATTCATCGTTTTCCCTGGACCTCTTCTTTGTTACACATCAAGTAATACTTTCCAGGGGTGAGAAATGCAGTTGTCGACGCCTCTTGAAATTGGTACCACGCCTCCGGTTCACCTTCGGAGTTAAACCACAGACGCCGGAAAGGGCACTCTGTCCGTTCGCCCGCACCAACATCTTCCGAGGAGTCTGTCTTAGTCCCGGCGCGCAGAGTCTCACTCCGACACTTCCTTGGGAACAGCGGGACCTCCGTTCGCCGGAGCGACAGCAGTACCTGCATTCCGACCACTGGAAAGGAGATGGATAAAAAGATAAAGAAAAGGAACTAAAGGTCACGGCGCACAAGAGTCCCGCTGGCCAAAGCTGATGGCAATGAAGTCCATCGGGATATCAAGGCTCTCCGGCTCTCTCCTCGCGACTGCTTGAGTCAAATTGTCTGAGGAATATTTTTAATTTAAGTACGAGTATATGCCTTCTAAGTGATCCTTACTTCACAAAGAAAATTACCTAAGCTATTGAAAGTCATAAGTATCACAAGAAATACGATGTAAAGTCGAAGGATTTCTTTTTTATGATAATTTTAATCAGCTCGACTATGGAGTCAATTCAGCATTTACTTTAAAGAAATAAATTCATGTACTCAATGAATTTACTAATTTTTAACACCAGAATATTACTATCGAACATTATGTTATAATATTTTTCTAAAATATCCTTTAATATCTCATTAGTAATGAAATTATTCATACGCCATACATTTTGGCTAGAGCGAACGCAGGGTCACTTGTAGTCAACTAACGCATTTCGTCTGCTATAAGCGCAGAAATTGGTGGATTTAGCTAAAATACGGTGGGTGGGTGCCTTTTTTTTCGTGTCATTTTATTACTTGTGACATTACGCATAAAATATCAGTTTTTTGCAAAAATGACATGACACTATGGTATTTTTAAACGTTGTATTCCCATGTGACGGTCATTCTCACCGTTAATCGTATGTAATTTCAAATGCAATTTGTGCAAAAAGGAGTATGGGTTGGTATAATTATCTTTACTTTATTAGACAGAGGAACTTTAGTTCTATAAGTTCTGAAAATATAAAAAAAATGACATGCCTTTCACTTTTCGGATCAACCTCCTTAAAAGGAGGTTCCGCCTTGACTCCGCGCGTCAAAATCACCTAAAATAACTATATTGAATAGATGTCAATGCGCCAATGAATAAATACTATTTACGAAAAATACCAATATGGAAATTCAGCTATAGTTTGATAACACACACACAATAGTTTCATGACAATGCTATTATATAGCACGTCGTTGCAGTAATCTGTCTTTTACATGCTCTTTAAACTCATTTTGACTTCGGAACAGGGCTGATTTTTTATTGCCGCGTTTAATTTTCCATAGTGAGAATAAATGCTCGTTCCTGCTATTCCATTTTCTAAAATGGAATATTTTTTTCTTATTTGGTTTTAAATTATCCGCTTTTAAATTATCCGCTTGTAAATACAACTCTTTGTTTTGAATGTTTTTAATAATGATATTTTGGAAAACTATTTGGCAACCTTCATGCTGCTATTGATGCTACGACATTGGCATTAATGACAACATGTAAATATTCAATGAACATTCTTAAAATGCATGAAGAAGATAAGAAGGAACTTTTTTAAGCATAACCCTTAGTGTGAGGCTTGTTAGCACGTTCTGCCACAATTACCGTTCACATAAATTGCCATGCGAAAAAATTCACCTGGACCGGGAATCGAACCACGGACCTTTGGTTTTCCGGGCCACTGCGCCGACCACTACGCTACCCAGGATCCCTAATTCGCATGGCAATTCTACCGAGGTTCAGGTACTAGATGTTGGGCCCTCGCGGTCCATCAAGCATGGCAACGCAAGAGAGACTGGGCTTCAAGGAAGCCACTACCAAAGGTGAACCCCATTAGGCGCTAAAGCCGCGCTTGGCGGTTTTTTTTAGCACCGTGGTTCGATTCCCGGTCCAGGTGAATTTTTTCGCATGTCATTTTATGTGAATTTCAAGTTATGTGAATTTCACCGCCGTTCACGTGGCAGGATTGAAATATTCTACATAATTACCGTTGCCAATGTTAACAGCATGCGACTGTAGCACCACATTCATACATTTAAGGTTTTTATATCCTGCCAAAAACTCAAAACTCTCTAATAGCTTCGCTTTAATGGAGAAATATTCCTCTTTTGGATACAGAGCCTAGAACGGTTTGAAAAATTCCTCACCGAGCTTGACTATCCCTTCTACATAGAACTAACACATTTATGGCTCCTGGGGGGTTATTTTGTAATCTCACTTTAGTGAGAATACGTCATAAAATGTCACTTTTTCGTAGTTAAACTCCGCCACCCAGGCGGCGTGACCATCTTCGTATCTCAAGCGGTGAACTGCTGGTCATGTGCTGGTCTTTTAGACGATTCATCCGCTCCGATCCGTATCTTTCGACTCTTGGTCCGTTTCATTATCTCCGCCTGCCATTAGTTCCCATCTCATCTTCACAAAGAACGTGAAATGGAGCCACCATCGTTTCTACTTGAAACTTGAGTTGGAAGAAAAGCAAGGGCCAGAAAGATAAAAACGATTTTAAATTGTATTTTTGGAATTTGCACAATATTTATTTGTTCAACGTAGACGAGATCGGAACAGATAGCGCTACCGACAGAAGCTTCGACAATGCACGAACCGTTCGTGAGTCGATCATTAAGAGAGCGAAACGGATCTCCCGCCTTCCCGCAAAGAGTCATTAAAACGGTGGCTTGCAGGGTATCGTGTACATTTAGATGTAGATTAGTGAATTATCTCGAAGGGAGGTTGTATGGAATGTTAAATCTAAGGAATGCCAGAACAGAGACACAAAGGCAAAAATGAAAGGCAAGAGAATAATTAAAAAAACTTATCAGGGTACTCTTGCTTGCTGGAATAAAGTATGGAATTTCCCCACAGGTAGTCTGCACGAGTTGTTTTGGGTGAATGCTTAGTACGTTTCTTTTTCTTCAAATACCGAGAAACAGCGAGCGCGATCCGTAGATCCTCACTCTCCGAACTCATTACGCCGACTAGACTGAGCGTTCAGAACGTTCTCAGTTTGGCTTCACCCCCTCCGCGACAGGGTCGCTGACCCCCACCCGGAGTTTTTGTCGCGTCCACAGAAACACGGAGGAAACGCAAGCATGTCCATAGCATAGGCGTGTGGCCTACGTTCCGGGAACCCGTTATTGCGAACTTTTACTCCCATAATAAAAAAAATCGAATCTTGTGCAGAAGATGGTTCTTGATTTGATTGGATGTAAATTTTTATCACTGAACCGATAAATAAATAAATTAATTAATTATTTTATTTTATTTCCTAGTACGATTATTTTTTTCCGAACATTGCGTTTTTACCTACTTATTCATAGAATTATCTTCCTTTTCAACAGACGAAATTTCCTTGGCAACCATGTGTTAATATCCATTTTAATCTCGATTTCATATATTTTATATGCGTATATATACCTGCAAAATTTAAGTATCAGGATAAATGACTAATTTGAGAGTTAAAGTACGATATTGGAAAGTAACTTTCATCCTAAAATTTCTTTGCATGGCCTAGTTCAACAAAAACTACCACCAAGTGAACACTAGCTTTGAAGTTATACTAAAAGTTCTGTTATTCAATAGTAATTTTAACACCGTTGGGCAATAACTACTGTGCATTTATTTTGCGTACAACTGAACTAGCTCTGCTAGTGGCGAACCTTATATGCTAATAGGTGATTGCCATTTTTTCGTACGTCATCGTTTTTTAGGAGGCTTTATTAGTGGAAGTTTTGCCTGAACAAGGCGCACCAAGTACACGAATATGTGACAAAACACCTCATTTAATATCGTCATCCTTGTTTTCCTGCTCCAAGCGCTTTGATACCTTTATATTTCCTTAATCGATGGTGTTTGTTTTCCATGAATATGTTACGAGACTTTGATGTAATATTGCGAGAAATACTTCCAATGATATACTTAAGACGATAGTATATGGTTCTTATTGCTGCGTGCAGTATCAGTAACAGTCTCGGACAAGGAGTGCAAAGTATACGAAAAAATTTGTGAGGCGCTTGAAGATTATAACTAAAGTAACTTAATTATTGACTGTTACTCTGTAAACACTTGAAATTTCAATAAA
This sequence comes from Platycnemis pennipes, assembly GCA_933228895.1. Lineage (NCBI taxonomy): Eukaryota > Metazoa > Arthropoda > Insecta > Odonata > Platycnemididae > Platycnemis > Platycnemis pennipes. The sequence continues at coordinate 113,640,947 of OW121855.1, read as the reverse complement.
TAAACAACCATTAATGGTATAATGATCTTCAGAAAATATATTGTCTTGATAGATGTTTGGGCTTAATATCAATAAATCTCTAAAGAGCTCAGAGTCAGCTTTGAGGTGTTGCAAAGAGATCTGTGGCAATCTGAAGGTATTCCTCGAGACAGAACGTCTTCCACGATACCGAATCCTAGGCCAAGAGTGCCAAGCACAACACTGTCACCGTAATGAACATCGTGTATAACACCATATAAAAATAAAAATATTTTTTTAAACTTAAAAAACCAAAGTTAACTAAAAATCCCAAAATTTAAAAAGTCGAATGTTCCCACGTTGTAATAGGTACATTTCAATCGGAAAATGACAAATATCAAAAAATGTTTTTATGCGTACAAATATCTTTAACGCAACTTAAATATTTTTCACATTCAATGTTCTAGAAAAAAATTATGGAGCGGACTAAGCTGGAAAGGTGAAATAGAAAGGGACTAAATGTAGAAATATTTTTCCTGGTAGAAACAGATTCATTGATCCAAAGGGATGTGATGCACTCCATGGACTGACCTGAACTGTCAAATAGAAAATTTTATATCTAAATACACAGATATTAAGATGGAATAACAAATACTCTTCCATCTTAATGGATATTAATAAGAAGATGGAAGAGCTTGAGGATCACTTACAAGGGTTGTCGGCCAAGGAATAAGGAATTTCTTCCGTGAAAGAACAGGAACTGGAAACAATTGAGCGACAACGGCCATTTTGGGAGGAGAGACGTAGAGTTCAGGTTTTCTGGGGTCAGGGGATGAAAGGAGAAGCCTTCATCACATTCCTGAACGAAAGGTTGGATATCTCCGTGGAATTCCGTAGCTCGAGGAGTAGGTAGGCAGGTGGAAGAACCGTTAAGGTGATGCATCAGGGATGTTATCTTTGGTGTGCGTCACTAAAACAGATACGCTTGCGGCCTTTTTTTTGGGCGCGAGTTACATATCTTGTGACTTTTGGAGGAAAGGGATGCAATAAAGGCTTTTAGAGGGAGCGGCTTTTTGTGGTTCACGGTTGGAGGCGGTTCAATAACTCATGGCTGTCAGGATTCAAGGGACACTCCGTCCGTCATGACATGTACCACCACCAGCGAACTATTTCCTAAACAACTCCTCAAAACAGCCGTGGCGTTATTGCCTCCAGCTACCCTTGCAGCCACAATGGCTTCTCTCATTGGAACTCACCCTTTTCGGGTGGACGCCGCCAATACCAGAAGGCGCCCGATGTCTCGGAATGGCGCCTCAACCATCAGGTACAGCACCAGCGCCATGCAGAACGTGAACACCGTCTCCCCTGTCGATTTCAGCAGCTGCGCGTGTTGGAAAAAGAAAAAAAACGAACGCGTATGGAATAAAGCACTAATCAATTATTGGGGTCGGTTACCATACTTTTTTATTGCCGAATCTGATAGAGCTTTTGAAATAAATAGTCCTTATTTTTTAATAAATAATAAATTTATTAAATTTTCTATGAATAATAAATTTACTAAATTTTTAATGAATAATAAATTTATTAAATTTTTAATGAATAATAAATTTATTAAAATTTTAATAAATAATAAATTTATTAAATTTTTAATAAATAATAAAGTTATTAAATTTATAATAAATAATAAATTTATTAAAGAAAATAAATAAGTAATAAATTTAATAAAAAGTCCTCTCTTCGATCCTTCACATGGCTCTCGAGTTATAAGCGGCGAAAACTGATATTTTTAAAAATCCCTTTCGCTGAAGTGCGCGTGCGAAAGATTCATTCGTCATTCCTTCGTCCAATCAGACTTCATAACTCCATCAGCAAACCACAATGGGTGACACACAGCTGGTTCTGCCCATGGAAGTTGTTGTTAGACTACATGCGGGGTATTTCGAAAGGCATTATGTATTCGACTACATTTTAAATAGTGGAAAAGTATATGATCCTCAGTACACTAATATTGGCGTCAGCGAAAATTACTTGGGAAATATTAATAGAAAGATATTTCAATTTTCCACGGAAATAAAAATTTATTTCAACTAGTTTCGATGCTACCACATCATTGTCAAGTCCTTGAATTTGCCCATTCCAAGGACTTGACAATGATGTAGTAGCATCTAAACTAGTCGAAATAAATTTTTACTTCTGTGGAAAATTATTGCAATATCTTTCTATCAATATGGAACGTTTCCACCACATCACACCGGAATCTGGTTTGTACTTGGCAAATTTCTTTGTTTAGTTATTTCAGGTTACTTACAGGACACGCAGGAACTTTGTGCGCAGGCCTCCCCTCCCGCCTGCATTCCCCCCTAGCGTTTGCTCTAACGTCAGAGAGAATTTTGCAGTTAGTACTCTGTGGTCACTGATACCCCCTACGGGGTCCATCTTAGTCACTTGTTTTGGTATATTGATTGCCAATAAGTTTAGAATCTAATCCCCTCTATTAGGCGCAGTGGATAATTGTTGTAAGAAGTTGGTGGAGAATATATCTAATAGTTTGAAAGATGTCCTTGTCTCTTCCTCTAGTTTTAAAACAGTGAGTTAATCAGCCTATTTGTCAAAACCGGTTGCCCAAAGGGTCATTTTCGCTTATTTTCTAGTCGAATTATCGTGGGATGACCCATTTGTTTTAATGTGACGAACATGTACAAGAAATCAGCTACTTTTCCCTTGTTAGACCTCATTTGGAATATGCTGCCTGTGTATAGGATCCCTTCGAATTCGGTCTTAATAATGAACTTGAACGTGTGCAGCGAAGATCGGCAAGATTTGTAAAGGGACGGTACGATAACTATATTAGCGTAACCAGTCTATTAAATGAATTAAAATGTGAATCATTGCCAGATCGCAGGTTGAAATTTAGACTTAATCTCTTAAATGAATTCCAAGACAATATTTCCAGTGATGACGTTAAAAATATTTTGCAAACCCCAACTTACTACGGTAGACTGGACCATAATTACAAAATTAGAGAAATTGATTGCCGTACTGACAGATTCAAAATGTCCTTTTTTCCTCATATAATTAGAGATATGAATAATGGTAAATATATCCCATTCGAGTGAATCAATGGAAAGCATAGTTAATAGCTGATCGTAGGTTTTCGCAGCGTGGATGATGTCCAGTTGTCACTTTCGGTGGCTGCTGCGTCACAGGCAGTTTTCTCCCGTGACGCAGCAGCCACCGAAAGTCACAACTGGATAGCATAGGTAGTTCATGTTGGTGTAAGGACTTGAAGGTAACCCAACTAACAGCACGTTTTTGCATGCGTAGTTTGCTATTTTTATCTTTTTAAATACCGCAGTCTAGACTAATAAATATTAATACTGATCCTTTTTAATGCATGATATGTTTTGTAAGAATTCATCCCCTGCCACACACCTTTGAGGTGGCTTACAGGGTATTATGTAGATGTAGATGGTGATTTTCACCGCCTGCCACTCATCCTCGCGGTGGTACAAGGGGGTATTACGTAGATATAGATGTATATCAATCCATAGGGATTCGTATACCTGCCATGAGGGCATGCGCTCATTTCCCCTTTCCACCCGGTGAAAAGGAGATCCAATCGATTCGGGAAACCGTTTCTCTACCAATATGCCTGATAATATGGCCATCAGCGTCTCGATTTAAGACTGGTTATGATTCAGTCCATAGAATTAAGTGTGAACCTATTGAAGACGCAAGAGAATTTTGTAAGAAGCATGAATAATTCCTTCGTAAAACTTCTGCCTGCGGGGACGTTCGCTGCATCTGACGCCCGCCGAGAAATCTTGGTTTTCATTTAATGGTGTTCGAAAGTGCTCTCAAAATGGATCTCGGATTTCCCGACGGAAATACCGAGAAACCTTGCCTCACTAAAGACAAATATACCTTCGGCTTGATTCCATAATGCCGGGTTAACATTTTCGGGCAGGTGTAGAGAGGGAGAGTTGAATTTCGAAATAGGATCTGGGCGGAGTTCGCAGCGGAAGGGAATGGGATGCCAGAGGCTGAAAGAGGAAGCCTCAAAATTAGAGGGAAAACTCAAATCATATAAGTCAGAACTCAATGGAAAATGTTAGCGAAATATCGATAAATTAGCTTAATTTTATTGGATGATGATGCATTGAAACATAATGTTTCCAATCATAAAAATATTCAGAGAGAAAAGGAGGCCATGTATCCTAGCTGTGAGACTAGGTTAATGAGTCTGTTTCTCCAGAAAAATTTATCTAAAAATCATCATCATCGGTCAAAAATCTTAGGATTGGTTTGACGCAGCCCTCCACTCGCTTTTTCTATCGGCAAACCTCTTTATATCAATTTAATTCCGCTCTTTCACATCCTTCACGACCGGTTTTATATATCCAATACGAGGTCTGCCTTTTCCATTCTTCCCGTGCACTTTTCCCTTGACAACTGTCTTCATCAGGCCATTGTGTCTTAAGATATGGCTGATTAAGTTGTCCTGCCTTCATTTTAGGGTTTTCAGTAGACATCGCTTTTCTCCCACTATTCTTAAGACTTCTTTGCTTGCAACTCGGTCGATCCATTTAATCTTTTTTTATTTGTTTTAAAGAAAGAAAACCACATACAGCGATGATACCATTTTATAGTGGCTAATGACAGTACATACATTTTATAACATATACAAGAAAAAAAGAAATAAAATAAACGTAACAGGAAAAAAATAGTAGGGAAGGCTATTCTGGGGACAGATGAGAAATAGAAAGGGTAATGAACGATTTAATTTGGAGTGCAAAGGGATCAATGTGTTGTGGGAAGGAGTTCATTAGAGAGGAGGGACGGGAGAAAAGAGAACATTTGGTAATCGAAAGTCGGAGAGTGGGCACATGTAGTAAAGTATGAGAACGGGTGGGGCGGGCTGGAATTTTGACGTTGACAAAGGAGAGCAAATCGGGGCAGTCGATGGTGGAATTGAGAATATTATAAATCAGTTTGAAGTCTGCTGTGAGTCTAAGAGTGCTAAGATTAGGGATAGAGAGGGAGGAGAGAATAGTATTAGTGGACATGTTACGCGGTAATTTAAATTTAATTATTTTAGCAAAGAAATTACAGACACAGTCCAGAGATGAGAGATTAGTTTGTGGAAGGATAGACGAGATGGGGCAGGAATAGGTAAGAATTGGAAGAACGATCTTCATCATTCTTCGGTAGTACCAAATTTCAAATGCTCTTAGCCTTGACTTCTCCTCTGCTGTCGACTCGAATGATGAAGCCATCACAATGGCGAGTCATCGCCAGTCATTTATCGTCAGGCCTCACTTAGAACGCGCCCTTAACCCCGTTTGGCAAGGTCCAATTTATTGGCAATTCCATCGGAAATTGGATTTTGGCCCACATGACACACACCCATTTATCGCCCAATCCCATTACCACAGTCTCATCGATCTCCTACGCAATGTTGCATCGTAGAGCAAGGTCCATTTTTCGCTGGCTATTCTCCAACCGGAGACTAGCTTTGCCGTATCCTAGTGACCAGCACAAAAACACATCATTGCAAGGTATTTGACATTAACTTCTAGGCATTTTAAAGCTTAAATTTTCTGTTACAGGTAGTTCGATTGCTTAGAACAATAAATAATACTTTTACTATAATCTTCTATTTCGTATTCAATAAATCATCTCGCAATGTTCCTTGTTTTTAGTGGGGCATATTCATGCGGGCTATTTAAGCATTGTTATGATCAATATAGGTATCAGTTTTTTTCACCCGATGACGCTGATTTATTGGCCAATAGCTTGGACCGTGTCCACCGTGCTATAGCATACGGGATTAGTGTCAATGGAAGAACTCGGACGGAAATAATGATAAGAGGTTGAAACTGAGTCTGCGTATGTAAAAATGTAGATTTTAGAATTCTGAATTTAAAGGTGTAGGTTAAAATTTATACTGAATAGTTTGAGTAAATTTCGTGCAGAATCTTGTACAGACGACGACGCTAAAAATGTTTTGAAAAAACTAGCGTGTTACGCTAGATTTGACCTCCCAAGCAAAGTTAGGAAGATAGATCGCCGTAAAGAGAGATTTAAAATACCCTTTCTTCTGCCAACAATTAGAGTTCAGGATAGGCCCTCAGAATTATGCACCAAGATGTTAAGCCCTGGTTAACAACCTCGCGGTCTTCCCTTCTCCGGAAAGGAGCCATCACGCGCCGGAAGTTACTACTCCCTATCACTTGCATCCCCCCCATTCCCACTCTGACGGCTCCTCCTCGGTAGAGCTCTATGAGTAGCGACAGGGATGCAGGAATCTCGGAGATAGTATCGGCAACCTTGGTCACCAATATGGTGGCTTGTAGGGTATTATGTAGATGAAGATGTAAATTAGTTACTTTTGGTTCGAACAGTGTTCCGAGGTGGGCGGGTTGTTCGCGGCAATGTTGTGGTATACTGTGGATCTCCCCAGGAGCTTATCATCGCTCACAAATTCCTTTTGTTTGCGCGCTAGGAACGTGCTAGTTATGTTGCTTGCAGCGGGATCAGAGTCATATTGCGTTGTATCCGAGTCGGGTGTATAAAGCGTTCTGTTGCAGACGGCCGTTGACATCGGCGGGAACCTCATCGGGGTTATTCGAAGACCGCGCCGTGCTATGGTTTTGTTTCTCGGTGGAGTTCCTTGGTGCCATGTGATTCCCGTAGGACTATTAGTAGTGTCGTTATAGAGTCCACTGTAAGGCCTCGTCTCGGTTCGCAAGAGAACACAATCAATTGCATTTAAATTTCAATACCTTTTTAGCTCTGAATAGAGAAGAAAATTTTAATGAAGTCTTAAGCAGTAAAATTCCATCAATAAAATATTTTAAGCAGTTACCAAGAATAATTTTTACCAATTATATAACACAGATCATTCATATATAAATCATTGCTTAAAGACTGCATCCTGGAATTTTGTCTTCCAGTCACTGAAATTCAAAGCGAATAACAACTATGCATAAAACTCATCTGCAAAAATAAGGCTCACATACCTAAGGAGAATTTAAATTCATTGCAACCCATTACCCACACCAATATTACAATGAGCCATAAATGCGATATGCCCAGAAGATCCCTACTACCCTATTACCCAATAATAGGAACTTTTATCCAGTATGTATCAAATACTAAACATTTTTTTATAGTTTTGAAAAAAAAAACAATTTCTTAATTTACACAAAGGCGCTGTCCTTATTTCTTTACATTAGCGTGGCGTAGTTTTCGTCACCTTAATGATCACTAAATCTCTTCGATTTACCACCTTGGCTCTGCATTGCCATTTATTAATTTACTTGACATGTAGGTATTTATCAACTACTTCGTACACAACCTCGATAATAAAACTCACGAATCTTGTGCATCTAATCCTTTGCTTTGTTCGCTAAATACATTATATGAACCACTTAACTCCTCTTTCATACTGTGCTAATCGCCTTACTAGTCATTTTGGTTTAGAATATTTTTCCACGCTTAGCATAAAATTCAACATTTACTATTTTAGATCTTATTCCAATATTTGTCTCTACATTTATAGCACAGGAATGTGCATTTTATAATGAGTCTATATTTTGGTATCCTCTGGTTATTGATGTTACTAATTGGTGTAAATAATGTGGCATGTATACTACAGTGATTCGCAGAGTTCCTTACCTTCCGTTATCTACATCTACATAATACCCTGCAAGCCACCATAAAGGTGAGTGGCAGGGGGTGAATTCTCACCAAACATGCACTACATATCATGGATTTAGAAGGATTAGTAGTAGTATTTTTGTCTAAACTTCACAAAAGATAAAAATAGCAAAGTAAGCATGCAAAAACCAGCTGTTAATTGGGTTACCTTCAAGTCCTTAGGCCAGCATGCGACTACCTATTGCTATGGATTGCTTCACTCGTATCTGACATATTTACCGCTATTCGTATCCCTAATTGTACGAACAGGGCAAGGACAATTTGAATCTGTCAGTTCGGCATTCAATTTATCTAATTTTGTAATTATGATCCAGTCTACCATATTAAGTTGGGGTTCGCAAAATATTTTAACATCGTCACTGGAAATATGGTCTTGGAATTTGTTTAAGAGATTAAGTCTAAATTTCAACCTGCGATCTGACAATGATTCCCAATTGAATTCATTTAATAGACTGGTTACGCTAATATAATTATCGTATCGTCCATTTACAAATCTTGCCGATCTTCGCTTCACACGTTCAAGTTCATTATTTAGACCGATTTCGTAGGGATCCCATACACTGGCAGCATATTCCAAATGAGGTGTAACAAGGGAAAAGTAGCTGATTTCTCGTACATGGTCGTCACATTTACTCAATATTCTTTTGATGAATCCCAGTTTACGATTAGATTGGCCCATTGGCACGTATATATTTACCCAAGGAAAGATCATCTGGCAGTATTATTCCAAGATATTCAATGGATTCCACGTTTGTTAATTCATCATTACTTGTTTCGTACGTGCTATGAGGAGAACAATTCTTTTTCCAAAAATTCATAAGCACACATTAAAAAAAAATTTAACTCTAATTGCCATGAATCACATCATTTTTCAATTGCTTGTAGGTCATCATTTAAATATTCTTTATCATTTGGGCATAGAATCTCCCTGTACACTACTGCGTCATCGGCAAGTAGACGAAACTTACTTTTGACCACCTTATTGATATCATTTATGTACAGAAGGAGCAGGAGTGGTCCTATCACACTACCTTGTGGGACACCGGAAGTGACTTCAGTTGCCGGGGAGGTAACACCGACCAAAACAACCGTTTGCACCAGTTCATGTAGGAAATCATTGTTCATGATATAACATTACTGTCTAACCCATAAGATTTAATGCAAAATTAGTTTTCTATGTGCCACCTTGTCAAAAGCTTTCTTGAAATCGAGAAATATTGCATCCACTGGAATATTATTTTCGCAAAAACAAAATTATTTAACAAAGAACAAAGTTATAAAATGTTCTGACGTATATATTACGACCTGACAAAGACAATCGAATAAGGGAAGAATGGTAGAGTAAAACCACAAACGTAATGAATGTAGCAAATGTTGAAGGATGAATAGAACTGTCTGAAGATGAAGTGGCCAATAGGCGAATCTTCTGGAGAGCTGTGGACTGGTGGTGAATTTGCTTCTGTATACAACAAAACCACTCTTGTGTAGGATTAAATCTATTATTCATTTAATGGAAAAGAAATTTTTTCCCTTAATACCATGTTTATTTGCTCAACATGCTCAACAGAAAACAGTTTTTTAATGCAAAAAGCTTTTTACTGCTGACCATCCTAAGATATTTATGAAAAATGGACTTCCTGGCTCTCGAGTGGTAAATATCGACCATGGTAGAACAAAGTCTTAAAGGAACCACTGATGTTTTTTCCAGTGCGTTGTAAGTGATAAAAAAATAACTAAATTCGTTGAAGACCACTCCGCCGGAAACACAGTTCTTAGTTGTCCGCGTTCGAATTTTCGCGAATCCCCGCTCACTCCCTTAAAAGCTTCCCTGAGGGGGGAAATACTGTTCGAGGGACTGAAAAGGGAACACAAAAAGCCTTTGTAAATATCCACGAGAACGAGATATCTTATCCCCGCCTCGGCGTCTTAACTCACCACGTTGTAGTTGGTGACGTAGTTGGGGTTCCTGTCGGCTCCGAGGCCGATCAGCTGGAATGTGAAGTGGATGAGGTAGGCGCAGTACGTCAGTTTCCCCAGGGCCACAAATGGCGTCCAACTCAACAGCGCAGACACTGGACCTTGGGCGAAAAAGAGGAGTTTGATGACTGCCAACATTCTGTCGAGAGAGACAAACTGTAAGATTGAATGGCGTTAAGATTGAGGGCGTTGTGGTGCCCACGGACAGGTGTTTCGAGGAATTATCATTTATCAATGAATAGAGCTTCCTGGTGTTCCTCCGCGCTGGCTTGTCTCTGGGTGAGAACAGTTTCTCCAGCCATCCTGCTGGCCACTCCAGGTCAGAAGTTCTGCCACTGACTTGAACTTACTTCAGACCTGAAGACGCCAGCAGGATGGCTGGAAGTTCAGGTCAGAAGTTCTGAAGGCCCCAGAAGGATGGCTGGAGAAACTGTTGTCGCCTAGAGACAAGCAAACATTTGGCTTGTCTCTAGGCCAACAACCCGGAAGCTCTGTTCATTGATATAAACCCCGCGGAAATTTCAGATCCAAATAATCATTTCTCCTTGGTACGGAGACACTGACGAATGAAAACAGAAAATCGACAACATGAGCAAATAAAAAGTCATCTTTCATTTGATCTTCAAGCTACAGTACGAAAAACTATCGTGTTTCATCCTTCGTTCTCAAGTGCACCAGCATTGAAGGAAATCCGCATCTGCTGACTGCCCTGCAAGCCGCCTCGAGTGTGTGACAGGGGGTAGGATATCACCGAACATGAACTAGGTTAGGCGCTAGGTAGGTGCGCTAAAGTTTAATTACTAACACCTCCTAGCTAATGAGAGAGACTATGAATAATGAATAGTAAGAATGTGCGGGACAAACACAACAAAAACTTTTTTTTGACCCAGCATTCGAGGAAAAATTTGATAAATAAATATAAACACTAGGGCAGTCGACGCTTGCCCGTAACAGCCAAAGAAGCCATTTTGGCTGCCATCAATACATTTTTGTTCCATCTTAACAAATTGATAATCACCTTATGATTTCTCTTCTGCTTTTCAACGTTCCATAAGCGAATTGGTGTTGGGAAAGAGCAAAGTATACTAGACGAAGTAACATGCTGTTAAATTAAATTTTAACAAAAGAAAAAAACAAATAACATAATCTGATTGAAACATTTGAAGAGATTTAACAATGATATCGATGGACAGACTAAACGACCGACTAATCCACCATTTCGCATTACTTTGTATAAAATGACTATAGAAATAATGAGTTTAAATTGTTTGCTATGTATCAAAATTTTCAAATTATATTTGATTTAAATTTGTGTTGATAGCGCTGCTAAGACCATAGCATTTGTGTATCTTTGTATTTTTTGAGAACGCGATGTTTATGTTGTAATTGTCGTTAAAATAATTCAGACGTAATCCCTTGCATGGATGTTGCTAAAAGTAATTTCTTCAAAAAAGGTGTTTGCAAATTAACTGGTTATGGGCCCAAGTGGGCAAATTATGACTCTGTTTTCTCCCGAAGAGCGGGAAAAAAGAGAATCGTTAGTCTCCTGCGAGAGAATTGTCGCCCGACCTAAATCTCAAGCTTTTCGCATGTGAAAGGAGAAAACCAGCTATCGCTACCAACGAAAACGTCATATTTTGTTATCAACGTGGATAAACGAATAACTTGAAACGAATGGCGTTATCATAACGACAAATTTCATTTTTTATAGCGTAACGAAAACGTAAAACGTCCCAATCGCGGGCCTGACGTAACTCTTTCTACCACGGAGATAGTGCACATATCGCCATTGTTTAGTCGATTGTTTCCAAAACATTCATTGCCCCCCGCCTGCGAATCGTCAGAAGCTAACTTTCGGCCCTGAAATTATTGCGCAAGTTTTAGGAAACTTTTTAGCGAACCAGGTGACTGGTAGATATTACCTACTACTCGATACAACTTGATACCAGTTACCTATTAGAGTCGATAAAGGTTGATTTCCTAATCCTTTCCTGTGTCAGCTGAGGTAAAGAAATGTACTCAATGTGCGATGTGTCACTTTAAGAACCCGTTTATTAGGATTGAAGCTATCAAAAAAATGCTAAAAACATTCCTATGGTCGATATCTTTTCATATTGAATTGGTGCCAATGTTTTTTCTGCTAATGTAATTGCATCGCTCTGTAACGTGATGTAGTGCTCATCATAAACTCTTTAGCATGAAATGAGGTAAGTATAAGACACAAAGTCATCATGTCCTCTTTAATATATATTCTAGACTTGAGAATGATTGTACCTACATTTAAATCTGCAGAAATGCAAAAGGAAACCAAGGTGGTACAACGCGGAGTTTAGAAAATGTTTGAAACGCCAACAAGTTAGTCAAGTGAAACTAGGAAAAATGAAAAAAGTATCTAATAATATCTAAACAATATTATCGAACGTTAAAATAATTGTAATGTAGTCACGAAAATAGCCCTTGAAAAGCGTTTAGTGAATTCAAGAGAAAAGTACTCGGAGAACAACTACAGGGAAATCTGAGAGTTTATTGTTCATATGTAAGGGAAGTACAATTTTCTTGGAATAAGACTGACACATGATCTTTCCTGGGGTAAACTCATACGTGAAATAATGGGTCAAGCTAATCGTAACTGGGATTCATCAAAAGAGTATTCGGTAAATGTGACGATCACGTACGAGAAATCAGCTACTTTTCCCTTGTTAGACCTCATTTGGAATATGCTGCTAGTGTATGGGATCCCACGAAATCGGTCTAAATAATGAACTTGAACGTGTGCAACGAAGATCGGCAAGATTTTTATAGGAGCGATACGATAATTATATTAGCGTAACCAGTCTATTAAATGAATTAAATTGGGGATCAGATTGTCAGATCGCAGGTTGAAATTTAGACTTAATCTCTTAAATCAATTCCAAGACAATATTTCCAGTGATGACGTTAAAAATATTTTGCGAACCCCAACTTACTATGGTAGACTGGACCATAATCACAAAATTAGAGAAATTGATTGCCGAACTGACAAATTCAAGTGCCCTTTTTTCCCCGCCGGGGAGATTATTTCTTACCAGTATATTACATTAATTGAATTGGGAATCATTGTCAGATCGCAGGTTGAAATTTAAACTTAATCTTTTAAGCAAATTGCAAGACAATATTTTCAGTGATGACGTTGAAAATATTTTGCGAACCCCAAGTTACTATGGCAGACTGGACCATAATCATAAAATTAGAGAAATTGATTGCAGAACAGATAGATTCAAAATGTGCTTTTTCCTTCGTACAATTAGAGATACGAATAACGGTAAATATGTCTAATCGGAGAGTAGCAATGGATAGCATTGGTAGCTGCATGTTGGTATGAGTACTTAAAGCTAACCCCACTAACAGAATGTTTTTGCATGTATGCTTTGCAATTTCTATCTTTTTTAAATATTGAAGTTCTGACTAGTATATTAATACTATTCCTTTTTTATGCATGGTATGTAGTCTATGCTTGGTGAGAAATCACCTCCTGCCACATACCTTTATTGTGGCTTGCAGGGTATTATGTAGATATAGATGTAGATGTACAGGGAACTAAAAAGTCAACAGTTAATCCCTGAAAAACGATAGGGGCGAAATACCAACTTCCAGTTTCGATAAGGCTAACTTGTCTAATTCCTTTTTCCACAGCTAATTCCTTTGAATTCCTTACTTCTTAGCGTTTTTAATCAATCTGCGCAAAGTTTGGACGTAATTATATCCTTGTTAAAACACATTAGCCCGAACAAGTGCTCAGGTCCTGATGAAATTCCATTTCGTGTGTGTAAAGAAATGGCTATATATCTGAAAGTAATATATAACAAATCCCTCGGAGATGCAGTTCCTAAGGACTAGAATATAGTATACGTAACCACAATTTTTACCACTGCGATAGGGAACAGCCATGTAATTATAATTCAATATCAATAACGTCACTATCACGTAAAATTGTAGAGAGTATAATAGTTACATTAATAATGGGACACCTCGATAGCCAGAATTTATTGATTACAAACCAGCATGGGTTCAGAAAGATATTTTAGTTTACGGAAAATGTAACGTAAAGGTAAACGCAGGGTTTCTTGACTTTCGAAAGGCGTTTGACAAGGTTCCCCACTGTAAATTACTCGCGTGTTAGCATCATACGGGATAGACATAAATATAGAACCTAGGCTGGATAGGAGACTTATAACATGAGCGAGTTCAAAGAGTGGTATCAGATGGTGCTAGGTTAAGCGAAGTAAAAGTTACATCGGGTGTTTCCCAGCGAAGCGTGATGGGCCCAATTCCATTCCTTATTTACGTAAATGGCCTGAATCTATCTATGTATATTAATTTTGTAGTGTGTCAGTCAGTCAGTCTGTCCGTCATTCTGTATCCGTCTTGTTTTGTTCATTCCCAAGTTTTGAGCTAAAAGAGTGAGGCTTAGTGGGTTGAGTGTGGATTCTCTGTCGGTATGATTTGGTAGTAGTTCCGGATTTTTAGCAGTTTGTTGTGCAGAGAAAAATGCAAGAGAAAAATGGTGTTTTCACAATCTTTTAGCATAGGAGACCAGTTGCTATGCATATTTGTTTACGTTGCTAAGTAAATGTGTTTACGGTTTTGGTTTAGGGACGAAAATTGGATTGAAGAATTTGAAGAAAGTGGAATTAGTTTCATCTATTAATTTTGTAAGTATGAAAATATTAATTGACGTTATCAATGTGCAGATAGTGAAATAAAACAATTTTTTCCTAACAGCCCCAATCTTGTGTATGAAATGTGAATATCAAAGCTAGGCGTTATGAAGTACTTTTCTAATAGTTGAAAGAGAGTTATAAAACGTTTATTATGTATTAATGTTCGTTGCAAAATCAGCAAGTTAATTCGAATATATATTAATTTTGTAGCATCGCAAATACGCCCACCATTCTAAAATCATCAATGGCTGTCCTTCATCCAAACCATTCCGTTCTTTATTAATTTAAAATAAAACATTCTCCGATAGGTATAATTATCTTAAGGTCCTGTAACTACCAAGGTCATTTCGCACATTTGATAAACCAGATTAGAAACATGTTAGAAAAACGATACTTGGTAAGTATGTAGATTACCTAGAAATAGTGTACACTATGAGTGGACCCGGTAGGCTCAACTCTGTATTGGTCATATGGGAAAAAAGTTGCACAATGCGTCAACAAATTTTTGGTAGTAAATTCACTTCTTGAAGAAATTTTAGAACGCAATCAACACGTTTGAAATTGTCACCCAATACCCTGCTCAGACCCCCAAATATTTTGTAGTGTTTGCGTTCCATCCTATATTTTACACAGTCGACAAGCAGGTGTTTCACCTAAATTATTTCCAAAAGCTCAAAAAACCAATTCTAAAATAAATCTACGGAGACGATTCCAGAAATATATTACACCAACCTTTACTTCACTTTGGGTATAATATTTACCAAATATTCGTCAAAGCAATTCGATCGACTATATTAAAACCCCCTAGAACATTCCATTTTTCATCAATTTAAAAAAGACATTCACTTACATACCCACCTAAAATATTTTAAAGGGTTAAAAGAACCAATTCTATTTTTAAACCATCCAGACGATCCCAGAAAAATATCACAGCCACCTCTGCATCGGTTTGGGTGTAATTTGGGTGTAATTTTGTAGCGTGTCAGTCAGTCTGTCAGTCATTCTGTATCCGTTTTGTTTTATTTTCTCCCAAGTGTTGAGCTAAAAGGGTGAGGTTTGGTACGTTGAATGTGGTTTCTCTGTCTGTATGATTTGGTAGTAGTTTTGGATTTTTAACTGTTTGTGGTGCAGAGAAAAATGCAAAAAACGTGGTTTTAGAAAGTGGGAGACAACATATAATGAAAATATTGTGTA
This sequence comes from Platycnemis pennipes, assembly GCA_933228895.1. Lineage (NCBI taxonomy): Eukaryota > Metazoa > Arthropoda > Insecta > Odonata > Platycnemididae > Platycnemis > Platycnemis pennipes. Next base: position 113,625,396 of record OW121855.1, on the reverse strand, counting down.
GAAATAAGTACAAAAATATATAGGATAATTAGAGTGGGACACATTTCTCTATTTATAAAGTAGCCATTTCCTTCTCTCTGCATTAGAAATGCTTATGAAAAGTTTGCGCACAAAAGTGTAAAAAAATGCAAAGACTTCTTTTAGTAGTGAAGCAGTAATTGCCTGCCTGAAGCACAAGCATTACTGCCACCTATTGGTAATGTGTAATCTGTAGTTTCCAAACACTTTGTAAAACCTCATTTGACACTAGAACACAAAGATCAGCTCAAGACCCCAGCAGTCAGAGACTGCCTGCAAAGCTGGCCGCAGGTCTGCTAGTACAGAAGTTAAAAATAACGAACTCAGTCTTTTTTGACGATGATGCAGTAGTGTATGATTACATTAGCAATGAAGAGGATAGTAAGTCTTAAGGCAAAGGATTTATATGTAATTGGTGATTGGTAGGTTAGTTGGCTGCTAGAATAAATTTGAAGAAATGTGCGGTAATGAAATTCTGGAAAAAGAATAGCTTTCCCCAGAATAATACACATATCCCAAGTACTCTTTTTGTATATCCTAGCTTTCTTTTCGCTCGGCCGCATATTTCCCGGATGTCTTCCCCGCCATAAATCTTTAGTGATTGTTACACTTTATGATTTCAACGTTTACATCTTTGTGTTACTATTTGTAATAAAACAAGATAGCACTTTTTCCACAATTTTTATGTCGGTACGACCTGACATGTACCTGATGATGACCTAACGGTTGAAACGCGTCATACCGACATAAAAGTTGTGGTAAAAGTGCTATCTTGCTTTAATACATACATGTATACTTTCCACTACATCTCGCCTACCACAGTTAATTTTGTGTGACTAGTTTTATAGGATCACTCTATCGAATCATTCCTCCTCCAAAAATTAAAAGCTACACTGAATACAGAATACAAAATATTCTTCCGTGACTCAAGTATTTGAGTTGAATGAGGAAACATTTAAGACGAAAACGTGAAGAACAGTTATTGCTGGAGGTATCAAGAATATAGAGCCTTCCAACTCTTCGCCAGTCTTTTTGTTTCTCCCCTCACTCACAATCGCCGAAAACCTGTTGAGAGAGAGAAAGAGGAGATTCACCTTGACAATGATCGCATTTCTTCAAGGCGAAGATATGTGTTCATGCTGGACCTTCGAAGTATTTCCTCACTCGGCCCACGACTTCCTGAAAGCTGTCTCACAAATAAGTATCCTCTTTTGTTATTCACTTCCCAAGAATTGCTTGATGACGTAGTGATATTCTCTGGCACTTGTTCGTCCATCTAAATCCATACAATATCCTGCAAGCTACCATAAAGGTGTGCGGCAGGGGGTGAACTCATACAAAACATACATTACCCATCATGAATGAAAAGGATTAGTATTTATATATTCTAGTCTGAACTTCACAATTAAAAGAAAAAGAAAAATAGCAATGCAAGCATGCAATAACATGCTGTTCATTGGGTTAGCTTAAAGTCCTCTCGCCAACATGCCAAAACAGTTCATCTACATATATATGCTACCCTACAAGCCACCATAAAGGTGTGTGGCAGGTGGTTCATTCACACCAAACACGCATTACATATCATGTATAAAAAAGATTAGTAATAATGCACTAGCCTAAATTTCAATTTTTAAAAAAGATAAAAATAGCAAAGCTGTTGCTGGGTTGCTGTTGGTGGTTGTTGGGTCATGCTGTTAGTTGGGTTAGCTTAAAGTCCTTATACCAACATGAAACTACCTTTGCTATCCATTGATACACTCCTATTGGATATTTTTACCACTATTCATATCCCTAATTGTACAAGAAAGAATGGAAATATTGAATCTATCAGTTTGGCAATCCATTTATCTAATTTTGGGATTATGGTCCAGTCTACCATAGTAAGTTGAGGTTCGCAAAATATTTTTAGCGTCAATACTGAAAATATTACCTTGGAATTTATTTAAGAGATTAAATTTCAATTTCAACATGCGATCCAACAATGATTCTCATTTTAATTAATTCAAGAGACTGGTTACGAAAAATGCAGTTATCGTACCGTCCCCTCACAAATCTTGCTGGTCTTCGCTGCACACGTTCAAATTCATCATTTAGGCCTATTTCTTATGGATCCCATATACTGGCAGCGTATTCCAAATAAGGTCTAGCGAGGGAGAAAATGTAGTCCCTCGTTAGGCCTCATTAGGGTTATAACCCTGTTAGGGGATATTCTACCAAAAAATTCGCAATTTCAAGAAAGATAAAAATAGCAAAGCAATCATGCAAAAACATGACGTTATTTGGGTTAACTTACAGTCCTTATACCGATATGCATTTGCATGTTGGTATAATTTTTTATTTTGTTTAGCTTAAAGTACCGACTTTAAGCTAACCCAATCGCCACAATTTCCCAGTACTCTTTTGAGAAATTATCGTCTGCGATTAGCTTGTCCAGTGATTTCACGTGTTTTTCCATCCTAATAAAGATCATTTGTCAGTCCATTTATTTCTAGCACATAAATTAGCGTGTTCAGGAGAGTATTTCTCGCTAAGGTATCTACGTATCTAGCCGACAGTGAAAGTGGGTGTGACATTTTTTGGCATTCCCCCTCTTTTTATCCTGGTTAGGCAATTTCCCATCGGCGGTCTCTTTAACCTATGGACTTAACCGAAGGACTTGCTCGAAGCTAACGACATTCGCGCCAACAATGCCTACGATTCCAAAATCCAACCTTTCCGGCCTTTACCCCTCCCTCACCGCATCCGCAATCACATATGAATCACCCCTGAATGCGGAAATAGAACAGAAGTTGGGCAAGCACACATGTCAGGAGCTGGTGTTCTGCAGTTGGAGTGGGTAAAAGAGTTCCTGACGCTCCAATGAAAAACTTCCACCTGGCCCGGTATGCCCATACTCACTTTCCCTCCCCTCAAAAGCGACCTATCGTATAATTCCATATTCACCCCCACTCCACCATGACCTTGCCGAATAAACCTTCTCCTGACGTCGACACACCTTCCCCTCTCGTGCCCTCTCATCAAATCAAGAAGGCAAGCAGTATGCGTCAAGCGACGGCCACCGCGAAATCATGTTACGAGACTTGAAAACAGGTTTTTTTTAAACCTGTTTTACTCTGGGATTTGGTCTGCGCAGGCTGAAGAAGCTTCAGTTCTCGCAGTAGAAGCGCCCGAGCTCACTCCGTGAATGAGAGCACGCAGACAGCACGTGGTTTTACACGATGTATGCTTGTGATAAGCTGTTCGTGGATTCCCTGCGCAATCGGAGAGTTTTTTGTTATGAAAGAGAAAAAGAATTTGCGCTGCATTGTTTACGATCCGTTCGGTGTGCCAGGGAAAACATGTATAAAGAGTGGAGCCAGAGTGAAGAAAAAATTCTACATCTACATCTACATCTACACGATACCCTGCAAGCCACCGCGAGGGTGTGTGGCAGGGGGTGAAGATCACCAAGCATACACTACTAACATGCAAGCAAGCAACTAAAGGGTCTCATGCAACTAGATTGTTAGTATCTATAGTATTTGAGGGGTTAATACATGCATCATGCACTACAGAATACTCTAAAATATTTCCTCTACCTATCCCTTTCCTATGCTGCCTATTCTGTTCTCTTATAGTACGGGGGAAAAATGCCATTTTGAATCTATCTGTACGACAATCTATCTCTCTAATCTTATATATCTGGTCGAATCTAGCATAATACGCTGGTGTTTTTAATATGTGCCTAACATCTTCAGTAAAGCTATCCGATTGAAATTTCTCCAATAGATTTAATCTGGACTTTAACCTACGCTCTGATAATGATTCTCACCCTAATTCTTGTATTAATTCTGATACACTACTCAACCTATCGTAACACCTTTTGACGAACCTAGCTGCTCTACGCTGCACACTGTCTAGTTCTCTCATCAAACCTAATTCATTAGGATCCCATACACTGGCTGCATACTCAAGGTGGGGCCTAACTAGTGAAAAGTAGCATCGCTCTTTTGTCTTCTCATCACATTTCCCAAGTACTCTTTTTATAAATCCTAGCTTTCTCTTCGCTCGGCCGCATATTTCCCTTATGTGTCTTCCCCACGATAAATCTTTAGTGATTTTTACACCTAAATATCTTACGGTTTCAACGTTTTCGATCTTCGTGTTATTAATTCTATAGGATCGCTCTATCGAATTATTCCTCCTCCAAAAATTGATAGCTACACACTTTTTAAGGTTGAGTTCTAACTGCCATTTGTCGCACCACTCTTGAATTGCATCTAAATCCTTGCTAAGTGATTTCGTGTCCTCTTCGTTTGATATACCCCTGTACACCACCGCATCGTCTGCGAAAAGTCTAAGGTTACTACTAACTACGGTACCCAAATCGTTTATGTATAAAAGAAATAGAAGCGGACCTACTACGCTACCCTGGGGAACTCCCGATGTGACTTCGATTGTGTCCGACATGATACCATCTATGACAACCCTCTGCTCTCGCCCACTTAAGAATTCTTTTACCCAACATACAACGTCTTTATTTATACCAAAACTCTCTAACTTCAAGATTAATTTGTCATGAGGAACTTTATCGAAGGCCTTTTTAAAATCTAAAAATATCGCATCAACTTCAGTACTGCTTTCGCCGTGGACTAAAATATCGTGTAAAATTACATCTACATCTACACGATACCCTGCAGGCCACCGCGAGGGTGTGTGGCAGGGGGTGAAGATCATCAAGCATGCATCTATATCTAAATCTGCATAATACCCTGCAAGCCACCATAAAGGTGTGTGGTAGGGGGTGAACTTGATGGGACACCTAGATAGCCAGAATTTATTGTCCAATGTCCAGCATGGCTTCCGAAAGAGCAGATCGTGTGAAACCCAACTTGCTCACTTTTCCCACGATATTTTAGTTCCTGGCGAAAATAATATTCCAGTGGATGCTATATTTCTCGACTTCAAGATGGCTTTTGACAAGGTTTCTCACAGCAAACTAATTTTGAAGTTATAATCTTATGGGTTAGACAGAAGCATTATATCATGGATTAATGATTTTCTGCATGATCAGGTTCAAAGGGTTGTTTTGGACGGTGTTTCCTCACCGGCAATTAAAGTCACTTCGGGTGTCCCACAAGGTAGTGTGATAGGTCCACTCCTATTCCTTTTGTATATTAATGATATCCAAAAGGTGGTAAAAAGTAAGCTTCGTCTATTTGCCGATGACGCAGTAGTGTACAGGGAAATTCTATGCGCGAACGATAAAGAATATTTAAATATTGACCTACAAGCAATTGAAACTTGGTGTGATACATGGCAGTTAGAATTTAACTTTAAGAAATGTCTTGTAATGAATTTTTGGAAAAAGAATAGCTCTCCTCCTACCACTTACAAAATAAGTAATAATGAATTAACAAACGTGGAATCCATTAAATATCTTGGAATAAGACTGACAAATGATCTTTCCTGGGGTAAACACATTCGTGAAATAATGGGTCAAGCGAATCGCAAACTGGGTTTCATTAAAAGAGTATTGGGTAAATGTGACGATCATGTACGAGAAATCAGCTACTTTTCCCTTGTTAGACCTCATTTGGAATATGCTGCCAGTGTATGGGATCCCTATGAAATCGGTCTAAGTAATGAACTTGAACGTGTGCAGCGAAGATCGGCAAGATTTGTAAAGGGACGATACGATAATTATATTAGCGTAACCAGTCTATTAAATGAATTGAAATGGGAATCATTGTCAGATCGCAGGTTGAAATTTAAACTTAATCTCTTAAACAAATTCCAAGGCAATATTTTCAGTGATGATGTTAAAAATATTTTACGAACCCCAACTTACTATGGCAGACTGGACCACAATCATAAAGTTAGAGAAATTGATTGCCGAACTGACCGATTCAAAATGTCCTTTTTCCCTCGCACAATAAGATATACGAATAACGGTAAATATGTCCTATCGGAGAGTAGCAATGAATAGCATTGGTAGCTGCATGTTGGTATGAGTACTTAAAGCTAACCCTACTAACAGAATGTTTTTGCATGTTTGTTTTGCAATTTCTATCTTTTTTAAATAGTGTAGTTCTGACTACTATATTAATACTATCCCTTTTTTATGCATGATATGTAGTGCATGTTTGGTGAGCAATCACCCCCTGCCACACCCTTGTGGTGGCTTGCAGGGTATTATGTAGATGTAGATGAACTCTCACCAAACATGCACTACATAAAATGCATAAAAAAGGATTAGTACTTGTATAGGTACTGTTCAAAACTACACTATTAAAAAAATAAAAAAGCAAAGCATACAGGCAAAAACATGCTGTTAGTTGGGTTAGCTTTAAGTTCTTATACCAACATGCAGCTACCAATATTATCCATTGATACAATCTTACTGGATATATTTACCGTTATTCATATTCCTAATAGTACGAGGATCTTCAGTAAAGCTATCCGATTTAAATTTCTCTAATAGATTTAATCTGCAATTTAACCTACACTCTGATAATGACTCCTACCCTAATTCTTGTATTAATTCTGAAACATCTGCATAAGCATGCACTATTGACATGCAAACAAGCAACTATAGGGTCTCATGCAACTAGATTGTTAGTATCTATAGTATTTAAGGGATTAATGCATGCATCATGCATGAATAATGTAATGATATTGACGTAAATAATCATCATGTTAGGCTTTCATTAAGTTCAGTTCGTTTAATCATGAGATTCTATCTTTGTGAACAAGATCTTTGGTTGTTGTTTACTTTAATTATCGACGTGGAATTATGATTTAAGTGTTCATCGAAGTAATTTCAACGACAAGATTACTGATATTCATGAAGTCTCATATACGCCACTAATTGGATATGCATTACATGCCATGGAATAGTATTGCAAATGCTTTGATGAAGTGAACTTCTCGTGGTGTCTTGTATAGCATCTGAAACAATTAGAAACTAGGTACAGGTTAACTGATTTTTGGGAAGACTCCGATACTATTATTAAAAATATTGTAAAACTAGAGTTTAAAAATAACATGCTACGACAAGATAAAACACAAAATAAATGTTTTGTTCGTGGGTATCGATACGGACATCCTTGAATCATTAATACGTCACTGATCCCGTAAGCATGCCCCGCCACTTGGAAAAATGGGTGAAACAAAGCTTTTTATTCGTGACAAATGTTGATAGACTGCCTCCCAAGTGGTTTTTCGCGCACAATAGACTTCATAGGTCAATCACCAGGTCCCGAACAAATTCCTTTCAGAGTATATAAAAAATTAGCTTCTGAAATAGCCCCCTATCTAGAAATAAAATTCAATAACACACTAAAAAACCACACATTACCCAGAGGGTTGGAAAGTAGCCAACATTACACCTATTTTTCAAAGTGGTGATAGGGAAGAATCTAGTTACTACAGAATCATTTCACTCACGTCAATATCTTGTAAAGTATTTGAGTATACTGTAGTCAGTTCAATCATGAATACATTAGAATTGCTCATAAACAGCCAACATGGGTTCCGGAAAGGTAGATCTTGCGAGACACAATTAGCTTTATTCGTACACGATATTTTAGGCTACGGCGAAAAATGTATTGAAGTTGATGCGATATTTTTAAATTTTAAATAGGCATTAGATAAAGTTCCTTATGGTAAATTAATCTTGAAGTTAGAGAGTTTTGGTATAAATAAAGACGTTGTATGTTGGGTAAAAGAATTCTTAAGCGGGACAGAGCAGAGTGTTGTCATGTATAGGTAGTATCATGTCGGACACAATCAAAGTGACTTCGGGAGTTCCCAAGGGTATTGAAATAGGTCCGCTTCTATTTCTTTTATACATTAACGATTTAGGTACCATAGTTAGTAGTAAGCCTTGACTTTTTGCAGACGATGCTGTAGTGTATAGGGGTATCTTAAAAAAAGAATATAGGAAATCGCCTAGCAGGGTTTTAGATGCAATTTATGAGTGGTGCAACAATAGAACTTAACCTTAAAAAGGGTGTAGCTATCAATTTTTGGAGGCGAAAAAATTCGTTAGAGCGATCCTATAAAATTAGTAACACGAAGATCGAAAGCGTTGAAACCATAAGGTATTTAGCTGTAGCAATCACTAAAGATTTATCGTGGGGAAGACATATCCGGGAAATATGAGGCCGAGCGAAGAGAAAGCTAGGATTTATAAAAAGAGTACTTGGGAAATGTGATAAGAAGTGTGATAAGAAGACTTACGAGCGATGTTACTTTTCATTAGTTAGGCCTCACCTTGAGTATGTAGCCAGGGTATGGATCCGAATGAATTAGGTTTGATCAGAGAACTAGACAGTGTGCAGTGTAGAGAAGCTAGGTTTGTTAAAAGGTGTTTTGATAGGTTGAGTAACGTTTCAGAATTAATACAAGAACTAGGATGGGTGATCGTAGGTTTTCGCAGCGTGGATGATGTCCAGTTGTCACTTTCGGTGGCAGCTGCGTCACAGGCATTGTCGTACTCCAAGCTTTCACGTGGATGATGTCCAGTTGTCACCGAAAGTGACAACTGGACATCATCCACGCTGCGAAAACCTACGATCAGCCATTACCCGCCTCTACGGGGAGGACACGCACCACCAGACGAGAAGACTGGAAAATCTTCGGAAAAAGAAGCATCGATTGCTTTCTTCCCTGGCCTTCCTCCAACGTTGCCGTGACTCCGACACGATTCCGAATTGTGTCAAAGCAGTGCATCATTTGAAGACTCCGGCCGCAAAAAGAATTTTACACCGCACCAGCCGCGCTCTTTTGAGGGAGCGTATTCACGCAACCAGGTTCCAGCTCCATCAATGCACCGAAGAACTTTATTTCCTGCACCTCTCGCTAGGGAAGACGCTGAAAGCTGAGATATGGGACCATGTCGACCACACCACCTTCACTTCGGCCATCAGGACCTTCCAATCTGTCACCGCCAAGCAGAAGAAGAAATTCGAGCGGCTCCACGAAAGACAACACCCGAAGTCTCCGGTTGGCGACACCAAGATCATCCACAACTTGGCGGGAATTCACCTCAATGAAGCAGCCACGTCTGTCTTATCCAAGGGTTTGAATTTTGCCATCTCTCCACACCGAATACCAAAAGAGGAAATGGTAATAGGCGTAGAAAATGCGCTGCGAAAATTACCACTCATCGAAGCTGACCCGATACGCCTGGAGGTTGCAGCCGTCATCTCGAAAGCTCGTGTCCCGAAGCCTAACACATCGGCTGCGGAAAGACGAACCCTGCAGGAACTCAAATCCAACTCCGAGGTCCGGATTTTACCAGCCGACAAGGGAAACGCCACCGTCATCATCGCCACGGCCGACTACCGACGAAAAATAGAGACCTTACTGGATGATGCGACTTACGTCAAAATTAAAAAAGACCCTACAGCCAGGATAGAGAGGGAGGCAAGAGAACTAATCAAGCGCTCCCATATCCCTCCGGAAGAGCAGCGGAGACTTTTGCCTTCTTCATCGAGGCCGCCACGATTATACGGATTGCCAAAAGTACATAAGGAAGGCATACCGCTACGCCCTATCGTGAGCTCAATCGGATCTCCCACCTACGCCTTGGCCAGTCACCTCGCTCAGCAGTTACATCCTTTCATTGGACAAACTGGCTCGTGCGTAAAAAATTCCGCGGATTTTGTCGGGAGAATAAAACAAATAAAAGTCGCGAAAACGGACATCCTGGTCTCCTTCGATGTGGTCTCTCTTTTTACGAAGGTGCCAATCAAGGACTCGGTAGACATCTTAAGAAAAATGATTCCGTTTGGATTACCAGCTGATTTCCCCAAGATGGTTGACTTCTGCCTGAGGAGCAATTACTTCCTCTGGGAGGGCCAATTCTTCGAACAAAAGGATGGAGCAGCCATGGGAAGCCCTCTCTCTCCGGTTGTGGCCAATCTCTTCATGGAACATTTTGAAGAAGACGCTCTGGCATCCTGCAGCCTTCGACCAACCTGCTGGCTACGCTACGTCGACGATACGTTCGTCATTTGGCCCCACGGGACGGAAAAATTACAAGTCTTTAAGAGGGAAATCAACTCAATACATCCCTCCATCCAATTCACTATGGAGATGGAGGAGAATGGGACCCTACCTTTCTTAGATGTTCTGGTGAAGAAAGGAGACGACGGATCTCTACGGCACTCCGTCTATAGAAAGAAAACCCACACGGATCGGTATCTCCATGCAACCTCCCACCATCATCCGAGGCAAAAAGCGGCTTTAGTCAAAACCCTTATGCATAGGGCCAGAGTGGTGTGCGAGAACACTGCTCTAAAAGACGAGGAATCACATTTGGTTGCCGCTCTCGTCGGAAATGGGTATTCGGAGTCGTTCGTGAGGAGACATATGAAGATGGAGCCAAGATTGCCCGAAAACAACCGGACGAAACCGAAAGGATATGCCATGATTCCCTACGTTGCTGGATCGTCCGAACGCATTTCCCGCATACTTGGGAAAGCAGGCATAGAGACGCGGTTCGGCACGTTGACCAAAACCAAAGACATATTACCATCTGCGAAGGACCGGCTTCACCCTCTTCAGACAGAAGGAGTTTACGAAATACCGTGCACTTGCGGTAAAGTGTACATAGGGCAAAGCGGAAGGTCGGTAGCGTGCCGATTAAAGGAACATCGGAGAGCGATCCTGCGCGGCAATGGAAAAGAATCGGCGGTTGCAGACCACGCCCTCTCGGGAGAGGGCCACCGGATCTTGACCGAGGAGACGAAGGTCATCTCGAGGGAAAAATCGTATTTTCCTCGTTTAATTCGAGAGGCCGTCGAAATTGAGAAGAGGCCGCAGAACTTCAACAGAGATGACGGCATTCGACTTAGCGCGGTCTGGAAGAAACTCTTCCTAGGTGAACGACCCGCACAACTCACTGACGTCAGCAGCGGGGGGGGAGCGGTGAAAAGGAACGGCAACCAGCCAAGGCCAAGAGACAGGGGGAGGGGGGACACGGGTCCCCCATAAATAGCAGCATCTTCGCTTCTTAATAATCATTTCCCTGATGACGTGCCCTGCAACGGGTATGAAAGCTTGGAGTACGACAATGCCTGTGACGCAGCTGCCACCGAAAGTGACAACTGGACAACTAGGATGGGAATCATTATTAGAGTGTAGGTTGAAGTACAGATAAAATATCTTGCAGAAATTTAAATCGGATAGCTTTACTGAAGATGTTAGGCACATATTTAAAACACAAGCGTATTATACTAGATTCGACCATGTATACAGATTAGAGAGATAGATTGTCTTACTGATAGATTCAAATTCCATTTTTCTCTTTTTCTATATTATATATAATATTATTCGCCGAGAAAAACGAAATCTTATACTAACAGTCTAGTTACCTTAGACCTTATAGTTGCATGTTTGCATCTTTATAGTGCATGCTTGGTATTCTTCGTCCCCTGCCACACACCCTCGCGGTGGCTTGGAGAGTATCGTGTGGATGTTGATTTATAGTATTCTAAAGGATCTTATTTATACGCAATAACTATAATTACCTACATATATATAGTTAGGCTGAATATTTTGGGAATAAACTGGTAGAAAAACCTAAATTTATGATAAATACCTTTACGTTGTCCTCCAGTTTCATGGAGAGTCTCAGGGAAATTTGTCCATTAGTTGCTAATTTGCGAAAAATTGAAGCTTGATAAATATTAAGCACGGTTTTCATATTTACTGAAATGCACGAATCATCGATGTTCGCCAAATTACCTACCCAGTCAAAGTCATTTTGAGAACGCGAGGCGAGGGATGATTGTACTCCCTTTCGTCGATAAAACTATTTTTTTGCTAATTATACCACAATATGCTTCGAATAGCGTATATAAACCTTTCTCAATTTGATCACAGCGGGAATGACATGTTCATTTGCTGATAATACATGAAGAATTAGTCTTTTGACAAATACATTTCAACCAATCCCCAAATTTAATTATCGAATTTTTATGAAATTGTAACAACAAGAGATTAGTTGACTGTATTTGGCTGCTTTTATATTAGTTTTCTATATTAACTACAGTTTAATTGGATACTTATATCTAATAACTTGTTATATAATGATGTACCTGATAGGTAACGTACTGAACACTATTGATGTACCACTTTGATTTAATATAAATTTTACGGAAATACTCTTTATTGTAATATCTTGGTTAAATGGCTATCGTCCATGAAAAAGACTATTATTATGAATAGTTGGTAATATAGTAAATTGCATATATACAAGTGTATAAATATATATACTAGGTAGTAACATGTTGGCATAAAGACTTTAACCTAACCCAACTAACAATATGATTGTACATGTTTGCTTTGCTATTTGAGTATTTTTTTCATTCTCTTCTTGCAACCAACTGATAATCCTCTTTAAGCATGATATATAATGCACGTTTGGTATGGATTAACCCCCTGCACACATATTTAAGGTGACTTTAAAATATTTTATGCATATGTAAATAATTGAAGTGTGGGTATTAAATGCAATGATCCCCGTGAAGTTTGCGTCAGATCGCTATTATAATGTTTTTATTTTGTAAAATTACGACCTGCCTTCTTCCGCTTTTCTTGTCTAGTGATTACATGTTGGTATACGACATTTCATTTATGAAAAAGACTCAAGAAATTTTCTCATTGGGTTCATACTTATAACAATATCTAAGCATATTTGGGATGAGGTTTACTCTCATTCCCTCCGCATGCGTTATATATTTCATCTAGTATAGTCTCCATCTAAGCACCAAATTCTTAATCTAAACCTACGTCATACTTTGCTAGTCACCGCGAGGGTGCGTGGCAGGGGGGTGAAAGTCACCAAACATGCATTACTTACACGCAACTAAGAGTTACAATACTTGGAATACTTCCATTGGAAAAGTGTTAGATAAAAGAGTCACAATCAAGTAGCAATTATATGATTTGTATCTGCATAGTAATGTAGTGGGTACTGAGCATAAAGGCATTACTACTCTAAATATACTTATCTTTATTTCTTAAGTACGCATAGGTTAGTAATGTTAAAACGTGCATCATGCACTACAGGCTACTCGAGTTAATTTTTACCTACCTAACCCTCTGCTACTCTGCATATTGTGCTCTCTTATGGCACGCGGGAAAACTGACTTTTTAAATCTATAGCTACAACAATCTCCCTCGCTCTCTAATCTTGTTTATCAGATCATATTTACCATAATATGTAGTAGTTCTTAATACATATCTTATGTCATCTGTAAAAATATCTGCTTTGAATTTACTTAAAAGGTTTAGCGCAAAATCCTTAATCTGATAGTAATTCTCATCACAGATATTCTATTAAACTAGTTACACTAATACAATTATCGTAACGAACTTAAACAAATCTATGCTCGTACTATAATTCATTTATCATACCTTCCTCGTATGGATCCTAGCATGGTAATATTCTAAATGAGGCCTGAAAAATGACAAGTAGCGTCTCCATTGTACTCTCTCATGGCATTTTCCCAACATTTTAAAATAATCAAGTACAAGGCCAAGGGCTTCCATCGCTTCCGTCGGATGGCAGGTCGAATACCAGACCAAATTCGTTTGCTGTTGTATTTGCCGCCTCGAAGAGACACGTCCATGCACCGGCTCATTATTTTTATTTCAGTCGTGTTTGTGGGAAATAGTTCTATTTTGCGGTTGCTCCTGGCAGGTGATTACACAACTTGTTATAATGAGTGTTTCGTCTAAATATTCTGGTGTCTAAATACTAAGGAGTTCTTAGCTGGAGTCGCGGCTTATCATGTTTGCTATACGTGTTCCAAAAGGTTAAGGACTCCGTCCCACCCGACAGACGGAGTACTGAACTTGAAATGCCCTCCACTAGGCACTCAAGTGGAGACCGGGTTTCCACTGCCGGGAATCGAACCCGGGCCCTCGGGATGGGAGGCCAGTACTCTAGCCACCACACCAACCCGATCCCCAGCAATCTTCGGGCTGTTATGGAATTCCTATAGGATATGCTGCTAGTATAACATACTGACGTAATTTTTTTCGACATTTCTTTTGAATATTTGTTTTGCTTTAACGACAAGATATTGGAAAACATTTTTTTCAGCGTCTACTCCACAAAAAGGTAGTTCGATAGATGGTGCTGTTTCTCCAAGGTGAATTATTTTAACTGCACAGTTCGCCGACAATTTGAGTGAAATTTTCAGCGTGGTGAATTATCTATAAACCCGTATTTATTATACTTTGGATCCGTCCTCTTAATAGAATGCACGATGCATTGCAAGAAATGTTGTGCGGAAGTTTGCTGCAAGCGAGATAGCGGAAACCTAATTGAGCGATCACTATTACTGTTGGACTCTCATTAGGATTCAAGGAAGTAAGTTTCTGTTGGACAAATTGTGATGCAAGGAAGTGAGTACCTTTTTTATTTCGTTACGTTTTACCTAGAGCAACGATTGGGCTTGTTTTTGTCTCTTATTAAGTTAGAGTTTGATGGTAGAATTTTCCAGTATGGTATTGTACTGTAGTGCCCATCTGTGAACGTCCCTGATTTTGAATTTTGCCTTGACAGCGCCCATTTCATACAATAAAATCTCTCTTTTAGCTTTCGTTTTTCAGAAATCAGTTAGGTGGACACAAATAAAGTGAACGTTTCATCTATTTATCTCTTGATCATGTTGTATTTTTTCTGCTCATGTGCAGAATATGAAGAATCTATTCTATAACGACCATAAATATTTCAACAAAAATAATAATACATTTTAATAACATATAATTTCAGTAGATTCATATGTTCTCAAAAAAGGCGAGAAAAATATTATTCATAGGCCAGGTATTTTTCAGGACCAAAGAGCATTCTTGAATTCCTGATTCATCTGAAAATTTGCTATCTTTTAACAACAAGATATAAAAAATTTTTTTCAGCGTCTACTCCGCAAGAGCCATATACCCTGATTCATCTCGTGTGTAATTCAGGAAGGAAGATGGGAAATGTTTTTAAGATCTGCAGTATGCCTCCCTGCAGAGATCCCTCGAGGGCCACATACACTTATCTTTATGCTACGATTAGACTCCTGTTTAGTATCAATAATTCTATTCGTTCTCCTCTATCGAGATCTTTAATGACTATTTCAGGGATTCTTCTAACCAAATGTTCGTACTTAAATGATACCTCTCGAATAACTAGTTTTTTTAACCTGGTTTGTAGTCTGCAGTAAAGTTAGTTCGAATTATTTTTAGGACTTGCTGTGCATGATATTACATTCAGAATTTAATAGATCATATGACGTCAACACGATGTGGTAATACATTTCTGTATTAGCGGTTACAATTTTATTTTTCAGGTAGGTATAAGTATTGCTGTGACAGTAATTATGTTAATGTTAATTTATTATGTTAATTTATTTGTAGAAAGTGAATTAATGAAGGCGTTTACTCGGAACCGAAATCGCAATTTTGTCCACGAAATCATTAGATGGAAACGCAAAAAGAATTTTAGTGAAAAAATTAATCTTCTAACCACAACCATTCACTCGTAAATCAAAACTTAAAATAAGCAAAAGGTGCCGCCCACCAAAAAAGCTGCTGTGATAACATTGACGTCATTTTCCTCCCGTCTTTGACTGCTTTTAGGGGAAGGGAAGGGAGTGGAGGGGGGTTCTCGGAAGGTCTGCTCGCACAGATGTTGTCGCAACTGCTCCTATTGGCAGAGTCAGCTGTGCCCCCCCCCTTTGCGATAAAGCGAAGTAGCTTCGCGGGCTCAGTTGTGATTGGACGAAGTCGATATGCGTCAGAGGTTGCACCACACCCACTTCTCCGAAAGGGTTAAAAACATCAGTTTTTCTCCACTTATAACTCGAGAAATAACTGACGGATCAAAAAAAAACGGAAAAATACGGGTCTTTTCATTATAAAAACTCTATCAGATTTGGCAATAAAAAAACATGGTAAACGACCCCATTCGCTGAGATAGACTCATTTCCAGTGGGTGGTTTGGCATAGAAAAATACATTCAAAAATACTAACTCACGAAAGGGGTTGTGGCGTATGGAATTTGTATATTTTATGTGATTTATTGTCGCTGGCGTGGATCATTATAATTGCTGCCACTGCGTAATGGAGGTCGTGGTACTCACGGATGCCGCCGTGGGCGAGGGACAGCAGGAGTAGGGCGACGGCAGATCCCCACGCGAACCTCTGCATGGCGGCGTAGGCGGCAGCCTCGACCGCGTCGTACGCCCTCTCCGGCGTGTAGAACACGACTGCCGGGAACAGCACGGCGGCCATCACGAGCAGAGCGATGACGAACAGCAAGCGTGATATCGCCTGCGGGGACGTTAAGGGCAGGCATTAGGATTCCATTGGCCATTAGGACTCCATCCATTAGGGCCTAATGGAGACATCATAGCAAGTTTAACGAATATGGTTGTTTTCTATAATTCTTTTATTGTCTTGATCAAACGTTTATAACCTCTACATCTACATGTAACCCTCCAAGCCACCATAAAGGTGTGCGGCAGGGGGTGAATTCTCACCAAACAAACACTACATATCATGCATTTAAAAGGATTAATATTAATATATTAGTCTAAACTTCACCATATAAAAAGATAAAAAAAGCAAAGTAAACATGCAAAAACATGCTGTTAGTTGGGTTACCTTCAAGTCCTTAATACCAGCATGTAACTACCTATGCTATGCATTGATTCACTCGTATTGGACATATTTACCGCCATTCATATCCGTAATTGTACGAGGAAAAAAGGATTTTGAATCTGTCGTTTCGGCAATCAATTTCTCTAAATTTGTAATAATCATGGTCCAGTCTACAATATTAAGTTGGGGTTCACAAAATATGTTGACGTCATCACTGAAAATATTATCTTGGTATTTATTTAAGGGATTAAGTCTAAATTCAACCTGCGACCTGACTATGATTTTTATTTTAATTCATTTGATAGACTGGCTACGCTAATATAGTTATCGTACCATCCCTTTACAAATCTTGCCGATCTTCGCTGCACACGTTCAAGTTCATTATTTAGACCGATTTCGTAGGGATCCCATACGCTGGCAGCATATTCCAAATGAGGTCTAACAAGGGAAAAGTAGCTGATTTCTCGTACATGATCGTCACATTTACCCTATACTCTTGTGATGAAACCCAGTTTACGATTAGATTGCCCCATTATTCCATGCATGTGTTTACCCCAGGAAAGATCGTGTCACTCTTATTCCAGGATATGTAATGGCTTCCACGTTTGTTAATTCATCATTACTTATTCTTCTATCGGCTAATCTCTTCATGTCTTTGTACTTCTTCTCTTTCACATCCTTCATCACTTGTTCCATATATCTCATGCGAAGATTTCCTTTGCTTTTTTCCCGTCGACTTGCCTTTCAACGATTGCCGTCAGAAGGCCATCGTGGTTTAAGATATGGCTGATTAAGTTAACTCGTCTTCTTCTTACAGTTTTCAGCAGGCTTCTTTTTTCTCCCACTCTTCTTAGGACTTCCTCATTAATTGATCGATCCATTCTTTTAATCTTCAACATTCTTCTATAGCACCAGATTTCGAGTGCGCCCACCCTTTTCCTCTCCACTGCTGTCATCGTCACTTGTTTCGCCCATAGAAAAAGTAATGAAGGAAATATGTCCGCTGACACTCACTCAGTGTTCTAAGCCATTGGTCGTGATACACATAATAAAGTGCCATCCTTTTTATGCATGCTAATCCTTTTTTATGCATTATATGTAATGCATGTTTGGTATGAGTTGAATTGTCGTACCAATGGACAGAACAGAGACAGACATGTCACACCGATAGATTTATAATGTCATTTTCTGCTTGGCTAAGATATGCTTATAACAGAGGTGAGAACAAAATTGAATATGTCGTCCCTCTTGACTGCATTTTTTTAACTAAGTTTTTCTGCATTGGATTATGTAAGTTGCGTTTTAATTCTTGATTAAAACTCTCGCGGGTCATTATAGACGTATGTGTGTTTTTCGGGTGTATCCCGCGTTCTATACCAGGTGTGACCCTGACGTTTCGTGGCCGTTGCTGGTCACTTTATCCAAGGGAATGGTCACTTTATCCAAGGGAATTCCCTTGGATGAAGTGACCAGCAACGGCCACGAAACGTCAGGGTCACACCTGGTATAGAACGCGGGATACACCCGAAAAACAAACATACGTCTAAGTTGCGTTTATCAACTAAAGTAGGCGTTGTGTAGATCAATATATTTCTCATTCCCTTCTGCTTAACTTAAGGTTTTGGATTCTTAGTCTCTTTAGCTATTTCTGAACTTTTTAACCGTACTAGGTTCAAAAGTATCCAACTACTGATTTTATTGTGAAGCATAATCATCCGAGTCATTAGATCGTGTAGCAAGTATCGATTGATTTTCGGATTTCCCCTATCTTCCGTGGTAATGCTTTGGTATTTTCGTTTATCCGTGAACCGATTCTCCGTTGGCTTTAACTTTAGGAGGCAATAAACTTACGTATTTCAAAGAGAGACCTTCATTAATGTCAGTATTAGCCGCTTAAAGTTATCGATCGGTCGAATATCTTGCTTGGAGCTGTGTATAAGTGAAGTATACGTTCTGATGGAGTCAGGTTGAATTTTCCGTCGGTGGCTGCGGCTGAACTTACGGACTCGCGCCGGCCTTTATCTCTCGGTGGTTACGGTGTGCTCCGGGCGGAAGTTGCGGTTCGAGAGGAAATAGTGGATGAGGTGGTGGACTAGGGATTCGAACAGTTGACAGAGTATGTCCAGCAAATAGATCGGATTACACATACATAATACCCTGCAAGCCACCACAAAGGTGTGTGGCAGGGGGTGAATTCTCACTAAACATGCACTACATATCATGCATTTAAAAGGATTATTATAAATTTAAACTCGAAACGGCACTATTTAAAAAGATAAAAATAGCAAAGTAAGCATGCAAAAACGTGCTATTATTTGGTCAACCTTCAAGTCCTTATACAAACATGCAACTACCTATTCTATACATTGATTCACTAGTATTGGACATATTTACCGCTATTCATATCCCTAATAGTACGAGGAAAAAAGAACATTTTGAATCTGTAAGAACGGCAATCAATTTCCCTAATTTGTTAATAATCATGGTTCAGTCTATCATAGTAAGTTGGAGTTCGCAAAATATTTTTAACATCATCACTGAAAATGTGGTCTTGTAATTTGTTTAAGAGATTAAGTCTAAATTTCAACTTGCGATCGGCAATGATTCCCATTTTAATTAATTTAATAGACTGGTTACGCTAGTATGGTTCTTATATCTATATCTTCCCTTAAAAAAACCTGCTGATCGTCACTGTGCACGTTCAAGTTCATTATTTAGACCGATTTCGTAGGGATCCGATATAATGGCAGTATATTCCAGATGAGGTCTAACAAGGGAAAAGTAGCTTATCTCTCGTGCATGGTCGTTACATTTACCCAGTAATCTTTTGTTGAATCCCACTCTACGATAAGCTTGACCCATTATTTCACGCATGTGTTTAACCCATGAAAGATTATGTGTCAGTCTTATTCCAAGGATTGTAGAGGTAGGGAGAAGAGGGAGGTTTTGTGTGATTTGCGAAGCATGATAATCTTCGCACGCCTTCATGTGGTGTGGGAGTAGAAGATGAGGAGGTTGTGGAGGCTGGAGCGGATGGCAATGGTAGGTTAGGTCGATTGGCGATGGTAGGTAACGCGAAAAAAAGGGATTTTTCACATCAAATCTGCATATACACTATACCCTGCAAGCCGCCGCGAGGATGTGTCACAGAGGGTGAATTGTGAGTCGATACCAGTAGTACTGAGTGAAGTGAGGGTCGATTGTTTTTCCAAATACCAGATATCTCGATCGCAACTAAATTCAATATCATACCATTTTCAATAAACTCACTATTGATGGCTCTCTGCGTATCAGTCTTTTAAAACATGATAATACAAGGAAATGCAGAAATAATATTTATCGATAATGGCAATTTTCCATAAAAAGAAGAACAAAAGAGAGAGTATTCTGTGAATCACTTTCGAGATAGTAAAATGTACTGAAATTGATAGTACTACGCAAAAATATCGTCGCAACTCTTGACAAAGTTACATCGTACGGGGACGGAATTTTGTGCTGGACACGTATGCGGCGAAGGAGCGGTGTGCCTGCCGATAGAGCGATGAGCAATTCACATTCCCTAAATGCTTTGTTTTGACACAAATAGCTCATTTTTGTCGCATTACCAATACAAAATATTTATATAATTATTTTAATTTCTTTGAGAACTCAATTAACTGGATACTAAAGGAAGAAGCGGAAATCACTGAAATTAATGCGATTTAGGGTAGGCAAAGAATCGACGAAGCCTCAATGTATTTTCGTTTTGTAAAAGTATTAGTAAAGCCCGACAACTGTTATGCTTCGTGGTCATAAACCGAATATTAGCTGGATAGAAGCCTCTGCTGCATTTAGTGATGAAATTTCGAACGAGCGCACCTTCCTCCGTTTAGCGAGAACACATCTACATCTACATAATACCCTGCAAGCCACCATAAAGGTGTGTGGTAGGGGGTGAACTCTCACCAAACATGCACTACATATCAGGCATAAAAAAAGGATAAGTACTTGTATAGGTACTGTTCAAAACTACGCTATTTAGAAAAAAAAATAAAAATAGCAAAACATACATGCAAAAACATGCCGTTAGTTGGGTTAGCTATAAGTCCTTATACCAACATGCAGCTACCAATGTTATCCATTTCTCCACTCGTACTGGATATATTTACCGTTATTCATATCCTTAATAGTACGAGGAAAAAAGGACATTTTGAAACTGTCAGTTCGGCAATCAATTTCTCTAATTTTGTGTCGATCGCTTCGTATCCCGGCACGCTACCACCAGGCTAACTGCTTCGTTAAACACTTGGGTAGGTCCTACCAGATGGGGTATTAACCTAAGTAAAATATCTGGATCAGATAATAAATATTAGGGCTCTGGGAAAAATTTGAATACAGTGCGAAAAATCCATACTATCAATTATTAACAAAAAATTGTTTTCAAATAACCTTATGATAGGTTCATTTTTTTACACTGCACTCACCTTGAGATAGAGGAGGTTTTTGAGGAATTTGTTGGAGACAATAGTCGGGACCCAAGGCGAAATTTGGTACCAAGGTCAGTCCCGTCTGCTTGCTCCCCCAATCAATTTTCTCTTCAAGGACAAACTCCACACCACACCGCCATTACACCCTGATTGGCACCTTCACCTCAATTCCCCCTTCCCCGGTCCGTTTCCACTTTCCCCCATGCCAATCCCCTTCCGACCCGCATTTACCACATTCCCTGCCTTTCACGGACACATTGAGTGTGCACCTGAAGACGGCCTGAGCCGACACAAGTGTTGTGTCATTTCATATTTATGAAATGCAAAATTGTGGTAAATTGATGAAGCATTTGACTGCCGCAGTAAAGTGGTGTTCATTCTGGGGTAAACACATACGTGAAATAATGGGTCAAGATAATCGTAGACTAGGATTCATCAAAAGAGTATTGGGTAAATATGACGATCATGCACGAGAAATCATTTACTTTTCCTTTGTTAGACCTCATTTGGAATATGCTTTCAGTGTACTGGAATCCATACGGAATCGGTCTAAATAACGAATCTTGAAATTAAAATATTATGGGTTAGACAGAAACATTATATCATAGATAAATGATTTTCTGCATGATCGGGTGCAAGGGTTGTTTTGGACGCTGTTACCTCACCGGCAATTAAAGCCACTTCGGGTGTCCCACAAGGTAGTGTGATAGGTCCACTCCTATTCCTTTTGTACATATATAATATCCATAAGGTGGCAAAAAATAAGCTTCGTCTATTTGCCGATGACGCTGTAGTGTACAGGGAAATTTTATGCCCTAACGATAAAGAATATTTAAATGATGACTTACAAGCAATTGAAAAATGGTGTGATACATGGCTGTTAGAATTAAATTTTAAAAAATGTCTAGTCATGAATTTTTGAACAAAGAATAGCTCTTCTTCTAGTACTTATAAAATAAGTAATAATGAATTAAGAAACGCGGCATCCATTAAATATCTCGGTATAAGACTGACACATGTTCTTTCCTGGGGTAAACACATGCGTGAAATAATGGGTCAGGCGAATCGTAGACTGGGAGTCATCAAAAGAGTACTGGGTAAATGTGACGAACATGTACGAGAAATCAGCTACTATTCCCTTGTTAGACCTCATCTGGAATATGCTGCCAGTGTATGGGATCCCTACGATAATGGTCTAAATAAGGAACTTGAACGTGTGCAGCGAAGATAGGAAAGATTTGTAAAGGGACGGTACGATAACCATATTAGCGTAGCCAGTCTATTAAATGAATTAAAATGGGAATCATTGTCAGATCGCAGGTTGAAATTTGGACTTAATCTCTTAAATAAACTCCAAGATAATATTTTAGAGATGACGCAAAAATATTTAGCGAACTCCAAGTTACTATGGTAGACTGGACCATAATTACAAAATTAGAGAAATTGATTGCCGAACTAACAGATTCAAAATGTCCTTTTTTCCTCTTACAATTAAGGATATGAATAGCGGTAAATATGTCCAATACGAGTGACTCAATGTATAGCATAGGTAGTTGCATGTTGGTATAAGGTCTTGAAGGTAACCCAACTAACAGTATGTTTCTACATGCTTAGTTTGTTTTTTTTAATATTTTTAAATAGTGAAGTTTAGACTAGTGTATTAGTACTATTCCTTTTTTATGCATAGTTTGAAGCGCATGTTTAGTGAGAATTCACCACCTGCCACACACTATTATGGCGCCTTGCAGGGTATTATGTAGATGTAATTGCAGATTAACGCACAGTAGGATGAAATGTACACTTAGGGCTATTTAGGACTGTGTTATCACCCTGCAAGTTTGTATTACTTCTTAGCGCCTCGCTGTAAAACGCTTCGAACTACTTCAAGGAGAATCTGGATACCCTTTTCGAATACGCAATAAAGATTTTTGAAGTAATCAAAATAAGTAAGACTGTAGTTGAAATCTGAATATGGCAGAACCATATTCAGGATCTCAACTCTGTTATCAGCGTCATGCTTAGAAGTGATACCACATTGGCACAGGTGGAAACCACACACCAATGTCAATCGTTGTAGGGATTTTAAGACGTAAGCATTAGAAGCGAGACTGTAGTTGAGATCTTAATTCGGGCCTTAATCGCCTATGTAAATTTCAAAACTATATTTTCACTGGTGGTTTTCAAAACATTTCGCGAACTCCGGACTACTATGGCAGACTGGACCATGAACCTGCAAATCGGGAAATTGTTCACCTGTCCAACACATAAAATGTCGTTCATTCACAGTAGTATTAGGGATACAAATACATCTACATCTAAATAATACCCTGAATGTCACCATAAAGGTGTGTGGCCGGGGGTGAATTCTCACCAAACATGCACTACATATCATGCCTAAAAAAGGATTAGTATTTATATACTGTTCTAAAATTCAATATTTAAAACAAGATAAAAATCGCAAACCAAACATGCACAAACATTCTGTTAGTTGGGTTAGCTTCAAGTCCTTATATCAACATGCAGCTACCAATATTATCCATTGCTACACTTGTATTGGATATATTTACCATTATTTTTATCTTTAAATACGCGAGGAAAAAGGATATTTTGAATCTGTCAGTTCGGCAATCAATTTCTCTAATTTTGTGGTTATGGTCCTGTCTACCATAGTAAACAGGGGTTCGCAAAATATTTTTAACATCATCACTGAAACTATGGTCTTGGAATTTGTTTAAGAGATTAAGTCTAAATTTCAATCTGCGATCTGATAATTTCCATTTGCATTCATTTAATAGGCTGGTACGCTAATAAGGTTATCGCACCGTCCCTTTACAAATCTTGCCGATCTTCGCTGCACAGATTCTAGTTCATTATTTAGGCCGATTTCGTAGGGATTCCATGCACTGGGTCATATTCCAAATGAGATCTAACAAGGGAAAAGTAACTGATTCCTCGTACATATTCGTCACATTTACCCAGTACTCTTTTGATGAATCCCAGTTTAAGATTCGCCTGACCCATTATTTCACGTGTTTTTACCCCAGGAAAGATCATGTGTCAGTCTTATATCAAGATATTTCATGGATTCAACGTTTGTTAATTCATTATTACTTATTTTGTAACTACTAGAGCTATTCTTTTTCCAAAAATTAATGACTAGATATTTTTAAAAATTTTATTCTAACAGCCATGTATCACACCAATTTTCCGTTAGGGCATAGAAATTCCCTGTACACTACAGCGTCATCGGCATATAGACGAAACTTTTTCGTACCTCATTATTGATATCATATATGTACAGAAGGCCTTATCAAAAACTATATCTGAAACTTGCTCCCTTACGAAAGTTGGGTATGGACGAGAACAGAACCAGAGAAGCTAAGAATGAAAGAATTTGGAATAAGGTGCTATGGAAGAACGATTAAGATCAAATGGATCACCTGAACAACCATGAAAGCCATGAATGGAGGAATGGAAGAAGAAAAAGGACCGATGAAAGGGAATACGAGACAACGCAATAGGCCATTTACTCGTAATTACTGGCATGATTGTAGGTGATAATTTTATTCTAAGTATATCGATTCAAAATTCACGCATGGTGATGGCTCACCTCCTTCCACACACCCTTGCTAAGGATTCTGGGTATGGTGTAGATTCCTAGCACACAATAACCTAGAACCCTTATTTTACTAATCCTTTGGGGTCGTGGTGGCCTAGTGGATCGAGCACTGAGCTACCGACTGGAGGGTCTTCTGTTCCCATTCCGGGTAGAAGCCTTTCTGGACACCCCCACATTAAAATCATTGCGATTCCATTTTCTGCGGGCCAGTTAGTAGGAAATTGTAGGTGTCCCAGTAAAATTAAGCGTCCCCCTACCCTGAATAAGTGAATTTCACACGACAATGGCTTAGTACGTGGTGAGCTCTACTCTCACCTGTCCAAAGCCAGCAATCGGGCTGAACACAAAAAAATCTATTTTGCTGGGTCAGTTATATCCCAAAAATATGTCTGTCACAACTCCTAATGGTGACGAAAATGTTTTTTTCTGTATCAAATTTTATTTGTTTTCACGAACAATTATTTCAAGTGGAGCATTAGTTTTCCAGAAGTTTTCAAAAAATTTGTAAATATTATATTAATCTAATATAATTAATTATCACCTGCGCCCATAGATACTCTGGTTGTATTCAATATGACACCTGCCGAGCAAGAGGAAGCAATCAATGCCCTCGGACCAGGAATATCGCTGTAAAAGCGGAAAAGTTGTTTCCCAGCTACGGTTCAACGCACCATCTTCAGCAACAGGGTTGCCAAATCCCAACGGTATCCCTCGCATGAACACGTTTTCCGTAAACAATTCGCAGAACTCCGAACGAACAACGCTCATAATCGCATTTTGACGACGAAGCTATTCATACGATAATTTGTTTCTAAAATTTTAAAAAAGAATTGCTAATTTTAAAATTAACTGCAGGCGGAGAAAATCATAGGCCGGGCCTCTCTCCTGACGAGAGTCCGCCGTTTACGAAGCTTGCCTCGCGGCGTCGTTATAATGAGGTTTTAACGAGAATGTCTTCAACCGATTGGCCAAGAGATGAACCTCTGATGAGGAGTCTCCACGGGCCAGTGGCAACCCCATAAGACCCCATAGTACACGATTCCATACGCTAGAGCCATCATCCTATTGTGGGTTAATATACATACGTATTAGACAGTTTAGAGCTGCTTAAAGATTTAGCCAGTCTAAATAGGATCACGGCATAAAGGAGAAGTATAAGGGACCTCCACTGTACATTTACCAACTTCCTTTCTGAAGTTCACACATCACACGAGATACATCGGGCATAAGCATGAACGGAGAAAAAACCATGCTCATTCGTTACTCTTTGTAAAATAGAAGGAAATTAAATTAAGGCACTCATATCACATGTGAGATGCGACATTTATAAAAAAACCAGAACCAAAGCCTGCGGAAAGATTGGCATGTTTTCCTAATGGTATTGCATTCATAAATCGGTTTCATTCAACCCACACTTCTTGGAAAATAACTAAATCCCATAAATGAGCTTCAGTTAACAAGGCCACAGAAAACTATCAAGTTGGCAAGCATTAACCGCAGGTCAAAGCAAAGTCGTGGCAAAAATTTGAATATGTCATGAAGAAGCTTTTGGACGATATCCGATTGGATGATTTATTACAATAGCGCAAGGGAAATGTGAAAAGAAGACAAGAGAACTATGTTACTTTTCACTAGTTAGTCCCCACCTTGAATATGCAGCCGGTGTATGGGATGCAAATGAATTAGTTTTGATCAAAGAACTAGACAGAGTGAAAAGTAGAGCAGCTAGGTTTTATGCAGTTTTATTATTGTATGAGAATTAATAGAAGTGTTAGGTCGGGAATTATCATCAGATTATAGGTTAAAGTACAGATAAAGCATCATGCAGGAGTGACAAATAAAAATTAAAAATCTCGAGTGGCCGTAAAATATAAAATTTTATTTGTCTCTTTAAAAGGCCGTAGAGCTCAATCTCCTTAGATTTCATCATGCAGGAATTAAAAGCGGATAGGTTTACTGAAGATTTTAGATATAAATTAAAAACCTCTGCGTATCATGCTATATTTCGTCAGGTGAGATAACGTTTGAGTGATAGATTGTCGTACCTATAGATTCAAAATGTCATTTTTCCCACGTGTCATCAGGGGACATAATAGGCAGCGTAGCAAAGGGATAGGCAGGTGAAAAACAATTGATGGGTAGTCTGTATGTTTTCATGTGGTAGCCTATTTGCATGTCAGTAGTGCATGTTTGGTGATCTTTAGCCCCTGCCTCACACCCTCGGGGTGACTCGCACGGTATTGCGTGGCTGTAGATGTAGGCATGATGTATCAGAATTAATGGAAGAATTAGGTTGGGAGAATCTTCTAATATTAACATCACTAATCCATGCATGATAGGTAAATAAAGAAA
The DNA here is from genome assembly GCA_933228895.1 of Platycnemis pennipes. Taxonomy (NCBI): domain Eukaryota; kingdom Metazoa; phylum Arthropoda; class Insecta; order Odonata; family Platycnemididae; genus Platycnemis; species Platycnemis pennipes. The sequence continues at coordinate 113,598,291 of OW121855.1, read as the reverse complement.
ATATATATGTAGATAAATGCCATTGCAACCAATAGGCCATTTATTAATGTGTAGGTACTAACCATCTAGCTGTATGTGACCCTTTTATCGAACATGTTTCCAAATGGTAACCAAGTTGCACGTTAATAGTGCATGTTTTGTAATCTTCACCCCCTGCCACGCACCATCGCGGTGGCTTGCACGGTAATGGTAGATGTGCATCTACATACCCTGCAAGCCACCATAAAGGTGTGTGACAGGGGGTGAATTCTCACCAAACATGCACTACATATCATGCATAAAAAACGATTAGTATTTATATACTGTTCTAAACTTCACTATTTAAAAAAAGATACGGTACATGAAATACATGTAGATACAGTACATGATGCATGTATTATTATTACTAACCCATACATGATAGGTAAATACAGATAAATTTATATGTTGATAAATAAACCGAGGAATAAACCGTTAATCCTTTTGTTGTATTTAGATGATAACTATCTAGCGGAATGTGACTCTATTATCTAACATGCTTCCTTGTAGTAACCTAGTTGCATGTCAATAGTGTAATTTTGGTTATCTCCACCCCCTGCCACACACCCTTGTGGTGGCTTGCTAGGTACCTATTGCGTAGATGTGGATGCAAGGCATCCGACTTACCCTCGACATCTTCGTCTCGTAGAGTTTCCTCTGGTGGAAGACGTAGCCGGCGATGAATCCGGCGGCGTACGGACCGGCGCGTGTGTGGCTCTTGATGTACACAGCGTGGAAGTACCTGCTGGCCCTCGGGTTCGACAGGAAACTGCGTGGGAAATGGTGAGAACTCCGCTATCACACTATCCGGTTCTGTTGAGCAAAACCGATATTAAAGCAAGAATTGCTGGATGCTTTGAAACCTGTGAGCATTCAATACTACTCTTGTGAAGGATTGATTGACTTTTGACCTGCATGCCCTCCGTACGAAGTCTAAAAAATACTTTATCTGCTATTCTGAAACCAAAGGAATGACTATCGCAAAGAGTTTCTGATATCCATTACCGAATTTTTATTACTACTTGGAATCGCCCGACTTCGTTGATCATCTGCGTGAAGGTTTCTCGGGTCCTCCACCAGGTTAATTCGTCCATGTCCGCCGACGGGCTTTTGAAACGTCGAAACGTCGGCGGAAATGGACGAATTAACCCAGTGGAGGACCCGAGAAACCTTCACGCAGCAGATACGCCGGGAAAGCACCAGATCTTTCTTCATTCATTGATCAGACTTTTTTGGAGGCTTTCGCAGCTTTTCTTGTCTGAGAAGGATAATTTTATTTCGGGCAACGCTGCGTTTCTTTCATTTTTCATTTGTGAAGCTGGTAAACGCTCTCATTCTCTTGAAGACGCTTCCAGTACGAGGAGCGAAACGCAGAGAAATTCACAAATGAGAGAAACGCAGCATTGCCGGAAAAAAATCATTCTTCATTGATCAGAATTGTATCAGAGGCATGAGCCTTCGGCCATTAAACAATATATACGGAAAAATATATTACAAATAACTTACGTGGTCCGAAAAAATATAGAAGAAGGATATAAATAATTTTCATTTGTCTCTTTAAAAAGCCGCAGAGCTCAATCTCCTTCGATTTCATCATGCAGGAATTTAAAGCGGATAGGTTTACTGAAAATTTTAGATATAAATTGAAAATCTCTGCGTATCATGCTATATTTTGTCAGATACATATCTTAAGGTTAGAGAGATAGATTGTTGAACCTATAGATTCAAAATGTCATTTTTTCCACGCGCCTTTGTAGGACATAATAGGCCGCGTAGCAAAGGGATGCGAATACAAAGAGGTACAATACAAATGGTAAAAGAACAAATGAGAGGTGTCATTCGGTGTTTGGGTTGTATCTCATAGTAACGACAGACTGCTGGGAATATTTTCTGGCATCCAAACAATACTTCTTGGGCAACCGTCGGAGAACCTTCAACGCAAAACGAATTAACTAGGGACGGCAGGGAGAGAGGTCGAATATCGGAAGAATAGAGACAGGTGCGTTGGAGGCCTGAACCTGGGAATGTAGGGGGGGGAGTGAAATTTCTTACTAATGGAATTTATGTAACTGAATTATTTAGCTAACATTATCAGAAGCATGCATGAGATGGTAGAGTTAAAACATGAACTTGTTAATTCTATCCAGACCCTCATATATTAGAGTCCCAATATCCAATTCTTCATCTTCAAAATTTCAATATCTTCAAAATTTATACATAAAATTATTATGCTGAAATTTCTTGCAAAATTTAAAATACAAATTTATAAATTAGCATTTCGGTGCCAAGTGACCACTCCTGAAACAATTAAAAAGCTTACTGTCGGCTAAAATATTATGTGAGCTCTAGTTTGAAGGGTGTTTGTGAGGTAACCAAAGAAACTACAGAAAATTAAATCATATAATATTTTTCTCGTTTAATTCTAATTTAATTGTTGTGCATACAATTTAAAAAAATATATAATTTTGTATTTTTCATTTAAGTTTGAATGGAAAAAAGTGACTGTTTTTCAACGTGTACAACAGGAATTTATTTCAACAGGAATTTATTTCTCAAATATCCGTCAGCCATTTCATCCAAATTAAAGCATAAAATACACAAAAATATGCTATACTTTTTCTATAAATTTCAGAAACTTATCTGTGTAAGAAATGATACTGTAATCATTTATATCACAAGTGTTTTTCTCGGCTCTGGGTGCTCGAACAAATGCTATCTTAATTGTGTTGTAACCCTTAATTACCCACATGTTAGATAGCAAGAGGTTAATAGTTAAGAGGGATGACAAGACATTTTGGAAGCCAGAATGAGGAATGGTTAATGCCAATACCTTATTGGGTAATCAGTGAGGAGGAAAATAAATTGTAATTACTAACATTAATTACGGAGCTTCCTAATCACTTTCCAATTAAGGCAACTCTCGTAGGTCAAAATGTGAATAAAAAAACCTGATATGAAGAATCAAAGGGTACAAGGGAAGGTTGGCCCTTAGGCTACTCAAAGAGAAGAGAATGGAGAAGAACAAGCCGTCGTTCATTTCATTTGTGGATTTAGAGAAGACTTTTGACAACGTGGATTGGAATTCAATGCCTAGAATTCTGAAAGGAATTGGAGAGTCCTACAATGACCGAAGAATTATACACAGTCTGTATAAAAACCATGTAGCTATGATTAAATCTGGACCCAGCTGTGAAGAGGCAAGAATAAGGAAAGGAGTGAGACAAGGCAGTGCACTGTCTCTAGTAATTTTTAATGTTTACATCGAGAGAGCCATCAATGAAATCAAATAGAAGTCTTCTGGGGTGAATATCCATGGAGAAAAAATTAGCATGCTGCGGTTCGCTGATGACATTAGCACTGATAGCAGAAGCTGAGAGGGATTTGACTAAGACTCTAATAACAATGGAAAGGACAATGGTCAGATATCAGCTGAAGATCAATAAGGGGAAGACTAAGATACTGGTGTGCAGCAAGAGAGAACAGGCCAAAACCAACGTTAAACTAGGAAAACAAAAGATTGAAGAAGTGAAAGAGTTCTGTTACCTTGGAAGCCGAGTAACCAACGACGGACGAAGCAAGAATGAAATAGCAGAATAGCCCAGGCGAAGAGGGCATTCTATCAAAAGAAGAATCTACTTACAGCTGGAAATACAAGCGTAGATAAGGAAACAATTCATCAGAGCATGCATCTGGAGCGTGTTTCTCTATGGTAGTGAGGCATGGACAATGACAGCAGTGGGAAAGAAAAGGGTGGAAGCATTCGAAATGTGGTGCTACAGAAGAATGATGAAGATTAAATGGATCGACCGAGTAAGTAACGAGGAAGTGCAAAGAAGAGGAGGAGAAAAGAGAAGTCTGCTGACAACTCTAAAAAGAAGAAGGGACAACTTAATCGGCCACATCTTGAGACATGATTGCATGACGAAGACTATCGCCGAGAGAAAAGTGAACGGTAAGATTGGAAAAGGCAGGCCTCATATGAGATACATGGGATCAAGGAGAGTCTACTCTCTTGTGGACTCAAGGAGAGTCTCTTGCATGGGATAAACGTTGTGAAGGAAGCAAAAGAGAAGAATTACGTCACAATGAAAGGGTTGGCCGATAGAAGAATCGAGTGGAAAGCTGCGTCAAACCAATCCTTGAATTGTTGACCAATTTTGATGATGAGGAAGAATCATATACAGGAAACGGAGAAACATTTTCCCGCTAGTATTGGTGACAAATATTGTAATCCACCTTATCACCATTAAATCACCATAACATCAGTCAAACGGAAGTAAGGGTGGTCGACTTCTAAGGTATGTTCATGCTTAATGCGAAAAAGTAGTGTTATTTAAACAAAACTATGACGCCGGCGGTGGTTCAATTATTGCTGTTCCGGAGTAGGCACGTAATATTACAAATAATTCAAATATTACACTGCAGACATTCTTCTGCCCACACACTACATCAGTAGGACAGAGAGAAGCGACAAATCAAATGAAATCAACTGTTGATCCGTGTGATTCAGAACTTCGTTTTTACCACGCACAATAGACGACTATAACGCAAACAAAGTATGTATAGTCCTTAAAAACAGCATTACACGCCTCATTTTGCTTTCAATGAACAATTGTTTTTTTTTCAGAAAAACGACAACATAGCATTCCAGCAACATGTCCTCACGGTGGATTTCCCAACGCAAAAATGATACACCTTCCTTTTTAGGAAAGAAGAATTATGCGAATGTTTAAAGAATGCCAAAATTATGTTATGAAATTCACCTTATTTTCAATTTAAGGATGCATAACAAAATTAATTTTAATTACTGGCATTTATAAAATAACTTTTTTAATCTTATAAAATTCCATTAAGATCTGTACAGCAATTTCCGAAATATGCGTTCATTGTTATGCTAGTATTCTTCTTCTTGGCTTTTCTTTGATTATGAATGCATGAAATATGATCAAAATTTGTTAAAAGGTATAGATTTACATACCAATTTAACGTTAATACTTGTCCTTCTATGAATTTTAATTTAGAGAGCAAATCGAGTGCAGCGGTTAAGTGCTTCATTTCGTGTTACCACTCTGTTCATTTAATTTTATTCCTTTGTAATACGACTCGTGAATGGAACAAAATAATATGTCTCCGTTTTTCAGATCAGCTATTGCCAATACCACGTCGTTGATACTAAATTTTTATCGTAATACCACCGTATTATTATAATAAAAAAAACTTATCCTGCAAATTATATTAATGCAATACTGCTTTACTACAAGACTGAAAATTTCTTTGTGCTCACAAATTTAAAAATTAGCGTTCAATCCGGAGGTCCGCACTTAGTCATTGGCGTGTGACAAATTCACACATTCAGGGACCAGTTCCTTTTTCTGGGCCACCTGCGATTTCCTACGAAGTTCTGACCAGCAGAAAATCTATTTAGGAGGATTTGAAGTGGACGTGTCCAGAATTCTGCCCGGGATTTGAACTCAGGACCCTCCGGTCGGTAGCTCAGCGGTCTACCCGTTATGCCACCACGACCCCGGTTTTAAGAAAATATTAAGATGCAAATAGATTTTACGTAAATAATTGTAAATTATTACTTCGTGTCGTTATACGCAAGACCTTACGTCCTTTAGCAGATGGGAATAGTGATTAACACTCGCCCTTACGCTCGTATGAAGCGCACAAAAGCTGTGAGAATTAGTAGTTATTAATAGTGAGCAATCTGTCACTGCCTGTTAAGTGACGGTTAAATGTCGGTTGAGTGACCATTATTGATTTCCTTCTTGAGACCTCGGAGCGTTCCCATGGCGACTGACTCACTCACTCGTGGTAGAAGAGGATTGTAGCGTCGTGTCGACCGGCCATGGTGACGGCGAAGGGCACTGCGAGGGCGGCGAGGGCAAGAAGGGCGAGGGCGACTCGTCCCGCCCGGGGCCGGGAGTGCAGGAGCATCAGCAGGGGCAGGCTCACCACGAAGTAGTGCATGTCGCACGGCAGGTACCACGACTGCACCATACACTGCAAAGAGGAGGAGCCAGATGGCACACCACGGGGAAGCAGCCCGCTCCCATCAGGCATTCAAGGTGTTAAAAAAATATAAATAAAAAGATGCGAATAGAATTGGAGTAAACAATCGTAATTTCCTATTTTATTGCAATTTAATGCAAGACCTCAAGCCTTTTCATCATCATCAGGCAGCAATCCTAAAGCCCGAATCACACGATCATTTTTCTCGTCCCTTTACAGGGATCATTTTTGCGGTCCCTGAAAGCTATAGCTTTCAGGGACCGCAAAAATGATAGCTCAAGCTATCATCTCGCCGCTCACACGATCATTTGTACCGTCCCTTCTCTTAGTTCTCTAATTCCATAACTTTTGTGTATTTATTTCGTCGTCAATAACAACTGAACGTAAATAAACATTACCTTGATATCTGTGAATATTGGAATGACGGTCCAGCCCCAAGGAATACATAGTTATACACAACATTAATCCTATTTACTATAATTTGTGGACGAATACATTTCTGTTCGCGAGATATTATCTTTTTATACGGTAAACTACTCCGCTCTTTCCGAGCGTGCGCTCCGATTGGCTGAATGACGGAAGCGCCTAAGGCCCGAGGGACGGAAAAAAGGACGTGCTCAAATGACGAAAAAAGGAATAACGATCCCTATCATTGCCGCTATCCGTGAAGTGATCAAGTCAGACGATTATTTTTAAGCTATCATTTGAGTTATCCCTGAAAAGGGACGTACAAAATGATCGTGTGATTCAGGCTTAAGATTGGTTTGACTCAGCTCTCCACTGGATACTGCTATCGGCCGACCTCTTCATATTAAGTATTTCTTCTCTTTCGCATCCTTCACGACCGGTTCCATGTATCTCATACGAGGTCTTCCTTTGCCGTTCCTCCCGTCCATTTGTGCACGTTTTGAAATGGCAATGGACAGTATCGATTTGTTGGGATCAAGCGAAGGAAGATGGAAAGACATCTGAAATGAAAGCTATGGAGTGATATACAGAGTGAAGGGGAAGAGAGTCAGCGGGCAGTAGCGTTTGTATAGAAGGTAACATTAGTGATTATTTCTGGCCATAAATATTCCGGAAAAAGTTGTGAATGTTCAGATAGTTCATGGAATAAGTGATCATTTTTAGTAAGTGTCGAGTTCTCGCTGAGTACAGAAAAAATTTCAAGGAAAAAATAAAGATTTACCATTTTAATAAAGCGAATTTTAACGAATTCAGGCGTGACTCGCAAAATTCTTCCAGCGACTTAAAAAATTCAGCCAAAATTGGAATTCGGAGACTGCAGCGAATAAGTCCATTGAAATCGCGCTTTTCCTACTATACTATACTATATTATTTCCACATACACGTTTATTAGGTACGACCATGCTTACGTAGCAAGGCTACATCACGAAACCATGGTCGACGACAGACCATTGGTCGTACCTAATAAACGTGTATGTGGAAACAGCAGTGTTGATACCTTTTCTCCTACTATGAATAACTTCCATAAACTTTTGCCTGACACTGTTTGCTATACTATTTTAAATATATATACCGATTAAGTGTAGACGCGATAGCAAGGAACCTATGTATATAGCGTCGAGGTTCTATATTTTTTTAAATAAAAATAATAAACAATGCGAAACTGACAAAGATGAAGGAATTTACTTCCAGCAATTACCGTGAAAAAAACGTAAGGACTTAGAAACCATACAAAGCCGTCGCGAAAGCAGTCTTTAAAAAATCCTTCAATGGATTTGATATAAAAATTCACGCATATGCCAGGATCCAAAGATTTTAAAGAATAGCTAATTTTGCTTTGTGTGAAGGAAGCGCATTAAGCTGAAGACTTCTCAATTGGAAAATCATCCTGCATTTAAGCTTATCAATGGACTCGCACTTCGCGTTTACGACCGCCGCAAGTTTAAAGCTTGGATTACTCAAGTACTTTTCAAAGACAGGCCATGAACGACTTCATACACACAGGAACGTGAATATTGTGCGGAGGAAGGAATATCTTCAATGATTGGTAAGGTCCAAAACCCTTTGCCTCACCTTCATGATGATGATAAAATAGTTTTGATGCCAGCTGAAGCATCCGCTCTCATTCGACCAAATGGGAATGTTTAACAAATGTCATGCCATTAGGTCATGAAATTGGGAAAGTAAGTAAAATATTTTGTATATAGTGCATGTGAAGGATTTGAAATCTGGAAGTGATTACAGAAAAAATGGTTGACCTACAAAATATCAGGAATTAGAATGTGAAATATGAAATAGATGAGATGCTGGATTGTGAGACAAAAGAATTGACGGATGAAGAGTTGACTAAACTGAAAGGGCAGAGAAAGACAGGAGAGAAGCCAGAGAAGTCGCTACAAATAGTTAATTACATGCTTTTTTTGCAGTTAAATGAAGCACTCGCAAGTTTTAAAGCAACAGTACCTACCTAGTGTGGAATAATTTATAATGTTCAAGATGCTGTGCCTTGTTATCACGAGATATTTCAACAAAAAAATTCTACCAGCATTTTATTTACGGAAGCACCTCCTACCAAAATCAAAGAATATGGCTCAGAATATCCACGAAATAATTAAAAATTGAATTTATAAATTTAATTTGCATAATTTTCTATATATTTTTAATAATATTTCCGTATTCTAGGAATAGTATGTGTACTATTATTTTTCCCATTATGTGCAATGTAGCTACAGGGATTAGTTTTGTATTAGTTGGGGGTAATTTAACAGATAATGGTCGTTAATTTTTCTTGTGTTTTTGTCCTTCACCTTGGAAACAGGCGGCTAGCGAGGGTGAATCACGGGGTTGACCTATCTTCCCTCACGTGATTTCGAGCATCTTATTAGTCAAATGCAGAGCTGAAAGAATGTCAAAAGCTCCCAATGCCCCTATCTCAATCCCCAGACTCATAAACCCGGCAGACACGGGCAGTTAGACACAAGATGGAAAAAGAAGGGAACACATTTGTCGAGCTGCACGTCGAGCAGTCGTCGGAAAGGAGCTCGGAGTTCATGATCGCCTGCCGTCCTCTTCATTCCCGGCGTTCACCAGGGTCTAAGCTACCAGTATCCCTCCGCTGTGTTCCAGAGCTGCTGGAAGATTCTCCCAGAAGGAGCCAACGTATCGGAGGCTTGCGCGCTAAGGTTAGTCGGCGTGCCGATCTCGTCGTCTGGTAATCGTAATTCGTCTGGTTTACGATTGGCGTCAACATGAACTTCAACTTCAAAGTCGGGTGGGGAACACACGGCTTCTTCTGGACGCGTTTACGTCAAAGCGCATGCGCAGTTTGTGCACCCAATATCGGATGTCACTTTTCATTTGTTTACAGCTTAGACCATGTATATACATTTAAATGGTCTAAGGTTTACAGCTTTTAGGGGGGCTATGTTCATTATTCAAACTCGTTGGGCTCTTGGAACAGCTAGGAAATTTAATGTTTTCCCATAGTTTCAAATAATTTTTCATAATACAAATAATAAGCTGCAGACCTGATAACAGTAATAATAAACTTGTAGTACTCGTCCCTGTCCATTTTTCTCGCTTTTTACCTTAGTCAACAAATAGATGTGTAACTCACCCACGACTAAACATTCGTACGCCGATGTTGTGAAACGTGAAACCAATTCTGGATAATGATTAAAGTTGACGTCAATCGTAAACCGGCCTTATCCCTAGTGCAATAAGTCATCGACAATCTGTTCAGTCACACCCATCCCTCTCTCTGTAAAGGTCGTTTTACACGGTAATTGAAACTGCGCAAGTTGATGTTGGTCCCGTTTGAGCAGTCGTCTGCGAAAGTCTGTGACGTAGAGAATTGCGAGGATGCTTGTTTGACAGCTATACACGGTGCAATCGTCGGTGCATTATGTCAGTGACAATATACCATTCAGTAGCGGTAATACCGTCAATATATCGCATAACGTCAAGATCTGTGAAGTAGCAATTAATTGGACGTGAAAGATGCGATAAATTACCACCACTTTAGAATATGTTTTAACCCATAGTCTAAACATAATAGTGGAGACCCTAGTCCCGTATACTTAGCCCAAAATTTGCACCACGAACGAACGGATATGGGCCAAGGTAACATGTTCTTCCTTTACGCACGAAATTTAAGCTTCCACGTGATTAATCGCCCAGCTCATGATTACTGCACTTTATTCACTACCAAAGGAGTTGAGTGCAAACAAAACCAACCAACTCAATCATCAACAACCTATTTAAGTGCTAGAATTCCGTGGTATTTCGTTGCCACTACATCTGCACCATCTAGTGAGAGAAATTACCTTCAAACTTGCGCGAACACATGTATCAGATTAGAAAATGTTCTAATTTGTTCTCAAGCGTTCGCGCAGTGGCGCTGCCTGTCCTCGCAAGTCGTCGCTTTACACGGTGCAATATTTCTTGCGCAAGTGTTCTCGCAACAGCCCGCGCAGAGTCAATGACCGTGTAAAACGGCCTTAACAGTGTTGATACACCAAGGATTAAGGAAGCATGCTCCTCGCTTATTGATTCGCATAATTCAACCTGTGTTCCGGAAAGACTTTTTTTGCTTATGATATTCATCCTAGAGGCACGTTCTGTATCACGGAGGAAATCTCTTGGCTTGAATTGAATCAATTTGAATCTGAAATCACCAAATATCTAATGTAATAATTGCCAGGTTTTTCAGTGCATGACGATAAACACTGCGCAAAAAAATCATCATTACTTCAAATATCGTTGATGTTACTGACTAATTGTCTAAATATGACCTAACGGGTTCTCTTTTTTTCTCATATTTAGCTAGTAAATTTGAAGAGGCTTTGTGATGCCTTTCCCAAGTTAAATGTTTCTTTCTCCTGAATTTTTTGTTTTCGCTCGTTCCACAACATATTTCGTCCCCTTGTTTTCACCTCTTCCCGTCCTCCGCAATTCCTCCGTCCCATGATTTTCGTCATTTTGTCCCAACATTTTTTTCGCCCTGAAAATTTAGTCTCGTTTCGTCCCAACACTTCTCTCCATCCCAAAATTTTCGTCCCGTTCCGTCCCAGCGAATTCTTCGCACTGGGACGATTTTTTCGTCTCTTCCCAAATCGTTCCAAGTCCTGCTCGAAAGTATGAAAGTATGGAGTGGACTCAGGATCGGACGCAGGCACGTAGCCAGGGGGGGGCTTCTGGTGCTTCAGCCCCCCCCGAAATTTTTTCCACATAATTTTGTTGTTCTGATTTTAGCAGTGAACTTTAACAGTGAGAAGAGATAAATATGGGCACTGTAAAAGTAAATACCAAGCACTGAAAATTAAGGGAAGAGATTTGTAACATGTCGGCACCGAATTGGCCAGGCTGATTTGTTTCAAGTTATGCAAAATTAAACTTAGCCCCCTCCCCCATCCCGAAGAAAATTTCTGGCTACGTGCCTGATCGAAGGTAATGAGCTGCGAACGCATAAATGCCTTCCGTATGAGAATCGCAGGAAGAAGTAAAATGGTGGCCAGGATTTTTGGAGGAAGGTATAGGTGTGGGGTGCGAGGATATGAGGGGAGGGGGAGATGAGAGAAATGTCTTCATGAGATAAGCCTTCTTAAAGGCATTTATTTTTAGGGAAGTAAGTTACATCCGTTTGAAATTTTGGATTGGGGTCATCTGGAAGAAGGGAGTAGGAGGAGACGTTGGAAAGGTTCCTAAATCCTTCATTCAAGTAATAAGATTTATCAAGAACTACAAGAGTGAAACCATATTTAGCTGAGGTGATAATAATTTGGGCTGATTTCGAGGGTCTTAATGGTAGAGAATTAGCTGCAGAAAGTTCGCGTTTGGGTTTAATGGGGTTAGGGGCTGGAGATTTTGGCGAGGAGTTGGGTGCTGAAAATTTCCACGGGGTATTGGCGAGATAGTTAGTAAGCTCACGGGAAGAGGGGTGTCCAAATTTCAAAAGAGAATGGGGGCGTTTACTTGGAACCGAAACAGCAATTTTGTACACGAAATCGTTAGATGGAAACGAAAAAAGAATTTTTGGTGAAAAAATTAATCTTCTAACCACAATTATTAACTCATAAATCAAAAATTAAAATAGGCAAAAGGTGATGCCCACCGAAAAAGCTGCTTTGATAACATTGACATCAATTTCCTCCCGTCCTTGACTGCTTTTCGAGGAAGTGAAGGGAGTGGAGGGGGGTTCTCGGAAGGTCTGCTCGCACAGATGCTGTCGCAACTGCTCATTGACAGAGTCAGCTGTGTCCCCCCATTGCGATGAGGCGAAGTAGCTTCGAGGGCTCAATTGTGATTGGACGATGTCGATATGAGTCAGAGGTTGCACCACGCCCACTTTTCCGGAAGGGTTAAATACATCAATTTTTCGCCGCTTATAACTCGAGAAATAATTGACGGATCAAAAAACGGAAATACACGTGTCTTTTTATTTTACAAACTCTATCAGATTCGGCAATTAAAAAAATATGGTGAACGACCCCATTGTGAAAAGAAGTGGGGTGATGCAGCTGTGCTAACGGTTGGGAATCCCAGAAGACCTTTCGCCTTAGGTTGCGGTAGAAATTCTGAGTAACATTAAGGATGGTATGTTTTGGGTGTTAGAGAAGGCCAGCCAACCTTAGCTGCTTTTTCAAAACCACTCAACGTCCTCTCAAATTCTCGCCAAAAATCAAAGTCCCTCCTACTCCCCGCGATGGCGCGATGTGTAAAACAGGCCCCGCATCTTTTCTGCACCACCCACAGCACTCTTTCATCATCTCAACTCTCTCCCTAACTCTCCTTCTTCCACTTGTGTTTCCACCAACGTCATTTAATGCAATTTCCGCCCCGTTTTCTACTTTGACCAATCGGCCGCTCTTCTCAATATCCGGATGAATAACCACGCACAGTCGGCTGAAATCGAAAAAAAAGACCAAAGTGGTTATTCTCAGCTCGGACTTTGAAACTTCGCATGCTCATTTTAATTTGATTGGTGCATTTGTCTTCCCATAGCATTTGTTCTGGGTATCTCGATTTAAAAATACACGTGAGGTCAAAGTTAATCAATTTTTGCTAAAATTGACCCTGAAAATTCTCTCTGAAAATCTGGAAAATCAAGCTGATGGTTAATCTTGGGAGATGAAATTTTGTGGTAAAAACGATAAAATGCATAAACCGACATTTTGTAACTTTAATTGCATGTAAGTAACAAGAATTTATAGTAACATTTACCAAAGATATTTAACAACGACAAATGAAGAAGTCCTAAGAAGAGTGGGAGAAGAGAGAAGTCTGCTGAAAACTATAAGAAAAACGGAACAACTTAAACGGCCACATCATAAGACACGATGGCCTGATGAAGACAACCGTCGAAGGAAAAGTGAACGGGAAGAATGGAAAAGGCAGGCCTCGTATGAGTTACATAGAACAGGTCGTAAAGGACGTGAAAGAGAGGAACTACGTCAATATGAAGAGGCTAGCCGATAGAAGAATCGAGTGGAGGGCTGCGTCAAACCAATTCAGGATTGTTGACCCTTCATATTGATGATGATGATTTAAAAACATTGCGGGCTGTTAGATTTCGGCTGGACTGCGATCCGTCAGGTGGAGTAAAGGGAACAGAAATGATGTTGTACTAGGTAAGAACCGGACTTCGTGATTTATTGTGATACTCCCTTTACCTCTCGTCGCCGAGTTACGCCGAGCCAATACCTTACCCCTGCAGTTGCGCCTCGTTGGCGTCCCCGCGTGACTTCTTAGGGCCATCTTCATCTACATAATACCCTGCAAGCCACCTCAGAGACGTGTGGCAGGGGGTGAATTTTCACCAAACATGCACTACATATCATGCATAAAAAAGGATCAATATTTATATACTGTTCTAAACTACACTATTTAAGAAAAGATAAAAATAGCAAACTACGCATGCTAAAACGTGTTGTTAGTTGGGTTATCTTCAAGTCCTTATACCAACATGCAGCTACCAATGTTATCCAATGCTACACTCGTATTTGATATATTTACCGTTATTCATATCCCTAATTTTACGAGGAAAAAAGGACGTTTTGAATCTGTCAGTTCGGCAATAAATTCTCTAATTTTGTGATTATGTTCCAGTCTACCATAGTTAGTTGGGGATCGCAAAATGTTTTTAACATCATCGTTGAAAAAATGGTCTTGGAATTTGTTTAAGAGATTAAGTCTAAATTTCAACCTGCGATCTGACAATGATTCCCAATTTAATTCATGTAATAGACTGGTTACGCTAATAAGGTTATCATACCGTCCCTTTACAAATCTTGCCGATCTTCGCTGCACACGTTCAAGTTCATTATCACGTCATCACTGAAAATATTATCTTGGAATTTGTCTATTATTGGTTGGTAATGTCGTCATGGCAGTCGGGCGATGGTACACAGGTCACTGCTGACCATGCTGACACGAAGAGAGAGAGAGAAAGCGAGGCGACCCGTAACGGGAGGAATGTGGCAGGTGGGAGGGAGTGGGTGGGAAAGTTGCTACGGTTTGTGTTCGCAGGTAAGGTGCGTGGTGAAAGTAGAATCTCGCTCTCTTACAGGGCCGTATTTTCAGTCAATATTTTGTTTTCATTCGGGAAAATAATTAAAAAGCTACATCGAGCTGCAAAAAGTTACTTAAGTTACGAGATTCGGGCTGAAAAAAAATCACTTTTGGACTTTCGGGCCACTTTCCTCGCTTTCCGTCGCTGTGCCACGGTGCGTTCTGATACTTGTCTTCTCCGTACCTCTCCCCTTTCCCCTAAGCATGCATGAGCACATGATTGGATTCGAGATTTCATGTCAGGATGGCCGAGCGGTCCAAGGCGCTGCGTTCAGGTCGCAGTCCGGTTCTCCGGGCGTGGGTTCGAATCCCACTTCTGACAATTTTTTTTTTCAGGCGTATAATTTTACTCCTCATTGTTCTACTTGTATTATTTTAGAATTGATCCTTACACCTCAACCATGTAAATTAATTCGGAATAAGACTGACACATGATATTTCCTGGGGTAAACACATACGTGAAATAATGGGTCAAGGTAATCGTAGATTGGGGTTCATCAAAAGAATATTGGGTAAATGTGACGAACATGTACGAGAAATCGGCCCTTGTTAGACCTAATTTGGAATATACTGCCAGTGTATTGGGATCCATACGAAATCCGTCTAAATAACAAACTTGAACGTGTGCAGCGAAGATCGGCTAGATTTGTAAAGGGACGAAACTATAGCTATATTAGCGTTACCAGTCTATTAAATGAATGAAAATGGGAATCATTATCAGATCGCAGATTGAAATTTAGACTTAATCTCCTAAATAAATTCCAAGATAATATTTTCAGTGATGACGTTAAAAATATTTTGCGCACTCCAACTTACTATGGAAGACGGGACCATAATAACAAAATTAGAGAAATTGATTGCCGAACTGACAGCTTCAAGATGTCCTTTTTTCCTCGTACAATTAGTGATATGAATAACGGTAAATGTATCCAATACGAAGGTAGCAATGGATAGCATAAGTAGCTGAATGTTGGCATTAGGACGTAAAGCTAACCCAACTAACAGCATGTTTTTGCATGCCTGGTTTGCTCTTTTAATCTTTTTAAATAGTGCAGTTTAGACTATTATATTAATGCTAATCATTTTAAATGCATGATATGTAGTGCATGTTTGTTGAGAATTCACCCCCTGCCACACACCTTTGAGGTGGCTTGCAGAGTATTACGTAGATGTAGATGATCACTCCACACACCGATCGTAAACTTCCAACACGATCTTGCCCAATGCATTCCCACCCATAATGCCTTTCCATTTGACAATAACCACTGTCCTGAAACCAAGGGCTGCACCCAGGGAAGTACATACGTTCAGTTCTTCTTAAGCTAATCCCTATTGCGGCCTCCTTGAAAATATTTTTTCAGTTCAGCCTCTGATATTTTTGAGGTTCATACAGTTTATGCCTGTGATCTAATCTTTTATTATGTTGACTTTAGGGACTGGACCATGATCATAAAATTGGAGAAATTGATTGCCGAACTGATATTAACAAAATGTCCCACTTTCCTCGTTCGATTGCGGATATGAATACCTGTAACTATATACGATAGTATAAATGCAAGTGTATCTATGGATTGCGTACAAAGTTGCATGCTGTTATAAGGACCTTGAGCTAGCCCTACAAACGGAAGGTTTTTGCTTGCCTGCTTTGCGATTTTTACTTTTTTTAATTTGTGATGTTTAGACTAGAATATAATTACTAATCATTTACATTCATGATGGGTGATGCATGTTTGTTATTTAATGACCCCCTGCGACATCCCATTATGGTAGCTAGTCGGGTATTATGTAGATTTAGATAAAGGAAGTGTTCACTTGCGAATTTCCTCCTTGCACACTGCTTGAAAATAAAACTACTGGCGATGACCGAGACTATGATGATAGCAATGCTGTACATAGATCTTAATTACGGGCACAGGGTTGAGTAGTTCTACAAAGAGTAAATCTTAATGGGCAATCCACCGCAAGTGTGTGTGGCAGGGAGGGAACCTTTTCAGGTAATTGGCGAGTTGTATAATTCGGAGTTAGCCTCCACACTCGACATCGAGTACGGCACTTTGACAAATTCGGTTTTTTATCAAGACATAGGTCTTTTTTCGTAGGATAAGTCATTATTGGTTTTTATTGCTACTACCTTGGCAGTAAATCATGATATTACGTGCAGCGAAAATCGGCAAAATTTGTAAAGGGACGGTACGATAATTTTATTAGCGTAACCAGTCTATTATTAAATTGGGAATCATTGTCAGATCGCAGATTGAAATTTATACTTAATCTCTTAAGCAAATTCCAAGACCATATTTTCAGTGATGATGTTAAAAATATTTTGCGAACCCCTACGTTATTTTGGTAGAGTAGAACATAATCACAAAATTAGAGAAATTGATTGCCGAACTGACAGATTCAAAATGTCCTTTTTTCCTCGTACAATTAGGGATATAAATAACGGTAAATATATCCAATACGAGTGTAGCAGTGGATAACATTGGTAGCTGCATGTTGGTATAAGGGCTTGAAGGTAACCCAACTAACAGCATGTTTTTGCATGTTTGATCAGCTATTTTTATCTTTTCTTAAATAGTGAAGTTTAGAACAGTATATAAATACTAATCCTTTTTTATGCATGATATGTAGTGCATGTTTGGTAAGAATTCACCCCCTGCCACACACCTTTATGGTGGCTTTCAGGGTATTATGTAGATGTAGATTACGGCCCGTATTTTTAAATGCTTACCATTTGCTGCGTGTTGACGTAGTTGCTGACGTAGAGAAGGTTGGTCCACCAGTGCCTAGCGCAGAAGGCCGCCTCGTGTGCCACAGTGGAGTTCCACAGGGGACCAGAGCCAACCTTGTTGAGGATAGTGGCGTAGAAGAGGAGCACGAGGGCGTAGGCCGGAGTCAGGCTGAGGGAGACAGTCAGGCGGTGATTGCAGCGAGCATGCAAACCAACAAGTGAGATCATTCTAAGAGGCTTACGAAGTACCTGTGCCTCATCATTCTGATCACTCCTGATCACATCAATTTCGTGATAGAAAACAATGAAGGCACAGTTGGAGATGGGTAGATTACCGTAATTTTCAATTGAGGTAAATTACCGCGGTATATTACGGTAATTTTCGAAAATTACCGTAATTTTCCGGTAATTTTAAGTTTTGAGCTGCAAATCCTTATCAGAGGACTCAAAACGAAATCAAATAGCATTGAGATATAAGTGCCGACGCTTATATCAAACATATCACGACGTTTATCAATTATAACTCATTAAAAATTTATAACGAAGTTGGCAGCAACACGCGATTTGCCTCTCTTTTGTCACACCATGAGAAATTTTCGTTCCAAAGACATACCTCTGCGCAATGTGCATTTGTTATTTTACTCTGAGTTAATCACGGACAATCAATGTAAACAAAATCGTTTTAGCTACTTAATTTACAATAGCACCCATTCCAATGGTTTCTTCGTGAGGAAGAATTTTTCTGAAAATTACCGTTTATTACGCTAATTTTCAGGGGTGGTGGTAATTTACGAAAATATCACGGTAATTTACGAAAATTACTGCGGTAATATACCGAGTTGCCAATCTTTAGGCACCGTGATAGATTTCAGCGAAAGTATGTGGGGATATCAGCTTGCATTTGCTTTTTGTAGATTTTGACATGGGAAAAATATGTATTTTTTATTTTGTTCAACGTATGCATGCTAAATAAGAATGTATTGATTTCTTTTTTTTAACACATACTTACTAATGCATACTCTGGGAAATATGAGTTTATAATTTAATTTATTTCTAAAATGGACTGTAAGTTCAAAGGTATTACATAGAAATTGTGTAAACTAATATTTTGTGTCATTCGTAGCTGTAATATTTTGTTGAATGGTGACAATGAAATTCAGCCTTAATTTCTTAACGAAATTCTAAAATAATATTTTCACTGATGACCCCGAAAATATTTTTCGCCATCCAACTTAGTATGATAGACTGGACAATGATTGTAAAATCATAGAAACTGATTGTCAAATTGGCACATTCAAAATGTTCTTATTTCCTCGTACAATCAAGGTAATGATTAGTTGTAAAAATATCCACTAGTGTAAATACAAGTATATCAATGGATAGCATGGTGGTATAATGACTCTAAGCTAACCCAACTATCAGCATGTTTTTGCAATCCAGCTTTCCTATTTTTACATTTTTTTAAATGGTGAAGTTTTTATAATGGTGAAGTGAAGGTAAATTTAGACTAGAATATAATTACCAATCCTTTTACTGCATGATATGTAATGCATTTTTTGTGTGAATTCACCCCCTGCCACACACATTTATGTTGGCTTGCTATGTACTATGTAGATGTGGTGTTTTCTCAGACCCCCTAACACACACACTAGTGGTGGCTTGCAGGGTACTACGTAGAAGTAGATGAAAACTCATTAAGTATTTAGGAATTTTCCTGCACTTACACTGTGGAGGGACAGTCAGGTAGGACGGGCATTTGGGAGGTTGGGTAAAGGCATGGTTAGTGGGTGCAGCAGTGAGGCAATGCTTGAAGGGAACAACCTTCTGCATAGGTGAATGAAATGGAGGGAGAAATTTCTTTAACTACATCGATGCAAGCCATCGCAAGTGTGAGTGTGAATCTATCGGTACGACATTCTACCTCCCTATTCTAATTTGTCTGGTCGAATCTAGCATAATGCGCAGGGATTTTCAATAAACATATATCTAACATCTTCAGTAAAGCTATCCGTTAAAAATTTCTTCAGTAGATTTGATCTGTAATTTAACAAGTGTTCTGATAATGATTCCTAACCTAATTCTTCCAATAATTCTGATATACTTCTAAACCTATCGTAAAATCCTTTTAGCAAACCTAGCTGCCCTACTCTGCGCACTGTCTAGCTCTTTGATCAAACCTAATTCATTCGGATCCTTAGTCCACTGGCTGCATATTCAAGGTGACTAGTGAAAATTAACATAGCTCTTTTGTCGTCACATTTCCCGATTATCCTAGGATAATAAATTCTAGCTTTCTCTTTCTCGGCTGCATAGATGAGTCTTCCCCACGATAAATCTTTAATGATTGTTATACCTAGGTACATTATGGTTTAACGCTTTCCAACACTTTCGAATATGAGTCAATTCCATGAGGTTTTGCCTGCAACCACCAATTACTAACACAATTATCGTACCGACCTTTAACAAATCTTGCTGATCTCCTTAGCAAAACATTTTATGCCAATGTTCCTACAACGACTCAATATCCTCCAAAGTAGCACCTTTGTGCATCAACCTCCAGTGGCTCTTGTACTCTTGGTAGGTCTTCTGGAACGCAGCAACTGGAATCCTGTTCAGTCACCTCGTCACGGACTGTTTTACTGCCTGGACTGTGCCGTGGCTATGTCTTTTCAGCACTGTCCTAAAACAGGAGTAGAGGAAGAAGCCTGGGGGAGCGATATCAGGGATGTAGGGTATCTAGGGATTGGGATAGCTAGATAGGGATATAGTTGATGAGGCCATATTGATTCTGTTGATCCAGGAACTCTCCCACGACAAGGGCGGTGTTGCTCGGTGCATTTTCGTGGTGAAGCTTCCAGGAATTGGCGATGGCTGGCTGGATGCGGACGATTCTTCTTCTCAGTCGCTCAATGGCTACCTCGTAAAAAATCGAATTCAAAGTATGTCCAGCAGGCAAAATCTCCCTCTGAATCACCCATTTTCAGTCAAAAAACACAATCGACATGTATTTATCTTTGATATGCTCATGCGGGCTTTCTTGGCGTGAGTCGAGGCGCTAGTGCGCCATTCTGAGGCTTGGCGCTTTGTCTTCTGAGAAGCTGTGATTGAAACCGTCGGGATTAACTCGAATAGGTAACCAAGGAGTCACGTGGTACAAACAAGAATGGTCGGCTAATGTTGGTGTGTTGGAATCGTTCATTACAATCTAACTCATTGTTTTCACTTGAGTTTTTATCATCCGGGGACTCTTTGTCCGATGCAGATTGCAAAAATTCAAATGAAAACCATGAGTGAGATTTTTAAGAGTGATTGAGATCTAGAACATTGATCCCACTTCCAAAAATACTGATGAAGGAATTCTTTTTGAATTAAAGCAAATGTTTCATTTTTCGTCTCCTTTCAAGTTGAGTTTTTTGTATAAAAACTCTAAAACTGATGACTTCTTCTGGTCCTTTTCTTCCCAACAGCACATCATGTAAATCTTGGCGGGTCACTTTCCTTAAATCCATAGCTGGGGAATAACTCTCTCAACGTTCTTCGACACCTTGAAACAGAACAACGAACGCCACAGATTTACGGGAAAATTCGAACCAATAGCAGAGAGACAGAATGTTTGGAAAACCCAATTGGTAGAGCAGCCAAACCCAACCCAATTGGTAGCAGATGTTCTTTGCACGTGTTATAACTAAGAAAACAAATCTGAGTGAGGAGTTCAAAGGGTTCATGGGGAGTCCGAGTACCGTTAGGTTTATTGCTACCCGAGTGTCTCGCAGCACGGACTTATGCCCCGTTTCCACTACTAGCGTGTGTACGCGCGTACCAACCAGCGATGCGTTCCCACAACACTCGTAAAACTCAGTGCTGCCCTCCCTTGGCAGCTGACTGAACAAGTTGTTGGGTAAAGTAGTTTAAAATACGTGTAAAATACGTACATTCAGAATTCCAGCACATTCTTCATGTTTTTTTCCGTTTTAAAAATTATAAGAAACTCGTTCTCACTTGTTCATCAATGTACAGCCGACAAATATCCATTTTGTCCAACTTTATAGAATATCGTGATTCGACTTTCTTAGTTTCCGCCCCGCCGCCAGCGCCTAACCAGTGAAATGGCATGGTTTCGAACTACGAGTTACGATGGTCCTTACGTGCGTTCCTGCGGTGTTTTTTTGCCACACGCGTATGTACGCGAGTACATACGCTAGTAGTGGAAACGGGGTATTGTGCTCCTGGGATTATAGCAATGTGCTAAAACGTTTGGGGACGGTTCATTTCATAATGGCCATGGAATGAATGGCTAGGAAACAAAAGGTGCATGAACTTTGGGGACATTCCGGGTTCTCAAACAATAACGGAAATATCCCGATTTTCCTACCTAGTGCGTCTCACCGAGAGTATACGGGAGCTACTCTACTTCGTTTTGCGTTATCGAAGAAAAAAAGAAAGGGGGCAAGTAGGGGCAAGACTTTCCTTTTCTATCAAATAAAATAGACTTCAACCCAGCTCCTGGTGTAAATATCTTATGAGCGACAAAGAGCGGTAAGTACTTTTATCACTGCAATATCTAAAATTTAGCGAAAAAATATAAAATATTAAATAAAATATATAATCTTTAAATTTAGGCGATTTGCCAAATAATATAGCTCATTATATTTTAAAAGGATGGTACTAATATAAAATGCCTTTGAAAAGATTCAGTTTTGCACTGCATTCTATCTAAAATAGAACAAACTTTGAATTATTTCGGTAAAATCGCAACTTTAAAGTTTCACGCACTTTTCTTCATTTTTGACAAGCTATAAAAATATAACAAGCAGTGATAATGATATAAAACCTTCAGTTTTAAATAACGTAAACATTTTAAAACATGGATAGGTCATTCCCGGCTCGAAATAAAAAAAAAGTCGAACTTTGAGGTTTTGGCCATTTTGTTTCGATTTCAGCCCACTGTGCGATAATAGGTACTGTCTAAGAAATTGAAGAAAATTCTAAGAAATTTCGAAATTTCACGTCGAGAAGTTTTTGACAAATCGTCACTCGGTTTGCCTACTTTATCCTCCGCCAACACCCTCGGCACCAACTTAGTGCATGCTTTCCTCAGTGCCAAATTTTCCGTTACTTTTCAATGCACAACACTTTCGGTAAATTGAAGTCTTCAGCAATCATTCAAACACTCAATCGGCAATCAGAGTTCAGAATAGTTTTCACTTTTCAGTTTTCACCACATTGTCTTCAGAAATCCTGGCTGAAGAGGGTCCTGAGCGTTCTATGTCTTCAACAAGCTCTCTTTCTACACGAAACAACTTGTGTCTCTCAAAAACACTGAATTTCACCTTTTTAGCTGTCCAAATCATACAAGAAATCGCACTTGAATGTTTTCCACGTTTTACGCAAAATATAACGGCGTACCGCTGTTCGAGTAAACGGTTTACGTCCGAGCGTGACGAGGTCATTTGATAGCGGTTCAACTTGACCTGTGATCTGCAATATGCAAAGAGCCGGATCCAACTGCCACTAGTCACTGGACTTCCCTAACTACCTCCCCCCCACCATGCCCCCTCATAGGGACCACCCTTTGTCCCTCCGTCTGGCCGTGAAAAATTAAGTCCGGCTACTTTTGGGACCAAACCTGTATTTGCGCAGTACTATTTTGATAAATCCCAGTCTACGATTAGTTTCACCAATGATTTCACATACGTTTTTACCCCAAGAAAGATCATATGAAACTGTAGTAAGTGTTGGGATTAGAACTTTCCTTTTTCCAAAAATTAAATACTATTTACTTTTTTGCATTTAAATCAACTACCATTAATGACACAAGTTTCCAATTGCTTCAAGATCACCATTCAAAGATTCTTTATCGTTTGCGATTAAAATTTCCCGGCAGTTTGTGTTTTGATAGAGGGAAAAATGTTGATCTACGGGATAGAGGTAGGAAAAGGACGATGTAGAATGATGGGAAGAGGGACATTGTGTGAAATATAGGTGTCATGGGAAAATTTGAAAGTCTGTTTAGAACTACTTTCAAAGTTAGTACAGTATTAATAATACATGCAAAGCATATCAGGATCTAGTGAATGTCCTCATTTGAAGACTTCGATGACAAGAGATGAATACCCAATGCCTTAATGCCTTATTCTGGTTGCCGTTGCTGGTTACGGTTGGTGTAAACAGTTCCAATCATACTGACCGCTTATATAACCGACCGGTTGTGCAATCGCAGCCAATAGGAACTCGCTTCACGGTCATGTGCTGTTTCTGTTTACATTTTGTTCCTATGCTGCCTCATAATACAGCATTCCTGCCTCAGATAAAAGATACAAATTAATGAAGTAGGTACATTTAAACTCACTATAATAAGATATATGCCAATATAATCCATCCTTCACAAAAAATAGAAGATGCAAGAGAGGTAAACGCTATTTTAATTTTATGCGTAATACTTTTTAGAGGTTAGGCAGCAGTTGGAATGTTAACAATGAAAATATCGCGAAATGTAAACACGAAGAGCACGTGACCGCGAGGCAGGCTCCTATTGTTTGTACGGTTGCACAACCGGTTGGTTGGAAATAGACGCGCTCCTATCATCAAACCGTTGAGGTGTGGTTGGCGCTGATTGGCTAACTGCACAACTGTTACCGGCAACGTGTGATAGTAGCTTTAAGCTGCTTACCGGACGTATCTGAGGAAGTACATGGTGCCCAGGCCGGCGCCTCTGCCCGCCTCCCACTCCTTGAGCGTCGAGTATGCGAGGAGGAAGGCCCCGACGGCGAAGAAGGTGTCCACCACTAGGTCACCGTGAAGTGTCAGCATGTAAGGGACCTGCCGGTTTCCCTAGGGGAGGAAGGCAGAAGGTCAATGTCAGCAATTTGATATGGTTTGAGGACAATGAGCGGAAACTCACGCATGTAGGTCTCATGTGATCCTGGTGATTTACTCAACTCAACCTATCTTGACTCCATTCCTCTATCACAGCTAGCAAAAACACGTTCATTACCCCTTACCTACGCGGATACGACGATGGTAAAAGGTGAAAGCCTCACGCGTTAACCTGACCGGAAGGTATTTGGGTAAAGACTAGATAAACTGGTGATAAATTTCAGCAATTTTTCGTGTAGAGCTGTCCGATCTGACGACAGAGAAACCAAACGAGTGCATGAAGAACCAATTTTAAATAAGATTCTCTATCGACACCTACTCTATCGACCTATTCACTATCAATACATACCTACTGGAAACGCGCGACTATAGAATGTTGGCGAATTTCCTGGCGCGGGTAAGTACGCATTAAAATTAATAAAAGTTATGCCAAATTTCAATGTGCATCGGTTTTTAATAATCACACAAAGAAATAAAAGGAACAAATATAGGACGTTTCACAGTGAATTTAGTTCACAGTATTTTGCCAAACCTACGCTTGGCGAGACCACCTCCTGGAAACCACTGCTAACAACTTGCCAAATTAGATACTTGTTAGCGAGAAATATGGGATCCATTGGAGCGCTTGGGGTGGGGCCTCCTCTCCAGTAAATTTCCGAGTTTTCAAGTGAGGGAAGAACCCGATGTTCGTGTATTGTACGGCTGCAAAAGAGAATACGCATGACATTTGTTTCTCGTGTATTGGCGATGTATTAAATACCAAATTCTCTCACAATATAAATGCATAAGCTAAGCATTTATATGCCAACCGCAAAGATTATTCAATGCTATTAAAATGTTCCTGAAAATTGAAGTGTGTCACACGACCTTAAAAACCATCTGACGTCACCGTACGGTAATGCTTCCATAAGCCTACGGAAATAGACGTCTCTTTACGAATAAAATGAAACGAATTTATTGCTCTGAAGTTTTGAGCCGTTCCATGGCCGTAACAATGAGTAATAAGGGATGGAAAAATACAAATCTGACAATTAGTTTTTGGTTGACTCCCTCATGGTGATATCCGTCTTAAAGAACAGCGATTGCTTTGTCTTAGCTGAAATTCAAGGAGTGAAAACAAACAGGGCACTATACAGGTAATATACATTTATTGGGCGATTTGCTCTTTATGATCCACACTACTTAAATGAGACATCGGAATATATTAGTTTATTGCATTAAACAAATAAGATAAAAACATCCATTGTTACCAAGTATTCATTAAACAACTTACTTCCTGGACAACAGATAAACAACGCCCATAGTGATACCGTGACGTGACGTCATGCGATGATGCCTTTTATTTTTAATCTGTCAAAAGTGTACATTTTTAAAAGAATAATACGAGTAATACGATAAGGACAAATACGAGTAATACGTCGTAAATACCTTTGTAACAATACTTAATTCTTCAGAAAAATTTTCGCAAATTGAATTTTAGCTAATGAACTTCTCATTCAATAAGCTATAAAAATAGTGCAAGTTCCCCATTGACTTATGGCGCTCCGTCCTTTGAATTTAGAAAGGACTGCCTGAGGGAGGCTCATCTGGTCAAGCTTGCTTCCGTGACCGATGAGTGCCCAGCAGCGGAAAGCGTAAAAATAGCCGCTTTCGCCAAGTTGAGCTAAGTAGAAAGCGACTCTTGATCAAACATGTCCGCCAGGCGCGTATTTGTGGTTCATAGTTTGCGCTTTTCTTAGCAGAGGAAACCGTATTCAAGAAATGGTCGCCCACTCCATAATAGTGCTGCCTTAAACAACATAACGACTCAAGTGACCTTGCCTTTCTAGGAAGTAAGGCGGGCAGCGGACGCACTATGTGAAATGCATCTCTCTTCTTCATCCTACAGCAGCAGCAGCAGTGATCGGGTTGGCCAGCTACCCGCAGGGACCAGGTTTGAATCTCAAGAGTACCAGATATTTTGCATTGATATGCCGACCCGTGCTTGAAGACCCTACGTAAGGAACATTCGAGTGCAGTAACCTGTCCGTAGGATGGGACGTTGAGCCTATGTCCTCTTGGCGCCTTTGGCTTGTTAATGTCTACACCAGGTTTTCCTCCATCCCCTTCTTTGAATACTACATGGGAGGGTTTTTTTCTACCCGGGGGGTGAGTTTGAAACCATCGGGATTATCTCGAACAGGTAACCAAGAGGTCACGTGGTATAAACACGAATGGTTTGCAAATTTACTGTGTCTAAATCGCTAGCAACAACATCAATAATTGTTTTCACTTGAGTTTTTCTCATCCATTCGACAATTGAGCCCACAGATGAGATAAAACACAAGTGTATACAATGAATGAGGCTGTATTCATCAGTTTTTACACATCATATTTGCGAAACATTCGTGTTTATACCACGTAACTCCTTAGTTACCTAGTCGAGATAATTCCGACGGTTTCAAACACAACCCCTCAGATCATGGATGTGCGTACCGGTGCTGTTGATCAATGACCATGAAATCAATTCCGTTCCCATTCTTTCTTCCGTTCCCTGAAACAATCCTCCCTTGCACAACCATCCACCTATTCTATAATGGCGACAGTGACCTCCACAGCTGACATTCTCTCCACCCGAACAATAAATAACTACTGCTCTAAAAAGTGTGCATCAGTTTCTATTTCATCCAAAGACGGTAATGTCGGTATCTGCGTAGGTACTGGAAAGGCATCTGGTCTAAATTAATGGTGTTGTCGAAGCCGAAATACTATTCCTATATATGGTCACATGCTGCGTTTGATTGCTGTTCTGCTGTTGTTTTACGTTCTATTTACCTGCTTCAGTGTTGCCAGAGACATTGGGATGACTGATTAAACAGGTGAAAAATTGCTAACAAAAATTCTGCGCCAGAGTATATATTTACAATGATTAATAGCATCACAAGTAAAATGAACGAAACGAAAAATTCTGAGAAACTGATGATTCAAACCACGCTTCCGAACTTCTACTTGTAATAAGTCATTTAATGTCAATATATGCAGGACTTATACCTAACCTAACTGTAATTTTACAATATGTATGCCTTTTTGTACTTACTTCACCTTAGATGTTTTGTTACATTATGTCTTATTATCTAGGACTTGTAAGTCCTTGAACATTAATAAATTCTATTCTACTCTAAACAGTCCACTTATAAGAAAAAATCGATAAATCCTCTACTCCTTGCCTTTACAATTGTGTGATAAAATTGTCGCGAAGTATGTTTCCCAAAAGGCAATAAAAATTTGACCACCTCGAAATGTTTTCGTAAACCGAACTCTCATAATGACGATCCTCCTGATTTCATGTCGCGGACGGAGTTCCCTGTAGCCCAACATACGTCAAGGCGGGTTTATAGAAAATATTAAATTGAAATTGAAGTTAGCGTAGAATTAGCGTGAGATTCTAGAACCCTGCCGGCAATGGCGGTGTTAATAGAAAATAGTTAGCGTGAAACCTCTCTTTAAGTTACGGAAAAAATAACGTAAGGCTTGGTTACAATTTGTATTAGCGTGAAATTAACTTAAGAGCGCGGTGTCGTAGTTGCTTGTTTCAGCTCCATACTTCCGTGTTTTATTCATATTTGGCATGTATCATGGGAAGAAAACGTCACGGGTTGAAAAACATGCAATAGAAGTCTACTTCTCATTCCTCCCGACTGTGCCAACGGCATTTTTCCTGCACATATGATATGAAATTTCCAGAATATTTCCAACAGTGAATTCTGAAGAATATGCTAAATGCTCAGCATTCACGATTAGTTACGAAAAAATATGTATAAATGGCATCCAGTACTCCCTAATTTTTTCCTATAAACGCCCATTGAACGCTAGGTTAATTTCGCGCTATTTTTTCTATGAGCCGCCTTTATTTAACTCTTTTGATGCGACATCGGCTAAAAATGATATTTCGTCATTGGTTCTTATCCATAATTGAGTACCAAAATTGATGGAAGAAGAAACAGGAGTCGAAGTGGATGATATGGGAGCATCACTATTAAAATCGGAATTTGACGCAGCAGTAAGGGACATTCGCATGAATAAGGCTTCTGGAATTGATGATATTCCTGCAGAACTAACTAAAAATGCAGCAGAGAAGACATTAACCATTCTGTATAAAACCATCTGTTACATGTACTCAACAGGAGAAATATCCAGGGGCATCGAGAAAAACATCATCATTTCTATTCCCAAAAAGAAGAGAGCGGAGAAATGTTAAAATTTTAGGACTATAAGCATGACGACACATGCATCGAAGATATTGAAAGGGATCATCTACAGAAGAATAGAACGAAAAACTGAGGAGTTCCTGAATGAAGATCAATTCGGATTCAGGAAAAGTAAGGGCACCAGAGAAGCAAATATTGGCCCTTAGGCTTCTTATAGAGAAGAGAATGGAGAAACCGACCTTCATTGCATATGTGGATCAAGAGAAGGCTTTTGACAACGTGGATTGGAATTTAATGCTTGGAATTCTGAAAGGAACTGGAGTGTCCTACAATGACCGAAGAATTATCCACAGTTTGTATAAAAACCAAGTAGCGGTGATAAAATCTGGACCCAGCTATGAAGAAGCAAGAATAAGGAAAGAAGTGAGACAAGGCTGTGCACTGTCTCCCGTAATTTTTAATGTTTACATCGAGAGAGCCATCAATGAAGTCAAGGAGAAGTGTTCTGAAGTGAACATCCACGGAGAAACAATCAGTATGCTACGATTTGCTGATGACATAGCTCCCATAGCAGAGACAGAGAAGGAGCTGAATAAGATGCTAGCAACCATGGAAAGGACAATGGCCATGCCTCAGCTGAAGATCAATATGAAGAAAACTAAGATATTGGTGTGCAGCAAGAGAGAGGAGATCAAAACCAACGTTATACTAGGAGAACAGAAACTAGAAGAGGTGAAAGAGTTCTGTTACCTGGGAAGCAGAGTAACCAACGATGGACGAAGCAAGAAAGAAATAGTGAGTAGAATAGCCCAGGCAAAGAGGGCATTCTATCAAAAGAAGAATCTACTTACAGCTTGAAATAGAAGCGTAGATAATGAAACAATTCATCAGAACATACATCTGGAGCGTGTTTCTCTCCAGTGGCCGTGAGGCATGGACAATGACAGCAGCGGAAAATAAAAGGATGGAAGCATTCGAAATGTGGTGCTACAGAAGAATGATGAAGATGAAATGGATCGACCTAGTAAGTAACGAGGAAGTCCTAAGAAGAGTGGGAGAAAAGAGAAGTCTTATGAATACCCTGAGAAGAAGACGTAACAACTTAATAAGGCCATCATGAGACATGATGGCCTGATGAAGACATACGTCAAGGGATAAGTGGAAGGGAAAAATGACAAAGGAAGGCCTCGTGATATATGGAGCAAGTCTTTACCAGTCAAATTCCTTAAGAAGGTTGATCTGAAAAGTGAAAGTCATGTCATTTTTTTATAATTTCAGCACTTATAGAACTAAAGTTCCTCTATCTAATAAAGTAAAGATAATTATACCAATCTTTACTCCTTTTTGCACAAATTGCATTCGAAATTACATACGATTAACAGCGATAATGGCCATCACATGGGACTATAACGTTTAAAAATACCATAGTGACATGTCATTTTTGCAAAAAAAAACACAAGGAATAAAATGACACGAAAAAAGAGGTATCAACCTACCGTATTTTTCGCTAAATCCATTTTCTGCGCTTATAGCAGACGAAATGCGTTAATTGACTTCAGGTGGCGCTACTGTCGCTCTAGCCAAAATGTATGGCGTATGAATAATATCATTACTATTGAGATATTGAAGAATATTTCAGAAAAATATTATAAAATAACGTTTGATAGAAATATTCTGGTGTTATACATTAGTGAATTTATTGAGTACATGAATTTATTTCTGTAACGTAAATGTTGAATTGACCCCATCATCGAGCTGAATAAAATTTACATAAATTATCATAAAAAATAAATCCTTAGACTTTCCATCGTATTTCTTTCGATACTTATGACTATCAATAGCTTAGGTTATTTTCTTTGTGAAGTAAGGATCACTTAGCAGGCATATACTCGTACTTAAATTAATAAGATTCCTTAGACAACTTGACTAAATAAGTCGCGAGCCAACCTCCTTAAGTAGTGTTATTTCTTAGAGTCTAGTTGCGGGTAGAGCGTAGAACATTTAATCTAGTGAAGAACGTGATCATATTTTAAACGTGCTCAGGGGTAAAGTGAGGGTAGTTTGTAAAACATATACAAAGCGATAGAAGTGATAGTTTACGAATTACTTATAGCAGACGAAATGCGTTAGTTGACTTCAAGTGGCTCTGCGGTCGATCTAGCCAAAATGTATGACAGTGAATAATATCATTACTAATGAGATATTAACGAATATTTCAGAAAAAAATTATAAAATAACGTTTGACATTAGTGAATTCATTGAGTACATGAATTTATTTCTGTAACGTAAATGCTGAATTGACTCCATCATCGAGCTGATTAAAATTATCATAAAAAGAATGCCTTCGACATTCCATCGCATTTCTTTCGATACTTATGACTTTCAATAGCTTAGGTTATTTTCTCTGTGAAGTAAGGATCACTTAGCAGGCATATACTCTTTCTTAAATTAATAAGATTCCGTAGACAACTTGACTCAAGCAGTCGCGAGCCAACCTCCTTAAGTAGTGTTATTTCTTAGAGTCTAGTTGCGGGTAGAGCGTAGGACATTTAGTCTAGTGAAGAACGTGATCATATTTTAAACGTGCTCAGGGGTAAAGTGTGGGTAGTTTGTAAAACATATACCTAGCGATAGAAGTGATAGTTTACGAATTCAGGTAAACATGTTTTTGGGAGGGGTTTAAACCATAAAGCCCCCCCACCGTGTGTACACCACTGTACCGAGGCGAAGTCGAGCGACCAGCATAATCTAGTGACCGTGACGTCGTTTGTCGGATCGGCCTGCTTCTGTTTCTCCACCGAGGTCGCCTCAGTGACCCACTCTCCCGATAGGGAGGGACACTTGCCTCCTCGATATACTGGCCATTGGTGGTAGCACCCCCGATGGTCACTCCGTACTTGTGGCAAAGGATGATCATCACCATGGAGAGGACCCGAATGCCGAACACGACCTTGAGGCCATCTTTGTCCGTCGCCTTGTGCAGCCTGCTGAAGTTCTTCCTCATGGAGAAGCAGAGGAGGAGGGCCCTCAAGGGTGCTGTGCGGGAGAGATCGAACGCTAGCATTAGTGACCAAGTTTTTCCCTCCGGGCGGAAAAACTGCTGCAGATACAGACGTTGCATGTTCCTCTTGGCCCTGTGTGAGAGCCATCGTCTTCCGGTACGAGGAAATCACAGGAGAAAATCATATTTTAATATTCACTGGGACCGTGTCATTATGCACCATTCAAACTCTTACCAGCTCTTTTGGATAGTCAAATTTCGGATGTGACGTCACATAGTGCGGTTCCAATCCGTTGCAGAGCATATCGAGAAGAGCTCTATGGCCTAGTTCACGTAAAGGTACTACCATGATCACTTTTGTGCCCTAAGATAATAGCAGAGGAGGTTCAGGAGACAAAATCGTTAAGATTGGATGATGAAACTGATTTCTTTTATGCAAACTATTTTTATTCAACCATTTTATGCCATGAGAACTTCATATACTTCGGGAACACTAGTAAAATTTTATCGAAAAAGAATAGTTCAACTGAAAGTACAAAATTAGTTGCAATAGAAATTTCTTTCGGCAAAGGGAAGTTGTGAACAATAATTTGTCATATATTTAAGAAGTATTTTAGTGTAAAATAACGATATAATTCTACGGTAGAATTAGTGTTCACAAAATGAATATGTATTCCTTTCTATTATGTAAGGACCACGACAGAAATGTGGAACTTACGTGTTGTACATACTGAAATAATTGTTAGATTGTTGTTACTCATTGGTACATGAATGTTGGTCTAACCCAAGTATTGTATGTTAACCAACCATACATTTGTATGTACTACATGGCGATATGAAAGAAGGGAAAACAGCATATTTGCCGTAAATAGTCCATATTCAGGCACCAAATTTAATATTAATTACAGGTAGGTAATTACCGTTAAAACTAATACTCTATGCTTCATCAAGACCGGCAGAGCGTACAACTAATGATATTTGTATTCTTTAATGAAAGTTTAACATTATTTAGTTAATTATAAATAAAATTTCATCCGTGCAATCAGTATTTATCATTATCATTTGTCCGGATTTCTTAACAAGGCATCATTGATATATTTGCAAGGTATCCTACATTGATAAAATTTGTTTAGCGAGACATAATTGACATGTTTTGATGTTCTTATATATTTCAACCAAAGCCTTTTTTAGTAATAATATGGGTTAAGATTCGCGCCTGGTTAATATTTTGCGCACAAACATTCGTCGACATCATGCCAACACTGTAGCGACTCTTCGTTCCCTTTCACGAAAAAACATGAACAACGCCTCGTTAATAGAGTTTAATACAATTACATGCCAAAAGAGCGCAGAAAAGTCCCTTACTTTCACTATCCCATTGTGCTTACTGAGAAATCTTTCCGGACACTACACGATACATGCTGGTCAACTTTTTATAGCCAGCACCACTGCCACATAGTGACCACGGCGCTAATTCTGGACTAAAGCGAGAAAGTGCAGAAAAGGTGAAAGTGAAGGAAAGATCGTAAAGGTGCAAGAGCGTAGTGAACGCCCTTGTGGATTGGAGCACGGCCTGTGTCAAGTATTGCTAATCCATAATTTAAAA
The DNA here is from genome assembly GCA_933228895.1 of Platycnemis pennipes. Taxonomy (NCBI): domain Eukaryota; kingdom Metazoa; phylum Arthropoda; class Insecta; order Odonata; family Platycnemididae; genus Platycnemis; species Platycnemis pennipes. The sequence goes on along the minus strand of OW121855.1, from coordinate 113,565,322 downwards.
AAAAGTCTTTAACATGTTTTTGAAAGTTAACCCTGTCAAACTCAAAACTTTTTATTCGAAATTGAATTTACAGGTCATTTATTGAGTCAAAGAAAACTTTAATACAATCGAATATGGTTAAGCAAATTGAGAAGAAAATCACGCAGAGTTTTGTAGGTTCTTATCTAGACGGAACTGAATTTACACAATTTGCACTTAGTCACATATAAGTGGTAGGACCGGACAAAAAATCTTACGGAAAAGCACAAATTGGTTAAGTCTGTTCCGTTCCACGATCATATGCCTGGAATGATCTTGTCTAGGCATTTGAAGAAAGTAATGATATCACACGTCATCAGCGACATTTTCCGATGTGACGCAATAAAATATAGAAACCAATCCCTGAGGTGTCTTGCCCGTTCTCTGCTGACTAGAGCTCGAATAACATGTGTCCCACAAGGAAGTGTGATAGGTCAACTCCTGTTCCTTCTGAACATAAATTATATCAATAAGGTGGTAAAAAGTAAGCTTCGTCTATTTGCCGATGACGCAGTAGTGTACAGGGAAATTCTATGCCCAAACGATAAAGAATATTTAAATGATGACCTACAAGCAATTGAAAATTGGTGTGATACATGGCAGTTACAATTAAACTTTAAAAAATGCCTAGTAATGAATTTTTGGAAAAAGAATAGCACTCCTCCTAGCACTTACAAAAGAAGTAATAATGAATTAACAAACGTGGAATCCTTTAATAACTTGGAATAAGACTGACACATGATCTTTCCTGGGGTAAACACATTCGTGAAATAATGGGTCAAGCGAATAGTAAACTGGGATTCATCAAAAGAGTACTGGGTAAATGTGACGATCATGTAGGAGAAATCAGTACTTTTTCCTTGTTAGACACCATCTGGAATATGCTGCCAGTGTATGGGATCCCTACGATATCGGTCTAAATAACGAACTTGAACGTGTGCAACGAATATCGGTAAAGATTTGTAAAGGGACGATACGATAACCTTATTAGCGTAACTAATCTATTAAATGAATTAAAATGGGAATCATTGTCAGATCGCAGGTTGAAATTTAGACTTAATCTCTTAAACAAATTCGAATACCATATTTCAGAGATAATGTTAAAAATATTTTGCGATCCGTAACTTACTATGGTAGACTGGACCATGATCACAAAATTAGATAAATTGATTGCCGAACTGACAAATTTAAAATGTCCTTTTTTCCTCGTACAATTAGGGATATGAATAACGGTAAATATATCCAGTACGAGTGTAGTAATGGATAACATTGGTAGCTGCATGTTGGTATAAGGACTTGAAGCTAACCCAACTAACAGCATGTATTTGTATGTTTGCTTTGTTATTCTTATCTTTTTTAAATGGTGAAGCTTAGAACAGTATATGAATACTAATTCTTTTTTATGCATCATATGTATTGCATGTTTGGTGAGCATTCACCCCCGACCACACACCTTTATGGTGGCTTGAATATTATGTGCAGAATATTATGTAGATGTAACATCTAGCAAGTCACCAGTGATGAACCTGACCCTACAATACAATTGAGTGATATGGTAAATTTAATGAGAAAGCTCTACAGTGTCGTTCCATGCGGGAGCCAGTAGGTTAAATACTGATCTAAGTGCTATAAGGGCACCAGTTCCAATCCCGTCTCGAATGAGATTTAATTTCTAATTGAACTCAGATTACATGACGAAATATATCCTCAGAATTTGGAGCACCATTAACTCAGTGCATTTTTTTAATAATTTTTACAATAGAATCCTCATAGAGTTGGTAATGCAGAGGCACGGAAAAATAACTATGCCTAAGCTTTAAATTCGCAGTACTTCGGAATTCATATAAAACATCGATAGTCTGATGTCGTCCCTGAGGGACCTCTTTGAGTCAAGCCGACGCATGGGATGCCAGAAGAGACGGTAACAGTAAGGAATACTTCTCCTCCGTTTCCCAGGACGAGTATCTTAAACCATTTCATTCTCAAACGAGTGACATTTCTTGGGTACATCTCAACACAGTGGCACACAGGGAATTAATTAAAAATGGCATCCCCAACGTACACAATACTTTCAAGGATTGGGATGCATCGTCTTAAGCAATCAACCTTTCTTCACTTTCCCAATGCCCACAAGAACATTTCAGGGTTAGCCCTTCGTATGTGTGCAAATACCGAACCTATGAAAACACGGTCCCCTACTGTACACACGATAGCGTAGCATGCCAAAGACATAGAGATGTGCCCTAAAGAGTAACATTTGTCAACAGGGAACTCGATGATACATTGATATTTGCTGAGTTCAAATAGTTTTTGTAGTTGTTTATCATGCCAGTAAAACCTGCTATGTAATTGATATTACATCATGATAATAGTGTTTCAATTCTAGACTGGCTGTTCTCAAGCCCTTATCAATTCCTTTTTGTACTTGTAGTTCTTGTAACTGAAAATAAGATGCCGTACTTGGCCTTTTTTTAAATTTATTATATGATACACACTCTACGACACTCCATGCCATGTTCAAGTATATCAATCAATACATTTTATTGTCATTTTTTACCTTTATTTTGTACCACGAAATATTGCCGGAAACTGTTGATTTTATATTGTAGTTCTTCAACGTATTCTTCTTGAATCGCCCTAAGTATTTGTCTTCCTCACTCTGCTTCTTTCTTTCCATCCACTTCGACGTAGGCATTCGTTGTGTCTCAAGGTGAGCCATCGCGTTCTTCTATGAGTTATCGATTGCGCATTCCTTCCTTCTTTTGTATATATATCCTCCTGTCTCACTTTGACCATCCATTTGATCGTCGGTATACTCCTTCAACACAAAGTTTCAAGGGCTTCTATTCTTTTCCGATCAGCTTTCGCAATGGTCCATGATTCTGATCCATAGCCACTGTCTTCATTAATGTTTTCACATATTGTTTTCTTGTCTACAATCTTATATTATTTGCGCATAGTAGCGGGCTCTTCGCCATGAATGCCTTCTTAGCCTGGATTATTCTACTCTTGTGCTTCTTCCATCACATGTAATAAAAATGCCAAGGTACGTGAATGATTTACTTGTTCTTATCTCTCTCCTATGAGGAAGATATCGGCTAAAATTTTCTCTTTTCCGCATATGCACAAGTACTTAAGTTTTCCTTATTGAGGCATCCGCGGAGTGTCTGGTTTGAGGATCCAGAGGTGTCCATTATGGGGTGACTACAGTTTCACCAACGCTTCAGTTCGCGTCTTCAGGACTGAGGTGTTTCATAGCAGATTTTTACCGTCTTATACACCATTTACTTCTGCGCTCTGATGTTCAAGTGGGCGCATTTTCATTGGACGTTTGACTATTTTTTTCAATTAGGCGCTTCCAAGTATGGGGGAGCTTATAGCTCTCCTCTCTGTTAAAATAGCTGGGGTTTTTGGGCGTTTCGATCGCCTCGCGTATGAGCCTTGGGAAATAGCTTTTCTCAGTCTTGATCAGCTTGGCTCCGTCAAAATGCCATGTGTCCTGCCACTGTCCACTTGTTATTTTATTGTTCCTGACCATGGCTTGCCAGCTCCGTCATTTCCATGTGTCTTGCCATGGACACACGCGGAAGAAATCCCGAAACGAATGGTTCCTCAAACCAGACACTCTGCGGAAGCCTCAATAAGGAATACGTTATTCATATATAACGAAAGTTCTTCCTAGTAGGAAAAAAGGTAATAACACTGCTGTTTCTACTTTCCGGACTATTCTGTTGGTTCCTCTATATATATCCCCGGTATACTTTAGTTTTATCCTTATTGATTTTCAAATTGTACATATTTCTGAACCACTACTTCCATTGTGTTCAGTGGAGTCAGTAAATATATTTCATTCCCTGCTGAGATAGCGATCTCATATGCTAAACGTAGATATAAATAAAGATTGATTTCTTCTCTATTCACGTTGTTTCATTTAATCCCTTTTTCTTCTACTTATTTAATTACTTCCTTCGCATGCATTTGAAAAGTGCTCGCGTCAGGTTACATCCTCGTCTGACCCCTTTGTAAATATTTGCCTCTATTTTTCTTCCACCCTCCGTGCGTAGGGTGAATATTTGGTCCTTGTTCTTCTGCCATCGAAGGGCTCTCCAATATTTTTCCATATCCCATCACATTCAGCTTCGTTAAATGCCTTCTTCAAGTCTATAAATATACAATGGTTTGATCACGTGGATCATTCTTCCTGCACTATTTTCAGGCACAGCACTGTCTTCCTTGTATCGTGCTCTTCCTAAACCCAAACTGGGCCTCGATCATGGATCTTCATAACGCGTGCGCTAGCGTTATCGTTATTTATTGATAAAACTTAGATTATATTTGATAGATGTTGCCCTCTATCGTGTTTCACTATACCTAGTGGTTTTTTATGTTGCCACTACTGCTTAACGTCGCTCCTTACCGTAGACTGTCCGAATATGAAGTATTCTTTCCCAAGCATGCTTTATTGTACGTCAGCAATACGTCATAACCAAGAATGTTTTGCCGAAGAATACTTGACTTTCGGATACGGCTACTGTCTCTAATGAACGCATCAACGGGTGTGTCTTCTTCGACTGTCTTGTTTTTCGCGATGTCTCGCCACGACTCGTAGCCGCTCCCCAAGGATACATACTTAGGCAAGATCACCCTCGCTGCGAAAACCTACCAACTGTCAATATGTTGACGGAAGTCATTACTTGTCTTAAGCTGATTCTTTAATTTTTTAATCGCAGCCCTTTCTATTTGCTTGCAATGGCATTTCTAAAAACTTTAAGCTGCACGCAAAGAGTTACTTCATCATGGTGTAATTAGAATGTGTTTGATTTCAATTTTCCTGAGGATTATATTTTTTCATAAAATATATATCGTACATCAGATATTTTTAAGTTAGCAAAATCAAATTTCGTTAATAAAAGTACAAAAATATAGACTTAAAAAACACGATTTGATCTGAGAAAAAAATAAAACAATAACACATTAGAAGTCCTCCTGAGCATAATGCTCGTCAGGGGGCACTTACTTTAGCGTACTCCTTTTTAGGATCCAATACACGCATTTTGATGCACAAAAGTAGATCAAATGAAGTTTTAATGATAACAATTTGTGAACAATGAATACAATATGTGTGTCACAATTTTAATAACACATTTAACGTAGTTTTCCCTTTAATTTGCCTAACTTAACGTTATTTTACACGTTCTCCAGTTTTTCAGCACGTTTTGCCCAATAAATAAATCTTCAAACACACATTGAGTTTTCCGGAAAGAATAAAAAAATAAGGCTTGTACCAAATACTGTGAATAAACCCGGCAAATGAAATGTAGCAGGTTTAACAGATGTTAGAGAGAACGTGATATCCATTCTTCATTTTTCGTACAGCACTTCAAATCGCTTATTACAATCACTGGAGCGAATTTTATAGATTATTATTGTTAAACCTGCGCTACTCTAGGGGTAAGCGTTAACGATAAAGATTGCGATAACGCGAAAGATAGATCCGTGATTCAACACTAGGTTATCTAACAGGTCACGTTTCGTTAACTTTCTCACAATTCTTCCGCTAGTTTTTCGAGTCAAATTAGGAGGCATGGCTTTGATTTTAGCGTTAACATCGAGAGAGTCATTAATAAAATCAAAGAAAAGTGTTCTGGAGTGAATATTCTCGGGGAGAAAAAATCAGCATGCTGCGATTCGCAGATAACATAACACTCATAGCAGAGGCAGAGATAGATCGGAATAAGATTTTATTAACTGTTAAAAGGACAATGGCCATATGTAGTAAGTGGATGTATAGATAAGTGCCAAATAGCAGGTGACAATAGTTTCAGTCAGAGAAAAGTATAGATGGTGGCTGAAGCATAATTCAGCACAAATGCCCAACAGAAGATGTTTTTCAGTGAAATAAAAATGCATTTTAGGGAATAGCAACCGTAGTTGCTAAGGCTGCTGAAGATTTCTAGGGAGTTGTTTACAGGCGAGTAGCATTTTGACATTGTTTATCACTATGTTTTAATTTAAATGGCATTATTTTGTGACAAATGCTATACGTTTATTTTGACTCGCAATATGTATTTGTTGACAAGCACAAAAACAGAATTCAATTGCTCGAGTTCACATGCAGGTACTCTCTGAGGCTCAAAAATTCAATTTCAATAAACTTTTATCACGAAATTTATAATCGAAGTGACATTACTTTGTTACTAACATACTATAAATTTATTTGGCTCGAAATGTGTATTTGAAGACAAGCACAAGAACCGAAATCAATTTCCCTACGTCATATGCGCTCTGTGGGGCTCAAGATTTCTATTTCAACAAAATTTCATCATTAACTTTTCATCGAAATGATATTACTTTGTTACAGATGCCATAAGTTTACTTTGGCTTGCATTATGTATTTGGTGAAAAGCACAAGAACCGAAATCATTTGCTCGACTTCATGCGCAATTAATCGGAACATACATCTGGAGTACGGCAGTGAGCCATGGACGATGACAGCAGCGGAGAAGAAAAGGGTGAAGCATTCGAAATGTGGTGCTACCGAAGAATGATGAAGATAAAATGGATCGACCGAGTGACAAATGAAGAAGTCTTAAGAAGAGCGGGAGAAAAAAGAGACATCTCCTGAATACCCTAAAAAAGACGGGACAACTTAATCGGCCGTATCCTAAGACACGATGGCCTGATGAAGACAATCGTCGAGGGAAAAGTGAAAGGGAAGAACGGCAAAGAAAGGCGTCGTATGAGATATATGGAATTGGTTGTGAAGGATGTGAAAGAGAGGAATTACGTTAATATGAAGAGGTTGGCCGGTAGAAGAATTGAGTGAAGGGCTGCGTCAAACCAACTCGAGGATTGTTGAACCATGATGATGATTTAATGTGCACTCTCTGAAGCTCAAGAATTCCATTTCAACAAAATACTAATTGTGGCTGGTAAAATTGGCTGCGACAAAATTGGTCTCTTATTTTGTTAGCATTCCTCCGTCGCTTTTCGCAGCCTGAAGGATGGAACATGTCGCAAAAGGCAGAAATGGAACGTGTTCTTAAGCGCATTCAATGAGGGTTCAATCTATGAGAATTCAATACACGAGCAAACGAAAGAGAAGCAAATAGAAGACGTCACCGGTCAAATTCCGAAAATTTTGTGCTCTCGTTAGGAACAAATGAAAGGGTGAAGTCCGTTGAAGAGTCATCACCAATGATGACTCTTCAACGTCAGAAGAGAGTATTCTCTCTCTCTCTCAACCGCTGAAGACTTACTTGGTCGGCGGTCTTCTTGCTTCCTCTGGAAATCAAAGACAGTAGCCAATATGCAGATCCCGACGGTGAAGGCGATGATTACACTGCAAAGGAAAATGAAACGCCCTTAAGTTCGAAATTCTTTAAGAGATGCTTTGACAGACATTTACCCCTTTACCCTGTACAGTTAGCTGTTCTTCTGCATGAAAATTGTGATAATGATTTTAGGAGAAAGTACCTACAGGAAAGGAATGTGATTAGCCACAACTTCAGCTGGTAGTATTGTCAGCTACCCAATCTTATACAGGATGCCCTGGTTAGGAAGACGCCTGAAGAGGGCCTTCTTGCTTCTTCCCTGACTTACTCGCGGATGTGAAAGGGATTCTGTCGTTTTAGCTAAGGTACACAAGAGCAAGTAAATGTTTACAGTTGATGCTTTACAGTTGTTCATATTTTCTCTGTTCTCTGCATTTTCCATTACTTTACATCTATTGAAATATGCCTTAGATCTAATTAAAGGCTTTTAAACTGAATACATGAGTCATGGAAGAAAAATCTGAGCGCTGAACTTATTTTTAAGCCTTTCCGTCGAATATGACGAGAGAATACTCTCTTCTGATGTGGAAGTGATGGCGCTAGTGCTACCTTTCCAATCCCTATCTTTACGACATTAGAGCCCCCCAAGAGGAGTTTATTTTCCGACTTGTCACGCGTTGTGTTGTTGGAAACGAAGGTAGTTGTTGTAGTTACGCATTTAAGACATCCTTGTTGGTGAAGAATCCCCTCAAGAGGTCAGTATCGGTTGGGAAAAAACGAGCAGCAACGGACGGCCTCGTGTAGGGGGACGAATTCTCCAATATACATCTACATCTACGCAATACAATGCAAGAAACCGCGACGGTGTGTGGCAGGGGGTGAAGATCACTAAACATGCACTATTGATATGCCACCAAGCTACTAAAAATTATGAGTGCAAGGCTTTCATCTTCAATTCGGGCAATGACCATTAAAATACGGGATGTCATGCGTTGCACAGCAATTATGCAGATGATTAATACAGTTTTTGGAGTGAACATATGAGGTACCACTCGTAAATGATATAAACGAAGGTTGTGATTGAAGCTGCAAGGTAGTATGAGCAATCCTTTAGCAAAATAATAAGCAATCTACATCTACATCTACATAATACCCTGCAAGCCACCATAAAGGTGTGTGGCAGGGGGTGAACTCTCACCAAACATGCACTACATATCATTGATAAAATTTGTAATTAAAAATTTAAATAGCAAAGCATACGTGCAAAAACATGCAGTTAGTTGGGTTAGCTTTAAGTCCTTATTCCTACATGCAGCTACCAATATTATCCATTGCTACACTCGTACTGGATACATTTACCGTTATTCATATCCCTAATAGTACGAGGAAAAAAGGACATTTTGAATCCATCAGTTCGGCAATCAATTTCTCTAATTTTGTGATTATGGTCCAGTCTACCATAGTAAGTTGGGGTCCGCAAAATACTTTTAACACCATCACTGAAAATATGGTCTTTGAATTTGTTTAAGAGATTGTCTAAATTTCAACCTGCGATCTGACAATGATTCCCAATTTATTTCATTTAATAGACTGGTTACGTTAATAAGGTTATCATACCTGCCCTTTGCAAATCCGGCCGATCTTCGCTGCACACGTTCAAGTTCGTTATTTAAACCGATTTCGTAGGGATCGCATACACTGTCAAAAATCTAATGCCGCGTGAAGAAGGACGAGGAAGAATAGAGGTTTTGGAAAAGGCTCAACGTAAGTACTTGGGATACGCATAGGCTAGTTCTTAAAGATGCCATCAAGAGAAACGCGAATCAAGCCAACGTATCCCGAAATACACACCTATTCTTAACATCGGTACCGCGGAGTTGAATCGGTCGTCCACATTGCCCGTGAGTTAATAACAATCTCTGTTTTCCTGCCAACTGCAGTTCCGAATAAACCTGCGGTTGACTCTCCCAGCATAAAACTTGGATCTTTCGTAGTCAATATTTCTCCTCTGCCACATTATCCTCACTGAACCATCAAAGGGAGGCTTAGGACCATATTCAGAATCTCAACTACAGTCAACCAATACTGCTTGCCTCCTAAAATCCCTACAACGAGTCAGATTGGTCCAAATATTTGACCTTCAATGGTGAGTTTACTTCTCAGGGTGACGCTGACAATGAGATATGAGTTGAGATTCTGAATATGGCCGAGAATCTCAACTAGTCTCATTTCTACTGCTTACGTCATAAAATCACTAATACGAGTACCAAAGGGTGTACAGACTCTCCTCGATATGGTTGAATGAGTTATGCAGCGTGGCGCTGGGAAGTTATACAAACGTATATGGCTGGGCCATATTCAGAATCACAACTATAGGCTCACTTCATCTACATCTACACAATACCCTGCAAGCCACCGCGAGGGTGTGTGGCAGGGTGTGAATATCACCAAGCTTGCACTACCGACATGCAAACAAGCAACTATAAGGTCTCATGCAACTAGATTGTTAGTATCAATACACTGTAAAAAGTAGATCTGATTTTAAGGTACAAAAGCGATCTGAATTTCAGATGCAACAATTTTAAGACAGGGTATGTTGAATTTGAGCAGTAATATCTTGTCTAAAAATAAGGCAGGTGAACGGCTGAAAATCAGACCATCCAGAATCCTGCTTCCTCTGCTTCCTGCTTAACTGCTCCTGTACCAACCATCCATGTTCCTGCCTCTTCCGTACCTTAAATCCGTGTTCCTGCCTTACAACCAGACAGCGCTTAAATTCAGATCGCACTGAAAATCAGATCAACTTTTTACAGTGTAGTATTGAAAGGATTAATGCATGCATCATGCACTACAGACTACTCTAAAATATTTCCCCTACCTATTCCTTTGCCTATTCTGTTCTCTCATAGTACGAGAGAAAAATGCCATTTTGAATCTATCATTACGAGAATCTATCTCTCTGATCTTATTTATCTGGTGGAGTCTAGCATAATACGCTAGTTATTTTAATATATGCGTAACATCTTCAGTAAAGCTATCCGATTGAAATTTCTCTAATAGATTTAACTTGTACCTTAACCTACGCTCTTATAATGACTCCCACCCTAACTCTTGTATTAATTCTGAAACACTACTCAACCTATCGTAACAACTTTTAACGAAACTAGCTGCTCTACGCTGCACACTGTCCAGTTCTCCGATAAAACCCAACCCAATCGGATCCCACACACAGGCCGCACACTCAAGGTGGGGCCTAACCAGTGAAAAGCAACATCGCTCTTCCGTCCCCCCATCACACTTCCCAAGCACTCCCTCTACAAATCCCATCCTTCTCCACCTCCCGAATGTGTCCTCCCCACGACAAATCCCCAGTGACCGTTACACCTAAATACCTTATGGTTACGCCATCAATACCTTATACCTCACGGTATCATGTCGGACACAATGGGGGCGTTTAATCGGAACCGAAATCAGAAATTTGTACACAAAATCGTTAGATGGAAACAAAAAAAGAATTTTAGTGAAAAAATTAATCTTCTAATCACAACCATTCACTCATAAATCAAAAATTAAAATAAGCTAAAGGTGACGCCCACCGAAAAAGCTGCTGTGATACCATTGACGTCATTTTTCTCCCGTCCTTGACTGCTTTTCGTGGAAGCGAAGGGAGTGGAGGGGGAAGGTTCTCGGAAGGTCTGCTCGCACAGATGCTGTCGCAACTGTCCTATTGGCTGAGTCAGCTGTGTTCCCCCCCCCCCCCCCCCCCATTGCGATAAGGCAAAGTAACTTCGCGGGCTCAGTTGTGATTGGACGAAGTCGATGTACGTCAGAGGTTGCACCACGCCCACTTTTCCGAAAGGGTTAAAAACATCAGTTTTTCGACGCTTATAACTCGAGAAATAATTGACGAATCAAAAAACGGAAAAATATGGATATTTTTATTTTACAAACTCTAATAGATTCGGCAATACAAAATATGGTAAACGACTCCATTAAAGCTGCTTACGTCGTTAAACCCCAATTAGGATTTCCAAAGGGTATAGGTACAGATTCTCCTCGATACGGTCCAAAGCTGTATACAGCGTGGTTATACCAACTTTGCAGGGTGAACATACACACTAATTTGACTCCAATTGGAGTATTAGGATGTTAACAGTAGAAGCGAGACTGTAGATGAGATTCTGAATACGGTCATTAAAGACGAACTTTATCCGGAAGTTGGACCGTCGCGACGGTGCGTTTAGAGCACTCACTCTGGGCAACACTCCATCTCATGCCATTGAATTCACAAACGCTATTCCGTTCGTCGCTCTTTTCCGTTTTTACTTCCCCTACCTTGAAAATCTTCATCTGCTTTGTGAAGAATGGAAGTTGTTTACAGCGCACTCAGTGCATAATGGAATCCTAATTTTACCGTCGGCCCTTGAACCAAGATGCTCGGTAGCACTCACTCTTCTTCAAATTTATTTATTGCTCCTACTCGGTCCGTAACATACTGTAAAAAGTATGAGCAATCTATTAATAGGAGTTTTAAAAAATCTGTAAAAGTGCACTCAGTGCATAATGGAATCCTAATTTTACCGTCGGCCCTTGAACCAAGATGCTCGGTAGCACTCACTCTTCTTCAAATTTATTTATTGCTCCTACTCGGTCCGTAACATACTGTAAAAAGTATGAGCAATCTATTAATAGGAGTTTTAAAAAATCTGTAAAAGTGCACTCAGTGCATAATGGAATCCTAATTTTACCGTCGGCCCTTGAACCAAGATGCTCGGTAGCACTCACTCTTCTTCAAATTTATTTATTGCTCCTACTCGGTCCGTAACATACTGTAAAAAGTATGAGCAATCTATTAATAGGAGTTTTAAAAAATCTGTAAAAGTGCACTCAGTGCATAATGGAATCCTAATTTTACCGTCGGCCCTTGAACCAAGATGCTCGGTAGCACTCACTCTTCTTCAAATTTATTTATTGCTCCTACTCGGTCCGTAACATACTGTAAAAAGTATGAGCAATCTATTAATAGGAGTTTTAAAAAATCTGTAAAAGTCCTACAAAAACATGCAAATTCTGGGGAAAATACCGAATAATAACAAAATACTGCAATCGAGGATTCGGAAAAAATAATCTTATGTAGTAGCATTAGTATTATTTGAATATTAGTTCCCTCTCATTTGATTATTAATGACATATTGGTGATGGAGGTGCATTTACTCTATTTACAATTACGCAGAGGTGCAATACAGTAAACTACTTAAAATTACAGTAGTCAGTTCTTTTATTCTCGAAGATTAGAATAAAATTTTAAAGAAGATTAAAAAGAAAGGTTTCTCCTCTCTTAAGTATAAAATTAGAAAAAAACGGTTGAACAATAGAACTGTGGTGAAAAGTAATTTGCCTTTCTTTTCGGTCAATCTATGATTAATAAAAACTACTTAAACTACATATCAAACAAACGATTCCGTTGTTACCCTTAAATAGTTTTCGGATTTTTACTTGATATGGCTTGGGGAAATATACTATGTCCTAGGTAAGTATTCCTAGTTCCAAGAGAAACTAAGAGTTATTTAACTGTGGAGGGACTCAACTCACAAACCAACCTAATCCTTCGAAAGCATTTTCAGCGATAACAGTACTTTCCTTCAATGCAACCATTACTCCCAATAGCTGATTCACGTTTTTGGGATCAACGCTGACCTATCAGAAGGATATCCCAACAAAACGCTGTCAAAAATAGGGAACATGCACTACTTTTATAACTCTTTGAAAGGTACGTTTATTAACTAAAATGTACTAGCAATATGGAACTGTACCAATGAACTATACCGTGCAGTGACGTCAGAAGGCGTTTCAGGTATCGTGATTATCATCGTTTTTCGAGACCTTTTAAGAGAATCTGTATACCCTTTGGAACTCCTAAGACCTTCGAGCAATATTTGTGGCTGGCATAGAATATTTCGGAATATGTATTCAGATTTGTGATTTGTGAATTTCGGATCAAGTACATCATAAATTTCCCCATTGCGTCAATTGAATACCTGCAAAGGGTACTATTATCAATTTACAGGTAAATAATAATTATATCTACTAAATACCCACTTTAGTGTTTGTTTACTTTATACTATTGCATTTCTTGTAATTGTTATATTGCTCTCCATAACATATCGAAATTCAATTCCCCCTTTTTTTTAAAAAAACATTAAGTCTTTCGATTGATTCCCAGGTTGGCATTAATCTTCATCACTATGCTTCATTTACGGTGTGCTAAAAAATTTAAACACGACAGGCACACAATCGGAATTATAGCCAAACATAAAACTTTCAAAATTATATTTTAAAATTAACTCTACTTTAATAGTATGATAATGTAGCAATATGTTTTATCTAGATTTAGATAAAACGCCACCCGTGATTAGACACGGGTGGCGAAATCTTCATACGCTTCCGTGTATTAAAGGCTTTTTGAGACATATGTCACTTATTTGCAGGAAAAATTAAATACACTCGCCGCCGGAAAATATACCTATACTGACAGAAATTCCAGCCTTTAAACATAAGTAAGTGTTTCAAGTACACGGCTAAGTCTCTCCCCCTCTTAAGTATAAAATTAGAAAAAAATGTTGAACAATAGAACTGTGGTGAAAAATAATGTACCTTTGTTTTCGGTCAATCTATGATTACTAAAAACTACTAATACAACGTATCAAACAATCGATTCCCTTGTCACCCTTAAATAGTTTTCGGATTTTTACTTGATATGGCTTGGGGAAAAATATTATTTCCTAGGTGAGCATTCCTAGTTCCAAACTGGAAATAACAGCTTGGAAATGTAATTTTACGTTGTTCATGCCATTATTTTTTAAGTGTTTCCTCAAAGACCTGGAGACGTGTGGATTGACGGACTCGAAAATCATCGCCGAACCAGTTAGAATGTGCATGATGTGATTCCTTGCTTTAATCGTTTTGTGACGCAGCGGCTGGCGAAGGTCAATCGCCTCCATTGCCCCACGGTCTTAAGGAGTTTCCTCCTCGCAAGATATCAACGGGATGGGGATTGGATTTCCCACAAGAGGAAGAAACTTCAGTGATCGCGGTATAAGTAGAATGGGCGTTTGCCATATTTTTATTGCCGATTCTGATAGTGTTAATAAAATTTTTCCCTATTTTTCCGTTCTTCGATCTGTCGTGTATTTTTCGAGCTATAAGCGGCGAAAAACTGACGTTTTTAGCTCTTTCGAGAATGCTGGTATGCGATGGGCTCTTACGTCATCCACTTCGTCCAATCACAACCAAATTCCTTTTAAAGCTGCTCCGAAGGGTAACGGCACGATGAGTGTGTATGAACGTAGGTAAGTATTTGATACAACCGGAATCACTGTGTTTGATTGGGGGATGAAACAGAATAGATGGATTAAAAATCAAGCGCTCCGTTATATCGCAAGTGAAGCTCTCCATCGTTGAGTGTTTCACAGTAAGAGTACGGTTTTCGAGGTCGGCGGTAGTAGAAAAAAATGCGAATTGAGTCCAACACTCGTGAGAAAAATAATGGTCAAAAAACTTGAAAAAAATCATGCATTCTGAAAGGAATTGCAGAAGGATTTTTGGAGGGTCTCGAAGCCACGAACTTTGGCATGGGAATCCCGCACTCAACCCACTAGACCAAGCGTCTGTGCCTAAATATTCAATAAAACTATTCCAAGTTGGCCCTAGCTGTTATGAAATTAATATTTCCGTTTGCCTCCTACACCAAATGAAATTTACGGCATTCAAATCGCGCGGTCAAGGTACGCAGCCTCCCCTTGTAAGACTGCGGACCTCCGTCGCTCAATCGCACACAGCTGACTCTGCCTATGGAAGTGGTTCTTGTTAGACTTCATTCGGATCATTTCGAAAGGCGTTGTGTATTCGACTACACCACAATTTGTGAATAAGTAAATGAACTTGATCACGATTTTAGTCACGCCAAAATGTGTACGAAAATCTTTTGCTGTTCAGATGTTCTAGATTATCTACAGTATGCGACAGAATCTGTGCAGACAGACCTCCCGTCCCCACCTCCACTACCACCCACTTCCCCTCTCATTACCGTCCACTCCCCCACCCTATAGTCTTCCTCAAAACAGTCAAGGACAGGAGGTGGATGACCTAGCAATCCTTAACGCAGCTCATTCGTTGGATGTCACTTTCAGCTTATTTTAATTTTTGATTTGTGAATGTGTGACTCTGGTTAGAAGATTAATGTTTTTAACCAAAGTTCATTTTCCGTTTCCATCTAACGATATCGTGTACACAATAGCGATTTCGGTTCCGAGTAAACACCTCCTTTTGCATCAATTTACACCAAGAAAAGAAAGCGGGAACGATTGCACCTATTCTAATTTATGAACCCTGTTCTTTTCTTCTGAGGGGGACCAGGTTCGTGTGGTGGCTAGAGTACTGGCCTCCCATCCCGAGGGCCCGGGTTCAATTCCCGGCAGTGGCGGATTTTGCAGTGGAAAACCGGTCCTCACATGAATGCCTAGTGGAGGGAATTTCAAGTTCAGTACTCCGTCCGTCGGATGGGACGTTAAGCTGTGGTCCCCTTGTCGCCTTTTGATAAGAGTAGGCTAATGCCGACGCTGGGTTTCTCTCCACCCTTACTCCGTTCCCTGAAAACTCCTACCATTACCCAATTACCTATCCTAAAGCAGAGCAAATCGCCTCAGCTGTCGGTCGCCTCCCCTGAATAACCTAACCAACCGAAGATTGCTAATAAAACGCAATCATTTCCCTGGTCAATTCTCTTCAATCAATTATTACCCGTTATTCCTCACGAAAAAATGGCATTGCACTGTACGAGGCACTGGCAACCTTTACATTGTACGAGGACTAACTCTTTGTTTATCGAAATAATCTTATCTATGTTTTTACGATGAAGTTTAAAGTTCTCACCTCCGTTTGCCAGTCCTCCGTTTCTTGAAAACTCCTACCATTACCCAATTACCCTCCTATCTGAAATGGCGCAAATGACCTCATCTGTCGGTCGCCTCCCCTGAATAACCTTCTTTTCTTCTGAGAAAACCTCATTGCTTTCTTCTTCCCGTGATCTCCATCTCACGGCTCTAAATCACTCCTTCGCTGATTCAACCCTCCCTCTCAACACAGCCGGCCTCCTCTTTCACTCACACGGCTATCCTTCTAAAGACATTGCAAACTTCAAGATACTCCCTCACCAAGTCTCTACTAAATATTTTATTACTGTACTCTTCTTGAATACATGTAGTTGTAAGTTTTAGCCAGTGAATACCTCCTTTTCTTGTTGCTTCCGTTCCTTATTCATCTCTGTTAACTACCATCGTAACCTGCCTATATTTTGTTTTATTTTCATTTCATTGTGGTTATTGTATTCTATTGTGTCATGTCTCAGTGTTCAACACAAAATACTATCAAACCCTTATACTCATGAAATTATTCATAAATGTATGATAGGTTTAATTGTTAACTTAGATGTTGCACATGTTAAACCTAGAATTCCTGCGAAATTATTCTTATCATATCATTTGGAATAACATATCTTGCATATTATTGTTTTATATTTATCAAATTGTTTATTTTAGCTATTCTTTCTCCATTGTATTCAGTTTGGTAAAGTTTATTCTCCATTTTAAAACCACAGAGTCTACAGATTGTATGTATGTAATACATGTAACATAGGACAAATGTCGTAGAACAATAAATTTATACTAATAATAATACTCTACCAAGTCCAACATCGAAGAAAACAAGACTAAGAAACCCAATGTCGTTCAATACTCTGTCATCCATTTTCATCGGAAAGGAAATTGTTCATCTACATCTTTTCGCCTAATACCCTTTGAGACATCTCTAAGGTGCGTGGGAGGGGGTGAATATTCTCCAACCATGCGCTGCATTAACATCATCTACTTACCTGAACTAAATGAACATAACAAAACTTAATAATGAGAGCCTGTTACTCATGCATGCACCATTCCAGTACAACATATTCTTTAGAACCTGCGATTTAATCTATTTCTGATTATTCCGTCACGTATTCGCTGTCATAAAACAATATGGGCGTTTTCTAAGAACCAAAATCTCTCTTTTACGCACGAAATTGTTAGATGGAAATGGAAAATGAATTTTAGTGACCAAATTAATCTTATAACCAGAGCCATTCACTCATAAATCAAAAATTAAAATACGCCCACCGAAAGGGCTGAGTTAAGGATTACTACGTCATCCACCTCCCCTCCTTGAATGATGGTGAAAGGTAAGCTTCGTCTATTTGGCGATGACCTTTCCTTGGGTAAACACATACGCGAAATAATGGGTCAAGCTAATCGTAAACTGGGATTCATCAAAAGAGTACTGGGTAAATGTGACGATCATGTACGCGAAATCAGCTACTTTTCCCTTGTTAGACCTCATCTGGAATATGCTGCCAGTGTATTGGGATCCATACGAAATCGGTCTAAATAACGAACTTGAACGTGTGCAGCGAAGATAGGAAAGATTTGTAAAGGGACGGTACGATAACCATATTAGCGTAGCCAGTCTATTAAATGAATTAAAATGGGAATCATTGTCAGATCGCAGGTTGAAATTTAGACTTAATCTCTTGAATAAATTCCAAGATAATATTTTCAGTCTTGACGTTAAAATTATTTTGCGAACCCCAACTCACTATGGTAGACTGCACCATGATTACAAAATTAGAGAAATTGATTGCCAAACTGACAGATTCAAAATGTCCTTTTTTCCTCGTACAATTAGGGATATGAATAGCGGTAAATGTGTCCAATACGAGTGAATCAATGTGTAGCATAGGTAGTTGCATGTTGGTGTAAGGACTTGAAGCTAACCCAACTAACAGCATGTTTTTGCATGGTTACTTTGCTATTTTTATCTTTTTAAAGAGTGAAGTTTAGACTAATATATTGATATTAATCCTATTTTATAAATACTAATCATTTTTCATGCATGATATGTAGTGCATGTTTGATGAGAATTCACCCCCTGTCACACACCTTTATAGTGGCTTGCAGGGTATTATGTAGATGTAGATGTAGATTTGAGGAAAAACGGGAAGGGAGTGGTGGTGGGGAGGGGAGGTCTACCTTCACATATCCTGATGCATCATGTAAATATCCCAAAACAACTGAACAGCAAAGTATTTTCGTGTGCATTTTGCCGGGGCTAAAAGTGAGCTGAAGTTTTGTTTTTTACTTTTTCACAAATTACGATGTAGTTGAATATGCAATACCTTGCGAAATACCCTTCGTGGGATCCGTCAACCACTTTCATTGGTCGTCAGCTGCGTGTCCCTCTCTTGTGGTTGGGCGAGGGAGCTGAGCGGTATCAGCTTTGATTGGACGAAGTAATGATGTACGAGTCTTTCGCACGTCTACTCAAGCGAAAGGGTTAAAATCAATCGTTTTTCGCCACTTATAACTCGAGAACAATTAGACGGATCGAGAGAAGGAAAAATTTTATTTTGCGAACTCTATCTGATTTGGTATTTTAAAAAATATAGGTATGGTAAGCGACCACTTTTCCATTCCATTTACGCTTGCAAGGAGTCAGTTAGTATGGGTTAGTAGATTACGAAAATAGTCTTCGCATTACTCTACCGACATAACCACTTATTATTTATATTTCCTATCACGATCTCTAATTGTTCACGGGAGAAAGGATATTTCATATCTATCTGCCTACGGTAAGCCTTCCTCCTAATTTTATTTTCGTGGTCACATATACTCTATATTCATTTTATATACCGTATAGTCTTCTGATGATAGTTCTAATAATAACTTTTCCGCGGAAATGATAAACTTACATTCCTGCAATCCTCTCTTTTTCTTCACTTCCTTGTAATTGGATACAGACCAGACCTCAAGATATCTCCTGGCCATACTCCTTCCTATATCCCATGAATTATTCCAAAAAAATTCCTTTCTTGTCTTTTAAACTCCTCAGCAATTCCGCGCGGTTTCTTCTACACCCGAGTTCTTTTTGTTTCGCGTTCTGCCTTTTCTGTGCCACTACCCCTAGAGTCCACCGCTATAATATTCCCTTTCAATAAATTTTAAACAATCGCGAGGGTTGAGTAAAAGCGATGCCGGCATAATCATGTTTTTTCCCTCCAGTTTTTTTAATCTATACTGCTAAATTTTTATTTTTGTTGCATGATTTATTTTGACCACGGCAAGAGTTTTACATTATGGTAAACCGATCCTGCAAATGTTCACCGGTGTGTTTTCCTAAATGCAATGAAGAATAAAATTACACAAATAATATTCTGTCATATCCGCAATGCCTGATTTATGAGATAATTTAACAATAATGCATAAATAGTATCAATGAGAGAAAATTAGACGGTAGGCCTAACTTCAGATACAATCTAGGCTTGACGCAAAGCACGCTTCAATTTGAACTGACAAGGAGAGGTCGTGTAATATGACTCACGAAATGGGCTGATTTTTTTTCAGTGAAACTAGAAGAAAAATAAAGAGATACGTGTCTCGGCTTTCTTCCCCATAGGCCCGCGTTCGCGAGAAAAAAAAATTGAAACGCAAATATGCACCGCGTGTTGCCTACATTCGCCGGCTTCGGGTATGCCGACAATGGTGGCTCTAAGTGGCTGACAACGGGAGATAGCGTTCTATCCTCGTCGTCGTGGTATGATGTTTTTCTTTCGGTCATTGTATCTAAAACTTTATCATCATCAATTTCCTACCCTTACGTGTGAACACTTCCTGTTTTCTAACATTATAGAGTAAACTAGATTTACAAATGTCCCTATAATTCAGAAATGCATTGTAAACTTAATGCAATTTTCCGCGATTATAAGTATGCAGAAAATACTTTCCCGGTCACTTTCTTTAGGGCCGACTTTTATTATTTTCATGTTCATTTTATTGACATGTAAATTGACATATACATTCTAATAATCCATCTCTTTTATGTGCCTACTGGTACTTAACAGTGGTTTTCAAGTGGTTTCAAGGTTCGGACTGGGAGGCAAGGTACAGGGATAGGAAAAGAATGGAAAGGGGGGCATTTAATTGTACAGTAGGGTATGACAAAGTTAATGCTACGTGACGAATAGGAAAATTGCCGAAAACCGGTAACGACTTCCTGACTATTGTTCAAAATCATTTCCATACTTTTTTTAAGCAAATTCCCTGAATCCTCTCCCTCCTATAATACATCTTACTTTTACTATTATACGCAATGAAGGTCGATATTTCATTTCTTTTGAAAATCTTTTAGTTGAAGATTATGCTTGTGTATATGAGGTACATTAATTTGAATTGCTATGTACTGATACGAATGCACGGCACATTTTTGGATGATATGCATCATAAAAACACATTCTTAAACACATTTCGATTAGAAAATAATTTTGATGCATATCATGCGTACTTTATCATGTCGTGAAAAGCTGGTGAAGACAGTTGGTTAAGCACTATTGCATGTATTTTAATATTATCCTCACGAGAAGCAATATCTCTTTTTTCTTGAAGCAAGAATGTGCTATTCTGTAGTCGTGAGATGAACTGCTTTACCTGTCTGTAAAAATAAACATCTCAGGGTTCGGCTCAAAAATGTGCGCCTTGGTGGTATGCTTTTCAAAGTGCATGCTGGATCACCATTATCATCTTGAAATATCTCGTCATAAAGGCCACTCTTTGTTTGACCCCTCACGAATCAACAATCTGCAGAAAATCTTTTTTATTCCCATAAAATTCAGTTCTTAAGTTTCCAGATTTCGATCGTGTAACAACCACATTGGCATATTCAATTCCCAGATTTTTTACTTTTTCATTCACTCGTGGACCAAGTCACCTCCAGGTTCCTGCATACACAAAAAAATGTTCGTAAAAAGCTTTCGAGACGCAGTTATTGCCTATTGCGCCTTGTACGTATGTGTCAATTTGCTCATGCTCCCGACTGCAACTTGCACTATTTTCTCCCCCTTTAGTGCAAATGATCTTATATCCACCCGGTAAGAACAACCCGTCTGATCGGCATTGATCACAAAATTACTGTCATACTGTGAAATTAACTTTTTTGCATGTTTTTGGAATAAGTCTGCTGATTTCACTACGTCTTCAAATGAAGCCTACTCGCTCGAGGAGACGCACTTCGTAATTTTACGCTGCACTATGTGGAACCTCTTTTTAAAAGATTTGACCCATGCTGCACTTGCCGAGAATTCAAATTCTGGCGATGTATGCTGAACCGCCGCCGACAGGGCCCAGTCCTGCAAGGTCCTGGTCGTCACTGATTCATTCCTTTTCCTGGATTCAAAGAAGCGATCATGTACCCATTCATTTATCATTTTCAGCTTATCTCGCCTTGTGCCACCCCGTTCTATGTCTTTTTGCGACATAGGAAGGATCGCTTTACGTTTCAAATAAACTGAACCTTGATGCAGCAGGGTAGAAAGACTCCAATTTGGGTGTTCTCTTGCAAGATCTACCACCTTAATTTTCACGTTGAGGATCACTTGCTGATACTTCGCAGCTTTCGGGCTGGGCTCATATTCACTTCCCTGCGACGGCGATGGATCGGGGCTTGTGCTAAATCCAGCATCCTTCTGCAACTCCTTATGCAAAGAATGACGGTTTCCATCACTCTCGTAAGTCTCGCCATCTATGTACAGCTCGTCTGTCCTAACTGATATTGACCAAGCATTTCCAGAAATCTTTCAACACCTTCTTTAGCGATGAGTATTGAACGGGGCGAAACATCATAGCCAGAAACGACTTCAATCGTTCCCATTTCCAGTAACGTCTCTATATAGTGCATATAAGTATACCTTTCAGGTTTAAATTGATAAAAAAAAACTTTTTTTATCATGTTAAAATTGAGATGAAGGATTCGGGAGGAAATTGAATTCCAAAAGCCAATTGAAGGAAGGAGAAATCATCTCCGATACCGATATTTCGGCTACTTTGTTGACCTCCCTAATCTTTCATCTACATCTTTGGTTCGTGTAATATTACTTACTTACTTATCCCTAAAATAACGAACAGAACCAGATAATACTATCCTATCGTAATGACAGAATACCGACGTAAGGCTGCTTAAAAAATGTTCAGCTGATGAGCCGCTACACGTGGAGGGTCCAGCAATTAGTTCTGTCTCCATTTAAGTTCCTTTTAAATAACTCTTCAGCTTTTACCAATGTACTTTTCAATACGTTCGATTCTGTCTTCTGCGCTTTTCTTCCGCTCTGGATTGCTCAGTAACTTAAGTTTAACTGATAACGCAGGGTTCAAAATAAATCTACCACAGTTGCAGCCACGAAAAGCAAAGGAAACGAAACGGAAGTAAAAAGTAGTAACCTTTTAATAGCTTCATTGTTTAGGAGCGAATTGTAGAAGCAAAACTAAATTGATTAAATCCAAGGAACTTAACTAATGGGCTAAATAATATCTGGTGCTGACACTCGTGGTTCGATGAGCGTCGACAATAGGCCTTCAAAACAGTACCATACATTTCATGCATTCATCATGTTTCATTAGACGAAGCCAAAGCAATACAGTAACTCATTGTTTAGATCTCATTTCCCTAGCCAAAAGACAAATACATCCTCATCCATGGGTTAAAATTAATAAAACTTACTCCCCTCCACCCAGGTTTTGGGGCTGAAAGTTAATTAGGAGCAAAAGAATTACGAAAACTATCGTTTCGTTCTCGAGATGAAGTTTCTCCTTGATCTAAACAAAACTACCGAGTGTATTCAATGTTATAATGGAATGGAAAAAATGTGACCACATGTTAACGTTTCAATACCCGATTGAAACGAAACATATTTGTTTATTTTCGGCAGCCGTCCTTTGCTTCAACCTACCCGTTTTATTGCCAATAACAACTTAAGAATTACTCATGGTGTTAGAAACCCTAACCTACTCTATGAATACAGCAAACTATTCCCGTAGATACTTAAAGAACAATATTTGGCAACACTTTTGCCGTTGTAAAGCATATTTAACAGTTTTTGAGAGGGCCATCCGTCGATAGAACTATGTCTTACCGAAGCCATACAGCCCATGATACCGGTAGACACATCAAAGAGATAGATTATTAGAATGTCTATGCAATTTTCCTATTCGTCACGTAGCATTAACTTTGTCTTACCCTACTGTACAATTAAATGCCCCCCTTTCCATTCTTTTCCTATCCCTGTACCTTGCCTCCCAGTCCGAACCTTGAAACCACTTGAAAACCACTGTTAAGTACCAGTAGGCACATAAAAGAGATGGATTATTAGAATGTATATGTCAATTTACATGTCAATAAAATGAACATGAAAATAATAAAAGTCGGCCCTAAAGAAAGTGACCGGGAAAGTATTTTCTGCATACTTATAATCGCGGAAAATTGCATTAAGTTTACAATGCATTTCTGAATTATAGGGACATTTGTAAATCTAGTTTACTCTATAATGTTAGAAAACAGGAAGTGTTCACACGTAAGGGTAGGAAATTGATGATGATAAAGTTTTAGATACAATGACCGAAAGAAAAACATCATACCACGACGACGAGGATAGAACGCTATCTCCCGTTGTCAGCCACTTAGAGCCACCATTGTCGGCATACCCGAAGCCGTCGAATGTAGGCAACACGCGGTGCATATTTGCGTTTCAATTTTTTTTTCTCGCGAACCCGGGCCTATGGGGAAGAAAGCCGATACACGTATCTCTTTATTTTTCTTCTAGTTTCACTGAAAAAAAATCAGCCCATTTCGTGAGTCATATTACACGACCTCTCCTTGTGAGTGAACCAGATGCCGGAGTAACACGCAACAATGATTACACTTGAATGATAAATGAAACTCCAATTTTTCCACAAAATTATTGTATACTTTCATTGGATATTTTGGCTAAGTTGCGCCAATAAGGGGATATAATATTTTTTTCAAACCATTGCAAAGTTTCATTCTGTATCCAAGTGTAATAATGAAGGAGTTCTAGGAGGAGCCAAATGCGGTCTCTTAATCACAAGAATGAAATGATGGGATCTATAGAAGAGAAGAGAAGCAGGAGAATAACTTGTGCAGTTCCCAGGAAGAATGGATTTTCGCTCACGACCATTCTTACCATCGATTGCTACGGATTTCGAAGAACTTACATAAAATGGGAATAAACATATTGGGTGGATTGCAAGAACGAGGTTTAAGCCGCGGTTTAGACAGTGGCTAGGGAAAATGGCCGAAACCGTGGTTTTTTGCTTGCATGAACGAGTTTTACGTCAGACGCCGTCTAAACCACGGTTCAAAAGCCGCCAATTCCCGAACCTCCTGCTGGGTAGGTTTAAGCCGCGGTCTGCGTTCGCGAGAGACACCAAACATGACCGGCCTGCACTTTTTGACGTTCGCGAGGCGGAGGAAATAGAAGAAATTACAGATATTGAGGATGCTGACGTTCCACCAATAAGGATAAACAGATTAATTAGGGACCGAAGTGATATATTTTTATCATACATCGATTCAGAGTTTGAACAGAGGTAAAGATTTAATAAAGAAGTAACTCATCAGCTATTGGGAGAAACGAACTATCATATTAGACTTTCGACGGACCGCTGGGGATTCCAAGTGCCACCAATTATTCAATTGCTTATGTAATTAAGGTCTTTCGCCACTGCAAGTTTTGTTTTAAGGCTTTAGGGGATCAGATTGGTGTTCATGAATCAACGGCTTTTAGGTGCTTAATGATTGTACGCGAAGCTCATTGTAGCTAAATATTACCAAATTCCCCGTAATTACCGCAGAATTACATGATGTGATAGCTGAATTTTCTCTCTTATCAGGGTGGGCATGAATTACATTTTAAATGTGAAGTAACGTTAAGAAAAAATAACGATAAATAGTTGATTGATGATTAAAAATCGTGCTCCAAATTTAGTGAAATTACCCATTCTTAGCTGTTAACCTATGGGAAAAACCTCTAAATATTTTCGCTAGTGCTTTCCGGAAAATGTATGGAGTTAACACAGAACTAATCGATTTATTAGATACATAATTTTATTAGGAACAACTTCCCTGACATTGATTCTCTAGACTACACGCACATTAAAATTTCCTGCCCAGACGTACGTCAATATAAAGGGATATTATTCAATCTGCGTACAAATAATAGGTTGAAAATAGGGTTATTTATTTATTTTTTTGGCGTTTAATGTTTACTCGACATATACATAATCACAGGACGTACAATCAAAAAATATAACTACAAAAATAAGGAATAAACTGGTTGCAACCATAAAAATAATAACTTAACTGCCTTGATGATTAAGTCACTTCACAAACAAATTCTTCGCTTCTTTTAAAAAAGTTGTCTTTCCTTGCTTAAAAGTCCAGTTCATTGAAATGCATTACACTTTTGGGTTGTTGGCATTATACTTTCCACAAATATCTTTCAATTCCTCCTTTTCCCTATTCAACGTGGTCGCGTAATACGTTTTACTCTCTAGTATTACATAATCTGATATAATAGAAATCAGGAGCAGCTTCTCTTCCAGCGAAAAGTTTTCGTTTCGTCCACCGCAAATTTTTACTAGATACTCACACGCTTCCAAACTGAAGTTCACGGTGTTTATTTACGTCGCTAAGGAGCTTACAATTGCTTTTCGGGAAAAAAATGACAGTAGTCAGCGTTGCCACATAATCAACAACGACAGGCCGCGGTTTTCATAGACCGCGACGAAACCTTGTTTATGCAAGCGGAAGGAAGATCGCGTCCAGGCCGCGGCTTATGAAGATGCCGTCTAAACCACGGTTTGAACCTCGTTCTTGCAATCCACCCATAGTCTCATTGTTGTTGTTAATATTATTTATTACATTTTAATTGCCAGTCCGTGCAGGTATTACGGATTTCCCTGCACTTCGGGAATGATTAAGATCTTATTGTTCACTGTCGGAAATTATTTCTCAATTAATCGTTTAAGACGTATATAATAATATATTGCACTATGTACAGATGTTTAACATTCCATGGTCACGAAAAAGTAACACGTACTATTTCCGCTCAGTTTCTACCACAATAGGAGTTAGAAACAAATGGGCACATTGTCAAATCTTTAAAAAGTTCTCAGTGAGAAACGACAACATGACTGAACACAAGGGAAAAAAATACTTTGCTGGTCCACAGGATAGAATTTTATTGCAGCCGGTCTCGATACAGCGTATCATCATATGGCAAATTTTACAGCAAATTTTACGGCAAATCTGACACATTTATACATGCCATGTACCATCCAGTAATCATTTGCCAGATGATGATACGCTGTATCGAAACCGGTCGCAATAAAATTCTATCCTGTGGATCAGCAAAGTATTTTTTCTCCCTTGTGTTCACCATGAAGGAGCTCCACAAAGTAACGCCACCCACCATTGCATTTGACAACATGACTATTATAGTTACACAACTGGTTAACAATAGAATGATTTACATTTCCACATTGTTTGCAGAGCTGGTTTACAGCAAAATAGTTTACAATTCTTAACAGCCGAGGAAGATAAAGTACTAAATGCGCACTGAGTAAGCACCACGGATTCTCACCAGAATGCCAAGTCGGAGGGCTGGAAGGCCCTGGGTGCGGCGCTGCAGTGGTGCGGGTGCACGGTGACCTCCAATTGGATGCCGTTCTCGGCGCCCAGCGGCGGCAGCACGAGGTTCATGACGGCCTGGAGGTCGGCGGCGGAGCACGCGGCAGGCACACACATGGCCCAGAAGGCGCTGTCGCGACGATGGCGCCACCGGGCGCCCTTGTACTACAGAACGGAGACAGAGCCATTCAAAGCAACTGCACGACTCAGCACTCTCCTGTCTTACACTAGGCATGCGATGATTAGCTTATTAAAAGCTAAGTTTTGTTCATCAAGTTTGTAATTTTCGTTTCTCTATGTAATGTATCATCAATGATTTTTATGTAATGTTACCTTTTGTAATTTTTCTTTTCTTTAATTTTATATTTAATCTACTAATTTTCCTATGTACATGCTATTATATTTGAGTTATTCTTAAACACTAGCTTTACTATCAGTAGGATTTCGCAGGTTTTTCACACCCACCTTCTTGTGTGGGTGTTTTCCGGCATGTGGGTTTTTGCGTAAAGGATGTAAGCAAAGAGGCATTCTATCAATCTATCTCCTAGGCAAAGAGGGCATTATATCAAAAGAAGAATCCACTCACAGCTTTAAATAAAATCCTCACGTTTTTCCCACATTGTAAATTATTTCACAAACCATTTGATATGTAATATTGATATATTGAGTGTATATATTTCTTTTTTATTAATTTATCATTCTTTAATTCTTATATGTATATTCTGTACTGATTTTTTTAACCTCAGATTGCAATTGTTTTAGGTTTGACCATTATATGATTTATATACTTATTTTGACGAGGGGTGAGGTGGCAGAAGGTACAATTTTGTCTCAATCTCGCCCCAATGAAGACCCTTTATTATTATCAAGTTAGTTCACGCAGACTCGGTTTTAGGATCTGTTCGCAGATGCTATTGTTATTATGTTGGGGCATAAATTGTTGTATAAAGTCTGTATTAGTTTAATTTGCCTTTTTAGAATATAAGTTTTGATCGAGTTCTGAAAGGATATGGAGTGTCCTACAATGACCAAAGGATTATACACAGTATGTATAAAAACCAAGTTAATGTCACTAAATCTGGACACAACTGTGAAGAAGCAAGAATAAGGAAAGGAGTGAGACAAGGCTGTGCACTGTCTCCCGTGATTTTTCATGTTTACATCGAGAGAGCCATCAATGAAATCAAAGAGAAGCCTTCCGGAGTGAATAACCATGGAAGAAAATTTAGAAAAATGTCAAATGCTGCTGACATAGCACTCATATTAGAGACAGAGAGGGATTTGAATGAGATTCTAATAATCATGGATAGTATAAAGGCTATGTACCTAGAAGACTAAGATACTGGTATGCAGCAGGAAAGAAGAGGCCAAAACCATGGTTAAACTAGGGAAACAAAAACTGGAAGAGGTAAAAGAGTTCTGCTACCTGGGAAGCCGAGTAACCAACAATGGACAAAGCAAGAAAGAAATAGTCAGTAGAATAGCTCAGGCAAAGAGGGCATTCTACCAAAAGAAGAACCTACAAGGTCTGGAAATACAAGCGTAGAAGTAAGGAAACAATTCATCAGAACGTACATCCTGAGCATGTTTCTTTACAGCAGTGAGGCATGGACGATGACAGCAGCAACGAAGAAAACAGTGGAAGCATTCAAAGTGTGGTACTACAGAAGAATCATGAGGATTGAATGGATCGACCGAGTAAGTAACGAGGAAGTTCTAAGAAGAGTGGGAGAAAAGAGAAGCCTTCTGAATATCCTAAGAAAAAGACAGGACAACTTGATCGGCCATATCATGAGACATGATGGCTTGATGACGACAATCGCTGAAGATGAAGCGGATGGGAAGAATGGCAAAGGAATATCTCGTATGAGATAGTATATGGGACAGGTGATGAAGGATGTGAAAGAGAATAAATACGTAAACATGAGGAGATTACCTGATTAAAGAATTCAGTGCACAACTGCGTCTAACTAATCTAAGGATTTCTGACTAATGATGATGATGAATGCATTGACAACTTCCTTAAAACCTTAACTTCTAGAAAGTAACGGTTAGCACCTACCAGACATAAAACCTGGCCTTTGGTCACTCCATCTCATCTGGTTATGATGCCATCAATAGTGATAAATTGTTCTCTTAAGAAGGAAAGTATTTATTTCGGTGGTACTATTTTCGTGAACAAATTAAACGCAATATGCAACCTTGCTCCATTCATAACTAATGCTAATGAAAAGTAAAATGGCTTTATCTTTACAAAATACCTATTGAACTTCGATGAGTAATAAGGTCGGGGGAGGGATTTTGTAAAGTTGAAAGAAATTCGGCTGTTTCTCCTACTGGTATACTGGACCTTGAAAGGAACAAATCGCCTCCTTCATTCGATCTCGTTGTATGTACAACGAATTAGCATCTGAGAGCAGATACTCGCCACAGGATGTAAACATGCTAATTGGTCGTTTTTTGACAGTATATGTGCATGCATACCGCTTCCAATGATTTGTTTGCACATGTAAACTTTAGTGTAGGTAATTGAAAATTAAGTAGTTCCTACACAAAATTCCTATTTTCTCGGAATTTTTAACCTTCAAACTAATTACATGGAGCGAAATTCGTAGGAATTAATTTGCTTGGAAATAACAACCAAACGTAAGTGAAATGCAGATGCATTATTTGACGTGAATCCCGTGCCCAATTATTTTCCTTTGAAATTAAATGTGACCACTTCTCGGGAACTACATATAAAGCTGCGCTAGTGGGAGCAATGAATGTTGCTCCTGGTAGGGTTACCCATGTCAAACAGGTCAAAGGGTAGGAGCCTGACATAAGTATTCAAGTATTTAACCAATCATCAAATGCTTCGAAATCCTTTGGTAGTTAATAATATTCGTGATTTCGATAATGCGTCATCGGCGAAAACATAGAATTTACTGTTAACTACGGCATTGACGCTATTTACGTAAAGAAGGAATAAAAATGGGACTATTAACCTTCCCTGAGGAGCACCCGAGGTAAGTATTAACTATCACCGGAGATAACATTATCTGATACCATCCTTTGAAGGCGTTCATTCAATTAATCTATCATCCAGCCTATTGTAACATTGTATTCTCCATAGGATACTATCTTCTCGAGTAAGTTAGAGTAAGACACATTATAGAACGCTTTTTTGAAGTCAAGAAACACTGCGTTGCAAATATATAAATGAAATATCATGAGTAAAAATACCAAGTTGTGTTTCACTAAACCACCCCTTTCTGAACCCTTACTTGTTTATAATCAATAAATCCTGTCTATTTTGGTGTCCCATTATTGAAGTGCATAATGTCCTCTTCAAATTTACATGAGGAAGATCTTGATGATATTGGCCTGCAATCACATGGGTGCTCTCAATTCCAGTTTTTTTTTTAATTGGGGTTACAAAGTCTTTCAGTATTTGGACACTACACGACCTTTGAGGGATTTGTATAGTATTAGGTTAGGCAAGGAGATAATACATAACATACACTAAGTGAAATGTCATCAGGACCTGCGGATGCATTCGGGCCAGTATTTTTTGCAAAGATTCGATTCCGCTGTATAAAATATCGATCGGCGGCATTTATTGCAGTCATCGGAATGGTATTTCTTAGTGCAAATCTATAATGGTTGATACATTCTGGAAAATGGTATTCAACATCCTGCAGAATTAATTCGTCTGTTCCCTCGGATAATACGTCATCTGGGTCATACCTTTAGAAGTACATTATCACTTGAGAATGGAATCGATGATACCAATTGCAACGCTAGGGTTGCCATGTTCACTGGAAATGAGGAAAATTGGGTAAAAAATGAGAACTTTCAAGGACTCAGTTCCCTGAATGCCACGTTCATACGAAATCTCTTTATAACTACTTCTTGCCTTATACATAGGGATCTTTAATAAAAGGCTTGATTTCAAAACATGAAATTTCCGCAATACCACTATGTTGCCTAAGCAATAGTCACAAAGTTTTCCGTAGCGGCGTCTCTATTGCATATACTAGTATAGTTTTAAATTTGTACTGATTAAACGAGTTACATCACATGTTCTTCAGTCATTTGATAACTCTCTGTTGCGGAAGTTTGGGCGATAAATATTTTTAAATGACTCCACGATGTCATCGATTTAATTTTCTCATAAAATAACCAATATGAGTGTTCACATTGGTAGATGGTACTCTGAAAACAGAAAGTTTTCGATTTCTGTAGCGTATATCGATCATTATCGATTCTCTCGCTAGTCTCGAACTGACATTGGTACGAACCAAGAAATTGCGGAAAAATTAATACCCTTCCAAAATAGTTTGCGGACAGTCATTTTTCGACCAAAATTAAGGACATATCCGCAAAAAATGAGGGCATATGGCCACCCTAGGAAACGCCTAGTTCGATTTGATGTTGGGAAGCACAAGAGTCCATACCTCGATCTGATCCCACGTGGACGCCATGGGGTCCAGCCAGATGGCGTAGGGGTCGACCTCCGTCTGCGCATGCGCCTTCTGCCGTTCGACCCTGGACTCCTCGGGTTCCCTGATGGCGACGCGCGCCAGGCAGTACTGCCCACGTATATCCTGAGGACCCCTGACGGACAGGCACTCGTCGAAGTCGCCCATGTTGTACACGTTCCCCGACAGGATGCCCAGCGGGTACTTCACGGAGGCGTCGAACACTGGCGAACAAGGAAGAGTTCATGGAAACTGAATATCATCACAACATACATATAAAGAGCATGATAAATATATTAGCGTAACAAGTCTATTAGATGGACT
Organism: Platycnemis pennipes; assembly: GCA_933228895.1. NCBI lineage: Eukaryota > Metazoa > Arthropoda > Insecta > Odonata > Platycnemididae > Platycnemis > Platycnemis pennipes. The sequence goes on along the minus strand of OW121855.1, from coordinate 113,533,623 downwards.
AAAATGAAAATCATTATCAGACCGTAGGTTGAAATTTAGGGTTAGTTATTTAAAGTTAGTTATTCAGTTAGTTAATCAGGAGAGGCGACCGACAGCTGAGACATTTGCGCCAATTCCATGTTTCAAAACAATGTTCCCCAACACAGTTAAAACGCATGATTTAATTAGCCTTTTCCTGTAAAATCTATCACATTTCTTAACGGAACTCTCGGAAGACCATTTTTCATGTTCAAATAGGAATAAAGTCGGAAGCACTCATAACGGCACTATATACTTTTCCCTTTGTACACCTCATTTGGAATACGCTGCCAATATATGGGATACATACGAAATAGGTTTAAATGATGAACTTGAGTGTGCAGCTAATCGGCAAGATTTGTAAAGGAATATGATAACTACATTGCCGTAACCAGTCAATTAAATGAATTAAAATGGGAATCATTGTCAGATCGTAGATTGAAATATAGACTTAATCTCTTAAATAACTTCCAAGAATATATTTTCAGTAATCCCGTTAAAAGTGTTTTGCGAACTGCAGCTTACTGTGATAGACTTGACCATCATAAAAAATTAGAGAAATTGATTGCCGAAACAACGGATTCAAAATGTCCTTCTTTCTTCGTACAATTACGAATGTGAACTGCTGTGAATATATCCAATAGTATAAATACAAGTGTATCAATGGTTAGCTATGAATAGGTAGTTGCATTTTGGCATAAGAACTTTAAGCGAACCCAAGTAACAGCATATTATTGCATGCTTGATGTGCAATTTATTCTTTTCTGGATTGTGAAGATTACACCATAATATAATTACTAGTAACCCTTTTTATTCATGATATGTAATGCATGTTGGGTGTAAATTCACCCTCTGCAACACACCTTTATGGTAGCTTTCAGGGTATTATGTACATATAGATGTAAATAATTTAGGATAGGTGGGTAATTCGGTATTTGTGGTAGTCAGAGATCGGAGGAAGGGCGGAGAGAAACCCGACGTCGGCATTAACCTACTTTTAGCATTAGCCCTCTACTAGGCACTCAAGTAGGGACTGAAAAATTCGCCGCTGCCGAGAATCGAACCCGGGAGGTCAGTACTTTAGCCACCACCGCAACCCATTCCCCATTTAGATGTGCTATCTATTAACTAAATTCCAAGACGATGTTTTCACTGACGACGTTCAAAATATTTTGCGAACTTCAACTTACTATGGTATACTGGATCAATGGATAGGTACACTCCATCAATGGATGTGAAGGATATAAAAGAGAAGTATTATAACAATATAAGAGGTTGACCGATAGGACAATCGAGTGGAGAACTGCGTCAAACCAATCCTAGGGTTGTTGACCGATGATCATGATGATCAATGGATAGAATAGGTAGTTGCATGTTGGTATAATGACTTGAAGTGAACCCAACTAACAGAATGTTTTAGCATGCTTGCTTTGCTATTTCTATCTTTTTTTAAATTATGGAGTTTATACTAAAATATAATTACGAATCCTTTTTTTGCGTTATATGTTATGCATATTTGGTATGAATTCACCCCCCGCCACACACCTTTATTGTGGCTTGCAGGGTATTAGGTTGATATAGATGAAATATAAGTGTATCAGCGGATAGCATATGTAGTTGCATGTTGATATGAAGACTTTAAGCTAGCCCTACTAACAGCATGTTTTTGCATACCTACTTAGCTTTTTTACTTTTTTTTTCATTGTGAACGTTAGACTAGAATAGACCAGACGGCCCCGGGTTTTAATCACGCTGGCGTCCAGAACGGAGGCATATTATTCATTGTATGCATTTTAAACGCTCTATTTTTTGAATTTAAAAACGCTCATTTCAACGCTCTAAATGTTCATTTTTGTTTGTTGTGTCATTGTTCCTGGTGTGGATACACCCCCTGCCACACACCCTCGAAGTGGCTTGCAGGGTATGTCGTAGATATAGACATAGATAGATATATTTAACTATCTCGTTCTCATCAAACGTTCGATTAGTCAATAAGTAGATTCGCTCCTTCTCTCGCACCTTGGCAAGGTCCTTCACACTGTGTCCGCCTCTTCGCTCTCTTTCTCTCGTTTGAAAAAGTGAAGAAGTTTATATTCTTAAGCTGCCGGTATTCCGTCACATACTCGGGCGATCAGTCACTGTTTTTGAACTTCCCTCGCGGTGGTCGAGACGCAAGAATAATGTACCGTCAGAAAGGAATCAGTTTTTTTTTCTTTTGCATTCGGACTATTCTGTTGGCCCATGTATGCCTGGGATCCCAATAGACATTAGCCTGTCGTCAGGTTTCCCAGGGGCTGAACCAACAGAGCTTGACAAACATACTTACCCTGGGTGGAGAAAAACTCACCCAGGCGGGACTCGAACCTGACACCCTAGGATTAGCAGGCGAGGACTTTACCTCGCCGCCACCTGGGGGGGTTGCGTTTTAAAATGTCGTGATTGTCTCTAATAGGTAACCAAGGAGTCACGTGATACAAACACGAATGGTTTAAAAATTTAATGTGTCTGAATCGCTCTTTACAACATAAATAATTGTTTTCACTTGAGGTTTTCTCATCTTTTCCAACTAAAGAGTCCCCAGTTGCGATATAACACAAGTGTAAACAAAGAATGAGGTTGCAATCAGCGGTTTTAACACACCAAATTTGCGAAGCATTCGTGTTTATACCACGTTACTCCTTGGTTACCTATTCGAGAAATTCGAGAGTTCGCAAATTTGTTGCGTTAAAACCGCTGATTACAACGTCATTCATTAAAGAAACTGTTTCCGGGGTAACTTGGTGGAATTTTTCCATAATGGAGAAGAGAAGAACTAACGATGCAATTCCACAAAACTTTTTTATTTTGACACGACCATGGTTTCGCTGCGGCGCAGCATCATCAGGTGGATATAGGGTATAGCAGTGATGCAGTGCAGTGATGCACCGATGCAGTGCTTGTATACCCACCTGATGATGCTGCGCCGCAGCGAAACCATGGTCGTGTCAAAATAAAAAAGTTTTGTGGAATTACATCGTTAGTTTTTCTCTTCTACGTCATTCACTGTTTACACTTGTGTTGTGTCGCAACTGGGGGTTCTATAGTGAATACAGATGAGAAAAACTCAACTGAAAACAATTAATGATATTGTAACAAGCGATTCAGACACACTAAATTTGCAAATCATTCGTGTTTGTACCACGTGACTCCTTGGTTACCTACTCGAAATAATCCCGACGATTTCAAACACCTGGGCCGGCAAATTTTCTCTCAGAGTGATAGTGGTGACGCTCCGTTTGTTGGGAATCTCTTATAGAACGAATTAAAAGATCGCTTCTACTTTCACGTCTCCATTTCGCATCCCCCCCCCATTCTGCAGCATATAACAACTCACTCTGCGTGGCCCAGAGGGTGAAGTTGCGCAAACCGCGCAGGAAGGCGCGCGCTTCCGCGCGGCAGCGATAATCCTCCACGCCCGCCGACAGCGCCGCCTCCACCGACGCCTCGAACCCTGAGATCTGGCTCTCGCGCAACACGTCCCAGTACGCCAGTCCCATCTTCCTCCTCTCGTCGTCCGCCGTAGTCTGCACGGCGGCGCCTGCTAGCGCCACCGCGAGCAGCCACGCTCGTGCCCGTGACATCGTGAACGAATGCTCTCTTGGGTGTCAAGTGTTGGCCGAGCGAGTCGGCAGCACGCTTTTATAAAAGGTGTCGTCCTGCCGTTTGCGGGCGAAGGTCAGCGTCGTGTCGGGGAAGGAACGAGCGATTTCAGTGGGGCGAAATGACATCCTTGGCAGAGGATTCTCGTGCCCTGAATAGCAGTCGATGTGCACCGGGGGAAATACACTAAAGCATCGACACAGCCAACCAGAGTTGCCAACGTGGGATATTCTCCGCTAGATCTAGCTTATTTTGGTAAACGTCTGGGTTAGAAAAATGCCAACTAGGGGATAGTGGATTTTCTAGCTTATTCTTTTGGCTAATTTCAGGATTATATGATTTTGTCCTTTCTCGGTGAATGATATTTATAAACAATTCTCGGGTTTCCAGCCGAGTAAGATTTTGCGTTGCTGACGTTTCGACGGAATACCTACTCCTCCATCGTCCTCAGAGCAATAAAGCTTGCAGGGCATTCCGCCTGCGCTTATATAGCCGTCTCATCCGGGGGGCATTGTCGTCTCCTTTTTTCCGTTATTTTTCGAATTAACTGTTTCCATTCTCTGCTGATGATGTACCCAGAATCTCGATTTAATGTTTTATCTTCCAGACTGATTTCTACGGCCTCTTTAAGGAGACGATCCCAATGCCCATTTGCTTTGGACACCAAGCGAGCCTCATCGAAGGAGATAATGTGATATTCCGATAAGTTATGTTCAGCCAAGGCAGATTTTTCTAAAATAATTTCAGGATTTTTACAAGGGAAATAATTTTGGCTTTAATTTAATGCTGTAAATAAAATTTGCTTAAATTTATGCTTTAATACTTATGCAAGAAAATAAGCACTTTTGTGCAAAAACAGCCAGATTTCTAATTAGCCAATGGACACATGAATAGTTATGAAACAGCAGATGCGGGACACTTCAAAAGTTGTAGACAAAGTCGAAGTGTTCAGAGTTAACTTAAATTAGTGGCACTGGATCTGGCTGTATATCTTATAGACCTTCTTTTAGTAGGTATGAAGTTTGTAAAACGTATTCATTCCATAGAATTCAATCATCAGTACTTTTTTTCCCACGTTAATCGATTTTATTTGCATGTATATGTGTATGGGCCTCATCATCATCATCATTAGTCATCAATCCTCAGATTGGTTTGACTCAGCTCTCCACTGAGTTCTTCTATCGGCTAATCACTTCATATTTACGTATTTCTTCTCTTCCACATCCTTCATCACTTGTTCCATATATCTCACTTCCTTTGCCTTTCTTCTCATCCACTTGTCCTTCAACGATTGTCTTCATCAGGCCATCGTGTCTTAAGAAATGGCAGATTACGTTATCCCGTCTTCTTCTTAGAGTTTTCAGCAGGCTTCTCTTTTCTTCCTCTCTTCTTAATACTTCTTCGTTTTTCACTCGGTCGATCCATTTAACCTTCATTATTCTTCCGTAGCACCACATTTAGAATGCTTCCACCCTTTTCTTCCCCGCTACGATCATCGTCCATGACTCAATGCCGTAAGGAAACATGCTCCAAATGTACGTCCTGATGAATTGTTTCCTTAATTCTACGCTTGTGTTTCCAGATGCGAGTAGGTTCTTTTTTTGGTAGAATGCCCTCTTTGCCTGAGCTATTCTACTGACTATTTTTTTCTTACTTTGACCATAGTTGGTTACTCGGCTTTCTAGGTAGCAAAACTCTTTCACCTCTTCCAGTTTTTGTTTCCTTAGTTAAACGTTGGTTTTGGCCTCTTCACTTTTGCTGCTCACCAATATCTTAGTTTTATTCTTTGTATGGGCCTATATAATAATAATTTCATTCCTCATATAAATACACAAAGTATGCAATGATTGCCATTCCTTTATTCGAGGAATATCGGCACCGCTTAGGAAACAGAGCTTCCTGCTTTGTGGTTACCGACTCTTTCACCTCAAGTAAACATGGATTATTACACAAACTAATATAACATATAAATATCGAAATCACACTACGTGCCTACTAAGTATATTGTACGCATATTACGGTAACATTATACGGTTACATCGATACAGTAACATTGCTGTATTTCAATCTTCACATGTGCATGTGCTCAGAAATTTGTTAGATATATTTTGTAATATTGATAAACACAATAGAAACTATTCATTAACCTTGGATAAATTTACACAATCTTTTTAATTAGGTATTCTACTTCTTTCTGTTTGATCCACATGGCCCTAACGCTTTTACAGAATTTACCTTGATTTTTGTATGGATACGATGTTTTGACGGAGTCTACAAAAAGTTTGGGACTAAGATATTACAGGTAAGAGTGTCGGAAAAATTCAAAATTTGGTTTAGGTAATACAATGCCATAATTAACTCCCAGATTGTAATCTTGAGGTTTTCCCTTTTCACCGCTACGGTTGAAAAATGTTCTAAACACCTTAGAAACAAACGGATGTCTCAGAGGTAGAATGTTGAATTTATGAAATACGAGAAAAGATTGCTCTGTACATGGTACATAACATCATAGGGTAAGTATAATATAGGGGGCTCACCGCATAGGGCAAACATACTGCTGTTTGTTTAGGATGTGGTACTGGAAGGGTTCCATGCAGTTTCACTCTACGAGTGAATGGCTCTGGTTACAAGATTAATTTTTTCACTCAAATATTCGTTAGTCGTTTCCATCTAAAGAATTTGTGTACATAATTACGATTTCGGTTCCGAGTCAACGCCCCCATTACTACCAGCATAAATCGGTATCCATGGAAGTTTATTAAATAATAAAAATGTACATACTACCAGCCAAGCTTTCATATTTTTATTCCAGTTAATAAAATATTTATTCCAGTTAATAAATATTTCCAACTTGACCTACAACAGGCACATTGAAGCTACAATTACAAAAGCCTATAAAACTCTTGGTTTCATTTATCGCAATTCTAGAGACTTCAATAATATGTCTTGTTATAGACTTCTATATGTCTATTATATTAAATTTCTTAGATTTGTGGCCTCTAAGGCTGGAATTGAAAGGGAAAGTGGAGAATATGAAAAGATATTGAATCTACTCAATATCCACTCTCTCTGCACGTAGAAAACAAATGGGAATAATCTTCTTACACTCACAATTAAATAATCATATTAAGTGCTCTTATCTTTTATCTTTAATTAATTTAAGGGTCCCAACTGTTCACTCAAGATCTCATTACTTATTTCACATTCCATAAGGAATGTACGAATTACATGTATTATCTACCAAATTTTCGAATAATGAGATACTATAACAGCCTTTGTAAACTAACAGATATTTTTCATTTATCACAAAATGTATTCAAAAATTTTGTTCGTCAAAATATCTAAATTTTTATTTTTATTCACCAATGTAACTATCTGGCCATTGTAATGTTTTGTAAAAGGACATTTGTCCGTTTAATAAATATTATTATTATTATCATTATTAGGTTGATGAAAGTTTATTTTTATCTTAGAACGTCCATGAAAAGACGCTCGTACTCTTTGGATGTGTAATACGATGAGGACGATAAACTGTTGCCCATTTAAATAGTTATCAACTTTTAAAATCGTATTGCACGCGGTCAGTTTCATCCGCGTGGCCCCTTGCCGTGAGGGTGCGGTCGCCAATGAGGTTCGAAGCCGAGCGAGGGTAATGATTTGTAGGACGTTCGCGAGGAGAGACAATGACCATCTACGCGAGTGTGTCCCCAGAGAACTATCGCAAAGCAAATACTAAATTAGGTACCACATTATTTAGTTAATTTGTCACTTTTTCGTCAATCACTCATCATCATCAAGGGTCAACAATCCTAGGATTGGTTTGACGCAGCCCTCCACTCGATTCTTCTATCGGCCAACCTCTTCATACCAACGTAGTTCCTCTCTTTCACGTCCTTTACGACCTGCTCCATGTAACTCATACGAGGCCTGCCTCTTCCATTTTTCCCGTTCACTTTTCCCTCGACGATTGTCTTCATCAGGCCATCGTGTCTTAAGATATGGCCGATTAGGTTGTCCCGTCTTCTTTTTATAGTTTTCAGCAGACTTCTCTTTTCTCCCGCTCTTCTTAGGACTTCACTCCTCTTCAATCACTATGGTTTGTCTTTCTCACGTTCTCCTCAAAAAAGTACGGCCAAAAAACGTGAGTAGCCGTCATAGCCATGGAAACCATCACGCCACGCTAGTCGAGGGACCGCTAACTTCGTGCGTCGCGGTTGCCTGCAGCCCAATACCGAGTATGATTGGAAGAAACAGCACTATTTAAAAAGAATTTGGCTTCGTCGGAAGCTATAAGCTGAAACAAGCAAAATGATTTTTCTATCAAAACTCGAATAAGGCAGAAAAAATCATCACGAAGCATCAAAGGATATAAAATAGCTACCTGAAACGTGAACATGGCGTTGACCTGAAAAACCCTGTGACCTTTGACCCCCGAGTAACCCTTGAAGGTCAAGGGATGACAAGAGGGATCTGAATACAAATCTTCCCATTGACCATGGCACCTTTTTAAACCTATTAGTCGATATGTTTGCAGACTCGATTCACTTTTTGACACCCCTGTGACCTTTGACCCCTGAGTAACCCTTGAAGGTCAAAGGATGGCAAGAGGGATCTAAATACAAAGTTTCCCATCGACCATGGAACTTTTTAAACCTATGAGTCGATACGTTTGCAGCCTCAATTCACTTTTTGCCACCCCTGTGACCTTTGACCCCTGAGTAACCCTTGAAGGTCAAAGGATGGCAAGAGGGATCTGAAAACCAATCTTCCCATCGACCTGAAACCTTTTTAAACCTATGAGTCGATACGTTTGCAGCCTCAATTCACTTTTTGCCACCCCTGTGACCTTTGACCACTGAGTAACCCTTGAAGGCTAGGGGATGACAAGAGGGATCTGAAAACCAATCTTCCCATCGACCTGAAACCTTTTTAAACCTATGAGTCGATACGTTTGCAGCCTCAATTCACTTTTTGCCACCCCTGTGACCTTTGACCACTGAGTAACCCTTGAAGGCTAGGGGATGACAAGAGGGATCTGAAAACCAATCTTCCCATCGACCTGAAACCTTTTTAAACCTATGAGTCGATGCGTTTGCAGCCTCAATTCACTTTTTGACACCCCTGTGACGTTTGACCCCCTAGTAACCCTTGAAGGCTAGGGCATGACAAGAGGTATCTGAAGATCTTACCATCCACCATGGAACCTTCTTAAACCTATGATTCAACAGATTTGTAGTGGCGATTCACTTTTTCTAGCCCCTGTGAACTTGACTGTGCCCTTTCATGGGTCACGGTTACATTTTCAAAATTGAAAGTTTTTCCATCGTGTTCTTTGTGCCCAAAAACCTTCCAATTGAAAGTTTCGCGAAATAATTCTTTTTTTTATTTCGAATAATTTAACATTGAAAACCCATATGGCAAAATTTGGATTTTTGGTTGGACCCTATTCTTGGGGTCAAAAGGTCATGTTATAAAACTTTGCTTGGATTCAACAAAACTTACAACCTTTTTCTACCAAGGTTCCAAATTTCATCCATGTGACATGAAAGAAAGCCTCTAAAATTACAGGTTAAAAATGACCCATGATCAACGGGACACTGTGTATTGAAAAATAGGTACCCACCCTGTGGTTTCGCGGAAAATCCTATTACCAATAATTTTATCGACTTGCATCGTCTACGTATAATATCGGCAGATATTTTGCGTATACACAGAAGAAGAGGTGTCATAATTGCCGCCGAGTATCGTAACGATACCGATGGAGGACGATAGTAAAATTGCTCCCAAAAGGGGGAAAAGGGCTCGATTTGGAGTCAAATAACCCATAAAACTTTCCACATCAGACGATACCATCATGTAAATACTAAGTTCTACTTATGAGAAAAGTTATAGCTATAATATTCAGGAAAAAATTTTAAAAGGATATTATTTGTGGGACTAAAATCCGTAGGTTGGTTGCAAAAATTTTCCCTAAACCATTGGATGTGGTCGATTACTCTTTTCAGAGTGGGGAATGGGAGAAGAGAAAATACGTATGGGGAAATGAAAGATGGGAAGGAAAAGAAGTGGTATAAGGGTTAACAGGTATCTTTCCAGGACAAAACGGAATTATATATTAATGTCATTCACCATATCCAATAAAATGTGGGCATCCTTTTCTTTAATTTGTGGATGTGTCTAAGGATCCAACAAAGATGAAGGCATCCACATTCTGTGTTAGTGTAACCATTAATGCCTACTGATTATCCACTTCTTATTATGTGGACATCCACCAAAATGAAAACATCCACTATTTTGCATATATGCTTAAGCATTTACTAACAATAAGAATGTGGATATCATAACTTAAGTCAATGGATATTTCTAAGGATCCACTTAAACATGTGGGCATCCACATTCTTCACAACTCGATCCACTTATGTTTAGTGGATATCCACAATTCTTGGTAGATATCCACTCTATTTTATATCAATATTCACTATATTTTGTGGATATCCTCAATATTTAGGGATATCCACAGTGTTTAATAGACTTTTACCCATGGTAACTACATATTTCATTTGTATATTTTAATTATAAATATTCATTGCACACATTTGAGAGGCACACTAGCCAAAAGAGTTTTCAATAATGATTATTACTTTTATTGCCGAATTTATAACTGATTTTGGTTATAATTACCGGAACTTTGAAGATTTCTGCAGAATTTTCTGAAACTTTACTGTTTAAACTGCCATTTCCCATGGTGACCAAAGAATCTGTTTACAAAAAAGTTTGATATGGTTTGTCGAATAAGACATTCGTTTTTGTTTCTCTCTATACTTATTCCTTTGAATTATTTGTGCTGATTTATTACTACTGCATCTCGTCTGTGTACCTGCATTAGATTTTTGCAGCTTTATAAGTCTGTATTAATGATTATTTATTTAATTTCCTCATCTTGATTAATCCCTTATAACATAAATTCGGTGTAAATACATAGGTTTCTTTGTTTTCCTGCTGATATTTGAAAATTAAATCTACTCTGAGCATAATTTCAGCCAATTTATGCCACAAAGGTGTCAAGAGACAATTGGTTATAAAAATGCAAAGTGAATGAAACTTAGGCAACAGAATAAAAGTGAAGCACTTTACACAAAAATTATACCTTGTAAGATAAATCAATTTAAGAAGCTAGGTGTAAGATTCTCTCCTGTGCAATCACAACTGCTCTATTAATTCCTACTTTTACCTCTCCAGTTCAGAATCAATGGGCACCTTCCACTAGTATTTTATATTATTAAGACTTAGTATTTCCTCTTTTGAATATGTATGGGCATCAAGTCATTCAAATCCAAGAAAAATTTAATGAATACAAAATAAATTAAGATTTGTTATCTCATCGGTCATCAAGATTGATGGCGAAAACCCTGCAATTCATTCCCAAACAACAAAGTCACACAACCCAACCCCACCTTCTCCCTTCATCCTCGGCCCAAGTGTATATATGTATATCTGAATATCCGGTGAAAAACTTTTTTGCTGAAGAATGATACTTAACGTCGAAATGCATTCTATGTACCAGCAAAATAAAGTCAATGAAAATTTACATAGCTTTCATCTTCTCATTCAAGATTGACAGCATAAAATTTACACGTTACTTTTCAAATCCCTTTTTCTTTAATGAAGTTAACAATTTTCATTTTAAATATCAAAATTAATTTTTCAAGAGCATTTCTCGTATTTTGAAACTTAGCCATGCCACACTTGTGTTGTGGCATCCCCAACTACCTGTCTTTCCACTCTTCTTCAATATCAGGTGGCATGTTACAAAGTTTCTTGAATATTGAGATTGGTTTTCTATAAGGGCTTCTTTTGTCAGTTTGCGCAGCAAAAAAAGTCATTGAATTGTAGCCATGCTGCACCAACAACTTCTACTGGCAAGTGCGAGTGAACAAAGGGTAAGGAAGATCTTGTAAGATAAATCAATTTAAGAAGCTAGGTGTAAGATTCTCTCCTGTGCAATCACAACTGCTCTATTAATTCCTACTTTTACCTCTCCAGTTCAGAATCATCAGTCATATAATGAGACATGATGGCCTGATGATAACAATCGCTGAAGGTGAATGGTGCTGGGAGAAGATGGATCTTATCTTTTCACCATTATTCTAGGAATTCTTACCTCTTTCCATTTTTATGCCACCTTTAGCTCCTCCTTTGTTGTCTGTTGTCTCATGTCAAGCATCCGGTAATAAACAGCACTGCTTTTTGAATCGTTTAGAAATAACTTAGTGAACCTAAGTTGAAGTGCTCTTTCCAAGCAAATGTTAAATATCTTAGAATTGTTTATCTTTTAATTTACAGCATGAGTACAACTGAAAAAGTGGGCTCTCTTGGAAAAATATGGAACCCTCAAGTGCCTTGATGGAGAAATTTAAAAGTAGACTCATATCTTTAGTGGTGTCCCATCAAGATCTCATGAAGACGAAAATATCCGTGCATGAAAACCTGCGGGAAGAATATAGGCTTTATTTGAATCTCATCATGATATCGTATCTAGTCCTAGTGATGATGACTGGCTGTCAGAGTGTGGTTTAAAGGAAGAAATTGTGGATGATGTGCCCAACACTGTGAATGAGTGCCTTGTGATAATCACTGGTAAACTGCAGACTCAGCTCAAAACGGCAGAAAAGAGATCTCTTGATGTTGAATCCCTGTTGCAGCTTTTCTTTTCGGATTCCCTATTTTTGCCTGCGGAGGGCAAGTTAAATCTATAATAAGGTAAGTTTGGTAGTTCCACTTTGTGATTGGTTTCATAGTGTCATACATTATTTTTAATTCTCTATGAAAGGCTCACGACTTTACCAATGAAGGACTTGAGGGTCATAAAGAAAATATTGGGGCAAATGGATGTAATTGATGGCTAGAGATATATAACTATGTATTTATTTCATTTTATTTCTCCGGCATTGCTGTGCTGATGTTGTTTAAAGAGAAGCCTTCTGAATATCCTAAGAAAAAGACAGGACAACTTAATCATCCATATCATGAGACATGATGGCCTGATGACAGCAATCGCTGAAGGTGAAGCAGATGGGAAGAATGGCAAAGGAATGTCTCGTATGAGATAGTATATAGGACAGGTGATGAAGGATGAGAAAGAGAATAAATACGTAAACATGAGGAGATTAGCCGATATAAGAATTCAGTGCACAACTGCATCAAACTAATCTCAGGATTTCTGACTAATGATGATGATGAAGGTTATGACAACTTCCTTAAAACCTTAACTTCTATAAAGTAACGGTTAACACCTACCAGACATAAAACCGGGCCTTAGGTCACTCCTTCTCATCTGGTTATGATGCCATCAATAGTGATAAATCGTTCGCTTACAAAGTAAAGTATCTATTCCGTTGGCACTGTTTTCGTGAACGAATGAAATGCAATACGTAACCTTGCTCCATTCGTAACTAATGATTTTGAAAAGTAAAATGGCTTCATCTTTACAAAATACCTATTGAATGTAATTGGCATTGTAATACCAATGGATTTTCTTGTAAACAATCGTATAACTGTGGAATATTAGCCATTTTATGCCATACTTGAAGCACTGTGGCTGCAATGCACCAGTGCACTTGTCCATGTTCACACCCTCACCAACTCTCACCACTTGCCAATATTGACACACTGCATTTTATACCATCTAAAGATGATAATCTCAACTTAGAATTCAAGTGCACCATTCAGCATTTAAGTATCTCTTCCACATCACTCACAGTGACCTACTGTATTGCATGCTGACCTTAAAATCACTCTTTCACTCATTCTTTCATCCCCTTTCTTTCTACCGCCTTTGTTTTTCACCCCTGCGGTGACCACACAAAATCCCAATACTGCTGAGTTCATCTCTACCTCTTAATGCAAGCAAATAACTCAAACACACACCAATTACCTCATGACTTTATCATACCACTTTACACTACCAGACAAAACAAGGCCTTCTCCACCATCTTAAAATTATCTACAAGGTTCAAAGCTTACCTGCTAACATGGTTGAAACTCTCTGAAGCAGTTGAAATATGTACCAGGTTTTACCTCTATCCCAGTGATCATATTGGGAAAAGAGATTTATTACAAACTTTTACAAACCACAATAAAATTGCAAACTCACGACCCAGGTTTTGGTGCTAAGTACCATCATCAGTTGAAGTCACAGGGCAAGACCCCTGTATATATACCACAAACTGGACTGGAGGGGGGAAGGAGGGGATGGTTGATGAGAAGAGGGTAGGAGGTAGACTCGGAGTGTATTGTGGTGTAGGGTGGAGAGATAAGCGGTGCTTTGCAGGGCTAGTGGTAGACCTTGGGTAGAATGGGGGAGGGAGCGTAGGCAGCGACTGTGTCAAGGATAGGCGAGGAGGCCGGGTACAAATATTCATTTATAACCGAAATCTTCGGGTCATTCAATGCTTTTAATATCTCAAGTTGCTCGAGAGAATTCAACTCCCGTCTGTTATAAGAACTATGTATAATGTCAACAGTAAAATCACTACCATGGTCACAGTCTAAAAGATGCTTCGCGAAGTTGCTCTTGTCGTCGATGTTATGTTTAAAAGCATTCAAATGTTCTTTACTTCTAATGTTAAAATTCCTGGCCGTTTGGCCCACATACACTCCATCACAATCACCACACCGTAGAGCATACACTCCACATCTCTCTTCGGAGTCCACTGGATCTTTGTACTTCACAAATAAAGTTTTAAGTGTAGCCGGGGTCCTATACGAGATATTATAAATTTCTTTTGGAAATATTTTGGCCAATCTGTTCGTAATATCACCTAGGTATCTTAAAGAACACCAACGTTTTTTGTCAGTTTCTGAAAACTTTGTGGAGAATATGGATTCGAGTGCCTGTTTCTTTTGCTTATTAGAAATTAATTTATCTATTAATCTATTTGTGTAACCGTTATTTCTAGCTAACTGTTTTATTACATTGACTTCCTTATTAAAGTCGTCATTTGACAATGGTACGTTAAATAGACGGTGAATTAGCGAATGGAATGCCATTATCTTTTGTGGATACCAGTCCCTTGAATCGTCCGGAATAACATGGTCGGTGTAAGTACGTGGGCTTATGGAAAATGGCAAATTTGTGTTGTCCGTTCTCAATTGGTATGGAGAGATCGAGATAATTTAGCTGAAGATTGCACTCTTTTTCGCAGCAGCAGGAAATATTTTCGTGGAGCTTATTCAGAAGTGAAGTAAACATGTCTAATTGGTGATCTGTGCCGGTTCACAGTACTGAAACATCGTCCACATATCTGTACCAGTATAAAATATAATTTAAAAGCTTATACCCGGAGTTAAACAAATTGTGTTCAAAACGGTCCATAAAAATTACGCCAGCAAAGGAGAGATAGGCGATCCCATTGCTAGGCCATCCGTCATGGTATAAAAGGTATTATTGAATGTGAAGTAATTTTGGTTCAAGCAAATTGTGAGTAAGGTGAAAAATTCTTGAATCACTTTGGGTTGAATATTGGCTACCACTAGCCCTGCAAATCACTGCTTATCTCTACACCCTCCACCACAATACACTCCGAGTCTACCTCCTACCCTCTCCTCATCACAACCCCCCTCTCCCCCCTCCAGTCCAGTTTCTGATATATATACAGGGGTCTCGCCCTGGGACTTCACCTGATGATGGTGCTTAGTGCCGAAACCTGTGTCGTGAGTTTGCAATTTTATTGTGGTTTGTAAAAGTTTGTAATAAATCTATTGTCATGAATTTCCACAAAGTTACGAGTGAAACTATTTCATCCATATTGGGAAAGGGGGAGGCTATGTGTTTTGGTTGAGACATGACTAAAAATGTATAATAGTTACTCAGAGGGAGTCTGTATGCCTGAAAAGACCAGAAAATATACATCTAGAAGTTAAAATGAATTCCATTTGAATTCTCATTGGTACAGTTTACAGACCTTCCAAATGGAGTAATCTATCCTATTTGATTTTGAAATCGGGTAAAATGAAGGTAATACCCTGGTACTCATTTGATAATACCCATCACAGAGTCCATTTAGTGGTTATCACGCAAAACATAGTACTCTTAAACATGGTAAATGAAACAGACTTTGTACTTTCCACACAGCTTTATATGTTTCCCGATCAATTTCGACGACCAAGCCTCATTTTCAAGGGGGACCAACTGACAAAACATTTCAACACAAGGCATTATATATGTTACCCTGAGGAGTGGGGGAAGGACTCAAACCGAGGGGGAGGGAGAGTTTAGGATGGGAGCGAGGGGGGTGGTGGTGTGAGTGAGGGAGGGAGGGAGTTGGGTTCTGTCAAGAACAGCAGTGGGGGCACAATTAGCGGTGAGGGTATTGTGGCGGGAATTAGGGTAGGGGGACAAGTCAGATTTTAAAACTGTTAAAAACATCTGCGAGGATTTAATATTTGTCAAGTTGTTTAAAATATGTACTTTTAGGTGAAATGGAGTGTCTTAACCCTTTCGCGCCCGAGCTTCGTGGAGGGAAATGCTTCCTCGTTACGAGTCTCTTGAAAATTTTCTTCACTCCCCTGTACGAAGCTTCTTCGCGTCCACGGAAGGCAGAGGTTCCCTCCCTAACCATTTTTGGACCCAACTCAGCGGGTCGCCGATCCCTTTCCTCGGCCGCTGTCCCAGACCCTCAAAGGATTAAAAGACTCCTTCACAGCGCGAGTCCACGGTCAACTGACTGAAATTGCAATGTTTAATATAAACAAATATTTGTTGTTCGTATCGATTTTTTTACATTTAAAATGAATTTATTGTGTTTTCTGAGCGTGCAGAAATTTTAAACGAAGTTTTAACGTTCATATTGACGGATTTAGTACATTTCTAATCCAAATCGACTGTTCTCTAACTCCGTTGATATTAACGATAGAATTTCGTTTGAAATTTCAATGCGGTAAGCAAAAAAAGATGAATTCATTTCTAACATTGGATTTTTAAAGTAAGCAACAAATATTTTTTTGGAAAAAATACTGCTAATGACAGTAGTTGACCGCGTGGAGAGGATAGGAAGGGGTCGACCTGAGCGGCCGAGGAAGGGCCTGGGCTGGCGCTTAGCCGGATCTCGAGGGGCGACCGCGTACGTGGGTCTACTGTTTCCGCCACGACCTGTGCCGCACAGGAGCGGCTTTCGTTGGTTAGGGTAGGAAAATTCACGCCGCACATGTGAGGCATTCGTTGTTTAGGGAAGAATATCCTCGCCGCACAGGTGCGGCCTTCGGCGCGAAAGGGTTAAAATTTCTATGATTTCTAAATACATAATTTAACTTACAACTTTTATCACATGTGTGCAAAATTTTTACGTTAAATCACTTTTATGACCAGTCTCAAGGAGATGCTTGGCGAAATATGATTTGCAATCACTATGGTTCACACTTAGTTTATGCTCCTTGATTCGGGTTTTAAATTTCCTACCCATTTGCCCCACATACACTCCGTTGCACTCACCACAATGAAGTGCATACACTCCACTTTTGTCTAACACATCCACTGGGTCTTTTGAATTAAAAAGCACTTTCCCTACGGATGTCGGAGAGTAAAAACACACTCGATACTTGTCCTTCAGAAGATGAGAGCAAATTCTGTGGGAAATATGGCCGAGAAAGGGTAATTTACACCACATTGTGGTTTTATCACAGTGTGCATCTTGAAGGGAAGTTGAAGATTTCACTGTATTTTGGTAAACTTTTTTATTTAGCAATTTGTGGATCAGGTGAGAGCTGAACCCATTATTATTCCCTATAGTTATAATGGTATTTATTTCTTTTTTGAAGCTGGCAGTATCAAGAGGAATAGAAACTAGTCTGTGGATCATAGATTTTAATGCTGCTATGTAGTTTATGAGTAAAATGGTGTTGGGAATCTGCGGGGATAATTATATCTTAGAAAGTGTCTTTCCTATAAATCTAGAAGAGGTGCTTTCTATCCTGCAGGGAGATTGTTAAGTCAAGGACGTTACGTAGTACTGTATCATAATCAGATAGGTAATGGCTTTTGCTCATTATTAGGAGTAGCTATTTCAGCTTGGCATAATGGCTCTTGTTTCCTTTGCCTTCCAGGATAAATTCCACAAATAAAATTCTGGTATTTGCACCACTTTGTTTAGATTTTTCTAAAATCCACAACCTTATGCACAGGACTTGAGACTGTTCCAGTTGTTTTGATGGATATTGTTGGAGATAGCCAACTCCATTCTGGCATTTGTACTGAATGATTTTGCTGTTAAGGCTCTCCAATAAATTTCTGCTCAGCTAGAGGCTGCTGGGATGTTGAATTGTTTGGTAATTATGCAATTTCACAAAGAGGTCCATTTTCAAATAATGTTTATTGTCAAAATTATTATGCATGATGACAAAATATGAAAAGTGCATGGTTTTTAAGGATGACTTAGTTCAAAAGAAAATTGCATATGTTAAAAATATAGAAAATCATTGTAATAATTGTTATATTCTAGTCTCATCACATGACTAAAAATATGTGATTTCTGTATATATTTTTATTAGAGTTGGTACCTAAATGGAATGATATTCCAAAGAAAGGTAATTTAAGGAGATAATAATTGTTGTGGATGCGTCATTTTAACTTGAGAAACTAATAATTTTTTCTCCTGAAGATGATCTGGTGAGTAATGTGCTCCCAAAGGAAATTATTGTAGTATGGGGCCAGTTCCTGGAAGAAGAGATTCATATGGCAGGACTCTTACCCACTTTCATCCAAAAGCTAATTGACTTCAAGTGTTGGCAGGAAATTCATCAGATGTGGGCATCCGTTTGGCTCAAGTATCTAACCAGTTACCTTAAAAATTCTCAGGTAACCAGAAGTGCACATATGTTAAGGAAAAGAAAAAGAACATAAAACAACCTTCAAGGGAGAGTGATGCCTTTGATAAAGGAAAGGAAGGGAAGCAGTCACAGTGGACCATTGTGTTTCATGCTGACTTCCTGCCAGAAAATTCAGAAATGAACTCCTTAATTAAGGATGTCATTTGCAATCCCAGATCAACAGTGGTGTACATAAGAGAGTAAGTATCTGAACTCTCATATCTTTCTTATTGGCTCTCTTTCCTTACTCCCTTTCTGTTTGTTGTATATTCCAGTTTCTTGCTTGAAGATGGCATGGATATAGAGAATCTAATTTAGTTAACTTGTTACATTAGTTTATCTGGCATATGCTGGCTCCAATAATGTAGTCTTTGTAAGTTATTAGCCTTTAAACACCATGTGTCTGCAGCACTGGCTTCTTACCTCGACCAACTTTTCAAAACTTTGAAAAAGCAAACTAATCCAAAATTTTAAATTTCTTTATTATAGAGGCACAATGAACAATATCTCTGATATTACTACCATTAGTTATAGCAAAAAAACTGCAAGCTCAGAGAGAATTATCCCATTTATAAAAATTCATATGTTTGTTGTTCATATGTATTAAAAATTATTTATCGTCACATTTTGCACCTTTTAACTTAATATTAAAATATTTACGGCGAACATGCCGGAGGCGGGATCCGATCCCGCTACCCATGGGTAACCTGCCGGCACCTACTCGCCCTGGCTACCACAGCGGCCAGTCCTTAGTACTTATCTCAATTTTTCCTCTACATATAAGCGTGGAACACCACCTTTCTATATAATCGAAACCTTGAATTTTTTTTTCCTTTTTTCAGGCTTTTATGCTGCCAAACTGGTGGTGATGCCTGATGTGCATCACGGTACGTACTACATAGTCGAAGCTCCTACTGGTTGAACACCAGATTGGCAGACGCCGGCTGTACTTCGTGAAAACGCGTTATCAGTGAGCACTGCCCTGGCAAATGCTACAGCGAAATTTCTCTTTGCAATTACCCTCGTTACTACCATTTTACTACAAGCGATCGCACCAATATAGGGGAAGGGTATTATGGGAATGTTTTTTTTTTTTAATATTCTATCATTGAATAGTTCACTCGCAATTATGCAATTCCAATTATGAGTATCTATTTGTGTCTCTAATAATGCTTCTCTCATCAACGGCATTTGTGTACACCCTGGACTTGGAAATTTTTAACAGCTCATGGTCAGAATTTCCATTGCTGTTTTTGGCCAATTGTCTTGTAACAAGAATATTAAAAATAAAAAAAATCAATGGAGAGTTTTTACCTACAGGTGTCAATGTTTATGTAAAAATGTCTGCATAATTTCATTTCTTATTTTAAATTCGTCCGTGATCAGCATTCGTGTGGCTGCTGGAAGAGAATCACTGGTAAGTACAAGCGGCTGTTCGATGTACTGGTAAGTACAAGCGAATATAACAACCATCATTCACACCCTAAAATAAAGGTTAAAAACATGTAGAGGATTTAAAGACAATCAGACAGAACAGGAAATCAATTCTGAATCGTAGTATCAACTGGAAGATCTATTAAGATATAAATTTGCACATTCAAGAAAGTAACAGTTCACAAGCGCATTATAAGGGGTTAAAAATTCTCGTCGTTGAAGGGTAACATGTCTCCCCTTGATCAGCCACTTCCCCTCTCCTTATTCTCTACAGTATACTCAAGGACACGTAACTTTCATGCGCCCCAGCGCGGAAACAAATTTGCAGAAATAATGTTCCTCTGATATATGAAGATCTTCGATCATCATTTAATAACAATCATCGCGCCTAAGACGATCTAATTAGAAGCAGATTTCTACGCATAGTATAAAGAAAGATCCTATCCAAAGTCACAATAGCTTCTCTAAATTGTTATGCCTTAACAGCCATTCTTAACAGTGATACGATCATTTTTAACAACTTACTTGTGTATTTTCACCGTGCATTCAGTTGCAGTAATTCTGTTTAGCATAGTGGGAATATGATATTACAGATTACGTGATTTAATGCATGATACACTTTACTTTGATCGAAGTATTTCAATTGCTACAATAGAGTGATCGTTAAAACGAGTGGAGTTCTTGGAGAATTACCACAGCTTCTTCAATTATTACTGACCGTCGCCCTCTGTAACAATGTCGCCCTCTGTAACATCCAAAATCTACAAGACATTGTAGATTTTGGATGACCAGAATTATATTTAAAAAATTTCATAGTTACTACCTCTACTCTTTATCGTCCAATTATGACTCAGAACACTGCAAATATGAAATTGAAAATATTATCATACCCGGAAGATGAGGCTGTAACAAAGAGGACCAAGCATGACGTACTACTTCAACTAGAAGGAATATTTCGTATAGGCTAAATACTTCGTGAGCAATGATTTCACACGATTCCACTTTATATAGTAAATTAAATTTATATCTGCACCTGTGAAATATCAAACGCTGAAAAGAGTATTTTTTCCTACGTAGACTAGCGAAATAACGGCATTTCTACGACTCCCCGTTTCGAAGATACCGCTTTTCAAAAAACTGGAGATGCAGCGCCACTGAGCTGCCAATGGGAAGCATCGCTCGGTGGAGAAAATCGGCCGGTTAAATATTTATGTAGCACCAACGTTTCCACAGACGACTCGTCCATCGTTTTCAGGATGAGGACATCTTCACTCACCCTGAAGACGATGGGCGAGTCGTCCGTGGATACGTTGGTGTTATATAAAGGATAAATAAAAACAAATAGCACGCATCTAACCTCTATAACACTATCTTATTTAAATGTGAATAGTACACTTCTCACAATAGATACTCCTACACACTTCAAGCATAATTAAACATATTTTATAACCCTCATGAATTCCTGCTGAGTAATTAGGGAACGCTATAGCTGCATACGGTCATGGATGCGATTCGCCCGTCGCTAAAATATCTTAACGTGACCAGTGACAACCAGCCGGAATCGAATTGTAAAATATCAATATGATTTTAACATGTATACCTAAGGTTGATCAAGTATCTCTTGTCAAAGAAACTGCTTCTCTCGTCGACGTGTCCAATCTTTCATAATGACGTCTGGTGAGATTCAATGTAGTATGACATTAATCCAGCGTCTATCTTAATAAATTACGATAGAACTCACATTTCTATAAAAACAGATTATTTTGTATCAGGCCTAGCGTACCTCGACCTCTATATCTCCTCTCTCCGAGCTTTCAACGGCAACATTGTAACTGCCACCAATGTAATGGGCACTGTAGCAACAGATAGGATAACTACACCATACTGATCCATTATCTAGCTCATAGAACATTACTTCAGATAAACTTAAACATCCATACCTAAAGATTATAGTGAATATTATAATTACTAAATAAACTTCTGTTTCTTAAGGAGATATGAGAAATGCAGTAAAAATGTTAGACTAGCTCATTTATTAATATGACATTGATAACGAAACCACTATCGAAGAGAAAGTTTTTATTCGCCCTTGGCACTAGGGAGTACGAGTTCCATGGCAAAAAAGCCAAACGCAACGACGTAAATTTAAGATAATTTCAAGGAATAAAAATAAGTATGATTGTGGTAGAGATCTAATTCCTCTCCCTTTTCGAAAAAAAACTCTTCTCGAAAAATCAGGCATCGATAGTAAACTGCATTGTTCTGAAGACTTCACGAGTATCCTTCGGAGTATGTGATACGCATCACTAAATCGGGGCTCGAACCCCGTACCTCGTGAGTGGAGTGACTACATGTTAATGGACGCGGGACAGTTTTCCAGGGTCCCCCCTTTTGGATACCCCCAAAAATTTCATCCGTTTCCCTCTCCGACGCCTCCTTTTCCCGCAAATCGCCATTTTTCATTTTCTCAAAATGTGATTCCCGTTGACGAAAATTCTCCAATCTCAGTGATAAGCCTCTTTCTCCCTAGAAACTACCGCCAAAATTGAATGGCAGCGAATGCGTTTCCATGAAAATTTGTAGATACTTACACTTACAGCTGTGAAAATATACACGTAAAATCCCTCTCTTAGATGGAAATTCCTATAATTCACGGTTTTACGATTTTTTTAAAGACTGAAGCACACATTTTTATTCTATTTCTTTCAAAGTATCAATGATAAGGATGTGATGAATGATCAAATACTTGAAGTGGTAGCGCGAATCAGTTTTGGGGATTCCATTCATGTTCATTTAAAGTAAATCAATTAGCGGTACAAATTTAATTAGGAAAAAATAGTATAGAATACATTGGAATGATATTACGAGAACCATCTTAAATAATAATAAAAATATTGTTCCATGAATATAATAAATTTTTCATCGTAATGATTTGCTGGTATAATATTCTTAATGGTCAAATGAATGATTGTGTGTGAGATTTCTGTTTCTTAAGGAGATATGAGAAATGAAGTAAATACATTTTGCTAGCTCATTTATTATTATTACATTTATAACACAACCGCTATCGAAGGCAAAGTATTTACTCCCTCTACCCTCTAGAAAGGTCTTTTTTGGAGATGGGAATCGCATTTCAAGGGAAGGAGAAATATCGGTTTGCGGGGAAATGAGGATATATAGCCGGAAATGAACAACAATTTTCAAAATATACTCAAGCATTCCATTTTCCATTTACATGTTCTCACTCAACTCACGAGACACATGGGTTAGAACCCCAAGATTTGAACTGTTTCCACATGCACTGAGATATACTTCTACCTTCAGAAACATGCAGCTCTTAACACTGATGCCAAATTCTTTGCAACGTTTTCTCAGTGAATATAAACAAATTGATATTCTTGACGTCATTAAAATTTCCATGAATTTATCTCAGTGATAAGCCTCTTAAAATACGAGTTCCATGGCAAAAACGTCAAACGCAACGACGTAAATAAAAGATTATTTCTAGTAATAAAAATAAAAATGATAATGGTAGACATATAATTCATTTCCCTTTATAGAATCAGGCATCAGTAGTAACAGCTGCATTGTACGGAAGACTACAAGAGTATCCTTCGGAGTATGTGATACGCATCACGTAATCGGGGCTCGAACCCCGTACCTCTTGAGTGGAGTGACTACATGTTAATGGAAGCGGGACAGTTTTCCAGGTTCCCCCCTTTTGGATTCCCCCAAAAATTTCATCCGTTTCCCTCTCCGACGTCTCCTTTTCCCGCAAATCGCCATTTTCCATTTTCTCAAAATGCGATTCTGGTTGACGAAAATCCTCCCATCAACCCTCTCTGCCTAGAAACTACCGCCAATTTGAATGGCGGCGAATGGGTTCCCATGAAAATTTGGGTATACTCACTCATACACTGTGAAATTATACACCAAAAATCCCCCTCTTAGATGGGAATTCCTATACTCCACGGTTTTACGATTTATTTTAGGGCTGGAAGCACACGTTTTTAATATATTTCTATCAAAGATACTTAAAATGATGAGGATTTAATGAATGATCAAATACTTGAAGTGATATCGCGAGTCTGTTGCAGGGATTCCATTCATGTTCTTTTAAAATATTTCAATTTGCACAGACAAATTAAAGAAAGAAAAAAATAGGATAGAAAATATCCTAAGGATATGAATAGAATCACGTTGTATAATAGATAAAATATTTTACCATCGATATGATAAATTTTTCATTCCAAATATTTAAGGGTTACTATTATAAAATTTCAAATTAATAATGGTCTATGCAAATTCATTTTCATTAGCAGATATGAGAAATGCAGCAAAAAATTCTTTAATAGCTAATTTATTATTATTACATTGATAACAAAACCGCTATCGAAGGCAAAGTTTTTAATCACCCTTCGCTCTAGGGAGTTATTTTTTTAAGACGGGAATCACGTTGTAAGGGAGGGAGAAATATCGGTTTGGGGGAAATGAGGCAATAGAGCCGGAAATGAACAACATTTTTAGGATATAATTAAGCTTTCCTTTGTCCATTTACGTGTTCTTTCTCAACTCACGAGATAGATGGGTTCGAACCCCAAGATTGAAATGTTACCTGAAATATACTTGTACCTTCCGAAAATGCAGCACTGATGCCAAATTCTTTGGAAGCGTTTTCTCAGAGAATGAAAAGAATTAATATTGTTGAGATATTTAATATTTCCATGAATTTATCTCTAGCATAAGCCTCTCAAAATGCGAGTTCCATGGCAAAAAAGCAAAACGCAAAGACGTAAATTAAAGATAATTTCTAGTTTTAAAAATAAATATGATAATGGGTGATATCTACATTGGTATTGTTGACGTCTTTAATATTTCCATGAATTGATCTCTCGCATAAGCCTCTCAAAATGCGAGTTCCATGGCAAAAAAGCCAAACGCAACGACGTAAATTAAGGACAATTTCGAATTATAAAAATAAATATGGTAAAGGGTGATATCTAATTCCTTTCCCACATCGAGAGAAAAACTCTTCTCGAAATATCAGGCATCAGAATTAACAGCTGAATTGTTCGGAAGACTACAAGAGTATCCTTCGGAGTATGTGATACGCATCACGTAATCGGGGCTCGAACCCCGTACCTCTTGAGTGGAGTGACTACATGTTAATGGAAGCGGGACAGTTTTCCAGGTTCCCCCCTTTTGGATTCCCCCAAAAATTTCATCCGTTTCCCTCTCCGACGTCTCCTTTTCCCGCAAATCGCCATTTTCCATTTTCTCAAAATGCGATTCTGGTTGACGAAAATCCTCCCATCAACCCTCTCTGCCTAGAAACTACCGCCAATTTGAATGGCGGCGAATGGGTTCCCATGAAAATTTGGGTATACTCACTCATACACTGTGAAATTATACACCAAAAATCCCCCTCTTAGATGGGAATTCCTATACTCCACGGTTTTACGATTTATTTTAGGGCTGGAAGCACACGTTTTTAATATATTTCTATCAAAGATACTTAAAATGATGAGGATTTAATGAATGATCAAATACTTGAAGTGATATCGCGAGTCTGTTGCAGGGATTCCATTCATGTTCTTTTAAAATATTTCAATTTGCACAGACAAATTAAAGAAAGAAAAAAATAGGATAGAAAATATCCTAAGGATATGAATAGAATCACGTTGTATAATAGATAAAATATTTTACCATCGATATGATAAATTTTTCATTCCAAATATTTAAGGTTTACTATTATAAAATTTCAAATTAATAATGGTCTATGCAAATTCATTTTCATTAGCAGATATGAGAAATGCAGCAAAAAATTCTTTAATAGCTAATTTATTATTATTACATTGATGACTAAACCGCTATCGAAGGCAAAGTTTTTAATCACCCTTCGCTCTAGGGAGTTATTTTTTTAAGACGGGAATCACGTTGTAAGGGAGGGAGAAATATCGGTTTGGGGGAAATGAGGCAATAGAGCCGGAAATGAACAACATTTTTAGGATATAATTAAGCTTTCCTTTGTCCATTTACGTGTTCTTTCTCAACTCACGAGATAGATGGGTTCGAACCCCAAGATTGAAATGTTACCTGAAATATACTTGTACCTTCCGAAAATGCAGCACTGATGCCAAATTCTTTGGAAGCGTTTTCTCAGAGAATGAAAAGAATTAATATTGTTGAGATATTTAATATTTCCATGAATTTATCTCTAGCATAAGCCTCTCAAAATGCGAGTTCCATGGCAAAAAAGCAAAACGCAAAGACGTAAATTAAAGATAATTTCTAGTTTTAAAAATAAATATGATAATGGGTGATATCTACATTGGTATTGTTGACGTCTTTAATATTTCCATGAATTGATCTCTCGCATAAGCCTCTCAAAATGCGAGTTCCATGGCAAAAAAGCCAAACGCAACGACGTAAATTAAGGACAATTTCGAATTATAAAAATAAATATGGTAAAGGGTGATATCTAATTCCTTTCCCACATCGAGAGAAAAACTCTTCTCGAAATATCAGGCATCAGAATTAACAGCTGAATTGTTCGGAAGACTACAAGAGTATCCTTCGGAGTATGTGATACGCATCACGTAATCGGGGCTCGAACCCCGTACCTCTTGAGTGGAGTGACTACATGTTAATGGAAGCGGGACAGTTTTCCAGGTTCCCCCCTTTTGGATTCCCCCAAAAATTTCATCCGTTTCCCTCTCCGACGTCTCCTTTTCCCGCAAATCGCCATTTTCCATTTTCTCAAAATGCGATTCTGGTTGACGAAAATCCTCCCATCAACCCTCTCTGCCTAGAAACTACCGCCAATTTGAATGGAAACGAATGCGTTTCCATGAAAATTTGTGGATCCTCACACATACACTGTGAAAATATCGACGGAAAATCCTTCCCTAGGATGGAAATTACTATAATCCAAGGTTTTACTAATTTTTTAAATCCGGAAGCACACATTTTTCATTTTTTTCTTTCATAGTAGCTGAAGAGTGTTACAAATGTGTTTCATTTATAAATTTTCTTCATTGGATTAAAGATGTGTAGAGAGGCCTCAGACATACTCCCTATGAATGGAATTCGGTTCCTACGCGGCACAGATATTGTAAGTGAGGAAAACCGAAAATATTGAGAGGATTATTTTTTATTTTTATGCCTGTTTGGTGTTTTTTCTATACAGAAATATAACTTAGTGGAATAAATCTTGTTTACGAAGTCTGTAAACCAGTCTGTCCCAGTATTGAGGAAAATACATGCTAATTCCTGTGACTTTTGTTAACTTGGCGAGTGTGAATAATGTGGGTAGCAAGGGGTACTTCCCCTCCTTCAATCGCTTACCTTCATACGCTTCCCTGAGGAAAACTTAAGGACGCGTAACTCGCCGTGCGCCCTGGTCACATAGTCACTTGTAAAATTCATGGATCGGCGAACGGTAAATGTATTTTTCCACCATTCAAATAATCTCGCCGAGCTCATTGCGATCGAATTTGAAACGAATTTTTACGCCAAGTAATAAGAAAGTTAAGGGTTTAAGGACTTCTCGCCAACCTATTGCCCCTCCCATGCAACTCTTGCGAACTTTAAAATTGTTTCTTTAGTTTAATTTCTTTAATGAGATCCTAAAATCTCTCACGATTTACTTATAGAATTCTGAAATGTAGAAATACGGTTCACTGCTACTTGCATGAACTGCCCGAGGGATAGCGAATGTCTCCCCGCCCTCGGTCACTTCCCCTCTCCCGCTTCCCTGCAGCAAACCCATGGACGCTCGGCCGTGAAGATATTTTTCTAAATTTCAATGCGTGTCGGTTTGTTTATATTTTGGATCGCCTCTTCGTGCTGATGAAAAGCAATTTTGAAGCTTATTTCTACTCCCAAAATTAAGAGAATTCCACGTAATGAGACATCATGCCACTACCACTCCTCGCATCATCTCATGAATGGTTAGATAACGGAGATCCAGTCTTCATTACTACCTATCTAAATATTTTGACAATCCACATACATGCATATAATGTGTTGAATCGCTCAACGAAGCTCTTAGTCCGGCATAAAATCTTAGAGAGATCACAAAACTGCCGACTTGATTTTGTATTTAAAATACTCATTTGTAGGTAAGAATACTATCTACAGTAAGATCTAAGGCATTTCCGTTCGTTCGAGGGTATTACAGGCTATCTGGCAGCTTTCTCTTTCGCCCGGCCTAGCGAGCCGAGACCGAGACCCCTAGGATCGGAAGAATACTCGGTGCGCAACTATTTTAAGAAAGAAAATTTTATTCCTTCGCAAGATTACCTCTGATCAGTGTATAGGCAAGGCCGAAAAAATCGCACTATTTTTCTCTTCAAGACGACGTGCTTACCTCGTCTCTAAGTTCCTCGGTTGCTGAGTTATTCCGTCTAGTTTGTAATTTTGCAGCATATATGTCTGTATTCATTTGTCTTCTTCCTCAGATCGTATGGGTACTGCTCGAGTTAGGCCCACTTAACTCTCTTCAACGTCCTTCAGCCGCTCCAAAGTGACCTTGAGCGACCCTTCGCCTCCGCTGATTCCTCACACCCCTCTCACTTTTGACCTTCGAATGCCCATTTCCGAGCCGATTCCCCAAAATTTCGAGCTCGAAAAAGTTTGGGTTTTTGCAGTTTGACCGCGAAGGGTATAAAGGGGTGAAAAAGGGCCCAAAGGGTACGGGATTCGCGGGGAAATTAGGGCCGATTTTCTCCACCGAGTGCTGCCTCCCATTGGCAGCTCCGTCTCCAGCTTGGATAGGCGGTATCTCCGAATCGGGTAGTCGTAGGAATTCCGTTGTTATACGTAGAGATGGGCCACTTGGTAAATTACCGCGGTAATTTTTGTAAATTACCGTGGCATTTTTCGTAAATTACGAACACCCCTGAATATTACCGTAATAAACGGTAATTTTCAGAAAAGTTCTTTTTCAGAAATTTTTTTCCTCATGAAGAAACTATTGGAATAAGTGATATTATAAATTAAGTATCTAAAACGATTTTGTTTACATTGTGTCCGTGATTAATTCAGAGTAAAATAAAAAATGCACATTGCGCAGAATATGTCTTTGGAACAAAAATTTCTCATCGTGTGACAAAAGAGAGGCAAATTGCGTGTTGCTGCCAAATTCGTTTTAATTAGTTATAATAGATAAACGTCCTGATGTTTGATATAAGCGTCGGCATTTTAATCTCAATGCTATTTGATTTCGTTTTGAGTCCTCTGATAAGGATTAGCAGCTCAAAACTTAAAATTAACGGAAAATTACGGTAATTATAGAAAATTACCGTAATTTACCTCAATTGAAAATTGCGGTAATTTACCCATCTCTAGTTATACGTCTTTTTCATTGCTCTTATCAGTGGTTCGTATTTCATTAGTACCTAAAATAAGTTTATAATTGCCTGGGTGATGCATATAGACAAATTAACGCCTGTTTAAGTAAAGGTATGCAGGTTTTCTGCATTTAGTGAGTTATATTAAAATATCTTCTCTTTAATCTGAATGAAAGGCATTTAAATGCTAAATCTCAGCAAAAGTTTGCAATATCAATACTAATTATTAATATTGGCCATGTGGCCTTTAAACAAGTAAGTTTACAGTAGGTTTCATCTTTATTAGCTCATTTCATACTAAATGTAAAATAGGCAGTCACTTCTTTAAAAAAATTGGTAACACGATTTCAATCTTAAATTAATTTATAATAGATGTATACAATTGAGGCATTACTCACTTTTCAGTTGGCATTATCGTATATTATTGTTATGTACGCAGCAATGGTTTTTTTTATTTTGTATACCCAGCTTTTGTTTGGTCATACACTCGCATTACATTAAGATATTAAACTTTTATGTTCAGATATAAAATTTTAAGTTATTTATAATGTACTTACTTTAATTTATTTTAAATTGTATACAATAACTTTTAGTTATTTATTCTACTGCAATACCTTTTATCGTAATCCTTAGACAAAAAACATGTTTATCACTACCCTAGGTGGGACTGAATGCATGAACATTATAGGGTGGTACATTACTAACCAACTTAGTTATATGTCCTGGTAATTACCTTTTTAGACCTTGAATTAAGATAAAAAGTGGCTACCAACTCAGATATTTGCTTGGGTGGTAATCGAACATAATAAATTGGCATGTGAGATAAGAGACTGAGAAAAAGGTTTTAAATGCAGGGAGCCTAAACTAATGCTTTACAAGGATCTAGTACATAAAGTAAACATTAGAGGTCAGCAGAAAGTTTTTATTTGATGGAAAAATTAATAGTTATGTCTTGGAACTGCTGACTCATAGGTGGCCACCTCCTTCCTTGCACTGTGCTGTTGTCCTGATGGCAGAGGAGTTGACTGGACTATGCAGATGTTAGGCCTTCTTTTCAATGCTATATAGGAACTCTGTACGCAAGTTGACTTACTTAATAGACCCAGTTAAAACATACACATGAACAATAAATACTTTATACTTCAATACATTGTTTTTTTTTCATTCTGAACATGTCGTCTAGTTTTTACTCATAACTTTGAAAGAATTCCTTCATATTTTGGAAAACAACTACCAAACTGCAAAAAAGTAAAAATAGCTACATGGATCCTGATTGTACTATTTGGCTAATAATATCCGTGAAATTATTTTGAGACTAGTAAAAAAATAGTCCCTTGTTTAGCATTGAAACTCAGGAGGATAAAATTTGAGTTATACCCTAATACAGGCACTGACATTCCAAGTCCTCAGCAATTGAAAACTAAGTACAACAGCACAAGGCAGAGAAAAGTAGAATAATATGCTGCATGCACTGTACTTCCATATGCAGTGGACATATCACTAGTCCCTTTTAGTGAAACAAGAAGTATGTGCTGGTCCAGATGAAGAATGCCCTTGTTAGTTTGAGCCAGCCAACAATGGTTCACCAGTGAAAAACCTCGACAAGCTGTTTACAAGACTGAACTGGTTCATTCTGAAAAGAGAAGGAAACAATTGAGAATTTGATAGATCACATGAGTCATGAATGTGGTGAAGGCAAATTACCCTTCTATTCTCATTTGACTAATTTCACACACTTGTAGCAATTAAATACATAAGTGTTGTGCTTTTCTTTTTCATGGCTGTAAGTGAAGAGGGAATACAAGAATATTTATTTGTTATAAACCACAATTGAGTCATTGAGAAAAAATGTACCGTTAATAAACCAAGAATTTCATGCCAATAACATTAATAAACTAATTTCCATTTCATGAATGAAAAAGGCTCTGGTGGTACTTTTGAGGAAGATGTATCACAACTTTGATAACATGAGAACATAATTTTTCCAATAGGATGCAACTCAAACCTGTAACCAGCATATTAATGAAAATAGTGAAAGTTAAAACATTACATTTAAATAAGAATATATTATTGAATTGCAATGAGTGGGACAATAGAAAAATGCAAGTAAATGATATCGCAAAAGAGCACTAAATTTTATTTCACATTTTTTATTCTACACTATACATTCACTCTACTGGTTTTTACTTCATGTCATTTTCAAGAATTAAAAAAACATACGTAGAGACAAGAGCTGCATAACTTTAACTCTAGATAATGACTTAAGAGGTCAAAACTGTTAGAGTGAATGTAGAATAAAGGTGTGGAATACACTAAAAAGAGTATGTTTTGCGACATTTTTTCCAAATTCCACCTACTACACTATTCGACCATTGATTTTAGCAAAGAATGAGAATGCAACTTTGAAGAATTACATTTGAAAGAGTAGAAGACATATGAGACAGAGAAGATCTTAACAAAATATATATGTATGTACCAACCTGATGCGTAAACCATGACCCATGAAGAGATATCCAAAAAAATTAATGGATGCTTGAAAGAAGAAATGCTGATAAGTATGTATCTGTATATATCCAAGATAAAAGGTTTAAAACAAAGACAAGGTTATCAATTTACAGGGTGGCTACTGATAGCCAATTTTCAAATTCCCTGACTTTTCCCTAATGGCATCACCAATTTCCCTGACCGGTCTGCTATTATCAGAATATTTTATTTCTGCAGAATTAAATACACACACAAATTGTCACAAGGATGACAAATAATAAGCATAGAAAACAACAAACAAAATTTAAAGATTTGGAGGCAACAGCCATATCCTTTGAGTTCCTTCCTTCCCAGTGAAGGGAGTGGTTGCGGCCACCAAAATATATATTCACGACTCGTACATGAAAAAATAAAATATCTCACACCATTAGTCAAAAGACATTTTTATTCCATTCTTTCATATCACATCTGTCTCATTGAGAAGCACTCATGAAAATGATCAAAACAAAAAAGGAATGTTACAAGCAGACACTTGTCACAGTAAGCGTGCACTCAACATCAATGTAACCAATTTCAACGTAATCACCGAGACCACTGAGACAAAGTCAAAGCCGCTGCCTTTCAATATAGAAGTTCCTCAAGGAAACCATGCTTGGATTTGAAGTCTTCTTAATGGTTATCAATGACTTGTCCAGCATAAGTCCGGAGTGACTACCTATACAGAGGATATTTTTTATAAATAGTACAACTCTCCCATAGGTCACAATCAAAGTTTTAACCAAAGCAGAGAGCATCCTTAAAATATGAAGACCTTGAACATAAATGAAAAAGACTCCATAAATAGGTCATTTGTGATGCAGATTACAAAAGGGCATCCAACAGTGCAAGCTAAATCAATCCATTAAAAAAAAACCTGGTCTCGGAAGTACGATGACTTGGTCCAATTCTTGGAATGCCCATCAAACAGGAAGGCTCCCCCCAAAAGCCACACTCAAGGTCCTGCCAACAACAAACAATATTGGGTGGATTTCATGGCAAATTTAACACTTCATACACTTAACAGATACTTTATCCATTTTGGGTTGGTGATTTTGCTCTCTTACATCTTGCGGCAAACCTTTTAATGCAATAATCCAACTTTAAAATAAGCATTCTCATGCATAGTTCAGAAAAGAGCTTTATGACCTATGACTAGTACAAAACAAATGGGTGACTGTAAGCATCTATATAAAAATCTGCCACAGCAGCTTTAATTATAATTAAGATATTAGCACATTAAAAGATTCATTGTCAAAATAAATGAGCAACAGCAATGTCCCATAAGGAAGACAGGATCTGAGACTCTAAAACAAACCGTCTTAATTTTTTTAAAAAACTTAACGCATAATATCCATATACAAGTGCTTTGCTTTACACATATTATATACATATTGTTCAAGTGGTCAAAATCAATATTGCTTGAGGAGGCAGAATTCACTATACTTAAGCATTCCCGCATACTTAAAGAATGAGAGGACACTTTTTGAAGCAGCTATGAAAATATGTACCTCATTTTAGCATACATTTGCAAAACGTGCTAAATCCTTCAGTCATTGCTAACTAAAGTGAGTTCTCAAATTATTTTCCCAATTTTTTTTTGTTTTTACTCTCCCTTGTCACATCGGGTACAAAAGTTACATTAAATTCTCCTCGTGGTATGTTTTTTTTAACTTATGAAAATTTAGCAAGTAATCAGCAAATTTAGTACACATAAGAATTTCCTTCAGTATTTGTGCGAACACAAATTAGTTTCTTTTCCACAGGAACCTTGCAACCAAACTATTACCAAATGATTTGCATCACCTGGCCAAGATCTGAAAAGCCAATTATATGTGTCCTGGTGGCCATTTCTCAAAGCAAAAATGCAACTCTGGGCATCCAGCCTAATGCACTCACTGGTTATACGTAATGCATGGGGAAGGCCTTTATTAAAGGGCCAAATGGTCTTGGGAAGCCAAAGGCTCTCGAGTATTGGGGGAAGGAGAAGAGAGAATGCTGGGGCCAGCAAATTTCGAGAATTGCCTCGACCAACAAAATGCCACAAATTGCTCTACCATTGCACCCACCTCCAATGCCACGTTAACCCCACCATTCAGTTCTGCCCGTCAGTTTTAAATAAATGAGTTGAATGTCTTAAGTTTGCAGTGACATTTTACTGACATCCTTCAATATCTATTTACTCCTTTCACTCAAGGTGGTATTTCTAATTACCATAGCCCTGGTTCCCACTCACGATTCCACTTCACATATCACTTTTCTGCCAATGCATAGGTAGATGCAATAAGAGACTACATCACTGGACCTTACTTGCTTCTAAAAGAGCAGAGAGGTAGTTAATACCAGCAGTTTTCACAGGAGAAAATCTAGCGAGATAGAGAGCAATACCCATGACAAATGGAATAATGTACAGAGAAAATTTTAAATATCTGATGCACTGGAAATAGATCAATAGGATTCTGACAAAAATACATAACCAGTCTGTGCATACATGAACTGGATTGCAACAGAAGAGAGCACGAACCCAGAGTGAGGGACTTGTGGGAAGAGGAACAATGATAACTCATCTAATTTGCAATGACTTGATGACATTTTGCCTTACTTTAACGTCACTACTATTATATTGAACAAATATGCGATAACAAAAGAATTGACCTTTGAAAGGCATAAGTTAGGAAGCAAAAGAGCCTTACGTGATTAAAACAACCACTGGAGAAATGATTCACAACTAGTTATGCAGAATGTTTCAATATATAAGGGATCACTTCTACAGCCCTGACATTGTTTCGTCCGATTCAAGAGTCGAAAGGGGGCATCAACATCACTATAACCCCACAGGAAAATTTGTTCAGTAAAGTCCTGCTCTCAGCATAAATAAAAATAAAGCAACTTATATACAGAGTGGAAAAAATCACAACTACCACGGGTATCATCATGCACCTACCTCAGTTGTTATTTTCAAGCATTTTTGCAGATGCTGTCAAAAAATATAAACTGTGTAGGCACAAGTTGGACTCTAAACATAAAACAAAGTGATATGGCACAATGGATGGCATATGCGTCTTTGGGGAAAGGAACACATGGGTTGACCTCCACCCTGAGCGAGAATGCCAAGAGTCCCATTTCCACCATTTCAATCACTATCTCTTCCTGAGGACGACATTTCTTCTGGAAGCACGGCCACAAAACAATCCCAGGATGAAGAAAAGACCAACACTTGAGAGTCCAACTAGGAGAAAGTATTTCCGTGAAGGAGAGTGAAACACCTGGGAGTACAGCTCGCCCACCGTCTCGGGAGGGTAGCCAATAATCTGAAAGAAGAAAATGTTCATTTCAGTGATCAGTGACTTTGGTAACAAAATATTTTAACGAAGCAATTTTACTCGGAAAAAAAATCGCAATTTTGTACACAAAATCGTTAGATGGAAACGAAAAATGAATTTTGGCGAAAAAATTTATCTTCTAACCAGAGCCATTCACTCCTAAATCAAAAATAAAAATAAGTAAAAGGTTACGCCCACCGAAGAAGCTGCTTTGAGGCCATTGATGTCATTTACCTCCTGTCCTAGACTGCTTTTAGGGGAAGGGAAGGAAGTGGAGGGGGTTCTCGGAAGGCCTACTCGCACAGATCCTGTCACAACAGCTTCCATTGACAGAGTCGGCTGTGTCCCCCCTTTGTGATAAGGCAAAGAAGCTTCGCGGGCTCAGTTGTGATTGGACGAAGTCAGTGACGTCAGAGGTAGCACCACACCCACTTTTCCGAAAGGGTTAAAAACATCAGTTTTTTGCCACTTATAACTCGAAAACTAATTTAAGGATGGAAAACTATGGGTCTTTTTATTTTACAAACTATTAGACTCAGCAATAAAAAAATTTGGTAAATGACCTCATTAAAAAATTTGAAAATATTTATCCAATACTGACAAATTTTTCCAAGTGACCCATTGCTATGAGCGAGAGAGTTAGAGGGGGGAGGGAAAAGGGGAGACTCATGAAAACAAGCCTTTGCTACAACCTTCAGAAGTCACAAATTTCATAAAATATCAAACAAGAGCTAATTGGTTCTGAAATCCCACATCCTTTGGCCAGTGGCTTCATGGATACATTTCTGCTAACTTTACACGGTACGCCAACATCACATGATGATTCCTGATCACAAGGTAAAACTGAAGTCCTCTTCAAAATCCAGGGAGCACTGCACATAAACAGACTTACTTGTAGGGGAGAAGAATTCAGATTCAACTGAATGAGCCCTAAACTCACCATTGTCAATAAATTAGACAATGAAGGCCAGATGATCTCTTATGTTGCTTTTTTTCCTCAAATGAAATGAGCACTTCCTATTTTCAAACATGTTTCAGGTAATCATGGTGTTCCGTCACTAATTGTTACCAAGGGTGGAAATTTTTCTTCAGCTATTTCACAAACATATCAATGTGGTATAATATTAATAGTTTAAAAATATTTTTGCACAGTTAATTTTTATCAATGACATATAACCATGTAACTCACTTTGTGAATCATCCACCTATTGGTAAATGTTAAGTTAGACAACCTGCACGTCTTTCACTATGCTTTTATCTAAAAATTTACATACAGTAGAACCTCTATTTTACGAAATTGGAGGGACCCAAAAATTTGAGCTTTGTAAATCAGAGGGTATGTAAATTGGAGGTTATCTTCCACTAACTCCTCTGCCTCCGGAACTGATGTGTCACCAAAACCAGCTGATCTCCAATAGTTTTTGCGGTGACACTGTCCCATGCTCTGGCAACACCTCGATCAGCATGGAGCAATGTCCATGGAGGCACATCATGCACATAAGAGGCTCGATCTGCGACAAATGTACATCTACTAAAACTCTGCTGACAGTAATACGAGTATACTTTCAATGCAATTAAACACTATGCTGTACTAAACTTGTCAAATAGTTATGTCAGGTTTGAAATCAAACTAATTTCTATAACAAATAGTAGTCATCTGATCATTCAGGGAAAAACAACAGATATTATGTGGAATTCTCTGAGTGCCTTGTATATGAATGAATTTAAAAATTAGACCTCAATTGTATTGATTCGCTGTATAGCATAGGCGTTATTCCCAAGGCTAGGAGACTCACTTTAGTCAAAGTGAATGAAACTCACAGCCATGAATTCCAAAATAAAACGTAAATATTTTTCTACAAATTTATAATGATATGAACTTGGCTGCTGCAACTGAATTATTTTCTTGTAGCTTCAAGTTGGTAATCTCATAATAAGAGGAATAAGTGAATTAATTCATCCCACAGAGTATTTTAAGCATATGCAGCTATGCATTAATTAGTGAAAGAGGTATATTTAGTGCTCGTTGATTTGTTCTTATGGAGGCCATTTTAACATGGGAATGCCGGGGATGCATTCTAACTAGGAAATTTCTAAACAAAGTTCCAACTGACCCAGCATATTTCAGTGAAAAGACCAGGAAATGACTTTTTTGAAGAAAGCGTATCGTATCAAATACCTTCAATAATCGCAGCTGATAACAGTCAATTTTAGAACTTTACTTGAGTTAATTTGAAATTTCCCCCCTTTTTTAATATGCATTATACAGTGCTGACATCTAGCAGTGATTTACGAGAACTATTTACTCACGGGCACAGAAGGCTATGAGTCGCAATCGCAAATTCTTACCTAATGACATAAAACACTTCTAATGAAAAATTAAATATTCAAAATGCATCAACATTCATCACTAATTTATTATTGCAAATTTAGTATTCTTTAATGAAACTAAGTTCCACGACAGCTGCAACGAAGAACTTCCTATGGGAATGCTACTTTCAAGTGAATGGCTGAACAAAGTTCTGAGTTGGGGTAGCAGCGGCTATCTTAAAGCTAATTTTAAATAATTCCAGAGAAAATATGGATCCTTTGTGATGACGAGATAGGTATTCGCAATGCACAAAATGATAGAAAAGGAATATAAATTACCAAGCACCAGTCCGCTTATTTTATGAACTAGGGCATTGTTTATGAGAAGTAGACGTCATGCCATGCGTCTTTGAACATTTTTCCTTGGATCATATAATTAGGATTGAATTGCGATTTGGATGATCAGTCTCTGGGATTTTTGCTACAGTTTAAGCACGTCAAAAAGCACTAGGCTCACATTCGATTTTTCCACATTTTCCCATATAAAATACTTGGGCTGAGGGCCCTCTCAACATGACCGAACTGGCTTCAGCTACTCCTGTGAGCGGTATACAGTGATCATTATTCCATTGTACTGAGTTCAGTACCACAAAATCATTTCAAAAACTTCGTAAAACAGGGATCAGTCACTCCTAGGGACCGGCCTCTCACTTCGTAAATCAGTAAAATGGAGGTTTCATAAAACGGAGGTCATTTTACGTGGTTTTCCTATATACAGAGATAGGGACCAGAGGAATGGTTTGTAAATTGGTGTCGTTTTGTAAATTAGAGGTTCGTAAAAATGAGGTTCTACTGTATGTATATCTCATTTCTATATCTTAAGTATCTGGAGCCAGAAGCAATGATTTCAGCAATCTCTTAGATAATCTCCTCTGCATACCAGGTCATGTTGGTATTGCCGGAAATGATATAGCGGATGAACTTGCGAAAGCAGGAAAACTTGAAAATCTGTGATTGTGTACGACCATCAACCAACTTTCCATTCAATTTTCTGGTCAAATCTCACTGTTCAATTTTTGTTCCAAGATATTGTACAAGAAATTTTACCATGTACAATGACCTTAACAGTGTAAAAGCGAAGCTAGTATTGAGCGGCAACCATCAACAATATTTATAAACTTTCTATGATTTTGAATCCTGACTACTAGTGATTGCGAAAACAAAATTCAAGAGGAGAAAGACTACTGGAATTCTGAACACAACACAAGCTTTTGATGGACAACACATTGTTTAAAAATTACAACCGAAGAAGATACACCAGGATAGGCCAGGAGATAGAAGATGATTTCAAATTGACTACATTTTAGTGAAGATGAGATATAGAAACCACGTGAAGGACAGCAAAAGCTACTCTATGGCAAACATCAACAGTGACCACAATTTAGTGATAGTGAAATGCCAGCTAAAATTCAACAAATTGAAGAAAACAAAGAAGAATATATCGCTAGTTTGAAGGAGGAGATTTTTGAAGGAGGCTCAGCATCATATGAAATTTCAAATAGCAGTGGAAAACAACATAGTAGAGGACCAGACTGTGAAATCAGTGGAAGAGAGTTGGGAAAACATTAGAAAATGATTACAGGAAGCCACAATAAAAGTTCTTAGAAGAAAAAAGTTGTCAAGAAGAAGCCTTTAATCACGGAAGAAGTCTTAGACCTGATAGAAGGAAGTACAAGAATGCGAAAACTGAAGAAGGATATCTTCACTACAAAGAATAATGAAATAAATAAGTTGCTAAGCAAGGAAAGCTAGACAATTGTGGACGAAGGATCTATATGAAGATGTACAAAATAACCTTGCCTTTGGAAAAGTGGAAGCAGCCTATTGGATAGTGAGGAATCACTTCAAGGAACAAAGCACCTGTAATGCTATGAGGGAAAAGGATGGAGAACTTTTGACTGAAAATGAAGAAAAAGTGAAGAGATGGAAAGAATACCTGGATGAGTTATACAACGGAAAAATCTCAGCGCAGAAGTTATCAAAGAGGAAAGTGAAGTTAAAAGGATGATATGGGAGCCTCAATCTTAAGACCGGAAGTCGATGTACCAGTAAGGTACCTACACATAAACAAGGCTTCAGAAATTGATGATATACCCGCAGAACTAATTAAAAATGCAGGAGAGAAGACATTAACCCATCTTTACAAAACCATCTGCAATTAGCACTCAACAGGAGAAATACCCAGGGACTTCGAGGAAAGCATCATCATTCCTATTCCCTAAAAGAAGATAGTGGAGAAATGCAAAGATTTTAAGACAATAAGCCTGACAATACGTTCATCAAAGATATTAACAAGGATCACCTACAGAAGACTAAAACAAAAAGTGGAGGAGTTTCTGGATGAAGATCAATTCAGATTTAGGAAAAGTAAGGGTACAAGAGAAGCAATATTGACAATTAAGCTGCTCGTAGAGAAGAGAATGGAGAAGAACAAATGGATGTTCATTGCATTTGTGGACATGAGAAAGGATTTAGACAACATGGACTGGAATTTAATGCTTGGAATTTGGAAAGGAATTTGAGTGTCCTATGATGACTCAAGAATTATTCACAGTTTGCACAAAAACCAAATAGCAGTGGATAAATTTGGACCCAGCTATGAAGAAACTGGAATACAGAAAGAAGTGAGACATGGTTGTGCACTGTATTCCATAAAAGGAAGAATCAATGAAGTCAAAGAGAAGGCTTCAGGAGTGAATATCTGTGGCGCCAGTGGGCCTTCCCGCCGGTGGCGCCGCCTATTACCGCTGCGGCTACGATTACGAACCCGGTCGGCGACCTCGTACTGTGTTCGCCGACTGGGGCGACCCCGTCCGCCGAAGCAGCCGAGACGTTTCCCGGCGTGCTGAAGGCAGTCACTCTCGCCTAGTCTTTCTGTCGAGCTGGTCGCGGGAAGCAGCCCAGCGTTTGTTACTTCGTAATAAATTTCTTAAGCGTCACACGCGTGGAGTCAATAATTTCGCCTTCTCCTCCTCCGCATAATTTATAGATTCGCGACACCCGCAACGAACCCAAAGTGGTGACCCCGTTTCGGAGTGAGTAGGATCTTTTTTCCGCGAGTTAAGGAAATTTTGACGCGAAGTTTTTTTCGATTTTGACATCTCAGTCTGGCCGTCCCACGCTTCGTTCCCGCCGACGTGGTGACTCTTTTCGCGTCTACAACCATTTCGTCTTCATCATACGTGCCAAGCCGTTACGTCCTTGTTGCCGCAAAACTTCTCGCGAGTCGAAAACTTCCCGAATTGTTCCGTGAGCCACGTGGCTCTCGCCCGTCGTACCATGCCGCCCAAGGTTCCACCCCAGCACGGTCAACTGCCCGTCGACTGGACTCAACCGAGTGGCGATCTACTGGCAGAGCACCATTCGCCGCAACAGCAGCAGCGGGACCTACCTCAACAGGCGGACGCCGAGCATGCAGAGCACGTCGAGGCCCACAATGCTGTTGACGCCGTGCGGCACTGCAAGCTTCCCCCGTTTTGGCGTCGTAACCCTGACCTCTGGTTTTTTCAGGTCGAGGCAGCGTTTCACCTCTACCGCATTCGTTCTGACGAGGTGAAGTATAACATGCTGCTCTCCGTACTCGACCCTGAAACCGTGGCGGAGGTAGCAGACGTGCTGCGCGCCCCACCAGTAATCGATAAGTACGAAAACCTTAAGGCCGCGATTCTCAGCAGAATGACTGACTCATCAGATAGCCAGCTACATACGCTGTTGACCCAGCTTCAGCTGGGCGACAGAAAGCCTTCTCAATTGCTGCGACACATGCGGAACCTCGCGGGAAACCACGTCTCCGACGAGGTTCTGAGAGTCAAATGGCTTGACTTGCTACCAGCATTCACCCGCCGCCTTCTAACAGTCTTCAAGGCGCCTAATTTGGAAGAGCTTGCCGCCGCCGCGGACGAGCTGACCGACGGCGGACCCGTGATTGCTGCAACGACCGTCGCCGCCGCACGGCCGTCCAGCCCAGGCACGCCAACGTCTGGGTACTCGACGCCACCGCCGGACGCCGTCACGGCCGAACTTGCCGCCATTCGACAGTCCATGGTCCAGCTCATAGGCGTTGCCAGGCAAAACCAAGCGCTGCTTCGCCAACTCTTCGCAGCCCCTGCCGTGCCCCGTGGCCGTCGCAGATCACGTTCTGCTAGCCGCGCGAACCGAGAGTTCCCGCCGGCGGCCACCGAGACAGCGCGCTACTGCTGGTACCATTTCAACTACGGTGCCAACGCGCAACAATGCCGACCGCCATGCAGCTTCGTCACCAACACCACATCTGCGGCAGCACTCACGACACAACAGGGAAACTTCTGATGCAGGCGCCGACCGAGGCGACCGTCGCCGGCACCAAGCCAACCGAGAACCGCCTATTTGTCTTCGACCGCCACACCGGTATCAAGTTCCTGGTCGATTCAGGCTCCGTGGTCTCGCTCCTGCCCAGAAAAGTCGCCACCCGACAGATGCCACGGCGAAGTCTAATGCTTTACGCC
The DNA here is from genome assembly GCA_933228895.1 of Platycnemis pennipes. NCBI lineage: Eukaryota > Metazoa > Arthropoda > Insecta > Odonata > Platycnemididae > Platycnemis > Platycnemis pennipes. The sequence goes on along the minus strand of OW121855.1, from coordinate 113,491,620 downwards.
GCCAACTCTTCGCCGATCGCCACGTACGGCCAGGTACAGATGCGGCTTGACTTCGGGCTACGGAGAGAGTTCGCCTGGCCACTCATCGTGGCTGACGTGGACACGGCCATCCTTGGCGCCGACTATCTCAAGCACCACGGCCTCCTCGTGGACATGCAACGGCAACGGCTCCTGGCCTCCGGCGGTCACATCAGTGGCACCGTCGGACCCGCCACCGTCCACAGCGTCTCGACCGTGGTGCAACCCCGCACGCCGACCGGAGACCTCGGGGACCAATACGTAGGTATACTTCAACGCTTTGCACACCTCGCCTCACCTGTCGAGACCATGGCCACGCTGCCAGACATGCCCGTAAGACACTGCATTGAAGTCATCGGACAAGCCCACCCCCCATACAGCACCGAAGGACGCGTCATCATCGTCCACGCCGCCTACTGCACCCCAGCCGAAGCGGCCAGGCCGCGTACGAGCGCGGCCAAAGGTGTCGTTCTCCTGGCCTCCGGCTGCGGTCACTGGGGAGGGAGTGGCTGTGGCGCCAGTGGGCCTTCCCGCCGGTGGCGCCGCCTATTACCGCTGCGGCTACGATTACGAACCCGGTCGGCGACCTCGTACTGTGTTCGCCGACTGGGGCGACCCCGTCCGCCGAAGCAGGCGAACGAAGAAGCAGCCGAGACGTTTCCCGGCGTGCTGAAGGCAGTCACTCTCGCCTAGTCTTTCTGTCGAGCTGGTCGCGGGAAGCAGCCCAGCGTTTGTTACTTCGTAATAAATTTCTTAAGCGTCACACGCGTGGAGTCAATAATTTCGCCTTCTCCTCCTCCGCATAATTTATAGATTCGCGACACCCGCAACGAACCCAAATATCCATGGAGAAAACATTAGCATGCTGCGATTTGCTGATGACATAGCACTCATATCAGAGACAGAGAGGAATCTGAATAAAATGCTAATAACCATGGAAGGGACAATTGCCAGATATCAGGTGAAGATCAATAAGAAGAAGACTGAGACATTGGGGTGCAGCACGAGAAAAGAGGCCAAAACCAACGTTGAACTAGGAAAACAAAAACTTGAAGAGGTGAAAGAATTCTGTTACCTAGGAAGCCGAGTAGCCAACGATGGATGAAGGAAGAGAGAAATAGTCAGTAGAATAGCCCAGGCAAAGAGGGCATTCTATCAAAAGAATCTACTTACAGCTGGAAATACAAGCATAGAAGTAAGGAAATAATTCATCAGAATATACATTTGGAGCATGTTTCTTTATGGCAGGAAGGCATGGAGGATGACAGCAGCAGAAAAGAAAAGGGTGGAAGCATTCAAAATGTGGCGCTACTGAAGAATGATGAAGATTAAATGGATTGACCAAGTAATGAGGAAGTCTTAAGAAGAGTGGGAGAAAAGAGAAGTCTGCTGAAAACTCTAAAAAGATGGGACAATTTCATTGGCCATGTCTTAAGACACGATGGCCTGATGAAGACAATCGTCAATGGAAAAGTGAACGGAAAGAATTGCAAAGGAAGGCCTCACATGAAATACATAGAACAAGTGATGAAGTAAGGATTGTAAACTGATGATTGCGATATTATCATTATCATAAAGTATGCTATAGTTAAAAAAAGAATAGGAAAATAAACTAGATTTTTCATTTTTAAGTGTTGCATGTGTATTAAAATGATTAATTGCCTAATCTGGATATTAAGCATGTAGATGATAGGGACCCGTTGAGCCATGCAAATCCGAAACTGACAATAAGAGGAACATACCATTGCTGCAATATTAAACATGCGTATCCTCTTGAGCAACATAATGCTGCATTCCTCCCGCAGAGCATGAGTGTTGCCATTTTCCATCACAGACTGCAAACACAGAACATCTGAAAAGAAACAGGGAATTAGAAGAGCACTATGCACAAAATATCCTACTAAGGAAAATACTTAATTACATAATTACACTTCAGAAAAATAATCATCATTAAAAATGAAGATAAAGCTTATATGATACGTAAATGAGGGCAGTTTGCACAATGCTAGCAAAAGGTATATCGAAAAACATAAGTAAATATGTGGGTTGGATTTCATAATAAAAAATTGACCACTGCATATAGAAAGGCATTGAACCCTGAAAATGCACAAAGGGTGCATCAAAAACTTTTGGCCAGACTATTTACAGGAGTTTCAGAGAGAATACTGATCGACATATTCCTCATATTTGAAAGGCTTGGAGTATGCACAAAGGAAACACTTTTCTTTGCATCCATTGAAGTCAAAACAAAGGAAGAAGCTTTACATGAGTCATCAAATGCAAAATTAAATTAACATATTAAATAATATGAAAACACATCTTGGTGGAACACTGTGACACAGAAAGCCATGTTTCTCTGCATTCTTATATTACTCGGGGGTAATATAATTTCTCCCAACGGATCACTCAAGTTTAATAGAACTGTATAGAAAGAAGTCTACTGATCCAGTTTGAAATAATAAATGAATATAAAAAAATTATAATAAATTATAATAAAATTAAGGAAGTAGAAATTCACAGCTACAAAATTAATCAAGGATTAATATCGTTTCAAGTATCGCTTCGAATCAAGTGATTCAAGCTCATCAAGTGAAATGCAGCTGTGGGAGCAGCTACATTGGACAGACGTCCAGATCATTGAAATGCCACCTACAAGAACACCAGAGGGCAACAAGAAATAGACAGCAGAGACTCTCTGCCATAGCAGAGCACACATGGTCGGGCCCCAACCACAACATCGATTTCGAAGATGCAAAGATCATCGCCCAAGAGAAACGATATTTTCCACGGATGATACAAGAACCATCGAGATAAGCAAAAATGAAGACAACTTCAATAGGGAAGACAGCTACTCGCTAGCAAACGCCTGGAAGCAAGTTCTACGAGAGAAATCTCAACGGCCAATCACAGACGCCAATGCTACAGCCAATCATGGGAGACCAAAACAGCCAATTACGGACACCAATACTTCAACCAATCACAACGGACCTATCCCCTACGGATGAATATATAAGACGGCCAAAAAACTCTGCACATCACTTCACTGACCTGAAGAAGCCGACTGCAACGCCGGCGAAACTGTCGTCCGAGCAACCATGGACCAACGTGGAGGGAATCCCGAAAGACAAGCATCTTCAAGTAAGACAACCCGCGGAAGCCTACACTATGAATCTGCTCAAAAACTACAGAACTGATGGAGCTGAAATTTTGTAGGATTCTAGCGTATACACTAGAAGGTGCTATAGGCTATATAAAAAAAGGCTCAGGGCCCAGGTTCGATTCCTGGTGCCAATTATGTATTTACATTGTTTAAATGGACTTTTTCAATTTATGGTAGCGCAAGAGTTTTTTCTTTCACTCAGAAAAATAACTAAATATCAGTCAATTTCTTTCATTCTTTCTGTATTTAATAGGAAAATATTTAAACTTACTTATTCTCTTAACCGATTTACTCCTTGTTCTCCAGATTTCTGGGAATTGTGTAATTTATTTTGAAATTACTGTTTTTTTCGGTTCTTTTTTGAGCATTGCTAAGGCCAATGCCATTGTCGTCTCCAAAATGAAAACATCGTCGATGCTTACACAGTAAGTCATAGCGGGATGCCGCAAACGGCATTGTGCTTTTTGCGATGATATAGGAAGGTACTGAAGGCACTGTAGGCTATTCGTGAAGCAAGGTCAGCCATATTTTTTCACACAAAGATATGTGCTGACTGCTAGCGCTACTCACAGATTTAGAAGGTTTGAATTCAGTCCAAATTAGGAGTATTTAAATGAATGCTTGAGCGGTGTTCAAATTGTGAATTTTTTTTATTTCATTACGGGTTTGTGCATATGAACCAACCAGGGACGTGAAGAGATGATATGGGATGCTTTCAAAATCGTCATTGAGCAAAATGGCTTGAGAAATGAGATAGTTTAACATAAACCAGGGAATAAAATTCAAATCCTTATGGAGCATAATGCCTAATTACATATCCATGGGATGTTAATTGATGCCATTGCAATGATGCTAAAACAGTTCGTCCAAAAGCGATGCCAAAAAAAAAGCATTGTTTTTTCGTGAAGATATTGAAGGGCAGGTACTAAAAAAGGTGTCGCAGCTAATTATTGAATCTAGATCGGCCATTTCATTCAGAAAAACTAAAAGTATTTAAATTCAAGTTTGTATGGGGTTCAAAAGGGGAATATTTTATGGATTTATACTGTATTCCAAAGTGGACCGCCTTCAAAATTGTTGTCTTTAAAAATGCAAGAAGGTGACAAGAAACTTAATTGAAGTATAATCAAAAAGAAGAGTAGCAAGATGAAAAGAAAATGTGATAAAATTATTGGTCAAATATACAGTAGAAGGTGTGCACCGAGCGACAAGTTCATGGTTTAAGTAGGCTAAATCTGTGCTAGGTAATAAGAATAGAATTTCCTCTGATTGGAATAAAAAGCATTAATACGTATCCATAGGAAGTTCATTGACACCATTGTCATGAAGTTGGAGAGTTGGAGAAGATAACATACATAAAAGGCAAGAGAAAAAACTTTTTGCTGAAGAGGTGGGTTGTACCATTCCCAAAAACCCGAATCTGGCCTCATTGTCAACATTAGCAAACATTTGTATGCACCTCCCCTACTAACCTCCTTTGTATCTTCTGGCCTGAAAGTTTCTAAATAATATTCTTATTTTTGTAAAGGGACAAGTATGAGTCTAGGCAGTAATATGTAATATGTTTGCATTGGTTTACATTGTATTTATGGTTCCGATGAAGATCACCAAAAAGAAAACTAAGGTATTGGTATGCAGTAGGAGAAAAGAAGCCAGGACCAATGTAAAACTTCGAGGAGGTGGAAGAGTTCTGTTACCTGGGAAGTCAAGTAACTAGGGATGGACGAAGTAAAAGAGAAATTGCCAGTAGAATCACCCAACCGAAAAGGGCATTTTACCAAAAAAAGATTCTGCTTACAGCTGCAAACATAATCGTGGAAGTGAGGACACATTTCATTAGAACATACATCTGAAGCATCCTACTATATGGCAGCAAAGCAGCAAAGAATTCAAGGTTGGAAGCATTTGAAATGTGGTGCTACCGAAGAATGATGAAGATAAAATGAATCGCCGAATGACAAAGGAAGAAGTCTAAAGAAGAGTGAGAGAAAAGAGATGTCCACTGAAAACACTTAAAAGAAGAGGGGACAACTTAATCGGCCACACCTTAAGACACGATGGCGTGATGAAGACATCGTCGAGGGAAAAGTGAGCGGAAAGAATGGAAAAGGCAGGCTTTGGATGAGTTACATAGAACAGTTTGTGTGGATGTTAAAGAGAGGAGTTACGTCAATATGAAGAGGTTGGTCGATAGAAGTTTATTGGAGGGCTGCGTCAAACCAATCCTAGGATTGTTAACTGATAATGATTATGATGGTTCCGATACTACCTTGGAGCTAAACCTAACACCATAACACAAGTTTGTTTTCGCCATTCATGAAAAATGTTTAAATTTCTTTACACAATTGGTATTTATTATATTTCTCCCTCCCGTTGAATTTCAACGGGCACCTTCAGCTATTTATTATTAAAGGATCACCAATTTTAAGTTACTGTATGTCTATTCAGGACAAAGTGACCAGGAAAAAAATTTCTAGCATAAACGTCAGCATTTCATATCAGAAAAAAAGGGGATCCTCAAAAGAGTCTATAGCCATTTAGATAATTTTTTAAAAGTTGTCTATCACACTAAATTAACATTCTTGCCCAATCACTGTAAGGAAGCTATACTGAGCATCTTCGACATCTGAGTACCTTCCACAGCATTCACATGCTGCAGAACACAAGGCATGCCGTACTGAGGGCTACCCTGTTGTGAAGGCACTCCTAACTTATTAGCCCCCAACAAACTAGATGACATGGGAGAAGGAATCTGGCAACAGAAGATTTCAGATGAAGACATTGATGGATGGATATTATCTAAAATAAAACAGTTTTAGGCATTATATTATGAAATTTCATTATGTAATCATCAAAAAGCTTTGTAACTTCACAGATAAAGATGTATTATCAAACCAGATTTTTTTGAATTGTCAATAACATCAGGTTGAACTTGGTTGTATAATAAATCATTAACTGTGGAAGATACAAAGTTGTTTTGCTGTCTACGGGCATTATCTACTTTGTTTCCCATCCAGGTTTGCAATTCATTAAGTTCCATTTGATGCAACCAAAGGTGCTGAGTAGTGTGGCTTCCTGCCGGTGGAATGGAATTCCCTGAATTTTTCAGAACCAGGTTGTTCTAGAGTCGGGTGGTTTGCCCGACACGTTGATGGTCATCAATCTGCCGACAGAAGCTGTTAACAGGTACACTACATAGAGGCTGGTGAGCCATATTTGCTCCTTTATAATTATTACACATACAGTAGAACCTCTTTTTTACGAACCTCTAATTTACGAAATGACACCAATTTACGAACCATTCCGTCGGTCCCGATCTTTGTATATAGGAAAACCATGTAAAATGACCTCTATTTTACAAAACCTCGATTTTATTGATTTACGAAGTGAGAGGCCGGTCCCTAGGAGTGATTGACCTCTGTTTTACGAAGTTTTTGAAAGGATTTTGTTGCACTGAACTCAGTACAATGGAATAACGATCGCTGTATACCGCGACAGAAGCAGCTGAAGCCAGATAGGTCATGTTGAGAGGGCCCTCGGTCCAAGTATTTCATATGGGAAATGTGGAAAAATCGATTCAGCATAGTGCTTTTTGAAGTGCTTAAACTGCAGCAAAAATCCCAGAGACTGATCATCCAAATCGCAATTCAATCCTAATTATATGATCCAAGGAAAAAATGTTCAAAGACGAATGGCACGACGCCTACTTCTCGAAAACAATCGGATAGTGCTTGGTAATTTCTATTCCTTCTCCATCATTTTGTGTATTGCGATTACCTAACTCGTCATCACAAAGGATCCATATTTTCTCTGGAATTATTTAAAATTAGCTTTAAGGTAGCCGCCGCAACCCCAATTCAGAACTTACTTCAGCCTTTCACTTGAAAATGGTATTTCCGTTGGAAGTTCTTTGCTGCAGCTGTCGTGGAGCTTAGTTTCATTAAAAAATACTAATTTTGTAATAATAAATTACGTATATTCAAATATTGATGCAATTTGACTATTTAATTTTTCATTTGAAGTGTTTTACGTCGTTAGGTAAGAATTCGCGATCGCTTTCTGTAGCCGCGAGTAAATAGTTCTTGCAAGTCACCGCTAGATGTCAGCACTGTAGAATGCATCTTAAAAAAGAGGGAATTTCAAATTTACTCGAGTGCAGTTCTAAAATTGACTTAAATTAGCTGCGAAATATTATTAAATGTACTTCAAACGATACGCTTTCTTCAAAAAAGGAATTTTCTGGTCTTTTTATGGAAATATACTGGGTCAGTTGGAACTTTCTTTTGAAATTTCCTAGTTAAAATGTATCCCTGGCTTTCCCATGTTAAAATGTCTTCTTTAAGCACAAATCGACTAGCACTAAATATACCCATTTCGTTAATTAATGCATAACTGCATATGCTTTAAATACTCTGCAGGATGAGTTAATTCTCTTATTCCCCTTATTTTGAGATTTACCAACCAGCTACAAGAACTTAATTCAGTTGCAGCAGCCAAGTTCATACTATTATAAATTTATAGAAAAATATTCACCTGTTTTTTTTTTAATTCATGGCTGCTTCATTCTCTTTTACTAAAGTGAGTCTACTAGCCTTAAGGAATGACGCCTATGCTATACAGCGAATCAATACAATTGAGGGCTAATTTTTAAATCCTTTCAATTTCTTGCAAATACACTGCACACAGCGAATTTCACGTAATAATCTGTTTCCCTGAATGAGCAGATTACTATTATTTGTTATAGTCATTAGTTTGATTTCAACCCTAACATAACTATTTGACAAGTTAAGTGCAGCATAGTGTTTAATTGCATTGAAAGTATACTCGCATTCTTATCAGCAGAGTTTTAGTAGGCGTACATTTGTCGCAGATCAAGCCTCTTATGTGCATGATGTGCCTCCATGGACATTGCTCCATGCTGTGCAAGGTGTTGCCAGAGCATGGGAGTGTCACCGCAAAAACTATTTCCTACTGTTGGAGACCAGCTGGTTTTGGTGACACATCAGTTCCGAAGACAGAGGAGTTAGTGGAAGAAAACCTCCAATTTACAAACCCTCTGATTTACAAAGCTCAAATTTTTGGGTCCCTTCAACTTCGTAAAATAGAGGTTCTACTGTAGTTTATGCTGAACCTGATTTCAAGAACGCTTTTCAAAATCTGATGAAGCTAATCATATTAGGCATTGAGCTTTGCCATGCATGAAAAATGTTAGACTTATGTATGACAATTTGTAGACTAAATAACATAACCTATAGGTAGAGATTCGTGAAATTCGCGAGACGCGATATCGCGGTATTGGAAAATAAAACGAAATTATGCCTTTTTCGCGAATTTTACGTGAATAAAAAAAAAATCACATGTAAAGAGTCATAAGTCTAAGCCTTAATTGTTTAACGCTGATGACGTTCATTCGCTCTATCTCATTACGATTCAAAGGTCAATTGGCTTGTTTTGACTCGTGCATATCGCATTCGCGTAATATCGCGCCCTGTATCGATGTCTCCGCCGGAATTTGCCGAAAAATTAATCACCGCCTCTCTCTTCGATTCACATTTATCAATTCTGAAATTCTCGGAAATATCTAGAATGATGCGCTTTCTCTCCTGAAGAATTAGATATTCTGAATCAATAATGTGCTGAACACGGCCGCAGAAGAGCTGAAATATAAGCTCACGCGCCCGGTACGCGTCAATGCCGAGCAGTAATTCCGGTGACTCACGGCGATGCAGTAGACAGCGTAATTGGATAACTTGTTGCAGGAAAACCTTAAGTGTGGGCCTAATGTAACAATTTTGTAGACTTAAACACGACCGCTGGCCGGGAACGGAAGCACTAGCAGTTGAGGCAAGGGGGGAAGTAACAGAAAAGATAGGAGAGGGGGTGCTACTTACTAGCGGTTGATCATCGGATATTCGGCGCTCCACTGAGCTTCAATGCAAAAAAAAAATCATTTCGACACACCCCCAGTTCACGTTTCTTTGTTTCCGATTGTGTTTAGTTATGCGTGCTTCTTTTAGTGCCTTTCTTGTTATGTAAAATGTTTAATAAAAGTATAAGCATTCACAAAATGTGCACCAAAAATAATAAAACACCTAGAAATGCGCAAAAATTGTAACATTATAATAACACCGCCAAGATTTTCTATAACACTGAAATCATATAGTTTTAAAATGAATTTTAGCAAAAAATAAAACCACTTTCACGGACCTCTACCTATAGGCTCAATATGAGAATTTCAAAGCATTTGTCAACTCAAATAGTATGATAAACGTGAATACCAAAAAATAATTATAGTAAACTATTTATCAGGCTTTGTATTAGAAATGCTTACGATTGCCAGACTCGGGCACCTGGGAGCAGTACTTGATGTCATCGAGAGAGCAAGCCTGGTGAAGCACAGGGTCCAACTCCAGCTTGATGCCAAAGGAGTCTCGGATCGAGCCGGCCACTTCCAGGCGGCACTCCCTCCGGCCAATCATGCCATCCACCAGCTTCTCTCGAAGGCACTCCTCCACGGCACCGTCCCCACTCTCCTCGCTCTCCTTGCCGTTGCACAGGCTTTCAACCTACAACAGGGTTTATAGGAATTTTCATTTTCATTTTCCCTGACTTTTCCAGGATTTCCAGACCATTATTTGTGATTTTCCCTGACTTTTGAGCGCCTGAAAACTCCAAAATATCAGTCATTTATAGATATAAAAGTGGTAGTGAGGAAGGAAAGAAGTCTAAACTTATGAAAAATTGTAGGTTTATTTTCATATTAATCATATGAACTTCCAGTAATAAGAGATCAACAACTTTAAGTCAACAAAATAAATATTATCATTCCTTACATTGATATGCCTTCAGAAAGGGTTTTAATTGCAGAAAAATATATGCAAAGAAGGCTAACCTGGCTTTTCCTGATGTCATGTTAAAGTAGCTCTTTGAATAAATCTCAATTTTTTTCTTCCTCACATCCTTCTACAAATTTGGCTAAGTGAAATCAAATTTGACTGAGAATAACTTTTTTGTCACCAGAGGGACAAAGCGAAGCATTCCTGGCAAAATCGCTAGTGAATGAAAATGATAATACGAATAAACACACCTTTCGCCAATCTTTTCAACAAATCACGCAGGCTATAGCCAGAAGGAACCAGAATAGGGCCCCTGGGCTGCCTCCACAGCGAAGCCGGCCCGAGACCAGTCATCCCCTCCTTCACCCTCCTCCTCCCCTCCTATGTGCAGTTTTTGATCTCTCGGCATTTTCAGTTGATAAATTTAAACATTTTGCGATTTTTCCCTGACCACACGTTAAATTCCCTGACTTTTCCAGGATTTCCATGGCCGTTTTCATTTTCCCTGACTTTTCCAGGTTTTCCAGGATTTCCAGGTTCCTATAAACCCTGTACAATCAACACATCCCTAAATCAATAGAAAGATACATGACCCAACAGGAGCCAATATGGCACTCAGCGCATTCATGAGGATTTCTCAATAAAGAATGTCTCCGTAAATAAAATTCATAACAATAAACACTTATATAATATGAGAGACTGACACACTACCTAGAGAAATCTCTCAGGTCAGTACAAAATCTCCCCTTTTCACTGTTAACTTCAATAATTATTAGACTTGTATTAATATCACTTTTTCTGATACCAAACCGATATCTCGATACCAGTGGCCGATACCGATTGTATTATTTGCCGATACCTTACATATTTTTCTAAAAACATTTGATAAGTGCTTTCCTTCTCGTGAAGTCAACTCAGTAATCAAAAGTGATTTAAAAGAGCACCTAATTATTGAGAGAACTGACATTGAGACAACTCTTTTATTTTTCCACTCTCACACTTATCACTGGAATTGGATTTTACACACTAAGCCCTCTTGCATTTGTAACATCTGAAAATTCTTTTTAAGAAATAAGAGCTGCTGAACATGATCAGCTACTCATATTTGAATTTATTGCTCATTGACATATTGTTCACATGGCTGCTGAACATGCTCGGCAGTTAAGAGGGTTCTTCTACCTGGACCATAGCACTAGTTTCTGAAAACATTTGCTCAGGAAACTCTAAACCTGCAGGTACACACAAATACACTGGACTCTCGTTAGCATGTTTAAATAGGGACCCGAAATCCTGAACATGGTAATGAGGAAAACTTGTTGAACAGGTTAGGCCTTTCGGGTTATGTTGAAGACGTATGTGCGGGTGGCATAACTTCCAGGGGAACATATATGCGTGCCCTCAAGTTAGTTCATTGCTGGCGTTAATTTATTGTAACAAAGCTTCATTTTCAATTATTACACCTCCCAAAGGATACGTATGACACCTTGCACTGTTGTGCACTCAATAATTAATTATGACTACATGGCCAAATAGCACGTTTTGTTAATACTCTTCATGCAAAAAAGTATACATAGACTCGACTTTGAGGCTTGATATCCCAAAAAGGAAGAAGTGATGTATCCATGCATGTTTTTTTCTGATGCCAATGCTTTAGGACCGCTTCTTCTCTTCTTGTACAGAGAAGATCTTGGCATAAGATTTTCTCTGAAAAATATTTTTTTATCCATGAGTAACTTCTCTAATTTAAAAGCTAAACACTTGAAGAATTTTCGGGTTAAAAAAAAAGTTTGGGTAAAATTTTGGTTCTATCGCCAATTTTGTTAGTCGTTTGTTTTAGATAGACCCATGGCCAATAATACAAATCCATTGCACTAAATAGACCGGTATCTACTAGATGCATGCTGTGTAAACCTTTTCAGGAGCATTATTAAGAAAATGTGCACAGTATACATAAAGTGTGCATTATCGAAGGGAAAATATGATACTTTCATTTCATTTTCCCATCCATTTCTTGATATACATATGAATTTTGAATGTTTTAATAAATTTTATTTTCTCCTATTCATACTGAGGCAGCTCCAGAAAATGATGCCAAATAAAATTACGATAAAATTTTGTAAAAATGTGGCTTATTCCTTGACCAACTTGAGAATCCTGACAACACAAGTTGAACCTACCTCTGGCTTGCATGCTGATGCCAAAGTTGGATTCATTTGGTAATTGAGAGCAGCTTCTATGACCATTGTTGAAATCTGTTGTTCACACTCTTTCCTAAGTAGCTGTTCGCGAAATTTCACCTGTTGAAAATAAGAAAACATAAAATGTAAATTAGAGCAGCAGTAATGAAGACTGACAGCAAAGCATTTAAAATAGATTTTAATATTTTAACATTAATCTTTAAAATACTAGTCTGGATAAAAATTACAAACTGGGATGTGGGGTTCACTAAAGCTATGTCTGACCTGTTCTGTTCAAGTCTTTCTGTTACTTTTGAATTTAAGGCTAGGCAGTATGAACCTGTCATGAAAGGGATAGCTCCAAAACAAAAACTTATCCTTTAGCAGGCACAATATTAAGTATCGACAAGCAAATGTCCTGAGAAACAATGGAGAGAGTCAATGGATCCACCACAAAAAAGCAAATGAGAAATTATTACAAGTCATTCCATTTTAAAATCAAGAATTGCTTCACCGTCTCAGATTTTGGCCTAAACTGAATGATGCCAATCTTTACAAGTTGGAATGGGGATACTCCTACCTATCTGCCAAACTCAATTTGGGCGAGCAGCCCGAGCACCTGCCTAGGATGCGGGCACATGGGGCGGACGGTCACGGTTGGGCAACTATGTCACACGGGTGGAGGCGAACACGGGTGAGGGTGCCCAGCACGGGTGGGCGAGGGTCTCCCGGGTTTGGCACCCGTTTGCAGGCCTCTTAAAAGATACACCCGCAACTGGGACCTTCTCTCTCCACAACTGGACCCTTTTTTCTTTTTCTACCAATGTGCCGTAAACCCAAACTCCCCGGCCGTCATAATCCTTATCCCTACCAACACAACCTGCCCAAATTTCCTAACGACATCACCCACCCTCACTCAAGACGTCCATGCTACAAGATTTTGGTGTGGACAGCCCCTTCACGGAGAGCTGAGCCAGGATTACTCGCCTTAAAGGACGAGGTAGGGTTCACAGAGAATTTGAACAGAAAACCCTAAAAAGAAGATGTGACAACCTAATCAGCCATATCCTAAGACACAACACAAAGACAAAGATGAAGGCAATCGTTGAGGGTAAAGTGAACGGGAGGAATTGAAAGGGTAGGCCTCGTACAAGTTATATAGAAGATGTCATGAGTGATGTGAAAGAGAGGAATTACGTTAATACGAAGAGGTTGGCTGATAGAAGAATGGAATGGAGGGCTGCATCAAACCAATCTGAGGATTGTTGACCCATGATGATGATGAAGTTTCACATGATAGAAAGCCACTTAAAAGATATGTAAAAATAACATAAAAAAAGAATTGAAGAAACTGATAAATATAGGCTACACAACATGACATAAAATAATCAAGATACTTCATCATCATCATCAAGGGTCAACAATCCTACCATTGGTTTGATGCAGCCCTCTACATGATTCTTCTATTGGCCAAGCTCTTCATGTTAAAGTAGTTCCTCTCTTTCACGTCCTTTACGACCTGTTCTATATAACTCATACGAGGCCTGCCTTTTACATTCTTCCCGTTCACTCTTCCTTCGACGACTGTCTTCATCAGGCCATCGTGTCTTAAGATGTGTCAAGATACTTACCGGCATAATATTGATTATTTAAAGTCTGCCACGTGGCAAGCATGACCACTCACCTTCAAGCACCTCACCACTTTGCCCTCCAACTCCATGTCCTTCGGTTGAGCTGCCACCACGTGTGAACAAAACTTGCTTATATCCTGTTTGCATCCCATTTGGAGTGCTGGGTTGAGTCGATAGTCTGATGACTGCTCAACCATTCTCCTGATGACTACATTGTGGCACTTTTTGTCAAAAGAAGGTTTATTCCTGAATTTCTGTAAGCAGAATTTTATGCATTACGTAATGAGTTAGGCTAAAACTATATTACCGGAATGGATATGTAAAAGGAGAAAAAAAAATACATGCTTACGATGACAGCAAGTTAATGTGGGCCATCAATTATTGCACTAACAAAAAGTATGAACCAAGAATGTGCTTCAAAATATTTCAAGGAACTTTCAAAAAGACTTTGAAAAATGAAACAGAATTATATGTACTAATGATTCACACTCCCTCCGACAGTCTCCATGGGCTAAAATTTACACTTGATGGTTGGATGTATGCTTTCCAATTACTCCTACATGAAGCAGAATCACATGACTAGTAGCCGGTGCATCATGATAAAGCCACAATGAAAGCATCACACATGGCGACAGTAATTCAAAGGAATGTGTCACATACAAATCAATAGGAAGCCTGTTGGAAAACCATTGGGAACACGGGAACATTAACACGGGAAAATAGGCATGACATTTATTTTTTGTGTATTACTGATGTACTTGATGCAAAATTTTCTCACAAATTTAAATATATAAGCCAAAATTTTCTATTCCAACTAGAAAATTATTAAATGTTATTAAAATGTTCCTGAAAATGGATAAAAGTCACATGACCTGAAACACCTTCTGACATTATGCACAGTATAGTTTCCATATTGCTACAGAAACAAATGTTTATTTTATAAGAAAACCAAGTGAATATATTTTTCAGAGGTTTTTAGCCATTCTTGATCGAAATCATGACTAAAAAAGGATTTAAAAAAGCACAACAATAATTTGCTACACCATGACATTACCACAGCAGAGGCAAGCAAATGCTGGAATGTAAAATCAGCCGAGCTCCCCTTACCTTCAGGCACTCAAGAGCCATTGACAGGTCTGTATGAGGACAGAAGTGCTTAAGTTGCTTACTGCAAGCAGTAAGAAGTGTATAGTCAACAGAGTTGTCCGTCAATTCCTCCCTTTCCACATTGAAGATAGCTCTATGGCACACAGGACTCAGTTTCTGCTTAGCTGCTTGAAGACATTCCAAGACCTAAAAGCAATGCGAAATATTTATTAAACTTAGAAAAATGACTAGATCATATACAATGAATAGGGCATAGCATAATACACAAAATGAGGGAAATAACAACTTGGAGGAAATGAAAAACTTAAAAAGAAAATGTAGTCAATGATTTAGCAACTGACTTAACAAGTAGATGTGATGGATATTTAATCACGATTAATTTAAGCACCACCAGGGCAATCTATGTACAAGGAGTAAATGTTTTTCAACCTCTGATAGGGCATAAAATGAGAACAAATGTAACAAAATGGTTTTACTATCAGGAATCAAGTACAATCTCAGTCACTTCATTTATCAGAGTGGTGGACAAGAGTTGTGGACAGAGTTTCCCGCTGCACTCTTCTCAAAAGGTTGAGATAGGCCTTCACTGCATCATGCTGGGGAGAGAGTGCTGTCCTCCCAGACAATGCAATCGGGTATTGTCATGCATCCAAGGAACTCTCACGGGGCGAGTCTGTAACCTTTGTCGACCGTTGACAACTGCCTATTGAAACCTTTCCAGGTTTTTATCCACAATAGTGAATCTAGAGCTTTTATCTCCCTAGACTTAAAAATATCTGGTGACCTTGAAACCTGATGGGTTCCAGATTTTTGAAAATGCCAGATTCAAACGTGTTAATTATTACCAGTGCTCTTCACAATATTATAACATTGACATAGACAAAATCGCTAACCCAAGACTCAGCTACAGAGTGCTAACCCATTGGCAGGGCACATTTTCTCTCTGCAATTACCTACTTCATGCACTAAATCAACATTATAATTAAGAGCACTCCTAGAATTGCTATTTCTTCATTACAGAATGCATTGCCATGGAACTGCTTCAGGAACTACGAAGACAGACAAGGATAAGAAGCAAAAGACATGTGCCTTAATAGGTAAGTAGTGGAGTATTACCTGTCCATCACCATGCTTCTTGTCAGCACAAAACTCTTTAGCATCCTCAAGACATGCGGCTTTGAGTGCAGGGTCTAGGTCAATGCTTTCACGCCTCTGAAACAGCTGGGCTCTCAGCTGCTGACGACATTCCTTCGAGATACTGGGCCTTTGTCCATTGAGGGTTTCATCACGAACCTTCTCACTCAAGCATGAAACCACATCCATTCTAGGAAAAATTAAGAAATACAATTGACACTTGATTGCGGCTTGTGGTTTGCTTAACCAACACATGATTTACACCAGAAAATGCATAATCCTTAAAAGTTTCATTCTTTCCTCCTGTATTACATCATACTCACCATTTTACCCTCATTCCAGATAAATGGGAGATAACTGAGAAGCAGGGAATTCCCAAATGTAACATAACATGCAGACTGATTCATTGCTCTTGTCAGGGAGTGACAGGTGAACCACACGTCAATAATAATAATTTGGGCATAAATTCAGACTATGAGTAATGTCGGCCCTGGTGACAGAGGGGTTAATATAAAGGGGTATACCTCATCCCAGGGCCACAGGTTCAAATCCTACCCGGGGAGGATTTTCATTGTCCGGGGAATGGATGTCTGTGTTTGTCTAATTGTTACATATTGGTTAAAGTACCCGATGTAAAGAACAATATATGTATGTTGTTTTTGGATTCATGAAAAATAAATAAATAAATGGACTTTGGTTAATGTGTTGTTTGGATGCAAGATATTAAAAGGCATGATATGTAATGCATGTTTGGTGTGAATCACCCCCTGCCACACACCTTAACGTTGGCTTATATGGGTAGATACTCTACAGGCAGCTTTAATAGCCTGTTTCTGCATAGAGAACGCCATTAATGATGGAGTAGTATTCCCCCAGAACATGATTCCATAGGACATATACGTAGTAACTTTGGCATAATAAAGTTGTTTTAGTACATCAATAGAAGCAGTTGCAAAGAGTTTGCGAATCATGAAGACCCCAACTGACAGCTTCTTAACATGTGGTGTCCAGTCAAGGTAGTCAGAGAGATGGATGCCTAGGAATTTCATGGATGAAGAGATGGGAAGCACTTTGTTATGAGAAGTTTTATCTTGCTGAGCATTCCGGATATGAAAGTTTATATAAGTTGTCTTGGTATAATTTAATGCTATGTTATTTTGATTACACCACTGTAGCATTTCATCAACTGTTAGCCAGGCATTTTCATACATATCTCAGAGAAGTTATTGGAAGTGACCAAGTTGGTGGAGTCATCTGCATACATAATAGAAGTACTCTTTGAAAAGTGTTGTGGCAGGTCATTAATATTACGATACTTGAGGTAATCGAACTTTATCTTTGAGCATAATTATTTGAGATCTTGGATATCAAACACATGCTTTTTATTATTCGATGTATTCGAGTATTCGCAGATGGTTTTCGCACATCTCTAATTTGTTTACACTTGTACCCATAGCCATCACTGATAAGGACATATTGTATATACAGTTTCACACAAATCGGTACATTGACAAAAATCACTCCAGCCACCTCCGTGTGAAAATAAAATATAAACACAAATTTAAATGGAGTAGTTCATAATTCTCTTAAACAAATACATACTTTGTTTTTGAGCGGGGACAGTAGCGAACAACGTGAGGGCGACAAGCCTCCTTGAACTTGTAAGAAAAGTGGTAATTCTTGAGAGATATGAGCTGAAAGTGTTCCACGGCTGCACGACAGCGAATCCCATAAGCTCTCACTTCAGGGTCATTTTTGTGGAAGACAAGACATTCCATCACACCACCCTTGTCATAACCATCTTGGAACTCCTGGAAAAAATTCAGAAAATATCTCATTTGAGCAGGTCTTCTATTTAATTTATTTTAGCTATGAAAGTCTCAGGAGAAAAAATAATAAATATAGGATTGAATAGTTATCATTGGAGAAGGCCAAGGTGGAAAAAATGCCACAATAACAGTGGACTCTCATTAGGACATTCCTTGAGAGCACGTTTTCCTTATTTGCAAGTTAATTAACTCAGGTCCGAGTCATAGTGCATGTAAATACTTCTGGTAAGCATGTTAGGAGGAGGACCAAATCAAATTCATCCCAGAAAAAAAACATGGATCTCTCAAGAGATTTAGCTAATTTTCACATTAAAAAGATTTTTTTACGCTTACAATAATACTTTGATAGGCATACAATGGTAAAAATATGTTTATCAAGAAGTAGAAGGGCACCTACATATTCTGCGTTTTACTATGATGATCATTTGTTTTATAATTACAGTGGTATTCAAAAGCTTTATGCAACTGATGCAACTTTATGCTTTAAGCTGCATGCAATTTGTCATGTCATTAAGTGTCGGAAGGGAAAAACGGCAAGCTACTCAATTGTCTCTCCTAAATTTGTTTTCATATTTTCTTTCACTCTATATTTATCAATGTTAAACATTTTTGTGAGTTAATTTTATAATTTACGAAATTACTGAAGTTAGCAAATTATTATTTGTTACCTATACTTGTAACTGCTTGATGCAATGTGAAGAACGCGGTGCCAAAGGAGTAGCACTCTTAGTTTATTGACTTTCAATACATCTATACATATTCCTAAGTTTTGCTGCCATTATTGAGCAATTATATGAATTAATACTTAACACCTTTGTTGGTATAGGAGGGCTCTTCATTAGACCCATTTTTCAGTCCTTTGTATCAGGGTTGGGTCAGTAGAATATTCTGTGTAGAAAATGCGTAATCTACGTGTATTTTCTACCGTAGAATATGTAATGTAGAATATTGCTAATAGTTACATATTCTACGTGTAGAAAATTAATTTTACATATACTGCTAAAGAAGTGATTACGATTATTGGAAAATTTTATTTTAACATTATACCAACACATTTTAACAATTAAACCTATATTTAGTGCAGTTTCAACTTAAATAGCCTATTACAAGCCTACCATTGCTAGGACTGCCAGGAAATCAATAATTATCCAAGACTGAACTGTCTAAATGCTAAATTATCCATGAGTCAAAGCAATATTTTCTAGATTGATTGGTGTAGGCCTGAGTCATTTGTAACCACTTCATATCATTTCGTATCATACAATTTTCTATGGCAAGTACTTGCATTTAGTTATATATGCAGTAGGCTAGATTAAGGATTATATTAACTGGTATTTTAATTGAAGTGAAATTATGTCCATTGTCAGTAAGTGAAACATTATAGGAAGTATATTACTGTACCTCTATCAAGGTCAAGAGAAAGTTACCATAAAACAACAGAGCTCTTAAGTCGTTTTTTGATGGTAACTTTCTCTTGAAGCCTTAAGGCTGTTCCTTAAAGGTTCTACATGTACAGGGCAGTGTACATAAGACCAATTACAGGGTGGCGATTGTCAGGGAAAACCTAGAATTGTCAGGGAAAATTGGAAATCTGGAAAAGTCAGGGAATTCTCGTAACAGTCGGGGAGAAACTGACATAGGAAATTCTCGTTATTTTTCTACCATTACATTTATCTGGCAGTCTTTCCCACCCTTTATTTCACCAAAACATTTCACCAACTAAAACGAATGTCCGTCACCGAAGTGCATAGAATAAGCCCCGTCAACTCGTTGAACATTCAGTTGTGAATCTTAGTTATTTAGCTGTGAATCAGTCGTACGATGTATCCATTTTGTATATCTTTAATGCGATATTTGCCTAGTGGCGTTATATTTCATGATCACCATGTATTCCACTCATCCCAAGGAATCCAAGGCTATGTTGTTCAGAAGATTTTACATCGCGTTTTTTTTAACTTCCGAGACACAGGTCAAGAGGTAGTTGCAGCACACTAGCTTGTAGTAAATACGTGTTTGCAGTTCTAAAAATATGAGATGATGATTATTAGAATGGTTTTACAAGTACAATCACACATGTAAACAAAATCTTACGTAAGATCATCTTCGGTTCTCATATCCCCCTTCGTGAGACAGCAATAAGTGTCCTCCTCTCCTCCTTTCACGCTCAAAGTTATTATTGAATGGCCCCCTTATCACCGTCTCAAAGCAATTTGCTCTGGTCACAAACCACCTCAAATATGATATTCCTGAATATGATGCTGCCGACGCTAATTGCCTCCTGTTTTCGCTCGCAGTGGCACAATTACATTTTGTTTGTTTATAAAAATATTTTTACATTTTTGGTTCCCTCTTACAATCAAGGGGTTATAACCACGTTAATCAAATTGTTATTCGCTTCTAAACGTCACTTGTGCCATCTGATTTTGATCCAGTCTAACAACTTGGGCTTGGTTTGTATTTTTCGCGCAACCTGTGCCGGAGTCCGCCAGTAAATTCACCATTAACTTTCCCTTCGATGCCTTTTCAGTAATCTTCAACTTCCCAGAACTACCATGACACGTTACCTCTTCCTTGAAGAATTAGACATTGTCAATTTGTAATTTTACCGAAGGAAAAATACACAGCCACGGAAATACGATACGAGGCCACGTACCCGTGGCCGTGAAAAATGTATTAAAAGTGTGTATAATTTGTGTGAGGGCTTAACTTGTGAAGGTTTAATGTATTTTTTTTTCATTCTTATAGCTTTTAATGCATTGATTTCAGCTTTTAACATTTTCTGAGTTTTGACGAAAATTTAATTCAGCAGAAATAAAATATTCTGATAATAGCAGACCTTTTGTCGATCGGTCAGGGAAATTGGTACGGCCATCAGGGAAAAGTCAGGGAATAGTCAGGGAATTTGAAAATTGGATTTCAGTAGCCACCCTGAATTACTAAACTCTCTTTCAAGTTGAGCAGAAGATGCAGGGGCATTAAGTAAATTATTTCCAAGATTGCTTAAACCTGGATGCCTTATTGCCTGGATTGCTTAAATCTTGCATTTAGTAAGCTCCCAAAAGGTTGATGGACTTTTGATGCCCTTGTTTCTCAGCTCACGAAAAACACTGTCTTTGCTATGACTCATGAATTTCGCTCGGTCTTCCAACCCATCTTCATCACCCGGGACCCTCCGGTCAGTAGCTGAGCACTCTAACCACTAGGCCACCACAACACCTACCTAATCAATGTAATACTTTGCTTTATTTTTTTAATTGCCATTTTATACATTTTATTAAACGTAAAACATTATTTTACTAACAAAAAAATAATCAACGTAATATTCTACATAATCTACGCAATATTCTACATAATCTACATTATCTACACTATTTTCTACGTGTATGTAGAAAAATAATATTCTACGTGTAATGACCCAACCCTGCTATGTATCATACTACTGCTTCCGCATATACACCTGACAAAATTACTGTAAGTACGTCGAGGTCCTAACAAAATCTCTAAAAATAACATTGTGATATAACTGCAATTTCAATAAAATTGTTATTGATGGTGAAGCAGATTGTTTTTCAATTTGGACATTACATCAGATGAAAGAAAATGCTTTCCAAGGCATGATCCCTTCCATGGCCTCTTTTCGTCTGCTGAAACAAATGCGATAAGTTATTTCAAAAGGCTTCCTCGAAATGTCACGAAGAAGGTGAATATACTCATCATAAAAATTAAGACCAGCCAAGGAAAATGTAAAGGCTAGTAATAAAGGCGATACATTTTTGATTTATCAGTTATGGTTTAAATTTTTGGTGAAACTAATGAAAACTATGGAATGAACATTAGAAAATGGATGAGCATTAGAAAAGAGTAGCTTGGTCAGTTGTGCATTTGGGAAAATGGTCAGCAATTCAAGGCCTTCTGCATTTTTAGAGCAGATACGGTGCTTTTTGACCTAATGGTTAGTTGGTAAACTAAGTAGGGATATGAATTACCACAAAAGCTTTCCCCTTCTTTCGGGATTCGTGCTCAGACTCTCCGGATAGAAATACTTACGCCACCACACCAGCCTGATTCCTACAAAATTGTTGACAATAGGTTTCATGGCCATTATTTACACCAACCCTTAGTAAGATGATATTTCACAATAGTAAGGGTTTCCTTGGGCACTGTGAGGTCTGGTTTTATAGAGGTTGCACTGTATTATGTAATTATCCATGCATTTCAGTTAAGTATTTTGGATTCAACTAGGTTCAGCAATAAGGACACTGTTCACAGAACCTTAGGACAGAAGGTTATTTATTATAGCTACAAAAAACAGACAAATTGCACATAAAGAATACGAAAAGTGGACATTTACCTCACAAAATTTCTTGATGAAATCCTTACATTCTGATAAAATTATTGGGTTGATCTCAACATGAGCAGCTTCCAATTCAGTATAATTTGCTACAGCTGCCTTGCACACATCACTTAATCTGTTCAGAAGAAAGAGAAAATGCATCATATGATCATCTACTAATGGGCAGTTGTAGCAGTATGGAATTTGGCTTTTTACGTAGCTCATGGGAATGTCAAGCTGAACACGAGAAAACATTTTGCCTTTAATCAGGTGGTTATGTGCAGTGAGGGTACCTTATTAGGTGAACATAACAGGTTTCCTAAGCCATACCTATTGTTTCCATCATCCACAACGCTACTCTTTCTCTCATAATCACCCGAAACATTATATACCCACTGCAAATCAAAACTTATACATAGGCAAAACTAGGTATTTTTATGTTTTGCCCAACATTCCCAGGAGCTTCACAAAAAGTCAAATTTACTACTTACGACTATTACATTTTGCACTGAAACAGTAGTTTCACAAAATTGAACAAACTTAAAAAAAACACAATAATAAAACTTGGAATACACATCAACAATAAATTCTTCTAACATGTATTATAACATTGATATAATCAAATTTATACTTTTAAGGCAATGAATTTTTTGTGTGAGCGATTGAAAATAATAAAAAAAATGAAATTTTTTGTTCAACCTATGATTACGTCATAACAAGATAAAATAAAAATATTTGTTTGATATTGAAATAATCAGGATAAATAATCTTAATTTTGGAAGAGATAGTTTTTATATTGAGCGACAGGTTAACATTTTATGAGTGATGGGTCAGAACCAAGACTTGATCTAATCCCAATCCTATTTTTCCATCAGATCCAACTCCCGAATCCACCTAATTTATTTAAATTCTAAATTTCTTTTTTTCCTAAATCCTTTAAAAGGAAGACAAATGTGAGATTATATACCTACTGTGAAGAATTCAATGTATTTTCACAAGTACTGGGTGAGCTTTTGAAATATTAACAGCCTGAGGAGCAAGATCATCATCTTCTTGATTCGCTTCTTCGCATAACTTGCATGATTTCACTGTTACACAGCCTGGAGGTGGACTGTTTTCATACATATTTCCACAATGCACAGGTAGATTTAAAAGCACAGACATGGGAAATCTAGCTGTCACAAATAAAATAAAGCATCACTTGTCATTGGGAGTTTTTACTGAAAAAACAGTACCAAATGTCACTTATAACAGATGGCATATCTTTCAGAATATATAACCCACACCAATAAGAATAATGTAGACTTCAGTTTTCATCTTTGCCATGCACTATGCAAAGAGTTTTAGCTCCTGGGGTTGGCTTTAATTTCATAGTTGACTGTGGTCAACTTCAATATGCTTTGTATCAGTTCATTTACCCATCCGCAAAATAAAACAACTCATTGCAGACAGGGTACTGCATAAACTCATGTACCACGCGCACCCATGTAAGACCCCACTTTTATAAGCGTAGAAATAAAAAAAATTTGGGACTTCCTCCATTCTTGTAGTGTGATGTTTTGGAGACCTGAGAACTTTCAACCAGTACCAAAGACTTGACATAGTCCGGAAAAAGACCGGTGGCATACCATTCCGTTGAATGGTATGCCACCGGTAGCAGCGATGTACAATGTGACACATACAGTGAATACAGCCATTGTTCCACTTTTAAGCCGAAAATAACTTTTACAAGTTTCGTTTAGGTATGAATGATACCGAGGAAGTTCTTGTCGAATGCCATAGCATAAAATGCAATTTTTAAGTATACGCTACGTAAAAATGATCAAAAATTTTCACCAATGAAACACCTTTAAGTGTCAAATTTGCATCAAAATCTATCCCTTATGCACTCAGACAGCCATTTTTCCAAGATGGGAAAACTGGCAGATTTTCCCCTAAAGGCTCTTCTGTTCCTATTAGTATAGAGTACTGTTCCATGGTTTTTCTTCAATTCCATATGCACAATTCCGGTACATTGTACTTTCATCCTGCAGTGCAGTTTCCTATTTCTTCAGTCTTAAATCACTTTTAATTTTTCACTTGCCGTAAAAGATCACAACTTTTTGCTTTTATTCATTTTAGAAACAACACAGTTTCCTACTTTCAAAGGAAACTCGAAAATTAACAATGTAGCCTAAGGAATACAGACACGCATGAAGTGAACGCGATGTACATGCTGGTGAAAAGGTGTTTCAGAGAGCGTTGGGTCAGGTGGAAGGTAGTGATGGCCTTGAATGGCAAGTAAATAAACAATACACCCCCCTTACTGACTCATGCAGAGCTTTTAGGGGTCCAGCTACCCTTGGTACTTCTGGGAAGGACACAGAGATAAGGAACTCATGTAAGATGCACACCCCCTTCTTCAACTACTATTTCTGGGAAAAAGGTGCACATGGTACACGGGTTTTCACAGTAGTTTGTCATACATTCTTAATTTTAAGTTGTGGGAAAAATATGAGCACTTCCACTGCAGAGTAACTCATTATTAGAGCGCATCACCTACCAACAAAGTGATATTATTTATTAATGGATACAGCTGTATGGAGATAATGTATCTCATATGTATGTAATAGAGGGTTAAAGATATGCTTCACTAAGGGCCAGTTTCACCAACGAAGATAATCTTTTTAACTCGGTTAATTTTGGGATTAACCGAGTTAATGTGACTTCTCTGTTTCACAAGTACCATTAACTCGGTTTTGGTGCATTATCTCGGTTAATATTTTTACCGGCCGTTTTCGCGAGGTGAAAGCTTATTAACCGAGATAATACTGTAAAAGCAACATGGCGCGCAGGCGATTTTGTCAGCTACTTTTAGATATTAGTCGAGACATTTGAGTTCAATTATCGTTATTTAAGGCAATTACTAGGTTGATTAAGGAACGCGCAATTTATTTGAACCTAAAACCTGAGATTTGATTTATCCCGAGTTAATAAACGCTACGAAAAGCAATTAGCAACAATTCAGGTGAGATCTTCTCGGGATTTCCACCAGGTTAAATATTTATATAACACCAGCTTCACTCACCCTGAAGACGAGTCGTCCGTGGAAACGTTGGTGTTATAAAAAGGATAAATAAAAGCAAATAGCACGTATCTAACCTCTAAAACTCTATCTTATTTAAATGTAAATAGTACACTTCTCACAATAGACACTCCTACACACTTCAACCATAATTAAACGTATTTTATAACGCTCATGAATTCTTGCTGAGTAATCAGGGAACGTCATAGCCGCACATGGTCATGAAAACGATTCGCCCGTCGCTAAAAATCTTAGCGTGACAGCCAGCCGGAAACGAATTGCAAAATGTCAATACAATTATAAACATGTATACCTAAGGTTGATCAAGTATCTCTTGCCACAGAAAATGCTTCTCTCGTCGTCGTGTCCAATTTTTCATAATCACGTCTGGTGAGATTTAATGCAGTACGAAATTGCTCCAGCGTCTTTCTTAATAAATGACGATAGGCCTCACATTCATATAAAAAGTTTATTTTGAATCACGCCTAACGTACCTCGACCTCTATTTCTCCTCTCTCGTAGCTTTCTCCGGAAGAATTGTGGCTGCCACCGTTGTATGGACACTAGCAGTAGATGCGAAAATTAAACCATACCGATTCATTATTAATAGCTCTACTTCAATTCCGATGAACTCAAACCTCAATATCTAGAAAGCTTTGTATAATGAATATTATAATTACTAAATATACACCATTCTTTATTACACATATCACGCATCACTTCTAAACAATGCAGAAGACGTAACAAACGTAAACAAACCATCGATACCGCTGCATTGGTCGGAAATCTCCCGTGAATCGATATGTGCTATCGATAGGCCTACCTTTCTGCACGTAACAGGGATTCAAGGAATTAATTCGAAAGATCATTCGCCGTGTTAAACGCCCTAAGCAGAAGCAATGTCAGGTCATCACTTAAATTCATTCGCGAATGAATTCGTTCGCGATTCGCATAATAATTCACCTTGACACCAATGACAACGACGAAGGAAATGCTAAGTTTTAAGTGATCGAAAGGTACCTACATGAACTTAGGGTTCTTGGGTACCTATAACCAGTTACTGTTCGTTTTCGAGACACTATAAATAAAGGCAATGTAATTTAAGTTCATTCCAGTATTTTGTTTCTCTATCTCCTAAACGTAATAGTGAAGACAATAAGTGATATCTTAGGGGAGATGTTTAGTAGAATTAGGAAAAGCGGGGTTTGAAAATATCTTATAAACATATAGACGATTTTTGAAAGTGATTATAGATGTTTTCTAGATATACGTAGAAGATAATATAGATGTTTCGTGGAAGCTTAGTAAATATTTTGTCCTTCATGGGTCCATTGGAAATGCCTTTAGTTACAATAAGCATGAAGTTAAATCAGCTGAATTACAAATCGGTTAGGCGCTTTTATTTGTTTGTTGACGTCAGGAGTATGAGAAATTTACCAACCTAAACATTCTCAGAGAAATCTCGGTTTAAAAAAACTGAGATAATAATAACAGTGGTGGAACGCAAGCAAGAGATTATCGAGATAATAATATTAACGGAGATAATGTAAACTGCGATAATGGGACATTTTACCGTCGTTGGTGAAACTGGCCCTAAGGTAAATACAAAAATGTAAACTTTGTGGAAGTGGTTCTTCGTAATGAAACAGATAAATTTGTTTTCCACACAGATTATTTAACGTAGGTCCCAAGGTTCAATGATACTTCATCAGAAGGATTATGGCATAGTATCATCAAAATTTGGAGTGCATACTGAGTGGATAACAAAGTTCTCTCTTTCATTGTGCGTGAAAAGGCTAAGGGCCACAGTTTCAGAAGGTCATTTGATATGAATAAGGGTGGAAGAAGTTCTTGTCACCTCTCAAGGTTGTCTTGGAGACACACCATCTCCTCCCCACGCCCTGTCTTCTTCTGGCAGAAGCCCGCCAGCTCATCCAGACAGTTGTCCTCGATCTCTGGCTGCAAATCAATGCTCACAGCTCTCAAGCGCATCACTCGACGCAGCTGCTGGATGCATGCATCACTTGGCGTTGCCTACGTCCAATCAAAAGAGAGGCAAAGGTTAAAGTCCAGACTACACTAATGCTTTGTAACTAGCAGGCAGCAAGGTTACTACAACTGAAGGCCAATGGTTAAACTAAAAAAGTTACAGTGGACTCTTGTTAGGATATTCCTTGATAGCATAATATCGATGGAGGCAGGCGATACTTGGTGGAGCTTAAATGCACTGAACATGTTAAGAAAATTTACTTTGAACAATTCCACAATTATAATTTGCCTAGACAATGACGCTAAGACGTTGAAATCGATTGGTAAAATAAATTATAATTGAGGAATTGTACAAAGTCAATTTTCTTAACATGTTAAGCACTAGATAGCATGTTTAATAAATAAATTTTTTCAGTTGCAATGTACTTTTTATTTGCAGAAAATTAATTAATACTAGGTGAATTATGCACCCTTTCACTTTTACACAATTTTTGCACTGTAAATAAAAATTTATACGTTTGTGTGAGATCCAATCAAAAAGCTTTCTTTTCACTTTAGCATGAGTATTCCAGTACCCCTCAACTTTGAGGTGAGTTTGGAGCTGAAGAAAGTACGGTAATGTGTGGAGGTAAGTATGCAAAATGGCAAGGGCCTAGCCACGGCCTAGTGATACACCGGTTCCTGTCAGATCACCGAAGTTAAGCAACGTTGGGCCCGGATGGAGATTGGATGGGTTGCCCTCCTCCATACCTCTACCATGGTGCTCTTGTCCCCTAATTGCAGTTTGGACAAGGAACTACCACAGAAATCGAGGAAAGTGATTCTTGTTCTGCGTAATTGTACGGCACACCCTAATTGTTCCACGTCTTAAAAAACATTCAGCTGGAATTTTTACCAGCCAACACAAAATCTCTTGTCCAACCTATGGACATGGGGATCATCGAAAATTTGAAAACAATATACCACGCAAAGTTGATTGATCACATTTTAGCATCAATAGAAGATAATCTTCTGACATCATATTCAACTGCCAAGGAAGTGGGCTCAAAGGTGAACGTCCTGCAAGCAGTAACATTTTTGGCAGATAGCTGGCGAGAAGTCACCAGTAAAACGATTAGAAATTTTTTTATTCATTGTGGTTTTAAGCACTCAAGTGCAGAAATATCGGAAAAACTTGAAGGTGAAAGTGAAATTGAATCTGTTTCTCAGCTGCGTCAAGATAAGAACTTTGAGGAGTTTGAAAGGATCGACTCCAATATGGACTGTAATGACAACAATCATAGCAGCGAAGATGATAGAGTGGAAACTATACTAGCTAAACAACATGATTTGGTGGAAGACGAGGAGAGTGATGGAGATGAAGACGTATCTCAGTGTAGCCGAATGACTTCTGCAGATGCCAGAAAGTTTATTGATGGTTACGACGCTACTTCATGTAAGAGGGCAACGAAGAAAGTCCGATGTCATCATTAGATGCCTGTGCCAACTTTGTATGCAGGACGAGGGTGAAGAGAATGAAGCAGAACACCCTGGACAAATTCCTTTAACGAGGAGCTACTCATTAAATAAATAGTAAGTCCTCCCTGGTTTCTATGCAAATGAAGCTTTAGATTATCAGTTATTCTTATCTAACATTCCATCGTAAATTCTATATCTAATCACAAATCCTTCTTTTGCAGGATTTCTTATAGCGAATTTATCCAAAGTAAATCGATGCCAAGAGATTTTTTATTACACAAGGTTTCCCAAAATGTTTATAATATATGTTTTCTTATCAATTTATTGTTTAAATACTATGTAATTAAACATTTTGCATTTTTATTGCCATTTAGCTTTCTGACTTTCATGTCAATGCTTATTTAAACATATTTACAGGATACTTTGGACAAATGGGGCAGCCGCTTTATTGGGGCAAGGTACACCAGTCCCGATGTGTCCCAATCAACCGGAGTCTACCGCATATGTACTTAATTTTTTAGATAAATATTTAATATTTGTTTTCACAGCAATTAATTTTCATCTATATTTCATCTCCTTCCATTACTTCAGAGATACCAGCCAAGAGGAAGTGAGGTCATAGGGGCCTCCAATACGAGTCACAGAGAGAATAATTATAGAGCTGCTGGTCGACCATTTGTGAGGTGGAGACTAGTGATTACAAATGTAAATTCTTTTGGGAAGCGGGGAGTTTGAAGTGTAACAACTCTCAAGAGGGAATCCGTTCACCCTCATCATCCCCTATTCCTTCCATTCCACCCACACCCCTCACCTGCTCTGAAGGATCCTGCCTGGAGTCCTTACCTTTCGGGGAAGAGAAGCCTTTGTACCCATCAATGGCAACAATGAGAGACTATACTAGATCCTTTGAAGGCTAAAGGCACTGGCTTGGACCCAGGAGTGAGAATCTGGGAAAACCAGAATCCTATTAGGCCCCTTGTCAATCTACCACCTTTCCCTGAATGTGTACAATAAATTAGGGTCAGTAAATCCATCATATCACAGATATATCTGGTCTATATTTTGGTTGGGCTACATTAAAGTTCATTCTGGCTCAGTTTTAGTCAAGTGTGCTTTTTTGTCTGTTTCTCTGTATGATGCTGCAGATTTCACTCAATATTTCAGAAATTTTGGTATGCAATGTAATTTTTTTTACAAGGATTCTAGCTAATTCAATGCTGAAATCTAACGTCCATATTTTCTTCATCAAACTGTCTTCCTATACATACATCCAGTTTTCTAATTCATAGCCACAGCTTCTAAACAGAAATAATCGGGGATAGAAATAGAGCAGGAATTTTCTTTGGGATTCCAACTCTGATACCGTAGGGTTGGAGAATTTGTTGGATGATGTGAACACAGATTTACCTGCATTGGATGATGTTAAGACACTTCACTGTGCACCATGCAAGAGATGCTACAATGGACAAGACTATAAAGTGCTTTATGACAATCTGTTGACAAAATAAATTCTCTTTTCATGTGGTGTGAAAGAAACCCTATAGGAAGGCTTCACAATTATATATCTTAGAAATAAAATGTGTGAGAAATGACTTTAGAGCCATAGAGTGGAAATGTAAAAGAGAAGTAGTCATACTGACTAATATACCCTCTCCCCTAGGAGAGGGTAATTTCTGCTATGAATAGGGAAAGCTCTTTGGAGGGCAACTGCAGAGGACTGATTAGCATCATGCTGTATACCTCTTGAAACCTCATCGAGGAGAATCTGTACACCCTTTCCAACTCAAAAGTTTTTTTGACATAAGCAGTATGAGTGACACAGTATTTAAGACACTGAACATGGTCCGGCCATATTCAGAATCTCAACTCAGTTCCCAGCGTCACACTGAGAAGTAATACCACCTTTGCAGGTAGAATATGTACACCGATTAGATGATCATTATTATTACTACTTTTAAGGTGTAAGTAGTAGAAGCAAGAATGTAGTTGAGATTCTGAATATGGCCTTATTATTTGGCTGCGATAACAAGAGTGAATGTTAGAAGGGGATATTTAAATTGTGCTGGTAAGCATTCATCTCCCTGAAAGAGTAAAGAAAAGTTTTTTTTGGAACTTGATAGGCCTGCATAAATTTATGGTCATTTCTGTCATACACACACTACAACATTGCACTCCAAGTCTATTAACATCTCTCATTCAATGGATATGTTTAGCAATCCAAACAGAGTCACCTCGATCTTTAAGGGGGAGTGGGTGAGGTGGATGCAAGCCACCTTAGTGTTGCCAAGTGTACCTCGGGGTCCCGGAGGGGGTGATAGGCGTGACGATAGAGGCACGGCAGCACCAATGCACTCCCATCATCCGTGGCTCCAGCGTTTGCCTGGCTGCTAGGGCACAGGTGGTCGGCATCCTTGCGGCAATGCCGGTAAAGGACTGGATCAAGGGAGAACTCTCGCGACACAAAGTACTGTATCTGGAGGAGGGCTTTCTTGCACAAGTCGGGCAGTTTGTCTTCCCCAAGCAGCTCCATCAGACAAGTCATCACCCTGTATTAAAAGATTCAAAAACATGAGAGAGATAGAAATAATGTGCTCCATTTTAAGGAAGAATCTGAATGTAATAGTGCATCGGGGAGGCGTACACTGTGCCACTAGAGACGTAAAGTTGAAATATTCACATCACGATCCTTTTGCCGGGAAAAGATTTGTGCTAATAAATGAATCCGAATCGGATGCCACTTATACAATTTAGGAACACCTGCAGGAGTATATTTAAACTGTACCGAAGTTCATATCATGAAGAATGAAAATGATTTAAGAAGCCATTTCTTTCTGATTATTCTCAGTGACTCTCTGTAAAATAATGTTCAGTAAATGTCAAACCGCCCATAGTCCAGCAAAATCCCTAATTCGGCATCACTTCCGTCCCGATTGTGCCGGATTAAAGATGCTCAACTGTAGCTAAATAATTGGGGGAAACTTTTGCTATGGACATTCCATTTTTATGGATAATATTATAATAATGTTACTGCTACCTGGGTACTTCTGAGTCAGAAGACCTACGTGACAGGGACACTGTAGCTTGAAAGGAAGGGTATTCCTGAAGTGATGCTTTCCACAAAGTTATAGAAAGGAAAACAATCAGTACGGAATGTGTTAAAAAAGAGTTGTAACAGGTTGTACACAAATATTACACTAGAATTCATTGTTGCATGAAAAGGCCAATGCTTTATCACTACATAGAGACAATGTCTAGATTATGGCCATAGAGAATGAACAGCAAACCATACCCTGAATCACCGGAATTTACAGTGGAGCAGTGTGTCTCAGCTGTTGCCGCACAAGCTTTCCTAAGAACAGGGTCAACAGTCCAATTTTCCCCAATGTCAGCTTCTCTTGCAAGTGCCTCCAACTATAAAATGACAATAAGAGGTAAAGAATTAAAGGAATGGCTCACTCAGCTCAGAGTCAACTCAAGAGTCCAACTCTAAAGGCATGCATTGCAGGATATGGGTGATACTCATAAAGCACAATTTCGTAGGCATCATTACACATTACAGTGTATGCATTATGTGAAGTGACTTCCGGATGCAAAAATTTCTCTGCAAAATCTTTTAACAAAAGAGTAAAACAATGCTTTAACAGATATTTTTACTATTAAAAGAGAAAAAAAGGGCTCAGAATTTACATTAAAGAATGAGCTACATGATTCGAATAATTCAAAACAATCAATCGATATTGAAAATTTAAATCATGATGCTGGATTCCACCCCACCAATACCTGGAAACTTGTCATGAAATACATGAATAATATAATGGAGAGCAGTCAGCCAATGGAAAGTCGCACTGAGTGTAGCCGTTGGCTTCACTAATCAGGAGACACTTGACCACCAGTACCTCCCTCTCCCACTAGCAGAATGTAAATATATACCCACAATACTTGAAACAGCATATCCCTAATAATGGAAAACAAGTCATTTTCGGAAAAGTTGGAGGAGATAGAGGCATTGACCTGAGAAACCTTCACACAACTAATATGCCAGAAAACACCAAATCTTACAGTGGTTTGTAACATTTAGCTGCTGCTATATGAGGGGAGAGGGTCATGTTTCATTTACTGCACTGAAGCTGCCAAATTCCCTGGTAACTCAAATAAAATTAACCTTGATTCAAGTCTATTTATTTCAATTTTGAAGACTAGATTGAATTTGATTACAAATAATCCAGTTTGTGCTTTCCCTTCAGATATGATTATATATTTGATGAGGATAAATTTTAAATTCTCTATCTAATGAATATACACATAAATATCTAGAATTTCCACAGGGAAAGAGGATGCCTTGGTAGCTCAACTGGTAGAGCACCTGGCCGGAAATCAGGGGGTCCGGGTTCGAGTCCCGGTCAAGGCGAATGATTTTTTCTCTGTGGAATATCTTGCACATAAATATCTCTTTACGGTAAAAGTAGATCTAATGGCAAAGATTATATAACAGTATTCTCATGTCTTGCAAAAACCTAAGTATATTTATCAAAATCAGCTCATATCTTGAATTCACAAAACACTCATAATTCAGGTTCCCAGGTGTTACATAAAATCAAGAGTCTACTGCACCTGCAGGTATGAAAAGTGTAACTTCACTTTATTCACTGCCCATGGGTTCCATAATTCATTGCCACTTTAGGGCAAAGTTTCACCAACATGAAAATGGCACTGAATTGCCAAATGAAATCATAGCAGTAGCAGTACTAAGTCCATTTTATTATAAGCCATCCTTATCATTTTTATTATGTCAAAGGAGCACAAAGAAGGGTCAGGACTGAACACCAATCAAATGGTTTCTCAGCCAACGAAAAGGCATTCTTTCCAGCTCAGAGGAGGAACTTACCGCTCGGTGGCAAGCCTTGGAAATGCGCCGGCCCCGCCGGTGTGAGGGCCGAGCATTCTCCATGAGGCAGTGGATCACCTCTGCCCCCTCCACCCCACTGCACAACTTGGCCACCTCTGAGGAGCAGCCCGACACCACTTCCGGGGAGGTGTGGTAGTCTTCGAGGAGGAAGCGTCGGTGGGCAACCATGCCAGAGCGGCACTCGGGTGACACAGTACTCCCTGCGAGAAGAGAGAGGGCACCTTTAAATGACTGGACAGAAGGAGGGCACATTCAAGGCAATGCCAAATCCACTCCAATCTCCAAGGCTGACAAGATACCTCTTCCAGGCGAATTCTGATGCCAATGAGAAATGTGTCATGTCCAAGATAACTTTTTCTAGCGTTCAGTCGAATAGCATTTTTCTCTAATTCGAATAATGAGTTTGAATATCTCACATATTTTTTAATATCTCACTCCATTATCAAATACTACATAGGAGTTTTTCCACGAATTTCAATTACAAACGACAATTTGAATAAAAAATAGCAAACTAAATTCTAAAAACGAGGATCTTATATTTTGGAAAATAATTCAAATATTAATGAAAATGAACTTATAATGTTTCTTTTAACTACACTTTAAAGGATAGTTGTACAGATATAAAAAATGTATTGTTTGATGAGGATGAGATAAGGAAAGTGAACTTTATATTAGAAGTAAAAACACAGCTATTTCATCCATAAATCTTGATCCAGGAAAATATTATCCATACAGATGATGGGAAGTTGATTTTTTATACTATAAATTTAGTTGTTTTTTTGGAAATACAATTGTTGCTGTTTTTCTGTATTGGTTAAAAATCCTAAAAGAATATGAAACATGAGAGTTTCTCGTCAAAAATTATAAACATATTTTGCACAGCAGGAAATTTTTGTGACCAGAAACGAAATTGCCTTGATCCAGAGAGGCTAAAAATGTTGGTTTTCAGAAGAAAAACCTAAAGTAGGCTAAAGGGTTTGTGTCATGACCTTTTATCTCTATTCCTTAATGTTTAAAGTCTGAATTATAATTTAGGTTAGCGTTTTTATTACTCTTATAACTAATTATTATTCATATTAAAATTCAACTTATGATGAGTCATATTAATTTGAATCTGTTAAGACATTTTTTATCTGATACCAAACATGTTTTGTTATTAAACATGGCATTTGTTATTAAACATGCTCATGTAAAAAAATATAAAACTCTTGTTTTCTCAAACAGTTTTTCATTCGAAGGCTTCCATGGCGTGGCAATGAATGGCTCTGCATTTCTTTCAGGATTGCTCCGCGTATGTTGACTTCACTCGACAACAGTATCGCCAGCATTCCAGCTGGCATCTTCAGGTCGACTGTTGTTCGCTGAAGTTTTCGCCACCTATATATAGGATGTCTTGTCTCGTTGCTGCACCTTGATTGGTTGGATGACAGAGGGTCCTTTACCACGCACTCTGTAATGGATATCCATCCTCTCAATTTAAGTTGTTAGGTGCCTTCACTACCTCAATGGCCTCTCTTATCAATCTTGGGAGATAACGTTTCTCTTTAGGCAATATTTTAGTTTCCTCGAAGTCTATCTTATGCCCTGGTTCACTCCATGCATGCTCGGACACAGCGGATAAGTTGTATTGTTTCTTCTCCTAGCTCTCTGGTGTTCCTTCAGTCTTACAGCAACCGATCTGCATATTTCACCAATATAGGTCTTCCCACAGAAGCACAGCACTAGGTAAACTCCTTTGTTCACATTTCGAAACTGTTGTCAAGTGAAGTCAACATAAACGTAGCAATCCCGAAAGAAATGCAGAGCCAAACAGTTTTTATTTTCAAAATGTCCTCATAGTGGAATATCAGAAGTTTTTTCCCAAAGTAAATAATATATTCAAATTTATGTTTCGCAAAATTGTATTTTTAGATTTCAAGGAACATATACTAATAATGTATAGGAAAAATAGGTAAAAAAACGTATATTTGTATAGGTTGATGGTATAGTTATCGAGAATCGAGATTAGATTTTCCAGGAATCGGTATCGGTATTGAGAATCGATAAATTTTGGTATCGACTCATCTCTAATTATTAGTAGTACTTTACCAAGTTAAATACACATCTTTAACTTAAACAATGCACAATTATTTAAAAAATTTAGTTTGTAAAATGTGACATCATGCAATGAGGAGTCAAAAAAGGAACAGCCAATCTCGCGAGCTTTGGAAAGTACATTTATTCATTTGCTTTTAATGTAATTCTCGTAGTTATTATGGATTATATATATTCATGCTTAACTTAAAGATGAATGGCCTATCTGTAAACTAGTCGTAGTCTGTCTCTGCGTTGTCTTCAACTTTGTATGTTTAGTTAAAGTTGCAGAACAATTCCAGTGTACATGGTAACAGAAATTATTGTTTAAATTATTCTAATTCTTGGAATGGGAAAATTAACGTTAAGAATGGCATAATATCTTAGCAAGCTATGAAGCAATGTTTCAGTAATTTTTTTTTTTGGCATTTTCCACAAAGTACCAGGGCAAAATTTCCAGATAATGGGTGTTATGATCTGGCAATCCCTAATCTGGCAACACCCATAATCTGGCAAAATTGCCAGGTCATGGGTGTTCCCAGATTAGGGATTCCCGGATTAAGGGCGCTCAACTGTACTATAATACTTCATTTATTTTAACCTCCCATTTTGTCAGAGGCATGAATACATACCATTATGGATTGCTCCCTCCAAACAGAGGAGAATGTGAGCAAGTCTCACATCCAATGCTTCATCAGTCGCATGAGGCCTCCTTCTCCGACAATGATTGATGCGGACATCATCTCGGCACGCCCGGGTAAATCCTTTGCTAGCCTTATAATCACGAGCTACGAGGCCAAGTCTTCGACTTAGCTCATTTGCACACTAAGAGGGAGATTAAATCATTAAAAATAAGTCATCAATATTAAGAAGCAAAGATAAAATCCTTAACGCCATCAATGAGTCACCTTTAATTATCATTACTGATGCATGTTCTAAGGCATTTAAAATTTAAATAGTAAACCCTAGCATGGACTAATATGAGCAACAAAAAGTAATTTTAGTTTGATATGACACATTCTGAAGCCATGAAATATTTCAAATATATTACTCAAAACTGCAATCATTAAGTTTAGATGCACAGTTAATCCTCATCAACAGGAATAATCAGCAATTAAGGGGTTCAGGAACCAGTGATGCAAGCATGATGCTTAAAAATCACAGCCTAAGAGAATATAAGTATAAAAATACCAGAGGCAGAGAGCAATTTCATATTCACAACATTTTAGTGAAGTAGGAATTCAAGAATAAGGATACCAATCCTTGGAAATAAATACAAGCAATTTGAGAAAAAAATCCCCAAAATTTTTCCCTGCCTTAGGAAAAAACTGTTACAGTAAAACCTACATACAACGAATTTGTTGGGACCGAAAAAATTCATGACTTCGCTGTAGGGGGTTTCGGTGTACGGAGGTGATATGCGGGTTGCGTCATCGCAGGGGCACCCAAGTGTTCCGTGATGTTCACGATGCAAGTCGTGTAAATTTCTTAATCTTGCTTTATTCACCTTTCCTATAGCGATGATGAACAGTTGTTATTATTTACCATCAAATACCGTGGCTATCACCTCGTGATTTTCAATCTGCGTATTTCTAATTGAAATTATTGTTTTTCCCATCCATTCTGCTCTACGCCTCATTGCTTACTTTAGTTACGCTCTGATATTAAAGGAATTCCAAAATTAATGCCTGTGGATTATGTATTTTTAAAGTGCTCCATAATTTTTCTGAGTATCTACTCGATATTATTCTTGGAGTGCAATAATTTAAGTCAATATCAATCGGCAGTTTTATGCAGCAATTTTGCTTGAGAGAGCACATATTGCCATTTAGACTTTCGAAATAAAATGCATTGTTGGAATTGAAATTGAAATCCCATTGAAATACTGGTAAATATCTATGTTCGAGACCGGTATATATTAGATATTGATAAACAATGATGGAAGTTAGGTGGGGTGAGTTAGTTACCACGAGTAAAAACGTGGCAGTTGGCAATGCCCTGAGGTCACAATGGCAATCTCAGATGATAATGCATTGATGATGCCTTCATAGAAGCTGGACACGATCGGTATTCTGTTGGCACACCCGTTCTTCGGTGCCAAAACGCAGTACCATCCTCGATTACGCCAGGTAATATTTGAATCCACGCCTTGTTGCCGTTCATCCAGTAATTACCTCTTCATACTTGAAGAAAATTTAAAACCAGGTTTGCCCTTTTTCAGGCCTTTGCATAATGTCTCTCATTTTAAAATGTGCGCCATTTGCAGGCTAAAACTATTAAACTGGAATAAGTGGTCGCTAAAGCAGAATCACATGAGTTAAATATGTCTTATGTTAGCAATTTAGAGAATAAAAACACGGAAAAGAACCTGAGCCCACTCTTTTCGCATCTTTTATGACGTTAGAAGGACCTCTTTCTAAACCAAGTATATGAGCGAAGATCGCTGTTCTGAAAACTCTAGTTGCACCAGTAATATTGCATGCTAACAATTTGGAATGGAGACGTTTTGAGTTGGACGCAGCAAGAAATCTAACCTAGCGCACGCACTGAAACGAGTAAGAGGAAAGACTGCATTGCCAACTAACCCCTCCCAAACATTCCATACCAAAATGCCTATTATTCATTAACCTTCCCCTCCGAAAGAAAGAATAACTATGCCCTTACTCGCCTCTTTCTCTACAATGCTGCTGTTATCTCCCCTCCCCTTCCCACGTTCCTTCGGGGAGACCTCCCTCGCCCATTCCACTCCTCAATGACTCCCCTTACCCCTAACCGAAAGCTCATGTGTTTCCAATATATTGTGGCCCAGTGGTATGCCGCTCTTCAAATAGCCCAACTGGTTAGGCACACAGAAGAAGTACAATAATTCCTGTAATAACTAATCCGGTTTTCGATTTATCTCTCCTTCACTTACCTCCTCACAAATATTAATACAGGACCATCTACCATCCTCGCCGTACATACAGTCAGCTCTCGTGCGACTTACCTCAGCCGAAACATTCCATATTGCTTGAAAATGAGTATTTCAGGAAGTTAAAACAAATTTCGAAAAATTACATAGGTTTGAAGCAATTTTTTTTTATAAATAAGAAGCGGTAGCTG
This sequence comes from Platycnemis pennipes, assembly GCA_933228895.1. Classification (NCBI taxonomy): domain Eukaryota; kingdom Metazoa; phylum Arthropoda; class Insecta; order Odonata; family Platycnemididae; genus Platycnemis; species Platycnemis pennipes. The sequence goes on along the minus strand of OW121855.1, from coordinate 113,452,803 downwards.
TTTTTAAGTAATATTAATTCAAAATTATTCTATTGAAAATAGTTTTCCAAAGTAGTCTGTCTCATTTCTTTGCTGGCTGCTTGCTCAACCTGCCGCAGAATCTTCAAATTCTCTACTCCATCTTCTGACATTAAAAAAACTCGCTCCAAAACATCTATTGCGTCCACCACTTCCTTTCAACCGGGGCGCACTACGCTATTGCTGGGCTCTCCTCTCTCTTCAAAGCTCACATCCTGCGTCTCTGCCAATATTTCGGGATCCTCATTGTCGGCAAATACAGCGATATCATTATCAATACTCGCATACTCTTCAAAAGATACCCCTTCAATGTTTAATAATTGAGCGAATTCACTCCATTCCTCCCTCTCCTCCGGCTGTGGGTCGTCTTGGCCGTCCATCTCTCCGGGAAAGCCTGCCCTCCTGAAGCAATTCGAGATCGCGCTTCTCTCTACTCCATCCCAAGCAACACACAGACGCTGAATGGCTTGCAGGATGTTCCAATTCAATGACTTGATGTCTTCAGTGTATCCTAGTCTATTTAGAAGATATTCTACTAATTGCCTTCGATATGCGCAATGAGTGAAAACAAAGGACACTTGACGTGACGCTGAAGGTATCTGTTCGACGACATTCGATCAGTTGACGTCTCCGATGCATACAGCGCTGAAGATTCATTGAGCCTAACTACTTTTTCGTCGTTTATTTATTCATTCATACCAACGACAAATCCATTACATTTTGTACAGTTATCAAATAATATATATGTATCTTAAAGACATCGTTGTTGACCCTATTTCTAAAATAAGGATTTTTTGTCTTGAATTAAGAATTTTAAAAATTCCCGACTCAGACCAGAAAATCATGAATAATCCACGATCATTTCCCTGCATTGAAAATTCACGAATAATTCCCGATTTTCCAGGTTTTCCCGGTCAGTGGACATTATGATAAGGGATGCTCTACGGGATATTATCGAATTTAATTTAAAAAGAGCTGCTCCGCGGACTTTCTGTCAAACCAGTTCGACTTGTAAACTGCCTAGGCGGTTCAGAGAGGAGCGCAAAATTGCCAAGCGCTCCTGCTTGGAGTGGCACAAAGGTCGGAGTGGAGCAATAGATGGAGCCACGGGGAGTGGAGCTTTGGCTTCACTTACACGTTTCTTATGGTGGAAACCATCAGAGTTGACTATGGCCTTCACCAAGCCAGAGCGTCAAGTTTCCTTCATGCAATCGCTCTGTAGGTCTCAGATTTGAACCCCTTCGAAGCTCGGAGCAGAACGTTTAAGATGCGATACACTCCGTTGCGGTTCTACTTCCTGCTTATTACGTAAATATCGATGGAAAAAACTACCTGTAAATGTAAAATACTGCGTTTGTTCTCAATAATTCGTTCTAGAGGGGCACTTTTCATGTTTTGGGCCCATTCTCAGACTTCGTTGTAGGGAGTTTTCGTAATTAGAGAGGTTCGTTACGGGAGGTTTTTTTGCGTGCATTGTCTATTGGAAGGGTCCGGGACCGGGCCAATGACTTCGAAATAGGGAGGTTTGCTTAAAATTTCGCTGTATGGGGGTTCGTTGTAGAGAGGTTTTACTGTATATTGATACATTTTGAATTTAAAATCATAAACTAAAACTCTTCATGGAAATAGGTATTCTTTATTAATACTCATGAATATGGATGGTACATTCATTGGCTATGCTCCAATTAGATTCACCTTTCCAATTTTCATAAAAGTTGCTAAAATTTCTATTTGCACTAATATGATAGCATAAAATTTTTGTTTTTAAATTAGTTTAGCTAATTGAATCTGAGGGACCTAGTAAATCATTTTATAATAATAATATTATTTGTTCTGTGGGATATTTACAAATCATAAGTAAAAAATTAAAATGCTCAAACTATTACAATTAAACATGGAGGAAGTATTCTCGGGTTTCCCACCAGGGTAAATAGTTGAGTTACCAACATACATCAGGGCCCAACCTCATCCTGAATGCAAACAAAACAAAATCTGACCAGCTCAAATTTTTCGGTATCTGAACAACAAAAGTAGCAGCTGATCAATTAGCTGCAAAATGAAATAAATATAGCTGCTAGCTACTTTTCATTTATAAATAGTCTCAAAATACTAGAGTTTTTACTATTTCTTAAACCAATAAGTTAAATTTGAGAAGTAAATTTCTTCAGTAAGTTCAGGAAAACACATTTAAAATTAGTTAACAGAGTAATTACGTAATGATTATTTTAACTCTCCATCCCAAGTTCTCTATCACTAGGGACACCAAAAAATGGTAAATAAAAATCATCAAAAGCGGTGAAAGAAAAAATGGCAATTTTCCACAAGAATAAAGATATTTAATTTGACCGGTTTCGGTGTACAACACCATCTCCAGACCTGAAGATGTACACCGAAACCGGTCAAATTAAATATCTTTATTCTTGTGGAAAATTGCCATTTTTTCTTTCGCTATGATATTCCACCAAATTAAGCCTGAAACAACTACCTTTAATCAAAAGCGGTGTTTAAAAATGACAAATACGGTAAATAAAATCGTTTTTAAAAGGTGAAAGCTGTGTTTAATGTTGGGAAAAATGAGTCTTAAAGGAAGGGTTTTTTTTAAATATTATTAGTAAAGACTACATACCAATGTGAACAAACAGTTACAGGGTTTATAGGAACTTAGAAATCCTGGAAAAGTCAGGGAATTTAACGTGTGGTCAGGGAAAAATTGCAAAATGTTTAAATTTATCACCTGAAAATGCCAAGAGATCAAAAACTGCACATAGGAGCGGAGGAGGAGGGTGAAGGAGGGGATGACTGGCCTCAGGCCGACTTCGCTGTGGAAGCAGCCCAGGGGCCCTATTCTGGTTCTTTCTGGCTATAGTCTGCATGATTTGGTGAAAAGATTGGCAAAAGGTGTGCGCATTCATATTCTCATTTTCATTCGCTAGCGATTTTGCCAGGACGCTTTGTCCCTCTGACGACAAAAAAGTTATTCTTAGTCAAATTTTAAGTCACTTAGCCAAACTTGTAGAAGGATGTGAGGAAGGAAAAATCAAGATTGATTCAAAGAGCTACTTTAACATGACATCAGGTTTGAAGGAAAAGCCAGGTTAGCCTTCTTTGCATAACTTTTTCTGCAATTAAAACCCTTTCTGAAGGCATATCAATATAAGGAATGATAATTTTTATTTTGTTGACTTAAAGTTGTTGATCTCTTATTACTGGAAGTTCATATGATTAATATGAAAATAAACCTACAATTTTTAATAAGTTTAGACTTCTTTGCTTCCTCACTACCACTTTTATCCCTATAAATGACCGAAATCTTAGAGTTTTCAGGCGCTCAAAAGTCAGGGAAAATCACTAATAATGGTCTGGAAATCCTGGAAAAGTCGGGGCAAATGAAAACTCCTATAAACCCTGAGGTAATAGTACATACATTTGAGATCCAATACAGAAGTTATGGCTACCCTACGCAACATAAAAAACACAGTAGGCACTCATAGAATGACATATGGGGAGCATGCATTCTCCAAACTCGGGTAAGCCGACAATAACAGAGTGGAGTAGTGGACTGCAGGTAATGAAGTTCGATTCTTACGCTGTTTAAAATTTTTTTTTTTCAACCAATGAATGAAAAACTTTATCATCCTTCATTTCCAACCTTTGTGTGTGGATACTGACTTTTTTGTACTTATATCGCTTCAACTAGACTTACAAATGCATCACTCAAAAATACAATGCAAAGTTTACGTAATGATTCCACGATTTAATTCTGTAATATAAATTTTTTCCAATCATTTTCTTTCGCCAAATTTAATTATTTTTTTGACTTATAATTTGGCATGAAATTTCTGATAATCTACTTTTTTTAACTGCCTACTAGCATTACCCTAGGAATACAGCACGGCTGTATTCTTAGGTAGTGTTAAGGATCGAACTCGCGACTGGCAGTACACTAGCCCTCATTTTTAACAAATACGCTCTCATAGGTTCACGGGAATACGGCGAATGTAGGCGATCCGCGTGACATTCGGCTTAATTTTTTTCTCGCGCATCCGGAGAAAAAGGTCAAGACGAGTATTTTTTATTTTGTTTTCCTCGTTTGTGGCACGGAAAAAATCTTCTTCTCATTTCGTGACCCGAGTTACTTAACCTCTCCTTGTTGGTATCTACCATACGTACATTCCATTCCATTCGCGGGGCGCATCGATCACGAGGCCGCGAGATGTTAAAATCTACGATCCGGATCTCAATTTTTACTGTCCTCGGATATGATTTCAGTAGCGAATGAAATGAAAGACCCGTGGATCTTTGAATCCGACCCGACCATCCTTAATTTATGTGGTACATTTGTAAATCTAATTTAAACAACAAAGTATAATAAAGTGAGTATTCAGATGTAATGATTTGAAATTGAATATGATAACATTTTCGATGCAGTGACTGAAAGAAAAAATTAAACTGCGATTGGGATCGAACTTCGCACAGTACACTAGCTCTCGTAGTAAGCCCGATCCCGGCGAATGTAGGCCACCCGCATGACATCACACGTATTTTTTTTCCCCGTGATACCGGGGTAATGGGGGGAGAAAAGTCATATACCTTTATTTTGCTTCTAGTTGCACGGGAACATTTTCATCTAATTACGTGACCTTACTTACACATCCTCTTCTTGTCAATATCTGCCGCACCTACATTCCATTCACGGGGCACTTCGATCGCTAAGCTGCGAAAATTTAAAATCTACGATCCGGATCCGATTTTACTCCGTGTCTTTGGATCCAAATCCGGAACCGAGAAAAATGAAAGATCCAATCCAGCCATCACTAAAGAAAATATTTCATGCTACAAAAATTCGGCATTTGCAAAATATCTCAAATTTCGTTAAAAAATCGTGTTTCAAAGAAGACACTGTTAATTTCGTGATTAAACCCTAAAGTCGCTTATTTCCTGAATCCTGTCGCAAAAAACGTTTCGCGAAAATGTCATGTCCCTATCTATCACACATAATGATGGTAGGTGAACAGCCTCCCTCAGATTTTTTTATATCTGAAAAACAAAAGTACCAATGTCATGCAATAGCAATTCACTGGAAGCTAAGGCAGATCATCTTCAATTAGGTGGGACAGTCCCCGATTCTAAAAGTTTGTTCCGCATGGTGATTACTCCCAGAAAAATTTTCCAGACTTCCAAAATTTGCTTCATGTACTCTCATGGACCAGCAGAACTATCTCATCATTAGCATACCTCGACTTAATGCCCTGCAAGCTGCTGAAAACTCTAAAAAGAAGATGGTACATCTTAATCAACCATATCTTAAAACACCCTCATGTAGAAAAGTGAACGGGAAGAATGGAAAAGGCATGCCTCGTATGAGATATATGGAACAAGTTGTGAAGGATTAAAAAGAGAAGAATGGGGGCGTTTACTCGGAACCGAAATCGCAATTTTGTACATAAAATTGTTAGATGGAAACGAAAAAAGAAATTTAGTAAAAAAATTAATCTTCTAACCATAACCATTCACTCATAAATCAAAAATTAAAATAAGCAAAAGGTGACGCCCACCGAAAATGCTGCTGTGATAACATTGATGTCACTTTCCTCCCGTCATTGAATGCTCGTATGGGAAGGGGAGGGAGTGGGGGGAGATTCTCGGAAGATCTGCTCGCACAGATGATGTCGTAACTGCTCCGATTGGCAGAGTCAGCTGTGTCCCTCCCTTTGCGATAAGGCGAAGTAGCTTCGCGGGCTCAGTTGTGATTGGACGAAGTCGATATACGTCAGAGGTTGCACCACACCCACTTTTCCAAAAGGGTTAAAAACATTAGTTTTTCCCTATAACTCGAGAAATAACTGACGGATCAAAAAACGGAAAAATACGTGTCTTTTTATTTTACAAACTCTATCATATTCGATAATAAAAAAAATATGGTAAATGACCCCCATTATGTTAATATGAAGAGGTTGACCAATAGAAGAATCGAGTGGAGGGCTGCGTCAAACCAATCCTAGGACTGTTGACCCTTGATGATGATGAGTGTGGAATTTAGGACACAAACACTTCTAGTATTTGAGTAGAATATTCGCAAATCTCGACAAACAACCCACCTTTTTGCTGACACTTTTATCCAATCTGTTCCGGATTAGGCAAGTGTATGCATCCACACTTTCATCATTTTCTTTGCACATGCGATTGTATTCGGCAAAACACGCCTTGAAAAGTTGTCGGTCCAACTGCACATCCTCAGCTTGCAACTCCGAGAGCTGCATGACATGTGAGCGGCACTGCTCGTCCTGCACTTGATCCAACTTGAGTTGAAGGCAGGCCAACGTCCCACCCTTTAAACAAAGCAGAGCATTCGAGACATGAGGAAAAAATATGTCCATCTTTGCTTGAATTAATACCATATAATATCATATGTCCCTCCACCAGAAGTACAAAATTATTCTACATAAAATAGTGCAGTAGAAATTAAATGTTCAATTCCAAGATCCTTTGCCTGTATAATTTCGTAATTACAAATGTTGACATACACAGTGATACTTTATCTGTTTTTAAGATGAGCTCTGAACTTTTAATGTGCATTGTAAAAATAATACTAAATAATTGAATCCATCTTGTACCATGGTAATCTTAACTATTGTGCAATTTTAATTATATACTTTTATATATACATATATTTAGATGTTTTGGTGTAATGATGAATGCATATTGTTTTAAACTGGGCAGATATCTGTAATAAGGGCAGATGTCTGTAATAAACATTATCATTATAAACTTTCAGACTCCCTTTCCCACTTTCTTAATGATAAATAGCAAATAATTTCTATCAATGGCATGAGAAAAGTGTGACATCACTCCACTTTGAATCAATAGAGCCACACTAATGTTCAGCTAGTTCTCTTAATCCTTATTATACAAAATCATCATCATGCCCGTAAAGGCCGCTTTACATGGTACATTTTATTGTACAAACGAATGTATGAAACTGAACGAAACTGTATGTTTGTCAGAATGGAATTAGAACAGGTTCTATTTTCTGTTCAGTCATTCACACAAGCCTTCACACAATGCTGCTTTTCACGGTACAATTTTCCTCAAAGAAGCATTTGTAGAAGAAATTGAACAAAAAATGTACCGTGTAAAACGACCTTAAGGAAATGAGCAAAACAAATAACAATCACCTCCCAAGACACTTCATTGTGGCTGCACTCCAACTGCTTCACGTCAGCTTCACAGTGTTTCGCCAGAGGGCCCATCATTTGGGTGAAGCCAAACAACACCATTCTTTCAATTTTCTGGAGGAACACTCTGAAAATTAAGGAATTTTAAAATTAAGGAATTGACACTGCATTTCTACATTCATTAGGGATTAAAGACTACATACATACTAATATCATGGTGAACACAATATGATTAATAAAAAAAATAGGCATTATGCTATAGGCTAATGAATTAGGTTTATTTATTTACTCATTGCATTACATTGGGAATTATGCCCGGTGGTAATGGTCAACATTTCACTTTAGTCAATAAGTACATATTTTCTCTGATAAAACTTATGACACATTGGAAAAACTAAAAACTATCAAAAAATACACAAATAAATACACAAGACCCATTACAGTTTAAAATTTGAGAGACAAAGTCTCTTTTTGAAATCCTTATGACTTATTGGGAAAGGGTTTAAGACAGGTAAGGCATTCCACTCCTCTATCATTCTGTTTACGAAGGAAAACTTTCCTGTGTCTATTCTTTGTTACTGAGCCCTTATTCTAAGCCTATGGTCTTTTTTCCCTATTCAGTGTGGCTGGAGCAGATTTTTACAGATTTCTTTCCATCCCATTTCTTTTCTGCATGCCTTGTACAGATTCCCTAGCCTGAATGCATTCAGCTTCTTTTCACTGGGTGATCACTCAACAACTTAAGAGTGACTAGTGAAGGTGAATAGTGATGACAATTTCTTCATCTACAAGAGAGAGATCAAAGTCTTAGTCAAAATAACTGCAAACTTGTGATGCAGGTGGCTAATACACTAACAATGAATACGGCTTCAAGACAACATAAAAGAAAGTTCTTAACAGAGTTCTCAAAGTTCAAAAATAAATTTTGTTTTTTATGCTAGCTGATTCAATTATGGTTTTCAAACAGGATCTTAGCATAGAAATGATTTTTCTCATAGTTTTGCCTTATAGTTAACCCATTCAATCTGGGCCTGTATGAAGATATTGCTCCCAGCCGTGGAACTCAATATTTTTGTTTACAGTTTCTTTTTTGTATTTATGATGACAAACAATGTTTATATTTTGAATATAAACAATTTTTTCAGCTTTTATAAAAAGTTTATGACTTTCATGAATGTCAATGGGTCTGCTGAAAGATGCGAGAATGCAACCTGCATTGCTATTTCTCCACCTACTTAACATTTCCAAATGTTTTCATGAAAATATTATGCACTTGGTCTTATGATCATGAGAAATTAATATTTTTATGCATTAATTATTGCAATTATCAGTTGATTAATGATTTATTCTCTCTAAGCTCATATACATATCAGTACGCGAATATTTGAATAGCATGTAATTCTGTTTTGTTGTAAGACTATGCTCATGCAATTTCCACAATCAAATATCTGCATGCAATACTGTTTGAACACATCAGCTTTATATTATAATTTTCAAATCTGATGAATGGTAAACCTTAACAAATTACCAATATTTTATTGAAATTAAATCACCAAAAATTTGAAATGTCTTAAATTTTTGCAATATAAAATATTACAAGTGTAAGAAAAGTTAGGTTATCTGGGCCGGTTAGGTTAAGTGGTCCACACTTTCAACTTTTGGTGGTTGCCGTTTCCTGTCTTCTCCAATGGATGGCCTAAAGAACACCACAGGGCAGACAACCTAAGCCTTTACTAACAGTTGAAGAGCATCATCTGTACATAATAGTGTGATTTGTTACTTTTTCATGATCACAAGTTTTTTTTCCCTCTCATTTTGTCACCATAGAAATTGCTGCCAAAGAAGAGTTATGGAGAAGTTCTTCACACCATATTAATTGTGTCTATTTTTTAAAATGGTTTGTTTTGTTTTTAAAGGAACTTGTTTCAATGGATGTTTTGGGGTAGATAAAGAGAAAAATGTGCTTAGGGGTTAACTGGACACCTAGCCAGTTAGGTTATGTGGACCAGGCCACCTAACACCATCATATTTTGCATAATTGTGTCACATTGATGATTTACCATTACTTTCTAAAATGAGTTGGAGTTATGTCATCATGTTCTTTAATTAATTCTAATCGAGTTACATTTCTAATTCCAATTTTTTATTTTAAGTGTCTCGTGTTCAAAAGCATACAACTGATCACCAGCCTTTCTCAGTAGAAGATTTGAAATTGGCTGTGAGTACCACCAAAGAAGGAACAAGTATTTGTGCAGCATCGAAACAATTCAACATCCCAAGGACAACACTAAAATGGTTGGTTGGAAAATCTGTTAATGGATGTGAAGTAAATTTTAGACCATCCAATGAGCACAAAAAAGTGTTCACTCCAGGAGAAGAACTCTCTTTTTGGTCCTACTTAAAGAAAATTGCAGGTATGCATTTTGATTTATCATTCACAGACACAAGGAGGCTGGCATATGAATTTGCAGTGAATAATAACCAACTATTGCAAAATTGGTGCCAAGAAAAAATGGCTGGGAAAGAATGGCTTCGTTATTTTATGAAGAGACACAAACTTTCCCATATGCAGCATGAAGCTATGAGCCGTCCATGATTGTTTGGCTCTTCTCCCAGCCTCGCGACGGGGGTCTGAGTGCAGAGACACCACCCCATACTGTTCCCCGACGTGCTGAGCTGCCCCCAAATGTTCAACTCCTCTCCCGGCCTCGCGATGGGGGTGTGGGTGCAGAGACTCCACCCAATACTGCCCCCTGAACCCTCCAGCTGGCTTCAAATGGGGCTGGCATGGTCGGGGAGGTATATAAAGGGCGAGTGGATACCGGACCGGGGCCTTTTTGGTTTCTGGCCCTCCAACGAGGCGGTCGTGGAGTCAAGAGTTACTTCGGGAGGAGACCGCACCAACGCCTCTGCTGCTCATCTGCCATCGCCTCATCTGCGCATCCGGAAAAAAGCCGGTATCACCTGTCCTTCCCTAACCCTCATCCCTGGCACTTAGTACGGCCTGCACTAGCACTTCTCCTTTTTATTGTTCCTGTTGTTTGCTGTAGTGTTTTTCATTATTCTTAATAAACCAGTGTTTCCGAAACTTGTGTTGTAGTTTTCACCACGCAACTCAGTTCAGCTACAAGTCTAAGCCGTGCTACCAGCTTCAATAAATGTAATATGGGTAAATTTCACTCAAATTTTTTTTTTGCATCCGCACCATTCTGTTGGTCCATATACTCATGGGATACCAATAGGCCTGTCATCAGGTTTCCCAGGGGCTGAACCAACAGAGCTTGACAAACATCCATGCCCTGGATGGAGAACACCCACCCAGTCAGGACTCGAACCCGAGACCCTAGGATTAGCAGGTGAGGACTTAGCCTCGCCACCACCTGGGCTGGCTTACATTAGACATGTTATCACTTACTATTATGATTTACGTTTACACATGTTATCACTTGGCATTTAACCGAATATTACCACTTTACATAATAATTATTGCAACCACGACCTACATTGTACTGGGATAAAGTGCAAAAATATTCCTCAGAGTAAATTTGAGGAGTGTGAACGCAGGGCGTCTAAAGTAAGGCAGCTTACCGCTGGGGTCGCTGCCGCCACCTCTTGTTCTTTACTGCAGACCAAGGCAATGCAAGAGGGAGCGAAGCGGGGAATACTCGCTGAGGAGATGAGCAGCCGGGAAGGAGAGCTATTAAGGGGGAAGCGCAGAGGCTGAAGAATGAGTCCTCCGGCGACAAAGGAGGAATTCGATGGCGCGTGAAATGTCTCGCGCGGAAAGCGATGTTTACGCCCCGGCAGCACTTCCCAACCCCCTCCCCTTCCCGCTCACACTCTCTTTTCGCTGCCACGTCAGCCGTCGCTGGTGGCGTCCCCGGTCGCCAGGGAGTTCAGTCCAACAGAGCTTGACAAACATCCATGCCCTGGGTGGAGAAAAACCCACCCAGTCGGGACTCGAACCCGTGACCCTGGGATTAGCAGGTGAGGACTTTACCTCGCCACCACCTGGGCCGGCATTTGATATTTTAAAGCTGACTTTGAAAATTTTGGATTTGGACCAGAGGACATTTACAATCTTGATGAAACTGGCCTCACTACGGTGCAGAAGCCTGGAAAGATAATCTCTCCTTGTGTCCAGGAGCAAGTGGGGAAGATGACTTCCGCAGAAAAAGGCACTCTCATAACTGTGTGTGGTATCATTGGGGGCAGAGAAAAAGCAGTTCCTCCATTTTTTGTGTTCCCTTGCCTGCATTTCCAGAATCATATGCTTCACAATGCCCCACCTGGAAGGAGAGGTGCAGCTCATACCTCAGGATGGATTACCAGAGACATATTTATACGGATGTACTGGCGCATTTCGTCAAGCATGAACGGCCATGCAAAGAAAAGCCAAAGCTTCTCACTTTAGATAATCATTTGAGCCATATGTCAATAAAGGAAATATCATTTGCCAAAGAAAATGGCATAGTTTTATTAACAATACCACATATAATCCATAAGCTCCAGCCACTGGATGTAGAAGTTTATGGCCCTTAAAAGTCTTACTATAACAAGGCTTGTGATAGAAGACTACTCAATCATCCTGGTCAGACACTTTGCATTTATGATGTAGCAGGCCTAGTGGGCGAATCTTTTCCCCCTGCATTCACTCACACTAATATCATTAAAGGATTTAAAGCTACAGGGGTAATACCATTAAATGACTAAATATTTGGTGAAGGTGATTTCCTTTGTTCATCTGTGGCAGACCGTCATTTCCAAGCTACTCAAACTGATCAAGTTCCTTCGGCCAATCATGTCTCTACTACTGATCCAGTTCCTTCAACTTCCAGCAGCACTGTTACTCATACAGTTTCTTCACATTCCCATGCACAGCAATCACAGACAGCAGAATATTTTGTGTCTCCTGAGTCATTGCGGCCAATCCCGAAGTGTGGACCACGAAAAACAGATGGTTGTGGCAGAAAGAAAGGAGAATCTCGTGTGTTTGTACTTACGGTTTCCTGTTATGCCAGAATAAATGTGTTCTTCAGTAAGTGTCATTGTATCTGTCTTTTAATGGCCCAAACCCACCACTATGCGACTCAAGAAACATTTCCTAATGCTCTGAGGGATGCCCAACAAAGATTTGAAGGGATGATTTATTTTGATTTTCACCTTCGTGAATACAGCCTATTCTAGGTCTGATTTTCTAATAAAATTTGGTAAATAAGTATATTTATGTATTAACAATTAATATTTTGCCCAAAGCAGTACCCCAGATCACTTGTAATATGTTTTCAAGATGATTATAAATTTACTGAAGTCATATGCATTAGATTCAGGGCCTGGTCCAGTTAACCTTACCGGCTAAGTTAAGTGGTCCTTTTGCAGAAGATTTAAACTTTTCAAGTTTCACAAAAATGGTACGTACTGTGGGGATATTTCTTCACAGATTGTGAGGAGAACAGTTTGCTTTAATTCCATGTGAAATTTAATGTAGATAAGTTAAAAATTTAATACTCCAGGCCATTTAGAAAAAAAGTGGCCCAGATAACCTAACTCTCCCCTATTTGCTAAACAAAAGACTTATTGCATAATAGCGTGTGTTTATCACTACCATTTGTTTTTTTCCATAGCGTCTCACCACAGGGGTGTTAGTTTGCTAGATGTATCTCCTACCATTTCAAGGTTGACTCAATATATAGGTAATAATAAACCTGATTATTATTGAATTTGTGCATGCTAATTGTCATTTATCCAAGGCAACTGGGCAAAATAGACAAAGAAGGAACAATTTATAGGTAAGAAGTGAAAGTGATAGGAACAGCAGAAGGAAATGGGGGACACACAGCTGACTCTGCCAATTTAAACTACTGGTTGTTAGACTCCATTTGGATTATTTCAAAGGCATTGCAATTCAACAACATTTATCATAATTTGTGAATGAGCAAAAAAACTTCGGTACACCTTTAGTCGCACCAAAATATGTACCAAAATATTTGATTGTTCAGTTGTTTTGGGTTATTTGCAGGATGCGACAGGATCTCCCCAGGCAACCTCCCCTCCCCACCTCAGCCCCTTTCTGTTCTTCCTCAAAACAGTCAAGGACGGTAGATAGGTGATGTAGATATCCTCAATGCAGCTAGTTCAGGGGGCATGAACTTTGGCTTATTTTAATTGTTGATTTAAGAGTGAATGGGTCTGGTTAGAAGATTAATTTTTTCTTTATAATTCATTTTTCATTTCCTTCTAACAACTTCGTGTACAAAAGAGCAATTTCAATTCTGAGTAAACTCCCCATTCTATGCCAATGTACATAATGCAGTCAAACTATCTCCTGCTGGAATACCAATACGTCCCCAGTCAAAGCTACAAAATTCTGTTTTTTCTCACTCTTTTCCACCTTTATCTTTAAAATTGTGCATTAAGTTACTACGAAGCTGAGGCCAATCTCTAACAGCATTCACAAAGCTTGATGAACTTGTGATGACATTTTAGACTCAATGCAATGAACTCATACAGATATCTACCAATGTTAACTTGGATTCCCCACATGTAAACCCTGTTCCTTACCAGCGTTGTAGCAATGCACATTTGTTGCAATTCATTCATTTCACCATCAAAACTTACCATGGTCACCACGATCATTCCTTGCTCCCCATTAGCAGTAATTAACTTCATTCCTATCCCATCCTCATTTAAATCCTCCACACCTATTAAATGTTTTCTGCAGGGACCACAACCAACTATTTCTTCAGGCTTCACACATGTGTTATGCAATTCTTCCTCTATGTGGCCACACGCTGACCTGGGTGTTGCTTGCACCTTCCTAGGCTCCCACAGCTACTAATATCCCATCACTTGTCATGCTGCTAATGTCCGTGACTCACCTTTCCAATCCACTACAGCTCCCTTTAGCTCACTTTGCATTCACACCTTCACATCAAGGTCCACGGGAACATAACCACACTGTCAAACCTGAAGGAGGACATTGGCATCACTGGTCCAAATGGGGAAAGGGCCACTTTTCCCTTTATGCCAGAAATATGTTCCAGCCTTGACTGCTCTGCTTCTGTTATCATCTATGCTCCGCTGCCATATGCTACTATATTGCAAAAATGCATAGATGGTAACAGAAGAAAAGAAATCAAGGCTGGAAGCATTCGAAATGTGGAGTTACCACAGAATGATGAAGATAAAATGGAACAACCGAATGGCAAACAAAGAAGTCTTATGAAGAGTGGGAGAAAAGAGAAGTCTGCTGAAAACTCTAAGAAGAAGATGGGACAACTTAATCGGCAATCTCTTAAGACACGATGGCCTGATGAAGACAATCGACAAGGGAAAAGTGAATGGGAAGAATGGCAAAGGAAGGCTTCGTATGAAATATATGCAACAAATTGTGAAGGATGTAAAAGAGAAGAATCACGTTAATATGAAGAGGTGAGTGGAGTGCTGTGTCAAACTAATCTTAGGATTATTGACCAATGATGATGATGCCACAAGTATTTTCCCACAAAGATCTGGTGCCCAGAAGGATCCATTAGGATGTGCCCAAAGAGGCTCCACCAAGATTTCATCCGAGGACCTCTGATCAGAAGCCTAAACTACCCAATTGGTTACAACACCATCAACAATGGGTGTATACGTGCAATACTTTCTTCAGACTTAAAACATCCAGAGATATCGACAATTCTACTTTCATGGCGCTAATGGAAACTTACAAGACAATACTTGGTATTTTGAAGAGCATAAATTGGAGGGGAGTGTTGACTCACATGGAAACTTGGCGGGCTATAGTTTCACAGCTGGGGGTAAATACATCGTTGGGCAACGGATTTACCATGTTTCGATTCCGGGGTTCAGCGGACGTCGAAAGTCTATCGTGGAAATCTAAACTTTCTGGAAATCGAAGGTGACTGAGAAAAGATCTCCACCCCTCCATTGTACATGCAAATCTCAAACGTTCTTTGCCAGTATTATGTGACATCCAATGTTACTTTCCAAACCCCCTTTAGAGTGATTACTTGAGTTGGGTGAGCAAAGCAATACGTGCAGTTCGTTACCATGAACTTCGACGATGGCTAACCAATTTCGCCGAATGCAATGTAAAACTTAAATTACTTTTCGGAGCAAATGACAGAATTCATAACCATCGTCCCGTACCTTACTTACCGGGAGCAAACATGTATTCAAAATTTAACTTACTTGCATCTGGGATTACGAATCCTCTCTTTGTTGTCCAATACACAGGATAAAGATGGCGAAACGATAGGCGAAGGAGAGGAATCTGGCAAATTAGATCCAGATAGGCATTGAGAAAGACTTTTCTCTTTCAAGTCTATGGGGCACTGAAGTTGCAATGATGAGCGAAGATTGGATTCTTCAAGGAGCTCTAGAGAACGAGCCCACAGGATATTACGGCATGATTCTGTTATTTTGTTCACTTTGTTGTTCTGCAGAAGTAAACGAAGGCAGCCGGTTAATACCGTCGGTGATTAGTAAATTTTTCAAGACACTGAGAGTGGCTTACCTCGTTCGAAAGAATGCAATCCAAAACATCCAAGTCATCTTCATGAATATACTCCTTGCAAAGTTCTTCAACCACAGGCTTGCATTCAGGATTGTCAACCAACTTCTCTCTTCTAGGGACACTTCTTCTATTTCTTACCGTGTTCAAATGAGGTACACTCAATGAACCATTGCTGCCCCATCGACAGTTCACGCATTCTATGTATTTAGCTTCATGCGGTGCTATTTGAGTGACACCGTTAATCATCTCCGAAGGATTAACCACAAAGCAGAGGCATAGGATAATGGAAACCCAGACATCCATCATGTTTCTTCTCAGGCCCATAGAGAAAAAAACACCCAATACCGCAACTAGATAGGAATTCTACTGTCTCGACGTTTCATTAGATATTCCAAGCATTTTCTAAAGTAAATAGAGATTCCATGCGACAGACGTGATCTCTACGATTCAAAAACACTTTAGTCCACAACGACACCGGTTCCCCACGTTACAAACACCTTCCCATGCTGTTCATTCCCTAGATCAGAGTTGGAACGATTGGAACAATTGGAACCATTGGGTGCATCCAGGGGGAGTAGCGCTCACTGAGCGCTCAGTGAGCGGATGGGTGATCTCCCCCTGGATGCGACCGCTACGTAGCCGCTCAGTACTGAGCGGTCGCCATATTTGTGAGCGGTGTTTTGGACCGCTCACTTCTCTCAGCCCTTAGGTAGCGGCGCGCAATCGAAAAGTTAGAAAAAGCAAAGAACATCCAAGAAGGGTTATAAATCCGGTTATACATGGTTCTGTGAGTTTTAAATTACTTAGATCAGAGAGAAATCAACAAGTAGCACTAATTAGAAACTGAAATTGTAGAAATATATTTTAAAAACATCGCTCGATATATCCTCCATTCTATAATGTCGCGGATAAAGGTAGAAATCGTACTCTTTTAATTAATACTATTTCTCATTAGACTTTGCCGAAATGTGGAGATAAATATTTGGTCATATATAGCCTTTTCAGAAAAACATTCATCTGAATTAGTACAAATTAAGCTTAATATCGGTCGTCATGTGGCTTCTTCGTTTCTATAGCAGACGACAGTGCTGGTGTATCTTGACCTTCTTACGGAATTAAGTCCACTTTGTTTCACTGTCACATTTATTCTAAATATAATAATTGTCCTTTATTAAATACTATCGAAAATAAAATGTTAAACCACGCCTAGTATATAGTGAAAGACATATAAATCGACCATTTGCCGAGTTCGTACACGACGAACGATGAAAATCTCGAAAAATACTTTGATGCAAGACTTCAGGATCCAAAATTTCTTATGATGTACGTGACCCTAAACAAAATTGATTTAATCGTTAGTTGGGAAATATTCTTGTTTTATCAAGTGCAGGCAAATATGTTTGAATCTTTCAGCATATATCACAGTGATAATTCGTGAAAGGGTAGTTGACTGCTTAAGCAGTCAACTACCCTTTCACGACTAATATCATCGCTATTAATAATTAATAAATAGCTATTCTGAGAAATTTTTTCGACTTTCGCACCTATTAGCAATTTTTGCTTTTCAGTGTTGTCAAATATTCATTTCTATGTATAAAACTTGGAGCGCACAGAGCTGAATTCATACAGTGATATTATAATATGCGTTGTTATAACAACTTATATGCTGTTGAGCGCATAGTAGGTATAATTATATGCTTTCATTCTCATGTTCAGGAATAGTAATAAGTTGCTATGTATAGCTCAAGACAAATTTTCACCTTCTCTTCATGAGTTCGAACTCATGAAGAGATCCTTAAAAGATCCTTAAGGATTATGAAAAGATCCTTAAGGATCCTTAAAAGGCGACCATGGTCATGGCAATGATATGTTATTGTCATCTTTCTTCTTTTTCAGCACCACTAATTACAGAAATGACGTTCCTTAAAAGGTGACCATGGTCCACGGTGACCAACGGTGACCAACAATGATGATGATGATGATGTTATTGTCATACTTTATTCTTTTTCAGCACCACTAATTACAGAAATGACTTGTTAAGGGTCTAAATAACTTTTCACTTATCATAGGCATCTTAATATTACTCTTGATAGAGATTTAATAAGATAAACTTCTATAAAGAGCAATTAAAACAGTTCACATCTGCCATATGTGGACAATTAAAATTTTTGGTTGTTTAAACAACCCAAAATTAGAAAAGAAAATTATTTGGAAGTCATCCACTGAATTGGTAACCACATTGTTCTGTGGATGACTTTCAAATAATTTTCAACCTTGCATTAGTGTGTCTATAGACAGAAGCTTCTATAGACTTCTATAGAAGCATCTGAAGGGGGGGGAGGGGTGTCACCACCGAAACCCCCATGTAAACGGGAGGTTCGGGAATTTTTAAAACTCTATATTTTTTTACCAATGGGGGGTTACAACCCCCAAGAGCATGAGTAGAATGATTGTATGTATTGTATACCCATTGTATGAGTAGAATGATACATTATTCCAAAAGTACCTATCCATGAAGTTATAATAATGGGCTTCCATTAATGGAAGCAGTTCTTGTTAAACGAATGGCCCCCCAAGTCCTCTGAGTGAAATCAAAAATTGTAATTATATACCATGATTATGGAGGAAGAAGCTTCTCCTAGGAGATGGGTGAAAAGGGAATCAGTCAATTACCCAACATTTTCTGAGTGCTAATTTGGACAGCTATGGCAGGAAAGAAAAGTGGGAATATATAGAGCAGAATTATATACATAATATGTATATTGGAATGGGACAAGATAGATTATGATCATGGTAGAGTTCCTCACAAAGGAGGCCTTGAGGGACTTAGACCTATATAGGTCCATAGTGCCAACCACCCTTCTAGAGAAATCACCCATAAAGGCCAGTCACCTTGCTGAAGGCCAATAGGTCCCCTATGGGGATCTCCACTCCAGGTACCTATATAGGTATAGTATATATTCTGAGTCCTCATTACAGCAGGACACGCACATACTATGTGGGATGTGGATTCATCCACTTCTTCGCACCACCTACATATGGGTGTATCTATATGATTCGCAGGAGGTGTAGGTGCCTCAAATCACTTGGTAGTGCTCTGTAAGGAGTCCCACTACCGTTCGTAATTGACCCCTATTTAGTGACAGAAGTCTTTTAGCAAGGCCAGGCCTAGGTTCTCCTATATGTAGTTTTGCCTGTCTAAAACTTGGTATTGTTCCACAATTGGACTGTGGCTGGATCCATTCTTCACCAGCTCATCAGCCATCTCATTTCGTTGGAATGGGGAAATCAATTATAATTCCTGAGAAGGAGAAGATGTCGGTGGAGAGAGGATAGTTTCATAACAAGATTGTTTCTGAAAGATGGAAGAGTTATATTTTCAGACCCAAAATAGCAGTCTGAAAAAACATTAAATTGTGTCATGAGGCACGCCTTTTGACATGATTTCTAGTTCTTTTTCTATGGAATGGGAGAGTGGGTAGGTCATGTATAGAACAGAAAGCAAGGGCATGGGTGAAAACAAAGAAGTCTGTGTGCACACATGGGTGCATATTCTCACCACCAAAAGCATAAAAAAGGACTATGAAAGAAAGTATGTGGTATCTTTAATAAGGATGAAATATAAAAAGCATATAAAGAGAACTAATGGAATGTGAAAAGGAAAGATTCAAAACAGGGCCATCTTTAAATGTTGATGAGATAAATAGAGTTAAAGGCGAAAGGCAACGCTGTTAACATTTTTAAAAAGAATGGTTGAAAAGCTAAGTATATGCTGAAGAGACATAGGTATGTTAGATAGAAATACTCACTTCAAACTATGAACAAGATAGGTATTAAGTGATATATTTAAATGCCTTAAGTGCACTTGTTATGGTTTCACCATGGTTATACTCAAGACAATCATGCTTATTACAAAAAATTTTATGCTCATCTGCATTGCGAAACTTAAGGTAGTTCATGAAATGCATGCGTTACATCTGCAGTGAAAAAAGGAAATCTTATATCATCTGAGCAAAAACTCAAAGATAGGAAGAAAGTTAACCACATTAGTGGATCCTGAATGTTCCATAATAATGCTTCTCAAGGTCTTACAATCATGATCTTAGTTTATATTTTGCTATATAACCTTAGCCCTTTGAGCACTGAAGTACCCCTAGACTATGACAACTATAAAGTTTTACTATCCCATTTTCATTTTAGAAATGGCCCAGAATTAATTTGACTTGTCAAAATTTACTTTCGAGTTGTCAGATTGTTGAGGTGAATCATGCGATAACATTCGTGTTCATGCTAAAATAACGTCGAAGTAGCCGAGAGTTTAGATTTTGTAAAGCGCATCGGTCGGTTAGCAATTGCTGGGTGAGCAGTGACAGTATAATTAATCGTCAGTGACCTCTCTCATACCGAGAAAATGTTAGAGAAGAAAATTATGAAATCGGGCCTAAATGCGTTCAACGGCGATGTTCATCCTGACCTTTACCGAATGAAAACAATTCTTTTACAATCGGACAATTTGCCTGGCTACTGACATTCCACGGAGTACGCTCCGTCGATTTGTATTTTTATATGCGTCTAAATTTGGAAAGTATAGCCTGAAAGCAACCAAAAGTGTGTCTTATGCGATGTTCGAACAAAATATTAACTACATGCTCAAAAAAGCTCAATACGCAGAAGAATAATATTAATTATCCCCTTCGATCAAATTGAAAGCGACGCCATCTTGGCTGTATTTGTTGTTGTTGTCCTATGCTTACTGTCGTTATATCTTATTTCGTTTATAAAATTTCGTAATTACTATTATTATGTCGAAGTAATGTAAACGGAAGTTCTTCCTAATGCCAACAACCTTGCTTTAATTCGTAATTTTCATTTTAAGTCTCGAAGAACGAACTCTCTCGCCAATAGAGGAAGATTCAAATTCCCACCGTAGCGCTCACCATCCAGGGGGATGCAGCAGCTGAGATATAGCGGAAAGTTCGCTACCGCTCAATCGCTCAGTGAGCGCTACTCCCCCTGGATGCACCCATTGGAACGATTGGAACCATGGGAATTTGAATGGTATTTGGGTATTTGGGAAAGGTGTCGTGAACCGAAGTGTTTCGGAATCGTATCATCTGTATTATGTGTTCACGTCGTAAGCATGGAATCTCTATTTACTGTAGTAGATATTTGAGATATCTAATGAAACGCCGAGACAGTGGAAGAGCCTGTCTCGTAGCGGTATCGAGTGTTTTTTTCTTTCTAATCCTCATATTCTACTAAAGGGTTGGGAATCTTCGGTAGCAAGATGGTATGTGCAATGCCCCAGCAAGCCGGTTCAAGTTTCTATTCAGTTCAGGAAACCTATTTCCTCTGCTGATATTTTAACTCATTTTTCACATTCTGTGGGCCCCTTTTGTACTTAAATTTTCCCTGTCTCATCACCACATACTTAATTTTTCCTTCCTTTATAAGACTGTAAACAGCGATGGAGAGGATGAATTAAAACTTGTTCCAACTCCACCTTTGCACATTTCGTACCATCGAGTGATTTCCAATTTTGCCTCCAAATGCATTGAATTTCGGTGTGCCATTGCATCTTTTTCTGGGCTTCCAAGCAGGTCGCAACTGCACCGCAATATGTGATGTTTTCATGCATTGATATCATATAAATAGAATTAATGGGTACTTCTATAGAAGTATGCAATTATCGGTTCATTAGAATGTATGAACTACATCTTTACACTTGGACTGCGACCAACTGCATTGGTTCTCATTACGTTTAACACTGGTGGAAACTGTCATAAAAACAAGTACAAGCAGTACAAGGGCCTTGCAATGCTGGATATTTTAGCTTGTCAGTCAGGCAACTAATTGAATGGCTGTACTAGTTCTAGCAGGTTTACACATTAGTTTGATATTTAGAGCAGATCTTCTCATTTATTCTATTGTCCTAATCTTTATGTACCCTTATAGCTCTTTCTTCTAAAATTTGTGTGACAACAGCAACACACTGTCTGAGGATTATTCAGTGTTCTTATTCTTTCAAATCCTTTATTTCCAAGATATTTTTTACTGAATGCTTCAATTTCTTCATATGTACTCCATCATAGGCATGTAAACTTGTACAGCTATTTTGTAGGCCAGCTTAATTGATGTCTTAACATTAATTTTCCTCTTTTGACCCTGTAGGAAGCTATTCACATGAACCAATATATTGGTATGGACTTCATAAGCATATTATTACTTTATTATCCATAGGCAAAAACATATGCATGGAGTCATCATAGAAAAAATATAGAAGAAAATAATATATGCTATGCCGTGTCATCGAAAAGAAATCATAAAATCCATAGAACATAGCATAAAACATAATACATAATGTAAAACATAATGCATACATAAAAAAAACATCAATACGGAAAACAGTAAAATATTACAAAAATGTGTGGTCCATATATTCTTTGGTGCTATAAAGCAAATTTCATTATTCCTACCCCTGCATGTTTATTGATAAAGTCTGTATGATCTTGTTGCTTCCTTCTTCCCTCATCCTTTTCAGGCCACTTAATCTTACTGATGTCCAAATGTCATGGTCAGTGGAGTAACTATGGGAGGTGCAAGTGTACCCTTTCCCCACATTTAATGTAGTGGGGGCACTGAAGGCACTCTCCAAAGGGCACCAAATGCTAGCACAAGAGAGCACTCCTAAATGCTTGCTTCCCTAAATGTAGGAGGCTCATCCAGAAAGTAAGAATACAACACTTGTTAAAAATAAAATAATGAATGTAAAATCAAGCCCACTTACATCAAACCCATTTATAATTAAATTACGGTTATAACGAAGTGAAGGCTATTCCCCGTCAAAGAGAAGCTTGGAAAAACTGGTCCATATGTAACGGAAGTTTGGTTATTATGAAGTAAATATTTGGCCCCCCCAACTTCGTTATAAACAGGTTTGACTGCATTTCAATGAAATTTACAGGGTGTGTGCCAAAATCTTGCTGCTGAGCTTAAAGCCACCGAGTGCGTCCACTGGGTTGCGTATGGTGGGTCGAACTCTAGATATAGAGGTTAGCTGCGAGATAAGCGAGTTTACTCGTGGAATAAGCAGTCGTGGACAAAAAGCGACGGCATTCCGAGGGCTTATTGGTCTATCCCTGGGTAAGGTAGGCCTTAAATAATACAGAACCTGTGAAGATGCCGTGACTTGGCGATGGAGGCCGCCAACAATTATGCTTCCCATCACCCGGAGGAGAGGGCAGCAGCTCTTCTTCACATGAGTGAAGGTGGAGACCACAGTGGTCGGTACAGCGAAACTCATTTCACTACAGGCGTGGTAACATTTACTTTAATGGCTGTAGTACTGCGATTTGGAAGGCAAGGTGAAACCACCACATTATTATCCCGAGGAGTCGCAGCTACTCCACTCTTTCCTTTATTATCAAGATGTGATGGCACCCTCTCGAGTAAAATATTCCGGAGGTAAAGTAGTCCCCCATTCGGATCTCCGGGCGGGGACTACCCGAGAGAGTACATCAGTCAAGTGTGATACTCATTTTAGGGTAGGAACGTGGAACGTGCGATCACTTCGGACCTGCGGAAGACTGGAGAACCTGAAGGTGGAAATGCGGAGAATGGACCTCGATGTATTGGGAATCAGTGAAATGAGATGGCCCGAAGAAGGAGACTTTTGGAGTGGAAGTTATAGAATTATTCACACCGGATCACTGAATGGTAATGCTGGAGTAGGCATAATGCTCAGGAAGAGTGCGGGACTGCGTGTGAAGAGCTTCCTGCAATACAGTGAAAGGATTGTAATGGTTAAAATTGAAACTAAGCCTACAGATACCATTGTGGTGCAAGTTTACATGCCTACATCGGACTACGAATATGAAGAAGTGGAAGACGTCTACGAAGATATCACGGAAGTTATAAAACAGGTAAGAGGAGAAGAAAACCTAATTATTTTAGGAGATTGGAACGCTGTCGTCGGCGAAGGACAAGATGGAAGAATAACTGGAAAATATGGATTGGGAAACCGAAACGAAAGAGGAGAAAGACTGCTGGAGTTCTGCGCACAACATAAGTTAGTGGTTACTAACACATTGTTTAAAAATCACAACCGAAGAAAATACACATGGAAGATGCCAGGAGACAGAGGAAGATTTCAAATTGACTACATTTTAGTGAAGCAGAGGTTCAGGAATCAGGTGAAGGACTGCAAAAGCTACCCGGGTGCAGACATCGACAGCGACCATAATTTAGTGATGATGAAATGCCATCTAAAATTCAAGAGATTGAAGAAAACAGTAAAGAACATTTGGCAAGTAGAAAAACTTAAGGAGACTCAAAATCAGCTGGAATTTCAAAAAGCAGTAGAAAACAACATAGGAGAGGACCTGACTGAGAAACCAGTAGAAGAGCGTTGGGAAAACATTAAATGTGGAGTACAAAAAGCCGCAAAAGAAGTTCTTGGAAGAAGAAAAGTTGTTAAGAAGAAACCATGGATCACGGAAGAAGTCTTAGTGCTGATTGAAGAAAGTAAAAGAATGCGAAAACTGAAGAAGGGCAGCTTTGCTACAAAAGAATAAGGAACGAAGTAAGTCGCAAAGCCAGGAAAGCTAGAGAAATGTGGATGAACAATCTGTGGGAAGATGTGCAAAACAACCTTACCATTGGAAAGGTGGAAGCTGCCTATAGGATAGTGAGGAACCACTTCAAGGAACGGAGCGCAAGATGCAATGCTATAAGGGACAAGAATGGAGAACTTTTGATTGAAAATGAAGACAAAGTGAAGAGATGGAAAGAATATCTCGAAGAGTTATACAACGGGAACGACCTCAGCACGAAAGTGATTGAAGAGGAAAGCGAAGTCGAGAAGGATGATATGGGAGCATCAATATTGAGATCAGAATTGGACACAGAAGTAAGGGACCTTCGGATGAATAAGGCTGCTGGAATTGATGATATACCCGCAGAACTGATAAGGAATGCGGGAGAGAGGACATTGGCCCAACTTTATAATGTCATCTGCGACATGTAGGTACTCAAGAGGAGAAATACCCAGGGACTTCGAGAAAAACATCATCATTCCTATTCCCAAAAAGAAGAGAGCAGAGAAATGCGAAAATTTTAGGACTATAAGCCTGACGACACATGCATCGAAGATATTGACAAGGATCATCTACAGAAGAATAGAACGAAAAGTAGAAGAGCTCCTGGATGAAGATCAATTCGGATTCAGGAAAAGTAAGGGTACAAGAGAAGCAATATTCGCCCTTAGGCTGCTTATAGAGAAGAGAATGGAGAAGAACAAGCCGACCTTCATTGTATTTGTGGATTTAGAGAAGGCTTTCGACAACGTGGACTGGAATTCAATGCTTGTTATTCTGAAAGGAATTGGAGTTCCCTACAATGATCGAAGAATTATCCACAGTTTGTATAAAAACCAAGTAGCTGCGATTAAATCTGGACCCAGCTGTGAAGAGGCAAGAATAAGGAAAGGAGTGAGACAAGGCTGCGCACTGTCTCCCGTAATTTTTAATGTTTACATCGAGAGAGCCATAAATGAAGTCAAGGAGAAGTGTTCTGGAGTGAATGTCCACGGAGAAACAATCAGTATGCTACGATTCGCTGATGACATAGCTCTCATAGCAGAGACAGAGAAGGAGCTGAATAAGATGCTAACAACCATGGAAAGGATAATGACCAGACATCAGCTGAAGATCAATAAGAAGAAAACTAAGATTTTGGTGTGCAGCAAAAGAGAAGAGGCGAAAACCAACGTTAAACTAGGAAAACAGAAACTGGAAGAGGTGAAAGAGTTCTGTTACCTGGGAAACAGAGTAACCAACGATGGACGAAGCAAGAGAGAAATAGTGAGTAGAATAGCCCAGGCAAAGAGGGCATTCTATCAAAAGAAGAATCTACTAACAGCTGGAAATATAAGCTTGGAAGTAAGGAAGCAATTCATTAAAACGTATATCTGGAGCATGTTCCTTTATGGCAGTGAGGCATGGATGATGACAGCAGCGGAGAAGAAAAGGGTGGAAGCATTCGAAATATGGTGCTATCGACGAATGATGAAGATAAAATGGATCGACCGAGTGACAAATGAAGAAGTCCTAAGAAGAGTGGGAGAAAAGAGAAGTCTACTGAAAACTATAATAAGAAGACGGGACAACCTAATCGGCCATATCTTAAGACACGATGGCCTGATGAAGACAATCGTCGAGGGAAAAGTGAACGGGAAAAATGGAAGAGGCAGGCCTCGTATGAGTTACATGGAGCAGGTCGTAAAGGACGTGAAAGAGAGGAACTACGTTGGTATGAAGAGATTGGCCGATAGAAGAATCGAGTGGAGGGCTGCGTCAAACCATTCCTAGGATTGTTGACCCTTGATGATGATGTGCCAAAATATAATATCATTTCACCACATAATCACCAATGAGATCAATACACTTTTGAAACCTGGGCACCAGCTTTAGTATACCCTTCTGGGTATACTAAAGTGGTTCGATTCCCAGCAGTGGCAGATATTTCAGTGGAAAACCGGTCCCCACTTGAGTGCCTAGTGGAGGCATTTCAAGTTCAGTACTCCGTCCGTCGGATGGGACGTTAAATCATGGTCCCCTTGGCGCCTTTCGTTAAGAGTACGCTAATGCCGATGCCAATTCCGTTTCCTGAAAACTCCTACCATTACCCACCTATCCTAAAATGACGCAAATGATTTCAGCTGTCGGTCGCCTCTCCCGAATAACCAACCATCCACCTCCTGAAGCCACTTTTTCACAATCTCCATGACCTCCTGATCGTTCAAAAGTGCTGTCCACACAAGAATTTTAGGTAGGTACATAGCTGATGAAAATATGCAGGTCCTCTAAGGTGGATTTTTATTTATGAAGTGAAAATTTAAGCAATTTCATTGTTACTTACGTCCTTATTTGGAATCAGGAAAGGTGAGAATGATTGGAGTTATCATTCTTGTACACTTTTCCAGTACCTGTTCACTATACAAAAATGAGCTCTCTCGTACAAGCGCCTCTGATTATACTTTTTAGGATGTAGGTACTCACCTTGTTACTTGTCAAATATAACTAGCACCTCTTTAGATAAAACTTCAAATTAGAAAATTCTACACTTTTATTCAACTAGTATTTGTTACTTCCACTATGGGAGGCCTGGTCTTGTTAATAGTACACATCTTGTTACTGAGCATGGGGTGAGGCCCCCATCCCTTCCATTCCTATCCTTATAGGTACCTACCTTTCCTCCCGATCTGAAGCGCCTATTAGTGCGGAAACAGACTTGAAAACACCCATGGACATGGGGTGAGTGGTTAGTGAAACTAGATCTTTCCCATTCCATTCCCATCCTTCTACCTTTTATCCCGGTCTGAAGCGCCTATTAGTGTGGAAATAGACTTTAAAACAACCATGAAAAAAATATGGGATACAGAGTGTAAAGTAAGGAACTTTCTTTACCTAGGTGTAGTAACCGGAAAGGTTGAATATAATGCAGTGACCCGAGCAACGTCAGAGCTAGAAAACAAGTGTGTACTGTGGAAGGCAGTATAACAAGTAAACAGGTAGGTAATTGGCAACAATTATTATCCGTTTCAAATTCCTTGGGGGTTGACAGGCAGGTCTATAGTTTGTGGGGAGGTTGCTTTTCGGGTTGTCCCGGAACAGTTCAAAAGTCTTCGCTAAAGGTGGGGGGGAGGTATCTTTTCGTTGCCGAGATTTCCGTCCTAAGTCCTTCAGCTGGAAAATATGCGAGACCCTCAGTGAGGGATATTCTATGGATGACGTGTCGACTGTCGTTAAAACGGGTTCTGCCCGGCCTTGGCCTAGGTAGAGAAGAAAAACGGAAGGTGACCAATGAATTATTTTTAGGGTTTTTTTTGTCATGGCTTTCGCCACGGGAATGTAGACCTAAGAACCAAACCAGAAGAGTAGACCTAAGGAACGAATAGGTTGATTCATAGGTGGAGTGTTTAGAGCAAAAAGCTAGCCTGAATTCGAAAAAGAGAATGTTTTGTCCCCCGAAAACGTAAGCAGGAGAAAGAAAAACTAAACTTTATGTGTTCAACCAGAAGATTGGTTTTTGATATATGAGGGTAGAGCTCACCCCGTACTAAGCCATTGGCGTGTGAAATTCATACATTCAGAATAGGGGGGCCAGTTCCTTTCCCTGGGCCACCTGCCATTTCCCAAGTTCTGACATGCAGAAAATAAAATCGCGAGGGAGGGAGGGTGTCCAGGAAGGCTCCAGCCCGGGATTTGAACCCGGGCCTCCCAGGTCGGTAGCTCAGCGCTCTACCCAATAGGCCACGACCCCCGGAAGTAGGAGAAGTGGGCTCAAAACAGGAATAGGTCAACCAACATGATCCTCTGTCAATATTGTTCACACCATTCTATATGTAATCTTAATGTAAAAAAATGGCAATACTGCTGCTAGTAGTCTTTTTTTATTTCAAATAAAAAGTATTGACGATCTTAAACACTAAAAATAGTAGGCAATCACAGTTTCATTCTCCGGTTTAACGGTGTGAACAAAGCTACTTCTGCACCGCTGACATCCAAATCGTCATCCTCGCTATCGATCTCGTGTAACCCATGTAACTGAATGAATTGACAACGCGGCATGCAGATCCACAAAGTGCACTCCACGGAGGTCTGAGAGCGACTGAATTTTTCGACCCACTGCATCCTAGTTCGCTCTCAGAAAGTTACGAGACGAGAGACTTTCTCTTCACTCACCCCCAAAAATTTAAGGCCTGCATCTCAGCCTCTGAGATGTTTGAAACTGATAATATTAATGACTACATAATTAATTTTTGAATAGTTCTGGAGAGTGGCAGCGCTTAAGACTGCAACTGAGGCACTATAGTGAGGCCGTCCTCGTCCGATCATATTCCGGGCAATATTGGTGGGTTTCACCTTGAGTTCATCCTCACCGAAGGGCAGGGTCTCCGTTCGTTGAAGGGAAAGTACTAGCGCCATTCTCTTTCACAATATGGCCCTAATTTTCGCACGAACGCACAATAACGCACGGTATGATAACCTCATTAGCGTAACCAGTCTATTAAATGAATTAAATTGGGAATCATTGTCAGATCGCAGGTTGAAATTAAGACTTAATCTCCGAAATAAATCCAAAGATAATATTTTCAGTGATGATGTTAAAAATATTTTGCGGACCCCAACTTACTATGGTAGACTGGACCATAATCACAAAATTAGAGAAATTGATTGCCGAACTGACAGATTCAAAATGTCCTTCTTTCCTCGTACTATTAGGGATATGAATAACGGTAAATATATCCAGTACGAGTGTAGCAATGGATAAGATTGGTAGCTGCATGTTGGTATAAGGACTTATAGCTAACCCAACTAACGGCATGTTTTTGCATGTATGTTTTGCTATTTTCATCTTTTTTTAAATAGCGTAGTTTTGAACAGTACCTATACAAGTGCTAATCCTTTTTTTATGCATGATATGTAGTGCATGGTTGGTGAGAGTTCACCCCCTGCCACACACCTTTATGGTGGCTTGCAGGGTACTATGTAGATGTAGATAAATACATAGTACTCCAGCGGGATTATGGTGGTCAAACCGAACCACAAAACATGTTCTAGGTGATCCCAACGCCGTTCAGTATTTCTTTCTTTAGAAGTTCATATTCCATATTCACAGCAGATTTGTGAGCGATGACAGCTCTTTCCTCACCAATCCACGAAATACACCACAATTAAACGACAGAAACTTATTTAAAACTACTTTTATTTGAATTTGTTTATCATAGAAGGATGAACTTCAAGCATGGCTCAATTTCTTAAAGCTGTTGTTAAACAAATTCAAAGACAATTTCCATGAATTCGTTTCCTTTTTTGAAATTCACGAATAAAGTCTCTTTTTTACATTAAATTGCTTGCTTTTGTATTATTTTGCGTGTGATTTAGCTTTTATCTTAATAGTCGTAGTTGTACTCTGATGTTCGCCGTCTACTGCCTTTATTCCTTCTCCTCCTCCTGTTGCTTGAAGTGATCCATTCACTGGATGCTGGGCTATTTGTCATCTGAAATAAAAACAGATTGTTGTCAATATGAGCTCAAGCAGAGGTGAACCCATCACCTGAGAGTGTGGCAAGCAATCAGCAAAATTTTGTTTTGCCCTTAGGTCTATGAAGTTGCTCATCGAAAAGTCCCCTCTTGATGGTACGCTTACACTAATGCCGTATGTCCACACTTCAGTATGGACACGACAATGCACGTAGGGCGAGTGAAATTAACATGGCTGATGTAAATCCTGAGTACCTACCTGGCGGTTTGGCGTCCGCAGAAGTCTCAAGGGTTGTAATAGATATAGCGCGAGTGATTTAACGATAGACTTGGTTTCGGACTATATGGATGAGTCCAATGCCGATGCAATTCCAGTTTCAGGAATTTCTTTCCCATGGAAAACAGTGATTTTCAAACCATGTTGAGGTTGATTGGCCCGAATGTCCTTAGGAGGGACGCTTCGTTCAGACCTGGGTGTTAGGTTCATTGCAAACTGCAAGATATTCCTCTACAAGCTACGGAGAAGTGGTGCGTACTGCTCCTACTTTGTTGGTGAAGCCGGGGTGAGTCGAATGGTAAAACATTTGCCTGAAGTTAATGAACATTTTTTGTAACGTACTAAACGGTAATTTTGAAACTTTTTGGGATTAAATCGATAAAAATGGAGCATTTAAATATAGCCAAAGTTATTTACCTTGTCCATCGAATTTTCGCAGATTCCTTCCTACCCGCTACTTGATAGGAAATAGAGGCGTTTTCTCTGCACGAAAATCGTTCTTTTGTGCACGAAATCGTTATATGGAAACGAAAAATGAATTTTAGCGAAAAAATTAATCTTCTAACCAGGGCCATTCGCTCATAAATCAAAAATTAAAATTAGAAAAAGGTGACGCCCACCGAACGAGCTGAGTTAAGGATATCTGCGTCATCCACATGCGTTCCTTGACTGTTTTGAGGGAGAAGGGAGGGGAGGTCTGCCTGAAGAGATCCTGTCGCATCCCGGAAATAACCCAAAACAACTGAACGACAAAATATTTTTCTATACATTTGGGCGTGACTAAATGTTTGCTGAAATTTATTTGCTTATTCGCAAGTTAAGATGCAGTCGAATATGCAATGCCTTTCAAAATAATCCGAATGGAATTTAACAACCAATTCCATTGGCAGAGTCAGCTGTTTGTGCCCCAACGTTATAAGGCGAAGGAGCTGCGGAGTCTCAGTTGTGATTGGACGAAGTGGATGACGTACGAGTCCTTTGCACGCCCACTTTTCCGAAAGGGTTAAACACATCTGATTTTCATTGCTTATAACTCGAGAATGACTCGACGGATTGAAGCACGGGAAAAAACGGGTCTTCTTGTTTTACAAACTCTATCAGATTCGGCAGTAAAAAAATATGTTAAACGACCCCATTCAGCAGACGATACCCATACCAGTTGGGAACATATGCATCGGCCACACACGTACTTCTCTTTTCATACTCAACAATTAAACGTTCTTTGCTGTACTACTTTCGCAGGTTTCCGAAGTTTTCTTTCACGTTTCTGGTGATACACCAGAACTGTCTCTCTGTGATGTCCGCGCTCGTTACGGAGGTAGGTAGTTTTAAAATTGTAGGGTGCGTCGACGGCTAGGTCATTTTGCACCACTACACAGTCGTCGTATTAAATGTAATAAAAGTAATAGTAATAATATTAAAGATTTGTCTAATGCAGTTGTAGCTTATTTAAAAATTATATAAAGTGATGAAGAAAAAAAACGCGAGGATTATATTTTACTGAATAGTCCCGTCTCCTTCAGAAATAAAATAACTCGGTTTAAAACATTACGGTCGTCTCCTAGGACGGATTTCAGGTCTCCCCCTAAGTTTTGCCGCCTTCGCACGCCACGGTATTGGTCACACTCCGTCAGGATATATGCCGAATGCTGAGAGGACAGTTGCAGTCATCACACTGAGGTGGTTGCTTCTCTTCAGTGAAGAGGAATGAGTGAGTCAAAGGGCAGTGCCCTATCCTCAAACGCGTGATGACGATTTCCTCTCTTCGGCTGCTCCTGATGGAAGAGGGCCGCACTGACGTAACCGGCTTGATGTCGCGCGAAGTGTATTAATTCGTGCAGTACGCCAAGACTCCTTCCACTGCCCTAGGACTGCCGGTCTCAGGGAAGATTTTAGGTCCTCGTGAGGTACCAGCGTCGACTTAGACTCGGTCTCGTTCAGAGCCTCTTTGGCCAAATTGTCTGCCTTTTCATTTCCGGCTATTCCCACATGCCCCGGGACCCAAAGGAACCAAACGCGTGCTCCCTTTCTACTGAGAGACAGCAGGGATGAATGTATGTCTTGAATGATCGGGTGCATGGGCGAAAACCCTTGTGCTACACAATCTCCCCCCGGTTCTTTTTTCCTAGAGCCAGTTTTTTACCCACTGATATTATTAATATAGTCAAATCACTTCCACAGCGGAAATCTCCAGGTCCTGACGGGATAAATACTAAAATGTTAAAGGTTATCATCCAAGATATTGCACCAGTATTTGCTCACGTATGCAACCTGAGCCTGTTAAATGGAGAATTTCCCAGTTCACTTAAGAAGGCTATTGTGATTCCGATACATAAAAAGGGTGACAAAACTGAAGTACGGAATTACAGGCCTATTTCATTGCTGTCAATTTTCTTCAAGATATTAGAAAAGCTTGTTAAATCTAGGTTGATTAAATTCTTGAACAAGTGCAACTTTTTTAGTCAAAATCAGTTCGGCTTTATGTCTAATAAGTGCACAGAAGATGCACTTGCCTTACACTTTAGTCAAGTGTATTCGGCAATAAACTCCCATAGGAGGGTGATTAGTTTATTTATTGACATCTCGAAAGCATTTGATACTTTGAACCATGACATTCTTTTAAGTAAACTGTATCATTTGGGTATACGTGGAGTCTCACTAAAATGGTTCCAAAGCTATTTACATGACCGTTCCCAGTGTGTACGAGTAAATGATCATCTCAGTGAATACAAAATGATTTGTTCTGGTGTACCTCAAGGTTCTGTATTAGGACCAATCCTTTTTCTAATATATATTAATGACTTATGTGATCACACATTCAAAGGCAAATTAACTGCTTTTGTGGACGACATAGCTTTTTGCTATGCTTCGTTGACGTGGAAGCAGCTAGAAAACAATGTGAACATGGACTTGTGTACCTTACGTGATTGGTTCGACTATAATGGACTGGAATTAAGTGAAAAGACTAAGTTTATATGCTATGATTTATCTAATAGCTGTGTGCACAATTGGAAGATAATTTATCACAACTCTGATTGTGATAAAATATGTTGTTTCTGTCCGAAAATTGAGAAGATAGAGGTGTATAAATACCTTGGTGTACACGTAGACCAATGTTTAAAATGGAAAAAGCACACTGAAGATGTTACTAAGGTCCTGCTTATCCAAAATGTATTTTATTCGTAATAAATGCCCATTAATCTTTCGCAAGGCGATTTACTGCGCCCTTGCCCAGTCTAAGTTGACATATGGGTTGATTTGCTGGGGAAGTGCTTATAAAAATGCTTTGCAACCAGTTGTTGTGTTACAAAAGAGAATTGCTCGAATTCTAACTTTAAAAACCCGCTATGAGCACTCATTTCCTCTATTTTTAAAATTGAACTTACTTCCAATAAGGCGTTTGTACTTGTACAGAACATTAAGGATGTTTTTCATCCGATCTGGTGATAGGCCTATATTGTTTGGAACGACTATCCAAAAAACTGGTTATAATACAAGAGACAAACACTTTATAAGGTATACCAAACCCAACATTTCTATGTACAAAAGATCATTTGTGTATCTAGGGCCCAAAATGTACAACTTGTTGCCATATCATATAATTCATGTAAATAGTACACCTGTCTTTCTTAAAAGATTAACAAAATGGTTGTTACAAAAAGAGGAAGTAGATTCATACTTGTGCTGATTATAACTGGTTTTTTTTACTTACGATTTTTTGTTGTAAAAAAAATTAACTTTATGTTGTCTTGTTCTTTATTTTCATAAATTTTTGCTTACCTTATGTTGCGAGGAATAAGTTCCCTGTCAGTGTTAAAAACTAAAATTGTTTCATTTTTTTCCATTTTCTTCGAATTCACATGTGCCAATGTTTGTAAGGGTGTCATATACAGGTACCCTTCTGACACCCTAAATTATCTCCACGTGCTAAGTATATGCATATATGTCTTGTTATATTTTATGTAATGCTACTGGAGAAAATAAATTCATTCATTCATTCAAAAGCCGGAAATGGACTGTATGGAATGCTCAAGGAATCAGTGCATATAACGAAGGAGCCACTGTCGTCACATGAGTTGTCTAGAGCCATCTTCATGGCAAATAATTCCGCTGTGTATACACTACACAGCGGATTTAATTTTGGTTTGACTGCTCCTTGGCTAGGCGAGAACGCTGCGCATGCACAGGCCGACTCTGACTTAGAGCCGTCAGTGTACACTGGCACAAAATCGGAGTGATTCCCTTGAAACATTAAAAACTTACGCTGGTATTCCAAGAGTGTGGTGAAGGATTTTTGTCGGTTACACAAGACCGTTTTAACCACCGAGGTGGGTGTTAAAGTTCGTTACGGAGAGTGTCCGCAATTTGGAGGTGTTAGTTCCACAAGTCTACTTCCTCTGCTGCCGGCGATTGAAAAACAATCCTTCTTTAAGATGCGTCCGCTATTGGGAGGTGTTCGTTTGGGAGGCGGTTTAAGTGTAACTGGAGTTCATCGTGTGTGTTTGTGCTGTTTTCCGCAACTCCTATTTGTTTGTACCAAATGTTATTAAATATGAGTTGTGACTGTTAACTCTGTGATAAATGTATACATAACATAGAAGTAACCTTGAAATGGTGAAATTTATTCGCTAAATTGATGACGTGAAAGGGAATTATTAAAATAATATGGGAAATTTCTCCTTGATAACGTTTTCCCTAAACCCTAAGATTTTCCCTATAGCAGCGTTTTTTCTAGGGAAATAGTTGCCCAAGGCTTAAATTTTCAAAGGAAAAAAGTTCTAGGGAAAAACTTCCCTAGAGCAGCGTGTTTTATAGGGAAATAATTTCCCAAATCTTAAATTTTCAAAGGAAAAAAGTTCTAGGGAAAAAAATTCTTTAGAGCAGCGTATTTTCTAGGGAAATAATTTACCAAAGCTTAAATTTTCAAAGGGAAAGAGTTTTAGGGAAAGAATTCCCTAGACTATGAGGGATTTCCCTAGAAAACACATTTTTTCTTGGGAAATTTCAGTTTTCCCCTTGCTTTTCCCTACGTTTTAGGGATATCTTGTGGGGGAATTTCCAACAGGGCAGGTCTCCAGTAGTGGTCGTTGCCGTCAGGGAATGTCAGAGGTCAGGGCGGGGGGGGAGGGGAAGAGGGGGGGGGGGACACCCACCTTCCAGGCGCGGACGTGCGGCGTCGTCGTCTCCGGCCTCCGCCGCCGCCGTCGCCTCTGGCCCTCCCCCTCCTCCTCTTCTTCGGCGTCCGCAGCGCCATCGGCGGCGTCTCCCGCCAATTCCTCGTCGGAGTCGTCTTGAAGCAACGCCGAAGGGGGAGGGGGGTCAGCGTCGGGCATGACCTCGGAGCCCAAGAGGTCGGCGGGGGTCATTGAGTCCAGGGGTCTCTCCTCACTGGAAAGGATGCAAATCCCTGTGAGGTAAAGCATTTCAATGGACGTTAAGCCGGACACTTTGCAAACCTTTGATTACATTGAATTCAATGCTCTGAGGAGTTTAAAATCATATTAAGGTAAATTTATACCTTGCTTTAAAAGATATTATAAATAAATCAAAGTTGGAACTCTACAATGAAAAATATTTTTAAGATTTAGGGACATATTCATAATCTCCGCACAATCTCGCTACTACCTACTTTTTACGCCCCAAAGTCAAATGGTGCGCAGTCAGACTTTGAGTCGAATTGGTGCGCAGATTAACTCTGCTAAGTAGGTATTACCACGCTGTATAGAGCCTCGGACCATATTGAGGAGAATATTTACACTCTTTTCTACTATTAATAGACATTTTATGACGTAAGCCGTAGAAGTGAGACTGTAGTTGAGATTCTGAGTTAAGATTCAGAACCTTAACTCAGTCCCCAGTGTACCTTGAGAAGTAATACCACCCTCACGGGTAGAATCTAGGCATCAATTTCACTCGTTGCAGTGACTTTAGGACGTGAGCAGTGGAAGTGTGACTATAGTTGAGATTCTGAATATGGCTTAACGACTTGAGTAAGCTCAAATCCATGCAAAGAAAAGCCATGCCATGTTGGACGGGTATTTTTAAAAGAAAGTAGTCTTGTCGGATGCTTGAAAAGGTTTCCACCTATTAGGTAACCTTTTCCGCAGTTCAAGCGAAAATATAGATTGACGGGAGATGGATATAAGAGAAGAAGTGTATGTTTTTTAATCATAACAACATAACGACCGTGCAAGGTAGTTTTTTCGGCGTATACAGTATGTAAAGGTTTACTGCCTTCCCTTGAGAAATATATTTCCTCTGGTAATTTGGAAGTAGGGTCATAAGATTCCTAGAATACTGCTATAGTGGGTAATTCCAAGAATAAATCCAGTCTACTACTTTCTTTCCACAGTGTTCATATATCTTACCTAAAAAAACTAACCACATCTTCAGCTACTCTGTTATCCATATCAAATCAACCAGTAAGTATCAGGACATCTGTCTCAGTAGCCTTCTTACTCTACCAGCTGCTTTCTACTTGGAACTATCCAAGGTCTCCATATTTCCTCAACTCAGACTCCCTAAATAGATTCCTGTGAAACCTACTCCGGTGTTCCTCCGAAGAAGTTACCCAGAGTCTCTCAACAAAAAAATCTAAAAAAACTACTTTCCCTAAACGCTCTCCTCTATAAATTTGTAAAAACAACATCTACCTCTTCAAAACTTACTTGCATGGTATTCAATCATGGACAACCATACCACCTCCAGCATATTTTTTAAATCTTCACCGTTAGATCATCATCATCAGTCAACAATCCCGAGATTGTTTTGACGCAGCTCTCCACTGAATTCTTCTTTCAGCTAGTCTCTCCATATTTTCGTATTTCTTCTCTTTCACATTCTTCATCACTTGTTCTATATATATCTAATTCGAGGCCTTTCTTTGCCTTACTCCCCGTCCACTTGTCCTTCGATGATTGTCTTCATCAGGCCATCATGTCTCACGATGCGGCCGATTAAGTTGTCCTGTTATCTAATTAAGATTTTCATGAGACTTCTCTTTCCTCCCACTCTTATCAGGACTTCCTCGTTACTCACTCGGTCGAGTCATTTAACCTTCATCATTCTTCCGTAGCACCACATTTCGAATGCTTCCCCCCTGCTAAATGCTACCGACATTCTCTGGCATTATTTCAACTTTCAGATGCCTTTCTGAATCGCATATCTCTTCCCTTATCCATGTATTCCTGCGAAATACATCCTCCACACCCTTCCCAAACAAGTCCCTCTTTCTCTTTCCTCTTTTCTGCTTCATTGACTATATTGTTTGCCTTTTACTTTGCCAATTCTGCCGAGCGTATTTCGAATTATATGTAATAAATAAGGAGAACTGGATATTCCAACTTTTACATCTTTTTGAAACCGGCTAATTCGATGCCCTGCTGAGGATTAGCACATTTTCAGGTTTTATCGAAATTTTGCTCTGTGCCCCCGTTTCGTTATCCTTCGTTTCGGACCTCCCAACCCTTCATATTATAGGAACCCTTCGGAATATTTTACCTGTGTCGTCTTATTTCTTCTGAAATTGACCGTGCATATATGGCCTCAGGTTGGAGGTTTATTTTCCTACCTAGATCAAGATAATGTCCACATTAAATTAACACTATAACCACCGAGGGGTCATTTTGACGCCAGCGGCTGTACATCTTCGATTGTTGCTCTTTGAGTTTTTTTAGATGGGACCATCACATATGTATCTTTTTTCAAGACTAATCATCTACTCCTTGAAAGAAAGAGAAATATAACTATAAATTTTCTGAAACAGGCATTTTTTGTTCTTGTTCTCCTTTTGACCGTTCCATAAAATATTTGATTTGAAATTCACGCTAATTATTGCAGGAGTGTCATATACCGGAGAATCAAGTGTCGTAGAAATATTTCCCCGGTGGTAAGTAGCATAAAATTGTTATTTGTTGAAAAAAAAACTTGAAGCAGTGTAATACTCACCGCTAATTATCATTATTACGAGTTCCCATCATTATCAGACCTTGATAATGACGGTGACCCGTCGAAATCTTGGTTGGTGATAATAAACTGCATGGATTACACTACTTCTAGTTCTATTTTTTTATTTTTAGCACGAAAAGATTCCTCAAAGTAAAGCCTGAAACAATCTGTATAATAAGGTTTTAACTTCCTCTGAGCAGTGACTACTTTTCTTTCCACTGATTCTTAGTCAACGTACCCTGATCTGATAGAATAGAATCACATCTTTAGCTTGAAATGCCCTAGCAACCATCTGTTGTTCACCCCCTTCTTTGTCGCTACGGGTGATTATTATGCCTGAGGAATCCCATGATGGCTCCAAGTCAAGACAAGGGTCCTTAATTGCATTCATCTAAGAGCATTAATCTATCTCGGACACAGTAATTTAAGTCTCTAGCCGCATTCCAAATGAAGATGGCCATTTTGTTTGCTTGTGTCTATGGTTCAGTTCCAGGCGCAGGGTTACAAAGCACCCATATCATTTGTTGGAGTATGTATAAATTCCGTCAGTTTGTAACATATATCACCTGGAATTCTGTTTGAGTTCATCACCATGGACGCTGTAGTTATCGTTGAAGTAGTTTTCTCTTTGGCAGAGGTACCGATCGTTGGGAGTTTTCTGCGATCGATATTCCCATGCATTAATTGTTTGTGGTTATGCAGGATGGAAGGATTGTTGAGAACCACGTACTCTATTCTGCCTATTTGCTTGAGTTTTCTTTCCTTTTTTCGTCTCTCTGGTATTTTCTCACGCTATTGTTACTTAACTTCATTTTTACTTAATGTTTCACATCTATTTTAATAGGAAATATTTCGATTTCTTCCTTTCTGCGATTCCTTCTTGTTTCTTCAGTAGCGAGCAGTGTCGTTATTCATTTCTTGGCTGCTGGCGCCGGCGTGCATTTGTACTATAACGTTCTTTTAGAAGTAGTATTCTGCTTTTTTTGCTGTTGTATATTCTACCGGGAGCAAAATACGTGTGAGGTATTTGTGGGGAGAGGCTTTATTCTTCTAACGATTCTGCGATCTTGGATCTCGAGGTTCTTGTATGGGGGTGGTGGGTGGTTCTTTTGCTACCAATTTGCACATTTCTCACTGCAGGTGATCAAATTCTGTAAATTTGAAAGAAATCCTGCTCATATGCACCACCGGAGACATGAAAGGACTAATCGTTGGTTTGATTTATATGCGTTCTCACCTTGTATTCCGCGGCATATAGTTCAACACATCGTCTGCTATAATCGCAGCTACGACAGCCGTCCAACGCGATCGCAACGCCTGTTCGCCAGCAAATATATGGCAACCGATTATGAACGAAATGATCCGATTCTGTCGCCGTGACCTGGGACGCCCCTTGCGTCATCAAGGGGGCATGGATACTACGAACTATGTCGTTTCACTGCAAAAAGTAGATCTGATTTTAAGGCACAAAAGCGATCTGAATTTCAGATGCAACAATTTTAAGACAGGGTATGTTGAATTTCAGCAGTAATATCTTGTCTAAAAATAAGGCAGGTGAACGACTGAAAATCAGACCATCCAGAATCCTGCTTCCTCTGCTTCCTGCTTAACTGCTCCTGTACCAACCATCCATGTTCCTGCCTCTTCCGCACCTTGCATCCGTGTTCCTGCCTTAAACCAGACAGCGCTTAAATTCAGATCGCACTGAAAATCAGATCAACTTTTTACAGTGTTACTCCATATGTGGTTTCAGTTATGACGTTGAAATTCCGGATTGGAATTTACACAATCGCCCCTGCAAGTGACCGAATTCTCGCAAATCGCATGGCATCTCACTGTCGTGGCGCTATTTCTGTCATGAAGTAAGCATGGAGCCTCACTTACGTACCGGAGTTGAAGTTGGCGGCGACTGTTGCTCAGCCAATCGCTCCTCTTGGCCGCCACGCCTCTGCACGAGGGCGCGAAAACGAACTTCCTGCAAGACGAAGACGAACAAGGGTGAGTGCCCCCCTCAGGGTGATAGATTGGTGGCTCCTCTCTCTCGGGGTGCGTTTGAAACCATCGGGATTATCTCGAATGGGTAACCAAGGAGTCACGTGGTACAAGCAATAATGGTTCGCAAATTTGCTGTCTGAATCGCTCGTTATAATATCATTAATTGTTTTCCCTTTAGTTTTTCTCATCTCTGTCGACTATAGATCCACCAGATGAGATAAAACACAAGTGTGATAAATGAATGAGGTTGTAATTAGCGGTTTTCACACACCAAATCTGCGAAACATTCGTATTTATACCACGCGACTCCTTGGTTACCTATTGGAGATAATCCCGCAAGTTTTAAACACAACCCCCAGAGTAGTATTCATCAAGACAACGGGTGTGTGCATCGTAGTTGTGCGGGTGTGTGCATCGTAGTTGTGCGGGTGTGTGCCCTTGGGAAAACTTTAAAATTACGTCGCAATTGACCTGTCGACTGAAACCAAGGTCAAAACTGTTCATCCCTTCAATTCCAGGGGGCCAATAGTAGACGTTTTTCTCCGGATAGAAACCGAACCAAATTACTTTATCAATCCAGAGGGACTGTAATGTGCTCAGTGGACAGTCTATCAATTGATGCACGGGCACTCTGAGATAGGATTTTTTCGTAAATAATTTTTGGGGTTGTTTTTACCCCTTTATTGTTAACTTTTATTCCAATGACAAAATTATTGAATTTGGTGAAGATGTTTTTCATTTGCTTTTTTAAATTACTTGCAATCAAGTTATTGAATGGAAATGTCTATCATTTAAAAGATAAAATGATGCAGAATTTATTCTTTCATACACTTCCATTAAACTTATCGCTTTTGGCTAAATATTGCGTTTTTAGCTCCAAATTTATCAATATTTCTTACTTTTCAGCAAACTAAATTCCCTTGGAAACCATGTGTCAATGCCACTTAAACGCGGCTTTATAGATTTTAAATGGGTATTAGCGCCGGCAGTATTTAAAGGTCAGGTTCAATGACTGTTTGAGCTTTGTAGTAAGAACATAGGGGAGATAAATTTCACTCTAACTTTGCTTCGCAGAGTTCAAGAACTACTAGCACTAAATCTACACTAGCATTGAAAATATACGAAAAGCTCTGATAATCAATAGAAATTTTAACATCAGAGGATAATAACATTGTTCTATGCAATTGCTGGCATTTATGTTGCGTGCATCTGCCTCGGGTCTGCCGATGGTGAACCTAAAATTCTAATAACATGATTGTCCTAGCTGCGTGGGTCATCAGGTTTTTTGGGAGGATCTATCAATGGCAGTTTTACGTAAACAAGGTGTACAAAGTACAAAAAGAAACGTGGTTATAAAAACATAATTTTCGTCGTTCTTTTCAGTTAATTTTCCTGAAATATGCGCTTACATATCATTATTCTTTACTAACTGTTGCCATATATTTTGCGTGAATATGCCTCGACTCTGCCGGTGGAATTCCTAATAGGTAAATGGGTCCTATTTATGCGCACGCCAATGACTTAGTCAGGAAGCTACGTTACCGAAAGTTGTGAGTGGAGAAGTTGTGCAAAGAACTCGAAGAAAACTGTACCGGGCTTGAATACTAAAAGTAAAATAGTATTAAAGAACTGCTATTGACTGTTACCCCATAATTTTTAAAAATTTAAATTAATAAACAACCAACAATAGTATAATAACCTTTATAAATATAACATCTTGATAGATGAATGGAGTTAATTTTATGAAATGAGGAAAGAGCTTTGAGTCTGCCCCTCTTAGGTAATGCAAAGGTGCCCTTGACGCTCTGAAAGTCTTCTTCGAGACTGAACCATCCATGATGCCAAATTCTTGACCGAAAGCGCCAAGTGCAATAATAACACTGCTACGAAGAATTTGCCATTCCTTGATCAAACTTTAAAAAATAATGTCCAAAAACGTTGGAATGTCTTTTTTATGTCGGGTGACGTTCAATTGAAAATTGAAAATGCTAAAAAAGATTTTGATGCATATAAATATCTTAAAGACGTTAAACATATTTTTGTATGTTTACATGCATTGTTTATTTAAAAATATAGAGTGTTCTTAGCTGTGAAGGGGAAATTCAGGTTGCCAAATCTACATGTTTATACCGGAAGGAAACTGAATTAAATACTTCATCAATCCAAAGGAGATGTAATGCACTCTATCGACTAAGGAGGGGTGGTGTCGTTAGATGTATGTCCAGGGCACAGATATGGATGCTCACAAAAAATCGTTGTATTCCACACAAATATTACTGTTGACAACTCGACCGGTTTCAAACTCTACAGGTCAAAAACAATATCAGAATGACCTGAAGAGGGTGAAAGTGGTCGAGTGGTTTATGATAATAACTGTGTTGAATAGTATCAAGTTTATTTTATTTTTAAACATGTAGATATTCCACAGTGTCAACTTGCCTCCTATTGCATAGAGATAAGAGTATTGAAATGAATGGTTTATGGTACAGTAGAATGGAAAAACTCGTATTTTCCACCTTCTACATGGCGGTTGATTTAATATCAGTTCCGAGGCGTCCAAGCAGCTTCATATCTAGTGATAGCTTTTTACACTGAAAATAAAATATATATTGTAGGTTTGAAGTAATTAATTTTATTATGACAAATAAAATAAAATTCTCCAATGGCCGTAAAATTGGCAACCCTCGTCAAGGACAAATTTCTGTGTTGGTTTGCGGGTGGGTCAATTCCACAGCAGTGACCAGATGCAGCCTCTCGACCAGAAAAACCTCCTGTGGTGGTTTACGGGAATGTTACTTCCTCGTCATTTGTCCTTGACGAAGGTTGAAAATTTTACGGCCATTGGAGAATTTTATTTAATTTGTCACTTTAAGAGGCCGTAGAGCTCATCTCCTTAGATTTTAATTTTATGATATTCAAATTTTCAACGTGTACCTTCCGTTAGTATGTATATGAACAAGTCTTGAGGATAACCAACATTGTGAACTATTAACAATGTTCAAATGTGTTAAAAAATATATGCACAACCATAGAGTAAGTATAATGTTATACTTACTCTATGATAAAAATAAAATAAACACGCAAGTATCAGTCAGATATTTCATCCACCTTTCTCAACAAGAAGAGGAATATTTTATTCCTCATATTGTTCCAAAAGGTGGCTGTTACCATCGAAATATCTGACTGATAGGTTTGTGTTTATTTTTCTATGTCGTACGCATATTTTTCACACCTGTGAACGTGGTTTATATTTAACACACTCTCTTACAGACATGAAAAATCACCAACAAGCGTATTCAAACATCCCTTTCCCTATGACTATCTTCAGTATGTTGATATATTTCTGTTAAACTGCTTCTAGGTATGTTAAATACTGTTTCTGTAGCTGTTAAAATACTGTTTACACATTTGACTGAAATATTAAAATTTAGTGTTTTGCTAGTGTTGTGTTACTATTGTGTAAAATAATTGAATTATGTATGATATTTTTGCTCTTGAGGCAAATGTATAAATTTCTATTTTATTTTTTGTATTTGTTCCAGGGAACAGGATGTCCCAGAACATTAAATAAATATAATAATAATAATATAAATGGAAAATGTTGTGGCCCTAAAACCCGCGAACCAGCCCAGATTCTCGCGGGCATGCAGGGCCTCCTGATGGAGGAAGGCACCGGGTGTGTGTGGCACCTGCAATCCACTCGTTGTGCGACCGCGGCGTCCAGTAGTCCGGAGGCTAGCGGCGACAGCAGCGCCATCAGCACCAGCGGGGACGC
The DNA here is from genome assembly GCA_933228895.1 of Platycnemis pennipes. NCBI lineage: Eukaryota > Metazoa > Arthropoda > Insecta > Odonata > Platycnemididae > Platycnemis > Platycnemis pennipes. The sequence continues at coordinate 113,409,050 of OW121855.1, read as the reverse complement.
GATCGGGCCCCGGACTGCGGTCATAGCTGCTCTGCCGGGCTGCGGAAAAAGAGAGAGGTGGTCGTTTCTTTTAAGGAGGTTCCACCGTGACTCCGCGATTCAAAATCCCGTAAAAGAGCTATGTTATTTAATCAATAAATACCGATCCAGAAAAACACCTATGTGAAAAATCATCTATAGGGTGATAACGCATGCACAATAATTCTATGAGTATGCTATTATATAGCATGTTGTAGTTACATTCTATTTTTTACAAGCTCTTTTAACTCATTTTGACTTCGAAACATGACTGGCATGTTGTTGCCACATTTAATTTCCAAAGTCAGAATACATGCTCAATCCCGCTAATACGTGTTCTAAAATAGGTTAAATATTTTCTTGCTTAGTTTTAAACTGTTCCTTTGCAAAAACAACTCTTTTTTTTTCAATTTTATTTATGTTGATAATTTTGAATACTGTTCGGCAACAATGACGCTGCTATTATTTTGAATCATTGGTATTAATTACACCATGTCGATAACCAATGAAATATGTAAATTACATAAAAAATATAAGAAGGACCTTGGTAAGTTATATTACTTAATTAAGTTAGAAAAAAGGCTTGTAACTTGCATGGGCTTGCACGTTCCTTCACAAGTACCGTTGTCAATGATAACAAAATACTGTCGCGCCACTTTCATGTAACTAAGGCTTTTCTGCTTTTTTTCTGAGCAAACATTTATTAATATCAATTAAACAAGTGTGGTAAGGCGAGCACTTTTTTTTACAATGTTTAATTCTACATAAAATTGCGTATCTTATATTAGTTTTTCGTCAAAACTACATTTCTCTTTACATTATTAATCTTCAAATTTTACTGCATGAGTCATGCTCTTCAGTATAACAACGTATAAAATATCTGATTTCAACCTTTTTTTTCTTCAAATATATGATGGAAAGGACTCATTATTATTGCCAATCGATAGAATGGCCAAAAAATGATGTGTCCTGAAATTTTCACAAAAATGACATCTACTTCATAATTCGGTGGAGCCTCCTTAACTCCTGTCTCCAGCGCATTGTGTTCCACTCGTTGAGCTGACTCGAATCGTTTTCGGCACTTGAGGTTTTTCTTTGTACCCAGAACCACCGAGGCTGCGGAAGAATCCCACAAGACCAGACACGTCTCACTAAATCAAGAACAATCGACTTTCTCCTAAAATGAAGGGTATTCCCTACTGCTTGATTATATTATCGGTGGTAAGTCTACTTTATAATTTACCCTCTCTCTCTCTCTCTCTCTCTTCCCTCAACTCTATATTCGACTTAAGAAGACCGTAGCAGATGCCTAGGTTTTTTGCGACTACGACTTTATCGTTGTATCCGTAATCTTGAAATTTTTCCTCATTGTAGAAAAAGGATTTTTTCTTGACTTAAGTGCTTAAGTTCTTGACTATAGTTTTTTCATAGGCTCGTTTTTTTTAGCTTTTTAAGGTGCGTTTTTTAGCTTATGAATAAATTGGCAAAAGTTCCGTTGTTATGTATTTTCAACGGCTATTTGCGGATCCTAGGAATCGTAACGAGGATTTTTTTTCCACTCATATCCTAGCTGGATTCTTCATCTACTCAAACAAATGACTGCTGTTGATATCATTTCCGCATCTAGGTTAAAATTCCGTAGATCATGCATTGCGTTTTAATTATTTTGGGGGGTAGTTTTCTCGTTTTATTTTTTATTGCCTTAAGCAACATTTTATGACCTCTGGAGTACGTATTTTAAGTCGTTTGATAATAAAATGACGATAAGTATTTTTTCTCATTAATTAAACATTGTACTAATTCAACGGTGCGAAAACGTGACGGAAAACTATTGCATGCCAAAAATTATACATGTGACGTCACAGGTATTTCCTCCCCCTGCCGCTGTGTGGTGCTGTGGGCGAGTGGTTCCACGAGCAGAAAGCGTGGGAGCCTATAAAACGGCAGTTAATACCATGTTCACAGAGGATACTTTCCGAGCTTTGATATATTTCATATTCGATTATTAGTACTTGTTGACCACAGCGTAGGGGCTCTCAAATACAATGGTAAGTTCAGGGAACGAATATTCCCGGATTCCGGAAAGATTCCGGAAAGGAAACACCGAGTCATGATCTGTAGTGACTCTATGAGTGCACTTAATGAAATATCTGCCTAAAATAAAGACCATCTATGAATGGCGTAGAGTTGCATGGATAATGGATATCAATGCTTCTCTACGCCTGCTGAATGACCTTGGTGTGAGGGTTAAGTTTACCTGGGTGCCTAGCCACGTCGGTATTGCTGGAAACGAGGTTGCTGATAAAGCAGCAAGAAAATGCTCTAACCAAACCTCGAGTAGATATTGATGAAGTCCCTTACGAGGATGTTAGAGCCTTTTTAAAGAAACAGCTGTATTAGCAGTGGAAAGATTCGTGGCAGTCGCTGACTGGGAACAAGCTGCGAGGTGTTAAACCACTAATCTCCGAGTGGAAAACATCATCTCGGACTTGTAGAAGTGATGAAACAGTCATAAAGAGACTGAAAGTGGGCCACACTGCTCTGGCTCACTCGTACCTTTTCTCCATCCCCAGGCAACCCCCTCAATGTGATGACTGCAATTGCTCGTTGACAATTAAGCACGTCCTGACGGAATATCGCGAGTACGCAGATCTTAGAATAAAGTACAAAATTAAGAGGAGACTTGGCATCAATTTTTGGCAACAATCCGAGTGAGTGTTATCTTTTTTTGAACGCAGCAGGCCTTTACCATCTAATTTAAACGGCCGCAGACAAGTTATGGATATGGGTATTTGACAATCGGAGCGCTACCTTGCTTGGTAAAAAGGTCTATGTATGATGAGGGTTAATTATGATAGTCATAATTTTTTTGTTGCATTGAACAGACGACTATAAACAGACTACGGTGCAGAAGGACCCTGGATGTCAAAGCACCATAAACATTAACTAACTACCTAACTAACTAATATTTTCCATGCCTCGCACTCTCAACTCTCTAACTTTTATGACAGCAACAATACAGCGCTGTTACGAGCTTTTTCAAATGAACTACAAATTAACGTTTAATTTTATAGTAAACTAGGATTTCTCAGTCCAAAGTATTTGCGTAAAATGAATACATTTATGGAGGGGCACAAATCGCAATTAATGAATTCTGTTTCTTTGATGAAGGAAATAACCCTATCAATGGAAACAGTGTTTCAATTTTTGCAGAAAGTACTGACACTTCAAGTATACCACAATTTTTTCGCGTTAGCAAGTTACCAGCAAATTCGATTCATCACTGAGACACATAATTTCGTCCATTTCGGGTCCGAGACAACAATTAACTTCCGAAACCTCAGCTGCATCCATCCAAGTGAATTATTTTCAAAGAATATAGGTAGGTATCTACGGTGGTAACCTTTAGCGTGATATTCGAGAACCCTACTGTCAATGGCGGCTTTCATAAAGCCGCTTTACGCGATCCAATTTTTTGTACAATTTTTGTACAAACGCTTATATGAGGAAATTGTACCGTGTGAAGCGGCAAATTGTGTGAACGCTCGTGCGAATATCTGAACGACTGTACGGAAAATAGAACCTTTTCTAATTCCATTCAGACAAACATACAATTTCGTTCAGTTTATACAAGCGTTTGTACAAGAAATTGTTCAAAAAATTGTATCCTGTAAAGCGGTCTATAGAAAGAAATAGCGCGAAACTCGTCTTTAAGTTACGGAAAAATTAGTGTGAGAATTGGTCGAATTAGAATCAATAGCTTGAAATTAACTTAAGATCGCAGTATCATAATTGTTTGTATCAACGCCTTTCTTTAGTGTTTTTTTTCACATTAGCCATGCATCATGGGAAGAAAACATCTCCTATTGATGAAAAATGTGTAATAGAAGTCTACTCAGATTTGCATGAGACTACGGCAAATTTCCTGCGTATATGACAGGAGATTTCTCTAAACTTTCTGACAGTGAATACTGAAGAATATGCTAAGCGCTGAGCATTCGTTATTAGTTCTAAAAAAACGGATAGATGGCGTTTAGTCCACGCCAATTTTTCCATAAACGCCCCACGGTCGTTAAGCTAACTTAACGTTAAGTGATTACGTTCAATTTAGCGTGAATAAACCCGCCCTAAGGGAGTTGGTGGCCACAAAACTTTCATTCTTCTGCAGAGTTCTTTCTTTCCAATTATGCGAGATGCAGGGGGAATCTGTTAATCCATGTATGTCACTTGGTCTTGGTAGCGGAGCATTCATCTTGTGTTTCCCAGGTGGGCTCCCTTTACAAAAGCGCCGTATAATATCACCACTTCGTAACATTACTTGCCTTTATCGCGATGTACCTAACATTGATCGACCGCCAGAAGATGAAGGCGGAAATCCGCTTATCTTGGACCGCCGTTTCTTGCGCCTTTCCTATTTTCGGAATCGATTGAATGCCGATTCAATGTTTTTTGTGTAGGAAACTGAACGAGAAGATTTCTTCTGGGGACTTGAGCCTTTAGAAGCGTACTAAAGTGTCAGTCGAATATTCCAGAGGTAAAAGCGGCCAATGGTTCACGTTTTGTTCGGTCTCTCTTGACTGCAAAGAAAATAAAACCATTTTCAATTGTGCAAAGTACAATTGTAATATTACGCAGATATTTTTATCAGAGACGAAGAGTTTGTGACGTGATTTGATACAAATCACCCTTTCACAATATCAAGTTTTTTTTCACGGAGTGAAGCCGAAATAAGTAGATTAAAAGGAATTTTGTTTTCATGTTCCTGGACGTTCTCACGATTCATTTATTTAATGTGATGGTATATAGCCCCTCGAAAGACACAAAATGAAAAGTGATAATAAAATATGTTACCGCAAATGGAAGAAAAGTCTAATAAAATCATTAATAATGTTTCATTTTGATATAATAATATTTGATCAATAGGATAAGCCAAGAAGTTTGACTTGAGGTTTAACGCTCTTTTTGCGAAAAACTTGGCGTCCATCGTCGCGGAAAGTTGGCATTTACCTGTCTTGTCTGGTCATCAGACACTTATCTTTCAGGAATTTCTAAAATATAGTGTTATTTAACAATATTCATACCGTTCATTTCATTTATAATGCAAGTACTCACTCCTACCACTGGTAACGAGGTATGACTCGCTGACTTCTTCACGGATGTAAAAATGTGCAATCCGTAAGTTGTGAAATTTCCCTCAGTAGAATTAACCACGCACAATTGTGGGTCCCGCGATATATTTCTCCTTAGCTTTAGCTGACACTTGGAGTAAGTAAACTGGAGTAGACAACATTCGTTTTATGAAGTAATTGTAGATAATGAAATTTGAAATAGAAATAATTCTAATTTTGAATTTTTCATATTCATAATTTTGAGTCATCATCATTATCGTGCTAACCTGAGATTGGTTTCAGGAAGTTCTCCACGGAATTCTTCTATTTTCTAATCTCTTCATAATTACATACCTCTTCTCTTATTTAAATTTGTTTGCAGTAAGAGGATAGAGACCAATACCAACGTTAACCTGGGAAAAAAAGATTGAGGAGATGGAAGAGCTTTTTTATCTGGGAAGCCGAGTCATCAGCGTTGGGCGAAGTAAGAAGAAAATTTCAGTAGAATAAAGAGGAAGCTTCATCAAAAGAAAAATGTACATTCAGCTGGAAATGCAAGCGTGGAAGTAAGGAATCACTTGATTAGAACGCATGTCTGGTCTTCTTACAGAAAATAGAATTGAGTTTACTCAACAAGAAGAGTATTCAAATATTAGAGAAGTATCCTCAGCTGTAAGAGTAAGTAGATACAAAAAAGATGAAAACATCTGTATGACTCTAAAAATGGGAGTTAATCAGGTCCGGAGAACATTCCTGCTGAATTAATAAAATATCAAACGTAAGAAGTATACGAAAATCTGGCTCACGTCTTCCAAAATAGGTTAAATGGATAGAAAATACCATAAGAGTGGCAGTTGTCACTTATCGCAACAATTTACAAAAAAAGAAAGAAATACTACCTAAACAACTATACAGTGCCACAATTTTAAATATAGAAAGTAATGAAGAGCCTGGTAGTAAAAATAACATAGTCCAGACAATACTATATTATTAGAAAAAACGCATAGTCCAAATAATCGAGCATTCTTAATTTTCCAGGCAGTAAATACATTATTTGGACACATATAGTGGTAAAATTTGTATGAATCAGCAAAACAAACAATATTAGCCTCACGTCCCAGAGAAAGGTAGTGAGGAGAGGGACAAGAGATGTACTCGGCTGATGGCCTCAATAGTGTTCCTCAGGTATGCATACGGACTTCGGATGCCACACTTATCCTAAGGAAATGCAGTAAAATACGTGCGTGAAATATTAGCGTTCGATCCCAACTCCAAGAAAAAGCTGCCCAAATCATGATCGATTTCGTGTCGAAGGAGTTGACATATTTGCAATATCGTCATTGCGACACCTATGGAGATCCTTTCGAATTGAAATGCTTTGAAAATAACTCCAGCAATGATGTTTATGATACCGTAATAGAAGGTATTTCGCTGAGAAAAAATCATTCGCATTGACCGGGACTCGAAACCGGACGGTGATCTACCACTCTCCAATATAGCCTCTATAGTATGAAAGAAGACGTATTAGTAGCTAAAGCGGTAGAGCACCTAGCCGAAAATTAAGGGGTCTGGGTTCGAGTCCCGGTCAATGTGGAATATCTTCTATTGTGCAATTTCAGTGGGTAATGTCGTTTAAGTTTTCGCGGCTAGCTCGCGAGCTTTGAATTTCTGATGGTACCATATCGTATCACCGGGCGTTTTTGCAGATATTGATCAACTTTGACCCAATACAAGTTATAAATATGCGGTACCCAGAATAAATGGCATGCGAAACCAAATGCACTAGCCAACGAAGGGTCACTGACTACTTTTTTAATATCAGCCAGTAATTTCCATTCACACGCACTGTATGATTCGTAGCTCCGATGTGGCTTTGTCCAGTAGCAATAGGAATGCGACGCCTTTCTGTAGCCCTCAACCCGCGAGAATTAAAACTACTTTCTCGAAACAATGCAAGTGTCTTCTCTTCCAAAATTGTACCCCGAGAATACCGTTTTTTCAGTTGATTGCCCTTTCACTCCCCCCTCCCCTTCCAAATCCGTATTAAAATTTCAAAATTCGACAATCCCTTCAAAGCACCTATGTACTCAATTCTTGGCACCTTGGGTAATTTTTAATGAAGCTGTGTGCCTTTTTAGAAAGAGTGGTTTACTTTTTTATTTAAGATCAGAGTTCACAGTTTTCATTCAATGACTTGAAAACCCTTTGATCCAAATTTCCATGCAAATAGAACCACATCTGTATATTTTTGCTATCTTTTCTGGATTTGGAACCTTATTTTCCCAATTGTGGAGATATTCCCGGTCGTTGTTACAAAATTTCGGTGGTCATATCACTGATACTAATTTAGTGCTAAGTCGGCATTTGGTTGTCTGCAGACAGACATACAGACATTGGCAGGAATCCTATTATCCATTCCGGGCTTTTTGCCCTTTCTGGTCGTGGTTGGTTTTTTTTTTAAATAAAAGGAAAGGTAACGATGAGGATGGAGATGTATTTAAGGAGTGGTGAAGGGATACTATAAGGACGAAAAAAGTGAAGATGGTTAGACATAGCTGATCCGAGACAGACGGGTTATTTTATTTAGGGTAGAAAATATAGTGGTTGATTGAAGGTAGGGTTATTGAAGGAAAGGTTATTTTGTTAAGGCAGGTTAAATGTTGTTTTGGTACAATATCAGGGTTGGGAAAGGTTTATCACATTTTTAACCGGGAAAGGGGGGCAACAGTTGAGGAAGCTGAGCCGCACCTCTGCCGAAGCCATGGAAGACGGTTTATTTTATTGAGGGTGCAGTAATAGAGGAAGGGTCGGGATAAGGATCTGCTGATTTGTTCTTCTGAGGTGATGATGGAGGACTTGTCCTTCGTTAGCTGTTCGGCTGTTGGCATCTTGGGTCCGTACTGGGAGCAGACAAGAAAATGCGCATTTATATACAGGTAGTATGTATATATGCGCATTTTCTAGTCCCTGTTTTCCTTAAAACAACACCAAATTATCTAAAAATTGCCATCAGTAATGAGCTAAATTCTACTGAGGTAGGAATCCTTTAATTCCATACGCACTCCCTCGATTCTATGCACTCTTTATTTTCTAAGATTAGGAAATTCCTTTTTTTAGCAACCCGCAGGTTGGTGTTTTTGATAGGTTGAGGGTAGAGTTCACCCCATACTAAGCCATCGGCGAGTGAAATTCACACATTCTGGGTAGGGGGGCGGTTCCTTTCTACTTCCTACTAAGTTCTGACTCGCAGAAGATGGAATCGCGAGGATTTTTAGGTGGGGGTGTCCAGAAAGACTTCTGTCCGGGATTTGAACATGAGACCCACCAGTCGGTAGCTCAGCTCCCTACCCACTAGGCCACCACAACCACAAATTTCCTTTAGGTTTGTTCAAAAAATTATTAACGTAATTTTAAAATGGTTATTTTCTGATCACTTCAAATTAAGAAATTTTTTCAATAGATGTACAAATCGTTGTTATCAAATTGTCTTGTAAGGACTTCCAATGACTTGCTCATCCTTCAACCACTTGCAGCGAGTATCAAGACTCTCCGAGACATGGAATGTCTTTCCAGAGGAGCAGGTGACGAAAGAAGTGTCAGAATTTGGGTAAAACGGAAGAAAAATCAAATTTCACCACCCAACAGTCTTCGCACTTGGAAACGGCGTCTTCGATAGCATTATATTGTCGATACAAGTTGACTGAACTAGTATCAATGAGATTAGACGTGAAGTTTGGTTAGCCTGCAGGGAGTATGCACCGACACAATGTTGAGTGGTTTGCTTACCATCCCCGCTTCGATCAATCGAGTTTCTTTTTCTACGTGCTTATAAATGTGGCGCTACTCTTAGCGCCAATAAATTCATCCCTTGAAATAAGGGATATCAGGGAGGGGTGTGACGGGGGGAAACTCGACGCCAACTTGGCTGATGAATGGAGAGCCATTTGCGGGGGTGTCCCTCATACATCATTTTTAATGATCCGCTAATGGAGCCGTCGCGATTGCGTCATTACGCCGCGGGGAAGGAGGTCGCCTCTTCTTCATTTATTACGGGCCAAGAGTAGCCGCCGATTCCTTCCCGAGATGGAGATTGCAAATAAAGGGACCCTGAGAGCATGACGACCTTCCCTTTTCTGTGACCGCGGATGCACCCCACTGAGGAAGAGTACTCACCTTTTCGTTTTTCCGTTGTTGTTGGGTTACGATAATTTTTTTTGGAGCCTAAAGGCTGATTAGCCTCAAGGATATGGAGTAATGAACATCACTAAGGCTATTCCGACTGGAGAAATTTGTATTTGCGGCTGGTACATGTAAATATGAAGAGATTAGCCGATAGAAGGACTCAGTGTAGAGCTGCGTCTAACCAATCTGAGGATTTATTACCAATGATGATGAGCTGACACACCGACAGTACATCAAATAAATTTGCTCAACGAATATATAACCCCTGGATTCAACTCCCTTATGGTCGCCTCATCAGTCTTATTAGACATCAGCCAGGTCTTTGACAAAGTCTGGCGCGATGGGTTAATTCGAATACTGCTCAACATAAATATCCCTATCCACCTGGTTTCGCTTATCCAACCATTCCTACAGAAGCACACCTTTCACAGCCAGGGGCGGACTGGCCAGGGACGGGCGGGCGGGAAGCCCCGCCGGGGACCCTGGGACCCTCTGTGGGGCCCCGACTGCCTCGGTCGGCCCTGGGCCGATTCAGCGCCTTCCCGTTTTCCTCAGACCCGCCAAGTATGTGAACGGTAAAATGGAAGAACACGCTTAACTTTTATGAGAATCGAAAGAATGTTAGCTTTTAATGCAGACAAAAATAAAATTTTAGATAAGTATGTTTCCTCAAACATCAGAAGAACTGAACGGACTGTTGTTTTAAATTGCTAATTGAAATTTTGTTTAAATCAATATACACGCTGACCTAAATGTGTTCTCTCGTTCTTTTTTATGGGTGTTTGTCTGTTGGGGTCCTTTGACTACGTAGCCGCCGCGGCGGAGCCCTTGGGTACCCAGTCACTTTTCACAAGAAATGGGGAACATTCACTATATTTAATGTGAATTTTACAAGCTAAAATGTGCTTAGCGAAAATTTTGCTTAAGAATTAAATTGTGCTTCAAATATATTCCTATTTAAAACTTGTACATTTTTGGCAGCTTAAAAACACGACGTCTCCGCATGGCGTCATGGCACGGTATCACTTTGGGCGCTGTTTATCTGTTGTAAGTGGCGGTAGGTTGCTTAGTGAACGCATGCATTTATATCATTTGTTTGATGCAATAAACGAATGAGTTTTGATTTTTTTGTTAAGTAGAATGGATCCTAACGAGCAAAACAACCAATTTAAATTCCATCAAACTGCCAACCCTCTCGTCAGTTTTCATCGAAACCCCCAGTGATCCTGGAAACAATCTCTAAAGGAGACCAAGAACATCAATACATGAATAACGACTCCCTTCCGACAAGTTTACCTCTTCACCTACCATATAACCCACCTCACCCAGGCTGCGGTAAGACGGGTGACACCACTGCAACATCTGTTATCACTTCACCCAGATAAAATCCTACCGATCTTAACTCCTTGCTGACGATCATATCCAAAAAACACCCCGAAAGTACCGAAAATATACCTACCCCGAATATATATTCGTTCAACCATGTGAATTTGGTGCCTAATGATGTTGCGATAAAACGAAACCAGTTTCCAATAAGGGGTTTAATAATTTTATGGAAAAATTGTAAGTTGCATTTTTTATCCAAGTGTAATCATGGATGAATTTCACTTAGTAGAGCCAAGTACGATCTATATTATCAGAAAATGTTAGAACTGAATTAATGAGGTGTATGGCACTAGATTGGTCGTACATTTAAAGCAATGCAAATGTTATGTATAAGTGAATCGTTTCTGTGCAAAAATGAAATTATTGACTTATATTTCATAGAGCATGCATAAACTAGTAGTTTTAAAACATGTACATGTTAAAAAATCCCTACCAAATGCTATTCTACATCAGAATCTACAGTATATATTTGTATTCATTATGCCAAATATCTTCGCTGTAATCCATTACTGTCCTTAATTGTTGGCAGCAAAAATTAATTTTTGTGCCTCTCTTTCTCTCTAATTTCATCGTATTTCCTTCTAATTTTATTGTTTTTCTCTCCAATTTCTCTCTATCTTTCTCTCTAATTTCATACTTTTACTCTTGAGTGTACAGGGAACTTTGACGAGTTTTTAACTTGGTTTGTATCGTAAGTCTTGTTTCGCAAGCCTTTGGGGTGTTATCAAGGACCATCCCAGTCTCCATTACTTAAGACTACATTCAAAGCATTAGGCAGGATCATTTGAGTGAGGGATTTTAGGACGTGAGTAGTGGAAACGTGACTGTAGTTGAGATTCTGAATATGAACCATAGTGCCTATTTCCAAGCCATGAGATTCATCTGCGCTTTCAAGTCTGTTTCCGCACTAAAAGTTGATTAAGGCCTGGAGGAAAGGCACAAGGATGGGAACGGAAAGGAAAGGAGGAAGGGTGGAGAGAAACACGGAGTCGGCATTAGCCTGCTCCTATCGAAAAAGTTCCAAGGAGACCGCGGCTTAACGTCCCATCTGATATAATCGCGAACTGCGATCTTGTCCGGTGATAACCTAGCGGTAATATGCCAATAACTTTTATCAGATACTTGAAAAAGTAATGGATTCATAGGGCCATATTCAAATTCCCCACGACAGTCTCGCTTCTACTTCTTATGTACTGATACTTCGAGTCAAATGTATACATACTAATAAGATACTAATCTACTTCGGGTCAAATTAGTGTACAGATTCACCCAGCAAAGTTGGTACTAATACGCTGTAAAGCACCTTGGACAATCTATGAGAATCTGTGTACTCTTTTTTATTCTTTAATTGAGAGATATTTTATGGCGTAAGCAGTAGCAGTGAGACTGTAGTTGAGATTCTGGGCCATATTCAGAATCTTAACTCAGTTCTCAGTATACGCTGGGAAGTAATACCACATTTACGGGTAGAATTTATTGACCAATTTCACCCGCTGCAGGGATTTTAGGACGTGAGTAGTGAAAGAGTGACTGTAGTTGAGATTCGGAATGTGAACCATAGTGCCTATTTCCAAGCCATGAGATGATTCATCTGCGCTTTCAAGTCTGTTTCCGCACTAAAAGGTGATTCAGACCGGGAGGAGAGGCACAAGGATGGGAACGGAAAGGAAAGGAGGAAGGGTGGAGAGAAACCCGGAGTCAGCATTAGCCTGCTCTTATCGAAAAAGTGCCAAGAGGACCACGGCTTAACGTCCCATCCGACGGACGGAGTTCTGGATTCAAGTGCTCTTCGCGAATTACTCAAGTGTGGAAAAAACTCAACATTGCATATCCACAAGAAAATTTGTTTTTATGCACGATCCAGGTTTCTATTTAGGGCAACATCTTCAGGTGAAGCGATGAAGGGACCAGGGCCTCCATCATGGGCGTGCGCTAGCGTTATCGTTGGTTTTTTATGTAACCTATATCAGAGAGTACGTGATCTCCGTACTTCATTTTTCGCACAGCACTTCAAATTGCCAATCAAAATCAGTGGAGCGATTTTATAGTCGGTTATTGTTAACCCTGCGCTACTCTAGGGTTAAAGCGTTAACGATAAAGATTGCGACAACGCGAAAGATGCATCCGTGATTCCACACCTCGTGAAAGGTGAAGGATTCAGATGAAGAGACCTGAAGATGATGAAACCTGAGTCGTGCAAAAATAAAGTTTCTCGTAGAATTGTAAAGTTGAGCTTTTTCCATGCCATGATGAAGGAATTCCTCCTAGTGAAAACTGAAACGGTCTCCTTTACCTGAATTTCCACAAGGAAAAAAATTCACCTCCACCGGGACTGGAACCAAGAACCCCTGAGTTCCAGTACTCTACCAGTTGAGCTATCGAGGCTTCATTCTCCTCTGTGGGGCTCTAGAGTCACTAACTATTGACTAGGAACTGTAGACGTCTTGCCCATTAAGGCCTCTGGTGGAGTACCTGGCAGGAAATCAGTGGGTCCTGGGTCCACTCCCGGTTGAGGTGGATTTTTTTCCTGTATAAATTCTGCTCTTGTGGATTTCAGCGGGTGACTCCGCTGAGCTATCCTCGGCTAGTTCGTAATCCTTGAATTGGTCTCCTTTACTCCAGTGGGGTCCGGATTACCAATGAAAAATTCTACTGCCGGGATTCGAATCCGGTCCGGTGAGACGCTAGTACTCTAACCACTAGATCAATCCGACTCATTGTCAGGAGGATTATTTAGAAATATCTCGATTATCTCGAATAAGTAAAAAAGGAGTCACGTTGTACAAACGCAAATGGTTCGCAAATTTAGTGTCTGAATCGCTCGTTACTCTATCATTAATAGTTTCCACTTGAGTTTTTCTCATCTGCCTCGACCATAGAGCCCCAGGATGTGATAAAACATAAGTGTAAACGATGAATGAGGTTGTAATCAGCGGTTTTAACACACCAAATTTGCGAACCATTCGTATTTATACCACGTGACTCCTTGGTTACCTATTCGAGATGATCATCTACATCTACATAATACCCTGCAAACCACCTCAAAGATTTGTGGCAGGTGGTGAATTCTCACCAAACATACACTACATAACATGCATTTAAAAGGATTAGTATTAATATATTAGTCTAAACTGCAATATTTAAAAAGATAAAAATAGCAAACTGCGCATGCAAAAACGTGCTGTTAGTTCGGTTACCTTCAAGTCCTTGCACCAACATGCTACACCAACATACTACATACTACTATGGATTCAATCACTCGTATTGGACATATTTACCGCTATTCATACCCCTAATTGTACGAGGAAAAAATGACATTTTGAATCTGTCAGTTCGGCAATAAATTTCTCTAATGTTGTAATTATGGCCCAGTCTACCATAGTAAGTTGGGATCGTAAAATATTTTTAACGCCATCACTGAAAATATTGGAATTTATCTAGGAGATTAAGTCTAAATTTCAATCTGTGATCTGACAATGATTCCCATTTTTATTCATTTAATAGACTGGTTTCCGGCTAATTGATTTAATAATTGATTTAATAAACTGATCCCGATGGTTTAAAAAATAATCTCCAAGGAGGGGAAGGGAGTGATCCAAGCGGTAGTTAGGCCAATGGATTTCATCAGTGGCTTGAGAAAAGTAATTGTGTCACTATTCGTTCCTCAATGGGAGTCTTCCCTTTAATCTCCAAATGAGGACGGACATGTCATTTATCAATCACCTCGGTTGAGTGGAGTGTCTTATCCGGGAGGTTTTCGCGACGTAAGTTCCTAAAAGTCGCGCGCCATAAGTTACTAATGATATAGCGCCCAAGGAAAGAAAGCAGCAGTTTACTAACTATGTGTCATAACTTTTTTGAAAGGTCGAGTTTTCAGTATGACAAGAGGGAAAATTTGTCCCGATTCCTACTCAGGAGAACTGACGCTTGAAAAGCTTACAAAATGGTCTCAAGACGATGACTCACAAGTATCTACAGAAAAAAACTGTATGCGTCCAACCGAAGAAGAGGAAACTATTTTCCAGCAGCGTTCCACCTAAATGGCCTATTGCGCCTAAATTACTCTTTATGCTAATTTCCTGTTCTTATGAATGATGTTTGACTGCTGGCTCATAAAGATGAGTTTTAAGGTTATGAACAATTTGGGATTTTCAAGTCACTGGACATGGGAAACTGCATTCGACTACGAATGGTGTACTTCCGGCTGAGAATATTTTAGACAGCTATCAACAGTCAGTAAATCAGCTCTGAGACCCGTCCTTCGGACAGTTCCTTGTTAGAACTCATTTGGAATACGCTGGCAGTATATGGGATTCTTACGAAATAGACTAAAGTAATAAACTTGAACGTGTGCAGTGAAGATAGACAAGATTTGTAAATAGACGGTTTGATAACTATATTAGCGTAATCAGTTTATTAGATGAACTAAATGAGAATCGCTGCCGGACCGTAGGTTGAAATTTAGAATTTATCTCTTACATACATTCCAAGATAATATTTTCACTCATGACGTTAAAAATATTTTGCAACCTCCAACTTACTATGGTAGACTGAACCATAATAATAAAATTAGAGAAATTTATTGCCGAACCGACCGATTCAAAATGCCCTTCTTTCCTCGTATAATTAGGAATGTGAATAGCTGTTAATATATCCAATAGTATAAACACAAGTATATCAAAGGATAGCATAGGTTGATAGATAGGCATGTTGGTATGAGGACTTTAAGCTAACCCAACTAACAGCCTGTTTTTACAAGCTTGCTTTGCTATTTTTTTCAAATTGTAAAGTTTAGACTAAAACATATTTTCTATTTCTTTATGGATGATATTGTAATGCATGTTTGATGTGAATCCACCCCCTGACAGGCACCTTTATGGTGGCTTACAGGGTATTGTGTAGATATAGATGGAAGTTTCCTTGCAACTCTATGTTGACTGTAAAAAGGATTTTTCTAGGTCCATCATCGGATTCGGGTATTCAAAAACTATCAACTTCAAAATGGCTGGTAAGCACATCAGATGGAAGGCTAACAAAATGCTTTTCCAACAGCACCCTCCCAGTAATGTTGTCTACCCGTCCGGAGATAATTTGTGTTTTTATTTTTTTGCGTTTTATGCGATACTAATCATGTTCTTCATATGTTCTTCCATTTGTCGTTTAATCTAGCGTTGGATTCTAGCATTGTGATTTGAGACATCTGGTTATTGTAAATATTGACATAGTACGTGAATTGTTTAGAGGTATATACTTTTATTTGAGTTTAGTTTTCAGTCAGATTCTGGAGGGGGGTATATAAACGGTATTTGCTCAGAAATAGGTTTGACCTAAATTCAGACTCTATGGTTTTAAAGAATCGTTATGAATTGTAATAGGTCCTTCAATTATGACTATATTGCTTATTGGCGCTAAACGTTGTGTTCTGAATGGCCTTTATGAAGATTTTATGTGCATTGAATTATGAATAATTATTGAAACAGAGATTTAGTTGGCATGTTAGCTAGGGCACTGGCCTCACATTCCGAGGGTCCAGGTTCGATTCATGGCAGTAGCAGAGAGTTTATTAGAGATTTACCGGTCCCTAATTAGTGTTGTATAGAGAGATCTTCAAGTTAATTGCATCGTCCGTCGGATGGTACATTAAACCTTGTACCCCTTTGGCGCCTTAATGAAAGGCGCCAAAGGGTTACAATGGTAAGGGGCTAACGCGCCTTAATGAAAGGCGCCAAAGGGTTACAATGGTAAGGGGTGCTGGATTTTTCTCCACCCTTCCCCGAAATATTCCTTCCTCTTGGCATTGCCCCCGTATCCTGAATGCTGAATCAAATGATCATAGATTTTAGTCACCTCCAATGAATAATTATTACTGCTAATAAATAACAGTAGTACCTACTACATCTGATGGGAGCACTTTCACTTGTTTGGAGTCAAACCAGGGACTATTAATTGCATGAAAAGTAGCCAATGAACTGCGTAAGAAAGACATTTATTAAAGTTCGAAGTTTGAATGCCGAACTACGTTTTGTTCCCGAATTTTCGAGAGACAATCACTCAAGGGTATAGGGCTGTTTAAGCTAAAAATATTCACCAGAAATCGTCATATATTACTGAAGTGCCAGTGATTTTATCCAACATCAGAATTCAGTGTAGCAATAAGAATATTTTTTTTAATTATCTTTCGACTGGCGTTCATCTAAAGGTTTTTCAATAGGTATTCCTAGTTAAAATTTTCAAAATAAAAAATGGCTGCAAGCTGTAAGAAAGACCTTTACATGTATTTCTTATGTGGACTCTTTGACTCTCGACTGAGGTCGAACCGAAGACCGTTAGTTACAAGAAAAGAAGCCTATTATCTGCCCAAGGGAAGACATTTAATAATCCTTAAAGTTTCAAAGCTGTTCTACATTTGGCTCTCGAGTTTTATGCGAAAATACTACACATACATTCTACTTAAACCTAAAAAAGACTAAGGGGGATCTGTCCCCTTGTCTGCCTATGGTGGCCCAACCCCCTTCTCCGTTTGTTAGCATCATCATTATTTTTCAATGCTAAGCAATCATTTTCTTTTTGTAATTGTCGATAAGTTTTTTCCATTCATTTATCATGGACCCAAGGAGGTTTTAGAAAGGTTGTAGAAAAGGGCATATGCATGCTAGCCTACGGGTGACAATGAAAAGTGAAAGGAAGTGATTGGATAGGATGAGACCCGACCTCTTCTGTAAAAAAGCTTTTAATTTTCTTCTTCCTCCATGGAGTTCATCATCATTAGTCAGCAATCCTGGGGTTGGTTTGACGCAGCCCTTCACTGAATTCTTTCCTCGGCTAATCTCTTCATATATTTACGCATGTATTCTCTTTTACATCCTTCATCACTTGTTCCATATATCCCATTCGAGGCCTTCCTTTGCCTTTATTCCCGTCCTCTTATCCTTCAACGACTGTCTTCATCAGGCCTTCGTGTCTTTAGATATGGCCGATTAAGTTGTTCCGTCTCCTTTTTAGAGTTCTCAGGAAACTTCTCTTTTCTCATATAAGAAATCGTTTCAGGCGTGTCCTTGTGGAAATTTGTGATATTCATAATGAAACACAATGGTGTTTCTCCAAACTTAATTAATACTATTGTGTTTCATTACGAATTATGGATTTTCTTTTCTACCACTCTTCTTAGGACTTCCTCGTTACTTACTCGGTCGATAAATTTAATTTTCATAATTCTTCACTTGCACCACATTTTGAATGTTTCTACCCTTTTATTCTCCACTGCTGTTACTGCCCTAGAGAAACATGCTCTAGATGTCTATTCTGGTGAATAGTATCCGTACTTGTACGCTTGTATTTCCATCTGTAAGTAGATTCTCCTTTTCATAGAATGCCCTCTTTGCCTGGGCTATTCTACTGTATTCTTTCCATGTAGTTATCACACGTATTAGAGCTGAATTTTAATTAAAACGGGGATTGGGTTGACGTGGTAGCTAAAGTACTGTACTCCCACCCCGAGGGCCTAGCTTCGAATCTCGGCAGTAGCAGAAATTTTTCATTGGTTAACGGGGCCTACATTTAGGACTGTGGGGAAACATATTTCAGTTCTGTACTCCATGCGTCGTATGGGATATTAAACCGTGGACCCCTGAGCTCCTTTCGTTAAGATCAGGCTGACACCTACGCAGGGTTTCTCTCCACCCTTCCTCCGTAACCAGAAAAATTCCTGTCTCTACGAAATGGCCCACTAACGGCAAATGAGGAAGGTGCCTGAGGAAATGCATAGCCTGACAGGATAACAGCAATGAGGCAACTCTTGTCAAAAACTTCAGGGTTTGAATCATCTCGAGAAGGCATCAATGATCATCTATTAAAAATAGACAATCTATTGAGGCAATTGGAATAATCTGCAGTGAAATTAAATAAAGAAGAAAAACATGTGTCTATCAATTTATGTTGATTCCATCAGAATATAACGGAATAAGTACTGCTATCGAGAGAATTTGTTTCGAAAATTTAACTCTTCGTATTGTCAAAGATAGACCACTCGATGAAAACGACAAAATAGGTATAAAAAACAGAAACCAAAGTAGAATTCACAGCCTCAAGTAGCATTCGCTTCAAACTCTAGTCATTGAGATACAGGTGGTTTCTGGGGGAGAGGAGGAAGAAATACAGGGGAACTGAAAAAGCGAATAAGAAGAGTGAAGCATCAGATTCAGAAAGAAATGAGTCTACTGCCAAAACATTTTCCTGTCATAATTGTGATAAATTTGGACATAAGCGTGCTAACTATCCTACACTGTCTTGGAAACTAGCGCAAGTAAATGAACAGAAAGGCAATGAGGAGAAAGGCACAGTTAGTGTTGGCAACGGCTTTCATTGTAATAGAGTGAAGCTCTGGAAAGTAATTCATGCCTTAAAGAAGAAATCATCTGCTATGCTGACTCCGGAGCATCAGAGCTTATTAGAAGAAATTGGTGCTAAATTTTGAGATTTTTGAAACTCCAACCACAATTAAAGTCTCCAAGAAAGGTATGAAGATGAGATGCTTAGGAAGAGGTAATATGATAATAGAAAACGACAAAGGCGTGCAAATAAATATAAATAATGTTCTCTTTGCACCTGACCTAAGAGTATACATCCTGTTGATCAGTACTTTGGAATGACAAGGCTATAAAATTATGTTAGCAAAGGAGAGGGCCGAGATCAAATGAAAGGGGAAATTGTCATACAAATACCAGTGTTGGAAAGATGTACTGTTTGAAAATCAAGAGAAATCCCACTATTTTTTAAGTATTTCAGCCGAGGAGTTAATAATAAATGAATAGAATAAGGCGATACTTTATGAAAAGTGACATAGTGTAAGAAAACTTAGCTTTGCATTTTTCCCCCTTTTTTACTGAGAACACCCTTGACAATGACACGGGAGTGTCGAAACCGGTAGGGTTTTTCAATGAAAGCGTGAAATATAGAATGTTAAGTTTTCTTACTAGAGGATTTATGGCAAAAATGACTTGGACTCATTCCTCAATCGGTCTAAAAAGAGTAAAGGAAAAAGTGGATGAGATTATTGAGGAACTACCCATAGAAAAATGTGAAATATGTATCGAAGGGAAACAGACTTAGCAACCACAGAAGCAAGAAAGGACAAGAGTAACCAAACCCCTCCAATTGGAGTACATGGATGTTTGTGGGCCAATCAAGCCAACGGCTTACAATGAAGGAAACTGTATTTTAGCCCCTGTAGATGACTATACGCACTTCACTGTGGCTTACCTCTTGCATGGGAAGAATGGAGTATTCAAGTAATTTAAAATCTACGAAGGCATGGCCACATCCCTTTTTAATTTAATTAGAAGTAGATTTAGCTGTGATAATGGAGGAGAATATGTATGCAGTGAAATGAAGAAATATTTTGAAGAGAACGGAGTCCAAGTAGAATATACCATTCGCTTTGCCCCTGAACGGAATGGAATAGCGGAGAGGTCCAACAGAGCATCATTGGAAAAGGCAAGATGTGTGCTTCTGAGTTCTAGACTGCCCAAGACCCCGAGGCCAGAAGCTGTGCTGGCAGCTGTATACACTTTGAATAGATGTCCCACCTCTGCTTTCAAGGATTAAGTACCAGCTGAAATGTGGACAGGTATGAAACCTAACCATGGATAAAATCGTGTACTTGGTTGTCTTACTTATTTGAAAATTTCCAAATAATTTCTGACTAGTAAAATGGACTCTAGGACACAGAAGTATTACTTGTGGCCTACTCTTCTTATGGCTTTAGACTGAGGTCTCCACGCGAAAGCAAGATTATAGCTGGAAGAGATATAATAATTAAATGTTTTTAAAATACATCGATGGGCACACCCTATAAATAATATGAATACACTTTGAATAGATGTCCCACCTCTGCTTTGAAGGATTAAGTACCAGCTGAAATGTGGACAGGTATGAAACCTAACCATGGATAAAATCGTGTACTTGGTTGTCTTACTTATTTGAAAAAGCTTGAGGAAGTTAGTTGAGGAAGCTAAATTGAAAAGAAGTAGATCCAGTGGGTAATCCAATGGAGGAATATGGATGCTAAATTTGATCCGTCCAAAGACATTTTTGGCCGGAGCAGAGACATGGAACGGAGTACATCAGTTCTATTATCTCTAACAGGATGCTTTTTGAGAAATATACCCGTGGATAATGAAAAAAAGTACGCAAGAGCTTATTTTCTCTCACGAAACTTTGCGAAAATTTATTCTCAGGGTTATTTTAAAAGGTTTTCTCCGCGGTCATTGATTTCCATCAAAATTCACAATTTTCCGTTCACTAAATAGTCCTGGATGTTCGATTGGTACACTAAGCATATGAACTTGTTATGAAAAATTCATGTGACCGACCATTTTTGGGAAGCAAACACATTTATATTGAGGCAGCGAATGTATTTTATCTTATTGACAAGCACTGAATCATCTTAAAATTCCAAACTAATGCGTTCCTTTGAAAAAAATAAAGTAATTATTTCAAATCGAAAGTTTAACTCCCTATGGTATACAACGATTTGTTGTTGGCAGTTGTTTCACGCTTAGTCCTGGGAGTAGTTCCTCGATAAATTCTGCGCTCCGGATTTTCGTTTACATCGAACAATAGTTTCGCCAGGTGTCCTGCAGGTACACTCAGGTCAAGAATTAACTACTGATGCTCCTTAACCTCAAAACACCAGCAGGACAATTGGCGGAATTGCTGTCTACTAAGCTACGAACGCGTCAGTAAAACCGAAATTCAGAATTCATTTAGCCAATGCCGCAGAAACTTGCGGACGAATATTCCCTCAAAATGCGGAACAGCTTTAAATTGATTCAATGAATACATATGTATTTAAAAATAAGAAAAAGCTACTGTTACAAATCTGGAAATATAATACTGTAATATGTATAGAGAATGGAGAAATGGTGGATGCAAGCAGTGAATGAGCTACAATTTTTACGAAACAAAATTACCGCCTGACGCCGTAAAAAAAATGCGAAATACCATTCGCTCCTTGCCCATGAACATTAAAAAGGATAGTATAAGCAGTAATGAAGGAACTATACTAGAGACAAGAATGTGTAACACTCATTATGTAGGTAGACCTCGGGCTTGCGTTTGAAACCGTCAGGATTATCTCTAATAGGTAACCAAGGAGTCACGTGGTATAAACACGAATCGTTCGCTATTTTGGTGTGTTAAAACCTCTGATTACACCTTCATTCAAGGCTTACAATTATGTTTTATCTCACCTAGGGGCTCTATAGTCAAGACAGATGAAAAAAAACCTACAGTGGAAACAATTAGTTTTTATAACGAACGGTTCAGACACTAAATTTTCAAACCATTGGTGCTTGTACCACGTGACTCCTTAGTTACTTATTCCAGGTAATTCCGACGGTTTCAAATACACTCCTCCCAGGCACAAAAAGATAAAATCAAAAGATGTAAGAAGCAATGAGGGACGTAACTACGAGCCATTGTCCTTCTACGCACACGTGTTAAGGAGAACAATAAGAAAGTAAACTTAATTTCTCATTCCTGCAAGTCACTGAAGAGTATTATAAAAAAAGTCGGGTAATATTTAAACGAAGATTTCCACAGCGTCTTGCATTCTCTGCTTCTTCCGTTGTTGCTGCTGCGTGGGTCAGTACTGGATAACAACAGTTTCGTCTCCATTACAGGAGTCTTCTTCAGGTCGAAGCTATTGCCGCTCAGCGTAACAGTACCGGAAACATATATTATCAAAAGAGGTTTAGGGAAGGCGTTGGAGTACTTTCCAGGTGAGGATTATTTTTGCGGTAGGAAAAGAAAGGCCGTGGTGATGAGAATGGAGTTATAAAGGACCGTGGAGTACAAATAGAATATTTTGGCTCGTGTAGTCGTTTTTAGAAGACTTTTGACTAAGTAGCTCTAGAAAAATCTGGTACCATACCTGCGAACAAGGATCTTGGTACTAAAGAAGCTATAAGTAGGTTGGAAGTATAAACGACTCCTTGCAAAATTATGTATTGTGCTCAGCTTTTAGAAACGGAGTAGCGGCTGTAAATGGGCAAAGGAAGGGCCGGGAGAATTGTCCATCGTCACAAGTGCACCACAACATATCAAGGAATTGACGAGCGGGTAGAGGAAAATAACCAATGAAGGAGATTCCTTGAAGTAAGAAAGTTGGCGAATAATGAATAACAAGTAATCCAGCCAACCAAGGGAGTACAGTCGCTGAAGGACGTGTTACTACATAAGTGTAAGAAATCAATAACTTGAAAATGTCCAATACATTAAAAATAGTGACCTACTGGACCTAGTTGACTATTTAAGTTATTTAGGTATCATACTGGACAATATATTCAAGTTGTACCAAGTTAACATTAATTGCCATGCGAAAAAATT
Organism: Platycnemis pennipes; assembly: GCA_933228895.1. Taxonomy (NCBI): domain Eukaryota; kingdom Metazoa; phylum Arthropoda; class Insecta; order Odonata; family Platycnemididae; genus Platycnemis; species Platycnemis pennipes. The sequence goes on along the minus strand of OW121855.1, from coordinate 113,385,969 downwards.
TACCTGGTCCAGGAATCGAACCACTGACCTTTGGCTTTCCGAGCTACTGCGCAGACCACTACGCTTCCCAGGATCCCTAATTTGCATTGCAATTTTAAGTACAATTGCTTTACCTGGGTAGCGCAGTGGCCCGGAAAGCCAAAGGTCCGTGGTTCCATTCCCGGTCCAGGTGAAATTTTCGCATGGCAATTAATGTGAATTTCACCGCCGTTCACGCGGCAGGCTTGAAAATTCCTACAAGTTGTACCAAGGATTTAAAAAACAGAAAATTGTGTCACAAGGATAAATATACATTGAAAAATTCCACATACAATTTTTAATAGGGTATCACCCAGTTTACGACCGTTAGGGCATTATCAGGTACAAATTATGGATTGTGCCGTTATAAAAAATGCATTTGGACTTTTAAAAAGTATTTTTATCCTTGTGAATGGATCGTTTCTGCAAAGTGTCACCAATCACTAAAGAGAATGATGTGCCTTTTACCAGAACAAGAAAATAGATGGCTGGATCATTTTAATCAAGAATCAGTATTTTTTTTAGCAATGGCCAGTGGGAAGTGTGATATAGAGTGTGGTGTCGTAAAGTTGCATCATATAACTTTGAGAGGAGACAATGAAAATAAAAAATATTTAATATGAAACTATGAAAGACATTTTAGGGGAACGAAGAGGTAACAGAATTCGAAAAAGGACAGAAAAGATTAAAATTCAACAATTGATAGGGAGGAGAGACAATTGCTTCCAAAAAAGAAAGTTTCGAAGTTGCAGTGCGATGAATGGGCCAAAGCATGAAATATTACCATTAAATTTTGCAAAATATGATAATGAGAATTGAGAGGGTGAATATTGTCGAACATATTCTTAAATAATGTCTAAATATCTACAAAAATTAAGATGGGAGAGAGTGATACACTAAAATGACTGGAGCTGCAGATCAAAACTTATACTACTGAATAGAATTTCAAAAATTAATCTGCAAACTTCCTAAGAGAATTTTAATGCATCCGTGCGTACAAATCACTTCACTCCCCTGGTAACAGAGCTATCGGCGGCTTGGTAACAAATCTCCTTCCAAAAACCCGAATTACCACAAAAGTCCTTCTGGACGAAGGAATGTGAACAGCCTTGTGGAGGGGAATCTTACAAGAAAGGGTGAAAGGTGAAATTGAAAGAGACTGTCGTCACTGCATAATCTTGTTTCACTCCAATACCCGTGATGTACAGGTATCACTTAAACGCGGAGTATCCAAATATTCACTGAATTTTACATTAGTTGAGCGATGTTTCTTGTATTATGGACGAGTGTCGTTGTGTTACAATATTTAAAACTTTTCTCCTCACGTGAAAATATTTGAAAATGCTAAAACATATGTTAGTGCATTTAATTTTAAAATATAGCAATTTCCATTTCTTTGTCTTCACTTCCTTGTACTTCTTTGTATTGCAGCCTTTTTAAATTACAAAATTGTTGCGTCATTTAGTGCACGGCTACATGCATCACACGTCATTAATCATATTTTCAATATAAAAGATTATTGTTCATCCCAAAGGTTGGTTTTTGATTTTTTGATAGGTAACGGTAGAGCTCAACCCGTACTAATCCATTGGCAGGTACAATTCACCCATTAATGGTAGGGGAGGGTGGAAAAATCCTTACCCTGGGTCACCTGCGACTTCCTATGAAGTTTTGACACACAGAAAATAGAATCGAGAGAATTTTTAGGCGAGGATGTTCAGAAATTCTTCCGCCCGGGACCCTCCGGTTAGTAGCCAAGCGATCTAACAACTAAACCACCACGACCCCGACTACGCAGACTGCTCGTTTAAAATAAATTGCAATACACAACTTATAAATATTGTATTAGCCTGGATTACAGAGCTACTGCCTTGAATGACAAGTCATGATAATGTTGTAATTTAAAAGTAAAAAAATTTAATATGTTGTAATATAAGGAAGTCATGCAGAGAAATCAGCGGAAAATTGCAAGTAAAGTAATAATCGTATTTTCAAATGCTTTATTGAATTTAAAATAGAGTGAGTGAATTTCTTGAGTGTTACGTGATATTGAGTCATCTTTGCGTGACTTGATTTTCCACCATAGTTTGTGTTCAGTTGGTTTCCTTGTGTATCATCTAGTCTATAATTATGTTGTATAATTGTACCACGTTTTTTCTAGTCGCAGTAATGACGTAGACATAGTGGACACTCATTAGTTTCAAACTGTTACGGGAAACAAATAGTTTACGAAACAAACTGTACGCGGTTCACGGTACCCCACTGATGAGCTCCAAACGGTTAATGAAAACGAACAGTTCAGTTGCCCAAAACGAATTATAAGCAATCCGCACAACCAAAAAGATCAGTTCCTTTTACCCCAAAACTTTTCAACTGAAACAATTTGGTCAAGGAAACGCCCGATTCGGTCAGTCCATAGGCAACCGTTCAGTTTGGTTAGGGGCAACAGATTTCTGGTTAAGAGAACCAAACCTTTTTTTACGTGTAGCCATACCTTTGTCACTGATTCTCTTCTTTGATATTTTATGCCATTAGTAAATAGATGACACTTAGTTGAACGCCTATAATAAAAGTAATCCCTATGTTGCTAGCTCAGAAACCTTTTCTTCGCTACTTAGAACATGCAGCTATATATTTTTTTTTCTAAGGCTCCTCCCTACTCCAGATACGCTGATATCAACCAAAAGAAATCTCCAGCACGACTAATAATTACATAGGAGAGAAATAAATTGGATTTTTTTCTCAAAATGGATTCTAAACAACTCGGATGAAGGACGGCAAACGGCTTCATAGAACACTTGTACTGATTTAATGCTTATCAATCAAAAGGCCATACTTAACATTGAACAAGTATTCAATACTTTTCCGATAATATGCATCCGTGTTTCCATGGACAATCAAGTCAGGAGGAAGGACCTACTTTAATAATGAAAATTATGTTTTATACTTTGGGAACATTTAGCGAACTTTCTAATGACGGACAGGAGGGTGATCAGCCAAATTATACTCACTTAGAAGAAAGAGGATTGGAAAAGAAAATTCACTTTATACAATCCACACAAAATTTTTATTGACCTCGGTTTTGACACTTTTATGCAATTATCAAGGTAAGGCAACTTGATGGTACCACGTTTATGTCATTATCAAGGTAAGGTACCTTGGTAATGACATCAATGTCATTATCAAGGCCTTGGTAATGACATCAATGTCATTATCAAGGTACCTTTGGAATTTGGAATTTGTCCTGGACCTTAGAAAAGATGCCCATGTGTCGGGGCATTTATTTAACCTAGGTTGGTAAAAACCTAGTGACAGAAGGAAATAATTTTTTGGGGCTTTTCTTTTCTCTCTCTTCCAAGAAAAAACGCCGGAATACCTTCTGGAAATGTTTAAGGTTAGGTCAGATATCACATACAGGAAATCCCGCTAGGACTTTATACCATCCCACACCCCGAACTAATGTGTATTTTAATTATTTCCTAATTACTGCGTCTAAATACTGGAATTCCCTGTCCCTACATATTAAAAGATTGTGGTCCTCACACACGTTCAAATATAAACTGTATCAGACCCTACATGACAAATGATCCTGTTAATATCTCAATCTCTAGTATTTATCTATGTAACTTTCTGGTTGTGTTTTACCTCCATAAACCAAGGCCTTATTATTATTTTTTTGCTATTCCTGTCAATATCTTTGTAATATTTTAGCTATGTATGAAATATATCAATGTTATGTATGTCCGTTCACTTTGTAAAATTTTGTACGTTCTCTATGGGTGATACTCGGAGCAGAATAAATAAATATTCTATTCTATTATATTATATTATGAATGTGTCGAAACCATGGTGAAGTGAATAAAACGTTCGTGCGGAATGCACAAAGTGAATTTTCTTTACCAATCTCGTGGTTCCACAAAGTGAAGCCTCAAAAGTTGAACCGTGTTAGAGGAAAGTGTCCTCTCCGTGACCGGACTACGTACTTGCTGACGCTAACAGGAGATAAGGGGATGGGAGGCAGCTCTCAATGAAAATAAGCGTGGAAGTTTTCTATCTCAGCTGGCGGTCCCTCAATTGGGAATACCGCCCCTATAACCTAATGGGCCTCCTTGAGGCTGTGGGGTGGATGCTTACCTCGTCCGATGATCTCTGCTCCTGGGCGGCCGACTAGCGGGGACGACTCGAGATCTCTTCTGGCCGACTCGTGGCGATGGCAACGCGATACAGGACGAGGCGGGGCGTTGCGCGCCCGAGGTGGGAGGTGGGGGGTGAACAATCTGGCGCCGGCGCCAATCTCCGGGAGGCGGGGGAGGATCCTCTGCTGCCCAATGGATGCCCCGCCCCGCAGGCGATGTGGGAGACCACCTGAGGCTCAGCAAATGCGAAAAGAACCCCTCGTCGCCCAAGTGGCGTGGATGAAATCACAGTCATTTCGAGGGGGGAACAGAAAGGCTACCAACGGAAAGTTACCTTCATCTACATCCACCCAATACCCTGCAAGCCACCACGAGGGTGTGTGGCAGGGGGTGAAGATCACCAAACATGCAATATTGACATGCAACTAGGCTACTGCATGGTTATCAAACCTCCTCGCATTTCTGCAGGAGATCAATTCTTGATTTTGACCTAGGATCTGATAATGATTACCAACCTAATTCTCATAATAATTTCAATACACTGGAAAACCTATCGTAACACTTTTTAACAATCGTGGCTGCTCTTAGCTGCTCACTGTCTAGATTTCTTATCAAATTTAATTCATTTGGTTCCTATTAACTCGCTATGTATTCAAAATGAGGGCCTAGCAAGTGAAAAAATAACACTACTCTCTTGATTTATCGTCACATTTACCTGGTAGCCTTTTAATATAACCTGGACTTTGTTGGCGTGTATCCGCGTATCTCCCAGATCGTTTTCCCCACAATAATCTTTAATAATTTTAACACCTAAGTGCAGATTATCCTGGGTACCATCTTTTAAGTGTGTGGCAGGGGGTGAACATCACCAATCCTCCACTAAATCAGCATCATCTACCTACGTGTACTAAGGAACATAACATAACTTAATAGCGAAAACATATCAGTCATGCATTTACTAGCTACGTGCTTCATATTCATTAGAATCTGCGATATAATCTATTTCTTATTATTAGGTTAGCCATTTTCTCCCATGCAATAATTTGCATTCTATTTACAATTCTAAGGATGCAGCTAGTATGGGCTATTAGGACTAAGATCATATACTTCAAACTACCGTAGCTACTATACTTCTACCTAGCAGATTTTTATATTGCCTAATGTGATCTGTAATTGTTCACGGAATAAAGGGCATTTTAAATTCATCTGTATAAACTACTGTATCATCGGAAAACAGGTGGAGCACACCATTAACTATATTGAATTTAAGTAATTCACATGCAGGTATTGAATAAAAGTGGACCTATCACGCTTCCTTGAGGGACGCGCCTTTTGCTCTATCAGAGCTAACGATATCTGAAACCGTCCTTAGTACGCGATGATTAAAATAATCTTTATTCCAACAAAATACGCTTCTATATAACCCATAGAATCCTAGCTTTCAGATTACCTTGAGATTATATACATTATTGAATGATTTTCTGAAATCGAGGAATACTTCATCTACTTGAATGACATCTACACCCGAAACTAGTATGTCATACACAAAAAACCGAGTTGTGTTTCACATTATCTACCCTTCCTGTGCCCGTAATAGTTTTTCATTAACAATTTCTGCCTCTCGTGGTGTCCCATGCACTAAAACCTCAAAACATGTTTTATGATATGATATCGTTTTGTAAATGCATGGCTGTCCCGTTCTCCTGCAGCCTACACCGGATGCCACGGGACGATTTGGGAAATTCGCATGTTTGAGCTTTATTAAATTGAATAGAAGTAAGACGGTTCATTTGGAGAGGGTTAGTTGTCTCCTTCTCTTGTTATTCCACACTATTTATTGGGTAGAGCCCAATAGCTCAGCTAGGGCTATGCCCAATAAATAGTGTGGAATTACTTGATTTTAATTTCGATCACGAGCTTTCACGATGTAAGCTCGCAAACTATTGGTGATACCACTTTTCGTACCAATGACTACCATGAATCCCACCGGTTTTCATTTGCTTTTAAGTCATCATTTAAAGGTTCTATATCGTTTGAGCTATGAATTTCCCTGTATATACTGCGTCATCGACAAATCGACGAATCTTACTTTTTACCACATGATTGTTATCATTTATGTGCGGAAGGAACATAAGAGGACCTATGAAACTACCCTGTAGGACAGGCGACGGTGTTAAATTCAGTTGGTGTTGAACGCGATAAATTGCGGAAAGGTAACCTTTCTATGATGTTGATGCAAAGACAATGGCGTTCCTCTCCACTGTTGGACCTTATATTCTTCCTAATAGCTGGGAATAATGCATTCGGCCATCTTAGAGTCAACCCATTTGTGTCACACGATTGAAGGCGACTCGTTTCGCTTTCCGCTGCGACGCTACAGTGTTTGCTTCGACGCCCACCAGCGCCGCCACCTTCGTCGGCTCTTCTCGTCCCCAGAGGCTGACGCCACCTTAATCTCCACCGCCGCTAATGAATCGTAATTCAATTCCCATTCTCCTTGCTTCCTCCGCACATTTGGATTTTAATGGAATGATAGGCTTCCCTCCGAAAGTTTTTGACTCCTCGTTAGGTGATATTTCAAAAGGAAAACACCATCAGCGTATTTAAGAATACATTCAAATCAAATCACTGAGACCTAAACAGGGGAGAAGTTTCTAAACTTCCTGGGAGCATTTTATGAGAGAATTTATTTAATTGCGGCTGGTTTTAATGAATCCCGATTGAATGAACGGTGTGAATAGGATCCGCAGGCGTTATCTTGGACGCCTACCACGTGACCTTTCCAATTATTTGCCGAACCATGCGGCAATCATATTAAAACTTTTCCTCAGCACCGGGGCGTGAAATTATATTGCACGTAAGAACGCTTTTCGAAGCGTCTGGAATAAAAAAATGGATATTTTTTGACAAGAGACAAAGCATCTTCAGGAAAATTTCCTTGTGCAAAAGATAGTGAAGTATGGAATGGTGATAGAGTCAAGCGACTGAAGTGTTGAGTGAGCAGACAATATAGCCTACATTTAATAATACCATTTAAGTATGTGGAAGTAGGGAAACCATCACAAACATGCATTTTAATTCAAAACGAAAGCAAAACAACGATGCAAGTACTTAAAGAAAACATGGTGGATGAGCATACACCAGCCACGTACCACCAAATTGTTGTCTCTATCAAGCAATCTAATAATTAATGATTAGACGGGTATATTTAAAAAATAAATGAATCAATTTACATTTCCCAAAGCGAGGGTGATTTATCATCAGTAAATAATGAGCATGTTGAAAAAATTCCTCCAGACTCTCCTAAATCTGCATAATACCCAGCAAACCACCATAAAGGTGTGTGGCAGGGGGTGAATTTACATCAAACATGCATTACATACCATGCATAAAAAGGATTAGTAATCATATTCGAGTCTAAATTTCAAAGTTTAAGAAAAGAAAAAATAGCAAGACAAGCTTACAAAAACGTAATGTTAGTTGGATTATTTTGAAGCCCTTATACCAACATTCAAATACTTATTCTATGCATTGATTCACTTGTATTTATAATATTGCATACATTTACAGCAATTCATATCCCTAATTATGCGAGGTAAGAAGGACATTATTATGAATCTGCCGATTCGACAATCAATTTCTCTAATTTTATGATCTCTGCCAAGTCTACCATAGTCAGTTGGAGTTCGAAAAGTTTTTTTAAAGCCGTTAGTCTAAATATTGTCTTGAATTCAGTAAAGAGATTAAGTGCAAATTTCAACCTACGGTAATGATTCCCATTTTTTTCGTTCATCTAGAAGTAGCACCAGAAAGAAACCATCATGGTGCCTTGCAGGGTATTTTGTCTTCAGTTTAGTTTTTACCGCGATATGGTAGCTAATAATTCAATTAATAAATCAAAACTGGAAGAGGGTGTGCCAGAAATATCTTTCACCTGAAGAGATAATATAGAAGAAGCCTTTATACGACCGTAATGGATAAGTGATATCTGAGGTTCGTACTGTTAGTGCTATTCTGTAGAAGTTGGTATGTTGGAAATTCAATTGTCTTCTTCTAATTAATACGTAATTAGTTACTGGTATTGAAATTACTCAATTTTTAATATTCTTGACGCTGTCTTGGGTTCCGCCGGACGGGGGTGGGGTAAATTCCGCGCCTGTCAATCCCAGGGTCTCCGGTTCGAAACCAGCCCCGGGGAGATTTTTTACTGCTCGGGACATAGATGTTTATGCTTGTGTAATTGATAACGGTTAATGCACCCTATTTAAATACCATTTGTGTTATTTTCAGGTACATGAGTAAATAAATAAATTGCTGGAGGACAAGTGCCCGATAGCACTATTATTTACTCCCAAAATTTAGCCACCAACTAGTCGTCATGATTTTTGCAATATAAGATATAAAATGCTAAATATTAAATTCTTCCCATGGATTTATTAATAAAAAACACTTAGATTTAATAATTATTATGTGCATGTCCAGCCCGGGCAGACAGGTCGGGTAGAGATCGCGACTTCAACTCAAGAACTCAAGCGAACATGTAGTCTTTTGTCTTAAATTTAATTTATTTATTCAACACCAAAAACAGCTCTAAGAACTTTACATAGGGTTATATATAAGGATGCTATACTGAAAAATCTGCCACAACTCTGAAAAATGTTCTGACGTTTTCTCTACGAATGCTAACCAAGTGAGACGAACGACATCGTACTTCGGCGGCAGTAATGGAGAACTTGACATGATGGAGATACCAAATAGCAGCCACCAACCTATTTCCTACCGCTCTGACAGGTCAAAGACTAAGCGTATCCCTTGATTAAGCCTGCCTCATGGCAATGGAGTATAATCTGCTAAGATTTCGTGAACAGATTATGAATTTCCAGCTGTATGCTGGAAGAAAAAGCTGCAAAACTTACGAGAGAGGCGTTTCAATGCGGTTGTGTAGGTGGGGTATTCATGGTAGGGTAGGGCAGGCTGTGGCTTGCTTGGAATGGTTGTAGATGGTTTGAATTAATTGGAAAACATTCGGACTTCGATCATTATTTATCCTTAGGAGCATTTTCTTTGCCTTGGTATTTCAGAAAGATATATCAGTTGGAGCTAATTGTTGATGGGGTGTGTTAATTTCAAGGCGTGGGTAATCATTTTCATGCGTGGTGTGTCTGTCTGAATGTTGGTTGTCTGGTTGTCTGACGTGAATTCACCCCCTGCCACACCCCTTTATGGTGGCTTGCAGGGTATTACGTATATGTAGATATAGAAAGATGTAGCGACGCCCTCCCGTCACCTAGTCACGGCATCTTCTCAGGCCGCTATGACATTTGAAAGGCTTATTTTACTCGAGCATTGACCAGCAGTGCCACCTTGAAGACCATCTGCTTACTATCCTCGACTCTTTTCAACGAGAAACTCGCTTCTGTCACATATTGCTCCTTTATCTATAGTTTGACCCTGTAGCTGTAGCCCATTGAACCGCGGCTTATGCTCACCACCGAGTCTTGATATACAGTTGTTATATGCGTAAGCCTTTGCAGTAGAGGCCTCATGCAAGTAAAAGAATTTGAAAGCGGAAATGAAAATATTTTTAATTACTGGGGAAGGATGCTTTATGAAAGTTATGACGCGATCATATAATGTGATTTGGTTTATTATCCAATTGAATGAGATATTGTATTTACTTTTGACGGCAGCAACCTCTTGCCAAGTGTTGATATTCATTTGAACTATATACCTTATATTAACAAGAGCGTAATATTTGTGAATTGAAATATCTTGCAAATTACCAATCATATAGGCATCACTTTACATAATTTAGGGGTTTTTGCATGGAGAATTAATCGTACCAGGTCTCATATTCGTATAAATTCGATATGAGGCTAAAAACTCGCTGGAATTGACTCTAGACTTCCGTAAGATGTGGATGTACAGCAATTTTTTAACTATTGCAAGCTGTATTTATTTTAGAAATTTATATTAGATATTATGGTCATTTGAGCCAGGAGAGCCATAAAAATGGAAGATAAATATAGATTCTTATTCTGTCTTGGTGTATTTAGGATACGAAATCGCGAGAACATTTACACTATACGCGAAAAATGTGTTAATATTTTATGGTTTCGGCAGTCCGTCGTACCCATGACGACCGACGTGACATTTGAAGCTAATCTCATGAATATTCTTATAACAATTTACGGGGTTTTCTGGTCCATGTAGAAATAATAGTGAGAAAATTTGTGTTGAATGCCAAGATTGGTCTGGTTTATGAGGGCGAAGATTGCCAAATGCAACGCTCAAAAGCGTGTGAAATTTAAAAATGGTGGGGAATAGGGAGGGTGGGGGACTTTCTAGTATCATCTGCGGTTCTCCAAAAGGATATCTAGGAAACCATCCCGGTTGTTTGGCTGGGCAGGTTCAAAGTTCACTGTGAGAAATAAAACACTGGACCTCCAGTGCAGCAACAAAGCCAAATAATCTGCCCAAAAAGCAATAATAACTTCGATATTCATCATAAAAATAAGTAATATATTCATTTTATTGTATACTTATAAGTGAGCTTAAATAAATACGTTTGACGAGGGTCAGCAATCTTTATATATGATAGCGTAATAGGTCCACTACTATTTTTTTTATGCGTAAACGATTTGGTACCGTAGTTAGTAGTAATCTTAGACTTTTTGTAGAGGAAGCGGTAGTTTACAGGGGTATATCAAAAGAGGAAGACTGGAAATCGCTTAGCAAGGTTTTAGACACAATACAAGAGTGGTGCGACAAATGGCAGTTAGAACCTAACCTTAAAAAGTGTGTAGCTAAAAATTTTTGGAGGACTAATAATTCGATAGAGCGATCCAAAAAAATTAATAACACGAAGATCGAAAGCGTTAAAACCATAAGGAATATAGGTGGAATAATCACTAACGATTTATCGTGGGGAGGACACATCCGGGAAATATGCGGTAGAACGAAGAGAAAGCTAGGATGTATAAAAAGAGTACTTGAGAAATGTGATGAGAAGACAAAAGAGCGATGCTACTTTTCACTAGTTAGGCACCACCTTGAGTATGTGGCCAGTGTATGGGATCCGAATGAATTACGTTTGATCAGAGAACTAGACAGTGTGCAGCGTAGAGCAGCTAGGTTCTTTAAAGGTGTTATGATACGTTTAGCAGTGTTTCATAATTAGTGCAAGAATTAAGGTGGGAATCATTATCAGAGCGTGGGTTAAAGTACAGATTAAATATCTTACAGAAATTTAAATTGGATAGCTTTACTTAAGATGTTAGGTATATATTAAAAACACCAGGGTATTATGCTAGATTGAACCAGATAAATAAGATTAGAGAGATAGATTGTCGTACTGATAGATTCAAAGCGTCATTTTTCCCCCGTACTATAAGAGAACAGAGTAGTAGTGAAACAGAACAGCAAAGGGATAGGTAGGGGAAATATTTTAGAGTAGTCTGTAGTGCATGATGCACGCATTAACTACCAATCCCTTAATTACCATGTAGATACTAACAAAAAAGTTGATTGAGACTCTATGGTAGCATGTTTGCATGTCTATAGTGCATGCTTGGTGATCTTCACCCTAGCGGTGGCGTGCAGGGTATCGCGTAGATAATATATGTCACGTGCATTATTCTTTATAAAACAACGAGAATGAAAGATAAAAAAGTTGAGCTAAAGCGCATTTAATAGAGCATAAAGGTGCACATGCTGCGTGAATAGTCGTAGGATTTCTAAGTTACAAACTAACAGATGTGAACAACTGGATTTATTTGCGTGTAGGTCATTCGAGATTTACACCGAGTACTTCAGAAGGTTGTGCAGGTGGGCGATTCTGTAAAGTTGAATTCGAGATTTCAACGTCACAACTATACCCATGTATGGAATTAACGTCATAGTTCGTAGTACGATCCACAATATCTTGCTGGCGTATCGGTACAAGATATCGACAAGGCGAATCACTGTAAGATAATTTTCAAGCTTTTGGTGTGTGAGGAAAGAATAGAAAAGTTGCGAATTGAATGAACCCGCTTCCTCGCGAGCTAAAAGAAATCAATGGCTCTCATGTGATTCTCTCGGCTGACTTCCTGTCTACAATGGGGTCGTTTTACCATGTGTTTTTTATTGCAGAATATGATAGAGTTGTAAAATAAAAAGACCCGTATTTTTCCGTTTTTTGATCCGTCAATTATTTCTCGAGTTATAAGCGGGGAAAAACTGATGTTTTTAACCCTTTAGTAAAAGTGGGTGTGGTGCAACCTCTGACGTATATCGACTCGTCCAATCACAACTGAGCCCGCGAAGCTACTTCGCCTTATCGCAAATGGGGGGACACAGCCGGTTCTCCCAATGGGAGCGATTGCGACAGGATCAGTGTTTGCAGGCCTTCCGAGAATACCCTTCCACTCCCTTCCCTTCCCCTAAAAGCAGTCAAGGACGGGAGGAAAAGGACGTCATTGGTATCAAAGCAGCTTTTACGGTGGGCGTCATCTTTTGCTTATTTTAATTTTTGATTTATGAGTGAATGGTTGTGGTTAGAAAATTAATTTTTTCACTAAAATTCTTTTTTCGTTTCCATCTAACAATTTCGTGCACAAAATTGCGATTTCGGTTCCGAGTAAACGCCCCCTCTTCAGTGCCCTCATCAGTGACGATCATGATCTGGTATTAGTTTGAGTGGATTCCTATCTATGAAATAAATATCATGGTATGCCACTCAAGCCATAATTTTATATCGAATTGAGTTTTTTTTAATGTGTGCCAAAGACAAGTGACCAACTGCCCACAATGGGCCATGGACAACCGAATTATAATATTAAGTTAGTAGACGGTAACCGTAAATAATAAAATTCTGATATTCTACTCCTGCCATCTGTGAAAGCATTTGCACTCAAGCCACCATTTTATATAAATTGAAATTTTATTTAAATGAGCATCTCAGACAAGTGATCTACTGCTTACTATGGGCTTTATCCGCCCAAATTTTAATATTCAGTTAGAAGGCGGTAATCGCACAATAGAACATATATTATTCTACTCCTGCCATCAGTGAAAGGAAATGTAATATATTTGTCAGTAATCCGCAGAGCTGTGTTCTGTGTTTTGCTGTTAAGGATTCTAAAATTTATGATTAACTAATTAGATAATTGATCAGATAAAGTCGTTATATGTTAAGTACCCTGATTGTGAAATAACTTATTCACAAGACGACTCTCCTACTTAATTTAGGGTGACCCGACGAAAATGATGTGAACCTGCAGAGAAATGAAAGAATTACGCACCACATTTGGGTCAGTTTTCAAAGCATTTTCTTCTTGATTATCTATTAGCAAACTTTTCAAGTTGATGAATTGTAATAGTTAACTGTGTCTGATACAACTTCGTGAAACTGCTTCATTATAAAAATAAATCGTAACTCAGATTTTTACACATTATCACTTAATACACGACCAGGGTTTTGTGGAGGCTGGACATCGTCAGGCACAAAATACTTCGAAAGCAGGGTTTAAATACCTCTTCACTGTGGGGAAAAGGGTGGGGGGTATCAGAGGGGAGGGGTGAACATGTTCTTAGTAGTTTCTTGCAACTTGTGTCTAGTTTTAAGTATCTGGGAGTTACCCTGATTGAGTGCTTAAAATGCCAACAACTTGTTGCAAATAATATGCGGTGAACCATAGCTAATTCGGAATAAATGTCCAAGACATTTTCTGAAATTAATATATAGGGCACATGTTAACTCAAGACTAAGCTGCGGTGTTGGTGGTATTAAGACTCCATAAGACCCACCACTTTATTACGAAAAAGAATTGTTAGAGTGATCTTAAAAATAAGAGTCACTTCGAAAGCTCCTTTCCCTTATTTTGTTGTCTAGGGTTGCTCCCCTCAAGACATCTATTTATTTATAAAGTTTTATGTCATTTTTACATAGTAAGAGCTAATACTGGGTTATAATTGCATAATCCTTCTCCCTACACCCTACTTAAGGCACGTATTTCCTTACTATAGCCGAAACTGACGATAACCGAGCGATGTTTCTTGGGAATAGGACCTAAACTATATAATTTATTACCTGTTTCATGTTTTCATTCAAAAATACTAGACAAAACAATTAAAAATTTAGAATTCAAAATTCATTTAAAACTTCTTCCTCTGCACACTAGGAAAAGGCTCATTTCATCGTTAGTTTTCCCTTTTATTGATTCAATTTGTCTGGTTTAAAATGTCCTAAAAGAAGAAGAATGTCACCACACTACACCGAGCTCTAAATTCATGCGTTAGGTTTATTTTTATTCTTCGCAGAGTTGTCTATTTGACCCGCTACTACAATAAACTTCGGTGGCTCAATATAAATACCCAAACGGATTACTTCCTCGGGTTCTAGTTGTACTTCTTGTTCAAAGAAAAATTCCCTGAATATTTACTCAACTTATTTGCTGCAAAACCTTCCACTGTGTACCCGAAGTGATCCTGAATTCATATATTTTCCTGGTTATCACTCAACGAAGTTCCAAAATTATTTTATAGTTACTGCGTGTTATCTCTGGAACACCCTACCCAAAAACATTTAAAAAAACTGTTCTTCAGTTGCTAACTTCAAGATGAAGTATTATATTATGTTACTTTTTGAGCACTAAATGGTGTTTATTATATTATATAAGTCATGAAACGTACACAAATGCATTTTTATATGATGTCCGGAATGCCTCACACTTATTGTGCGTCTTTTTTATTTGCTAATTGTTTTGATTTATATTAAAACTTGTCACACCATGTTATTGTCTACATTTTTTGATTTATTACCCTCTTACTGTACCTTTTACAACTATGTACATTGTTTTTGCCCAAAAGGCGAATAGCCCCTGGACAATTAATGAAGGGATCGGGTTGGTTGGAGTGCTGGTTTCCCATCCCGAGGTCCCGGTTTCGATTCCTGGCTGTGGTGGATTTTTCAGTTGAAAACCGGTCCCTACTTGAGTGCCTAGTAGAGGGAATTTTAAAGTTCACTACTCCGTCCTTTGGATGGGACGTTAAGCCGTGGTCCCCTTGGCGCTTTTCGTAAAGAGTAGGCTAATGCCGAAGCCGGGTTTTTCTCCACCCTTCCTCCTTTCCCTGAAAACTCCTACCATTACCCAATTACCCACCTATCCTAAAATGGCGCAAGTTATCTCAGCTGTCGGTTGCCTCCCCTGAATAACTAGCTAGCTAACAATTAATAAATAGTGTTTCATTCATTCATATTCATTACAATAAAGATCCTGGTTGTGTACTAAAGAAAGCCTCTTGTACGTTTTCTTATGACTGTAATATTATTTGATACATATACTGTAATTTTAAAAGGCTGTGTTTCCTTTATATATGTGTGTATTACCCATCCGTAAAGGATGGTAGCCATAATTCAGGTTTAACTTCATGACTACCTAAAGTTACTCTCCGATTAAACCATAGATATTATGCTGCAAGCAATCTCTGTTGGAGTAATTAACATAATAAGTATTATTATTTTGCAACTGGCCATTACCTTATTTGATTTGGAATAAAATAAAGGGGCATATATTTTAATATTTATTTTAACAATAATACATCCTATGTGAACAATGTGAAATAATTATACAAAATTTGTAAATAACAAAATGCACGAAGCAAGGACTCTCACAGGAACCATTGGTGCCAAGCTCTTAGAAGACGCCCCATCTCTGCGCGAACGACTTACCAATATGGCGGCTCCATTTGATGTAAACAGCAGTTGAATGGAGAGTAACGCATTGAATGTTTATTAAGACACGACATGCCGGGCCCATATGCGTACGGCACCTTTCTCATCTGATTGGCTCCTCCGTGGCGTAGCGCAAGGGGGCCGTGTTCGGCCCGTCTAATGCCTTGTGGCGGAGGTAGACCGGAGATCGCCAGTGCTCAGAACAAAGGAAATACGGAATGCATCTTTTTCCTCACTGCTGAATCGTATTGTCTGGAGAGCTTTGGCACATTCCTGAATATTTATTACAAAAGCATTCATTACTTCCCGTTCAACCGCTTTCCTGCGGTACACATGCAAATCATGCCTTCTATAAAAAGCTTTCAGGTTTTTAGGAATAAAACATGCATTTGGCTTAATGCGAAATAAAACGACATAAAAAAATGATTTTCAACTTTTACAAAAAGGGAAAGGTGTACATAAAAAAATCGGGTTTCGTCATATATAAGCTCCCAGGATCAAATACTTGTGGTTAAAAGAGTTATTGCATTTCCTATGTATTTTATATTATCTTAAGGTGTTTACATGTTGTAATATTTACCCTAAATTACCACAAAAGTATGCATAGCTCCAATTCAATGCGTGTATATATATATTTGTATAATAGTGGTAACGGCAATTATAAAAGCCCTAGACAAGTTCGCGGGAACAAAAAGGTTGCCTGAACTTGAATGGGGAGGCGTTTTTGGGGAGGGAGGGATGAAGAGGGTGGGGAGGGGGGGGGATGGAGTGACTGCTTTGTCGTTTCCGTGTTTTCGAAAACCCTTTAAGAGGCTCAAACACGTCTTCGGCGCAGGAAATACTGCTTGCTGATATTTTTGACGCTTTTTGCTACGCCTGATGTGAACATTTTTCCCAGCGTAGGGGAGGGGGGGGGGTAGAGGGTAGGAGGGGGCGTGGGTGGGGGTGGGCGTGCGTGTGTGCGAGTCGTGTGCGCTTGTGTTGTCGTTGCCATGGAGACGAAGGGGAGTTAAGCCATGGTGAGGGTTCCGGCGCCCATGCCGTAGCCGACGCCTTTGGGGCCGAACTTGCGCCCGTAGCAGGACTTGCAGTAGATTTCTCCGTCGGGGGCGTCGTTGAGCGTCGTGGAGTCCAGGTTGCGGTGGCACTCGCTGCAGTTGAAGCAGCTACGGTGCCAGATCTGCAAGGAAACAGTACAAGTGAAGCCTCTATGTGAAAAGCATTAGGACTATGTGGGTTTGGTTTCGAATGATCGTCGATCATGTGAAATGACTCTTCGGGCAATGCAATGGGGACGTTTAACTCTGACCCAAAATCGTTGTTTCGTACTCAAAATCGTTAGGTGGAAAGGTAAAATAAATTTTAGTGAAAAAGTTAATCTTCTAACCAGAACCTTGAGAAAGAAATATCCTTAGTACGACTCCTGCCTGTGAGTCGGAATGAGCGTCCGTGTTTAACCATGTTCGGGATAACTTGAGACATCACTGCATTTACTATGATTGGCACTCTTGTACCAGTCTAGAAGTATTATATTTGAATCCTCGAGTGAATTCATCATCCAGGAAAACTTTAAAAATTCGATCCGCTCTTGGAATCGCTAAAAATGAGTTCATTGGTGCATTGCCCGCGCCTGTGATACTGAGCCTGGCTGATCATCACGAGAGGTGACATTCTCACGAAGCACTGTCATTGTTTCTTGGAGTGTCATAGGGAAGCGCACCTTTGTATTTTATTTTTCCATCGAAAATGAGGAAAATTCATGGAATTTGTTTCTCGTGTTTGAATGATGTTATTGATTCGAAATTTTTCACAAATTTAAAGGTATAAGCCAAAATTTTCTACGCCGGCCACAAATATTACGAAATGCTATTAAAACTGTCACGAAAATTGACGTAAGTCACGTGACCTGAAATGCCATCTGACGTTATTGCACGGTATAGGTTCAATTTTCTACCGAAACAGGTATTGCTTTTAGAAGAAAACGAAAATAATATAGATTTTGCGTATTTTTAACCGCTCCTTGATCGAAATAATGACTGAAAAGTATTTTAAAAGAGCACAGTCCGATAATTTGCACTTGGTTGTCTCCCTTTTTGAGACATTCTTCTAAAAAATCAACTACCTATAGCTTTGTCATATCAGAGATGATTAAAGTGCAAAAAAACCGGGTACTACACAGATATTATATAATTTATGGACGATTTTCTCTTAACGATTCACACTACTTTAATAAAAAATCGAAATACATTCGTTTATTGCATTAAACAAATGCGAAAAATATACATGTTTCCGCCAAGTATTTATTAAACAACTCACCTCCTCGTATAACAGATAAACAACGCCCATAGTGATTGTGCCGTGTCGTCATGCGATGACGTCCTGCTTTTTTAAGCTGCCGAAAACTTGCAGTTTTAAAAGAGTCATATTTTTGGAACATAACTTAATTCTTTAGCAAAATTTTCGCAAAGTACATTTTAGCTCATAAATTGGACCCCCAAAGAGCTATTAAAAATAGTGCATGTTCCCCATTCGCACGTTTCCGCCCAAACTCGAGGACGAAGTGAATTGATTGCTCACTCACCTTGCCTTTGCTGATCATCTGCTCGGCGGCGAAGACGGAGAACCCGCACCTCGAGCACCCCTTTCCCGCCGGAGGCTTGGTCCCTCCTATCGGCCGGTCTGGACTGCAACGGAAGAATGGAGCGATTTAAATAGCGTGCGTAGCAGACCTCAACCTAGTGGGTGTCTGGAAGTAAGCAGGCTTACAAAGATCCCTTAGGTGGATGGAAAGGACGGGTCTTGATCGCTGAGTCAGTGTGCAACGCAGTGAGGCCGGGATTACGATGAACGTTGTATGACGTGACGGAAACGGACGGTGGCGGTGAACGCCAACGTAGGGGAACAATTGTTGGTGGTATATCACGATCGACGGCGGTCCAATATGGCGGAGCGGCGAACACTCACCTCTTGGGTTCGAATTGCTGTAAAACCGTAGGAGTTTACTTTTTTCCAAGACTTTTCTAGCGTGAGTAACTTGTAAACATAGCAGGTTGTGTTGTGAACATTTCATTAAAAAAGGACGATTTTCAGTGGTCGAAAAAAATGTTGGAAAAGTGTCACCCTCATCCGAACATTTACCCCCAATTGATCTTCAAGTCTCTCGTGATTGGGTGAAGGAAACCAACGTGACGGGAAAGCTAGACCTTGACAAGCTTTCCTCAACGTCCGTCGGTGGCTCCGTCATCGTCCGGCCATCGTAATTAGCTTCATTGTGTTCCCATTCTTCTAGCTTCAACAATGCCAGCGTCCGTTTCCGTCACGTCAGAAAATGTTTATCGTAATCCCGGCCTGATTCTGCCTTAAGACGCGAAGGAGTCTTGGATACGAAGTAAATATGCTCGTACTTAGACACCTTTCCCACACTCACAACCTATGGCTCATATTCAGAATTTCGTCTACAGGGCCATACTCATAACCTGAACTACAGTCTCGCTTCTACTGCTTACGTTCTAAAATATCTACTTCCAGCCAAATCGGGGTGCACATTCACCCTGCAAATTTGATGTTACCACGCTGTATACCGCTTCGAACCAAATCAAGGTGAATCTATATGCCATTTTGAACACGTAATAGTGATTTTAAGACGTTACCACGCTGTATACCGCTTCGAACCAAATCAAGGTGAATCTATATGCCATTTTGAACACGTAATAGTGATTTTAAGAAAGAGTGGAAGTGAGACTGTAGTTGAGGTTCTCATATGTCTCAGCCTATTCAGAACATCGACTCAGTTCTCTGTGTTACGCTAAGAAGTAATACCGCCTTTGAAAAAAGAATTTGTACACCAATTCGAGTCGTTGTAGCGATGTTAAGACGTAAGAAGTAGAGGTGAGACTATAGTTGAGATACTTAATATGGCCCACAGTCTCACTTCCACTTCATGCGCCCTAAAACTTACACCTCCAGTCAAATTATTATACAGATTCACCGTGCAAAGTAGGAAATACTTCTAAGCGCCAGGCTTTATACCATTTTGTACCATATTGAGGAAAGTCTGGACACCCTTTTTAACTCGTTATATAGTGATTTTAAGACGCAATCAGTAGAAGTGAGACTGTTGTGGAGATTCTGGGCCATATTCAGAATTTTCAATTGTCATTGTCACGCCAAGAAGTAATACCACCTTTGTGTGTAAAATATTTCCACCAATCTGACTCGTTGTAGGGATTTTTAGGAGGCAAGCAGTTTTCGTGTGATTGTAGTTTTGATCCTGAATGTGACTTCTAGACAAGTGACAGTTTTTCTTCCATTGCAGGGGCACGTCGTGAGATATTTAGAATACCTAACAGAAATTCCATAGAAAAAATCATTCTCCTTGACCAGAACTCTTAACTCGGACCCCCTGAATTCCGACCAGGTGCTCTACCAATTGAACTACCAAGCCGTCTCCTTTTACAGTGGAAATTAGAGGCTTTAAGGGGACAAGATGCTGCCGAACTGCTGGACATATTATGTCATAAAGCAGCCGAAGTCATGCGCAGGGCGCTATCGTCCACGAGGTTAAAAGCGACACTGGAACACTAAGGTGCTTACTTATAACCTCTCCGGGCTCGAGTCCCGGCGAAGGCGGTTGATTTTTTCTCTGTGGAATACTGTGCCATCTCAACAGGTTAAAGTTTTCGTGGCTAGTTCACGAGCTTTGAATTTGTGAAATATTTAATTTATAATGGCATATCCAAACCATACATGGTGACTAGCCGGTCGTTTCTTGATGATCCAATCGCGTATTTTTATCAGTATTTACGATAAAAT
Organism: Platycnemis pennipes; assembly: GCA_933228895.1. NCBI lineage: Eukaryota > Metazoa > Arthropoda > Insecta > Odonata > Platycnemididae > Platycnemis > Platycnemis pennipes. Next base: position 113,365,287 of record OW121855.1, on the reverse strand, counting down.
CGAATTTGATTTCGAATTCCTGTATCAGATCAATTTAAAACAAATATTTGATCACATCGCTATAATTGAACATATGTGAACATTTTCCGGAATGGGAATTGTTAATACAAACAAATATTAATAAAAAATGCCGTGTAACTTACATAAATCGGTTTTTCTCCCGAATCCCTCTACCGAGTATTTTATTTTGGTACTTTGATTTACTTTTATTTTGGTAAGTTGACCGAAACCCACTGTGGAAGAGTGTGTCACGTGGACATTAATGGTGCTCACCAGAAGACTTGAGCTTCACCGGTGCTGACTAGCGTGGGGGCGTGTCCGTAGCCGAAGCCCTTGGGGCCGAATCGCTTCCCGTAGCACGCCCGGCAGTGGACCTCCCGGTCAGGGCCGTCGCAAGCCAGAACGGAATCCAGGGGCCGGTGGCACTCGGCACAGTTGAAGCACTTCTTGTGCCACATCTGGAAGACAGGAAATAGTCAATGAGCATTAGAGTGATCGTAGAAATAAAAAAAAGCACGCTTGGAGAATTTCCAAGGAACATCAATCACGTCTCCCTCTCTTTGTTATTGCCACCATGCAAACAACTGACCCGATGGTCGATATCTTTGAAAGAAATTCAAAATAAATTGTCACGCGTGGAATAAGCTTTGAATGGAAAGCATATGCAAGTACACGCTCATAATACGTAAAGCCTTTGCAACCTCTTGCATTCTGGTCAATGAGCAATGAACTGAAGTGTTACAATGCAATTTGTACCGAAGGACTGTAAAACTGCCTGTGAGTAACACCCATATTAAAAATTGGCGATAAGGAGGAAACTATATAACTACAGACCCATGTCCCTCGCGTCCATCTAACGCAAGGTCCTGGAACATATAATTGTTAGTTCAGTAATGGGACACCTAGATAGAATTATTAACGAATGTTCAGCATGACTTCCGGAAGAGTAAGTCTTGTGAAATATAACTAGCTCTCTTTTCTCACTGTATTTTAGCTTCTGGCAAAAATGATATCCTTTTTGTGTCCGTCCAACTTAATGCGTGAATTTGCATGATTTGATTTTTATATTTTACTGCATTTTTGTATCTCATGCTATGCTCTATTGCATCTTTTCTTGTCTTTATTTACAATGCTACTGTGTTTTCTTGTGTTTGTGGTTATTTACAAATATGTATGACGACGATGCAATTTTTCTGATGATGGTGGCTTAGTACAGGTTTTTAACTTGAAGGCCACCTAAAACTTTCAATATTTATTTATTGCACAACATCATTCTTGTAATTTAGTGTGAGAATAAAAAATATTATTATTATTAAATAATTGAAAGCCTAGGAGAGACATCTCTCGGCCGCCACATGGGCTCCCAGCGCATGATATTGTCCGTCTATTTCTCGAAGTTACTATAACCTAGGTCCCACGAGAACGTCTGCTCCGAAAGCGTATATTCCGTGGTTTAATTCCGACTAAGTTTTTCGGTTAGTACCTGATAATATTTTGAGGAGATAATGGCAGTGATAGTGTTTGTCCTTGACTAATTTAATTATATCGCTTACTTGAAGGACAAAATATGGGAAGGTGAGCCGAATTATTTTGGCGAGGGAATGGATATCAACTATAAAAAGTTCACGGGTGGATAACCAATTTTCTCATCCGCGATTCATTTATTTATTGCGTGATATTCATAAATAGCACAATAACAGTTCATATTCAATCATAATCTATGCACCCACTAACCAATTCTCAAAAAAATCCGTTATTATTGGCTCCGTTATTATAGGTACTTTAATGTAGTGGGATATGCTTTAAACCGTAGGGATTATCTGAAATAGGTAACGAAGGAGTCACGTGATACACACACGAACGGCCTGCAAATTCAGCGTGACTGAATCTCTCATTACAATATCGTTAATTGTTTTCACTAGAGTTTTTCTCATCCTTCTCGACTATAGAGCTCCCGGATAAGATAAAACACGAGTGTAGACAATGAATGAGGTTGTAATCAGCGGTTTTAACACACTAAATTTGCGAACCGTTTGTACCGCGTCACTCCTTGGTTACCTATTCGAGATAATCCCGACGGTTTCAAACACATACCCCCAGAGCAGGGAGATGACACGGCAATGAAAAACCATCGCATAGTAAAATCCGTTCGTTGATGCTCGTGGCTCGTGCAGCACTCACCGTTCCCTTTGCCAGTTGCTGCTCGGCTGCGTACACCATTCCCCCGCATCGGGGGCACCCCTGGCCTGCTGGCGCCTTGATGGACGTCGTGTCGGGGTTGTAGAACGGACGACCCGCCGAGATTTCTTCCTCCCTGCAAACAGTGATACAAGTATTTAGGCCACTGTTTTTACCGGCTTTGAGGAATATGTTGAAAATTGCAAGCGAAAAAAGGTCCGGGATCCAAACCACGGACATTTGGCTTGCCAGGCCATTTCGAATACCACCTCGCTACCAAGGATTCCAGTTTCACTTTCAATTTTTTATTGGATCTACAGAAGCTAGGCCTCATTCGCCTTTAAAACTCGAAGTACGGACCTCTGGTATTTGGAGGCCCGAGAAATGCTCTGAAATGATTTTAGAATTTGGACTGCCCTTGGATGCTAGTACATATGTTGTAGAACGTAACCAACCAACGTAAAAAGTAGACAACCAATAAATCATATTTCATGAGAATGCAATTACTCATTCAAAAGGGAGTATTTTTGGTCTTCATATCAGTCAAACAATTTCTTTAAGGCTTTACCTATCAAGTCACTGCAACATTCTTCATTTTAATGGTCATTACTACTGATACTGCCTCTTTTGCAGATACTGATTTGAGATCTTTCATGTCAAAGGAACCCAGTTTCCATCAGATGTAGGTACATATAAAGGAATTTGTGTGCTAATTCATTAGAATTTTAAATTGCATGAGCGGATTTCATGCTAAAAAAGGAAATCAAGAGATGCAATGGCTAGTAGATGACCGGGGGCCATGCTACAACGGGCCAAATTGCATTATTCTGTTTCAGGCAATGCGAATAGTCTCAGGGAATGTGGATTCAAGCGGACGAGTCCCCAATAAATTACAATCAAATATTAAATTTCAAAAATTTCCTGCTCAAAATTGCTAAATATGTCGCTCCTTAATAATCTCTTTTTATCCTATAACTTTCTAACTTAAAACTAATTTGCAGTGAAGAATTTATCAAATGCCCTTTTAAAATCTAAGAATATCGCATCAACCTCAATAGTCACCATCTCTTAACAAATGATTAGCGTCTCTTAAGGAAGATTGAAAATTGCTGGTGGGATAGGTATCTGTTTAGAATATAAGGATGGTTATCTGTTTTCAAAAAAAATTGTTAAATTTTTCGATGGTCTTGACTGTCTAAGATAACCATGATATTTCTTTTCTCCACACTTAAGAACTTTCTATAACCCCGTTTCCGGCCAGATTTCTTGCGAATGACGACTAAATAGCGTCAAAACTGGTTGAGGCCACGTAAATAAAAAAAGTGGAAATTTAACAAAAGTTTGTACATTGGTGGAACTTACGTCAAGCCGTCTGTCTGCAGAAACCCAGAGCCGCATGCAAAGCCGTATCCATGCGGGCCATACTTCTTCCCGTAGCAAGTTTTGCAGTAGATGTCTTTATCGGGTCCATCGCAGGCCAGGATGGAGTCCAGGGTTTTGTGGCAGTCTTTGCATTTGAAGCATTTGCGATGCCACATCTGGAAATAAATGGAAAGGCATGCTACAGAAGAAGTTTTAAGAAGAGTGGGGGAGAAGAGATTTCTACTGAAAACATTAAAAAGAAGACGGGACAACTTAATTGGCCACATCATGAGACACTATAGCCTGATGAAGACAATCGTTGGGGGAAAAGTGAACGGGAAGAATGGAAAAGGCTGGCCTCGTATGAGGTATATGGAGCAAGTTGTGAAGGATATAAAAAAGAGAAGCTACGTCAATATGAAGAGGTTGGCCTATAGAAGAATCGAGTGGAGGACTGCGTCAAACCAATCCTAGGATTGTTGACCGATGATGATGATGCTACAGAAGTCAATATCATTGCTAAGGGTGATTTAACTTCATTGAAGCAAATTTTGAAGACGCTCTTCGTGTAATTATCCCCGTTTAAGCCACTACCTTTTTATGATGGTGAGGCTTACCATGGGTGGAAATTGGCCGTGTGAACACAAGTTGGCGCCAACCCTGGTAAGCTTTCCTACCAAGATCGAATTACCATGGTTGGCGCTAGTTGCTGGTATTTTAAGTGAGTGCGTACGCCAGTTATAGTAGAAAGAAGGTTTGTTTTGAAAGTGGAAGAGGAAATGGACGTAAAGTGTTGGATGACGAAGAGACCGAATCGCACTATATGGATTGGAAATGATTCTTCTCATTCAGAAGAAAAGTGGTGTATACTTAATGGAATGCAGTGATTGTGGTGGACGGTATGTTGGACAGACGTGCAAAAATTTTATAACGAGGCAAAAGGACCACACAAGGGATTTTAAAAAATTTAATTTCAACGGAAGCAACTTTGCCAAACATCTTTTAACCCACTGACATAAAAGTGATTTTACTATGACACCTCTCAATTTTACTAATGACAGGCGAAAGCTAAATGCTTTAGAACAGCTGGAGATTTTTAAAAAACAATTCGACGGTAGTGAATTTCTTGTTAATGAATGTATGTTCCAGGACTCTTCTCCCAAACTCAAAGCTTTTTTAACCCCCTCCTCTTTGCCCTCTTAGTCCACCTCTCGCGTTCACCTCCTATCTTCCTTTCCCTCCGTCTCTCCCACATTCCCCCCTGACCACACATTTTCCTGCATATAAGGCTTGTGCTTCCCTCACAATTTACCTGAAGATAATGTGAAACCACATCGAAACCCGGGTTGAGCTTTTTAAATAAATCTAGTGGTATAAGTAAAAGTTGCCTTTTCTTCCTCTTATGATGGAATACCACCAAGTGAACCTTGGGAATGTGATTGCTCTTACTGATAACGATATTTATTTGACCACCCTGTAATATATTTTAGTAATTGTTTGACTATATTCTACTGCATCTTTCGTCTAATTGTGGTAGTTTCCCTGTATCCTGGGTGCGTACGTCTCATGTATTTATTGTCTGTGTTAATATTGCCGTGAATAAAATACGTATATAAGGAAATTAACTAACTAAGAAGTTTGCAAACATTCAGATGGAATTTGACTCGTGTTATTTTTTTACGTCTTCGCACCTTAGGATTGTACTTAAAAGTGTTTTCAGCATCATGTATTTAAATAGATGCTTTTACAAACAGCAAAAAATGGTAAACCTCAAGGAACCGGATTTAAAAATGCTCCATTGTGATAAAAACATGAAATGCTTGATAGAAATTGTGTTTGTGTGTTCTATTAGAAGTAGCATAAACTTATCTTCGAAATGGGCTTACGTGAGTGATTACTACATGAGAGGTGAACAAATAATTATTTCATAGCATTGTGTTCCACGGTAGACATAATTTATTGGTGCGTGACACGTTGATATAAGCTAAACGAAAAACATAAAGATGAGAAAACGCTAATAGTTCTGGGTAGGCCGTGTAAACGCAAGTTAGTCTTAGGCGCAATATTGACCATCATTCTACCATAGTAATAAAACGGGGAATGACGCGTGGAAAGGATGACAAATGAAGGTCGATACTTACGCTTCCCTTGGCGAGCACTTGTTCGGCGGCGTAGACGACGCCCCCGCATCTCGGACACCCCTGACCCTTTGGCGCCTGGATAATGGCCGTGTCGATGACAGTCGTTCGGGGCGCGTGAGACTCCCTGCGAAATAGAAACGAGTCAGCAAACAGCTAGAAGATATTCTTCATCTCCACACGTGTAGACCGCATGCATGCGCGCGGAACGGCAGCCAGTCGTCGCTTCGAACGCAAAGCATTAACATCCCTTAAATTTCTGAATCCTGCCATTACTGTACAGGGTGCAAAACTTAGAAGATTTACTACGAATATGACTGGCTGGCACACGCTGCTCTTTGTGCAGGTTTCTGCGCTCATGCATAGGTTTTATGGTGCAGTGGCGTGTCCGCGGCAAACTGCCTTTGGGAAAACGTGTATTTTTATTTAATTCGTGACATGGTATGAGTTATCGTGCCGTATTTTCTGGGCATTATATTCGGCAAAATAGAGATGCAAGTGTTCGACGAAAGTGTGCAATCAAAATACACCATATTCATCTACATCTACATCTACATAATACCCTGTAAGCCACCGCAATGATTTGTGGCTGAGGATGAATCATCATCAGTCATGCGTTATAAATCAGAGAGAAAACTTACTACCATGTTTAATAATTAGTTTTAACTTTTGTTCCCAAATGTTGTTTCATTAGATGGGGGGAACTGTTTTTTATGCAATATTCGCGGAGGTGTCACACTTGCGGTGTCCCTGGTACAGTGACTATGGTATGGCGGTGCTATTTTGTACCTTGTACCACTGTGGGCCCCGACTCTATGAAGACGAAGGAAAATAATAAGTTATGAATACAGAACGAATGCTTGTTCAAGGCTGAAGTTGAGTGGTCATCTATAAGAATGCATGTATCATTTAATATCCATCAGTATAGTTGATTCAAGTGCTTCCATTTGCTGGTTATACATGAGTAATTATACGCCATGCTGAACCTCACTCCAGGCGTTTCTGTCTCACACCTAGCTTGCGTAATATATCACTTGTACCTTACTTTCATACATTTATTATATTCTTCTCAGTGTCTGCCCGTAAAAATTATCTTCCTCCACTAATGTCCCTGCCTTATATCGGCTGCTGGACTTATATTAGGTGTTCAAGCTCTTTATGCTACAGGGGAAAGTTGTACCTGCCGAACATTAACCCAGGATTTCCATAGGTGTGCATGATTTCGATATGCATACCTATTAAAATTTCAGAGCTGAGCCCATATGAAGGGTAATTCCACGAAAGGAAAGGAGCATCTGATTGGTTCCCCTCTGCTCTGGCCCGGGACTGAATGGCACGCCTACGTGCCTTAGCCTCTCCGTTGGAATGGTAGGTGTCACTGGCTGATGTTTCAGAATGCTAGTTTTTGTTTCGCCTGATAATTCAGGCTCGCCATGGTTTCGGATGTTGCATGGATGAAATCGATTTACAAGTGGTTTTTTTATCCTTCTATGTGCTTCTTAGTGAGTTTTTGCTTTGAACGGGAAGGAAGTGAATGAAATATTCCATCCCAAAGGATTTTTTTACTATACGAATAAAATCATAACAAAGAACTCTGAACCACAAACACAATATAAAAAAAACGGAAGGTAAAACACAAATGCCACTGGAGAGGCGAAAAGTGGTGGAGCAGCGTTTTAAGAACCGTGGTGTGTTTCATCCTTTATAATAGCTTTATCCCGTTTCATAATAGTTTTATAATAGTTTTATAATATAATAAATATAATTTTATAATAGTACGCAAAGCAAATTTCGGATAATTACTGTAGCAGATAAAGTGAACACATAATAGACGTTACTACAGAATGTTCAAAAACTTTTCGAGAATTAACTTTATTGTAACTGGAATTATTTTCCTTAAAAGCAATAGTTAAGTATTTTATATTGGCCTAATGCACTTGAAACTACACAGCTTCAAAACAAAAACTCTAATGCTATGTTTTCTGTAAGAGCGCGCGCTATCAGGTTTCGTTTTTTTTTCACTCAGAAATATCGAAGTAGGGGCGTGGATGGATACCTGATGCGACTTTGGGCTCATCAACTATGCCTTTCACTCTTGCATACCCAGTGCACAAATCCCTTCTCATACCTATGGTCTTATATTTGGGGCCCTGGGGCAAGGTTTCCCGGGCATTTTTCCCATAGTGCACCTCTCAACCCACGTATCAGATCCTCCTAAACTCCATTTGGAGTTTTATAATGCAATAAAACTAGCCGTAAATGTATTCATAAAAACGCTCAGGAAAATTGAAATTGTAATTTACTATGACGCAATTCCACCATTTAAAGCCTCAACCAGTGTTGCAAAACAAAAAAATACCAACTTAGTTCTATAATAGTGTATCCAAAAATACTTAGGCAGATATGGTTCAACATTTGTCTGAAAAATAATGAGAAATACGTTTTATTTATGAAATAAAAAAATATTGCTCGCAAAAAGGTAGGGAAATACTCGCTCGCAGAAAAAAAACTTTCAAGGATAAATTCAAAATTACAATCGGATACCATGCACTTCGGAATGCAGGTGACATCTAATTAAAAACTCGACATTCACAAAAACATAAAATGATGTGAACACTAGCATGAAAAACAACAAAAATGGAAAGAAGTAAAGGGTTTAGACATATACCAATAATGCTCAAAGTGAACCCGGGAGATAACAATGGGAACAAAAAATATAGTGATGAATATTCTTCGAAATTCATCTCATTTTTCGATTTCATTCAGAGAAAGAAAAGGATTTTACGACACTTTTTCCACAGAGAGGAGAGTAGAATTGCACTCCGGCCCGCCATTGAATGCCATTGGCGGACGGAGGAAGGTTTCGCATGCTGAGAACAGAAAGACGGGACATCAAAAATCACGTGCTCCCAACAGTGCACTCAAAGAACACTACCTACGCCTTAGGATCTGACGTCAGAGTTCCCTGTCCAGCACCGAAGCCATAACCTTTGGGTCCAAATAATTTTCCATAGCAACCTTTGGGGTGAAAAAAAAACAAAAACATTAATGGTTAAAAAAGAGAAGAGACAGCTTTTTTTTTGGTGGAAAACGTGAATTCACATACACGAGTGTCTTAGGCGCTAGGCCCGCCCCAAACACCCAGTTCTGCAGCAACAATTAAATATCGCTTCTGCTTGGGGACTTGAGTCGGAACGTGGGACCGTTAAAATTCACTTTGGAGGAACCGTAGGCTCCATATTTGATCACTCTCATCGTTTTGGTGGACAACAAAATGCTTTGCGGATTTGATGAGCTAACGTTTAGCCTCCAGTGAGTTCGACAGGGTCCCTCGGGCGAAATTATCAGTCGCTGCGTCAGTGGTTGAGAAGGGAAAGAACCTAACGATCAGCTGTCGCTTCCCTGAAAGTGGGTGGATGTGAGAAAGACCTATTGGCAAAAGAGAGAGAGAGAGAGGGTACGCACCCGTTGGACACTCCGTCACTCTGCAAGGCTCCTCCCCCTTGGCCGTAGCCGTATCCTTTCGGGCCGAAGTTCTTCCCGTAGCAGACTGTGGGAACAAGTCATCAGCTGCGGTCAAAACATTCAGTGGCGCTGGAACATTACTGCGATCACCCTTACGATTTTTCCGATCCGTGAGCAACATTCAGTTTGAAGGACTTAGCTTTGCTTTCATGAAAGGGAAACCAACGTGATGTGTTCGTATCACGTAGGCGTAAACATCAATTCATTCATCTAGCACGTAATCTTGGTTCAAAATGTACCGCTAAATTGGAAACTGGAATATTAATGCACGGATTGGATTCAGGCGAACTAGGTTGTGGTTATGGATATTTTTGCGCGAGCACCAAAGATGTCTCTGGTACCCTCCGGCCATTAAGGCCGTATCACACTAGCCGTTTCCGGTTACGGTTGTCCAATCGACCAATCAGCGCCAACCAGCTCTCAACGGTTGGATGGTTGGAGTCTTGGCGTCTACTTCCAACCGTTTTGCAAGTAGCCAATTGGAGCTCGTCTCGCATTCACATGTTGCTTGTGTTTACATTGATTTTGATTTTTGCCATTTCAACTGCTGCCTAAACTCCAAAAATGTTAAGATTGCAATTAAAAAAAGCATTCAACTCTCTTGCATCATCTGTTATTTTTTGAAGGATGTATTATTATGGCATGAATTTCATTGAGGTGAGTTAAAATGTTCTTAATTCATTTGTATCTTGTATTTGTATCGTATAAGAGGCAGCATAGGAACAAAATGTTAACAGAAACAGTTAGAGACCGAGGAGCATGATCCTATTGGCTGCGATTGCGCAACCGGCCGGTGAGATTATCGGTCAGTGTGGTTGGAACAGCTTATACTAACCGCAACAGGCTACGGCTAGTGTGATATGGCCATTACTAGGTTGCTCCGACTGAGCAATTAATTGAGAATGCAAATACCACTGCGACTTCTTTCCTTAGGCTAGATCTTTTTGCTTCGGGGACCCTCACTCGAGTGGGAACAGTATTTAGAGCTAATTATTTCCTTTTATCGGGCGCCTGCCCTACATTCCATTATACCATTGAAATTTTCACTTTTCCAAGCTGTTAAGAATGCCATTTAATTGGTGTGGCATGTAAACTCCATGCTGGCAATGACAAATCGTTTACTTATATGCCACAAATATTTTACCCTATTCCTTACCCAAATGAAATGAATATATATTTACTCAATGTCAACGAAGACATTTACTCAATTATAATATTGAGAAATGTATTTTTGAATTAGAATTTCAATCGCCATTCTCAATCACCATGCTTAATTACAAGATTTACTGAATTAATAGGTAATCATTCGCCGAAATATTTGAAATCATAGGTATTTTCCAAGATGAAAGCCGGGGTTACCAAATGGAGTGGTGTTGTTAGTAAAAAGTCAGCAATTACCAAGCGAATTAATGCACAATTAATGCTATGTTTACGGAATGGGAGTTATGCCAAGAGGGAACATGCTATGGGTGAGGAAGAGGTCAATGTTGCGTAGAATGCGTTGAAGCGTATGCCGTACGACTCATTCAGACGTGCCTTCAAAGGAAGACTCACGTCAAACACCATGAACCCTTTTCCCTTGCGAAGGTGTTTTCAAGAGTCGATTCCTCTTTCAACACCTGATAAACCCTTACTTTTTTTACATATAGTTTTGAAAAACTGATTTGCACGCTCGTCCCTTTGGTGGGATTTGACATTCCCAACGAGTAGGAACGGCAGGCATTAGGGCTCACTGGTCAGTAAATATGATACTAAAGTCAATTCAACCGGCCAGTAAGCCTCCCGATACAGTTTTCTCATTTATTTCACCAGTTGAGGTGAGCTTGAATGATTACACAAGCTACAGGTGGTTAAAATTTGTGGCAGAATTTCTACATGCTAAACGCTGATAGCTGCTTGTAAGGTTATTAAGTTAAGAAGCCTTCTACTACCTTCTACTACTGACCAAGTTTCTTTTTAACGATGCGAAAGGTTAGGAAATTAGGGAAGATACTTTGCCGGATAAAAAAAAAACTGAAGCGTAATAATAATAGGCGAATTACATTGGAAAGCGAAGCGTTATATTCCTATTGAAAGGCATCGATTATTTGTAAAAAAAACTAACTAACTAACGATTAGCGCTCAGCGACGCGAGGTCCTGTTAAGAAGCAGTTTTTTTCGCCACAAACCTTTGCAATAAATCTCCTTGTCGGGGCCTTCGCAACAGTTTACGGAGTCCAGTCGTTTGTTGCACTCATTGCACTTGAAGCAGTTCCTGTGCCATCCCTAATTCCATTGGCCGCCGAGTAGCAGTGTGTTCGTTGAGTCGAGGAGGAATTCGGGAAACAAAAACCACACCATTAGTAATCGACGACAAAAGGGGGCGTGACCAGAAGACATTTAGGGAGGGACGGGGACAATCTTCGGTTGGCAGGCAAAAAACAAAACCTTCACCAATACATACGTGCATAAAAATACACTCTTATGCATATATATATTACCTCTGCAATACACTTCCCCATCTGGGGCATCGCAAGCTATCGTCGAGTCCAGGGTCCGGGTGCAGACACGACATTTGAAGCATCCCTTGTGCCAAGCCTAGCCCATGCCAAAATGCAGACATTAATTTTGGGGAAGGAGTCAAAATGAGGAAAATATAAATGTGTAGACAATATGCAAACATCGCCAACATCACATCTCTGGCACAACTCAATTAAATAAATTTTCATCCTGAAGGGTTTTTTTTCTCCACTGCGACACCCTGTGTAACAGGTATATGAGACTGTAGTGTGCAGAAATAGTGTGCAGTGTGTAGTGTGCAGGCTATGAGCAAAAAAAAGCTGATAGAAAACCACGAAAGGAAAACTGTTGGCCAACTAGCTGTCCCAGAAAATACTCGGGAAAGTATCTCTCTAGGGAAGCATCAAGCATCTGCATTATTTGGCTATTATTTTCGCACCTTCGTGAAAACCTGATATTGAACATAATTTTAAAAATTGCTTGAATTAACCATCTTGTATTGCTTGTTATACCCATGGAAATTGACGCTAGCTAAATAAAAGTCTGGAGTGAAAATCTTTGGTTGAATGATTTTCATGTTCTTCGATTATTTTGGGAGAAAAGTTACTTTCTTGAAGGTGATGAGAGCATTTTCGTCATCTATTCCGTATTACATAAATGTTTTTTTTTCAGGAGTTTAGGTCCTTATGAAAATGATGAGATCGGGGCTATTCGCCTGATGAAGCAAAGGAAGTCGGCGGCCATTAGGAAATCATATTTTTTCCCGATGAAGGAAAAAATATTATTTCCGAAACGTGGGTCAAATAGTTCTATCTCATCATTTTTAGAAGGACCTAGACTCCTGAAAAAATCATTTGTATATTTAAAAAGAGGTTTGAAAATCAGCTTACTAATTCCGTATTACGTAAGGAAACACTATATGTGTGGATTATTCGAACAATTTAGGCTATGACTCTATGGAATTGAGTCCACGATTTATTTTACTATAGTTATTCCGTGAACTTAAGTCAAATTACTGGAAAGCCTTTTTAAAACAATAATTTTCTAGGCAGGTAAAGAGCACATTTTTTGATATTATCGCCACTTGTTATTCGCGTGTAATTTTGCACCAGTGCTTTTGAGATACCAGAATTTGCAAAGAGAAAGGTGTACTCTTTTAATGTGACTACCTATTTGGTATCTATTCTTTGAACTATGTTTGTGACGCGATTAATTCTGAGCCCAGGACAGAATATGGAATTTGAAGATAAGCCTTCGTTTTACGAAAGAATCACGTCATGTTGGTGCAACAAGATCACGTGTCCGCGTAAATGAATGTAATTTGCATCCAACTTGGCTACGGACCGAATGGCAGGTTAACAACCAGAATCGCGACTCTCGTAAGGGAGATGCTCCATTGATGGAACTTCTACGTCCATCCAACCTCAAACCCCTCATTGATGCTAGAAATATTACGGGCTGTTAACTTCCTAATGCTAATAGCATTGTGAAATAGCGATGCAATATCCCCTGTAGTGTTGGCATAAACTGTGACTCTCTTGTCACCTCTTTTAATGTGACTGTTCCGTTACAATAACTGTGATTGTGAAATGTGATTGCGATCATATTTTACGGAAACATGTCGGTACAACAACGTTCCAAAGCATACTATGAGCATTGATTAGTATGTGGTTGCATTGTGATTGATTTATCTGCCGACGTTCAAAATGGAAAAAAGGAGGAAAACCAGTGAATGTGTTTTAATTATTTAATTTCCAGTTGCCTTTTAATGACATGAATTTTCTTAAACCTCAGTCATACATAATTATTTGAATAAACATCTTCAAATGTGTACGAAGACTCTTCGATCAAGTAATAACATGAATAAACCTAAAGTATTTTTGTCATATACTTTTGAAGAAGTTTCTTAAAATATACATGGCTGGGAAAATACGGCAGTTCATCTCATTAGATGGTGACTTGAAGTAAAATAATAAAAAAATCACTTATTTTGCCCATTGTGAACGTTGGCAGTTGAAATAGTCACAATAGGTATACAGCGTTACAGTGTGCTTTATCTGATCGCATAGCGGAACTTGCTGCAGTTGTCAGCAGCAACGCCAATGATCGCAGTATCTCTCAATCACAAATCACAGGCATCACCGGAACGGAGTCAAAGGCATTGTCTGTTACTTTTACGTATATGTGACTTCTTCACAGTTTGCGATGTATCGCTTATCACTAATCCCTTGGTGTGGTGTGTTTGAAACCGTCGGGATTATTTCGAATAGGTAACCAAGGAGTCACGTGGTACAAACTCGAACAGTTTGCGAATTAAGTGTGTCTTAATCGTCCTTCACAATATTAATTTAATTATTATTTGTTTTTAACTTGTTTTTATCATCTGTCTCGACTATAGAGCCCCCAGATGAGGTGAAACACAAGTGTAAACAATGAATGAGGTTGTAATCAGCGGTTTCAACACGCCGAATTAGTGAACCATTCGTGTTTATACCACTTGACTCCTTGGTTACGTGTTCGAATTAATCCCGACGGTTTAAAACACAACTCTCAATGGACCCCTTGAGTATTCGTTTGTAGTCTGTTAGGATTCGAACATGCCCCACGAATGCCCACAATTGATTCTCGCCACCAACATGGCAGGCTGGCGCACACTCACCCGTCCCCTGGCTAGCATCTGCTCGGCTGCGTAGACGAATCCGCCACACCGTGGGCAACCCTCTCCTTCGGGCGCCTTGGCAATGGCCCGGGGTTCCATCGCAGAGTTGGCTCTCCTGCAAGAACGAACACGCTGCAAGGATCACGTGGATTGCAATGTGGACCAAGTGCCCAAGACGAGAGTGACCTCTCGAATACGAAGCTTCAAAGCCTCTGGAAGGGCAAATGTTTTTTTTTATCACCGATGAGTGATATCAATTGAATACTGAGGTGATGGAAAACCATTGAAGCATATTTCATTCCAAAACTAAAAGCGTTAAAATTGCAAATGCACGCAGGACAAACGATTATCAAAAGTAACAAGCGATAAGAACATTAATATAAATATTGTATTTATGGAATAACTAACACAAAAATTAGTAATCATTGCTACAAGCAGTTCTAAGCAGCTACTTTTTTTCTGTGAGGATGAAACTAGAAGAGTAACAAGAAGCTTTCTTTGTCATTCTGGCTGTTGCTAAAAAACAAAATAAGCTTAATTAAAATATTTAGAATAACACTGGAAACTTCTATGAATTGCCATTTGATTGAAAACAATACAATATTAAAGCAGATGAAAAAAGAAGCATTAGTTCTTCCTAGAAAAAAGCTCTCGACCTCTGAAAGCAGCAGTGGATGAGAAGCAAAAGCTTTTCTTCTCATCAAAGGAAGGGTTTATTTTCTGTGTGCAGGGCGTGAATAGTGTCAGGGGCGTAAAAAAGCAATGGGAGAGAAGGTAAAGCGGCAGGAGCCTGAACTTCTTTTTTTTTGACTCGTTCATGAAATTGAACTGAATGGAGAAAAGCGGCAGATGTCACCGTCGTAATCCTAATCCCTCGACTTGCAGAAGCGAAGGAGTAGCTAGAGACAACACCCCTTCCAGAATCTACTCCGCTCCCGTGGGAGGGGAGATATTGACAGACAGACACACAAGACAAGACATGAAATTTCTAAGTAAAAGACAGATACACACACACACCGACGATTCTCAGGAATTGATTCGTATGACATTTGAGGGCCCTTTCCTTATTCCCATCACTTTTTCACCCTTAAGAAGAAAGCGTTTGATTTGAGGAGAATAATTCAACTGTTAGTTGTAGCATGGAAAATGGTACGTTATGCATACGATGAGGGTTAGTAATTAACCGTAAACTGCAAAGTATATGCAAGAGTCAAAACATTTCATCAAATTCACTCCACTTTGAGGTTGCCATAGCACGGTGGGATAATAAAGATTATCCCCTCTGTGAGAATTTACATTTTATTGTCATTGATTCATTGCGTTACAGATGAAGGTTTATGTGCGCCGGATTCTAACATCTTTAATGCATACATTTAGATGTGCATGCATATTTTCATGCTCTTTCATGTTTCCTCGAAATAGGTACCGAAAGGCGTGGAGTATAAACCTCTTTAACTTTGCAGTTTTCGGCATAAGTAGCATTCAGCAAGAGGCTGAGAAATCCCTCAAATAGTTGAGGCTACCTGTGTTGGTTGGTATGACTGTCCGAAGACAAATGTTTGGGAGAGAGAGAGAGGACGAGTTGGGGTTAGGCGCTACAGTCTGCCATCTAGCGTGTGAAATTACTGAAGCGTGCCCATGGCTGAAATAGTCGCACCATGCAAAAAAATCAAAATAGAGAACGAAGATTTGAGAAGAGGTGAGGCTCACCCGTAATCCTTCGCTCCTGGTATCCCCTCTTACTAACCTCTCCCCATCTTGGAAAAGAAGAAAACGCTAAGAGCATGTTGTCTTTTCGATCTCTTTTCATGCCCTTAGGTTCGTCTCGCTCTTTCACCTAGGGATGGCTGTGAGTGAGGGGAGGGACTCGTCCTGGTAATTCCAACCGTGAGTCTAGTAAAGGCAAGAGTCGAGTTGATTCCTTTTGGCCTTCCTGGAGCTAAATGGCTTCCAGAGTAGAGTTTTCGAACTAAAATGGCTTGTCTGCCGAGGGTGAAGTTTAGCCGTTATCCTGGGAACCCCGAATAATATTCTTGGCGAGGATATTTACTCATATAATTTTGAAAAGAGCTTTACCCCTGTAGAGAGGCTATTATAAAAACAAAAATCCAACTTTTCTATTGCATTCAAGATATCATTTCAGGAAAAACTGTAATTTATATTCAGTTAGAATTCATGTGAATTTTAAATGTGAATAACTTTGGTATCTTCCAACGATTAAAGGTTTTTGACCTAGTAATTGAAACGTTGAATGCATAAAAAATGATGTAATCTTAAAATAATTTTACGCAGCTCTCCTTTGAAGCAAAATGTGAGTTAAAACAACTTTTTGTCATTGTCACCGCCAGTAGCATATCGCCTCACTTGGATGGTATGAGGAGTGTGGTAGATGTTTATCATGTCAGCTTCATTTCGATTAATTATGCTACAGGTCCAAAGAAATATAATGCTGTTATTACGTATGCCCTTTTGAGCGAAAAAATTATTGCAAATTGCGTTCGATGTGGATTGGGCACTTATTCTCAATTTAGATGTTTGTAGTTTCAGTGGCAGTGCCGTTCTGAAGGGACATGATTTCACTAACATTCAGCAATCTAAGTGAGGCGGCTACTTATAGGGTGTTTATCTGCGCGCTGGTTATCTACGGGCTATATATCCGTACTGAGATACCAGATATATGGAAAATAAGACTTGATTCCATCATGTGGAAGGCGAAGGAAATGTTTACGGTAGATGAGATGAGGTAGAAGAAAGGAAAGTTCTTTAGAACTCTCATTTTATTCAAATGATACACAAAATACCACTTCGGATCCGAATGCACACACATTTGAATCTCAGCTTGTCTTCTTTCATACTTTGGTTCTTGTTGGTGCAGTGAATTTTTTCTGGGATGTGACAAAAAGGGGCGAGTGTAAGACAGTTAGGGCTGGCAGAAAGGAGATTCTTTCTCATTGTTTGGAACTATATTTTTCGTACGAGGAGGGCCTTGGGAGTCGTCATGGCGCCAAGCGATGACGTAGGTCGGTCACATGACGGGTGGACCTCTGCGTGGCGTTCAGTTCGCCTCCGATTAGCTCAGAGGGCATTAGTTGCTGCGCCGTGAAAGAGATGAAAATGCATGTCACAGGCCAGCGGGGACAAGAACTTATGTATAAGTACATACATATCAATATTTAAATATGCTCACTGATTGAATTATTCATCGATGGATACAATCCAGGGATTGCGAAAGAATATAACCTTACTTTTTATTATATGAATTCTCCCTCCTGATATGAGATTCGGCGTAATCACTCTATTATATAACTGAGTACTTGCATCAAGACTTGGAGTGTTTGTCCATTGAATTCGAAATTTTTCGCTGGATTACGGTTGGTAATTTCTGTTTACTCAACCAAATATCTCAAATAAGTCTGAAAAACGTTGAATCATTTCGGTCGCTTGAAATTTTGAGTATCTTAGATTCAAGGAATATAGATATAAATGCACGTACACGCCGTAGCGCATTTAGATCATTTCTGTGTCCAAATGCTTGAAATAATTAATGCGATTGAATTCTTCTCTTGAAACTCTTAATGCAGAAGACATTACATTTTTATTTATGAAGTAGGACAGGATATAAGTAGCGACACTTCTCAGACGGGAGTGCTAACTAAGAAGAACGCCGAAGGTTATCTCTTAGCTCTTAGCTTCTTCCAAGACAGTGATATCTCCTTAGAGGTGCCCATAGAATAGGGACAACAAGTCTACCGGGAAAATGAAAGTCCTATCAGTGTATGCAAAACTTTTACAACTAGGAAATCATACTATCCTTATAAATTTCCAGACTAAATAGCCAAAAAATAAGCTAAACTCACTGAACTACACTTCTCGAATGGCAATTTGAAGTATTCTAGATAATAAAAAATAAATGGTATTTACAGCAAAGGCTTTCGGCACTATGAAAATGTACTAATTGCTCGAATTCACGTTATAACTCTGCTAGGCCTGTAACAACTAATTTTACATTACGCGTGCTTATTTTTTCATGCATGAAAAAGCAAGATAATTATTTAAGCTTGCAACATTTTAATATTTATGGCCTTTTAACAATTAGCTCCAAGTAATTAGTCACTGTTTCCTCTTCATTGAATTCGTAATGGATTTTTCTCGGGTGGAAATTTTTTATGCTAAAATACTAACATACCCCTTCAACAGGTTATTTATCATAGGGAGTAGCAATTAATCACATTTATCTAACATCGGTTATGTTCACAATCCGCCATGTAGATTGGTTTGAAAGAACTAGAGTCGCAAACGTTTTGCAAAGTAAGTCAAGAGAAGAAAAAAGGCATCCGCAATATTTAATTTTATTGTAGTAAAATTTTTAAAAAACCAAAGGCAAGAATTTTCATCCAAAATGTTTTGTATGTTGCGGTAAAAAAGTGTATTTCTGAAGACCACTTTGCCAAACGCTTGCGTACCTGAAACATTGTTCAATAATAAATTTTCTCTGTAGTACATTAATTACATTCTACGGTACAATTTGTGAAACTTTAAACGTTAGTATGAAAGTAGGTATTGTTATATATTTTGTAGGATCGTGATTAGGAACGACTACGGAGGGTGTTATTAGGTTGCAAGGAGACCACGATGGTGAGGAATAGGGGGAGCGAAAGATAATAGTGGAAACAAGAAAGCGCCCTCAAATTCTTTTCCCGTTATTTGAAGCCGTTTCAATGTGTTGCGACGACACACAGCAAATGACAATCGACTCATCATGACCCACACTTGAATGGCGTTGAAGCCCATTGGGGAAACAGAGAAAGGGGAAAGTCGGTTGCATCGAGAGTTTGAAAAACCCGAAATGATTCGGGCCGATCTTGAAAGAGGGTACTTACGAGGCTTCCGGATTGCCAAGATGCTCTCCCTTGTCCATGCTGAGGCACCCAGCGCCACCGCCGAAGCCGTAGCCCTTGGGTCCGTACTTGCGAGCGTGGCAGTTCTTGCAGAAGAGCTCACCCTCGTGTTCCGTGCAGTTGGTCGAGTCAAGCATCTTGTTGCAGAGTCCTGAGATGGAAAAACGGAGAGGCTCTCTCAAGGGTGGGCGAAAGAACTCGTTCTTCAGTCTGCCTTCTGCGACAGCATAACTTATGGCATGAGCTCTCCATTCAGACACATGCGGAACGGGCGGAAGCAGCACTTGATCCACTGGAGGGTTCAACTATCTTACCTTACGGTTACACTGCAAGGTTTGTTCATTTGTAAAGACAGCAGTTTCGTCTGCGGTCTTAAAATCGTGAAAACCTAGAAAATTTCAACTTGGACGACAGCTATCCGCTTTCCAGAGCATGGAAACGCGTGCTCAGGAAAAACAAAGAATTGGAACAATCAGAGGACACATTACTCCTACGGGTGGGTATATCAGTTGGAGAAAAACGCGTATAATCGCGACCGCACCTTGCGTCCCAAATAGTGGCGATAAAAACAGACCACAATCAGGGATACAAGTTTGCAACAATCAGGAATTCGGTTCGGCCATAATCAGGGATCAACAACAAGCAGCGTGTGAAAGTTGTGCTGTTATGGTACGACGCCGGCGAGCTGGGGTTCGAGAAAAAAATTAGCATGCTGCTATTGACCGATGACATAGAGCTCATAGCTGAGACAGAAAAGGATCTCATTAAGATTCTAATAATATCCTTCGAAAGGACAATGGCCAAATAACGGCTGAATATCCATAAGAGGAAGACTAAGGTATTGATAAGCAGCAAGAGGGAAGAGGTTAAAACCAAAGTTAAACTAGGAAAACAAAACCTGGGAAGCCGAGTAGCCAACGATGGACGAAGCAAGAAAGAAATAGTAGAATAGCGCATTCTATCAAAATAAGAATCTACTTACAACTGGAAATACAAGCGTAGAAAAGAGGAAACAATTCATGTGAAAGTACATCTGGAGCATGTTTCCTTAAAGCAGCGATGTATGGGCAATGACAGTAGAGGAGATGAAAAGGGTGGAAGCATTCGAAATGTGGTGCTATAGAAGAATGATGAAGATTAAATAGATCGACCGAGTAAGTAACGTGGAAGTCTTAAGAACAGTGGGAGAATAGAGAAGTCTTCTGAATACCCTAAGAAGAAGACGGGACAACTAAATTGGCCACATCATGAGACAATGTCCTGATGAAGACAATTGTTGAAGGACAAGTGGGAAGGACACGGGATGGACGGCAAAGGAAGGCCTCGTATGAGATATATAGAGCAAGTGATGAAGGATGTGAAATAGATGAAGACACGTAAATATGAATAGGTCAGCTGAAAGAAGAATTCAGTGGAGAGCTGCATCAAACCAATCCCTGTATTGCCGACTGGTGATGATGATTGCTTCAAAATGAGTCCACAGTAGAAGCGTGGAGGAAGAATAAGACTTACCGCACTTGAAGCATCCCTTGTGCCACTTGAGGCCACCGGCAACTCGCTCCTCGGCGGCGTACACGGACTTTTGGCATTTGGGGCACTTAGGGTGTTCCACTGGCTTGAAAGGCATGGTGGCTGCTACGCTTGGACAACTGAAAGGCAAAGGGAGGAAGGAAATTAATGTTTGATCCGAGTGAAGAGTGAAGATTATTCTCTCCGGCGACAGAGTAAACATGTTCCCTAGAGAAACAGAAATATTGAAATTCTTTTTTGATACAGCATCCTCCAATCCTAACGAGTTACCTCCCAGACATTCCATTATTTGAAAATTCATGTACTTTCAAAAATGTAAGCCCTAAGTGTTACCTTGATAGTCAAAATATATTCATCTAAAATTGACATCTTTTCGTAAAAGTGCAATTATTTATTCAAGAATAACACAAATAATGTGAAAATAGCGAGTAGATTCGATTTTAATGGATTTGAAAGTATTTGACACTACGTGCGTCGTTATAAATAAACTATTTAAACGCGACACTACGTTATAAATAAACAATTAAGTATCGATTATAGGTAACATTTTACGTGTATCATATCTGCATGTCTACTATTATCCCCGGGGTGTTAACATTGTGTCTGTTAGTGCATGTATGCGGCAATTATTAGCTTGGCATCAGCGTTTTATCTTCCAGTCTCTTTCCCTCACAATTTCCTTGGTTGATGTAATCTGTAATGCCTAAGTATGCCGAGAGTAAGAGCGCACCATACTACTTTCGACTGCATTGTAAAAAGGGATAAGGATAATCAATATCAAGTCATAAAAGATCGCGAAGCTATCGCGGAGGAACCAAGAAGATTTAAATGTACTGGAGGAGACATCGCAGCTGATTTGAGAAGCCAGCGGCCATCTTGTCAGGCACAAAAACAGGGATTACTACTCATAGGGATGAAATTAATTTTGCGCGCGGTAAACTTAAACAGTAAGATGAACAATGGAGTGCATTTTAAAATTTGTCAAAGAGACAGAGGAATGTACGCAAATTTGTAGTTTTGGCTCCAGGTTTCCTAAGCCTTACAGCAAGTGTCATCAGTACGGCATGCTAATATTTCTTAAAATGCTAAAAATTGTTCAAAAAATTAACGAAATTCACGCGATCTGAAATGCCTTTTCCCCCTTACTTTACGGAATGGGTTCCGTATCGCTGCGGTAACAGACGTTTATGTAAGAAGAAAACGAAGTAAATATACCGTTTTCCGATTTTTAGTCGTTTCTAGATCGAAACCATGTCTTAAAGGGGATTTAAGAAAGCACAATACGACGATATGCGATTGGGTGACTACATTATGGTGGCATCCTTCTTAAAAAAATAGCGATTGCCTTGTCGCAGCAGTGATTCTTGGAGTTATTGGAGTTCTTGGAGTCCTTACGGTTCACAATGCTTAAATAAGAAATTGAAATAGATTCGTTTGTTGAAGTGAGATAAATATAAACGTTTTCGCTGAGTAAGTGTTCATCAAACAACCTACCTCCACGTACTCAACAGATAAACAACGTCCATAGTGATACCAAGCGTGACGTCATGCGACGACGTCGTGTTTTTTAACTCCCGATAACGTAACATTTTGAAAGAGTATCAAGTATGTCAAACCGATCCTAGGATTTTTGACCCTTGGTAATGATGATGATGAATAATATGTCAGTAACACAACTTAATTCCTCAGCGAAATTTTCGCCAAGAACATTTTAGCAAGAAAAATTCACATTCAAAGTGTTATACAAAAGAGTTCATGTTCCTCATTTCAGTAGTTCCGTAGTCCAGTAATCCAGTAGTTCAATAGTTCAGTAGTCCAGTAGTTCAGTAGTGGTGTATATGTGGTTCATATGTGGTCAAAAGAGGTGAGAAAATGTTTTTGCATGCCATGTATTTTTCAGCACCGAAGAGGTACTCTTTGGGCCGGCCTACCGTTCTAATTGCCGTCTAAAAAATTTTGGCACTCCGAAAGTGTGACAATATCCTTTCTATCTCACCTGCTCTTGCTATTTTCTTTCCAGTACAGTGTTTCACATGACGATCTTCAGGGCGATACAGATCTGGTGCGTGAGAGGACGCGGCCGTTCGGCTGGATTGTATGTCATCTTCCGGTTCTACACTTTGAAACTGCTCCAGAGTACCTCACAGGCCATTGCCCACGCTGCCGGGAGAGACCCTGCCTTCTAGGGGCCATTTGGGCTCTTTTGAAAGCCGTTACATCCATCGTGAGTTGAAATTACTTTATGTATGTTTCATGCAAAATTAGATCAACAGGCCATGGCAACCGGGCATTCCGTAACGCACTCGAATAGCGAATGCCATAAATTTTCCCAGATCAACGGTCGCTTTGCCAAACGGTGCGCAGAAAACAGTTGAGTGATTTCATTTTACAAGGAGTCGTCTCCTACGCCTTAGAGACATAGGCGCCAGTGGGACGGAAGAGGCTCTCTCGCACGGGAGGGAGTGGCTGACACCCTCAAGAAGCCATTTTGTCGGAGGAGTGTAGGAGAAGGAAGCTCCTCACAAGAATCAGACGCATAACCTGAGGAACGGATTCCTTGTATCCGCGCTTAAGATTCTCATCCAAGGGGGACGAAGAGAGGGAGAGGACATTTTGAGATGGTTCAAGGTGTCGAGCCATCGACCTCCAGCTCCGTTATTTCCTCTGTTTTCCGAGGTCTTATGATTAATCTTCTACCCAGATTAACCCGTCCATAAAAATTCAGACATATAATGAGCCTTAAATGAACTTTTTCAGTAGTGTTCACGCCCAATATAATACGGTATACCTCCAATCATGTCATCGTTAGGCCCAGGATTAATAATGAAGTGCATTAAAACCTCTGAATTAATATATTAGAATACTCTCCGAACGTTGAGAATGAATGACTTTAAAGCTGATACTAAATTATTGGCAGGAGTCATGAGCGGCTGAATATCTTAATATTTTCCCCAATAAAGGAAAGAGCAGTCAGAAATGAGAAGGGGTTCTGAAAAGCCAGGGAAAAAAATTAACGTAGCGGCAGTGACGCTCAAAGGAGAATCGATTCTGAGAAAGATTTATATCCTTTTACAAGTTAACAAATGAGAAGGAACTCGAATGGGGGGGACGAAGTGAAAGTACCAATTAAGGCCTGATACGGCACGTGGTATTATATGGCGCCAAAAAGTGGACATCATCGAAACAATAAATATAGGTAAGTGAACTTCACTGAGAAAAAACTAGGATGCAGGAGAAGATTCTTGACTCTTGGAGAAAATGATAGAGTGAGACTTTTGTTACATTTGTGAAATTGGAGAAGGTACTTGACAATTTTGGTCGGGTTTTAAATGCTAAGAAATCTGAAGGAAATTGGTATGGTATAGATGGATAGATAAACGTCTTTATTGGGGCCAAAAGACCCTTCTTCCATCGAACTCCGGTTTGTGAATAACGAGGAGTGTCAAAATGGCCGAAGAGCTATACATATTTTGCAAAACAACATGCTGCTGTGATTAAATCTGCTTCTAGCTTGAAGCGAAATTAAAAAAAAGGATGAAACATGGTCTGTGCCCTGTTTACCGTAATTTTAATGTCTACCCCGAGAACATTTTTAAATATGTTTACAAAAAGGCTAAACAAATAAAAATCCACGGGGAAATTAGCAACCTCGTTTTGTCGGTGACATAGTGTTTATGGCAGAGAATGGAATAGATGTAAGGAAGTACACGTGAATAAGAAATTAACTTGATGTTACTTGAGCGACAATAAAAAGGAAAGGAAGGTAATTATATACAGTAAGAAAAGAGGCCAAGATAAATTTTATTATATGAAAATAAAATATTGGAGAAATAAAGGAGTTTTGCTAACTAGGAAAGTATATAACTGATGTCAAGAGAGGCGAGAAGGAAATAGTTGGTATAATAGCCTGCGGGATGTGAGAATTTTACCAATAGAAGAATCTACTTATATCTAGGAATATAAGCTTGTAAATTTGGAAAAATTGCGTTATAACTAACGTTTTGAGCATGCGTCTCTGTGGCTAAGTGTCATGCACGAAGAAAACTGCAGGTAAGTCCAGTGCTATTGGAAATGCGATACTGCAAAAGATTGATGACGATGGAATGGAGCAACTAGTCCGGTAAGTTTTAGAAGGGCCTTAAAAGTTTGACGAAACATTTAGAAAGAAGCCGGGACACATAAATCAGCCATTTCCTGATATATGATGATCTTATTGATATAGTCATCGATGGATAAGTAAAGGAGAATAATTTCAAAAGAAGATGTCAAGAAAACATATCTAGTTTAGAAATATAGACTAAATGAATATTATTGTGAATATCAGGAGTTTAATGAATAGAAGAACGGAGTTAAGAAGTGCGTCATACCAATTTTGGGATAGACGATTGGTGATAATGAACTGTAATTTAAAAAAAAATGGGCGTGGTAAAGGATGGAGACAGGAAGTTGGGTTGTGAAGGAGAATAAGAGGAAGTGTTGATGATGGAAGAGAGCTTGATTAATGAGATTAAAGAGTGCATGGTCGGGTCAGCGTTTTAAAGCTTGTGAATGAAGAATATTTGGGGAAATCTCTTTAAATGTAATGACGAAATGTGGTGGGCATGCGTAGTTAATTACAGAAGAATACATTGGTCTAGGTGGTCCGTTTGCGCAATAGAATGATTATTTTTGAAGTGTTTAAATACATATCTTTGAAATCACCTCAACCAACATTTAACAGTGTTAATAATAAAAATATGAATAGTTATACAATTCGTCAAACTATGATAAAATTCGTCATCGGTGCTGCTAATTTTATGTTTTCATGGTATGGTATAATTCATTTTAAAAGAGAAGATTCTAGTATTCTTTCAAAATAATGAGTTTCTCAAGTAATTTGAATCTTTGCCTTCTAACGTTCTCCAATACTCCAGTTTCTGACCCTTGATGGATGAATAAGAAGCAAAATAATATAATAATGATCTATCACTGACCTCTCAAATGAGGGACTTCGTAAATGTGTATAGGGAACAAGGATATGGGTTACATTTGTAGAAATCACATTACCGGCTTGCAAGAAGTTTCTTGAAATATTGTAGTTCACAATAATTTGTATTAAGAAGATGAAATTCTGACTTTGTCACATGTAATCTTCGTTCTTGCAAAATAATTTGTCTAGAGTACTTGATTCTCAATTCAGAAGGCCACGGGGAACGTCAAAATAATTCCGAATACTTTATAGATGCGTGTAAACAATCACTAAGAGAAGTTGCGCTGTTTTAAGTTAAAGATATATGCTCTGAGAGAAAATGAGCACATCTATAGGGCTAAAAGATGTCTGAACATATTAGATAAAGATGTCCAATAACCAACAGACGGTAGGAAATCGAGAAAATTACATGATTGATAGATTAGAAGCATTAAAATGGAATCTTACCATGAGGTAACCAGCTGTGGAGAATGAAGAAATGTACAGATATTGTTTTTTTCAGACTTGGACTCAAAGTTAGGAGATATCATCTACAAACTATCGTTACAGGAGCTGACAGGAGAGTTTACATTTCTGAATATAAAACAAATTGCTAGGCTTGACTTCGTGGAACCACATATTGATAACGTAATTGAATTCACTTAGTAAAATTCCAAACTTTTATTAAAACCGACCTAGGTTTCAACTTATACACTCATTATTAAGGTCTGATAATGACTGCATAAGTCGAAATCTACGTCGGTTTTAATAAAAGTGTGGAATTTTACTAAGTGAATTCATTTACACTAAATTTCTGAGTTTTCAAGTCTGTTACCCCGCTTCAGACCGGAAGGCAAGGTACATGGATGGGAAAGAAAGGGAAAACAGGAAGGGTGGAGAGAAACCTGGCGTAAATATCAGCCTGCTCTCAACCAAAAGGCGCCAAGGGGACCAAGACTGAACGTCACGGTTATGAAGTATATTTCAAACCTGCCGTGAGAACGGTGGAGAAATTCACATTGCCATGTAAAAAAAATACTTGAACCGGGAATCGAACCACGGACATTTGGTCTTCCGGGACGCTGCTCAGACCAACTCAATAACCAGGGCCTCGATCATGGATCTCCATAAGGCGTGCGCTAGCGCTATCGTTATTTTTTTGATTTAACTTACGTCAGGGAGAACGTGATCTCCGTTCTTCATTTTTAGCACAGCACTTCAAATCGCATATCACACTCAATAGAGCGAATTTTATAAAAACACTGCGCTACTCTAGGGGGTAGGTAGGCGTTAACGATAAAGATTGCGATAACGCGAAAGATGCATCCGTGATTCCACACCAGGATCCGTAATTCACATGGAAATTTTACCGAGGTTCAAAGTTCACCTGATTCATCTTGAATTATCCGCTCCAGGTGAATTTTTTCACATGGCAATTTATGTGAGTCTCGGGAATACATTCACGTACAGTGCTCCGTCCGATGGTCGTCAAGGCCACATTTCACAACGTTCTCAAGTAGGAGCCGGTTTATCATAGAAAAATATCTTTCACCGCCATGAATCAAACCCGGACCCTCCTGGTAAGAGGTCAGTACTCTAACCACAACACCAGCACGGCTCCTCAGGAGCTTGCGCGTCAATGGTGCCTCTTATTTTCATAAAATAAAAAAGGATTCTCATATGACTGGAATAACTCATAATTTAGGGAGATATTTTCGAACCTGAAATCAAGGAATAATGCTGCAACGGAATGGTAAAGTACATTGTTCGAACGTATCGCAACGTACAAATTTTAAAAATGAAAAGAATTAGCTGGGAAGAAATTCGGCCGCCTCTGAGGTTTGTGCTCAGCAGAGCCATCATGATTGCCAATTAATATCTACGTAGTGGAGTCGTCGAGGTCGGCCATTACTAGTACTATCATATTTCGCCGGCTGTGTGGTGGCATGGGCGCGGACGACGAGTAGTAGTTTTTGTCTCGATTTGCACTTATAGAAGAGCGAAATAGGTTGTTTTAGAGCACTCAATTGCGCCAATATATCCAGTAGAGGACTTCGTGTGTTTGTTTTTCCTCAAGAGCCTATGAGTAGAGCGAAATGACTGCAAATGAGCCAGGGGGACAACCTTATATTCTACTCTTTGTGAGGTAAGTTCATAGGTTATTTAAATGCACCGTACGCAAGTTTTACTCTCACTCATTTGTTTATTTAATATTTTAAGGTTTTCAACGATCGATGATAGTTATTTTCACCAAATATTTAACCATCGGATGTCACTGCAACATAGTATTGCATGACCAGGGTGCATATCATATCTGTTCATGTTACGAGTTTTTCATGTGCTTCAAGGTTCTTGTGATGGTTCGCAACTCTCGAAAATAACAGTACTCTACCCTAATGTTAAACAGTGCTAGTTATTCCTACGTGGTATCGTCGGACCGGTGAATATAACTAAATTCATGCTTCAAGTAATCCACTTCTATGACGGCTATAATAGTAACAAAATAAATTTGAATACTTGCATACAAATATATTGAAATTGGACATATATGTGGGCGATCAATAATAGGTACCAAACGTCGAGTGTACCTAGCTTAATTAGGTTGTAATTGGTTAGTCACGCTAGTATTTTGTGGTGTGAAACGTATAACAGCTATGTATAATATGATGCCGTACTTAATTTGGTGAGGGAATAGTGTTGAAAATACCAAGTAGAGGACTCTGATGTCTAGCGGCATGAGGCGCCGCCTGGGGCCGAGATGATGAACCAAAAGGGTCAATTATAAAGATGCCTGTTGGTACCACGCCTGTCAATTCGCAGTTATGGGTTCAACAGCGAGTCTTCAGCTCATGCAGTCTCAGAGTTCAAGGTCGTGTGCTTACATGTGACGTAATAATGATGTCACAGGCTAATTTCTTGGTGGATATTCCGGCGTCCCTTTTCGGAGAACCTTGGTTCGCCTTGCGACAAAGAGAGGTCACCTCGAGCGCCACCTGTCGTCTACGTGGAGTTCTTCTTATGTTCGCCGGCTGTTTTTTTAAAGGAACGCAGGAGTTCCCTCTACGAGTAGCTGTAAAATTTGCTAGTGGAAAGTATGCGTGAGGAGTGCAATTGGCATGCGTTCAATTTATAAGAGTTACGACGTACTCATATCACTCGCTGTAACCGTTCATGATTTGCCTCGTTTTTCATTCGCTTAGCGGCGCGGAGAATGAAGGCGCGGTGGAAGTATAAATAGCTGCTCCCTGGAGAGGGAACAAGGTGTCCCTTACGTCTTATATATACATCACAAGGTATCATTTCGCTCATAGCTGGCTCCATTAGTTCAATATAAACCAGCAATTAAATAAATCTAAACCAGTATATCAGGAAGAAGTTTCACTGTGCACTCGCCTGGTATCGCATGGTGCTATCGTACGAATACCAGCCCCTTCCCACAATCCCCTCCCCCCAGCCGCGCGCGCGCGCGAGCCAAATTTGGGCCCTGGGGTCGGGTTGCATTTCGCTCTTGGAATGGGAAGGCTACGTCACATCCGGTTGCACGCTCAGCGTCTGAGGCGAGCACCACTCATCTTCAACCCCTCCCACTCGACGCTGCATTCTGCTCTGGTTTCATCTTCGCTCTCCCAACTTGAGTTCTTTTTAACGCCACACCTGTGCATTTTAAACAATTTATTCTCCTAGTTCGCTCTTAAGTTTCCATTATCTTTTCGGTGATGGTAATAGTAATAATATTGGTAAACTCTTAAGGCTACTAGCTGGCGGAATATACTTACTTGTTTTCATGTTTGATTAATTTTTTATGTTTTTAAAAAATTAATTGGCCATAAAAACACATATTTATGCATACACACTAGCTATATTGTGAGTAAATTATGAGGTGAGCGTGAATGAAACATAAAAAAATACATTTGAAGGTGCACATGCGTGCTTTCGTTATCAATTCACATAGAAGCCGAAAGAAATTTTTGGCGCTGAAGGAATGGAAATAAACTTTTAAAAAAATTGATCTTTTGAAATGAACTCACCAGTGAAATGAATAAATATGAAATAACACGAAGCGTTAGGTTTATCGTCACTAATGATAATCGTTCTTCAGGGGCTTCACTTACTTGCGGCCTAATTAGTGACTAATAGTACAAGCATTCCTTTAGGTGTTTTTTTCTCTCAAACTTACTTAGGCATAGTGCCACAATCAACCTCTAATGAAACCATCCCTTTCTTTCTTCTAAAGAGTTAACTCCGGTAGCATCCAAATAAATTCAAACTGCATAATACTCTGGATGCCGTAATGCTCAGGGAAGTCTGAGGCAGTGTCCCCTCTGTGCTAGATGATTCTTAAATTTGGATGCCTTCTTAAGGCATGCATACCTTGAATGATAACTTCTCCAGCATGTTAAATTGACCTTTGGGCTGTAAATGTAGGGTTATCAAGATAATGCAGCTGCGCTCTTAAGCTGTATTCTCGGATGTCTTTATCAACGCTTTCAACTTTTAGCAACTATTCTCCCGTAATGACCACTCTTGTCCGCTAATATCAGAGCCTTAACTAGTATGATGTTAACCTCCAGTCTTTAAGAGTAAGTTATTATGACTTCCATTTTTATTAGGCTTTGCTGTCTTTTGAGAAAATTATGAGCAGCCGGAGCAGACGTTCATACTTGGGGAGGCCGGGTAAATCCTTTGCCTTATAAACTTGAGGTTACGGGTTCGAGTCCCGCCCACAGAGGATTTTTCACTTTCTGGGATATCGATGTCCGAGTGATTAATTGTGAGCGAGGACTTAATAGTCCTATATTCGCTGTGTTAATAAAGAAGTTTAATTTAATATAATTTATTCCCGTGAATTCTTTTGCGCCTGGAAGTCAGCCTGTACACGCGACAGAAAAATCTTGCGGGCAGTCTACACCACAGGATAAGACTTCCTCTGCACAATTTCCCCGCAATGTTTAGTGGGAGACGCCCGGTGTACTCTTTTGCATTCCATTGCCACCATTTTAGATGCCACAATTCTTTAGCGCCACGCTACACAGTGCTGTTGGCATTTACTCATTTCACCGATGCGTTCCTCTTTGTCAGTGCGCTGGCCTTCCTTGTAGCGCTGGAACTTCGGGAATTGTAATCACACGAGAAAATAATAACGCCACTCCTCACAATTCCTCCCCGAACGAGTTACACTCTTCACACGCACGCTCCCTAATTCTCTCCCCCTCACCTCACTTGAGACCCCTTGTCTCTCATGCTAATATTATTGGCGGTGCCTTACCTTTACGGCGCGAGCAGGTCGAAGAGTACGACGGTCGGATTGTCGAACGGAGGATGGGTTGAGATTCGCTGCTGTGGATCCTTCCGTCGCACCACTGAATAATCGAATGGCTCCAGGAGCACGCCACCTCCGGCCTAAGTCACTTCTCCGACGCCCCCCTCTTTGCACACGGCACTCTTGAGGTGGCGGTGGATGGGAATAGAACGCTCCGCTGATGCAAACTTATTTCGGGAACAGGAGGGGGCGGCGCGAAGGAAGATGAGGAGTCCCGCAAGGGCGGTGATTGGGGCCATAGGATTGTGAGTGAGTGGGCAGCCGCTCCCCCGGATTCCCTCCCACGCCCTTTGAAGATCTTCAGGTGCGGAAAATGACTCGCCCACCGTGGCAGAGAATCATAAGCCGATCGGCTTTGCCACGCTCGGTGACGGCGTCTCGCGCTGCATGCGATAACGACTCATGCAGGAGTCACCATTTCAGTTTAATTCCAGAAAGACTAGCTTTAGAACTGAAAGTACTCACACAAATGCAAATTTACCTTTTTTTCTTTTCTTTTCTTGCTTATTTGTACCTATCTGCTTATCGTATTGAGGAAATAAAATATTGAATTATTCTATAACTGTATCTCTACGACAAACTTTCGATATTTACCATGTGAAAGCTGTTACTTCAATCTCTCAAATCTTTAATTGGTCTGACAAAGGCCTAAATTAAAAAAAAGGGAAGGCGACATTGCCATTTTAAATGACAAGAAATATATCTTGACATTTTTAGAATATAAATATTTGAGAGGTTGCAGTCAGTCGGAAAGATAGATTACTTCGTTAAGTTGCAATTCAACCATTTTCAGATTCATTTTACGTCACTGCTCTCCACTGAATTCTTCAATTTGCTAATCTCTCTATAGTAATCTCTTCTATATACATTAATGAAATTTTATTCAAATGACAAGTACTCATATTAAGAGTTCGCTTTTGATTCCTACTTTTATGTCGTTGCAGGCAATCAGCGCAATGGTGGCCGTCTCCGCATGCTTGCAAACTGAATGACATTTTTTACTAAGATATTTATACTGAAGATTTAATTCAGGATGTTTATAGGGAACCGCTGCAAATGACTCGGAGTAGTAGAGCATCTTCTTCTTCTTATCCAGGTTTAGGCAATTTGCCTGTTCCGGCTTCACCATCTTGATCTCCGTGTCCCAACATTTCTTCTCCCGAAAGGCTCTAAGATCTTTCTAGGAATCCTTTCTAGAGGCATGCGATCAACATATTCTTTCCATCTTTCTTTGTAATTGCTACTTCTGTTGCTGCATGTACTTCTAATTCTTGTCTTAAATCTATATGTTTTATGTGGTCGAGAGGTGTACAGCCTTTCAAATATATAAGGAATTTCATTTCGGACGTTTTAATCTGTTTGAAATCTCTTGTTCTAGGAGTCCAAGCTTCTGAACCGTATAGTAATGCGGGGAAATGTTATTGAGTTTCTTTTGCAGTTTTTCCCTTAAATGCTTTTCTTACAATCCCACATATTCTTTGGTTATTGGTCGTTTTGTTTAATATGCCTTTGTCCTCTCCATAGGTGATGTCACATCCCAAATATTTAAAGTGTGATATCTGAGACAACTTATTATTTTCAATTATTATTATAGTTCGGATCAGGTACTTTCCCAGGGATGCCATTTTCTAGGTGTTTTGTAAAGATATAATTAAGTTTTAGTCTATAGATATCAGATGTAATTTATTTTCAGAAATTTTTAAATGTTCTTCATTATCATGAATTGTGACTTGGCCATGTAATGATGGCATTTAACTTAAAAATCGCTTTCCTTCATTTGTTTTCCTGGTGGTGTGACTTTCTTCCATTCTTGTAGACAACATCTTAGTTAATGATTTTCTGTGTCTGCCAATTGCAGTATCAATGGAGGCACATCTTCTGAGAGCGTTTACTGGGGACCGAAATCACTTTTTACTGCACGAAATTGCACGAAACGAAAAAAGAACGCTAGTGAAAAAATGAAGCTTTTAACCAGAGCAATTCACTCATAAATACACAAAAGTTGACCCACACCGAAGGAGCTGGGTTGAGGATTACAACGTCATCCACCTTCCGTCCTTGAATGTGTTGAGGAAGAACGGGAAGGGAGCGGAGGTGGGGAAGGGATGTCTGTTTAAAGAGATCCTGTCGCAACCACATCCATTGGCAGGTTCAGCTGTGGTCCCCCATTGTGATAAGGCGAAGGAGCTTTGCTGTTTCAGTTGTGATTAGACTAATTGGATGACGGACAATTTCAATACACGGCAACTTTTCCGAAACAGTTTAAAACTTCAGGTTTTCGCCGCTTATAACTCGAGAACTAATAGACCACTGCCTTTTACAGTGAATAGATGGATTGGAGAACGGAAAAAACTGGTCTTTTTATTTTACATACTCTTTCGAATTCGACTTTAAAATATATGGTAAGCGAACCCATTACAATTTTCATATTTTCATAGAGAGGTTGAATAGTTTTAATATATGATTTGGGTATCTTGGTTTTTCCAGTATGTACCAAAGTTTTTCTCGATGTCTCGATATTGAAGTATTGTACCCTAAAGATTTAAGATCTTCTTTTAGTGATTTGAGCCTATAACGTTGAAACCTTTTCAGTCAATAGTATTTTTAAAATTAAATACTGGAGTACCGTATGAAGTATTTAAAATACCAATAACTATATACTTTTCAACTTTATAGGCTAAAATCTTTAAAAAAAACTCACATTGATAGAGTAAAATACTTCGATAAAATGAAAGTGAACTAAGGAGCTATGAATCATTCTTACTCATTTATTTAAAGGCTATGAAACCAAATCTTGAAAAGTTATATTCGCTGTCCAAATAGTTCTTTGGATGCAGAGCCAAGATCTGACTGCTGCCAATTACATCACAACTGATTCGTCGAGGACTGTCAGTCTTTCAACTTCCGTACATGACCAACTGAGTTTAAAGCACAAGCTTAGTTAGGGGATTGGGTTAGTGTGGTGGCTAGAGTACTGGCCTCCCGGGTTCGATTCCCGGCCCCACTTGGAGTGCGTAGTGGAAGGCATTTCAAGTTCAGTACTCCGTCCGTCGGATGGAACGTTAAGCCGTGGTCCCCTTGGCGCCTTACGTTAAGAGTAGGCTAATGCCAACGCCGGGTTTCTCTCCACCCTTTCTCTGTTTCCTGAAAACTCCTACCATTACCCAATTATCCACCTATCCTATATGGCACAATTAACTTCAACTGTCGGTCGCCTCCCCTGAATAACCAACCAATCAATTAAAAGTAGCACAATACAGAATAACACATAGACTAATTGAATTTTAATGGAGAATTTTTTCTTCATTTCTGTATCAAATTAAATAGATCATGATTTATGCACTGAATATTCTTTATTACCCATTAAAATAATGGCAACCATGACTTGAGTGCATGGTTACCCCAGCAGAAATCTTAAAATAGTCCAAATTATATGGGTTTCCATTCGTGATCTTTTACTTTGGCTTTAAATAACGACGGGAGAAATTTTGAATGAAATTTTATACGTCCATCAAAAACGGCTTTATTTCAGCTCGTGATGGGCATATTATTTGTATTTCAGTGAAAATTTATATGCAATTACAAAACTGATATCACTCCAATACAAGGGTTTCTTATAGTGGTCGTTGAGGTGCTTTATCTCTTCGAGGAATGTCTTCTTTCCAAGTAAAGCCTATCCATATGAATTCTTTGTATTGCCTTAACTGGAGAATATATATTATATATATTTGCTTTACCAGAAGGCTTGTACCCTTCCAGGCAACGGTAGAGATGGCACTATTAAGTAGAATTAGAAAGTGGAAGTGAACAAAGAAGGAAGAAGACTTACGATTCCATCGATTAGTGGGAAAGCTTCCGGTAGCGTCGTGGATTAGGTAACTATGGTTTTCCATTGGGGCGATTCTGTAAGGTTGAAATAATTCGGCTCATATGGAGAGTTGTGGCTCACCGGAGAGAACGATTCGCGACTCATTATTCACCGCCAGCACCACCAGAGACATGATAGGATTAATCATTATCTAGAATTACGTGCGTTCTCACCGCGCGAAAAAGATCTGCTACTATCGCAGCGACGACAGCTGTCCACCGCGATCGCAGCGGCTGCTAACTAGCAAATGTGTGACTGAGAAACCAGCAGAAGACCGTTGGGAAAAAATTACATGTGGACTACAGGAAACCGAAAAGAAGTTATTGGTAGAAGAAAAGTCGTTAAGAAGAAGCCATGGATCACGGAAGAAGTCTTAGTGCTGATTGAAGAAAGAAGAAAGTACAAGAATGCGAAAACTGAAGAAGGGCAGCTTTGCTACAAAAGAATAAGGAACGAAGTAAGTCACAAAGCCAGGAAAGGTAGAGAAATGTGGATGAACAATCTATGCGAAGATGTACAAAAGAACCTTACCATTGGAAAGGTGGAAGCTGCCTATAGGATAGTGAGGAACCACTTCAAGGAACGAAGCGCAAGATGCAGTGCTATAAGGGACAAGAATGGAGAACTTTTGATTGAATATGAAGACAAAGTGAAGAGATGGAAAGAATATCTGGAGGAGTTATACCATGAAAACAATCTCCACACGAAAGTGATTGAAGAGGAAAGTGAAGTCGAGAAGGATGATATGGGAGCATCAATATTAAGATCGGAATTGAACGGAGCAGTAAGGGACCTTCGGATGAATAAGGCTTCTGGTATTGATGATATTCCCATAGAACTGATAAGGAATGTGGGAGAGAGGACATTTGTCCATCTCTACAAAACCATCTGAGACATACTCAACAGGAGAAATACCCCGGGACTTCGAGAAAAACATCATAATTCCTATTCCCAAAAAGAAGAGAGTGGAGGCATGTGAAAATTTTAGGACTATAAGCCTGACGACACATGCATCGAAGATGCTGACCAGGATCATCTACAGAAGAATAAAACGAAAAGCAGAGGAGTTCCTGGATGAAGATCAATTCGGATTCAGGAAATGTAAGGGTACACGAGAAGCAATATTGGCCCTTAGGCTGCTAATAGACGAGAGAACGGAGAATAAAAAACCGACCAACATTACATTTGTGGATTTAGAAAAGGCTTTTGACAACGTTGATTGGAATTTAAGGCTTGGAATTCTGAAGGGAATTGGAGTTGCGTACAATGACCGAAGAATGAACCAGTTTGTATGAAAACCAAGTAGCTGTGATAAAATCTGGACCCAGCTCTGAAGAAGCAAGGATAAGGAAAGGAGTGAGACAAGGCTGTGCAATGTCTCCCGTAACTTTTAATGTTTAAATCGAGAGAACCATCAATTAAATCAAGGAAAAGTGTCCTGGAGTGAACATTCACGGAGAAACAATCAGTATGCGATTCGCTGATGACATAGCTCTCATAGCAGAGGCATAGTAGGATCTGAAAAAGATGCTAACTACTATGGCAAGGACAATGGCCAGACATCAACTGAGGATCAATAAGAAGAAGACTAAGATATTGGTGTGCAGCAAGAAAAAAGAGGTCAAATCGAACGTTATACTAGGAAAACAGAAACTGGAAGAGGTGAAAATGTGTTACCTGGGAAGCAGAGTAACCAGCGATGGACGAAGCAAGAAGGAAATAGTGAGTAGAATAGCTCAGACAAAGAGGGCATTCTATCAAAAGAAGAATCTACTTACATCTGGAAATACAAGCTTAGAAGTAAGGAAGCAATTCATTAGAACATATATCTGGAGTATGATTCTTTACGGAAGTGAGGCATGGACGATGACAGCAGCGGAGAAGAAAAGGGTGGAAGCATTCTATGGTGCTACCGAAGAATGATGAAGATAAAATGGATCTACCGAGTGACAAACGAAGAAGTCTTAAGAAGAGTGGGAGAAAAGAGAAGTCTGCTGAAAGCCCTAAAAAGAAGAAGGGACAACTTAATTGGCCACATCTTAAGACACGATGGCCTGATGAAGACAATCGTCGAAGGAAAAGTGAACGGGAGGAATGGAAAAGGCAGGCCTCGTATGAGTTATATTGAACAAGTTGCAAAGGACGTGAACGAGAGGAACTACGTTAATATGAATAGGTTGCTGATAGAAGAATCGAGTGGTGGGCTTCGTCAAACCAATCCTAGGATTTTTGACCCATGATGATCATTATAAAACATTGCTGTTTTAAGTTTCTGAAAATAAAAAAAATGTGTTCCAATACTTAGTATACATCTTGCAGGCTTTTATTTCTTGTCACAAAAGATTGAGTTCACATGCACTGTGCTTTAAACTATTTTCCAGATGAAGTTAAACAATTATAATTTTCATTGAATCCTTAGAGGTTAGTTTTTGGAGAATAAAAGTTGAGGAAACCCATGATTAAAAAACAATGAGGTTTTTACGATCTATGTTCAATGTAAGGCACATTTCAGCTATGGTCCGCGTAGGTGACCAAGTGGATGCCGCTGACCCATCTATGTCCCATTGCGTCGGCGGCGATTGGCCAAGTGCCTCGTTGGTGCGCCTTCTCAATGTTTACACTGCTGTTCGGCTGGCAAAAAAACAAACAACTTTCTATTGAGGATGCGGTGATTCACAGCCTCTGCTTCATTGCTGAATTATATTTGGCCACCTGTGAGTTGGCGGCCTCGGCGCGACTTCTTGAGTTATAGTAATAGCGCCATTATGCTCGTCCTTGGCCATTCTGCTAGTTTTAGACGTAAATTCTTTCCTTTACTTTATTGGTATTTTTCTGTTTTCTCCTTGCAAAGAGTTTATTTTGTTGCAATTTAACGAACCAATGATGCAAAATTATTGATACAGTTATTTTCAGTCTGAAACAATTAAAAGATGAGCAAAGATTTACACACTGCCTTCGTAAATGGTTGATTCCCAATGGAATGAATACGGGTAGTGCTTAGTTTCAGTGAATGATACGGTTTCTTTGAATGGCAACTAAACGCTCCAAATATAAACTCAAGTGTGAGCGAGCCAACGTGACGTGTCATTCGCCGTCTGTTCAGCAAAGCACGTGGGCAAATTACTTAACTTTACGTAACATACTGTACGTACGTATGCCTTAACCTTTGCGCAACATGCGAGATAACATTAGATAAATACCTTTCATTGCAGAAGAGTTTTTGCTAACACGCAAAAATGCCAAATACTGAAACTCGAATACACCTTACCTATCCACTTCCCTAGTAGCCTCGGTAACTCTATTTGACCCTTATAAGTCGCGAAATTAAAAAAATGCAAAACCTTCCTCCTTTTACCTATCATTCTAATTTAATATTTTTGATCTAACCTGTCATAGCCAACCGATGCAATGTATCTTAAACACGTCCAGAAGACGCTCTAACCTCTTCAGGACTGCGGCTGGCTCTGTAATCCTCTATCACAAGGCGTTCGGTCTTCATTCTATTGAGAGGGAATTGTGTGAAGCTCTGAAATGACTGTCAGATTTATTTAAAATAAAATTGGAAGTTTTGACAACAGCTTGATTTCCTAGCAATGCAATAGCTAGGTCTTCCCTTTATCTCCATTATAGTGGGCATTTTTGTAGACACTTTTGAAAGAGATAATTTTTTTTCTCCCCCGGTGAAAAATAATTTATGTTGGTGATATTATAGGGTTTGGCCTGGCTAATAGGCAGATAGAGAATTTTCCATCCGTTTTAAATTCACAAAACCAGCAACCTTGAATTCATTGTAGGAAAAGAAATATAGGAATATGTCAGCTTTATTAACATCACAATAGGATAAAACATGTATAAACTCAATATTCCATTTTTAGAAAAGGTATTTAAACTGATAGAGATCTTCATGCCAAATCAGGACGTCACTTTTTTTCAAAAATTGGCGTCCTTCCACACAATGATACATTGATTCATAAATTTGCACATGTCTCACTTCAATACGCAAATAGGAATAGATGTAATCCAACACATCACGGTGAATAACGGGTACCAGTATAGTTATTTGACAACCTCTAAAAAAATTGAG
The DNA here is from genome assembly GCA_933228895.1 of Platycnemis pennipes. Taxonomy (NCBI): domain Eukaryota; kingdom Metazoa; phylum Arthropoda; class Insecta; order Odonata; family Platycnemididae; genus Platycnemis; species Platycnemis pennipes. Next base: position 113,326,278 of record OW121855.1, on the reverse strand, counting down.
GAGGACTAAATCTATTTTTGGCATTATATCCTAAATTGACGCCATGAAAGGAGGAAAATTCTGTTCTTTGGAAAGCTGTCCCATAAAACTACCAAAGGAATGCCTAAGCTCGAAATCAAACCAGCTTTCAAAGCAAACAAAAGCTAACCTTCAAAACCTATATCGTATTTGAAGGATAGGATCCCTATTTTTGAAAAAAGATCTGTCTGCCGACTTTATTGAGTGGTCTGCAATTCGCATTGGGCGAATTGAGTGAACAATTCAAGAAATACTATAAGAGAACAGAATCGAAAATTCGAAAATCAGAATAGAGGCTCTCAATTTACAACGCCAATACTGATTCTCAGCCTCATTCTCCCAACATTTTCGGTGCACCGCTGAAATACCAAATCCAGCAACTCTTCCTCGCGGAAGATTAAAATCCGAGGTTAAATTTACTCCACGTGGATCCCTCATATGTATCGGCAGCATATTCTGTGTGGGTACCAAAGTAGTAAAAAAGTAAAACTGCTCTCACGAACCCTCATCATATTTACCTTTAATTCTTTCATTTTAACCCTAGTTTTTTTTGGTATGAGTGCATAATCATGAATGCAATTTCCTCGCTGACCTTGAACTTCATTGCCTTCCTCAGCTTCGTTTTCAAATTTGAGAAGATCCTCACAGTTGACGATTTTCAGTGAGCTTACTGTTTCTCTGTTTCTAAAAGGGGTGTAAGATATGACCTAAAACGTTTAACATATTTTATAAATATTATCCAATATATTGCTATGAATTTTTTGGCACATATTGAAATGTCTTTTTACTTGGATATCTTAACGTAACTATATTATGTTTACGGCGGTGTCTTTCTTTTTCCAAAAACATAACCCTTCCTTCACCTTGTTTCAAAATCTTTTGAATCATAAGAAATGACCAGGATATTCTGTTTATTTCGAAATTTTTTCCCACCTTTTGTAGAGACAGTCCATTATTTAGTTAAATTCGAGATATTGTGAGGAAAGAGGAAATTATAACAAAGAAAAACATATTCTACTATATGTAGGCAAATTATAATAGCAGAGAGGTTAAAAATTATGCTCTTAAATCATCTGAAGCTAGAGTCCATTAAAACATTCAATTATATTTGTTTGGATCTTTCAGATAAAGGTTATTATAAAAAAATCGTGCTCTGTTCGTGTGGGCAATCCATAAAAGAGTAGGGTTACTCAATTCATACCTACCCTGAAAGCTAAACATAATCATCTTAAAAGATAACATTTTAATGAACTATATAATGCATACTTTTAAGGATACGCGTGAGAAATGGAAATGTGAGCCATGTGGAGTGTGCTAAAAGCACCTCAGTGAGTTTATCACTGCTAGTTGGAAGATAAATCATAAAGAAAAATATAGTTCTCTCTTTGAGTCAGATTTTGGCAAAGGTACTAAATCTACCTTATTAAGAGACGGCCGGTAACCTATTTAGCCATCTTCACAAACAGCTATAAGCCTCTGAAAGATAATGATGAAAATGTCTATGTGACTTGAGCTATTAGGAGCTGCTCTAGAATCGACACCGCATGTCAAACCACTTATAAGAGGGAGCTTGACGAACATGGGATGGGTTTGGCATTTCACTTTACCAATCTGACTACTCATCTCCCTCTCATATTTCTCCGTTTTTCACTTCAGAATCAAAAACATTGTTCTCTTGTCAACCTTTGCTCAGATTCCATCGATAGGCAGCAAGTGAGACATAAATAAAAATAGTCAACAAAATGGGAGAAAGATGAAAATAAATGAGATAAATTGGTAAGGATAAGGCTTTAGAAGACTATGAATAAAGAAAGACGCCGTGCCTCTGCAGATCAAATGCTCCTCCTAAAAATCATTCCTTTTCATTAGTGTTTACGTTCTTGTGGATGGCAAAGACTTTGGTGGGTGTGGAAACTGTAGGGATGGCCAGATGAAAATTCCGTCATGAATTCACTTGTTTTTTCTCCTGAAACCAAAGACGAGCTGTTGATATAAATGATATAAATGTTGATATAAATGGCCCTACCAAATAGAAGAATAAAAAGCTTATTGTGTTTATTCTAGCGATTTAGGTCAAGCCTTACTTCTATATTTAAAGTTCCAAATTGCAGAACTACAGCGTACCAATTGTCAACCCTAAACTCCGCTATAAGAATATGGAATAATATACCGGATGACATAATTAACTGTGTTACTGTAAATCAGTTCAAAATTAAAATGTTCTCATACTAGTTTGAAAAATACAATTGTGATTAAAATTTATTGTAATATCATATAATAATAAGACAACATTGTAATGTTACATTGTAATCTATAAATGTTATTTACTATGCAATATTATTATTCAAATCCAGGTTTTTCCTTTTCTGTTTATTACTGTCAAATTGTTTGCAAAATTCAATATAAGGTAATCCTTAATTTTGTAAAATTGTACAATCGCATCACTGGCTCATTTTATTGAGTTACTTTATTCATTTATTTTGTTATTTAGTTACACTATCCTTCCGCAGTAGTTGATCTCTGAAATGGTTAATTTTGATGTCACATCTTTTTTTGCATCATTCTCTTCTGATTGTATGCATTTAGTTAGGCTAGTGACTAGTTTAGTAAGGCTTATTTCTGTTTTCACTGCAGAGTCAAATTGTGTAAAATGATTTATGTTCCACAGGACAAGGTCCTAGAACATTAAACTTTATTTTTATAATTATTATTATTATATTTTCCTACACAGCTGCTGACTTGAGGTAAACCCTATCAGGCCAGGCACATTTAAAGGGTTGCTGGTCTCTAGGAACATCGTTCACGTCTTTGGATATATGAAGCATTATTTAAAAACTAACTAGCACATAATATACATGTTTTGCCTCGCTCTTATTGGCGCTAAAGTGATAAAACTTCCTGAAATTCACCTTCACTTTTCCAACTTCCCTGTATGCACTGAATCGACGTAATGTTTCTTGAACATCGTCAATTACGTTAAAGGCGTCCTCAGGAGATTTCATGGACAATTTAAGACACACATTTTCGTCTGACTTCACTAAATCCCTATAACTCCTCTATATTTCCGTTGGCCGGAATCAATTCCAGTTTCAATTATTTGGAACAGTTGCCTGACCAAAATAGCTGTAGATTTCGTAACCTCCTTGTAATTTGGTTCTAATAATTCTACCACTCCTTTCTTCTGCTTGCCATAAAATCATTGTCCCCCAATAGCTTTTGCCAGGTCTACGATTTCAATGATTTTCTTTTCAGATGAAGGTAACCCAAGGGAAATATTCACCCCCTCTGGATAAAGGCAAAAGCCAGCAGGAATTCAATCTCTTTCACTCCATTCCACGAATTCGATATTATTATAATGGCACCAATAATTTGGAATATGAAGGTCAAAATTCCATGATCATGCGAAAGTGCTCATCTGCAAAGGCTTGAAAGTATTCATAACACCTTGTTCCAGGGGTTGCCAATGGATACCGTACTTGGAGGGATAAACAGTACTCAATAGCTGTATCCAAAAACCAAGTATGCTTCGGCAAAGCATTCTTGATGATGACGTATTTCTGACGTACAATGAAGCATGCTTGGGAAAGAATACTTCATATTCGGACAGTCTACGGTAAGTTGCGACGTTAAGCAGTAGTGGCAACATAAAAAAACCACTAGGTATAGATACGATACACACACACGACAGACACGACACACGATAGAGGGCAACATCTATCAAATGTTTAGATCGGAAGAAAAAGAGCGATTATATGTACATTAACCTTTTCATTGGTATGTATATTAATAATTATGCAAATGTATTATACGAAATAAAAAAATATATACTACACACATTTATAATTAGCCAACGGCTCCGCCATATTTTGTTATTCTCGTCAACAATGCTTCGAAGCCTACATGGAAGCGTGCTTCTGTGCTTTGGCTTCGTAGCATGCTTCTCCCAGTGTGCTTCTCGTTCGGGCATACTTCGGGTGTTTCCGACGGTACCCCCCTCCACTTGCAAGGAAGCGTTGTAGTATGCTTAGCGCTAGAAGCACACGCTTCAAACAGGGATAATGTTTTCGTCAGCAATTTGCGGAGCAACTTGATTTTCAAGGGGTATTGTCAAGTGTTAGTAGGATCTTAAAATCCAAGTTTCTCTTTTTAAGATCTTGGGAACAAAACGAAATTTGAACCAGTCCGTGCACAAAGCTGTGGTCATCCACACCTACTGATTTGATTTTCAAAACACAAGTAGCATGACTTGATTCTTTACGAGGTTTTTCAGTGATATAAACATGCATCGGCCTACACTTTAAGCCTTCTGAAACATCAGAGAAAAATCATTGTAAGGCAATATTTAGCGGCCTTAAATCCTGGTGCTCATCGTTCCTACTTTGAAATATAGGTTATTTCCATCATTGTTTTCAAGAACAAGGTTTTCTCCTTGGCGTTGAAAATTGGCTAGGGCATATGACCTCTTTTCTCAATCAGGGCAGAAAACTCAGGAATAAAATTTTGCGCTTTCCTATTAATAACAGACGCACTTTCCTCCGTTTCCCCAAAAGTTGAACTAATAGAAGACTCCGATTTTAATGCATCTAAGGTGCTGTATAGAACCGTTTCCGTAACATGTATTGCAGCTGAACTCAATGGAAACCTTTGATTTTGATCTTTGATCCACGGTCACGAACATTTTTCCACCGTACATAATTTATTCCTTATTCTTTCCTTATTCTTGCTTCTTCACAGAATAAGGAAAGAAGTGAGACAAGGCTGTGTACTGCCTCCCGTAATTTTTAATGTTTACATTGAGAGAGCCATCAATGAAGTCAAGGAGAAGTGTCCTGGAGTGAACATTCACGGAGAAACAATCAGCATGCTACGATTCGCTGATGACATAGCTCTCATAGCAGAGACAGAGAAGGAGCTGAATAAGATGCTAACAACCATGGAAAGGACAATGGCTATACATCAACTGAGGATCAATAAGAAGAAGACTAAGATATTGGTGTGCAGCAAGAGAGAGGAGCCCAAAACCAACGTTATACTAGGAAAACTGAAACTGGAAGAGGTAAAAGAGTTACTTGGGAAGCCGAGTAACCAGCGATGGACGAAGCAAGAAAGAAATAGTGAGTAGAATAGCCCAGGCAAAGAGGCATTCTATCAAAAGAAAAATCTACTTACAGCTGGAAATACAAGCTTGGAAGTAAGGAAGAAATTCATCAAAACGAATAGCTGGAGCATGTTTCTTTACGGCAGTGAGGCATGGACGATGGCAACAGTGAAGAAGAAAATGATGGAAGTATTCAAAATATGGAGCTACCGAAGAATGATGAAGATAAAATAGATCGACCGAGTGACAAATGAAGAAGCCTTAAGAAGAGTGGGAGAAAAGAGAAGTCTGCTGAAAACTATAAAAAGAAGACGAGACTACTTCATCGGCCACATCTTAAGACACGATGGCCTGATGAAGACAATCATCGAGGGAAAAGTGAATGGGAAGAATGGAAAAGGCAGGCCTCGTATGAGTTATATAGAACAGGTCGTAAAGGACGTGAAAGAGAGGAACTACGTTAATATGAAGAGGTTGGCCGATAGAAAAAGCGAGTGGAGGGATGCATCAAACCAATTCTAGGATTGTTGACCTTTGATGATGACATATTTTATATTTATTTCGGAAATACTTTTAATTTTCTCGCCACCAGTTTTCCTTCATTAAACTAGGCTCTCATTTTTCCTTCATCAATTCGCATGGTATGTATGTAGACTCGTTTACTCCGTGTCCTCTCCTTAGGGACGAGGATTCTTGGCCTGATTTCAGTTTATCTAAAATTTAAATTTTACTGCCCAGTACAATGGCCATTGCGGACGCACGTCATTCCTCTACGGAAATCACAGACGCTCTTGAAGGTTTCCTCGAAGACCACTCTGGTGGCATCATTTTGTAGCTGTGACGATATCAGGAAACTAATCTATTGTTTACAATAATTACTTGAAACAGTGGTCTTATCAAAATAGTAGCAGCTTCAGTCATTTAGATTTATTTCACTACTAATCCCTACACTTTACGCCCTACACAACAACACTTTATTTCACCATTAATCCCTAATCGCGAACCATGAAGGAAAGGCTATCTAAGGCTTGGAGAACATGTACAAGGTAACGTCAAACGCATGCAATGTAGATGAAGTTCCCAATCATAGTGAAAGAAAATTACATGTGTCGTAATGAAAAGATGAGTGCAAAGCAATTGTTATGAATTTGGACGTTCTTTACTCCCAGTGTGGTTTGATTCGATAGGTGCACTACTTTGAACATTACTCCTAAAAAATAAAATGCAGAGGTGGACGGGGGCCTTTTGAGGCCCCCCTGGCACTTATACCTCTTTAGATCCATTGTACCAACCCACATTTAAAATGCCCGCCACAGCGCTGACACCGTGGCAGAGGTATGGAGGGGTCACCCATCTAATCTCCGTCCCGGCCTAGCGTTGCTTGACTTCGGTGATCATACGGGAACCGGTGTGTCAACCTGGCTAGGCCCTTGCCCTTTCACCCAATGTATAGAATTATGATGTAGCGTGATTCCCAGATTTGCTCCGATCGAGATGTCTGAAGCAGCGTCTCATCGAAAATAATGATCGCATTTTGTAAAATCGGGTACATTATGATGACCACCTCTTAACAAAATGGCGTCTTGTGAAACCACGCTGTGTGACAGTTAACTGTACTGATATACACACCATAAAACATTGAATACGGGCTGATTTTGATGCGAAATTTAATATCAATAACGCGGAAACCTAAGATTGAAAAGAAGCTGTTGCTCTTCCCTGGATCCAATCCAATTCCGAAAGCAGACGTCTTGGCCTCATGCTATGCGAGGTGCCTTACCCGCGTGCAGTAACATCGCTCTCTCGTCATCCTGTCATAGTTTTTGTAGAAGATATTCACTTCTTAGGATTAATATTTTATTGGATTGACTGCAAATCTTCCGAATATATATTTCTCATGTAAGGGAGAATGATAATACGCATCTAGTGATAAACCTATAAATTTCACAGATCTGATGATATGTTGAATCTGTTGAGGAGGTCGCTTGAGCAAAGTTTTGTCATGTCGAAGACCTCTGTGTAACACATTGGTCTTCTACGTCTACATAATACCCTGCAAGCCCCAATAAAGGTGTGTGGCAGGGGATGAATTCTCACCAAACATGCACTACATATCATGCATGAAAAAGGATTAGTACCTGTATAGATACTGTTCAAAACTACACTTTTTAAAAAAGATAAAAATAGAAAAATAAACATGCAAAAACATGCTGTTAGTTGGGTTAGCTTCAGGTCCTTATACCAACATGCAGCTACCTATGTTATCAATTTCTACACTCGTATTGGATATATTTACCGTTATTCATATCCCTAATTGTACGAGGAAAAAGGACATCTTGAATCTGTCAGTTCGGCAATCAATTTCTATAATTTTGTGCTTTTGGTCCAGTCTACCGTAGTAGGTAAGTTGGGGTCCGCAAATTATTTTTGACAACATCACTGAAAATATGGTCTTGGAATTTGTTTAAGAGATTAAGTCTTAATTTCAACCTGCGATCTGACAATGATTCCCAATTTAATTCATTTAATAGACTGGTTACGCTAGTAAGGTTATCGTACCGTCCCTTCACAAATCTTGCCGATCTTCGCTGCACATTATTTTATTATTTTCATTATTCAGACCGATCATTATTTAGACCAATTTCGTAGGGATCCCATACACAGACAGCATATTTCAAATGAGGTCTAGCAAAGGAAAAGTTTGTTATTGTTTATGCTTTTTCCCTTAGGGGGTTGTGTTTGAAACCGTCGAGATTATCTCGAATAGGTAACCAAGGAGTCACGTTTTATGAAAACCAATGGTTTGCAAATTCGGTGTGTTAAAACCGCTGTTTACGAATTCATTCATTGTTTGCACTTGTATATGACCTCATCTGGGGACTTTGTAGTCGACACAGATGAGAAAAACTCAAGTGAAATAATTAATGATATTGTAAAGAGGGATCAGACCACAGATATAAAGATTGGTTCAGACACTATGTTTGCGAACTATTTTTGTTTCTACCACGTGACTCCTTGGCTACTTATTCCAGATAATACCGATGGTTTCAAACAACCCCGAGGTTGAATCGTATAATTTAATTTACCATGGGGTATTCTTGTTCTATCATAGTACTTAGGAATTTTCCTGATGCTATTCAAAACAAAATTTCAATGTTTGCTGTATACCTCCGTATCTATGGACTAAAGAATAAATGGAATATTACAAGAGATGTGGACTGGGAGTTAAACGCTTCTGTGGCCTACATCCAATGAGAGCTGGGCTCTGACGTAACATCTAACATCTATTGCCCCTTCTTCGCGAGGAATTAATGATTCATGAATGCAACGTATATTACAATTTTCATACCAATAATTTCCCGGGTAAAAACCATTTTTATTGTGAGGAACGTTATTGAATACCTTTTTAAAGTATAGGAATGTGGCATATACCACGGATTATTTGCGCTGCAGTCTAAAATATAGTGCAAGTATGAAGCTAACTGTGAATTCCTTGACCTACCTTTTGGCTATTCATGCCGATATGGTCATTCCATTTTAAATCCAGTGGGCCAGCTTCACCATCACGGGTATCAAGTAAAATTGGTGTATAGATGGGGCTAACTTTCATGAGCCAAATGCAAATGACCTGTTATCGTAGATAAAATATCGCCCCTGGAAATTAGGCATACATTGCATTGGGTGAACGCCTGAAAAATTTCTTCTTAGACAATTTTCTACAAGCTGCAGCACAGTGGATGAAAAGAAGCAATTAGACATCTTATAAAGTGTATCTGATACTAAAGTGCTTTTAAATGGACTTTGTGCAAGAATAAGGGCTTTTTTGTCACTGTAAATTTACTGCCGTAATTCATTTTTTTCACAAGTTTAGCCTAAAATTACAAGAAAGAATGCAATAAACGGGCCGATTTTTCTCACCATTATACTTATACGTGAATAGTGTATGGATACATTAAGGATTTTGGAATATATTTTGACAAGTGATTCCTAATAAGTGAGATAAGATATACTTAAGTGAGATAAGATCACCGGAATGTGATAAATTTGGAAAAACGATTTTTCGAAGATAAATATGTACATCTGCTGACAACTCTAAAAAGAAGAAGGGAAAACTTAATCGGTCATATCTTGAGACACGATGGCCTGATGAAGACTATCGTAGAGGGAAAAGTGAACGGGAAGATTGGACAAGGCAGGCCTCGCATGAGATACATGGAACAGGTTGTGAAGAATGTAAAAGAGAAGAATTACGTCACAATGAAAAGGTTGGCCGATAGAAGAATCGAGTGGAAAGCTGCGTCAAACCAATCCTAGGATTTTTGACCACTGATGATGAAATATGTACATGCGGCATAGGGTTTAAAAATTAGAAAAGCACAGATTTAGAAATAAATTATTATGTTCTTTCAGGTGAAAAAAAATTCTGTGTGTTTTGTTAGGGTTTGGAGGATATGGTTGGTGTAAAAGTGGTGCTCAATATTCACAAATTGTCGATTTAAAATGGAATGACCACATATTGATTCCTGATCCCACGTAACTGGATTAGAAATTAATTGCACGTTACCATTTCCTCAATGAGTTTAATGCAAAAGGACTATACCTGTATTTTATACATTGTTTCCATTCCACCGAATAAAATTTTTAATTGACATTTCCTAGATAAATGCTCATAGCTTAAAACATTTTTAGTGAAAACGGCAACTAACTTGCAAATATTGATATTTACCGTATGTGGCATAGTTGAGTGTATGTAGATGTCATATGAATGACCGAACGTTGTTAGTGGAGCCATTTTCAGCTTTTGACGGCTAGATTTTGTCAAATCATGTAGGAACAACGAAAGACGAACGAGAAAAATGGCTAGAAGGGACATCGTGGAAGAGCAAATAGTCAATGTCGTGAATTAAACTTATTCTGGCAACTTGAATAGACGATAAAATAATTGGGAATGAATTTGAAAAAATTCGCAAGACCACCCGTAGGAAATTACGGCTAGTGACGATTGTGAATTAAACAATTCCAATGTTGCTGATCCCATTGCGTGAAATAATGTGAGTGAGATAAATGGTGTTTGAAAATTCAAAATAATTGTTTTCGAATAATGTCACACTTGATTTTTATTTCAGCGGAAGGTTAGTGGTACTGAACGGAATCGTGGGATGGCCATTAATCTCCTGGCTGACTGTCGTAACGTCGCGATATATTTTCATCGCTGTCAAGGCGGGAATCCTTGGTTTTGGGGGAATGGAGGTGCCAAGTAATTGAATGAATGAATGAACTCTCACCCAGCTTAAAAATATTTATTGCCCCTACCTTTTCTTCAATTTGTGAGATTGTGCAGATCGGTCTCTTGGGAAATTGTTCATTGTCAACCTTTCGTTTTCCATGCAAATCCCAGGCACATGGGCGACATTTTTGTCGGCCAAAAGAAAGGCACATGTTCGTATGTTATCATAACTTCCACTTCTTCCACCTGAGAAGTGGCCGCAGGGGGGTGTGTTTGAAACCATTTGGGAATATCTCGAATGCATAACCAAGGAGTCACATGGTACAAACATGGATGGTTCGCAAATTTGGTGTGCATGAATTGCTCGTTACAATATTATTAATTGTTTCCCCTTCAGTTTTTTTCAGTCGTCGCCGCTGTAGAGCCTCCAAACGGGTTAAACACTAATGTATATAACAATGAATGAGGTTGTAATCAGTGGTTTTAACACAACAAAATTGCGAGACATTCGTGTTTATACCGAGTGAATACTTGGTTACCCATTCGAGATAATGGGGGCGTTTACTCGGAACCGAAATCGTAATTTTGTACACGAAATCGTTAGATGGAAACGAAAAAAGAATTTTAGTGAAAAAATTAATCTTCTAGCCACAACCGTTCACTCATAAATTAAAAATTAAAATAAGCAAAAGGTGACGCCCACCTAAAATGCTGCTGTGATAACATTGACGTCATTTTCCTCCCGTCCTTGACTGCTTTCAGGGGAGAGGAAGGGAGTGGAGGGGGACTCTCGGAAGGTCTGCTCGCACAGATGCTGTCGAAATCGCTCCCATTGGCCGAGTCAGCTGTATCCCCTACTTTGCGATAAGGCGAAGTAGCTTCGCGGGCTTAGTTGTGATTGGACGAAGTCGATATGCGTCAGAGGTTGCACCACACCCACTTTTCCGAAAGGGTTAAGAACGTCAGTTTTTCGCCGCTTATAACTCGGGAAATAATTGACGGATCAAAAAACGGAAAAATACGGGTCTTTTTATTTTACAAACTCTATCAGATTCGGCAATAAAAAAAATTTGGTAAACGACCCCATTACGACGGTTTTAAACACAGCCCCTTGGGCATTGTACTAATTTACATCAATCCCTGAAATCCACAGCGAGGGTGTGTGGCAGGGGATGAAAATCACCATACATTCATACATGCACTGCAGACGTGATATCAAGAGCTACAATGAAACATAGCTACGTGTTTGAGAGTTCCTCTATATGAAACAAAGTTAGGTGTTGCAGTCACGTTGAAATAGATGTTCAGTGTCTACATAGTAATGAAGTGATTACTTCTCAGAAAGATTTTCACTAAATATGTTTACATGGGTACCTACTTCGATTAGGTTAGTAATGTTAAAACATGCTACATCTACATAATATGCTGCAAGCCACCATAAATATGTGTGCTTCATGCACTACAGAATTTTTACCTGCCTATCTCTGCGCTATGCTGCCTATTGTTTTCTCTTATGGCACGCGGGAAAAAAGACATTTTAAATCTATCGGTACGAAAATCTATCTCTCTAATCTTGCTTATCTCATCATACCTAGCATAATTCACAGAGGTTCTCAATACATGTCTAACGTATTTGGCGAACGTAAGGAGGTTTTCTTCGAGGATGAGACGTAAACCCTGTGCGCAACAACAGTACGTGTCATTCGTGCCACTGATGCGCAAGGGCTCCACAGATGTTCGAACTCACCCTCATTCTACAACAGGCAGGCGTTTGGCGTCCACGCTTAAGGACCTCAAAGTGCATTCCTCGCCCTCTCCCCTCACTCCCAAAAATAAAACAAAATCACCTTTATGCACTTCTTGTATAAACGGTGTAGCAATATTGTTAAAATTTGAGAATATCCATATCCCTGACTGGATGTTTTTAACTTTCTAGGCTGGATTTCACTTAAGCAACCTGCTTAGAAACGGTCTCGTAAATAAATAAGTGGTTTGATTCTTAAGGACGTTTTACACGGCGCAAGAAATTGTGCGAGCGAATATATTAGAGATTGTACAAGTAACCACGAAAAATAATATTGTGCGAATGTCTGAATCCTACTTTACACCATGAGTGCAAAAACGCCCAATTTTACGTTCAATTTTATAGCAGAAATTGATCAAATTTAGCGTGTTTTGTTTTTTAACAGGCGCACAAGACGAGTAGTAGTTAAACTTCGTGATTATTTACAAGTCGTATAGTGGTTAATGCGAACTAATGCCCAGTTTACATGGTGCGTTTTTCCTTGAGTGCTAGCTTGCTGGATTTCGTGCATGCTACTTAGCGGGAGACGAAGGTGACCACTAAGCTGGCTTCGCTGATGATTGTCGGTTCACACGTAGCGAGCTATCCTCCTTGCTTGCTCTTCTTAGAGCCTCAACACGAAGATGTTTATTGTTATAGTTCTAATTACGAACTGCACATAAACAAGTTTCGTCGTTATATGCTTCGATAAACACCATGGCTTGATCCATAGTCTATAGATTTGCGCGCATTTTTAAACAAAATGTCAAACATACAATGCTATCAAAGGCATAACCTTTATTTTGATCACGTGACGCAAAGCTGAACGATGATTGGCCGGCTACAATAGCCATCAGAAAAGTACGCAAGGAAAATAGCACCGGACCTAACCTCGAAATCAGGCAAGCTAGCCGTCAGGGCAGCCGGACAGCAGTCAGCATTTACAGCAAGCGAGCACGCACGGCACCCATCAGCACGCAAGGAATCCATCGAAGAAAAACGTACCGTGTGAACCGGGCAAAGATACTTCTGTTGCAGCAGTAATTGGGGATGCAGGCTTAATAGAGAGAAGGAATCGGAGGAGAAGAATTTGGACGAGAGAGTGGATTCGAAGGAGAGAGGGAGGCAGGGGAATGCTGGATATGTTGTATTAAGAACTGAGACTCTAACTAGCCAGGCGCTGGCGGCCAGGAGAGGATGTACGCGGCAACACTGCACGGCTTAAACAATGCCGATGGCTTGCCGAGGGAGCTCGCTTTTGACAATATAAACCCCAATCGATATAAATTAAACGCATGTCTTGAAATATTAGACAATTACATATTGGATACGTTTAGGACATGCGGATTATAACGCCACCAAGAACGAAATTCTACTACACCCCAAGTTTGAAATGCTAAATTTTTATAAAATTGATAACAACTCTTTTTATTTTTAAGTTATACACTGGAAACTTACAATGTGCATGGAAAACATGTATATCTAAAATTATTTAAACTTTGGCTGCAATAAAGACTTTTTTATTGATTTACGGGTCATCAGAGTCGGTGCTTTGCTCGAACACCGTCAAAACCGGCACTTTTTACGTTACAACCGTTGTAAAAAATATTAAAATACGTTTTTAAAATTTAAACTTTCCATTCAACAACGCAGAATGAAATAAGAAAATCTACGGTGTGATTAGTTTTCCTTAGGCCTAGCTGTTAATTTGTTATTTGTATTCAAACTCGAGTGCACATAATTTCTGCGCCACCAGTAGGTAGCTCTTGTGTAGAGTTTCGAAATTTTGTGCTGATGACAGGAGAGCAATTCAGCGAACTACTGGAGCTCGTGAGGAACGATATCGTTCGGGTAGACACTCCGATGAGGGACACTATATCTCCCGAGAAGAGGTGGGTTGTTCTTTAATCCTTAAAAAGGGAATTCTAAATGTGCAAATATCATGACTAATCCGATGAGGTTCCTTTTTTTTTATCTAAATGCGAAGTTCACTTGAGGTAGAACTTCTACTACAAATACCTCCGATAACATGCCTTAATATTTTGAACTGTTGTAAAGATATCATTCCTTCGTCAATTCATGACTAAATAATTTGGGGTGATTGGCCATTTAATGTTAATTGTAGGATATAAAAATCGTCATTTTCAGCCTCAAATACATTACTCCTATGAAGGAATGATGACAACCCTCCCTTAAACATTTTATTTCGCGAAATTTATCCCAACAAGGCTATCTCAAAAACTAGTATATTATGACTATATAGTATACGGATTAAATATATTTTTTCAAGTTGTCTCATCTGCAATTTAAGGCCAAAATTCATAATGGGGAGACGTCGAACAGTCTTAAATTCCGTTCCTTAGCCCACATATTGCCAGAAGTTTGGCAACGTTGTTAGGGGAGTAATTAAAACAAACAGGTCTGGTACCTCCATCTACCATACATCATGTCACAATTGCAGACGATTTATGCTACAAAGTGTGTCATTTAACAGTACCATCTGTACTGCACTCCCTGTCAGTACGGGCCACATAAGAATTCCAAAGTTCGCTAAAATTTTATTAGGCATTGCAGTTATCATACCCGGAATTCCACAGATGCCTGAAAAGTAGGCATGTCGCCATACACGCGACAAATTCGCTCTTTATTGCTTATGTTTATAGCATACAAACGATGGTTTATATGTTCTTCAAAATACTATTTCCAATATATTAGTGCACATTTAGAGATATCAAGTCCTCGTTTCCACCTTGCAGTAGAAATTACTTTGTTTTGAATACAAATTCATTATCACCCACAAGATATAATTTTTCAAATAAGTAAAATGAACATTAGAATTAAATAAATGTTAGTCAAAAATATGGTTGCTGGGATATGAACGAGACTGGATAAATACTGTTAATAAGCAGTACTGTGCTTGGAATTAAAATTTCCCCAACCTGGTGTGGAATCATGGATGCATCTTTCGCGTTATCGCAATATTTATCGTAAACGCTTACCCCCTAGAGTAGCGCAGTGTTAACAATGACCGTTTATAAAATTCGCTCCATTGAGTGTGATGTGCGGTTTGAAGTGCTGTGCGAAAAATGAAGAACGGAGATCACGTTCTCTCTGACATAATTTAAATAAAAAAATAACGATAACGCTAGCGCACGCCTTATGAAGATCCATGATCGAAACCCTGCTCAGTGATCGACTACCCATGTGTACTCTGTTAGAATGAAATAGTTTCTCAAGGGGAAACTTAATTGTTCTGATAATCAAAGTATAATATCATAATTCCTCTGGAATAGATGTTCACCGGAGAGAAAATCCAGATAATTGGCAGTTAAGCTGTTTGTTCATAACTGTCACGTTCATTTTTTGATATGGGTCAAACCATATCAACTTTTATTCAAATATGGAATGTATTTTCGAAAAATATTGTATACTCCCATTAAACTACTATGCAGTAGTATTATGTATATATCTTTATACCTTTATCCAAGCCCGTAGCCAGAAAAAAAATTGAGGAGAGATTCATTGATTGGGATCTTAAGACCAATCCTCTAGAAAAACAATATTTTGACCTGAATTCAGAACTAAATGGTAATTTACCTATACTGCCCTTTTATTATGTCATACACAACAAATAATCTCATCCCTATACTACTTCCTTCTTCAACGTTTTATACATTTCACCCTTCTACCTGAACTTTTGGAGGAGTTTCCAACCCTCTGACCCCCACTCACTACAACCATACCTTTATCCTCATAAACCTGATGGTAACATTCCAAACTATAGCATAAACAGTAAAAGGATGTTTATATGATCCCTTTCTTGTCCTTTTTTATTAATAATATTTATTCATTACTTGACTAATAATTCTAAGACTAAGGCTAAGGCGATAAAAATTTGAAAGCTGCAGTAAAGCTGCACAAAAACCACAGCTTTCAAATTAATATCGAAACACTGCCTATTCGTCTTCGGGATGGCTTGCGATTTTGATGTGGAGACTGGATTTAGAGCGTCTCACGCATCTTATACCCTATTTTTATGCCAGTCGGATGAGAATTTTTTCAGTTATATCAATCCACTATAACACTCAGTACAAATAATCTGCTTAGGCAAAAAATGTACGTCACGATTCGACCACCGTCAATAGGTGCACTCAATGAGTTGATTTGGAAATACTTTCTTCAACTATCCGTTCCTTAGATTTTCCAAGCCTTATATTTAGACATTTGCCTTTAAAACAAACTGATCAAGCAATTACTCTAACCCTCGAATGGAATTAGTAATCCAAAAAAATCAAATTACACTGCCCAGAAGAGTTGAATAAAAATGATCAGGATATATAGGAATAGAGCAAGTGTAATTTGTAACTACAATACAAAATACCGTTGTGTAAAACTGAAGTTAAGAGCTTGAAAAATAATAGCAGCAGGCGCTGAATCTCAACAAGGAAGCACAAACGAACGAGGGTGTTCAAGCGGATTGAAAAACTGGTTTCTTTAGTCACTATTTACACGTTCATCACGGTGTAACCGAGTTCATCGTCAGTAAATGCCTGATAATTTTTTTTTTCATCAGGTTTCTGTGAAAAGATGTAATATTAGTTCTGTTATGTTATTTATCTCAAATTGTTATTGTTATGAAATTTTATTGTCGTTCCTGAGGACTTTTTAAAGTTCCTCTGAGATATGACGTTAATATAAAAGCCTTAGTCTGATTATCACCAAATTGCTCAAGTTAGAAGAAAAATCATGTTTCACATAGACATTTTTAATGCTAGAAAATTGTTTTAAATTACAATTAATAACATTTGAGCATTTTTACCCTGTTCCGGCATACTTAATTTGTCTTGTGAAAGTAGTACTTCGAGGCGCACAGAAACTATATTTTCTGCTCGGATCGAGTGTCCCAGAGCTATTGTTTTGGTTTTTGTTCTTTCATCTTCAAATTATATCCCTTGGGTAGCTGGTTTTGCTCACGGAGAGCTGATAGTAAGTTTAAAGAAGCGATTTATATGCTAAAGCACCCTAATGCGAACAGAATGAAGAAGATGTTACCAAAACGTACATTTGTTACGTTCGTGGATTTGGAGAAGTAATTTGACAATGTGGATTGAAATTTAGCGTTGAGACTTCTGAAGAAAAATGGAAGAGCCATAAACGACCTAAAAATGGGGTCGTTTACCATATGTTTTTTAGTGACGAATCTGATAGAGTTTGTAAAATATAAAGACCCGTATTTTTCCGTTTTTTCATCCGTCAATTATTCATCGAGTTATAAGCCGCGAAAAACATGTTTTTAACCCTTTTGGAAAAGTGGGCGTGGTACAACCTCTGACGTATATCGACTTCGTCCAATCACAACTGAGCCCGCGAAGCTACTTTGCCCTATCGCAATGGGGGGGACACAACTGACTCGGCCAATCGGAGCGATTGCGACAGCATCTGTGCGAGCAGACCTTCCAAGAATCCCCCTCCACTCCCTTCCCTTCCCCTAAAAGCAGTCAAGGACGGGAGGAAAATGACGTAAATGGTATCAAAGTTACTTTTTCGGTTGGCGTCATCTTTTGCTTATTTTAATTTTTGATTTATGAGAGAATGGTTGTGGTTTGAAGATTAATTTTTTTCACTAAAATTTTTTTTCGTTTCCATCTAACGATTTTGTATACAACATTGCGATTTCAGTTCCGAGTAAACATCCCCATTATCCACGGATTGTATAAAAACAAGGAGGCCGTGGTCAAATTAGAAAAGAGTAAAAGAGAATCGAAAACAAAGAAAGAAACTGGATTAAGTTCTGCACATTCTCTCATACTTCTTACCCGTATGATGGAGTAAGCTATGAAAAAACAAATATAAATCTTATTAAAAAGAGTTAAAAATCACGAGGAGAAAATCAGTGTGCTGCGATTTACCAATGACGAAGTGGTCCTTGCAGAAACAGAAAGAGATTCAAAGAAGACTCTAGTAAGCATGGATAGAACAATGGCTAGGGCTGTCTTTTCCATGCTTACCTTGGGCAATGGCCAGGGATGTCCTTTCCATTCTTACGTGTAACTTTCTTTTTTTGATTTTAAGGTGTTAACCCGCAAATAAAAAAAAACAAAGCTAATGTATTGGCATGCAGTGTGAGAAAAGAGACCAACGTTAAACTGGGAAAACAAATGCTTGAGGAGATAAAAGAGTACTTTTGTCTGGGAAAGTGAGTCACCAGCGTTGGGCGAAGTAAGAAGAAAATGGTCGTCAGAATAAAGAGACGCTTTATCGTAAAAGATGAAAAGAGAAGGGTCGTGGTGGCCTACACCTACATCTACATAATACCCTGCAAGCCACCATAAAGGTGTGTGGCAGGGGGTGAACTTTCATCAAACATGCACTACACATCATGCATAAAAAAGGATTAGTACTTGTATAGGCACGGTTCAAAACTACGCTATTTAAAAGAAGATAAAAATAGCAAAGAATGCATGCTAAAACATGCCGTTAGTTGGGTTAGCTTTAAGTCCTTATATCAACATGCAGCTACCAATGTTATCCATTGATACACTCGTACTGGATTTATTTACCGTTATTAATATCCCTAATAGTACGAGGAAAAAAGGACTTTCTGAATCTGTCAGTTCGGCAATCAATTTCTCTAATTTTGTGATTATGGTCCAGTCTACCATAGTAAGTTGGGGTCCGCAAACTATTTTTAACATCATCACTAAAAATATGGTCCTGGAATTTGTTTAAGAGATTAAGTCTACATTTCAACCTGCGATCTGACAATGACTCCCAATTTAATTCATTTAATAGACTGGTTACGCTAATAAGGTTAACATACCGTCCCTTTACAAATCTTGCCGATCTTCGCTGCACACGTTCAATTTGTTATTTAGACCGATTTCGTAGGGATCCCATACACTGGCAGCATAGAAGCTGGCCTAGTAGGTATGGCAACAGACTGGATGGTCCCGGGTTCAAATCCCGGGCAGGTGATTTTTGGACACCCTCAGCTAAAAATCTTCGCAATTGTATTACCTGTATGTCAGAACTAAGTAGGAAATTGCAGGTGTTCCAGGGAAAGGAACTGCCCCCCCTACCCTGAAAGTGTGAATTTCACACGCTAAAGACTTAGTTCGGAGTGAGCTCTACCCTCACCTATCAAAAACCAACCTTCGGGTTGAACAGTATTCTATTAACCAAAAGACAAATCTATATACAGCTGGAAATTCAAGCGTGAAAGCAAGGAAACACTTAATTAGAGTATTTAAGTGAAGCATGCGTCTTTATGGCTATGAGGCATGGACGACAACAGCACTAGGTAAGTCAAGGCTGGAAGCGTTTGAAATGTGGGTCTAGAGAAGAATGATGAAGAGATATAATGGATTGACTGAGTGACAAACGGATATGCCCTTGGCAGAATGAGAGAAAAGGGAGTACTGCTGAAGACTTTGTAAATATGACGGGAAAACTTAATCGGCCCCATCTTGTGATATTATAGTCGGATTGAAATGATAGCCTGATGAAAGAAATGATAGCCTGATGAATGAGAGCCGAAATGATAGACAATCACCCAGAGACAATTGTACGGGAAGAATTCCAAAGGGAGGTCACGCATGAGATATAAGGAGGGAGTAGTGAAGAATGTAAAAGAGATAATTAAGCGAATATGAAGAGGTTAACCGGAAGGAAAATCAAGTAGATTGCGGTGTCAAACCCACCTTACGATTTTTGACTGATTTTAAGTATTAAGTTGACCGTGGAGTCCATTGTAAGCCGTTGCGTAAAAACCTTACAGTTGATCTAAATGTGCATAGTACCCTGCAAGCCACCATAAAGGTTTGTGGCAGCGGGTAAATTCACACTAAGCGTGAATGACATGTCATGCGTAAAACGGATTAGTGATTATATTCTTGTAAAAACTTCATAATAAAAAAATAAAAATAGCAAAGCAAGCATGCAATATGGTACTGTTAGTTGGGTTACCTTTAAGTCCAACACTAGCTGAAGGTGTCCATCGAAATTCAACGGGAGGGATAAATATAATAAATAAAAATTGTAGCTATTAAGACATTTTTCATGTAGGAGTGAAAAAAACTTGTGTTATGGAGTTAGCTGTGGCTCAAAGTCAGTATTGGTACCACAAATATAATTTAAACCAATGTAAACATATAGTTACTACCTACACTCATACCTGGGCCTTTACAATAGTAAGAATATTATTAAGAAACTTTCAGGCCAGAAGAAACAAAGATGGTTAGAAGGGGAGGTACATACGAATGTCTGTATATTGTTGACAATGAGGCCAGATTCGGGTTTTTAGGAATGGTACGACCCACCTCTTCGGGAAAAGTATATTCTGTGGCGTTTTATGCACGATCAGTTATGTTTGTTTCAATTCTCCAAATTCACAACAGTGGCGTCAATGAACTTCCTAAGGATACTTGTTAATGCATTTTTTTTCAATTAGTGAAAAATAAATTCTTTTACCTAGTTCAGATTTAGCCTACTTAAGCTTGTTGCTCGGTTCGTATATTCACACCTTCAACACTATATTTGACGCATAACTATATTACAATTGTTTTTATCTTGCTACTCTTATTTTTGATTAGACTTCAATTAAGTTTCTTATCACGTTCTTGTGTGTCAGAAGACAGCAATTTTGAAAGCGGCCACTTATGAATAAGGTCTTTATCCATAAAATACTCACCTTTTGAGCCCCGCAGAGACATTCATTTAAATGCTTTTAGTTTTACCGAATGAAAACCTTTTTGATCTGAGAGTCGCGCGAAAAGTAAGCTCGTTTGATTTTTCCGAATGAAATGGCCGGTCTAGATTCAAGAATTAGCTTCGATACCTCTTTTAGTACCTTTCAATATATTGAAGGATCTCAGTTTTTCCCGGCGAATAGACTGGAAGAAGAGTTATCGGGTTTCCAACCGGGTCCAAGTGTTTTAGACACCAACGTTTCGAAGGCTAAGTCCGCCATCGTCTTCAGGGTCTTCATTCACCCACTTGGACCCGGTTGGAAACCCGAGAACTCTTCTTCCTTTCAATATATTCACAGAAAAGAACAATTATATATATGGTATGGCTTTTGGACGAACTTGTTTAGCATCATTGCAATGGCATCAATGAACATCCCACGGATACGTAATGAGAAATTATGCTCCCTTGGGATTTTAATTTAATTCCCTGGTCTTTGTTAAACTATCCCAAATGTCAAGCTATCCCCATCGACGACGATTTCGAAAGCGTTCCATCTCTTCTCTTCATATCCCAGGCCGGTTCATATGCACAAACCCGTAAAGAAAAAAAAACATTCACAACGTGAACACCGGTGAAGTATTCATTTAAGTACTCCTAATTATAACCAAATTCAAGCCTTCTAAATCCGTGAGTAGCGCAAGCAGTCAGCACCTTGCTTCACGAATAGCCTACAATACTTTCTGTACCTTCATATATCCTCACGAAAAGCACAATACCGTTTACGGCATCCCTCTATGGCGAACTTTGTAAGCACCAACGATGTTTTCATTTTGGAGACGACAGTGGAAAAGGCCTTAGCAATGCGCGGACAAGAACCGAAATAAACACTAAATTTCAACGTAAATTACATATTGCCCAGCAAATTCGCGTTAAGTGTAAATTGGTTAAAAGAATAGGAAATTTTAAACATTTTCCAATTAAAGACAGAAATAATGAAAAAAATCGATTATAATTAGTTATTTTACTGAGCGAAAGAAAAAACTCTTGCACTACCATAAATTGAAAAAGTCCATTTAAAGCAATGTAAATACGTAATTGGAGCCAGGAATCGAACGCGGGCCCTGAACCTTTTTTTATATAGTCTCTAACACCTTATAGTGTTTACGCAAGAATCCTACAAAATTTCAGCTCAATCGTTTCAGTTGTTTTTGAGGAGATGCGTAACGAACATAGAACCTGCGGACAGACAGACAGACAGACGCCACTTCATTTTTATATAATAGAATGATAACATTATGCTATACATTGATACACTTGTATTTATACAATTGGATATATTTACATATATTCATGTCCCTATTTGTATGAGGAAAGAAGGACATTTTGAATCTCTAGGTTCGGCAATCAATTTCTCCAATTTTACGATCATGGCCCAGTCATATTGGCTAATGGCCTGGAATTTTTAATTATTTGAAAAAGCTTACTCACTTATAGTTTAGCGAACCATTTTCAAACACCTTGGTTATTTACGTCCTGTTATGTTAATTTTTGCCATCGCATGTAGGTGAAATATTGTAAGAGTTGTCTTTAGTGAATGAGGCATGTATTACCATTACTAAGGTTAAAACAGATAAAATTATTTCTAAAAATGCCATTTTAACCAATAATTCCTAATTATTATGAAGTTACAAAAAACTGAGCAAATAAGTGTGCACTGTTATGAAATTCCAAAGTATTTTAATGAAAGTGGCGGAAATAGAATGAAAGTAACTATAAAACATTTTTTAAACAATTTGCATAATTAAAAAACATACCAAGAAGTTTAAATAAACCTAAATGAGCACTTGTTGGAAATGTTTCGTAGTTGAGATACTGAATATATTTATTTATTTACTTGTAAATTACACTTTGTGGACGCAGAACTGTAGTATTTTATAGATTTCAAAAGAGCACCTTCTGATGAGCCTGCTAAGGCTCAGAAGAATTCGTGAGTCAATTCAAAAAAATTAATATATGTGATTATGTACTGTATTGTCATTTTAGGAAAAATAAGTGTTTCTGTAACAAAAAATTTTTAATTTTTAAACCAGATGCAGAAGCATCTAACATGCTTTTATGTAGTAGCCAATTTGCATGTCAATAGTGCATTGTTGGTGGTCTTCGCCCCCTCTGCCACACACCCTCGCGGTGGCTCGCAGGGTATATTGCGTAGATGTGTCTATGAAAATTTTTTTACTTCTGAATATGGAAGTATCAATCGAGATCTGGTGGAATTGAAACATGACGGATCAACTGAAAATGCGAATATCTACTAAATATGTGTATTCGTGTAACAACTTTTTTCTGGTATTGAATTGGTGTGGTAGTATCCCATCCCGATGCCCCGGCTTCAAATCCCGGCCATTTTCATTGGTGTACCGTCTTTACTTGAGTGTTGTTGAGAGTGCTTGGAGTCCATCGGATGGGGTGTAGAGGAGTGGTCTCCTTCGGGCCCTTTATGAAGAGAGCAGGGTAATGCCCCAATGCCGGATTCCTCTCTCCACATTTCCTCCGTTCCTTGAAAACTCCTGACTTTACCTAAAGCTACCCACTCTTCCTAAAAAAGGCGTAAATAGCCTTAGCTGTTGGTCGCCTCCCACAAGTAAATCTACATCTACACAGTACTCTGCAAGTCACCATGAAGTTGGGTGGCAGGAGGTAAATTCACACCAAGCATGAAGTACGTATCATGCATGAAAAGTATATAATTAATACTTATATTCTAGTAAAAATTTCATAATTATAAAAAGATAAAAATGACAAAGAAAGTATGCAAAAACATTCTGATAGTTGGATTAGCTAAAAGCCAACATGCTATTCATTGATACCTTTGTGTATATACTGCTGGATATATTTCCAACTAATCATACCCCTAGTTTTGGAGAAAAGAATGAATTCATTTCTATTTACAGGAACATTGTCTAGGGTATACTGCCATGCCCAGAGGCACTCCAGAGCCTCCATAAAGTTGATTTCATAGCGACGCCTGGTCCTGGCCGCCTTGACAATTTGATACCCTGGAATTACAAAGGCCAAGGACCAGGGCGTCGCGTCCGAATAAACCACAAGATTCATATCGGGAACACCACGGTAATACTTATCTTCTAGGTCAATGTTCTGTAATATATTTTAACCATAATACATTTCTGTGAAACAAGTCACTAATTAAGAAGCGCGGAAGCGCTAAAATGTAACATACCCACGACACAAAACCACAGATTCTTTCTAACTCTTTAGGAGAACAGGTCATAACATAATTAACATAGCGATAAACCCTGTCAGCTGTATGTTTAGTAATAGTTAGACATTGATCAACAGTATCAATATACACTCCTAGGTAAATTAAGGCTTTCTGTGGTACAATAATACTTTTATCAAAATTAATTGTAATACCAAGCTCCATTTGTAAAAAATCTGTAACCTGTCTGAACATATGTTTGTCAAAATTACCATAAAAAAGCCAGTCGTCTAAGTAAGGTATCATTTTTATCCAAGGAAACTTTAGTTCAAGTTCAGTGACGACTGCTAAGGCCCAGCGTTGCATTACAAAAGGGGCCATGGTACGCCCCATGGGCAATCTGTTAAATACATAGTACTTATTATTTGCATAGATCCCATAGAATTTTCGATACTTAGGACGCAACTGCAATTGGAAAAAACCAATTTTTAAATCTAACTTGCACGGATCACTATTCCTTGGGATATTTTTCAGCGTTTCAGCTGCATCGTACAGGGAGATTTTTGGAAACAGAAACTTTCCTGTCCAAGGGGACAGGTCATGGATAAGACGGCACTTATTGTTTGGTTTAGGCACAAGGAAGCAACGGAAGGCGGTCACAGGGTGCTCTTCCGAAATCACTTGTGTTTCCAACATATCCTCGAGTATCTCCTGAAGCACAGGATTGGGGTCCGTTTTTTGGGACACAAAGGGGGCCCCTGACGGTTTTGGGAGGTTCACTCCGTCCCTGGCCACCTCTGTGGCCCAGGGATCTTGGTATTCATATGGCAATATTGGTAATACACTGACACTAGAAAACTCGATGGGTAAGTTCATGTTTAATTCAATCACAGGTGCAAACGGAACGGAGGTTGTATTATCACCATCTGAGGGCTCCGGGTCATCTTTGAATGAATGAATTTTGAATCTGTCAGTTCAATAAGCATTAATAACGATTGTTATTTGATACATTTAATGTTTCTACGAAGAGTTGGAATTTATAATAAAATACTGTGGGTATCCTTATTTCCCCATTATGGACGAGAGTTTTTCTGTGGAAAATTCAGTCCAATGCTCTCGGATACCCTATGAATGTGTGATTCTTGAATTCTAAAATACTAATCGCTATTTCGTCATTTGTTTAACATGACCCGAAGCACAGGTCTGAATATGAGGTTAAAATGTTACAATATCAAAATTGTGACTTTTATGACCTATTTTGGCTTAGCTCTCGCCTATTATAAGAGAGCAAAATAGGCAGCTTAGCAAAGAGTTAGGTAGAAAAAACATTGCTGGAGTAGCCCGTAGTGGTAAAAACAATTCACCAGAACCTACATCTGGATCATGTTCTTTATGGCAGTGACGATGAAAGCAGTGGGGAAGAAAAGAGTGGAAGCTTTCGAAATGTAGTGCTACAGAAGATTGATGAAGATAAAATGGTTGGACGGAGTAAGTAACGTGGAAGTCCTAAGAATTGAGCGGGAGAAAAGAGAATTCTTCTGGATACCCTAAGAAGAAGATGGGGCAACATAATCGGCCACATCATGGGACATGAAGGCCTGATGAAGACAATCGTCGAGGGAAAAGTGAATGGGAAAAACGTTAAAGGAATACTTCGTATGATATATACATATATAGACCAAGTTACGAAGGATATGAAAGAGAAGAAATACTTAAATACGAAGAGATTAGCTGATGGAACAATTCAGTGGAGAGTTACGTCAAACCAATCTAAGGTTTGATGACTAACAATACTGATGAGAATTCAGTGCATGAAGTGCGTTAATATTACTAGCATGTTATCTACATCTACAACTACATAATACCCTGCAAGCCACCATAAAGGTCTGTGGCAGGGGGTGAATTCTCACCAAACATGCACTACATATCATGCATTTAAAAGGATTAGGAAATATATACTGTTCTAAACTACACTATTTAAAAAAAAGATGAAAATAACAAAGCATATATGCAAAAACATGCCGTTAGTTGGGTTAGCTTTAAGTCCTTGTACCAACATGCAGCTACAAATGTTATCCATTTCTACACTCGTATTGGATATATTTAACGTTATACATTACCCTAATTGTACGAGGAAAAAAGGGCATTTTGAATCAGTCAGTTCGGCAACCAATTTAATTTTGTGATTATGGTCCAGTCTACCATAGTAAGTTGGGGTCCGCAAAATATTTTTAACATCACTGAATATATGGCCTTGGAATTTGTTTAAGAGATTGAGTCTAAATTTCAATCTGCCATCTGACAATGATTCCCAATTTAATTCATTTAATAGACTGGTTACGCTAATAAGGTTATCATGCCGTCCCTTTAAATATCTTGCCAATCTTCGCTGAACACGTTCAAGTTCGTTATTTAGACCGATTTCGTAGGGATTCCATACACTAGCAGCATATTCCAAATGAGGTCTTACAAGGGAAAAGTAGCTGATTTCTCGTACAAAATATCATTTTCTCATCAAAATATCAGTAATATCATTGTAGCTCTTAATTTGTAAGTCAGTAGCGCATTTATGGTGGTTTCACCCCATGCCACACAACCTCGTGGTGGCTCGCAGGGTGTGACGTAGATTTTGTCGGGAAGGTGCTTTGGGCTTTGCTTCTTCCTACGGCCTCCCGCCGCGCCGCGGTACAGGAGCGCTGCCAGCCGAGTTCCGCGCGATCCCTCTTAAGAGGAGCGATGCTGGGGGGGCCGGGAGGGGGAGCAAGAAGTTGGAATGCGGCCGAGGGGGTGAGTCATCATCAGGCGAGGTGTGGCCAACATGACGGAGTGCCACAATAGGCAGAAAAAGGATTGCTTCGGAGAAAAGAGGATTTCACTGCTGCGAATTATTCACGATACTCACAAAGAGAATGAAAAATTACGTAATTACGAGGAGACAGTATTATAAATTTCTATCAAACGTTTAAAGGATGTGAAATAAAATCTTGGTATTTGAGCCGTACACAACACATCATTTACATCGAAGTAATACCCTTCGATTCCCAGCCAGGGTGTGCGGCAGGGGGTGAAAATCACCATGCATGCACTACTGATATGCAAATTAAGATCTACAACTATTGAAAACAAGTTAGGCGTGGGTGTCACGTGAAACTAGTTGATAAGTGTTCACAAAGTTACGAAGAGATTACAGTTTAGAAATATTTTCACAATATATATATATATATATTTATCTGTGATTCCCTTGCATGCATATATTAATAATTTAAAAACATGATTCATGCACTACAGAGTACTCCAACAATTTTTACCTACCTATCCCTTTGCTATGCTACCAATTGTGCCCCCCTATGGTACGAGGGAAAAATGACGTTTTGAATCTATCGGTGCGACAATCGTTTTCTCCAATCTTGTATATCTTTTCAAATCTAGGGTAATACGCTGGGATTTTTATATGTATGTACATGTACCGTCTTTAGGAAAGCTACCCGTTTTAAATTTATGCATTAGATTTCATTACTGCATTTATCACTCAATTGTCTTTCTACGATCATCAACGTAGTCTAATGACTAGAGAAATTTATATTGGTTATATATATTAATTATTTAAAGATTATTCAAGACTCTTTTTTGAATAATATGGGTATTAATCCGTGCTATTTCATTGAATGAAATGAACTGCAAAATATTTGTAGGGTCCCTATATCTCCATTCCGGGCTTTATCTCCTTTTATGGTCACAGTCAGGAGTAGAGTAAAAGGAATATAACAAGGGAATGGGATTTGAGCTTAATTTATAATTGGTTATGTTGTTGAGGCTAGAATTGTCCATAGAATTATATTAACCGAGACAGACAGATTTTTTTTAGTAACGGAGAATATATTTAGGAAAGAATTGAAAAAAAGGATTATTTTTGTTAGGGTATTTTGAGATTTGTTTCTTGTTTTTTTATGGTTGGGGGTAGGAATTTATGATTTCTCATGGAAGGGAAGTAGAAGTCACGGAAACTGAGCCAATCCTCTGCCGAAGCCAGTTTTTTTTCAAATAAGGGTTTAGGATTATCGGATTGGCTCGGAAAGGAAATTAACGACTTTTTCTGCTGAGATGTGGTTGCTTCTTCTGTAGTGATGCTTGCTGCTTGGGTATTAATAGTGAAGGATTTGAAGGGAAGATTCAGGGTAAATGCAATTAATTTTGTCTATTTCTGTACTCATAGCAAAACGACCATTTCGTTGACGCCTCTATTTATATGATCCGCTTTTCCTGTTTGCCATTCTGCATCTTCCCTCGTACGTACATCTGTTCGCTAATTCCTGGTATTCCCTCTGATTACCTGTTGCAATTTTTTCACGCTGTTTCTAAATCTTTGCCCAACCATAATGTAGTTGGAATATCCCAGGGTCCCTCTTCATCTCAAGAGAGAGATTTTGGCATCATTAAAAAAGTTTCTGTTACGAATTCATATCCATTTCATTAACTTGTCTTTCAATGAACACAATACATTGGGTTGGTAGAATTCTAGAAGTATGGAGCTCTTCTTTCGGGCGTAACTTTCATGAAATTATGCATACTCTCAATTTACACTTTCTTGTGATTTGCACTTTTTTCTCATGTTCCTCACAAAAGTGTAAAAGAGGGGTTGAATATTTTGGAATTAAATATTTAACATCATCGAGCTTACTGAATTGTGTTCTTTACAGCCTTATGAAAGAATCCACCAGTTGGCACTGAATCCCAATGCTACAAAACAGCGCCGCACACCACTTGAGGGACCTGCTGCATTTTGTGGTTTTAAACCATTTGATTAACTTACGTGAGTGGTGAATTCAAATGCCGGACATGTGGCAGTATATTGCTGTAAAGCACGATCACCCCAGTAGGGCACCTTGCAAACTTAATTCTTCTAAAATCTTGTGATACACATGTCTCATGGTGGAAAAAATTCTCGTTAATACGCTTCAGCAAACTAGAGGATTCTTTTAAAAAGCAGTCACCTGATCCAGTCCCGGCAACTGGAAAATGATCGGGTATACTCATTATTGGATCAAAGTATTTGGTCTCGGTTATCGGAAAAAATAATGTTATCAGCTCACACCTACTGTTTACCTCATTATACTACAAGAATTACAGATTCTCGAGGTGAATGTCTCTTCTCACCGAAAAATGTCTCCAGTCTCGTCTGGAGTCTAGACGCGTTTTCCAGACGAGATGAGAACGTTTTGGATCTCACGACCACACTTGCTTTTTCTAAATTTTTCTCCGCCACTTCACTCTTTTCTATTCATAGGAGGCTTTTTATAACCATATTGACAAAATGAGTCACGTGGGGACGTGTTAAAAATACGTCCCGAGAGATATCTTGCCTGCAGGCGATGTTGCCTCAAGGCAGGCGAGCGTGCTCAGAGTCAAGTTATCGCCCAGGGAACATCGCTTGTTCCGATTGATTTATATTGACCGTGTCAAAATCAGGTCAATCACCGGATGATAATGCTATACTGTAGTGCAGTGGAAACGCTGAAATAAATGATGCGGGTGAAGGGTGCGGATACGGCGAGAATCGCTGGGATACCTTGATACAGATTAAATCTATTGCAGAAATTTGAAACGGATGGCTTTACTGAAGATGTTAGATTTACATTAAAAAAACCAGCATATTATTCTAGATTCGACAAGATAAATAAGATTAGGTTGATTGGTTGGTTTTTCAGGGGAGGCGACCGACAGCTGAGGTCATTTGCGCCATTTAGGAAAGTTGGGTAATTGGGTAATGGTAGGAGTTTTCAGGGAGCGGAGGAAGGGTGGAGGGAAACCCTACTCTTAAAGAAAGGCACCAGGGGGACCACGGTATCAGTCCCATCCGACAGACGGAGTGCTGAACTTGAAATGCTCTCCACTAGGCACTCAAGTGGGGACCGGCTTTCCATTGAAAACTCCGCCACTGCCGGGAATCGAACCCGGGACCTCGGGATGGGAGGAGGGAGGCCAGCATTCTAGTCACCACACCAACCCGATCCCCATAAATAAGATTAGCGAGAAAGATTGTCGTAACGGTAGGTTCAAAATGTCATTTTTCCTCTGCGCTATAAGAGCGTAGCAAAGTGATAGTATGTTGAAATATGATAGGTGTTAGAGAGCACGATGCACTTGACTGTTTTTCACACAATCTGTAGGGCATGATGTATGTACTAACAATCAATCCCTTTATTAAAATGTTGGTACTAACTGTCTAGTGGCATGTGATCGTACTATCTAACGTATTTCCATGTAGTAGCCTAGTTGCATGTCAAAAGTACATGTTTGGTGATCTTTACCCCCTACCGCACACCCTCGCGGTGGCTTGCAGGGTATAGCATTGATGTAAATACTAATAAAATCATATCTACATCTACATAATGCACTACTAGCCACCGTGAGGGTGTGTGGCAGAGGTGATGATCACTAAACATGCACTATAGACATGCTACTAGGCTACTACATGGAAACAGGTTAGATAATAAGATCACATGCAGCTAGATGGTAAGTGAATACATAGTAATAAAGGGATTATTGGTTATAATGGAACTGGCCACTGATTTCGCCATATCTTTGCATGACACCATTTCTACACCACCAACGAATTTCACAAAGCAAAGCAAACATGGCAAGGACCCATGAATGCGCTTGGAATTAATATTAAAATCGGGTGCCATGCAGCACGATGCACTTCTGCTAGCCAACGAGCGATCCCCTCCCTCCCTGCGCCGACACAGCCACCTGTCGGGAGACTCTAGGAATAGATGCACGGAAATAAACCGTTGGCGCGTCGGCGCGCGTGGGCGCCATCGACTCGTGAAGGCGCCGGGCGTCAGAAGTGCCCTCTCCACTGCTTTCAAACACTGGAAAAATGCATTTAATTACATTCTTTCAACGTCAAAAAGGTGAATAAATCGTTTTTTCCAGCTAATATTTAGAGTATCGCATGCCATAGCCTCCATAAATAAACTCGAGCGCCAAGACTGTCCTTCTATGCAATCCAAACACTTATTCCATGTGAACTTCATATTGTTGGTATTTATATAAGTTTAATTCAGTACCTCTCTTGCTCTCCAAAATCTAAGCACAATATTTTTGCTTGTAATATGCAATTTAATGTCATTGTAAGGTAGAGACTCCATGAATACGATGTTCATTTTCGAAGTTCAATATAACTCCTATTGTTAATAATTACATGGCAAATTTCACTCATGTTCTTTGCCAATATATTTGTAACACACATTTTTAAACATAAATACAAAATTTTGATAAAATGAGTCATTACATAGTATTTTATCAATAGAGCATGACATTCTTCGTAAAAATGTACCTATGTCTTTTCAATAATTGCAACACATGTTAATATTATATTTTAATGAGATTTAATTTATGCAAATAATCAACAATATTATCAAGTTACCCATTAAATGTAAAATAATAGTTAGAAAACGTGGTTAAATCTCGGTAAAATAGAGTAACTTTTGGGGTACACTAGACCCCCACGCACCTACTTGTGTCATCAAATTGTGGCACCTACTAAAGGGTTAACTTCTTCTGTTTGCTACCCTAGAGATAATAGTTAGCCTCAAATAAACAGCCTCCTTCAATATCATTCACCCTTCGGCTATTCGTGAAGATTCCGCATAGAGATTCGGCAAGCGTCTTTTCCAAATGTTTGGTATCCACTTGAGCATTGAGTTCGAAGCAAACATCCAATTCTAAGTGTATACACTGACATAAGGGAGGTGACCAACGTTTCGGGTCTCAGCAACGGGAATGAAATAATGAACTTCTTTATAAGCTCTTCCTGTCTTATTATTTTTTGGAGAAAAATCTTGCATTTTTCTCTCGCTATTGTTTTTGATGCAATGGAAAAGGCAGGCCTTGTATGAGATATATGGAGCCAGTTGTGAAGGAGAGGAATTACGTCAATATGAAGAGGTTGGTCGATAGAGAAATTGAGTGGAGGCTCGCGTCAAACTAATCCTAGGACTTTTGACCGATGAAGATGATGAAATGTAGCAGAGTATCAGAGAACTCCACGAGTCTATAAAATGACTGTTGAAACCATTTTTAATGGAGTAAAATATCAAAAATTTGATAATATTCATAAGCGATTGCTAATGCCTGATTCATGGAGCTTAGGGGCCTTGAAATACGGTGGTAAGTTCAGGAGACGAATATTCCCTATGCTTCATAACGTAAACCATAGACCATAGACCAGCTCCACCTTTTGGAGCTTCTTCAAATTAACATTATTCAATTTTCAATTTCAATTTAAAAAGAATTCAATTTTATTGTAAAATAGGATTTTTCAGTTCAAATCATTTGCGAAAAATGAATACAGTTATGGTGATGCACGAATCACAATTAATGGATTACATTTTCAATGAGGAAGGAAACTTCCGTATTGAAAAGACCCTCCACATATGGTTTATTAACGATTTTACAGGGGTATCGATTCTTTCGATACAATAACAGACCACGATAACACGTTTTCGGTTATAAGGGTAATTTATGGAATTCTCGGGAGGAAATCAAGAATAATAATCCTTTCTATTATTGATATGAAATACCTTTTGTTCCGGTCAAAGCGAGGGATTGCCAAAAGTGCAGCAACAATCCTGAAAAGAATCAGCAATCAAGTTTTGCACAGCATTTAATGGGCACAGTTGACATGGGCTCTTTGACCCTGTGATTTTACATGCATGTGACAAAGGATTCGGCAGAAAACCTCTGAATTTTTTAATGTGGACTAGACGCCAACGCGATTATTTTAAATGATTTAACATACTTTAAAAACT
Organism: Platycnemis pennipes; assembly: GCA_933228895.1. NCBI lineage: Eukaryota > Metazoa > Arthropoda > Insecta > Odonata > Platycnemididae > Platycnemis > Platycnemis pennipes. Next base: position 113,293,434 of record OW121855.1, on the reverse strand, counting down.
CACTATTTGCCTCCTGTCTCACTTTAATACATATTTCCGTCCCTCCTAACCCAATCTCAACCCTCCTTCACCCTTCCTTCGCTGACAGTGAACCGCAAATGAGTCAACTCCACCTACCTCCCTCTCACTTCCATAGTCTGTGTCATATTGAAGGCTGGTTTCACGATGTATATTCTCAATGTGGCCCTTGATAATGTCGCTAAAGCGTTAAAACCTTGGTTTGATTTTATATAAAAATCTGTGTGAAAATATACAACTAGTTTTATGAATAGCTAGTGAAAGGTGCCCGCTGATTCTCAACGGGAGGGATAAACGAAGTAAATGGTAGAGCAGTTGCGATTTTACAGAAGAGAATCCTACACGTAATTCCTAAATTCAGTTATCTTAAGAAGTTGGAATTGCCCGTACCGTCGCTTTATTTTCATCCTGGCGTCATAAGTTTCAGTCGCTTTGCATCTTTGTTACCAATTGTTTTTTGACGCCTTCGTGGCATTATATGGCTGAAATTACGCTCAAAATATATGTAATTTTAACTTCAGGGGGTAAACGAAGAAACCGGCGCATTAAAACCAATGTAATGTTATAAGGGATAAAGAAAAAAGAGGAAATAAAATATATAAATACTAACCAATACAGAAAGATCCGGCGTATCTGCTGCGTGAAGGTTTCTCGGGTCCTCCATCGGGTTAATGCGTCCATGTCCGCCGACGTTTCGATTCCCGACTCGGCAATCGAAACATATTTTATTGCCGAGTCGGGAATCGAAACGTCGGCGGACATGGACGCATTAACCCGGTGGAGGACTCGAGAAACCTTCACGCAACTAACAAATATAGACTAAAGCCCATTCTACAATGGACGTAAGCCGTAAGACGTAGGCCGTAGCGCTTAAGACGTAAGGATTTCCTTACGACAGTCAATCTCCAATGCTGACGTATGCCGTAAAAATATCTACATCGATCACGGCCCGTTCGGAAGCACTCCGGTCGTATATACATGGATATTGAAGACAAATGAGTGTCGATTTTTTTTCTGGCGTAGAATAGAGAACACTGTCAACAAATATACTGTTGTGATAAAGAATTCAAAAATAAACGCAGAGATTGCGGTCGCTGCTTCAACGTTGATTCGTAATGGGGGCAGGTGTAGTAACAGCTTTTCATGTCCATCAATCGAAAATACGTAAGACTAGGAGAAGGTGTTGGGTCCATCCTACTTTGCAGGCAACATGAGAATAATCCAAGGTGCCCATAACAACCTATTCCATGAATAAATGAATGGACATGAAGAAAGGTGGTGAAATCTGCATTTGATATTTTATTCTGAGCAATACTTTGTACCCTTACCTTGTCACTTGACTGTTTGAACTTAATTATTTAAGAAGACTACCAAAATGTCTGTGTCTCAGTTTAACATCTTGATGAACTTAGTTAAGGACAGGCTGAAGAAGACAAGCATTTGCTCTCAACTTCCCCTTGAATTGCGGTTGCTGGCCCCTTTAAAGTGAGTGCCTTGTACTATTGTATAACGATAGTAAAATCATGGCAAATATCAATTAAATTCAGATATCTAGCAACACTAACAAAGCTGTCCGGGATGTGATCAGAACTAAAACAAATCAATGTTGTTCGGTCTTAAATGACCAAATTAACTCAGAGCAAAGATCATCATGGGCTTCAATGCACTTATTAGTCCGCTGTCTAACTATTGATTTCTATATAAATAACGGTCAGAAAGTTAACAGCAAGACAATCTTTGATTTACATTATTTCTTTCAGTGTAGCCTTTCATCATATCATAGAATTACAACTGTCTATGCCACTGAGTTTTTGACATTTTGGACGATATTGGTGGGTGTCGATCAGTATATGCCATTTAAAACTTACAAGGCCACTAATCATCCAAATAAACCAAGAAACTGGTTCATACAATAAAGATTTAGTTAGAATGTGAGATGAAACCATCCAAATATTATTCAATGAGGCATCAGTTAATGATAAGCTCGTCTAAACTCGCCATCTTTCAAGTTCACGAACAAAGATTATTTCAAATACGTCCGCAATTCTTCCCCAAGTCAAAAAAACTTCCACAAAAGCAATTACCCGTGACTGACATCGGCAGTAGTAATGAGGCGCTCTGATTGGCTGACATTTTGCCTGCCTTAAGACGTAAGACGTAGAGATGGGACTTGGCCATCTCCCTTACGACAGCTCCTTACGTCTTACGACAGCCCTTACGACAGCTCTTACGGCTTAGGTCTTACGGCTTACGCCCATTGTAGAATGGCCTTTATACCAGCAGCGAAGAATCAAATTCAGGTATACAGACGAACAGCAGTGGTGATAATACAGCACAAACCATTCAAAGGAATGGGTAGAGAGAAACGCAAAAATTCTCAGTCTACGAACCACATCAAACATGTTTGTAAACAAAACTTTCGGTTGCCATGGCTGTTTAAACAGTAAAATATCATTAAGATCCGCAGAAATATTCAATGTTCCGTTAATTGTAACCAAAATAAGCATTTGACGATGAAAGTAAGAATTGTAATTAAAATACCTTTCGGCTAGTGTGCATCTCACCTTTTTGCTATGAATATTTCCAATGAAAATTTACAATGAAATAATTGCCTCAAGCAATAAAACCTTTACATGCTCATCTTATGGGAATGCTTCAACTTGTATGGGGCCGAACCGGGGGCTATTATTAACAAGAAAACTAGCCTATTAACTTTGAAAAAAAGACATTTACAAAACTTCAAAGTTTTAATGCCGGTCTACGGTTTGGTTCCCGAGTTTTAGAAGAAGGAATATGCCAATAAACATGCCTACGTTCTACTTTATAATGCAACAATTCCTTTTAGTCTTCAAGGGAATAGGGCTGTTTAAACTGTAAAATTCACCAGAAATTGTCATATTTTACTGAAGAAACAGTAATTTTGATCCAAAATCATAACTCGACGATAATAATAAGTATATTTATTGAATTATCTTTCGGCTGCCGTTTGTGTCAAGTTTATATCAGAGGTGTTTCTAATTAAAATTTGCAAACGAAAAAAAGGCTGCAAGCTGTAAGAAAGACCTTTAATTGTGTTTCCAAGTTATTCCTCCCAAGACCTTGAAAGTAGCCACAGCGAAGTTTGTTACGCCATAATTTGCACCTCCTCGGTCAGCGAAGTGGAGGGAAGGAGGGGCCGAAGCCTATCCTTCCCCAAAATTTGCCCCGGGCCCTTGAGGAATGAGTAGTCTTCAGAAATAAATATTAAATTTCACTTGTTTCTAGCTAGCGTATTCCCTTCTGACGCATATTCTCACACCTTCATACGCTCTTTCAGCGAAGTTCTAGTCTCTACCCCCTCGTATCGGCAAAATAAAATGCAGGCTTTTCAAGTTTGGCCCCCTCAGCGAATATAGTTCCGACGCCCCTGTCCACGGTGCATTCCCGAATGCCGGCCGGCAGAAGCGGACTATCCACGCGATTGAAAAATCAATTTTACTTTCGGCGTCACAAAAGTTCTCAGTGAATTATATCTCAGGAATACTTTTCATAATCTCGTGATAAGAGTAACTTCTTGGAGCTAGATGTAACTTCCAAATATTTTCCTTCTTGAAAAAAAAATGAGTGAAAATAAGGGTCGTCATTTTGTTCTGTATGCATGGTAAATATTGCAATTAGTTCATGCTGCATACACGTCCTTTAAGAGCAAGAACTATTCTTCACCACGGTATCATTTTTTAACCCAAAGTTTTATCTTATCTGGTACAGAATCAGCTTCATTTTCCTAGATTATCATGGAAAATTGAACGAGGACGATTTTTGTGGAAATTTATCAACTTTGACCGATGTGAATTGTTGTTGCGTGATAACTAGGGTGAATGGAATTTGAAACTGAATTCACAAATCAATGGAGCATCACCATGTGAAAATTTTCAAAGTTCAGTTTGGCTTTTTGAGTTTTGGCTAGCTTTTTTCGATGTTCTTTTTTTGAGTACATGGATGGCGTCGTTTATGTCAGAGGGTTTCTCATTTGGTTTTTACTTTGTATTTTAACTTCTTCAAACATTTACTTGGATGTCAATTCATTTATGTCATCAAATATTTATTGTATTTTGTGTTAATGGAAAAAGTTTTTCTCCATTTTTTTACGCTACATTTCTGTATACTTGATAGAGTTTAAATCAGTGTAATATAAGTCACTCTAGTACTTATTTTTTGGTAAAAGTATTTTAAACCCACTTAGAATAGATTTCATGAAGGGTGGAGACTATGGAAAATTTGCAATGTCTTTGTTACCCAGACTTTCTTGAATGTATGCACTTGCATATTAGCAGAAGCCTTACTTTTTGGATTCTGCTAAACGTCTTTAATACTTTGCAAAATAGTAACTTTGCAAACACAATTTATTGTTGTAATTTTGTGCGTTATACGTCAACATCATGTGAAGACTACAAAAGATGCACAAGCATATATTAGTCCAAAAAATGAGTGAGAGAAGATGGTTAAGGAGAGGAAAGATATAAGTGGAAAGGGGAGTGAGGATCTGGAAGGAATCGGAATGCCCCTCACCGGAAACAAATGTGTTGGAGAAGAGGAGTCGTTGGAAAAGGGGCAGTTATCCGTTCTAAAGGTCTCAGTTAGGTCTATGGGACGCAGAATCTCCAGATGTTCCATCTCATCAAGTCTGTGCTCTTTCTTTTCCAAGTCCTCTTCGGTCCTGAAAAATACATGACTTATGAAAAACAAAATTCTCACCATTTTGAGCACATTTGGGGCTACTGAAATTATGTGTCGAAAAAAAATTCAATGGTCATTATATTTTTCGAAATATTCATACTCCACATACATGTAAAGTTGTTATTTGAGAGATAGAAAAAATTTGATGATCGCTTAAATAATAATGAAGTACCACCTGAAGTATAATTATCTGTGCACGAACAATAAAAAAGCAACATGTGCAAGAGATACATTGAAGAGATAAATTAAGATCACTTTATTTGTGGTCGCCATATTTATTTCAGGAAAACGAAAGCCAAAAGAGATTCTAGTTCTTGAAATGGGCACTGTTAAGACGGAAAATTCAAAATCAGGTTTGTTCACAGATGATAGAGTTTAAATCATGTTCTTTCATGATTTCAATACAATTTCAATACATCGAAACAATATTGTAAGTACTGGAAAAGATTCTCTGAGGGACGCATAACCGGTTGTCCAATTAAGTGGACAGGGGGTCCGAAGAAGATAGGTATTTCTTACTGGTGTTCCCCGTGCTCCCTAGTGGCGGAATGTGAAACCAAGCGAGCAAGGAATATTGCGCTACCCAGCTGAAATACTAAACTTAGATCAAACTCAGCAATAATTACATCATCATCACTCTAAAATTCGAGTAATTAAAGTAGTCCATTATTAAATTTCGTCTGTAATGTTATGAATACCAGAAGTGTACACATTGTGTACTGACCGCATGTACGTATAAATGCTGACCTGTGTCTGGCATAAATAGGTTGTTGCTCAATCGCTCAAAAAGATGCGTTAATGGAGTTTCCTTCGACGGAATCGCTGAACAGAAGGCTACAGTTTTTGCAAGCTTATAGTCTGATTAGGATGTGTTCGACTGATTAGTCGAGAAACGTATAGGGTGGAAAAAGAGCTGACCAACCTATTAGGCAATTTGAGCAATATGGTGAAATGCAATCTTGGAACGAAGCAACGAAAAACCATCCTGTAAATTAATCGAGAGAACTTACATTCCGTATTCTGTGATTCTTTTCCAATGGCTAACAATTTTTTAAAAAATGCCGAGTCTGATAGTTTGTAAAATAAAAAGACCCGTATTTATATATTCTTTGATCCACGAGGAACCTTTATTTAGTATTTTCCTCTTTACAATGTGACTTCTGAATAGTTGCCCTAACTTATACTTGGAAAGACTTCAACATCTCGCGTACTTCAAATTAAATATTGTTTCCATTCTCGTCATATTTATACCTAATGTGCTGAATTCGGCTGACCGATAATTTGACATTTTCCTGGATCTATAGATTATCCTTCGATCGCCCTCTGTGTGGAAGGTGGTGAATCAACACCAATCATGAACTATATCATCACCACTCACTCAGTGATTCAACCCGAAGGTTGCTGTTTTGACAGGTGAGAGTAGAGCTCACCCTTTACTAAGCCACTGGCGTTTGAAATGCACACATTCAGGGTAGGGGGGCCAGTTCCTTTCCCTTGGTCACCTCCGATTTCCTACTGACACGCAGAAAATCGAATCGCGAGGATTTTTAGATGGGGGTGTCCAGCAAGGCTCTTGCCCGGGACCCTCCGCTCAGTAGCTCAGTGCTCTACCCACTAGGCCACCACGACCTCCATATCATCATCATTATATGCCTAAATGCACGAGATAATAAAGTAAAATGAATAATTTTTTAATTAGTGCACTACGGCCATGCTCCTATCATCTTCACACTATGCTACCTACATAATCGCCTATTATATTGCCCATTATGACCTGACATATAATTGTAATTATTAATTGTTCGCGGGAAGAATGTTATTTTAAATCTATCTGTAGGATATTTTTTAATCGAGGAATATAGGTACCCCTTAGGAAACAAAGCTTCCTGCTTTAGGGTTACCGATTCTTTCATAGCTAAACTAATATAACATAAGTAGATCAAAAACACTCTGCGTGCCATTTAAGTACACTGAATACATAGTACCGTGTAATTTGCTCCATTTAAACATTCACATGTGCATGTACTTATGAGTTTTTTAGCAATATTTTGTAATATTAGTGAATACAATAGAAACATTTATGCAAACCTTGTACATATAATACATATAAAATTACACAATCTTTTAAATTACGTATTCTACCTCTTTCAGACTGATCAACCAGGCCCTAACGTTTTTACAGAATTTAGCGTAATTTTTTGACAAGGCAATGTTTTGAGGGGATATGGATATCCACCTCCCTTATTTTGCTTTGTGGTCGTATCTAGCGTAATTTGCTGGTGTTATCCATGCATTTCTACCATCGTCGGTATATAGATCAGCTTTAAATTAAATCAAAAGATTTATTAACTACGCTCTCTGATAATGATTCCTATCCGCGCCCTTCCAATAAACCAGGCACACTAGCACTGCTATCATAACGACCATCTCAGGGATCAAATCCACTAGCTGAAGAGTGAAAAATAGCATCTCTCTCGCTTGCGTTCTCATCGCATTTACATTTTACCTTTTTCACGAATCCTTATCGACGAGTTGCTAGCCGAGCTAACCCCACAACATGTTCGACGTGATAATAAGACCAAGTTGTTTAATTTTTTCTACATTTGACATTACTCTTTGTTTAAAGCTTTCATTATTATTATACTCCCATCGCTAAACGAACGTTGCATAATATTTTCAATCCATATGGAACGTTTGACCTAACGCTAGCGTTCTACAGCAAATGGAGTCAAAAGTAGCCCGTTTGCATGTTTATAGTGCATGCTTGGTGATCTTCACCCCCTGCCACACACCCTCGCGGTGGCTTGCAGGGTATTGTGTGGATATGGATGTAGAAGAAAAAATCTCCTCTCGAATTTAATGGACCGAAAAAGAAAAGAATCTATGTTTATGCTACACACCTCACTACATTACGAACGATATGCTACCTTGCCCGTGGGGCACACGGGGATTAATTTCCAGTTATTTTACAGTTAGCAGTGATAGTAAGGGAATTTGAGTAGGAACTACTCTTTGTCCAAAGATCGAAACCCCGCATTTATCCCAATTCATTTTATGGTGCCAAGTAGCACCATGCATGTGCATATGTATCTGTCACTTCATAGGTGACTAGCTAAACCAGGTCACGCTTCGCTGTGGCTCAGTCTGATATGAAATGACTGGGAAAGTAAATAAAAATATTCTAGCAAACATAGATTCACCGAGAAAACACATCATTCAATTCAATAGGGTATTGAATTGCCTTGCGTTACTGTGGAATGAAATGAAGAAAAAAGATGTTTTTCGCAGAAAATAATTTTTTTAAAGTTAGTAGATTGACTACATGTTTTGCTTGTACGTTTTCAACATAAACATAAACATCAGACGTTTTACTGACTCTGGGGCATGCGGCGTATGATTGCCCATGAGAGAAGCAATTGTTTTCTAAATTCATACCGCACAATTGCAAAGATTGCCCCTGCGTTTTTGTACTCGAAAGCCAAGTCTGTAGGAATGAGTGGTATTCGTGGAAGCAGTACATCACCTTAATGAGGCCCATCAGAATTGTTGCTGCAATTAGATTGTTCATCAACTAAATTAGATGTTCATCAATGTTTTAACTACTAATCGTGTGCCACTACATAACTTTGGCTGATTGATGTTTAGAGGCAATAAATTGGCACTCCCATTTTCAAATTCCGAATGTGTACGGTATTCCGGGAACATCGAGAGAATGAAGAAATTTCTTGGGAAAATTCACTACTTCCCTTTGGTTCAACACGGAGTCAATGGATTTGTAAGTCACAGTTTTATCTGCGATTCTGTATAGAGTGATGTTCTTCATATCGTGTACGTCGACATTTTTAGCCGCTAGAATGGCTCTTCCGCTCAAATATGCGTGATTTCGATAGTTTGTTTCGATGCTTTGAAAAACCTTGTCTATTAATTCTTCTTTTGGATTAAGGATGTTGCCGCAAATAGATGGGAAAATGACGTTTCCTGTTTCTGGATTCGTAGGCACAGTTCCGTAACCGACCTTGAGTAATTGTCTTGTAAAAATGTCAGCTGTTGGATCGGTTTGAGGCTGAATTCTTATATACGTGGTTAAGTTAATTTATTTTGGCAGTGCTCCAAAAAGTTGAATTAATCAAGCAGGCATACAATTCATCAGCTGTTGTTGAGCGAGTTATAAATGGAAATTTTTGCCTGAAGTCACCGGATAGTAACACCGATGTTCCACCAAATGGAACCTCATTATTTTGCAAGTCTTTCAATGTTTGGTCTAATGCTTCCAATGACTTCTTGTGAGTCATTGTAAACTCATCCCATACAATGATTTTCCATGCCCGAAGAACCTTTCCCATTCTGATGTTTTTGAAATGTTACATTTTGGGTTTTCTGTGCAGTGCATTTTTGGTGACAGTTTAAGAGCTATATGCGCTGTTCTCCCTCCTTCCATTAACGTGGCAACAATGCATGAAGAAGCTAGAGCTAACGCAATATGTCTGTTTAAACGGATTTAAGCCAGGATCAAGGAAATTAAGAATGTTTTTCCAGTTCAATACTGAGCGTTCGAAACGTCTGTACTATAAAAACACACACGTACTCAAGTTGGTATAGGTTGTGTCAAAATTTCAAGTCAACAGACCCACTACTTTTCGAGTGTTGCCAGCACAAACATACGCAGGCTGAATATATTAAAAGAGTGGTGTCAACTTTAGTTACGTCCTCGGAATCCATTGGCAGCATTTTTTCTTTGATAGGTTTATCTGAAGAAAATTTTATTATTACGATATTCGAGCTGGACGAGTTAGCCACGCGGTTCCGGTTTACATTCGAGGGAACATCTAAGCATGCTGACAATGATATCTTCTCGATGTGCAGCAGAGCCTTAGAGGACCTATTGTTGGGAATCTGAGTCCAACCAAACAGCCGAAATTAATTATTCGTCAACAGGAATATTGGGCTAGCATCGTCACTAATAAAACAAATAATAATTATATATAATTAAGAAATTATACTCGTATATAATAATATGTTATCATATTAATAGGAAATTAGCTACTTTTCCCTAGTCAGATATATGTATTAATCTGCCAGGAATCCTTTCGAAATAGCCTTAAATAATTAACTGGAGTATGTGCAGAGAAGATTGGGAAGATTTTTAATTGAAAATGTGGTAACTACATTAACGTAAATAGTCTATTAGATGAACTATAATGGAAATCATTATCAGACCGTAGGTTGAAATTTAGACTTAACCTATTGACTAAATTCCAAGACAATATTTTCACTGGTGACGCTAAAATTATTTTGCAAAATTTCAACTTACTATGGTGGAATGGACCATGATCATAAAATTAGATAAATTGATAGCCAGATTCAAAATTTCCTTCTTTGCTCGTTTGTCTAGGGATATGAATATCCGAAAAAATGCTCGATAGCACATGCATCAAAATCAACGGATTTCATATCACAGTTACATGTAGGTAAAAGGACTTTGAGCTAAGCAACAATATGCAGCTACTCAATGGACTCCGAATGAATTAGGTTTGATAGGAGAACCAGGTCTTGTGCAGTGTGAGGCAGCTAGGTTTGTTAAAATGTGTCACTATAGAACTAGTAGAAATATAGAAATGGATATATATTGCTCCGTAACAAAGAATATTCCTTATAAAAAACCCACACATTGAAGTTAGTTTGGAGCTAAGTGTGCCCCAAGGCAAACGGTCTGAAGGTGGGGGCACTTTCAAAAAGAGAAAAATGCAATAATTCTGAGCCAGCTTTCAGCATAATACATGAGCATAGATAACTTGCACATATCACCATACATACGAATACACAACTTTAGGTTAGGTTTTCAATATAAATCAGTACAAAAATATACTTACAATAGGAATAGCAACAACAACCTATTTTAAGATAAGAAACATAAGGAAGGTGTTATGGGTTTAGTAGTGCTAAGATCAGAATTAATCGAAGAATTAGATTGGGAATCTTAATCAGATCTTATATTTAAGTATCCATTAAATCTCATGAAGGGGTACGGCAAGAACCGGTGAGATACCATGACATTGATTAAATCTTCTGCAGAACTTTAAAAGGAGAGCTCCACTGAAGATGTTAAATATATTTTAAAAACCCCTACATATTATGCTAGATTTGACCAGATAAATAAGATTACAGAGATAGATTGTCGTAGCGATAGATTCAAAATGTCATTTTTCCCGCGTACTATAAGAGAACACAATATGGAACATAACAAAGGGAGAGGTAGGTGAAATATTGTTAGAGTAGATTGTACTTTAAGCATACATTAGCATTACTAGCCTATGCATGGTAAGTAATTACAGATAAATGTATGTAGATAGATACAATTGTAACGAATAATTCCTCTATTACTATGTAGATACCGCAGATACTAACTATCTAGCGGCATATGACCATATTATCTATTATTTTACCTTATAGTAGCCTAGTTTCATGTCAGTAGTGCATTATAAAAGAGCACAATAAGCAGCAGAGAAGAGGGTTAGGTAGGTAAAATATTTATTGAGTAGCACGTAATGCATTAAGCATATTTTAATATTAGTAATCTACGTATGCTAGGGAAATACAAATAGATATATGTAGTGAAAATCCTTCTAACCAGTAGTCACGTCTTAACTTTGTAGACACTTATCGCGTAGTTGCACGTGACTCTCATACCTAACTTGTTTTCCTGTAGTAGTGTCATTGTAGCTCTTAATTTGCATGATAGTAGTGCATTTATGGTGATTTTCACCCCCTGCCACACACTCTCGCGGTGGCTTGCCGTGTATTTCTTAGGTGTAGATGTAGGTGTAACGCAACGTACAGCATGTTTATACATTCTTGCTTTGTTATTTATCTCTTAATTTTTAGAGTGTTAATTTAAGACTAGAATATAGTTAGCAATCCGTTTTAAGCATGATATATGTATTGCGTGTTTGGTGTGAAGACACTCCCTGCCATACACCTTCATGGAGGCTCGTAGGGTTTTATATAGATTCAGATGAATCTACCTGTAGAATTTTTGCTGCCTTTGCTCTCGAGGTATTACTTAAGTATTAATTAGCTTTCGTAGGCATATCGTTTTGATTCAAATTCACCCATTAACATTTTTAAGATGATAACTATCAAAAGATGGTGGAGGCACCGTCTTCCAAGGGGAAAGAAAGGAGTCCAGGCGACTGAATCTACGCGAGTGTCATTCGAGGGCACTTTCCGCCCTCCCTCCCCACAGGGATTGCTTTTTGGAGCTTAAATTTAGACTAGATGCGGTGAGATAATCTCGGAGGGTCGCTCCATGAAAGGGCGAACCTTGAGCAGTGACTCACTCACCCGAGGGATATTTAAAGCCTCTCCTTCTGCCACGGAGGAAGTGTTTTACCACAGAGACGGTGGAGATGATGGTACTCATTAACTGCGAACTGCGAAAAATCATTGATATTTCAAGCAGATTACACTCAAAATAGGGCACTTGCTATTGAAATCGGGCTTGAGAATAGCATTTTGAAAACGAATGAAAGTCTCGAGTTTTTTTCTTTCAGTGTGACAGTGAAATCAAAAAATCATATCCGAGAATCGATGAGAATACGCATTTAACGCAATTACATTGGTTTCAATGTTGCTACGAGTAGCCGATACATATTTCAGTAATGTACAATAATTTAAGTCAATAAAAAATATATTAATAACGAATTATAATAAAATAATAAATAATCACTTAATCAAGACACCACTAATATAAAAAAGGGGAATAGTTAAATAGGTTCATATCAAAATTTTATGCATAAAATCACGTTAAAACGTAAAAGTTTGGGAGAGGCACTCCTAAATCAAGCTTATCAATCTCTGAATGTAGGTTAACATATTTATACCATTTTTGCTGATGACCTCTTGAAACAATTAAGAATAGTAAAATAACATAGAACGGAAATGATAGTTAGTTGATTTTTGGGCATAAACTACTTGAAACTGTAGAGGTATTGCCACATGTTAATTTTGAAAAAATTGCTCTGGTGATTCCATTTTGAGAATTAACGTTAAATTTTTAGAATACTTTGAAATAAGACCGTTACAGTGCTGATTCATTCCACGAATATTAATAGCATGAATTTAATCAACATGCAGCTCATATTTTTGTGCATTAAGAATGCCTCTCCTCATGAGGCTCTCTCCGATTAGAATTGTGAGCGGTAATAGTTTGGGCGAAAGCGTTCCTTGGTGCACTCGCCCCCTCCCCCCCCCCCCCCCCCTCCCCCCCCCCCCCCTGGTGTTACATGTCCAGCACATTGCTCAGTCATGTGTGTGGGACCTTAGGAAACGATTTTTGGTATTCTAGGAATGCTTTTTGGCAGTGGACGTGTTGATTGTGTCCATTGTCGTGTTTAAGCACACTCATTGATCCCTTGCGGCGATCCTTTAATTCTCCATACAACTCTTTGTTGTCTCATAGGTGTCTGTAGGTTTTATCGCTGGATAAGAGTAGAGAGGTGATCAGCCTGTTCTGCTCTCACGAAATCTCGTAGCAGATACTCAAGAGGACGATTTTGGGTCTGGAAGAGTCTATTTTGAAAACTGAAGCTACGGCGGGTGGAAGGGCATTAATTGTGAGGCCCGACTTCGGCATGGACTCCGCGGCCACGTCATTGCAGGGGAGGAACTCTCACGCCTTCTTAACTATTTTACTTTATGGAAGATATTAATTAAAACACCAAGAACATATAATAGAGTAATAGTAAAATAAGTTCATATCAAAATTTTATGCATAAATATCACGTAAAAAACGTAAAAAAATTCTAAATATCTAAATATCTAAACTCTAAAATTTCTAAATATCTAAAATCTAACTGGACAAAACACTTCTACATCTACATCATTCGTAATACCCTGTCTACCACCATGAGGGTGTGTGGCAGGGGGTGAAAATCACCATAAATGCACTACTATCATGCAAATTAAGAGCTACAATGATACTACTACATGAAAACAATTTAGGTATGGGAGTCACGTGTAACTAGGTGATAGGTGCCTACAAAGTTACGAAGTGACTACTGGTTAGAAGGATTTTCAATGCATATATCTATCTGTATTTTCCTGGCATGCGTAGATTAATAATATTGAAATATGCTTAATGCTACTCAATAAATGTTTTACCCATCTAACCCTTTTCCCTGCTGCTTATTGTGCTTTCTTATAATAGTAATGGGGGCGTTAACTCCGAACCGAAATCGCAATTTTGTACACGAAATCGTTAGATGGAAACAAAAAAAAATTTTAGAGTAAAAATTAATCTTCTAACCACAACCGTTCACTCATAAATCAAAAATTTAAATAAGCAAAAGGTGACGCCCACCGAAAATGCTGCTGTGATAACATTGACGTCATTTTCCTCCCCTCCTTGACTGCTTTAAGAGGGAGGGGAAGGGAGTGGACGTGGATCTCGGAAGGTCTGCTCGCACAGATGCTGTCGCAATAGCTCCGATCGGACGAGTCAGCTGTGTCCCCCCCAATGCGATACGGCAAAGTGGCTTCGCGGGCTCAGTTGTGATTGGACGATATCGATATACGTCAGAGGTGGCACCACACCCACTTTTCCGAAAGGGTTAAAAACATCAGAGTTTCGCCGCTTATAACTCGGGAAATAATTGACGGATCAAAAAACGGAAAAATACGTGTCTTTTTATTTTACAAACTCTATCAGATTCGGCAATAAAAAAATTTGGTAAACGACCCCATTAAAAAAAGAGCACCTTCCACTGAGAAAAAAGTCTCAGAAAGAATCAGCTTCGAAGAAACTTAATAGGTTTAGCTTAAATTTAACCTAACCTGCCTTTTGATAGTTATTCCTATCCAAGTTCTCCTATTAAACTAGTGACACTTATACAATTATCATAACGGCCTTTAACAAATCTGGCTGATCTCCTTAACACACGCTCGAATTTCTTTATCATAATTTCCTCGCTCGCAGTGTATTTAGTTATTTCTGGAAAACTAACTGCTGATAGAAAAAGGAAACAAGCTCATAAGAAATTAAGTAGAAAACTACGAAGAAGAGACCGAATCGACGTTGAGGTCCTTTGAAATTACATCCACGCAGTGATTAGAGTCCACTACATGAAAACTACAGCCTCCATCCGAAAAAATCAGCGATATTACTTTTCACTATAGTTCACTGTAAAAAGTTGATCTGATTTTCAGTGCGATCTGAATTTAAGCGCTGTCTGATTTTAAGGTAGTGGTCTGAATTTAAAACTCATGATGCGTGAAAATCAGACACACCTCCGTCTTATTTTAAGACCATAACCACTGCATGTTGAAAATAAGATGGTTATGATCTGAAATTCAGATCACCCAGGCTGAAAATAAGCACGCCTTGGTTGGCTCCGCAATTGGAGCTAACCAGCCAACAGCAGAGACTGATGGGCGGAGCGTAACCAGGGAGCAGGATAAACAAAACGCAGTGTTTTTCATTCAACCTCAGGAAGCAGGATGTCAACAAGAATTACGAAGCGAAAGGAAGTAAAATTCGGAGTATAGTCAAATTTTATTGTAAGTAGGTGAAATAAGTTTCGTGCGATGAATTAATGGTGTGAGATTGTGGCAATGATACTTAGTTTATTTGCAGAAGGGAGCCAGTTGTGTTTGAATGACGTATCCTGAGAGTATACTTCCTTATTTTGTCTACGCGGCAGGGTTGTAAGAACTAAAAAATAGTCGCCCTCATCAAGTGACAGTTCCTGCTTCGGTTTGAAGATACTGGCACACATCTGTGGTATCGAAGACTTTGTATGGATTACTTTGTTTCCAATAAAATTACACATTTTCATATTATCTTTGATTTTATTGTCCATGTGTTCCCATTTCAGTCCTGGAATCTTTTTCAATGGAAATTCTATGACTTACGTTTGCTCTATTGAAGAATTTAGTCAGGGAAACAGTATCATCGAACAAAAATATGAAACGTTAGGGTTTTGGTTTGTGTTCGTGTGAAGTGTTTAAATATCTAGTATTTATAATTAGACATCGCATAAAAGTAGGCTTTGATTTCAATAGCAACCCGCATTGTTACGTGGTACTTATTTTCAGATTGGCCCATGCTGAATTTAAGACAGCCCTGGTCTTAAATTCAGCATGGGACTATCTTCAAATAAGTCACACCTGGTGTGATTTTCAGTCCTGCACCTGCCTTAAAATAAGACATCCCCTCAGAGTAGGCTTGAATTTCAATAGCAACCCGCATTATTACCAGACCAGGGCTGTCTTAAATTCAGCATAGGCCTATCTGAAAATAAGTCTACTTGGTCTGATTTTCAGTCGTTCAACTGCCTTATTTTTAGACAAGATATTACTGCTGAAATTCAACATACCCTGTCTTAAAATTGTTGCATCTGAAATTCAGATCACTTTTATACCTTAAAATCAGATCTACTATTTACAGTGTTAAGCCCATGGGCGTAGCCAGGGAATTTGGCTTGGGGGTCTCATGAAATTCTTCATGAGACCACCCACCCTCCACCCATGGGACCACCTCTGGGGGGTACCCCCACTTCAGAGGGGGTGTTTCTCCCTCGGAAATGTTTTTAAATTTAACCTTCTCAGAACTGAAATTAAGTCTAATGGCTGATGAAAATTTTATAAATTACTGAACGGGATTGTTGTAGACTAGAAAACGATCACACCGAGTTGAAAAATAAAATAGCATTTATTTTCAACTTAGGATTCACACATTTTCAGAGGGATCATAGTAAACTTTGGGATGGTTATCTGCTAATAAATTAAATACTCACCACATCAATATTAAATTGAAAACAAAGAAAAGAAACAAAAAATTTGGTTCAAAGGAATTTTCTGTTTTTTTGACGAAAATGTTCAATGATGGTATTGCTGGGAACCCTTTCTTTAACAAGTTTTTTTTTCGATGTGAAGAATGATTGGATTTGAAAATCTTGATTGGCCGGTTGTAGACCGAACCCACGACCTGATTCTTCGCATGAAAGAGAAACTTCTTTCAAATCCACCCGAGCTGACGGGCAGCCCGAACGCTACTTGGAGAAGTGTGTAAATATTCGGCATGATATCTTCATTTATTTCTGCTCAGACATTTTTTAGTTTGGCCTCTAGTTCCTTGTTTTTCAATATATTCTCAATAGTGTTGCCTCGGCATTTAAGGAATGGGTATCAATATTCAAAATTTCTTTGTAATTATTAATTAAATCTTCAGCTTCAGTTTAGTTCAACTGTGTAAAGGCATCCGCTGTCTTTGCCAGGGGTAAGGACTCACACCTGTGCTGAAAATGTGAAATAACATTATGCAAAACCCTGTTGTACACATTGATTTTCCAGTAATCTCCAGTGTTGGGGTTGGTCAGATGGTAGGTCGGTCAGCTGGCTTTTTCCTACGGTAGTTTCAACATAGTAATCGCTCATTATGACTGTTGCCTTCTTTTCTTTGAGACAGACACAGGCTCTAGCAAAATGTCGTTGTTGTTCGCAAATTCTACTAACTCGGCACATAAACTATCAAAATTATTTCTGCTCCCTGCGAAAGTAGTTTGAATGCTGGCAATAATTGAACTTGCTCTCCCGCATCTGGGCCTTGCAAATACTTTCTCAGCCGGTTGGTCGCCGATAAAACTGAATGGATTACGAAAAGATTAACAACGAATTCAGGTTTTGGGATAGATCTCAACAAACCGATGGCCTCCACCATACCCCCGTACAAATCTCGTGCAGCTTTGATTTCCTCCTCAAGGGCTTCTTTGATTGCGTTGAAGTTATTTATTACGACGTTACAATTTGTGTAACGGTTGTGTAACCATCTTGTACTACTTAGGCTCCCCATTTCTTTCCCACCCTTAATGCCTAGCTTATTTTGAATCTCTGCTAAGATGGCATGATTACTAGGTTGTGAATAGTGCATATGGAGGGCTTCAAGAGTATTGAAGAAAATGTAAGCTGACTGGATATCGTTGCAGGAATAGACAACGACCAAATTTACTTTGTGAGCTAAGCAGTGGATATAAATTGCCTGTGGTTGTAACTCTTTCATTTTCACCTGGAGACCTGCATTCTTTCCTGAGATTACGTTGGTAGCGTCGTATGATTGTCCAATCATTGGTATATCGTCCAAGCTGTATTTAGTTAAAAAATCTTGAATCATTTGGCGTAGCGACTCGGAATCTCTTGCTGTGGAACAATTTAAGAAACCCAGAAACCTTTCGATGGGCTCCAATCCTCTTATGTACCTCAAAACTACTGACAACCGTTCTTCTTTGTAACATTTAGCTTCATCTACCATCAATGAATAAAACCCACAATCCCGCACTTCCTTTACAATTTCTTGAAGAGTTAGACCGGATGCAACTTCTATTATTTCGTTCTGAACCGTTGGGCTGCAGTAGTTAAGGCACTACCCAAAATGTTTTGCAAAAAAGTCATCATACTTCGCAAAAAGCTTACACAATTCATCAAAGTTTCCCCTATTCTGCGATTCTGAGCTCTCATCAGGTCCTACTGGTGGCATGCCTTGACAACTGACACAGGAAATGATGTCAGCTACTTCTGTCAAGTAACGTTTTTTTCTCTAAAATCTCTTCATTACTCTGAATTACGACTTTCTCGTGTACAGTACCAGATGCGTTAGTCATTTGCTACCCCAGATACTTTTGATAACAATCCGAATGAGATCCTGATTTTTCGTGTTTTTCGATCGCATCTTTTAATTTTTTCCATTTTCAAAACCCTGTTTTAATAAACTTTTCGTTTTGGTCTCGCACAACCCCGGTAAAGAAAAGTCTACACACAAAGCAGTATGCTCGATCTTTTTCCACACTGTACTCGGACCACTGGTGTTTTTCATAGTAAGTGTCGGCAAATGATCGGTTTCTGTCTCCAAATAGTGTTTTCGGGAAATTAATTTTCAGTTGTTTCAGTCCAGTTTCCAAAGTACCAAGATCTGTCGGTTCAGATGCTCTTTCCTCGGTTACTTCCACTTTTTCACATGTGGGTTTCGTTGAAGTTTCAAACGTTGACGGTGCAGAGGGGGGGAATGTGCGGTCGTCTCTGGGAGAATCATCATCTTCACATTGATCATTTCTTGGAGGGGGAAAGAGTTTTCTTGAAAAATGATCGAATATATCTGAAACTTTCTTCATTGCACCTAAATAAAAACAAAATAGAAGGGAAAAATCACAAGATGGCGCGAAACTTAATCAACTACACAACACTTTAGTGCTTTCCGCATTTAGTTGACAGTATGGGCTCTCATGGAGATTCGTTTCCCATGTTAATCTCCACAAGGGTGGAGGTGCGCTGTTGTCAAATGCAGCATTAAAATTAATATTGCACTATGCACTGTATAAAAATGTGCCATAATGCATAACAAGACGTTTCATTTAGTGGTGTCAATAGTTTTTTGATACAGTTTGTAAAAAAGTTTATAAAAAAATATTTCCTTAAACTTCCCCCAGAAACGCGGTTCTTTTCACTTTATTTTCTTCACTCGAAACCGTTCCTCATGCTGGATTAAAACCTGTACATAAAGGTTTCTTGTACTATTTTCTTCGTAACAGTGCACATGTTTTTTGTGGTTAATTGAGCTAAAAGGTTGATATACTGATGTAAATATCTTAAGGACAAAAATTTGAATTTTTGTAAGGTAAAAAGTAGTCGCCTACTAACTTAGTGAAAAAATCATTTCTTTGCCTCAATCGTGAAGGGAGTAACAACGTTTTGATCTTAAGAAAAATTATTACGGGCCGTCGAGGCGCGATGTTTACTCAGTCTGCAAGTGAAGACAGGAGGCAATTAGCAACGGTATTAATTAAGATTCTAACCCTAATTTCTAAAATGCTTCCATATAGTAACGTATGTGCATGTCAAAGGAGCATGTTTGGTGATATTCACCCCCTGCCCCTCACCATTGCGGTGGTTTGCAGGATATTGCGTATATGTAGATGTAAAAAGCTCATTTAGCCAGAGGCATCTTTTTACCAGCTGTCCCGGATCGACAATCAAACGGTGTCTGTACGCGTCAGAGTTTGCCGAAACCTTTCTAACCTGTCTACCTTCTTACTTCGAAGAAACCTGCTAATTTGTCCTATACATTACCTACTTACTTTTAGTCCTGTGCAACCCTTTCCCAAAAACTGCAAGCAAACATTTGAGGCCAGAAAGCTAAACAGACGCCCGCACATCTAAATGACGCAAAGGCGTTTAAAACCATGTTAGGGTTAAATTAAAAATTAATGGTAGATAATTATATAGTTTATTTTTATTGCAATGCCTTTCCACAAAGTAACACTCAGTCGTTTCAGGACGACTCTTCCCTTTTCTTGGCCATTTTTTTAACCATTCTACATCCCAGTCTACATCTGCGCCAGACCCTGTAAGATACCGCGAGGGAGTGTGGCAAGGGGTTAAGATTTTCAAACATGCACTAATGGCATGCGACTAGGCTACCGTATGGAAACATATCAGACAATAGGGTCTCACATGCAGCTAGATTTTCAGTATCTACCTAGAAATAAAGGGACTTGTTGTAAGTTATGCAACATACACTACAGTTTACTCTAACAATATTTCACCAACCTATGCCTATGCTATTCTGCCTATTATGCTCTCTTATAATACGGGGGAAAAATGACAGAATCTATCTATATGACAATCTATCTAAACTTCTTTATCGGATAGGACTGAAGGCGTCACTTTGTGGGATTTTGTTACGGTATTCATGGTAACGAATAAAATAAAACTTTTAGTCAATTCCACACTTTTTTAATAACCAACCTAGGTTTCGACAAATTTTTGAGAATGACAAAAATTTGTCGAAACCTATGTCGATTATTAAAAAAGTGTGGAATTGACTAAAAGTTTTATTTTATTTGTTACCATGAATACCTTCTTTATCGGGTCAAATCTAGCGTAATGCGCTGGGATTTTTTAATATATGTCTCACATCTTTAGTAAAGCTATCCGTTTTAAATTTTTGCAATAGATTTAATCTGTATTTTAACCTTCGAACTGATAATGATTCCAACAGCATATTTTTGCATGCTTGCTTTGCTAGTTTTATCTTTTGAATAGTGAACTTAGACTAATAGTGGAGCGTAGGCTTTCGCATCGTGGAGAATATCCAGTTGTCTCTTTCGGGAGCCGCCGCGTGTGGAGCTTTGTCGTCCGAGCTTTCGCGTTCATTGCAGGCCGCATCATCAGGGTTAAAACCTAAAAAGAAGTAACATCTCGGCTATTTATTGAGAGACATGCCCCCCCTCCCTTGGCCTTGTTTGGCATTGTTTCTCGCGTCCCCTCTTGCCCCGTTTACGTCATGAGGTGGTGACTCATCCTGGACCCTCGGTGTTTTAGAGGACTCTCCCTCGGGTAGCGGACGGAGAATTCTCTTCCACGCGGCGCCGAGTTTAATTCCGTCGTCACGATTAAAATTGTTCGGCCGTTTTTCGATTTTGACTGCTTCCCGTATTACACGGGTAATAGCGAAGGAACCGCGCTATTACCCAAGGCTAATACGGGAAGCAGTCTAAATCGCAAAACGGCCGAGATCGCAATTTCGTGCACAAAATTGCGATTTCGGTTCCGAGTAAACGCCCCCATTCATCCCTACAACACACCTTTGTGGTGGCTTGCAGGGTATTATGTAGATGCAAATAAACACCTTTTAACATCTAGGCGACACACTGTCTAGTTCTCTGATCAAACCTGATTCATTCGGATCCTATTAACTGGCTGCATATGCAAGGTGGGGCCTAAAATACATTGCCAGCGTAGAGCCCTTATCTTGAGGGTGTGTCCGGAGTGGAAGGCGATGAGGCCCCAAGGGCAAAGGTTCTTCTTCTCCTCCACCTTCTCCTCTAAGTTCAAGAATTCACTGCATAGAATTCTCCTCCAAGCTCAACAGGGAGACAATTAACATATACTGTGTAATCCCAGCAGAGTGACACGTATCATACTGGCCAAATACAAAATCACCATGCCAAATACACGCAAGGTTATTTCACCACATTTTCCACTGTCATCTATGTACTATTTTTGTTCGTAATTTTAATAACATTAGCCTTCTCTCAGTAGGGTTTTCGCCGGTTTTTCACACCCCCCCTTCATGTGTGGGTGTTTTCCGGCAGTGGGTTTTTTTCAGCGATGAACATCAGCTACTATCCTCACGTTTTTTCTCACAACTGTACACATACACTTTTACACATACCTTTAATGTTATCATTTGAATCTTGTTGATTTTATATGGTTTTCCTAATCGAAACCTTATATTCATATTTTTCATTTGTATAACCATATTAATTTTTTTTGTTTTCATTGTCACATTATGTTACTTATTTTTTCCTCATTGTAATTTTAATTATTTTTCTAATGTAATTTTATATATTTTTGAGTATTGAGAACAACGTTTATATGTATATATACGCTATATTCCATGCATTGACGAGGGGTTAGGTGGAAGAAGGGACTTTTTAGTCTCAATCTAGCCCTAATAAAGACGCTTATCTATCTATCTACTCTCGAAAGCGACTTGAATCGCTTCCCGTCCCTCTCTTGTCTGGCTAATAAACGGCTCTCGACAGTGACCTCACAATCAGTGACCAAGGAGTTCACGAGTATCTGGCGACGAAACAAACACGAGTTCGCACTTTGGGACATTTTCATTGGTTATGCCGTGGGCATGAAATGTACGCCCCTGTTCCGTCTTCAAAATACGCTTCCACTCACGAGCATTCCTTCCACGTACGGAAGCGCCACCTGTAGCTTCCCCGTGTTGATCCCTAGATTCCTCTTCCAAAATGAGGCGCCCCCAATGTAATCGATGTTCACGGGGGTGTGGAGCACCTGCGACGTCGAAATGCTTTTCTTACCTCGAGGGAGAAGATGTAGCGCGAAGAGAAGCGGCAGATGTGGATCTTGGCCTGATTTGGATCGAATTCAGTTTCAAGTAGGCGAAAGGAAGACAAAGAAAGTTGGCAGTAAGGTAACACTAAAAAAAACTGTGGTGGATATTCGATCATCCAAGCAGGGAACACCGAACTGTAGAATTAAGGGTGTTCAACACCTCGCCAAATAATGCCGCTGCAGACTATTTTTATTTTAAATGCCATGCTCGTATTTTGATAGATACGTCCATTTTGCTTTCATTCTATTTTGCGCAAAGGTTGAGTATTTGGTCCTAACCAGGAAATATCTTCTCTGAGCCTTGCAAATCAAGAAATCGCATGTTAAACTTTACTGTTTATGCTTTTTTTTCAACGCCTATCGCAGCGGTGTATGAACGTAAATGGAAAATTCCTTCGGCACAGCCAATCTTTAATCCTTCATATTAAAGAAGAGACTAATGCCATGTGCTCGTCTTACGACCCATTCCTGCAGCATCTAAAATTGCGAGACGATGCATCGCGTTCACCGAACTAAACGCAAGCTGAGGCTTTCCCCTCATATTTTTCCCGCCCAATCTTCCCCTCCTCTTCCCATTCCACCGCTTCATCTCGCCTCCGAGACGCTCCGAGAGGGAGAGGCGGAGGGGGGAGGGCTTCCTTATCTCTAAGCGATCAAGTTTCATCCTCGCTCGAAGAGCAGTGTGGAAGGTTGACGGAGGGTCTGAGCGATCTTGGCGAGATATTCCACTGTGTGTCTGGGCGTCGAGAAAAGGATCAACCTATTTCTTTCAAAACCTCCACAAACTAATTTTTATGCTATTTATTCACACCAATTTGTTTTTTTAATACGAAATATCGTGTCGTTAGTTTCATATTTTCACATTGCTATTTAGAACAATTGCAAAATATTGAGTTTTCGTATTGTTGGGCGTTAATTGAAACTGATAATTAATTGAAATTGGATAATTAAAATGAGACTATTACAATGCTTCGAACGATTTTTATTTAGTTTTCAACTGCCAAATAACAATGACTTTATAGTTTGAAGTTCATTCAAAAAATGTAAATTAAATGTTAGTCTCATTAACATTAATAATTGAAAAACAATCCTACATTTTTGCAGGAAAATTTGTGGACTTAACTCACGCCTTCACAAATTAAAACCAAGAAATAACGATAATGCAAGGCGAGATTGTACTTCTTGCACATAAATATCTCTTGTGAGCCACATTTTAAATCTATTATAGAAATTTAAAACGGATAGCTTTACTGAAGATATGTTAGGCACATACCTATTAAAAACAAGCGTATTGGTTTAGATTCAACCGGATTAATAAGATTAGAAAGAGAGAGATTGTCGTACTGATAGATTCAAAATGTAACTTTTCCCCGTACTATAAGAGAACACAATACGCATCATTGCAAAGGGATAGTAAGGTGAAATATTGTAGAGTTGTCTAGAGTGCATAATACATGTATTAACAACCAATCCCTTTATTACTAAGTAGTTAATAACAGTCAAACTCTATGTAGCATGTTTCCATGTAGTAGCCTATTGCATGTCAATAGTTCCATGCAGTAGTCTTGTGCATCTTTGGTGATCTCCACCCCCTGCCGCACACCCTCGCGGTGGCTTGCAGGGAATCACATAGATGTAGATTTGTTATACCATTTTCTACCGTCACCTGCTACAATAGTATGAGAAGCAATATCCTGCCTCATGGAATCTGATAGACTCCCTGTCCTGTGTGCGGCCCTATTTCGTGATTCTTGTTCCTTTGCTATCGCATCCAACCGTGATGTCCTCCGCTCGCAGTAGACCTAACGTCATGCATGATTGAGCATTTAGTAATGTAATGTTACTGTAATTTACGATCCTGTGCAATTTCCAATTGTTGACTACGCACTTATCAAGCGCACTGTTAAAAAGTAGCCACGAACATCCTTCCCTCCTGGCTTTTATTTCGTAGTTGCCAACTCCGTTTTCATGGACATCCACCCCACCCACATTATACACCCCTGTTATATAATGATATGCTAATTGGTTATTGCATATTCTCAATGTTTTTCGTGATATTGCCTTAGCTTTTTGCCTTGGGAAGAGGAGATAAGGGGCCCACATATGTTATAACGGCGAACACTAAATTATCTTACCAATGCACTATGAGGATTTAATTATTTTCGTCATTTTGGCAATAGCAAGTTCCTATCTTTCTCTCACTTAACGTGCGATTGATGGTCAGAGATACTGAAATATAATATTTGTTTCTTGAACCTTGGCATTCTTTCTCAAATGATTTTTTACTCTTTGTCAGGATATTAGCTCCAATAGATTTTATTTATGGTTGAGAATGGTACCCCGTAAAAAATATATATTTGCCAAAAACCTTTCCGAGATTACCGTGGATTATTTGGTGACTGTGATTCTTTATTTATCGCGAGTATATTTTCACTGAAAATGAAAATATAGCCTACGTCACGATCAAAAATTAAGAGAAAATGTCAAGAGGTGTCACACTGTCGTGAGTATTTTTAGCACTTCTTGAGAAATAGCCACGTAGCATGTTGGTAGAGCATATTTTTGTGTACCTGTAACCCAATGAGGAACTGACACACTTTTCTTCGTTTTTATCTTAATATATGTCTTATAAGATCTCGTGAACATTTGTTCATGGGTCACTTAGTATGGGTTACAATGCGAACTGAGTCCAAATGAGATTCAGACCCATACGTAGTCATTATTTACAATTACACGTTAAATTAAATTTTTTCATAATAGCATTTACTTAGTTGACTAAATTAAATATTATTACATGAGTCACAATCAACTTGTACGACATGATATGAGGATTTGAACCTTTACCGTACCATATCCACACTTATTGAACAACATATCCCGCTGTAAGGCGCTGCCCTTATCAATGTCGACACAAAAAATAAAAAAGCATTACGAAATTTGCTCACACTATCGCCTGCATTGCATTTCAATAATAACATGGTTAGTATGATTAGGGGGCTACACTTCAAATCGTTAGGGGGAAAAATCAAGTAGCGTGCAGGATTTGGCACGAATTGAACAGTATGAGACGGATGGTAGATTTTCCCACGAGGAATCATAATTTGTTTCCACAAGGCAGCAACCGCATCTTAGACTAGTGACTGCTCATAATTAGGGTAACTTTTGCTCTTGCAGAACAGAGCCACCGACCTTACTACATATTGATGGTGTACCAACTGAGACTCTTTTAACGATAACGTACTTATACCTGACGATGACTTAAAATGATAAAACTCGGTCATTCATGATTTGGAATGCTATTAATTCACTCTATTCCATGGGCTCTTCGGTATTTATGACATGTACAACGACATTAACCGCAGGCTAGTTACTCGGAGGATCATTTGTACAGAATTTGACAGTTGAGCTCACCGCTTATGCACAAAGAAATTCGCACTGACGTCGCTTGAACGTGATCTAGTTCAGCGGCGTCGGAAGTTAGGGGCAGGGGGGCATTCGGCCCCCCCCCCAGAATTTGCCCCGGGCCCTTGAAAAATTAGTCTTCATTATTAAAAATCAAATTTCACTTGTTTCCATCTTGCCTTTTCCCTTTTGACGCATATTCTACCATCTTCATTTACTTTTAGCGGAATTCTAGTCTCTACCCCCTCCTATCCGCAAAAAATGCGGGCCCTGTTCAAACTGTGACGACGCCCCTGAACTAGTTCCTTTGAAAGAAACAAATAGACGATTAGTTGCATATTCATTCAATTGCAAATAGCTGAGGCGTATTGATGGAAAAACTGATGTCTCTATCAAACCATTTTTTTGTTTCTTTACCGAAATTTTTTTAAATTCTCTAGTTCCTTATAGCCACTTGGTTATGAAATTTACAAGAAAATGTTTCATTTCCAAAAATAAAATATAGGAATATCCCCGGAGTATTTTCATGAGGACGAAAAAGTGGACACGTTATGCCCCAAAAGTGGCTACTATTAACTCATTCACAAATTTTTATCTCTTTCGTGTTATATGATCACACTTAGAACTTTCAATTATACCGTTCCTAATATTAAAACTCGGATATTGGACAAGATATGCGAAACAGCAAAAAAGTTTCTGTTCAAAATGAGCGCAACCTCTGATTTTGAAAAGTTCATTTATTTCTTGGTAAAGTAAATTCGACAAATTATAAATACTGGGCTGTAACGTCATCCAATCAGATGACTTAACACTGCTTAATTAATAACTTAATGTCTGCTCAAAGTTTTGGAAAATGCTCCATTTAATGCAATATTTCAGTTTTTTAGTTACAAAATTTTCATCATCATCATCGGTCAGCAATTCTAGGATTGGTTTGGCACATTCTTCCACTCGGATCTTCTATCGGCCAACGTTTTCATATCAGCGTAATGGCTCTTTTTTACATCCTTTACAACCTGTTCCATGTATCACTTACGAGGCCTACCTACAATCTTCCCGTTCAATTTTCCTTCGACGATTGTCTTCATCAGGCCATTGTGTCTCAAGATATGGCCGATTAAGTTGTCCCGTTTCTTTTTAGTTTTCAGGATACTTCTCTTTTGTCCCACTCTTCTTAGCACTTCCTCGGTCGATCCATTAAATCTTCATCATTCTTCTATAACACCACATTTCGAATGCTTACACTCTTTTCTTCTCCGCTGCTGTCATCGTCCATGCTGCCGCTAAGAAACATGCTCCAGACGTACGTCCTGATGAATTGTTTCCTTACTTCTACACTTGTATTCCTAGCTGTTGGTAGATTCTTCTCTTGATAGAATGCCCTCTTTGCTTGAGCTATGTTACTGATCTTTCGTGCTTCAACCATCTTTAGTTGCTTCGTTTGTGACTTTTACTACGGCGGTTGTGATTTTTAAACAATGTGTTGACAACCGCTACTTAAATTATGTTGTCTGCAGAACTCCAGTATTCTCTCTCCTCTTTCGTTTCGATTTTCCAAACCATATTTCCAGATATTCTTCCATATTAACTTTCGTCAACGACAGCGTTCCAGTCGCCTAAAATAATTAGGTTTTCTTTTCGTATTACCAGTTTTAAAACTGCCGTGATATCTTCGGAGGCGTCATCCACTCATTCATCTTCGTAGACCGACGTAGGCATGTAAACGTACACCACAATGGTATCCGTAGGCTTGTTCTCAATCTTCACATTATAATCCTGTCACTGTAGTGCAGGAAGCTCTTCACGCGCAGTCCTGCACTCTTCCTGAGCATTATGCCTACTCCAGTGTTACCATTCAGTGATCCGGTTTGAATAATTCTGTAACTTCCGCTCCAGAAGTCTCCTTCGGGCCATTTCATTTCACTGATTCCTAATACATCGAGGTCCACTCTCTGCATTTCCACCTTCAGGTTCAATATTCCGTATGTCCAAAGTGATCACACGGTCCAATTTCCTACCCTAAAATGTTTATCACATTTGACTGATGTAGTGTCTCGGGTAGTCCCCTCCCAGAGATTCGAATTGGGTCTATTTTCCCTCCGGAATATTTTACTCTAGAGGGTTCCATCAGGTCTTGATAGAAAGAAAAGAGTGGAGTAGCTGCGACTCCTCGGGATAATAATGTGGTGGTTTCTCCTTGCCTTCCACATCGCAGTACTATAGCCGCTAAAGTAAATGTTACCACGCCTGTAATGAAATGGGTGTCGGTCTACCGACCACTGTGGTCTCCACCTTCATTCATAAGAATAAGAGCTGCTGCTCTCTCCTCCGGGTTCTGAGAAGGGTAATTGTTGGCGATATCTTCACAGGATCTGTATTAATTGAAGGCCTACCTTACCCAGGGATAGCTTTTCGTCCACGACTGCTTATTTAACGAGTAAGCTCGCTTATCTCGTAGCTAACCTCTATATCTAGAGAACGACCAGCCATCCGCAACGCGGCGAACGCACTTGGTGGCTTTAAGCTCAGCCGCGAGTATAAAATATTGCATACTGATAAATAAAACTTCGTATAATTAAATTAAAATATTCTCAATGCACATATTCCGCAGTAAATTTGCTTCATGGGTGCCCGATATGCACCGAAAAAGCATACATGAAGTAGTTTTTGTTATTTCAGTGTCATATGCGACTAGTGAAACTCTCCGGAAAAGACAGCAGCAGCAAGGCCAATGAGTAGGGAAAGGGTACTGAAGGAAACGATTTTCCACAAACCTGTAGCCCTGTAGATACTCACATAATTTAGCTAACGGTTGCAAACATCCGGAACCCTTCAAACGAAATTTCAATTTTATGGTTTTGTTAAGGAACTCTCAAAAATTCGCCACTGTACGACGGGTGGATTTTTTTTTAAGTTTTGATTAGCTCTTGAGGAAGGGTGCGTGTGGCTGTGTTCTCCAGCTTCCAGAAGAGACGGCGTTATGGAAGAGTCCACGAAGCCTTATAGAAAAGCGCAGTATCGTAAAGGATACAACAAAAGGAAGAGGAGAGATTGCAACGTGCAGAATTCGATTCGCAGGGAAAAAACCGAAAAAGGAATTTATTTCGCAATATTAAATTTACGAGATAATTAAATGTAAGGGCTCCTTCGTACGGTCCTTCGTAAAAAAATTTCGTAAACAAATCGTGGATCCTTGATATCCGAAGGGCGTGAAGATCCGGTAAACAGCTATGCAGTAATGGTGAATATAATTAGTGAACTTTAATAATTTGTTGTTACACTCTTTCTAAGAGTGATGTTAATATATTGATTTTATGTGCTCATAAACTGTATTTTCATTGTATTACTGCTTTATATAACCTTTTTGATTTCCTGTGCTAATGTTAGTTGGTAATTTATATACGAATTTCTACTGCAGGCTGTTATTTATGCCATTTATGTTTCTGTTTTCTCAACTTTTAATTTTGTGTAACAATGCACAGAATGGAAGATATACGTTAATTTTCAGGGTGATCATACTTAACTTGCTCATTATAATTACTAATTGTAACTAGTGAGTGCATAGTAGCCCAGTGGGTAGAGCGTTCAGTAACAGATTCAATTCCGGACGAAGCACTTTGGCATGATATCGCGGTTTGAATTTCAGTATCAGAGTTGTGTAAGTCGGAAAACTGGCCTCTTTACCCTGAATGTGTGAATTTCACTCACCTTCGACCTTAGTACGGCGGAACTCAACCCTGTCAAACCAGTCATTGGGTTTAATTGAGGGAATTATTGTAAATATGGTGAATTACCTGCGAAGAAAAAAGTTTTTTCACTAATAATCTCAATTTAAAACGGCGTGTTAATAAATGTGGAGCATTGACCATTAATACCGTTTAGTCCGTTTCGTTTCTGGTGTGTATAAAAGCGTATTCAATTTAACCGTAAAATCATAATGATAACCGAAAAACGTAAATGCACAACGTTCATAAACGAAATTTTTTGTTGCCTCCGCCATTGATATTCAAGTAAAAGTACTCTGGTAACAGTTAGAGGAAAATATGTGAGCGCTTTGGCCAGGTAAATAGTAGGAAACTGTAGAGAAACAACATTGAACTTTCACATTAATGAAAGACAAAAGTCGGAGTTAGTCACATATGCTAGGGGGAAAGACGATATTTTAAATAACCTCATTAAAAATGCTCACAATTACTTTACGAGGGCAACGTGCATCCCGCTAAAATAAATCATGGATGACTAATTTAATAACTTCAGTCCATAACATTTGACAACCACTAAAACTACACTACAAATCCAAGGCAACGCCGACAATCCCAGAACCCTTTAGGTGTTTTCAATTTTAGGTAATTGCTGACCTTTCTTACTCTCGACCACAACGAAGACGAGGAAAACAATTCACACTCGGCTCCGAAAAGAGAGCTCTCGACCTTATCTGTGTTCTGAGAAACTTGATCGCCGCCGCGATCCTGTCGCCGCCCCCGAAAAATCCCAGCTGCGACATATCAGGTCCCTCCCCTCAACTCCCCATTCCACTTTCCACGGTGGCGACGCTGATGGCAACTCACAAGAACTACTAGAGCCGCGAGATCATGGTGAGATGAGAAGCCGTTAAATCGGACTATTCAAAATGCGTTGAACACCCTTAACGTTAAATCTTGATCCGCGCTGTTCGTATCGGAACTAATGCCGAGAATTTGAATAAACAGAAAATGATTTTATCAGATATACATTCAAAAAATTCAATTGGAAATCTGTGAAGAGTCGTCATTGAATTTCTTTGGAAGAATCGGAACTCGGGGGCTCAGAAGCTATGATACAATGGAGGCGTTTACTTAGAACCAAATTAATCTTCTAACCACAACCATTCACTCATAAATCAAAAATTAAAATAAGAAAAAGTTGACGCCCACCGAAAAAGCTGCTTTGATATCATTGACGTCATTTTCCTCCCGTCCTTAACTGCTTTTAGGGGAAGGGAAAGGAGTGGAGGGGGGATTTTCGGAAGGTCTGCTCGCACAGATGCTATCGCAACTACTCCTTTTGGCAGAGTGAGCTGTGTCCCTCCCATTGCGAAAAGGCAAAGTAGCTTCGTGGGCTCAGTTGTGATTGGACTTAGTCGATGAAATCAGAGGTTGCACCATTTTTCCATTTTTCCGAAAGGGTTAAAAACATCAGTTTTTCGCCGCTTATAACTCGAGAAATAATTGACGGATCAAAAAACAGAAAAATACGGGTCTTTTTATTTTATAAACTCTATCAGATTCGGCAGTAAACAAAATATGATAAGCGACCACATTAGGCTACATGACTCATATTTTTTAAGGGCATTATTTTACCCGTAGTACGATGTTGCAGTGTTTTGTTTTATGTTGTATCTCTCTTCCTGAGCATATACAAACGAAACACGCTTTTTTGTATAGAGCTCATCTACATCTACATAATACCCGGCAAACCACGATCAGAGTGTGGCGCAGGGGATGAATTGACACAAAATGCATTATATATCATGCTTAAAAAGGTTTAGTAGCTACATTCTTGTATTAATTTTTATTTAAAAAAGCAATTTAAAAAAAGATAAAAATAACAAAGCAACCATGCAAAAACATCCTATTAGTTTGGTTATGCATAAAGTTCTTATACCAACTGCCCATGCTTTCCGTTAATATACTTGTATTTATACTATTGGATATATTTACATCTATTCATATTCCTAACTGTACGAGGAAAGAAGGAACGAGAAGGTACGAGGAAGGAAGGAAAGAAAGGAAAAGAAATTTAAAATCTGTCATTCGGCAATCAATTCCTTTAATGTTATGATCATGGTCCAGTCCATACCATAGCAAGTTGGAGTTCGCCAAATAGTTTCAATGTCATCACTGCATTGAGGATGAAGACTAAATAATTCGCTTTAGTCACTCGCTAAATTTTATTCAAAATTTGTGAACTAGTTTCTATTGCTCGTTCTAAGTATAAGTTCGTCACTGGATAGATTTTAAAAGTTACCTGACGTCCAATCTATTCAATCATCGAAATACTTTAGCAGCTTTATGAGCAGTTAAAATTTGAATGTAATGAAACGTGCAATACTCACCAGAAACTAGTTTTTGTTCCTTTTAACACTTGAGGTGATATTATTTACTTATTATTAATCTGAGAAAAGTGTTATTTATGCAGTGGAATTTGGTTTTTAATAGGAATTAACTGTATGAACAGGTTATAAGTTTTCATTCTGTTAATTGTTCTATTTTCATTTCCATGGCAAGCGATGTCTGCGAAAAAGGAAACAATGGACATATAAAACTGTAAATGTTCCTTTGTTCAAATTCGTAAATCACCGAACATTCTTTACAGATTTATTTGAAATTTTGATACAACGTTGCATTTAAATACGCGCTTGTTTTTGTACGAAATATTTTTATCACATGCATTATAACAAAGAGTAGAATTGCTTACTTAAAGTTCGTTTAAATTCATCACAAGAAATCATCCATGGTGTTGTCATCATCACCACTGAGGCAAGATTTTGAGCATAAAGTTGGGAACTGGATCGAAAGGGGAACAAATGCAATGGATGAATTCATCGCGGTGTGTTGGATACGCGAAACAAAGAATAAAGCTTTAGATGTCGCGTACACCATTTCTTAAAGAATAATAGTAAATGATAGGGAATCGTAGCCCAATTTTCAGGCATGAATTGTCAGGACCACAGTGCACTATCAGTCTTTTTTATCTGTGAAAGAATTGAACTTGCCGCGAGAAATGAACTTTCAGCGGGTAATGCCGTTGAGGTTCCCGCGGAAGGTTCACGATCCTGAAGTTTTTATAAAGTAAGTACCTTAGTTTTTAAAAAAATCGGCTTTAACGACTTGTACAGTGACGCACGCATCGGTGGCATGGTGACAAAAATATGCTCGAGTTCATGCTGTTCCTTTTAAGGCCTCTAAAATTTCCAAAAGGAAAGTTGGCTGGAGGTCGAGCGTGTGTGGGACACCTCTGCGCCAAGCAGAGGTGGAATTTTTGCCCGGCGAGTGAAGCCTCGATCACCGAGAGCGGAGAGACAAGCTCCCGGACTCCCGGTCTTCTTTCTTTTCTACGCTTCTCGAACATATTATTTGCTGCCGCAGGAGTGGTCTTGGGAGCCGCATTGGGGGTGGGAGTTCCCCTGCTCTTGTTGTTCTACCAGTACCTATTTTGCTACGAGATCTATTTAAGGCTGTATCCGAATTCATTAGCCATTAGGAATTAGCCATGTTCCTTTAGCCATCGAAGGTGCCTGAATTCCCCGATGACTAAAGGGAGAACGAGTTTGGACGAAAGCTACAGTGTCGCAACCTACGGTATAACAGTAGTACTTTAAAACAAATGAGTAGCAATAACCAGAATTGAGGTATTTCACTCGCGGTCATTTTTGAAGAACTTTTGTAAAAGTTCTTTTGTTCTTTTTGGAGTTAAAAGGATGATCACCGGAGATATTCTGTTTTGAATTAAAAACTATTTTCTCATAAAAAATCTACTAGCTTAAGCTCGAGCGTTGATATAGACTGTTATTATATTATTATTTGATCAAAAGCTCGCTGTAGCGGTAAGACTTTCTCCATTTTCGCCTACGTCTAGCATTACAAAGCCTATATTTCCAGATATTCCAAGTAGCAATCACCTTTCGGTTATTATTTTACGTAATCTAATGCTTTTTCCATTATAATTACTCAAAATTTGTTTTGAAGTGCTTCAATTTACAACCTAATCCATTGTTACGTCCAAGTGCAATGTCGTACCTAGAGTACATCTACTTACAAATTGTTGGTGCAGATAATAAAATGGAAAGGAACAGATCTGTTGGTGAAATACCCGGTTTGGTGATGAAATCGGGGCTGACGGTATTCATTTATTAAATATCGGCCGCGTTTTATTACAAATAATGTACTAGCAGAAGAGAAAACTACCGTACGAATTTCAAAAACTCATCAGTAAATTCAACCACTTGCCTCACAATTATTGTTTAAAAAACAGAAAAGCAATTTATCTCACCGATTTATAGAAATATTTGTGTTCTTTGAATATCTACCACTCTGAGTTTAATGTCTTAGCAAGATATAGTCATGAATTATTTTCCGTATTACACTTAGGAATTGCCTATTTAATTTATATTTGTCATTTTTAACATTTGAATTTCAATCTTTCTGATGGGAAAAAAACGAAATAATATGAAACTCACACATGAAGTATTTCGTCGGCTCCTTTATGAGCAATAAACATCGCGCAAGTAATTGTTAACATTTTGTTACCACAACAACCATTCTTCTACTCTTCAAAGGCGCTAAGAATTATGGGATGGTTTTTAAAGATGGCGACGCAAAAGGATACACTTAATGCTCACTTTGCTGAAGGCAACATTAGGTGACTAAATTCGGTGACTAAACTGATGCCTACGAATTCGGACACACTACAAGATGGCTTCCTCCCTACGAAGGGAGCATTTAGGCAGCTAATTGGCGAATTCGGACAAGGCCTAGGATGGATCAACAGAAGACTTCTGATATCCGATGATGTCACTCCTTTGTCATCGAATGCGACGAAACGAAATGACCGCCAAAGCCGTTTGAGGTCCACGCGTTCACTTCGGAATGTTGGACCTCACGATCTCGGATATATGATTGATCCAGTTGAGCATAGTGCAGAAATATCGCGCATTTGTTATGGTGCCAGATGAAGAACGGTAGTTGGATAAAATATCCCGTGTTTCTAACCATGTCAAATAGCTGGAAATTTTGAAAAAAAAACACTGCTCAACTTCCCTTCCCGGGAGTCGAAAACCCACTTTGTTGTGCTGACATTAAACCGGTCGTCGGATCACCAGTTAACCTCAAGAAAATGGAGCTCCTAATCGAAGCTGAGTAAAATGAATATATAACAAATTGCTAGGCTTGACTTCGTGGAACCACATATTGATTACGTAAATGTAAAACTTAGTACACTTAGTAAAATTCCACACTTTTATTAAAACCGACCTAGGTTTCGACTTATGCAGTCATTATCACAGGTCATTATCAAGGACCTTGATAATGACTGTCGATAAAGTCGAAACCTTGGTCGGTTTTAATAAAAGTGTGGAATTTTTCTGAGTGAATTCATTTACGTTATGAGTTAAATGACATCAAAAAATAACGTCTATAGAACGGAAAAAGTACATCGAATACAGGAAAACAGATGTAGCGGGACTGGAATGGCGCCGGTTGATACGTGTACGAGGACCGCCAGGATGGCGTTTGAGAGGAACATTACCTCTCACCTCATAATAAGAGGGAATTGGGCCATCATTACTTATGGCGGACTAAAAGTGACCTGGGGGGTTATAGATAAAATCCGAATTCCATTCAGAAAGTGACTTAAAAACGTAGCTCAACCTCGTAGATCAAGAAAAAATAATCAATTTGATTTCGAACTCCTATTTTGGATCACTTTAATGACAAATACAAGATCACATTGTTCTAATTGAATTTATTTGGGAATTTTCCGAAATTGGCATTGTAATTACAGACAAATGTTGTTAAAAAAATGGAGTATAACTTACATAAATCAATATTATAAAATCATGCCATACATTTTTTTCTCGAATACCCCTACCGATTCCTTTCTTTCGAGCCTTAAAATATTCGTAAGGCATCGCAGAAATCAAATTTGAAAAGATCGAAGTCCACCGTGGCCGAGAACCAGAAGTCGAAAGAGCCTACGAAAGAAGAGGAATAGGGAACATAAGGAAGAAAAGTGAGAGTGTCTGTGGGGAAGGAGAGGAAGCGAAGGGGAAAGAGGAACAGGGGGGTTATTTTGTAATCTCACCTTTTTAATGACTCTTTGCGGGAAGGCGGGAGATCCGTTTCGCTCTCTTAATGATCGGCTCACGAACGGTTCGTGAATTGACGAAGCATCTGTCGGTAGCGCTATCTTTTGCCGATCTCGGTGTGCTGAAGTTCTTCACGTTGTGCAAATTCCAATAATACAATTTAAAATCGTTTGTATCTTTCTCGCTCTTGCTTTTTTTTCAACTCAAGTTTCAAGTGGAAACGATGGTGGCTCCATTTCACGTTCTTTACGAAGATGAGATGGGAACTAATGGCAGGTGGAGATAATGAAACGGATCAAGAGTCGAAAGATACGGATCAGAGCGGATGAATCGTCTAAAAGACCAGCAAATGACCGGTAGTTCACCGCTTTAGATCCGAAGATGGTCACGCCGCCTGGGTGGCGGAGTTTAACTACGAAAAAATGACATATTATGACGTATTCTCACTAAAGTGAGATTATAAAATAACCCCCCTGGTGGAAAAGGGAATCCCGGCAAGAGCGGCGACTGGCATATGGAGGAATAGGGTGAGATGGCCTCCTCCAATGCCCATCGCTCCGCAGAAGGAAAGGGGAGTCCCGAGAGCATTGGCGATACATCTACATCTACACAAAACCCTGCATACCGCCATAAAGGTGAGTGACAAGGGGTGAATTCCCACCAAACACGCATTATGCATCATGCATAAAAGGGTTAGTAATTATATTCAAGTCTACAATTCACAATTTAAAAAAAAGATAGAAATAGCAAAGCAAGCATGTAAATACATGCTGTTAGTTTTGATTGCTTAAAGTCCTCATATCTACATGCAGTTCCATGTAGATGTAAGGATATAAGGATACCTATGCTATCCATTGATACTCTTGTATTTATACTCATCATTGTCAAGGGTCAACAACCCTAGGATTGGTTTGAAGCAGCCTTCCACTCCATTCTTCTATCGGCCAACCTCTCCATATTAACGTAGTTTCTCCCTTTCACGTCCTTTACGACCTGTTCGATGTAACTCATACGAGGCCTGCCTTTTCCATTTTTCCCGTTCACTTTTCCTTCGACGATTGTCCTCATCAGGCCATCGTGTCTTAAGATGGCCGATTAAGTTGTCCTTCTTTTTATAGTTTTCAGCAGACTTTTCTTCTCTCCCACTCTTCATAGCTATTTATACAATTAGATATGGCATGACTATGGTTACAGCCATTCATATCCCTAATTATACAAGGCAAGGATATTTTGAATCTTTCAGTTAGGCAGTCCATTTCTCGATTTTAGCTATAATTTTATTATTATGTTCCAGTCCACCATAATAACTTGTAGTTCACTAAATATTTTCAACGTCATCAGTGAAATCATTATCTTGGAATTTATTTAAGAGACTAAGTATAAATTTCAACTAACGGTCTGATAACGATTCCCATTTCAATTAATTTGACAGACTGGTTACACTAATACAGTTGTCATAACGTGAATTTACAAATCTTGCCGTTCTTTGCTGCAAATGCTCCAGTTCATTATTTAAGCCTATTTTGAAATGATCCCATGTACTGGCAGTGTAACCAAAATAAGGCATAGCAAGGGAAAAGTAGCTAATTTCGCGTGCATGATCGTCACATTTGCCCAGTTCCTTTTTGATGAATCCCACTTATTTCACGTATGTGTTTACCCCATAGAAAATAGACGGTAGTCGAATGGAAGAAAGTTTTGGACGAGACAGGAGGTAGATGGCCACACGGATATCAGAGACAGAGGAAACGGGAGGGTCGGAGCATATTACACCGCCTTGTGGTGCAATACCAACGAGAGCTGAGGGAACGAGGGAGAGTAGGGGAATATGTGATGAGGAGAGGGAATATGATTGCGCGGATTCCTCACCTCCATGCCTCTTCCTTCCTCTCGACAGGGGAATCAGGAAAATTGGAAAGGAAGCCCCTGGTGGCTTGGATTTGATAGTTGGTGCTGTTGGAGATAGTTGGTGCTGTGTTTGAAACAATCGGGATTAACTCGAATAGGTAACCAAGTAGTCACGTGGTACAAACAACAATGGTTCGTAGATTTGGCGCACTTGAATCTCTCAAAATAATCTCAATCATTGGCTTTTACTTGGTTTGTCACATCTGTCAGGAGCATAGAACCTCCGGATGAGAAAACTCAAGTGAAAACAATGAATGAGATTGTAACGAGCGGTTCAAACACGCCTAAATTTGGAAATCATTCGTGTTTGTACCACGTGACTCCTTGGTTACCTATTCGCGATTATCTCGACGGTTTCAAACACAGCCCCCCCCCCCCCCCCTGGGAACTGTGGACCTGACTCCTCAACCCCGGGACTCCACCATGCTGTTTCCTTCTGACTTCAGGAGCAGATAGGGAGACAGCGAAGAAAAAAACCGCCGGAACATCCAATAAAAAAAGGAGGCGGGGAAGGGCCTCCGTCGAGGGTCCAGGCGATATGGGGCCAAACAGGTGTAAGGCGGAACGAA
This sequence comes from Platycnemis pennipes, assembly GCA_933228895.1. Classification (NCBI taxonomy): domain Eukaryota; kingdom Metazoa; phylum Arthropoda; class Insecta; order Odonata; family Platycnemididae; genus Platycnemis; species Platycnemis pennipes. The sequence continues at coordinate 113,255,061 of OW121855.1, read as the reverse complement.
GCGAAGAGCGCAAGAGCAGGGGAGGAAGAAGCGGTGGAAAGAAAGATGAGTGCTTGCCGAGAAACTGTTTATTGTTAATGCCATTTAAAGTGTTAAAAAATCATTCCAGAATTTTTGGTTCACGAAAGAAATCACGTAATGCGAAGAATTTTAAATACATATTAAATATTGCAGGAATACACATCCCCATAAAACTGTGTATGCTCGAGTCAACTATTGACCAGAAATTAATTGAAATTGTTAATCTACGGGGGATCGGGTTGGTGTGGTGGCTAGAGTACTGGCTTCCCATCCCGCGGGCCCGAGTTCGATTCCTGGCAGTGGCGGATTTCTCTGTGGAAAACCGGTCCCCACCTGAGTGCCTAGTGGAGGGCATTTCTAGTTCAGAACTCCGTCCGTCGGATGGGACGTAAAGCCGTGGTCCCCTTGGCGCCTTTCGTTAAGAGTAGGTTAGTGCCGACGCCGGGTTTCTCTCCACCCTTCCTCCGCTCCCTGAAAACTCTTACCATTACCCAATTACCCAACTTTCCTAAATGGAGCAAATGACCTCAGCTGTCGGTCGCCTCCCCTGAAAAACCAACCAACCAACCTAATCTTATTTATCTTGTTGAATCTAGAATAATATGCTGGGTTTTTTTTAATGCAAATCTAACATCTTCAGTAAAGCCATCCGTTTCAAATTTCTGCAATAGATTTAATCTGTATCACGGTATCCCAGCGACGGCAGAGGTGGATTTTTCAGAGGCAAACCGGCTCATAAATTATCCATAAATTATAAAAGATGAATGATTTAACCTTAACCTTCTTGTCTAGTGGAGGGCCGTCCATCGGATGTGACGTTTAGCTGTGGCGCATGTCGTTAAGAGAATGCCGACTCCGGGTTTCTCTCCACCCTTCCTCCGTTTTCCTGAAAACTCCTACCATTACCCAATTATCCACCTATCCTAATTGGGACAAATTACGTCAGATTTCGGTCGCCTCCCCTAAATAACCAACCAGCCTTGTTAATCTACAATAGGCGACGGGGATAGAAACGTGGAATATTCGAAACTTCGCAATGCTAAACGTCGTAACGATTCTGGTTACATAATTTCGTGTAAAATTGAAGGAAGATACGACACTGAGAAATATCCAACAACCCTCGGGTGAGGAAAAGCGTGTAGAAAGAGAAAACATTCTCAGGGACACTTTTTGGAGAGGGAGGGGAGTTATTTTTGCCGAGAGAGTTGTGAAGATGGGAGGTCAAATGGAAAGAATTCGATGGGGACCGGCAGCGGTCAAGTGTTGGTGCACGCTAAACTTCCGAAGTCTGCTATGCTTGAAATTGGTTTTGTCTAACAGGGATTTATTCATTTATCGTTTTTAATGTTTACCCAACATATAAATATAATTACAGGGTAGACAATTAATTATCGAACAAGATAATACAATGTTATTTGCACTGGTCAAAACGCTAGACAAAGAAGATAATACAAATATTAATAACATTGGACATTTATAAATATCAATAAAATTTACAACATTACCTCAGTGTGTTAAGTTTAGAAATAAGTTCTTTTAAAAATTTATTTCTGTCTTGATATAAATTCAGATCATTGCAATATTTGTTGTATGTAATAAACAATTTATTAACAGAGAATTTTTACAATATTCACTATTAACATTCATGACATAAAATGTCTTCATATTTCTACCCTTTCTGGATGGAACATGGAAATTTATTCGATTCAACAACATGCCACATTCTCCTTTATTTATTACGTCATGTAAAAATATATGATCATTCAATATTCTTCGATCAAATAGTTTATGGAAATGGGATCTGATACTGTTATTTCTGCGCGTAATTCTAATGCATGCGTCACAACACCTTTCATCAAGTCTTCTAAGGAAGGGAATTACATGCTGCGTAAAGCTTCGTCATTGGTTCGTTGGGTTTTTTATGATTTATTTTAAGGAGATTCCGCCGAGACTCCGAGATTCAAAATGCCGTAAAAGAGCTATGTTATTTAATGAATAAATACAGATCCAGAAGAACACCTATATGAAAAACCATCTATTGGGTGATAGCGGATGCACAATAATTCTATGAGTGTGCTATTATATAGCGTGTTGTAGTTGCATTCTATTTTTTACAAGTTCTTTTAACTCATTTTGACTTTGAAACATGACTGACGTGTTGTTGCCACGTTTAATTTATAAAATGAAAATACATACTCAATCCCGCTAATACGTATTGTAAAATATGTTAAATATTTTTTTACTTAGTTTTAAACTACTCTCTTGCAAATACAACTCTTTGTTTTGAATTTTATGAATATTGATATTTTTGAAAATTGCTTGGCAAAAATGACGCTGCTACCATTTGGAAGCATTGGTATTAATTACACCATTTCAATAACCAATGAAGTATTTCAATTACATAAAAAATTTATGAAGGACCTTAGTAAGGTATATTTCTAATTAAGTTAGTAAATAGGCTTGTAAGCACGTTCCGTCACAAGTACCGTTTCCAATGATAACAACATACTGTAGCGCCACTTTCATGTAACTAAGGCTTTTCTGCTTTTTTTCGAGCAAACATTTATTAATATAAATTAAACAAGTGTAGTAAAATGAGCACTTTTTTACAGTGCTAAATTCTACATAAAATTGCGCATCTAAAATTAGTTTTTCGTGAAAACTAAATTTCTGTTTACATTATCAATCTGCAAATTTTACTGCAAGAGCCATGCTCAGCCGTATAGCCACGTATAAAATAGCTGATTATCAAAGTCTTTTTTCTTCAAACATATGATGGAAATACCCCATTATTTTATCGCCAATCGATAGAAGGCCCAAAAAATTGTGTCCTGAAATTTTCACAAAAATGACATGTACTCGGTGGAGCCTCCTAAATATGGAACGTTTCCACCACATCACACCTAAATCTGGTTTGTTTACTAGTTAATAAGCTTTAACGGAGTGCACCGTATGCCTGGAAGCGTCCGCAGCACCACCTATTGGCAGGCAGAGGAAAGAGTGTCACGTCACTCGTATAATTTACCGGCATGCAATTGTTTGCCGTCGCAATTTCGCGCCATTTAATTTTTTTTAACTTTTTGATGAATGAAGAAGAATACTTAACGCCATTTTAAAATCTAATAGCCTTAAATATGCACTCCAGAGATTATAAATTTTTTATTGAGGAAATAAAAAAATAACAGGAAACTACCCTTTTAACACCACAATCAACAAATTATTATTATTTGCTGTTTTCGGTTGGAGGGCCCGTTGAGGGGATGTAGTTAAATAAGATCGCCGTTCGTTGAATCTCTTCCGGTCCCTAAATCGCTCCTTAGAGCTTTCACTGCAATCCACCAGGGGGGGCAGCGACTGCTAAAAGAGCGGCAGCGGTGGGAGAGAGGAATGTTCAAGGTGAACACAGCGAATCATCTCCACTTTCAGCTCAAGGTCAGACGGAATCATGACTCCATCATTGTGACGCTGGTTCTTGGATTACCTGAAACGTCCTCCGATTCCGGTTAAGATTTAAGGTGTAAGATTCTATCCTGTAAAATCAGAACTACTCTATAATATCCTACGAATAGAAACTTTGAAACAATTGTTAAAAAAAGAATCATGTTCCGAGACATTGTAGGGATAGGGAGAGAGGAATATGGAGAAGATGGGTTATAGGAAGGTTATGAATACGGATATTGAGGAAAGTGGTGCAATGGACTATGTAGAAAGTGGGGGAGAAATTACGTTGAAGGTCATGAACGACGTTGGTGGGGACAAAGTTGGAGGACGGAAATTAGAGAGAGAGAGAGAATAGAAAACGTTCTTTATTATTCTGGGACTATAAGTCCCCTGGCACATCGAAAAAAATATTACATGCCAAAATGAAAAAAAAGAGATAAAGCGAATATAGTCAAGGCAACAGCCGTGCAATTTCATAATAGAGCAATATTACACTTATAAATTAACAATGAATAATAAATACGAATGTAATGAGTACATAATCATTAATTGGTAAAGGTTTATTGGTTAAACCATAAATTGGTCGAAACAATAATTGCATAAACATTACAATCAAAACCACTATATAAAATGAAAGAAAAGAGAGATATGTGGGTGGTGAAATTAAGATGGGACATTTTTACTCCTTGTACGATTAAAGGGGAATAAGTACCTTTCATGGTAGCTGAGAAATTGAGGAGAGTTTTTGTCGTTTTGCAAATGCTGTCAAGGTTGACAGTGTGTCTGTAAGGTAACACAGGGAATATTTTTGCTGTTGCTATGCAGTTGTGGAGGGTGGGGAAAACTCCTTCAAGTAAAATGTGTTCGAAAATAGATTCAAATACGAGATACGGTACTCAGTAGCAGGAGAGTAGCACACTCCCATTTGACTCAAAATCGCGGCTTAAAACAAATGAAAAATAAATGGTACAGGAAAGGAAAAAAAATAATGGAAAAATCGTAAGTAGATATGATGCGACGGTAGGGGGCTCCACTAGGCGGTGGGAAGCTTATGGAAAATTTCTTGGCGCAAGTTAAGGCTGCGCGCCGTTAATAAATGTGTTCATTAAAAACAATGAAGCAGCGTCTGCGACTGACTGCACAGCAAGAAGCGCCTCCGAGCGAGAACACGGGAGAATGCGAAGCGGGGAAAGGCGTGGAATCCTAAAATAAGTCGGCGTGGGTCCCCCTACAAGAAGCCATTCCTCTGGCTGCGTTCCAGGCACTTTCCCCTGCCTGCCTACCGCGCCGTGGATTCATCTCCCCTGTCGGCAGTGGAATAAGAGGATTGCGGTTGCATTCCAAAGCTATCGTAACCACAAGCACTGACGCCAGCGGTGATACTGAATTATGAAACTTCTACCAATCGTTAACGGTGAGCAATAGTTCAAAAGTTGCAAAAATCATCATGCTATTTTTTCGGTTTCCATTGGCGCGAATACTGCTCAAGGGCCATTCTGAAATTAAGTGGAAATTTACGAACGAAAAAATGTATTTCTTCAATTATTGAATTTTATGTATTTTTATATGTAATGGTTTTTTTACTTGATGTATTTAAGTGATCTAACATTTAAAGAGAGGTCAAAAACACGTTAATAGCTAAATAAACTGAAATTTACGCTATCTCAAAACACGGAGGCGACACAAAATTCCACGGAGGTGACTATCTCATTTGAAATAAGCTATTAGCTGAAATCAATAGGGGGATATACCGATAAAATTGACTAAAATATGTAAGATGAACATGTAATTAAATAAACTATAAACTTATTGAAAGGAACTATCTTAAGGAAGGCTGCAATTGAGGCATTGAATACAAGCCTGAAATAAGCTATATCCGAATATTTTAGGTTAAAATGAGAAAATTTTCTTTTTATATATTGTAAAAGTAACCTTAAATTGAAAAAATCAACTATACATCACAGTTATTTAATGAAATAATTATGAATTACATTTGGTCAACTCCATATGGTTCCCTGATCACCTCCGTGTACAATGGGTCCCACGGAGGTGACATCCTTGGAGGTGAAAAAATCAAGAGTTTACCACAATTACACGTCGCATAAAACTCTTGTAGCAGTGTGCTTTGATTTTAAGACATTTCTTTATGACAACAAGCCATACCACAGAAGAAATTCTTAAATAGGTAATAATTTTTAAAATTATAGACGACATGGAGGTGACACGCAATAAAAGAACTCGATGTTTTTACACCTAAAAGCAGAAATAAATAGACCAAATGTACTTACTGTTCAGAGAAACACATTCTCCAAGCTAAATGATTGCTAGTGCTTTCTTACAGTTAAAAATTCAAACTTGTGCTGCTTCTTGGTGGATTTTACAGAGCGTTTTCTATTTTCCCATGGAGGTGATGTAAATTGCATAGACATAACTTTCAATCTTTATATTTATCTCAAATAGAACTCAAATATTCTATTTTTAGCCCAAGCTTTAAGGCATTGGTACTGGCTAATTACGTGATGGTTGAATAAATTAATTTACTCAGTACAAAAAGTTTTATTCTCAGTTCTTTGAGTTAAAACACGTCATGGGACACCCATGGAGGTGACATTTAGACGCTTAATCAACATTTTTGCCTTAAATATGTAACATTTGGTATATTAGGACATTTTGTTAGTTAATATTCCTATTTTACTATTACTTAAAATTTTATTAAATAAAATCAGTAGTTAAATAAAGCAGAAAATAGTCAAGGACTCATATTTCAACTTAATTTCAGAATGACCCTCGTATGGCCATTTTACATCGGGAAAGATAACCAATAATTGATACACAAGCCATGCCCTGAGGGGGAGTTTTTGAAATCATTGGGATTATCTCGAATAGGTAACCAAGCAGTCTCTTGGCACAAACACGAAAGAATGGTTTGCAAATTTGGTGTGTCTGAATCGCTCGTTACAATGTCAATAATTATTTTCACTTGAGTTTTTCTCTAATGTCTCTACTATAGAGCCCCCTGATAAGATAAAACACAAGGGTAAACAATGAGAGGTGTAATCAGCGGTTTTAACACACTAAATTCGCGAACAATTTGGTTACCTGTTGGAGATAATCCCAATGGTTTTGAACACTACCCAACTGGTGGAGGTTTTTTGAAACCGTCGGGATTATCTCGAATCGGTAACCAAGGAGTTACGTGGTACAAACACGAAAGTTTTGCAAATTTTAGCGTGCCTGAATCGCTCGTTACAATATCATTTATTGTTTTCATTTGATTTTTTCCATCCGCCTCGGCTATAGAGCCCCCAGATGAGATATACGATAAGTTTCACCATTGAATGAGGTTGTAATCATCGGTATTAACACAACAAATTTGAAAAACTTTCATGTTTTACCACGTGACTCCTTGTTTACCAATTTGAGATAATCCCGACGGTCTCAAACACAACTGCTCTGAGTGATGAACATTTGATCCAGGAGGGACTCAAACCCAGGACCCCAGGAATAGCAATGACTTTACCCGGTACCACAGAGGCCGGTAAAAACGAATTTAAAAACAAAAATTTAGTAACAAATTACTGGGCACCTTTTTGGGGACGTTAAAAAAATCTTATGATGAGGATAGATTCTGTAACTTGGGTGTTTTTTTTACCATAAGCGGTGCATATCATGAAAAATTGCATCCGGCCGTATCGTTTCCGATTCTGTAGCCCGTTGGTGAATTTTCTTCAAACCGATTATAATGTACGTGGTATATAATTGGCTGAAGTCACCAAGTAAAGAGACATAGATGAGTCACATGACTTGAAGTCTGGTCACCGTAGAGAATGGGAACTGGTAAATAATCCACAAATTACATTGTAATAATCGTAGTTATCATTAGTTCATCATCCAGTGTAAATGGAATCACAAAACCAAGACAGCGAAATTCAGTGTTAGCTACAAACATTGGTAAAGCAAATAAATAAATAAACTCTATGGTGACAGCGTCCATAAACTGTTGATTTAAATTAATACGTTATGAGTAGTGTAATTTATCATTATAATTATATTCACGCGCCATCCTTTCCTTTAACGTAACTACATCTACATAATTCCCTGCAAGCCACCACAAGGGTGTGTGGCAGGGGGTGATTGCTCACCAAACATGCACTACATATCATTCATAAAAAAGGAATAGTATTAATATACTAGTCAGAACTTCACTATTTAAAAAAGATAGAAATTGCAAGCAAACATGCAAAAACAATCTGTCAGTAGGGTTAGCTTTAATTACTCTTACCAACATGCAGCTACCAATGCTATTCATTGCTACTCTCCGATAGGACATATTTACTGTTATTCGTATCTCTTCTTGTACGAGGGAAAAAGGACATTTTGAATCGGTCAGTTCGGCAATCAATTTCTCTAATTTTATGATTATGGTCCAGTCTGCCAAAGTAAGTTGGGGTTCGTAAAATATTTTTAACATCATCACTGAAAATATTGCCTTGGAATTTGTTTAAGAGATTAAGTCTAAATTTCAACCTGTGATCTGACAATGATTCCCATTTCAATTCATTTAATAGACTGGTTACGCTAATATAATTATCGTATCGTCCCTTTGTAAATCTTGCCGATCTTCGCTTCACACGTTCAAGTTCATTACTTAGACCGATTTTGTAGGGATAAACTACGTGATGTGCAATGTTTGTTTCCCTCAGATAAAATTTCGGAGCCTCAATATATGCAGGAGGTGAAAAAAAAGGTCACCAAATGAGGCGGTGATCGTCTTTAACTTTGTTTTCGATGAAAAACATCACCTCGTTACAGAGTTGGAAGAGCGATGACGCTACGCGATCGGTAGAGGCTCATCTCCGAATTAAAAAATCTCACCCATGTGATGTGGCGGGAAATGTGTTCGAAACCGTCGGAATTATCTGGAATAAGTAACCAAGGAGTCACGTGTTATGAACACGAATTGTTCGCGAATTCGGTGTGCTATCTCTGAACTAACTGAACTGGACTGAAAATAGCCTCTGGTTACAACCTCATTCATTGTTTGCACTTGCGTATTATCTCATCTGTTGGATCCATAGTCGAGGCAGGACCTAAGGTGAAACATTTATGGAACGATAAATTTGATTAAATTTATTGTTTAATAAATAATATTCTTTAAGCGATTCAGACCAACTAAATTTTCAAACCATTCGCGTTTTTAACAACTACCAACTTGGTTACCTGGTTACCTATTCGAGATAATCCCGACGGTTTCAAAGGCCCCCCCCCCCCCCCCCACTTCCCCAATGTTCTCTTGAAGGGCTACTAAGAAATGTCATTCTGGAAAAATTCCTAACGCTGAAGCTAAGATAAACTGCACAGCATACAATAACATAAAAAATATATGTATGAAGGAACTGTACACACAGGAAGTTGAATAAAGTGTTCCTTAATAGGGCCAGTGGAGAGGTGCGTCAAACCAGTCCCAGGATCGATGACTAATGATCATCGTACAGTTTTTTTCTGTGATCTTATCGTAAACGACAATATTTCGGTACCATGTAGTATTACTGGTTAGATAATAGTTTTATAAATACGAATTTTTGTGTTTCCTGATACGAGTTTGCTTTTAAAAACTGTTACTAGGCTCCAGTAGGTTCTTTCCGCAGTTGCAAGTCGGGCGAGAATATCGTTCTCCTCTTTATTTTTGCTTTTCATCGTTAACCAAAGGTACTTAAATTGTTTTTTTTTGAACTTATGATTAATTATTTCTAAATATTCTTCTTACTCTTCATGTTTGCTTATTTTCATGCAGTTGGTTTTGCCTTCATTTAATTGTAGGGTCACTTTCTTGGCTGCAATTAAAAATATTGTAGTTAGTTCTTTAAGTTCTTTATTTTCGGCCACAATCACCACATCATATGCAAATGCCAGCAGATTATTGTTTTCGGAATCCTGGCTCCTCCTGGACCATTTCTTGTCTCCTTGTCCGCCTCTTCCAACGCTGAAGAGGAGGGGTGAAATGTGAGTCATATAATTTTACATATTTGTTAACCGGTTGCTGAGACATCGTAATTTGCTTAATCCAAGATAGTTAACTTCATCTTCATTAGATCATAGGCTAAATGCCTATGCTCATGAATCTCCTGCAGAAATTTAAAATGGATAGCTTTACTGATTATGTTATATGATCATTAAAAACCTTTGCGTATTATGCTAGACATCACCAGATAAATAATATTAGAGAGATAGATTGTCGCACCGATGGATTCAAAATGCCATTTGTTCCCCTCGCTTTAATAGAACATAATAGGCAGCATAGCAAAGGGATAGGTACGTGAAATATTGTCAGATTAGTCTGCAGTGCATGATGCATGTACTAACATTACTAACCCATGCATAGCAGGTACATAGAGATAAATAAATTTAGATATATGCCATTGTAACCCATACTTCCTTTATTACTATGTAGATACTAACCATCTAGCTGCATGTGACCCTATTATATAACACGTTTCCATGTAGTAGCCTAGTTGCATGTCAAAAGTGCATGTTTGTTGATCTTCACCCCCTGTCACACCCTCGTGGTGAATTACAGGGTATTTTGTGGATGTAGACATTCTTCAATGGTATGTGTTCATTTTCTCGAAGTAAGCTGACGACGTTGCAATGCACGTGTCGCATATCAATCATACTCAGGACACGAAGCCCTCCCGAAGCCCGAATATGCACATACTTCGAACTAAATGTTTTCTAATTTCATGTGCCAATGAGAACAAATCGAAAATACATATGTGTAAATATATCTTTGAAAAGAGGGTACGTTTTTCTTATGAACAAATGAGGCTAGAGCGTCGTGGATTGGTCGTATAGTTTTGTAACGTAGATACTTACTTATACTACAAGCTGACTTCACCTTGCGAATGAAAAAAAAAGTTCCCTACGACCAATAGGTGCCGATTTACGATACGAAGTTACGAAGAGGTTAGCCATTAAGAGAATCGAGTGGAAAAAGAGCTCCGTCGACCAATATTAGGATTGTGTACTAATGAAAATTATAATAATTCCTTCTTCTCACATTTTTTATCGATTTTATTAACGTGAAAAATATGCTTGTCTGTCATTCCGGGTTAAATTTTACATTTGAATTTTTCACCCGCTTCCTTTTGCTCATCTGGATTGAAATTTTGAGAAAGTACTCATTCTTAATGACAACAAAATGTTTCACTGTAATTAATATGATTTAATTTAATAATTCTGAAAATAACTCAAGTATAATAAATGTATGATGGCGGTCAACAAAATAGTCCAGATGCTAGAACCGTATTCAGTCACCAGAAAGTCAATGATTTAGTACAGAAATTCATCATTCATCTTTTGTAAGTGTCTATGGTGAATGAATACTATTTATATTGGAGTTCCCCTTAACAACCACATAGAAAGTAAACCCAAAACGTTTCTGGGATTTCAAGACGTCCTTCAAGTATCGATAATTAGCGAAGAGCTCTCTTCGGCAGTGGCGTCAAAGGAAGATAGCCATACCATGTTGGTGATTTCATAGCTCATTTACCTAGTACTGAAAATAAAATAATAATCCAAAATAAATCCAGAATAAATCCAGAATTACACAGAATATCTCATACAGGTGGATTAAGAAAGGACTCACGATTTTTTTGTGTAAAATACCCATTTAATCGGGTTTACACCTCGAAAAATATTTTGAGCTCTTCACACAGAACTTAATTTACAATTTGTGCAAGCATAGGAGTTCCTGGATGAAGATCAATTCGGATTCAGGAAAAGTAAGGGTACAAGAGAAGCAATATTTGCCCTTAGGCTACTTATAGAGAAGAGAATGGAGAAAAAAAACCCGACCCGACCTGGAGCATCAATATTAAGATCGGAATTTGACGCAGCAGTATGGGACCTTTGGATGAATTAGGCCTCTGGAATTAATGATATCCTAGAAAAATTAATAAAAAATGCAGGAGAGCAGACATTAACCCATATCTACAAAACCATCTGTGACATGTATTCAACAGGAGAAATACCAAGGGACTTCGAGAAAAACATCATAATTCCTATTCCCAAAAAGAAGAGAGCGGAGAAATGCGAAAATTTTAAGACTATAAGCCTGACAACACATGCATCAAAGATATTGACAAGGATCATCTACAGATGAATAGAACGAAAAGCACAAGTGTTCTTGGATGAAGATCAATTCGGATTCAGGAGAAGTTAGGGTACAAGAGAAGCAATATTTGTTCTTAGGCTGCAAATAGAGAAGAGAATGGAGAAGAACAAATCAACCTACATTGTATTTGCGGATTTAGAGAAGACTTTTGACAATGTAGATTGGTATTTAATGCTTGGGATTCTGAAAGGAATTGGAGTGTCGTACAATGGCCGAAGAATTGTTCACAGTTTGTATAAAAACCAAGTAGCTGTGATTAAATCTGGACCCAGCTGTGAAGAAGCAAGAATAAGGAAAGGAGTGAGACAAGGCTGTGAACTTCCTCACATAATTTTTAATGTTTACAACGAGAGAGCCATCAATGAAGTCAAAGATAAGTGTTATATATTTTGTATATGTCTTAATGCTATGCATTTTTATCTGGTGTCCCACAGTCAAATATTCATCAAATTTTATTTGGTTCACACATTAAATTTAGTAAACAGCGTCCCTGTGGAGAGAAGTGCGTGGTGGTATAACCTAAAGGGGTAAAATATATTTATGGTTTTTATGTTTGTAGGTATGTGTGTGTTTCCGTTTTCACGGTTATGTGTGTGTAAGTCAGCGCCCTGCGTGCTTTCGTACAAATTTTTATGTTCAACGGTGTAGGTACGTGTGCGTGAGCACGTCTTTTGCTCGAACGTGCGTGTATATTTATAGATGTGCGTGCGTGAGGGAATGTTCCAGATGTCATAAGCAAAAATAAGAATAAAATTCACTCATTTTTAAAATAATAGTGTAATATCCAAATTTTTTTCGCATTTTACACTAAAATATCCGTAGAACTGCCCCACGCACGGCATGGTTATTAGATGGGTGTTTTCAAGTCAGCGCTTCAGACTGGGAGGAAAGGTACCTCTTATAAAATTTTACACAGATATATTTTAAAATACATGACTGAAATTTCTAAAACTAGAAGGTAAAATCATGGATTCCAGCCGGTAAAAGACTGTATCAATGCATCAATGAAATTCGGGCCAGAATGAGCGGGTGTGACATCTATTGCCGTTTTGTGAAACTCGCTTCTCTGACTTCGCAGGCTTCCAGCTTGCAGTGCCACTAAACTCAAGGCATGGAACTAAAAGTTTGGTGGCGGGTCTAGTTGCATGTTTAAAACCGTTTATGAAAAAATGTAATAAAATCATTTTAGTTATCCCAAGGGGATAAATCCTTGAAAATTAGAACGGTGATGCATAAAAACGTTGCAATATTGTGTTATGTTAAGATGATCAGGCTTCTTAGCGGAGACTTATTTTTTAATTCTGGTTGAAGTATTTTTCTGGATTTTTTGATAAAGTAAATGCGAACCGAGGTAGTGAGAGTGACTGTGAAATAAAAAGTTGAAAACTGAAAAAAATTAGTCAATCCTATCGTTTCCTCGAAATGCTTCATTTTAAAGGAATACTCCCCAAGTAAGCACCCAAGGAATGTATCTAGCCGCAAAGAGAGAAATGAAATATATTATACCAAGGTTTGGCATGAATAGAATAAAAGTGTAACCTATTCAGAAAATATATTATTCTAATGTAGCTGAAACACTTTGAGGTTAAAGAGTTTGAAAATTAGAAGAATCGCAATCGAGTGATGAAGTGAAAGTTTTTGCGATGGGATTGGAGACGTAGAAAACAGAACTATGGGGTCGACTTCAAAATAAAAAAATTATGAATAATCTGCACCTCAGCTGCAATGGAAATTTTTTGCGTTATAAGATTTAGGGGCCATGGAACAAAAAAAAGAGATAGCTAGCTAGATAGATATTTTTTAATGCTCAAACTCATACATATGATTATGCAATGAATGAAAAAGCTTGAACTTTAAGTAGGTAGCTTACAAGGGTAAACATGAATAAAGCCACCATCAGAAAAAAATAGTGTTAGAATTCAATTATTGTACAATCAAAATCAAGGCGTAATAAAAATATAAAAAATATAAAAATTAACAAAATGTAACCAAAAAGTATGTATAAGTTGACATAACAGGATTGGCAAATGATATTGAAGAATGATATAGTTTTCTGTACATATAGTTTTCTGTAATTATAGTTTTCTGTACATTCATATATAGAGAACATATAGTTTTCTGTACATTCATAGATAATTTGTTATGAAAAAACCATAGTCTTAGGTAATATAAGTCATTTTGCATATCATATCTTAGACGTTCCCATGTGAATTTACTGTTACATAGTGCAAAATCACCCGCAAAGTAGTAAAAAAAGAAAGAAACAGTAGAAAGTCGTATGTTGTCACTTAGATTTATAGCATTCTGTGTTACACTAGTTACTTCTCTTACCCTTCCCCAGTCGTTCTGAGCACAAATCTCAGCATCGCAAAACAACCCTCGCCTAGGTGGCGGTGTTTGCAACCTTCGGAATTATCTCGAATAGGTAACCAAGGAGTCTCGTGGTACAAACAACAAAGGGTTCGCAAATTTGGTGCATTTTTATCGCTATTACAATCTCGTTAATTGTTTTTACTTCAACTTTCCTTAAAATCAGGCTCTATGCTCGAGGTGGATGAGATAAAACTAAATAGTGAGATGGTATTGTGCGATTCAAATAGACAAAGTTTGCGAACCATTCTTGATCGTAGCACGTGACTGCTTGTTTACCTTCTCGAGATAATCCCGACAGTTTCAAGCATAGTCCCCCCTACTTTTAGTAATCATAATCTCTGCTGAAGATATCGGACATTTAAGCCCTCGCTACATTCATTTAATCTTCGTGTTATGCATATCTAAATAATTTAATTCCCGAGATTTTAACTCCTACTTCTCGGCTTAATTTGGCATGAAGACTTTGGAATAGAATACACCTCACTCGGAAGGAAACCAGTCGCGGATCGGGTTGATATGCTGGCTGGAGTATTGGTCTTCCATTGGGAGAACCTGGGTTCGATTTCTGGCAGAGGTGGATCTATCAGTGGCAAACCTACCCATAAATTATAAAAGATGAATGGTTTAACTTTAACCTACTTGTCTAGTGGAGGGCCGTGCATCCATCGGATGTGACGTTTAGCTGTTGCGCATGTCGTTAAGAGAAGGCTAATGCCGACTCAGGGTTTCTCTCCCCCCTTCCTCCATTACCAGAAATGTTCCTACAACTACCCAATTACCAACGACTCCTAAATGGCGCAAATGACCTTAGGTATCTATTGGTCGCCTCCACTCAATAACTTATTTAATTCGCTCTTCGGTAGACATAAATGCGAATGCATATGTCATAGACCGCTGGTAAATGTAACCAAACTTCGTTCAATGGGGCCAAATTACATACATCTTTCACCGCTCTCCCATCTCAAGTGAAGGTATCCTAGAAACAAATCTTAATCTTTTAAGGGAGCTATCTCCGTAGTAGTATGTCCATTGTATTTAGAAAACCGCTCGAACGATTACTACAATCTTTCATATATTTATGAGTTAAAGAATCCAGAAATCAATTGGGATCCCCATATTCATAAACTATTGATGTTAGGCTAAAAGTGACAGAGTAAGTAAATGAGTTCAAATCCAAATGGATTACATAAGAAATACATAGAGTTTGTTTTTTTTTCTTTCAGGATTTATTCTTTTTTTAATCGAATTAGAAATAATTTCAGAAATATCGTGGCAAGTTTCATTATGAGGAAACATACGTAAATACTCTAATTTATAATGTCCAATTCAATAAAAACATCCTTGAGTTTTCTGTGTTGATTAGAAAAAGATGTTCAATTAACTCCTGATGGTATCGAAATCTATCAAATTAGCTGGCATACTACCACTTGAGCTAAAAGGAAGTAATATCATATTTATGGAGGAAAATGCAGAATTTTCCAAAAAAGAAGAAATCTCATCATCATTATTAGTCGCAAACCTTAGATTGGTTTGCAGCAGCTGTCCGTGGAATTCTTCTATCGGCTTATCTCTTCATATTTACGCATTTCTTCTTTTTCACATATTTCATCGCATATTCTATGCATATCATACGATTCCTTCCTTTTCCGTTCTTCCCGTCCACTTGTCCTTCAACGATTGTCTTCATCAGGCCGTCATGTCTCATGATGTGGCCGATTCTTCTTCCTAGGGCATTCAGAAGACTTCTCTTTTCTCCTACTCTTCTTAGGTCTTCCTCGTTGCTTACTCAGTCTATCCATTTAGTGTTCATCATTCTTCTCTTGCACCACATTTCGAATGCTTCCATCCTTTTCTTCTAATTCACTCCATAAGACTTCTCTTTGATTTCATTGATCGATCTCTCGACGTAAACATTAATAATTTCGAGAGAGAGAGAGAGAGAGAGCAAAGCCTTGTCTCACTCCTTTCCTTAGTCTTGCTTCTTCATAGCTGGAACCAGATTTAATCACGGATCCTTGGTTTTTATGCAAACTGGATCATTCTTCGGACATTTTAGGACACTCCAATTTCTTTCGGAATTCCAAGCGTTGATTCCAATCCACATTGCCAAAAGTCTTCTCTAAATCCACAACTGTAATAAACATCGTTTTTTTCTCCTCCATTCTATTCTCTATGAGCAGCTTAAATTGCGGCTGTAAATATAAACGTGGAAGTAGAGAAGCAATTCATCAGAAGATACAAAGGAGAGCGCTTCCTTATGACAGTGAAGCATGGGCATTAACAGCCGAAGAGAATTGAACACTAGAAGCTCTAAAAATGTGGTGCTACCGAATAATGATGAAGATTAAATTAAATGACCGAGTGATTAACGAAGAAATACCAACACAAAAGTTTTTAAAAAATTTCAGGTTAAAGAAAAGGGTACTCCGCTAAAACGTTTGAACTTTGACGGCCATATCTTGAAACATGATGGCGTGGTGAAAAAAATCAATGAGGAAAAATAAAATGGGAATAATTGCAAAGACAGCAAAGACAGAAATTCCATGAAATAGGATAATTTTTTCAGTGATTTAAAATGGAAATTAGATATAAATATGAAGAGGTTAGCTGTCAGGATAATGGAGTGGAGAGCTGCGTCAAACCAATCTGATGACTGATGATGATGATGCTCTTGCGAATATTAGATGTATCTGAAGGGCTTTGCTTTGGGATTAGATTACGGGTTTAAGCATCACGAAAGTGAAAATAATAACTGGTAAGCTATGGAGCCAAGAAGTACTTACATACATACTCCAAGATTAACTTTGGCGAGCTTGGCTTTACTATGTAACGACATCAATTTCCCGTAAGTTCAACTCTTTCCATGACAGTGCATGAGACACCAAGACAAACATGTGGGCGTTTACTGACGAACAATAGCTTTTATTTGATGTGTGACGAATTGCGGAATTCTCGATTTCGAATATCATATACGATTGCAAGATATTCCACAGAGAAAAAATCATTCGCCTTGACCGGGACTCGAACCCGGACCCCCTGATTTCCGGCCAGGTGCTCTACCAGTTGAGCTGCCAAGGCGTCCTCCTTCTCTGTGGAAATTCTAAGGCTTAAAGGAGCTAGATGTTGTCGGACTGCTAGACATGTAATGTCACAGAGCAGCCGAAGTCGTGCGCATTGGCGCCACCGTCCACGAGGTTAAAGCCGACTTCAAACACTGAGGTGCTTACTATTTTAACAAATTCAAAGCTCGCGAGCTAGCCGCGAAAACTTTAACGGAGTTACCCGCTGAGATGCACGAATGCAAGATATTCCACAGAGAAAAAATCATTCGCCTTGACCGGGACTCGAACCCGGACCCCCTGATTTCCGGCCAGGTGCTCTACCAGTTGCGCTACCAAGGCGTTACATTACATGTCTAGCAGTCCGACAACATCTAGCTCCTTTAAGCCTTAGAATTTCCACAGAGAAGGAGGATAAATATAGTAAATTATTAATAGTAAAATAACATTGAATCGAAAAAATAAATTCTGGTTTTAAAATTTCAAATTTATACTAAAATAAATGTATACGAATTATTAACTGTTGAATATATTAACTCTTTTAAGTGTTCTTAAGTTAGCAGCAAGAGTTAAAACACCTTCAAGTACTATCCAGTTTAGAATTAACCATGAACTAGGGTCAAAGTTCAAGTAAACTGAAAATAGCCGGAAAAAATTTAACTTGTAATATTAACCTCAGATCTAAAGGAATGAACTGATGGTAATACTATTGCAAACTAAACATTTTGCGAATAATTGTTACTCAGCAGAGACCTACTTTCAGTGAAGTACGTCGAGAACCCTGAGTTTGAGAGATAAACTATATCAAGAGAGGAAATCAATTTTAATACAGTTAGGTAATGTTGGTATTATTATGACTCTACTTCTCTATACTCTTCACACTGGCAACCTTGTTGCCGCAACATTCCAATTTGAGTTTCATCCGAGTCTTCAGTTTCATTGTAGGTTTTACTAAATTTAATAACAACTTTCGGAAGTTTTAAAATAAATAAAAACAGATTTTTCTACAACATGACCAAATACTCGTAAATAAAAGTTATTGATAACATGGCTTTATTTAGTTGAAATTTCATTTTAATGTGACGACAGAAAGAAATTAATGATACGCAATTATTTCCAAATAATACATTGTAAAGTTTATCTAAGGTACATTTTTACTCTAAAAGCAATTGTCAAAATAAATAATCTACAAGATAAATTTTATTGCAATAAAATTGGTTATACCCTTATGGAAGATGTAGCTTCTCCAACGCATGGGTATGGGTCTCGACGTATTCTTGTATGCAACTCGACGGAAAATAGCTCACAGTAAAATAGCAGAGAAGATTATCTCTCAGTAACTTAAAACAATCATTATCTATTTGCAAAATTACCATTTGGAAGAAGGGATACATTGTGAGACCTCTTATAAATTAAAGATGAATGTGTAACAGAGATTTTGATAAGATCGTATCCAGGAGAAACCGTCGACGATGTTTACAAACTTTCTTCGATTTATAATCGTGACTAGCGTTGACTATTTTTGGCGCCTTATTCACGATGAAAGACATCAGTTTCGCCGAAATTCAATTCCCCGCAAAGCCCAAGATCATGCTTAGCATATTCCTGGAATATTTTCATGGCATATTATTATATTCCTGGCAAGTTCTCAATATTCTCAGAATATACCGGAAATAATCCTAGCATATGCAATATGTCCGAACTGTAAGGTAAGCTGAGAATATTTCGAGGAATACATTCAAAATATTCCTGGAATATTCTCATTGGAATGTTGCTAGCATATCCTCAGAATGTTCCTGGAATAGTGTAATGACCAGGAATGTTCCTAGCATATGCGATTCATCCGAGCTGTAGGATATGCTGAGAATATTGATGAGGAAAATACTTAGAAAACTCCTGGAATATTCTAATTGGAATATTCTTGGCAGTTCGCAGTTTATTGTCAAATGGATGTATCTTATTTGTTTCACTGTTCCTGCCCTTCCTACTGCAATGCCGACATCAAGAAAGACTGATAACCCAGCCTTCTTAAGCACCAATTAAGCATTTGTGAGACTTAAAGCGACATTCATGATCTGTTTCAACCTGTTTCCGAACTAATAAGCGATTCAGACCGTGAGGAAATGTGCAGGGATGGGAATGGAAGGGTAAGGATGAGAAAAAGTGTAGAGAAATCAGGTGTCGGCATTAGCCTGCTTCAAAAGAAAATGTGCCTAGGGTCCACGGCTTAGCGTCCCAATTGATGGACGGAGTACTGTACTCAAATTTCTACATACAATTAGGCGCCAGTTTACCAATGAAAAATATCTACCACTCACGGAATACGAACCCTGATCCTCATGGTGAGAGGCAGTACTCTAAGCACGACACCAACGTAACGGGGTAGGGGACTTTATATACCTCTGCTCACTGTCGCCAACTCAATTGCGAGAATTACTTTCAAAAGACTAATACTGCGGGGATTTACCCCCTTATAATTACTCATCATCAAGGGTCAACAATCCTAAGATTGGTTTGACGCAGCCCTCCACTCGATTCTTCTATCGGCCAACCTCTTCACACCAACGTAGTTCCTCTCTTTCACGTCCTTTACGACCTGATCCATGTAACTCATACGAGGCCTGCCTCTTCCATTTTTCCCGTTCACTTTTCCCTCGACGATTGTCTTCATCAGGCCATCGTGCCTTAAGATATGGCCGATTAGGTTGTCCCGTCTTCTTTTTATAGTTTTCAGTAGACTTCTCTTTTCTCCCACTCTTCTTAAGACTTCTTCCTTTGTCACTCGGTCGATCCATTTTATCATCATCATTCGTCGATAGCACCATATTTCGAATGCTTCTACCCTTTTCTTCTCCGCTGCTGTCATCGTCCATGCCTCACTGCCATAAAGGAACATGCTCCAGACATACGTTTTAATGAATTGCTTCCTTACTTCCAAGCTTGTATTTCCAGCTGTTAGTAGATTCTTCTTTTGATAGAATGCCCTCTTTGCCTGGGCTATTCTACTCACTATTTCTTTCTTGCTTCGTCCATCGTTGGTTACTCTGCTTCCCAGGTAACAGAACTCTTTCACCTCTTCCAGTTTCTGTTTTCCTAGTTTAACGTTGGTTTTGGCCTCCTTTCTCTTTCTGCACACCAATATCTTAGTTTTCTTCTTATTGATCTTCAGCTGATGTCTGGTCATTGTCCTTTCCATGGTTGTTAGCATCTTATTCAGCTCCTTCTCTGTCCCTGCTATGAGAGCTATGTCATCAGCGAATCGTAGCATGCTGATTGTTTCTCCGTGGATGTTCACACCAGAACACTTCTCCTTGACTTCATTGATGGCTCTCTTAATGTAAACATTAAAAATTACGGGAGACAGTGCACAGCCTTGTCTCACTCCTTTCCTTATTCTTGCTTCTTCACAGCTGGGTCCAGATTTAATCACAGCTACTTCGTTTTTATACAAACTGTGGATAATTCTTCGATCATTGTAGGAAACTCCAATTCCTTTCAGAATATCAAGCATTGAATTCCAGTCCACGTTGTCGAAAGCCTTCTCTAAATCCACAAATGCAATGAAGGTCGGTTTGTTCTTCTCCATTCTCTTCTCTATAAGCAGCCTAAGGGCCAATATTGCTTCTCTTGTACCCTTACCTTTCCTGAATCCGAATTGATCTTCATCCAGGAACATCTCTGCTTTTCGTTCTATTCTTCTGTAGATGATCATTGTCAATATCTTCGATGCATGTGTCGTCAGGCTTATAGTCCTAAAATTTTCGCATTTCTCCGCTCTCTTCTTTTTGTGTATAGGAATTATGATGTTTTTCTCGAAGTCCCTGGGTATTTCTCCTGTTGAGTACATGTCGCAGATGACATTATAAAGTTGGGCCAATGTCCTCTCTCCCGCATTCCTTATCAGTTCTGCGGGTATATCATCAATTCCAGAAGCCTTATTCATCCGAAGGTCCCTTACTGCTGCGTCGAATTCCGATCTCAATATTGAAGCTCCCATGTCATCCTTCTCGACTTCGCTTTCCTCTTCAATCACTTTCGTGCTGAGGTCGTTCCCGTTGTATAACTCCTCGAGATATTCTTTCCATCTCTTCACTTTGTCTTCATTTTCAATCAAAAGTTCTCCATTCTTGTCACTTATAGCATTGCATCTTGCGCTCCGTTCCATGAAGTGGTTCCTCACTATCCTATAGGCAGCTTCCACCTTTCCAATGGTAAGGTTGTTTTGTACATCTTCGCACAGATTGTTCATCCACATTTCTCTAGCTTTCCTGGCTTTGCGACTTACTTCGTTCCTTATTCTTTTGTAGCAAAGCTGCCCATCTTCAGTTTTCGCATTCTTGTACTTTCTTCTTTCTTCAATCAGCACTAAGACTTCTTCCGTGATCCATGGTTTCTTCTTAACAACCTTTCTTCTTCCAAGAACTTCTTTTGCGGCTTTTTGTAGTCCACATTTAATGTTTTCCCAATGCTCTTCTACTGGTTTCTCAGTCAGGTCCTCTCCTATGTTGTTTTCTACTGCTTTTTGAAATTCCAGCTGATTTTGAGTCTCCTTTAGTTTTTCTACTTGCCAAATGTTCTTTACTGTTTTCTTCAATCTCTTGAATTTTAGATGGCATTTCATCATCACTAAATTATGGTCGCTGTCGATGTCTGCACCCAGGTAGCTTTTGCAGTCCTTCACCTGATTCCTGAACCTCTGCTTCACTAAAATGTAGTCTATTTGAAATCTTCCTCTGTCTCCTGGCATCTTCCATGTGTATTTTCTTCGGTTGTGATTTTTAAACAATGTGTTAGTAACCACTAACTTATGTTGTGCGAAGAACTCCAGCAGTCTTTCTCCTCTTTCGTTTCGGTATCCCAATCCATATTTTCCAGTTATTCTTCCATCTTGTCCTTCGCCGACGACAGCGTTCCAGTCTCCTAAAATAATTAGGTTTTCTTCTCCTCTTACCTGTTTTATTACTTCGGTGATATCTTCGTAGACGTCTTCCACTTCTTCATCTTCGTAGTCTGACGTAGGCATGTAAACTTGCACCACAATGGTATCTGTAGGCTTAGTTTCAATTTTAACCATTATAATCCTTTCACTGTATTGCAGGAAGCTCTTCACACGCAGTCCCGCACTCTTCCTGAGCATTATGCCTACTCCAGCGTTACCATTCAGTGATCCGGTGTGAATAATTCTATAACTTCCACTCCAAAAGTCTCCTTCTTCGGGCCATCTCATTTCACTGATTCCCAATACATCGAGGTCCATTCTCCGCATTTCCACCTTCAGGTTCTCCAGTCTTCCGCAGGTCCGAAGTGATCGCACGTTCCACGTTCCTACCCTAAAATGAGTATCACACTTGACTGATGTACTCTCTCGGGTAGTCCCCGCCCGGAGATCCGAATGGGGGACTATTTTACCTCCGGAATATTTTACTCGAGAGGGTGCCATCACGTCTTGATAATAAAGGAAAGAGTGGAGTAGCTGCGACTCCTCGGGATAATAATGTGGTGGTTTCCCCTTGCCTTCCACATCGCAGTACTACAGCCGTTAAAGTAAATGTTACCACGCCTGTAGTGAAATGAGTGTCGCTGTACCGACCACTGTGGTCTCCACCTTCACTCATGTGAAGAAGAGCTGCTGCCCTCTCCTCCGGGTGATGGGAAGCGTAATTGTTGGAGGCCTCCATCGCCAAGTCCCGGCATCTTCACAGGTTCTGTATTATTTAATGGCCTACCTTACCCAAGAATAGACCAATACGCCCTCAGAATGCCGTCGCTTTTTGTCCACGACTGCTTATTCGACGAGTAAACTCGCTTATCTCGCAGCTAACCTCTATATCTAGAGGTCGACCCACCATCCGCAACCCAGTGGACGCACTCGGTGGCTTTAAGCTCAGCCGCGAGTTATAATTACTGTTCCCCTGATATCATTACAAGGTTAAATATAGGTGTGACCGATATGTATATGCATAAATGATAGGTATTTTTAAAATTCTAAGGAATATAAAGAGGAGTTTTCTTGAATTAGTTCCTATTGCTGAGAACCTATGGAGAATATCACCAGAGGGTGACTGAAAACAATACTGCTAACCTCGAAATCCACTCGGCATGTTAATGAATATTTTTAAGGCTCTGTTGATGGTTCCCAGGGAATGAATGTCTATGGGCTCTGCCCAAGGGTCTGAGGAATTTATTTATGAAACCGTGTAGAGTTTATGCGATCACCATTTTGAAAATAATATCCTGTATAAGGTTTGGTTTTCTCTAGTAATCCATCCCCATCACCGAAGATGTCCTTAGTTGGCACACGAGGTACCTGCTCAAATATGGCCAAAGATCTTGTGTACGTGTTGAATATGACCAACTAAGTTTTTTAATGTGTAACTTCTCTCCATCTTATAAGTTGGTTGATTGAAGAAGATGACCTTTTGAGGCAGTATTCCCATAATAAAATGGTTAAAATTTACTGATATATATTTTATTGATCATTTTTTTGTTAAAGTTAAAGAAACAGAATTTTTTAAGCTCAGAGACATGGTTTTCATCGGTGTCCAGTAGGGTGGTCAAAAAAATATTTTTTTCAATTGTTGTTAGAAAGCTATGAAAAAAATTCAGGCAAATTGGTTAATATTTAGAGGTCCCTATGATTGAGCACTTTTTGGGTGAATGCGGATTTTTAACTAAAACAATAGTATTTTATTGAAAAAAATTTAATGGTGAAATAACTGAATACATAAATAATACTAAATGATCATGATGCATTTACTGCGACCATAAATAAGTCTCCGAAAAGGTATGTTCAATGCAAGATTAAAATATGTTTTTTTCACTAAGCCCCTTTACCATCATCATCGTCAGCCATGAGTAATGCCTTCTTACAAGTTGATTATGTGGTTCGGTGTGATTTAACAATCCGAAGAAGATGCTGAAACTGGCCTTCATTCTTGGTTATTCACACATTGAATGTTTGTATCAGGGCAATGCCCCTTTCAGCACAGTCATTAACTACTTTCATCTTGTGAACAGCCTGTTTGAGTTGTATATAATCGGGATCCGAATCCCACAACTTAGGTTCTTTCCAAAGAAATGAAGCAGCCTTTTCATTCCCATCTTTATGGAGAATGTCAAATAGTTTCACAGTTCGCTGTGTCACATATGTTTCCAGAGGAGTGTGACGTTTAAATGTTTTACTCTCAACTCTCTTAAGAGCCTTGGCTTTTGGTGGGCGCTGTAGGTTGGTAACCATTTTAACTTTGGTAGAGTCACAGACACGGGAATCAAAGAGGGGAAGTCCAAGCAAATGTTCTGAAAAGAACCACAGATGGCGGTGAAAAGCTACCAAAGCAGCCTTCTTAGCATTGCAGTTGGGATAAGCTTCAATTTGTTTTAAAAGAATCGCGTCATTCATGACAGCTTTCTCAGCTTTGGGGGCCTCATTCCTATGTCAACCGTAGATGAGAGCTACATACAAGCTTACTTCAGTGATTCCTTTTTTTTCTCCAGCTGTAAGGGTGAACTGATCTCTAAATAAGTAAATGTTAAGGGAATAAATAGCCTTTGCCATCCAACGTGCGTTGTGCAAGCCACCTGGTGCTCGCAATTTCTCTTTGGATCAATTAGGACTTTGACCACCAAGAAAGGCATAACACAACTTTAAAAGCTCAAGGTAATCATCTCTAGGCTACTTTGACTTAATTGGGTCTTCTAAAATAGCAGCATAATATCCCTTCATTTCTCCTCTTAACATTTTGATTTCATTGGAATCATACAGATCATCACTACCTTGAGAATATATTAGCTTGTCGATACGAGGCCATTGTTTCTGGAAATGCTTAAATATTGCGACACCTGGACCCCCCACTAACTCCAAATGCTGTGGTAAAAAAGAAGACAACATGATTTAAAGTACATGGTGCCTGCATAGAATCCACACAAGACTAGTTCCTAAACTCTCCTCGAGAATAGTACATGCTCCACTCTTCAGGCTTGTATTGGCAGCTGTTGTGTCAAATACTAGAGCCCGCACATTTTGTCTGAGCACAATTTATTAAGTTTTCTTTCAATCGCATTTATTCTTTGAGTAGAAATTCTTGCCATACCCCAAATTTCCAGTGCATCCTCAACAATGGCTCTTATACCTTTTTTTAAGCCCAAATTTTGGTTAATGTGGTGGAAAACAAGTCATGTTTCGTTTTGAAAGTCTAGATTTGGGCAGTGACTCAGTAGGCTTTCCATTGAGCCACACCTGCCTGCAACCAAGAGATTTAATATGGTAGATATAAGATCTACCATATTAACCTTAGCAAACATGCGCTCCAAAAGTTAGGTAGGTCTGGTAGGTACTCGATACGTCAATTTAAATATTTATTACTCTACCTTTATATTGTGTATTTCATTCTAAAATCTAGGTATTATTAATTATATATAGCTTGTGTTGTATTAGAATAGAGATTTACAAAGTATGACAATGACACTGAGAGCTGGCACAGAATGGCCGCCTGTGAGTTTGATGAGAATACCTAGGTAATACTATAGGTTCTCTACTGCTACTGCTTTCTAGTGTTGTTCTATAGAAATATTTTCTCAGTAAACACTGGAACGTGCTATTATCTTTTGAGAAATAATATAACTAAGTAAAACTTCTTGTTTATTTACAGTACATTGAAATAGTCCAGAAATTTTCTAACAGGAACCTGTAAATGGCAAACTTTAGAAGCGATTGCTAAAAAATGCTTATTTCTTCAAAACGTTCAAATCATAGGGACCCCTAAACATCATGTTATTGATCCAAATTTCGGCATGGTATTTCAGTTTACCAATGGAACAAGGGCAGCAATGTGGAGATGAACATTTTTAACTTTTATTTTTTTCTTGCGATTTTGGACCACTTTAGTGCCCAGTTTTACCCTACACTACGACGAAACCCTCAAATTTTGGTAGATCAGAAAAATTGTATTTTTATGGAGGATGTATAAATTTTCCTTCGAATTGTTTAATGATCCAAGCGAAGAGGTAACTATGTGCATAGACAGCTAGTGTTCATTTTCCGAATTTTGTGCAGAAGAGTGGATTGGCGCATGGGTATGATTCTTTTTGGAACCCGATTTTACCCTACTATCCCTTGCTAAACCAAAGTTTTATACTTTCGGCTGCAAGGAATTATGGAATTGTTGATAACCTGCATTGTTTGTAAGTAAACAAGAGCCCAATGCTCACGGTAAAACGATGTAGCTTCTTGTTAAACTATAAAGTTAACACGAACTCGATATTTGCAAATATGATTTATATGGAAGCATTAAGATTGATTTATTTGCAAACATGATTTACTTCGCAAGCAATTAAATTTAGTTATTTATTTATTTATTTATTCATTCATTCATTCATTTATTTATTTATTATTATTTATTTATTTACTTATTTATTTATTTAGAAAAAAATGGGTTTGCAAAATATCCCTTTAAAACAGCTAAGGAAATGTCAACAGAGAAGAAAGGATACATAATGTTGGGCGTGATAAATAAAATATTGGTTGTTTCGTGATGTGACAGCTCTGTTATTGCTGTCAAAACTAACGTTGGTGCTCTGGAGCCAGAAGTAAGCCCAAAACGGTGTAACTGCGAGGAAATTAGGCAGAAAATAAATCCACAACCGAATAATATTCATCAGTGCAATAAGGGAATGTCTATTTTTTCTAGCTCTTACAACATAAATAAATATACAAATGGCGATGGTTTTGATGCTAATTTGTTGCTAAATTATCAAATTATTAATATATGATAGGTGTTCGTTTGAAAATTGGGTGTGTAAAGAGACGCGGGTGCAAAGTAGTTGAACTGACAGTTGAAACCCTATTAGGGTAGTTTTTTATTATTTTTTTATTGTCTTGATCAAACCTATTGATATAACCTTTGAATTGTATATTTTAAGCAGTTCAATTTTAAAACAACGTTAAATACTTATCTTTATTAATTAAAAAGTGAAAAAATTCAACGGCGTGAAAACTATTGCATGCCGGTAAAGTATACGAGTGACGTGACTTTCATTCCTCTTCATGCCACTAGATGGTTCTGCGGGTACTTTCAAGCAGACGGCGCACTTCGTTAAAGCTTATTAACAAGTATCTGAGTAAAATTCATTCACTTAATTTACTATGATTTACTTTTATATACTTAATTTTAAATTATTCAATCGGCTGATTCACTTAAAAACAGCTAGTATATATTTTACTAAGCGTACCGTAAAGTTGTCCCATGGTTGTGCAAACTTCACACCCTGTTTCGCAGTAACAGAGGACTCCACGAGCAGGATGCCCTGGAGCCCTTATAGACGACTATTTAATACCATGTTCAACGGAGGAGACTTTTCGAACTTTGATACCTTTCATAGGAAATTATTAATGCGTATTTATTAATGCTAATGGGTTCTGAAATACAATGGTGAGTTCAGGAGACGAATAATTCCTATGCCTCGCAACGTGAACTATATACCTGTTACGTCACCAACAAGGCTGCGCAGTCTCGCCATTATTGAGCTTTTTCAAATGAACTTTAAATTAATATATAATTATCTTGTAAACTAGGATTTCTCAATCCATATTAATTGCGTAAAATAAATATATTAACGGTGGGGCACGAATCGCAATTAATGAATTCTGTTTTCTTTTAAGTACACTACCCTATTCCTCACGATGGGCATTATCTTGCGGGTGTGCTTGAATCGTTCGAGATTTATTCCGTGACGGAATAATCCGGAATGCAATGTAAAAGCATACGAGTGAGTCCTTACTTACGTACCGGAATAATCTAGTATGATTCGAGCACACCGCGGACTTATTCCGTTGTTGTCCGGAGAGCTCATCTAGATTTATTCACGACTTGTCTCTATGGACGGGACATTATCATATACCACACCTTTCCCTCCTTGGGCCGGCAAAAGCTTTAGCATGCGTATCTGGTTAAAATAGACCTTTTGGCCACCTTCAATCAAATCCAAGTCCATGTCCAACATTCGAAATGCTATGGAATCAGATATAAAGGTAACAAATATGCATTTACACATTTTACGATAGGGCATCCACATACCTCGTACATACTACAACGTAAAATTGGCCGATTCGAAGATTTTGACTCGTTACTTCACGACTTATTCCCATTATACGACAACATTATAGTGACTGGAGACTTCAATTCTGACCTTTGTAAAGTCTCGCAGGACAGCAAGTACATTACACGTTTATTTTCCTCATTAGGCCTTACCATTGTGCCATTCAAATCCACCCATCACCTTAGAGAAAGTAGCACATGGTTGGACCTAATTGTGGTCGATGATATGGAAAAAGTAAATAGTTATAAAAACTACCCACTTCCGTTTCTCTCTGCTCATGATTTGGTTCATCTGTCCTATAACTTTCATGTGACACCTTACCTTCCTCAAAAGCTAGTGCTTAGAGACTTTCGAAATTTTAATTTATCACATTTTCAAAGTGACATTGCATGCTCTGATTGGAAGGATGTGTACCTCTCCAATGACATAGATCAACAGGTAAATTGTCTAAATTGCAATCTCCTAACGGCATATGATAAACATGCACCTTTACGCGTAACTTTTATAAAACGCCCTCCTACCCCGTGGATTACGCCAGAAATTAAACTACTAATGAAAGCAAGGGATAAAATTAGAACCAATTTCAGGAAAAGTAAATCTGAAGTTGCTTACTCTACCTACAAATTACTAAGAAATAAAATACGAACTCGCATTCGTGATTGTAAAATAAAATATTACTATGAGGCATTTCAAGATAAAAATGACTCGCGATCAGTATGGCGTGAGATTAAAAGACTGGGTCTCGGGAAACCACGGAAGGAACCAGTACCTATAACTTTTCCTCCTGACGATCTAAACAATTATTTTGCTAGCACTCATGATATAAACAATCAAACTCAAACTGAGGCACAAAATTCCGATTTTGATGATAAACAATTCTTTTTCCCTTACATCGCACCCGACTGGTTATCTAAAACCGTGAACAGTTTCAAATCCAATGCCAAAGGAGTTGACGGCATAAACATGGATCTTGTAAAAAAATCTTTACCGTCCATATCCAATCAATTGTTACATATTTACAATATGTCTCTCCAAACATTGCATTTCCCTTCTCTGTGGAAATCTGCCATAGTTCATCCAATTGCCAAAACAAAACAGCCAAAGTTAATGAGTGACTTTCGACCCATATCAATTCTTTGCTCTTTTTCTAAACCTCTAGAAAGACTAGTGCATACATTTATTACAGATTACTTAACCCAAAATAATTTTTACGATCCATTCCAATCTGGTTTCAGGTCGAGACATAGCACCCAAACTGCCCTCATTAAAGTTACAGATGACATCAGAAGTGCCATTGACAAAAAAATGGTCACAATATTAGTACTATTTGACTTGAGTAAGGCCTTTGACAGGGTTAACCATTCTATTTTACTCTAAAGACTTGCTGACCTCAATTTTTCAAACTCAGTCCTTGGCTGGTTTACTGCTTATCTGAAGGGCCGAACTCAAGCAGTGAATCTGCCTGATGGGTCTGTCTCCAATAGCGTAAATATCACATCCGGTGTCCCTCAGGGCTCGATATTTGGTCCACTCCTTTTCTCTATTTATATCATGAACCTACCACGTCAACTACAGCACTGCCGTTACCACCTATATGCCGATGATTTTCAAATTTACACTCACTGCCCAATTACGGAAATCCATGACCATGTTGCAACTGTTAATGAAGACATAAAGTCAATCTGTAACTGGGTAAAAAAGAATTCGTTAGTTATAAATAGTTCAAAAACAAATTGCATTATCATCGGTAGCAAAAAAATAATTAATAAAATTGATTTTGATCAACTTCCTAAAATAAGAGTATCTGACAGTGAAATTGAATATGCCCAAACAGTAAAAAGCCTTTTGATCAATCGCACCTTATCTTGGTCTGATCATATCACGCAACTAAGAGCTAAAATATTTGGCACTCTGGCCCAAGTAAAACGTTGTCGAATCCTGCTCCCAATGTCCATACGTAAAAAGATAGTGACCACTTTGATTTTATCTCAGATTGATTACTGCTCATTAGTATATGGTGATTTAACAAAAGAACTGGATACAAAACTTCAAAGAGCACTAAATGCCTGCATTAGATTTATTTGTGATTCACGAAAGTACGATCACATCACACCTTGTATAAATACACTACGGTGGCTTACAGTTCAAAACAGAAGAAAATATTTCCTGGGTAGTCTTTTGTACGATATTTTCAACACTAGGGAACCAGTTTATTTGTATTCTCCATATCTTTTCAAGGAGAGCTTTCAACAACGGGTTACAAGAGGGCGAAACGATAAACTACAAATCCCCAACCACCCGACTTGTGTCTTTAATAGGTCTTTCGTAGTAAGTGGCAGCAAATTATGGAATGCCTTATCTATTGAAATACGTGGATCAAAAAATAGCCGAATATTCAGGCAAAGACTCTTTAACTACCTGTTTCAAAAACGAAGTTCAGATAGTTCACCCTCTGATGCGGCTTTTCCATAATAAATGTAAATTAATGCAATTTTTCAGATGGCATATTTGTAAATATTTTATTTTTGTATTGGATTATGCATTATCTTGTTGAGTCGTCTTTATCACTTTATTTAAATTTTTTCTTGCTTCATTTCATACTGTAATATCTGCACAATATGGACGACTATTCTTTTGTAAATTTATAGAATGCTCATATGAGGCTGAGTAGCCTCCGAGTATGTTCCAAATTTTTGTTAAATATGTTGTATTGTATATGAAATAAAATATTTTCTCTCTCTCTCTCTCTCTCTCTCTCTCTCTCAACGTCGGGAATAATATGTTAAGTTACTAATTTTAATGAAACGCATTGTGCACGTTATTGGCTAATTACAAGAACAGGCGTATTTGGGGTCATAAAATGGGATAAAAAAAAGTTCAGTGGAAAATAAAGGTAATTGTTTCGGTGTTTTCCCAAGGTTCGCGAGAAAAAAAGTAAAATAGAAGCGCGTAAAATGTCAAGCCTACATTCGCCGGCATCGGATAAGCCAGCAATGGTGAAGTGGTCGCTGACAACGGGAGTTATATGGTGTACTGCACGCTCTACCATCATCGTGGTCTAATTTTTTCTTTCGGCTATTATACCTGAGAGTTCAATACCATAATTTTCAACCCTTACATGTGAACACACCCTTTTTAATACTTTTATCGTGAAACTAGATTAGAAAGTCATCATTTAAAAACATATTGTAAAGTTAATGCATTGTATTTCTGAATGATTCATTTCTAATCTAGTTTAAATTATAAAAAAGTATTAGTTAAAAGTATTGAAAGGTGGGTGTTCATATGTTAGGGATGGAAATTGATGATAGTGAACTTTCAGGTTTCATGAACAACTAGGTTTCTTCAAAAAACATTAAAAATAAGAATTTCTTTATAAGAAAATAAGAATCAGCCAAAAGTGAAATAATTTAGAAATACATATAGTAGTGGAACGATTTACTCAGTTAAATTTACAGAAAAATTTTGGTTAAC
This sequence comes from Platycnemis pennipes, assembly GCA_933228895.1. Classification (NCBI taxonomy): domain Eukaryota; kingdom Metazoa; phylum Arthropoda; class Insecta; order Odonata; family Platycnemididae; genus Platycnemis; species Platycnemis pennipes. Next base: position 113,223,426 of record OW121855.1, on the reverse strand, counting down.
ATTGCAAAAATAAGTTTTATTCATATGTTTCCGTTTTTTAACCGCATATTGTAGGGCGGAAATAAAATTTCTTTGACACTCTGGGCAGATAATCGTGGAAATCGAGTCAATCATTCTACCCCTCTTGTCTACGTAGCTCAAGTATGAAACCTGTGAGGTCGGTCCTCAGTGAATAACACCATTAGGTGCCGCCTAGTTAATAGCAGAAATTATCCTCTCCCGATGGTCAGGGTACATTAGTCTGCTTGACTACTTCTCTTTTATGTTTCCACGGCTATCAAGTCATTTCTCACACACATTTCATTTCTAAGATTTATAATCGCGAAGCCTTCTTATGAAACCACATTATGTGAAACCGCACGACTTGAGATTAATTTCATTATTATGTCTTCAAAAAACACTTTGTGGTCTTGTCCATTTTGGCATTTTTTTGAAGTGACTGCCTCATCATTCAATGCAGGAAGATTTTCAACCTCTTCGTTCGACAAAGTCTTCAGAGCTAGACTCGTAAAAAAATTCCCGCTCTATTTCCATCCCCAATTATTTCTACATGGCTATAAATTATAAACCAGGTGTATGAATAGAAAGCCAATTTGATGAATAAAATATGGACGTTGGATGCCAGCTGTGAATGAGCTAGAATTCTTGCAAAACAAATTACAATGCCTAGAAAAATTTCTGAAACCTCAAGTGAAATCTGCAGCATCCCACAGAGAAACAGACAAGAATGCACACTGGACAGCACAAGCACACTAATCTAGAATGAATTTTAATTTAGCCCAACCAAAATATAAATATCTGCGATGTGAATGAATCAGTCACACTAAGTAATTGCACACGTTCAGGGAAAGGTGGTCGATAGACAAGGGACCGAGTGGAGTACTGGTTTTTCCAGATCTCCCTCCCCCGGGTCCGGGAAAGTGCCTTTTGCATTCGAAGGATCTTTTTCCCTCCAGAAAGGCTGCTGTTTCATAAGAATCAGGATGTATCAATATTAACCCGGCCGGTCTGTATTTTCTTTACTACTAAGGTAGTGTTCAAAGCCTTTACTACTACCGATGTCCAAGGGCATTTTGCCGGAGGAAAGATGCGAAACACTAAACACTCATTGTCTCTATATATTAAAAGCTATACAATAAGTAGTGAATTATATATACAATGGAAACTATAGATTTTATTTGAATCCATTTCTGCTAAAACTTCGTGGCAAAGCTCACCCTTGATATTAGGCTACCAAAGTTATCCTCACGTTTTTCCCACAACTGTACATATCTTTTATACATACCTTTAATCATATAATTTGCATCTTGTTGATTTTATATGGTTTTCCTAATCGAAACCTTATATTCATGTTTTTCATATTGTATAACCATATTAATTTTTGTTTTCAATGTCTTATTATCTTACTTATTATTTCCTCATTGTAATTTTAATTATTTTTCTATTGTAATTAAATATATTTTTTAGTATTTAGAACAACGTTTATTTGTATATACATGCTATATTTCATGCATTTACGAGGGGTTAGATGGAAGAAGGGTCTTTTTAGTCTCAATCTCGCCCCAATAAAGACGTTTATCTATCTATCTATCTAACACGACAGTGAATAGTTCCAACAGGTGAACTATGGCTGAGTGAACTATTCCTTCAAATAAACTATATTGACTATTGTTACAATTGACATGGGTTGTGTGGATCCTTCGGCTACTCACATTCCTGACGAGCCAGGTATCCGCCAGGGACAATACCTGGTGGAACAGGCTACCACTGGCAGAAATCTTCACCAAAGAGGTGTACTTACCATGGGCAGAAGCAGATCTAAACCGACGCCAGGCCGCAGGAAGGAGCAGTTTTCATCCCGGCCTTGAGATATCCCGGCAGTCCCTTGTGCCAGGAGTATGTCACATAAATGACTGTGGCGATACTACGCCACAACTGCCGCGTTGGCTCGATGCCTCCCGCTCTCGTCTCCCGTGCGGGTGTCCCGTGTTCGGGTCTCGGAGCCGGATTATTTTTACGTTTTTCTCGGGCACTTCTGGATTGTTCTCCAGAGTTCTGGTGTGGCCTTCTAGACGATTCCTTCGTCTTCGCCACATGCACTTAAGTCGATTCTCCTGCCATTCACGGAAGTCTTATATGAAAAGTTCTCCAATAAACATCTATTCTTAAGACGAAAAAGACGTTTCATTCCGCGCTGCCGACGCCACATTGGTGACCCCGACGTGAATATGACGTCAACCACCTTCTTCACTGGCTTCGACCACCTTCTTCACCGGCTTCTCCAACCTTCTACGGACATAATCGGACACAGCAATGCTCGGGCTTCTTTGCGCTACTCGCGCAGCATTCTGAGTACCTAGCAGCTCCTAAAAGCACCCGTGACAGACGCGGAGCAAGTCGCCAAACTCCAGGCGCAACTCGCGGAACTCCAGCAGCAGCTCGTTTCCCAGCAACCGCATCATATGCAACAGCTAGCAGCTCTTCAGCAGCAGCACAAAGAGTCTACAACAAGAACAGCAGGCAGCGGCTCCTCCGCAACTATCGCAGCAGTTCTCTCCTCCTCCTGATCCCGCCGGCAAGGTCCGTCTATATTCGTCGATATAGACGGACCTTGCCCGCCGGCGTCGGGCCTGCTGCCATCTACCGCGTCACGCCGAAACTGCCGCCTTTCTGGCCAGCTCAACTCGGCAGTTTGGTTCGCCCAGGTAGAAGCACAATTTTCCCTGGCCAACATCACCTCGGATTACTTCTTGGGAAACCTAGACCATCGCTTCGCCAGTGAAGTCGGCGACCTGCCTCAGTAAGCCCACCGGCCGCAAATCGTTATCAGACGATTGAAGCTTTGTTGATACAGCGCGTATCTCTCTCCGAGGAGCAGCGGGTTCGGCTACTGCCTCACTGCCGAAGAGCTAGGCGATCACAAGCCTTCTCGACTCCTACTACACATGCGTTCTCTCGGTGCCACGCAAGTGCAGGACTCATTCCTGCTGTGGCTACAGCGTCTCCCGCTCAGCGCGCAGGTCATTCTCCAAGAGCAGGCAACTACGCTTCCGCTCAATCAGCTAGCAGACATGGCCGACCGCCGTCGTCGTTCCGCCTCCGATTGCCCCAACCGTCCACGCTGTACCGCCTGAAAATTCAGCATTGGCTCAACGGATGGAGGAACTCGCCAAGCAGCTCCAATATCTACAAAATCGTCTTAACAATCCTCCATATGTCGTACACGGACCTGGACCCGAGACGGATCTCAACCTCGTCCCATTCGCTCCACAGGCACTATACAGCGCCCCGCTCAACCTGAGATGTGTTACTACCATCACAGGTTTGGTGTCGAAGACAGACACTGCACCCAGCCGTGCTCCACCAACTTAAGCCTGGTTCACACGGTGCGTTTTTCCCGGATCGATTTCTTGCGTGGAGTGCTGATGGGTGCCGTGCGTGCTCGCTTGCTGGAAACGCTGACTGCTGTCCGGCTGCCCTGACGGCTAGCTTACTTAATTTCGAGGTTAAGTCCGGTGCTATTTTCCTTGCGTGTTTTGCTGATGGCTATTGTTGCCGACCAATCATCGTTCAGGTTTGCATCACGTGATCAAAATAAAGGTTCTTCCTTTGATAGCATTGTATGTTTGACATTTTGTTTAAAAATGAGTGCAAATCTATAGACTAGGGATCAAGTTGCGATGCTTATCGAAGCACATGGAGACGAAACTTATTTATATGCAGTTCGCAACGGAACTATCACAGTAAACATCTTCGTGCTGAGGCTCTAAGAAGAGTAAGCAAGAAGGATAGCTCGCTACGTGTGGACCGATAACCATCAGCGAAGCCAGCTTAGTGGCCAACTTCGTCGCCCGCTAGGTAGAGCGCACGAAATCCAGCTAGCTAGCACTCAAGGAAAAACGCACCGTGTGAAATGGGCATTAGTGAACCCGTTAAACTCCAACGGCGACTCGTACCTAACGGTGGCGACGAGTCGTTCTACCACTGGGCGCTGCCTTTTCGTCACTGTCCGCCGCTCCTGACGGCGTTTTCTCGTTGACACGGGATCAGACCTCTCTATCTACCCGGTCAAATTTTGCACCGAGCAACGGACTTGCACTCGTACCTAAGGTACACTACCTCTACCCCTTCACCTAGGCCTCCCTCGCGACTTCCTTTGGCATCGTTGCTGACGTCACCGAGCCAATCATCGGAGCGGATTTTCTCACTCTCTTTCACCTCGTTCCTAACATGGCCACCGCTCGTCGACACAATCTCTGGACATCCTGCATCGGGACATTGCGGTCGATCTTCCCAGGACAGCGTGCGCGCTCTATTGGGATCTTCACACTACCACGCCCTCCTGGCCGAGTTCCCTAACATAGAAGTTCCCTATCAAGAAACACCCAGCACTGTATGGCTTATTGGAATGCTTACCACTTTTAAATTATCTTAATTTGTCATCTTTTATAGGTAATGTTTATATTGACAACCAAGCTGATGTGTATTCTCTGCTGAAAGGTAATGGAATAATTTTGGTGGAGTCTTCTTGAGATTTCCAAGGGTTAAATATTTATATAACACCTAAATTAAATGGAATAATTTTTTTCGTAGATTTTCGCAGTTCATTTTAATTTTGGTCAGTTTATTTTGGTATTCTGCGGTTAAACTAAACTTTTTAGCTACAGTTTCGCCGTGCTATTCTGTCGGCTACGTCAGGCATTCTAAATCAACAATGAAAAATAAATAAACAAACTTAAACGGTTGTTATGTACAGTATGATTAATTAATACTTTAATTTTTCAAAAGTCCTTTCCACGTATAAGAAAGTTTGTAGCCATCTTCTCTGTTTAGGTTGTTAGGTCTTTTTTTCTATTTCATTGGCTTCCCTGATGATCCGTGGATAATAGCTAATTTCTTTGCATAAAACTTTCGCCCTCTTGATGTCAATACTGTGAGCTTCTAAAAGTGTGTGCTCAGCCACGGCAGAGTGATGCCAATCTTTTTTCCGAATAGCCCGTTCGTGTTCCTTCAGTCTGCATTCCATGGCTCTCTTTGTCTGGCCAACATATGATTTTCCGCAACTACAGAAAATTTCGTATATGCCTTCGAACATTGTGGGAGATAATAGATCTTTAGCTCCTCTAAGATGATCATATACTTTGGAGGTGGTGTTAAATCTTGTAATGATGTTATGCTTCTTCATGATTTTACCATCATTGTTGATTTAGAATGCCTGACGAAGCCGGCAGAATAGCATGGCGAAACTGTCACTAAAAAGTTTAGTTCAATCGCAGAAAACCAAAATAAACTTACCAAAATTAAATGGAATAATGTTTAGATATCATACTGAGTTTGTAGAAAAGTGCGTATGAACGTAAAGTCACAGGGAGTGACACGGAACCATGTCCCTTTACACCTAAATACGGCCCACGGGTCCTCAAAGTGCCATTAAACGTTCGATGACAATGGACGAACCCCTTGGATAACAGTGAACCCTTGGTCTTAAGAAAAGGGCTCACCTTCTCCCCCGCTCCACATATCAACCACATGAACATCGTCACCGACACCTTGAAATTTCACCTGGCCCTCCAGTGGCGTGCATGATGGAATTCCCACCCCTTTCTCCGAAATAGGCCGACCAATGTCCAATCTCTTTCCAAATTCATCCCACCCTCTCGACGTACGCAAAATTCACGCCCATCCAGTCAGAAGAGAAGCAAGCATAAAGGAAGAAGTGAGACAAGGCTGTGCACTATCTCCCGTATACTTCAATGTCTAGATCCAGAAAACCATCCAAGAAGTCAAAGAAAATCTCCGGGAGTGAATATCCACAGGGAGAAAATCAGCATCCTACGGTTTGCCGGCGATATAGCAATCAGGGGGATTATTTTGTAATCTCACCTTTTTAATGACTCTTTTCGGGAAGGCGGGAGATCCGTTTCGCTCTCTTAATGATCGGCTCACGAACGGTTCGTGAATTGTCGAAGCTTTTATCGGTAGCGCTATCTGTTGCCGATCTCGGTGTGCTGAAGTTCTTCACGTTGTGCAAATTCCAAAAATACAATATAAAATAGTTTGTATCTTTATAGCTCTTGCTTTTTTTTCAACTCAAGCTTCAAGTGGAAACGATGGTGGCTCCATTTCACGTTCTTTACTAAGATGAGATGGGAACTAATGGCAGGCGGAGATAATGAAACGGATCAAGAGTCGAAAGATACGGATCAGAGCGGATGAATCGTCTAAAAGACCATCACATGACCGGCAATTCACCGCTTTACATCCGAAGATCGTCACGCGCCTAGGTGGCGGAGTTTAACTACGAAAAAGTGACATTTTATGACGTATTCTCACTAAAGTGAGATTACAAAGTAACCCCCCAGGGGCGCAGCAACGGGGGGGGGGAGGAGAGAAGGAGGCATTGCCCCCCCTCCGAGCACGATTGTTGGGGGGGGGGGGCGGATAGCCGATAGGCGGATAGGATTTTACATGCATACAAAACGTGCTTTTTGGTCATTCTCTTTTGAAAGCACTTGAACGTAAGGTATCGTACGTACTATATTGAGAGGCTTAACAACTGCAAATGAAACTTTGTTACAATAAATGAACAACAGCGATCTACGAAATGAACTAACTTGACGGACAGCATATGGGACCCTGGAAGTTATGCAACACCCTCCGTTTCCTCCCATCCCCGCTTATACGGATTTTTCAAGGAGTTTTCCCCCCCACCCACGATTCAGGGTGTTTTTGCGTCGCTGTTAGCAATCATGTCAGAAACAGAAGGAGATTTAAAGAGACTCTAGGAAATATCGAAAGTACAATGGCGATATCACCTTCAGGTCAACAAAAAGAAAACTAAGGTATTGATATGCAGTTGGAGAAAAGAAGCCAGGACCAATTTTAACATTGGAAAACAAAAAGTGGAGGAGGTGGAAGATATCTGTTACCTGGGGAGCGGAGTAACTAGCGATGGACGAAGTAAAAGAGAAATTGCCAGTAGATTTGACCAAGCAAAAAGGGCATTTTATCATAAGATTCTGCTCACAGCTGCAAATACAAGCGTGGAAGTGAGGAAACATTTCATTAGATCATACACCTGGAGTATTCTACTGTACGGTAGGGAAGCATAGACGATAACAGCAGCAGAGAAGGCAAGGCTGGAATCATTCGAAATGTTGTGCTACAGAAGAATGTTGAAGATAATATGCATCGACCGAGTGACAACCGAAGAAGTCTTAAGAAGTTTGGGAGAAAATAGAAGCCTGCTGAAAACTCTAAAAAGAATACGGAACAACTTAATCGGCCCCATCTTAAGACACCATGGCCTGATGAAGGCAATAGTTGAGGCAAAAATCAACGGGAAGAATGGAAAAGGCAGGCCTCGTATGAGGTAACAGGTCATAAAGGACGTGAAAGAGAGGAACTACGTCAATATGAAGAGGTTGGCCGATAGAAGAATCGAGTAGAGGGCTGCGTCAAACCAATCTTAGGATTGTTTGCAGATGATGATGATATGTGTTTCATCTTATATATAAGAAGAACCACAGTATCATCATCATCAAGGGTCAATAATCCTAGCCCTCCACTCGATTCTTCTATCGGCCAACCTCTTCATATTGACGTAGTTCCTCTCTTTCACGTACTTCACAACTTGTTGCACATATCTCATGCATGGCCTCCCTTTGTCTATTCTTCCCGTTAACTTTTCCCATCGTGTCTTAAAGATATTATGCCGATTAAGTAGTCCCGTTTTCTTTTTAGAGTTTTCAGCAGACTTCTCTTTTCTCCCACTCTTCTTAAGACGTCTTCATTTGTCACTCGGTCGATCCATTTTATCTTCATCATTCTTTGATAGCACCATATTTGGAATGCTTCCACCCTTTTCTCCTCCGCTGCTGTCATTGTCCATGCCTCACTGCCGTAAAGAAACATGCTAACCACAGTATAGGGTTATATATAAACGTATAATCTAGGAAATTTATGTGTATTTATGTCCATATCTGTGCTATGTCTATGTGCACTTATATACACATTAAATATGTCAAAAAAATGTCAAACCCATTTACGTTATCACTGGTATTCAACGCCTCACAATTACATTTGTTTTTTTTTCAAATTCATGTTTCTGAATTCCTTTCAGTAAGGAGAGTGTGGGAGCTTCCCTCCACGTTTATTCGCCCACGCGTCGCTCCGCTCTGCTATTTCCGTCCGAAGTGGGGAAACAAGACGCCCGCCCGTTGGGTTCCAGAGGGTTCCCTCCCCCCATAGCACCCAACCCCCTTCCCTTGCCGCGCCGTCTCCTTTTAAGAGAGCATCTGCTGCACGCGGGGTCGCTGGAAGGCCTGGAAATAGACACGACCCAAAAATGAAACGACCCGCGCGCAAAGGGGAGACTCCCTTGCGGGGCAGATAATCGCATAAGAGAGCCTCTCTTGTGCCTCGGAGGTGAGAAATCTCCTCCCCGTGATAAAGTCAAAGCGATGCCGAATGCTGGCAGAAGCCATTCAGCTGCGGTATGAAAAAGATTTTACTTGTCGAAGGATGCCGGGTCTAGTGATGGAAAAATCGATTTCGATTAAAATCGAAAATCGAGTTTTAATAGTCAAAAGGCGCGTTTGCACGTAGCAGTTCACTGCTATGACAGTCAACTGCTAACAACTATTAAGCCTCACTCGCATGTGTAAATAGCAACTGCGATGCAAGTTCAGGTCAATAAGGTACATATGTCAAACACTATCGATCCACGTTCGAGCTATTAGCAAAGTTGAAGCCCGTCTACTTTCCAGCGGAAATGTATCCAACACAATCGCAACAATCGCCAACGAAAAGCAATACACGCCGGAATTTGGATAAAGTAACAAGGATATCCCTTCCCAAAAGGGGAGATTCTTCTCTTTAAAGAATGGGATCAAAAGATAATCGTCAATGGACTTTATTGCTTGATGTATTTAATGAAAATTTAAGCGAAATTCACTATTAATATAAAACGCTTTTTATTTGTTGTGGCAACGCCCAAATAGCAGCTTTAAGCTGCATAGAAGTTAACACAGACGCATCATAGCAGTAGCGATATAGATACATCGCGCATCTCGCGACTGTCATAGCAGTCAACTGCTACGTGTAAACGCTGCTAAGATCGAGGAAATCGAGATTGAGCCATGATCTCCGAGTTTCGATCCAAACTTGATTTTTCAACTTCGATCGTGACCATTTCGTTTGATCTCAGCCGCGCGTAGTAGTCAGTAGAGGTCCTCGATGAACTGCCACTGAGGTCACTTCCTGTTAGAAGCAGATGCCAGTAGAAGTTAGGCAATGCCTCAACAGGCCAGCCGTCGATAGGAAAGTCAACCCCAATCCTCTGTAAGTCTGGGAGGAGATAAAGGGTGAATACCCCAACACGTACCGTTTCGCGATCAGAGCGCTGAGTATGATAACGTCATCCGTCTCATGTAAAAGACTTTTCTCTGAGGCCGGTAAAATTGGAAAAGCACGCCCTAGATCATCAAGAAAGCATCTCATTCAGTTGATCTTTCTTAGAAATTTTAGTCAAACCGAATGGTTCCAAGCGGTGATCCACATTAAAGTAAATCGTAAATTTTTACGACTAATAATTCAAGAATGTTTTCTAAGTACCTACATTTTTAGGGATTTTTTATATTATTCAAATATGTATTATGAGCGTTTTTCAAATGAATAATAAACATGTTTTTGTACCAACTGCATTTTTTTCAAAAATGAACCGTAGATTTTTTGGATTAATCGATCTTTTGGTTCAAATTTCGATTTTTGCTGAAAAGTCTAGCTTTTCATTTCGATTAAAAATCGATTGTTCGAAAAATCGATTTTGACCGACATTTTTCCATCACTAGTCAGGTCATGACCTAGGTTATGTCCAAAAGAAGCACTATCGGAAGATGACAGGCCAGAGATCGAAATCGAATTCAGCCTGAAGAGTATATTTTTTACGCGACTATTTCTTCGCCATGGAAACGATTTGTTTTAATACATATGTTGGAGTTGGTAGCGTCCACATGGCCCCTCTAACTTTCCAATAGATGATCCACAAAATAATGTAAAAAAAAGGGAATGAAATTCACGTATAAAAAAGGTTCCAGTGCAATTTGTGGATTGAGATAATTCCCATAGAATTCTATGCTCATAAGCGTCTAAATAAATGTTCCAAAATATAATATGGAAGAAAAAAATCGTAAAAATCCAACATAGCACAATATAATTATTAATTATTTGCATCGTCACCATCAGGCTGCAATCCTACGATTGGTTTGACGCAATTCTCCATTGAATCTTCCCCCTTTGCCTCATATCTTCATATTCACGTATTTCTTCTCTTTCATGTCCTTCATAACTCATGCTATATACATCTCTTATGTGTGGGGTGTACATGTTTTTATTTTGTTATGTTTGATTATTTACTTGTGTCAATGCAATGCTTGGAATCAATGTTTTGGTTACTATGTTCAGCTTGTTTTGGTTACTTTTTGATTGACGAATAGGGAGTTAGTTGGTAATGAGCTCTGCGGAAAGAAGTCCAATAAATCTGCAAATTATATATTAGAGAATATTTTCAGTTATTCTGGTATATCTTACATGCCAACAGCAAATTCTCTAAATAAGAGTCCCTCCTTAGCCTTTTTTACCATTCAATTTTTCTTCAACTATTGCCATCATCTGGCCATCATGATTCAAAGTATGGCCGATTTAGTTGACTCTTTTTCTTCTCATGATTTACAGAAGACATCTCTTCTTCTAGTAAAATTTTCTCCACGCCTGAGCTACTATACTTCATATTTCTTTCTTGCTTCGTCCATGGTTCGCTTTGCTTCGATGGTTACTCGGCTACTTACATGGCCAAGTTTTCACCATCTTAAGCTTTTTTCCCTGGTTGAACATTGGTACTGGCCTAGTGTTCCCTACTGCATACGGTTACCTTAGTTTTCATTTTACTGATATTCAGGCAATACCTGAAAATTACCCATAGAATGGTTAATAGAGTCTTCTATAAATCTCACCCATGATAGCTACGTCACCGGCGAAGCACAGCATGCTATTTCCTCCTCGTGTGCATCAACTCCTAAAGCCTTCTTCTTAATTTAATCGATGGCTTTCTCTTCTTGATTTAATTGATGGAAACATTGAAAAGCGTGGGAAAAGAGCGAAAATTTGATTCACTCATTTTCGTTTCTATACTGCTGGGTCCTGAGTCGATCACAGTCACCTGATAGGGTGTGTTTAAAATCTTTGGGATTATCTCGAAGAGGTAGCCAAGGAGTCACGTGGTGCAAACAAGAATGGTTTGCAAATTTAGTGTGTGTTTGACTGTGTGTTCAAATTTACTGTGTGCAAATGCGTGTTTGCAAATTTAGTGTGTGTTTTCAAATTTAGTGTGAGTCTACTGTGTTTGAATCGCTCGTTACAATGTCACTAATTCTTTTCTCTTGAGTTTTTCTCATCTGCCTCGATTATAGAGCCCCAAGAGAAGGTGAAGCAAGGGAGTAAACAATGAATGAAGTTATAATTAGTGGTTTAAACACACCGAATTTACGAACCATTTGTATATATACCATGTGACTCCTTGGTTAGCTATTCGAGATAATCCCGACGGTTTCAAACACAACTCCTCTCCTAAACTCCATTTTTTTCAGATAGAGCAATATCAACTTACCTAGTGAACCAACATTCACAATAAAAACTTTGCAAAAACTCTTAAACACCAAAACTTTCGGAGTACAAAATATTTTGAGTGACCATATGATAGCAAACACCAAAACAGAAATGGGTTCGCATTGCCACAAACGATGCAAAACCGCTGATATTCCTTTGCGGTGCCAAAAGCTTTCTGCAGTAAAAATTTGAAATATCTAGCTCATCAAAATGGGCGCAAATTCAAATCGAATAAATCTATTGCTGTACATTTAGCCCCACTCTCCCTTGCTGTCATTACATTCCAATTATTGAAAACAGAGAAACAATAAACTACAACAAAAAAACAATAAATCGAAAATGATGATAAACGTATTTTCAGTATATGATCCCACATCATCAATTTTTTATCTGTCAATAAATTTAATATTAAAATTAATAGGAATATTATTAATTTCAACAATATTTTGATTAACTACTACTCGAATAATTTTTTAAAATATTATTATTATCAATACTTTATATGAGAAATTTAGTAATCCATAGGTGTGCTCGGTGGAGTAAAGGGATCACTGGTGGATAACATCAAGTGTATTCATGGCTGCGTGGCACAGGATGAATTGCGTACAGCACGCTTGCAGAAGGCCTTCATCTTGGTTTCTCTCCGTCTACTGCGAACGCACGATCCAAAAGCATCGTAGCCACTCATCCGATGGGTGTCGGGAGCGGTTACGAAAACTGCCAAACCCCTCTCGAGTCTCCAGTCATTATGACGACAATGAAACCCGATGCTAGCCGGAGACCTGAGGAGTGTGTTTGGAATTGTAGGGATTATCTCGAATGGGTAACGAAGGAGTCACGTTGTACGAACACGAATGGCTTGCAAATATGGTGTGTTTGAATCACTCGCAAAAATGTCACTCACTGTTTTCACTTCAGTTTTTCTCGCCCATCTCGACCACATAAGCCCCCAGAAGAGATAAATTCATTAAAGAATAATGAATTTATATTGTTAGGTGCGACTCAAACGCCTAAATTTGCAAACCATTCGTGTTTGTAGAACGTGACTCCTTGGTTATTTATTCGAGATAATATCGACGGTTTCAACCCCCCTGGTGGTATATACAGATAGTAAGCAATAAAAAATCATTTAACAATCATTTTTAATATTACTTGCAGTTTAACTAATTTATTTTATATCGCATAATTTCAAAGTAGATAAAAGAAAAACAGCATTAGCATCGCAGAGTATTAAAATAGAAACAAGAAGAAATACATTTTCTTTTTGCAAAGATGCAAGATGCCAGTGTGTTGCATTGGGCTTCTCAGCTGGAATAACTTAAGACAACCTAAATTATGTCCCTACGAGTATATTCTGGTCACTTTACAGTGCCGCATAAAAATATCTGTGTAGAAATAACATTTGCATTTACTTGTTTTGTATATGGTCTTATAGCAGTATTTTGTTAATTTTCACGGATTGACATCATTTTGTTTGTATAAATTTCTCAAATTCTTAGACAATTTATTGAATAAATTTGGTACCACCCCTTCAAAACCATGAACTGTGAATATTTTTAATAATAAAATTTATTTAATCTCTGAGCGCTTATTCACTTTTCAATGTATATTTAGTTTTGTAAAAATTGGTAAAATATAAAAAGTGATCATCTAATAGTTTTATATTTGTATCTATTTGGAGGTTACCCATATTGTTAAATATTTCGTCGTTAAAAATTTAGATACCCAAATTTCCGTTCCACCGTTTTCTTAAAGACTTTCCTTTGCTTCTTTCTTCATGTGTTTACATTCGCCATGCAGTCACGTGTCAAATTCTGCATAGGGGGAGTTACCATCAGCCTGTAGATAACTTAAAACTTAAAAAAAAACTGGCCAAAAGTAAAAAATGTGATTTTTTCCACTTTGGCTTTGAAAATTTACATGATGACTCTTCATTGATTTGTTAATTTGGTTTTAAATATCATTTTCCATGGTTCTTACATATCAAAAGTTTGTGTTTATTGTATTTTGTAATTAACTGTTTTTTTTCAATTTTTTTTAATCTGCACCCAATTTAAATTTAAATGCTTAGCTTTAACGATAATGAAGGATCTCATGTTTTCCCTGGCATAATGATTGGGTGAGAACTTTTCCGTTTAAACACGCAGTGCAGTTTTGCACCGACGCACAGTGGGCTGAAATAGAAAAACTGGCGAAAGGTGTTTTGTTTTCAGCCCACACTTTAAAACATCGCATGTTAATTCTCCATCGATTAGCGCATTGGTGGTTTCACATGCAATTTGTCCTTGATATTATGTATTAATAATTTAAATGGGGTCAAACTTGATCAATTATCGCAGAAATCGGCCTCATTTAATTTTCCCTGAGAATCTAGAAAATTAAGCGGAAGTTGAACCTTGGAAAATGACACTTCGGGATAAAAACGCTACCATGATGTAGAACACATCATTAAATTGAATGGCGTATGAGAAACATGACCTATTTGTTGTATTTAGGCTACTTACAAGGAAACAATTCATAAGAACTTACATCTGGAGTATGTTTCTTTACGGCAGTGAGGCATGGACGATGACAGCTAAGGAGAAGAAAAGGGTGGAATCATTCGAAATTTGGTTCTCCAGAAGAATGATGAAGAACAAATCGATTGACTGCGTGACACACGAAGTAGTTCTAAGAAAAGTGGGTCAAAAGATAATTTTGCTGAAAGCTCTAAAAAGAAGACGGAATCACTTAATCCACCATATCTTGAGACACGATTGCCTGATGAAGACAATCGAGGGAAAAGTGAAAGGGAAAATTGGAAAAGGCAGGCCTCGTATGAGATATATAGAACGGGTCGTGAGTGATGTGAGGGAGATGAATTACGTTAATATGAAGAGGTTTGCAGATAGAAGAATCGAGTGGAAGGCTGCGTCAAACCGATCATAGGATTGTTACTAATGATGATGATATAGCTGATAGTTTCAGGCTTAACTATTTGACACCTTTCCATAATGGAAAATAAAAGAATGAAACTTTGTTAGTTTCACTTTATATTTAAATGGGCACGACCCGGGTTTCATAACGTAGTTATCTCTTCAGGTGACTGATCATGCATACATCTTCTTTATATAGCAAGTTGGGTGCGACAGTAAGGACATCTATCTGTTGGAAGGGAGTGGGGCAAGTTGAGTACGACAGTAACGACACCTATGTGTCTGCCCCACTCCCTTCGACAGATAGATGTCGTTACTGTCGCACCCAACTTGTTATACAGAGTGTCCCATTGATCGTGTGTCATTTCTAACCTGTAATTTTAGACGCTTTCTTTCGAGCCACAAGGATGAAATTTGGTACCTGGCTAGAAAAAGGATGTAAGTTTTGTTGAGTCCAAGCAAAATATGAAAAATATGACCTTTTGACCCCAGAAATAGGGTCCAACCTAAAATCCAAATTTTGCCTTATGGGCTTTCAATGTTAAAATATTCGAAGTACAAAAAAGATGGAATTATTCAGCGAAACTTTCGACTAATAGGTTTTTGGACACGAAGAACACGATGGAAGAACTATTGAGGTCAGAAATTGCAACTGTGACCCCTGAAAGGTCACAGTCAAGGTCACAGGGGTTACAAAAAATTAATCACGGCTTCAAACCTGTCGAATCATAGGTTTAAAAAGGTGCCAAGGTCGATTTTAAGGTCTTCATATCCCTCTTTTCATCTCATGACCTTCAAGGGTAACTCAGAGGTCAAAGGTCACAGGGATGGAAAAAATGAATGCAGGCTACAAACATGTCGAATCCTAGGTTTAAAAAGGTGCCAATGTCCATGGAAAGGTCATAAGATTCCTCTTTTCATCCCTTGACCTTCAAGGGTAAATCTGGGGTCAAAGGTCACAGTGATTACAAAAGGTGAAATGAGGCTACAAAACTTTCGAATCGTAGGTTTAAAAAGATGACAAGGTGGATTTTAAGGTCTTCAGATCCCTCTTTTCATCTCTTGACCATCAAGAGTAACTCAGAGGTCAAAGGTCACAGGGATGGAGAAAGAGAATCCAGGCTAAAAACGTGTCGAATCATAGGTTTAAAAAGGTGCCAATGTCCATGGAAAGGTCATAAGATTCCTCTTTTCATCCCTTGACCTTCAAGGGTAAATCTGGGGTCAAAGGTCACAGTGATTACAAAAGGTGAAATGAGGCTACAAAACTTTCGAATCGTAGGTTTAAAAAGGTGACAAGGTGGATTTTAAGGTCTTCAGATCCCTCTTTTCATCTCTTGACCATCAAGAGTAACTCAGAGGTCAAAGGTCACAGGGATGGAGAAAGAGAATCCAGGCTACAAACGTGTCAAATCATAGGTTTAAAAAGATGCCAATGTCGATGGAAAGGTCATAAGATCCCTCTTTTCCTCTCTTGACCTTTAAGGGTTACTCAGGGGTCAAAGGTCAAAAAGGTGACAAAAAGTGAAATTAGGCTAAACGTATCGAATCATAGGTTTCAAAGAGTGCTCAATACGATGGTCAAAGATCACAGGGATGAAAAAAGAGAATCCAGGCTACAAATGTGTCGAATCGCAGGTTTAAAAAGTTGACAATGTCGATGGAAAGGTCATCAGATCCCTCTTTTCATCCCTTGACCTTTAAGGATTACTCAGGGGTCAAAGGTAAAAATGGTGACAAAAATTGAAATGAGGCTAGAAACGTATTGAATCATATGTTTGAAAAGGTCCCAAGGTCGATTGTAAGGTCTTCTGATCCCTTTTTTCTTTCCTTGACCTTCAAGATTGACTCAGGGGTCAAAGGTCTTTGGAGTGACAAATTTCGAAGCGGGGCTACAACGAAGCATTTGTTTAAATAGTGCCTAATACGATGGTAAAATCCCTCCTGGAAGTCTCTGACCTGGAACGGTTGGGCAGGGGTCAAAGTCCACCAGGTGTCGTGAAAAAAACATTTTCGGGCATTGAAGAAATAAAGAAAGAAATTACAACGTGTGTGAGTCCACATCTCCGAATATGCCGGAAGACATATTCACACACGCTTTTATCGGGCAATTTCAATTGTGCCTGGCATGGAATATCGGGTACGTGTAATGAATAAAAATTGATTTTCATTCTTACTGCTTCATTATTTTCATTTTAAATTATAATATTGAAATTTTTTGGATAACACCTAAAATACTTTTTTAAATAAAACGTATGGTTAAATATTTTTAATTGAATAAAAGTAATTAACTTGAAATTACAATTGAATTTTTTCATTGATTAATAAACTCTAAATCAACGACTACCATATGACACAGAGGGTTAAAGGGATGTAAGTTATGATCTGAATATCTTAACATTTACTTTGGCAGCCTAAATAATGTCATTCATATTATGTGGTTCACGTCTTGGCATATTTTACATCTGTTACCAATAAGCTAAGTGTAGCCCTTTGAGGTCAGGAGACAACAAACAGGACCAAGTAACTTCATCTAATTCTTCACCCTTTCGAAGCTAGAATTCGACGAGTCTAATGCCCTAAATCTAGGATACACCTAGTGAACTTTTGCCCTTTCCCAACCGTTCACTGTCAGATAATTCCTGGAGGGACGTTACCATCGTATTGGGCACTCTTTGAAACCTATAATTCGATACAATTTCAGTTTTTGTCACCATTATGACCTTTGACCCCATGAGTAACCCTTAAAGGTCAAGGGATGAAAAGAGGGATCTGATGAGCTTTCCATCGACATTGGCACCTTTTTAAACCTATGATTCGACACGTTTTTAGCCTGGATTCTCTTTCTCCATCCCTGTGACCTTTGACCTCTGAGTTACTCTTGATGGTCAAGAGATGAAAAGAGGGATCTGAAGACCTTAAAATCCACCTTGTCATCTTTTTAAACCTACGATTCGAAAGTTTTGTAGCCTCATTTCACCTTTTGTAATCACTGTGACCTTTGACCCCAGATTTACCCTTGAAGGTCAAGGGATGAAAAGAGGAATCTTATGACCTTTCCATGGACATTGGCACCTTTTTAAACCTATGATTCGACACGTTTTTAGCCTGGATTCTCTTTCTCCATCCCTGTGACCTTTGACCTCTGAGTTACTCTTGATGGTCAAGAGATGAAAAGAGGGATCTGAAGACCTTAAAATCCACCTTGTCATCTTTTTAAACCTACGATTCGAAAGTTTTGTAGCCTCATTTCACCTTTTGTAATCACTGTGACCTTTGACCCCAGATTTACCCTTGAAGGTCAAGGGATGAAAAGAGGAATCTTATGACCTTTCCATGGACATTGGCACCTTTTTAAACCTAGGATTCGACATGTTTGTAGCCTGCATTCATTTTTTCCATCCCTGTGACCTTTGACCTCTGAGTTACCCTTGAAGGTCATGAGATGAAAAGAGGGATATGAAGACCTTAAAATCGACCTTGGCACCTTTTTAAACCTATGATTCGACAGGTTTGAAGCCGTGATTAATTTTTTGTAACCCCTGTGACCTTGACTGTGACCTTTCAGGGGTCACAGTTGCAATTTCTGACCTCAATAGTTCTTCCATCGTGTTCTTCGTGTCCAAAAACCTATTAGTCGAAAGTTTCGCTGAATAATTCCATCTTTTTTGTACTTCGAATATTTTAACATTGAAAGCCCATAAGGCAAAATTTGGATTTTAGGTTGGACCCTATTTCTGGGGTCAAAAGGTCATATTTTTCATATTTTGCTTGGACTCAACAAAACTTACATCCTTTTTCTAGCCAGGTACCAAATTTCATCCTTGTGGCTCGAAAGGAAGTGTCTAAAATTACAGGTTAGAAATGACACACGATCAATGGGACACTCTGTATAAAGAAGATGCATGTATGATCAGTCACCTGAAGATGTAACTACGTTAGAAACCGGGGTCGTGTCTTTTTAAATATAAAGTGAACCTAACAAAGTTTCCTTCTTTTATTTTCCACAATGATGATGCTATTTATATCGGCATCCGATATCGTGGCCTGTATCGTATCTATGGAAACAATATCCCTGTAGTATCGCCATTAAAACATCTTTGGAGAATCTTTTTAATCGGTAGACCTTGAAAATAACCATAGCGAAGTTTTTGACACAATAGCACATCAGCATACTATCCTCGACGTTGTATTTCCGGTTGCCGGCAGACAGGGGCGGGTTTCGCCGAGTGATCGAAAAATCGATTTTACTTTCCGCGTCGCAAAAGTTCTCATCGGATTCTAACACAGGATAATTTGTAAAATCTCGTGATATTAATAACTTTTTGTACCTTGATATAGCTTTCAACTATTATCCTGCATTAAGACAAAGCATTGACTGAAAATGGGGTCCGCTACTTTGTCATATAGGTTGTCTTATGTCACTGAGCGTAGATGCAAAACTTTACTGCGAGATAAACCCAAAAAATCTTCCCCCGGTCATTACGCCAGGGAAAATGTCAGATTCTCATCGTAAAAGCCATTTTCCGCTCCAGTGAAAGTTATGGATCCCGTGAGTGTTGTGGTTGGTTGCTGAAAGTGAATTCAGTTTTGATGGGCACAAGTCTCTTTGAGATTTTGTGAGTTGACTTGGCTTCATTCCCACCATCAACATATGAAGCTTGTCGCGCGTCTCCGTTTAATTCCTTTCTGGACATTCTGCAAAAAAACTCGAGATAATCTAATTCAGAGATGATCAGGCAAACTATGCCTGTTGCAGCGACTTCACTGTAGATGAATTGATAAAAATAATTGAGTTTAAATTGTTTTGAATTGCCTTTCATTGAAAACAGCTAGAACAGAGATAGTTTCAGCTAAATCATGCTGATTGAGGATGTATCAGGAATTCATTTTTAATATTACTAAAATAAAATCGGTGGTAGAAGAGTGTTGAATAGTTTTATTACTACTAGACAAATATTTAAATCGAAAATCAAACAAAATTTCAATCTCTCAACATGCACTTCATTTCTAATTCATACGTTAATTCATCGTATTGGCTGCATTTGGTCATATCGAGAATACTGAAATAAAATGCTTTTCGCCAACTAAAGTTTCAATTCCATTCTTGTCATTGCATTCAGCATCACTCTGAAATTCGTTATTTAAATCTTTTCCATTTTCTTGTCATTTTGACAAAAGAGTGTTGCAATTGATAACAGAAGTGTTTTAAAATCCAAGTCCTGAGAAAAAGATCACGAACCGCTGCTCCGCTTATGAAAGTACTCTTTATTGATATTGACTTAAAACTTAATGCATTGAATTGTGTAAATCATGATGATGTGCGTCATTCATGAATAATTTCATTCATGAAAATATTTTTCTTGCGAAAAAATCAGGTGTGGACTAGGAAATACTTACTTGTTAGCGTACTCCTGGAGGCTATCATTCAGATAACTTCTCGTAGTTAAGGGTCGTTCCTCCACTTTTTAAACATGAAATGATGGGTATCATCGCTAGAATTATACATATCGAGAATGCAAATCGAGTCGTTGATTACGCTATGAAATTTTATTCTGGGAATCAGAGTTTTGGAGGTGAGTGCACTAAATGAAAAAAAATGTTTCGTGCTTATGGAGAAATCACTCACAAAAATATTTGGTTCATCCACGGGGCTGAAAAAGTGACAAGGCTCTCCAGCTGATAGCGGACATAATCTTACGGCGATTTCTCGTGTCGTCAATGGGCGAAATCCATTTCTGCCGTGGGAGTGGCACTTCTAAATCTTTACATTGGAAAACTGGGCATTCGGACAATATTCCGAGAATAACTGGAGACGGGGAGTGGGGGTCTAAGAATACGCCTCGACCTACTCCCGTCCTCTCGAAGATGAAGACAGCGTCCTCAGGAACGCCAGTGCTTTGTGAAATATGTTTTTCACACTTTGCAGGGAATAGAAATTGGCTGCTTTCCAGCAGATCTTAACTGGGAAACTTTTCTCGAATGGGTTTGTTTATCCGTGGCCCAAAGAAAAAAGTTCCTCATTAATATAGGTGAGATGTGCTCAACGAGCGTTGGGGATTATGTTTCGTTGGTATAATTAGCTTCCGCTCATACTTCTTGTGGCCCTGAGGTGCGTAGGAGATCGCCGAACGCTGTGGGTGTGTGTTTGAGATCTTCGGAATAATCTCGGATTGGTAACCAATGAGTCACGTCGTACAAACACGAACGGTCCGAAAATTTATTGTTTGCGAATCGCTCATTACAATCATTGCTTTCACTTGAATTTTTTTCATCCATCACGTGAGTCCCGCGATGAGATAAAACTCGAGTGAAAACCATGAAAAATTATGTAATGAGTGATTCAAAAACACCATTTTTTGCAAACCATTCGTGTTCGTATCACGTGACTCCTTGATTACTTATTCGAGATAATTCCGATTCTTTCAATCAAAACCTTCCTGGGTGTGTGTCCTTGAATCGTTCGAGATTAATTCTGGTACGTAACTAAGGACTCAGTTGCATGTTTTTACAATGCTTTCGGGATTATTTCACACCTGAATCAATCTCTAACGCTTTAATCACATCCCCCTAGACGCATTGGAAAGTGCCAGAAACGGAGCTTCCGGAAGGAATAAAGTCTCTTTTCCTTCCGGCATGCTGGGCCCTTGCTGATTACTCGGAGGTGCTAGAATAACTTGAAATCACAAACTTTGATAAAACTGCGCCCAGTTTTAGTGGAAACTAAAACTGACATTCGGGAAAGTAACAGATGTGAATTTAGTACTGAGATTGGTGTAAGCAGATTAATTTCTTTACGATAGGTTCAGGAATATTTTCGATGCAATGGTTGACTTCCCTTACGTTTGTGCTACCCCAACATAATCTTTTAAGAATTTCTTTCTTTGTTGAACCAATTGGATTGAGCCAGTTGCCGATGAAATTTCAGATGCCACGTCAGGGAAAATTCTCCAAAAATTTTTGGAAATCAACTGTAAGGCTGAGGGGACGACTCCTAGAGAGGTTGATGGAGAGGCAAACTTTTAAATTTGGCAGAAACAGCTTTCAAGACATTTAGTTCTTCAATTTTTTTTGTGTTTCCCGAAGGAAAAAATTATTTTAAGATTTTGAAGTTTTCCTCCTGAGCCACCCCTTGATTCTCTCAGCAACTCTGTCTCTTAACCTCTCTGTTCACTTAGGATTCATTTCAAATGTCGCAATTGTGGCATTAGCGAACGTCTATTTGCAGACCCGTGGAAGTTATTAATCAGTAAGGGAGAGAAAGCGACTATATTAACGACTTCCAGATGTCGTATTGGAAGCGACGTAGGCAAGCGGCCAAACGGGGGTTGAATCATCTCAGGTCGCTCGTTTTCCTCGCAAAAATAAATGCCTCGGAAAAGCATGACCGCGCTGGATATGAAATGAAAGAAATCCATCTGGCAGTGTGTAAAATCTGTGAGGTTCGCGGATGACCAAGCACTGGTCAGCCAGTCTTAAAAAAATGCTGGATGCGCTGCAAAAACAGTGCGAAATATACAATACGAAGATTGATCAGTAGTAAATGAAATTAATGCTATTTTCAAGAACAAAAAAAGCCAGTTTAAGAATAAAAGTAGGAGGTCAGAAGCTAGATCAGGTGGAGAAATTTAGCTATCTAGGTAGTGTGTTGGCCGAAAAAGGGTGTAGCAGCATTGAAGTGAGAAGGAGAATCTCATCAGCAAAAGAAGCTTTTACTGTTAGGCGTGAATTAATGGGGCGTTGAGTTGGGAAGTAAAGAAAAGATAGTGAAAAGTTTAATGTGGCGCGTTGCACTATATGGAGCGGAAACGTGGGCTTTGCGGAAAGAAGATGAAAATAGACTTAGGGCTTTTGAGGTGTAGGTGTGGAGAAGGACCTCGAAAGTGAAGTGGTTCGAAAGGAGGACGAACGACGGGGTGCTGGAATTGATAGGAGAGGAAAGAAACTTGATTGATGAACTTAGGAGAAGGCAGAAAGTGTGGATGGAGCAGGTAATTAAGGGAGATGGAGTTTTGAAAGCCATGATTGAGGGAAGAACGTTGGGAAGGTGGGGAAGCGGGAGTAGAAGAACGGGTAGTTAGGGTAGAATGTTGGGAATTAGGAGGTATGAGGGGCTGAAGAGGTTCATCGGTTGAAATGTTTGGTTGTGGGAGAATATTGTTCATTCATCAACTACCTCCACTCGTAGAAAACTAATCAAACCAAGAATAGATCGTACTTATTACACAGATTTAATTGATGGTACCTGATGATGAATTTACAGCTGAAACACTTTGTACCTTTAATTAAATCTGTGGAATAAGGGTTATCTATTCTGTGTTTGATCATGATGCGATTCCACTACGTC
Source organism: Platycnemis pennipes (assembly GCA_933228895.1). Classification (NCBI taxonomy): domain Eukaryota; kingdom Metazoa; phylum Arthropoda; class Insecta; order Odonata; family Platycnemididae; genus Platycnemis; species Platycnemis pennipes. The sequence continues at coordinate 113,200,500 of OW121855.1, read as the reverse complement.
TTGCCTACAACAGTTACGTGCAAAACCAATAATAAAAATATATGTATTGAAATATATTGAAGTTAAACTGGGTTCAGATGATAAGCATCTGCTTCCATCAATTTCTTGTATTTAAGATTTAAAATTGCATGCCTAGGTTTTTAATCAATATCATGTTTCAAGGAAATAATAAGTGCCCTGAGGCATTTAACCTGTTTTGATTCCATTTTGTCGGCCCCGGTGGCGGTGTGGTTTAGTCCTTGCCTGCTAACCTTAGGGTCACGGGTTCGAGTCCCGCCTGAGTGGGTTTTTTCACGACTCAGGACGTGGCTGTGTTTGCTCGTCTGTTGTTACATTTTTAATACCCCGATTTAAAGGCTATATGTGCTGTTTTCGGTGGTAATGGAAAATAAATAATTAAAATACCGTACTGAAAACTTTTGCTCGGGTGCATGGGGAAGCTTCCTGTTGAATACACAGTGGTTTGAACTGCATGTATATTCCTATACTCGAGCAAAACTTTCTTAACTGCACATGGATAAAATAGCAACTTCCACAGAGATAACGTTTATTGCGACGTGTTTTCGCTTTTTACAGCATCTTCAGCTTGATGCTGATGCTGATACAGCTTGATGCTGTAAAAAGCGAAACACGGTCGCAATAAACATTATTCTTGTGGAAGTTGATCATTATTCATTCGCAATTATGATCCGATTCCACTCACTCGCGCCAGAAATCTCAGAATTTGTTCAAAACTTTCTAATCCACACTACGATAACTGAACTTTTAAATTTTACTTGAGCCAGGACAAATTGATAGTTCTTTTGTATTTGAGTAATAATGATTTTACATCATAAAATCAAACTTTTGGGCTCATCTTTTTTATAACTCATTATTTTGAACTTAATTTACTGTCATAAGAACACTAATGACATTGTTGTTTAAGCCTATGCATCATGTGTGGGGAAAGTATAGCTCCCTAGCATCGTGTAGCTCTTCTGCATCGTAATTGTGGCTCTGAAGTAAAATTGAAAATGGTAATAAAATTATCGTGGTTTCATTTAAATGGCATATATAGACATTTCCATATAAAACTAAAATAGTTTCAATCCTGATTCCGCCTGTTAATCGTGTGTTAAATAAAAAAAACTATTCACAAACTGGAAATATAATTTTTTCAGGGTATGCAAGATTACTGCTCATACAAAGTCAGCGAGAGCAATTTGAGTGACTTTTTTAAAATTTAATTAAGAAATAATTATTATAATTACTTGTTATAATATTACCATAATTCTTCATTGCTTTAAATATATACTATGGCTCTCGGTAAAATTTTAAGCAATTGCAAGGAATAGGCGTGGCTCTCCCGCACCAAAATGTTGACGGCTCCTTGTCTACACGATGCTGCTATGCAACTGCGTTTGTCACAAAATGGCGAACAGAGTGATCGTAGCAAGAAGGGGAAGGATATTTCATTGCGATGTATTTGGTGTCATCAACAAGATCCAATTGACATGAAATTTCTACTGTGTTCCCAGTGCCCTCATGACCTACGAATCTTAAATCTCTTATAAGACCTCAGCGGAGACACATTAAGAAGTGCAGTCGTAGAAGAATATGAAAAATTAATTCTTCCATCGTCGATCTCTCAGATGAATGCTTGCCACGCCTGGAAGTTTGTTGGGCTAAAATAAAATATATTTTAAAAAAGAAAATATTTACACTGGCAAAATACGAATATATATATATTTGGAAATATTCAATACATATTTGTGGAAAGTAATATACTCTGCTGCTCACGTTCTTAGGAGTCCGTCGTTCCTTGACAAATATTTTATCTTGAGTAAAAAATTCTCTTTACAAATTTTAGCTTTCTTGGTCTAATAAATGTTTCAAAACAAGGCTTTGCCAGGTACTCCTTCATTTTCTCCTTGTTATTTACAAAACATCTTCCCCGTTTGGTCTGGAGGAGGCGACGAGTCCTCACTTGCCCAGAAGGATCTTGCGCCCGGCGCCCATGTTCTGTCCGGCCTGCGATGCGCCTTTGTTCTGTCCGGCCTGCAGCCCGATGATGGTCTCGCCTGCCCTCAGCTGCTCCTCCGTGAAGTCCCGTTTGCACTCGTCGGATGGCTTGGGCCCCAGGTAAGGTCCCTTCCACTCGGGGTGCTTGTACGTCTGCAGGGGGCAAAGGTGCATCGGATGAAAAACGATCAAGGAAGCAGTGACTCCCTTAGAAGTCAATCGCCTCCTTAATGGCCGTATCACACTATCCGTTGCTATTACGGTTGCCGTTGCTTGCTACGGTTGATGCAAACTGCTCCAATCACACTGACCCGGTAATCTAAGCGGCCGGTTGCGCAAGCGCAGCCAATAGTATCTCGCCCCGCAGTCACGTGATTTTTCTGTTTACATTTTGTTCCTATGCTGCCTCAAATACTGGATTTCTGCCTCAATTGCAAGATGCAAATTAAATAAGTACATTTAATCTCACCTTAATAAATGCATGCTATTATAATACATCCTTCACAAAAATGGGTGTTACAATAGAGTTAAATGCTGTTTTAAATGCATTGTTAATAGTTTTTAAGGCTTTAGGCGGCAGTTGAAGTGGTAACAATGAAAATATTGTGAAATGTAAACACAAAGAGCACGTGACCTGAGGTGAGCTCCTATTGGCCACGGTTGCACAACCGTCCGGTTGAAAATAGACGCGCTTCTATAATCCAACTGTTGAGAGATGGTTGGCGCTGATTCGTCCACAGTACAACCGTAACCCGCTATGGCTAGTGTAATACGACCTTTAGAGCAATCTTGGTAGAGTCACTTCTCTCCCATTGAATTCAAGGATCTGGCTTTAATTCAATGCCACTTTTTCATGCCTTCGTAACTAACTTATTTCTCAACACTCAGGAAAGTCGTTTTAGGTCGTGGATAACATATGCCACTCCTTAAACCCTTAGTACATAATAACTTGGACAATAATAGAGCAGAAATACTTGGGGAAGAATACAGGCATGATTTTGGTATTAGATAACGTTATTACGTCGGAAATGGAAGGAAATATCCTGCCTGGATGACCAACATTTTCAACTTTATATCTTTCCTCTAGGTGAGCATTGTAACTGGCATTGGATGAGACGGATCAAGCGATGAACTAAGGGCGTTGTTCAATCTAATGAATGGATTAATTATGATCACATTTGCGATTTGCTTTCCGCTTCATCAATCGAGAAGTTGTAGACTTGGACTTTTCGTTCTCCAACAGATAAGTTTATTTCGCACCGTTCGATCTAAACTGTTAAACCTAATGTGGGATATCTCAAGCCTGCCGCGTGAACGGCGGTGAAATTCACATTAATTGCCTTGCGAAAAAATTCACCTGAACCGAACCACGGACCTTTGGCTTTCCGCTCCAATTGTTAAAATTGCCATGCTAATTAGGCATCCTGGGTAGCGTAGTGGTCTGCGCAGTGGCCCGGAAAGCTAAAGGTCCGTGGTTCGATTCCCGGTCCAGGTGATTTTTTTCGCACGGCAATTAATGTGAATGTTAAATCAAAGTCAATCAATGTATGTCTGCCCAGACCAGAATCCAGACCCTTGGGTAGGCATGCCGGCGTGTTGACTGCCTGGATACATTGGGGGGAAACAACCATATTATTTGATATAATATAGCCCTAGCATAGAATATCTCATAGACATTAGCTTAGTTCTGCCATTTATTACGATGGGGGTAATTCATGATAATCGAAGTTGATTTATTATTTTTTTCATGCCTTCAACAAATCTTACATTTTGAACATTTTCCTACAAATGTATAGCAATTCATATTGACAAGTGGGTACACAACGCCATTTGCTGAGGTGGAAAGTGAAACTAGACTGTTTCCTAAAGAAATGAGTTCTAACGTAATCACGAAAGCTAAGTCGATGCAATCGGATCCACATTTGAGTGCTTTTTAGAGAGAATCTTGGCTCATGGAACTAAACTTCTCTCGTATAAACTAGTTCCTCAATTGGCCATCAACTTAACATCATCCTTTATATCCTATCTCAGTTTGGCGATTTTTTATTCATTTACTTGTATCCGAAAAAATGAATAAAAATGAGTGAATAATACTTTCATATTCGCCGAAAAATCCAGAAGTAAATCCATGTTATTTTTAGTCTAGCAATAATTTATATGTCGTCTTGTGATCGTGGGAATGATTTTTACTGAAAGTGGAACATTATCTTGGTCACTCACCTGGCGACCGAGGGAGAAGAGTGTGGTGGTGACCTGGGCGATGTCCTTCTTCTCCCAAAGGTCAACAGTCTGGAAAACATCGACGTCGGAAACGCCATAGGCCTTAAGTGCCTGCTGGAACCTGAAACAAGAGAGCACACGGTCATTCTTTCCCACCATTACTCCCTGGTGCACAAGAGAATGTGCCCAACTCATTGGAATGTCTACTCCCTGCTTCTCTTTCTTGGAGTGTTGCCACCTTGTTTACACTTAAGCCATAAGAATATTGGAATATTCCCTCTGAACTGCTTATCTGCAAAGAGGTAAATATCTCTACCCAAAAAGACGTAATCCAACCAAAAATAAAATCCAGCAAAACCAAAAACAAAGTTTCAAAATTCCCTTATCCACCATACATTCATGAACCTTACCTTCTTTCTTAAGGCGGGTTTATTGAAACAATTCAATATTATCAAAACACATAAGAAAGGCTCTGAAACAAACGACTACGACGCTGCGCTCTTCAGTTAATTTCACGCAAATTCAAATTGGACCAAACGTTACGCTATTTTTTCCGTAACTCAAGACGGGTTTCGCGCTAATATTTTTCTGTGGACGCCGCCATTGTAAGTAGGGTTCTTGAATCCTACGCTAAATCTACGCAGACGTTGATTTAACGCTATATTTTTCCATAAACTCTCCTTTAATCCCTAGTGCATGTTCGATGATCTTAACCCCCTGCCACACAACCTCGCGGCGGCTTGCAGGGTATAGCGTACACGTAGATGGATCCCCAGTGGCTTTGGGAAGAGGACAACCAATGCAAGCGACGGCATCTCCTTTTCAGCACTCCCTAATCCTCACAACTGTGAGGATTAGGGAGTCAACTCTGAAATCAACTCTGAAATCTGCTGCCTTCTTTCCCAGATCAAATCTCGATAAATTCCTTAATCCATCCTTATAGTGATATCGAATCTCTAAATAAAACATATCACCTACATAAATTTACCTACATAAAAACTCGTCTAAAGCGTAAAAAATAAATATATATATATCAGTTAAACTTCCCTAATAGAAGAGTAATTTTCTCTTCTATTAGGGAATTCTATTCTATTAGGGATTCAGACTCGGTCGATCCTTACCGTTCACTTTTCCCTCGACGATTGTCCTCATAGCTATATCTACAAAACACTTTCCTCCTCATCATCATGGTCATCATTGGTCAACAATCCTAGGATTGGTGTGACGCAGCTTTCCATTCTTCTATCAGCCAACCTCTTCATATTAACGTAATTCTTCTCTTTTACATACCTCACAACCTGTTCCACGTATCTCATACGAGGCCTTTCTTTTCCAACCTTCCCGTTCATTTTTCCCTCGAGAATTGTCTTCATCAGGCCATCGTCTCTCAAGATATGGCCGATTAAGTTGTCCATTATTCTTTTTAGAGTTGTCAGCAGACTTGTGTTTTTCCCACGCTTCTGAGGACTTCCTAGTTACTTACTCGGTCGATCCATTTAATCTTTATCATTCTTCTATAGCACCACATTTCGAATGCTTCTACCCTTTTCTTCTCCGCTGCTGTCATCGTCCATGCCTCACTGCCGTAAAGAAACATGCTCCAAACGTATGTTCTGACGAATTCTTTCCTTACTTCTACGCTTGTAGATTCTTCTTTTGATATAATGCCCTATTTTCCTGGGTTATTCTACTAGCTATTTATTTCTTACTTCGTCCAACGTTGGTTACTCGACTTCCTAGGTAACAGAACTCTTTCACCTCATCTAGTGTTTGTTCTCCTAGTTTGACATGAAGTGGCCCGAAGATGGAGACTTTTGGAGTGGAAGCTACAGGATTATGCATACGGGACCATGAAATGGTAATGCTGGTGTAGGGATCGTACTCAGAAAGAGCACCGGAATACGTGTGAAGAGCTTGCTGCAGTACAATGAAAGGCTAATAATTGGTGGAGATCGAGACCAATCCTGTAGATACCGTTGTGGTGCAGGTTTACATGACTACGACGGACCACGAAGATGAAGAAGTGGATGACGTCTACGAAGATATCGCGGAAGTTATAAAATATGTTAGAGGAGAAGAAAACATAATAATTTTAGGAGATTTGAACGCTATCGTCGTCGAACGTCAAGATGGAAGAATGTCACTTTCCTCATAAAACTCTATTCCAACCTACAAAATACCTAACCCAATACAAACACTCCTTTTAACCTACGGATCGCAACCAGGAAGAGCTCAGAATGTTTATACAGGTCTACTTTCAAAACCTCGCAAGCACTATTGTCATCTTGAAATGAGAGGAGATTATATTGGATCGTCATTTCATTGGATCATAATAGGGTAATTTCCTATTATTTTTTGTTTTCTTGTTCAAAACTTAACGAGTCGTCTGGAGAGCATATTTTAAGCCGTTCGATTTTAAAAGGACGCTAAGTATTTTTACTCATTAATTAAAAATTGAAATAATTCAACAGCGCGAGAGCGTGACGCCAAACTATTGCATGCCGGTAAACAATACGTGTGACGTTGAAGGTATTTCCTCTCCCTACCGCCAGATAATGCTGCGGACGCTTCCAAGTTAACCGCACACCACGTGAAGTCATGATAAACAACAAGATATGACACTTATTCCACAGGTTTTTTTTAGTGGTACAACGCGTTTCAGCGGTTAAGCCATCATCAGGCTGATGATGGCTTAACCACTGAAACGCGTTGTACCACTAATTAAGACCTGTGGAATAAGTGCCATATCTTGTTGTTTATCATGATATCATTCCACTACGTCTCGCTGGACACAGTTACGTTTACGTAAAGTCAGGCGAACTTCATACCAAGCTTCGCAGTGACAGAGGATTCCACGAGCTGAAAGCGTAGAAGCCTATAAAAAGGCTATTAATATCATGTTCAACAGAGGAAACTCTCCCGGCTTTGATGATGTTCATAGACGATTAACATAGACTTAATCAACAGAGCCTAGGGGCTCTGAAATTCGATGTTAAGTTCAGGAGACGAATATTTTCTATGCCCCGCAACGCCTTAACTACGTAAATTTATAGTGAACAGTAAGGCTGCGGAGTCCCACCACTACAAGCTTTTTTCAAATTAACTTAAATCAACATTTAATTTCTAATAAACTAGGACTCCTCAATCCTTATTACTTCCGTATAATGGATACATTTTTGGTGACGATCATGATTTGCTTGATCTATTTTCCCCAAATATTTTGGTCGTGGTAGTTTCATTACGTGGTTTTGAAAAGTAGCAGTTTCAATTGGTATCATTAGAGGAAACCCCCAAGTGTATTTCAGAGCATAAACTCTAAACTCTAATCGGAATGTGAAATCAAAATAAAACTTGGGTCGCTTTGAAGTTCGCGGGGATTTTCTAAGACTAGCTCGTTCACCTAATTGACGATTGCGAGTAGATTTCGACCCTTCCTGCTACAGCCATTTAAGGGAGATATGATTCGCAACGTTTTCTCACGAGTACATGCACACATGAGCTTCAAGGAATACATGCGTAACAATATTCTGATGGATATTCAGCTGGGGTGAACTTAAATCGACATCCTGGTATTTTTTAACGGTTTTCAGCTGAGAAAGAGAAGAGAGTTAAAGTGAAGAAACACGTTTCTAATGTGATGAAAAGAGGTGAGTTGCTGTTGGTAGCCAGAGAACTACAATAATGCAATGACTGCGATTCCATAAACTATAAGAATTCCCATGTAATCAACTATCCAGCCCAATATTAGGTACTAATGGACTCAATTATTAGGATTTTTACTCAATTTCGAGACTGTGTGATTCTCTTATATAATTACCCATTCAAATGAAGATTCCTTAACGAATATGAGACGTTGAAGAGTCTCACCGCGTTCACAATTACAAGTTATCAAGAAAAATGTGTACAACTTACGTATCGCCTAATTCATCAACATCATATATTTATTTCATAGCACCTCTGTCAATTCATGAGATTGAAATTAATATTTTCCAGTCATACTTCCAAATTCTACTTTTTCATTTGACGCAGGTTTCCATTCGATATTTCTATTGTCTAACCTCGTAAACTGCATTATTGTTCTCTAAAACATCCTTTGCGACTGAGTATAATTCATGCAGTCCTTGTCATTCTCCCCATCCTTGTGACAGTGAATTGAGCTTGTTAGCCGTGGTAAATGTTTTGGATGATAATAAAATTACCTGACACTTTATCTTGGACCGTGGCCCACCACAGAGCTCTCCCCGAGACAAGGGTCTCTCAAACCTATCTCTCCCCATTGAAGTACACCACAGTTGACCGGAATATAGATATAAGAGTCTTCCACTTTATACCTCTGTTGGCATCGGTGCTATTGTAACCTAAAATAAATCCCCATTCCTGTTGTAACGTTACAATTGAGCCGCCAAGATCAATAATGCATTGTGCAAAAATGGAAGTAAACATATGTTTCTAGGTGACGCCGGAGACAATAGCCAGGTGTGTTGGATAATTAAGAAAACAATAGGAAAGAGCGAGAGTCAGCGAGTTGTGTGGTTGACGCGGTGGTGTTGAGTCGCAAAAGTGAAGCGTGCGTAAGAAAGGGCATTTTTGTGAGCTAGTTGGTGTCCGGGTGGGTGTATAAGTATTCGTGAGGTAAGAGAGATTATAGGTGTTGCTGTGTTTTGTCTGTTTTGATGTAAGAATTGGCTCGAAAGAAAAGAAAGTGTAAAAGTGTACGGCCTGTTAAGTGCGAGCCTGAAGAGAAGTGTATTATGTTTGTTTGTATTTGATAAATTTTAAGTGCATTTCGTGAGGGCAGTTCCTTATGTTGTGCATGTTTTGTGTAGTAAATTTGTGTGATTTATAATACATAAGGAATATATTACAATGTGTTCATAGATATTGTCACGACTTGCAATTACACCTCTCTTGAATTGTTCTATTAATATCTACATCTGCGTAATATCCTGTAAGGCACCGCGAGGGTGTGTGGCAGAGGGTGAAGATCACCAAACATGCACTAATTACAAGCAACTAAGAGATAAATTAACTTCTGCTTCATCAAAATTTGGAGATGTATGAGTCACGTGCAACTAGATGAGTAGTATTTACACAGAGTAAATGTAAGCGAAAGTGTATAACCGTTTATAATTGACTATTCCTCGGCTTTTTAAGTTACAGCAATGAATGATGATAACGCTCAATTTCTGAGAAAATCCCTATTCTTTTGCCATACTTTGCATTTGTTATATAGTGCATATATTTTTCTATTGTTCAAATCGAAAAGTAGATGAAAATAGACTTAGAGCTTTTTGATGTGGGTATGGAGAAGGGTGGAGAAAGTAAAGTGGGTCGAAAGAAAAACGAACGATGAAGTGCTAGAATTGGTAGGAGAGGAAAGAAATTTGATAGATGAAATTAGGAGGAGGCAGAAGGTATGGATGGAAAAGGTGATAAAAGAGGATTGTGTTTTGAAAGAAGTGATTGAGGGAAGAATGTTGGGTAAGCGGGGAAGAGGGAGGAGAAGAACGGGTAGCTTGGATGGAATGATGGGTGGCAGGAGGTATGAGGGGCTGAAGAGGGACATCGTGTGAAATTTAGGGGGTGGGAAGAATTAAATGTTCATTTAGACCTTCCTTCACCAGTAGAAAACCAAATAATAATATTATTTTGCTAATTAACGAAGATATAAACAATGAAATTTGTCCTTCTCATGGCATTTTTCCATGGAAAAGTCGAGGATTTCTCCTACAGTTCATTTTTCCTCAATGTGGAGTTTTTTTACGGTATTCAACTCTAATATTCATTTATTTTCTTCGGTACACAAGCTTAATGGATTTTGGAGTGGAACAGGGGTTGCGGGGTTGGGATCGTACAACGTCTTTGATTGGCCGAAACCGTGAGAGGGGTGGGTCATTCAGAATGAACACCGATATATTTAAACAGCGTTAGGAATAATTAGGATAAACGGAGTTGAAATGGCCTTTTCTAGATGGTTTTGGGGGAGAGAATAGTTTTTATTCCCTCATTTTCTTTTTCATCAAAGCTTAAAGTTCCAAAAGCTAGACATTTAAGGACATTAACAGCTAGACAGTTACTACGTAGACAGTTGATGATTACATTGCATAGAAGTATTGAAACAGGGCGTACATGCTAATGTCTGAAATTGTTTATTTTAAGTCGATCGGAGAGGATGTTTAATGGTCAAGCTACTAATATGAAGTGAAATTTTAATTTCAGGACATTACGAGAATAATAATTTAAAAATGAATTCAAAGCGTACAAATCAATACAAAGTGCATCATGAAAAACCAGTCGAACACTCTCATAACATTGATGAACTCTTCTCGGGCTCTACACCGGGTGAGTGAATGTAATGTTGCCGACGTTTCGGGTAGCGACTCGTTACCCATCCTCAAGGCAAATGTCACGTAACTAGACCGTCCGTTGGTTTTATACGGACGCTGGCGGTGGGGGATTGGTCGAGCCCCGATTGTTGAGCTGGAGGACCGTTGACCGTTGAACTTTGGCCGTTGACCGTTGGCCTCGCTCTGTAAACCTGTATTCTCTTTAGGATTCTATTCCATGAGCTGCTGATGGTATAGCCCGAATCCCGATTTACGTTCCTCCTCTCCATTTTTATTTCTATCGCTTCCTTTGTCAAGCGATCCCAAAATTTGTCCGAGCGCCAGATAACCCTCGTATCGTCCCATTTAATGCGATGGTCTAGACTGAGGCTATGTTCAACTATCGCTGATTTCTCCGGCTGTCCGAGTCGAAAATGTCTTCGATGTTCCTTCAGTCGAGTGGAAATCGTTCGACCTGTCTCTCCCACATAGACTTCGCCACATTCACAAGGTATTTTATAGACCCCCGGAGTCATGAGGCCGACTGGGTCCTTCGCTCTCACGAGACGATCCCTTAAATTGGGCAATGGTCTGTGAATGGTGTCGATGTTAAACCTCTTCAAAACCCTCGAAATTTTTCCAGATATCGTAGAAACATATGGCAAAACGGCTCTGGCTGTCGGTTTGGTGTGTTCATTCTCTGTAACTGAAACCCTTGAAAAGTTAGAGGACCTCTTGAGAGCCAAGGAAATTTGCCGCTCACCATATCCATTCTGTCGGAAGGTTTTTCTGAGGTGGTCTAATTCCATAGGAAGATTTTCTTCGTCGGAAATAGCCTTTGCGCGATGTATTAGTGTGGAGAGGACCGCGCTGCGTTGAGAGGGGTGATGATGACTGAGGCCGTTCAGGTAGAGATCCGTATGCGTCGGTTTACGGTAAACGCTGTGTCCAAGTTTGCCATTTTCCTTCCGGTGGATAAGGACATCGAGAAAGGCTATCATATTGTTCTTCTCCGTTTCCATTGTAAATTGGATATTGGGATGCTGGTTGTTCATATGCTCCAAGAACGATGCAAGAGTGTCCGGTCCATGAGGCCATATGATGAACGTGTCATCCACGTATCTGTAAAAGCACTTGGGTCTTAACGGAGCAGTAGTAAGGGCTCTTTCCTCGAAATCCTGCATGTAAAAATTCGCAATAGCCGGTGACAAAGGGGATCCCATCGCAACTCCGTCGGCCATTTCATAGAATCCACCGTCATACTTGAAGAATGTGGACGTTAATGTATGGTGGAATAGCTTCAACGTTCCGCTGTCAAATTTTTCTTCCAGTAGCTAGAAGAGTTCATCAATGCAATTCGCCGGGAAAGCGTGAAATCTTACTTCACTCTCATAACGTTCAGTTTTACAATATTTTACGAAAATCAATATGATGAAGGAGTAATTTTCTCTTGGTAGCGATAAATATTTGAAAAATGAAATTTCGAATAATAGGGCGCATATTAATTTCCAAATTGTGAAATTATGCCGTCTATTTTTCTTCCGCAGTTTGAATTCTATTAAAATGCTATGGGTATTATCGTGTTCACTATTGAGAACTTTTTCTCTTCCTTTTGTCATCCTCATTTTAGAATAGCACCTCTTATTTACATCGGTCTTTACGGATAAAACCGTTTAAATATGGAATTAGTTGCGATAAATTGTTAATATATAGATATCGTTGAGATATATTGTCTTCATTGCAAGACGAAATCCGTTTAATTACATATCTATATGTTGTATTTAATTTAAGAATCGGCTTAGAATTTATTCAAGGTTTAGCCTATATATGGTTTACCTGCGTTCTGATAGTAGTTTCCATCCTGGTTCTCCTATTCATCTACATGCTGAAGGATATCTCCTTCGCTAGAGATCCGTCACTCGCCGACGTAGTTTGTCAGGTATTATAAAGGGAAGTAAAATAGTGACTAATTGTGAGATCGAAACCTGTTTTATAATCATTAACTTTTTAATTAATTTTACATTATAATAGATATAATGTTAAATTAATGACTACCATAAATGGCTGAATGAAAAGGGCATAAAACGGTAATTTACTCGTTTACAAGTAATTCGTATACAATAAGCCGACATTTGATACCACCATCAACACTGGTCATCAACCCTAAAAACCGTTGCTCCCTGCTACACTTTGTTTCTACTTTTTATTTTTCTTCTATTGAACTATATTTCTACCTGTCATGACTTCTCAGCTGTGACCATAGTCCGTGCCACACTACCATAATCAACCTTGCTCTTTGGTTCTTTTCAACAGAGATCCACTTCGCGGGCGAAAGACTGCGGTTTCCATCCAGGGGGAAGGTTTGAAACTGTCGAGATTATCTCGAATCGGTAACCAATGAGTCACGTGGTAAATACAAACACGAATAGTTTGCAAATTTAGTGTGTCTGAATCGCTTGACACAAAGCGACAGAAAACACATGCAACGCCTGCGAAACCGTTGTATAAGAAATATCTACGTGGTAGAAGCGCTCGTTACAATATCAATAATATATATAATAACAATAATATATATATAATATACAATAATAATAATTGATTTCACTTCCGTTTTTCTCACCTGTCTGGACTACAGAGCCCACAATTAGGGTGAAACACAAATGTAAGCAATTAATGAGGTTGTGATCAGTGGTTTTAACACATTAAATTTGCGAATCATTAGTGTTTATACCACGTGACTCCTTAGTTACCTATTTCGAGATAATCCCGAAGGTTTCTAACACAACCTCATGGCCACTGTCACACATCACTTCCCAACTTTTCCGCCCTGTGCATGTGACGTCGCACTGAAGTGTTAGAAACCTATGTTATGATATGTTTGAAGCCTGGATTGTTCAGCCTATTCTATGTCATTCATGTTTTGGTTTCCTACAGAAAGAGATTAAAATGGATGAGAATTAGAGTATATTGTGATCTTTTAGAAATAGAAAATGGGATTTCCATCCTACAATGTGTTGCACTGGCGTTTCATCTCAAAAGATTTTTTTTAAACGGAAAGACAGCTCAAAGTTTCTGGAGGAATTGGACGAATCGCATTGGGAAAAAGCCCTTTTATGTTATCGGAAACGGATAATGGATCAATAACTCTTAGTCCACGACTATCACTAGCCAATTCGGTAGCCTAAATTTGAGATTGCTGGGAAAGAAAAAAATATTTCCATGCTTATCAATAATACTATTGCATACAAATTTATATTAAAAACCTTTCATTAATTTGCTGGAAAACGATTATTTAAGTCAATGTCTACATATATGACACACTCTACGCGCATACAACTTTTAAAAGGCGATGGCAACTTTTCAGGATATGCTGAAAATTTCAGATTATAGCCAGTGGCTTTTGAGGACGCTTTAGCGAATTATGTATGTACGTTGAATCAGTAACTTCATTTATAGATTCATTCCTATTTACTGAAAAAAATAAGGACGATAAGAAAAGGTTTCCATGCTAGTGACATAAAAAAGAAATGTGTTAAACTCAAAATGTATTCTTTATTGAAAATGAAATTTAAGGAACTTCATTCATTCCTCTACACTACATTCAAGTGAGATTTGATTTTTGGCATTCGTTACCCACTAATAATTTTTAAGAACAGTAACATTTGCAATATTGTTCTTTCCCTCTCTTTCTTTTATTTCCTGGCTAAAAATTACGTAATTTCCATATATTTTTTTGCATGAAATAAATTATTGTGTATTCATAATTTTGGAGGGTATATTAGTAAACTTTAAAGGATTCTTCAATGCGGGAACTCGGGATCGAAATCGTTATATTTTGCACGAAATCATTGAATAAACACGAGAAAGGAAGTTTCGTGAAAAAATTAATCTTAAACAGAGCCATTCAGTCATAAACCGAAAATTAAAATCAGCAAAATGTATAACCCCCAACCGAAAGAGCTGCGTTAAGGATTATTACGTCATCCACCTCCCCTCCTTTACTGAGTTGGAGAAAAACGAGAGGGGAGGAGGAGAGAGAAGGGGAGGTCTACCAGAAGAGATTATTCGCAACCACTTCCATTGGCTGAGTCAGCTGTTTGTCCCCCGTTGTGATAAGCTGGTGGAGCTTCGCAGTCTCAGCTGTGAATAAACTTAGTGAATGGCGTACAAGTACCCTGCACACCCGCTTTTCCGAAATGTTTAAAAGCATCAGATTTTCTCCGCTTATAACTCAAGAACTCACTAACGGATTGAAGAGCGGAAATATACGGGTATTTTTCTTTGCAAATTCTATCAGATTCAGAAATTAAAAAATATGGTAAAGGATCCCATTAATCTAAGATGGCATGACGTATCTTAAATAAAAGAAATTTAAAAAGTGTCATATGAACAGCAAAATATTTACCACACGCCCAGCTTACGTTCAATTTTATATTTTCTATATCCATTCCAACTGGCCTATTACCTATATCACATACCTATTTTCTCCACGTATCATTTCAACTGAGCCCGTATTTCGATCATCTTAAATTTAAATATTAAATAACCTAACATTGATGTGAAAATAAGTTAGGATACGCATTCATATCCCGCTCGCATATCATGCAAAATGGATGAGCCATATTACCCGTAACATTCCCTCCAAATACCTTCTGAGTGCCGGAAAAGACAAGTTGTCCACATCTGCATATATAGGCGAGGGTAACTTATGTAGGCTTTTGCAGTGCGTCATTGTTGAAGATGCTAGTCTTCCGTAGATCTATTTTTCCATCCATGCTTTTATCTTTTTTTAAATTGTGAAGTTTACACTAGAATATCATTATTTACATTTTTTATGAATGATATGTAATGCATGATTGGTGTGAATTCACCCCCTAACTCACCCTTTATGCTGGCTTTCAGGGTATATTGTAGATGTCGATTCTTCTTGGACAACGGCTTCTTTAGCGTTGTCGTCGGCGTCTCTAGGCTAGGAGCGTTAGATGCTTCATTTTCCCTTCAAGAAGACCAATATTTTCCGCGACTCATCCGAGAAGCGATTGCAATAAAAAAAACCAAGAATTTCAGCAAAGAGGACAGCTATACAATTTACAGCCCTTGGAAACCTGCTCTCAAGAAAAACACTCCATCGATTAGTCAGACCTAATCCCGCTTCACCGAAAACTTTATCGACCAATGAGAATGCACCGGGATCGAACAAGAGAGGTATATAAGATGGGCAAAAATGAAGAATGGTGTAGTGGTTAGAGTACTGGTCTTTCGCCTGGAGAGCCCGGGTTCGAATCCCGGTGACAGATATTTTTCGTTGGTAAACCGGCGCCTACTTGAGTGTTTCGTGGAGAACATTCGAGTACAGCACTCTGTCCGCCGAATGGGACGTTGAGCCGTGGTCCACTTGGTGCCATTTCGTTAAGAGCAAGATAATGCCGACGCCGGGTTTCTCTCCATCCTTCCTTCATCCCTTCCATTCCAATTTCTGCGCCTTTCCTCCCGGTCTGAAGGCTCATTAGTGCTGAAACTAGCTTCAAAGCCCAGGATATTATGATGACGAACGAACAATCCTGACTTGAAGACGCCGACTGCAACGCAGGCGAAATCGCTGTCTAAGAAACATGGATCTAAGCGGCAGAAATCCAGGAAACCTAGCATCTTAAACGTTAGGGGAGGGTGGACACTCACAAATTAATGTTCTCCATCATCTTGAACTGGCCGCCGGAGGAGTTGATCTTGGCAACGGCACCAGGGGAGATCTTGTTCATGAGGCGGCACAGCACTTGCCCGTCGCGGATGTGGTCCTCATAGGTAACGCCTCGAGGGAACTTCTCCCCCAAGATGGTCTCCATCCATTCCTGCGCTTGGCGCTCCTGCTCCGGGTCTCGCTTGCCCGCGAGCTGCCGAGGAAGAAAGAAAAGCGGTTGACCAACGGCAAATCACAACACATTTGCTTGAAGCATTCTATAAAAGCGATCCTATAAAATTAGTAAACACGAAGACCTAAAACGTTGAAACCATTAGGTATTTAGGCGTAACAATCACTAAAGATTTATCGTGGGGAAGACACATATGGGAAATATGCGGCCGAGCGAAGAGAAAGCTAGAATTTATAAAAATTGTGCTTGGGAAATGTGATGAGAAGACAAAAGAGCGATGTTACTTTTCACTAGTTAGGCCCCACCTTGAGTTTGCAGCCAGTGTATGGGATCCTAATGAATTAGGTTTGATCAGAGAACTAGACAGTGTACAGCGTAGAGCAGCTAGGTTCGTTAAAAGGTGTTACGATAGGTTGAGTAGCGTTTCAGAATTAATAAAAGAATTAGGTTGGGAATCATTATCAGAGCGTAGGTTGAGGTACAGATTAAATCTATTACAGAAATTTCATTCAGATAGCTTTACTGAAGATGTTAGGCACATATTAAAAACACCAGCGTATTATGCTAGATTCGACCAGATAAATAAGATTAGAGAGATAGATTGTCGTACTGTTAGATTCTAAATGGCATTTCTCCCCCGTACTATAACAGAACACAATAGGTAGCATAGCAAACGGATAGGTAGTTGAAATATTTTAGAGTAGTCTATTGTGCATGATGCATGTATTAACCCCTTAAACACTATAGATACCTACTAACAATCTAGTTGCATGAGACCCTATAGTTGCTTGTTTGCATGTTAGTAGTGCATGCTTGGTGATCTTCACCCCCTGCCACACACCCTCGCGGTGGCTTGCAGGGTATCGTGTAGATGTAGATGAAGCATTATATTCTAATAACAGGGTAGAGTGACACCAGTTCATTAACCTCGTAAAAAAAGTAAATATCTGGGTAAATCGACCAGCATTGCCGTCGACATTATCCCAAGTATCTAAAGATACCAATTATATTAATAAATTTATCAGCTCTTTACGTAGATATCTCTGACATCTGCCTGAGAATGTTTCGAAGAAGATTCAAATGCTTAGCCACGAGACTTGAGGCGATGTTGAGAAAAAAAGTTGGAGACGAGACTAGAGCCACAAGACTCCGAAAGTTCCTTTGAAGGGAGAAATGATGAAACTGGTATTCATAGGAGTTGTATCGTAACGTAATAGTATCCTTATATATAACTTTCCGGTCAATTTAAAATATTGAGTGAAAAAAAATTTAGTCGTCTCACCTGATTCCTACGTTGTGGCTACTGAGAGCCAGAAACCTTATAGAAAAAAGGGCAAAACTTTTACGTGTTTGAAACCTTTGTCATCTGTGGTTCATACTGAGAACGTGAATGTGACTTCAAAGTACCCTAATGGAAGTGCAATTAAATATGTTAATAAATTAAATTTGATATTACACTAATGGAGTGAACGAATATTTTCAGGTTGTGAAAATGATTAAAAAACATTGATTGTGCTGTTCCCTTCCCAAGTCAGAGTAAAAATGATATTCTGCATTTCATCTCGCATCAGCTCTTGCACTGGTATGTCTAGCAATAATAGCCATTGCATAAATCAATTAAAGAAATGAATTCAAAACTAACAAGAAGAAAATTAACGGAAAGTGCTCCACAAAGCGGAATAGCAACGAATTTTAGACAAGAATCTTGAAGCGGCAACGAAGTTGAGACTAAAATATTATAACTAATCCTGATATTCAATGCATGTTTGATGTGAATTCACCCCCTGCTACACACCATTATGGTAGCTTGCAGGGTATTATGTAGATGTAGAGGAGTATAAAAATTTGAGTATAAAAATGTCTCCAGTAATTTTTAATGTTTACGTCATCCGAAGGGTGACGCATAGTTCCTGTTCAAGAGGGTGACTTGCAGGAATGGGTGTGTGATCTGCGGGTGATGTCTCGGACCGAAACAAAATGCGAAATTCGAACAATTAAAATCATTCAAATAGTTCGCAAATGCACTGCATTTACCACCGCTTCAGCCAAGTCACTAAGTAAATCACTCCGCCGGTAGATAGGCCACAGAAGCCACAAAACCTCTCAACTTGTCTTGCAGACATTATCCAGTTATGAAGGCAAAAATTAGGTACTTATCTTTTTGGGTATAATCACATACGCGTTAATTAGGTCAATACCAACAGATCAACAAAGTTTTTCTTTTGTTTCACCATAGCAATACTTATTCCGCTGAAGTCGTCATTGGAACCTAATCACTTTGGTATTCCTTATTTGGTCATTCCATCTGTTTTCCCTGAACTGTGCTATTTTCCAGTCTCAGGGTGTGTCCAATTCTTGCTGCACCGTATACATTTACATCTTTCATCGTAAAATCTTTTGGTATTACTTCTTCATCTTTCATTTTATCCGTCCATTTAAACATCAGTGGCTCATATTATTTTCATGTCAAAATCTCTGGTTGCCTGCGTCCATAGAGTGCCACACCCCACGAAAAGTTTTCTCGCAATACTTTCTAATTTTATCTGGTGATTCCTGCGTCATCGATACCTTCTTAGATTGAGTAATCTTGCTCTGGATGCCTATTCTACTTCTACCATCTCATTCGCCGATATCTTTCCCAAAGTAGGCCAACTTATATATGTCGTAGCGCAGAATTTATCTGCAATTTCTCTCATCATTTCGGTTTTCTCCACTTTCTTCTTCCGCTCATTTGCATACCTATTTCTCCTTTTTTCTTTGCCAAACCACGTTTCAAATGGCTATTTTCTTCTCGAAGTTCCTCACATATTTGATCTCCGAAAAGCTCCTTTACTTATTTATAGACTGCTTATATATTTCCCAATTCATTCATCCGGTCTCAGCAGTTTCCGATTCGCTTTACTCTCCTCTATCTCCGAATGATTCGATTTCTGATTTTATCACACAGAGTCACTCGTTACCATTCCTTCGACTTCTTGATTTTTTTCTTCAAGTTTTATAATATTACGTGCAACACATAGCCTCCTGATATTAGTGTGCTTACTGCTTAATTTTTCCTCTGCTAATTCTGTTAATCTGTCTTATTCAAATAATTTTACATATCTTCCATTGCAATTCCATTTGCACTCCAGAACTTCCGCAATTTTCATCCATGGTACTCTAAAATATTTTGAGAACTCCTGTGAGAATTTTACCTTTCGTTTTGGAATTGATTACTGAATCTCTTTTCTTGTATCGTAGGCTTTTATCTATGACTCTTAAGGTGTGAGACCAGGGGGGTTGTGCTTGAATCGTTTGAGATTAATTCCGGTACGCAATAATCTCGAACACAATGTAAAAACGAGTAATACGAGTGAGTCCTTAGTTACGTACCGGAATAAATCCCAAGCGATTCAAGCACACCCCCCCCCCCACACTATTACTGACCGCGGGTCACGCCTCCTTCCCCGATTTCACTTTCTTTGTAATTATCCCTTCCTACTCTACGATTCTAGCTGGCCTTTCCACTGCATTCAGCTCCGTCACCATTCCCCTTTCATTATCTTCACTCAAGATTTCTTCAAATATTCTTTTCATCTCCTCTGCTTTTCAATCAATACTCCCATTTTTATCTTTCACCACTACGACATTTTTTATAATTATTTTTTCCATTTTATTTTTTTGCGCACTTAATTCGGATGTTTTCTGCATTTTTCTCGTTTTTTATTATCTCGTAAATTATTATCTTTAACGTGCAATAAGTTTAAAAGCCAAAAAATTATATTTAATTCAAATCCTTCATTTTTTCATTTTTTTAAATTCGTACTTATTTTGATTTTTAAATTTGGAAACTCCAAATCTTTTTAAAATTGGTGCTATTTTTTTAGTAAGATAATATTTTCATTTTGATCATCCCGTTTTTCTAAACCAATACATACTAAAAATAGCATAATTGGCTTGCACATTTTTTCTCATTTGTGGCGTTAACTGGCACATTCAGCCAACACGACATAAAAAACTCAACTAAAAAAACTCCCTGCTTAGGTAATTCATTTTTTTTACTTTTTAACAGTGCGTGTAGATATTAAATAAGATTGGCAATTTTCCACTAAGAATACCGGACCGGTTTCTATACATCATCATCAGGTAATCATCACATCAGGTGATGATGATGTGATACTTCATCAGCACCTGATTTTATTTTCTATCACATCGAAACCGGTCGGAGTAAAGTATTCTCTGTGGAAAATTGCCAATCTTATTTAATTATGTTATTCTACCATATCACGCCTGAAACGACTCTTTTTATTCGTATAGAGATCTTATCTCACCGTTCGTCGGTCGTGCTAGCCAATATTAGTAACTCTCCAGCCTGGCAATCAAAAGGTCATGGGATCGTATCCCACCTGCGGTACGGGTATTGTATTTGTCGTAGTATTATGAGCTTAGGGCACAAATTACAATATATCCATAAAAATATAGAAGATAAAACATTATTAGAGCCCACGGAGAAAAAACTCTATTCATAAATGTATACAGAGATCTACTTCTTACAAGAAAGAGTTTTACTTCTACCCAGTATTGCCTGAGATTATCAAGTTTATTCATGATAGCCAAAGAAATAGGATTGCCTAGAAATTGTTCAAATACTGCACAAATCAGGCTTTATAACATAACCGAAAGGGAACCATGCCGAACCACATTCGATACATATCTCTGCCGTTATCTCTGCAAAAATTTACAAAAGATAGAATGTCATGAACAATACCTACTCAACCTGTTCTATTTGTAGAATTTCTCAACCAATGGTTGGCACGTATCATTGTCATAGTTCTTCGAGCCTACATATGTTAATTATGATCAAGAGTTATTGGGATTGCGAAATGTATCCCTATAAACAAAGTATGTTCGAGAATTAGGCGTTGAAAGGATGATAACGGTGTTTACAGGATCTTGTTTATTACATCAAAGGACTTTAGTGGTATGCGATTTATAGTCAAGGATATGACACATCATCTTTCTCTGATGACGCAAGGAATTTTCGTTTCGAAGAATTCGATGCGTCGAAGCCCTAATTTCATGCGCATTCACAAATCTAAGGAGAAAGTTATTTTTAACCAGCCGCAACTATTGAATTAGGCCAAGCAAAATAATTTCGTCAGTCTTCAGTTTTTTACCAATTTAAATGTCAATTCCTCTCTATTAATGTCTAATTCGTCAGTTTGGCCTACTTTGATTATTGAGTAAAATACTTATCATACTCTTTAAACCAGTAAAAATATTTTTTTTCTTCAATACGAATTAACCATATTCTTTTCCTTGTAATTTTTTTTAGATGTATCAACACTATTTATGACTTCTGAGTCCTGGATATTTATTTTCCTATTTCTTAATGCATTGAATCTTCAGAGATGCCTTTCGGTCGGATATGGAGAGGAAAGTTGCGTGAATAGTGTTGACATTATTGCTGATGAAGCTAATATGTATTCCTCTTAAGATATTGTGCCCACTGTGTCCATACTGTAGGAACTGAACACGTGCTTTTCTTCCCACGTCTGCAGGGAATATGTTCGATTACGGAAGCCGTGGAAATACAAGCGTAGAAGTAAAAAAACAATTCATCAGAACGTACATGTGGAACACTTTTCTCGGCGGTAGTGAGGCATGGACGATGACAGAGAAGAAAAGGGTGGAAGTATTCGAAATATGGTGCTACAGAAGAATGATGAAGAAAAAATGAAACGACCGAGTAGCAAATGAAGAAGTCTTCAAGAAAGTGAGAGAAAAGAGAATTCTGCTAAAAACTCTAACAAGAAGATTGAACAACTTAGTCGGCCATACCTTAAGAAACGATGGCCTGAGAGACGTCGAGGGAAATGTGAACGGGATGAATGTAAAAGGCAGGCCTCGTATGAGATATATGGAACAGGTCGTAAAGGACGTGAAATAAAAGAATTACTTTGATAGGAAGAGGTTGGCCGTTAGGTGAATCGAGTGGAGGGCTACGTCAAACCAATCCTAGGAATTAATTCTGAAGATTCAGGCGATATGGAGTGGAAGCGAAACATGATAACACAGAATGAAAAAACACGAGCCAAATCCACAAAAATAATAAACTTTACTACGAGCCGGGATTCACTGCATTACAGCATCGTCAGGTAAAACCCGGGTCGTAGTAAAATTTATTTTTGTGGATTTGTCTCGTGTTTTTCCTTTCTGTGTTATGAATCCTAGGAATGTTGATCGATGATGATGATAAGAAAGCCGGGTCTTTCTCTGACGTCAAGTAACGGCGTTTCTCAAGTGCGCGAAGGATATTGGCTGGGTCCCCAACTCAGTTCTCGAGACGAAACTATTCACTTGAAACTTGCGTGTCTTATTAAGACTGTTTTACGCGGTTCATGTTTTGTACAATTTCTTGCACAAACGTCATGCATAAGAAAATTGTACCGTGTAAAGCGGCAAATTGCGTGGACGCTTGTGCGAATGCCTGAATGACTACGTGAAATAGAACCTATTCCAATTCCATCCAGACAAACATAAAATTTCGTTCAGTTTCATTAATCCGTTTGTACAGTAAAATGTACCGTGTAAAGCGGTCTTTAGACTCATCCCCAAGTCCGTATATTACAGGATTCTAAACTCACTTGTCAGAGAAACGCTAAAAATCCAGACAACATTAAAAATTCGCAGCAAAAAAAGAAAACGTTATTTTGTGCTGACTATGTCTTATCCGAAGGGTTTCGAGCACTTTTAGTGTGTGTTCTTACCTTGGCCCTGACGGCGCGCTCCAGAGACATCTCCAATGGGTTGAGCAGAGCAGAGGAATCGACGGAAGGGTGCGGTGGAGACTGTGGGGAGCGCAGCACGGCGCCCGCGCTTTTATGCGGCCGCGCCGGGTTGGGACGGGGGAGGGGGGAAGGGGGGCGGGTGCGTGGGCGCGGCTGTATTTGGGTGCCGCGCCCGAAGGGAGATATACACACGCGATGAATGGCTTAGTAGGTGGCGGTAGGTACTCATCTCGAGAAAAATAGGGATTGGCCTGTGAATGCGAATCGGAGGGGTGGCCTGGGGACATCTTCTAGCACCCCCCCCCCTCCTGGCACATGGAACTCTTTAGATCCATTGTGCCAACCCACATTAAACCCGCCCACCACTCGGATACAGTGGACAAGAGCACACCGCGGTAGAAATGTGGAGGTGGGTCACCCATCCAACCTCCATCCAGGCTCAACGTTACTTAACGTTACTCCAACGAGGCTAGGCTTTTTACGCTTGTGTTTTCTCTCATCTGTGGGTTCTATAATCAAGGGAGATGAAAAAAAAAGTCGAGAGAAAATATTAGTAAAATTAGAGAAAATATACTTATATTGTATTAGAGAAAATTAGTAGTTAGTATTAGAGAAAATATACTTATATTGTAACGGGTCATTCAGGCTCACTAAATTTGCATACCATTCGCGTTTGCCTCACCTGAGTCCTTGGTTATCTATTGGAGATTATCTCGACGGTTTCAAATACAACCCCCAACTCCATTTCCGAACCCCCTCCCACCTATTCCTGTGACGGGTTACTGGCGAGGAAGAAATCGTCTTGAACCCTTTGTGTGACCTAAATTTGAGGGCTGGGTGGGGGCCTCCTAGAACACACTTAGAACTCTTTAAATCCATTGTGCCAACCAACATTTAACCTGCCCACCATTTTCAGGCAGCAGAAAAGAGCACAGTATGGTCACTATGTCCCGCACCAACGTTGCTTCACTTCGTTGATCTGACGGGAGCAATTGATTCAACGAACCTAGTGCCGTGCCCTAGGGAATGGCTTAGCAAATGGAGTGAATCGGCACCATGAATGAAGTTCACGCTCCGCCATTGAGGCACCGGAAACGTCAGAGGAGATGCTAGTGTCTGGTTTGAATCAGACTCATAAATTAACATAAATGCATAGGCTTGAAGTTCACCTGGCTCCTTGGCCGCATAAATATTTCACACCAGCGATTTTTACGGCAGGATATGAAGACATTGAAGGTAAACGAGAAAATCATTATTTCCAAAAAAAAAAGCTTTTTTTGCCTGCGGGAAACAGCTTGAATATTTTCATATTATAAAAGCATACTTAAAAGGAACGCGTAATAAATATATTTTTCTTTTTATTCAAACAGTACATCAATCTCCTGCCAAATAACCTACACATCCTTTTCACGACGTTAACGATATGTAACTACCGATGCTATCCGATGATACGATGGGGGCGTTTACTCGGAACCGAAATCGCAATTTTGTACATGAAATCGTTAGATGGAAACGAAAAAAGAATTTTAGTGAAAAATGTAATCTTCTAACCACAACCATTCACTCATCAATCAAAAATTAAAATAAGCAAAAGGTGACGCCCACCGAAAAAGCTGCTTTGATATCTTTGTCGTCATTTTCCTCCCGTCCTTGACTACTTTTGGGGGAAGGGAAGGGAGTGGAGGGGGATTCTCGGAAGGTCTGCTCGAGCAGATGCTGTGGCAACTTCTCCTATTGGCAGAGTCAGCTGTGTCCCCCCCATTGCGATAAGGCAAAGTAGCTTCGCGGGCTCAGTTGTGATTTCACGAAGTCGATATATGTCAGAGGTTGCCACACGCCCACTTTTCCGAAAGGATGAAAAACATCAGTTTTTCGCCACCTATAACTCGAGAAATAATGGACGGATCAAAAAACGGAAAATACGGGTCTTTTTATTTTACAAACTCTATCAGATTCGGCAACAAAAACAATATGGTAAACGACCCCATTGTATATAAACCATTGAATATATTTGCAACTAATCCTATCCCTAATTGCACGAGGAGAGAAAGACATTTCAAATGTGAAATTTCGGTAATCAATCTCCATAATTTTATGTTCATTGTCCAGTCTACCCTAGTAATTCGGATGCAAAATGTATTTAAAATGTCATTAGTAAAAATGTGGGGCAGGGGTTAAATTAACGGTATGAGTCTTTATTTCAATCTACGGTCTGATAGTGATTCCCATTTTAGTTGATATACTAGACTAGATACGGTGACATCATACCGTCTCTTTGCAAATCCAGCCGATATTTACTGCAACTTCAGGTTCGTTATTTAATCCTTCTTCTTTTATAAACTGCTGCCGTTACTGACAGCGTATTCTTAGTAAGGTCTGACTGGGGAAAAGTAGCTAGTTTCTCGTAGATGACCGTCACATTATATTATTCACACCAGTAATTTTTACGGCAGGATATGAAGATATTGAAGGTAAACGAGAAAATCATTATTTCCAAAAAATGCTTTTTTTGCCTTTGCGGGAAACAGCTTGAGTATTTTCATATTATTAAAGCATACTTAAAAGGAACGCGTATCACGTATTTTCCCAGTATTCTTTTGATAAATCCCAGTCTATGATTCGCTTGACCAATGATTTCGCGGTTGCGTTTACCCCAAGAAAGATCATGTGTCAGTCTTATGTCAAGATATTTAATGGAATTCACGGTTTATGATTTGCTTTTGTTACTGTGGGAAAAGTTAGAAGGAGAACTAATCTTTTTCCAAAATTTCATTCATAAACATCATTAATAGGCTTCCACCGATAAGCGAAAAGGCCGATTACCGATTGCCGATTAATCGGTTGATTATTAAATAAAGTTTACGACAGATCATAAAACGCAGATGCCTTGCGGCCATTTTTTGGGTCTCCCTGGCAACACAGCGGCACCTCAAAATGAAACGGTGATCAAGCGGCCACACTTCTCCGAAATATTGTGCGTTGGAAAGTATGATCATTTAAATTGGATGAGCCCCAAAAATAAGACTTAGCTGAGAGAATAAAGACACTCATGAGTGTCTTTTAGAACTTGCGAGTGAGCTTTGCCGTTGAGGACCCCACGGTAAATGTGACTTGCAGCAGTGTCGTATCCATCAAGGGTGGATAAAAAATTATTTCAAATGCTGACATACGAGGCTAACGCAATCTATTTTCTTCATCTAAATGCGACATTGATGGCCAAGTGAGATAAAAATTTAATTTTTCAATTTTTAATTTGATATTACGTACCTGGGGCCCAAATCACCGCAACAGTTTGCTGGTGTGAGGACGAGTAGGTACTGCTTCTGTACCCTTCTTAGCTATTAGGAAGTTATACGTAAAAGCTCAGCGTAGATGGGGCCAATGAACCTTGATCAGAACTCCGCCACACTCTATCTAAAGACTATATCTATGTAAGCATGCGTACGTTACATGCAAGTGGAAGCATGTACATGCACAAATATACACTACATGGTTTTTGGCCTGGATTCAATAAAGCCATCTCGGGCGAGATTTACAGCATGAGCCTCTAAGATTTTGCGTTGAGGTTATTCTCAAAGCGCGTTGTACCTTGTGCTAAAATTAAAATCGCACATATCATTCAAAGCCACTTTGAGAGAATTCTTCCCATGCGTGAGAAATTTAGGGGTGCGAGGGGAAAAAGTTCAGAGAGACAAAATTTGCAGGACTAAATTTTGCCAGAAAATTGGTGTTATTTTGATGAAAAATGGACATTGTTTTTATTCTTCAAATCTGTTTTCCGTTCTCTCGATACATCTGTGCGTGTGTCGGGACGTGGACGCAGGCAGACGCAGAACTTCGTGACCTCGATTATGGACTGTGGGTGGGAGAATTAAAATGATATGAACCTGTGAAGTCAATTTGATTTATTATATATTTTCAATTTACATTTCAAATTGTAACGCCAGGATGCATGTGTATTACATACAATATACGTATTATGATTATCTGCAGCAATATGCGAGAGATAATATCCATAACGTAATTAACGTTCACCATGCATATGTATATACGGGATCAATTTTGCGTTATCACCCTCACTTCGAATGCTTTCATTTTGTATTACCATGGCAATGAGTTTAGGATCAATAAAATTTGATATATGATTGTCTGAAGTGATGAACCAGTGGTGGTGAAAAAACTGTAGCTGGAATCAGAAATTGCAACTTAAAACTGTTTATCATGTTCGTACGCTGCAGCTGACACTTAACGAATGCATATTTTCTCAAGAAGTTTTGAAAACTATAGCAACAGCTAATAGAAATATTGTCACACATTTACATCATCTTGCCTTAGCTGTAAGCAAATTGGAAGATTTGCAGGAAAACTTAGGTTTACAGAAAAACAAATTAATTCAAGATTTTCCTGCTGGATGAAATTCTACATACTACGTGCTGGAAAGAAACTTGGAATAGCAAAATGCCCTTGCCTCATATGCTATAGGTAATAAAATTCCTACGCTGAACCCTAATCAATGGTCTCTCGTTGAAAAAATTGTTCTACTTTGAAAACCGCTCGAAGAAATTACTGTGGAAGTCAGGGGCGTCGGAACTATTTTTGCTGGCAGGGGCCAACCTTGAAAAGGGCCCGGCTCTTAAGGAAAGGGCCCGGCTCCTAAGAAAAGGGCCCGGCTCCTATGAAAAGAGCCCGCATTTTTTGCCGATAGGAGGGGTTAGAGACTATAATTCCGCTACAAGTGCACATGAAGGTGGTAGAACATGCGTAAGAAGGGAAAAGGCAAGCTCGAAACAAGTGAAATTTAATTTTTATTAATGAAAACTCATTTCTCAAGGGCCCTGGGGCTAATTGTGGGGGCGCCGAATGCCCTCCCTACCCCCACTTCCGACGCCGCTGGTGGAAGCCAGTAAACGGAAAACCACAACTTCTTTAACAATTACCATAATAATAGAGGTTCTGAATTGATTGTCTAAAGCAAAGAGCGGCAGCTTCTTTAGAGGAATTTTTACCACAGTAGAAGTCCTACAAGTTTCAATGAAGGAAAGATTTACAGCATGTATAGAAAACAAGTCTTTATGATTGTCATCTTTATTTGATCCAAGATTCAAATTGAAATTTCAAAAAAAAAGTATGTGGTAGATGACATATAAAGATGGGCAATAGATAACTTAGGAGATGTTGATAATTCCAAATCTCAAGAACAATTGAATTCTGAACCTTCTATTTCTGGAGATGAATAAGACAGAGGAGAATCTCTAAATTTTACCCATTTCTTAGATGAATTAGCTTGTGGTAAACGACAGATTGAAGAAGAGCATGTTTTCCATAGGAAATAAAAAAGAAACGAACCAACTAACGTTTCCAACAAGAATTAGAAAAATATTTAAGTTCACCCCCTACCAAGACATAATGACCCATTTTCGTGGTGGAGAAGTTCGAAAGAACTTTTTACAAATTTGAGAAAACTGGCTGTGAAATATCTGTGCCCCAGTATCTTCTATTGAAAGTCTAAGAATTTTCAGCAATGGAGATAACATTCATAAGCCGGCAAGAAATAGTCTATGCCCTGAAAATGAGGAAATTCTCATGTTTCTGTGTAACAATTGAATGGTTTTAAAGTTTGAATATTATTTTTAGTAGGTCGAAGTAGAATAAATAATTTTTAATGTTTAAAAAAGAATAACTATTGAAAAAATAAAAGTAATACTGTTTTCATAGGTTAAAACATGTAGATGGTATGATGTACATTAAAGATAACTTGTTAATTTTCATTTTTTCATATAAAAAACAAAAATATATCAGAAATATTTTATATTTATTTGCAGCCTTATGCCTAACAACTATTTTAAACTACAAAAATGGCCTATTATCAAAGCCGATTAATCGGCTAAATTGCCGATACCGATTAATTGACAAAATCGCCAATATGGCCGAATACCGATTATTTGCCGATTAATCGGTGCAACCCTAGTCATTAGTCAACAATGCTGAGATTGGTTTGAAGCAAAATTCATTACTAATCATTTAAAAAAATTTCTTTGTAACTGCCATGTATGTCAGCTTTCAATTGATTCAAGGTCATAATTTAAAGATTCTTTATCCTTTAGGCTATGAACTTCCATGTACACTACTGCGTAATCGGCAAATTCATCTACAGCTACGCCTACGCAATACCCTGCGAGCCACCACGAGGATGTGTGGCAGGGGGTGAAGATCACCACAGGTGAAGATCACCAACATGCGACTACCTATGCTATCTAATGATACACTTGTATATAAATTATTGAATGTATTTACAGCTATTCACATCCCTAATCGTGTGAGGAAAGAAAATAATTTTTAATCTTTTGGTTTGGCAATCAACTTCTCTAATATCGTGGTCCAGTCTCCCATAGTAAGTCGGAGTTCTCTGAATGTTTTTAATGTCATTTGTGAAAATGTTGTCTTGGAATTTAGTTAAGAGAAAAAGTCTAAATTTCATCCTATGGTCTGATAATAATTGCCATTTAGGCTCATATAACAGACTGGTTAAGCTAATATAGTTATCATACCGTTCCTTTACAAATCTTGCCGAACTTCACTGCACACGCTCCAATCTTTATTTAAGTCTATTTTGTAAGGATCTGATAGGTTGGCAGGTTATTTAAAATGAGGTCTAACAGTTAATTTCTCGTAAATGATCGTCACATTTGCCCAGTATTCTTTTGATGAATTCCAATCTACAAGTAGCTTGACCCATTAATCACGTAGTATGTGTTTATCCCAAGGAAGATCATGTGTCAGTCTTATTCTAAGATACATGATAGTTTCTACGTTTCTTAATTTTATAATTTCCTATGCAGTAAGTGCTAGGAGGAGGGCTATTCTTTTTTCAAAAATTCATCACCACACAAAATGCCATTTCTACTTAAAATACATTTACGTGGAGCACAAGTAATCTGAATGCCATTACTACACAAAATACATTGAAGTGGAGTAAAAGTAATCTGAATGTCATTACTGTACAAAATACATTTACGTGGAGCACAAGTAATCTGAACCTAAGTAATATCCTTATTTGTGTACTCTTTCCAAGAATCTTAAACAATCGACGACAGAAACCAATCATGTGGCAATTTTCGATTCACTTCGAGAGCATTTCATGTCAAGTTACACTTCTCCTACCGATCAAGAGTGGTGATATCAAATTTTTCAGAAAATGCAGTACATTAGAGAAAAAAGTTAGCCTGCTGTCCCTTCTGATGGAGTACCTGAGTAGACCTCACAATACCTTCTTACTTTTACCTCTTAAAACCTCCAAACCCCTTGGTTTTAGGCTTAATTTCACTGACAATGCAAATGACATGGAAGCCTTACCTTTTCAACCACCTGGGGGGTTGTGTTTCAAACCGTTGGCATTATCTCGAATAAGTAACTAAGGAGTCACATGGTATAAACTCGAATTAACACGATTTTATCTCATCTGGAGGCTCTATAGTTGAGACAGATGAGGAATACTAGAGTGAAAATAATCAATGATATTATAACGAGCGTTTCAAAATGCTAACTTTGCGAAGCATTCTTGTTTGTACCACATGACTCCTTGGTTACCTATTTGATATAATCTCGACGGCTTCAAACAGAACCCCCGTAGTGCAGAAATGAAATTATATTCTCGTATCTATTGTCTGTAACATTTTCTGCCTGGTGTTTCTTAACAATTTCGTGATGGAGGCTATTTTCCGCGATCTTTTTCAAGCGCGTAAAATTTTTATGAGAATTAAAGTTTTTAATATTAGTTTTTTCGATGTAGAAACGTTCTTTCACCTTTTAATGTCGTTGTTTATCATATTTTTTATGGCATGGAAACCGTTTCTTTGATTTGTTGATATTTTATTCCGAACACAGCCCTTCATGGCACGAAACCGTGCATATTTATGCAATAACCGTTTTTTTACAAATAATTCTATTTTCCCCCGCCTTCAGTAACTACTGATCCATAGGTACACGTGTACAAATATATAATGGAAATCCATCATCACTTTTTTCCGAACTACCTCCTGCTGTAAATAAACATTTCACGTAATATCTATATGCCCATTGCTTACTTACACTAGCGTGCATCGTATTTCACGTGCCATGACCATTTATATGCCATTAAAAATAGTTGATTTTCCCTGATTTTCGGACTTAAAAGGCCAACTCGATTTATCCTCTCCTCCATACGATTTTTTTGTATTTGATTTTTCTGAGACGAAAGAATCGTTAGGTAGTGCTTGATGAGATCTGCGGTCTCGTGATGGAAGAAAACGTGGCTTCCTTGTAACTTCCTTAACGGTGACTGTTCCACCACAATAACTGTGATTAGAAAATGTGAGTGCAACCACGTTTTAGGGGACTAGACATGTCGTTATGTTGACGTTCCTAGTATTTTAGCTATGGTTTTTGTTGCTTGGAAAGCCGTGCGACGTTGCCACAACAAATAGCAATTGAGCCGTCTCATTTCTATCCATTCAAATATATATTAATGCAAAAAGTTGATTACATTTCATTCTTAACAACGAAGTATTATAACTTGTGGATATCTGAGGATTACAATGCAATTAAGATTCGTTTCCGATAAAAATGATTTCAACATCATTTCTTGCTCAGATAAATTTCTGAAATTCATAGAAAATGCATAAATTACATTTTTTTATTGTGTTATGATTTGGAATGGATCGGGCCTTTGAGAAAACAATTTTAAAGTCGACGTAATTATTGTAAACGTTAAATAAATTTCACTTTTTTCAATTAAAATTTAATTAAAAATACAAAAAGAAAGTTAAAAAAATGTAAGTGCACAATAACAAACGTAGAATTAAACGAGAAAAAATATGACATAAATAAATTTTATGTGGGCATTTTGGTTACGTCATAAACACCCTTCAAACTTGAGTGCTCATAATAATTTAGTCAACACTTACGTGTATATTTTCCATTTATTTTGTGGTCGCTAAGGGCACTTGTATGTTCAGATACGGTATTATACTTGGGCAGAATAGGATTTCTTAAATCATCTCATCAATGGAAGCTCGTAACTGATATTCCTGGAGTGCTGCGATTTTGTCCAAAACTTCTGAGTACTTAATACTGACGAATTCTGATTTTACAAATACGAATTCGATCATATTATTTTTATCCACTCCACTTTTTGGATGCATCTCAAGTGTTTTGCCATCGTAGATTCTGCAGATCCACTGCTGTTGCTGCTCTTCAGCATCTGTAAGAAATTCTTTAGTCAGAAACTGGCACACAGCATGAAAACTCTTGCCACAAGCACTGCAAAAGATTCATCCTTTCCGACGCTTAACGACTCAGCCTAATTGGCATGGACATTGTAATAGTCTGTCTTTTTTAGAGCCCACTGCTATAAATGTGGTTGTTAAGTCCGTAGCCGCACTTAGCCCTTAAGATAACACGCGGTGTATTGGGACGAGGCCTCGCGAATGGTCTTAAAGGTCGTTTCTACTAAAGTTGGAAATGTACGTTCTTTTAATCCAAATTAAGTGTTAAGCTTATAATTATTTGCATATATATAATGCAATAACGCAATTTAAATGCATATAATTCATTTAAAGCTTAATTATAGCCTATAATTAAGCTTTAAATGTAATTATGAAACAGTGTAACTTTTAACATATTATTGCAATTTCCATGTCAATTCAGAGGTCACTTCCTTGTTGTCAATTAAACATGAAAGTGTTTGGGAAAATATTTCATTGCTTGGATCTCAGGCCGTCAAAATAGGTTTCCGAGATCAGCTGTGACAAAGTGTCATACTCGGCTGATCCCGGAAACCTATTTTAACGATATTTTATTACATAACTAAAGTCGCGTAAACATTGCGGTAGAATGCATTGTAATTTTGAGGGATTTATTTGTAAATATATAATTTACGCGATAAAAGTATAATAATAGGACTGTTAACGCGTAAAGGTTGGAAATTGAAGATGATAAAAATTAAGATTAAATGACAGAAAAAAAGCCGTGAAGATGATCAAACGCGCAGTGCACTATATAGCTCCTCTCGTTGTCGAACACTCCACCATTGTTTTCTTACCCGAGGCCGGCGAATGCAGGCCTCTGGCTTGACGCTTCTATTTTTTTGCGAACCCGGGAAAACAATGAGGAACGAAAGCAACTACAAAAGAAGAAACTCATAAAATTTAGCTCAAGAACAAAATATAAGCAATATAAAATTATAACACATAGATCTTAGCAACCAATTTGTAAACAAATTCACCTTATAGAATTTAAGTTATGTAAAATTTATTCCGTGTAATTTTTTGGCGTTAAA
Source organism: Platycnemis pennipes (assembly GCA_933228895.1). Lineage (NCBI taxonomy): Eukaryota > Metazoa > Arthropoda > Insecta > Odonata > Platycnemididae > Platycnemis > Platycnemis pennipes. The sequence continues at coordinate 113,166,998 of OW121855.1, read as the reverse complement.
AATTGCAAAAAAAAATATATTATAAAGCATTTGGAAATGTAAACATCCTGTAAATCATGTTACCTATATTCATTGGTGGTTCATCCCATTTTTAGCCCCGAAGAAGGAAAAAATATAATTTCCGAAGCGTCGGCCAAAAGTTACAAATTTTTTTCGTTTTCAAATAAAGGACCTAAACTCCCGAAAAATCATCCATATATTTCAAAAAAATTACCTCTTAATGACTAAGAACTTTTAAGTAAAGTAAATACCAGAGAATCCAAAATCGTTTTAACCTCATGTTAGGGAAGCCACTTTGAGAAGCGACCAAAATTTAATATTAAAAATACGGAGACGGTAAATCATAGATAATGCCAACATGCTAAATCAAATTTTCAGGGTCCCTATTAAGAAAAACAGTGAACCGGACGAGACAACAGGAACAGCAGACGATATAATGAGCGACAAAATTATTTCATAAACTCGGACCACTAAACATGTCAAAAACGTAAACACTAACTAATCGAACTTGGTTTGAATCGAAAGATGCTCCAACCGGTCCTCCAACAGATGCTAAGGTCACAGAAGACATGCTAAAGGGTCCCCTTTCAATAAACTTGGTTTCTTTAACATAATACCGTGCAAGCCACCATAAAGGTGTGTGGCAGGGGGTGAATTCTCACCAAACATTCACTACATATCATGCATAAAATAGGATTAGCAATAATATATTAGTCTAAACTTCACTATTTAAAAAGGATAAAAATAGTAAAAGCAAGCATGCAAAAACATGCTGTTAGTTGGGTAACCTTCAAGTCCTTATACCAACTTGCAGCTACCTGTGTTGTACCTTGATACACTCGTATTGGGCATGTTTACCGCTATGCATATATGTACCTAATTGTACGAGGAAAAGAGGACATTTTGAATCTGTCAGTTCGGCAGTCAATATCTCTAATTTTGTGATTATGGTCCAGTCTACCATAGTAAGTTGGGGGTCAAAAATTATTTTTAACGTTATCAGTGACAATATTATTGGAATGGAATTTATTTAAGAGATTCAGTCTAAATTTCATCCTGCGCTCTGACAATTATTCCCAATTTAATTCATGTAAGAGATTGGTCACGCCAATATAGTAATCGTACCATCCCTTTACAAATCTTGCCGATCTTTGCTGCACAATCCATTGTAACTATTGCATCAATTAAGGGGATTAGTCAAGTCATGAAATATTTTAATGCTTCCATTTATTGCGAAGCTCATGTTCGAGGTTGAATCCAAACATAACATCACAACTTGAAGTTCATTCGCACCATTATCTGCTGATCGGTTTAAGTACAGTCACACGTGTTTAACGATGCATGCATGCATGAGCATACTATGAAATATAATATTCTCTTGCTCTATTCCCATAAATATATTATGTGAGCAACTTAAAAAATTAAGATTAATGTTCGATTTGGTGCGTAAAAAACTATTTAAAGTTTAAACAGATGTGTCCATTTCGAGCAACAACAATTTTTTTAACCACTGAAAACTTTCTACTGGATTAAACATTTGTAGCGCCATTTTAAACATATTTATGAAAAAGTTAATCTGACTACTATGATATGCTGTTGCTGATATGCTAACTAGCAGAAATACTATGTTCTTGTGTTGTCATCATTGATATTGACTTCAGATTCAATTAGTACCATGCTGGATATTTTCTTTTACCAATCTTCTGCTACTACGAAGCATGGCCTGAACTTCGCGCGATTATAGTCTGTATTTTATATCTTCGCAGTGATGTCACCCCGCTGAATTGCCAAATTGTTTTGGGTGATCTCTTCTTCGTTTTCTCTCGCACAGTTTGATGAACAATTGACTAACGTTTTCCTGTGGATAATCAAAGTTTTTCTTTAACTAAATTTTCTACCTGCATATTTTTTTAAGTGAAGTTATTTTCCGTTAATTTCCCGTGAATTCTTTGCTAGGAGTTCAAGTCGTTCTCAATCTCTCATTTATCAAGATGATCATAGATCAAGTGGTCTCTCATGGCACTTCGTAGTCAGCATACCTCATTAAAAAGTTCAATTTCAGTGAATCAAGCAAAAAATTGTTATGCATTAAATTTATTAGGGTTGAGTGAGTTATACCGAGGTACTTTGTAGCCTTAGCTGTGCCTGTGATGTCAAAATTCGTACAAATATTGCTAAATGTGACCTCTGCTCTCGTGTGGAGTGTTCTTTTATTTTCTAGAAGTTTTCTGCGAAGTTCAGCGTTTATGAGCAATAAATCGAGGATTAGATTCATATTTAATACCTCCGCTGTCTAATTCATGTGGTTAGTGATGTTAAAATTAGAATTTTTCGATGTCCATGTGTAAAGCAAGCGCATGGGTTCGTGACCTGCCTTCATATTTTGCAATTTTCCTCTGAAAAAGGCCTCGAACATGACAGATAATGTGTAATAAAGGTTTGTGATGCTGATTTAATGAGGGATAAATGTTAGGAAGTGGATTTGTTGGGATTTAGATTGAAGAACTGTAAAATTTTTACGTTGACGTACAAATTCATGCTCGGCATGACGACAGGTATTGAAGTACAGCTGATGGAGCTAAAGTTATAAAGATAGTGTGATAAGTCGTCCTGCACTGCATTATAAGTGAAAAAGCATAAAACATGGTGTTTTCCGTGAGATAAGCACTGTTGGAAAAACATTTACCGGAATAATCATCTCCTCATTGTTGTTATGATGTAAATGTTTTGGTGATTTTGTGGAATTGGATTTATTTTTCGAAATAAAATGATAGTCAGTGTCATAAGTAAATGTTTAAGCCATATGGTAAGAAATGAGTAGTTCATATGTGGTTAATGTCCAAGATGAATAGAATGCAATGAGTGTGAACGTGATTTTCTGGGAAATAACTGTGTTAATACAAAGTAGAAGCGGTGACTTTAGTTCGGCGTAGAGTTTCTGAGCAAATTAATTTAAAATTTAGAATCAGCTTGGTGGGTGAGGGAATCAATATAAGATGCAGAGACTAAAGCAAACTAAAGAGAAGGATACGGGTGAACCAATATTTTTTGTTATGGTTTAACACATTTTATTCAGTATATTTGACGAATTGGGTAAGTTATCAGATTCATTGGGATCAAAGTTTGAACCCAGTTTTAGGTGTGTTTTTCAGTGTTAACTTCCTCAAGCCAGTTTTTCAATTCCAATAAACTTATCATAGGGAGTCTCGTAGGATAAGAGCTTTGATCTGCTAATTGCTTTTCTCAGTAAGCTTGCTGTCGCTTCTGCACGTGCATAACCATTTGTAAGGAGAGACAGCGGCTTTATTAATATACCATGAGTGAATAATGAGGGAGAGGATTGAGGTTGTTGTAATAAGAGAACGTAGTTGAGCATTTGGTTAGAATTCCTTCAAGACGTGGGACAATTACATTATTGTCTACCGTTAACGTTAAAATCTTGTGCTGTAAACCATTAATAATGAATTACTGTGCCATGGAAAATAATTCCCTTTCAAACGACCTGAAGTTCCCACAGGGTAATTTGCTGTAGCGACAGTAAATTGCTCTATACCTCGTAAGTTGGTAAAAAAAATTTGGCAACGTGCATGATTTTTAGCTTCTCTCATTGGGGGAACATCGATGTGTCGTCATCAATTTCGATGGCGTAACTGCCATCTAAGTCCGCAAAGACTATACCTCAGATACTTGTTAATAAGCTTCCACCTTCGGCACCTACCTGCCAAAACAACCATGCGGCAGGGAGAGGAATTACCTTTGACAACACACGCATAATTTACCGACATGCATTTGTTTGCTGACGCGTTTTCGCACCGTTGAATATTTTTCACTTGTTAATTAATGGAGAAAAATACTTAATGTCATTTTATAATAAAACTGCTTGAAATACGCACTCCAGTGGTTATAAACTTTTGAACAAGAAAATAAAAATTTAAAAGAAAAGTACCCTATTTAGAACATTTCAAAAACAGGTAGAAAGCAACGATCGGGTTCCCCTAAAACCAAAAGCGTTCGAGAATCAATATATACAACCACACATAGGGTAGAAGTGAGACACAAAGTGAATGCCTAATGGGGTCGTTTACCATATTTTTTCTTGTCAGATCTGATAGTTTGTAAAATAAAAAGACACATATTTTTTCGTTTTTTGATCCGTCAATTATATCTCGAGTTATAATCGGCGAAAAACTTATGTTTTTAACCCTTTCGGAAAAGTGGGTGTGGTGCAACCTCTGACGTATAACTACTTCGTCAAATCACAACTGAGCCCGCGAAGCTACTTCGCCTTATCGCAAAGGGGGGACACAACTGACTCCGCCAATAAGAGCGATTGCGACAGCATCTGTGCGAGCAGACCTTCCGAGAACCCCCATCCACTCCCTTCCCTTCCCCTAAAAGCAGTCAAGGATGGGAGGAAAATGACGTGAATGTTATCACAGCAGCTTTTTCGGTGGGCGTCTCCTTTTGCTTGTTTTAATTTTTGATTTATGAGTAATTGGTTGTGGTTAGAAGATTAATTTTTTCATTAAAATTCATTTTTCGTTTCCATCTAACAATTTTTGGTTCCGAGTAAACACCCCCATTGTTATGAATAATATGAATTGTAGGCTGGATCAACCGCTAGACCCGGAATTTTATTGCAAATAGTCTACAGTAACCTCAGCCCTGATTACTCCTGGCCCCCTATTATGCAAACAACCATTTGAAGAGTTCGCCCGATGGGGGCGCAGTCATGACGAGAGACGGGTGGCTGCCGAGTCATACACGGAGGCTCGACCGGCGGAGTACATAGTAGACGTGCGGAGTTCGGCGAGAAAAATAGGCGAACGGGACATGCACTTCATCCGATCCGTGCCAATGAGAACACGCCTTTGGAAATCATGACGTCAGACCGTTGAGCGACGCTGACAAGCGCTTGTCTAACTTGCCCAGGACTAGCGACTGCCGCATATTTTCGCTCTGACTGAATTGGAACGATTACTCGGAACCAAAATCGCAATTTTGTTCATGAAATTGTAATATGGAAACGAAAAACGAATTTTAGTGAACAAATTAATCTTCTAACCACAAACATTCAATTATAAACCAAAAATTAAAATAACCGAAAGGTGACGCCCACCGAAAAAGCTGCTTTGATAACATTGACGTCATTTTCCTCCCGCCCTTGACTGCTTTTAGGGGAAGGGAAGGGAGTGGAGGGGATTCTCGGAAGGTCTGCTCGTACAGATCCTGTCGCAATCACTCTTATTGGCGGTGTCAGTTGTGTCCCCCCTTTGCAATAAGGTTAAATAAGGTTGCGATAAGGTTCGCGGGCTCAGCTGTGATTGGACGAAGTCGATATACGTCAGAGGTTTTACCACGCCCAGTTTTCCGAAAGGGTTAAAAACATCAGTTTTTCGCCGCTTATAACTCAAGAAATAATTGACGGGAAAATATGGGCCTTTTTATTTTACAAACTCTATCAGATCCGGCAATAAAAAAATATGGTAAAGAACCCCATTCTCTTACGGCAAGAAGACGGAAGCCCGGATAATTTGAAGCGTCCAGCATTGGTAGATATTTTCTTTTGGGTACTTTCTTGAGTGCGTATGGGAGGTATGACGAATAGTGTTGTTATGCAGTGCTAAATTATTATTGAAGAATGGTCTTTGGTCTCCCAGAAATAAGGTTTCGGTGAAAAGTTAACTATTGCATTGCGCATGCTCACGAGGAGTAGTTCCTAATTGTCGTTTGATGTTTCATTGGATTATGCATGACAGTTTCAAGTTTAATAACTAATAAACAACAAATATTTAATATCTTTCTGTGGATCATATTTTTTTTTAAACTAAAATAAACGGAACCATTCCCAACGAAAATAAACTAAACTGCTCCGAACTAAAATAAACTACTGCTAACCATGATAAGCTACGCAACACGAATAAAGGAGACGAAACTCAAAACACAATCATCAAATCAGGATGAACCGTGTACAGAGGCACAAGGCGGCTAAGTCTTCCAGTGTATTGCAACGCATCGCAGCCTTCTTTTTTCATATGCCACGCCGCGCCGCAGAGCTATAATGGTTCCAGCTCGTTCAGTCCGCGGCGAAATCTATAGCCATCACCGCCGCCGCCGAGCCATCAAGCCGGCCTAACTCTTTCGTCGGGTGAAGGGGAAGCCGTGGATTCCAGAGGCATCCTAGTCAAAGAGATAGATCCCAGCCGTGAAGCCAGTGGACCGCGGAACTGTAAAGTCAAGATGGTTTCGCAAGAGGTCAGTGGCATTTTTTAACTTCCATCTGTCGTCGAGAGTAAGTGTCCTATCACCTAAAATAAATGTTATAAAGGTTGTGATAGACGGTATAGTTGTGACCGCTCTCTTAGACGATTCAGAGGTTTCCACTGGTTAATTACGGAGAATTCTTTAAGTTAATTAACTGCTGGTCAACTCAAAATTAAAATGGATGAAATTATTTTGGGAAATTGAGTCTCGACCAATGGGGTCGTTTACCATATGTTTTTATTGCCGAAACTGATAGAATTTGTAAAATAAATAGACCCGTATATTTCCGTTCTTCGATCCGTCAATTGATTCTCGAGTTATAAGCGGCGAAAAACTGATGTTTTTAACCCTTTCGTAAAAGTGGACGTGCAAAGGACTTTTTCGTCACCCACTTCACAACTGAGACCGCGAATCTCCTTCGCTTATTCACAATAGGTGACGTACAGCTTACTCTGCCAATGGAAGTGGTTGTGACAGGCTCTGTGGGAGCAGACCTTCCTCTTCCACCTCCACTCCCCTCCCTTTCCCTCAAAACATTCAAGGACGGGAGGAGGATGACGTAGATGTCCTTTACGCAGTTCTTTCGGTGGATGTCACCTTTTCCCCATTTTCTAATTTTTGGTATATGAGTGAATGAGTCTGGTAAGAAGCTTAATTTTTTCACTAAAATTCATTTTTCGTTTCCATCTAACAATTTCGTGTGCAAAATAGCGATTTCGGTTTCGAGTAAACGCCCCCATTAATATTATAAAAAAAGGTGCAGGTGGTCATTGAAATCAATGATTACACTTAGAAGATTCAGTCGCAGATGTCATGTATCGCAGATAAAACCTTTATAACTGCGATAGGCATTAGGTGAACCCTATGCCCCTTTTCCCCTACTTTTTATCCCCTTCTCCTTTCCCTTGGTGAGGAGGCACGGTGACCTACGGGGGTCTGAAGAGAAGTGGGACCGATTCCATCTGGTTTTAATGGGGGAAGACTTGTATCGACCTTTTGCGTCGTGGAGATAGTTTAGTTTTGGCGAATGTTTCGTTCCTCTGGATTTTCTGCGTGAGGTCCTCACTCATGGATCACATGGAAGCCAAGTTCTGTAATTCTTTCTTGATGGTTTGATGTCTTGATGGAAGGCGGGTGTGTGGCTGTCGGTGTTAATTTAGTGGATTTATGTTATCACTTAGAAGCCAAGATTTGTGATTTTTTCTTGATGGTTTGATGTCTTGATGGAAGACGGGTGTGTGGCTGCTGGTGTTAATTTGGTGGATTTGTATTTTATTGGAGGCCAAGTTATATTATTATTCCTTTAATGGCTATGATTTTTTTTGTTTTTACTTGCCATAAAGGGTTTCTCCTTTGCTTAATTGGCTGCCAACAAAGTGATCGTCGATTTTTTTAAATAATTATTATTCCTTGAAAAAACTATCAAATGTATGAAAGAATTGATTTTCTCCCGCGAATAATGGGGTCGTTTACCATATTTTTGAATTTCCGAATCTGTTAGAGTTTGTAAAATAAAAATACCCGCATTTTTCCGTTTTTTGATTCGTCAAGTATTTCTCGAGCTATAAGCGGCGAAAAACTGATGTTTTTAATCCTTTTGGAAAAGTGGGCGTGATGCAACCTCTGACGTATTCGACTTCGTCCAATCACAACTGAGCCCGTGAAGCTGCTTCGCCTTATCGCAAAGGGGGACACGCAGCTGACTCTCCCAATAGGAACTGTGGCGACAGGATCTGTGCGAGCAGACCTTCCGAAAACCACCTCCACTCCCTTCCCTTCCCCTAAAAGCAGTCAAGGACGGGAGGAAAATGACGTCAATGTTATCAAGGCAGCTTTTTCGGTGGGCGTCACCTTTTGCTAATTTTAATTTTTGGTTTATTAGTGAATGGTTGTGGTTAGAAGATTAATTTTTTCACTAAAATTCTTTTTTCGTTTCCATTTAACGAATTCGTGTACAAAATTGCGATTTCGGTTCCCAGTAAACACCCCCATTATAGTGAAATGCTTTCAGGATTCCCACCGGGTAGGCATTCCAAATAACAACGTTTCGAAGGCTAAGTCCGCCATCGTCTTCAGGGCGTTGATGAGCCTCGAAACGTCGTTATTTGGATTACCAACCTGGTGGGAATCCCGAGAGAATTTCACAATATGAATGGGATTGGTTTTTTCTTAAACATTAAGACATGATATGATTTATGATTATGCAAATCCGGTGCGGATGACCTTAATTTCACCCCGACCTGCCCCCTCTCTTCTCCTTTCCCACTTCGAAAAGAGCACTAGACCAAGCAATGATAAAACTCCCAAGGGGTGAGTAATAGAAGTGGAGACGCGAGGAGGATGCGCCGTTCTTCGAAAGACGACCTCCCGTCTTCAAGAAGGAGTATTTAGGAGTGGAGAAGGAACTTAAACAGAGGAGGGGGTGCCTTCCATATAGCTCGAGAACCAATGAAATGGGGCACCGATGAAAGGCAAGAGTCAAAAGTGACCCCGGTGTATGTAAGCGGCGTGCCGTTCACGAAAAGATAATTTTCTTATCCTCGCACTCCTCGGGTTGGGACGGCGTGAGTGTGGTGTGCTGGACTCGGAGACACCATTTCTTCGAGGGATCACCGTTGTTCGCAAAGGTAACTGCCAACGTCTATTCATTTTCCTTTCCCTCGTTGTTACCCCTGCCCCTGAATTGGGTCGTCCTTACTTTAAATTACTTCGGACCTCACAAACCAATTCATGAGAATTGGTTTGTGAGGTCCGAATCTCTACTACAGCCTCGCTTCCACTTCTTACATCCTAAAAACTGTACTCTCAGCCAAGTCGGTGGTCAAATTAACCCTGAAAAGTTACAATAACCACGATGCAGACCATATCGAGGAGAATTTGTATACACTTTGGAATTCGTTGGTTGGTTGGTTATTTAGGGGAGGTGACCGGCAGCTGAGGTCATTTGCGCCATTTAGGATAGGTGGGAAATTGGGTAATCGTAGGAGTTTTCAGAAAACGGTGGATAGGAACCCGGCATCGGCATTAGTCTACTATTAACGAAAGGGGCCAAGGGGACCACGGCTTAACGTCCCATCCGACGGACGGAGTACTGAATTTGAAATATCCTCCACTAGGCACTGAAGTGGGGACCGGTTTTCCACTGAAAAATCCGCCACTTCCGGGAATCGAACCCGGGCCCTCGGGATGGGAGGCGAGTATTCAAGCCACCACACCAACCCGATCCCCCTTGAACTCGTACTAGAGGTTTTGAGACGTAAGCAGTGGTAGTGAGACTGTAGTTAATATTCCGATATTTCCCAGCCATATTTTGAATATCAACTCAGTTTTCTGCGTCAAGTAATACCACCTTAGCAGGTAGAATCTATACGCAAATTTGACTCGTAGGGATATTAGGATGTATCTAGTACAAGTGAGACTGTAGTTGAGATTGTGGCCCAAAATTTTTAACTGTTTTGGCGTTACTTCCGACAACCGTATCCCGCAACACGTTTCAGCACAGAAAAAATTTCGCGTCATTTCGTGACCCCAATGACGCAACTTCTCCTTGTAAGTATTACCTCAGCTTTGAAAGCTAATGGATTCTCACAATCTACTGTTTGAGGGCAAGAAAGGAAGAGCTTTGACGTGAATGTGTCACTGAACTCCATTGAAAATAAAAAATTAGTCAGCCATACAAATATGCGAGATGTTTGATGTGCCTACGATGATAGTGTAAGGTCGGGGATTAGAAGGAACATGCATAAAATGTTTATGAGAAATTTTATGTCTACTTAAAAAACTATCCTAAGTTACGTTTTGCCCTTAGTAATGCATTCGCAGAATTCAAAAGAAAAACACTTGGGGAACAACTAAAGGAAAATCCAAAAGTCTTCTGGCCCTACGTCAGGGAGGTGCAAGGCCATAAGTCTACCGTCCATTCACTAAAAATGATAAGGGGGAAATGGCCACAAACACTCTTGACAAAGTTAACTTGCTTTAATTCCTTCTTCCAAACCGTTTTTAACCCACCTTCAGGCGATCCAACTGTCGTGCTACCTGACCTCTTTCAGAGGCTGATGCCACCAATAGAAATATCCTGTAATGGTATTGAAAAGTTAATCAAAGATATAAGCCCCAACAAATCTCCTGGCCCTGATCAAATTCCCTCCCGCGTGTATAGAGAGTTAGCTTCCGAAATTTCTCCCTACCTTCAAATAGCATTTAACAAATCCCTCAGTGAACACGTCGTACCGATGGACTGGAAAGTAGCCGATGTAACACCCATTTTTAAAAGTGGTGATAGGGAGCAGCCATCTAACTACAGACCAATATCTCTCACATCCATTTCATGCAAGGTCCTAGAACATATAATTGTCAGTTCAGTCATGGGGCACCTAGATAGCCAGAATTTGTTGACCAACTTTCAGCATGGCTTCCGGAAGAGCAGATCATGTGAAACTCAACTTGCTCTCTTTTCCCACGATATTTTAGTTTCTGGCGAAAATAATATTCCAGTGGATGCAGTTTTTCTAGATTTCAAAAAAGCTTTTGACAAGGTGTCTCATAGCAAACTAATTCTGAAATTAAAATCTTATGGGCTAGACAGTAACATTATATCATGGATAACTGATTTTCTACATGATCGGGTCCAAAGGGTTGTTTTGGACGGTGTTACCTCACCGGAAATTGAAGTCACTTCGGGTGTCCCACAAGGTAGTGTGATAGGTCCACTCCTGTTCCTTCTGTACATTAATGATATTAGTAAGGTGGTAAAAAGTAAGTTTCGTCTATTTGCCGATGACGCAGTTGTGTACAGGGAAATTCTAAGCCCAAACGATAAGCAATATTTAAATGCAATCGAACCTACAAGCAATCGAAAATTGGTGTGATACATGGCAGTTAGAATTAAATTTTAAAAAATGTGTAGTAATGAATTTTTGGAAGAAGAATAATTCTCCTCCAAGCACATACAAAATAAGTAATAATGAAATAACAAACGTGGAATCCATTAAATATCTTGGAATAAGACTGACACATGATCTTTCCTGGGGTAAACATATACGTGAAATAATGGGTCAAGCCAATCGTAAACTGGGATTCATCAAAAGAGTATTGGGTAAATGTGACGATCATGTACGAGAAATCAGCTACTTTTCCCTTGTAAGACCTCATTTGGAATATGCTGTCAGTGTATGGGATCCCTACGAAATCGGTCTAAGTAATGAACTTGAACGTGTGCAGCGAATATCGGCAAGATTTGTAAAGGGACGATACGATAATTATGTTAGCGTAACCAGTCTATTAAATGAATTGAAATGGGAATCATTGTCAGATCGCAGGTTGAAATTTAGACTTAATCTCTTAAACAAATTCCAAGGCAATATTTTCAGTGATGATGTTAAAAATATTTTACGAACCCCAACTTACTATGGCAGACTGGACCATAATCATAAAATTAGAGAAATTGATTGCCGAACTGACCGATTCAAAATGTCCTTTTTCCCTCGCACAATTAGAGATACGAATAACGGTAAATATGTCCTATCGGAGAGTAGCAATGAATAGCATTGGTAGCTGCATGTTGGTATGAGTACTTAAAGCTAACCCTACTAACAGAATGTTTTTGCATGTTTGCTTAGCAATTTGTATCTTTTTTTAAATAGCGGTGTTCTGACTACTATATTAATGCTATTCCTTTTTAATGCATGATATGTAGTGCATGTTTGGTGAGAAATCACCCCCTGCCACACACCCTCGTGGTGGCTTGCAGGGTATTATGTAGATGTAGATGTAGATGTACGTGTTTATGATATCTAATACGGCAACCATCCAGTTTTCAAAGAGACTACACTAAAACCTCTCTCGAGTTATATCAATTTCCTGTTCAAATGAAGTGATAGGCAGAGTGTACCTATCAAAAGAGACAAAACAAAATACTTTGGCGTCGCCGTAATTTAAAGAGATCTTCAAAAATAACGAATTGAACAAGAGATAATTGTATGTATCAAGTGACGAGACTTTGATCAATGCTGGCCAGACAGTGAAAATGGCTTGGCGTAATTAAAAGATTTAAGGGCTATAAAGTATAAGTCACCATTTTTGATACGACCATAAATTTGGGTGAAGATACTTATCGAAACAGGAGCATGCTCTTACCGAATTCCGAAATTTAGATAAGCATAGAATGTTTAGGTCCGTTCCGGAAGAAATAAAATCATTGAACTTGATGTGAAGGAAATCAAAGAGTTTTGGTATCGCGAAATAATATGGAGCGCACAGAAGGCGTTATTACGAAATTTGGGGCGCAAAGCGAAGTAAAAATCGTTCTTTACTTTGATCATAGCTAATTTTTGAACCCTACAACCCTACTAAAAATAAGAGCATGTAAACAGTTAGGTTGAATATTGTTTAAATAATAAAAGGTCAGTTTCCTTCATCAAAGAAAACAAATTTCATTAATTGCGATTCTTACTCCACCATAAATTCATTCATTTCAAGCAAAACAATTGCGGATGAGCTCCGGCTCCTGGAGAAAACACATAATTTAGGCCAATATTCTTTAAGAGCAAAATGTTCAACATAATGCATTTGAAATAGTAAAGTTTCTATTTTGTGTACGTAAGTAAAACTTCTCACGGCTGAGCTTAAAGCCATCGAGTTAGTCCACTGGGTTTCGGATGATGGGACTACCTCTAGATATTGAGAATAGCTGCGAGATATGAGAGTTTACTCGTCCAATAATCCGTCCTGGACAAGAGTTAATGATATTCCGAGGTGGTGTTGGTCTATCGCTGGGCAAGGTGGGCCTTTTAAATTATATAAATCTGTGAAGATGCCATGAGTTGCATTTCATCTCCCGGAGGAGAGGGCAAAGCTCTTATTGATATGAGTGAAGATGGAAACCACAATGTTTAACAAACTGACACTCATCTCACTGCAGGCATGGTAATATTTATATTAACGGATATAGTACTGCAATGTGGAATGCAAGAGGAAACCACCGCATAACTATCCCGTAGGGTCGCAGCTACTTCACTCTTTTCTATTTATCAAGACGCGATGGACTCTTTCTATTAATATATTCCGGAAATAATAGTCCTCCATCAGAATTTCCGGGCGCGGATTTTCGGAGAGAGTATATCTGCAAAGTGTGATAAACATTTTAGCGTAAGAAAATGGAACGTGAGATCGCTTCGAAACTGCGGAAAATTGGAGAACGTGAAGGTGGAAATGCGAAGAATGGACCTCGATGAAATCAGCAAAATGAAATAGCTCAAGGTAGCAGACGTTCGGAGTGTAGTCCGCAGGATTATATACACAGGACCATTAAATGATAATGCTGGAGCAGGGATAATGCTAACAAAGAGCGCCGGAACGCGCGTGAAGAGCTTCCTGCAATATAATGGTTATGATTGGGACCAAACCTGTAGATATCGTAGTGTTGCAGGTTTATATGCCGACGACGGACTACGAAGATGAAGAGGTGAAGTTTTATCTCATAAATCAAAAATTAAAATAAGCAAAAGGTGACGCCCACCGAAAAAGCTGCTTTGATAACATTGACGTCATTTTCCTCCCGTCCTTGATTGCTTTTAGGGGAAGGGAAGGGAGTGGATGGGGGTTCTCGGAAGGTCTACTCGCACAGATCCTGTCGCAATCGCTCCTGTTGGCAGAGTCAGCTGTGTTCCCCCTTTACGATAAGGCGAAGTAGCTTCGCGGGCTCAGTTGTGATTGGACGAAGTCGATATCCGTCAGTGGTTGCCCCTCGCCCACTTTTCATAAAGGGTTAAAAACATAAGTTTTTCGCCGATTATAACTCGAGAAATAATTGATGGATCAAAAAACGAAAAAATACGTGTCTTTTTATTTTACATACTATCAGATCCGACAAGAAAAAAATATGGTAAACGACCCCATTGCATCGAACCACTTTGATGAAACGTTAAGGAGAGATGGGAGAAATGATTCACTTTGTACTTATTCCACGAATTTATTTTAAACCAAGCCGTTTTTGTCTCATTGAGATTGTACCCCTGATGATGACGTGCTAACGTCGAAACCGGTTGGGTTAAAATAAATTCGTGGAATATTTACAATGTGAATCTTTTCTCCCATCATGCCGTCATTCGACAAAGTAGAGCCTGCAACAGTTGACGTTAAGGAGAGAGTTGACAGAATCATGGGAAAGGAGAAATGAAACGTCTAGATGTTCATCGATTGCAACGTCAATATAAAGAGGTTGGCCGATAAAAGAATCGAGTGGAGGGCTGCGTCCAACCAATCTTAGGATTCTTGACCGATGATGATGATGGTGAACACATTTTTAATACCTGCATCATATTGTCCCAAAAAAGGATGGGAAACATGTAAATGCATTAAAACCATAATTTTAGTGCTTCATAAATTTAAAAGCGACGAAATGGTGAGGTTGATTATATTTTAGTGCTTTTCCTTATTGACTCTCGTCGTAGCAACATTATTTGGTCACTCGTAAAGCTGGTTAGAAACCGAAATTGCAAGATGAGAGAATGATAATGGATGGCGAACGTAGTTGGAAATTTTTTAAGGAAGGATAGAGGAAACATTTTTGATAGAAAAAGAAGAAAGGAAATGCCTGGCATGGCGATGCAACCTTAAGGATGTAAACGAGGAAACATGAGGAGATGTTGGGGATAGAGCCTGTAACCAAAACCAGAGTGATTCTGAAGTCCGTGATTTTGTAATGGGGCCGTTTACCATATTTTTTTTATTGCCGAATCTGATAGAGTTTGTAAAGTAAAAAGACCCGTATTTTTCCATTCTTTGATCCGTCAATTATTTCTCGAGTTATAAGAGGCGAAAAACTGATGTTTTTAACCCTTTCGGAAAAGTGGGTGTGGTGCACCCTCTGACGTATATCGACTTCGCCCAATCACAACTGAGCCCGCGAAGCTACTTTGCCTTATCGCAATGGGGGAGACTCAGCTGGCTTGGCCAATGGGAGCGATTACAACAGCATCTGTGCGAGCAGACCTTCCGAGAACCCCCCTACACTCCCTTCCCCTCCCTTCCCCTCCCCTAAAAGCAGCCAAGGACGGGAGGAAAATGACGTCAATGTTATCACGGCAGCATTTTCGGTGGGTGTCACCTTTTACTTATTTAACTTTTTGATTTATGAGTGAATGATTGTGGTTAGAAGATTAATTTTTTCACTAAAATTCTTTTTTCGTTTCCATCTAAAGATTTCGAGTACAAAATTTCGATTTCGGTTCCGAGTAAACGCCCCCATTGTGGGAGGTAGAATATTTTCTTTCGAGCAATGCAGGTCACGGGAGAGCAGCCTCGTATCACGGAAGGCTTTCTTCCCAGAGGACATCCTGTCGGTCGAAGGCATGGCAACTGCAAGCATCTCAGAGGAATTCCTTCCTCTCCGCGGAAGACTTAAAATACTCTCTCCCGCCCTCCTCCAAACAAATCTTGAGTCTATTTTGGAGATCGTCGTCATGGAACTTCCCCTGCTCCTTTGGGGGCTCGCATAAGAAAAGTAAAACGCAATAATGACTCGTTATATCCCGTATCCCGTGTTGTAAATTTCTTCGGAGTTTAGAGGTCACCTTAAGACGAAACGGAATGATGATACTGACCTATCGTTTTCATTTATATCCTTTTTGGCGACGCGTGCTTATTTATGAAACGCCTTAATCTGTGCCTCTTCTTATCCGCCTTAGAATATCTCCTAGAGATTTTTACAGTGCCTCCTCCAAATAAGGATTAACTATGTTGCATCAATTAATAATTTAAAATATACAACTTTGCTAGGTTTTCAGGAGTGCTTTCAGCGACGACGCTTTGGAAGGGAGATGTATTAAAAAAATAATCGATTCAATTTTTTATTGACCGAAGCATTTAGTTCAATTTCCAGTCAAAGTAATACTACTGGAATGCGCCAAAAAAAAGCGGATAGACACATCTGATAGACTGCTCGCGTTTTTTTAAGGGAAATTTCCGACTCAGTGATGGCGTCTACGTGCTTGGTCCACGCCTTACTCGGTTTACGCTAGCTAGGCTGTTCGCATGTGACTGTAACAAACAAACAATCACGTGGTAAGGCTGGCCCCTTGAAAAATTCGCACTGTTTCAATCAGGTTTATTTCATTCACCGTACCTGTTAATGTTACTATGACAGCAGCGGAAAATGAACTAGTGGGAGCATGCAAAATGTGGTGATGCAGAAGAATGATAAAGATTAAATGGATCGGCCGAGTAAGTAACGAGGAAGTTCTAAGAAAAGTGAGACAAAAGAGAAGTCTTCTGATTACCCTAAGAAGAAGACGGGACAACTTAATAGGCCACATATCATGAGACGTGATGGCCTGATAAATACAATCGTTGACGGACAGGTCAAATGGGAAAAATGGCAGCGGAATGCCTCTCTTGAGATGTGTAGAACTAGTAATGAAAGACTGGTGTTTCAGGCGTAACTTTATGGAACCTATTTAGGATTGAAAAGAAAACCTAGCTTTGTCGTTCCACATAAATTTATTAGCAAACGACCCAGGTTTCGACGTCCAAAGTCATACTAAGCTGATTTATGTGGAACGAAAAAGTTAAGCTTTCTTTCCAATAGTGTAGAGAGATGTTAAAGAGAATAAATATGTAAATATGAAGAGATTAGCCGATAGAAGAACTAAGTGGAAAGCTGTATTAAAAACCAATCCCAGGACTTCTGACTAATGACGATGATGATTTTAATGTTCATGAATGCCTCAATCTTAAAATTGTAATTTATATTCAGTGGCACGTGAAATCAAGGAAATATCAAAATTAAGTGCCTATGAGGGCGCATTTAAATACATTTTTCAAACTATTCCTAGGTATTTTGTTAACATTTTCAATCGCTCTGTGGTTATGCATTCCGAATACATTTTTTTCAATTGTTCCCAAGATATTCTCTGCCTCACTGTTGCATGACTTTATCCGGACACTCCAGATGAACTAGCGTTGGTTTCTAATTTTAATCTTTTGAGCCATGATTTTCTTGGCAAATTTGAAGGTGTGTCGGCCTATTTATTCGCCATGATTACCAGTTCTCTGTCCTTGCCCCTTGCTCTCCAAAGTATTGTTCTAAACCTGAGTACCTGAGTGTTGAAATTGTTGGCCTCAATTTGGCATTTTCCACAAAAGAATTTTTATTGAAAATACCGTATTTTATTTTCGTTCGTTTTACTAAATTTTTTTTTTAGGATGCAGTGATAACTTTTCGCATAAAAGCTTCCAGGCATGTTTTTATTTTGAAATTAATTTCATAATACAATAAGCTATTCAACACTCGAGTACCGAGATGTTATAACCTAGTCACGTGACGCTGTAACGAGACGAATGATGTGTCACGAATTTCTGTGCGACGCGTCTTATATTCGAGAACTATGTTAGGAATGAGAGTCGAAATTTAGAAATCAGATCAGAATAGTATCAACAATCGTCAATTAACTTTAAGGAATGCATAAAATCAATTGTGGAATATATGTAGATCGCTTTAAGCAATTTCTACAGACCGCTGTACAGAATTTCTACAGAATTCTATAAGGAATCTGTAGAGAAATCAAGGGAATACCTGCGTAACGTCTTAAGCAATTTGTACAGAATGCTAGGTAATCTCTACGGAACGCTGTAAGGAATCTGAACTGAACGCTAGGGAATTCCTTCAGAACGTTCGACGGAATTCCTTAAAAAAGAGCTTCAATATTTTAAGGAACTTCTGCAGAATCACCAAAGGACCTCTTTTAATGAACTACGGAAATTAATGACAGTGTAAAACCATTTCCATCCAAAATCATTGAGTGATTTTATAGCATCTACATATTGTTCTAAATACAATCTTAGTAGTATGTAGTAGTTTTAGGTTTCATAGGTGTTTCGACAACTTGGGTCATTTGCACCATTCTCAATCCTATTCATGTCCTTAGACTTCATTTATAGCGTTTTTTTCTTCAATGCAATTTTGATCCCTATTCTACGTATACTGTTCACAAATTGCGTTTCATATATTTTAAAAGCGCTTATAATTTTAGAAATTCCAAAACGTGAGAGATATTTTCACAGTTGTCACCTAAGATTATCTCCCGGCCTCCGTTATATTTAGTCTGCCAAAAAAACGGCATTCGTCACACTCCTTTAATATGTGTCCCACAGTTAATGGAGAGTAGCATGTCACGCACTGGGAATATTTGATCTTTTTGTTAAAAATCCCACCAAATGCCTTTTCTTCTCAGTCACTGACTTTTTCTACACCTCGATCCTATTTTTATCTAGCTATATTCGTGACAATTCATAGCTAGCCATTTTATATTGAAATACCTGAAGTGACCTGTGAAAAGGGCCGGGAAGGCCAAGGATATGATATAAAACTTCCAATATTGACCACTATTACTTAAATTAATACAAGTTCTAGTGGTTAACAAATGCGTCGAAAAGGTTATTTCATTGAATATATTTCAAATACCTTTACGGAACTGCAATGTAAAACTTATACGAGAACTTTTTCGTTAATTTAAATATTTATAAGAGGCCAAAACCAACGTTGAACTAGGAAAACAAAAGCTGGAAGAGGTGAAAGAGTACTGTTACCTTGGAGGCCGAGTAACCAACGATGGACGAAGCAAGAAAGAAATAGTCAGCAAATTAGCCCAGGCAAAGAGGGAATTCTACCAAAAGAAGAACCTAGGTACTTACATCTGGCAATACAAGCGTAGAAGTAAGGAAAAAATTCAACAGGACGTACACCTGAAGCATGTTTCTTTACGACAGTGAGGCATGGACGATGACAGCAGCGGAGAAGAAAAGGGGGGAAGCATTCGTAATGTGGTGCTACAGAAGAATGATGAAGATAAAATGGATCGACCGCGTGACAAACGAAGAAGACTGAAGAAGAGTGGGAGGAAAAAGAAGAAGACGGAACAACTTAATCGGCCACAGCATGAGATGTGATGACCTAATGAAGACAATCGTCGAGGGACAAGGATAGAAGGACTCAGTGGAGAGCTGCGTCAAACCAATCTGAGGATTGATTTGACGCAGACTTCGTTAGAATTTTTAGACTTCGAAAATGATGATGATGATGGATACCAAAAAGGCAAAAATGTTCCGCACGCCTTGTAAAATAGTAGACCACATGAATTAAAAAAATCACGGCTGACCGACGAACATGAAGCGCTGCCAAAGGTATAAGAGACACGAAAAACTAAAAACGCCAGAGAACATATGCATTCCTCTAATGCCAAGCTATAATTGGATTTCAAAATTGTATCTCTCGAATGAAAAGAAAAGTTCAACTGGAAATCCCCATTATAACTGTCAAAGACACCGAAGGGTCATAAATGTCCCGTTTCGCACGAGACTTTAAGGGGGGGAATACCAAAGTATCTCAACTGGTGTCCTTCTGGAGAGCACAAGATCTCCCAGAAAGATTCCACACTTTGTCAAGGGCTGAGGGGCGTGAATATGAATTATGTTTCCGGAACGTATGCAAAGAAAAATTATTTGAACGCCATTACGCAAAAACGTATCCACCTGCACGATTTAACATTCTCGCCAATTCGTCATTCTAGCGTCTGTGGAGGTTAGCGACAACGCTTACAGCTGGAAAATTATTAATTCGAAGTTTTAGAGTCCATGTCACTGAAACAATATAAGCTTCTCGAGGCATTTCCAGCCCTGGACGCGCGGTCAGAAAACCTTATGTATTTTTAGACTTCGCAAACGGATTTTTGATTTATCTTCTGTTTCATTTTTATAATTTCTCAACAAGTGCTCTGTTGTAAGTCACTTGACAGGTCTCTTCCTAAGACGCTAAGTAACTCTACTTTATTAGAAACCTTTTCTGAAAACAGCGTCCCACATTTTGTAACGTAATGGCACTAAAATATTTTTTTTAATATTTGAAAATAAGTCAAAATAAAGGCAAAGAATTGTGTAAATAGATCATGTAATTTTTTATTCGATCAAACACCTTCCACAACGTCGCCATCTACTTACATTGGAAAATATTCGGATAAAAATGAAGACGAGGTTTTTTTTGGAAATTCGGCCATATTTAGGACCCTGTACCCAATCAGTGGGTGGGAAACACGAAAAATGTCGTACCATTCCGTAATCAGAATAAATTTCAGAGTATCCTTGGGACTTTTGTCCAACTTTATTCGATTTCGTACCACAGTGCACCGCCGCGCACATATCGAAAATCGAAACAGAATTCGAAACGACAAAGAGGTATGGATTCTCTTCTCAAACCACTATTACAACACTCATTTTGGTCCATTACATTACATGCAGTTAGAAAATCGCCATAAGTAAGTTCTTGGTTCGGTATCGTATGATAAGTAGTCACGTGTCACTATTCCAATTGGCTGGCGCGAAGGGCCGGTCTCCGCCGCGCGATCGAAAAATCGAGTTTATTTTTGGTGTCGCAGATGGTCGCAGGCTTTTCAATAGATTCACGCTGCTGAAAATTAAGTGAATATTATGATATGAGTTTTTAACCAAACTTCCGCGAACATTTTAATTTAATTGTTCTTCCCACGAGCCACAAATCACGGGGAAAATAGGGTCCGCCATTTTGTCCCATTAACAGAGCAAATGACACTGTAAATCAATTTTATTTTGACAATTCGAAGACTAAAGATTATTCTGTCACATTTATTCACTTTCTATTCAGTAAAACTATTATAAAAGTAAAACTGTAAATCAATTTTATTTTGACAATTCGAAGACTAAAGGTTATTCTGTCGCATTTATTCACTTTTTATTCAGTAAAACTATTATAAAAGATTCTGAAACCTCTTCATTTCGGAGATTTTCAGCCACTTGGGTGGCGAGCAAGGCAGGACTACGCCGCGCGATCGAAAATTCGAGTTTATTTCCGGCGTCGCAGATGGTCGAAGAGTTTTTTGACGGATTCACAATCCAGAAGCTTCAGTGAATCTTGAGGAATGAGTTTATCGCGAAACATCCGGGAACACATTAACTATTTTTCTACATTAGTACCAAAAAATTGGTGGAAAATAGGGGCCACCATATTTTCGTATTTACAGAACAAATACCGCTTTAAATCAATTACAAATTTAGCTTTTTGAATGAATAGGTTTATTTTGTCATCCACATTCATTTTGTGTTCCGATAAGCAACTACAACTGGATCATCCGCAACCTCTTCATTTTCAGCGAATACTGAATACCGGAGTTTTTCGAATATTTTGTTCATATTTAAGCCCTCGCATATTGTCAATGCGCAATGATTATGAAAAATTTTCAATCATAAATCACTTGCGCCAATAGAAGGAGAGTCGCCATGCAAATTTCAACTTCCAGACTGAAAAAACTATTTTTGGAATTTCTGCCAGCTTTTTTCGATTTCTCACTTCCGTACGCAGCCCCCTCGAAGCAGGGGAGGGGAGATCTTCTTCTTTCGTCGATCGCAGTTTCCCATCTCCGAGAGGGAGGAGAGAGAAGGGCAGCTCTACCGGTTGCGTACCACAGCACCAAAAAAAAAACAACCAAATCGTAATTAATTATGCGGGAATATTAAACAACCCGTATTTTCAGAAGGAACTAGCGGATTTGGATTGGAGTACGGTCAACTTAGTCAGACTGACTGCATTGACCGAAAGGCCCATTGCTCTTTGAAGCATATTAATTTCCTCGCTCCTCTAGTGACGCGCTATCCTTAGGGCCTTCAAGCGCCATGGTTCAGTGATTAAATCCGTAAACAAATTTGTGCACGCAGTCACCTTTCTCGTGCTTAGAGTCGTACCAGAACGTCTGATAATTTCAGTTACTCGACGGCTCTCAGAATTCGGTTAAAGCTCGCATTACCGATTCCAAACGCCAGTATTTCACCTCAAAACTCTCCCTCAAATGCAAGTATATTCTCCTTTCAAGAAACTCAATTCTAAGGCACAAGGCTCAGATATTATTCCATTTGTCTTCACAAGAACAGTTGTGCCCTTGAATCCTCCGTATATAACTAATATCTTTAACTCGTCACCAAGGGCTTAATATCACACGAGCACGTGATCGATCGAACGAGCACGGTTTGAACCACCGGGTAATCCCAAACAGTTGAAATATACACGATATTGTGCGACGAAAACACGATTTCTGTACGTTGAGAACGTATTTGTGTGTGCCGATTCCCTTTCTGTTTCCATCTGAAGCACGCGCAACGCCTGCTGATCACAACCCTATTGTGAACTAATAAGTTGGAAATATTGCATAGCTAGCGCATCAAGGGGAAATGCTGTTGTTAATAGGGTGAATATGAACACAACTCGAGTGTGATCGCCGTGCCCTCATCTTATCCTAATAGTTTTTCTCAACTCCCAAAGATAACAGCATGTCTCACGCAGTCCGTGGCAGTGACCAGCTCTACAATGGGAGCGTTTACTCGGAACCGAAATCGCAATTTTGCTCACGAAATCGTTACATGGAAACAAAAAAAAGAATTTTAGAGAAAAAATTAATCTTCTAACCACAACCATTCACTCATAAATCAAAAATTAAAATATGTAAAAGGTGACGCCCACCGAAAAAGCTGCTGCGATAACATTGACGTCATTTTCCTCCCGTCCTCGACTGCTTTTCGTGGAACGGGAGGGAGTGGAAGGGGATTCTCGGAAGGTCTACTCACAAAGATGCTGTCGCAACTGCTCCGATTGGCAGAGTCAGCTGTATCCCCCCGATTGCGATAAGGCAAAGTAGCTTCGCGGGCTTAGTTGTGATTGGACGAAGTCGTTATGCGTCAGAGGTTGCACCACGCCCACTTTTCCGAAAGGGTTAAAAACATCAGTTTTTCGCCGCTTATAACTCGAAATAAGTGACGTGAGAAAGTTAATGGCGCACGAAAAGTTTCAAATTGACGGATCAGAAAACGGAAAAAAAAGTTTGTAAAACTTTTTGTTTTACAAACTTTTTGTAAAACTTTTTGTTTTACAAACCCTATCAGATTCGGTAATAAAAAGATATGGTAAACGACCCCATTGAGGAGTGGGTGGGTTCCAATAAGATTTAGTGTCGTAGTTTACTTTGGTATTCAGAATGTGCGCATGTGTACTAACGCCACTTTTTGCATCGGTATTATGCAAGTAGTTTTTTTATTTCATGTGTTAACTTCATACGTGTATTCCTATCGGTATATTCTACAACATTGATAACACAATGATAACTACCTGGGCTCCAATTAACGTGCTGACCGACTGAGTAGCAACTTACACAATGGATTTTTTTTATCTATTGTCAGCTCTGGGTGAACACCCGAAGATGCGGGTGACAATTGACGCACGTGACGCTACTGCTCGTCACTGTTCCAAATACAATTACCAAGTCCAGGGAAGCATGCCTCAGTCAGACTGATTCCAAAAAAGAATCCTGAGGATAAAGATTTCTACCCTATTTCCATTCTTCCGATTCTCCTCAAAGTTCATTAAAAAATTGTGTGTGAAAAGACGGACGATATTTAATTCTGCCATAATAGGTATACTTGACTAGTTTCAATCTGGTTTTCAACGTGGGCCAAGTACCACTTTTGGTGACACTGATATATCTTTAATCTTAGAAAATAGTATAATGAATTTTTAATTCCGTACTTCGGATTGAAGGCAGTTCACTGAGTCACAAGTCTATTCAAGGCGTTTGCCTGCTTATGGGTGGGAGAGCCTATGCTTGTTACCTCCCGTCGAATGGGTACCCCTGGTTTGTGAAGCACTCAAGTGAGGTGACTTTGCCGGGAGAGCATGTGGGTCACCCCTAGAAATTTTGAGTAACGTACCACAGAACACATAAGTGTCTTCCAAAATGACCTGGATCGTAGTAATAATTTCTCCGAGCATTTTTTAAGGCTAGAGTATAAAAGGGATGTGTGATAAACCATTCTGGGGCCAAAAGTTCAAATTTTTAAAATGTCATTCAAACTAAATGAAACGTACGACCTTTTTCTAAGCTTTGGCCTAATTTCATGAACATGGTACTTACGGACATGACTACAATTAGAGGTCAAAAATTACACTTGGTCAGTGAGGCAGACGGTAGGTACTTTGAAGATGGAGTTGAACTTTTTAAAGTCTGTGTAATTCATACTTCCAACCTTTTCAGCCCAGATATTCGTCCGGGGACTTGTTTTTATTACGACACACATGAATTTCTAAGCTAATTTCCAAGTTTTTAAACTTACCAGTTTCAATTGCCCTTTCGGAGGGAGTGATGAAGTAGATAAAACACATGCTTAAAAAATACACTATTTGCTCTCGTATTTCACCTCAACTAGGGGGTCTATATTCGAGGCAGATGAGAAAAACTGAAGTGAAAACAATTAATTATATTGTATCGAGAGATTCATACACACTAAATTCGCAAACCATTTGTGTTTGTGCCATGTGACTCCTTGGTTACCTATTCCAGATAATCCCGACGGTTTCCAATACTCCCGCCCCCACAGGATAAAGTACAAGATAGCAGCGTACAGAGCCGAAGCCAGTTCACAAAACGACGCGAACGACCCTTCACTTTGCCCTTACTCTCCCTTCTCCTTTGCGGCCTCTTAGCTGGTCCTTCTCATTGGCCCCTAGCGGCGGACCCTTTGGTCCTGCCAGAGTCTTCTGGATTGCCGAATAATAACTACCCAGCCAGCACAAATAAACATTTTACCTTCAATTTATTTGAAATTTACGTAAATATGTCGTAAACTGTTTATTTGTTTACAAGTTGCTCACGTAAACTTCTAAGATGCATCTCGTAAAAATCGCGGCCACCTGTCCTCATCGTGGAGTAAGCAACACAGAAACGGTTTACCAGAACGTCCGCCATAATGCATACGCATCAAATTATTTGTTTGCCATATATATTCCCTCACTACGTATTAAATGTGCAATTAAATCCAGTGTACCACGTTTAAAAATTTTCACGAATAAAAAAGGTAAAAAAATAAAATTACATATTCATCACTAGCATCGCTTTCGCCCCTAGGTGGCTCAGGGAACCGAACCCGTGTCGTTCGCTTCATATCTCTGCACGCTACCACCAGGCTAACTGCTTCGTTGATGTGAGTGTTGTCAGATTGCTAGTTGTTGTGACGCGGTTCATGCATGAACTTGCGCCGGTTCATGAATGCGAAGTAAAGTTTCGATAGTTGATTATAACTATAATTCATTACATAACTATAAGTTAAGACTATCGAAGGAACTGTAGTAATGATTTACAATTGAATTTGCTTTCCTAAATTTTCGAACACATGAATCCTTCGTTAATTGTGTTGGAGTGACAACACCCCTTAGAAAAATCCTTGAAGATTAAAAATTAATTTCTCTTCACCAATGGTTATGATTACTGGTGAGCACCAATTAACTACTTGTGAATGATGATTAATTACTAATATTTGCAGTGATTACCTACTTATTTCAAGGGAGCTCAGGGGTGGATTTTGGAACAAATATCAAACTGCTATCTCATATCGGTGATCAGCTTGAAACATATGTACTCCACATTTAATGAAAAAGATACTTGAAACTACTTCATGTATCTACATGTTAACTTTATGAGCCAAATATTTTCATTAAACATACGCGCAGAGTATAATCTATGACATAATGCTGTAAATTTACTAATTTCTTAATGGCCCACACTTGTAAGAATCACGTAAATTCGTTTACGTGTGCGGTTTAAAAACCGTTTACGAGATGCTTACATAAGCATTAAGCATTTACGTTTACGTTCATTCTCATAAAATGATTGCTTAGAATTTACGTAAACATGAAATAATACGGGGAGATTATGTTTACGTATACACACGCACATTAAGTTTACGAGGATTTTACGTAAACATGTTACCGTGTGCTGGCTGGGTAAGGGAGCAGTGTTGAGAATGCCATCTAGAGGACTCTGGGTCCCGTTGGCTAAGGATGGCCTCCCTCGGCCAGTCCTGTTGGCAATCCTGGATAACAGGGCAGCCACATCATGTCAGTTTCATACTGTGTGGGAGAGAGAGAAAAGTATGCCTTTAATCATGCTCAAAATCTCTGATGTGAACTCGTCTGCCTCCCCTCTTCTCCCCCCTCCCTTCAGTGGCCACCCTGGAGGACTGTCGTCAGATTCTGCGGCTTGGGAATGAGGTTCTTGCCCGACGATAGGTACCTCCGTCTCTGAGCCATCTATTGCTACTTAAGCTGGTCAAACGCCACCCTAACGACACGGTACCCGAGCGGCACGAGTAAAATTGTTCTCCACCCTCTTGAGGACCTTGCGTGGTCCATCATAATGCGGCTGTAAAGCTATGTATTCATGTGCATTATAAACAAACCCCTTGACAAATTGTGACTGAGGAGCAACAATGTTATTCTCTCTGGTGAAAATAAAGTGTGCTGTAAAGCGTGAAAATAATGTGCAGGAAATGTGAAAGATTGTGACAAAAGTGTAATTTGGAACACCTTAAGTGTGAAGAAGGTGTGAAAGAGTATGACGCAAATGTGAGAGACGTGTGCCAAAAGTAGGATTTGGCAAAAAATGTATGAGGAGAGTGTAGAAAGTGTACAAAGAAGTGTGCACACATTTTTTGCACACTTTCTTCACACTTTATTTTCACCAGGGCTACCATTAGATAAGGAAAAATACACTTTCATTCTGAATATGTAGGCATGTGAAACAAAATATTGGGCCTCCTGTAGCAAGGTCCATACATAAAAAAAGCCAATTAAATTTTAAACAGAATTTATTAAACTTTTTGTGTAGTGTATATTTATATATTTATAATATATATAGAGATGTATATACAAGCTCTTCTCTTTGATAAAATACCCTTTTAAATATCCTCAACATTATATATATGTATATATATATATATATTTATCTTTGCATGGCAGTCAAAATATTTTATGCAAAAATATCATAGGGTTTATTTGTGGTAGTAATGAATAAAACAAATCAACAGTATAGTTTTTTTAACATCCAGAAAAGGCATGGCATCTTAGCAAACTTTGATATGAATATGGTCAAAATAAACAGCCTTACAGTCCTTGGTTTCTAAAATGAAATCCACCTACCCCAGTAACTTCTCCTCCTCACTGGGGTTAACCATGTGATGGGTCGTTTCAGAAACTGAAATGCGTTCATATAAAAACACTTCACTGAGAAATGAATTTCATTCCCGTGTTCATCACAATCACCTTCATCACTAATTCTGTCTCAACAACATAGACACGGGAATAAAGCCAGTGTCTACCATAACTGTTTATTGAAACTATCAACAACTTCCGCAGTAACAACAACATACACTCACTGTGAGCACAGATAATGGAAATGATTCAAAATGAAATAGATTTTACTTACAGTTTCACAGAAACAAATCATTTCAACAAAAATAAAATTCAGTATGTTTATTCATTGGTATTTACAGTCCGCCCTAATTATCTGATTCCATCAGAGAACAGGTCTGCCTTTCTTCTTTCGTCGTCTATCGTACTTCCACCTTACTATCGCCATCTCTATCAACCAAGGAATGGCACATAGAAGCAGGACTCCCGAGAGCACGTGAATGCACAGCTCATAGCTCTCACTCCAATCACGCACCACACCTGCACAGAAAATACATCATCACTTTCATTCATAATTAATAAAGGGCACAGAGTGAAAGTTTGGATCTCATTACAAGGACATATTGGAAATATTTAATTTTGATAAATTATTTGAATGGAGTATATTAAGACATTATGTAATGAATAAAGAATTTGGCATGCTGCTGACTCCCTTAAATTTCCTCGCTCCATTGAAAAAGGTAGAAATATGATGACAATTTATGTGATGGATGTTAATAGTGAATGCTGTAAAAATTCTCCTATTAACATATTGTGTATTACATATAGTAAATATTATAATGACCTTATATGTAACGTATCAAGATAGAAACAAATTTTTAAAGAGGTAATTTCAAAAATAGCAAAGTAATGTTGTTGATGTGTAGACTAAGTAATGTATATTAGGGTTTAACTATTGATTGTATTTCACCATCTTTGAACAATGTTAATAATACATATTTGTATTTTTGTTCGATTATTCATTGTATACCCAGTAATTATATTCATATGCTGGGTAAACATTAAAAACAATAAATAAATAAACAATTGATAAATTACTCCATTAACCAGCCACAAATCATGCAGGATTAACTGCATAGTTGACTGGTGGCATCAATAGTAAGTAAATATCCTAGCAAGGCCAGCGCTTCAATCAAGACTTCTCGTCCAGTCTTATCTAGACAGCAATCAATACACATAACAATCAAGACTTTTAAGCTCAACCTCTAAGCATATGGGCAAAATAAACAAAAAATATACCAAATCAACATTTCTTATCTTGGTGGCTGCAGGATAAAGTATTTGCCCACCAATCTTCCTGTTCAAGTGGCACTAGGGTGGGTTTTACACCACCCAGAGTATGGATTTATGTGTTTAGTCTTCATTTCAATGTTAAGTTTCTTAAGGTAACAGGCCAAAGTGCTCTTCCTAGGGGTTTAATTACTAAATATTTCTTATTTTTTAATAATGATTGAGCTCCTATTCATTCCGTTTCTGCTGGGACAGTCATGTTTTTAATGGAAATGTACAGATTAATTCATAGGGTCCCACTTTCTTTTAAGTATCTTTAAGCGAAAAATTAATTAATCGATTTATTCACTTTATTAGCACTTATTTCTATTAACTATTAATAACAATAATCACTGATATTTTACTTGATATAACTAACTAATGAGGAAGTCCTATGAAGAGTGGGAGAAAAGCTTTAGAGCTTTAACGCCCTAGAAAAGTCTTCTGAATACCCTAAGAAGACGACAGGACAACTTATTCGGCCACATAATGAGAAGAAAGAAGAATCTACTTACAGATGGAAATACAAGCTTGAAGTACGGAAACAATTCATCAGAACATACATCTAGAGCATGTCTCTCTATGGTAGTGACAGTGGTGAAGAAGAAAAGAGTGGAAACATCTGAAATATGGTGCTACAGAAGAATTATAAAGATTAAATTTAACGACCGAGTAAGTAATGAGGAATTCCTAAGAAGAGTGGGAGAAAAGAGCAGTCTTCTGAATACCCTAAGAAGAAGATGGGACAACTTCACCCTTTCGCTGCGGCACACTCTCCAGAAACCTACTAGGAAAAGTGAAATCGCTACAGTGAGAATGAAAAAGTACATTCACAGCAGCGGAAGGGTTAATCGGCCTCATAATGAGACATGATGGCCTGATGAAGACAATTGTTGAAGGATGAGTTGATGGGAAGAACGGCAGAGGAAGGCCTCGTATGAGATAATGGAACAAGTGACGAAGGATGTGAAAGAGAAGAAATTTGTGAATATGAAGGGATTAGCTAATAGGAAAATTGAGTGGAGAGCTGCGTCAAACCAATCTGAGGATTGATGACTAATGATGATGATAATTGAATAGAGGCAATGTTCTTCCTTTCCATTGTAAATAGAAATAATGTTAACACTCGCTCATAGCACTAATAGATGAGAAACATAACTATGCTATTTTTATAATTGGCAAGTCTCTTTTTTTTTCAACATTCCCAGGATTTATATAGGTTCCAAAAATTTCAGAATGTCCCAAAATTAGGGCTCCCATAATGTTTTAAGAAAACATTATGGGAGCCCTAATCTATCATTGTATTTGATAAGGTAACAATTACATAGGTATATGTAAAAATCACACGATCAATTCACTGACCATTAATTAATGAGTGCCTTCGACCAGTGTTGATTTTGATGCAATCCTATTCTCGGGCCACATTTCAAAGGTTTAGATTGAATTGCTTAGATTATCATGGGACGTTAAAATAGGTTGTTAATATTAAAATTTATATGGCATGAACACATATTAATAACAGATGGTGACACTGACAGTGAGTACTGTATCATTCTCTGTAGGATGGGCAAAAGGGCGGGATATTGTGGATTTTAAGATATTTTTGGGGTTGTAGAGCTTCTGTAGTATAAGGAAAGGCACTGAGGCAGAAGGGGTACTGTTGTCATTTCTTTATAATGGAGAGTAATTGCTTAAGGAGGGTTTATAGTTTGTGAGAGCCTCAGACATAAGTCGTATAAATATTTGATGAAGTGGTTTTGGGTTTTTTATCAGGTGAGTGCTGGAGAAGATTTATTTAACTATATTTGATAAATGGCATTGTTTTCAGAAGGCAGAACTTAAAGTTCCAAGATATTTGTAGAGATTAAGTGGACTGTTGCAGATTTGATGACCACAGATGGATAGGGAGTAGGGAATTGACCACATGGCAATGATAGGTTTGCAACTGTTGCTATGGAGGTATTGATGGAGGGTGTAATGTAAAAGGAAGCTTAAAAATCACTGAAGTGGAGGGCTACATCAAAATCATTTGATTGAGGAAAGCATTGAGGAAGATTATGCAAGGAGTCAAATAAGGATATGAAGCAGGGGGAGGATGAGCGCGGAGATAAAATCATTCCATGGTGAAAAATATCTCAAAAGTCTAGTGCTGTGTTAACACATTTGCCTACTCTCTCAGGGAGACCATACGTTAAAAGGTTGTAGGAAATATTTTGCATAGCTGATATGAAACCAGCTCCTATATCTATGGCTGTTGGATTACAATTGACCAAGTTATAGAGCTAACTTGTATACATAGTGGCAAAGTATCATATCAGGAAATAATTGGTGGGCTGATGAATTCAGCAGTTAATAAAAGGCCTAATAAATCATTTGCAATAAGCAGATTAAGTCAGTTCAGTACAGTCTATGATGAATCTCAATGGATAGATGTATAGTAAGTTTTGCATTACCTAATAGGTTCAGAACATCACAGTTCAGTTTATTTTATTTCTGGAAATATAAGTGTCGAGGGTGAGGAATATAAGTGTATACGTATTAAGTTCCAAAGAGTGAATTAGTCATGGTGGTTATTGCACATCTTCTCCTTCTAGAAGTGAATTTACCACCACCACTTTTACCATCACTACATATAAAAAGCTTATTGTAATACAGTAAACTCTCGATAATATGAAGTCAGCACGGCTGAAAAATTGGCACTTCGTAATTTTGAACATTTTTTTAAAAATCATGAAAAGTGAAAATCATGAATCATTTTTATCTTTTTTTCTGTAACTTTTTTGTCTTTGGTAATATTGTTTGACTTTTTTTGTCATTGTTCATGAGAGCATTCTTAAAAAATGCCTTTGTGTCATGCACTGTATCGCATGTCTAAAAAGATTGTAAAATAAATACCTACTTTAATTTTCTACGTAAATGGTTTAAAGTCGGCGATCGTAGTGTTGGCAAAATTTTGTCCAAATATCGAAAATGCATATTAAACAAAAGTTGAACATTTTGTAATAAGAATGTTATTTTCAGAATCCGCAGTCAGTAGAGATGCCAACTAGTATGAACACTAAAAATAGACATTTGCTTCTAACATCTACGCTTTTATGATGGCAGCTGGCTCAATACACTTTAGTAGCCCTCTATCGCCCAATCATAGCTTAATAAAAAAGCATGGAACAATGCCCATTTAAAATAAAAACATTCACAGGTTGTTATTTGTGATATATTCTGTATCATCAGCTGAATAAATGATCTTGGGAGGTAATATTGTTTCTTTTCTACTACTAAGGCTTGAAAACAAATGGGGTGTGTTTCGGCATATGTTCCACATTGTCTCCTTAACCCTCCAGCGGGCGCGCTGTGGCACAAAGTGCAACATTGTGCCGTTTCGTTCTCACGTTATTAATATTAGAAGGTCAGTGAACCAAACGCACCAATTATTCCTTCTTTGTATCATTATGAAGATTTCTATTTGTAATTCAAGCGCAAGGCTTCTCGTATTTCGTAATAAAACGAATAAGTAGCTGAACTGGTCGTCTTTGTTGCACTCTGTGCAACGCGCGCCTGGTGATGAAATTCGATTCCATAGTGGCACTTATTGATCAACATTGTTTATTTCTGTACGATGTAGTGTGAGGTGAGTAGGTAGGAACACATGAGTTTTCACCATTCCTTCTCTGAATCAGGTTGAGCTAACAGCTAAACGTATGGTGTGTAGAAGCAGCTGAATGTGGAGAGAAAAACTTTTGGAAATTGACCTGTGGCATTCTTTCCGACGCGAGCCCTATGATGTATATTTTTAGGAATAATTTCCATTGCATATTTTGTTGTCCTTTTTATGGGTTTACTATGATCTAGAAAAATTTAGAAGCTAATCATCATACTGCTTAGGGCACGAAGATCATTACCGACGAAGACTATCTGAGGGTACTACAACAGCTGTCAGACGAGGAACAGGAAGTTGAGGAAAGTGATGATACGGATGTGGAGGAAAATATTTCCCTTGGTGATCACGGCAGAGACTGATGAAACTACGTCTATTGGTGACATGGAAGAACCTACTATTGCTGAAGATTGTGATGGTGAGAACAATAATTTTTTTGGAAAAGTGGATAAATCTTGCTAGTGGAAAAAACTTCTTTTTCCGGTGCTACAAAGATAAAGCGCAAAAACATTATAAAATCACTCCCAGTGAAAAAACTCTGGGCAAGAAATACACCTGATTAGGCTGCGGCTTTCCTAAAATGTATAGATATAGACATGATTGATGAAATTGTGATGCAAACAAACAAGTACATTCAAACTAAAATTGCTGATGTCCACTATTCAAGGGATAGGGATTGTACCGAAACAACAAGAACAGAATTTTTGGCTGTACTGGGTATACTTTTTCTAATTGGCATAAAAAAGGTCATCATGCAAATGCTTTAGAATTGTGGAGTGCAGATGGATCAGGAATGCAAATTCTAAGGGCTGCTATGAGTTACAAACGATTTTTGTTTATTCTGCAATCAATAAGATTTGACGATAGGACGTGTAGGGATTTCCGAAAACAAACAGATAAATTAGCTGCAATCCGAACAATAATAGACTCTTTCATAGGAAATTGTCAAAAAACATATGAGTGAATTTGTGACAATTGACGAAATGTTGCAACCATTTAGAGGCCGTTGCAGTTCCATTCAATGCATACCCGCGAAATACGGGATAAAGTTATATGCTATGTGTGATGCCAAAACATTCTTCACCAATATTCTCGAAGTGTATTGCGGGAAGCAGATGAATGGTCCATATTTAGTTTCAAACTCACCAGTAGACGTTGTCAAGAGGCTTATAAGATCAATAGAGGCATCTAATCGTAATCTAACAACAGATAACTGGTATACTAGTTATCCTCTTGCCAAGCACCTCCTTACAAAAAACATTACAACCATTGGCACGCTGAAAAAAATAAAAGAGAGATTCCGCCTGAATTTTTGCCAAACAAGACACGCGCTGTAGGGTCATCTCTCTACGGGTTTCAGAAAGACATTACACTCCTTTCATATGTTACGAAGAACAAGGCGGTGTTTTTGATTTCAAAAATGCATGATGAGGGGATTACAGATGAAGGTTCAAATAAACCATGTATTGTATTAGATTATAATGCAACGAAAACAGGTGTCGACACAGTTGACCAAATGTGTAGTTTGTATCCTGTGTCCAGAATTACGAAAAGGTGGCCATTAGTTTTATTTATTAAATTTTTGGACATCGCAGGAATCAATGCTCACATATTATATAGGGCAAACCATCCTACGGATAAACATTGCAGGAGAACATTCCTGAAAACCTGAAAAATCTGTATTTTATGTCTAAACTATGTAAAGTTCTATTAATAAAATAAGGAAAGGAATGTACGCTTCTTAATTCGAGTTTTTGTTATTAATATCAGCGGAAAACCAAGTGTTGCACTGAGTGCCACGCGCGCCCGCTAGTGTCAGAGAATAGGGCGCGCCTGCTGGAGGGTTAAGGATTATACAATGGCCGGGGAGTTTGGGTTTATGGTGCATCGGAGGTTGTGGAGAGGGAAGATCACAAATTGTGGGCGTATCTTTATCTGTCTTTCTCAGCTTGAAGAGGGGAAAGTGGGGAAGGGGTGGGGGAATTACATCGTGGAACGCCCTTGACCTTCCTTCCTCTTCTTCTGGGCAACCCTGGGGGGCACGTGTAGGTGGTTGATTGGAACTGCTTCGGGTGCTGAGTGGAATGGGGAGGGTCAGGGATGCAGCATCTTTTGCTGATGGGTGTGTCTTCAAGAGATGTGGGGGGTAAGGGAAGTGGATGGTCTAGAGGTGTCAGAGTGCGAGAGGAGGGGTCAAAGACCCACCCGTAAACAGAGGACACGGCATCCCTGATCCTCCCCATTCCACTCAGCACCCTAAGCAGTTCCAATCAGCCACCGGCACGTGCCCCCCAGGGTTGCACAGAAGAAGAGGGAGGAATGTCACAGACGTTCCATGACCCCATCCACCATGAACCTCCTCCCCCCCTTCAAGCTCGGCAAGACAGATAAAAACACACCCAC
Source organism: Platycnemis pennipes (assembly GCA_933228895.1). Classification (NCBI taxonomy): domain Eukaryota; kingdom Metazoa; phylum Arthropoda; class Insecta; order Odonata; family Platycnemididae; genus Platycnemis; species Platycnemis pennipes. The sequence continues at coordinate 113,132,313 of OW121855.1, read as the reverse complement.
AACTGGGACCTTCCCTCTCCACAACCAGACCCCATGCATCATACAACCAAACTCCCCAGTCCCCCAGCCATCATAATCCTTACTCCTAGCAACTCAATCTGCCCAAATTTCTGCCCAACTATAGGCTTTTTGTCAGGACCGGCAGTTTTGTTTCGTATAATCGAAATTTCGTATTTTCCTGCATCGTATTATTGAGAGTCTACTGTATTACCAAATCATTTCTTGGGACTTCAACTTTAGTTATTTTTATTTTGTGATCCAATATTCTTAACATAGTCCTGACATAATCCCAGTGATATTTAGATAATCTCAGATACATTACCTAAAGCAACATTTTACAAATCATACCCTTAGATAACTCCCCAATGCAGCTTTGTACATAAATTTTAGTGAAACCTTGTGCATATCAACATTTTTTGTTGTTAAGAACTGCTTTTGGAAAAACTTACCTATTAATGGCCCCAGGCTAATGGTAATAATACCACTCATTATCATATAAAGGCCAAAAGCTGCAGCAAATTTCTCCAGGCGGCAGTGTTCGGCAATGGTCAGGGCCAAGTTGACCACCATGGTTCCTTTGAGGAACCCAACAAGGGCACAGAAGGCCACCACTGATGCAAAGTCCTCCACCAGCACAAAGACTAGGTGTTGGGCACCGTTGCCAATGGGAGATTTATAAGAGAGAGCATGAGAAATAAAACAAATGATTAGATAGCTGAAATAAATAACAGAGGTATCAGTATCTCCATAAACTCACAAACTTCCACCAAGACCAATAAAAAGAGATTTTATTTAAGAGCATTTCAACATGTCTGTTTATAAGACAAATAAAAACATGGGAATGAAAGTGAATATTCTGTCAGGGTAATCTCATCATTGTTTGAGGAACCCAAAAAGGGCAACAAAAAATTGTTCACACAATTGTGGAGAAGATCAACGGCCAAGGTTATACCTCTGTGTTGGCAGGAAATGTAAAGATTTTTACTCATAAAATGCTCTTTTTTTGATCTCATAAAATTTCCCTTTCTGTTCTTAATTAATAAATTCCTCAAATGAATTTTTCCTTCCCCACTGAAAAATGCCAGGATTATCTCCATTTATAAAAATAGAGGAAATTGGTACACAGTATTCAGGATTATCAGGAGATTGCAGGAAGTTTGACCTTTGGTGTGGAAGATAACATTCATTAAAGTATATGGTACTTTAACGGTACACATTGAATGTGAATTTATTTTCGGGATATACATCGGTTCGGGGTGTGGCTGCTGTCCAGCGACATTTGCCAGCGTAAATTTAACATAAATAATTTAAAACACAATCTGGATAAACTCATGAAAAATATTTATAACCAGGCTAGGTCATTACACAAGAATGCAGAGGAAAAATAACACGCCTATCCAGAGACTCGATCGAGAACCCTTAGACTTGTAGCCGAGTACCTTACCCTTAGTTGTGTTTCCAGTCAAAATATTCAAGCTCATTGTTTGTTTAAACTATTCGATTTATAACCCAATAATGGAGGTGATTCATCAATCACTAATCATGGACTGCGCCTGTCACCTGCCTGCCGATTTTCATCAACATGCTAAGCCCGATTAATGCACACTCCCCTTGTAAGCAACTGAAAGTTTAGTCTGTGCAAACCACGATCATGCATCGATGCTCAATGATTTCACAGCAAGAAACATTAAGAAAATAATAATATTAGACATAAGAAGGATAGAAAAGCATTTCTTCCCATTGGAGGAAATAAATGTAAGAAACTGTGGCTTTCACATGTCTTTATGGTTAGATATCATCAGTCCTTGATGGTTTAAACAGGGAGAAATGAAGTTTTATATAACCTAGTTTGATATTCTATGTTAGTAAAATACATGCTCTTATTTCATAGATAGGTAATTTCAGGGAAGTGTTTACCTATATCAATGATTAACTTCTACGAAAGATGGTCAATTATCAGCTACGGGATATGTATTTGAATTAGGATAGGATAGCTTAAATGAATGGATGCTCTTTACTTCTTACTTTACTTTTATTTTTATCCCGTACTGTAAGTTCTGTTGAGTGAATTAGTTGAGTGAAGTGAGTCTCTTTTATTTTCATGTTTTTGTATTATGAGTAAGGAGCTGTATTGTATAATACAGTGAATTTGAAAATATGTGGTGTAAATTATTATGTTACTTTCAAAATTAAAGTTGGGAGTACAGCAACATTGACAAACATTATCTCTCCTGTTTCGTACTTTATGGATAGACGTGTTAAAGATGAAAATTATATGATGGAAGTATAATGACTGGAAACAAATACAGTATAAAGACTGGAGATAAATGTGATTTCCTCTCAAATGGCTAATGGTGTGGTCATGAAGACTGTCTTGGAGATTCACACCTCCTTGCTTAAGTGCCAGAGGTGAGAGGGACGAACTTCTGCGAGTCCTCATCACACAAAAAACTCATAGCAGTAGCAGTAAAGTCAATTTTCATGAAAAGCCCAAGCATAAATACCTCAAATGCTCACTCATGAATGGATATTGTATTTGATGGGTGTGTTGTCTTATTTTAAATTTGAAACCTCATGAATTAGGTACATAAAAAGTCAAGGAAATAAAAATGACTTGGTATATTCCACACCTTTTATTGCAAGAACCGACCGTGGTTTCGATGGCTAGAGCGTCATTGTCAAGGCAACATATAGTGAACAACAAGTGCCGAAGGAATGGCCTTAAATACAAAACAGCAGGGGGGGTGGGGAAACATATTGAGGCATGGTTTAGGGAGGGGGGGGGTTAGTCACTTGCGGTTGACTTGGACAAGAAGTTCATTTGGTAGGAAGATGGAGGGGGGGGGCCTGGAGGTGGAAACGTTTTCCCTAGGTTGAAGGTTAGTGGAGAGTGGGGGGGTGTGGAGGGGTTGGTGTGGTAGGGGACAGGTTACAAAGGATGATGATTTAAACTCTACCATGTCATGTAAAATATTTACATTCTGAGATTTGGAGTGTTTTACAAATTCAATGATGCTTCAATTCAACAAAGTAATGCCTTGTAATGAATTTTCTAGGTATTATTCCAGTTATGGAAGCCGACAACCTGAAACATTGGTGAAGCTGCTGTGAGATATGAATTTGGCCAGTGATGAGAAATGTGTATACTGATTATTTCTTTGGAATCAAATGTAGTCAGTAATTAGTTCTCATTACATTCAATTAGAATTTGATTAGAAGCATGCTCATTCCATAATGGAAAGTAAGTTTCTTTTCAGTTAGCGTAATGAATCTTTATTTACAGGAGTAAGCTCATTTGATGTTTACAATTGTAATTAACTTTCCAGGTATAATTCCAGTTATGGATGCCAGAAACCTGTAACACTGATGATGCTGGTGTGTAATATGGATGTCTTCATTGATGAGAAATTTGTAAGCCTGATTACTTATCTGGTAAAAAACATAGTCAATATTATGTTCTCATCAGATCCCAATGGAATTTCAAGAGAGTCTTACTTATTCACTTGTGGAAGGTGAGTTTTGTCGGAAGAATGAAACTTCACCTGAAAAATGTGATAAGGAGCAACTGTAGTCAGAGTTAATTGTGTCTTTATCCAATGTTGACTGATATCAATAAGAGATAAACCCTTTCCAGAAAAAATGGTAAGTATTGCCAATTGGAAGTTCACAAGTTGTAAGTTCATGAATGCTCACTAACTTTTTTTAACCTTCCAGGTACTAATTTCTGGTGCAAATCATTAAACAAGTAGTCTCTATGGTTTCTCTCCATGTCTTCCTCCAAGCCTCCACATTGGTAAATTGGCGGAAACCTTCAATTGTGTGGCTCCTAAATAGCCCACCACAGGTCGCGTCAAAAATAATCAGGAAATGAGCAATGCAGCCACACAGCAATACTTCCGTAAAGACTCTACCATTACCCTTCTGAAAGGTAAGTTTTCCTATTTATAATATTGTTTTTCTTTGTGATCACATGGTCATATCTTTACCATATTACCATGAGCTTTTAAGAATTTCTGAGCATTTTGAAAAGGGCCTTAATATTTGAGATATACCTGTCTTTGAAGTGGTGCTTCAACATTTAGAGGAAGAATGTCTTTGATACATGTCATAAATTATGTTTAGGTGATGAAATGAATTGAGTGACTTTTTGAGGATGCACCAAGAATCAATGAGGATTATTACTTGCACCTCGAATGGTCGGATATAGCAAGTCAGAGTCAACAATTTTGACATGTGAATAAGATATTACAACCCCTGTGTAACAAGATACAAGAAATATCAGATGTGTGGAGATAGGAAATAAAATTTTCAATGCAGTTAAGGAATTACAGTAACACACACTTAAGAGGTTTTGACAATATTTTCATAAGACATCTCCAAAAGAGTAAGATAAGGCATTATTGGCAGGCAGGCAGTATATAAGGCAGTATATTGCTGTGACTGAGAAATATATGACATTATTCATTCTGATTTTTGTATATCTACACCAAGGAGAAGCCACTTAATATTCCTTGATGACAGAAGTTTAATCCAGTCAAACCAAGATTTATACCCATTTTACAGGAACAGCAGGCATGGAATAATGTGCAGAATTCCATGTGACAACAATGCAATTAAACAAATGTCACAGTTGGAAAGCAATTTTCCTAAGCATTGTGATTTTTGTAGTTTCGACTTTACTATACAAGGTACTATTGTATTATGGAACATGATAAACCATATACATAGAACAAGGTAAGTGACAGCTAAATACGCATCCATCAGGTTTCATGAAAGCCCATATATTTGAAGAGAATAAAATGTGTTTAATGATATCCATATGCCTTGTTCAAAACTTAATACTTGAGCTATTCATAATATCAGATCAAACCCAACTCTGGGTTTTCAACTTTAACATTTAATTTAACAGTCCAATGTAACTTATGAACTATTCATGAAACATTGATAAAGCTTGGCAAATACATCTGTAATGTCCATCCACTAGAAGTGAAGAAAAAAATGATTTAGATGCCTAGCTCAACTTCGTCTCCAAACAAGTCCAGAACTGGTCAAATCAGACCTGACCCACCTCTGGATTTTCATCTTATATATCAAATATATGTATGTATTTAGTAGCTGAAATCGGCCAGAAACCCATACTATGGGGCCTTAGGGGAGTGATCGATCTCATTCTGATCCTAGTGCAGGAGCAAGGTGTTGGTAGTTGCTTCTTATAAGTGTTCGAATGAGGCATGTATTTGTGTGTGTGACTCTCCTTTGTATGGTTTCTCAGAAGTGTCCTTGATGACTATATCTCCACCTTACACCCTCTGAATTTTTGAGTGGGTATGTACATATATTATGCAATTTTGCATTATAATGTTATTAAAAGCCTTATGGAAAACAGCTAGTTGTACAAATACATACTCCACAGCGTGCTTGACAGTTAATTGTATTGATTCTAGGTCTCAAAACTGCACTGTAACATACTTCTGGCAGAAAAAAATAAAATAACCACCAAATTATAATGTACCATATAGATATTTCAGCAGATAAGACGATAGTTGAATCATTGAAAAAGGCCCCCAAAATCCAGGGTCATCTTATAGGACAGATACAAAAAAATAAGATTGAAATTTATATAAATTAAAATCATTATAAAATAAAATAAAACACTCACTTCAAATCAATTTATTACAAAGGGCATATATATGCTTAAACTATAAAAATTTGATGAAAATTAACACCTTGTGTTATCCCAAGGTCATCTTATCTGCGGAAATATATGGTAATCCCAGGTTTGTTAAATATCACACTCACATAAAATCACATTGAAAGAAATTGTGGCACAGTGCTAAAAAAAGGAGATGCATAAAATTAACTGTGGATAAGTATATCGGTGAAAAATTAAATGAAAGATGACATTTCACCATGGAAAATTCTTACTTTTGGAGTAACAATCAAGCATTTGGGATCTAATGAATACAAATTCAATTCAGGCATTGAATAAGATAGAAAGGAAAGCAATGCATTTTGTTGCAAATTCCTATGAGCATACAGTGCATTCATATAGCACCTATGTTGGAATAACTGTATCAAATATGTAAAGAATAAGCAATCCTTTTCATGATTTCTGAATATTGTAACATTTAAAGACATTAGTTTGCTTTTTAGATGTGAAACTTAAAAAATAATTACTTTTTCTGGTTTGTCATAAGTTATTTTAGTTCTAAATAGCATATATAGTTTCACACCCACTACAAAGCAGGGTTCCAAAACAAGTATGACTTGAATGTGAGAATGCCAATGAAGCAGGCCCGAAAAAAATAATTTTGAAATTTGTATTTCTAAGTACGACATGTTCTCCACAATGTACAGAATACATATTCCTATTGGCACAATGGGGACATTTATTCAGAACTGAAATCGCTCTTTTGTACACAAAATTGTTAGATGGAAATGAGAAAGGAATTTTAATGAAAAAATTAATCTTCTAACCAGAGCCTTTCACTCATTAATCAAAAATTAAAATTAGCAGAAGGTGACAGCCATCGAACGAGCTGCGTTAAGGATTTCTACGTTATCCTCCTCCTGTCCTTGATTGTTTTGAGGAAGACTGGGGGGAAGTGGATGGTAGCAGAGGTGGGGAGGGGAGGTCTGCCTGTACAGATCCTGTCCCATCCTGTAAATAATCTAAAACAACTGAACAACAAAATATTTTCGTATACATTTTGGAGTGACTAGAAGTGTGCTGAAGTTTATTTACTTATTCACAAATTATGTCGTAGTCAAATATGCAATGCCTTCCAAAATAACCTGAATGGAATCTGTAAACCACTTCCATTGGCAGAGTCAGCTGTGTGCAGGGGTGTCAGAACTATTTTCACTGGGTGGGACCAAACTTGAAAAGGTCCCAGCTTGAAGGAAAAGGGCGCAGCATCTAAGAAAAGGGCCTGGCAACTAAGAACAGGGTTTGGAATCTAAGAAAAGGGCCTGGAACCTAAGAAAAGGGTCTGGAACCTAAGAAAAGGGCTTGGCATCTAAGAAAAGGGCCCAGTATCTAAGAAAAGGACCCATATTTTTTGTGGATAGGAGGGGTTAGAGACTAGAATTTCAATAAAAGGGCATTTTAAGGTGTGAGAATGTGTGTCAGAAAGTACTCGCTTCGACTATAAGGGCCCGGGGCAAATTCTGGGTGGGGGGCTTTGAGCCCCTCCTTCCCCCCACTTCGGACGCCACTGGCTGTCTGTCCCCACTGTGATTGGGCGAAGTGGATGATGTACAAGTTCTTTGTATGCTCACATTTCTGAAAGGGTTAAAAATATCAGTTTTCACCGCTTATAACTCGAGAACAACTGGACTGATCGAAGAATGGAAAAATATGGGTCTTATCATTATACAAATACTATCAGATTCGGCAATAAAAAAATATGGTAAAGGACCCCATTATTTTAGCCCCATATATATTGCTCACTGAAATGTTACAATGCTGAAACATTAATGAGGATTGGTAGGGTAGAGGTAGTTCACTCAACTGGATCTGGCAATGGCTGAGGTAAGGCAGCCCAGCAGGTAGGCCGTCCGTTTCTGGAGACGCAGGTGGTCCCCTAGGAAGGGCAGTAGAAGCCTAGAAGCAACATCTGCCCCCGCTGCCGCAGAGAGGCATACGGCTACATCTGTCTGCGAGAAACCAAGTGTCTTCTGCAGGTGGAAGGGGAGCACAGTGAAGAAATTAGTGTCTGAGAGACAGGAGACGGAAAGTCCAAGGGCAAGGTTGACATAGCTAGGGTCTTTGAGCAGCCTCAAGTCGAGGAAGTCCACAACAAAGCCGAAGATGGTCCTGGCCCCACCCACCACTTTTGTTTGTGACAGCGGCGGCTCGTCCTTTGGACTATGCCGCCGCCCGCCCCCACGCACCAGCCTCTCCCATGCCGAGCACAGCTTGCCCCCCATCGTCTGAGCCGTCTTCCGCTTCTTCTTCTTCCTTTGAACCCCACCAAACTCCTTCCCCTCTCCCCCCGATGGCTGGGCTACCAATGCTCTCCGTTGCATGTCTGTAGCTGCATTGCATTCACCGTGGTGTTCCAGCCCGCTGCTGAAGACGAGGACAATGGTGCCCAAGTTGACAAGGGAAGCAGACTGGCGCTGGTAGCATGTGCTGAGCTTGGTACCACCGTCATTGCCTTCCCACTCCTGAAAGGATGACGGGCAAGAAAGAAAATTCAGGGTCACTTTGGCATTTACTTGGATCTCTCATAAAAATCGGTACATTCATTAAAAACTACTGTCTTTTGGCATTGTGGTTGCAAATGTTACTAGGTGTTATAAAAGACCAAAGCAAAAGAGGATAAATCATTAGAAAATTTAAATAATTAGATTTCCCAGAAGGGAAAAGGCATGGGCAGGTAGGAGGGTATATAATAAAGCTAGAGGACCAATTTTGTCATTTTGGTTGTGTGATGGATCAAAATGGATATGGTGCCCCCTGTAGACACCTCCACCAGATTCAATAGGATTTATCTACCAAGCTCTATTGATCTACTTCACTCTACCAACCAACAGTAAAATCCCACTTGAATACTATAAAGTTCTATTGCTTCAAGTATTCTTGGCTTACTAAGCAGCTACTACTGCTAATCTAATGCTTAAAGCTTATGAAGAAAATTTCATTATGTACTACTATGTATTGTCTATTTCTCTAATAAATATAGTATCAGGTGATTTTGATAATCTTAAACTAGTATAAATGATCATCATTAAATTAAAAAGTTTCTGGAAATTAAAAGTGATGATGAAACAAGAGATAAATCAATGATAGTGTCAAATCATCCTGTGTTCCACCACATTTCTTAAGCCACAAAAGTATCACATATCCTTGATCATGCAATTATGATCACAAATTATTCATCTTTCATTTTCTTTTGTGAACCTGTAATTGTGTAAAAAAAACGAAGTGAATGTATTAACCCCTTCAGTGCTATGGATGCATATATGCATTTCAAACGTAATGTGTAAACTGCAATGCTTAGCACTGAAAGGGTTAAGAAAAGTCTACTAAGTGGCAATGGAATTCCCAATGAATGGTGCTATACATGAACAATACATACAATATACAATTCCCAATAAATGGTATAAGAGCATGATTAAATTGGTGAACACTGCATGCATCTTTGGTTTCTCACCATGTGCATTGCTCTGGGCAACTATGTAGTGAAAAAAGTGAAGAGCCATTCAGAGTTCTATCAGCCAATGCCACATAAACCTACCCAGATAGCACAAAAGCTTGCTGCAATGTTGCATTAAGGCTTTAGGAACCTTGGCAATGTTGACAATACTGCCACAATATTGCGGGAGCATTGAAAGAATAAGGTTACAATGCCAATATTAATTATGGTAAGATTGTTTCTGTGAGCTTTCTTTTTTGATGGCCCGAAAGGGCCCAAGATGGCGAAAAGTTGCATGTCAAAACCTTAGCTGTTCATATTCCTCATGAATACGAATTCTTTGGCCATTTTTCAATAGTGTGGCAACAAACAAGATCATTGGTGATTGAAAAAATTACTAGAGAAAAGCAAAGCTTCAGGGAACTCCCATAAAAATACATGATATAATTTTCATAAAATGTAGATTGCATCAACTTTACATGATTTTATAAATAATTTCCAGGGAACATTAGTCAAAGCCTATAGAATATTCATTCCCAGGGAACCTTCATCAGAATCTTTAAAATATTTATTAACTTGCTGAGTCAATTTCTTGTGTAGAAGCATTGTTTCAGTCACCCTCTTGTAATAGGTACTGTCCAAAGGTTCTCAGTAAAAGCTACTTATTCTAAGAAAACTCTAATTTATCACTCTTAGCATTGAAAAAATACCAATTTTGCACATACAGTGGAAGCTCGGTATAACGAGTGCTCTCAATGGCTGGGGAATCACTCGCTATAGCAAGCACTCATAATATCCGAAGGTGATGTATTAAGCCTCTCAATTTCCAAAGTTGTTCTTACTTTCCATTATTCTTTCATTACCATGCTAAGTTAATAGTTTCAGGCTTAACGCTGTGGAAATCTTTCATCGTAGGAATGAAGGATGAAATTGAAACACTGCAATTTCCACAACCAGTTTTATTCTCCACGACCATGGTTTCGTTGCAAAGCAACATCATCAGGTGAAAACGTGTGTGTACCAAAATAGCTTCCTATTCAATGGCAAATTTTACAGCCAGACAGACGGCCTTGCCATGGGATCCCCCCTCTCCCCTATTCTAGCCGACATGTACATGGACAATTTTGAAAAACTTCTGTTTTCCTCTACGCACCCTCTTATCAAACCCATTTTTTCGTGGCACAGATATGTTGACGATATTTTTTGTGTGTGGGCAGGAACATTAAGACAATTGTCTAGTTTCCTGTCTGTGCTCAACTCACAAGATAAAAACATCCAATTTACTATGGAAATAGAGACCGAAGGGATGCTAAATTTCCTGGACCTTAAAATAACGACCCATAATCAGAAGTGTGACTTCTCTATCTTCAGGAAGCCATGCTATTCTGACAGCATCATTCATCAACAGTCAAGACACCATTTTTCAACAGAAAACAGCAGCCCTCCACTCAATGATTCACAGGTTGTGCCACATACCTATGTCCAACGCTAATAAATCAGTGGAACTGAGCACCATACATCAAATAGCCACCAGCAACGGCTATTCAAAACAGCTGGTGGATACGATTTATAGGAGGAAGCTGACCAAAAGTTGCACGAAAAGACATCTACGGGACACAAACTGAAGCAGAGGACGCACCGAAATGGCGCCGGATCCCTTTCCTTGGGAAGTTATCACTCAAAATACAGCGATTACTTCCCAAGGACAAGGTAAGAGCGGCTTTCTACAATAGACACACCCTGGAAAAGATATTAGGATCAACGAAGGACCAAATGGATTCCCTGAAAGGAAGCGGTGTTTATGCTCTTGAATGCAGCGACTGCGACGCCATCTACATCGGGCAAACTGGCCGAAACTTCGCCACCAGAGCAAAAGAGCACAAGGCATGCTTCACCACCCGGAATGCCTCCAATTCGCACTTCGCCGGACACCTACTGGAAAGTGGCCACAGCAGTGAGTTCACCCCCCGTGTGCTTCACAGAGAGAAGAAAGGCCCAAGGTTGGACAGATTAGAAGAGTTGGAGATTATCGGCCACGCAAATTCCAGCGACCACAACTTGGTCAATGAACATTTGTATCCCTCCCGCTCCCCCCTCCTCCACTTTCCTTCAATGCCCAAGCCCTCTCATTACCCACCCACGGTGAACCCTCCACCAGGCACAACTCGCCATAGCACCACCCTCCCCACTCTCCTGACTCATCCTCCCTAACCCTTGCACACCGACCTCCCCTTCCCTCTTCTCCCCCTCCCTCCTTCCATACAACCTATATATACTGATCTCTGTACTTGATATTTTCACCTGATGATGTTGCTTTGCAACGAAACCATGGTCGTGGAGAATAAAACTGTGTGTGGAAATTGCAGTGTTTCAATTTCATCCTTCATTCCTACGATTACCATGCTATTAGAAACAGGTAGAAGGGCCATTTTCATGCACATTTGCATATAATATTGTTTATATGGCAAATTAAATCTTCCAAATCAATAATTTATGCTTTGCTGAAGTATTCGAGTGTTAACCAGTACGTCCATCGGTTAGGAAAGTTGCTGTAATGATTCGCATAAAAACAGCATTTTTCGGTAGTCGAAAATATTTCTTGCATAATTACCCCTTCCTAGCCGTTCCTAAAATTCACATTCAGTTATCTCTCAAAAATTGCCTCCGTCGGTTGCGATGCTCATCGTGTGTCGTACAGGTGCTGCCATGTGGAGGATCTAGAGCGAACTGAGGTAACTACCGTGAAATACTATTGCCGAGAATTATCGATGCATTCACTCATAATTGCATGTATCCGTGAAGTCAGGAATCATAAAATAAAAGCTTGTTGACTGGAATATTTGAATTATTCGCATAACATCTGCCCTGGCATCATTTATGAAAACATTGAAAAATATGCACAAATTAGCAAATGTACCAGAAAACATAAATTGGTATTCCCATTGCTTCTGCTAACAGGAAAAATAATCGAAACCAAGATGAATCGTAAAATTTTAAGGATATGAATAATTCTTTGGCAACGGAAAACTTTGGTGAATTTGTCGCGATGATAAAAAGCATAACAAAACAAGCGTTGGACCTTTAGTATCACACATACACACGCTTCACATTAACAGCACAGTACTTTCAATTTCTATTCCTCGCTGAAAAATCATTCAAGCATCGTCTGCTTCAGTCTACTGGCAGTTGCCGAAAGCACAGACCCTTCCACTTCACTAAATTTGCGAAAGTGGTCGGCAGAAGCATCACTGGCCCGGTAAACGGTGCTGATTTTTCTAGGAGCCTGCTGTGCTTTAGCTCTAGTAAGCATAGGCAGAGTTTCTTCCTCCTAAAGAGAACTAATTTTGTCGTCACCTTCGTTTCTCACTGAGTTTATCAACTCTTCGTCCATCAACTACTCCTGCATTGGCAGACAAAGACAGGCAGGCTGAACTCTGCCCCTTACCCACACCACCGCTCTCCACTGTCATGTAACTGACTAGATGCTTTTCCGCTTGTCCATGTTCCACCCATTCCGCTCCTATGTCTCCTATGTGAACTTGGATTAACAAAAGATCAACTAAAAAGTGCAAGTGTTCGCAAGGTACGCCAGGGTGGGCAGTAAATCATCAGTGCCTGGACTTGATTGGACTTTAAATAATTTAGAGATGGCACAAATCAAGTATTCTAAGTTGTAGTTGACTAATAATGCCACTAAAGAAAAATACCATGCATTAATTTGTACTTTGCAGTGCATCGCCCTCAAGAAATATCACTCATAATACCGAGTATATACCGTGGCAGGAGCTTCTTGGGCTTGCTATATCTGTTTTCTTTTACATGTTAATCATGGGCCTTTCGATGGTACATTGCCAATCACTCATTGCAAGATTCTTGCTATATGCCATACTCACTATAACGGGCATCTACTGTATATACAGGCCAAGCTTATTTTTATCCCGAAAATTATTTCAGAGAAACATTATAAGGGGGAAATCTCCACAGTATTAGTCTTTTGAAATTAGATCTTGCGAGTGAGGTGAGGTATTGCCAGCAAGCAGAGGTATGTAAAGAGTCTCCTACCCAGAAATTTCTAACTATGAGATGCACATATTAGTAGTTAGGTTGGCTGGGTTAACAGTTTATCGTGTAAGGCACAGGATTTGCAAGGACGGGAATGATGAATCAATATTAGACATATGTATCTGATGAAAAACATCCAGATTGAGTAGCACATATTGTGGAGTATAAAATTTTAAAATTTTGACCATTTCATTTCACTTGTAGCTATGTGAAAGAACTAATTTAGTTGGCACGAGAAGAAACAACTTCAAATGATAGAGGTAAAAGGAATAAGTACAACATGAAACTAACTGTAAACTTGAAGAGAAAAAAGCTTATGCATGCTATGTTTTGCAATGTTGACATTGTGACTATGCGATTTGGTGGGAAGTCATTACGATCAAGCATGTTACAACAATGTACATTCACAAATGAATGTTAGTATGTTTTGGGACAGACTTCTGCTACATGAAGGGTTTCACCACTAACTTGCCACAGCATTGTACTACAACCTTACAACAAGGTTACACCCGCAACCTTGTGGCCAGGTTGGGAAGCATGCATAGTTGACCTTGGGGTAATATTGCCGCAAGGTTACACCTTGCAAATTCAACATTGCTGCAATACAACAATGTTGCAAAAACAAGGTTGCCACAATATTTCAGCAAGGTTAATCTGCCATCTGGGTAAGAATCAACATGGTGTTATCCCATCTGATGTTCCCTGGCACTCCATTGCAATCAATGCACTTGAATGATGGGTTACCTGACTTATGCCCAGTCCACATGGTGTGTTCATCCTTGAGTACTAGCTAGCCAGATTTTGTGCAAGATACTCAGCGGGCGACGAAGGTAGCCGCTAAGCTGGCTTTGCTGATGGGCATCGGTTCACACGTAGCGTGCTGTCATGCTAGCTTCCTATCCCCCATTCAAAATAGTTCAGTTTTTCGCCATGCCTAGGTGGAACCTAGCATATACCCCCTTGCCTTGTACGCCATTAGGGTGATAACGGAAGTAGCAGTGCTAGGATTAATATCTTTTAGTTTGTTCATGCCAACATGGTTTACACATAAATGTATTTTGTTATAATTAGGTACTTTGTTGTTTCCATCTGTCAACAAGTAAATCATACAAGAGGTTAAGTAAAGAAGACATGCAGCGGAATAGATAAAAACACAAGTATGTTTATCATAGTACTTTGATCTGTGAACTACATATCACCTAGTTTCCTTCATGTGTGTCTTGATAAGCACCTTCCTATGATTCCAAGTACAGGGTCTGGTACAAAGGACGGACGGGTTTAAAAAAATCACAAAATCGATAATTTTTACTCAAAAACAAATTTATTGACAGATTCGGGTTCACAATGAAATAGCATTTGTCACAATTAAGTGTGGAAAATCACATCAGTCATGTGGTGACCGTTTTTGATGATGCATTGCTGGAGGCGTTCTTGAAAGTTCGCGTAGACTCTCTCCAACATCGTTCTCTGAACTTGGGTGACTTCCACGCGAATTGCCTCCTTCAAATCGTCCAGAGTCCGAGGCTTGTGCTCGTATACACAAGCCTTGAGGTGTCCCCATAGGAAAAAATCACAGATGGATAAATCTGGGGACCGAGGAGGCCAATGAACATCACCAAACCTGGAAATAAGGCGACCACGGAAAAGAGGGCGAATAACGTTCATCGTTGCTCTAGCTGTGTGGGCGGTCACCCCATCCTGTTGGAACCACACACGTCGGAATGGAACACGTCGTCGTCGTAATTCAGGTGAAAAGAAGTTGGTGATCATTGCTGTTGAGTCCATTTCTTATTAAGCCACCAGCCGCTGTAGGAGCAATATTTATTTCTCAATGCATAACTAGAGATGGGCAACTTGGTAAATTAACGTGGTAATTTTCGTAAATTACCAACACCCCTGAAAATTACCATAATAAACGGTAATTTTCGGAAAAGTTCTTTTTCAGAAAATTTCTTCCTCACGAAGAAACCATTGGAATGGGTAATATTATAAATTAAGAAGCTAAAACAATTTTGTTTACACTGTGTCCATGATTAATTCCAATTAATTCAGAGTAAAATAAAAAATGTACATTGTGCAGAGGTATGTCTTTGGAATGAAAATTTCTCGTAGTGTGACAAAAGAGAGGCAAATTGCGTGTTGCTGCCAACTTCGTTTTAATTTTTTAAATGAGTTATAATAGATAAACGTCGTAATATGTTTGATATAAGTGTCGGCATTTATATCTCAATGCTATTTGATTTCGTTTGGAGTCCTCTGATAAGGATTTGCAGCTCAAAACTTAAAATTACCGGAAAATTATGTTAATTTTCGAAAATTACCATAATTTACCACGGTAATTTACCTCAATTGAAAATTACGGTAATTTACCCATCTCTATACATAACAATTGTGACATAGAGCTCCAAGTTCACGGTAACAGCAATACCAAGACCGTCTTCGAAGAAGTAAGGGCCGATGATGCAAGTTTACGATACAGCGCACCAAACCGTCACACACAACTCTCTTCCGTGGTCGCCTTATTTCCAGGTTTGGTGATGTTCATTGGCCTCCTCGGTCCCCAGATTTATCCATCTGTGATTTTTTCCTATGGGGACACCTCAAGGCTTGTGTATACGAGCACAAGCCTCGGACTCTGGACGATTTGAAGGAGGCAATTCGCGTGGAAGTCGCCCAAGTTCAGAAAACGATGTTGGAGAGAGTCTACGCGAACTTTCAAGAATGTCTCCAGCAATGCATCATCAAAAACGGTCACCACATGACTGATGTGATTTTCCACACTTAATTGTGACAAATGCTATTTCATTGTGAACCCAAATCCGCCAATAAATTTGTTTTCGAGTAAAAATTACCGATTTTGTGATTTTTTAAAAACCGTCCGTCCTTTGTGCTGGACCATGTACATGGATTTCTGCTGATATCTTTGGAAAATATTGCTCAGAAAATGTATGTAAAGCAGAACCGGGGAACAGACACATGGGATATTGTCTCCTCCATGGCAGAACCTTTACTTTGATCATGTGATGTGAAGCTTAACAATTATTGACCGGCACAGACAGCCATCAGCAAAACAGGCAAGAAAAATAGCACCGGACCTATCCTCGAAATCAAGCAAGCTAGCCATCATGGCAGCCCGCAGCAGTCAGCATTTACAGCAATTGATCATGCATAGCACCCATCAGCACTCCATGCAAGAAATCCTTCCCAGAAAAGTGCACCGTGTGATCCAGGCTTAACAAAGCAGAGGGGATTACCTCCATTTGAGAGGAAGTTTACGAATACCTTTGCAAGTGATGGTAGTGAGGCTGCTGGTGGCAAGAGTTGTGGTTTCCCGTTGGCTCTTATTTGATCCTGCCACTCTCCCTTCTGTTTGTGGCCCTCTGCATGGCAGCCGGCCAGTGGCTGACTCACTTCTTCGTCATTGTTGTGAGTCGCACTCTGCTCCTCAGCATTTCCATTGTTGCCGAAGGCACTGCCCCCATTGCTTGGGCTTGTTCCCATGATCTCACCCTCACATTTGCTACGTCCTTCCTCTTTCGCCCCTCGGCCTTCCCCATTGTCTGGTGGGGTCAAGGGAACGTGCCCATTGCCGGGGACTTGTACTTTGCGCAGGTGCCACTTGATTGGCTGGTAGAGTGCTGCCCCCAGGAGAGAGTGCAGTGCGACGGCACTCAGGATGAGCATGGTCCCTGAAACAAATAAATATAAAATTAAGGTTCATCACTAATGTTCACTGCATGCAGTCAAAAAGCCCTTTTTTACTACTTTACAAGTATATGCTGTGTAACATATCTATTAACACAGATATGTAACCCGCATTTTCTTACTAATAGCTTTCCAGCATTTCATAACTATCGTAATAATAACCAGCATTTCATATTAATAGCTTCTGAACAAACCAACAATAAACAGGAGAATTTAACAGCAAACTCTTAATGGTACAAGGTTTTAAATTGGCAGAACAATAACAATCCTGGAAAGTTGCAGAGCAGCTGGCAAGCCAATCACAATACATGCCATACCTGAGGGAAATCATATAAAAGACAGTGTAATCAACAGTAATCTCCACTTTTAATGTGCACAGAGTAATTTCACTCTCCAAAGGGAAATTTCTTGTAACTATTTTATTTCAAAACACTTCCATAGTCTGTAAAACTTTTAACAAATTTATTTCAAATGCCCATTGAGTTCCTTGTTTGAAAGGAAAATGGAGTGTACATAGAGTAATTACAAATGAATATGTCAATCAAAAAGTTATTCTGGTGTGGTGAGTTATACCTAGACACACAGGAACCTTCACAGTGTCTCTAACGGAGAAATTTAAACAAAAATTGCTAAATGTGAGCTGTGCTCTAGTGTGGTGTGTACTTTCTCTTTCTCAAAGTTTTCCATTGAGTTTAGCATTTACTATCAATAATTCGACTAACCCTCTTGTGCTATAGCCTTCTTCCAGGGTTACATCTTCCTAACAACTTCCTGGGCAACTTGGAACAGAACACTTTGAGTTCTCCATTCCAGTGTAGCATTAACTACTTATTTTGATATTGATATCTGTGCACATAGTCCTAAATTGTCAGACTCCAACTCACGTTAGTCCACTGACATCTCCTTTGGATTGATTAAGTATTCAGTTCAGTTTCTATCCGCCTACATTTAGCTCCATGGAATTTCATTTTCACAAGTTACATTTTTGGTGAAGCAAAGCATGTGAAGAAGTAGGTATGAAAAATGTCTTACACTAAAATATATTTATATGCATCAAAATGTATTTTTCCATTAGCCGTTTTTCAATTGAAATGAGCCTATTACGAAAATAGTCATTCCAACGTTATTAAATTTTGGGATTAAGTTCATTAGTTAAGTTTGGTACTCAAGTTGAACAAATGAACAAAACAAATGATTTTAATATTCTTATTGAAAATATAGACAATGTTTAGGACGGTGACAGGACAGTCTTGTGCATGGCACTCTCGGTGTACGATTTGGTGTCATGGATGAAGTTCTTCCTTGAGGAAGACTTGTTAGCTTTAGATAGTTAGCTAGTAGATACCCAACGGTCTCTTTGCAACACCTCAAAGGGAAAGTCTCTAAGCTCTTAACTTCTATTAAGCCCATTCACCTTCTGAATTTTAATATACAATTAATGCTTGTTTATTCATTGAAAATGCAATAGTAGCAAAGTTGCTTTCGTTCTAATTTTCAATCTCCTTGCAAATTTACTCCTTACCTAGGCAAAACAGTCCAAACAAACAAAACAAAACTGTTGATGCATGCAACAATAAAAAGTATGTATTATTGTTTTAGTTATACCATCAGCAGGGTTGAGGCACATTCATGAAAATAAATACCAAAAAGTAGCAATGAATAATAGCATCAAAATGAATTGTGCCGGAAACCCATTAAAAGAGCAACAGCATTGTGGCATTGTGTGCATATTTATTTGTGTACTTTGCATGCCTTGTGAATGCAAAACTACCACTAAAGGAGCCTAAAACAACTAAAATACATGAAAAAATGGCAATCATGTAGGTATTATAATTTCAGGTTCATAACCGGCAGAGCTAATGCAGATGTGCGCAAAATGCTAGCGATGGGACTGTGGTTATCACAATGCAGCATTAAATATCTATTGATATTCAAAATGTTTAGCATAATTTTAATTTTAGTGCACACTTGGTGTTGGTTGTTCTTGAACTCAAGTGGTTAGAGTGAAAATTATCTCTCCTGAATAAGTTACAATAACAACAACACTTCTGAACAACAATAACAACGGTACAATCGCATATTCAACTCTCAAATGAGTCATTTAACCTGAACATTGAATTCTGCAGGCTTAACTATCCAATTAAAATCAAAGAAATCGGAATGGAATGGATTTTTATGCTTGGTTGCCAAGGATATTTGGATTGTTGAAAACCAAGAAAAATTGATGAATTTGGAGCTGAAAATGCATTTTTAGTCTGAAACATTAGAAGAAACTCGAATGGAAGAATTAAATTCTGCACTCCTTTTTCCATATGGTGATAAAATGTCCATCCATTAGCTTGAGTGCCACTAATTTGAAAAAGCAAATGAAAAATCATCTGCACCAAATTCAAAGCTTTTTCTATGGGAGTAAAATTTAACAATAAAGGGGTAAAAGCGACCCTTAAAATTCGTTTACGCAAAAATCCTTTCTTAGTGCACCCCTACACCGCAATACAGATATTTCCAGACATTTTTACGTTTATATCACCAGTAGTTGGGGCTGTGCATTGACGAGTCAATGTGTCAGTCAGTCAGGACATTTATTTTAAAAAGAGAAGATGACTCCTTGATTACCTATTTGAGACAATCCCGACGGTTTCAAACTCAACCCCATTCTGGAGTTAAGGAGCGGAACAAGGCGTCTGAGGGAAGCGTGACATAAAATTAAAATTTCTGCCATGTTATTTCAGTGCTTGAAAAATCTATATTTTTGGCCCGTGATAATAAGTTATCAAATTTTCGCGAGTTGGCGGGATGGGGAGCAGCATCTTGAAATTCACGAAGGGCTACGTGAAAAGGTCATAAACTCGGAGACACTGCTGTTGAGATTTATCAAGGAAATTGAGTCCAGCATGTCACCCAATCCTCTGGATCCACAAGTTATTTGGTATCTGATTGGAGCAAGAGTTTCCCCACTTCGCCTCTGTGGCGGATGAGGACGCGACTCACCTGAGAATGAATATTCCTCGATGAGGTACTGGATGATTGGCGGGCTGGCCATGAACCCGAGGCCGATCCCTGCTTGACACACACCCATGGCGAAGCCACGTCTCCGCAGGAAGTAGGAGTTGAAGGCAAGGAAGGAGGACGGGGCGATGAGGCCAAAACCCACACCTGGAAGGGAGAGAAGACACCAGTTGTACGCCCTGCCAAGAAAATCGGACAACAGAGCAGAAGGGCACAGATATCCCAACATATGTCAATCTACACGCCAATTTGACTAAAAGTAGAGATTTTTGGGCATAAGCAGCAGAAGAGAGATTGTAGTTGACATTCTGATTTTGGCCATAAGTGTTGAAGCACGTTACACTAAGTCGTTAAAATTTGGGCATTATGAAAATGATATAATATTCGTATTGGGGTAAATAATTTCCAGTACATCATTGGGTGTATGAACATGCCTTGATGAACATTATTTGCCATTGATTTTGTTTATCCAATAGTATTCAATAAGTTATGCATGAGGAAATTCGCCCAGACGTGTTCATACATCCAATCATGGTACAAAGTGAGACCAACATCATTTGATTACATTTCCATTTTTGATTAAAATATTCCCGGGCACATCACCAGGTTAGGTTATCATTGCCAACGTTTCAACGAGCCACTTTCTCATCAGGGCATGTGTATCCCGGTGTTATTTCCCGTAGGATTTTTTTGACTAAAATATCCACCAGAGTCGTTGTGTTTGAAACCATCGCAATCATCCAGGATAGGTTGCCAAGGAGTCACATGGTACAAACAAGAAAGGTTCAGCAAATTTGGTGCATTTTGTTCGCTCATTACAATGCTGCTAATTGCTTTTTCTAGAGTTTCCCTCACCATAAGGATCTACGTTTGAGGTACAATACATAAAACGTGTGTGAAACAATATAGTGAGATTGTAATATACGATTCAAATAGAACAAATTTGGGAACCATTCACGTTTGTATCTCGTGACTCCTTGGTTACCTATTCGAGATAATCCCATTGGTTTCAAACACAACCCACCACCAAAACCTAATATCATTCATTCCAGTGGGCTTCTTCTGATGTTGTCAAAGAGTCGATGAGTGATTTTAACAAAAAGTCTACAGTTACACTATTCGATAACAATTAAATCTAGAATGTAATTTTGTTGATAATATGGCACCACTGCACTTATGTGGATTTTTGATGCATTAGCACATATAAAGCACAAAAATTTTACAACGTATTTGGTCCTAATATGACACCAAACAGAATAATTATTGTCAAAATTGATTCAAACGTGATACTAGAGATGCTATTGAAGAGTTTTTATTTGACGCAGTCATTCGGCAATAACATCTACCCATAATACCAGTGCAAGGTCTCTAAACTTATAGTTGGCAAACAATTTTCATCCAGCAATGATTCTATAAGAATAAACCCGTTTGTAGTTTGGCATTAGTGATTTTTTTCCAGTATTCGCTGCCTGCATTGTTGGCCTTCCATCTGAGGAAGGTTTAATTCGCTTCACTCCTCGGCCAATTTGACCCCACTCTCTTAAAAAAATTCTTGGATCTCTGTTCTCAAATTATTACTCTATTAACGTATATATTATCTCGAATGAAGGTTCAAAAGGAAATTATTAAGTACAAATAATTTCAATCACCAACATGCCACACATTTCAAGGAGATTCTATTTTAAGAGACCTAGGTTTCGCCAGTAAAGACCAGCTTCAAGACGCCTACACCGGATATATCTCATACATCTCCTGGCATAAAAATACAGTAACACATGTATGTGAAAAACTTGTCGGGTAAAACAGAATGTGAGACATTTCTGCTGGCTATTGATTTCACTTAGTTGAATGCGAAACATTTCGACAAAATGATTCTTTCGTTTAGCAGTAGGAATGAAAATAACAAAGCTGAAACTATTTGATGCACTTAACATGGCTGCCATTTTGGCTCGAATCACGGCTTAATAAAGCTTCCCTTGAAACTTTTATCGCGATACTATTTTTGGGACATATCACAGCACAGACAACCACATTGCTGGAAGCAAATAGCAAAAGAACGAAACGATTGGCCTTTATTTGTTCATCGAATCCCTCTTTCGAATTTTTTAACGCTATCTGCGCGCTATAGCCTCTAACCCAGGCACCACCGTTCTCTGCCCCGCACCGGCCAGGACGCTGTAGGTGGCGAGGGCGTGCGCCATGGTCCGCGCGAAGGTGGTCAGCAGGATGCCGGTCGTGAACAGGGCTCCCCCGATCAGCGCCACCTTCCGGTACGACATCCTAGTCAGCATGTGGTTGGTCACGAGCCCTGAGAAAAAGAGAAAAGAGAGATGTATAACGGGGTCGTTCATAATAATTTTTTATGGCTGATTATGATTAGAATTTGTACAATGTAATTAACCCTTATATTTCCATTCTTCGATCCGACATGTAGTACTCGGGTTATAAATAGAGATGGGCAACTCGGTAAATTACAGCGGTAATTTTCGTAAATTACCGTGGTATTTTTCGTAAATTACCAACACCCCTGAAAATTACCGTTATACACGGTAATTTTCAGAAAAGTTCTTTTTCAGAAAATTTCTTCCTCACTAAGAAACCATTAATGGTTTCTTCGTGGTTTCCAATTGGAATGGGTGATGTTATAAATCAAGTAGGTAGCTAAAACGATTTTGTTTACATTGTGTCCTTGATTTATTCACAGTAAAATAACAAATGCACATTGCACAGAGGTATGTCTTTGGAACGAAAATTTCTCATGGTGTGACAAAAGAGAGGCAAATTGCGTGTTGCTGCCAACTTCGTTCTAATGTTTTTAATGAGTTATAATAGACAAACGTCGAGATATGTTTGATATAGGCGTCGGCATTTATATATCAATGCTATTTGAATTCGTTTTGAGTCCTCTGATAAGGATTTGCAGCTCAAAACTTAAAATTACAGGAAAATTACGGCAATTTTCGAAAATTACCGTAATTGACCTCAATTGAAAATTACGTTAATTTACCCATCTCTAGTTATAAGCCGCGAAAAACTGATGTTTTTTTTAACCCTTAAGCTTGAGTGGGCGTGCCCCAGACTTGTACGTAATTTCATCGCCTGTATTCATTGCCTCGGACATCTTGTTATCTAATACTTCGAATGACTTTTTATGCACCATTGTACATTCGTCCCAAATGATTACTTTACACTGGTTTCACTGTGCAACTCCTTCGCTCAATCACAATGGGGACACATTGGAGCTGACTCTGCCAATGGAATTACTTGTTAGACCCATGCCGGGTATTTTGAAAGGTATTGCATACTAGACTACATCGTAATTTGTGAAAAAGTATGTGAACTTCAGTATACTTTTATTCACGCCCAAATTTACACGAAAAGTACATAGTGAAGTTTGTTGTTCAGTTGTTTTGGGTTATTTACAGGATGCGAAGGAGTTTTTCACGCAGGACTCCTTTCCCAGCATCCTCTTTTCCTCCATTGTTGACGCCAAAACAGTTACTTCATCTAATAGACTGATTACGTTAATATATTTATCATACCGTCCCCTCACAAATCTTGCTGGTCTTTGCTGCACACGCTCTAGTTCATTATTGAAGCCTATTTCGTAAGGATCCCATGTACTGACAGCGTATTCCAAATGTGGTGTAACAAGGGAAAAGTAGCTAGCTTCTCGTACATGATCATAGGATCGCTTCTTCATGATAAGAAAGTAAAACTTTCACATACTTTTCTATTTCTTATTCTACTTTCTTCACTCGTGGCTTGAGAAATAACTGATTTGAAATTTGACGATGTCAAATGATTTGCTGCAAAGTGTTCTTTCACTAGCAATCATGCATACTTTGATTTCACCTGCCAGAGTTATTTTGGAATAAGTCGAAGTATTTGCCGTAAACCTCCAGAAAGTACTCATTACCAATGCACCTCCCATGAATTCTGAATTGCCTCGGAGATCTTGTAATGTTCTATCTAAGGCTTCGGATGACTTTTTATGCACAACTGTATGTACATACATTCGTCCCAAATGATTGCTTTACACCGGTTTAAAACTTAACCTTGTCCAGATGCTCTTGATATATTACAAGCTGTAAATTCTTGTTCTACAACATTAAATGGTAGTTTCAAAGCAGAACGAGTAGTTGGTTCTCCTGGCATTAATGTTGCCGCAATTCCAGATGATGACAATTCAAGAGCAATCTAATTTTGGCACGTATTTCAGCCAATGTTAAACTTAACAAATATGTCTTCCCGGTATACCATGGTGCATCCAAATGGATTACTCCACCAATACCTCTGTTCACATGATCCATGATGAAATCATGTTAGAGGTTAAATAATATCTTGAGATATCGGCTTTAAACTAAGATGTTTTAATAACGAGTCACAGACACATCCAAATTCCAGTTTACAAATTGAACGACAGACAGAGAGTTGACAACAACAATATAGATAAATAGTTACTGACATAAATAGCAACATATGTTGCCAACCCATATTTATGTATTAGATTACAACTCTAACACCCTCACTTAATCTAATAGGTATATATATATAAATCATTAAGATTCTGCAACCAGTGCTTTCTTCCTGTCATATGGACCGTAGCTCCGGAGTAGATGAACCAGTCAGCTTCACTCGCGATGTGTTTGGCTCCCAAGGCTGCCACAGAGAGAAGAGTTCTCTCCTTTTTCATCGCCGTACTCGGTACAGCTGATGGTCCTTGTGCAGTCCTGGACCCATGCGATGAACCGCTACTGTGTGTCTCGTAGTTCCATCTGCTCCTGCATTTGGCTCTAATGTGACCAAATTTCCCACGTTTCTAGCCACTTGCACTGCTTTACCAGATTGTCGCCCGGAAACCCCTTTACTTTTTGCCCACAACGCGGACTCGTCATTTTGGCCCCACCGACTGTCCTGAATTAATTTGGATGTGTCATCTGCGGCGTAGCCTTCAACGCAACCTTCATGCACTAAATACATCTTCATTTGGAATGTCCAAATATTGTAATTGTCCCGTCCATCCAATTTTTCCATGGATGCCAAACCAGTTCCAACTGACGCCTCAGCCATTTTTCGCTTTAACGATACAATACGAAAAAAAATGCACTCGCGTAATGTTGCAGTACTATTGAAGCACAACTGGTCCTTTTCGGTCGCCTGGGCCCATAACCTGTTAGAGGTTAAATAATATCTTGAGATATCGGCTTTAAACTAAGATGTTTTAATAATGAGTCACAGACACATCCAAATTCCAGTTTACAAATTGAACGACTGACAGAGAGTTGACAACAACAATATAGATAAATAGTTACTGACATAAATAGCAACATATGTTGCCAACCCATATTTATGTATTAGATTACAACTCTAACAAATCATAAGCTTGCTTTTGACTGTCTTTTAGCAATGGTTTGCTTTGAGCGATGCATTGCAATAATTCACCAATATTATAACTTTCGAAATGTGATGCTACAGACGAATGACGAAGATTAAATGGATCGACCGAGTAAGTAACGAGGAAGTCCTAAGAAGAGTGGGAGAAAAGAGAAGTCTTCTGAATACCCTGAGAAGAAGACGGAACAACTTAATCGGCCACAATTTGAGACATGATGGCCTGATGAAGACAATTGTCGAGGGACAAGTGGAAGGGAAGAATGGCAAAGGAAGGCCTCGTGCAAGATATATGGAACAAGTGATGAAGGATGTGAAAGAGAAGAAATACGTAAATATGAAGAGATTAGCTGATAGAAGGTCTCAGTAGAGAGCTGCGTCAAACCAATCTGAGGATTGATGATCAATTATGATGATTATAACTTATCTCTTTCAATATTTTGGACTTCAATACATTGATTCCATCTCTTCGTGGCTCTTGCATTCCTTGTTCAACTAAAGTTTGATGACTTATTGCTAAGCATTTCTCTTCCAAACAAATAATCCCTTGATTAAACATCTATTCATTGAACCCGATTGAAAATGCCCGAAGACTAGAATATAAAAAAGCCAAATTAAATTATGGAAAACAATATCTAGGGAGATATTGTTTTCCATAATTTAATTTGTGATTTGGATATTCTAGTCTTCGGAAATTTTCAATTAAGCCAAATTAGAAGTTCAGATTATTTCATATATTGAACCCGACATTTAATATCGTATGAACTTGTCGCACCTGATGTAATACATGATCTCTCATTCTTTCTTTTAAAGTTTTCCAATTATCTATTTGGATACGATGGACAATACTTATACGTTGACAATATTATTTCAAATATATATCTCACTTGTTCTGCAGTTCATGTCAATGCCACTTCTCGAATTGCCAACTCCCGATGGCTATCATTTTTCTGTAATCCTAAACGCTGACATGTGTGTTTGTACGTTTCTCATACATATCCATCGACTTTTTTTTTAATTTGTGAAATACGTTGCTTCACGAATTTCATATAGTAGCATTCGGAGATAGAAGCACTCAGCAATTTTTTGGATGAACCGTGCACACTCATCCCAATGCGTCACTTTTTTAGATTTCCTCTCGAAATTTGACTGGAGTTCCTGGCTTTCTTCGTTGAAAGATTCGTCTTGATGTATACCGTGTGCATTATGTGTGTTCCAATCTCCACCTGGCTCTCGACAGGTTCTGACCTGTTTTGCCTGGTTCTCTCCCCGTTGATGATTGCCTAGACAATCGAAAAACCGGTTTCCGAAATACTGTTGTCCATGATTTAATTTGGCATTTGGATATTCTGGTCTTCGGACATTTTAAATTAAGCCAAATTAGAAGCTCACCTTATTTCATCTAATGCGTATTATAATGGTACATCGGCACATAGTAATATTATAGCAAATGGATCACTTTGACAAAGTTGGAAAAATTTAGTTAATATCTTAGTCCCGGGAGGTTCACTGCCTACTCTCTCTGCAGCTTCTCTTGTGAAACAAACTCGTTGACCATTTTGTAAATGCACTGCCAAATGAAAAACAGCTGGTTCTCGATCTTGTATTGGGAAATCCAATAATTGCCATGCCGTTTCATTACTACAGTCCGTTATGTTACTCCATTAAGGACACCTCCAAATAGCGGACACCTCTTAAAAACGGACACCAAACCATTAATACTTAAAATTCAAATAATCGGTTTTTTTTCATTTTTTTTAATTAAAAGATTCCAAAAATATGTACTATGGGAAATTTAAATGCATAAATCCCGAAATGCCCCAAGAAAAAGTTGAATTTAGGCCACTTACGTTCTCATCCGATATCGTGGTATAGCTATATCGTATCCATGGAATCGATACCCTGTAGTATCGCCCTTAAAACATCTACGGAGTGTCTTTTTTAATTATTGGACCTTGAAAATGGCAATAGTGAAGTTTTTGACACCATAGCACATCAGAATACAAGAATCGACGGTGTATTGCCGGTTGCCGGCGGTCAGGAGCGGGCTACGCCATGCGATCGAAAAATCTATTTTACTTTCGGCGTCGCAATCGGTCGCAAGAGCTCTCAACGAATTTTAACTCAGACTATTTTGTAGAATTTCCGTCATATAAGTAACTGTTTTTAGCTCGATATAGCTTTCAACTATTTTCCTGCACAAAGACAAAAAATTGACTTAAAATAGCTTATGCCATTTTGTTTCATATCTATGGTAAATATAAGGATTGAATTATTGTACTTGGACAAAATTTTAGACAAATAACTATTGTATACCATGGTATTGTTTTTTGTCCCAAAGTTTTTCCTCCCATGGGGAAGCATCAGCTTGATTTATCAAGATTTTCAGGGAAAATTGAATGAGGTCGGTTTTCGCAAAAATTAGTCAAATGTGACCCCATGTAAATTGTATAGCATTGGAAACAGGAAAAAATGGCATGTAAAATCAAATTTGGCAATCAATGGAGAATCACCATGCGAAATTTCAAAGACCGGGCTGAAAAAAAATGACTTTTTGACTTTTGGGACTTTTTTCGATTTCAGTCCACTGTACCACCTTAAGTTGTGTGCACGTTACGTTGTGTGGCAAGTTCTCGTCCAAAGTGACAATGCCAGAGATCCAGGAGTACAGAGTGTGTTTAAATTTTCCTGGGAATGGGAGGACTCATATGCGCTGGAATTTCTGGAACGACACACACAAGTGGATACTCACTTGATCATGTTTAAGCACTCAAACGATAACGAATACGTTATCATTTTTTTAAAGAATAACTCCAAATACGCTTTCGGGAAAAAACTTATGATTTTAAACCTTTAGTTTGAGTGGGCGTGCGAAAGAATCGTACGTAATCCCTTCGTCCATTCACAACTGAGACTGCGGAGCTCCTTAGCCCAATCACAATGGGGGCGCTTACTCGGAACCGAAATCGAAATTTTGTTCACGAAATCGTTAGATAGAAACAAAAAAAGAATTTTAGTGAAAAAAATAATCTTCTGACCACAACCATTCACTCATAAATCACAAATTAAAATAAGCAAAAGGTGACGCCCACCGAAAAAGCTGCTTTGAGACCATTGCCGTCATTCACCTCTCGTCCTTGACTGCTTTCAGGGGAAGGGAAGGGAGTGGAGGGGGTTCTCTGAAGGTCTGCTCGCACAGATGCTGTCGCAACTGGCCTATTGGCAGAGTCAGCTGTGTCCCCCCCATTGCGATAAGGCAAAGTACCTTCGCGGGCTCAGTTGTGATTGGACGAAGTTGTTATACGTCAGAGGTTGCACCACGCCCACTTTTCCGAAAGGGTTAAAAACATCATCGTCACCTTTTGCTGATTCTGAAATTGGAATAGAATGTTAGACTGCATGCGAGGGGTTTCGAATGGCATTGCATATTATTTACATCGTAATTTGTGATTAAGTGTACACATTTCTGGTCGTGGTGGCCATGTAACGCTGGCCTACTGCCTGGAGGGTTCCGGGTTCAAATCCCAAGCAGAAACCTTGCTTTACATCCCCACCGAAATTCCTCGCCTTTCATTTGTCTGCTAGTCAGAATTTCATCGGAAATCGCAGGTGGCCAAGGGAAAGGAACGCCCCCCCCCTTTACATTGAATGAGTGAATTTCACACGCCAATACTTAATACACGGTGAACCATCGGATTGGTGTGGTGGCTAGAGTACTGGCCTCCCATCCCGAGGGCCCGGAGTCGATTCCTGGTAATGGCTGATTTTTCAGTGGCAAATCGGTCCCTACCTGAAGTGCCTAGTTGAGGGCATTTCAGGTTCAGTACTCCGTCCGTCGGATGGGACGTTAAACCGTGGTCCCTGTGGCGCCTGTCGTTAAGAGTATACTAATGACGACGCCAGGTTTCTCTCCACCCTTCCTCCGTTCCCTGAAAATCCTACCATTACCCAATTACCCGCCTATCCTAAATGGCGCAAATGACCTCAGCTGTCGGTCGCCTCCCGTGAATAACATTACATAACTTTTAACCCCAATTTCCTTCTACACCTCATCATAGTGTCTTCTTTTTATTTCGTCAGCCAAAATCGGTAGTGGCATCTGACGGTCATGTTCGTACTAACGTTCTTCATTTTTCCTTGGTGTGAATGCAGAATCAGTTTCCTTTCACCAAGTAACTGCATTAAAATCAGTGATTATACTTGCATATCTCTAAAAAACCTGCCTTTATTTGCAGATTCCCATGAAACTAAAGCGATACAGGGTGAGAATAAAATCATCGAGAGACTCAATTCTGCGACCTTGTTTAGAGTTTCCAGCCAGATTTCGGTGGCCGTCTGGGGGCCATGGTCCATCACGATACACGGGTTGCATATGTCGCAGGAAAAACCTGTCAAATTTTTTTTCTCGTAAGTTGTCAAAAGTTGCACTCTCTCACTCCGCAGATGTGCATTGAGTACGTTACTCTACTTACTACGTGAAAAGGAACCAAATAGGTGATGCAAATATCGTAGACTTCCCTTGTTACCTCCGCCATTGCCAAGGCTTCCGTCACTCTCTTTAAAAAACGCTGTAATAATCAGCGCAGCATCAGTTTGCGGTGGCCTAGTGTGTAGGGCACGAAGCTACGGACCGGTCGGTTCAAAACTCGGGCAGAAGCCTTTCTGGACATCCCCACCAAAACGTCCTCGCGAATAGACTTTCTGCGAGTCAGAACTTCGCCTCGCATAAAAAGGTTCCAATAAATCCTTAATTTAGCTAATATCCATATCACGTAACGAAAATGTAAATAAAAAATGAAAGTAGTCTCCTTGAAAAATAAAATAAGGTTCCAATCATGCTATATTCCGTACTCAACATCAAGTAGCGGCTAGAACACTAGTTATAGTTCTGGAACAAGTTTCGTGTTAAAACGGGCTTTAGTTCCATTTCCAGTATTTTGTTTAGTGGTCTTTTACAATTGTCTTCTCTCTTCGGTGTCTTCATAGCTAGTTCTTTTCTAACACCGATATTTGAAACTTTGATTTTTCGTCATAAGCCTCCTGCAAGTAAGCCGTAACTATTCTGATAGGCATATTTTTTACCCTAAAAACATTTGATTCCGTATTTTTCACACAAGTATTGTAACGCATCCATTAATGGTAATATTGTGATGCCTTGGTTCACTGGATGACGAGCTCTTGATCATCCACAAGAGGTTGGCGTAGAGGGTAGTGGCGTAGAGGGTAGGTAGAGTGCTGAGCTAACGCCCGGACGGAGCAGGGTTTAAACCCCTGGCAAAAGCCTTCCTGGACGCCACACCAAACAAATCCTCGCGATTCGATTTTCTGCGTGTCAGAACTTCGTAGGAAATCGCAGGTGGCCCAGGGAAATTTACTGGCCTCCCTACCCTGATTTCATGAATTTTCACACGCCAATGGCTAAGTGCTCGGTAAGATCTACCCTCACATATCAAAAACCAACCTTCAGGTTGAACACGAATTTTATTTTAGCAGTTTGTGCAAAAACCACTGCTACTGGTGAGCGAGACTCTCTTAATGACTGCTTTACTCTTAAAGCGCATTCCCTTCTAGCACTCCCATCACTGAACTTCGGTATCGGAAGCTATATATTTGTTTCGTTTGAATTGCCTAGTTCCCTCCCCTCCACTCTCTTCCTACTCCCCTGTTTTTCCTCTCCGCTTCCTTCATTCCTTTCCGACCGAATTCCTAAAAAAAAACGACATCCAACAGACCTATTCTCCATTTACTTCAATGTGACACTCGGCATCGGTCTAGTCTTCTGATGACGAATGGTTTGTTATCCGGAAACTCCAACACAGTGACGCGGGTATCTTCAACCTTCCATGCACAGGTTATTGCCCATTGGCTCAAATTCCTGTCCATCCCAACCTCCAACTCCTTCTTATAAGACTCGACTGCGTAAAGGGAGGGGCGGAGGAGATGTAAGGGTAAAGAGTGAGGGGTGAAAGGCGTAGTTCTTGGGAAAAAGTTGAGACCCGGATGTTCAAAAACTTTAACTTCCCGATTATGAGGTTTTTCTTGTGTTCTCATTTCGACACTTACAGCAGATTTCAGGGGTGTTTAAAGTACCACTTATCAAACGGATGGTGATGGTTTGACAAACACATAGGAACGGCCTAATGATGAACATTTATTCGAGGAGCGGTGATTATCAATTCTTAGGGAAAGGGTAGTAGTTCAAATATCATGGGAATTTCAGTACGTAAACTAAATTACAATGGGGGCGTTTACTCGGAACCGAAATCGAAATTTTGTACACGAAATTGTTAAATGGAAACGAAAAACGAAGTTTAGTGAAAAAATGAATATTCTAACCACAACCATTCACTCATAAATCAAAAATTAAAATAAGCAAAAGGTGACGCCCACCGAAAAAGCTGCTTTGATAACATTAACGTCATTTTCCTCCCGTCCTTGACTGCTTTTAGGGGAAGGGAAGGGAGTGGAGGAGGGTTCTCGGAAGGTCTGCTAGAACAGATGCTGTCGCAACTGCTCCTATTGTCAGAGTCAGCTGTGTCCCCCCATTGTGATAAGGTGATGTAGCTTCGCGGGCTCAGTAGTGATTGGACGAAGTCAAGAGGTTGCACCACGCCCACTTTTCCTAAAGGATTAAAAACATCAGTTTTTCGCTGCTTATAACTCGAGAAATAATTGACGGAACAAAAAAAAACAGAAAAATACGGATCTTTTTATTTTATAAACTGTATCAGATCCGGCAATAAAAAATATGGTAAACGACCCCATTCTGGTTAATCAGTGGCCCGATGAGTTAATCGGGTGCCTCAGGTTGTGGTGCCGGATAATTTGTAACCAATCAGGTTCAGTTTTTAATCAAGCAGGTTTTACAGCGGGGCCGCGTGCTGGCTAGAGGTTATGGGCGTAGCGGGCCAAAAGGTTTGTGGATATAAGGATGTTCCAAGGTTTGTTCTTCCAATGCACATATATCCAAATTTAAGGATATCCCGTCAGTAGGCATGGTATTGGAGCCAGAGGGAGGATGTGGAATCATTTTCTTTCTAAATCAGAGAACACATTTAAAAAGTTGTGCAAAGATGAAGGGTAATCGGTGTTTAAATTATGGGTATAATTGGAGGGAGGTGGAAGACATTTCTTTTTAGGGAGTAATGCGGGATATCTACGTTAGTGAAACTCAGCATGTGTAAGGTGTCCTGCTATTTATGCAATGCGGGGGTATTGCCACGAAGTCGGGGACCTAGGATGGAGAAGAAGATTCGATAGAAACAGCTATTTAATCGACGGTATTGTTGGTGGATGGAGGATTTTTCGTGGACAGAGGTTATAAACTTCTATTTCCGGAAAAATATCCAGGGGGCTGTGTTTGAAACCGACGGGATTAACTCGAATAGGTAACCAAGTAGTCACGTGGTACAAACAAGAATAGTTCGAAAATTTGGTGCATTTGAATCGCTCATGATAATCTCAATCATTGGTTTTTACTTGAGTTATTCTCGTCCACCTTGAGCATAGAGCCTCCAAATGAGAAAGAGTCAAGTGAAAACCAATTATTGAGATTATTACGAGCAATTCAAACCCGCCTGAATTTGCAAACCATTCGTGTTTACATCACGTGACTCTTTGGTTACCTATTCGAGATAATCTCGACGGTTTCATACACATTCTCCCCCAAGTTCAAGAAGGTTATGCATGAAATAGGGGAGCCAGAGGCGAATTTAACGGAGGAAGAGTAAAGGCTGGTGAGGAATTTGCGTAGAGAATTTTTGCCGTGTGATCCGCATGCCGTGCGATGAGTTTGGGCGGGCTTTTCCTCTGTCTGGGATTTCGTGCTCAGTGTTCCGGTTCTGTTCTCCAAAGGGTGTTATACACCAAAGTCCTTTCCCAATCCATCCAACCACACATTTCTTCACCTTGACACCTCAACCTTCACCCCAGAATCCTAACCAATCCAAATTTGTCGGTTCTGCAGGCAAGGCTCGGTCCGGATTTGCATGGGAGCCCTGGAAATACATGCTCGCGCGCGTTAAATTAAATGACGCGTCATTTGTCAAAATGAGGAGAGGCCTCGCCCACCCTCCCGAAACCGGTTCCTCAAGGACAGGGATGTGCGGTGCCCGGAGGGGTTTAACGAGGTCTAGGTTGCGCAAGGGCAGTCCTTCCCCTGGGAAGAAAGAGCCTTTGTCCTCGCCGCCAGACTGCTGTCGCGTTGAATGCGATCTGACTGAGCGGTGGACCTTCGTCAGTAACTGGAACACCGCCAGCGTCACACGAAACCTCATTCATTGAAGCGAACACAATGGCCCCACCAGGAGGGTTCATCAACATGGTCAGCATAGCCGAACTAGTCGGGACGCCTACGTCTGCAATAAGCGGTCTCCAATTTTGGTCTGAAATCGGAGGTCTCTCAGAAAGATAGAGTCTGCGCTGTTTCCCGTACGTTGCAAACAATTGGTTGCACAGTCCATCAGACATTCAATTGGTTACACAGGTTACGAATACGGATGCAATACATATCTGCATCAATACGAAAAGACTAAAATCCTGGTGTTCGGAAAAGAGAAGCTGAGGGTAGATATAACAATTCGAGGAGTGAAATTCGAACAAGTGGTGAACTTCACATATCTCGGCAGCACTATAACTTGGGATGAAAGAAGCTCGACCGACATTGAGTGAAGATAGTAAGTACAAACTAAGGAGGCGTTCATGATGAAAAGACAACAACTATGCTCAAAGATTATTAATTAAATAAGATTGGCAATTTTCCACAAATATTTTCCAATCTTATTAAATTATGTTATTCCACCATATAACGCCTGAAACGACTCTTTTTATGCTCAAAGAACTTACGGCTGCAAGCAAGGAAGCACTTTATCAAAAAATTCGTATGCAAATGTAAGTAGTATGGCACTATATGGATCAGAGACATCGGGAAGGCAGACCAGCGAAGAATTGAAGCCTCGGAACATTGTGCTGGAGGAGCATGCTGAAGATTAAATGGACAGTAAAGTGAGGAACGATGACGTGTAGAGAAGAGCAGATTAAGAAAGGAAAAAGTGGAAAACTCTACGGCAAAGAAGAACCAGATAGATTGGATATACCTTGAGACAATGAATTTTTAAGAAATATAATAGAAGGGAAAATTGAAGGGAAAGTCACATGAGCAAGACCAAGGGACATAACATAGGTATAAGTCAAATACAGAAGGATGTGAAAGAGAAAACCTATCAGGGCATGAGGGAATTAACTCTGAACAGGGCAGAATGGAGGGCCGCAGTAAACCAATCCTGGGATTTAAATACTGATGATGACACCAGTTACTGCAACGCAAAAACAAAAGTGCCGCTAGAAACAACAATACGATACAGAAACCCCACAAGAAGCAAACTTTTTTAGCCAATGCAAATAATAATGGCTTGAAGAAATGTCACTAAGTTCGAAGAAGGTTTTCTTTAATTCTATTTAGAAATGGAAAAGTTGTACGGAGTTGTTTGGTCGTTTTTGATGAACACCAATTTTCGCCAACGTTTCGCCTCTTTATTGCGGCTTCATCAGGGCTATTTAGTGCACAATGTAAATTTTTTACATTTCCATTACTTTTTTACAGACTTAGATCAGAACAGATAGAGAGGGAAAACAATTTACAAAGCAATCTTGTTACATACCTTTGGTGACAATTCTTTTTTAAACAACAACAACAATGTTAAGCTTCTTGGTTACATAAATTCATCACAAACTTTTTTATATAAAAACCGAAAACAACAAAGATTTTAAATTATTACATAAACAATTTTTGTGTATAAATATATATTTTTTTAAATAGCAAAAGGGAATATTGAATGAATATTAATTTACAAATTAATGGTATCGTTGAGTAAGATATATTTATGCTGTTGATATAATGTTATGGTATATTTTACTTAAATTTTGTATATCTATTCTGTTATTGCATGCAGCAGGATTTTTTACTATATGAACCATTTCTTTAAAAAGTCTCTTTTGAAGGTTAGAGTCAAAATCAATAGATTTTGCATCTTCAAATATAAAGGAATGGTTGTTTTCCAAAAAATGTTTTACCAAGGTACAGGCGCCGGTAATTGTTTTCATTGAAGACTTATGGCCATTAATTCCATTTTTTAAGTATTGTGCAGTTTGCCGTATACATTTTATTACAATATTGGCAAGGTATGCTATACACAATGTTACTCTTGTAATATTTTGGAATTTGACTCTTTAATTTCGAATAAACTATATTATGTAGTGTTTTTCTTGCTCGATATGTTATGTTGTAGGAAGTACTTTCAAAAATTTTGGATATATGTTCTGACAATCCTTTAACATAAATTATACCCTTGTAGTGTTGAGTTGATTTTTGCTTGTTTAATGCATCTTACTAGTTTTCTTTGGGAGGAGGATTAATTATTTTTTTATTAATTTTAATTCTATTTTGATTGCAAATTAAGTCAGATTAGGGGCTTTCTCGGCGTATTAGCTACACTAAGTCTTTTTGGATATTAAACCGGGTCAAGGGTACCATTCTTCCATTAACTGTAAACGGTTACGCGAAAACTTAGTTTAATATATGAATATATAGATTTTTTTAACTTCTCTGGGATAAGCTTAAGGCCATCGAGTGTGTTCGCCAGATTGTAGATGGTGGGGCGACTTCTATACGTAGAAATTAGTTGCGATATTAGCCGAGCTTACCCGTGGAACAAACAGTCGCGGACAAAAAGCTAGAGCATTCATAGGTAACATTGGTCTGGCCTTGGGTAAGATTAGCATTGCAAATTATACAGAAACCTGTGAAGATGCCGTGACTTGGCAACTGGAGGCCGCCAACAATTATGCATCACATCACCCGGAGCAGAAGTCGGGCAGCTCTTCTTCATTTGAGTGAAGGTGGAAACCACAGTGGTCGGTACAGTGACTCTCATTTTACTACATGCGTGGTAACATTTACTTACAGGGTAACATTTACTTTAATGGCTGTAGTACTACGATGGAGAAGGCAAGGGGAAACTACTGCATTATTATTCCGAGGAGTCGCAGCTACTCCAATAGTTTCCTTTATTAGGACATGGTTGAACCCTTTTGAGAAAAATTTTTCGGTGGGATAAATAGTCCCCCACTTGGATGAATGGTCAGAGACAAACCAAGAGAATAAATTAGTCAAGTGTGATAGGCAATTTAGGGTAAGGACATGTATCGCTTCGGACCTGCTGAAGACTGCAGAAAATGAAATAGTAAATGCGAATAATGGACCAAGACGTAACAGAAATCAGCGATATGAAAAGGTCCGAAGAAGGAAATATTTGGATAAAACCTGCAAGACTACACACAAAGAATCGTTAAATTTTAGTACAGGATTAAGCATAATGCTCCAGAAGAGTGCCGGAATGCGTGTTAACAGCTTCCTACAGTATAGCAAAAGGATAATACAACTGCATAATACAATCTGCAAGCCACCGAGAGGGTGTATGGCAGTGGGTGAACTATAAAAGGGAATACATTATCAATCAGAGAGAATATTTATTACCGTGCAGACATGCAATACATACCCCATTTAAACTCTTCTTACATGAAACCAAAAGTCACAATATTACCAGCTTGAGGAAAACTGGAGCGTGCAGTCAGGTGACGTGTGAATTATTATCTAATAATATTGAATGCATTGTATGCGAAATTGTATGCGAGCCTTGAAGAAAACAGGGAGGTAAAGTACCTTACAGCGAATCGCAATCAAAACATCGAGTATGCTAAAACCGTTACCCAACCAATATTGATAGAGAATGGAGAGAAGTTAAAGAGTTTCTTCCAAGGTATAATTGTAGGAAAACGCATTTGCTTGCGTAACTGGCCGCCTTATCTCTGGGAAGACAACAAAGGAGAAGAGTTACATTACTTTTTTTCTAGCCGTTTCTGCGTCTTCCCTTCGCAACCATCTATCGTATATTTCCTTCCTTTTATAACCCTATCTTTCCAATCTATCGCAGTATGAAAGTTCCTTTTCATAATCACAAAATGAGCCCTTTTCAGGGCTTATATTCAGTTCTTTGATTTAATTTAACCATTGTCAATTTAACTCTAAAGCATCCGGTAACCACTTACCTGTTAAAACGAAGTCAGTCTCAGAACTGAGAAAAACGAATGAAATGTACAGTATATCAACTCAAAGGATGGTAAGTATGTGGCGAGAATAATGAATTTCAACACCCCAAGCGCATGAAAGGAATTAAGTACGGTAACTGAAATACGAAACCGCTACCCAAAATATCAACAGCTTAGCCTACAATCCTACCACCAATGATACATTTAGAACTAAAAGAAACCACTATAACAGTGGCGTCCGACAATAGAAACAAATACGATCACCAGTCAAACGCCTACCGTATGAATTAACTATTCAATATCTATTAGAGTACAAGGTTTCAGTTGTGAAAAAATACGAAGCATATGGGTTCCATGGCAGAGTATATTTTTGAAGTTTAATGAAAATGCAGCTATTATCATAAAAGGGGAATATTTTAAAAACTGAACTAGGGTGAGAAAAACTTGAAGAGGCGAAAGAGTTCTGTTACCTGAGAAGCCGAGTAACCAACGATAGACGAAGCAAGAAAGAAATAGTCAGGGCCGGTTTCATAATATCTGGTTTAACCTCTAGTTAGTTAACGTGGACGTTAAGTTGAGGTGACGTTTAACCTGAGGGTGGGTTTTATAAAGATAAACAGACCTCCGGTTAGTTGACTAGAACCCTAGAGACGGATGTGTGTACTTAAGACAATTCTCATACCGTGAATACGTCAGAACTGGCCAAAACAAATGAAACCCAGCCCAGTGTAATAGCCCAGGCAAAGAGGGAGTTCTATCAAAAGAATAATTTAGTTACAACTGGAAATACAAGCGTAGAAGTAAGGAAACAATTCATCAGGACGTACATCTGGAGCATGTTTCTTTACGGCATGCGAGGCATGGACGATGACAGCAGCGGAGAAGAAAAGGGTGGAAGCATTCGAAATGTAGTGCTACCGAAGAATGATAAAGATTGAGAGGATTAAATGGATATTTTTATAACCTAAAGTAAAATGTTGGCCATATTTGGCAGCACGTCCACAAGAGCGATACTTAGCATCAACAGCACTTTTTTTATTTTTAGCAGCTCTCACGAGGTCAAATGCTGCCTTTGTTAAAAGTGTTGCCCCAACCATAAAATACCATTCTCTCCCGTTGCTTTCATCGTCCACTACCACCACTGAGTTGAGTATTAAGAGAAAAGACATGAAATAATCGCAATTCGAAGCATACATGAATTCGAAACATGCTGTATGTGAACAATTTTCTTTAAAATAAATGAAAAAATAAATAAAATACCGTCGCACGTGGCCTACACTATGCCAACGGGCACTTACTTTCCCGATGAAGAACTCTAGGCGACGGAAGACCGTTCTCTACCACTCACCCCACTTCCCGCAATGCTGAATTCTGGAGATGACCAATGCTTGCTATCCGTTCACGGTGGACTTCGAGCGAATTTAACTTAAAAGTTCCTGCACCGATGGGATCTTTTCAAATTTTATTTCTACGATGTCTCAAATATTGCCCAGGAATAAAATAATCGGCAGAGGGATTTTTTGCGAGAAAAATCTATTTATGTAAGTTATGCGCCGTTTTTTTTACCAAGGTAATAACCGTAATAACAATTCCAAAACTGGAACACATTCACACATGTTCAATTAGAGCAATATGATAATATATTTGTTATTAAATTGATCTGAAATAGGATTTCGAAATCAAAATGATTAATATTTCTTGAATGACAAGGCTGAGCTACGTTTTAAAGTGAATTACTGCATGGAATTCGGGTTTTACCTATACTACCATTGTTGGGCAAGATTAAATAGCATCACTATAAAATACATGATTGTTTTAGAATACATAAAAATAACTTATTTTAATGACTCATTTTAAAAAATGAGTCATTAAAATAAGTAATAATAAAACTTTAAATAACTCATTTAAAAAAATGTACTTCAGTAATAATTAACTTGCCATTTATTCTAGCATCAGTACTGGTAAAAACAGCCATTAAAACGAGTGCATATTATAATATTAATAAATAACACAAAAAGATCTTTCAGATTATTTTCAGATAATCTGCATAAAACACATAAATGATTTTTTTCGCGTATCCCTCCACCGAATATTTTTTTTGGTAGGTACTTAAAACATTTGCGAGACATGGTAGAAATAATGTATGAAAAATTCCTATCAGTGCAAGCAATTTTGGTTAAAAGCTGATCGAAAACCACTGTGCGTTTTCTTCGCAACCTTTGAAGAGATTTCCGCAAGGCATGCAACGCGCACCGCTGAGTTGTGCCCACCTGTGAAATTGAACGCCGCCGTGAAGGCGTTCATGATGAGTGTGGCGCCCGTCGTCTCTTGCCCCAGCTCCGTAAGGAATCCATCGAAGAGCAGCGCAAACGATCCGTACTGACCCGTGGTGCTCACCTGGAAGGAAAGACGTTTTTACGATTACAAGACGCACAAGATCAAAGACAACGCGACCTTCGAAGCCAAAACACGCAGTGCACGATCTCTAGAGACGAAAGTGTTATGCACAAGGACTTGATGCCTTTTATTTTGCTATGCCAGCCAACTGATTTGCCAACAACGAACATCTAGTACCTTGAACGTCGGCAAAGTTGCCATGCGAATTAGGGATCCCGGGTAGTGTAGTGGTCTGCGCAGTGTCCCGGAAAGCCAAAGGTCCGTGGTTCGATTCCCGGTTGGTTGGTTGGTTGGTTATTTAGGGGAGGTGACCGACAGCTGAGGTCATTTGCGCCATCTTAGGATAGGTGGGAAAATGTAGGAGTTTTAAGGGAACGGAGGAAGGGTGGAGAGAAACCCGGCGTCGGCATTAGCCTACTCTTAACGAAAGGCGCCAAGGGGACCACGGCTTAACGTCCCATCCGACGGACGGAGTATTGAACTTGAATTGTCCTCCAATAGGCACTTAAGTGGGGACCGATTTTCCACTGAAAAATCCGCCACTGCCGGGAATTGAACCCGGGCCCTCGGGATGGGAGGCCAGTACTCTAGCCACTACACCACCCCGATCCCCTCGATTCCCGGTCCAGGTGAAGTTTTACGCATGGCAATTAATGTGACTTTCACCGCCGTTCACGCGGCAGGCTTGGAATTTCCTACATTTACCGCCAAGCGCGGCTTTAGCGCTGGATGGGGTTCAACATTGGTCGTGGCTTCTTTTAAGCCTTTCTCCCCTGCGTTGTCCTCCTTGATGGACCGCGAGGGCTCAACGACTAGTACCTTGAACTTCGGTAAAATTGCCATGCGAATTAGGGATCCTTGGTAGCGTAGTCGTCTGCGCAGTGGCCCTGAAAGCCAAAGGTAAGTGGTTCAATTCCCGATCAAGGTGAATTTTTTTCCATGGCAATTATTGTGAACGGCCAACTGATTGATCACCATTACGGAGGGAGATTTTGGGATACCGGTCATAAAAGCAATTCTAAGGAGGATCCGTAGGAGCTATATCCCCGTAATGTTTAGCTACATCTTCCTAAAAATTACGAGGATCTATAGAAGGTACAGTGACAAAGATAGTCGAGGGGTTGGGGGATTGATGAGCTGAAGGTCACCGGTTCCATTCCCGGTGACGCCTTTCAGAAAAATTATATTCTCCGATTCTTCCAGAACGAGACAACATGATAATCGGCTCCTACCCCAAAGGTGAGAGGCAGTAGTTTCACCAAAAGGCACTGATGGCGCAGATAATGAAGATCGCTCCGGTATCAAATGACATAGCTACAGCCGAGAGTAAGGTTCACTGAATCGGCTGCAACACTGCGATTTGGAAGGCAACGGGAAACTAACATATGAGTTCCTACATTTCCCTCGCTTCCCTTCCCTCCCTCGAAGAAGCATTCAGCATGACGTGATGGCAGTCCTCCCGGCAAAATATTCCGGAGGTAAATATTCCCCCAATCAGATGGGGGCTACTGGGAGGTGAACATCAGCCAGTTGGAACTCAGTTACGTGACAGAGAAAACCTATCAGGGAGTGAGGGAATTAACACTGAATAAGGCAGAAAGGAGGGCTGCAGTAAACCAATCTCAGGATTGAAATACTGACAAAAAACCTAATCCACGTCATGGACTACAGCTCCTCGTGTTGAGATCGGGGCTTGCGTGTTCCCGCGACCCATATAGCTGTACTGTACTCGCTGGATGTGCGCTGGTCCCGAAAGGTACATGTTCCCCCCGATTCTTTGGCTGTTAATGGAGGCATCACGGCCCTGTGAACCCGACGTCTGCTGCTATTCTCAAGAGGAGGGAAGCCGCGACGCTACGGTGCCCTGCAGGCTGACTACAGGCCGGAATCAACGTCGGCATCGGTCACGTAAGTTTGTCACCGTCCGACCAGCCCCCCTTGCTTCTAGCCCCCAAAAGCACCTTCAGTGGTAATTCCTGAGTTTAAATCGGGCCATCGAGTCTCGATTGTATTTCGTGTGTGCAATTCCTCAACAGCGTGAATGAGAAATAGAAATGTTTTATTGTTCTTGGACTCCTTTCCCCACTAGGATGATACCAAAAATACATAAATATTTGAGCTCAAAACACATATATCCATTTGCAAAGCGGTTACATATTAATCTAAAGAAATAAAACGGCTCATTATATAAATTTTACATATATTTTAAATTAAAACCCTTCCTGGTTAAAAATATATCGAAAACATCTTTTCTAAATAATAATTGCATTGGATTCCTTCGCCATTCGGGTGGAGACATTGTCCTTTTTTTCTCAGGGGGAAAAAACTTGCTTTAAATAACAAGGTTGCTGATTTTTAAAAAGACCATACATAAACGAACGAATCAAGTATTTCCCTCTGGTTTTGGCCTTCAGCCATGCAAGACTGGTAAAAGAATAGGAAATGTGATCATATTCTTTTAAGTTAAAGGTACACCTTACACGCATATTTAATAGACATTCTAGTTTAACATTGAGCTCATAAGTAAGTTCATAGTATCCAAGGCAGCAATAATCAAAATGGGGCAAAAATAAGTGAGGAGATAAGTTGCTTACCGGTATTTAGGTGTAGGAGATTTTTGTGGTCTATGAAAATAAATGAATATATACATAAAAAATACGTATAATAAGTGTGAGAAGAAGAGTGAAGGACTGGTAATTGCTTCCCGATCATTAATGTTAGTAAGTTGGTGTTAACTAAGCAATTACAGCATTTTTTTAAATTGAAAACTGCTCATAAGAAAGGGAATGCTTGCCCTATTTGAGTGCATAATCGAATTACTGTATGCAGTAGAAATTTATATTTGGAATATATAACAATAATAATTTTTATTCCACCTCTAACAAAAAATAAAAACATACAAATACAAATAATACAAAAAATTATATTTAGAGGGGATAATAGGTACCCCAGAGGATTACCTGTGTTGGAGTTGCCATCATCAACAATTGCAAGCAGCGGCTGGTGCTAATCTATACAAGTATTAAACCTAGTGGCTAATAAACACTTTGTATACTCAAAAATTGTATTCAAATCAATGAAATATAACAGTACAGAACAGCAATGAACAATATAACAGTACAGAAAAAATAAAAATCAAACACATAGTACATATTTTAAACCACCGAGATCACACAAAAACTTTTAATAGCTTTTCCATTTCATCACTCTTCTTGGATAACAACCATTTTTTTTTGGTTTGCCCAGAAATATAGCCGTGGACTATTTCATTCATATTTTCATAATCATTATTTCATCAACTAATTAGAACATAAAGAGTCGTTTCAGTTTCTTAATTGTATTAATTACCCTGTAAACGTTTAATCTCCTCGTCACTAAAGTCACGATATTTTTTAATTTCTACGTTTATTCATTTTCACTGACCAGAAAACAGCACATATTGCCTATTACATGGGGTACTATAACCAACATTATATGCATACCACACACAGCCATGTCTTGGGTAGTGAAAACCTGATCCCAGTGGGACTCGAACTCACGACCCCAGGAATAGCAGGAGTGGACTTTTACCCCGTCACCACATAGGTAGGATTTCATTCTTAGAAAATATATTTCATGTAAGTGAGATTCTGTGATTTTGACGAGTTAATACCTCTCCAGGGGGCTGAGACGAAAGGGAGTTCCTTTTACCTTCCCGACCCAATACCTAACGCCACCCAGCCTCAGCGATAACGCAAGGGGTTGAGAATTCAACGAGATCTGAGACCCTTCGCGCAGGCCACGATTTGAAAGCCTCTTTCTTTCCTCAGGTGACGCTAGTTCGCTGCTCACTTCTCATGCGGGAGGGAGCGCGCGGTATTTGATCTTGTATTCGCTCTCCCGGCCAAAATTCGAGTTTCCGTGACCGTTACACTCTATTATCAGATAAAACGACAATGAGGTCGTTACCATATTTTTTTATTGCCGGATCTGATAGAGTTAGTAAAATAAAAGTACCCGTATCTTTCCGTTTTTGAACCGTTAATTATTTCTCGAGTTATAAGCGGCGATAAACATGTTTTTTACCCTTTCGGAAAAGTGGGCGTGGTTGACGTCATTGGCTTCGTCCAATCACAACTGAGCTCGCGAAGCTACAACGCCTAATCGCAATGAGGGGGACACAGCTGACTCCACCAATAGGAGCGATCGCGACAGGATGTGTGCGAGCAGACCTTCCGAGAACCCCCCCTCCACTCCCTTCCCTTCCCCTAAAAGCAGTCAAGGACGGGAGGAAAATGACGTCAATGTTGTTAAAGAAGCTTTTTCGGTGGGCGTCACCTTTTGCTTATTTTAATTTTTGATTTATGATTGTA
Source organism: Platycnemis pennipes (assembly GCA_933228895.1). NCBI lineage: Eukaryota > Metazoa > Arthropoda > Insecta > Odonata > Platycnemididae > Platycnemis > Platycnemis pennipes. The sequence continues at coordinate 113,088,146 of OW121855.1, read as the reverse complement.
TGATTTCGCTTAGAAGATTAATGTTTTCACTAAAATACGTTTTTCGTTTCCTCCTAAAAATTTCGTGTACAAAATTGCGATTTCGGTTCCGAGTAAACGCCCCCATTGAAAGCGTTATAGTCCATAAGGCACTTAAATGCTACAATAAGGTGGTTTCCTATTATATTTCCAACTGCCTTAATTAAAAGTTTATAACCTCTGGAGCGCATAATTAAAGCCAGTCGATTTTTAAATGACGTTAAGTATTTTCGCTCAGCAATTAAAAAGTGAAAAAATTTAACTGCGTGAAAACACGATGGCAAACTATTACATGCCGGTAAATTATACGTAAGACGCGACACTATTTCCTATACCTGCCGTTAGGTGGTACTACGGACGCTTCCAAGCAAACTGTGTACTCTGTGAAAGCTTATTAACGAATATCTCAGGTACATTTACGTAGTTTATTTATTCTTATGCACTTTTAACTGTTTATTTTAAAATTATTTATTCAGTTGATTAATTTAAAACCATTTTCAATTCATTCAGCTCAAAGTTCTATTTCTATCTTTTTAAATAGTGCAGTTTAGACTAATATATTAATACTAACCCCTTTAAATGCATGATAAGTAGAGCTGGAGGCTTCAGACCACATATCCCTATCCCTTCTATCCCTTCCATCCCTATCCTTATACCTTTCCTCCCGGTCTGAAGAGCCTATTAGTGCGGAAACAAACTTGAAAACACCATAAGAGGTATGATAAGTAGTGCATAAGATCGTCCTTCCACTTCTATCCTTATACCTTTCCTCCCGGTCTGAAGCGCCTATTACTGCGGAAACAGACTTGAAAACACCCATAAAAAATGTAGTGCATGTTTGGTGAGAATTTACCCCCTGCCGCACACCTTTGTGGTGGCTTGCAGGGTATTATGTAGATGTAGATTGGTCCATAGTCGCGCTAACTTCACGCCATGCTTCGCAGTAGCAGAGGACTCGACGAGCAGGATTCCCTGGAGCCTATAAAACGACTGTTAATACGAAGTAGATGTCATTTTTGTGAAAATTTCAGGACACACCATTTTTTGGCCCTTCTATCGATTGGCAATAAAATAATGAGGCCTTACCATCATATATTTGAAGAACAAAGACGTTGAAAATCAGCTATTTTATTCGTGGTTGTACGGCAGAGAATGGCAGTTGCAGTAAATTTTGCAGATTAATAATGTAAATAGAAATGTCGTTTTGATGAAAAACTAATATGAGAAGCGCAATTTTATGTAGAATTTAGCATTGTCAAAAAGTCCTCGCCTTACCACACTTGTTTAATTGATATTAATTAGTGATGGCCGGATTGGATCAGTCGGATCCAAAGATCCGCGGATCTTTCATTTTACTCGATTCCGGATTCGGATCCAAAGACACGGAGTAAAATCGGATCCGGATCGCAGATTTTGCAAGAGAATAGTTTAAAACTAAGTAATAAAAATAAGGGGATCGGGTTGGTGTGGTGACTAGAGTATTGGCGGACAGTGGCGGATTTTTCAATGGAAAACCGGTCCCTACTTGAGTGCCTAGTGGAGGGCATTTCAAGTTCAGTACTCCGTCCGTCAGATGGGACGTTAAGCCGTGGTCCCCTTGGCACCTTTCGTTAAGAGTAGGCTAATGCCGACGCCGGGTTTCTCTCCACCCTTCCTCCGTTCCCTGAAAAATCCTACCATTACCCAATTAAACCATCTATTCTAAAATGGCGCAAATGACCTCAGCTGTCGGTTGCCTCCCATGAATAACCAACCAACCGTAATAAAATATTTAACGTATTTTAGAATACAGTAGAACCCCTCTAATTCGGGCTAATTGTGTCCGGCTAATGCCCGAATTAACTAAAAACCCGAATTAAACATTTAAAGTGGTTTTATTGCCGTAGGAACGACCATAAAACATTTTTGAAGGTCAATCATGGTTCTCAAGCATATAAGGATATACAAAATGCACTAAAAACGTAAGAAAATATAAGATTATATACTTTAAAACATCGCGACAAAACACAAAATGTGTAAAACAAACAAAATTGACTATTAGAAGTGTTTAACTTGTAACATCTTAGTGAGTAAATATTTTTTATTTTTTTGGCCCGCCCCGATGTATCCAGAAACCCGAATTAGCGGGGCCCGAATTAGTGGGGCTCTTCTGTACGTATTAGCGGTATTGAGCATGTATTCTCACTTTGTAAATTAAATGTGGCAACAACACGTCAGCCATGTTTTGTGGTCAAAATGAGTTATAAGAGCTTGTAAAAAATAGAATGCAACGACAACGCGCTATATAATAGCCTACTCATAGAATTATTGTGATTGCGTTATCGCCTTATAGATGATTTTCGATATAAGTGTTTTTATGGATCGGTATTTATTCATTGAATAACATAGCTCTTTTACGGGCGTTTGAATCTAGGAGTCGCGGTGGAACCTCCTTAACGGAGGAGACTTTTCGAGCTTTGATAATTTCCATAGGCTATTATTAAGTACATATTCACTAGAGCTGATGGGCTGTGAAATACGTAATGGTAAGCGCAGGAGCAATACGTTGTCCACCCTGTGTGCTTCTTCCTTCCGCCTGCTGTTGCCCGGCCCCTCCCCCAACCTCCAAACCCCCCTCCACTCAACCCACATTCGCCAGATATTCATACGGTTTGTAATCTCCCTCCTCCGCCACATGGCCCGGCTTGAATTATGAACTGGAGCGTGTGCAACGAAGATCGGCAAAATTTGTAAATTGACGCTATTGTAAATAAGTATATTTGAGGAACCAGTCTATTAGATGACCTGAAATGCAGGAACCACTGTCAGACCGTTTGTTAAAATTTAGACGTAATCTCTTAACTAAATTTCAAGACAGTTACTCACTGATGACGTAAAAAAATATTTTGCGAACTCCACAAATTAAAATGGTAGACTGAACCATAGTCATTAAATTAGAGATATTAACTGCCGAACTGACAGATTCAAAATGTCCTTCTTTCCTCGCGCAATTATAGATATGGATAGCTGTAAATATATCCAATAGTAAAAATACAAGTGTATCTGTGGATAGCATAGGTAGTTGTATGTTGGTATAAGGATTTAAAAAGAACAGCATGTTTTTGCATGCTTGCTGTGTTATTTTTATCTTTTATTAAAATGTGAAGTTTAAGACTAGTATATTATTGTATATAATTACTAATCCTTATTATTCATGGCATGTAATGCATGTTTGGTGTGAAATCACCCCCTGCCACACTCCTTCATGGCGGCTTGCAGGGTACTACGTAGACGTAGATGGAGATGACGCTGACAAAACGTATCTCGACCCCACAGTGAGACACCGCCGACTCAGAACTAACCCTCCCTCCAGCATTCGAAGTGGCCAACCTCTCCTCTCCAACGTCACACTCCATGATAATAAAATCTCTCCTCTATTCTTTCGAAAGGACTTTCTTTTTCCCGCAACTCTAGAATAGACCATATAAACGTCCGGGCTGACATCGTTAAATTTTGGCGTGACCTTCGGTGGCGAGTGTTCTGGAAGGAGAGACAAAATTGCCTGTCGAGCCAACGGCTTATTTATTCTGCCATCGCTGAATTTCGTCCGGTAAGCACACAAGAATCTCTATTCTAACCACCCTGCAGATATCATCATTAAGCTTCTCCTATACAAAACATTTGATAAGTCATTCATTTGATAACTCCCTGCGTCCAAAACAGAACATGACTAGAGCCGCTGCTGTCATCGTCTTTGCCTCACTGTCGTAAAGAGACACGATCCAGACGTACGTTCTGATGATTTGTTTCCCTAATTCTATACTTGAATTTCCAACTGTAAGTAGATTCTTCTTTTGATACAATGCCGTCTTTGCCTGAGCTTTTTCATTCAGTATTTCTTTCTTGCTTCGTTCATAGCTGGTTACTCGGCGTCCCAGGTAACAGAGCTCTTTTACCTCCTCAGGTTTTTGCTTTCCTGGTTTAACATTGGTTTTTACTTCTCTTTTGCAGCGAATAAATATCTAAGTCTTCTTCTTTTTGATCTTCAGCTGATATCTGGCCATTGTCCTTTCCATGGTTATTTAAATCTTATTCAGATCCCTCTCTGTCTCTGCTAAGAGTTCTATGTCATCGCCGAATCGTAGCATGCTAATTTTTTTCTCCGTGGGTATTCATTCCAGAAGATTTCTCTTTGATACATTGGTGGCTCTTTTGATGTGAACATTGAAAATTACCAATGAAATGAAATTAAAAACAAAAGATTGCATAACCAAGGCCCTTCGACAACTCGAAGACAACCTCCACTTGCTCCCCCTTCACATATGACCCTAAGCCCAATATCAGAAGAAAATATAATAATCCCTACGGCAGGCACGTAGCCGGGGGGGGGGGCCTTCTGGGGCCTAAGCCCTTCCCCCCCCCCCTCCCGAAATTTTTTCGCAATAATTTTGTTGTTCTGATTTTAACTAATGATACTCCAGATTACATTGGGTATAATTTAAGTGTTAAGTGTCTTGAAATGTGATCACCAGTTTGATGCACGTGCGTGGTTAATAATTGTTCTTTTCAATCTGATATGTATGTATGCGTTGAACTTCTGTTCTGGGGCCGGTCAAATTAACTACTTCATGACAAGGTAAGCAGTGCGCCAGTGAGAAGAGACAGGAATAGGCAACGTAAAAGTAAATACCAAGCACTGAAAATTAAGGAAAGATATTTGTCACATATCGGCAATGGCCATAGCTGATTTTTTTCAAGTTACGCTACACTGGACTGGCTACCCCCCCGAAACAAATTTCTGGCCACGCGCCTTCCCTCCGGCAATTCGGACCTGATGAAGGCCTCTCATATAAAGATACTTCCATACTCTCTCCCTCAACCCTAGATCGCCTCTGTTCTACCTCCTTCCTAAAATCCAGAGGCCGAACAACCCCGGCCGTCCTCGTTCAACTCCCCACCACTGAAACAATCTCTGCATACGTTGATCATCATCTACAACCCTTAGTCAATTCTCCACCTTCCTATATCCGGGATTCCTTTGACTTCCTCCACCACCTTCACTCCATTTCTATTCCCCGGAATGCGGATGTTCTAATGGCAACCATTGACGTCACTTCCCTTTGTACTTCCATCCCCCACTCTGTAGGATTGTCTTCCGTTCTCCGCTTCCTCAATACCCGCCCTACTCCTGTCACCTTCCACCCAATGAAATTCCGTTGAAGACTCCTCCACTTGGGGTGTCTTCAATGGAAATGGACACCTTTGGCATACTCCTATTAGTCTCGACCCATACATATATGGGTCAAATATTTTCTAATTTAATTTTAAACTATCCCCCTGTAAATGCTACTCTTTGTTCTGAAATTGGGTGAATTTGGGTAGATTTGGATGTATAGGGTGCGTCGACAATTATGGTCATTTTGCACCACGCACAATTTAATCAAAATCAATAAATATGCAGAAATATAAATATAGAGTTTAAAACAATGGCAGTTCTTTGTTCTGAATTCTAATAACAATGTTATTTCGGAAAATATAATTGGCAACACTGACACTGCTACTGCGGCTACCATTTGGAAGCATTGGTATAAAATACCATGTCAATAACGAATGAGGTATTTAAATCACATTGAACAGACAAGAAGGACATTGGTTACATACAGTCCTAAATTAAGTGAGTAAATAGGTTCGTAAGCACGTTCCGTCACAAGTACCGTTGCCAATGTTAACAACATACAGTAGCGCCGCTTTCATGTTTCGAGGGGTTTTCTGCTTTTCTTCGAGCAGAAATTTATAGATGTCAATTGAACAAGTAAGGCCAACACTTTTTTTACAACGTTAAATTCTGCATAAAATTGCGCATCTTATATTAGCTTTTTGTAAAAACGACATTTCTCTTTATGCTATTAATCTACACATTTTACTACAACGGCCGTGCCCTGCCGTAAAACCACGTATAAAATTGCTGATTTTCAACGTTTTTGTTCTTCATATACATGATGAAAAGGCCACATTATTTTATTCCCAATAGATAGGGGGGAAAATAATGGAATGTGTCATGAAGTTTTCACAAAAATGACATTTACTTCATAATCCGGTAGAACTTCCTTAAGGATAGGCTGGAAGTGCTTATTGTGCGGGGAGCTGGTGTGATAGTGATCAGTGGTTTCTGGAAGGAGAGAAGGGCTTCAGTAATGGATTAATGCTTTGACTTCTCAATCGATTTTGAGGAGAATGGTGCCCCAGAGCGCACCGTATAAAATTTCCCGTCAGTTAATTAAGAAAGGTTTCCTAAGAAAGAATACGCGCCAGAGATGGAGATGGTGAAGGATACAGGTGAATGATCAGAGACAGATGAAAAAAATCGTTTTTTACCCAGCTGGTAGGTTGACCACACGTTGAATGGTCGCTGGAATATGCTGACCTAGGTTTGAAACCGTTTGAATTCTCTCGCATAAGTAACCAAGGAGTCAAAAGTAGAAACACGAATGATTTGAAAATTTAGCAAGTCTGAATATCTCGTAGCAATATAATTAATTTTTTTCCCTTGAATTGTTCTCATGTCTCGACTATAGAGCCCCGATGTGGGGTTAAACTCAACGAACAATGAATGAGGTTGAAATCAGCGGTTTTAACTCACCAAACTTGCGAACCATTTGTGTTTATGCCACGTGACTCGTTGGTTACCTATTCGAGATAATCCCGAAGGTTTCAAATGCGACCCCCCTTGGAACCTGATGTTTCCTGTGTTGTAGGCATTAAGTTTTGCAGTACCTTCATCTTAAGTGAGGACGCGACGCGAGATACGCCTTCAGCCTAGGAGGCCGAAACGGTGAACTCTTAGCGACACGGAGAAAATTAATGGGCTTAAGAAAAGTTTCATGATGCTACAAGAAGTTTGAAAACTCTGTATTGATGAAATACATTGGCTTGTTCGTAGGTTTCCGCGGCGTTGGTTAGATGTTATATGTATTTTTTCGGGATACGTCCGCGTCGTTTGACAGTTGTAACAACAGTTTCGCCAACTTTCCTGTTGGCGTCTTCAGGTCGAAGTGGTTGAGAAGTCGTTTTCGTCGTCCTTACGATTTCTCAACCACTTCGACCTGAAGGCGCCAACAGGAAAGTTGGCGAAACCGCTGTTACAACTGTCAAACGAAGCGGACGTATCCCGAAAAAATGGAGAGAACAAATATATTGGCTCTTGACAATGGATATTTGCTGACACAATGTTCCAGGATATTGGCTTCAATTGGAAATCGGAAGAATCATTACGGGCCATTGCGTACTGTGAGAGATGGGAAAACGGTAGCTAGTTCAAATGTGGTGTCGTCATTGATTACTAGTGGGATCTCATATAGGTGTATACTCTCCCTGGGAAAGAGTTAAGAAATTCTTCAGGAAGAACCAGGATTTGGTTCACTGCGATAAATCATTGTGTGATTTCCCCACACAAAAATTAAAGTCTATGGTGACGACTTTGCGATCAGGTACGCTCAATACTTTGCTCGTTACCCTTCAGTCGCTTTGCCGAAGAAATGGAGCAGTGGGATACGATCGCGCTGAAGTTAAATTGCATTGTTTTTCTTCTGAATGAGGAGCAGCGTGATCCGAAAAGAACGACGTGCAATCCCGAAACCAGACGGCTCAGCGGGACCGGCGGCGGCGGCGCCCGTCTCATCGATCCAACCGGGACACTCAGTACATCCCCTTGAAGGCGTTCGTTGACCCCTCGTCGCCTCCCCAGCCCCAGGATCATTTCCACCCAGGGCAGTGTCTTGACCTAAAATGTTCAGCTGCGAGGCATGTGTCTCATAGTGTTCATAAACGCAACGCGAATTACAAAAAAAAAAAAGTCGCCTCAATAAACGAAGAGGAGCTGTGACGAGTATTTTCAATATGGGGAACATGAACTATTTTTTTAAAACTCTTTGAATGTGAAGTTTAACAGCTAAAAATGTACGTACTTGACGAAAATTTTGCTCAAGAATAAGGTTGTGTCGCAATTTAAAAATTGAAAGTTTTCGGCAGCCTAAAAAAGTGACGTCATCAGGTATCCAAGACATGACGTCACGGCACGGTATCACTATGGACGTTTTTAGCTGTTGTTATGTAGAGTTAAGTTGTTTCATGAATACTGGGCAAAAACTTTTGTATTAATCTCATTTGTTTAATACAATAAACTAATGAGATTTGATTTTTTATTTAAGTATTATGGATCGTAGCGAGAGAATTATTGATGAAATATATAATATCCATATAGTGCCCTGTCCGTTTTCACTCTGCGAATCTCTTCTGTGTCAAATCAATAACTGTTTCTTAAAAAGGCAGCCACCATAAGAGAGTCAACGGAAGGCATATTGCCGAATTGTGCTTTTTGAATCCCTTTTTCACTCACTGTTTCGATTGAAGAATGTCGAAAATCCTCAAAAGAATTCTACTAAAATAATCATATCCAGTGAGAAAAAAATCCACTGCTTTCATCAGGAGCCACGTTACTGACCAACGACCCGGCCAAGGCCGACTATTTCGCCCAGCAGCTGTCGATAACATCACCAATTGATTTCCCTCTCCCCTAGACAGCTTAGCCACTATCAACCTAAACTCCCTGACCTCTGACTCCATTTTCATTCCAAGAGTTCACCAATCTACAAGAAATCCCCTTTTTGTATCCGAACGATAATTCGCTCCACCCATGGTCACGACGAAATTTCTCACTTCATCCCATAATATTATCTAATCCTTACTACAACCTCCTCCATCATTATATTCCATGCCTGATTTTAGTTCACCCCCTGCCACACACCCTTACTGTAGCTTGCAGGGTAAAGTGCCGATAACGCCCATCTCCTTCATCCCCACTTTCGATTAGCCAATAAAAATGCCCAAAAACCACAGAGTCCCAAAAATATTCCAATTCCGCTGATGGGAAAAATTATTCTACATCGTTTCAGCCCAGAAATGAGACTTTTAAACCCCTATGCGTCTTAGGAAACAAGATGACTCCACGAATCAGCCCGTGAAACATAACAGTGACATCAAATTGTTAAAACTTTCCCGGTTCATGCATATCATGCACTGTTCTTTTAGATAGCCCGCGTTAGGATTTCGAAGAGCCAAAGTTTTCTCTCCTGTGCCACAGAATTCGTCAGGGCTTATGGCTTGCGCATCAAATCATCAGGAATATACCTTTAGGGAGCTGAAAGTAAGGGAGGGGGTGGATGTAGAGCTTTCTCGAAATCGTTATCCTTATTAATTAATATCTGAGGCACATTTATTCAGTTGATTTATTATCATTAGCTTTTATGTACTCATAGAAAATTATTTATTCAATTGAGTCTTTTAAATACAGTCAGTATTCATTTTACTAACCATACGGTGAAATTTGCCCCGTAGTCGTCCGAGCCTCAAACCATGCTATGCAGTAGTAGAGGACTCTACGAATAGGATGCCCTGGAGCATGCAAAAAGGCTATTAATACCATATTTAACGGAAAGGACTTTTCGAGCTTAGATAGTTTTCATGGGCTATTATTAACACAGGTTCAGTAGGGCTAAGTGGCTCTGAAATACAATGGTGAATACATTCAGGAGACGAATATTTCCTGTGCCTCGCAACGTAAACTATGAACCTGTAACGTCATAAACATGTCAGCGCATCCCGCCAGATCTGAGATTTTTCGAATTAACTTAAAATTAACATTAATTTTTCTAGTAAACTTGGATTTCTCAATCCAAGTGTTTGGCGTAAAATGAATATATTTTTTATGGTGGGACACGAATCGTAATTGATGAATTCTGTTTTCTTTGATGAAGAAAATAACCATATTCTGTAAAAGGTTTCCACCGCCTCTGGTTCCGTGAGCTCCTCAAACTATCATCTACGTTACGGCTACTGTCTCTATTTACCTTCTTAACCCATTTAATGCGGATCAGTATAAAGCCCAAAATATTGAGTTCCCGGTGACGGAAAATATTTCCGCCAATATTTTGAGCCCTCCTTTCTTTTTCGTATTTTTAGTGACAAGTCATTTTTTACTTTGCACGTAAACCTTTTTTTATCTTTTCTTCGAACTTTTTTAAAAATGGCTTTCATGAAAGCCATCCGCTACGCTGAAAGGCCCGAAGAAGGAGACTTTTGGAGTGGAAGGTACAGGATTACACACTCAGGAACTTTAAATGGTAATTCTGCGGTAGGAAAAATGCTAAGAAAGAACGCTAAGTATGCTCGTGAAAAACTTCTCCTGCAGTAGAGCGAATGGGTAATGATGATGAAAATCTAGGAAAAGCATAGATATACAATTGCTATGCTAGTTTACATGCCTACGCCAGACTACGGAATTGAAGAAGTGGAAGAAAACGTCTATGTAGATATTATGGAATTAATATAACAGGTAAGAGGAGAAAAAAAACAAATTTTTAAGGAGATTGGAACGCTGTCATCGGCGAAGGTCAAGATGGAAGAATAACCGGAATATATTGATTGGGAAATCGAAATGAAAGTGGAGAAAGACAACTGGAATTCAGCACACAACACAAGTCAGTGGTTTCCACCACAGTGTTTAAAAACCACAACCGAAGAAGAGACACTTGGAAAATGCCAAGTGACAGAAGAGGATTCTAAATAGACTACATTTTAGTGAAATATAGAGTGCTGCAAAATCTACTTTGGGGCAGATATCGACAGTTGTCACAGTTTTGCGATAGTAAAATTCCATCTTATATTCAGCAAACTGAAGGAAACAATGAGGAACATAAGGCAAGAAGAAAAAATGAAGGAGACTCATCATCAGTTGGCTTTTCAAAAAGCAGTGGGAAAGAACGTAGTTGAGGATCTGACTGAGAAATCAATGGAAAAGTGATGGAAAAACAAGGAGATAGTAATTTTCAATGGATCGGCTGACGGGTTTTTGAGAAATGAACTCTTAAAGTAGGGGTAATTGTTGAACACGTTAAAAACTGTCACTTTTTCCATTCACACTTTGATAAAAAAATACAGCAATATAATTTTAAAAATTTAAGTGTACAACAATTAATGTTCAGTTACACGAGGAAAAATATGATATGATTAAGTTTTCTGTATTTCTTTTGGTTACTTCATAGACACCCTTCTAACTCGAGTGCACATAACATTTTGTTCGACAGTACCTAAATAATATGGTACGTAATTATGGTCGGGTAATTTATCACGACTTAAGAAGTGCATGCCTTTTTTTGTGACGGGTTAAATTTATATCCATTCACGGGAGTTTGAGTATTTCCGGTTTAAATGACTTTCTCAGTGTTGATGAACTTTTGGACGAAGAGCGATTTCAATTAGTGCTCTCGTGTGCAGCACATAGACGCCAAAAACCTTGGCATTAATTTTTAATGCCACTCGTATAAATCCTTCATCCACATTCCTCCAGTGTTTCTTGAAAAGTCACCTACGTCCCAATAACAACTTCTAATATAGGTACTATTCATAAGTACGACAGTACTACACGAAATAGATTCATGCACCAAATAATATTTCACTTTTTTTATGTAAATAATTCATGTGTTTGTTCTATTGCTGGCTTTTGGAGAAACTTGAAAATCCTAATTCTAGCGAAACACCTTTCAGCATACCTTGTTTGCGCTACATTACCTGGGCGAGGCCGTCCACTTTTGTTCTTGGTTTAAAATTCACCCTGCGCTACCCTACACTTGGTTTAAACTTCAACCCCCTTCTTGTGTGGGTGTTTTCCTACAATGGTTTTTTTATAAAGGATATAATTATAATAATCCTCACGTTTTTTCCAAAGTTGTTAATACTTTCGCACACTATAATTTCTTTGTTGTCTAATATTGATATATAGTGTGTGCATTATTTTTTGCTCCTCAATTAGTCTACAATTCCTTGAGCTATGCCTTTTAATGTTATTCTCTTTCTGAGACCAGATTATAATTGTTTTGATTATTGAAAATGACATATATATAATATGAATATTCAACTCAAAGGTTAGTTTTTTGAAAGGTGAGGGTAAAAGTCACCCCGTACTAAGCCATTGTCGAGTGAAATTCATACATTCAGGGTAGGGGGGGCCAGTTCCGTTCCCTGGGCCACCTGCGATTTCCTACGGAGTTCTGACATACATAAAATAGAATCTCGAGGTTTTTAGGTGGGGAGAAGAATAATATGTTTTATGTAAATATTTTGACGAGTTGACGGGGTGAGGGCCTGGATCATGGATCTCCATAAGGCGTGCGCTAGCGTTATCGTTATTTTTTTATTTAACTCCTGTCAGAGGGAACGTGATCTCCACTCTTCATTTTTTGCGCAGCACAAAAAGTGTGTGCTCCACTGATTGTAATAAGCCATTGCTTATCACAATCAGTGGAGCGAATTTTATAGACGGTTATTGCTAACCCTGCGCTACTTTAAGGGGTAAGCGTTATCGATACAGATTGCGATAACGCGAAAGATGCATCCGTGATTCCGTACCAGATGGCCGAAGGGCCAGTTTTGTCTCAATCTCGCCCCAAGTTATTTTATTATCATTATTATTATTACTATGACCCGGTGGCATAATGGGTATTTAGCGTACTTCACCATAATTTCCGTATGTGTGAGAGTCACGTTTGTGCCTTTGATCGCGAGCGAGTCTTTGATGCACAAAGTCGGAGGACATGAGGAAAAAGTGAGAGAGAGTGGAAAGAAAGACCTTCAAACACGAAGAGAGCAAGCCAGACTGCGGTTTTTACAGAAGTACAAGGGCAGGCGAATCACCACCGACACCGTTTTAATCACAAGATCCCCGAAGACATTGGTAAACGAAACGGCAGGGGTAAGATAAGAGGAATACACTGCACCACAGACAGATTCAAACATTCGTTCTTTCCCCAAGCATTTCGTGACCATAACAACTTCAAAATAGTTTGAAAATAATGTCACTAAAAATATTCTGAAGAAATTTCTTCCGACCCAGGGTTTCGACTATTACACAGTCATCATTAAGGTGACAGTGGTTCATTGCGACCCCCTTATATGCAGAGTGAGGGTGCAGGGGGAGACTTAAGGTATAGGGAAAACTTCAAGACTTCTATAGGGAAAACTTCAAGACTTCTCACACTATACTGGCTTCATAAAATAAATTTACGTTATACACGACAATGAAATTAAAACCATTAGGTTAATACAGATTAACGAAACAAAGATGAAGTTAGATATTTTTCAATTTAGGATTTAAGCATGCCTGAATGAAATACTTATATGTGTAATGCACGTCTGTAGCACTTCTTTAATGTTTCATTGCGAGCAGGATGAAAAGTAGAGCAAATGGTGTGCGTACCGCATGGTATTGTTTGAAATATCTCCTTAGGGAACGTTTTTTAAGTACACTTTAGTTCATATGCTTAGAGCATGTTTATTGATTATAACTCACCCCCTGCCACACACCCTCGAGGTGGCTTGCAGGGTGTCACGAACACAAAGGCGGAGATAAGAGAACTCTCTAGTGGGTGTGCTGTTAAGACATCTCAGCACACAACAGGTGCCTACCCGTCCCATTCCTCACTCTCTTCCATATCCATCTTTGGGTTGAGTGAGTGATGATTCTTCAGCGTTCTACATTGAATATTACTTAGGGGAAAGGGAATGTTTCAAATTTTAATTTTTTTTGTACTTTGGCAGGGGTTTGATCAGGGCCGGATGAATTGTTTAAGGTGGCTCTACTGAATTAGGAAGTAATGTCATTTTTGTGAAAATTTCAGAACACGTCATTTTTTTGCCCTTCTATCGATTGGCAATAAAATAATTTGGCCTTTCCATAATAAATACGGAGAAAAACAACGTTGAAAATTAGATATTTTATACGTGGCTATACAGAAGATCTAGGCTCTTGCAATAAAATTTGAAGATTATTAATGCAAAGAGAAATGTCGTTTCGACGAAAAACTAATATAAGATGCGCAATGTTATGTAGAATTTAGCATTGTAAAAAAGTGCTCGCCTTACCACACTTGTTTAATTGATTTTAATAAATGTTTGATTGAAAAAAAGCAGAAAAGCCTTAGTTACATGAAAGTGGCGCTATAGTATGTTGTTATCATTGGCAACGGTACTTGTGACGGAACGTGCTTACAAGCATATTTACTGACTTAATTTAGAAATATACCTTACCACGGTCCTTCTTATATTTTTTATGTAGTTTAAATATTTAATTGGTTATTAGCATGGTGTAATTAATGCCAATGATTCCAAATGGTAGCAGCGTCATTGTTGCCAAACAATTTTCAAAAATATCATTATTAATAAAATTCCAAGCAAAGAGTTGTATTTGCAAGGGAATAGCTTAAAACTAAGTAAGAAAATATTTAACCTATTTTACAATACGTATTAGCGGGATTTAGAATGTATTCTCACTTTGTAAATTGAACGTGGCAACAACACGTCAGTCATGTCCCGAAGTCAAAATGAGTTAAAAGAGCTAGTAAAATATAGAATACAACTACAACTCGCTAGCATACTCATTGAATTGTGTATGCGTTATCACTCTATAGATGATTTTCCATATAGCTATTTTTCTGGATCGGTATTTATTCATCAAATAACATTGCTCTTTTACGGGATTTGAATCTCGGAGTCACGGTGGAACCTCCTTAAACTGAAGTTATTTTATTAGTGAGCTATATTCAGCGGCATGAGATTATAATATTTAAGACTTTTGTCGGATAAAGTATACGGCAGAAGTTCGAGTTCGAGCGGTTCACTCACTAACAATAAGTGTTCAACCCGTAAGTTTGTTGTTTGTTGGTGATGGTAGAGCTTTCCCATAGGTACTAAGCTATTGGTTTGTGAAATTTACATATTCAGGGCAGGAGGATGGGAACAGTTCCTTTCCCAGGACCACCTATGACTTCCCACGAACATTTAGAAAATCAACTGACGGGGATTTTAGGCGGGGAGAAGGGGGTGTGCCAAGAAGGGCTTCACTGCGATTTGAACTCGGGACCCTACTGTCCGTAGCCCAGTGCTCCATCCAATTCATTTCCAAGAAAGAATCATCAGTTTTCATTTCAACGAAAATGACATCAAAAACTCCATTTCCAAGCATGTAGAATTGAAAAGATCGAGAAATACTCAATGAAAAGAGTGTGTGGTGCAGGCTTGGAATATGGCATTCCATCCCGGAGAAGGTTGAAATTGAAACCGTCGGAATAATCTCGAATAGGTAACCAAGGATTCACGTGCTATAAACAAGAATGGTTCGTGATTTTGGTGTGTTAAAACCGGTGATTACAACCTCATTCAATGTGTACAATTGTGTTTTATCTCATCTGGGGGCTGTATAGTCGTGAAAAATGAGAAATACTGAAGTGAAATCAATTAATGAAAGAGCGATTCAGACACACTAAATTTGCAAAACATTCGTGTTTGTACCATGAGACTCCTTGGTTACCTACTCGAGAAAATCCCGACGGCTTCAAACGCACACCGCCCTGGGGGCAAGGGTTTTACTGCGGAATAGAGCTTTCGGTAGTTTTCCTTCCCTTCTCAGATATCGAGAGGAGAGAGTTCAAGGTCTCTTTTTGGGTTTGTGTAAAGACTATCGGAGTCTTTCGTTTGGAATGCGCGACGTTTCGATCCATTCCACCCTTTCTTCTTTCTCAAAAAAAGAAATTGCTAATGTGCATAGCCATCATTTGACGGACTCGCTTCATCCCGACTCCAGTCGTGAGCTCCGAGGATCAATGTGTATGTACTTACAAACATGACAGCCATTCCGACGGCCACCATCCACCCCCATCCGCCCTCCGGGGGCTCCACTCCGTCACTAGGCGACGGCGCCTTCACGCCCTCCGCGACCAAGGCGCCACCCTCCTCCTCAGCCTCCTCCTCCTCCTCCTCTTCACCCCCCCTGGCACCCGATCCCGTCTGGGGCGCCATACTCGCCGAGGCCCTGCAAGGACACAGAGAGATCGTTTCTTAGGGGTTCACAGTGAAAAGGAAGCATGAAAAAATTTCAGAATTAATACAAGAATTACAATTTACAATTACAATTACAATTTACAATTACAAAGAAATACAAAAAATAGTTTCAGAATTAATACAAGAATTGAGGTGGGAATCATTATCAGAGCGTAGGTTAAAGTACAGATTAAATCTATTAGAGAAATTTAAATCGGATAACTTTACTGAAGATGTCAGGAACATATTAAAAACACCGGCGTATTATGCTAGATTCGACCAGATAAATAAGATTAGAGCAATAGATTGTCGTACTGATAGATTCAAAATGGCATTTTTCCCCCGCACTATAAGAGAACAGAATAGGCAGCATAGTAAAGGGATAGGTAGGGGAAATATTTTAGAGTAGTCTGTAGTGCATGATGCATGTATTAATCCCTTAAATACTATAGATACTAACAATCTAGCGGCATGAGTCCCTATAATTGCTTGTTTGCATGACGGTAGTGCATGCTTGGTGATCTTCACCCCCTGCCACACACCCTCGCGGTGGCTTGCAGGGTATCGCGTAGATGTAGATGAAAAAAATAACTGTTCAACCCGAGGGTTGGTTTTTGATAGGTGAGGGATGAGCTCACCCCGTATTAACCTTTGGCATGTGAACATTCACAAATTCAGGGTAGCGGGGCCAGTTCCTTCCCCTGGGACACCTGCTATTTCCTACGAAGTCCTGACACGCAGAAAAGAGAAACACGAGGATTTTAGGTGGGCGTATTCAGCAATACTTCTGCAAAGGATTTGAACCGGAGACCCTCCGGTCCGTAGCCTAGCACCTTACTCACTAGGCTATGCTTCGGCGAATTTTGGGACAGAAGAGCCAAACCTGTCCCTCATAATGACTTGAAAATGTTTCAAGAGCCGCAATATAATAAAATCAATTAAAATTTAAGGTAATAAGTAAAAAGTTATAGTGTTCATTATATATATTAAAATAAAAAAATTGCTCTTGTTGGTTTTGTACGAGCAGTGAGCTTGCGTTTACTAGAAAAATTTATTGATATCCATTTGTAGTGTTTTTATCCAACACTCGATAAGCAGTCTGAATCATTCATTGAGGCATTGTTAGTTTCATTTAAAAATTCCAAAATATAGTATTTAAATGAAACTACGATAGTGTTATTTCCAGTTTCAATTTTACTCCCGAGCGATGCTTACGGACACAAAGGCCGAACCAAGCACTAGGTCACCACGGCCTCCAAATTAGAGTTCAACCCGTAGGTTGGTTGTTGATAAGGAGTGATTATTCCCAGAAGGAATCAAAACGGAGAGTCTAGGTACTTCATGACCCAAAGAGAATGTAATGGAAGAAATGGAGAGGATATCCTGGATCTGCTCAACGATTGCCTCACGGATTTCGGTGACTACAACAGTGACGGTTTTCTTGCAGTGCGCGATTTTTCAAATGTAACAATAATGAAAACTTATTTATTTCAATAAAATACAGCCAACCTGAAGATATACTCGTTGACCCCCAGTTCAAAATTCAGACAATGTATTTTAGTAGTGCTTTCCCACCTGATATTGATCCAAATTGTTGCAAAACCATAGATAGACGGTAACACTGGTACTATGTAACATCCAATAAAACTCACACAAGACCATATTTGTGTGGATTTTACGGCTAACCAGAAAAAAAGTATTTATCAAACAGTGCTGCAACATATTTACGGCTAGAAATAAAGGAGTTTACTCGGAATCGAAATCGTTCTTTTGCGCAAGAAATCGTTAGATGGAAAAGAAAAATGAATTTTAGTGAAAAAATCAAATCTTCTAGCCAGAGCCATTCGCTCTTAAATCAAAAATTAAAATAAGAAAAAGTTGACAACTACCAAACAAGCTGAGTTAAGGATATCTACGTCATCTTCCTCACGCCCTCAACTGTTTTGAAGAAGAACGGGAAGGGAGCGGAGGTGGGGAGGGGAGGAGGTCCTCCTGAAGAGATCCTGTCGCATCCAGCAAATAACTCAAAACAACTGCACAACAAAATATTTTCGTATGCATTTTGGTGTGAATAAAAGGGTGCTGAAGTTTATTTGCTTATTCACAAATTACGATGTAGTCGATGATGCCTTTCGAAATAACCCGAATGATGTCTAACAACCACTTCCATTGGCAGAGTCATCTGTGTGTCCCCCACTGTGATTTAGCGAAGGAGCTGCGAAGTCTCAGTTGTGATTGGACGAAGTGGATGACGTACGAGTCCTTTGCACGCCCACTTTTCCGAAAGGTTTAAACAGATCAGTTTTACGCTGCCTATAACTCGAGAACGACATGACGGATCGAAGAACGGAAAAATATAGGTCGTTTTATCATAAAAACTCTATCAGCTTCGACCCCGACCCCATTGTGTCCTGAAACACTGGTGTGTTAATCTAGGAAGTGGGTGGGGTGTTAGTAAACTAAGGGTGGCTAGAGAGGTTGCTAGAGACTTCTTGTCCGGAAGGTGACCATAGGCGAAGGCTCGTTTCCTTGGCAACACTCCTTTCATTTCTTAAAACGGGTACAATCAACCCCTGCGTTAAATTGTTTCCAGTGGTCCGAGTCTTGAATCTTTCGTTACCTTATAACGAATGAAATTTGTCTCTATGATGACGTCATTCGTTTCAAGTCATTCGTTTATCCTCAAGCGCGAGTCTCTAAAGCATTCGTTGCTAACGAATGTTTTACAATGTATGTTCTCCTTTGTTTACACAACGAACAACAAAAAGCATTCGTTTACGTGTCAACAAAGAAATTATTATCATTTTGGTTCGTTTTGGCATACGAATAGACCTTAAGGCTTTTCCTGTATCAAGTATGAAACCGGTAATGATGCCCAGTCCCCGCCCCATAATTAATCGAACTCGGTTTCCTTATATATTTGGTTCGTCAATTATCATTGTTTGTAAAACGTTTAAGCATAAAAATTACAAAACTGCATTATGCCTCGTGTTACAATGTGTATTTCAAACGAAGAAGTCTTTGGTCCATAATATATTTAAACGTAATTTAAATAAAATTATTAGGATGTTATTAAATCCCATTAAATATCCAGTAGCATATTCATTCACTTTTATTTTAAACGACTACCTTTAAATATGGAATGTTAGTTCAAAAATCATAATGCTGTTATTTTTATTGGGATCTTTTCCATATAAGTAAAGTTACGAAAGAGCCCAAACTTTCTTGGCTCACTTGGTACGCGCAGAAGTATTGCATGGATATGTTTGCGTTTTTGTAGCCATTTTGTAATGCATTTTTGCTATTATTTAATTGAATAATTTAAACGGTTTTACGTAACGCGATTTAAAGACTCGTTCTACGATTCTTTAGGTTCGAAATTGGTTACAAGGGTAACTAAGTTTTCGTTAGTAACGGAAACGTCAATATTGTTTCGGTTCATAACGAAAGATTCAAGACTTGGTTCAAATATGTGGAGAATGATGTAAGGTAACGATGCAAAGAGTGAGGTCCATGAAAAACATCTCATAGACTATTCCCAAGCCTTTTAAGTAAATATTTACGGAGATTAGTCACACAGGCCAAATGAGACTAAGAATTCTTCAACAGTAATTTGAGTTTGGACACAAAGCGTGAAATTTGATAAGAATTAGATCGTCTGGTAAGGAAAGTAGGTAATTAAACGTCCCCAAATTATTGTAAGCGAGCTTATTTTCCAAATTAATCCGTTGCAACGGCAACAGTAATTAATAATAAATAAATAAAACTCTATCTTCTGTAATCTGGTGGTATTTCACACTCAAGAATTTTAATAAAAACAAACTTTTACAAAAATACCACAAAAATTATTTATACACCTTCACGACCTGGGTGTCTACCGAATTATTGTCATCATCAGGTCAATGATAATATAATCAATGTCAGGTGAATGGTCATACCTGATGATGACGATAATTCGGCAGGAACCCGGAACGTGAAAGTGTATTAAAAATGTATGGTATTTTTGTCAAAGTTTGTTTTTATTAAAATTCTTGTCTATTTGATAAGATAATTTTTTTCATAACATGGAATCGATATGTTGTGTTACCTGAGGCTAATCTCAGGATGGTGTTCGGGTGTTCAATTACCCTTTCCGGCCCACTTTATAATGAACCATACGCCGTAAATCTGCAAAAGATAAATATTCTATCAATGTAATTACTTGCAATCAATTACCTTCACTTTAGAGACCGTTTTATTCCGTATTTGAGAATTCACTTCTAAGAGATTATTCAGGGTAGATGTGCAAGTCAATTTTTGTATTGCCAATGACTCAAAACAGCTTCACTTAATTGCTTCGGAATGCTTCATTTAATACCACCATCATTCGTCCAGCTGACTGTTACGGAATTAATGCCGCGCTTAGGCTAAGTAGTTGACGATAGTTGCGCTTGGCGCGCTGCAATCAATGCAGTAGTCTGTGAGACGCGGGGAGGAGCAATAGGAGCTAAAAAATTAAAAACCACATTGCAAATACTTGCTTTGCTTATTATTGTACACTGACAAAAAATCCAGCATTCTAAAAAATGTGCGATTGTTTCGGAAAGGAGTCCTTTGATAAAAAACGTCTGCCTTTTTTGTCTGTGAAAGATCTAGTTTTTTTAAGATACTATATAAATTTTACAACATGCTGTTCCCAAAACCTCCCTTTTTCCGCTGCTTTTTTAAAAATTCCAGTGAGTAATGTACGCTATTTAATCCAATTCTTATTCATGCTTGTCACAGCACAGGTTCTCCTTTGAGGCAACCCAGCTTTCCTAATTTCCTATGGTAATGTATTTTGTATTGTTTTTGTTGAAAGCAATAAAAATAATTTACTAGATGATATATCTAATTTTTGATAAATTTAAGGCATCATTTTAGTTAAAGACAAGGTATCATTATATAAATCAGAATGCAAGAAATATCTATTTTTATGCAATTTTTTCTTTTTTAATTTAATTCATTTTATTTATACATTTATGCATGCATACTGTAACAAAAGAGGAGGAATACACTATTATACAAAGACTTAAATAACAAAAAAAATTATCCCTATGCCTTATAAGTTCTCCTGAGCTTGATTTGAGAGCCTGATTTGATCGTCAGGAGGTGCTTACAAAAAAGTGATATTTTGTGTTACACATCTTGACTGAAAACATACAACCGCAATTAATGCACTTGAAATAGATTTGATTCCCAGAAGCGAAAGTTATGCAAAAGAGCAGTCGAGAAGCAGTTAAGAATTTTGAAAATAGGTACTGCATTGCTATGGTTCCTGGGGATACCATACCATACTGGGGATACAGTATAATACTGGTATCCTATCTCTGGGTTCTCGGTTCAAATCCCGGTAGAGATAAAAACCCGTGCCTGTCGCTGGAACCCGACGCTAATGCCGGCTGTCTCTCCGCTCTTCTTCCATCCCCTGAAATATTATCTCTCTATCTAAAAAAAATACCGTAATCCATAATGGTGCAAATAATCTTAGCCGTCAGTCACCTTCCCTAGCAACAGCAATTTAGACAAGCCTCTCTAATTTTATTTCTTAAGTTGCGTTTACACGTTGCAGTTCACTGCTATGACAGTCAACTGCTAACAACTATTAAGCCCCACTCGCATGTGTAAATAGCAACTGCGATGCGAGTTCAGGTCGATACTGGACTCATGTCGAACACTATCGATCCACGTTCGAGTTATTAGCAAAGTTGAAGCCCGTCTACTTTCCAGCGGAAATGTATCCAACACAATCACAACAATCGTCAACGTAAAGCAATACACGACGGAATTTAGATATAATAACAAGAATATCCCTCCCCAAAAGGGGAGATTCTACCCTTTAAAGAATGGGAACAAAAGATAATCGTCAATGGGCTTGATTGCTTGATGAATTTAATGAAAATTGAAGCGGAATTCAATATTAAAATAAAACGCTTATTATTTGTTGTGGCAACGCCTAAATAGCGGCTTTAAGCTGCATAGAGGTTAACGCAGACGCATTATAGCAGTAGCGATATGGATGCATCGCGCATCTCGCGACTGTCATAGCAGTCAACTTCTACGTGTAAACGCTGCTTTAAATTAACTGAATGATATCGATAGTTTGTTACCATGAGTGTATTGAAAACTTCGCCAAATGTCTTAACTATTCATCGACAGCATAAGGATGACTAAAACGTATTTATCGCCATCACTAGTTAGTACCTACAAACTGTTGAGGTCGCTTTACACGATACAATTTTTTGTACAAACGCTTGTATGAGGAAATTGTACCTTGTAAAGTGGCAAATTGGCGAACGCTTGTGCGAATGTTTGAATGACTGTACGAAAAATAGAACCTGTTCGAATTCCATTCAGACAAACAAACAATTTCGTTCAGTTTATACAAGCGTTTGTACAAGAAATTGTACAAAGTGTAAAGGCCGCTTTGCAGATGAATCATTAAAATGAAGGTCCGTTTTCTTACTGATAAAATATTACGCGACCCGTGTACTGAGAATGATGAATGTATTTTTAGCGTCCATTAACTCATTCCGAAGTGTTTTGGCTATCAAAAGGCACATTTATGCCTTTTTTGAAACGGTAGATGTTTTTCGGAGAGGATAGTGCTTTTCTTACTTAAAATGATTAGGTATGGAGGTGAAGCAGACCTATTTGGAAAGTTCAATGATTCAGGTGTGTGGAAATGATATTACCCGTATAAAGGGGAAATATATGACACGTATCGTACATGTTTTACTATAGTATAACTTCTCTCTTAGTACCAGCTGGGAGTCGAAGCACGGATAGAATATGATGACTTAAGATGCTAAGATGTGCCTGCGAAAAATATGTCTGAACGATTTCAAGGTTTTTCCCAAAATTTCCTATGGATGTAAATTTTGGATTGGGTAATAAATCCATTTTACTTACTGAATAAGCCGCGTTATGAAAAGTAGAACTAATTGAATCGCAAGGTGATATACATCAGAAATCACAGTTTGTTAAAATGTATGAGAAGGTTTGGCTACACAGATAAATTTCTAACCACTATGGGCAGGCCTAAAACTTTAGTCATTTCATTCCCAACTTCACATTTGGTGACACGTGGTTTCAATGCAGTCATTCACCCCAGCAAAAAAATCGAATGCAAGTTTGTGAAAGTCGAGATGTGTGAGTCCTGCTGAGTAACTTTAAGCGTTTTACGTTGCGTAGCATATCATCTGGCTAATTTATTGTATTCAATATTTATTTGTTTGGAATAAGCAGATCAATTTAGTTCTACGAATTTTCGCAAAGGCCTTCAAGTCTAGAAAATTTATAATCAATACTCCAGTTCACTAAATCTGAGAAACTAATTTAAACGGAACATTACTTTGATATGATGTAAACATAATTTATCGGAATAATTTTCTTTGGTTTTAAGTTAACGTAAGCGTGAGGCGGAAGGTAGTAGGCGGAAATAGAAAAAAGGTAAGGGTCAAAAAGTGTTTTTTTTAATAGCGCGGACATTGAAACTTTCCATGGTGGTTCTCCATTGATTGATGCATTTCATTTCACATACCATTTATCCTGTTCTCACATCAAAAAATTTACATAGGGTCAGCATTAATAAATTTTCGCAAAAAAACAGACCCCGTCAATTTTCTCAGAAAATATACAAAATTGAACTGATGCTGATTCTTGGAAGATAAATGTTTGGAGTAAAAACCGATATACTGGTATAAAAGTTATTTTACATTTAATTCAGGGTAATTTAAGTGACTTAAGTGTAATCATTTACCATAGATATAGAACAAATTGGTGGGCCCTATTTTAAGTCAATTTTTTGTCTGTATGCAGGACTGAAATATACAACGAACCACGAATCGTTACTCATATCACGAGACTCTGCTAAGCATCCTGAGTTAGAATCTGCAAAGAACCTTTGCTTCCGTTAGCAATGACGAATGTAAAATCATTTTTTCAATCGCGTGGCGTAGTCAGGTTCTGCCCCCTGGTAACCAGGAATCCTATTGCTACAATGCTGATATGCAATGGTATCATAAACTTCGCTCTGATTATTTTCAAAGTCTGCCAATGTAAAATTCCATTCATAGATGCTTCAATGACGATACTCCAGTGGTACCTATAGATCCTTTCGGTACCTGCGATATAGACCACGATATTGGGGATCAATTTACGTCACCTAAAATTCGCTTTTTCTTGGAGTATTTGAGATCTAACTCTGAAATTTCATGCACATTTTTTAAAAACGCCTTTAGCGTGACATGTGTAGCCTTCGGAGACAGTATGCATTGCCTATCAGACACTTGCGAATCCTCTTGCGGACAACAGCCAACACCTGGTGTGTCGAATTTCTGTAGGCTTCCTCCCTGCAGTGGCAGGCTTGGCAAAGAGGGCCACAGTTATTACGACACGGCGAGAAATTTTGGGCTGTCATTCAATTCATTAATTTCACTGAACCGCTTTCACAATTTTTTCCTGTGCTTCTTATTTTTGTTTTTAAATCTCTTGTTCACCCTACCTGCGCAGTTGATCAGTAAAAATATCGTTCCAAAAGTCATGGCAATATTTCTTAAAGCCTTTGTCTTAAAAGGCCAGGTAATTTTGACTGTTAGAATCTGTTTATATTAATGCCACTGTGACTGTAAGTTATGATAGTATTTCTAATCAAAATCATTTCGAAAAACCCGAAAATTACAGCCGAGAGAACGGTTACATTCTGTCTAGTAGCTGGAATAGAGTAAGTATTTAAGCTTAACGGTCATGATTAGATAGTTAAAATTAGTTATTTAAATTAATATATGCCGGTCAATTGGCTCAACGGTTGTCATATGGGCTGTAAAAATAAATAAAAAGTGCTTACTGATTGTTGAGAAAGTAGCCATCACAAGAATTGAGGTGTACTGAGTGGAACTGAGAAGAACAAGAACTGAGTAGATTCCTAGATAAAGTTAATTTACTATCGCTAAATTAGAATATTTTCGCAACACGTTATGGGCTCAGGTCCTTCAAAGTTATTAAATAACGGAAGTAAAGTGAAGCGATAGTAAGAAAAAAAAGGAAAGAATAACTCAGGTTATGAAGAAAAGTGGTTACGGAAAAAAGTACGCGACCAACGAAGAAAAAAGACGCAGACGTTCCTAATCATTGAGAATTTAGAGTGAGACATTAAAAATGACAAGCAAAAGAGATAAAGATGAAGAAATAGGAGAGAGGTACGCAAAGCTGGGAAAAGAAAATTATTGTACGTGGCAACTAACTATGCGTGCTCTACTGGTCCAGAAAAATTGCTGGATCGCAATCGACCACGGATACAGAAATATTCCCGAGTTGGAACCAAATTAAATAGAAAAGCATTAAATTTGTTAATACAGAATGTGAGTACTGCACACCTTGAAGATATTGGTGATTGCACTCGTGCACTCGAAGTTTGGGAAATATTGGAAGAAATCTACGCAACTTTTACACTTCTTCACACATTGACGAACCTAAGAGATATGTGGTAAGTTGAAATCCAGAACTCTTTATTATTAATATATGGATACTTTTTCGTGAGTTTAGGTCTTTATTAAAAATGAAAACTATTCAACTTCTGGCCGACGTTTCGGAAATGTTATTTTTCCTTTTTCAAGGCTATAAATGGGATGAACCACCAATAACATAAAAATAATAAACATGATCTAAAGGGTTTACAGTGCCAAAAATGCTTTACAAAGTAATTTTTTACAAATTTTAACATCAAAAGATTACATGGAAGAAATTTTACATACCTTAAGTTCAATAATTGAAATTGTTTACAAATTGGTTGTTAAGGTCTATATGTTATAATTTTTAATTTCGATGTATTAAATTATTATATATTTTACTTAAATTACAAATGTCAGTTCTTTTATTACATGAATTTTGATCTTTACGATACAATATGATACATTTCTTTGAATAACCTTTTTGATAAATTTTGTTCTGTGTCTAAAATTTTAGTTTGGTCGAAATTAAAAGTATGGCTGTTTTCGATTGCATGATTTGTCAATGTACAGAATTGTATTTTATTTTTTATGGATGTTCTGTGTTGTGATAGTCTGTTTTTTAAATATTGTGATGTTTGGCCTATATAGTTACTATTACAATTGTTGCATGGTATTGAATAAACGATATTACTTTTTAATTGATCAGGGGTTTCAGATTTTTGTTTTGAATATAAAAGTTTATGCTGAGTTTTGTGATTTTTATGTGCTATTTTGAAATCTGTTTTTTTGAAGACTACTTATTTGTTCCGATAATCCATTTATATAAATAATTCCCCTATATTGGGTTTTTGCTGTGTTTGACGTGTTACTTGAATTTGTGTAGTTCCGAATTTCCGAAACGTCGGCCAGAAGTTGAATAGTTTTCATTTTTAATAAAGACCTAAACTCACGAAAAACCATCCATATACTAAGAGATATGGTGAACACAGAAAAAACGGACGACCTATCAACGGCAGAATACATGGCGAAGATTCAAGGTTTGCATAGAAAACTAGCCAAGGGAAACATACATTTTTTTCTGAAAAACATATCGCTATGTTTTTTCTTATTGGGATTACCGATAGAGAAATATGATAGACTCGTTCGATCTCTCGAAGATGAAGTAGACCTGACGTCACGGAAGGTAAAAGCGAAATTACTTTTAGAAGAGAAACGGATGGTTAGACATGAAGATTCAGTAAAAGCTTTATCCATTAAAAGAAGGAGCAATCGCCCAGATCATAAACAAAAGGAGAGCAGAAATGCATATAAATATGAGAAGCCGATATCAAAACTCAGAATAAACCAACGGTGGAATATTGATGCTATAACTGTGGGGGGCGAAATCACATAGCGAAGTATTGCAAGAAACCGCAAAGACAAAGAGATGATTACAAGCCAAAAACGGTAGATGGGAAATCAAGTATATAAAATGGAGTAAAACACGCTGAAAACGTAGTAGTGAGAGAATTCAAGGCGTTGTGAACGATAAGGCAAGTAAATTGCACTTACAAGAGGGATGAATGGCTGGTTGATTGTGGAACTACACGTCATATGACTCCGTGTTTGGAAATTTTGGACGAATTCAGCGAATATTCAGGCAAAGTAGATGTAGCTTATGGAGGATCAGTGTTAATAAAGGGAAAGGGATCCGCATTGCTAAGAATCACTTCAGAGTGTAGTGGGATGGACATAAGTCTGAGTAATGTTTTGTACGTACCGGACACTCAGTCTAATTTATTATCAGTGAATCAACTAGAGAAACATAACCTCAAAATTATGTTTAATAATGGATAGATAGATATTATTGATACAGAAAGCGGGAAGATGCTATCCTGTGGAATCAAACGTAGAGGTTTGTATTATGTGACAACCTTGAAAAGTTCCTGTAACGAGATGACTTCAGAGGCTCAGTTATCAGAGGCTGATGATCTATTAAGGGAAGAAGAACATGATAATATTCCAATGAAGGTGAATAGAGCAGTTGCTGAACTGTGGCACAAAATATTAGGGCACTATAATGTTCAAGACTTAAAGAGAATAGCTGCCATAAATTTAATTGAAGAGAATAGGGGCAGAAAAAAGGGTAAGGATAGTAATCAAGAAGAAAAAAGGTTCGAATAAAAAATGTGAAGTATGAATGCAAGGCAAAAGTAAGAAAAAGAAGTTTAATTCAAGATGTGAATCAAGAAGTAGGTAAACGTTCTTTGGACTTTATCCATTCTGATATTGGAGGTCCTATTGAACCAACATCATTAGGTGGGGGGAGATTTATGTCACTTTTACAGATGATTTCTTCAACATGTGCTGCGTTAAGATAATGAGAGACAAGAATGAAGTCTTAGGAAAATTTAAGGAATTTAAAGAGAGAGCTGAAGTGGACCAAGAGCCAAAGATTAAGGTTTTACTAACTGACAATGGAGGTGAATTTCAACGGAATTTGAAACTTTCTTGAAACAGGAAGGCATTAAGTACAGGTATTAATACAGGACTCTACACTCCCCAACACAATGAAAAGGCAGAGAGAACAAATCTAACCTTGATGGATATGGTGATATGCATGATTATAGAATCCGGAGTTCCTCGACATTCCTGGGCAAGAGCTCTATATCTACATCTATCTACTTCTACATAATACCCTGCAAGCCACCACAAGGGTGTGTGGCAAGGCATTCGGATGTCAAGCATTGGCAAAAAGACATGGAGGCAAGAAGTTAGAACCACGAGCAGAAGAATGCATTTTTATAGGAGTTGAAGAAAATGTCAGTGGATTCAGATTATGGAATTTTACCAGAAGGAAAATATAGGCGAGCAGAGATGTAATTTTCAATGAAAATATATTTCCATATATCAAAGAACAGAATAGTGAAACCAAATAGTGAAATAGTGAAACCGAGGCCCCTAGAGAGCATCATATGGAGACGCTTAGTATGGAGGACAGTGAAGAAGTTGATGGTGAATGAGAGTATAATGCAGAAGCCCAAGAGGATAGAGATCTTAACATGAGGATGGAAGGTGGATTTCAGGAAATTCCACTGGTGGAAGAAATAATTACTAGGGAGGATAAAGTAATCTCCACAGAACCAAGGAGATCTGAAAGAATTAGGAAGGAGAAATTCCCCTGTCCTTGTTGCCATTTAACACTGGATCAAGAAGGTGATGTGATAGTACCAAAGACTGTTCGAGAAGCCCTGCACGGACCAGGGCCCGTATTCTCGTTTGAAACGCAACCTCGGTTATCTCCCCAGCAACGAAACCGAGGTTGCGTTTCATTGATTTCCTCATTAGAATGTTTACAAAAAGTTAACGCGAGTCCCGAAAACCTTTAGTACCAGAAAGGGAATAAGGACCCTGGGTCCTTATTCTCTTTCTGAAACTCTCGTGGTATCCAAGGGATACCATAGGTTTTTCGGGACTCGCGTTAACTTTTTGTAAACATTCTAATGAGGAAATCAATGAAACGCAACCTCGGTTTCGTTGCTGGGGAAATAACCGAGGTTGCGTTTCAAACGAGATACGGGCCCAGATGCGAAGGAATGGAAAGAAGCTATGGAAAAGGAAATGTAAAATATGGTAGAAAATGAGGCATAGGATGTTATACGTAGGCCAGCAAACGTGAATGTGATAGGAACACGATGGGTATAACAGCTCAAATATGATGAAAATGGTGAGGTAATTAAATTTAAGGCCCGAATTGTTGCTAAAAGGTTTTCTCGGGTACCAGACGTAGATTTTGACGATACCTATAGTCCTGTGTTAAGGAGAAAGTAAGAATACTCCTCGCATTAGCAGTGGAAAATGAATGGGCTGTAAATCATTCAGATGTCAATAGTGCTTACCTTAAAATTCCCATCCACGATGAGGTTTATGTCGAACTGCCTGAGGGTTTTTCTGAGCAGGGCAAGTGTTCCAAATATTTTGTATGCAAATTGAAAAAGAGCTTATATGGACTGCACCAATCAGGTAGAGAGTGGAATTCATATATTGATGGGCTGTTAAAGGACATGGAATTGAAGGAGTGAGTAACTGAACCTTGTGAACCTCTGAGAATCTCATTATTGGTATGTATGTAGATGAATTGTTGGTAATTGGGAAAGAACACAAGATAAATGAGTTCAAGAAAAAATTGAGTAAGTGGTTGGATTTTAAGGATTTAGGTAGATACAGTAGAGGACAAATATATAGCATTATATGAAACCGTCAAGGAGGTAGTTTGGTTGAGGCAATTTCTTTAAGAATTTGGACAAGTAAAATTTGTGAGATTGCCCAATGAGATCCTTATTGATAATCAAGCTGCAATGTGCATAGCTAAGAACAAAATTGTATCTGAGACAACAAAGCATATAGACGTTAGATATCATGACATCAGGGAAAAATTTAGTGATGGCACAATAAGCCTAAAGTATGTAAGAACGGAGAAAAACTTAGCAGACATATTTACAAAATGTCTATCAGGGCCAAAAACAAGAGATATGGTAGAAATGTTGGGATTATGTTAAAATTTTGAAAGTTAGGTTATAATTTTTGATATACCATGATGATGTTTGGTTTGTATTGTGTTTGTATTTTGTATAGAACCATTGTCCGTCAAGGGGAAGTATTAAAATTAGTTATTTAAATGTATGTGTGTCGGACAATTGGTTCAGATAGCAACGGTTGTCATATGGGCTGTAAATATAAATAAAAAGTGTTTACTGATTGCTGATAAAGTAGCCATCACAAGAACTTAGGTGTACAGTGATTCCTAGATAAAGTTAATTTAATATCGCTAAATTAGAATATTTTCGCAACAGAGAACTCATTTTATGGCAAAAACATTGAGTGTGTCGGAAGTGCACAATAGGGTAGCTTCCTTCATCAAAGGAAAAATAATTCGTTTATTGCGATTCGTGTCCCGCCATAAATGTATTCATTACACGCCAATAATTTGTCCTGAGAAATCTTAGTGTACTGGAAAATTAAACGATAATTTTGAAAAAGCTCAGAAATGGCGATATGCGCTGCCTTGTTGCTGACGTGAGGCCGGGATTACGATGAACGATTTCTGACGTGACGGAAACGGGCGGTGGCGGTGGATGGAGGCTCAATTGTTGGGGGTATATCACGATCGACGGCAGCTACAGCGCCTACTACCAACCGTCAAAGGAAATATCATGCTGTACTTGAAGTAGGTAAATGTTTGTTTGTTACTATCGTAGAGTGAATCTGTATCACTTTGTTATAAGTTTCCATCCTCATCCAGTCAAGTTCAGTCCAGTCAAAATGATATTTACTCTGTAGTCACTCTGGATATTTATATTATAGGATATACCTTTTTTTATAGCATATTATATATAGGATATATATTTATATTATATATTTTTATTTATATCTGGATATTTATGTTGTATTTATTGGTACTCTGGACAAAATGAAATTTTGTCCAAAGTAACTATAAATATTCTTATGCACACAATCAAGATGCCGTCCTTATTGATTTTCAAGTCACTCGTGATTGGCTGACGGAAACCAACGCGACGGGACAGCTAGACTTTGACAAGCTTTCCTCAACGTCCGTCGGCGACTCCGTCAACGTCCGCCCGTCGTAATAAGGGTAATAAGGGAAAATTATCAAAGCTCGGAAAGTCTCCTCGGTTGAACATGATATTAATAGTCGTTTTTTAGGCTCCAGGACATCCTGCTCCTGGAGTTCTCTGCTCCAGCGAAGCATGGCTTGAAGTTCGCGCGACTACGTACCTCACAATAACTTCACAATACGCTTAGTATAATACTAAATGTGTTTAAACGAAAAAAACTGATAGAGTAATTTTAAACAAAATAAAAGTAAATCATAATAAATCAACTGATAAATGTACCGTTAAATAAAGAAATGTCAAATACTAGTGAATAAACGTTCCCGGAGTGCACGGTCTGCATGGAAGCGTCCGAAGCGCCACCTAGCCTCATGGATAGGAAATGCCTTTGACGTCACGCGCATAATTTACCGGCATGCATTAGTTTGCCATCGCGTTTTCGCGCCGGTGAATTTTTTCAATTTTTAATTAGCTAGGAAAAATACATAATGTCTTTTTAAAATATAATCTGTTCAAATGTGCACTCCAGAGGTTATAAAAATTTGTTCAAGGCAATAAAAAATAATAGGAAACTACCCTATCAAAGGGAGGAATCACATAAATATCCACATCTGTTCGTTTTGTCGCTCATCTAACTCTATCCTCAAAATAAGACACCATCTACGCAATCAATAATCATAGTACTCTAGAAGCGTAGACAAACAGAGAGTAATATTCATCGAGGGAGATTGTGATCTTCAATTATAATTAACTGGAGCTGTTAGCACTCTAGGCACAGCACATATAAGACGTGACTCTTGTGAGGCACTATTAGGGACTTTTTTCAAATTAATCCTTGATCAAAATTATATAGAAGCCAGCATGAAGATACAAAATACTTTTCTATCTTTAGTTACAACGCATTCCAAAATTAAAACAAGTGTCGAATTTTTGGAGGAGTATAAACAGGGGTGGGAAATAGACCCAAGGCCAAGAACTCTTAAGGTGTTAACGAAGTTTCCCTTTCTTGCCAAAAAATAATAAACGGCTTAAATAAAAATAATAACCACCTCAAATATGTGCTGATAAAAGTGCTATGAACCCTAATGGAAATTGTCCACGATGTATTTAAGGTCAAGGGAGCTGTGGAAAATTTTTTTCCTCGCGAGAAGGAACAGGCGAGAACTGCTGTCACCTCCAACAACGTCTCCCTCCTGTCCTCACCCCATCCCTCATCCCCTGACCCCACCCCCCCACCCTTTGCAACCTCACCCTCTGTTCCGCAAGGCTTGCCCTCGTCAGCGGCAGAGGTCGTCTCTGAATCCTTAATCCCAGAATCGATTTCTCTTTCGGTATCGCCTTATCGTCGTGCAGTGGATCTCACTCGAATGCAAAAGGCGAAGTATCAAGCGGGTCAACCACTGGAGTCTATACCGACGAAGGAAGGCTTATGCGGGACAATGTGGGCAATTTCGGTGCAGTGAAAGGAAAAATGACCACCATCATCTCCTCTGAAATAACAACACCTGTAGCTAGGCGAAGTTACACAATATTTAGTGAAATATACAACCGATGTCACCACCTCATGTCATCATCAGATAAAAATATTGTACCCGATGATGCTCAAAGGTGACAAAACCTGACGCATACACATTCATATCAAATGTAGTAAAAATTTACAAAGTTACCGATGTTTTTAAGATGATTAAGTTCCACCAAGTAAAGCCTGAAACAATCTGTTTAACTACTGACGTTTTTCTTTACTGAGCAAGTTTCACTAAGTCACGCCTTCCAACGTTCAGTTTATCATGTATTCTCGTGCATGGAATTCATCAAATTTAATTAAATATTCGTTTTTGTAGCAATAAAATGCCAATGAATCTTCATTGCTGGATTCAGAGGGGCGAGGATGTGATACTGGGTTATTGGATTGTAGGATATCTGTGTATGGGAGTCGTCAATAGCGTACATTAAATATTTGCTGAGCAAATACTGGATTTATATATAAAACAGGTGCATTGCACAGTGGAAAAGGGCATTTTACCAAAAGAAGATTCTACTGATAGCTGAAAATACGAGAGTGGAAGTGAGGAAACATTTCATGAGAGCATGCATCAGGATCACGCTTCCATATGGCAGCGAAACATGGACGATAACTGCTAAAGAGTGAGAGAAAAGAGAAGTCTGCTGAAAACTCTAAAAAGAAGACGGGACAACTTAATCGGCCATATCTTTAAGACACGATGGCTTGATGAAGACAAACTTCGAGGGAAAAGTGAACGGGAAGAATGGACAAAGGCAAGCCTCGTATGAGATATGTGCAACAAGTTGTGAAGGATGTAAAAGAGAAGAATTACGTAAATATGAAGGGGTTGGCCGTTTTATCAATTGCTTGAGAGGAAGTAAATGAATGATCTGGCATTTCGACCCTGTTGAATGGGTGATTTTCGTGTGATTTAGAATCCTTTGATCTCAGTATCCATAAAAGCAGGTCTTGCGGTGATCTTCCCGAACAGTACGGCTATTTGATAAATGGTAACCTTTCTCTTCGGGTGAGCGAGACGCTATTTTAATACCTCTTCCTCATAATATGTTGATCCCAACATCCCAAGAACGCGTCTTATGCTCGATTTCTTGGGATGTCACAGTATTTGTTTGTCTATTATCGTATAGCTTATCTAGAAAACTGCACATTCAGGCCGTTCCAGTCCGATCAATTATGATTATGAACACAAAAAGGTCACTCACACGTATAGACGAAGTGTTCCGACAGGAGTCGCTGCAATCACCGTCGTCGGCGAGAGGCAAGAGCAAGGAGTGCCTCGAAGGGGATGGTGCTGTAGCCGGGGGAAAAAGAGTGAACCACGCTCAAACACCGGAAGGCTTGAACGAACACAGGAGCCAAACAATGGACATCTCCGCGGTTCTACGTTTGAGACGGAAGGAGACAGTGGCGCCACGAAGGAAAAGCATTAATGGAAGTGGCGGTATGCTGGGCAAACTGGAGCGGATAAATTGGGGCGTTCACTCGCAACCGTAATCGCTATTCTATAAAAAAAAATCGTCAGATGAAAAGGAAAAATGAACTTGAAGAAAGAATTAACCTCTTCACTGGAGCCATTCATTCATAAATAAAAAATTGAAACACAAACAAGGTGACGTACACCGAACGAGCTGCACCATAAAGACTTCTAAGCCATCCACCTGAGGAAGACTGGAGGGGAAGTGGAGGCGGGGAGAGGAGGTCTTCGTAAAAAGCTCCTGCGCATCCTGTAAATAACCCGAAATAACTGAACAACGAAATTCACTAAATACGCTTTCGTGTACGTTATGAGGAGAATAAAACTGTACTGAAGTTTACATGCTTTTTCACAAATTAATACGTAGTTGAAGGTGCAATGCCTTTGGAAATACTCCACATGGAGTCTAACAACAACAACTAGCAGAAATTCTACAGAGAAAAAATAATTCGCCTTGACCGTGATTCGAACCCTGGATCCGGGTTCGAATCCCACTCGAGGCGAATTATTTTTTTCTCTGTGGAATTTCTGCTATTGTGCATTTCAGCGGGTAACGCCGTTAAGGCTTTCGCGGCTAGTTCGCGATCCTTCGATTTGCTAAAAACCACTCACAGGTAAACTCAGTTTTGTGCTCGCCATTGTGGTTGAGAGAAGGAGCCTCACAGTCACAGTTGAGATTGGACGAAGGGATGACGCACGAATCTTTGGCACGCACACTCAAGCGAAAGGGTTAATAAAACATCAGTTTTTCACCGCTTATAACTCCGCGAACTACGTCTCGAAAATGTGTCTCTAGTATTGGGAAGACATAGAGGCACGAGCGAGGATGTATGCATCTACTGACATATCCTTTTTCCGAGCATTCCCTACACACTCTACCTCCCACCTCAAACTTCCTGCTCGTGGTTCCTTTTGATCTTACATTATTCTCGGCATGCTGCGTTAGATAAAGGGTCATTTTCAGAATCTCAACTACAGTCCTAAAATCTCTAATTCGAGTCAAATTGGTGTACAGATTAACCCTGCAACGTTGGTATTGCTTATTAGCGTCTCACCTTATACCACACTGAACCACATCGAGGTGAAATCTGTACACCATTTTGAACTCGTCATAGAGATTTACTGACATAAACAGCAGATATGAGACGGTAGCTGAGATTCTTAATACGGTCAGCCATATTCAGAATCTCAACTTATTTCACAGCTCATACCAATTATGCAGGGTGAATCTGCGCACCAATTTCACTCATCACAGAGATTTTTAGGACGTACGCAGTAGAAGCGAGACTTTAGTTCACATTCTGAATATGGCCCGAAACCGCTGAGACACTCAACTCCTACCACTGTTTCTCACGTCTCCTATTAGAAAACAGGGGGATAGTTATCAACTTATGCTGGTACAAACATTTCATTAACGTATAAATTCCTTTCCGTTGGAAATTCCACACTGAGTAAGCCCAATCAGACGTAGTCGAGTGGTTCAGGCGTTGTCACATAAATTTAAGTAAATATACTTTTTATTGAGGTCGAGAAAACATAGGTGAGGTGAAGTGGAAAAGCTGAAATCAGAGTCCACAAAAGCAGAAGGTAAATTAATAGCAACAGACGACTTGATAAAGATCTAGAAGCCATAGATAACCATACCAATAAGATAAATAGAGAAAAATAGGAATAATATTGACATTCATTAAGTACGATAAAGTTTTAAAAAACAACACACTTAGGCGATAACTAATGGACCAAAGGAAGCATGATGGAAGGAGTAATGCAAGGAAATGGAAAACATCCCAAGACTATTGCATACAAAAGCGAACATTTCTTCAGGTTGTAAATAGAGACAGTATCCCATTTATTAAGAGATTGCCGTGAAATTATTTTTCTGGAGTTAGAAGCACAAAAAGATATTCTGAGTCCAAGAATACTTTAATTCAAGATTAATGAAGATTTGAGCAGAGGAAACATTTTACAAGAAAAAAGAATATAAATTCAAGTAAACTTGCCGCGATTACCTTAGCGGAGTCACCCGCTGAAATGCACGATAGCAGAATTTCCACAAGGAACAATTCCACCTCAACATCCATATTTCCACAGGGGAGAGTAAAGCTTCGGTAGCCCAAGTGGTGGAGTCATCATTAGTATTTCAATCCTAGGATTGGTTTACTGCAGTGCTCCATTCTGCACTATTCAGTGTTAATTCCCTCACGCCCTGGTATGTTTTATCTTTCACATCCTTCTTTATTTTCCTTATATATTTGTCCCTTGGTCTTCCTCGCGGGACTTTCCCTTCTATCTTCCCTTATATTATATTTCTAACTAATTCATTGTGCCTCAAGGTATGTCCAATCCATCTGGTTCTTCTTTGCCGTTGGGTTTTCCATACTGTCCTTTCTTCATCTGCTCTTCTGTACACCTCTTCGTTCCTCACTTTATCTGTCCATTTAATCTTCAACATTCTCCTCCAGTACCATGTTTCGAAGGCTTCAATTCTTCGTTGGTCTGCTTTCCCGATGTTCCATGTCTCTGATCCATAGAGTGCCACGCTCTATGGATCAGAGACATGGAACAGAGTGGTAGAGTACCTGGCTGGAAATTAGGGGGTCCGGGTTCGAGTCCCGGTGAATGTGATTTTTTTTCCAAGTGGAAATTCAACTAAGAATATTAGTTTAAATTTGTTCGCAGTAGAGTTTGAACTAAAAATTACAACCAGGAGATTGTAAAAAAAGTTAAATTAATCCAAGTGATGGACTGTTTGGATGTCAGAATGTTAAGGCAATTAATGATGATCAGAATTCATGATAAGATCAAAGATATTATAGACAGTACAGAGTGTACTTAGCATGTTTTACTGGCCTGAGGAGTCGAGAAGGAAATAAAGGAGGTTGGTAGTGGTCCGAGGAAGAATTCTGGTGGGCAGCATTTTGGGTGACGGGGCCGTAATCGACAGGACGTACAGGGAAAGAAAATGTTGAGTCCTGGGGCATGCATCATTTTTCATAAGTCTTTGAATAAGAGGTGTATTGGCTAAAATGTACTTGGACAAAGTTTTGCTCAAGAATTAAGTTTTGCCACAAACATATTACTCTTTTTAATGTTCTCCTTTTTCGGCAGCTTAAAAACACGACGTCATCGAATGACGTCACGGTAAGGTATCACCATGGGCGTTGTTTTGTGTTGTACGTGGAGGTAAGTTGTTTAAGGGATACTTGGTAAAAACGTACGTCATTTGTTTAATGCAATAAAGTAGTGTATTTACTGTTTGTTTTCACTCCACGAATCTCTATTGCAACAAACAATCGCTGTGTTTTGAAGAAGAATACCACCGTAAGGGAGTCAACCAAAGACAAATTGTACTTCTTTAAATCCCTTTTCAGTCATGGTTTCGATCAAGATATGGCTGAAAAACCTCAAAACAATATTCGCTTTGTTTTTTTGTAAAATAAATGCATTATTTTCCTGGCAATATGAAACCATACCATGCGGTGACGCCAGATGGTGTTTCAGATTACGTGACTTTCCTCCGTTTTCGAAAACATGTTAATAGCATCTAATAAACTCTGTGGTTAGCGCAGAAATTTTGGCTATTCTATTTAAATCTGTGAGAAAATGTTATATGAAGTGCATCATCAATTCACGAGGAACAAATTTCATGCATATTCCACATTATATTGAGGTAATTTTCCACGAATTCATTTCTTAATACGACTCATTTTGACAATTGTGCATCATCATCAGGTGACAAGCTGTCTAGTTTAATAATAATAATTATAAAAGGTCTTTATTGGGGCGAGATTGAGACAAAACTGTCCCTTCTGCCATCTAACCCCTCGCCAAAATAAATATATAAATCAAATAGTGGTCAATACCTAAAACAATTACAATCTGAGATTTAAAAAAAAAATCAGTAAAGTATACACTTATAGGAATTAAATAATGATAAATTAATACAAAAGAAATATATACACACAATATATCAATATTACATATCTAATGGTGTGTGAAAGAATTTAAAATGTGGGAAAAACGTGAGTATTATTATGCTTACATCCTTTACGCAAAAACCCACTGCAGGAAAGGGAAGAAGTATGGTGTAGGGAAGAAGAAGGATCCACTGGATTACAGTGAAATCTCCAATAAGATTCCCCATATTCCTTTAAGTAGGTATGTATACCTAAGGACACTTCCAAAAAAAACTTTTTCTTAGCAATTAGGGAGCATACTGTCGTCAATCTACGAGTTCGTTCTCTTGCCTGTTTCCTCTCCACTTACTGTTTATCCCCATTGATCTCTTTTATAGAGGTCAAGTTGACGATTATAGTTCCGTTCATGGTGATGCCTATGGTCGATCTATGGATAAAATATACGTAATTGTTCTATTTCATAATTTTTCTGTCATAAGGATTTTTTTTTAAGATTTAAAAATTAATGTTTAACGCAACGTAATATATAATGCCTTTATATTTTAACTAGTGGAAGATTTCCGTTAAATTTCAAGGGGTGGTGAAAAACTTGAAACATAATAAATTAAATGAAACCAATAAAGTATATGCTGTTTAAAACGTATGGTTATCTATCAATCAACTCATATGACTCGAAAATTACCGCAATATTGAAGGTGAAAACACTTCGAGCTCTCCATTCCAGTGTAGCACAAACTATTGATTAAAATATCCATATCTGTTTACATATTCAGGGACGGCTTAAGACAATAATTTTACCCGGGGGATAGAGTATTCCGTAACCTTCCCTTCTCCACAAGTTGTCATACCCAGTTGTAAAACATATTCGCCAGTGAAACGCAGTAGTGAGAAGTGACAATTAAGTAGCAAAAAAGTAGTAAATTATCCTGTTGGAAATTAAGAAAGTTATTTATCCCCGAATAAAAAAAAAAAGATTATTCCATTCCAACGACGCCGCTTCCTTCTTCGCGGGCCTTGGCCACGACCGTCCGGGCCTTGAACCGGGCCTGTACAAAGCCATAAATTGGCAGACTCAACCCCACGTTAGTCTATTAGTACATCCTCTTTGGGTTGATACATCATAGAGAACATGTACTCATTCCAACCCCTTTTAAATAGCGGACACCACTCGATAGAGAACAATTTTTCACAACTCAAACATGTGTACACGGTGTGTTTCGATCAACTGTAAATCAAAAGTTCTTGCACCGATGGGATCTTTTCAAATTTTAATTCTAGGATGCGTAACGAATATTTTTAGCCACATAAGAAAATGATCGGTAGAGACATTTGCGAGAAAAATCTATTTAATACGGCCTTTTTTCTGCAATTAAAATTCATATTTCGGAACATGTTCACATATTTTCAATTAAAGTAATGTGGACATATAATGTTTTGAAATCGAAATTGATCTGAAATTGGAATTCGAAATCAACTGATTACATTTTCTTGAACTAAGAGGCTGAGCTTAAGATTTAAGGTCACTTACGTCATGGAATTCAGATCTTACATATAGGGACCTACTACCGTTGTTGGGTAAAATTGAACAGCTTTACTATAAATTACATGATTGTTTTAGAACACATTGAAATAATGAATTTAAATTAATAAAAATTCACTTCACCAATGATTAACTTACCATTTATTTTACGATCAATACAGGTAAAAAAAATAGCCGTTAAAACGAGTGAATACCATATTAATCATAAACAACACAATGAACTCTTTCAGAGTTTTTCCA
The DNA here is from genome assembly GCA_933228895.1 of Platycnemis pennipes. NCBI lineage: Eukaryota > Metazoa > Arthropoda > Insecta > Odonata > Platycnemididae > Platycnemis > Platycnemis pennipes. The sequence goes on along the minus strand of OW121855.1, from coordinate 113,048,444 downwards.
GATAATCAGTATGAAACACATAAATCGATTTTTTTCGCGAATCCCTCTACCGAATATTTTTTTTTGGGACTTGAAATATTTGTGAGACATCGTGGAAATAATCAGGGTTGCCAGACGTCCCGGATTTTACGGGACAGTCCGGTATTCGTGCAAAATGTCCCGCGTCCCGCGCAAGGAAAGAAAATGTTATTTTCAGTATATGTATTACTTACTGGTAAAGGTATTTATTATTTATTAATAAACTGCCCTGTGATGTAGATATAACATCCGTAAAATCATTCTTATAGGAAGTTCACTAGTTGTCGATCATGTCACGCAATGATTTCCTCGACAGCACACCTGTCCCTTATTTTGTTTTCAGGAATCTGGCAACCCTGGAAATAATATTTGAGAAGATTACTCCGGGATTTTTTTGATTCAAGTTGATCGGAACGCACTTTGTCCACTATTGGATGGTTTGACCGCACATAACTCACGTGCTCGGAGAACATCCAACGAATGGTGTTCTCCTGGCGGCGCTCGAAAGGAAAGAAGCGCACGAGCCACCAGCCACCTCCATTCGATACAGCAGCGGCGACGGCGCTGTCGCCCCGAGCCAGTGGCGGCGAGTGGAACTAATAGGCCTGTCTAATTTTATGTCGCGGGGGGTGAATCACTTCCTCCTCCCCTTCCTCCACCCTCTCTATCGACTATTGCCTCTCATTTGTGTGAGAGAAGTCTACCCCCCCCCCCTTCCCCCCCTTGCATCGGTTGTTGGGCGCCGCTGGCTTCTTTATGTATTTACGTCCCGCGCCGCGCGAGGGCGACGAACTCGGGCGACGCCTTGGGAGTGCTCCCCTCCCGTATTTACAGAATTTCTCAATGCGCGCACGCAAACACAATCCCGCAGAGGTGGGGGGGGGGGGGGGGGGAGAGGCGGGAGGGGGCTATCTGACGTTTTATCTCTCATCCGCAGCGTGGCGCGGGAGATAAGAGGGAATCCTCTCTCGTAGTTTTTTTGCGTCTTTCAATGCATCCGACAGAGGACACTATGGGCCATTCTCAGAACCTCAAATACAGTCACGCTGCTCACCTCCTGAAATTCCTACTGCGAGTCAAATTTTCGTGCAGTATCTACCTGTAAAGGAGGTATTACAGTCAAACCTTCCTTGCCGGACACTTCATAATACGCTTAGGAGCTTGATGGGCATAAACATGGGGACTCCAATCCCTATCCCTTCCATCCCTATCCTTATACCTTTCCTCCCGGTCTGAAGCGCCTATTAGTGCGGAAACAAACTTGAAAATAACCATGAATAATGATAAACATGGGAGTTGTATTTTAAAGATATCAAAAGTACTTGATTTGATTTTTTTTCACAAAGTTGGTATTTAGAATACATATATTGGACCAAACTTTACCTGTGTAAATTTGAAGAATTGAAGCATATGGCATGTTGATATGATGAACTATGATGTTCTTTGAATTTTTGAGGAATGCTGCCAGAAGTAGAGATTGAGCTCATGTCTGTTTATAATATCTCAGATATTATTCACTATCTCAGTTATTTTGAACAGTAACCTGCTAATTAGCATTTGTCTCCTGTTGCAAGTATGACTATGACAAATATGATCTGGCTATGAAAGTCATGAACATATGATTTGGGAGCTGAAATACTGCCCCCTGCCACACACCCTCGCGGTGGCTTACAGGATATCGTGTAGATGTAGAATAGTGGACGCCTTTCCTATCCTTATACCTTTCCTTCCGGTCTGAAGCGCCTATTAGTGATGAAACAGACTTGAAAACACCCATGAAGAAAAAAAACTGTTAATAACGGAAGCGGACAACAGAGATAGACTTTTTTTTCCTCGATCGCCTCCATAAACGGACGCACAGTATGAAATATTCTGCAAAAAATTCTCTTCCCTTGGACAAAAAAACCACATTTTTAAGCAAATATGTAGGTATACCTAAGGAATTTTTCCATAATATTTTTTTTTAGCAATTAGGCAAGTAATCTGGTTGTCTCTCTACGAGTCCGTGCTTCTGCCTCTTTCCTTTCCACTAACTGTTTACCACACTGTTACTAATCTCTTTTCTATGGGCTAAATTTTCTCTTCTTTTTTTATCATGATGACGCCAATAGGATGACCCATGGAAAAAAAATGCATATTTCTTTCATTCCAAAATTTTAGTCGCAAGGACTTTTTATCAGAGGATAAAAAAATTCAAGTTTCATGTGACTCATTAAATGTCCTTATGTTTTAACAGGGTTTGTAGTAGTTTTCATTTTCATTTTCCCTGACTTTTCCAGGATTTCCAGACCATTATTAGTGATTTTCCCTGACTTTTGAGCACTTGAAAACTCCAAGATTTCGGTCATTTATAGAGATAAAAGTGGTATTGAGGAAGCAAAGAAGTCTAAACTTATGAAAAATTGTAGGTTTATTTTCATATTAATTATATGAACTTCCAGTAATAAGAGATCAACAACTTTAAGTCAACAAAATAAAAATTATCATTCCTTACATTGATATGCCTTCAGAAAGGGTTTTAATTACAGAAAAATATATGCAAAGACGGCTAACCTGGCTTTTCCTTCAAAGCTGATGTCATGTTAAAGTAGCTCTTTGAATCAATCTTGATTTTTTCTTCCTCACATCCTTCTATAAATTTGGCTAAGTGACTTCAAATTTGACTGAGAATAACTCTTTCGTTGCCAGAGGGACAAAGCGAAGCATTCCTGGGGAAATCGATAGCGAATGAAAATGAGAATATGAATGCGCACACCTTTCGCCAATCTTTTCACCAAATCGTGCAGGCTATAGCCAGAAAGAACCAGAATAGGCCCCCTGGGCTGCTTCCACAGCGAAGCCGGCCTGAGGCCAGCCGTCCCCTCCTTCACCCTCCTCCTCCGCTCCTATGTGCAGTTTTTGATCTCTTGGCATTTTCAGGTGATAAATTTAAACATTTTGTGATTTTTCCCTGACCACACGTTAAATTCCCTGACTTTTCCAGGATTTCCATGGCCGTTTTCATTTTCCCCGACTTTTCCAGGTTTTCCAGGATTTCCAGGTTCCTATAAACCCTGTTTAATTATTCGTAGCTACTGTACAGAAAAACCGGTACTAATTCCGATCCCCTCTAAATAACGGACCCCTCTCAATAACGGGCAATGTTTCCGGTCCCATAGACGTCCACTATTGGGAGATTTGGCTGTGCTTCTCAACGTGACGCTAAAGTCTCAATGCCATATTCAGAATCTCAACTACAGCCTCCCTTCCGCTACTTACGTCCTAAAATCCCCTACAATTGGCCTAATTAATGTACAGAACTTACCTGCAAAAGTGGTAATACTTCTCAGTTTGACGGTGAAAACTGATTTGAGATTCTGAATGTGGCCCAGAATTTCAACTACAGTCTCACTTCTACCCCTCACGTCATAAAATCTCTGATTCAAGTTCCAAAGGGTGTACAGATTCTGCTCAGAATGGTTCGAAGCGGTGTACAACGTGGTAATTCCAACTTAGCAGGGTTATTCTGCTCACCAATATGTCTCGAAGTAGATAATTTAGGAAGTAAGCAGTGGAAGCACGACTGTAGTTGAGATTCTGAACATGGCCGGGACAAATCAGAATATTAACTACATTCTCAATTCCACTGCTTACGCAATTAATCTCTATTGGTGGTGGCATAAGGTGGTACTAGGTGGTAGGTAGATAAGGAGCTATAAGTTGGCATTACTTCTCAGTGTGAACCCGAAGACAGAGTTCAGATTCTGAATATGGCTATACTACCTTCAGAATCTCAACTATAGTCTCACTCCTATTGATTACGTCATAAAATCTCTATTTGTGTTGGTATTAAGCAGCGTTTACACGTAGCAGTTGACTGCTATGGCAGTCGCGAGATGCGCGATGTATCTATATCGTTACTGCTATGATGCGACTGCGTTAACTTCTATGCAGCTTAAAGCCGCTATTTAGGCGTTGCCACAAAAAATAAAAAGCGTTTAATTTTTATAGTGAATTTCGCTTGAATTTTCATTAAATTCATCAAGCAATAAATTCCATCGACGATTATATTTGGTTCCCATTCTTTAAAGAGTAGAATCTCCCCTTTGGGGAGGGATATCCTTGTTATTATATCCAAATTCCCGATAACAGACGTCGTGTATTGCTTTCCGTTGGCGATTGTTGCGATTGTGTTGGATACATTTCCGTTGGAAAGTAGACGGGCTTCAACTTTGCTAATAGCTCCAACTAGGATCGATAGTGTTCGATATGAGTCCAGTATCGACCTGAACTCGCATCGCAGTTGCTATTTACACATGCCAGTATAGTTGTTAGCAGTGAACTGCTACGTGTAAATGAAACTTTAGGGTGTGTATCGATCATCATTATCGGTCAACAATCCTAGGATTGGTTTGACGCAGCCCTCCACTCGATTCTTCTATCGGCCAACCTTTTAATATTGACGTAATTCTTCTCTTTTACATCCTTCACAACTTGCTCCATATACCGCATAAGTGGCCTGCATTTTCCATTCTTCCCGTTCACTTTTCCCTCGACGATCATCAGGCCATCGTGTCTTAGATGTGGCTTATTAAGTTGTCCCGTCTTCGATCAAATGTTTTCAGTATACATCTCCTCTCTCCCACTCTTCTTAAGACTTCTTCGTTTGTTACTCGATCGATCCATTTTATCTTCATCATTCTTCAGTAGAACCGCGTTTCAAATGCTTCTAGCCTGGACTTCTCTGCTGCTGTTTTGTCCATCGTAGATAGATTAGGAGGTATTAGGTGGTATTTCTTCTCAGCGTGATACTGAAGACTAAGTTGATATTCTGAATATGGCTCTGCTACCTTCAGAATCTCAACTACAGTCTCGCTTCTACTATATATCTACTACTATAAATTATGTCATAAATTTCTATTGGTGGTGGAAGAAGATGGTACTAGGTGGTAGGTAGGAATGGAGGTATAATGTGGTATTACTTCTCAGCGTGATGCTGAATGGCCCAGCCATATTCTAGATCTCGAAACACGACTTATACCGAACACATTCCTAATATTGCTCACTATGTTCTATTTGCAAGTAGGTATGTGCTGTAACCTCACGGCGGCAAAAACAAATTGTCGCTGCTGACCAGGGAGGCTGTGTTTGAAACCGTCGGGATTATCTCGAATAGGTAACCAAGGAGTCACGTTGTATAAATACGAATGCTTCGCAAATGTGATGTGCTAAAATCACCTATTACAACTTCATTCTTTGTTTACACTTTTACTATATCTCAACTAGGGGCTATTTAGTTGGAATAGATGAGAAAAAATCAAGTGAAAACAATTAATGATGCTGTAAAGAGCGATTCCGACACATTAAATTTTGAAACCATTCGTGTTTGTATCACGTGCCTCATTTGATTTTTAGGAAGAAATGAACACAAAATACAGTAAAATAGTTAAAACTATTTTTAATGAGATAATGGCTTCATAAATTAGGAATAAAAAATTGTCACAGTATTAGAAACTCTTCCCATAACTTTCAACATAATGGTCACAATGCAGAAGTCACTTTGGAAAATGATGAAGGTAAATGGATACCGAAAATTAATCACAGAACAAGCAAAATTATATGATCAAGAGGCACTCAGAGAAGGGCAAATGATAGTGTTTTAATGCCTTACAGATCTCCCACTGGAGACCTGGAAGAAAACGACTACTGGAAATCATTTCACTGGAAAATTTAGAAAATATCTACAACCTCGCTCACGCTAATAATTTATGATAAAATAAAATACTAGCGAGGAATTTAATTCGCAGATTGCCCCAAAAAGTACGTGTGTTCAGGTCTGGGCGAATCTCATCAAATTCTGATTACTGATAAAGTGGATTTATAGTCGATTAATTGAATATTGACTCCGTTTTATACTCTACTTTTTTGTAACTGAATATATTTTGCATTTTATTTTAATGACTTAAACTAAAAAGGGAAGATTTACAGTAGAGCTAACTGTATGTAAATGTACAGAATTTATTACTGTATTTACTTTATGACTGTTGTCAAGACAGGCATTCAAAACCGGTTTTTACAATGTTGAGTGCTTAACAGCTCAGTTGGTTCAGTGGCATAATGGGTATTAAAAGGATGAGTGATAAAAGTATGATATAGACGTGAAGAGTGATTATCATAAATCACCCAATTATTAAGACATAACATGACATAGTTATTGTCTGTTCCTTAAAGTGTGCTATGCCTTAAATATTATCGTTAAAGGAATTATCACTCTTCAAGTTTATAGCGAATGTAATTTATTCCCTCATTCTTTACACGTCCGCTGTATCACTAAATTATCTTGTTTACCTTACACGTGGAGCATTCACGATGTGTTAACGCCACATTCAATTGATACTTGACGAATTGATAGTTTTTTCGTCAGAAGATTCATGCCGTACAATTTTACCTTTTCACGTGGGCTATTAGCCGAGTTATTCGCGTTAAAAAATTACTAATTTACAAGACGGCCACCATGACTTTGTGACGTCATTATATCCGGCTACAACAAGGGGGCGATTCTGTAAAGCCGGATTCGAGATTTCAGCATCACAACTATACCAATATCTTATATAAGTATAAAGTATTTTGTAAAGTATGTATGTAAATATGTTAATATTATCGCCTAAAAATCGAGAACCAAGAGTAGCTCAGCTTTGAAAATTTAAGGTTTATTAAATGTCATCCTTGGACAGGTAGTAGGCTACTTTTCTTGTGAATAATGGTCATTGGTTCGACGCCAGTCGAGTCAAAAGAGTCCCCATAGGAAGGCTTTCTTAAAGCTTGGAGTCATGTTTTCATTTGAAAATGTTAATTAGAAATACCTTTTGCACGAACTTAAGACGCACACCAGTCGAAAGATAATTTAATAAATATTCTAATTATTATCGTCGAACTCTGATTTAGGATCAAAATTACTGATACTTCAGTAAAATATGACGATTTCCGGTGATTTTCTTTCAATATAAACAGACCTATCCCCTTGACGATGAAAGGGATTGTTGCGTTATAACGTAGATTGGCAGTATAAAATGTAAGCATATATATAGGTATATTCATTCACATAAAAATAGAAAACCAAACGCAGTGCGGTATTAAAACTTTAAAGTTAAATAAATTTCCTTCTTGCTCAGCTAATGAGTTACTTTTTATGTAAATGATAGTCTCCGGTTCGACCCGAGACGAGTCAAAGCGTTCCCATAAGATATACTTACATGTGAATATCTTATTGCTTGAGGCAATTATTTCATTTATAAATTTTAATTAGCAATATTCATTGTACAGACTTGAGAGGCACACTAGCCGAAAGACATTTCAATAACGACTCTTACTTTCATCGTCGAATACTGATTTTGGTTAAAATTACCGAAACTTTGAAGATTTCTGCGAAACCTTCTGAAATTTTACTGCTTAAACAGCCACTTCCCATGGCGACCGAAGACTTTGTTTTCAAGTAATTTTGATATGGTTCGTTCACTGAGACGTTCGTTTGTGTTTCTTTCTATACTCATTCCTTTTAATTAGGTATTTGTGCTATTTATCACTACTGCTCTGTACCTGAATAGGATTTTTCGCTGTTGGTATTAGCCTTTTAAGTGACTATTTATTTATTTAATTCCTCTCACTGCTTAATCCCTGATAACATAACAACGGTTCGAATGCGTAGATTTCTTCGTTTTCCTGCTAAAGTTTGAAAATTACATCTACCTTTAACATAATTTCAGCCATATAATGCCACGAAGGCGTCAAAGAACAATTATTAACAATTTAGCAAAGCGAATGATACTTAGACGCCAGAATGAAAACAAAGCGACATTACGGGGAAATTCAACTTTGTAAGGTATGTACATTAATTTAAGATATTAGGTGTATGCTTCTCTCCTTTAAAATCACAATTGCTCTATTATTTCCTACTTTTATCCCTCCCGTTGAGAATCAACGGGCAACTTCCGCTAGCAAGGAATAAACGAAATAGTCCGTAGTACAGTCCATGCTCCCTTGATGGCGCAACGGTCGTCACGGGGACGGAGTCGGATCATTTTGCGGATCAATTCGTTCATGATCGGTCGCCTGACATTTTCAGGCGAGCACGTGCTGCGATCGCTTTGGACGGCTGTCATAGCTTCGATAGTAGCAGACGACGAGTTGATCTTTTTCGCGCGGGATTCAAGGTGAGAGCGCGTGTAATTCTACCTAATGATTAAGCCTTTCATTTTTCCGGCGGTGAACGATGGGTCGCGAATCGTTCTCCCCGGTGAGCCACATCTCTCCATGTGAGCCGAATTTCTTTAAGACTTTACAGAAATGCTCCCCAGAGCAGTGCGGAGACATGATATCGCTGTGTATCGGCTTCCGTGCGGTGCTTCTTCCAGGAAGGAAAGAGAAAGTGATCGTTCTCTTTTTCTGATTTCCCATTTTCCCTTTTTTTTTACCCACTCCTTCCAAGACTATTTCTGCAAGGGGAAATTCAGTAGTCTCCATCAGCCTCCTCAACAAGACACGAGGGTTAATTGGCATTTTGTCAATGTCGCCAGAACAAGGCGAAAGGTTTTGCCAATCAAAACTGTAGAAATATTCGAACAGCGAGAAACCACGAGCCATAACTATTACCTTACAACCGGGGGGGTGTGCTTGAATCGCTTGGGATTGAATCCGGTACGTAACTAAGGACTCATTCGTATGTTTTTACATTGTGTTTGGGATTATTCCGTACCGAAATCAATCTCGAACGATTCAAGCACACCCCTTCTGGTCAGAAAACAGTGCATTCACTATGACCGCACAATGCATAATAGCAATGGTGACACTAAATTAGAATCACAACGCCACCAGCGAAGCAACTCATTGAAAGTGTCAGCGAAGCAAAGAGTTGCTATAAAAGTCAACAATGACAATGTTATCGCCATTTTGCCTTTTCGTTGTCTTAATGTCTATTTGTATTATACGTAGTTGATTATTCATTTTGCCTTCACTGACTCATTCTCATGTAATTTTCCCCTTTCGGATCATTTTCACCGGTTTTTTCCTGTACCTTCACTAGTTCATAATTCGTATTAGGCCAAAAAAAAAGGCTTGAGTCCTTCATCAGAGAAAACAAATTCATTAACTGCGATTCGTGCTCCACCATATAATCTATTCGTTACACGAAAATACTTTTGATGCATAAATCCCAGTTTGCGAGAATACTAAACGTTAATTTTAAGTTCATTTGAAATGGCTCAGAAATGGCGGTATGCGATGCCTTGTTGATGACGTAGCATATTTTACGTTAGGATGCACAGGGACTATTCGTCTCCAAACGTACCGTTGTATTTCAGAGTCCCTAAGCTGTAGTAAACAATTACGTATTACGTAATAATCGCCTATGAAAATTATCAAAACTCGGAAAGTCTCCAGCGTTGAACATAGTATCAATAGTTTTATAGGCTACAGGGCAACCTGCTCGTGAAGTCCTATGGTACCGCAAAGGATGACGTGAAGTTCGCGCAACTATGGACCAACTTCACGGTATGCTCAGTTAAATGAATACAAACTGTTTTGAAATTAATAAACTAAATAAGTAGTTCTCAATTAAATAAAAGTCAATAATAATAAAGTAACAAAATAAATATGCCTCAGATCCAAGTAAATAAGCTTTCACGGATTGAACGGTCTGCTTGGAAGCCTCCGCAGCACTAACTGGCGGCAGGGAAAGGTAATACATTTGACGTCACACGTATAATTTACCGGCATGCAATAGTTTGCCGTCGCTTTCACCCGCCGTTGAATTTTTTCACTTTTTAACTAATGAGGTAAAATTCTTAACGTAATTTTGAAATCCCAACGGCTCAAAATACGTGCTCCATATGTTGTAGGTAAACATTTGATCAAGACATTAAAAAAATAATTGGAAACTACCCTATTGTCAAATGAAGTAGAAAATGCCAACATTCCTTTTCATACATTGGGACGACGAAGCTTAAAAATACATAAGATATATGTATGTTTTTATGACAATTGATGCCAATTTTTTTGGAAATAGTCCTCGGAAAACCTAAGCCTGTATTTGCGAAAAAACACTGATTATCTCCTACCCTTATTCTAGGAAAAATGACAGATTCCCATTATCTCACAGCCACTGGCAAAGGTGGCTGAACAGTACGAAACCATAAGCTTTCGCATTTGGTACCCCAAAACATATATATTTACACATTTTCCTAATAACTAAAAAAAAAGATTAACGGCCGAAGTGGATAGAAAAATCTAAGTACTTCGCGATAATGGCTACTACTTTTTTAGTTAGTTAAGAATGGTCACACCATGGTAACTTTTACTTACTTCATTTTGAAGTGGTATATATCTACTCAAAGGATTTCATAATTTCACGTTTTACTTCGTAAAGGTCTTTCAGACATAAAATCCATTATTGATACCAAACTTTCCTTACATTTTTCATTATTAGATGCTAATTAGAACTACTAAGCACGAAATTAAGACGAACTGAAGGCAAAGATTATCTGTACCCTGGACATCACTTTATAAATCCTCATTATAATTGTTAAGGTGACAGAGAAGTAGAAAGATTGAATGAAATAAAATTTGGAACTGTTGAGTGAGTTGAGATAACTCGAACTTGAGTAGGTGAGATAACTCGAATGTGGAAAGATATGAAAAATGGAAAAGAAATCGTGCGTTCAGTCGTATCTAATTTGTTATAAAAAAAACACTCCGCGCTTGAATTTGCTATTTTTTCGCCGAGATCTCAGCTCGTAATCCACGTGAGCACCTTAAATTCTATGATATTTACTTTTTTCAGTGGTGTCTTATTAGTGTGCCAAGCATGAATCAAAGCCGGCGGTAACACCTCGTAAATGTTCCTTGTCAGTATTGTTCAAACCTGTTTTGGTAACTTGCCTTCACAACACACCGAGTACGTGTAATGGGGGCGTTCACTCGGAACCGAAATCTCTCTTTCATACACGCCATTGTTAGATGGAAACGAATATTGAACTTGGGAGAAAAAATTAACCTTCTAACCAGAGTCTTTCACTCACAAATTAAAATACGCAAAAGGTGATACACACCGAATGAGCTACTCTACAGACTTCTACGCCATCCAAATCTCCTACTTGAGTATTTTGGCGGGAAAACTGGTGGGAAGCGGTGATGCCAAATTGGGCGGGTTCCCGCCAATCGGGCGTGTTGAGGGGCTGTGCTGGCGGGTAAAAATTTCGTTTGGCGGGTTTCCGCCAACTTGGGCTGGTTGGGCCATTCTCCCCGGAAATTGGGCGGGTACCTAAAAATATCCTTAACTTCCCTATTTTATACCGATAGATACCATAGAACTCACGAAAACAATAACAAATAGTTCGACCGTTTACACTAGTACGGTTTCCCCCTGCCAAACACCCTTGAGGTAGCTCGCAGGGTATTATGTAGATGTAGATGTTAAGTCAGATTGAAGAGCAAGCATACAGGCTATTATTCCCTAACTGATTATGTGGTAGTCTGAGAGCATTCGGTCCCACGGTCGGCAGATTTTCGCGAAAAATATCGCTAGTAGGTAGGCTGGAGTTGCAGAGAGCAATCAATAAATCAGAAATAAATAAGTGTCAACGTGTTCTACTAGTATTTCATGCATTATTCAAAGAAGGAAAAGAAGAAAGCAAAGATAACGAGAATACTGGGTGCATCACATTTGAAGAGATAGATTGTTCTAAGGATAACTTTACACCCTCCATTTCAAAGTTTGAACTTCTCGAAAAATGTTTTCTGTTTCTTTGGAATGATTACTAATACTGTCAATGATCTTAGTCCAGCAACAACAACGTATCACTGACTAGGGTCCTGACGCGAAACTCTATCGAAATTATCGAGCAGTTAGGAATATTTGTAATTTGTTGAGAATTGGAAAAATAAATTATTTAAGCATTAATTTAAGAACTTCTACAATGTTTAGTATTAATAGTTTACTCTTCGTTTTCTGTACAAAAAACGAGAATTTTCGATGAAAAAAAATATTTTTCCAATGGAACATTGCAACATTAGAGCTTACAATCAAGTTATTCCTCATTTAAAAAGAAAAATTCAAAGACGTAAAAGTCGGTATTCAAATTTGACCATAAACATGTCGCATGTTTAGAAATCATTAAGGATACGAATAATTGATTTTCAAAACATTAAATGAATGACCTCTTGCAATGGTTAATATTTTGTTCAATTTTACTCGTAGTGTTTCATAAATATTACCTTATTACCATTTGTTCCTTTGATGCGACAAAATAAATACGAATTGAACATTTTACCATATCATATATATTTATTTTTATATCTAAGTTAAACCACCTGATCGTTATACATTAAAGTTTGTTTAAATCTTGGCGTGAGGCTAGAAGAGAGGGAATGGGCGGGTTGAGGGTCAAAAAATCTGGCACCACTGGTGGGAAGGTGGAGGTGGAGAGAGGGGGCCTGCCTATGCAGCTCCTGGCGATTACAGTAAATAGCCGAAAATAACTGAGCAACGAAATTCGCTAAGCACGTTTCGTGCGCATTATGGCATAAATAAAAAGGTAATGAAGTTTACATACTTTTTCACAAATTACGATAAAGTCGAACACGCTATGCCTTTGGAAATATCCTGCATGAAGTATAAAAAAAACCACTTCCATTGGCGGAATCAGCTATGCCCTCCGTTGTGATTGGACAAAAGGGATGACGTACGAATCTTTCGCACGCCCACTCAAACGAAAGTGTTGGAAACATCAGTTTTTCGCCACTCGTAACTCGAGAATTACGGGACGGATCGAAGACTGAAAAAATAAGGGTCTTTTGATTTCACAAACTCTCTCTGATAAGGAAATTAAGAAAATATGGTAAACGACCCCATTAGCAATAAGTACTAAGAACCCTTGGTAAGGATTAGGTCCCATCTACTCGGTAAAAATCTTCGCTTTCTGGAATGCTCCGAATTGGTGATTTCTCATGCATTAACAGCCGAAATTGATCGCAGTGGCATTAAAAAATTTCCCAAGAATAAAGATTAATGGAAAATAATACCGCATTTTACTCCGGCGAAGTTAATATTTTTCCCTAAAAAACTTGTACAAATTTTACCAATTTCAAGGACAAATGGTGTCTCAATGAAAGAATATTTTGACTGAATTTCATTCTTTATCCTACTACTTTTAGTTTTACCGTATGCTAACACAACTTGATCCGTGTAGAGTAATATATTCGTATATCTATGCCGAATTTAATGGCCCACCAACAATATTTTGTGATGCCGCCTCCTTCTAACACACCTAACACTTATGCATCTAGGATGAACTGTTTAACCATTATTGACATTTTCATTCTAAGGTGACAATACGGTAGTTTCCAATTATTTATTTTTGTTGATCGAAAGTTTATAACTTCAAGAAATGCTTAGAAGACGTTGAAAGGCAAAGAGGAAGTTCTAGCAAAAGAATAATCTACTTACAGCTGAAAATAAAAGCTTAGAAGAAAGGAAGCAATTCATCATAACGTATATCTGGAGCATGTTCCTTTACGGCATACGTGGCATGGACGATGACAGCAGCGGAGAAGAAAAGGGTGGAAGCATTCGAAATGTGGTGCTACCCGAAGGATTACGAAAATAAAATGGATCGACCGAGTGACAAACGAAGAAGTCCTAACAAGAGTGGGAGTAAAGAGAAGCCTGCTGAAAACTATAAAAATAAGACGGGGCAACCTAATCGGCCATATCTTAAGACACGATGGCCTGATGAAGACAATCTTCGAAGGGAAAGTGAACGGGAAGAATGGAAAACGCAGGCCTCGTATGAGGTATATAGTTTTGAGGAAGGTTTTTCAAGAAATACAGCACAAAACTAAGCTTGAAGAAAGAAACTATATTGAACGACGAGAGAAACAAATCAGCAACTGCAATTAGTTACAACAAAATCAATAAAAACTTTATGCATAGTGACGGGTCCATGGTGACCTAATTTGTTTCATCATATAGAACAGGTCGTGAAGGACGTGAAAGAGAGGAACTACGTTAATATGAAGAGGTTGGCCGATATAAGAATCGAGTTTAGGGCTGCGTCAAACCAATCCTAGGATTGTTGACCCATGAAGATGATTATTAATACTTTTCAGTAAAGATAAGGGGCTTTGAAATACAATGTTAAGTTCAGGATAATGAATATTTCCTATGCCTCGCAACGTAAACTATATACCTGTTACGTCAGCTACAGGGCAGCGCATATCGTCAGATCTTTTTCAAATGAACTTGAAATTAACATTTAATGTTATAGTAAACTGGGATTTCTCAATCCAATTTTTTTTAGTAAAATGAATACATTTATGGTGGGGCACAAATTGCAATGAATTAATTCTGTTTTCTTTGTTGACGGATACTACCCTATTGAAATAGCCTTAGCAAAATTGATACTCGTCAATGAACAGTTTATAACATTTTTAGAAAATCTTGGAAAATTGAGGCAATTATTCAATATCTCGTAGGTGAAGCATTATTTATCTTATGAGCTGCGATTAATTGGTGTGAAATAGGTAATAGTCGATGGAGGTTGGATAAGTAATCGGGAGCACCTGCCCACATCACAAAGAACATAACATTAGTTTCTCACTGGAATTCATTTTTATTGAGTTGAAATGGAATCCGAAGGAAAACATGAGCGTAATTAGATCTGACCAAAATTTCAACAATTTTTGCCAGAGCAATAGTCGATGACGTAAGTGATTCTTGCGTGAGTCATTAACGAAATAAAGGTCTTTTGTCATGCGGAAGATAAAGGTAAACGTTGCTAAATAAGCTTCAAAAGATAAAGGAGTGACGGAATCGTTCGTTTCACCTTCACTTAGTTATTATAAGATTTTGGAAATGAAAATGGCAAGTATCGAGCTTTGGAAAAGAAAGTGCTCATAAAAAAAATTGCGATAAGGTGTGCGAATAGGTTGGGCGAAAATGGCGAACAAAAAGATTGTGTATCTGAGCAGGAAAAAAGCAGTTTGCTTGAGATTACGTCTTGGAGGGATTATTACTCGATAAAATGATCAATTAATACGTCATGTTTAAATCGTAAAACAAAGGAGATAATCCTCCAAAATCGTAAGCGGAAACTTTTCTGATTCCCGCGTTGTATCTGCTGAAACTAATTCCTTCTGCTGATTGAATTGCTGATGGACGCTCCCGCCGATGCCCCGCCCACTTCTCCAGACTCGCATATCATTGGATGCGCGGAGAGGGGCGCTTCCGAGCGCTCAGAGGACTGCCGTCGACCTTCTTTTACTTTCCGTTGCGAAACCTCCCTGCGATCGCTTTACCCTGCGCTTTCTTCGATCAGAGTGAAGGGAGCAACGCTCTTATTTTCCCCTTGGCGCCTAATTGCGCGTAACTATTGAAATTAACAATCATCATGACATGATATTTCTGCAATTTAGCAGCCTTAAAAAAAAAGACTGTCATCTCCTAGCAACTGCCTCAGGATAAAATTTGGGATCTGTTGTCAACACAGCAAAGGCTATATCCTTGTACTAGAGTAATTTCCCTGAACACTGCCAATTTCCCTGTATACTACCATTTTAGGGTAGTCTGTAGTGCATGATGCATGTATTAACAACCAATCCCTTATTACTATGTAGGTACTAACAGTTTAGTAACCTGAGACCCTATAGTTGCATGTTTGCCAGTTTAAAGTGCATGCTTGGTGATCTTCACCCCCTGCAACACATCGCGGTGGCTTGCAGGGTATCCTGTAGATGTAGATTTCGCAACAACTAACCTAATCGTAGATGTAGGATATTTCAAACCTGCCACGTGAACGGAGGGGAAATTCACATTAATTACCATGTGAAAAAATTAATGTGAATTTCAACGCCGTTCACGCGGCAGGTTTGAAATATTGTACATTTACCGCCTAGCGTTGGAATGAGGTTCACCATTGGTCGTGGCTTCTTTGAAACCCTTTCTCCCTTGCGTTGCCATCCTTGATGGACCGCGAGGGCTGAAAATCTATTACCTTGTACCTCAGTACCTGAAAGCCAAAGGTCCGTGATTCGATTCCCGGTCCAGGGGGTGAATTTCTTCCCATGTCAATTAATGTGAATAACCTAATTGTAACCAGAAGGCAGAATAGAAATCAATACTTGAGGTAGGGCCCTAGGAAACCACAGCACCGGCACATACTGCCAGAGTTAGGATAGCTGGGGATCGGGTTTGCGGTGACTATAGTAGGTACTGGCCTCCCATCCCGATGGCCCGGGTTCAATTGCCGGAAGTGGGCCATTTTTCAGCAAAGCGAAGTGCCTTGTGGAGGGCATCTCAGGTCAGTACTCCGTCCGTCGGATGGGACGTTTAACCGTGGTCCCCTTGGCGCCTTTCGTTAAGAGTAGGCTAATGTCGACGCCGGCATTAGCCTACTACTTGCCGGCATTCTCTCCGCCCTTCCTCCGTTCCCTGAAAACTCCTACCATTACCCAATTACCCACCTATTCTAAAGACGGTGAAAATGACCTCAGCTGTCGGTCGCCTCCTCCGAATAACTAACTAGGATAGCTGAACGTTTAACCAGGATGTCTCCTTGGTAATTATTTCATTTGGAGACTCCAGAAAACAGAAAAATTAAGATATGTTGTCCGTGATTCCCGAAAAATAACATTCTTACGGATGTGGGGAATCGCAAATGTCTAATTGTGAAGCAAATGACACAAATTATGAACAAATATTTCGTGAGCCACTTAGACGAAAAATGCAAGGAGTACGAACCACAGATTGGTAGCAATTGATCTTCTGGTTGAAAGGTATGTGATTCGGATTCATGGATTCATAATTATGGAAGTGAAAGACTTGGGAGAAATATGTCAACTCCATTGTAACATGATGTAGTT
Organism: Platycnemis pennipes; assembly: GCA_933228895.1. Classification (NCBI taxonomy): domain Eukaryota; kingdom Metazoa; phylum Arthropoda; class Insecta; order Odonata; family Platycnemididae; genus Platycnemis; species Platycnemis pennipes. The sequence goes on along the minus strand of OW121855.1, from coordinate 113,031,536 downwards.
TTTTTAAACCCTAGATGTTGCGAGCACACACTTTTGCCTATCACCGTGCAAGTTGCTGCAAGAGCAAAGATTTAAAAGGACATTTTGCTGAGAGAACGTTGGAAAATAATATCAAAGCGTCGTATAATTATTTTTAGGGAGGCGTATACTGGGGAATATGCATGAAATTTGTTTCTCATGCATTGATGATGTACCCGATACCAACTTTTCTCGCAAATTAAAAATAAATAAGCCTAACTTTTCTATGCCAACCACAAAGAATGCCATTAAAATATTCATGTACATAAAATGTTTTATCAGGAGTTTTAAGTCCTTGTGAAAATGATTAGAGAGAACTATTTGGCCGACGTTTCGGAAATTATATCTTTTCCTTCATCAGGGCCAAAATGGGATGAACCACCAATGAACAATAGGTAAAAATGACTTACAGAATAGTTTAAATACAAAAATGTTTTAAAATACAATTTTTTACATAGTTTAACGCCAAAAATACACGAAATCTATTTTGCATATGTGTTTACAGTTTGGTTGCTAGGAGTATACGTTATAATTGTTAGTTTCGATGACTCAAATTGTGATATAATACGAATTTGTGTGCATTTCGGCGGGTAACGCCGTCAAGGTTCTCGCGGCCAGTTCGCGGTCCATCAATTTGAATTTTTAGGAGGTTTATATTGGACGCGAGGCTTTAGTTGAGATTCTAAATGTAACCCTTTGGTCTTCTGACCGTCTACACAGCAAACCATCAAAAGGTGGAGTAATAGTGAACTGAATACCAAAATGTAACTTCAGGGGTGTCCGGCGCATCTCGATATATTTCTTCCCTGAGTTTTCCAGGCAAATATTTGGATTTCCTAGGGTCCTATTCAACTTTGTTACGGACAACTTTTGATTGAAATTCGTAACCTTAATAAGCATGCGTGTCAAGTAAAAGAGGCAAGTAAACACTAAGAATACGGAACGGGAAAAAAGTCCATGTATTTTAACTTCCACATTCCAAAATCCAATTGTCGAAAAAAATTGAGAAAACATAGATCCGAATTTCGGTACAGACGATCAAACCGATTTTTAAAATGAATCAGCCGTAAATACCACGTGACTAGAACGGTAAGGAGAACTTGCATGCGATTGGGCTGGGTAGGACTGCGCTCTGACAATGAGTGGCGAGCGGGCCCATACCTACGAGTGGGGTAACAGTGCGTAACATATGAAGGGTGAGCCCAGCGCTGCGCTGAGCCAAGCAGAAGGATGGCAAGAGCGCTCTCTGCCCTACAGTTAATTGGCCGCCGTGCAATTTTCGGAGTTTTTCAGAAAAATTAAAAAAAAAATCCCTGAAATTTACGGGACTTAAAATTTCCCTGAATATTCCGGATTTCCAGTTCGCCGGACACCCTGAACTCCCTATCATACATGAAATATATATTTATATACACCAAAGGTAGAGCCATATTCAGAATGTCAACTAACTGTCTCTCTTCCACTACTTATGTCATAAATGTCCACTTCCAGTCAAATCGGTAGGCAAATTCACCCTGCAAAGTTGGTATTACCACTACTGTATGCCTTTTCGAAAAGATATAATGACGTAAGAGGTAGAAGTAGTTGGGGTTCTGAAAATGGCTGGGTCAAAATTCAGAATACCAACTCAGTTCTCTCTGTCACGCTGACAATTAATACCACCTTTGCAGGTACAATCAGTACATTTGACTAATTGTAGGGATTTTAGGACGTAAGCAGTAGAAGCGAGACTGTAGATGGGATTTTGAATATGGCCCTTTGGCCTTCTGTGTGAAGCGGTGGACTCCAGCAGCGGACTAATGATAACGCCGTAGGTATAATTTTTCCCCCGTCTATCCCAAAAATCCCTCTTACACTAAGCTATACATCCCTCCTAAACGGAGCTAATGATACGAACCCCACAAATTTGCTCAGAGCCAGCAAACAGGCCGTGACCTGTGGTTGGATATTCTCCAGGGGGACTGTCTGAAACCGTCGGTAATATTTGGAATAGGTAACCAAGGAGTCACGTGGTACAAACACGAATGGTTCGCTAATTTTGGCGTGTTTGAATCGTTCGTAATAATCTCACCCATTGTTTTCACTCGAGTTTTTCTCGCCCGTCTCGAGCATAGAGCCCCCGGATGATATAGAACTCGAGTGAAAACAATGAGTGAGATTATTACGAGAGATCCAAGCTCGCCAAAATATTCGAACATTCTTGTTTGTATCATGTGACTCCTCGGTTACTTATTCGAAAATTTTCCGATGGTTTCAAACACAGCCCCCATGGTGAACAACCTGGTGGGCTACGAAGGGTGAGAAAAATTAGGCTCCTATATTACAGATCGCCTTTCAACTGACTTTAAATCTCAAATAAGCTCTCTCTGGTAAAATTTCCAAGATAGGTCTTGCCATACATTGACGACTGGAACAAAGTATGCATTGTCCGGTATCATTGGCACGAATCACATTAAGGTTCTTCGCCAGGAGACAGTGTGCGTAAAAAGCTGGGGTGGAATGGATAGAGCAACCTCGATGAGGTTAAGTGATGGCACGGGCATGAAATTTGAAATGGAATTAAGCAGTTCACGGAGGCCTGCCAGTAGGAGACATCGGCAACGACCTCCAGGCCACCGCACGCTCATGTGACGACCCCAGCGCCTGCTCCCGCGAAGTAGGTCGCGAGGCGAAAAAAAAACAAAAACAAATCATCGAGCGGCGGTGGCGACGGGCGTTTCGTAAAAAAAGTCATTCTCTGGTGACCGCGTGGGGAGAGATGAAATGAGGAGCGGAGGGGAAGGGAGGGGGGGAGAGAAGAGAGAGTTCCTTGGCCTGGCGCCCCATATAATTTTGGCGACATATACTTCCTCACTCTCGGCGCCGCGTCGGAAAAATCGGAATTCCGAGAGAGGGGAGGTCCCTCCGGAAGGCCCCTCAACTGATGAGGACAGGAGGGCAAAGCCATACAGTCAACCCTCCCAATACTGGATATGACCGGGACCGGAATAATTGTCGAATTTCCGGAATACGCTTGAAATTTGCTTCTCGTGTACTGATAATGTCCTCGATACGGAATTTTCCCAAAATTTTAAATATATAATCAAAAGTTTTCTATTCCAACCATAAAGATTATTAAATTCTATTGAAATGTTCCCAATATTGACGAAATCCACGTGACCTGAAACGGCTTCTGACGTCACTGCGCGGTATAGGTTCCATATTTCTGCGGAAACACGTTTAATTTTTTAAGAAAAAGTAGCGAATATATTTTTTTCACGTTTTAAACCGTTTCTTGATCGAAACGATGACTGAAAACGGATTTAAAAAAGCACAATCCGACAACTTGTCTTTGGTGGACTCCCTAACGGAGGCATCATTCTTAAAAAAAACGGCGTTTGCCATGCTATAGCAGAGATTCGCGAAGTGAAAACAAACAGGGCACTATAAAGGTTTTATATTCACTTTATGGATGATTTGCTCGCTACCATCCATACTACCCAGATAAATAATAGAAATAGATTTGTTAACTCCATTGAACAATTGATATAAATACATACATTTTCGCCAAGTATTCATTAAACAACTTTCCTCCACGTGCAACAGATAAACAACGCCCTTAGTGACACACTGCCGTGACGTCATGCGATGACGTCGTGTTTTTCAGCGGCCCAAAACGTTCTATTTTTAAAGGGTAATATATTTGTGGCACGATTCCATTCTTCAACAAAATCTTCGCCAAGTACATTTTATTTGACATCTAATTCAAAGAGTTATAACAAATAATGCGTGTTCCCCACAGCCTGCTATTTAGAGGGGACTGGAATTTAGACAGGTGTGCAGTAACTGCGACTAATTAAAATAAAAATACATTTTCGAGGTTGCGTTAAACTATTATTTTTTGAAATATTCTTTATCCCCTCGTGCTTTAAAATAATTTGTATTTCTCACGCTTATCACCTACAAATCACAAGTGCCATTTATATGTTTGTGTGGTACATTGGACACAATGAACTATTGAGCACGTGTATGTCGGTTTGTAAAGTGTAATTGACATACATACTTTAGATCGAAATACTTTCTGAATGTTTATTTTCGGTTCTTTGTTGCAATAGTCACAAACCAGGGCAAAGACTTGGTTATTCTACTAAGTAGACTAACTGCTACTTATTATAATAACCAAGGGGTTTTTTTCTACCGAAAGAGGAATCTATTTACACCTGGAAATCCAAGCGTCGGTGTAAGGGACCAATTATTTAGAACTTTCATCTAGAGCATTCTTTTTATGGCATTGAGGCATGGACAATAACAGCAACAGAAAAGTCAATGCTGGAAGCATTCAATACGTGGTGTTACCGGTGAGTGATGGAGATGAGATAGATTGACCACTATACTACCAAATAACAATTAAGAGGAGAGAGAAAGAAGTATTCTGAAAACTCTAAAAGAAGACGAGGCATCTTTATTGCCATAGCTTTAGACATGATGGTCTGATACGGATATTCTTCAAGGAAAAATGAACGGGGAAGATTAGAAAAGGAAGGCATCGCATGAAATTTATAGCGCCACTTGTCAAGGATGTGAAGGGGATGATTTATGCAAATATGAAGAGGTTAGCTGATAAGGGGATGGAGCGGAGAGCTGCGCTTCTAGGGGGTGTTGACCCAGGATGGTGATGGATGTCCCTTAAACTTTCGACGCCTCTTTTGAGTTGCGTAAGGTTGGGTCACTGCTGCACCAACATTTCACTCCACCATCGCGCTCTTGTAAAATTTAGTCTCTCATCATCGAAAGTGAACAGTCCTTAGATTGGTTTGACGCAGCCCTTCACTAGTCTCTTTCATCCCATACTCATTTTTTACATAAGTCTTCCCTTTCTCTTCCACATATCACGTGTATTGTTTTATTTACAAGAGTCATTTGTTTAGTCTCGATGAGAAGTGAGATATATGAGTTTTGAAAGGTTTCGTTCCCATGACACCCCGTATATATATTTGCATAATTATTATCTTTCACTTCCTTCACTGCTGGCTAAATATATAATCTCATATATTTCCTGACCTGATGATGACGTCCTAAGGAACGTTGAAACACGTGTTGCGTTTCGTTTACATTAAAAATTCAAGTGGACAGTACTATTACCGCATTTTTAATTTATTTTATATCATATATTGTTTTATTTTCAAGAGTCAATTGTTCATTCTCCATGAGCAGTGAGATACATAAGTTTTAACTAGTTTAGTCGTTTGACAGATCGCCTTTTATTTATTTTTATTTATTTATTTCCCATTACCGACGAAAACAGCACTTGTAACCTTTACATAGGGGTATGAACATTAATCAATAACTGACGAGCACACACAATCATGTTCTGAGTGGTGAAAAATCCACTCAGGTGGGACTCAAACCCGCGACCCTCAGGTTAGCAGGCAAGGACTTAGCCACGCCGCCACCGGGGCCATTCCAAATGTGACCCACAAAAAGTAATTTCTTTTTCATCTACATTTTTGAATTTTGCACAGAATGAGTGTGGATGGTGGCTCTCCTTTTTTACGGTACTTCTGTCCATGATTTATCTCCCACGGCCTATATAGTCAGACGGTGAAATTTATTTAATTATTTTTATTACTTATTTTCCACTTCCGCCGAAAACAGCACATGTGGTCTTTTCATCGGGGTATTTAACAATATAACAACAGACGAGCACACACAGCCATGACCTGAGTGGTGAAGAAACCCACTCAGGCGGGACTCGAACCCGCGACCCTCAGGTTAGTAGGCGAGGACTTAACCACGCCGCCACGAGTGTTGATGAAATGACAGGTAAAATATATTAAAATTCTCTATTCAGATTATTGAGCACTAGAAAGTTTTCTCGACAATAAATGTCAATGCTGGAAAAGAAGAATATTTCAGAATATATAGCTGGATTTTTCTAGAATAAACGGCTAGCCCAATCTACATATTTTGTAAAGTTGGAACTTACTGCTTTGCTAAGACGTTCACAACGTATTAACTTGCGCTGCGAATTTCTAAATCCTCGTTTGTCGGGCCATCTCTGATATAGAATGGAGGGAAATCCACGGCTGCTTTTCAAAAATCATTTCATCGCATTTCCAATACCACTTCCTAATAGAGAGTTCACTGGCATGATTTCCACGTTGACTACCGGTTTCTAAACACTTTACCTAAATTGAAACTAACCAACTTATTATGGAGTGATATCCACCTTACATGGCAATTTCACTAACCCTACTCATTGTTACATGAATACTGTGCCCTCAAGTTAATGTGTGTAGTCGTCTAATATAACTCTAGTCTCCTGCAGGTTGGATGAAAAGTTGATGGCATTTGCGTGGTGCAAAAATTTTGGCACTTTCCCTGTGATTTCATTCTTCGCTGAAATCCCCCCCACCACGCGTGGCACACTTAGGCGTCCCCTTCACCTCTGTGACATCTGAAAGTGACGCAACAGCGAGTCCAGCTCGCACTGCTCTCCTCTACGGTGAAAATTTGAAGCTGCTGTTGTTAAGGAAGGAACCCAACAGTAGAGTATACTCCATCCAATGAAGTCGGGCTGGGAGAATAGGGAGATGTTGGCAGGGAACTGAGTTAGGGTGAAGAAAACCCAGGCGTTCGCAATACCTCACTCTTGGTGCCTGAATCACAAGATTAGTTTTTCACGCTCGCAAGTTCAGGGACTGCGACAATGATACCCCAAATTACAGCTGAAAGATGAGCATCAAAAATGACCATTTTAAGGGATACTTCAGATGGTTACGGATTCCAATTCCTATCTATCTACATAATACCCTGAAAGCCACCATAAAGGTGTGTGGCAGGGGGTGAACTCTCACCAAACATGCACTACATTTCATGCATAAAATTTGTAATTAAAAACTAAAATAGCAAAGCATACATGCAAAAACATGCTGTTAGTTGGGTTAGTTTTAAGTCCTTATACCAACATGCAGCTACCAATGTTATCCATTGCTACACTCGTACTGGGTACATTTACCGTTCTTCATATCCCTAATAGTACGAGGAAAAAAGGACATTTTGAATCTGTCAGTTCGGCAATCAATTTCTCTACTTCTGTGATTATGGTCCAGTCTACCATAGTAAGTTGGGGTCCCCAAAATATTTTTTAGCATCATCACTGAAAATATCGTCTTGGAATTTATTTAAGAGATTTAAGTCTAAATTTCAACCTGCGATCTGACAATGATTCCCAATTTAATTCATTTAATAGACTGGTTACGCTAATAAGGTAATACCGGTCCTTTAAATTCCTAATTTCGTCATTTGATGGTAGCTGTGTAAAGTAGAATTCGAAAACTCGACATCAAAACTCTACACATATTTGGAATAAACGACATATTTGGTAGTACAAAACATGCTCCCTTGATGGTGCGACGGTCGTTACGGCGATGGAGTCGGATCATTTTGTTAAAAGTCGGTCGCCACAAATTTGCTGGCGAGCCGACGCTGCGATCGCGTTGGACGGCGGGCGGTCGTAGCTGTAATTTTAGTAGATGAAGTGTTGATCTCGCGGAATAAAAGGTGAGAACGCAAGTACTTCAAATCTAATGATTAATCCTTTCAAGCCTCCGGAGGTGAACGATGGGTCGCGAATCGTTTTCCCCTATGATCCACAGCTCTGACTCATATGAGCCGAATTTCTTTCGACTTTACCGAATCGCCCCCAGGTCCTTTTCTCCGTTCCCGTAGGGGCACATGAACCGGAAAAGTAGCCAATCATAGCGCACGGCAGCGAATGTAGAACACGGAGGCCATTAATCAAACTTGTTTTGCTAATAGCACACAACCGAGAAAGGTAGAAATTCAATTTCTTGTGTGTTCAGAAATGGGGCGAAGAAAAGGAAGTTCGGAGTGGCGAAAATGATAACTCGAGCTATTGCCATCTTTCCTGTCCCTGACAACTACAGCTTAAATGATCCCTGAACACCTACGAGGAGAATAATCTTGCGATTAGGGCATCAGCCCTGTCCCACCGATGGAGAAAGCACACAAGTAGGGATCATATTTCAAATAAAACTAACTCGGTCAGTATTCGAGCCGGGGCCTTCACGATAGGCCACCGCACTAAAATGACACTATGAGGGGTGTGCTTGAATCGCTTGGTTTGATTCCGGTACGTAACTAAGGACTCACTCGTATGTTTTTATATTGTGTTCAGGATTATTCCGTACCGGAATCAATCTCGAACGATTCAAGCACACCCCCCCCCCCCCCCTGGGGGGTTATTTTGTAATCTCACTTTTTTAATGACTCTTTGCGGGAAGGCGGAAGAACCGTTTCGCTCTCTTAATGATCGACTCACGAACGGTTCGTGAATTGTCGAAGCTTCTGTCGGTAGCGCTATCTGTTGCCGATCTCGTCTACTTTGAATAAGCAAACGAGTGCCTGGCAACGGCGACCTCTATCTTCAAAAACGGAGGAATATGGTGAAGGTGAGTGAAAAATTGTTTTTCCCTATCATTTTAATTATTCGGATGACCTGTCAAGGTAATTCATGTCCGACAATCTCCTTTATACCAATATTGGAATTTGCATTTGTTTCTCGCTACATTTTACGTTAATAGTGTTTTAAAAAATAATTTGTTAATAATATACAATTCGTGATTTAAGAACGTAAAATTCCCTTTGAATCCGTAAAATCGTTTGTATCTTTCCCGCTCTTCCTTTTTTCCAACTCAAGCTTCAAGTGGAAACGATGGTGGCTCCATTTCACGTTCTTCATGAAGATGAGATGGGAACTAATGGCATGCGGAGATAATGAAACGGATCAAGAGTCGAAAGATACGGATCAGAGCAGATGAATAGTCTAAAAGACCAACACATGACCGGCAGTTCACCGTTTGAGATCCGAAGATGGTCACGCCGCCTGGGTGGCGGAGTTTAACTACGAAAACGTGACATTTTATGAAGTATTCTCACTAAAGAGAGATTACAAAATAACCCCCCTGGGCCCGAAACTAGATAGAGTAAAATACAAGCCTCACTCGCCACTCTGACCTTTGTTCCACAATGTGTTTATTTTACATTTGACTTTTTTGATCCATTATGTGAAATACGATTAGATCTCGCATTGTTAGCTACCAAAGAAAAGTTTTCATTCATTTACACTAAGCATCGCGTATTGATCAGAACGTGCATCATGAGCATGATTCTTTATGGCAGTGAGGCATGGACGATGACAGCAGCTGAGAAGAAAAGGGTATTCGAAATGTGGTGGCACAGAGGAAAGTTGAAAATAAAATGGATCGACCGAGTGGCAAACGAAGAAGTCCTAAGAAGAGTGGGAGAAAGAGAAGTGTGCTGAAAAAAATATGAAAATAAGACGGCTTAAGAACTTAATCGGCCATAGCTTAAGATACACGATGGACAGATGAAGAAAATCGTCGAGGGGAAAGTTAACGAAAAGAATGGAAAAGGCAGGTCTTGCTCTTGCATGAGGCATACGAAGCGAAGATTGGCAAGATTTGTAAAGGGACGGTATGATACTTATTTTAGCGTAACCAGTCAGTCTACTAGATGAACGAAAATGGGAATCATTGTGAAACCGTACGTTGAAATTTAGACTTAATCTATTTCCATAGTATGAGGCTCAACTAGGTGGAAGTTAAATCTGTGGAAGGAAACTAAGTTAATTTTTCACTTACTTAATCAATTATATACATTTCAAGACTATAGTTCTACTGATGATGTTAACAATATTTTGCGAACTCCAAGTGACTATGTTAGACTGGACCATTATCATAAAAATAGAAAAATTGATTGCCGATCTGGCAGATTCAAAATGTTCTTCTTTCCTCGTACAGTTATGAATACGAATAGATGTGAATCTACATCTACATCTACACGATACCCTGCAAGCCACCGCGAGGGTGTGTGGCAGGGGGTGAAGATCACCAAGCATGCACTACTGACATGCAACAAGCAAACTATAGGGTCTCATGCATCTAGTTTGTTAGTATATACACGGAGTATTTAAGGGAGTAATACATGCATCATGCACTACAGACTACTCTAAAATATTTCCCCTACCTATCCCTTTGCTATGCTGCCTATTATGTTCTCTTAAAGTACGGGGGAAAATGCCATTTTGAATCTATCAGTACGAGAATCTATCTCTCTAATCTTATTTATCTGTCGAATCTATAATAATACTCTGGTGTTTGTAATTTATGCCTAGTATCTTCATTAAAGCTATCCGATTGAAATTTTTATAATAGATTTAATTGCACTTTAACCTACGCTCTGATAATGATTCCCACCCTAATTCTTGCATTAATTCTGAAACACTACTCAACCTATCGTCACACCTTTTAACGAACCTAGCTGCTCCACGCTGCACTCTGTCTAGTTCTCTGATCAAGCCTAATTCATTAGGATCCCATACACTGGCTGCATACTAGAGGTGGGGCCTAACTAGAGAAAAGTAACATCGCTCTTTTGTCTTCTCATCACATTTTCCAAGTACTCTTTTAAAAAACCCTAGCTTTCTCTTCGCTCGACTGCATATTTCCCGGATGTGTTTTCCCCACAATAAATCTTTATTGATTGTTACACCTAAATACCTTACGGTTTCAACGCTTTCGATCTTCGTGTTACTAATTTTATAGTATCGCTCTATCGAATTATTCCTCCTCCAAAAAGTCATAGCTACTCACTTTTTAAGGCTAATTTCTAACTGCCATTTGTCGCACCACTCGTGAATTTCATCTAAAGAAAAAAAAATGAATGTATCCAATAGTAGGTATAAATACTAGTGTATCAATGGATAGCATAGGCAGTCGCATGTTGGTATAAGGACTAATCCAACTAACAGCATGTTTTTGCTAACTTGCTTCGCTATTTGTATCTTTTTTTACAAGGTTTAGATTAGAATACAGTTCGTAATCTTTTTATGATGCAATGCATGTTTTTGTGATTTCATCCCCTGCCACACGCCTTTATGGTGCCTAGCAGGGTAGTGTGTAGATGCAGATGTAAATAAAAAGTGATGTAAGCATTGTTATCCCGCAAGGTGGCGGACATAATATGTTAATATAGAAAATACATTGACTTGTTATTAGCCGATTGCAGACCATAAGTTGCGCGTTCAAGAGTTCCTATTAGAAGCTAATAATATTTTTATGGCGATTTCGTCAAACGCAGAGTATTGGATATGAATCTCTATGATACCCAATATATTGTCTTCATGATAACACCGAAAGAAAAACACGAGCCAAATCCACAAAAATAAACTTTACTACGACCCGGGTTTCACTGTATTACAGCATCGTTGGCTCGTGTTTTTCTTTCGGTGTTGTCATGTTTCGCTTCCACTCCATATCGCCTGTATCTTCAGAATATTGTCTTCAGTTTAAATGCTGCCTAATCTGAGTTTCATTCGTTAGTTAGTGTATGCTTCTGTCTGGCTATTACCACCTTCTTCAGACTCGAACACAATGGAAGGTATACGTAATACTTCCAACCCCTAATTACAGTTGACTTGAGGCCTACCCGATTTGAGAATTGTTTTTATCTTCACCTAAATAATAATACAAGTATCAGAGTGAGTTTTTTTTAAACTTTAACCCATAGCTATCACTTATGAGGACGCGTATATAAAGTTTCACGCAAATATGTGCATTGACAAAATTTGCTCCGGCCACCTTACATGGCTACATGGGGTAATCAACCATTAGGGGTGTTTACTGGGAACCAAAATCGCTATTTTGCACACGAAATCGTTAGATGGAAACGATAAATGAAATTTAGTGAAAAAATTAATCTTCTAAACCTTCACCCATAAATAAAAAATTTTAATGCGCAAAAGCTGAAGCCCATCGAACGAGCTCTGTTAAGGATTACTCCGTAATCCACCTCCCCTCCTTGACTGTTTTGGGAAGAACGGGAGGGGAGTGGAGGTGGGGAGGGGAGGCCTGCTTGCAAAGCTCCTGCGCATCCTATAAATATCCCAAAATAACTGAATAACGAAATTCATTAAGTAAATTTCGTGTGTATATTGGCGTGCATAAAAGCGTACTGAAGTTTACATACTTCTTCACAAATTAACATGTAGTTGAAAGTGCAACGCCTTCCGAATACCCCGAATGAAGTCTAACAACAACTTCCATTGGTAAAATCAGCTGTGTCCTCAATTACGATTGGGCGAAGGAGCCGCACAGTCTTAGTTCAATTGGACGACGGACGGGATGACGCACGAAGTCTTCTGCACGTATAATCAAGCGAAAGGGTTAAAAAAACATCAGGTTTTCGCCGCTTCTAACTCAAGAACCTTCAAGCGGATCGATGAACGGAAAAATACGGGTCTTCTTATTTGACAAACTCTATCAAATTCTGAAATTAAAAATATAGGGTCAACGAACCCATTGCGCTCAACCTACGCATTCGATCACTCCCATGGCTTTAATTATTATCAGTTAGGTGAAGATAATGAAGACATTTCTCATTTCTATTAGAGCTCTTGGCATCTGATTTTAGTGGTGTGAGGCAATACAAATATGTATTTAGTGATAACAAACAACAAGGAACAAATATCTTCGCTTCTGAAGAAGGCAGTGATAGCCAGAGAAAAACATACACCCCAACTGACGAATAAAACTCAAGCATTGGCTGAACTGAAACTATGGACAAGATATCGGGCAGCATAGCGATTCATTTCCAATACAAGGTGTTTGACGAAATCGGCTGAAAAAACACTTTGAGCGTTTCACAGGAATACTTAACAAAGCCGCAAAAAAAGATTGCCTGCAATTAACCATTAATAAAGCAATGGATTTTCTATTTTCACGCTTAACTTCTCCATATCTCGTCCACAATCTTTCAAATTAGCATGCTGCAATTCGCCGACGACATAGCAGTCATAGCAGAAACAGAAAGAGATTTAAAGAAGACACTAGGAAATATGGAAAGGACAATGGCCAGATATCATCTGAATATCAATAAAAAGAAAACTAAGGTATTGGTGTGCAGTAGGAGAAAAGAAGCCAGGGGCCATGTTAAACTAGGAATATTGCTCACAGTATCAGGCGTCACGTAGTGGAAGTGAGACATTGGATGAGCAAAAAACTTTAGCACTTTTCCACGATGTATTAAAACAATAAAATTACACAACACGTGTTTCGGCTTACTAAGCCATCATAAGGTGCATACTCGGATACAGATGATGGCTTAGTAAGCCGAAACACGTGTTGTGTAATTTTATTGTTTTAAATACATTGTGGAAAAGTGCTTAAGTTTTTACTCATCCAATTAAATTAGGAAAACTAAAAATTGAGGACGTGGAAGTGTTCTGTTACCTGGGAACCAACGATGGACGAAGTAAAAAAGAAATAGTAGGTAGAATAGCCCAGGCAAATTTCATTAGAATATACGAGTATATCTGAAGCATGCTACAGTATGGCAGCGAAACATGGATGATAACAGCAACGGAGAAGTCAAGGCTGGAATTCGTAATGTGGTACTACAGAAGAATGATGAATATTAAATGGATCGACCTGGTAAGTGACGAGGAAGTCCTAAGAAGTTTAGAAGAAAAGAGAAGTATGGTGAACGGAAAGAATGGAGAAGGCAGACCTGGTATGCGGGATACGGAACAAGTTTTGAAGATGTAAACGAGAAGGATTACGTTTATAAGAATAAGAAAATCAAACTTAGGAATGTTGACCGATGATCACGACTCTATCATGCCTACGATAAGCCATGACAGTGATTCAAAGCTGTGCTACGTAGAATTTACCATTTGAATATTGGGAATATTATCTTAGCATTGCTGACGATGAAAATTGACCAGTGTATCCATATTTGATTGGATCCATTCAGAGCTAGGTGACCAACAACCATTGATTATCTCCTTATTAACTTTAACACTAAAGATTTCACTTTGCTAACGTCAACTAAATTGTGACAAAGCAATGATTAGATACCAAAACATTATTGTTGATTGAAGATTGAAATTAAAATGTTAAAAATCACAAAGATATATTAAAGAAGCAAGCCTAATGAATAACGTTCTATAATTAATTTTAATATCCTACAAAGATACAGTTCAATTCGGAGGGATAGATGCTCAATGAAGAGAAATATTTTCAGAAATCAGCGAATTAAGTTTTTTTTCCAGTGGTTTCTGCAATAAAATAAACAATAAATATGAGGCATATATTTTAAGGTACCTCATCATCATCATCATGGGTCAACAATCCTAGGATTGGTTTGACGCAGCCCTCCACTTGTATCTTCTATCGGCCAACCTCTTCATATTGACGTAATTCTTCTCTTTTACATCCTTTACAACTTTCTCCATATATCTCATACGAGGCTTGCCTTTTCCATTCTTCCCATTCACTTTTCCTTCGACGACTGTCTTCATTAGGCCATCGTGTGGTCGATTAAGTTGTCGAAATGGTTGATTAAGTTGTCCCGTCTTCTTTTTAGGGTATTCAGAAACTTCTCTTCTAAGGACTTCCTCGTTACTTACTCGGTTGTTCCATTTAATCTTCATCAGTGTTATGTAGCACCACATTTCAAATGTTTCCACCTTTTCCGCTGCTGTCATCATCCATACCTCACGTCGTCCATGCCTTTTTAGGATTATCAGTAGACATCTCTGTTCTCCTACTCTTCTTAAGACTTCTTCTTTTGTCACTTGGTTGAGCCATTTTGTCTTCATAATTCTTCGGGTAGCACCACATTTCACATGCTTTCAGCCTTGACTGCTCCGCTGCTGCTATCGTCCATGCTTCGCTGCCAAATAGTAAATTTCTCCATATGTATGTTCTAATGAAATGTTAACGTTAACCTAATGATATGAATAGTTGAAATCTATACGGTAGCTTCCCCCTCTGCTTGTTCATTATTTGTAATAAATCGCGGCCGTAAAAAAAATAAATATCGTCTTACACGAATTGCTTCGGAAAACCGGCTACTGCAGTAGCAGATCTGTTCCCATCCATTTTATTTTATGCACTATTTAGAGATACTGAATTGTACTTTCGTGTAACCATAACTTATTATGTAAATTTGAGAACTTTAAACCAAAATTTGTGTAACTATAACGGACAAAGCAATCTGTTACTTAAATCAGCAGAGTGAAAGGTGATTGCTGCTGGAATACCTGAATAATTGGTAAGTTGAATTCCAGACCTCTTTTTTTTAATATAAGGACGATTTCAGGAGTTTAGGTCCTTTTTTTTTTAAATGAAAAAAATTTTAAGTTTTGGCCGACGACGTTTCGGAAAATATATTTTTTCCTTCTTCAGGGCTAAAAATGGGATGAACCACCAAAGAAATTAAGTAGCATGATTTACAGGATGTTTACAGTGCTCAATGCTTTACAATATAATTTTTTTTACAAATTTTAACGCCTAAAAATTACAAGGAATAAATTTTAGAAAAATTAATAAAATTTAATAAAAGAACTGACATTTCTAATTTAAGTAAAATATATAACAATTCAATGCATCAAAATTTAAAAATTATAACACATAGACCTTAGCAACAATATGCACATTTGTATACAAATACACCTTATAGAACTTAAGGTATGTAAAATTTATTCCGTGCAATTTTTTGGCGTTCAAATTTGTAAAAAAAAATATATTGTAAAGCATTTGGTACTGTAAACATCCTGGAAATCATGTTACCTATATTCATTGGTGATTCATCCCAATTTTAGCCCTGTAGAAGGAAAAAATATATTTTCCGAAACATCAGCCAAAAGTTACATTTTTTTTCATTTTAAGAAAGGCCTAAACTCCCGAAAAATCATCCATATAATATCTGGATATGTAATCTACAATCGCTACAGCGAGTATTTGATCCTCCGTCTATGCTCGACCTTAAGCCATGTTATGTGCTAGGAAAATATTTTTAATACAAAACAGAATTTCTCCGGTGAGCATTTTAGCTCCAAAAAATTAGTAATAGAACGAAAGTGCTTCAAAAATGACTGCTGTTAAAGAATTTAGGTTAAGTTATTGGGTTTATTTAGGATATTGATCTAGAGTATTGCTACTCATTTGTTTCATAGTACTATCATATTGCCGTAGGTTGCGATACTGTAGTTTTATTCCGAATTCATTCTCCCTTCAGTCATCGAGAAATTCAGGTACCTTCGATGGCTAATGAATTCGGACACAGCATTAGTCACCTCGTCAGTTCACCTTAACTCTTTAAAATGTAAAAGACTCTTCACTTCCTCATTTTCCCCTCTCACGCAGTTCGATGCGTAGTCCAACCACATTCCTTGTCTTCTGCGAATTTCCCAGCCATCCACACCTTTCTCTTCTGTTTTCTCTTTCATCTTCTCTCTACTTACTCATTTTCAATGGCCATGTTTCATAATTATTTTACTCGGTGATTAGCTTCAAAGTTTTGTCTTTTTAGAAGTTTCCACTAATTGTATACCCGTCACTTATGCCCTAACCGTAAAATATTCTACAGGCAATGAAATTCTACATCTTAGATTCTCAACGGGAAACATGCACACATTCAATCATCAGTGTTTACAAATGTTTCCGCACTAATAGGCGCTTCAGACCCGGAGGAAAGTTATGTACTAGATGGTAATAGAAGGGTGGAGAGAAACCAGGCGTCGGAATTAGCCGGCTCTTAACGAAAAGGCGCCAAGGGGACAACGGCTTAACGTCCCATCTGACGGACAGAGTACTGTACTCGAATGCTCTCCACAAAACGCTCAAGCAGGGGCGGATTCACCAATCAAAAATATCTTCCACTGCCGGGAGTCGAACCTGGGCCCTCCCGGAGACAGGCAAGTACTTTAACCTCTACACTATCCCTTGGTTGCATCGTTGCTTCGTAGCAGCTATTTGTCCCAGGGGACGTTTACATCCTTACTTGTATATCTATGCCTCGTTTTAGCTTCATAAGCAGTTTCTATTTTTATAATTTTGCATGCTCTAATTTACAACCGGAGTTTTTTCGTTTGCCCCCAATGCCCGGTTTTTTTTACATCCAGAGCTTGTTATGCATAGTCGGTTCAATTATTTCCAGGACTGAATTCTGTAAGAGGAAAAAAGAGGTGCAATCTCTCGAATTACTGCAAAGTTACGTACACTGAAGCCTCCCAATCAGCTTTAACTGTAGCGAGGATCTGCCTCGTGCACAAGTATTTTGCGTTCGTGTCAGTGTTAGTTTATGTGTTGCCATTTTTATGTATTATCATTTATTTTTATCGCGACAAAATGATGAAAAAGGGCATGTTAGTGCTGTCGAAATCATAGTAAAGTGTTTTAAATTGTTTTCGCGTTTCAAGAACTATCGTGAGGCCCTAGAAGACTATTCTCATGCCAGTACACCGGTGATCAGCCGAAGCGGCTAAACGTGGACCGTGTACGCGCGATACCCGAAAAACAGGCTTCAAAACCATGTCAGGAGAACTCGGTATTGCTAAGGGCACCATATGTAGATGTAGGTTCGTCAAAAGGTGTTACGATACGTTGAGTAGTGTTTCAGAATTAATAAAAGAATTAGGGTGGAAATCATTATCAGAGCGTAGGTTAAAGTACAGATTGAATCTATTAGAGAAATTTCAATCGGATAGCTTTACTGAAGATGTTTGGCACATATTAAAACACCAGCGTGTTATGCTAGATTCGACCAGATATATAGGATTAGAGAGATAGATTGTCGTACTGATAGATTCAAAATGGCATTTTTCCCGCGTACTATAAGAGAACAGAATAGGCAGCACATCAAAGTGATAATATTTTAGTAGTCTGTAGTACATGATGCATGTATTAACCCCTTAAATGCTACAGATACTAACGATCTAGTTGCATGAGGCCCTATTCGCATGTCAGTAGTGCATGCTTGGTGATCTTCACCCCCTGCCACACACCCTCGCGGTGACTTGCAGGGTATCGTGTAGATGTAGCTATGCATTTATCACGCTTGAAGATCAAGCGTGCGAAAGATGTGAACGAGGTTTGTACCGCATCGTACAAGCCGAGCAAAAAGACCAACAGGTGTCCATGAACATTGTTGAGGCGGACGAATTGAAGGAGAAGAATTACGTAGGTAATCCCGTAATAGGTTGACCGATATGAGGTAATAAGAATCGAGTGGAGAACTGCGCTAAACGATCTCAGTACTGAATGATGATGCCCTATATGGGGGTGCGAGTTTGAATTCGTTGGGATTATCTCGAATAGGTAACCAAGGAGTCACGTGGTACATACACGAATAGTTTGCAAATTTAGTGTGTCTGAATCGCTTGCTACAATATCATCAATTGTTTTTACTTGTGTTTTTCTCATTAGTATCGACTGTAGAGCCCACAGATGAGATAAAACACAAGTGTACACAACGAAATAGGCTGTAATCAGCGGTTTTAACACACCAAATTTGCGCCCCATTAGTGTTTGTACCACGTGACTCCTTGGTTGCCTATTCGAGATTATCATGACGGTTTCCAACACAACCCCGTAGATTAGTCTACATATTTCCAGGTTCTGATTGGTTCTTAGCAACGACATCTTGCTAAACTTTTATAAGGGATAAGAAGGTATTAAAGCTCTAGCGTATAACATGAAAAAAATGAAAACTATCCCAAAGCCGAAGTATATGTATGATAGACTCAGAATAAAGGCACTAACACAAAAGAGTTGAACTGTGGATTGCCCATTGCAAAATACATTTAAAGATTTCCCTATGAACCACCTCTAAGGCGTGTGGTTAAGGATGAATTATCTCTTCTCATCCACTACATCAAAATCATCTACTTACATGTGTATTACTAAGGAGCACAATAAAACTTAATAATGAAATACATGTCCAGCTAGCGCAAAGTTTATTTAATCATAATTTTTTATTAACGCGGGAATACTGATTATAATTGGTAGTGTAGCACCCAAAGGTGTAACTTATTTCGGTAACATGAGTAACCGCCAATGCAAATTATTCATACGATTTCGATCCACATTTTACGTAAATACCCACTTGTGAGCTGAAAAACGCCACAAACTTCTAAAAAAAATTTTCGAACATTTAAACCACTTTGAGAATGGCGCCCGGTACCCAGCTACGCGATTTCAAGGCCGTAGGATTGCCTATCACGAGACGATTGAATATTTTCAGCTTGTTTAAATGCGATGTAAAACGGATGACACACCAAATAATGCGCATACTTCTTTATTTTACTACGAATAAATCGGAGTATATGTGAGGTTACACCGTTGTTATTCTTACTCCAAGCAGAATACTCTTTGCTGAGGGACCAGATACGAGCGGCTGGGAACTATGGCAACGCAAAAAACACTAAAAAGCATGGGATATGTAAACTTGGGTAGTGTTGTGTGTATTTGCTTTCATCAATGCGCCATTGATAATGAAATTCCGAAAATTGTGCTAACTTGTTGGAGTGGAAATTTATCATCTCAGTTTTTACACTCTGTAACAAACTGATGTACAGTTGTCTTCGTAATTTTATATTCTACAGAATAATTTGGTTGAAGTTCCTCCACCACGTGTATTCTGAGGCTGTATTGTGCATACATGGTATGTACGATCTTTGTAATAGCTCTGGAAATATATCTGCTAAGGAATCCGTTTTCCCTTCTGTACTAGGTCTGTTTTGAACAGGGGTGGACAAAACTGCTATTTCATAATAGCAGTGGCTAACAGCTACTGCTGACTCGAATTAGCAGTTGTGAAAAGCAGTTCATGTTAGCAAATGCTAATCGAATCATTGAATGACTATCATTTTTTTGCGTACTGGTGGACTAGGCTCAATCAGCAATTCTGGCAAATTTAGCGTAAAAAATCTGTGTTTACTCAGCAATGGCGAGTGATAATACTTTCCCGAATAGAAATTAGCAGCTATTTCGGCCTGACGTTAGCAGTTGCTATATGCTAATGAATAATAGCAGTTGAAAAGTAGCAGGTAGGGAATTAGCAACCCATCCCTAGTTTTGATCTCTTAACAGATACCATGACCCGTAAAACTCTCAGTTTTTTTAGGTACGTTGTGTAGTTAGGAATATTTTTAAATACTACGCTGTTTCCTGAAGTTTCAACTTGCGTACGAAACATATAGCGGATATAGTTTGTCGGTGAGGAACGGGGATCTTTTCATTTTTGCCTTATACATGCGTGCATTACGCTATAAGATAATATGTGGTTCCATTTTTTTCATACTGATTATTTTTCAATATCTTACCGAGCGATTTATCGCGTTTATAATCTAGTATGGCTACATAATAATGCCATATCAGTGACTTTTATTTTCATTTCGATAAAAATTTTTGGAGATCCTCGGACAGTGTCATCAAAAATGGAACTGAAGTCCCATTTGTTGTGTTGTGATGCTGTTTAGTTTATTTTGCTTCCTATTATGACGTCATTAATCGAAATTTGTATGTGTTTCCGATGAATGAAGGTAATTATAATTTTTTAATACGTAAACGATTTGTGGCGTAACTTGAGGAATAGGTTCTTCTTAATGAAACATAAATCTTGTTTTTTCCGCGCAGAATAATTACTGTTCTACTAACGTTTCCACATCAAAGGGAATCAGGTAATAACAAGGCAATCATAAATTCATGTAATCACCAGGTTATTACGAATTATCAGGCAGTGATCATGATGTATCATTGAAACCTATGTTGTTTATTACTTATTCTGTGTTGAAAAATGTCTTCCGCCCCGTTACATTTTTATCGATGCACAAATAATAATCGATTGGTATACCTGGAATCGACATGTTCACGTATTCTAGTGCTATTTATTTTATTGCATAGCAATTTCTACCTTTTGTGAGGATAAGTATGCATGTACTAGCATCGTGAAACCAATCCATCAGAACTTGCAATTAGTCAAGTCCTACTATAATTTTTCTGTTTGGCGTTTAAATGGTCTGACGTCTCTGTAATGCGTAACGCACACAAAGTTATTACGAAAAGGCCCGAATGGGTAAAGCGATAAGTGCTTGTATAATGTTACGCAGACATGGCTTTTGGATGAACAGAAGGTAAACCAGCTGGAACGGCCTTGAATACGTGGAGGGGGGAAGGAGGAGGTCTCTCTTAAAAAAATTAGACCGAGGGAAAACGGAGAGAAGCTCCTCAGCTCCCGTTACCTTTCGCGAAATTAAATTCCTGTTCCTCTGTTCGAGTTCATTAATTGACAGCATTGTTACGCAACAGTTATATCATTGCATACTTTGCGACACTTTGCACGGCGCGGAGTCAGGTCTTCCAGTCACAATCCAACTATATCTCGCAATCGCTCCGCGTCCTCACTTTCCCTCTAAACCTACTTCTGCCCCCTCCCTTGGCTCCTTGCCAGAGCGAGAAAGTTGAATGGAAAAGAGGGGCCCCTCCCGTCCAACGCTCGCCCCTTGGCAACCAGCATTTTTATGAGCGAGAGAATTCTTTCTCGCTCGGAAGAGATCGTATATCGCTTCGGTAGGATGACTTACGATTACTTTTGAAAAATCAAACCATCTCCGCTCCCTGATCATGCTGCACAGAACCAATAAATCATGAAGGATTCTTCATTCCCAACGACCGTATTTACACACGCATAAGACGCAAACGCCGTAGATATAAGACGCACCTCATCCCATTATTGACCATTCATCATTTTTTTTCTTTCTTCATCCTGCTTTTTTTTCTCTTTCTTTCTTTCTTCTTTTCATTTTTCAGTTATCAGTAATAATAATGTAAATAAATTCACTTTGTAATCAGTCGTGCACAGTCATTATGTATTATAAATCTGTGGAATTTTACAAAGTGAATGAATTTACATTATCAATATGTGGTTCCACGAAGTCAAGCCTAGCAATTTGTTATATATTCAGTTATCAGATTTGTCTTTTTATTTTTCTGTGTATTTTCAATTTTTGTTTTAAATTTTGTCTTTTGCTTTGTAGTCGTACATTTTTATGCATGTAAAATTGCATATTCTGCTGCAATTATGTGTATATTTGTGATCTTGGATCTAATATAACCTCTTTCGATGTACGTTCATGAGCCCTGGGCTTAGGGGTAGAGGGGACATCGGGCCTCATCTAGCCCAGGTAAAAATAAAACAGAAGTCCCCAGATTTTGAGGGGAAAATCGTGAAAAATCGTTTAATCACGCATAAAGAGCCAGAAAAATAATTAACCAGGCACGAAAATGGGGTTAATTGAGGTTAAATTACCTCAGAATGGCACATTTTTGTTTTATTTTAAAACAACAGGGTAATCCCACTTACTGCAAAGATAGAACGAACCTATTTCGCGAACGGTGAGTACGAATCCATAACGCGATTTTCACGATGGTTCCTCTGTCGTACACTTGTATAAGACGCACACACGTTTCATACGCACTCCACTTGTTGGACCTCAAAAATAGATAACAAAAGCGCGTCTTATATGCGTGTAAATATGGCATATACGTAAGTAATGGTAGCGGACGTAACTTGGTGGAAATCCTTCATAGTTGGAGCGTTCGAAGAGATATCTACTTGGATGTTTCCACATGTATTTTTATTTCCGACCATGGTTTTGGTACGGAGTATCATTATCAAGGTGATAATGATATTCTGCATCTAAACCATGGTCGGAAATAAAAATACATGTGGAAACATCCAAGTAGATATTTTTTTTAACGCTCCAAATATATAGGTAACATTAGGCATGCACAGTATATGAAACATTGAGCCATGTGCTTCACGTTCGTTCATTTTTTGTAACTTAATCACAAAGCGAAAACAACATGATCACACTCTTACCTTGCGTCCTGCTTTTTCGTGTTCCTGACCTGCTCAGCTCTTTCAAAGCTTACTTCAAAACGCTGAATGACCGGTTCCGTCGATATAGCAGCGAAAGAAATGAAAATGTGTATAACATTCGGGTCGAGCTCCGGAAAATTAGCTCAGTCACTGTGTCACACTTTAATAGAGCCGGTTCTGCCTTTATCCCGAGTATGTTTAACGTCTCGCTGACTATATCTACTAATATTTACATATGCTGTTAACTTGTGAAAGCAATGGGGAATATGCATTAATTTTTTTTCTCGTGTACTAATGATGTTTGTACATGATACGGAGTTTTCTCACAAATTTAAATACATAAGCCAAATTGTTCTATGCCAACCACAAATATTTATTTAGTGCTATTAAAATGTTCCCGAAAATACCTAGATTTATGTCACGTGGCCTGAAACGTCAATGCACGGTAAAGTTCTATAATGCCACTGAAACAGACTTTAAAATTTAGAAGCGGATTTTTAGAAGAAAACGAAGCAAATAAATTGTTTTGAAGTTTTTTTAGTTGCTCCTTCATGGAAATGATGATCGGAAAGGGATTTAAAAAAGCGCAATCTGACAATTTGCCTCTGGTTGACTCACTTATGATGGCATCTTTCTTTAAAAAACAGCCATTGCTTTTTCTTAGCAGAGATTAGTGGAGTGAAAGCAAACAGGATATTATACAGGTATTACATACTTTATACACAAATTGCTAGTTACGATCCATACTAACTACCAATAAAAATGCGGAATACATTCGTTTATTGCATTAAACAAATGAGGTAAATATATGCGTTTTCTCCATGTATTCATTAAACAACTTGCCGCCTCGTACAACAGATAAACAACACCCATAGTAATACCGTGCGGTGCCATGACGGCTTATTAAAAACATGACGTCATTGCATGATGACGTCGTGTTTTTAATACGCCGAAAACTTACAATTTTTAAAGATTAATATTTTTGTAGCACTGCTTAAGGAGGCTCCACCGCATTAAGAGTAGATGTCATTTTTGTGAACATTTCAGGACACATCATTTTTTGGCCCTAATACCGATTGTCAGTAAAATAATCAGACCTTACCATAATACATTTGAAGAAAAGACGTTGAAAATCAGCTAATTTGTGCGTGTCTATACGGCAGAGCATGGCACTTGCAGTAAAATTGTAGATCATTATGTAAAGAGAGATGTCGTTTTGACTACAAACTTAAATAAGATGCGCAATTTTATGTAGAATTTAGCATTGTTAAAAAACTACAACCTTACCACACTTGTTTAATGGATATTAATAAATGTTCGCTCGAAAAAAAGCAGAAAAGCCTTAGTTACATGAAAGTGGCGCCACAGTATGTTGTTATCATTGGCAACGGTACTTGTGACGGAACGTGCTTACAAGCCTAAATACTAACTTAATTTAGGAATATACCTTGCCAAGGTCCTTCTTATATTTTTTTATGTAACTTAAATATTTCATTGGTTATTGACATGGTGTAATTAATACCAATGCTTCCAAATGGTAGCAGCATCGATATTGCCAAACAATTTTCAAAAATACGAATAATAATAAAATTGAAAACAAAGGGCCGTATTTGCAAGGGAATAGTTTAAAACTAAGTAATAAAATATTAAACCTATTTTAGAACACGTAATAGCAGGAATGAGCATGCGTTCTCACTTCGGAAATTAAACGTGGCAACAACACGTCAGCCATGTTCTGAAGTCAAAATGCGTTAAAAGAGCTTGTAAAAAATAGAATGCAACTACCTCGCACTATATAATAGCATACTCATACAATTATTGTGCATGCGTTATCACACTATATATGATTTTCCTAGATGTGTTTTTCTGGATCTGTATTTATTCATTTAATAACATAGTTCTTGTACGGGATTTTGAATAGCGGATTCACGGTGGAAGCTCCTTAATACTTAAGCAAATTCTTAAGCATTTGAGACAGAGAAAACAACCATGAACACAATGCATTTGGCAAGGGATTACTATACCAAGGTGCAGTATTTCCATTTCATTTTGTAATGTTCCTTACGATCTTTCGTTATTCTCCTGAGGGAATATAAATGTTGCAACTATCTTTAGATGCTTTTCCTTCCCAATTTCCCCACAAAAAAACGTATATGATTTCACTCCACAAGCATTTGATTCATTCGTCCACCTCATTGCTACCGAATTGATCAGTCCCCCACCATTGTCTGCTGGAGTCTATACACCTACAAGCAATTGAAAAATGGCGTGAAACATGGCAGTTAAAAAAATTGAAGTAATGAATTTTTGGAAAAAGAATAGTTCTCCTTGTAGCACATACAATATAAGCAATAATGAAATAACAAACGTGGAATCCATTAAATATCTTAGAATAAGACTGACACATGATCTTTCCTGGGGTAAACACATACGTGAAATAATGGGTCAAGCTAATCCAGGACTGGGATTCATCAAAAGATTACCGGGTAAGTGCGACGGCCTTGTACGAGAAATCTGCTACTTTTCCCTTGTTAGACCTCGTTTGGAATATGCTATCCTAAGTCTATGGAATCCCCACGAAATCGGTGTAAATAATGAACTTGAACGTTTGCAGCGAAGATCGGCAAGATTTGTAAAGAGAAAAGTTTATGGAAGGGACGGTACGATAACTATATTAGTGTAACCAGTCTATGAAATGAATTAAAGTGGGAATCATTGTCGGATTGCAGGTTGGAATTTAGACTTAATCTCCTAAATGAATCCCAAGACAATATTTTCAGTGATGTCGTTAAAAATATTTTGCGAACCCCCAAATTACTATGGTAGACTGGACCATAAACACAAAATTAGAGAAATTGATTGCCGAACTGACAGATTCAAAATGTCCTTTTTTCCTCTCACAATCAGGGATATGAATAGCGGTAAATATGTTCGATACGAGAGAATCAATGTACAGCATAAGTAGCTGCATGTTGGTATAAGGACTAGAAGGTAACCCAACTAACAGCAATTGCATGCTTACTTTGCCATTTTTATCTTTTTTAAATGGTGAAGTTTAGAGTAGCATATTAATACTAATCCTTTTTTATGCATGTTATGTAGTGCATGTTTGGTGAGAAATCACCCCCTGCCACACACCTTTATGGAGACTTGCTGGGTATTATGCAAAAGTAGATGATATGTAGTGCATGTTTCGTGAGAATTCACCCCCTGCCACACTTCTTTATGGTGGCTTGCAGGGTATTATGTAGATGTAGATGTATGACCTAATATCTGTCGCCAATTCAGCTAACTTCTTATTGCTAAAAGTGTAAGTTAAATCAAAAATACTCAAAGTAATTCAGATATACATACAGAATGTTCAAGATATGACATTCCGTATGCTCACATTACACAGAGGCAATTACATCTGATTAAGCACACAAGCAATCAGATGTAAACAAGGATGAGTATAGATCCAGAATTAGAGAGAGTAGGTGCCTCCTGAAATGGTGATAAGCTCGCTGGAAGTGATAAGGCAAAAAACATAATGATCCTAGAAGCGAACAAGGCGTGTGTTGATGAATATTTTGAAGAAAGTTTAACGCACTTCCCGAAAAGAAGTCTGAACTCCTAGAAGAACTGAAAATTATCATTTTGCGAAAGGACCGGTAAATGTTTGTATCCATAAAATGAGCAAGTAGCTATCCTATCACACTCCATATGAGCAGGTAGGTTACTTCTGTCAATCCATGTACCTCTTTCGGGAAAAGATTGTTTTATTCACTCGTTAGGCGAATAAAATTGACATTTTCTTAACTGAAATTATGTCTCCCATACCTTTGGGTCGAGAGACGGTAAACCAACGGCAACCTCATTTCCACTCTGCGTTATCTCGAGTAATTGAGTAATACAATCCCAGACATACTTGTTCTTTCAGTCCATTAGCATAACGAGGACATGTCTGCCTTAGTCGTCGTGGCAGACGACAACCGTATACCTCCAAGAACAGAATAACTGCTTCGGAGGAATTAAATCTGCCTACGGTTAACTCTTTCTACACCGTAGATGCTACCATTACAAACCATTTCAATCGAGATGAAAGACGTCCAGGGAGGGTTGTGTTTGTAACCGTCGGCATTATCTCGAATGGGTAGGTAACCAAGGACTCACGTGGTCATCATCATCATCGGTCAACAGTCGATTGGTTTGACACAGCCAAAAATAGTTTTCATAGCAACTGACATCTTCTCAATCAAAAATATGGTCACTTGAACCAAACTAAAATTAACAATTTTGTAGGTTTCTGTAGATATTTCGCAACGACTCGAGGTGAAAAAAATCTCAAATAAAATGTCATCCATTTTGTAAAAAAAACACTATCTGTAATAAAATGTAATGTAAAAAAATACTATCTGTAACGTAAAAAATACTATCTGTTATGTTGTTGGGTCACTTTTGGTGGGTATAACATTACGCTCAAAGAGAAAATAGTGGAAAAAAGAAGAAATCAATTTGCACTGTATAATTGGAAAAGAGAAAATAATGGTGGAACTGAGCTATCCTGGAACTTTTCCGGTGCAAAAATAGTAATTTTTAATAAGCAACAACTTTTTGGCATGATTTCACAAAAGTGGCGAAAAGACAAAATCAATAATACATTTTTCAGAAGTCTTCATAAAGAATACTCAATTGGCAGATCCAAAATTGGATCAAATCATCATTTATCTGTCCATACAGATAAATTTATCTGTTCTGGCTAGGTGAATTTATAGTATTTTTATCTTATGTTCAGACAACAAATTTGGAGAATCAAGGATAAGAGCAGCCTTTATCTGAGGCTTCCGCGGTGATTATCACTATTAAAGACTTTCGGTCGTCACTCGGCGTTATGGTATCTTTTAATAACAACAGTTTCTCCAACCATACCGCAGGCGTCTTCAGGTCTGAGGTGATGATGCGTAATATCCTTGGCCGTCCAGAGCTAACCAACCTAGGGCTCTCATTTACGTACGTAAGACGGCCAAGACGCCAGCAGTATAGCATGAGATGATGTTGTCGCTAAAATATATATCATAATGCGCAGGAACGCCCGAAAGCCTTCATTAAAGCCTTTTTAATTGATACACAGCTCCCGTTATTTTCCCATCATGATTGATTTAAAAATTTATTTGCGCAAATGTATTTTAACGTGAAAAGATGAGAGCGATTAGGCCAGAGTATTAGGACACGAATGATCTAATCTGAATCGTGGGAGTATTGATTCCGCCATAGAGGAGAAATACGTCAGGTTCCTATTATTTTTTTATATAGTCTTGATCAAAAATTTACAACATCTGGTGTGCATATTTTAATCCGTTCGATTTTAAAACAACGATATATATCTTTCCTCGTTAATGAAAAAGTGAAAAAATTCAACGGCACGAAATCGCGACGGCAAACTATTGCATGCCGGTCAATTATACGTGTGACGTGACACTCTTTCCTCTACCTGCCACTAGGTGATGCTGCAGACGATTCCAAGCAGACCGTTATAGCTTATTAACTAATATCTGAGGTATATTTATCGAGTAAATTTATTATAGTTTACATTTTTTAGATTTAATTGAAAATTAACTGCCTAATTATTCAGTTTATTAATTTAAAAACAGTAAATATCCATTTTACAGAGCGTGTTGTTAAGTTGGCCAATAATAGCGTGAAATTCACGCTATGCTTCGTAAACTATTGCATAAATATTCACTGGAGCTGAGGGGCTTTGAAATACAATGGTTAAGTTCAGGAGAGGAATATTTTCTAAGCCTCGTAACGTAAACTATACACCTGTTACGTCAACAACAAGGCAATGTATTACGAGCTTTTTCTACATCATCATCATGGGCCAACAATCCTGGGATTGGTTTGACTCAGCCCTCCACTCGATTCTTCCATCGGCCAACCCCTTCATATTAAAGTAATTCCTCTCTTTTACATCCTTCACAACCGGTTCCCAAATTTCATTCGAGGACTGCCTTTTCCTTTCTTTCCGTCACTTTTCCCTCTACGATTGCCTTTATCAGGCCATCGTGTCCTAAGATACTGAGACACTATTGAGTGGACCCGTCTTCTTTTTAGGGTTTATCTCTTTTCACCCCCTCTTCTTAACACTTCCTCGTTACTTACTGAGTTAACTCGTCGAATATACAGTCGTGGACAAAAAGCTATGGCATTCCGAGGAGGCATTGGTCCGTCGTTGGGTAAGGTAGGTCTTTCAAATTATGCAGAAACCTGTGAAGATGCCGTGAGTTGGCGAAGTGAGGTCGCCAACAATTATCCTTTCCATCACCCGGAGGAGAGGGCAGCAGCTCTACTTCTCATGAGTGAAGGCGGAGACCACAGTGGTCGGTATAGCAGCACACATTTCACTACAGGCGTGCTAACATTTACTTTAACGGCTGTAGTACTGCGATGCGGAAGGCAAGGGGAAACCACCACATTATTATCCCGATGAGTCGCAGCTGCTCCACTCTTTTCTCTTTATCAAGACGTGATTGAACCCTCTCGAGTAAAATATTCCCGAGCTTTTTCATATGAACTTATAATAAACATTTAATTCTCTAGTAAACTGGGATGTCTCAAGCAAAGTTTTTGTGTAAAATGAATAGGTACATTTGTTGGTGCCAAGGTTTCCGCGGCGTAGTTCAGATGTTCTCTGCATATCGGGATCTGCGTCCGCGTATGTTGACTATAGGGGTGACAACAGTTACGCTAGCCGTGCTGCTAGCGTCTTCAGGTATGGAGGCTGTTCTTTCGCCGTCTTATACCTATAGGGCTGGTCGTGTCCGTGCTGCGCTGTGATTGGTCGGGATGGATGATTGTTTTCCATGCACAGTTTAAAGGATATCCACCATCTCTGTTGGAATTCGTGGGCGTTTCCCATGTCTCTATATTGCCTCTCTGATGAGCCTGGGATAATAGCAGCTCTCCTTTGCTATTATTCTTGCCTCCTCAAATGTAATCCCATGGCCAGGCTCGCTCCATGCATGTTCGGCATTGGCTGACAGTCTGAATTACTTATTTTTGGTCGCCCTTTGGTGTTATTTCGTGCCTGGGCCAATGGCTATGCTTTCTTCGCCAATGTAGGAACATCCGCAGGAGCATGGAGCACAAAAAAGGACGACAAAAAAGTAGCTTCCACACATTTGACCTGAAGATGCTAGCAGGACGGCTAGCGAAACTGTTGTCTCTCTCCCTAGTCAACATACGCGGACGCAGAACCCGATATGAATTCGGAATATGCTGCCAGTGTATGGGATCCCTACGAAATCGGTCTAAATAATGAACTTGAACGTGTGCAGCGAAGATCGGCAAGATTTGTAAAGGGACGGTACGATAACCTTATTAGCGTAACCAGTCTATTAAATTAATTAAATTGGGAATCATTGTCAGATTGCAGGTTAAAATTACACTCAATCTCTTGAACAAAGTCAAAGACCATATTTTCAGTGATGATGTTAAAACTATTTTGCGAACCCCCAACTTACAATGGTAGACTGGACCGTAAACACAAAATTAGAGAAATGGTTGCCAAACTGACAGATTCAAAATGCCCTTTTTTCCTCGTACAACTATGGATATGAATAACGGTAAATACCTATATCCAATACGAGTGTAGCAATGGATAAAATTGGTAGCTGCATGTTGGTAAAGGACTTGAAGCTAACCCAACTCTAACCGCATGTTTTTGCATGCTTGCTTTGCTATTTTTATTTTTTAAATAGTGAAGTTTAGAAATGTATATAAATACTAATCCTTTTTTATGGATGAAGTGTAGTGCATGTTTGGTGAGATAAATTGATAGCCGAACTGACAGATTCAAAATGCCCTTTTTTTCCTCGTACAATTATGGATATGAATAACGGTAAATATATCCAATACGAGTGTAGCAATGGACAACATTGGTAGCTGCATGTTGGTGTAAGGACTTGAAGCTAACGCAACTAACAGCATGGTTCGCTTTGCTATTTTTACCTTGTTTTTAAATAGTGAAGTTTGGAACAGTATTAAATATAAAGTTCAGACTACTAGTCAGAACTACTACTAGTAGGATATTAATACGACTAGTAGCATATTAATACTATTCCTTTTTTATGCATGATATGTAGTGGATGTTTGGTGAGAAATCACCCCCTGCCACACACCTTTGTGGTGGCTTGCAGGGTATTATGTAAATGGATGTAGATAAATACCAATCCTTTTTTATGCATGATGTTAGTGCATGTTTGGTGGGAATTCACCCCCTGGCACACACCTTTATGGTGGCTTGCAGGGTATTATGTAGACGTAGATGAAGGGAACGTCTGGATACATTTATGGAGGGGCGCGGATCGCAATTAACGAATTCTGATTTGTTCGATGAAGGATACTACCCTATTCCAGTGTCGAGCTGGAAACAACAATCTGCCCTCTCCCGAAAGCGATCGCTGGGATTGGATGTGGAGGGGGAGGAGGGGCAGGAGGGGGGCAGGCGCCTGTCAAGGTCGCGGCGGGAGAGGGGGGCAAAGCGTTCGTTGCCCCCCTCTTCCACTGAACGCACGGCGCGGCGGCGGAGAGGGTGACGTATGGAGCGGTCTGTAACGCATTGCACAAGAGCGACGTCGTCGTCGGCGGCGGGGCGGTCCATTAACCCACTTAAGCGGAAATATAACGGATTCTAATAATTGATGGCCGCTCGGCGAGCAAGCGAGAGTGAGGCCGCGCTGTCTCCGAAACAAGTGAAGAACGGATAGGCGAGATGAGGAGGCCGTTGCACCGGGTCCCAAAGATCTCTCTTCAGTTAACTTTTAACGAGGGAGGAGACTCATTCAGATTATGTGAGGCAATATGGTCGGGGGGGGGGGGGGTCTTCCCGAAAAGAGTGAAAGTCAAGACGTGATGGGTAGAGATGGGCAACTTGGTAATTAACCGTGGTAATATTCGTCAAATACCGTGGTATTTTTCGTAAATTACCCACACCAACACCAAGAAAAGTTCTTATCAGAAAATTTTTTCCTCACGAAGAAACCATTGGAATGGGTAATATTATAAATTAAGAAGCTAAAATGATTTTGTTTACATTGTGTCCGAGATTAATTCAGAGTAAAATAACAAATGCACATTGCGCAGAGGTATGTCTTTGGAACGAAAATTTCTCATAGTGTGACAAAAGAGAGGCAAATTGCGTGTTGCTACCAACTTCGTTTTAATTTTTTTAATGAGTTATATTAGTTAAACGTCGTGATATGTTTGATATAAGCTTCGGCATTTATATCTCAATGCTATTTCATTTCGTTTGGAGTCCTCTGGTAAGGATTTGCAGCTCAAAACTTAAAATTACCGGAAAATTACGGTAAATTTCGAAAATTACCGTAATTTACCACGGTAATTTACCTCAATTGAAAATTATGGTAATTTACCCATCTCTAGTGATGGGCGGTCCAGCCAGATGCAAGGACGGATGCTGGGAAAATGCACATGTGTGGGAGTAGCTGTGTTCGTGGAGTGGTAACTAGGACTAGCAGTAGCCAGGGATGAGGAATTCAGACAAGCAAGTGAGCAATATCATACCTTTATCACAATCTTACTTTTTAAAATAAGTAAACGATAACAGCATATGTGCCGCACGAACCTGGGATGACAGTGAATGGAGCGGTGACTGTATCCAATTCACACTTGTCAAAGCTTTAGCCAACCCACTACATTAGCATTTTAAGCATATCAGAGGCGGATCTGAATGTGCTTTACAGTAAGGGATGAAGAAATTTGAATAAGTGAATTTCTAAGCAGGTCAATTCCCATGCGAAGCACAAGATTGAAATGTGGTTTTCAGAAAGATGATAGATTAGATGACCGCAGAAACTTTTTTCGTAAAATTTCATGTTTAACAAAAAAACTAAAACTTTCGGGTTGGTCGTGTCGAGATCTGCAAGAAATTTACAGAGTTACATTTTTCTATCAAGAAGATAGAATTCAAAGGGCAACCATGATAAAAATGAGTGAACTCCAATACCGGTATTTCGGTCGTGATGACCACCTACGGAGAGGAGAATTAATTGTTTGAAATAAATAGGTGACGAATCACCCGATAAGACGAGCGTGTCCATTGACAACTGAGTACACCTGAATTGTTTATCTTAATTTATACTCTTAA
The DNA here is from genome assembly GCA_933228895.1 of Platycnemis pennipes. Taxonomy (NCBI): domain Eukaryota; kingdom Metazoa; phylum Arthropoda; class Insecta; order Odonata; family Platycnemididae; genus Platycnemis; species Platycnemis pennipes. The sequence goes on along the minus strand of OW121855.1, from coordinate 112,998,622 downwards.
TTTCACAAACAAGCCAGACCATTTTTCAGGCTTCTTCGTTTGTATGCACCCATGAGGGTATCGCATTAAATAGGCTAGCTTATCTAACAATTGAGATGAGAGCTCCGATAAAATAATCTTAGGGCCGAAGTGAAGAATATAGACTTTACGAAGATCAATTTCCCAAATAAGCATTTGTGTTATAGGAATCCTCAACTTAGCATATTTGAATCAGCAACGGTATCTTTATCGGAGACTAATTACGAAATGAAACTTTATTATTTTCTTGAATTAATTTATATTTTTAATCAAATGAACGGCATCATGCATTAATGATTTAATCGGCTTGTCTCCTATTATTTTTTTATTCTCTTGATCAAAAGTTTATAGCCTCTAAAGTATGTATTTTAAGCCGCTGGATTTTAGAATTACGTCAAGTATTTTTCCTGGTTAATAAAAAAGTGAAAAAATTCAACGGCGGCAAACGCAAACGCAGACTGTTGTGTTCCGGTAAATTGTATGAGTGACGTCAAAGATATTTCCACTCCCTGCCGCTAGGTGGTGCTGCACACGTTTCCAAGCAGACCGCGCACTTTATGAAAGCTTATTAACTAGTATGTGAGGCACATTTATTAAGTTACTTTATTATGATTTACCTATTTATGTATTTAATTTAGTATTATTTCTTTAGTTGATTCATTTAAAAACAGAGTTTATTTTACTAAGCATTCTATGAAGATGGCCCATAGGCGCACGAACTTCACGCCAAGCTTCGCAGTATCATAGAAATCCACGAAGGTTTATCAAGCTCATTTTTTCGTTTCCATCTGGAGCCCATAAAATGCTTTAATAATAAAATAATTCTGAAGATCAATAAAAAGAAAACTAAGGTATTGGTATGCAATAGGAGAAAGGAATCCAGGACCAATGTTAAACTAGGAAAACAAAAAATCGAGAAGGTGAAGAGTTCTATTACCTGGGAAGCCGAGTAATTAGCGGTGGACGAAGTAAAAGAGAAATTGCCAATAGAATTGCCCAAGCGAAAAGGGCATTCTGCCAGAAGAAGATTCGGCTTACAGCTGCAAAAATACAAGCGTGGAAGTGAGGAAACATTTCGTTAAAACATACATCTGGAGCATTCTACTATATGGCAGCGGAGTCTGGACAATATCATTAGCGGAGAAGTCCAGGCTGGAAGCATTCGAAATGTGGTGCCACCGAAGAATGATGATGATTAAATGGATCAATCCAGTGAAGAAGTCTTAAGAAGAGTGAGAGAGAAGAGATGCCTACTGAAAACCTTAAAAAGAAGACGGGACACTTAATATGCCACATCTTAAGACTCGATGACCTGATGAAGACAATCGGCGAGGGAAAAGTGAACGGGAAGAATGGAAAAGGCAAGACTAGTATGAGGTACATGGAGCAAGTTGTGAAGGATGTAAGAGAGAGGAGTTACGTCAATAAGAAGAGGTTGGCCGATAGAAGAATAGAGTGGAGGGCTGCGTCAAACCGATTCTAGGATTGATTGTTGACCCATGATGATGATCGATAAAATAATTCACGGATCAGACTTTCCGAGCTTTAATAGTAGTCAGAGGTGATTACTAATACATGTTTACTGTAGAGCTTATGGGCTCTGAAATACACTTGTAATTTCAGGAGACGAATGACGAAAATTTTACAGCCTAAACTTATATTTTACACCTGTTCCGTCAGCAACAAGGCCGCGCAGTCCCGCCATAGGCTAGTAATGGGGTTACTTAAAATATTTTTGGTCGAATCTGACATGGTTTGGAAAATAAAAAGACCCGTGTTTTTTTTCATTCTTCGACCCGTCACGTAGTTCACGCGTTATAAGCGGAGAAAAAGTGATGTTTTTAACCCTATCGCTTGAGTGTCAAACGCAATGGACGACACAGCTGAGTATATTACTAGGTAATGGAGGTGGATGTTAAACTCCATGTGGAGTGTTTCAAAAGATTATGCATATTGGACTATACCGTAACTTGTTAAAAAGTGTATAAACTTCAGTACTATTTTATTCACGCCATAATGTACACGAAAGGTAGGTACTGGGTGAATTTCGTTATTCAGTTATTTTGGGTTATTTACGGAATGCGCAGGAGCTCTGTACGCAGGACTCTCTCCCCACCTCCGCTTTTCGCGCCAAAATAGTGGAGGAGAGAAAGGTGGATGACCTAGAAAACTGAAGTGCAGCTCGTTAGGCAGGTGTCACCTTTGCGTATTTTTAATTTTCAATTTATGAGTAAGCGGCTCTAATTAGAAGGTTAATATTTTCACCCAAGTTATTTTTTTTTCGTTTCCATCTAACGATTTCGTTCATAAAAGAGCGATTTCGGTTCCGAGTAAACGCCCCCATTATGCGTACTTGGTGTGTTGTGAAGGCGTGTTACCAAAACAGGTTTGAACAATACTCACAAGAAATATTTACGATGCGTTACCGACAGATTTGATTCATATTTGGCACGGCAATAAGATACCCACGAGAAAAGTAAATATCCTGGAAGTTAATGAGCTCGCACAGCCTTTGAGCCGAGATATTGGCGTTGAAAAATAACAAATTCATGCTCAGGGCGCCATGACTGTCTGACGTCACAATCCACGGTAGTCTGTGCATTATAACTTGGCAGAGACGTCACGCAGCTGAGTTGCCAGCTTTTTTGGATGCTCTTTTTTTCTCTCTCTCCTTCGCTCTCTCTCGCACACTTTGGATTTCGTGTATAAAATATCATATAATACAGTTCGGTTCCGAGTAAACGCCCCCATTTTTTCTGCGCAGGATTTGTATAGGGGCATCCTGGAAATTTGCTGATAGGGCCTCATTTCAGCTGCCAGTTGTACTGCAGGGAATGCAGCAATCCGTCATCCGAAACTCTCGTTAATGGGACTCTGGCATTTCATGCATTGGATGGGGGGAGGGTGGTCGGGAAAAAAGGTTTCAAACGCTTAAACCGTTCAACCACAAGCCACAGAGAAGCGTGTTATCATCTTCGTTGTTGGTGAGTTCGAGCTGATAAAATGACAGTAGTTGAAGTGTCGAAATAACTACGTTCGCTTGTTCGTGAATCAGCGATTCACTTTACATTTTCTGGAGTTTTTTTTCTGGAACGAGGTTTAATGGAGTTTCAACTGGATCACTTCTTACACGAGGATGCTTTTTTTATAGGCTGGAGGAAGTTCAATTTAAAATAGTGATTTAAGGAGGCTCCACCGAATTATGAAGTAGATGTCATTTTTGTGAAAATTTCAGGACACGTCATTTTTTGGCCCTTCTATCGATTTTCAATAACATAATGAGACCTTTTCATCTTATATTTGAAGAACAAAGACGTTGAAAATCAGATATTTTAAACGTGGTTACACGGCAGAGCATGGCTGTTGCAGAAAAATTTGCAGATTTATAATGTAAGGAGAAATGTCGTTTTGATGAAAAACTAATATAAGATGCGCATTTTATGTAGAATTTAGCATTTTAATTAAGTGCTCGCCTTACCACACTTGTTTAATTGATATTAATACATGATTGCTCGACAAAAAGCAGAAACCTTAGGCATGGTACTAATACATTAGGTAGGCCATTGCGCATGTCGGTCATATATCGATACCTCTCAGTTTCGATTGTGTGACGTAGTGTGGAGGACAGACCGAGTGAATTCCGTGTGTTGATCATTGTTTACTTTGAATGGTGAGTCGCTTTTTGGAGATATTTTTACTCTCTGGGAACAAATACCATCGGAGAAGATGTCTTCCTGTACTGTATTTGGCTGCAACAATAGCCGCCGAAATTGTGAGGGAAAATTGAGGTTTTTTCGTTTCCCTAATGATAGTGAAATGAAAATGAAGTGGGTTCGAGCATGCCGGCGAAAGGACGACTTTAATGTTAAAACAGGTCGGTGAAATCCAGTATCAGTGATTACTGAATTTAAAAATATTTTGGTGCCTACCATGGCAGCTGTGTTTACATACCTTTTAATTTCGGTGTTGAGTAGAAGTGCTTTAAATGAAAGGTACAATATGTAGCTGCTCGTGAATGGTAATACGTGTTTAAAGTTCCTTTATCTTAAGAAACAAATTTTCCAGGTTTTACCAAGAACTTATCAGAGAAACTCTTTATGCTGGTTATTAATCTTGAAGAATGAGTAGTGTGTCCCGAGTACTTGAGTGGAATCAAAAATATTAGATTTCATCATGTTGTGGTAGCTGAAATTATTTGTTATAAGGAACTTTTATCGTTACTGGAGGGTAAGTCATTTGTCCATTGATTGTGTGCAACTTTAAATTCATGGTGTTAGGTTGTTTGATTAACACCTTAAAAATTTTCCAGGTTTTACCAAGAACTTATCAGAGAAACTCTTTATGCTGGTTATTAATCTTGAAGAATGAGTAGTGTGTCCCGAGTACTTGAGTGGAATCAAAAATATTAGATTTCATCATGTTGTGGTAGCTGAAATTATTTGTTATAAGGAACTTTTATCGTTACTGGAGGGTAAGTCATTTGTCCATTGATTGTGTGCAACTTTAAATTCATGGTGTTAGGTTGTTTGATTAACACCTTAAAAATTTTCCAGGTTTTACCAAGAACTTATCAGAGAAACTCTTTATGCTGGTTATTAATCTTGAAGAATGAGTAGTGTGTCCCGAATACTTGAGTGGAATCAAAAATATTAGATTTCATCATGTTGTGGTAGCTGAAATTATTTGTAACAAGGAACTTATTCTTACTGGAGGGTAAGTCATTTGTCCATTGATTGTGTGCAACTTTAAATTCATGGTGTAATATGGTTTGATTAAGCCGATAAAATAACGGAGTGGATAGCTGCATCAAACCAATCTGAGGATTGATGATTAATATCGATGAAGGTTTTTTGATATTCACACTTTTAAAATTTTCCAGGTGCTTTTGCAGGTGGTGCTATGTTATTGGATTCTTAGTTGATGGCACAGGTCTTGCCAAGATCAGTATCTTACCAAGATTCATAAGGAGAGACAATGTTAATCCTGGTTATTGATGCTGAATAATGAGTAGTGTATGCAGACTGCTTGAGTGGAATAAATCTTATTTCATTTCTTCATTTTGTTGGAGCGAAATGTTATCTGATATAAGGAGCTCTCATATTTTTTGTCCACTAATTGTGAGAATCTTAACATTCTATGAATAGGCTTGTTTGATATGCACACTTTTCAAAATTTCCCAGGTTTTATCAAGATTCGTACGCTGAGAAACTATTGATGCTGGTTGTGGATGTTGGATTTTGAAGTATGAGAAATGTGTATTGGTTGCGAAATTGACCTCAGTTCTTATTTTACTAAGCCATGTATGATGGAAAACATAAAATCATTGATGCTGATCTTTTGTACAGCAGTAGTCTATGATGAAGGATTTGTGGACTGGTTACCTCTGTGGCAAAAAAATTTTATTTCCTTTGAGTTATCTGATATTTCTATGTTATGTTTGTATTTATTTTATTATGTCCCCAGACATTATTGGCATTTCTATGTGTTCACAATAAATCTAGGTAGTTATTATATCATGGATTATGCCGATACTGCATATTACTTTCTTCTGTAAAAAATGGATTGTAGTAAGTTTTTTAATTAGAGAATTGAATTCTGTGAAGTTTTTCAATTCTTATTTATCTAATTTAAGATATTTTCTCAGGTTTCTGTTGACCTTTTAATCCTGTGGTATTGGAAACAAATTTGGATTTTGTGTTGTGCTTTTTGTTATTGAGAGAGTCACAATCTGGCCATTATTCTGATGCTTTCACTTGATTTTCCACTTGAGGGGAAAGAAAGTGGTTTCATTGTGGTAAAAATTTGTCATTTTTTGAGGTGTTTCAATAATCTATTACAACCATTTTTGCTTGGGTAAATTTCCAAAAATAGTGCTTATCGATTAGGAAATATGTTTAATTTTTATTTACTAGTACTTGAACTTGTCACCCAGCCTTTCTTTCTTCATTTATTCCGGATAGACTTGCAAGTTTGCTGGACGTTTTATTAAGCATTTTCTGGAAACCATTTGTTATTTACTTTCCTGTAATCAAGAATAAGTATAGTGGCAGTTTCTGACTGGAATAGTTGTGACTTGCTATTGTGTTATGCTGCTTGCAGATCGGTTTTCCATTTTTGACCTCACTCATTCATTGTGTATATTTACATTCGATGTTGATTAGCCAAAGAAGTTAAATCTTGTACTTGAAAAATCTGACTATTGTATTGTAAATTTTTGTTTTTTTTTCCTTTAAATAAATATTTGTTTGAATTTTTTTTCCTTGACAAACAAAATGTTATGGCCTTTTTGTAAATTTAGCAGCATGAATCTTTTCGAGTTCACTGGAGTACAAACGTACATTACGAGAGGTAACTCGGCTCTTTTCCAGGTGCTTTGATAGTGAAAATAGAATAATATAAGTAGAAAATATAGTCTTCAGGTAATTCGGTATTATGTCATTGATTAAAAATTATTTTATCTGGAAATTTGGTCAGTATTTGTATCGTACAGTAGCGATCATTAACGAGTTGAATGCTGACAATTTGCATTCACGCGCTGACTAAAATGTCGTTTCTGCATTCTTTTGAAATATATATTTCGAAACCAACCATAAAACGGGCATTCACTCAGTTTATTGTGAGTACTATAAGTTCGCGATGGCCTCACAACCACCGTACTACTTCTTGAACTCAACCTTTGTGTTTTTGTGCATTGCGAGTTATTTTTCGAGTGCTCGTTTCGCCAACACGCACGAAAATATCATAGCATAATTCTCAGCATTATCTAAGAGATGCACAATATCATAATGTCAAATACGTTTTTACTATCAACTGTATTAAGGCCGCTTTGCACGACACAATTTCTTGTACAAACGCTTGTATGAGGAAATTGTACGGTGTAGAGCGGCAAATTGTGTGGACGCTTGCGCGAATGTCTGATTGACTGTGCGGAAAATAGAACGTGTTCTAATTCCATTCAGACAAACATACAATTTCTTTCAGTTTATACAAGCGTTTGTGCAAGAATGTATAACAAATTGTATCGTGCAAAGCGGTCTTTAGGCTCCATTTTAAACGCCCGCCGCCGCTTGTCCTCCACACTACGTCACAGCGAAGCTGCGCAGAACGGACGCATTTTCGTCCTCGGGAGTGACCTACCTAATGTATTAGTACCATGACCTTAGGTACAAGAAAGTGGCGCTACAGTATTTTGTTATCATTGACAACGGTACTTGTGACGGAACGTGCTTACAAGCCTAAATACTAACTTAATTTAGGAATATACCTTACCAACGTCCTTCTTAAATTTTTACGAAATTTAATTATTTCATTGGTTATTGACATTGTGTAATTAGTACCAATGGTAGTGGCGTCATTGTTGCCAAACGATTTTCAAAAATATAACATGAATAAAATTCAAAACCAATAGTTGTATTTGCAAGGGAATAGTTTCAAACTAAGTAATATATTATTTATCCTGTTTTATAATACGTATTAGCGAGGTTGAGCATATATTCTCACTTTGTAAATAAAACGTGGCAACAACACGTCAGTCATGTTCCGAAAAAATGAGTTAAAAGAGCTTGTAAAAAATAAAATGCTACTACAGCACGCTATATAATATCATGCTCACAGAATTATTGTTTATGCGTTATCACCCTACAGATGATGTTCCATATAGGTGTTTTTCTGGATCGGTATGTATTCATAAAATAACAGAGCTCTTTTACCGGAGTTTGAATCGCGGAGTCAAGGTGGAACCTTCTTAAAAAACTCATACATTTTATTGTTATTCAAAGTTACAAGCAAAATCCGATGCTCACAAATAGGCCTTGTAGGCAATATTCTCGCAAGATCATTGGCATTTGTACAACAGAGCGATAACCTCGCTAGAGGAAAGAAGCGGAGGGCGCGGTCATTCAGATAAAAATGATGTGAGTTCAAAATCCTCCAAAAGGAAGAACGTCTAATATTTAAAAAAATGACTCAATCAGGATGTGACGTAAGTAGCTTCAAAAGTCAATTCCTATGAGCTATCAGAAATCAGCCGGCATGAATAATTTCAATCGCCTTCCTAGACCTTCACAAAATAGCACATATTTCTTGCCACATTGGCAAATACATACATACATGCTCTCGTTGGTAGATTTAGTGCATGGTTAGATAACTGGTCTCTCATCCTGAAGAGCCTGGGTTTGAATCCCGGCAGTGGAAGGTATTTTCCTTTGGTAAAAGGCACAGACTTGACTGTTAGTGGAGAGCATTCGAGTACAGTACTCCGTCCGTCAGATGGGACGTTAAGCCGTGGTCCCCTTGGTGACTTTTCATCAACAGCAGGCTAATGTTGACGCCGGGTTTCTTTCCACCCTTAGCCAAGGGAGGTGGCTTCTGGGGCTTCACCCCCCCACCGAATTTTTTCCAATAACTTTGTTGTTCTGATTTTAACTGGGCATGATAATCCGGATTACACTGTATATAATTCAAATGTGAAATGTCTTGAAACGGGATCACTAGTTTGATGTGTGTGGTTAATAATTGTTCTTTTCAATCTGATATGTAGGTTTGTATGCGTTGAACTTCTCTTCTGAGGTCGGTCAAATTAGCTGCTTCATAACAAGGTAAGCAGTGAATTTTGCCAGTGAGAAGAGATAGGAATGGGCAATGTGAAAGTAAATACCGATCACTGAAAATTAAGGGAAGAGATTTGTAACATGTCGGCACTGAACGGGAAAGGCTGATTTGTTTCAATTACTCTACATTAGAATTAGCCCCCCCCCCCCCCCTGAATCGATTTTCTGGCTACGTACCCTTCTCCATCCTTCCTCCTTATCTTCCCATTCCCATCCTTGTGCCTTTCCTCCCGGTCTGAAGCGCCTATTAGTGCGAAAAACAGACTTGAAAACACAGAAGAGATTTAGTGCCAGTGCCTATTAGAATGATCCAAAACCTATATTCAAAAACCGACCGAAGTGGTTGTAAAAAAAATGTAAAATATGCATGATTTGAGAATATTTTTCCGGGTGAAATTCAGATCAGTACTTGTTTCTTGTAGAGTTCTTTCTTGTAGAGGAGACACCAATTTTTGGACGTAAGTCGTGGGCGTAAGTCTAAGAATTGGTTTGTCGTTTGCAAGCAGCCCACTGTGCCAATCGCAACTTAGGTTGCAATTGATTTTAACGTATGCATGTACTCCATTGTCTGTCGCGCCCGTCAGAACGTTCCAGCACACCTCAACAGCGGGCAGCACTATCCCTTTCACGAGTCCTGCTAACTGAATCCGCCCAACCCTCATCCTTCTGTCTGTTTTCACTCCGTCACGAAGAAACCGATTGTGAAAGTGATAAAAAAATGAAATTTTCAGTGAAAATGACCTTGGAATATTATGCATTGTAAATGAAGATGAAGAAGTGGGCAATAACGCAGAATACCGTGGTTGGTGTGGCAAAAAAATAGCTAGTTAAATTTTTCATTAAAAAAAGCTTCGTGTGAAAAAAAATCCTTTCCTTTCCATTCCCATCCTTATACCTTTCCTTCCGGTCTGAAGCGCTTATTAGTGCGGAAACATACTTGAAAACATCCATTAATGAATGAAAGCTTCATGTTGTGCAAACAAAAATTTTGAACATCTCCCAAAACCATTTGATGAGTTTAAAAAATAGTGGTCCACTGAAAAAATAAATAATTTACTAAACGCTTCCAATAAGTGAGTCTCTAGAGTTGGAATATAGATCTCTACCTAATACAAAATATAGTTGGAGAAGGAAAATTCTACCTGTAACCTCAGATAAAATTAAAACTTTTCTAGGCCTTTGCATTTTGCGCAGAAACTTAAATTTCCCGTCATGACGAAAATTATTCTCTCTTGATCCTCTGTACTATCATATACGCTTTTCTTGAAAAATGTCAGGCATGAGTTTTTTTAAAGGCGATTCTTAGTGATTCGCAGCACAAGTAAAGTAAACAAGAAAATTGACCCACAAAAAAGGAAAAAATATAACCATTATTGCATTCCATTGTAGAAAACATTCTGAAAGCTTTTTCTTCCAATGAAGCAATCAATACATTCGATCGAGTCTCTGCTTCTTTTTCGTCGGTGCCTATTTTGTCGACTGCTAATGAGAGGAAAAAGGCGAAATACTGGATAAAGTTTTATGAGGTTTGCTCTTCTGATGGGTATGCTCTTAATATTGATATTTATGAGGGAAAAAATGAAAGATATGTGAAATTTGTCACGGAATCTTTAGTAACCAATAATAAGTTGATGAAGTCTTATTTCAACAAAGGTCTTCATTTATACACGGATTTGTACACGGATTTCTACAACATTTTTTCTTTAAGGAGGTTCCGTTATATCTCCCCTTATCAAAATCCCGTAAAAGAGTTATGTTTATCAAATGAATAAATACTGATCCAGAAAAACACCTATATGGAAATTCATCCATAGCGCGATAACGCATATACAATAATTTTAGGAGTATGCTATTATATAGCACATTGTAGTTACACATTATTTTTTACACGCTCTTTTGACTCATTTTGACTTCGGAACATGGCTGGCGTGTTGTTGCCACGTTTAATTTATAAAGAGAGAATACATGCTCACTCCTGCTATTACGTATACTCTAAAAAAGATTAAATATTTTCTTACTTAGTTTTAAACTATTCCCTTACAAATACAACTATTTGTTTTGAATTTTATTGATATTAATATTTTCAAAAATATCAATATTGATATTTTTGAAAAATGTTTGGCAGCAACAATGCTGCTACTGCTGCTACCAATTGGAAGCATTGGTATTAATTACACCATGTCCATAAACAATGAGAATAATATAAAGTACATAAAAATATAATAAGGACCTTGGTAAGGTATAGGTATTCCTAAAGTGAGTGAATAAATAGGTGAGTAAATAGGCACGTGAGTAAATAGTCTCATATTAAGTGAGTAAATAGGCTCGTAAGCATGTTCCGTCACAAGTACCATTGCCAATTTTAACAATATACTGTAGCGCCACTTTCCTGTAACTCCTTTTTTTCGAGCAAATATTTATTAATATAAATTAAACAAGTGTGGTAAGGCCAATACTATTTTACAATGCTAAATTCTACATGAAATTGGACTTATATTACTTTCTCGTTAAAACGACATTTCTCTTTACATTATTAATCTGAGAATATTACTGCAACGGCCATGCTCTGCCGTATTACAACGAATGAAATTGCTGATTTTCAACTTCTTTGTTCTTCAAATATATGATGTAAAGTCCTTATTATTTTATTATCAATTGATAGAAGGGCCAAAACATAATGTGTCTTGAAATTTTCACAAAAATTACATCTACTTCATAATTCGGTGGAGCCTCCTTAAGTCAATATTCCTAAAACTAATGACTGACACAACGAGGACACTTATTTTAAATAGACGAGAAAATCCAAAGGGCATTGCAACGTCTAAGTTAAAACGGGGAGGGCATAAATGGAAAAGGAACCGTCCTGTTTATGTGTCAAAGTGGACGCAGGGATTACGTCAGAATCATACCCAAATACAGATAATATGGAATACGTAGAGAACAGATGTAGTGAAATGCGACTTAGATCTGATGAAACTAAAATATACCATCAAAACATGGGTGTAACCGACAAAAATAAGGTAATTATAAGTTACAACTCTTCTCCAGGCAAAAAATGTCGGTTCTACAAAACAGTAAAATTCCACCTTTTAGATGTTTATGGAATGCGTTGTTCCTACGTAAAAAAATACAAATAAGCATATGCCATTGTTAAACTTTAGAGATATAATTAGAAAGGAATACTCACGAGTAACAGATATTCCTGATGGGAAAAAATAGTTAGACGAGGCTTTATGCACGGAGGACGGCGAAAAAAAAATCTGACACAAAATGCCAATATAAATATGTACACTTTCAGGAATTGATACCATTTGCAGAAGATCTAAAATGCAAGCGTTATAAATTAAGGTGCAGGCAGTGCACTAAAACTTTCAAAAGGAATGAGACTTCTTACTGTTGCAAGACGTGCCCTGAGATTGTTTCGAAATTTTCCGTAAAAATTCCGAAAAATTCTTTTCCCAGGAAATTTCTTCCCCGAAGAATTTCCTTCCCAGAAGATGCTTCTAAATTTTCCAGAAAATAGATAGGAAGTGCTGAAATATTTCTGCAGCACAATTTACATGCATAATGTGTAAGCAGCGTTATCAAAATTAATGTAAAAATTCTAAACAAAAATGAAATAACGTTAAAGAGGTGTTTGCTGCTAGGTACCTAGGTAACGGCAATAGCCGTCATGTCCGTTTATATGTAAAACAATTCTCAAGGGACAAAACCGACTATATCAATTGATAAAAATAAATACATAACTCATGTACGCATAATTACAAGGAATTACTATGATTTGTAAATACTAATGCTTTCGGGCATTCACCTATCTTGCAACAATACATTATACAACAATTAATGATCTATGCTTAGGAAATCAGAGAAAGGGTATTCGCAAGTTTTTCACAGAACGTAAGGAGGCGACTTGCTAAGAAAACGAGACGTGGGAATATAGGATTTGGTTCATTCCCGACGAACTAATGCTGTAAATTCTTCGCAGGTTTTCCACCGGGTCAGATATTCTGCCGAGACGTAGGAAGATGCGTTACAGCGAATGTCAAATCTGAAGGTCTGCAATGTCAGGCTTTCACAAAGAGTTACTAGATTACACAAAGAGTTACTAGACTACACAAAGACTATTACCCCAGTCATGAGCACAAGATCAAATAAACATGAAATTATGTGGGTCCATTTTAATGTATCCTTCTTTATGTTAAATTAAGATTCTAATTGACAAAAACAAATTTCTAACCCTTCATTCTACGAGGAGACACCTATTTTTTTACCCTCTCTCTTTCAATAGCTCAACTATTTTCTAGCACCCTTAATAACTCAGGGGTCCTGGTAGCCTAGTGGGTAGAGCGTTGAGTTTTCGACCTTACAGTTCCAGGATCAAATCCCGGGCAGAAGTCTTTCTGGACACCCCCAACAAAAAAATCTTCGCGATTCTATTTCCTGTGAGTCTCAACTTCGTAGGAAATCTTAGGTGAAATCTCAAGGAAAGAAACTCCCCCCCACCCTGAATTTGTGAATTTCACACGCCAATGGGGTGAGCTCTACCCTCACCAATCAAAAGCCAACCTTCAGGTTGACAACAGTAATCAATATTACGCAAAGGTTATATTTTTCATTCCCCATATTGTTTTTTTGTAAAGTATGAATAATATTTTTTTCCAAAAGGCGAGTAACGAAATTGGAAGCGATATTATTACTTTCCAAGTAGTATACACTCAAGATTGAATAGATATCATTTGCAATATGGTTTCCGTCTCCGTTCAATAAGGACTTGAAGTTTAAATTCCACAAAAAACTGTAGGTATTACCCCAGCATTAGCCCTAATTTTGGCTGCATATTCACCAACACCAGAGTGACTGAGAAAGAAAAAAACTCACGCTAAGTTTTGAATTTTTACCCCCTTGTTCCCCTCGTCATTTTATGTTTGACTTTTCACCAACCTAACGCTCTAATGCCGAAAATCTAGCTGCTGCTCAAGAACTCCCTGGATGTAATTCAATGAAATCCTTGAGCAACTATGAGCATAAATTGAAATCCAAGGTGTATTGGATCATTCCTAGTGTGGCGAACGAGGAACCCACGTGAAGACTGGGAGGTTTCCAGATGGTAAGCGTCATTTTTTAGGTATCTCGAACGACCGAGGGAGAGATATTTCCTGTTGCAGAAGGGGGAGGGGGGGGATAATTTTATTTCTTGGTATCACCTGCGGTCTCCCAAAAAGATATCCCGGAAAAACCCATGTTCTTCGGCTGGGCATGGTCGAAGTCCAATCTAAGTTAAGATTGAAGGGTCGCGAACTAGCCGCGAGAACCTTAAAAGCGTTACCCGCTGACATTGCGCAATAAGAGAAATTCCACGAAGAAAAAAATCATTTGCCTTTGCTAGGACTCAAACCCGGATCCCCTAATTGCCGGCAAGATGATTTAACCATTTTAACCAAAATATTTCATTAGGGATAGAGGACCCCTCTGTAGCTTAATTGGTTAAAGCACTTAGCCGATTAATTAGGGGATCCGGGTTCGAGTCGCGGTCAAGGTGAATGATTTTTTTCCCAGAGGAATTTCTGCTAGTGGGCAATAGAGGTTATGTTATTTATGTTATAGTTAGGCAACCATTATGACAGGGCCCAAGCACAGATGGTTCTTTAATGTAAAGGAGAGTAAATCGCCATTGTTGTTTAATATTCTCGTAGCTATGAATGTGAAAAATGAAAGGCATACGAGAAGAAAGATGGATAATTAGATAGGCGTTTTATTATACACTTAATATTTATGCTTATTTTAGCTATTTTATTTTTATCTGTTTACACTTTTCTATTTTATCGCAATTTCAGTATAATTAAAATCACAAAATTTAATCGTCACACAAAAATAATTGGTCCGCAACTAAAAATTATGCAATACTATGAGTAAGTTACTAGAAGCAGGAAATACATGACTATATACTACATTCTCTCATACTTGTGTAAATTTTTTGCTGTTATTGTACTTGGAATGACATATATGTTAGTAAATATAATTTCAAATTGCCAAATTGGAAAAGCATGTTGGTAATTTGATTGTTGTACCCGACGTTTACTGAAAATCGATAAGATTTTGTATTTAAAATTGCTATGTTGAATATGTATAATAATGATGTAAACGTATGAGCCGTTCACTACTTAAATGTATTTGTTCTTAAAGGGCGTGCCCTAGAACAACAATATATCTATCTATATTCACAAGCGTCGATGGTGAAGATTCGTACGGGAGCCGCAGAACAACGCGTGCGATGCAAAAGCAAGAAAGAAAGTGAAAGTATAAAGTTTACGATCAGAGGAATCTGATAAAAAAATGAAAGGCTTGAGTTTTGCGAATCGCGAAACTGATTAAACCCAAGAGGATAATTTCGAATATCTAAACTTATTAATTTTTGCAGGAGTGCTGACAATTGAGTGATGATCAAGCTGGCGGGAAGATGATGGTTAAGCAGCGAGCAAATCAAGGAATTTAAGTTGTAATGGGTTTGCAAACAAGGAGGCAAAGAGAAGTAAATGGAATCATTTCTTACCTCCCATTTTTCGCAGAATTTACCACCGTGAGCACAAAAGCATTATTATGTACTAGATCATAGAGAAAGCGATGCTTGGGAACCAAGAAAAAAACTGGACCTTACGAACCAGTCACGAAAATGAATGGTATTGCCTAGAATGCTGGGATACGCGATGTGAAAATGAAGTCAAACTTGACTTAAAGATTCGCGCCGCAAAAAGAAATTAAATGAGAGAAAAATATTTTCGCCAGAGGCTCTGCCGAATTAATTTGTGAGAAGACTCGCCGGCAAAAAATATCGGAATTCCAGGAATACGAGAAATTATGTGAAGATTTCTTTTATCCTAAGCTTTCATATCTGCCGGTAGGTAGCGCAGAGCTTCGAGGAGGAGATTAGTGTAACTCTATATGGTTTCAGGCGGCACTTATGGTGGAAGCACTGAAGATTGGAAATATTGGAAATAAACAAACATATGAGAAATTATATGAAGATATCTTATATCTTAGCTATCTATCTGCCGGTAGGTAGCGCAGAGCTTCTAGGAGGAGCTTAGTGTAACTCTACATAGTTTCAGGTGGCACTCATGGTGGAAGCATTGAATATTCATATTGGAAATAAACAAACATACTTTCCCTCCACGGGAATTTTCGCGTCGTACCGATTGGAGCCCGGTTAGAACAAGAGAGGGAGGTCTTTGGTCTGCGCCGCGCCAGCATTTGCAGAGTTTGATGAGTGAAAAGTGGCGAGCTCTTGTGGCTTGAAATTGAAAAAGAAAAAAAACTCTCCAAAAGGGTTTGCCATTGTACAGGGTCTCCCACTAACTAACCTCCTTCCACGAACACTTAAGTACTTTAAAAAAAAAAAGGCAGAATATTTTTTACGAATTTGGGAAATTTTTTCTATCATGAAGACGGCTCGTACATAAACTGAGCGTTATCCTTGAACTGTCACTCAGGGGTTAGCAGCCACACGTTCTACCGATCGCATTTTCGAACTGCTACAGAGATGGAAAGGTTTGGAATAAATTACACAGGAGAGAGAATTTGACCACTAAGCTGCCCGATCGCCCAGAGAGCGGGATGCGATCGTGCTGAATTGCTGCCGGCATGTAAATAAGTCTTCGCACATAATCAGCCTCCAATAATCAGTCTCACACCTCATGCACTGTTCATAACAAGTGCACAACCGCAGTACGCAATCCCAATATATGTGGTCGAGGACCGCAACGAGAGATAATTTATTTTTCAGGCACCTTTATAGAAAGTGTCAGTGCCGAATTACATGCGACTAGCCAACACAAAAACATTTCGCCGGCGTCATATCCATTCAGGACCTCCGGATTAATCCGTGTTAATAAACATTGCGATGAATGTATACTATTGCAATCACTGAAATCACTATTTAAATCACTGAAATTATCTTGTAGCGGCCTGAACTGGTTTCTGTCTTACCTTCGTGGTAGGAAACAAGCAGTCCAGGGTCACGACGGAAAATTGTCAGAATGGAATTCTGTTACACTTGGAGTTCCCCAGGGTTCAGTTCTTGGGCCACTTCTCTTTTCAATTTACATTTTAGATTTGCCTCAACAACTGAAGTATTGTAGATATATGCTCTATGCAGACGATTTACAGATTTACTACCACTGTAAACCCCAAGATATAGCAGAGGCGGTAAGCAAAGTGAATTCTGACGTGCATATTTTGCATTCATGGGCTGTATCAAACAGCTTAATTTCAAATGGTGCCAAAACAAAAGCCCTAATTATGGGAGGCACACGCATGCTTCAGCGTATTAATGTTGACCTAATACCAAAAATAAAGGTTGATCAACACGAAATCCTCTATTCCAATTATGCTCGTAATCTAGACGTCACTATTAGTAATAATATTTCCTGGACAGATAATGTATCCCTAATTTCAAATAGAATATATTCCACTCCATATAAGTTGAAAATTCATAAACATTTACTTCCTATAGACACCAGAAAGAAACTTATTTCCACGTTGATTTTTCCTCATCTGGATTACTGATGCTAAGTTTATTATGACATTACTGAAGTGCTAAACTTAAAACTCCAATGGTAATGAACTCATGTGCCGGATTCATTTATAACAAAAGAAAATCTGAACATATCAATCCCTATCTACGAGAACTTGGGTGGCTAACAGTCACTCTTAGGAGAAAATATTTCCTGGGATTGTTTATTTTTAAATTATTCCGTAAGCCTACCTGCTTCATATGTTTCCTAAGATACAAACAACTGCATGTTCCTTAAAAATTAGACAACAAACTTATTTTTTCTACCCACCACACAAGAGCAATGTATACGAAAAATCTTTTTTTGTTGATGACATAAAAATATGGAATTCCCTACCCACGATCCTGTACGCCATCCATACTTTCTTTTAAAGAAAAATATTGGGAATATCTATTTAAAACTTTGTATAATTAAGTCTTTCCCACCTTTGTATATGCTTGTAAAATATAATATGTATAATAGAACATTTTCACTCATGTATATATAATACTTTACGTAATTGCTTATTGTAATGCTAAATGCCGACTGGTGTACACGTTTAATTTGTATTGTTTTTCTAAGGTGGAATTGCCACAGAAAATATATAAAATGTATTGTTGTTGGTATTGCAATTGACAATTTACATCCATGGAAACAAAAAAATAAACATGTTAAAGCGGTCGTTCGGTGGGAGTCGCTGCGAGATGGCTCAAGGGTGAGTGAAGAGCAATGGGGGACGAGGAAGGTCTCGGATGGGACCAGACTGTCTCGGTAACCGGGTGGGCAAAGAGTCGCGCTTCCATTGGGGAAATCGCGTTCATTTCGACTCCCAGCCAATCAGATTTGGGGATGTAATTATGGCGCAATCACTGATATCAATACGATGCTCATCCCTCATTATTCACAGTAATCGGCAATTCACGAGAAACGACAGGAGGAAAAGGTAACCCTCCCAACTCCACAACCCTTTCGGGCATGCACAAGGTAAGCCACCTAATTGAGGACAAAAGAAAACACATTTGCGCCGCTCACCGAGGAAAACGAATGAGCATTGTTATTTTTCGGTCGCGGGGAAGTTGTTAAACAATTCCGGCACGTGCGTTAAAGTCCACGCTCTCGCTCGAATTCCGCCGCAAGGATCCGAATGTCTCACCAGACACGGGTGGAGATGGATCACGGAGAGATAGATTGGATGGTGGCGTCTATTTTGGGAGGATGTCATTGGCGGGGGAAAGAGAGAGAGACTCACTCGCTTCAGCTGCCGTGGCGGTCCAGTTCGGCAGGGTGGTTCACTCCTACTTACTACTCCTGGTCGCACTCGCGATCAATCGCCGCTTCACGCCTTCGCTGCTCTCGACTGTCTGCCTGAAGTCTGCTTCTTGGCTTGGCGCGCGCGCGAGCGAGGGGGGCGCCCCCGACGGCTGGCGTCGAGTTTTCGGCTTCGGGCGCCTGGTGTCGCCCGACTGGGGGCCCCCGACGGTGGCGGCGCTCTGCGGCGTCGACGCGAATCTCATTGGGCCGCCGACCCGCTAACTCATCTGTGGTTTCAAGCAGCTTCGGACCGGGATGATAAGCTGCAAGGATGGGAGTGGAGGGATGCATCTACATCTAAACAATACCCTGCAAGCAACCATAAAGGTGTGTGGCAGGGGGTAAATCCACACCAAACAAGCCATACATATCATGCATAAAAAGGATTAGTTTTTACACTCTACATCTACATCTAAACTGCAAGGATGGAAGTGGAGGGATGCATCTACATCTAAACAATACCCTGCAAGCCGTCCTAAAGGTGTGTGGCAGGGGGTGAATTAACACCAAACAAGCCATACATATAATGCATAAAAAGGATTAGTAATTACACTCCAGTCTAAACTTCACGATTCAAAAAAAGATAAAAATCGCAAAGCAAGCGTGCGATAACATGCTGTTAGTTGGGTTACCTTCAAGTCCTTATACCAACATGCAACCACCCATGCTATCTATTGATATTCCTAATTTTAGTGTCCAGTCTACCATTATAAGTTAGAGTTCGCGAAATATTTTTAACACTATCAGTGAATATATTATCTTGGAATTTATTTTACAGATTAAGTCTAAATTTCAACCTGCGATCTAACAATGATTTCCATTTTAGTTCATCTAATAGACTGGTTACGCTAATATAGTTATCATAACGTCCCTTTACAACTCTTGCCGGTCTTCGCTGCACACGCTCAAGTTCAATATTTAAGCCTATTTCGTAAGGATCAATGGAAAGAGGGTGTGGAAACCCGGCGTCCGCAGTGGCCTACTGTTACCGAGAGGTGCTAAGGGGACCATGGCTTAACGTCCCAACAGACGGACGGAGAACTGAACTCGAGGGCTCTCCACAAAAAAGTAAGGGCTGGATTACTGAGTATTACTGTACCTACTGGCTGGATTACCAAAGTCTCTTCCACTGATGGGATTTGAACCGAGACCCTAGGGACCTCCGCTTCGCTGGAGACAGGGTAAAGTCATAGCCCACTGACCCTGAGATTTCGGGTTCGAATCCAGCCAGGATCGCATTTTCACCACCCAAGTCATGGCTGTGGATGTTGTGTTGATGTCATTGGTTAAAGTTCCCGATGTAAAGGCCCATCTGTGCGGTTTGCGGGTCCATGTAAACATTTTTTTTAACTAAATAAAAATTACTTGACACAAATTTGTCCTTTTATAACCTTCTCCGAAATGCAAGGGGGAGACGATGTTGTACAGTGGGACAGGATCCCAAAAAGTTGTCACAACATTGAAAAATGCATTCGATTTAATTGAAATTTGATAGTTAACAATGGTTTGTGTGGACGCTGAAACAAATGTGAAGTTGAAAATTGCGGAAATTGCAAGTGGTTAAAGATAACATATGAGAGAAGGATGAAAAATTTTCTATCGAATTTTCCAGGAGTAAATTTCCGTAAACAACTGTATATCTACAGAAATATTGACAGACATTGCAGTTTTTGCATTTAATTCATTCTTGTAGGTCTCGGTGATGCATAGAATATACATGGGGTTACCGAAGCGTGACACACGTAAATCAGTAACGCGATTTGTTAAGCATTGAAAGAATAAATTTAAACTGTTATTGTACACCCAAGTCCAGAAGAAACCTTAAAGCCTAAAATAGGCTGTAATTTACGACTGTACAATAAATATTCCACATAATATATTACCGATATTAATGTTTTAGATATTACCTCTAATTATACATCTACATCCACGTAATTGCCTGAAAGCCATCGCGAGGGTGTGTGGCAGGGGGTGAAGATCACCAAACATGTACCATTGACGTACAACTAGGCTACTACATGGAAACATTTTAGATAACACAATCACATGCCGCTAGATGGATAGTATCTACATAGTGATAAAGGGATGATTAGTTATAATATATATTTTATATTTATATTTATTTATGTTTTATTTTATATTTTTTATTTTATTTATAATGGCATTAATCTACATATATTTATGTGTATTTATCTATCATGAATGGGTTACTAATGTTAATACATGCACCATTCCCTTCAGACTACAATACAGGATGTTGCATCTTTGCCTAGTTTGTTCAATTAACTCTATTTTTATTTATTTTATTTTAACTTCCATTGACCCGAATACAGCTTATATGGCCATTTTAGATCGAGCTCGATAATAAATCGCAGATACACAACACACACAGCCATGCCTTGGGTATTGTAATTCCAACCCATGCGGTACTCGAACCCGCGACCCTAGAAATGTCAGGCGAGGGTTTTGTTGCTTTTGTAACATTGTACTGTTGCATTAGATTACAATGATAGCTATAATATAAATGAAAAACTTGTCATACTGCATACGTCCTTTTTCCCTGCATATCATGCGGGGCAATTACAAACTGTGCGCTGGGGTCTCGTTTCGTCAGGCGAAGTTTTCATTCCGCCCAAGTTGAAATTTTTATGTTTTGATAACGAAATCAGTGATCGAAGTTTCGACGCCCCGACGAAGAGCAGTTTCCGTGGGCCAGTGTGATTACATAGCCGATGATAGAGCACTCACAAGAGATACAGAGATGTTAATAAGATTCTAATAACCACGGAAACGAAAATGGCCTGATATCAGCTGAATATCAATAAGAAGAAGGCTAAGATATTGGCATTTAGTAGCAGAAAAGAAGCCAGGACCAAAATAGGAAAATAAAAACTCGAGGAGGTGGATGAGTCCTGTTACCTGGGAAGCCGAGTAACCAACGATTGACGAAACATGAAAGAAATAATGAAGATAAAAAATACTTCAATTCCACATAAATACGTACGTTTGTATTCGGAATCTCAGTATTTTATTTTCTTATCTTCATGATTGATAAATTCCATAAAGTTACGCCTGAAACTGTGGTTAAAGAAATAGTGAGTAGAATAGTCCTGGCAAAGAGGGCATTCTACCAAAAGAAGAATCTCCTTACAGCTGGAAGTAAAAGTGTAGAAGTAAGGAAACCATTCATCAGAACGTACGCATGAAGTCTGTTCCTTTACAGTAGTGAGGAATGGACGATGACAGCAGCGGAGAAGAAAAGGGTGGAAGCATTCAAAATGTGGTACTGCAGAAGAATGATGAAGATTAAATTGAACGACAAGTAAGTAACGAGGAAGTCTTAAGAAGAGTGGAAGAAAAGACAAGTCTGCTTAAAACTCTAAAAAGAAGACGGCACAACTTAATCGGCCATATCTTCAGACACGATGGCCTGATAAAGACAATCGTCGAGGGAAAAGTGAACGAGAAGAATGGAAAAGGAAGGCTTCGCATGAAATACATGGAACAGGTTGTGAGAATTGCCTCAACATGAAGAGATTAGCTTATAAAATAATTCAGTGGAGAGCTGCGTCAAACCAATCCCGGTATTTCTGACTACTGATGATGAGTGTGATTACATGCGGCGGATATTGTGTTCGTATGGAAAAATTCGCGTTCGTGGTTACCAAAAATAGAATCAGCCAATGATTAGCGATTTCCTCAGATGCGATCCTGAGGAAAGATTTTAAAACTAAATTGAGTTTCTAAGCACGATTTGACTTTGTTGAAGTTTCACAAACTTTGGGGAACGTGAGTGCATCCCAAATGAGCAAAATATTCATTATAAACTTTGTTGCATATTGCGAAATGCATAATTGAAGAATTCAGTGTCTGGGTATGAGCTGCTCTCTTTGATAAGAACTTCCTGTTTGAGCTCATTACATCGTCCGCTCACATCTCTTTCGACGAAGGAATTTCTTCGCGCCCGCAGTCCTCTTGTGTCAGTGGGTTAATGAATAAAGCATGTAAGCCTGCTAATGTGGGTTAATAGTAGAGTACATGGTCACGTTAACCGAAGGAGTCATTCTTGCTAAGCTTCCTTATCCATTTCCTTGAGTTGGACTGGAAGAATAGCTTACATTAGGTCAATAAATGGGAAATATATACAATTAAGAGAAGTCAATTGGGAACACAGAACACTATCATTCAAAATTAAATATGCGAAGCTGACGTTATTACCGGGGAAAATATTACATTTTCACTTTTTTGCGCTCTCGTATTGATAGATTTTCATTTCCATTAGAAACTAAATAGGCTATTGAAATTGAGTACTTAGCCATTTGGTCAATAGAATTGTGAAAATGGGTTAAGCAGATTTTTTTTATAGAACAAAGATTAATAATGTCATCTTAGGCATGAAATGTTATACTAATATCTAGCTGTTTGGGAATGAATTGGCTGTATCACTACAATACTGTCGGAGCTATTATAACAATTCCGACGAATTGTTATTATTATTCAATAATTTGTGAACTTTCACAGCTTAACCTTGGAAGGAAATTTAGTACTTCACTGGATCTCTGCTATCAGCATAAAACTCGACAATTCAGGAAGGTATGTAGCATAATGTCTCATTGGAGGAGAACAAAGTATGGTTCGACACAGTTCAAACTTGTGCAATGCCAACCTAAGGCATAATAAAATATCGGTAACTATTTCTAAATTGTAACGTTGATGCAAGATTAGTTGAGTGCGAAAAATATGCCAGATTTATTGTATGAGTTTTATTACTAGTATTCTTCCAGTGAATGAAGGTCTAAATGGACATTTAATTCTTCCCACACCCCTAAGTTTTCACGCGATGTCCCTCTTCAGCCCCTCATACCTCCTGCCACCCATCATTCCATCCAAGCTACCCGTTCTTCTCCTCCCTCTTCCCCGCTTACCCAACGTTCTTCCCTCAATCACATCCTTCAAAACACCTTCTCCACCCACACTTTCTGCCTTCTACAAATTCCATCAATCCAATTGCTTTCCTCTCCTACCGATTCTAGCAGTTGATAGTTCGTCCTCTGTTCAACCCACTTTACCATCTCCATGCACACTCGTTACTGAAGATCATTTTTAATAGCACCTTAAACCCAGCTTTGAACGCGAAGTAGTGACTACAGATGATAATGAATGTAGAAATTAGCTAAGTACTGGTAAAAATATAATTTTATTTATCATAAAATTCCTCAATGGACACACACATGACAAAAATTAAAAGATCAATGCAATCGGCCAGGGATCTTACCATACCTGATTTGTTATTTTTCTATTATCTTAAGGAAGACTCCACACTTTTCAAGGGCTAAAGGGCGTGAAGTATGTCCCCGGAGCGTAAGCAAAGAAAAATAACTTAGAGCGATTCCGCTTTGACTTATCCGCTCGCACGACTCAATATTCTCGCGATTCCATCCAAATATAGTCAGTGGAGGTTAGTGACGATGCGTACAGCTGAAAAACGACGAATTGGAAGTTTTAGGGTCCATGTCACTTGATCAACGTAAGCGAGTCACGGCATTCCCAGCACCCGCCACGTACACATAACCCTTAACAAACTAAAAGGTGGTTAAAGGGGGAAAACATAAAAAAATACTTTTTGGCAGTCTTCCTATGCAAAATATTTGATAGCAGAAAGCCACAATATCTTGTGGAAATGTTTAATAAACAAACCCCTAGACCGGATTCATTGTAATCGAGCAAATCCTGATCCGTTTTATTGCCCTAGCTATCACACCACTACCTACCAACACTCTTTTCAAATGACTTCAATAAAACTTTGGAACTCCCTTCCTCATGCATGCATCTAAAAATAAAGTTCGTCTGTTGGACGCTTTAAAACGAAAATATACAACTTTTTATTGTAATCGCAGAATAATTAAAGTTAGAATTTAATTTTCGTGCATAAATATTAGTCCTCAAAGAAAATAATATTTGTGAGTTTTATAGAGGCGTGAAATTTATGCTATGTTATGTACATCTATCTGTGTTAATTGTATGCTATGTTGAATATGTGATATTATTATGTAAAAGTCCGAGCTGTTTTCTACTAAAATGTACTCGTTCTTACAGGGCATGCCCTAGAACAATAATAAATCTATCTATCTATCTGGGGATCGGATTGGTGTGGTGGCTAGAGTACTGGCCACCCATCCCGAGGGCCCGGGTTTGATTTCCGACGGCTTTTTCAGTGGCAAACCGGTCCCCACTTGAGTGCCTCGTGGAGGGCATTTCAGGTGCAGTACTCCGTCCGTCGGATGTGACGTTAAGCCGCGATCCCCTTGGCGCCTTTCGCTAAAGCCGACGCCGGGTTTCTCTCCGCCCTTCCTCCGTTTCCTGAAAACTCCTGCCATTACCCAATCAATCACCTATCGTAAATGGCGCAAATGACTTCAGCTGTCGGTCGCCTTCCCTCAATAGTCAAATCTATCTACCTTTCTAATTTTTTCACGCGATTCTCGGAGTCTCTCACGTAGTTGCATATTACTAGAGCTTCACCCCACGGGAATAAGCATCCTTCTTTACAATACAACTGAATTTTCATGATGGCTTTTGGCGAGGAAAACTATTTAGCTTAACTTAGAAAATATTAAAAAGTTTGCATGTATCATTACCTTTCTCAGACTCAGTATCATGTAAGTGCACATGAGTACCAGGGTTTGTCATCAATAAGTACGGTACGATCGACGAATTGGGTGGAGAATATTTATCGACTAATTATCAATCTATCTCCCTTCATGTTCCATTACTTGTTGAAGCTGCCGAGACGGAGTCAACAACATTACGACATAATCTTACAGGCATCTGTGTGCATTCATACACCACCATTTCCCACAGCTCTTCTAGGGGGATCGGGTTGGTATGGTGGCTGTACTGGTCTCCCATCCCGAGAGCCCGGGTTCGATTCCCGGAAGTGGTGGATTTTTCAGAGTCGAACCGGTGCTATTGGTAGGGCATATAATGTGCAGTACTCCGTCCGTCAGATGGGAAGTTAATCCGTGGTCCCCTTGGCGCCTGTCGTATAGAGTTGGTTCATACCGACGCCGGGTTTCTCTCCACCTTTCCTCCGTTCCCTGAAAATTGCTACCATTACCCAGTAACCCACATATCCTAAATGACCTTAGCTGTCGGTCACCTTCCCTAAAAAACTAACAAACTAACTCGGATGTTAAGGGGATTGGTGCAATGTCAAAATATAGAAAGCTGGGCAGGAATTGGAGTGAAGGAGATGTTAAATGATGTTGGTGGAGATATAGCCAGGATACAGAAAGTGAGAGAAAGAGTTGAGAATATGAGAGAGAGAAATGTGGGTGATGTAGAGAAGATGGAGTTGTTTAGCATAACGTGCTGTTACAAAGAGTGGGGGGGGGGGGCGGCATTTGAAGGTGTGATAGGATTTGAGGAGATGTTGGGTCGTTTTAAAAATACTGGTTACATTAGCTGGACGTCTATAGGGGAGACAGAAAGGCAGATAGGGAATATTTTTGAGGTGGTAGTGCAGTTGAAAAGAATCGGAAAGAGTTAATTAAGCAGGAATTTGAGGGAATGTGCACTGGGAAAGTAGTTAGTGCAGATGGAAGGCATATTGCATCTACATCTACATCTACATCTACACGATACCCTGCAAGCCACCGCGAGGGTGTGTGGCAGGGGGTGAAGATCATCAAGCATGCACTACTATCATGCAAACTAGCAACTATATTGTCTCATGCAACTTGATTGTTAGTATCTATAGAATTTAAGGGGTTAATACATGCATCATGCACTATAGAATACTCTAAAATAATTCCCCTACCTATCCCATTGCTATGCTGCCTATTCTGTTCTCTTATAGTATGGGGGAAAAATGCCATTTTGAATCTATCGGTACGACAATCTATCTCTCTAATCTTATTTATCTGGTCGAATCTAGCATAATACGCTGGCTTTTTTAATATGTGCCTAACATCTTCAGTAAAGCTATCCGATTGAAATTTCTCTAATAGATTCAATCTGTACTTGTTGAATATTGTGTGATACATACTGTATCTTAGGAACATAATATGTTGATTAGTTACTTGGTGCTTATTTGAGAATAACTGTCTTGTGTGATGTGTGGTTCTAATTAAGAAAGTGCATTAAAGAATTAACAAAAAGTTCAACAGGTTATGGGCCCAGGCACCTATTTCCACCGAACAATTAGATTCTGCTGAAAACGTAAAGAAAAAAATTTTGGCGTTAAAAAAAAAAAAAAACTAAAGAGAAGATAAGAAATAACGCACTCGGCAACAATGACAGAAGATCTATCAAACATTGAAATACTAAAAGGAGCCGAAACTTTCGAATTATGGAAGTTCCAAATACGAATATTCTTCCGAGCAAGTGGTCTACTGGACGTGGTCGACGGAATTCAACGTCTGGCTGATTTGAAAGACGAAAAAGACATACGGCTCTGGAAGATGATGGACGCCAAATCACAGAAGTATATAATAACGACTATTGATAAAAAGATAATGGTGCATATTATGTCTTGTGTTACTTCCTATGATATGTTTAAAACCCTTACGAAAATATACGAACGCGACACAGAGCAACAGAAATGTAATCTACTGCAACAGTTCTACAATTTCCGTTTCGAAAAGAGTGCCGACATGATGACGAATATATCTAACATTCAATCAACAGTGCACAAACTAAAAATGCTACAGCAAAATATTGATGAAACCATGTTAATAACAAAGATACTTAGTGTGCTGCCAGCTGATTATCAAAACTTTAGCACCGCGTGGGAGTCTACCGCGAAAGACGAAAGAAAAATTGAAAACTTCATAGCGAGATTGGCGGCGGAGGAACATAAATTTAAAAGCTGTGCCGAAGAAGTCACACAAAACTCAGCATTCAGAGCAGAAACAAAATACTCGAGAAACCAAAATAAATGTAATCGCACACCAGTGTTTTGCAGTATATGTAAGAAAAACAACCACGAAGAAAAGAATTGTTATTTCTTGTTTTATTTGTCAACAAGACCTGACATGGCTTTTGCAGTCAACTACGAAAGCAGAAGCCTGGAACATCCAACACTAACTGACACTCAAAATGTAAAAAGGACATTAAAGTATTTAAAGAACACAGAGAAACTGGGTATTCGGTACAAAAGAAATTCAACCTGGACTCTGACTGCTTATACTGACTCTGACTATGCAGGTGACATAAAGACTAGGAAGAGCACAAGTGGACATGTCCTGATGTTTTGTGGAGGTCCAGTAGCCTGGTGGTCTCGTAAACAACCTATTGTGGCTCTCTCCACTACAGAGGCAGAATACATTGCAGCAGCTGAGTGTGTGAAGGAAGTTATATATGCAAAGACATTTATTGAAGAACTGGTGGGTGAAGAATTGAGTGTAATTTTAAATCTGGACAATCAAAGCACAATTAGATTAATTGAGACTGGTCAACTAAATAGACGAAGTAAGCATATCTATGTTAGGTATCATTTTATTTCTGAAAAGGTGGCAGAAAAAACAGTGTCTTTAAATTATTGCCCCACACAATTTCAATTAGCTGATATATTTACAAAGCCACTCAATGGAAATAAGTTTCTTGTGCATAAAAAACATATTAATGTCGAGCAATTGAAGGAATTTAATTTTTTACTAAAATGTATGTCATTGATTTTTGTGTATTAAGTATGCATTAATTCTGTGTTGTGAATTCCAATTCCAAAAAAATGTTTTTCTGTTGTTGAATGATGTAATTTGTTTTCTGTTCTGTTTCCAGAGAAAAAAATTAAGAGAGAGTGTTGAATATTGTGTGATACATACTGTATCTTAGGAACATAATATGTTGATTAGTTACTTGGTGCTTATTTGAGAATAACTGTCTTGTGTGATGTGTGGTTCTAATTAAGAAAGTGCATTAAAGAATTAACAAAAAGTTCAACAGTACTTTAACCTACGCTCTGATAATGATTCCCACCCTAATTCTTTTATTAATTCTGAAATGCTACTCAACCTATCGTAACATCTTTTAACAAACCTAGCTGCTCTACGCTGCACACTGTCTAGTTCTCTCATCAAACCTAATTCATTAGGATCCCATACACTGGCTGCATACTCAAGGTGGGGCCTAACTAGTGAAAAATAGCATATTGTGGTGATTAGGAAGAGGGCGTTTAGGGTTACATGGAGTTTTGAGGATTTCTTTGTTTGAACAGGATTCTGGGTAGACACTGCAGAGAAGAGACTTATGTAGGGTTGAAAGGAATTCTTGTAGGGAGTCTGATTTATTGCAAATGTGGTGGCCATGAATTGAGAGAGAGAGAGAGAGAGAAGGGAATAGAGCATTTAGTATGAGAGGGATTGCAACAGCTATGGTGTGAATACTGAAGTTTACTGGTGGGTTTGATGAGGAATGGGTTTTTTTTTCGATAAGAGAGGGATGTGTTAACATGGAGGAAATAAATATTAGTGGTAGAAGTGGTTGATGTGAACGAAACAGAGGAAGAGGCGTCAAGTGAAGAAATGAATGTGTTGAGGGAATAAATATTGTATGGCAGGAGACCCATATTTGAGAACGTGAACCATTATGGCATATTAAAACAATCATGTTTTATGAAGCATAATTTTAATCATGTTAATATTTGGGATCAACCCTTAAAAAAGGAGTTGTATAAGTAATTTTAATCTCTCATCACAGCATCTCTGCTGATGGAGAATATTTCTGATCTCACAATAGAAATAGGGGTAGCCAATATCTACCTTTATGGAACTGCAGACTTCTTCCATTTTGTCCCCGTGTATGGACAACTTTCAGCTCCCACACTATATATACCATCAGGCTATTGGAATTGCTGTAGGAGTATTTTTATTGATATGAATTCAAATTTGTTAAATAACCTAATTGAGTTATCTCTTAAATTGTCTTAACAATGTGGATATTTTCATATGCTCTTGTTTACTCAGAATAGAAGCCATCACCAATTGGTCAGGCACTTGGTATTGAAGAAGCAGCTCTTCTTCCATACTTCAAATTTCTGATCTTTAATGGGCATTATCATGAAATTTCCTCAAAATTTATTCAGTGAAATTTTATACCAGAATATTCTAGCACACAAAAAATAAATTCCCAATATTGTAAATAATAGTCTATGAATTAAGGTGAAGATACATTAAAATCACTGATAACTAATTTGCTTCTATATTATTTTAACCAGCTACACATTTCTCATGGCATGTTCAAATTGTGTAATTCAATTCCCTACTGATGAATTGCACAGCAAAATTCCAAACACTGCCTCACACTTCAAAATTTTTTCATTTTTTTGGCCAAGATCACCCTCAGTCAATTTTCATTGCCTATATCTTTGCAAAATTACTAATAATACATTTTATTTGTCCAGAGACTATAAGCAATTAGAAACATATTGCACTTGATATAAGACACTTCAAGCTACAAATATAATATCATATTTACTTGTGAAAGTCATGCCTTTACATATCCTGCAAACTCCTATTTTTGGGCTGGCTCACGAGGAAAAAAAATTTTTTTTGTCAATAAATTATTTCTTTTCCTGAGCCTGCTGCTTTTCATCATAACCTGAAAACATATTCTTTAATCTTTTTAAAGATATAGGAATAGGTTAAAAAAACAAGGAATAGGGATTGGGGCAAATATGCGTGGTGGAAGAAATAGGAATTTGGAGAAAATATCCTTCTATAGTTCTCCATGCTTCTTAGGCTGCATCATTTCATCCATTTCAACCAAACTGCTCATTGTTCTCCTCCTCTACCTTGCTTATTTAACATTCTTTGCTCCATCAGCAGAAGAAGCACTTCCCCCATATCATCTGCCCTTTTCCTTTTCCTAATTTCTTCAATTTAATTCCTTTCTGTAATATCTCACTTAGCCTCTCCTAAACTCTTCTCAGAATAAATAAAATACAAAAATCACATCCCATTATGCTAATAATATGAAATTATCAATTTTTGTAATATTCTTATCACCACCATCACATCAAAAGTTGTCTCCCATTTTGTAATTCTAATTGTTCTCCCCATGAGAATTCATTTGCCTTAATCTTCGTAATTTTGCTGATCATTCTAAGTATGAACTTATCCTCATTAAACTTGTTATTCTATTGCATTCCCTTATTCCCCTTTCTTTCCATGTAGGCATACCACTTTCAAAGAAATCTTCTGACTGAACACTTTGCTCATAAATCATATGAATAAGCACATAAAATTATTTGACATATAGGTACCCCTTCTCAGGTTATTCCATACATCAGATCAGGCACATAGCCAGAAATTTGCTGCAGGGGTGGGGGTCTAAGTCTTGTGTAACTTGAAACAAATCAGCCTTGCCCATTCTCTCTTCCCTTAATTTTCTGTGCTTAGTATTTACTAATCAGAACAACAAAATTATTGGGAAAAAATTTCAGGGGGGACTGAAGCACCCCCCCCACCCTCCCCCCCCCCCCCCCGGCTACGTGCCTGCATCAGATGGAATAATATCAATTAATATCAATGCCTACCACTTTCCTTGCTTTCATTTTTTAATGATGCCTGATCTCACCATCTAGTATTCTTTGACCTAGATCAATTTTCCTCTTCTAGTTCAGCCCATATGTCTATTATTACTGTCCGACAATTCTACACAAATCCCTTTCACCTAGATTGAATATTTTCTGTTTTCGTCTTCAAATTTCCCATGTTGCCTTAATATAGCATGCCTTTTTCCGTATCTCGCTGTGGTGTTGCTTGCAAACTTGCAAGTACAACAAACTTGAGGGTTTTTTGCTCAAAGGACAGAGAACATGATAAATAATTATTGTGAACCTAACATGATAAGTATGCACCTGATACCTAAACCTCATGTTAGCACTTAGCATGATAAATATTGTGCATGTCTCTTGAAGCCTCTTCATTTCATCCCAGGTCTTTCCATTCTCTCCTAGGAGTTTTTCCTTCTTGCTGTTTGTTCCTCTCTTAGAACCTCATGCATTCTTTTACCTAGATCTATGTCTCATTTTTTCACTCCATTCAATCAGAAATTTATGCTATCATTTTTGCTTTCACCCATAGAGTTTGGAAATTACTCCACCTTTTTTTCTCATGATCATTTCACTTACCCTAACCATACTCCCTCACTTCCATTCCTCCTTCCTTCCATCTTAGATATTTTTTTACCTTTGGGTAAGTCATAATTAAATACCTTAAAAGCCGGTAGTGGTTATGGTGTCACTTTAAATCTCAGAGAGAGGATGCCAATGGGTTAAGAGGCCATCCAGCATTCATGAAACACTGGCATGGACATGGCCATCTACAGTGAACATGTTAAGGTGACAGGAGCAGTTTTTGTCTTTGAAACCTTATAAACGTGTCCTAATTAATGATAGCTATGGGTGAACGAGTTAATAATGCATTTTACCAATTTGATTTTTTTGCAATTTGATGGTTTTTTAAAACAAAAACTTATGGTGAATGAGGTACACATTGTTATAATTCAATAACATACAGATTTTCTTCCAAACATAAAATATTAAAAAGCCTAGTATCATAATGACTACTGACAATTATTATGGTGCCACACACACTCAAAATTACAGAAGAGATATAAAATAAAAGATTCATCTTAATATCAAAAGCATGCCGAAAACTATCAGTAGTAACCATGTTATTCTTTGATGGAAAGAAATAACAAACTTTGCGAGTTTTACTGAAATAATTTACTCACGACCCGGGTTTCAACAATTAATATGCCATCATCAGGTTAAAATGCAGAGAGTTTTCCAATTTTTTTACAAAAAGGGTGGAGACCAAGGGAGGGGGTAGATGGGGGTTGGGGGGTGGTTTTTGGTGGTCCGAGAAAGAACATTGGTCAGGGGGGAGGGAATTGGGAAGGAGAGGAGAGGTGGGGGGGAAGGTGTTGCTATGCCGGGAGATCCACGGTGTCCGTGTGTCGGTGGCTGGCTCCTGGGAGTCGTCATTACTACCTGGTGTTCTATGTTCTGAATTCAATCTGAGGGTCTTCGTTAATCCTCTGAGAAGCCCGGTGCCGCTGGTGGGGAAGATATTCTTTGTTTTACTAAGACATAACATGCTTTAATTAAGGCAAAAAAACAGTATTCAATTCTTGTATAGTTTCTGTAATGGGGTGAGTGTTCAGTGAGTTCCACCTAATAATAAGTTGTACCTACTTAAATGAAATATGATCCTAATTTTTTTGGCATCATAGAAAAATTATTACAGTGCACACTCAATGATCCATGAGTACCACACCAGCCACCTGGAACAAAGTAAAGCATTGTGTTCAGATGAGAAAATTTTCTGTAACTGTAAATTAGGTAATTTAAATGGAAAAATATAACTTCCTGTTCATATATTCTTTAACCCTTCAACGTCGAGCGACGTAGTGACTACGTCGGGCCCGGACTTCATATGCCGTCTCTCTCTCCTCCTCTCTCCTCCGACCTACGAGATGGGATTCCTTTAAATCTCCTCCGCGCTTGAAGGGTTAAACATTCATATACATTGGTCCTGTCACTGATTGTAGAATTTTACTTGGTTCATCTTCAAAATTCAGGTTTCCCCAGTGCACTGTGAATGGAACCATAGACTGTTGATGACTTGAGTGTCATTTACAAATTCACATATTTAGGGTCTCATTTACAAAGAGTGATACGGTCACTGAATTATTGCTGGTGACCAACAACAACCGGAGCACCAAGGTATTTGTGCACCACTTCATGAAGCATGCACCAGAACATAAATTCTGTTTACCATGGTGTTCATTCATCCAGTCAATACCAACCAGAAATTTGGTTGGTATGGTAAAACCAATTAGAAATCAAGTGCTAGGTAAAGAGACATGTGGAATTCACATGCTCAGTATGAAATTAGACTATATTTCGGACCATATTTAGGACTCTAAACACAAATGCATCTAAAATATCTGCATTAATTCCTTAGACTCATAAGTACATTGCCAGTATGTGTGATGATACATGTGGCATGATCTGTGGGGCAAGAGTGTGTGTTAAGTTCTTTAGATTGCTAGTGAAATAGTGCCAAATTCCCAAATTGAGTTGGAGTTACTCAGCTACTTTAATGAGAGAGACAAATCTGTGCAGGGATTACAAAACTATCCTAATACATATAAAGAAGATATTTACCACATTTAACTTTAGTCAACGATGGACAATCTTTAGACAGATGCACCGAGGATTTGACCGACCGAGTCACAGGAGATTGGATACCAAATAAAAATTGTCTCTCTACTGGTGAAGATGATCATAGGCTAGTGTTTAATCTCTATAGAGAGTTCCCCTTTAGGGGAACAATTCATTCTGAGAGAACAACACTTGATAAGTTTTATCACAAAGAATGGTAAAAAATTAGTGTATGTTTGCCTCTGATTTTCTCATGTAATGTTCATAACTGTCCTCATTGTGCTTGAATTCATAAAACTTTAAAAATACCTCTTTGTTTCCTTTCAAATATATTTCCTATTTTAACACACTCAATGCGGATGCCTTGAATTCAAGGCATGCCTCGTTACCCTGGGAGGCAAATGCCTTGACGTAAAGGCAAGAGGTCCCGTTATGTTCGTTGCTAAGTAAAAAATTATTATTATATTGCAAACATTTTATGTATAAAGCATTGATTGATAATAATGTATAATACATTGATAATAATGTATTTATTCATATAAAAGAAAAAAAACTTTCGCACATGAATAAGTTTTCATGAAATAGGCCAGCATTGAGTGTGTTAAAAAGTAGGTACCAAATATTTTGTACCACAAATACATTTCCAACAGAATGTTGAATATTGTATTTCAATCACTTTTTGACCTGAGCCCTTCCCATGGAGCAGCTAACCCTTCAGCCTCCACCCCCTACCCCATCTCTCCCGAAACTTTTTCCAAGAAATTTTGTTGTTCTGATTTTAACTGGGCATGATAATGCAGACTAAACTGCATATAATTCAAGTGCAAAGTGTCTTGAAATGTGATCACTGGTTTGATGAATGTATGTGGTTAATAATCGTTTTTTTTAATCTGATATGTATGCATTCATTGAACTTCTGTTCTGGGGTCGGTCAAATTAACTGCTTCATGACAAGGTAAGCAGTGAGCTTTACCAATGAGAAGAGATAGGAATGGGCAATGTGAAAGCAAATAACAAGCACTGAAAATTAAGGAAGAGATTTAAAACATGACAGTACCGAACGGGTAAGGCTGATTTGTTACAAGTTGCTACGTAGCCCCCCTCCCAAGGCAAATTTCGGGCTACGTGCCAGATATATCAGCACTCATGTACCTAGACTAAAATTAAAAGCTAAGTAACATTGTATAAACTTTTGATTAATTTTGAGTAAAACAATTTCATTGAGAATGATCACTTACTTTTTGGTAAAATACAGGAATTTTCCAATTGATATCAGCAAAATTTTTATCTAACCATGATGTAATCTAGTTAGTATCTCCCAGCGTCCCCAGACATTTTATCAGTGTACCTACACCTGGAATGAGGTTTAAACCAATATGTTAGGTTTCACTACATTGTTCCTTCTAAAGAACTCCACAGCTTCTCACTGAAGTCATTCCTTCCATCTGTCCCACACTTCACTACCTTTCTTGACCTTAGCGTTCCAATCTCCCATTACTTTTAGATTCTCCCAACCCTTAACTTTTCCAATCATTTCTTCTGGCTGAACATGTGCCTGTTTTGTCCTCTTTGTTTCCCAGGTGGCAAATGGACGACAACTATGTTTGCTGCTATGGCTTTGATTTTCATTACCAATATTCTATCACTCACCTACTCCTCATTCACTGCCCTTTTCTCAAATCTTGCAGTCAATGCTGATGCTACCCCCTCTTCCCCTTCATTGAATATCCTCTGTAGCCTTCACTCCAGAAGTCACCTCGTCCCTCCATTCTACTACATCTGGTCCCATTAATTTATATTTCCCTCACACTTTCATGCTATGTGTTTTCTAGTTTCACTACCCCTAATGTTCTTCTAACGTTCGATGTCCTATTTCTTAATGTTGTTGATCTCTGTGCTGATTTCTTCTTCACCACTACCATTGCCTCTTGTTTCTAAACAATGATTTCATAAGATGATGACTACAGAGGCTGCTTCGTTGCATGATGAAGGTAATTACTTCCTGCACTTAGGATTGTACTAACGTTCCATATTCTGATTCTTAAAGTTGTCCTACACCTACTCTGGATTCTCTTTCACCGCTACTGTTGCTGTAGTCTATTTTTCCGTGCAAGGGTTTCGTAAGATGATGACTGCTTGTGGTTTACCACGGGCACCACAATTGTCAGGATTCAAATATATATCCTCTAGTCGATTAGGTTCATGGGAAAGTTCAATTGAGGTGGTTGTCGGTTTCATGCTTCAATAGACCCTTGGGCTTGTCTGCCATGGGTAGTTAGCCCTAAAAAAAAAAAAATTAATTTCTTGCACTTTTAATATTTGGGTCGGAAGGTAGGATTTTGTTTGTTTCTGGGTGCATCAACAGCAGATTTCATATTACGCATTATGTGTAGCAGGGGCGGATTCAGCATCAAATTTGGGGGGGGGGGGTCATGACCTGGGTCCGGGGAGTATGGAGTACCCCCCCCCCCCCCCCCCGGAAGAGAGGGGCGTTGTCCCGTGTAAATTTTTTTTTAAAATACCAATTTTTTTACGCATTTTGGAGCCTAAAATTTCATTTGTATTCTTAACAACAAATGAAATTGAACAATTTTAGACATTTAATAAGTTAACAATGGAGAAGAAATAAAAGCCAACTTGAAGTTTAAAATAATTATGAAATATTAATGTTTCATGCAACAGAAAATGTGAAAAAATTTCATTGGAAAAGATTTACAGTGATGATAAGCACATACATAAAAGTTTAATTAGGGGCTGTTTAATTAGGGGCTTACTAAAAAGTTTGATTTGGGTGCTAATATTGCTATACGGTATCATCAGTATCATGAAACAAAAGAATTTATAGAAAGCTAACTCATGATCAGTTTTTTCAAATTACGAAAGTGGGAAAATCTAGAAAATAATCGCATACAAAAATGTTAATAAAAACCGACAGCTGATGTCATTTGCGCCATTTAGTTGGTAATTGTGTAATCGTAGGAGTTTTCAGAAAACGGAGGAAGGGTGGAGAGAAACCCGGTGTCGGCATTAGCATACTCTTAACGAAAGGCGCCAAGTGGACCACGGTTTAACGTTCCGTCCAACGGACGGAGTACTGGACTTGAAATGCCCTCCACTAGACACTCAAGTGGGGACCGGTTTTCCGCTGAAAAATCTGCCACTGCCAGGAATCGAACTCGGGCCCTCGAGATGGGAGGCCAGTACTCTAGCCACCACACCAACCCGATCCCCTTTGTCTGTTTTTTATTTCTAAAGATGGTTCATTGTATGTTAGTTTAAAAGTCTTTTCCATTGTCAACTGCAGATACATGGAATCGGTTTTCCTCGTGAGTGGTGAGGTCACCTTTTTCTCATAAGAGATTATCAAACTTTTTAAGGGGTTCCTTAACTAATTTACTAAGTGGAGTCACGTTGTGGTGGACTTTTCATAAGCCAGATGAAAAAAGTACACAATATTTACAGTACAGCCCCCTGTCTTTACGAGACAGCACAAGCCAGTGGAACTTGTCAAGATGTGATCTCTGTGCATATTTTTTGTAGACTTGCCTTTCTTCATTACTTCGTTATGAGGGAACTGGTCGTCTAAAGGAGGAGTCCACGGTTTCTGCAACAACGTAGCCTTCCCCACGCAGCATCATGATATCGGCCCAATATCATTTTTACACCGTCACATAATATCACTTATTGGTCAATCCGATATTGGCTACCGACATCTGCAAATGTCAAAAGTGATAACATTTTCCATTATAAAAATGACATTTGCTGACGATATTGGGCCGATATTAATTTGGTGATAAAAAGATATATGTCACCACTATACAGTGGCATAAAAAAGATATTGGGCCGACGTATGTTTGATATTATCATGGACTGATTTTTCATTAACATGATATTGGGATGATTTAATAAGTAAGATAGGTAAAATGAATCCTGGATAAACATGTTACAAATATTTATAATAAGGGATGGTCGTACAATAAAACTGCGATGGAAAAAGAAATTGCGAGAGGTAGTTTCGATCTAAGATCGTTCACATTGAGAACACCGCAATTTAACCCTGACCCAACTCTCCTTATTAAGAAATGGGTAATTTTAAGCGTTTATGATAGTAATAAGCCACTTACTTTACTCGTAACCGAACTTCCCTTACTGAAAGATACGTAACTTTAAGGGTTATCATTGTAATAAAATATTTCAAACTCGTTTTCTGTTGAAGTTATTGGAGTTATAACCCAATGTGGGGGGTTCACATTAATTGCCATGCGAAAAAATGCACCTGGACCGGGAATGGAACCACGGACCTTTGGCTGCTCAGACCATTACGCTACCCAGGATCCCTGATTCGCATGGCAATTTTACTGATGTTCAAGGAACTAGATATTGAGCCCTCGCGGTCCATCAAGGATGGCAATGCAAGGGAGAAAGGGCGTCAAAGAAGTCACGACCAAAGGTGAACCCCATCCGGCGCTAAAGCTGCTCTTGGCGGTAAATGTAGGATATTCCAAGCCTGCCGCGTGAACGGCAATTTGTAAGCAAACATCGAATCCTTACTAATTCTGATGATTCAAGCGATATGGAGTGGAAGCGAAACATGATAACGCAGGCTCGTATTTTTTTCTTTCTGTGTTATCGAATCCTTAAAAAGCCATATTTATTATTCTATAAGTAGGCCTCCAAATGGTTTCTGATGTTCTGACCAATCACAAATGTTTGGCTTTCTTTTCTCTGGCGTCGGGGGAAAAAATGTGACTACTCAAAATTATAAAATCCAGCGACCAGAAAAATATGATCATTTTTATGCCCTTTAATACTCAGCTCAGCTGACATCATCATTGCATCGGAAAACGATATCTATTAAATATTTATTTAAGATACGA
This sequence comes from Platycnemis pennipes, assembly GCA_933228895.1. NCBI lineage: Eukaryota > Metazoa > Arthropoda > Insecta > Odonata > Platycnemididae > Platycnemis > Platycnemis pennipes. Next base: position 112,960,086 of record OW121855.1, on the reverse strand, counting down.
TCAACGATATCAATTTTACATCGGAGAAAGGTATCATTTGTGTCATTTTTATATCGTAATTATCAGCCGATGTTAAAACGACATTGGTGACGTCAAAATGACATTGGGCCGACGAATAACTGCCATACGATGCTGCTTGGGTCGTATAGCCTTCCTCTTATCCTCCCTTATTTTATCTTTTTCCTCGGCGATGAAAAATTTCAGGGGGGGGGGGTTTAACCCTCCTGGCTACGCGCCTGGTGTGACCCTGCTATTCCATATTATATCAGATATTGGCTATTGCTACTATTCAAGGGTAGGTGAAGACTCACTTGTCTGTCAGTCGAGCTCTACGAGCTTATCACGAGACATCGGAAACTGCCAAAAATTGCCGAAAGCACTGAGGCACTTCCGACTATGCGGGCTCTATAGCTGTGTCCCAATTCACCAGATAGGTACCATCCCAGAATTTAGGGAGGACGCCATCCTGGAGGGTGTCCCAACTCGTTAGGCATCATAAGGGAGCGGAATTAGGTACCTTTTTCAGCCGCCAGATTTGGGCATCGACGAGTGCATCCTTTTCCCATGATTCAAAGCGAGAGCAGTGGACTCGATGAAGATGGCTACCAACGAGTGAAAGTATTTTGGCTGAAATTTTGTTGATATTGTTATAATTAGTCGAGTTGATTCGTTTATCACATTATATACCGTTATAGGGAGTAGTGACATGACGGAGAGATTCATTGAGAAGTAGGAGAAGGCCGAATTGTTCCACATTAAAATAATTGTATTACCTAAATTACGGAAAATATGACAAGATGCTAATCTACGGTACCCTAAACTCAAATTAAATTCTGTCTATACACTATGGCATGAGAAATTTAACAATATGGATTGTATAAGATTTTGTACATCATTTGTCATCCCTTTCATATTATCTTGTTTTTCATCGGTTTCGATCGCAGCAGATGGCAATACCTGCGTAAGGATGTCCCAAGGTCCGTGTATATCCGATATTTACGGACCTTGGGATGTCCTAATTCATGCTCCCTTTTGGGTTAGCCAGCTAAATTTTAGGCACCCAAATCCATGCTCCCTAATGCCTAACGAGTTGGGACACAGCTTTTTTTATGGTAGGAAGTGCTACGCTCTACGATAAATGCAACTCAAACTTCTCTCACGTTTGGGACTTGTAGCCATGCATTTGCATAGACACTCCCTTTAATCCTTTACAAGGATACAAAAACTACTGAACTAATTAAAATTTATCAAAAATTAAAAATTTTTGATAAAATTTGGGGGGGGGTCATGACCCCTGTGACCCCCCCCCCTGAATCCGCTACTGATGTGTAGTATCATGTAGAATTAGTAGTATTTGAGGGAGGCGACCGACAGCTGAGGTCATTTGCACCAGAGAGGATAGTCGAGGGTAAGTGGGTAAGAGTCGGGGTTCTCAGGGAACGGAGGGTAGGGTGGATAGAATCTCGTTCCTTCATCTGTGTTTTCAATTTTGTTTCTGAACTAAAAAGTGATTCCGTCCAGGAGGAAAGGAAAATACAAGGATGGGAATGGAAGGGAAAGGAAGAAGGGTGGAGAGAAACCCAGCGTCCGCATTAGCCTGAAGCTCTTAACTAAAAAGACGCCAAAGGGACTACGGCATAACGTCCCATCCGACGGACGGAGTACTGTACTTGAATGTTCTCCACAATTTTCCTTATTAACAATCTTCCTTATTAACAATCTTCCTTATTAACAATCACGGGTTAAAACGAAGAACCTACATCCCGAAACGCTTAAATATTAATTTAATTAGAAGCTCGGGGTTATGTTTTAGGTTTACAATCACATTGCCGAGAGAATTATTCTGATTTCCTTGGTCATCCACCGTGATTAAATCCGCATAAGGATATGTTAACGTATAAGGCTTTACAACATGACTTGAGATCTATTCTTTATCTTTATTTTCTCCAAATCCAACTTCCGTCCCCCATTAAACGACTGACGCCATTCTCATAGGGCAACCACGAAGTCTTTAAACAAGTTTCGACATCAATCTTCATGCATTCAATACCTGGAGAATAGAAAACGTGCTGCACGTAAGTAAAAAGTCAATCTCACAACTTTGGTACACACTGAAAATTGGTTGCTCGAGAAAGTGAACGGACACCGCATACGCCATGAGGTCACCAACCATCATTATATATTTTTGGCACGAAAGATTATTCTCAAATTACCCCAGCTTGCAATCAGAAACGGTTTTCGGCTAATTGTCGTTGAAATAGCGACCTGAAAAGTTAAGATGCGTGGTTAGGCTAAAGTCAAGATTTTCGAAAGATACTAAAATTCCGAGGATTAATCACGAAACCCCCCACTCCTATCCTTGCAAGCGAAAGTGAGAAGCGGGTTTACTACCCTTAATCAAATCGCACCAAGGCTAGCAGACGTCTTACTCGCCATTGAAAATAGTACGTTAGTAAATAAATTGGGAATGAAATCAGAATGCATTAGTGCACAGATGGTTTCAGTAAGGATAATCTGGATACAGTCAATGAACATGCATGCCTGTTGGAATAATAGTCATGAGGTAGAGGCATCTGAATGAAAATATAGGTATGGATTAAAGAACAAAAGTAACAGTAGTGAATGTGGTATCAGAAGCAGTATGCAGACAAGGTTTCCCTTATCACCAGATACTCAGCCAATTAGCAGAATAAATAGTGAGGCATAGGATGAGCTGGACATGAGTGATAAGTTTGCAGAAAGTTTGTTAGGCCTGATTGATTTGCTGATGACCGAGTGGTGATCAATCAGCCAAGGCTCAAAAATATTGTTCACCTCATTACGGGATCAATATGAGAAGTATGGGTAGATCAACAAAATAAAATAAGCCGATAAATCATCAAAGGGTGAGCATAGCAAAAACTTAACTCTGGGGACATCATTTACAGTTCGTAGATTCATTTCACATATGCATGAAGAACTTAGTGTGATAATAGGTTTTGGAAATACATTAAAATCAGAATAGATAAAAATGTGCTTAATTACTACTAGGGTAGATGAAGTCTTAAACAGGCAAGGTGATCAAGCATTTGCTGATGATCTAGCGTTAATAAGGCAATGAGTAAAAAAATTTAAGTTGCTTCAAAATGATTTACAAATCCAGATTTGGGATAAATATTAATCACAAGAAGATTGAAGTAATGAGAAAGTATGAAAATAAGGTAAAAGCTATACTAGTTAACAATAAAGGCACTACTAGAAGATGTGGAGCTAGCTCATATGTATTTTCATGGAGATACCTTTCGATTATAATAAATGTATTAGTATCAGTGAGAAGAATTGCATTGAAAGATAGGGGATCCATTTACTAGAGGGAATTTCTGCCAGGATCTGTTGGTAAATACATATTTAAAGATATAGTCAGTAATTAGTAAACAATGGCCAGGGCATTATAGGATTCTTTTACTTGAATCATAAATAAGAGGGTGGTAATATAGATATTGCAGGTTCGTGTCAGAAAACATCTGGAAAATAATTAAAAGAGTGCAATGGACAGAAGAAATAAAATTACAGGAGAAGTTAATGGAAAGGCAGAGTGAATGAATACACGCCTAGAAGTTTTAAATAAGTTCGGCAATTTTTAATTATGTTATTCCACCATATAATGCCTGAAACGACTCTTTTTATACACCTACCCACACAGCACACACAAAATTTATGCCGTATAAAATATGCATAAATGGATTGGTATAAATAGTAAATAATATTCCGTCGATTATATACATATTATTTGAATAATATGCGCACACTGCAAATAATATGTAAATATTATACCATCTAATATTGCGAATAATAGGTGCATAATATGTACATATTTTTTGAATAGACTACAATCGACGTCTTGCAAATAAGATCGACTTCGACCATCTCGAAAATCAAAATGGCAGTCATGTTGATAAGCCGGAAGCGCGAGAAAGAACTAGCTCCTCCAATATTTACGTTTTCTGGTACATAATTTGTGATCGCAGAAGCTTAATTTTAATTCTAATGGACAGTTAAGTGACGGTGAGTACCTAAATGATTGTTATGACCAGTGATTGGGTTGAAGATTATTTACGAATTCGTCATTGTTTTTTTCTGCCTTCCATGTTGATTTTTTAAATTGCTGCCAATTGACTCTATTTCTCATGTTTCAGGCACATACAGTCTTTAAAATATTGGGACATTAGGAATGATCCAACGACAATTCAGATCATCATTCACCTATTTGATAAACGTGAAAAGTTTTGTGTGTGTTATGACAGTGCAGTGACTTTCGATGATATTTGAACGAACCAATTGTTGGAAAAAAATAGTTTCGATTTTTAGAAGAGCGTTGTTTTTTTTAAGAAAACTGCTGGTTTTTGTACACCCAGTGAACACTTTACAATTAAATGTTATGGAAAAATCAAACTTGATCGCTACTTTTTATTCACATGCAATGTATACAACACATCAATGGTATAAATTTTACATAAAATGTGCATATATATATCGTATAATGTCCTCATAAATTGCATATATATTCGTATAATATGCAAACATTATGCCATACCATCAGTGCATATATTTTGCATATTATGCGCATATATCGCAATTTATGGGGACATTATACCATTTATATGCACATTTTATGTACATATTACGCACATGTTATACCATTGATGTGGCATAATATTCGCATAATATTGGAATATTGTGTCCATATTATTCACTTTGTGCTGTGTGGGTAGAAGGTTTCTAAGGTGAATTAGATGGCTAACACCATCTCCAAGTATGAGATATAATCTTGGCCAAATGGAGGAAAAATTTGATTGGCATCTTTAAGAAATGAAGGGTGACATAAGGTGTAATTAACTGAATCATCATCATCATTGGTCAACAATTCTAGGATTGGTTTGACGCAGCTTTCCACTCAATTCTTTTATCGGCCAACCTTTTCATTGTGACGTAATTCTTCTCTTTAAATTAATTAACTGAAACAGTGCAGAATTCGAGGAGAAAACGTTCTAAAATGAAAAAGATGAAATATGCCCATGAAAACTTATTTTAAATGGTAGCAGACACACTAGCCATAAAATAATGAGGGAATCCATATGTTTCGTATAACCTCAACTCATGTGCTTGGTCTTTGAATGATAATGCTGGAGTAGGAATACTGCCATGGAAATGTTCTGGAGTGTGAGTGAAGACCTTATGCAGTATTATGAAAGGATAGTTACGTAGACCAAACTCCCAGATACAGATGATGTGAGCAGTTACGTGCCTGCAAAGATGAAGAAGTATTCGATGATGACACAGAAGTAATAAAAATGGTAAGAGAAGAGAACTTTGTACTTTAGAGATTGGAATGCTATTATTGACGTAGGCCAAGATGGAAAAATAACCGGAAAATATGAATATGGAAAGTGGAATGAGAGAGGAGGAAAACTGCTGAAATTTTACACACTGCACAGCTTAGTGGTGGCATACATATTGTTTATAAACCACATTGCACAAGATATTTTTGAAATTCATGACGACGAGTGAATGAATATTTGAAATTGAATACATTTGAGTGAAGCAAATATGTATGTACTAAGGAACTATCAGAAAGATCGCACAGCTTAGTGGTGGCATACACTTTGTTTATAAACCAATATTGCAGAAGATATTTTTGGAATTCACAATGACAAATGAATGAATATTTGAAATTGAGTATATATAAGTGAAGCAGATACTAAGGAACTATTAGAAAGACTGCAAAAAATACTCGGGGGCAGATAACTACCATGATCACCACTTAGGGTTGATGATGCCGGTTGAAACTCAGAAAAATGAAGAAAAATATGTAGAAAAACAGGTATGTTGGAAAATTGAATGGCCCTGAACATCATTCCAGAAATCAGTGTAAAAATTAAATGGAAGATTTCATGACTGCAAAACTAATGGAATAAGAATGTTGTTAAGAAAAGGACCTAGAAGATCCCACAGAAGCGGGCAATACATATTATTCAAAGAGAGAAGAAAATACAATTACAAGATATGTACCTGAAGAAGGGAGACTACCACAAAAGAAAAAATGAATTCGTAGATGAGAAAAGCTAGAGAAATGTCTATGATTCATGAAAATAAACAAAAAATCCTCTGAAATGAAAGGGTGGAAGAACAACAATGGTATGGTGAGGAACCACTTAAAGGAATGAGACAAAATATGTAATGCCACATGGAACAAGGTCTGAGAACATTCAATTTAACAAGAAGATAAAGTGAAGGTGAAGGGAATTTTTGGTGCAATCACGAGGCAGAAGTAACCTAAGTTAAAGGTAATAGAAGAGAAAACTTAAGTTGGAAAGCATGATATCACAGACTCAATGTTGCGGTTCGACTCAGTAGCGAGGGACCTGCCCAAAAGTACAAGGCTCCCACGTAAAGTAAAATTTATTCAGAGTTAAAAAAAATCAGAAAAGTATATATTAACCCAAATATATGAAACCATCTATAAGCAACTGGAGGAATATTAATGGACTTCCAAGAAACAGCTTTAGCCCTATACCAAAAGAGAACAGGGGAGAGAAATGGGAAAAAATTTGGGGCCATAAGCATGACCTCATATACCTTGAAGTAATTGACAAGGACATCTGCAGGAGAACAGAACGAACAGCTGAATAGTCCCTCGATAAATTCATTTTCGCATGGAGCAAGCAAGGCTACAAGTGAAATTGTTTTGGTCCATAGCCCACTCAAAGAGGAAATAATGGGTGAGAACCAGTGGCGTACCAAGGCTACTTGGCGCCCGGGGCTAACTAGATGGTAGCCGCCCCCGGTAGAAAAAAAAAATATTTTTTCTTAAACTAAAAAAATGAAAAAATTTTCAATTTTGGCGCCCCCCCCCCCTTTTACTACGCCCGGGGCGGCCTCCCCATTCACACCCCCCTTGGTACGCTACTGGTAAGACTAAAACGACTTTCGTTGTAATTTAGGTTTTAGAGAAAGAATTTGACAACTTCAATAGGAATTCAATGCTAGAGGTCTTCAAAAAGAAAATATTGCCATGCATCAACAATGCAGGTGATGACGATACTACCTACGTGTCGAAATCCGCTTCGTAAATGTTAAACTCAATAACTGGAATCCACAAAATCTATTCATTCGTCCCGTAATGCATTAATTCCACAAAGTAAAGCCTGAAACCTTAAGATATATTAAAGTAACATGTTTTACCATTTATTTATCAGTAGGAGCGATTTACAAGTAATTTTAGTTGTAAATCGCCCCTCCTACTTCAGTTTATGCCTCCTATTTTCATATTTAGACAAGCATTCTTATCTCTCGAGAACCTAACCGTGTTTATAAGACATATAGAGATTTCTGTCGGGGAAAAATTATTTGAAACCTCCAAAGGTCTCGTTTTCAAGCAAAAATAGAAAAGATTTGGTGCGGTAGCCAGTCAATCGGAAATTCTCCAATCATTTTAATTACCTACTCAAAGCTTAATTTTAAAATAACATTTCCTTAACGATAAAACTCTGATTTAAGGATAGCGAACTAGCCTCGAATACCTCAATGGAGTCTCCCGCAAAAAATGCAAAATAACCCGGGAATTTGGGGTTTTTGCACTCAAGTACGGGTCGCGAAGGATTTTTTTCCTTTTGGAAATCATGCGATAATCTGTCCAAAACCTCCGTGCATATTGCCTTAACTTAAGCCTACGGAGAATGAAATCGTACATCGAAAGACTGTGGCGTAATATGAAGTGAGTCATGGCATCTAGTCGTCCAAAACTTCCTATAATGGTAAGAAATAAAAATCAATTTCACTTATCGGACCAGGTGATAGTGCAGGACGTCCGATGAAAAGTTCGACCACTGCCTCGTTGACATCCGTTATGACCCTGATGTGGAGGTGGTATTCTCTTAAGCCGAATACAAAGAGAAAACGGCAGCATCCTCTGAGGTGGGCGATTCAATCTTCTCCACATTTTTAGATATAACTGAGACGAAAAAAAAAACGAAAAAGAAGAATCACATTGAAAGCATGAAAATATATGCAGTATAATTTGCAGTACAGAACATGGCATAACTAAACTAAGTTCCCGTACAACGGCCTCCACATCGATGTATTTATGGAATTTAATCCACAGAAACCGATAAATTTGAGTGTAAATTTACTGCATACCTATTCCATAAACGAGAGTAAACTAAAATATCCTCATATATTTCACATCTTTAATGTAGGTACGGATAGCCGGATCTGCTAAGAGGAAAATAATAATTTAGAGACCGGAAACTTGATAACGATGTAAAGTGAAGGAAAGCTAGACAGCAAAAATACAAATTTCAATCGGAGATTTGCTACAACTGAGCGAAGTAAGATGGAAGGACAATAGGGGTTTCTGAAATGATAATTATCGAGGGCGATGCGGTGTAGGAGAAGGGAAACGGCGTGGATTCGCAGTAGTATCGAATAAGTAATATTGGTAGTGAATGCTAAAGTCTGCGTGGAGTTGCTGTAGTATCGAATCAGGAAGATTGGTAGCTAAAAGTAGATAATATAGAGTGGGTAATTTTCAACTGAAGCAAAAGCGGTGCCAACTAACCGTCCAGGTGAAATCGTCCAGGAGAAAATTTCTACAGGCGTATATGAAGAGGAAGATTTCAACGAAATGTATGGACAGATAGATAAAAAAGTCCAGGGAAGGAAACGTTCAAGAGTAATAAGAAAATGTAACGCAGTTGCCGGGATGGCATGGACTAGAGTCATGGGAAATCGCGGTAAAAAAGCAGAGGAGTTCTGAAAAATAAATAGAGTGAACACTTTGAGGTGATTTAATAAGGTGGAGTTGATAACATGCAATAAAATTACGGATAAGCGGATTGCTTTTAGAGGTAAAAAGAGAAAAAAAGACTTGAAACAAACAGAGTTGGCTTGTGATTCCCGCAAATGGCAGGGTCATCGTCACCTAGGAGTTTAGTTGGTGTGCTAGCCAGAGTACTGAATACCATTCCTAGAGACCGGGTTCCACTCTTAGGAGTGGCAGATATTTCAGCCCAGCTTGATTATTTCGTGAAGAGGACAAAAAGTGCATTTTCCGTTCGTCGAACGGAATAACAAACGGAAATCCCGCTGTACCATTCCATTTAGAATAGACCAAAGCTGACACCAGGTTTCTCCAAATCCGTCCTCGTTTCCCATTGAAAATATCCTATCTACATTCCTCTACCAACCAATGCTAACTAGCGCAATGAGTTTTAGATGAATTTTTTTCAGGTGCTTCAACGGATAAGATTATATCGCATCATCCAACCACAGTTCTCTATCCTATGGCATACACAAAATATATTTCTGAGATGGTATTCAAACCCACTGCCTTCGAATGATCAAATCGATGCGTTTCCGACCTGGCAACCACGGTAGGAAGGGCGAAAACGACTTTAAATTTCGGTTCCCTCAATTGTAACGACAAAACTAAACAAACACACTGTATACCCTCCTAGGAATTGACGTAAAATGTGAACATTTTAGCGGGCTTCCGTCATTCTGTAATTCACTCAAACTTTTACTTTATCGATGAAGCTTCTGGGTGATATTACCTACAATTATCTTCTATTTTCATCGGATTTTTCCAAAACACCTTTTTTCACCTCGATCTTTTTTTCGCGTATCACGACGAAACACCTCCAGCCACACGCTTTAGCGAAGGCATTTACGCTGCATGTAGGCATACACATCGTAAATGCGTAAATTTAACACGCCTACAAGCTACCCAAAGGTCGTGGAACTAGCCCAAGGCAAGGATATTTTGGTCATCTTAGGATTAAGGTTGGAATTAAGTTAGGTTCGAGGGCAAGATAATACCGATGCTGTGATTTAAAATATAAATGTACTACCTACTATTGGTGCTCAACCTCTAATATTATTGGGGAGGATTTCGATCTCTCTTTCGATCTCCTTCAAATGACACGCGCAAAAAAATTAAAGAATTTTAAGTCCGTGCTAGGCAGACAATTTTCGCGCTTGCGAAAGGGGCCATTAAGAGAAAAAATCGCGCTTGACTGGGCTGTCACTTGTGAAAAGCGGCTAAGTGTAATATCTCGAGCTCTCGGCCCTAACGAGCGTAAGATGCTCGATTGGCCGTTGTGAAGCACTGGATCTTAAAGTACCCCTCGATCGAGGGGCGAGAAAGTGTGCCCATTGAATCGTGGGGCTGAAAACTGGCCACAGACGTCAGGTAACAGAATTTGCGAAAGAAAAGTTGAACAGCGAAGAGGGAAATGAATGGGGGAATAGTTTCCGTTGACAGGATAAAATTCTTATCGGATTTCGTTTCAAGTAATTCACGGCGTCGGATTTAATCTGTCAAAATGTTGAAAGTGTCTGGTTGGTAACGCGCCGAGTCGACAATCCAGCATCGCGGGTTAGGATCCCGCTTCAGATGTGATGTCGTTTTTTTCTCTGGATTATACCTTTTCAGAGATCGTAACGGTAGAATCTAATACTGATCCATCTCATGTAAATAGTTCCTTAACCAATTCAAGGTAAGAATGACGTTTATTCATTTTCCTGCGAGACAATTTTTTTATAAAAATCTGTAATACGTGAAACCCAACAGATTAAATGTTTAAGGGGTTTTCCAAATTGGTGCCATCGAGATCATTTCGTGACCTTTGGGCTCATAGCCGAAAACGTGTCGCAGTTACTGGGTTACCCAGTATCCCCCAATGGAGCGATGAGGAACATAAATGTATTACAAATACTGCCCAACGGGGGGAGAGAAGTACGGCGTTATTTATCCGCAGTATAAATAAATTCTACCCTCGAAGTAATACTAAGTTTCCTAACATCGCAAACGTAAACTCAGTGGTTGACATCTACAGTGCAAAAATATTATCCCCAACCAAAATATCATCGCTAATAGGTGAAAATATACTTTCCAATTCCACCGTTCTAAAAAATTGTTTATTTACCACTAGTTTCGCTGCCCTGTAGCATCATCAGGAATAATGCAAAATGTCACAGTAAGTTCTCTTCCATATATATTACACTGGGAAGGGAGTGGGTGGGTTGTTTCGTAGATGGAGGGGCATGGTGACGTTGGGTTTGAGAGGGGGGGAGAGAATAGGAAGGAAAGGAACCACGGGGGTGAGTGGTGGTAGTGGGAGGCCCTGACGACGTGGCAGGATGTGCTGTAGCCGAAGGGTGTGGGGAAAGGATTGTTGCAAGGAATGTGTTGGGAGGCGGGTCACTGCCTCTAGGGATTAACTGGAGTCTCGGCCTCTTCCATCAACTGCGAAATATCATCGCTTTACGGACTGCAAAAACAATACGCCGAGAATAATTTTGACTTTCAAGGAACGGTATAGACCAAAGAAGTTAGAATGTACTGTGAGAGGCATCGCAGCTGATTTAAGAAGCCAGCGGCCATCTTGGTAGGCACGGACATACGGGCTGCTACTTACGACACTCGTACGGATGAAGTTGTTTTTACGACGTAACAAAGAGTAGTAACATTAAAAATGGAATTTTTTTAAAATTAAATCCACCAAATGAACGGAGAAGTACGCTAACATGCAAACAACAATGTACATACAAATGTGTAGTTTAAATAGGTTAACTTTGAACTAGTTTTAGCAATAACATTAATTCCCAGAGGAATCAAATGCAACAATACCTTCTTTAAACAGCCTTAGGAAGATTAACTGATACCGCTGTGATTAAAATTTAGGGTCTATGTGATTGTTATTTATGTTTTAATTAACACATGCAATCTCCATTATAGGCCGCATAAAACGCAATGTTTTATGCGGAGTAGATGGGTAACCTAATCGTTCCCACGCACCCCCATTCTGGCATCATTGCCACCCACAGGCTAGCATGCCGATGCCTCCTCCAGTAAATTCGTACCTTCTTCGTATAGACCTGGAGAGAGGGGAAGGAAAATATTCGAACAAGGCCAGGTGAGTGTTGAGGATGATGGAGTAGGGGTTGAAGAGGGTCAGGAGGGAAGAATCAAAAGAAGTCCGAGGGTGAACGAAATGGGGAAGAGAATAAGCATATACATCACGGGCATTTTCTACTAGGTCTCCGTTGGTACACTTGACTTGCAGTAACAATCCGCTAAAGTAAGTGTCACGGAAGGGTCTGGGTTATGCTAGCAGCACACCTCTCTGTCCTGCAAAAATAAGTCACTCCGGAAGAAAATAAGGATTGTATCGAGCGCACCTCAAGAGGAATGCGTCGGTTAAGGAAGCATTAGATTCCTAGAGTGAGACCAGAGCTTGAAATTAGGACATAAAGAACTATGCTATTTTTGCCCTAGCGGCCCTCAAGAAGGTTTAAGTGTTCCGATTCCAAGAGGCTAACGGCAGGACTCGAAATTAAGGCAAGAACTTCGCCTGATGAACTTCGTCGAATTAAGAACATCGTCATGCGCTCATAAAAAGTGGGCGTTTAGCCATTTTTGTGCAAATGTAAATTTCATAGCATGCCCCGCGAGAGAACTCAAAATTTGCAGAGATTGAAATACAATTAAACTAAATATAGAGACGTTTGAAAATGACCCCGTCCTTACGAAAGGCGACCGAGAGCAGAAGTACTTGTTCGGTGCAAGAAATTGCTTGTCTAAATGAAAAGGAAGAGGAGTAGAGGAAGAATGCGGATAAATTCGGTACCTATCACCATATGCGGTCTGTAATCGCATGTGGATCCATAGTTTTACGTCGCACAAGTCGTGAGGTGGGTAAAAATTGTAACGCGCTATTCGCACAGGGAACAATGTCTATTTGAAACTCCACCAAAAGGATTGATTGTCCGAGATTTGAACCCGGGCCCCTGGCCTTGTTCCCAACAATATTAGCCAAGTAATCAGCCCCATTCCTGGTTAGTTTATGCACTTATTGAGTGATCTTATTACGGGCTCTGCTGTTCCCCTCTCACGTGTAATAGCATTGCAATGTGACATATTCTCTAAATATTACGGGAAAGTACCTCATTGCGTACTCACTCACGTGATGTGGAGACGTAGGATGCTCCTATGGTATAACCCGTAATGCGTGACAGTTCCAATTTCAGCTTTTGTTTGAGACAGGACTTCCTTGAGTATGCCAAAAAAAAGAAAATAAGAGTGAAAAACCGCGCATGGGAGAATGTATAAACGTCGTGTACCTTGGTATGCACATAGAAATCTGTAAGTTTGTATGACGCGTAATACATAACATTTAGCTGAATAAAGAAAGCAATAACAGTGACACTAATATTAACTGGAAAAATTAATTTTTCAACAAGGAGAACAGTAATATCTGTAGCAAGTGCTTACCTTTACAATCTTACGATGTGCCTCCACGCCAAGTTCCCATACAACTGAATGTTTCGTTGAAAATTCCACAGGTGGCGCGACGTACCTTTTGGCTGGATTTTTTCGATGGGAGGGGGAATTGTTTCTTCAAGAAGAGCCGCCCCTGCCCAAGGAGGCGGGGAATCTGGACTATCAAATGCCCCACGAAGTAAGTCGAATCGGAGTTCACTCGCACGGAGCCTTGAAATCCGGGTGATAGTAGGGTTTATATAATCGCCAGTTTTTGTCGGACGATCGCAAAAATTAGGATTTATCACTTATTTCACATTCTAAACAAAACTAGATATGGAGGAGAGCGCTGCGACAACAATTGGAAGATGATAAATACGGTACTTATCTTGATTAGGGATGGGGACCTCGTCTGCTTCGGCACCCATAACGGACGACAATAGACGATCGAATCAACAAGCTAAAACCCAACGTCTCACGACATCACGTTTTAAACAATGCCCTTCAGAAGCTAAAACCCAACGTCTCACGACATCGCGTATTTAAACAATGCACTTCAGAAGCTAAAACCCAACGTCTCACGACATTGCGTTTTAAACAATGCCCTTCAGAAGCTAAAACCCAACGTCTTACAACATCGCGTATTTAATCAAAGTCCTTCTGAAGCTAAAACCCAACCTCGTCCGTACTGTGCAAACCCAGAGCGTGAAATTAGCATTGAGCGTGAAATGAGCAATTTCAAACGAGACATAAAACAATTGAGGCGCGAAACTCAGTGGACACTGCGTATCGTTACTACCGGTCACTATTATGGCTGAACTCCCCATCCCTGATCAAGATAAATACCATATTTATCATCCTTCAATTGCTGTCGCAGCGCTTTCGTCCATATCTAGTTTTATTTATAATGTGAAATAAGTGATAAATCCTAATTTTGGTGATCGTCTGACAAAAACTGGCAATTCGATGAAACCCTACGGTAACCGAATTCCGCAGGGCGGCCAAGTGCCGCTCGGCATGAAGGTTCAAATATAATTCTTCCGCTATCGTTCGCATCTGATCGAGGAAGCATTCATAATTGTGATGGTGTGCCAGAACGTAAGACTTTGCTTTGAATAAAGCAGACTAGACCATTTATTTGCCGTAATCAAATTTGGAAAACAAGAGGGAAAATGTCATGCTTTCATGAAATATGAATTTGAAGATACCGCAGATTATATACTTTTCTGGAAGTAATTGGCTTTTGCTAATGCTTACGACAATCTCAATACCCGAATTATCTATGGATATCAGTAGTCAGGGGCGTCGGAACTATTTTCGCGGGGAGGGGCCAACCTTGAAAAGGGCCCGGCTCTTAAGAAAAGGGCCCGCATTTTTTTGCGGATAGGAGGGGGCAGAGATTAGAATTGCGCTAAAAGTGCATATTAAGGTGGTAGAATATGCGTCAGAAGGGAAAAAGCAAGCTGGAAACAAGTGAAATTTAATAATTTTTATTAATGAAGACTCATTTCTCAAGGGCCCGGGGCAAATTCTGGGGGAGGTGGGGGGCCGAATGCCCCCCCCCCCTGCCCTCCACTTTCGACGCCGCTGTCAGTAGTGGCTAATCGGAACAGTCAGTCGTCTTATAGTTGAGGTCATTTACTACAATAAGGATGGGTTTTTGCTTTCAGCCGACCCATAATGAAGGGGAAAACATGAATACCGCTGGAGACGCTCGGAGTACTGATCATTAAACTCCGACGTAGAGCTCCCAAGTAGGGGTTGATATTACACTGAAGAATCTCTACCCCTTTACAGCCCTTAAGGGTGGAGGGTCCGTAGTTCAGAATGTTAAATAAATTCTTCAGTGAATATCAGAGAGCATGGATGTTCACAATCTAGTAATATTCCTTCCTCTCAATTTGTTTCCCTCCCCAACACCCTATACGCTTCTTCTGTCACTTCTAAACTCAATACAGGTAGTCCCCGACTTACGACCGTCCGACTTACGACCATCCGAAGTTACGACCAATAATTTTTCAAAATATAAAATTTTAACCGCTTCGAAATTTATTCTGAAAATGTTACGGAAAGCGCGTTCAAAGTATCGCAATGCGTTACTGCCGAGAAACATATATTTAGCAGCGGTATTATAAAGTAAAGGGCCGCTATAACAAAGGTAATTATTTCAATAAGAAAGTTTTACGTCTCATGGAATGTAAAAACAAAGGAATTATGGTACGTAGAGTTACGGGAAATCTGCTCCATGCAGTCTTGACTCTGTAAAATTAATATGTACGTAACAAGAGATGGCGTCGCGGAAAATTAAAGCCGCTACGATGTACTCGGGTTCACTAAAATGAAATCGAGGGTGTCTACAGTGTGTTCGGCAAACGGTCGAGCGATCAGCACCGTTGGGATATTGCCAGAAGGCAGTCAAGAGGACCGCTGTGGTAGTTATCAAGTACGCCCGGCCACCATAAGTGTCTTTATTGTGTCTGATAACCGTATGATGTAAATGCCACCCATATAAGAATTGGTTGTGTTAGCGTCGGTGAAAAGAGATAGAGAGAGGCTATTGATTTGGAAAAAAGCTAGCCATTGTGAAAAATTCTTATGCGGGACAAACTGTGACGTCTATATCAACCAGTTCTGGCCAGACGAAATCCACCATTAGTGCCATCATAAAAGACCGACTCCATATTCTGGATGCTATCAAAGGTACTGTACGTAGAAGACAACAATTTTGGCTAAAAAAAGAAAAGGACCCATCCACGAAATGGAGAAGTTACTCGTGATTTGGATTGAATATCAAATTAAAAAACGGATCCCGTTGAGTTTACCAACAATCCAAGCAAAGGCACGTAGTTAGTTTGAGGACCTCAAAATAAAGAGGAGGACTGTGACCTAACATTTAATACCAGCCGTGGTTGGTTTAATCGGTTTAAACAACGTACGCATTTGCATAGTGTAAAAGTAAGTGCGGAGGCTGTCAGTGCCGCTGAGTTGTTTCGGGAGAAGTTTGATGAGTTGGTAGCGAGAGGTAATTTTTTGCCTGAACAAATATGTAACGTACATGAGACAGGCCTCCTGTGGAAGGAGGTGCCAGATCGTACCTATATCCACAAGGAAACAAAGAGTTTACCTGGATTTAAAGCGCACAAAGAAAGATTAACGCTTTTGCTGGGGAAAATGTTGCCGACCAAAAGTAGAAGCCACTGCTGATACACCATAGTGAAAACCCAAGAGCCTTCAAGAGTGTGGACAAGAAATATTTGCCGGTATACATATTCCCGGTCCAATAAGAGATCATGGATGATGCTTGCGTTGTTCGAAGACTGGTTTTTACAGTTTCATTCCAGAAGAACAGGCGTACTGTTTGGTGAAGAAATTCCATTTATAATTTTGTTAGTTGAATGCGTCTGGACATTCCCAGTATTTAAATGATCTGCACCCCGATGTAAAAATTGTTTTCATACCTCATAATACAAAATCTGTCATCCAACCAATGGATCAAGGAGCAATCGCAACTTAGAAAGAAACACATTTGCAATGGCTATAGAAGCTACGGAAAAAGGAGATTGATCATTGAAAGACTTTATTCTTCATGCCATACAAAACTTAGATGGGGCATGGGACAAAGTGAGTGAAAATTTCATGCGTGGTATATAGAAAGGTGGTGCTTGAAGGGTATGCCGATGGTTTTAAGGGATTTGAGAAAGAAAATGCTGTGACAACCGCCAGTAAAGAAATTATAATGATGGCAATAGCGCTGGACTTAGCAGTGGATAATGAAGACGTAGATGAGCTTCTGGAAGCCGCCAATGAAGAATTATCAAATGAGGACTTAAAGGGTTTTTTAATCAGCGAAGATAGCAGAGCAAGAAAGGATAACCATTGACGAAGAGAGTAAAATTTCTCTTCCTAAGACATTCTCAGCAAAAACATTGGCCTAAGCATTTAGCAAATTCAACGAAGGTCTTCAGTTGCTCGCAAGTATGGATGGAAACACGGAACGATTTTCGAAAGTGGAGAGATTGATCCAGGGATCTCTAGCAAGTTAAAAAAAATTATAATGAGAAGAAAATATGCACAGTGCAAATCCGATTAGACGTTTTTTGGAAAAGAGTCTGTTTCTCCAACACAACCTACATCCCCATTGCCTTCCACGAGTAAATCTGGTGAAATCGAGAATGGAGATATGTATTTGTGATATCCCTTTGCGTTCTCCCGACTGTACTTCTTCAGATTAGACTTTCACGAACAATGTTCGTGCGTCCAAAGGATGTACGAAGAGGACCTAAGGTAAATTTCATTTTATGCTAACTTTTTAAATATATTAACCATAAATAATTTTTTATAGTTTTCATTAAAGATCCTAAATTTACGCCAATAGTTACCAATCATTGAGCGACTGTGAACTCAACTGATTGTCGCGCTATTATCCATCTCCTTTGCGACTTTAAATATTTATTAAGGGTATGTTATAATGGCAAGAAAAAGTTGATAATGAGACACTCGGATATTGAGATAAGGTGTGTGATCCTGAGTGAACCGATGGAGGTAAGAAATCTCTGCGCATCAGCATCAAATGACACGCGTGATTTTATGACAACTCATCTAGCATATTACTGAATCGTGTCGAAATCACTTCAAACAAGTCGTTCATTTCGATCTAAATTCGATGGAGGGTGCCTTCAATTTGTGGCGATATACGGCGATCGCCATGCTGTGGTGCTTTCGTCTATTACAAAAATAAAAAAATAGAATAGCCGTCTATCGCCGGCTATATCTCCTATACGAGGCGAGCCAAACAAATAAATACCAACATGGTGATCGCCGTCTATCGCCGTTCTGAATCGAAGGCACCCAGAGTAAAATCGTTCTTCAGGTCATCCAGGAAAGAGCATGGAAAGTCTTTCGGGTTCGTTTCTTCTTTTCTTCATTAAGTGTGCCAGAACGACGTAATCAGCATTTATGAATATTAGTCATAAATATATCTTTCAGTTCTGCCTATTATTCGTTATGGTTGCAGTTTAACTGTATCGGAGGTTCAACGTCTATAAGATCGTAAAAAGGTTCAGCGCATCCATTCTATGTTTACCGCGTACCGGCGTTACAAATTAGTAAGGATTTTTAATTTACGAATTATATTACTATCTTGATTTGTGCGTTATTTAAATGATTGTATGTAATTTATCATTGTATTAAATTAGCATGTATGTACTTACAACATAAACCTACATCGCTTGGTACATTAGTGGTTTTAGGCAGTGTAATACCTACAGGCACAACGTATGTACTATATTATTCCCGACTTACGACCAATTCGACTTACGTCCAAGTCTTCGGAACGAAACCTGGTCGTAAGTCGGGGACTACCTGTAATTGCTTCAAGGTAGGTATAATTGCCTCGCTCTTCACTTCAGCCTCCCAAGATCAACTGAACATTAGACTTGTATTAAGGCATTACAAGCGTTTCACCTATGTATGAACAGGACAATTTACTATGACCTCACCCCTCTCCACTCTAAATCATTTGTGATGCACGGCGAAAAATTCTTACCACACCATCTATGGATACCTTCCAACACTACATCCAAAACGCATAACAATTTTGCTCTATGCGGGGAGCCCTCTGTATTATATTGTACTTACTTACTATATATGGTATAACGTGACCAAAGGAATATATGGGCGTAAATACGTTCTCTTCATTGTTTGCAAAAAGACAAGAAGCTCAGGTGAAGAGGAATGTTATATGAAGAAAATGGGCTGCAAAGCATAGCTCAAAAATCAAATAAACTTTGGCATATTCCACACAAACCAGTCGAACGAACGTGTCGTAAAGGACGTGAAATAGAGGAACTACGTTAATATGAAGACGTTGGCCGATAGAAGAATCGAGTGGAGGGCTGCGTCAAACCAATCCTACTGATTGTTGACCCTTGATGATGATGATATTCCACACAATTATTAATATCCACTCTACGATCCCCAACCCCATCAAGGCATCATGAAGAGAGCGCTACAGAATGTAAACTTGGGGGTGTTAGTATACATATATACGTAAAGGGCCGTCCTTTACAACCCGTTCTACATAACTCATACGAGGTCTGCCTTTTCCATTCTTCCCGTTCACTTTTCCCTCGATGATTGTCTTCATCAGGCCATAGTTTCTTAAGACGTGGCCAATTAAGTTGTCCCGTCTTCTTTTTAAGGTTTTCAGTAGACATCTCTTCTCTCCCACTCTTCATAGGCTGAAATTTAGACTTAATCTCTTAAACAAATTCCAGGACCATATTTTCAGTGATGATCTTAAAAATATTTTGCGAACCCCAACTTACTATGGTATACTGGACCACAATCACAAAATTAGAGAAATTGATTGCCGAACTGACAGATTCCAAATTCCTTTTTTCCTCGTACAATTAGGGATATGAATAACGGTAAATATATCCAATACGAGTGTAGCAATGGATAACATTGGTAGCTGCATGTTGGTATAAGGACTTGAAGCAAACCCAACTAACGGCATGTTTTTGCATGTTTGGCATTGCTATTTTTATCTTTATTTAAATAGTGAAGTTTGGAACAGTATATAAATACTAATCCTTTTTTATGCGTGATATGTAGTGCATGTTTGGTGAGAATTCACCCCCTGCCACACACTTTATGGTGGCTTGCAGGGTATTATGTAGATTTAGATAAGACTTCTTCGTTTTTCACTCGGTCGGTCCATTTTATCTTCATCATTCTTCGGTAGCACCACATTTTGAATATGGTGCTACCGAAGCGCAAATACATATAGCGCCTATTTTCTTACTCTTAAACAGAGATGCCAAGGGGGCACTCACAGCTTCCGATTCGATGGACGGAGAACTGAATTTTAAAAGCCGCTAATGATGCACTTGAATAGGGATCGGTTTAACCAATGAAATATTTATTGATAATTAAGAATTTCTTTAAATACAATGGTTAATTAATCAATATATTCTAGAGCGTGGATGAATAAGGTTTAAAAATAATGAAATATGAGCATGTTAAAATAATTACAATGTTTTGTTACGGTAGGTTTAGTAGTGTATCAGTGTTAATACAAGAATTAGGGTCGGAATCATTATCAGAGCGTAGGTTAAAGTACACCTACATCTACGTGATACCCTGCAAGCCACTGTGAGAGTGTGTGGCAGGGGGTGAAGATCACCAAGCACTATTGACATGCAAACAAGCAATTATACGGTCCCATGCAACTAGATTGTTAGTACCTATAGTATTCATTGGATTAATACATGCAATGCTGAATCTCGGACAGGTTCAAATACTGTTTCTTTCATTGATCAATTCATCATTAACCACATTAAGACTTCCCTCACCATTTTCCCGTATTTAATTAAATTTCCTTAACATGAACATGCAATTGCACACATTATTCCAATACTTATTAGCGAAAGAAATTGATTCCAGTTAGATGGTGGATTTTTGAGGGTATAATGTCTCCATGAACACGTAAAAAATTTACGTCTGCGTAATATGTACCCTGTGAGCCACTGCGAGGGCGTGTAAAGGGGGTAAAGGTCACCAAACCTACTATTTACATTCAACTGTGAGATGCAGTGTAGCAATGCATTTCATGTTTTTTTCTACTATTCTTGTGTCTGTTTTCTATTCAAGCTGGTTTTACCATGTTGTGGTAATGTACTGCACACTTCTGATGCACCTAACTGATGAAATATTTGATTTGCTGGCTTTTAAACAATTTATTTGTCGGATCATATTTAATGATTTAAATTAATAATTTAAAATAATTTTACAGTATAAAAATTAGAATTTTTAATTTTTGTCCTGCATTATATGCAAGTTATCCGGAAGGGGGATTCGTATCGAGATTCGAACTTATTTATGGATGACGTGTAATTTTTTGTATGTATGTAATGCTTTTGTATGTAATGTAATGCTTTTAATGTATGACTTTGCCGGAAAACTATTTACTGTACAGAGCCATTTCTTTCTTTGAGCTTTCAGTTGACTTTATGTTAATATCTTCAGTTACTATTCCTTATTTTAAGTAGTATACAGATTAAGGAAGGTTTAGGACTCTTCGTGAAAAGTATATTTCTTACTGAATTGACTTATGCAAAGCAATATACACAATTTGCATTGATACGCCTGCATTATTCTTCATCCTTCTTAACCTTTCCGTACTTCAATCCCCTTCATGCCATCAAATATATATGTAAAACTCTGAGTATATGTAAAAATCGGAGTGAAAAGGGTGAGGGTGGCATAGAGGGCAGAATAAACTAAGGCAAGACATAAATAATGGGATTTAGATGGAACACAGAGTGAGGAGAGAAATCAAAACTGGCCGTGATAGATAAGAATAAGTGGAGAACCTTTTCTTCGCCAGGAGTGTCTCGAATATAGGTAAATGAGTATCATAAAACTGCATTCCCACTATTGTATTCACAATAATAACATCAATCTTAATAATATTTGTATATGTCCAATACTGGATCAGGTTCAAAAATACATATACTTATCTTGGAGTGATAATAGATGATCATTTTAAATTTCCTTTCCACATTGATAAAATTAATAAAAAAATTCGAGTTGTAGAGTTCAAATATTAATGTTAAGAGATTTTGTATATATTAGTATAAAATTAATGATTTATTATGCAATGGTTGAGAGTAAATTAAGATATGGGATCACAGTCTGGGGATTGGCATCAAATACTCTGTTAAACACAATTGTCAAGGACCAAAAGAGAATATTGAAATTAATTGATACGGATGGTTCCAAGCATTGTTGCAATACTGACCTTGTGTACTAAATGTAATATATTAACTGTGAATAAAACGATAAAATGGCTTATTATTATAGAGAACTATTTCAAAAAAGAGCATAAAAAACCATGTAACAATACACATTGTATGGATAAACGTAACAGTCCTTTGTTAGAAACGTATTATTACAAGAACATGTATGGTAAAAGGTTGCTAAAGTATGTTGTACCTCATACCTTTAATTGTATGCCAAAGACTCTGCATAATCTAGAATCCTTGGCCGAAATTAAAAGAAAAGTGAAACAATGGTTAATTAGCGAAATTGTGAACGTGTAATACCTTATAACAACCTGATATTTATAAGTAATAATAAATTCTCCTATTTTGGTTTCAATATTCCTTATGAATTTTAATGTTATATTATTGTCATTGAATTTTTTTTATGAAATTAAAATTATAATGTAATATTAATGTAATGTAAACAATATACCAGTAGGCTAATTCTTATTTAGACTATTAAATGTTATGCTTGTAATATGCCACTGTGTAATATAATAATGGAACCTTCTGACTAGCCTTGTGGCTTAGAAGGACCAAGTTTTTTGAATGCAAATAAAGGCATTCATTCATATTCCAAGGTTTCAAGCCAAAGCTACAAGAGAATTCACAAAGGTGTATGACAGGGACCGATAATGGGACTGATAGCAAAAGATTGCGATATTAGTGGTTTTGGCAAGCTACCACTGTATGATATGAAAAACTCTATAATCAAGTCAAGAAATAGTGACAGGATGTTTTTAACAAGCTAGTAGGTTTGGCCAAGTGGTTAAACAGGTAAAATGTGGATTGAAAAAGGCAAATCAACACGAGACAGAAAGTAAGACGGGTGGAGGTAATGATAATACGAATTCTGAGGTTTCAGGCGTGATTGACAGGATAAGGAACATAACTGCACATGGTTAATGAGCAACTTCCACAGAGATAACGTTTATAGGGACTGTGTTTCGCTTTTTACAGCATCTTCAGCATTCTTCAATCTGAAGATGCCTTGAAAAGAGAAACCCGGTCACTATAAACGTTATCTCCGCCGAAGTTTCTCGTTATTTACATGCAATAGTTATAATAACCAATGTGCCGTTTACGGCTATTAACGATTACGCTTAGCCATTGAGGAAAATTAATCTCTATGATGAATATTTCCTATTTGATGTCACACATCCTTACTTACATAACCTTTCGCCTTCTAAAACCATTTGTGACAAAGTACTTAAATGATTTCTCGACCTGCATATAGTAAATAATAGCGATATTTTCGTTCGATGTTGATTTTTTAAATGATGAGCATTTATTTGGACGTTAAACCATTCATCTAATTTTTTTTAGAACAGGCTAGTTATAACGCCGGGAGCATAGTGATGGAAAAATGTCGGTCAAAATCGATTTTTCGAGCAATCGATTTTTAATCGAAATGAAAAGCTCGACTTTTCAGCAAAAATCGAAATTTGGACCAAAAGATCGATTAATCCAAAAAATCTACGGTTCATTTTTGAAAAAAATGCAGTTGGTACGAAAACATGTTTGTTATTCATTTGAAAAACGCTCATAATACATATTTGAATAATATAAAAAATCCCTAAAAATGTACTTAGAAAACATTCTTGAATTATTATTCGTAAAAATTTTACAATTTACTTTAATGTGGATCACCGCTTGGAACCATTCGGCTTCACTAAATTTTTTAAGAAAGATCAACTGATTGAGATGCTTTCTTGATGATCTAGGGCGTGCCTTTCCAATTTTACCGACCTTAGAGAAAAGTCTTTCACATGGGACGGACACATACTCAGCACTCTGATCGCGAAACGGTACGTGTTGGGGTATTCACCCTTTATCTCCTCCCAGGCTTTCAGAGGATTGGGGTTGACTTTTCTATCCTAACAAGAAGTGACCTCAGTGGCAGTTCATCGAGGACCTCTACTGACTACTACGCTCTGCTGAGATCAAACGAAATGGTCACGATCGAAGTTGAAAAATCGAGTTTGGATCGAAACTCGAAGATCATGGCTCGATCTCGATTTCCTCGATCTTTGACTATTAAAACTCGATTTTCGATTTTAATCGAAATCGATTTTTCCATCACTAGTTTCTCACCATCCTATCTGAAACATTCTCGCTTCTGCCTCCATTAGTTTCAGGGAACCTTTTTTTTAAATCCCGCCTCATATTTCACCTTCTTATGCCAAATTATTTACTTCTGAACAGAATTTCAGAGTGAGAACAAAACAAAAGAGATACTTTAAACATCTGTAAAAATTAGTCAAGTTTCTAATATAACTTTTAATTCTTCCTAGGAATGATTATAGATAACTCCAATAATCAAGTTTAAAATTGTTTGCGTTTGCCATCCCATTTGTTTATTTCAACACCTTCATTCAAATGAAAGCCTGCTTAAAATTACGCGGGAAAGTTTTTGCTGCACCATAAACTACGGCTAGCGAACTCCTCTCTCCTTGCCATGTGCCTTCAATCTTTTCCGTATTTAATCGTATATTTTCAGATAACACCAATAATATCGCGAAAATATCCATGTGAACCATAAAATGCATGCTTTTAAGGTTTTTTTTAGGTCCATTGGCACTCACGCTCATGAGATAATTTCGAAGCAAAGATTTTTATCACTTAAGGTCTCATCAGAATAGTGTTGAATAGCCCAAAGCGAAGCAGAATTCTTTCATCTTTAGGATCTCTTTTCAGTTGCCTACTGAGCACTCTTATTTCCTTAAATTATTAATACATAAAGTATTTTCATATACTACACAATCAAGACTCAAAGTTCAAAGACTTTGTTGCAGAAATTAGCATTAATTTATATAATCTATTTATTTTTAATGTGCAACACAGAAACATAATCAATTCCTGAGGTATTATTAAATATTGACATTACTGTATTCTCTTCTCCCTTAAAAATAATTCTCTTTGACTTCCTCCGTGATCCGACTTCTTGATATGTTTTCTCTCCCAAGACCTAAGTCCGTGTCTTTCTTTAGCCATTTTATAAATAATTTCCATCTATCTACCACCGAGTTCATATTCACGTATTCTCACGTATTTGAATACAGTTTATATTTCCTCAAATACATTTCCATTCCTCAATCTACATCTACGAAATACACTGTAGGGTGTGTGGCAAAAGGTTAGGATCACCAAACACCCTAATTGGAATGCAAACAGGCCACTACATGAAACATTTTAGATAAAATACATATGAAATGAAATTTACATCACCTTAACTCAGATCGATGGCTAGCTATCGCAGTATGTAAGGCATTTCTCTACTGCTCTTCAATTGCAAGTGAATCAGAACGCGCAACTGACCTTCATACACTGATGCGTGAATATCATGCGCCTTTTGGTTCAGTATTTGTTGGACTCTAGCCAGGAGAAAGGAAGTAGATATTTATCAATCAAGCGTAGAATTTTTTCTGCGCCATCTTCCGGAATTTCCTAAAAACATATAATAGTTTTAGTGGTGAATCCTCTTACACTTTCTAACCTATGTATCTAACCTTACGAACGGGATCAACCTAAGGGTTGACCCCTGCGGTGGTAGCATCACAGAGAAGTAACTGTGATCTTTCTGACGGGATAACACTAGATAAAATCCATCCATCCATAAATCGTCCATCAGTGATGCATTGTGTTTTTCATTGTTGGAGCCGCTTCTGCCTCGGATAATATTGTTTTATTGCCAGCGAAGATGTTAGATGGAAACAAAAGAATAACATAGCCCACACCACAAATGCATGATAGGTCTAAAGACTGTTTGCTTGCGGGGGACTTCTGCAAATGTATATGTTGTCTGCTCAAAGACCCACATTATTTGTTGAAAACTATCATGGATAACAATCCATAGAACCTTTTGAGTTTAATTTCGACTGTCTCTTGCACACAATCACTACTCATTCAGAGAGTTCTTTGAATAGCGCAAAATAGTTTTAATAATTGCATTATTTTTTGCAAATTATGCACATAATAAGAAAGAATCTGTTACAGAATCAAAGCTTAAAAGAAATTTAAGAACCTTTGCGAAGACAAATACAAAATAATGTGCTCATTTCATAAAACCTAAACTAGGCATTTCCTGGTATATTTAGTCATTTATGCCAGTACTAATCACCGTTATATTTTATCTTCTGCGTACACTTCAAATTACATGACGATGGACACTTTTTTGGCAGTAGAAAAAGTTTTAAAAAATAGAGCTAACCTTAAGAGTTACTTACTAAATTGAAAATAAGAATAAACTTGGTAATTTTCCACACGTTTTTAATAACCAACCGGTTTCAACACTCACGTGTCATCAACAGGGACATTAGTCCCTGATGATGACACGTGAGTGTTGAAACCGGTTGGTTATTAAAAACGTGTGGAAAATTACAAAGTTTATTCTTATTTTCAATCATGGAAAAATTCCACAATGTGACGGCCGAAGTTGTTTCATCGGTTACTTACTTAATATGAGTAATGGATATGTATTAGTTATATGTGAATATATAAAAACTAGCAAAAAATTCGTAGGGTGACATATGAGAAAATATGTTTCTGTAAACTGTATTTACAAAAATTGTTAGCCATAGCATAAATAAAGGGCACGGTTTCCACAAAGACAAAAAATACCTACAGGAACACATTCACTTGCTGGATCATAACGGCAGGTACTTATTCTGGTAATGTTTCCATTTACACCATTAATGGACGAAGAAGGAGTTTATTCAAAATACTGCTCACTTCTCGGAATCCTCCGAGAAATAAATACTGGTGCAATAAACAATTCCATAAATTACTAAACACTGTACTGTCAACCGCGTTCCTTGTCAACGCGTTAGGCGATGTATCCTCTTTCACGTACGGCGCCACTATATTCATCTCCAGCGAGCGAACAGTGGATTGCACTTCGGGATGAGAAGACGACATAAATGGACGAATCACGAGTTTTTTTTGTTCCAGCTGGGAATTAAAAGGAGGCGATAATCCCCACAATACTCGTCCACACCCCGGTTACGAATCCGAGGGCGCCGAACAAGAATATCACGAGGTTTTTCCACATGATCCACTTGAACCTCCCAAGGTTTTCGTAGCGGTACACCGTTTCCAGTATGGCGGGAAACAGAAGACCCGCTGTCGAAATGCATACGGCACCAATGAGTCCCATCAGCGAATCCAGCGCCGGAACTGCCAACGCGATGCATGCTGGAAAGAGGGTGGGCGATGGGGTAGAGAGAAAAAAATCACGATGAGAATGTTTATTCTTATTACGAAGAGTTACAGAGTGCATAGAAAATGTGATTGCAAACTTTAGCGAGACAAAATTTTTTCCAGCCCCTGGCATGCAGTGAAACTATTTTAAGCAGTCTTGCATTTCCTTTTGAGTCTCTTGCTGATTTTCAACGTCCCTTAAAGTTTGGCTTTCGGAGCTCCAAATGTTAAATACCTTGACAGAGCTTCCCTAGTTTAATAATATCACGAGCAACAGATTAAACTGCTCGATAACTGGGTGAGAATTGTTGGAACTTCATCACTAGTGTGACGTTTCTTTATCCCATGACGGAAAATAAGTCGCTAATAGATTGATTACCCACAGAGCGCCAGACTTAATAGGTTGAGGGCCCAACGTCGCCAACTGATATCTAAACATTTCTCTCATAAGTTCCAAGTGACCATTGATTTTCAGTTATGCATGAACATGAATAACAACAGGGAGGTCAGTTTGACCGTTGAGTTCAAACCTCATTCATTAAATCTCACAATAAGATGCAATTTTCATCCGTAAATAAAGGCAGCTAGGTGATGCGAGTGACCACAATGTAATGAGACAAGGTTTACTTGTAAAAATTTTCCCACAGATAAATCTACCAGAATCTTTCCTGAAGGACAGAACCCAGGTATTTATTCCCAAAACATTATTATTATATCCAAAAAATTCCGTTGCGCAGCCGAAAGCTTTAATCTCAGATAATCCATCCACTGTAGAATAGGAAAAGTCGTGTTCTCCAAAAGAAAGCAATCCAAAATTTGAATCTTGGGTGGCTGTGGTTCATTTCGCATGATTGTAAACTATAATTTTATTCTTGAGTTCAAGGTATGGTCAAACAATTACTTTCAGAGATGTAAATTTCTTCGGCCACCCTTTATTTTCTTAAACGAAAGTTTATTTCCTTAACAGAAAATTTTCTGCATTCTCTGAGCTAGCTAAGACAAAAATATCGTCATTTGCTGCCTCAAGAAAAGTCTATCTCATCCGTACCGTGGTTAATTGAATGGATGGAGGGAATTATGACGTAGAAACTAGAAATGCATCCCTTTTAGCGAAAGATAATTTGCCTTAATATTGGCCAACAATAATTCTAAATTGTGGATTTATTTACATCAACATTTTAAACTTCGAGCCGCGGCAAGGGTATGTGGCACAGGGTGGTAGGTCATCAACCATGAAGTTGACTTCATGACAAAAAAGAAATATTTTGGGTTGGTGCCCAGAATTCTAAATTCACATTCCAGAGGCCAAGATTTGAATCCCATAAGACATTTTTATTGATACATCGGTCTCTAGTTAAATGTGACGTAGAGAGCACTCTGATGTTTATTATTCTCACTACTCGATCAGTTGTAGGGGTCATTGAACAGTAGACTCGCAAGTTCCAGATCATCCGGGGATTCCTTCACATACGTCCATTGTGTTAGTCGTATCTATATAATGAACAAATACAAAGAAGCATCCAAAAGATCTGGATCTACAACTTTATTACACCACGGAATGCTTCACAAGGATAAGCTGTAAACTTTTTTGACGCTTATCTTTCAGAGGAGACTTAAGCCGACGCCTGGTTTACTCAACCTTACTCCAACCCCTTAAAAATCCCTACATATCCACACATGCCCACGAATCCTTAATGTCATGATTGATAATAGTTTTTGACGCCACAACCAATGACAAAATAAACAAGTTCTATAAAACTGAACAGCAAATGAAAAAGTTCAAGTCTCTTTGTTTTTCAAGCTTTTTCGGACACGGCAGTGAAAGGGTATCTTTCTAAAGGGTAGTCTTGCTACGCAATTTAAATCCAGGAATATGATTTCAATCGTATAGACTAATGCCCAGTTCACACGGTGCGTTTTTCCTAGCTTGCTGGATTTCGTGCGTGCTACTCAGCGGGCGACGAAAGTGGCCGCTAAGCTGGCTTTGCTGATGTTGTCGGTTCACACGTAGCAGGAGCTACCCTCCTTGCTCACTCTTCTTAGAGCCTTAGCACGAAGATGCTTACTGTGATAGTTTCGATTACGAACTGCATATAAACAAGTTTCGTCTCTATATGCTTGGATAAGCACCACAATTTGATCCCTAGTCTATAGATTTGCACTAATTTTTAAACAACGTCGACCATGAGAAAGCATTGAAAGCAGAACCTTTATTTTGATCACGTGATGCAAAGCTGAACGATGATTGGCCGGCAACAATAGGCAGCAGCAAAACACAAAAGAAAAATATCACCTTAAAATCAAGCAAGTTAGCCGTCAGGGCAGCCGGACAGCAGTCAGCATTTACAGCAAGCGAGCCCGCACGGCACCCATCAGCACTCCACGTAAGAAATCCATCCGGGAAAAACGCACCGTGCGAACCGGGCTTTACAAAAGATTGATAAGTTCCAGCAGGATTGCAATCTCCAGAATAGAATTGGAAACATTCGGACCGAGCATTACTAAATGATCTTGGAGTCTAGTACCCCCAAGACAACTCAAGTGAATGAATCAAATAATGTAAATAGCGAAAGTTGTAAAAGGGTATATCATCCTCATATATGTGCTTTGATTCTGGTACCGAACAAGGCAACCCCAGAAGTGGCTTACCGGTGAACAGGACGAGGATCATCCTGTAGACGTGCTCCGGCTGGAACGGCCCTCTCCACTCGGCCTTCAGCGCAGGGATTCGCCGCTGGAGGCCGCCCCAGGTCATTGCCACGGCGACGTACATCTGAAGGGGATAGGTCAGGCAAACGGCCAACCCCAGCATCAGCTTCGTCGACTGCGCCAGTCTGGGAGCGAAGCGAAAGTATTCAACGACAAATCAGTATTATTATTATTATTATCTATTGCGTTACAATTAGTAACTTCCACCTCCGAGTGGAAGTTACTAATTGTAACTAGTAACTTCCACAAAGAATTTAATTATTGTATTTATTTTTATCGTTATTTGTTACAGTAATGCTATATCAACCTCCGAGTCTCCGGCTAGCTTCAGGTTTCTTTGCCGTCATAACTGCCGGAGACTCGTGAGGGGTCGCGTCTAAGGGTAGCCACGTCCGCCACCGGTGGATAGGTGGCCACCCAGCATTAGGGTCATGCGCACGAAGCAGGCGGAGGGACCCGAGAAGGACGGCCTTCTGCATTGCACTTGCAAGTGCTTCCGCTCGCGCCCTGCACGCTGGGATGCACTTTAGATTTTCAACCAGTGAGCTCTACACACCACCAAGCACGCCCACGATGAGGACTACCAGTTTCACAGAGTAGCCCGCGTACATTTGCCGGAGTTCACACAGCAGATCTTGATATTTAGTCCTTTTTTCAATCTCCTTCGCTGCCATGTTCGTTTCGGCCGGTGCCGAAAACTCGATCACGAACATGGCATGCGAGAGATTGTCGAGGAGAAAGAGGGATTTCTCCAGGGACGTATGGCAGCACCGGATTCGCGTCTATACCGTAATGGTGTCTTAGATGGTAATAAAACACTCGCAGAGCCGAGTTTTGCGAGCGATATTTTGCTCCGCATTCTTTATTGTATTTATTGTTATTATTCCGCATTCTTTATTTATTGTAATTATTACTATTATAATTACTATTAAATAAGCTTGGCACATGTGGTCACGAAATATTCATAAGTATTACCGTATCCCCAAATTCTACTACTTGTTTTTTGGCCTATTCTGTTCTCTTTGTTTTTATCAAAGAATGTTCTTGAAGATTATGACGAAAAGCGGTCCGCTCAAAGTCAAAAAAGTAACTTTTTTACGGAACGTTTTCCTCGCAAGCCTACCGAAAAATGGTGATGCGCGGGATGAGCAGCAGCAGCCCTTTGTACGTGGATTTCCTCAGAATCCTTTAAGTGCCTTTTTCAGCTTCGATTTCCAAGATGCTTTTTATGATGAGTTTTTTATTACACTATATTCTGCTTTAAATTTGTCGAATCTTGATTTTTGAAGATGGATTTCGTTTGGCTTTGATTTCGTGGCATATTTGCATTTATCTCGCGGCTGAGCTTAAAGCCACCGAGTGCGTCCATCGGGTTGCGGATGGTGGGTCGACCTCTAGATATAGAAGTTAGCTGCGAGATAAGCGAGTTTACTCGTCGAATAAGCGACGGCATTCAAAGGGGGTATTGGTCTATATCAGGGTAAAGTAGACCTCTAAATAATACAGAACCTGTGAAGATGCCGTGACTTAGCGACGGGAGACCGCCAACAATTACGCTTCTCATTACCCGGAGGAGAGTGCAGCAGCTCTTCGTCGCATGAGTGAAGGTGGAGATCACAATCTCATTTATTTCACTACAGACGTGGTAGCATTTACTTTAACGGCTGTAGTACTTCAGAAGACAAGGGAAAACCACCACATTATTATCCAGAGTCGCAGCTACTCCACTCTTTTCTTCTTATCAACGTGACGTGATGGAACCCTCTCGAGTAAAATATTCCGGAGGTAAAATAGTCCCCCATTTGGATCTCCGGGCGGGGACTACCCGAGAGAGTACATCAGTCAAATGTGATACACTTTTTAGGGTAGGAACATGGAACGTGAGATCGCTTCGGACCTGTGGAAGACTTGAGAACCTGAAGGTGGAAATGCGAGGAATGGGCCTCGACGTATTAGGAATCAGCGAAATGAAGTGGCCCGAAGATGAAGACTTTCAGAGTGGGAGCTACAGGATTATACATACGGGATCATTAAATGTTAATCCTGGAGTAGGAATCATAATCATAAAAAGCGCCGGAATGCGTGTGAAGAGCTCCTGAGGTACAATGAAAGGATAATAATGGTGAGGATCGAGACCAAACCTGTAGATATCGTAGTGGTGAAGGTTTACATACCTACGACGGATTACGAAGATGAATAAGTGGATACGAAGATATCACGGAAGTTATTAAAACAGGTAAGAGGAGAAGAAAACCTAATTATTATAGCAGACTGGAACGTTACCGTCGGCGAAGGTCAAGATGGAAGAATAAATGCAAAATACGGATTGGGAGACCTAAATGATAGAGGAGAAAGACTGCTGGATTTCTGCACACACATAAGTTAGTGGTCACAAACACAATGTTTAAAAATCACAACCGAAGAAGATACACGTGGAAAATGCCAGGAAACAGAAGAAGATTTCAAATAGACTACATTTTAGTGAAGCAGAGGTTCAGGAATCAGGTGAAGGACTGCAAAAGCTACCCGGGTGCAGACATTGACAGCGACCATAATTTAGTGATGATGAAATGCCATCTAAAATTCAAGAGATTGAAGAAAACAGTAAAGAAAATTTGGAAAGTAGAAAAACTAAAGGAGACTCAACATCAGCTTGAATTTCAGAAAGCAGTAGAAAACAACATAGGAGAGGACCTGACTGAGAAACCAGCAGAAGAGCGTTGGAAAAAAATTAAAGGTGGACTACAAAGGTGAAGCCGCAAAAGAAGTTCTTGGAAGAAGAAAATTTCCCAAGAAGAAGCCATGGATCATGGAGAAAGTCTTAGACTTGATTGAAGAAAGAAGAAAGTACAAGAATGCGAAAACTAAAGAAGGACAGCTTTGCTACAAAAAGATAAGAAACGTAGTAAGTCGCAAAGCAAGGAAAGATAGAGAGATGTGGATGAAGAATCTATGCGAAGATGTACAAAATAACCTTGCACTTGGAAAGGTGGAAGCTGCCTATAGGACAGTGAGGAGACACTTCAAGGAACGAAGCGCAAGATTCAATGCCATAAAGGACAAGAATGGAGAACTTCTGATTGAAAATGCAGGCAAAGTGAAGAGGTGGAAAGAATAACTGGAAGAGTTATACAACGGGAACAATCAAAGCACAAAAGTGTTCGAAGAGGAAAGCGAAGCCGAAGAGGATGATATGGGAACATGATCGGCATTCGACGCGGCAGTAAGGGACCTTCGGATGAATAAGGCCTCTGGAAGTGATGATATCATCGTAGAATTAATGAAAAATGCAGGAGAGAAGACATTAGCCCACCTGTACAAAACCGTCTGTAACATTACTAAATAGGAGAAATACCCAGGGACTTCGAGAAAAGCATCATAATTCCTATTCCCAAGAAGAAGAGAGCGGAGAAATGCGAAAATTTTAGGACTATAAGCCTGATGACACATGCGTCGAAGATATTGATAAGGATCATCAGCAGAAGAATAGAACGGATAGCAGAGAAGTTCCAGGATGAAGATCAATTAGGAATCAGGAAAAGCAAGGGTACAAGAGAAGCAATTTTGGCTCTAAGGCAGCTCATAGAGAAGAGAATGGAAGGAGAACAAGCCGACGTTCATTGCATTTGTGGATTTAGAGAGGGCTTTTGACAACGTTGATTGGAATTCAATGCTTGGACTTCATAAGGGAATTGGAGTGTCCTACAGTGACAGAAGAATTATCCTCAGTCTGTATGATAACAAGTAGCTGTGATTATATCTGGACCCAGCTCTGAAGAAGTAAGAATAATGAAAGGAGTGAGATAAGGCTGTACACCGACTCCCGTAATTTTTAGGAAGCCAAATAACCAACGATGGACGAAGCAAGAGAGAAATATTAAGTAGAATGGCCCAGTCAAAGAGACATTCTATCAAAAGAAGAATCTACATACAGCTGAAAATACAAGCGTAGAAGTAAGGAAACAATTCATCAGAACATATATCTGGAGCATGTTTCTTTACGGCAGTGAGGCATGGACGATGAGAGAAGCGGAGAAGAAAAGGGTGGAAGCATTCGAAATGTGATGCTACAGAAGAATGACGAAGATTAAATTGAACGACTAAGTAAGTAGCGAGGAAGTCCTAAGAGGACTGGGAGAAAAGAGAAGACACCTGAATACTTTAAGAAGCAGACGGGACAACACAATCAGCCACATTATGAGACATGATGGCCTGATGAAGACAACCGTCGAGGGAAAAGTAACGGGAAGAATGGAAAAGGCAGGCCTTGTATGAGGTGCATAGGACAGGTCGTAAAGGACGTGAAAGAGAAGAACTACGTTGATATGAAGAGTTTGGCCGATAGAAGAATCGAGGTGAGGGCTGAGTCAAACCGATCCTAGGATTGTTGACCGATGACGATGATGATTAGTGCTTGCATTGCGTGAATGTGAATGTAGTGTTTTTCATTGTAGTTTGCGATTATTTGGTTTGGATGTGATTTGGTGTTCTTCATTGTATATTTTAAGATTATTTTTGAATTTGATTTGTTCTTCCTAATTTTCCCTCTTGTGTTTGGAGTGTACATAATTGAGACAATCTTCATTGTGGTTGCACAGTTTTTAAGGGTGATTCTGATTAGTCTGGTTCCGGAGGATAAGCAAGTAAGTAAGCAAGGCTTTAACGAGTAAATACGGCACCATTAAAAATCCTTGGCAAATGTGATCACACTATGCACTCTTATAACATACCTGTACATTTAAAGTGGCGGTGTTTGCGAAAGATCGCTAAGATAATTAGGTTTGTGTCTCAAGTTTTCCGGAAGAATAGGGACCAGAAGCAATATATAAACGTTTATAATTCTGTCATACGACATGAAAAATAAAAAAGAATTTTAGTGAATGTTAACAAATTCATAATTTATGAATAAAAGTTATATTCCTTCTCAGGTACTACTCATTTAATTGAACGCCCCTGGTGAACACCACACGAACGTATCTCTATTATCACGTACTAATATTTATTTAAGCGTACTTTACTAATGTAATACACATATAAATTACATGACAACATTATGTACAAGTATAATTGGCGATAAATAACTCCCCTTAACCCCCTTTAACAAAGATTCATTTGTCCTGCTTGGATTGCAATCTCAAAAACAGAACACTTCAGCCAATCATAGTAAAATTATGATCCTGGATTTAAGTTCCGCCACGAAATTTCATTCACGAATCAAATAATTGAGAGAGCGAAAGATGAAAAGCTAAAATTGACACGGCGGCACCTATATGATTCGCGCACAGGGCACGAAATTGGCACGTAAGTAGTACTGCTAGTGTTGTTGGTGAATTAGTTGGATTTACGTGCTTTGGAAAGTAATGGGAAAACTTCAATTGAAAGAGACGATTTATTTAGCGGATCCAGTTCCCGCGAAACGAAAAAAGAAGTTGGGTAAAAGAATTCTTAAGTGGGCGAAAGAAGAGGGTTGTCATAGATGGTATCATGTCGGACACAATCAAAGTCACATCGGGAGTTCCCCAGGGTAGCGTAGTAGGTCCGCTTCTATTTCTTTTATAAATAAAAGATTTGGGTTCTGCAGTTAGTAGTAAGCTTAGAGTTTTTGCAGACGATGCGGTAGTGTATAGGGGTATATCTAAAGAAGAAGACAGGAAATCGCTTAGCAAGGATTTAGATGCAATTCAAGAGTGGTGCGACAAATGACAGAACTTAACCTTAAAAAGTGTGTATCTATCAATTTTCGGAGGAGGAATAATTCGATAGAGCGATCCTATACGTTGAAACCATAAGATATTTAGGTGTAACAATCACTAAGATTTATCGCGGGGAAGACACATTAGAGAAATATGCGGCCGAGCGAAGAGAAAGCTAGGATTTATAAAAAGAGTGCTTGGGATATGTGATGAGAAGACAAAAGAGCGATGCTACTTTTCATAGTTAGGTCCCACCTTGAGTATGCAGCCAGTGTATGGGATCCTAATGAATTAGATTTGATCGGAGAACTAGACAGTGTGCAGCGTAGAGCAGCTAGGTTCGTTAAAAGGTGTTACGATAGGTTGAGTAGCGTTTCAGAATTAATAAAAGAATTAGGGTGAGAATCATTATCAGAGCGTAGGTTAAAGTATAGATTAAATCTATTAGAGAAATGTCAATCGGATAGTTTTACTGAAGATGTTAGGTACATATTAAAAACACCAGCGTATTAAGCTAGATTCGACCAGATAAGTAAGATTAGAGAGCTAGATTGTCGTACGGATAGATTCAAAATGGCATTTTTCCCCAGTACTATAAGAGAACAGAAGAGGCAGCATAGAAGAGGGATAGGTAGGTGAAATATTTTAGAGTAGTCTGTAGTGCATGATGCATGTATTAATCCCTTAAATACTATAGATACTAACAATCTGGTTGCATGAGACCCTATAGTTTGCTTGTTGCATGTCAGTAGTGCATGCTTGGTGATCTTCACCCCCTGCCACACACCCTCGCGGTGGCTTGCAAGGTATCGTGAAGATAAAGATGTAGATGAATGAACAGCGGTCGGAAATCGAAATAAACCTGGACAAAACAAGTCCAAATTTGATTTTTTGAGATATAACTTGTTACTCACATAAATACTCAAAAAATATTGCTGATTAAAGAATAACACGTTCTTGTTCATGATATTCATCCTTTAGTCAGATACAGGGATCAAGCCTGACCAAATTTCCAAACAAAATTCTGACTCTATTTTTTTTCCTAATAAGTTGATGGTGACTTTGTGGGAGGAATTTGATCGAATAAAAAATTACATTTTCTATCAACACAAAGCTTCGCTTTTACAAAGCCTAAGCTTCATATATTGTATGAAAAATTTTAGTATTATTACGTTTAAAATGGCGGACGCTGTTTTCAGACAAAATTTACTTAAAATAGAGTATATCTAGCGTTTTAGGGAGAGATATGTCAAGTGGCTTATAAAAGAGCACTCGCTGAAGATTCATACATACAAAACTGAAGAAAAATTTAAAATAAGTTTGTGACGCCGAAAAATACTAAAGATTTTACCACCCAAAAGCAAGTGAAGCACTCAACGAAGGCTACGAAAGCTAGCTCCTTCCTTTGGTGGGAATATCGTTTAAGACTTTCGTAACCCATTAAATTTAGGATATTTCTGGGTGTGCGTAATAAAGACCTCCTCAGGGGGGTTGTGTTTGAAACCGTCGGGATTATCTCGAATAGGTAACCAAGGAGTCACGTGATATAAACACGAATGATTCGCACATTTGATATTTTAAAACCGCTGATTACCACTTCATACATTGTTTACACCTGTGTTCTACCTGGAGGCTCTATAATCGAGACAATTGAGAAAAATTTCAATGAAAACAATAAAAGATATTATAACGAACGGGTTTTAGACAACAAGTTTACGAATCCTTCGTATTTACACCACGTGACTCCTTGGTTACCTATTCGAGATAATCCCGAAGGTTTCAAACACAGCCCCCCAGGATTTGAACCCGGGACTTCCATTAAGCGCTTCAACACTCCAGCAATTGGGATTGAATTGATTGATTGATTGAGACTATTGAAGCTAACTAAAACCCCTCTATTGCATTGTTATATTTATTTACTCTACTGTTTTTCTCAAGTGGAGCAATAAACTTATCTTTTTTATCTTAGATACCTTGCCGTTCCACATTGGAAATTAAAAGGAAGGTGAATAGAATCTAGTTAAAATCGAGCGCTTGCTGTGGCGTCTACTCACGGTTCGTCTGGGAGGTTGAGGGACACGCTCCCTTCCGTGCAATCCCCGTACTTGAGGTACCCGAAGTATCCGAGCGCCGCGTACATGGTGATGATCACGCACATCCCGGTGTTCAGCACCCGGAAGTTGCCGGTGAAGTTCTGCGGCGTGATCATGTTGTTCTCTATCGGCATGATCTAAGGGAGAGAGGACACAAAGCGAATGAGTCAAAAATCTACATAATACCCTGCAAGCCACAAATAAAGGTGTGTGGCAGGGGGTGAATTCTCACAAAACATGCACTACGTATCATGCATTTAAAAGGATTAGTATAATTATACTGTTCTAAACTACACTATTTAAAAAAAGATAAAAATAGCAAAGCATACATTCAAAAACATGCCGTTAGTTGGGTTAGCTTTAAGGCCTTATACCAACTAATCTAACTAGTTACCAGCTACTAACTAATGTTATCCATTGCTGCACTCGTACTGGATATATTTACCGTTATTCAAGTCCCTAATTGTACGAGGAAAAAAGGACATTTTGAATCTGTCGGTTCGGCAATAAATTTCTCTAATTTTGTGATTATGGTCCAGTCTACCATAGTAAGTTGGGGTTCGCAAAATATTTTTAACATCATCACTGAAAATATGGTCTTTGAATTTGTTTAAGAGATTGTCTAAATTTCAACCTCCGATATGGCAATGATTCCCAATTGAGTTCATTTAATAGACTGGTTACGCTAAGAAGGTTATCGTATCGTCCCTTAACAAATCTTGCCGATCTTCGATGCACACGTTCACGTTCATTATTTACACCGATTTCGTAGGGATCCCATAAACTGGCAGCATATTCCAAATGAGGTCTTACAAGGGAAAAGCAGCTGATTTCTCGTACATGATCGTCACATTTACCCATTCCGAGGAGTCCCACAAACATCTACCTCAACGTAATACCCTGCGAACCACCGCGTAGGTGTGTGGCAGGGGGTGAAGATCACCATTCACGCACTACTGACTAGCAGCCAAGTGCTACAGTGATACTGCAATATTCAAACAAGTTAGGTATAAGAGACACGTGCAACGTGCAGAAGAGGAAGAAGGGACTTATCCACAACAGCCAGATTTGCTACAAGAGTAAACTTGAATTTGTTGGTATTCTGTGAAGAGGCGTCCGAAAGCTACTGTCAATCAGGGATTGGTGATAAGTCGGTTTGGGCTAATATACGTACGTCAAGGAATGGAGGAAGGGCATTGATACCTTTGCCTTATACAAGGGTTTCAACAGATAGCGTAGGTAGTTGCGAGTTTGTATAAGGACTATGAAGCTAATCCAATTAATAGATGTTTGTGTATGCTTGCTTTGCTATTTTAATCTTTTTTTAAATAGTGAAGTTTAGACTAGCATATAAATACCAATCCTTTTCATGTATGATATGTAATACATATTTGGTGATTTAGATGATTCATTCACTGTCAAATTGGTGGGACATCTGAGTGACATTTCTCAAATCTGGGAAACTTAACCGCAAAGTCATCAGTAATCAAATTCTGACTTTAGAACAAATCTCAGTGATCATGTTTTAATTTTAGAGCTATAGAAAAATTAGGCGTTAAATAAACGTAACTTATGAATTATCTACACCTACATAATACCCTTCAAGCCACCATATGGGTGTGTGGCAGGGGGTGAATTCGCACCAAACATGCACTACATATCATGCGTGAAAAAGGATCAGTATTTATATACTGTTCTAAACTTCACTATTTAAAAAAAGATAAAAATAGCAACGCAAACATGCAA
This sequence comes from Platycnemis pennipes, assembly GCA_933228895.1. Classification (NCBI taxonomy): domain Eukaryota; kingdom Metazoa; phylum Arthropoda; class Insecta; order Odonata; family Platycnemididae; genus Platycnemis; species Platycnemis pennipes. The sequence goes on along the minus strand of OW121855.1, from coordinate 112,920,521 downwards.
AAACATGCTGTTAGTTGGGTTAGATTTAATTATATAGCGTCCCAGCGCGTCCTAATAGGCCCGTCTTCATAACTGTTTCTGTTAAGCTGTTAAGAATGCTTCAAACCTACGTGGAATTATTGAGTTCAAGATTAATAGTTTATCAGAGAACGAGGCGATTATGTTTTTATTTCCTCATCCTCCATCAATATTCCCAAGCCGATATATTCACCCGATGAAGAGGAAAAAATTCGCATGGCAAATTTCAAATTATAAATGAAACCATTTGAAAGGGAATGCGAGGCGAATCTAACAGCATATTTTTGAGCATGCAGGCTTTAGTCTTTCAATATTTTTATAAATTTTTATGTTTTGACTAGAACATAGTTATTAATCCAGTTTGAGCATGATATGTAATATGTGTTTGGTGGTTTTCACCCCCTGCCACGCACCTTTATGGTGGCTTGCAGGGTAATATGTACAGCGGCGTACGAATGATTTCCTTCTATGGAGGGGGTTTTCATCAATATTTATGTGCATCGTCATAAAATGATATTTAGATTAATATTATTCACCCGCTGCCACACACCTTTATGGTGGCTTTATGTGGCATACCTTATATATACACCTTTATACCTTGCGAGCCTCCGCAAAAATGCGTGGCAGGGGGTGAAAACCACCATACATGCACAACTGACATGCAAATAAGAGCTACAATAATACTATTATATGAAAACAAGTTAGAATAGGAGTTGAGATTAACTAGATGGGAAGACCCTAATACAATTATTATAACAACCTTTAACAAATCTCTCATTCTCTTTTCGTTAAGGCAATTCAAATATATTTTCTCAAAGCCCAAAAAGAAGCATTCTAAACACTAGTGCAAAATATACATCATGCAGTAAATTACAGGAATGTTTTTGGGTGGTTTATACCCTAAAACCCTCCGTCTGTACGCCAAATCTAAATCTAAAATCTACATAATACCCTGTAAGCCACCATTAAGGTGTGTGGCAGGGGGTGAATTCTCACCAAACATGCTCCGCATATCATGCATAAAAAAAGGATTAGCAGTCTAAACTTTGGTAGAATTTTCGTATCACAAAAACTTGCAACTTACTCGCGAAAACTCGAATACTAAGAATTGTTATGCTAAAAGTTAAATTACTATTCAAATGTTGCACAAATAATAATTGGTTGCCCATCGAGCAGTGTATTTGGTGTGTTCACCTGCTTCTACGCATAAACCTTGGAGCCACCGCGAGGGGGTGTTGCAGGGGGTAAATATCAGTAAACATGAACAATTGACATATAAATAACTATGAGCTACCACTACAGAGTACTATAACTATGTTTCACATGCCTAAATCTTTTGCCATTCTGCCAATCGTTCTCAAGTGGCACGAGGTTAAAATGACATTTTATGCCTATGGTTATGACAATTTATCTTTCTAATCTTATTCCTCTGGTCTAATTTACCTCTGGTCTCTGTTTTATTCACCTCGATTCACATCCTTTATTCGTGAGATGCAGAGCTCTTCTTGGGATAAATGTCGCTATCTCACTGGAATTTCTGTTATTTGCCATACACATTTTTATTAGCATCCAAAATAGTCACAATGATGCATATTTAAGTTTGGCTCACAGCGAATAGATAATGCAAGATAAGGAATAGAGAGGACCAAGCGAACTACGGAGGAACAACTTATGAGGATTTAGTAACATGACTTCTGGTTCATTCTGTGCCTCTCGCAGATCCAGACGCTGTCCTCGTTAGCTTTACACTCCAGAGCAATTTCCTTGCAACGAACCTCTCCAGCACTCCTCTCCTTGACAACCTCCCTTCCACCCTGGGCATTGCCACCCAGGAGTACCTACAATTCTCTCTCACTATCTTCCGTGTCACATCTAGCTTGAGTAACCAGTTTAATTCCTCCTCAGTCACCATTCCTAAGTTAAAAAGGATGCATTCAGCAGACTGGAAGACACGTCTAACCTCCCAATTGATAGGAATCTTTAACTGTAAGTTCTTGAGCTTCCCCACACCTTAAACAAGGCACTGAATTCCTGCTTAACTTTAGTCTTTATATCACTAAGAGCATCAGCAGTATTAGCAGTGTAACAAGGACTAAATCTGAGCAATTGTAACTATCTCATCTAAATCTACACGATACCCTGCAAGCCACCGCGAGGGTGTGTGGCAGGGGGTGAAGATCACTAAGCATGCACTACTAACATGCAAACAGGCAACTAAAGTGTCTCATGCAACTAGATTGTTAGTATCTATTGTATTTGAGGGGTTAATACATGCATCATGCACTACAGAATACTCTAAAATATTTCCCCTACCTATCCCTTTGCTATGCTACCTATTCTGTTCTCTTATAGTAGGTACGGGGGAAAAATGCCATTTTGAATCTATCGGTACGACAATCTATCTCTCTAATCTAATTTGTCTGGTCGAATCGAAACTATATTGCATTCACCTTTCCTAGACTAGGAACGATTCTCTCTTTGAGGATCTTAAATTCGACTCTAGGCCATGTATTATGTACATGTAGATCCTATTATGTCACTGATTACGTAGGTGACTACTCACGACTCCGATGCCTTCCAGCGCGAAAACGGCCGTGCTGAAGAAGAGCGGCAGTTGCGCAAAGGAGGAGAAGTGCGGCTTGGTGCTGGTGTGCGGGATGTCCGTGAAGATGTAGTAGAAGACGATGCCGAGGCTGATGGCGACCAGGACGTTGGAGAGCAGCGAGAAGGGCGACAGGAGCTTGAGGTTGCGGATGGTGCACAGGGCCAGCAGGGGCACCACCACGCACGCGATGTACGCCCGCAGGGGGAACTTGGTCCCCGACCAGAAATCCACCACCTGCCAGCAACGAAAGAGAGTGAGAGGAGGAAAAAACATCGGCCGTATGTGAAAGCAGGAGAGGAAGTTTACCTTCCTCGCGATTAAAATGTTTTGAGCGTCGTACCTACATAGAACTGAAGTTCATCTAGATCTACATTATACCCTACGAGCCACCGCAAGGACGCTGGGGTGAAAACTACCATAGGTACACCTCTGACATGCAAATGAGAGCTCGATGATACTACTATATGAAAACAATGAAGATATAGGAGTCACGAGCAACTAGCTGGTAAGCGTCTACAAAGTTACGAAGTGATTACTTGTTAGAAAGATTTTCACTAAATGTGTTCATCTGTATTTCCCATCATGCATAGATTAGTAATATTAAAACTTACTTCATGCACTACAAGCTACTGCAACAATTTTTTACCTACCTATCACTATGATATGCTGCCTATTGTGTTCTCTTACGGTACGCTGGAAAAATTACATTTTTAATATATCGGTACGACAATTTATCTCTCTAATCTTTTTATCTGATGAAACCTTGGATTATACGCAGGGGTTCTTAATGTATATCTAACGTCATCTGTAAACAAATCAGCTTCCAATTTACTTTTTTTTCATGGGTGTTTGTTTTCAAGTCTGTTTCCGCACTAATAGGCGCTTCAGACCGGGAGGAAAGGTATAAGGATAGGAATGGAAGGGTTGGGGGGGAATTGCGTCAAATTTACTTAAAAGTTAATAGCCTAAATTTTAACCTGTGCTCTGATAGTAATTCCCATTTTATATCTTCTCTTAAACTCATTACGCTGACACAATTATCATAACGGCCTTAAATAAATCTAGCTGATCTAGCTACAGTAAATAAACGATTGACATTACATCCAGTGTCCCACAAGGAAATGTTATCGGTCCCCTGTTTTTTCTTAGTTACATCAACGATTTAACAGAAAAAATCTGCTAGTCGGTGCGGTGAAAGTGCTCGGGACTTGAAGGACATGGGTCTCACAGGAGGGTCCCTGACTTGCATAACCTCCAGTGTAATGCAATGGATACACACAAAGTGGACAACATGGAATAAAATGTGGAGGCTCAAAGTCAAGGGAGGGAGTGCTACTGCGAAGGGTCGGGGTACCTTGAACTGGGAAACAAATGATAAATGATTTACTCTTTGTGCATCAAACCATAATAAATAAACGACATAAAATATGTACATCCGGTGTTCCACAAGGAAGTGCTATCGGTCCCCAGTTATATCTTATTTACATCATCGATACAACTGAAAAAAAATGGAGTAGCTTAAGATTATTATCTCATGGTGATGTGGATGTCTATCGAGAAATAAGAGCAGACTATAAGAATAGACAGACTATAAGACGTCCAAAACTGACACAAATTTAATTCCTGGTTTCAAGGCTGGGGAATAGACCTAAATATAAGAATAAATGCATCTGAATACACTTCTGGCAGAAAAAGTTAATACAACCTCAAATTTAAAATATTGGTGGAGTGAATATTAGCGTGGCAATTGAAGTGAAATGGATGGGCAAACACTCTTACTTCAAATCCATCATGGAATAATCATATTCAAAATGTTTGTGGCACAGCCCAGAAAAGACTGGGATCCATCAAACGAATTTTGGGAAAGTATCCAAGTGAAACATTAACTGAAAGAAGTTATTTAGCACATGTAAGGCCTCACCTGGAGTATATTTCAGGCATTTTAGATCCAATGAGTGAGGATTTAATTCAGAATTTAATCAAAGTACTGAATAAAGCAGCGAGTTTTGTAAAAAAAAAAACTGCTGTGAACGTGCAACAAGTGTCACTTGGATATTGGTAGAGCTTGTTTGGGATGAAATTCGAACATATCCAGCATAACGTGGTTGAACAGCATTTTAGGGATTAAATTACGCAGCACAAGCTATACTGTGCACTTATATTTAATACACAGCACGTGTTTCAATGCCTTAGATGTTAATTTAGTCCCTTTGTTTACGAAACCCTAGAATCTAGAAGGTTGTTCACAAGATTAAAGTCACTCGAAAATTTCAAATCTCACGAGTTCGAATCTGGCACTGCATACATATCTCTACGTCTACGTCAACGTAATACCACGCAAGCAACCGCGAGGGTATGTGGCAGTGGGTGAATCTCGCCAAAAATGGACAACTTACATGCATCTATTAGATGCCTTGCTACTACTCACGAGCAACCAGGTAGTCTGAAACTACACATTAATGAATTGGTTACTGGCTAGAAAAACATTTTCCTAAATAAATGTATCGGTATTTCCCTATCACGTATGTGTTAGTAGCGCTCAAACATGCATCATGCACGAAAAAAAATCATTTTTAGCTCTTACCTAAAAGTTATTTGTTTTCGGAAGCTTAAAAGCGTGTAATATCTACTATTACCACATTACCACACTTCATGAGTAAGAAAGACAGAAGCACTAAGAAAAATCAACTCTCCGGCGAATCATTCGTTTTTCCCTCAAAAAGGCAACGCAATACAACAGCAACACAATAAACGCAAGGTAAAATATATATGTAGATTAAGAGCTGGGTTTGATATCTTGGGTTTGATATCTGGGTTTGATAGCTTTCTCTAGCTAGTAAAGACGCCTAATTCTACCGAGTGCCCAAGAGTGTATGGCTGCGCGATATTGAGATATAACGTCTACAGTATGAGATACGAACGAACCTCATTTAGAAACGCGATATGGAGACGGTAGCTTATATGCGTTTTATTGCCAAGTCAATATTTGTTATGTGGCGTGATATGCGTTATCTACGAATGTGTGATACCATGTGTTATTGCTCATTTGCATCGCCAATTCGATTAATTGACACCGCTGCGATATATAGCACAGCCCTAACAAGAGGCCACCTCGAGGATGTGTGGAAGGGGGTAAGACTTCACATAACCTGCACTGCTTACGTGAACGAAAAACTTGATATTTTCCACAGATATAAAATATAAATACGTCACAAATAAAAATTTCCATAAATATAAAGTATGACTAAATAAATTTGTGGAAAAGTGCTTAAAGGTTTTCATCTATGGATACCTTCCACTACATCAAGCCTGGATCTGTTGATTATGCACTGTGTACATGCATTCGATTGAATGACATGCTATTATTCAGAGAACGTGCTAATAAATTACGCCAGACTACACTCAAGAGGTAGTATGACATGAAAAGAAGCGACAAATAGGTATACTTATTATTAACGGATTAAGCATTTGTTTGAACTTACTGTGATACTTATTTCAATAAACAGTAGAGTAGTTCGCATCATTGACTAAGCTGGTTAAAGCATTCATCGGATATATTATAATCGTCGGAATGCAAGTGCATCAATGGCTAACATAGGTAGTCAAATGTCGGTGTAAGGGCCTTAAGCTAACCCAACTAACTGCTTGCTTGCTTTGCTATTATCCTCTTTTTTTAATTAAAGAATTAATTAAAATTAATTTAAAAAAATGATTTATTTAATTATTTAACTAAAAAGTGAAATTTAGATTAGAATATAATTACTAATCCTTTTCATGCACGATACGTAATGCATATTTGGTGTAAATTCACCACCTGCCACACACATTTATGGAGGCTCGCAGGGTATTACGTAGATGTAGATGATTATAGAAAGATACGAGTTCATTTCTTAGCCTACGCAGACCTTTTCACTATGAAATTCTTATATTGGAATGCTCATCAAAATACGTGACTCCTTGTATGGACATTGAAGTCCATGTCTGATTGTTTGGACATGGTGGAATACTTACCATGATTGGTAACGAAGAATACATAAATCAGATTGGGCTCTTAGAAGTCGTCTCACGGCTCATGGTTCTCCACTTTTTGGATCTGGGAACCGTTAATAGTCGGTTTCGATACAAGGAAGCAGCTCGGTCAAACGCATTCTCGCGTAAAAATACCAAGGACTTCCTCAAGCCTAGACTTGAGTTGGCAAAAGCTGTCATTAATTAGTGAGGGCTGGAGTCATTAATGTAGTTAATGAGGAAAACGACACCGCAGAGATTGTCTCTTTAAAAGGAGTAAATGTTTCAATCCACCGAGTGTAATACCATTCGCGGACAAAGTTTGATTGGATATGAACATTTTGCTGTGGTTGATGACATTCTATCACCAAGAATGTGCAGGCTAGACACATTCTTGATAAGAACCAAAACGCGATGCGAAAAATGCAACATATTTTTATGCCTGTTAAAAAACAAGAATTGCTTTTAAGCTTTCCATACAAAAAAAGTAACTAGTAAAAGGTGATTGATTAATAGTAATGATTTTGTAAAATTAAGATTGAATTAATGTAATTTAAAAACTATTCTTGTATGATCGCGAAACAATATTTTTTTGTTTAAAGGCCTCTTGTGAAAAATAAAGTGTATATTGAAGTTAAATATTATTTCTGATGAAAATAAACCATTTCATCTTCAAATGAAAACATATTGCTTGCACAAATACACCCCAACTACCACATTCATCTACATAAAACCCTCCAAGCCACCATAAAGGTGTGTGGCAGGGGGTGAATTCACACCAAACATTCATTACATGTCATGCATGAAAAGGATTAGTAATCATATTCTAGCCTAAACTTCACAATTTGAGAAAAAAGATAAAAATATCAAAGTAAGCATGCAAAAATATACTGTTAGTTGGGCCAGCTTAAAGTCCCTTCACCAACCTGCAACCACCTATGCCATCTATTGACACAGTCGTATGTATGCTATTGGATATATCAACCGCTGTTAATATCCCTAATTGTATGAACAAGGAAAAAAGAACATTTGGAGCGGGTGGAAAGTTTTTTTTGGTACACAATTACTCCAACTTACACAATCGTGTGGGTGCAATATCTTTGGAATTATAAGTCAAAAATTTTAAAACAAATTTTTTTTTAGGCTTAAAGAGTGAGCTTATTGACTCAGGAAAATCCAAAAATTTGTAACAAATTAGGAAAAAAAATTCTCGGGTGGAAAGGGTTAACCCCTCACCTGCTCGAGGTTGGACGAGATGAAGACGAGGTAGACCCCGCAAGCCCCCAGGGTCACGACCACGATGAAGGAGTCGACGGTGCGGGCCGCAGCAGTGCCGAATCGCCTCAGGGCCGGCGGGCCGCTCAGGAAGGTCTCCTTGGCCACCTGGCCGTAGCTCAGGGTATGCACTCGGTTCTTGCGACAGAGGCCGTGGGCTGTCTCAACCTCAATCCAGGAAAGACATCGATTATTATAAGGGGGGGTCCTTCTAACGAAGATCAGAAGCAATGGGCGCGTTCACTCGGAACCGAAATCGTAATTTTGTACACGAAATTGTTAGATGGAAATGGGTAAAGAATTCTAGTGAAAAAATCAATCTTCTAACCACAGCCTTTCACTCATAAATCTGCTGCTACTGCTGCTATCATTTGGAAGTATTGGTTTTAATCACGCCATGTCAATAACCAACGAGAATATTTAAATTACATAAAAAATATAAGAAGGACCTTGGTAACGTATATTCCTAAATTAAGTCAGTAAATAGGATCGTAAGCTCGTTCCGTCACAAGTACAGTTGCCAATGTTAATAACATACTGTAGCGCCACTTTCATGTAACTATGGGTTTGCTCCTTTTTTCGAGCAAATATTTATTAATATGAATTAAACAAGTGTGGTAAGACCAGCACTTTTTAAAATGTTAAATTCAACATAAAATTGCGGTTCTTATATTAGTTTTTCGTCAAAACTTTCGCCAAAAAATATTTTACTGCAAAAGTCATGTTCTGCCATACAACCACTTATAAAATTGCTGATTTTCAACGCCTTTGTTTTTCAAATATATATTGGAAACGCCTCGTTATTTTATTGCCAATCCATAGAAGGACCAAAAAAAATGTCCTAAAATTTTCACAAAAATGACTTTTACTTCATAATTCGATAGCGCATTCTTAATATTTATAGGGTTTAGGCAGCAATGGGGAACATGCACTATTTTTATAACTCTTTGAATGTGAAGTTTATTAGCTGAAATGTGCTTGCCGAAAATTTTGCTGAAGAATTAAGTTGTGTAACAAAGATATTACTCTTTGAAAATTGTATCTTTTCGGCATATTCAAAACACGACGTCATTGCATGACGTCACGGCACGGTATCACTATGGGCTTTGTTTATCTGTTTATGCGTGGAGGTAAATTGTTAAACAAATAATTGCCGATAACGTATGTATTTATCTCATTTGTTTAATGCAAAAACCATTGTATTTTCCATCGAATTTTTATTTGCGTAGTTTGGATTGTAACGAGCGATTCGTCCGTTAATTATATAATGCCTTTTTGGTGCCCACGAATTTCTACTACGTATATGCAATCACTGGTTTTTTTAGAAGAACGCCGCCATAAGGGAATCAACCAAAGGATATTGTCGGAATGTGCTTTTTTAAAGTATTTTTTCAGTCATCGAAGTTCGAGAAACGGCTAAAAACCTCAAAAAAATATATTCACTTCATTTTCTGTTAAAATAAATGTTTATCTCCGTAGAAATATGGAACCTATACCGTGCAGTGACGTCAGAAGGCGTTTTAGGTCACGTGACTTTCGTCAATTTACGAGAAGGTTTTAAAATCATTTAATAATCTTTGTGGTGGGCGTAGAAAAATTTGGCTTATATATTTAAATTGGTGAGAAAATTTCGCATCAAGTACATCATTAATCTTCGAGAAACAAATTTCATGCATATTCCCCATTGAAATGGTAACAATCACAATACCGTGAAATGTAAACCAAAACAGCACGTGACCGCGCGGCCACGGTTGAACAACCGGCCAGTTGGAAATAGACACGGTCCTACTATCCAACCGTTGAGACCAGGTTGGCGCTGATTGGTCGACTGCACAACAGTAACCGGCAACCGTAACCGGCCACGGCTATTGTGGTACGGCCTTTATTAAGGGCTGTGAATATAAATTGTGAAAAATACGACGTCAATGTGAGAAAATTGACTTTGCACAGGTTAGTAAAAAAATAATTGACGACGAATGTTTACTTTTGCGGTCATGGCTGCTATAATCTCATCTTATGTGATCAAACGGTGTCGTCACTTTTATTTTGACTATGTTAAGAGATTATTTCAGTATTTATAATAACCACTCTTGGATCTCTCACAGGTCCACGAACCACAATGTTTTTACCGGAACTACTTGGTGCACACCAAAGTAATTGGTGCGTAAAATGGCATTACTCTTGTTGAGTCACTTTATCTACAAATTCCAATTTTTAAATGTGGCAATGATGAACTATGAAGGCTGTGAGGTCAATATTACTTTATTTTTATGGCTCAACAAATTGAGGAACTTCCTGGAATCTAAATGATATTGTATTCTACAATGTCGAGCCTGAAAAAATGTCTATGTTTTCCAAATTCTCAATGTACTGACCCGGGATTCGTCCAGGCTGTGATTGTAAATTTCGTAACCGGTGAAATTCGAGAACATTGATGTTTTGCCGAATAGAAATCCGGAATAAACAAACTTTGGGCAGACTGGTGGCGCCAATCCACATTCCATTACTAGTAACTGTTTCATGAAAATGGACGTATTACTATTCCGATAACCGACCTTGGATTGTAATGAGGGAGTTACTCTTCGACGTGGGAAACTATTGAGAGAGTAGATAAGGATATAAAAGGGAAGAATCATGTTGATATGAAGAGGCTACACGATAGGAGAATCGATTGGAGAGGTGAGTCAAATCAATCTTGGTGTTGATGACTGATGATGTCGATGGCCCTGAACCAAACTTCAATTATGAAGACGGGTATGAAATAAATATTTTTGCAAAAATATAAAAAATTGGCCGATTAGATACTAAGACAAAAATTTTTCATTGTCATGACAATGAAGTGGAAATAGAACTTTACTAATTGGAATCGCAATGTGCGATATCTTTCTCAAAGATTTTTGATATTATTTTGTAGGGAGGCCGGATGGGTTTAAGCTAAGTTTTAATTTAGATTAAAATTCACTTCGACATTTTTGTCAGACATCTCACAAAACTTGTCAATTTTCCTGGACAATGGACACTTACAACAATGTGCAATACCTTTCTTTCAGATTTATTGATGATTTTGTGTAGAGGTTGAATGGGTTTAAGCCAAGTTTTAATTTAGATTGCAAGTTGGAATCACTTCGATATTTTGACCAGATATCTCTCAAAACCTGTCACTTTTGCGTGGTCAATGGACACTATGGGTAAGATAAGATCTTGACCCGTGGCCATTCTTATGTTTAATGCCTGGACATGTTTTAGTCGAGATCTCCACAAAATCAACCCTTAGCCACCAACTCACCAGGGCATGTACGCAGTGCGTGCAGATGAATCCGATGACGAAGGTGCCCACGAGGCCAAAGGTCAAGCCCGCGTTCTTGAAGGCGAGCGGCATAGCGAGGATCCCTGCGCCCAGCGATCCCTTGATCAAGTGGATTAGGGTGTCGGTATCCCTGGGGAAGGAAAAAGAGAATGACATACATGAACTAAGCTTAGAGAGAGGAGAGAGGGAGATACTGCAGGAATCAAATGAGGGTCATGAAAGCGATTGATGACTAGTTTTCAACAACCAAAGAGTAAGCAGCTGCAGCAGTGATAATATTTACAAGGAAAGGCGACCGAAAAAAATGATATTGCTCAAAATTAAAATTATTTAAAATCAGCAAAGGTTTCAGATAAATTTATTAATCTTTTGCGAATGTATTGACTTAAGATTAATGCAATCCCTGGTTTACAGAATCGGAAACAGGACGCAGATCAGTACACATACAAGGGAATGAAGAACAAAGTTTGAGCCACGGTTTAGACGAGTAATTATCAAACTTTTTGCGTTGAAGGCATCCTTCAGACTGAGATTATAGTCTTGAGATACCCTTCCTAGATTATTTTGACTATCCGATTGGGGTTACCTAACCATTACCAGGGATAATCAGCACTTTATAGTAAATAGCCCTTAAGATGCACGAAGTGCTTCCATTTCTTTCATCATTTGTCGGGCGTCAGTGTAACCAAACCAGTTGGCCCTGCTACACTTTTTTCGTTTTTCCGCAATAATTTCGCAGCACCCCTAGCTGTTATCCCGGCACCCTGAAGTTCCGCGGCAGAAGAGGTACGGCTTGGTCAAACCCGTAGCTCAACAGCCGATGAGGTAAGTAGTGCACGAATCGTTGATTATCGTAGTTTTTCTACACGGTAATTCGACCTTTTTGTTGACATTGCCATGGAGATTTCGTCTCTTCTTCCGCCATAAAATGGCTGCAATCAGCGTCATAGAAGATCCAACCACGGTAATCAGAGTTTTCCGGAGGCCGAGACGATAGTTTGCCCAGGCCGCGAAAAGATAGAACGCGAGCAGAACGCGGTTTCTCAACACTAATTCAAAAATAGGGCATAATTCCCTTTGGCTATTCACGCTTTTTTATCTTCTCTCCAATAATGGATAGAGGCCAGAAAAGTGTCATTTTGTCAGACCCATTAAGAATCAGTAGACTGGATTCAATCCACAGTAGTGGAATTTCCAAAGAGATACAATCCACCTTGACAGGGACGGGAGGAAGCCTTGGTGGAGTACCTTGTTGGCCGCGGTGAATGTGAAATATAAAACTTACTCCTTTTAAATGTTGCGTAAGATGAAGGAACAACAACTTTATTTATTTTTTATTTACACAGTATCGCTAGGCAGCAGTAGCGACAGTACAAAAAACAAAGCACCTCCCATCTTTCCTGATAGGTGGCACCACCCATTGATGTGGATGAACGCACCATTCTAACATACCTGGCCTGACTTCCGGGGGTTCGAGGTTCGTGTCCCGGTCAAGGTGGATTTTCTTCAGTTGAAATTCTGCTGTTGTGAATTTTAGTGGGTGATTCCTCTACGGTATTCAGGGCTAGTCCGAAATCCTTGATTTCGACTTTAAATGATTTTGCGGGCGGGTGAGCGAAATACCAACAGATACCCCCTACCACTTGGAGTGATAGGGAAGGCGCTCTATAGCTTATGATGACGTAATACACTGTTCTGATCAAAGACGACAGCATGTGGTGACGGCAAACACAAGTAATAGCAGTAGTCATCTACAGTTCCTTCTCACATGCGTCAGTGAACATTTTAGATAAAGGAGGACTTCGTTGACGGGAAAAAAGAAAGAGCATCAGCGAAATTATGTGGCCCTACGAAGGGGACTTTTGGAGTGGAAGCCACAGGATTATACAGCTACATAGCACCCTACAATATGCCGCGAGGGTGTGTGGCAGGGGGCCAGATGTATACACACCGGAATTTCAATAGTAATGCTTTAAATGGTCATAAAGCTTGGCAAGAGTGTCGGAATGCGTGTGAAGGCATCTACGCCAAAAGTAGTTCAAAGCAATTCAAGTGTTTCATCGTATACTTCTGACAAGAGTAGATAAAACGTAAATATGAAGAGATTAGCTGACAGAAGAATTCAATGGAGAGCTGTGTCAAATCAATCTCATCATTGCTTACCAATGATGATGACACTACACAATTCACCTAATTTGGCGCGCAAGTGTTAATAATATCTCACGTAAATTAAATAAGACAAAAAGTCCCCGTTTTAGTCACAAAAAGATGAAATTTTCCAATCCTGAAGAGGCATTGCTTACATGAATTCTGGACCTTTTAAGAAAATTCTAATGATAATATATATGTTAAGTTTTATTAAAATGCTTTAGACCGCCACGCGGAAGCCATCAGCAGCCTATACCTGACGTATTCCTTGTGGGAAATATTATTCCCCTTGTATCAACGATACTAACAATAAATGTTTTCCTTCTGGCTACATGACCGTGTGGCCTAACGGATAAGGCGTCGGACTTCGGATCCGAAGATTGCAGGTTCGAATCCTGTCACGGTCGGTGAGATTTTTATTTTTTACTGGCAATCAAATGGAATTATATTTCTTTTACGTAGAGCTTAGGATTTTAAGTAACCCCTTCCCTTCCATTTTTTTCCTTACGCCTTGAAATAATTGCGCCTACTTTGGTCTTATTCTATATCAACTCTTGGATTACACTCGTTCATATATGCGCGTTTGGTCTGTGCGGTAAAACGTAAAGTAAAGAACGGGACGGGGAATTCGACAAGTCTCAGAAAATTTAGGAAATTATGCAGTTGCTGAATACATTGAGAACCTGGGATTTAAACCCGAAACATGCATCACAATTGCACTGACAGCACATTGCCCTCAGAGCCACCATGTCATCTGGTCAATATTAGAACAGAGGAAAAACATCTTGATGAGGTGGAAGAATGTAGCTATTTCATAAGCATCCTCCAACCAGAAGAGGAAATGTAATCGACATTTACATAATACCCTGAAAGCCACCATGAAAATGTGTGGCAGGGGTGAATTCTAACCAAACATGCACTACATATCCTGCTTAAAAAAGGATTAGTAATACTATACGAGTCTAAACTTCACTAATTAAACAATGTAAATATAGCAAAGCAAGCATCCAAAAACATGCTGTTAGTTGGGTTATTGGGTAGTAAAAGGAGTAAGAAAGCACTTTCTTAGAAAGTGCCTCTGCAGCACACACTGTTGTGCAAATGACAGAAATACGGGAAAAAACACATGCGGAAATAGCAAGATTGCCACTCACTCAGTGATTCAACCCGAAGGTTGGTTTTGATAAGTGAGAGTAGAGTTCATCCCGTACTTAGCCAAGGGCGTGTGAAATTCACACATTCAGGGTAGGGGCCATTTCCTTTCCCTGGGCCACCTGCGATTTCCTACTCTGGAGTTCTGACACTCAGAAAATCGAATCGCGAGGAGCAAGATTGTATGCATACGAAATATGGCGTTTCAAATGGGCAGAAGATTTTAAGTAGAGTACATTTTAGTGAAGCGTAGGTTTAGGAACCATGTGAAGGCCTGGATAATCTACCCTGGGGAAGAAATCGACAGTGACCTCAATTTAGAGATGATGAAATGCCATTTTAAATGTTAAAAACTGATGAAAACAATAAGAAACATATGGCAAGTAGAGAAACTGGAGAAGAATCACCATCGGTCGGCCTTTCAGAAGGCAGCGGAAAACCAATTGGAAGAGTACGTAGCTGTGGATTCAATGTAAGAGAAATAGGAAAACATTAAAAGTGAGCTACGGAAAGTCTCAAGAAAGTTCATGGAAACTTGGAAGAAGAAACGCTGTCAAGAAGTAGTCCTTGATCACAGAATAAATTTAAGCACTGATTGAAGTGAGAAGAAAATACACCTAATACTGCGAAACTGAAGAAAAGAAATACGAAATATGATGGATATAAAATGAATAGCCTCAGCAGGTAATAAGAACGGTCTGTTAAGAACGGGATAAAAGAAAAGGGACCTCCTCATCGGACACATCTTCCGACATGAGGGTATAATAAAGACAGCCATGTGAAGAAAAGTCAATGGGAAGAATAGCAAAAAAAAATTCTGACGGCAAATATAGAGCAGGTCACTAAGTGTGCAAAACAAAAAATATACTAAACTAAAGAGGAAAGCCGATAGGAAAATCTTTAGAGATATCTCAAACCAATCTTAACGCACGTTTGAGATCATGCTCATGATTAAAAAAATGTTATCTATCCACATAGCCTTGAGGAAGAGAAATCGTTTAGTCCTTCAAAAATAAATATGTGCCGCGGTTCTACTATGTAGTCTCATCGATGAATTTGCCACTTTTTAAGTGACACAAATAGCTGTGGATTGAGAACAAGGAGGTTGGAATGTATTGAATGTATCGGAATGTATTCGCAGTTGCTTTGAGAAGCCAGCTGTCATCTTGGTAGGCACGGAATTACGGACTTCATACAAACAATACTCGCACGGATGAAATTGTTTTTGCAGGCCGTTAAAAGTAGAGGAATAAGATGAATAATGGAAATAATTTTTAAAATTCATCAATGCGGCAAGTAGATAGGACGTAAACATGTAAACATGCGCCTTGACTTACTGACAACCAATATCCCAAAACATTTGACTAAGGTTGATCGACGGAATCAGTAACCACAGAGTTATTACAGCAAATTTATCTCAAACTATAGATAAGAATTTCAAACAAAAAATAAAGCTTAACATTTTTAAAAGAGCAAAATTTGCTAACTTTAAACATTTTATAAGATATTCTTTATCGGATTTTAAAAAGTCTTCCAAAAACTTACGTACGGAGGTTCATGAAAGTCGTTCGTTAATATCACGTGCTCTGGGATCAACAAATGTAGTAGTAAATGTAAAAAAAAGAAAGCATTAAACCAAGGTGGTAAAATGCCGAAGAGAGAAAATCCCTGAGAAAACAGCGAGTATGCACATGTAAATCTGTAAATATATCCAATAATATAAATACAAGTGTATCAATGGATACCTTAAGTAGTTCCATAAGGTATATACAGGTAGTTGAATAAGGACTTTAACCTAACCCAACTAACAGCATGTTTTTGCATGCTTGCTGTGCAATTTTTATCTTTTTTTTAAAGTGCGCAGTGTAGACTAGAATATAATTACCAATCCTCTGTATGCAGGATGTGTAATGCATGCTTAATGTTAATTCAACCCCTGCCACACACCTTTATGGCGGCTTGCAGGGTATTGTGTAGATGTAAGTGAATTTACATGTATAGCGCTTTAACCCTCGCAGTACCAAGAGAGGGTTAAAAAATGTACTCCTTTTTTTGATTTTTAATACTTTAGCGCCCTATAGAAATTTGAATTTTTTTATTTTGCCAAAATACAGAATGTATAATGTTATTATCAAATATTAGAACTATAGAAAATACTAATAAAAACACATTTAAGGAGTCTTTCAATTGAATTTATGTTTTCAGTTTGTTTAAATTACAATGAACAAGTGGATATTTTTCGAACCTCCATTGGTCCAGAGTGCTGCCAAAAAGAGCCTTCTCCTGCGGTTAAGTAAGCTAGGTTTAAGAAGGCTTATTTTCAACCAGCTTTGAAGCATAAAATTTCCTTCCAGAGGAATGAAATGCAATACTACTTCCATTAAAATGCCTTAGAAATAATAATTAACGCCGCTGGCATGAAATTTGGGTACGGTTTCATTAATATTTATGTGCCAATAAACAAAAACGGACTAACTAAGAGGCCATAGTATAAAACACAATGTTTTGCATGGAATAGGTGGGGCCTAAAAGTTCCCATTCTGGCTTCATTATCACTCATAGGCTAGCATGGTAATGCCACCTTCTCCAGTAGGTACAACCTAAATTCCTCGAGTTGAGAACATTCGAATCAGATTCTAGCGAGAAACGTGTGACGATCCCCTCAACTGATATCAAGCGTCCTCATGATACGACCCACTCACGGTAGTGTGATTTCCGTTTCGAGTAGTGTGACTAATGTTTCGTCGCCACGGCATCGAGATGCAAATCGATTCCGGACGATCTCATCCCGTGAGATTAGATAAGAACGTTGCGAAATTTTTCGAAGACATAATTCCAAAGAGTTAGCTCGTAGGCTTCCGCGGATGTAGTGTTGACTGTTTATTTTTTCGGGATTCATTCCGCGATGTTTAAAATGGGGAATATGCATGAAATTTGTTTCTCGAAGATTAATGATGTACCTGATGCGAAATTTTCTCACCAATTTAAATATACAAGCCAAATTTTTCTACGCCCACAACAAAGATTATTAAATGATATTAAAATGTTCCCGGAAATTGACGAAAGTCACGTGACCTGAAACACCACCTGACGTCACTGCACGGTATAGGTTCCATATTGCTACGGAGATAGACATTTACATTTAAGAGAAAACGAAGTCAATATATTATTTTGAGGTTTTTAGCATTTCTCGAAAGAAACGATGACTGAAAAAATACTTAAAAAAGCACATTCCGACAATTTCCTTTGGTTTTCTCCCTTATGGCGGTTCTCTTCTTAAACAAACTAGCGATTGCATAGACTTAATAGAAATTCTTGGGCACTAAACAGGCATAATTTAACTAATGAACTATTTGCTCGTTACCACCCATACTACGTAATTAAAAAATCGAAGCACAATCGTTCATTGCATTAAACAAATGAGATAAATACATACGTTATCGCCACGTATTCATTTAACAACTTAACTACACGCATAAACAGATAAACAACGCCCTTAGTGATACCGTGCCGTGACGTCATGCGATGACGTCGTGTTTTTAAGCTGCCGAAAAGGTACAATTTTCAAAGAGAAATATCTTTGTAGCGTAACTTAATTCTTCAGCAAAATTTTCGCCAAGCATATTTTAGCTAATAAACTTCACATTCAATGACTTATAAAAAATAGTGCATGTTCCCCATTGCAAAAACAATATTTCGCTGGTCCTCCTGGCAGCTTCATCAGGTTAACTGAACTGATTCTTTAGTCTTGCTTGTCTTTATTTATATGAGTGAGAACTTCCATTGTTGCTGGAATTTTTTTTAATTTGAAAATTTTGTTTGAGCTTTTTACTCGATGTGTAACCGTCTTCTCGGTTGACGTTCTTCGGTCTCTTCGCAATTTCTATAGCTTCCCTTATTAATCTTGGGTAATAGCGTACCTCCTTTGATATTAATTTTGTCTCCTCAAAATTGAAATTATGAGTGGGGCCGCTGAGATGGTGTTCGGCTATTGCAGAAATGCGGTAATTATTATTTATGATTGCCAGTTGATGAGTACGCCTCTTGGAGGCGTATTTTTAGGGCTCTGCATGTGTGGCCTACATATGGATGTCCACAGCTGCACAAAACGTCATATATTCCTCCGTAGAGGTTCCGTGGAAGCGGGTCTTTTGCTTTCAGAAGTACGTCCCCGGTCTTTGTCACGCATGTGAATCTGCTAACTACGTTGTATTTCGATAGAATTCTGGAAATTTTCTCCGTAGTTCCAGACACATAAGGGAGAGTGGCATATGCCTTTGGCTTCTCTCTATTTTTTGTCGGGTCAGTGGGATTTTTATTTCGGACCACGAGAGAATTTCTTTCTTCTTTCCGTGCAGTTTTCAATATGTTGTCACGGTGGAAACCATTTTTCTCAAATGCCCTTAATAGACATGCAGAGCCCTAAAAATACGCCTCCATGAGCATCAACGGGCAATTAAAAATAATAATTACCGCATTTCTGCAATAGCCGAACACCATCTCAGCGGCCCCACTCATAATTTCAATTTTGAGGAGACAAAATTAATATCAAATGAGGTACACTATTACCCAAGATTAACCAGGGAAGCTATAGAAATTGCGAAGAGACCGGAGAACGTCAACTGAGGTGATGGTTACACATTGAGTAAGAAGCTTAAACGAATTTTTCAAATTTAAAAAATTCCAGCAACAATGGGAGCCCTCACTCATATAAATAAAGACGAGCAATACTAAAGAATCAGTTGAGTTAACCTGATGAAGCTGCCAGGAGGACCAACGAAATATTGTTTTTGCAATTTTAAACATCGCGGAATGAATCCCGAAAAAATAAACAGTCATTCCAAAGATTTGTTCCCCATCCATCGTGACTCACGCGTGCTCCAGATCTCAGGGGGTACCTGTGTGCTGTGTTCGTGTTCTGCTTACGTGGTCGGGTGATCCAGTTCCCTTTTGTTGAAGATGCTGTCTCCTCCGAAGGACTTCCTCGCCACGGCCGGCGGAGAGGACTGGATTTCAATTGCATCCTTCTCGCTCAGTTTCCTGGAAAGAAAAATAGTGACCAAACCGTAAGACGGGGTGTTATTGGGGACGATACGGAAGAAAGGGAGCTAATTTGTAACTTGACAAGGGACTCTCCCTGAATAATACACCATTTTGCAACCATCTAGCTGCATGTGTCTGTATTATCTGACATGTCACATCATCATTTACGTTAGAGAGTTCGAAATTGAGATGTCAGGTGTTGCCCACTCAGCGTCGAATTCTTTTCGCGCCAGACTCTTGAATAGATATTTTAGATATTAATTTGACCTTGGATATTATGTCCCTTGGAACATTTACAGATAACAATTGGTAACAAGTCACAGTCTCATTAGTGACATTAATTTTACAATTAAGCTGTTGTCTAAAAATCAACTAACCAATTAATACAAAGTATCAAAAGTTGAACAATCATCATCATCTTTGGTCAACAATCCTAGGATTGATTTGACGCAGCTTTCCACTCAATTCTTCTATAGCCAACCTTTTCATTGTGACGTAGTTCTTCTCTTTTACATCCGTCCCATCCTGTTCTATATATCTCATACGAGGTCTGCCTTTTCCAATCTTCCCGTTCACTTTTCCCTCGACGATTGTCTTCATCAGGCCATCGTGTCTCCAGATATGGCCGATTAAGTTGTCCCTTCTTCTTTTTAGAGTTGTCAGCAGAGTCACTTCTCTTTTCTCCCACTCTTCTTAGGACTTCCTCGTTACTTACTCGGTTGATCCATTTAATCTTCATCAATCTTCTGTAGCACCACATTTCGAATGCTTCCACCCTTTTCTCCTCCGCTGCTCTCATCGTCCATGCCTCACTGCCGTAAAGAAACATGCTCCAGATGTATGTTCTAATGAATTGTTTCCTTACTTCTACGCTTGCATTTTCAGCTGTATGAAGATTCTTCTTTTGATAGAATGCCTTCTTTGCCTGGGCTAATCTACTAACTATTTCTTTCTTGCTTCGTCCATCGCTGGTTACTCTGCTTCCAGGTACCTGATACTCTTTTAGCTATTCCAGTTTCTGTTTTCCTAGCATAATGTTGGTTTTGGCCTCTTCTCTCTTGTTACACACCAATATCTTAGTCTTCTTATTTATCTTTGTCGTATATCTGGACATTGTCCTTTCCAAGGTTACTATAATCTTGTTTAGATCCCTCTCTGTCTCTGCTATGAGTGCTATGTCATCAGCGGATCGCAGCATGCTTATTTTTTTTCTCCATAGATAGTTACTCCAGAAGACTTCTCTTTGATTTAATTGATGGCTCTCTCGATGTAAACATTAAAAATTACGGGAGACAGTGCACAGCCTTGTCTCACTCCTTTCCTTCTTCTTGCCTCTTCACATCTGGGTCCAGATTTAATTACAGCTACTTGGTTTTTGTACAGACTGTGTATAATTCTTCGGTCGTTGTAGGCCACTCCAATTCCCTTCAGAATTCCAAGCATTGAATCCCAATCCACGTTGACAAAGGCCTTCTCTAAATCCACAAATTCAATGAACGTCAGTTTGTTCTTCTCCATTCTCTTCTCTATTAGCAGCCTAAGGGCCAATATTGCTTCTCTTGTACCCTTACTTTTCCTAAACTCGAATTGATCTTCATCCTGGAACTTCTCTGCTCTTCGTTCTATTCTTCTGTAGATGATCCTGGTCAGTATCTTCAATGCATGTGTCGTCAGGCTTATAGTCCTACAATTATCGCATTTCTCCGCTCTCTGTTTCTTGGGAATAGGAATTATGATGTTTTTCTCGAAGTCCCTTGGTATTTCTCCTGTTGAGTACATGTCGCAGATAGTTTTGTAAAGGTGACTTAATGTCTTTTCTCCTATATTTTTTATTAGTTCTGTAGGAACATTATCAATACCAGAAGCCTAATTCATCCGAAGGTCCCTTGCTGCAGCGTTGAATTCCGATCTCAATATTGATGCTCCCATATCATCTATTTCCACTTCGCTTTCCACTTCGATAGCTTTTGCGCTGAGATTGTTTCCGTTGTATAACTCTTCCAGATATTCTGTCCACCTCTTCACTTTGTCTCTTCATTTTCAAACAAAATTTTTCCATTCTTGTCCCTTGTGGCATTGCATCTTGCGCTCTGTTCCTTGAAGTGGTTTCTCACTGTCCTATAGGCAGCTTCCACCTTTCCAAGTGCAAGGTTGTTTTGTACATCTTCGCATAGATTCTTCATCCACATCTCTCTAGCTCTCCTGGCTTTGCGGCTTATTTCGTTCCTTATTCTATTGTACCAAAGTTGCCCTTCTTCAGTTTTTGCATTCTTGTACTTCTTCAATCAAGTCTAAGACTTCCTCCGTGATCCATGGCTTCTTCTTGGCAACTTTTCTTCTTCCAAGAACTTCTTTAGTGGCTTTCTGTAGTCCACATTTAATGTTTTCCCAACACTCTTCCACTGATTTCTCAGTCAGGTCATCATCTCCTATGTTGTTTCCCACTGCTTTCTGAAATGCCAGTTGATGTTGAGCCTCCTTCAGTTTTTGTACTTGCCATATATTCTCCTTTGTTTTCTACCGAATCTACCGAACACATTGATGCGGAATTTCGTGATCAATAACACCTAAGTATTTCTTGTTGATCGTTAATGCGTGTTAGCATTAGAGATAATTTTTTCAAACCAATAACTAGGACAATTTGCTTTAATTGGCATTAAAAGAACTCATTTATTTGATATTCTCCCGTCTCTTTTCTATCTTCAACCACGTTAGTGTGTCATAATATGGTGCAACCTGTTTATCTTAAGGAAAATTGAATATCTATCTTATTCCACAGTTTTGTAACCTCTGAAGCCGTCAAGTTAGCTCCATAGTAATATCGGTATAAGCGAGAGAACAGTAGCCGATGTGAGATATTATTATTAGGGTATTAAACAACGTAATTCTCAGGGAAGTTGGAATTAGATCCTTGAATTGCTTAATCGCATAAAATATTTTATTTTATTGGAAATTGCTTTTATATACGGAGCACGGAGGCTTCCTATTTTTTTATTGTCTTCGTCAAAGATTTATAATTACTGTTATGCGTATCTGAAGAGGTTCGATTCTAAAATGACGCCAAATACTTTTCCACATTAGTTAAAAAGTTAAAATGTTCAACGACTCGACGGAAAATTATAGCATTCCGGTCATTTCTACGCATGAGTTGAATGTATGTATTTACACTATTTCCTTTCCAGTCTCCAATTCTTTTAGTAGTAGGCTTTTCGCACTTTTTACGAGCAGCCGTGCCTTCAACAGCTATTAATGGATTTCGAAAATGTGGGATTTTTCCTTACAATCCTGAATCACGGATCTATCTTTCGCGTTATCGCAATCTTTATCGTTAACCCTTACCCCTAGAGTAGCGTAGGGTTAACAATAATCGTCTATAAAAGTCGCTCCACTGATTGTAATAAGCTATTTGAAGTGCTGTACGAAAATGAAGAATGGATATTACGATCTCTCCGAGATAAGTTCAATCAAAAAATAACGATAACGCTAGCGCACGCGTTATGAAGATCCATGATCAAGGCCCTGACTTCCTCCAGCGGGTCGATTCTGTAAATGTCATAGGCGTCATAACCATTGGTTTTATGACGAACCGTCATACTTATGACGGTCCGTCATAAGGAGCGATTCTGTAGATGTCATAGGCGTCATAACTTCGTCGTCGCCGTCATAGCGTATGACGGTCAAAATTCTCCGTCATACCTCAGTCATAGCCGTCATAAGGACTCAGAATAGGAGAGTTTTTGTTGAAAAACGGTATCTTGAGGTTTTGTTTTGTAAAAATGACAGAGATCAAGGTGACAGGTAAAAGCACAGCGATATTGTAATTAAAATTGTGAATTGTAATACGCAAATCCTCCTTACATATTTATTATCGATAGAATGGAAGCGCTCTAATTCCTTGCTATTTGCAGACCAATCGAAGGCAAAGACAAGAACGACGACAATTTCGTCTTATTCGCCGGTAGTTGAGGGATACACACATCCTTTATAAATAAGCGAAGAATATTTTAGAACTCTTCTGAATTTCAATAGGACTGGCTCGCGATATATATTTGAAAACTCGAACGTTCCGTGCATGTGTAAACCAAATTTTATAAAATAAATAAATATGAGACAGAATAAAACAAACATTTAACACTAAAATTACAGCTAGCTGCTATAGCTATGTTAGAAGCTAGTGGTCGATTTAGAAAGGTATTTGTAATGGTCGGTTTACTAAGGGACGTGGGATGAAGTCCGTGGGCTACTTCAAGTGAAGACACAAGGTATATAAATGCAGAACCCATAAGTAAGAAAAATATCTACTCCCAAAAAAACATATGATCATAATAGTGATGAAGTACCAGAAACACTACACTCCTTATAGAACTTCAGACTCAGACATTTAAAATAATCCTTGCACACTAAATTATCACAATACCTGTTACGCATTGCACATTAGTGGACTGTTTCAGATTACATCTGTTTTGTAGAACATACACATGATCAAATCGTATTTCTAACAGTACGCATTCACGACAGCATTATATTTTAGTGGACTATTTCAGATTACATCCGTTTTGTAGAACGTCCGTACTACTTATACACTACGTTGGATATGTCATCATTATAAAACCCATTCGTTCTTAAGTTGCTATTCAGCTACATTAATATGAATCCGTGAATGAAAATAACATCAGTACATGACATGCAATAATTACTTTCGAAAGATTTGACTCTAATACTCTCTTGAACGGACTGCATCTTCATTACTTGTTTACAAACATTCCACGGCTGACGAAATGTGTCGAAGTCTCCCATTGGCTTTTCTCATTTTCTTGGGACTACCAACATACGAAATTCTAGATTTTCATGGCGATGCGCAACTGTTCACTCGTCGTCCGTCATAGGCGTCATAAGCCTTATGACGGTAGCTTACGGAATCGCTCGAATGTCATAGCCGTCATAAGGTGCCCGTCATAGCTATCACCCTTATGACGCCTATGACATTTACAGAATCGACCCGCAGGCCGATGTGTCTGACATTTCGTTGAACGACTGCAACATAGGCGCCAGCCAAAAGTCTGGTGAAACTGAAGCTAACCCTGGGGATGCAACGGAAGAACGTGAAAAAGGACGAGAAGCAATGGCCAATCCTGGACGCAGAGGTGGAAATGTGAGTGAAATGGAGCAAGATAATTTACCTGATAATAGAGATTTGGCAGTGGCTGGACCCAGTGGTTTAAATCGGAGTTCTTTTGCAGTAACTCCAAGAGATACGTTTATGCTTAACAGACTCCTTTGACGAAACAAACCCTGATGAAGCAAAGAAGGCAAAACAGGAAAAAAGGAAAGACAGCTATCATTACAGCTAGTCTATACAAAAAATGATTTGTTGGAAGAGATACAAAAGCGACAGGAGGGAGAAGAAAAAAGAGAAAGAAGATTGAGGACAAAAAAAATATTACTGACAAAAACGTGATCAACAGCCTAAAAAAACTCTTCAACTAAAGAAAACTTGTTTTTGAAGAGGAAGAAAAACAAGAGCTTCGGGAGCAAGAAGAGATTGTGTATGTTTCTGTGAACTTTTTCCTAAATCAAGAGACAAGGAAGGTTGGATATCAATGTACTCTGTGCAAGGAATGGGTTCCCCAAGAGTGTGCAGGGGTAGGAGAGGATGATGACGAGTTTCAATATGAATTTTATAAATGATGTGCTAAAATCTCGTCAACAACTTTTGGTTTATATACTAGAAAGTTTTCATATTATCATTTGTTAGTCCACTTATTAAAAGACTAAAAATATTTGACAATTGGCAATAATTCCTTAATGTTTGTTTTTGAGGTGATTATGTACAACTTAACTAAATTTGTAGTGACAACAATATGCATAAACAGATTAAATAGGTACTAAGTCTGAGGCAAGTGTAGTTCATTTTATTTTCCATATTCATATACATAATTGTTTTATGCTTAAATTTGTCAGGCGGGTAAAGTGGTCAGGCCTTGGCCACTTTGCCCGACCTAGGAGGGTAAAGTAGCCATTTTGTATTTCGTAACACTAACTAATGTGTACACTTTGAATAACAAAATGTTCGAAAAACACATATTCACATGAAACTTTAATAGTTATGGCATATTAAGGTATATTTTTCAATAACATTGACTTTCAAAAAAGTATCAGAAAAATAATCGAACAAAAGTGGCCACTTTACCCGTCCTTCCCCTTATACCATGCAATGAGACTCCTTTGGAGGATCATTCTACAGCACTGCTAAGAAGAATGTACATTACGTTAACTGCAAATGATAGATACTGTGCTTCTGTTCGTGTGGAAGTCCTCTATGCATAAAAATGCACTTTAGTATAAGATAATGACGTCTCATTAAAGAACATCAGCCACTACAATCTTTTACGGATATGGCTGTCACTTTCCAATGATTCTAGTTTGTGGTTGCGTGTTTTTACATACTGATCCTTTCGATTTTGTACGTGATTCACATTCACCGTTATTTAGAAAATAATCACAATGAATATTATGATATGGTTTTAATGGATTCAAAAAATTTCAATGGCTAAATAAGAAATAGCATAAAATGTTATAGTGGATAGAAAATCCTCCGCGTTATATATATTCGGAAGATTACTGGGACAAAGCTAATTCTGAGATAACGTCCGGTCGTAATCTCAGTCAAATTTCAGAGAAAAATTCGACTCTGCCCAAAATTATATTACCTGAGACAGATCACCTTTCGACAATAGGGTAGTTTCCTTCATCAAAGAAAACAGACTTAATTGATTAGATTTGTGCCCTGCCATAAATGTATTTAATTTACGCAAAAAGTTTGAATTGAGAAATCCCAGTTTACTAGAGAATTAAATGCTAATTTTAAGGCCATTTGAAAAGGCTCTGAAATGGCGGGGTGCGCTGCCTTCATCCTGACGTAACAGGTAGGTAGTTTACGTTGCGAGGCATACGAAAATTCGTCTCCTGAACTTACCGTTGTATTTCAGGGCTCCTCAGCTCTAGTGAATATTTATTAGTATTAACCTGTAAAAACTATCAAAGTTGGAAAAGTATTCTCAGTTAAACATGGTATTATTAGTCATTTTATAGGCTCAAGGACGTCCTGCTCGTTGTGACTTCTGCTACGACGAAGCATGGCGTGAAGGTCGTGCGGCGAACGGCGAACTAATTGGTATGCTTGTGAAAGGAATACTAACTGATTTTAAATAAATCCACTGCATAAGTAATGTTAAATAAATAAATAAAGTTAATTATAATAAATTAACGGAATAAATATGCCTCCAATACTTGTTCATAAGCTTTAACGGAGTGCAGCGTCTAATTGGAAGCGTCCGCAGCACCACCTGGTGGCAGGTAGAGGAAATAGTTTGACGTCACACGTAGGATTTACCAGCATGCAATAGTTTGCCGTCGCGTTTTCGCGCCATTGATTTTTTTCACTTTTTAATTAATGAGGAAAAATACTTAACGTCATTTAAAAATCGAACGGCTTAAAACACGTACTCCAGAGGTCAAGACAACAAGACAGAGGTCAACTTTCGATCAAGACAATAAAAAAATAATAGGAAACTGCCCTATTGGATATTAGAATCTCAGAGATCCAGGTCCTCCATCAAATATCGATCAATCTGGCATGCCTGACTTGCATGTCAAACCAAACGGTCATCGCTCAAAATCCATCGAAATATTCTCACAATAGCGGGAGTCAGTCTTATCACTCTCGAACTTAATTCATGAACATCATTATGAGTAGAGTATCATTTTATTGCATATTGTGGTTCCGCTAAAAAATCGAAAAAACTGAATTTGCAAATTAGTACGCTTTTTACGCGTTTAAACAACAGAAATCATTATCAGCCAGAAAATGATGACAACTCCTTTAAATAAGCTCCAATACTTACTTTTTATTCCACGAGCATGTGCATTTCGTCAGTTTGCGAAATTCTCTCTACTTTTCACGCCCATAATTTTTTCACAAATAATTTTTTTATGCTAAAATTTAAAATTCCCACTCCCTGAAACACGTGGCTTATGAGCGCAGAGCCGATTTCTCACAAAGATTTCTTTGCGAGAATTATAAAGAAGCGCCAGGAAGTGTTTTGTGTGCTGGCTATTGTTCGGAGTTTTGAATGATTCATTTTCTTTTATCTCGGCCGCATTCTTTCCTGCAGTTGGGTGTTTCCGGACCGAAGGTCACAACGAGAACACGTGACCACCACGTGTCATCCCTTGTGAAATCTTCGGCAATTACCGAGATGAAATGAACATTAAAATATTCAAACTTGGACAGGTACTTATAATGAGTTTTGTTACTTAGTTACAAAATCTTTTCTTTTTAAGGCCGTAAAATTATAAAAGACAACTTCAAACAAACTCAATCAAAAAGGCAACTTAACACCGATTTTATTTGATTGGCTAGCCAAAAAAAATGCTCTTTCCAGAATAAAGAACACTTGGCCAATGCACATCACTGCAGAAGTACGGTTTCCTATTTTTAACTCTTCCAGAAAGTTAAATTTAAGCAGAATTCATACGCTTCTCTTCTACAGTATTGAAGATTCGAAAATTCTAAATTCTTCCACCGTGAGGGCAAGGCGATAACTTCCGGTTAGAATTTAAATTTAAACTGCCCAAATCTCGGCAATTTCCCCCTGGATTTTGGGTAGTTTTGCGAAAAAATGTAACTCCTGAATGTTTCGGTCCCAACCATTCCAAGAACATAATCATTGGATACGCATTGAATGCATACATATGCATTGAATTTGCTGCATTATTTTATTTTGCCTTGAATATGAACATTTATTTCGTAATTCTGTTTGAAAGTCCAATTTTTTTTCGCAAATAGATTTTTTCATCAAAATATTGCACATTTTATTACGCGGTGGAGATAAACATTCAAATGGTCAACATGGTGAGAATCCAGAAACGACAGATTATGAAAGAAACCGTTAAAATATGCAAGAAAGAGGAAACGAAGCGGTTTCAAGCCACAAGACAAGTAATCAAAATAACAAACTAACGCAGTAGTCAGTTCAAACAAGAGACGCAATATGGGAATATATTAATGCTTTGGAGAAAAAGAATAAAGAAAAAAGGACGAATTATGAGAAATTTAAATTAATAAAATAATACGCAATAGGAAGAGTGATCCAAGAAGTTACAGGAAAGAGAAAAATGTCCCCTACGGAGCTTTAAAGTTTCAACATCCCGAAAACAATACCCGTGTACCTCGTTTTCCCGCATGCTATAAGAGAACACAAGAGACAGAGATAGGTATGTAAAAAATTGTTGGAGTAGTCTGTAGTGCATGAAGCATGTATGAAGTTACTAACCTATGCAAATTAAGGAAATGTAGATAAATATATTTAGAAAAATCCTTTCCAACCAATTATAATCAATTCTTTGTTACGTAGACACTAATTATATAGTTGCATGTGACTCTTACACCTAGCAAGTTTTCATGCAGTAGTATTATTGTAGCTCTTAGTAGCATGTCAATAGTGCATGTTTGGTGATCTTCACCCTCTGCCACACACCCTCGCGATGGCTCGCAGGCTATTGTGTAGATGTGGAAAAAATATGTTAAAGACATATGCACCTAAAACGCTGGGTTACTGACCTAAATATACGAAGAGAATTATATAGGTACCAATAAAAACATCATTGAAACGCTAGACAGTAAGCCCACGTAAAATAAAGGGGAAAGAAGCTGTTGCAGTAGCTAAGATTCCAATCAAAATAAGTCAACTGATGAGGAGTTAAAGAAAAGAGCATTAATGGAGCTTATTCGTTATAGAACGATAAGTTTAATTACTCACGGCAAAAGTAATTCTTGGAGAAGTGAATGGAAAGCTAGAAATTTGGGTAAACGATTACTTAGATGATTATCAGTGTAGTTTTAGCATCTGGAGTATGCTCCTTCATTGCAGTAAGTCATTTATGATGACAAGTGCAGAAAGAAGTAATACCTTAAGACTGGAAGCATGTGAAATGAGGTGTTACTAATGAATCCTGAAGATCAAATGGATAGAGGTATAACCAAAGAAAGAATTTTTATCGGAATAGAAGAATGCAGAAATCTCAAGAAAGCACTATTTTTTCAAAGACGAGACAATCATAATGGCCACATCTTAATACATGATGACGTCGTTCAGATCATCAAGTCTCGGTGGATACGACGGTGGGAAATTGAATGGGTAGAATTACAATGGAATGTCTCGGATAAATTCCACGGAGTGTTCAGATAAGAGTATCGAAGGGAAATCGTTTTGTAATTGAGAGGTTAGCCGATAGAAGAGTCGAGAGGAAAGTTGCGTCAAACTGGTCCTAGAGTTGAAAAGGGTGAAGATGGAGATATACCAAGAGGGCATACCCTGGTACGCTAAATCATATGACGCTAATCAATGGCTAACAAAACAGCACACACCAGCGATGGTGGGTGAGCTTTGCCAGGTGGGTTGCGTTTGAAACTGCCGGGATTATCTCGAAGAGGTAACCAAGGAGTCACGTGGTATAAACACGAATGGTTCGCGAATTTGTTGTGTTAAATCCACTGATTAAAACCTCACTAATTGCTTATATTTATGTTTTATCTCATCTGGTAGCTCTATAGTCGAAACAAATGAGAAAAACTCAAGTGATAGCAATTAATGATATTATAACGAGCGATTCAGACAGCAAATTTGCGAACCATTCGTGTTTGTACCTCGTGACTCGTTGGTTAACTATTCGAGATAATTCCGATGGTTTCAAACACACACCGCCAGAGTCGGGATTCGGCTGATGATAATGAAATCAGTCACCGATCTCTTTTGCGTATTATATACAATATGAACACTTGACGAATAAAGTGCTAAGTGTTTTAAGAAGAGTTTCAGTGATTTAAGAAGAGCTTCTTCCTGAACCGCTCTTTCTTGTATACAAGCGCTATCTCAGTTCATGGATCAAACAGATTTCAAATCTACATCTACGCGATACCCTGCAAGCCACCGCGAGGGTGAGTGGCAGGGGGTGAAGATCACCAAAACATGCACTACTGACATCACTAAAAACATGCACTATTAATATCACAGAGGACGATGTTCATTGGAAGAATACATTATACCGAACTGCAAAATCAATCTCTACCTATTAGCTTCGGATACATTCTATTCCACTTGACTGTATTGACTCTTGACTGAATATTTCTCCTCCTGTTTGCTGGTTGCCAACCAGGCGGGGTAGTATTTGAAACCGTCGGGATTATCTCGAAGAGGTAACCAAGGAGTTACGTGGTATAAACACGAATGGTTCGCAAGTTTGGTGTTTTAAAACCGCAGAATACAACATCAATCATTGTTTACACCTGTGTTCTATCTCATCTGGGGGTTCTATGGTCGAGAAAGATGTGAATAAATCACGTGTAATCAATAAATGGCAGTGTTACGTACGATTCAGACACCCTAAATTTGCAATCCATTCGTGTCTGCACCACCTGACCCCTCGGTTACCTATGCGAGATAATCCCGACGTTTTCAAACATAAACCCCCAGGGCGACGATTCTGTTTGTTCAATACCGCAAGAGACGTCAAATAATAAATAGCTCAAAGAATTTACCGAAATACGATGACACAGAGCCAAGTTACTCCGTTCATTTTGAGACATTCAACCCCGAACCTAATTTTAAATAATGCACATACGGTTGTATGTTTTTTATTCCAGCCGAAAGTATTCCAAAAATGCTCCTTGCATTTTTCATAAAAACTGCCTCCTCTAGAGTTAAATGAAATTGTCTGAAATACTTTTTCGGCATATTTAAGCCATTGTCCCGTCAAAATGGAAGTTTTTCCAGTTCAAAAAGTTTGATTTTCACCACATATATTCATTTTAACAATAATACCGAAATAAAGCACCCCTGCTTAGGACCTTTCAAAGTTTTTCTACGGAAGGGAGAAAAATTCGCCGTTCTATTCGAAATGGTTAAATTAGGGGCATGCATTTCCATCAAACAATTTAAATTCTCTCAGGAACCGCCTTATGAATGACAACTCTAATAAGAACGGTAGGGGGATTTATAATGATCTTCGTGGAAAGACGATGAAACGTTGGAAATTTTTTGAAACGCTGTTGTGGAGCACAAGGAAAAAAGTACGATGGGCAGAAATAAGAACGAATGAAGTGGTATTAATTAAGATAGTTACACAAGGGGGGCCACAGACAGCTTTGGTCATTTGCGCCATTTTAGGATAGGTGACTAATGGTAGGAGTTTTCTGGAAAAGGAGGAAGGGTGGAGAGAAACCCAGCGTATATATTAACCTAATATTAACGACAGGCGCCAAGGGGACCACGGATTAACGTCCCATCCGACGGACGGAATATTGAACCTGAAATGCCCTCTACTAAGCACTCAGGTTGAGACCGGTTTGCCACTGAAAAATCCACCACTACTGGAAATCGAGCCCGGATCCTCGATATGGGAGGCCAGTACTCTAGCAACCACACCTACCCGATCCCCGTGGTTTTTATTAAGTGGTAGGTAATGGAAATTAATTAAAGAGGAAAGAAAGTTGCCAACAGAAACGAGAAGGCAGAGTAGGTAGACGGAACGACAATGTAGTACTTATTTAAGAAAGTTGAGTAAGGGAGAAAAAGACAGTTAAAGACTCGTATTTTGGATTGCATAAAGAGAGGTTGGGAGTACGCCAACCTGAATATGTACAGAAATAGCGCAGGAAAGAAGCCGTTAGATGAATAAAATGCTAAGCACAGTAGGGATTCTGCATTGAAACTAATCCTAAACCGTATCAATCCATAATAGAGGATGATTTTTTTTGTCACAAAGAGTTATTCTTGCGTAAGGGAAAATGAAATCAGCAAAAAACCATGTCTATCAAGTGCCTGAAGAATTCCCTGTCGATAATTTTTGGCGAGAAGTGGGAAATGATTCTGCCTGACTCCATGTGTTGTGAGACAGGACAAAGATAGTCTACAAATAACACCGGGCCGCTCAATAAATCCCTCGCAACAGGAATCACCCCGGCCTAACATTTTACCCTTTATCGCGTCCTCCAATAGCGATTCGTTTTTAATATCTACTCAACGCCGACGCTTCGGTCTCTTTCGAATTTCGCCCGCCTAAACCTTATCTCATACCTTGTCCTCTCATACAGCACTTCATTAAATGTCTCTCACTATCTATCCCACTCATGGCTTCCTCCTTTGGGCCTCCCCACTGACCTCAATCTCAAAGTCACCGTCCCACTGACTCATCCTCTTTCCGAAAAGGACTTCGGAGTTCTGAAATATGCATTCTTCATCGACGTATCATACCTTATAACCTTGTCAAGTTAGTCACATTCATCTTTTATTTAAGGAGGTTGAGCCGAAAAGTGAAAGTCATGTCATTTTTTTTATATTTTCAACACTTATAGAACTTAAGTTCCTCTATCTAATAAAGTATTGATAATTACACCAACCCATACTCCTTGTTCCACAAATTGCATTTGACATTACGTACGAATAACGGCGAGAATGGCCATCACATGGGAATATAACGTTTAAAAATACCATAGTGTCATGTCATTTTTGCAAAAAACTGATACTTTATTCGTAATTTCACAAGAAATAAAACGACAGGAAAATAAAGGCATTAACCCACCGTATTTTTCGCTAAATCCACCAATTTCTGCGCTTATAGCAGACGAAATGCGTAGTTGTCTTCAAGTGGCGCTGCGGTAGCTCCAGCCAAAATGTATGGCGTATGAATAATATCATTACAATTGAGATATTAAAGCATATATCAGAAAATATTATAACTTAACGTTTGATAGTAATATTCTGGTGTTATACATTAGTAAATTCAATTTTGAGTACATGAATTTATTTCTTTAAAGTAAGTGCTGAATGTCTCCATCGTCGAGCTGATTAAAATTATCACAAAAAAGAAATTCTTCGATTTTACATCGTATTTCTTGTGATACTTATGACTTTCTATAGCTTAGGTAATTTTCTTCGTGAAGTAAGGATCACTTAGCAGGCATATACTCGTACTTAAATTAATAAGATTCCTCAGACAACTTAACTCAAGCAGTCGCGAGCCAACCTCCTTAAAATAATGTTTTCATTGCATCCTCTCCATTCCGGAGAAAAATAACTCCATATGGTTGGAGACAAATTGTGGAAAAAAAACGAAATTGCTCGCCTTAATTATCACTTGTATGCTTTTTATGGGATGAAGCGTAATGAAATTATGGTGTCGGCGATTTTTCATTACAGGGCGATTTTGGGACGGAGAGAAGTGTTGGGGGGACACGAGACGAAATTTCCAGAACTAGACGACGAAAATCATGGGACCAAGAAATTGTGCAGGATGAGAATAGATGAAAATAACGGGACGAAATATGTTATAGGAGATAAAACGAAAAATTCTTAGGACCGCGTTTAGGTATGAATCTAGAGAAATTCTTTATTTTTTATGATCCAATATCCTGCCTTACATGAACGCATGAGGAAAATATTAATTCATAAGGCAATTCATGGAACGGTTTCATACTTCGGGATACACACGACAGCGTTAAAATATGCCAACTTCAGATTTTTGAAGGTGAGATTATTTCCAATGTGGCAGATGGTCGATAAAGTAAGCTAAAGCCCGTTTCACACGATACTTGATCCAGTACGAGGTCTAGTATACTCGCTAGTATGCTAGCTTTCCAGTATCGTGTGAACAGAACCAGTATACTGGCTGGCAAGCATGCTAGCTAGTATACTCGCTGAGCTACTGGATTTCATACTTGATGCGGTACTAGATTTCTAGTAGGACCTAGTAGCCCAACATCCATCGAGCAATCAAGTCACGTTACAGACGCTGTGCGAACTTCTTTTTTTTTTAAATTAGTATGGAATCATATGGAATAACCGATTCATAGCAAGCACAAGGTCGATGACCGTGTGAAACCTCCCAGGACGGTTCCAATCATACTAGATTCCGTCCTCAATATCAAGTAGCGGATAGCACACTAGGTCTTGTGCTGGATCAAGTATCGTGTGAAACGGGCTCAATTAATAGCAGCACTGGTTATTACGGTGGGAGCCTTATACGTATAGCAGCACTTATACGACCAGGCCTATATAAGGACGACGAAAACGACTTCTCAACCACTTCGACTTGAGGACGCCAACAGGAAAGTTGGCGAAACTGTTGTCACAACTGTCAAAAGACGCGGACGTATCCCGAAAAAATGCAGAGAACATTTAACCAACGCCGCGGAAACCTACGAACAAAAATAGTAATAAAGTGTTTGTGGAATTGCAAATCTATAGATCTTCATTCTAAGCCATAAATTTTAATGTCATCAGCCAGCCTATGATTGGTATAACACATCTCTCCCCTCACTTCTCTTGTTGACTAACCTCTCTTAACCACCTCATATTGATCATTTTGTTTGGCATCCTTTACTACTTCCTCCATACGAGGCCTTCCTTTGCTTTTCTTCCCATACACTTTCCCATCGACGACTGTGTTCATCAGCTGTAACCTTTCCAGCACACAATACCTCTAAATCCTCATCCTACATACCCAAAACATATTTTCCTCCTTTTTCAGTGTTTACCTAAATTTTTCCACTTATCATTCCACTAGTCATCCGTAAATGAGACGGCTTTCCCCTAAATTTCCCGGAATGAGTGCAATATTGCCCCTCCTCGATCGAAAACACAATATACTCCGATTTTAATCGCGTGGAAAATAAATCAGAGTCACCGTTAAATTGAAAAAAAAATGTTCTCTATTGTGCACGCTCATTTCGTTCGTAAAAATATTTACATAGCACAGTGGAATCTCACGAAATCCTTCGCTATTGTTGCGTAAAGTTGAAAAATCAGTGTCACGCCCTTATCTAATCCTTATCAAAGGAATAAGTAGTCGTCGATTTCAGTCAACAACATATTTTCTTGGGGTGGGAGTTGCGTTTCAAGTGGGTCACCGACGATAACGCGAAATTTCATTTCGGCCCATTCAGAAAACTAATGATGACCTTTGTTTTTAAAACAGCACCAACTTATTTCACAGGGAAATTCATGCATCTGTTCATCATTTGA
Source organism: Platycnemis pennipes (assembly GCA_933228895.1). NCBI lineage: Eukaryota > Metazoa > Arthropoda > Insecta > Odonata > Platycnemididae > Platycnemis > Platycnemis pennipes. The sequence goes on along the minus strand of OW121855.1, from coordinate 112,884,883 downwards.
TAATGACCCAAAGTACAACTAATGGCCAGATCCTATTCACATGTCGTCCATATAAATACCACATAACTTCTCAGAAAGATAGATTTGTTCAAATATAGATGAGGTTACTAGATAGATTACTAGTCTCTCTCCTCGAGCTTCAAGGTTCGAATCCCGGCAATGGCATATTTTTCACTGCTATGCCGGTCCCAACTCGAGTTCTTTGCAAGGAGTACTTCGAGTCCAGTACTTCGTCCGTCGTATGGAACGTTAAGCTGTGGTCAACCTGGTACATTTACGTAGTACCCTGCGAGCCACCGAGGGTGTGTGGCGGGGGGTGAAGATCGCCAAGCATGCACTATAGAGATGCAAACATGCTACCATAGGGTCTCAGCTTATTATTAACTACGGTATCCAAACGTTTACGCATAAAAAAATAGAAGCGGACCTATTACGCTACCCTGGGGAACTCCCAAATGGATCTTTCGTTAAGGCCAGGCTAATTCCAACACCGGGTCTATTTCCACCCGTCCTCTGTTCCCGAAAACTCCTTTGCTTTCCCAGTTAGCTATCTATTAAAAATGGCGCATTTCACCTGAAACAATTACAATAACGTATTCGAATTGCTGCAAACCAATCTGGGATTATGATTTTGTCCTTCATGCTGTGCATGCCAAGGAAGTTGTGGACATATGACTCTTGACACTGAGCTTTTGTAAAGAATCAAATCTTAATAGTGAAGTAGGCTCGGAGATAGAGAACAAAAATGTTCTACATACATATATTTGACTCCGATATAGATTTGATTCATTCGACTTATTGGTTTGCCTATTCCTGACAAACACGGTCCTTCCTTTCAATTTTAACAAAAATATTGGGCGGAGAGGATTTCCCGTTTTTGAAAATCATAAATCAATAGATTGGAGATAGAAAATTTATCTCTCGTTGTTGCTGGTGATGCATCAAATCGTATGATAGAAGTCGCGGATAACCATATAGGTCTGATGGTCTCCAAAAAAAGAGCGAATTTGAAGTCAGATCCGGAATTAGAACTGAAGAATAAGGAACTCTTATTGTATGCGTGAATATTGCGAGATTGGTACTTGAGTGTAATTTTACGAGAGGAATACGATTTCGATTCGTCTGGTATCTCAAGTTCCACTTCAAGGAAGGCTCGACAACATTTCAGGAAACTAACAACGGATGATGAATGCATAGAATTTCACCATCAAGTGATTAAACCTTAACAGCAGAATCATCATGGAATAAATGTAGTGGAAAACAAAAGAAATGAGATTTTGGTGACTCTAAAAGAGCGATATATCGCTAACAAAAAGTACTTAAGTGACAGGTGCAATAAATATGTTCAGCTGTGGGTGATTTACGTGATTGGGGATTCAAGAGTCATCGTTTAAATTAATCACCAACGTTAATATTGGTCTCCACAGTTCTCTAATCAACTCACCTATCAGCTAACCTATTAGTTTTTGTTTAAGTTTTTTCTTAGTTGTTATTCACGCTATTTTCTCTACACGTTTCATAGGAGACATCCCTTTCCCATTTGCTCCGCATTTTTTTTCAGCGTTCATCTTCAACATCAATCTTTCCTCTAGATTAGGTCGTACAGTCAAAGTTTTCTTTTCCAAGTTTTTTATCATAATTCTCTTTTCTTTCACTCCTCTCGGGACTTCGTGTCTTGCCATGTACAAGAATGCTCAAGATCTAAGTTCAAATGAAGTATTACCTCACCTGAAAACTTCTATTTCCATATGTAAGTAGATTCTTCTTTTGGTAGAAAGCCCTCTTCACCCGGGATATTCTACTGACTTTTTGCTTATTCACAATTTAATCCGCCACCCAAATAGCAATACGTCCTAACCTCTTCTAGCTTATGCTTCCCAAAGTCTTTGGCCGTGTTCCAATTCGTCATTATGCACCCGTCAAACTTACCCGCTCTTTTCGATTGTCAACTTTCGGATGTGACGTCACGTAGTGCGGTTCCAATCCGTTTCAGAGCGCATCAAGAAGAGCGCCAGGGCCTAGTGCACGTAAGGGTATGTCCATGCTCCCTTTTGCGCACTACGATAAAAACAGAGGAGATTCAGGAGACAAAATTGTTAAGAATGGATGAGGAAACGGATTTCTATTATGCAAACTATTATTATTTGTCGTTTGTATGTCATGTGAACTTAATATATTTCGGGAACACGAGTAAATGTTTAACGAAATAGAATAGTTCCAATGAAAGTAAACGACATGGTTGCAGATAAACTTTCTAAGGCGAAGGAAGTTATGAATAGTAATTTGTAATGTATTTAAGAAGTATTTTAGTGTTAAATGACGTTAACGTACGGCAGAAATGGTGCTCACTAAATGAAAGAGTATTTATTACTTTCTATGGTGTGAGGACTACGGTAGCGAAGTGGAACTTACGTGTTTGACATGGTAAATGAATGCCGGACCTACTTAAGAATTGAAAGTTAACTAGCCATACAATTGTATGTCCATGGATTAGTAATTGGCAATACGAAAGAAGAGAAAACAGAGTATTTGATGTAAAAAGTCCATATCCATACATCAAATTCAATATTACTTACAGGTAGGTACGTACTGTTTATACTAATACTCTGTACTATAGGGTACAACTAATCATGCTCGTAATTTTCAATGAATGTAAATCTATATTTACTTAGTTATTATTCAAATTTCATGCATACAATCATTTATGTAAATTTCTCCGGATTTCATAACTGGACAGTATTGATATATTCGCAATGGATCCTACATTGATAAAATTTGTTTAATGAGAAATACACAGCATGTTAGGCTGTTCTTGGATATTTAAATCAATGCCTTGTTAAGTAATAATATGCGTTGTGAATTGCGCCTGTTTATTATTTTGGGCACCAACATTTGTTGACATAATCTTAACACCGTTGCGACTTCGTATTAAAGGATACGAAGAATACCATAAGATTACCAAACACCATGAACAACGCCTCAAAAATAGGGTTTATTATTACATGCAGAAACAGCACAGAAAAGTCGTTTACTTTCGTATCTCGATTGTGCTTACGAAATCTCTTCCGAAACCACAGATTTTCACATCTGTGTCCGAAACTACACGATACATGCTCGTCAACTTTTTTGCAGTAAACACCACTGCCACAAAGTGTCCATGGCGCTAATGTCGGAATAGAGCAAGTAAGTGCAGAAAAGGGTGAAAGTGTAAGAAAGAGCATAAGGGTGCAAGAGCGTAGTGCACACCCTTGGGATTGGAACACGGCCTTTGTCCTCTCTGGCCTCTTTTCTAATACTGTATACCATCATCTTAATTTTACTTATATGCGAGGCTACAGAATAATCTAAATAAAATGACTAACGAAGAATTCCCAAGAAGGGTGGGAGAAGAGAGAAGTGTTTGAACGTTAAAAAAAAGACGGGACAACATAATCGGGCATATCGTGAGATTTGATCGTCTGATGAAGAAAATCGATGACGGAAAAGCAAACTGGAAGAATAGCAAAGGAAGACCTCGCATGAGATATGTAGAGCAAGTGATAAAGGATGTGAAAGAGAAGAAATGGGAACCTACTTAAATATGAAGATGTTAGCTAACAGAAGAATCGAGTTGAGAGCTGCGTCAAACCAACCTAAAGATTGTTGACTGATAATCACGATTGATCTTCAGGTGATATCTGGCCTGTGTCTTTCCCATGTAACCCAGAGTCTTTCTTAAATCTCTCTCTGTTTCCGCTATGTCATCGGCGATTTGCAGCAAAATAATTTCTTCCCGTGGATATTTTTTTCCTTAAGCTTTCTCTAAAAATTCTTTATTATCTTTCTCCATGCATGTATTAACAACTATGAGAGGCAAAGCACAACCTTGTCTCTCTCAAGGCACTCACTTCTTTCTTTCTACTTCACTGCTGACTCCAAATTCGATCGCGGCCATCTGGTTTCTACACATACGGCGGATAAGTCTTCGGTTAGTGCATGACAGTACAATTTCCTTCGGAATTCCAAAAAAAAACATTCTCAAAAGCTTTCTTCAAATCCACAAGAGTTACGAAAGCCGCTTCGTTCTTCTACATTCTCTTCCTTATGAGCATCGTAAGAATCAACATTTTTTTTCTTGTACCATTGCTTTTCATGACCCAAAATTGGTCTACATTCACGTGCTCTTCAACTCATAGTTCTTTTCTTCCATATAGTAATCTTGTCAACGTCATCGAGATATACGTTGACAGCCTTACAGCCTTTACATTTAGCATTGCTCCTCCCTTTTCTTTTTTGTAATAGGCATAATGATGTTCTTCTGGAAGTCCATCGGTATCTTTCCATGTCACAGATGATTTCGCAAAGCTGGTTAAATTTTTTCTCTCCTGCATTTTTTTATCTCGGCAGAAACAACAACAAAAAATGACAAAAAAATAGCAAGAAAAGAATGCAAAAACATGCTGCTAGTTGGGTTATCCTTACACTAACATTCAAATACCTATGCTATCGATTGATACACTTGTATTTATACTATTGCATATATATTTACAGCTATTCATATCCCTAATTATACGAGGGAAAGAAGGACAAATTGAATCGGTCAATACAGCAATCAATTTCTCTAATTTTGTGATTATGGTCTAGTCTACCGTAGTAACGTTTAAATCGTGAATATTTTAACATTATCAGTGAAAATATTCTCTTGTAATTTAGTTTAGAGATTAAGTCTAAATTTCAACCTACGATATTATAATTATTCCCATTTTAGTTCATATACAGACTGGTCACGCTAATATAGTTAATATACCGTGCCTTTGCAAAATTTTTACACTCGCGATATTATCCATTTACGATTCCCTTTACATATATACACTCGTAAGCCGTGGGGCAAGGGGTGTTAATCCGCCGCACATAAAGGGTGGGAAAAAGAGAAAATAGAATCGCTTCAACGGTTCAAGCACACCGCCCTTATCCACACTAGCCGTTGTCGGTTACGGTTGCCGTTGCTGCTTACGGTTCGTATAAACTGTTCCAATTACACTGACCGGTAAACTCACCGGCCGGTTGTGCAAATGCAGCCAATAGGATCTCTCCTAACGGCCACGTGCTCTTTCTGTTTACATTTCGTTCCTATGCTACCTTAAATGCAGGATTTCTGCCTCGAATACGAAATACAAATGAATTAAGTACATACCTACATTTAATCTCGCCTCAATAAAATTTATGCTCTTATAATACATCCTTCACGAAAAAATTGGTGATTCCAGAGAGTTGCATTTTAATTCTACTGGTAATATTTTTAATGTTTAGGAAGCAGTTGAAATGGTTAACAATCAAAATATCGCGAAATGCGAACACAAACAACACGTGACCCCGAGGCGAGCTCCTATTGGCTATACGGTTGAACAATCGGAACCGGTTGCACAAATAGACGCACTCATAATGTCCAACCGTTGAGAGTTGGTTGGTGCTGATTGGTCGACTGCATTACCGTAACCGGCAAAGCATAGTGTGATATGGCCTTTAGGGGTTATGCTCGAACCGTTTGAGATTAATGCCGCGGGGGGTTTTGTTTGAAACTGTCAAGATTATCTCGAATAGGTAATCAAGGAGTCAAGTGGTACAAACACGAATTGTTTGCAAATTTAGGAGTTTGAAACGCTCGTAATAGTCTCAACCAATGGTTTTTACTTGAGTTTTTCTCATTCGGGGGCTCTACACTCAAGGTGGACGAGAAGAACTCAAGTAAACACCAATGATTGAAATTATTACGAGCGATTCAAATACATTAAATTTTCGAACCATTCGAGTGACTCCTTGGTTACCTATTCGAGATAAATTCGACAGTTTCAAGCACCACCCCGACCCATTTTGGGATTATTTCAAGGATATGAAATAATCCGTGTCCTTAGCTACTTATCGAAATTAATCTCGAACGATTCAACCACAACCCCCAACCTGAAAGGGAATGAGTAGGAAGGGAGATGCTTCTCTGAGTTTGAGTACTGTGTCACGCTTGTAGTGTGCTCGCGATTGCTCCGTGGAGAAAAAAAGAATGCTCGAAATGCATCAGTTCGCTAATCTATTTCCCTCATTTTATCTATTTTGTCGAATCGGCTGATGTGGTGCAGAGATAGGGTCATATCTGCTGTGTCACTCTTCGGATACCTTCGATTTGAATATTTATCTAGTAACCTTAATTCAGCGTTTAATCTAGCGAGAACAAAAAAGCCGCCCACCCAAGCACTCCCGAAAGCCGCGTGGCAAACTCCGTGCATTCAAAGGAATCTGTTATGAAATGTGCTGCTCTCCTTTGTGTCTCAACTAAGTCGTGAATTATTGTTTCTCTGATAAAATGTCGAATTCTACGAGCACATGAAATGATACCTCACGTAACATGACATGCATTTAACTTTTGTGATGGAATTCTTTCTCAAAATTATTTTGATAAATACATTTCCCTTTGACGCAGTGCCTCAATTATTTATAAAGGCCGCTTTACACGATATAATTTTTTTCTACAATTTCTCGTGTAAACGCTTGGATGAGGAAGTTGTACCGTGAAAAGCGGCAAATTGTTTGAACGCTTGTCCGAATGTCTGAATGACTGTGCGGAAAATAGAACCTGTTCTAATTCCGTTCAGACAAATATACAATTTCGTTCAGTTTATGCAAGCGTTTGTACAAGGAATTGTACAAAAAATTGTATTTTGTAAAGCGGCCTGAATGCGACCTCCCTGTGTCTGAAGGTCATAATTACCTACTCCTAACTTTTAAGCTTCATTCGTCACGCTAAAAACTTCGCCAAATTGATAAGCTTGGCTTGCAAAACATATATATTTGCCAAAGTGTATCACTGCACATTTCTTCATATTAAACTTTAGCCACCTGTTGTCAAACCAAGAATTGACTTACGAAATGGACTTATGAACATGACTTAGGATCCTCAAGATTGATATTCGCTCTCGATACATTTCTGTAGATGACTACATCAACAGCGAATGATCTAATGCTGCTATTTCGCACGATTAAGCAATTAACGTTTGTAAATGTTTGGATACGAACTGGCTAGGAGCCTAATGTATACATTTAGGAAGTTTTACCGCGAAATAAAACAACTGAGAAAATCCCAAAATGTATCAATACCGGTGCCTTAATACTATTTAGTGGCATAATGTTAAGCCTCCTAGATTTTCCAACGATTATAGTGCAACACATGAATATATATATTGGAAGCAAGAGAATTAAGAGTAGAATTTGGAAGACCAAAACATTTTCGCGAATGATATAACCATGCTGGTGAAGTCTTCACGGGTTCTCCACCGGGTCAGGGAAACGGCTAAGGCCGACGTTACCCGTTTCCCTGACCCGGTGGAGAACCCGTGAAGACTTCACCAGCATTATACGCCGGGAAGAAACAAGATCCTACGATGTAATCATGGCTAAATGTGTGAAGATAATTTTAGTTAACACTTGGAACACTGCGTTGAAACACGTGGAACACTGAGTTCCTTGGTTCGGAAGTCAGGTTTTCGTATTAAGGTGTAAAGAGTGTAGTTGAGAATATAGTGGAAAAAAAACATGAGAGTAACTTATAAGTTTTAAACATGTCAAGAAATAAAGCGGGATGGAGAAAACACAAGGAGAAAACAAATGAATACTGGATGTATTAAGAATAATCGATACGCCCATAATAATATAGAAGTGTGCATTTAAAGTGAAACCGGAAGAAGGAGGAAGAGAATAACATTTCGAATGGCTTGACAGGAGGTGAAATGAGCAAATTTTAAAAATTGCTAATGTAGGAAGTATTTATGAATTCCTTGGAAAGAAAGTTAGGAAATGACCAGAAACGGTGAGGCAGGCAGGGGATTACCACCGACTGACCAAATTGCTAAGACCTCGAAATTCTGATCCCCGACCTTAGATACTTTGACAGGAGTAAAACTTGTTTTAATTTAATCCTTAAAATTAATGAATTGATTAGCTTCGCGTTCAAATAAACGTGATGGAAAGTTCAAACGAATACAAATATTTGCCTTCTTCGCCAGGAAACTTGTTGAAGACTAAATACTTCATCTAATCATTTTAAGTATTAATCTTGTTTTATAAAGAGCACTATTAATGACGTTGTTTATAAGGTTTTGAATACATTTACGTTTTTACACCACATACAAACAAATAGCGTTAATTCCCCCATTTTAATATTCAATATTCTCATTCTCTTTCCGTTGAATTTCAACGGGCACTTTCAGCTAGTAGTTGAATAGATGCACCGTAATTGCTTCACATGTTGCAATTAAAAAGATGTTGGTAAAATAAAGCAGCAAATAGAAAAACCACTTGGTAAGATACCACAAAATTTTATTGTAACACCGACCTAGGTTTCGACTGTAGACCAATCATCTTCAAGGTAAGCGCGGAGAGTCAGCTTGTTCCTTATATACCTGCAAAGGTGTTTACGTGATCCATGGGTTGGGGCAACAATGGGAAATGGGGGGGGGGGGGAAGGACAGTAACTAGTTGTGACTTGGACGGAGGAGGGGGGAGGGTTAAGAAGATGGGTCAAGTTCGGGAGGAGAGAAAAATTAATGTCAGGAAGAGGGAGTTGGAAGGGAACATATATTCATTTAACAGATGTACGTTGTTTTTGGTGGCAGACGTTATCTCCAACTGTTTGAGGAAGTTCAACTTGTGGCCTTTGCACTGGGTGTGGAGCACTTTGGGGATGAAGCCACTGATGTGGTCTTCTTCAATGAGGTGTTTGGCAAATCGGGAGCTATAATCCCCTTTTCTTAAACAGTTTTTATGTTCTTTCACACGGGTGTGAATAGCTCGACAAGTTTGACCAATGTAAGAGGCATCACAGTTATTAAATTGAAGCAAGTATACACCATTTCTGTCTGAGACATCATTTTTGCACTTGGAATTGAAAATTAGCTTATCTAAGATATAGGGGTTATAAAAGGATATTCTGAGTTTGACTTTCGGGATGTCATTAGTTATACAATGAGAAACCTTACTAAGAAATGGGATTTTGCACCAACGTTTTGTACAAATCTCACGTTGGGGGCCAGATACATCGGTAATTAAGCGGAGGGCTAATTTGGTTTTAACGAGTTGCACAATTTTGTTGATAACTTCGTGATTATACCCATTGTTATATCATCATTGTGTTATCATGATTTTTATCATGTGCAATTCCGCGTTGTAATCATCAACAGACATAGGAATAGATAGTAATCTTTCGATCATGGAATAGAAAGTGGATAGCATATGAGTTTGGTGGTGGCAAGAAACATTAGGGAATATTACATCGGAATACGTTGCTTTTCTAAAAATGGAGAATTAATCGTGATCATTGGTTATTTTAATTGTCCAGTCTAAAAAGTTTAAAACTTTACCACCCACCTCAAGGATGAAGTTAAAAGAGTCATGTAATGAATTTAAAAGATTTAAAAAAAATGTTAAGCTGACGAAGGCTACCAGTCCATAAACATAAAAATCGGTAATAGCGGTACCAGTACGTTACAAGATAAAGGTGGGTTATTGGAAGTAAAGAGTTTATTTTCTAGGTTGCACTTAACTCCTGTTTTCCCTCCCTGTTTCCCCCTCCTGTTCCCCCCCCCCCCCCATTTCCCATATTTGCCCCAACCCATGGATCACGTGAACACCTTTGCAGGTATATAAGGAGCTCGTTGACTCTCCGCGCTTACCTTGAAGATTATTGGTATACAATGCAAACCTAGGTCGGTGTTACCATAAAATTTTGTGGAATCTTACGAAGTGGTTTTCTATTTGCTACCATCATGCGGTTACACCAAGTGAAGCCTGAGGACTTCGTTTTTATTGGTGAAATGAAATTACTTCCACGATGACGTGCGACTTTCCCCTCTTTGTACTGAAATACAATTATTTAAGTGACAGCTAAACCTGGGCTTCTGACCTTCCTTGAACGGGGGCGTTTACACGGAACTGAAATCGCAATCTTATACACGAAATCGTTAGATGGAAACAAAAAAAAAAGAATTTTAGTGAAAAAATTAATCTTCTAACCACAACCATTCACTCATAAATCAAAAATTAAAACAAGCAAAAGATGACGCCCACCGAATAAGCTGCTGTGATAGCATTGACGTCATTTTCCTCCCGTCCTTGACTGCTTTTAGGGGAAGGGATGGGAGTGGAGGGGGGTTCTCGGAAGGTCTGCTCGCACAGATGCTGTCGCAATCGCTCCTATTGGCAGGGTCAGCTGTGTCCACCACAATTGCGAAAAGGCAAAGTAGCTTGGCGGACACAGTTGTGATTGGACGAAGTCGATATACGTCGGAGGTTGCACCACGCCCACTTTTTCGAAAGGATTAAAAACATCAGTTTTTCGCCACTTATAACTCGAGAAATAATTGACGGAACAAAAAACGGAAAAATACGGGTCTTTTTATTCTACAAACTCTATCAGATTCGACAATAAAACAAATATGGCAAACGACCCCATTGCGACCCTAAAAGTACACATGACAATCACTTGCAGTATTGAATGAACCATATAGAGTGGTGAACTTGTAGTAGCATCCAAAGAAATCGGTTATTTGTGCGACCTTGTGACCATCTCACTGACCTTCCCAGTGGGATCGCAACAGGTGGGTTGGGAGATCGCGTCAAAACAATGGTGTCAACGAAAACAGCAATGAATGTGTTTGTGGATGGAAAACAGCCCAAAAGTCGAAGTGGATCGTGCAAAATGGATTCACCGCCACGAATGGGGTCGTTTACCATATTTTTTATTGCCGAATCTGATAGTGTTTGTAAAATAAAAAAAGACCCGTATTTTTCCGTTTTTTGATCCGTCAATTATTTCCCGAGTTATAAGCGGCGAAAAACTGATGTTCTTATCCCTTTCGGAAATTTGGGCGTGGTGCAACCTCTGACGTATAACGGCTTCGTCCAATCACAACTGAGTCCGCCAAGGTACATTGCCTTTTCGCAATGGGGGGACGCAGCTGACTCTGCCAATAGGACAGTTGCGACAGCATCTGTGCGAGCAGACCTTCCGAGAACCCCCCTCCACTCCCATCCCTTCCCCTAAAAGCAGTCAAGGACGGGAGGAAAATGACGTCAATGTTATCACAGCAGCTTTTTCGGTGGGCGTCACCTTTTCCTTATTTAAAATTTTGATTTATGAGTGAATGGTTGTGGTTAGAAGATTAATTTTTTCACTAAAATTCCTTTTTCGTTTCCATCTAACGATTTCGTGTACAAAATTGCGAATTCGGTTCCGAGTAAAAGCCCCCATTCCACACCACCCAAAACGAAGCCTCCTGATTTCAGCGAGTGGGAACAACGTCAAGTGGAAACTGCCTCAACCTCGGCGGGCAATTAAGGCGGAGAGAGTTCCGAAACTGATCTCCAACGAGGGTGTGAAGCGTGCGCCATTAATTTTCTCACGTCAGCGACGCAAGACCAGCTCTTGAGTACCCTAAAGAAGATGGGGGGCGGGGGGATCAAAACTGCGTTCGCAGCGAGAAGGAACTAGACTTCAAAATAGGTCCTGAATCCATGCCTCCAAGGCCGCAAAGGTTCACCTCCGCTTTGAATTAGCCCACTTAATAACCGCCAACAGCTTGATACAAAAAAGTAATAGAATTCAGTTTTTAAATGCTCCAAGTGCTTATACGATTATTACTATTATCGTATTAGGCCAAACCTTCCAAACTAAACAGCAATCAAAATAGACAAATACTAGATCCAGTGTAAGAGAAACTTAACTTTGTATTTTTTCACACTTTTATTTGAGAACCCCTACCGGTTTCGACACTCCCGTGTCATTTTCAAGGGTTCTGATATTTCATGGGTGTTTTCAAGTCTATTTCCGCACTAATAGGCGCTTCAGACCGGGAGGAAAGGTATAGGGATAGGAATGGAAGGGATGAGGAGGAGCGGTTCTGATATGTACAGGGTGGCAAGCCCTTATATATACCCCAAGAGGGATAAACTCCGAACCGGTAGGGTGTCTCAAATAAAAGTGTGAAAAAATACAAAGTTAAGTTTCTCTTACACTATGTCAATTTTTCACCAAGTATCACCTTATTCAATTCAATTTACTACATCCAGGCCCCAGGTAATAAACTCGCGACTGGCCAGCAAATAACCAAATTGGTCAACTGGTTTAACCCGGTCGGCAAACATCTTATACTTCGCGTCTAAATCATGGTTGCAAGAAGTAAATTTGTTATCACACGCATTATCTACACTATCTGATGATAAAAGTCACCATTATCATTTTCGAAAACGACAATGGCTCGTACAAAAGATGTTTTTTACTCTGTATGCTTTTCAAAAACGGATACGGCTCTGAAGTCAGTTTAACATTGAATCTCAAGACTCAAGGTAATTATTATATAGTTATGAGAGTGGCAGGCGCCAAATCGCAAACAAAGAGCAAAATTTATCGCGATGGATGTTTCATAGACTTCCCTCACTTCAAGTACAAATCACACACTTGGGAAAATCAGCTCAATTGCCCAATCACGTATGACAGCTATTTCTGCTCAAGAGAAAACACGAAGTGCTAACCGATTACCTTGCTGGTATTCGAGATTGAGTCGAAGACAATTAGAAACCAGTGGTGGGAAAGTTGTTTACGTACATACATCCGTTTTGCAACCTTCCGAATTCCATGGAATAAGGAGAGATAAACATTTTTCAAAATAAAATTCCGGTCGGAGATTTTCGCAGCGAGTGCTGTCCTCAAAGCGAAACTTCGTTAGTGGGATATCTTTCGCGGCCATTGATGAGCGTGTCTTCAGGTCAATGAAGAAATGAATGAAAAAATTGCCCTGAATATGCGCCTAGCAATGGCCGCAAAATCTAGACCACCAACGAAGCGTCACATTCAGCCGAACCCGAGAAACATTATTGACGAAATTTAGGAAAAGAACGATGGAATTATATTTCGCGGCCCGCTCATTATAAACTATCCTCTAATGTAAGAGAAGCTTTCTTCAGATAAATTTGTTGATTATTCGACTTTCCTGTGGCTGGTCCCAAAGCTCAATCGAAATGCATAAGAATCGTAACTGACTTTTAATCCTGGATATGACGCGTATTTTCTTCTTGGCTACACTCCAGTCCGTTTTAGCATTTGTCTCGTATTGGTTCCATGCGCCTTTCATGGAATAGCTATCAGATCGCTGTTTTTTATGTACTTTTGAAAACCATTGACATTATTCCGAAAGACTGACATGACAAGAATTAAGGAACGTAGGTATCCCTAATGTCAATAATGCGTCTTATATCAAAATCAGCTGAGTCACCGCGTGGATAAGTGAATTTGTGTAAATATAATTTCAAGAGTCCCCAATCTAATTGAATAAGATTTGTTTACTAAAACAAAATCCGTTTCACGACGCGATATAGCTTGATTAGGCGCCTTTGTGCCAGGAACACCCCGCATACCTACACTCGGGGTCTGGATCATACGTTAAAAATGCGATAACAGGACGAGCTCGTGATAATCAACGCCTAATACCAAGTCCAAATCACGGTGCTCAACGCGAAGGCCGGTCCGGTTAGCGAGGAGCACAGCTGATCAAATGCTCAACGGCGCGTGAAATTCACACATCAAGGTAGAGAGGGTGGGCAGTTCCATGCGCTGCCCTGGGTGTTGTTTCTCGGAGAGAAATGGCGCCAGGGAATCACACCGATTGGGTTGAACTGGACGCCTCCAAAGAGGCAACTACCGGATTTGAACCCACCGGATCATAGATAAGTGGCACAACAGTCGAAACACTGGGCTACCGCGCCGTGGAAAGGATATGCGAATGATACATCGCATTGATCGAAGACTAATTTGAAACCAAACGCTAAGGGCCATATTCAGAATCTCAACTACAGCCTCGCTTCTATTATTTACGTCCTAGAATTCCTAAAGGCCGTTTTACACGGTCATTGATTCTGCTCAGGCTGTTGCGAGAACACTTGCGCAAGAATTATTGCGCCGAGTAAAGCGACGACTTGCGAGGACAGGCAGCGCCACTGCGCGAACGCTTGCGGGCAAATTAGAACATGTTCTAAACTGATGCATGCGTTCGCGCAAGTTTGAAGTTCATTTCTCTCACTAGATGGTGCAGATGTAGCGGCAACGAACTGCCTGGGGAATTCTAGCAATTAAAGAGGTTGTTGGCGATTGAGTTGGGTGTTTTGGCTTGCACTCAACTCCTTAGGTAGTGAATAAAGTGCAATAATGATGAGCTCGGCACGTGGAAACTTAAATTTCTTGCGAAAAGAAAGAACCTGTTACCTTGGCCCACATCCGTTCGTTCGTGGTGCAAATTTTGGGCTAAGTATAAGGGACTAGGGTCTCCACTATTATGTTTAGACCATGGCTTAAAACATATTTTAAAGTGGTGGTAATTTATCGCATCTTTCACGTCCAATTAACTGTTACTAAACAGATCTTGACGTCATGCGATATACTGATGGTAGGTATTACCGCTACTGAATGGTATATTGTCACTGACATAATGCACCGACGATTGCAGCGTGTAAAGCTGTCAAGCACGCTTCCTCGCAATTTTCTACGTCACGGACTTTCGCAGACGACTGCTCAAACGGTATCAACATCAACTTGCGCAGTTTCAATGACCGTGTAAAACGGCCTTAAAGTCAAATTGGTGTACAGATTCGACCTGAAAAGGTGGTATTACTTTTCTGCGTGATGCCGAGAACTGATTGGAGATTCTGAGTATGACCCAGAATCTCAGCTTAGGTGTCACTTCTACTGTTTACGTCACAAAATCTCTATTAAGAGTTCGAAAGGGCATAAGGACATGGGCGTAGCCACAGTGGGGCAGGGTGGGGCGCTTGCCCCCCCCCCCCCCCCCCCCTGGCTCATTAGTCAAATGAAAAATTGCAGGTCAACTAGCTGAAGGTGCCCGTTGACTTTCAACGAGAGGGAGAAATATAATAAATACAAATTGTATGAGGAAAACTCAACATTTTCCATGAAGGGGCAAAAACAAACTTGTGTTATGGAACACTAACTCATTTTTGCCCCCTCTGGGGGGTTGTGTTTGAAACCTTCAGAATTATCTCGAATAGGTAACCAAGGAGTCACGTGGTACAAACACGAATGGTTTGCAAATTTTATTTCTCTGAATCGCTCGTTACTATATCAAAAACTGTTTCACTTGAGTTTTTCTCATCTCTCTCGACTATAGATCCCACAAATGAGACAAAATATAAGTGTAAACAATGAATGAGGTTGTAATCAGTGGTTTTAACACATCAAATTTGCGAGCCATTCTTGTTTATACCACGTGACTCCTTGGATACCTATTCGAAATAATCTCGACTGTTTCAAACATCTCCCCCCTGGAGAACATCCTGGCTACGCCACTGCATACGGATTCTCCTCGATACGATTCAAAGCTGTAATACCAACTTTGCAGGGTGAATTTGCACACCAATTTGACACGAAGTGGAGATTTTGGGACGTAAGCAGTGGAAGCGAGACTGTAGTTGAGGTTGTGGGCCCTAAAATAATTGCATAAGATGTGACCCGGGCTCGATGGTGAGACGTTCAGTGCCTGCCCTTCCCCTTAATCGCCGATCCCCCCCCCACACTCCCCTTTTCCATGGCACACTCACCTCTGTGTTCCGTTGGAGCTGACAGCACCGAGTTCCAGTCCTTGCGCTTCCATCGCGAACCGATGCCGGCGACTTTCTCGCCGCCCTCGGGAGCAATGACGCGTGAGGAGGCGGACGGAAGACAGACGACGAACGCCACCCGGGGGCGACTCTCGCGCGGCTCAGCGGAGGAGGCGGGCACACGAATGAGGGGATGTGGGGTTGGGGGGGGGCGAATGGGGGGATGTGGCGTTGGGGGGGGATGGAATGGTAGGTGGGGAGGCGAAAGATATCGCCCCTCATTGTGAGAGCCGCGGAGTCATTCGATTCCCTGGTCAAGAGAGCGATCGCTTGATCAGTTCCTATTTTCCTGCCATGATATTTCCTACTCTCCTTCCCCAATCCAAATGGGGAACATGCATGAAATTTGTTTCTCGAAGATTAATGATGTACTTGATGCAAAATTTTCTCACCAATTTAAATATATAAGCCAAATTTTTCTACGCCCACCACAAAGATGTTTAGGTGAAATTATATTATGTAAACATATTTTTTTTTTCAAAATGATATTAAAATATTCCTGGAAATTGACGAAAGTCACGTGACCAGAAACGCCTTCTGACGTCACTGCACGATATAGGTTCCATATTGCTACGGAGATAGACATTTTATGAAGTGAATATATTGTCTTGAGGTTTTTAGCCGTTTCTCGAACGAAACGATGACCGAAAAAATACTTAAAAAAGCACATTCCGACAAATCCTTTTGGTTGACTCCCTTATGGCGGCGTTCTTCTTGAAAAAAAACAGCGATTGCATAGACGTCGTAGAAATTCTTGGGTACTAAACAGGCATTATACAATTAATGGAAGATTAGCTCGTTACCATCCATACTACGGAAATAAAAAATCTAAATACAATCGTTTATGGCAATAAACAAATGAGATAAATACATACGTCATCACTAAGTATTCATTTAACAGCTTACCTCCACGCATAAACAGATAAACAACGCCCATAGTGATACCGTGCCGTGACGTCATGCCATGACGTCGTGTTTTTAAGCTGCCGAAAAGGCATAATTTTCAAAGAGTAATATCTTTGTTACACAATTTAATTCTTCAGCAAAATTTTCGACAAGCACATTTTAGCTAATAAACTTCGCATTCAAAGAGTTATAAAAAATAGTGCATGTCCCCATTCCTAATACCTTGCCTCGGATTCATCCCACATATCTCGACCCGGCCACCATGGACATCTCTAAACGGCAAAGGAACGGACGGAACTGACGTACTTGACGACTGCCTTCCTGCCCTCGCCTTGGAATGGGGGCGTTTACTCGGAACCGAAATCGCAATTTTGTGCACGAAAACATTACATGGAAACAAAAAAAGAATTTTAGTGAAAAAATTAATCTTCTAACCTCAACCATTCACTCATAAATCAATAATTAAAATAAGGAAAAGGTGGCGCCCACCGAAAATGCTGCTGTGATAGCATTGACGTCATTTTCCTCCCGTCCTTGACTGCTTTTAGGGGAAGGGAAGGGAGTGGAGGGGGGATCTCGGAAGGTCTGATCGCACAGATGCTGTCGCAACTGTCCTATTGGCAGAGTCAGCTGTGTCCCCCCATTGCGAGATGGCAATGTAGCTACGCGGGCTAATTTGTGATTGGACGAAGCCGTTAAACGTCAGAGGTTGCACCACGCCCACTTATCCGAAAGGGTTAAAAACATCAGTTTTTCGCCGCTTATAACTCGATAAGTAATTGACGGATCAAAAAACGAAAAAATACGGCTCTTTTTATTTTACAAACTTTATCAGATTCGGCAGTAAAAAAATCATGGTAAACGACCCCATTCTTCGAACCCGACTACCGGAACGGGAGTGATCAGCATCCTGAATCCAGATCTTCGAACTCTTCATCGTCCTAATCCCATTCATGAAGTGTATCCCGAGACGAAGTGTATTGGAAGGTGCACTACAACCTCCGCATACACTCCCCGGCGTACACTCCCTCGCAACGGGGTGTACGGCGGGAGGTTGTGCACTCCCCATACACTCGCTGTACATTTCCCGTACACTCCCGTAACCAGAACAATACACTTCATTTTCATCAGGGTTCCTCCTTGCCCTGATTAAAACCGCAACAAATTATCTTCTACCGAAATCCACTCTACCTATTAAATGAATGGAGTTAGGCGTCACTTTGTGGAATATGCGACAGTTGAACACGATAAATATTTTTGCAGGTTTTATTAATTTATCATGGGTTTTTTTGTTAATAAAGGTTGAGATTTCCATATATGATCAAATGAATCTAAAGATTTAAAGTTTTCTCCACTCCAAAATTTTGAATGTAGGATGTTAATGCTATCGTTTTAATTTCTATTGATGTTTATGAAGTACGCCATTAACCCTCGGAAGGGCGCGGTCTTATTGAAACTTGGGTGACCTCACAGGTCTGGTGGATTTCATATTTAATTTCTTACGAACATGGAACTTTACTGTAGGTAAATATCTCGGTGATAAACCAATTAATAACCTTATTTCATGTTTCAACACATTTATATTAATTACTAGCTGAAGGTGCCCGTTGAAATTCAACTGGAGAAAAATAATAAATAAAAATCGTATTAAGAAATTTAAACATTTTTCATGAAGGAGTGAAAAAAAACTTGTGTTATGGAGTTAGCTATGGCTTCTGCAGTCAGTATTGGAACTATACATATAATTTAAACCAATGTAAACATATAATTACTGCCTGGACTCATACCTAAGTATGAGTCCAGGCAGTATAAATACTTACGTAGAGACCAAATACTTAGGTATGTATCCAGGCAGTAATTATATGCTGGGCCTTTACAAAAATAAGAATATTATTTAGAAACTTTCAGGCCAGAAGAAACAAAGGAGGTTAAAAGGGGAGGTGCATACGAACGTCTGTATATTGTTGACAACGAGGCCAGATTCGGGTTTTTGGGAATGGTACGACCCACCTCTTCGGAGAAAAAAAATTTTCTCTGGCCTTTCATGTAAGTTATGCTTGTCTCAATTCTCCAACTTCATGTCAGTGGCGTCAATGAACTTCCTATGGATACATTAATGCATTTTTTTAGAGTAAAATAATTTCTTTTAACAAAGTACAGATTTAGCCTACTTATACCAGGTACTTGTCGCTCGGTTGCGTATATTCACACCTTCTACTGTATATTTGACGCATAACTATATTGCAATTTCTTTCATCTTGCCACTCTTATTTTTGATTACTTATTTCAGTGAAGTTTCTTATCACGTTCTTGTGTCTCAAAAGACAGCAATTTTTAAAGCGGACCACTTCGAAATACGGTCTAAATCCATAAAATATTCAACTTATGAACCCCGCAGAAACTCTTATTTAAATACTTTTAGTTTTACCAAAGGCGAACCTACTTGATCTAGAAGTAGCGCAAAAATTAAGCCCGTATGATTTTTCCGAATGAAATGGCCGATCTAGATTCAAGAATTAGCTGCGATACCTTTTTTAGTAGGTTCCTTTCAATATCTTCACCAAAAGAACAAGGCTGTGTACGGCATCACTTTTGGACGAACTTTTTTTAGCATCATTGCAATGGCCTCAATGAACATCCCACGGATAGGTAATGAAACATTATGCTCGATATGGATTTGAATTTTTCCTCTGGTTTTAGTTATAGTATCTCAAATGTCAAGCTATATCCATCGACGACGATTTTGAAAGCCTTCCATCTCCTCTCTTCATGCCCCAGGTCGGTTCATATGCACAAACCGGTAAAGGAATATAAAGAAGCATTCATAATTTGAACACCGCTGAAGTATTAATTTAAATACTCCTGATTATATCCGAATGCAAGCCTTCTAAATCCGAGAGTAGCGCTAGCAGTCAGCACGTATCTTTATACGGAAAAATATGACTGACCTTGCTTCACGAATAGCCTACAATACCTTCAGTACCTTCCTACATCCTCGCGAAAAGCACAATAGCGCTTACGGCATTCCTCTATGACGATTTGTTTAAGCATCAACGAAGTTTTCATTTCGGAGACGACCATGGCAAAGGCCTTAGCAACGCTCGGAAAAGAACCGAAAAAAAAAAACTAAATTTCAACGTAAATTACAAATTGCCCAATAATATCGAGGATAAAGTGTAAATCGGTTATAAGAATAAGAAAGTTTCAACAATTTCCCATTAAACACAGAAAGAATGAAAGAAATAGATTTACATTTAGTTATTTTACTGAGCGAAAGAAAAAACTCTTGCACTGCCATAAATTGAAAAAGTCCTTTTAAACCAATGTAAATATATAATTGGCGCCAGGAATCGAACCCGGACCTTGAGCCTTTTTTTATTTAGCCTATAGCAACTTCTGGGCAGGTATTCTGAATCGGGGTCGCTATTATAAGGCCGCGCTATTCCACGGGTCATTATTCCCCGATCTGGTATTCTGAATCGAGGTGGGGAATAAATTGCCCAGTTCTGAGGTGGAATAATTGTACCCGCCCCTTCCGGTATGAGAACCGTAAAGATCAGAAAACAAAAATTCCGGCAGCCAATAGCAAGCGATGTTTACATTTTCTGGGGCAGTTTGGGATAGATTTACGGCCAACTTTACGCCTCTCACAATGGCCAGCGAACAGCTGATATTAATGTATAAAATTATAAATGAATTATTTATTATCCTGCTTGAAAAATTCGCGTATTCATCCAGATCAATGTATCTTTCGAGCAAACATCATTAACTGAGGTAACTCTCCTGCTTACATTTGCATATGAAACAGCCAAACTCGTCGTAAAATTGTTTTCGCCTGTAGTTGATTAAAATCCTTAGCTATAAATACGAAATATGAACTTCTCCGTGGATATTTTACGTTAAAAAGCATGCCAGAGAAAAGGGCCGTCGTTGAAAACGTACTCATTATCAATATTCATGTGGTGGTTATTAATGGTATATAAATACGAGTTTATTAATGATGAATTGCTCCGCTCTGGGGTAAGCAACCACATTCATTATATTCATCCGATTATCACAAATATTAAGTGGTAGAACTTATATTAATTACTTTATCATCTTCATAAACAATGTTGATAAACATTAAATACGTTTTGCTACGGAGGCTAGGGTACTCGCACGAAAATCGTACTTATCATCATAAAAGATCAATAGTTTCATAATTATACAATTTACAAATTAATAGAATGGAAATGATTGTGGTTTCTGTACCCTTCAGGATTATTAAGTGACACACAGCTGCTCACATTCGGCAATTTCGTTTCTGTACCGGTATTTTCATGAAATCACTGTTGTTTGTTTACAATGCAAGCAAAATAAAAATCGTTTACACTCAAGGGTAACTATAGTTATTAATATATTTACAATTAAGAACGACCCAATGGAGACGTTGTAAATACACAATGAGATGAAAAGGATTATTGTCGGTAGGAGTTTTATTGCTTTTCATCGGGCAGGTAAATAACTAATTAAAGGTTCTATAACCTGAAAATACGTTCACATTAATAAACTGCCTTTGCAATGAAGTATAATATGGCACATCACACTTTCCCCGTCTACTATTATGATCTATTAATGAGTATTTACACATCATCAAGCCATGGCTTGCAGGATTTCTCTCGCCGCAAGGTTTAATCAAGTCAGTTTACTACAAACATAGTCACTTCACTCGACACACGGAAATGGTTAATAAATCTGTCCTCCATCACTTCAAATGAATTTATACTATCATCCTGTTATTATTATTGTTTATAAATCGTGGTCGGTTTGCGTTAAGGTATTTGCGTGCAGTGGTCAGTTTACAGAGGGGCATGGGATGGAACCTCTGTGGTCCTCCGGTAAGTTTATAAATAACACTTTCTAGTAATTCTTAACAGATAAATGAACATGCTTGAAATTTTCCGATACAACAACCACAGAAACTAAAACAGGCACCACCAATGACTTCAAAGTAAATAGAAACACCACAGTCCACTGATTTCACAAAAAACAAACACATATGTATCACTTTCTCTAATCGTAGCCTACCCCGGGCTTCTACATATGCATTAACAATTGCCTAAACTTGAAATGCAGACGTCCAGCCCTTTCAGATAGTAAACAAACGTCGAATATATGCCCGATACTACTCGAAGTAAACATTATAAACATTTGAAAGTCATTCAGCGAGCTGATTTACGTCGCGCTATCCAGATTGCCCGGTCTTCAGAATCGGGGAATAATATTACGACCCGGCCGGTGGCTATCTGCCGTTCAGAATACCATATTTCGACCGCGCTATGGGATATCTGTAGAATAGCGACTTCCGGTGACTCTTCGGCATTCAGAATAGCAAATAACGACTGGGTCGTAATACTCTTGAAAATATCGACTTTTTCCGCTATTATGACTTATAAGGCCGGCCTTATCTCGTTCAGAATAGCAGCCCTGGTGTATACACTAGAATCCTACAAAATTTCATCTCAATCGGTTGATCAGTTTTTGAGGAGATGCGTAACGAACATAAAACCAGCGGACAGACAGACAGACACCAATCCATATTTATTAGTATGATTTGCATTGTAGATCAATTAACAATGAAAATCTTTAAAAGCATCTAATGTCAAATGTTTTTTACACTTCATTGCTGATTTTTATATGATGCTATATAAACAATGTAACTTGAGTATGCTGTTACAAGAACTTTTATAGGTTTTTACAACTCGTACAACAAAATATATGATTAGCCTTCTTATTACTTCCAGTTTTTCCTTTCCGGGACGTGTAAACTGGGACTACCCACATAGCAGTGAATGTCTCGGAAATGTCTCACCACAGTCTCGAAAATCTAGAACATCGCGAATGTCTAAAGAGATGAGAGGTAATCGAGAGATCTTCAGAAAATAGTTTTTTTACATCATTTAAAACGCCGTCAACCCCTTCCATGCCTATTTTTCGGAGCAATTCGGAAGTTGAGATTATCACAACCGCGACATTTACTATAGAATTCTTATTTTCAAAAGTTCATTATTCGACCCAAATTTACCGTAGTAATGATCGAGAAAAGTGCACTGGACAGACCGGCCATAACTATTCGTTTTCCAATTCCCATAAGTCTATGCAACCCGTGTGGATTTGGTAATCTTTGCGCACGAGCATGTATATCCACATATGTGGAGACAAACGCATATGTTCATGTCTTTGCGTTTCGTGTTTTGATTGTGTCCCGGTTCTCTATTTTTGGATTTTTGGCAAATAAGTACTCTTCCTCCATCATCGCATCTTATTGAAAAGGTAAGTTATGTAAGTGTTTCATGTTGTTTAATAGTTTCGAACTTTTTGTCGAACTTTTGAACTCGACTGTCTCTGGACTCAAGCTGAAAGCCCTGGATAAAACAATAAAAGATGGTGAATTGAAACAGGGCTGACGGTGAATCCAGAAAAAACTAAACTCATATTGTTTACCAATAAGAGGAAAAGAGAAGGCCTAAGACTTCCCTTACTACAAGGAAGTCTTTACAACCCTCCATAACAGTTAAGTACCTTGGGGTACTTAATAGGAATAATTTCAATCGGGACGCTGGATTCCACCTCAGCAACACATGGAGGCCAATTTTGAAATGCGTCCTGAGCATGAGGCAGAACGACCAGCCAATAGGAGGCCAGGATTTCCGCCAATCAGGAGACACTTGACGTCCTGGCAGAAGATATATAAACCCACCAAATTTGACACGGCATATCACAGCCCAGAAGATGGAAAACGAGTCGTTTTCCGAAACGTCAGCAGAGATGGAGCCTTTGACCCCGGTGGAAGACCCGAGAAACTTTCACTCACCTTGGGGTAATTCTAGACTCCAAGCTCAACTGGGGAAAATATCTAGAGGCAAAAACAAGAAAAGCCTGTGCCTCTGTATGGTTTTGCAGGAAAGCTCTGGGCAAAACCTGGGGGCTACAACCAAAATATATATACAGCAGAATACCTGGCTACGTACAGAAGAAGTGAAGTCTAGATTTCTGCACTGCTCACTTGTCTGGTGGACAAGGACCCGGCAAAATGTTGCCAGGGACAAACTACACCACTTGCAGAGAATGGCCTGCATGGGCATTTCAGGGGCAACTAAAACAACCCCAACTCTAGCACTTGAGACTCTCCTGAGCCTCACTCCGCTTTATATGGAGGTTGAGGTTCAGGCTAGGGCATCAGCATATCGGACAATGGAATGACAAGGAAAATTTTTCCGGTCACAGAATCTTATGGACGGAGCTCAAGAAGTCAAGCCCAATTTCCGAATGGGCTCGGACGCAATAATTGCTATGTTCAACCAATCACCCCTCCTTTTCAAAATCCACTTCCCAGCTAGGGTAGGGTAGACAGAGAAAGGAGGAGAAGGACTACATAAAGGAGCCTATGTATGGTATTACAGATGGCTCCAGGAAAGAAGGTAGAGCAGCAGCTGGTATATGCAGCTGCAGCCTATTTAGGAAGATATCAATCCCTCTTGGGGAGTATTCTACAGTGTTCCAGGCCGAGATTTATGCACTTCTGACCTGTGCATATGCAGTAAAAGAAGTGTGACTGCATGACAGACCAACTCACATCTGCACTGAGAGTCAAGCTGTCCTTCGATCACCGCTCTTTCACCGAGCTCTTACATCACCGTGGTGCAGATCAAGGTTGCTATTGGAGTGTCGAAATGCACTGAACACAACAGGCAGATGCAGTGGATGGTCTCCGGTGGGGGGGGGGGGGGCGGGGGGGGGGGGGGGGTAAGGGGGGGGGGAAGGGGGAGGGGGGGGGGGGCAAAAATAAGTTAGCGTTCCACAACACAAGTTTGTTTTTGCCCCTTCATGGAAAATGTTAAGTTTTCCTAATACAATTTGTATTTATTATATTTCTCCCTCTCGTTGAATGTCAATGGGCACCTTCAGTAAGTTGACCTGCAATTTTTCATTTGACTAATGAGCCAGGGGGGGGGGGGGGCAAGTGCCCCACCCTGGCTACGCCCATGGGCAGGTGTAACAAAATTGAGCTCTTCTGGGTACCAGGTCATGTTGGTATTGCCGGAAATGAAATAGCGGATGAACTTGCCAAGGCAGGAGCCAACCAAAGGCCGTTTGGTCCAGAACCACTCGTACCTATCGCACCCTCATTGGGGAAAACTGAGATCCGATTGAGGAGCCTAGCTCGACATTATGAGATCTGGTGGAAAGTGCCGAAGCTAAGGCATGCCAAACTTCACATAGATGGACCCACACCTGGCCTCGCCAAGAAACTATTCCTATTAAGTAGGGGTCAATTACCTATGATAGTGGGACTGTTTAGCGGACGCTAACAAGTAATGAGACACCTTTATCTCCTGAAGATCACTGATTCAGCCAGATGTAGATGGTGTGAAGAACATGATGAATCAACCTCTCACCTTCTCTGCAAGTGCCCAGCTATAATGAGGACTCGGAATAGATATCTTGGATCACCTTTTCTGGAACCCAAGGAAATTAAAGGGATCCTCATAGGGGACCTCCTGGCTTTTATCTGCTGGTGATCAACCTCTATGGGTGATCTCCTGACTGGTGGTAGGCACAATGATCCAATTGTTCCTAAGTCTAAGTGCCCCAGGCACTCATAGAGTAACTCCACCAACATCTTAATCTTAGTCCTCCTTAGTGCCAATGCTGAAGACTTTAAACTATTCTCGTCATACAGTGCACAAGTCTCATCTCGGGTTCACAAGAGAACAGAATGCATAAAACACACAACTGCATAGTCTTCAGAATTTACCATCTAATTCACACGTATGAATGCCAAGTTGGAATATGAGCTAGTATCATCGGAATTGAAGGATGGAAAACCCACACAGGACCAAACCCAAGAAGACTTCAACCAAAATAATATGTAGCACTTGAGAACAATCTCTGGTCCTCTAACTCATGTAAAATGGTGTCTTAGAGAGCAATTAACATTAATAAAGGAATGTGTTTGACTGATGAGGAACAAACTTTCATATTGATAACAACGTTGACAGTGTGTGGGAATTTTTATTCTCAGTTTAGTTTCACTCTCAGCTGTTGAATGTTGCTTAGTGCTGTAGAATGTTGCTTAGTGACATTTTGTCAATAACTAATTGATTTCTGGCTGCCAAAAAGAAAATTATAGATTCTCTTCAACAGAGGCATCAGAACTATTTTCGCTGGGAGGGGCAAACCTTGAAAAAGGCTCTTAAGAAAAAGGCCCGGCTTCTATGAAAAGGGCATGCATTTTTTTGCGGATAGGAGGGGGTATAGACTAGAATTCCACTAAAACTAAACATGAAGGAGGTAGAATATGTGTCAGAAGGGAAAAGACAAGCTGGAAACAAGTGAAATTTAATTTTTATTAATGAAGACTCATTTCTCAAGGGCCCGGGGCAAATTCTGGGGGGAGCCGAATTCCCCCCCTGCCCCTCAATTCCGACGCCGCTGCTCTTCAACCCATACTATAAAAGCTGCATCAATTTCTAAGAAAATATTTTCACACAGCACTCAGTGATTAGATTGCTATCTTAACACTTATTCTCAACCAAATGATTAAAAAACAGCTATTTACAATCATTTTTGCCATAATTTCACCATTTCTAAAGGGAAATTAATTTAAAAATGCCTTGAACTATTGAAGGAAATAGAATTCAATATTACAAGAGAAATCAATGCATGCCTCAAAATGTATGCATCAATATTACCCTTTGATTAAATGGTTTGATAGGTTTCACCCATGGTTCAATGATGGGCTCAACTTTCACACTGCTGAATGCATAGTTTGGCCCCAAGATATAGCTGATATGAAACATCTGGTACAACTTTTCAGGATTCTTGAAATCACAAAAACCCTCTGAGGGCAAAATATAATAGCATTCAAATCAAAACACACATCTGAAAATTCATAAGAATGTACTCTTCAGGAAAATAATCACAATTTATTGTCCAAAGTGAGTCATAGGGATGTATCCATCATCAAAAGGAGCACTTTCATTTTCAGCCTGAGTAAACTTGCATGCAGCTTCATTACCAGCACCAGAATCCAGAGTAATGTTTTCATACCCCCCAGAGCTGGCTTGGAAGACATTGGCGTACGTTTTCTCCTCCTCTGAATCCTCTTTTTTCAAGTTAAAATAGTCATGATAAGCCTTGCTAGCATTATTCCGGGCCATGTATGGTTGATTAAATATTTTATATTGCTGTCAAAAGAAAAATGTAATTAGATTGACATTCATTAGGAGCACAGCCATAAATTAACGTTTGCAAAACAAGCTACCTAATTTCGAAGATCAGATTGAAGTCATTCACTACTTGACAAATACTAAGAGGTTGAAATGACTTAGTAAAGGAAAATTAAACAAGGCTAAAAAAACTCATAAGTTATATGGATTCTCAGTGATGATGTACAAAGAGTCACACATGGAACTAGAATGTATCCGGGACATTCTACAGTAAATCAAATAAATTTTCCAGAAATATGTTACTTCATCATCATAGATTTCAACAAAAATTGGTATACAGATAGTGTCAACCTTCATGAGCCAAAATCCATTCCCTATTTTTGCAATAAAAACATCCTCTTTGAAATATATGTATATATGCATTGCATGAACGCCTGAAAAACTTCTTTTTACACTATTTTTCTACAAGCTGTAGCAGTCTGGCTTTACATCATGTACACACCTAAAAGGTGTCATTAGAAATATCATGAAGCATACCTGATATTAGGGTACTTTTAAATGGACTCTCTATAAGAATATGTTTTTTGCACCCCTGTTCCTATGACTTCCTGACTACAAAACTCAACCATCATTTATCTATATTTCCAGATCAACATATGAAAATTTTATTGCTACACATGCTCTTTTCTTCCTGATGCACTTTTACCACTAGCTAAATACTATTGTATACTCCCTTTCTTATTGATTCAATTTATACTTACCTCAATTACATTTGGATCCAGTGAGCTACCAATTTTTTCAACTAGAGTAGAAAAATCAGGCCTGTCTTTCGGATTAGCTCTCCAGCAATGCAACATTATTTGGTATCTACAATTAGAGAAATGAGCAGTTATGAGTTACGTATAAGTCCATACAGTATGTGATGTAATTTTTGCTACAGTATAAGCTGCTGAAACAATTCTGGAAAATGGTATCATTCCTAAAGCCAGTAATCCAACATAGCCCTCAATTTTACTTCAAATATGCCATTATTAAATTCTCTCCTACTTTTTTTTACAACTGCACAACTCACATATTCTTTGGGCAGTAGGCAGGCCTTTGCATCCTCAATCCCCCAGACAATTTTTCTACAAATACCTCAAACTCTTCAACTCCTGAGAATAAAATTCAGGGACATTACACTAAAGGTCAACAAGAAAAAAATAAAATATATTGCCGTGTTACTAACTAGTCAGCACATATAATCATCATCCTAAATACTTCAATTCACAAATCAATTATTGATTTTTTTGAGCTGGATTACCAGAGAAAGATTTATGTTTTACCAGGGTATGGTGATTTTCCAAGAGAAAATAATTCCCATAGGACTACTCCATAAGACCATACATCAGATTTGGTTGAGAATATTCTGTCCTCCAAGGACTCAATTGCCATCCATTTTATTGGAAGAGGATCCTGAAAAAGAAGTTTGTCAAATTCTTGGAGAAAGGTTATTGTTCATTCCAGTGTGCAAACATAAATAATATTCTACATATCTTTAAATTTTACCATGATGGACTGAATTTTTTTTCACTCTAAAGATCTAAAGAACTCTTGTTTTGAAAAGGATCTACCTAGTGTGTTTAAAATCAGGTGCATTTTGAAATCCTCCTCTATAGTAGGTATATCTATCACCAACAACATAATTTGAATTTCAGAAGGGCAGATCACCAGATCTGCCTGATGTGCATAAGGATACAGTAATTATTCCTTAAAAGTGACTGTAAGCACTTTGATTTATGAGCCAAATATGCTAAAAATTAATCACATACCTGCAAAAAATAATTTTAACTCAATAATCCTCATTACCAATGTGCTAGTCTGTTATTATTTACACCAAGGTAAAAATTTTTAAAAATCATAACACATATTATTTTAGTTAAAAGCTAGATGCTGCTAGACTGCTCATGGAGGCAAAAATCATTGTTTATGTTGTGGGCTGGATTCAGATGGAGCTGGATTAAGAAGAGAGAGAGAGAGAAATAGGGAATCGAGGCCATTTGCCTCACTCTTCAATTTTCATGTCAGTCCTAAAATTTCTTCTCTTACGTATCACTTTGGTTTTCAATTTTAATTCTCACGAAAAACATGTTTTTAAATGCTTCCAAATTTCCATTAGTCTGGGATTTTTCCAGGGAGGGAGGCTTCCACCCCCTCACAGAAAGGCTTTTACCCTCCTCACAGAAAGTGCCGAGAGTGTTGATTCGTGGAGCTGTTGTTTTTGAAAAAAATTAGGATGGTATAAAAGCAGATCTGTCATGAGCAGCGGGGTGGATGATTTTGGACTGTTGTACGCAATAAGGCAGTGCAAGTAATTACGAGGGAACTGTGAGAACGCGGCATGCCCCCAGCACTCACCCATTGATTGCTGGACTCCACCCAGCAGCCTTGGTAATCCAAGTTCTTTTGGCCTAGTTATTCATGAGTCTCGCCCCCCAATCTCAGGGTGATAAGTAGTCTCTCTCGCTCTCAATACCCACATTCACTCCCCACAATGCAACATTCCCCATTTTCCTTTCTGTGTTGTGTTTGTGTCTTCAGTATTAAGAAACAAATAAAACAGAAGGAATCATTGGCAAAGGACTATCAATGTATTATTTATGATTTTCCCTGAATTTCCCTATTGCGGCACTTTGATGCCAAGGGCAAGAACCCAATATGCCTAGGCATAACATTTAAATTACTGCAAGAGAACAGCAAAAGAATTTTGTGAAAATCGTAATTGCTTAAATTTAACTACCTAATTCCATAATAATCTTACTCTTAGCACAAGAGTGCCATTATAATGCTGCTATACTAAATCATCCATACTGATGAGATAGCTAGCCCTCCCACTCATATGTTATTTAATTGAGATTATCCTTAAGGAGCTTATTGTCATTTTCCAACTAATTGTTTGCAGAAGTACTTATTCGGGGAAAGCAACCAACAGCTATGATTACTTGTGCCATTTAGGATAAATGGGTAATTGAATATGAGTAGGAATTTTTTTCCAGGAATGGAGGAAGGGTGGAAAGAATGACCAGGTGGCAAGGGAGCCACAGTTTAACGTCCCATCCAACAGATGGGGTACTGAACTTGAAGTGCCTTCCACCCAGCAGTTAGTATAGACCATTTCCATGGAGCATTTGAGTTCACCATTGCAAAATTACCCAATGCTGGGATTCGCCCTAGCTCTTGGGATAGGAACCCAGTATCCTTTCCACCTGAACCCTATGTGCCTCAAACAGGTAAAAAAATAACATTACAACACCAATTATTTGCCTGGTTTGAGTACTACAGCTACAGAATGATTGGAATAGAATTTCTGGATGTAGTTACCCACTGTTAATGGTTGCAGAATAATTAGGGTATTCTGTAGCATATACTGATCTCTTACACTGAGGAAAATGTAAATCTCAAGCAAACCCTGTTCTTTTAATAGAACAGTTAGTATTATTTCATTGGTTTACATTTTAGAACAGCAAACTATATATTACCTTGCCTTTCTTCTGATAATTCATTTTTCCAAATAACTGTCTTGATAGACCAAAGTCACATATTTTTATGATATTATTTTCACATAGCAAAATATTTCTGGCTGCCAAATCAGCATGTACCACCTAAAAATATTGAAAAAGATTGTGAAAATATTTCAATAAAGTTAAATCAAAACCTTACCAACTTGCAATCCAATATTAATATTAAATCAACTCATTTCATCACTCCCATAATTCTAAAAAAGCTTCATAAAGCAGTGACAATACAGCCAAATAAGCAATGATACAGCATAACACAGCCAAAAGATTTTGACATTTTCACATCTTCCTTTGTTCACCTCTTAAAATTTTCTTACTTAAGACACTCCTTTGTCCAGAATTATATCCCTATAAATCAATTTAAGCAGCATCTGAGGGAAAACAAAGTTACTTTATATATTAATGCAACTTTCATCAGAAAAAATAAGCGTAAAATAGCATGTTAACATCTGGCATACGTTAAACCTTTCCACAAGCTTAGCTCAGAACAAGCTAGCATTTCAAGTCTCAATTGACACTGAAATAAGTTGTTTGGAAAAATTTAGGGTAATGCAACTTTGCAGCTTCGTGTGTACTCTATCCAAAAGCAAAGATATCAAATGAATTCTTTTGTTTTGGAAAATATTTAGTTTTATTCTATAAGTTGTTTATGCTGTAGCATGCTAAATTTGGGGGAATTGCAAAATAAAATTCCTAGTGAATTACATGTAGCAGAATTACCACAGTAAAAACTCATTCACCATGACCAGGATGTGTGATCATGCCAAGTTCATGACCCTTGAATTTGTTAAACTACAGGCATTATTTGTCATTAAAATTTCATGATTCACAATGATTAAAAGATTTGCCAACTTTCCTTCCTAATCACATTCCCACGAATCTTTCAATCATTTTGACCCTCGAAAGTTTTAATGACCTATTATGACACATCTACGGTGAGGAATACTGCCAGGGATTGAAGGATTTTGACTAATTACGCAGTAAGAAGTCATCTCTTCTCCTCCAATTATTCGTCCTAAACATATTCCCCTTGAAAAAGCAACCAGCATTGGTTGGCAAACGGTGGGGCTATCTTATCACATATGTGGCAAT
The DNA here is from genome assembly GCA_933228895.1 of Platycnemis pennipes. Classification (NCBI taxonomy): domain Eukaryota; kingdom Metazoa; phylum Arthropoda; class Insecta; order Odonata; family Platycnemididae; genus Platycnemis; species Platycnemis pennipes. The sequence continues at coordinate 112,853,430 of OW121855.1, read as the reverse complement.
AACCCATGACAAATCTTTTAATTACAGATATTATGGCTAAAAATATCTGAGAGCAGAGTGTTAAACAATATCTTTCTAGTAGCAACTTCATTAGTTTGGTATTACAAGGCTAAAACTTTGGGTTTTTAAGCCTCTGTCTGTAAACTTTTACAGGGTTATAATCAAGGATAATGGAGGAGTCACGTTTAACTCCACCAAGACTAACAAAAACATATTAAAATGATGGAAAACTGAAGGGAATCAAGTTTTATATAGTTAATCAGTTATGTGACATAATCAATTGGCTATATAAACATGTCTTGGTGATTACCATGCAATTTATTTAAATACAAAACAGGATTGAACATATAGCTTTTGCAGTCACCCACCTTCAGATGCTATGAAATTATGTAGTTAGCTATAGTTTTGGTTTTTTAGGGTGCTTCAACAGCTAGGTCATTTTGCACCACTCAATTTATTTTCTCATGCCTAAAATAATTTAACCACAGCAGAAAATTATTTTTTCAGGCACTTGAAAAAAAATGTTTTGGAAAAATCTACATAGGAGGGTAGGTTCAGAGCTTAGGGGTGCACCGACCATAATAGTCACTTCTCACCCACCCAAAGTCAGCTTTATGCATCACATTCAAATCATTCACCTTATTCTTATCACACATTATTCTAGACAGAATATTGTGAAGACACACAACATAGAACTTCATGGACTTTTTCACGGGCACCTTCTGCTGGTATTCTATATTTCTGAGATTCTATACCATTGTATATCAAGGCAAGGGGTAAATTTAACGACCAATAAGGCTATTATTATTATTTCCTTGCTAAGAAGAGCACTTACATTATCATCACCCAAGGTTGAAACACTTATTATTCCAAGAGTCTTTGATATTATCAATCTCTACATATAATGACATATGATTAGCCTTTGGAGATAAAATTAAGTAATTCATACCTTATTATTAGATAAATATTCCATTCCCGACGCAATCTGATATGACCAACTCAAGAGATCCTTCGTGTTTAGAGCTTCACTGGATTTTATAAGCTTGGAATCACACCTATAATGAATATTCCACTCTGGTCTGCAAATATTACTGCCAGAGCTATCTCCAGTAGAAGGACAACTTGATTCCCCTAAAACACAACCCGATAATGAAAGATACAGATTAGAACCCTTGAAATTTCATCACCACAGACACAAAAGCTTCATACAAAGACATCTATTTTCAAAGATCAATGGACCTTCTAGCAGATAATAGAATCAAGTTTTAAAGTGTTCCACCTGAAAAGGTTATATCACACCATCTAATCTAACTATATTTGTGACAAACGTAATAACCATGCTTAATGAGGATTTAAATCACAATCTTTGATGGGTCATACATTACCCATCTGACTACTTTAGTCAGCACCTTCTAACTCTCTATGTAAGCAATTACATTTGCTGGCTTCAAAGGCACCCCTCAGTAGCAACATTTCTACAGATAATATCTCAAATACCGGGATTTGAACCTAGATCCCACAATTCCTAGGCCTTTAAAGTAACTAATGTTGTGATTCCCCCAGTATTAAAATGTGCAATTTTTACAGAAAATTTGAATCAACAAAATTTTTAAACATGGCAGGTATTATACAATTTATGTAGGTTTTTCCAGTAACCCAGGCATGGCTTAAGGCCCGGAAGGCCACCCAGGGCACTGTGGGAATGGAAAATGCTTTTTTTATTCGAGGATATACAGCTTACTTCATGCCCAACAAGCTAATTTTCTACTTTTTCCACTACTTAATTTTTGCTGCTATGTTTAACAGGTGAATATGTGTTAGAACAGCATTTGATTACTGGGGAAGGGGGAGGGAGAGTGAAGACTCACTGGCCTGGGTGAAAATTTTGTCTTGAGCCGGCTCTGCAGTCACCATATTACTTGGCTCATAAGAGCCACTTTCTTTACTCAAATGTGTTTCTTCAATCAGCCTACTTACCATCGGCTGAGGGTAAAGCTACATTTTCATGCACCAAATTGTTAATTACTGTTGTACATGACCATCATTCTCCTTTAACCTCAGACAGCTCATGGCAGTGAGCTAAATAAGCACTAATAACCATTCCTTTCTGAGATTTAATGGCATAAGTTAAATACAGTTGCTAATTTTTGAAAATTATTATCCAATACTCTTCCTTTAAATTTTTAACATTAACGCTTTCGAGTCCACATTTTTTCCACCTTCTTGTATCAATGTTAAAAAAAAATAAGTTATGGTGCTTTCCTAAGTAAGAGATAGAGTTCTGACAAAATTTAAAAGATGGCATCGACATACCATTCAGGTAATTGTATGCGGTGAATATATTTCATAAGACACTCATTTTTAGAGTTGGAGATGAAAATAAGTGTCATATGGAGCTTGAATATGGCTGGAAAGAGCCAACTATGTGTTTCATTATTTTTTTTCTAAAATCTAGCCAAAACCTTCACACTGCATTTTATGGGCTGGGAAATGCAGTGTTTTTTCTGAAAGGAAGTGTTTCTGCACATTTCACACATTCATGGATTGGAAACCTGGATTTGTCAGTCAGTATCATTATTAAAGAATATTGCTCTGTAATATGGAACCCTTATGCAAAAAAGTACAGTGAAATTATTGAGAGAATTCAAAAGAGGTTTTTAAGGTATATGTATTATATTCGATATCGCGTTTATCCTATTATGGAAAATCTTGTACAGATGTTCATTAGGTTAGAGGTGTTCCTTCATTTTATTATATTGGCTACAATGCACATTCGTACCTGTGACCTGGATTTCATCTAAGCAATCATGTCTCACAGCATTACAACCATTAGACGAAATTGCATCATTTCCTCTTGGGTCCATTGAGATGCTGAAATAATAATGACATTGAATGTAGGTACATTACATAATAATAATAATAGCTTTACTCATCTTGATAAATGGTACACACCATATAAGATGCCATTACATAGGGGTTTTGGGATCTCTATTCTACTTGTTACGCTCATTCTTGAGTGAAAGAAAGCATTATGTAGTACATAAAAATGCTACATCAAGTAACTACCTAGCGCTATCAGGCATACCACAGGGTTCGAATTTAGGCCCCCTACTTTTTTTGATATTTATAAATGATCTTCCGCAATGCCTTCATAACACTAAGTGCTTCATGTTTGCTGGCAACATTAAGATAAACAGAAAAGTGGATAACTTGGCTGAATGTTTACAAGTGCAGAATGATTTACATAATTTAGTTATTTGGTCTCAAAACAACCATTTGCACTTCAACATTAAAAAATGTTCTGCTACAACCTATTCCAGGAGAAAGAATGTATTAATGTTCAATTACTCAATGGACAAGGTGATTATTTAAAGGAAAAGTGAAATAAAAGATTTGTGCATTATTTTTGACTGTAAAATGACCTTTGTAAATCATATATTGTACATTACCATGTCTGCATGTAGGCTGCAGGGTTTTATATACCGTATGTCAAAGTACTTTAGGAATGAATGTGTGCTAAAATTATTGTATTTTTCTCTTGTAAGGAGTAAATTAGAATATTGCTCTGTAATATGGAACCCTTATGCAAAAAAGTACAGTGAAATTATTGAGAGAATTCAAAAGAGGTTTTTAAGGTATATGTATTATATTCAATATCGCGTTTATCCTATTATGGAAAATCTTGTAAAATACGACAACTTATTGGAAATGTTTCATTTCCATTAACTATTTGATCGAAGAATATTGAATGATCTTATATTTTTACATGACGTAATAAATAAAGGAGAATGTGGCATGTTGTTGAATCGAATAAATTTCCATGTTCCATCCAGAAAGGGTAGAAATATGATGACATTTTATGTCATGAATGTCAATAGTGAATATTGTAAAAATTCTCCAGTTAATAGATTGTGTATTACATACAACAAATATTGCAATGACCTGAATTTATATCAAGACAAAAATAAATTTTTAAAAGAACTTATTTCTAAACTTAACACACTGAGGTAATGTTGTTAATGTTGATAATGTAGTTGAGGACATGTTCATTATGCCTTCCTATGAAACCTCCCTGAAACGGTTCTTGTGGAAACACTGAAAACGCTTAACCAACTCTGGACGGAGGGCGTATTCCCTGAAGCTTGGTGGGAATCTAGTTATCCCTATCCTAAAGCAAGGTAAGAATAAAAGTGACCCTGGAGCCTACGCCCCATTTCATTGACCAACTGTTTGCGCAAAGTGATGGAGAAAATGGTGAACCGCAGACTTCTATGGTGCTTAGAGAAGCGAAACCTACTTTCCCGCATACAGTGTGGTTTCTGCCGTAACAGATGTACAACAGACTATTTAATTCGCCGCGAGAACTATATACAGGAAGCCTTTATGCTCCGCCAACATGTTGTGGTGGTATTCTTTGATATCAAAAAGGCTTACGACCGAGTCTGGAGGTACAAAATACTAAACACCCTACATACATGGGGTTTTAGAGGACGTATGCCTACTTTCACCAGCAACTTTTTATCACATCAGTTTTTTAGAGTGAGAATCGGTAGGTCCCTATCTAGTCTGTATACCCAAGAAAATGGTGTTCCTCAAGGGTCAGTTCTGAGCGTCACTCTTTTCTCCATCGCTATAAACAGCGTTGATGACTGCATCCGTGGACCAGTCATGGGCTCCTTATTCGTAGATGACCTCGCGATTTTCTGTAGGTCAAGCAAACTTAACACCACGATAAGACTGATCCAAATGACCCTTAATAGAGTCCAAAAATGGTCTCTGAGCAACGGGTTCCAGTTTTCAGTAGATAAAACCAAGTGCATGCATTTCAATCGGTTGCGTGGTGTCTTCCCGCAACCGATGCTACTCTTAGGTTGCAGACGTCTACCATTCGTCCAATCCGTGCGCTTTCTTGGGATGACCTTTGACTACAGTATGAATTGGCGAAGCCATTTATCCTGACTGCAGAATAAGTGTCTTAAAATGCTGAATATTTTAAGATTTCTAAGTCATAAGTCATGGGGTGCCGGCCGTATAACATTACTTTTACTATACCGATCTTTGTAAAGACCACGAACTATAGTTCGCTCGAAAATTGACTACGGTGTGTTAGTTTACTCCTCCGCTTGAGAATCTTATCTAAAGCAGCTGAACACGGTGCACAACGCGGGCCTTAGGATTACTACTGGTGCGTTTAGAAATAGCCTGGTGATTAGTATATACTCCGATGCGGGAGAGCCACCTTTGGCCATACGCAGGAATATTCTAATGGGAAACTACTTAGCAAAAATGTCATCAATGACTGAGCATCCTTGTTTTAATGTTATTTTTAAACCTCGATTTTTAAAAGTTTTTAATCGACGACCGAGACTGACACGACCATTCAGTGTAAGGTCAAATGATTTAATCCATGACTCAGGAATCCGGCTGCCCGCAACTTTTTCTTCAGGATACTCGAAACATCCTCCCTGGACTATCCCAAAACCGGAAGTAAATATACTTCTCACAGAGAACACCAAGGCATCGGTAACTCCAGCTGAATGCCAGCTACGGTTCCGGGAATTCCTGGACCGTTACCAAAGCTATGTACCTGTGTTCACTGATGGCTCAAAGACTGATTCAGCATGTGCATGCACCGTAGTCTCTAGATACCATGGCACTATAAATGCAAAGCTCAGCCCCTTGTGTGGTATCTAAACGGCTGAACTTCTGGCAATAAAAATAGCCCTCCTTAAATTAAAAACTCAAAATCGCTCGTTTCTCATATGCACCGATTCAAGGAGTGCTATTGACACAACATCGAGATATTCCCCACTGAATGCAATCGCCCAAGAAATCCAATCTGCTCCCCTCAACCTACACCTTAAAGGTACTGAAATCTCATTCCTGTGGATCCCTGGGCATATGGGAATCCCAGGAAACGAGAAAGCTGATGCCGAAGCAAAAGACGCTCTCCAGAAACGAGACATTGACTGCATGAAAGTGTCACGGGACGATTTAAGAGCTGCTTTAAGAGACATAGCGATGAGAGAGTGGAAACTACAGTGGGAGACGACTAGCAATAATAAGCTACATGCTATGAAGCCAACGGTATCGGCGTGGCTGTCATCAAACAGGCTGAACCGATTGGAAGAAGTTGTCATAACAAGGCTAAGAATAGGGCACACAGCCACAACGCACTCCTTCTTATTCAGTGATGATAAAATCCCACCGTAATGTGAAGTCTGTGACTCTCTACTTAGTGTCAGACACATTATAGCCAAATGTGAGAAATACCGGGAAGTGCACCGCAGACTCAATATTGAAAGTGATACGGACTCTATCCTCGGCGACAATACTCAAAGTCTCGACTGTGTGATAATCTTTCTCAAAGAAATTGGCTTACTATACCTTATCAGACAAAAAAGTATCTGTGATAAGATGGGGGCCCTGGGCGGTGCTAATGACCCCTGTCGACGCACCCTTATAAAACGCTACTACTACTACTTCAAGGATCCAAATGTTTAAATAAAGGAACCTAAATTTTTAGGCTTGCTACCAGAGAGGGAAAAATGTACCGACATGTGATCATTGAATAAATGTGAAGGACAAATATAAAATACCAACAACAGATAAAAATGTCTGGTTTTATTGCTCCTTAATTAATTAGTGACATCTTTTAAGAAACATTTAATTTCATAGTAAGAAATGGTGTCTGTAGAAATGTGAAAACAGTATTTTTCAATCTAACAACAACAAGTAAATTTATTCAGAATTTCCTGAAAATACCTGAATTGTGAATTATATGCCTAATATCTGAACCTAGATAAATGGAATATTTTATCCAACATACTTACTAGTCACTTTTTGTGTCTGCATTTATCTGAATGCTGTAGTCCACCAAATCTGTCACAGGGTTTATTTGGTTGACAAAGGATTCTCTATGTCGAAACAAGTAGCTGAGAATGTTGCCATACCTACAGTATTCCAGGATCACATATAGTTCTTCTGAAAAATTCAAAATTCAAGTTAATATTAAGGTAGCCACTATCATCTTGCATCTCCAAAAATTCATGGGGAAAATGACACATAATGAAAGTAAAAATGTTACACTACACTATTTTTGAATTAATGAAGGTGAGCAAGAAACTTTCTTTAAAACAATGAACCATACTTTACAGCATATACGATGCATTCTCTTTCCAATAGGGAATATTTCTGTGGGAGAAATTTTGAAAACAAATGATTTAGTATGACATCATGACAGTTGTTCTTAGGTTCCAAAGTCCATATTTATGGTTAATGATAGTGTTCTATTAAAATAGAAGTTTTATATACTTTAGTATGGTTGATTGGACTTGGGATTTTATCATTCAAAATTAGATTTCAATTTTTTACAGGCATGAACTTTTTGATCCTGGAATTTAACCCAGCTGGATTCACACTGACTCGTCCAGCTGGATTTAAACTATATATTCCAGCTAGAATTCAACTGGATTCCGGTTTGATTTGTCCAGCTGGATTCTTCCAGCCAAAATCCAGGCTGGAATCCAGCTTGCTTGCCATCTGGGACCATACTCTTACGCTGACCAAGGTCACTAGATATCTCTCTCGTACCTCTTTCAACATCATGGAAGCATGCAAATCAATATATGCCACAGTGCCAGTCATAGCCATGGGATGGAAAAAGAGCACTCACAGCTGCAACATTTCTCAGGTTAATCAATATCGTGCATGATTAAATATAAACCTAATTTAAATTAGTATAACCATGCCCAGCAAAAAAACTAATATGATAACAGAATGGGAAGTACTGACCAAGTGGGGTGGAAAAAAGCATTATGTTGTAAACTTGAGCCTCTGGAAGGCTAAACCTTCACGTATAAGACCAAAGGGTGATTTTCGGACGTATTATTTAGAAAACAAAGTGCATGTGATATGCCATCATATATGGTGTATTCTCAAGAATACCCACGTCTCATAACTTTCATTTCAATTGCATTCTTAATATGGCCATTTTTAAAACTTGTGAAGAGCGTCAATAACAAGGTTTCTATGATTAAAAATTAGACAAAAAATGTGTTGATATTTCACAAAGTCAATTTAAGGGACAAAAATAATAGGTCACCTCAGCTTTTTAATACATAGGCTAAAAAGAATACAGTTTGAAGGGATATTGAAAAAAAAATTAAGACTGAATATTGACTTACTATGAGACGCACATATGAGAAAATATCCTTTGCCATATGCTGACGGGGATAATTACTAGGGATGGGTCGGTTTGGTTCTTCGGTTCTCGGTTCCACCGGTTCTTGAGCTTAGAACCGGAACTGGAACCGAGGCCAAAAATAATCGGTACCGAAATAATTGGCACGAAAACCAGTTTGAAACCTGCTCACACTCTGAAAAGTGGAGGCTTCACATTAAAACCTGGTGAAATAGTGTACTTAGATGCTTCAAAGTTGCCGCGAATTATTCTAATTCAGTCGTTAAAATGACTATATGATTTATTTTATTACATCCAATTCTAGTAAATGATGAAATACCGCCATAATAAGGATATGCTGATTGATAGGTATGTGTTACGGTCCACCTCCTTTGGATGTGCGAGTCCTCATATCATTTTCGTAAATTCTACCTTCGCCATGCAACCGCCCCCGCTGCAAAACATGCACCCTGATCAGTAACTTTAACCAATCCCCTAACAATCTGCACCTGCTTACCACCCGCCGACTTAAATATGAATCCAACTGCTCTTCTAAAAACGTAGTCTACATGCTCACTTGTAATCACTGCCCGTCCTTCTATGTAGGTCACTGCACTACTCCACTCTCAATCCGAATCAATAATCACCGCTCTTCCACAAAATCCGGATGTAACTTTCCTGTCTCCATCCACTCAGCAAATCACAATCTTTCTTTTGACAGCTGCTTCTCACTCACCATCCTTGAAACCCTCCCTGAAACTGCTTCTTCCCTAGAGGTTAAAACTAGAGAAATTGCGCACATATGGGCTTTAAAAGCATTCAGACCCCCTGGAATTAACATTTCTCACTAGCACTCCACCATTTTCCTTTTTCCTTTACCCCTCTCCCCACCCCACCCCTTACACATTACACCTTAAAACCATCAGTCGTCTCTTGGCCGAAGAAGGCGCTTGACGCGCCGAAACAGTTCCAAGCAATTGTGAGTGTCCTTAATTTATTTTTTGTGCCTGTGTTTTTGATTCTGTGATTTTCCTCGCTCGTCGAGAACTTGTGTACTTGCTCCGCTGAGCTTTCTTCAATTGAGTGATATCATAATATAGTATATATATCACAAAAATATGATGAAGTATTCTTTTTCAATCAGTATGTCTCTGAAAATTATTATTGATTATCTTATCTTACCACAAAGCAATGCAAAGTAAGTGGTAAATTAAGAACCGGAACCGAGAACCGAAGTTAAGAAACGGAACCGGAACCGAAAAAAAGTGGAACCGACCCATCCCTAATAATTACCAACCTTGTTTCACTTGAGTATTCCACTTGTTCAACCTTGTGCACCCCTCAGCAGTCCATTAACTTAGTCTTTGTACGTCAACTAGTAACTTATGTAGCTGCTGTTCACTATCAACTGAATATGCAATGTAGCCACTAACAGTATGATTGTTTACTTGTTGATAATGCAATTCTGGCTATCCAGTAATAGAAGAATGTAAGCATTCAGAACAATAAATTTGCTTATTGTTACATACTTCTACCATTATTGAACTTTCATAATGTACCCCTAATCATCAAGCGTGTACCGAAACGGGATATGCGTTCCACAGGTTGGGAACCCCTGCACTAAATTGTGCACTAATGCTTCCTTCAACACTTGACCACCATAGACCCTTGCACCCCAAAAATAAAAGAAAAAATTAGGCTCTGATATGCTATATAAGGAATACTGCACAGATCTGCATTTGAAAGAAGTTAAACTGAAAGAATTTAGTACTTCATACAACACTCACTTTGTTTTAGATTTCCTGTACAGGCTCCAAGAAGATTAAGAACATTAAGATGATACCCAACATAGGCGAGGATCTTAAGTTCAGTCATAAGAGCTCGGAGGTGCTGTGTTTCAGCATCTAATCGAATCATTTTAACTGCCACAGTTGTCACTGCTTCACCTTCTGTAATGCCTTCAGCAAATGCCCTCATTACTGTTCCAAATGCCCCACTACCAATTTCTTTGTCTGAAAAAGATATGTAATTGTAAGTAATCCAACAAATATTCTGAATACATGCATATCAATGCAAATTACTTCCAAAAACCATTTTTTTGGTTTATTTGATACAGCACTCCATTGCCATTCATAGAAAAGGAATTTGGTTAGTACCTAAGGGTGCCTCATTCAAGAGGCTGTGAAATCATAAAAACTTCCCACACCATGGGAGAAGACATATCAACTCCAGGGTACATGAAATACAGTGCTCCAAGAGACAACTTGGAAATTTGAAATATGAGAATTGAAATTGTGTGCTTATCGCGCCGCTGCGCTCTACTATCCGTGTCAGCCAGTATACTTTTCACATTTCTCTTTCAGAATTTAATGGTTTTCTTCTCTATTGTAATAAATCTGTTTTTTAAACAAAATAACTGTTTCAGGAAATGTTTGGCTCTGCCTAAAGTGTTTCGACACTAAAACTTAATATCATTTTATGACTCTGTCTGCACTTGTCGCCATATTCAATTCTACGATCAAACATGTTGGGCGAGAGCACGTGAGGAAAGTGTTTACGATTGTTGGAGAAACTATCAAAGACCCATAGCTGGAAAATGCCAGACAAGCTGTTAAAACAAATTCATGGACAAAGTATATGAAGAGATATGAGCTAATAAAGGATGAACTATGCATTTTTGGTGATCTCTTGACAGAATGGTCCTTCAGAGTAGACAGAATCGTCCTTACAAAGTCACTTATTGTCAGAGTGCTATAGTTAGTTCATGAGGGCCATAGGCATGAGGGGTATGAAGGCTAGGATTAGAGATACACTGAGGTGGAAGACCATTGACAAGCATGTCAAATATTGGGTCGATACTTGTCAGGGATGTCAACTTGTGAAAACTCAATCTCCACTTGAGCCTCTTCAATCAACAAAGTTACCATATAAGCCTTGGGAGCTTGTATCCATGGATTACATGGGCCCATTATCATTGGGCCATTATTTGTTAGCGATTGCTGATTACTACCGCAGGTACATGATAGTCAAAATTGTAAAGGGTATCCATACAGAAACCACCATCCAGCAATTGGATGAAATAATTGCAGAAGGGCCAATGGAAACACTGTTGTGTGACAATGCAGTCACCTTTAAGAGTGCTGAGTTTGCTGAGTATCTGTCAACGTACTCAGGGTCTAAACCAAGATTGAAAAAGAGAGCTGAGAACATATCTGCAAGCACATTACACACTACTTCACACTCAACCCCTGGAGTACCTCCTGCAGATCTGTTCAAAGGAAGAAAGGTGCAGTCCAAATTCCAGATGTCAGAATCCAGCTTGCAGTTAATGACCTCCAAGTTTCGGACTGAGATGCTGAAATGAAGGCCTCTGCAAAGGAATATGCAGATGAGAGGAGGCATGCATGACCCACAGATCTAGAGCTGGGAGATCAAGTTCGAGTTCAGCAACAAAAACAGAGAAAATTGACTCCAAGATTCAGCATTGACAAGCATACAGTAATATCTAGGAGTAGAAACTCAGTGGAAGTGATGACACCCAGTGGATCTGTGCTGAGAAGAAATACATCACATGCATCACACAGTTTTACCCAAATTCCTATTTCTTGTTTTTTTAACTTATTCCTATTTCTTTAATGTTTATTAAAAACTATGCTTTCTGGTTATGATGAAAAGTTGCAGGCTCAAGCACAAGAAATTAATTTTTTGATGAAAATATTTTTTCCTCATGAGCCTGCCCAAAAATGGGGGTGCTCAGGATAAACGAGTACTTACAAACAAAAAATTCAAGGTGAAAAAGCAATCATGCTGTAAAATCTAATTAGGTATCTCAGGTAATCAAAATACCATTAGTGTGGCCATTCATTATACTTGCCATGCAATCAAATATTACACCTCCTTACAGTAGCACCTAGGCCAAGCTACACATTCTAATGATACTATATTCCAACAGATTGAATTATGCTCTATCAAACCTGAAGTACTTCAGTTAATCTCACCAAATTTCAGTTTCTCCCTCGGAAACTCCAAATCCACCCTGTATGGCAGAAGATTGGCTTGCTCATCAATGTCCAGATCTGGATTTATATTAATCAAGTTTCCTTCATGAAACTCATTGATATCCTTTTCAGTGAGAATAAATCTTTTCCTCTGAAACAGAATGAATAATATAATACAGTAAGTGCACAACTTAGAAACAATACTGCACCTTGAAGTGAAAAAGTATTACAGCATATTTTGGATAGTAATAATAAGATAACCACTCAAAAGTATTAAAGAAATACATAGACCTCACCACGAGAAGTGCATAAACTATACTCCTAGCCATACATCACAAAAAACAATATCAGAAGTGGCATGAAAAAAATACTCATCCACTGAATATATAGCTTTAGAGACAAGCCAAGAGTGCATGGCAGACTTGAATTTGGCCAAGCTAGTTGTTCTGGTTGATAGAGGTAAATGGTTAAATAGTCTAATGCCCAGATTAGTCAGTGAATGATGGTTTTTTTGTTAACCTGCATTGGTTGAGAGAGAGGGTATTATTTTTCCTTGTACTGTAATTGTGTGTTGCACATGTTGTATAGAACACACAAAAAGTGAGAACCACTTTTACACAAAAAGTGAAAACCACTTTTCACTAATGCAAATATACTAGCATTACCCTGTATTTACATTTTGTCTTGTGTTTGCTTTGTTAAAGAAAATCCTGATAAATTCCCAATGAACTCCATACATCACGACAACTCCACCCGCTCAAACAATAACATACACGCCAGTCAGCATTCATACTCCCTTTTTACTAAATGCCCCTTTCACTCGGCCTCAATACTATACAATAAGTTGCCAAACAAGTTTAAAACCATCATCTCTCCAATGATTTTCAAAAGGAGAATCAAAGAATATTTAATTAAGAAATGCTATTATGATGCACGAGAATCTCAAAGTGATTGCATGTGAACAACTTTGTTTATATATGTTCATTAATATTGTTATGATGACATGTATTTTGAACAACTTTGTACATATAAATTATATGTTCATTAACATTGATGATTGATGACATTGCAATTCTTGTGTGTATATGTCCTGTCCAAAATTCTTGACGAAACCATGCTTGTACTGGCTAACGGTGTCATAAAAAGTATTATTATTATAACAGATGGAGATTCTCTTTTACATACATCAAAACTCTATATACATACATACTCTAAACAATTAGAATTTTCAATCATGTAAAAAGTAGATGACAATGTTCACAAGATAAGGATTTTGCAAGTATCCTAATAGCCTCTTTTTGCAAAATAAATACAGGTTTCACTTCAGGGGCATTCCCCCATATTTCCAGGCTATAATCCAAGTGGCTGTTAAAAAAAAGCACTGTTATACACATCTCATGAAATTGGGAATTAACAAGCTTAGCTTTCTTAAAATAAAAAGAGCTAATGAATGGCTCCTATAACTCATCCACATTATTGTATGAATATGGATATAAATCACAAAGCAATTAGGCTACCGGTAACAATGAAAGTCAGCTTTCTTTTTGAAGCAATGATTTTACCACCTGAGTAATATTATTGTGACTTTCAGTCAAAAGATTATATGTAGGGACACCGAAAAATGGTGAATAAAAATCATCAAAAGCGGTGTTTAAAAATGACAAATAGGTAAATAAAATTGTTTTAAAAAGGTGAATGCTGTGTTTAATGTAGGGAAAAAGGAGTCTTAAAGGAAGGGTTTTTTAAATATTATTAATAATGACTTCATACCAATGTGAACAAACAGTTAATAGTACACACATTTGAGATCCAATACAGAAGTTATGGCTACCCTACTCAACATAAAAAACACAGTAGGCAAAATTAAGTTAAAGGCAAATTAATGATATAATGGTAATAACAATAACAGAGTGGAGTAGTGAACTGCAGGTAATGAAGTTCGATTCCTAAGCTGTTTAAATTTTTTCTTTCAACCATTGAATAAAAAACATCATCCTTCATTTCCAACCTTTGTGGGTGGATACTGACTTTTTTGTACTTCTATCGCTTCAACTAGATAAACAAATGCGTCACTCAAAAATACACTGTAAAGTTAACGTAATGATTCCACAATTTAATTCTGTAATATAAATATTTTTCCAATCATTTCCTTTCGCCAAATTTAATTATTTTTTTTACTTTTAATTTGGCATGAAATTTCTGATAATCTATTTTTTTAACTGCCTACTAGCATTACTCTAGGAATACAGCACGGCTGTATTCTTAGGTAGTGCTAAGGATCGAACTCGCGACTGGCAGTACACTAGCCATCATTTTTAACAACTACGCTCTCACAGGTTCACGGGAATATGGCGAATGTAGGCGACCCGCATGACTTTCCGCTTAATTTTTTTCTCGCACATCCGGGCCTATGGAGAAAAAGGTCAAGACGAGTATTTTTTATTTTGTTTTCCTCGTTTGTGGCACGGAAAAAATCTTCTTCTCATTTCGTGACCCGAGTTACTTAACCTCTCCTTGTTGGTATCTATCATACGTACATTCCATTCCCGGGGCGCATCCATCACGAGGCCGCGAGATGTTAAAATCTCCGATCTTAATTTTTACTGTCCCTGGATATGATATCAGTAGCGAATGAAATGAAAGACCCGTGGTTCTTTGGATCCGACCCGACCATCCTTAATTTATGAGTGGTACATTTGTAAATATAATCTTACTCCATAATCTACCCTGGTGCTCTTGTCCCCTGTCTGTAATTGGCAGGCATGTTAAATGAGGGTTAGACCAATGGATCTATAGAGGTTTAAGTGCCAGGGGGGGGCTTCAGAAGGCCCCCACCCACCCCTCCAATTTACATTTTTTTTAAATCTAATCCGATCACCTTAGTAGAGAGTGAACTCAGTAATATTACACTATGGACAATTTGGTAAGATGAGCAAGATCTAAAAGGAATCCTGTGAAATGAAAGATGAAACCTTGCCATTACACAAAAACTTTATTGACAACCTATGTTTCGACTTATGAAGTCATCATCAGGATGACAGAATCTTAGACCCAAATACTTAAACATGCTGTTAATTTTTCATCCTTCAATGTAGACCTTTTGCACTCACCCTTTCTAAAATGATTTGCCGAAGAAGACAGGCCACCACCAAAATGAGCAAGATCAGTATAACTGAAACTATGACTGTAATCTCATGGTCTCGTGCTGTAATAGAATATTAAAAATTTTAATGCCATCCGCAGAGGACTTCTCAGGTTCCAAACACTATCATTTACTTTACTCAACAGGTCAATTCCACTTGCCTGAATCAATAACTTCCAGTATCACAGACCTTTGGATTTCCCCATCGCCATTTTTGACTATGCAGGAATAATTTCCTGAATCTTTAATATCAATATCATTAATCATCAAAATTTGCTTGTCATCACTTCCAGGGAAACTGATGTACTGGTCACCCTAAAGGAGAAAATTCAACCTCACTAACTCAAAGAGAAAAGCTATATGTGTTACTAATAAGCTTCCATTAGCATGCGTGTCATTTTTAACAGGCATGCTATCAATGCAGATAAAATATCTCTTTCTCAAAGTTTTGCTTCCTCTGGCAGTCAAAAATAATTCCAGTAGAAGATCGATAATCTGTAATTCTAGACAATGGAAGGCCGTCAAGAATTGTGCGAAGTTCATTTTTTTATGCCACCCCACCACAATGACCTTCATCCATGCCTCTTTCCCATCCTGTTGCGCCAGGAGTGAGTCCCATTGTAGTCAGGATTCAATTGTTGAAGTGAAGTAACCCTCACCATTTTCAGTGCCCTTTTAGTGTCATCTGGTGCGCTCATGTTGAACTGCACTAATGCTACCACCTAGTATTTTTCTGTTTTACTCACTAGTCGTTGCCTGTTCTTTTTCATGTGTGCACGTGCAGTATGTAAGAAGCTCAATAAACGTGTTAAACATAGTCTTTCCTTTGCCGATTCCGATCAACCACATCACGTTATGGCCCAGGCACGTCTCGAGACCGCATTGGAGTAAAATTCCTTCCGACATAGGGCAAATCAATCGGCAAATACGTTAAAGGTCATCGCAACGGAAAGAAACTCAAGATGTGCGACCCTGCAGGGTCGTGTTAAAATCAGTCTTTCCTTTGCCAATTACTATCAACCACATCATCAATTTCCAGTGTGTATCCATCATTTTATGAAACAAATAATTGGTGATTTCATATAGCACTCCCTAGTAAATTCCCTGATGAATTCTTCTTCTTTGCATGGAAATGTTCAACATTAAGTATTTACAATTACATGTAGTTTTGATTTAGAAAAAGAAAACATCCAGACCTATTTTTCTGGATTGGCAAGTTGTAATCTCAGTTGCATTTTAAAAGAATCGCAGGAAACAAGAGTTTAAAGTGAAAATAGAAACAAGCAGGAACACTGGAAACTAATTGTGATCTCAACAATTCAAGCCTCAAGAAATTTTACACCTACAATGGAATCAAACTGTCAGAGGGTCAGTTCCAAGCTGTCAAAAATGGATGAAATTTATAATGACTCAACCACACTTACCTTGTACCAGTAAATCTCTGGTTTGGGGATGCCCAAAAATTCACAATTAAATTTAACTGATGTTCCAGGGTATACTTTCCAATAAGGTTTCTCCTCTCTTATAAAATGAGGACGTTTTCTTGCTGCAAATTATACACAATGATATATGTATTTTTACAACTGGATGCTTTTGAAAATATGAGAAAAATGAGACCAACCACCGATCAACTTTCAGATTTTACCTAAAATGCACAAAGATTGGGAGCAATATCAACAGCAGGATACAGAACTAACCTGTCACATCAATGTATATGGATTCATTTCGTGAACCATAGCAATTTTTTGCAGAGCATGTCAGAACTCCTGAGGTGAAGACCATTAATCTTGTTTTAACAGTGTCATTGTTTACACCTGGAATCATCTGTTGAATAATAGGAATGTTAGTTGCATGATAGGAGATTTAGATAAATTATACTGAGGATCAGTGACACTTACATCGAACACACTGAAAGAGGGCAGGTAGAAGATAATTCCTAAGCACATCACAGCACAGGTTAACAATTCAATCCCGACTGCATAAATTTTTTTCTGAAATTCTAAAAGCTTCTGAGGATCAAGTTAGTGTGTTGGCTTCCAATCCAGAAGGCCCAAGTCCAAACACATATGTAAAGGCCCTACCTATGGCAGCACTCGAGCAGCACAAAGGGAAAGGCTAGAGAACTGAGAGCCCTCTCATCTCACCCAGATTGGAATCCAAACAGTGGCAGAGATTTCTCATTCGTTTACTAATTCCTACTTAAGTGTTTTGCGGAGAACACTTTTAGTTCTGCACTCAGTCAGTTAGATGGGATGTTAACTTGCCAGTTAGATGGGTTGTTATGTTCACGGTTAATAGAAATCTTTAGAATTAAAAAAAAAGATAGTGAGAATAATAGCAAATGCTCCCAACATAGTTGTAAAGATCCTCCTTGTAAAATATAAAATAATACCTGAACCTTGAATACATCTTTTCTGCTTAATTTCCTATGCATATTAAAACTTCTGTTACTGAATTCAGTCTCAATATGGCAATACATTGACCTATTACTAGGAGGAAAGAAGATATTAATGTTGAGAGATCCCCGGTAGTGGTCACCAGGGAGTAAATACATAGGCATCCATGTTTATAACAACTTGCCCCTCTATACTAAGGAAATATATATATTTTGTCAAGATTTAAAAAAGAATTACTCAAATACTTATTAAGAAATGTTTTTTTCTAGGGTTGGGGCAGGGATTCGAAGACTCGGTTGAATCCATGGATTCGAGATTCGATCGAATTCATGGTTAAAAGATTCGATCGAATCCAAATATTCGATCGAATCAAAGGATTAAAGATTTGAATATCTGTCGAGCGGATTCTATGTACCAGTGGCGGAGAACTACAGTAAGTCCTCGACTTACACGGGTCTGAGTTACACAGATCCTGAGTTATGTGTATGTTAGTTACGCGTTATGTATGTTACGTATGTTAGTTACAACAAAATCAGAAGTTATGGGTAATCATATTTATTTTAGATTTAAATATCCAGTGAAAGAAATGTTGGATTTGTGTTACTCTTGGCTTTGCCATATTATGTTAATTTAAAACGGCCTCTCAAAAGATGGCGTTTTCTGTAATTGTCAACGATTGCCGCCTTGAAAGCGGCACCACTAATGATTAAAAAATGGTCAGGTAGTTGTTTCAACTTACATGGATTTCTACTTCTTGTTTTGCTGTAATGGACAACAGGTGACATATATGGAGTAGATAATTAGTTACCTGTCAACTTATGCGGGAAGGTCAAACTAAGCCGAAAAAAAGACGTTGATGTCTGAACACATTAGACTTTTTCACCATCACAATGATCAAATATCACTTATCGAACGATGTAATGTCTCAAGCTAGAGTTGGCGTTCTGAACACCCGTAGTTTGGCATCAACTCTTGCATGCTTGGCAATGAGTTGCGGGTTGTCATGCAGTTGAATCTGTCGCGGCAACGGAAACGTGGAGAAACACAAGCATGTCACCGGTTAACTGAAAACTCACGTAACTCCGGATCCACGTAACTCGGATCCACGTAAGTCGAGGACTTACAGTACTCGCTCGTTTTTAGCATTTAAATCGTAAATACCATGGTAGGGAATGTTGAAGCAGCATATTGTGAACTAATAATTCTTGTCCACAATGGAATTCTTCGAAATTCCCCAATCTGAAAATTCTAACAAAAAAGTTCCTCTGCATTCTTCCAGCAACAGTATTTTTAGAAAGAGCCTACAGTACTGCTGGAAATTTCGTTGATAAAAAAAGGTCAAGAGACAGGGGGTGGGGGACACGGCACCCCCCATAATTACCAGCATCTTTGCTTCTCCATAATTATTATTTCCCTGATGACGTGCCCTGCAACGGGTATGAAAGCTTGGAGAACAACAATGCCTGTCCCACAGCAGCTACCGAAAGAGACAAATGGACATCACTGAGCTCATTTTATGCTGCTTGTGTTAACATATTTAACTCAGCTTATAATTTTCTATTACTAGACATAGGGGCAGCTTAAGGTTCCAAAATAGTATTTATCAGGTGGCAGTATAAGAAAAAAACATTATACATTTATTAGCAAACCAACTTCTTTCCAATTTTATGTACAAATCTAAGGGCTACCATCCCGTGGGCTCATACTACTGTCACTCACTGGTGGATCATGCCTGGGTGAACTTGTTAACAGTCAGCACTACAACTTAAGTTTTGGATTCAGTTCTCCAAACTAAAAGGGTATCAAGCATGAAATTCCCACTTATCAGGGGTACTTTAATTATCAAGGGTACTTTAACTATCAAGGGTAAAATTCCCCATCTGAGGATAAACATGAAGCAAAAAAGGGCAGTTTGTGTATAGGTGTTACATGCTATGAAGACGCTATTTAAAAAAATAAATTAATATGCTGACTATAGTTTTTCTCTGCAGGGATCAGAAGGGAATGTGATAACTAGTAGTTTTGTTTAAATAATTCCTTACAAACTAATAAACTTATTCACATGCTTTTACATTAAGAGTAAAAACTGTAAAAAGCATCAGTTATCGGATACATGTAAAATTAATTACTAAGAAAGCTTATTCAGTGATTTCAGCTTATACAAAGACCACAAAACGTGTCCAGAAAGCAAGGCATACATAACAAAATGTATTCAAGATAATCAAAATATCATGCAAAATGAATGAAAGATTAAATTAGGTACTTACACCCAGATCTATGTCCTGATCAGAGCAGTTGCCATTACTGGAGCAATTACGAAAAGACCAAGTTACATTTGATGTTGGGAAGGCATATAACCTACAGTAAAATTCATAAGTTTCTGAGTGGATGTACATTGTGTCATTTCCTGACAATGAAACTGAAGGAGGAGCTGTAAAATCAATGGAACATTGGCACCAATTAGAAAATTTCAGTACTTCATTACCAAATGGCATTTACTTTGATACATATTGAAGAAAACTCTGGGGCCTTTTTAATGGTTCAAGATGGGCAAATTATTTGAGATAACACTAAGGGATTATGCTTTTGGGGGTTTGTGCGCCCCCAAAACTGGTGACCCCGACGTGATCGAAGTGTAGCCGTTCCGAGGCCACGTGGCCTTATCGTTGTGCGACGACAGTTTTCTTTGAGCATAGTGTTTCGCCCGAAATATTGTTCGTTTCGTGCTCGGATATCGTTCTTCTGTGAGTACATTGTTTGATTCACGCGTTAGGATTTACCGCGAGTCGAGATGCCGACGGATACGACCGCCGCCGTGGCGAACCGCGTCGCCCTGAGGATACCGCCATTCTGGCCCGAAAGGCCAGCGTTATGGTTTTCCCAACTCGAGGGCCAGTTCAATTTAAATGGCGTGACGGAGGACATCACCAAGTTCTGGCACGTCGTCAGCGCCCTTGACAGTTCGTATGCAGCCGAAGTGGAGGATGTAATTACGAACCCCCCAGCCGAGCACCGGTATGTGAAGATTAAGGAGGAGCTCATCAGGAGGCTTTCGGCGTCTCAGGAGCAAAATATTCGCCAACTGATCGAGCGGGAGGAAATAGGCGACCGAAAGCCCTCCCAATTCCTCCGCCACCTACAACAGCTGGCTGGGAGCAACGTCCCAGACACCTTTCTCCGGTCCTTGTGGGTTGGACGCCTGCCATCCCACTTGCAACCCATCCTCGCTATGCAGGACAGCATGGATTTGGACACAGTGGCCCGCCTGGCGGATCGAGTGCACGACATCACTCCACGACCTCAGGTTTCAGCCGTCTCAGCCAGCGACGCCCTCATCACTACGCTCCTGCAGCGCGTCGAGGATCTGAGTCGCCAAGTCGCCGCTTTGTCCACCTCTATCCCCGCGGCGAGGTCGCGCTCGCGTCCCCGCAGTCGACCCCGTAGCAGCAGCAGCCGGCAAGGCTCCCGCGCCAACTCCCCCCACGGTGGCATGGAAGGCCGCCTGTGCTATTTCCACTACCGTTTCGGAGCCGACGCGCGGAATTGCCGATCCCCGTGTTCCTTCCGTGCTCCACAGGCGGAAAACATGTAGGGCGGTCGGTGGACGCGGCCTCCGACCCCTGCCCGCCGACTTGCCGCCTGTTTGTCAACGATCGCGCGACGGGGCAAAGTTTCCTCGTGGATACAGGATCCGACTTGTGCGTGTTTCCCAGGAGCCTAGTAAAGAGTCCGCGAGAGAAGACCACCTACGAGCTGTTTGCGGCAAATAGTACGGTGATTGCCACATACGGTTGGACGACCTTAACTTTAAATCTGGGGTTGCGCCGTGAATTTATGTGGCGTTTCGTCGTCGCCGATGTCGCCAACCCTATAATAGGCGCCGATTTTCTCAAGCATTATGCATTGCTTGTGGATATACGCCGCAAGCGTCTGGTGGATCCACTCACCACCTTAGGTGTCAATGGACGCACGCCAGTCTCCGCGTGCGGCGGCGTGAAGGCTATCAGCGGGGATGGGCATTACCACGGGATATTGCGCGAATATCCAGGCATTACTCGGCCCGCCGGACGACCTCAGTCCGTTAACCACGACGTGGTGCATTTTCTTCACACGACGCCTGGACCACCTACCTCTTGCAAACCCCGGAGGCTTGCACCGGACAGGTTGGCCGCCGCCAAGTGCGAATTCCAGGAAATGCTTCGCCTGGGAGTAGCACGGCCATCAAAAAGCGCTTGGTCATCACCGTTGCACCTCGTACCGAAAAAGAACGGTGAATAGAGGCCATGCGGGGATTATCGCGCCCTGAACTCGCGGACCGTGGACGATAAGTACCCTGTGCCGCATATCCACGACTTCACCCACGCCCTCCTCGGCAAAAGTGTGTTTTCGACCTTAGACCTAGTCCGGGCATACCATCAAATCCCGGTTAATCCCGCCGACGTCCCGAAAACTGCTGTGACAACTCCGTTCGGCTTGTTCGAATTTCCCCAAATGTGTTTTGGATTAAAAAATGCTGCCCAAAGCTTCCAGAGATTTATGGATAGTGTCGTGCGCGGTCTGGATTTTGTGTACGTCTACATTGACGACGTGCTTGTGGCATCCTCCTCCGAATCAGAGCATGAGGCGCACTTGCGCGAGCTATTTTCCCGTTTCGCGAAATACGGAATCCTAATCAACACATCGAAGTGCGTGTTAGGTGCCTCGGAGGTGAAGTTTTTGGGCCATTTAGTAACCTCATGTGGAATTTGCCCTTTAGAGGATAAAGTGTCCGCAGTGATAGATTTCCCTGAGCCAGCCACAGTGACGGAACTGCGGCGGTTCCTTGGGATGGTGAATTTCTACAGGAGATTCATCCCAAACGCTGCAGCAATTCAGGCCCCCCTTCATACCGTCCTCGGAAAAAAAGTGAAGGGTAAACACCCCGTCGAGTGGTCTCCCGAAATGAAGCAGGCATTCGCTGATTGCAAGGCAAGCCTTTCCCAGGCGGCTCTTCTATCCTACCCTGACCCTTCTCTCCCTCTTGCGATCGTGACGGACGCGTCCGAAGTCTCCATCGGAGCGGCCCTCCAACAACAGTGTGATACCGGGTGGAAACCACTAGCGTTTTTCACTCGAAAGCTAATCGCGGCCGAGAGGAACTATAGCGCTTACGACCGCGAGTTAATGGCAGTTTATGGTGCGATCCGCCATTTCCGGCATATGGTAGAGGGAAGGAGCTTTACAGTGCTAACTGACCATAAACCCCTCATCTACGCCTTTCGCCAAAAGGCCGACAAGTGCTCGCCCAGACAATTCCGCTATCTGGACTACATATCACAATTTACTACGGACATACGCCACGTATCCGGCGAGGAAAATGTGGTGGCAAATACGCTGTCACGAGTGGAAGCGATCGGTGCCGCTGTAAGCCACGAAGCCCTCGCTTTGGCTCAACAGACCGATGAGGAACTAAAAACGGAACTCGAATCCAACTCCACTTCCCTCGTACTGCGAAAGACCTTTTTCCCGGACGCTCAGGTCCACATATATTGTGATTTTTCCGGTGCCGCCGCCAGACCTTACGTACCCAGTGCACTCCGACGGCAAGTTTTTTATTCCTTGCACTCCCTGTCCCACCCGGGTGTAAAGGCATCAGTTAGGCTTGTGACGGAGCGATTTGTGTGGCCTTCCCTCAACAAGGACTGTAGGACGTGGGCACGCGAGTGTATTCCGTGCCAGAAGTCCAAAGTGTCGCGGCATGTGTTCCCTCCCGTCGGCAAATTCATCGCCCCGGGGTCACGGTTTGAGCACGTCCACATTGACATCGTTGGACCCATGCCTACCTCTCGCACTTTTCAGTATTGTCTCACCTGTGTAGATCGTTTCACACGTTGGCCGGAGGCGATACCGCTACCGGACATATCCGCGGAGACGGTCGCAAGAGCGTTTTTCCGCGAGTGGATTTCACGCTACGGGACTCCAGCCAGAATCACCAGCGACCAGGGACGACAATTCGAGAGTCGCATGTTCCACCAACTGGCAGACATGTGCGGGGCCAAGCACCTACGAACGGCGGCATATCATCCTGCCGCGAACGGTATGGTGGAGCGCTTCCACCGGCAATTAAAGGCTGCCATTCGCTGCCACGAGACCACAAGCTGGGTGGACGTCTTGCCCGGAATCCTCCTCGGTCTACGCGCCAGTTGGAAGGATGATCTTTCCTGCACGTCCGCGGAAATGGTTTTCGGAGAGCCTCTAAAACTCCCGGGTGAATTCCTGCGTCCCTCGTCCAGCAGCACCGTAGACGACCCGACTGATTACGTGATTCAGCTTCGGTCACACGTCAGGAGGTTGACTCCAGCACCGGCATCGCACCACGGGGCCCGCAAAATATTTATTTTTCGGGATCTTGCCACCTCCTCGCACGTCTTTGTGCGGAATGACCGCACGCACGGGACGCTGCAACCGCCATATGACGGCCCCTTCGAGGTCCGCCAGAGGAAGGACAGGGACTACTTACTCAGGGTCAGAGGACGCGATACATGGGTGTCCCTGGAACGCTTAAAGCCAGCATTCGTCGTCAACAATGACGGGGTGCTGGCCGACAGCCGACGTTCCCCCGATGACGACATGATTCAGGGTACGAGACCACCGTACCCGCCGGGACCCCATGGACCAGACCCACCAGACCAGCCCGCTGCCCACCAACCGGACCCTCAGGCCAACCTACCCGAGCAGAGGACCACCAGATCCGGGCGACGAGTCCATTTCCCGCCCTACCTGGCGGACTACAGCACCTGAGTTTTGTTTTTTTTTTCTTTTCTCTTCCTCTCCTCTCACGCAGGGCTAATTACTGCCAGGGGGTGTGTAGCAGCCAAGGCGGACAGACGATGCGGCGCAATTCGCCATTCAGTCATGGAGAGTGAGCGCCCGATCCGCCAGAGGGGAGCAACGGCAACGCGAGGAAAGGAGAACGGAAGTTCTCCCGCGGCCATTGAGACATTCGGCTCGACCGACGCACGGATCCGCCGGCAGGCGCCAATTGTTGTAGTTCAGCGGCACAATAAATACGCTCTTACCAGAACGGCTATTCTTCACATTATTTGTGGGCGCACAAACCCCCAAAATGCTCTACAAAGGACTATGATTCCAAATAACAGCAAAAGCCAAAATAGTGCTCTATCATATCACTATTCTCGGAGCTTATTAAAAATAAATAAATAAAGGCAGGTAAACACAATGAAAATTACTAATCATGATTTCAAAACTCCTTCAGCAATCAGAGATTATACAAGATCCACATTATGGCACCAGAGCATACATTCTTGGGATCAAGTTTTCTAAAAAATGAAAACTGACATTTGTTACTGTGTTCTATGTAGCTTAGGTACATACATTGTACTGCCACAGATTTCGTGCAATGAAGTCAAAGTTTTATTTCTTTAATAATCTATATTTTGAGCAAGATATCATTTCTGCCATCTCAAATCCTAAATATGTAGGTATTAATGAATTTTGGCAAAACTCGCTTGATATTAACCACATTCGTGAGATACTTAGGGCTACAATTAGCATTACTGGGGCCAAGTTATTACATAAGGTGAGGTGAAAAGGTAGGATCTACTACACAACAGGAAAATGAGGTAGGTGGGTTAGTGCAGAGTTGGTGTGTGACATGCAGGAAATAAAGATAAGTTTTTGCTATCACTTAAACCCAATATGGTGGATTCACCTGACTTCTGTATTTGTAACACACATCACTGTTGAAAGTTTATACGCAATAAAGCTGGTCACAGGCGTGACCTTACTTCCACCTTTCACTTGTTTCCTCGACCTGCCGTCCCCCCCTTTAGTTCTCTCCTCTCCTTTGAGAAAGGTGGTAGTGGCCACCGAAATATCGGAAATTATTTTTGTGAGTGTCCTTTTTTTTATGTGCCTTATACTTTTGTCACGCCTGTGACCAGCTTTATTGCTATTTGTGTCTCGCACTGCGAATTTCCCGTGAACATTTATATATATATATATCTATATACAGAGCATGGTGTGGGATTGCCCAACGCAGCAGAAAAGTTCACATGTCAAAGCATAAGAAGTGTAATAGCAGCACCAGAAATATGTTCCATGAAATTGGTTGTCAATGTAGTATCAAAAACATTTTAAAAATATTTCTATTAATTCAACCTGTAAGGTGTCTCTTCCAATTTTGAATTATTAGAATTGTTTCCAAGAAACCATTTTTCATAATAGCTCAAAAATTGCAAGGGTAATTTCTCCGACTTTTTCTACAACAGTCAAGTTATAAACAGATTTTGATTATTTATAACAATTAAATTTTATTGAAACTGTCTTTTGGGCTGCAAATCCTGAATAACATGAGTCATAAAGCATGCTTACCCGCTAACTTTCACACCTAAAGAAAATTTTAATAAAACTGTAGTTATTTTTGGTGATAAAATTGTTAATTATGATTACGAAGAAAGCTATGAATTTTTGTAATAATATTTATCCCTGGACCAAAACTCTACCTCGTAACACTTTCCCGTCAACATTGATATCATCAAAACATGAAGGGAGAAGATTCTTTGCATAAGACTGCTTGAGGAAGAGACATATCCAGGAACCAAGATATGCTTATGTGAATGATGTATGATACCAGGGTAATGCAATCGAAATAAGTTACATTTTATAACTCTGCTAACAAAAGTGAAAAATCAGTAAGGCATTCAAAAAGTATCTCAAAGACCAGTACAGAAGAAATCATTTTCAGCATGGGTCACTCTATCGAAAATAAGGCATGATCTTTGACAGATGAAAAAGAGTACTTGGGGTTTTATTTTAAATTTCCAAAAGATGAATACAATAGAAATGCTGAATGAAATCACCTCCAAATATTTTAGAGCATTATACACATTCTCTGAGATGGCATTTTTGAAGAAATTTCCATAATTTTAAGAAATACATAAATTTTTTAACTAATTCTTAAGTTATGCACAGATTATTCATTTTCCATTAACTCGCTCATTCACAAAGTTTATGAACAGAAGAGGGCCAAGGATGGAACCTTGGTGAGTCCTCAGTTTTATATTCTGAATGGTGGATAGCAGATTCAAAAATTTCACAAACTGATACCTGCCAGTTAGATAAGACTCAATCCAGCCAAGGGCCTCCCCCTAATTCCAATTTTGGCCAGCATATGGAGAATGTTACCAGGATTTACTGCACCAAATGCTTTAGACAAGTCATAGGATATTCCTAGGGAGTATTCACTATGATCACAGGCATGGTAGATCAAGTTCAACAACTGGAAAGCAGCCATATTTGTTGACCTGGCTCTCTTAAAACCATGCTGAGAGTCATGAAAGATATAATAAGTTTTTGATAAGTCACGAAAGATATGATTGACATCTTCCATTGACTTTGTGGTGATAAAAATATCTAATTTTGTGTGTTGTTAGCAGTGGCTACCTATGTTAACAGGATGTGGTCTTGACTAGCAGTTTTCACAACAATGCTCTCCATAATGCTCATGCTATCAACTGTGTGGAATACCCTGCAATCAACAAATGCAGAATACCATATAAACTTATCAGATGCTGGCAGCCAATGAGTAGACACCTTTTAGTGTGACTAATGTAATGCTTATCCATGGAACAGTTAAATCACAACAACAAGTAGAACTATAATTCAAAAAAATCTCATTACGATACTTAAAAGAGTAAAAATACTTTCAGATTAACCAATCATATTTGGTATCAAGGTCTGAGGATTCTCAACCATGATTCCAAATTGAAATGTATTGAAATTAAGGCCAATGCATGTATACATCATTTCCTTAAGAAGAGGAACTTGTAAACATACCATTAATGTTTAGGGTGAAATTCTTCCGATTTTCAGTATTTCCTGCTTTACCAAAAAGAGTGTAGATACCAGCATCATTAATATCCAATTTGGTGATATTCAAAATGACTTCAGCTTGCATGACGTGAATGTGATATTTACTACCATTTTTTATTTCTTTCCCATTAGGGAGGTACCAATGAAAACTAGGCTTTGGGATTGCCTTGTAAGTTGCTGAAATCACTGCCCAGGACTTGTTCAACTTTGCAGGAATTTCAGTTTTATGAACAGTTATGTACAAGTGACTTTCATTTTTACCTGTAATAAATGGTGGAAAATATTTTTTTTGAATTAGTGTACATTAGCAAAATTGAGTATAGCTTCCATTGTACAGACTAATGCACTCAAATTTCACCAAAAGAGTGAGATTAGTGATGTGATGGATCCAGGATTTTCTTCGGATCCCAATCCTTGCCTTGGTTTCGGATCTTTGTCTCGGTTTCGGATCCTTAGTTTCAAATACTGGATTCTTAATTTCATTTCCTTTTTAATCCTAGTATTTCTACAAAAACAAGTAATTTACTGTAGAGAAAAAATCATCTTCGTATGATCTCTGTGGATAATGTTTTCCTGAATCACGATTTGCTGATGCATTATATATTATTACTCCTTATATGAAGTTAACTTTCCTTATCAATTACTCATCAAGCAATACATTTTTTAAACCTGTACTACTATTATTTAGAGTGCAGTTAAAAGAAAAATAGCTTCCATTAATTTTCATTAATAGTTGAATTATTTTCCAAAAAATAAACTTCCATTGATGCCATATCATATTACCCTCTATACAGAAATTATAAATGCAATTATAGAAAAAAAATACTTCCAAGTGTATCACATTCCAAGAAAAATAAAATAGAGAACATTAAATAATAAACAAAATCAAAAACTAAAATTAATTCCGTGCAGCACAGGTTTACATTAATTTCTTCCAGCGTGGGTGCTGTCGTAAATCAAATTCCTTGAATACTTTCAAATTCTCTTTTAGAATCACAAAAAGCATTTTAATGAGGTCAGGAGATTCTATTTATGGAATATCTGGGGATTCCATTTTTAAGATGAAGAAATTATTGTAGAATAGTTCAAACTGGTGAACTAGTAGTTTTGCAATGTCTTGTTAATAATAACCTTTCAAAGGAATTTTGTGAGTTTTATACTCATAAAGAGAGGTTGTGTAACTCGGATCTTGAAATGAGTTAAAAGTAGAGAGTGGTGACCTAAAAAAATATTTATTCAGGAGTAGCTAAGAAATGCTTTGACTGACGTTTAAAACTAAACTAATATGTTTCGTTTCGAATTGTCATTGAAAGAAAAATAGAAGGTCTGCATTTTGGTCGGTTCGCACTGCGGGGGTTTATTTAGACCTTGGAAGAAAATACATTATCAGGAACGAAACTATACTTTTCAAAGCTCCTTCGCTCCTAGAAAGAAATTGAAGACGATAAAATTTACGATATCACTGAAAGAAAAATTAAAACCAGGATATGGATCGACTCGCGACCGGCGGTACGTACCGCCGGTACAGTGTACACTAGCTCTAATTTTTAACAACTACGCTATCATAGCGAATCTGGCAAATTTAGGCAACCCGCGAGACACTCGCCTTCATTTTCTTCTCGCGCATCTGGGCCTATGGAGAAAAAAGTCAAGACGAGTATTTATTTAGTTTGTTATAGTCTCATCTTCATCTGATTTCATCACCCGAGTTTTTCAACCTCTCCTTGTCAGTATATACCGTACCTACATTCCATTCGCGGGCCGCATCGATCACTAAGCCGCGAAATTTTCAAATCTCCGATTCGGATCTAAATTTATACAGTCTTCAGATAAGATTTCACTAGCGAGTGAAATGAAAGATCAGTGGATCTTTGGATCCGACCCGACCATCCTTAATTTTTGAGTGGTACGTTTGTAAATCTAATTTAAACAATAAAAGTATAATAAAGTGAGTAATTCAGATTAAAGGGCTGGAAATTGAAGTTAATAATATTTTCGATGCGATGACTGAAAGAAAAATTTTAACTGCGGTAGGGATCGAATTTCGCGCAGTACACTAGCTCTCGTTGTCCGCCTGATCGCGGTGAAGCGCGCGCCACCCGCGTGGCATTTACGTAATCTTTTTTCTCGTGATACCGGGGTAGTGGGGGAAAAGGGTCATATTTTTTTTTATTTTGCTTCTAGTTGCACGGAAAAATTTTCATCTAATTTCGTGACCATAGTTAGACAACCACTCCTTGCCTATATTTACCGTAACTGCATTCCATTCACGGGGCGCTTCGTTCGCTAGGCCGCGAAAATTTAAAATCTACGATCCGGATCCGATTTTACACTGTCTTTGGATCCGGATTCGGAACCGAATAAAATGAAAGATCTGCGGATCTTTGGATTCGACGGATCCGATCCGACCATCCCTAAGTGAGATAGTTGTTGTTAATAACACAATAATTTGATTTATGCATAGCCACATGTGAATCACATGAAATATTATTGGAATTAGGGCTGAGATAATACAAATTCTCAATGAATATGTCATAGGCTCATGATGGTCTGTTGAACACATGAAGCACGTAGAGAAGGATGTAAAATGGAATTATATAAATAGGAAGCTGATAGGAGAAGCAAATGGAGAGCTACATCAAAGCAGCCTCATCATCGTGACCCATGATGATGACGATAAGCTGATTGAATGAAATGTAATGAGTAAATTTATTATTGCTGTTCATACTGAGCAATTACTTAAAATTACTTCTTCATTATAATGAAAATCAACCAACATTATGTAGCTCACCAAATACTTTAATGTATACTGAGGCTGAAATATTCAATGTTGCATAATTAGCAGCAGCACAGGAGTAGTTTCCCTCGTCTTCTCTCTGGACAGATATTATTGTCAGCAAACTGGTATCCTCTGTGCAGACATAATTTTCATGTATTCCTAATTTTTCATGTGTCATACAACCTCTCACAACTTTCCTTTCTCCACTCTATGACAGGAAAAAAAATTGCAATCAACATTATAGACAGCCGTGATAAATGTGAAATAGATAAGTAACAATGAGAATAAATAAATATTTAAAAAATTTCATCCAAACAACTTCAGGCCATACACAAAGAGTGGATGAATACACTATTATACATTGATTGACTGTGATCTACCACGCAGGGCACCCAAGTAGCCTAACACATTGGGACAATGTGGTAAAATTGGCTTTCATTAGCAATGCTTGCCAACAATGGCCCAAGGTAGGAGACCAATGAAGTATGCTCATTAGCAAGTCATTATTGGCCCCACATTGGCAAGCCTATATTGACTCCACATTGGCACATGGAAACCATTTTTAAAATGATTTGGTGATGATATTTCCCGACTGCACCCCTATTCGGTATGCAATCCGGAAAATTTATGAAAAATACTTTTCACAAATATTTTATATTGCACCATGTGTACTAACTGCTGATTCTAAGGTAACATACACGAATATGCAATGGAGCTTTTACATCAATTTCCTCGGTACCAACCCTGTAAAAGCTGAGCTGTCCTTCGTGCCAAACAGGACGGTTCTGTCCAATGGTGCTCTGAGAGACGCGGGGACCCGAGAATCCAGCACCATATTTTTAAGACAGCCGGGGAGATGGGTCGTTGCCTCCCCTGACCCCCCCCCCCCCCCCCCTCACACATCAAAGGGTGTAAATACCAAGCCCGAACGTCCGAAAGTGGAAACTGGGGGTCCGGGATGGTGTAGTGGCTAAAGTACTGGCCGGCTTCGCATCCTGGCAGTGAAAGATATTTTTCATAGATCATCCAAGCCCTAATTGTGTTTTGAGAACACTCGAGTACAGTACTCTGTCCGTCCGATGGGACGTAGGCGCCGTGGTCCCCTTGGTGACTTTTCGTTTAAAGCAAGCTAATGCCGACGCCAGGTTTCTCTCCACCCTTCCTCTTCTACCTTCCATTCCCATCCTCGTACCTTTCCTCCCAGTCTGAAGCGCCAATTAGAGCAGAAAGAGACTTGAAAAATAGATGAGACGAGATAAGCGGGAACTCTGTGCACAGCCGCCTCTCGAGACTAAACTTGGTTGTCTGAAATTTGTTTGTCTGAAACTTGGTTAAAACCATCCATTTCGGATGCAGTGGTACAACTTCCCGCGTTTAATTTAATTAGACTTGATAGACATGAGAAAATTAGCGGTTGTGTTGGTGTGTATTTATTCAAAATTTGAAAGGCAAAGTCTTATATTCCTCACCTCCACTTTACTCATCAAAGCCTGAATTTCTTATTGTGAAGTTTCAGGCGTCAGTGCATCGAATATCCTCTTAAGTATTCTCTACCGTCCATCTAAATGCTGTTTACTGAGTGACTGTGAATGTGCCTTGTTAAAATATTACTCCACCTTCAATAACCTTGTCATTGTTGGTGACTTTAACATCGACTTAAGCAGCAACTACTACGAAATTTTGTGCTTAAAAATATTTATTTTCAGCAGTAATCTACAGTTAATCCCGTTTGGACCTACCTATCACACCGCTACTAGCCATACCTTCCTAAACCTGTTGACGATTCTGATAAGGTAGTAAATTATACCATATACCCGGTTCCGTTTTTATCTGCCCATGATCTTATCTTTATTAAGAATAAGTTCTCCACTCACGTGGGTGTTTTTGACACCATCTTAGCACGTGAGCACGAATCCCTTATTTTAGGACTTCAGACCGACGGAACACAGGAAGGCAAACATGGGCTCTCTTGATATCCCATACATTTCCAAGTTTTGGTTGAAACTTCCATGCATGTGCTTCTCGGTGTGCTTGTGCATCAGGGTCTTTGGCTCTGCTTTCTTTATTTCGAGCTTTAGCACGTCCACCTTCGGTGACATGGTTGAAGTGTCGCCTGCGACTCTGCTGGAGGTAAGGTCCATGTCCAAACCGAGACCGTCTGCTGCCCTTTTGGCAACCTAGTATAGGAACACCCCTGTGCCAACACTTTCGGGCTTCTTTATGAGGAGAATAAGGGGGCCCCACGCCGTGGAACACAAGGCATGCCATTTAAAGGGCTATTCCGTTGGGAAGGCACTCCTGATTTAATAGACCTCTACCACATAGCTTTCTTGGATGACATTTATTATTATTAACATGGAGGCTCATATCAGCAGAAATGCACAAAGTCATAACTAAGCAAGTAGCTACTATTAACTGTTGATTTAGGTTTCCCAGTCGAAACGGGAGAGGCGATAAAGTGTTGGGGGAGCGTCAGAGCGGAGTGTTTTGGAAGTAGCGGCCGAGTGTTGTGGGAGGCTTTAGGAAGTGTCGCGGTAGTGTCCGGGGAGCAGATTATGGCGCACTGGGAGTGTTTTCGGGAGCGTTTCGGAAGCGATAGGGGAACGTCGACGCTGGTCCGCGGTCGGCGAGCTGCCTGGGAGCGTTCGACGCGCTCCAGAGAGCGCCGAGAAGCATTCGCGAGCCGTTCACGAAAACGTTGACTAGGGCATGCAATTGTACAGCGGAGCTGTACCCATGTAGCGTAACAAATTAGCCATCACAATAAAGGCTGATATCACAAAAAAATTAACTCAACTTGCATGGGATCATGAATAAAATGATCACGTTGATTTATGTTCACTCAATTCATATTATCATTCACACATATGCAATACAAAGCTACAACCTGGCCCTACGATTCCTATCAGCCAGCATTAACCGACCTGTCAATCTCAGTCTTTCGATAACGACTGTTTCTCGCTTTTCCGTTAGTAGTCGGGGGTTGGGAGGCACTGGCATTAATTCGTTAGTAATAATTAATTTACTAAAATATTGACACTGGGGTATTTTGCGCCCTTGAAACAATTACCCAATTACCATTTTGTGGATAAAAATAAGCATGACCGTTATGAATATACATAACTGATATTCTTTCAACTCCAGGAGAGATGAATACAAGTTTACTCAACAACGTGCCAATCGTCGGACGAGCCACGGGATCCTAGGAACCGGGGAGGTGTCGGAGAGCGTTTCGTTCGCTCCAAAGACAGTGTTCGGGGAGTGTTCCGCGAGCGATCAAAGGGCGTTTCAACCCGGGAGTGTCGAGGGAGTGTCCGGTAAGCGAAGTGTCGACTGTCGCGGAGTGCTCGGGGAGCTGCCGTGGAACGTCCACATTCTGCTCAACGCTCCCAGCATACTCCCGCAACACTTCCAGGACACTCCGCCGAACGCTCCCGTTTCGACTGGGTTCCACGGAGTGGTACAGTAGGCGCTGCTAGGTTTACGGGTTGTCCTCCGCGTCGATTCATCTTCGAGACGACAGTTTCGCCGGCGTTGCAGCAGGCGTCTTCAGGTTTGAAGTGTGCTTCACAACCCAAAAACCTAGCTACGCCCAGCTACTATCAACTGTTGACA
The DNA here is from genome assembly GCA_933228895.1 of Platycnemis pennipes. NCBI lineage: Eukaryota > Metazoa > Arthropoda > Insecta > Odonata > Platycnemididae > Platycnemis > Platycnemis pennipes. The sequence continues at coordinate 112,819,445 of OW121855.1, read as the reverse complement.
GTGCCCGCAACATCACATAATAGGCAATTTAAAAAAAATTCTATTGGCTAATGTTCCAAGCATTAGCTTTATACCAAATATCTTTTCAAGATAAAAAGTTCATTAAGTGAGAGTTCAAGAACCTCTTCTGATATTGACATCGGAACTTGGGAATACCAGTCTTTCTTTCTAAAAAGGCTGTACAGGAACAATGGATCACAAATCGTTCCAAAATTGACGATCATTTGAGATTTCCATAGTTAGGAATAACAGACTGTAATTCAAATTACGATGTGTTGGCAAATTAAAAAAAAGAACAATTAACCACACACCTTGTTATTAATCTCAGCAAATTTATGCATCCATTTTAGTTGATATTTCTGATAGCCAGCATGCCAAATTCTACAAGTGAGATTAACTTCCTCTCCTTCATGTACCCATTTGGTCCCTGTTCCTTCAATATGAGGAGTGGGCGGTGGGTCTGGAATATAAATGTGATGCCTATGTAAGAATAATGCGATGAAAAACTATGTAACGCGATTCATAGAAGTACCATGACTCCAATAAGCACTAATTTTAATGGATAACAATATTTTTTTTAAATTTCAGTCATCAATTGCATTATGCAATTAAGACCATTGACAGAATACAAGAATATAATAAGACCAATACCATTATGTAAGACAATATGAGAATTTTTAAATCATATGTCAATGATCACAAAATTACATCATACTAATTACTTCATAAACAATACACATTGCTAGGGCTGTGCGAGTAGGGATTTTTTAAGTCGAGCGAGAATTTAAAAAAAATCTTGAATCTCGAGCGAGATCGAGCGCACTGAAATTGCAGTACAGACTTTAATCTATGTAGGTATTATTTTTTACTGCACGAATATAAGTTTAAGCTTACTCATTATTAACCAAATTCTGTTGAGCGTAACTTCAACACTTACTTTTGGAGATCAACATCTACGTGGAATCATTAGGATGAAGGTATCCTGTATTTATGCGATTATAGGCCTCCATCGAATTATGTATACACCCCTACTTTCACCACTAAAATTTAAAAAAGTTTAAATACCATCACCCAATACCTAAACATAATGGCCGCACCCCATGTTTTATTTAACTAGGTATCTTTTTATATGCCTGGCCTATATTCACATAAATACATTTCAAATAAAATAACATAACAGGATTTTAAACTTGAGCTTGGTCTTTATTACATTATTACTAGGGATGGGTCGGTTCGGTTCTTCGGTTCTCGGTTCCACCGGTTCTTGAGCTTAGAACCGGAACCGGAACCGAGGCCAAAAATAATCGGTACCGAAGTAATTGGCGCGAAAACCAGTTTGAAACCTACTCACACTCCGAAAGTGGAGGCTTCACATTAAAACCTGGTGAAATAGTGTACTTAGATGCTTCAAAGTCTCGAATTATTCTAATTCAGTCTCTGAAAATGATTATTGATTACCTTATCATACCATTGAGCAATGCAAAGTAAGTGGTAAATTAAGAACCGGAACCGAGAATCGGAACCGAGAACCGAAGTTAAGAACCGAACCGGAACCGGAACCGAAAAAAAGTGGAACCGACCCATCCCTAATTATTACAAAAATGAAAAAAATCTTACACAACCTGGATTTTTAGGTTTTTATTTAAGAAACATAAGCCAACTGCTTCACCCTCAAAGATGAAGACAAAACAAATGTTCACTACCTGAAATCATGAATTAGCTATCCACGACATGTAACTAGCAAGATTAACAGGAATACTTTATCTAGATCTTATTAAATCATAGTAGGGCCTAGCCGCCTACTGAAAACACTCAACCTGGATTTTCAGGTGTTTATTTAACCCGGGAGAACTCGCATGGCCGGGAAAAGCAGCATTAAATCTCTAATAAATTAAAGCTCTTTGGCAGATTTTATCCCGACGCGTCGCAACGGCGCTACTTCAAGAGCTCATACCACTGTAAGCTATCATCAAGATCACGCCAACGTGATCGGCGGCATCTAATATGTTATTTGATACAAAAGAAAGACACCGCGAGAATGTAAGCACATACATTGTTTCTTAACAAAATCAACAACCCAGTAAAATCGAAATCGGTCATTATATCTTGTGAACTCCAGCTGACAATCAGTGGAGTGAATTTCATTACGATAGAAGAGTGGAATGCCTTACCTGCAGAAGTCTTAAACCCTTTCCTAAAAAGTCTTAAGGATTTCAAAAAGAGACTTCGTCACACAAACTAAACGGCAACGGGAATTTATATTTTTATTTTTGTAATGCAGTTTTTTTCCCCTGTGTTGTAAGTTTTATTTGAGAAAATTTCTACTTTCTAAGTAAAGTGAATTGTTGACCATTACCACCAGGCATAATGCCTGTGTAATATATTGAGTAATAAATAAAATATACGGATTACTCCCACGCTAGTAGAATTCCACGTTCCTAGCACGGCGCTAAAACCAAGGTAATTACATTTCTACAGTCTTAGAGCATTTTTGTGATGAATGTGCTGTTTCACCTCTACCTTTGGCATAATTCGTAGGAATATGTAAATTAAATATTCTTGGGTTTTAGGGGAAACGATTTCTACCAAAAGGAAATTAACTTATACAATTAAAGAAAAGTTGGGCATAATCGACAGAGTGAAACGTGGTGATATAAAATCAAGTTTATTCCGGGAGTTCGGTGAGACGCCTAAATAGAAAAAGTACTCGATCACATCGGTAAACTGATGGATTGGCTAGATACAGAGCGAATGTGATCATATTCAGCTGTTACACTTGCAAAACACTAAGACTTATGTGACAAAGAAACGCTATTACCTGCCGAGGCAAAAGAAAATATCAGAATAATTTAGCAACTCCCGTTAAGTACCGTGTGCATTTAAACCATAAAACATCATTTTAAATTGTATTCTGCAAATAAATTAGCTATAAAAATTAGTTTTATAGGTTGTCTTTACTGTTTATCACGAAGTTTCCGTTAATAACGCGGGTGTAAAATCCGTCCCCCTTGACCCGCGTTATAACCGGATCTTGTTTTAACTTATTGGGTGCAGAATAGTGCTAGAAGTAGCCTACGTTCATACGTGCCTATTTCATGCCTCCGATCACGAAATGGAGCGGGACTCCGTTAGGCCCTATGCTAAGGCCTAGGCTCTCCTAACTTCTCGAGTCTAGGTCTAGGACTAGGAGATTTCTCGACATTTCGTGGCATGACATCATGAAATTATCATGCAAAAGTAAGGGAATAAATATTAATTTACTACATCGCATTATAACGCAAGGCCCCGTAAAATTACGTCCGCCACGACGGAGATCTCGAGTCAAGCTCGAGACTCGTTTTTCGAGCGTATTGAGATCGAAATCGAGCGAAAAGTCGAGACTCGCACAGCCCTACAAATTGCATGACGCACTGATGAAGAGTAGTCACAAACTGATCGGCTTGATAGAAGTATTTCTCTATAATAGCTCCCATTCCCATGAAGCTTCCTCGTCATGGAGGCAAATCGAGAACCATGACGAAGCTTAATTTCATGTGATTGTATAATTTGATTCGTATGTTGTGTGGTTCCTGGATGTGTTGGTTAGTATGTGATAAGGTTCAGTAATGGTGTCTCTTTTCCTTGTTAACTAATTGTGAACGTCTGATTGTTTCCTAAAGTTTTCAAGGCTGGCTTGAATCCATTATGTAGCTATATTTTAATTGGCAAGGAAAAAAGTAAGAATTCCCAGCCTGGGGAATAGTTACCTACAACATAAGAGATATGCACTCAAAGAAATCCTACATTGACAGAAAAATTATGTCTTTAGTGCAATGTAAGTTTATGTAATGAGAGTGGATGATTTTGGTAAGCACATAATTACAGTCACTGCACATTATTGCACACAGAAAATAACCAATATCTCCTACACCAATGGTATGAACAGGAGAATCGATAACATTAAATAGAGCCCTATGGAAAGATACACTTGATCAGATCAGACCAATGAAAAATATTTATTTAAATGCACAGCCATCAAACAGAACAGATGAAGCAATACTGCAAGAGTTGATACTGTACCTCTGATGTGGCAAACTATCCAAGGGAAATACATACCTTCAAAACTGAAATTCATTTCTTCTGTTCTGTTTTGATACTCTGCCTTGCAGGTGACAGATTCATAATTGTCAGCATTTTCTATATCCATGACAAAACCACTTCTTGGGTCATATGTACCAATAGTCTCATTGGTGACATCCATGAAATGTTAAAAATAAATTTAAATGAAAATGTAATAACTTTGTTGTAAAATATATCAGCAATTGTGTGCATTAATAATGAATTCATACATTAAGTATCATGTCTAATACAATCTTTGACTTCAAAAGAATTTTCAATAAACTACTGTCGAAAAAATATGCAAGAAGGAAGGCATTAACTGATGATAATGTCTACATAAAATGGTGGACATTAAACACTACAACCACTCGAGTTGTTTGCAAGAAAAAGAGAATGACATAATTAAATAAGACACTACAGCAGGGGAGAGGAGCCCAAATAATTTCCAGAAGCCATTTCGTCGCATTTAAATTGTTTAGTTAGAAAAAAATGGAGAAACGCCTTCAGGGGGAGATCAGGGAGCTAGCTGAGCCTATAAAATACATTTTAAGGATAAGGGGAGCAGGCAAAATCGCTACGATAATAGAATTGTATTCGCAAGCACGTAAAATTTGGCAGGGAACACTTTATACCTAGTTCAATGAACTCTAAATCTTTCAGAATACACCAATATACATTTGACTGAGGCAAAATAAAACCTAAGAAGATGCTAATTACCTTAGAGAATAAATACATGACATATCTCATGAAAATTAAAAAAAACGAAGAAAGTTTTTAGCAGATGCAGATATACTAAGACTACAACTAAGACTTAAAAAGCAACAACTTGAAGAGAGGAAAAGTTAGTAGTAGTATCAGTTTTAGGGTATGTCGACGGCACAGTCATTTTGCACCACTACTTGTCAAACTTTTAGATATTTATTAATGTCCAAAGAAGGTAGACTGTTTGGAAACAAGTTTTGCTTATCTATTACTTTTACAAGGTTAAAATCCTTTAATACTACTAAAATGTTATTTGTAATTTACTAAAAAGCCCAGTTTCCTAGAAATAAAATTACACGGCTGATAGTATTGAGGTCGTCAACTATAATGGACCCTAGTTCACCCATAATGCTCAATCGGCTACACACGGCCCGGTTTGCCACACTCCGTCAGGATAAGCCGAATTCCGAGGGGACATTTACAGTGATCACACAGTGGTGGTATTTTTTCTTCGGGTGAACATTTATTACATTCAGGGAAGCAGAATAAACCATTAATGAACAGATTTAGATGGAAATTACCAGTAGAGGGTACCAGCATGGGTAAAGAGGACATTCTATACGAAGAATCTATGAGAAGATGTAAAAACAAGCTTTAAAGTAATGAAACACTTCATTACAACTTAGTTACATCGGGACCTATATATCAAAGAAGTGCAGTTTGTAAAAAGACTTGAAGTTAAGTGAAGAATTACAAAAAGTGCTGCTAATAACCCTAAATGCCAAATCTCCTAAGGTGCAACTTGAATATGGATATCTTGCTCCAAAGGAATATGATGAGTGTAGACTTTCCCCTTAGTGTAGCACTTTTCTGATTAAAATCTATCAAAAGTAGGATCAAAACAAGTACTTTTTTCATTAATAGTCAGCATGTCAATAGTTTTCATATGAATAGTCAACACCCGAATATCTAGTTCACCATGGAAAAGGAGAAAAACTGTCAGCTTCCTTTCCTAGACATCCTAATACGTAGGAAGAGGGATGGAAGTTTAGGGCACGACGTATATCGTAAGCCAACTCACACCGACCTCTACCTCAACAGTCATAGTCACCATCACCCGGCACAAAGAGGCGCAGTATTAGCGACACTGTTCAACAGAGCCAAATCAATTGCAGACGACGAGAGCATTTCGTCGGAATTACAACATCTAAAGAGGACCCTCCAACAAAATGGATATAGCAGACGGCAAATTTCGATGGCCCTGAAAAAGTCTTTTGACGCAAAAAAGAACATCGCTGAGGAAACGAACAAAAAACCCACTGCCAAAGCCGTATATTTCCACCATTTCGGGAAAGATCGAAAGAATCGGTCGCTTCGATATTGAAACGATCCACCAACCTCAATCTAAGATTAGGGACTGGTTGGTGAAGGCCAAGGATCCCATTGGGCTGAAGACTCACAAAATTCCCTGCGAATGAGGTATGGTGTATGTGGGAGAGACCGGTCGAACCATGGTGCAAAGACTGAAGGAACACCGAAGATACTTCTGACTAACCCAAATGGAGAAATCAGCTGCTGCGGAGGATAGCATAAAAAGAGACCACGCAATAAAATGGGATGAGGCAAAATTACTTTGCCAATCATATTTCTATTGGGATAGACTCACCAAGGAGACCATCGAGATCAGTCTCGAAAATAATAACATAAATAGAGACACCGGTTTCAACCTCAGTACCACCTGGAGGCCAGTAGTAAATTGCATCCGAGGAATAAGGAATCCGAGAGATAAGGAAGGGCGGCCCGGCGGCGAGTACTCAAGGAGGCCAACAATCGGGTCCGTTAAATTTAAACCGACGTCTCCACCAATCAGGAGACACCTAACCCGGGAGTAGATAAATTCCATTAAAATTGCTGCCTACTTCCAATAAATTGTTCCTTTCGCTAAATTCATGATAGTTTCGTGATAAAATTTTCCAATTCTCATTTATTTAGTACAAATATGTGAATAGTGAAGAGAAAGCACGTGAATATCCTGTAAAAAGGTCATAACCAGTCATTCTTACGCGAGGCAAATATAAAATTAATAAATAGAGTAATATATAAATTCTGATGAGAAAAATACAATTTTTCCTTATTTATTTTTAAGAGTACAATTTGTTTTTAAAATCAAATGTATACACGCGATTGAAAATTGGCGAAATCCAAAAAGGCCAAAGAATCGAAATTTATAAGTATCGAAGAGTAATGTGGGAAGCCAATTAAACACCTAGAGTTTAAACGAAGGAATGTCATCGGATGTGCCAGAAATGGGCAAGAGTAGTCGGAAAAGGAAATGGGTAACTGGGCATGGAGTAGTGCTAAGAAGTCAAAGTCGTGAATTTTGTGTGCAATGTTCATTCATATTCATTTGGTGAGAAATCACCCCCTGCCACACACCTTTGTGGTGGCTTGCAGGGTATTATGCAGATATTTAAACGCAGAATGCAGTGAAAACAGATATGTAATCCCAAACGACCGGGTCGTTGAGAGAACGGCAATGGCTCTCAACATCGCACAGTGATGCAGAAGTATACAAAAGGTGGTCAAAATTGAAAAAAAGTCTCTATACAGAGTAATTTTAAAGTTGAGTTGGGTACACTTATCTATGAAGTAGCGACCGATGCAACTAAGTAGGTGACAAGTGCACATCTGACCACCTACAGCACTATGAAAGTGAGTGCTGAGTAGGTGGCAACTAAAACGCATTGAAGAGTCGCATCAGCGCGTCAACTTTAAAGCTACGCCAAGTTTCGCTGACTTCACAGACATCTATTTTGTGAAATGGCATCGCCAGGTCAAAGTGAGTAAAATGAAAATATTGCTCGCAAAAGTTGTCTCGGATATATCATTTTTAAAATAGCACTTATTTAAATTAAGAATTTCCACGAATTTTCACTTGAAAAATTGTATAAATTAATGAAAAAGTAACAAAGCAGGGCAGAGAAGGGTCGTCAACTCTATTGTGCGTTGTAGTTCAGACCTTTAGTTAATAAGAAAACCAAAGACCAGCTGCCAATAGCTGCCTATTCAATAATTAAAACTTCAAATGTGAAAATTAGCCCATTTGCTTTTTCGGTCAATTCTGTCACGTGGTGAAAATCTGAAATAACTTAATTGTATTTATCAGTCTATTCGTGGTGACAAATCAGTATATATGAAGCATAATGTCCACTTTTTAATGATAAGCTGTAGTTTATAAGTTGTGTTAATAAGTTAATAATAACGTTAATATGTACTGTGCAAACCGAGCGCGAAAGTGAAACTCCAAGGAGCGTCTCTTTTGGCGTATGCGCGCGACGAGTGTGAGCGAGACAACATTGTGAGGGCGAGAGAGGAAGACATTATTTATAGACTGGCATTATGTATACTGTTCCAGGGTCTGATGTCGCCGAAGCTGGAAAGCTAATTGATTTAAGGAGAGCAGACATTTTTGAGGTGGCGAAGGGCCGATTTAATGAAAATGTCAGCACATTGTACAACGTAATAGAAGAGGCAATGACAAGTAGACTGCAGGGACCGTTTACTCTCCAAAAAGAAGTAAAACCAACTTTAAGAGAATTGTGGTCCAGCATGCATACAAAATGGCGGAAGGCTTCCAGAACAGAGTCAATTGTTTTTAAAATACAATAAGGAATGGCTTGATAAATTTGTTTATTTTACCAAGAAAGATAATGCTGAAGAAATGAAGGCATCATCATATTTAGGTCGTCCTCTATCTGACTTTGCATCGTCAAGCGATAGGACGAAACGGAAGAGCAGAAGCATTAAGATCATCTTCATCGAACCCGGAAGAATTAGGGTTAGCTGCTGCAATGGAGTATAGAGCGGCGGGGAATTTTAATGCTGCTATGGTGTTTAGTGATATTGCCTGTGGTACTCCAACAAGAGCCCAAAAATATCGCATGCATCTCGAACCAGTGAAAGCCATTCCTCACACGGATGATTCTGCTCTAAGTTTATTACTGGAACGATATTTTTCGCAGCGAGATTATCAGGCGATCCGCAATTCATGTACGAGAAGAGGTTCCAACATGTTCCCAGCATATAGACACATTTTGAAGGCTAAAAAGCAGTGTTACCCACCTGCAACTGATATTATGATCATTACTGGTCATAGCGCCGAAGTCAAGTTGCAGCCACTTCTGGACCACACTGCTCAACGAATCATAAACCATCAAGTAGATGTTATAGAAGGTTTGCCTCATTCTCCAATAATCAACCTGACACTGGTTTGTAAGTGGGGTTGCGATGGAAGTTCGGGCCAAAGAACCTACAAGCAAACATTCATGGACGGAAACGGAAGAGAAATAGATGATTCCAACATTTTCCTTAGGAGACGCATCCAGAGACATCCGGGCAACCTTGCTTCTGCTAATTCTTGCTGCATTCTATCGCCCTGATAACTCCACATTGCTGAGACGACTTGTAACCAACGCGCGAGGCCCGCACCTCCCCGAGGGACATCTTCGGCGCCCCCGGAGAGGACCGCTGCGGCCGAGGCGGAGGACACAAGCTTCGAGGGACCTTCGACCCTCGACCACGTGGAACTGGAACAGGAACTGGAACTGATGACAAGGAACAGTCACCGGAACCGATAACGGAATTGGAACTATCGCTGCTGGAATCGACGATTTTACCTGCGGAACGTGCATTTGGACACGTCCCGCTTCTGCGGGGATCCCTTCCCCATCCTTACCTGCGACCTTTGGGGCTATCCCGCCCCCCCTTGCACAGGGTTATCCGTGCCCAAGGGAAGAGGCGCTCGGGGTGTCTGGCTAACATAGATCCAGATTCTCAATCCCGAGTGTCGCTCGACCCTTTCCCACCATACGCACTCCTCGGTCGTTCCCGATTTGCGACCCCTGGCAGAGGGCCCCCTAAAGGGGTGAACCTCCTAGCACGCCAGGGCGGACCGGTCGGGTCCCCACGCTAGGGTGCCCTCCCACACACCCCACGACACACCACTTGCCATGGCGTCCAAGGGCGCCACCCGCAAAAAGGCTCACCAACGGAGCCATTCCACCTCCTCCTCCGTGGAGTCATTCATTCCAATAGGCTGCGATCTGCGACTCTCTAGAGGGTCGCGTAGCGCCCTCCACTTGACGGACTCTGACTTATCTCATGAGATCGCCCCATCCGCGACGCTCGCCGCCCTCGAGCCCTCTGCAACCTCGGAGCCTGCAGCTCCTGCTGCTGTCGCTCTACCTGTAGATTTGCCGCCACCTACCGTGGCCCCGCCTTCGCTGACTTACGATGGCGAATTCCCGGCTGACGGATTCACCTTCCCCAGGAAGACAGTAAAGCGCCCGGCGCCGGTATCCCCTACGCCCCTGGCCACATCCTCCAAATTCAGGGCGCTGCAACTCGACAACTGCGATGGGACGTCCACCCCTGACACCGGAGCCATGGATGTTGACCCAACCGCTCAGACCCCACGAGGCAACATACCGCCAATTTTCTTGAAAGGAACGGCAAACTGGCAGGAAAGGTACAAACGTATCGCAGCCCTCTGCACCTTCCCACCGGTCGCCGCCATGGCCGGCGGTTACATTAAACTTAAATGTCAAACGTCCGCCGACTTCCGCAAGGTCACCGCGTTCCTTAGGGAAGCAAACCAGCTTTTTTACTCACATCAGCTGCCTGAAGACAGGTCATTTTATTTCGTGGTCCGTGGCCTCCCTACCGACACCGAACCGGGCGACATTCTTGAGGACATCGCGGGGAACGGTATCCCCGCAACCAAATGCGTTCAGCTGCTAACATCGCGGCTCACTCCCACTCAACGGGAGGACCGCGAACGCATCCTGGCTCGAGACCCGAGCCATGTCTTCCCGCCACAAGCGAAGCGGAAATTGCCGCTCTTTCAAATCGAGGTTCCGCAGAAGGCCGACGGCGACCTCCTCTGCCAGCTCACAAACTTGTGCAACCTCTCCGTAAGGGTGAAACCATACAAAACGCCTACGGGTCCCCCTCAATGCACCAGATGCCAAAGGCATGGCCATACCTGGCGAAACTGCAACCTTGGATACCGCTGCGTGAAATGCGCAGAGAGCCACGCCCCTGGAGCCTGCCGCTTACAGCCAACGCAGAGAGCCACGTGCGTGAACTGCGGGCAGGAGCACTCTGCCAACTTCCGAGGCTGCAGCGCGTACATCACCTACGCCGCCCGCACCCGCGGCCCCCGGGACGCGCCCCCCACCTCGCCTCCTACCGCCCCTCCACCTCCGCCTCCTCTGCCTCCAACCCCTCCGGCGCCACCTCCTTCCACCGAAACCATTCCACCACCTTCGCCTTCACCTCAGAACTTCTTCAAAACCCTCCTTGACCGCCTCATTCCGCTAGCCCTTTCCCTGTTCATGAAGATGATGACCCCACCTCCCGACAAAACCCCATACCAGATCCTGCTCGATGAGCTCCCCTCACTCCTCTCATCCCTCGCTCATGGATAAAAACTACCATCCTCCGACCCATTTGAAGATCACATCCTGGAATGCCCAATCTGCTACCCTCAACTATCCTGACCTTCTCCACTTCACCTCATCTGCCTTCCCCGATGTCCTTCTCCTTCAGGAGACCGGCCTCAAGCCACACCACCTGTTCCGCGTCCCGGGGTATACCGTATATCGTCGGGACCGCTACCCCAGAAAGGGCGGCGGTGTGGCCGTCCTGGTCAAATCCTCGCTGCGCCACCTGCTGCTCCCGTCCATGCAGACAACCCGCCTGGAGGACACCGGCGTCGCCCTTCGCACTTCCGAAGGAACTCTTAATATATGGTCGGCATACCATCCGCCGGGCCACAACTTTAACGACGCCGACCTGGACCTCCTCCTCACCACTGCCGCTGCTGACAAGTCCCTTATCGCCGGTGACCTAAACGCTAAGCATCGGTTCTGGGGCTGCCGGGCTACAAACGGCAAAGGCACCCAATTACGCAGGGCAATGTCCGACACGCCGCTTCACCTCCTCATTCCCCAATCCGCGACCCACTTCCTACCCAACCGCCCTGACAGCTCCGACATACTGGACTACGCCCTTTCCTCCATCGACATCCCTCTGCCTGACATCATCGTCCACGAAACCTCCGCCTCCGATCACGCACCCGTTTCCTTCCTTTTTCACCTATCTCCCACCCCATCCAACCATCTCCCCCGGCACGTAAATTGGGAAATGTTCCAACTGCACGCCGAGGCTCACCTACTTCACCTACCTACCCAGCCTTTATCCTCACCTTCCGATATTGACCTCGCTATTGACAACCTCACCCTTATCATCACCGAATCCCTCATTACTTCCGCAAAACCGGCCCCATCGCCTTCTCCCCATCCCCACACCTTGCCTCTATCCGTCCTAACCCTTATCCACGAGAGAAACCGGGCCAGACGCCACTATCAGTCAACCCACGACCCAGCCTTTGCGGCTGACTACCGTAATCTCCGCCTTCGCGTACGAGCTAAGCTGCGGGACCTACGCGCCACAACCATCATCAGGCGCCTCATCTCCGCGGGCACCTCATCTGAGACCCGGCCCTGGGAGCTGCTACGGCAAATTCGCGGCCGGTCGTCCACGGTCTCCGCTCTCACGATCGACGGACACACCACCACCAACGACCTCGAAAAATCGAACATCTTCGCCCGGCAACTTGCCACCACCTTTTGTGACACCCTTCCTTCCCCACATGAATCCTCCGCCTCCGACGCCTGCACTGCTCTGACCTTTACCCCCTCCTCTGAACCCGTCCCTGTCACTCCCTCCGAAATTAAATCTATCCTCACTAACCTCCAAACCAGGAAAGCTCCTGGCCCTGATTCCATTCCCAACCGTGCACTGAAAACCCTACCTGCATGCTTTCACCCATTCCTCTCGGACATCTTCACCGCCTGCCTCCGCCTTTCGTACTTTCCAACCCTCTGGAAATGTGCGAACATTAAAATGATCCTGAAACCCCACAAACCTCCATCCGACCCCACATCCTATCGACCTATATCCCTCCTTTCCTCCCTCGGCAAGTTGCTGGAGCGCATCATCCTCCGCCGCCTTGAGTCAGTGGTTGACTCTGAAAGGCTCATCCCGCCGTGGCAAATGGGATTTCGCCGCCGCCACTCAGCATCACATCAGCTCGTTCGCCTCGTTCAACACGTCGCATCTGGCTTCCAGTGGCACTCCACGACTCTAACGGCGTTCCTCGACCTACAGCAGGCATTTTACCGAGTCTGGCCCGGTGGACTCATCCTTAAGTTATCCCGACTTCCCATTTCTACCTACCTTAATAAAATAATCCTTTATTTCCTGACATCCCGCTCCTTCCATGTAACCATCAACTCCTCTTCCTCGGCAACCCACCCCACCTCTGCGGGAGTCCCACAAGGCGCCATCCTTTCCCCAATCCTTTTCAACCTTTTCCTATCAGACTTACCCATCCCACCAAACACCACCCTATTCCAATACGCGGATGACATTGCCCTTGCCGCCACCTCCGTTAGCCCTGCCTTCGCCGCACGGCGGCTAAGGCCCGCCTTCACATCCACGGCCGAATGGCTTCGGTCGTCGAAACTCACGGTCAACCCACGTAAAACCGACCTCGTCACCCTCTCCAGACTGCGACGGAACATCCGCCTTCCGGAAATTATCCTCGACGAGACAACCATCACGCCGAAGCCCCACACCAAATACCTCGGCGTCACTCTGGACACACGGCTGCTCTTCGAGCAGCACACCCTCTCCACCATCGGGAAGGCGAACGGCATCAGCAACGCACTGTCTCCGCTCTTCAACCGCCGGTCTCCACTGTCTCTCCCCGAGAAGGTCCTTCTCTTCAAAGCCACGGTGATTCCAACCTTAACTTACGCCTCACCTGCCTGGGCCTTCCGCTCCCGGGCAAACATAAAACGACTCACCGGCACTTATCACCGCTTGATCCGGCGGATGTCGGGGGCCCCGTGGTTCGTGCGAAATTCCCAACTCCAACGTGAATTGAACCTACCCACCCTACCCGACACCATGCGTCACATCCACATCCGCTTTAAAAGATCCCTTCTCCTCACCCAGAATCCCAGCCTCACGAACCTCGGGCACGGTCCTATAACTGACAATAACAAGTTCCCTCTGCCTCTTTTCCTTCCCAGAATGCCCTGAACAAAATAGCCCGTCCCTCCCAAATGAAATAACCTTTTTTCCATCCTCATACCTATCCTTTGACTCTACCCTACCTGAACAAAATAACCCATCGACCCTTCTTATTATGACCTCACCCATGCACGAACCACCCTGTCAACGGCCCCCGGCCGGAAAGCAGAGGACCATATCGGAGGGGCCATCCCCCTGGTGAGCTCTACGAAAGGAAAGGTCCTCTTTAGTACCTCTGCAAATAACTCACACCAAAGAAACAACAAAGGAGGAGTTCATTGTTTGGCACAACCCAAGGCCTTCATCTCCACGGTTTTGTCGCCCAATGAGGATCAAGTACACGAAGGAAAATCGAGAAAACATAATAGAAGAAATCCAGGACGTAGAACGTCAAAGTAATGGACTGGTTGATTTGAAACCATTGTGGGTCAAACAGGGTAAAAGTCGCTTACAAGCTAGCTTTGACGATGATCGATGGCAAGGTATGTAATGCCATCACGCAAACTTTGTCAGCACAACGTTGTCATTTGTGCCATGCGACCTCTTTTCAATTTAATAACATTGACGCAATGTTGAAGAGGCCAGTGAAGAGAGAAAACCTGCGATTCGGGCTATCTAGTCTGCACGCTTGGATACGGCTTTTGGAATGCTGTTTGCACTTGGCATACAGGCTACCATTTCAAAAATGGAGAGTTACCGATGAAGATCATAAAGTGCAACTCTCTCATCGGAAAAAGGATATTCAAGCGGCTTTCCGCAGCAAATTGGGATTGATCGTCGATAAACCTAAGCAAAATGATGGCAATACGGCAATAAGGAACACTGCTCGTCGATTTTTTTGAAAATTATAAAGTTTCTGCGGAAATAACAAATCTTGACGTCGACTTGATTCGCAGGTTTCATGTTCTGCTACAAGCTATCTCCTGTGGACATGAAATTGATGTAGCTAAATTTCAGCAGTACGCTGAAGTCACGGCTTTCAAATATCAGAAGATTTATCCGTGGTATTATATGCCAACAGCACTGCATAAATTGTTGATACACGGAAAAGAGGTGATATCAAATGCAATATTGCCCATCGGGATGCTGTCTGAGGAAGCTCAGGAGTCAAGCAATAAGCTCTTCAAAAGATTCTGAGACCGGTTTGCACGGAAATGTTTCAGATCAGCAAATATAGAAGACGTCTTCTTGCGGCTCTTGGCTTGTTCTGATCCTTTAATGTCTAGCCAAAGGTGCTTACCTAGCAAAAAATTACGATCACTATCGAAAGACACACTTTCACTATTAAATTCAACGCGAACACAAAAACATGAGAATATATCCACACCGAACGAAAGCTCATCTGATTGCAGCGATACAGACTTGGATGATGATTACAAAGACATTTACTTTTAATTGCAGTTGTATGGACTACGTATCACGTTATTTAAACCATTTTAATAAAAAAATCAATACACAAAAATGTCTAGCTGTTCTATTCATTTAAGTCCAGTATTCCCGTTCCGTTAATAAACTAGTTCAATCATATTGGATCCGCCATACTACATCCATACTACTATTTTCTGCATATCTGCTTCTGCATCCATACTTCTATTATCTGCATCACTGTGCATCGGGGAGAGAACGGTTTATAGCGTTCTAAAGGAGAAGCGGTCAAGCACTGAGGGCGATGGCAGTACAACGCTTCTAAAGTCGGGGAAAAAGAGGAAGGGGAGTTCAAAAGTTACTGATTTAGACTCCTTCCAGCTGGACGCTATCAGGCGTCACATTTATGATTATTACAAACAAAAAAAGATACCGACCCTGAGGAAGATATCGACGACCTTGAAAAACAGTGATTGATTCCTCGGTAGTGTAACTTCACTGACAAAAGTCCTGCATAACTTGGGTTTCCGCTGGAAAAAATTCTTCGGTAGGAAAATTTTAATGGAAAGAAATTATATTATTATCAGGTTCCAAATTCGGTAGCATAAAGTAAACAAGAAAAGGAGGTCTTCAAAGATGACAATACCAGTATTACTTTTCCCTGTAATACTACTATTACGTTAGAATTACTTGCCCTGGGAGCTAACTTAGCATCATTACATTTCTATGAAAGTCTACAATCTATATTACTATTATAAATCTATATTATATTAAATTATACACGATATAAACCAGGAGGATTAAATTTTTACGCCTAATACAGCAACAGAACATGAGGAATATAGTGCGGGTGGAAGAAACTTGGGTTAACACTGGTCATTTTGTGCCCAAGTTGTGGACAGATGACACCATCGAAGGAAGGATGCCTGCTCCCATTGGCAGAGGACAACGGCTAATCATCTATTACAGTTACAAATTACTATTACAAATATTATTATGTGATTATAATTTTCTATTCATTTCTGCATTCACTTAGCATATTTCACGCAGGATGAATACAGATTTGGTCATCATACTTGGTGATATAACCAGCCAACTTCAAGTTTCGGACGCTTGTGTAAATAGGGCCTTCAAAAGTAGCCTAAAAAAATATTATGCTGAGTGGCAACTTTGAATACACACCATCTGGCCGTATTTAAAAGCCATATTTGGCACTTATTACTGCTTTGAGAAATGCTGTATATCAAATGCATCGGATGGCATCGAGGATGACGTCATGTGGGAGGATATGGAATGAAGGCCAAGGGAAGTTCGAAGTGAGACACCTCATTTGGAAAATGATGATGAAATACGCAAGAAATCTGAAGAGGAAAGTGAATATGACATTTAGAATAGTGTTACAAGAGTGAAATACACCGCAACCGAGAATCTAGAACCTCATATTATCCTATTATAATTCCTGTAATCATAGGAGAACATTTTCAGTAATAATCACCTTTATGTCAGCACCTGATTCCAATAAATAATATGATATTGTATGTACTCTATATCCTCATATTTTAATCCCTCTAACCATTGGAGAGGTTTCTATAAAAGCCGCCTCAGAACTTGATTGCAGTAAGTATGGTTATACACAGTAGGTAAGCATATCTATCTCACTGATTGAAGCAATGTTCTCATAAATGCAGTCATAAAATGCATGAAAAATTTTAGTGAATACTCTACATGCTGCTTTCGTCCTATGTAAGCATTTATTTTTTCCATGAAATTGCAGCTCTAAAACCCAACCCGTCTTACATTCGATGCCGTCTTATATTCGGGCCAGTACGGTATCTACCACAGGGAAGTACAAGATGAGATCATTCGTAAATATTTGATGGCAAAATGCCAACTAGTGTTGCATAGAAAAATTCGATTACTATAGGTGGGAATGGGTTACCGAAAATCACTGATAGCTTCAAGTTAGGAAAATTCTTAATACATGCGTCAGTAGAACCATGATAGTCAAATTGATGAAGCTACTAACCTCATGAACTGATAGTGAAACATTGACCTCTGGAAAGGTCACCACACATGGAATTGAAATTAAATCTCCCATTAAAGGTATTCCGGTTTCCTCGATGGGGACGAAGAGATGAACACCATCTAATCGCCAGTAAAGGAAAAATTTGTTATTCTATTACTCATTTAATTTAAATCAATGAATATTTCATAAAAATCATAACTTCACATTTCATCTATGAAATATAATTTACTTTTTCAAACCATTGAAATTTTACAATTCTAACATATAGTAATGCAAAAAGGCAACAAAATGCCTGCCCGTGGTCAAAACGTGTAAACGAAAATGCCTATGAGATATATTGTTAGCCATCATGACTTCTGTAATAGTTATGATGTTGCCATGTCAGGTTCCAAATTCGGTAGCATAAAGGGTTATTCGATACACGAGATTTCTGTCAAATGGCGTTAAATGTATTCACGAGCTAAATAAAGTAAACAAGAAAAGGAGGTCTTCAAAGATGACAATACCAGTATTACTTTTCCCTGTAATACTACTATTACGTTAGAATTACTTGCCCTGGAAGCTAACTTAGCATCATTACATTTCTATGAAAGTCTACAATCTATATTACCACAATTTAAAAAAAATAGGATAGTAGACTGCCTCTCTATGACGTGAGTTTTGCAGAACCAGGACCAAATGAATGGTTAAAATGTTGTAAGTGATTACATTCAGAAACTATAAGCCTATGTTTAAAATTTTATCCGACAAATACACTGCTACTAGCCAGAGATCACAAGAAAAAAATTTTGAGATGGCAGATAACAAAAAACCATACCTCTGACATAGATATATGCTGTGGAGTATTTAGATGCGTCTTTGGGGTTATAACACTTATAAAGCTGAGTGTCAGTTATGCTTGCATTCTCTACTTTTAGAGATGTCATGCCATTGCTGCTTTCAACTGCCATCCGTTCATTGAGCTGCATAAAAATATGTTAATTAATATTGAGCTATGTTACAATATTCCATAATGAACTATGACAGGGAAATTGAATTAGTAAAAAAAAATATCCTAAACACCTCGATGCAGGAATTCCTGATTATATTTAACTAATCACCTTTAGGTTAGATGAGAATTAATGTTAATGGATGCATCGACAACGAGGGCCATTCGCACCTCATCTTCAAACTGAATAAAACTTGGGGAAATAAAACCAATACCAAATCTAATTCTAATGAAGATAAAACATTACAACCTCCGTGTTTTTCCACTATATAATATATAGCATGCAAAATACAGTGGAAAAACACGGTGTTATAAGTTATATAGTCAAATCTTATAAAAAAGTCCGGTTTCCTTTAGACACTGCGTGACGATGCTGAGACGATCAGGGTCATTTCCCGGGACTTGTCCTAAGTAACCCCTGACGCCCAGCCTGTCCCGTGCAGCACGGTGCATATCACACTCAGTTAGGAGGAGCCATGGGAGATCACAGAGTCACAGTCATGGGAGATTGGCAGCGAAGTCCCCTCCGAAGTCCCATCCCTCCGAAGTAACTGTATATTGCTTCTTTCCTTACATTTTTCTTATGCCAAGCCGTGTTCAAATTATTCGATTTCTATCATTCCTCAATTTCTATTCTTGTTTTTCTTTAATTTAACTATGACTTGAAACTTGTCCCATTAGGTATTTTGGGCACTCCATAAACAGCTGTTTCTCACCATGCGTAAATAATCTCATTGAAGTGAAAATAGTTCTAATGGCTAAGAGTATATAACTGCATTCTCGTGCATTGCGAAACCCTATTCACACTTATAAAAACCAGCTAATATCCTGATTATACATCATTTGATTTTACAAAACTCTCGTTATTCAGGTCCGCAGGCGTTACGGAAAATCTAAATTCTACTGCATTTAGATTTTGGAATACACAGTTTTTAATTTCATTGAAGGTGAATTTCCACAAAGTTGAGTCTCATACCATAGAGATTGTTTTCGTCCTTGCGCGGATTACATAGGCACTCGCCTTTGCTCTTTTACCAAGGTGTCCGGCCCCTCGCCGTGTGACCGGGACACACCCTCCGTATTTTGAGCCATTAAGTGCCAGTTCCCACACCGTATGCCAAAAGGAACACTCAAGAGACGATATTCAGCGCGTTACGCTTCTTGGTGAGTGATGCCCTGATAGACCGCATTGAAATATATATTGTGAAGTTTAAGAAACTTCATAATCCTTATAGTGCTTGTCTACGGAGAAACCTATTATAATTATCACACTGAAAGTTTACCTACATGTGAGTTTCTGGGAAGTGTGAGACCGGTGATATTAAATTTAATGTTTATGAATTCGGGAAAATTGCCGATCAGAGGAAGGGTTTCATCGTATATTCGAAATGTTTTTATTTATTCCAGTACTGTGTGTAAAATATGTATGGCACCGAAAGATATTCTAAAGTTCATTCCAATAACAACACTACACCGAATTTGTTTTCATAATAGCCTTAATAAATAACTGAGAGCTCTACAAGGAAACAACAAATTGTAAACTGCGTTGTAATATCCGTCACTTGATGATTTCATCAATCTTCACCTAAATGCACCATTCAAACAAACTAAACGTTGTTAGTTCCGTCCCTAAGAGTACAAAAGAGAAAAAGGGGCCAAATATCTTCAAATTGTCAAAAACTAATCTTCCAATTACATTTTCAATGCAAAAATATTCTTCGAAAAGTACACTAAAATTGTATCTAAATGTACTAAAAAGTAACATTCGTTGCATTTTATATTAATGAATGCTATGTCATCATAATTTTTAAGACAATTTTCAATCAAGCTTGTAATAACTACAAATAAATACAATTTCATGATTAGAATGACTTTTTGAATTTGATGACCATAAGCTGTAACTTAGTTAATCGTTTTGAGAAGCGATTATTATGCATATTTAACCATCGGAAAATCTTATAAATGCTATATGGTATCGGTATTGAATATATATCAGCAGGGCTACAAGAAAACGGTATATAAGACGACCCATCACCTTCTAAAAATAACATTGGGGTCAAATAATACCTTGCCGTCCTTCTAAGAGGAGTGAAACTCCCGTCCCCTTAGTGTTCAATCACACCTCAACAGAAAAGGTAAAGACACTGAGACAATCTTCAGATTGTCCTTGTAATTAAAATACCAGAAATAAATGCATATATTATCATAGAATTTTGGAATAGTGTTAATAAACAAGTCTTGTAATTTATATCTACCCTATCTATAGTCTTACATGGCAGGGTACAATCCTAATTGCAGCGGGCCTTGGATACCATTGAAGATTGCCATAGATATCTATCAACCATCACCTATCAAAACTATCAATTTTTTTATTATAGTACTTACAGTAATATTCCAAGTAAGATTAGTCCCATTGCAATCCAAAACAAATGTCTGTCCAGCTTCCACTATTTTTTCTCCTTGATCAGTGATGTTATGGATGAGGCTACCAAGTACGAAGGACATGACATCTAAAAAAGTTTTTGAAATGAAACGGAGATTAGAATTGTAAATTAAATGGAAATTTTACATTACGTGGCATTTGAACTGAAATATATACTTGTACTTGAAATTAGTATTCACCTAATTATGCATCAACAGTGATGTAGCAAGCCTAAGTGATACGAGTATGAATACCTACTCAATGAAACGAACAAACTAACTTCATAATGTGAAAAAACAAATTAAGGTCATGTAATTATAAAACCCATTTCATTATTTTTGGTAGTATTTTTTGAAAATTCGAAAGGACTCATTTAGGCATTCATAAAATTACCAATACTAGTGAAAAAGATGTGATAATATATCTACTAGAAATGATTATTAGGGCAAATTTGGTTAATAATTTTAGCTCGTTATCACTACCTTTCCAAATAAATAACAAAAAAAACAATTAAATGAAATTTACTTGCAGTAACCACTCGATGTTACGAATTCTACTGGACCGAAAATATCAGCATTTCGTAGTATCAAAATTCGTAACAAAGAGTTGTTTTAGACATTTAATGTTTTATTATTTACTTATGGCATTATTATATATTATATGGCATCTAAAAAGTCATCTCGAATCATGGATTTTGTTCTATTTGGTTACGGTCAACGAAGCCAAATTAGTGTATTTTTCCTCGACGGTCGAAGATTATTTTGCCAAAGAGCTGTACACACATTATCAACGATTGAGGTAATCTGTTGAATGTATGCGATATTTTTCCAATTCATAGTTGCTTACGATTTGGACGAAGGGGAAGTATTACATCGTCGCAAGCCACTAGGGGAAGAGAAGATGCCATTAATGTTTAAACAAGATTGTTTCAACATTATTAATATATGTCTAGTCGTAAGTTACGTATGACATATGGCAGTCGCCTTACCTTCCTTACAACTACTTTGAAACAAGGTTACACTAATTTTGAAGCCAGGTTCACCAAGTCTCCACATCCTGTCGGAGTCATAGAAATTGTCGCAAATGTTGCTCCCACACTTCATCGGCGAAGAGCTAGGATAGTACGTTGGCGAGCGATGTGCGCCAAATGATATTACGTTATACACAGTAATTTCGGTCACAGACGACTTGAAACTGACTAATCTTAACTTATTGTTAGGGAATTGATTATATTAGACTCATGCTCATACTATAATCGAGACCATTTACGCTTTCATTCGCAAGAGAAATAACGAAATTTGTGTTTAAATGTAGTTTCAGTGATTAAGACATAAAGACATAAGCCCTCACTTCTGTATCCAACTACTGCATTCCGTTCCACGAAGACCACAGTTAATGATGCGGAGGTAAAGATGATTTCTTACTTATCATACTTTTATATCAATATTTACAGTATCGGGCTGAGTAGTAACATCGATATCACTCATCTACATCTACGCAATACCCTGTAAATCTCCACGAGGGTGTGTGGCAGGGGTGAAAATCACCTAGCATGCACTATTAACATGCAACTAGGCTACTACATGGAAACATGTTAGATTATCCATTATTGTCCACCATGCATTATTGCCATTCTCAGACTCATAATGAATGTGAGTGAAATGGATTAGCTAGTATCAAATATTGCTCCGCAATCACATTTTATTTGATAAAGACGCTTTGTTTCATATAAAAGAAAATAAAAAGCAGTTTTTCAAAATGTACACGAAAATAAAGAATACGAGCTACAAAATGTGTGCCAAATAGGTTTGCATAGATATCTATAGTTCCACCTCTCTCAGCAGATTCGAGACCGAACTCCGAATAAATCAACCAAATAAATCCCTGCTAATTGGCTACGTGTTTTCCCTAGCTACCATGAAGCGCGATTTCCATACGACGCAGACTAATCAAAAGGGGCTGATAAGGCTGTCAGCTCCATGACAAGGAAAATATGTCTCATACGGTCGAAGCATCTATTTTACAAGGAACCGCTAAGGAAATGGGCAACTCCACTGTACGCAGTCATGCACTGTTTTTGACATCATACCTATCATCCACCGCCAGGGAGTTTTACATAGTTGGAAGCAATTTTTACACTACTCGAAAGCATATATGCAGCATAAAACACCCAGTCTTTCTTCTAAGGATACATATATCACTTGACCACATATAACACATGACGATCGCTTCACGGAATTTTGACCCTCCCAAAATATTCACGACGCATGCCATATTTTCGTTGGTTAATTGCCTCCCGCAAACCCCTGACTTACGAATTCCTTTGCACTACTCTGTTATCTCAAGTGAGGAAGGAAAACTTGCTTTCATTTTGAGCGGAATGGAGACAGAAGAGGACATTTTAGTATCCCGCGAACATCATGCTATATTTTAACTTTTGTTATCGGTAGAATATTTCTGCAAAGGAAAGAAGGACAGGTAAACACAGTCCAGGCTGAGACGTAATGTTTGATTCGAAAATAATTTTGGACAGAATGCGTCTTACGCCATGGATTCTGGTGAAATGAAGACGGCCGGTCTGAAAATTATTTATTTAGCTGGTTTTGATGGATACGTGGCTGTGACGTTAGTGTGTAGGCAAAATTCCTCCCCCACTGGCTCAAGAGAAACTGGACAAAAAGACTGCAGGGCGTGTACAAAATACAGCCAAAGAAAACAGACATTTGTTTACTGTCCTGATTTTCAGGGTGATACCGGGCTCTGCCTTGATCTTTGTTTCAGAGAATATCATATAAACATGTCTATGATACTCCAAATGTAAATTTTACTGTAAATACAGGGTGTGGCAGAATGACCTCCCCGATTTAAGAACATTGTCGCCAGGGGCAGGGTGGGGGTACTGCGTTGGCACTTGCGTATAAAGACAGCCCTGCTCATGGAATTTACAGTTTACAGCATGGTGTGGTAGGGAATACAGCGTGCTTTCATGGTAGTGGAATTTATTCAAAATGGCGGATCGCTGATTTCGACACAGCGTGCCTTTCGTGTTCGCTTTTCGCTCGCTCGACATGATCCCGTTCCTGATAAAAAAAACAATCCGCAATTGGGTGTCAAACTTTAGACAGACAGGTAGTGCGTTAAAACGGATATCTACTGGCCGTCCTCGGACTTCAACAGGACCGGAAAATGTTGCTGCTGTGAGAGCTTCGGTCTAAGTGTCTCCACGGCGTTCTGCACAGAAACAAGCGGCTGCCCTACAGTTATCGGACCGAAGTGTTCGGAGAATTCTGCACCGAGAACTCAAAATGAACCCGTGCAAAGTTGCAGTCGCACAAGAACTGAGTGAACAAGTTTGTGAAACCCGTAGTGCCGTAACCCGTAGTGTGGTGTGCCGTTTTTGAGTTTGGTGTGTGTGGGGTCAGTAATTTTTTTGACTAGAATGGTGTTACTGTAACGGTTACGCCTACTCGATATTGTGAACTTACCGAGAACTTTCTCAGGCCTAGATTGGATGATCTTTTGCATGAACATGGAAAGGGACATGTGTGGTTCCAACAGGATGGTGCGAAATCACACACCTCTCGTCAATCCCTCGGAATTCTGAGAAAAATGTTTCCTGGGCGCCTTATTTCATCGCGTGGTGACATAGGGTGGCCCCCTCGTTCTCCAGATTTGTCCCCGTGCGATTTCTTTCTGTGGTGATACTTGAAATCCAAAGTATACCAACATCGTTCTCAAAGTCTGGAAGCCCTTAGGGAGGCAATAACTCAAGAAGTTGCTGCTATTCCACCCGAAATGACCCACAGGGTCATGGAAAACTACTGAGAGAGACTTAATCAGTGCATTGCCAATAATAGCCAATAATAGTCAACAATTAAATGACGTCATTTTTGAAATTAATCAATCTATAACTGCATTGTGTGCACTATTTAGAAAGATATACATTCTTCTTGTATCTTTCTTGGTTTGGTTTTTATTTGCATCCCAAATCGGGGAGGTCATTCTGCCGCACCCTGTATCATTCTGTAAGTTTCTAATATTTGTACATAACCATCTAAATATTTTTTATATATTTCGTAAATAGTTAAATAAATCAATGTAAATATTTGGAGCTTATCTAAAACATGCAAATATCTTATGCAAGAAAAATGTAATATAAAAAGAAAAATAGTTCTATCCTATGAAAGGCAACACGCAGAACATCCAAGTGCCATGGAGCTACTGGAATACGGACCACTTCAATTGACGTGGTACCGATTTTTACAAATTATTTTGCGAATATAGGATTAAAAGCATAATAACATTTATTAGAACTGAAAACCTTAAAAATATATCCGATTTTAGGGACTTACATAAATTACGTCCAACATTAAATATGTTAATACATTTTATTGCTTGGATGTTAATGCTATAACAAGCATCTGACATAAACTTTAAGTGATTACACCACATATTTGGCATTCGTTTGCGTATTTGCACACATTCCACTGTTTAGTTGAATTGAAGTACATTCGCTTTTATTACACCTATGCGTCGAAGGTTATACGCGCCGAAAAGCAACTTGACCTAGGAGAAAATTCCGTGTTAGCCCAACTGCCAATTATAATGGCGGACCTAGCTTCACGTAGCAGCTGAGATGTCGCCTCCTGCACATTTTAACCACCTTGGCCTCGACAATGACCATGACTTGACGCCACGATTTACTAGTGTATCGAGGCGTTTTTTAGTAGATACGCTCCGATTGTTGCAAGTGATCGATTAGATTTCACAAGACGTCGAACCCACGGACACATTACTGTCAAGGTTATTACAGCCTCGGATAATCCTGAAGTTAGCATGTCAAAATTAGTAACCTCAGAGGTCAATTTTACGAGTTCTGTCTAAATTAGGCTACGCTCTGGGTTATCTATCCATAGGTCGCAGGTATAAACCGTGCCTAGGACTTAGGATATAGCAAGAAGACGTAGCAAAATATCATTGGAGGATATATTCCCACAAATATCCGATGCTACGACATCAAAGAAGCATCTCGAAGCGAAAATATTGAAGGAATATTGAACTTACAGTACATCTCCATGGTGACGCCGATCAACGAGCACTAGAACGAAAGAGGCCAACACCACTCCGACGCACAGAAAATGGCAGAGGACAAGAAACTAGAGGCCACGCATTTTCCCGCATCGAGCAGGATGTGCTTCGCAAAATTTTACGTCAGTATGAGCTAATGTTGCCTCTGCCACTTCCCTGATAGAATTCGCTTGGCAGTAATTTAATTTTATCTCACTTCCTGAGCTCATTTCGTCGCTTCCATATCCTCCTACAGGAGAAGTCGCCTGGTTCGCCACTTGAATGGATCCTTGGGGTTTGAGGGATAATGCAGCGGTGTGTAGCGGATAAAGCTGTGACTTCTCTGAGAATAAGGCCCTCAGTTCGACTCTCAGCAGCCGTAATTCCAATACGGAGGCGCGGAGCCAGACCCTGGACGCGCGGTCGGAAAATCATGTACTTTTCGGCGTCGCAAACTTCTTTTTAATTTCTCTTCAGTTTCGTGTTTATGCGCCTTCAATAAGTGCTCTGGTGTAAGTCACTTGACAGATCTCTCCCTAAAACGTTAGGCATTCTCTAATTTATGCAAATGTTTTGTCTGAAAAAAGCTTTCGCCATTTTGTAATGTAATAGCACTAAAATGCTTCCAGAAATTTTTGAAGCTTAGATATTGTAAAAGCGCGTTAATATATCGTGCTATTTTTTATTCGATCAAATTCCTTCCACAACGTCACCATCCAGGCCCGGTGACAGGATTCTCGGGTCCCTGGACAACTGAGTGGTCCGGGCCCCCTAAATCCCGGTAAAACCCCCTCACTCAATTTAGACCAGAACTGCGAACTTTCAGGTTATTTTATAACCCAGACTTACCTGATCATCAGCTTTTTCTGCAGAAGAAACTTGCACACTGTCATGCATGATCTATTGATTTACTATAAATTGTACTTTTATGTAAAATAAACACATGTCAGTGGAAAGGAATGGGGAAACAATTTCAAAATGAAAACCTTTTTACGGTGTAACACATCTTAAACTTTCATTTTGCAGTTATCAAAACTAGGACTTACTTGAACTTTAACATTTTATAAAAAGTCATGATAAAACGTAAACTTTCTTTTTTTCACAATTGGCATATCCACAATTACTCCCATCTTTTCGGAGATACGGAGATAATTACATCACCCTCAAATTAAAATGAATGCAAAGAGTATTTACTTCTACTGAGCTTTCCTTTCACTAAAACTCTCTCAATCAAACATAACAGCAGGGAGTGAGTAAAAATAAGGTAAGTTAACCCATGGGTAAAAATCCACTAAAATTTTAGCGTATATCCACTAAATATTGTGGATATCCACTAATTATTGTGGATATTCACATGACATATAGTGGATGTCCACTAAAGTTTGTGTATGTCCACTAGAGTTTGTGGATATCCACTAAAGTTTGTGGATTTCCACTAAAATCTGTTGATATTCACTTAACATGTACTGGATATCTACTAAATATAGTGATACACTATTATATCCACTAATGCCTATAGACACTAATGCTATCCACTAATGCCTGTAGGCATTAGTGTATCCAATTAAGTACATAGATTGTGTATGTTCACAAATGTTAGTGGATCCTTAGATATATTCACTAACCTAAGTTGTGGATATCCACGTTTTTAGTGGATATCCTCATTTCAGATGATACGCATATGTTTTATTGGATATGATGAATGCATATGCCTATCAACTAATTCCATTTTTTGTCGACAGGATCCTGTTAAAATAACTGTTATAACCCTTATACCTCTTCTCATCCTCCCATCTTTTATTTCCCCATCCAATTGATTAGGGGAAACTTTTGCAAACAACCTATGGATTTTACTCCCACAAATAATATCAAATTATAAAATATATTTTTCACGACTATATATGGCTATAACTTTTCCCATAAGTAGAACTTTGAATTTGCTTCAATCGTGACGGCATCGTGAGCCGTGGAATGTTGTACGGGTTAATCGGCTCTAAATCCAGCCCCTTTTACCTTTTGGAGCAATTTGATTATTGTCCTCCATCAGTATTGCTAGCTTCGACACTGCGACGATTATGACGTCTTCTTCTGCGTCTACGCATAATAACTACCAATATTATAGGTAGACGATGAAATTGTTGGTAATACGATTTGCCGCAAAACCGCAGGGTATGTTGTTGTGGTACTTGATGTTGTGGTACTTTTGCCTAGAGATGGCAAGAATGGGGTTGTTGTGGAGACAAAAAACAAAATAAAGAAGTGTGTGACTAACAGACATGTAAAAGAAAAGTCTAGCAAATAAAAAGACTATAAAAGATATTATAAAACATGGCGCAGTCGTAAGCGAACCAAGTATAATAATACAAAGAAGCAGTAGGAGAAAGAATTATCTGAAGATTAACGTTAATGTTGAAGCGAAGCACGAATAAATGAGCTACAGCACGGCGAGGGTACCAGAGCCCTTATCGTTAGAAGGAGATGCAGACGAGAACTGGAAGTTATTTTTCTTCGATTTTGAAAACTACTTGACTGCAATAGGAGAAGACGAAGTTCAAGGCAAAGTGAAATGTGCTCACCTACTTAACTTAATAGAAATACCCGTAAAAAAAATACATAGAACATGTCGATAAACTGGATGAAGCGGCGAGAGAAAAACTTAAAAAAAGGCCAAATCTGGTAGTTTTATTAAAAAGCATTAGCAGACCAAAGGTTAATGAGTCGATGGCCAGATTTGACTTGGAAGATAGAAGGCAATTACACGGAGAGCCGTTCGATAGTTTTTACCAGGATATTAGACGAAAAACCAAGATGTGCAACTATCAGTCTCTAGAATCCTCAATATTAAGAGACCGCATAGTGAGAGGCGTAAATTCAAGAGATTTGCAAGAAGCTTTGTTGGCGACAGAGGACCTTACGGAGAAGAAGGCAGAGCGACTGTGTTTAGCGGCAGAAAGGAGCAAGGCAAAAGTACCACAACATGAAGCACCAGTATTTATTTATTTTTATTTTACAGGCAACCCGCATATGGAATACAATACCATTGGAAATTAGATTCGCACCTAACGGAAAATTCAAAGAACAATTGTATTTATATTTGTTAAGTGAGGAGAAATGGTGTAAGTAATGTTTTAAATCTGGCATATTACCAAGTGTTAGATAAAATATCTCCAAAATGTTAAACCTCTTGTATTTGTACTAGTATTTGTTAAGTGATGAGAAATGGTGTAATTTTTTTACCTCTGGCATATTACCAAGTGTACGATAAAATATCTCCAAAATGTGTAAACTTAAAAGCGGCACCCAGGAAGTAATACTTATTAGGGTGGAGGTTGGTGCGATGGAGGTAGGTGACGAGGATTGTTATTTTTTTGGTACCCCAGCCAACCTTTCACTCATTATTTCATATATGTCGTTATTTATTTCTGTAATGGTCTTCTGTACTATTTGGAAATGTAACTGTGTAATTTTTAACTGGGAGAGTGCATTTATTTCATAACTGTATCATATGTTGAACCTAGAGTCCGAAGGACTAGGTTCTTGAAATAAATACTATTCTATTCTATTTAATGTAGGTGATAGGATTGTGGAACGGGCAGGCAATGCAAGGACATGGGAACCAGGGATAATAGTGCAAATACATGAGTCACCAAGGTCATTCGTAATAAGGAATAATAAGGGCAATTTAGTCAGGAGAAATTTAGAACATATCAAACACTCCAAGACAGAGCATGAAACAGAGCAGAAGGGGTCGAGGTCCTTGTGGTATCAAATGCTATCTGACAACAACCCAACCAAGCCCACTGAGCCTGAGATGATGCCCACTGAGTCTGATATTATTTCAGAAAATAACAGGGTACAAACCAGGTCTGGGAGAGTGTTAAGACCTCCAGATAGGTTGAATTTATGAAATATATATTTTATTTAAATATTTGTTGAGTTTGTGGTGGTTGTCATTTGAGTTGTATTAATATTGCTACATTCAACTTGAGAAATCAATATTGTATTTGAACATTTGCTTATTTCAGGTTATGTGATTGTCATTGGAGTTGGATTAGTAGCTATTCAGTTAAATTGAACTTGTGACATCTATATTGTATTCAAACATTTGTTTATTTCATGCTATGTGATTGGAAGTTGAGCTGGAATAGTGGTATTAGGGTATTTTATGCTCAGATGTTCTAATTACTAAATTTATTGTAATAGGTTTAAAAAAATATATATATATATATATTTTTTTTTATTGTAAAAGGGGAAGATGTTGTGGTACTTTTGCCTAGAGATGGCAAGAATGGGGTTGTTGTGGAGACAAAAAACAAAATAAAGAAGTGTGTGACTAACATACATGTAAAAGAAAAGTCTAGCAAATAAAAAGACTATAAAAGATATTATAAAACATATGTAGGTATCTATTTTTCAATATACAATCGTTTTTCTATCACAATTCGCTGGTTTTTGAGTCATATGGTCGTAGTTAATCAAATTCGTATTGACCAGCGAAAATCTAGCAGTCACGTGACGTTCGATCGTAACCATAGTCACAACAACAACCAATAACAGACGCGGCACGCATAAATTGATTAACCAGTCATATTGATAACGGATATTTGTCTCTAAACTTTGTTGCATCAGAGGAATTTCACGTAAGGCCATGGCGAGCTTTGCGTATGTATAACGTTTCGCGGAGAGAGTGGAAAGGCGATAGTGCCGATATCTTTCGTAAAGACTTCAATAAGAAAGAATGTAGTCCAAAAACACTCTACCTAGTTTTCAGAAGTAGCATGGAGGACGATTCCCCGAGGGAAAAGCTACAGCGAGAAGTGAAAACCCCGGAGTACGACAACTTTCGCGCCTTAACCAGTGCAAACGCTGCTGTGGATGTTGCTTTCTTTTTTCTGCTTAAACATGTCGATCTTCGAAAATTTTAGTGGGCTCCGATATCGCCACTATTTGTGGATCCATTAAACTAAAATTTCAGTGGATGCCGAAATCGCCACTAATTGTGGATCCACTATTAGTGGATCCACTAAAATTTTAGTGGATGCCGAAATCACCACTTATTGTGGATCCACTAATAGTGGATTTTTACCCATGGGAAGGGTTTTGACGAGCAGAATATATTTTGTTGTGCCTCAATGTAGAGCTATTTTCGAACATTATTTCCTTCCTGTGTGCATAATTCAAGTGAAGTAGAAACTAAAGATTTCCTAGATGAATACAGTCTAACGTGACGTATAAATAAGGGATATGCATATTGTAACACAGGGAGAATGAAAGATTTGAGTAGATTTTCTCGTTGAGCAACCAAAAGCTCCGCGGTGTCCAAAATGTACCTTTCTGCATGAACCTCCTGGTAGAGTTAAAGGCAGTAGGTAGTAGGATATGATTTATTGGGTGCGTCGACAGCTGTGGTCATGTCGCACCACGCACAATCCTGTTTCAATCGCAATATCTTTATACGGCGAGCATTATGGACCTAAAAATGGGTATTTATTTTCGTATATTATGTATAAAATTATAGCTAAAATGTCCTAAAGTTTGTCTGAAATGGTGGTTTGGAGTAAAAACTGTATTAGGTTGTTTACATTCGCTGGGCTGTTGCCAAGAACCTGTTGCAATGTACTAGGAATCCCTAGTTTCTCGCGTGCAGCCCGGTATTTAACACATTCCGTGTGTGTGTGTGTTGTTGTTTAAGTGTGCGTCGACGTCCAGGTCATTTTGCACCCTTGTCTCTTCAACTAACGATATTGTGTATCTAATTACCACTACTATTTCTTAAAGAACTTATTTACATTTTATCTTATCCTTACAATTTAGGGAAGAGCCCAATAACTTTTAGAAATAATATTATGCTATCAAGTTCATTAGGGTGATCCCCTAGGAGATTTTCTAGGCCTCCCCTAATTTTTAGCCGCCTTCGAACGTCCCAGTATTTATCACACTCTGTCAGGATATGCCTAATGCTGAGAGGAGAGTCGCATTCTTCACACCGAGGTGGAGTTCTCTCTTCTGTGAAGAGGTAGGAGTGAGTCAGGGGACTGTGCCCTATCCTCAGACGTGTGATGATGACCTCCTCCCGGCGGCTATTCCTGACGGACGTGGGCCACGCTGACGTTACCTGTTTGATGTTGCGTAACTTATTATTATCTACGGCATTCCATTCCTCCTTCCACCGCTTAAAGACTGAAGTCCTCAGTTGTGCCTGAAGGTCTTCATATGGTACCAGGGTCAACGCGGGATTGTCTTCATTCAGAGCATCCTTCGCAGTTGCATCAGCTAACTCATTCCCGACAATTCCCATGTGGCTGGGAACCCAAATAAAAAGGACAGTAACTCCCTTCCCTTGAAGGGTGAACAGCGACGCGTGTATCTCCTGACAAATTGGGTGCATAGAAGTGTAATCGGAAATGGAATTGAGGGCACTTAGAGAATCTGTGCAGATTGCGAAGGACCCTCTGCTGCCGTCTATCCCACACAGAGCCATCTTGATTGCAGAAAGCTCCGCCGTGTACACACTGCAGAGTGGGCTAAGTTTTGCTTTGAGCGCTCCGTGATGAGACGAAACGACAGCGCAGGCACATGACGTAGAAGACTTCGACCCATCTGTAAACACGGGGACAACATTGGGGTGGCTGCTCAGGAACATTGTGAAAGCGCTCTGGCACTCAGCCGCAGTGATGGATGACTTAGGCCGATTGCTAATGAGAATCTTGATTTTAGGAGTAGGAGTGAGCCATGGTGGGTGGTTAGAGCCCCCGATAGGGTATAAATCCGGTAAACCAACTCCTCGCTCTCGTATAAAATAATTAAAACGCACATTGGCTGGCCGAGTGGCCTTTGTCCTACGATTAAAAATATCTAAAAACCTTGGTTTTAAAAACAAGTTAAAACATGGGTGCGTCTTCATCGCTAAAACCTTCGCAGCGTAGTTACACATAAGCAGGTTCCTTCGGTGGTACAATGGTGGTTCCCCTGCATCGCAGTATATGCTCAGGACTGGGCTGGTCCGAAAAGCCCCCGTACATAGCCGTAGACCGGCATTGTGTACTACGGTCAGTGGTCGAAGGTACGACTCCCTACCGGAGGAATATACAAATGATCCGTAGTCTATTTTTGAGCGCACAAGTGAGCGGTACAAAAGGAGTAACGTCTTTCGATCTGCGCCCCACGAAGCGTGGCTTAAAAACTTAAAAATGTTTAACGTCCGTAGACAGTTATCTTTTAAGACCCTGACATGTTCCCGCCAATTTAGTTTGCTATCAAAGATAATACCTAAGAAGCGGACTGAGTCAACAAATGGTATAATTCTGCTACCTAGTCGTAATGCAGGGGGAATAAACACATTCCGTTAGAATGTGATGCACACTCAGAGCACAGTCGCATTCATCGCACCTCGGTGGGATTTTCTCTTCGTTAAAGAAACATGAGTGCGTCGAGGCGCAGTGGCCTATCCTCAGGCGGGTGATGACGACCTCTTCTTTCCGATTATTTCGGACAGAAGTGGCCCACGCGGATGTCGTGGGTTTAACAGCCCGGAGTTTATAATTTAATAGCTCTGCCCAGGTATTTTCCATTTGTTTAGAACTACATTTCGGAATTTTACCTTAAGGTCTTCCACGGTTACCAAAGAAGTTGTGGTATTTGCTTTCTCCAGATCATCCGTTGCTGCTGAATCAGCCTCTTCATTCCCCGTTATGACAACGTGTCCAGGAACCCACATGAAAGATATTCTTATTCCCTAGATGCAAAGGGAAACAAGGGCCGTTTGTATTTCCTGGGCAAGAGGATTGCTAGGGGAGAAACGAGACATTTGCATGGAGTGCGCTAGAATAGTCAGAGCATATCAGGAATGCCCCACGGCTGCATTTTATTTCGGTAATGGCCATCTTAATGGCATACACTTCTGCCGTTAATACCGAACAGGATGGGTCCAGTTTGGCTTTAACGACTCCGTGGTATGCTGAAACCACACAGCACCCACAAGAATTCTCCGACTTTTACCCATCCATGTAGACGGGGGTGAAATCGCGGAACTTTTCTAGGACATCCCGGAAAAGGCACTGGTACTCCAAAGATGTGGTGGAGGATTTGCGGCAGAGTAAAAGAGTGTTAATAATATCTGGTCTCAACGGCTCAAAATCGGAGATGTTCGGAAAGCACCCGTTGCCAGCCGTAGCCCAGAACTGTGTACCGACGTAAGCGGTCTTAAATATGACTCCCGTCCTGACGCATAGATTGTTGAACCGTAGTCAAGTCGACTACGGACTAATGATCGGTATAACATCAGCAACGAGGTGCGGTCTGCACCCCATAAAGAATTGCTTAAAAACTTCAAAATATTAAAAATTTTAAAACACTTGTCTCTCAATAAATTTATGTATTCTCGCCAATTTAAGCGATGGTCTTGAGCAGGGGTCTTCAAACTTTTCAGCCCGAGGGCGGTATCAACTATCAAACAGCAGTTTGGGAGCCAACTACACACTCGAGGTCCAAATAAATAAAAATCAAAACATAGATGTTGTTTATATCTAATTATTTATTTAATATTATTTTAATTCTGTTATTTTTAAATAATATATTGATATACTACACATGAACACCTGTATTAGTGGGAATGGTGAAATTGTTTCCTGAATGCCATAATAGTGGACATTTCTGACTTTAGTTTTGATGTCCCTAACATCAACAGTGACCTGAGACTATCATCAGATAAGTTTGTTCACCAATTGTTCTTCACATATTTCATTCTTGAAAATGTTTGTTCCCACAAGTATGTTGTTCCAAAGATATAAAGGTGCCTTGATGCAAAAGTTTTGACTTTAGGATAGTCTTCCTTGTGCAAAAACTGGTAAAAACCCACCACTCCTTTTTGAACTTGTCCCTAAGGGGGTTAGTTGCTGTGCGCCTCTATTTTAATTCGGTAAAAACTTTACGTCCACGTAAACGACGGTTGATCTTGGCAGGATACCCGTAAATTTCTGTAATTTTTTTCCTCAGTTAAAAAGGTTTCCACTGGTCGGATGAGAGGGCCTCGCGGGCCGTATCTGGCCCGCGGGCCGTAGTTTGGAGAGCCCTGGTCTAGAGTCATCCCCAAGGATCGGATTAAGTCCACACACGGAAGTATCCTTCCATTTAAATGTAGCGTGGGTGGTGCGTGATATCCTCTCAGTCTGTGAAAATGCAAGCATTTCGTTTTCTCGGCGAAGAACCCGCCGCTTTCGGGGGACCATTGAGAGAGCTTGTTCACAGTGAGTTGAACTAATCTGGCTGCACTTCCTATTCTTGATGAACGGCAGAAAATTGCCAGGTCATCTACGAAAAAGCAACCCATTACAGGGGATTTAATGCACTCCATTACGTTGTTGATGGCCACGGCGAACAGCGTCACGCTCAATACGGAGCCCTGTGGTACTCCGTTAGCCTGAGAGGGGGCACTAGGTAGGAATTTACCTAATCTGACCTTAAAACTCCGACCGTTCTAAACGTTTCGGATAAAAATCGGTAGGTTTCCCCTGAGACCCCAATTATACAAGGTCATTAGGATTTTATGACGCCAGACTATCATAAGCCTTTTCCACATCAAAGAAAACGGCGATGACGTGTTGCCGTAGGAGAAAGGCTTCCTGAATGAAGTTTTCCGCTCTCACCAAATGGTCTAAGGTTGATCTGCCACGACGGTACCACACTGCGCGTTTGAAAGTAAGTCTCGGGACTCAAGCCACCAAACAAGACGGCGATTGACCATTATTTCCATGAGTTTACAAACGCAACTGGCGCGAGAAATTGGTCGATAATTTTTGGGGTCACGCTTTTCCTTCCTTTGCTTGGGATTAGGTACAATCACGGATTCCCGCCATGATTGCGGGGAGGTACCCTCTGTCCAAACACGATTAAAGGCCTTAAGGACCTCCACCAATGACAGTTCCGGAAGATTCCGGAAGAAGACATTGAGGATGCCATCTGCTCCAGGAGAGCTTTCTCGGGACTCAGCAATAGCGGAGGTAAGATCCCATAGCTGGAAAGGGGTATTGTACTGTTACGTTTCGCCGCTCTCTTTAAAAGATAACCTCACTGTCTTATTTCGATGTTTAATATCAAGGTAACCATGGCCATAGCCATCATCACTGCATGTTTTTTCGAGTAAGATACCAAAAACCTCGCATGTTTCAGAATGCTTAGATATTATCTTTCCGTCAACATTTAGGCTATATATCCCATTATCTTGGCGGCTTCCAGAGATGCAGCGGACTTTACGCCATGCCTGAGATATAGGTGTTCTGTTATAAATGGTCGAGACGTATTCCATCCATGAGGTCTTCTTCGCGTTCTTTATCACCTGTCGTGCCCTGGCCCGTAGACGTCGAAAAGAGGCGAGATTCCTTTCTGTTGGGTATTTATTGAAAATCCGCAGGGCTTTCTTCCTTAGTTGAATGACCTTGGCGCATCTTCACCAAGGAACTGCTGGTCGATGTTTAACTCCTTGGGAACGAGGGACGCTGCTTCTAGCAGCCTTGAGAATCCCTGATGTCAACCGCTCTACGTTGCTAACACCATCGTTATGCTCGTCAAATTTAAGGTTAAAACTTTTTCTATAGTTTGACCAATCAGCCTTGCGGACAATCCAATTGCCTTGTCAAATAAAATCAGGGCTAAAAACATTTTCTTTGGCGACAGAAAAGGGAAAAATGGTCACTCCCACACAGGTCCTCGTGAACGGACAGTTTTACTTTGGTCAGGAGACTGCTTGAAGCCATACACAAATCGATGGAGGAATAGTTACCGGTAGGGCAATTAAAGACTTAAAAAAATCGCAATTAAAGCGGGTTTTTTCCCCGTCATTCAATAAGAATAGGTTAAAATAATTTATAAAATTCGATAAAATGCGACCCCTTCGGTTGCTCTGGGCGTTTGTACTTCCCATTAGAGGGTCATGGGAATTAAAATCACCCAGAAGAATGAAGGGTCTAGGCAACTGACGAAGAAGGGCTTCAAAGTTTAGGCGGGTGACAGGTGCACCCACCGGGAGATATACGTTACACAATGTAACCGCCTCGGGGGCGTGCACCGTCACCGCCGGGAATGGCTTGTTCAGCTGCACTCGGGAGGTGTTAAAGGGCCTCCCAAATAGTAACTGCCACTCCACCTTGGGCTCGTTGGCCAGTGGAGCATCATGTCTAAAAACGTTAAAACCTTTGAAATAACGCTTGTCAGTAGGTTTAAAATGTGTCTCCTGTAGACAAATGCATTTAGGGTTAAAATCTTGAATTAAAAGCATCAGTTCTTCACGATGTTGATAAAATCCGTTGCAATTCCATTGCAATAATAAATTCATTCCAAATGAATTGAGGTTCATAGCTAGGGGTAGATTAGGTGGTATTAACGATTTCGATTTACCGTTTGATTCTGTTTTTCTTTTTCCCCCTACGTTCGGAGGATTTCGGTACCTGAAACGCAAAAATCATCTTCCATTGATTCCAGGGATGCTGTATTTTTACAGCCGGGTGGGCCGGGAGAAGGACTTTTGTCACGAACGACGTTCGTGCTCCCTGAAAATGTTTTTTGCAGATTCTTCTTAGGAGAACCCGCGATTTCTATTTTCCCTTCGACCGAATGTTTGACCTTGTCTGTTTTGGTAGTTTCTTTTCCAGGTTCTTCTTTTTCTGCGTTATTTCCATTGCATGTTTGAGTCGAGACAATACACATTTTGACGGTGGGTACGGCCGCGAATGACCTTGAAAAGGTGGGTGCGATTAGCGTCTTATACTTTTTTCGAGCTTCTAAGTAAGGGATTTTTTTCTACGGTTTTAATTTCCATAATTTTCTTTTCATCCTTGGGTACTTGACAGTCTCGGGAATATACTGGATGTGCTTGTCCGCAGTTTACGCACTTAGGATCAGTCCTACATTCCTCATCGTCATGCCTGTCCATTGCACAGTGCGGGCAAGTCGATTTTCCCTTACATCGAGCGGAGATGTTTCCAAATCGCAGGCAGGTAAAGCGACGCATGGGATTTGGGATGTATGGTCGCACTGGTACGAAGTTGCATCCCACATTCACCTTTTCCGGAAGCGTATCGCGGTTAAATATCAGGATGATGGATGCTGTATTTCCTCGCTCTCCATTACGTCTAGTGGTAATACGGCGACAATCTATTACGCCCTGAGAACCATCTCTCTTTTTATTTCGACTTCCTCTATGTATAGTAGGTCGTAACGGCTAATTACATCTTTGCTGGTATTTAGAGAATGGTGTAGCTGTACTTAAATTTTTCAAATCCATTTAATTTCTTCATTTCAAGGATTCAATCACTTTTACTGTCGTTCATCGTCTCCATCAGTAGGGTGCCGTCTCTTAATTTTTTTGCAGACTTTATGTCCCCAGGGATCGTACTTGACAAAACTCGGCGAATTACAATTGGAGACACTTTCTGCTGCGTCTCGCCATCCTTTCGACATTTCATTACTAAGTACTTTCAGCTACTTTCGAAAAATTCTCCCCCGCCTAAATCTGCCGCAACGCAAACCGGTGCGGTCGCCAGGGCTACCCGAGGGGATATAGCACCCTGGAGGTGGTTGTCTGTTTCGGGTTGGATCTTAGATGCACGGGTCCACCAAACCCGTACATCACCAACCGCCCTACGCAGACCCCCATCTCCCTGGCACTCGCCTCCGTTAAGCATAACGCCACGGAAGCCGATTGACCGGGAATGGCTAGATCTCGGCCGCCCGTTTGCAGCGAATCCGGGGCCAAAGAGGGGTATTGGCCCGTAGTCCATACCGGGCATCCGACACCCGGCTGGGAACCACGGACCTCACCCTCCAGGATCCCCTTCTCTTCCTTACGGGTCTCCGCACATGGCAAACATGCGGGTGGATCGTAGGCCACGTGGTATGGCCGCACGCAGACAGCTGACCCACAAGACTGTCCGGGCTCAACCCTAGTTGGCTCTGGGTTTGTTTTCGGGGTCGACTCCCCGCCCTTTAAGGCTCCTCTTACGACAAGCAGGGATACTGCGGGAGTATTCTCAACCCCCCTACCCAAACGGGTAGGGGTTAAGGACTTGGACTGCTGGGGCGAATGGGAAAAGAAACGAAAATAAGTCCTTAATAGTGTCCCTCTGGAACGTAAAATCATGTTTCATGTGAAAAATACTGGAATTTTAAGGCTTAGTGGGTGTCAATGAGAATTATAATTTTGAGAGGAGAAACCTTGAACGCGATTTCGCGTACACTTTAAGACCTTAATATATCTATATCTCCATGATTTTGTAAGTGTAGAACCTGTGGAAATAGATAGAAATGCACGCGCATTAAAAAAGGCGAATAAAAAGCGTTATGTTCCTTATGGCTTGAAAAAATTTACTCGCGTCAAGGCATTTCCAGCTCCCGGCAGGCATCTCAGGCTCCGGACGCGCGTACGAAAATTCAAATGTAATTTTTGGCGTCGCACACAAATTTTCATTTGTTTCAGATAAATATAGGTCAAGAATGAGTGACCAGACGTTGCACACTCTTTGTTTATAATGGAATATCTTAAAAAAATAGGAAGCAACTTTTCATTAAGGATAACCTAAATCTAGAGTTTCTGATTGATTTTTTTATAATCTACAATTCCTTTCAATTTAAGAGTAATTGCCATTGGTTTTGGTGCTTTATTTTTTTATCTCCAAGAAAAACTGTATTGTTTTATTTTTAAGTAAAACTGTTTCTTTAGTAACTTTGTGGGCGCTTCACAATTTTGATACCAAAGATTAAACAACGAAAAAAAAATAATTCAAACGCACGACCCGAATTTCAATGCTTCAGCATCATCATCATCAGTGAAGATTCTCCACTGTTTCTAAACTTGGTGTGGTGTTCTTTTAAAATAATTTGTTATTTGTTATCAATCCATGTTGCTTAAAATTTGAGTAATTATAATATGGATAAATATGTGCATGTGATATTTTAGTTATTTTAAAATTTGAATTCCATATGTGCCGGTGATACTTACTTTAGTTAAATCCCGGGATTGAGGAAATCACAATCCCGTGATTTACGGATTATAATCCCGGACTATAGTCCGGGATATGTAGTGCATGTTTGGTGAGAATTTACTCCCTGCCACAAACCTTTATGGTTGCTTGCAGGGTATTATGTAGATATAGATGTAGATGTACGCATATACGAGCAAAGCTAGAATTCGGAGGCACTCGAGCACATAGAAACATCCATATGTAGTTATTCTGCATGCCCGCGCCCGTATAAAGATCTTTTTTATTTCAGGTATCAGCTGCAATGCCACCTTCATTGACTTCCAAACCCCTTGCCTATTTAGGTGAAATTTTAAGGTTTTTTTGTAACGCGCTAATATGAATGAAATATTCTATTAAATCAATATGAATTATATGTTTTTATTTAACATGGAATACAATATTATCGTGATAGTAAGAAATAATTAAGGATGCCCTCAAAATAAAGAAAAAATCGGTTGAGTTGGTTTGTATTAACGCGTTTTCCATAGTAATGGAAGCAAACCTTTACCTCATAGAAGTAGAAATATTGTCAAGCCTATGTGTACATGAAATCAGGCACCTATACAAGCCTACCGGCCTCAAGCATGTTTTTATTCAAAATGCAAATAACTATATCATGTTAGTACAAGGTAAGTCTCCATGATCAATTACTTCAGAGACGAGGGGGTAGAAAAATAGATGGGCATAACCTTTTTGCACTTGAAACTAGGTGCAATGTACAAACGTTCAAAACTTGCCTGTTGGCTAATGAATTTCCTAGACCATGCACTCTGACATATCTGTGACAGTTAAAAAGAAATTTTCTTTTATGCACAGTGAAGCTTATACTGATGACGCTCAATTAGCGTGCATAGTTGTTGGAGGCGCTCGCCCGAAAACCGTTGGACGAAAACAATGACTCCGTTGCCAGGAAGCGCCCATATCTTCTGTCTCTCTTACTGAAAATATGGAATTGATTTGTGAGTGAGTAAGAAAAGAGTGAAATAGAATGCTTTAAGGTGACGACAAAAAGAGTTTTGCTTGATCCAAAAGACCACTTAGGGTGTTAACCACGAGCGTCTTCTACGAGAGTGAAGATGTGCCCAGAGAATGAGGTAAGAGAAAATATACTTCTTCCATCATGATGGTCAAGGATATTCATAACAAGGCCCATGCGTATTTTTCAAATTTTATACACTATAAAACATTCACAATGATTAATTCTTTAACGACAAAGTAGTAATTAATATTGAAATATCTAACAGCAAGCAATTCGAATAAGTTTTATAATATAATGTTGACTGGATTTTATTACCCATTGGAATATCTTCTTCTAAAGGCTAAATTGTAAATGATCACATTTGGGACTGATAATGCGTATATAATTTAATCTGGGGTCGATGAATTGATCTCGTTGTAAGCTTGAGGATGTGAAATACTCTGAGAGACTTTTAAAATACAAACAGTATATACAATACAAACACTTAGTGTACGTCTTTAAAGATACGTAGAATGACTCACACTGCGCAAATGTGTTACATAAATGTTGATTAAAATATGTATCAGAAACAAAGGATTGATGAAGCGGGTTTGGAGAATAAAAACCATTCAGGAATGAAAGGGAAGAAGAATAATAACTTGATGCTACCGAGCACTGGGCAGGCATGAAATTTGCTAAAGAAAAAAAAAAAACTCAGGCAGAGAAGGCTGACACTGTCAATATTATTTGATGCAAATGATTCTCAGAAAGGCCACCATACAGAGTAGAAGAAATGGATAATGATGACGGAGAGCGGAAAAAAGTTCTTCTTAGAAGTAATTATATAAATGCCGAGTTTAATAATTAATGTAGTTACCTATCTTCGCATTATTTTTCGAAATACACACTGACCACTTATTTCCGGGTATTTGCTTGAAATGGTTTCATTTAGCGATGTAGGGCGTATACTGGAATTAATATGGAAATAAATCTACACAAGGCATGCTCAGAAGTAGAAAAAATAGTAGAGTTGGCCCGGAGAAACCATTTGTGTTCGAGATGTGGGCAGCAAGTTCGGTGGAGAGACTAAAATGATAAGCTTAATAGGGGGTGTTAGGCTCCTTGCAGAGGAGAGAAAGTTGTCCAAGGAAAGTAAGTGGAGCAAAATAATGGGTGACTTCAAGAAAAGCCATGATTCAAAGACAAACGATCTATGGAGGATAGTTAGTGTTGGAAAATGAATAAGGTTTTTGGTACCCTTAAGGTAGTTATGTCAATTGCTGCAACAAAATGGGAAAAGGACTGCCAATACCACTTTAGAAATGGCTAAAGAAATATACATCCATAAAAGGTACCTTCAGCAGTAGGATATCATTGTCCAAAAATACATTTCATATCCTTAAAAAAAAGAAGGCTAGATCGCAAAAAAACTGATCAGCGGAATAACGATAATCTGACCTACCTATTCTGTGTTCCATCAGGGAATTACCCACGGTGCGAAGCCGATTTATGAACTATTTGCGTGCCCTGTGTGCTACAGGAGGATCATTCCACCCGCAAAAATCTGTCGGGTAGGCCACATGGTGTGCAGATACTACCACCGCCGTGCGAACGGATGTCCAGTTTGCAGGGAACCCTTGAACAGTCCGAGGGACGCGACCGTCCACGCCATGGCCCAAGAGATGCTTCGACAGTGCCCTTACGAGAAATACGGCGGCCGGGCCACGCCAACGCGGCCCCGGGTACGCAAAATCCATGAGCCCTACAGCCGCCGCCGACCGCTCATACCTGCCCGACAATCCGACCTGACCCTGGGAGGGAATCCGCACCCTTCGTACAGAGAAACACCTCGGGGAGGACCACCCGTCCCAGTTCACCACGACGCACATTGGGCTGGAATCGAGCAAAACTGGCCAAAAATCAAATTTTCGACTTTTTTATTTGGAACCGGGAATGAAAAATCCACATTTTAAAAAGGACATGTGGTGTAAAACTGAATTTTATTTTTTTCAAAAGCATATATTAAATTATTACAGTCCGCCAAAAGTTAAGGAAAATCCATGAAATCTGGAATGCGCGATTTTTCCGAAACATTTCAATGTTTGTTTTCCAGGCATTGGGGTATCATAAGGAGTTAGGCAATTTTAATAAAATACGTTTATAGTATTATTTTTCTTGATATTAAAGAGATAAATGTTTTGCGGTCAACCCTTTTATTTAATAACTTTATAATTTGCTTAAAATATCACTGTTTTTTGATGATTTTTTTATCTGTTGTTAGGATAAAAGTACTTATCGCCGCTTGCCGCTCCTGAGATATAAACACCTGGAGCTAGATTGAAGTCTAAATTATCAGACGGAAAAGAAATATCTTGCACCAACTTGCACCCCTTTTTTTTTCGA
Source organism: Platycnemis pennipes (assembly GCA_933228895.1). Lineage (NCBI taxonomy): Eukaryota > Metazoa > Arthropoda > Insecta > Odonata > Platycnemididae > Platycnemis > Platycnemis pennipes. The sequence continues at coordinate 112,776,242 of OW121855.1, read as the reverse complement.
GGTAAAGCAAAATGATGTCGGGCGGGTCTCGCGCCCCTTGACGCGCCACACAAGTGGCTAGGCACTCAGGCTAGGCACTTTTATCCTTGGGTCTAATCCACACCCGCGTGTGGGCGGCAATAAACCAAACGGTCCGCGCGCTCCCCATGCCTTTTGTCCGTGGCGGCTACTCCTTTATGCAACCAGATTTAAAGGTAGTTGTTTCAGGCTTGATTTGGTGGAATATCATAGTGAAAGAAAAATACTGGCAGTTTTCCACAAGAATAAAGACATTTACTTTTGACCGGTTTCGGTGTACAACACCATCTTCAGGTCTCAAGCATTAGAACAGGGTACATACCATGACAGCAGCGCAAAGAATAAGTGGTAAGTACTATGCACTTAGGGAAAATCCAGCTTCTTAAACAGAGTGCTACGCATTTAACACCAATCACCTGAAGATGGTGTTGTACACCGAAACCGGTCAAAAGTAAATGTCTTTATTCTTGTGGAAAATTGCCAGTATTTTTCTTTCGCAACCAGATTTCTTCTTTCACTTTCAACACGTGCATGTTATCATTCTGCAAACTGAGTTTTTCCAATATATGTCCTCTATGCGAATGGCTAGAGTCTTCTGTTCATTTGTGGCCGAGTGCTTCACATCAATGCTTCAGTATTCGCCGTCGAGGTTTGTGCCGAAGGACGTTCACAGTGTCATTGCCCAGCTATGGATTCAACGAAAGTGACTAGCCAAGATTTACATAGTGTGCTCTTGGAAAAGAGAGGAGTGTCAATGGAGCAGAAGAAATCGTTCGTGCTAGAGTTTTTACACAAGAAACTTAATTTGGAAGGAGAAGGGAAATTACTAACTTTGCTTGCGACCTTCATTCAAAAAGGGTTTTTTCATCAGTATTTCCGAAAGTGGGCTTAGTACCCCAGATTGAAAAGCAGATTTGTAAAGAAAAATAGAATTTGGTTAAAACAGCCGATAAGACTTCCTGACGCTGTGTTAAAATATCTCCCATGAGCATCTGCTTCTGGTGAGTGTTAAAGTTAGAGGAAAATTATAAGACGTATGCTACTAGCTGAATATTTCATTCCTTGTTTTCTTATGTTACGAAATATTATTATCTACTTCTTTAATTATCATTATTTTTGGCTTAACCAAAATCACACCTCGTGGAAGGCGTAGAAAAGTAGTGAAATGTAGAAGTTCCATTTCACTAGAGAATTTAAGTTTAACGACTTCCATGGAATTACGCGCTGCAGGAGACGTTATAGCAGCGAAGGTTGTGAAAGAGGTGACAACTACAACCTCAACAGGAGGAAAGCAATGGAGGGCTAAACACGCTCCAAAAAGAGAGCTCTCGGAAGAGGAAGCTGTTTCTCTGATTGTGACGGCGCAATTGACGAAGGGTCAATATCTCCTCATTCAGGAAACTGAAATTTCATGGGCACGATATATATCCAAATTATGAAAGGGTAAAAGCAGCAAAAAAGGTGGCTTATCCGGAAGGGATAATCATTTCAGAAGAAAAGTGTGAAGTAGAAAGTGCGAACAGTCTCTGCTTTATCATACAGCCGCAAGAATTCTTTCTTGCACTGAAGGATCAGGCAAGGAAATTTTCGCTTCAGGGCGTAAATTGATATGTAAGTGGGGTTTCGATGGAAGCCCTGGTCATTCTCTCTGCAAGAAAATGTGGCAGAAATCAGAAAGGTTGAAATCATTTGAAAGATGACAGCTTGTTGCGCACACAAATGAGTAATCAACTATCCTAATCATGAGTCATGTAAAATCCTTTTCTATGAATTTCCGAGGAACTCATTCCCAGATTCTCAATAATTTTGAGAGCTGTATCTACTGGGCTTCAAATAAATGATGCCGTCTTCAGAAGGTATTATCTTAACACAGCTAAATTGTACTTGAACCTTAATCCATGGTATTATATACCACCGACTATCCATAAAGTTTTGATACATGGACCGGGAACTGTGAAACATGCCATTCTTCCGATTGGACAGCTTTTCGAAGAGATCTTGAAATCCTGATGATGTCGCCTATGCGTTGGAACCGGTCGACATGTAGAAATAATCTGTGAAAAAAGTACCATCTGATTTAATTGCTTAAAAGCCTTTTAACTTTTATGCCCTTGTAAATAGCTGATGTACATAGTATCAGTGCCCTTTCACTGATTTCAAAGTGTTAATGTTTTTTCACTATGATGTATATAAATAGTTAGGTTCATAGTTAAACGAACTCGTTGCTATTGTACCATATAACCACAACCAACTTCTACTGATACTGCCGTGATGTTCACGGTTTTGTCGCGTATCCTGAATGTATGTATGTTTTTGGGAACAGTTTTCATTTTTTTTGACTCGCCTATTGTAAATATGAATAATTTCCATGTGTTCTAAAGCATTTTTTTAAATATTTAATGTCTTAACTGCAGACGTAGGCTGCATTGTGACATGATATGTCCCGCAGTCCTTTTACACCTACTTCCACAGAGAAAGAGGACGTCTTGGTAGCTCAACTGGTAGAGTGCCTGGCCGGATATCAGGTGGACCGGGTTCGAGTCCCGGTCAAGGCGAGTTTTTGTCTGTGGAACTTCTTGATATAGTGCAATTTTCAGCGGGTGGCGCCGCTAAAGTTTTCGCGGCCAGTTCGCGGTCTTTGAATTCCTTTAAGTAAGCACCTTAGTGTTTCATATTCAGATTTTGCACTTGAAACTAATGCATTGTAAAAACGTTCAAAACTTTCCTGTTAGCCATTGAATTTCCTAGACATTTCCATGCTCTCTGACATATCTGAACGAATTAAAAGGAAATATTATATTATGCACAGCTAAGCTTAAACTGATGACGCTGAAATAGCGTGCATAGTTGTAAGGAGGCGCTCGCCAGAAAACCGCTGAACGACAACAATGACTCCGTTGCCAGGAAGCGCGACAATATCTTCCGTCTCGCTTACTGAAACTGACGAATTGAGTTGTGAGTGTGATAAGAGTGCTTAAGGTGAAAAAAATTGTTTTGATTGATCCAAAAGACTATTTGGAGTGTTATTCACGAGCGTCTTCTACGAGAGTGAAGATGTGTAGAGAAAATGAGGTAAGAGAAAGTTTACTTCTTCCATCACAATGGTCAAGGATATTCATGACTAGACCCATGCGTACCTTTTAATTTTTATACACTATAAAACATTCACGACGATTAATCATTTGACAACAAAGTAGTATTATTACCCATTGTAATATCTTCTTCTCTAACGCAAATCCTGCATATTCATTCCGGCGACTTGCATTTCTTAGCTAGGCTAAATTGTAAATGATCAAAATTGGGACTGATAATGCGCATATAATTTAATTTGGGGTCGATGAATTGATCTCGTTGTAAGCTTGAGGATGTGAAATACTCTGAGAAACTTTTAAAATACAAACAGGATATTCCATAGCAACACTTAGTGTACGTGTTTAAAGATAAGTAGAATGACTCATACTGCGCAAATGTGTTACATTAATGTTCATTCACACGGCTATCTTCCAATAACGGCGTTAAGCTTAAAAAAATTACTTGGTAGGATCAAAAAATCTTGACATTTTAACCGTGGAGTGAATGAGTACTTTTCATGACCCCTGATACCTCGGAGTGTTGACTCTTCTACAAGGCTTTTTGCGGAGGAGAACTTGGTTTTGGATTACGTAGTAGGAATTGATTAGCTTAAGTGTTATTATTCAAATAGCATCGCCATTTGGGGAGCCAAATATTCAGAAATTCAAAGTAAAGCAATAAAAAGTGTCTCTATGGTTTAGTTCAGAGAGAGAGCACTCTAATAAACACAAAAAATCTACCTAATACGGAAACATGAGCGTGAATATATTGACAATAACACTTTAGAAATGGCTAAAGAAATATACATCCATAAAGGTACCTTAAGCAGTAAGATATCATTGTCCAAATGTATTAATCCAATACATTTCATATCCTTAAAAAAAAAGAAGCAACGAGTGTAGTTCCCAAAAAAACGGATCAGCGGAATAACTATAATCTGACCTACCTATTCTTTGTTCCATCAGGGAATTGCGCACGGTGCGAAGCCGATGGATGAACTATTTGCGTGCCCTGTGTGCTACAGGAGGATCATTCCACCTCCAAAAATCTGTCGGGTGGGCCACGTGGTGTGTAGATACTGCCACCGCCGTGCGAACGGATGTCCAGTTTGCAGGGAACCCTTGGACAGTCCGGGGGACGCGACCGTCCACGCCATGGCCCAAGAGATGCTTCGACAGTGCCTTTACGAGAAATACGGCGGCCGGGCCACGCCAACGCGGCCCCGGGTACGAAAAATCCATGAGCCCTACAGCCGCCGCCGACCGCTCATACCTGCCCGACAATCCGGCAAGGCAAAAACAAAAGCAAACAAAAACGCAGAGGAGCAGCAGCCCGCACCCTCCGCACAGCAATTGGAGAAACACTTCGGGGAGAACCATTTGAATTAATACTTTGTTGTATACTATTTCTGTTTTAATTAATGATTGTACTTTCATCAGACTTATCGCTGATGATGTAATAAATTTTGTAATTTAACCTCCGCTAAGGTTTCTGTTTCAATGAACGATTCCTGTATAATGTAACAATCCATTTTTGCCTTTAAAACTGAGAGGTACGAAAGATAAATATAAAATTTTCTTTCTTTAGCTCCCTTTCGCAAAGGGATTTAAAGGACATATTGATGTTTTGTTAATTTCAATTCTACCATATTATATTAACGAGGGCTATCTCGAGTTGGGTCGGATTCTAAAAGCATATTACATAAGAACCTTAAGTTACACTCATTTTGCACGGTATTGTAACATAAATTTTATAGAGAACTTTAGCAAGGTTACTATTGAATATTTACGTGAAACATCACTTTCCACCATGATCGAACGATAAGCCACAAATCCCAGTAATCACCAATAATAAGAACGTTTTATATGACAGATACTTATTTACTCCATTTTATAATTTTGTCTCGCTAAATCAGTGAACTCGACCACTGTGCGGCGGAAGTTTTCATCATGACCATGGAGAGAGGTGAGTTTGAAACATTAATATATTGTCTACTTTATTTCATTGCATTTAAAATGTTCTTATTTATTCTGGTCAGTGTATTTTTTATTTTTTGATTAATGTGAGTAATATTCCTGCTTTTTTCACCTGTAAAACTGCCAAACTCAAATCGCAAATCATAGTACATTATTGTGCTTGTTGATTCCCTTAACTTTTAGTTATAATTAGGAAATGTCAACTCATCTTTGGATATTTAATAGTGACCAGTTCAGAGATCTTGCTTTGAAAAATATATGCGTTCGAATATTCATATGGACCTTGTTATTACCGGTTTCGAACAAGGAGGATACATTCTAATCTTGGTTTTAAAACTATAAGACTTCCCTTGAGAATAAAAAGTGATAATTCTGCTACTTTTGTTGTCTTTCGTCGATTAATTATTTATATTTTGGTTTCTGCTAATATATTTTATGAAGCAGCCAAAGATCGGGAAAAATGAGTCGGAAGCAGAAAGAGGTGATGGTAAATTATATGGCCGATTAATATATTTCAATATATGGCTGTTAATTTTTTTCACGAAGCAGCCAAAGGTCGGGAAATATGAGTCGAAGGCAGAAAGAGGTAATGGTAAATTATATGGCCGACCACAGGAGTTTGGCTCTTGGCAGCTTTGAGGGCCCCTTGGGGAAGGTGTCAATGGAAGAGAAGTGGAAAGAATTAATGGGCATTTTTAGCCTTCATGGGCCGGCAAAAACTGTGGAGCAGTGGAAAAGAGTAATGCAAGTATGTGAAGTTAATGAATACATCCACGTACATCCAAGATTCTTCTAACCCTTTCACTTGGTTAACACAGACTTGGAAAGATCTAAAAAATAAAACTCGCTCTAAAAATGCCAGGCTAAATAGCGAAAGGACCATCACTGGCAAAATGGCGGTATGTTACTCAATTCCAATGTGTTTTCTTCTTATTTGTATTTCGTATCCGTTACCTTATTTCAATTCAATTTCCTTCATTTTGTTTCTCGTTTGTAAATGGTCGCACTACTCCCCTTAACGATATGGAGGGATTACTATTATCAGTGTGGACACATCAATCCCAGCAATTGAACTCGGAGGCCCATTAGTATCGGTTATTTTTTTGATCAAACGGTTATGCGTAAATTATTTTTCTTACTTTATTGGAATTGGATGCACTTATGTAATCATTGCTCCCCCAGGTCGATGACACCACTTAAATGGAAGCAGGAGACGAGTTGGAGTTGCCCTTGCAAACTGAGGTAACCTTAATTATTACTTTTAAATGATTTGCTTTTTGATAGATGGTTGCATTGATATTATTGCATTGGTAGGTTATTACAGGTCGCAGTAGTTGAAGCCACTGCATGAATCCTCAATTTCTTGTACAAAATTTCTCAAGAATATTTGATTCATATTTTCCGGCCTTTTTTTTATTCATGACGTGCACATATTTACTAAATAGGTTGTAGTATATAGGACATATCTCCTATAGCCGTTGAGGTGGAAAATGTGGCTCATATATTGAAGCCTTATATACCTGCAAGAGAATTGGTTAGAGGATCTTCTCATGAATTATTGATTTTTTCTTATAGTATAATTTAAATTCTTTACAGTACGTACAGATCACAGACAGAGAAGTAAGTGGATGAGAAAATACTCCTATAAGAAATATTTTCACTCTGTCACTATTCATGTCTTTTTCTGTACCGTATCTCCCACAACTAGCAGCAAGGTAAGGCAACGAGGGTTGTTATTTATATTTCTGGCCTTGGCAACAGTAAGTGTTGCCAGGAGGTATCTGATGTTTATATTGGAAATTTGACATTGTTATACGTAACCTTCCTCAGAACATTTTGTCATTTGAGCGCGATTTTTGCTGCATACAGTATCTTGAAAATTTTATCTCGGGCAAAAAATGGAATTATAAACTTGCAAACATTTTCGTGCTATTATTTTTCATAACTCTTGACCTGGATTATCAAGGAAGGAGTACATCGATAAACATAATTCTTCATACGGCGATAAAGCACCATCCTACAGCACTGTAAACAACTGGAATAACGAATTCAGTCGTGACCAACGTTCGCCCCAGGACGAATTTCGTGAAGGTCGTCCAAAATCGGTTGTTGCGCCAGAAAACATCGATGTTGTGCGTGAACTGATAAAGCAAGATCGTCATGTGACATAAGGTTATATTGAGGCATCTTTGGGCATTAGTATGATGAGTATTAATAAGATATTGCATGATCGTTTGGCCGTAAAAAAATATTTGTTTGCGTTGGGTCCCGCATAATCTGGAGCCCAAATAATCCCCTCAAAAGAAGGCTCGTGTCAATTGGTGGAAAGAAATGTTGGAAGAATACGTCCATGGTGCATCAAAGGCTGTGTATAACATCTACACATGTGGCAAAACATGGAAGGAAAGTTTCATGACATTGTGCAGTAGGGTGACCCTTATTTTTCATAATTTGGGAAAGTTGTGTTTTCCTATACTCAAAATATTCGAAGTTATATTCACATTTTACACTTATCATTAACAGGAACCCGTGCCCGAAGGGCCCTAAGTATTTCGGGCCAAAATATGTATTTTGCGGTCAATAAAAGGACTATTTTAATGAAAAACGCAAAAGTAAAGCCCTTAAGAGTAAAATTTTCATTTGTTCTCACCTATCTCTAAGTTTCTGAGATATGGGCTGCTGTCCGTTTCACGCTCCAAGCGCTCCGAAGTTCCTCAGCTCGGTCCGTTTCACGCTTCAAATCGCTTCGAAGCTCAGGAAACGGGGCCCCTGAGTGAGCATAAACTTCCTATTAAGACCGCTCCAAACGCTCCACGCTGGGTGTGGAGCGTTTGGAGCGATAGCAATAAATAGTTCGATATATTCGAGAATTAGCGCCAATTTCATGTGTTGCTACGCGAACTTACAAATAAATAAACATGAATCATTTGCGAAGGGAAGAAGGACATTTGTAGCAATGGAAATTAAATTGGAAATTACAGTACACGCCGACTGTTTGAATGAAGACTTTATATTTCCATTGAACCCAGAAGAGTACAACCGGGCCTTAAATGGTGAGTATTCTAAAATATGAAATTAAGATTAGTAAAGAGTCTTTCAAAATACTTTACACTTACCACAATTCCAAAATAATTTCAATTAATTTTCCTTTCAGATTCAGATTACCTACGTAAGAGGTCTTGTAAATGGCCAAATTCATAATAGAAATGAACGAGTTGTGGTTGAAGAAATTCCTGACAACGAAGCGGAAGAAGGTAATTCCCTACCAAAAATTATCTTTGCTATTATCTCAGGTGAAAATTAGAGGTTAGTAAAATATGAAAAGATATTACAGAAATGTGATACGTTTTAAATTAAAATCTTTGGTGAAATAATTAGTGACGGAAGTCTAAGTAACAATTATTAAATATATAATGTAGCATAACGGTTTGAAAACATTTTCTCATATAAACTCACACTTTCTTTTTCTCTAGCGGTTCCAAAGAAGAGGAGGGTGGAAACCATTTTATAAAACTTTATAGAGGATATTAAGAAAGAAAGGGAAATTGAGAAAGCAGAGCGTGAGAGAGAGAGAAGAAATGAGGAAGGCTAAGGAGGAGAGGGAAAATAGAAGGGATGAGGAGAGGAGAAGAAATAATGAAGAAAAAATGAAATTACAGAGGGAGTCGATAGAATTGTTAAAAAAGAGAGAAATAATTGAATATATAGTTTATTTATATTTGTTTAAGTATTGAGTTTTTTAATGTCTTTTCCAATAAAAAAAATTAAGCAAGTTTGTTCTTTATTCTCTCTCTCTTGATTTTTCCTCGCTCCCTGATCCGCTGATCGTTGATGTTAATGGGCACTCTTTCCAATTCTGGTCCAGCAACATCCTCCTCTGGCAGTTCATCTCTTTTTTCCATGCATATATTATGGAGTACGCAGCATGCCAGGATGAACTCGGGTATTTTCTCCATGTCCACTAAAGGTAATTTATCCCTAAGACTACGAAATCGTCCTTTGAGTAGTCCAAAAGCACGTTCTGTAACTTGCCTTGCCGCAGACAACTTTTTATTGCAATTTTTTTGTCTAACTGTTAGGTGGCCGTTGTCTCTGAAGGGTGTCATTAAGTGCTCATGTATGCCGTAGGCAGAATCGCCAATGATATGAGAATCAATAGGAAAGTATTCATCCGGATTCCTCAAATAATGGAATGTACGTGAGTGTTTTAGCACTCTAGCATCGTGTACGTAGGCAGCATTTCCAGCCACGCAATGCGTGAATATGGCTCGATGATCACAAACAGCCTGGGGAATAATAACACAGCCTCGTTTCCGCTAACATTATTGTAGCATAGATTGTACGGATTTCTGCCTCAATCATTACATCCGTATCCTCTTCACTCTCCGAGGTCTCCGTTGAAACATCACTGTCTTCTGAGTCATTAAAAAAAATATTCTCCACTACGGGTAAAATCCCACGAAATTCTTTTTATTTACAAACACGCCCCCCTAGCAACCATCAATTGAACGCCCGCCACACTACCAAGCCGGTCCGTTTCACAGTCGCGCTTGAAGCGCTTAAAAGCGAAGGAATGAAACGGACCGGCCTTTGGAGCGGTGGCGCTTCGAAGCGCTTGGAGCGTGAAACGGACCGCAGCCATGGTTCCTCGCAATGCGATCCACTGCACTGGGCGCTACCCTGCACCGCGTTGGCGCACCGCTGTGGTAAGGCCAGCACCATTCCTCTCCGCAGCTAGAGACTTTCCCTCCAGCCCCTCCCCGCCCCCGACTAAGGGTCAGTGGGGGGGTAAGGGACTCCAGGGAGGGACAAGGGCAGAACATGCCTATGGACCACCAAGACCGTCATGCGTGGTGAAGAGCCACATCCTCCTCGAGGTGCCCCTGGTATCGCTGAACATGACGGATCTAGACCTGGCGGTCAATAAACAGCTCCCATCACCATGGTGCGTCTCTGCGATAAGGGTGACCGCCTCTGCGGGGCGGAGGGTAAGAAGTCACTAACAGAGAGGTACCGGATACTGGGCGACCTCCGGTTTTATTTAACCTTACCCATGCATGCGGGGCTCTGCATGGGCGGGCACCATATTCCCCTAGCTACTCGTCGGACCAAACTTGGAAACCTCAAAGAAAACTATGGAGGGCGCTGAGAGGCGCACCCTTCACATGGACTCTTGTAGTCTGTCTTCTTCCTTGGGGGATGCGATACCGGTGGAGAGCCCCGATGGGGATCCCAGTCGGGACGCACCCTCTACTACCTTATCCTTGCCTGTGGGGGTTCCTTCTGGGAGACCCACACATCCCAGTTGCCCCTCATACCCTTCGTTGGGAGAGGAGGACGACATCCTTTTCAACCTCTCTGAGCCCAACTTCAAGGAGGCACCAAGCCTGGTCTCCCCTATGGGGGTGGAGTCTGACTCGGGAGCCCCTGTGGGTAGTGGCCTACGGGAAGGCTCCATACCCCCTCGAAGAGAAGGAGACAAGGGAGGAAGAAGATGTGGGCGGGGCCGATCCATTGCTGGCATAGCCGTGCTTCAGGCCAACCTACAACACAGTAAGGCTGCCTCAGGGGTTCTGCAAAGGATACACTCTGAAGGTAAGGTCAAAATAGCTCTGATTCAGGAACCCTGGGCTTTCCAGGGAAGAGTCAGGGGCTGAGCATGACGAGGGGAAAAATACATATCTGTATCACTGTTGATAGGCCTAGATCTTGTATCTATGTGAATGGGATAAGTGCTTTGCATCTATCGGAATTTACCACTAGGGATCAGACAGCAGTTCTGCTGACCCTGGGGGAAGGTGAGAACAGGGAGAGGGTGGTCATCTGCTCCTCCTACCTGCCTTACGATGCACCGGCTCCTCCAACATCGAATGAGATGGAGAGGCTGGTGAGTCACTGTAAGGCCAACAAGTGGGATCTTCTGATCGGTTGTGATGCTAACTCGCACCACATTGTGTGGGGGAGTGGAAGCACCAACGGAAGGGGAGAGGCACTGTTGGAGTATCTTATGTCTACGGAGTTACAAATACTCAATGTTCAAACTCAAATACTACATGTTGACGGAGGATAAAGGCCTCCTGGATGAAGTTCTCGGTCCTGACCAAATGGTCAATGGTCGATCGGCCGCGTCGGAAACCACACTGGACATTGGAAGGAAGGTTTTGGCGCTCTAGCCACCAAACGAGTCGCCGATTCACCATTCTTTCCATTGCCTTGCAAAGGCAGCTGGTGAGGGAGATTGGGCGATAACTATTCGGGTTGCCTCTTTCCTTGCCCTGCTTTAAAATGCGAACCACTATAGATTCGCGCTAGGAAGGTGGAAAGTATCGCTCAGTCCAAAGTTGATTAAGAGAGAGAAGGACTTCCGACAATGCTCTCTCCGGGTCTAAGTCTCCATGATCAATTAGTTCAGAGATGAGGGGGTAGAAAAATAGATAGGCATAACCTTTTTGCACTTGAAACTAGGTGCAATGTAAAAACGTTCAAAACTTGCCTGTTTGCTGTTGAATTTCCTAGACCATGCACTCTGACATATCTTTGACATTTAAAAAGAAATCTTTACTTATGCACAGCTAAGATTATACTGATGACGCTCAATTAGCGTGCATAGTTGTTGGAGGCGCTCGCCGGAAAACCGTTGGACGAAAACAATGACTCCGTTGCCAGGAAGCGCCCATATCTTCTGTCTCTCTTACTGAAAATAACGAATTGAGTTGTGAGTGAGTGAGAAAAGAGTGCTTTAAGTGACAAAAAAGTGTTTTGCTTGATCCAAAAGACCACTTAAGAGTGTAATCCACCAGCGTCTTCTACGGGAATGAAGATGTGCCCAGATAATGAGGTAAGAGAAATTTACTTCTTCCATCATGATGGTCAAGGATATTCATAACAAGGCCCATGCGTATTTTCCAATTTTTATGCACTATAACACATTCACAATGATTAATTCTTTAACGACAAAGTAGTAATTAATATGGAAATATCTGACAGCAAGTATATAATTCGAATAAGTTTTATAATATAATGTTGACTGAATCTTATTACCCATTTCAATATCTTCTTCTAAAGGCTAAATTGTAAATGACAACAATTGGGACTGATAATGCGTATATAATTTAATCTGGAGTCGATGAATTGATCTCGTTGTAAGCTTGAGCATGTGAAATACTCTGAGAGACTTTTAAAATACAAACAGCATATATACAATATCAACTTAGTGTAAGTTTTTAAAGATACGTAGAATGACTCATACTGCGCAAATGTGTTACATAAATGTTCATTCACACGGCTATCTTCCAATAACGGGGTTTAGCTTAAAAAAATTACTTGGTAGGATCAAAAAATCTTGACATTTTAACCGTGGAATGAATGAGTACTTTTCATGTCCCCTGATACCTCGAGGTGTTGACTCTTCTACAAGGCTTTTTGCGGAGGAGAACTTGGTTTTGGATTACGTGGTAGGAATTGATTAGCTTAAGTGTTATTATTCAAATAGTATCGCCATTAGGGAAGCAAAATTATCAGCAATTCAATATAAAGCAACAAATAAAGCGGAGGTAGACGAGATCAGGAGAGAGATGGCTGCTCAGGGGGTGACTGACGTTCGTCGCCTCACTACAAAGCGTGATGGTGTTGTGAAAGACACCACCTCCGTTGTTTTGACCTTCGCGCTTGATACGCTCCCCGACAGGGTGTTTGTGGGATACGAATCGGTCCCAGTGCGACCATTCGTACCCGCTCTAATGCGCTGTTTCCAGTGCCAGCGCTTTGGCCACATCGCCACGGGATGTGAGGGAAATGCCACCTGCCCACGCTGCGGCCTGGAACAGCACGAGGGTGCGGAATGTACAACTGACCCACGATGCGTGAATTGAGAGGGCGCACATCCTGTCTACTCACGGAATTGTCCAAAGCTCCTCGAAGAACGTAAGGTAATGGAAATCAAAGTTACTCACAAAATAACCTACTTCGAAGCACGGAAAAAATATAGGGAAATTGCCGAACCTACTTTTTCAAAATCTTTCGCATCTACAGCTTCGGTCAAAAAGGCTACAACTGGCACACAAACAGATGATCTTGAAAAAGAAGTAAAATCTGCCGACAATGAAAAAGCCAAGCTGGATAAGGCCAATAAACCAGCTACTAAATCAACCAGCGCCATGGACTCTCAAAAAAAGAATCAGCGGAGAAACTCACCCAAGGCCCCACAAAAAACGCATGAAAACACGCCATCCACCGGACCATCCGACCTGACCAAGTCAGGTCAACCGGAATCGATGGAGGAGGATGACAATCTCTCGGAGACGGAGATCTCCCGTGCGAGAGTAAAAGGAAGGAAGCATCCCCTCCGGCGGTGATCCTTTTAATTTTTAATAAAAAATAATGGCTTTCGTGTTGCAATGGAATTGCAACGGGTTTTATAGACACAAGGAAGAACTGACGACCTTAATACGAGATTTTAATCCTTTATGTATTTGTCTCCAAGATACAAATTTTAAACCAACGGACAAGGGAGTTTTAAAAAATTTTAATGTTTTTAGATATGACGACACCAGTGGCCAACGGGCACACGGTGGAGTTATGATCGCCACGAGGGAGACCCTATACACCTCCCGAGTGGCGCTCAACACGCCTTTCCAGGCGGTAGCGGTATCAGTGCACGGCCCCCAATCGGTGACGTTATGTAACGTCTATTTGCCGGAGGGGGCACCGGTAACCCGTTTTAATTTAGAAGCCCTTATCAGCCAACTGCCGAAACCCTTCATAATAGTAGGTGATTTTAATGCCCATGATACGCTCTGGGGTAGTTCCAGGGCGCAGTGCAACCTTAGAGGACGCATTTTAGCACGGTTTTTAACAGACTCTAACCTGGTTTTATTGAATGACGGAACGAAAACACGGTTTAACAGTTTTAACGGCCGATATTCGACTATTGACCTCTGTTTTACGTCCATCACATTAATGAACAAAGTTCATATGAATGTTCATGACGATCTATGTGGGAGCGATCACTTCCCTATTAGGATTGATAGAGAAGATAATTTTAACCCTGATCTCATTCGGCTCGGCAACTGGAGTATCCGGAAAGCCGACTGGTCTCTTTTTAAAGAATCATTTAATTTTATATATTGCGAAGGCCGTGGTGCTATTCATAACATTGACTCCTTGACAAAGAGCATCGTCGATTCTGCAAATCATAGTGTACCACGGACAGTACACGTCACTCCGAGGCCTGCGGTACCATGGTGGAATGACGACTGCGCCGAGGCTATTCGGGCGCGGAAGAAAGCGTTAAGAATTTTTAATAAATATCCCACGGTCACCAATTTGGCTTCCTTTCGCCGCCTTCGAGCTAAAGCTCGAAAGGTGGTGAAAGAGGCCAAGAAAGACTCGTGGACGTCATTTGTATCTGGCATAAACTGCCGGACACCCATTGCAGAGGTATGGAAAAAGGTGAGGAGCATTTCAGGTGACCAACGTCAGCTTGAAGTCTCCTATCTTAAAAGCGGTGACAATATCGTGACATCTCCAGCCATTATTAGCGAGATATTCGGGCAGTTGTTCGCTAACACCTGCAGCGATGGCAATTATGAGGACTCCTTCCTATCCTTGAAAAGGCTCTCAGAATCACAAACACTTTCGTTCGCTAGGAAGGGGACTCTGGCGGACTACAATGTCCCATTTTCCCTCTGGGAACTACAGTCAGCAATCCCAGCTTCCCGCGACACGTCTCCAGGTATGGATGAGATCCATAATGCCTACCTCCGGAATCTTCTGGAGAGAGCATTGTCGGAAGTCCTCTCTCTTAACCAACTTTGGACTGAGCGATGCTTTCCACCTTCCTGGCGCGAATCTATAGTGGTTCCCAATTTAAAGCAGGGCAAGGAAAGAGGCAACCCGAATAGTTATCACCCAATCTCCCTCACTAGCTGCCTTTGCAAGGTAATGGAAAGAATGGTCAATCGGCGACTCGTTTGGTGGCTAGAGCGCCGAAACCTTCTTTCCAATGTCCAGTGTGGTTTCCGACGCGGCCGATCGACCATTGACCATTTGGTCAGGACCGAGAACTTCATCCAGGAGGCCTTTATCCTTCGTCAACATGTAGTTGGTGTTTTTTTCGATTTAGAGAAAGCCTACGACCGGGTTTGGCGACGAAAGATACTAACGACGCTCCACAAGTGGGGATTTAGAGGTAACCTACCAATATTTATTGAAAATTTTTTATCGAACCGTACTTTTAAGGTAAGAGTAGGCCGACATCTTTCGAAATTTTATACACAGGACAACGGGGTACCACAGGGTTCCATACTTAGCGCAACACTTTTTGCGATAGCAGTCAATGACGTGGCGGATTGCGTAAAGCCTCCGACCTTGTGTTCGCTTTTTGTGGACGATCTGGCAATTTTTTGCCGGTCGTCCAAACTTGTAACTGCAGCCAGACTACTACAGCTGGCTTTAAACAACCTAGACAATTGGTCGCGGGGAAATGGTTTTAAATTCTCAACGGAGAAAACCAAGTGCATACATTTTCACCGCAAGAGAGGTTACTTCGAACCTCCAGTTTTAAGACTGGGGGGCAGACCACTTCCGTATGTGGAATCGGTTCGGTTCCTCGCTTTGACCATGGACCACCGATTAAATTGGCGAGAACACATACAGTTTTTAAGAAATAGCTGTCTACGGACCCTAAATATTTTAAAAGTTTTAACCCACTCCTCATGGGGCGCCGACCGCAGCACGATGCTTTTATTGTATCGCGCACTGGTGCGGTCGAAATTAGATTACGGATGTTTTATTTACTCGTCTGGCCGCGAGTCAATTTTAAGAACACTAACGACGGTGCACAACGCAGGACTCCGGCTGTCAACTGGGGCCTTCCGAACTAGCCCGGTGCTCAGTATCTATGCCGATGCTGGAGAGCCGCCGTTGGAGCACCGGAGAAATATCCTGATGTGCAACTACCCGGCGAAAATCTTAGCCCTAAGGGGTCACACGTGTTTTAATACCGTTTTTAACCCAAAGTTTTTAAGAATTTTTAATAGACTGACAAGAGCCACTAAACCATTTTGTATACGTCTTAGTGAGTTTATCCAGGCTTGCGGAATAGAATTCCCGGCGGTTTATCCAGTCGTGTACTCCGACAGCCCGCCATGGATAATTCCATCCCCTGATATATACGAGGTTTTTAAAGGGCGGCAGAAAGCGTACTCCACTACCTCAGAGTACCAGCGTCTTTTTAATGAATTCATCAGTAGCCATGAGGACAGTCGTCTCGTATTTACAGACGGATCCAAGTCAGAAGCTGCCTGTGCGTGCGCAGTGTCCTCGGAACATCACGGCACCAAGCAGATGAGACTCAGCTCTTTGTGTAGCGTATACACAGCGGATCTCATCGCCGTTAAGATGGCCCTCGAGTCGGTCGCTGAAGATGGTCGTCCGACCATCATATGCACTGACTCAATGAGTGCGCTACAGTCCATTTCCGCTAGTTTTCCAATGCACCCTATTGTGCAAGATATTCAATCCGCCCTTTATGCCCTCCACAAGCGAGGACTCAAAGTCTCATTCCTATGGGTTCCTGGGCACGTGGGAATAGCGGGAAATTAAAAGGCAGATGCAGCTGCAAAAGCGGCACTCATGCTGCCGGAGCAGGATTCGGCACTGGTACCCTATCAGGACATACAGACTGTCTTACGTAGAATAGTCCTACGGCAGTGGAGTGACGTATGGAAAAACCTGACAAATAACAAATTGCGAGCTATCAAACCGGTTACGTCAGTGTGGCCCACTTCTGTCGGGAGGAGTCGTAGGGAGAAGGTCATCATTGCAAGACTGAGAATCGGCCACTGCGCCCTGACCCACTCACACCTCTTCACGGCAGAGAAGACCCCACCTCGATGCGGAGACTGTGACTGCCCTCTTACTGTGCGACACCTCCTGACGGAGTGTGACAAGTACCGGCTTATGCGCAATAGGCTAGGCTTCAAGGGAGGCCTAGAATACGTTCTAGGCGATGATCCTGATCGCCTAAGCCGTGTTACAACTTTCCTTAGAAAAACTGACCTTTTTAACTCAATATAATGTATAAAAATTTTATATACATTGTTATATATTCATTGTTATGTATACAACTGTTGTCATATTAAATTTGGGAAAAAATAATATGATGATATTAGATTGCGCGTGGTACTAATGACCTTAGTCGTCGACGCACCCGTAATCCCAAACCTACTACTAACAAATAAAGCGTATCTATGGTATAGTTCAGAGAGAGGGAAACTCTACTAAACAAAAAAAATCTACCTAAGATGAAAAAGAGCGGGAATATACCAAAAAATAGGATTAAAATATGTATCAGAAGCATGAATCTCTATAGCAGTTGGTAATTGCGAAAGCATCCCATGTATATTCAGGAAGCATTCCAAACGTGGCGTAATATAAAAATGGCGAACATGAAAAGATTGGAAAACTAACGAAGGAGTCCAAATACGATTACATGTAACAATGAAAATTTTAAGGATGATAAAGTTAAGCAAGGGAAACAAAGGTTTGGAGAAGCGGGTTTGGAGAAAGAAAAACAATTCAGGAATGAAAGGGAAGAAGGATAATAACTTGGTGCCACCGATTACTGGGCAGGCAGGAAATATGCTAAAGAAAAAAAAACTCAGGCAGAGAAGAGTGACACTGTCAATATTATTTGATGCAGATGATTCTCTGAAAGGGCACGATACAGAGAAGAAAAAATGGATAATGATGAGGGAGAGCGGAAAGGAGTTCTTCTTAGAAATAAATATATAAATGCCGAGTCTAAATAATCAATGTAGTAACCTATCTTCGCATTTTTTTTCGAAATACACACTGACCACTTATTTCCGGGTATTTGCTTGATTTGGGGATGTAGGGCGTATACTGAAAATAATATGGAAATAAATCTGGACAAGGAATGCTCAGAAGTAAGGAAAAGATAGTAGAGTTGGCTCGGAGAAACCATTTGTGTTCGAGATGTGGGCAGCAGGTTTGGTGGAGAGACTAAAATAATATGCTTAATAGGGTGTGTTAGGCTCCTTGCAGAGGAGAGAAAGTTGTCAAAGGAAAGTAAGTGGAGTAAAATGGTGGGTGACTTCAAGAAAAGCCATGATTCAAAGACAAACGACCTACGGAGGATAGTTAGTGTTGGAAAATGAATAAGGTTTTTGATAGCCTGAAGGTAGTTATGTCAATTGCTGCAATATAATGGGGAAAGGAGTCCCAATACCACTTTAGAAATGGCTAAAAAAATATATATCTATAAAAGGTACCTTCAGCAGTAGGACATCATTGACTAAATGTATTAATCCAATACACTTCATATCCTTAAAAAAAAGCAACGACTGTAGTTCGCAAAAAAAACTGATCAGCGGAATAACGATAATCTGACCTACCTATTCTGTGTTCCATCAGGAAATTGCAAACGGTGCGAAGCCGATGGATGAACTATTTGCGTGCCCTGTGTGCTACAGGAGGATCATTCCACCCGCAAAAATCTGTCGGGTGGGCCACATGGTGTGCAGATACTGCCACCGCCGCCGTGCGAACGGATGTCCAGTTTGCAGGGAACCCTTGGACAGTCCGAGGGACGCGACCGTCCACGCCATGGCCCAAGAGATGCTTCGACAGTGCCTTTACGAGAAATACGGCGGCCGGGCCACGCCAAAGCGGCCACGGGTACGCAAAATCCATGAGCCCTACAGCCGCCGCCGACCGCTCATACCTTCCCGACAATCCGACCTGACCCTGGGAGGAAGCGCCGAGAAACGCAGAGGAGCAGCAGTCCGCACCCTCCGTACAGAGAAACACCTCGGAAAGGACCACCCGTCCCAGTTCACCACGACGCACAGTGGACTGGAATCGAGCAAAATTGGCCAAAAATCAAATTTTCGACTTTTTTATTTGGAACCGGGAATAAAAAATCCATATTTTAGAAGGGATATGTGGTGTAAAACTGAAGTTTATTTTTTTCAAAAGCATATACTAAATAATTACAGTCCGCCAAAAGTTAATAAAAATCCATGAAATCTGGAATGCGCGATTTTTCCGAAACATTTCAATGTTTGTTTCCCAGGCATTGGGGTATCATAAGGAGATAGGCAATTTTAATAAAATACGTTTATAGTATTATTTTTCTTGATATTAAAGAGATAAATGTTTTGCGGTCAACCCTTTTATTTAATAACTTTATAATTTGTTTAAAATATCACTGTTTATTGATGATTTTTTATCTGTTGTTAGGATAAAAGTACTTATCGCCGCTTGCCGCTCCTGAGATATAAACACCAGGAGTTAGATTGAAGTATAAATTATCAGACGGAAAATAAATATCTTGCACCAACTTCTACCCCTTCTTTTTTTTCGAGGTAAAGCAAAATGATGTCGGGCGGGTCTCGCGCCCCTTGACGCGCCACACAAGTGGCTAGGCACTCAGGCTAGGCACTTTTATCCTTGGGTCTAATCCGCACCCGTGTGTGGGCGGCAATAAACCTAACGGTCCGCGCGCTCCCCATGCCTTTTGTACGTGGTGGCTATTCCCTTATGCAACCAGATTTAAAGATAGTTGTTTCAGGCTTGATTTGGTGGAATATCATAGTGAAAGAAAAATACTGGCAATTTTCCACAAGAATAAAGACATTTACTTTTGACCGGTTTCGATGTACAAAACCTACTTCAGGTCTCAAGCATTAGAACAGGGTACATACCATGACAGCAGCGCAAAGAATAAGTGGTAAGTACTATGCACTTAGGGAAACCCAGCTTCTTGAACAGAATGCTACGCATTTAACACCAATCACCTGAAGATGGTGTTGTACACCGAAACCGGTCAAAAGTAAATGTCCTTATTCTTGTGAAAACTGCCAGTATTTTTCTTTCACAACCAGATTTGTTCTTTCACTTTCAACACGTGCATGTTATCATTCTGCAAACTGATTTTTTCCAATATATGTTCTCTATGCGATTGGCTAGAGTCTTCCGTTCATTTGTGGCCGAGTGCTTGACATCAATGCTTCAGTATTCGTCGTCGAGGTTTGTGCCGAAGGACGTTCACAGTGTCATTGCCCTGCTATGGATTCAACGAAAGTGACTCGCCAAGATTTACATAGTGTGCTCTTGGAAAAAAGAGGAGTGTCAATGGAGCAGAAGAAATCGTTCGTGCTAGAGTTTTTACACAAGAAACTTAATTTGGAAGGAGAAGGGAAATTACTAACTTTGCTTGCGACCTTCATTCAAAAAGGGTTTTTTCATCAGTATTTCCGAAAGTGGGCTTAGTACCCCAGATTGAAAAGCAGATTTGTAAAGAAAAATAGAATTTGGTTAAAACAGCCGATAAGACTTCCTGACGCTGTGTTAAAATATCTCCCATGAGCATCTGCTTCTGGTGAGTGTTAAAGTTAGAGGAAAATTATAAGACGTAAGCAACTAGCTGAATATTTCATTCCTTGTTTTCTTATGTTACGAAATATTATTATCTACTTCTTTAATTATCATTATTTTTGGCTTAACCAAAATCACACCTCGTGGAAGGCGTAGAAAAGTAGTGAAATGTAGAAGTTCCATTTCACTAGAGAATTTAAGTTTAACGACTTCCATGGAATTACGCGCTGCAGGAGACGATATAGCAGCGAAGGTTGTGAAAGAGGTGACAACTACAACCTCAACAGGAGGAAAGCAATGGAGGGCTAAACACGCTCCAAAAAGAGAGCTCTCGGAAGAGGAAGCTGTTTCTCTGATTGTGACGGCGCAATTGACGATCGGTCATTATCTCCTCATTCAGGAAACTGAAACTTCATGGGCACGATATACATCCAAATTATGAAAGGGTAAAAGCAGCAAAAAAGGTGGCTTATCCGGAAGGGATAATCATATCAGAAGAAAACTGTGAAGTAGAAAGTGCGAACAGTCTCTGCTTTATCATACAGCCGCAAGAATTCTTTCTTGCACTGAAGGATCAGGCAAGGAAATTTTCGCTTAAGGGTGTAAATTGAAATGTAAGTGGGGTTTCGATGGAAGCTCTGGTCACTCTCTCTACAAGAAAATGTGGCAGAAATCAGAAAGGTTGAAACCATTTGAAAGATGACAGCTTGTTGCGCACAAAAATGAGTAATCAACTATCCTAATCATGTGTTATGTAAAATCCTTTTCTATGAATTTCCGAGGATCTCATTTCCGGCTTCTCAATAATTTTGAGAGCTGTATCTACTGGGCTTCAAATAAATGATGCCATCTTCATAAGGTATTGTCTTAACACGGCTAAATTGTATTTGAACCTTAATCCATGGTATTATATGCAACCGACTATCCATAAAGTTTTGATACATGGACCGGGAACTGTGAAACATGCCATTCTTTCGATTGGACAGCTTTTCGAAGAGGTCTTGAAAGCCCGGTACAAATATACGAGACGTTATGGAGAAAATCACACCAGAAAGGTCTCAAGGTTAGCCACAAACCATAACATTTTCCAAAGGCTTCTGCTGACATCAGATCCTTATATTTCTTGTTCTACGGGATTTTCACGTAAAGTGACAACATTACCGGAGGAGGTGAAAAATCTTTTTGTGATAGAGGAGAATTTTCTGTAATATGCATAGTTTTCATTCTCTGAGTCAGAATATGAGATTTAATGGCATACCATTGTTCTAAGCATTAAACAATGAAAATTATTCGTTAATAGCATTTTTCTTTATCATCACGCTTTAATGGTGAAAATTTCATGTTTAAAGACCCCATTGCAATTTTAATCTTTAGTTATTCTATTCTCAGTTATTTTCTAGCTTATTGTTGTTATCAATCAGAGGAATTTTTTCTTTCCGTTGATATACCAGCATCACAATTTCGCCTACCCCCTGCCTTGTATATATCCCGCACAACTTTTCGCCATTTTTTAGCTGTGAATGCCCTCCTATACAATATTATGTTCTAGATCACCCTAAATAACATCTTTGCATCTATGAATTAAATGTTCTGTAAAATATTACATTTATTTATCAATATTTACTACTACAGAGATTTTGGGCCAGTTTTTCTCAATTTCAGCCCACTGTGCGACGTCAGCGAAGTCTCCGTAGGTAGGTAGGTATTGATTTTTTGGGTGCTTCAACAGCCAAGGTCATTTCGTACCACCCAACGTCTAATTTATCCATAAGCAATAATTGCACTATATTTATGGTAGATCAAAATAAGAATAAAAATATGTCTGTATAAGAATATTTTTTATTAAAAATGTCAGTTTCTTTTGGCAGCATTATGACGCGGTTAAGACGATCAGGGTCGTTGCCTAGAACACGCTCTAGGCCCCCCCTGATCCCTAACCTGAGGCGTGTATTCCGGCATAAGTTACAATCCGTCAGGTTGGGTCGCACACTGAGAGGCATGTTGCACTCATTGCAGAGAGGCGGTTCCTTCTCTTCGGTGAAGAGATACGACTGAGTCAGACGGCAATGACCGATTCGTAGTCGTGCAATGACGACTTCCTCTCTGCGACTACTCTGACGGACGTGGGAAATGCTGCCGTTACCGGTTTTAAGCTGCGTAATTTATTATTTGGATGATCGCTCCATTGCTCCGGCCACTTTTGGAAAACTGAACCTTTTAGATGGAACCGAAGGTCTTCGAAAGGTACCAGAGTTGAAGTGCAATTATCTTCTTTTAGGGCAGCCTTCGCAGTTGCATCGACACGTTCATTCCCGACAATTTCCATGTGGCTGGGAACCCAAAGAAAGATGATGGTGACCCCCTTCTTTTGAAGGGAGAGTAGCGACTCATGGATCTGCTGGAATAATGGGTTCATAGAAGTACAGTCGGAAATAGGGTATACGGCAGTCAGAGGGTCAGAGCAAATTGCGAAGGATCCTCCACTAATGTCTATCCTACACAGAGCAATATTTATAGCGAACATCTCCGCCGTGAATTCACTGCACAGTGGACTGAGTTTAGCCTTAATGGTACCATGATTAGAAGAAACTACAGCAAAGGCGGTAGGAGACTTCGACCCGTCAGTGAATACAGAGACAAAATTGGGGTGGTTGCCCAGGAACACAGAGAAGGCACGTTGGCACTCAGCAGCAGTGATGGAGGCCTTTGGAGCGAAGTCTCCGTAAAGCTGTCGTTGGGCAACGAATAAGCAGTGTAACTGAGAATTACCAACTGTCCTTGAGCAATCTACCGCCATTTTGCCAGTGATGGTCCTTTCGCTATTTAGCCTGGCATTTTTGAAGCGAGCTTTATTTTTTAGATCATTCCAAGCCTGTGTTAACGAAGTGACAGGGTTAGAAGAATCTTGGGTGTACGTGGATGTATTCATTAACTTCACCTACTCGCATTACTCTTTTCCACTGCTCCACAGTTTTTCCCGGCCCATGAAGGCTAAAAATGCCCATTAATTCTTTCCACTTCTCTTCCATCGTCACCTTTCCCAAGGGGCCCTCAAAGGTGCCAAGAGCCAAACTCCTGTGGTCGGCCATATAATTTACCATTACCTCTTTCTGCCTTCGACTCATATTTCCCGATCTTTGGCTGCTTCGTGAAAAATAATAACAGCCATATATTGAAATATATTAATCGGCCATATAATTTACCATCACCTCCTTCTGCTTCCGACTCATTTTTCCCGATCTTTGGCTGCTTCATAAAATATATTAACAGCAACCAAAATTTAAATAATTAATCTGCGAAAGACAACAAAAGGAGCACAATTATCACTTTTTATTCTCAAGGGAAGTCTTATTGTTTTAAAACCAAGATTAGAATGTATCCTCCTTGTTCGAAACCGGTAATAACAAGGTCCATATGAATAATCGAACGCATATATTTTTCAAAGCAAGATCTCTGAACTGGTCACTATTAAATATCCTAAGATGAGTTGACATTTCCTAATTATAACTAAAAGTTAAGGGAATCAACAAGGACAATAATGTACTATGATTTGCGATTTGAGTTTGGCAGTTTTATAGGTGAAAAAAGCAGGAATATTACTCACATTAACCAAAAAATAAAAAATACACTGACCAGAATAAATAAAAACATTTTAAATGCAATGAAATAAAGTAGACAATATATTAATGTTTCACACTCTCCTCTCTTCATGGTCATGATGGAAACTTCCGCCGCACAGTGGTCGATTTCACGGATTTAGCGAGACAAAATTATAAAATGGAGTAAATTAGTATCTGTCATATAAAACGTTCTTATTATTGGTGATTACTGGGATTTGTGGCTTATCGTTCGATCATGGTGGAAAGTGATGTTTCAGGTAAATATTCAATAGTAATTTTGCTAAAGTTCTCTATAAAATGTATGATAATATACCGTGCTAAATGAGTGTAACTTAAGGTTCTTTTGTAATATGCTTTTAGAATCCGACCCAATAACAAGTCGTCTCGAGATAGCCCTCGTTAATATAATATGGTAGAATTGAAATTAACAAAACATCAATATGTCCTTTAAATCCCTTTGCGAAAGGGATTTAAAGAAAGAAATTTTTATATTTATCTTTCGTACCACTCAGTTTTAAAGGCAAAAATAGATTGTTACATTATATAGGAATCGTTCATTGAAACAGAAACCTTAGCGGAGGTTAAATTACAAAATTTATTACATCATCAGCGATAAGTCTGATGAAAGTACAATCATTAATTAAAACAGAAATAGTATACAACAAAGTATTAATTCAAATGGTTCTCCCCGAGGTGTTTCTCCAATGTCTGTGCGGAGGGTGCGGGCTGCTGCTCCTCTGCGTTTCTCGGCGCTTCCTCCCAGGATCAGGTCGGATTGTCGGGCAGGTATGAGCGGTCGGCGGCGGCTGTAGGGCTCATGGATTTTGCGTACCCGGGGCCGCGTTGGCGTGGCCCGGCAACCGTATTTCTCGTAAAGGCACTGTCGAAGCATCTCTTGGGCCATGGCGTGTACGGTCGCGTCCTTCGGACTGTCCAAGGGTTCCCTGCAAACTGGACATCCGTTCGCACGGCGGTGGCAGTATCTGCACACCACGTGGCCCACCTGACAGATTTTTGCGGGTGGAATGATCCTCCTGTAGCACACAGGGCACGCAAATAGTTCATCCATCGGCTTCGCACAGTGGGCAATTCCCTGATGGAACACAGAATAGGTAGGTCAGATTATCGTTATTCCGCTGATCGGTTTTTTTGCGAACCATACTTCTTTTTTTTTAAGTATATGATATATATTGGATTAATACATTTGGACAATGATATCCTACTGCTGAAGGTACCTTTTATGGATGTATATTTCTTTAGCCATTTCTAAAGTGTTATTGTTACCTTTTTTTCCCATTATATTGCAGCAATTGACATAACTACCTTCAGGCTACCAAAAGCCTTATTCATTGTCTAACACTTAGTATCCTCCATAGATCGTTTGTCTTCGAATCATGGTTTTTCTTGAAATCACCCACCATTTTGCTCCACTTACTTTCCTTTGACAACTTTCTCTCCTCTGAAGGAGTTTATCACCCCCTATTAAGCATATCATTTTAGTCTCTCCACAAACATTTCCTGCCCACATCTTGAACACAAATGGTTTCTCCGGACCAACTCTACTATCTTTTCCTTACTTCTGAGCATTCCTTGTCCAGATTTATTTCAATATTAATTTCAGTTTTTGCCCTACATCCGTAAATCAAACCATTTCTAGCAATGAGCCCCCCGGAAATAAGTGTTCAGTGCGATTTCGAATAAAAATGCGAAGATAGGTTACTAAACTAATTATTTAAATCGGCATTCATATAATTATTTCTAAGAAGAACTCCTTTCCGCTCTCACTCATCATTATCCATTTCTTTTACTCCGTATAGTGGCCTTTCAGAGAATCATCTGCATCAAATAATATTGACAGTGTCACTCTTCTCTGCCTGAGTTTTTTTTTCTTTAGCAAATTTCCTGCCTGCCCAGTAATCGGTGGCACCAAGTTATTATTCTTCTTCCCTTTCATTCCGGAATTGTTTTTCTTTCTCCAAACCCGCTTCTCCAATCCTTTGTTTCCCTTTCTTAACTTTATCATTCTTAAAATTTTCATTGTTACATCAAATCGTCTTTGGACTTCTTCGTTTGTTTTCCAATCTTTTCATGTTCGCCATTTTTATATTACGTCACGTTTGGAAAGCTTTCCGAATTTACATCGGATGCTTTCGCAAGTGCCAGAAAGATACATGCTTCTGATACAAATTTTATTCCCATTTTTCAATATATTCACGCTGATGTTTCCATATTATGTCGATTTTTTGTGTTTATTAGAGTTCTCTCTCTCTGAACTAAACCATAGAGACACTTTTTATTGCTTTACATTGAATTTCTGAATATTTGGCTTCCCAAATGGCGATGCTATTTGAATAATAACACTTGAGCTAATATCTATACATACCACGTAATTCAGTACCAATTCTCCTCCGCAAAAGGCCTTGTTGAAGAGTCAACACTCCGAGGTATCAGGGGTCATGAAAAGTACTCATTCACTCCACGGTTAAAATGTCAAGATTTTTTGATCCTACCAAGTAATTTTTTTAAGCTTAACCCCGTTATTGAAAGATAGCCGTGTGAAAGAACATTTATGTAACACATTTGCGTAGTGTGAATCATTCTACGTATCTTTAAACACGTACACTAAGTGTTGCTATGGAATATCCTGTTCGTATTTTAAAAGTCTCTCCGAATATTTCACATCCTCAAGCTTACAACGAGGTCAATTCATCGACCCCAAATTAAATTATATGCGCATTATCTGTCCCAATTTTGATCATTTACAATTTAGCATAGCTAAGAAATGCAAGTCGCCGGAATGAATATGCAGGATTTGCGTTAGAGAAGAAGATATTACAATGGGTAATAATACTACTTTGTTGTCAAAGGATTAATCGTTGTGAATGTTTTATAGTGTATACAAATTAAAAGGTACGCATGGGCCTTGTCATGAATATCCTTGACCATCGTGATGGAAGGAGTAAAATTTCTCTTACCTCATTTTCTTTGCACATCTTCACTCTCGTAGAAGACGCTCGTGAATAACACTCCAAATAGTCTTTTGGATCAATCAAAACACTTTTTTTTTCACCTTAAGCACTCTTATCTCACTCACAACTCAATTCGTCAGTTTCAGTAAGAGAGACGGAAGATATGGGCGCTTCCTGGCAACGGAGTCATTGTTGTCGTTCAACGGTTTTCCGGTGAGCGCCTCCAACAACTATGCACGCTATTTCAGCGTCATCAGTTTAAGCTTAGCTGTGCATAATATAATATTTCCTTTTAATTCGTTCAGATATGTCAGAGAGCATGGAAATGTCTAGGAAATTCAATGGCCAACAGGAAAGTTTTGAACGTTTTTACAATGCATAAGTTTCAAGTGCAAAATCTGAATATGAAACACTAAGGTGCTTACTTAAACGAATTCAAAGACCGCGAACTGGCAGCGGAAACTTTAGCGGCGTCACCCGCTGAAAATTGCACTATATCAAGAAGTTCCACAGAGAAAAAATCGCCTTGACCGGGACTCGAACCCGGTCCACCTGATTTCCGGCCAAGCACTGTACCAGTTGAGCTACCAAGACGTCCTCTTTCTCTGTGGAAGTAGGTGTAAAAGAACTGCGGGACATATCATGTCACAATGCAGCCTACGGCTGCAGTTAAGACATTAAATATTCATAAAAATGCTTTAGAACACATGGAAATTATTCATATTTACAATAGGCGAGTCAAAAAAAATGAAAACTGTTCCCAAAAACATACATACATTCAGAATACGCGAAAAAACCGTGAACATCATGGCAGTATCAGTAGAAGTTGGTTGTGGTTATATGGTACAATAGCAACGAGTGCGTTTAACTATGAACCTAACTATTTATTTACATCAAAGTGAAAAACATTAACACATTGAAATCAGTGAAAGGGCATTGAAACTATGTACATCAGATATTTACAAGGGCATAAAGGTTAAGAGGCTTTTAAGCAATTAAATGAGATGGTACTTTTTTCACAGTTTATTTTTACATGTCGACAGTTTCCCTCGCATAGGCGACATCATCAGGATTTTCACAAAGTGAAGCCTGGAAGCATCGAGTTAAAAAGGCTTTTGCCAAAACCTTATAACTTGCCTTCGTGGAAGTTAAATACAGAAGGAAGTATAAATACACAATTTGTATGCGCGACATCACATGCGGCCCTTGGCTTATTTCAGTTAACCTTGCCAGGAAGGCGGATGGCACCCCTGTGCGTTGGATGTTCATTCGTGGGCCGATCCAGGTTGGTTATTCCGGGCCTGAGGAAGGCTTTTTCGTAAGTGCTGCCAGGCGATATATGATGTTTTCACTGGAAACTTGAGATTGTTGAACATAACCTTCCTCAGAACATTTTGTCATTTGAGCGCGATTTTTGCTGCTTACAGTAACTTAAAAAATTTATCTCGGGCAAAAAATGGAATTATAAACTTGCAAACATTTTCGTGGGATTATTTTTCATAACTCTTGATGTGGATTATCATGGAAGGAGTGCATCGATAAACATAATTCTTCATACGGCGATAAAGCACCATCTTACAGCACTGTAAACCACTGTAAACGAATTCAGTCGTGGCCGACGTTCGCTCCAGGACGAATTCTGTGAAGGCCGTCCAAAATCGGTTGTTGCGCCAGAAAACATCGATGTTGTGCGTGAACTGATAAAGCAAGATCGTCATGTGACATACCGTTATATTGAGGAATCATTGGGCATTAGTATGACAAGCATCAATAAGATATTGCATGATCGTTTGGACGTAAAAAAAGATTTGTTTGCGTTGGGTCCCGCATAATCTGAAGCCCAAATAATCCCCTCAAAAGAAGGCCTGTGTCGATTGGTTCAAATAAATGTTGGAAAAATACGTTCATGGTGCATCAAAGGCGTTGTATAACATCTCCACAGGTGGAAAAACATGGAAGGAACGTTTTATGACAATGTGCAGTAGGGTGACCCTTATTTTTCATAATTTGCGAAAGTTGTGTTTTCCCACTCTCAAAATGATCGAATTTGTATTTACATTCTACACTTTTAATTAACAGGATAGGATAGGATAGGATTTGATGTTAAGGGTGCGTCGACGGCAGAGGTCATTTCGCACCACGATCTATAATTGAAATGAAATCATAATGGCTTTATCCGCCCTAAAATACTAATGCGATTTTTCTTGTATCTAATGCTATAACTTTCCGTTGCAAAAGATTTATACAGAGTCGATCATATCTATATCTTTTAGAAACGATATAACCCGGTTGAGTCGGTCAGCGTTATCTCCCAGATCTAATTTTAGATTCCCACTCAGTTTAAAGCGAATCCGTGCCTCTTGGTACTTAGAACACTCCGCCAAAATGTGTTTAACAGTTAGAGACTTATCGCATTCATCGCAGTGAGGAGGTATCTTATTTTCTGTGAATAAGAAAGAGTGTGTCAATGCGCAATGGCCTATCCGCAGCCGGGCAATGACAACCTCTTCCCTTCGATTACCTCGGACAGAAGATGGCCATGCCGAGATAACCGATTTTATCTCGCGTAGCTTGTTACTTTGCGCGCTACCCCAAGATCTACTCCATTGCTCAATGGCAATCTTTCGAAGCATGGACTTGGCATCCGCTGGTAGAACCCAGTCAATGACCGGATCCGGGTCTTCCAAAGCCTCTTTTGCCGCTCTATCTGCTCTTTCGTTACCCGAAATGCCGACGTGGCCAGGGATCCAAACAAAAGTGATTTTTAATCCTTTATTTGTAAGGGATGAGAGGACAGAATGTATTTTCTGTATGATAGGATGGTCTGAGTAGAGACATGATAACGCTTTCAGAGAGCTCAGAGAGTCGGAGCAGATTAGGAAAGATCCTTCATTGTCCTTGATATTACACAAAGCCATTTGAATTGCAAAGAGCTCTGCGTTAAATACACTAAAGAGTGGATTTAACTTCGCCTTAAGGACACCGTGATGTGAGGATGCCACTGCAGCTCCACACGCAGAATCTGACTTGGACCCATCTGTATATACTGGTATGCAGTTTGGATGAGCTTCTAGAAGTTCCATGAACATCTGTCTGTATTCAATCGGTGACGTAGAATGCTTGTGGTATTTTTTTAAGCAGAGGTTTACATTAGGTAGGGGCATTAACCAAGGTGGATGATTATGGTCATTAACTTGACACACCGTCGGAAGAGAGATGCCCGCTTCGTCAATAAAATCTCTTAAACGTATTCCGAGTGGGCGAGTGGCCCGTTCCCTTCGATAAAAAATATTTAAAAACCTGGGTTAAAAACTATACCAAAACAAGGGTGCGTCTTCATCGATAAAATCTTTGCAACATAGTTGCACATTAAAATTTGTCTTCGCGTGGCCAAGGGTGGTTCTCCTGAGTCTGAATAGATGCTCATTATGGGTGATGTCCTGAAGGCCCCAATGGCTAATCGGAGCCCAGTGTTGTGGACTGTGTTCAAGGGTTTCAAATACGAGTCTCTTCCAGCAGAGTATACCAGAGATCCGTAGTCCAGTTTCGACCTCACTAACGACCGGTATAATAAAAGCATCGTGGAGCGGTCTGCGCCCCATGTCGAACGGCTTAGGAATTTTAGTATGTTTAAAACTTTGAAACATCTGTCTTTCAGGGTTCGGATATGTTCCCGCCAATTAAGTCGACTGTCGAAAGTCATCCCTAGGAAACGGATGGAATCAGCGTACGAGAGGTTTACATTCCCCAAACGAAGGGTAGGTGGAGTGTAAAATCCTCTCATCCTGTGGAAGTAGATGCATTTAGTCTTCTCTGCTGAGAATTGAAAGCCATTTCTACGTGACCATTCACTCAGCTTGTTTAGTGTAATTTGGGTCTGCCTAGTCGCGCTTACTATTTTGGAGGATCGGCAGAAGATAGCCAAATCATCCACAAATAAGGATCCCATCACTGGCGGTTGAATGCATCTTGTAACATCGTCTACGGCGATTGCAAAAAGCGTAACGCTTAATACTGATCCCTGAGGTATACCATTGTTCTGAGCGTAGGAGTGAGAGAGATGGTTCCCAATTCTTACTTTAAAGGTGCGGTTTGACAGAAAATTTTGGATAAAAATTGGCAAGTTTCCCCTGAAACCCCAGTCATATAACGTGTTCAAAATTTTTCTCCGCCAGACTCGATCATAAGCCTTTTCGAGATCAAAAAATACAGCTAGGACATGCTGCTTGAGAACAAAGGCTTCTTGGATAAAGTTATCCGCTCGTACGAGATGATCTACACTAGACCTTCCCCGCCGGAATCCGCATTGAATATTTGAAAGGCGATTCTGTGTTTCCAAACACCACACCAGCCGACGGTTCACCATTCTTTCCAGTATTTTACATAGGCAGCTAGTTAAAGAGATGGGCCTGTAGTTACTGGGGTTGTTTTTTTCCTTTCCTTGCTTCAAAATCGGGATAATCATGGACTCCCGCCAAGACTGAGGAAATGTTCCTTCCTTCCATAATTGGTTGAATGTTTCGAGGACTTCAGAGAGCGATGATTCTTGGAGGTTCTTCAGGAAGGCGTTGTGGACGTCGTCGTTCCCTGGGGACGTATTTCTAGAATCATCTATGGCTGACTTTAGTTCGTCCATGGAGAAAGGTATATTATACTCTTCGTGGCCTCGCACACTTGTAAAATTTAGTGTCCTGGCCTCAGAGCGTTCCTTAATGGCCATGAAGAATTGGTCGTAGTTGGCATTGCTCCAAGTTTTAGAGAGCATATCGCCAAACACAGTTGCTATTTCGGAAGGTGAGGAGACTAAGGCTCCATCGATCTGGATGGATGATATACCGTATTTTTGGTTTGATCCACAGAAGTTTCTTATTTTCTGCCAAACTTGGGTAATAGGGGTTCTGTTGTTAATTCCGGATGTGTATTCGATCCACGAAGCCTTTTTGGCTTCTTTCACCACGAGTCTCGCCTTAGCTCGCAAACGCCGATAAGACGCAAGGTTTCTTTCTGTTGGAAATTTCTGAAATATTCGCAAAGCTTTCTTTCGTAATTTAATAGCATCGGCGCATTTCTCATTCCACCAAGGTACAGTTTTATGGCCAATATTCCCATTAGATCGAGGTACACTCCCTGTAGCTGCATTTAAAATCGAGCGTTGTAGTTTTGCAATATTATCGCTGCCATCTGCATTATTGTCGTGTTTAAAGGTAAATTTACTCCTAAAGAGATTCCAGTCAGCTTTTTTGATGAGCCAAGTTACAGGTTTGGGATTACCCATGCATAATATGTGGTCGAGGGTTATGAATATGGGGAAATGGTCACTTCCGCAAAGGTCGGAGTGAACGGACATAGATATTTTGGTCGCTAGACTGCTTGAGCATATACACAGATCTATGGTAGAGAATACCCCATTATCTGAGTTAAACCGTGTCGTTTCGCCGTTGTTTACTACAAAGAGGTTAAAATCTTCAACAAAATTGGATATTATCCGTCCTCTTCTATCCCACTGATTCCGTATGCTACCCCACAGGGAGTTGTGGGCATTGAAATCCCCCAGTAGAATGAAGGGCCGTGGTAACTGTTCCACAAGGGCTTCGAGGTTACCCCGGGTGACAGGAGCACCCTCAGGGAGATATACGTTGCACAACGTTATTGTTTCCCGGGAACCGACTCTTAATGCGACCGCCTGGAAAGGCGTGTTAAGCTGTATTCGGGAGGTGTATATGGCCTCCCGAATAGCAACAGCAACTCCTCCCTGGGCACGTTGGCCACTAGTGTCGTCAAATCTGTAAACATTAAAACCCCTTAAAATACCTTTGTCAGACAATTTAAAATGGGTCTCCTGTATGCATATACATGACGGGTTAAAATCACGTATTAAAACCTCGAGTTCCTCCTTGCGGCGATAAAAACCGTTACAGTTCCATTGTAGTAAAAATGTCATGATGGGTAAAATATATAAATAAATAAATAAAAAGGGGATTACCGCTTTATACGGTTTTTCTTTCCCGATTGTCTGGCTAGAAGGATTTCGGTCTCGGATAGGAAGTCGTCATCCTCCATCGGTTCTGGTAGTTTTGAAGAGCCAGGTGGGACCGGGGGTGACGTCTTTTCATTCTTTCCCTTCGTGCAGGTGGTGATTTCAGGGTTCTTCTTTGGAGAACCTGGAGTAGAAGCACTCACTTTGGGTGCCGGTTTTTTTGTATTATCTACGGCTGTTCCATTCGTTTTCACTGTTTTGGGCAATCGCTCAGTAGTTTCCCTGATATTACCGTCAGTTTGGATAGCAACGGACGCTTTTTTAACTGGATTAACAGTGACAGCAGCAAAGGATCTTGAGAAAGTAGGAGCAGTCTGAGCCCTATATTTCTTTCTAGCTTCACCATATGTTATTTTGTCAATCGTTTTAATTTCAATTACCTTACGCTCTTCCACTAATACGGGGCAGTTTCTTGAATACACCGGGTGGCCGCCATCACAATTCACGCAGCGCGGTTCTGACGAGCACTCATCTTCCTCGTGTTTATCTTGGCCGCAGCGTGGGCAGGTGGCCTTGCCCCTACATCGGCTGGCAATGTGACCAAACCGCTGGCACAAGAAACAACGCATTGGACTTGGGATATAAGGCCGCACAGGAACGGACTCATACCCCACAAAAACCTTCTTCGGAAGTGTGTCAAGCGAAAAGGTGAGGACAACGGAGGTCGTGTTAATAACCTCCCCATTTCGTCTAGATTTTAGGCGACGACAGTCAATAACTCCCTGGCTGGCCATCTCACGCTTGATTTCTTCTTCCTCAACATAGAGCAAGTCGTAACAGCTTACGACACCACGACAGGTATTTAGAGTTCTGTGGATGTCGACTTTAACAGGAATATCATGAAGTTTATTCATGGCTAGTAGCTCCTGACTCTGTTTCTCACTGGATGATTCAATTAGCAATGAGCCATCCCGAAGCTTTTTTGCTGAAATCACGTCACCGTGAATAGCTGTCGACAGCACTCTTCTAATTAGAAAGGATGACACTTTTTGAAGGGTTTCTCCTTCTACAGCACATTTCATGACTAGATACCGCTTACAAGCGGGAAAACTACTCTCTCCCCCGCCGTTATTTGGGCGGGATCTTTTTATTGGTGGTAGGTCGATACCCTCCATGCCAACATGACTTTCGTCTCCCGGGCTCCCCACCCACCACGGAGCCACACATACGGGACGCCGCACCGCAAACCGGTGCGGTCGCCAGGGCTACCCAGGGAGATATAGCACCCTAGAGGTGGTTGTCTGTTTCGGGTTGGGTCTTCGATGCACGGGCCCACCAAACCCATACATCTCCGACCGCCCTACGCAGACCCCCACCTCCCTGGCACTCGCCACCGTTAAGCAAAATGCCACGGAAGCCGATTGACCGGGAGTGGCTAGCTCCCGGCCGCCCGTTTACGCAGAATCCGGGGCCGAAGAGGGGTATTGGTCCATAGTCCATACCGGGCATCCGACACCCGGCTGGGATCCACGGACCTCACCCTCCAGGATCCCCTTCTCCTCCTTACGGGTCTCCGCACACGGCAAACATGCGGGTGGATCGCAGGCCAGGTGGTGTGGCCGCACACAGACAGTTGACCCACAAGACTGTCCGGGCTCAACCCTTGCTGGCTCTGGGTTTGTTATCGGGGTTGTCTCCCCGCCCTTTTAGTCGCCTCTTACGACAAGCAGGGATACTGCGGGAGTATTGTCAATCCCCCTACCCGCAGGGGGGGCATGCTTGGTGAGAATTCACTCCCTGCCATACACCTTTATGGTGGCTTGCAGGGTATTATGTAGATATGGAAGTAGATGAACGCATATCTGAGCAAAGCTAGAATTCGGAGGTACTCGAGTGCATAGAGTGCAATCCATAAGTTGTTATTCTGCATGCCCGCACCCACGTAAGGATCTTTTTTATTTCAGGTATCAGCTGCAATGCCACCTTCATTGACTTCCAAACTCCTTGCCTATTTAGGTGAAATTTTAAGGTTTTTTTGTAACGCGCTAATATGAATGAAATATTCTATTAAATCCATATGAATTATATGGTTTTATTTAACATGGAATAAAATATTATGGTGATAGTAAGAAATAATTAAGGATGCCCTCAAAATAAAGAAAAAAGCAGTACGTTGGTTTGTATTAACGCGTTTTCCAAAGTAATGGAAGCAACCTTTTCCTCACAGAAGTAGAAATCCTGTCAAGCCTAAGTGTGCATGAAATCTAGCACCTATATAAGCCTACCGGCCTCAAGCATGTTTTTATTCAAAATGCAAATAACTATATCAAGTTAGTACATGGTAAGTCTCCATGATCAATTGCTTCAGAGATGAGGGGTTACAAAAATAGATGGGCATAATGATTTTGCCTTTGAAACTAGGTGCATAGTAAAAACGTTCAAAAATTGCCTGTTGGCTACTGAATTTCCTAGACATTATACTCTGACATATCTGCACGAATTAAAAAGAAATCTTTAATTATGTACAGCTAAGCGTAAACCGATGACGCCTAAATACCGTGCACAGTTTTTGGAGGCTCTCGCCGTAAATTGTGACAGTAGGGTTTTATCGGATCTCCAGTTTTTGTCCGACAATCACCAAATTTAGGATTTATCTTTTATTTCACACTCTAATGAAAACAAGATACGAAAGAAAGCGCTACGACATCAATTAAAAGATGATCAATACAGTACCTATCTTGATTACCCTGGCGAAAATGCTCCGCTTCCTCGACCGGTCACGAAGGGTACACGAACCGGTGATTCGCTTAAGGAAGCGATTCAACGTTTGGTGTACGGTTCTTTGACCGTTATATTAGCGTACACGAAACGTACGGTAGCGGACCTCTCCGCTACCGCTTCCTGCCGCTTCGTGTAGTTATTTGACTGTTGAAATAGCGTACACGAAACGTACGGAACGGCACTATCCGCTTCGCGCACGTACTGTCTTTGGCTGCTGAAATAGTGTTCACTAAACGAACGGAAGCAGTACTTTCCGCTTACTGTACCTATGGTTCTTTGTCTATTGAAATAGCGTACGCGAAACGTACGGAAGCGGTCCTTTCCGCTTCCTGTACCTACGCTTCTTTGTCTGTTCAAATAGCGTACACGAAACGTATGTAAGCGGTGCTTTCCGCTTCCGCCGTTTCGTGTACCAACGGTTCTTGTTCAGTCTCCACGATGCCAATTTGTTGCTCAGTATAGCAACACTGCTATACTGTGGGTCAAGGACCCATCCGAAATAAAACATCTTCCATGGTTTACATAACTTTATTTAACACAATATGTTAATCTCCACAACAGCCATATGGTAGCTCTGCAATGTACTTCCCATTACCTACATCAATGAATACACACTGAGCAAGTACTTCTTCAGCTTGTATCCAACAGAGTGGGCCATAGCCACTAATCTGTTTTACATGATCACCAACATCAACTCCATTTTCTGAGTTATAATTTCTCTAACAATTATTATTACCTTCTTATTTGGCGAAAGCAAAAGTTTTGTAATTACACCAAACATTCTATTCAAAGTGATGGCATGGGAATCATCTAGTACTTTACCTTCAGCAGTATCTCTAGTTGAATACCTTGCAATATGTAACAACATTCTGCCATAAGAGATACAACCATCAACCTTGTCCATTTTGTACTGCTCTAAACAGTTTATCTCCTCCCTTGAGAGAGGTGGATGTTCTCTCTTTCCCAATAGTAGAGTGTCTGCACAACGCATAAAATGTTGAAACTTTCTTTCCAAAATTCCTCCACCGAATTTCATTGTTTTGGGCCCTGATGCCAAATCGTCTATAAGCTGTGGCAAGCTGTTAAATATTAAAAATTTACGGGCAATTTGTTAACATTCCGCTCCTGGCCCTTGAAGTAGCTGAAGTATTAAGCGAATCTGGCCTTCAAAAGCGAATGTGTTGTGGGTCCACATAAAACCCCAGTTTAAGACACCTTGTGCCACATGTGAAAGAAGGTGAACATTAAGTCGGCAGCTTGAAGTTCCAAAGTACTTATCACACACAAATATGTATCTCAAAAATAATGAGTGAGCCTTATTCACTTCATCTTTCTGAACAGATCGATTGAGAAGAATACATGTAGCCTTAGATAATAAACCTAGATGAATAAGGTATTTCTCTTTAAGCAGTCCATTCAAACACGGTAAACTATAAAATAACAACCAGACCTCCACTCACTTGCCTTCCATATGGCATTTGACTTTAAGGTCGGATAGTAATAGCCATCCGTGTACGGATCCTGCTGAGTCTTTCATCAAGACATGATATTAAATGTTCTTCACCAGCATTATTAGGCATACATTTCCAAAACTTTTTCCTGCTAGGCTCTAACAGCATTTCCGTATGTGCTTTGCCTACACCAAGGAAAATACAGTGCAAGTAGTCAAGTACAAATGCATCAATCGAATGAAAAATGTTCAGACGTAACAAAGGAGTTGGACCCTTAACTCTTTAATCACTTTTTGTTTTGGACTGTGGTTTCGTTGCTCATATGCTTTGCCCCACTCTAGTGCGTTCTGCTTTCTGATAACAGAAGGTACATGCATAAAAGGAGTTCACACCAGACATATTCAGAATTTGCCATCTAGCGACAGAATCAATCACAGCACAAGTAGGTAATACTCAACTAACCACATTTTTCCCATTATGCTGCCAGACAAACCCATCTGAAGCTAGCTTGTTGCGCTGAGTAACAAATGGTTGCAGAAATGTACTCTGCTTAGGATCTGTCTTTCCAACATATAACCCTGCCAACAGTACATAACGATACCTACATTCAGGTGGCAATTCATTTAGAACAATATATATGGGCCACACAGATTTCCCAGTGGACTTTCCAGTTGATGCCCCATCTGTATTAAAAGAAAATGAAAAGTTCTAAGGGGATGAGAGTGGGCCATCATTTTTACAATGTTCTTGGTATAATCTACCATCCAAAATATCCTCCAGACCTTCATTATTTGTTTTCCTTCTCTTAAATCTGTAGGTATAAATTAATAAATTTCTTTTATTAAATAAATTAATAAATAAATAGTAAATAAATTTCGCAATTTTTCACTGTGTAGAAGATCCATAATTTGACTTTCTATGTCTATAGACAAGAAAAATGGAGAAGAAGAAACTTCAACATCAGTTCCGCAGTGGCAAGTTATTCTTTCTCCAACTTCTGCCCCGGCCCCTAAATGCGTTTCACAAAAGTTACAGTAAATATGAAAGTTGAATTTATCTGCAGATTCGTCGACATACTTAAGAAATCTAAATTTTATTTTAGATTTCTAAGATATCTAAATTATACATTGCATTGACCATTTTCAAGATATCTACTTGGGCTGCCCATGTCATGTGATGCCGTACACCTATGCTAAGAACCATCAAGCACACATCATCAACTGACGACCATGTGCAGGGGCAAAGGGTTTCCATTTCATCATCTCCAAAACCATCAGCAAAACTCTCTTCACCTCCAGTGACTGACCCATGTGATAAGGAGAGTAATATTTCCTCATGGGTGGCCTCCTCAGATGCTACAGGATTTTGAAAAGATGTTTCTGTGGCATACATGTGACTTTCATCCTGCAATTTTAGAAGAGAAAGCTGGTTTATTTCAGGTGTGAGCTCTATACTCATTTAGACAGTTGCATGGGCAAGTAGGGATTTAATAAAACTAATAACGTGACAGAATTATAACACATTACGTTAAGCAGGCCAAGTCTTTTATTGGTTATATTTCCATTATTGGGGCATACTTACAAACTGAATAAGGTACTTCTGAAGTATATGCAAACAAAATCACTTACCTCAGATACTGAAACTTCATTTACATCACTTTGAATGACTTTACTGCCAGGTGATGCATTTACTTCTAATGTCAAAGGTACCTCCAATTCATGAGCTCCTTCCCAGCCTAGTGGTAATGAATTTTCATCCCAGGATGATTCTCCCTCAGAATCATTACTTCCCAATGACGAGTCTTCTTGCAAATAAACTACCCTGTTTCTTTCAAGGTAAGTGTCGCCCTGTAGAAATTTCAAATTAAAATCAATCTATGATGAAGTATGTTGGTAAGAAGTCTCATACATTTCATACATAGGTACATGCATAATAATATGGGTTACCGTATACATACATAATATGGGTTACCGTAAACGGGGGTGACTTGGCCCACCCCCGTTGGCCCCACAAGTAGGAAATATTTGCTACGCTGATTTACACAACATCGACTCAGGTCCTAGTAGAACTGTAATCTCTTTAAGTTTTTGATATTATAAAATAAAAATTAGCATTCATTTGCATTGCCTTTTTTATCGCCCAAAAGGATGGCATTGCCCATTGTTTAGATTTGTACGTTGTAATACAGGAAAATAGTAAGTAGGCAAAGTGACCCCCTTACACCTGGTCACTTTACCCACCCACTTTTTTAACTTTGGCTGAAAGATCCCGGTAAATAATAAATACTTGCCATTAAATATGAAAACTATAGAACCTCCGCCTTAATGTGTCAAAATATAGCTGGGAAATTCTAAAGCAGTATTTCATGGCACTGTTTTGAATTCTAAAAGTGGGCAACGCCACCCCCGTTTACGATAACGTTAGGTTTTATGCATACATTTCTTACTAAACAGTCGTTTCCGAACTATTTAATATCAACTTACGTCCGTACGCGTACTGGTTGAGGATTCGCCCCTGATACTTGCTTCTTCCGACATCTTCGAAGTCAAATCTGAGCCCTTTTTATCATATTCCTTCGGAAATTAAGGCCAAGATAATCCATCACTTCTAGGCTATGTGCAATAGAAATTGGCTTAAGATGTACCAGGAAAATAATCCGTTTTCGCTTCTTGTCACTGCGCGATTACAGCTGTAATCGTTCATGCTATAGCTAGTTCATGCATACATTTATTTATTTATCAGATGATGGCATATTTTAAGGCCGCTTTACACGATACAATTTTTTGTGCACTTTCTTGTACAAACTTGTATAAACTGAACGAAATTGTATGTTTGTCTGAATGGAATTAGAACAGGTTCTATTTCCCGTTCAGTCATTCAGACAATCGCACAAGCGTTCGTACAATTTGCCGCTTTACACGGTACAATTTCCTCATACAAGAAATTGTACAAAAATTGTATCATGTAAATCGGCCTTTACGCCAATTGCAGATAACACATCGTTTGTCATGGATGTTATTGTAGTGCGATGTGAGAATAAACCTGTTCTCTTGTTGAAAGTTTCCGTCTCTTTTTGTGATTTGTTGACGTTGAACGTAAATGACGGTATTTCATGGATCTAGGTTTTTCTCCTCCGGTGTACACATACTTCCTGTACATGGGTATATCGAAAGGCCAACTAGGTCGCAAATTAGTGGCGGCAAGGTGAGTCAGCTTATGACAGTAATCGCGTTTTGGTCATAATCGATCGTGAACGAGTTTTTACCCTGAATCGATTATGTCTTCATTGTGTCGTATGAAACGATAGGTCGTTTACGTAAAATATTTGGACGCTTCCGCCTGGCCGCCATTACAGCAGTGATATTCATACCGGTGGTTCGAATAAACGTAGTCGCAAAAAAATTCGAAGTAAGCCAGTGTAAGCTGAAGCCGCCAGTATACACCGCTACATTGAAGCTGTTAGTGGGTGAGATTCTGCATCTCGTATACATAATATTTAAATTACGGTAGGATAAGTTAAATTATTATGCCTTACATGTGTCGCATCACTATTGCTATACTGTACCTTTGTTCCATGATCCTTGAAATGTAGATATTTCTGTGGCACCATGGAATCGTATAAGCAGTGGATGGCGCTGGTAAAATATCGCAGGGATGGAAAATGCGAAACGGTGCCAGTGAGAAAAATTAGAATTAAAAATTATAATTAAGATATATGTGTTTAGTGACTGTGGAGGAACTACGAAAAAGTATAAGAGCGAAGCGGGTCAAGTGGCCCGTAGTTATCGAGAAGATGAGTGCGGACCCACTTAACACATCTCAAGACGAGACCCCAGAGGGAATCTCCAGGGGATGTGAGAAACAGGATATACTTGCGCGGAGGCAAGAGAATGTAAGTTATTGGTGATTTCGGTATTGCTATAATGCCTACAATTGTAATATGTACTCTCTTGATGTTTTACTCTCACTATTTTCAGCTCCTAAATAAAAATAGAAAAAGAAAAGCCCGCAGCGATGCCTTGGCGCTATTTTTGCAGTGCGGGGAAAGACCAGCGTCGAAAAGACCAGCCAATCTTCGGGCGTTGGTTACTGAGGGCCTTGGAGAGGAAAGTCTTCCCGCCCTGGAAGCCAGTTCTTCCTCGGCGGGACCGAAGCCTGCTTCCTCGGGGAGTTCAGATAGTAATCTTCGGGCGCTGGTTAGAGAGGTCCTAGGGAGGAAATTCTTCCCACCCTGGAAGCTAATGTTAGAGAAGTTGTTCGAACGGAGATGGAAGAATTGAAAAGTAAGTTCCCATACAGGTTTTGAGTAAAAATGTTTGTTATTTACTATTTATTATATCAATACAGTCAGTAACAAACATTTGGTAAACACTCGAGTGTTTACAAACCAATATCGGTAGTTGGCTGTTTCATGTTCATGAATGGAGTTTGATTCATAATACTGTACTGGAGTTGCACATTTTAATTACCGATTAAATGTTGACTTAAAACCTTTGCTTTCTGATATGTGTGCAAAACATCGTGTAATTTACGCATTTTAATCTCTCTTAGAGTTCTTGCTGCAGTCCCGTGCAAGGAAAGATCCCTCTCCAAGTGTGAAGGAAAACGAAAGCAAGGTATGGTTCTAACATCTTTGCTATAATTTTCTATTTATAACTGACTACCATGCAAACCACCTTAGGATAAGTGGCAGGCGTGGCTCTAAACGTCTACTCATACAGTTATGTAACGTAGAAAATTAATCGCAGGTGTATTAACTGAAATGACTAGTGCGTTGAGGTATGAGTGCTGTAAAACTCCCTGCAGACGAGTACTTTCTGATATTAATAAGATTTTGAAGCAGTGTTTGTTAGCATTTATGCTGCTGTGGTAGAGAGTATTATTTATTCCTGAGAGAACAGTTCAAAATCAGCTTAAAAATTATTGTTACATTAGGTTACATCATAATTTACAAGTGACATAATTGGGTTTTATGTGACGTATTTGAATATCTCTTTCAGGTAGCACTTGGGTTTGGGTACGCCTTTGAAAGGTCATGCCATGAAATCTTGAGAAATACCCAAGTTAAAGCAGTGTGGGTGAACGCTCTCCTTGTTGGAGTGTTTGGGGAGGAGAAAGCCAAAAATGTGGCTCTGTTCCCCAGAAATAGTGGCAAGGAGAAAATTCCTCCCTCGTTTATCGCACTTGCCCGAGATTTGTAATAACAACAAATTTTTTAGCGGATAACCTTGTTATATTACCTTCTATTCTGGAACATTTTCTCCACAGATGAATTCAGGAAATTCCGCTTGAGGATTGGAATAACTGGTGAAAATGCAGAAAAGGAGCAGCGAGCCCTACCTGCATATATAGCGAGCCGCTGCTATGATATGAGTGGCAGTCGATCGAAGAATTACAGAGCCAAAAAGACTAGGTTTGTATCCCCTGAATTCATCTCATATTTACATAATGCACAATATTATGATCAAATATATTTACCTTTAATGCTATTGTAGGGAACACCTTGCAAATGTTGCTGTCTTAATAGGAAGCCCACTAGGGGGAGGAGAGACTGTATGGAAGGCTTTGTGAGTAAATCATTCTCTTTACTTTTTTGCTGAGCTAATACATATCAAAGTCCTTATATTTTCAGTTCTCTTTATGGTCCTACCTGACTGAGTATTGTTTTCATTTCTCTTTTGTCATTGTTATACGTTTCACAAGGTAGATCATATATATCCAGTTACACTTCTGAAAATGAATTCTCTTCTAACCTATAATTGTCACCTATTGTAAGTACTGCGTGTATTGTCCATTCTTACTAGATACAAGCTTGGGGTCTCTCCATGACTGACAATTTTCTGAGCTCCCAAATATGTTTGTTAATATATTACACTTTATCGAGGATCTAATTCCCTTTTATTATCTAGGCCTACATTTTTATCGAGATAATTTCCATTTTATCCCTAATGATGTATCCCCTAGCACTTTATGGTATTTAAAGATTCCATAAATTTTTGGAGATTTGAAATTTTATCCTTAAAATTTGATTCATGAGCAATTATGATGGTGAAAATGGACCAGTAACATGGGGTGTTTCAGTACTCAACATTAACATTCAGATTAGTATCCGTGCAATTTTTAAAGCAATTTCTTGGCTATCTTGACTGTTCTTTCAACTTGCCCATTTGATTTAGGGTTATTTGGAGTTGTAGAATTTATTTTTAACTTCCAGTCTTCTGTAAATGCTTCGATTTAATATGGGCCGAATGGTATGATATTATAGCGTCTGGGACCATGAGTTTTAACTAATTCTTTAAGAGCTTGAGTTGCTTCTTTTAAGGCCATTTTACACGGTCATTGATACTGTGCAGGCTGTTGGGAGAACACTTGTGCAAAAAATATTGCCCAGGGTAAAGGGACGACTTGCGAGGATATACAGCGTCACTGCGCGAACACTTGCGAGTAAATTAGAACATGTTCTAATCTGATACATGCGTTCGTGCAAGTTTGAAGTTTATTTCTCTCACTAGATGGTGCAGATGTAGCGGCAACTAACTGACTGGGGAATTCTAGCAATTAAATATGTTGTTGACGATTGGGTTGGGTGTTTTGTTTGCACTCAACTCCTTAGGTAGTGAATAAAGTGCAATTATGATGAAATGGGCGATTAATCACGTGGAAGCTTAAATTTCGTGCGTAAAGGAAGAACCTGTTACCTTGGCCCGCATCCGTTCGTTCGTGGTGCAAATTTTGGGCTAAGTATATGGGACTAGGGTCTCCACTATTATGTTTAGAGTATGGCTTATAACATATTCTAAAGTGGTGGTAATTTATCGCATCTTTCATATCCAATTAATTGTTACTTAACAGATCTTGACGTCATGCGATACATTGCTGCTACTGAATGGTATTTTGTCACTGACACAATGCACCGACGATTGCACCGTGTAAAGCTGTCAAGCAAGCGTCCTCGCAATTTTCTATGTCACAGGATTCTGTAGACGACTGATCAAACTGAATCAACATCAACTTGCGCAGTTTCAATGACCGTGTAAAAGCAGCCTTTACTTTCAATAGGTACTTGTTGAGGAGGAAGGTAATGCATGATACATTTTCCCTTAATAAATCCTAAGCAAGGTTGGCATGGATATATTTGGAATTTCTCTAAAATAATTAAAAATTCGAGGAATCTTTGGAAGTTCCTCCACATTAGTGGGCATGGTCAATTTTAACACATCTGCCACATGGGATGGAGCTGAATTAATGCCCTCAGCACTAAAAATTTGCTCTAAGTAACTAACTTGTTCAGAATGGTATTGGAATGTATGAGGATTAAACTTAACTCATATCTTACGATCATTAGTGAAAACATTTTGTACTATGTGGTCATGAGTTTCCAATAAGTTTTTAGCCAAAGGGTTGTCGGTGAAACTT
Organism: Platycnemis pennipes; assembly: GCA_933228895.1. NCBI lineage: Eukaryota > Metazoa > Arthropoda > Insecta > Odonata > Platycnemididae > Platycnemis > Platycnemis pennipes. The sequence continues at coordinate 112,731,560 of OW121855.1, read as the reverse complement.
GAAACAACTGATTAGAGTATTAAATGGACACATTGTGCTAGATCCCGCAGTCAACTTTATGTGCCAAAAACCATATCTTAAGTGTAGAACACAGAAGTAGGAGTTACTACTCCTTTTGATTTAATTGATTCAAGTGTTGGTTTTAAGTAGGGCTCGTTACAAACACATTTATTATCTTGAGAATCAATACAAATATTGAGAGATCCATCAAATATTTCTACCAGAACAAACTTGCTTTGCCACTGGTTCCGAACTCTCTTTTACCTTAACCCATTAACCGCCAAATAAAAAGTAAATGAGTTTTGTTTACAAAATATTTATTTTACTATCATAAACACACTAAATAAAGATAAAAGTGAGAAAAATAAATAAGAAACATATTTTATCCCCCCCATTGGGGGGTGTACTCGTTTGAGTACACCGGCCGGTTACATGTGAAAATTTTCGAAACACGGTTTTTCTACACATAATGTTTTGAGACACTTTCTACATCGTCAGTGCCTTCTTGCATGACAGATAACGCACTGGAACTATTTCTACAGCTTTGAGGATAATGCCCAACACTGTCTTGAGGCAAGCCTTGGATCAATGAAGACGATGATCCAGCTTTATGCTGAGTGTTTTGTCGTAAATAGTATCTCGCATGACTACGGCGGGATTGAAGTTGGTCCGCATTATCACTGTGACTCATAACATGCAAACGCCAGGCATTTGCAATAGCCATATCCATCATATAGGTAAACAAGACCCACCACCACTTTTTTCCGTGAATCGCAATTCTATACAATGAAATTGATAGGTCCAACTCGTCTACACCATCCATGTTTTTACTGTAGTTTTGTTGCTGCACGGAACACCATCGCTTTCAGCCCCAAGTGGCTCATAGTGTCATAATTTGAAGCCATTGTGCAAACAATATTGTCTTTTCATCTAACTAATAGAATTTCGTTTTGCTTGTCGAACCTCTAATCATATGATACTCGATTTTGTTTCTTCATTTCTTGCACGATATCCTAATGTCTTGAGCTCTACTAAAAGATTGTAACTAGTAAAAAAGTTATCAAAAAAAACTTTGTGATTTTTCGGAATTATCTCTAGTTTATGAATCAATGTTTTGACTGCTCTTGATCCTAAGGGGTCATTTGAAGCTTTATCTGTCTTTCCACAATAAAAATCAAAAGCGTAACAGTATCCAGAAGAACCTCCTGCCACTCAGTTTTTGTATCCGAACCGTACAGGTTTTCCTCGGATAAACTGCTTGACAGGACGGTGTCCATAATACTTGACCATTGATTCATCAATCGAAATATTTTCTTGTATCACACCCACCTGCAGAAATTTCGCTTTAGAATATTGGCTAATAGTCAAACTTTGAACATTTTGTCCTTGGAACTGCTTGCCTCGTCATTGCTCGCGATATGGAGATTCTTTTTTATGTCCCGGAATCTTTTTCTTGGCATAGACTTCCATACAGTTTCAACACCTGCATATTCATCCAATGACCAATGCAAATCTTCTCTAGGCAATTTATGGTATCTGGAAAATATCAACATACCTATAAACTTTTTCAACTCTAGAGAATCTAGCTGAAAAGCGTGTTTATTGTTTTGATTTACAAAATTGTAAATAGTTAACTATCAGGCTAATGACTTCTTCATCAAATATTTTTTCGAATATTTGTACTGGTTGAGCTCTTTGAGTTAGTCTTTTACCAAACCATATCTATCTAATTCTACCGTTGTTTTTTGAGACATAGAAGAATATGTTGGACAACACTTATGCCAAGCTGCATTTTGTTGCTGTTGACGAACTCGCTTTGCAGCCAACGGTTCGTCATCACTGCTATCATTTGCGTAACTTGGAACAGTATCTTCGTTATTCCTGAATACGTCAACAAAACCAGGTACATCCTGCGGCAAAGCAGTAGTAACCATATCTTCGTCGGCGCCCTCTTTTTCATGTCATGTCACCACGCTTGGTTCTGGTGGTATGATTACTAACTCATAATCAGTGGTGCTCTCACTATCATTCAAGATAGAAAATATAGCATCCTCTTAGCCTTTGAAGGCGTTAGAAACGTTGTACCGTTTTGAAGTCATTATTGGAAACCTAAAAAATAGAACGGACTATTCTTATACAAATATGGCCGCTGTACTCAACTGAGTACAGCACTGTTTCAATGTGAATTACTTGGTAGATGTAAAATATAAAAAGCTCTATTATTAATTATTTTATATTTAACTATATTTCCTATAATGTAACATACAAAAAGTTTGATTTGAACGTGTTTACATGGTTAAAATTATTGGAATGTTGTGCTTACCTGTCTAAATGTTTTCACTGTCGAGCTAGAATCCACGTGTTGATAATAATTTCCAACGTACCCACATAAACTGTTATTATTTTATTATACTTAGGCTTCCTTACAAAATTAGTGGTAAATAACAACTACAGCATCTAAAGCCTAATGGTTACCCTCAATTGTTTTGCCGTACTCACTTGAGTACAGCAGCGCCAAATGGGTTAATGGCATATTTTCCCCTGAAACATCCAAATCCATTGAATGAATCATGCAAAGTAATAACAATATTAGTTTTATCATTGGTGTCGCCTGTTTCCTATATTCTTTTCACCTGTTTATTGTTGTGTGAATCATAAATATATCTCTTGTTTCTAGAGAGGAGAATCACGCTGAGGATCCAACCACCGATGGCAGGCATGTAAAGAGCTACCAAAATTTAGAGTTGGACACCAGTACTGGATTGCCTTTGGTAATGACAACGGCATGAGACAACGGCATTAGACAAAGGCATGCAACATCTATGGCATGATTTTACTGTTTTACTGCGGCACAAAGCGCATCTTTTTCTTTGCTGATTTGTGAGAATGATATTCTGGGGTCCACTCGTCGGATTATCTCTGGAGGTGAAAACTTGCTTATTGGTCCTGCTCGTTGTGGTGGAATACCATATTTCTTCAATATTGAGATTAAAATTTCTCTTCTGAATGATAAACTGTCCAGTTTCATGCCGTAAGTCCTGCTGAGACACCATGCATACATCCATCACTCAGAGAGATATGGGCGTGTACCACTTTTTCCCACGAATACCAATACGGTAGTTAGAGATATTATTGTCCAGTTGGTCTACACCACCCATGTTTTGATTGTACAATGGCAACAACGTGGGGTTGTGGAATTTCAATTCTTTCTTTTATGAATGCTGAGTATCTCGTTGCCTTCTGCTGAGGTTCGATACCAAACTGATTAGATAGCAGGGTGACGACGTTATTGTCCATCCACGTAACTGGATTGATATTGTCTTTATCCTAACAACAGATAAAAAATCATCAAAAAAAGAGGACCACCCGTCCCAGTTCACCACGACGCACAGTGGGCTGGAATCGAGCAAAACTGGCCAAAAATCAAATTTTCGACATTTTTATTTGGAACCGGGAATGAAAAATCCACATTTTAGAAGGGATATGTGGTGTAAAACTGAAGTTTATTTTTTTCAAAAGCATATATTAAATTATTACAGTCCGCCAAAAGTTAAGAAAAATCCATGAAATCTGGAATGCGCGATTTTTCCGAAACATTTCAATGTTTGTTTCCCAGGCATTGGGGTATCATAGAGAGTTAGGCAATTTTAATAAAATACGTTTATAGTATTATTTTTCTTGATATTAAAGAGATAAATGTTTTGCGGTCAACCCTTTTATTTAATAACTTTATAATTTGTTTAAAATATCACTGTATATTGATGATTTTTTATCTGTTGTTAGGATAAAAGTACTTATCGCCGCTTGCTGCTCCTGAGATATAAACACCTGGAGTTAGATTGAAGTCTAAATTATCAGACGGAAAATAAATATCTTGCACCAACTTGCACCCCTTCATTTTTTTCGAGGTAAAGCAAAATGATGTCGGGCGGGTCTCGCGCCCCTTGACGCGCCACACAAGTGGCTAGGCACTCAGGCTAGGCACTTTTATCCTTGGGTCTAATCCGCACCCGCTTGTGGGCGGCAATAAACCTAACGGTCCGCGCGCTCCCCATGCCTTTTGTACGTGGCGGCTACTCCCTTATGCAACCAGATTTAAAGGTAGTAGTTTCAGGCTTCATTTGGTGGAATATCATAGTGAAAGAAAAATACTGAAATGTTTCCACAAGAATAAAGACATTTACTTTTGACCGGTTTCGGTGTAAAACACAATCTTCAGGTCTCAAGCGTTAGAACAGGGTACATACCATGACAGCAGCGCAAAGAATAAGTGGTAAGTACTATGCACTTAGGGAAAATCCAGCTTCTTAAACAGAGTGCTACGCATTTAACACCAATCACCTGAAGATGGTGTTGTACACCGAAACCGGTCAAAAGTAAATGTCTTTATTCTTGTGGAAAATTGCCAGTATTTTTCTTTCGCAACCAGATTTCTTCTTTCACTTTCAACACGTGCATGTTATCATTCTGCAAACTGAGTTTTTCCAATATATGTCCTCTATGCGATTGGCTAGAGTCTTATGTTCATTTGTGGCCGAGTGCTTGACATCAATGCTTCAGTATACGTCGTCGAGGTTTGTGCCGAAGGACGTTCACAGTGTCATTGCCCAGCTATGGATTCAACGAAAGTGACTCGCCAAGATTTACATAGTGTGCTCTTGGAAAAGAGAGGAGTGTCAATGGAGCAGAAGAAATCGTTCGTGCTAGAGTTTTTACACAAGAAATTTAATTTGGAAGGAGAAGGGAATTTACTAACTTTGCTTGCGACCTTCATTCAAAAAGGGTTTTTTCATCAGTATTTCCGAAAGTGGGCTTAGTACCCCAGATTGAAAAGCAGATTTGTAAAGAAAAATAGAATTTGGTTAAAACAGCCAATAAGACTTCCTGACGCTGTGTAAAAATATCTCCCATGTGCATCTGCTTCTGGTGAGTGTTAAAGTTAGAGGAAAATTATAAGACGTAAGCAACTAGCTGAATATTTCATTCCTTGTTTTCTTATGTTACAAAATATTATTATCTACTTCTTTAATTATCATTATTTTTGGCTTAACCAAAATCACACCTCGTGGAAGGCGTAGAAAAGTAGTGAAATGTAGAAGTTCCATTTCACTAGAGAATTTAAGTTTAACGACTTCCATGGAATTACGCGCTGCAGGAGACGATATAGCAGCGAAGGTTGTGAAAGAGGTGACTGCTACAACCTCAACAGGAGGAAAGCAATGGAGGGCTAAACACGCTCCAAAAAGAGAGCTCTCGGAAGAGGAAGCTGTTTCTCTGATTGTGACGGCGCAATTGACGAAGGGTCAGTATCTCCTCATTCAGGAAACTGAAATTTCATGGGCACGATATATATCCAAATTATGAAAGGGTAAAAGCAGCAAAAAAGGTGGCTTATCCGGAAGGGATAATCATTTCAGAAGAAAAGTGTGAAGTAGAAAGTGCGAACAGTCTCTGCTTTATCATACAGCCGCAAGAATTCTTTCTTGGACTGAAGGATCAGGCAAGGAAATTTTCGCTTCAGGGCGTAAATTGATATGTAAGTGGGGTTTCGATGGAAGCCCTGGTCACTCTCTCTACAAGAAAATGTTGCAGAAATCAGAAAGGTTGAAATCATTTGAAAGAATACAGCTTGCTGCGCACAAAAATGAGTAATCAACTATCCTAATCATGTGTTATGTAAAATCCTTTTCTATGAATTTCCGAAGAACTCATTTCCCGCTTCTCAATAATTTTGAGAGCTGTATCTACTGGGCTTCAAATAAATGATGCCATCTTCATAAGGTATTGTCTTAACACGGCTAAATTGTATTTGAACCTTAATCCATGGTATTATATGCCACCGACTATCCATAAAGTTTTGATAATTGGACCGGGAACTGTGAAACATGCCATTCTTCCGATTAGACAGCTTTTCGAAGAGGTCTTGAAAGCCCGGCACATATATACGAGAAGTTATGGAGAAAAGCACACCAGAAAGGTCTCTAGGTTAGCCACAAACCATAACATTTTCCAAAGGCTTCTGCTGACATCAGATCCTTATATTTCTTGTTCTACGGGATTTCCACGTAAAGTGACAACATTACCGAAGGAGGTGAAAAATCTTTTTGTGATAGAGGAGAATTTTCTGGAATATGAAGAATCTTCATTCTCCTAGTCAGAATATGAGATTTAATGGCATACCATTGTTCTAAGCATCAAACAATAAAAATTATTTGTTAATAGCATTTTTCTTTATCATCACGCTTTAATGGTGAAAATTTCATGTTTAAAGACCCCATAGCAATTTTTAATCTTAAGTTATTCTATTCTCAGTTATTTACTAGCTTATTGTTGTTATCAATCATAGGAATTTTTTCTTTCCGTTGATATACCAGCATCACAATTTCGCCTTGCACCTGGCTTGTACATATCCCGCATAACTTTCGCCATTTTTAGCTGTGAATGCCCTCTTATACAATATTATGCTCAAGATCACCTTAAGTAACATCCTTGCATCTTTCAATTAGATGTTCTGTAAAATATTACATTTATTTATCAATATTTACGACTACAGAGATTTTGGGCCAGATTTTCTCAATTTCAGCCCACTGTGTGACTTCAGCGAAGTCTCCGTAGGTAGATAGGTAATGATTTTTGGGGTGCTTCGACAGCCAAGGTCATTTCGCACCACCCAAACTCTAATTTATCCATAAGCAATATATTGCACTATATTTATGGTAGATCAAAATAAGAATAAAAAGATGTCTGTATAAGATTATATTTTATTAAACAGGTCAGTTTCTTTTAGCAGCATTATGACGCGGTTAAGACGATCAGGGCCATTGCCTCGAACACGCTCTAGGCTCCCCCTGATCCCTTAGCTGAGGCTTGTATTCCGGCATACGTTACAATCCGTCAGGATGTGTCGCACACTGAGTGGCATGTTGCACTCATTGCAGAGAGGCGGTTCCTACTCTTCGGTGAAGAGATACGAGTGAGTCAGACGGCAATGACCGATTCGTAGTCGTGCAATGACGACTTCCTCTCTGCGACTACTCCTGACGGACGTGGGCCATGCTGCCGTTACCGATTTTAAGCTGCGTAATTTATTATTTGGAAGATCGCTCCATTGCTCCTGCCACTATTGGAAAACTGAACCCTTTAAATGGGACCGAAGGTCTTCGAAAGTTACCAGAGTTGAAGTGCAATTATCTTCTTTTAGGGCAGCCTTCGCAGTTGCATCGACACGTTCATTCCCGAAAATTCCCTTGTGGCTGGGAACCCAAAAAAAGATGATGGTGACCCCCTTCTTTTGAAGGGAGAGTAGCGACTCATGGATCTGCTGGCATAATGGGTTCGTAGAAGTACAGTCTGAAATAGAGCTTATGGCACTTAGAGGGTCAGAGCAAATTGCGAAGGATCCTCCACTAATGTCTATCCTACACAGAGCAATCTTTATAGCGAACATCTCCGCCGTGAATATACTGCACAGTGGACAGAGTTTAGCCTTAGTGATAACATGATTAGAAGAAACTACAGCACAGGCGGTAGGAGACTTCGACCCGTCTGTGAATACAGTGACAAAATTGGGGTGGTTGCCCAGGAACACAGAGAAGGCACGTTGGCACTCAGCAGCAGTGGTGGAAACCTTAGGAGTGAAGCCTCCGTAAAGCTGTCGTTGGACAACGAATAAGGAGTGTAACTGAGAACTACCAACTGTCCTACGACGAAAAAGCCTTCCTCAGGCCCGGAATAACCAACCTGGAAAAATTGTGTATTTATACTTCCTTCTGTATTTAACTTCCACGAAGGCAAGTTATAAGGTTTTGGCAAAAGCCTTTTTAACTCAATGCTTCCAGGCTTCACTTTGTGAAAATCCTGATGATGTCGCCTATGTCACCGAACCGGTCGACATGTAGAAATAAACTGTGAAAAAAGTACCATCTGATTTAATTGCTTAAAAGCCTTTTAACCTTTATACCCTTGTAAATAGCGGGTGTATATAGTTTCAATGCCCTTTCATTGATTTCAATGTGTTATGCTTTTTTACTTTGATGTATAGGTATAAATAGTTAGGTTCATAGTTAAAGACACTCGTTGCTATTGTACCATATAACTACAACCAACTTCTACTGATACTGCCATGATGTTCACGGTTTTTTCGAGTATCCTGAATGTATGTATGTTTTTGGGAACAGTTTTCATTTTTTTTGACTCGCCTATTGTAAATATGAATAATTTCCATGTGTTCTAAAGCATTTTTGTAAATATTTAATGTCTTAACTTCAGCCGTAGGCTGCATTGTGACATGATATGTCCCGCGGTACTTTTACACCTACTTCCTTTAAGCCTCGTTGATTTCCACAGAGAAAGAGGACGTCTTGGTAGCTCAACTGGTAGAGTGCCTGGCCGGAAATCAGGGGGACCGGGTTCGAGTCCCGGTCAAGGCGATGGCGCCGCAAAAGTTTCCGCGGCCAGTTCGCGGTCTTTGAATTCGTTTAAGTAAGCACCTTAGTGTTTCATATTCAGATTTTGCACTTGAAACTAATGCATTGTAAAAACATTCACAACTTTCCTGTTGGCCATTGAATTTCCTAGACATTTCCATGCTCTCTGACATATCTGAACGAATTAAAAGGAAATATTATATTATGCACAGCTAAGCTTAAGCTGATAAAACTGAAATAGCGTGCGTAGTTGTTGGAGGCGCTCGCCGAAAACCGTTGAACGACAACAATGACTCCGTTGCCAGGAAGCGCCCATATCTTCCGTGTCTCTTACCGAAACTGACGAATTGAGTTGTGAGTGAGATACGAGTGCTTGAGGTGAAAAAAAAGTGTTTTGATTGATCAAAAACACTATTTGGAGTGTTATTCACGAGCGTCTTCTACGAGAGTGAAGATGTGCAAAGAAAATGAGGTAAGAGAAAAATTTACTTCTTCCATCACGATGGTCAAGGATATTCATGACAAGGCCCATGCGTACCTTTTAATTTTTATACACTATAAAACATTTACAACGATTGATCCTTTGACAACAAAGTAGTATTATTACCCATTGTAATATCTTCTTCTCTAACGCAAATCCTGCATATTCATTCCGGCGACTTGCATTTCTTAGCTAGGCTAAATTGTAAATGATCAAAATTGGGACTGATAATGCGCATATAATTTAATTTGGGGAACGATGAATTGACCTCGTTGTAAGCTTGAGGATGTAAAATACTCTGAGAGACTTTTAAAATGCAAACAGTATATACAATATCAACTTAGTGTACGTCTTTAAAGATACGTAGAATGACTCACACTGCGCAAATGTGTTACATAAATGTTCTTTCACACGGCTAGCTTCCAATAATGGAGTTAAGCTCAAAAAAATTACTTGGTAGGATCAAAACATGTTTACATTTTATCCGCGGAGTCAATGTGTACTTTTATGACCCCTGATACCTCGGAGTGTTGACTCTTCTACAAGGCCTTTTGCGGAGGAGAACTTGGTGCTGAATTACGTGGTAGGAATTGATTAGCTTAAGAGTTATTCTTCAAATAGCATAGCCATTTGGGAAGCCAAATATTCAGAAATTCAATGTAAAGCAATAAAAAGTTTCTCTATGGTTTAGTTCAGAGAGAGAGAACACTAATAAACACAAAAAATCTACCTAATATGGAAACATGAGCGTGAATATATTGAAAAATGGGATTAAAATTTGTATCAGAAGCATGTATCTTTCTGGCACTTCGAAAGCATCCGATGTAAATTCGGAAAGCATTCCAAACGTGACGTAATATAAAAATGGAGAACATGACAAGATTGGAAAACAAACGAAGAAGTCCAAAGACGATTTGATGTAACAATGAAAACTTTAAGAATGATAAAGTTAAGAAAGGGAAACAAAGGATTGGAGAAGCGGGTTTGGAGAATGAAAAACAATTCAGGAATGAAAGGGAAGAAGAATAATAACTTGGTGCCACCGATTACTGGGCAGGCAGGAAATTTGCTAAAGAAAAAAAAACTCATGCAGAGAAGAGTGACACTGTCAATATTATTTGATGAAGATGATTCTCTGAAAGGCCACTATACGGAGTAAAAGAAATGGATAATGATGAGTGAGAGCGGAAAGGAGCTCTTCTTAGAAATAATTATATAAATGCCGAGTCTAAATAATTATTGTAGTAACCTATCTTCGCATTTTTTTCGAAATCGCACGGACCACTTATTTCCGGGGGGCTCATTGCTTGAAATGGTTTGATTTACGGATGTAGGGCAAAAACTGAAATTAATATGGAAATAAATCTGGACAAGGAATGCTCAGAAGTAAGGAAAAGATGGTAGAGTTGGTCCGGAGAAACCATTTGTGTTCAAGATGTGGGCAGGAAATGTTTGTGGAGAGACTAAAATGATATGCTTAATAGGGGGTGTTAAGCTCGTTGCAGAGGAGAGAAAGTTGTCAAAGGAAAGTAAGTGGAGTAAAATGGTGGGTGACTTCAAGAAAAACCATGATTCAAAGACAAACGATCTATGGAGATAGTTAGTGTTAGAAAATGAATAAGGCTTTTGGTAGCCTGAAGGTAATTATGTCAATTGCTGCAATAAAATTAGAAAAAAAGTGACAATAACACTTTAGAAATGGATAAAGAAATATACATCAATAAAAGGTACCTTCAGCAGTAGGATATCATTATCCAAATGTATTAATCCAATACATTTCATATCCTTAAAAAAAAGAAGCAACGAGTGTAGTTCCCAAAAAAACGGATCAGCTGAATAGCGATAATCTGACCTACCTATTCTTTGTTCCATCAGGGAATTGCCCACGGTGCGAAGCCGATGGATGAACTATTTGCGTGCCCTGTGTGCTACAGGAGGATCATTCCACCCGCAAAAATCTGTCGGGTGGGCCACGTGGTGTGTAGATACTGCCACCGCCGTGCGAACGGATGTCCAGTTTGCAGGGAACCCTTGGACAGTCCGAGGGACGCGACCGTCCACGCCATGGCCCAAGAGATGCTTCGACAGTGCCTTTACGAGAAATACGGCGGTCGGGCCACGCCATCGCGGCCCCGGGTACGCAAAGTCTATGAGCCCTACAGCAGCCGCCGACCGCTCATACCTGCCCGACAATCCGACCTGACCCTGGGAGGAAGCGCCCAGACACACAGAGGAGCAGCAGCACGCAACCTCCGCACAGGCATCGAAGAAACACCTCGGGGAGAACCATTTGAATTGATACTTTGTTGTATACTATTTCTGTTTTAATTAATGATTGTACTTTCATCAGACTTATCGCTGATGATGTAATAAATTTTGTAATTTAGCCTCCGCTAAGGTTTCTGTTTCAATGAACGATTCCTGTATAATGTAACAATCCTTTTTTGCCTTTAAAACTGAGAGGTACGAAAGATAAATATAAAATTTTCTTTCTTTAGCTCCCTTTCGCAAAGGGATTTAAAGGACATATTGATGTTTTGTTAATTTCAATTCTACCATATTATATTAACGAGGGCTATCTCGAGACGACTTGTTATTGGGTCTGATTCTAAAAGCATATTACATAAGAACCTTAACTTACACTCATTTTGCACGGTATTGTATCATAACTTTTATAGAGAACTTTAGCAAAGTTACTATTGAATATTTACCTGAAACATCACTTTCCACCATGATCGAACGATAAGCCACAAATCCCAGTAATCACCAATAATAAGAACGTGTTATATGACAGATACTAATTTACTCCATTTTATAATTTTGTCTCGCTAAATCAGTGAAATCGACCACTGTGCGGCGGAAGTTTTCGTCATGACCATGGAGAGAGGTGAGTTTGAAACATTAATATATTGTCTACTTTATTTCAGCGCATTTAAAATGTTCTTATTTATTCTGGTCAGTGTATTTTTTATTTTTTGGTTAATGTGAGTAATATTCCTGCTTTTTTCGCCTATAAAACTGCCAAACTCAAATCGCAAATCGTAGTACATTATTGTGCTTGTTGATTTCCCTAACTTTTAGTTATAATTAGGAGATGTCAACTCATCTTTGGATATTTAATAGTGACCAGTTCAGAGATCTTGCTTTGAAAAATATATGCGTTCGAATATTCATATGGACCTTGTTATTACCGGTTTCGAACAAGGAGGATAAATTATAATCTTGGTTTAAAAACCAGAAGACTTCCCTTGAGAATAAAAACTGATAATTCTGCTACTTTTGTTGTCTTTCGTCGATTAATTATTTAAATTTTGGTTTCTGTTAATATATTTTATGCTGTAGCCAAAGATTGGGAAAAAAGAGTCGGAAGCAGAAGGAGGTGATGGTAAATTATATGGCCGACCACAGGAGTTTGGCTCTTGGCACCTTTGAGGGCCCCTTGGGAAAGGTGGCGATGGAAGAGAAGTGGAAAGAATTAATGGGCATTTAATATGCCTTCATGGGCCGGGAAAAACTGTGGAGCAGTGGAAAAGAGTAATGCAAGTATGTGAAGTTAATAAATACATCCACGTACACCTAAGATTCTTCTAACCCTTTCACTTCGTTAACACAGACTTGGAAAGATCTAAAAAATAAAGCTCGCTCTAAAAATGCCAGGCTAAATAGCGAAAGGACCATCACTGGCAATGAGGCGGTAGGTTCCTCAATTCCAATGTGTTTTTTTTATTATTTGTAATTCGTAACCGTTACTTTATTTCAATTCAATTTCCCTCCTTTTGTTTTTCGTTTGTGAAGGTTCGCACTCCTCCCCTTGACGATATGGAGGGATTACTATTATCAGTGTTGACACATCGATCCCAGCAATTGAACTCGGAGGTCCATTGGTATCAGTTATTTTTTTGATCGAACGGTTATTGCGTAAATTATTTTCCCTACTTTATTGGAATTGGATGCACTTATGCAATGATTGCTCCCCCAGGTCGATGACACCACTTAAATGGAAGCAGGAGACGAGTTGGAGTTGCCCTTGCAAACTGAGGTAACCTTAATTATTACTTTTAAGATATTTGCTTCTTGATAGATGGCTGCATTGATATTATTGCATTGATAGGTTATTATAGGTCGCAGTAGTTGAAGCCACTGCATGAATCCTCAATTTCTTGTACAAAATTTCTCAAGAATATTTGATTCATATTTTCCGGCCTTTCTTTTATTCATGACGTGCACATATTTACTAAATAGGTTGCAGTATATAGGATATATCTCCTATAGCCGTTGAGGTGGAAGATGTGGCTCATATATTGAAGCCTTATATACCTGCAAGAGAATTGGTTAGAGGATCTTCTGATGAATTATTGATTTTTTTTGTTTTTTTCTTATAGTATAATTTGAATTCTTTACAGTACGTACAGATCACAGACAGAGAAGTAACTGGATGAGAAAATACTCCTATAAGAAATATTTTCACTCTGTCACTGTTCATGTATTTTTCTGTACCGTATCTCCCACAACTAGCAGCAAGGTAAGGCTACGAGGGTTGTTATTTATATTTCTGGCCTTGGCAACAGTAAGTTTTGCCAGGAGGTATCTGATGTTTATATTGGAAATTTGACATTGTTGAACGTAACTTTCTTCAGAACATTTCGTAATTTGAGAGCAATTATTTTCTGCTTACAGTAACTTTAAAAAAAATATCTCGGGAAAAAAATGCAATTAAAAAATTGGAAACATTTTCGGGCGATTATTTTTCATAACTTTCGGCGTGGATTATCAAGGCAGGAGTGCATCGATAAACATAATTCTTCATACGGCGATAAAGCACCATGTTACAGCACTGTAAACAACTGGAATAACGAATTCAGTCGTGGCCGACGTTCGCTCCAGGACGAATTCGGTGAAGGTCGTCCAATATCGGTTGTTGCGCCAGAAAACATCGATGCTGTGCGTGAACTGATACAGCAAGATCGTCATGTGACATACCGTTATATTGAGGCATCTTTGGGCATTAGTATGACCAGCATCAATAAGACATTGCATGATCGTTTGGACGTAAAAAAAGATTTGTGTCCGATGGGTCCCGCATAATCTGAAGCCCAAACCCTCAAAAGAGGCCTGTGTGGATTGGTTCAAAGAAATGTTGAAAAAATACGTTCATGGTGCATCAAAGGCGTTGTATAACATCTATACAGGTGGAAAAACATGGAAGGAACGTTTAATTACAATGTGTTGTAGGGTGACCCTTATTTTGCAATGTTATGGATGAAATTGAGATTTCACATTATATTAAGTCTAAAAACAATTTCACAGACGCAGTGTTTGGAAGTTGTTTTCCTAAAAACATCTTAAACGTTATTAAAAACACAGCTACAATAGTAGTTTTTAAGGTAAAGTAAAAACTAATTGAATGTTTCAGGCTTTAATGGTTACCATCCGGTGTAAACCCTAAAAATGACACAGTACAAGATGTACCAACATAAGATTAACACAGACATTATTGATAAAGCTACCTGAAGAACACAAAGCATATTACTAACATTTATTCTATTCATCCCATATTTCAGTGGAAGTAGCTGATTTAATGCAACATGAACTGAAAGAAAGTACTAATATTATTGTGCACGCAACGACTAGATCTTTCTAACTTCTAATAATGCGAACCCCAACTCACTATGGTACACTGAACCATAATCACAAAATGGGAGAAAATGATTGCTGAACTGGAAGATAAAAATGCCCTTTTTCGTCGTACAATTAGGAATATATATACGATAAATGTATCAAATACGAGAGTAACAATGGTATCAGGAATGCCGCATTGGTAGCGCCATGTTGGTATAAGTACTTGAAGCTAACCCAGGTAACAGCATGTTGTTGTACGCTTGTTTTGCTATTTTTTAATGTTTTAATCAGTGAAGCTTAGACTAGTATATTATTACTAAACTTTTTTTCACGCATGATATGTAGTGCATATTTGGTGACAATTCACTCCCTGCCACTTATGGTGGCTTACAGGGTATTATGTAGATATAGATGTAGATGAACGCATATACGAGCAAAGCTAGGATTCGGAGGTACTCGAGTACATAGAAACATACATAAGTCCTTATTCTGCATGCCCGGACCCACGTAATGATCTTTTATATTTCAGGTATCAGCAGCAATGCCACCTTCATTGACTTCCAAACTCCTCGCCTATTTAGGTGAAATTTTAAGGTTTTTTGTAACGCGCTAATATGAAAGAAATGTTCTATTAAATCCATATGAACTATATGTTTTATTTCACATGGAATAAAATATTATGGTGATAGTAAGAAATAATTAAGGATGCCCTCAAAATAAAGAAAAAAGCAGTTGAGTTGGTTTGTATTAACGCGTTTTCCATAATAATGGAAGCAAACCTTTACCTCATAGAAGTAGAAATATTGTCAAGCCTATGTGTACATGAAATCAGGCACCTATACAAGCCTACCGGTCTCAAGCATGTTTTTCTTCAAAATGCAAATAACTATATCATGTTAGTACAAGGTAAGTCTCCATGATCAATTACTTCAGAGACGACGGGGTAGAAAAATAGATGGGCATAACGATTTTGCACTTAAAACTAGGTGCAATGTACAAACATTCAAAACTGGCCGTTTGGCTAATGAATTTCCTAGACCATGCACTCTGACATATCTGTGACAGTTAAAAAGAAATTTTCTTTTATGCACAGTGAAGCTTATACTGATGACGCTCAATTAGCGTGCATAGTTGTTGGAGGCGCTCGCCGGAAAACCGTTGGACAAAAACAATGACTCCGTTGCCAGGAAGCGCCCATATCTTCTGTCTCTCTTACTGAAAATATCGAATTGATTTGTGAGTGAGTAAGAAAAGAGTGAAATAGAATGCTTTAAGGTGACGACAAAAAGTGTTTTGCTTGATCCAAAAGACCACTTAAAGTGTTAACCACGAGCGTCTTCTACGAGAGTGAAGATGTGCCCAATTAATGAGGTAAGAGAAAATATACTTCTTCCATCATGATGGTCAAGGATATTCATAACAAGGCCCATGCTTATTTTTCAAAAGTTATACACTATAAAACATTCACAATGATTAATTCTTTAACGACAAAGTAGTAATTAATGTTGAAATATCTGACAGCAAGTATATAATTCGAATAAGTTTTATAATATAATGTTGACTGAATCTTATTACCCATTTCAATATCTATTTCTAAAGGCTAAATTGTAAATGATCACATTTGGGACTGATAATGCGTATATAATTTAATCTGGGGTCGATGAATTGATCTCGTTGTAAGCTTGAGGATGTGAAATACTCTGAGAGACTTTTAAAATACAAACAGTATATACAATATCAACTTAGTGTACGTCTTTAAAGATACGTAGAATGACTCACACTGCACAAATGTGTTACATAAATGTTGATTTACACGGCTAGCTTCCAATAATGGAGTTAAGCTCAAAAAAATTACTTGGTAGGATCAAAAAATCATGAAATTTTAACCGTGGAGTGAATGAGTACTTTTCATGACCCCTGATACCTCGGAGTGTTGACTCTTCTACAAGGCTTCTGCGGGGGAGAACTTGATACTGAATTACGTGGTAGGTATAGATATTAGCTAAAGTGTTAGTATTCAAATAGCATCGCCATTTGGGAAGCAAAATTATCAGCAATTCAATATAAACCAACAAATAAAGTGTATCTATGGTATAGTTCAGAGAGAGGGAAACTCTACTAAAGAAAAAAAATCTACCTAAGATGGAAAAAGAGCGGGAATATACCAAAAAACAGGATTGAAATATGTATCAGAAACAAAGGATTGGTGAAGCGGGTTTGGAGAATAAAAACAATTCAGGAATGAAAGGGAAGAAGAATAATAACTTGGTGTTATCGAACACTGGGCAGGCATTAAATTGGCTAAAGAAAAAAAAAACTCAGGCAGAGAAGGCTGACACTGTCAATATTATTTGATGCAAATGATTCTCAGAAAGGCCACCATACAGAGTAGAAGAAATGGATAATGATGACGGAGAGCGGAAAAAAGTACTTCTTAGAAGTAATTATATAAATGCCGAGTTTAATACTTAATGTAGTAACCTATCTTCGCATTATTTTTCGAAATACACACTGACCACATATTTCCGGGTATTTGCTTGAAATGGTTTCATTTAGGGATGTAGGGCGTATACTGGAATTAATATGGAAATAAATCTAGACAAGGAATGCTCAGAAGTAGAAAAAATAGCAGAGTTGCCCCGGAGAATCCATTTGTGTTCGAGATGTGGGCAGCAAGTTCGGTGGAGAGACAAAAATGATAAGCTTAATAGGGGGTGTTAGGCTCCTTGCAGAGGAGAGAAAGTTGTCAAAGGAAAGTAAGTGGAGCAAAATAATGGGTGACTTCAAGAAAAGCCATGATTCAAAGACAAACGATCTATGGAGGATAGTTGGTGTTGGAAAATGAATAAGGTTTTTGGTACCCTTAAGGTAGTTATGTCAATTGCTGCAACAAAATGGGAAAAGGAGTGCCAATACCACTTTAGAAATGGTTAAAGAAACGTTCGTATATAAAAGGTACCTTCAGCAGTAGGATATCATTGTCCAAATGTATTAATCCAATACATTTCATATCCTTAAAAAAAGAAGTCTAGTTCGCAAAAAAACTGATCAGCGGAATAACGATAATCTGACCTACCTATTCTGTGTTCCATCAGGGAATTACCCACGGTGCGAAGCTGATGGATGAACTATTTGCGTGCCCTGTGTGCTACAGGAGGATCATTCCACCCGCAAAAATCTGTCGGGTAGGCCACATAGTGAGCAAATACTACCACCGCCGTGCGAACGGATGTCCAGTTTGCAGGGAACCCTTGGACCGTCCATCGAGGGACGCGACCGTCCACGCCATGGCCCAAGAGATGCTTCGACAGTGCCCTTACGAGAAATACGGCGGTCGGGCCACGCCAACGCGGCCCCGGGTACGCAAAATCCATGAGCCCTACAGCGGCCGCCGACCGCTCATACCTGCCCGACAATCCGACCTGACCCTGGGAGGAAGCGCCCAGAAACGCAGAGGAGCAGCAGCCCGCACCCTCCGTACAGAGAAACACCTCGGGGAGGACCACCCGTCCCAGTTCACCACGACGCACATTGGGCTGGAATCGAGCAAAACTGGCCAAAAATCAAATTTTCGACTTTTTTATTTGGAACCGGGAATGAAAAATCCACATTTTAAAAGGGATATGTGGTGTAAAACTGAATTTTATTTTTTTCAAAAGCATATATTAAATTATTACAGTCCGCCAAAAGTTAAGAAAAATCCATGAAATCTGGAATGCGCGATTTTTCCGAAACATTTCAATGTTTGTTTCCCAGGCATTGGGGTATCATAAGGAGTTAGGCAATTTTAATAAAATACGTTTATAGTATTATTTTTCTTGATATTAAAGAGATACATGTTTTGCGGTCAACCCTTTTATTTAATAACTTTATAATTTGTCTAAAATATCAGTTTTTTGATGAATTTTTATCTGTTGTTAGGATAAAAGTACTTATCACCGCTTGCCGCTCCTGAGATATAAACACCTGGAGTTAGATTGAAGTCTAAATTATCAGACGGAAAAAAAATATCTTGCACCAACTTGCACCCCTTCTTTTTTTTCGAGGTAAAGCAAAATGATGTCGGGCGGGTCTCGCGCCCCTTGACGCGCCACACAAGTGGCTAGGCACTCAGGCTAGGCACTTTTATCCTTGGGTCTAATCCGCACCCGCGTGTGGGCGGCAATAAACCTAACAGTCCGCGCGCTCCCCATGCCTTTTGTCCGTGGCGGCTACTCCCTTATGCAACCAGATTTAAAGGTAGTTGTTTCAGGCTTGATTTGGTGGAATATCATAGTGAAAGATATATACTGGCAATTTTCCACAAGAATAAAGACATTTACTTTTGACCGGTTTCGGTGTACAACACCATCTTCAGGTCTCAAGCATTAGAACAGGGTACATACCATGACAGCAGCGCAAATAATAAGTGGTAAGTACTATGCACTCAGGGAAAATCCAGCTTCTTAAACAGAGTGCTACGCATTTAACACCAATCACCTGAAGATGGTGTTGTACACCGAATCCGGTCAAAAGTAAATGTCCTTATTCTTGTGGAAAATTGCCAGTATTTTTCTTTCGCAACCAGATTTCTTCTTTCACTTTCAACACGTGCATGTTATCATTCTGGAAACTGAGTTTTTCCAAAATATGTCCTCTATGCGATTGGCTAGAGTCTTCTGTTCATTTGTGGCCGAGTGCTTGACATCAATGCTTCAGTATTCGTCGTCGAGGTTTGTGCCGAAGGACGTTCACAGTGTCATTGCCCAGCTATGGATTCAACGAAAGTGACTCGCCAAGATTTACATAGTGTGCTCTTGGAAAAAAGAGGAGTGTCAATGGAGCAGAAGAAATCGTTCGTGCTAGAGTTTTTACACAAGAAACTTAATTTGGAAGGAGAAGGGAAATTACTAACTTTGCTTGCGACATTCAATCAAAAAGGGTTTTTCAT
This sequence comes from Platycnemis pennipes, assembly GCA_933228895.1. Classification (NCBI taxonomy): domain Eukaryota; kingdom Metazoa; phylum Arthropoda; class Insecta; order Odonata; family Platycnemididae; genus Platycnemis; species Platycnemis pennipes. The sequence goes on along the minus strand of OW121855.1, from coordinate 112,712,104 downwards.
CAGTATTTCCGAAAGTGAGCTTAGGACTCCATATTGAAAAGTAGATTTGTAAAGAAAAATAGAATTTGGTTAAAACAGCCGATAAGACTTCCTGCCGCTGTGTTAAAATATCTCCCATGAGCATCTGCTTCTGGTGAGTGTTAATGTTGGCGGAAAATTATAAGACGTAAGCAACTAGCTGAATGTTTCATTCCTTGTTTTCTTATGTTACGAAATATTATTATCTACTTCTTTAATTATCATTATTTTTGGCTTAACCAAAGTCACACCTCGTGGAAGGCGTAGAAAAGTAGTGAAATTTAGAAGTTCCATTTCACTAGAGAATTTAAGTGTAACGACTTCCATAGAATTACGCGCTGCAGGAGACGATATAGCAGCGAAGGTTGTGAAAGAGGTGACAACTACAACCTCAACAGGAGGAAAGGAATGGAGGGCTAAACACGCTCCAAAAAGAGAGCTCTCGGAAGAGGAAGCTGTTTCTCTGATTGTGACGGCGCAATTGACGAAGGGTCAGTATCTCCTCATTCAGGAAACTGAAATTTCATGGGCACGATATATATCCAAATTATGAAAGGGTAAAAGCAGCAAAAAAGGTGGCTTATCCGGAAGGGATAATCATTTCAGAAGAAAAGTGTGAAGTAGAATGTGCGAACAGTCTCTGCTTTATCATACAGCCGCAAGAATTCTTCTTGCACTGAAGGATCAGGCAAGGAAATTTTCGCTTCAGGGTGTAAATTGATATGTAAGTGGGGTTTCGATGGAAGCTCTGGTCACTCTCTCTACAAGAAAATGTGGCAGAAATCAGAAAGGTTGAAATCATTTGAAAGATGACAGCTTGTTGCGCACAAAAATGAGTAATCAACTATCCTAATCATGAGTCATGTAAAATCCTTTTCTATGAATTTCCGAGGAACTCATTCCCAGCTTCTCAATAATTTTGAGAGCCGTATCTACTGGGCTTCAAATAAATGATGCCGTGTTCACAAAGTATTGTCTTAACACAGCTAAATTGTATTTGAACCTTAATCCATGGTATTATATGCCACCGACTATCCATAAAATTTTGATACATGGACCGGGAACTGTGAAACATGCCATTCCTCCGATTGGACAGCTTTTCAAAGAGGTCTTGAAAGCCCGGCACATATATACGAGAAGTTATGGAGAAAAGCACACCAGAAAGGTCTCTAGGTTAGCCACAAACCATAACATTTTCCAAAGGCTTCTGCTGACGTCAGATCCTTATATTTCTTGTTCTACGGGATTTCCACGTAAAGTGACAACATTACCGGAGGAGGTGAAAAATCTTTTTGTGATAGAGGAGAATTTTCTGGAATATGAAGAATCTTCATTCTCTGAGTCAGAATATGAGATTTAATGGCATACCATTGTTCTAAGCATTAAACAATAAAAATTATTCGTTAATAGCATTTTTCTTTATCATCACGCTTTAATGGTGAAAATTTCATGTTTAAAAACCCATAGCAATTTTTAATCTTTAGTTATTCTATTCTCAGTTATTTACTAGCTTTAATGTTGTTACCAATCAGAGGAATTTTTTCTTTCCGTTGATATACCAGCATCACAATTTCGCCGTGCCCCTTGCTTGTACATATCCCGCATAACTTTCGCCATTTTTAGCTGTGAATGCCCTCCTATACAATATTATGTTCTAGATCACCCTAAATAACATCCTTGCATCTTTTAATTAGAAGTTCTGTAAAATATTACATTTATTTATCAAGATTTACGACTACAGAGATTTTGGGCCAGATTTTCTCAATTTCAGCACACTGTGCGACGTCAGCGAAATCTCCGTAGGTAGATAGGTAAAGATTTTCGGGGTGCTTCGACAGCCAAGGTCATTTCGCACCACCCAACCTCTAATTTATCCATAAGCAATACATTGCACTATATTTATGGTAGATCAAAATAAGAATAAAAATATGTCTGTATAAGATTATATTTTATTAAACAGGTCAGTTTCTTTTAGCAGCATTATGACGCGGTTAAGACGATCAGGGCCATTGCCTCGAACACGCTCTAGGCTCCCCCTGATCCCTTAGCTGAGGCGTGTATTCCGGCATACGTTACAATCCGTCAGGATGTGTCGCACACTGAGTGGCATGTTGCACTCATTGCAGAGAGGCGGTTCCTTCTCTTCGGTGAAGAGATACGAGTGAGTCAGACGGCAATGACCGATTCGTAGTCGTGCAATGACGACTTCCTCTCTGCGACTACTCCTGACGGACGTGGGCCATGCTGCCGTTACCGATTTTAAGCTGCGTAATTTATTATTTGGAAGATCGCTCCATTGCTCCTGCCACTATTGGAAAACTGAACCCTTTAAATGGGACCGAAGGTCTTCGAAAGTTACCAGAGTTGAAGTGCAATTATCTTCTTTTAGGGCAGCCTTCGCAGTTGCATCGACACGTTCATTCCCGAAAATTCCCTTGTGGCTGGGAACCCAAAGAAAGATGATGGTGACCCCCTTCTTTTGAAGGGAGAGTAGCAACTAATGGATCTGCTGGCATAATGGGTTCGTAGAAGTACAGTCGGGAATAGAGTTTATGGCACTTAGAGGGTCAGAGCAAATTGCGAAGGACCCTCCACTAATGTCTATCCTACACAGAGCAATCTTAATAGCGAACATCTCCGCCGTGAATACACTGCACTGTGGACAGAGTTTAACGTTAATGGTACCATGATTAGAAGAAACTACAGCACAGGCGGTAGGAGACTTCGACCCGTCTGTGAATACAGTGACAAAATTGGGGTGGGTGCCCAGGAACACAGAGAAGGCACGTTGGCACTCAGCAGCAGTGGTGGAAACCTTAAGAGCGAAGTCTCCGTTAAGCTGTCGTTGGACAACGAATAAGGAGTGTAACTGAGAACTACCGACTGTCCTACGACGAAAAAGCCTTCCTCAGGCCCGGAATAACCAACCTGGAAAAATTGTGTATTTATACTTCCTTCTCTATTTAACTTCCACGAAGGCAAGTTATAAGGTTTTGGCAAAAGCCTTTTTAACTCAATGCTTCCAGGCTTCACTTTGTGAAAATCCTGATGATGTCGCCTATGCGAGGGAAACTGTCGACATGTAAAAATAAACTGTGAAAAAAGTACCATCTCATTTAATTGCTTAAAAGCCTCTTAACCTTTATGCCCTTGTAAATATCTGATGTACATAGTTTCAATGCCCTTTCACTGATTTCAATGTGTTAATGCTTTTTCACTTTGATGTATATTAATAGTTAGGTTATTAGTTAAACGCAGTCGTTGCTATTGTACCATATAACCACAACCAACTTCTACTGATACTGCCATGATGTTCACGGTTTTTTCGCGTATCCTGAATGTATGTATGTTTTTGGGAACAGTTTTCATTTTTTTTGACTCGCCTATTGTAAATATGAATAATTTCCATGTGTTCTAAAGCATTTTTTTAAATATTTAATGTCTTAACTGCAGCCGTAGGCTGCATTGTGACATGATATGTCCCGCAGTCCTTTTACACCTACTTCCACAGAGAAAGAGGACGTCTTGGTAGCTCAACTGGTAGAGTGCCTGGCCGGATATCAGGTGGACCGGGTTCGAGTCCCGGTCAAGGCGAGTTTTTGTCTGTGGAACTTCTTGATATAGTGCAATTTTCAGCGGGTGGCGCCGCTAAAGTTTTCGCGGCCAGTTCGCGGTCTTTGAATTCAATTAAGTAAGCACCTTAGTGTTTCATATTCAGATTTTGCACTTGAAACTAATGCATTGTAAAAACGTTGAAAACTTTCCTGTTGGCCATTGAGTTTCCTAGACATTTCCATGCTCTCTGACATATCTGAACGAATTAAAAGGAAATTATTATTAATATTATATTATGCACAGCTAAGCTTAAACTGATGACGCTGAAATAGCGTGCATAGTTGTTGGCGGCGGTCGCCGGAAAACTGTTGAACGACAACAATGACTCCGTTGCGAGGAAGCGCCCATATCTTCCGTCTCGCTTACTGAAACTGACGAATTGAGTTGTTATGTGAGATAAGAGTGCTTAAGGAGAAAAAAAAGTGTTTTGATTGATCCAAAAGACTATTTGGAGCGTTATTCACGAGCGTCTTCTACGATAGTGAAGATGTGCAAAGAAAATGAGGTAAGAGAAAATTTACTTCTTCCATCACGATGGTCAAGGATATTCATGACAAGGCCCATGCGTACCTTTTAATTTGTATACACTATAAAACATTCACAACGATTAATCCTTTGACAACAAAGTAGTATTATTACCCATTGTAATATCTTCTTCTCTAACGCAAATCCTGCATATTCATTCCGGCGACTTGCATTTCTTAGCTAGGCTAAATTGTAAATGATCAAAATTGGGACTGATAATGCGCATATAATTTAATTTTTGGGTCGATGAATGGAGCTCGTTGTAAGCTTGAGGATGTTAAATACTCGGATATACAATAGCAACACTTAGTGTACGTGTTTTAAGATACGTAGAATGACTCACACTGCGCAAAAGTGTTACATAAATGTTCATTCACACGGATATATTCCAATAACGGGGTTAAGCTAAAATAAAATTACTTGGTAGGATCAAAAAAATCTTGACATTTTAAGCGTGGAGTCAATGAGTACTTTTCATGACCCCTGATACCTCAGAGTGATGACTCTTCTACAAGGCCTTTTGCGTAGGAGAACTTGGTTTTGAATTACGTAGTAGGAATTGATTGGCTTAAGTGTTATTATTCAAATAGCATCGCCATTTGGGAAGCCAAATATTCAGAAATTCAATGTTAAGCAATAAAAAGTGTCTCTATGGTTTAGTTTAGAGATAGATAACTCTAATAAACACAAAAAATCTACCTTAGATGGAAACACGAGCGTGAATATATATTGAAAAATAGGATTAAAATTTGTATCAGAAGCATGTATCTTTCTGGCACTCGCGAAAACATCCGATGTAAATTCGGAAAGCATTCCAAACGTGACGTAATATAAAAATGGCGAACATGAAAAGATTGGAAAACAAACGAAGAAGTCCAAAGACGATTTGATGTAACAATAAATATTTTAAGAATGATAAAGTTAAGAAAGGGAAACAAAGGATTTGAGAAGCGGGTTTGCAGAAAGAAAAACAATTCAGGAATGAAAGGGAAGAAGAATAATAACTTGGTGCCACCGATTACTGGGCAGGCAGGAAATTTGCTAAAGAAAAAAAAAACTCAGGCAGAGAAGAGTGAAACTATCAATATTATTTGATGCAGATGATTCTCTGAAAGGCCACTATACGGAGTAAAAGAAATGGATACCTAATGATGACTGAGAGCGGAAAGGAGTTTTTCTTAGAAATAATTATATAAATGCCGAGTCTAAATAATTAATGTAGTAACCTATCTTCGCATTTTTTTTTCAAAATGGCACTGACCACTTATTTCCGGGGGGCTCATTGCTTGAAATGGTTTGATTTACGGATGTAGGGCAAAAACTGAAATCAATATGGAAATAAATCTGGACAAGGAATGCTCAGAAGTAAGGAAAAGATAGTAGAGTTGGTCCGGAGAAACCATTTGTGTTCAAGATGTGGGCAGGAAATGTTTGTGGAGAGACTAAAATGACATGCTTAATAGGGGGTGTTAAGCTCCTTGCAGAGGAGACAAAGTTGTCAAAGGAAAGTCAGTGGAGTAAAATGGTGGGTGACTTCAAGAAAAACCATGATTCAAAGACAAACGATCTATGGAGGATACTAAGTGTTAGAAAATCAATAAGGCTTTTGGTAGCCTGAAGGTAGTTATGTATTTGCTGCAATAAAATGGGAAAAAAAGTGACAATAACACATTAGAAATGCCTAAGGAAATATAGATCCATAAAAGGTACCTTAAGCAGTAGGATATCATTGTCCAAATGTATTCATCAAATACATTTCATATCCTTAAAAGAAAGAAGCAACGAGTGTAGTTCCCAAAAAAAACGTATCAGCGGAATAACGATAATCTGACCTACCTATTCTTTGTTCCATCAGGGAATTGCCCACGGTGCGAAGCCGATGGATGAACTATTTGCGTGCCCTGTGTGCTACAGGAGGATCATTCCACCCGCAAAAATCTGTCGGGTGGGCCACGTGGTGTGCAGATACTGCCACCGCCGTGCGAACGGATGTCCAGTTTGCAGGGAACCCTTGGACAGTCCGGGGGACGCGACCGTCCACGCCATGGCCCAAGAGATGCTTCGACAGTGCCTTTACGAGAAATACGGCGGCCGGGCCACGCCATCGCGGCCCCGGGTACGCAAAATCCATGAGCCCTACAGCCGCCGCCGACCGCTCATACTTGCCCGACAATCCGACCTGACCCTGGGAGGAAGCGCCGAGAAAAACAGAGGAGCAGCAGCCCGCACCCTCCGCACAGACATTGGAGAAACACCTCGGGGAGAACCATTTGAATTAATTCTTTGTTGTATACTATTGCTGTTATAATTGATGATTGTCCTTTCATCACACTTATCGCTGATAATGTAATAAATTCTGTAATTTAACATCTGCTAAGGTTTCTGTTTCAATGAACGATTCCTGTATAATGTAACAATCCATTTTTGCCTTTATAACTGAGAGGTACAAAAGATAAATATAAAATTTTCTTTCTTTAACTCCTTTTCGCAAAGGGATTTAAAGGACATATTGATGTTTTGTTAATTTCAATTCTACCATATTATATTAACGAGGGCTATCTCGAGACGACTTGTTATTGGGTCGGATTCTAAAAGCATATTACATAAGAACCTTAAGTTACACTCATTTTGCACGGTATTGTATCATAAATTTTATAGAGAACTGTAGCAAAGTTACTATTGAATTTTTACCTGAAACATCACTTTCCTCCATGATCTAACGATAAGTCACAAATCCCAGTGTTTACCAATAATAAGAACATTTTATATGACAGATACTAATTTACTCCATTTTATAATTTTGTCTCTCTAAATCAGTGAAATCGACCACTGTGCGGCGGAAGTTTTCATCATGACCATGGAGAGAGGTGAGTTTGAAACATTAATATATTGCCTACTTTATTTCATTGCATTTAAAATGTTCTTATTTATTCTGGTCAGTGTATTTTTATTTTTTGGTTAATGTGAGTAATATTCCTGCTTTTTTCACCTATAAAACTGCCAAACTCAAATCGCAAATCATAGTACATTATTGTGCTTGTTGATTCCCTTAACTTTTAGTTATAATTAGGAAATGTCAACTCATCTTTGGATATTTAATGGTGACCAGTTCAGAGATCTTGCTTTGAAAAATATATGCGTTCGAATATTCATATGGACTTTGTTATTACCGGTTTCGAACAAGGAGGATACATTCTAATCTTGGTTTTAAAACAATAAGACTTCCCTTGAGAATAAAAAGTGATAATTCTGCTACTTTTGTTGTCTTTCGTCGATTAATTATTTAAATTTTGGTTTCTGTTAATATATTTTATGAGGCAGCCAAAGATCGGGAAAAATGATTCGGAAGCAGAAAGAGGTAATGGTAAATTATATGGCCGACCACAGGAGTTTGGTTCTTGGCAGCTTTGAGGGCCCCTTGGGAAAGGTGTCGATGGAAGAGAAGTGGAAAGAATTAATGGGCATTTATAGCCTTCATGGGCCGGGAAAAACTGTGGAGCAGTGGAAAAGAGTAATGCAAGTATGTGAAGTTAATGAATACATCCACGTACTACCAAAAATCTTCTAACGCTTTCACTGCGTTAACACAGGCTTGGAAAAATCCAAAAAATAAAGCTCGCTCCAAAAATGCCAGGGTAAATAGCGAAAGGACCATCACTGGCAAAATGGCGGAAGGTCCTCAATTCCAATGTGTTTTCTTCTTATTTGTATTTCGTATCCGTTACCTTATTTCAATTCAATTTCCTTCCTTTTGTTTCTCGTTTGTAAAGGGTCGCACTCCTCCCCTTAACGATATGGGGGGATAATTATTATCGGTGTGGACACATCGATCCCAGCATTTGAACTCGGAGGCCCATTAGTATCGGTTATTTTTTTGATCGAACGGTTATGCGTAAATTATTTTTCCTACTGTGTTGGAATTGGATGCACTTATGTAATCATTGCTCCCCCAGGTCGATGACACCACTTAAATGGAAGCAGGAGACGAGTTGGAGTTGCCCTTGCAAACTGAGGTAACCTTAATTATTACTTTTAAGTGATATGCTTTTTGATAGATGGTTGCATTGATATTGATCACTTCCGAAGGTGAACTTCTATCTCGAAGTGGACTGTATAATTTGCATTTACGAAATTATTAGCAACAAAAGGTTGAGCCACGACAATCTGCCACTCACCGATCGCGTGCCCGACCGACCGATGGCTCTTCGGCAAGCAGCTGGACTCCACAGGGTTGCTTCTTTCACTTGATCCTCACTGCTCAGCGTTCACAGGTAGACTCACTCACACACTCATTCAACATCCACTCACTAGGCACACAAACAAATGATAATCGAAAACCGAAGTCCAGTGGCACCGCCAAGTGGTGGCGTGGCTCAACCTTGACAAACCATTTAAAACACAACTGAACATCCCCCCGCCCTTGGAACAACGTTCCAAAAAAAAAACAAACCAACTAGACAATAATTAAATTAATTGAGAAATAGAAAATCAAACAATTAGGGTACTCCCCCCTTCGATGTGATCATATGATCCAAACTAACTAAATCACACAATCGGAAAGGGAAAAACATGGAAAACAAAAACCAAAAAACAAAAAGGGGAAAGGATTTATCTTCACTCCAAGGGGGCTATCAAGGAGATTTATTAGGAAGGGGAAGCCCACGGAAAGGTTCACAAATACTAATAACCAACAGTCAACTAAATAAACAAACCTAACTTTACTACACTACCGAATCCTACTCACTAACATTAATTATCTTTTATTGGTAATGGACATAAGTCCTTCACTGACCGTCTATACACCCCCTGCTTGGTTTTCACCTCAGCGACTCTAACTAGGCCATCTGTTCCCGGGAAACAATTGCTAATTCGACCAAGTCGCCACCTACAAGGGCTACATTTCGGGTCCTTCAATATTACTAGGTCGCCCTCCTTAATATTACTACTTTTGGTAGTCCATTTCTCTCGCCTCTGGAGAGTAATTAGATAATCGTCCTGCCATCGCCTCCAGAATGTCGCCACTACTTGTTGCAGTAAACTCCATCGCCTTCTATATCCCCCTGGACCATGCTCCGGTTCTTCAGGAAGTGTGTAAATTGGCTCTTGCAGGAGAAAGTGACCGGGAGTAAGAGCCTCGACATCGGTAGGATCCGTACTAACTGGAGTAATAGGTCTCGAGTTCAATACAGCTTCTATCTGAACGAGTACTGTGTAGAATTCTTCGTACGTTAGTACTTGATCGCCGAGTGATGCTGCTAAATGTCTTTTCACCGACTTTACACCGGCTTCCCATAGTCCTCCCATATGGGGGCTGCCAGGAGGTATGAATCTCCATGCGATTCCTCTATCACCCAGATACCGTTCGGCTCTACTATTGAAGTCAGCTGATGACGTTACTTTCCTCCAAGTCGCCATCTTTCTCTGCGCCCCTACAAAATTCGTTCCATTGTCGCTATGATTTTCGGTCACGGCGCCTCTTCGCGAAATAAACCGCCTTAATGCGGCCAAGAAACAATCGGAACTCAAATCCGAGACAAGTTCCAAATGTATTGCCCTTGTTGCGAAACAAACGAACAAGCAAATATATCCATTTAATATCTTTGCTTTGCGTATTTTTCCCATTTTTAGGGCATACGGCCCACCAATGTCCACGCCTGTTATGCCAAATGCATTAATTTTCTCCAATCGAGAGGGAGGTAGATTACCCATAAACTGCTCTTTCGGTTTGGGGTTTGCACGAAAGCATTTCATGCAGTGCAATATTCTCCGACGAATAACCTCTCTAGCATTTATGATCCAAAATTTCGCCTGGATAAGGCAGTGCAAATGAAGTGACCCAGGGTGTAGGTGAACCTCATGATAATAATCAATAATCAAAGTCGTTAAATGATGAGACTTCGGAAGCAGCATTGGGTGTTTCTGGTTGAATGCAATCTTGGCATGCTTCAATCGGCCTCCAACCCTTAGGACTCCTTCCTTATCTACGAATGGGTTCAAATTTCTCAACCGGCTGGGCACTACTTCTTTTCTTAATAAATCTAATTCCTTTTGAAATTCAATTTGTTGCACTAAGATTACCAAACGCACCTCTGCCTGTGCTAATTCTTCCGTAGTGAGATAACCACTATGTTTCTCCTTGGGGTGCTTACAATTATGAATGAACCGCAGGCAATATGCAGTAACTCTCTTCAAGCGTGAAAATGAGGAAAACTTCAACAACCAAGCTAGTGTATCCTGTTCTAGTACCGTATGGAGATTAATTGTTCGAGCTTCCACTTCAAGGGCATCACACTCCGTGTGGTTAGCTAGTTTTGGAGCCCTCGGCCACCCCTCCAATGGTTGACTCAGCCATAACGGGCCCGTCACCCAACTCGCGTCCTCGATAAATTGACGAGGAAGGGCTCCTCTCGATGCTATGTCACTAGGGTTAGAGTCTGATGGCACATACCGAAATTTGTTTGGAGATAATTTCTCTTGAATCAGCGTCACTCTATTTGCAATAAAGGATTTCCAGCGGTGAGGTGACGACTTTACCCACTGAAGAGCAACCATAGAATCACTCCATACGGCAACATCTGAAATTATGCAGTGATGGCGCAATATATCTCTGGCATACTCAATAAGGTTAGTAGCTAAAACAAGGCCTAACAATTCTAATCGAGGCAGTGATATCTGCTTGATCGGTGCTACCTTTGACTTAGCTATCAGCAATGAGGTAGCAACAGTCTGATCGGCCTTCACACCTCGTAAATAAACCACCGCAGCATAGCCCCTCTCTGAACTATCCGCAAAAGCATGTAACTGCAGGTCGATTGCTGAGTCTAAATTCAAGCAACGGCGTAATTCAAATTTCGAAATGAGTGGCAACTCACTGCGGAATTGCCTCCATTTGGCAACTACTTCCTCTGGAAGAGCGTCATCCCAATCAAGTCCGCTATGCCAAAGATACTGGATGAGCCATTTTCCATAAAATGTGACGGGACTAATAAAACCAAGCGGATCGAACAAGCGGGCAACCTCCGACAATATGGTTCTTTTCGTAATATCACCAAACCCAGCATCAAACTTATACGAAAAATTATCCTTTCTAGGATTCCAAGTCAAACCCAAAATTTCCGCGGCAGGTTGGTTTTCATATTGAAAAGTAAATACCTCCGGTTTCAGAATGCAAAACTCTGAGGGTACATTCTTTAGCAGTTCGACCTTGTTGCTCAACCATTTGCGCAACTCAAAGCCTCCACGATCCAAAAGCTTCTTTAATTGACACTGCAATTTTAACCCTTCGTCGATGGTTCGAACTGAGGAAACTATGTCGTCCATATACGTATTTTCTCTAATTATTCGAGATGCAACTGGATATTCTACACCTTCATCGCATACCAACTGATGAAGTGTACGAATTGCCAAAAACGGGGCCGATTTCAGTCCATAAGTTACGGTGGTCAAGCAGTACTCTCGCAAATCCTCCTCGGGACTAAATCTCCAAAATATCCGTTGCATGTCGTAATTGTCCGGATGCAGTTTAATGTTTCTATACATTTGGCGGATATCTGCGATCACCACAACCTCATGCAATCTAAATCGTGTTAATATATCGATTAGATCCACTTGCAATTTGGGACCCTTATACAACACATCGTTCAATGATATGCCATTAGTGGTTTTCATTGAACAATCGAAAACCACCCTAAATCGAGCGAATTCCTCCCTCGAGCGATAAATACAATGGTGCGGAATGTAGTAAGACAGTACCGATGGGGGACCAGATGCCTCAATCATATGGCCTTGCGTAATGTAATCCTTCATAAATTCATTATACTTGGCTCGTAAAGCGGTGTTTCTCTTCAATTTATTTTCTAGCATATAAAATCTTTGCAGAGCTAAACCATAACTTTGCCCCAATTCTGGTATATCTGTAATAAAAGGTAGCCGAACAACATATTGTTTAAATTCACGAGCTACATTTTTCTGATAGTGTTGTTCACAAGCATCATCTTCCGGACTGCACTGGTATCTCCTCGGAGGTTCCTCATACTCCCAGAACTTTCGCACTAAACTTTCAATGCTCTCACCTAGCGTTGAGCAAAACACCTGGATTTTATTATCGATATTTTCGATTTTCCCTATCAGGCAATGACCAAAAACTGTAGGTAAAATGTCAGGTGTCCCTGCCGGCCCAATTATTGGCGCGTCAACTACCACGCGCGCAAACCATTCGGCGCCTAATAGTACATCTATCGTTTCCTCATCGTAATACCTCGGGTCCGCCAGTTTCAATCCCACAATATGCGGCCATGTTCTATTAACGACCGATATTTTCGGACACTGAGCAATATGAGGGACCACCATAGCGTTGATATCATATTTCAACGTGCTTTGGGAGGACGGCTTTATTTTCAAACTGACCATTCCAGAGGATACTACGGCGTTATTATTTCCAAATCCGAAGATGGGCGTTCTAATTTTATTGGAATTTAGCCCTAACCGCCGAACGCAGGATTCAGTGATAAATGTTCCCTGACTTGCGGTGTCAAGCAAGAGTTTAATGGCACGACCTTTGCCATTAGTATCCAATACGATTGCCCTAGCAGTTGCAAGCATCACTACGGACCCCGACCGATGAGTGCAAGTTTGAAGTGTGGAAACCTCGTTAACCGGATTTTTTTTCGTCTCGCCTGAGTCCGCGCTCGCTAATTGGGGGTTTTGCTGTCGATGCTCTGCCGTAGCATTACCTTTAGCCTCAAATTTCGAACTTGAGTTCCCACGATTGGCAAAGCAAAGCAATTCATTATGTCGCATTTTACAGTTGGGGCATGGCTGTTTGACTTCACAATCTTTTAAAAAGTGGTCTTGGCTAAAACAAACTAGACAGCAACCTTTTGCTTTTACTACCCTCAGCCGAGAACCCACAGGTAATTTCAAAAACTTCCTGCATTTCTCCAATGAGTGCGACAATGAACAATTTGGGCACGATTTCCGGCTGTCCGTGTTAACAACCATACTCGTAGATTTTCTAAACGATTGTGCTGGCTTATGGGTCCTTTTATGCAATCCAGTTTCCACCGGTAACGATGAAGATGCCTCCAAAACTTTGGCTTCCTCATTCAAAAAATCAAAAAAGGTTTGTAAAGACGGCTCTACAACGTTCAATGCTATCTTTTCCCATCGCTCTCGCAACACGGAATTGAGTTTTCGACGCAACAGAAAAATCATTAATACAGACCAACTTTCGACATTGTGCCCCACAGCGCTTAACGCACCAACATACTCAGTGATTAACGTGCAAAATTTACGAATAGCTTGAGCTTCCCTGCTGATTGGGGTCATATCAAACAGAGCCTCCAGATAGGCATTTGTCAGCCTATTAGGATCCATATAGCGTGATTTCAAACTCTCCCACGCGACCGAATAATTTCCCGAGGACACAGGTAGGGATGAAACACACGACAATGCTTCCCCTTTAAGAACAGATTTGAGGTACAAAAATTTCTGCACGTCACTCAATGAAGGATTATCATGCACCGCGGATAGGTATAAATCATAAAATGCCTGCCATTGCATTAAATTACCGTTAAACTCTATCAAATCGAGTTTAGGGAGCGCTACTGCATGACTAACATTACTCTCCACGGCAGCATGATGCCCCGTTGACCTTAAGCGAGGCTCCGTATCGGGGAAGTGAGTGAGGAGAATTGCCTTCGTATTGTAAAACATCGCCTCGAACTCCTCAGTCGACTTACGCAATTCTTTGTCCCTTTCAATCGGAGGGGACTGTTTCGCGTACAACGCGGCTAATTTTGGAATGCCCTCATTAAAATCGTCCGCAATTTTATCAATCTGGTCTGTCATAGCTCGTAATAAATTCCTCTGTTTTACATCACTCGCATTCTTTTCGAACTCTTTAGCGACATTATCGATACGAACCATCTTCGCAAGGAGAGATGCAATACGAAACTCTAAGTCGTCGATCGCCGGCATTTTCAGCTACCTGTTAAACCAAGCAAGGGTGAGCAACCGACCAAATCCTATCGATATCTACACTGATATTTAACGATATCCGGCCCGAAGGACCATATGATCACTTCCGAAGGTGAACTTCTATCTCGAAGTGGACTGTATAATTTGCATTTACGAAATTATTAGCAACAAAAGGTTGAGCCACGACAATCTGCCACTCACCGATCGCGTGCCCGACCGACCGATGGCTCTTCGGCAAGCAGCTGGACTCCACAGGGTTGCTTCTTTCACTTGATCCTCACTGCTCAGCGTTCACAGGTAGACTCACTTACACACTCATTCAACATCCACTCACTAGGCACACAAACAAATGATAATCGAAAACCGAAGTCCAGTGGCACCGCCAAGTGGTGGCGTGGCTCAACCTTGACAAACCATTTAAAACACAACTGAACAGATATTAAGGTTATTATAGGTCGCAGTAGTTGAAACCACTGTATGAACCCTCTATTTCTTGTACAAAATTTCTCAAGATTATTTGATTTATATTTTCCGGCCTTTATTTTATTCATGACGAGCACATTTTTACTAAATAGGTTTTAGTATATAGGATATATCTCCTAAAGCCGTTGAGGTGGAAGATGTGGCTCATAGATTGGAGCCTGAGATACCTTCAACAGGAAGTTGTTAGAAGACCTTGTGATGAGTTATTGATTTGTTTGGCTTTTTCTGATATTATTATTTTAATTCCTTAACAGTATGTACGGATCACAGACAGAAGTAAGTGGATGAGAAAATGCCACTTGAAGAAATATTTTCACTCTGTCATTATCTATGTCTTTTTCTGTACCGTTTCTCCCACAACTAGCAGCTGGGTAATGCGACAAGGGTTGCATTTATATTTCTGGCCTTGGCAACAGTAAGTGTATCCAGGCGGTATCTGATGTTTATATTGGAAACTTTGTCATTGTTGAACATAATTTTCTTCAGAACATTTTGTCATTTGAGCGCAATTTTTGCTGCATACAGTAACTTGAAAATTTTATCTCGGGCAAAAAATGGAATTATAAACTTGCAAACATTTTCGTGCGATTATTTTTCATGACTCTTGACGTAGATTATCAAGGCAGGAGTGCATCGATGAGCATAATTCTTTATATGGCGATAAAGCACAATGCTACAGCACTGTAAAAATCTGAAATAATGAATTCAGTCCTGATCGACGTTCGCTCCAGGGCGAATTTCGTGACGGTCGTCAATAATTGGTTGTTGTGCCAGAAAATATTGATGCTGTGCGTGAACTGATAAAGCAAGATCGTCATGCGACTTACCGTGATATTGAGGGATCTTTCGGCTTTAGTATGGCAAGCATCAATAACATATTTCATGATCATTTGGCCGTAAAAAAGATTTGTTTGCGTTGGTTCCCGCATAATCTAACAAACGCTAAAGAGAAGGCTCGAGTCGATTGGTGCAAGGAAATGTTGGAAAAATACGTTCAAGGTGCATCCAAGGCTGTGTATAACATCCACACGGGTGACGACACATGGATCTATGCATATGAGCCCGAGAAAAAACAGCAATCGACTGTTTGGGTCTTCCAAGACGAGCCAAATCCAACAAAACTTGTTCGCAGAAGAAGCACATCGAAGCAAATGGATGCCCGTTTCTTCGGCATTACCGGTCACGTGGCAAAAGTGGCGTTAGAAAATCGTAAGACGGTCAATTCTGAATGGTACACAACCATTTGTTGGCCAAAAGTCTATGGAGAAATTCGGAAAAAGTCGAAGAAGAAGCGAATAATTCTTTATCATGATAATGCGAGCTCTCACACATTGGCTCTAACAAAGAATATTTTGGACCCGCCTTAAACATCGAATTGACGCCATACAGCTCTTATTTGGCACTAATGATTTTTTTTATTCCCGAATATCAAAAACAAATTACATGGTAAAGGTTTTTCGACACCGGAAGAAGCAGTTGATGAATTCAATAACCATGTTTTGGAGTTACCTCAAACGGGGTAGATAAAGTGCTATAAAAATTGGTGTTAACGCTGACAAAAGTGGTAGGTAGGTAGGATTTGATTTATTGGGTGCGTCGACAGCTGTGATCATGTTGCACCACGCACAATCCTATTTCAGTTCAATCCTTTTACACTTTAAGACCTTAATATGTCTATATATCCATGATTTTATAAGTGTAGAACCTGTGGAATTAGATATAAATGCACACGTATTAAAAAAGGCGAATAAAAAGCGTTATGTTCCTTATGGCTTGAAAAAATTTACTCGCGTCAAGGCATTTCCAGCTCCCGGCTAGCATCTCAAGCTCCGGACGCGCGTACGGAAATTCAAATATAATTTTTGGCGTCGCACACAATTTTTCATTTTTTCAGATAAATATAGGTCAAGAATGAGTGACCAGACGTTGCGCACTCTTTGTTTTTAATGGAATATCTTAAAAAAATCGGAAGCAACCTTTCATTGAGGATAACCTAAATCTAGAGTTTCTGATTGATTTTTTTATAATCTACAATTCCTTTCAATTTAAGAGTAATTGCATTTGCTTTTGGCGCTTTATTTTTTTATCTCCCAAGAAAAACTGTATTGTTTTACGTTTGAGTAAAACTGATTATTTAGTAATTTAGTGGCCCTTTCATAATTTTGATACCAAAGATTAAACAATAAAAAACACAAGAAAATTAATGCAAACGCACGATCCGAATTTCAATGCTTCGGCATCATCAAAATCAGTGAAGATGCTCCCCTATATCTAAACTTGGTGTGGTGTTCTTTTAAAATAATTTTAACTTTGTTATCAATCCATATTGCTTAAAATTTGAGTAATTATAATATGGATAAATATGTGCATGTGATATTTTAGTTATTTTAAAATTTGAATTCCATATGTGCCGGTGATACTTACTTTAGTTGAATCCCGGGATTGAGGAAATCACATTCCCGTGATTCCGGGATTGAAAAATCTCTCCGGGATTGCAATCCTTACCGGAAGGCTAGGTTGGGGGGCCGCGGTCCCTCCCTGCCCCCGTGTATGGGTCCTCATGTATGCAAAACCAATAACACAACACTAGAATGTGTCGCTTGCTACTGCAAATCTGTAACTTTGACTGTAGACTAAATTATTATTTACAGTCTACTGACAAGTAAACAGACATTGGGCGGGGAATGGGGTTTCTTGTCGTTCAGGTAACAACATGTGACTAAGTGGCTAGTGTTCGCGGTAAAGAGAGGGGAGGTGAGTCTCAGCGCCCACACTTCTCGCTCTATCGTCCCCCAAAACCCTCGATGACCACAACAACAGGGACGTCGGAGCTATTTTCCCTGGGGGGGGGGGGGAGGGGGCAACCTTCCCTATATTTAAGAGTCCCTATAGTTGCTTGTTTGCATGACGGTAGTGCATGCTAGGTGATCTTCACTCCCTGCCACACACCCTCGCTGTGGGTTGCAGGGTATCGTGTTGATATAGATGAACCTTGAAAAGGGCCCGACACTTAAAAAAAGGGCCCGGGGCTAGTTCTCGTCTTCGGCCGCTCCATGTCCCCCAATTCCGACACCGCTGCACAACAACAATGCTAACGTCATATTTCTCGTACACTGAGAACTCGTACACTCGTACACTCTACCTAGATTTGTTTTTTCAATATTTGAGCAACATTATTTTGTATTCTTTTTGGCATTTAAATTTATTGATAGTTTATATTTTTATTTTCGATTAATTGTTTTGGCCCAGGCCCCCTGATGGCATTTGCCCCCTTTGTCGCCGGCCCTGATTGATGGCCACTCCGTGGAATCCAGTCTGGTATTGCAAGAAACGACTGTATTTTCCAACTACACCATGTGTTGAAAGATGAAACATTGAAGTTAAATGCAGTTATTTTTGATACCGGATAATAATATATTGGCTCCAGAACCAATAGATCTTGCTGGACTTCGGTTGGCCACGGAATCTTACGAGTCAATGTTATGGATGAAATTGAGATTTCACATGATATTAATTTTAAAACATTTTCACAGACGAAGTTTTTGGAAGTTGTTTTGCTAATAGCATCTTAAACGATATGAAAAACAGCTACAATAGTAATTTTAAGGTAAAGTGAAACTAATTGAATGTTTCAGGCTTTAATGGCTACCACCCGGTGTGAACCCCAAAAATGACTCAGAACAAGATGTACCAACATAAGATAAAGCTACCTGAAGAACACAGCATATAACTAAAATTTAATCTATTAATTCCAGAATTCGGTGGAAATAGTTGATTTCTTGCAACATGAACTGAAAGAAAGTACTAATATTCAGGCAACGAGTGCATCTTACTAACTTCTAATAATGCGAACCCCAACTGACTACGGTACACTGGACCATAATCACAAAATTAATGAAATTGTTTGACGAACTGACAAATAAAAAAATGCCCTTTTTCGTCGTATAATTAGGAAGGATATATATACGGTAAATATATTCAATACGAATGTATCAATGGATAGCATAGGTAGCTGCATGTTATTATAAGGACTTGAAGCTAGCCCAAGTAAAGGCATGTTGTTACATGCTTGATTTGCTGTTTTTCTTTTTTTTTATTAGCGAAGTTTAGACTAGCATATTATTACTAATCCTTTTTTATGCATGATATGTAGTGCATGCTTGGTGAGAATTCACTCCCTGCCATACACCTTTATGGTGGATTGCCGGGTATTATGTAGATATGGAAGTAGATGAACGCATATCCGAGCAAAGCTAGAATTCGGAGGTACTCGAGTGCATAGAGTGCAATCCATAAGTTGTTATTCTGCATGCCCGCGCTCACATAAAGATCTTTTTTATTTCAGGTATCAGCTGCAATGCCACCTTCATTGACTTCCAAACTCCTTGCCTATTCAGGTGAAATTTTAAGGTTTTTTGTAACTCGCTAATTAGAATGAAATATTCTATTAAATCCATATGAAATATATGTTTTTATTTTACATGGATACAATCTTATCGTGATAGTAGGAAATAATTATGATGCCCTCAAAATGAAGAAAAAGGCAGATGAGTTTGTTTGGATTTACGCGTTTTCCATAGTAATAGAAGCAACCCTTTTCCTCACAGAAGTATAAATCCTGTCAAGCCTATGTGTACATAAAATCTATCACCTATATAAGCCTACCGGCCTCAAGCATGTTTTTATTCAAAATACAAATAACTATATCAAGTTAGTACATGGTAAGTCTCCATAATCATTTGCTTCAGAGATGAGGGGTTACAAAAATAGATGGGCATAATGATTTTCCCCTTGAAACTAGGTGCAATGTAAAAACGTTCAAAAATTGCCTGTTGGCTACTGAATTTCCTAGACATTGTACTCTGACATATCTGCACGAATTAAAAAGAAATCTTTAATTATGTACAGCTAAGCTTAAACCGATGACGCTTAAATAGCGTGCACAGTTTTTGGAGGCGCTCGCCGTAAATTGTGACAGTAGGGTTTTATCGAATCGCCAGTTTTTGTCCGACAATCACCAAATTTAGGATTTATCTTTTCTTTCACACTCTAATGAAAACAAGATACGAAAGAAAGCGCTACGACAACTATTAAAAGATGATCAATACGGTACCTATCTTGATTACCCTGGCGAAAATGTTCCGCTTCCTCGACCGGTCACGAAGGGTATATGAACCGGTGATTCGCTTAAGGAAGCGATTCAACGTTTGGTGTACGGTTCTTTGACCGTTGAATTAGCGTACACGAAACGTACGGTAGCGGACCTCTCCGCTTCCGCTTCCTGCAGCTTCGTGTACGGTTCTTAGACTGTTGAAATAGCGAACACAAAACGTACGGAAGCGGTCCTCTCCGCTACCGCTTCCTGCCGCTTCTTGTACAGTTACTTGACTGTTGAAATAGCGTACACGAAACGTACGGAGCGGCACTATCCGCTTCGCGCACGTACCGCTCTTTGGCTGTTGAAATAGTGTTCACTAAACGAACAGAAGCAGTACTTTCCGCTTACTGTACCTATGGTTCTTTGTCTATTGAAATAGCGTACGCGAAACGTACGGAAGCGGTCCTCTCCGCTTCCTGTACCTACGGTTCTTTGTCTGTTCAAATAGCGGACACGAAACGTACGGAAGAGGTCCTCTCCACTTCTTTGTCTGTTGAAATAGCGAACACAAAACGGGCTGGACGCGGTCCTCTCCGCTTCCTGTACCTACGGTTCTTTGTCTGTTCAAATAGCGTACACGAAACGTATGGAAGCGGTGCTTTCCGCTACCGCCGCTTCGTGTACCAACGGTTCTTGTTCAGTCTCAACGATGCCAATTTGTTGCTCAGTATAGCAACACTGCTATACCATGGGTCAAGGAGCCATCCGAAATATAACATCTTCCATGGTTTACATAACTTTATTTAACACAATATGTTAATCTCCACAACAGCCATATGGTAGCTCTGCAATATACCCATTTCCAATGTACTTCCCATTACCTACATCAATGAATACACACTGAGCAAGTACTTCTTCAGCTTGTATCCAACAGAGTGAGCCACTAATCTGTTTTACATGATCACCAACATCAACCATTTCCTGAGTTATAATTTCTCTAACAATTATTATTACCTTCTTATTTGGCGAAAGCAAAATTTTTGTAATTACACCATACATTCTATTCAAAGTGATGACATGGGAATCATTTAGTACTTTACCTTCAGCAGTATCTCTAGTTGAATACCTTGCACCATGTAATAACATGCTGCTATAAGAGATACAACCATCAACCTTGTCCATTTTGTACTGTTCTAAACAGTTTATCTCCTCCCTTGAGAGAGGTGGATGTTCTCTCTTTCCCAATAGTAGAGTGTCTGCACAACGCATAAAATGTTGAAACTTTCTTTCCAAAATTCCTCCAAAGAATATCATTGTTTTGGGCCCTGATGCCAAATCGTCTATAAGCTGTGGCAAGCTGTTAAATATTAAAAATTTACGGGCAATTTGTTAACATTCCGCTCCTGGCCCTTGAAGTAGCTGAAGTATAAAGCGATTCTGGCCTTCAAAAGCGAATGTGTTGTGGGTCCACAAAGGACCCCAGTTTAAGACACCTTGTGCCACATGTGAAAGAAGGTGAACATTGGAACTTCAAGCTGCCGACTCAAAGTACTTATCACACATAAATATGTATCTCAAAAATAATGAGTGAGCCTCATTAACTTCATCTTTCTGAACAGATCGATTGAGAAGAATATATGTAGCCTTATATAATACACCTAGATGAATAAGGTATTTCTCTTTAAGCAGTCCATTCAAACATGGTAAACTATAAAATAAAAACCAGACCTCCACTCACTTGCCTTCCATATGGCCATTTGACTTTGAGGTCGGATAGTAATAGCCATCCGTGTACGGATCCTGCTGAGTCTTTCATCAAGACATGATATTAAATGTTCTTCACCAGTATTATTAGGCATACATTTCCAAAACTTTTTCCTGCTAGGCTCTAACAGCATTTCCGTATGTGCTTTGACTACACCAAGGAAAATACAGTGCAAGTAGTCAAGTACAAATGCATCAATCGAATGAAAAAAGTTCAGACGTAACAAAGGAGTTGAACCCTTAACTCTTTAATAAGTTTTTGTTTTGGACTGTGGTTTCGTTGCTCATATGCTTTGCCCCACTCTAGTGCGTTTTGCTTTCTGATAACAGAAGGTACATGTATAAAAGGAGTTCATACCAGACATTTTCAGAATTTGCCATCTAGCAACAGAATGAATCACAGCACAAGTAGGTAATAGTCAACTAACCACATTTTTCCCATTATGCTGCCAGACAAACCCATCTGTAGCTAGCTTGTTGCGCTGAGTAACAAATGGTTGCAGAAATGTACTCTGCTTAGGATCTGTCTTTCCAACATAAAACCCTGCCAACAGTACATAACAATACCTACATTCAGGTGGCAATTCATTTAGAACAATATATATGGGCCACACAGAGTTCCCAGTGGACTTTCCAGTTGATGCCCCATCTGTATTAAAAGAAAATGAAAAGTTCTAAGGGGATAAGAGTGGGCCATCATTTGTGCAGTGTTCTTGGTGTAATCTACCATCCAAAATATCCTCGAGACCTTCAGTATTTGTTTTCCTTCACTTAAATCTGTGGGTTAACAATAAATTTCGCAATTTTTCACTGTGTAGAAGATCCCTAATTTGACTTTCTATGTCTATAGACAAGAAAAATGGAGAAGAAGAAACTTCAACATCAGTTCCACAGTGGCAAGTTATTCTTTCCCCAACTTCTGCCCCGGCCCCTAAATATGTTTCACAAAAGTTACAGTAAATATGAAAATTGAATTTATCTGCAGATCTGTCAACATACTTAAGAAATTTAAATTTTGAGCACGGGATTTTATCATGATTATACATTGCATTGACCATTTTCAAGATATCTACTTGGGCTGCCCATGTCATGTGATGCCGTACACCTAAGCTAAGAACCATCAAGCACACATCATCAACTGACGACCATGTGCAGGGGCAAAGGGTTTCCATTTCATCATCTCCAAAACCATCAGCAAAACTCTCTTCACCTCCAGTGACTGACTCATCTGATAAGGAGAGTAATATTTCCTCATGGGTGGCCTCCTCAGATGCTACAGGATTTTGAAAAGATGTTTCTGTGGCATACATGTGACTTTCATCCTGCAATTTTAGAAGAGAAAGCTGGTTTATTTCAGGTGTGAGCTCTATACTCATTTAGACAGTTGCATGGGCAAGTAGGGATTTAACAGAACTATAACACATTACTTTAAGCAGGCCAAGTCTTTTATTGGTTATATTTCCATTATTGGGGCATACTTACAAACTGAATAAGGTACTCCTGAAGTATATGCAAACAAAATCACTTACCTCAGATACTGAAACTTCATTTACAACACTTTGAATCAATGTACTGCCAGGTGATGCATTTACGTCTAATGTCAAAGGTACCTCCGATTCATGAGCTCCTTTCCAGCCTAGTGGTAATGAATTTTCATCCCAGGATGATTCTCCCTCAGACTCATTACTTCCCAATGACAAGTCTTCTTGCAAATAAACTACCCTGTTTCTTTCAAGGTAAGTGTCGCCCTGTAGAAATTTCAAATTAAAATCAATCTATAATGAAGTATGTTGGTAAGAAGTCTAATACATTTCATACATAGGTACATGCATAATAATATGGGTTACCGTGTACATACATAATATGGGTTACCGTAAACGGGGGTGACTTGGCCCACCGGGGTGAGTTTGCCCACTTTTGAAAAGAAACATTTCAATGCTTAAAGTAGGAAATATTTGCTACGCTGATTTACACAACGTCGACTCAGGTCCTAGTAGAACTGTAATCTCTTTAAGTTTTTGATATTATAAAATAAAAATTAGCATTCATTTGCATTGCCTTTTTTATCGCCCAAAAGGATGGCATTGCCCATTGTTTAGATTTGTACGTTGTAATACAGGAAAATAGTAAGTAGGCAAAGTGACCCCCTTACACCTGGTCACTTAACCCACCCACTTTTTTAACTTTGGCTGAAAGATCCCGGTAAATAATAAATAATTGCCAAAAAATATGAAAACTATAGAACCTCCCCCTTACTGTGTCAAAATATAGCTGGGAAATTCTAAAGCAGTATTTCATGGCACTGTTTTGAATTCTAAAAGTGGGCAACGCCACCCCAGTTTACGGTAACGTTAGGTTTTATGCATACATTTCTTACTAAACAGTCGTTTCCGAACTATTTAATATCAACTTACGTCCGTACGCGTACTGAATGAGGATTCGCCCCTGATACTTGCTTCTTCCAACATCTTCGAAGTCAAATCTGAGCCCTTTTTATCATATTCCTGCGGAAATTAAGGCCAAGATTTTCCATCACTTCTAGGTTATGTGCAATAGAAATTGTCTTAAGATGTACCGGGAAAAAAATCCGTTTTCGCTTCTTGTCACTGCGCGATTACAGCTGTAATCGTTCATGCTATAGCTAGTTCATGCATACATTTATCTACTTATCAGATGATGACAGATTTTAAGGCCGCTTTACACGATACAATTTTTGTGCAATTTCTTGTACAAACTTGTATAAACTGAACGAAATTGTATGTTTGTCTGAATGGAAATAGAACAGGTTCTATTTCCCGTTCAGTCAATCAGACAATCGCATAACCGTTCGTACAATTTGCCGCTTTACACGGTACTATGTCCTCATACAAGAGTTTGTACAAGAAATTGTACAAAAATTGTATCATGTAAAGCGGCCTTTACGCCAATTGCAGATAACACATCGTTTGTCATGGATGTTATTGTAGTGGGATATGAGAACAAACCTGTTCTATTGTTGAAAATTTCCGTCTCTTTTTGTGATTTGTTGACGTTGAACGTAAATGACGGTATTTCGTGGATCTAGGTTTTTCTCCTCCGGTGTACACATACTTCCTGTATATGGGTATATCGAATGGCCAACTAGGTCGCAAATGAGTTGCGGCAAGGTGAGTCAGCTTATGGCAGTAATCGCGTTTTGGTCATAATCGATCGTGAACGAGTTTTTACCCTGAATCGATTATGTCTTCATTGTGTCGTATGAAACGATAGGTCGATTACGTAAAATATTTGGACGCTTCCGCCTGGCCGCCATTACAGCAGTGATATTCATACCGGTGGTTCGAATAAACGTGGTCGCAAAAAATGTCGAAGGAAGCCAGTGTAAGCTGAAGCCGCCAGTATACACCGCTACATTGAAGCTGTTAGTGGGTGAGATTCTGCATCTCGTATACATAATATTTAAATTACGGTAGGATAAGTTAAATTATTATGCCTTATATGTGTCGCATCACTATTGCTATACTGTACCTTTGTTCCATGATCCTTGAAATGTAGATATTTCTGTGGCACCATGGAATCGTATAAGCAGTGGATGGCGCTGGTAAAATATCGCAGGGATGGAAAATGCGAAACGGTGCCAGTGAGAAAAATTAGAAAAATTATAATTAAAAATTATAATTAAGATATATGTGTTTAGTGACTGTGGAGGAACTACGAGAAAGTATAAGAGCGAAGCGGGTCAAGTGGCCCGTAGTTATCGAGAAGATGAGTGCAGACCCACTTAACACATCTCAAGACGAGACCCCAGAGGGAATCTCCAGGGGATGTGAGAAACAGGAGATACTTGCGCGGAGGCAAGAGAATGTAAGTTATTGGTGATTTCGGTATTGCTATAATGCCTACAATTGTAATATGTACTCCCTTGATGTTTTACTCTCACTATTTTCAGCTCCTAAATAAAAATAGAAAAAGAAAAGCCCGCAGCGATGCCTTGGCGCTATTTTTGCAGTGCGGGGAAAGACCAGCGTCGGAAAGACCAGCCAATCTTCGGGCGTTGGTTACTGAGGGCCTTGGAGAGGAAAGTCTTCCCGCCCTGGAAGCCAGTTCTTCCTCGGCGGGACCGAAGCCTGCTTCCTCGGGGAGTTCAGATAGTAATCTTCGGGCGTTGGTTAGAGAGGTCCTAGGGAGGAAATTCTTCCCACCCTGGAAGCTAATGTTAGAGAAGTTGTTCGAACGGAGGTGGAAGAATTGAAAAGTAAGTTCCCATACAGGTTTTGAGTAAAAATGTTTGTTATTTACTATTTATTATATCAATACAGTCAGTAACAAACATTTGGTAAACACTCGAGTGTTTACAAACCAATATCGGTAGTTGGTTGTTTCATGTTCATGAATGGAGTTTGATTCATAATACTGTACTGGAGTTGCACATTTTAATTACCGATTAAATGTTGACTTAAAACCTTTGCGTTCTGATATGTGTGCAAAACATCGTGTAATGTACGCATTTTAATCTCTCTTAGAGTTCTTGCTGCAGTCCCGTGCAAGGAAAGATCCCTCTCCAAGTGTGTAGGAAAACGAAAGCAAGGTATGGTTCTAACATCTTTGCTATAATTTTCTATTTATAACTGACTACCATGCAAACCACCTTAGGATAAGTGGCAGGCGTGGCTCTAAACGTCTACTCATACAGTTATTTAACGTAGAAAATTAATCGCAGGTGTATTAACTGAAATGACTAGTGCGTTGAGGTATGAGTGCTGTAAAACTCCCTGCAGACGAGTACTTTCTGATATTAATAAGATTTTGAAGCAGTGTTTGTTAGCATTTATGCTGCTGTGGTAGAGAGTATTATTTATTCCTGAGAGAACAGTTCAAAATCAGCTTAAAAATTATTGCTACATTACATTACATCATAATTTACAAGTGACATAATTGGGTTTTATGTGACGTATTTGAATATCTCTTTCAGGTAGCACTTGGGTTTGGGTACGCCTTTGAAAGGTCATGCCATGAAATCTTGAGAAATACCTAAGTTAAAGCAGTGTAGGTGAACGCTCTCCTTGTTGGGAGTGTTTGGGGAGGAGAAAGCCAAAAATGTGGCTCTGTTCCCCAGAAGTAGTGGCAAGGAGAAAATTCCTCCCTCGTTTATCGCACTTGCCCGAGATTCGTAATAACAACAAATTTTTTAGCGGATAACCTTGTTATATTACCTTCTATTCTTGAACATGTTCTCCACAGATGAATTCAGGAAATTCCACTTGAGGATTGGAATAACTGGTGAAAATGCAGAAAAGGAGCAGTGAGCCCTACCTGCATATATAGCGAGCCGCTGCTATGATATGAGTGGCAGTCGATCGAAGAATTACAGAGCCAATAAGACTAGGTTTGTATCCCCTGAATTCATCTCATATTTACATAATGCACAATATTATGATCAAATATATTTACCTTTAATGCTATTGTAGGGAACACCTTGCAAATGTTGCTGTCTTAATAGGAAGCCCACTAGGGGGAGGAGAGACTGTATGGAAGGCTTTGTGAGTAAATCATTCTCTTTCCTTTTTTGCTGAGCTAATACATATCAAAGTCCTTATATTTTCAGTTCTCTTTATGGTCTCACCTGACTGAGTATTGTTTTCATTTCTTTTTTGTCATTGCTATACGTTTCACAAGGTAGATCATATATATCCAGTTACGCTTCTGAAAATGAATTCTCTTCTAACCTATAATTGTCACGTATTGTAAGTACTGCGTGTATTTTCCATTCTTACTAGATACACGCTTGGGGTCTCTCCATGACTGACAATTTTCTGAGCTCCCAAATATGTTTGTTAATATATAACACTTTATCGAGGATCTAATTGCCTTTTATTACCTAGGCCTACATTTTTATCGAGATAATTTCCATTTTATCCCTAATGATGTATCCCCTAGCACTTTATGGTATTTAAAGATTCCATAAATTTTTGGAGATTTGAAATTTTATCCTTAAAATTTGATTCATGAGCAATTATGATGGTGAAAATGGACCCGTAACATGGGGTGTTTCAGTACTCAACATTAACATTCAGATTAGTATCCGTGCAATTTTTAAAGCAATTTCTTGGCTATCTTGACTGTTCTTTCAACTTGCCCATTTGATTTAGGGTTATTTGGAGTTGTAGAATTTATTTTTAACTTCCAGACTTCTGCAAATGCTTTGATTTAATATGGGCCAAATGGTATGATACTATAGCGTCTGGGACTATGAGTTTTAACTAATTCTTTAAGAGCGTGAGTTGCTTCTTTTAAGGCCATTTTACACGGTCATTGATACTGTGCAGGCTGTTGCGAGAACACTTGTGCAAAAAATATTGCCCAGGGTAAAGGGACGACATGCGAGGATATACAGCGTCACTGCGCGAACACTTGCGAGTAAATTAGAACATGTTCTAATCTGATACATGCGTTCGTGCAAGTTTGAAGTTTATTTCTCTCACTAGATGGTGCAGATGTAGCGGATACTAACTGACTGGGGAATTCTAGCAATTAAATATGTTGTTGACGATTGGGTTGGGTGTTTTGTTTGCACTCAACTCCTTAGGTAGTGATTAAAGTGCAATTATGATGAAATGGGCGATTAATCACGTGGAAGCTTAAATTTCGTGCGTAAAGGAAGAACCTGTTACCTTGGCCCGCATCCGTTCGTTCGTGGTGCAAATTTTGGGCTAAGTATATGGGACTAGGGTCTCCACTATTATGTTTAGACTATGGCTTATAACATATTCTAAAGTGGTGGTAATTTATCGCATCTTTCATATCCAATTAATTGTTACTTAACAGATCTTGACGTCATGCGATACATTGCTGCTACTGAATGGTATTTTGTCACTGACACAATGCACCGACGATTGCACCGTGTAAAGCTGTCAAGCAAGCGTCCTCGCAATTTTCTATGTCACAGGATTCTGTAGACGACTGATCAAACGGAATCAACATCAACTTGCGCAGTTTCAATGACCGTGTAAAGCAGCCTTTACTTTCAATAGGTACTTGTTGAGGAGGAAGGTAATGCATGATACATTTGCCCTTAATAAATCCTAAGCAAGGTTGGCATGGATATATTTGGAATTTCTCTAAAATAATTAAAAATTCGAGGAATCTTTGGAAGTTCCTCCACATTAGTGGGCATGGTCAATTTTAACACATCTGCCACATGGGATGGAGCTGAATTAATGCCCTCAGCACTAAACATTTGCTCTAAGTAACTAACTTGTTCAGAATGGTATTGGAATGTATGAGGATTAAACTTAACTCATATCTCACGATCATTAGTGAAAACATTTTGTACTATGTGGTCATGAGTTTCCAATAAGTTTTTAGCCAAAGGGTTGTCGGTGAAACTTGAAACAACTGATTAGAGTATTAAATGGACACAGTGTGCTAGATCCCGCAGTCAACTTTATGTGCCAAAAACCATTTCTTAAGTGTAGAACACAGAAGTAGGAGTTACTACTCCTTTTGATTTAATTGATTCAAGTGTTGGTTTTAAGTAGGGCTCGTTACAAACACATTTATTATCTTGAGAATCAATACAAATATTGAGAGATCCATCAAATATTTCTACCAGAACAAACTTGCTTTGCCACTGGTTCCGAACTCTCTTTTACCTTAATGGCATATTTTCCCCTGAAACATCCAAATCCATTGAATGAATCATGCAAAGTAATAACAATATTAGTTTTATCATTGGTGTCGCCTGTTTCCTATATTCTTTTCACCTGTTTATTGTTGTGTGAATCATAAATATATCTCTTGTTTCTAGAGAGGAGAATCACGCTGAGGATCCAACCACCGATGGCAGGCATGTAAAGAGCTACCAAAATTTAGAGTTGGACACCAGTACTGGATTGCCTTTGGTAATGACAACGGCATGAGTACTTTTTAGTTTTTGACATTGATATTTAGAAAACGAAAACCAGTGAAACAAACTAATGACGGTACTTTCTTTACAGAACTCAAAAGACCTTGAAGTTCTGCTAGCTGAGAAGACATCTTTTTAACCCATTTATGCCCACTATTTTTTTCATGAAAATACAGCTATTTTTACATTTTTCATACTTATTATTCCTCTGAACAATAAAAATATATTAAAAATTCCTGATGCATTTGTTTAAAAATTATGACATGGGTCGTTTTCGACCCACTGGACATTGGTGAGCACATTGAGGATATTCACTTTTAGATCGTTTTCTAATAGGCTCTCCGGAGTTATTGTGTTGCAATTGCTTTATGATTTTCAATTTGTTTTTTTTGTTTTTAAAGTGAATGTAATTTAACTTGCATTATTTTGTAAGTTGTAAAAATAAATAAAATATCATTACCATTCATATAAAATAATTGTTTATTTCCTTCAAAGTTGTTACAATCGGAGATATTTTTATGGTATTCCTCAAAGCAATTATCGTGCAAAGGCATGCAACATCAATGGCATGATTTTACTGTTTTACTGCGGCACAAAGCGCATCTTTTTCTTTGCTGATTTGTGAGAATGATATTCTGGGGTCCACTCGTCGGATTATCTCTGGAGGTGAAAACTTGCTTATTGGTCCTGCTCGTTGTGGTGGAATACCATATTTCTTCAATATTGAGATTAAAATTTCTCTTCTGAATGATAAACTGTCCAGTTTCATGCCGTAAGTCCTGCTGAGACACCATGCATACATCCATCACTCAGAGAGATATGGGCGTGTACCACTTTTTCCCACGAATACCAATACGGTAATTAGAGATATTATTGTCCATTTGGTCTACACCACCCATGTTTTGATTGTACAATGGCAACAACGTGGGGTTGTGGAATTTCAATTCTTTCTTTTATGAATGCTGAGTATCTCGTTGCCTTCTGCTGAGGTTCGATACCAAACTGATTAAATAGCAGGGTGACGACGTTATTGTCCATCCACGTAACTGGATTGATATTGTCTTTATCCTAACAACAGATAAAAAATCATCAAAAAAAGAGGACCACCCGTCCCAGTTCACCACGACGCACAGTGGGCTGGAATCGAGCAAAACTGGCCAAAAATCAAATTTTCGACATTTTTATTTGGAACCGGGAATGAAAAATCCACATTTTAGAAGGGATATGTGGTGTAAAACTGAAGTTTATTTTTTTCAATAGCATATATTAAATTATTACAGTCCGCCAAAAGTTAAGAAAAATCCATGAAATCTGGAATGCGCGATTTTTCCGAAACATTTCAATGTTTGTTTCCCAGGCATTGGGGTATCATAGAGAGTTAGGCAATTTTAATAAAATACGTTTATAGTATTATTTTTCTTGATATTAAAGAGATAAATGTTTTGCGGTCAACCCTTTTATTTAATAACTTTATAATTTGTTTAAAATATCACTGTATATTGATGATTTTTTATCTGTTGTTAGGATAAAAGTACTTATCGCCGCTTGCTGCTCCTGAGATATAAACACCTGGAGTTAGATTGAAGTCTAAATTATCAGACGGAAAATAAATATCTTGCACCAACTTGCACCCCTTCATTTTTTTCGAGGTAAAGAAAATGATGTCGGGCGGGTCTCGCGCCCCTTGACGCGCCACACAAGTGGCTAGGCACTCAGGCTAGGCACTTTTATCCTTGGGTCTAATCCGCACCCGCGTGTGGGCGGCAATAAACCTAACGGTCCGCGCGCTCCCCATGCCTTTTGTACGTGGCGGCTACTCCCTTATGCAACCAGATTTAAAGGTAGTTGTTTCAGGCTTGATTTGGTGGAATATCATAGTGAAAGAAAAATACTGGCAATTTTCCACAAGAATAAAGACATTTACTTTTGACCGGTTTCGGTGTACAACACCTACTTCAGGTCTCAAGCATTAGAACAGGGTACATACCATGACAGCAGCGCAAAGAATAAGTGGTAAGTACTATGCACTTAGGGAAAATCCAGCTTCTTAAACAGAGTGCTACGCATTTAACACCTATCACCTGAAGATGGTGTTGTACACCGAAACCGGTCAAAAGTAAATGTCCTTATTCTTGTGGAAAATTGCCAGTATTTTTCTTTCGCAACCAGATTTCTTCTTTCACTTTCAACACGTGCATGTTATCATTCTGCAAACTGAGTTTTTCCAATATATGTCCTCTATGCGATTGGCTAGAGTCTTCTGTTCATTTGTGGCCGAGTGCTTGACATCAATGCTTCAGTATTCGCCGTCGAGGTTTGTGCCGAAGGACGTTCACAGTGTCATTGCCCAGCTATGGATTCAACGAAAGTGACTCGCCAAGATTTACATAGTGTGCTCTTGGAAAAGAGAGGAGTGTCAATGGAGCAGAAGAAATCGTTCGTGCTAGAGTTTTTACACAAGAAACTTAATTTGGAAGGAGAAGGGAAATTACTAACTTTGCTTGCGACCTTCATTCAAAAAGGGTTTTTTCATCAGTATTTCCGAAAGTGGGCTTAGTACCCCAGATTGAAAAGCAGATTTGTAAAGAAAAATAGAATTTGGTTAAAACAGCCGATAAGACTTCCTGACGCTGTGTTAAAATATCTCCCATGAGCATCTGCTTCTAGTGAGTGTTAAAGTTAGAGGAAAATTATAAGACGTAAGCTACTAGCTGAATATTTCATTCCTTGTTTTCTTATGTTACGAAATATTATTATCTACTTCTGTAATTATCATTATTTTTGGCTTAACCAAAATCACACCTCGTGGAAGGCGTAGAAAAGTAGTGAAATGTAGAAGTTCCATTTCACTAGAGAATTTAAGTTTAACGACTTCCATGGAATTACGCGCTGCAGGAGACGATATAGCAGCGAAGGTTGTGAAAGAGGTGACAACTACAACCTCAACAGGAGGAAAGCAATGGAGGGCTAAACACGCTCCAAAAAGAGAGCTCTCGGAAGAGGAAGCTGTTTCTCTGATTGTGACGGCGCAATTCACGAAGGGTCAGTATCTCCTCATTCAGGAAACTGAAATTTCATGGGCACGATATATATCCAAATTATGAAAGGGTAAAAGCAGCAAAAAAGGTGGCTTATCCGGAAGGGATAATCATTTCACAAGAAAAGTGTGAAGTAGAAAGTGCGAACAGTCTCTGCTTTATCATACAGCCGCAAGAATTCTTTCTTGCACTGAAGGATCAGGCAAGGAAATTATCGCTTCAGGGCGTAAATTGATATGTAAGTGGGGTTTCGATGGAAGCCCTGGTCACTCTCTCTACAAGAAAATGTGGCAGAAATCAGGTTGAAATCATTTGAAAGAATACAGCTTGTTGCACACAAAAATGAGTAATCAACTATCCTAATCATGTGTTATGTAAAATCCTTTTCTATGAATTCCCGAGGAACTCATTTCCCGCTTCTCAATAATTTTGAGAGCTGTATCTCCTGGGCTTCAAATAAATGATGCCGTCTTCAGAAGGTATTGTCTTAACACAGCTAAATTGTATTTGAACCTTAATCCATGGTATTATATGCCACCGACTATCCATAAAGTTTTGATACATGGACCGGGAACTGTGAAACATGCCATTCTTCCGATTGGACAGCTTTTCGAAGAGATCTTGAAAGCCCGGCACATATATACGAGAAGTTATGGAGAAAAGCACACCAGAAAGGCCTCTAGGTTAGCCACAAACCATAACACTTTCCAAAGGCTTCTGCTGACATCAGATCCTTATATTTCTTGTTCTACGGGATTTCCACGTTCAGTGACAACATTACCGGAGGAGGTGAAAAATCTTTTTGTGATAGAGGAGAATTTTCTGGAATATGAAGAATCTTCATTCTCTGAGTCAGAATATGAGATTTAATGGCATACCATTGTTCTAAGCATCAAACAATAAAAGTTATTTGTTAATAGCATTTTTCTTTATCATCACGCTTTAATGGTGAAAATTTCATGTTTAAAGACCCCATAGCAATTTTTAATCTTTAGTTATTCTATTCTCAGTTATTTACTAGCTTATTGTTGTTATCAATCATAGGAATTTTTTCTTTCCGTTGATATACCAGCATCACAATTTCGCTTGGCCCCTGGCTTGTACATATCCCGCATAACTTTCGCCATTTTTAGCTGTGAATGCCCTCCTATACAATATTATGCTCAAGATCACCCTAAGTAACATCCTTGCATCTTTGAATTAGATGTTCTGTAAAATATTACATTTATTTATCAATATTTACGACTACAGAGATTTTGGGCCAGATTTTCTCAATTTCAGCCCACTGTGCGACGTCAGCGAAGTCTCCGTAGGTAGATAGGTGACGATATTTGGGGTGCTTCGACAGCCAAGGTCATTTCGCACCACCCAACCTCTAATTTATCCATAAGCAATATATTGCACTATATTTATGGTAGATCAAAATAAGAATAAAAATATGTCTATATAAGATTATATTTTATTAAACAGGTCAGTTTCTTTTAGCAGCATTATGACGCGGTTAAGACGATCAGGGTCAATGCCTCGATCACGCTCTAGGCTCCCCCTGATCCCTTAGCTGAGGCGTGTATTCCGGCATACGTTACAATCCGTCAGGATGTGTCGCACACTGAGAGGCATGCTCCACTCATTGCAGAGAGGCGGTTCCTTCTCTTCGGTGAAGAGATACAAGTGAGTCAGACGGCAATGACCGATTCGTAGTCGTGCAATGACGACTTCCTCTCTGCGACTACTCCTGACGGACGTGGGCCATGCTGCCGTTACCGATTTTAAGCTGCGTAATTTATTATTTGGAAGATCGCTCCATTGCTCCTGCCACTATTGGAAAACTGAACCCTTTAGATGGGACCGAAGGTCTTCGAAAGGTACCACAGTTGAAGTGCAATTATCTTCTTTTAGGGCAGCCTTCGCAGTTGCATCGACACGTTCATTCCCGACAATTCCCATGTGGCTGGGAACCCAAAGAAAGATGATGGTGACCCCCTTCTTTTGAAGGGAGAGTAGCGACTCATGGATCTGCTGGCATAATGGGTTCGTAGAAGTACAGTCGGAAATAGAGTTTATGGCACTTAGAGGGTCAGAGCAAATTGCGAAGGATCCTCCACTAATGTCTATCCTACACATCTTTATAGCGAACATCTCCGCCGTGAATGTACTGCACAGTGGACAGAGTTTAGCCTTAGTGATAACATGATTAGAAGAAACTACAGCACAGGCGGTAGGAGACTTCGACCCGTCTGTGAATACAGTGACAAAATTGGGGTGGTTGTCCAGGAACACAGAGAAGGCACGTCGGCACTCAGCAGCGGTGGTGGAAACCTTAGGAGCGAAGTCTCCGTAAAGCTGTCGTTGGACAACGAATAAGGAGTGTAACTGAGAACTACCAACTGTCCTACGACGAAAAAGCCTTCCTCAGGCCCGGAATAACCAACCTGGAAAAATTGTGTATTTATACTTCCTTCTGTATTTAACTTCCACGAAGGCAAGTTATAAGGTTTTGGCAAAAGCCTTTTTAACTCAATGCTTCCAGGCTTCACTTTGTGAAAATCATGATGATGTCGCCTATGTGACGGAACCGTTCGACATGTAGAAATAAACTGTGAAAAAAGTACCATCTGATTTAATTGCTTAAAAGCCTTTTAACCTTTATACCCTTGTAAATAGCGGGTGTACATAGTTTCAATGCCCTTTCATTGATTTCAATGTGTTATGTTTTTTTACTTTGATGTATAGGTATAAATAGTTAGGTTCATAGTTAAAGACACTCGTTGCTATTGTACCATATAACTACAACCAACTTCTACTGATACTGCCATGATGTTCACGGTTTTTTCGCGTATCCTGAATGTATGTATGTTTTTGGGAACAGTTTTCATTTTTTTTGACTCGCCTATTGTAAATATGAATAATTTCCATGTGTTCTAAAGCATTTTTGTAAATATTTAATGTCTTAACTTCAGCCGTAGGCTGCATTGTGACATGATATGTCCCGCGGTACTTTTACACCTACTTCCTTTAAGCCTCGTTGATTTCCACAGAGAAAGAGGACGTCTTGGTAGCTCAACTGGTAGAGTGCCTGGCCGGAGATCAGGTGGACCGGGTTCGAGTCCCGGTCAAGGCGATGGCGCCGCAAAAGTTTCCGCGGCCAGTTCGCGGTCTTTGAATTCGTTTAAGTAAGCACCTTAGTGTTTCATATTCAGATTTTGCACTTGAAACTAATGCATTGTAAAAACATTTACAACTTTCCCGTTGGCCATTGAATTTCCTAGACATTTCCATGCTCTCTGACATATCTGAACGAATTAAAAGGAAATATTATATTATGCACAGCTAAGCTTAAGCTGATAACACTGAAATAGCGTGCATAGTTGTTGGAGGCGATCGCCGAAAACCGTTGAACGACAACAATGACTCCGTTGCCAGGAAGCGCCCATATCTTCCGTCTCTCTTACCGAAACTGACGAATTGAGTTGTGAGTGAGATACGAGTGCTTGAGGTGAAAAAAAAGTGTTTTGATTTTTCCAAAAGACTATTTGGAGTGTTATTCACGAGCGTCTTCTACGAGAGTGAAGATGTGCAAAGAAAATGAGGTAAGAGAAAAATTTACTTCTTCCATCACGATGGTCAAGGATATTCATGACAAGGCCCATGCGTACCTTTTAATTTTTATACACTATAAAACATTTACAACGATTAATCCTTTGACAACAAAGTAGTATTATTACCCATTGTAATATCTTCTTCTCTAACGCAAATCCTGCATATTCATTCCGGCGACTTGCATTTCTTAGCTAGGCTAAATTGTAAATGATCAAAATTGGGACTGATAATGCGCATATAATTTAATTTGGGGTCGATGAATTGACCTCGTTGTAAGCTTGAGGATGTAAAATACTCTGAGAGACTTTTAAAATGCAAACAGTATATACAATATCAACTTAGTGTACGTCTTTAAAGATACGTAGAATGACTCACACTGCGCAAATGTGTTACATAAATGTTCATTCACACGGCTAGCTTCCAATAATGGAGTTAAGCTCAAAAAAATTACTTGGTAGGATCAAAACATGTTTACATTTTATCCGTGGAGTGAATGAGTACTTTTCATGACCCCTGATACCTCGGAGTGTTGACTCTTCAACAAGGCCTTTTGCGGAGGAGAATTGGTACTGAATTACATGGTAGGTATAGATATTAGGTAAAGTGTTATTATTCAAATAGCATCGCCATTTGGGAAGCCTAATATTCAGAAATTCAATGTAAAGCAATAAAAAGTGTCTCTATGGTTTAGTTCAGAGAGAGAGAACTCTAATAAACACAAAAAATCTACCTAATATGGAAACGTGAGCGTGAATATATTGAAAAATAGGATTAAAATTTTATCAGAAGCATGTATCTTTCTGGCACTTCGAAAGCATCCGATGTAAATTCGGAAAGCATTCCAAACGTGCCGTAATATAAAAATGGAGAACATGACAAGATTGGAAAACAAACGAAGAAGTCCAAAGACGATTTGATGTAACAATGAAAATTTTAAGAATGATAAAGTTAAGAAAGGGAAACAAAGGATTGGAGAATGAAAAACAATTCAGGAATGAAAGGGAAGAAGAATAATAACTTGGTGCCACCGATTACTGGGCAGGCAGGAAATTTGCTAAAGAAAAAAAAACTCATGCAGAGAAGAGTGACACTGTCAATATTATTTGATGCGGATGATTCTCTGAAAGGCCACTATACGGAGTAAAAGAAATGGATAATGATGAGTGAGAGCGGAAAGGAGCTCTTCTTAGAAATATTTATATAAATGCCGAGTCTAAATAATTAATGTAGTAACCTATCTTCGCATTTTTTTCGAAATCGCACTGACCACTTATTTCCGGGGGGCTCATTGCTTGAAATGGTTTGATTTACGGATGTAGGGCAAAAACTGAAATTAATATGGAAATTAATCTGGACAAGGAATGCTCAGAAGTAAGGAAAAGATAGTAGAGTTGGTCCGGA
This sequence comes from Platycnemis pennipes, assembly GCA_933228895.1. Lineage (NCBI taxonomy): Eukaryota > Metazoa > Arthropoda > Insecta > Odonata > Platycnemididae > Platycnemis > Platycnemis pennipes. Next base: position 112,674,699 of record OW121855.1, on the reverse strand, counting down.
GAAACCATTTGTGTTCAAGATGTGGGCAGGAAATGTTTGTGGAGAGACTAAAATGATATGCTTAATAGGGGGTGTTAAGCTCCTTGCAGAGGAGACAAAGTTGTCAAAGGAAAGTAAGTGGAGTAAAATGGTGGGTGACTTCAAGAAAACCCATGATTCAAAGACAAACGATCTATGGAAGATACTAAGTGTTAGAAAATGAATAAGGCTTTTGGTAGCCTGAAGGTAGTTATGTCAATTGCTGCAATAAAATGGAAAAAAAGGTGACAATAACACTTTAGAAATGGCTAAAGAAATATACATCCATAAAAGGTACCTTCAGCAGTAGGATATCATAGTCCAAATGTATTAATCCAAAACATATCATATCCTTAAAAAAAAGAAGTATAGTTCGCAAAAAAACTGATCAGCGGAATAACGATAATCTGACCTACCTATTCTTTGTTCCATCAGGGAATTGCCCACGGTGCGAAGCCGATGGATGAACTATTTGCGTGCCCTGTGTGCTACAGGAGGATCATTCCACCCGCAAAAATCTGTCGGGTGGGCCACGTGGTGTGCAGATACTGCCACCGCCGTGCGAACGGATGTCCAGTTTGCAGGGAACCCTTGGACAGTCCGAGGGACGCGACCGTCCACGCCATGGCCCAAGAGATGCTTCGACAGTGCCTTTACGAGAAATACGGCGGCCGGGCCACGCCAACGCGGCCCCGGGTACGAAAAATCCATGAGCCCTACAGCCGCCGCCGACCGCTCATACCTGCCCGACAATCCGACCTGACCCTGGGAGGAAGCACCGAAAAACGCAGAGGAGCAACAGCCCGCACCCTCCGCACAGGCATTGGCGAAACACCTCGGGGAGAACCATTTGAATTGATACTTTTTTGTATAATAATGCTGTTTTAATTGAGGATTGTTCTTTCATCAGAGTTATTGCCAATGATGTAATAAATTTTGTAATTTAACCTCCGCTAAGGTTTTTCTGTTTCAATGAACGATTCCTGTATAATATAACAATCCATTTTTGCCTTTAAAACTGAGGGGTACGAAAGATAAATATAAAAATTTCTTTCTCTAGCTCCCTTTCGCAAAGGGATTTAAAGGACATATTGATGTTTTGTTAATTTCAATTATACCATATTATATTAACGAGGGCTATCTCGAGACGACTTGTTATTGGGTCTGATTCTAAAAGCATATTACATGAGAACCTTAAGTTACACTCATTTTGCAGGGTATTGTATCATAAATTTTATAGAGAACTTTAGCAAAATTACTATTGAATATTTACCTGAAACATCACTTTCCACCATGATCGAACGATAAGCCACAAATCCCAGTAATCACCAATAATAAGAACGTTTTATATGACAGATACTAATTTACTCCATTTTATAATTTTGTCTCGCTAAATCAGTGAAATCGACCACTGTGCGGCGGAAGTTTTCATCATGACCATGGAGAGAGGTGAGTTTGAAACATTAATATATTGTCTACTTTATTTCATTGCATTTAAAATATTCTTATTGATTCTGGTCAGTGTATTTTTTATTTTTTGGTTAATGTGAGTAATATTCCTGCTTTTTTCACCTATAAAACTGACAAACTCAAATCGCAAATCATAGTACATTATTGTGCTTGTTGATTCCCTTAACTTTAAGTTGTAATTAGGAAATGTCAACTCATCTTAGGTTATTTAATAGTGACCAGTTCAGAGATCTGGCTTTGAAAAATATATGCGTTCGAATATTCATATGGACCTTGTTATTACCGGTTTCGAACAAGGAGGATACATTCTAATCTTGGTTTTAAAACTATAAGACTTCCCTTCAGAATAAAAAGTGATAATTCTGCTACTTTTGTAGTCTTTCGTCGATTAATTATTTAAATTTTGGTTTCTGTTAATATATTTTATGAAGCAGCCAAAGATCGGGAAAAATGAGTCGAAGGCAGAAAGAGGTAATGGTAAATTATATGGCCGACCACAGGAGTTTGGCTCTTGGCAGCTTTGAGGGCCCCTTGGGGAAGGTGTCAATGGAAGAGAAGTGGAAAGAATTAATGGGCATTTTTAGCCTTCATGGGCCGGGAAAAACTGTGGAGCAGTGGAAAAGAGTAATGCAAGTATGTGAAGTTAATGAATACATCCACGTACACCCAAGATTCTTCTAACCCTTTCACTTCGTTAACACAGACTTGGAAATATCTAAAAAATAAAGCTCGCTCTAAAAATGCCAGGCTAAATAGCGAAAGGACCATCACTGGCAAAATGGCGGTAGGTTACTCAATTCCAATGTGTTTTCTTCTTATTTGTATTCGTATCCGTTACCTTATTTCAATTCAATTTCCCTCCTTTTGTTTCTCGTTTGTGAAGGGTTGCACTCCTCCCCTTAACGATATGGAGGGATTACTATTATCAGTGTGGACACATCAATCCCAGCAATTGAACTCGGAGGCCCATTAGTATCGGTTATTTTTTTGATCAAACGGTTATGCGTAAATTATTTTTCTTACTTTATTGGAATTGGATGCACTTATGTAATCATTGCTCCCCCAGGTCGATGACACCACTTAAATGGAAGCAGGAGACGAGTTGGAGTTGCCCTTGCAAACTGAGGTAACCTTAATAATTACTTTTAAGTGATTTGCTTTTTGATCGGTGGTTGCATTGATATTATTGCATTGATAGGTTATTATAGGTCGCAGTAGTTGAAGCCACTGCATGAATCCTCAATTTCTTGTACAAAATTTCTAAAGGATATTTGATTTATATTTTCCGGCCTTTCTTTTATTCATGACGTGCACATATTTACTAAATAGGTTGTAGTATATAGGATATATCTCCTATAGCCGTTGAGGTGGAAGATGTGGCTCATATATTGAAGCCTTATATACCTGCAAGAGAATTGGTTAGAGGATCTTCTGATGAATTATTGATTTTTTTTGTTTTTTTCTTATAGTATAATTTAAATTCCTTAACAGTAAGTACGGATCACAGACAGAGAAGTCAGTGGATGATAAAATACTCCTTGAAGAAATATTTTCACTCTGTCACTATCCATGTCTTTTTCTGTACCGTATCTCCCACAACTAGCAGCAGGGTAAGGCTAAGAGGGTTGCTATTTATATTTCTGGCCTTGGCAACAGTAAGTTCTGCCAGGCGGTATATGATGTATTCACTGGAAACTTGAGATTGTTGAACATAACCTTCCTCAGAACATTTTGTCATTTGAGCGCGATTTTTGCTGCATACATTAACTTGAAAATTTTATCTCGGGCAAAAAATGGAATTATAAACTTGCAAACATTTACAGAATGCGAATTCAGTCGTGGCCGACGTTCGCTCCAGGACGAATTCCGTGAAGGTCGTCCAAAATCGGTTGTTGCGCCAGAAAACATCGATGCTGTGCGTGAACTGATAAAGCAAGATGGTCATGTGACATACCGTTATACTGAGGCATCTTTGGGCATTAGTATGACGAGTATTAATAAGAAAATGCATGATCGTTTGGACGTAAAAAAAGATTTGTTTGCGTTGGGTCCCGCATAATCTGAAGCCCAAATAATCCCCTCAAATGAAGGCCTGTGTCGATTGGTTCAAAGAAATGTTGAAAAAATACGTTCATGGTGCATCAGAGGCTGTATATAACATATACACAGGTGGCAAAACATGGAAGGAACGTTTTATGACAATGTGCAGTAAAGTGACCCTTATTTTGCATCATTTGGGAAAGTTGTGTTTTCCCACTCTCAAAATGATCGAATTTATATTCACATTCTACAGTTTTAATTAACAGGAACCCGTGCCCCAAGGGCCCTAAGTACTTCGGGCCAAAATATGTTTTTGCGGGCTATAAAGGTACTATTTTAATGAGAAACGCAAAAGTAAAGCCTTTAAGGACCAAATTTTCATTTGTTTTCACCTATCTCTAAGCGTTTCTGAGATATGGTCCCTCGCAATGCGATCCACTGCACAGGGCGCTACCTCGCACCTCGGTGGCGCACCGCCGAGGTTAGGCCAGCACCAATCCCTTCCGCAGCTAAAGAGTTTCCCTCCAACCACTCCCCGCCCCCGACTTAGGGTCAGTGGTCTCGGTGGAAAGATCTGTATTTAAACTGCAGAATTTTACGATCAAAGAAACACACGCTAAAACCTTACAATCTGAGCTACTAAACTCAAAATTCATCGTATACGTAAGAAATATATTTCAACTCAGTTTAAATTAATTTCCATGACGCTTGACAAGGCTCAACTATCCCTACATTAGACTTCCGTCATGTGTATTTTCCGACTACACCACGTGTTTAAAGATGAAACATTGAAGTTCAATGCACTTAATAGAGCATGAACCATTACTGCGTGCGTAGTTCAACAAAAGATGAATCACGAGATAATAGAAGTCCTAATTGTGTGAAGATCTCGCGAATTATGTCATGCATGGCTGATGCATAAAAAGAAAACACGTCTCTCGTCTTCATGGTATTGTATTTCGTGTCCAGATTTTTTTCCGGTATACATGAGTTGTTAATGGATCATTAACTTAAAGAAGCCTCATGATGTTTAATTGAAAGATATTTTTGATACCGGAAAATCAGATATCGGCTCCAGAAACAGTAGATCTTGCTGGACTTCGGTTGGCAACGGAATCTTACGAGTCGATGTTATGAATGAAATTGAGATTTCACATTATATTAATTCTAAAAACAATTTCACAGACGAAGTGTTTGGTAGTTGTTTTCCTAATAACTTCTTAAACGATATTAAAAACACAGCTACAATAGTAGTTTTAAGGTGAAGTGAAAACAAATTGAATGTTTCAGGCTTTAATGGTTACCATCCGGTTTAAACCCAAAAATGACTCAGTACAAGAAGTACCACAATAAGATTAACACAGACATTATTGATAAAGCTACCTGAAGAATACAAAGCATATTACTAACATTTATTCAATTCGTCCCAGATTTCAGTGGAAATAGCTGATTTAATGCAACATGAACTGAAAGAAAGTACTAATATTGTTATGCAGGCAACGACTGCATCTTACTAACTTCTAATAATGCGAACCCCACCTCACTATGGTACGCTGGACCATAATAAAAAAAAGTAGTAGTAGTGTTGTTGTTTAAGGGTGCGTCGACGTCCAGGTCATTTTGCACCCTTGTCTCTTCAACTAACGTTATTGTGTATCTAATTACCACTACTATTTCTTAAAGAACTTATTTCCATTTTATCTTATCCTTACAATTTAGGGAAGAGCCCAATAACTTTTAGAAATAATATTATGCTATCAAGTTCATTATGGTGATCCCCTAGGAGATTTTCTAGGCCTCCCCTAATTTTTAGCCGCCTTCGAACGTCCCGGTATTTATCACACTCTGTCAGGATATGCCTAATGCTGAGAGGAGAGTCGCATTCTTCACACCGAGGTGGAGTTCTCTCTTCAGTGAAGAGGTAGGAGTGAGTCAGGGGACTGTGCCCTATCCTCAGACGTGTGATGATGACCTCCTCCCGGCGGCTATTCCTGACGGACGTGGGCCACGATGACGTTACCTGTTTGATGTTGCGTAACTTATTATTATCTACGGCATTCCATTCCTCCGTCCACCGCTTAAAGACTGAAGTCCTCAGTTGTGCCTGAAGGTCTTCATATGGTACCAGGGTCAACGCGGGATTGTCTTCATTCAGAGCATCTTTCGCAGTTGCATCAGCTAACTCATTCCCGACAATTCCCATGTGGCTGGGAACCCAAAGAAAAAGGACAGTAACTCCCTTCCCTTGAAGGGTGAACAGCGACGCGTGTATCTCCTGACAAATTGGGTGCATAGAAGTGTAATCGGAAATGGAATTGAGGGCACTTAGAGAATCTGTGCAGATTGCGAAGGACCCTCTGCTGCCGTCTATCCCACACAGAGCCATCTTGATTGCAGAAAGCTCCGCCGTGTACACACTGCAGAGTGGGCTAAGTTTTGCTTTGAGCGCTCCGTGATGAGACGAAACGACAGCGCAGGCACATGACGTAGAAGACTTCGACCCATCTGTAAACACGGGGACAACATCGGGGTGGCTGCTCAGGAACATTGTGAAAGCGCTCTGGCACTCAGCAGCAGTGATGGATGACTTAGGCCGATCGCTAATGAGCATCTTGATTTTAGGAGTAGGAGTGAGCCATGGTGGGTGGTTAGAGCACCCGATAGGGTATAAATCCGGTAAACCAACTCCTCGCTCTCGTATAAAATAATTAAAACGCACATTGGCTGGCCGAGTGGCCTTTGTCTTACGATTAAAAATATCTAAAAACCTTGGTTTTAAAAACAAGTTAAAACATGGGTGCGTCTTCATCGCTAAAACCTTCGCAGCGTAGTTACACATAAGCAGGTTCCTTCTGTGGTACAATGGTGGTTCCCCTGCATCGCAGTATATGCTCAGGACTGGGCTGGTCCGAAAAGCCCCCGTACATAGCCGTAGACCGGCATTGTGTACTACGGTCAGTGGTCGAAGATACGACTCCCTACCGGAGGAATATACAAATGATCCGTAGTCTATTTTTGAGCGCACAAGTGAGCGGTACAAAAGGAGTAACGTCTTTCGATCTGCGCCCCACGAAGCGTGACTTAAAATCTTAAAAATGTTTAACGTCCGTAGACAGTTATCTTTTAAGACCCTGACATGTTCCCGCCAATTTAGTTTGCTGTCAAAGATAATACCTAGGAAGCGGACTGACTCAACAAATGGTATAATTCTGCTACCTAGTCGTAATGCAGGGGGAATATGAAGCCCCCGTAGCCGCGTGAAGTGCACACATTTGGTTTTTTCATTAGAGAATCGAAAGCCGTTGCTTTTGGCCCAGTAACTCAATTTGTTTAAGGTCAGCTGGATTTGTCTGGATACATTGACTAATTTAGATGACCTGCAGAATATTGCCAGGTCATCAACAAATAGTGAGCCTATCACTGGCGATTGTATACATTTTACGACGTCATTGATAGCGATTGCAAACAGCGTTACACTCAGAACGGAGCCCTGGGGAACTCCGTTATCTTGTTTGTAGGGGCCAGAAAGATGCTTGCCTACTCTCACTTTGAAAACTCTATCAGTCAAAAAGTTTTTAATAAAAATGGGTAAATTACCCCTAAAACCCCATTCATGCAATGTTTTTAAAATCTTCCTCCGCCACACCCGATCATAAGCTTTCTCCAAATCGAAAAAGACGCCCACAACATGTTGGCGAAGGATAAAGGCTTCCTGAATAAAATTATCTATTCGGACCAAGTGATCAGAGGTGGAGCGGCCCCGTCGAAATCCACATTGGATGTTGGAAAGTAGGTTTTTGCGCTCCAGCCACCAAATGAGACGCCGATTCACCATTCTTTCCATCACCTTACAGAGGCAGCTTGTGAGGGATATAGGTCTGTAATTACTTGGGTCAGCTCTGTCTTTTCCTTGCTTATGAATAGGAACGATAACCGCCTCCCGCCAGGATGGTGCCCTCAGCCCATAGTTGATTAAGGGTCTGGAGCACATCCGTCAAGGCCATCTCCGGAAGATTCCGAAGAAAAGCGTTGTGGACTCTGTCCAGTCCTGGGGAAGTGTTCCGGGAGTCAGCTATGGCCGACCTTAGTTCCCATTTTGAAAACGGGATATTATAATCAGCCAATATCCGCGTTTCATTAAAGCATAGACGGCAGGAGTCTTGCCGTCTTTTTATCCCTAGGAAAATATCATTATAGCTGGCGTCGCTGCTGGTGTGCGCTAGTGATTTCCCATACACATCCGCGATTGCAGGTGGAGATGTTATTATATTGCTTCCCACTTTAAGAAATGTGATGCCGAGATTTTGGTGGCTGCCCATTATACTTCTCACTTTGTTCCACACTTGTGCTATAGGGGTCCTACTATTCACACTTGTTACGAATTCCCTCCAGGAAGACCTTTTGGCTTCTTTCACCACCCTGCGAGCTTTCGCTCTAAGTCGCCGGAAAGAAGACAGGTTGGTAGCGGTGGGGTATTTATTAAAAATACGCAAGGCTCTCTTGCGTGCTCGTATTGCCATGGCGCATTCATTATTCCACCACGGAACAGCAGGCCTCTTGGTGACGCGTACTGATTGAGGAACGCTTAAAGTTGCCGCTTCAATAATGCTCCTTGTCAGAGCCTTGCAGTTATTAATGCCGTCACGATTTTGATCATGAGTATACGTAAAATTTGTTTTAAAAAGAGGCCAGTCTCCTTTCTTGATAATCCAGGTACCTGACTGGATTAAATCAGGATTAAATCCATCGTCTCTGTTGATAAAAAGAGGAAAGTGATCGCTGCCGCAAAGATCGTTGTGCACAGACAACTGAATTGTATTCAGCAAAGAGCTCGACGCAATGCATAGGTCAATGCTTGAAAATTGACCGTTAAAAGAATTGAAACGGGTTTTCTCCCGACTATTTAATAAAAAAAAATTAAAATCTAAAATGAAATTGGCTAAAATACGGCCCCTGCGGTCGCACTGTTCCCTGGTACTCCCCCATAGGGTGTTGTGTGCATTAAAGTCGCCAACTAAAATAAATGGCTGCGGTAGTTGACGGACAAGAGATTCTAAATGAGGGCGGGTAACCGGTGCACCCTCCTGGAGATAGACGTTGCATAGGGTCATCGGCTGTGGAACGTGCACGGTTACGGCCACCGCTTGAAAAGGTGTGTTTAAATACACTCGGGAGGTGTAAAGGGCCTCCCGAATTGCAACCACCACTCCACCCTGGGCTCGTTGGCCGCTGGTGTCATCAAATCTAAAACAGTTAAAACCTTTTAGAACTCCCTTGTCCGTTCCTTTAAAATGCGTCTCTTGGAGACAAATACAACACGGGTTAAAATTACGTATTAAAATATCTAACTCCTCTTTATGTCTATAAAAACCGTTGCAGTTCCACTGCAAAATAAAAGCCATTAAAATATAAATAAATATATATGCTAAAAAATAAAAAGCCGAGCGATCTGTATTTAAATTAGCGGCGAATGCGATTCTTCTTTCCCTTTTCTTTTCTTGTGAGGGTGACTTCAGCCTCAGAGAGACTTCCGTCCTCCTCCATAGACTCCGGTTGGCAAGTTTTTGCCAAACCAGAGGGGCGGGGTGGAGGCGTTTTTTCACGCCTGCCGAGCGTCGCCCCGGATATTTTTTTGGACGGGCTTTTGTTAGAGCCCGTGGTGGGATTATCAGTTTTTTGCTCTACTTTATTCACTTTTTCCGGCTTTGCTAGTGAGCTAATAGGAATTTTACTGCTACACTCAGTTTGAGTGGATATCGAGACTTTGGGTACTGGCGGAGAAACTACTTTGGCGAAGGATTTCGAGAAAGTTGGAGCTAACAGGGTCCTATACTTTTTCCTAGCTTCAAAATATGTCACTTTTTCTACCGTCTTTATCTCCATAATCTTTCGTTCTTCAACTACTCTTGGACACTTGCGAGCATACACGGGATGTGCACCCTCGCAGTTGACACAGTGTGGCTCGTTGGTGCACTCAGTGTCCTCATGTTTGTCCAGGCCGCAGCGCGGGCAGGTGGCCTTGCCCTCACACCGCGTTGCGATGTGGCCGAAGCGCTGGCACTGAAAACAACGCATAGGAGATGGAATGAACGGCCTCACAGGTACCGATTCATAACCTATGAAAACCTTGTCCGGGAGCTTGTCATTCGCGAACGTCAGTACCACGGAGGTGGTGTTTTTGACCACACCGTCACGTTTTGTGGTAAGACGGCGAACATCGGTCACCCCTTGGGATGCCATCTCCTTCTTGATTTCGTCGTCTTCCACATACAGCAGGTCGAAGTGACTTACTACTCCCCGACTCGTGTTAAGACTGCGGTGCACATCCACACAGACCGGAATATCGTGGAGAAAGTTCATTTTCAACAATTTCTCGCTTTGGACTACGTTGGCTGCCTCTATAAGAAGACTACCGTCTCTTAATTTTTTTGCGGAAATTAGTTCCCCTGGAACGTTACTACTTAAAACTTTTCTTATTAGAAAAGGAGATACCTTTGTCAGTGTCTCTCCTTCCCTTGCACATTTCATTACCACAAACCGCTTGCTTACGCAGGATACAAAATCTCTCCCTCCCGTGTCCGGGCGGGATCTTTTGGGTGGTGGAAGTTGACACTCTTCCATACCTATTACTACTTCATCCCTCGGGCTCCCCACCCACCATGGAGCCACACATTCGGGACGCCTAATAAAAAAATAAAAAAAAATAAAAAAAAAGGGGGAGACATTGATTGCTGAACTGGAAGATAAAAAAAATGCCCTTTTTCGTCGTACAATTCGGAATATATATACGATAAATGTATCAAATACGAGAGTATCAATGGTAACAGGAATGCCGCATAGGTAGCGCCATGTTAGTATAAGGACTTGAAGCTAACCCAAGTAGCAGCATGTTGTTGTACGCTTGCTTTGCTATTTTTATACTGTTTTATTCAGTGAAGTTTAGACTAGTATATTATTACTAAACTTTTTTTCACGCATGATATGTAGTGCATATTTGGTGACAATTCACGCCCTGCCACAAACCTTTATGGTGGCTTACAGGGTATTATGTAGACATAGATGTAGATGAATACATATACGAGCAAAGCTAGGATTCGGAGGTACTCGAGTACATAGAAACATACATAAGTTCTTATTCTTCATGCCCGCACCCACGTAAGGATCTTTTTTATTTCAGGTATCAGCTGCAATGCCACCTTCATTGACTTCCAAACTCCTCGCCTATTTAGGTGAAATTTTAAGGTTTTTTGTAACGCGCTAATATGAAAGAAATGTTCTATTAAATCCATATGAACTATATGTTTTATTTCACATGGAATAAAATATTATGGTGATAGTAAGAAATAATTAAGTATACCCTCAAAATAAAGAAAAAAGCAGTACGTTGGTTTGTATTAACGCGTTTTCCATAATAATGGAAGCAAACCTTTACCTCATAGAAGTAGAAATATTGTCAAGCCTATGTGTACATGAAATCAGGCACCTATACAAGGCTACCGGTCTCAAGCATGTTTTTATTCAAAATGCAAATAACTATATCATGTTAGTACAAGTTAAGTCTCCATGATCAATTACTTCAGAGACGACGGGGTAGAAAAATAGATGGGCATAACGATTTTGCACTTGAAACTAGGTGCAATGTACAAACATTCAAAACTGGCCTGTTGGCTAATGAATTTCCTAGACCATGCACTCTGACATATCTGTGACAGTTAAAAAGAAATTTTCTTTTATGCACAGCTAAGCTTATACTGATGACGCTCAATTAGCGTGTATAGTTGTTGGAGGCGCTCGCCGGAAAACCGTTGGACAAAAACAATGACTCCGTTGCCAGGAAGCGCCCATATCTTCTGTCTCTCTTACTGAAAATATCGAATTGATTTGTGAGTGAGTAAGAAAAGAGTGAAATAGAATGCTTTAAGGTGACGACAAAAAGTGTTTTGCTTGATCCAAAAGACACCTTAGAGTGTTATCCACCAGCGTCTTCTACGAGAGTGAAGATGTGCCCAGATAATGAGGTAAGAGAAAATATACTTCTTCCATCATGATGGTCAAGGATATTCATAACAAGGCCCATGCGTATTTTTCAAATTTTATACACTATAAAACATTCACAATGATTAATTCTTTAACGACAAAGTAGTAATTAATATTGAAATATCTGACAGCAAGTATATAATTCGAATAAGTTTTATAATATAATGTTGACTGAATCTTATTACCCATTTCAATATCTTCTTCTAAAGGCTAAATTGTAAATGATCACATTTGGGACTGATAATGCGTATATAATTTAATCTGGGGTCGATGAATTGATCTCGTTGTAAGCTTGAGGATGTGAAATACTCTGAGAGACTTTTAAAATACAAACAGTATATACAATATCAACTTAGTGTACGTCTTTAAAGATACGTAGAATGTCTCACACTGCGCAAATGTGTTACATAAATGTTGATTCACACGGCTAGCTTCCAATAATGGAGTTAAGCTCAAAAAAATTACTTGGTAGGATCAAAAAATCTTGAAATTTTAACCGTGGAGTGAATGAGTACTTTTCATGACCCCTGATACCTCGGAGTGTTGACTCTTCTACAAGGCTTCTGCGCGGGAGAACTTGGTACTGAATTACGTGGTAGGTATATAGATATTAGCTAAAGTGTTAGTATTCAAATAGCATCGCCATTTGGGAAGCAAAATTATTAGCAATTCAATATAAAGCAACAAATAAAGTGTATCTATGGTATAGTTCAGAGAGAGGGAAACTCTACTAAAGAAAAAAAATCTACCTAAGATGGAAAAAGAGCGGGAATATACCAAAAAACAGGATTAAAATATGTATCAGAAACAAAGGATGGGTGAAGCGGGTTTGGAGAAAAAAACAATTCAGGAATGAAAGGGAAGAAGAATAATAACTTGGTGTTACCGAACACTGGGCAGGCATGAAATTTGCTAAAGAAAAAAAAAACTCAGGCAGAGAAGGCTGACACTGTCAATATTATTTGATGCAAATGATTCTCAGAAAGGCCACCATACAGAGTAGAAGAAATGGATAATGATGACGGAGAGCGGAAAAAAGTTCTTCTTAGAAGTAATTATATAAATGCCGAGTTTAATAATTAATGTAGTAACCTATCTTCGCATTATTTTTCGAAATACACACTGACCACATATTTCCGGGTATTTGCTTGAAATGGTTTCATTTAGCGATGTAGGGCGTATACTGGAATTAATATGGAAATAAATCTACACAAGGAATGCTCAGAAGTAGAAAAAATAGTAGAGTTGGCCCGGAGAAACCATTTGTGTTCGAGATGTGGGCAGCAAGTTCGGTGGAGAGACTAAAATGATAAGCTTAATAGGGGGTGTTAGGCTCCTTGCAGAGGAGAGAAAGTTGTCAAAGGAAAGTAAGTGGAGCAAAATAATGGGTGACTTCAAGAAAAGCCATGATTCAAAGACAAACGATCTATGGAGGATAGTTAGTGTTGGAAAATGAATAAGGTTTTTGGTACCCTTAAGGTAGTTATGTCAATTGCTGCAACAAAATGGGAAAAGGAGTGCCAATACCACTTTAGAAATGGTCAAGAAACGTTCGTCTATAAAAGGTACCTTCAGCAGTAGGATATAATTGTCCAAATGTATTAATCCAATACATTTCATATCCTTAAAAAAAAGAAGTATAGTTCGCAAAAAAACTGATCAGCGGAATAACGATAATCTGACCTACCTATTCTGTGTTCCATCAGGGAATTACCCACGGTGCGAAGCCGATGGATGAACTATTTGCGTGCCCTGTGTGCTACAGGAGGATCATTCCACCCGCAAAAATCTGTCGGGTAGGCCACATGGTGTGCAGATACTACCACCGCCGCACAGTGGGTCGTTTTCAAAAATAAAGGGAAAAAAATGCTTTTTCAAAACCTTAAAAACCTCCTAAATTTTGAATATTGACATTTATAACATTTCAAAGCATAGCATGTCATTAATAGAAATTGAATAATCATCCTACCTGAGATTTGCCAACACCGCAAAGTACAGCGATCGACGCGGGTCGCACGAGCCGCTTTATTCTTGCAGCGAAGAGGCAACTAAACGCTGCAGTTATTGACAACTCATACGTAGAATTTTGGAATTCGAGCGTCCATCACACTGATAAAGGTATTTACTAATGTTATGCAAAGATATGACTTTTTATAGTAATTGCGTGCACACTTTCCAAGGAATGGAAAACATACCTGCTAAAAGGATATTTTTTCTAGACATAATTAATATAATATTCCCAACAACATGTTTACGTGAAATTCTGGTAATGGCACTACTTATAATACGTTTGCCAACGTTTATTCTTTCATGCAAATCAATATTTTTCTGCGTCCACGTGCGTCTGTTCAAAATATTAATTTTTTTCAGAGACCAAGTCGAGCCCGACAACGCCACTTGTCGCGCGTATAGATTGGTAAAGGAGAGTTACTTCTGCGATTGATCTGTTGGACACTGGATTTGATATTTTAATACTATTAAGCACAAAACAAGGTATTTAATTATTGCACTAAACGGAAAAAACGCCAATTTTTATTTTGCTTTCGAAGTTTCCGAGCTAAGAAAATAGTATCCGCAATCGAGAATTTTTCCTATGCCTCATACATATTATAAAGCTGACAGTATATTTCCGCTAATGCCATTGCTAAGAATGAGTTAAACTTTTATTCGCTCCAAAAATTCAAAATGTATTGCGTTTGCGTGCGCCTGCTGAAAGTATTCGATTTTTTCTTTTCAGAGCTTTTCAGCGCCACGCGTCGCGCGAGACTTTGTGTCTTCTAATTAAGGGCGAACTGAGTCATTGATTTGGTGTCAATTGAGGCGTAAAATTTCGAGTATGGAGTGCTTTGAAAGAGGTATCTACAATGTTTAATGAAAGCCCTATTTAATTGACTTCCCTTCATAGTGGTTACTTTAAAATTTTAGTTAGAAAATGTTACCAGCGAATGAAACATTTTACTTTCCATTCATAAAATTAGTTACAATAGATTTATTGCTAACTAATATTTCAAGCAACACAATAATTAAACTGTCAAAATTTTACGTCTTGAAGAGACGACATGTTTTTCGACATTAAGGCTTGGCAGCTTTTGCGCAAAATTGCATCTATTTATAACGTTTAACAATTTCAGAAACGGGTCATGCTATAACCCATCGAGAGCTGTTTGATGTGTTGCGTGAATACGGAACGATGTGTCCAGTGAAAGTAGAGTCAAGAGGAAAGTTGTTTAAATACATTGAGACTAAATTAGAGCTCCAGAATTGTTCTTCAGGAATAAAGAAGGGTGTAGAAGACTCGATACTCCGGTTTACGAAGCGTCTGTCAGAACGATGGAGCATGAGCCATAGGAACGCGAACCGCTCTTTGACAAACAACGACTCCTGGCTAAAAAAGGAGTTAATTTTGCCAAAATTTCATCCACAGAGACAGACTGATAGGGGTCGTCCAACAAAAATATTTGAAGAAAGCTGCAAAAAAATCCAACGGAAGAAAGTCGAGTCATTAGTGCTTACAAGGACTCCGCACGAGCTTTCAGTAGCTGCAGAGCTTAGTTTAAGGGCTTCAGGGAAGGAAGATGCAGCAAAAATTATTAAGGACATTACTCAAGGTACTCCCCGCAGAGCATCTAAAATTAGAAAGGCAGTAAAATCGTTTCACGATCATGCCGACCCTATTCCATACACACCGGAAGAGGCTTTGTCGCTAATAACGGACCTCAAATTGTCCAAATATCAGTACATGGTGCTACGAGCACAAGCAAAGGAAAGAGGCGCTAATATTTACCCTAGCTACAATGCAATTAGGATAGCCAAGGAAGATTGCTACCCATCAAAAGAATCCTTCAAAGTCGACGAAAAATCTGCCGAGGTGAGCCTACAAAGTTTGTTGGACCATACTGTAAACCGGCTGGTTAAGCTACAACATAGTGTCCTCCAACAATTCCTCGAGAGAGGGAATAATAGTACTTTGGAGTTACTTTGTAAGTGGGGCTGTGACGGAAGCGCTGGTCACAGTCAATATAAACAAAGAATTGAAAGTTCTCATGATGATGACGGCGATTCACATATCTTTATGACTTCACTAGTTCCTTTGCGTCTTCGGCCATTCGGAAGTCAGCAAAATGTGATACTGTGGCAAAATCAGCGCCCTTCGTCAACAAGGTTTTGCAGACCAATACGATTTCAATTCGTCAGAGAAACTAATCAGGTTTCAAAGACGGAGTATGAATATCTTACCAGACAAATTAAACAAGTCATGCCCACAGAAGTAGCTGTCGACGGAAAGACTCTCCTTTTCAAGCACAATTTAACAATGACAATGGTTGACGGTAAGCTATGCAATGCAATCGTTTGTAATAAGTCTTCACAAGTGTGCTATATTTGTGGTGCATCCCCAAAAATGATGAATGACATCGACTGTGTCAGCAAAAAAGGATGCGATTTAACAACCTACAGTTTTGGCCTGTCTAGCCTACATGCTTATATTAGATTCTTTGAGTGTCTCCTTCATGTTTCATATAGGCTTGATTTGAAAAAATGGCAGGTCAAACGGCAAGAAGACAAAGAAGCAATGCTTAAGAGAAAGAATGAAGTGAGACAGGCATTCCGCACGAAGATGGGGTTACTTGTGGACATACCGAAACAGGGGATGGGAACAACTAACGATGGAAATACTGCGCGTCGTTTTTTCCAAAATCCGACACTTTCCTCAGAAATAACTGGAGTAAATAAGGACTTAATTGGGAGGTTCAGTGTAATTTTGCCGGCAATAGCGTCAGGGTTTGAAATAGATGTCAAACAATTCCAAAAATATTGTTATGATACTGTTAAATTATATGTTGAGCTCTATCCATGGTTTTATTTGCCTGTGACAGTGCATAAGGTCTTAATCCACGGAGGGGAAATAATTAATTCCCTGATACTTCCAGTCGGCCAGCTATCAGAAGACGCGCAAGAGTCCCTGCATAAGGATTTCAAACATGTTAGGGAATTCCATACAAGGAAAACTTCAAGAGTTCATACCAATGAAGATTTAAT
This sequence comes from Platycnemis pennipes, assembly GCA_933228895.1. Lineage (NCBI taxonomy): Eukaryota > Metazoa > Arthropoda > Insecta > Odonata > Platycnemididae > Platycnemis > Platycnemis pennipes. Next base: position 112,658,097 of record OW121855.1, on the reverse strand, counting down.
GAATGCGCTTCTATTGTCATCGGATCCAGTGATATCAAGCTATTTTAAGCGCCCGACAAGAAAGTATGGACTGCTGGCTGAGGAAGTTTTTCCATTGTTAGCAAACCGATCATCTTATTGATGAAATATGTAAAATCAGGTTGTAGGCAAAAATAATTTTGGTAATCTATACAAAATCATTCCAATGCTGTATTGAAGTGCACTTTATTATTATTCCTTTACCAAAGAAGTTTTAAATTCCTATCATTCCCCACTCAACTAATAGGAATATTTTAAATGCGGAAATTTATATTTTTAAAGGTGAACTGATTAATTCGTTGAACTGAGTCTTAGTACCATGCATGAAAAGTCATCATTTTACGAGAATGATTTTGATGATTATTGCACAACCCTGCTTAGTTATTCACAGCCATTCAAATTCTTTAGTTTCCCGTTTATCACCCATTCTGTGCAGTAATACTAGGCCATTGAATCAAGTATTGGTCCTTTTTTAAATAAAATGTAATGGCTTCTCACACATATTTCATTTTTAAAGCAATAATCCTTAAAGAAAAGAAGCCAATATTTTTTTCCCATTATTTTTGAAAATGGCCCACTGTGCGCCGTGCGAACGGATGTCCAGTTTGCAGGGAACCCTTGGACAGTCCGGGGGACGCGACCGCTCACGCCATGGCCCAAGAGATGCTTCGACAGTGCCTTTACGAGAAATACGGCGGCCGGGCCACGCCAACGCGGCCCCGGGTACGCAAAGTCTATGAGCCCTACAGCAGCCGCCGACCGCTCATACCTGCCCGACAATCCGACCAGACCCTGGGAGGAAGCGCCGAAAAACGCAGAGGAGCAGCAGCCCGCACCCTCCGCACAGGCATTGGAGAAACACCTCGGGGAGAACCATTTGAATTAATACTTTGTTGTATACCTGCCCGACAATCCGACCTGACCCTGGGAGGAAGCGCCCAGAAACGCAGAGGAGCAGCAGCCCGCACCCTCCGTACAGAGAAACACCTCGGGGAGGACCACCCGTCCCAGTTCACCACGACGCACATTGGGCTGGAATCGAGCAAAACTGGCCAAAAATCAAATTTTCGACTTTTAAATTTGGAACCTGAATTTTAAAAAAGCTGAAATTTGTAAAACTGAATTTTATTTTTTTCAAAAGCATATATTAAATTATTACAGTCCGCCAAAAGTTAAGAAAAATCCATGAAATCTGGAACGCGCGATTTTTCCGAAACATTTCAATGTTTGTTTTCCAGGCATTGGGGTATCATAAGGAGCAATTTTAATAAAATACGTTTATAGTATTATTTTTCTTGATATTAAAGAGGTAAATGTTTTGCGGTCAACACTTTTATTTAATAACTTTATAATTTGTTTAAAATATCACTGTTTTTTGATGATTTTTTATCTGTTGTTAGGATAAAAGTACTTATCGCCACTTGCCGCTCCTGAGATATAAACACCTGGAGTTAGATTGAAGTCTAAATTATCAGACGGAAAATAAATATCTTGCACCAACTTGCACCCCTTTTTTTTTCGAGGTAAAGCAAAATGATGTCGGGCGGGTCTCGCGCCCCTTGACGCGCCACACAAGTGGCTAGGCACTCAGGCTAGGCACTTTTATCCTTGGGTCTAATCCGCACCCGCGTGTGGGCGGCAATAAACCTAACGGTCCGCGCGCTCCCCATGCCTTTTGTCCGTGGCGGCTACTCCCTTATGCAACCAGATTTAAAGGTAGTTGTTTCAGGCTTGATTTGGTGGAATATCATGATGAAAGATAAATACTGGCAATTTTCCACAAGAATAAAGACATTTACTTTTGACCGGTTTCGGTGTACAACACCATCTTCAGGTCTCAAGCATTAGAACAGGGTACATACCATGACAGCAGCGCAAAGAATAAGTGGTAAATACTATGCACTTAGGGGAAACCGAGCTTCTTAAACAGAGTGCTACGCATTTAACACCAATCACCTGAAGATGGTGTTGTACACCGAATCCGGTCAAAAGTAAATGTCGTTATTCTTGTGGAAAATTGCCAGTATTTTTCTTTCGCAACCAGATTTCTTCTTTCACTTTCAACACGTGCATGTTATCATTCTGCAAACTGAGTTTTTCCAATATATGTCCTCTATGCGATTGGCTAGAGTCTTCTGTTCATTTGTGGCCGAGTGCTTGACATCAATGCTTCAGTATTCGCCGTCGAGGTTTGTGCCGAAGGACGCTCACAGTGTCATTGCCCAGCTATGGATTCAACGAAAGTGACTAGCCAATATTTACATAGTGTGCTCTTGGAAAAGAGAGGAGTGTCAATGGAGCAGAAGAAATCGTTCGTGCTAGAGTTTTTACACCAGAAACTTAATTTGGAAGGAGAAGGGAAATTACTAACTTTGCTTGCGACCTTCATTCAAAAAGGGTTTTTTCATCAGTATTTCCGAAAGTGGGCTTAGTACCCCAGATTGAAAAGCAGATTTGTAAAGAAAAATAGAATTTGGTTAAAACAGCCGATAAGACTTCCTGACGCTGTGTTAAAATATCTCCCATGAGCATCTGCTTCTGGTGAGTGTTAAAGTTAGAGGAAAATTATAAGACGTAAGCTACTAGCTGAATATTTCATTCCTTGTTTTCTTATGTTACGAAATATTATTATCTACTTCTTTAATTATCATTATTTTTGGCTTAACCAAAATCACACCTCGTGGAAGGCGTAGAAAAGTAGTGAAATGTAGAAGTTCCATTTCACTAGAGAATTTAAGTTTAACGACTTCCATGGAATTACGCGCTGCAGGAGACGATATAGCAGCGAAGGTTGTGAAAGAGGTGACAACTACAACCTCAACAGGAGGAAAGCAATGGAGGGCTAAACACGCTCCAAAAAGAGAGCTCTCGGAAGAGGAAGCTGTTTCTCTGATTGTGACGGCGCAATTCACGAAGGGTCAGTATCTCCTCATTCAGGAAACTGAAATTTCATGGGCACGATATATATCCAAATTATGAAAGGGTAAAAGCAGCAAAAAAGGTGGCTTATCCGGAAGGGATAATCATTTCACAAGAAAAGTGTGAAGTAGAAAGTGCGAACAGTCTCTGCTTAATCATACAGCCGCAAGAATTCTTTCTTGCACTGAAGGATCAGGCAAGGAAATTATCGCTTCAGGGCGTAAATTGATATGTAAGTGGGGTTTCGATGGAAGCCCTGGTCACTCTCTCTACAAGAAAATGTGGCAGAAATCAGAAAGGTTGAAATCATTTGAAAGGATACAGCTTGTTGCACACAAAAATGAGTAATCAACTATCCTAATCATGTGTTATGTAAAATCCTTTTCTATGAATTCCCGAGGAACTCATTTCCCGCTTCTCAATAATTTTGAGAGCTGTATCTACTGGGCTTCAAATAAATGATGCCGTCTTCAGAAGGTATTGTCTTAACACAGCTAAATTGTATTTGAACCTTAATCCATGGTATTATATGCCACCGACTATCCATAAAGTTTTGATACATGGACCGGGAACTGTGAAACATGCCATTCTTCCGATTGGACAGCTTTTCGAAGAGATCTTGAAAGCCCGGCACATATATACGAGAAGTTATGGAGAAAAGCACACCAGAAAGGCCTCTAGGTTAGCCACAAACCATAACACTTTCCAAAGGCTTCTGCTGACATCAGATCCTTATATTTCTTGTTCTACGGGATTTCCACGTAAAGTGACAACATTACCGGAGGAGGTGAAAAATCTTTTTGTGATAGAGGAGAATTTTCTGGAATATGAAGAATCTTCATTCTCTGAGTCAGAATATGAGATTTAATGGCATACCATTGTTCTAAGCATCAAACAATAAAAATTATTTGTTAATAGCATTTTTCTTTATCATCACGCTTTAATGGTGAAAATTTCATGTTTATAGACCCCATAGCAATTTTTAATCTTTAGTTATTCTATTCTCAGTTATTTACTAGCTTTAATGTTGTTATCAATCAGAGGAATTTTTTCTTTCCGTTGATATACCAGCATCACAATTTCGCTTGGCCCCTGGCTTGTACATATCCCGCATAACTTTCGCCATTTTTAGCTGTGAATGCCCTCCTATACAATATTATGCTCAAGATCACCCTAAGTAACATCCTTGCATCTTTGAATTAGATGTTCTGTAAAATATTACATTTATTTATCAATATTTACGACTACAGAGATTTTGGGCCAGATTTTCTCAATTTCAGCCCACTGTGCGACGTCAGCGAAGTCTCCGTAGGTAGATAGGTAACGATTTTTGGGGTGCTTCGACAGCCAAGGTCATTTCGCACCACCCAACCTCTAATTTATCCATAAGCAATATATTGCACTATATTTATGGTAGATCAAAATAAGAATAAAAATATGTCTGTATAAGATTATATTTTATTAAACAGGTCAGTTTCTTTTAGCGGCATTATGACGCGGTTAAGACGATCAGGGTCAATGCCTCGATCACGCTCTAGGCTCCCCCAGGATCCCTTAGCTGAGGCGTGTTTTCCGGCATACGTTACAATCCGTCAGGATGTGTCGCACACTGAGAGGCATGCTGCACTCATTGCAGAGAGGCGGTTCCTTCTCTTCGGTGAAGAGATACAAGTGAGTCAGACGGCAATGACCGATTCGTAGTCGTGCAATGACGACTTCCTCTCTGCGACTACTCCTGACGGACGTGGGCCATGCTGCCGTTACCGATTTTAAGCTGCGTAATTTATTATTTGGAAGCTCGCTCCATTGCTCCTGCCACTATTGGAATACTAAACCCTTTAGATGGGACCGAAGGTCTTCGAAAGGTACCACAGTTGAAGTGCAATTATCTTCTTTTAGGGCAGCCTTCGCAGTTGCATCGACACGTTCATTCCCGACAATTCCCATGTGGCTGGGAACCCAAAGAAAGATGATGGTGACCCCCTTCTTTTGAAGGGAGAGTAGCGACTCATGGATCTGCTGGCATAATGGGTTCGTAGAAGTACAGTCGGAAATAGAGTTTATGGCACTTAGAGGGTCAGAGCAAATTGCGAAGGATCCTCCACTAATGTCTATCCTACACAGAGCAATCTTTATAGCGAACATCTCCGCCGTGAATATACTGCACAGTGGACAGAGTTTAGCCTTAGTGATAACATGATTAGAAGAAACTACAGCACAGGCGGTAGGAGACTTCGACCCGTCTGTGAATACAGTGACAAAATTGGGGTGGTTGCCCAGGAACACAGAGAAGGCACGTTGGCACTCAGCAGCAGTGGTGGAAACCTTAGGAGCGAAGTCTCCGTAAAGCTGTCGTTGGACAACGAATAAGGAGTGTAACTGAGAACTACCAACTGTCCTACGACGAAAAAGCCTTCCTCAGGCCCGGAATAACCAACCTGGAAAAATTGTGTATTTATACTTCCTTCTGTATTTAACTTCCACGAAGGCAAGTTATAAGGTTTTGGCAAAAGCCTTTTTAACTCAATGCTTCCAGGCTTCACTTTGTGAAAATCATGATGATGTCGCCTATGCGACGGAACCGTTCGACATGTAGAAATAAACTGTGAAAAAAGTACCATCTGATTTAATTGCTTAAAAGCCTTTTAACCTTTATACCCTTGTAAATAGCGGGTGTACATAGTTTCAATGCCCTTTCATTGATTTCAATGTGTTATGTTTTTTTACTTTGATGTATAGGTATAAATAGTTAGGTTCATAGTTAAAGACACTCGTTGCTATTGTACCATATAACTACAACCAACTTCTACTGATACTGCCATGATGTTCACGGTTTTTTCGCGTATCCTGAATGTATGTATGTTTTTGGGAACAGTTTTCATTTTTTTTGACTCGCCTATTGTAAATATGAATAATTTCCATGTGTTCTAAAGCATTTTTGTAAATATTTAATGTCTTAACTTCAGCCGTAGGCTGCGTTGTGACATGATATGTCCCGCGGTACTTTTACACCTACTTCCTTTAAGCCTCATTGATTTCCACAGAGAAAGAGGACGTCTTGGTAGCTCAACTGGTAGAGTGCCTGGCCGGAGATCAGGTGGACCGGGTTCGAGTCCCGGTCAAGGCGATGGCGCCGCAAAAGTTTCCGCGGCCAGTTCGCGGTCTTTGAATTCGTTTAAGTAAGCACCTTAGTGTTTCATATTCAGATTTTGCACTTGAAACTAATGCATTGTAAAAACATTCACAACTTTCCTGTTGGCCATTGAATTTCCTAGACATTTCCATGCTCTCTGACATATCTGAACGAATTAAAAGGAAATATTATATTATTCACAGCTAAGCTTAAGCTGATAACACTGAAATAGCGTGCATAGTTGTTGGAGGCGCTCGCCGAAAACCGTTGAACGACAACAATGACTCCGTTGCCAGGAAGCGCCCATATCTTCCGTCTCTCTTACCGAAACTGACGAATTGAGTTGTGAGTGAGATACGAGTGCTTGAGGTGAAAAAAAAGTGTTTTGATTGATCAAAAAGACTATTTGGAGTGTTATTCACGAGCGTCTTCTACGAGAGTGAAGATGTGCAAAGAAAATGAGGTAAGAGAAAAATTTACTTCTTCCATCACGATGGTCAAGGATAATCATGACAAGGCCCATGCGTACCTTTTAATTTTTATACACTATAAAACATTTACAACGATTAATCCTTTGACAACAAAGTAGTATTATTACCCATTGTAATATCTTCTTCTCTAACGCAAATCCTGCATATTCATTCCGGCGACTTGCATTTATTAGCTAGGCTAAATTGTAAATGATCAAAATTGGGACTGATAATGCGCATATAATTTAATTTGGGGTCGATGAATTGACCTCGTTGTAAGCTTGAGGATGTGAAATACTCTGAGAGACTAATGCAAACAGTATATACAATATCAACTTAGTGTGCGTCTTTAAAGATACGTAGAATGACTCACACTGCGCAAATGTGTTACATAAATGTTCTTTCACACGGCTAGCTTCCAATAATGGAGTTAAGCTCAAAAAAATTACTTGGTAGGATCAAAACATGTTTACATTTTATCCGCGGAGTCAATGAGTACTTTTATGACCCCTGATACCTCGGAGTGTTGACTCTTCTACAAGGCCTTTTGCGGAGGAGAACTTGGTACTGAATTACGTGGTAGGTATAGATATTAGGTAAAGTGTTATTATTCAAATAGCATCGCCATTTGGGAAGCCTAATATTCAGAAATTCAATGTAAAGCAATAAAAAGTGTCTCTATGGTTTAGTTCAGAGAGAGAGAACTCTAATAAACACAAAAAATCTACCTAATATGGAAACGTGAGCGTGAATATATTGAAAAATAGGATTAAAATTTTATCAGAAGCATGTATCTTTCTGGCACTTCGAAAGCATCCGATGGAAATTCGGAAAGCATTCCAAACGTGACGTAATATAAAAATGGAGAACATGACAAGATTGGAAAACAGACGAAGAAGTCCAAAGACGATTTTATGTAACAATGAAAATTTTAAGAATGATAAAGTTAAGAAAGGGAAACAAAGGATTGGAGAAGCAGGTTTGGAGAATGAAAAACATATCAGGAATGATAGGGAAGAAGAATAATAACTTGGTGCCACCGAATACTGGGCAGGCAGGAAATTTGCTAAAGAAAAAAAAACTCATGCAGAGAAGAGTGACACTGTCAATATTATTTGATGCAGATGATTCTCTGAAAGGCCACTATACGGAGTAAAAGAAATGGATAATGATGTGTGAGAGCGGAAAGGATCTCTTCTTAGAAATAATTATATAAATGCCGAGTCTAAATAATTAATGTAGTAACCTATCTTCTAATTTTTTTTCGAAATCGCACTGGCCACTTATTTCCGGGGGGCTCATTGCTTGAAATGGTTTGATTTATGGATGTAGGGCAAAAACTGAAATCAATATGGAAATAAATCTGGACAAGGAATGCTAAGAAGTAAGGAAAAGATAGTAGAGTTGGTCCGGAGAAACCATTTGTGTTCAAGATGTGGACAGGAAATGTTTGTGGAGAGACTAAAATGATATGCTTAATAGGGGGTGTTAAGCTCCTTGCAGAGGAGAGAAAGTTGTCAAAGGAAAGTAAGTGGAGTAAAATGGTGGGTGACTTCAAGAAAAGCCATGATTCAAAGACAAACGATCAATGGAGGATACTAAGTGTTAGAAAATGAATAAGGCTTTTGGTAGCCTGAAGGTAGTTATGTCAATTGCTGCAATAAAATGGGAAAAAAAGTGACAATAACACTTTAGAAATGGATAAAGAAATATACATCCATAAAAGGTACCTTCAGCAGTAGGATATCATTGTCCAATTGTATTAATCCAATACATTACATATCCTTAAAAAAAAGAAGCTACGAGTGTAGTTCCCAAAAAAACGGATCAGCGGAATAACTATAATCTGACCTACCTTTTATTTGTTCCATCAGGGAATTGCCCAAGGTGCGAAGCCGATGGATGAACTATTTGCGTGCCCTGTGTGCTACAGGAGGATCATTCCACCCGCAAAAATCTGTCGGGTGGGCCACGTGGTGTGTAGATACTGCCACCGCCGTGCGAACGGATGTCCAGTTTGCAGGGAACCCTTGGACAGTCCGGGGGACGCGACCGCTCACGCCATGGCCCAAGAGATGCTTCGACAGTGCCTTTACGAGAAATACGGCGGCCGGGCCACGCCATCGCGGCCCCGGGGACGCAAAATCCATGAGCCCTACAGCCGCCGCCGACCGCTCATAGCTGCCCGACAATCCGACCTGACCCTGGGAGGAAGCGCCCAGAAACACAGAGGAGCAGCAGTCCGCACCCTCCGCACAGGCATTGGAGAAACACTTCGGGGAGAACCATTTGAATTGATACTTTGTTGTATAATATTGCTGTTTTAATTGAGGATTGTACTTTCATCAGAGTTATCGCTGATGATGTAATAAATTTTGTAATTTAACCTCCGCTAAGGTTTCTGTTTCAATGAACGATTCCTGTATAATGTAACAATCCATTTTCGCCTTTAAAACTGAGAGGTACGAAAGATAAATATAAAATTTTCTTTCTTAACTCCCTTTCGCAAAGGGATTTAAAGGACATATTGATGTTTTGTAAATTTCAATTCTACCATATTATATTAACGAGGGCTATCTCGAGACGACTTGTAATTGGGTCTGATTCTAAAAGCATATTACATAAGAACCTTAAGTTACACTCATTTTGCACGGTATTGTATCATAAATTTTATAGAGAACTTTAGCAAAGTTACTATTGAATATTTACCTGAAACATCACTTTCCACCACGATCGAACTATAAGCCACAATTCCCAGTAATCACCAATAATAAGAACGTTTTATATGACAGATACTAATTTACTCCATTTTATTATTTTGTCTCGCTAAATCAGTGAAATCGACCACTGTGCGGCGGAAGTTTTCATCATGACCATGGAGAGAGGTGAGTTTGAAACATTAATATATTGTCTACTTTATTTCATTGCATTTAAAATGTTCTTATTTATTCTGGTCAGTGTATTTTTTATTTTTTGATTAATGTGAGTAATATTCCTGCTTTTTTCACCTGTAAAACTGCCAAACTCAAATCGCAAATCATAGTACATTATTGTGCTTGTTGATTCCCTTAACTTTTAGTTATAATTAGGAAATGTCAACTCATCTTTTGATATTTAATAGTGACCAGTTCAGAGATCTTGCTCTGAAAAATATATGCGTTCGAATATTCTAATGGACCTTGTTATTACCGGTTTCGAACAAGGAGGATACATTATAATCTTGGTTCTAAAACAATAAGACTTCCCTTGAGAATAAAAAGTGATAATTCTGCTGATTTTGTTGTCTTTCGTCGATTAATTATTTAAACTTTGGTTTCTGTTAATATATTTTATGTAGCAGCCAAAGATCGGGAAAAATGAGTCGGAAGCAGAAGGAGGTGATGGTAAATTATATGGCCGATTAATATATTTCAATATATGGCTGTTAATATTTTTCACGAAGCAGCCAAAGGTCGGGAAATATGAGTCGAAGGCAGAAAGAGGTAATGGTAAATTATATGGCCGACCACAGGAGTTTGGCTCTTGGCAGCTTTGAGGACCCCTTGTGGAAGGTGTCAATGGAAGAGAAGTGGAAAGAATTAATGGGCATTTTTAGCCTTCATGGGCCGGGAAAAACTGTGGAGCAGTGGAAAAGAGTAATGCAAGTATGTGAAGTTAATGAATACATCCACTTACACCCAAAACTCTTCTAACCCTTTCACTTCGTTAACACAGGCTTGGAAAGATCTAAAAAATAAAGCTCGCTCCAAAAATGCCAGGCTAAATAGCGAAAGGACCATCACTGGCAAAATGGCGGTAGGTTGCTCAATTCCAATGTGTTTTCTTCTTATTTGTATTTCGTATCCGTTACCTTATTTCAATTCAATTTCCCTCCTTTTGTTTCTCGTTTGTGAAGGGTCGCACTCCTCCCCTTAACGATATGGAGGGATTACTATTATCGGTGTGGACACATCGATCCCAGCAATTGAACTCGGAGGCCCATTAGTATCGGTTAGTTTTTTTGATCAAACGGTTATGCGTAAATTATTTTTCTTACTTTATTGGAATTGGATGCACTTATGTAATCATTGCTCCCCCAGGTCGATGACACCACTTAAATGGAAGCAGGAGACGAGTTGGAGTTGCCCTTGCAAACTGAGGTAACCTTAATAATTACTTTTAAGTGATTTGCTTTTTGATCGGTGGTTGCATTGATATTATTGCATTGATAGGTTATTATAGGTCGCAGTAGTTGAAGCCACTGCATGAATCCTCAATTTCTTGTACAAAATTTCTAAAGGATATTTGATTTATATTTTCCGGCCTTTCTTTTATTCATGACGTGCACATATTTACTAAATAGGTTGTAGTATATAGGATATATCTCCTATAGCCGTTGAGGTGGAAGATGTGGCTCATATATTGAAGCCTTATATACCTGCAAGAGAATTGGTTAGAGGATCTTCTGATGAATTATTGATTTTTTTTGTTTTTTTCTTATAGTATAATTTAAATTCCTTAACAGTAAGTACGGATCACAGACAGAGAAGTCAGTGGATGATAAAATACTCCTTGAAGAAATATTTTCACTCTGTCACTATCCATGTCTTTTTCTGTACCGTATCTCCCACAACTAGCAGCAGGGTAAGGCTAAGAGGGTTGCTATTTATATTTCTGGCCTTGGCAACAGTAAGTTCTGCCAGGCGGTATATGATGTATTCACTGGAAACTTGAGATTGTTGAACATAACCTTCCTCAGAACATTTTGTCATTTGAGCGCGATTTTTGCTGCATACATTAACTTGAAAATTTTATCTCGGGCAAAAAATGGAATTATAAACTTGCAAACATTTACAGAATGCGAATTCAGTCGTGGCCGACGTTCGCTCCAGGACGAATTCCGTGAAGGTCGTCCAAAATCGGTTGTTGCGCCAGAAAACATCTATGCTGTGCATGAACTGATAAAGCAAGATGGTCATGTGACATACCGTTATACTGAGGCATCTTTGGGCATTAGTATGACGAGTATTAATAAGATATTGCATGATCGTTTGGACGTAAAAAAAGATTTGTTTGCGTTGGGTCCCGCATAATCTGAAGCCCAAATAATCCCCTCAAATGAAGGCCTGTGTCGATTGGTTCAAAGAAATGTTGAAAAAATACGTTCATGGTGCATCAGAGGCTGTATATAACATATACACAGGTGGCAAAACATGGAAGGAACGTTTTATGACAATGTGCAGTAAAGTGACCCTTATTTTGCATCATTTGGGAAAGTTGTGTTTTCCCACTCTCAAAATGATCGAATTTATATTCACATTCTACAGTTTTAATTAACAGGAACCCGTGCCCCAAGGGCCCTAAGTACTTCGGGCCAAAATATGTTTTTGCGGGCTATAAAGGTACTATTTTAATGAGAAACGCAAAAGTAAAGCCTTTAAGGACCAAATTTTCATTTGTTTTCACCTATCTCTAAGCGTTTCTGAGATATGGTCCCTCGCAATGCGATCCACTGCACAGGGCGCTACCTCGCACCTCGGTGGCGCACCGCCGAGGTTAGGCCAGCACCAATCCCTTCCGCAGCTAAAGAGTTTCCCTCCAACCACTCCCCGCCCCCGACTTAGGGTCAGTGGTCTCGGTGGAAAGATCTGTATTTAAACTGCAGAATTTTACGATCAAAGAAACTCACGCTAAAACCCTACAATCTGAGCTACTAAACTCAAAATTCATCGTATACGTAAGAAATATATTTCAACTCAGTTTAAATTAATTTCCATGACGCTTGACAAGGCTCAACTATCTATACATTAGACTTCCCTCATGTGTATTTTCCGACTACACCACGTGTTTAAAGATGAAACATTGAAGTTCAATGCACTTAATAGAGCATGAACCATTACTGCATGCGTAGTTCAACAAAAGATGAATCACGAGATAATAGAAGTCCTAATTGTGTGAAGATCTCGCGAATTATGTCATGCATGGCTGATGCATAAAAAGAAAACACGTCTCTCGTCTTCATGGTATTGTATTTCGTGTCCAGATTTTTTTCCGGTATACATGAGTTGTTAATGGATCATTAACTTAAAGAAGCCTCATGATGTTTAATTGAAAGATATTTTTGATACCGGAAAATCAGATATCGGCTCCAGAAACAGTAGATCTTGCTGGACTTCGGTTGGCAACGGAATCTTACGAGTCGATGTTATGAATGAAATTGAGATTTCACATTATATTAATTCTAAAAACAATTTCACAGACGAAGTGTTTGGTAGTTGTTTTCCTAATAACTTCTTAAACGATATTAAAAAAACATCTACAATAGTAGTTTTAAGGTAAAGTGAAAACAAATTGAATGTTTCAGGCTTTAATGGTTACCATCCGGTGTAAACCCCAAAAATGACTCAGTACAAGAAGTACCACAATAAGATTAACACAGACATTATTGATAAAGCTACCTGAAGAACACAAAGCATATTACTAAGATTTATTCAATTCGTCCCAGATTTCAGTGGAAATAGCTGATTTAATGCAACATGAACTGAAAGAAAGTACTAATATTGTTATGCAGGCAACGACTGCATCTTACTAACTTCTAATAATGCGAACCCCACCTCACTATGGTACACTGGACCATAATCACAAAATGGGAGAAATTGATTGCTGAACTGGAAGATAAAAAATGCCCTTTTTCGTCGTACAATTCGGAATATATATACGATAAATATATCATATACGAGAGTATCACTGGTAACAGGAATGCCGCCATGTTAGTATAAGGACTTAGAGCTAACCCAAGTAGCAGCATGTTGTTGTACGCTTGCTTTGCTATTTTTATACTGTTTTATTCAGTGAAGTTTAGACTAGTATATTATTACTAGGGATGGGTCGGTTCGGTTCTTCCGTTCTCGGTTCCACCGGTTCTTGAGCTTAGAACCGGAACCGGAACCGAGGCCAAAAAGAATCGGTACCGAAATAATTGGCGCGAAAACCAGTTTGAAACCTGCTCACACTCTGAAAGCGGAGGCTTCACATTAAAACCTGGTGAAATAGTGTACTTAGATGTTTCAAAGTTGCTGTGAATTATTCTAATTCAGTCGTTAAAAGACCATATGATTTATTTTATTACATCCAATTCTAGTAAGTGATGAAATACCACCGTAATAAGGATATACTGATCGATATGTATATGTTACGTCCACCTCCTTTGGAGGTGCGAGCCCTCAAATCATTTTCGTAAATTTATATAATAATAAAGTGTATAGGTTTTAGAAGATTTAATTCATGCTTTGAACATTGCTTTCGTTAAGTCAGCAAATTATTCGTCATTTGTACAATAGCATTAACTTTGCTCATGCAAGAGAACGTTGTCCACTTCGCCACGCAGTAAATAGCAGACGACAATCGACTATTTGAAAAATTGACAGCGCAAAGATAGCCGGAAATGAAAGGCACCCACAATATGCGGTCAATTACAACTAAATTGTTTTATCAAGTTTCTTCTTCCCTTGATGCAAGGGTCGTATTCAGCCAAGTAACTATCAACCGTTTCCGTTGACCATTCTGCTTTCTTGATTACTGGAGTATAAATGGACAATCATTACAAAAACGTTGGGTTGACTGGTCATGTTTAACTTTAAAAAATTTTTGTGCCATGAAACGTGAATAAAAATGCACGTGTAGGATATAAAAGCTGATATTGGTATTATCTTCCAATGGGAGAGTGTAACTAAGTATTTGCAGTAACATACGAATTTAAATATTTAAGTTTATGAGAAATATGTTGGTAATGACAAAACCATGGTTGAAAGTGCACACTCGGTTTATCTTACGCGTATCATACATAACTAGAGCGCGGAAAAAAAATCTTTTGACTTTTTGTAAAAGTGGGACTTTTGTGGTTTTAAATACAAATCTTCACCAATCTCATCAAATAAAACAGTTTTTAATGACTTTCATAGAGACTTTTTGGGACTTTTTTTGGCGTGACGGGACTTTTCTGATTAAAAGAGACTTTTATGGGCCTTATTATTTAAACCGCATGCCTAAGTTAATATTTGGCTGTTGTGATCACATTTGTTCAACTGTGTGTTGGACGCATCTGTGTTTTTCATGCGGTACTACACGGAGCAGAGATGTACTGTAAAATGTAAGCTCCTAACAATTGTTAATGCGAAATTTTAATAATAGCTCCGGAAACTGCAATGAAATCTTTCTATTGCTCCACCGTTCATGAAATAATCACACTCACTCAGTGCTTCAACCCGAAGGTTGGTTTGGATAGGTGAGGGTAGAGCTCACACCGTACTTATCCATTTGCAGCTCAAATTCACATATTGTTCCTTTCCCTGGGCCACCTCGCACTTCGAGTTTTTTTTGCTGGGGGTGTCCAAAGACTTCACAAAGGGATAGATTGATCTGAAAGAATGCATTGATCTAATAATGAACCAGCTTATTTGAACCCGGGTGGTCTGCTGACAAGCCGACAGCGCTACACTGCATGGTAGCACTCCGCTTTTGTTTAGGAGATTAGTGGAAAAATGGTACAATTATATGAAAGATCATCTAGAATTTCCGACGAGGTGAACGCGTCACATTGTGTGCAGATGATCATTAAATGAGCCTACATTGTAGCGAGGCAAGCATGACGTAGATGAACCTGGACCCTCTGCTGCGATCAAGCGGAGAAGAAGATTTTAAAATTATCGCGAAAAACAAGAGAAAGAGGTCCTTAGCTTCCCCCAAAATAGGGGTCCTGACCTGTACAATGGACAACAAATAAGTACTTTTTTCTCATTTTCGGTATTTCTTGAGCAGAAAACTAAGTTTTGAACTATTGAATCATGTTTCAACTGCCTTATAACATTATTGATTCTATGTAAAAACTTGTTTTGTATTGTATATTATAAAATTTTCCCCTTTAAATTTGACTGAAAAACGCCGTTTCCAAGGTTTTACAATGGAGTGTACTTCCACCCTCTTTGTCATCTAATGCCTTTTTGGTAAGAGGTAGGGTATTGGGGACTTCCAGATATTAAAATAGAGGAACAATGAGATGGAAGGGTGAGTTTCGAAGAAAATGAACCATGGGGAGACGGGAGAGCGAATATAAACGACGTGAGTGGTTAAGCGGGGTTGCATAACTTGGCGCATACAGCCCCGCGACGCCGAGGCGCATGCTTCAGGGCGCGCTCCCCCCCTGTTAGTTCTACGTCAAAATGTTAGAATACCTTTTTTGTTGCTTATATTGTCTACTTTACGATTATTTGATTAGTTTTTCCCAAAATCAAAACTAAACGATTTAAAAACTAAAAAAGCGATTTTTTGAGTGTTATTTTCAAAATTTGGGGGGGTTGCGGGGTGAATTTTTGGTGGAAAGTTAGAAATTCGGATTCAGCGACCCAAAAAGAATAGGATAAATCAATTTCCAGAACTACCTCTAATTTTTCCAAGTAAAATCCCCTAATGCCTGGACTAGCATCTCTAGGCTGTTTTCTCCAACAATTCAGTTAAATTCAGCAACTTTCTCACGGAAATAACTCAGACTTTTGAGAGACTTTTTTCAAAAATATTGGTGACTTTTTAGGCGACTTTTTTTGCAAAATTGAAGACTTTTTTTCCGCGCTCTATACATAACTAACGTATCGCCATTAAATATAATCACGGCATAGGAGATCCCGGAAAGATTCCGAAACGAAATAGGAAAGCAGAATCTTTTGAAACGACGGAAATGGTACACGTAAATTTATGTCAACGCATGTCACACAGATGGTCTAACTGAGATGTAAGCCAATGGTGAAAAAATCAAACGCGCAAGGTAGTGCCAAGTTACCATCAAGAGCCATGGCATACGAATCAGCACTGTTACCACTTCGTATGTGCCCAGATCCCAGATATCAGGCCCAGATGAATGCTTCCTAAGTCGCATGTCGATAAATGAAGTGCTATCGAAATACGGCATGCCTATCGATATTATATCATACCTATCGATATTTTAAAAATATCGATAGCTGGTGAAATTACGCCTTAATTTACTCACGCGGTTGAATCCTTCGCAATGTCTTCCGAAGTGTGGAAATACTTCACAGTTGATGCAGCAAATGAAAATTTCGCAAAACGTAATAATTGTCATTCCCTGATTTACAGGGGTGCATGTAAATCCACTCCTAACCTGAAAAAGCATGCGGAAAAGAGGCATAAAATAAATTTTCGAGGGAAGAGTCCAATCGTGTCTCCTTAGAGACGGAATACTTCAGTAACTAGTAGAGGCCTGCACACGGTCGCAAAATACGGGCGAGGGTCGCCTGCCTGTGTGCGAGAGATAAAGAGAGAGGCACAACCCGAAGACATTTTTTCTTTCTTTCGGACTTTTCCGAAGTGTCACGTATATGGCCTTAAAGGAGAAATGGCCGAGAAGAAGCGGTCACCCGTCGTCTGCTGGGCGGGCGACCGCCTCCATCCATGGATGGGCAACGAGTATAAAACTAAAAGTGCTTGAGTTCTATAAATATGTTCACATGAAGGGTAAAAATGGATTAAAATTACATAAACACAAAAATATTATGAAGAATTCTTTTTCAAGCAGTATGTCTCTGAAAATGATTATTTATTATCTTATCTTACCATTGAGCAATGCAAAGTAAGTGGTAAATTAAGAACCGGAACCGAGAATCGGAACCGAAGTTAAGAACCGAACCGGAACCGAAAAAAAGTGGAACCGACCCATCCCTAATTATTACTAATCATTTTTTCACGCATGATATGTAGTACATATTTGGTGACAATCCACGCCCTGCCACAAACCTTTATGGTGGCTTACTGGGTATTATGTAGACATAGATGTAGATGAACGCATATACGAGCAAAGCTAGGATTCGGAGGTACTCGAGTACATAGAAACATACATAAGTTCTTATTCTTCATGCCCGGACCCACGTAATGATCTTTTTTATTTCAGGTATCAGCAGCAATGCCACCTTCATTGACTTCCAAACTCCTTGCCTATTTAGGTGAAATTTTAAGGTTTTTTTGTAACGCGCTAATATGAATGAAATATTCTATTAAATCAATATGAATTATATGTTTTTATTTAACATGGAATACAATATTATCGTGATAGTAAGAAATAATTAAGGATGCCCTCAAAATAAAGAAAAAATCAGTTAGTTGGTTTGTATTTACGCGGTTTCCATTGTAATAGAAGCAACCCTTTACCTCATAAAAGTAGAAATATTGTCAAGCCTATGTGTACATGAAATCTAGCACTTATACAAGCCTACCGGCCTCAAGCATGTTTTTATTCAAAATGCAAATAACTATATCATGTTAGTACAAGGTAAGTCTCCATGATCAATTACTTCAGAGATGAGGGGGTAGAAAAATAGATGGACATAACCATTTTGCACTTGAAACTAGGTGCAATGTACAAACGTTCAAAATTTGCCTGTGGGCTAATGGATTTCCTAGACCATGCACTCTGACATATCTGTGACAGTTAAAAAGAAATCTTTAATTATGCCCAGCTAAGCTTATACTGATGACGCATAAATAGCGTGCATAGCTGTTGGAGGCGCTCGCCGGAAAACCGTTGGACGAAAACAATGACTCCGTTGCCAGGAAGCGCCCAATTCTTCTGTCTCTCTTCCTGAAACCAACGAATTGAGTTGTGAGTGAGTGAGAGAAGAGTGCTTTAAGTGACAAAAAAGTGTTTTGCTTGATCCAAAAGACACCTTAGAGTGTTATCCACGAGCGTCTTCTACGAGAGTGAAGATGTGCCCAGATAATGAGGTAAGAGAAAATATACTTCTTCCATCATGATGGTCAAGGATATACATAAAAAGGCCCATGCGTATTTTTCAATTTTTATACACTATAAAACATTCACAATGATTAATTCTTTAACAACAAAGTAGTAATTAATATTGAAATATCTGACATCAAGTACGATATTTACTTAGAATAAGTTTTATAATATAATGTTGACTGAAAATTATTACCCATTGCAATATCTTCTTCTAAAGGCTAAATTGTAAATGATCACAATTGGGACTGATAATGCGTATATAATTTAATCAGGGGTCAATGTTGTTCTTGTTGTAAGCTTGAGGATGTGAAATGCTCTGAGAGACTTTTAAAATACAAACAGGATATTCAATATCAACTTAGTGTACGTCTTTAAAGATACGTAGAATGACTCACACTGCGCAAACGTGTTACATAAATGTTCATTCACACGGCTAGCTTCCAATAATGGAGTAGTAGTAGTAGTAGTATTATTTGGGGTGCATCGACGGCTGAGGTCATTTTGCACCACTCAAAGTCTTATTATTGCTAATAATATGATATGATAAAACAGCATGAGTAATTGAGCTAATTCAGATTCCTCGTAGGAATAATAACTATATTTTATTGTAAAATCCGTATTTTTTAAAAAAGTTTAAACCCTTGGTGATGTTATCGGCGTATTCTCCTAGGGCTTGTCTTATTCCGCCCCGGATGTCTAGCCTCTCCCGTGCTACCCGATACACATCACACTCCGTCAGGAGATGCCGCACAGTCAAGAGAGAGTCTCAGTCGTCACAGCGTGGCGGGATCTTCTCTTCAGTAAAAAGATAGGAGTGTGTCAAGCCACAATGTCCTATTCTCAAGCGAGTGACGGCGACCGCATCCCTGCGACTTCGCCCAGCGGAAGTGGCCCACGCTGATATCTCGGGTTTTATGTCACGGAGCTTATTATTATGTTGGTCGGTCCAAAGCTCCTTCCACTTTTCCAAGGCGAAGTGCCGGAGCTTGGTCCTGAGATCCTCTGCGGATACCAGAGGTACTGTCATATCTGGGGCGCTTATTATCCGTTTCAAATATCTTTGCGACTGAGAGGCAGGCCTTAAATTCGTGGGGGCGGGTGCGTTTCGGGAAGGTCCGGAGCCGTTCGAATGTCTCCGCTGCCGGGGGGTGGGGAACGGCCTTCGAGAGGAGAGGAACGAGCTCAACGTTGCCAATGTCATTGTCCCAAACCATGAGCCGTGATATCCGAGGGACGCACAGTGGGAAAGGCCAGGGTATGGTAGCAACATGGTATGGTAGCGGGTCATTATGGAAAAAAGTGGACCTAATGACTTGGTCGATTCACAGGTGGAGTGCAGAGAACATAAATGATACTTTGAGACAAAGAATGGAATGCAAATTCCTTCAAAACAGGCAGGTAGTGGAATGAAAGCAACTGGATGATTCACCGGGGGAATTTTGAGAAAAACATACCTGAATTCTAAAAGGGGAATGTTATTACTCACGAAAACGGTAGCAGCAGGAGTAGGTTTAAAGTTGCAATAGGATAACGAATACAACCCTTTTTTCGATATTATTCAAGTCCTAAAATAGTTTTTTTTCCAAAGAAATTGTGACAAAAATGTTTATCAAGGGAAATCATTGGATGACCCAACTCTTTCTCCCGCTGAAAAAACCTTAGTACATATATTGTGTACTATTTTCTTCGCTTGGCTGTGGAGAAGAAGTTTCACCTTCTTCTGATCCATGATACCGTCAAAAACACCAAACAGCAAATAATTACTCCCGCGAATTGGGAATAAAACCAATGATGATTGGTTTCCGTAATGGGTATAATGGGGAAGGGGAATAATAGGAATACGGGGAATAACAGGAAAGGAATATGGGTTATGGTATAAAGGAAAAAGTGGGTAAGATAAAGGATTAAAGGGTTAATTGGGAAAATTGGTAAAGGGAGCTAGGAAATAACACCACGAAGCACAGATCAAAGGCAGCGGAGATTTGGCAACACAGCAAGCAGATTCACGAAGTTCACGCTACGAAGGTCTGAGAGCATCTGAGAGCGACGGATTTTTCGAGAGGCTAGGCCACGCCTACTGCATCCTAGTTCGCCCAGAGAAAGTCACGTGACGAGCGACTTTCACTTCGCTCACCCCCAAAAATTTAAGGCCTGCCTCTCAGTCGCAAAGATATTTGAAACGGATAATAGTGCCTCTTTAGCAGCTCCGTCGGCTTTTTCGTTCCCTCCTATCCCCATGTGCCCAGGAATCCACAAGAAGGATACTATCACTCTCTCCCTCTTGAGGGATAGTATGGAAGAGTGAATGTCCTGCACAATTGGGTTAGAGGGTGAAAACTCAGAAATTGACTTCAACGCACTCGCAGAATCTGTACATATTAGGAAGGAGGCATTCCTGCATTTGAAATTGGCCAGAGCCAATTTGATGGCAGTCAATTCTGCCGTAAAAACGGAACACATCGGATTGAGTCTTGCTTTAATTATTCCGTGGTACGTTGATACCACTGCACATCCGCAAGAGGTTCCAGACTTTGAGCCATCTGTAAAGACGATGGTGAAGTCGCGGTGATGACTGAGGATTTCTCTGAATAGATGTCCGTACTCCGTAGAAGTGGTACAGGATTTCCGGCATAGAAGTAGCCGCCAAATAAAATTCGGCCGAGGAATCGACCACGGAGGTTCTGTCATGTACCCAGTTGGATACAAGTCTGGTAGGTTAAAACCGCGCTCTTCGATAAAAATTTTAAAACGTACACTTAAAGGCTTCGTACCCCTTGTCCTTCTATTAAAAATGTCTAAAAACCTTGGGTCGAAAATAATGTTGTAGCACGGGTGATTCTTTGCTGATAAAATCTTGGCAACATAGTTGCAAGTCAACATGTCTCTACGAGTATCAAGCGGCGGCTCCCCCGCTTCCGCGTAAATACTCAGGACAGGTGAAGTTCTGAAGGCCCCAGTGGCTAGCCGTAGTCCATAATTATGCACGGTAGACAAGGGTTTCATGTGTGAATCACGTGCAGAAGAGTACGCTACGCATCCGTAGTCCAACCGAGAGCGCACTAGAGATCGGTACAATAAAAGCATTGTAGTGCGATCCGCACCCCATGATGAATGCGTTAGAAACCGCATAATATTTAAAACCTTCGAGCGTAGCGTGTAATCCCCTTATCCTGTGAAAATGGACACACTTCGTTTTCTCTCCGGAGAAACGAAATCCATTTTTCTGAGACCAGGATTTATGGCAAGGGTGGAGGTGGGTGGAGGTGGGTGCAGGTGTGGTGACAGTTGGGGTGCTGATGGGTGGGACATGGGTGGGGAATGGGAAGGGTGTCTGTGTTTGTGACGATGTGTTGAAAGACACTCCCTAAAAGAATTATGCCAATACAAAGTAAAATATGAGCATAGTAGATTCCATATGGATGCATAATTACTTTTAAAAGTGAATAATTTAGCAGAACTCTATGACAACACACACCTCCAGGCCATCCACTTGCCTCTTGATGCCCATGGAGTTAATTTCCTTACCCCCCAATAGGGCGAGGACTTTCTCCTCCAAGCATGTCAAGGGTGGAGTTGGGGGCCCTCCTCCAGTGCCTCCAGCATACCTGTTCTTTTGTGTCGCTTTCTGTTTTACCTCACTCCTCCAATCCTGCCACGACTAATGGAAACAAAGTTTTAATGAGAAAAAATTTGAGAAAGTGCCTTTTCCTTCCTGAAACACTGATCCACGCTGAATTAGTACGTATATTCTAGCTCTCACAAATTGTATGACCATAAACACCTGTTTATGGCGTGAAATGATGCGAAGAAACTTATTATAGCATATTGAGTTATACCATATAGTATTGTGAAAGACATAGATAATATTTTATATGATTCACAAATGCACATGCGCATGTGGGCATCTATTGCATTAGTGTACATTTAATAAAAAAGAAAGCGAAAAGATCAATTAAGTGAACCAAGGCTCTCTCTTACCTTTGCATATTTGCCTATCAATTTCTGAAATGCTTACCTTGTAACTCAAGGAATAAACCCTGACTCCTTGGTGCTCAAGTTTATCATGTTTCACTAATTTTGCTGTTTAAGAAATGAAAGAAGGAATCCAGAATAAAATGATATGATGAAAAATCTTACTTTCATCCACTTCTCCCATGTTTTATGGGCACCATTGGGGATGGCATTTAATTCCATGGCCAGCCTCTCCCATTTATCTCTTTTTGTAGCTGATCCTTGGGGGCCCTTCGATTTTCCAAAGGCCATGTCTCTATTACTCTCGAGGAATGAAACCATTGCCTCCCTCTGCTGGAAGGAGACAAACCTACTACCAGAGAATTCTATGAAGAAATATAATTAGGCAATGAGTACCTCACAAATTTATTCACATTTGTGGCTTCACTGTGTGAAGATGTTGACGAAGTTGATCACCATTGACCTTTTCTGAACGCTGCACAGAAATATGTCAATCCTGTATGTAACAACATCAGTAAAATCAAGGTAAATGGCCGTGGTTATTAACAAAATTTATGATTTTATTTTGAACTTAATTCTGTTAGCATAACCTCTACAGTTTAAAGTTTTCCCTTTCCACCGCTATTGGAGGGCTTCTTCCTATGTTAAGATTGACCATGACTAGCGCAAATGGTACGGTGTGCACATTTTAAGGGAAGTACCGATTACAAAGCGATTAGTGAATACAGTAGATAATATACGCTTGGAAATATTTGGTCATAAAACTGAAATATAAATGAGGTTAACGTTTTATAAACAAAAACTTGGCAAATATATCTATTCAGCCAGAGCTTAAATAGCGAATTCTATAGTAACACCGCACGTACGTATCATGCGTTTATCGCATGAATCTACATTACAAACACGGAGTATTTATGTCATGCATGGCATCCATTGTCCAACACCGTCACTTTACTATATTTTGGCTAAAATCATGCATCAGCTATTTTAATTACTTGCCTCGACTTGTTCCTTCCATTTCAATTGCGGCGGCAGGTCGTTTCGATATTCGTCACTCAACTGTTTCTACGTCATCATCATTCCGCTGCGACGCGAAGGAGTCGCAGAGCCGTTCTTTTGAAGAGTCATCAGGGGGCCTATTCTGTAAAGTCGAAAGAATTTCGGCTCATATGGAGAGTCGTGGGTCACCGCGACGAACGATTCGCGAACATCGTTCACCGCCGAAATGACGTATAACAGTTGACTGTTATCCAACGTTATGTCTATCCAGCGCGCCATTATTACAATGGAAGGAACAAGCTGAGGTAATTAACAATAGTTAATCAACATGACTTACTGTTGATGTTTGTAATCAATCTATTCGCTTTAAAATGTAACAATATATGCTGGTATGGAATAACGGCGGACTTATTAAGAAAGTGAAACTTCTGAAAATTGAAAGTGATTACACCTTTGGAATTAAATCACGAAATGTTTTGGTTTTATCAATTGATTGTGTCGACAGCTTCTGTAATGATATTGTTTTCTCGAGTGAATCATTACATCTTCGTGTATATATTCCTCCGTCCGCTATTGTTTCTATTTATGTAGTACATTGATTTGGAATGGATGATATCACAGTAGCAATTACATAATGCAACAACCGTTCAATATCCTGCGATAATTTACGCGTCCGAAGACCAAAGGACGTCTACATCTACATATACCCTGCAAGCCACCACACAGGGAGGACGTCCATACAATATCAGAATTTGACGGTAGAACACAACCACACAAAGAAAGGTACTCATACAAAGCAAGGCAGCATAATGATATTTGCTCAAACAATGTGATTTCCAACATGATAACATCTCCTCTCAATAATATATATTGCCCCTGCAGTAGCATTAAAATCTTACGTAGAAGTTTTACACGAATAACAATCCTATATGTCTACTCTACCTGACAATTTATTAAGCAAAATTATACAAAAACATTGCATGGCGACATTTGAAAACAAAACAAATAGTTTTATATACTTCTAACTGTATAAGCGGCAAGGAAATGGAGACATGAAAGATTTAATCATTAGCTAGAATTAGATACATTCTCACCTTGTATTCCGCGCGATAAATATCAACAAGTCGTCTGCTACAATCGAAGCTTCTATAGGTGCCCACCGCGAAGGCAGCGCCTGCTCGCCAGAAAATATTTGGCGACGGATTATGAACGAAATGATCCGCAAAATGATACGACTCCGTCGCCTTGAGCCGGAACGACCGTCGCGGCATCAAGGGAGCACGGTTTGTACTACAAACTATGACGTTTTTTTCCATATATGGGTATTGTTGTGACGTCGGAATCTCGAATTCGACTTTACAGAATTAGGCCCCAGTTCTCCGAAATAGTTCACGGTCTTTCGGAGATAGCGAATAACCCCCCAGGTAGACAGCTTGTTGAGGGAGAGTTGGATAAGCCTGGAAGTACTTGCTAATTTTGACGATCGGCAGAAAACAGCCTGTTGTTTGGGCCTAGGATGTTAGTTTGGATATGTGATGGTAGAGCTCACCCCGGACTTCTGTCAGCCAATGGAAAGCCATGTCATAATTTTGGTACGGCGGAAGTTTTCATCTTGACCATGGAAAGAGGTGAGTTTGAAACATAAATATATTTTCTAATTTATTTCATTGCATTTAAAATGTTCTAATTTATTCTGGTAAATGAATTTTTTTTATTTTATGGTTAGTGTGAGTAATATTCCTGCTTTTATTCATCTATAAAACTGCCAAACTCAATTCGCAAATCTTAGTACATTATTGTGCCTGTTGATTTCCTTAAACTTTGTTATAATTAGGAAATTTCAACTCATTTTAGGATATTTAATAGTGACCAGTTCAGAGATCTTGCTTTGAAAAATATATGCGTTCGAATATTCATATGGACCTTGTTATTACCGGTTTCGAACAAGGAGGATACATTCTAATCTTGGTTTTAAAACTATAAGACTTCCCTTGAGAATAAAAAGTGATAATTCTGCTACTTTTGTTGTCTTTCGTCGATTAAATATTTAAATTTTGGTTTCTGTTAATATATTTTATGAAGCAGCCAAAGATCGGGAAAAATGAGTCGGAAGCAGAAGGAGGTGATGGTAAATTATATGGCCGACCACAGGAGTTTGGCTCTTGGCACCTTTGAGGGCCCCTTGGTAAAGGTGGCGATGGAAGAGAAGTGGAAAGAATTAATGGGCATTTTAAGCCTTCATGGGCCGGGAATAACTGCGGAGCAGTGGAAAAAGAGTAATGCAAATATGTGAACTTAATGAATACATCCACGTACCCCCAAGATTCATCTAACCCTTTCACTTCGTTAACACAGGCTTGGAAAGATCTAAAAAATAAAGCTCGCTCTAAAAATGCCAGGCTAAATAGCGAAAGGACCATCACTGGCAATGAGGCGGTAGGTTCCTCAATTCCAATGTGTTTTTTCTTATTCAAATTTCGTAACACGTGCCCCAAGGGCCTTAAGTACTTCGGACCAAAATATGTATTGTGTGGGCTATAAAAGGACCATTTTTGAAAAACGCAAAAGTAAAGCCCTTATGAGCCAAATTTTCATTTGTTTTCACCTATCTCTAAGCGTTTCTGAAATATGGTCCCTCGCAATGCGATCCACTGCACACCCAGCACCGCGGCGGCGCACCGCCGAGGTAAGGCCAGCACCATTCCCTTCCGCAGCTAGAGACTTCCCCTCCAGCCCCCCCCCCCCTGCGGGTAGGGGGAATGAGAATACTCCCGCAGTATCCCTGCTTGTCGTAAGAGGCGACTAAAAGGGCGGGGAGAACACCCCGATAACAAACCCAGAGCCAACAAGGGTTGAGCCCGGACAGTGTTGTGGGTCAACTGTCTGTGTGCGGCCATACCACCTGGCCTGCGATCCACCCGCATGTTTGCCGTGTGCGGAGACCCGTAAGGAGGAGAAGGGGATCCTGGAGGGCGAGGTCCGTGGTTCCCAGCCGGGTGTCGGATGCCCGGTATGGACTACGGGCCAATACCCCTCTTCGGCCCTGGATTCGCTGTAAACGGGCGGCCGGGAGCTAGCCACTCCCGGTCAATCGGCTTCCGTGGCGTTCAGCTTAACGGTGGCGAGTGCCAGGGAGGTGGGGGTCTGCGTAAGGCGGTCGGAGATGTACGGGTTTGGTGGGCCCGTGCATTAAAGACCCAACCCGAAACAGACAACCACCTCTAGGGTGCTATATCCCCTCGGGTAGCCCTGGCGACCGCACCGGTTTGCGGTGCGGCGTCCCAAATGTGTGGCTCCATGGTGGGTGGGGAGCCCGGGGGATGAATCAAGTTTAGGTATGGCGGATGAATCCCTTCCACCACCTAATAGATCCCGTCCGGAAACGGGCGGGGGAGTTAACGTTCCCGGCGCTAGTCAGCGCTATTTAGTGATGAGGTGTCAGAAGGAAGGGGAGAGCCTGAAAAAGGTGTCTCCCTTCCTTATACGTAAAGTTCTGTCTGGTTTTGTTCCTGGGGAACTAAAATCTGCCAAGAAACTTCGCGATGGCACACTGCTCATCGAAACGGCTTCGAGGGGTCAAAGCGACAAGCTCTTGAAAATGGAAAAGCTTGGCGAAATTCCGGTTAAGGTCGAGGTGCACCGCACCTTAAACACCTGTCGGGGAGTGATTAGTCACTATGACCTTTTGTACGTAGAGATCGACGAGATCAAGCGAGAGATGGCCTCTCAGGGAGTCACCGATGCTCGTCGACTCACTACAAAGCGCAACGGAGAAAGAGTAAACACAACGTCTGTTGTACTCACGTTCGCGCGTGACCAACTCCCCGACAAGGTGTTTGTTGGTTATGAATCGGTCCCAGTGCGGCCATTCATACCGGCACCCATGCGATGCTACCAGTGCCAGCGATTCGGCCACATGGCCACACGGTGCGAGGGCAAGGCCACCTGCCCCCGCTGCGGCCTGGAGAAGCATGAGGGTGCGGAGTGCATAGGAGACCCACTTTGCGTCAATTGCGAGGGTGCACATCCCGTGTACTCTCGTAATTGCCCAAAGATGATGGAAGAGCGAAAAATAATGGAGATAAAGACGGTCGATAAAATCCCCTACTTTGAGGCTCGGAAAAAGTATAGAGCACAAGTTGCTCCTACTTTCTCCAAGTCATACGCTCATGTCGCCTCCCCTCGAATAGCCAAGGTCACAATCTCGACACAGACGGAATATAATGAGAGCCCGAAAACAAAATCCTCTGTGCAAAAAGCGGCCACGCCGGCTAAGGCCACATATCCGGCAAACAATACAGCAACCACCGGTCCGGGTTCTTCTAAGAAGAACCCCAACAAATCTACCACCGGGGCCACGCAAACAAAGCGTGGGAACTCCCAATCCCCTCCCCCATCTGGTAAGGTTCGAAAGAGCCAACCAGAGCCAATGGAGGAGTGTCTATCAGACACAGAAATACTCCAATTTGGCAGTAAGGGGAAGAAAAACCGCATTAAGCGCTGATCTTCCCAAAGTTTTAACTGCTCGTATTTATTGTTTTAATCCCTTTTTATTTTTTTATATTTATATATATTTATATATATTTATATATATATATATATATTTATATATTTATTTATTTATTTATTTATTATGGCTTTTATAATGCAGTGGAACTGCAACGGTTTTTATAGGCACAAGGAGGAGCTGGCCATTTTAATTCGAGATTTTAACCCTTTTTGCGTTTGTCTTCAAGAGACGCATTTTAAAGACACAGACAATGGGATTTTAAAACATTTTAACGTTTTTAGACATGACGACACCAGCGGCCAACGAGCCCAGGGTGGAGTGGCAGTTGCTATTCGGGAGGCCCTTTACACCTCCCGAATACAGCTAAATACACCGTTTCAAGCGGTGGCGGTTACGGTGCACGCTCCGGAGGCGATTACGTTATGCAACGTTTATCTGCCGGAGGGTGCACCGGTCACCCGTTTTAATCTAGAATCCCTGGTGCACCAGCTGCCTCGGCCTTTTATTTTACTCGGGGATTTTAACGCTCATGATCGTCTATGGGGAAGCACTGCGGTGCAGTGCAACCGCAGGGGACGCATTTTATCAAGTTTTATTTTAGATTTTAACCTAGTTCTATTGAACAACGGGGAGAAGACCCGGTTTAACTCTTTCAATGGTGATTTCTCCGCCATTGATTTATGCATCTTATCGAGCAGTTTAACCAATAAAATATCTTTGTCTGTACACGAAGATCTTTGTGGTAGCGATCACTATCCCCTTTTAATTTTTAAGGAGGGAATTTTTAACTCTGATTTTATCCGACCAGGCAACTGGATTGTCCGGAAAGCCGACTGGCCTTGTTTTAAAAGTAATTTTAAATACACGTGCGATGCAAATCGCGATAGCGCTTTTAATGTAAAATCACTGACTAACAGCATCATCAACGCCGCCGACAAGAGCGTACCACGGTCTCGGCGCATCATGTCGAGAGCTCCCGTGCCATGGTGGAATGATGACTGTGCTAAAGCCATCCGGCAACGCAAGAAGGCGTTGCACATATTCAATAAATATCCCACTCAAAACAATCTGTCCTCTTTCCGGCGTCTGAGAGCTAAAGCCCGTCAGGTCGTGAAGGAGGCAAAGAGGGCCTCTTGGATGAATTTTGTTTCTGGTGTCAATATCAGCACACCACTTGCACAGGTTTGGCGCAAGGTGAAGAGCATTTCGGGAAATCATCAGCAGCTCGGTGTCTCCTTCTTAAAAGTCAGAGGAAATGTGGTTACTTCTCCAGCTGCCATCGGCGAGATATTCGGCCAGTTAATCTCAAAGACGAGCAGCGATGAAAATCTTGATCCTGCCTTCCGAACGATTAAGCAACGGTTCGAGAACATTCCTATCGGCTTCCAGGAGACGCGGACAACGGCAGATTACAACCTCCCCTTTTCCTTGTGGGAGTTGAAATCTGCCATCGATGACTCCCACGACACCTCTCCAGGACCAGACGGGGTCCACAATGCTTTTCTCCACAACCTCCCGGAGACAGCGCTGCAGGAAGTCCTGCAGACGTATAATCAACTGTGGGCAGAAGGTAACTTTCCTTCGTCCTGGCGGGAGTCTGTCATTGTCCCTATACCCAAACATGGGAAAAATAGAGCTGACCCGAATTCTTACCGGCCAATATCTCTCACCAGCTGCCTGTGCAAGTTAATGGAGAGAATGGTGAACCGGCGGCTCGTTTGGTGGTTAGAGCGCCGGAACCTTCTCTCCAGCATCCAATGTGGATTTAGACGGGGCCGTTCCACAATGGACCATTTGGTGAGGATCGACAATTTCATCCAAGAAGGCTTTCTCCTCCGCCAGCATGTGATCGGTGTCTTCTTCGATTTGGAGAAGGCTTACGACCGGGTGTGGCGGCGGAAGGTATTAACGACTTTGCACGAGTGGGGCTTTAGAGGCAATTTGCCGATTTTTATTCAAAATTTTTTAATGCACCGAGTTTTTAAAATTAGAATAGGCCAGTTTTTATCCAACTTTTACCGTCTTGACAACGGAGTTCCCCAGGGATCTGTCTTAAGCGTGACGCTTTTCGCCATTGCGATTAATGACGTCGTAAATTGTATCAAGGCGCCGGTGATAGGCACACTATTCGTGGATGACCTGGCAATTTTCTGCAGGTCATCCAAGGTTGTAACTGCGTCCCGAATGGTCCAATTGACATTAAACAAACTGGACCAATGGACCCAAAGGAACGGATTTCGGTTCTCCTTTGAGAAGACCAGGTGCGTCCACTTCCACAGGAGAATAGGAATCCAAATGCTGCCCACACTATCCCTTGGAGGAAGAAATCTTCCTTTCGTCCAGTCGGCCCGCTTTCTCGGTATGACACTCGACTATAGGCTCAATTGGCGAGAGCACATTCAAAATTTAAAGACAAAATGTCTGAAATCGCTAAACGTGTTAAAGTTTTTAAGCAACACATCGTGGGGAGGAGACCGCACAACATTGCTCTTATTGTACCGCACATTGGTTCGTTCTAAACTAGACTACGGTTGTTTTGTCTATGCGTCCGCCCGCGAGTCATACCTGCGAGCATTGTCCCCCGTGCACAACGCGGGGTTGCGACTCTGTACGGGGGCATTTCGGACAAGCCCTGTCATAAGCATCTATTCTGATGCAGGGGAGCCTCCTCTATGCCACCGAAGAAACGCGCTTATGTGCAATTACGCCTCCAAAGTTTTATGCATGACGGCACACCCATGCTTTAACATACTCTTTAAACCACGTTTTTTAGATATTTTTAACCGACGGACGAAGGCCACTAGGCCCGTCTGCGTACGTTTCAACGATTTTATTCGTGGGTGTGATTTCAGTATGCCTGAAGTGTACCCTGTATCTTACGCAACCCACCCTCCCTGGTTAACACCCGCTCCTGTGGTTAATACAGTCCTAAGCAAACTACCAAAATCCTTTACAACTTCCTTGGAATACCAACGTCAGTTTTTAATGTTTCTGAGTAATCACTCCGATTTTCTTCCTGTGTACACTGACGGATCAAAATCGGAGTTGGCCTGTGCCTGCGCAGCGTTCTCGAGTACCCAAGGAGCCGTCAAAGCGAAATTAAATCCGCTGTGTAGTGTGTACACAGCGGAACTATTCGCCATGAAGATGGCACTCGAAACTCTATGTGACGGAGGTGGCTCCTTTGTTATATGCACCGATTCCCTGAGTTCCTTACAATCAATTTCCGGTTTTTCGCCCATGCACCCGATCATTCAGGATATACATTCGTCCCTGCTGTCTCTCAGCAGAAAGGGAGTACTTGTTTGGTTCCTTTGGGTCCCGGGGCATGTGGGAATAGCCGGAAATGAAAAGGCAGACGCTTTGGCCAAAGAAGCTCTGAACGAGGCGGAGTGTAAGTCCACGCTGGTACCTTACGAGGACCTACAATCTTGCCTGAGACAGGTAGTCCAAGGGCAGTGGAAGGAATATTGGCGCACTACACACAATAATAAACTCCGCGACATCAAGCCGGTTACGTCAGTGTGGCCCTCTTCCGTCAGGAATAGCCGAAGAGAGGAAGTCGTCATCACACGTTTGAGGATAGGGCATTGTCCTCTGACCCACTCATTCCTCTTCACGGAAGAGAAACAACGACCTCAGTGTGATGACTGCAACTGTCCTCTCAGCGTTCGGCATATCCTGACGGAGTGTGACAAATACCGTGACGCGCGAAGGCGGCTAAACTTAGGGGGAGACCTAAAATCCGTCCTAGGAGACGACCCTAATGCTATAAGCCGAGTTATCAAATATCTGAAAGAGACGGGACTATACAGAAAAATATAATTCACTTTTTTAATAATAAATCACTGTACTCAATTTTTTAATAAGTGCCATAACTATGATAGACAATTTTTATTATTATTACTGTTACATTTATAAATTTTACTACTAAGAATGGGTAGTGGTGCAAAATGACCTAGCCGTCGACGCACCCTACAAGTTTTAAACCTACCTACCTACCCTCCAGCCCCTCCCCGCCCCCGACTTAGGGTCAGTGGTCTCGGTGAAAAGATCTGTATTTAAACTGCAGAATTTTACCATGTGTTTTTCTTTGGTATCATGGTTAATAGCATTACATTCAACAATGTCACTTTTGAGACTATCAATTTAATGATTCTTTGATGGTTACATGCTTATTGATGCTTTCGTTTATATTGTTATCCTTTCTATAGCAGTTCAATCTTGACTTTCGATGCCGTAAGAATACTTTCGATTTTGAATTCGGCAGAAAACTGTCCATCACAATTCCAGAAATTGACGTTCCCCCTTTGCCGGATCCAAATATGTATCTTACCATCTCACACGCCAAGGTCGTCACTCCGAGTCACTACTCTCTTAAGGAACTGGGAGCGAGGAAGTAAGGCGATACGTAATCTTGAAAGATTTTGCAAGAGGAAAGAAGAGATAACGAATGGGCCAGCAAATAAAGTTCATCACCACTTTAGTCAAAAGCGATCGTATGTAAGAAAGGACGCGGCAGTAGCTGGAGAACAGGAAAATGGACGAAAAAACCTCTGAACCATCTTCCGGTGTATCCATTTATTACAACAGGGAGAAAGGGAAACAACGGAAAACGGTATAAAAACCACGGAAAAGAAAAAAAGGTTTCCAACGCGCGAATTCACATTCATCGCACGCGATACTTCCATTAACTGAACACTATTAGTGGTTAATTACAATTAATTCACATCGTGTAAACAATTCGTAAAGATTCGCAATTTGCTACTCTTAGAGCCATTCGTTAGGGGAGCCTCAATTACAAAATTAAGCGGGAATTGAACGCATTAAAAATACTAATTTTGAAATTAGTTGCAAATATTTTCTTGTGGCTGAGTTAATTTGAAACAATTATCTTGCAAAGTCAATCTAAAAAAGCCACTGGCAAGATATAAACAAGATACCATTACACATACGTACAATTGCATTTCAGCAACATTAATAATGAAAGTAGGGAAATATATTTATGCGAAAATAATAAATAAATATGAGTAGAAGTAGTAGTTTTGAATTTTGCGTGCGTCCACAGCTGAGGTCATTTTGCATTATCCAAAATTAATTTATACAACCAAAAACTTAAATGTCTGTAAAAGAGTGCAATGCTGAATTGAATTGATATCGATCAAAGAATAAATATATACACAGATAGTGGTAGCATTATATTTCATTAAAAATGCTAGTTGCTTTCATACAATGTAACTCGGGATAGACAGTCAAAGTCATTCCCTAGGATTTGTTTTAGGTCTCATCTAATGCATAGCCTCTCGCCTGCCTCCCAGCACTTATCACACTGTCGGGAAGCGTCGCACGTTGAGGGGGCAGTCGAGGTCATCACGCAGAGGCGGGTTATTCTCTTCTGTGAAGAGGTATGAGTGGGTTAAGGCGCAATGACCGATTCTCAGCCGGGTCATGACTACTTCCTCTCTACGACTGTTCCTAACGGAAGTGGGCCGCGCTGGCGTTACCGGTTTTATGCGACGCATCTTGTAATTCGTCACGTCTGCCCAAAATGTGCTCCACTGTACTCTGTAGGATATTCTGTAGGTAGTAGCAGCCGTATTAATTTTTAGGGAGCGTCGAAGGCATGATCATTTTACACCTTTACCTGTCAGAAATATAGATATCTATTCATATCCGTAGAAAGTAGATCGTCTAAAAACAAGGTATTGGGCTTATCTATTGCTTCGTCAAATCCCAGTTTTGTTTAGAAGTAAAATTACACCGCTGAGATCATTGGGGTCATCACCTAGAATGGTCCCTAGGTCACTCCTAGTGCTCAGTCGGTTACGAACGTCCCTTCGTTACCGTAGGGTAGCCTGCAGGTCCTGATGACGTACCAGTGTCGACGTCTGCTCATAGATGTGAAGTTTCCTTCGCTGCTGCGTCTACGTTCTTATTCCCCGCGATTGCCAAACGTCCAAGGACACATAGAAAGAGAACTTTGGTTCCCTTCCTGGAGAGGGATACTAGAGTACTATGTGTATTCTGGAAAATTGCAGGAATGAGAAAATGTCCAGAAATAGATTGCAGTGCGCTCATTAGCCTGTGCAGATGGCAAAGGACTCGGTAGCATCCCAAATTCCATTAAGAGCCATCTTAATGGTTAACAGCTCTGCAGTGTATATGCTACACGTCGTGCTGAGCCTAGGCTGGATGACTTCGTGATGGAACGAGGTAACCGCGCACGAACAACCTCAATACTTATGGAACAACATAAGTACTTATGAAATGCTTATAATATTTCTAAAATTATAAAATTAAAAATATTTATATTTACTGTACTATAGAATAGATTTCAAGTTAAATAATATTTTTAAATTTAAATAAAAAATTAAATAATATATCTAAAAGTAAATAAAAAATAAACAATATCACAAAGGGAGAGGGAGAGTAAACAAGAGGACAATGGCGGACACCTAAAGAAAAAGAAGCAGACGAAAACCAACAACGGGACGATAAAAAAAGAAGAGGGAAGAGGATTAAGGAGGAAGCGGGCGCGAAACCTACAGACGATTAAAAAGGAAGAAGAAGAGAGATTGAGGAGGAGGCCGGTGCGAACCAAGGGGAGGACGAAAGGAAAACAACCTCAATCGATCCAACCATGAATACGGGGATGAAGTCGGGTAGGCGAAAGATAAATTCATTATTAAGACACTGGTACTCTATTAGAGCAGTGGTGTACCTTTGTGCTATGAAGCAAGGGTCATACGGATTTTAAGGGGCGGAATTATCCAGGGTGGCTAACTGGAGTATTGTCATGAGTCAATTGTTTAAAACGAATGCTGAGCGGCTTGTTGGCTTCTGTCCTTCTACTAAAAACATTTCCACGTTGATTTTTCCACATCTGGATTACTGCTGCCTAGTTTATTATGACATTACTGAAGAGCTAAACTTAAAACTACAACGGCTAATGAACTCATGTGCCAGATTCATTTATAACAAAAGAAAATCTGAACATATCAGTCCCTACCTACGAGAACTTGGGTGGCTAACAGTCACTCTTGGGAGAAAATATTTCTTGGGATTGTTTATTTTTAGATTATTCCGTAATCATAAGCCAGCCTACCTGCTTGATATGTTTCCTAAAAGACAAACAACTGCATGCTCCTTAAAAGTTAGACAACAAACATATTTTTACTACCCACCACACAAGAGCAATGTATATGAAAAATCTTTTGTTGTTAATGCCATAAAATTATGGAATTCCCTACACACGACCCTAACCTGTACGCAACCCATACTTTCTTTTAAAGATAAATACTGGGAATATCTATTTAAAACATTGCATAACTAAGTCTGTCCCACCTTTGCATATAATTGTAAAATATAATATGTAATACAGAACATTTTGACTTATGTATATATGTATAATACTTCATGTAATTGCTTATTGTCTTGTTAAATGCCGACTGGTGTATATGTTTAATTTGCATTGTTTTTCTAAGGTGGCATTGCCACAGAAAAGATATAAAATGTATTATTATTATTATTATTACTAAAAAGTTCTGAAATCTGGGGTTAAAAATTATTTTAAAACAAAGGTGGTTTCGAAGCTAAAACCTTAGCCCCACATGAGCACATGAAAATATTTATGCGGTACGACAACGGCGGCTCCCCGGCATCAACACATGCTGGGGACCGGACTGGTCCTGAAGTGCCAGTGGTTATCCGGAGCCTTGCGTTGTGTACTGTTGTCGAAGGTTTCAGGTAGAAATCGCGGCTATATGCATATAAGAATGACCCGTGGTCCAGTTTGAGTCATTCGAGTGCACGGTAAAATAAAACAGGGAATTGGGATCAGCACCCCAGTATGAGTGGCTTTAATATTTTAAAGATTTAGCCAGGAGGCTTTTACCTCTTAAAATCCGGATATTCTCGCGCCAGTTATGTCGTTAGTGCAACGATGTTATTTTTCCCTACTTATGAAGAGATACAAGAGCGGTTTGGATGCCTATTACGATTGGGTGCATGAGAAAGAAGCTGGAAATTAACCGTAGTGCGCTCATTGAGTCGGAGCATATAACAAATGATAGGCTAGTACCGTTGATTCCGCCGGAAGCCGATATTAAACAGCTCCACTGTGTAAACACTACATAGCGGGCTTAGTCTAACTTGAATGACTCCGTGATGGGTGGAGTACATCGTAACAGGCACACTCAGAACACCCATCGATCAACATAAAATAATGTTCTTCCGAAATAATAAAATACTTCAGTAAGAACGTCAAGTTTCCGGTTAGAATGGCACTGGAAAGTGCCTTTCTTAAATCTGGCATGAATTGCTTCGGTAGTTCGTCTCATTACTTGTCTTTATTTCCAGGGCTCTTCAATATTAGAATCTTCGCTGGTATTCACTAGCACTTAAATTGGTTGTGTAGTTTTACGCGCCATTTTTGTCAGCCGGAAACTAAAACATCCCATAGGTCATGGCTATGCAAACGTAACATTATTGATCAATAAGGTTCTTTTTTTCCTTGCCTGGGAACAATTATTTTCAATTACTGGGATACTCAATTCCACTACTGTTCTTACTTGATGCTGAATCATCATTTCTATAGCATATGAGAAAGATCAGTCTTTAATGGAGAATCTGAAGAAGAGAAAGATCAGTCTTTAATGGAGAATCTGAAGAAGAATTCACTGGTGATTGCACCGGTTTCGCATTTGAAGTCTTGGGATAGTGGCCCATTTTGTATATTGTATCGTGAAAAAGCTTTGTATTCATCTAAAATATTTTCATCGGGTGGTGATGAGTTTATTGGGTGGCAGGCATGAGTTGAAGCATGAGATCAGTTATCTTTCAGCCTAAATTGTATGAACGTACATTTTACTCGCTGCCCAAAAATACTAGTTCGAATTTTGACTACTTGAATTACGTACTTATCGCTTGCTTGCGTTTTTGCGCCCTTTTCTCCTGTTTCTTTGACGAATTACAAAAATGCATTCCATTATTCATCTTGCCACTCTTAAGTTAGACCACGCACAAAAATAACTTCATCCGTACTAGTACAGCGAGTAGCAGGTCCATATATCTAGAAGTCCATATATACCCTTTAATGCCCGAATTATTTTCCCTGGAAATTATTTCGAGATTTTTACAATAAACATATTTTGGCAACCAATAGGCATTGTTATATTAATTTTTGTAATATCTTTTACAGTTTTTGTAAAATCAGCTGTTCTATGTATAGAACGCTGGGCGTTTAGAGCAAAAAAGTTTTTTATTATCAATGGAAATATTTATTAGGTGCATATAGCTAGTTTTTAAGTAGCATTGTGTTACATATATGTTGATTTTAGGATTTTAACAAAAAATACAATTACATCATAAATACTGTAAGTAAAACTCAAATAGCGATTACATCTTTGCACAATTAGAATTGCCTTTCAGCTGTAATTTCATGGAAATGATGACGAGTCCTATTTTTGTTAGGTATTTAGAAAGTTCCCAAAACTAAACATGCTAAGAAAATACACCTTGACATTCACGCAATAACCAGTTTTTTGTTTATGCAATTGCCACCGTATATATTCAGACAATAATATCTTTTAAAATTCATAAAATTTGGTACATTCCACCTACCTACGGGAAACATCTAATGCACAAGGTGACTCCGCACTTTCTGCAATGCGTTAGAGGTTTGCCGATACAGCATTTATATTGACAACGCCTCTGTTTGTCCGTTTTATCAATAATATGATCTTTTCCATCACATCTTATGTCATCAAAAACGCTGACTCTGGAAATTGAAGGCAGAGTCAATGGCCTTCCTCTTTCTTGTTTCCTTCCATTCCCTAATTTTAAATAACGAACGGCGATGGCCCTCCTGAATTTTTTGATCGATATAGATTTCTTACCATGAAAATCACGGTACATCATATATACATTGACAATTGACATGTCAATAATTCTGGTAAGTAGTATACACAATACCATTTCTTGCCCTTTATTGCGATCGCATGCTTTTCAAGTAACCAGTCATGTTGGTCCACACCGCCCATATATTTATTGTAACTGTTTATAAGGGCAGGTTGTGGCACGTAAGTTTTGGCTCCTTTTTCCTTGCACAATCTCAACACTTATACACAAGGCTCTAAAGAATCGAAATTCGTAGCCACTGCAACATATTTATTATCTTTCCATCTCACAATAAATATTTCACTGCTTTTTTCAAATCTGTGATCAGTGCTTCCTCTAGGATATTTTTCCAATTCTCTGGGATTCATGAGAGAGAACTGTCCCATTCTATTTTCTCTAATCGTCTCCGTTGCTCTAAATTCTTTTTCCCTCAACTCAGCAAGCAGTGCAAAACTATTTCATGACTCGAAGGATCATCTATCACCGAAAGCATTTGATTCACAACTCGAGTTCCTAAGAGGTCTATTGTTATGATTCTCCGTTTCTTTATCACAACAAAGAGAGAAATTATAGCAATAACCATTTTCTCCACTCTCTACGGTCAAGCCCCTGGCCGGAAATCAGGGGGTCCGGGTTCGAGTGCCGGTTAAGGCGAATGATTTTTTTCTCTCTGGAATATTTGCTATAGTGCAATTTCAGCGGGTAACGCCACTTAAGTTTTCACGGCTAGTACGTGATCTTTAAATTCGATATAAGTAAGTACCTTAGTGTTTCAACGTCGGCTTTAGCCTCGTGGACGGTGGCGCTATGCGCACGACTTCGGCTGCTTTGTGACATTGATATGTCTAGCAGTTCGTGAACATCTTGTTCCTTTAGAGCTCTATAATTTCTCAACTGGTAGAGCACCTGGCAAGAAATCAGGGGGTCCGAGTTCGAATCCCGGTCATGGCGAATGATTTTTTTCTCTGTGGAATATTTGCTATATTCCAAATATGTGTTCCTGCTCATGGCATTTCGAACAATTGGAACACCCAGGTCTTCTTGATCACTCCAATAATATCGCTCACTTGACAACGTGTGGTAACCAGAGAAAATCAGAAATCCAATGAAAACTTTTAGATCTACCTTTGATAGTAACCAACCTACCATTGATGGTAGGTTGGCCGAGTGTGGGTTGAGGAAATCACAATGGTTGGGGGGCCGATAAAATACCCTTTATCGTCCCCTTATCTTGTCTTACATTGTAGCAAAACGTACCCCGAAGAATAATTTTAAAGTATGCTTTTATAACAACAAAACCATAGGTAACTTACTGAACAATGCCAATGACGTTTTAGACCCTAATTTTAAATCAGGCATATACAAGTTGAAATGTGTTAATTGTGAATCTCATTACATTGGCCAAACGGGACGAAACTTCAAGAGCAGAATTAAAGAACATAAGACAAGCTGGAGGAACACGGATGACTCGTCGGCCTTCGCCCGACACCTCTGGCAGACGGGGTACCGAAGCGGTTTTGACCCAGAAATACTGCAGTTTACTGGGAAAGGAAGGAAGATGGATGCCTTGGAGATTAGCCTTAATAGAAAAGACCTTCTCAATGACATAACCTTCCCAAACCCATCACCAATACCATATTACTCATCACCTTAAACACTCCTCTCCCCCCTCCCTCCCCCCATCCTCGTGATTTCCTCGACCCCACACTCGGCCAACCACAACCAGTAGCACTCCCCTAGTATATAAACCTGTGTTCTGTTGACAATTCTTAATGTACCTGAGGATGGCTTGACGGCCGAAACCGGTAGTTCCATTATTAAAACTGTGGAAGTCACAGCGATTTTTTCATTGTCATTTCCAATTTATGACAGAGATATTCACCGTATATAAAAAGTTCATAAAAAACAGGAAATGTTTTTATAAATAACTGCAGTAAGTGAAAGTTACATTAAACTAAATATAACGCTCTTAGTAAATTACCGGTCTTTAAGTGTAACAAAAGTTTTTACAGCGTACGTTGCCTTCGTAGTCACCGCGTAAGGAGAAAGCCGTTTCACAGACTAGCAATAGGCACAGAACTGCAGCACAGGAAGGAATGCTAAAATTTTAAATAATACATTCGATGTCTTGTATTATATTGTTGAGGGAACTTAGTAAGAAGTCTAAGAAAAACAACGAGCCCTGTAACAGTCCATGCCCATACTACGCTACAATGCATGCAGTCTACCCAACGCCCAGCGTCCTACTAATAGGATAGTGATATTTATCGTCAATTTTTTCTTAAAAAAACAAGGATTATTTTAAAAATAACTGCAACTAATGTAAGTTGCATTCATAAACTCCTAAGCACTGCATAAATAATAAGTTCTCAACTTTGTTAGAAGTTTTTATGGCATATATGTTACTTTTTTAGTCGCATTGCGATATGACAGCAAAGATTCAGAGACAAACAAAAGTCGCAGAACTGAAGCACAGAAACGAATATTGTGTAGAATGGCTTCATCTACATCTACACGATACCCTGCAAGCCACCGCTAGGGTGTGTGGCAGGGGGTGAAGATCACCAAGCTTCACCGCTTCTTAGGCAACAATATTTCAGCATTGTAGCGGGTGTTAGGTGAGAAAACACTGAAATACAGTGTTTCCTATATATAAGACGCTGGGCGCTAATGGGTTAAGAATATTAATATTTTGTCAGTTAAAACTTCGTCATTTGCTTGTATTTTTCGCAGGTGACCACAGGTATATTTACACGCATATCTTGGTATCTATCACACTTCGTTTCACAGCGGCAGAGAAAGTCTTCCCTCCCGATAAGGACGCGACCGCGAGGCATTAGGCGAGGACTTTGGACGGATGTTGTCGATTCCCCGCCGATAAAGGCCTCCCTGCCCCTCCCCGCTCCAATCAGCGCGGGCGGGACCCCGCCGAGCTGACTGGAGGCACGCACTCCCTCCGAACCATCTAGTGAGCTCGAATATTTAGTGATACGTTCGAAGCACGACCGAAGGCCGCCTGTCGAGCACATCGCTGCAAAGTGCCAAGCCTACAAAGTCCTGCTGCCCATTGGACCAACCGTATCGCATCATAAAAGGTACGGCACACATAACTGATTTCCATTGACTGACTGAATTTCGTAGCGCCACGGAAGAAAATGTTATCCCTACGTCATTAAGAAAAACTCATATAGTATTTATTTCCTTAATTTTTAAATACATAATCAAAACATCGCGACCGACCTTTGTAATATATATAGCTTTCGATTTCGGCTGTGTCAACAAAGGGGCCATTTGGCGCAACCCACTCCTAATACTTACCGATTTAAATTCAACACGTAAAAATTATTTAATTCAAAAAGGAAAACAACCTCACCAAATTCAAAATGGCTATTCAAATTAGGGTGACATATCCAAATTTTGCGAAATACAGAATACCAGTTACTTCACGTTTCATTGACTCTTCAACCATCGTATTTATCGACCCTACAAAAAGCCTCCGAATCTTCAAACTTTGAGTGATTATCAGACACAACTGTTGCGTTATTCTTGGCGCTTATCGTCACGACGGAATATCTTCACTATCGGATTTTATTCCTGCCAGTGATGGGGAGTAACTGATCTACCGGTAGTGATTATTTTTTACGTAAGTTTTACTTGCTGTCGTTCCATTATTAAAAAAGGTAACTTGTAAAAATGTAACCTGCTCATAATTTTCTGAAGTTAATTGTTACTTTCTTGATTTGTACTTAGCATGACAATTTCATTCTCAATTTTGGCCGATACTCTTCTACTTTTTGAGGCCGATGGCTCCGGCAAATTGGTAATGAAGCCGGGAGTTGGTTTGATATTTTGTGATTTTGAACATTCTT
Source organism: Platycnemis pennipes (assembly GCA_933228895.1). Classification (NCBI taxonomy): domain Eukaryota; kingdom Metazoa; phylum Arthropoda; class Insecta; order Odonata; family Platycnemididae; genus Platycnemis; species Platycnemis pennipes. The sequence goes on along the minus strand of OW121855.1, from coordinate 112,616,528 downwards.
TGAAATCTTATCTTCCCATGATTGCGTCTTGCCGAATATTTTCCTTCGGCAAACTGCCATGGCCGACTTTGAAGTGGTCCCTTTTGGGTATTTAGTGCCATATTTTTATTTGGTTTTAGGCGAAGGCGTAAGCGTCATAAATATGACTTAGAGATACAGACATGGCATTTAGCTTTCGTAAGGTTATATACTTTAATCTGTGCATGTATCTTAAATTATTAGGCATAATTTAAGGACCTCAGTGGGTGATTTAAACCAAATGAAATTCCTCTAACACAACCGTCAAATCAAAGCCATTGTATAGCACAGACCGGAAGCCAAAACAAGTGAGCTATGGGTGCATCCCATTACTGACTAGAAAGGACCAATTACTAGTTACTACATGGTTTTCGACATCTAGTTAGTCATCCTCTAGATGTTGTGGTCTATATTTCTTTGACACACCTTGGATTAAATTCATTGTGTTATAAAACAATCTCGTAGGTAACTGGGTTTAGTGTTCAATCCATTGCTTAGATATGAAAACTTATCTGTGAAAAATATGGACAATTAACTCACTGGAGCCACTAAATGTGTATCAACTACAGTGCTACTATTACTCAAGTAGGGAAATTGATAATATTGGTAAAATACTTGTATTAAATACAGTGCGTTAAAATAATAACTTGACATAAAATACAGCATGCAATAGATCCCCAGGTATAATTTAAGGACCTCAGTGGGTGATTTCCACCAATTGAAATTCCTCTAACACAACCGTCAAATCAAAGCCATTGTATAGCACAGACCGGATGCCAAAATAAGTGATCTGTCCCACCCAGTTGTATATTTTTATCATCATCATCATTGGTCAACAATCATAGGATTGGTTTGACGCAGCTTTCTACTCAATTCTTCTATCGGCCAACCTTTTCATTGTGACGTAATTCTTCTCTTTTACATCCCTCACTACCTGCTCTATGCATTTCATACGAGGCCTGCCTTTTCCAATCTCCCTGTTCACTTCTACATCGACGATAGTCTTCATCAGGCCATCGTGTCTCAAGATATGGCCGATTAAGTTGTTAAATAACTGTAATCTACTTTTAACAGTACCTAGTTAGATTTTTAAACAGTAACTGGGATTTGTAACCAATAACAAATTTAGAATATGTAAACGAATAACAAATTTAGAAAATGTAACCAATAACAAATTTGGAATATGTAACCGATAACAAATTTAGAACTGTAACTTACTACAGTTACTTTTTTGGGTTCTTCCCATCTGTGATTACTGCTTACATCAGCTGTGTTTATTAAACATTCTTCCTTAAATCAGTTCGGGGCATATCGCCTAATTTGAAATCCTTAAGACTGTCTGAATTTATATTCTTCCCGAGTATCCAAAGAGGACCGAAAATTTATTTTAATGCCAATTTCCTGCCAATGCCAATGGTCTTCATTTATATCGCTAGTAGATTTCTCCATTTCTTCCGGGTTATCACCGAGTGCGATGAACCTACAGGAAAAGTTTATTTGGTATGTTCTGAAAGCGCAACGCACGCCGTGATAGCCAGAAGTAAATGGAGAAATCTGCAAAACGCGGCCGAAACCTGATGATACATCGCTTATCATTGAGATCTCGCATACCTTACGTATAATAGGGTATAATTACCTTTACCAAATCATTCATGATACAGTATATAATAATCATGTATCAGCACAATATACAGCATAATACTTGGCTCTACTGAATGAAAGGCACTATTTCGTATAAACTCAAACTTTTCTTCTAAACTCCATCACTGCTAGAGTCAGTGTAAATAAAATTGTGGATTACTACTTGGTAGAGTGTTGTAGGTACTCAATATGTCAAAGGTCCATGAAGTACATCCACCAAAAATCATCCTGACTTTATAACTTTCCCATAAACTAGAACTTCGCATTCAGTACACGAAAAGTTTAATGCATATTTCAAACATGAGCGATTCTTTCATCCACTCTTGAGAGCAAATACAGCCGATCAAATTTACAAGCAATTTTGAACGCCTTTATATGATGGCTCTCCGAGGATTTTTTCTTGTCTGAATCCAACTCAAAGTCAAATCAAAGCTACTGAATACCATTGACCGGAGGTCAAAGAAATTAAGCTTTAGGTGCATTCAGCTACTGAATAGAAAGAACCAATTTATGTTCATTTATTCCTTGTATAATAATGTGCACAATCACACACAAATATATCTTTAACTACATTCGTTTAAGAAAATCAAGGAATACAAGGATTATAGGTATACTAGCTACTCAATGATTTTAGACATCTAGTTAGTCCTCTTCTAGATTTTGTGGTCTCTACTTTTCTGATCCACAACATTTGGTAGCTTGTCCCATCACCAGTACCTCTGCCGGCCAAGATATACAAGGGCGAAGTCATCGTAGGATTGCAGACGATCCTGAACAGTTATTATTCCCACTTCACGTCATATACCGAATCCTGTTTGGGTTATCTTATTGTAAGTCATCCGAAGTTTTCTTCCCACAGCAGTTGTCTTTCGTCAAGACATTTATTTCATTTAACAGAGCGGCCGCAAGATAAGTTGTTTTTTTAACTAGCGGTAACAACGAAAAACAAAACATTAATATTGAAATATTTCTAATAATATGACTCCATGGAAATTACATGAATCATATACACGTTAGCCCTTATATTGTGCATGGGACAGATTTCTGTTTTCAAGACGAGAAAGACAATGAGGAGGCTACAAGTTAAACCGGGTAAATAAGCCATTTACCCTATAACAAACTTTCGAGATAAGTCCAAATGTTAACATATTATCACCGCAAAAAATCCTAAAGAGAAACAAAAACATGAAAATAATAATAAAAGGGACAGGACAAAAAATGATAAAACAAATATCTGAGGCAACCACTTGCCATTTCTCTGGGCAGGGGAATCGAGAGACTAACTGGACATCATTTTCGGTCAGCAACGAATAAAATGTAAAAACACTCATGCGTAATCGGAAAATGTGAACTCAGGAGATATATTAAAACTACTATTTATATCTGGTCATATATAACGCTATGCACATAAGATAATATCTCACAATATATTTGTTTCCTAATAACGGTATATATTCTTAGACAACAAAATAATTCATTAGAACATGCGATAAAATAAAAACAAAAATATGAAAGGTTTTTTGGTTGTTTGGTTATTCAGGGGAGGCGGCCGACAGCGGAGGTCATTTGCGCCATTTTCGGATAGTTGGCTAATTGGGTAATGGTAGGAACATTTCAGGTGATGGAGGAAGGGTGGTGAGAAACCCAGTGTCGGTATTAGCCTACTCTTAGCGACAGGCACCAAGGGGACCAGGACTTAACGTCCCATCCGACGGACGGAGTGCTGGACCTGAAATGCCCTCCACTAGGCACTCAAGTGGAGACCAGCTTGATACTAAAAAAATCGCCACTGCCCGGAATGGAACTCGGGTCCTCGGGATGGGAGGCCATTACTCTAAATATTTCTAAATTATTTTTGAGGCGCAATACATTTTTCTGTTCCTATTACTGTCGGCAAAATGACATATACATATTGCTACTCTAAATAATTGCCTAGCAATATGCTACATATTGCTAGGCAATGACAGAACAATTTAAACCCCCTAATATAAAATATTAGTGCATTACAATGAGATTGCTAGATGCGTCATCGGTATCACATAAAACCAAACCAGTTTTTATAATATGTGGATGAAATAATACGAACGTATATCGCTATAAAATTAATTTAGATAGTATAAAGTGTAAAATAAGAAGAGATACCAATGAATCGCGGCGAGTATGTTTCTTACGAGTCTTTCTTGTTGGCTTCGGTTTCATTATTCGATCATCATCACAAAAAAAGCAACACGGGGTACGGAAGGCAATTTAGTCAGAGTTCATAGCAGTAGCAGTATTAGGATTTTAGGGTGCTTCGACGGCTTGGTCTATCGCCACACAGAGAAATTTTCTTTGATAATAGCAATATGGCCCCTATTTAACGAATTAAAATCTTTAAATAAAAGTTACTGTGCTAATATATGCTTAAAATCTGCTTTAGAGTGAATGCACAGGGGGTCAGATTTTTTTGTAAAGTCCGTTTGCCCTTAAAAACCGGATAACAAGGTTGATGGAATCGGGGTCGTTCCCTTGGACTTGCCCTAGATCCCCTTGATTCCCAGACTGTTACGTGGTACACGGTACTTATCGCACTCCGTTATCAGGTGGTGTCTCACGGAAGTGTCACAGTGATCACACCGAGGTGGAGTCTTCTGCTCTGAAAAGAGGAAGGAGTGCGTACGGGCACAGTGCCCTATCCTCATGTGTGAGATCATCACTTCCTCCTTGAGAGTCCTCCCAACCGAAGTGGGCCACACTGATACGTCCGGCTAGATGCTCCGCAATTCGCTCCCGATTCAAGATCGCCATTCAGCCACTCGACACTGAGTTCGTTTTCCGCTTTCTTTCACCCATAGCGTCTTCAGCGATAAGAGAAGCCGAAAACGAGCATAACGCACGTCTGTAAACACAGATAACCCGCGAGTAGCACGATTGGCGGTTACACAGAAAACGTCCACCACAAAGTTATCCAAATCGTCATGACTGCATAACACACAAACATAGTGACACGATTGTAGGCCACAGAATTTTAACCACTGTCGTCCTATGTAACGTTGTCCTTAACCTTGTGCCGAGTTTGACGCACTCGGACAGTCTAACTTGGCATGTAGGCGGTCACCACTTCGAGTAAGACTTCTCAGAATTATATGGAACGTGCTATGCGCTCTCATTGATGGTGAATATCTCTGATAGCGGTTAGGTCACTTCGCCCTCATTTTAACTTTGCAAGCCATAGACAAGACACCAACCAGTCTTTCAAGCAGAACTAACTCCATCTCAACCAACAATTAACACTGAAAAGCATTAGGCCCCTTTACACATTGAAGTACACCACGACGGAAGCGGCTTAAGAGGAATTAGAGGAAGTTAAAGGAATTAGCACGTGTGCAAAGAATTTCAGCTAGACTTGTTAAAGGTCATTATCATAAGGGTATTAGTGTTACGAGTTTAATAGAAGAACTAGGACGGGAATGACTATCAGAACGCAGGTTAAAGTTTAGGCTAAACCTTTTAAGTATATTCGAAGCTAATTTGTTTACAGATGACTTTCGATATATATTAAGAACCCCCTGCGTATTACGTTAGGTTTGATTTGGAAACCAAGATTAGAGATATAGATTGTCGTACCGATAAATTTAAAATGTCATTTGCCCGCGTACCATAAGAGAGCACAATATGCAGAATAGCAAAGGTGGGTAAGAATTTCTAGAGTAGCCTATAGTTTTATTTTTGACGTGATAGAAGAAAACTAACTACAGTTTTGAAATCAGCATGCCTATTTTACTTTAAATCCGCTGAACTCAAAAGAAAGTTTGCTAAAAATTGTTCCCCAGTGTTAAGCGTTATTACATTAGGGTGCCTCGATGTCCACGTCATTTTACATCCTTTGAAAATACCAGCATCTAGTAAAATTCCTTCTTATGGATTTCTTTTAGTTTTGCCTTCCATTAGTAAATTATTGGATAAGGTTAGGTTAGACAAAAATCGTGTTTACTTTTACAGTGTTTTAAATCAATGTAACAGCCTTTTATGTTTCAATGACTGAAAATTTTAAACTGTATTTTAAATGAGATTTCTATCATTGTTTCAAATTCAATGTTTATATAAAGGTAAACCTAATGATTCTTTAACTTTATTTATATAATAGGAATTACAGTTTAGAAAGACCGTATTCTAATTTTTGTACGTCATTGTAAACTGTATATTCACCCTTGAATTAATCTAATCATATCAGTTATGAAAATACGAGCATCAAGTAACATACTTAAGTAACATTCCCTTTTAGTAAAAATTGGCTTGTGTGAAATAATGTGCATTTCCATTTGCATCTTCAATTGAGATTTTTTATTGTTGTTTTAATCCCATGTTTATTTAAGAGTAAACCTTTGGATTGCAAACTTTCATTTATATAATTGGAATTAATGACCAGAATGACAGTATTTTACTTGTGTTTTACATACCATCGTATCCAGTATTGCTTTTGAGATATTTTTTGCCATTGTAGCTCCCTGACGAGTATCAATACTTAAAGGAAGAGTATAGTTTTCCTTGTGAGATATTGTACTTTGTTAATTCCCCTGTACAAAATCATATCAAATCCCTTTCACTCTTATTTGATATGTCACGTTTTTAAGTGTTGAAAATCTTCATTAGGCATATGTAGACCTATTGACACTAAAAAAGGCAAGACCTTCTTAGCGATGTTCTTCAGTTATACTTTTAAGGACACAATTTGGGGACATCGTGGCCCCTTGCAGTGATTTTCTGGCGATTAATTTATCCATCTAATCATGTAGGAACCTCATTCTATTGATCCAATCTAACACCCACTATTTTTTGTCATGACAGGCATATAGAATGGGTGATAGCGGAGTTTTTGTCCGTCCGGCCTCAGTCCCCAAGAAAGTTTGGCTCCGATTCAAATCGTTCCGAATCGAGGATATTCCGGAGAGCAGAAGAGATGAAGCCATGCAACACATGATTGACAACTTCTTCAAGGACGAACCCACATCTGCATTATTACGGAAAACGACTCCTTTCACCGACGCTGACATTAAGAAATTCCTTACGGGTGCCTTGAATGACAACGTATCGCTCTATGCAGTGGACGAGGACAACAACGAAGAAATTGTAAGTATTTTAATATACGAAAAGTAGGCATGCTTGAGGTTGACAGTTTTTGAAATGAAGTCAGCTAAAGGGTCTTCTGGAAACATTTATAATAATCCAAAATATAGTGCTAAAATATGGGTGCACCTTTTGTAAATAGAGATATGAAACGGACAAAACGGAGTAGACACCCATCTAATATTGTAAAGAAAAATGAACAAATCACGGCCCCTTAAGTAGTAATTACGGGGGAAACATGAACATTTCTAAATTGTAGTTTAATAATGGCTGGGAGTCATCATTTCAAAATATTTAATACCATTTAAATTATTATTACTAACATAGGTGAAGACACCTTCGTCGACCGGTCAGTGGTTCAAATCAAGGTCCAGGAATTCTTTCCCTCCGGCAATTTTCAATACGCCTGCCAAGCATAACAGTATCATATTCCTCACAATATGAAGACGTTAATTCTCGGTTTTCATCAGAAGCTTATTGTTAGTAGTAGATTTGGATTTATAGGGTGCGTCGACAACTATGGTCATTTTGCACCTACAATCTAATTTATAACAATAAATATGTAGAAATATAAATATAGAGTACAAATCAAAGGCAGCATAAAAAGTCCAAATTTATGAAAATATATTAGATATCACTTATAAGGTTTGTTTCTTTTAAAAAAGTAATGACATGGCATAGGCGTTCAGCATCGTTGCCTAGAACGTGTTCTAGGTCACCGCTGATGCCTAGCTTGTTACGTGTGTCCCAGTATTTGTCACAATCCGTCAGGGTATGTCGCACACTGAGAGGACAGTCACAGTCATCACATTCGAGGAGGGTTTTTCTCTTCTGTAACAGTAGCTTAGTACCACATAATCAGGAATATTTGAAACTTCCGAGGGTTTAAATAGTCCGGCCGCTAATTTCATTGCATTGCAAAATTTCCGAGAACATGTAGTAGAATTATTAAAAGTTACCACGACGGTTTACGTCATATCCCAATACAATGATACCAATAATTAAGTATAATTATACGAAAAATAAATAATACTATAATTATAACAATTATAAATAAGAGACTTGCTTTCATTACTCTAAATCCTATGGCGGAAGCTGCTCCGTAAATTCACAGGTTTATATAAAAAAATTTCTCAACACCTGTTCACAATGGAAGTAGAGGGCACGGAAAAGGTTCGGGGGTCAACCACCTAAGAAGAGGTCGGAAACAGAAACGTTTTAAGTGCAAAACTGAAGTCAGGGTAAAAACTTAGGAAATATACAAGTAGAGGAAACAAAGTCCGGCGAGATATGGCGGAAGTTTTCTATTCTGGATAAATTAAAGTATTCGGTGGACTCCACAGTAGTTTTATTTATCCATAAATATATGTCTTTAAAGTCGTTATCCACGGGAAAATCGCAACTACTTCTTCATGATCCAGTTCCAATAGCAAGCCGTGCTATATTCCCGTTTGGATGAAATTAGGACGGTTGCTCATATACCACCCACTATATGTTGAAATATATACTTTAAGCTCAGCCCACTGAACTAATTTCAGGCGCTGGCAGTTCATCGATGAACCTGGTTATCACTGGCTTGTAACTTCAAGGGTCAGGGCCTGATTTTCAATGACTGGATACAACAGGATTATTTTTAATGCCTGTGGCTTCCTAAGACTAAGAACACGTCTATTCCTTTATACATGAACACCTTGAAAATTCACATTTCAGCAAGAATTTAATTGAACAAGGCCATTGGAGTGACTTGACTCCCACACCTCTTCATGTGGAAAAGAAAGATGCCCGACTGGACGCCCTCGAAGTCTTGGGAGATATTTCGATGCCGCAACAGCAATGAAAAATTGACAAATGAACACCTCTTCCCTTCCCACTCCCCCCTCCTAAACACCCGATTCGACTTCCGTTCTCCCCGTGGTTCCCCTGTCTCATCAAGTTTTCCCCTCTACCTCCGCACTTACCGTGACCACATCCCCCCCCCCCCCAAACCTAGAGATGGGCAATTTGGTAAATTACCGCGGTAATTTTCGTAAATTACCGTGTAATTTTCAGTAAAGTTCTTTATCAGAAAATTTTTTCCTCACAAAGAAACCATTGGAATGGGTGATACTATAAATTAAGAAGCTAAAACGATTCTGTTTACATCGGTTCCGGATTAATTCCAATTCATTCAGAGTAAAATAACAAATGCACATTGCGCAGAGATATGTCTTTGGAACAAAATTTCTCATCGTGTGACAAAAGAGAGGCAAATTGCGTGTCGCTGCCAACTTCGTTTTAATTTTTTTAATGAGTTATAATAGATAAACGTCGTGATATGTTGGATATAATTGCGTCGGCATTTATATCTCAATGCTATTTGATTTCGTTTTGAGTCCTCTGATTAAGGATTAGCAGCTCAAAACTTAAAATTACCGGAAAATTGCGGTAATATTCAAAAATTACCGTAATTTACCACGGTAATTTACCTCAATTGAAAATTACGGTAATTTACCCATCTCTACCCAAACCCCCCTCCAGTACATATAGAGCTCCCCGTCTTCAGGGAGTTATATTGTACCTGATGATGCCCTAACGGGTGAAACCTAGGTTGTACCTCATTAAATTTTATGTGGAATTTTAATAAGTATTTTTTTATCCTTATGATACGGATCGGTTTCACAAAGTATCGCTTTCCACAGTGAAGTTCTAAAGATATTGCTTTCAATCCAAGAAGTATTTTCTGAACGCAGCCTAAAAAATCGATCGAAAGGCCGAAAATCCTAATCGATAACTATTATCACTTTAACAGGCAGGAGTGACCATTCTCCGGGTGTCTTCCAGAGCGGCACCTGACAGGCACGATGAGAGCGACTCGACCCTGACTAGCATGAAGAGGCTCTTCGCCTTCCTGGAGTACTGCCACGAGGGGCTGGACACGTTCACCTACGGGTCTGGTCCGTCCAAGGTGGTGGTTGACCACGTCCTGGAGCCAATGGGATTATCCGTGTCGCCGCAGTACAGGGGGAAGGGCATCGGCCAAGCACTCATACAATCCAGGCACAAGATGGCGGCCGAGGTTGGAATAGGCGCCACGATGGGTATCTACACCAGCATATACTCGCAGGCCATCATCCTCCGTCAGGGCATGGATCTCATCAAGGATGTGCCGTACGACGGATACCTCGAGAACGGTGTGGCCATCTTTACCGCCCTGAACCCGCCACATCCTTCGGCCAAAGTGATCGGAGGTCTCCTGCCCAAGGCTTCGTCCTAACTCTCCATCGGAGAAGCACGGGGGGTTCTCGCTTATGGCCATGGTATCCGGAGGTGCAAGGCGTTGAGTCTCTGCAGAGCGGGTCTAAGGAAAACACGGGAGGCATGGATAGTGAACGACAACATAGACCGACATAACCTAGGACTGGTATGGTGTTAGCAAGAACATTACCGAGCGATTAGGTCGCGGGAAACATTCCGCTGTTGTGCTTATTACAGAACACGACTGAAAGTGACACAACTGCCCTCCTTCAAGCCTCTTTCGGAAAAAATGATCACTCAGTCCCCATAATCGGCCGTTGCACATGTGCTGTGAGCGTTAGCGAGAGTTACATCCTACGCCGCCAGGCCACCAGATAGTCCTTCAGTCATGTTTTGTGGCTCCAATCATTATATAAGTACGCGCTGCATAAGACGTATAAAAATATCCTCCCTCTCATCACCCGAGCGTTGACCATTCACTTCAAATGTCCATACATGTGAACTGCTAACCATAGTATAACTTCATAAAGTGCAACAAGTGAATTCAATGAATTAGCTTGTTTATTAGTGATACAACGCTTTTACCTACGATGTCACACGAACAGCCAAATGTACTGGGTGTCACCACTACTTTGAACCTTATCTACAGTGAACTGGCCAATGACTTATTTTTCTCTTTCTTCATGTTACTTAAGTTCAACTTTTTTATTTAGTTCCCACCGCTCTGCTGAAGGTCAATAAAGAGTGAATTTCCCTCTCCTACGGCCAAGGTCCACAGTGTCTTAATTTTCATGCATTACGCATTGCCAACTTACTTTATTTTTTACATCCTGTTGTCCATTTCTTGGTGTCTGGACTCGAGGCAGCATAGGTGCTTCATTGCAAAACTACACCTGTGTAAATGCAGTTGTCAAACGTAGGTAGATAGGATTTTATTTTAGAGGTGCGTGGACGACTACGGTCAATTTGTACCTTAAAATATTCATTACGGGTATATTTTGGTTATTTAAAAGGACACTAGTTAAAAACAGGTATAAAAATATTGATATTAATGAAACATTGTGTCATAGCTTTTGAAAAGGCCATTCAATCGTAAAATCTTTATTAAATTATCAATGTGCTCAGGGTTGTTACCTAGAATTTTATCTATGTTAACAGATATGTTCAACCTTTCACAGGCCACCTTATATTCATTGCACTCCGTCAGGATGTGCCGCACACAAAGAGAGGAGTCACAATCCTCGCAACGAGGGGGAACTTTTTCCTCTGTAAAGAGGTATGAGTGCGTTAGGGCGCAATGTTCTATCCTTAGCCGGGTGATAGCATTGCATTCGGCACGGTTATTCCTGACCGAGGAGGGCCACACTGATGTCACAGGTTTTATTGACCGAAGGCTGTTGCCAGTAAGATTAGTCCAGCAATCTTCCCACTTACTCACTGCTTCCTTTCTTAACGCCACCCTCAGGTCATACACAGGGACCAAAGGTGACGGTATTTATGCCTCATTAAAGTCCCCTTTAGCTGCTGAGTCAGCCCTCTCATTACCGCTCATGAAGAATGACCAGGAATCTAAACGAAAGATACACTGACTTCTCTATTTGTAAGGGATAAAAGAGAAATCTTGATAACTTGGAAAAGAGGATTACTGGGAGAGAACTCCCAAATATGCTGTAGACCCTGGCAGAATCAGAGCAAATATTAAAGGAGGAGTTGGTGCATGTGATACTTGATGGGACTACTTTGACTGTACTAAGCTCAGCGGTAAAAACTGAGCACACTGAATAGAAGTTTTAACTTATGTACTCAGTGGTATGTATGTACATACCGCCGCGCACCCGCAAAACGTATCAGATTTCGACGCATATTTATACTCATGGATGAAGTCTAGATAGCCTTCCAGGATTTCTTTGAAAAAGTCTGATATTCCGAAGGCAATGTGGACGATTCACGGTAAGTAATTGTAACAAACAAACGGGACTTGGTATCGACAATGCGGGATATTTGATACGCCCAGTAGGATATGTATCAGGTAAAGTAAAACCATTGTTTGCTAAAAACGTTGTTAAAACGCTAACACATTGGTTTTAGGGACTTCGTCCTACGGTTAAAAATATCTAAATCTCACGGTTTAAAAATAAATCAAAAACACGGAATTGATTTCTCGTTGAATAAATTTTGGCCTCATAGTGACACATCAATGTCTCTTTACGAGTGCCCAATGGAGGTTCTCCTGCGTCAGCATAAATACTCAGAATCTGAGAGGTTCTAAAGGCGCCCGTAGCCAGTCAAAGTCCGGTGTTATGCACAGTTAAGAATAGTTCTAGTGCACTTGCACGCGCATATAAGTATATCATTGACCCATACTCGAGTCTTGACCGCATGAGAGTCCTGTATAATAATAGCATGGTAGTGCGATCAGCGCCCCATGTCGAGTAGCTTAAAAATATTAAAATATTTAAAACCTTAAATCACCGATCTTTTAACAGACGTGGTGAAACATCTCAGGACCGAGCGCAGTATCCAATAATTCACTTATCAGTTACGGCCTAACCATGTACACCAGTGTTAACCCTTTAACGCCTAGCGTGTTCATATGATCACAGAAAACATTTCTTGCTTTACATAACCCTCCTTCCCGCATTTCTCAAATTTTCGTTATGCGTTTTTGGCAACAATATCTTGATATATGTATCGTCCAAAAGACGAAATATTAAGTCATTCCAACTGAACGTTTTTGATTCGCAGCTTTCTCAAAGTAACGGTCTTCCCCTAACTCCTCCGCGTGAATGCATGACTTCAGTTTACTACATACTACAACAATATTTTTCTTCAAATTCTGATACATTTCTGTAAATGTGCTAAGAATACTACAATATACCATACAGATGAATATTGTTATAAATTTTTTATAAATAATAATATTATTTAGAAGAAATGTTACCCGTGATCGTATGATCACGCTAGGCGGATACCGTGTCAATAGGGTTCCACGAGGAAGGCAGCGTTACGAACGCTTTTTTCGATAAAGGTATTAAGATATTTCTCATTCGGGACAATTTAATAAGGCGCTGGTGTATTATAGCTATTAGGTTATTCTTTTCACTTTATGGTTGCGAGAGAAGAATTGTGTACCGATCATTGTATAGCGAGTCTGCAGTGAAGTCATTTTGTTGCACATTTTCACAACTGTAAATACTCTCGGCTGAAGCGTCCCTACAAATTATATCCAGGTGCTATTTTACAATGTAGCTAGTAATAAAATAAGTCATGCAATACTATTATGTTTCAATATCAGTTAGAAATCCATGAAACCAGAGTGTGGAATTCTACAGTGATTCACGGTTTTTTTCTCTGTACAACGATTCGACTGAAATTTCGTTAATATGCGGGTACATTCAGGAGGTAGACGCTCTTTTCTTCTACTTACAAGCTGAGCTATATCACCGTCAATCGCTTTATATTCAATATTGAACTTGAGGAGTGGGATACGCGTGCATAGGAGACAATGAACTGTAATGGGTAAGTATGCTTGCATTTACTACGGCAATTATAATTGAAATGATTACAGATTATTGATTCAACGCGTCTGTTTTTAGAGGAATGACTCTTCAAGAAGTTCTATCAGCACTGGAAGATGACAAGGATGAAATTTTAGGCATCTACATAGAACCTTAAAAGTTCTATCAGCACTGGAAGATGACAAGGATGAAATTTTAGGCATCTACATAGAACCTCAGGAGAGTAACGTGTTATCTGATGAAGATTCAGCGGAGGAGGATGGTGGTGGCTTCATAGATAATCTGTCCGGTCGTCAACTTCGAGCGGGTGCTGAAATATTATTGAGTACTCAACGAGGGGAATGTGAAAGTGATGGACTCGAGACGAGTGACAAACGGGTAAACTCAAAGAGGAAGAAGGTGAAACGAGCATTGACTACTTGGAGAGATGAAGATCTTTGTGTAAAAAAATCATTATTTCCGGACGCAAATTATTGTGAAATCTGTGAGAAGTCGCCGACTGAAATTTTCGAGTTGATATTTGATGATGAATTAATTGACTTCCTAATTTCGCAGTCAACATATAATGCCGCATTGCAGAATTTTCGTAATTGGAATATAACATCTGGTGAAATGAAGGTCTTCCTGGGAATTTTGAACCTCTCGGGTTATATGTTCCCAGTAAACATGATTACTGGGATTTATCTGGTGACTTACGAAATGTATTTGTTGTGAATGCTCTACACCGGGATAGATTTTTACAAATAACTATGTTTTTACACTGTGCAAATAATTCCCAGCCTAATGCAGAAGACAAAATGTGGAAGCTAAGGCCAATTACGAATACCTATGGTGAAAAACCAATTTATAGCTATGTTCCGCCCTCAGGAGCACCTGGATTTTGATGAGTGGATGGTTGAATATTTTGGACGACACCCGTGTAAACAGTTCCTACGCGGCAAGCCTATTAGATTTGGCTACAAAGTATGGTCTCTAAATACCACTGCCGGATATTTAGTGAACTTTGAGGTTTATCAAGGTAGAAACCCTGCATCAAATTCCGAATATGGGAATACGGCAGGGAAATGCGCTGCTCCTCTTCTGCATATGCTAGACGGAATTCCTCAAGAAAAAAGAAGGAACTTTGCCTATAAACTATATTTTAATAGTTTATTTACCGGGTTTGAACTTCTAAAAGAGCTTAGGTCGAGGGGTTATGGAGCCACATGAACTATTAGCGAAAACCGTATTCCAAAAGACTGTCCAATAATGCCATCCACCGAAATACGTAAGAAACAAAGGGGTTTTTATGAGAAATGCCTCAGTAAGGAGGACGACATCCTTTTGGTCAAGTGGGTAGACAATTCCACAGTCCGCGTGGTTACTATCTGTCATAGCATTCAGCCCGTAGCTTTTGTGCCGCGATTTTCACGGGCAGAAAAGAGGACAGTTCGCATTCCTCGCCCATCAATGATTTCGGAGTACAACCGTTACATGGGGGGAACAGACAGAATGGACGAGAATGTGTCCTACTACAGAATAGGGATAAGAGGTAAAAAATTGTGGGGGTACATATTCACATGGCTAGTGGATGTGTCATTGAACAATGCGTGGGTTCTCCATAGGAAGTCAGGAAAAACGCTCTCACAATTACAGTTTCGTCGCAGCATCGTCCAAATGTATCCGACAAAATACAAAAATCCTCCTCTTAGTGTAGGGCGGCCCTTGAAGTCAAGGAATCGTTGTATCCATGCCCGAGTAAGTGACGAAATTCGCCTTGACGGTATTGGCCATTTGATTGAACCATGCAATCAACGCCGCTGTGCAGGTGAATATTGCCAAAGTACTATTCGTACCCAATGCGTAAAATGTGATTTAGGGCTGTGTGTACCATGTTTTGCAAAATTTCATAAAAAATGAATTTCTTTACTGTTCACAATACGTTTATGTCTTATTGACATATATATTTGCTTAATTTATTTATACAATAAATCCTTATGTTCAAAAAAATCAATAAATATAACTTGAAAAATCAATTGGTTTGATTATTTAAAAGCCTTTATCCGGGGAGCAAGATAAAGTTAGTGATTATTTGAAGAATTGAATGTACGCGAGCGGGGATGCTATTGCTACGGTATCCGCCTAGCGTGATCATATGGACACAGGTCATTTCCATGAAACCACTGTACATATTTCTATAATATTTGGGATATAAGCTTTAAATACAATGATGATCAACTTCTGAACAGTGGAAAAAAATCGGAGGAAAAAAAATAATTCCGGCGTTAAAGGGTTAATGCAGTGGTTAAACGTCAATCTCAGGTCGTTCATTACCAATGACTGCGTCAATATTTTAAGCCTGGAGTATTTCCGACTCTTGAGCTTCGCTACCGAATTTTATTATTAGCTTTGAACGAAATGTTAAGAGTTTTTACTCTATTAAGAGCACTTCTATACTCTATTAAGAGCAATGTAGTAAGTACGGGAGTACTGAAAGAGTACTTACTACATTGACCAATTAGTTCCCATGTTTACATAATCACTGCCAGTTAGTTCTTCGAAATCATGTAAATAGAAGATGTCGGAGGAAGCTGAAGCGAAAATGAAATTATTGGCTCTCCTACACCACCCAAAATCACATAAAATAGGGCAACACCATGTTGACGCTCTAATTGGTGCTGAGTTAAGGAAGCGTCTGCTTAATCTTGCTCACAGTATACTGGATGATCTTTTGAATTTGTGACCCACGCCCCGACTGGACCTCATTTTTTGATTTCTGAATAAACTCGTCGCTTGGACGGCGCTCCCTCACAGGACGCCGACCGCTTTCACCACGGCTGAAGCCGCGCACCCTACCGGTTTCCCCATGGCATTTAATGCCCCAGCATCTAATTCACCATCACCAGCAACCGTCACTCTGTCGCACGAGAGCACAGATGACGAGGGATTCCAATTTCCTAGGCGACAGGGTAGCCGCACCATTAAGCCCATGATAGGCGTCAGAAGGCCATTTGTCACTTCTTCGGAAGCTGTGCAAAAGAAGATGAAGACCTCGCAAGAGCCGCTGCTCACAGTCACCCTTCCCACACAGAACTCCTTCGATCCGTTGCCAATAGACGAATCTCCAGACATACTGATGGCGGAAGACACGGCTCGTCGTCTTTGTCCACTGCGAACGCAGCTACTACTGCTACCAATCAACGTAACAGCAGCCAAAAAATACCGCCGATCGACGTATATTAGGTCAGGGACGCCACGGCGTTCCGGGATCTTATTCGCCAGACCGTTAAGGACCACAATTTCTCCATTTCCCAGAAGGAAGGGAGAACCCGCGTCATTCTACGCAATTCGGGAGGACTTCCGCGCTGTCACCGGTATCCTAAGAAAAGGACGCCCAGAAGGATTTCGTACTTTCCCGGCGAATGCACTGTGTGAGAAGTTCTCGGGATCGCCACCGGGTCAGGGATTGCAGGGCTGACTTTTTGGCAGCGGCCGGAGAGCGGCCAGATCCGGAGGAAGAAAGATGTGGCGTTTCTAGAGAAACAAATGCGAAATTGCATTAATCCAGGACACGAAGCTGAACCCGGGCATGAGATGGCTGATTCCTGGATAGAGCATATTCCAGGACGACAGGAACACCGCTGGCGGGGGCACGGCCATCCTGGTCTCTTCGCGGATCTCGGCGCAGCGTCTTGCGAGGAGCGTCGATAGCGGTCCAACGGCAGTGGAATCGACAGCGATATGGATTACCTGCGACGGAGAGACGATTCAACTTGCATCGATATACATCCCGCCGTCGGCGAAACTGAAAACCAACGACCTTGATCGTCTCTTCGCAGGAGATGGCCCCATCATCGCTGCGGGAGATTTTAACGCTAAGAATCAGGCCTGGAATTCCAGAATTCCAAACCTTCTTCAACGTTGGGCAGCTTACAAAGGCGTTCGTGTCACGGCACCATCCACGCCCACGAGATTCCACACTAACGGCAGAGGAGACGTTTTGGATATCGCCGCACACAAAAACCTTCGACACACTTTGGCTGCCCGAACGATCACTGCTTTGGACTCTGATCACCTTCCGGTGAGTTTCTCAGCAGGGCTTCGCATTACCACCTCCGAACGAAAATCGATATCAAACTGCGCAGCCGCCGATTGGGATCTATACAGAAAGGCACTAACGGAAGCCGTCCAGCCGATGGCCGAAAAGGAACTCCGGGATCCAGCAGAAATTGACGCCCAAGCATCCAGGATTACGGACACTGTGAAAAACGCCATCGAATTTGCAGTTCCCGAGAAAACCATCAGGCCCTCCAATCGCCGCGGGAAATCCTCGATAACATCACGCGGAAAAACATAAATCGTCGACAATATCATCGCTCCCGAGATATGGAGGATAAGGCGAGGGTCAACACGGCGAAACATAAGCTGCGAGACGACATCCGGATTTTTCGACAGGAATCCTGGAAGAAGAAATTCCAGGCCCTTTCGACGAGAGAATTCTCCATATGGAAGATGGCCCATGACTTCCGGATCGAGAACTCGGAAGAAGCGCCGCTGCGTACCAACGTTGGAACAAGGAAAACACCTGCCGACAAAGCAAACTTCATGTCCTCTTATCTGGAGGACGCATTTTCGCCGTTGCCGCCAGCGGCGGACGCTGCAGATACAACAGAGGAGCCTGTCATTCTGCCGAGATCACCGATTCGCCGCCCACAACCGACGGAAGAGCCACCAATGATCAACACGGAGGACCTTATTGAGGCCCTTAAAACTCTCAAGAAGAAAAAAGCTCCGGGCCCGGACGGCATTGTCAACAAGGCATTACTGCATATACCGCAATCGCTGGCATACACCCTTCTGGCCTTGTACAACACCTGCCTGGCGATAGAACACTTCCCTGCAGCGTGGAAAATAGCATCTATCATCTGCATTCCCAAGTGCATTTGCGATAAAGGGCATCCCTGCCTGCACCACGACTGACCAGATCGCGGATGACCTCAAGGAAGCTGGATTTGAGACCACTGGGGTTATCCCAATTAAATCCTCGAACCCCAATTCCTCATTCCTGTTTTTTAAAACCTCGTTGGTGGATACCTCCCTTGAGCCACATTTTCCTACCCTTACAACCTACTGTGGCGTGGATATCAAGATTGAGGAGTTTATGCCATCAGAGAACCCGGCTCAGTACCTGAAATGTTTGCAATTTGGGCACACCCGCAATTATTGCTACCTAAAACCTCGTTGCAGGCTCTGTGCTGGGCAACATCCCCACTGTTGGGGCACTGAGACTGTTCCCTTGCCCAAGGCGCACCTTTCAAATGCGCCAACTGCGGACAAGCCCACTCGGCAATGTACCGCAACTGCCCGGCCTTTCTTGCGGCCAAAGCCAACAAAAATGGTGAACCTGTTGCCGTTGAAAATCCCCAGACAATGTCAACCAACATTCCTCCTCTCGATCGACCGTGGGATATCCCCAAGCTTGTCCACAATCCCCCTGTGCCTGACACGAATGACCATGCCTCGTTCCCTTCATTAGGTACGGACATAGACCCACCAACCACAAGTCCCCTACCAACATCCAGCCTCCCTATTGACTGGTCGTCAGCACCCTCGCTTACGTCCTTGCCATCCACATCAACTGTGGATGCACAAAAGAAATTGACTGAACCAAAGACTTCCCATCAAGGTTTTATCATGGCCAGCTCAATTTCCTCACTTCCTAAATTAATCCAACCTGCCAAACCTACTTTCTCACCAACATCACCGACTGCTAATGACCAGTCGGATAACACCCTACCTAATCCTGCCGCAATCCCCAATCATATTCCTCTACGCCCCACCACCACCGCTAAACCCATCAACCAACAAAAAACTGACGTCCCAACGGACATATTCCCTTCCTATGCACAGGCTCCTCCTAGTGCAGCTCCCAAAGTTCCCACTGCTCCTCTTCCAGTCCCATCCCAGGTCACACCGACCGATCCAGTCTCGATTTCCTTAACCCCTTCCCCACCTGTTTTTATCCCATCAGCTCCGATTCTTTACTCTGCTCCTACGGGAACAGACTCATTTGCTTCTACATCCCCAGACATTGACTGGCCATCCCTAATCTAGCAGTCATTTGCTCTCATTGCCCAAATCCTTTCAGCTCCTCCTTCACAACGCCCAAGCATCTACCTAAATTTTTTCTCATCACTTTGTACTTCACTTTTCCCCCATGGCAGTACACCCAAACAACTAATATCCCATCTCACTACCATGCTATGGAACTGCAATAGTATCAACAACAAAATCATCGACCTCCATCTCCTTATCCAAACCCATAAACCGGACGTTATATGCCTGTGCGAAACCCATCTTTCTCCTGACAAAAGACTTTATGCGCCAGGCTATAAGACATACCGCCATGACCGATTAACCCCCCTTTTTTCCAGCAAAGGCGGAGTAGCGATACTTATTAAACGGACGCTGCGGCATACCGAAATCCCCATTATTAATAACCAACTGGAATCCATCGGCATCCAAATTCCTACTTCCCTCGGCTCCCTTAATGTCTACAGTGCATATCACCCACCCAAACCTCTGGATCCTTCCCTTTTCGACCCAATCTTTCAGAGCAACCAACCTACCATCCTTCTCGGCGACATCAACTGTAAGCATACTACTTGGGGCTGTCGGGCATCCAATGCCAATGGACGAATACTTTTGAAGCACGCAGACCTACACAATTTACAATTACACGCACCATCAGAACACACACGCATTCATACATCACCTGACAGAGACAGTTCAGATATCCTTGATATAGCACTTTCCTCCCACTATCCTTATGACATTCCCTCAGAAGTCATACACCACTTTTCCTCCGATCACCTTCCTGTCCTCTTCAAAATTGAAGTTTCTCCTCTCCTATCTATTCCCACGACCACCTCTCACAACTGAAAAAAATTTGAAAAACTTCTCCTTCAATCATATCCAGTTTTCCCTCAAGTCCTTCCTAATCCTACATCTATTACTGCCGCCATAGATTCCCTTACTTCTTTTATACAAAATGCTCTTGACAACTCCCGCAACCGCCCTCCTATCATTCCTCTCCTTTCTTCCGCACTCCCTTCCCACGTCCTTCAGCTTATCCAGGATAAAAACCGAATACGCAAACACTACCAACGCACCAGAAACACTACACAAATCTCAGTATAATGCCATCAGCAAAATGCTCAAGTCCGAAATTAAAAAACACAAAACACTCACTTGGAACAACAAACTCTCCTCCCTTTCCACTACTGACAACTCCATATGGAAATTCACACGAAATTTACTCAACAGAACCAAAACCACACCTCCCCTCATCATGAACAATAAAAAACTTAACACAGCCGCTGAGCGCGGAGAGGCTTTCGCGGAAAGGATGTGCTCAGCGTTCGCCCGACTGTCCCTAGACAACATCAATGACCCTGATGTGTCACAAATCCTCTCCACTTGCTCATCCCTTAACTTCCTACCAACTCCTGAACCTACCTACTGCTCTCTTCCTGAACTCAACAAAATTATCAATTCCCTGCCCAACAAATGCTCCTCTGGCCCTGACAAGATTCCTCCCAAAGCTATTAAACTTTTTCCTTCCATCCTACGTTCCTATCTTGTTGAGATCTACAATGCTTGTCTTTCCTCTTCCTTCTTCCCAGACAGTTGGAAATCCTCTATCATCCTCATGCTTCCCAAACAAAAAAAAATCCTTACTGATATCACAAACTATCGTCCTATTTCCCTCACCAATTCCTTCTCCAAACTCTTTGAAAAACTTATCCTTTCCCGTCTCTATCACCTTAACATCAAACTTTTCCGATCCGAACAGTTCCGTTTTGCCGCTAAGACCTCGACCACCCACCAAATTAATAGACTGACTGAATTCATTACTTCCGGATTCAACCTCAAAATGACCACCTCCGCCGTCTTCCTCGACATTAGCCAGGCCTTTGACAAGGTCTGGCACGACGGACTAGTTTACAAACTCTGTCAGCTACCAATCCCTCCCTACCTCACAAAAGTGATTTCTCCCTTCCTCCGACACAGAACCTTCCAAATTAAACATCAAGACTATCTTTCCCCGACAAAGAGCGCATATACGGGAGTTCCACAAGGCGCTGTCCTCAGTCCGACGTTATTTAACATTTACATTGATGACTTTCCCACAACCCCGCACTCAGAACTCTACCTTTACGCAGACGATGCCACCATTGCTACTCGCAATTGGTGGCCGGAAAACAACGCAGACGTCCTTCAAGATCACCTGGACCTAATTGAAGACTGGCTTGGCGCATGGAAGCTGGAGATGAATCCGGCCAAATGCGCCAAGGTCTGCTTCACCTTTAAGACACACCGACGCGACAACATCCCCCTTACGCTGTATAATAAATTTATTCCCCAACTGCCTGACACTGCCTTCTTGGGGGTGACTCTCGACGAACGACTTTCCTATCAAAGCCACATAAAATCCATTCTGACCTCTGTCCACAAAGCCAAAATGGCCCTCCATCCCCTCATCCATTTCAATAGCCAAACGTCCCTCCGCAACAAACTTCTCATCTTTTACAGTCACCTTCTACCAAAAATTCTCTATGCTTCTCCGATTTGGTGTACTGCCAACAAAACCAATATGAAAAAAATTCAAACCTGGCTCAACAAAACAATTAGGCAACTGGCCGGGGCTCCTTGGTTTGTATCCAACCAATCCATCCTCACCGAACTCCAAATACCTCCCTTTCCTGACCTTATCCAAAAATGCCTTTTCAATTACTCCACCTCTGTCAAATATTCCACCAACAAACTCATTTCCGTACTCTGGTCCCCAACCTTACCCACCGGCAAATATTCCTATCCACGTGACGTACTCCTACCTTCCCCGCCACTCAAGAAAACACATCTTCCAAAAATCCCATCCAATGTTACCCACCTTGATTCATTACACCTACAGTTTAAACCCTTCCCAGTTCCCCCCTCAGTGGTCCTGGAAGATAACATCCATAACGACTCAACTAGCCAGGATGGAGACGAAGAACCTCCCTTCCTTAGAATCCCATCATACAACCCTACCATCACCTATCCTCACAACGGCACGGGTCCTGGCTCCTCACAGCTCCCCAACCTCCAACCTCCTGTCTTCGTCGAGGAGAACACATCCCGCTGGACGTTCGCCTTCTGATTTGGAAAGCAATTCTTCGCCCGTCGCTCTCCTACGCCGCCCCAGCGTGGAGTGGAGTAGCGTCTCCGCGAGCGAAACACATTCTAGCCACGGAAGACAGAAAATGCCAGAGGACGGCGCTTCGCCTGGAATGGATCTTCCACAACGAGATACGTCCCATACTTACCAAGACGCCAGCATTAGAAGTACAATAGAAGGAACACAATACGAATTTCTTCCGAAAACTCGAAAATTCCACCTCAGAGAGCTTCAACATATCACCGAATTCAAAGCCACGCCGTGGGACCGCCACCGACGCCCGAGAGCCGGCACCGGGGACCCAACGGACCTGTCGCCGAGTCAGCGCTAATCACCGCCCGAAAACGCCGCTCGCCAGAAAGGGACCTGAGAAAGACCGTCAGACACGGCACCGGCGACATATATAAAGCGGCCTATTTTGGACGGAAATTTTTTCGCCCTGTTAGAGACGTATCTCACGCAGGAACTATCGCTGCTACCTTCGACCTTTGCTGTGCACCGGACATCTGGACACATCGTGCTTACTACGACGCATCCAGAGACATCCGGGCAACCTTGATTCAGCATATTCTTGCTGTATTCTACCGCCCTGATCACTTTGCACTGCTGAGACGACTCGAAACCGACGCGCGAGGCCCGCACCTCCCCGAGGGACATCCTTGGAGCCCACTGGGAGGACCGCTGCGGCCGAGGCGGAGGACCGCTGCGGCCGAGGCGGAGGACACAAGCTTCGAGGGACCTTCGACCCTTGACCACGTGGGAACTGGAACTGTTACTGGAACAGTAACAGTAACTGAAGTCGGAACTGGTGACTAGGAACAGTCACCGGAACCGTTTACGGAACCGGAACAGGAACAGGAGCAGTAACCGAAATTGGAACTGATGACTAGGAACAGTCACCGGAACCGATAACGGAACCGGAACCGAAATCTACGATTTTACCTGCGGAACGTGCTTTTTGGCACGTCCCGCTTCTGCGGGGATCCCTTCCCCATCCCTACCTGCAACCTTTGGGGCTATCCCGCCCCCCCTTGCACAGGGTTATCCGTGCCCAAGGGAAGAGGGGCTCGTGGGTGTCTGGCTAACGGAGACCCAGATTCTCAACCCCGAGTGTCGCTCGACCCTTTCCCCTACACTCATCCTCGGTCGCTCCCGATTCGCGACCCCTGGCAGAGGGCCTCCTAACGGAGTGAACCTCCTAGCACGCCAGGGGGGACCGGTCGGGTCCCCACGCTAGGGTGCCCTCCCACACACCCCGCGACACACCACTTGCCATGGAGCCTAAGGGCGCCATCCGAAAAAAGGCTCACCAACGGAGCCATTCTACCTCCTCCTCCGTGGAGTCGTTTACTCCAATAGGCTGCGACCTACGACTATCTAGGGGGTCGCGTAGCGTTCTCCACCTAACGGACTCCGACTCATCACATGAGATCGCCCCGTCCTCGACGCTCGTCGTACCTGAGCCCCCTGCAACTCCTGAGTCTGCAGCTCCTGCTGCTGTCGCTCCAACCGTAGATTTGCCGCCACCTACCGTGGCCCCAACCCTGCTGACCTACGATGGCGAATTCCCGGCTGACGGCTTCACCTTCCCCAGGAAGACAGTCAAGCGCCCGGCGCCGGTATCCCCTACGCCCCTGGCCACTTCCTCAAAATTCAGGGCGCTCCGACTGGACGACAACTGCAATGGAACGTCCACCCCTGACACCAGAGCCATGGATGTTGATCCTGCTGCTCAGACCCCGCGAGGCAACATACCACCAATCTTCCTGAAGGGAACGGCTAACTGGCAGGAAAGATATAAGGTTATCGCAGCCCGCTGCACCTTCCCACCGGTCGCCGCCATGGCCGGCGGTGACATCAAACTCAAATGCCAAACGTCCGGGGACTTCCGCAAGGTGACCGCTTTCCTCAAGGAAGCAAACCAACTTTTCTATTCCTACCAACTGCCAGAGGACAGATCTTTCTATTACGTAGTCCGTGGCCTCCCTACCGACACCGAACCGGGTGACATTCTTGAGGACATCGCGGGGAACGGTATCCCCGCCACCAAATGTGTTCAACTACTAACATCGCGGCTCACCCCCTCACAACGGGAGGACCGGGAACGCATCCTGGCTCGAGACCCGAGCCATGTCTTCCCACCACAGGCGAAGCGGAAGTTGCCACTTTTTCAAATCGAGGTTCCCCAGAAGGCCGACGGCGACCTCCTTTGCCAGCTCACAAATTTGTGCAACCTGTCCGTTAAAGTGGAGCCATACAAAACACCCACGGGTCCCCCACAATGTACTAGGTGCCAACGGCATGGCCATACCTGGCGAAATTGCAACCTTGGCTACCGTTGCGTGAAATGCGCAGAGACACACGCCCCTGGTGCCTGCCGCCTGCAGCCAACGCAGAGAGCCACATGCGTAAACTGTGGGCAGGAGCACTCCGCCAACTTTAGAGGCTGCAGCGCATACATCACTTACGCCGCCCGCACCCGCGGCCCCCGGGACGCACCCCCTACCTCGGCTCCTGCCGCCCCTACACCTCCGCCTCCTCCGCCTCCTACCGCCCCTACACCTCCGCCTCCTCCGCCTCCAACCACTCCGGCGCCCCCTTCTTCCACCGAAATCGCTTCACTACCTCCGTCTTCACCCGAGAGCTTCTTCAAAACCCTCCTCGACCGCTTCCTTCCGCTAGCCCTATCCCTGTTCATGAAGATGATGACCCCACCTCCTGACAAAACCCCATACCAGATCCTGCTCGATGAGCTCCCCTCATTCCTGTCATCCCTCGCTCATGGATAAAAACTACCATCCTCCGACCCAATTGAAAATCACCACCTGGAATGTCCAATCTGCTTCCCTCAATTATCCTGACATTCTCCACTTCACCTCATCTGCCTTCCCTGATGTCCTTCTCCTCCAGGAGACCGGCCTCAAGCCACACCACCTGTTCCGCGTCCCGGGGTATACCGTGTATCGTCGGGACCGCTATCCAAAAAAGGGCGGCGGCGTGGCCGTTCTGGTAAAATCCTCGCTGCGCCACCTGCCACTCCAGCCCATGCAGACAACCCGCCTGGAGGCTACCGGCATCACCCTTCGTACTTCCGAAGGACCTCTCAACATATGGTCGGCATACCATCCACCGGGCCACAACTTCAACGACGCTGACCTGGACCTCCTCCTCTCCACCGCCGCTGCTGACAAGTCCCTTATCGCCGGTGACCTAAACGCAAAGCATCGGCTCTGGGGCTGCAGGGCTACAACCGGCAAAGGCACCCAACTACGCAGGGCAATGTCCGACATGCCGCTTCACTTCCTTATCCCCCACTCCGCGACCCACTTCCTACCCAACCTCCCTGACAGCTCCGACATACTGGACTATGCCCTATCCTCCATCGACATCCCACTGCCCGACATCACCGTCCACGAAACCTCCGCCTCCGATCACGCACCTGTTTCCTTCCTTTTCCACCTCTCCCCTACCCCATCCAACCATCTCCCTCGGAACGTAAATTGGGAAATCTTCCAACTACACGCCGAAGCCCACTTAAACCATCTACCTACCCAGTCTTTATCCTCACCTTCCGATATTGACCTCGCTATCGACAACCTCACCCTTATCATCACCGAATCCCTCATTACTTCCGCTAAACCGGCCCCACCCCCTTCTCCCCCATCCCCACACCCTGCCCCTTTCCGTCCTAACCCTTATTCGCGAGAGAAACCGGGCCAGACGCCACTATCAGTCAACTCACGACCCAGCCTTTGCGACTGATTACCGTAATCTCCGCCTTCGTGTACGAGCCAAACTGCGGAACCTACGAGCCACAACCATCACCAGGCGCCTCATCTCCGCGGGCACCTCATCCGAGACCCGGCCCTGGGCACTGCTGCGGCAAATTCGCGGCCGGCCGTCCACGGTCCCCGCTCTCACGATCGGCGAACACACCACCACCAACGACCTCGAAAAATCAAACATCTTCGCCCGGCAACTTGCCACCACCTTTTGTAACACCCTTCCTTCCCCACATGAATCCTCCGCGTCCGCTGCCTGCACTGCACTGACTTTTACCCCTTCCTCTGAACCTGTCCCCGTCACTCCCTCCGAAATTAAATCTATCCTCAACAACCTCCAAACCAGGAAAGCTCCTGGCCCTGATTCCATTCCCAACCGCGCACTGAAAACCCTACTAGCATCCTTTAACCCATTCCTCTCGGACATCCTCACCGCCTGCCTCCACCTTTCGTACTTTCCGACCCAATGGAAATGTGCGAATATCAAGATGATCCTGAAACCCCACAAACCTCCATCCGACCCCACATCCTATCGACCTATCTCCCTCCTTTCCTCCCTCGGCAAGTTGCTGGAGCGCATCATCCTCCGCCGCCTTGAGTCAGTAGTTGACACTGAAAGGCTCATCCCGCCATGGCAAATGGGATTCCGCCGCCGCAACTCAACATCGCACCAGCTCGTCCGACTAGTTCAGCACATCGCATCGGGATTCCAGCGGCACTCCACGACTCTCGCGGCACTCCACGACTCTCGCGGCATTCCTTGATCTACAGCAGGCATTTGACCGAGTCTGGCCCGGTGGACTCATCCTTAAATTATCCCGACTTCCCATTCCTACCTACCTTAACAAAATAATCCTTTCTTTCCTGACATCCCGTTCCTTTCACGTAACCGTCAACTCCTCTTCCTCGGCAACCCACCCCACCTCTGCGGGAGTTCCTCAAGGCGCCATCCTTTCCCCTATCCTTTTCAACCTCTTCCTTTCCGACTTACCCATCCCACCAAACACCACCCTGTTTCAATACATGGACGATATTGCCCTTGCCACCACTTCCGTTAGACCCGCCTTCGCTGCACGACGGCTAAGGCCCGCCTTCGCTGCACGACGGCTAAGGCCCGCCTTCGCATCCACGGCCGAGTGGCTCCGGTCGTGGAAACTGTCAGTCAACCCCCGAAAAACCGACCTCATCACATTCTCCAGACTGAGACGGAACCTCCGCCTTCCGGAAATCACCATAGACGAGACGATCATCACACCGAAGCCCCAAACAAAATACCTCGGCGTGACCCTGGATACCCGGCTGCTCTTCGAGCAGCACACCTCCACCACCATCGGGAAGGCGTTAGGGATCAGCAACGCACTGTCTCCGCTCTTCCACCGCCGATCACCGCTGTCTCTCCCCGAGAAGGTCCTGCTGTTTAAAGCCCTGGTGACACCAACCCTGACCTACGCCTCACCTGCCTGGGCCTTCCGTTCCCGAACGAACATTAAACGACTCACCGGGACATATCACCGCCTGATCCGGCGGATGTCGGGGGCCCCGTGTTCGTGCGAAATTCCCAACTCCTTCACGAATTGAACCTACCCACCCTACCTGACACACTGCGTCACATCCACACCCGTTTCAAAAGATCCCTTCTCCTCACCCAGAATCCCTGCCTCATGAACCTCTGGCACGGTCCTATAGCTGATAATAAAAAGTTCCCTCTGCCTCTCTCCCTTCCCAAAATGCCCTGAACAAAATAGCCCGTCCCTCCCAAATGAAATAATCCTCCTCTTATCCTCCTACCTATTCCTTGACTCTACTCTACCTGAACAAAATAACCTATCGACCCTTCCTATTCTGACCTAACCCTCGCACGAACCACCCTGTCAACGGCCCCCGGCCGGAAAGCAGAGGACCAGATCGGGGGGGACATCCCCCCTGGTGAGCTCTACGAAAGGAAAGGAAAAAGGGACGGAAATTTTTTCGCCCTGTTAGAGATGCGAAAGCGACTTGATCAGTTCTTTGTTGGTAAATTCCATTCTCCACTCTTTCCAATCTCCTTTCCTTTTTCCTTTCCTAATTCCTCAGCCTTGGTATACATTCCCCTGATTTTGACTTGGCCAACTCACGGACTTCGCTCAATGGACATCGTTGGAAATTGACTTCTGGATACCTGACATCGCATTCTTGGGACTTCGATTTGGATTCTCTTCGCACCTGTTTGCCGTATACAAGACCTCTGCCCGTTTAGACGACGATTTGGACTTCTCCTGACCTAAGCTTGCTGGAAAGGAAACATTCCTTCTGGCGAGCTGCACCATAGGGCACCTTTTCCTTTCCTTCCTCGGCAATAAGGGAATACTGGGTGAGTGGCTAACTAGCTCCACTTCCTCATCACCCAAGTGTGTCCCTTCACCTCTGCCGTTCTCCTTAGGTTGTCTTTTCCCTCAAAACCGGGCAGAGGGCTTGCACCTCCGCTGCACGTCTGGTGGAGATGGGACGGTCCGCTTGCCAGTGACTCCCCAATTCCCATTTCCTTACAAAGAATCCTCCCCATTTGTCCCTAAAGCCCTTTTTATGACCATTGAGGCAGCATCCTCCGACACTACCAAGAAGGGAAAACTGAAAGGCCTTTTTTAAGACCTCCAGCATCCGGAATATTACTCGAACGCAGCTGCTGTAAGGAATAGCACCATGGGGGATGACAAGCCCCTCACGGAAGCTCCCCTCTCCCCATTCAGCGTCGACCTTCCAGACTCGGATCCTTCTCCAACTCCATCTGAGGGCGAAAGCAGTCTCTGTGTTCACCCTTCTGCCATCAAGACTAATAGTGCTTCTTCCAAGACTCCCAACCATGATCCTATTGCACCCACTTCTCGCAATACGAGCACTAATTTTCTAAATATAACACACATTACTTCACCAATATACCAAACCAGGCGGCAGAAGAACAGATTACTTAACCCTGCCAAAGGCAAACACATTCCTGCCCGAATCATGAAGGAACCCAAGGAGCTTATGACAAAAAATAGCACTTACGACCTTGAAAATGGAACCACTTCCATCTCATTCATGGCTAGGGTTGATCATTAAGGGGCAACCTCAGCGTCCAGCCAGGCCACCATTCCAGGAAGCTCTGAAATCAATCTTTCAGAAAACTCAAAGGCCCTCCTCAAGACCCTTAGCAATTCCAATATAAAGGAGGCCAAAAATGCCAAATTGGAAAACTTCCACGCCAGTGCTTCTTCTCAACAGCAAACCATCCCACAGGATAATAGCTCTGATTCCCCATTTTCCCCTTCTCCAGAAACCCTAACCAACCCAAAAAATTCTTACCCGTGTCCCAATATCCCGACCCCTGAAAACCATAGAGGGGATACCCCTAGCCCCTCTATTACATCTCCTCCCCTGGATGGCTGGACCACGGTCACCAGGAAGCATAAAAGCTTTTCCATACCAAAACCCTTTAGCCCACCTGAAAATCCTGAAACTCTCCCGACCGAAATTAGACCGCTTTCCCGAATTCCGGCCATTCGTCTCCTTGCCTCCAGCAAGTATCGCCAACACCTCAAGCCCTTAATCTCCTCCCTCTGTTATCAACCAAAAATCTCCTTAGTCAATCACTACCTCTTCATTAACCCCAAATGTCCCGCTGACTAACGTACTTCAATCAAATTCCTCGATTCCCGTAACTTCCCCTTCTTCACCAATCCCTTGCCCACAGAAAAAAGATGAGATTTCCTCATCAAGGGTATACCGGAGTGTACATCTATGGACCAGATTGCGGCTAACCTAGCTGAGGACGGTTTTCTCACGACTTGAG
Organism: Platycnemis pennipes; assembly: GCA_933228895.1. Classification (NCBI taxonomy): domain Eukaryota; kingdom Metazoa; phylum Arthropoda; class Insecta; order Odonata; family Platycnemididae; genus Platycnemis; species Platycnemis pennipes. The sequence continues at coordinate 112,586,222 of OW121855.1, read as the reverse complement.
TCATCCCCATCCAATTCCCCAAAAACCATCCTAACCCATTCCTATTTTTTAAACTCTCCCTAGTGGACATCTCCAAAGAGCCGGCTCTCAAACTCTTGGCACTCAAATCCTACTGTGGAATCGACTTCCGCATCGAGGAGTAACAACCCTCAAACAACCCTCAGACAACCCTGCTCAGTGCCTCAAATGTCTTCAATTTGGGCACACTAGAAGTTTCTGACATTTTTTGAGGACACGAGCATTTCCTTTGAAAATATTTTCGTTGTATTGTGGTTTTGGATATGCTATGTTTCGTCCAAAGACAGTAAAAGTAACCGGAATTTCAAGGGAAAGTGTTTTCCAGTATCACCGCTTCTTTAGGTAAGTGAAATTTTTTTAAATTTCAACTATGCGCTCATTGGGGAATCTTACCTCAGGTTGGTCATATTTACAGGGACCTAGCTTCTTGGAAAATATTAAGTTTACCTAGAGGGGAACTTGGAGGAGAAGGTGCAATTGTACAGATTGATGAAAGTGTGGTATCTCGAAGGAAATACAACCGAGGAAGAAGCCTCATGGAGAAGTGGGTATTAGGAATGTACGACACATCAAAAAAGATAGGAGTCGTGATATACGTTGACAAAAGGGACAAGTCAACATTAATTCCTCTAATACAGGAGTATATAAAGAAGAGTAGCACTATTTGGACAGATGGCTGGTCTGCTTACAACGGCCTAGATCAAGTGCAATTCCAATCGGCCAATTCGCATCATGTTGTTAACCACAAGAATGAATTTAAGAGTGCAGATGGCACATGTACCAATGCAGTAGAGGGGTACTGGTCGAGGCTGAAGCAGTTCTGTCGCCACACGGAAGTTCTACGTAGCCAACTTCTTGCAGAACATATTGATGAGTTCATGTACAGACAAAATTTCAGAGGGACCCCTGCATCAATGTTTAATACATTTCTACAACATTTAAAGGAGCGGTATCAAGTTTAATGCATTTATATTTTATTTTCTTTGCAATGTTGAGTGTTTTTTCTTCATTTATTTTATTTACAACGTTGTTGTAGTAGTATTATTTTTAAGGTGCGTCGACTACTAAGGTCATTTTGCACCTTTACTCATCCAGATTAAAAGCAAGAGTCACAAAAAAAAACATAGTAAGTATATAGGAATACTTAGGAATAGTATAGATTATCAGTGGACACGATAGGTCTAAGTCTGTATTAGTCATAGTCATATGGGAAAAGAGTTACATTTGGACTATTAGGAAATTTACAATGCTCTTCCTGGGCCTTAAATTTTGGACAATAAATTAACTTCCTGGGGAAATTTAAGAACGCTATCTATAGCATTACGATTGTCACCCAACACCTTGTTCAGACCCCCACATATTTTGTGGCGTTCGCGTTGCATCCGATATTTTAAACAGTCGACAGTTAGATGCTTCACAGTCAGACGGCAGTTGCAGTTATCGCAATTTGGTGCGTCCTTCTCGGGGGTAAAGAGATAAGAGTGTGTCAGGGCTGTATGCCCTATTCTTAGCCTGGTGACAACCACCTCTTCCCGTCGGCTATCCCTGACCGAGGATGTCTAACCTATTACATGGTCTTTGATTTCCCTGAGTTTGTTCGACGTTACGTCGCTCCATGTCATAGCCCAGGAAGCGAGAACTGATTTCTTCAAGTGAGCTCTTAAGTCTTGACTTGGGACTTCACCAATATAATTCTCGCCGCTGATGGTGGCCGCTCGTGCAGCAGCATCTGCCGCTTCATTACCGGTAACACCCACGTGGCCAGGTACCCACAGGAATTTTATGTGAATGTCCTTAGCATAGAGGCGGTGAATGCATGTTACTATGTTTTGGACCACGGGATGTGAAGGAGAGAGGCTGCAAATACTTTGAAGGGAGCTTTGGGAGTCTGTACATATTAAATAAGACCTACTACTACATTCAGTCTCTTGTAGTTTGGCTTCAATAGCATCTAGCGAGGCTTTTATGGCTAGTAACTCCGCCGTGTAGACAGTGCATATGGGGTGTAAAGTAAAGGCCGCGGAGCCTATATCCGCAGAAAAGTAGGCGGAACCGCACGCGACGTCTGTTTTAGAGCCGTCAGTGTATATTTTTGCACTGTCACAACTGTTTATCGCTTCTAGGGCTCGACGTTTAAGCTCGATTGGGGTACTGTTAGCCTTGGGTTCCATGTAGTCTATATAGCAGTCTATCTTAGGAATCTCCCATGGCGCAAGATTAAACGTTTTTGTAGGGCATACCTTTGGCAGGTGAACGCCCAAGTCGGCCAATAATATTTTAAAACGTATGGCCAAGGGTTGCGTGGCCCTTGGTCGTTTGTTAAAAACATTTAAAAAACGCGGGTTAAAAATTATATTAAAACATGGGTGAGTCCGTGATGATAAAATTTTGCTTATGTAGTTACACATTAAAATGTTCCTCCGGACCTCTAGGGGAGGTTCGCCTGCGTCAATATAAATGCTTTGCACAGGGCTGGTTCTAAAGGCCCCAGTTGAAAGCCTCAAACCAGCGTTGTGTACCGAGGTTAGAGCCTTTAACTGGCTCTTTCTCGCTGATGCGTACACAATACACCCGTATTCTATTTTGGACCGCACTAGTGCTCTATATATACGGAGCAGTGTTGTTCTGCCCGCGCCCCAATATGTTCTACTCAAAACTTTTAATATATTTAAAACTTTAGAACAAACATTTTTTGTATGCCGTATGTGTTCTCGCCAATCCAGTTTTTTGTCAAGGATAAGGCCAAGAAAACGATGGGACTCAGTCAGTGACAATGTTGTTTCTTGTTCATTTATTATCTTACAATATTGAGTGGTTTTTGTTCATTTATATACTTCACAATTTTGAGTGTTTTGATTCATATATTATTTTACAATGTTGAGTGAATCTTGCTCATTTATTATTTTACAATTTTGAGTGTTCCTATTCATTTATGATTTTTCAATGTTGAGTGTTTCTCGTCATTTTATTATTGCACAATGTTGAGTGTTTCTCGTTCATATATTGTATTACAATTTTGAGTGTTACTTGTTATATTATTTCCTTTACATTGTTGACTTATTAGTGAATCTTGTTCATTATTTATTATTTTACAATTTTGAGTGTTTCCTGTTCCTTATTGTAGGACTGATGGGAGAAAAACGACAGATCGTCGAAAATAAAAGGAAATATGCCATCTTCCTAAAAGAAAAAGTGGCAGCAAAGGAGAAAATTACAGAGAAGAACAATGCTCTCAGCCAAACGGGAACAATAACGAGCAAACAGCTTCCAGCATTGTATGAATACTTGAAAGAAAAAAGCCTGCCGTGAACAACACGATGATGGGGGTTAATTTCACCCTCATATGATATGATACTCTCAACATAAACATTACTTAATGTTTTAATGAGATATAATTGAAAAAGCGTAGTAGTAGTAGTATTTGGTGTTTTGGGTGCGTCGACAGCTGAGGTCATTTTGCACCACTCTCATCCATGGGTGAATAAAATTTACGTAATATAGTATTTCCCTCAGTTATATATATGTGTGATAACATGTGCAGGTCGTGGTCTAATGCAAAGATTTTATATTTTATTGAAAATATCAATGTCTTTTAAAAAAGCAATTATCCGGGTCAGACTCTCCGGAGAATCGCCTAGAATAGTTTCTAAGGTCCCGTTAACCTTGTGTTTCTCCCTAGAAGAACGGTATTTATCGCACTGTGTCAGGATGTGTCGCACACTCAGAGGGGAGTCGCAATCATCACACCAAGGTAATAACTTCTCTTCGGTGAAGAGGTATGAGTGAGTCAAGGCAGTGTGCCCTATTCTCAGGCGAGTAATTGCGACTTCTTCCCTCCGGGTACTCCTTACGGAGGAGGGCCACGCTGATACTACCGGTTTGATAGCCCGAAGTTTATTATTCGTTAGCCCCTGCCACGATTGCTGCCATCTGCCTATAACCATGTTTCGAAACTTAGACTTAAGGTCATCTACAGTTATCAACGGCGTTAATATTTCTGGCATGTTTAGTGCTTCCTTTGCTGCTTTGTCCACACGTTCATTGCCAGCTATTCCCACATGTCCAGGGATCCAAATAAAAGAAATTTTGATTCCCTTGCCGCGAAGGGATTGGAGGGTGCATTGTATATCCTGGACAACAGGATGGAGTGGATAATAGGACGAAATGGACTTTAAAGCGCTTAAGGAGTCCGTGCAAATGAGGAAAGAGCCAGAGTTGGAATTAATATTTCTTAGGGCCATCTTAATCGCCATTAATTCCGCTGTATATACGCTGCACAGCGGACTGAGTCTGACCTTGATGTAATTGTGATGAGTGGAGTAAACGGCGCATGCGCATGCTGAATCAGACTTCGATCCGTCCGTATACACGGGGGTCGAGTCCGGGTGGTTACCTAGAAGTTCTATTGTTGAAAAAGCGTTCTTCATTATGTTGAGTTATATAAAACTGGTGGGGGGAGTTTTTAAGTAGGTAGTAGTAGGTTTAAAACTTGTAGGGTGCGTCGACGGCTAGGTCATTTTGCACCACTACCCATTCTTAGTAGTAAAATTTATAAATGTAACAGTAATAATAATAAAAATTGAAAATTGTCTATCATAGTTATGGCACTTATTAAAAAATTGAATACAGTGATTTATTATAAAAAAAGGGTGAGAGTTATATTTTTCTGAATAATCCCGTCTCTTTCAGAAATGTGATAACTCGGCTTATGACATTAGGGTCGTCTCCTAGGACGGATTTTAGGTCTCCCCCTAAGTTAAGCCGCCTTCGCGCGTCACGGTATTTGTCACACTCCGTCAGGATATGCCGAGTGGTGAGAGGACAGTCGCAGTCATCACACTGAGGTGGTTGTTTCTCTTCCGTGAAGAGAAATGAGTGGGTCAGAGGGCAATGCCCTATCCTCAAACGTGTGATGACGACTTCCTCTCTTCGGCTATTCCTGACGGAAGAGGGCCACACTGACGTAACCGGCTTGATGTCGCGGAGTTTATTATTATGTGTAGTGCGCCAATATTCCTTCCACTGCCCTAGGACTACCTGTCTCAGGCAAGATTGTAGGTCCTCGTAAGGTACCAGCGTGGACTTACACTCCGTCTCGTTCAGAGCTTCTTTGGCCAAAGCGTCTGCCTTTTCATTTCCGGCTATTCCCACATGCCCCGGGACCCAAAGGAACCAAACAAGTACTCCCTTTCTGCTGAGAGACAGCAGGGACGAATGTATATCCTGAATGATCGGGTGCATGGGCGAAAAACCGGAAATTGATTGTAAGGAACTCAGGGAGTCGGTGCATATAACAAAGGAGCCACCTCCGTCACATAGAGTTTCGAGTGCCATCTTCATGGCGAATAGTTCCGCTGTGTACACACTACACAGCGGATTTAATTTTGCTTTGACGGCTCCTTGGGTACTCGAGAACGCTGCGCAGGCACAGGCTAACTCCGATTTTGAACCGTCAGTGTACACAGGAACAAATTCGGAGTGATTACTCAGAAACATTAAAAACTGTTGGTATTCCAAGGAAGTGGTAAAGGATTTTGGTAGTTTGCTTAGGACTGTATTAACCACAGGAGTGGGTGTTAACCAGGGAGGGTGGGTTGCGTAAGATACAGGGTACACTTTAGGTATTCTGAAATCACACTCACGAATAAAATCATTAAAACGTACACAAACGGGCCTACTGGATAAAACTTTGGAGGCGTAATTGCACATAAGCGCGTTTCTGCGGTGGCATAGAGGAGGCTCCCCTGCATCAGAATAGATGCTTATGACGGGGCTTGTCCGAAATGCCCCCGTACAGAGTCGCAACCCCGCGTTGTGCACGGGGGACAATGCTCGCAGGTATGACTCGCGGGCGGACGCATAAACAAAACAACCGTAGTCTAGTTTAGAACGAACCAATGTGCGATACAATAAGAGCAATGTTGTGCGGTCTGCTCCCCACGATGTGTGGCTTAAAAACTTTAACACGTTTAACACTAGAAGGTCCGATAGCGGTCAATTGACCGTTCGCAACTTTTTTATCGTCCTCACTCAAAAAGTTATTTTTGTGCGGATCTGATTTCTTTTGACTTTTAATATTTTAGGGGCATAAGCCACTGTGTGAAATATTTTGTAAAATTAACTAGTACTTTTGGCGCAACAAGCGGGTCTAACTACAAGGTCCGCGAGCGGTCAATTGACCGCTATTGCATTTTAAGCGTTTCCGTTGACATCGGGCACGTTTCCTGCCTAATATGGGTCCTAATATCTAGTTCTATCATAATAAACGATCATAATCATGGGTTTTATACTAAAAAAATCGTTTTTCTTTCATTTGTTGCTGATTGAGGGCCATAACTGTTGAAGCGTTCTTTCAAGTTCCGGAATAAAATTCCCCCACCCCACCGCTCGCTACCACGGCAGTGTGCAGTGCATATTCACACGCTTGGACCGATGCATGTCTGGACATGCCTTTGTTGAGCGTGTCTCAAGCACTTTCCTCCTCTGCTTCATCTTCAAGTGAAGCTAGTGACGAATCTGATACGGAGCTTCCCGAGGAGCTGCCTAAACCTTCCACTCCCATTCCTGGTAAGTTCGCTAAATATTTGATTGAGTTACATTGCGGTGAGCGGATAATGATTCTATACTACTTTTCTGTGATCAGGAAACAGTACCGGTATTCGGAAGAGGGGTCGTGCGGGAAGTGCGAGCAGAAAAACAAGTAACAACGCAAAAAGTATCTTTTTATTACCAAATATATTTTCTTGATAAATTCATTTTAATTTATAACACTTAACTGTTTTTTTGTATAGGAGTCAATGACTTGCCACCGTCACAAACACATCGGAGAGGTAAACGTTTGAAGTCCTGTCCTGAAACAGATCACGCTGACTTACCCACCGATGATGCTGATGAAGGAAACCAGCATGATGTTGAGATAAGCGGCGGAGGTGATGCTGAGGAAGACTTGTCTAACAACGTTGAGGAACCTAGAAGAGCAAAAAGGGTTTAGAAGAAATCCAAAGATAACCAAGTCACAAGGCTAGATATTGGGGGTACAGAAACAGCCAATGATAGCACAGTTTGGACTCGAATTTCGCCCAGCGATCATGCTGGCAGACGTGGTGAAATGAACGTTCTAAGAGAATCAGGGGGTGCCACTGGCTACGCCAAGCAGCACTTGGAGGAAAATTCTTACTGGAGCGCGTTGAAGCTTTTTCTGACGGAACCTATTCTTAGGCTAATAAAAGATTGTACTGAAAAAGAAGCTCGGCGAGTTCTAGGCGATGAATCGTGGTCACTGTCTTTAGAAGAGATCGACGCGTTTCTCTCTATTTTGTATGCGCGTGGGGCTTGTGTAGCTCAATCAACCCATGTTAATGATCCGTGGCACACGCAATGGGGCCAACCATTTTTTTCGGCGACAATGTGTAGAAATCGGTTCAAGGAAATCATGAGATTTTTACGTTTTGATGACAGGGCCAGCCGTGCTGCCCGTAAACAAACCGACAAATTTTGCTTGGTGTTGGAATAAGTTTGTTGAAAATTGCTTAGCATGCTACAGACCTGGCAAAAGTATTACTGTTGATGAGCAACTGTATCCGACAAAGTGCAGGTGCCCATTTTTACAGTACATAGCAAATAAACCCGATAAGTTTGGGATTAAATTTTGGGTCGCTACTGATGCGAAAATCAGGTACGCGCTCAATATTATTCCCTATGTAGGCAAAGATGAGGCAAGGCCCAGTACAGAACGTGTCGGCGAAAACATTTTCAAACAACTTGTTGAGCCTTACCTAAACAAGGGCAGAAACGTCACAATGGACAATTACTTTACCTCCTTGAATCTTGCGAAAGAACTCAAGAAGAAAAAAACTAGCCTTGTAGGGACGCTAAATCGAAATAGAAGAGAAGTACCGCCTACTTTGAAGAAATGTGGTGATTCTCGTTTTAGCACTGTTATCTACCTATAAACACGAAGAAATCACCTTGACCAGTTATCAATCTAAATCTAACAAAAACATCCTAGTTCTCAGTAGTATGCACCCCTGTGTACAAATTGACGGTGAGATGTAGAAAAAAAGCCAGAGACGGTACTTTTTTAAAATAAGAACAAATGCGGAGTCGATACGGTTGACCAAATGACTCGTAAATACAACGTTCGGTCTGGCACACGGCGATGGCCCGTGCATGTTTTCTATAACATCCTAGATCTAGCCATGATTAATGCTCATTCATTGTACAAGCTAGTATTTAACTCTAATGTTTCACGTACATCTTTCATTTTGGGAGTTGCAAAAGAAATGTCAAAGACTTACGTAGAGAGTAGAAAAATGCAGCGTGTAGCAGACGTCGGTCCTCCTGACTCAGGTAGTCGCAGGCAGTGCCAAATTGGGCTCTGTAAACAAAACAAAACAAAGAAGTCATGTAACAGATGCAAGAAACGTATGTGTGGTAAGTGTGAAAGTGATATTAGGGTTTGCAAGAAATGCGAGGAAGCCTAGAAATACAATACACTTGCCTCTTAGAGGTTACGACTTTTTGTTACTAAAAATTTTCATTTTTATGTCTCCTAGTAGCGCTAATATAATATGTACAAGTTAATATTCTCAATTTTTTTAATCTTGTATGTTTTATTAACATATAGAATATGACACTAAGCAAAAACCTTTGTTACTTACCTCAAGAACAAAAACCATGTACTTTCGTACAATTTTAAGTATTTTTTTTGTCCTGTTCCTGAAAAAAATTTAATGTAGTGGAAAGCTTTATGTAAAATGTCTTCTAGTAGATAAAAACAAAGTATAAATATGTTAAACAAATCATACTTACCGTTTAAAGCAACTTTTGTACTCACCTGCAAATTTGCCATGTTCTCTGTGACAATCACTTTTTCACTAGAAAATCTTCTGTCGAGATGTTATTCTTACTTTGCTGTGTATGATGATTTTCACTTCTTAAAAACCAGTGTTTTAAAACATTTTCATGTAATTGTGTTATAAAAGAAGATATCTGTACATTTTTTTTAATAAATGAAAAAAAATCGAAAGAAAATGAAATTATTTCCGACCAATTCCATTTTATGAACTGTAAAACCACTTTAATCCGCCTAAAATCCAACTATAACCGGGTTCAAGAGCCAAAATGTAGTAACAGAAATGTTCATGACGTAGAAAAACGATAAAAAGGGGCATCTTAAAGCGCGAATACAGCGAAGTCCTTCTAATAACGCATAGCGGTCAATTGACCGCTCGCGGACCTTTAAGGTAGGCAACATACCCCGGACCTTCTAGTGTTAACGATTTCAGACATTTCGTCTTTAAAAGTTGAATGTGCTCTCGCCAATTGAGCCTGTAGTCGAGTGTCATACCGAGAAAGCGGGCCGACTGGACGAAAGGAAGAATTCTTCCTCCAAGGGATAATGTGGGCTGCATTTGGATTCCTATTCTCCTGTGGAAATGGACGCACCTGGTCTTCTCGAAGGAGAACCGAAATCCGTTCCTTTGGGTCCATTGGTCCAATTTGTTCAATGTTAGTTGGACCATTCGAGATGCAGTTACCACCTTGGATGACCTGCAGAAAATTGCCAGGTCATCCACGAACAGTGTGCCTATCACCGGCGCCTTAATACAATTTACGACGTCATTTATCGCAATGGCGAAAAGCGTCACGCTCAAGACCGAGCCCTGGGGAACTCCGTTGTCAAGACGGTAAAAGTTGGATAAAAACTGGCCTATTCTAATTTTAAAAACTAGGTGCTTTAAAAAATATTGAATAAAAATCGGCCAATTGCCTCTAAAGTCCCACTCGTGCAAATTCATTAATACCTTCCGCCGCCACACCCGGTCGTAGGCCTTCTCCAAATCGAAGAAGACCCCGATCACATGCTGGCGGAGGCGAAAGCCTTCTTGGATGAAATTGTCGATCCTCACCAAATGGTCCATTGTGGAACGGCCCCGTCTGAATCCACATTGGATGCTGGAGAGAAGGTTCCGGCGCTCTAACCACCAAACGAGCCGCCGGTTCACCATTCTCTCCATTAACTTGCACAGGCAGCTGGTGAGAGATATTGGCCGGTAAGAATTCGGGTCAGCTTTATCTTTCCCATGTTTGGGAATTGGGACAATGACAGACTCCCGCCAGGACGAAGGAAAGTTACCTTCTGCCCACAGCTGATTATACGTCTGCAGGACTTCTTGCAGCGCTGTCTCCGGGAGGTTGCGGAGAAAAGCATTGTGGACCCCGTCTGGTCCTGGAGAGGTGTCGTGGGAGTCATCGATGGCAGATTTCAACTCCCACAAGGAAAAGGGGAGGTTGTAATCTGCCGTTGTCCGCGTCTCCTGGAAGCCGATAGGAATGTTCTGGAGACGTTGCTTAATCGTTCGGAAGGCAGGATCCAGATTTTCATCGCTGCTCGTAGGTAGGTAGTATTAGTTTGTAGGGTGCGTCGACGGCATGGTCATTTTGCACCTCTACTCTTCAAAGTTATGTATATACTTTCGATATTCGGATAAGGCAGGTTGTCAGGTAGCTAGATATATTGCTTATCTATTATAGGGTTCAGGTTAAAACCATTTACATTTCCTAAACTGTTGCTTATATTTTATTAAAAAGCGCCGTTTCCTTTAGAAATAAAATTACGCGGCCAATAGCATTGGGGTCGTCACCCAGAATGGACCCTAGGTCACCCCCAATGCCCAGTCGGCTACGCATGTCCCGGTATCTGCCACATTCCGTCAGGATATGCCGAATTCCGAGAGGACAGTCACAGTCATCGCACCGCGGTGGGATTTTCTCTTCAGTGAAGAGAAAGGAGTGGGTCAGATGACTGTGCCCTATCCTCATACGGGTGATGACCACCTCCTCCCTTCTACTATCCCTGACGGGGGACAACCAGGCTTTGGTGGAACTTTTTATCTCGCGCAGTTTATTATTAGTCACCGATTTCCATTCCGTATCCCATTCATTCAGGATTCTGCGTCTGAGTGTGTTCTGGAGATCTTCTACGGTTACTGCGTCTAGGTCAACTCTATGGTTACCGAGGGCCTTTTTCGCAGCATTATCGGCTGCCTCATTTCCCGGGATTCCCACGTGGCTAGGGACCCACGCAAACTTAATAGAGATGCCTCCGCTCTGAAGGCTTCTCAGAGATTCTTGTATATCTCTTATGATTGGGTGCGCAGCATTATAATTTGAGATGGCTTTCAAGGCGCTCATGGAGTCGGAACATAGCAAACATGATATACCTCGAGTCTCAACGTCCCTAAGGGCAAGTTTAATAGCAGTCAACTCTGCAGTGTACACGCTGCATTCGGGGTTGAGCTTTGTGCTCACGGTTTTGTACAAGCTCACATAGGCACAGGCACATTCTGACTCAGACTTAGAGCCGTCCGTGTAAATGGGTGTTAGATCGTGGCATTGAGATAGGAACTCTGAAAACAAGGACCTATTTTCCTCAGGAAGTGAGTCAGACTTTGCCCGGCTTGCTAGCTTCCACCAGATGTCCGGCTGAGGAATAAGCCATGGAGGAGTTTTAGCCACTCGTATCCTTTCTATCCGGGGAACGGTAATAGAATATCTCTCTAAAATATAGGCAAAACGCACATAAAAAGGTTTAGTAGCCCGTGGTTTTCTGTTAAAAATGTGAGTCATCGGTTCGTTAATGGTTAATTTAAAACACGGATGCGATGGCATGGCTAAAATTTTACTAGCGTAGTTACACATCAAAAGATCTCTACGGATGTCAAGCGGTGGTTCACCTGCATCACACAGAAGGCTATTGATCGGACTCGTTCGAAAGGCACCCGTTGCTAGCCGGAGTCCAAGGTTGTGTATACTTGCTAGCGGCTTTAAGTATGATGCGCGGGTAGCACCATAGATAAAAGAACCGTAGTCCATCTTGGATCGAACCAGTGCCCTATATAGTCGCAGCATTGTAGATCGGTCCGCGCCCCATGAACATCTTGTCAATATTTTTAAAATATTAAGGGATGGGCTAACTCTCATTTTCAGATCAGTAATGTGGGGTCTCCAGGTTAGCCTTTGGTCCAAGATCATTCCCAAAAAATGGGCTGAATTCACAAACTCCAGTGGTCGATCTCCTAGGCGTAGGGTTGGTAGAAACAGCCCTCTTTTTCTGTGAAAATGGACGCATCGCGTCTTCTCTGGGGAGAAGCGTAGCCCATTTTTGCATGACCAGTGGTGAAGTCTGTTTAGCGTTATCTGTAATTGTCGCTCAGCCGTTGATAACTTGGATGCCCTGCAGAAAATTGCCAAGTCATCCACAAAGAGGGATGCCTCGACGGGTGGTAGGATGGAGGATACCACGTCGTTGATAGCAATGGCGAACAGGGTGACACTGAGTACTGACCCTTGGGGAATTCCATTTTCTTGGATCTTCAATCTGGAAAATGAGTTACCCACCCTAACCTTAAAAACTCTATGGCTTAAAAAATTTTCGATAAAAACTGGCAAGTTGCCCTTAAAATTCCAGTCTCTCAGAGTCTTTAGAATTTTAAAACGCCATGTTGTGTCATATGCTTTCTCCAGATCGAAGAACACGCTCAGAACGTGTTGTCGTCGAACGAAAGCTTCCTGAATGAACGTGTCAATTCGGATAAGATGGTCAGTGGTGCTTCGGTGTCTTCGGAATCCGCACTGAAGATTGGAGAGAAGGTTGCGGCTCTCGAGACACCACACGAGTCTGCGATTTACCATTCTCTCCATTAACTTGCACAAGCAAGAGGTTAAAGATATGGGCCGGTAATTCCCTATAATTGACTTCTCTTTACCCTTTTTGGGAATTGGGATAATTACCGATTCACGCCATGCATGAGGGAAGCTTCCCGTTTCCCAAACACTGTTGAAGGTGTTCAGAATGTGTTCATTTACCTCCTTCGGTATACGCCTGAGGAAAGCATTGTGGACACGGTCCGCCCCTGGGGCGCTATCCTTCAGCTCATCGATTGCGGACGTGAGTTCCCATTGAGTGAATGGAGCATTGTAGTTCGCCATGAAGTGCCCAGTCGTAAAAGACTTGTTTTTCTTCTCTTGCTGACATTTAAGAGTCAGGAATGTCTTGTCATAATTCGCGGTACTACTGATAGAGGTGTAGTACTCCCCAAACGCCTCGGCCACAGCTTCTGGTTGGGATTTTATGATTCCATTCACCATCACAGATGGAATTGAGAGCTGATGATACCTCCCGCTTATGCTTTTAATTTTTCTCCAGACCTCCGAATTTGCCGTGCGATGGTTGATCGTTTTTACGTATTCATTCCAGCATTTTCTTTTAGATTCAATAACTATTTGACGTGCCTTCGCTCGTAGACGGCGGAACGCTTCGAGATTCCGTGCCGTGGGGTATTTTTTAAAAATACGCAGGGCTTTCTTTCTCTTCGCGATAGCTTCAGCGCAGTCCTTGTTCCACCATGGTACTGGAGCGCGCTTCAACCTACCAGATGAAAGTGGAACACTTTGCTCGGCAGCAGTTAGTATAGCGACTGTGAGTGTGTCCACGTTTTCCGGTCCGCTACGTGTGCCATCGAAAGTAAATTTGAAACTATTTCCAAAAGTTTCCCAGTCAGCCTTCCGTAAAATCCAATTCCTGGGTACGTTAATATTTGGGTTAAACCCATTTTTACTGATTAAAATCGGGAAGTGGTCACTTCCGCAAAGGTCGCTGTGAACACTTAATTTAAAACGTGGGGCCAAGCTTGCACTACACATGAACAGGTCTATTGCAGAAAAAGTGCCGTTAAAAGAGTTAAAATGTGTCTTTTCGTTCTTGTTAATTAAAACAAGGTTAAAATCATTTAAAAACCTTTCTAAAATCCTTCCACGGCGGTTAAAATCACCACTGTTATCTCCCCAGAGAGCGTTGTGGGCATTGAAGTCACCTAGAAGGACAAACGGACGTGGCAGCTGCCTCACCAAATCCTCCAGGGATCTCCTAGTTAACGGAGACCTTTCTGGGAGATACAAATTACAAAAGGTTATCTCCTCTGGTGAGGCTACCCTCACAGCGATAGCCTGGAGAGGAGTCGTAATGTCGATTCGGGATGTGTAGAGGGTATCCCGAATAATTACAGCGACTCCTCCCTGAGCCCGTGTCCCAGTTGTGTCATCGTGGCGGAGTACCACATACCCTTTAATTTGTGGTGCGTCTCTTTCCTTAAAATGGGTCTCCTGAAGAAATACGCAGGTGGGGTTCAGGTCATGCATCAGGAGTTTGAATTCCTCTAATCTCCTGTAAAAACCATTTAGGTTCCATTGTATGGCAAAAAGAGCCATATTGTAAAAATTTAGTTAAAAATTAAAACAATAAATAAATAAATATGTAGTCTTTAAAAAAAATATATAAAATATAAGGCTATCTGCTTAGCTTGAGCTTCCTTCCTTTTGTACTTTGAAGGAGAGTTCGCAGTTGGCTTTCGTCTAATATTTCCTCTTCCATGTCCTCCTCCCGGACTTCGCGGGGAGGAGAGGCGGAGGGTGAACGCGAGGCTACGCGTTCTTTCTCTTTGCGTTTGGGAGAGGTAGATAGTGAGCGGTTTGGAGGGAGCTTTTTATTACTCAGGGCCTCAGAAACCACAGAGGTTTCATTTTTGGAATCCTTCTTCAGTGTGCTCTTAGGGTTTCCTGTTGAGGGCAATTTTTTAGTGGAGATATTCTCCTTACTTTTCGTTTCTTGCTTCTTTGGTTCCTGACTCTCAGTCTGTGTGCTTGCCGACACTTTTTTAATCGTGGCTACAGATGCGAATGATCTAGAAAATGTTGGGGCTATCACCGTTCTAAACTTTTTCCTAGCTTCTAGGAAAGGGATTTTCTCAAGCACCTTTATCTCCATTATCTTCTTTTCCTCCTGCATCCTTGGGCAATCCCGTGAATACACGGGATGCGCTCCTTGGCAGTTAACGCAGCGCGCCGGGCTGTCACAGACATCTCCATCGTGCTTCTCTTTTGCACATTTGGGGCAGGTAGGCTTCCCTTTGCATTTTGACACTATGTGACCAAAGCATTGGCATTGGAAACACCGTAAAGGACTGGGTATAAAGGGCCTTACAGAGCACGAGTTGTAGCCAACATTCACTCGGCTTGGAAGTTTATCCAGCGAGAATGTAAGGACTACAGATGTTGAGTCGACGAATTCCCCATTTCGCTTAGTCTTGAGTCTACGACAGGAGATGACGCCCTGGGGAGCCATCTCCTTCGTTATCTCCTCGACAGAGGTGTATAACAGATCGTAGCACGATATAACGCCACTGCATGTATTTAGGGTTCTGTGTGCCTCAACCTTTACGGGGATATTTAGAAAACTTTTCATGCTAAGGAGCTTTTCGCTTTGCTTATCATTTGACGTCTGTATAAGCAGTGATCCGTCGCGTAGCTTCTTTACGTTTTCCAAGGAACCAGGAACATCATTGCTGAGGGCTTTATGGATTAGGAAGGGGGATACCTTCGAGAGGTTCTCCCCTTCGACCGAACATTTCATTATTAAATATTTCCTGCATATCATTACAGGGTCTCCACCGCCCATATCAGGGCAGTGTCTCTTAAGTGGAGGAAATGAATTCGTCTCCATAAGAGTGTGTGTTTCATCCCCTGGCCTCCCCACCCACCACGGAGCCACACATTTGGGACGCCGCACCGCAAACCGGTGCGGTCGCCAGGGCTAACCAAGGGGATATAGCACTATCGATATGGGAGCCTGCGTCGAGTTAGAACCTCCAACGCGCAGGCCCTCCTAACCCACGCGCCTTCGGCCGCCCTAAGCAGACCCCCGTCTCTCCAGCACTCGCCATCGAACGCAAGCGTGTCGAAAGCCGATTGACCGGGGGTGGCTAGCCCCCGGCCGCCCGTTTACAGGGAATCCAGGGCCGAAGTGGGGTGTTGAACTCCGGCCCATACCGAGCATCCGACACCCGGCTGGGTGCCAGAGATCTCACCCACCAGGATCCCCTTCTCCCCCTTACGGGTCACCGCACACGGCCAACATGCGGGTGGATCGCAGGCCAGCTGGTATGGCCGCTCACAGACAGTTGATCCACACGACTGTCCGGACGCATCCCTTGCTGGACTGGGGGTTTGTTTTCGGGGTTGTCTCCCCGCCCTTTTAGTCGCCTCTTACGACAAGCAGAGATACTGCGGGAGTATTCTCAATCCCCCTACCCGCAGGGGGCTCGCTGCTCGTATTTGAGATTAACTGGCCGAATATCTCGCCGATGGCAGCTGGAGATGTAACCACATTTCCTCTGACTTTTAAGAAGGAGACACCGAGCTGCTGATGATTTCCCGAAATGCTCTTCACCTTGCGCCAAACCTGTGCAAGTGGTGTGCTGATATTGACACCAGAGACAAAATTCATCCAAGAGGCCCTCTTTGCCTCCTTCACGACCTGACGGGCTTTAGCTCTCAGACGCCGGAAAGAGGACAGATTGTTTTGAGTGGGGTATTTATTGAAGATGTGCAACGCCTTCTTGCGTTGCCGAATAGCTTTGGCACAGTCATCATTCCACCATGTCACGGGAGCTCTCGACATGATGCGCCGAGACCGTGGTACGCTCTTATCGGCGGCGTTGATGATGCTGTTAGTCAATAATTTTACATTAAAAGCGCTTTCGCGATTTATATCGCACGTATATTTAAAATTACTTTTAAAACAAGGCCAGTCGGCTTTCCGGACAATCCAGTTGCCTGGTCGGATAAAATCAGAGTTAAAAAATCGCTCCTTAAAAATTAAAAGGGGAAAGTGGTCGCTCCCACAAAGATCTTCGTGCACAGACAAAGATATTTTATTTGTTAAACTGCTCGATAAAATGCATAAATCAATGGCGGAGAAATCACCATTGAAAGAGTTAAACCGGGTCTTCTCCCCGTTGTTCAATAGAACTAGGTTAAAATCTAAAATAAAACTTGATAAAATGCGTCCCCTGCGGTTGCACTGCACCGCAGTGCTTCCCCATAGACAATCATGAGCGTTAAAATCTCCGAGTAAAATAAAAGGCCGAGGCAGCTGGTGCACAAGGGATTCTAGATTAACTCTTTCCGGTCCAGTGGTTAGAGATGTTAACCACCATCTTCACGATTTTTTATACTCTGAATCACAGTCGTTAGCGGTGGTAACCACGTCTATATGTGTAGTACGCAGTATCTCTGAGCGCACACAAGATACCGCCATTAGCTTGAAGCATATGATTATCGAATCATCATGCTAAATCGATTGTGACTTTCTCTGAAAATATGATCGCCTACTTTTTTTGTTGCAAATGCCTGATTTAAATGTAAAAGTCATGTAATTGTTCTGATTGAGAACGAACGTCACTTCAACTACAAATATAAGTAGATTTTATTGAATAATGACAAAGTTTAGTCTTATATTTATGCAAATATGAGGTGGTGACTACTCGTAACCACCATGCAATAACAAACCATCTTTGTCAAGATGACTCATAACCAGAGGTCCGTGAAAGTGGTTTTATTTTTTGCTAAAATTCGTTTCAAAACTATGTGATTTCGGTGTTATAGAAAATCATGGCGGTGTTATTATAATGTTACAATTTTTGCGCATTTCTGGGCGTTTTATTATTTTTGGTACAAATTTTGTGAATGCTTATACTTTTATTAAGCATTTTACATAACAAGAAAGGCAGTGAAAGGAGCACGCATAACTACACACAATCGGAAACAAATAAACTTGAACTGGAGTGTGTCGAAACAAGAAGGTGTCCTTGTGTCCAAGGAAGACCTCCTTGTGTCGAAATGATTTTTTTTGCATGAAGCTCAGTGGAGCGCCGAATATCCGACGATCAACCGCTAATAAGTAGCACCCCCTCTTCTCCTATCTTTTCTGTTACTTCCCCCCTTGCCTCAACTGCTAGCGCATCCGTTCCCAGCCAGCGACCGTGTTTAAGTCTACAAAATTGTTACATTAGGCCCACACTCAAGATTTTCCTGCAACAAGATATCCAATTACGCTGTCTACTGCGTCGCGGTGAGTCACCGGAATTACTGCTCGGCATTGACGTGTACCAAGCGCGTGAGCTTATATTTCCGCTCTTCCGCGGCCGTGTTAAATTTCTCTCAGCACATTATTGATTCAGAATACCTAATTCTTCAGGAGAGAAAGAGCATCATTCTTCATATTTCCAAGAATATCAGGATTGATAAACGTGAGTCGAAGAGGGAGGCGGTGATTAAATTAAATATCCGATTTCGCGTTATTTCGCGATATCGCGTCTCGCGAATTTCACGGATCTCTACTCATAACCTAAGTTTTACGTTATTTTTCTTTTAGACGATGGATAATCATCCTAGGAAGAAAGTAGGGTCGCACCTCAATATATACGATATAGATGTCATTGCTGACCTAGTGGAGAATATTCCGTCCGACTCTGTGAGCATCATCGATGATTTTGGATGCAGTGACAGCAGTGAGGAAGATGACAATCCCAGCGTAAGCCCACCTATGCCAATAATCGCAAGTAGCCCTATCGATTTCAATTATGGTGCATCGTGTTCTACTGGGATTCAGCCTAAGCCTTCCAGTTTGCCAGGGCCAAGTGGGCCTCCTAATCATAGGCCTAGCCCTACTTCAATACATGGCCGAGGCCTAGGCCTACACGTTGATCATGACATATCTGCATCGTCACAATCAGAATCTGAAGTGTACGATAGTGATGACAACATACCTCTGCAACATTTTGCTCCAATTAGGGCTAAGCCTACTATGCCAACAGATATGCCTAAGTGGGGGAGAACTATGCATGTTGATGAACCAGATCCCTTTCTGGGACAAGGAGGTGTGGCTGACTTTATCAAAGATATGCATGACCTAACCCCTTGTAAGATATTTAAATTGCTATTCACTGATGATCTCCTCAACCACCTTGTATTACAAACGAACATCTATGCTCAGCAAGAAGGGAAACTATACACCCCGACCACAAATGATGAAATGGCCTCATTTATTGGGATAAATTTGTTAATGGGAATTAAAAAAATGCCAAGTTATAGAGATTATTGGTCGTCAGCTCCAGACCTCTGTGATAACTATATCGCATCAATCATGCCCCTAAATAGGTTCAACTGGCTCCTTGGCCACCTTCATCTCAACGACAATAACCTGCAACCAGCTAGGGGAAGTACTGATTTTGATAAATTGTATAAGCTGCGACCATTTCTGAATACGCTGAGTGAAACTTGCGGCTCCGACTGGAGGAGCCGGCCTCCGGCTGACGAAGACTGCAGAGGCAGTCGAAAGCTTCCAACTATTTTAAATGTGAGTGTCCCGTTTTTTACCGTCTTTATTTCCATCACTTTTCGCTCCTCGATCATCTTTGGACAATTACGAGAGTACACGGGATGTGCACCCTCGCAATTGACGCAAAGTGGGTCTCCTATGCACTCCGCACCCTCATGCTTCTCCAGGCCGCAGCGGGGGCAGGTGGCCTTGCCCTCGCACCGTGTGGCCATATGGCCGAACCGCTGGCACTGGTAGCATCGCATGGGTGCCGGTATGAATGGCCGCACTGGGACCGATTCATAACCGACAAACACCTTGTCGGGGAGTTGGTCACGCGCGAACGTGAGTACAACAGACGTTGTGTTTACTCTTTCTCCGTTGCGCTTTGTAGTGAGTCGACGAGCATCGGTGACCCCCTGAGAGGCCATCTCCCGCTTGATCTCGTCGATCTCCACGTACAACAGGTCATAGTGACTAATCACTCCCCGACAGGTGTTCAAGGTGCGGTGCACCTCGACCTTGACGGGAATTTCGCCAAGCTTTTCCATTTTCAGTAGCTTGTCGCTTTGACCCCTCGTTGCCGTTTCGATGAGCAGTGTGCCATCGCGAAGTTTCTTGGCAGATTTTAGTTCCCCAGGAACAGAACCAGACAGAACTTTGCGAATAAGGAAGGGAGACACCTTTTTCAGGCTCCCCCCTTCCTTCTGACACCTCATCACTAGATAGCGCTGACTAGCGCAAGGAACATTAACTCCCCCGTCCATTTCCGGACGGGATCTCTTAGGTGGTGGAAGGGATTCATCCGCCATGCCTAAACTTGATTCATCCCCTGGGCTCCCCACCCACCATGGAGCCACACATTTGGGACGCCGCACCGCAAACCGGTGCGGTCGCCAGGGCTACCCGAGGGGATATAGCACCCTAGAGGTGGTTGTCTGTTTCGGGTTGGGTCTTTAATGCACGGGCCCACCAAACCCGTACATCGCCGACCGCCCTACGCAGACCCCCACCTCCCTGGCACTCGCCACCGAACGTATCGGAAGCCGATTGACCGGGAGTGGCTAGCTACCGGCCGCCCGTTTGCAGCGAATCCGGGGCCGAAGAGGGGTATAGGCCCGTAGTCCATACCGAGCATCCGACACCCGGCTGGGAACCACGGACTTCACCCTCCAGGATCCCCTTCTCCTCCTTACGGGTCTCCGCACACGGCAAACATGCGGGTGGATCGCAGGCCAGGTGGTATGGCCGCACACAGACAGTTGACCCACAACACTGTCCGGGCTCAACCCTTGTTGGCTCTGGGTTTGTTATCGGGGTTGTCTCCCCGCCCTTTTAGTCGCCTCTTACGACAAGCAGGGATACTGCGGGAGTATTCTCAATCCCCCTACCCGCAGGGGGTGGGAGTTTTTAAAATAAACTGGAAAGCACTGGGGAAAAAATCAAATGTTGGCACCGCAATTTAAACCTTTGGCGAATGAATATGATTCCAGTTCAAATCTATATGAAGAAGGTTCTTTTCCATTTTCCATTGGTGGTCAATTTAAGTCTCTCCAAAATCTGAATGATCTCGTAGTAGTAGTAGTAGTAATTGGGTTTGTGGGTGCGTCGACGGCAGAGGTCATTTTGCACCACATCCAATTTATAAATGTTGTCACTGCATTGGGCGGCTCACCTCTAGACTCGTTATTTTTAACTTCAGAATAGTTTTTAACTAGAGAGATATACTGAAATTGAAATAAAAATTATTAAACTGAGTGGAAGATATTTATATCTTTTAAAAACCGGATTACCTGATAAAGTCTGCCAGCGTTATCACCCAGATCGTATTATCGAAGATTTCCCCTTAGGCCGAAAACATTGCGAGCATCTTGGTAGTTAACACACTCCGCCATGATGTGTTTCACTGTCAGAGGCTTATCGCATGACTCGCAGTGGGGTGGTGTCTTGTTTTCCGTGAATAGGAAAGAATGGGTCACGGCGCAGTGGCCGATCCGCAGGCGGGCAATGACCACTTCTTCCCTCCGATTACCTCGGACTGAAGAAGGCCATGCCCGAGCGTCAGGTTTTATCGCACGCAGCTTGTTTCCTTCCATACTACGCCAAGTTTCACTCCACTGCTTAGTGGCGATCCGTCGAAGCATGGACTTGACATCTTCCGATAAAACCAAGTCCAAGACTGAATCGGGGTTTTCCAACGCCTCTTTTGCCGCTCTATCCGCTTTTTCGTTACCTGGAATACCTACGTGGCAGGGAATCCAAACAAAAATGATTTGGATTCCTTTTTGAGTAAGGGATGAGAGGGCAGAATGGATTTCCTGAATAATAGGGTGGTCCGAGTACATGGCTGATATGGCTTTCAGAGAGCTTAAGGAGTCAGAGCAAATTAAGAATGATCCTTGATTGCCCTTTATATTACATAAAGCCGTTTTTATGGCGAACAGTTCTGCATTAAATACACTGTAGAATGGACTTAGCTTCATCTTAAGGACGCCGTGGTGTATGGATGCCACTGCAGCCCCACACGCAAGATCTGACTTGGACCCATCGGTGTAAACAGGTATGAAGTTGGGATGAGCTTCTAGAAGTCCCTTGAACATCTGCCTGTATTCAATAGGGGTCGTGAATTGTTTGTCCTGTTTTTTAAAGCAGAGGTTTACGTTAGGCAGGGGCATTAGCCAGGGTGGTTGATTACAGTATTTAACCTGATGCACTGTGGGCAGTGACATGCCTACTTCTTCAATAAAATCTCTAAAGCGTATCCCAAGTGGACGTGTGGCCCGTTTCCTTCGATTAAAAATATCTATGAACCGAGGTTTAAAAACTATGTCAAAGCATGGGTGTGTTTTCATTGATAAAATCTTTGCTACGTAGTTGCTCATTAAAATTTTTTTTCGCGAGGCCAACGGTAGCTCCCCTGAGTCTGAGTATATACTCGGAACGGGTGATGTCCGAAAGGCACCAATGGCTAGTCGGAGTCCGGTGTTGTGCACGGTATTCAAAGGTTTCAAATATGATTCTCTTCCAGAAGAGTACACAACGGACCCATAGTCCAGTTTTGACCTCACCAGCGAACGGTATAGTAAAAGCATCATGGAGCGGTCTGCGCCCCATGTCGAATGACTTAAAAATTTTAAAATGTTTAAAATCTTTTGGCATGCATTCTTAGTGTGTTGAATGTGGTCTCGCCAGTTTAATTTCTTATCTAAATAAAGTCCGAGGAAACGATGGGATTCCACAAACGATAAGACCTTGTTTCCAAGCCTTAAGGTTGGATTTGGAAAGATTCCCCTCACCCTGTGGAAGTGCAAACATTTCGTTTTATCTTCAGAAAAACGGAGACCGTTGGCCAGGGACCAGTCCTGCAGGCGGTTTAGGGTCATTTGGACCTGTCTCTCAGCCGTTGACAGTTTCGATGACCTGCAAAAAATCGCCAGGTCGTCGACGAAGAGTGAGGCCGTCACGGGAGATTGAACGCATTTTGCGATGCTGTTGATTGCGATAGCAAAAAGTGTAACGCTAAGGACCGCACCTTCAGGAACTCCGTTCTCTAGTACGTATGGTTGGGAGAGGGTGTTTCCTATTCGGACTCTAAAGGAACGCTTATTTAAAAAGTTTTTCACGAATATGGGTAGATTGCCCTTAAAACCCCAGTCGTGTAATGACTGTAAGATTGCATGTCTCCATGTTGTGTCGTAGGCTTTTTCAATGTCGAAGAAAACCGCGATAACGTGCTGTCTGAGGAGAAATGCCTCCTGAACGAAGGCCTCGATTCTCACCAGGTGGTCGACTGTAGACCTGCTCCGCCGGAAGACATACTGGATATTTGATATGAGTTTGCGGCTTTCAAGGCACCACACAAGCCGTTTGTTTACCAGTCTTTCCATTAGCTTTCCTAAACAACTGGTTAGGGATATTGGGCGGTAGCTAGAGGGGAGAGATTTGTCCTTTCCCTGCTTGGGGATCGGAACGATTATGGATTCTCGCCAGCTCTCCGGAAATACCTGCTCCGACCACACTTGGTTGAGTGTGGCAAGTAGTTCTGGTAACGAAGAGTGAGGGAGATTTCGCAAGAAAGAATTATGTATTAAGTCACTCCCAGGTGAGGTGTCTTTAGCGCTTTCTATTGCTAATTTCAGCTCCCACATTGTGAAAGGGTTATTGTAAGAGTCGGTGTTATTAGCATCACAGAAATTAAGACGCCTTCTTTCGGCTCTGCATTTATGGCTTTTAAATGATGGATGGTACCTGTCGCTGGCGCTAATAGCGGCATAGTGTTTGCCGAAGGCTTCCGCAATATCGGTAGGGGATGAAAGAATGTCTTCATTTAATTTTAGCCCTGAGACCGGAGAGAAATTGCGTTTGCCCATTACGGATTTTGTTTTATTCCAGACCTGTGTAGAGGGCGTTCGATGGTTTATACTAGAGACGTACTCCGTCCAAGATCTCTTCTTTGCTTCTATAACGACCTGCCGGGCCTTGGCTCGCAGTCGTCTGAAAGCTGCAAGGTTAGTAGAGGTAGGAAATTTATTAAAGATACGCAGCGCTCTTTTACGCTTGCGGATAACATCGGCGCATTCCTCGTTCCACCATGGAACTGGAGGGCGTCGTGGGGTGCCGGAGGTTGATGGAACGCTAGCTTCCGCGGCTTCGATGATAGCTTTCGTAAGACCCTCTACATTAGTCCGCACTGACTTACTGTCAGAGAATTGGAAATGTAACTTACGTTTAAAATCATGCCAGTTGGCTTTCATTAGATGCCATGTTTTAGGAGCATTAAAACCACACGAATTCCCCGTTTTACTAATTAATAGGGGAAAATGGTCGCTGCCGCAGAGATCATTAATGACCGACATTGTGAAGAGAGGGGCTATGGACTCCGTGCTAATCCATAAATCTATAGAGGAATATCCTCCGTTAAAAACGTTAAAATGGGTTTTTTCCTGGTCGTTTAATAAAATCAAAGTAAAATCGTTAAAAAATCTTTCTAAAAGACGCCCTCGGCCATTAAAATCACGCATACTATCTCCCCATAGGGTGCTGTGTGCGTTAAAATCGCCCAATAAGACGAAAGGCTTAGGTAGCTGGTTGACTAGATTTTCTAGGTTTTCTTTGCTTACTAGCGTCCACTCAGGTATATACAAATTACAGAATGTAATGACCTCCGGAGTAGCGATGGTGACTGCTGCGGCTTGAAACGGTGTCTGCAGGTCCACCCGAGAGGTGTAAAGGGCCTCTCGGACGAACAAAGCAACCCCTCCGCGAGCTCTGTCACCGCCAAGATCGTCCTTCCTTTCTAGTTTATAGCCTCTCAACTTCACTTTGTCGGAGGCTTTAAAATGGGTCTCTTGTAAAAACAGGCAATCAGGATTTAAATTGTTTACCAAGAGTTTCACCTCCTCTAAGTGGGAGTAAAAGCCATTGCAATTCCATTGCAAAAA
This sequence comes from Platycnemis pennipes, assembly GCA_933228895.1. NCBI lineage: Eukaryota > Metazoa > Arthropoda > Insecta > Odonata > Platycnemididae > Platycnemis > Platycnemis pennipes. The sequence goes on along the minus strand of OW121855.1, from coordinate 112,561,544 downwards.
TAAGGCCATTTAAATTGTAGAAAAAAAAATAATAAAAGGGTTAAAAATTAGCTACAAAGCTATACTATCTTTTGATTTTCGTTTTTGGCTTATTTTTACTGCGAACCTGGAGAACTTCTTCCTCAGTTGGACTGAAGTCCTCCTCCATAGATTCTGCACGGGAGAATGAGTTCTCCCGAGATTGCTTTGGTGAGGGCGTTTTTTCACGCCTCTGATTAGGAATTTTAATTGGCGAAACGCCATTTCTCATTTTTGGGTTCGCATTCTTCGGGGCAGCAGATTTTACATTGGCTTTAGCTGCAGCGTTTTCTTTTGGCCCCTTACGAGCAGGAGGAGGGTTATTTTCATGTTCTTTCGTATTGCTCAATTTTTTCCCGGTCTCAACATTTTCCTTAACTGTCATTTCAGTGAGTTCGGTTTGTGTGCTGATGGTTTTCGTTGGCTTGGTGACAACCGAGGCAAATGAACGGCTGAAGCTTGGTGGAGCAAGGGTCTTGTATTTGTTGCGGGCTTCAAAATAGGATATCTTCTCTATGGTTTTGATTTCCATAATCTTCCTTTCCTCTTTAACTTTTGGGCAGTCACGAGAGTAAACCGGGTGAGGGCCCTTGCAACTGACGCAACAGGGAGCTGATGAACATTCTCCTTCATGCTGATCATTTCCACAGCGAAGGCAGGTAGCCTTGCCTTCGCATCTTGTGGCCATGTGCCCGAATCTTTGGCACTGAAAGCATCGCATAGGACTTGGAATATATGGTCTTACTGGAACTTTCTCAAAACCGATGTTTACTTTTTCAGGCAACTTATCTAAGTTGAAGGTTAGCACAACAGAGGTGGTGTTTATTGTTTCTCCGTTCTTTTTTGTTGTGAGTCTGCGACAGAAGGTTACCCCTTGCGAGGCCATCTCCCGCCTTATCTCTTCAACATCTACATATAAAAGATCGTAATGGGATATTATTCCCTTACATGTATTTAAGGTTTTGTGTAAGCTCACTTGAACGGGCATCGTGTGCAACTGAACCATTCCCAATACCCTATCGCTTTGCTTCTCATTTGCGGTCTCTATAAGAAGAGTGCCATCACGGAGTTTCTTCACTGACCTCAATTCACCCTCTACATAAGCTGACAATGCTCGGTGTATAAGAAAAGGCGAGACTTTCTTAAAAGACTCACCCTCTCCTGTGCACTTCATCGATAAATAGCGCTTACATGCGCAAAAAGCACAGTCTCCCCCGCCCGTGTCCGGGCGAGATCTTTTAGTTGGAGGAAGGTTTTCTTCACCCATTCGCTTTGGAACTTCGTCCCCCGGGCTCCCCACCCGCCACGGAGCCGCACATTTGGGACGCCACACCGCAAACCGGTGTGGTCGCCAGGGCTACCCGAGGGATATAGCGCTTCTGGCATGGTTGTCTGCTTCCGGGTTGGTCTATGGTAACGCGGGCCCTCCAAACCCGCGCACCTTCGACGCCCGTCTGCAAGACCCCCATGCCGCCTGCACTCGCCTGCTGAACGCCAATACGAAACAGCTAGCCGATTGATCAGAGGCGGCTACTCCCTGACCTCCCGTTTCGGTGGAGTCCAAGGCCAAAGTGGTGTGTTGCAACTCGGCTTTCAGAGGATCCGACCCCCATCCAGACCGGGAAGCTCAACCACCAGGATCCTCTTTCCCCACCTTACGGGTCTCCACGCACGGCAAACACGCGGGTGAGTCAGTTGGCCAGATGTCGTGGCTGTACTCAGCACAGTAGACTCACATACTGTCCGGAACTGCCCAATTGCAATGTGGGTTTTTTCACGAGGTTGTCTCCTCGGTGGGCTCGGGTCCGTGGGGGCGCTACTCCCCTTAGGAAGAGATCATCCTCTTCCCCCCGTGCGGGGCTGAATGATCTCGATGATATTAAACTTTACTACACTAATGCTCAATACAATGAGAAAAAATAAATGAATATTGACGATAAACTTTGTACTACTGTTAATAGTATTTTTCAATTATTGTAGGAAGTACAGAAATAACTGTTGAAAGCTCTCAATAAAGTGAGAATCCAAGTTTGGAAATGATCCCACCGGAATTCATAGCGCATTCTATGCAGCAAGAGATAAATGGTCAAAATGAACATCAAAGTGCACACCCGCCCAAGAAAATAGTTCACAACAGCCCTCGAAAAAAAAGGAATAAACAGAATTGTGTAACAACATCTGCCAGAAGCCCGCAACAAATTAGGAATCCAAAAAAAAATAAAGCAGGCAAAAAATTCTCTAGAGAAAGAAATCCATTTTAAAATGTTAATTGCTGGATACAGAGCGAGAGATATATGGGGAAATTTTATGAAGAACATCAAACATTCTGGAGGAGGAAAAATCGAACGATTTGGATATAAAAATGAAAGAATTTTAACAAAGGTGCAAAGCGATTACCCTTGAGAAGAAAAATTTTGAATTAAATAGTATGAAGCAAAACCAGCATGAATATGTTCAGTACAAAGAATTTTGATCAGATATTTATTTTGACTCTGCTTGGTATATTTTTGTTCGCAATGGCTGGGTAATGATTTATGGATAAGGATTTATGGATGGACTTAATGTTATAAGTTGCCAACAAAACTAATATTTATTTTAATATTTTATTTTAATGTTCGAGAGAAAACTCATTAATTACGACTCCTTAAAATATCTCTCAGTCAGCATTGTGCCATGAAAGGACGCTGCTCATGTGCAACAATGTTGCCAACATTTTCGATGAAGACGCACCCATGTTTTAGGCTTGTTTTTATGCTTCGATTTTTAGAACTTTTTAATCGCAGGACAAAAGCCACTGGGCCTGTAAGTGTACGTTTCCATAATTTTATTCGTGAACGAGGTATGCTATTACCAAAACCGTACCCTGTAACGTCTTGCTTCGTGGTAGCGATATTTGTTATTCAGTCTGAATTTATTCTTCTTTACAACTCTTTCATCCAGTCGGAGGAGAAGAAATTTTAGACAACACAAGTTCGGACTCCTTCAGCGTTTCTCTTTTATTCCAAAAAATTTACCCATCTTTTCTCCAAACAAAAATTCAACAAACCATTGACAATGTCATACTAAATAAAAACCATAACATTAATTTAAATTTAAAAAAATTCCAAAAAATGCAGCGAAAAACTAAAACACATAAAACGAACCCATAACAATAAGAAAAAGTATCTAAATGAACCGGAGCTGAAACGCGGCGTAGAAACCCCATCAGGAATTCTAACCGCCAAGAGAACCAGCAACAATTCTTAATGTTTTTTTGTCACCATCCCAAATTCGTTCCCGTGTTTACAGACGGTTTTAAGTCGGATACAGCCTGTGCCTGTACGGTTGGAGTCACACCATGGAGTCATCAAAGCAAAACTCAGTCCATTGTGTAGTATTTACACAGCGGAATTATTTGCTATTAAAACGGCTCTCGATGCAATAGATATAGATGGTGGCTCCTTCGTGGTTTGCTCAGACTCCATGAGAGCCCTAAAATCCATTTCCGGCTTCTCTCCTATGCACCCCATTATCAAGGATATTCACTTATCTTTGCTCTTCCTTCACAGGAAGGGAACCATCTTCTGGTTTCTTTGGGTCCCTGGACATACGGAAGTTGCCGGAAATGAGAAAATTCCGATTCTGCCGCAAAACGCGCTAAACTTGGGCGATCTCAAGTCGACGCTGGTACCCTACGAAGTCCTACGGGCGGCTTATAAAGAACGTAGCTCTTCAACAGTGGAATGAGTCGTGAAGAACCATCTCACATAATAAACTGCGTAAGGTGAAACGGGTGACGTCAGCAAGGCTCACTTCCGTCAGGAGGAGCCGCCGAGAGGAAGTCGTCATCGCCCGTATGAGGATAGGGCACCACCATCAGACCCACTCCTTTCTATATACTGAAGAGAAAATCCCACCCCGGTGTGATGAGTGTGACTGTCCTCTCGGGATTCGCCATATCCTGATGGAGTGTGACACATACCGGGACGTGAGTAGTCGACTGGGCATTGGGGGTGACCTAGGGGTCCGTTATAGGTAACGAATCCAATGCAATCGGCCGCGTAATTTTTATTTCTAAAGGGAACAGTGCTTTTTAATAAATTACAAGTAACAGTTTAGCAATTTGAAATGATTTTAACTTTGACAAAATAATATATAAGGTAAGGTGGGGTAAGTGCGACCAATCAGAGGACAGGATCACTCCGGCCACCCAGCCGTCGCCTATATAAGGCGGCGCATTTCAGAATTCTTCGCTCTTCGGAGCCAGCCCTTTAAAGGGCTAAATTGCTTTCCTTCTCCTTTCAGGCCGGCAGTAAGAACACTTGTAGGGACCCAGTCACCTTGGTGAATTGGTAATCCTTCTTGTGCACCTTGCGGGCCGTAGAGGTCGCCCCGCCCGGGGAAATACGACTTAGGTTGCGGACGTGACGAGGCAGCGCCAAACTGAAAGGCCTTTTTTGAGGCCAACACTTCCATTTCCTTTTCAGGCCGGTCGTAAGAACACCTGAGGGACCCAGCCACCTTGGTGGAGTGGTAATCCCTCTTATGCACCTTGCGGACCGTAGAGATCGCCCCGCCCGGGGAAAAACGATCTTGAAGGACTCCGAGAGGAGGGTTTTGTCCTCCAAGCGCCGGCTGGTACACTAGACCCTCTCAGTCGCCCCCGACGCACTCGTTGGCCTGACTGAGAGCCCCCATTACACCTCACGACTATTGCACACTAGCAGGCTTGCTAGCAGTCGTGAGGCTTCCCTACGCAAACAATAACGGGGCCGGGCTAACGTAGTCCCCGGTTCTCACCCGTTGGGCACTTGGGTGGTTCTCCGGTCACTTGCGGGTGGCCGGTCCAATAGGTACACCCGGTGTGGGGGGCCCTACACAAGTGATTCCTGCTTAACGGCAATCACTTACACTTTCTTCCTACTCCCTTCGAACTAACACACTCTTGAGTGGAATCGGCATAAGAGCCGTTCTACTCGGGTAAGTCTATTAAGTTAAGTCACTTTCTGGCCAGCAGCGTTTCCACTTAGGAGAGGCTCATCACTTTCCCCCCTCTTAATTGAATTGAAATTTGATTTAATTGAAAATCCCCCCTTGCTAAATAACCGTGTAACAACTTGTGCTTCACACTCTATATATACTAATTTAAGAAAACTAGTTTCTAACTTCTTAAAAAACAAATCTTCACTGCATAAGTAAATTAAAGCTAATTTTGTGAATTTGTATAACTGCATTTGTGAAAGCAATCACTTAAATCCTTTCTTAAATTTCCATTTAACTCCAAAGTAAATTTTCTTGCTGCAATAGTTTAACATTTAAGCCGCCTCACGGAAACGCCTCCTGTCGACTAGCGACATCTCTCAAAGCCGCTTCACGGCGCCTCTGAAGCCGCCTCACGGCTTACGCTCCTAATCCGCCGCCCTAATCTACAAAGGGCCGGTATGGGGCATCCCGAGGGGCATGCTTACTACCTCCGGAACCCGAAAGGCGGGCAGTAGGAGTGGCGTGTCGCGACGGACAGGAGGAAGGAGAGAAGGAAGGCAAGGGAAGTCCGCCGGAGCCAAGGCTCGCGAGGCGACACCTCCGACTCCTCAGCGGGTGAGCACCGCTTCCAATCCCGCTCCTCCCAGCTCAACCACTCCACCCACCGGACCCCTCCTCCACCCGCTGACTCTGCTATTATCAGAGTGGGTCAGCCCATCTCACCCAATCACCCAGCCCTTGCCCTCCCACTGCCCGACTCCCGTCCAACCACCCCCCAAGGCAACCCAGATCCGCGCCGCGACCTTTCCCCTACCGTGCCGGAAGGCATCTCCCGCTCCTCCCCCTACCGCCCTAAAGCCCCAATCACCCCCAACACCCGCTTCCTCTGGGTCAGAATTTCCGATCTGCCCAACTGGGCGAACCAGAGGAACACCTTCAACATCCTCCGGGTCGCCATGAGCAACCTTATCCACGCCTGTGAGCTGAGGGTCTGGCCGGACAAAAGGGCGGCCAGGGTGCAGATCCCGGAGGAAGGCCTGGAAGTGCTCCGAGCGAACACTCGAATAGTCGAGGGTCGCTTTGGTGGCAAGGTCCGGTGGGACTTCGGGAATCTCCCACCCAGGCGCCCACAACCTACCCGCCCTACTAATGCCCCCCCCCCGTCTCCATTGTTTTGAAAGGCGTCCCCCGGGATCTGGGCTTCCCGGAGCTCGAGGAGTCCATGAGGGTCATCGGAGCAGCCCCGCAGAAGATGTGGCGGATCCGGTCCTACCACACGGGGAGGACAACACTCCTGGTCCGCGTCAGCCTGCCGCCCAAGGACGCACAGCGTATCCTCCGAGACTGTTTGAGGAGCCACGGCGCGACGTACCACGCCGAACCCTCCCGCCCCCCACGTGCACAACCTATTCAGTGCTATAAATGCTCTAGTTTTAAGCACAGTGGGCGTGACTGCAGGGAGGCCCCCCGGTGCCCTAAGTGTAGTGGTGACCATCCGGTCGAGGAGTGCCGGGAGGAGGCCCTCAGATGCGCCAACTGTGGCGGCAGGCATCACTCGGGCGACTGGCGGTGCCCTGCGCGACCAAAGGCGCCCGAGTCGCTTGCGTCCACGGCCCCAATTAAGATCGCTCCTCTCCCTCTCTTGCAGGAGGTGACGGACCCGGAGGGAACGGAGGAGCCGGTCACCAAAGGGCAGCTGCTGCGACTCCTCAGCCTGGTCCTCGCAAACACCCACCCCAAGGAGAGGACCACCGTGGCGAACACCCTGGACCACGCGGCACGACAAGTTCTAGGAGTATCGGTGACGCCCCTGTTTTACCGTAACACGGTGTTCCCATCGCTCACGGTGGCAACTCGTCATGGGTGAAAACCCATTTGCGTTTGGGAACATCCGGGGGGCGGTTCAACAGAAGAAAGGGCTTTTACAAAATTTAATATTTAAAAGAAATATTTCTATTCTAGGACTGGCAGAAACCTACCTCCCGAATAATGCAAAAATCCATATTCCAGGCTTCCAAGAATTCCATCACCCCAGAAGAGGAACACACAGTGGAGGAGTTGCGCTACTAGTCCATGAAAAAATAGCGGCCAAAACGATAACCGTCCCGGGAGACGCGATTGAGGAAGGCACAGAAGCGGTGGTCATCGAGGCGAAAATAGCGAGGCGAACAGTGACAATAGCAGTCGTCTACTCTCGTCCAAAAACTCCTTTCCCAAAAGATCTCTTCAATTTCATACTAAACAATGATAATAATTTCTTCATTCTAGGAGACCTAAACGCGAGAGAAACAGAATTCGGTGACCGGACGGGAAACAAAAAAGGAGCGGACCTACTGGAATTCATCGCCAACAATGACATATGCCGAATGGACATCCCTGCACCCACTTTCGTCGGCAATGCACTGTCGTACATCGACCACGCCCTCATCTCTCCCTCAATGCTCGCTCTAGTTGGAGACGTGGAAGTGGAAGACACCATTACTTCAGATCACCTGCCTTTCTCCTTCCCAGTCTTTTTCAGGATGCCCTCCACCAGAAGGCCAACCATCACCAGGCTCCAATATGAGAAGGCAAATTGGCAAGAAATGAACAACCAAATAGAGGAAGAGCTAAAAGACCTCCGCTGGCCAAGCACCGTAGCGCAACTGGAAAGGAACATCGACGTCATCACCACATCGCTAAACAAAGCAAAGGAATCCATCCCTGTCCAGAAAATAGACCCAGCCAAGCCACCACTGCCACCTGAGATAGTGCGGATGATCAAGGAGAAAAGGAAAATATATAGACTCTGGGTCCGTTCGGGAAATGACGCCCTGAAGACAGCCTGGAACAGAGCAAACGCACAAATCCGAAGAAAGGTGCTGGAACACAAGGAGAAACAATGGCACAGAGCATGTCAGGACCTGGACTATAAGCAACCGGAAAAATTCTGGAGGAAATTTAAGCAAATGAACCACCAGGACACCACCGCCACCACCAACCTAATGGATGAAGATGGAAATATCCTTGCCAGTCTTAAAGAACAAGCCGAAGAATTCAAAAAAGTCCTTGAGAAGATCGCCACCACACCCGAGGACCCCCTGTTCTCAGATGCAAATGCCGAGAAATGCCGAAGCATACTTAACAATCTCCCTTTCCCGTTACAGGTGGAGTACCTTGGAGAAGAAGACGCAATCATCGAGCACCCCGTCATCGGCCAAATTACCAAGGAGGAGATGGAGAAAGCCCTTCCCAGAAAGAAGACAGCAGGAGGACCAGACGGAATCACATACTCTCTCCTAAGGAAACTGCCCAGCTGCCACGACAGCCTACTTCAAATTTTTAACGCCATGTGCAGGAATGGGATCTACCCAAAGCAATGGAAAGAGATGGACATTGTCATGATTCCCAAACCAGGAAAGGACCGCAAACTGGCCAAAAATTACAGACCTATCAGTCTCACCTGCTGCATGGGAAAATGGTTTGAGAAAATACTGGGCAGAAGAATCACGGACCATCTAGACAACGTAAACATAATACCAGCACACCAGTTTGGGTTCCGGAAAAACAGATGCACCGTAGATCCCCTGGCACTGCTGACGTCCACCGCCGCCGAGGCCATCAACAAACGACAATTCACCGCCGGTCTCTTTCTGGACATAGAGAGGGCATTCGATACCGTCTGGCACGAGGGTTTGGTTGCGAAAATAGCCCAATTTCCATATATTCCACAACAGGTAATGTGCCTTTTCCATTCTTTCATTTCAGATCGAAATGCCAAAATAAAAGTAAGCGGCCAGACGTCGGAAAGCTACACGCCAAAGGCAGGAGTACCGCAAGGAACAGTACTATCCCCGCTACTGTACAACCTCTACTGCCATGATATGCCCGTGGACCTTCAAAACCAAGTAGTCACGGCACAATATGCGGACGACACGGCCTTGTGGACCACTGGGAGAGACCCCGACTCAGCTCTGCGAAAACTGCAACGAGTCACTGACAAACTACAAGCCTGGATGCAGAAATGGTTCCTGAAACCCAACCCGGATAAATCATCCCTGATTATCTTTACAGGATCCAAGGACACGAGACACAACGGCCGCTCCCTAGGATACATCAACCTATGGGGCAAGAAAATAGCACCGGCGAATGAAGTCACCTACCTGGGAGTGCACATCGACAAACACCTGGCATTCACCAAACACACCAAGGAAACAAGAAAAAGATGCATCAAGAGGATGAACCTCGTCAGGGCAGTAAGGGCCGCAGGTCATGGAGTATCGCCAGACTGCGCCTTACACATATACAAAGCGTTTGTGAGACCTGTCATGGAATACGCTGCAGCGGCCGTCACACCAGCATCATCCCTCGAACCTTGGGCCCGCCTCGAGCGGAACATGATTCGATCTATTTATCTGCTCCCATACAAATTCCCGAGGCGACATTTGTATAGCAATTCTAATATTGAACCTATTCTCCACAGGTTGGCGCGGATCCGGATAACCACTTTCAATAGAATCGCATCCACCAACATCCCACTGGCCGAGGACATCAGCAGACAAATAACCGGAGTCATCAGGAAAAGGCCAAAAAGGAAATTACCATCACTGCCGCGGCTGGTGGCGCACACCTTCAAGAACTACTACGACGACTACGCCATCCAACCACCAGCGCACCACCACATTCCACTCCCAGAACATCTGCTTCCTGACCCGGACATCCCTGCCTGACCACCAAAAAAGAAGAAGAAAAGGAAAAAGAGGAAGAAGAGGGAAGATGCAACCGGTCATCCACAGTGCTCAGTGCTCCCAGAAGCCCCCCAGTGAAAGTGCTCCATCACAGTGTGTGCTAACATTCCAGTGACTATTTAAACAAAGAACTATTTACAAAGAAAATCTATTTATATATACAATTTCATATATTTCTATTTTTATGTTAAAAATTTCGAAAATATTTCTAATATTGTTAATATGTTAAAAATTTCGAAAATATTTCTAATATTGTTACTATTGCCAAACAAATTCTACAACTATTATATTTTACATTATATTTTATAATTTTTATGCCGGTCCGTGCAGGTTTTACGGGTTTTCCTGCACCTCGGGCGAATGCCGGACCAATAGGCACTCCCGTACCACGAATAAGAATGAAACAAACGATGGAAACGAAAGACTTTGACATACAATCATGAAAGCACCAAACCCTGAAGAGGATTAATAAATCCTATAACAGGGCTCCCCAAAGTTTTATATAATTGTTTGTTATTGTTATTGTTATAATATATTTATGTAAATGTTATTTGGGGAAAATAAACGTTTTTTGAATTGAATTGAAGTGCGACCTCCCTTCTGGAAGATTGTATTTCCATTCTCAAAGCAGGTGGCGGTCTAGCAACATATTCCACACATTGTAACGGAACCAGAGCCAACTACTTTGTAATACTTATCCCTTTAGTTCTCGATCCACATGCTTACAAATATATACCCTTCAATTAATCTCGTAGTCTTAGTTGGTTGTAAGGAGAGGTTACGCCACAATTCCCTCAGAATCAACACATCGAATGTGTTAGGTAAGTACTATATCACGTTTTCTCTTCTTCACCGACTTATTTTCCTTGCTTTACTTGAAATTGTGGAACTCAGGTCATTACATTTGGTTTTGATGGGAGGTCGCACTTTCCCCGTCATAACCATTCTTTCCTACCTGGTGGGGCAAGTGCGACCCCGTAGCCTGGGGTAAGTGCGACAGGGTGTCGCACTTACCCCCGGCTACGAGGATATAGTATGTATTAAATTTGTAGTTTTTGTCTGGCCTTTCTTGCGTTAAACTATTTTGTACAAATGTTACAAAATATTGTGGATTATACAACTAGGTTAGATTCTTCACATCAACTTTTATTTTGAAGGTTTCTTTGATAAAGAAAATTTCTTAAAGTTAGATTTCATAAAAAAATGCCTCGCATTGTACTCAGACCAGAACAATTGCATCTTTGTAGGTGTCATAACCAAGGTTCTACCCAGGTGAAATAGTTTATGCATATAAAAGTTAAAATTGAGACCTTTATTGTGGCCACACGAAAAACAAACTCTTATTTTTAGTAGATATATCGTGAGTATTACCTTCACTCTCTTTAAGAACTGGTTACGTAAATTCAATAATGCCTATTGTGGGGGTTGCTGTCATGATATGAGCAATAATTATTGTTGCAGGGTAAAATGGTGCAAAATTACGTAAGAAAAACACAGAAAGGACTGACTGATAGTAAGGATGACCCACAGAAGGCTCTTGAGGAGATAAGGAGTGGAAGAATGGAGAGAAAATGTGCTAGCAAACATTATCAGATTCCTAAGACCACTCTTCTTGACCATCTAGAAGGACGACGTGGCATCAAGTCAGCATCCTTTGGTCACAGCACTGCAATTCCAATTGCTGAAGAAAGGGTATTAGCAGAAGGGCTAATGTGTATGGAGAATTATGGATTTGGGTTGTCTAGAAAAGCGACTTTGGAAATGTTAGCCAATTATGTACGTTAAAATAAAAACACCTTTAAAAGATGGTAAACCTTTGGAAGATTGGTTTCTCGGTTTTATTTCACGGCATAAACTTTCAATTAAAAAACCTCAAAATATCGAGTATGCAAGGAAAAAGATATCTGACCCTTTTGTGATGAATCCTTTTTTTAATTTGTTGCAAAAGACAATTCATGAATTGCATCTTAATAATAAACCAGAACGTATCTGGACGAAACTTCATTTTCTACGGACCCAGGTACGACAAGAGTTGTTGGTAAGAGAGGACTCCCCTCAATTCGTACAATTAGTTCATCTGGTCGTCTGAACATCACCGTATTAATGGCCGCAAGTGCAAATGGGATTAAAGCCCCTCCACTGATCGTATTCAAAGGGAAATATGTTTGGGATATGTTGGCACCACTCGGGAGGTAGGCCTTTAATTTCCTACCTTCCCTGCTTTAAATTTGCCACCCTCTCTCCTTGGGCGCTTTCCGGCCATCATTTGTTTATTCAACTCGACTACGGTCGTATGTATTCAACTCGACTGATATTCGGTTGTCGAGTTTTCGTCTGCTACGAGAGTGTTCGGCTGGAGTCGAGAGGGGGCAGAAGTCAGTGTGTGTATGAAATGTGTGCGGCTTGTGGCGTGACGAGTCAGTCGTCGGCCGTCAGCCCAGTTGTGGGTCGGTTCGTGAAATTGACGTCCTCTCGCGCGGAATGGGGGAAAATAGACCAAGGTAAGCGCCCATGTCCCTTGACCTATCCCCACTCCCGTAATTATTTTGCGCTCCCATTACTTTCGTCCCGGTTTCTTTTTTTTTTTAGCAGTACCCAGCTCGTTTAGGCGTGCCTCCCCTTCCTATTTTTCTTGGTGCGGCAGTATCGGCCCCGAGTGGGTACAATTTATTGGTGCCGAAACCCGGGAACATTTTTCTTTCATTACGAGGAGTTTCTTGTTTCTATTTTTCGTTTCTGTATTATTTAATATGGGCGGGACGGAAGAAATCAAGAAAGGGGTACCTCTGACGAGGGAACAGTTTGACGCGCAGCTAAAGCTTCTTCGCTTCAAGCGGGATCAGTTTAATGCAACGATTTCTGTTGCATATGAGTTAACCAAAGAGTTAAACGATTCGGGAGCGGAAATCCCCATTCATCCCAAATTAAATGTTTCACGCTCGTGCGGCTCACATTCAGGATCCCAATCTGTCATAGAGAGGTTAAGAAGCTGTTTCTCTAAGTTTGGGTATCCGGGACCATGGTTAGTGATAATGGACCTCCATTTAATTCTTCACGTTTTAACCAATTTTGTGATGAACATGGAGTGACGCTAATGCATTCACCACCATACCATCCTGCTTCGAATGGTCAAGTAGAAAGATTTGTGCAAACCATAAAAAATATGTTAATTAAGTCTCTTTTGACATCTCATGCTATGTCAATGCAGGAGCGTTTGGATAAATGTCTTTATGTGTATAGAAACACTCCTGTAACCACTAAAAAAAAAGTCCCTCCGAGGTTATGTTGTCATACTCCCCTAGAACACCTGTGTCCATGTTGTCCCCATGTTTGCCTGCTAATGTCTCTAAAAATATTGTAAACAAATCAAGAGTAGACAAACAGTTTCTCATTAATGATAAGGTATTGGTTAAAAATGTTCAGAAGGGACATATAAAGTGGATTTGTGGTAGAGTAATGGAAATAATAAGTCCAGTGACTTATCTGATTAGATTAAATTCAGGGGTATTAAGATTTTGTCATGTAAACCAATTACGTAAGAGTTATATGTCTGAGGATAAACATCCTGAACGTAGATTCATAGAATATGAACTACCTGCATCTAATGTTCTAACTCTGATAGTTCGAATCTCAGGTCCCCATCTCCTAATGTACAGCGTCGGCATCAAAGACTGAGGAGACCACCTGACCGATATTCTCCAGAAAGGACATGTTGTATTCTGAATGTAATTTTGTGCTTGTAAGGGGGGAGGAATGGTATGTATTATTTGTATCGATATCCCATCGATTTATTATGTATCGATTCTGTCGATATCTGGTCATGTGACGTGGGCTGGTCAGATGTTCTGTGAAGTTACATGGTCAGTATCGTCGGAGTCAGTGGCCGAATAAAATTCCATGTTCAATCCTGGAACCCAGTGTCTGTCTGATTTACGAACATAAAAAAGAGTAGAATATTGTTATTATCATTAATAAAACATATTTGACTAACATTCCATTTTGTGTCATATTTAACCAAAAATGCCAAAAAAAATATCTACTTATATTACCAAAGATAAACTTGATTTCTCAAGAACGGTTAAACATAATTTGGTACTTTAAAAGCAATGTAAAGCTGAATTTCTGGGAAAATCGCATTTACCTCGTGTACCGTGTAATGCAGAAATATATTGCACAGCCATGGGACGCACTTTCCCCATGTACGCGGAAAATGCGATCCCTTGACAATTTTATAAGAAAAATATTATAAAAATTACCATTTTCAAGAGAGAGGAATGTAAATCGGATCACCTTTTTCGATGATTCACATGTATATTGTACATTGATTTTCATATTTTTAGCAAGCCTAGAAAATTTTTCATAGTTAGTTAAAATTGATATATGCTATTTAGGGGTCGCACTTACCACACCTCATTTAATCAGAATATCTACGAGTAGTTTCCAGGCAACCTGCCTTCTCTAGATATAAAAATAAGTATATCTATAATTTTGACAAGTGGAGGTGCAAAATTGATAATGCCGTCAACGCACCCTACAAACTAACACTACTACTCTCGTAAAACTTCAGCGATAAATTCCTAATGGCACAGTATTCACCATGGATTAGTATTTTTCGCTGTTCATAATCGATACCATCCCAACTCGAGGATTGTTACTAATAATAATTGTAATATAACTAAATCACTTCAATTATCCATTAGGTCAATAACATAGAATTAATATATTTCCTCTGAAGTATACACACCGATTATTTCGTACAGTACAGACCTTGTAAGTAGAAAACTTTACAAGAAAGCTTGGAGCTTAATTGAATCCTACTGCCCATTGAACTAGTTAATTAAATTCTTCGCTACAAAAAATTGATAATAATGTGAATTTGATTGGTTTCACAAAAGTGCATGCAATTACAAGTGGATTTTGGTGATGGCCAGTTTCGTTTCCTACATTGGTAATCAAATTATTGCATATAACAATAAATTAACTTAATGATATATTTTTCAAAAACCTTATATTTCACGGCTAACGTTCAGTCTGCTAGGAAAACAACATCCTGCCGAATTCCTTGGATTGGCTCGGGGGTCTTGCGTCATGAAAATCGTGACGTCGCGTCGTGGAGGGAAAGTTCGGAAGTTAACGATGAGGAAAATAGATAAACAATATATCCAGTTTCCAGGCAACCTGCCTTCTCCGGATATAAAACAAAAAGTATATCTATAATTTTGACAAGTGGATGTGGAAAATAACCATGCCGTCGAAGCAACCTATAAACTAACACACTACTACTACTACCAACTAACACTATGGGTTGGCAGTCTTTAAAATGAAACACTGCGTTGTGCACGTAGAAAAAACAATAGTTAACAACCACGACAAAGCTACAAAGAATCGAAGTATTGGGTTTATGATGACCTACCAATTGTTAAGTGCAAGTATTCGAAAATGAATTTAAGGAAAACATTGCATACTCACGTAAGTTTCTTATTTTACGTGAAAACATTACGAAACGATTACCTGCATGAACGTTACTACATGTATCGTACGATACAGGTAATCGTATTTAATAATTTACGTGTATTAGGAATGGTATGTATCAATCGTAGCCCATGAAATGTAGAGTATAATTAAAACATGACTCTAAAACGGATGAATAAATCAACATAATTCTAACCACAAGTACCCTTACTTGTGTTCAAATTACTTAAGCTATTATACCAAGCATAGACGAAAGCGAAGTTTGCACGGGCAAAGTCGTTGTAAAAAAACGACATAATGCAAAAACCACTAGACAAGCATTTATATGTTTCATGAAAACATGGTTCTAGAAGAATGATGAATAAATTCACATCATTCTAACCACCCATACTTGCCTTCAAATAACTTAATAAGTATACAGCAACGAATTCGAAACAGGCAATGCTTGCACGGGCCAAGTCGACGTGAACTAACGATATAATGTCAAACTACAAAAGGAGCAATTAAAATTTTCATCATATGCATTAGCACCTAATAACATTACTTCTATCACAGAAGAAAGAGCGAATATTTAACCAACAACATTAATAAAAAATGCATATCTCAATATGTGAAGTCGTCCGTCCGTGGGTCAGCTCCCCACGATACGTGGCTTAAAAACTTAAAAACATTTAAGGATCTAAAACAATTGTTTTTTAAAAATTGAATATGTTCCCACCAATTGAGGTGGGAATTAAAAGTCATTCCCAAAAATGTAAACTGTTTAATTTCGGTTGGATCTGTCTGGAGGCAGTGAGAAGTTTGTTCGGCAAATAATCGCCAGGTCATCGACCAACAAGGATCCAAGTACCGGGATTTTCACGCAATCCGCGATATCGTTTATAGCGATAACTTAAAAGGTCTTAAATCTCGACGAACGGCAGATGACAGGACCCGGCGAATTAAGAAAAGAGAACCCTTTTTAAGTATTTCAATTCCTTTTGGCCCCTCATCAGTAGGTAGTGTTTACTAACACTGAACTCGCATTCTCTTCCCGCCCCCTATTAGGGCGGGATCTATTTGGAGGTTGAAGATTTGTTTCCGCCATTCCAAATAATTCTTCATCCCCCGGGCTCCCCACCCACCATGGAGCCACACATTCGGGACGCCGCACAGTGAGGCGAAACCCCAAAAAGTTGGCCAAAATCAAAAAAATAATGTTTTTATTTAGGGTTTTTCTAACCATAGATTTCATAGAATAATATTTGAGCTTTAGTAAAATATGTTTGACAGGTAGATAAGACTGCACCTGTGCGAATAAATCAGTATTGAAAAGACTGTTTAAAAGGTCGTGAGTGCCACGGGCGCTAACACAGAAGCAGTAGGTCCACTTCACGTCGACGTTACAACGTAGTGGTTGTACTTATTTCATTTTCGTTTGAAGGACTCAGCTCATGAATGTAATTTAATTTGAAATTCTTTTGCAGAAATTCAAAAAAATAATAGTAATCTTTGTAATTTTCAAATTTTCCAAGCGATGTTTTTAATTTTGAATTTCATATAAAGAGTTTTTTTAACCAATGAAAAAGTTTAGTGTTGCACGGTGTTGCACCGAAATATTTGTACCTGTTATAGGTGAAGATGTTAGCTAATGGAAATTGAAATAATCTACTGCCCCAAGCTGCCCGAACGAGTTATGAAGCTAAAAAACTTGCATCACCGAACTATCCTCGGCGCGCCCATTATTCTCATCAGGCCCATTCTTCGAATATTTTGCTCGTTACTTCAGTAAGAGCATTGGCAGCCTATCTCATCTAAGCAATTGCGTAGCTAAGCTATATCTATAGGTAAACTTGAAGGTTTAGCTCAATGTTACAAGTTGCCTTAACTAAGCTATCGTAGTCGGAGGTGTGGGACTGGCTTGCGCGTTCCGACGCAGATGGCAACGGGCTTCACGAACTGAAGAGCGCTTTTTTGAAGTCTACTAAGAATGGCTTGAGGTATTCGTTTCTTTTGCTGAAGACATCCCAGCAGAGGTTGTTATTCCAATCACTGCTGGCCGTCCAACTTCTAATTTCACTTCCTCCAGCGAGAGATCCAAACGAAGGCGAACCAAAAGACTACGTTTTGAATCCAGTCCTGATGAGCTGGCGTACGCCGCACAGATGGTCCTTCGGGATGAAGAAAAATTAGATACAGCGGCAGTGGTCAAAGATGTTACTGAGAGCACACTAAATACAGCCAAAAAGTATCGCAGTTGTTTTCGCCAGGAGCTTGAAAATACTTTGACAGGAGAAAATACTTTGCTCTATCCGACTGAATTTGCAAAGGAAACACGAAAGCACATAATGAATCAAATAGAAAATGCGAGGAATCAAAAAGAAAACCGACTATCTTTTGCAAGTGTAATTAATGAAAAAAGAGTTATAGTTACGTACAAACTGGCTTTGACAATGATTGATGGCAAAGTCTGTAATGTCGTATCCAACACTTTATCGGCCCAGAAGTGTCACCCCTGTAACGCAACATCGAAGAATTTCAATGATATCGAAAATATCTTGACCCGACCCATCAACACGGACTCTTGGAAGATGGATTGTCAACACTCCAGGCCTGGATACGCGTGTTTGAATGCTGTCTGCATGTGGCGTACAGACTCGATGCTCAAAAGTGGCAAGTGCGCGAACAGGAGCTGAAAGAGCGAGTCGAGGAAAGGAAGAAGGTCATCTAGGACGGATTAAGATCTCAGCTTGCATTGATAGTAGACAAACCCAAGCAGGTTCACGGAAGCAGCATGACGGTGACACAGCGCGACATTTTTTCAAAAATGCGGCCGTGTCTGCCTCTATAACTGGCTTAAATACAAATCTCCTTACGCTTTTCCACACCATTCTGCAAGTAATTTCAAGTGGGCACAAAATATATGTGGACATGTCTGAAGAATAAACTTCTCGGCTGTTCGTTCACTTTTACCCATGGTACTACATGCCGACAGCTGTGGACGAACTTCTTTTGCACGGGAAGGAGATCATAGGTAATGCCTTACTGCCTATTGGGCAAATGTCGGAGAAGGCACAAGAGGCGTGCAATAAGCACTTAATGCGGTTCCGCGAGAATTTTTCTCGGAAGTGCTCGCGGGACAAAGATATGGAAGACGTTTTTGTGCGGCTGTTGGCGGCATCAGACCCAATCATCTCCATCGTAAGGCATTTACCACAAAAAAATGAACACCTTTAGTACTGAGGCTCTGGACTTATTAGTGTGCCCATCAACTAGCGACGACCAAAGCGTTCATTGTTCAGATTCCTCTCTGGAATCGGATGATGATTTTGTAGATAATGAGTTTTATGTTTTTTTATTTATAATCACTTGTGCATTGTTGTACTTTGTGTTTGTGCATTCAATATTGTGCATCACCGTGTAATGACATGTTAACATTTCAATTGTATTCAGTTTATTTCAAGTTTAATTTGAATAATATCAAATATTGATCCTGCGGATCGAAAATGCTCAGCAGCAACGACTAATATTGAGTTTCATTAAATAATGAAAATAAATAATTTAAACAATTTGTTTTAAAACAACAATTATCAGAAATGCACAGAAAAAAACTTTAGAATTCGGATTCTGCAGGTTAAATGTATTTAGGCGCACCATTAAAGTTATTTCAAATTTATTCCAATCAATTGTTTTCATAATTTACCTTGTAAAAACAAAAATATCAACGGTACAGCAAAAATAACTTCAAATTCGGATTCAGCGGATCGATAAACATAAGTAACAGCCTTCAAATCCAGAAAATGTGTAAAAATAACAGCAGTAATAATTTTGGCCATCTTTTTGGGATTTCGCCCCACTGTGCGCCGCAACGCAAACCGGTGCGGTCGCCAGGGCTACCCGAGGCGATATAGCACCCTAGAGGTTTTTGTCTGTTTCGGGTTGGATCTTCGATGCAATGGCCTACCAAACCCGTCCCTCTCGGACCGCTCTACGCAGACTCCCACCTCCCTGGCACTCGCCACCGTAAAGCACAACGCCATGGAAGCTGACTGACCGGGAATGGCTAGCTCCCGGACGCCCGTTTACAGCGAATCCGGGGCCAAAGAGGGTTATTGGCCCGTAGTCCATACCGGGCATCCGACACCCGGCTGGGAACCACGGACCTCACCCTCCAGGATCCCCTTCTCACCCTTACAGATCTCCGCGCACGGCAAACATGCGGGTGGATCGCAGGCCAGGTGGTATGGCCACACACAGACAGCAGACCCACAGGACTGTTCGGGCTCAACCCTTGCTGGCTCGGGGTTTGTTTACGGGCTTATCTCCCCGCCCTTTTAGACGCCTCTTACGACTAGCAGGGATACCGCGGGAGTATTCTCAATCTCTCTACCCGCAGGGGGGAGTTTTACGAGAATTTTAACTGGATTATCGGGATAAAATTTTATCTCGACTTTTGCTCCCTACGCTGGAGGGGCGACAGCTTAAAGTGGGCTGCCGCCCCGGTTTTGGAGTATTGCAGATGGTTCCTGTGACGGCTCTTCAGTACTTGGTGGACGAACCTGAGGCAGGAGACACGGAGGCAAGCACGAGGGCGACGAAAGGAGAAGAGTCAACAAGGATGGAACCGGAGATTGCTGGAAGGAAGAGGTTAAGCGACCTAGGAGATTGAAAGGAAGGGAGCCGCGACCCATGTAGAAATTGGTTCCTCATCCCGCGCCCGCAGCTTGACCGTACAAAAAGTGTCGCAAATGACCCGCCCAGAAGTAGTGTCTCAACCCGCCAGGGTAAGTACTACTCCAGCCCCAACCAAACCCACAGCCACGGCTAATTCCAAGTCCGTGTACCATCCCTTTCCACTTTAAGAAGAAAATGCTTTGAAAAAAACCCGTTCGTATAATTTATTTTTCACCCTTCATCCTTGCCTCCCCATCCCTATATGTGTGTGAGTGTGAAACATTTCTTGCAATCATTTTGTATGAAATTTGGTCTAAGGCGCTAATTAACACTTTCGAGTCTATGCCCCTACGTACGGGCCCAGATACTTCTCCATCCTTTTTTCTGTCATGCACAATGTTTTCGCAAGGGATTCTCTTTCATTCTCTACTAATACGTTATTTTGTATCATATAGTAAATTCAGAGTTTCCGAATCTCACTATGACAACTATGTTTGACTTTTATCAGCAGTTGTTTTCTATTGCTCCCTACCGTATCATACCGGATCCCTTAGGTGGTGCGGGACGTCGCTTTTTCACGCTTTTATCACTCGTGTTGCTTTCTTCCATTGCTTCTTTGTGTCACATATTATTATACTCTATTGATCGCACTATCGATGCAATGTTTCTTTTTGTCGTATACCAACTTCAGAATTTCGATCCTTCCTGCTGTATTTTGTCCAATTTTTAGTACTGACACTGTTTGGAACTCACTCGACCGGCAACCAACCATCCAATCGGAGATTTTCCAGCTGTTTATACTTTACGTAGAGATTGTTTCTATTGGGAACACTCGCAAAATGTTTCATGTCTATTTCGTGGGTAATACGGTAGAAACTCAGATTGCTGAATCTGAAACTAAGGATATTTTAGCCGGAGATTCAGGAAGTTATTTTGATGATTCCGACGACGATATGGAATATGAAGGTTTGTGAACATTCCTTATACTTGGTTATCCTACCGGAATAAAAATAGAAATGCAATGCAAATGTTTTGATTGTTAAGACACGCATGTACTTTTTCTTCAGATGATGCAGATATTGTTTTAGTTGGGGATGCGGTTGTTGGAAGCAACAGGGAGGTGAGAGAAAATTACACTTACAAACGGAAATATGTTTTCTGAATTTTACCTTTCAGTATCTGAACTTGTGCACAATTAGACTTGATATATTTATTGAATACAGATACACATTACTTTTTTAGTTACGCAACATGCACTACCAGTCGAAATTAACTCTTCCTGGTCAGAGAGTGACGCGCAACTTTTTCTACCAAGGCTTGAAGAAGGCAGTGGAATTTTGGCTGAAATCCACAGCACCAAGGACGAATGGGACTACTTCTTATTATTCTTCACCATGGACACCATCAAGGCAATAAAAACGGAGACAAACCGGTACGTACTACTCCACTAAGACGAGAGAAGAAACTCAAACCAGACGTTGGCTGGAACCAGAAAGAGACCAGAATTTGATCATGCATCGGTACATGAGTTACTATCTGTTTCATAG
Source organism: Platycnemis pennipes (assembly GCA_933228895.1). NCBI lineage: Eukaryota > Metazoa > Arthropoda > Insecta > Odonata > Platycnemididae > Platycnemis > Platycnemis pennipes. The sequence continues at coordinate 112,540,165 of OW121855.1, read as the reverse complement.
AAAATAAACCAATTGTGGAATGAGATATTTTTATGCATTTATGATGATGGTCGTAAATTCATTCATAATTTACAAAATGAGTAGCACTGAAACCACCTGAATTCAGCCGAATAGGTGGACATTGCCAATGTAGCGAAGAATTTTGCCGAGAAATGAGAGTTGGAGATTGAATCTTCATCCTCTTCCCCAGGAAATCACTTATCAGGGCGACATTTTCCTAAAATAATTGGTCAACAGTGAACAAAAACAACGCCGCAAGTGTGCAAATTCTGCTCAGGGAGATGGAAAGCTACGACCGGCAATAAGACACGGAAAGAAACACGTTGGTTTTGCGAAAAGTGCTCAGAAGTCCGGAAAAACCGTGTGAGCCCAGAGCAGGACACTCCGCCGGCAACGATGCGCTTTTTCTGCGCTGCGTTTGTTCAGTAAACATAAAATTCGATATAAAATAAGGTGCTCCAAACTCCAGCTAAATGATATTTTATTTGCTCTGTAAATTTAAAGAGGAAGAAAAGAGTTTTAGTCTCGTAGCGCCATGATGCATAGTTGCCGAGAAAAAGTGCGGTTATAAATGGAATAGCATACCAATAAGTACTAAAGTTAAAACCTTAAAACTTCGCAGATAAATAATAAAGATTGAATTCACCTTGTATTAAAAACTTGTTTTAGCCAAACGCTTTGATTGGAAGTTATTTGACGCCATAGTGACGCATGGCGCCGTAGCGCTAAAAAATGGGACCTTTTTTTACTCTTACGTAACAAACAGGTCCAAAATTTGTATTTAAAAATTATTCTAACAATGTAGTCAGTCAAAAACAAAATGATCTTAATTACTATGTAAATGACGTGAAAATCCGATGAACGGTTTTGGAGTTATTTAGGTTTAAACTCGTGTCTACGAGATTTTGTAGCGGACAGTAGCCACTAGATTAAAACAGGGGTGAGATCGCATAGCTAAAATCTTTGCTCCATAGCTACACATTAAGGCATTTATGACAGTATACAAAGGAGTTTCACCGCAATCTGAGTACATGTATACTCACGACTGGGCTAGTCCTAAAAGCTCCATTAGCCAAGCGTAACCCCAAGTTGAGTACCGAAGTGAAGCGCCTTCGGATAGCTTTTGTTTTAGTTTTTCTTCGGGAGTTACGGGAGGTGGAGTTTGGCGTTTTGTGGGTTGTCCTTTAAGGAGGAGCTTAGGAAAGACAGCTGGTCTTCCGAGGATCCTCCCGGATGTATGAGAAGAGGGCCCTCCTCGCCGCCAAACGTTTGACGGAGAGGGAGGCGAGGGCGGCGCAGAGGAGGCGAAATACGGAGGAGGCGGTCCGGGTGAGCAAAATGGCTCCTAAGGAGGTTCACCGAACCGCGGAAGCAGACAGGAGCAGTGGAGAGGCTCTAGTAGGAGCCAGCAGTCGAGGAGGAGGGAGAGCACGGGGGGGGGGGAGGTAGGAGCCAGGGAGAGAGGAGCTCTCTCGGGGAATGTGGCCAAGAAGGCCTGTAGGGAGCTCGAGCCAGTCTCTGTCCAACGAGAGCGGGTCGCTCAGTGGAGGGAGGGGCCGGCGACCGACACCTCTGCGTTTGCGGAGTCGGGCTATGGCGCTTCCCTGGTCGCGGATGGAGATGGAGGGGGGGGCGGCGATGGAGCCCCGGCCTCAAGGTAGGTAGGTATTGATTTTTGGGGTGCTTCGACAGCCAAGGTCATTTCGCACCACCCATTCTTTAATTTATCCATAGGCAATATAGTAAACTATTTTTACGGTAGATCAGAATAAGACTAAAAATAAGAATAAAAACATGTCTGTATTAGATTATATTTTATTAAAAAGGTCAGTTTCTTTTAGCAGCAATATGACACGGTTAAGACGATCAGGATCATTGCCTAGAACATGCTCTAGGCTCCCCCTGATCCCTAACCTGAGGCGTGCATTCCGAAATAAGTTACAATCCGTCAGGATGTGTCGCACACTGAGTGGCATGTTGCACTCATTGCAGAGAGGCGGTTCCTTCTCTTCGGTGAAGAGATACGAGTGAGTCAGACGGCAATGACCGATTCGTAGTCGTGCAATGACGACTTCCTCTCTGCGACTGCTCCTGACGGACGTTGGCCATGCTGCCGTTACCGGTTTTAAACTTCGTAATTTGTTATTTGGGAGATCGTTCCATTGCTCCTGCCACTGTTGGAAAACTGAACCCTTTAGATGGGACCGAAGGTCTTCGAAAGGTACCCGAGTTGATGTGCAATTTTCTTCTTTTAGGGCAGCCTTCGCAGTTGCATCGACACGTTCATTCCCGACAATTCCCATGTGGCTGGGGACCCACAGAAAGATGATGGTGACTCCCTTCTTTTGAAGGGAGAGTAGCGACTCATGGATCTGCTGGCATAATGGGTTCGTAGAAGAACGGTCGGAAATAGAGTTTAGGGCACTTAGAGAGTCAGAGCAAATTGCGAAGGATCCTCCACTACTGTCTATTCTACACAGAGCCATCTTTATAGCGAACAGCCTCAAGTGGGACAGCACCCCGGGGGGTGGAGCCCCAAGTCTCTGACTCTGGAATAACTGGGGCGGCGCTGTTGGGGGAGCCGGGGAACTGGCTGACGGCCTTAAAGAAGGTGTGCGGGGCACCGAGGTTATCACACCCAAGCGAATCGAGTGAAGCCAGCTTTGCCTCCGAGGGTGTATCCAGCAGGCAGGCGGAACCGGACGAGGAGGGCCGTTTATACCGTGGGGACGTGACATCGGGGCTGCATGTCTTGCAAGAGTACGCCAGCCGCCTCGCAGAGGCACCGGGGTCCAGCCTGTCTTTTAGGAGGCAGGAGTGTTGGAGTGCACTGGGGGCGGTAGGTGGCCTGCGCCTGCACCAAGTAAACGCCCGGGGGCTGGCAGCAGAGGAACAAGATGCAGTACAGAGGTGGGGGAAGGAGGGAGAGGCAGCAGAGGGCGGGCCCGTCCAGGGACGAGAGCTGGGCAACACGAAGGGTGAGAGGGTGTGGACGCCTAAGGACAAGCGGGAGGAGCAGTCCGCAGGCCGGGTCCAGCCGAACGCGTCTGAGGACGGACGCAAGGTAGGTGCTAGCAGGGCCAGGCGCCCCGAGGACCAGCTGATGAGCAGGGCGCGCAAGGTGGTGTCTGAGGTGGGCACCTGCCCCCGCAAGATACGTGCCATCCTGGGTGCAGCGGCGGGGAGGCAACGAGAGTGGGGCAGAGCTTTTGCGCGCGCGGTACTAGCTTCAGCGGCTTCCTTGGAAGTAAAGTGGTCCGCAGCGTGGGGAAAGAAAGGCGAAGGAGGGCTACATGTCAAAGCGAAGGGAAGAGCACTCATGCGGTTGCTGAGACTATGGGCGGGTGGTCTGGGTGGGGAGGAGTTTACGGAAGGGGAGGTCGGGAGGGCAGGCGCACGGGGTACGGAAGCGGGAGTGGACTCTAGCAGTGGAGAGGAGGAGACGCCCTTAAGGATTGACGGCGCGGTAGTGCCCAGAGAGGAGCTTCAGTTGTTTGACTTGGTGGGAGCGGTGATCGGCGCCGGTGGCGCCGCACAACTGGAACCTCTAGGGGTATGTACTGTTTGTGTGTGTCAACGTCTGCTGGGCTGCGAGGGGGATGTGGGCGCCGAGGGAAAATACCGTGAGGCTCGAGGGGACCATGGTGCAGTACTGATGGACAGGCTGACCCGCGGCGATGTCAACGGTGCGAGGGAAATGATGGCTCGCGTCCACAATAAGGAGATGCATGCGGCCAACGGCAACATATTCCGCGTGGGGATAGACGAGGAGGAATCATCGGTGATTAGCAGGTGCATAACGCGGGGTCTGCACGGACCGTTCCAGCCCATTGTCAATCAGGCAGCGGGTGAGGCGCTGCTCGAGTCTGCCGATAGAAACACCCCCGTGGCCCAGGTGCACAACAGTGAGGTGTGGGGGGCTGCCCTAGTGGACAGGGGGGCCACTCTGCACCAGGTCCGATTCGTCACCCCCGTGGTGCGTGGGCCTCGAGGTGCTGCTGGACACAGGGTCGGGAGGAGGAGGAGGGCCCCCCAGCTGGTTAGAGAAGGCTGGGCAGCAGGGGTGCTGCCCTTCTTGGACGAGGTGCTGCCGGCCGGGGCAAGGTCAGGGGTAAATAGGCACCTGGCCGTTCCTAGAGCAGGTGGAGCACCTGCGGTAAGGCTGCCCGGGGGCGCGGGAGAAGACGGGCGTGGCGGGAGGGCACCGGGTGGGGCCCTCGCTCCGTTGCAGGTCGTGGGAGCTGCACGGAATATAGGGTTGCTGCGAACGGGGCCGGGGGAGGGGCAGGGGGCAGCAGAAGTGGGGGCGGAAGGCGATGAGGGTGTGGCCGACCAGGACGAGGAGGAGGACGCGCAGCTAGACGCAGGTGGCGCACAAGGGGAGGAGCCCCCCGGAGCGCACCCAGATGATGAGGTGGAAGTACGGCCGGCCAGGACCCATCTAGCCGGCGGGGAAGTGGGGGGCGAAGATGTACCTCTTGTAGGGGAGGTGGAAGAGATTAACGGGCCCAGCAATGCTGCACGCGCGGAAAACTGGGCCTTGTGGGTGGCGGGTTTGGGCGGAGTTGTGGAGGATGTGGGGGAAGAGCTGTGGGTAGCTGTAGGGGCGGCAGCAGACCAGGGACAGCGGCTGGCTCTATCGGACATGGGCGTAAGGACGGTTGACGCAATCAACGACCCAGACGCGCGCTCCGGTTTGGTGACCCGCGGGAGGGGCACACTCACATGGCGTTGGTTGGCGGGCGTTCCTATCATCGGCGCCCTGGGGGCAGAGGTCGCTGAGAGGGGTATCGTAGACCTACGCCGACTCATGCTAAAAGTAGCACTGTACGAACTCCAGAGAGAGAGGGTGTTCACCCATCCCCTGGGGGTGGATTGGGCATGCACAATGAAGGGGGAATGGGGGCGCGCCAGCTCAGACAGGGAGAGGGAGGATACCTGGGAGTACGAGGGGGTGGTGGTAACAGCCCGTGTGTTGGCAGCAGCATTATCCGACGGTTTCCTAACTGTGTGGGAAGAGCGGTGGCAGCTGGGGGCAGCCGACGTGTGCGTCATCATGCTTGACTGCTCCACTGGGATGGACGAGGTGGCGTGGGCCTTGTGGATAATAAGCCACCTTAGCTACCCACTGTGCCGTACGAGCGAGTGGTGGGGCGTGGTGAACGCTATGAACGTGGATGTACACTTGGCGGTTGGGGAGCGTACCGCATCCTTCGTGGACCTTCACGAGCAGGTGACCAAGCTCATTCTCGTCCCATCCGATCAAAGAGGTACCAGCCTGGATTTGGGGGGATACCACCTGCAGCCGACTGACGCGCTCGCCGCACAAAGAGGCGGGGCAGGCATGGACACGTACCGGATTGAGAGGAGTCTTGGGATGAACGGGTTGGTCGGGGCTTGTGCCGATCTGATCATATCCGAGACACGGTGCCTGAAGCCCATATTCGCAGAGTATGTAAGGGAACGAGTAGTAGGGGACCTGCCCTGGCAACAGGTGATGACGATTGCGGGCTTGTTGACGGCTCGCTGGGCCCCGCCCCTGGAGGTGAGGCAGGAGGTACCTCAAGGTGGACGGGGGGGTATTAGGTGATCCAGCACGCGTTAATAGGCTCGGGGCTGGAGGAGGTGTGGCTTGGGCGGAAGAAGGGGTGGCTGTGAAGCACACATACGGGCTCCCCCAAGGTTTGGCGGGGCTGTTGGGGGATATAGGTGATGACAGGGGTAATATCGCCATCCCGGAACTGAAGTACGGGCACGCAGACGCAGTCAGCTCGATGGACTTGTGTTTCACCACGCGTGAAGTGGCCAGATCCCACCCGCACCTGTCGCTCGGCTTATGGTCCAACGATGCAGAGATCTCAGTTGCGACGGGCATGTGCAGGGTCGTGATGGATGACTCGACTCCCGGGGTGGAGTGGGGACAGCAGGCATTGCAGCAGAGCGCCGCCTGGCTGAGGAGAGGACTCGAGGAGTGGAAGCTCTTCCAGGGCCTCCGCGATGAGCTACTAAGACCCATGGACCATGACAACTTCCTGGAGTACGCCCAGCTATTGTATACATCGGACGCGGAAGGGTCCTCCCTGCGGTGGCTGTGCTCCAACGCGGTGGGATGGCACGTAGGGTGGGACTGGGGGGCGAATCAGTGGGCGGACACTGTACCCTCCTTAACCGGGGTTCGCACCGGGGCAGGGTCCTGGGCAACTGAGGACAACCGTACTGCCACGCCACTGAGAACAGACGGTACAAAGTGGGGGGTGGTGTTCGAGGATAGGTTCACGAACCAACGCATGGGTTACTGGGGCCAGAAGGGGGTGGAGGCGGCAAGGCTGAGGCCCCTCGAATGTGCCCTCTCCAGGATAAATTGGCACGCACTGGCTAGCGAAGCCGTGTGGATTGACCAGTCGGAGGGCAGGAGGGAGGAGGGCATCACCTACCGGGCTACGACGACCGCCTTCGGCCGCCTGTGGCAGTTCAGCGGGTGGAGATGCGCGACTACCGCCAGCTCGGGTGATGTGACGATCGGATGGGGCGCCGTTACGCACTCGAAGGAATGGGGGCGTCTACGCTTCTACGGTCTGGATATATCGGAGGCGGTGATGAGCAGGCTGGGGGACGCCACAGTGAACAGTTGGACATGGTAACTCCCGGACAGCGGCGACACGCCTAGCAGGAGCCTGGCAGCCTGTCGTATTGGGCTACCGAGGGCGCTCACTGGCATTACGGGGGGGTTGGCAGCAGGTGTCCGGAGTGCGGGGCCGGCATCTGCTCCATCACCTGCCCCGCCAGCCGCGAACACGGGAGCGGCGGAAACGAAGGAAGAGGGAGCCGGGGCCACGGACCCTGGGAAGTCAGGTACGACTGCAGCGGGTGGGGGGGAGGGGGGTGGGCAGAGGAAACCCCGTAGGGCAGGAGGAGGGCGAGGGACTCGGGCAGGACCGGAGGGCGGTGCCGACAAGCGTGAGTGCTGCGCCCATACCGAAGGCAGGGTCAACGAGGGAGGAGGCAGAAGTTCATGCAGATCACAGGGCCCAGTCCGAAGCATAGCTTTTGCAGACTTAGAAGGCGACTGGTGCTGGTCTTGGTCTAGATACGTGCGACGAGAGTCGGAGATGCTGGAGGAAGTTATGGGGGAGGGGTGTGACGTGTGCGAAAAGGGGGGAAGGTCGGATGGCTTCCACGAGGAGGTCAATCCTTTTTCGGAGAAACTCAGGAGGTTCAGGAATCGTGATTGCGAGTGCTGAGCGTGCGGGTACATTGGCGTGGGCGCTTTCTGGGAACATATTCACGTAATGATCCGCGTGTCAAAGAGAGCGGACGGGTTGGCTCTGCTGGCGGAGGCCAATCGGGTGGAGCGGCTGCTAGGAGGGAGGTCGCCCTGCATCCATCAGGTGTTCACCTTCTTCAAAAAACGAACCGGGCTGCTGAAGCAAGGGGGCACGTACATTCATGCTTGTTGGCGGGCTTTCTGCTATTGGGAGGTAGCGGCAGGTTACAGGGAGTACGGCTCGGTGGAGGACTTGATACCGGAGGTTGAGGACTGGTTAGTGACTGAAAAACACCGCGGCCCTGCTGGGTTGGAGGCGGAGTACGCAGGGGAGATAGGTCGCCGTATATACGAGCACCTATGCACCCAGGATGTCATAACTGAACCTAAGGGGCTCACGGAATGGGTTGAGGAGGGCATGTGGATGAGGGGGAAGGCAGGCGACACGGGGACGGTGCCAATAAAACTTGATGGCAAGGTAGTGCGCTCACGGAGTATGAAGGGGGTTGAGGGCGCGCTCCGCAGTGACTACGAGATCATGGCAGATATGAAGAAACCCATCACCGAGGTGCTCTCTGTAATGCAGAAAAGCGAGGGGGGAAAGGAGAGGGGCGTGGTTAAAGCTGGCAACGCGCTAATGCGCAAGATGGACTTCTTGAGCCAGTTCTTGGAAAAACGGATGGACACGAGATCGCCACTCTTCTTGGGGCCTGCGGGTAACGAAGAGTTGGATATGAATATACTCGAGATGACGCGCAACGCCAGCGTTATAAAGGCGCCGCTCGATCAGAGCGGCTTTGATCAGAATCATTCGCGGCTAACAGTTCTGATGGTGATGAGGGCCTACGTCCTGTATTGCAAGAAGTATTACGGCGAGGTGGAGGGAGTGGCCGAGGTGGCCGACGCATTATGGGAGACGGTGTCTGGCGGCATGGTTGAGGTTCGTTTGGGGGACAGGGTCTGGCCGTGGGGGAACGGAGTGCCCAGCGGTTGGCGGTGGACGGCGCTGATAGACACTGACCTGAACTGGTGTAGCTGCGAGGTGATCTTGGACGCATTGGAGAAGGGGGGTGAGCTTAAAGGCGTGCAGCCCCTGTTTAAGGTGTTTCAAGGAGATGACGTACTACTGGGGCTGAAGAGGGTGCGCACTGCTTCGGCGGTGGTAGCGTTGTACGGAGATTGGGGCTACAAGGTGCATCCAGAAAAGACCTATGTGAGCCGCACGAGGGCGGAGTTCCTTAGGAGGAGTTTCGAAAAGGTAGGGATCACAGGCTATCTGGCCCGGACTTTATTAGCCGTGAGGTATCGCAACCCGATTCTGGAGGCCCCGGTACATCCGGCCAGTCGTATATACTCGAGATTGACCTTGTGGAGCCTTACACACCTCCGAGGGGCCAGCGGGGTGGAAGTGGGTAGGGCCTTCCTCGACGATATGGAGGAGGCGGGGCTCGACAGGAAAAGATGCGCAGCTTTCGCCCTAACGCCCAACGCAGTAGGAGGAGCAGGGGTGGACCCAGGGAGTAGTCTGGCTACCTCCTTGATTCGGGAAGCGTGCCGAGGGTGGTGGGTTCCGGTTGTTGTGAAGGAGTCAAAAGTGGTGGCCGTGACTCTGGGCCACTGGTCAGACCGAATCCGGAAGCACGGGGTGGAACTGTCGGAGGGGGGTATGGCTGACTTCCACAGGACGTTGGCGGCCACGTGGGGCCTGAGGGATGCGCAGTTGTGGGGGCGTGTAACATGTGAGTGGCGTAGGTGCAAGATGATTAGACCGGAGTTCCCCGTACTGGGGGGGGGACCAGAAGGCGCCGAGGAGTGACGAGCTATGGGATTGGGGGAGTTTTCCCAGGCTACTCAGGAGTGTGTATCAGCGCGATCTGGTGATCGGAGAAGAGTGGCGCGATAGGGTAAGGCCGGAGGCTTTGCCGTGGTTGGATTGGCTGAGAGGCAGGGTGAGCGGATCAATCTTCACGCGGGTGTTGCTGGGTGATATCGTTGCCCCGTCTCCTATACTGGAGGGGGTGGGGTTGAAGTACGGCCTAAAGTGCAAGCGGTGGGCGGAGGATCTCCTTCGCAGGGTGGTAGTTAAGAAAGATATGAGCGAGAAGCGTTATGAAGGGTATGCACTGTGGATAGAGTTGGAGTTGAGGCGGAGGATCGGGGCGCTTAAGGGGTGGGGTGGGGCCCCGATCCCCATTAGAATAAAATTGGGCGCAGCGGAGATGGTAATCTCCGCCCGCTTGGGGGGCAACGCCACGTGCCCCCTAATCATTGGAAATCCAGAGGTGGCCCGATGGAGAGCCATCCTGGACAACGGGCGAAACATTTTTCGGTTTCGTGAAGGCCATTACGGGGAGGGGCCGGCCCACACCCTCCCTCTCCATCCATATGCTGTTGTCTCGGATAGGGAGGATGCCGAGCCCATAGGCGATTACTGGGTGCGGCGCCGGTGGGACTCGGTCTCCTCCCTGTCGGAGGTGATACTCCCCGCCTCCCTGTCGGACACAGAAAACTGGGACCTCCCCGATGATCTGCAGGTATAACAATTTTTTCAGTTCTCTTTTTTTCAGATTTTCTCCTTACCCCTATTCGGCTACTCTGGGAAGGAGACAGAAGGACCCAGACCGATCCTGGCACTCATCCACTAACTACACCCATCTCCTGACCCACACCTGGGGGAACCACATAGGAGCAACGAGACACGGAAAATAAGCATCCCCGACCCGCGAGTTCCTCTTTGTTTACATTGGAGCAAAGATAAGGAGAACACGCGGGGCCTGCCAGTCATAATAGGCAGTTATCAGAGAACGGGAAGTGCCCTCCCCGCACGAAGATAAGAATGCTTCTCCCCGTATGCTCTCTTCTCGCGTTCTTCGCGCTAGTAACCGTACAGGCAGGCGAGATATCGCAGCCGGCCGTGAAAATCGTGGCGGGCACACATTGGGAAGCATTACCAAGGGTGGTGACTTACGAGGCGAGCATCCCTCTTACCTACAAAATTAATTGGCAGGCACCAAATTTAACCTATCCAACACCTCCGGCAGTTTCATGTACGTATGGCTCCAGCACGGTTTGCAATACGCTCATGTCATTACAGGCAGCATCTAAACGGTTAGATTCATTGATTGATTTCGCTAGTATCCGACCGTACTATCCCAATCAGGAGGAACAGGAAATTGGGGCCAGACAAAAGCGAGGATTAAACTTCATCGGCAATTTCATGGAATGGTGTTGTGGAATCGCGTCTCAAGGTCACGTGGAAAGCGTGGAAAAATCCCAAATTTCCTTCGAAAAGAAACTGCTTGACCTTCGGACCATGATGTTGGACGAACATGCTTACGTATCGGACGCCAGATTAAAAATCGACAATTATACCGCTAAAGTAGAGGCCACTATCAAAACAATGCGCGCACAACTTTTAAATACCCATCAAACAACCAGGAATACGCTGGCCCATCTTACCAATGCCACATCAGAGGTGCAAGGATTTCTAGCTTCACTAGTATCCATAATTTCCCGCAATATGTTCATCCAGGGAAAACTAGCCTCAACCGTCCGAGAGAACGAAGCACTACATCGTTGTCAAAATAAACTCATACCGACTTCTATACTTCCGTTAGAAGTACTACAGGACGATTTAAATAATAGAATTAAGCCACTGGCTGCCAAAGGATACCAATGGGCCCAAACCAGCGCCGCAGAACTAGCCGCATTGCCTATTTCTCATTGCCTAGTGCACAACAAAGAAATGATAATTAGAATAAACGCACCTATCACCCGACTGGGAGCGAAATGGCAACTTTACGAAATATCCGCCACACCCTTTGCGTGGAACGGACAAACCTGCTCCGTAGTTCATGATGTAGTCTATGCTGCTATAGACGGTAAACGACTACGAACCATCTCGGGTCCGAAGCTAAATTATTGCCTCCCATACGCGACTAAATTATGTTTTTTACCTCGGTATAGTGCAGACGTGACGCATGGCCCGAATTGCGCCATCCAAATGTTCCGAGGGGGCACGGCCCAACAACTTTCTCAGGCCTGCACTTTTCAATGCAAACCAGGGGAGTCGACCATTATTAGCGAGTTAGGTTTTGAGCGGTATGTAATTACTCATCCACCCAAGACCATTAGCGTAAATTGCGGAGACGAACAACCTAAAGTATTGAATACTACGCTGTCTGGTCCAGGCGCCCTAGAATTAACCTTGCCATGCGCCTGTTCTGCGACTATAAGCCCCTCCATAACTATTCCGCCGATGTATCCCTGCAATAAGGAATCCAAAACCTTAGGGACGATGCACGTATTGCCCGCGATCTGGTCTACTTTAGACTCAATGGTAATCGACCCTAAGGCAACAGAGAAACTCCCCACGTTTGAACGATTAGCCGATTGCCTAAATTCAAATTGGACAATTGAACTCCCTCACTTAAACCTCACGCAGCCTCGAGATAGGTGGGGAGAAACTGAGGAAATGAGAGAGCAATGGGGAAATAGCAGATCTATCGAGGGAACGGCCTTCTCTTGGAATGCAATACTGACATTACTGTTAGTGATTGTGGGAATTTTTGTATACAAACACGAGAGGAGAATGCCTCTTCTAGTCGTGTCACCTGATGGGGATGAGATAATCTTTCCTGCTGCAAGAAAGAGAGCAATAGAACTGGAGAGATTGAAGGTGAGATAAGTGAAAGAATCCAACTCCTCAAGGGAAATTAGAATACGCGAGGAAAAAATGTTGCGAAAACCCTCTACTCGCGTGTAATCAGTCGTCGCTTCCGTTCAGGGAGTCGGGAAAGAACACAGACGAGTCCACTAAGAAGCACGCATAGCAACAGGGGTTCGAGGAGAATTAGAATACCCCTTAAATTAGAATGTGCATACACGGCGAGAAGAACGTAAGGGGAGGTCAGGAACGGCCAGTCATGTGAGGACAAGACTCGAAATGAAAACAGTCAAACTTGCGAGAGACACGCTAGTGGAAGTAGGCGGGACTCAAGGGGTTTTCGTCCCGCCTTCGCGAGGGTTATCAGTAGCGCGGGGTGGGGAGTCTGGACGCGGACTCCGCCCCACGCCAAGTCATTCAGCAAAAGTGGCCGCGTAAAAACCTAAAGACCTCCAACAGAGTTATGTACGCCGAGTAGCCCCGTGCCAGAATGCGTCCGAAAACGTGTGTAAAACAGGTCTGAACCTGTCCAGAAACTTGAATGAAGAAACGGACACGCTCGGGGGACTTCGCGGGTCACATATATCGCCCAGCCTAAGGGGAAAAGGGGGCGGTCCCTCGTAGAGGACTGAGGGAATACGTCATTGCAGCGCGAAATTAGCCCGACCCAGTTGTGGTCGCTGCTAACGGAAGGAGAAGCAGCGGGAATTATTTCTCACTCCTTCTCCGCATGTCAAACGTGAACCGTGGGTCATTGGATGACCGGTCAAGTAAATGTTGTTATTATGAGTACAGAGAATAATTACGGACCCACGCGCAGTATTTCATGTACGACCGAGAGAATTGAGCTATACAGAAATTGTCAGACAAATGAACCAAAAAGGCATATGCCGTGTCCCTCTCATTGCGAGAGGGGTCCGAATGAACAATAAGTCAATATGCGCGCCGTGACACCATTGAGATAATGGAAGGCCTTTACATGGTGATCGGTAGGAATACCGGAAGACACGTGTCCAATATTGAGATGACATATTCCGACGAGATTAGACAGGCCTGTCGGCTTGGGGGCACCCAAGCAAATTATCGCTCATGCGTGGAAGATAGAAAATGAGCGACGTCTCTTCGGGTTTGCAACCGGAGAGGTGCTAGAATTCCTATCGTAGTGTAAAAGCCTTGAGGAAGCAGTGTATCGGAAACACTGCCCCTCCGAGGGAGATTCGTGGAATCTCCGGATAGAATTCCCAACGGAATTTCATCTCCCTTTAAGGGGGGATGACGAGAAGCGCTTTGTGCGCCGGACCGTGGAAAATAGTGAATGATTCCCACCGGGATGGGGGGAGGATTTCAAGTCTGCTCTGGCATGCCGGTAGGGTTTTAATGGTGGGCCTATTAGGTGGATGATCAACACCCGTAGGGGAGAAAATGCATGTCCAGATATCGCGCCGTGGGTGAATCGACCCAGTGGGGGATAAGCAATGACGATTACTCAATCCAGGAGACCGCCAAATCAATAATTTACGCTTCTTTTCCATATAGGTATATGGAGGGAGAGGCGGGAAGAAGGTAGATCCTTCTTTCGACGATGATAAAATTATCGCTTCACGATCTAAACGAAGCCGGGACTTCAATGCTTCTTAGGGACGGGAAGGCGTCCATTGTCACCCTTATCTGTTAAGATAATCAACAGGGTAGTGGATAATTCGAGAGAACCAAAATGTATTTGAAACAATTAGGGGAGTCCTGTTATGTGAGGACCGTTGGTCGTACTCCTAATGTAAATGTGAGATGACCTTAGTCAGGGACAGTTAGCTCAGAAATAAGTTCGAATACCTTCCGTAGCCTCAACATCTTTCATTAAATAAAAGGATTATAAAGGCGTATGACTCGGATACGAATTTATGACGGGAATTGATCACTCCCTGAAGAACTCCTAAACCTTCCTTTTCTAGAGAGATGGGTTATTAATACGGATAACGCTTATTAATGCTATACCCCCCCTCTCATTTACTAATCTGGTTGCACGACTGACCTTAATTGTTAACAGCTACTAACGAGGGAATTAAGACGGGAATGTATGACATGGTGATGTATTAACCAAGTGGTTTTGTTTAGCAATTAATTAACTTGGGAAAATAACACGGGATACTACGGTGTTTTTGTGTGTATAAATGTGTTTTTGAAGTATTCCGAAGTGAGGTGAGGGCATGGGAAAATGACAATTTGTACCTACTGCAGGATCCCGCACCCGCAACCGAGGAACCAGAAACAGTTCCTCTGAAGGAGGAACCGGGGGCCATGTCCCCGTGATCATGAGGGGACCCCACCTGTTCTTCATCTGCGCTGCTTGCGCCCATTTTCCGGCCATTACAGGGTCCGATGCCCAACATCCCGCATCGGGCCCCGCCCAGTCTTCAACCGAATCCATCGCCGTGGACATAACAGCCGGGGCCTTCCTCAGGCCCCTACCGAACGTGACCGTCTATAGCACCGCTATCCCCATCGCCTTCCGATGGCGGTTCCAACCAGTAGAACAACTCCTTGCCTTAAGGGACCTCATTAGCTCCATGTGCCAGCCCAATGATAGAAGAGCGGTATGTGGAGGACCAAGAACCATGGTCGACAGGGCACTGCAAGACTGGTCCCGAGAAAACTGGCTAGCTCCGCTGTCCGAAGCACCTCTATCGGCTGACAGTAATAGTATTTCCGGTGCCTTCGCCCTCCCTGGGCGGAGACACTCGAAGAGGATCATGTTTTCATCGGCGGAGGCTGAAGATTTGGAACTCCAGCTACTCAGCCTAGGGGGCCTCCAGAATCTAACTACTCCATGCCCGCCGCCGTATGAACCCCCCTCTAGGAGCAGCGGCCCCGATTGGAGCCTGCCCATGTACGTTTCAACGGCTCTTCGGGACCAGATGGACGTCCTGAGGATGTGCCAATCCAGGCGACTGAATCCCGCCATTGTAGACGTTAAGACACTCAGGACTGCACTTCTACGCTTGCAGGATTCAATTCAGGACAAGGGGTATGAGCTAGCCGTAAAACATTTTTCACGGTATTACATCCTGTCCTTGGTGGACTGCCTCCTATCTCCATCCCACCTTTACCTTTTCCTAGTGGTGCCCTTGGCCGCTGAGGAGACTTCCTCCGTGTCACTCTATTCCTTCGTTCCCATACCTTACGCCTTTGGTGATTTCACTTCTCAGGCCACGGCTTCGGGAGCAGAATTGGCACTGATAAAGACCCCTGGAGGGGTACAGCTGGGGAAATTGCTGTGCAACCCCTTCCGGGATGAGCTTTGTTCCTTGGAGGCGGCTCTCGATACCGCCTCCGCCCCGCTGAAATGTGCCAAGAGGGTTGCCATTGGGGGGTCTGCGGAGTCTGTTGCTCTGGACTGTCCGCTTAATTGCGTCCGGTCCAGGGAGATGCAAATAACCCGGTTGAGTACCTCTACCTTCCTCCTTACTCACCCTCCTAGCGAGGCAGTTGTCACTTGTGGCACGGCTCGATGGCATGGGTGGGCGAGGGGAGATCGAGGGTCATTTCGGGTAACGCTCCCATGTAATTGCCGGTTGACGATCAACGACCTCGAAATCACGCCAGGCTTCCCTTGCATTCCGTCTCCTGAGAACGCTCTGACCATCCGGCGCGTCATTCCAGCCGCCTGGTCTTCTCTCGCCTCCTTGACCTTAACTCCATTCTCCCCTACCTACTCCTCATCATGCAGTAACCTCAATGAATGCATGAAAGCCAATTGGGAACCTCCTACCCGCCTTAATCCCTCTACCATTCCGCATTGGTGGATCGCATTAATAGGCCTCGCGATCCTCCTCTCCTGGATTCCTTCCATCTACTTTTTCATCCAAGCCTGGGACCTCTGCTCCCGTTCCCGCGAACCTTTCTACCTGAGGACTAGGGTTGATACTGTGGAACCACCTACAATAACAATAACCCCTGCTACCAGTCCCCAGACCTTCACCAGGCCCAGAGACGATTCACGCACCGACACCCATCGCCCCACGCAGCAAGCAGCCCCTCGCATCCATGCCCACCACCTCCTTCGACCCCCACTTCCGCCCCCACGAGAACCCGCCGTATACGAGGAGATTAATGACGCAACCTACCTTCCTATGCGGGTACATCCCCGGGGGCATTAGGCATACGAGTGTATATAAGTGTAACAGTTCACTTCGCCTGCATTATAGGACTTCTCCGCGGGTGACTGTTTTAATGGTGATCATGATTTTTTTCTTTTTTCTATGGTTTGATTTTTTCTAATTTTTGGGTACTAGTTAGGTTAGGGTCTTTTATATAGGCATTATTGGTTTAGGGTATAGTTCGGGTTCAATTTGTTTTCTGGTTATTTTGCCCTCGGCAAAGAATTTTTTTTTGTGTACCCCTCCTTAGGTGGAGGTCGGATATTGTACTTAGTTTCGCTGTATTGTAGTCCGCATCTCGGACAAAGGGGGACCGACCTTGTATACTCGGTCTCAGTTACGATCCTTTATTCACGCCTTCAGCTAATTTTTGCTTTACATGACCGGACATAGTCATTCTTCTTTTTGTCTTCTCCCTATTACTTCTGGGGACCAGAAGTTTGTGGGGGGGGATGATGTCACATACCCACTAGCCACGGGTACATCTTTTTCATCATATTATTCATTTCCACATCCTGGAAAACGACGAAGCATTATCCAAAAACAGGAAATATCGCCACCACGATGATTTCCGATGAACGAAACGGACACGTGCGGGAAAGTCACCTTCGAGATGACGCACGTGCCGAGCGCACGCGCCTAAAGGTCACCTTCGGGAGTATTGCGCAGTACAGACAACGGAAGGAATATGGCAAACAGGAAAATCCATGACCACATGGGATTTTTACAATGCCTTTCTATCTCTCCAAGTTGGGAGGGATAGAAAGGCATTGTGGTGGGGGGGGGCCCTAGCCTTGGGTCTTCCCCACCACTTCCCCTGTCTTGCAACACCTGCCTCCAAAAGACCTTCGACACCCCTTCGATCGCACTCCCACCAGCCCCATCCCACCGACTTCCAGCATCCGCTTCTACAAGGTCTCGGCAGGCGTGCGCCCGAGTCCCCACCTGAAATCCGGGAAACGACGCCGCCCAAAACCGTATATAAAGGCCGTCCAAACGATGGAAAGACAGATTCATCGGGGGAGCAGAACTGGAGCCTCGCCTACGAGCCTGCGGAAACCTCAACTGCTGCGTTGCTACTAATTCCTGAACTTCGAGACTCTCCGTGCTGAACTTCGAGACTCTCCGTGCTGAACTTCGAGACTCTCCGTGCTGAACTTCGAGACTCTCCGTGCTGAACTTCGAGACTCTCCGTGCTGAACTTCGAGACTCTCCGTGCTGAACTTCGAGACTCTCCGTGCTGAACTTCGAGACTCTCCGTGCTGAACTTCGAGACTCTCCATTGCCGAGCTCCCAGCCGCCGACCCGGCATCTCACTGTCGATCCAGTCTGTCTTGCTGACTAGCATCCAGCTGTTGATCCAGCCTTCGCTCGGACTCCATCAACCACCGCCACCGCCGAGATTCGCCGTTCGCCTCCGAACCATCGGGGAACCCACGATCGCCGATCATCCCATCGTCGACGCCGCCATCTCCACAGTCGCCGCCGCTGTCGCACCTAGGCCCGCTATCTACCTACAGCTCCGTCTTAACTCCGTTCCTGTTTGTAAGTGGCTATGTCCGGAATATCGAAATAAAATGGCTTTAACTAAGTCTCTGGAGTGTCTCTCATTTCTTCGACCTGTCCAGATTCGCTGATCCACCTGAACTACGCCCCTAGCAGACGAATAGTCTGTAACATATGGTGGAGGCGCCGGGTACCTTCAAAAGGCCGGAGGTGCCTTCAAATAAGATTCGCGCCAGGATGCGTATATAAAGCAGCCATAATCTAATTTTGAACGCACCAATGCTCGGTACACATTGAGCATTGAAGTTCAGTCGGCACCCTAGGAGTGTAGCTAAGAAAGCGTAAAATGTTTAAGATCTTGTCGCATTTGTCACTTAGGTGAGTAATATGGGCACGCCAATTCAATTTTTGGTGAAAAACAAACCCTGAAAATGTTTCGGTGGGCACGAATGGTAATTGCACGCCGTTCAAAGTTAAAGTGGGTCGCGGAAAGGTTCCACGGACACGGTAAAAATGCACGATTTTGTCTTCTACTGGGAAAACCTTAACCCATTTTTGCTGGACGATTTCTCAAGTCTGGCGATAGGTAATTGGGATTGCCTAACCGCTGTGTTTAACCTAATGGATCTGCAGAATATCTCCAAGTCATCGACAAAAAGTGAGCCCATGATAGGTGATCGGATACACTCAGCCATGTCAGTGATGGCGATAGCAGAGTGTGGTGCCTTAAACTGAGCCTTGTGGAACTCCGTTTTATCTAGCATACACGTTTGATAGGGTACAACCAATCCGAACGCGGAAAACCCTGTCCACCAGAAAGTTCCTCAAAAAGACCGGTAAGTTTTCTCTAAAACCCCACATGTACATAGTCTTAACAATTTTGCCTCCATACAGCATCAAACGCTTTCTCAAAGTCAAAAAAGACTCATATGACGTGTTGCTTCAGAACGAATGCCTCTTGAATGAAATTATCTAGGCGAACTAGTGGTAGGTAGGTAGGTTTAAAACTTGTAGGGTGCGTCGACGGCTAGGTCATTTTGCACCACTACGGATTCTTAGTAGTAAAATTTATAAATGTAACAGTAATAATAATAAAAATTGTCTAACGTAGTTATGGCACTTATTAAAAAATGGAATACGGTGATTGAAAAAAAAGGTGAGATTTATATTTTTCTGAATAGTCCCGTCTCTTTCAGAAATTTGATAACTCGGCTTATAACATAAGGGTCGTCTTTTAGGACGGATTTTAGGTCTCCCCCTAAGTTTAGCCGCCTTCGCGCGTCACGGTATTTGTCACACTCCGTCAGGATATGCCGGAGGCTGAGAGGACAGTTGCAGTCATCACACTGAGGTGGTTGCTTCTCTTCCGTGAAGAGGAATGAGTGGGTCAGAGGGCAGTGCCCTATCCTCAAACGTGTGATGACGACTTCCTCTCTTCGGCTGTTCCTGACGGAAGAGGGCACCAACAGCGAACTAGTGGTCAGTAGTAGATCTATTTCGTCTGAGGCCACACTGAATCTGTGAAAGAAGGTTGCGTCGCTCGAGGCACCAAACGAGACGTGGATTAGCCATTCTTTCTAGAACGTTGCATAGGCAGCTAGTCAATGCGATAGGTCGGTAGCAGTTCGGGTCCGTTTCATCTTCTCCGGGCTTAGGTATTGCAATAATAGTAGCCTCCCGCCAAGATTTTAGAAAAGAGCCTTCGATCCAGTAACATGTCATTTACAAGCCGTTTTACCCATTAGTAATCTCTAAGCATGAGATTCAAGATTCCGCCATCTTCTATTTTGTTCATTGATTTTATACAGAGACATAGGAAAATATGGCGCCTGCCTTAACAATTGGTGATAATTATGATGTAGTGACAATTAGCGCGGTGATCAAGACAGTAGCGAATTACCAAACTCAACTATTGAATTTTAACTAATTTTAATGTTAGTCGTCGCGGTTAAAAACGTGACTGAATTAATTTTAGCCGACGTAAACAACGGGGGAGTTCGCTATATAAAGGGGAGAGTAGCACGACACGGGGTGATATATTTTAACAATCTGTCCGTGGGGAGGTGAATCCACGTCGGAGAGGGGAGTGATGTTTTAACAGTGTCCTTGGGGAGGTGAATCCACGTCGGGTGGTTATCTGAAAATCTTCTAAGGACAGGATTGCGGAATTGCAGCCGAATACGAACCGCGGAGCAGGTCCTCAACCATCTGGGCGGAGAAATCTCGGGGTAGCAGACGGAGGCAGCGATCTCGACTTAGAGGATACAGCCGAGGATCCCCAGAGAGCATTCGAGTAATTAAGTGGTCCACTCCTCACTTAATCTTGTATGCATTAATTTTAAGAGGGTTATTTATTTGTATTTTAGAGTCAAGTGATCAGTGAAGCGGCTCTGAAAGATATATAGTGTTCTATGGCCTGTGTGTTTTAAAATGAGAACCTGAAGAAGGAAGAAAGTGATTGTGTCTTTATAATATAAGAAAAGTATTATTGTGTTGTGATTTTGTTTTATATGAGTGACATCAGAAAGGAGGTGACGTAATGTGAATAATGTAATATCTGTAGTGTATTCAATTGAGCTAGTCGGGGAAGTAAACAATCTTGATAATTTGAAAGGTAACGAGTTTACTTAACAGCAACCGGCGGTAACAAAACAACTACAAATGAAATAATAAAGAATAGATATTAAAAGCCACGTTTGATTGAAGGTATTTAAAGTTTCCAAAAGCACGGGTTTAGGGAGATTTTGTATAAAGGCGTTATGGACGCCATCAAATCCTGGACAAGTAATCCTCATTTCAGAGATCGCAGCGCTCATTTCTCACTCTGTGAATATTTCGTCATAATCTACCGGCTCGCCCATCTTTCGGAAATCGATATAGTCTCGCTCGACACAATTTTTTAATGCGAGGAATCTTGGGTCGTAGCCATGATCACTTGTCGTCACTAGGATATCTGGGCTGCGGTCCGTTTCAAGCTCCAAGCGCTTCGAAGCGCCAACGCTCCAAATTCCGGTCCGTTTCATTCCTTCACTTTGAAGCGCTTCAAGCGCGACTGTAAAACGGTCCGGCTTGGAAGTGTGGCGGGCGTTCAAATTGATGGTTGCCAAGGGGCGTGTTCGTAAATAAAACGAAGTTCGTTGAGGATAAATCAAATAACTAATAATGAAGGGTATTTTGCCCGTAGTGAAGAATATTTTTTTCAACGGACACCTCGGAGAGTGAAGAGGATACGGATGTAATGAATGAGGCAGGCACAATCTATGCTGCAATAATGTTAGCAGAAACCAGAGGAAATGTGATTTTACAACCAAGAATTCTATCGTGCGTGGAGAATGTCGTTGGGAAATTCACAGCCCAAACATTTAAATGTCACTTCAGGTAAATATTCTGGATAATATTTCTGAGTGCTTGATACAAATGAAACACTCGGTGGATGTACATAAACGAGTAACAAACGTCATAATATAGTTTTCGCCATCATTTTTGTGAGGATGTTGCCGGACACATTCGAATACGTCCTTAATCTTATAGGCAAAGCAATATCTGAAACAAAAAGGGCGAATTGTATCGGCAGAAAACCAAATGAGATCGAGAAAGAGGTTTTAATTGCTTTATGGTACATGGGCACACCGGACAGCTAGAGGTACGAGTTTTAAATTCATATAACATTTTAAAATGATTTTATCCTCACTAAATTATGGTCATAAACAATATATAATTATTTTTGTTCCCAGGTCCGTTTTACAAAAATTCAATATTGCCAAAGCGACAGCAATTACAGCTGTTCGAAGAGTTACCTGCGCTCTACACTGCCTATCTCCCAGGTTAATAATGTGGTCGAAGAACGAAAGTGCTCTTCTCATCAAAAGAAATTTTGAGAGGAAATATGGGTTAAGCTATGGCTTTTAACAAAGTAAATCTATCCAAATTCTTTGATTTATTAGGGGAACCATATGATCAGCACAAATTTACAGCAGATCGAATTTACGTAGAATTGGTTAATTTTCTGGAGTAGTTTGGTCGATATGAGAAAACACCAATTTAGCCGACGTTTCGCCTCTTTATTGCGGAATCTTCAGGGTTATTTGATACATAATTGAAGTTTTTACATTTTCATTAATTTTTACAGTCTAGGATCAAAATTTAAAGAGGAAAAAAAATGATTACAGAGAAAATCTTGTACATACATTTTGGTGACAATTTTTTATAAACAACAACAATGTTATGTTTCTTGGTTACAAAAAACGAAAACAAACAAATTTTTTTTTAAATTATTACATAAAGAATATTTATTTGTATATGTATCTTTTACTTAAAAAATATATATATATATATATTTTAACAAAATTGAATATAGAATGAATATGAATTTATAAGTTGGATGGTGTTGTTGAGTAAGATATATTTATAAAGTTGATATAATGCTATGGTATATTTTACTTAAATTTTGAATATCGGTTCTATTATTGCATGCAGTGGGATTTTTTGCTATATAAACCATTTCTTTAAAAAGCCTCTTTTGAAGGTTGGATTCAGAGTCGATCGATTTTGCATCTTCAAATATAAAGGAATGGTTGTTTTCCAAAGAATGTTTAGCCAAGGCACAGGTTCCAGTATTTGTTTTAATTGAAGACTTATGGCCATTGATTCTATTTTTTAAGTATTGTGCAGTTTGCCCAATATAAATTTTATTACAATCTTGGCGAGGTATGCTATAAGCAATGTTACTCTTGTAATATTTAGGAATTTGACTCTTTAATTTCGAATAAACTGTATTATGTAGTGTTCTTCTTGCTCGGTATGTTATGTTGTAGGTAGTACTTTTAAAAATTTTGGATATTTGTTCTGACAATCCTTTAACATAAATTATACCCCTGTAGTGTTGAGTTGATTTTTGTTTGTTTAATGTATCTTGCTCGTTTTCTGTGGGAGGAGGATTAATAATTTTTATATTTTCTTTGGGACGAATGCTACTATTATACAGAATTGACCTAATAAGTTTTCTTGGAAAATTGTTATTGATAAGTATGTTTCCTAAAATTTTTAAATTTTTCTTATGATATTCAGGATCGCTTAGCTGTATGGCTCTATATTTACTGGCTAGAGCTGTGTTTCGTTTTTGTTTAAAGGGGTGACAACTAGTGAAATTTAAAAATCTATCAGTTTTCATTTCTTTCATGTACCAATCTACTGATACCGTTCCATCTAAATTCCGTTTTACTATGGTATCCAGAAAAGGTAGTAGTTTATTTTGTTCTTTTTCTATTGTAAACTGAAGTTTATTGTACAATTGGTTAAAGTTTTGCATTAAATTTCCTTCATCATAGTCTTCTGGAATTGCAAGAAAATAAATTTTCTTTTCTATTTTCAGCAGTAGAAAATAGATTTTACCTTAAAAAATAAGTTAACAAAATATAATGGGACAGCGCCACAGCTATATGGTTTACTAAAAGACCTTAAACCGAACAATCCACTGAGACCTGTTGTTAGTTTTGTGAATAGCCCATCCTATGAGTGTGCAAAATATTCTTGCGAATTGTTGAGTTACATAGCATCCAATAAATATAATGTTAAAGATAGTAGTAGTGTTAGGTTTAAGGTGCGTCGACGGCCATGGTCATTCGCACCATACGCAACCTAAAATGTCCATAGGATCAGTGTAACTAAACAGGCGTATGTACGAATTGTTATTAAAAAAATTATTAAAATCATAAGAGGGCTGGCCGAATCAAATTTTGTGTAAAAGGCCTATTTCTCTGAAGAATAAAATTACCCGGCTCAGGCGAGCAGGGTCGTCTCCGAGAACGTATTCTAGGCCTCCCCTGATATCTAATTTATTACGCACTACCCGGTGCTTAACGCACTCCGTCAGGAGGGAGAAAGTTCTGGGAGAAGCAAGGCATCCTTTGCCAATATATCTGCCCTATCGTTTCCGGCAATTCCCACATGCCCTGGCCCCCTATTCTCGATGTTCCCGTGACTTAGGTTACCATGCGTTCAGCGAAACCGAGGTTGCGTTTGCCGCGTATTCCCATTTCGCGTGATCACCCAAGTGATAAGCTTCGGGGACTCTCCGCTGATCATGACGACATACCAAATACGTCATCAATTTTGGCCAATCCGGCAATCGCAAGGAGGGGGGAGGGAACAGAAGAGCAATGAAATGTGGTATGCGTCGTTTTGTTTACTGAAGTTTACAGTTTGTTTACAGTAAGTCATCATACATAATGTTATTTAAAGAATTTGCAGATGTTTTTATTTTCGAAATACGAATATATTAAATTTCAACATTATGAGTTGTTGAATAATAATCTAATCAATCATCTACTGATAAGGTAGGGTGAATAGATCTCGTAATTGTTCTTATCTTATGCCGAAGGACGAAGTCAACTGCCGAAAAGTTGTGATCAATCCAAAGAAACCTAAAGAAGATCGTGTCGCAAAAACAAAAAATTCTTTTCCTACCTACGCCAATATACTTCTTGTTAATAGAAAGCGATACATATTAAATGGCCATATAAGATGTTCATTGTACTAATGACGAGAATTAAGTTAATTGAACGTCATGTGAAGCAATAAGCAAAGCAAGTATTAGTCAATAGCGATATTGAAAGAACTTGTCGAATGATGTGCTAATGTAGGAATATTTCATCAGTATTGGATTCCAACTTTTTGTTAACTCTTGGAAATGTAGAAGACAGGTCAACACAGTATTCAACATTGCAGAAAAAGAGATTAATTATAACTCGATGCAAATAAATGCATGTCATGGATTTTCTTGTCAAGTTACTATGCAAGTGATGACACTATACTTCAGCATTTTGAAAATATGAATGTGCATAGAATATGCCTAAGATGAAGTAAATGATTAATCACACTTAGACCATTAGGTATAGAATTGTTTTCACTGCATTACAAATTTGATGTTTTTTGAATATTTTGTCAATTATTTTGTTCATATATAAAACAAAGAGGCTTTGACAATGATTTTATAAGCAGTAACTTACACAGAAATATTTATCTTGAGGAAATGCATTGCTCTAGTAGCAATAAACTATAAGTTTGTACTTTAAGAAGGTAGGTTACATAAAATTTCAAAACCTTGCATGCTTTGAACCCAATTAGTTAAAGGCCTACACTAGCTGAAATCAGAAATGCATGAATATGAAGTCAACATTAGGCATAACTCTTCCTGGAGTGTTCAAATTGTATATGTTTGCACCTACCCACTGAATGGAAATTCAAGTTGGGAGTGCTCTGTGTATCAGCAGAGTATAAATGCTCAATAATATGCTCTAGATCATGGGTATGTGCTTGTTTCTTAGGAACAATTCTCACAGATGGTGGATTCTTTGCATACATGTTAGCCCAACCATTAATGCCAAGCCATTCTATTGTCACAATAATGTTGTTTTCTTCACACTGGATTGCTCAAATTGTCTAAGATAAAGAGAACTAAGAGGGTGGGGTAAGAAGGACAAAGCTTAAAAATAAATGAGGGTATGATGCTTGGTGAGGAGTTGATAGAACGACGTGTGATGTTGGAGTACAAGAAACCAAATTTTAATTCCATTTGGGAGAGCTTTGGTGCCTTAATAGACATTACTGCAAATACTGCCAACTGAGTTAGGGTAAATTCCGACAGAACACACATACTGATATCTTAACAAGTACTGGCACACATCACAGGTTAACCATAAATTACAAGCTACTGTATCACAAGTCTAATTGCATTTTCAATATTCTGGAAAAAGGTATGCTTTGGAGGAGGGCTAGGAGGTGATCAATCAATCCATGCAAATGATTTTATAAGTTGGATGGGTGAAAATCCTCAGGAAAAATAAAAGTTCCAGGAATTTTGCTACATGCAGATTGTCATGGATTGAAAATATTTTGCCCAGCAAGATAATAAAGTGGCTGATGCTCTTAGTGTGAATTACTTTGTGGAGTAAACATTCAAACATATTTCATGTAGAGTAACATGGATAAGAATGTGATGTTATTACATCACAAAATATAGATACATGCCAAATGCTCAGACTAGTCTGCTGCTTGAGTTCATTAAAATTTGGGGCCTTATTATGATGTTGTCAAGAATTTTGAATTTCCACTACATGAAATAAAGAATGTTATTTTTTTTAATCTCTAACTTTTAATTTGCATTTTAGCACTGTCATTAGAATGTAAAACTATGATGGTATCACACATCACTGTGCATGTATTGTAATGAACAGAAACATGAAATACTGACAGCAAATAATATCCAGCAGGAGAAATAAATATATGTCATGGAGCACCAGAAAATTTCTGATATAAATACCAGCTAAAGCAATGTTTTTCCCTCTTCAATGATGCAATATTTAATTGCAAGAACTTTTCACACTCCCTCCTACATCTACTTATATATACTGAAAATCAGGCATTATCTAGGATTTGATACATTACCTTTAGGGATTGATGAAGCATAATATCAACCATTACAATTAGAAATTCCGACCCATGTGAGCATATACCTGTATACTACATTGAAATTACAACTCACAAAATTGAGTGCCTTACCTATAGTTCACAAATATTTACCAATCAATTAATTAGGGAAATTTTGAGTGAGAAAAGCGAAATAAGATGAAAGACACTCCTATTAATGATAATCTGGGTTGTAGGCTGGGGTGTGCAAATAGCACTATGGGAAGGAAATGTTACAGTATCTGCAATAAATTATATATTTTCATTTTGTGTCATAATTCACTCATGAAACATTCCACACACTGACTGAGGTAAAATTAGAGATAGTCAACTAACATGCCCTATCTAATTTGAAATGAAAAATTCCCCAGGTTTTGACACTTAAAAGGCCACACTAGTTACTTGCCACGAAAATATATGTATGTTGAACCATCATACGTCTTAATTTGATTATGATTCCGATAGTATTTTAATTTGAAAAAGAAGCCATTGAGCGTACAACTTCACAAAAATCCTGCACCTTACGACATATACCGATGGTAGGTTTAGGTAGATACAAGTAACATAAAAACTAGTACTTTCAAGGACAATTATGAAGCAAACGCATTATTTCCAGCAAACGTAACACACAGTTGTGAAACAAGCACGTATGAAAACGCTATTTCCTTCATCTATCCATTAATATCCTAGGTGAGAATGATTTATACCTTTTACAAGGTAATCTGCCACTTAACACTCAAAAGAGCTTTTGGAAAACATTTATTAGCACGGAAGTACATGATGTAAGCAAAGCATCGTAACATGAAGTACTCAAACACTTCATTCATAAAAGCACAAATGAGAAAAAAAAATTTAATATGAATTATTCTTTGGTACTCACTATCAGCTCCACATACGCTATGGTTCACCAAAAGCCTAACCTTTTCCTATCCTAACTAAAATGTAAACATAACCACCCATGCCGAAGTGAGGTGAACCGCGACTTGTATTTAAGTTGTGTGATACAATGTGTCACAAAATGGCAAGAGCATTGTGTTACAAAATAGTTACAAGGCCATTTGAGAAACATATATCATTACGAAGTACACAATGTAAACAGCAAAACAAGAAGTCATCACACTACGATCATTCTGATACGTATCTAGTACAAGCACAAATACGTCAAAAATTTAACAAGAATTGTTTTTCAGAGCACGCCATTATACCACTTATGTTATAAATCACCCAAAATTGTCTTTTACTCATCATACTCGAAGTTTTACACCTCTCCCAAACTGAAATGAACTGTATCACGCAACTGATTTGGGTGATAGATCTTGCGATAGCTAACCTAGGCTGTAACCGGCCAATAGCAGAACCAGCATAAGAATGTGCTCTCTGATTGGTGGAGCGTAACCTGTGAGCGGGAGTTTAACACGGATTGCGATGCGTTAAGAAAGAGAATTCAACGTCTCACTTTTTGCGAGAATCAGGCGACTCGCCCTGGTTACGGGGCAGGTTACGAGAACCAGAATAGGGCCCCAGGAGTTCCGCTGTGTACACACTACACAACGGGCTCAGCCTGGCCTGGATGTCACCATGGTGAACCGAGGTGACTGCGCAGGCACATGCAGTGTCCGATCTTGAGCCATCCGTATACACGGGAATAAGGTCGGAGTGACTGCTTAAGAATTCTCGGAAAAGTTGCTGGTATTCCGATGCGGTGGTGCAATCTTTTCGCCGGCTATTTAGAACAGAGTAAACTTTAGGCCTTGGAATCAACCACGGTGGGTGGTTCGAATATCCGATACGGTAAACTTCCGGGAGCGTAATACGACTGCTATCAATAAAATCTTTAAAACGTACACCCAGTGGCCTGGTAGACCTTGTCCTTGTGTTAAAAATTTCTAAAAATCTGGGTTTAAAAAGAATTTTAAAACAGGGGTGTGCCTTCGTGGTAAGAACTTTGGCAGCGTAGCTGCACATTAAAAGACTCCTCCGGTACGAGAGCGGCGGCTCGCCGGCGTCGGCATAAATGCTGACAACCGGACTAGTCCTGAAGGCCCCAGTGGACAGCCGCAACCCCGCATTGTGAATCGTCGTCAAAGGTCTCATGTACGACTCGCGCCCCGAAGAATAGACAACTGAGCCGTAGTCGAGTCTAGAGCGGATAAGTGATCGGTAGAGCAGAAGCATCGTTTTTCGGTCTGCTCCCCATGTCGAATGGCTTAAAAATTTTAAAATATTTAATGTCCTGTGACATTTAATTCTTCCCTTTAATTTAAGGCCTCCCCTGATATCTAATAAATTAGATATCAGGCTAGGCCTAGAATACGTTCTCGGAGACGACCCTGCTCGCCTGGAGGGTGTTTCTGAGTTACCCATTTCGAACGGAACGGAAAGTTTCGATAGGATTCTACGTCATTTACGATCGGAAGAGCAATCCGGGCGTTTCTGAGAGTTACCGTTCGAATCGTGAGAGTCTTTCCGATCGGGAAAACCGTCGACGGCTGCTGTGGTGTCGGGAAATCTTTCCGTGTGTGCTCTTTCAACGGATATTGTTATTTTTCGATTGTTATTAGGTTGTTTTGTCACAACTGTGACATACTAGCATATTCTTTTAAGAACGCGCATTCGTATACTACGAATATAATAGTAAGTGAGTGGAAGTAATTTATAATATATGCGTGAGAATATATGGACGTTGCTATTTAATTTCTTTCCAAAACCTCAATCTAGGTTTAATTCCCAATATAATTGGTGAACCGATACATGAATTAATTAATGTAACTAAACAAACCTGTTTTACTGTTAATTTCTATCGTGCTCGAACGTTTGGTAAACTATAGTTAAATTTGGCCGTTGATTTCATTTGAATAACTTATGTGCCTTATCTCAGTAATAGACATATGCTTATTAATTGTAAAATGATATTTTTACATAATATAGTGACACTACATATATTTTGAGGGCATTAAATTAAATTAAGCTTCTCTTTCCATTACAAAGTATTAACTCACTTTTTTTCTGATAAATCGCTTTTTCATTAGTACTGACTATTAGAGATTAAACCACAACTTCATTTTGTCTTTCTTCCCACTCTTACCACATTGGTAGAGGCAGGGAGGATGAATTCTACCAATGGTTAGCGCTGGGTTTCATAGATGGACGTCAGCAAGACCTAGATCATGTCTGTTAGCAAGACCGAGGTCTAGTCCTGTGTCTAACAACCGCTGTTGTTAGACACGGCATACTTGCAACATAGTACACTTTTTCTAAGAACCAATCCCTTTTCCTATGCCAACAAATACACCCATCTTTCTTTCCATCATGTTAATGGCTTATTTAACTAAGTTTTCTTGAGGGACTACGTCCTTTTTAGTTAATTCTTATACCTAACCCATGCCATTTTCATTTTCAATGTAATTCCTTTCTTGCTGCTTGCATGGCGAAAACAGCATATACTATATCCCTGTATAGCTCCACAATTCCAGTACGAATTTACTACTACTACACTGGTTCATAAGCATTTTATCAGAAATGTACCACGTGATGGGAACCATTCATGCATGATTTTTGGCAAATAAGTAGTGGACTAACTCTCAGTGTCTCCATTGGTTTTAGCTGAACCTCTTCACGGTAGTGCCAACCAGCATTTTTAATATACAGTTACGGCATAAGGTCAATGTATTCGATGAAACAACCTCGATGTATTCAATGAAACATATATCAAATCTTTCTCAAGCGAACGACCGATGTACTCGAAGCCTCCACAAAACTAATTCCTAATACCCATTCTATTAAAACTCTAACTGCAACAGTATAAACTGTTACCATGACGACTACAACACTCAAAACAATACAACGGTCGTGAATTATAAATTCTAATATTTTCACTCACAACAACTTCAGTTGCATAAAACAGTTTTTAAAACCACTTAATACAGAGACACACTATTACATAACTTTCGCTTCCATCTTCAAGTTTCAGATGTTTTCGCGGGTGATGAATTTCTCTGCTCACTTGTCCTTTCAAAACATGTGGCTACTTATGACGTTTCCTCGCCTCCCCACTGGGATGGGGTGTGACGTCATTGTCCAGACGGATTCCTTTACGACGGGCAGTGTGAAACGCACGGGAAACGGGATAATTCCCGTTCGATTCGGAAAGAAAAGGTTTCCGTCTCCGTCAATCCGATGAGAGTCAGAAACACCCTCCTGAGCCGGGTAATTTTATTCTTCAGAGAAATAGGCCTTTTACACAAAATTTGATTCGGCCAGCCCTCTCATGATTTTAATAATTTTTTTAATAACAATTCGTACATACGCCTGTTTAGTTACACTGATCCTATGGACATTTTAGGTTGCGTATGGTGCGAATGACCATGGCCGTCGACGCACCTTAAACCTAACACTACTACTATCTTTAACATTATATTTATTGGATGCTATGTAACTCAACAATTCGCAAGAATATTTTGCACACTCATAGGATGGGCTATTCACAAAACTAACAACAGGTCTCAGTGGATTGTTCGGTTTAAGGTCTTTTAGTAAACCATATAGCTGTGGCGCTGTCCCATTATATTTTGTTAACTTATTTTTTAAGGTAAAATCTATTTTCTACTGCTGAAAATAGAAAAGAAAATCTATTTTCTTGCAATTCCAGAAGACTATGATGAAGGAAATTTAATGCAAAACTTTAACCAATTCTACAATAAACTTCAGTTTATAATAGAAAAAGAACAAAATAAACTACTACCTTTTCTGGACACCATAGTAAAACGGAATTTAGATGGAACGGTATCAGTAGATTGGTACATGAAAGAAATGAAAACTGATAGATTTTTAAATTTCACTAGTTGTCACCCCTTTAAACAAAAACGAAACACAGCTCTAGCCAGTAAATATAGAGCCATACAGCTAAGCGATCCTGAATATCATAAGAAAAATTTAAAAATTTTAGAAAACATACTTATCAATAACAATTTTCCAAGAAAACTTATTAGGTCAATTCTGTATAATAGTAGCATTCGTCCCAAAGAAAATATAAAAATTATTAATCCTCCTCCCACAGAAAACGAGCAAGATATATTAAACAAACAAAAATCAACTCAACACTACAGGGGTATAATTTATGTTAAAGGATTGTCAGAACAAATATCCAAATTTTTTAAAAGTACTACCTACAACATAACATACCGAGCAAGAAGAACACTACATAATACAGTTTATTCGAAATTAAAGAGTCAAATTCCTAAATATTACAAGAGTAACATTGCTTATAGCATACCTCGCCAAGATTGTAATAAAATTTATATTGGGCAAACTGCACAATACTTAAAAAATAGAATCAATGGCCATAAGTCTTCAATTAAAACAAATACTGGAACCTGTGCCTTGGCTAAACATTCTTTGGAAAACAACCATTCCTTTATATTTGAAGATGCAAAATCGATCGACTCTGAATCCAACCTTCAAAAGAGGCTTTTTAATGAAATGGTTTATATAGCAAAAAATCCCACTGCATGCAATAATAGAACCGATATTCAAAATTTAAGTAAAATATACCATAGCATTATTTCAACTTTATAAATATATCTTACTCAACAACACCATCAACTTATAAATTCATATTCATTCTATATTCAATTTTGTTAAAATATATATATATATATTTTTTTTTAAAGTAAAAGATACATACACAAATAAATATTCTTTATGTAATAATTAAAAAAAA
Source organism: Platycnemis pennipes (assembly GCA_933228895.1). Lineage (NCBI taxonomy): Eukaryota > Metazoa > Arthropoda > Insecta > Odonata > Platycnemididae > Platycnemis > Platycnemis pennipes. The sequence goes on along the minus strand of OW121855.1, from coordinate 112,508,390 downwards.
AATTTGTTTGTTTTCGTTTTTTGTAACCAAGAAACATAACATTGTTGTTGTTGTTTATAAAAAATTGTCACCAAAAGGTATGTACAAGATTTTCTCTGTGATCATATTTTTATTCCTCTCTTTAAATTTTGATCCTAGACTGTAAAAATTAATGAAAATGTAAAAACTTCAATTATGTATCAAATAGCCCTGAAGATTCCGCAATAAAGAGGCGAAACGTCGGCTAAATTGGTGTTTTCTCATATCGACCAAACTACTCCAGAAAATTAACCAATTCTACATAAAAATATAGTGGTCAATAATATACATCATTATAAGAGATCGAATTTACAATGGTGATGAAAGTGGGATTTCTGCTGTTTCAAAGAACATTTCCAATATATTGGCATCAAAAGGAAAAAAACAAGTAGGCTCATTATCCTCTGCCGAAAGAGGGGAAACTGCCTCTGTTGAATTTTGCATAAGTTCAACTGGAAGTTTTATGCCGCCCATGGTAGTGTATCCTCGCCAGCGAATGAAGCTGGAACTACTGAACCTGGATGTGGGCGGAATGTCATTTCTCTGGTTGGATGTAAAAAGACATTTTTGAGAAATGGTTTGACAAATTCATTGAATTTTCTACGGCGACCAAATAGAAAATGGTTCTGCTATTGTTGGACGGACATTCAACGCATGTACAGAGCCTGTCCATAATTGACAAAGCAAGGGCTAACCAGTCATCCTCTGTTTCCCACCCCATTTTACCCACAGGCTTCAGCCTCTAGATGTGTCATTCATGAAGCCTCCCAGCACGTACTATGATCAAGAGTTAACAATCTGGCTAAGATCAAATACTGGAAAAGTTGTTACCATGTTTCAGATTGCTGAGATTTTGAGCAAAGCCTTTCTCAGAGCTGCAACCATGTTGACTGCCATAAACGGTTTCCAAAAAAAACAGGAATTTACCCTTACGAGCCAAACATCTTTCCAGATTCAGTGTTTGAAGCTTCTGTCACTACAGACACTCCTTCAATAACAAGTGGGGTCACTAACGTTACTGTCAATAGTGAACAAGAAAAAGCAGATGGCTCAGGGCAGGTTATGCCAGAGAGAAGCGATGGTCCTGTCAATGAAGCCGGTCTTAAGAGCAAGATGCACTTGCTGTACTACCTGGGTGCTCATTTTGGTTTGAAAGCAGGCCTAACCCCAAAAATGACACTACAAACAAACAAGCTTTGGGGAACAACGCCAATCATTTAAGATCATTCGCTGCTTCGCCTGAAGAAATTGTTCCTGTTCCTGCATGAAAAATGTCCGAATTTCTGGCTACAAAAAAGGCAAAACTGTTGTTGTTAATAGCTCCCCTTACAAAAGGGAACTGGAGAGTGCAAATAAAGTTAAGGCAGCCAAAAAGGAGGAAGGAAAGAGGGCACGTAAGAACCGTGCGTTTCCTGCAAGAAGTGGGCTCACTGTTCCTGTGAAGGAGAAGAGGACGAGGATGCCGAGATCTAAAATGTCTGAGAATTTTGCCTTCAAAAGGACGATGATAACTAATTAATCAGTAACTTTTCCAGATGACAATCATTGTCTTACATCTTCTTACATGTTTACACAATGATTTTTTATTAGATATTAAAATAAATATTTTTTAAGTTTGTATAACTGTTCATTTGACCTTTGCCTTATCCAGTAATGAGGTACCCCATCTTGCCCCATCAGCACACCCACACCTCACTATAGGGCAAGATTGGGTACTTGGTAAACCCTGAAAATTTTTTTTTGGAAAGCAAGTTCTAACAATTTACGGCCCTAATTTTTATTTTATAAATTCTACAAGCAATATCAAGTTGCAATATCTGGTATTTTTATTAAACATTTAAAAAACATTTATTTAAACATTAAAAGCCTAAAAAAATTGTTAAGTGCTTAATTACCCCGTCTTGCCCCACCTTCCCCTGTAGTAGTAGTTGGTGCGTTTTTAGGGCGCTTCAACGTCGTGTTCATTTCGCGCCGCGGTACGAATAGATGGTATCTACATAGGGAAGTTCGTTTTATTGGCGCTGTTTGATACACCTGTGAGCTGCTATACGGATTCTTGGGTAAGTGCCTCGATGTTAGCTACCAGATTTATCCGTTAAATCAGCGAAATTAATTTTGTCTTCTTAAGGAAATTGAGGACCCTCCCTACTTTGTTTGCGTCACCGCTTAGGCAGTCTTTAATTTGGTTTGGGGTCGAATATCTACTTCTAATGCGGGCGTATTGACCACATTCAGTAAGGATGTGTTTTATTGTCAGGGAAGAGTGACAGTGGTCACCGCGTGGTAGATTTCTATCTTGTGGAAAGAGGTAGGAGTGCGTAAGGGCAGAGTGCCCTATCCTCAGGCGTGTTAGTACTACTTCCTCTCTCCTAATACCCCTGGAAGAAGAGGGCCAAGAGACTGGGACTGATTTTATTTCACGTAGTTTATTGTGCTGGGTATCCGTCCACGATTCATGCCATTCTTTAAGGACGGCAGTGCGTAATACATATTTATAGTCTTCTGCAACTAGGGTCGTAGAGTCAAATTTCCACTTTTTCAGGTGCTTCCTTGGCAGCAAGGTCAGCCTTTTCGTTTCCTTTGATCCCGACGTGGCCGGGGGTCCAGACCAAGGATTCGTCGTTCCCTTTTTCAAACAAATGGCTGAGGGTGATTTGGATGTCCTGGACCAAGGGATTAAGAGGATCAAATTCAAAAAATGATTGCAAAGCGCTCATTGAGTCGCTACATATCAAGTATGATGAGTCATGATATTTAATATTATGTAAAGCGGTTTTATTGTTATAATTAAACAGTGTTAATGACATGAAGGTCAAAATAGAAAAATTATTATTTCTCTGACACCGCTTACTTGGCGTAGTAGATGTTGATGGTTTCGGTGGATTTGGTCGCTCAAGGCCGTAGCTTGATGCGACTGCCGGCGGATTTACCCAGGCCTTCTTGGCGAAAATTGCATCCATGACCTGCCACGAAAAAACGAAAGTTGATGGATTATGTTGTAAGCCGCATTTTGGTTTCGCGTTTGTCTTGTTTTTCTCACCTATTACTGGTATGTGCATGGAGATGATGAGCATATTACGGACGCGTCCGCAACCTTACAAGCGTCCCCGGCGTAATCAGTTTACAAATTTACCGTATGGAACATGTTGTTCCTGAGTTTTATATTTAATTGTTGGAACTGAAACTGGTTTGTTTGAGCTTCGTATCCGACAGATTAGCCTAGTCCACTGAGTGGTTAGAATGTCACTAAAACCGACCGTGAAATAATAAAATCATACCTCATAGTAGGGCCATGCTATAGCACAGTTGCCCGTTTTCCCTGCTTCCCTTTGATAGCCATGTAGATTTTTTTAACCCACTTATTTTTGTCTGGGACTGCTTACAAATAGGTGTTATTGTATAGTTTTCGCCAATAGTCTTTGCTATGCCTTCCCAAATTTTGCCATGCCTCTTTCGGCCCAGGTAAAAATTCAAATTCACTTTCTTTGTAAGTGTCGAGCAACAGGAGAACTCCCTCATGCGGCCAAACAAATGATTTTTCTTCATATTTTTCTTTTGGAGGGTCTTCATTACTGGCTTCTTTAGAATAACATGTTAACAATAGGTAAACTTAATTTTATAAAAAGCATTAAAACTCGTTGTTTTACACTTATTCTATCGTTTAAATATGTAATAGTTGATCGAAGGTACAATAATAATTAAATTATGCTACATTATATATTTATAATTGTTATTAAGACTTCCGTCACTAATTATTTCACCAAAATTTTAAATTTATACGGTATCACATTTCTGTAATATCTTTTTCTGTTTAATTAACCACTAATGTTCAACTGTGATAACAGCAAAGATATTTGTTGGTAAGGATTATCTTATACCTCTGTTGTCAGGGATTTCTTCAACCTCAAATCGTTTATATCTATTCTGAATTTGGCCATTTACAAGACCCTATACGTAATCTGAATCGACGAGAAAATTCATTCAAATTATATTGGAATTGTGAAAAGTGTAAAGTATTTTGAAAGACTCTTTACTAATCTTAATTTCATATTTTAGAATACTCAACATTTAAGGCCCGGTTGTACTCTTCTGGCTTCAATAGAAATATAAAGTCTTCACTCAACCAGTCGGTGTGTACTATAATTTCCATGTTATCTTCTTTGCTACAAATGAACTTCTTCCCTTCGCAAATAGGTAATTAATGTTTATTTATTTGTACGTTCACGAAGCAACACATTAAATTGGCAATATTTCTCGAATATATCTAACTATTTATTGCTATCGCTCCAAACGCTCTACTTCCAGCGTGGAGCGTTTGGAGCGGTCTTAATAGGAAGATTATGCTCACTGAGTTTCCGGAGCTTCGAAGCGATTTGAGGCGTGAAACGGGCTGCGGTCCGAATCGCGCACGATGCGCTTGAAAGCGCTTCGGGCCGTTCCGATTCGAGATTCGAAACCCTTTGCAGCGGCCACGCAACGAGCTTACCACGCGCATCAAAACGCTTCACTACGCATCAAGATTTTTTGATGCAGTTGATGCGAGGCGAGGAAAGGGCGCGGTGTTAAGTACTCGGCAATGGAGAAATTGGAAGTGAGACTCGACGGTGTTGAGTAGACGATGGAATTCCTGCTTTCAGCGGAGGATGCAGAGCGTGCGAGGATAGGTGAGTTAAATAATTAAAGTTTTAAGACAATACATTACATTTAAGACAATATATTCGCTCTTGACTGTCAGCAAGAAGAATTATCGCAAGAACTATCTCATATTTCGGAAGAGTCTACACCAGCCATGGAAGAACAGCTGAACCAGGTTGCTGCTCAATTAAACGCGCTCACCCAGGCTGTAGCAGCGTTTCAGAACACCGGGCAACAGCCGCTTAACCAACAGCAAACCTTCCAGAGCTTGGCGCCACCAGCGCCCGCTGGCATCCCGATACCAGAGTATCCCGAGGTACTCACCCTCTTTCACCATTTGAAAACTAACAAAACATCTAATAAACTGAAACCTAGGGATTGTCACGAGATTGACTTCATTTTGACGGTGCCCAGCACTTGGGATACCCTGGAACAACACGTCCGATTTGCCACTAACAACCAGGCGAGACTACTACTAGGCAATTATTTTATTTGTGATGACGCCTTTTTTGGCATAAAATTTAAGTACTCATAGATGATACCTTTTACACCCATAGAAAACTTGGTGCACAACTGGTGCCATCATGACGTCCTCCTCCTGCTGGAGACGTATCGAGAGGAGTGTATGTTCACCAGCAGGTGGCATAGCAAGGTGTGGGAGGAGGTGGCTGCGAGCCTGAAGGCAGTGAAAGGGACGCTTAAGGTCACTGGCCGTCAATGCCAGAGGAAGATCAGTGGTCTTAACCGTACGTATAATTTAGTGAAAGCCAAGAAGGCCAAATCCGGCAGTGGTGCTTGCCACTGGCCTTATTTTATGTAAATGAAATGAACAACAATATTAAGTGTGTTGATAGTAACTTGCATGCATATATTTACAAGATATTTTATTTACAGGTCATGGAAAGTATATTTGGAGGGAAGGCTTGGGTACAAGCACCTGCTGTAGCCTCCAGTGATGGGCCTATGCCACCTACCGCTTCGGGTACCGAAGCTTCCACCTCAGGCACCCTAACTACATCCCCCACTCAGGGTAAGCTGCTTGTGCTAGGAGACAATTTCCTACAATGCGTTACCATAATGATTTGCAAACTTCTTCTTTTTCAGTTATATTATATAACAGTTAAGAATGTTTCGTGCTGAAGTGATTCGCTTATACTCTCTGTTGATGAGGTTGGGTTGTGTGGACATCATTAAAGTAGATGATCAAATTATGAGATGTTCTAATATCTTACTGTTCACAGTGCCTAGGATGTGGATTTCAATTATTCTTAGTAATTTGTGTTAATATGGCTTTAGTCTACTGATAACCTACAGCACTGATAGAGGATGTTTCCTGTCTATAAACTGTTTTTAAAAAACTGATAGTACTGCTGAATTTACAGGTGCAATTTTTAATTCACATGTTTTTGCAATGTAGTGAGTGTAACATCGATAACCTGATGTCAGCAACCTATTCTGCAGAGGGTACTAGCAAAAGGAGGAAGGCGGAGGCAATCCTTACCGAGTTGGTGTCTGATATGAAGAGAGTACGGGAGGATGCCGAAAATACAAGGACGGAAAGAGAGAAGCTGAGAGAGGAGAGATATATAGATAGAATTTCGTTTACAGGGTGCGTCGACGGCTACTGGTCATTTCACACCTGAGTTTGGTCACCTCGCAGCTGAGAGAGGAGAGGGAGAAGAAGGAGGATAGGGAGAGGCGACACATGGAGAAGATGAGAATGCAGGGGATGATAGGAGGTGATGAAGGAAATGTTAAAAAAATAAGATAAACATTGTTGACAATATATAATCACTTTGTTCATTTCAAACTTTGACCCTTCGTTTTTCCAATCTTGAACAATTTGAATGGCTGAGTATATTTTGTACCGTTGTGTTATGATTGTTATTATTTTCGATGAATTTAATTTAGGCGAACAACACTTTGGGGCTCATACAGCTTCCGTCTTTGGGTCCTAATGATCTGCAGATCTTCGATTTCATGTATAATTATGGCTAGTCAGGCATGCACTGATTTGTCTGCTTTGAAGCCGGTTGTTGTAAGAGCTATTTGAATGATGAAGGGAGAGGATCAGTCTTTCCTGTTCAAGTTCTCCCCATGCTTTGCTATTATAAACCTCCCTTATCAGCTGAGGGAAAAAATTATTTTCTATGGCGATGACTTCGGATTATTTGCAATTATGATCTTTCTACGATTTTTCTTCACTCCCTTCTGGACCCTGTATGACGTTTTACCAAGAGCAGTAAACATTGAAAGGCAGATGGTAGCATATGAATGGTAATCATCATAAGCATAATTTATCAACTTAATTCAATCTACATTTATTTGACAAGCACTGGCATTAAGGTTCCTGCTTCATCCTTTCACATAGTTGTCACCCTGCGAGGCAAGTAGCCAGAAATTTGCTTCAGTAGGGGCGGCGGCTATTTTTAGAGTGCTTAACTTGAAGCAGATAAGCCTTGCTCATTCGGTGCCGACATGTCTGGGCTGCAGACCCTGCAGCCTGGGCTTTGTGTCTGCCCCGGCAAATATATCTTTATTGATTATCAAAACTTCTAATCTCAATGTTGGTGCTCGTCATTCTTGAACTCTGCATTGTTAGGAAGTGAAAATTATGTTTATTTAATGCAACATCTTCAATGCAATCCCTGTTGTACGGTCTAAATCATCTTTTGTGATCAAATATTATTAAGCAGATTGTCAAATCCTGTGCCATTTTTGTCTAGGTATTTTAAACTATTTACAGTTATCGACTGAACTTCAACGGAACTAAAATTTAGGGTATTGCTTATTTGGTTGCCTGGGGCAGCAACAGGCATTAGATCACAGTGCATTGACTAGAAATGTTGAGCAAAGAATTCAGTAATTGATGTGGGCCCCGCAGTTTCAATTTCATTCAAGTGCATTCTCATTGGCATACTTTTATCTGTGCTTAATGTTCTAATATCTGACCAGAAATTTTTAATATTACCAGGTACATTAATAGCGAGATCATTTATAAATCCTATACTACATCTACATTATTGCTTACTGCCAATCACTATGATATAAGTCTTCATTGGTAATGGTTCTAGATAGAGCTGAAATAACATAACAATTGATTCTAAGGGCATAATGTTTTATTTCCCTTAGTTTTTAAAAAGTATTCATAATTCTGTTTCTTTTTATCTGTCCTAAATTTCGGGCATGCACATTTCCCACCTCCATTTCAGGCAGCGCCTCTACTGCCTCCACATTTACATACACAAAAATAAAATCATTCCGCCTGGTGCATATGTTGTGCGAAACACAGCAGGCAATAATATGTTCTGGTATCTTTTTAAGATCTACAAGAGGTAGATTGTCTCGCAGGCTCCTAAATCGTCCTTTCAAGAAGCCAAAAGCCCTCTCAATGGCCTAAGCGCGAAGGAGTAGTCAAAAACACCACGTCCCTGATAATCACTTTTGCGCTCCATCAACTCACCGACAAGTGTATGTGGGATATGAATAGGTCTCAGTGAGGACATTCATACCTGCTCCAATGTGTTGTTTCCAGAGCCAGCGATTTGGCCACATCGCCATGCGATGTCAGGGCAAGGCCACCTGCCCGCGCTGTAGGCTGGAGAAGCAAGAGGGTGCGGAGTGCACGAATGAGGCCAAATGTGTCACTTGCGAGGGTAAACACCCAGTTTACTCTCGTGACTGCCCCAAAATTGTGGAAGAAAAAGAGATCATGAAGATCTTGAAGATCAAACAACCAAAATGATCCCGTATTTCGAAGCGAGAAAAAAGTTCAGGGAATATATTGTCCCCACTTTTTCTCTCTCCTTCGCTACAGTTGCCTCCACATCTGTGAATAACACCAGTGAAAGTAAGCGGAAAGACATGGAATCAGAACGCAAAAAAGGTTCCGCACCACCACCTCCCAAGGACCAGCCGGTTAAGGCCGCAAAACCGGCATAAAATATACTGTGCCACAGGTGTTCTCTCAAGAAGAACTCCACTAAAGTCGTGGCCGCGGAAAATCAAAGGCGTGAAAGGACGCCTTCCCCCGGAACATCCGGTCTGGGTAAGCCAAGCCCACCTCAGTCGAAATATGAGGACGAAAGTCTCTCTGAGGCGGAAATCCGCGAGAAAACAAAAGGGGAAGAAGAATCCCCACTGTCTGAAGCACTGATACTTCTCCGGACGGATTGCCCGTTTTTAAATGTTCAAAGTAATATATTTTTAGTAGCCTATTATGGCTTTTATCCTGCAGTGGAACTGCAACGGTTTTTATCGCCATAAGGAGGAGCAAGGCATTTTAATACGTGACTTTAACCCCTCTTCAATAAGTCTGCAAGACCCATTTTAAAAGTATAGACAAGGGTCATAAAAAGGTCGTAAAATAGTATTTTAAATGGTTTTAACTTTTTTAGATTGGAAGCATGAGTGGCCAACGTTGCCAGGGTGGAGTAGTTGCTACCTGGGAGGACCTGAATCAGGTGATGAGGAAGACCGTCCTCCAAACTCGCCACCAAGATCTGCCAAAAGAAAGAGGATTGCTGCCCCAAGTATGCATACCAAAAACTGTGTTACGTTGTCAGCATGATGGAGTGGCAATGCTTCAGTGACTAAATAAAAAAAATACTGTTTAGAACAATATGTTCCACTAATATCTGTTGATATATTATGTCATTACTATTTTCTTCACTTCTGTTGAGTTTGCTTTTAGTGTTTATTGAATGGGTATTTTAAATTGAGTATGTCGTAGTTAACCGCGAACGGGACTGCAACTGCTCCATTTTTAGCAACCAGATGTTTGAAGCCACTAACATACGAAGCCTTCAAGGTACCCCAAGGCAGCTGAAATTTTGTCCAGGGATTTCTATGTTCATGACTGTATTTCAGGCTGTAAGAACGAGGAAGAGGCAGTGAGGATTCAAAACCAACTTCAGCTATTATTGAAGAGTGGCGGATTTGAGTAGAGGAAATAGTGCTACAACAGCTCTGCTCTACTAAACAACATCCTTCCAGAACTAAGGGAGTCATAAAATTCCCTTGAGACAAGACGGCAAAGAAAAAATAGAGACATTTAGGATTTTTGTGGCATCCAGAAATCGAAAGACTGCAAATTGTCAAAAGAAACCACGAAGCAAGTACATAAAAATGCGGAAGCCCTCCAACAAAGAGACAAGTCCTGTGAACCATTGCATCAATATTCGATATTTTGGGACGCATCAGCCCGATAGCAATACTTCGCAAAATACTATTGCAGCAGTTATGGTTGAGGAAGTTATCCTGGGATGAGGTTATTCCAGAAAATGCCCTACAAATTTGGCAAGAGTGGTATGGGCAACTTCAAAAGATTGATCAAATTAGGATTGTTCGGCAAGTCACTATCCAGGACAAAATTAAATATTTTGAATTACATGGATTTGCTGATGCATCCGAGAAGGCTTATGCAGCTTGTATATATATCAGGTCAACAAATGAAGACAGACACACCGCTGTCAGGCTTGTGTGTTCCACATCAAAAGTGGCTCCTGTAAAAAGGATTTCCGTACCATGATTAGATCTGTGCGCAGCACTACTATTCTCCATATGAAAACCCGTTCGCAGTCTCTAGTGATCTATTCCAGTCCGTGGAAGAAGAAATAGTGCAAAGCGATCTGGAGGACCTGGCTTCGAATTCTAGCTCATCGCAAGGCGAGATGGATCTACAGACACAAATGGCCGCCATGGCGGCACAAATCCAAACGCTGACCCAGGCCTTGAACGAGAGAGGCGTCCAGGCACCGGTGGCACCCAGCTTTGCTGCCCTGTTACCAGCTGCATCGGTAGGTAGGTAGGTTTATTGTTGTAGGGTGCGTCGACGGCTAGGTCATTTTGCACCACTACTCTGTAGTAGTAGTAGTAGAGTTAATATTTAGGGTGCGTCGACAGCATGGTCATTTTGCACCACTGCTTTTCAGAAATATAACATTAATTTAAATCCGTAGACATTACATTACCTGAAATCAGGTATTGAGCTTATCTAATATTTGTCAGCACATAAAATCTTTAATATTGTTAGACTGTATTTATAATTTATTAAAAAGCCCAGTTTCCTTTAAAAATAAAATTACACGGTCGATAGCATCTGTTTCGTCACCTAGAATGGACCCTAAATCACCCGTAATATTCAGTCGGTTACGTACGTCCCGGTATCTGTCACACTCCGTCAGGATATGCCGAATTCCAAGAGGACAGTCGCAGTCATCACACCGAGGTGGCAATTTCTCTTCTGTGAAGAGAAAGGAGTGGGTCATTGGGCTGTGCCCTATCCTCATCCGGGTGATGACGACTTCCTCTCGGCGGCTCCTCCTGACGGAAGTGGGCCACGCTGACGTCACCGGTTTAACTGTGCGCAGTTTGTTGTTTGTAATGTTTCTCCACGACTCCCTCCACTGTTGAAGAACTGAGCTCTTGAGTGAGGCTCTTAGATCTTCACAAGATACCAGCGTCGACTTAAGATCGTCAAGATTGAGAGCGTGTTTTGCGGCAGAATCGGCTGCCTCATTTCCGGCAATTCCCACATGCCCAGGGATCCAAAGAAACCAGACAGTGGTTCCCTTCCTGTGAAGGGAGAGCAGCGAGGAGTGAATATCCTGGACAATAGGATGCAAAGGAGAAAAGCCGGAAATGGATTTTAGGGCGCTCATGGAGTCTGAGCAGACCACAAAGGAGCCACCGTTCACATTTATCCCATCAAGAGCCGTTTTAATACCTAACAGTTCCGCTGTGTAAATACTACACAGCGGGCTGAGTTTTGCTTTGATGACTCCATGGTGAGATGATACAACCGCACAGGCACAAGCTGTATCCGTCTTCGAGCCGTCTGTAAACACGGGGACTAATTCTGGATGTTGGCTAAGAAACATTAAGAATTGTTGCTTATACTCTTCAGCGGTGGTAAAAGCCTTTTGTCGGTTGTAAAGGGACATTTTTATTTCGGGAGCGGGAGTTAACCATGGCGGGTGACTAGAATGCCTGATGGGGTACATTTCTGGTAATAGAATACCTCGTTCACGGATAAAATTGTGGAAACGTACACTTACTGGCCGAGTGGCTTTTGTCCTGCGATTAAAAAGTTCTAAAAAGCGAGGTTTAAAAACAAGGTTAAAACATGGGTGCATCCTCATCGTTAAAATTTTTGCGGCATAGTTGCACATGAGCAGCAACCTTCGGTGGCATAATGGCGGCTCTCCTGCATCCGCGTAGACACTGACGACAGGACTTGTCCGGAAAGCACCCGTGCAAAGCCGGAGCCCTGCGTTGTGTACACTGTTCAGAGGTCGTAAGTAGGACTCCCGAGTGGATGAGTACACGAAGGATCCGTAGTCCAATTTGGACCGCACCAATGACCGGTATAGTAAAAGGAGTGTGGTGCGGTCTGCTCCCCACGATACGTTGCTTAAAAACTTTAGAATATTTAAGGACCTAGAACAATTGTTCCTTAAAAATTGAATATGTTCCCGCCAGTTTAGACGGGAATCGAAGATCATTCCCAAAAATCTGACCGACTGAGCGTAGTTAAGATCTCTGCCACCTAAGCGCAGTGGTAACGGAATATGCACTCCCCTTAGCCGGTGAAAGTGGACACACACAGTTTTCACCGGAGAAAAAACAAAGCCATTTCTTAGTGTCCACCTGTGTAAACTGTTTAATGTCAGTTGGATCTGTCTGGAGGCAGTGAGAAGTTTGGATGACCGGCAGAAAATCGCCAGGTCATCGACAAACAAGGATCCAATTACAGGGGTTTTGATGCAGTCAACTATATCATTTATTGCGATGGCGAAAAGTGTTACGCTAAGTACTGAGCCTTGAGGAATGCCGTTGTCCTGTCTGTAAAATTCTGAGAGATGTTGGCCTATTTTTACTCTAAATACTCGGTTCACTAAAAAATTACTGATAAAAGTCGGCAGATTGCCCCTAAAACCCCATTCATGCAGCGTGCTTAAAATCTTCCAGCGCCAGACACGATCGTAGGCCTTCTCCAAATCGAAGAACACTCCGATCGCGTGCTGGCGGAGGAGAAATGCTTCCTGGATGAAATTGTCAATTCTAACTATGTGGTCGATAGTGGAACGGCCCCGACGAAAACCGCACTGGATAGTGGAAAGAAGGTCTCGGCGCTCCAACCACCAAACGAGCCGCCGGTTCACCATCCTTTCCATTATTTTGCACAGGCAGCTGGTGAGGGATATGGGTCTATAGTTTTTTGGGTCACCTCTGTCTTTGCCCTGTTTTGGGATAGGAACCACCGCAGACTCCCTCCAGGTTGATGGAAAGGCACCTTCAATCCAAAGCTGATTGAAAGTGTGGAGGACCTCCAACAATGCCTTCTCCGGAATATTACGGAGAAAGGCATTGTGGACCTCGTCAAGACCCGGAGATGTATTGCCTGTGTCGGCAATGGCGGACTTCAATTCCCACAAAGAGAAAGGAAGGTTATAGTCGGCCACATGTCGCGTCTCTTTGAAGTTTATCGGAATTAATTCGCAGCGGTCTTTAAAGGACAGAAAATTCCTACCGCATGCGTCATCGCTGCTCATTCGAGATATAAACTGGCCGAACGCCTTTCCGATGTCATGTGGTGACGTTATAACTTCATCTCTGATTTTAAGAAAAGTGACACCTAGCTGCTGGTGGTTACCCGACAGACTCCTTACCTTGCGCCATACCTGTGCAATTGGTGTCCTACAGTTAACACCGGAGACGAATTTCACCCAAGAAGCTCTTTTCGCATCCTTCACAACCTGTCGAGCTCTAGCTCTAAGTCGTCGGAAGGAGGCTAGATTTCTTTCGGTTGGGTATTTATTAAATATTCGCAACGCTTTTTTACGCTGGCGAATAGCTTTCGCACAATCATCATTCCACCACGGCACCACAGGCCTTGTAATTATACGGCGAGACCGTGGTACGCTGCTGTCTGCCGCTTCAATGATGGTTGCTGTCAGGTTATCAATATTTTCCACACTGTCACGGGTTTCGTCATATTTAAAATTAAAATTCTCCTTAAAAAGCCCCCAGTTCGCCTTCTGCACAATCCAGTTTCCCGGCCGAATAAAATCCGTATTAATATGGTGTTCCTTCGTAAGAAGGATGGGATAGTGATCGCTCCCACAAAGGTCGTCATGCACAAGTATATCAAGTTTTGTAGCTAAAATGCTCGACACGATACATAGGTCGATAGTCGAAGAGTCACCAGTAAAACTATTAAAACGTGTTTTTTCCGCGTTATTTAGTAACACTAGGTTAGTGTCACATATAAATTGGGATAAAATCCGTCCTCTACGGTTGCACTGAGCTCTAGCGCTTCCCCATAGCGGATCGTGTGCGTTAAAATCTCCCAATAAAATAAAAGGCTGAGGTAGCTGATGGACAAGGGCTTCCAGGTTAAAACGGGTGACCGGCGCACCCTCCGGGAGATACACGTTACACAACGCAATCGCCTCGGGGGCACGCACGGTCACTGCTACCGCCTGAAGCGGCGTGTGTAGTTGCACTCGAGAGGTGTAAAGGGCCTCCCGAGTAGCAATCAACACTCCACCCTGGGCTCGTTGGCCACTGGTGTCGTCCAGTCTAAAAACGTTAAAACCTTTTAAAATGCCCTTGTCCGTTGTTTTAAAATGTGTTTCCTGCAGGCATATGCAAGAAGGGTTAAAATCATGGATTAAAACGGTCAGCTCCTCCTTACGCCGATAAAAACCATTGCAGTTCCACTGCAGAGTAAAAGCCATAAATCACTTTAAAAAATAAAATAAAATAAATAAATAAATATATACAATAAATTATTTAAAAAGGCGGAGATCAGCGCCGAATGCGGTGCTTCTTCCCCTTTTGTTTCGCGAGGAGGACTTCAGCTTCCGAGGGACTGTCGTCCTCCTCCATTGATTCCCCCGGAAGTTCTAGCTTGGCTAGTCCGGTGGGGCCGGGGGATGGCGTTTTTTCGCGCTGTTTCAGCGCTACCCCGGCTGAGGGTTTAGACTGGTTCTTCTTAGGAGAACCAGTGGTGGTTATATTTTTATTGATTGCCGGATTTGGTGCCTTAGCCGGCTTGGCTACATCTTTTACCTCTGCGGGTTTTGTGTTCGCCCAACTCTCTGTCTGTGTACTTTGGGACGCTTTTGGCACGGAGTTATTTGCAACGAAGGCAAAAGATTTTGAAAAGACAGGTGCTGCCATGGCCCTGTATCTTTTCCTCGCCTCGAAGTATGGAATTTTTTCAACTGTTTTTATTTCCATCACTTTTCTTTCCTCTAACATCTTGGGACATTTGCGAGAGTACGCTGGATGCGTACCCTCGCAGTTGACGCAGTGTTGTTCCCTGTTGCATTCCGCACTCTCATGGCCTTCCAGGCCGCAGCGCGGGCAGGTGGCCTTGCCCTCACATCGCGTTGCGATGTGGCCGAAGCGCTGGCACTGGAAGCAGCGCATGGGCGCCGGTATGAATGGCCTCACTGGAACCGATTCATAGCCGACGAATACCTTGTCGGGGAGACTGTCTCGCGCGAATGTTAGGACGACAGATGTCGTGTTTACAACTTCGCCGTTTCGCTTAGTGGTAAGTCGACGAGCATCTGTAACTCCTTGCGATGCCATCTCATTCTTAATCTCGTCGACTTCCACGTATAATAGGTCGTAATGAGATATTACTCCCCGACAGGTATTGAGAGTGCGGTGCAGCTCAGTTTTCACAGGGATGTCATGGAGCTTCTTTAGGGCCAACAGCTTTTCACTTTGTATATTGTTCGATGTTTCGATAAGGAGGCTTCCGTCTCGCAGTTTTTTGGCCGATTTCAGCTCTCCTGGAATTGAGGCAGACAGCACCTTACGGATGAGAAAGGGAGATACCCGTTTAAGCGTCTCCCCTTCTTTCTCACACTTCATAATCACAAACCGCATACAAGCGGATAAACTTTTATCTCCCCCGCCCGTGTCCGGGCGGGATCTTTTGGAAGGTGGAAGATGTGATTCCGCCATACCAAGTAGTTCTTCATCCCCCGGGCTCCCCACCCACCATGGAGCCACACATTCGGGACGCCGCACCGCAAACCGGTGCGGTCGCCAGGGCTACCCGAGGGGATATAGCACCCTAGAGGTGGTTGTCTGTTTCGGGTTGGGTCTTTAATGCACGGGCCCACCAAACCCGTACATCTCCGACCGCCCTACGCAGACCCCCACCTCCCTGGCACTCGCCACCGTTAAGCAATACGCCACGGAAGCCGATTGACCGGGAGTGGCTAGCTCCCGGCCGCCCGTTTACAGCGAATCCGGGGCCAAAGAGGGGTATTGGCCCCCAGTCCATACCGGGCATCCGACTCCCGGCTGGGAACCACGGACCTCACCCTCCAGGATCCCCTTCTCCTCCTTACGGGTCTCCGCACACGGCAAACATGCGGGTGAATCGCAGGCCGGGTGGTATGGCCGCTCACAGACAGTTGACCCACAAGACTGTCCGGGCTCAACCCTTGTTGGCTCTGGGTTTGTTTTCGGGGTTGTCTCCCCGCCCTTTTAGTCGCCTCTTACGACAAGCAGAGATACTGCGGGAGTATTCTCAATCCCCCTACCCGCAGGGGGGACCACTACTCTGTCTTCGTGATAAAAGTAATATAGATTAGTCACATTCGCTTACGTCACTTATTTAAAAAAAAAAATATATATATATATATACATACATTATGCGATTTAAAAAAAAACAATGAGGCTTAAATTTTATTGAATAGTCCTGTCCCTTTCAGAAATAAAATAACTCGACTTAAAACATTAGGGTCGTCTCCAAGGACGGATTTTAGCTCTCCCCCCAAGTTTAGTTGCCTTCGCAAGTCACGGTATTTGTCACACTCCGTCAGGATATGCCGAATGCTGAGAGGACAGTCGCAATCGTCACACTGAGGTGGTACTTTCTCTTCAGTAAAGAGAAATGAGTGGGCCAAAGGGCAGTGCCCTATCCTCAAACGTGTGATGACGACTTCCTCTCTGCGGCTGTTCCTGACGGAAGAGGGCCACACTGACGTAACCGGCTTGATGTCACGAAGTTTGTTATTTCGTGCAGTGCGCCAAGACTCCTTCCACTGCCCAAGAACTACCTGCCTCAGGGAAGACTTGAGGTCTTCGTAAGGTACCAGCGTCGATTTAGACTCTGTCTCGTTCTGAGCCTCTTTGGCCAAAGCGTCTGCCTTTTCATTTCCGGCTATTCCCACATGCCCCGGGACCCACAGGAACCAAATGCGTACTCCCTTTCTACTGAGAGACAGTAGGGATGAATGTATGTCTTGAATGATCGGATGCATGGGCGAAAAGCCGGAAATAGACTGTATGGAGCTCAAGGAATCAGTGCATATAACGAAGGAGCCATCATCGTCACATAAGTTTTCAAGAGCCATCTTTATGGCAAATAATTCCGCTGTGTATACACTACACAGCGGATTTAATTTTGCTTTGACTGTTCCTTGGCTAGGCGAGAACGCTGCGCATGCACAGGCCGACTCTGACTTAGAGCCGTCAGTGTACATTGGCACATAATCTGAGTGATTCCCTAGGAACATTAAAAACTGACGTTGGTATTCCAAGAGTGTGGTGAAAGATTTTTTTTGGTTAAGCAAGGCCGTTTTAACCACCGGAGTGGGTATTAACCAGGGAGGGTGTAATGAGTAAGAGACAGGTAACACTTTAGGCACCCTGAAATCACACCCACGAATAAAATCATTAAAACGTACACAAACGGGCCTAGTGGCCTTTGTGCTTCGGTTAAAAATGTCTAAAAAACGTGGTTTAAAAAGTATGTTAAAACATGGGTGTGCCGTCATGGATAAAACTTTGGAAACATAATTGCACATGAGCGCGTTCCTACGGTGGCATAGAGGTGGCTCCCCTGCATCAGAATAGATGCTAATGACCGGGCTTGTCCGAAATGCCCCCGTACAGAGTCGTAACCCCGCGTTGTGCACTGGGGCCAATGCTCGTAGGTAAGACTCGCGAGCAGACGCATAAACAAAACAGCCGTAGTCTAATTTCGAGCGCACTAATGTGCGATATAATAAAAGCAATGTTTTACGGTCTGCTCCCCAAGATGTGTGGCTTAAAAACTTAAATATATTTAGCGCTTTAATCCATTTTATCCTTAAAATATTGATATGTTCTCGCCAATTAAGCCTGTAGTCGAGCGTCATGCCTAGAAAGCGGGCCGTCTGAACAAAAGGGAGATTTCTTCCCCCGAGGTATAATGTAGGTTGCATTTGGACTCTTATTTTCCTGTGGAAGTGGACGCATCTGGTCTTCTCATGGGAGAACCGAAAGCCGTTTCTTTGGGTCCACTGCTCCGATTTGTTTAATGTCAACTGAACCATTCTGGATGCAGTTACCACCTTGGATGACCTGCAGAATATCGCCAGGTCATCCACAAATAGTGTTCCTATCACCGGCGTCTTGATACATTTCACGACGTCGTTTATCGCAATGGCGAAAAGTGTCACGCTCAGGACGGAGCCCTGGGGAACTCCGTTGTCAAGATGGTAAAAGTCGGATAAAAACTGGCCTATTCTAATTCTAAAAACTCGATGAGAGACACCGTTAAGCTAACGCCACGGAAGCCGATTGACCGGGAGTGGCTAGCTCCCGGCCGCCCGTTTACAGCGAATCTGGGGCCAAAGAGGTGTATTGGTCCCCAGTCCATACCGGGCATCCGACACCCGGCTGGGAACCACGGACCTCACCCTCCAGGAACCACGGACCTCACCCTCCAGGAACCACGGACCTCACCCTCCAGGATCCCCTTCTCCTCCTTACGGGTCTCCGCACACGGCAAACGTGCGGGTGGATCGCAGGCCAGGTGGTATGGCCGCACTCAGACAGTTGACCCACAAGACTGTCCGGGCTCAACCCTTTTTGGCTATGGGTTTGTTTTCGGGGTTGTCTCCCCGCCCTTTTAGTCGCCTCTTACGACAAGCAGAGATACTGCGGGAGTATTCTCAATCCCCCTACCCGCAGGGGGGTACCCTGGCTGCTCTGGGGGTTTCTTTTCGGGGTTGTCTCCCCGCCCTTTTAGTCGCCTCTTACGACAAGCAGGGATACCGCGGGAGTATTCTCCATCCCCCTACCCGCAGGGAGGGCAAAGACCTCAAATTCCACATAATGTCCCTCTTTAGGCCCGCAACTTTCCAATTTCCAATTAAAATATTTATATTATTAATTGTCATACCGGAGTCTTTGTATTTACTTCTTATTTTCTTTTTCAGGATAGGTATAATACAGTTTTCTACGAAATTTTCCGGTCAAATCCCTCTTTATATATCCGACAAATAAGCCCAACTAATTTCTCCCTTATATCGTTTCCTACGACAAATAAGCCCAACTAATTTCTCCCTTATATCGTTTCCTACGACAAATAAGCCCAACTAATTTCTCCCTTATATCGTTTCCTACGTTATTTAATAATTATGATGGGATATTAATGCCTACAGCACTTCCTGCCTACGTTTCTTGCGATGTCTTCACTATCCAATTTTCTTAATATCAGTTCATCCTTATCAACTTGCTTATCCTCTTCTATTCCGAAGCTCTTATGCCTGTCATCGATTTCATGGAGTTTTTCCAAATATTCTCTCCGCCTAAGCTGAAGCTGTTGTGGTTCCACGAGTAACCCTCCTGGATTGCCATTTGAGCACGGTATCGTTTTACATTTCTTGATGCCGGATGAAATTCCAGCCTTCGGACAAAGGACATCAATCCCTCTGCTTGACTAGAGCCTGTAGACCTCTCCACACATTGCTTAGTCACTTTTCCCTCACTTTATCTCCGTTTCTCTCCGAAGTCTGTTATTTTTTCCCTAATATCATTTCTGCCCAGCTCCGCGTTTTCCTTGTTCCGATTACCTCATTCCTATAGGTCTCCATCATTTCTGTTACTATGCATGATTTATTGATCCTCCTATCACAGGGGTGGCGAACATGTCGATTGAGTGCCAAAGTTTATGAAATAAGTGTATACTCGATGGACTTGCGTGCCTACCCATCGAGTGAGATAAAGGTATCGATCGAGCCCCCTCCCAGCTCCGCGCGCCGAAATAATTGCTCCGCGCGCCGAAATAATTGCTCCGCGCGCCGAAATAATTGCTCCGCGTGCCACTTTGGGCACGCGTGCCATAGGTTCGCCACTCCCGTCCTAGCGTCTACTGTTCCCATTGTCTAATGTGTCCCATTATTCCTCAACCATTCTACTTTCCACCCCTTCCTTCATGTCTCTCTCTTCCTCTGTCACTCTGTCTCCACAAACACCTGATATTCCGTCCGCTCTTATCAGAGCCCCAAAATCTAGTTAATTTATTAATTACAATTCTGAACTATATACTTCATGAACAATTATACTTAATGGAGTAGTAGTAGTATAATAGGGAATTGATATCATGTTCGTTTGGGTTCCTGGGCATGTGGGAATTGCCGGAAACGAGAGGGCAGATATATTGGCAAAGGATGCCTTGCCTCTCCCAGAACAAGCGCATACCCTGGTACCATGCGAAGACCTCCGATGTACGTTAAGTACAGTAGTAAAACAGCAGTGGTACAATGCTTGGGCAAACACAGCCAGCAATAAATTGCGGATCGTAAAACCGGTTGCATCGGCATGGCCCTCTTCCGTTAGGAGTAGTCGGAGAGAGGGAGTCGTAGTTACACGCTTGCGGATAGGGCACTGCGCCCTGACCCACTCCTTTCTCTTCACGGAAGAGAAAATTCCAAAACGCTGTTAAGATTGCGACTCACCTCTCACTGTTCGGCACCTCCTGACGGAGTGTGTTAAGCACCGGGCAGTGCGTAATAAGTTAGATATCAGGGGAGACCTAGAACACGTTCTCGGAGACGACCCTGCTCGACTGAGCCGGGTGATTTTATTCCTCAGAGAAATAGGCCTTTTAAACAAAATTTGATTCGGCCAGCCCTCTTATGATTTTAATAAATTTTTTATAACAATTCGTAAATATGCCTGTTAAGTTATTTTGATCCTGTGGACTTTTTGGTTGCGTATGGTGCGAATGACCATGGCCGTCGACACACCTTAAACCTAACACTACTACTACTACTAAATGGAAAAGTCTTTATTAAATGTATTCATTATCAATGAGTTTTGTATGGATCACTTAAATAAATTGCTACTTACGATTTGTCTTCTAGGTATGACCCACAAAACATTATTCGGCAACGAAGTTCTGGTCACATTACCATTAGTTTTTGGGGAGCAATTACCGCTGCTGGTCCGGGGTCATTGGTAAAAACCCCAAAAAGAATGACAGCGGCAAATTATGCCCAAATATTGGAAGAACGTTTACTTCCCTTCAGAGCAGAAATAGTGCCGGAGGGTGAGGAGGTGACGTTTGTCTATGACAATTCACCAGTGCACCGAGGCAACGTTGTCCGTAATTTTTTCCCCAACACCCTCATATTATTGTGAATGACTGGCCAGCACGATCACCAATCCTCAATCTTATCGAAAATGTATGGGGATTGATGGCGCAGGAGAGAACGGCTGATAATATCCGAGCAGAAGAAGATCTGGAGGCACACGTGAGGGATGTGTGGAATTCCCTAGGAAATCGCCCGCGATTATTTGAAAGTCTTATTATGTTAATGAGAACCCGTATTCCAGTGGTACTAGACGCTGAGGGAGATGCCATAAAATATTGAAAATTTCAGAAAAAATTTTCTTCCTAAGTAAGTCTGAGCTTGGGATTTATTCTCATTTTAATACGCCAGGACAATATCCTGGTTTGATTGTAAATATTTGTTTAATTTACTTAGACCACATTGCATAAATGTCATCTCCTATCACTCACTGAAATCTTTTTATTGACATCCATGAATAAACTGGAAAAAAACAAAGATGTATCTCATGTGTAGAGAAGTAATTTGTGGGACATATTAATCACATGGCTTAACTCTAATGGTGTTCCAATCGTTGAACGACGACCTCGCAATTATTTTTCCCAGTAATTCTATCCACGTTTCAAAGTCGGTGATTTGCAGTAGCGTCTTGAGGAAACGGATCCCGTTTCCGTCAACCTCTGTCCACATAAGATTTTGGTCGAAGTTTAATAGTACCGAAGGTCGCAGTTCAATTGCACACGCCGCGCGCAACTAAACCTTTCCGCTCAGGTCCGTGAACTCAGTGCTACTTTCATTGTAGGTGACTTTAACGCCGATCTGCTACGGGATAGCTATCATTCTTCCCTCATCAGGAATCTCATTTTATATTATAATCTTTATCTTGCCTCAACGCAGCCCACACACCACACAAAACATAGTCATACCCTTCTCGATCTTTGTATTGTTGATTCCCCTGAAAAAATCTCTTCATTTTCACAATCCCCTGTGCCTTTCCTCTCCGCACACGACAAAATTTCATTCTCCTACACATTCAATTCTCCTTGCCTTCCTATACCCAAAATTTTCTACCGTGATCTTAAAAACTTCGATGCAGCCAAGTTTCAGGATGACCTGCTCACTTTTGACTGGAAAAATCTATTTAGCTCCTCGTCCATTGATTCAAAATTAGAATTCTTTAATCTGAAATTCTTAAAGTGTATAAATTGTCATGCCCCCCTGCGAACATGCACACCTAGACGACCTTCAGCCCCCTGGCTGACTAATGACATTAAGCAAAAAATGAAGGAACGCGATGTTTCACGAAGAATTTTCACATGAACAAAAAGCCAGACTGCTTACGCTGAGTTTATCGTTTTGCGTAATCAGGTGAAGCACCTTGTTATGGAGGCCAAGAAAAAATATTATGTAACCACCTTCTCCAATTTGACAGAACCAAACCAGGTCTGGAGGGAACTTAGAAGTCTTGGACTCGTGCAGCGGCGAAACAAGCAGCCCATGCATGAATTCTCTATTAACGATCTAAACAAGCATTTCACTCCCACCTTTGCCTCTGAGGGAATTAGCATAGCAGACATATTCGGGCTCTCTAACCTTGATTCACTCGTACCCTATAACGAGAGTAATTTCTTCTTCCAACACGTAACCCCTCATAAGCTACGTAAAACGTTATCTTACTCTAAATCCAAATCAATTGGGGTCGATGGAATCTCAGTTAAATTTATCTAGGCCTCGTCAACTGTACTTCTACCTGCAATACTTGTTATTTTTAATTTTTCCTTAATGTCATCTGAATTTCCGATTATATGGAAATCATCACTTATTATTCCAATTCAAAAGGTTAAAAAACCAACTTCTCCCAGTGATTATCGGCCAATTTCTATTTTGTGTTCTCTTTCTAAATGCTTAGAAAGGATTGTTTTTCAGCAGGTTACGAATTATCTGAACCAAAACAACTTGAATGATCCATATCAATCTGGATTTCGGAAAAACTTCTCTATGCAAACAGCGCTACTCAAATTAACGGATGATGTACGCCGAGGAAATGATAAACAGATGGTCACAATTTTGGTTTTATTTGATTTTACCAATGCGTTTGGTCTCGTTAATCACGCCAAACTTCTCCACAAGTTGAAAAATCTCAATTTTTCTTGTTCCACACTTAACTGGTATTACTCCTATCTAAAAGATCGCTAACAGGCAGTCAAGGACGCGAATGAGAATACATCGCAATGGACCACTGCCTATTGTGGGGTCCCGCAAGCGTCAGTTCTTGGTCCTCTCCTATTTTCCTTGTATATCCTTGATCTGCCCAAGTGTATTATGAATTGTAAATACCTTTCATATGCTGACGACTTACAGATTTATCATCACTGCCATCTGCATGAGCTGAATGATTCAATTTCTAAAGTCAATCAGGATGTTCAAGCCATCAATTCAAGGGCTGCAGACAATAACTTTGTGCTTAACCCCAGAAAAACAAAGTCTATGTTACTCGGTACTTCAAAACTACTCAAACATGTTGACTTTAATGTTTTGCCAAAGATTACTATTGGTGATGCGGAAATATCATATGCTAACTCCGTTAAAAATCTTGGGGTCATATTGACGCCCAATTTGTCCTGGCAAAACCATGTTCAAGCCATCAGCAATAAGATTAACATGATCCTGTTTCAACTTAAATTCATAAAAACCCTTTGCCCTCTCATACCCGCAAGCAACTGGTATCCTCGCTAATATTCCCCCATATTGATTACTGCTGCCTTGTTTATCATGACCTAACTGAACAGATTAACACCATGATTCAACGACAATTAAATATGAGTGTCAGGTTCATTTATGATCTTAAAAACGATGATCATATATCCCCTTATTTTTATAAGTTAGAATGGCTTAAAGCTAAAACAAGGAGGGATACACACTTGCCTCCTTCTTATATAAACTTTTCAATTGTCAACAGCTTAAATATATCATGCAATTTTTTCAGTCTAAAGAGAAAAATCGAAATGTTGCAACTCGAATGTCACCAGATTTTTTAATTGTCTCACTACACCGAACCTCTACATTTAATAAATCCTTTTCTGTTGTTGGGACAAGGATATGGAATAGTACTCCTGAACTAATCAAAAACTTACTGTTCAATAAAATGCTATTGCAGGAAAAAAATTAACTTACCAATATGCTTGTATTTTTTGTTACCATTATGTATCCAATTGTGTTACCATTATGTATTGTATGTATCCATTTTCACTGTGTACTCGAGCGCTGATACTAATGTATACCTTTGTATGTTCTTAGTGGACCAAGGGTCCAAGAACAATAAATATTTCTTTATCTTTATACTCTAATTTCATTCCAGGTGACGATTTAGATGAGATGCCACCTCCTCCATCAGGTTATAAGGCACGAAATCATGTAAATGAGGATTTT
This sequence comes from Platycnemis pennipes, assembly GCA_933228895.1. Taxonomy (NCBI): domain Eukaryota; kingdom Metazoa; phylum Arthropoda; class Insecta; order Odonata; family Platycnemididae; genus Platycnemis; species Platycnemis pennipes. Next base: position 112,483,932 of record OW121855.1, on the reverse strand, counting down.
ATTAATGAATAAAGGCCCTCGAGTAAAGTGAGGACAGTGGCCTCAGGTAGATCTACATAAAATGATGGGTTACTTTTACAAGGGTGACATAATTCTTGGGTCATTAGAACTCATATGTTTTACTTTTGTCTTGCAGAAACTCATTTGAAGTCGATATTGGAGACCAGCCAAGAAGTTATGCTGGAAGACAGACAGATTGAAGGTAGGAGATATAACTCCTTGAATGGTGCTTGAGTTATTTGATGTTCCTGCTAATTGTAGATTTAGATGAGATGCCACCTCCTCCATCAGGTTATAAGGCACGAAATCATGTAAATGAGGATTTTATTAATGAATAAAGGCCCTCGAGTAAAGTGAGGACAGTGGCCTCAGGTATATCTACATAAAATGATGGGTTACTTTTACAAGGGTGACATAATTCTTGGGTCATTAGAACTCATATGTTTTAATTTTGTCTTGCAGAAACTCATTTGAAGTCGATATTGGAGACCAGCCAAGAAGCTATGCTGGAAGACAGACAGATTGAAGGTAGGAGATATAACTCCTTGAATGGTGCTTGAGTTATTTGATGTTCCTGCTAATTGTAGATTTAGATGAGATGCCACCTCCTCCATCAGGTTATAAGGCACGAGATCATGTAAATGAGGATTTTATTAATGAATAAAGGCCCTCGAGTAAAGTGAGGACAGTGGCCTCAGGTAGATCTACATAAAATGATGGGTTACTTTTACAAGGGTGACATAATTCTTGGGTCATTAGAACTCGTATGTTTTAATTTTGTCTTGCAGAAACTCATTTGAAGTCGATATTGGAGACCAGCCAAGAAGCTATGCTGGAAGACAGACAGATTGAAGGTAGGAGATATAACTCCTTGAATGGTGCTTGAGTTATTTGATGTTCCTGCTAATTGTAGGTAAGACAAAGCTTATTAACGACACTTCGCTGTAACTTTTCAGATCCCCAGTCCATGCCTGAACAAGCCTCCACATCAATCGATCATCAAGGTAAGGTGGCACTCATTACACTTAGGCTTGGGTAATTTGAACATTTACAGTAAGGTATTGTGCCTTAACAGAATCTTGAGGTGGATCTGTAGATTTTTTAATCCAAAAAATTCTAAAACACTGCATGCATTAATTTTTTTCTACTGATTATTATAAAATTATTTTCACTGCACTAACTTCCTATACCTAAACTATAAAACATTCCAACAAGTAGTAAGCCCCTACCATCCTTATCAATCTCCCCACCTGACTTACTGCTGACACATGTTGTACATACATATGCCTCACTCATCACTACTAGTTATTGCTTTATTACTAACTATTATTTATAGCTAAATTATTATTTTGTTCCAGATTTAGTCTCTCTCGATGCCCATACTCTTGCTCCTGAATTGGAGGAAACTGTTTATGTTGATAGTGGTAGGTATTTATTTTTTATTTTATGTTGTCACTATGTGATGTGTAATTTTAAGCATGAATTATCCGAAGGTAGATATGAACACTATTTTTATTCAGATTTCAGTTATGACCAAATGATGAAAACAGAGTTCAAGAGGCTGAACAATAGGATTGATTCCTTAGAAAACAAGGTGGACATCCTCCTTGCCCTGATGCAGGATGGAGGAGCAGGACGGGTGGTATTACCATGCAGTTCAGGGTTCAATGATTTTCCAGGTTTCCCTCTCAATACCATTGGTGATTTAAAACAACTCGAGGTGGACCTAAAGAATTCAGAGGTGGTCAGGAAGCAGTTGGTGAGTATTAACAGCTACTTAAGCATGGAATTTTCTATCTTTCTTCATGTTAAAGACGTTGTATGTTGGGTAAAAGAATTCTTAAGTGGGCGAGAGCAGAGGGTTGTCATAGATGGTATCATGTCGGACACAATCGAAGTCACATCGGGAGTTCCCCAAGGTAGTGTAGTAGATCCGCTTCTATTTCTTTTATACATAAACGATTTGGGTACCGTAGTTAGTAGTAACCTTAGACTTTTTGCAAACGATGCGGTGGTGTACAGGGGTATATCAAATGAAGAGGACACGAAATCACTTAGCAAGGATTTAGATGCAATTCAAGAGTGGTGCGACAAATGGCAGTTAGAACTCAACCTTAAAAAGTGTGCAGCTATCAATTTTTGGAGGAGGAATAATTCGATAGAGTGATCCGATAGAATTAATAACACGAAGATCGAAAACGTTGAAATTGTAAGATATTTAGGTGTAACAATCATTAAAGATTTGTCGTGGGGTAGACACATCCGGGAAATATGCGGCCGAGCGAAGAGAAAGCTAGGATTTATAAAAAGAGTACTTGGAAAATGTGATGAGAAGACAAAAGAGCGATGCTACTTATCACTAGTTAGGCCCCACATTGAGTATGCAGCCAGTATATGGGATCCTAACGAATTGGGTTTGATGAGAGAACTGGACAGTGTGCAGCGTGGAGCGGCTGGGTTCGTCGAACGGTGTTGCGATGGGTTGAGTAGTGTATCGGAGTTGATACGGGAATTGGGGTGGGAATCATTATCGGAGCGTGGATTAAAGTTCAGATTGAATCTGTTGGAGAGGTTTCGGTCGGATGGCTTTGCTGAGGATGTGAGGCACATGTTAAAAACACCAGCGTGTTATGCTGGATTCGACCAGATAAATAGGATTGGAGAGATGGATTGTCGTACAGATGGATTCAAAATGGCATTTTTCCCCCGTGCTGTAGGAGAGCAGAGTGAGCAGCGTGGGAAAGGGATGGGTAGGGGAAATATTCTAGAGTGTTGTGTAGTGCATGATGCGTGTCTTGCCCCTTAAGTACTGTAGACACTAGCAATCGGGTTGCATGATACAGTGTAGTTGCTGGTTTGCATGTTGGTGGTGCATGCCCGGTGATCTTCGCCCCCTGCCACACACCCTCGCGGTGGCTTGCAGGGTGTCGTGTAGATGTAGATGTTGTTTTCATGAATATATTTGAGTGATGGGGCGAATCCAAAATTTGATTGAATCCAAATCCTATTTTTTTTAGAGTCCAAATATCGAATCCTAATCATCCTCAACTTCATTAAATTCATATCTTCCTTTTATCTGTAAATTGTTAAACAATGCTTCCTTTCTCGTGAATTCCCTAATTAAACCCAATCTAAGCGGAATCTTATTTCTTAAAGTAAATAATAATTGAATAATTGTCGTATAGTCCCCAGTCAATGAAATTAACGACAAGTTCAAGGGCAAATCAATGTAATGTAAAATAATCAAAAGTAGAGTCACGTAAGTCACGCAAGAGTCATCAACTCTTGCGTGCTAGGCAATGAGTCACGAGTCGTCACGTGGTTAAAGCTGTCTCGGTGACAAACGCGGAGTAACTCAAGCATGTCACCAGCCTAACTTAAAATCCGCGCAACTCTGGATCTATGTAATACGGATCCGCGTAAGTCGAGGACTTACTGTAGTTCTCTGCCACTGGTACATAGAATCTGCACGACTGGTATTCAAATCTTTAATCCATTGATTCGATCGAATCTTGAATCCATGGATTTGATAGGATTCAACCGAATCCTCGAATCCCTGCCCCAACCCTAATAGATTTGATATGCTTCTTTTGTGCAAGGAATGGCATAATTAAAGTTTTCTCCAAATACCAGAAATAAAATTCTATAAAAAAAAACTGATGACTTGATGCACTATAATGATGAATATTTTTCCTGTGTGCTTTGCAGAAGCTGAAGTTCAAACTTCTTGGAGGAGTGAGTGGAGAGCAGCATACAAGAAGAGCATTCAGTTTCTTGCTCTCCAAAAACTTAGCATATAAGCTGACATGGATGGCACCACAGCATGGCAGCAAAAAGAGAGGATATTCTAAGGATTCGATGTTTTTCAGTTTCTTGAAAATATGTGATATCGTGATAGGTATGAATAGCCTTGCTTCACATACCTAGATTTTATCCTCTTTATTGAGAGTATTTAGTGACTGTTAACCCTGGCCACCTGTTGTTAAAAAAATTACGTCCTCCCTCCTTAGGGTCTTTTTTGACCCCATTGTGAATATTATTTCTTTTAAGTGGTGATATTATTCCAATGACTTATATTCATTCGTATTTTAAGTAAACACATTCCAGATAAATTAACAAAATACCACAGTATAAAATACATCGCATAATTTAGAAAAAATATTATTTTTAGATAGCACTCTCAGAAGTCTTGAATAATGAGGATTAAATTTACCTAAATACGTATTTAAGTACATAGTTTAATAATTAGCTGAATACAATACAATATTAAAATACTTAAACATTGGCAACATAGTGCCAAAACATCACGACTACTTTCATGACTCAAAAGGATTGTGCCAAATTTTAATCTGAAATCTCCATCTACGCAATCATTAATGTCGCCTTGCATACAGACTCTTCTTTATTGAACATGATCACCTTACACGTATCTGTTGTAAACATAAAGATCATTGGTTGTTTGTCACTCTTACGAGGGCAAATGGAACATCTGCCACCCTTTTTCTGGACACAATTTCTCTGTCATTTACTAGCAGAGTACCGCCAATCCCAGCATTTTCGATCGCAGTCCGAAATCTAATTGTGTGGCATCCGGTTTTGCCTACTCAGCAATGAATGACAGGTGCTAACAGTTCTTTTGCTAATTCTAAAAGGAATTTTAAAAAATTCTAAAGAATTTTTTTCCCGCGGAAAGAGGGGTATTTTCTCGAATACATTTGGTATGCATTTATACCTGCAAGATCCACGATCAAAAAAGATAGTCAAAGGCCATCTTCTAGTCCCTCTTTTTACAGACTAATTTGATCTACAGTATGCACACCGATTTTTGTAGAGTTGTAACACAGAATCACTTCCCGTTTATTCTTTTCAGAGCAAAAAAATTTCAATGCCTTATGTTTAGTATAAAATACAACCACTGATTTTCCTTCCAGGTGAATGTGATCGACTGCGTATGTGTTAGTCTCCAAATTCACCCATTTAGAAACTGCTGATATTAATAGATTTGGCACTTGAATAGCTTATCCTCTATTTGTTTCACTATGTTGAAATATAGTTTTTTTGATACGACGGTGTATATGACCAGATTATCTATCTTGGTGTCACATACGAGGGAAATAACTCCACGATCTTCTTCTCTTCTAATAATTTTAATACTGAGTGTGTTACTCAGTTTGTGATATAAAATGCTAATATTCTTTCCTCTCATGACAGAGTCATGGCAAAAGCTATTATTTATTCAACTTTTTCTAAAACAAAATGAAAATTCATCTCCTAGTACTAAAGTATGATCTGGTATATTTTAGTTCCACACTCTCTACCTGGGGTCAAAATTGACCCCAAGAAAGAAATTATTTTTTAAAGGCTTATTGTAGGAAATGTTTTAAAAAAGGAAAAATGGAGTCAATGCAAAAGTGTTTTATCGGAAAATTCCTAAAATATGATGCATAAAACTAAAAATAAATAAATTATTCAACTTTTTTCTATGAGCTTGGGTCAAAAAAAGACCCCAGGTAGGTTAATGAGGGTTAATGAGATGATTATTCTCTGGTTATTTGATGTTTTCTTATTACTTTCATAAAACTTAAGTTCAATGGCTTTATTTTTCAGCCTCTGTTATGGAGTGCCACCCAAACACCACAAGCATGGCTGCCTTGGAGAGAGTAGGGAAGCAGTGGTTGCAACATGCCGGAGACCGCATAAAATATGCAGAGAGAAAGAGTATGAAAGAAAGTTAACTTTCTTTCATACTCTTTTTAGGGACCATTTTAGGGTTTAAAATTGTTTTATAATTTTAATATTAAAAGCATTTGCAAATAAACTTTTATTTTGTTTGGCAATATTTGTTTTGAATATATATTTACAATGAATAGAGTTTATACTTATCCATTCCATTTATTGTTCGTTCTGCCATATTTCTAGCCATGGTTCTCATTTGATGTGTCTTTTTGTTTAATTTTATTTGGATACTAATTTAATTTACTTATTTTATTTGGATACTAATGTCATCTGACCATATTCAGCTACTGACCTATGTTACCTTGTGTTCCTATAATCTCTCGGGCAGTAATGTTTTTAACTCTGGGTCAAGCAACAACCTTTTATTAGCAATTTTCACTTTACAAATCTCCAGAGAATACTGTGAAGTTCACTTCTAAGAGCCGAATGTTATTGTGTAGGTCTTCCAAGTCCTGTAGTTTTATGTACCTTACTCTTTTACAATTACTTCACGTAAGGTATTTTGAAATATTTTAATACCAGCAAAAAATTTGCAAATGGTGTGGCGTAGGCAACCCACCGTACATCTTCGGCGATTTCAGCTCCATCTATCGGAATAATTATGAAGTGGGTCCAATTCTGGGTTTCCTGGTAGTTCCATAATTACGCACATAATGGCGCCATATTTGCAGCCACGTCACGTTAGATCTCTTACAGAAGTCCTAAATGATCTCAAAAATGAGCTCCAAAAGAGTTATGAAAGCCCTTTAGTATGACACGTTTAGGTGTGCATATGACTTCATGGTGACACCATTATGAAGTCATTTCGAATTTTCTTGGAAGCCTCCCACTCATTCATGAGAGCTCTTTACGAATTCACGCATAACTCATGTGTTGACTGGGTTCTTATTTTTATGACCCAAACTCTTTGTTTTTCAGGGGGGCCAATTTGCCCCTCTCCCTCCTCACCTAAACCGGTCCCTCCCCCGCCCTTCAGGGTTCGCTTTCCAACGCCATGAGGTTCGATCTTTCCCACCTTATGCTCGCTATACATTTGTGTCCGGCAGCATTGCAAACACTCGTCTGTTGTGATTTTTTTGCCAGTTTGAGTAGTTAGTCGCCTTTATCACGGCCGATGGATGTCATCCTTCCAACGTAAAGAGACGGAAAGTTATTGCTGGCGAACAAGTCCTTGATATTTTGTTTCATTCCGATGGTGAGAAAGAAAATTTTTCTGAATCGTCTGGTTCTTCTTAAGAAAGTGAAATTGAAAATGAAGAAAGTGATTCAGATGACGGCGGGGCAATAGCACTTAGAGGAAGCTGCACAACTGATTTTTTTACTTCTTGGAGCAGTTTTAGTGATTTTACCCCTCGTAATTTTTTGTCTGGTGCTAGTTCATCAGGATTAAATCTGGTGCGATTCACGAAGAGAGCTTAGAGAGTGAGTATTTTAAATTTTTTTTGACAGTGAACTGGTGACCAACATTGTTAACGAAACGAACAAATACGGTGACAGCTTTGTGAGCTCAAATATCCTCTCTCCAAAAAGCCGTATGAAATCGTGGGAAAAAGTGACTTGCGAGGAATTTAACGAATTCCTTGCCGTTTCCTTATTCCACACATGAAAAAATATCCATCCAGGAATACTGGTCAAGAGATCCCTTAGTACGAACTCCAATTTTTAGCCGGTGCATGCCAAGGGATCGATTTATTGTAATTTTACGGTGCTTACATTTTGCTGACAACAGCAAACCTGATTTGAACGACCCACTATGGAAAATCAGGCATGTATTTTCTTACGTGAAATGACATCATTCTAATTTATTTTACCCTTACAGATATGTCTTTGATGAATCTTTAGTGCTTTTTAAAGGTCGCTTAGCTTTTAAGCAATACATACCTTCAAAGAGACATAGGTTTGGCATAAAAATATTTGTACTGTGTGACGTGTGATTTTGGACATGATTGTATATACGGGAGAAAGAACTGAAATCAGTGGGTTTGTTGACTTGGGACTGTCTCATGGAGTAGTGAAGAAGCTGAAGGAAAATTATTTAGGAAAGGGCTATGTTTTGTACACAGACAACTATTACACTAGTCCCAATTTGTGTAAATGTTTATTTCAAAATGAAACAGGAAAATGTGGTACAGTGAGCATGATGAGGAAAAACATGCCAACATTTTCAAAGAAAAAAATGGATAGGGGTGAATTAGAAATTCAATCAAATGGTAAAATATTAGCATTGAAATGGCACAAGCGAGATGTTTGTCTTTTATCGACGTTGCATAGGGTAAAAGAGTGGAAAACTGGAAGAAATGCCATAAGACCGACGACGTCATCATGAAAGCAGACACTGTTGTCGACTATATAAAAAAACATGGGATTGATTGATAATTCAGACATGATGATAGGTCAGTAGAATACATTAAAAAAACGATTAAATGGTATAAAAAATTATTTTTTCACCTTCTAGATGTCTCTATTCTAAATGCCTTTTATTTGCATAAATTGAGAACTGGGAGCAAACACTCGTACAGAAAATTTGTTAGGGTAGTCATTGAGCAAATGCTGAATTGTAATTCATAGAAGAAAAACTTAGAGATGGGGGAAAATATCTAGTATTAAGGGTAAGCATGATTAGTGGCCTGATGGCACTAATCATGCTTAGGAGTCTGCCTAAGGTATGCCTGCCATATCGGATGGGCATTGAGTCAACCACCTCAGACAAGGACTTCACTACTGAGACGATAAAGGAGAAACTTCTCAACGGGAGCCTTGATGAGTACCTGAAGCTGGAGAGTACTGAGGAAGAGGCAGCCTTTGTCGCACGATATCCTAAGGACCGCGACCCCAAGCCGTTGAAGGAAGTGAGATCGAAACCCGCAGACACCAGGAAACCAGACAAGAGAATAGAGAAGGGTTTTAAAAGCTGGCAGGTGGGCCATTAAAAGTCAGAATGTCCCATGAACAAGGCGAGAAATGATTCGTCTTTGCTGTGTCTTCATTCACGAAAGATGACTGGATCATTGATTCAGGAGCATCTGCTCATATGACACCCCACAAGGTGTGCATTCGTGATGTTCAGCAGGAAAACAAGGGGTACAGTGTTAGATGTGCTGATGATTCTACCCTTAAGAGCACTGGTAAAGGTAATGTGCTAGTGAAGTTCTCTGACAAAGAGATAAAACCAATTAAAGATGCCACTTTAGTGCCTGGATTAGCCACCAATTTAATATCAGTTTCGCAGTTGGCGAGAAAAGGGTTTATAATAGTGTTTGGTCAGAATGGTTGTCAAATATATGGCTAAGGAAGCTGTAAAGTTCAGGGTAAACCATATTTTACCGGTTCTTTATCTGAAGGTGCATCGAAGTTAGATGTCAAAGAACTTGTGCCAGTTGATACTGGATGTACTGTTGAAAAACATGATCATTCTGATGTATTGTGGCACAGGAGGTAGGCATGTACTTTCAGATTCTGCTTTAAATTTGTATAAAACCACGGTGTTGAACTTGTGATTTAAAATAATCACTTGGTAAGATTCCACAAATTTTATTTTTCCCCGACCTAGGTTTCGATTGGTTTGACAATCATTACCTTGATAATGATTGTCAAACCAATCGAAACCTAGGTCGGGGAAAAATAAAATTTGTGGAATCTTACCAAGTGATTATTTTAATAACTATGCGGTTCCACCAAGTGAAGCCTGAGGATTTCCTCTTTATTTGTGATTTAAAAATGAACAATGATTAAATTCCATGTTTGCTTGGCAAGCACCACAGATTCCCATTTCCAGGTGGTGGAGTTACTCGCGCCAAGAAAGTTTTGGCTCTTGTGTACATGGGTCTCTGTGGTCCAATGAGTGATGTCTCAGTTGGTGGGGCAAAGTATGTTTATGCTTGTAGATGATTATACAAGGAGAATATTTTGTTATTTTATTAAGTCTAAAAGTGAAACTTTTGAAAGATTCTGTGAGTTTAAAGATTGGGCAGAAAATAGAACTGATTAGGTAGAGTCAAACATATTAAATCTATGAAAGGACTATACATGGCATCAGCTTATGGGCAGGTGTTGTAATTTTAATCTGTCGCCATGGTAGGTGCTTTTTCAGCGTTTTGTTTAGTTTCTTCCCTTATTTTTAGAGAGCCGATATATATGTATTTCCGGTTTAAAGATGTAAGTTCGTTGGTTTCAATAAACTTGTGGCATGAACATGTGGGCAAAGCGTATCCCTTATTAATGGCACCACCCTCTGCCATAACCCAAAAATTCAACAGCTATTTTTGAAGATCGGCAGAAAATAGCAGGGTTGTCATCGGCAGAAAATAGCAGGGTCGTCATCGGAAGAAAATAGCAGGCTTCGAATTGTCAGTTTCGAATTCGCTTCGGTAGTTTTGGCCGCCATCCTCAATCCTCGATTTCTATGGCCTTAGTGGTTAAATACGCTTTATAGGTCATATTATAATTCATTTATCTTATTGTTAAAGGTAGTAGTATGACCCAATTGATTCTCAGGCTTCGATTTCTAAGTTTACGCTGCATAGGCAATTATATTCAATGACGACTTAAATTTTAATGGTGCCAGAACATGCCGATTGTGTCATAGACATCGAATAGTCAGTTTTTGAATGGAAGTCTCGAAGTTTTGACTGGTATCCTCATCCCGTGAATCTATGTCATTGCTGATTAATTACGATGAGTATGTGATCATATACTATAAATATAACAATTTTGATTGACTGATTGTGGCAGCAGTGTTCTTTAATGGAATTCCGTATTGTCAGCAATAAATGTGATTTTCTTTAGCTTTTAGCTCACTAAGGCGAAGGCTGAAAAAGTATGTTATGTATAAGAAATCAAAATCAAATCTTGATACGTCATTTAAATACAAGTGCTTTAAATTGCATATCAGTATTACTCCCCATCCCTGATAGATTTTACATAAAACTCATCCCGTTTATTCAGTCAGCGGCAATGCATAATTGAACATTTTCATTTAAGATATGGATGAGATTTATGCTCTCCATTTTTTGAGAAGAAGACAAAGGAAGAGAGAGAGGTTGCAATATATTAGATTCAATCGAGCTAGATTGCGGGATATACGAGATGCTTCAGATCCCTTTGCTGTCAGTGAAGACATTTTTATGGGACTATACCGCCTCAGCAAAGTAATGACTCAGAGTCTAGTTGACGAGCTGCGCCCCCATATGGTGGAAGCAAGGAGGAGCACAGCTATTCCAACAGAACTAATGGTACGTTTAAGGTACCTACTGAGAAAATATTTATCAAGTATGCAGCTGGCGTTATAGATAATTCAAGGCTTTGTCTAGGTACTCTGTACATTGCATTTCTTTGGACAAGGGAGCTGTCAAAAGAGTGCCGGGAGTGATAGCAACCTTGGATTAAGCCAGAGCAGTGTCTCCAATGCCATTGAGGAAGTAACAGCAGCACTCAATGCAGATGAAGTCCTGGCAAAATGTATTCATTTCCCTTTGATGCCAGAGGAAAGAAATAGGCTGATCCAGAAGTAAGTAAACGTTTCCCTAATTGCAAAAGAGATTTACTTCGGAAATGGTGGTCATGCATTCATCCGCACATTCATACACACATTCATACATGCATAAAAAAGAAAAATTACAAACATGAAAAGAAGAACAAACTTTTTAAATGAAACAAAAATAAAAAACTTCTTCGAAACCTCAGCATCAATGCCTTTCCAGGAACTTGATGAACCTATAAAGAAGAATCACATGTATGGCACGAGTCCAATGTGAAAACCATACTGATGGATGTGTGGGAAAGTGGAGAGCAGTGCTGGCTACTGGGTATTCACCAACCTGTGTGTCTTATGAAGTGCTCGATCTTTTGTGAATGGAATGTACTTGTTTTGATACAACAGAGATCCTTTTGAATTTTCAGGAGATTCTGGTTATCCCCATCAGCCTTGGGTGCAAACTCCAATTTTAAATGCACCGGATGGGTCTCCAGAAGCCCACTACACCTCTTTGCATGTCCAGGCTAGAAGTGTAGTTGAGCGGTGCATCGGGCTTCTCTAGGCTCGGTTTCGCTGCCTCCTTAGGCACCGTGTTTTGGAGTACCCACCCCTTAAGGCAGGGCGCATGGTCAACGCCTGTGTAGTACTTCACAACATGTGCCTTAGAGGAGGTTTATATGAAGCCAATATAGCCCCAGAGGAGCCTGGTGAAGGCAATATGCCACTAGACGAATTGCCAGGTGAAGAGATGCCACGAATGGCATTATTGCAAGAGGCAAGGGCAGTCAGGCAAAGAATAATAAACCGTCGGCTTCCATAAGTCCCACTCTCTTAGTTTATTTAAAAATAATAAGTTGTTAGGTTAGGCTCTTTTAGGTTTATAAATAAGTAGTAATCCATGCATCAGTTTCTGCTGTAAGATTCTCAAATTAGGTATATAAATAATAGATACTAGGGTGGAGTTATTCACAATGAGTCCCTGAGGAACTTAAGATCTCTTTCCACATTATTTAGTTTTTTGTTTCTATCATATTGTTTGTATACATATTTGTTAACAACGTCCAAAACCTAAAATAGTTCTACTTTAGGGTATATAATTAAATTGTTTTACTTTAGGCGCTTATAAGTAAATTATATGTGATAAATTAAAGATATTCTGACCTGACCAAATTATTTCTTTGTCAGCAAACCTCCTTATTCGATTTGAAGGTTGTATAATGCCAAAGAAATGCTTTTTGTCACATCGAACGTTTATTAAGGTTTGCGATGGCGGGATTTGGAATGGCAGCCACTCGGGAAGCTGTGAGAATGCTTCGCGACAGCAGTAGCTCCAGTAATAGTGGAGAAGACTTCAATGAAGAAGAAGAGTTCGACGACGCAGCTGATGAAAGATGCGATCTGCAGTTAATCTATGCAGCCGTGCTAGTGGGCCAGATTAGAGACAGCAACCCATTACCTAGGATTCGTGGCTACACTGAGACAGTAGTCGCTAATTATTCTCACGAAAGATTCAAGAGCCACTTCAGGTAAATTCGAAATAGTTTGATCACTGATCATAGGCAGCGATCCCTTAATTTTTTGAAATGCCCATATTTTGACAGGCTAATAACTTAAATATCGCTTGATTTTTTCATTTTGCTGCAATGTAATGGATGGATTTGTCTACATTCTCGTGTTGAATTTTACATTTGCAAATGCATATATGTATAATTAGCTACTGCAAAGTAGTATTTTTAATATCACAGTATTTAAACTACACTTCTTAAAATAACTTATTTTCAATTTGTACATATTATGTCATTCGATTTTCACGCATTGTACTTAATATCAATGTATGTTTACAATGTATGTTTTCAACGTATAGGATGCTGCCCTCCACATTTCAATATGTGCTGGAATTGATTGCTCCAGCTTTGGAATCTACAACTTGCCGACATGCTGCAGGGAGGAGCCCTTTGCTAGCTGAAAAGCAGTTGCTTCTGGCTCTATGGTATATGGGCACTCCAGACAGCCTTAGGTAGGTTCGTCAGATAAATGCAAATTTTACACGTATTACAAGTTAATGATAGGTGGGAAATTAAAGATATTCTGATTTGATCAAGCTCTTTCCTCATCTGCATACTTTCTTATTCAAATATTAAAGGAAAGATATTGCAATTTTCCAGAAGTGAAAATTTATTCCGACTAGTTTCGATGTTACATCATACCTGAATCTGGTTTGTTTTTTCTTATCCAATTTGATGGTAATACAATGTTGCTCTGTTACTGATTTGCCCAGTGAGCTCAAAGAGACCTGTCTAATCTTCCAGAGGAGATGAATGATTGACAGGTACCCTTAAATGTTGTAATTGAGTGATGTGATTTTACAAACACAGGCCCGTGTGCGAGAATTTGGTGTGGGCAAGGCAACAGCAGTGAGGACTCTCCGTCCAGTTACATATGCCCTTCATTGCTTGGCCCCCCAAGTGATCACCTGGCCAACAGGAGATGAACGTGAAAGGGTAATCGAGGGTTTCTTCGCCAAGTCACAATTCCCTAATGTCCTTGGTGCAATTGATGGAACGGACATAAAAATCAATGCACCAAGGACAGATCCTCAGTCTTACGTCACACCTAAGGATGTGTACGCTGTACATCTGCAGGTGGGTAATGGTTGGACCAGAGTGCCAAGTAGTATGGTAGTCATGACAGTAAATGACAAAATTATTACTTATACAGCATGTACGTAGTTTTAAAATTTTCATGTATCTTACTATAGGCAGTGTGCAACAGTGAGGGATGCTTCACCCACTGCATGGCAGGGAATGCAGCATCAATCCATGATGCCCGGATTTTAAGAAATTCAGCTGTAGCCACATTCATGGCCTCAGGAGAAAATTTTTTCCCAGGTGATAGCCACCTGATTGGGGATGGTGCATATGGCATCCATCCACATATGATGGTGTCCTTCAGAGATAATGGGCACTTGAATGCAGCTCAGAAGGAATTTAATTCCAGGTTGTCGTCAACGAGGCAGGTGATTGAGAGGGCTTTTGGCCTCTTGAAAGGGCGATTTATGAGCCTGCGAGACAATCTGCGTTTTGTAGATATTAATAGGATACCTGAAGATATTATTGCCTGCTGTGTTTTGCACAACATGTGCACCAGGCAGAATGATTTTATTTTTGTAAATGTAAATGTGGAGGAGGTAGAGGCGCTGCCTGAAATGGAGGTGGGAAATGTGCATGCCCGAAATTTAGGACAGATAAAAAGAAACAGAATCATGAATACTTTTTAAAAACTAAGTGAAATAAAAAATTATGCACTTAGAATCAATTTTTTTGTTATTTCCACTTTATCTAGCACCATTACCAATGAAGATTTATATCATAGTGATTGGCAGGTAAGCATTTATGTTGATGTAGTATAGGATTTATGAATGATCTCGCAATTAATGTAACTGGTAATATTAAAAATTTCTGGTCAGATATTAGAACATTAAGGAAAGATAAAAGTACGCCAATGAGAATGCACTCGAATGAAATTGAAACTGCTGGACCCACATCAATTGCTGAATTCTTAGCTCAACATTTCTCATCAATGCACTGTGATTGTATGACTGTTACTGCCCCAGGGTACCAAATAAGCAATACCCTAAATTTTACTTCTATTGAAGTTACAGTGCTATTACAGTTACAGTGCTTCGAGTTGGGCCTATAGTTCATGAGCCCTCCAAACCCATATACCTTTGGCCGCTCTACACAGAACCCCTTCACTCCAGCACTCGCCATCGATACGTGTCGATAAGCCGACTGATCAAGACTGGCTAGATCTTGACCATCCGTTTACAGGGGATCCAGGGGCAAAGTGGGGTATTGAACTTCGGATCATACCGGGTATCCGACACCCGGCTGGGCACCCGGGCATCCCTTGCTGACTCGGGGTTGCCTCCCCGCCCTTTTAGTCGCCTCTTACGACAAGCAGGGATACTGCGGGAGTATTCTCAATCCCCCTACCCGCAGGGGGTATTATAATTGGACATTTGAGGACAGCAGAGTCTTCCTTTATGTGCTTCCGTGGCTTCAGTAGCTCGTTGCCAGATTTTAAGTATGAACTCTTACTACGGTTGCACCATCTACTACCATAAAGCTGAATGCACTTCTTCAGGGCAACGGTTCACTGTAGTGCAAGAACCTGTTAAGTAGAGATCTCATTTTGAAATATTACATGACACGAGGAAGGCATTCCACAACAGACATCATGACCGGAAGCAAAGAAGCGTAATGAATTTGTAAGGTCCATCCCCCTCATAAATTCACTTCGTTTTAATAAGACCGAAGGAATGGTACCTGATTATATGTACTCTGTGCTTTTAGGTAACATAAAGAGGCACACGGAAATACTCTCGACTTCATGTGCTAAAAGATATTATGCTGGCATGGAACACCAAATGGCTGCATTTGATGCCCGATTACTACGTATAAAGCCTCCAAAATACATTACAAGGACACCAAGATCTCTAGAGGACATAATTAGTAGTAACTTTAGATGTTTAATGGGTGCGTCGATGGCTGAGGTCATTTTGAACCACCCACAATCTAATTTATACCGTCCAATGTTTAATGTCATTAAGAGTGCAATGCTGATATCATTATGCTTACACGAATTAAAAGACTAAATATGTATATAGTCAGTGGTAACTTAGATTTTATTCTAAAGGCCAGTTACTTTCATAAAAATGTGACTCGGGATAGACATTCGGAGTCATTCCCTAGTAATTGTTCTAGGCCTCTAATGACTAGTTGCTCACGTGCACCCCGGTGCTTATCGCACTAGGTCAGGACGTGTCGAACGCTAAGAGGACAGTCGCAGTCATCACACCGAGGCGCCTAGAGAACACGTCTACTAAGAGCTTCAGAATGGTGATCATGGCTAATTATCTATTGTGCTATATGCTTGCAAGATATTTTACACCAAAAGTTTCTAGAACGTGTTCACATTATTTTGATGGAATACATATCGTTCTCCAAAAATGTATATCTCCGACTTAACTGCATTACGCTCACTGTCTCCTGATGACGTATCCTGCTGCAATTTCACTTTGGAGATTCGCGTATGGTCTACAATGCACTTAACTAAAGGAGTTGCTAACTAAGGTCCACTCTGGACTCATAATTGCCTTTCGTCTGAAGGGAAAAACCAAGAAATCTTTCAGCTCCAAAAATGAGGGACTCGAATAGCACAGCAAGTAGTTCGTAGGTTCCTCACATTCAGGGCTTTTCCTAGCATATCTAGCAAATACGCAAATTCTGAAGACACTAAAAGGTTTTGCGTTTCTCTCATGTTAATAACAGCTAATAATAAAATGTAATATAGCCTCTTAATCCCAGCCTGCGTGCCAATGAAATTCCTAAAAAAATTATGTAAATACTTGTAATAATTCTGTACCTAATGAGCCCTGGGGCGGGGGGAGAGGGGGCCAGATGGCCTCACCCACCCCAGGTTAAATAAACTCAATATCAATATCATGGGGAAGTCACTGCATGCTTTGGAAACTAATCATGGATTGTTGCTTGGAGCTGGAACAGATTACCATCTTAATGACGAGGAGCTAGGTTGTATCGAAAATTACATTGTTGGTCATATACGTGAAGTTAAATCTCTTAAAAAAGTAATCCTGAGTGTTAAGAGGCACACCACTGCTGGGTATGCACAGAATAAAAAAATAATGACTCTATAGTGAATCTCCGTAGGGGTGGAAGTGGAAAAATCGAAAACATCTGCCAAATTTTCAGTGCTGAAGACACATATGTAGTAGGAACTGTTTGTGAGGGAATTTGTGATCACAGTCAATTATTCTCAGCAACAGAATACTAAGTTTAACTAATGTGAAAAAGGGCTCTGATACAGGTTGAATATGGTGAAACCAAATGATATAGTTGGGAAATTCATTCTGATGACCATTCGAAAAAAAATTTTAAGTACCGTACCTGTTAGAAAACATTTGAGTTCTAATTGGTTGTTTTGTTATGCTAAATATATTTCTTGGCATTAGTAATAATTTGTATCTACAGAAATTATAATTAAAGAGAAAGGGGGTGATTAGAAATTTGTTTACATTTCTATTTTGCTATCTATACCTGCTCTCATGATGATACATACCAGACTTTTTGCATGATCAGGCATCTGTTAGACATAATTTGATCAAGTGTTAAAAAGATGGAAAATTCTTAGACATAAAAGCTCTTTCAAGGGGAACAATTGACATTCCAAATAAATTTGTGTCTTGATGAGGTTCAGTTGACAGATGTCATTGAAGCCCACAAAGCAAAGCACAAAATGTGTGGTATTTATTTACTCTGCTTAATATTTTACCTTAGCCTCGAAGTTCCTTGCATGGCATTTATCCCCATTTACTTTTTATCTATCAGACGCAGGTCGTTGTTCTACGGATTGGTGATTCGCGGTGGTACGCGCGGCCAGCAGCAATTTTAATTGCAAAATAGGACAAGTTTGTAAAATAAACCATACTTCAAGTTTATAGAGATAATTTTTCAACAAATGGGTTTTCAGGTATTGTGTGTACCTTGGGAGGGGGTGAAAGTTCGCAACCATGTAGGTTTTGCGATATAAAAACAGATATCTAATTGGGGATGAGGGATGGAATATCTAGATGTGAAGGGTACTATGAGGAAAAACTACTGACTATTCAATCAGGAAAGGTCAAACAGTGTAAAGGAGTCGGGCTAACATGTCCATTGACAAGTAGTTTAAATTATTTTCATGTTACTACAGGATACCACTCAGATCCAATGCATGGCCTACTTGTGGGAATTGATCCTTATGAGACTGTCCTTGTTTTAAAGATTTATTTCTGATTGGTTGCTTTTACGCATTCAGATACCTAGAAGAGTACAAACTTATCCTTACAATGGCAGGGATAAAGTTATTACACCTGTTCTTTACAAGTTTTTCGAGAAAAAGGACACAACTGAAGGTAATACTTGACCAAACTGGACCATCTCGAGAACATTTCCGTTAATATATAACGAACTTATACCAGCAGAATATGAGCCTAAGGAATTGCTGATATCTTTGAAAGAAATAGTAGAAATTTCTTTCGCTCCTATTCTTAAAATACAACTAATTAGTTACTTGAAGATTATAGTCCCAATGCACAGGAAACTACTGGATATTTCCCTAATTCTATATTGTGGTGGTAGACCACAACTACGCGCATACATCGTCAGCCTTCCCTAGCACACGACGTCAACCTCGCTTACGGCGGCGTTGGAAGCGTGGGGGAAGGAAGGAGGAGGGGAGAAGAGAATCGGGGGCGGAGAAGCAGAGTTCGCGGTAGGGAGAAAGCCAATTCACGGTGGAGCGAGAGCCACTCGAGAAAAGTATTTGTATTATTTCTGTTGTGTCTCTGTACGGGAAGAGCTTTCCCGATATCTGTATCCTTACGCAGAAAACATCTTTTTGAAATGTAGAGCTGAGAACTGTGAGTGACTTCTTTTACCACCGAACTGCTCCCACGATTTCCCTGTCAGTAGAACTTCTTTTTTTCCTGGGTGTACTGGCCGCAATGTGACTCTGAAGAGAGTGAAAGCAGCGGGGATGATGACACAGAGACACCAACGGTAATATCTGACGGAATTTCACGGGACTCAGCACCTCCCGCGGCTCCCCTTTTGCCAATCACTTCTACTCCGGAACCCGTTCTCTGGGTCACCGGCCGCCCTACACTGTAAAAAGTAGATCTGATTTTAAGGTACAAAAGCGATCTGAATTTCAGATGCAACAATTTTAAGACAGGGTATGTTGAATTTCAGCAGTAATATCTTGTCTAAAAATAAGGCAGGTGAACGACTGAAAATCAGACCATCCAGAATTCTGCTTCCTCTGCTTCCTGCTTAACTGCTCCTGCACCAACCATCCATGTTCCTGCCTCTTCCGCACCTTGCATCCGTGTTCCTGCCTTAAACCAGACAGCGCTTAAATTCAGATCGCACTGAAAATCAGATCAACTTTTTACAGTGTAGTATTCCGAGGCTCCGGTTCAGTGGAACCCCAGGATTGGAAGTCTTTCCTCAAGGAAATAGTCCACGCCACTACTTTCACCTTCTCGCCAACGATGGTTTTTTTGACTTGGTCATAGATGCCACAAACGCTAAGGCAGACGAACTATTGACGGTAAATACAGCCACCCGTAGCAGAATTGGCGATTGGAAGAGATTATCCAGAGACGAGTTCGAGATTTTCCTTGGACTGCTTTTTCATACAGGGACAATTCGGACAAATCGACTGGTGGACTGCTGGAAAAAGAGCAGACTTTTCAATTTTCCAGCTTTTTCCAGTAACATGACACGGGATAGATTCCTAGGGATTTGCAGGCCCTTAATTTCTCTGCAACATGAGGTGGCGAAGAGCGGAGTGGGGACGCATTGAACAAAATTAGGCCCCTAATCGACCATTCAAACTATGAAGACAGTTTATTCTCCCCAAAAGGAATTATCTCTGGACGAATCAATGGTGTTGTGGAGGGGTCGGCTTTCCTTTCACCAATATATAAAAAATAAACGCCATAAGTATGGTATGAAATTATACATGCTAACGGAGCCGTCAGGCCTAGTTTTGCGGTTGATTGTTTACACTGGATCTGCAGACAAAGAGGTATGAGTAAAAGGGCATGTTAGTAAAGTGGTACATAGTTTATTGGGGGATTTCAAAGGACTTGGACATTCAGTGTTTCTCGATAAATTTTATAACAGTGTTCAACTATGTGAGGAATTGCTAGATGACAAGATTCATTGCACCAACAAGAAAAGGTAATCCTTCTGATTTAGTGAGCAAAAAATTATCAAAAGGTAACGTGGTTTCCTTGTGGAACAATAAGTGTGCGTCCTAAAATGGAATGACAAGCGAGATGTGCTCGCCATAAGCAGCGAATATGGTTCAGAGCTAATAGAGACTCATAATAGAAGAGGTGTAAAAACAGCAAAACCAGAAGCCATCGTATGTTACAATAAGTACATGAGCGGTGTTGACCGCTCCGACCAAATGATGTCGTACTACGCTTGCGAGCGAAAAACAGTGAAATGGTACAAGAAACTAGGTATACATATATTCCAAGTTTTACTAATGAAGTTATTTTTTGTTTCAAAAGTACAGTGACCAAAAAAAGCCGTTTTATGACTTCCGTCTGGAAGTTATTGAATCTCTGATTCCTCCCAACTCAAGACAAGGCTTGAGTCCTTCAACTCCCAAACCAATGGACGCGCACTTCCCAGACTACCTCCCATTTTCAACTGGGGACAGAAGGAAGCAGACAAGATGCCAGGGTTGCTATTCGAAGGGTGTGGTGAAGAAAGTCACCACATTCTGTCCTGATTGTGAGGGTGAGCCAGGCTTGTGCCTGGCTTGCCTTGCTTCATTGAGCATCATAGCATGTAATAATTTGGATGTGTTTTTCTAATTATTAAAAACCATTTTCAAAGTTAAACTTTTTTTCTTTTACAAGGAACAAATTTCCATATCCTTGTAGGACATTTCACGCTGAATTCATACCTGTAAGTATTTTTTGCCAATCAGCATTACTTTTCACGACACACCCAGGAAAACCTAAAAAATCGCAGATTATCCAAAAAATACTTATGTATCTTTAATCAAAACCTGGACTGAAAGTAATTTCAACTTATAATAACATTTGCGAAAAACATTTTTTCCCAATTTCCGGATAACTTTGGCTCAGGAGCGTCTTATCGTTAGGTCCAGCAGTTGTGAAAGAGCATTGCAGGTTTCCATTTACATACATAAGTACATACACTTGACTTCAATGGAAATGAGAGAAGAAAATGAAAGTAGGCAGTTTTCAAGTACTGGTTGAAGAAATGAGTCACAACAGAAAAAATTAGTATCTTCACGTCAACGGGAAAAAAAGAATACGGCATGCAAAGCGGGTTGCATATGTAGAAATCACTTGCTGATTACGCGTGGCCTCTTAAGAGGCCATAGATACAAAATGTAATAAAAATTAAGCAAACATAATTCCACGCAGAAGTTAGTCTAATGACGTTATTTTAACTTACTTAAGACGAAAAAAAATTCCCGTCACCGGATGACGGACAGGTTAAATTCTCCCGCATTGAATGTGTTAAAAGCAATGTCAGAATCTAGTAGGGGAGACCGGGGCAGGTTTTCGCGCGGGGTAGGTTTTCGACTGGATCTTATTTCGTTAGTGCGTAGATAGAGCGCACCACCAACCAGACTAGTTTGAAGACGACGCTCATCAGCGACAACCATGAGAATTTCAGTTTGATGGCTGATCTCTTTTCTGCGCAACGTCAAATTCTGGTGCTTTTGTTCAGGTGAGTAAGTTTTCATGATCTTACTTAAACTCAAAACAAACATACACGCCTTCAGTTGTGGTATTTTATTTATGTGATTTCGAAACAAGGGCATTCCCCTGCACAGGTTGATGTGACAGTTTTTTCAAAAGAGTTCCTTTTTCACCATCTTATCTTAGGTTAAAGTAAAAACATGGCGACGGGGCACGTTTTCGAACTTTGAGCGGGGCACGTTTTCGCATCGAAAACGTGCCCCGTCCTCTTCCAGCTAGTTTGTTCGTTGATGTTAATAATGTTATTGACTTAATATGAGGCATAAATAAATACACATGATAAAATTTAAGTTTCTTACTTGAATGGAGTATTTTTTTCAGATTAGCCATGGTACGAAAATACAAAAAGAAGTCTGAAAGAGGCAATTACACCATAGAAACTATGGTTGAAGCTGTCAAAAAAGTGAGAGGGAAGAAGTATGAAAAGTGTAGCGGCAAAGTACGGATTGTGTGACCGGACTTTGGCAAATTATTGTCGGAAGTTAAATTGTGAAAACGACATCCCTAGACCAACTTCAGGGACTTCCAAATCTGTAAGTCCTGGCCCGTCATGCGCTGCGAGGTCCAACGCTCTTGGCCCGTCATGCGCTGCGAGGTCCAACGCTCTTGGCCCATCATGTGCGGCTCCTGGACTGCCAAGTACTATAACTCCCGAAATTGTCACACCGGGACCGTCTTCTACTCCTTGGCCGCAGTTTGGTTACGCCCGAAATCGGAGTGTAAGGTTTTAATAATTTCAAATTCATTATTTTTCTGCTCAAAAAGGATCGACTTTCCAACAAATATTTCTAGAACAGAAAATGTTTAAAATTTGCTAAGGAACACGAGTGAATTTTTTCAGAATTTTTCGAGACATTTTTGTCATTAAAATTACTTTAGAAATAAAATTTACCGGGATATCCCGGCAAAACGTACTTTGTCCCAATAAAATTTACTGTTTTTAATTTATATTTATCCCGGTAAAAGTTAATGGATTTTTTATAGTGTAAAAATCATATGTTACTAGGTTTAGCAAAGTATAACAAAATTTGCTTTTTTAGGTCTTTGAACCTGTGCAAGAGAATATGCTGGTGGAGTACCTGATGAAGGCATTTGATATTTATTTTGGACTAACCCCTAAAGAAGTCAGACGGTTTGCATACACCTACGCCGTAGCCTGCAATCGGGAAGTTCCTTCTAGCTGGTCAGAAAACGAAATGGCAGGTCCAGATTGGTTCACTTCATTCCTAAAAAGGCACACAAAACTCTCTATTAGGACACCACAGGCTACCAGTATGTCCCGTGCCACAAGCTTCAACCGGACAAACGTTGAAATGTTTTTTAAAAATTTAACAACTGTGTTGAAAAGGTTGAATGTAGGACCAAATGATATATGGAACATGGATGAGACTGGTGTCACTACAGTGCAAAAACCAGACAGAATTGTAGGGCGTCGTGGTTTGAAACAGATTGGAAAGTTAACTTCAGCAGAGAGAGGTAGTCTAGTCACCGTGGCGTTTGCTGTGAACGCTGCTGGGAATAGTATTCCCCCTTTCTTCGTATTTCCTAGGGTTCATTTTCACGATCATTTCATTCGTGACGGTCCTACTGGTTGTGCTGGGGATGCAAATCCATCTGGCTGGATGACAGAAAGAACCTTTGTTAAGTTCGCTAAGCACTTTGTCTCCTTTGCTCGATGTTCACTAGAACGCCCATGGATAATCCCTCTTACTGGATAATCATGACTCTCATTTATCTGCCGAAGTTTTGGACTATTTTAAAGATAATGCAGTGACTTTGCTCTCTTTCCCCCCTCATTGTAGTCACAAGCTACAGCCCTTGGATCGCAGCGTGTATGGGCCACTAAAGAAGCACATTAACACTGCCAGCGATTCTTGGATTTGCACGCATAAAAGGCCTATGAAGATATATGATATCCCATAAATTTTGACTACATCAACACCTCTGGCTCTAGCTCCAAATAATATCATGGCTGGCTTTAGAGTGTCAGGTATTTTTCCGTTGAATCCACACATTTTCACGGACACTGACTTCATGCCAGCATACGTCACAGATAGGCCTGCCCCAGTACAAACACCGCCCGATGCCCCAGGGCAAACACAGCCTGACGATGTTTTAATGGAAACAGTTGCTGAAAATTTAATCGACGAACCTCATTTAAATGTTCACCAGCCCAGTCCATCGAGCACTATTTTTCCCTCCCCAGAAGAAGTAAGACCATTTGAGAAAGCAGATCCCAGAAAAAATACGGGTAAGGGAAGGAAGAAGAGGAAGTCGGCCATTTTGACAGATACTCCTGTCAAAGAGCAATTGAAACTAGAACAAGGAAAAGCGAAGCAGAGACAGCAAAAACAAAAAGACAATGAAATGAAACTTAAGAAGTCTGTTAACAAGAATTTATTTGGAAAGAAAGCAGGAAAATCAGGCAAAACAATGTCTACTAAGCAAAAGAAAGTGAACGTCAGCATAGACTCTAGTGATGAAGAAGATGACTGCGTGTGCATTTATTGCTTGGAATTATACAGCAAATCAAAAGCTCGAGAGCAATGGGTCAAGTGTACTCGGTGTAAGAGATGGGCTCACGAGGCGTGCATTAAGGGAGATCATTTATTCTTTGTATGTTTCAATTGCGATAGTGATGATGATAATGAATTTTGTTAATTGCATTTCTATATTTACATGTATTTACACTGGATAAACAATTTTCCTTGAACAATTTTTATTTAATTGTCTGATTTTAATGATTTAAGTGCATGCGAAAACTTGCCCCTGCCTAATATTATGGAATGCGAAAACATGCCCCGGTCACGGGACCAGAGGGCATGACCTCAGAATTCTCAGCAGTGTGATTACTACCACCTTACAGCGACGGAAGTGGGCCATATAACCAATTTCACGCAACCCATATAACTGTCCGCAACCTGGGCAAGTTTCCCTACGGAGACATCTCTCCACCCTTTTAGTCGCCTCTTACGACAAGCAGGGATACTGCGGGAGTATTCTGTCCCCCTACCCGCAGGGGTGCATACACATTCGTCCTTCCGTCGCTTCAATCCATACCTCGCCCAATTTATTCCATCATAATCACTGCGGTCTCCTAAGTTTCGAGATATAACCCATGCAGCTGCATTTTCCAAGCATGCTTCGTTGGGTCCTCAAAATGTTCCCAAAATATGCCGCAAGTGCACTGCGGGCAAGTAACTGCAGATGACACTAGATATCAGACAATGAGAACCCCCACTCATGGGCGTTGGCTTTCTTTACCAAATACCCAACTATTAAAGGACTATTGACCCTAAGGATATTAACGATCAAATCTTGGTCCACTCCTTTTTCTTATATTTATCAATGATTTACCTCAGTGCTTGTGCAATGTGAAGTGTTTAATGTTCGCTGATGATATCAAGATACACCTTAATGTAAAAAATTTGAGAGATTGTAATGTAGTACAAATGGATGTTGATAATTTAACTTTGTGGTCAGAGAGAAATCTTTTATTTTAATTTTGTTAAATGTTCTGTAATATCCTATACAAGAATAAAAAATGTAATTAAATACAATTATAAGATCAAGGAGCAAACTATATTAAGAAAAATTTAAGTGAAAGATCTTGGGAGTTAATTTCGACTCCAAAATAACTTTTAATAACCATATTTTATCTGTCATCATGTCTGCTTATAAATCAATTGTATTTTTGTATCGTATTTCAAAATATTTTTTGGATGAAAAAGTGTTGAAAATTCTGTACTTTTCATATGTGAGAAAGAAATTGGAATATTGCTCTGTGATTTGGAACCCGCATTTGATAAAATATAATGTGATGATAGAGTCCAAAAAAATTCTTAAGATTAATGTATTATGTACACCACAATATTTATCCTGTATTCGAGAATCATGTAGAGTACAAAGTTATGTTGAATGAGCTTAAATTGGAAACATTGAGTAAAAGAAGAGTCATAAATGATTTACTTTTCTTGCATGATGTAATTAATAAAGGTAATTTTATAGAATTGGTTGGGAAATTGAACTTTTAAGTCCCAACCAAAAAAGTAAGGCTAAAAAGGACATTATATACAAGAAGTGTGAACACAAATTATTGTATGAATGCACCTATTAATAGAATATGTGTCTCATTCAATACATTTTCAAGTGGCTTAAATATAAATTTAATCAAGGAAATGTTTCACGGACAGATATTGTTGATGCTAGCAACTTTATAAAATTGTACTGAATTTTGTATGTGACATTTAGCTGGCCGTGACTGTATCTTGTATTAGAATTGTAATTATGATTAATTGTGAAAAAAGTTTACCCTATTATTGTTTCATGTTGGGTGAACTTAAAAAATTATTAAATAAATAAATGATCCGGCAAGGATTAGCAGTCAAATAGCAAAAAAAACTGGCCAGGTTACCATAACTATGCGTATAGCCCTGGATGTCCCTACTTAACCATTGAATTTATCAGCAAGTTTTTCACCCCTACCCTCATGGTCTGATCAGCTCTTTTGAACAGGCTCCACCAGGATAGGAGGCACTACACGCAGAGGAGGAAACTGCGGTGATAGCAACTCAGGGGCCAACAAGAACTGCAACCCCCTCTCCATCTGATGACAATTGCAGTGAAGGAATCTCCCGAAAGTATGTCGACCTAAATGTATAGCAGGAGCGAGTAATTCCCACATACTCGGACATCCATCACTGCGGATGCCGAAACCAGTTTTCACCTTGACCTTTGACCAACTGGATTCTCATACAGGCACGTTGCCCCATGGGTGGCAGGAGGCCGCAACTAGGGAGTGGATGGGGACAGGGATAGGACAAGCAAACGGAGCACGCAAACACTGCGGCTAGTCTGATAAGGCGTTGGGCTTGCACCGAGTTAGAACCGGAGTTGGAGGAGGATGGCAAAGGAAGGAAGCTGGGGGTGGCAGGAAAAGGTTGACTTCCAGCTGAAGTTGTTTGTAGCAAAAGAAGTATCAGCAGCTCAGCTCTGGTCATCTCATGTATGCATCTCCTGCCTTGGCACTCATCTGCTGAGGCAGTCCGGCTTCCTAAATCCCCCCCAAGTAAGATGGCAGATGGCGACAAAAAAATCAGGGGATCAGGGGAACGCCAGTACAATACGGGCTGTTTATCGACTGCCCACGTCTAGATCCGCCATGTTTAGCTTAACCAGGGGCACCTCGAGGAGGATGTGGCACAGGACCACACATGGCGATCTTGGTGGGAGAGAGGCTGCTGGAGACGCATCATCCCACCCTGGGAGCACTTGTCCCTCGCCCCCACTAAAAATGCACTCCCACACTCTGATTCCATAATTTCTTACTTACCTTAAGATGACCGCAACAATTTCCACTTACTGTCAAAATCGAGACCACTCTGCAATCCCGGAGCCAAAAGTTTTAACGAACTCGATGCATCGATCCATAACAATTAACGTAAGGGAGCAATCATTTCACTTTGGGCACCTACTTTTCAAATATAATAACATAGTATAGCGGCATTTCAACTTTTACCAACATAACAAAATGTTAGGCAATTAGGTTTACACTCTTGTGTGTATTTCCATCCAAGGTCATTTGGCACCGAGCGAAATATATTTCTCATATCAAAATATTATATTGACAATCAAGAGGTATGATCATAATTTAGCTTTAATAGGTAGAAATCTCACATGGGCAATCTGGGTTGTCTCCAAGCCAACGAATATTCCAAGTTAAAACTTCCTCCCTCAGGAATATTCTCAAACTACTTCCCTTAATCTTTCCACTGCAAAATTTTCAGCTAGAAGCATTCCTCAAGCAATGACCACAGCACCCAATGTGAAACCTTGAAGGGCAGAAATTAAGTAAATAACTAGATATTGCTGAATTTGGTGTTATTAGTGAATAATAAACATTCTCATAGCCTTTGAATTGCAACGGAAGGAAAGATTGAACTTTCAGCACAGCATTATCAGCCTGATAACGCTGTACTGCAAAAAAAAACTGGGTTGTTTAATAAATTTATAAAGTAGAATTTCAATCGTCTTGTCTTCTATGTTCCACATGTATAAAATCCACCAAGTGATACTTGACAATATGTATCTAAGTACTGACAGGTCATCAGATATGTGAATAGTCAGGTGTAAAATTGTTACTACTTAATCAGCCAACTTGATTGTTAAGGTAACATACTGAATATTTATTCATACTTATAAAATCGACATGAATGTATAAATCGTATCATGAAATTGTTCCACCAAGTGTGATCATTAATGATTGACTTGTATTAATAGTACTTATACTATAGGTATACACATTAATTCACAATTCCACATAGTAACAACTTTTTAAAGGTTGACCTTTAAAAAGTTGTAACAAAGTTCTCCATGCCAGGTGCCAGAGGTGCTGGACCTGAAAAAAGTGAAGATGTGAGAGAGAAGAATTATGTAAATAAGAACAGGTATGCTGATTGGAGAATCCAAGATAAAGTTGCATTAAACCAATTTCAGAATTTCGGATTTACATATTATGATGATGTCTGATACCACAATTCTGGATTCTGGCACAGATCTACACCAGTGTAAACATAGCTGCTGATGAGGACTGCTTTGGCAGCAGCATTTCCTGCTTCATTCTCCGAAATGCCAAAATGGCCAGGTACCCAGTTTACTTGCAATGCTCCTTGTGCTAAGAAATGTAACATGGGATGACATATCTTGGACCATAGCACCTATGTGAAGGGGAACACATTTTGACAAAAAAATCAAACCACTGAAGTTGAATCAAGGAGATCCCAACCACTCTCCTCAGCTGACCTTAACATTCCTTTCTTCCCCTACCCAACTCATTTTATCTCCCTTCACCACCACACGATAAAACCCTGATTGCTTTTTCTTCTGGCCCAATAACATCAATTCTCCTTGGTTCATCCTAACTTCCCATTCCCACTCATTGCATCACTACCTCCATTATTCCCAATAGAATGAGCTCAGGGATACTATGGTTACCTTGATAATACTTGTAATGACTGAAACCTAAGTCAGTGAAAAACATTGGATAGTTGAATCTTTCATGTTTACCACTTTCCTGTCAATAATGTGATGGCTTACCAATTATTTTTTACATAGTTGTGTTAGAGATGGAACACCATACATTTCAATTGAATCTTTTTTGCTAAACAATGGAAAACCAACAAAAAATAGTGATATGCTACCACAAGCTTGTTAATTATTCCTAGGGTTCTGACCACAAAATGCTGTATTTTCCTACTGCACTCATTTTGCCTCCGTAATAGTCATACCTAGGGACCTAGAATTTTCGTGATCGCGAAATTACGCGAAAAATCACGAAATTCCTTGATTTTCACGAAAAAACGCGAAATTCCTTGTTTTGGGCAATTAATCACGAAATTTCTTGATTTGAAGCAAGGAAATGTATCAGTTGCTGTTTAAAAAAATCAGTATTAATTAAAACCCCCGGGGCACCATTTCCGCACGTTTTTTGATGTCCCTACACTTCTCTCCGTACACTTCAACTAACTGGCGATGAATTTCTATCGGAGAATCCTTTTTTGAATTCAAAAATCGAATTACTGAGCGTAGTTCGCACCTGACGGGCGAGCTAGGCAGAAGCTCTATCAAGGCCGTTTTACACGGGGCACGTGTAATCTGACGCAATGCAATGCAATCTGACGTGTGTACGAAGGTGTAGTCAAAATTGCGTCGTGTAAAGGCCGTTTCACACGGGGCACGTAATTGCACAATCTGACCTATGTACGGAGGCGCAGTCAAAATTGCGTCGTGTACAGCGGTGAATTGCTAGAACGCATGCGAGAATGCATGGATGCGAGATGGCAAAATAGCCCCTGTTCTAATTTCGTTCATGCATTCACGC
The DNA here is from genome assembly GCA_933228895.1 of Platycnemis pennipes. Lineage (NCBI taxonomy): Eukaryota > Metazoa > Arthropoda > Insecta > Odonata > Platycnemididae > Platycnemis > Platycnemis pennipes. Next base: position 112,454,463 of record OW121855.1, on the reverse strand, counting down.
AAGCACGCCAGATTGAGAAATTAATGCAGTTCTAACCTGCGCAATTACGTGCCCCGCGTAAAACTGCCTTCATAAACGACTACTATGCAGCGACGGAGCGACCCAAAGCAGCGGGGTAACCAAGGAATGCAGCGCTGTTGTCAAATTTCGCCTAGCAACTCGCGTTCTGAAATGGCATCGTTGGAGACCTTTCTTTTCCTTCCCTTCGTATATTTACGTTAGTCTCCGTCTCACCACGTGTGTTTCAGAAGTTTCAAACTAACGCTCCATTTTCAAGTTTATTTTGGTGTAGTTATAAACCGAAAACTTTCATGTTATCAGAATGCCAAAAGTTGTAAATGTTCGTTCACGTGCCAGTGAATTTAAACATGAGGGCTTGTACACTAGTGACTCTTCCCAGTTAATTTGTAAATATTGTAACGTACCAGTGAGTTGGGAGCGCGTAGATACAATTAAGAAGCATATAAGTGGGGAGAAACACTGCAAACTTCGAGAAAAATCAAAATCTGGTGATACAAAAGTTCAGGCCAGTTTAGCAACATCTTTTGCAAATATTGAAAAAAGGAAGCACGCAAAGGAATATTTCGGAAAAAGAATAGTGGAAACTTTTTTGAGGGCCAATATCCCTTTAGAGAAAACACAGAATGAGCATGTTATAGGATTCATTAATGAATTCATTGAAGGAGCTGGTGATATGCCATGTGTGCAGCAGTTACGGGAGAAGTATGTTCCTTTATTGTTTGAAGAAAAGAAGGAGCTAAATAAACAAAGACTTGAGGGTAAAAATATAATTGTTTTATGTGATGAGACCACTGATAGAAAAGGCTTGTGTGTTTTTGTGGTACTCTTCAAAATTATAGACTTAGGTGAAAAATGTGACCTGCTTGTTGGTGGAGTACACTATTTAGAAAGAGCTGACTCCAAATCATGTAGCAGAGCAATATTGGATAGTCTTAAACTGTATGACATCCACTATGATAATGTTGTTGCCTTAGTCTCAGATTCTGCTCGCTATATGGCCAAAACTTTCAATACCCTTCAGGTCATTCTTGGGGATCATGTTTTAATCATTCAATGCTGGGATCATAAATTGAATTTACTGTGCAATGTTTTCATGAGGCACTTATCAGAAGTCAATAGTGCAGTGTCAAAGACAAAAGTGAAGTGTAAAGTGAAAAGTACAGTGATAAAGATGTGACATTATTCCCTATGCCAGTGATAACTAGATGGTCATCGTGGTTTAGATCAGCATTTTATATAGCTGACCATATTGATGATATTGTTCAGTTTTCAAAAACAGAGGAAATAATGAACTGTGGCAATCCTGGAGCGGAATATTTCTCTGGTCTTAGTGAAGATGACATTCAAATGATACAAATGCAGGCCATCTTCATCAAAGAACAAGGAAATGAAATTGTGACATTGTTAAATGATATTGAGGGATCATCATACCCTACTTCTCATACTTTACATGAACGATTAAGAAGAATTGAGTCTTCTCTGAAATTTGTTTGTGTCAATTCGTCAACTTCTAAAACAGTTTTAGCCCTTGCAAAATGTAAGAATCACTTTCTCCAAGCCAGAATTAAGGATGGTCTAATAAATGCTGCAACTCATGCACTTCGCAAATTAAATACATTAAAAAACAGTGATCCAGCAGGTATTTTTTTCAAAACTATTAGAGATTTTTAACCCGACAGTGCTATCTAGCTTAGAGATTTCTCCAACAACAGCTGGAAAACTTCAAACAATTTTCAGCTTCTCAAAAATTGAGAGCTTGATTATTGTAAAGGGCTTGGGAGAAATGCAAAAAATTGTAAATGAGAAACTTCTTTCTGGTGAGAAAATTGACATCCAAAATATATTAATAGGACTAGTGAGTTCTAACGAAGAATTTGCAAAGAGTGCCATTCAAGCAATTTCAGTACCATGTTCCAATGCAGATAGTGAACGATTTCTAAGTCGTTACAGTGAAGTGCTGTCCAGTGGAAGACAATTTAAAAACAAACAATTTGGAAATGTTAACTACTTTTTATTATGAGAAATAATTGCACTTTCACTGTAAATTCATTGTGAAACTTTATTTTGATGATTTAAGATATATCATGTGACACTTTAATCCTTTTGTAAAATACATCACTTATATTAAAATTTAATTTCAAACTTTTCCTGAGAATTTTTCTAAATAATACCATAAAAAATATCTCAAACATATAGGAATCAACAATAATATCAGTTTATATATTGTGGAAACTCTTATTTTCCCCCATTTTATTTGACGAATTTTTATGACGAAATCTGAGAATTAATTTGACGAAATTCCTAGGTCCCTAGAATCTAGGCTAAATGAGGTATGACTCATACCTCATTTAGCACAAGGGATGTTTCCAATGACATGGATATTGGTTAGCAAAATTCCCATAACTATATTTATTTCAACAAAAAGCCTTAGAAATACTTGTAGTTATAATAATTTAAATTATAGAAACATTTAAGGATTATATACACACACTGAAGGTAATTTTCTGTCACATAAAACCTAATTCAAAAATGCCCTCCCTGAAGAAAATTTCCAATTTTTATTCATTCAGGTAGATTGGCACCTCATGACTAATGGGTCACAGAAAAGAAATTTGTTTTCAACACTAGTTATCAGGGACAAAAACCACTAAAAGAATTTCAGAATATATGAAACAAAAATACTTATTTCTCTATGCATGAACACACAGTATTTGTGTTTGTACACACTATGAGGGTGCTCTTATTTAGAGACTAAGTGCATACAGAATGAAACTTTTATTAAAAAGGTAAACAATCACATTCTTTTCATGGAATTTACTACAAGAGAGGAACTATTGTGAGTTTAGCTGAACATTACCTGTCATGAATGTGTAAGCTGATGTTATCTGTGGCTGGTGACACTGATGGTTTAACTTTGTCTTTGGGTGTAGAAGATAGTACAGGCTGCCATTTTCAAAGCATTCAATCCCGTTTAACTTTTGTTTCAGATTAATACATGATCTTGATAACTCCATTTCACTCACTGCCTAGACACTTTTTTTCAGCCATGCTTCACTTTGCTTTTACAATTTTTGGTACTAATTTTCGTAGATTAATTGCATAGTACAGGCAGTCGACGAGAGAAATATGGTGAGCAAACACTAGCAATGATGTCAATTTGCATTCGGTGAGAGCTCATCTGTATATACTTGTCACCTGTGATCAAGGGGGAAGGAAGAGATTCGGCTGCATTGTTCAAGTTACATGAGATACTAGTGTTAAAGTGATTTCTTTTGCTAAGAGACTTGTGCTAAATGAGGCATGACTGTATTGTTTCCCAAAAAAATAACAATACCATAATGAAAGACTACATCTTCATTCATAGGGGAATGAGTTAAGTAGAGATAATATACCCTCCCTAGAATATAATGACCTGTCTGAAGAACGCTGTCTTGAGGCCATGCTTTTATCAAGGTTTCAGCACATGGTTAACAGCATGTATAATTCCTGCAAAAACATAAATAAAAATATATTTTTAATAGAGTACAAATAAAAAAATGGTGTAGAATACATATCCATGCACAGGGCCCATAATTTCCCAGGGTTTTTCATGGTTTTTGAATGGAAAGTGAGGTTTGAATTTTGTTATAAAATGCAATGCTGTAATACACGGGCAAACACACACCTAATTATTCTCTGCATTATTATGTGAATGGATTGATACATAAGGTACTGTGAAATTTATTTATAATTACATTAAAACCAGGACTTTTAACTTCACAATACATTAATTATGATAAATTTAAAAAATTGCAAAGCTAACTTATCCTGTTTTATTCACCTCACAATGTTCTTTCTGCACAGATATAATGCTACTTCCTATTATTTCCTCATATCAAGTTCAAAACCAAAGTGCTTATGTAAACATTTCTTTCCAACTAGTGTTAGCCATGCATATGGCAATTCCTTGCTGGCATTCCCACCTCCCCTACCTCATCTATTTTACCCTCTCACACGTGAGTTAGCAAGGGCTGACAAAAAAGGTTGTATTTTCACTGGCTGGCTCCACCCACAGGCCAATTCATTTGAAATACTCGAAATTCACCAGAATCAGGTAAGCTGACAATGGAGTGGTGGTTAATAAGAACCACTGTACTACAGGTATGACATTAGGTCCCTATCTCAGTTTTAATTTTTTATTTCAGTCATTGTATTGAAAATTTTATCAGCTCCAATTGCCAAACCTTAATATGAATACTCACTTTTTTCAAGCTTTTATCATTTCAACTCAAATTAGAGATGCATCACACAAAAATACATCATTAAGTCAATGCTTTGTTTCAATGATATAAGTTCTGAAATAAAATGTTTTCCCTATAACTTCCACTAACACCAACTTTTATACTTTTTTATTTAATTTACACTTAAATTGACACAAAAATTCTAATAATTCACCTTTTTTAAGTGAATACTGGTAGCTTGGACTGTGGTCCTTTGGTAAGGCAGATTTCACACCTATGACTGACTTTCCCAAAATCTGCTTATAGTTCTTTACAATGGACAGAGTTGTTTTCAAGCTCTCATTGTATTTAAAACTCCTACTGTGTTGTTGGCTGTATTCCTAGCTACAGGCAGGTTTTCCACCATTGTAATTCTGAACAACGGTTACGTTACTTAAAGATGGACAGGATGCCACTAGCGACAAGCCAGCAGATATGGTCTATTTTTAATACAGACTTCAGCTGAACGTTGGGAGGAATATGTTTTGCAGATATTGGCATGGGGAAACAAAAAAATGCTGGAGGCCCCGAAAAGCATTTGAGAAGATGAGTTCAAAAAATGTTTTGAAAACTGGAATAAAAGGTTGGTAAAGTGCATTCCTTAAGAAGGAATACTGTGAATGTGACTAATGTTAGCATTACGAAAACTAAATACTGATGATTCTAAAGAGGAATTCTGGTATCTTTTGGTCCCCACACGTATGCTGGAACTCAAATCCCTCACACAATGGACTCTCATTAGGATGTTCCTTGATACCACGTTTTCCTCATTCAGACATTCATTTCCACAGGTCCACGTCACAGTGCATGTAAATAATACTGCTTAGCAAGCTATGGTTATTCCTTTAGCATGTTTATAGGAGGACCAAACCAAATTTGTCCCAGGAAAATAATCACTGTATAGGTTCATTTGAAGATGGATAAAAGGTTTTAATCTTGCATTAAATTGATTGTTATTTTGTAACAGGAATTTAAACAGTTTTACCGGTCGACTGGACATCAAAACGACACCAGCACCAATACTTCAAGACAGCAAAAGTAGGATAAGTGTTTACAATTAGCCATGGGAAGGTCTGAGGTGAAAAGAAAATTTTCAATTGAAAAGCTCAACCTTCTACGAAAAGCAGACAAAAATCCACATATGTTGAAATAGAAGCAAAAATTGCCATTGATACTGAACTCGAGATCATTCTACTCAATGCATATGTTGTTTGTGATTTCCACCTTTGATCCGAGCTCATTTTCAAAAAATATTAAATTCAAATAAAGTAATGTCCAAGTTGTTTGACAATGGATTCACATTATAAATTTTAAATCGAAGATGATAGCATGCCTCCAATGTTGCATAGTTGTGGAGAAAACCCTCTTTCATAAATTGACTAGAAAAACTTAAACAAATACAAGTAAATCATTCGAAACTTACAGGATATCATGACAAAAGTACACTTCACATTCTATCAAAATTCTCTTTCATTTGTGCATTTCATATTGTTGTGACAACTGCCTATGTGACGTCGGCCTCCGTGACTCTAAACAAATTGTGCCATTTTTCATCCTCACTGTAAAAACATGCCTGGAAAGTAATTGTGAAAAAAGTCCTACATTAAATGTTATAATAAATTATCTACTATATGCTGATATGCTCTGCATGAAATTAGCTTCTTCTGTTTTTGAGATATAAAGTCTTAAACTTTTCTTTCTGTGAGTCTTTTTGCATGGACTGTAGGTATGTGTGTACAAAACATGCAGTTTGGTCATTATCGAATTAATTAATTATGGAGTGCACATCAATGCAATGTATAGTACACATTTTCTTCAAAGGTGCAATAACGGAAACGAAACTTATTGCAATAAATTAGAGATTAGTCAATACCAAAATTTATCGATTCTCGATACTGATACCATCAACCTCCACATATGTTTTTTACCTAGTTTTCCCATACATTATTATTAAATGTTCCATGAAATCTAAAAATACAATTTTACGAAACAAAAATTTCAATATACTATTTACTTTGGGAAAAAAGTTCTGATATTACCCTATGTGGACATTTTGAAAATAAAAACTGTTTCATAACACAAGAGTTTTATATTTTTTTTACATGAGCATGTTTAATAACAAATGCCATGTTTAATAACAAAACATGTTTGGTATCAGATAAAAAATGACAACAGATGCAAAATAATATGACTGTCATGTCATAAGTTGAATTTTTGAAGAGTAAAAAAAACACTAACCTAAATTATAATTCAAACTTTCAGCATTAAGAAAAAAGAATAAAAGGTCATGACACAAACCCTTGAACATTCTTTAGGTTTTAGTTCTAAAAGCCAACATTTTTAGCCTCTCTGGATCAAGGCGATTTTGTTTCTGGTCACAAATGTTTCCTGATGTGCTAAATATATTTTTCATTTTTGATGAGAAACTCTCATGTTTTGTATTCTTTTAGGATTTTTAATCTATACAGAAAAACAGCAACAATTGTATTTCAAATAAACAAGTAAATTTATAGTAGAAAAAATCAAAATCTCATCAACTGTGTGGATAATATTTTCCTGGATCAAGATTTATGGATGCAATATAAACTAGAGGGAAAGGGGTGTAAAAATCATAGTCCCAGTGGTGCAAAAATCGCAAATTTCATCCTCCGGTGGTGAAAAAAAATATTTACGAATTTCTCAATGTAAACAAACAAAGAATTGTATTAGAGACATTAATTGATATATCTTACATAGTTTATCTAATCTTCATTGATAGTTAACAAAATACACAGAGATATACGCAAAATACAGGCCATAACAAAGGTGACTCAATGGCTACACAGCCTAAGAACGGTGATGTGTGGGTTGCCTACAGCCAATTTCCTTGGTGCTGACTTTCTGCGTATTCAAAGTTGCGATAAATATATAAATCTATATATATATCGCTTTCAAACTCCTTTTGGCGATCACATATGCTGGCAATTTTCATAATGAATTCCATTTAAGGAATATCTGGGGATTCCATTTTTATGATGAAAAAATGATTATAGATTATTCCAAGCTGCTAAACAAGTAATTTTGCAATGTCTTATTAATAACAGTAAAATCTCGATAATTACCAAATTTCGATTATAGGTACAACAGTCAAACAGTCGGTCCCAATGGAAAGCCAATAATAAATACATGGCAATATTCAAAAATACGAATAAAAAGAGTCGTTTCAGGCATTATATGGTGGAATAATAAGATACATAATTAAATAAGATTGGCAATTTTCCACAAACAAATCTTTACACGACCGGTTTCAATGTGATACATCATCATCAGGTGACCAAATCTCAACAAAGTCCAGTATATATACAAATGAGGGGAGAGACCAGGGAAAAACAAGGAGTGAGGGAAGAGGGCCTAAGCCAAGGGTGACAACGGAAAAAGGGGGGAGAGGAGGGAGAACTGGTGGTAGGGGTGGAAGTTGGAAAAACCACACATAGAACTGGGAAACCCTGGCCGTTTGAGGAGTTCTAAGGCGCAACGTACACCTTCAATTTCAAGAGAGGCCATAGGAAGGAATTTTTCCACACGCATTAATGAACACAAAAAGTGCTACATTTTAGGCAACACTAATTCCATTTTCGCCAAACACCTAATAGAATCCAACCACACATGCAATTTTGATTTTAAAGTGCTCCACACCGTAGACAAAGGCAAGAAATTAGATGCCATGGAGCAAGTTGAAATTATTCAACAAAGGGATAGGAATCTCAATCTCCTCAACGATGTGCAATTTTACTCATCCCCCTCCCCACTCCTCTCAATCACTTTCCCACTCTGAGTGTTTTTAGACAAGTTCTCCCTCACCTCTACTCACTGGTTTTCCCTGGCCCTCGTGAGTTTTCTTTGTGCTATCTTAACACAGGGTGTCCAGCAGCGGGGCATTTGATAATTCCCTGAGATTTCCAGGTTTTCCAGACATAAGTTTTATTTTTCCAGAGGAAATATAGATTTTTTTCTCGTTAAGTATAAGCTCTCTAGAGAACGTTGGGTATGTTTTTTGTGTGAATAAAAGTAAGTATTATAGCTAATCTTGCATTTCGGGCAAAATAGACCAAATCCTGCGTATTTGGAGGAAAATAAACAAAAAATCCAACATCATACAACACTTTCATTTAGTTCGTGAGAAATTACATCACCTTCTTAGAGTTAAACATTATTATGCTGGCGCTCGGGAACAAGGTTACATACAACCAGACTTCGCTGAATATCACTGATACAAAATGATCAATAACTTGAACATTCAGGATCCAGGCATGAAATTCCCTTTTTTCCCCACCACTTGTTTCCCCACCAATGTCTTTAGGTTAGTAATCCATCCATTATTGAAGAGAAGAATACCCTAATATATCTTTGTGACTATAACCTCTTTAGCCTATCTTGGTTGCATATCCTACATTAAGATCTTTGTGGGGATCAGATTTACAGCTTTACTCAAGTCAATATGCTTCACGATTCCAGGTGGCAAAACCTCCGGCTTTACCAATCTATTCATCACAGTTTTAAACAATTCAGTAATAACCGAGCCATAGGCTTCCTGGATTGAAATTCCAAGAAAAATTGTTCCAGCTCCGCTGCAGCTGTGGCAAAGGAAGCCAGTTTAGGACCCAACATTTTGTCTTGGATGATGAACTTCATTAATCTAAAACTGTGACGCATAGGCTTACATTTCTTGCACTTGATCGCTTTTCTCTTCAACCTGAAAGCTCTTGACATAATTTGGCAAGGGTTGAAGAATATCGAGGACTCAGAGAGCGCAATATTTTCATTGTCTAAACACCTAACTACAGGCAGTACCCGAGTTACATACGTCTCGACTTACCTAAAACTCCGCACTAACATAACCGAAAAATTGATCTAAAGGGATACCGTAGATTTACGAAGGCGAGCACCAAAAAGTAAAATGTTCGTTTTTATACTTACAGGCGGAGAAAATATCGAATAGCTGTTGAGGTTTTAAAGAGGTACACAGAAGAAATTGGTTCATATATATCATTCATCTACAGTATTTTCATTGCCATTAATTAATTTTTGTCGAAAAGTCCCGTAAAAAAACATCTTATCTTCTACGCAAATGACCAATCTTCGTAACAATTCATACAGACGTAACGATATCGCTATTTAGCAGAACAGGTTTTTAATGTTGAAGAAGCGGGCTTTTCTGGAAAATAATGACTCGCCGTACACATATTTATAAAGAAGAAAAGTCTGCTCCTGGCTTTAAGGCAGCAAAAGATCGTGACTCTCTTGCTAGGAGGTAACGAAATCGTAGATTGCAAATTGAGACCTCATCTAATTTACTATTCGGAAAATCCGCGAGCATTAAAAAATATTTATAAATCCTTTATTCCGGCCACCTAGAAATCAAACGCAAAATCTCGGGTACATCTGCCTTATTTGAGGACTGGTACTGCATCTATTTTATACCAGAGTTCAAGTAGTACTGCCTTAAGGAAAAATCTATTTTATACCAGAGTTTAAGTAGTACTGCCTTAAGGAAAGAATTCCATTTAAAATCTTGCTGTTGCTTGATAAAGCACCCGGTCACCCAGCACACATTTGGGAGGATTTAAATGACTGCATTCTTCGGCCTCCAAATACAACGGCACTTCTACAACCCAATGATCAGGGAGTCTTTGCGTCCTCTAAAGCTTATAACATGTGCAAGACATTTGCTGATGCTATTGCTGCCACAGATGGGGATGGTGGAAAGACACGTAGTGAGTTTTGGAACGGCTACAAATATGCACCATGCAATAAAAAACATAGCATCCTGGGAAGAAGTACCACGATTCACGGTCATATTCGCACAAGGAGTTGACAAACGAAGAAATGATGGAGATGGAGTGACGCAAGGCAGAAGTAGGGGATGGAGATGATGATGGGAGATCTCAAAAGGACGTGTGTGGACAAAAACAAATGTTGTACAACTCAAGGGTTGTTGGAGGTCTACCAGTATATTCATTCGGCGGTGGAAAAACTTGAGCAAACGGATTATAACATCAGCAGGTTCGCTAAGGTCATCAGGGCACTTGGCATGGCACAAGGTGACATGTCTTGCTATGAGGAAATTTATCATGAAGAAAAGAAGGCCCCCATACAAACCTCTCTGTACAGTTACTTCACGAAAAAGTTGAAGCCACATCACCATCAACCTCATCAACAGCTGACGCAGAGTGTGATGCCACAGTGCAGCGTTCGACCTCGCAGTGAGAGAAATAAAATGTCTGCGTGCGTGCGTGCAGGATGAAGTGTGTATGTTGGCGTGATTGTAAAGCGTTAATTTGGACATCGTAGTGACCTAATCCTCTGCCCTCCTCTTATGAGAATAAACTGTGACAATGAAACCACCAGAGCCATTAGTCAACTCAACTTAAAAGGCAGAAGATACAATAATTATTAAAGGCTAGTAAATTACACAATACTAAATGGCTCCTTCAATGGCATGATAACATAAAAATATAATATTAGTCGTCATTATAGTGAATTAACCTTAAGATACCGTGCTTTCGCAAATCCGTGCAATTGGTCAATTCGGACTAACAATATTACGCAACTTGGGGGGCAACTTCCAGGCGACATTATCGTTTACTTATACAAATTAATTAATTATAAGAATAAGAATTATTGAATTTCGTAGGAAATAACTGAAGGAAATTGTCCAAAAAATTTCCCCACATTTCTCCGCATCGATTGAAATCTCCGGAATACGGACTTAGTTTTGGAGAACGGACTTCATTTTCGGCTTACGTAAATTTCGACTTACTAAGATCCATTTGCTGTTTATTAGCAATCTTATTGAGGCTTGCATCAAAACCCACAATAAATTGCTGGCAACTCTCTACATGTTCCATTTAGGGTTTCGTTCGAAATACAGAGATCATGAACAACTAGTTTGTTGTTGTTGTTGTTGAAAGCCGTTGCGACGGGCCGAAAGAATTCGGGTGCTTCGGTGAGAAATGACATGGCCACTAAAAACAAATATTATATATTCACGGGACGGGACTATGTATCGTACACAGTGTATGGAGAAATCATTGCACTCTCGGTAATTGCAGAAATGCTAAATGCAACAACACAGAGGAAATTTCAACTTCCGAAATTGGCACATTATTTCCATCGCTGTTTTACATATTGACACCACCGAAAATTCCAGAGTCGATTACAGATTTCCCTGATATTTCCAGTGAAAATAAAATTCCCTGAGATTTCCCGGTCTTCCCGGTTTTCCAGAGTGCTGGACACCCTGTTAACACTTTCGAGTCTATGCCCGTATGTGATACGGGCCCAGTCACTTATCCATGCCGACTATGCCCGTATCTGTTACGTTCATCCTTTTTTTCTGTCGTGTACAATGTTTTCGCATGGGATTATCTTTCATTCTCAACTAATATTTTTATTTGTATCATATAGTAACTTCAGAGTTTCCGAATCTCACTATGACAACTATGTCTGACTTTTATCAGCAGTCATTTTCTAATGCTCCCTCCCGTATATTACCAGATCCCTTACGTGCTGCGGGACCTCTTTTTCACGTGTTCATTACTCGTGTTGCTTTCTTCCGTTGCTTTTTTGTCACATACTATTATTATCTATGGACCGCACTATCGATGTAATATGTTTCAATTTCTCGTATACCAACTTCAGAATTTCGATCCTTCCTACTACATTTTGTCCAATTTTTAGTCCTGACACTATGTATGCAACTCACTTGACCGGCCACCAACCATATGATCGGAGATTTTCCAGCTGTTCTTTCTTTACATAGAGATTGTTTCTCTTTTTGTTTCTATTTCTATCGCAAAATGTTTTATGTAATTCGTGGGTAATACAGCAGGAACTAAGATTGACGAATCGTGAAATAAGGATATTTTAGCTGAAGATTCGGGAAGTGATTCCAATGATGACATGGAATAGGATGGTTTTTGAATATTCATTATACAGTAAAAACTCGAAATTACGAAGTCGACGGGACCGGAAAAATCGGCACTTCGTAATATCAAATTTCGTATCAACGAGTATCTTTCAAAAACATCGCGATGAAGCTCTTTTTCGTTTCCTTAAATTAAGATGAACTCTCGCGACGTACTTGCATGATTTACGAAGCTATAATTCATAAAAGTATACTTAAATGTGTGTTCATGCCCACAAGGTGCAAACAGTTTAACGCAACTTATTTGTCGGAGGTTGATTCTTCCGATTTTCGGGATTTCCACCACATCGTTCCATCTTTTCACGGCGGAAATCCCGAAACTCGGAAGAATTAAACTCCCATCTAAGCCCCGCGGAAATTTACATCGCGACAACTAACTTGCCGTTCTTTTTTCCAATGAATGATTAGGCAATGAAGCGTCTTTGCAAAATTTTTTGTGCAGTTTGGAATAAGCCTATGAAGCTTCATAGCGCATTTTTCTATATTATTTCCTAACTGTAGAACTCTTTAACTGAAGCTGAAGCGATGTTTAATCATTATTAATACTGATTGATGCATACAACAAGGAAGTGTGCGACTTGCGCGATCATTGGCACCTGATATTGAAATTAGAGGAATAAAATTTCGTTAGAAGATGGTCCTTTCTCCGCGTCAGGCATAATATATGTATCTACCTACGTTAAGCTAAGACAGTGAAAATAAGATTCTCTCGCGGATGCTATGCGATGGATACACGTTATGTATTTTGTATAAATAATGCTAAGCCCATTAATTTCCCGAAATAACAATCGTTTTTCTCCCTTGGATTCAGCTTATTTGTGCGTGGTTATTTCCGAGATGATAGAGCTGAAAGAAGAGCTTATAGAAGAGTCCAGCTGTGTACCTCCTTTCAGAAGTAGGGTGTACAAGCCACGCACTTCAACGGTGAAGGTTGATAGTTCCTTTTACACTTCATCGGCTACTAACGATGCTAACATTACAAATCAATAATTTTCGTTTTTCACTCTACTACACGAAAGCTTCAGTTGTGGTTCTATTCAGATTAGGTCTGCCTGCCTGCTCTTCATTTATTATACCTCAGAATTCTTTTAAACATTCGCTATTGAATTGAAATTTGGGATATTTTGCTAATCGTTTTTCCTTTGCTTACGATCAAGCAAGGAGACTAGCGTCCAAGCATTGCAGCTCCAGGTCAGGCCACGCATCAAGCTGGAAGCTGCCTTCTTTCCCTCCTTTCCCCCTCGCTGTGGGTGGGGGTTACTCCATTCGCCCGCTCACAAAAACAGCTGCGAGGCCCATGACCTCGTAGTATCCTACGACTGTTGTGAGGGTGATCCACCTGGGATTCAAGGCCAAGGGCTGCGCGCGAAGAATAAACCTCGAATGAATCATCAGCTTTACGCCGAATAGTCGCATCTTATCTTCCTCCTCCCTTACCTCAATTTGCTGCGTCGGCGGAGAGGGAAGACATGACTCTGGCGAGTGGAGCTTTTACCATGAATCAAGATATGCCCGCAAAACAATATTTACGCTGAGTTAGACCCATCGGCGTGCACAGATTCCTTGAGATTGGGGAGGGAACTTCTTAAAGGGCCCAAGAGTTGGTATGGGGGGCCTGCAAAGTCAGCGGGGGGCATCTCATGCTAGCCTAGCGTTGAGGGGGTGGGACGGAGGGGCACTCGAAGGGGCCTGATATCCCGGAGGGCGGGCACGGGGGGCTTGGGTGTGAGGGGGATGGCTCGTGCCCACTCATAGAGCGGGAAGGGGGGACACGGAGGGTCACTTGAAGGGGGAATATAGCCAGTGTGGGAGGGATAGATTAGCCGCAAGTGAGAGAGAAAAAGCACTTTTTCTTAACTTATTTGATTCAACTTCTTGAATCATTTTCACCTTCTCCAACGATATTCCCCTTCTCTTTCTCTTTGGTTGTGATGGTTCCATGTCCATGACCGTTAAAACACTCGGAACTCCTTTCCTACGCCACTACCCACAGATCCTGGCCAATTCGTTTCTTGCTTCCGCACTGACTAGGTACCAACTAACTCCCGCCCCCGATGTCCTCCGGGGGGGTGTCGTCCGATAGCACAAGGAAGAGATGAAAGCGCCTCCAATTGGGCTAGGATGCTGACGAGGCTTTCTGCTCCTTCTCCGACGGCGTGACTTTCGGCATCTCATAGGATGGTTCCACTTATCCTCTTCTTGATTATATCTCTAATAAGGATTAAGCTACAAAACACTCAAAAGTTTCTTTATCGATCTGCAGGAACGCAGCTGATCTCTCTTTTAGGATATTTCTTCGATCGCTATGTTGGAGTGAAAGGGGAGGAGGGTACACCATTTTCCGATACAAATATATATATATATGGGTGCTTGAGCGTTTTTTCCCATTGATTATGCATGCGCCCAGAACTAGTCTTCCTTTAGAATTAATTTGCGTTAAACTAAGTGGCCCTATGAACCATGCGAACTCATACTTTCTCTGATTTTCTTTGCTGTTGGAAGAAGGGAAGGGAAATGCGTATGAAGAGCCTTGCTCGATGACTACATCAAAACGCTCAATGAGGACGGTAAATTAAACATGAGTCCTTCGATGATAACTATTGCCAGCCGGAATAATTATGCCGTCGAGCAAGGTTGAGTGTAATCAGTCTGGAATAGTGAGAAAAAAAGCTTCCTTGGGTTATATTCACGACTGAATCTACCGCTCGAACAACATAGCACCATCTCCGATACATGTCGTAGTTATTGCAAACGCGCAGCAAAAGATTTCTATACCATGAATATTCATCATGGATTTATGTTTGGGAAAACTGGTAACAAAAAAATGCCAGGGATCATGAGAGGAAAATGCTGGTTGTAGCAATTAGTCTCTCGCCGGCGAGTATATCCGTACACGACTACTTAACATTTTTTTACTCGTTGGCAACTCTGTGGACTCGTGGTTACAAAGCCGAACGCATTTTATGTCAGATTGGTTTCATATTTTATGAGCTACGATGCCTACGATTCAAAGTCGTCCTTAAGGTCTGGTTTCACTGTGGCGTCCAGCGACCACGTCCAACCGCTGCGTCTGGATGACGCGGCCGGGTGGTTTCATTCAGGCGTCTACATCCTGTTTCCGAGGCTGGTCGATGTGGGAGAATGCGTATTTAGTTTAATTAAAAATTTATTATCGGTTTGTGTTTCCTGAGAATGAGTTGATTTTACGCTTAAATGGATGGTGACGATTTAGTTTTGTTGGAAGACGAAGAAAAGGACGACCAATGTTGCAAGTAGTTTTACAAAAAAGAGCTGGAAAGGACGCGTAATATAAAATGCGGAGAGAGGAGAGCAGAAAAATCACCGAAATTTGGGACTGCCCGACTAGGCGTCTCCTAGGTGCTCTCGAAACAGTCGAGACGCAGACGTCGGGCATCAGCCGTCGAACACGACGGCCGAGACGTATCAGTGAAACCGAACCCATTTGATATAGATTGGATGAGTACGGCAGTGACTTCCGGCTGCTGGACGCGGACGCCGCACGCGGCCGCGGAATGCCCCAGCGAAACCACACCTTTACTATTGTAGCATTGAAAAATGATATATCGTTCAGGTAATACATTCAGTGCATAATGTATTCGGCGACGATGATTAATTAGATGTTTAAATCTGACAAGGAGCGCCGGAAAACGTTACTGTGATCCATCACTATTCGTATAAACGAGTAACTTTTACACGCCGGGACCAAGATCCGAGGTTCGTAATTTTAAAACTTCGTTATTTCGTAATATCGCGTACTGTTACATACACTTAGATACCCTTTTGGTCGGGACCGAAGATTTTGCTTCGTAAAATCAAAATTTCGTAATTTCGAAGTTCGTATTTTCGAGTTTCTACTGTATTTTATTATCCTGCCAGAATAAAAATAGAATTGGAATGCAAATGTTTTGACTGTTCATAAATGCATGTACCTTTTATTCAGACGATGCAAATATTGTTCCAGCTGGGGATGTGGTTTTTGGAAGCAGCAGCGTTTCAGGTGAGAGAAAATTACACTTACAAACGGAAATATATTTTCTGAGTTTTACCTTTCAGTATCTGAACTTGTGCACAATTAGACTTGATGTGTTTATTGAATGAAGATCCATATTACTTTTTTAGATACGCAACATGCACCACCAATCGAAATCAACTCTTCCTGGTCAGAGAGTGGCGTGCAACTTTTTCTACCAATGTGTGAAAAAGCAGTGAAGTTTTGGCTGAAATTGACAGCACCAAAAATGAATGGGACTTCTTATTACTCTTCACCACGAACATCATCAAGGTAATACAAACAGAGGCAAACCAGTACTCACTATCTTCCACTGACCTTCTAAGATGATGACAGAAACTCAAACTAGATGTAATTGTTGGCTGAAACCAGAAAGAGACTGGAGTTCATCTAGCATCAGTGAATGAGTAACTATACTTTTCATAGAAAATAAACCAAATGGTGGAAAAAGATATTTTTTCATGGATTTATGATTATGATCATAAATTCATTCATAATTTGCAAAATGAGTCGCACTTAAACCTCCTCAGTGCAGCTGGATAGGTGCATTGCCAAGTTAGCAAAGAAGTTTGCCGAGAAATGAGATATGGGAATTGAATCTTCATCCTCTTCATTCACTTCCCCAGGGAATCACTTATCAAGGCGACATTTTTCTAAAAAAATCCTCAACAGTGAACAACACCAACGCCACCAGTGAGCAAATTCTGCTCAAAGAGATGGAAAGCTGCAACCGGCAAGAAGACACAGAAGGAAACATGTTGGTTTTGCGAAAAGTGCGATGTAGGACTGTGTGTACTTGATTGTCTTCCACAGCATAACACAAAAGGCAATTATGTAAAACAATCAATATCTGAATTATAATGGATACGGTTACATGGAGGAGGTGTATTTTAGTGACTAGTTGATACGGAATGGAATTTGTATCCATTTCAACGCTTATCGAAAAAAAATAATCCCTTTGTGCAGTGCGGGTTGCATTGTCCTAGTTGTAAAATATGTATATATGAAAAATGTGATGTTTTGGTAAATTGTAAACCATTATAAATAATCGAAAATGATGATGAAAATTAATCTATAAATAATTCTAATTATTGTTATTGAAAGTAACCAATTTCATGGCGAAATTGCACTACAAAACACGTAACGAGTAGGTAGGAATTTTTTCTGAGACACAAAACAATCAAATGTTTAAAAATAAATATTAAAAAAACTATAACATGCAATGACTTAAAATTTGTTTCATCGCAAAGAAAAAAGTAGAAACTATAATACACATTAAAAAAAACAACATTGAAGTTAAATAGTTCATAACAAATGACTTAAGAAAAACATTGAAAAATGGCAGTCCATGAGAGTTCAGCACTTCACATTCGGTCAGACCTGAAAGTGTTAACCAAGTAGCACTTGGTTAACACTTTCAGGTCTGACCCTCCCCCACCACACCTATGTGGACACACTCCCCGAGCATCTCAGCCCCTTCCACGCCCCTGGCGTTCGGAGCATAGCCACGGGATACCCCTTAGCGGCAAGAGGCCAGTGTTTTCACCGCCATCTTCTTATCTGTGGGCTCAAAGACCAGGAACAGCCTACTGTGATAATCCCCCCCCACCTTGCCACTGTGCCTTTGTTGGGCAAGGCCGAGAGACAGCAGCCTCTCATCCCGCAGGACGGTGCCCTTCTCCTCCCCCCACCCCCACATATGGCCTCTCTTGAACTTGAAGGTGTACGTTGCGCCTTAGAACTCCTCAAACGGCCAGGGTTTCCCAGTTCTATGTGTGGTTTTTCCAACTCCCACCCCTACCACCAGTTCTCCCTCCTCTCCCCCCTTTTTCCGTTGTCACCCTTTGCTTAGGCCCTCTTCCCTCACTCCTTGTTTTTCCCTGGTCTCTCCCCTCATTTGTATATATACTGGACTTTGGTGAGATTTGGTCACCTAATGATGATGTATCACATCGAAACCGGTCGAAGTAAAGATTTCTTTGTGGAAAATTGCCAATCTTATTTAATTATGTATCTTATTATTCTTCTTATTCTTGTTATTCGCTATTATGTATTCTTATTATTAGCCTTAGAACTCCTCAAACGGCCAGGGTTTCCCAGTTCTATGTGTGGTTTTTCCAACTCCCACCCCTAGCACTTGAGATTTGGTCACCTGATGATGATGTATCACATCGAAAACGGTCGAAGTAAAGATTTCTTTGTGGAAAATTGCCAATCTTATTTAACAAAAATACGAAGTTTCAAAAATACAAATTTTTCTAAATTACGAACTACCCAGTGGAAATGGAATTCGTTTTTACGCAAGACATTCCCCAGTAGTGCGATACACATCTATATGGTTTCTATGTGCATTAGTGGTGAAGTGTGACCTTGACATGGACCAGGTGGATGTACCAGCTACTTACCTGCACGGGAATATCGAAGAAGAAATTTACGTGAAACCCCCGAAGGAATTCCGATATCCCAAGAATGAAGATAAAGTCTGGCGACTTCGCAAGTCGATCTACAGGTGGAAGCAAAGCGGTCGAGCTTGGAACCTTAAGCTTCATGATACATTGGAAAAGATGGATTCAGCAGATTGGACGCCAATGTATGCGTTTATTTCAAGAAGACAAAGACAGGACTCATGGTCATCACTGTATATGTCAACAATTTATTGATTTTGTCAAGCAACAACAAGGAGAAGTCATAAATGAAGAAAAGACTCATGGAAACTTTGAAAATGAAGGATCTAGGAGAGGCAAAAAACCAAGGAAGCCAAG
Source organism: Platycnemis pennipes (assembly GCA_933228895.1). Classification (NCBI taxonomy): domain Eukaryota; kingdom Metazoa; phylum Arthropoda; class Insecta; order Odonata; family Platycnemididae; genus Platycnemis; species Platycnemis pennipes. The sequence goes on along the minus strand of OW121855.1, from coordinate 112,435,425 downwards.
TAACCAATGGTGGACGAAGCAAGAGAGAAATAGCAGAATAGCCCAGGCAAAGAGGGCATTCTATCAAAATAGAAATCTTCTTACCGCTAGAAATACAAGCATAGAAGTAAGGAAACAATTCATCAGAATGTATATCTGGAGCATGTTTCTTTATGGCAGAGAGGCATAGACAATGACAGCAGCGGAAAAGAAAAGGGTGGAAGCTTTCAAAATGTGGTGTTACAGAAGAACAATGAAGATTAAATGGATCAACCGAGTAGGTCCTAAGACGAGTGTCAGAAAAGAGAAGGGTATATATGAGACTTTTTGGAAAGAGTCACCCTCTCGCCCACATTTACCAAGAGAAGTCTTCTGAATACCCTAAAGGCCACTTTACACGATACAATTTTTTTGTACAATTTCTTGTACAAACGTTTGTATAAACTGAGCGAAATTTATGTATGTCTGAATGGAATTAGAACTGGTTCTATTTCCCATTCAGTCATTCAGACAATCGCGCAAGTGTTCATACAATTTTCCACTTTACACGGTACAATTTCCTCATACAAGGGTTTATACAAGAAATTGTACAAAAATTGTATTGCGTAAGAGGACTATTCAAGACCAAGTAAAATACCTCGATGCATAAGTCTCGTATACCACAAGTGGCGATGAGGATAGAAGTAATTGTCAAAAAGGTTAGCCATACAAGTGGCGACAAGGGTAAAAGTTTATTTAAAATGTCCGTAATCGGTAATATTGGAGAATTCAGGCCGGCAGAAGAAGTATGGTCATTGTATGTAGAGAGGTTCGAACTTTTCTTGAAGTGCAATAGCATTGCCTCCGAAAATAAAGAAAGCACTCTATTAACAGTTGTAGGAGTCAAAACGTACAGTTTGTTACAGGACTTATGCACGCCAGACAAACCAAGCTCAGAAGACTTTAATACTCTGGTGCGATTAGTGGAAAATCATTTGTATCCCACACCATCCTTTATTGTGGAATGATACAAGTTTTCCCAGAGAAATCATTTGGAGCATGAGAATGTGGCCCAATACATCGCTACTTTGAAAAGGTTAGCCACACATTGCGAGTTTGGCTCTCAACTCAACGACTTACCTTCGTGATCGACTGGTGAGTGGAGTACGAAGTGAATCTGCTAAGCAGCGTCTGCTGGCAGAAAAAGATTTAAGCTACGACACTGCAATCATAATTTTAACAGCAATGGAGTCAACGGAGAAGGATGTGGCGGCCTTAGCAATCGGAGGAGTGCAGCAGAAGATACAGCAGATGAAAATTGGAGGTAGCAGAGCATGCCCGCATCATCCGCTTACGGGAGAAGAGGACAGCAGGAAGTGGGGAAGTTTAGCCAGCTCAGCTGTTCAGTGCCAGTGCTGTGGTAAATATGGTCATAATACATAGTGGGGAGTGCTGGTTTAAAAGCTATGAGTGCCACAAATGTCATAAGAAAGGGCATCTGGAAAGAGTTTGCCGATCTTCTGATTCACATAAATTTGATAACCACCATAATGACAATTATAAAAAGGGAAGATTACAATGGGCTAAGAAAACGGTAAAATCTAATTTTTATGCTAATGCTAACAAAGAAGTAAAGGAGGATCTAAGTGCTGGGAACGATGCTAATTAAGTGTACGATATTTCAAATTTATTCACCTTGGATAGAGGAACTGTCCATGCTGGAAAAGAAGAGTAGATCCAATACAACAAGAAGTAATTGTTAATGGTCATACTGTTCAATTTGAAATTGATTGTGGTGCATCTGTAAGTGTTATTTCTGATAGGCACTACTGAGAAATGTTTAACAATGTTAAGTTACTGCCTACTGATGTATTATTGAATTCTTAAACTAGTCAACAAATCAAGTCCCTAGGAGTAATTGAGGTAAAAGTTGTCATGAATTGCATTTTGCAATATTAAAATTTATATGTCATTAAGAATGGAGCACACCCATTGATGGGACGTGACTGGATAAAAGCCGATTGAGGAACACCTATTGTTCCATTGCCAAAACTAAATGGTGAAATTAGGATGTGGTGATTTCAAAGCAACAGTGAACCCTAATCTATAAGTAGACAAATATCCTATTCCCAGGATTGATGATTTGTTTGCTACACTGCAAAAAGGTGAGACCTTCACTAAAACAGATAGTGAGTCCAGTAAAATTTGTATCATTAGTACCCATAAGGGATTGTTTAAGTATAATAGAATACCCTTTGGTATATCATCAGCCCCAGGAATTTTCCAAAGAATCATGGAGCAGACTCTAGAAGGGTTGTCCGGAGTCACGGTCTTTCTGGATGATACACTGATAATGGGGAGCAATCAAGAAGAACATGTGGATAGATTAAAGCAAGTTTGTAAAAGATTAAGTGAAAGGGGGTTGACAGTAAGTCAGGATAAGTGCACATTTTTTGCTAAAAATGTGGAATACTTAGGTTTTACAATTGACAAGGAAGGTTTGCATACATCTGATGATAAAGTGAAAGCAGTCACTGAGGCACCAATGCCCAAAAATGTTACAGAACTTAAAAGCTTTTCTGGGATTAATTAATTATTACGGGAAATTTATACCTAACTTAGCTTCTATTTTACACTCATTGTATAACTTACTGAGACAAGATGTAAAATTTAATTTTGATAATAGGTGCTTGAAAGCTTTTAATGCTGCCAAAGAGGAATTGGTGTCAGCTCCGGTGCTAGCGCATTTTGATCCCACATTGCCATTATTATTAGGTATCTTGTGATGCTTCCTCATATGGCCTTGGGAGTGTACTGTCCATTATAAAACCAAATGGTATTGAATGTCCTATTGCATACGCATCCTGTACTCTTTTGCCTGCTGAGAAAAATTATTCACAAATTGATAAAGAAGCCCTAATTTTTGGAGTAAAAAATTTAATCAGTATCTTTAGGGGAAACATTTTACATTAGTTCCAGATCATAAACCACTAATAAATATATTTGGCTCAAAAAAGGGATTGCCAGCATTTGCAGCCAGTAGACTGCAAAGATATGATTTTTTTTCTTTTTGGTTATGATTTTGATATCATATATTCAAAAGCTAAGAATCATGGGAATGCAGATGGATTGTCTCGCTTACCTTTAAAAGTAACTCATAGTGACGATGAAGTTAAATATATTGGTAGCTACCGGCAATACGTAAATGAAAGTGATATTCCTTTAAGTTTTGAGGATGTAAAAAAAAGAAACTCAGAGAGATGCCATTTTAAAAATTATATATTCTTATGTAATGCATGGTTGGCCTGATGATGAACAGATTGGTGATGTATTTGTATCTCTTTTAAGGCAAAAAGAGGAACTATCTGTAGAGCAAGGAATATTGATGTGGGGATATAGGGTTATTGTCCCTTCAAAATTGAGATATCGGTTACTTAATGAACTACATGCCAGTCATTTGGGCATTGTAAAGATGAAGGCAACATCATGCTCGTACGTGTGGTGGCCAGCAATCGATAAACACATTGAAGGCTTAGCTAACAGTTGCTCTTCTTGTCTCCATGAGCGAAATAATCCTAGTAAAACTTTTTTGCATACATGGAATTATCCAAATAAGCCTTGGGAAAGATTACGTATTGATTATATGGGTCCATTGCATGGTAAACTATATTTGATTGTGATTGATGCTCATAGCAAATGGTTGGAAGTTTTTAATGTCTCATCTAATTCAACAACCCAATGCATTGACCATCTTAGGGAATTTTTTGCTGGATTTGGAATCCCTGTACACATTGTGAGCGACAATAATCCACCATTCAATCACATGACTTTCAACATTTTATAAAAATGAACGGTGTAAAGCATTCATTCTCTCCACCCTACCATCCTCAAACGAATGGACAAGCAGAAAATTCTGTTAAGTTTGTTAAAACAAAAATCAAACAAACACTTAACGGAAATAAAAACATGAGCATGGCATTAGGTAGACTATTATTTGACTATAGAAACTCTGTACACTCTACAACATGGTAAACCCCAGCAATGCTAATGTTTAATTATAGACCTTTACGGTGCAGACTTGACCTCCTTAAACGTAGTTTGTCTCAAGCAGTGCAACAAAAACAAAATAGACATATTTTAAATGCTAAGGGAAGTACATTAAGGGTGCTACAACCTTTGACACCAGTGCTAATTAGGGGCTATCGAACACATAACAAATGGATTGAAGGAATTGTATTGAAACAATTAAGTGTGGTAACATATTTGGTCAGGATGCACTCTAGGGTGGTATGGAAACATCATATTGATCAGCTGATAGCTCTGGATATACTCAGCACACAAGAAGAAGGTACTATTTCAGGAAATTCAGAACTTGACCAAACCCAGTAAACAATTGCAGAACCGACTACAAGTACTACAATTCCTAAGGTAAAAACTCCACCTACAGACTGTAAAAACCACATATCTTCTGCAAGTGAGACATCTCCTCGCAGCCCAAATATTTATAATAGTAGCCTATCCCCTAAAACACAGGTTCAAACATCTAAGCAGCTAATATTAGATAATGAAGAAGGGGAAAGGAGGTATCCTTTAAGAAAAATGAAACCAGAGTCTAAATTAAATTTGTGAATTGAATATTGTATGTACCTATTGAATATTATGTACATGCATATTTGGAATGATAATGTATTGGTTATTTATTATTTGATATACAAATATCTTGAAGGTTGTTTTCCTTTGTTGTTACTATTATCTAGAGAAATTGGTTATTCTATGTTGATATGTATCCTTGTTATTTGTGTACTTTTTGTAAGGGGAGAGATTTGTAAGAGAGATATCGTTTGTATATTTGTTATAATATAATATAAATATTGTTTGTATATTTGTTTTAATATTTGTTATTAGTATATTTGTAAGATATATATCGCCACAAGATGTAATATAGGTAGTAAAACAGCAGGTAGGCACTACCTGCTGTTTTACGGCCTTGTACTAAGGGAGTATTAAGGCTAAATTCAAACCTGAAGGTTGTTCTTCAAGACCAAGTAAAATACCTCGATGCATAAGTCTCGTATAGGTACCACACGGCCTTAAGAAGAAGACGGGACAACTTAATCGTCCACATCATGAGATATGATGGCCTGATGAAAACAATCGTTGAAGGTCAAGTGTAAGGGAAGAATGGCAAAGGAAGGCCTCGAGTGAGATATTGAACAAGTGATGAAGGATGTGAAAGAGAATAAATAAATAAATATGAAGAGATTAACCGATAGAAGAACTCGGTGCAGGGCTGCGTCAAAACAATCTGAGGATTGATGACTAATGATGATGATGAAAAAAACATATGAAAAAGTGTTCAGCATAATGTGAACATCAATCGCGCAACGTTGGCTTATCTATTCTCCCATTTGAGTTTCATACTTATCTACATTATATCCAGCAAGCCACTGCAATGTTGTGCTTGAAATCAGAGTTAACTAAATTTACACACCATCGTGCATGCGTACAATAAAACTACTCCGTGCATGCACTACTTACATTTGACACAGCGTACGTCCTCAGCTTCACCCAACATATATAGTCTGTACATCAAGGATTGTTACCCGCTAAACACCTTGATCCTCTACATCCTTGGTTTTCTATTTCACTGCGTTACCTCCATGATATGCAGCCATGCTGATTTCGTAATCTCTTCGCAACCCTTTCATCACCATGCATCCGCCTTGCATCTTGCACATGTTGCACATTCTTGCGCAAATACCACCGTTTAGCGCGTTTAGCGCATGCGCTTACTTCACCACTCACACCAACGCTACCTACTACGACGTTGCGAAGTTTACAGATGCTGTGGTCACCAATTACCCAATTATTATCATGGTGGGAAATTTTGAATAGTCGGTTCTAATTGAGAATAATTCTGTCTGATAAAAATAATGGCATTATATTCAGGTGTTTATAAGGTGTATGGTTTAAAAAGATGATATACTTCAAACAACATTTTCTAGACCCGTAAGATTTTGCTTTCAGTTATTTATTCAGTCAGAAGATTTTCAATAAACGATGGAGACATATTGAGATGAAATATTACTCTATAGTGTAAATGAAATTATTAGCGCATATTCGAGATATGTGAATAACTGTATTTGATGGTAATTTTTGGAATTTTGGGAACTCGTATAAAGCTTTTAGAGCTATTTGTTGTAGAGGACGGAACCGAGGGAACAGGCATTTATGTTCCTCAAATTTTATTTCTATGAGTTATTTGGTTTCCCTCGGATTTTTGTAATGACTCATTATTTTTTATTATTGCCTACGAAGGCTACTAGTGACTTTAGAAGTGACTTTACTGGACTTCTGATAATTTTGATTGTTTGGCAACCCTGTGTAATAAATGGTTGGTGTGGTAGGGGTGTTGTCTTACATCGGTTGTCTGATGTTTTCAGCATTTGCGGCTATGAATGTGAAAATTGAATGAAATTTGTATCTATTTGAGTTTCAAAAATTCCACATTTGTGGCTACATGTAAGTGAACAACTCAATCATCTTGAATATACCTGTACAGTTGGAATTCATCGGCACGGTTAACTCTGTACCGCTACTTACCTTTGCTACCCAAGGAAGAGCCATTGCCGGAAACAAATTATAGCTGCTACGCCGTTTGAGCATTCGTGAAGCTGTGAAACATGGATGTTTACAGTCGGACCAAGCGGTAAACTAAGTCTAGAAGTCTGTATTGCTTCTGATATTGATGAATTTTATCCTAGGTAAGTCACAGCTCCCGCCTTACCTTGGATGTCAGTCATTGTTCACTTTGTGAAAACATCCCTGTGCTAACATACTTCGTTATTACTATTTGTTTTTATTTTTTAAAGTACAAAACGATGGCGACCGATAAAGTGACATTGACTGATGCCTTGTCAAATGTTGACGTATTAGATGAATTGATGCTGCCAGATGAACAGCCATGCATTGAAGCGCAGCCTTGCTCTATAGTTTATCAAGCAAATTTCGACACTAATTTTGAAGACAGAAATGGATTTGTTACAGGAATAGCGAAATATATCGAAGAAGCTACTGTGCATGCAAGCTTGGTGAGAGCAGTGATGGTTATACTTTTCATGAGTCATATCGTAGATTGTTAAGTGTTACTGTACACTTCACTTTTTGTTTCATAGAATGAGCTTCTCGATGAAGGCCTAGAACATGCTGTCATGCTATACACGTGGCGATGCTGCTCCAGGGCAATACCTCAGCCAAAATCCAATGAGCAACCTAATAGAGTGGAAATTTATGAGAAGACTGTGGAGGTTCTAGCCCCCGAAGTGAACAAACTTCTTAATTTTATGTATTTCCAGGTATGCATAGTCAGCATTAAGGTATAACTCCCCCATTTATATCAGAAATTCAATGGCTTGTAACTTACATTATCTAATAAGGGTGGTTCTTGTAATAGGTTTACCTAACCACGATCCTAGACGTAACTGCAGGTGGAATATTCATAGAATTAAGGAGCTGTTTCTTTCTCTGTACAACGTGAGGTATTTTAGAAAAGTCAGAAAATAATATTCACGTTTAAGCAGGCATCATTTAGATTTTATCTTGAACCTTATGTGGTCCAGTGTTGTATATAAATGTAGTATTTAAACTCCAGCCCTTGAAATGCGCAATCTCTATGGTGACCGCTGTTGAAACCTTAATTAATATATTGTTAAAGATTTCATTGTTTTTTAGCTATACATTTCAATTTATTATAAATTCAGCAGAGTAGAATGCTTGCAGAAGAATCCTTTTTAACTCTATGAATGCCAGGATTAATACTAAATAGATAGCTTACTGTGCAAAATTATAAAATTTTTCTTCCTTAGAAATTTAGAGATAATACCATTGTTCAAACATGTAGTCACATCCATTATGTGAAAAAAAAATTTTAGTCCACTTCCAGGATCATTGACTGTTCGAATAGCCCTTTGTAATACTCAGACCCTTGTCTACAAACCCAATAATCAGGTTATAGTCAAACACAGTTGATGGTTTCACATTTTTCCTTGTTCTTCACAGGAATGACCATTTAGTGGTGGATTGTGCATGTTTGTTATTAGATGTGTCTCATTTGTCTCTTGAGACTAAGACTGCTTTTCTGAATTTGAGGTTGCTATTTCATGATCGTACTATTCCACAGGTCATTAGAGCCCAATATGATATTCAGAATCAAGGTTGGGTATAAATTACCCAGTTCTGCATTGCTATAATTGATCCTGCCCTTTCAGGGGGTTATTTTGTAATCTCACCTTTTTAATGACTCTTTGCGGGAAGGCGGGAGATCCGTTTCGCTCTCTTAATGATAGGCTCACGAACGGTTCGTGAATTGTCGAAGCTTCTGTCGTTGAATAAACAAACAAGTGCCTGGCAACGGCAACCGCTTTCTTCAAAAATGGAGGAATACGGTGAAGGTGAGTGAAAAATTGTTTGTCCATATCATTTTAATTATTCGGATGGCCTGTCAAGATAATTCATGTCCGATAATTTCCTTTATACCAATATTGGAATTTGCATTTGTTTCTCGCTACATTTTACGTTAATAGTGTTTCATCATTTTTCATTTTCTCAATAGTGTTCCATTCAAGAAATCATTTGTTGATAAAATACAATTCGTGATTTAAGAAAGTTTAAGTTCTTCACGTTGTGCAAATTCCAAAAATACAATTAAAAATCGATTGTATCTTTCTCGTTCTTGCCTTTTTTTTCCAACTCAAGCTTCTAGAAACGATGGTGGCTCCATGCCACGTTATTTATGTAGATGAGACGGGAACTAATGTCAGGCGGAGATAATGAAACGGATCAAGAGTCGAAAGATACGGATCAGAGCGGATGAATCGTCTGAAAGACCAGCACATGACCGGCAGTTCACCGCTTGAGATCCGTAGATGGTCACGCCGCCTGGGTGGCGGAGTTTAACTACGAAAAAGTGACATTGTATGACGTATTCTCACTAAAGTGAGATTACAAAATAACCCCCCTGGTATGAGAACAGTGAACAGATTTTGGCAGCCAATGCCAATCGTGTTTGCATTTTTCTGGGACAGGTTCGCAGATAAGTTGACGGCCTTCACCATTGACATGAACAGCTGACATTACTGTATTAAAATGTACCTATATAATGTAATTTATTTCCCTGTTGGGAAAAAGCACATTCATCTACATAAATGTATCTTTAGAGCAAACATGGTTAACCTAAGTAACTCTCCTGCTCACATTTACATATGAAACTGCCAAACTCGTCATAATATATGTTCCAGGTTTGTGCCTGTACTTTTTTAAAACCTTTAGCAATAAATAGGAAACATTAACTTATCTTCGGTTAATTTTATGTGTAAAAGTCAAGTCTGTGATTAGTTCTTTTATGAAAAAATGTATTCATTAGTAATATTTATATGTCAAGACAATAAGATGACAAGCTAATATGGAGGCTCGAACCTGCAAACATTATTATAGGTTCTTACCCTTGGTGTCTGGAATCAGTGACTCACAAGAAGCTGCATATTGGTATTCATGCTGCATACTCATTGTATACGAAGTATTTGAGATCGAAACAAAAATTGTTTTTCATAAAAGTAATGGGAAAAAACCCTCAAAAACTAAAAGTATAGATCTAATACACGCACAAAAAACATAACTTACCTCTTAAAAAGTAAATTGTTGTAACGGCACTTCTCGGCGTGGGCAATTCAGGCTGCGTCAACTGCTCACGCTCCAAGAGCTATGAAATGACTGACACAAAAAAGGAAGAGCTACAAGGTGGCGTCTTCCATCGAAGGCCTTGAGAACGGATTACGAACTTGGATGACGATTGTCGTCGGAGGTCAGCAGATAGCACCCGGCAGATGACAATTGTCGTTGGTCAGCATTGAACGTTTTAACTTCAGTGATCTCATGGGATCCGGTGTATCAACATGGCTACGCCCTTGTCCATCTATTGGGTATATGACACATCACCTTTTCCCCCAGTCTTGCTATTATGATCTATTAATGAATACTTACTCAGCAACAAGTCAGGATTTATTCAGAAGGATTTCTCTTGTCGAAAGTTTTGATCAAGCCAGTTCACTATAAACATTGTCACTTCCTTTGACACATGGAAATAGTAATCAAGACATTCATCATCATTTCAAATGGGATTAGTGCTCTCCTTCTGTTATGATTCCTGTGTATCAATTACACTTTTCAGTGAATGATCTGGTGTTTTCCCAGTGTGAAATGCTGCTGAAGTCTTCTCAGGTTCCACGGGGTCAGAGAATGCCGACGTTTCAACAGCTAACTCTGCCACCATCCTCAAGGCATTGAGTGTCGGGTCCAAGAATCTGCCGGGTTATATACCCTCTGCCCTGGCTCATGTCACTCATGATTGGCTGGTTCCAATCTTCCCTCTTCCTTCTGGTATTTCGTGGAGCACTAGTTTCCAAGAGTTGCTGAGGACGTGTCCTGCATTGCGATAATTTATGTGAAAACCTTGAGAAATATAGTACCTGATGAAATTCACATGCTTATTATTCTTTGAAACAACTAGACTCTCTAGAGAAAAGCAAGAAAGGGTGGCAGTTCAGTGGCTGCTACAGCTGGTCCATCTGCTGGCAAGACTTGTCAGCATCAATAATTCGGGCACCAAAAATCGGGACTGTTGATAATCCGGATTTGATTTTGGGGAAAAAAATCTCATGAAAAATAGTACATACATGGAGTACAGTATTTTTTCTATAATTACAACACGAAATATTTTCCTACATTAAAACTTTTATTCTTCTGCTCCACTTATTGCATATTGGGTTTGCATGATGGTGGCCTTCGTAAAATTTCAAAATATTCTGAAATTGATTCATGAAACAAAAAATTTCTGTTGGATAAAGATGACAGAATACAAAATGTACACAGAGAGAATATGAGACTTTTTTGGCTCATAGAAATAAGTTGATGAGTAGCAGTGTGATGTATGAGTCATGGTTCTGATTCTGCATTATAGCAGATTAAAGGTTTTGATGGCATCTCAGGATGAGCCCAAAATATAATATTGCAAGTAAGTGAGAATCTGTCAGGATTTCAAATGTTTCGCTCGCATGTCCAACAGGTGTCGCCAGTGCTGACCTTTCCCGTCGGGGAATGTACATTAGGGTGGGCCGAAAAAAGGAATTTTTTCCGAATCAAATTTGCCCTGTGCGGGAAAGTTGTGTACTGATATCAGGATCTTGTATGCAATTTTTTTTCCAAATCGGATAATATTAACCGCTGCCGCCCGAGCTCTAAAGTTTAAAATTTTGCGAAAATGCAGGCGGAAATGGGAAACCAATGGTTATGGAGAATAATTTGTTGCTAATACTAGAATATTGGTAAACATCAACAATAGACACATATTTCCAGATTACAACACTGAAATTTGAAGTTTATTTGACAAAATCTATGGCTTATACGATGCATAAGAATAAACAACAAATTTATAGTGCATGCAATCCGCACAACACAAGAACTTTTACAGGCTCCAAGCATCACTTCAAATAGGCCACTTTTGGGAGCCGTATTTGGGATAAATTAATATTATTTCGAATGCAGTTTCCTTGTAAATATCTCATACTTCATTTGGGTATTGATAATACATGAAAACAGACGGTAAAGTTAAATTTTTTTAAACTAACCTCAATTATGATGAAAAATTTTATGCATATTGAGCTTTTACCACAAAAAAATCAGTTAATCAAGGTAGGATAAAGGCACAGTCTGATCATGAAGTGTTTATTAAATAGCTCTTTGCTATTTTCGTGGAGAAACTGCCCAGAAGTTACTACGAGCAGGTGGCTACTATTGAGTTCCACCCGTGCCCCCCCAAACCACCCTTCCATGGGGCACGTTTGTAGGCATATGGCTATCACTGGTTCTTATTATACCTTGAACTGTGCTTTATTTTCAAATTTTGGTTGACGTTTTCGGCCTTTTATGCATGATAATGCCCATCCATGTTTGCTTTCAGGACTTCACGCGGATTTTGACGCCACCATAATCATTTGTACCATCCTTTCAACTGCTTGTGTTTGGCATGGAAATGGGGGTACCTTAAACAAAGCCCCTTCCTTCAGAATATCTCCCAAATCTTTGCTTGTGATTTCAGCTATTAATGTTAGTTGAGTTACTGCTATTGTTTTCCAGTCAAATAATTAGTTACTTATAATTCGACGTAATTCATTCAAAATTCATAGCTGGAAGTTCGAATTTCCTAAATTCCTTCTTTTGATTTCAATATTTTTTCGACGGCGATTACAGGGACCGGTTTTCTCTCATCGGCTAGCATTGCAAGGCAAATATTATCTGTGTGAGCAAAAAGAGCGTTTCCCTGAATGATTGAGTAAAGGAGTAATTTGATGTCTTGATCCATATAATTCATGAAATGTATCATGTTCGGGATATGCTTCGGACCATCCGTGCATAGTGGTCTCAGTTTTATCGCGAACCACATAGGAGTTTATGCTTTCATCACAAAAGTTGTCAATGTCACCTGCTCTTTTGAAGGAGTTTCGGTTGAAACATATAATCAAAGAATGCGAATTGCTGTAGTGGTCCAGCTTGAATGAACCATTTTCCCAAACTTCTCGCTGAAAGACTCTCCAGGCATTCTCCACTTGAAAAAGCACGCGGTCTCCTTGAGAAACTATCCAGATATCAACTAGAGGCGGAGATGCGAGTGCTGCAACAGCTCGTTGCGATGTACAGAATCTTTCACAGGTAGACGCAAATTTAGACAAATTTAAATTATTAATACCCACCTTTTTTTCAAAAAATCATCAGCATCACTTGCGTTGTGCAATTCTTCATCTGCAGACGTTTCTTCACTTAATGCTTTCCAAATCTCAGGAACTTCTTGCTCAGGTAGCGTGGAACAATCTAATGATCTTTTTATTCCATTTCCTCTTTAGTTTCCTGGACATCAATGGCACTGATAATCAGTTTTCTATCACTTATCTGGTCCTGAAGGAATTGACGTTCTAAAAATGACACTTTAGTGGTATTATCACAAATACAATCAGTTCCACTTGAGAATTTACATGCTGCAACATCAAAAAGCTGACACGCAGGACGAAGTAAGTCTTGCTTCAGGTCAAACAAAGTCTTCTTGTTGGCAGATCGAAGAATATTGCGGTATTTTCCATGGTATTGAATAATTCGTCTCACAATTTTCCTATGTCCTACAACCGTTATAGAGGATCTATCCAGATGTCTTCAATGGCATAAGCCACTGTCTCCGCGATTCCCAGCACAGATGTATCGGTATTTCCACTTTCTTCTTGAATGTACCGAGAGTACAAAAACAAGTTAATAATCTCCTCATAAGTAGGCAAAACACTACCCGTGAAATTTTCGGGTGCTCTAAATATCAGGCACTCCACTCCACATCTTGTAAGCTTTTTCGGTATTTTCGCCATTGCGTAAATCTTCTTGCAGCCAAAACCACAGTAATCTGCGCAATGTAGTTATTCACTCACAGCAATGAATACAACTGACTACCTCAAGCTTATGAAGTGAAATATGCATCTTGCCCGACAACGGATGGGAATCCCCAAGGAAAATAAAATATTGCAACGAATATGGTGAGTTAATAAGTAATGATAGTAACAGCCTGAGATGAGGGAGTTTAAACATCATTTACAAGAGTTTACAATGAGATATTGCCTATCTGAGAATGTCTGAGAATTCTATGCCATTTTATCACCGAAGTATTCACAATCAACTCATCGCTGGGGCCAGATAAGGAAAACCTCCGTCCCCGTCTCATTCATACTCTCCTTAGCTCAACCACTGGCCATCTTTATAATACCTGACTCACGTCGAACTAGCTGTACCTAAAATCGCTTAGGGAATAGTTAACTCCCAGTTTTCCAAGAAAGTGCCGGTTGGAGGAGCACATATATACGGTACACAGAGATAATCCGTTCATTAAGGGACTTATCGGTTTATCGTTTCCTACAGTGAGCCACTACCATTTATCAAAGTTCTTAGAAAAAGCTACTATCTTCTGATGAGTAGATCGTAGCCTTATCAGCCTTTTTCAACAAAAGAATTAGTTTAGACTCCACTAGTGTATGAAAATGTCTGATTCGTAGTATCTTTCCCAGCGCGCAGCTCGCTTTGTCTCCGAGTGAACACCCACTCCTTATGCAATCTAATTCACGAGCAATTACGACACACAAATTCGCTAGATTTGCGAAGAATATCTGCAGATCAGGTGGGGCAAGAACTAGTAATTGGATATTGCAGTATATTTCGAAGAAATTAAACGTTTGAATCACCTTTGAGATGAATATCAGGCCGTGATTCTTCGCCAGAATTTAAGTTAATTTCAAAACGTACCGCTTTTTCATCTGTTTTAAAGTATTATTTATAGCCAAATGATGACTGAGACATTTATATAGGAACTGCATTCGAAATAATATTAATTTATCCCAAATACGGCTCCCAAAAGTGGCCTATTTGAAGTGATGCTTGGAGCCTGTAAAATTTCTTGTGTTGTGCGGGTTGCATGTACTATAAATTTGTTGTTTATTCTTATGCATCGTATAAGCCATAGATTTTGTCAAATAAACTTCAAATTTCAATGTTGTAATCTGGAAATATGTATCTATTTTTAATGTTTACCAATATTCTAGTATTAGCAACAAATTATTCTCCATAACCGTTTGTTTCCCATTTCCGCCTGAATTTTCGCAAAATTTTAAACTTTAGAGCTCGGGCGGCAGTGGTTAATATTATCCGATTTCGAAAAAAATTTGCATGCAAGATCCTGATATCAGTACACAACTTTCCCGCATAGGGCAAATTTGATCTGGAAAAAAAAACTTTTTTTGGCCCACCCTAATGTACATGGATTTTCAATATAGGGCCAGTCATGCTCTTGATTCCACACTTCAATGTGCCCTGTTTTTTCTCTCTTTCCCAAAAATTGTATAGATCATATTTTTACATCCTGAAATTCTTAGTAATCAGGATCACCCTTTAAATCTTAGGTCCACTAGCTACCATTAAAATTATAATGAGATTTACAGTAAATAGAATTCTAATTTTCTCTTAGAGGAAAGCTGAGGAGAGGTTCTCAACTGAGGTTAAAAGGCTTTGTCATCAAGAAAAAAGAAAGGACTTTGTGTCGGAAGCATATCTCTTAACCCTGGGAAAATTCATTAATATGTTTGCAGTGCTTGATGAATTGAAGAATATGAAGTCCAGTGTGAAAAATGACTATTCTACATACCGGAGGTAGTATTGAAACTATACCTTTAAACAAGAGTTACAGCATGAGTCTCGTAATTTATTTTTGCATTTTAAATAACACTTGTGTATGTCTTACAGGGCAGCTCAATTTCTCAAAGTGATGGCTGATTCTCAAACACTTCAAGAATCTCAGAACTTATCCATGTTTTTAGCCACTCAAAATAAGATACGAGATACGGTGAAAGAAAATTTAGAGAAGATTCCTAACTATGAAGATTTGTTAGCTGACGTTGTCAACATCTGTGTTCAGATGTTTGAAAATAAAATGTATTTGACTCCAAATGAGAAGCATATGCTGGTTAAAGTAATGGGTTTTGGACTGTTCCTAATGGACAGTGAAGTGTGCAACATAAATAAACTTGATCAGAAGAAGAAACTGAAGCTGGAGAAAATTGATAGGATATTTAAGGTAAGCAAATTTTACACTTATTATCATTTATTGATCAGTGAATTTCCTCTCTTCAATTCCTTATTCTTTATCTTTTTCAAGAATTTGGAAGTTGTTCCCCTATTTGGAGATATGCAAATTGCACCATTCAACTACATAAAGCGTAGCAAGCATTTTGACCCATCTAAATGGCCGCTGTCTAGCTCCAGCAACATCAGCCCTCAGGCTGATCTGATGGTACACCTTCCACAGGTAAAGATTCTAATTTCTTGCTCTTCATGTAGGATTTATAATATTACAATCTCTTGTTCTCAGACTCTTCTCTTGTTTATTCTTCATATATTTTTTTATGATTCTTACCTTGGGTGCATCCCATCTAGTCTAAGTGCTATTGGGAAAAGATTCTCTTGAGTTCTGTGACTTTTGTGTGGTCTTGCCTTTGTATGGGAAATATATTTTCTTAAGGGTATTTTTTTCACTGCTGGATGTAGAAAATATGACTATATAATAACAAATTAATAATTTTTCATCCCCTAGTGTATTTGTTGAGTAGCTTGTAATTGCACTAGCTTACCGAAATAACGCTCATCTTTACTGTATCTTTTACACTTGCCTTTGAACATTTTTCCTTTAGCATGTTTCAGAACTCTCAGTTGATGATCATATTGCTACAAATAAAATCTTATAGTCCATATTTGACTTAAATATCTTGTGGATGTTGTTGATTATTAAAGGTTAGATTGACTGTTAAACCTACCATAAGGTGACACAGCCCTAAGTCATATGCCTATTTAATACCTTTCAAGCTGTTTATCTCCTACATTTAGTTTTCCTATGTGTCATTTCATTGTTCATATATGCAATTGTTCAACCACGAGACCTGAAATCAACTGAATAATGTTTTAATTTTATTTAAACTGAAACCCTCTCTGTTAGAGGAAGGCTAGTCTCGAATTGAATATTTTTCTCTCTTATATAGGTACCTTATAAATCTAGAATATAATAATATTGCATAAATTCACTCAACTCAACCTTTTGGAATTTACTTCCATCTCACATAAGTTCCTTGAAAGTGAGTGATATTTTCAGTACCTATTTATCAAGATGTATAAATATATAACCAGAATTCCAAGGTCCTTGAGGCTTGCAATTTTGACGATACTATGAATTTGTTTTCTGTAATGGACAATATCATCATCGTACAGCAGAGGAGAAAATTTCTCTTTCAATAACCTCCATTTATGGATACTCTCTATGAGATAACCTGTCAATGTTTCTCTCCTCGGGAATCAAAAACCCCGTTTCTTGAAGCTAACACAGTAGAAACTCAAAATTACGAAGTCAACGGGACCGGAAAAATCGACACTTCGTAATATCAAATAATGTATGAATGAGTATCCTTCTTGAAAATCGCAATGAAACTACCCTCCTGAAATACATGCATTCCCCAATGCACTTGCATGATTACGATGTTAAAATTCATGAATGTATCTATAAATGTGTATTCATGCCAACAGGATTCATAAAATTAAACACAACACGACTAACTTGTTCCTTTTCTCCATTGAGTCAGAGATTAAGCAATCAAGCGTCCTTTCAAAATTTTCAAGCAGTTCGGACTAGGCCTATGAAGACTCATTAGGGCATTTTTCTCTGAATCTCTGCTGAAAAACCAGAAACGTTAACGTGAGCGGTGAATTTACATTTTTAAGCTATGTATGTATACACTATGGAAGTGTACGAGTTGCGCAATCATTTGCAAGTAGATGCTATCCTTTCAATTACCTCCATTAATGGATACTCTCTATGGGATAACCTGTATTATTTCTCTCTTCGTGAATTAAAAACCCCATTTCTTGAAGCTAACACTGTAGAAACTTGAAATTACAAAGTCAACAGAACCAGAAAAATCGACACTTCATAATAATAAACATCGTATGAATGAGTATCCTTCACCAACATCATGATGAAGCTATTTTTCATTTTCCTGACATATATGCATTCCCACAATATTCTTGCATGATTTATGAAGTTGTAATTCATGAATATATCTATAAATGTGTATTCATGCCAACAGGTTCATAAAGATGAACACAACTAACTTGTACCTTTTTTCCAAAGAGTCAGAGATTAGGCAATCAAGCGTCTTTGCAAAATTTTCTTGTACTTTGAACTATGGAGTTTCATTAGCACATTTTTCTATATTACTATTATCCCTACTGGAAAACTTGTAACGTATGTGTGGACGATGTATTTATATTTTTAGCTAGTATTGATGTATGTATTCACAATGGAAGTGTGCAATCCGCAGGATCATTTGCAACTAGATGCTGCTCCGTATATAGAAGTTAGAGGAATAAATTTCCACTAAACGAAAATCATATGCTCTGTGTCAGGCATTATAGATTAGGCCTAAATTAATTTAAAACAGTGGAAAGATTCTCTCACAGATACTATGTCAAACATGTATTTTGTACAAATAATGATATGCATGTAAATTTCGCAGAATAACAACCTTAACCATCTTTCCGTGGTTATTTTATAGACAAAGGCTCTGAAAGGAGAGCTTAAAAAGGAGTTCATCTTAATGTTTACCTCCTTCCAAAAGTAGATTGTACAAGCCACGCACTTCAACGGTGATGGCTTGACAATTTCCTTTACACTTCTTTAGCTACTATCAATGGAAACATAAATCCTTAATTTACGTTTTTCACTGTGCTCTGTAAAAGCTGCAGTTGTGCCTCTATTCAAATAAGGTCACCTGCTCTTAATCCTTTTAATTTCAGGCATAATTTAAAGTTTCTATGCACCTAAAATTTATGGAATATTTTTGCGTATCGTTCTTCCTCTGCTTCCAATCAAGCGAGGGGATTTTTGTCTAAGCATTGCAGCTCCAGTTCCAGTCATGCACAAAGATGGAATCGGAAGTCTTTACTACTATCCTTTGCCCGTCACTGAGGCGATTACTCCTCTGACCTTACTCACCAAAATTTTCTGCTACAGCATTTCTACTTATTTTTTTAATTCAATTTCATGAATCGTTTTCACTTCTCTTACAATGTTATTCCTTTTCTCTAAAAACTGAGAGGTTTCCACATCCTTGACCATGTTAACACACTGAGCTCCTTGCATCAACACTCCTACCTAAAGATTCCAGTCAATTCGTGTCCTGCTTCTGAACTGGCTGGGTATCAACTAACTCCCACCGCTGATGTCCTCCAGGGTTCATCGTCCAATAATGCAAGGGAGAGATGAAAGTGCTGCTTTCTGCTCCCTCTCCAATGGCATGAATTAGGGTGTTTCATAGGATGGTTCTAATTATCATCTGGTCTTATGTGTATCTCTAACAAGGATTAGGCTACAAAACCCTCATAAGATTCTTTATCACTCTGAGGAAACGCAGCTGAGAAGCTCTCTTTCAGGATATTTTTTCAATCACTGGGTTGGAGCGAAAGGCAAGAAAGGTACACTATTATATGTCATAAACATGTGTGAGCGTATGAACGTCTTTTACCGTTGATTATGCATGTGCCTAGAACAAAACATCATTTTAAATGAATATGCAACAAACTAAGTGATCGTATGAACCCAGGGAACTCGTAGTTTCTCTTATTTTCTTGGCTGTTTGCAACGGAAAAAGGGAAGGGCAATATTTACTTACGAAGAAGAAATCCTTCCTCGATGATTACATCGAAATGCTCAGTGAGGACGTTAATGAAACTTGATTCTTTCGATGATAACTATCGTCAGCCGGAATAATTAGGCCATCAAGTAAGAATAGGTAATCAGTCTGAGATATGTATGGAGAGTAAAGCTTCCCTGTGTGATATGCATGACTGAATTTACTGCTCAAACACCATAGTATCTCTTCCGATGCTTGTGAAAACCTTTTTGAGCACACACATGCAGTAAACGATTACTGTACTAGGAATAACCCCCATGGATTTATGCTTGGGGAAAACGGGTAGCAAAAAATGACAGGGATCATAAAAGGAAAATGCTGGTCATAGCAATTAGTTTCTTTCAGGCGAGTCTATCTATACATGACCAATTTACATTTTTTTTTTACTCCTTGTTGGTAATTCTGGATTTGTGGCAACAAAGCCGATTGTATTTTTAGTCATATTAGTGCATTATTTGATGTACTGTTTTGCTTATTATTCAAAGTCATTCTAATGCATAATGTGTATGCCAATGATGAATGATTAAGAGTAGTGACGGGGTGAATCCAAAATTTGATGAATCCGAATCCTGTTTTTTTATAGAATCCAATCTCGAATCCTAATCCCAATCTAATCTTCCTCAATTTTATTAAATTCAAATCTTCCTTTTATTTGTAATTTGTTAAATAATGCTTCCTTTCTCGTGAATTCTCTAATTAAATGCAATTGAAGCTGAATCCTATTTTTTAAAGTAAATATTAAATGAATAATGGTCATATGAATGTCCTTAATTTATGCTCTCGCATAAATGAAGGACATGTTTGAGGGAAAATATAAAAAATGAGTAATTTCAAAAGTAAATCAAAGTTTAATTTTTCTTAAATAAAATTGAAAATTCAATGAAAACAGAAAATAAGTTTTTGTTTAGAAAATGCAGCATTTTCAGTCTGTCAGGATCTAATCATTTTTTTAATCTACGGAATTTCCATTAGTACTGAAGGCCGTTTCTGAAAATACTGTTGCTGGAGGAATGCAGAGGAACTTTTTTGTTAGAAATTTCAAATTGGGGAATTTCAAAGAATTCATTTGTGGACAAGAATTATTAGTTCACAATATGCTGCTTCAACATTCCCTACCATGGTATTTACGATTTAAATGCTAAAAATGAGCAATTACAGTATTTCTACGACTTACGCAGATGAGAGTTACATGGATCCGGAGTTACACGGATGTTCAGTTAGGCCAGTGACATGCTTGCGTTTCTCACCATTTCTGTTGCCACGACAGATTCATCCATTTGACGACCCGTGACTCATTGCCAAGCTCGCAAGAGTTGATGCCAAACTACGAGTGTTCGGAACGCCAACTCTAGTTTAAGACATTACATAGTTCGATAGGTGATATTTGATCATCGTGATGGTGAAAAAGTCTGGTGTGATTGAGCATCAACGTCTTTTTTTGGCGTAGTTTGACCTTCCCGCGTAAGTCAATGCATAGTTAATTATCTACTCCATAGATGATGCCTGTTGTCCATTACAGCAAAAAAAAAGAAGTAGAAATTCACGTAAGTCGAAACACCACAATCTTACCTATCCATTTCTGAACCATTAGCAGTGCCGCTTTCATGGCAGCAATTGGTGACTATTACAGAAAACGCCATCTTTTGAGAGGCTGTTAACATAATATGACAAAGCTGAGAGTAACTCAAATCCAATCTTTCTTTCACTGGATATTTAAATCTAAAATAAGTATAATTACCCAAAACTTTTTTTTTGCTGTAATGGACAACAGGCATCATCTATGAAGTAGATAATTAACTGCTAGGGAAGGGCAAACTACATCGAAAAAAGACGTTGATGCTCAATCACATCAGACTTTTTCACCATCATGATGATCAAATATCACCTATGGAAGTATGTAATGTCTTAAACTAGAGTTGGCATTCCAAACACCCGTAGTTTGGCATCAACTCTTGCGAGCTTGACAATGAGTCGCGGGTCGTCGAACGGATGTATCTGTTGCGGCAACAGAATCGCGGAGAAATGCAAGCATGTCACCGGCCTAACTGAACATCCACATAACTCCGGATCCGTGTAACCTGGGTCTGCGTAAGTCGAGGACTTTCTGTAGTTCTCTGCCATTGGTACATAGAATCTGCATGACCGGTATTCAAATCTGTAATTCATTGATTTGATCAAATCTTTTAACCTTGATTTCGATCGAATCTCGAATCCATGGATTCGATAGGATTTGACTGAATCTTCTAATCCCTATCCCAACCCTAATTAAGAGCCTTACTCTGGCAAGGAGGAACTGAAAAATGCTGCTATGATCCACCATTATTCATAAAAACGAACAATTTTTTTCATGTCAGGACCGAAACCAAGGTTCCTAATTTCCAAACTTTGTAATTACGTTATATCGAGTACTGTTTCATGTATTTAGATACCCTTTTGGTTGGGACCACATATTTTGCTTCGTAAAATCAAAATATCATAATTTCGAGTCTCGTAATTTCGAGTTTCTACCTACACCTACCCATGATGCATTTCCAGAAAAATTTATCAACCTCATATTAGCAATTAGGGGGCAATGTGTTGTAACTAATTTGTGTCCTGACTTGCCTTGCTCACTGCTTTCCATATTGCACCTTTTTGTTGTTGGGCAATCCTATCGGTTTGGGGTTTGGCTAACATTAATCACTAAGAAACAGTGGTCTTGGTTGCTCCATGGATGAAAAATGTATATTTGTTTCATGTTGTAATATTTGTAAAAATGATTTATTTTCAATCGTTAGATATCAAAATTTAAGGATTTGTATTAAAATTCTTTATATTTTAATGAGCATCGTAATTATTGCATTGAAAAGAATGTATTAATTCCGCTCCTCTTTCAATAGCAAATGATTTTCTGGTTCCAAACATTTACACTATTGGGAGAATTGACTATATTAATATTGGGAGATTGAATGGTGATGGATGGGTTTGAGGTGGGTCATACAGGTTTGTTGTGAGAATTCAATGTCGTCAAAAAACAGTTGAGTTCTGCATGGGCCTTCAAATCTATTACAGAGGGGTTAAAGTGGTTGTCCCTTATTGTAACTCATGCTTCCCATTTCATGTTCTCTCTAATGCCCTCCACATTCTCAATACATCCATGCATGCTATAAATCGTACGTATCTGCCTTGGAATGCATGTGATAGTGAAACTACCTCTGTGTGCATGCATGTTCTAAGATTAGTGTACATGTTATTTAAAAACGTTAAGATGCTTGTTTCTAAGAAAAGATTGAATGGACATGTAATTCTAAATTATTGTCATCTCCTATTTGTGTGCATATAAGGAAAATAAATTTGTGACAAAGACTTCCTTGCCAGCTTGGCTAAAATTCATTGTTTGTTCTATGCATGAATTTCATTCTTCAAGCAATTGCATTTTTCTACTGTACATGTGTTAACCCTGGTATTTTTTTTAACATTACATCAGGTACGCGAAGACCATGTTAAATACATCAGTGAGCTTGCAAGGTATAGCAATGAAGTGACCACCACATACAAAGATTGCAGGACAGATACAGAAAATCGTGAGACAGCTGAGCTGGCGTTGCGTGGCCTTCAGCTTCTGTCAGAATGGACTGGGATCGTGACAGAGTTGTACTCATGGAAACTCCTTCATCCAACAGATCACCATCAGAACAAGGAATGCCCCCCAGAGGCGGAAGAATATGAAAGAGTGAGTGCACAACAGATTCCTGTACTATTGAATTGGTATTCCTCGAAGTATAATTGGAAAATATTAGCTAAGCTGCTATTTGAAATAGTTTTCCCCTTATAATGCACACTGCCATCTTATGGACCCTGTATGATTCTCAGCTGGTAGTTATTTGAGAATTAAGGATGGGTCGATCCCTGTTTTTTTAAATCCCAAACCTGATCCCAATTCCTGTGTTCTCGATTGTTGATTCTGAAATGGTACTCTAATTGCAATTTTTGAATATTTACATCTTGTCATAAGCTACAAAATATCAATAGCCATGCTAATAAATGCAATGAGCTACAAGTTTATGGTTTGTTTTGAAATCTTAAAACAAATGGAAGATGAAAATAATATTTTTTTTATTTTTCTCCTAAAATAATTTGGTGAAGAATACATATTAGATGACGAGGAATTTCCATAGTAACTGAATTGTATATTTTTCAAAACAGATGGGAGTAATGAAGATAGTAATTTGGCTTTTTCACTTTTAAAAAAATATAGCAGAAAGCACAACAGAATAAAGACAACTATTAGAATTAAATAACTAATGTTCAGCATTCTTAATACTTTTAGGCATTATTGTAATTTTACTTTCAGTTTTACTAAAAGTACTGAAAATTAATTCATTTTATTTAAGTTGTTCACTAATATTATTATTTCATTTCCATTTTCATCATGTTTTATCTAACCTGCAAAATTTTACACTCATGTCAATCTAATGTAGAGGTTAAAATAATAGAAATATTAACCACTCAAATATTTTATTTGGTGTTTAACAATAAAGCTCATTCTCTTTCATAGTTTAATATCTAGAATTACAATGTTAAGTAACTGAATGCTAGGTCACATCTGTCAATGCAACACTCATAACATTTTTCCATTTGTTTTTTCATTTCATTGATTTGTCAATAAAAACAAGAAACTAAAAGCATCTTCTAGTCTTTCAACACGAGGAAAATGTTAATATATTATTATTTTTAATATCAGAAAATCTATAAATAAATATATGTTCTACTGTTGTGATGAAAGTAACTACTCTGGACGAAAACGTAAATATTTTGCATGTGTCGGAACTCCCCCCACTCTGTGGCATGTTCGAATGGTGGTATTGAAAATTTTGTTAGTTTAAAAGAAAGGGACATCAGCTTCTTTCCCTTCACAATGTTTTTGAAGGTTTGTAGATTTTTAATTTCCATTTTCATGCATATCACAAATATATCGGTGTGTAAATAACAAGTATACAGTAGAGTGCCAATTATTCATGACAGGAAGGGGA
Organism: Platycnemis pennipes; assembly: GCA_933228895.1. Lineage (NCBI taxonomy): Eukaryota > Metazoa > Arthropoda > Insecta > Odonata > Platycnemididae > Platycnemis > Platycnemis pennipes. The sequence continues at coordinate 112,411,085 of OW121855.1, read as the reverse complement.
AGCCTGATCGGATAATCGAAAGTGACTGATAATCCGCTCATGATCATTTTCCAGGTAGTTTTGACTTTGGTTTCTGTGCCATGCGTTCTCCTTTTCTTTTATGTCTACTCCATTGAAGTACTCATTGTTTGCAAACAATTTCATTTGTCGGAAAATAGTTCATAGAATTTATTTCTCCAAAACATTTCAATAAGTATTTACTTCATAATGATGCCTGTTGATTACGTAAATTGAATACGCTCCACCAATTCACGGAATGTTAAGTGGTGAATCTTAATCACAGACATGCAATTAGTCCATTTTTTTATATACTGCCTACTTCTGATATTTGCCTAGCAGTAAGTGTTTAAAGCTGTGATCGCAACATATATTATGCTCATCGCAAGTAATCTGAGGCTATGCCAATTGAAAAAATTGCATCATATTTTTTAACTTTGAGCCTCATATTAGGGTGGTTGAAGATGCTTGTCTTTCGGGATTCCCTCCGCGTTGGTCCATGGTTGCTCGGACAACAGTTTCACCGGCGTTGCAGTCGGCTTCCTCAGGTCAGTGAAGTGATGTGCAGAGTTTTTTGGCCGTCTTATATATTCATCCGTAGGGGATAGGTGAAGGAACAGGATGAATATATAAGACGGCCAAAAAACTCTGCACATCACTTCACTGACCTGAGGAAGCCGACTGCAACGCCGGCGAAACTGTTGTCCGAGCAACCATGGACCAATGCGGAGGGAATCCCGAAAGACAAGCATCTTCAAGTAAGACAACCCGCGGAAGCCTACACAAGGATTAGGGTGGTTGGTGCATGACTAGGTACTGTTCATGTGAGTGGTCCGAGTCCAATGCCTACACCCCAAGCTATAGCTGACCTAAGCATACGTCTCTTCTGTGGTGATAAGACGTCACTCCTTGGGAGTTCTGAGTTCCCCAACCCTTAGTGCTTACTCAGCCTGCTCTCGAAGTAAACAAGTCAAGGTTGCAGACCAGCCCAGTTCCCACACATGATGCCACAGATGCTATAGTGTGTGCGCATCATGTGTTCAAGCATGGTAGCGTGTGTGGCATCATAAGTTCTCGGAAATGTCGAATGTGATGCGCTTCCTATTTAGCAGGGGTTGGAACGATTTGGGACGACATAAAAAAGTCCTCCCAAAGATAAAAGATTATGCTGGGACGAAACAGGATGGAGAGAATAATGGAATAAGATATTCAGAACGAAAAAAATGTTGGGCTGAGACTGAATGAAAATCCTAGAACTAATTGTAGCAGGACGGGAGGAGATGACAATAATGAGATGAAATATTTTGCGGAACAAGGGAAACGAAAATTTCAGGAAGAAGAAAAATTTAACAAGAATAAAGCAGTACAAAGTCCTTTTAAATTTTCATGTCTGTAATGAGAAAAGGAAAAAGAGAATGACCCATTTTTGCTTTAGATAAACATAGGAAGTATCAAAGACGTCTTAAGTGAAGATAACTTTATTAGTATTTTCATTGTAAAATTTAAGAAATCAATCAGGGTAAATAAAACTTGTTTGATACCGAAATCAAAACAATCATTCTAAGATACAGGGCGAGACTAAAAAATTTTTGGGATGAGACGAGACGGAAATTTTGGGAGGTAAAAATTTACAGGATGAGACTAAAATTTTATTTAGAGAAGAATTAGGTATTTCGATTCAATTAAATTTCCGACTGAAACTTATCAAGTATAAAATGGCCGCAGAAGTAATGTAACGTCACCCACACGGAGTACACAAATATTGAGCAGTGGTTTAGGAGACTCATCATAGTACAACAGTTTCTTGTGCGTGATTCGATTCCCTCCTGCAGGAAAACCTGTGGTGTGGGCAAAAGTTAGCAATATTATAGATGTAAATATGGCCGGACACTGTCTGTGTGAGTGAAAAGAAGCAAGAGGATAGGCTAGGAAAGGGAGAGTGGGGGCAGGAATGGGGGGGACTTGTTTAGGGACCGATAAACAGATAATCCAACGATCGATTAACCGACCGTCAGATAATCGGCACTCTACCATGTATAAAAAGTGTCCGAACTCGCCCCAACTTATGGTACTTCTCTTTTTTCCCTTCATGCACTAAAGAAATGAAACTTGATTTGCCATTGAAGTTGACTGCTTGATCCACAAGAGTGATTGCGTACAGAACTTACTCTTACACCTGGGAAATTTACAATCACGGAGATTAAATTTTACAGAATTACCATTTTGGTTGGTTTTTATTAGGGATGTGTCGATTCTTGATACCTATTCTCGATACCACCGATTCTTGAGGATTGGTATCGGTATTGAGAATCAATCGCCTGAAGTAATACCGATACCGTCGATACTAGGGATGGTTGGATCGGATCCACGGATCTATCATTTTACTCGGATCCGGATTCAGATCCAAAGACACAGTAAAATCGGATCCGGATCATAGATTTTAAATTTTCGTGGCTTAGCGATCGAAGAACCCCCCTGCGGTACTAGGTGCAGTAGATATTGACGAAGAGAGGTTGTGTAAATATGGCCATGAATTTGGATGAAAAATTTGCAACTAGAAGCAAAATAAAGAAATATGACTTTTTTCCCCCATTACTCCGGCATCGCGAGAAAAAAAATACGTAAATGTGGTGCAGGTAGCCTGCATTCGCCGGGATCCGGCCGCCGTCGAGAATTAATAGTGTACTAAAAGAAGTTCGATCTCTATCTCAGTTTAATATTTTCTTTCAGTTATTGCTTCAAAAATGTTAGCATTCAATTTGAAACTCTTACATGTGAATACTCACTTTTTTATGCTTTTATCGTTTAAATAAGATTTACGAATGAGTAATTCAAAATTTAGGGATGGTTGGGTTGGATCAAAGACCCATGGATCTTTCATTTCATTCGCTGCTGAAATCATATATGAATACCATAATATCATATCCAAATCGGAAATTTTTAAATGTTGCGGCTTAGTGATCGATGCACCTCACTAATGGAATGTAGGTACGATAGATACTGACACTAACTCGGGTCACTAAATGAGATAAAAAAATTTCCATGCTACTATCCCAGGATAGTAGCACGGAATCTATCCATGATGTATTCCTAGAGTAAGGCAAGCAGTCAGTTAAAAAAAAGTAGATTATCAGAAATTTCATAGTCTTAGTCAACAAAGTAAATAAAAATAATAAAATTTGGCATTAGTGAAAGTGATTGGAAAAATATTTTATTACGGAATTAAAACCATGGAAACAGTACATTAACTTGCAATGTATTTTTGAGAGATGCATTTGTAAATCTAGTTTAAGCGATAAAAGTTCAAAATAGTCAATATTCGCATACAAGGGTTGTAAATTAAGGATAGTAAAATTTTTGATTCAATGGCTGAAAGAAAATTTTGAAACATCGATAAGAATCGAACTTCATTACCTGCAGTACACTACCCCACTCTACTAATATCGGCTTACCCCAGTTCAGAGAATGCAGGCTCCCTGCATGTCACAATACTTTTTTTCTTGGAATCCCACGCAAATGGAGAAAAAAAAGCCGAGACACATGCATATTTCTTAATTTTCCGTCTAGTAGCATGAAAAAAGGCTCATCTCATTTCATGATCTGAGCTACACAGCCTCTCCTTATGAGTATAAAACTCACAAATTCCATTTTAAGGGTTATTATTAATAAGACATTGCAAAATTAATAGTTTAGCAGCTTGGAATATTCTATTATAATTTTTTCATCTTAAAAATGGAATCCCCAGATATTCCATAAATGGAATATCCTGACCGCATTAAACAATTTTTTGTGTTTCTAAAAAAAAGAATTTGGAAGCATTCAAGGATTTGATTTACAACAGCAACCCAAGTTAATGTAAACCGATTGTGCACTGAATTAATTTTAAGTTTTTGATTTTGATTATTATTTAATATTCTCTATTATATTATTCTTAGCATGTGGCATGCTCAGAAGTCTTTTTTGTATAATGATATTAATATCTTTCTGGATAGAGGGTCATACAGTATGGACAGCATCACTTGGATCTTACATTTCCGAAAATAATTCAAATGTTAATGAAAATGAAGTTATAATGTATCTTTAACTACCCTTTATAGAGTAGTTGTACAGTTTAAAAAATGTATTGTTTGATGAGTATGTGATAAGGAAAGTGAACGTTATATTAGAAGTAATAGCATATAGCTATTGCCTCCGTAAATCTTGATCCAGGAAAATATTACCCACACAGGTGATGGAAAGTTGATTTTTTCTACTATAAATTTACTTGTTTTTTTGAAATACAAATGTTGCTGTTTTTCTGTATAGATTAAAAATCCTAAAAGATTATGAACCATGGGAGTTTCTGGTGAAAAATGAAAAACATATTTTGCTCAGCAGGAAACATTTGTGACCAGAAACGTAATCGCCTTGATCCAGAGAGGCTAAAAATGTTGGTTTTTTGAACAAAAACCTAAAGTAGGCTCAAGGGTTTGTGTCATGACCTTTTATTCCTATTTCTTAATGTTTAAAGTTTGAATTATAATTTAGGTTAGTGTTTTTAACACTTTTATAACTAATTATTAATCATATTAAAATCCAACTCTGACATGACAGTCATGTTATTTTGAATCTGTTATGTCATTTTTTATCTGATACTTAACATGTTTTGTTATTTACATGGCATTTGTTTTCAAACAGTTTTTATATTCATAATGTCCTCATAGTGGAATATCAAAAGTTTTTTCCCTATGTATATAGTATATTCATATTTTTGTTTCGTAAAATTGTAATTTTAGATTTCATGGAACATTTAGTAATAATTTATAGGAGAACTAGGTAAAAAAAACGTATATATTGTGACAAACGGATTTGCGAAACACACATCTGATAGAGCAAGGGTATCTCAGAATCGTGGGTGACGTAGGAACGGGTAGATTTTTGGTTGGAACGATGGACGGAGGGAGGGCGTGGGAGGGTGGAATCTGGAAAAGAATCACACGTAATCATGGGTCCGACTTAGAGTTTAACATATTTATTACTTCAATTAAAGAAAACACGACAAAGAATGAAAATTAATAGCAATTGGGAAGCAGCACTCGGAAAAGGAAGTTAGTGGGGGGTGGAAACAGCTGCACTTGCAATTAAAAAAAAAACAACTTGATCCTAAAGAAAACTGATAACAAACAAAATTTACATATGTCTGCAGGGTTTAAAAAAATTCCCCTGCTACAATGGGTGCATTGAACACTTAATTGTTCCAAGATGGCTTGATGGAGGGGGGGTTGAAGAATAGAAGAAGGGTGAACACGTGGGTGGAATCTCCCACCACACCTTTTGTTGAATGACTTTCGTCGGACGGGACAGGCGGCGTTGTAAGACAAAAAACTCACGAATACTCGCGTCGGCTTTCGTTGAGTAAGAATCCTCTGCCTTGATGGGGATTCCCTCGGTGGATGATAGCGGGTGATCAGTCGTGGGCCGCTAGACGAATTCCGTGATGAAGAAAGGCCTGTCAAGGCGCAGCGTCTCCGTTGAAAAATCTCGCTGGATGGCCAGAGCTTGAAGTGCTCCATTGGCCAGAGCCTCAGGTCCACAGGAGCTGCACTGGTAGTCTTGTTCGCAGCCGATGTCAGGAAGCTTCTGTCTTAATGGCCGTCCGTCAGTCACACACCTTCCTTGTTGGGGGGAGGGGAAGGGAGGGGAGGGCAATGGCTTCTGGGTATTCCAAAATCAACACTACGCCCAAGTGGGCTCTTGACGATTTAACACTTGGAATAGCGCACGGGGTTCAAACACTGCGCGCACACACACATCGGCACGTCATAGATCAAACAAAACAAAAATAACACTTAATAATTCAATATAGGGGGGAGGGACAAAACGAGGGTGAGTGCTTCTCGCCAATCGGGAGAAAAAGGGGGAAGCGCTGCCGTTACAATGTGTATAGGTTGATGGTATCGGTATCGAGAATCGATTTTCCAGGAATCGGTATCGAGAATCGATAAACTTTGGTATCGACTCATCTCAAGTTTTTATTTCTTCAGAATCGATTTTGAAGGTTTTGATTCTTCGATTCTTGATTTCTCTAAGAATATAGAATCAGGGTTGACCCATTCTTATTGAGAATACATAGTTCCAGATTAAAAATATGGGGGTTAATGAATGTTGAAAGCTGAAATTTTTTTATATTTGCCTTGTTTTTGTAATTTGCAAGTTTTTACTTCGCTGTTTGAAATATGATCACGTAATAAATTTGTTATTCTTAGTTAAGCTTCTCTTTCACAATACACAATACATCAAGTGAACAGAATATTGGTTGAATAATATGCAGGCAGTTCAAGTTATGCAAGGTAATTTGAGAAATCAATAATGTGTTAAACAGTCAGAGTGGTGGTGGATTCAAAACTTAAAATGGTATTTGTTCATTTATGAAGTGGCAGTGTTACCACTTGTATGAGTCATCTTTTTTTCATTCTTTTATGTTTCCATCCTTAGGCCACTAGGTACAACTACACCTCAGAAGAGAAGTTTGCCCTAATTGAGGTGATTGCAATGATTAAAGGTTTGCAAGTTCTAATGGCTAGAATGGAGACTGTTTTCACAGATGCCATCCGTCGTAACATATATGCTGAACTGCAAGACTTTGTTCAATTATGTCTCAGGGAACCTCTACGGAAGGCCATCAAGAATAAAAAGGATTTAATAAGAAGGTAATTAATTTTGAGGTAATCTAATGGAGTATAAAAAATGTTGGTTATATATTGGTGGTTGTATATTGGTCATTAACTTTGAAATAACTTTTGATCAAGTGATTTTAAGATCCACTATTCAGTTTATAGATTGTGATTTGCTGTCATCATATATTCTGACAAAAATCTATTAGTTGTTTTCAACATTTCCTGAGATGTGTAGTAGATACTTTATATTGTGTTTAAACCTTTTAGTAGTAACTTATACTGTTGGTGCTGAGTGCTCAATCACTCACCTGTCAATGAGTCATTTTGTGAGCTTGATACAAATTCAGCTTTTTCATGTAATGCTTACAGATAAATTTATAGCATAGGTACCCACATAAAAAACTGGATTTGCCATTACTTTATAATTAGTAGTGGATGGATCATGAATATAGGTGATTGTATTTCCAATTTCAAGCATCAAAATTCAACTCTAATGTTTTGATCCATTGGAAAAAATCTCGTGAACCTAGTCAAAACTAATACTCCTTAAAATGATCTAATTCATCTAAGGGAGCTTACTTTTATGCATAATTAAACGCGACTACTTTTCAGTGAATTACCTCAGCTCAGGCAACTGAATGTTTATGATGGTGAATTTAAATAATCTGCCCAAGTGTTTTGCTTGCAAGAATAGGTTCTTGGTCCTTGTTGTCAAAAATGCCATATGTCATGCCATTGTCAATAATTTCGCACAAGCAGCATCTCTCAGTGGATGATCATGATATTCCTTGCTCTTGACACTCCGCAGACAAGGTTGAGATTTGTACAACTCAGTAAACTTCTGTGTAACTTAAGTCACTTCTGGTTTGACATGTTGTGCATAGTATTCTATAAAAAAAATTAATCAGTAAGAGATGACAAAAACAAAAGAAATGAGCGGTTTTGTAAGAACGAAACGCAGGACCCTCTTCCTATGCTTGTCCAACTTCAACTGAACTGAAACCTGAGCAGGTGTCGGATGAGTCACACAGATGACTCAGTCAGACAGAGTGAACTGTGCTGGTAGAAAGAATTGTTTTTCGATTCTTTTTGGCTCTACTTTTCAGGTATGGCCACCTGCAGAGATTCATCAATAGTAGGTAGGTAGTACCTCCAGTTTACCTGCGAAGGTCAACTGTACAGATATGTATACCTCTCTGGTATGCTGCTACGTGTATGACCGGCCTTAAGTGACTCAACTTCGAACCCAACTTATTGCATTACCGTCATGGTTTCCTATCCTGGATTTCATTTTGGAGTTTTTTCTTCTAATCCCTACAGGGTACCCCTTCAGTCATTATTCTTCCATTTTTAACTCTCTCCAACCTGATTACCCGCAAATCCAAAGCCTCGAATGCATCTTTCTCTCTATTTTCCCTGTCCATGATACATTTAGGTGTAGGTGAAGTGATTCTTATCACCTTAATTTTGATTGGCTGTGAATATTAACATCAAATACTCTTTATGTGACTTCTTGCAGTATTATCGTGTCTGTACGCGAGACCTGTGCTGATTGGCAAAGAGGGGTGGAGCCCCCAGGAGATCCTGCTCTCAAAGGAAAGAAAGATCCTGACAATGGTTTTGGGATCAAAGTGCCCCGCAGAATTGTTGGTGAGTGCATGAATATTCAAAGCCTTTAGGGGAGGAATATGGAGCCAGATCGACTCACTTCATCTATCTTTTCATGAAGACTGCTGAGAGGAGACTTCGAGTGTATCTTGTGTGGTGAAAATCTTGTCTCAAATTACAAATCATTCTTTCCTTTCGCACTTATGGTTTTCTATTGACTAGCATGGTGTTAGACTTCTTGCAAAGGCACAGCATTTTTAATCGAATACAAGACTATTATTTCTTCTTATCTTAATCCTAGGCATAATGATAGTAAAAACTGAAGCTTTGTTGTTTCAGTCTGACATAATTCAAAGCCCTGGATCATTTTAAGCCATGGGCAGTCCCTGGCCTAAATACCAAGATTTAAATGAATTATTGTACCACTTATGTGGTCATCATTAAGACATCCACAATAAAATCAGGATTCATGCACTACATCATGGCTGATAGCATTTGCTAAAAACTTGTTTACCCTATGATATATCATCTTGGAGTACATATTCATTAGGGTTGTAGCATTATTTGCTATTAATTTGGTGAAAATGGCATTTTCTCTCAAATATTTTGCTCATTAAAAAATGGAGGCAAATAAATGTTGGAAATTAGTGGAAAATGTAATTCTTGAACTTTTTAAATTTATCAGTGGCAATTGCCTTTGAATTGTTAAGCCAGATGCAATGATAATCTTCTGTGTTTGTTATCTAATATTCATTTAATATGTTATCTCCATTGCCTCCATTACAAAATCATCTGTTGTCAGTGAACTTGACTTTGTGGCCTCTTTTTGGCTATAATGCCACACATGAGTTCTCTTAAGTGAATGCCACCCATTGTGAGTGGAGTTTCTACAATGAGGCATCTTTCTTATTTCATTATCAGCTTTTCCCTTCCTTAAAATCATTGGATTTTGGTCTTGATATTGTCCGATAAGCAATGCTTTGCTTGGCTTCTGTATGAGATATCAGGAAGGTTCTCCTGGACTTCGTAATTATCTGTTTATTGGTGCCCACACTTATCTTAATTGGCTCACTCCTCACTGTAGTGTACAACAGCAATATGCAATGAAACAATCATGCATTTTCATCATCATCAAAACAAGAATCGAAATCTCGGCCCCTAGAAAAGAGATAGGCAGCAGTGTAGTGAAAGAAAACAGGCAGGAGCACGAACTCGTAGACAGACAACAGATTACTCCCTAATTCCTAAGAAAAAGCTTTTTCTGGAGAAGTGCCTTAGATGTATGCATTTGCTTCATTGAATTGGGTTTTTTTGTTCAGGGGAAGAAAATGTTTACGGGATAGCTCGCAGCGTGTGTCCATTAATGGAGCTAATTGAAGGAAAATAGATTCTTTGTTGTCCTCGTCTATTATTGAGTGTCCACTATTTGGATGAGTTAATTCCATAAGTTTCCATGTTCTGCTGGGGTTGAAAAACTGTCCGTTTTTAGGAGGCATCTGCTATTTAAAGGTGTCCGTTAAGGGAGGTTTCACTGTACTTATATTGTTGGCTACATTATCCTCTCTCCTTGTATGTAAATACAGTTGAATCCTGTTTCACCTTTTTCTGTGGCGAAAAGATTTTATGCTTAAAATGCGGACAAACATGACACCCAAACTATGAAAGGACCCTTGCATCACACTCAACATGAATGAATTATTAACCTAAAGATGGTGATCCTTATTTGAAATTTTGAAAGTAATTATTTCCCTGCACACTGACTTTATATTTTGAAAGTTAAATTCTTATTACAAATTGTTCAACTATTATACACGTTTGATATACGTTTTCGATACTCGGGTGAAATTTTGCCAACACTACAATCGCTGACTAAAGAATTTACATAGAAAACAAAAGTAGGTATTTATTTTATGATCTTTTAAGACATGCGATATAGTGTACGACACAAAGGCATCTTTTAAGAACACTTTCACAAACAGCGATGAAAAATATTAAACAATTTTGCCGAAGACAAAAAAAGTTAGAGAAAAAAGAGATAAAACTTTTTTCACAACTTTTTGAAAATGTTCGAAATTAGGAAGTGCCAATTTTCCGGTCCCACTGACTTGGTAGTATCAAGAGTCTGCTGTACATATATGCTACTATAGCAGTAGCATGAATCCGACAACTTTAAGTTAGCTGTTTTCTGAGGTGTATTTATAGCAATTTAAAGTGGCTTCTTTCATTTCTGCTTCTTTCCGGAGAAGGTTACCTGCCCGGTATATGAAACTTAATCATCTTGGGAATGCTATTGCCTAGAATTCATGCAAATTATAATAAATAGAACTTTCTCTGACGTTATGTCGATGGAGGCAGGAGATACTTGGTGGAACTTAATTGCACTGAACGTCTGATGGTCATTGTCAAGGTATTGCATCTACATGTATGCCTTGACAATGATGCTCAGATGTTGAAATTGATAGGTAAAATAAACTAAAATTGTGGAATCGTACTAAGTTTTTTTTCTTAACATGTTCAGTTTATCTGATGTACTCATAATTTTTTTTGCCTTTTAGAAAGGCAGTGTCAGAGATAATTTTTCCTGGTTTCTAAAGCTTTTGCTGATAATAGTCCATTGCATTGCTATGCCTCGATGCCTATTGGTGCCTCGATGTATTTTGAACTCAAGAAAGAACTGGAATGATCAGCATCCTAAGTGTCAAAAGTCGACATTTCATATTCAAAATACAGTGTAACCGCACTAGTACGAGTATGGCCTAATGCAAGACTCCCACCATTAGAAGAGATTGCAGGGGCACCATCAATTGACCCTATGATTGCCATGTAAAAAAATATGGTTTTTACGAGACCCTTTTCGTGTTGGCCCCCACCATTGCGAGTTTTTCCATCACCGGGCAACAAAGACCAAAAGTGGCCAACCTCTGCCATAATAATAATAATAATAATAATGTTTTATTGGTCAGTCGTATTCAAAGGATACACAGACCTCGTCAAAAAATAAAAAAATGTACGTACATATACAAGAAAAAAATTACAATTCATTAGAAAAGTTACAATTATGAAAAATTTCAATTACAGTTTATAAGCTGCAAGTTAAAATACCATATCACAGGTGTTATGTGTAAAAAACTCTCCAACAGAATACAAAGCCTGTAAGGCAAGCCACGAGTGGATCACACTCTTGAATCTAGCCAAGCTAGTCAATCTGGCTGAAATCGGTAGATGGTTAAATAGCCTGATGCCTAAATTATGCAGGGAAGATTGGGTTTTGGTCAATCTGCATTGGTTAAGGGATAAAAGATTATTATATCTCGTGCTGTAATTGTGAGTTGCACCTCTTGTCGGAAAGAGATCAAGGTTTTCTTTTACATATATCAAGACTCTATATACATACAGACTATAAACAGTTAAAATTTTCAATTCTATAAACAGTGGACGACAGTGCTCCCGAGATGTGGAATTAGTTAGTATTCTAATGGCCTTTTTTTGCAACAAAAAAACAGATTTTATGTCAGGGGCATTCCCCCATATTTCCAGACCATAGTCCAAGTGGCTGTTAAAAAAGGCAAAGTATATACATCGCATGAAATCAGGAGGGACTATCAAGCTTAGCTTTCTTAAAATAAAGAGAGCTTTGGAAAGCTTTTTGTTTACCTCAGTGATATGATAGCTCCAGCTGAGTTTAGTATCAAGGTAAAACCCAAGTAACTTAGTTGGCTTCAGATTACCTGGGGCAGACTTCAGGCTACAGATTAGCTTTTGAGTTTTTTCCCTGTTAAGTACAAAGCCATTAACTCTAAACCAATCATTAGCCAATGCTAGATGATTGTCTGCACTTCCAGCAGCAGTGGTAGTACTTTTGGAAACATCTATTAAGGTTGTATCATCAGCGTAGAGAATGGAATTTGAGGGTGTGCTGTAAGGTAGGTCATTGATCATTATTAGGAATAAGATGGGTCCCAGGACAGACCCCTGGGGAACTCCATATTGAGTAGGGAGGAAAGAGGACTGCACACCCTCCATTTCAACACATTGTTGACGCTGAGAAAGATATGATTGGAAAAGAGACAACTCAACTCCTGAGATCCCATAGTATTTCAATTTTTCCAGTAATAATGAGTGAGAAACACAATCGAAAGCCTTGGTAAGATCGCAAAGGGTTAAAGCGACAGATAATTGGTCTTCATAAGAGTTGTGGATGATATCGGTGATATATTGAAGAGCATGTGTGGTGGTTTTACCTTTTCGGAAACCATATTGAGAAGAGCTAAAAAAGCCACTATTTTCTAAATAGTCGTATAGTTGAGATTTAATAATTACCTCAAAGATTTTACCAATGATCGGTATCACAGAAATAGGGCGATATGAGTTAGGGTCATCTTTGGGGCCTTTCTTGCTTGCGATCTGTTAGCAATGCAATTAATATGAAGTGTTACGTATCAACTGCACATTATAAATCAACATCCGATTAATTTATTGTTAATATTGGTGGAAATACTGCAGCATTAGCAGCTACGAATACGTATTTGATCTTCTTTTGTTTCCCGGGTGGTCGAGAGCACACTCGCACATCTGTGAGTTGAGAGCATTTCCAAGATGAACACATAAGCCCAAAAACGCAAAACACCTAAGTGTCAGAAGGGAAAAATGGCAAGCTACTTAATTGTCTCTCCTAAATTTGTTTTCATATTTTCTTTCACTCTATATTTATCAATGTTGAACATTTTCGTGAGTTAATTTTATAATTTACGAGATTATTGAAGTTAGCAAATTATTATTTGTTACCTATAATTGATGTAATGTGATGAACGCAGTGCCATAGGAGTAGCGCTCTTAGTTTATTGTCTTTCAATACGTCTATATTCCTAACTATGTTTTGCTGCCATTATTGAGCAATTATATAAATTAATACTTAACACATTTGTTGGCTTAGGAGGGCTCTTCATTAGACCCATTTTTTCAGTCCTTTGTATCATACACCGGCACACATATACACCCAACAGAATTACTGTAAGTACATCGAGGGCCTAACCAAATCTTTAAAAAGAACTTATTGTGATACAACCGCTACTTCGATAAAATGGTTATACATGTTAAAGCATATTGTTTTTCAATTTGGACATTACATCATATGGAAGAAAATGCCCTCCAAAGCTGGATCCCTTCCACAGTCTCTTTTCGTCTACTGTAATATATATATGATATGTTATTCCCAATGGCTTCTGCGAAATGTCACGAAGAACATCAATATACTGATCATAAAAATTAAGACCAACCAAGGGAAAGAGTAAAGACTAATAATAAAGTCGATACAATTTTGATTTATCAGTTATGGTTTAAATTTTTGGCGAAACTAATCAAAATTATGGAGTGAACATTAGAAAATGGAATGAGAATTAGGAAAGAGTAGCTTGGTCAGTTGTGCATTTGGGAAAATGTTAAGCAATTCGAGGCTTTTTGCATATTTTGGAGCAGGTACGGTGCTCTTTGATCTATTGGTTAGTTAGTAAATTAAGTAGGGATAAGAATTAGTGCGAAAACTTTCCCCTTATTTTGGGATTTGTGCTCAGACTCTCCAGATGGAAATATTTCCGCCACTGCACCAACCCTATTTCTTGAAAATTGATGACAGTAGGTTTCATGGCGATTATTTACACCAACCCCAGTAAGATGATACTTCACTATAGCGAGGGTTTTCTTTATAGAGGTTGCACTGTACTTACATATAACATGATATTTAATGTAATTGACAGTAAATACAACCATGGGTCAATGAATGTGTGAAAATATCATTTTTAACAGCTATCTTAATGGAATTTTTTTGCCATTCCCCTAAAACACCCACACCATTGGTTAAACTAGCATTAAGTTGTAGGAATTCACTGTGGAATGATTATTTAAACATATTGAGTTATAACTAGAGTTTGATATAGCAAGTGAATTTTTGCCTCCCAAAATTTCTTGTCATATAAGTCTTCTACTGCATTTATGGCTATAGGTGATCTTAGTGGGTTTTGTTCTTGATGGGAAAATTAAAAAAAATTTGCCATATTTCCCACTGTTGTTGGGAATTCTGTCACCTAAGATGTTGAATAATTGTGAGGGAACAGTTTTTTGGCTGCATAGGAAGATCATTTAAAATATAATGTTTTTCAGTGGGATACCCTCAACTGTTAATTTCATTGTGTGTGTGTGCTTTTCTATCTAGAAGCTATTATGTTCTTTCAATGACATCACTTTGCTGCAGTGTCTGATAATCGTCTAAACGGTGATTCATAATGTGCCCTCAAACTCAGGTAAACCTTATAACAAAGACATAGGAATAATTTGAATGAAATGACCCTTTTTCTTCAGGGTGCGCATTAAATTTTTTAGACTCTAGACTCATTTCGGGAAAAAAATAATGTCCTAAATTGTGGCTGAGTTTAATCCCTACCCAATTAATGCTGACCTGATGTTGTTATGCCTGTTTGTCCCAGTGTCCCCATTAAAATGGGGGTTAATTAATGGAGAAGGGGGTACTTATGAAAGTGTTATGCCTATAGAGATGTGGTTTGTAGCTAAGGCCCTTCCACTATCCCCATATGCAAGGGACTATAAATCACTGTTCTTCCTTAGATCGTTAGTGTCTGATTTTCAACACTTTATCAGCTAATGAGCAAAAAATGGAAAACAGTATGATAACCAGGAGTTACTTAATTTGTTTCCTCATCCAATATGTGTGATTTTCCCCATAATAGTTATGCTTGAATTCCCATATCATTGCCTTTATTTTTTTGAAATGAAACTATGCATAGAGCCAAATGCTATACTTCATTTCTTTAAAATTTTATCTGGACATTTTTGGTTCTGAATGGACTGCAAATGTTAGAGGAAAAATATTTATCATCTGATATCTTTTAGTAGAAATATATACATAATAATGTATTGCTAAAAAGTATTACTTCATGCTGCTCATTTTCTCTACCACCCGACTTAGTTTGAGCTGAACAAGTACTGGTTGGGATGGTGCTAATTATCTTGAGCTTCTACATGAATTATATGGATGTTAATAGTTAACTTCCACTGTAGTATTAAAGATGCCATGTGTTTTTTTGAATTAATTTTACCATTTTCTTTAGAATACCTCTATTTTTAATGCTGTAATTGAATTTGGCAGCTTTCAATTTGCATTTTTAATTTGCATTGATTGTAAAGAAGACATTCCCCATTATCAATAATTTAGTAATACTTCAGCCTACTATTAGTTTCTTTTGATAAGCAGTTAAAATTTTACCTGACAAACTCTAAACTTCCTGCTTCTGCAGTTATGTTAGCTTTGAAAGATGTCATTTAAGTTGCATTTGAAATGGATTTACCTCAAATTATTATGTATATGCACATACCTCTTAGTTTCAACTATGGAGGACCGTGGTGAATTACTGTTGGAGTCTGAGGTAAACATGTTCTTCATTATTTATTGCTACATGATGGTGAAACTTCTTCATAAAGCTTCCTCTCTGCTTTAATGTTAAGTAAAAATACGTAACAATGAGGCAACTATTAAGGGGAAACACATGAATTCAAGGGGTGGGTGGGGGCCTTCTGGAGCACTCCTGGCACTTGGACCACTTTTGGGTCCATTTTGCCAACCCACATTTTACCTGCCCTCCGTATTTAGACAGGGGACAAGGTCACTGCAGTAGAAGTATGGAGGTATGGGTCACCCTTCCAACATTCATCCATGCCTAATGTTGCTTAACTTCAGTTAATTTGGAACTCTATGAGGGAGTTTTACTGTAAAGGGTTGTCATTGCACTGAATTCTATTAGTTTTTGAGGATGAAAAAGTCTTATGTATGATAATGAGTCAAAATATCCAACTACAGCCATTTTGGCTGATTTCTTATTGCTGTTGTCATGACTTCTATCATAAGATTTTCTGAAAAAAATGTTTCCTTGCATAATAGCTGTCATGATTTGCATAGTAAGTATGGGTATCACACAGACCATCAATTTGAAATTTATTCTGAAAATGAGTTTCTAGTGAAATTTTTTACCATCCTGGAGACTATAGGATCTGGACTTTGTTGAAGGCAAAATGAAGATTCTCCCAAAAGGATAATCAGTGCCAACATCATACCATGGCTGGTACTGGTAATGTGCTGACTCAATGCCCATCTTCAAAAATCCTGTTGGCTTTTTAAAAATGTATATTTCAGTTTATGACATTTTATCACTAGGCACAGGGCATTTTTTCTAGCTGATTGCTAGCCAAGTCACATCACTTAACCTTTTCACTTAACACATTGTATTTTGTAAAGCTTTTGATTTTTATTCAGTAATGTTCCATCATTGCCTTTTGGTTTACTTTTGTGTTTGCATTAACATGTATTCATGCAACTTTTGTGATGATTTTTCATGAAATTGTTTTAATTTGTAGATCTCTGTTGTCATTGACTGTCATCTATCTCCAGCCACCTAGTTGTTTTGCTTATGTCCACAGCTTATCAGTGCTGTTTCTGTCTCACCTCATCATTGTATTTTAATCTACATCTTTCATATGATCTTTTTAGCAGAGGGGGGCCAGGCGAGTGGCACATCAGGTAATCAAAATCTGTCAACTGTTGATTCAATTACTCAGTTTGATTCTGACATAATACCATAGTTGTAAAGTGCTGTGTACAACACTTGTTTTTTTTCTTATTTCATCCCCAAAGGGAAACAGGAGAGTACCTCAGGAATCCGTAGAAATGCAGGTTTGTTTAAAGTTAACAAAGGGAATGATCAAAGTAATTTGCTGTTATCTATCATCTTTGCTCTAATTTCTATGCTTGAATGTTTTTCCCCATGTCTTGCACTCATTTCCACTTCTACCAGAAGGCATTGAAAACCTGTCCTGTGCCTGTATCAGAGCTGTGCAGTGATTCTTTGCTTTTCAATGAAAGTATTTTACCGCTGATTTTTTTTATTGTTATGTAGCACATTTATGAATTAAAGTTTATTCCAAACTTGTGTTTTTTCGAGTAGTGAATAAATAACAATTAATGAATTTGCATATAATGTACAGTTAAATTGGTTTTATTGGTAAGGCACTGTAATAAAAAGCCTTTTTTTTTTTGAAAATTACATTGTATTGAATATCAATTACTTTATTTATCCAAATGCTACACCTACTCATTTATGAGTATTGCATCCAAGTAATTCAGAGGAAAACAAAATATGTAAATTTACTTACCTGCTCTAGCATGCTGATTTATACAATGTATTTTCGAATGCTGTGTTTTTGCCATTGAAAGATGTCTCTCGTAAAGTTAGTTGACCATGCCAATCATAACCATCAGTTACATCTTTATATTTTTAATATTTCAATTCACAGTTCCCCTATAAAAATTTGCACCTAGGTTTTTATGTAAAATTATAGTGGTAAATCTAATGTGGTGTTTTGGATAAATTCTATGTATCATGTTTTCTAATACTCATGTACCTTCCTTAATTCATAAATTTAAGGTTAAGATTTCATTTTCATTTCAGTTCATGTTTACTGCTTGATACTGCGTCAATGTTATCTTTACTAAGAAGCTTTGCAGCCAGCTCACAGCTGAAATTGCCTGGGAAACTGTCCTTGCTGCTTGCTTTCATTGTTTGAGCTTTGGATAATCGTAGATTGAAATGTTAACTGGTGTCCAAGTGCATTTGTAGTCTTGATATTGAATGTGAAATTATTCAGTTCTATTTAGATATTGCTATGCTGCATTTTGTTCACTTGTGGAATGGTGTCGTATCAATGTGATATCAGTAAGAGGATCATTGCTATGCAAAGTTGGAGATTCATCATCCTATGTTGCATAGCTAGTTGTTTGAATAAAATAGGAAAATGATTCAAGACATTTTGCAATGAAAGCTAAATAACATGTCACTTTTATGATTGTGAAATATGAAGTAGGTAGTGATCTGTTTTTTAAGTATCTGTGTCATTATTTTGCAGGGCCCTCTTCTACGCAGCTTTACATGGTGAGAACAATGCTGGAATCATTAATAGCTGACAAATCTGGTGGGAAAAGAACACTAAGGAAAGACATAGATGGCCAATATTTAGTTCAAATTGACCAGTTTCATAAGACTTCTTTCTATTGGAATTACCTGCTAAGCTTCAGTGGTAAGAGATTGTTATTCATTCATGTGTGTACCAGTGAATTTTAATAATTTTGTTGGACACAGATAATTTATTGATAGCTTATTGAAATTTAATGCTCATAATATGTCATTGTAGAGGCCCTTCAACAGTGCTGTGAACTCTCACAGTTGTGGTACCGTGAATTCTACTTGGAAATGACAATGGGAAAGAGAATTCAGGTATGTTTCTTGTCTACATAATTTAATTTCTTCAGATTTCTGCTCATAAACTCTTGATAACCACTAATGGCTTGCAATAATATGTTAACATGGCTTTTGCCATAAGCATTGAATCTCCTCTATTCTTTGCTTTAATGGAATCTATCACTAGCAATTGCACTAATTCATTTCATCATATATGCTGGTCAACTTGTAGTATAGACCACAGAATTGAAATTATTTTATCTACTTATCTACAGTTTAAGATGATTAGTGAAGCTGGTAAAAAAAGTGCAGAGATCAGCTAAGTCTGTGGAATTCATATTATGTTTGCTGTGTCAAATATCCCATCAAGCTTTTGCATAATGCAGTGTAAGGAAAAATATATTGTTGATGAATGATAATAATTTCACTTTTCTACAAAGGTCTATTATCCTTTGGTCATCAACATGATTTCCTTCCACTATATTTCGCCAGATGTGTGTTACCTTCAATGTGAAGTGTACTTCTCTCTTGTGGAAATTCACATTTGCTTTTTTCCTACTCTATGCACATGAAGAGAAAGTATTGCTTTTGTTGATACTTTTTGTTTAAGAGTTCAGTGGAAATCAAGGTTCTCATGATCATGTTTTGGTTATTTTGGAATGATATCTCGTGTGTGTACATGATTGAATTATTCGGCACCGTAGGGCATAGGTTAGCTTAAGTCCCGAATGTTATGTGTAGCTTTTCCAAACTGTGTGAACTGCAGAAATCAGAAACCATGGATTCAGGGGTTCTTCTATGTCATGCAGTTTAAATTTCAATTTGTTTGAAAATTATCTGAATTTGATAACCCGTGAAATTCTACATTTTGTGAAATATTTTGGTCTTAATTTTGCATGATCATGCAAGATCAGCCTGGCAGTGGCTGTGAACATTATTTTTTACCCCGACATTTTATGCATATTTAAAGGTCTTAACTATGAATGTCCAATTACTGTTATATGGTCCATAACAAAAATTAATTCTTATCTTAATTAATTAATAATTAAGCATTATGCATATCACTTTATGGAATTGTATTGTTATTGAATGAGGTAATTTCTGATAAAACATTAAAATTATGTGAGACTGAGTCTACCACAAAATTCTATCTCAAAGAGAGCATCCCAATGATAACTATTATTTATGAGAGCCTTTCAACTGTATACCTTTTTTATAATACCTGGGGTGCTATTCTGAATCTGAGGTTGCTATTTCAATATCTGAAGCCTCAAACCCTATTACGGATCAGAGTGGGCCATTAATTGCCCTGGTTTGGGTTGCTACAATAAATCCCACCTCTTCCTGTGTGAGAACTTTGAAGTACAGAAAACAGAAATTCCCACAGTCATTGACAAGCAATGTTTCCTGTTTTTAAAGTATATGTGTAATTTATTTCCCTGTGTAGAAAATCTGTGTATTCATCCAGCTTACTGTATCTTTGATGCAAACGTGTTACTCTCCAGTTTACATTTACCTGTAAAACTACCAAGCCCTCATAAAAATTGTTCCAGTGCTGTGCCTGTACTTGCTTTAAAAACTTTTAGCTATAAATAGGAATTGGCAACTTATCTTTGTATAAGTGACCAAATCAACTCAGAGATTGTCTTTTATTGAAAAATGTATTCATAAGTAATATTTGTGTGGTGCTCGTAAATAGGTTAATGAATACTAGATTATTAATGATGAATTGGTAATGCACTGATATGAGCAACCAAATTCATTACATTCATTTATTTATAACAAATTTTGAAGCAGTGGAACTTATATTTATTATTTTTTCATTGTCAGATACAGTGATTGGCCCATTGTTAGCCATAAATATTCTTACTATAGTATGCCGTATGGTGTATGATGGTAGCCAGGGAACTCATTTTATAACTACACCATTTGCACTTAAGGAAATTGAAACCATAGTGGTTTCTGTACCCTTCAGGATTTTTGTTTGGGAGTCTTGCTGCAGTGTCATCTCTTAAGGCCTGGTTACATGATACATTAACATGTACAAGTTCATGTACATTTGCGTGAATGGTTTCATGTATGTTTGCGTGAACAAATGGATGAATCAGTGGTTACACTTTGCATGGAACCGTACATGCATTCGCACAATTTTCTAGGTACGCATTTGCGATTGTTGATGTTTTCATCTTTACTAAGTGCAACATTCAAATGGTCAAAGACAACAATTCATGATTACTACTTTTTAACAGATCAATCTTTCTCAAATTGAGCTTTTGATTTACAGCTGTAATTTTCCGTGGGGACACCTAGTGGCATATTGGAATAAAACGTAAGCTAGATATTTACGGTCAGTTTTTTGGTAGTTGGATGTGGGATTGTGTTTGCGTGCGGCTCGGATTTTTATATTAATATTTTGACCTCTGCTTCGTTTGGTCTTTGATTTACTATTAGACCTTTGCACCTCATAAATTACCCTTTCGGACCCTTAATTGACCTCTCGCCTTCGCTGGACATTTCTCTCCCGTTTTCGACCCTGGCACTACTTGGACAACCCGAACAGAACGTTTTGACCAACTGTTTAATTTTAATTTTTGCCTATCTGGACACTGACAGTGCATCATTTCAGTGTTCTGCCACCAGATGTCTCTGAATCACAAAAATGTACAAGTGCATGAACCAAATTAGAACAGGTTCTATTTTCTGTTCTCGCATTCATTCATTTGTACATTTTGGTGTGGTTACACGGTGAATTTTTGTGCTCATTCGTGCCTTAACTTTTACATGTTAATGTATTGTGTAACCAGCTTTACGCTTTAACCAACCTATTTAGTTTTCTAAATAGTAGTCTACAGGAATGAGTCCTGGTTTTGGTCCCAAAATGCAGTACCATAGGCTACTCTATTTGCGAATTCTCATTGATAAATTGACATTTATGCCTCATGAAATTAGATTTATGTGCGGAACCTCATACTATTTAGGACAGGACTATTTTGGACCCAATGACTCATGATGAAAATACAAAGTCCCAGTGTTTTCAATTTTCAACCCTAAGAATCCACTGCTTGTAGCAAAACTCAGGGTGTTGTTGTTCAAGGTTTAAGTCCATACTCATTGAAAGAATCTTGATTAAATAACATTATTTGAGTTTTAATGCTTTAATTTTAGTGTTTGAAAGAAACCAATTCAAAACTAAATATATAATACTTGGACAATATTCTTTGGTATTTTTTACTGATGTTAAGAAATGTGTCTCATCTGAAAACAGGACAAGTTTTTACCTGTGTGCTAATGCTGACTAAAGGTAAATCACTTGCAAAAAGCTGGAAAAGTAACAGACCCAGTTATTGCTATATATCAGTAGATTTCTTCCATTGTATACCGCTGGCGTCAGGTGGAGAATAAATTCCTTTGAAATTATTTATTGAAGTGGCAAATAGAAGAGAAACGGCATTTTCTGTGAACATGATTAATGCATGGTGATGCTTTGAAACTGGTGGTACATTTTTATGGCATTTACTCTGAAATCGGTTTGGGGAGATTCAAATTCTATGGCTTGTACGTTTTATGGTGGCAATCAGTGACACTTGTGTGACACAGGGGAGTGTAAATGCTCTTGTTTAGCCCATATGGTTGTGCAGACAGTCAAACACAAACCCATCAGTGAAAGACAGTTTCCCTAAAAGAGTTTTCCTCCCCAGAACATGATCTCTTTGTGTCATATTAGGCCTCACTACACATTGCAACCATGAAACGTGCTAAGATGTCCTTATTTATTTGCATTTTTTACAACATGGTGGATATCTAATTTTATTCCTTGGCATTGGGATTCAAATACATTTGAAATTGATGATTGTTTTCTCTTATGGTGCTAATGGTGTTGGTGTCCGTTCTATTGCTGTAGAAATGCACTGTGAGACACCAGCATAACGAAGAGTGCAGTGACCTCATCACTATGGAGAAACGTATACAGGTAGAAAGGCAATGGAAAAAGCACAGTCCAGAGTGTTAGTTTGATAGATAAACATGCAAATTACCTTCCCTTGTGCACAGTCCTCTTTAGTATTGGTATGAGTGGCAGTAGTAGATCTGTTAACTCTGGACTGGCTTGTTCTGTTTTTTTTTCCAATTTCCCTTTTTACATTATGAGTGAATATTCACTAGCATGATTATTGCTTGTCCAGTTTCGCTTTTTGAAATGGTGCTTTGGTATTTCTTTCTCTGTGTGCCTACACCAATGCTTTGCTTTGCTAAGTGTAACCCTGCTTTCTTCCTTCTGTATGTTTTGGGTCAAACATTCTATATTAAGGAAACTAATTAAACTTAAAGAATGGTGCCCTACATCAATGCATTTAAGTTCTATGTATACATATTGAAGATCCATTGAACTAATAAGATACATATGCAGTTTACTCCTGAAAAAGAATAAGTATTTCATGTATGACATATGTGGTTGGTATATCTTTATTAGAGAAAGCATTCAATTTGAAGTTCATGTTGTATTCCTGATTAGCCCTTTTATCTAGTTGTCTAATTAGGTAGTAACAAACACCATAGTATCACATAAGTGGAATTACTTAGTGCTTGTTTTAAATTACACAATTGAGGCACATTTTAATCATAAATTATGCATAAATGAGGCATATGTGTCATGATGTTTCATCACTATTGTCAAGGGTGACCAGATGCTTCAGGTAAATTGTATTAATGTCGGTGTATTTCATTCGAAGCAACATCACAAATGCACCTTAGTTTTCTACCAATTAGGGATATGCATTCAGTTATGAAAGGTGTGTTTGCACCCAGTAATGGGTTGTGAAGCTTGATTCGCATTAGTGAACACTTACTGAGATCAGGGGCAGACTGGGTACCCAAGGGCCCGGACAGGCAAACAACCCCTCCTTCCCCCAAAAACAAAATGTCAGAATGCAATTAGGTTAGCATGTTTATTGATTTAAACAAAGCAGTTCCATTTACAATTTATAACGACAGTCTTTTCAGTTCTTCTGATGTTTGAGTAAACATATCTACAATTTTATTTTTGTCTACATTAGAAGCTAACAGTCTTTCCACACTCTTAAAAACTAAATGCATCCTTTCATTTTACTGTCTGCAAATGGGTCCTAGGAAAGCAGAAGGCATTGAACTCCGGGGCCCCGGTGGGGATTCCCTCCGCCCACACTGGCCTGTCCACCCCTGACTGCGATGCACTTTCAGGTCGATGCTGGGCATTATGCAAGCACTTTTTGTTCATGTGTGAGCTCTGAACAAAATATAAGTTTCAAAATTGAATTTTTTTCTCCTTGTGAAGTTCCAAAGAAAGGGAGGGGGGGGGGGGGGGAAGAGAGGAGCATCTTCGATTTGCCCTGATACAGTAATATATCCTCTGGAGTGGTATTAGCTTCACAATAAAATTGCTAGAAAATGTTTGCTATTATTGCCTCCTAAACTTGATACATTCCATAAAAAAAATCTTAATCACAATATCCAAGTTTCAGTTGTTAATAGCTTATGCTTATTTGTTTTCGAAATTTGGCTTCGTCATCATTGGGTATTTTGAAGTGCCCACGTATAATTATTTGCTCCTGGTGGTGAGGAAATCGGAAGTTATTTTGATTGAAGGGTGTCTATGGGTGCCACTTTGACTCATTTTGGGTGCAACGTGCAATGTCTGAGTTCTTGCAGCACTGTGGAGAATAAGTTTGAATAATGCTTTGATGTAGTGAATAGCTGACATCATTATGATGTTTAACCTGGTGATTTGTTCAAGGGATATGCAACGATATTAAATTATGATATGAAAAGCATGTTGCATGATTCCTGGGTGTCAGTATTGCACTAGTGCTATTTTCTCACCTTATTCATGATACCGTACCTCTGAAGTGTTCTCTCCGGTTGGCAGTGACTTGTCATCCAATTTTTGCTCATCATTTGTTGTTAATGAGTAGATTAATTGAAGTACTCTTAGATCCTGCTAAGTTTCTCTTATATTTATTTTTGGGTGTGGAATATCGAACTTTTGACCTTTTGTCGTGATTTACTCAGCAACTTGTTAATTGAAACTAAAATTTTATTAGTGCTTATGAATCCTAAGGAGTAATTTCTATGACAGTATTGAATTGCATCATCTACTCACTTGGAGTCCACCAATCCATTGTAATAGCATCATAAACCAACTACATACATATATTGTTGTTCAATCGAATGGTATGTTTTTGTTCATTTTAATTTAATTTTCCATCACCACTGAAAACAGCACATGAGGCCTTTAGATCGGGGTATTAACAGCAATTAACAACAGACAAGCACACACATCAATGTCCTGAGTGGTGAAAAATCCACTCTGGTGGGACTCGGACCCACGGACCCTCAGGTTTGCAGACGAGGACTTAACCATGACGCCACACGGCCCGACATATGTACTTCAGTTTTCCTCTTTTGTGTTGTCATATACAATAAGAGCATTGTAACTGGATTCTAACTTGAGCTGCTATTCTCTCCTCCTCCTTTAACTTAGCATTTTTATATAGGACTTCTGGTTTGTCACTTTTGTAAACATATCTACCTTACTTACCAACTGGTGTTAAATTAACTCAGAACTGTCTGCATTGTCTTTCAATTAACAAGTTTACTAACCTACATATATTGATAATTTTTATGTAATTTTTTTAAAGATAAGAATATGTAAAATACAAAAAACCTAACTTCATTCAGTGGGCACTTGGCATAGGGCAATTGGAAAACTCAGTGATTTATGGAAAGGTACAAAAATTGTGTCTAGTAATTTAGCTTTCCTAATCTGAAATATTTTTCCATAGAATGACATTTACTTAGTCCTTAAAAAAGTTAAGCTACTGGATAGTTTGGAGCTATTTTGTTCACTATAGTCCTTTTTAAATAGTTTTTCAGCAGACAGAAACATCCTTGTGCATTCACTCTGTCCTTTTTTGAACAGTTATACAACTGGACTGGTGTGATTATCAAGCAAATGTGCATTCTCATTTACAAAACCTCATTCTGCATTGGCTTTGACCCATATCTGTAAGAAATTTGCCCCTACTATCATTTTCTTTCACTAATCTGTCAATCCTTTTAAAGAAGTGTAGGTTAAGTCGTCCATAAAGCTTCTAATGGTCACATTGAAATGATGATAGAATAGAATAGAATTTATTTCTAGAACTAGTCCTTTGGACTCTAGGTTCAAATGGGTTACAATTTATGGAAAGTTTGATTTTAACAATGTTTTTAGTATAACATCGTCCTGTCATTCAATTTACAAATGAAAGATGTGTAATTAGCCAAGAAAATTTAGAAATATTGACTTATTTTAGCCTTGATGGTAAATCCTTTAGATTCATGCTGTGAATATTGTTTTTTAATTCATATGTAATTATTACAACAGTGTATGGGGTAATACTTAAATTATTTCATCACATTTTTTTTACCTAATTCACAATCATTATGTGAAACTGTTTTGGGTTGCATGAGTGGCTCTCTTCTGTAATAATTTTCAAGTAATTATTTCTTTTGGGTTTCTGATAAAGAATATGTGAGGCTTGGAAATACACTGATGTGAAGCCGTTCCTGGGTGGGATTAGAAAATACCAGTGCAGACAAATATTTAGTGGACATTATTTTTAATTGTTTGATCTGAACCCTTTAAGACTTTTAGAAGTAAAGTTTGGCTACCAATAACGTCCATGACACATTAATTTTTAAGAATATTGTTGTATATTTATATAGTATACATTTCTGCATGTATTTGTTAAGTTTTTTTAAGGGTTTGGGATTATGATATGTGGCAGAGAAGGTAAATGAGTTGGGTAATACTCAGGGACTGAAGCACCTTGTGATGGGCTCCTGTACAGTGCTTTTCTCTAATTGAGACTCGTAACCTCCATGTAGCATTATTTAGTATCTATTTATCATAGTGAGAAAGCTGGATGTGGCATTTTAAATATTCCTAGGTAGGTACTTGCATCCTCTTATGCGATCACCCTTTTTTTGTATAGTCATCGTTTTTAATTGGGAGCATCTAAGCATGTAATGGTTGTTTTTTATTTTAATGTTCAGTTCTTAGAGCACTTTTTCAAATATGTCTTGACATTTTGCATTTGCTGTGAAGAATGATTTTGCAACTCTTAAATATTTAAAACTGATGTAAAATTTGGTGAATACTTGTTGGATGTTGCTTGCCCATGGAACTATAAATTTGTAATATTTGGTTTGGTGCTTGGAAAAGTATTGCTTGTCTTAGCTCTATATTAGGAAAGGTAATATATAAGTACTTGTTATATATGTAGAGTTCTAATTCCTCTTTATGATTTTATTACACTTGGTTAATAGTTTTTATTCATTTCAGTTTCCAATTGAAATGTCAATGCCATGGATCCTTACTGATCACATATTAAGAACTAAGGAGCCTTCCATGATGGAGTAAGTTCAGGATTATTTCATTTATATATTTATTGTTGAATAATTTTATCAACAGTATATAAATACTTCATAAATTGTTTTCTAATAACCTTGCCATTTAGAGAAATCCTAAAATAATTTTGCCTACTTCCTCAAACCACACAAGTGGGTAGGACATTGATAAATAAATATGTACAGTAGAACCTCATTTATGAAACTTTCAGCGGACAACCAAAAAAAGTTTCATAAGTGAGGAAGTTTCATTACAGCGGTTTCATAATAAGAGAACATGAAACCCTTTTCAAATGTCCAATTTAGTCGTTTTGTTTCATGGTTGCAGTTGCATGTTTAGATGCAGGCAAATGAAGCCTAATAATTTATTGTATTACAAGCAACTATACAAATAAATGTATGTTCATGACACCTAGACAGAAACAGTGCGCATTTGCAATCCTGAAATATTCTAAGATCTGTACCCAAAGTTGAATTTCTTGGTCTAATAGTAGGCATTCCTGGCACTTGACCAGCAGGGCCTAGTTTCAATTAATGTTGGGAACATTTTGTAGAGGTGTTTATTGTCAGTTCATCTTCTACATACAAGCACCAGCTTATGCAGGAGTATTATTTACTAAAACCTCGGCTGTGAATAATGGGTAATGTTTTTCCTTTACCAACTATTTTTCTTCTAAAACAGAATATCACTAGGTATGAACAGAGATCTAACCGAAAATAGTTTTAAGTATATTTTTAGGAATACATTTGTAAATCTAATTTAAACAGTATAAGTATAAACATGTGAGTATTCAGATGTAAGGGTTTGAAATTGAAGATGATAAAATTTTTGATGCAATGACTAAAAGAAAAAATTAAACTGCGATAGGGATTGAACTTGGTGCACCTCTTGTTGTGTGCCTGATGCCGGCGAATGTAGGCTACCTGTGTAACATTCTACATTTTTTTTCTCGCGATTCCAAGGTAATGGGAAAATAGTCATATTTCTTAAATTATTGAAACAGTGCATAAATGAAAATACGAGACTTATAATAGTCGTTGACGAAAACTCAAATTCGGCATCTTTCCGTAGGTCAGTCACTGAAAAGTCGTGTAAGTGAGGACTTTCCTACCTAAGGACTGGAAAAAAACGGTTCATAATTGAGTTCATCGTATAATGAAAAGTTTCACAAGTGAGGGTGGAAATACATGGGATCTTATGGGGTTATTTACTGGATCAAAAAAAAACTGTGTATAAAGAGGTCATCGTATAAAAGAGGGTTGTATATCCGAGGTTCTACTGTACTTTACTTGCTCTTGGGAGTTACAAAGCAAAATTTCATAATTTTCCATCGATACATCATCCAGAATACACTGAGACCTTTTAGTTTGATAAGGTATATCTTCCGAAAGAGGAAACAGATAACAATGCTGTAAAATATTTCTTATAGAATGTTCATTTCTACATTTATTTATGTAAATCAGATTATTGTCACCTTAGATAAACTTTTGCAAAATTTTATTCTTTTTTAAACTTTTCATGACTTAAAATCTGATGACCAAAAATTGTGCACTTTTTATTCTGTTCACTGTCAACATGTTAAATTTAAATTTCAACTAAATAAAGCCAATGATGAATTTTTATTTATTTCAAAGATTCAAAAGTTATTATGAAATTTGTAAAATTCTACTCTGAAACTGGTGATTCGACTGAAACGTGAGTGGGACCATTGCAGTTGTAAGTTATTCAGCATGAAGATTATAGAAAGTAGAGAAATATTAATTATGAGTATAACCTAACTGCGTTAAAATAGGTTTTCTTTGTCAGAAGTTATAGCTTCACATACTCAGGGGTTCCGATGTACCTACTCTACTTGACTGTAGGCCTTATTGAATTGTGCATCATTTACGTGCAATATGTATACCTTTTCTTAGTAATACCATTGTTCATTCTCACATCTGAGGTTAATATTCCCATGTTTAATCTTTAAGTTGACTCTAGTTTGTGATTAATTCATAACTGGACAGAACTTGAAGGTGTATTAACATGTTCTGCTCACTTATCAACATTTATAAAAGTTAATGTATTCATTGGTCCATAATTGGTAGTAGAGTTATTATATATGTGGCATTAAAACCAATTAATTTTTTTAATTTAACCAAGTTGTAGCTTTTAACTTCGACAGGCAACAAATAAATTGGCAGAATAACATTTAACGTATCAATTGCATTTCTAGTATTCAAGGTATTCAAAATTAGAGATGCTCAAAATTCAAGATAATTGAGTGATGATTTAATATTCGAAATCGATAAATCCACTATTCGGCCCTTCTCTAATAGATTATGTTATGAATAGAACCATACATTCTATTACACTTGCTACCTATTTACAGTTGCTTTTGAATTAAAATAACTGCAATAGGACAATCGAATGGCTGAAATCTACTCCTATTTTGCTAGAATAGGTATTTAGTTCCCATATTTTATTTCAAGATAATTGTTGATGGAGTCATAGGCATGAGGTAATTTATCTTAATACTGTGAGCGGAAACTTTTTTTCTACTTTGGTAAATTGTTATGTTAGGCAGAAATAATTTTAGCATGTTTAATTGCTGAGGAAGATTATGTTCAGGCAGGTATTGAAAAGCATTCCTGCCTATTATCTCCTATGCCTATTATCTCCTATGCCTATTATCTCCTATTGGTAGAGTCTGGATGCTGTTAGGTAACAAAAAAGGTGTGTCAGAGGTGTAAACGGAGATTTCTACCATAGTACTGATTTTCCTTTTTGTCATTTATTAAGTCTTTATGACTAAATTAAGCCTTAAAAATTGTATGATGCTTAATGTGGTAGTAAAAGTAGTCATTATTGAAAATTAATATTATGATAATTGATGTTATGTGCATATTTTTCAGAATGTGTGAGAGAGTAGTGTTTTGCAATAGTCTCAATTATTGGAGTGTACAGAAGTTTAAGATGTTATATATTAAGATATATATATTCTCATATATATTTCCTTGGTGATCTTTAACCCCTGCCACACTCCCTCGCAGTGGCTTGCAAGGTATCACGTAGATGTAGATTGCCTCTTTAGTATTTTTTAGGTGATAGTCTTTTAATTTTAGATCAGGTATTCACTCTTTTGTGGTGTAGATGAAAAAGAATGAAGAATGTCTTAGTGTGGTTTATGTGAAGTTTTTTTAGATTTGTTCTCCTGGTCCTATTCACAATAGCTTGATTTGCAGGAGTTTCTTCCAGGTTTAAGGTATAAGCAGGTATAACATAGTTGTTATCGCGTGTATAGATTACTATTTTAGCTTTGTTTATGCCAGTTTGTTTGTCCTCAATGTACTGGAGAAAAAGCCTAAGATGAGAAGACAACAATTATCCTTGGGGAACAATCCAAGTAATTATTGACTTTGTGATTGTTATTGTACCATTGATCTTTAGATGTTTCAGTCAATGGATTGGCTTGTACTGTAGAAAAAATACATGACAGTGTTACTTTTCACTTCTTTGCTACCCATGAGAATTGATCATGGTACTTATGTGACTGAGTCAAAGAATTTAGTTTTGTTTTAGGAAAAATCCATGTAGATACTTTTTTGTCAAAGCAGGCAAAAAAGTTATCTGGTTGGATCCAGGAATGGTGTGAACAACCCAGATCTGGATCAGATCCAAACCAGATCACTGCTAGTGTGCACTGCAATGTGTTACTTAGGGACTGCTTTTATTTAAACATGTTGCATTAAAGCTGCAGTAGTACTGACCTCATTGATGAGGGACTCCGGACTAGAAGAGGGGCCAATTCCCTTCCCATTACCACCTGTGGTTCCCCAGAAATATCTGGTGCCTAAAAAATCTCACAGCTTAGCTGAGCATGTCCAAATCTGAAATCTCAGTTGGTAACTGAATGGTATTTTTTGAAACAGTAAGTAGTTGTGATGATTTGAAATTATCCTTGCTTTAATCTTGAAAGCTTAAATCTGTATTCGTCGAAGAAGATAAGCACCGATAAATGCTTCATGATTGTATTGTCAATGACTTTAGACTTTTGTGTATGCAAAATGGAAGATTCTTATAGTTTTGGTTTATAATTTCACTTGCGGGTTTTGTTTGTGATATTTCCATAGCTCAATTATTTTTCATTTTATTTCAGGTATGTTTTGTATCCTTTAGATTTGTATAATGACAGTGCTCACTATGCATTGACTGTTTTCCGGAAACAATTTCTATACGATGAAGTTGAAGCAGAGGTAAACCTATGTTTTGACCAGTTTGTGTACAAATTAAGTGAACAAATCTTCGCACACTACAAGCAGCTTGCCTCAAGGTTAGTGTAAATTATCAATTGTTGGCTTCTTTATTGAAAGGTCTTCCAGGGTGGCTACCCATAGATAACTAAGATGAGCATTGATATTATCACACGCATGTGAAGAGAGTTGCATGCCAGAGGGTAACTCATTTACACCAACTTCTGTGGACAAGGTTCCAATTATTGGTCTTACATTGTGAGAAAAGTTCCTTGTCTATAATTATAAATAAAAATGTTTTTACTCATTACATAATATTTTTGTTAGCATTGCAGTCATTTTTCAAAATTATTTTGGTTGTTACCTGCTCATGAATAAAAGGACGGCCTACTACCAAATGTTGATGAAGACGATAACTTCACTGCTGCTGAAAGAAAGAAAGGGACCAAAGATTTTACTTCATAAAATCAAAATATCATAATTTTGAGGATCGTAATTTCAAGTTTCTCCTCTACATGCACAATCTTAGAGTCTCAATATGAATAGGCACTTACTGCATACCGTAATCATTTAGTATTTAAGAAATGCTATGATAACTTAATATGTTGAGGTTAAAGATATTAATTTTGTTATGGAAGCATTCTGGGCCAAGATAAAGCACAAAATAAAATTTTGTTTGCCAGTAAATTATTTCAGGGGGTTTGGTAAATGATTGCTATTCTCCAACAAACTACAGTAAAACCTCCGTACAACGAATTTGTTGGGACCGAAAAATTCATGACTTCGCTGTAGGGGGTTTCGGTGTACGGAGGTGATATGCGGGTTGCATCATCGCAGGGGCACCCAAGTGTTCCGTGATGTTTACGATGCAAGGCGTGTAAATTTCTTAATCTTGCTTTATTCACCTTTCCTACAGCGATGATGAACAGTTGTTATTATTTACCATCAAATGCCGTGGCTATCACCTCGTGATTTTCAATCTGCATATTTCTAATTGAAATTATTGTTTTTCTCGTCCATTCTGCTCTACGCCTCATTGCTTACTTTAGATACGTTCTGATATTAAAGGAATTCCAAAATTAATGCCTGTGGATTACGTATTTTTAAAGTGCTCCATAATTTTTCTGAATATCTAGTCGATATTATTCTTGGAGTGCAATAATTTAAGTCAATATCAATCGGCAGTTTTATGCAGCAATTATGCTTGAGAGAGTACATATTGCCATTTAGACTTACGAAATAAAATGCATTGTTGGAATTGAAATTGAAATCCCATTGAAATACTGGTAAATATCTATGTTTGAGACCGGTATATATTAGATATCGATAAACAACGATGGAAGTTAGGTGGGGTGAGTTAGTTACCACGAGTAAAAACGTGGCAGTTGGCAATGCCCTGAGGTCACAATGGCAATCTCAGATGATAATGCATATTGATGATGCCTTCATAGAAGCTGGACACGATCGCTATTCTGTTGGCACACCCGTTCTTCGGTGCCAAAACGCAGTACCATCCTCGATTACGCCAGGTAATATTTGCATCCACGCCTTGTTGCCGTTCATCCAGTAATTACCTCTTCATACTTGAAGAAAATTTAAATTTAAAACCAGGTTTGCCCTTTTTCAGTCCTTTGCAGAACGTCTCTCATTTTAAAATGTGCGCCATTTGCAGGCTAAAACTATTAAACTGGAATAAGTGGTCGCTAAAGCAGAATCACATGAGTTAAATATGTCTTACGTTAGCAATTAAGAGAATAAAAACACGTAAAAGAACCTGAGCCCAATCTTTTCGCGTCTTTTATGACATTAGAAGGACCTCTTTCTAAACCAAGTATACGAGCGAAGATTGCTGTTCTGAAAACTCTAGTTGCACCAGTAATATTGCATGCTAACAATTTGGAATGGAGACGTTTTGAATTGGAGGCAGCAAGACTAACCTAGCGCACGCACTGAAACGAGTAAGAGGAAAGACTGCATTGCCAACTAACCCCTCCCAAACATTCCATACCAAAATGCCTATTATTCAATAAACTTCCCCTCCGAAAGAAAGAATAACTACGCCCATACTCGCCTCTTTCTCTACAATGCTGCTGTTATCTACCCTCCCCTTCTCACGTTCCTTCGGGGAGACCTCCCTCGCCCATTCCACTCCTCAATGACTCCCCTTACCCTTAACCGAAAGCTCACGTGTTTCCAATATATCGTGGCCCAGTGGTATGCTGCTCTTCAAATAGCCCAACTGGTTAGGCACACAGACAGAAGAAGTACAATAATTCCTGTAATAACTAATCCGGTTTTCGATTTATCTCTCCTTCACTTACCTCCTCACAAATATTAATACAGGACCATCTATCATCCTTGCCGTACATATAGTCAGCTCTCGTGCGACTTACCTCAGCGGAAACATTCCATATTGCTTGAAAATGAGTATATTTCAGGAAGTTAAAACAAATTTCAAAAAATTACATAGGTTTGAAGCAATTTTTTATTTATAAATATGAAGCGGTAGCTGTTTTTAAGTAATATTAATTTAAAATTATTCTATTGAAAATAGTTTTCCAAAGTTGTCTGTCTCATTTCTTTGCTGGCTGCTTGCTCAACCTGTCGCAGAATCTTCAAATTCTCTACTCCATCTTCTGACATTAAAAAAACTCGCTCCAAAACATCTATTGCGTCCACCACTTCCTTCCAACCGGGTCGCACTACGCTATTGCTGGGCTCTTCTCTCTCTTCATCGCTCACATCCTGCGTCTACGCCAATATTTCGGGATCCTCATTGTCGGCAAATACAGCGATATCATTATCAAAACTCGCATGCTCTTCGAAAGATACCCCTTCAATGTTTAATAATTGAGCGACTTCACCCCATTCCTCCCTCTCCTCCGGCTGTGGGTCGTCTTAGCCGTCCATCTCTCCGGGAAAGCCTGCCCTCCTGAAGCAATTCGAGATCGCGCTTCTCTCTACTCCATCCCTAGCAACACACAGACGCTGAATGGCTTGCAGGATGTTCCACTTCAATGACTTGTTGTCTTCAGTGTTTCCTAGTCTATTTAGAAGATATTCGACTAGTTGCCGTCGATATGCGCAATGAGTGAAAACAAAGGACACTTGACGTGACGCTGAAGGCATCTGTTCGATGACATTCGATCAGTTGACGTCTCCAATGCATACAGCGCTGAAGATTCATTGAGCCTAACTACTTTTTCGTCGTTTATTTATTCATTCATACCAACGGCAAATCCATTACATTTTGTACAGTTATCAAATAATATATATGTATCTTAAAGACATCGTTGTTGATCCTATTTCTAAAATAAAGATTTTTTTGTCTTGAATTAAGAATTTTAAAAATTCCCGACTCAGACCAGAAAATCATGAATAATCCACGAACATTTCCCTGCATTGAAAATTCACGAATAATTCCCGATTTTCCAGGTTTTCCCGGTCAGTGGACATTATGATAAGGGATGCTCAATGGGATATTATCGAATTTAATTTAAAAAGAGCTGCTCCGCGGACTTTCTGTCAAACCAGTTCGACTTGTAAACTGCCTAGGCGGTTCAGAGGAGCGCAAAACTGCCAAGCGCTCCTGCTTGGAGCGGCACAAAGGTCGGAGCGGAGCAATAGACGGAGCCACACGGAGCGGAGCTTTGGCTTCACTTACACATTTCTTATGGTGGAAACCATCAGAGTTGACTATGGCCTTCACCGAGCCAGAGCGTCAAGTTTCCTTAATGCCATCCGCTCTGTAGGTCTCAGATTTGAACCCCTTCGAAGATCGGAGCAGAACGTTTAAGACGCGATACACTCCGTTGCGGTTCTACTTCCTGCTTATTACGTAAATATCGATGGGAAAAACTACCTGTAAATGCAAAATACTGCGTTTGTTCTCAGTAATTCGGTCTAGAGGGGCACTTTTCATGTGTTGGGCCCATTCTCAGACTTCGTTGTAGGGAGTTTTCGTAATTAGAGAGGTTCGTTACGGGAGGTTTTTTTGCGTGCATTGTCCATTGGAAGGGTCCGGGACCGGGCCAATGACTTCGAAATAGGGAGGTTTCCTTAAAATTTCGCTGTATGGGGGTTCGTTGTAGAGAGGTTTTACTGTACTTCCTCCATTGTGTTGAGGTCAACCAAAACTCCAAATGAAATCTCCTCTAAAGTCAGGTCCTCTGTTACTGTTTGATGTTGTAACATAAAATGACGTTGGCACTGTCACATGAACTGATTAAATAATTAGTAGACACTCTTGTCCATTATTAAGTTAACACACGAAATATAGAAAAACAACCTAAAGGTAATTGTGGTGATTATCATGTTGTGCCCAATTTTCCATGAAGCTAAAAATTTCAACATACTACTGCATTAAAATATCAGGCTTAGCATCTAATCTGTAGCCACTTAGATATGTTATCATTAGTGTGACTTCTGCATGTTTAATGCTCCTCTTAAATGTATTTAACTTAACTTTGTTTCCTTTCCTTAATGAGTCAATCCTTATCTAATGCTCAGTACTTTTTTTACAGCATACTTCTGGATAAAAGGTTTAGAGTTGAATGCATGGCACTTGGGACATATTTGTTACCCTATCCAAGAGCAAATCGATATGAAACGCTTTTGAAGCAGAGGCATGTGCAGCTTCTTGGTAGATCTATAGATCTGAACAAGCTCATCACACAGCGCATCAATGCTGACATGCTCAAATCCCTTGAATTGGCCATTAGTAAATTTGAAGCAGGGGACATCACTGGAGTCGTGGTCAGTTAATTTCCGGAATCTCTATCTATCCCTATGTATCTCTAGATCATCACCAATGCCTATCACAATTGACTCTTAATTTTATTGTAGGAGTTAGATGGTTTAATCCAGGTTAATCGTCTGTGTCACAAACTGCTCTCCAAGCATCTTGCCCTCGATGAGTTTGATGCCATGTTCCGAGAGGCAAATCACAATGTTTTGGCTCCTTATGGGAGGATCACTCTTCATGTTTTTTGGGAGCTGAATTATGATTTTCTTCCCACTTACTGCTACAACGCTGCTACAAACCGGTATGTGCTTCATTTACACAGTTTTTTTCTGTAGTGGAACTTTATTGGAATAAAATACTAATATTAACATCATTGCCTGACAGGTTTGTAAAATGCAAACAGATTTTCTTCACCCAAGCTGTTCACAGAGACAAGCCACCTCAAATGAGTCACCATTATTTATGGGGTAGCAAGCAGTTGAACCTTGCGTACAGTACAATGTTTGGGCAGTATACTGGTGAGTCTTACTTGTAGAAACATTTTTGTGGTACATAGTGCATTTGTGCTCACTGCAGCGATGTTTTACAAGATTTTCAATGAAATCATTAGAAACATTCCATTCATTCACAAATAAGATTCTTCCCCCAATTAAAAGTGTAGACTCATTAGTGATTCACCATTATTTTAATTATTCTAATCATTAAAAATTACAGAAAAATGATATTGCAAATAAAATTACGCCAGGAAAAAATTATCTTTATCGGTTAAGAGTTGGGTAAAAATAGCTCACAAATTTGAAGCTGTTCTCTAATCAGAAAATTTATGTGTAATATTTTCAGTGATTGGATATTACTTGATAATATTAAGATCACTTGTGACCTCTATAGCCCTTTCACCTCTTTGTTTGCCCTCTTCCTCTAAGGAAATAAGCAAGCAATTTTAGTCAATCTCCAGTTATTTTTTGTTATTGATACACCCTAGAAAATGTGAAGTAAAGTAAGTTTGAGAAGTGAGAGTTAATCAAATCAATGTTCATGAGGCAAAGTTATTTTCTCCTCCCTTGCCTCTGTTGGTATTAATTTTTTCAAAAGCTTGCACCCGGTGGGAGTCTCTTTTTTACTACTTTGATTTTTGGCTGTGTTAATGGATGATGGGAGTCCATAGTTTCTTGAAGTGTTTGTTTTGTTACTGTAATGCCCAGAAATGGATCAATGCAACATCAATTACTTTGACATTATTTAAGACCTAAGCATACTGCTTGGTTGCCTTCCATGGCACCTTTTAGCCTCATAGCCAGGTAGTGTCATTACCTGTATTCATTTTGGTGTAATTCCCTGGCATAATAATGGCAAGCAACACATGTACATATTTGGTAGTAAGAATGGAACCTTTCCATTGGTCAATTTATGATGTGTCACAGTTGTTTATTGTATTCATCATTGGTCAACAATCCTAGGATTGGTCTGATGCAGCCCTCCACTTGATTCTTCTATTGGCCAACCTCTTCATATTGACATAGTTCCTCTCTTTTACATCCTTCATAACTTGCAACATATACCTCATACAAGGCCTGCCTTTTCCATTCTTCCCATTCACTTTTCCCTCGACGATTGTCTTCATCAGACCATCATGTCTTAAGATGTGGCCTATTAAGTTGTCCTGACTTCTTTTTGAGGTTTTCAGTAGACATCTCTTCTCTCCCACTCTTCTTAAGACTTCTTCGTTTTTCACTCGATTGATCCATTTTATCTTCATCATTCTTCGGTAGCACCACATTTCAAATGCTTCCAGCCTGGACTTCTCTCCTGCTTTTATTGTCCATGCTTCGCTGCCATATAGTAGAATGCTCCAAAAGTACGTTCTAATGTAATGTTTCCTCACTTCCACGCTTGTATTTGCAGCTGTAAGCAGAATCTTCTTCTGGTAAAATGCCCTTTTTGGTTGGGCGATTCTACTGGCAATTTCTCTTTTACTTCGTCCATCGCTGGTTACTCGGCTTCCCAGGTAACAGAACTCTTGCACCTCCTCGATTTTTTGTGTTCCTAGTTTAACATTGGTCCTGGCTTCCTTTCTCTTACTGCATACAAATACCTTAGTTTTCTTTTTATTGATCTTCAGATGGTATCTGGTCGTTGTCCTTTCCATGGTTGTTAGCATCTTATTCAGATCCTTCTCTGTCTCTGCTATGAGTGCTATGTCATTGGCGAATCATAGCATGCTAATGGGGTCGTTTACCAAATTTTTTTTGTTGCCGAATATGATAGAGTTTATAAAATAAAAAGACCCGTATTTTTCCTGTTTTGATCCATCAATTATTTCTCAAGTTATCGGCGTCGAAAAACATGTTTTTAACCCTTTCGGAAAAGTGGGTGTGGTGCAACCTCTGATGTTAATTGACTTCGTCCAATCACAACTGAGCCCGCGAAGCTACTTCGCCTTATCACAAAGGGGGGACATAGCTGACCCTGCCAATCGGAGCTGTTACGACAGCATCTGTGCGAGTAGACCTTCCGAGAACCCCCCTCCACTTCCTCCCCTTACCATAAGAGCAGTCAAGGACAGGAGGAAAATGATGTCAATGTTATCAGAGCAGCTTTTTTGGTGGGTGTCACCTTTTACTTATTTTAATTTTTGATTTATGAATAAATTGTTATGGTTAGAAGATAAATTTTTTCACTAAATTTCTTTTTTCGTTTCCATCTAACAATTTCGTGTGCATAATTGCGATTTCGGTTCCGAGTAAACGCCCCCATTTTCTCCCTGCGAATGTTTACTCCTGTAGACTTTTCTTTGACTTCTTGGATGGCTTTCTCGATGTGCACATTGAATAATATGGGACACAGTGCACAGCCTTGTCTCACTCCTTTCTTTATGCTTGCTTCTGTACTGCTGGGTCCTGATTTGAAAATGGCCACCTGGTTTTTATACAAGCTGTAGATAACTGTTCGGTCATTGTGTGATACTCCAATTTCTTTCAGAACCTTAAGCATCATGTTCCAATCCAAATTGTCAAATTCCTTCTCTACAAATGCAACCAGCATCGGTAGATTCTTCTCTATTCTCTTCTCTATAAGTAGCCTGAGGGCCAAAATCGCTTCTCTTGTGCCCTTGTTTTTTCTGAACTCGAATTGGTTCTCATCCAGGAACTCCTCAGCTTTTCGTTCTATTTTTCTATAGATGATTCTCGTCAATATCTTCAAGGCATGTGTTGTCAGGCTTATGGTCCTAAAATGTTCACACTTCTCAGCCCTCTTCTTTTTGGCAATAGGGATGATGATGTTCTTCTCAAAGTCCGTGGGTATCTCTCCTGTAGAGTACATGTCGAATATGGTTTTGTACAGCTGAGTAAATGTCTTCTCTCCAGCATTTTTAATTTGTTCGGCAGGAATATCATCTATTCTCGAAGCATTATTTATCCTCAAATCCCTTGCTGCTGCATCAAATTCTGATCTTAATTTTGGGGCTCCCAAATCATCCTTATCAACTTCATTTTCCTCTTCGATTACTTCCGCTCTAAGATAGCTTCCATTGTACAACTCTTCCAAGCATTCCTTCCATCTCTTCACTTTATCCTCATGTTCAGTTAAGAGTTCTCCATTCTTGTCCCCGGTGCTGTTACATCTTGCAGCCCGTTCCTTGAAGTGATTTCTCATCATCCTGTAGGCAACTTCCACATTTCCTTTTGCGAGGTTGCTTTGTACATCTTCACATAGATCCTTCATCCACATTTCCCTTGCTTTTCTCGCTTTACAGTTTATTTCATTCCTATTTCTTTTGTAGCAAAGTTGCCCTTCTTCAGTTTCCACATTTTTATATTTTCTTCTCTCTTCAATCAATTCTAAGACTTCTTCTGTAATCCATGGCTTCTTCTTGACAACTTTTCTTCTCCCCAGAACTTCATTTGCTGCTTCCTGTAGCCCAATTTTGATGTTCTCCCATCTCTTTTCCACTGATTTCACAGTCAAATCCTCTTCTATTTTGTTTTCCACCGCCTTTTGAAAGGCCACCCGTTGTTGAGGTTCCTTTAGTTTCTCTACTTGCCATACGTTCTTCATTAATTTCTTCAATTTCTTGAGTTTTAATCGGCATTACATCATCACTAAGTGGTGGTCACTGTCAATATCTGCACCCGGTAGCTTTTGCAGTTCTTCACCTGGTTTCTGAACATCTGCTTGACTAAAATGTAGTCAATTTGAAATCTTCTTCTGTCTCTGGGCATTTTCCAGGTATATATTCTTTTTGGTGGTTTTTAAACTATGTGTTTGCCACCACCAACTTGTGTTGTGTGCAGAATTCTATAAGTCTTTCTCCTCTCTCATTTCGATTTCTCAAGCCATATTTTCCTGTTATTCTTCCATCAGTGCCTTTGCCAACGACAGCATTGCAATTTCCTAAAATAATTAAGTTTTCTTCTCCTTTATGTGCTTTATTATTTCCGTGATATCCTCATAGACATCTTCCACTTCTTCATCTTCGTAGTCCGACACAGGCATGTAAACTTGTACCACAATGGTATCTGTAGGCTTGGTCTCAATCTTCACCATTATAATCCTCTCACTGTACTGCAGGAAGCTCTTCACGTGCAGTCCTACACTCTTCCTGAGCATTATGCCTACTCCAGCATTACCATTTTTTGATCCAGTGTGAATAATTCTATAACTTCCACTCCAGAAGTCTCCTTCTTCGGGCCATCTCATTACTCTGATTCCTAATATGTCCAGGTCCATTCTTCGAATTTCCACCTTAAGGTTCTCCAATCTCCCGCAGGTCCAAAGTGATCGCATGTTCAACGTTCCCACCCTAAAATGATCACACTTGACTGATGTACTCTCTTGGGTAGTCCCCACCCGGAGATCCAAATGGGGGACTATTTCGCCTCCAGAATATTTTACTTGAGAGGGTTTCATCACGTCATGATAAGAAAGAAAGGAGTGGAGTAGCTGTGACCCCTTGTACTGCATATAGTACTGCGCCTTCCACATCGCAGTACTACAGTCATTAAAGTAAATGCTCCCACGCCTGTAGTGAATGAGTGTCACTGTACCGACCACTGTGGTCTCCACCTTCACTCATGTGAAGAAGAGCTGCTGCCCTCTCCTCTGGGTTGCTAGGAAGCATAATTGTTGGCTGCTCCCATTGCCAAGTCATGACATCTTCACAGGTTTCGGTATCATTTAAAGGCCTATCTTACCCAATGACAGACCAATACTACCTCAGAGTGCCGCTGCTTTTTGTCCACGACTGCTTATTCGACGAGTAAACTCACTTATCTCACAGCTAACCTCTATATATACCTAGAGGTCAACCCACCATCCGCAACCCGGTGGCTTTAAGCTCAGCCCCGAGTTGTTTATTGTGCAGTACGTAATTATTCTCAGAAGCAATGTACTATTCCTCTTGTACATCTGTATGAGCTGCTTTGTACGAATATACAGACTTGTAGCCAATACATGAAGCCTCCTTATAATTGGTCATGTCTTGTTTATTGGGGAGATTGAAAGCACCTATGTATTTTATAAACCCAAATTGATAAGAAATTTGCATTTCATCGGCAATTCCACAGGGCAATTCATCAAGTACATATAATTTCCTCCGAGAAATAGTGCTCACTTACAATCTTTCAATAAGTTTGAAATCCATTAACATCTAAACAGCAAATATCTCTGTAGTTTAAGCTCCTTCTCTGTGTTAACTCTCTAAAGAACCTATGTTGTCCAACATCTACTGATATTTCAAATCTGCCAACAAAAGTAGTGATATTCCCAGAGTAGATGCATTTTTGTTGAGTGGCACTCGGTTATTTTCTTTTGCTCGTTTAAGCCTTCTAAAGGACAGTTAACTCCAAGAATAACATAAAAATAGAGTAAAAATGACACTCCATGGGAAGTCTCACAAGAGAAATTTAGAGCACTGTTCCTCACTTTTAGGAAAATGATAATTTGTTTAGACAAATTAAAATGTTAATTCTTGTGTAAGTGATTCATATTGTTATTCAACAGGGTTTGTGGGGCCTTATCACTTTAGAACCATGTGTCGCCTTCTTGGATATCAAGGCATTGCCGTGGTTATGGAGGAACTATTGAAAATTGTTAAGAGTCTAATCCAGGGAAATCTGTTGCAATTCACCCGGACACTGATGGAAGCAATGCCTAAAGTGTGCAAACTGCCACGATACGACTATGGCTCTCCAGGTAAGAACCCTTGTCTGCAATGCATTTTTTTAATTTTCGTTCCAAGTTTTAATTGTAAATTAATATGATTTAATTTTGTTCGTATGTTTTTTTTACATTTTTTATTGTCTTAGGTGTCCTTGGCTATTACCATGCACAACTTAATGATATAGTGCAGTATCCTGATGCAAAGACTGAATTATTCCATAACTTCCGAGAATTTGGAAATACCATACTGTTCTGTTTACTGATGGAGCAGGCTCTCTCTCAAGAGGAAGTGTGCGACCTTCTTCATGCAGCACCATTCCAAAATATTCTTCCAAGGCCCTATTGCAAAGGTTT
The DNA here is from genome assembly GCA_933228895.1 of Platycnemis pennipes. Taxonomy (NCBI): domain Eukaryota; kingdom Metazoa; phylum Arthropoda; class Insecta; order Odonata; family Platycnemididae; genus Platycnemis; species Platycnemis pennipes. Next base: position 112,368,612 of record OW121855.1, on the reverse strand, counting down.
GTTTCAGTGAATTTTTGGTGATGCAGTGCCTGTAAACTGCATTTCAGTCCTGCTCCGTTTCGAATGGGCACCCATTTTATTTTTCCATTTTTGTTCAGCTCCATCAGAAAAATGTTGCTTCTTTAATTTAATTTAGGGATTATGATGAAACATTTCATCACAATGAAATATTTATTTTTCAAAAATTAATGGTGAAGCTGTGATGAATCTTTAGTGTAATAAATCTATAAGTGTCTTGCAAGTAGATTTAATTGAGAGAACCCAGCTCCCTCTGAACTCATAGTTTCTCCATTTATTTGCTTTCTTCTTTTGCTCATCAATCTTCCTTAAAAAAAAAGGCTGAGTCAGTAAGCGGTAGCCTGTATTGGACATTAACAGTACCTTCATATCCTAAGCTCTTCTCACCTCTCCCCTCCATGAAATTTACCTCTTACATGGAGTTTAAAGTTTCTCATAGAGCATGTACCCTCTCTATTTGTTAGATGGTGAGAAACCTGAGACCAAGCAAAAGAGACTGGAAGCCAAATATGCAGCACTGCAGATTGTTCCAAATATCGAGAAAAGTGGCACAGCCAAGGTTGGTTTTTCCACATTTTTAGCGAATATCCTTAGTTGAAGTCTATGTTCATGTATTAGTTAGTGTGTGAGGGATGAAAAAAAGGAATAAAAAAACCTCTAATATTGCAAGTTGGGGAGTAATATTAGCGGTGTTCCCAGAAAATTACCCTTCAGTTTCGTGGTTGCCTGTAACCCATGAAAAGTATTGATTTCTCATACCCTTTTATAGTTTCAAAAACCATAAATTGGCCATTGAATGTAATTTTCCTGCGAAGAACGGTTAAGGAAGGCCTCATATGAGATATATAGAACAAGCATTGAAGGATGTAAAAGAGAAGAAATACGTAAATATGAAGAGATAAGCTGTTAGGAGAAACGAGTGGGGAGCTGCTTCAAACCAATCCCCGGATTGCTGACTAATGATGATGTTATAAATCATGAAAACTTAGATAAAATATACCGTTATTTATAAAAATTTTACTGGTTTGAAAAAAATCTGAGCTGTGTCAAACCAATTTCGGGATTGTTGATTGATGGTGATTTTTTTTTAATTTTTGATGGTTGAAATAATATTGACAGTGGGATCTCTCCTGAACACTTTCGTGGGTACAATAGAAAAAATGTATAGTGGTGAAAATGTGAAGGGTGGAAATGTTATTTGATGTCAAATAAGTATTGTGTTGTGATACAAGAGACTGATCCTTACATAATGGAAGTAATCATAGATTAGGTTTCCATAGTGTTTCCCTTAAAATCTGGGACATTCTGAGATTTTTACTTATAAAACCTGGGACATGTCAAATATAAAAATGTTGTGGTTATGCTGCTCAATTCATCAATACTCTTGAGCGAGTATTTCCATTTATTCTGTTTACAATGGAAAGGAATAAAATATCCTCTAGTTACTTATATCATGTAATATATCAGTGATTACTATTATCGACAGTCAATTGAAATAAGTGCTAATAACAAGAATAAATCAGTTTATTAATTTTTCACTGAAAGATACTTAAAAAAAAAGTGGGACTCTATGAATTATCCCGGGACTTTTTCAATAAAAACGGGACTATCCTGGTAGAAATGAGATGGAAGGGAACCCTATCATAGATTCAAGGTCTTGGATGGATGAGAGAGTGAGGGAGAGAGGAGGTGGTAAGATAAGTGTGCAGGAAGGGAGATGAAGAGACTTCCAAAATGACTGGAATGGGCAGCAAGTTGATGGAAGGAATCAGGCTGAAATATCGAGAGGCAATGATACGCTGATGGAGAAGAGAATGTGGGCTAAACATTGAAGTGGTGATGGAGCTTTCGAATTCTCTAATTCCTACTTTGCTGAATTTTTGAATCTCACAAATTTCATCTTGTATCCAAATCCTTGAACGGCGAGCAACCCGCAAGTACTCGAACACTAGAAAGTGTTTTGCTTTTAATGGTAATATTTTGCTTTTAATGGTAATATGTGCCTCGCTTTTACTATGTTACGTATTTATCATTAATTTATAAGAGCTCTCACAATGTGTCTCTTCTTCCATATTGTAGTTTCGCAAATAGCTAGTGAATTTTATGTAAGAGGTACTGAGAACTCATGCCTTTACTCTGCCATCACTACAAGCTATTGTTGCTATTATCCATCTAGAATACACCGAATTTGAGAAGCTACATCACCTGGAAGAGGAAACCAATTTTGATGCAGTCAAATATATCTTATAGCATGTTCATTTCTACATTTATATAAGTAAATTAAATTAAAGTTTTGTCTCCTTGGGTAATGTTTTACTAAGTTTTATTTGGATTAAAATAGATGACTTAAAATCCGATGAACAAGAATTGCATGCTTTTTATTCTGTAAGCTGTTGACATGCCAAACTGAAATTCCCACTTAATAAAGCCAATGATGGATTTTTATTATGAATGATGAATTTGTTATCAAATATTTAAAGGTTATTATGAAATTTGTGAAACCCTTGTACAAAATTGGCGACTTGACTGAAATTTGAGTGGGACCTTTGCAGCCACAAGTTTTACAGCATGGAGCGTATAGAGAAGTAGCAAAGTAATAATTATCAGTATTACCTAACTGCACTAAAATTGGCATACTCTTTTGGAAGAGATAGCTTCTCAAACTCTGGGGTTCTGACATACTTTACTGACGGTAGGCTCTTACCAAATTGTAAGTCAATTATGTGCAAAATGTTTACCTTGATATAGTTGTAGTATAGTCGTTCTATCAGATCTGAGTTATATTTCCTAGTTTAATCTTTTCCGTAAATTTTCAATTTATTGAACTTTGACACTAATTTGTCGTTAATTCATCACTGGACATCCCTTGAATGTGTATTTGCACTTTTCGTTCATTTATTAGTGCTTACTGTAGTCAATATATTCAATGGTTCATAATTGGTAGTAAAGTTATGTTATTATGTATTTGGCATTTTAACACAAGAATTAAGTTTTACATTACAGTTAATCAGGTTGTACAGAATTGCATTTAATCAAGTTGTACCTCTTTACTTCAACAGACTACAAATAAATTAGTTGATTAACATTTAACAAGTCAGTTGAAATTCTAGTACTTGAAATATTCTAAATTCAAGGTATTCACATATTTAAGTCATGATTTATATTCGAATTAGGTATTCCGAGATATTAGATATTTGATTAGTTATTCGATTCCGAGAAATCTACTATTCGACTTATCTTTATGTTTTATTCCTTTCTTGATGACTCCATTCAATTATATTTTGTCGACAGGCTGTTACTGATATTGTGTAATATTATTGATTGTATTTGTACTGAAATACCATGTGATCTCATTCCAGCAAGCAATGATTGCTCGGGAAGGTGACCTTCTGACAAGGGAGCGCCTTTGTTGTGGTCTCTCCATCTTTGAAGTTGTGTTGAGTCGGCTACGGTCCTTCCTGGACGATCCCGTTTGGGCTGGCCCCCCTCCTGCCAATGGCGTGCTGCACATTGATGAGTGCACTGAATTCCATCGGCTGTGGTCTGCTCTGCAATTTGTGTACTGCATTCCAGTTGGGGACACGGAATTTACTGTTGAGTAAGTCGCCATTCAGGTTATTTTTCAGTTTTTGAATTAGATTGGCCTCCAAATAATCCATCATGCTATCAGGGTTTATGAAATCCCAGCCAACTTCAAAAATTTGGGGAATCAACTAATGTCAAGAGTTTTCTTTTTTTATTTATCTTCGGCATCCTAAGATGAGGGATACTTAGTGCCCAGTAATGTTAAAAAAAGAAAATATCATCGGACCATGCAGATAGTAAGAATGCTACGTTTGTCACGAGTTCTGGATGGTTTGAGGAGTTTAAAAAAACGATACAGTAACCATAACATGAAATTAGTGGGGGAAAATGCATCTGCTAATCATCAGGTAACCCAAAATTTTATCCTTAAGTTTTCTACCCTGATTGAAGAAAGAGGTTACGTGCTTTAGCCAATCGTTAATGCCAGTGAGACAGCCTTGTTCTGGAAAATGATGCAGAGAAGAACCAACATTTCAAAGTAGGAATGATGAGCGTCAGGATTTAAGGCTGCTAAATATCACGTTACTCTGATTTAATTTCAGATGTTTTAGGTGGTTTTAAGTATAAGTTGATGCTGGTTTATGCTCTGAAAAATCCTTATATTTTAAAGGGAGAAAATAAAATGCTCCAACTTGTTTGGAAATCAAATCAAAAGGCATGACTACTGCTTTGTTAACAAAATGGTTCAAATTTTGCTTTGTTCCCCACATCTTAAAAAGAAGAACTTGGATTTTAAGATCTTCCTAACACTTGACAACTCCTCTAATCATGGATGCAATTAATATCATATTGGATTCATGGAATAAGATGAAGCAGCCTATATTGTATGTTAGCTGGAAAACTGGAAAAGCCTTTGTCCAGAGGTGATGAATAATTTAATTGGGTTTTCATTTGGAGCAAAATCAGCAAAACCGTAGACCTGGAAAAAGCTATTATGGAGAAGGATTTGATGGTATGCCGAAGAAAGAAGTGGAAGAACAATTGGAACCACATCAAAAGGAGTTGACGGAAGAGGAATTGATCCCGGCCTACAAAAATATACTGAAGTTATGAGGAGATCGTGAAGTCAGATGAAAGTAAGTGTCTGAAATTGACCATGACATCTCACGAGGACGTTTTTTTATGCAATTGATGAAGTTATAGAAAATTACTTCGAGTTGATCTGTGCATAGAGAGAAGCTTGAAAAGTAAACGTGGATTTCAGAAAGCTTTAACACCTCACCATGAGCTAAACAAAAGCACGAAGAGGGAGGCAGAACAGATTTGACGTCCTCTACTGAGGTCGACTTGGAAAACACAGAAAAATAATGCTCAACTCAGCAGGAATTAAAGCCTTGGGTGCATCGCTGTCAGAATAAATGGCATTAATTTTTACATTACAAAAAGGTAAGCAATATTATTTTTACGATCTATGAAAATTTCGTATCTGATTCTCATGATGCGTGATCTTGTCGGTGGATGATGCTGTCTTGAACCTATTTTGTGATGAGCATATTCAAATCCTGGATCTTACGTACTTTTATTGAAAGCCAAATTAGTGTTAATTTCGTTTTTCTTTTAACCAAGATAAGGCATGAAGAATGAAGATAGAATTGGCTGATTGTTCCATTTCATGTGGTCCCATCAAAGAGGCACATGAAATGTCATGCTAAAGTTTTTTACGAATATTTTGTTGAAGCCATTTCACTTAATCTTGTGTACCTTTTCCAATTCCTCTGTGTACTGATTCTTCAGATTTCCTGAGGAATTACAGACTTTTAGGCTTAGGTGTTGAGATTAAGTAACGAAACTCTGCATTGCCATACGTTAAGTGTTGATATTATGGAATGAAACTCAGTATTTCCCTTTTTCCCTTTGTTTCACATGGTGCGATTTGACAAGATGCAATGATTTCAAGGAACCTAACCTCGTGCTATGTGAGGTTGTACTGTAGTGTGATATCACGTATTACAGAGTATTTTTGGGTAATGTTGTCACTAGTTAAGGCTTGCATAACATGGAGACTTCCTTTATACAATTATTATCTCAGATTAACTTGCATTATTTGGTGAATATAAACTGATTCTATATTCACACCCAAAGCAAAGTGAAGACCATAGCATGAAATCCTTATGAGGGCTTTCACGGTGCTTGTATCTTGAGGAGATGCTTGTCTTCCGGGTATCCTGCCATGTGTATCCATTTGTTCAGACAACAGTTTTGCCAGTGTTAGCAGGCATCTTCAGGTCAGTGAAGTGACTTCAATGCCCTGAGTCTTGTAGTTGGTTTCATGGAACATGGGACAACAATTACTGATGGTGTATGCTACAGAACACTCACCAAACTGAGACTTGCCTCCCAAATTTGACAGTCTGGGAAACTTGTCTGGGATAGTCCACCTGCATGACATGGCTCATCCTCATGCCACTGCCCATACCAGGGATAAGATTCAGGATTTTCATTGGCTACTTTTCGACCATCCATTCTATAGTCCCTATGGCAAGTATTACTTCTCCTTGCACTTGAAACAAGGCTTGGAGCACAATGGTTTAAAGATGGCAAGGTTCTCGAGACCACTGTTGTCAACTGGCTCGATTCTTGGGTGCTGAACATGTATGCAGAGGGGTTGAAGAAGCCAGTGCAATGTTATGAAAAGTGCTTAGACATGAACGGCAATTATATGAGATAATAAAGTAGGCTTGTGGCAAACTAAAACCATTAATGAAAGCTCTTTCTAACGAATATGTTTTTTCTATGACCAAATGGCCCTTACTTTTCAAATACAACTCATATACCGTATTTACTCGTGTAAGCCATGCCCTCGTGTATCCCGCGCACCCCTATTTTCGGGCAGGCTCGTGAGGAAAAAATTATTTCTATCGAAAAAAAAATTTTTTCCCTTGAGTCTGCATCATTTTGTCATAACATGAATGCAGGTTCTTAAATATAAATACTGTGCCTAAATTACGTGTACGTCTTTCTCATTAATTGATAGAATTACGTGTTATTATCATCACGATCGTAATCACGTCGTGCGTCAATGCACGGTCCGCACGGCCTCTTTTACTGTGCATCTTTTTCTCGTAGCATCTCACAGTAATTACTGTTACATACAATCACATCATCCAGCTATAAAAATGGTATCAGTTCAAAATAACATCCAACTGAAATAATAGCAAAAATATATTCAATTTCAGCCCGTGATTACTCTATTATTACGGAAATCCGTTGGCATATCAACAAATAAAAGCCAAACGCCATCCGTACCTGATAGCGGTGATCTCTTCTGCTCTCTGCGTAGTAGCTGTAGACTGGGACGATTTAACAACACCGGAAAGTTATGGGAACACACGGAAAAAGCTAAGCGCAATGTAATAACAATAATAATTCTTATAAAACTAAAGAAAAACACATTCCCGGAAATATAATCATAAATCACTAATGAATAGTCATATTATAACAGTTCTCATTCTTAGTTTTCGTCACTGCTAGATTCAGATACACCATATTTCCTTCATGGAGCTCGATTTCCTATTTTTTCGGCATCGCTTATAATATGTAGTTTTATACTCACGAGAAACTATCGAAATTTCACATCAGAGAATTCATTTCAGGGTGAATAGCAAATTATTTTAAAATGATCGATTCGAACGCATTTACTACTCTCACGCTTGGAGCGGATAGCACGGAAGAAGGCATAATCTCTGAGCATACGACTATTGCCACCACATAAGAAATTTTTTGTCGTGTCTTTGCAATGTAGCTTTAATGTGTACGCAAAAGGAGCTATCTATTACGTAAAAATGTTGCCACAGATACGTGATACCGAAACAAACTCCGCTTACGATTTTGAAAAAAACATAAAGCCCCTTGCGGCAGCTTACAGGTTACAGTATATTTAAATACATATCAGTGCTACAATGTGTTGTCCTACTTATGATCTATACACGATAAATCTATTGCTTTGACAAATGGTGTTTCTGATCTTGCGTTTCTTCCAGTACCGTTGTGCGCTCAGACTTTGTTAAACGTGGATTTTTATTATTAATTACATACTTCGAAATTTCAGAATACTTTACAATGTACGATTTACTACTAGACCATGCTGCGAAGACTAGTATACCTCTACTACTTGACTACTAGCCATACTACTAGACAGAATGCGAAACTTAGGAGAAAAAACAACAGGGATCTGAGGAAAATGGTGCGCGGCTTACCCAAAATTTGGAGGATTCGTGTAAGCCGCGCACCCCCATTTTTTCTCCGGCATTTTGGGAAAAAAGGTGCGCGGCTTACACACGTAAATACGGTATATTTTTATGTTTGGAAACTGCAGATACAATACAGGGGTTAAATGGCAGAAGGGACAGTTTTGTCTCAATCTCGCCCCATTAAAGACCTTTTATTATTATATTATTGTCACTATTTGTAACTTCCACCTCCGAGTCTCCGAATTTTGTTATTATTATACAATTGCAATATTTACAGTCTCTCAATATGATTTTGCTTTCTATTCACTTGTTTAACTGCTGAGAAAATTCAATTCTAGAATTGAATTCAAAACTTTTGAATTCAATTAAAAAGATGCTTGAATTAACAACTATTTCCTTCAATCATCATAAAAGATTTCAGGTATGCTTCCGACTCATTATTCTGGGAGATGCTTTATTTGGATGTGTGCTGTGACTCATGTCTTCATGTGTGATAATTCTATTGTTCTTTCACCCATTTATCATTAAAAACATAGCTCCATTTTGATAAATGGAATTAGAGAAAGTCTCTGTATTTCTCACTGAAGGAAACCATATCTTCCTGCAAGCAATGTGATGTTTAAAGAGTATGAATTTTCTATTGCAGGGAACTGTTTGGTGAAGGCTTGAACTGGGCTGGTTGCACAATGATTGTCCTCCTTGGCCAACAGCGGCGGTTCGAAGCTTTAGATTTCTGCTATCACATTCTGAGGATTCAGAGAGTTGATGGCAAGGATGAGAATGTCAAGGGTGTTGTAAGTATTGCTAAACTTGCACAAATCTTGTCATCAGTATTGAAATTATTAATTACTTAATTAATCTGCTTGTGATATGATAAAGTCTTGAGGGAAAAGTATTGTTATCATTTGTCTGGAAGTTGTTGATATTATTCGTTTGGAAGGCTTGAAAATATATACAGTGTACTCTCATTAGGATGTTCCTTGATAGTGCATTATCCTCGTTTGCACATGTTTTCTCTGCTCCACATCACAGTGCATGTAATTAATACTGGTTAGCACATTTTGGTTGCCTCTTTAACCCATTTAGAGGACCAAACCAAATTTGTTCCAGGAAAATAATCACCGTGATGGCTGATTTGACATTGGATAACTCATAAGAGGTTTAAACCTTGCTTGAAAAAACATTGTTATTGCTTACAAAATATTTAAATAGGTATGTGATGGTTAAAAAAATGTTTATAAGAATTAAAAGGGCAACCAAAATCCACACATTTTATTGCCATGTTTGTTTGTTTTACAAGTGTCGACTGGACATCAGAACTACACGAGCACCAATACTTTGTACAGTAAAAGTGAGACATGTGCTTAGAATTAGCCATGGGAAAGCCTCTGGTGAAAAGAAAAATCAATTGAAAAGCTCAATGTCCTCCAAAAAGTAGACCAGAATCCACGTATTAAGCGTGTTGAAATAGCAGCAAAAATTAAAGTTCTACCGTCAGTACTAAACTCCATTTCATTCTACTCAGCTCAAACATTGTTTGGCATTTTGTTTAAAAAACATATAAAATTCAAATAAAGTATTATGGCATGATCAAGTGTTATGACGTTGATTGCTTTTGCATTAGAAATTTTACAATGAAGACGATGGTGTTTCATGTACCACCATTGTTGCATACTTGCGAAGAAAACCCATTTCAGAAATTGACTGGAATTACTTAAACAAGCATCTAATCATTTGAAACTTAAAGGATGTCATGGCAAAAGTACAACTCGTATTTTATCGAATTTCTCTATCATTTGTGCATTTCATTTTGTTAAGAGAACTGCCAAAGTGACGTTGCCATCTGCGACTTTAAAAAAAATAGTGCCATTTTTAATCCTCACTGCAAAAACATGCCTCAAAAGTAATTATTAAAAAGAGGATGTTATCTCCATTAAACATAAGACTAAATTATCTACGTGCTGATATGCTCTGTATGGATATTGTTTCTTCTATTGTTGAGATATAAAGCCTTAAACTTGAGTCTTTTTTCGTGGACTATGTATACAAAGCGTGCTCTTTGGTCATTATCATCATAATTAATTATTGACTGCACATCAACATAGGGTATCGTACGTATTTTCTTGGGAGGCGTAGTAATTGCAAATGAAGTTTAGTTGCAATTAATGAACACCAGCTTTCTACGGAATAAACTAACTTGACGTTGTGCGTTGCATAACTCCAGCCAGCATATTGTTTCCTCAAAGGAAACAATATGCTAGCTGGAGTTATACAATGCACACATACATCTTCAACTTACCCAGGAAGGCCTACCCTGTTTAGCTCATTTCTCTCATTACCACGTTCAGAATGCCTGGATGCTGCGATGTGCTAACAAGAGTCCACTATTTTTTTGGGATTGAGATCTTTATTTACTGGGAGAAATCTGTAGATGGTCATGTAAAGATTTCTGGTTCAGTCACGTATTTTTTGGGGAAAAAACCACACAGAAATAGTAGGTATTAGCTCTAATGAATACAGCTCAGTAGCACAAGACTCCAGTATAAGAGAAAATGATTAATTTTATTTGCCACAGTGATGACTTACCCATTGATTATTCTTCAGCAGCAGAAACATAGTTGTTCTAGTTTTCTGATGGACAAATCCTCTCAAATTACTAATACAACAGCATTTAATTGGCCTTTGCAAGTTAACTCCTACTTTTGCTCCCTTATGCAACTCTCATTCATAACAATGTCTTTCTGGTTCGGGAACGCTACCTTTGAGCTTGATTTTGACAGTTGAAAGCTAAATTGGCAGCTGTTAAATGGGAGGCAACAGTACTAGTCACAAAGGTGACGCTTGGTAAGGGGATGAAAAATCTGATGGATTTTATCTAAATAACTATTTCAATGAAATATTGAATGCAGAATGCTTAGTCATTGATGTCATAAGTTTGATAGAAGATACATAGATGTGTTAATTAAGAAAAAACAAACTAAATTGGTGAACACTTTCTCATTTTGCTGAACAAGAGGGGAAAGCCATCCCTTTGAAATATTGAGACCATATTCATAATTACTACCTAATATCAAACCTGGGTCATACAAAAATGGAAATGGTGTTTGTGGTCCCTCCTGGCTAGCGGTTCATGGTATATCTCTTGGCCAAGCTATCTAAAGAATAAGGGGACACATTGTGTGGTGACTAACAAATATTTTACCTTATTATGCGTGCATACATTTTGTTGGTTGTTGTTAACAATTATACTAACCTACATTAAGCATGTCCCTGAAGTTTTTTTTTTCTGTCTATGTCTTCAGCACCTCAAGAGAATGGTGGCACGCATTAGAAGGTACCAGGTCCTAAACTCTCAGATATTTGCTGTGCTGAACAAGTTCCTTCGGTCTGGTGGAAGTGATTCGGACGTGGCGTCTGTGGAGCATGTGAGGTGCTTCCCCCCGCCAGTTCATCCTTCCCTTGCCGGCCAAACGCATTACCACCGGCCCGAGCACCTGAGGCAGCCTGTTCATCACATGTAAAGAGCTCCTCATCAAGGTTGTCTGATGCCGTGGTAACTATTCAGTCAGCCAAAGTGAAACACTTGCCTTCTAATTCCAGTTGAAGTGGTGACTTGAATCTCACCCTCTTCCATTTTTGTAAACAATAGCTACTCTTCTCATATACATTGCCATTTTGTATACATTGTGAATTTATAAATATACTTACGCAAATAAGGTAAATTAATGTAGAATAAGGCTAGGTTTATCAATCTGTCATCCTGATAAATGTAGAGTGCCATTGTGAAATCTTTCTATAAGGTTTTTTTATGAGTAGAATGTCATTGTTCGTATTGGTTCATAATTTATAATTAATATATATAATATATTTTTCAGTATTTACATTTCTCATAATGTGACATCATATTGATTTTAAGTTCTATTAAGTATCTATTAGAAAAACTTGTTCCCCCAGGGAATGTTATTAACAAATTTCATTTATCATTCATATTTATATGTACCTTGTATCACCAATGTATGTAATAAAAGATTTTATTTGTTGAAAAAGAAAAAAAATACAAATGACTACAGCAGAATTAAGCGACACAAAATGATCATTTGAGCAATATTTTTTTTTATACCTTGTGAATTATATGAAAGTTATTTGAAAATAAATACACCAAGAATATGCATTTTTATCCTGAGTTTGTTACCTTAACCTCATACCATGTATGTGTTGTGTGGATCTGAGACGTGAACAGCAGCAGATGGATGTGAGAAGAATAGGTTTTGTGCTTTTGAGATGTGTGTGTGCGAATGAGATTTGGAAAAAGTATGATTGGTGGAATGGAGGTAGAATGATTTAAGTGTTGAGCTAGGTGGAGGAGGAATGAGAGTTGTTATGGTGGAAATTAGAAGAATGTCGATTTGGGAGATGGTGCAAGTAATTGGCTGCATCGGTAGTGTCCTTGAGATACCTACCTTAAATCGTTCCGGGTAGTTGTTGAGGGTAGAATACTCAGATGCAGGAAGAAGGGAAAAAGAAGGAGGGTTTTGGATGGTATGGAAATGGGATAAATATGCTGAAATAATGAAGTGAGGCCTTTGTTTAATAAATTTATTTAGTCTCATGGCCAAACATGAGATGTATAGAGGAAGTTGTTTAGAAAATTTAAGGATTGTGAATGCCGAGAAAACCCTAGCAGAGTCACGTGCTGAAATACATTATAGCAGAACTTTCGCAGAGAAACAATCAACCTTAACAATGAATCAAACCCAGAACCCCCCCGAGTTCTGCCCAGGTGCTTTACCAGGCTACCGAAGCTTCCTCGGTAGCTTAGTTGGTAAAACACCTGGTCGGATATCTGGGAGCCAGTTCTGTGTTCAAGTCTTGGTCAAGGTGGATTTTTCCCTGTGGAAATTCTGCTAAACTTGATGAGAACTTGAAAACAAAGAAACTTGCGAATATGAAGAGGTTAGCTAATAGGAAAAGTGAGTGGAGAGCTGTGTCAAACCAATCTTAGGATATTGATCCATGATGATGATAGAGAAAGAAATAGTTCATAAGGTAATAAGTGGCGATTTCTTTCTTTCCAATGCCAAGGGCCCTTGTTCAAAGCCTCACAGCATTATGGGTTCTTCAGTATGAAACCATTTCCAAATTGTTTTGTGGAGTACAATGAAATTTTAGAATCCCTTGTGAGGGATGTTGAACCATTGGCATCTTTTGTGAACACTTTCACTGCCGTAGGTGACTGTTGACATCCTTTCATTTCTTCCAAAAAATGCAGAGGATGTCAATTGATGCGTTGTGTATCCATTCGTTTATTTTCAAGCAAGGAAATTAATTGGCAGCTCTAGTATTACTCTGAAGCCTAGCATTGTTCTCATTTATAAAAAAAAAGTCATAAGATGAGTGATGAGTCAGGTTCTTCAGCCCTCTCACCAACATCCCAAATGTCATATAGATAATACAGAATTTCAATGTTTTTACTTATGGTCTATATTGGTTGAGTTTCTGAATTTTGTTCCAAATTAGTCTATATTTTGGGGGCAGGTCCATCCATATTTTGGCCAAAGGTAAGCTACAATTTGCACCAAAGCTTGTCAAGAGCGTTAAAGGCCCAAAATTTGACTGAAATCACGGCATCACAAGCCATTCTGGAGGCCGCCGATAAACTGTTGAAAGAAGTGGAAGAGAAAAACAAAGAAGCTGAGGCTTTATGGAATTCTGTCGACAAAAATAAAAACTCAAGTCATTCACCAGTTGGAATCTGCAGCCAAAAAAAGTTGGACTGATGATTAGAGATTTTTCATCTTATATTTTCTTCATTTTCATATATACTATTTTACAAACAAAATTGTTCGTATTTGCAACTACCTTTTTTCTCTTAATTTTCACCGGTACTATAACTTCTACTACACAAACCAGATGAATTTTTTAACAATAAAATGCGTAATTATGCAGATTTGTCTTGATTTTCAAGCATATTATGAGTAAGTTTTGGTCTGTATTTTCAAGGACTTGGGTCTATAAAGCCCTGAGGCTATGGGATACCTGTCCTGTCACTGAAGATAGCAGCATGATGCTATGCTCTTTGCATTTTATATACAGCCTTGCTTTATATTATTTCATTTATGGAAAAATTACAAATCAATGTAATCATGAAGGATTTGATGTTTTCCTGCCATACATATAATACGAGTGAAGTTCTCCACCAGGTGAGTGATTCACACATCAACATTCACCCATGGACATTGTAGACATAGACATACAAAAAATTATATCACAAATTTGGTAAACAGAATTACAAAGTTAATAATAATAATTTGTTAATCCTTTGCCAGCATATATATACATGTTGGGTTGGACAAGTCAGAATTGGATATCAAGCAAGAGATTACAGATCCTCATCAATAAGGAATTCGTTCAAAGAATTTTCAAGTTTCCTTAATAAAAAATACCTTAAGCTCCCTCTTAAAGGAGGCTAAATTACCTCACCTTTTGTATTCTGGGGTGATTTGTTGTATAACCTTACATCCACCTCCTTAGGGCCAACCGCTGTCTTTTTTTGTTATAATAATAGTAATTCATCCATAGACATACAATGCATGTATAGGACAAGTCAAGGAAAACAAATTCCATAAATATTTCAATCATGTATTCTACACGAGTAATCATATGCCCGTTAAATTAGCGAAATAGCAACCATAATTCTCCTCTGTATATAGTTTATCTTTTCGTGGTTATTCCTGAGTCGAAGGCTCTGAAAGAGGAGCTTAAAAAGGAGTTCTGCTTAATGTTTACCTCCTGTCAAAAGTAGATTGTACCTACAAGCCACGCACTTCAACGGTGAAGGTGTGATGATTTCCTTCAGCTACTAACAATGGTGACATTATAAATCAATAAATTAAGTTTTTCACTATGCTCTCTGAAAGCTTCAGTTGTGGCTCTATTCAAATAAGGTCACCTACTCTTCATCCACTAAATTTCAGGCATCATTTAAATTTTTGTTACAGCTAAAAATTGTGGAATGTTTTTTCACATTGTTCTTCCCCTGCTTCCGATCAAGCAAGGAGATTTTTGTCTGAGCATTGCAGCTCCAGTTTTGGCCACACACAAATATGGAATAGTAGGGAGTCTTACCCTCCTTTACCCATCACTGAGGGGGTTACTCCGTTCACCCTCACAAAAACAGCTACGAGACCCATGGTCTTGTATCATACATCACTACTCGGGAGGTTGATCCAGCTGGAATTCAAGGCCAAATGATGTGCATGGGAAATAAACATCAAAAGAATCATATCCTTATGCAGCATAGTCACATCGTATCTTCCTCCTACTCTACCTCAACAGGCTACGCCTGTGAAGAGAGAGGACGAGACACTGGAGAGTGGGTCTTTTATCGTGAATCATGATATGCCGACAAAACAATATTTGAATGTGTTAGACCCCATGCACAGATTCCTTGTGAAGAGGGGCACTTCAAGGAGCCCAAAGGTGAGCTTGTGGTGCCTGCTAAGCTAGGATGTATCGTCCAATAATGCAAAGGAGAGATGAAAGTGCCTCTGATTGGACTAGGATTCTGACGAGGTTTTCTGCTCCCTCTCCGACGGCATGCATTAAAGTTTCTCATAGGATGGTTGTACTTATCATCTAGTCTCATGTGTAACTTAAACAAGGATTAGGCTACAAAATCCGTTTCAGATTCTTTATCACTCTGCAGGAATGCAACTGAGAAGTTCTTTCAGGATATTTTTTTGATTGCTGGGTTGGAACCAAAGGCGAGAAAGGTTATCTATTAAACGACACAAATATGTATGAGCATAGGAATGTTTTTTACCATTGATTATACATGCACCCAGAACAAAACATCATTTAGAATAAATGTGAAACAAACAAAGTGATTGTATGAACCAAGCAAACTCATATTCCATCGTATTTTCTCTGATTTTCTTGGCTGTTAGCGACGGAAAAAGGGAAGAGCAATGCTTACTTACAAATAGGATTTATTTCCTTGATGACTATATCAAAACGCTCAAAGAGGACGGTAAATGAAACCTGATTCTTATGATGATAACTATTGTCAGCCAGAATAATTAGGCCGTGGAGCAAGGTTGGGTAATAAGTCTGAAAAATGTATGGAGAAAAAAGCTTCCTAGTGTGATATGTATTGCTGAATATACCACTCAAACGCCATACACCTCTTCCTATGGCTGTTAAAACTTTTTTGAGCACACGCACACTGTAAACGATTTCTGTGCTTAACCCGTCATGGATTTATGTTTGGGGAAACCGGGTATCATCAAAGGGAAATGCTGTTGGTAGCAATTAGTTTCTCGCAGGTGAGTGTATCTGTACTTGACTAATTTATGTTATTTTGAGTCATTTTTGGTCATTCTGGACTAATGACAACAAGGCCGAATGCATTTTAGTCGTGTTGGTGCCATATTTTATGTACTACTTAGCCTATGATTCAAAGACGTCATGAGTATTTTAGCATTGAAAAATGTATTATCATCCAAGTAATACACATTTCATGCATAATGTGCATCCCAACAATGATTGATTAGGACCTTTACTCTGGCAAGGAGTGTCTGAAAATCGCTACTATGATCCGTCATTTTTCGTGAAAATGAGTAAATGTTTCATGTTGGGACCGAGACCAGCAGTTCGTAATTTCAAAACTTCACAATATCGAGTACCGTTACGGTTATTTAGATACCCTTTTGTTCGGGACCGAAGATTTTGCTTTGTAAAATCAAAATATCGTAATTTCGAGTTTCTACTGTAACACATACAAATTTAGTTTATGGGTTTGCCATCACCATCCAATACCAACCAAACCTTACCATACTTTTGAGCATACATATGTATTTGGCTCCCATTTACACTGACATTTTGTCTAAACACAATTGTTAGTGTGGTAGATTACAGGCCTCCAGAGAGTACAGGCTATTCAGAGAGTCCAGGTTCAGTTCCTGGCTAATGCAGTTTTTCATAGATACACGGTCCTCTTTTGTGTACTGTGTGAAGAGCACTAAGTGCAGTACTCTGTCTGTCAGATGGGATATTAAACCATGGACCCCTTGGCATCCCTTTCGTTAAGGGTAGGAAAATGCTAATCCTAAGTTTCTCTCCTCTGTTCTTTGAAAGATTCCTACTCCTATTTAACTACCCACCTATCACAAGTGCTACTAGTGACCTTAGCTTTCAGTTGCCTCCCTTGAATAACCAGTGAACAATGTTCACAACTTAAACAATTATTGGATTATTTTAACAATATTAATGCCATTATTTTAAACTGCATATATAGTACTTAATGAAACAGTTTCAACAACAACACCTCATTCGACATTCTGTCTCATTGGAGTCCAGAGATACTTTAGATTAGATTTAGATTTAAGTAGAGATATTTTAGAGCACACCAAGCAGTGAAAAATGAGCATATTTCTTCCTCTGCTCGTCACATGCTGTCTGATGTATTAGTACGTTTATGTTACATAATTTACAACCATTTGTCCTTTATTTGTCTGTGCTGTATAGAATATATTGCAATTTTTCAGGTACTACTTCATAAAAATGTTACCTCTAAACCAGGGGCCTTAGTAGCTTCTGCTGGCCTGAAAGTTAAAGTACTAATTCTGTGACAAAATTGTACCCCTCCTACACTTCTGTGATGCCCTACTTAGCCCTGCCTCATGAATGATGGTGGGATTGCTCACCAGACTCTATCAAGAGATGACGTACCTTCATGCTGTAATGAGGACACAGAACAGATATCTTGGCTCACAGTTTTTGGAACCAATGAAGTTAGGGAAATCCTCATAGGGGACCTGCCAGTTATAAGCCGGGCAATCAGCCTCCATGGGTGATCTCTTGAATGGTGGCTGGCACCAATGGACCAATAGGTCTAAGTGCCTCAAATCTAGCATTATCAACCAATGATGAGGGACAGCAATATAACAACCCCATTATGGTAGCCTACCATGGTGGACTTGACTGATATTTTTCATTATCTGTTTTTCACAAATTCATATTCTTAATTGACATATTTCTTATGCCTCGCTATCATTCCATCCATATATATTATATCAAATCCTCTATCAACTTTTCCTTATCTGATTTTCCCAATGATGTTTTTTTTTATTTTGTTTTTTTTCAAATTATTACCATAGTAACCAACAACCGAATTGAATTTAAAAGTTCAAAACTGTAAAATTCCTGTAAAAATGAGCAATCCAGAAAATAGAATCAGGAAAATAACGCAGTCTGCATCGTCTTGACGATGCAGACTGCGTTATTTTCCCGATTCCCGATTTCTAGACGCTATTTTCTTCACAGCATCAAGGGTTATGCCAAGGCACTCAGACACAGCATTATGAGGGATATCTTTTGTCACCACATTTGTCGGCTTCTCGACTAAAGAAACAAATGGTGCTTAAAATCATCCTCAGCTCCGTCTCCGAAAATTTGGCACGAGGAGGTGTAGCGATGGTATGTTTCCACAGTGTTCTAAAATGACACTGATGACCATTCTTAAAAATGACACATTCTGCCACTATTTACCGAGTCCTAACAAGTCATGCACAGTGATAGGGCAACTAGTTTTCTTCTGCTTGTCAATGCCTCACGCGAATTACGGACAAACCTCTGACAGGGCAACACCGCGCACCTCTCCTTCTCTTCCGTGCATGGTCCTGGCAGTTTATCGTGCTCTTTTTCCAAAATAAATATTAACTGGTACTGACTAACCAACGAATTCCTTTAAGGTTTTACTAGAGGATTAGAGGTGAGGAGCTCGAGAGCAAGAAAAAAGTCCAAACTGCGATTTTCAGGGATGCGCGGAACGGAAAATAACGGTCTGACTTTCATCAACAACGAAAATACTAATGCATTAAATAATATGAAACTTCGTGTGATTATTAAGAAAGATCTTTGCCACAGTATATGGGAAGTAAGCGTAGATATCTCAATCCGTGTTGTTATTACGGAGCCGTAAAATGCGATGCAACCGTTCGGTACCAGGAAAAATATGCTGAATTCCGTTTCTAAGCACACACTGAAATTAATATAAACGGCGAAAAAATTTGTGTACCATCACTAAACGCAAAAAAAAGAAGCTTTAATTTGATGTTCTTCATTTTAAAATCCATTGAGCCGTCTTTAAGATATTACCTAGTTTTCAACTCTGGTGACGGAATTTTGCAACGGACAGCAGTTCCGTGTTTTTTTAGCTATGCTAGGGCGATAGAGGGCTACTAAAGCACGGTTGGGCCAGCATCAACCATAACAGCGTAGATGTGTGAAGCCTAGAGATGGGCAACTTGGTAAATTACCGCGGTAATTTTCGTAAATTACCGAGGTATTTTTCGTAAATTACCAACACCCCTGAAAATTACCGTAATAAACGGTAATTATCAGAAAAGTTCTTTTTCAGAGAATTTCCTCCTCATGAAAATACCATTGGAATTGGTAATATTATAAATTAAGAAGCTAAAACAATTTTTTTAACATTGTGTCCATTATTAATTCCAATTAATTCAGAGTAAAATAACAAATGCACATTGCGCAGAGGTATGTCTTTGTAACAAAAATTTCTCATAGTGTGACAAAAGAGAAGCAAATTGCGTGTTGCTGCCAACTTTGTTTTATTTTTTAATGAGTTATTATTGATAAGCGTCCTGATATGTTTGATATAAACGTCGGCATTTATATTTCTATGCTATTTGATTTCGTTTGGAGCCCTCTGATAAGGATTTGCAGCTCAAAACTAAAAATTACGGTAATTTTCGAAAATTACCGTAATTTACCTCAATTGAAAATTACGGTAATTTACCCATCTCTAATGAAGCCAAAGGCTATTTTTAGCGTCCATACTAGTTTCCTTTCTCTGCTAACTGGGCTCCAAAAGTAAAATTCTTATTAAAATGTTCAACTTTGTTCTATGTACGCTATCAATACTGGGACGAAATTTTGCCAACACTACCATCGCCGACTTAAAAGCATTGACTTAGGAAATACAAGTACTTATTTTACGATCTTTTATGGCATGTATCTTTTAAGAACGCTTTCACGAACGAACAAAAAAGTTATACATTGTAGCGTAAGGCAAAAAAGTTAGAGAAAATAAAGATTAGTTTCTCACGATTTCTTAAAAAAAGTTCGAAATTACGAAATTCGATATTAAGAAGTGCCGATTTTCCTGTCCCGCTGACTTCGTGTTATCGAGAGTTTACTGTAGCACGAAGAATGAAAAGCACATTTTTGTCGTGGACAGAAATTCATCATGATCCTCAAGGGCCAAGTTAGAATTGCCTTTAAGACTATTGACAAGGAGTTAAGGACCTAAGGAGTTTTTCTCCTCTTCCCTCTTCACCAACCAACACCGGGTTTAACAAATTTGAATAAACTGACCTGCTCCTCTCACCCACACTCCAACCAGATCCCTCCTTGTTCCCTGTTCCATTTCTCTCCTTTTCCCTCCCCTAACCCACTTATACCACCCCCACCACCGACCTGCTCATATATACACTTGTTTGTAAACAGGAAGCTTCACTTGAAAATGGTGTAGTAACACCAAAACTAGTCTGAATAAAGTTTTACTTGTGGAAAATTGCAAAATCTTTCCTTTAATATGGAACGTTTCCACCACATCACACCTGAATCTGGTTTGTTTATTGACAATGAGTTTTCAGTCATGTAGATATGTAACTGAATACATATTGCTGGCACTTATATTTAATTCTGAGTAACTTTGAAGGCCACTTTGATTTTACTTTCTTGGCCATATTTATTCACGTTATTCGGTAAAAGATTGATTCTTACATGTACTGTTAAAAATTGGTAGAAAAAGAAGTGTTTACGTATGCAAAAATTATATCCTATCACTAGGGTCTAGGTGAGGTGAGTATCACTAGGTGAGGATCTCACATGATTATTTGATAGAAAATGCTCTAATTGAATTTCCATTAAATGTCCAAAAATCCATTGTTATTAATGGATTAGACCCCAAGCATCTGAATGATCAGATGTTGCTATAAGAAATGCATAGACTCGGTGCTGACCAAATTCATAGTTAGCATGCTCAAGGAGAATCTTCCAATTCATTCCCTTTCTCTTCCCTCTTTTGAACAGCAACGCTTCACTCATACAAGTCTTCTTTCTGCTGTTATAGTTGCATCACCAATTGAATAAAAGGCCATGGCTAATAATTTCACTCAATTTCAGTTTTATTCTCGTTTGATCATACATTATAACATTATGTTACAGGATTCATCAAAATGACAAAAATGCCAGAGCATAGTGTCAGACAACATGAATAAGCGTCACAAATCTGTCGAACCAAATGCATAAATACACAGAAAATCAACAATTTTCACATGATGCAGGTACAGCTGAGAGTTCATAGGATCAAGGTTTGCATGCAGGCATTGTATTTATCCATCACAAAGCAATTCAGATCTTAAAATGCTGTAAATCCTGCTGCACCAATTATGTTCAGCCCTGGCATATATAGGGCAAAACTATCACACCATATATTCAGGATGTTATGACAACACACATGAATAAAGAGGTCAACTACAGAATGTTATCACAATTCAAAGTTCCTTTGAGATTTGTCAGTTCCAAGTTTATACCTTACGAAAAAATTAAGGTTTTTATACTTATATTGACTGTATTATTTTACATTCTACTTTAGAATAAAATCTCTTGCTTCCCTGGGGTTTTTTAATTGCAAGTACAATAATGTACTAATCGAATGGTCTCAGGTTTAACTATGTGGAATTTATCAATTTATCAATAATGGAAGGAAACAAACAACTTCGTGATTTCCTTCCATAACAATGTATCCTACATCTAAACTATAATTTCATCTAGTAAAAACAATCATTTATATGCATAAAAATTATGGCACTATTAACACATTTAAGTGCCCTGATGCACCTTAGCCATTAATTGAAGAATGTTTCTCACATATATTTGTATCACCATGAGCTAATTCAGTACTGATATAAAAGATTCCCATTGTATGATGAGTTATTTGTAATATCTTACGATTAAACCATAACAGAGTGTCTGCAAAGGTTATGAGATTTTACGGAATCCTATACAGCAACGGCTGCTTTTCTGGGAGGAGGATTTAAGTCATAAGTATCCCACTTCTTAATGCATGAGATATGTAACACTTGAGAGTTTGAGCATGATGTTTGGCTGAAACTGTATTGTCCAACTGAATAATCCTATTAACTTGATTGCTTACAATAATGTGAAACTTTAAAATGGAACAATCTCTGTTTTATCTAATTCAATTTTAGGCAATTTGAATTATTTCACTTAAATACTACTCTCAATATTTCTTTTCTATCATATTTTATGAAATCTAGTTTTAGAGGTCTAAAAACATTTTTACCTTTATAAAAAGTTGCATTACTTTAAGGTGAGTGATGGTTCATGTTGACATATTGCTTGTGAAAAATTTAAATAGAAAGGGTCAACTACAGATCCCTGAGAAACTCCTTTGTTAATTGGTAGAGACTCGAATGTATTTTTTTCTGGTCCCAGTTGATGCATAATTTAGTTAGCTCGTCTTCACTTTCCTGGGAATACCCTGGCTCCATAATAGTAACTTAACAATCAACCATGTCATTTTAGAAAACAGCATGTGGTTATGCCACATTTAATAAAGCTCTTTGGTGTACATGAGAATAGGACCATCATATTCCACAATTTTGTTGATACATCTAAGTTTACCAGGAGAATCCACAAGGATCCATTTTGATTCCACTATGTGAACACATGTAAAAGCAAGAGGGATACTTTTGCTAACTCTGTCCCCTGATATAATACCAGCCCGTAAAAAAATGTGCGTTGGTCACACAATGTGACTGATATCAGTATGCCCCAATGGCACCTGGCACGCTTAGAAAAATATTGTCAGACGTTTTAGGATTACATTACTGCCATCATAAAGAAACATTTTAACACTAAAAACTCAATGAGAAACAAATTGGACCTCAAGCACATTTTGATAGATGGGCTGAGACCAGCTATTTAAAGTTAAGCTATTAGCAGCACTAAAAGGTGATACCTTTGAAGGTTGCAGCCATAAGATAGGCAGCTTCAATGAATACACTCATGAAGAAATTTTTTCCAAAACTCATTTGACACCTCTCACAGAGCAACTGAACGCTATTCCACTATAGTTGAACCACTCAAGAGGACCATCAACCACACACAAAGGCCATGTCATGTTTTTAATGCATGAAAGACAAAAATGCTATTTATGCATTCAAAAAAGGTGGGGAAACGAGAGAATTTTTTTCTGCCGATTGCTGGATGAAAATGTGAAATGAAAACAGCACCAATATATTTCAGCGTAATATAAAACATTCAAATGGATATTATCACTTTAGGACCATTAGCATTTAAAAGCAGTATAATGGTAAAACCAGCTAATTGTAGCTAACCAACTTATCTGCCCGAAAGGGAAACCAAATAAATCTGACTTGATAGTCCTTGTATCTTTCCTTAAAACATTTTTCTCAAGAAAAAATTTAAATTTTCGAAAATGGATCACGATAGACCTAGTTAAGAGCATTTATTTGATATAAAACTATTATTTGGAGCAAACTTTCCACATTGAAACTGTAAAACAAGATCTCAAAACATTAAATAATTGAGCAGGAGTGCCCCACTCATTTTATTTTCACAGAAATACTAGTATTCATAAACCTGTGAGCTTAAATTTGAAAATTAGCCACATCTCAATGTCCCCCTTGTGGGCTTTCCAGCCAGGTACAAATAAGGAGTGTGGCCTATAGCTCAAAGGAGAGGGAGTCATTATTTTAGACTCCAAGGCTAAATTACTGAATGCCAATTTTTTTTAAATCCCTGAACCACCATGACATGCTATCCAATTTTTTTGGCATAGTGTAATAATTTCTCCTCTCATACAAGGGACAAAGTGAAAACAATAAGTAAGTATCGAATAAAAAGATTTATTTGTACATAACAATGACTTAAGTAGACAGATGCATGAATGAAATGATATTTACCATGAGTAAACTCTAAAACTGTTAAGGAAACATAGCACACAAATCCCTCTCATTCAGGTCTAATGCTTATTTTTAAATTCTCGAGAATACTAACAACCATCATATATCTTAAATATTATTGAATTTTCCATGAAATATAATGAAATAGAATCACAGAGATCAGTTGATCTTAAGAATCAGACACTAAGTCTGAAAAAAAATCTGCTACATTCTTTTGATTTGAAGATGGTAAATTAAATTTTGAGACCTTTGCCTTGTTTACTTTGCCTTTGTAATTTATTTTCATGTCTTCAAAGTACTTAATGTTCCAAAACTTGATGAGCTGATCATGGGAACAAGAAGCAATATATTCCCCATCATTAGAAATATCCAGGTTCTCCACAGCAAATTCATGTTGTCCGACGATGCCAAGTTGCTGATGAGGAAATAAGTGAGAAGCTCTAAAATAGAAAAAGAATTAAGGTCAAATACATAACTAAAATATAGGTAATACTATTTACGAACTTTACCTCAAGGTAACCTATTACGGTATTATGTGCCTATTAAGCTATGTTTTGTTTATCAGCAATAAGTATTTTAGAAGGAGAAAAGGTATCAACACTGCCTTTTTCACATAAAAGTTTATTTGGTACGACCATGGTTTCATAGCAAGGCTACATCATCATGGCCTGATGATGTAGCCTTGCTACAAAACCATGGTCGTGCCAAATAAGCGTATATGTGGAAACAGCTGTGTTGATACCTTTTCTCCAACCATAAATAACTTCCACAAAGTTTTGCCTGAGACTGTGTCGTATAATAAGTATTATATTTTTACAATTATCATGTAGTATTTATCAACCATGGTGTCCATAAGCATGTGGTGAAAGTCAATTATGAATAGAGTGATATCTTTCTTTCTTAGCAACATTAAAAAACTTTATAATAAAATGAAATACAAATTTATTGATCCAGCAACACACTGATCCATTAACATATTAGCCAAGTGGAAAAGTGAAGCTCCACTCCACATTACCTCACTTTAGGTTATTGGACAATTCATTTCCAATGATTACCAACGTACCTTATTTTTCCATCTTCATATCCACTCAGGATAATATTCTCCGTGATTGGAACCATGGAATTTATGGAATGTTTTGGTCCTACCACCTCATCACTATGGTACCCAAACTCTCCCCAGTTAAATAGGTATGCCTTTCCCTTTGATGACCCAACAATTAGCTTCTTTTCAGACTTGACAAGAGCCATGCAGTTCAATTCTGCTTCATAAAGCTCTGACTGAAAGAGAAAAATGCACAACTTGTGACATTAATTGATTTAAAGTAATCTGAGATGAGAAGAAATTTTAAGAAAAATTAATGGACGAAAATACATATGTATTAGAAAGAACCCAATTTGACCAGATGATGAACATGATATATGATGAACAGGGTAAATTATGCAGCTAGCAAGAATAATAATATGTGATTGATAAGTTTTATTATTTAGGCATTAAAATTCATCATCTGTATCAGGTTAGTATTCAGATAATGGTTCCTGATAACTTCATTATTATTAGGTTAAATGTGGCATACATATATTCTTTCTAAAAAGTATTCCATCATACTAGAGTGTTGGTATGCTGAGTCGTCTGACACAGAATCTATTATGTTAGTTTATTACATTCATTCTCCGATTAGTTACCCCTAACAATACGATACACATGGAGACTTGACCTTGAAAAAATAATTTGATACATTCAAGGTTCAAAACCACATCACTAAACAGCTATGCAGGCTTCATGAAACCACCAACATCTTCTTTCAAGGTGAATTCTTAAGGGTTAACACAAACAAGTGACTATCAAGAGCAAAGAAAGGGACAGGGGTGCTCTTAGCAACACACATCCAGCAAAGGCTTGGGGAGGAGAAGGGGTTGGAAACAGAAAGGCTACGAAAGATGGGGTACAAAAATGCAGTGTGCATGAAAGCATTTTACTGAGATGCCGCCAGCATATCTAGTCTATTCATGGCTTCTTATCCTAGCCCAGGGGATACAGCTCTTCACTACCAACTCGAGGACTCTCAGTTCAAATCTGGTTGAAGTTGCCAAACCTATGTGTGCCATTTTTTGTGTTTCCCTTTTTCCCTTTGTTTTACATGTGTTCTTTTTGTGTTCCCCATGTGTTCCCCTTTTTCCTCCGATTCTCCTTGTTGGCTATGTTTCCCCTCAGATGACTATTTACCCTCCGGATATAGCTGAAGGACTTGCTCGAAGTTCACATGACCTGTGTGATGTGCCAACGACACCAACAATGACTATGAAACCTAAATTCAATTATTTCGGCCTGCAGCATTTGGGCCACACCTATCCCACACCACATCCACTATCACTTATACAGCCCCTGGAGGTGGAAGAAGACCAGAATCATGAGCAAGCAAAAAAGGCAATAACCTGGTATTCCACGACCGGAGTTGGAAAAGAGTTCCAGATGTTCCAATTGAAAACTCCCTCCTTACCTTCTTGACATCTGAGAATTAGATGAATTTTTGTGACCTTCTGATTAGTTTAAGAGGAAATGTCTGAAGACCAGAATATCCAAATACCAATTAAAGTAGTAGTTAATTGATAGTAACTACAGTGAAACTGTGGTAGTATGAGTATGGCCTATTTCGAGACTCCCTGCCATTACGAGAGATTGCAGGGCCACCGTCAATTGACCATACGATTGCGATATAAAAAATACAGTTTTTACAAGACCCTTTTGGTGTTGGCCCCCGCCATTGCGAAAGTTTCCGTCACTGGCAAACAAACTCCAAAAGTGGCCAACCTCTGCCATAGCTTGCGATCTGTTATTAATGCAATTAATATGAAGTGTTACGTATCAACTGCACGTTATAAATCACCATCCGATCAATTTATTGTTAAAATTGGTGGAAATACTGCAGCATTAGCAGTTACGAATACGCATTTGATCTTCTTTTGTTTCCCGGGCGGTCAAGAGCACACTCGCACGTCTGTGAGTTGAGAGCATTTCTAAGATAGACACATGGCCCAAAATCACAAAATTCTTAAGTGTCGGAAGGGAAAAACGGCAAGCTACTCAATTGTATCTCCTACATTTGTTTTCATATTTTCTTTCACTCTATATTTATCAATGTTAAACATTTTCGTGAGTTAATTTTATAATTTACGGAATTACTGAAGTTAGCAAATTATTGTTTGTTACCTATGCTTGTAACTGCTTGATGTAATGTGAAGAACGCGGTGTCAAAGGAGTAGCACACTTAGTTTATTGACTTTCAATACATCTATACTTATTCCTAAGTTTTGCTGCCATTATTTAGCAATTCTATGAATTAACACTTAACACATTTGTTGGTATAGGAGGGCTCTTCATTAGACCCATTTTTCAGTCCTATGTATCATACTACTGTTTGCGCATATACACCTGAAAAAATTACTGTAAGTACATCGAGGGCCTAACGAAATCTCTAAAAATAACTTATTGTAATATAACCACTATTTCAATAAAATTGTTATACATGGTAAAGCAGATTGTTTTTCAATGTGGACACTAAATCAGATGAAAGAAAATGCCCTCCAAGGCAGGATCCCTTCCACGGTTTCTTTTCGTCAGCTGAAACAAATGCGATACGTTATTCCAAATGGCTTCCGTGAAATGTCGCAAAGAACGTGAATATACTGATCATAAAAATTAAGCCCAACCAAGGGAAAGCATTATGGCTAGTAATAAAGACAATACAATTTTGATTTATCAGTTGTTTAAATTTTTGGTGAAACTAATCAAAATTATGGAATGAACATTAGAAAATGGAACGAGCATTAGAAAAGAGTAGCTTGGTCAGTTGTGATTTTGGAAAAATGGTTGGCAATTCGAGGCTTCTTGCATATTTTGGAGCAGGTACGGTGCTATTTGATCTAATGGTTAGTTGGTAAATTAAGTAGGGATATGAATTACTGCAAAAACTTTCCCCTTCTTTCGGGATTTGTGCTCAGACTCTTCGGATGGAAAAACTTACGCCACCACACCAACCCGATTCCTAAAATTGTTGACAATAGGTTTCAAGGCGATTATTTACACCAACCTCAGTAACATAATACTTCACTATAGCGAGGATTTTCTTGGGCACCGTGATGTCTCGTTTTAAAGAGGTTGCACTGTACTTACATTGGCATTTGGACATTTCAGTCTTCGGACATTTTCACCTGAGAGTTAATTTGTCGGTTTGTTTTGTGTTAAGAATGAATGTATGATAATTAGAGATGTGTGAATACTCCCCGTGAATACTCAAGTACCTTAAATACCAGAAAGTATTCAATATTCGAGACCTTCAATAATTATTCTAATTTGGCGTGTTGATGAACAACATCATATTAATTGAAAACTGGATAGAAGATGGTGTACTAACAGTTTCTGTTCACTTATTAAGGCTTATAAAATACATAATGTTAATGTCTTCAACAGTCCATAATTGGTAGAAAAAATATTTTATTGCAGACTTGATTTTTAAAACCAGAATTAATATTTTTAATTTCATCAACTTGTAGCTTTTTACTTCTAAAGGCAGGAAATTAATTTGCAGAATAACATTTAGCATATCAATTGCAATTAATATTCAAGGTATTTGAAATTCGAGACACTTGAATCACGATTTAATATTCCAATTCCAGAAATCTTATATTCGACCCATCTCTAATGAGAATGTATTGGATGATAACCTCAAAACAGGTTTCTACCTAAAGTTCCCCATTGAGCCCAATCATATATCTTGCACTCAAGTTGGGAATGAATAAATACTTAATATTAAAAAAACCTAAGTACCATCCCATTTTTTCATCCTCCCAAATGCTAGCAATGTTTACTCGGAACCAAAATCATTATTTTGTACACTAAATTGTTTTCTGTCTTAAGTTTGAAGTTCAATTGATCCAATAGCATTAATGTACATACAAAAAGAGCTGCTTTTATTCTTCATAGTATAGCTACATGAAAACAATATATACTCAAAAGGAGAAGCCCAAGTCCCACACAGACAGTCATGACTTTAAGAGTTTGCACACAGAGAATGAAGAATTTAACATCTGAGAAAAGCAAAAGCTGAGTGAAAGATCATATGAGAACGTGATCACACCTAGAACAGACCTAGATGCTTTCAGACATAGTGATATTCACTAATGTATCATTTCAGCCAATTCATATGCTGATGTAGGAGTGACAATCCAGATCAGGTTAAAGAATAACTACACTGGTCATGGCTTTCGGGCGTTCCTCCGCGTCGTGATGTGTCAGGGTGACGACAGTTTCTCGAGCCATCCTGCTGGCGTCTTCAGATCAGAAGTGCCGATGCTTCGAAATTGGCCGTCTTATATAGGGGCTTGGGTGTCGTAGGTCATCTCTGATTGGTTCTGTTATTCTTGTGGGCTCTGATTGGTCGTCGATTTTGAAAACTCTTTTCCAAGAGTTTGCCAGTGTGTAGCCGTCTTCCCTGTTGTAATTTTCCGGCTGTTTCGTAATTTCTATTGCTTCTCGGATTAGCCTAGGGTAATAGCGGCTTTCATTGCAGATGACCTTAGCTTTTCCGAAGTCCACCGTGTGGCCGGGTTCGGACCACATGTGCTCTGAGACAGCGGAAAGGCGGAACTGCTTCTTCTCAGTGGCGCGTTCATGTTCTCTTATTCTGGTTTTGATTGATCGTCCTGTCTGTCCTGTGTAAGATTTTCCACAGGAGCATTGGAGCTGGTATACTCCCTCGTGAAGTAAACGGGAGATCTTGTCCTTCGGTCTGGGCAGATGGTACTGACGTACTTTCAAGGATGACCTACGACACCGAAGCCCCTATATAAGACGGCCAATTTCGAAGCATCGACACTTCTGAGCTGAAGACGCCAGCAGGATGGCTGGAGAAACTGTCGTCACCCTGACACATCACGACGCGGAGGAATGCCCGAAAGCCGTTACCAGTGTTGAGAAACGCCGCGGAAACCTCAGAACCAATTTAAAGAATGACTAAATACAAAAGCATACCACTAAAAGTGAAACATAAAAAACTAATTTTTCTATGAATTACCTGTACATGTAACTTCTTTGACCCCATGTTTATAGAAGTGATCGTCCCTTCTCCACTTGAGCATACCAGGTACCTTTTAGCTTCGTTTGTGATAATGCAGCTAACATAGTCCTCCATTTCTTTCAAAGAAAAAATTGGACTTTCCTTCCTTAGATCCCATACTGTAATGCAACAAAAGGCAATGTAAGGAAGCACAAGCAACAGCATAAAAACAAAGGTTAGATAATATGCCTCTTAAAAATAATTTCAATAAACAGAGTATGACTAATAAAGATAACTGCACTTGTTTCATGGCTAGCAGGCAAAGCAGAAGGGAAAGAAAGCATATGCATGAATATTGATGCAAAAATTAAAAGAAGAAAATGTCAGCACACCTCAGAATATCACCTTATTTGTTCAAAGTAGTGATTCGCAATTCAAACAATACCATAAATTATTAGAACTAGTGATGGGTCGATACCATTTTTTCTCGATACTGAGTACGATACCAGTAAGTACTCACGATACTACTCCATACCAGACATTATGAATCAATTCAAAATTTTAAGGATATTTTGGTTTAATATACATCGAAAACAGAAAAACTACCGGACTGAATATAAGCAAACAGTAATAACAGTTTTGAAGAGCATCTGGAAGATTAAAAAAACAAGTAGGTATATCTGATAAATGAGTACATTTACTTTGTTTTATTGAATATAAATATATATTGTGACGGTCCGAGTCCGTCACAATGCTCGCACGTCATTACTCCTACCTTTCCCGCACTCACCATCCCAACCCTCCCACTATCCCCGGCTCCTGCCCCCGGCCCGCGTTGGCCAGGAATTTGGTTCCGCGCGAGTGGTTCGTTTTTTGGAGTGGCTTGCTTCCACGAAGGTGTGAGTGTGTGGCCTGGGAGGGGCTATTCGACCCCGTTCCAGGGTCAGGGAAGTGTGTGTAAAAGTGGCCTGCCCCAAGTGACGTTGTGCACCCGTCCTCCCAATCACGTGACCCCCCATCCCACCCCGAGGATTCGGGGATATAAGAGCGGACGGAACGCCGCTCGAGGTCTTCTTCGTTGGTGAGAGACCGGGGTCTTCTTCGTTGGTGAGAGACTGGGCGCGTCTTCTTCTTGATTGATCAGCGGTCTTCTTCGTTGGTGAGAGACCGAGGTCTTCTTCTTCTTCGTTGGTGAGAGACCGTCTTCTTCTTCTTTGTTGGTGAGAGACCGGGCTCTTCTTCGTTGATGAGAGACCAAAGCTTGGTTGGTGAGAGACCGAAGGTTCGTTGGTCAGAGACCGGGGTTCAGAGGGCAGAGAAAAATTCTCTGCAGAGAGAGAGAGAGAGTACAGCTGGGTGAGTCTTCTGGAAAGACTTGGGGAGCAGACGCGTCAGTGGAGGAGCATGGATCGAAGGCTGCAGGGGACTGGCGACGACGTGAGGTTGATTTGGTTGGCCACTCTTCGCCACAATTCTGTCTCAAAAGTTCGGGACAGTGCGAGCATGCATTGCCGGTAGCTGCCACACGCCACGGATTCAGAGACGCCGGAAACACAGGGTTCCGTCGGCGTCGTGTGAAGGATCCGCGGGCCAGGGCTGCTCGCCTGCGTAAATGCTGCCTGGGCAACACGAGTGACCTGACCATCGTCCTACGCCTCATCCTCAATCATCAGCCTGCACCGGCCGTTGCGTAAGCCACTGTCGCCCCATCTTCGCCCATTGCTCTCCCTTTTTCCCTCTTTGTTCGTCAGTTTGTTTCGCGACCGGCGAGCCCAGCGTGAACGCATGGGCGTTGTGGACCATTGAGGCAACGCTCATCCCCATCGCCATATCGTGTCCTATGTTATTGAACTGTGACTGTGGGCCACGGAGCCTTCATTCATTTCTATTGTCAGTACGGTGTCTAATGTTGTTTGTTAATTTTGTTTACTCGGTCAGTCAATTCGGCCGAAGCTAATTGTAAAGGCCGCATTTTTGTTTTGCATCCTTAATCATTTTCACCTCATCATTTTCATCCCCATCCATTTCACCACTTTCGAGACAGAATTGTGGCGAAGAGTGGCCAACCAAATCAACCTCACGTCGTCGCCAGTCCCCTGCAGCCTTCGATCCATGCTCCTCCACTGACGCGTCTGCTCCCCAAGTCTTTCCAGAAGACTCACCCAGCTGTACTCTCTCTCTCTCTCTCTGCAGAGAATTTTTCTCTGCCCTCTGAACCGCGTGTCATCCATTTCATTGTGATTCATCCCTCATTAGTATTCCCGTGTAATGCTCATGTCATGTATTCTGGAGGGAGTTCGTGGTATTAATCGAAGCACTAAAGTATTTTGCTATATCCAAGCCACGCATGTGTCAGTGTGTTTATTCAGTGCCTAATTGGCCATACTCCCACCCCCTCACTCCCAGCCTAACCCCCTTCACGATCCCTTTTAAATCTTATCATTTGTGGGTCACCGTCACTCCCACATCGGTTGGGCACGTTGGGGTCCCCCTCGCGAGGGCCTTGCCCCCCCCGTTTTCGGGAGACGGTATGCCCACGTATGTGGACGTTTGTCCCGGCTCTGCGGCCGCGGCCACCGGCTGAGGGGCGGGACCGTCACAATATTAGCATCATAATCATTAAATTATGTTGTGCCCATTTTCCTACGTAAAAAACAGGCACTACTGAGTCTTTTGTAAATAGTTTAGCATGCCATCTCTCAGTGGATATGATTAAATGCTTAAACAATATGTCTGTGGCCCACATATTTCCATATGCCGTATATACGTTGGGAATCATGATGACCAACTGTTTTTTCATTTAAAATGCCGGCCTCTGTAGTTATCATGAGTACACTCGCATTGGTTTTAAGAACTCAATATTACTGAGATCGCAGTGAAGGATTATTTTAAAAGGAAAGACATTATTAAAGGACACACATTCCTAAATCACTATCTTCTTGATTCTATCTATTCTATTGAGTTTTGCTTTACGTTGTGGGCAGTTTTTTTTCAAATAAAAGCTTCGTTATACCCACATTTGTGTACTAAATCACATAATAGCCACTGTCCAAAAGTAAATATTTGGCAGCAGTACGATATTTAATCTTCACAGGTGTTCATGGGTCCATTTATCAATTATTTCATACTTTTATTACCTTCTCCACTCGGGAGGGTATTTGTTTAATTCTGATTATTTTATTTGTGTCTTCTATTATTTGTATTGGGTCCGAATAATATTTCAAGATGCATTTCGTCGAGAAGCCGAGAAATGTGGGGACAAAAGCTATCTCACTTATCGTCGATTTTATTTTGGTGTATACTGCAACTTATAAACTTTTATTCAAGCAAGGCAAGGATATTTTTTCTGTGCATACTAGAGAAATTTTCTCATGTGGTGTTTGGTGCGCATGCTAGCTACGGTAGCTTACAACTTGGTACCCTCAAGCAGCTTATCTCTTCTGGTCGAAAGTCCTGTCCCGTGGAGCTCGCTTTCCGAAATAAATAAATACATACACGTTGAAAACATATCTAATTCTCTGAATTTGTCAAGTCATTTTGCACGTGCTAAGTTTTCAAAGACGAAGAATACCATCAAAACACAATGTATTTCCGACTTCTGTAAGCTGAGATAGTGCATGTTTTTAAAATGTGTCGTAATGCAATTGTTAACTGAGTAATCTGTCTATACTTTGTTTAATCTAAGAGAAATATGTTCTATATCTTATGCGAAGAAAAGAGAAGTGGCTTTTGTTTATCTTCAAGTGGGCATCAAAGTTGAACTTGCTTCCCGGAACTTGAAAAAAAATCCGGTCTCTTTGCTTTCTCGGTCGAAAAATTTATTAATACAACCAACTTCAAAATATATTTTTGACATTAATAAACGTATGAATAAACAAGATTTGGTTCGATGTAATTTATTTTGAAATCGAAATATCCATTTTTGAGATATTGGCCTTCAAACACTAGGGATGGAATTTTACAATGGACATTAGGTGCCTTGAGCTCGAATATAGTCCCCCAAGACTTTTTCCACGAGGATTTCAGCCAAAAATGGGGGACTATATTCGGAGAAATATGGTAATTGCCTTAGGCAGTCAATGAAATTGAAAAAGATTTGTTAAATGGTAAAAAATAAATGTTCATGTTCTTATGTTGATCTTGTGCATTGTCAATCCCACTGAGAATTGTATAGTCAATAATCATTTTTGAAATTGTACTAGTAAATGAATCTTTATGCTTAAAATTGTTTTCCTTTGCTTACTTAACCTTTTCCTACAGCTGATTTCTAAACTTCGCAGTTTATCAAGTTTCTCACTAACGTTTAAATATGAGCATTTTTTGATATGGCATGGTTTCTCTACAGGCCGATTCGGTAGTGCAAGGGGAATAAGATAAAGATTTAAAGTATAATCAAAGATAAGTCAGAAATATGGTATTAAAATTATTTATTTCGACTGCAGATGGGTTCCTTATCTTGGGTAATTGTCAATATCGGTCAGGTAGCGAAAAATCCCTTGAGGGCATTAAGCTCTGTGTGACAACAAAAATGGGACCAAGACTCATTTGCATGTGCAGTTTGCTTCAGAGAGGTAACTGGGCGAGCAGTAACATTCCTATGAAATGATTTTATTATGTCATGCAACAATTCTTTATTATGTAGTTACCGTCTTCCGTTGCATATGTAGAGGCATCCAAAGTCATTTGTATGCGAGTATTGCGTTCAATGAAAGGGGTTGGAAGAACTGGCATTTCTTAAATATAGCGTGTAAGTAACAGAAAATTGCTTCTATGCGATAGTTAACAGTAGAATACGAATAAGGTTCAACCTAATGGAAGTATTAGCCTTTTTTTTCGAAGGGCGCTTATGATTCTACTATGCGCACGAGGCAAAAATGGCGGACGCCCCAGCAGACGACGTAGTTGGCCGTACTTTCTAAATACAGAGCTTTACACAAATTTTATATTGCGCCCTTGAGAAACTGAATTCAGTGGTTATCCTGTGCACCATGCAAACAACTCGACCCGCGCGCATCGCGTGTTGCATATGCACGCAGGATATCACACGTATCACTGTCACCAGTACAGCGTGGGCACTGTTCCTTCAAATTGAATCAGCCTTTGATTTACACTCAAAGGTCAAACTCCACAACAACATTCATGCATTGCGGGACACATCCTCCTTGGAGGTCAACCACCACAGATCTGGAGAACAATAAATTTTGGTCACTAGAAAAATAATATTACTAAGCTGTATCAAGCTCAAGTATTCAAACCCAGACAAATGTAGCGTGATGTCCATTTCCCTAAAAAAGGTCACCCATCAATTTGATTATACTGTTCTTAACCGCTCCCTAAAACGTGTCTCTACTTCTAAGGACCTAGGTATTCTTACAGACAATAAATTAAATTATATTACAGACAATAAATTAAATTATATTACAGACAATAAATTAAACTATTTAATTAGGAATGAAGGAATCAGATAAATTATACACATTCACGCCAACTAGCAAATTTCACGAGCACCCAAATAAAATGATAATTAAAACCATGGATATAATTTTCAATTAAGCCTGAATTAGAAAAGTAAACACGGTACTTCCTAGTATATTCCATCAGAATTTTCCCATGGTATATGACAAAAAAAACATAGGTAGCTAAACTGTATGATAAGTTGAAGGTTACTATTTAAACTACAGCCTTTAGAGTGATAAGCATTCAGTGAATGAACATGCTCAATTTTGCTGCATCCGCTTCACCAAAACATTGCATCAAACTTTGGTTGCCATGCTTGAATATGCGATAAAAGCAAGTTTCCTTTTTATAAAGTGCACTTTGACTGCATCAAAATATGCTATGTATTGATCATCATCATCAGTCAACAATGCTAAGACTGGTTTGATACAGCCCTCTACTTGAGCCTCCTATCAGCCAACCTTCTCATGCCTACCCCTTTTCTCTTTCATATCCTTCACAACTTACTCCATAAATCTCATCTATGACTTTCCTTTTCATTCACTTTTCCCTTGACTATTGTCCTCATCAGGCCATCATGTCTCAAGATAGGCCCAATTAAGTTGTTCTGTCTTCTTTTCCAAGTTTTCAGAAAGGACTTATCTTTACTCCCATTTTTCTTAGGGCATCTATGTTCGACACAAGGTAGATCCATTTTATCTTCTTTATTCTTGTGTAACACCACACTTTGAATGTCCCCAGTCTTAGACTTCTATGCTGTGGCTAGCATCCATACCACACTGCCATTAAGGAGCAGGCTCCAGGTGCAGTATTTTGAATTACAAACCATACTATTGAATCAAGCACGGAACAAAATATCTGCCAATATACTTATTTACAAATAAATCAATAGGGTGCAAACAATCTTCACCAGAACAGCTAACGGTTTAGAACGGCTTAGCCTTGAGTTTATAATTGTGGAATTTTGTTGTTGTTAAGGAAATGGTAAATTGTAGAGAGACATAAAAAAATGTTCCAAAGAATGATATGTTTAACATTTAGGTAGTTTCCTCTCCAAGGCAATCATATAAATGTCATATTTTGTGATCATACTCATAAGTAAATCCCTCGCCTGTCGTTCGCAGGGTCGCATCCCGCCTGGGGAGGATTTTTCGCTGTCCGGGGCATGGGTGTTAGTGATTGTATAATGTGTTAATTGTAAGAGAGGACTAGACAGTCCTAAATTCGCAGATCAATAAAGACAAATTTAATTTAATTTAATGAGTATATTCACATCTTACCTACTCTTAAGGCCGCTTTACACAATACAATTTGTTGTACAATTTCTTGTACAAACTCTTGTACGAGGAAATTGTACTGTGTAAAGCGGCAAATTGTACGAATGCTCGTGTGACTGCCTGAATGACTGAACGGGAAATAGAACCTGTTCTAATTTCATTCAAACAAACATACAATTTCGATCGGTTTATACAAGCGTCTGTACAAGAAATTGTACAAAAAGTTGTAATGTGTAAGGTGGCCTTTATGTATAAACACACGAAACTTGGTTATGCAAACATGACTAGGGGCATTGAAGCATCCAAATGCATATAATATGCAAATTATTAAATAAATACATTTTTAAAAGTAACAAGAAATAATATTTATTAGCAACCTAAGATGTTCAATCATGTTACCAAAACAAGCAGGCTACTTTTCAAAAGTAGGTAAATACCATAAGATCATAAGTAGGTACTATTTTACTACTTTTATAATACCATTTTCACTTCTAAAATAATTCCGGACTATAGGAAAACGTTGGTGAAATATTTCTGCTGAAGGCTTTCCCAGCGATATAATTGTAGGTTTTGAGTTTCCGGGTTGCTCTGCTGCATTGTTTGAATATTCGGAAGATAACGTTTTGTAATGTATCAGATCTGATGATGTATCCTGCAATAGATACGAAATGTTATCTTCCAAATATTGGAACAACGCAGCAGAGAAACCCAGAAACTCAAAGGTCCATGCATTTGAAGCAAAGTAAAAAAATAGTAATGGATACAAAATTTCGCTGACACCAGAAATTGTAACAAAGAATCTCATTAGTTCCTCATTGTTTATGTTGAGAGACAAGGCTCTTAGCTATAAATTCCAACAAATTGACTTTTCTCAAATCTGAACCAGAGGCGGCTCCAGTCAGGTACAGAATACAGTGGAACCATTTCCACAAGTGAACCAAAGTTCCAAGCTTAAGAACTTCGAGTTACAGAATAATCCAACAGGGCAGATCAGGGGCATGCCAATTACACAAAGACTCCTTATCCCTCAAGATGTATCTTGATGTGGTCATGAAATGCCATCACAATAAAGAATCTACGCAGAAAGAATTGGGAAAGCCAGAAGTGTTTATGCTACACCTAATTCCAGGGAATGAGAGAATTGCCTGAATAAAGTTAAATTATAGTGTTTTTGCTCACATGTAACAGTCCCGTCATCATCTCCAGTCGCTAAGAGATTTTCATCCACAACGTGGGTGCAATAAATCGGCTCACTACAAATAAACAGCAAAATCATAATCAAGCAACCTTTTAAAATGTCATATAGGTGATTATAACTCAAACTACTTACTTGTGCGCTTTTTTCATGATCCTCTTTGGCTTCCCCAATTCGATGTCAGTGATGCAGATAGATTTATCCTTAGACACAGAGACAAGCACCTTACCGTCTCCACTGAACTCCACAGCCCTAGCTGCCTTCTTATGCACTTCCAAATTATGCACAATTTCGTTTGATTCCAAAGAATATTTATACCTTGAAAGAGTAACGAGCAACAGTGAATATCTTATTGAGTGAACTTCCAAAGAAATGATGGTTCCAGGATGAGGAATTGATAATCCACCCAATCAATTAGGCTTTTGCTTTGAAATACAAACAAATATCTTAATGATAAGGAATTTTCACATCGAACAACTTAAAATATCTATGTTGCATGCAAAGCAATTGCTATAACGGTAAATCGGAGATCAAAAAGATATGCATTATTAAGGTATTAACACGATGATATCACGAATGTAAACAACATAATTACACAGTAACATCTCCAGTTATGAGAGCAGCAGCAATTATTTTATTATGAGGATGAAAACTGATGTCTACAACGAAGGAATCAGCCTGGATATCCGGTGGGTGGTCTCTGACTCTTTCCTGTTCATTCCTGATCGCTTGCAAGACTTTATCCTCTTCTTCATCTTCTTCTTTCGTGTTCCCTTCAACGTCTTGAGTAGCGTTTGGACTTTCCGATGAGCTACATAAACTATATACTCCATTGCTGGAATCACTGTCTTCTTCTGAATCAATTTTACTCGACTCACTTTCACTACCAGACTCTGACTCAATTTCCCTATTTGTAACACCCATCCCTAAGTAAAAGCCCACAACACCACTAACGTAGACTCTCCTAATGGAGCTTCGAAATACTTTTACCCTAGAGATCGGCAGAAAAGTCAATATTTCACCCACTGCGAATTACGTTGTTCCACATTTACCGCATTGTGAAATGAAATGGCGGATTTCATTGCGCCTTTATTTTAAAACTTGCTTCATATAATAGATGGCATAGCTTACGGTCGCGTGAAATTATCGAGATTTCGGTGTAAGGCTTCTTCGTTTAGTGTAATGGAATGATATGTATTTCACCTCGTTAAAAATGTATTTATGGAGCACAGTGATTTGCGGCAATGTATGAAGAAACTTGAGGTAATAAACGTGCTGTCTAGCGTTCTTGTGCGTGTGAACGAAGGTAGCTGTATGCAATTTTACTCGTTTGTCGGTTTACGTGACTTATTATTGCAGATGTATTTCTCGGCGAGAAAGGAATTTATCGTAAATATTATGTTGCCACTATGTATATTCTTTTTTAGTTCAGACATTAATTGTATCTCCTTTGCCAAGATATGTAAAGTGAACGCTCGATATTACGACTGACAGTTACTGCAGAAGCTTGTCTGATGTGTGGAATAGTAAACCCTTATGTTAGTGCGAAACGTACCGTATTTATTCTCGTACAGTAAATATCCTAGTCAAGCGGTGGAGGAATGTAAATATTGTATATGTGATATTTCAAGTTATAATTTGTTGGTGTAAACGTTCTTGGACGGCAGTGTTGTGTCAATTTAAATGAATCTATCCCTAAATGTAATGGGTAAGTAAATAAAGCTGCCCTTCTGGTGTGTCATCCTTTGCTATGTAGCTATTTTTGTGTAACCTATCACGCAACCAGCCGTTATTGTGTAACACCGAACTGTGGAACCATTTCTATTACTAAGATTTAGTATATTATGTTAAATCGTAAACTTTTATCGGCTAAGTATTCGT
This sequence comes from Platycnemis pennipes, assembly GCA_933228895.1. NCBI lineage: Eukaryota > Metazoa > Arthropoda > Insecta > Odonata > Platycnemididae > Platycnemis > Platycnemis pennipes. The sequence goes on along the minus strand of OW121855.1, from coordinate 112,328,919 downwards.
CGCGTTCACCTAAGTCCTAATGTTGAAGTGTTACCTTTTTAAACGTTGTACTTCTCAGTTAATGTCAGAGTACAGTGAATTTTCCGTGAAATGTTTGGAAGGGAAGTGTAGATATGTTCCATCTTTTAGTCATCCCTTTGATTGGTTCATGTACCTGGTTGGTACTGCGATTGATTTATTGATTTCATGGAAGTTCTGTTTTAGAGAAGGGATATCTCGCCTTGAAAATTGATTTAGTGTATAATGTTAAATCACTTTTATGAAGAATTGTAATTCTAACAATTTTTTCCTTGTTTCAGGTTACCTAGAGAAATTGGGTGCATTCTAGTCAGTATTTTTAAAGATCTGGTCAAGTTGTGGTTCGCTATGTTTTTGTAATTCAGTGTTCAGCAGTTTGCTTCATTTTCCTGTGCAAGTGTTTATTATGATCTTCACCCCTAATAATGGATGGGAAGTCAAATTGTAGTAAAGCTATTGTATATTTTGCTGTCAGTTTTCGACGGCTTTGTCTCGTTACTGTTTCATTGCCTCTTTGTGGACTGCTTTTTTGTTTCATAACTGCATGCATCTTTCAACAAGATGATATCCATGAAACCTATTGCAGAGTAAGTAATTTTATGTTTACTGCCCAATGTACTTAATTGCAGCTGATTATCTTAGTTAAACGCCAATGCACCTCTGTATTCAATTCAGAATGTCTGTGAAATCATGCTTCTTAATTTTTAGGTCTACAATGTCATTCCATCCATAAGTTCTATAACTGGAGTTAGTCCACAGAGATATTTATGGCGCATCTGCATTGCATTTCACATTGGACCTCGCCTCATTATTGCCTCAGTTTACTATACATATTACCTAAGTCTTCTACCTGCAGTGGTAAAGTCACAGCATACATCATACAAGAGATTAATGCACTTGTGTTATTGGCTGAATATCTTAGAAATCGCCTCTCTTTGTGGGGTTACATATGTCTCAAATAGAGAAAATTATCGTAAGTTGATGTGATCTCTCTTGTTTCTGTTCTGTGTATTGATAGCTTTTCTTGAATAAACTTTGAGGTACTTTCCTTTCAGCTGTACATGAGAAGATATTTATTGTATTTATGATTGGATCTCTAAGTCATATGCTAGCAACAATCAAAGTATTCAAAATGGCCAGACCTAGTATGACAGAAGCTGAGAGTAGGTCTTATGCTATCAAGAAGGCCCTTTTCATTACCTCAATTGTCAGCACGGTGGGCCTGCTCATTTTCTTTCTGAAGCATAGACTCCTGTGTCATGATTTAGGTAAGTTAGACCATAAGTAGTTAGACATTGATAGTTTTAGGTGGTAGGATAAGCTAGGAATGTTCAGCTGGCTTGGTGGACTTTTGTTTGAATGATGCCTGTGAGAATTTTAAAGCTAAACCTATGCTAAGTGACATCCTGGAGGACACATGTCCTTTGATAATCACAGGATTTGGAAAAGAATCAGCTCCTGTGGTTCACTCTGATGTTTGGATTTGTTATACCTTTGGACTCTGCCCTCAATGAGCAGGCTCCCCATTTAATTGAATTAATCGTCATGTAGCTGGAAGTGATTTCTTTTGGAACATATGAAGAATCAGGTATCTTGCTTAAGAAAAATCAAAAAACTGTGTTTAACATCAATGAAATCCAGCACAAGGAAGCTAATATATAAACTGGAATATTATGTATGTATACATAGTGCACTTTTATACTGAACAGTGTGCTAATACAGGAACAGTTACGTAATACACGCATATATGTGCAATTTTGTTGATTTCAGTAGCAATGCTTTTAATGTTTGTGACTGCAGCGTATTGTTTGTTCTTGAGGGTTGAAGAATGCATCCACATAAATTCACTTATTTTCTTTCTGTACATGTTTTTAAACGCCTTTTTAAATTATCATGTAGTTATTTGAAAGTATTCAAAGCCAAAATGGACCATCAAGGTACACCTTGACCCAGCTCAGCAGTATCGGTGCTGTTGTTTTACCTAATATTGTAATCATAAACATTACTGGTAATATAATTTTTTTGATTAAATGAATTAAGTTTTAGAATTCACAAAGGTGGCAGGGGTGATGAATGGAGGCTAAAAATAAGGAAGCGTTGAAGTCGTCATGGAGTTGTAATACTTTTTGTGATGTTATCTTTGGTGGGAACTAACATATCACTAGACTGTATGAGCGAGTGGTTGATGGATGGGGCGGTGATATTGGTATTGTGTGTTGGTGTAAATACATAGTTATGTTCTAGCATTACCATCCCTCTTCCTTGGGTTAAGGAGAACAGGATAGATATGGTTGTATACAGTATTTAGTCCTGCTTGTATAAGATCTATATGCCTTATTTTAGCATAAAAAATAATGATAAATTATAGATATTCTGGTATAAGATTAGAAAGTCAGTGTGTTAAAAACCAGAGTTGCTAAGTCAATTTACATTAACAATTCACCTCTTCCATTTATTATGCCACCAGACATTCTAAACACTTGCAGGAGACTAGATATATGTGTGAAATTGCTGATGTTTATCACGTTCCTTAGGAATCTGAATAGACTTCTTTTAGGGTATCGGTGTATCTATATGTAAATTATGCTTCTTGTTCCCTACTATTATCCCTCATTCATTTGGCATTTCTAATTTTTTTCTCAAGGGCTGTATTAAAATTAGGAGCCATTCTGGCATCCCTTCCTACTGGATCTGTACCTTTGTCTCAAAAATCAGTGTAATCCATTGGTAATCTATCTTGCGGGTCAGGGAGTTTTGTGAGTCGAAGTTAAAGAGCCCTCCTCCTTTCATCAATGTGCTAAAGTATTTTATGTCAGGTCTACTGCAAGCAATGGCTTTCTCCTCCCCCTTCCCCCACTCCAACTCCACTCCTCCACATGCCTTTCTCCCCCTCCTCCCTAACCCCTCCCACACACTAACCCCTCCCACACACACACACGCTTCATCTAATATATAAGGAAGGGAGGAAGTTGGTATTAATCTGAGGATGCAGGATGTCGATCGATACGGGAAATATGGGAGATACGGGAAATTAACATTACCCTGGAAAATACGGGAAATATACGGGAAATTCGCATAGTGTCCGGGAAATTTCAAGAAATGCTCTGTAATCAACAGATCCAGAAGATCCCCATATTTTCGGTTGGTGGGACCTTAGCAGTGCGGGAGTCACAGTGTTTAGCCCATGAAGATTTCGTAACCCACTGAGCGCAAGGTTGTCATTTCAGCGCACGTGAGGCTGACTCGGCAAGTGTGGAAACAGCACACACACAACGTCTGTCGCCCTTGCCACAGTAGTAGGTTTTGCATCGCACGATTTTGTCGAAAAATGCAGCATGATAATGTGACTTATCCGGTTAGAAAGTCTAATTTAATAAGATAGAAAGTTTAATCACTTTATTTTACCTGTTGTACTAGATAATGCATATGGCGAATTATTTTGCAACTATCAGTGTAATTTGGACCTGTCCAAAATACACGCTCTTCGGTGGTCCGAAATACACTATGAGGATCAAAATAAAATGAGACTGAATTTCACAGAAACATCCTTAGATACATTAAAAAGAACTTTTCTACACGAATTATGATAAGAGTGGAGTAATTTCTGTATTTGAACTAGCAAAAGTAACTTTATATTTCGCTGTCGCCTTAGGAGTCAGAGCCATTCCAATGGGTGTATTTTTCTAGAGTGTGTCTTCGTTGTGTATGCTTTGTGTGGGGGAAGAGAATTTCACGATTTCGCTCACTTAGCCTTTATGCCTCAATCACCTGGGCTTGATTGTTGAAATTTGGAGAGAAGACATTCCAAAAATACACCCAAACGTCTACACCCTAAACATGTTGCTACCCCTAATGAATACAAAGTAAAGCTATCGGTCCGAATTACACGCCGGTTCAAATTACACGGACTTCTCCTATACGGGAATTTAGCAAATAATCGTCCGGGAAATACGGGAAACATACGGGAATTTGAAATTGGGCCGCCGATCGACATCGTGGGATGCTTCATAGTAGCAAAACTAGTTCTGTTCAGTAAATATCTTTTTTAAACAGTGGGATTGCTAAGCATTTGTTCTCCTATACCAAGGTTTTTCATGTTTATTTGGTCCTTAGCTTGTGCTCCTATTATCTTTCGTCATTATTGACATTTTGACATTCAGATTCATTTATTAGTTGAAACAAATTTAAAGTTCCCTGGGAATTTATGAAATGCAACAGGCATATGCCTCTTTATTAAGGTGTTAATACAATGCTTGGCGATTTACACCAGTGGGTAAAGAATTGTGCTTCTGTGTAGATTTTTTGTTCGGAAATCTTGGAGAGGATGCTTATGATGTATTCATCTCCATGCAGGCTGAGTGCTTTTCTGAGCATTAGATCTTTCTGGGAAACCACAGGTCCCTCAGGGAAAGGAATTGGCCCCATATTCTGATGGTTGGTTGTGTGGTTATGACCTGTGCCCTTGAAGGGGAATTTCCTGAACCCTTGATTGAACATTAGGCAATAACGGATGACTTAAATTGATGTTTCCATTTCTATTCTGTGCTTACTCCTATGAGCTATAGCTTTTTTACTTTATTCTCCAGAGTTTCACTCATGACTGTGGTGGGAATTATCCCCCCAGTGCAGAAGTGGTAGTAACTAGTAACAGGCTATCTATCACTGCAGTTTAATTCTTTACCCTTCTTCATGGTGCAGAAGAAAGTTGATTCTCTTCAGAATGGCAGCAGTTTAATCTGCAATCTCAAAATTATTTTGTGATTGCTGTAAGGTCATTTGGTTTGGTGTTATGGTTGTGATCTTCAATTTTGGTTGATTTCTCAGCTCTCTTTGGTATTTTTACTAAAATAATAGAAATTCATTTAATTATCTTAATTTTGATTGTCCTCAGTCAATATCCAAATTACTGTGAAAATTTTCTCACGTTACTCAATGATCATACAGTTCCCCTCTCTGTTGTTACCATTTCCCTCTCTGTGCTGATGTTGTCATCATTATCACTCAAGCTCATTCATGTTCAAATAGTCATTATCTGCCATATCTAGAGGATGTCTTGGTTGCCTCTCTACTTGTGTTAATGTACAATTCATTTTACATATTGCCAGGAGAAGTTTTCTTTGCCTCAGTTGTTTGATTTATTTTTCTCTTTAAAAGAATTCAATGGTTCACCCATTGACCAGTGTTGGATATTCAGTTTCTGTATTTCTCTAAGCAAGATTGTGAATTGATTCCCCTGCCCGTATTATTGACCAACCTCCATGACGTACAGTTATCCTTCAACAATCACAGGTATCAGATAGTCCCCAAGTTATTCAAGTCTTGACATAAGTAGAACCATACTTCCATAAGTGGCAAACTCATTAAAATCATGCTGTTGATTTTGTTGTATTTGAATGCAAGCTCAGAAAAATTAATATTGATGGCTGTGTTTCAGCATTTAGTGAAAATATTGTACATATTGTTTTTCTAAAGTGAAACTATTGGTGATTTTATAAAGTGGTGCGCTTAACAAACTGATTCCGTTTCTTCATCTGCATAATGAATTCTCAATACTATTTATCAATTTTTGTTACAAAATGCTCTTTAAAATCACCATTCTCTCTAATCTTTTTATAATTGGCATTACCTTTTATTGAATCAGTGTTTATAGTTATTTGAGCTCATTCAATCCTTCTAAACATTTTTCTTCTTAAAAATTTCTCAATCCACTTATGTTACCTTCTCTCTAATTTCTCACCATTCTCAATCTTTCTTCTCCTACCATCTGTAACATGTTTGCATTTGTCTTCTCTAACTACTAATCCTTACCATTCTCCTCCACAAATTGACATTCTTTTTCCATGATGACCAGGTTTCTCAACTATAAAACCCCCTATCCATATTAGAGGCTTCTTGTATATTCTTAAGCCCGTTTCACACAGTACTTTATCCAGCACAAGGTCAAGTATACTAGCAAGTGTGCTAGCTTTCCAATATCATGTGAATAGAACCAGTATGCTGACTAGCAAGCATGCTCGCTAGTATACTCGCTGAGCTACTGGATTGCATACTTGATGCGGTACTAGATTTCTAGTAGCTCCCAGTGGGACCAGTAACCATCGACCAATCAAGTCACATTACAGATGCTGTGCAAACTTCTTTTTTTTAATTAGTATGGAATCATATGGAATAATCACTTCATAGCAAGCACAAGGTCGATGATCGTGTGAAACCTCTTAGGATGGTTCCAATCATGCTAGATTCCGTCCTCAATATCAAGTAGCGGCTAGCACACTAGGTCTTGTGCTGGATCAAGTATCGTGTGAAACGAACTTTAATGTCTCTACAGTGAAATTCCTTCATTAATTCTTTCCTTTGTGAATGTTTCCCTGAACAATGCAGTTCTTCACTTCACACCCTCACTTATGGACCCATCTTCATGCAGGGTAGTTTGTTCCACCCATTCTAGTTTATTCCCACCAGTCTCAATATTTGCTATATCCTTTTTGCTCTTTGAGAATCATATTACTTTAGCCTTCATGTGACTTGTTTCCATTCCATACCTTTCACACTGCACCTCGAAGTCACTAATAATTATAGCCTGCTATTCTGCACACTGCACAAAGTAATACTTGATCATCCATTTCAATGAGTCTTTTACCTTCCCACTTCCATCCCATCCCTTTGAATAGGGTTACCATTATGTTTTCCTTAAAATCTGGGATATTCTGCAAATTTTACTGATAAAACCTGGGACATTTTGAAAAAAACAGGGCATGTCTAATATAAAAACATTGTATTTATGCTTCTCATGAGTTAATGCTATGGGCAAGTATTAACATTAATTCTAATTCAAAGACCACGAACTGGCCGCGAAAACTTTAGCGGTGTCACCCCCTGAAAATTGCACAATAGCAAGATGTTCCACAGAGAAAAAAATGATTGATTTCCACAGAGAATGAGGACGTCTTGGTAGCTCAACTGGTAGAGCACCTGGCCGGAAATCAGGGGGTCCGGGTTTGAGTCCCGGTCAAGACGAATGATTTTTTCTCTGTGGAAAAAATCATTCGTCTTAATCGTTTGAACATCTTAGTATTGAACATAAATTCTATTTATAGTGGAAAGAAATAGCATAGCCTCTAGTTATTTGTATCATGTAAAATATCGGTGATTATTATTATTATTGATATTGCATTAGAAATAACTGCTAATAATGTGAAAAATCCATTTGCTAATTTTTCACGGAAAGATACTTTAAAAAAGTGGGACTCAGTGAATTGACTCAGGACTTTTTCGTTAAAAATGGGACACTGTCACAGAAAAAACGGGACGGACGGGAACCCTACTCTTGAACCATACCAGGCATACAGTGAGAAGTAAAGAGTGATGATTGACATCCTTACTTTACTCCCCATTGTAATGCTGCCTTGTCTGATACCCCTTCAGCCATCATTATTCTCATATTGAGTTCTTGAGGTACAGATTTCTAGCAAGTCATGTATTTGTCCTTCTAGTTCATTCCTAACTTATGCTGTACATTCATTGGCTTCATCTAATCTACCCGATCTAAATTCTTCCGCAAAGCAAACAAAGGAACAGTATAAACTATTTGGAAATTCACGGGACCAAACCAATAAAAAAAATAGGATTTCATGGAAATGAGTTTCTTTACACAAACATTTGCTTTTTTATTTTCTTGCTCTTTATTTAGAATCCAATAATCTTTTGGTCAATTGAAATGCCCAAATGTATTGAAACATCCTAACTAGAATGTATGTATGACAAGGGGAAGATTTAGAAAAATGAACACCGCTTTTTATTTTTTCCACAATATATCACATTTTAGTGATCCATGTGCTATTATAATTGATATGCTGTTTGGCGACAATCTGCTAAGCCAAAGTTAGTACATTTTCCCGCTACAATCTAAGATTATTTTTCCAGAGAGATGAAAATTTCAGTGCCTGTGATTGAGGTTATCTTTTGAATATATATAACCATTTACAAAGTTATGGTTGCATACAATTTGTACGGTAAGTATTGACAAGCATGAAAGTGGGGGGAATATTACATCATCATAACCTATTACAGGGAAAGAACTTGCCATTAGAGTTGAAACAATTACAAGTGTTGACAGTTGCCTCTCAAGGAGAGAGATCTTTTGATGCAGCTTAATGTCAGGGAACAGGTAATGAGAAAAGGCAAAGAAAACAAGATAGGTACTGTCAGTAGTCATTTATTTCTCTTGTTTGTAGATACAGTGACAGGGAAAGAGTAGAGGGGGAACTAAAGGGTCAAGGATCACGGCCAACCAGAGCCTGGGTGACCTGAGGGGGGTGTCTCAATATGGGAAGGAAGAAGAGCCACTGATAAGGGGTGGGTGGTATAAACTTGACCCTTGCTAGGGTACAAGGGAAGCAATTTTGGGCCATAGTCCTCGCATTGAGGAAATAATAGAGAAGAGCCAACTGATGTTTATTACATTTGTAGATTTGGAGAAAGCTTTTGACAGCATGAATTCAATGCTGAGGATTCCAGAAAAAATTGGAGAGATATACAATGAAAAGAGTTATCCGGAGCTTATTAAAAATTAGGTGGCTATGATTAAATCTGGAGCCTGCTGTAGAAGCAAGAGTAAAGGAAGGAGTAAGGTAAGGTTGTGCCCATACATTTCATTGTCCAAATAAAGAAAGTCATCAATGAAATCAAAGAGGTTTCATGAGTTAAAATCCATGGGGAGAAAATCAGCATGCTATGATTCGCTGATGATACAGCAGTCATGGTAGAGATGGAAATAGAAACAATGAAGACTCCAGTTAGCAAGGAAAAGGCATAGGCCAGATATGTGAATGTCACGGTATGCAGCTGGAGATAAGAGACCAAGACCAGTGTTAAAATTAGGAAACAGAGGGAGGTGAATGGTTATTTCTTTCCAATTCAAGGATTGTGAACAAGCCGTGAATACCTTAGCGGAGTTACCCACTGAAATGCAGCTGCTATTGTGTATTTCAGCAGGTGACCCTGCTAAGGTATTCACGGCTAGTTCACAATCCTTAAATTGGTTCAAGTGAGCACCATAAGCCTATTTCACATGATACTTGATCCAGCACAAGACATAGTGTGCTAGCCGCTACTTGATATTGAGGATGAAATCTAGCATGATTGGAACCATCATAGGTTTCACACGATCACCAACCTTGTGCTTGCTATGAAGCGGTTATTCCGTATGATTCCAAACTAATTTAAAAAAAAGAGAAGATTGCACAGCGTCTGTTACGGGACTTGATTGATCGATGGCTACTGGGTATTACTTGGAGCTCCTAGAAATCTAGTACTGGGTTTATAGGAACCTGGAAAAGTCAGGGAAAATGAAAACAGCCATGGAAATCCTAGAAAAGTCAGGGAATTTAATGTGTGGTCAGGGAAAAATTGCAAAACGTTCAAATTTCTGAATTTATCACCTGAAAATGCCAAGAAATCAAAAACTGCGCATAGGAGCGGAGGGCAGGGTGAAGGAGGGGACGACTGGCCTCAGGCCGGCTTCGCTGTGGAGGCAGCCCAGGGGCCCTATTGTGGTTCTTTCTGGCTATAGCCTGCACAATTTGGTGAAAAGATTGGCGAAAGGTGTGCGCATCTCATTTTCATTTGCTAGCGATTTTGCCAGGAATGCTTCACTTTGTCCCTCTGGTGACAAAAAAGTTATTCTCAGTCAAATTTGATTTCATTTAGCCAAATTTGTAGAAGGATGCGAGGAAGAAAAAATCAAGATTGATTCAAAGAGCTACTTTAACATGACATCAGGTTTGAAGGAAAAGCCAGGTTAGCCCTCTTTGCATATAGTTTTCTGCAATTAAAACCCTTTCTGAAGGCATATTAATTAAGTGATCATAATTTTTATTTTGTGGACTTAAAAGTTGTTGATCTCTTATTACTGGAAGTTCATATGATTAATGTGAAAATAAACCTACAATTTTTCGTAAGTTTAGACTTCTCTGCTTCCTCACTACCACTTTTATCTCTATAAATGACCGAAATCTCGGGGTTTTCAGGCGCTCAAAAGTCAGGGAAAATCACTAATAATGTTCTGGAAATCCTGGAAAAGTCAGGGAAAATGAAAATGAAAACCCCTATAAACCCTGTAGTACCACATCAAGTATGAAATCCAGTTGCTCAGCAAGCACGCTTGCTAGCCAGCATACTGGTTCTATTCACACGATACTGGAAAGCTAGTATACTCGACCTTGTGCTGGATCAAGTACTTTGTGAAATGGACTTTAGTGTTTCAAGTTGGCCTTAACTCTGTGGATGGTCGCACTGTGTGCACGACTTGGACTGTTTGTGACATTGTATCTATGGCAGGCAGATAACATCTTGTCCTATAACACTTTCAACCTGAAGTTTAAAATTTCAACTTTGCTGAAATCCGAAACTTTTTTTCGTGATCTGAATTTGAAAGTGTTATATTATGCTAATGGTGACCAAAATAAGTCTTTACTTTGAACATTTGATTGATTTTATGTGATTTGTTTTTGCCGCCATCTATAGATGGTGCTCGGATCCTGACGAAGTCTAAGGGTCCTGCCGCATGCAATACTTTATGAATATCATGTACGGCAACTTTTTCAACCAGGTTTTACTAAAGAATCATAATTGCAACATTCTAGAGATAGTTTATCATTTGAATTGGGATAAATTTAAATTAGAATTATTTAAATAATAATTCTTTATTTTTCAAATTTTTCTAGTAAGGCTTGTTTTTTCTTCTTCGTTATCGATAATTTTACCTAGTTGTAATAATAGAAAGCTAATGTTAAAGTTTTTATGTAAATTTGTATCGATGATTATAAAACGCCTGCCTTTACACGAGTTGACAGATACGTGCTAGAGTTCCACACTACCAAAAGCGAGCTTCAAGTGCGTGCGCGAAGGTTAGGGAGTTCTCGGGTGAGTCGCTGCGGGTGGTCTGAATCATGGTGCCTCTAACAGTAACGAAATGACGTTCGAGAATTCGTTCGAGGACGAAAAACATGTTACATTATGAGCCTCACGTGCCTCCCCTCTCCCCAACACTTGACCGCACCCACACGCCTCCCGGCACGCAGTTATTTACACTTCCAATCTGCCGGGAACAGTGTCCTTTCTTGTTGAAAAGGGTCAGTGAACGCTCCACGATAAGCTTTCGACCCAAGGACGGCCGCTGGGGCACTATTGGTGCATCAAGGGACCCTATTGTTATGCCAGCAGCGGAAGAGCAAGGCGAGGCTGCTTGGAGTTTCCACCCCTTCCCCTCTCTATTATTTCCGGTAAGGGTGCTTTCCTCTTTGACTGGCCGACGAAGCATACCCAAAGAACCAACTTTGATAAATAACAGAAATCCAAGGAATATTTTCCGAAATATTTAGATCCTAATACATTCATAGTTTATTCCATTGCTATCAAAATATCTGAAAGGAGAATAGTCAGCAGTAATGTAGAAAAAGTAAATAAGTTAGGAAAACAAGTTACAAATTATTCATAATATATTTACAGATATTTATGAACACTTTAATTGTATACATAAATGTATATATACTACAATTGTATGCAATATTTACAATGTTTACAATATTTAAAATATTCACAATATTTATATTTTCAATAATTATAATATTTATAATCTTTACAATATTTATAATATATACAATATTTACATTTTCGGCAGTGGAGAGGGGATTACCGATGGAAGTCTTGGGAGCATTTATCCAAGCAGGGGCCGGGTTCTTCAGGGTAAAAGGTTGTCACCGCAGACTTCTTACTCACCTTGGAGCACTGCCTGCACCACTTCTAGACCCTTCTGTCATTCTTATTTTCGCAGAACTTCGGAAAATGGGATTCTATGGATATCATGGAAGGGCCCCGTGAAACGTGGCCTTTGGCAAGGGCATCTATGATGGGCAACCTGTATGAGTACAAGATCAGTTTTTGCGAGCTGAACTTTTGGTGCAGGAGATAGGAATTCAGAAGCATTATATGCATCACGTGAATCTTTAATCTCCTGAACCATTTTAAAGTTTTGTGATCACAGGGATAGTATGCCATGAGTTGGTCGACACGGTCAATGCCCCCCATACATCTATTGTATTCGGCAACTGCGTTGGGCTTTTGGACAATATTACCCCTGGATGTAGTAACATTGACCAAGTCATTGCTGAATTCAGTACTAAGTAAGAGGACATCCTGTTTGTCTTTCCATTTCATGACATTTATCCCTGTGTCGATACTCACACAAATTGTCTCACCTTGTTTCAATTTAGCCTGGATCACCTCCAGTAGGTTTGCTTTACGGTCTCCACGCAGCGTTCCAGTGCAATAACACTCATTGCTGAATAGTTCACGGGCTAAATTTACGTCATTGTAATAGTTGTCCATAAACAAGGAATAGTCCATTCGTTGTCTTCCTTCCATAAGTTTATGGACAACCTTACTTGCATGCCCTCGTCCGCCCAACTCGAGGTCATTTTTGCCCGTGTACATGATGAAATCCAGGACATACCCATTGGGTTCGGTTTCATTGAAGAATTGGCCTCTTCCCTTTGATGAATGTCCTGAACATCAAGCGACCCCTCCACAATACCATAGATTCATCAATACATAATACCTGCCTGGAGTATATGTTTTTTCCGAAATACTGTGAAAAAGGTCAAGAAGGAGCCTAATTTTGTGCAAGGGATCTATTGGAGCAGGGTCACCAACATTTGCATTTTTTGCGAAATGCAGACTTTGCAAGATGGCGAGAAAGAAACCTATCTCTCGCCATCCTGCAGTGAAAAAAGTGCAAATCAAATTTGGCATTCCTGCTCCAATAGTCCTTTATCCTGTTGGTTCTAACGGTGCCCGTGGGGAACATCAATCCCAAAAACACTTCAAATTCTTCCCTGGTCAATTTGCTCCAATTAGTAACTCTTTGAGGTTGAACACCCACCTGATTTAGGAAAATATTTTCCACGTAGGCGTTCGTCTTCTGGATTACTAATTGGAAGAATTCATCAGAGAAAAACAAGTGGAAATAGTCAATGGGATTGTTTCCACTTGGTGCCGTTAGAAGAGCTTCGCTTCCCTGAAAGGGAAGGGCTGCAGGCAGGCAAGCACCCTCAGACCAGGCAAGGGGTGTCTGGGGAGGGAGGGTGGGAAGAGGGCCATGGGGTGGGTGTTTGGGGTAGTGGAAGGAATAGAGGATGAGGGTGGAGGAATCTCCTCTGACAGGTGGGGAGCAGGGGTTGGGCCTCTACCTGGACTTACTGCTTCGTCGTCAAACTCCTCCCCACTGCTGAAATCGCTCCATGATTCGGAGGACGAGTCTTCTCCCGAGGAATCATCCTCCAAAATCTTTTGCATTTCTCTCTCCATGACTCCTTTGTGGCCTCTCTTCCTTTTGGCTGCCACCTCTGGAATAATGAAAGCAAATAAAACAAATGAAAATTTATTGCAATAAAGACAATAATATAGGTATTATACTAAATAGTTATTCCAAAAATTAAATTACCCAAATAGGCTGGAGAGATACTCCTCTGCCACAAGGTTGAGGGGTGTTGAATCGCTTCATTCTAAAATAAAAGGAAGCTGAAAATAACATTCCACACGAATGGGAACATTTTTAATTACGATGTAAAAATTTAGTGTGAAAGTTTGAACCCTTCCATCTGTAGCTGTGTTCTACCCACCAGGCCACCTACAACTTTTTATAATAACATTTCTGTAAATATAATGTATATGACTGCAGTAAAAATTGATTAAAAAAGCAAAATAATAGAACTTACCCGTCTCTTTCTATTCCTTCACAAATTGTAGAAAAACATTTTTTTAAATGTTTTTTTTCAAAATCTTATCTCCTCCTAATGGAACAGAGGACAAGAAAAAAGTCTTTTTTAATAAGAAGAAATATAAAAAGGCAGGGGAAAAGATATTTTTACATACAATGAGATGATTTATAAAAAATACCTTGTCGTAGTTTGTGCAATAGCTGGTAAAACACGAGGAGTTGCAGCAGAATCCAGAGCGTACCCTGTGGTGGCTAAGTCTGAAGTGTGATGCCTGTGAAGATCCGAGACCACCAAGCGAAGGGAAAGCGAAGAACGGGGCTCTTGAGTTTATCACTGCTGAACGCAGCGGCCCGTCATCTATAGATGGTGCTCGGACCTGGGCTGAGTCCTCTGTGCCATCTATTGATGGCACTCGGTCTAAAAGTGTTGAGGGCTCCAAGAGTTGCACAGGGGAGAAGGAAACCTTGGTAGCTCAACTAGTAGAGCACCTGTCCAGAAATCGGGAGGGGTCTGGATTCAAGTCCCGGTCGAGGTGGATTTTTTTCCTTGTGGAAATTCTGCTATTGAGTATTGCTTTCTCAGAAGCCCAGTAACTAATTTAACATGGCGAAAAGAAAACACTTTGTGCAACTTCCACAGGAGTATTTTATTACTGATCGATTTCAACACACAAGTGTTGCTTTAAAGGGCTACTGGCCATAATTAGAAAACATGGGCTATTAATACTTCATAGAGGAGGGAGGAGGATAAGACCCAAGTAGAAGGGAGGGAGGGAAGGTGAACTGCATCAAGGTCGGTAGTGAGAGTCTTTCAGACTTTGGGATTGGGAAACAAGTAAGATTTTAAAATGGTTAAAAACATCTTCGAGACTTAAAAATTAAATCGGGTTATTTAAAATTCATATATTTGGTGACATGGAGTGGATCACTATTTCAAATATTTCTAATGAATTTAATTTATAGCTTTTATAGTGAACATAAAATTTTAATATGAGAGTCGCTCATGTGACCATTCTCCAGCATGTGTTTTTGGCAAAGTATGATTTACGACCTTACGGTTTACACTTAATTTATGTTCGTTGCCTTCCAATTGAGTCCTATACTCCTACTTCCTCAATGAAGTATATGTAGCCCATGTTTTCTAATGCTGGCCAGTAGCCCTTGAAAATGATCCTTGTGCATTGAAATCGATCAGGTATTAAAATATGCCTGGAGAAGTTGTATGGGGTGTTTTCTTTTCACCATCTTAAATATTTCACAATTCCGCAAAGTATTGCCTACATCTATTAATTTAATCTGAGTGACCAGCAGTGAATGAAATAAGAAGAAATAATCAGTAAAATAGCCCCAAGGAAGAAAGGCATTCTACTAAAAGAAGAGTGTACTCATGGCTAGAAATACAAGTGTGGAAGTAAAGAAGCACTTCTTTAGAACTTACATCAAGAGCATCTTTCTTTATGACAGTGAGGTGTGAACAATAAGGATGAAGAAGCCAAGGCTGGAAACATTCAAAATATGATGCTTCAGAAGAATGATGATGATAAATTGGATCGACAGAGTGACAAAGGAAAGAAGAGTGGAAGAAAAGAGGCAATTTGAAAACTTTGAAAGAAAACGGGACAACTTAGTTGATCGTATCTTGAGACATGATGAAAATGATCATCAAGGGAACAATGAATGAAAATCATGGAATTGGAAGGCATGGCGTAAGATTTATGGAGCAAATAGTGATGGATGTGAAAGAAAAGACTTGTGCAAATATGTGTGAAGTGTTGGCTGGGAGTAGAAGTGGAGAGGTGTATCATTCCAGTCGTAAGGTTGATGACTGGTGATGACGATAACCTTAGTCATTAGAATACTTAAAACTCGAATCGTACTTTACTCAGCAGGGAATTAAATTCCCTCTCTTATGGCTAATTCCCCTTATTTGTTATTCTAATGCTGTTTATTGTCACTAGCCTTCAAAACAATGCCAACCCGTCCCAATTCACATAGACTTCTATGGAGTCGATAGTTGTAAAACTAGAATTTAACCATAAAGCTATGAGCATCTAAGAAAATGTTTTATGACTGTGGGTTAGCTCTTTTTACTAAGTATCTTTTTTCCTGTTTTCCAGCATTCAGTTGGTTTTCCTTGTGTGAGTATGTCATCGCATCAGCCAACATGGCCTTTCATGTGACTGTAGTCCTGGATTTTCCCACTGAAGAGCTGATGGTAGGCAGGGGAATGTTTGGACCTGTGGTGGCTGTGGAGAAGGATGCCAATGTAATATCAGTCCATGAGAAAAACCCTATATCTGATACTGGGGCTGGCACTAGAAACAAAATTGACCCCAATCTTCAGAAGTTGGATTAAATTTCTTTTCTAAACATATTTTTCTTGCTCCTGCTGTTAACAGTTAGAAAACTTCAATCTATGTATAATTGAGATTGTGCCTGTTGCACGCATTATTTTGGGGTCAGTTTTACATTTGGTTTACATCCTTCATATTAATACATTTCCTGCCTTAGCCTTGTTTCGTTGAGTAAATGCTGTCTACAGTTAACTATGACTTTTGAATATTGGCTGTGGTACTGTGCATATTTAGTACTGAAGTTGATTTCCATGGTGTTGTGTAATCCCAATTACTTTGGCAACATGTTCCTGTGAACTAGTTGACTAGCACATGATGCACTTTTGTTTTCACTCTTGGTACTTGGGAGAAAGTTGCCAGTTAGTATAACATCCAATTTTCGAAAGCACTCTGTGCACATCATATTTTATTGTCAAAGTTTTTCTTTGACAAAGCATATAAAGCATTGAATATGAAATGCTTTTCAACCATTTAAAGCCATTGTGTATATGTTGACATTTATTTAGACTGCATTGTTCCAAGGGAATAGCATGCATCATTTTTTATAACTCTGACATAAGGAGAATAAACTGTCAATATCACTGTAAAATATACATCAGCATAATCACAGAATTTCTATTCAACTTTCAAAAAAAATAATTACTTTTTTAATGAAATGGCCCAAGTAGTTGACACGGATATCCTTTTTGAAATGAATATTTTTATTTAACTGATTTAAAATGTTGTAATAAAAATGTAATATCCATTTTTTTCTTAAATGGTTGGGACAATGCTGGGAGAGGGTGTTAAGGGTGCATGATTTAACACTCGAGTGTTGAGTTTATGAAATTCTCTCTTTTTAACGATGCCATTTTTTCTCAAATGATTAGGCAAATTATGTTGAAAGGCATCTTTTCATCTTCTGTATCTATCAGAATATTGAATTTTTTTCATGCGAGCAATACTTGGTAAAGCCTTGATTCATTTGTTAATCAAAAAATTGTGAATTTTAATTACTATGTGTGTACTTTCTTTAAGAGCCATACTCAAAATAGGAATATTGTTTTGGCATCTTCTTATATGGAATACTCTCTGGTGATGAGTTATTCCTGAGATATTTTCTTCTCCTAGTCATTTTATTTATTATACTATTTATTTTTGATAATTTATATCAGGTTTAAATGTTTTCCTATCTCTATGACTAGATGTATGATGAAGTATTTCCATCACTCTATTATAATAAACATTTTTGGGTGTGCATATGTAAGGTGGATGCAAGTCTGTGCAGTTGAGGGTGTGTCTACAATGTGTGACTGTATCAAGCTAAGCATATAATATTCCAACACCTTTAGACAATATTTCACATTTGAAGAGCCAATCTGAATTACCTATGAGTATTAACAAAACTATGGCATATTCATATTCCTGTTTTATAAATTTTATAGCAGTCGACACTTATTATGTACCTTGAAGCGTAGATCCTTGCAGCAAGGTTTGTTGGTAGATGAACCTCGAGATACATTGAATTGTGAAGCTTGGGTTCTCAGGCTTTTGGAGGCTGTGTATCTTAGAGTATATCTGATCTTAGAGTATATCTGTTGGACACCATGTATTATTTATGCACATACGTGCAGTGCTCACAGTCTTCTCGTAGGCTCAAAGTGATATTATTTATAGCAATTGCAAGTGGTCAGTGCAAATTGCACCTTTTAGAGCTTCCAAGTATTGATTCATTTTATTCCATTTTACCTCAATCTAGTCAAAGTATGTGTTCAACCTGTAAACCTGACCCTTGTTGATGAAATTCCATCTCTGATGGGTGTTCCAGTATTTTGAAAATTGTATTTATTTTCTAGTCATTGTGTGTAACATTTACACTGGTAATATCAAGTTTAGAGGGAAGCAGGTTATTGTTTTTTTTTATGGTGTTTTTTTTATGACATTCATAGCTGAATGTTCCATTTCGAAGAGGGAAAATAATCATTGCTTGGTAGTTTTTTTGTAAAAATTTAAATGAAATTTAAATCCTAAACTTGGTTATTGCTAACAGTGAATCATCAGTATTGTTTGCACTCTTTTTTAATCTTCTATGCATCAGAAACATTCTGTGATGATAAAATTAATTTGCTTTATGTTTTATACCAAAATATTTTAGGGTGTATCTTTTTGCATGCTAGTTTACATTGAGACTTCCTTATTCATTAGTTTACATTCTCAACAATTGCTGTTTTCAGCCACGCTAGTCTTTTATTTATATATGCTAATACTGTTTAACTCCAAGGCATTGAGTATTGGTTTATTCATTGGTAATTTTTGAGTGTACATTCTAATTTATTTAGCTAGCATGATAAATATACTCAATTAGAATTGTCACTAAGTAGTGATATCCTCTGCAGAATATTGTGCTAATGTCAAATTTACTGTGCAAAAGTGGATTGCCTTGCAAAAGGAAAACTAATTCCTTCTCTTGTGTTGATGGTGGCATTTAACCCCATCTTTTGATGGCTATAAAAGTCAGTCATTAATGGTTAATTGTGCATATCTGATGAAATTCCATGCGGTCCTTAACCACATTTCTTGATGGGAAGATTATTTTGTAATTCCAGTAACCATAGATCTCATATGCAGCATTAGAATTTTAGTACTGAAAGTGTGTACCGTCTCAGATGAATCATGTCTTTAATATTTTGTTCTGAGCTGGCTCAGTTGTTGTAATTAACCTTGTTGCTTCATGTGTTGAAACTGATCACCACTCTTCTTTGGAGGTAATTTTCAGTTTCTCCTTGGTGGTTATTTTCAATTCCAGTCCTGTGGTGGAGAAACTGTCAGTTGACGCTTCCTATTATTTTCTGCATTTGAAATTAATTTGAAGTTTGTATACACATATTTGTGTGCTTTGTAATGGATGAAATTGTTGTACCTGCCTCCTTTGACTTGGATCAAAATTGTTTTGTAATACTGCTTCGTATTTTTAGTTGCAGTTTTTTGTTATTGTATTTGATGATGAAAATACAATATATTTTTGTAATCACCTCTTTTATTACCCATGCATTTGTGTATTTTATCTTTCATTTGACATTTGAAAACCTGCTTAATATGAAAATGAAGTGCATAATGTAGACACCATCTTAATTTTTTGAGAGTGCAAACTACACCCTTTCTGGTAACGCTTAGAGCTTAGTTGATTTTCTGTCATAGAACAAAAATTAGAAGTTAGTTTTATGTTATGCACTAGTGCAGTATTATATCTCAATGAGTGTAGAGTGAATGGCTTCATTTGTGTAGATTGTAGCATGAGCCATGTTGAACAACAAAATATAGGAGATAGGTATTGTAGAGGTTTTAAGTCTTTTTAACTGAGGCTGAACTTAATCGATAACATAATGATCGCGTAACGAGAAAAGTTAATAGAAAGGAAAATTTGTTGAGCACTGTAATTGTATGGGATTTAAAAAAAGGGTAAAATTGATTGCACATTGACATTGTTGAATTTGTCATTGCAGAAGTAAGTCATAGATAGGAAGGCTATCATGGTTTGGTAAGTTGGGATAAAATTATTTGACTTTTCTTTGGACCAGTACCATATTATGAATATACTTGATTTAATAGTAGAATAGGTGCCCATGATCATAAGCTTTAGCACTTACTATCATTAAGTATTTCATCCTCTTCTCTAGTTTTTGATCTTGAAATTTTAATCATCAAGTTTAAAATTTAACTTTTAATTTTCAATTCCCTTCAATCCAAACTTAATATTAAAATAAGATTTACTATTGCTAATTTTCAGCTAGGGAGTTGTTAGGGTTATGAAGTTGTGCTCCTAATTCTGCTGAAGTGAGATGGTAAGCACTGTGTAAGAGAACTTTATAGAAACTGAAAAATATTTCCTTCCGAGGTAAACTGCCACTAGTAGCGAGATGCACTTCATTAATATAAGAGTAGGCACCTTCTCATAGAAGTCTTCCCTATGAATTAGAGCTGTGTTTTAATGATTTCTTTAATGGCAAATCAGGCTATTTTTACTACAATCTCAAATCTATGTGCCATAGGAAGTGTATATTTTTCCTATTCCAACTTTTTGGCATAAAATGGTGACCAGTCACTAAAATTTCAATGTACCTAGTCTTGTGAGGGAAATTCTGTTGGGGATGACATAATTTGTTTCTAATGGAAGGAAGTATGCTAAAAGGTTGTATTGCAAATTTTGGACATAATTAATATTGATTGATATTTGATCTTATTTGATATTGCTGTCTCTCCTTTTAAGGTATGATAACCTCTTGCTCAGTTTTGGTGTAATGGAGATGATTTGTTTCATCTTTCCATTATTATTTTTTAATTGTGCACTACCTACTTCCTAGAAAATGGGGACTGATGCTTTCTGGTATATTTATTAGGAGTGATTCGATTTGGCACAGTTATCTCTTAAGTATCCCTGTTGCATAATTTTCATTGAAGTTGAAATTGTAAGAGTATGCCCATCTAGGCATTTTGTGTTACACGAGTGAAACTTGTTGGTTCAGAAGTGTATGTGGTTAGTCTGTACATATGTTTTCTAAGTGCCTACATTAAATTTGTTGAAACAAATCAAAAATTCATTTGCTATCGTGAATTTAATGTCTCTTGTTCCAAGTGAGAAAGAGTTTTGGTTTTCTGACGGCAATTGGTGGTAAAGGAGTTAAGTGACATAACATGTTTACGATGACAACTGACAGCATCTTCTATGCTTTAATCATTGTGGAATACTTCACTGAGACTTATAAACGGCTTTTAATCACTTTATATTAGATCAGATCAATCTTAAACTTTCTTTTCAAGGAAAATACACATTTTTTCTTAGTTTGATAACATTTTATGTTGGTTATCATGAATGAGAAATATTTTTTCTGTATGGTTTTAGAGTTAAATTTCTAGCATCACATTCTCATGCACATGAGCAAATATTATATTGATTCACAGGACTTGAATTGAATGATAATTGACATGTAATGAGAGTTATCACATTGCATCTAAAAGACACTCAAAAAATGTTCAATATTACACAGTGGGTTTTGATTAACTTAGAATCAAAAGAGCCGGCACCGAAATGATTTTTTCAAATATTATTCCTACAATGCCTCTGGAATATTTTAAGTCCGAGAAGAAAATGCTCGGCAGAGGGATTCACAGAAAAATCAATTTCTGTGTTTTATGCACATAATCTGAAAATACTCTGAAAGACTTCATTGTGATATTTATGAATAATATGGTATCACTGGTTCTAATGGCTATTTTTTTTACCAGTACTGAGGTTAGAATAAATAGTGAGTTAATTATTACTGAAGTGAATTTTTATTCATTTAAATTCATTATTTTAATGTCTTCTGAAACAATCATGTATATATTTTATAGTAAGCTGTTTAATATTGCCCAACAATGGTAGTATAGGTACCTAAGAGCCAAATTTCATGCAGTAGGTAATTGACTTAAAAATGTAGCTCAGCTTCATACTTCAAGAAAAATTAATTTATTTGATTTCGAATCCTATTTCAGATCAATGTAATAACAAATATATATGATCACATTACTCTAATTGAACTAATTCAAACACCATCCAAAATTGAAATTGTTATTACCAACAAAGTTAACAAAAAATGCAGGAAAACTTGAATAAATCGATTTTCCTGCAAATCCCACTAGGTACTGATTTTTTTATTTCGGGGCTTTAAAATGTTCTTGAGGCATCATAGAAATAAAATTTAAAAAGATCCTGCTGGTGCTAGAACTTTTGATAAAGTTGATTGAAGCCAAATATGATTAGATTCCATGTATGCCATGTATTGGACATTGTTGCTTCTGCAAGTTGCAAACTTCCTTGGAGCTCACGTATCTTTGAACTCTCTCTTATGTTACCAACTCCGCACACTAGCACCATGAATTGAACTAAATATCTCACCCTTGGCAAACACACTGATTGCCACACCAAAGGACTAATACTGTGACAATGAATATTTAAATATAGGTAATTGTGGGTGATGGGAAAATTTTTCTTTTTATGGGCTTGCTACATCATTTAGTCTTCAATTTCAATGCCATTCAAATATTGATCCTTTTTACCCATTTGTTATCTTTAATTCAGCATATTTCACATTTTTATTTCTTTTTGCTAACATTTTGTAGTGATCTTTTTTTATTTAACCAGTTTTTCCCTTTCTGCTTTCATAGTGTTGGAAAGACAACTATTTTGTCATAAAAAATTCTAAATATGATATTTCAGTTAATAAAAGAACCACACATTTGATGGTCCTGTATACATATTTCAGTATCTCTGAAATGGTGTCCAACTTTGTGAAGGCAATCAGCTCATTGTTGCAACTACTTGAAAAGTATTTGTTTAGGCACGTAAATATCAACATATTTGTTACAGATGATGCCGATAGGTGTTTTAAGCTGGGAGTGAAGTGATGCTAATTTGTATTTGGTGTTCTTAGGCAAAACCACTAAACACAGAGCTGTTGTTCCATCTGAAAACTTGAAAAATTATACCAACAGCAAGTGTGTCAATGAGTTCATAGCCTGCCAAGCTTTTGGTGACAGTAAACCTGCTGGAAGTGCTCTTATTACAACGTACTACATATTTTACATTTGAACTGTTTTCTCACACACTACATATTACTTTCTGATGATAATTATTTTTGACTGAAAATACAGATAATTTGTTGGATTCTGTACTTGAAGTTTTTCTCTAACTCTCATTGATTTTGTTATCTGGCTCTTTCTGGTCAGTGTGTTGTGAAGCAATCAGACATGTTTGCTGTGAAGCTATTGAAATACTCATCTTTTAAGTATTAATGTACTCAATGGTATGAATATTAGATGGAAAATTTTAATCCACCTTTAGAGTTTAAAAAAAAAAAAAACCATTTGAATGGAACTAGTACCATTCTCATCCCTGATCTCTGCCTGGGGCATCTTCTTTTGTTCATTTCAATTAGTGGTTCAGCAACAATCAGTGTATCTCCATGGTTTGCCATGTTTTTCCTTCTTCATTTGCTTGAAACCTAGAACCTGTTTAGAAATTGATCATGTTATGAAAAATAACTTCGTACAATTCCACAATTTAATTTTATTCTACTGCATCTTAGCATCTTTGTCAAGGTATCCATGCTTGAATACCTAGACAATGATGCTGTGGAATTTTACAGTTATTTTTCTCAACATATTCAATGTATCAAAGTTCCACCAAGTATCACCTGCCTCCATCAACCTAACTAGAACTTGTAATCTTTTTCACTGACTATACATCAAAAGAAGACCTCATTTTTCTTGATCACAATCTGTTGGGCCTAGCATCTCAAGATACCCTTTTCTCAAGTTAATATTTCCTAAGTGAGAGAGTGGGCACTTATGCTTACCCTTTCACTTGATGTTGGAAGACAGAAGGGGGTAGGTATTCATTTAGGAATTGAGACATAAGTGGGAATTTCCTACCAAGGTTGCTGAGAAGTTTTAACTCACAAGGAATTCACCCTCGTTTGTAACTGGATGCTGCTTCAAATGGCATATAGGTTGTGCCCCCCTGGCATGAGCATAGCACGACTCAGTAATGACGAGAATACCACAGCTATTTATGTAGGTATGTACAATTTAATATTTACTAATCCTATGTAAACATTAAGTATTCAATTGTTAATATCACCAAAATTGATAATCTTTGGCAATACTTGGTAGAACTGCATTCCAATATAAGATAAAAAAGCCTTAAGTAGAGTCCATGCATAAATTACTTTCCGTTCTGGGATTCGCCTGCTCTGTAGTCATTGTCACAGACCTAGAAAATGACTGCAGTGCAGTCAAAACCCAGGCCAGAATTTAAGTTGTGCATGGACTCGTCTAAGTTTTTAAATCCATTCATCTTCAGACTTGCAATTTAGAATTTCCTCCGTTTAACCCATAACCTTTCCACAAAGACCCAATTTCTAAACATACAAGGCCTACATTCCTAATTAAAAGTTTCAGCTTATCTTTTCTCACGGATTTTTTCAGCTCCCTCATCTCCCTCTCATTCTTCCCTGCTTCCTTCACTGTTGCAGCTACATTTTCACAAGATGCACCAAAATACGTACTTCATCCAATATACTCTACCTGCTCTACTTTTTGTCCACCTCTTTGAGTATTTCATCTAGCTTTGCTACTGTTCAAGACTTGTTTTTGTCCTGTATACATTAGGGTTTGGAGAATGAAGATGCTGCCTGTAATAATCATAGTTTTATCAAATATAAAGCAACTTTATTGGAATTTCACTGTCTTAATGACTCAATAAATACACAATCTGCATGTCTTCCTGGTTCTCACTGTGTGGGTTGACTTTAACATATAATAGTTTCGCTGACATAACAGTCAGCATCTTCAGGTCAAAGGTATGGGACACGGCTTCTGGCCATCTTTATACAGGTCATCACATCTGGGTACTACTTTCCCTGAGATGGCCTATATAAAGATGGCCAAAGTCAGTGTCCCATACCTTCAACCTGAGGATACTGTGATGTCAGTGAAACTATTGTCTGTTAAAGCCAACCCACATGGTGAGAACCCTGAAGACATCATTGAATCAAGACCAGGAAAATCTTCAGAACTACGTAAATTATTCTCATTATTGTTATTAATGCACTTCCATAGATGGGTCATTCCCTGCCAACTCTGTACTCTTTAGGACATCCATGACTGTTGAGCAGTGTAAATGCCCAGAGCAGTGTTTCCTAATGATTGCACAATGTCCCACTGGTGAGACTTCAAAACCTTCTGGGTGAGGACTTGATCCAGCTAAATATAATAATAATAATATTTATTTGTTCTGTATGCTTTATACAAATCATAGAACACGTAGTACATAGATGTGAGTTTAAACAAATTTTACATGTGTTTCAAACTCGGTCAAGGAATAGTACCTCTCCTTTACCAGAAACTTATATAATTCTTTCTTAAATTTTATTAAATTATCAATTTTCCTTATTTTGCTTGGAGGATTGTTGTAGAAGGCAGTATGTGGCAAGTACGTGGCAGGAAAATACACTTCCGCCCTTAACTTTTACAAGAAAACTATTAACAGGTACAACTGCCACTTAGGTATTCACCTACTTAAAAGTAGAAAGTGGAAAAAAACTTTATCTTCTATGTGACCATGGTTGGACTTGACTTTCCCGATACTGGAAAGTACACTAGCCTCTAACTATGCCTCTTTTAAGCTCTTCATTCATATTTTCTCTTCTTCTCAACATTAATATTATTTTCCATCCCCTCTCTTTACAAGACATTCTCCCCTTTATATTATTGTTCAAGAATCCTTAGATTTTAATATGCACTTCTTCAATCATTTTTTATATTGCCTTAAATTTTGTCCACTAATTTCCAGTCCACCCTTGATTCAAGTCTTCTTTTCTACCCCAACTTCCTTCTCCAAATCCATCTATCAAAATCTTGCCGTGTGTGCTAGTTTTCCTTCCTCAAACACTAGGTTTCTTGACTTACATCACTATTATTCTACATTAATTTTGTTACTCCCTTCTCTTTGAAAATGCTTCCATTCTTTTCAAATTCTATTTCTTATGTACTAGCTAATGAAACTTAATTTATTCCTGAACACTTCCCAAATGTGTAACTTGCTAAACCAATTCTGATTCATTCCCGCCAATTTTAACACTTGTCTAATTGTGTCTTGAGTATTTCATATTTTGTTTCCCTGTGTCTCATCTTCATCCCATACTTCTCATTCTTATCCTGTAATGCAGTAAATAATGACTGTAATCCCTTGGATAACTTGCTGATCATTGCTTGGTCGTTGGCTAGACTAAAGGACTTGCTGTAATTTTCCATGCCTGTAGAGTACACAATTCTTTCTGCAAAAATCTGTCAAAAAGTTGGGTGTGTATTGTACATGATTACAGATTTATCACTTTTTTGAGCCATACAAATGTGTGTCCACACACGTGCCTGTGTACCATTCCAATGATTTCTAACAAAAATGCTGAGAATCAACTACATGTTTGCATGCCTATTTAATGGAAAATGACACCAGTGTTGTTTGGGTTGTGAGATGCATGTCTATTAATTGTCCCTTTGTGATAGCTCAACATCCAGTGGCAACAAAATCTCAACAGTTCTGACAATTGCTTATTTAGGACTTCATAGAAATGTAATACATATCTTGAAATGATAGAGTAACATATGTCCCAATAGTGCATCAAACAGAACCCGACATAAACAGACAAAAAGTAAGGTAAATTCAATGCATTTATCATTTAGTAGTGACAGTAGAGCAATTCAGACACTATATACTAAATACAGACTTGTATTTCTATTTTGTTCTTGTGGGTGCTGAATGTTGCAGGGAATAATAAAAATAACTTTATCTGCCCAAAGATCATCCATAACTCCCTTCTAACTCTCCCATAATAGCCTTGTATAGTATTATTTCACATTAGTAATGCATTTTATCAAAAACTCCTATTACATATTTCCTCATTGTCAAATCACACTCCAAAAACCCCATTATTCCCTTAGGTTATAACGGGTGGGACAATTTGAAGTACCTACGTACATATAAATTAGCATGATCAACCTGCACCTCCACAATTTAGACCTCCCACATACACTCCATTCTTCATCCCCCCTACAATTGATTCGTGCTACTCTGCAATGATCGTCCGCATTCTTCGTGTCAAAATATGTAACGTGTAGCTTGCTAATCCTCAAAACCATCATAACATGCCATATGATTATTTTCCCTGTCACTCTTTTAAGCCACTTCACAAGGATTTAACATGAATGTCACAAGGGTCTGACCGACATCACAGTATTTGTCATTATTTGACTGATTATCATGCTATAAATCTTCTACTAAGAATTGGTTGGTTTGTGGGTAAAATTACAATGTAAATTGGAGGAGTGGACGGGGGCCTTCTGGAACACCCCTGGCACTTAGATCTCTTTAGATCCATTGTGCCAACCCACGTTTAACCTGCCCGCCACTTGCAGACAGGGGACAAGAGCACCGTGGTAGAGGTATGGATGGGGGCTACCAATCCAACCTCCGTCCCGGCCCAATGTTGCTTAACTTCGGTGATCTGATGGGAACCACTGATTCAACGTGGCTTGGCCCTTGTCCTGGTTTGTGGGTGGTTCCTGTCTGTTGTCTCCTCCTGCTATTTCCATCTTTCAACTTCCTAACCAATCTGTATTTCTCCATGTAACCCTTATCCAATATTATTGCCTATAAATTTCTCCAACCAACTTGTTTTCTTACAATTGCTTCCTGAGCAATTTTTTCTTACAATTCCTGATTTGTCTTCCTACTAACTTTCTCCATTCCTTACTCCTGTATCTGAAGGGCCTTTGATTTCAGCTCTTTCCTTTTACTCAAAGAGCTAAGGGACCATGTATTTCCATGCTCTAAATTACAATTTTAAATCACATTTCCTTCATGATTCTTCTAAGAGAGTCCCACCTTAATATCCTACCCTATCCCAGATGCTTTCATGGAGGGGCTGTCCTTTGCCTGATGTTCTTACCACTGGAGCAATTTCCATCTAAGATGAAGTGAATGTATTTTCATGTAAGATTATCCCAAGATATGAAAACTATTCTACCTATTGTGGTTTATGCCCACACACTAAGCCTCATTTGCCTAACAAATGAAACTCTTCTTCTGTAGAGAGGTGAATGTGTTGTTATTTGGGAAGTACAGCACCTAATGATGGATGAAACAAGAAAGAAATAGAAAAATAATCCAGGTGAACAGGGAATTCCACAGAAAGAAATATGTACTTATATATATATATATATATATATATATATATATATTAAGCTGGAAATACAAGTGTGGTCATAAGGAAGCACTTCATTAGAACCTTGTGGCATGCTTCTTTATGGCAGTGAGGCATGGATGATAACAGCAGCAGAGAAGTTGAGGCTGGAAGCATTCGAAATGTGGTGCTACAGAAGAATGATGATGAAATGGGTAGACTGAGTGACAAGCAGAGAAGTCCTGATAAGATTGGGAGTAAAGAGGCCTTGTGAAACCTTTGAAAAGAAGATGGGAAAAGTTAATCGGCCACATCTTAAGAAACGATAGCCTGATGAAGACAATCGTTCTGGGGAAAGTGAGAGGGAAGAATGGCAAAGTAAGGCCTCATATGAGATTCATGAAACAAGTAGTGAAGGATGTGAAAGAGAAGAATTGTATAACTATGAAGATGTTAGTTAATAGGAGAATGTATTGGAAAGATACGCAAAACATATGTAGCTTATGATTGTTGACTGATGATGATGAAGAAAAAAGGTTATCAATGTACCTGGTTCTTACTGTACTATAGAAATGTTTATCCTCATATTCACTAAACCCTGAAGCCTGTTTCACACCATACTTGATCCAGCACAAGACCTAGTGCGCTAGCCGCTACTTGATATTTAGGACGGAAACTAGCATGACTGGAACCATCATAGGTTTCACACGATCATCAACCTTGTGCTTGCTATGAAACGGTTATTCCATATGATTTCATACTAATTAAAAAAAGAGAAGTTTGCACAGCACCTGTAACGAGACTTGATTGGTCGATGGCTACTGGGTCCTACTAGAAATCTAGTTCCACATCAAGTACGAAATCCAGTAGCTCAGCGAGTATACTAGCTAGCGTGCTTGCCAGCCAGCATACTGGTTCTATTCACACGATACTGGACCTTGTGCTTGATCAAGTACCGTGTGAAACAGGCTTTAGAATATAATGCTAATCATATAATGAAGATATTAAAAATAGATGATGATGATGACTTTTATCTTCATAGTAAGTTCCTGCACCCCAACTGAAAAAATGAGTTTTTCAGAAGATTCATCATACATATTTGAAAATTTGTCTATCTGTTGCACATAGTACATTTATAAAATGTAATATGTATAACCATTATTCATCACATACTGTTTTGCATTCAACTGAGAAGCAAAAAATTGGCACATTTGGGCCTTCTAGTGTGAAAAAAAGCTGTTGATACTTTGCGAATTCTATGCTGAAACAAGCCATGCATTCCACAAACCCTTTTTACAGAATAGCTAAGAGAAAAGCAAGGTGCTTCATAATAATTACTATAAACTCCACGTGACACTCAGGAAAATAGCATAATACTCAAGTACAACACACTTGATAAAGGTTTAATAACTTGATCTTCATTTCAGCAATGATTACTTAAAAATTAGTTGATATTAACGTGCATGAGCACTAGCAAGCTCATCCACACTTATATATTAAGTAACCCTTTTTACTAATAGGATAACAATAAACCACTTTGAATTGTTTTTCAAATTTTATTTCCATCAGCTATACCATTGTCATCTACATACTGGACCAATTAACACCACTATATGCTAATGAAATATACAGCCAAATAAATATGATTTTGTCTTCAACATTCAAAGTTAACATATGTAACCGTTTTTCCTTTTCTTATATAAAATACCATCAAGAAGACAATTCAATGCCAACAATCCATAGTAAAGAAAGATATGTCATTAGAACAACACAATCAATCTAATTAATTTCATCTCCTGCACAGAAAAGTTATTATAAAAATTCTAAATTAACATAAATATGCATACATCAGGCATTTATATAGATACATATTCATATATTCCACCCTGAACAGTCAAATTGGTTGAAACCATTACAACAAGAAATAGGTTAACCTGTAACAACACATCTTTACTTGGGGAAAGCAGCCCTAGACAGGATCACCATCTAATCCCTTAGTTTTTTCACATCAATATACAGAGATGTACCAGCATCTCAGCACAGCTCATATGCATAGCATAATTTTCATATTTATATATTTGTATATATATATAATTTTTATATATATAACACGAATAGAGTCCGCACACCATTCCTTAAAATAATTAATTAAGTCTCCTTTTCACACCCTAATAAAGAATGGCACTCAGAGTGGTTGTTCCCAAGAGGCATTGCCCATGTTGTCTCACATAGCTGGCCAACACAGCCAATGTAGTGGCAAAATTTGAACGCATAAAAGACATAACTGGTTGTGAAGGTGACTATACCAGCTTTGACGATGGCCTGCAAAGACAGTGTAGGTGACTAAACTCATGTGAGACAACCCAAGCAGTCCAATTCTCCTCTTCATAGGCAAATGGGCTCAAACACGGGCAAACGATTGCAAGGGAATTTCATATTTAACAAATATAGGAACCCACAGGCTCTTAAATTTAGCAAAATAAAAAAAAATAGTTTCACTCACTCAGTGCCCAAAGTGAGAATTATTCCAAGGTTGAATTGATCACAATTACCCCCCTCTCTTAGAACAATGAATTAAATCAATTAGGTTAGTGGTTGAAAACAAGCTTTTCAGAATCACACTGGCATAGCCCATATCACACTTAGTTAAGAACCTAAAATCTAATGGCTAAGGAGTTGAGTAGGTACATGAGCTTGAGTGTCACAAAGGCTTGTACATTTATGATATATGCGATGTATGCTGTAACTATACAGCAAAGAAAACAGGTAATGTTACTGATCATGCACTGAAGGAGTAAAAAAATAAATTCCACACTCAATGTCTAATGGAAGTACAGCAATAATAATATTTAGGTAAAAACTCCAGACACAAAATATCAAAAATCATTTCCTTCACTTAGTGACATAACAAGGAATAACAAAATCAGTTCATAATGTACTTATGCTTGGGAGAAGGAGAGATTTAACTTGATTAATTCATTAATTAAAATACAAGATGATCCGAGAGCCCTACGCAATTCTTTTGAAGCCTCTGCCAGTCACAGTTTGTCAGATGGTAATCTTATGCTTAAAAACATTTACCCGTTTATGTTTTATAAGTTGGCAATAGTTGGTTTGATAAAGGTCATGAATTACATGCAAGAGTACCTATATACAATTTCTATCAGACCAACTAAATGGTTCAAGAAAATTAATTGACCTGTTGTCACCAATGAAGCACAATTCCATTTTTATTGGCTCTTTTGAAGTAATAGATATAACTCTGGAAATCTAACACTTAGACTTTTAGCAAAAATATTGATATTTAATCAGTGTATACATATGTACAATGCATCAGAAATACAGTCGAAAGTACACTGGTTCAAAAACATTGGACCAGATAAGTCGCCAGGTGCTGTGGTCTTTTATACAAGAGGTACTCTAAAAGTATTTCATGATTAACCAGAAACAGAATTACACCTGAAAAATCTAAGTGTAGCTGTTCAATGCTCAGCCCATAAAAAAAAACATAAGCCTTTTCAAAGATCTTGTAAATGACAATAATAGACCATTAGCACAACGGAGCATATTGTTGAGTCACATTCACAACACTTACAGCAAAATTAACTCCAAGGTTGTGCTGAGATCTATTCACAGTTTTGCATTGTTAAAAATAGGAGCCTCAATCTACATAATATTTCCAATGACTATAGAAAAAATGCATAAATCTAAAAATTTGCACAAAAATCCCCTAATCTAGACAAAAAGTGAAAATCATTGACCAAATTATACCACACAACAAGTTTGGCTACTGTCTTGATTAATAAATTATGTAAATGGCACAACCTTACCTCTACAAAGGATTAGCCAGGTTTAAAGCCTTGAAGTGATACTCTACTGAAAGTTTTCCTGCATAGCCAAAAAAACACCAATTAATACAAAAAATCGATGGTTACGGTGTTTTAAACACACCACATTATTTCTCACAGGGATCAACCACAGTTAATTCACACTGACCAACTGAAAATGCAGCCTCAGAACTTAATCACGGCACACTTTACATGTTATCAGGTAGGATGTCTGGAATCAAATACTTGCACAGCTCTTCCTCACTGTTGATGAAAATCACCTTGCTCGAAGTGTTTTCATCCAGCCTGCAGAGATTTGAACACAAAATATAAGAAGAAACTTGCATAATGAAACAGAAAACTTGATTACACCACGAAAAATATTGAATATGTGACCCTACAGCATTTACATTATGTGAAAAATTCAGATGAGTTGGTCACTCGTACACTAATTTCGCCAATTTGTAAATATTCAGTACTACTAAATAACATGAAAATAGCTTAAATAATAGCCTCTGATTCCTTAATAATTACACTGAAGATATATCAAATTAAACTCTAAATACTTGGATCCTAGAGTTAGAAATATGTATTACTATGACAGCTATGCCGAAAAAATTTTTTCTAAACTGTATGCCACATCTGTACACTACCAAATGTATAAAAACTACAGAATTGGGCATTGCTAAGCATAAGTAAAGTAATGATTGGCAATAGAACCTATAGCTATAGCCCAGAAAGTACAAAAACAATTTCAAAATGTTTTTCTGACATTTTGAAAACTTTTTAGAAATGGCAAAAAGGTCACTGAAAAACGTATTTATATGATTTCTTGAACTTTTTTATCAGATATGTTTGGCATATAATCCCACCAGTCTTACTTACCATGTCTACACATTTATCGACTGTCTTCCCTTGATTATAAGTTGTATTTTAGGAGGCTCTTTATACACTACTTTTCTAATTCTCAAGATTCAAATGATATGGAGTGGAAGTGAAACATGATGAAACAGAAAGAAAAACTAGCCAAATCCACAAAATTTTTGTGGATAGGGCTTGTTTTTTTCTTTCTGTGTTGACACTACTTTTCACTTACATCAATGTAATAACCAGAAACACTGACACTGTAGTCATTTCAGCCCTTTTAATGTTCCCCTGATATTCATTTCATAGATAAAAATAAGGATGCATGATATGAATTCACATAATTGACATTCCTTCATTACTAAGTGAGATAAATTAGAGTTTTCATGAGTGAGCAAACTATAAGTGCATTGAGTGACTAAAACAGTGCTACTAAACATGAAATCAACATGACGTGTAAATTATTGATGACAATGGCCAATATTTTCAAACTCAATCATACATATTCGGGTTTTTATGTTGTCTGCGGTTATGATCACATATTCACACCACAATGAATTTAAAACAGAGTTACACCTCAAGAGAGTTAACAAGAGAACATAAAAG
The DNA here is from genome assembly GCA_933228895.1 of Platycnemis pennipes. Lineage (NCBI taxonomy): Eukaryota > Metazoa > Arthropoda > Insecta > Odonata > Platycnemididae > Platycnemis > Platycnemis pennipes. The sequence continues at coordinate 112,295,714 of OW121855.1, read as the reverse complement.
TAAATCCATGGGCATAATTTATTTAAAAAAACACAAAAAGCACAACTCTCCTCTTAACCCATTGGCATAGTATTTTTTATTCATTTTTTGCCACTTATTTCACTATTTTTTATTGAATTCATATTTTTTAATCATTAGTAATCAACGAAAAAACATTGAACAGCTCTTATCATGGATTTTTTTGCAGTAGGAGGATATTAATTATTCATGAATGATACTAAATGTGAAAAATCTGTGAATGGTAAAAAGGGTAAAATAAATAAATAAATTAAGGAACCTGGCGATTCGCTGGATTTTTAGCGGAAGGCCAAGTTCTGCCAGCCGGCCAATCGCTGTCTCTTTAAGCCAATGGGTTGAAAAGGTTTTTGTGAAAACCGTCCAAAACCTTGATTAATGTCTTCCAAAAAATATTTCTATTTATTTTAAAATCCAATATAAAATGGTTTAATCAGGTTTTTATACAGTTAAACCCTTTGCAAAAGATTGTTAAATTTCAACAGTTACAGTTGAATTTCAAAAGTAGGCTCAATTTACTGTTGAATATTTACACAGTAACTATTGAAAATAGCTGTAGGCCCAAATTACTGTGGAAGTTTTCAACTGCTTTTTTTGCATAGGGCAGAACTGTTTTTGCCCTCATTAAAACCATTTTTGCTTGAAAATAAACTTTTTCCAAAGTTTTTTCCTGTCTGGGAACATGATAGAGAGAATGTAAAAATTTTTATAACTACAAATAAAATCCCAATATGAGCTCATGAGAATAAAATTTGTATTGCCATCATCAAAACTCAGTAATTAACATTTTAATATTCAAAATAATATAACATAGGTCACATATTATTTTCATATGTTTAGTTTCTATGTAGTTTTAAATTCCATTCCAATTATTCAAATATAAATCATGAAGGAGAAGCTATGTCACTGCCTCACTTGCAAAACTGAGAAAATTGTTGGAACCATTTCTTGTATATAGTGGAGAGACTTTTCTTCTCCAATAGACTAATCTGCCTCCTGCAGCTATTATCTAACAACCATGCGATCTTGTTGGAAAATTTTCTAATTTTAAGGCAACAGAAGAATAGGATATGAAAATATTATATTTCTAATGGCATTGGTAAGAAGGTCAAATGGATAGCAAAGGGAAATTAAGACAACTTTCATAGCATAAAATTATGCTTGAATATTAAAAAAATTATAATTAATAAGCTGCAAACTTGTATTTTCTTTCCCATTTATTCATAAATGATAAGGGTTTCATTCCAAGTTCATAATTGTAGTTTATAGTAATTACTGGTAAAAACATTTCTATCGGTGATATTGCAAAGCCTTAATATAAAACCAAGTCAATGAATTTGATTAATAACAGAATATGCTACATTTTTCAGATTTAATGGAAATGGAACTACTAGGATATCCCTTAAAATGGACTGTATGTAAAGAATGAATATTTAACATTCCTGCACTACCATACTGAGGGAAAAGTTTCTATTTAAAATATTTTCAGACTACCATAACTGCTAAGACCTCAAGCCTGGAAGTGAAGAAATAATTTTTAGAATGAGGAAGTCCTAGGAGTATTCTCATTTATGGCAGTGGGATTTAGATGATAATAGATGCAGAAAGACTAAAAGCAGAGAAAATCAAGTGTGTAACAGAAGAGTGATAAAGATACATGGATGGACAGATTTAAGGATATATAAATGGACAGATATTACGTAAAGAAGTTCAAAGAAGACTGGGAGAGAAGACTGATGAAATTTATGAAGAAGAATTACATGATGAAATCATGAAAAAGAATAGAAGACAACCTTACTGGACAAATCTAAAGATATGATGAACTCATGAAGACAAGTGCCAAAGGAAAAATGAATGGGATGAACAGAAGAGGAAGCCCAAGCATATGATATATGGAACTGTATGTGAAGGAGGTAAAAGAAAATTATGATAATACATGGTTAACGATATTGTTTTCTTATCGACATGATGGAACTTAAATATCACAAAAGAAAAAGAAACCTTGGCCATATTTTATTTTAGTAAAACTTTATCGCACAACTGCAATATTGCACAAATACTCAGATGAATGCAATATGCAATACTACTAATATTGCATAGTCACACAATAACTAATAAAGTAAAAAAGTGGAAATCTACAGAGAAGTCTTTCTTTAGCGATAATACGTGTCAGTTAGCTGATTAGAACTATATCAAACCAATCTTAGATTCTATGAACAATCATGATGACATTTGAATGCAATGTAATGGAAGTGAACTGAAAATTAATAGAGCAAACCATGGAAACATGCTCCATTACAATGTCCATATATTTATTATCTCATTTCTATATGATCCACTGCTTTCTCAAAGAATAGCAAGGATAAAATCTCATCAGATTGCATTGGGTAAAAAAAATTGAAAGCGGCCGACATTTGGAGGTTTGATGATCTTGAACTCCAGCTTCAGGCGAATGATGCCATATCTTTTTCGCTGTCTTATATACTAGAGACCTTTGGTTGGATAAAGCAGAGTGTCATCCAACTCATTCTTTGATGAGCCATTCATTCATTCATCATTATTTGATGCTGTACGTTGGTCAGCACAAAGCCGACTGTTGGATCTAGAAATGGCAAATATGATTTTTTTTACCCCGCAGAAGTTCTGAGAAGGTTTCTTAATTTTTTTATACTTCAATACCATCATGACAGGCTTAGTTGCTTGCCTACCAAGTATTCGTAACCCTCTTTGTGCGGCAGACCGATATATCGGCTTTTGCATCTCGGGTGAAAGTTGCAGTGGGCTGATATATCGGCCCAATATCAATATACTGTTCAACTTTATGACAGTAAAATAATAACATTTATTTTTTAGTCAATGTAAAAAAATTGTGTTATTATTAGTTAGTTCAACCTAAGTGATGTAAAAAAAACCTCATTTGGATATTTATAACAATAGCTTCATAAGGTTTTTTTTCCTAACATGCTAAATTTTATAAAATTACCCTCCGCATTTCTCGCTAGTACCCCAGGAGAAAGGTTAGCACTAAGAGGGTTAATAATGAATTCTACACATTTGAGTTCACCACAGCATATCTCATCCCATTAGGATGATTAATGAATTATAACAAACAAAAATACCATTTTACAGTCTTTGGGGGTGGAAGAATTCTGAATAGAAATGTCCTGGGCATTTCATTGCAATTACATAGGTATGCTCTTCAATTTTGAGGGGAAATATGAAAGATCCCTCCATAACAGTTGCAAAAAGGATGATTTGTTTAAATTATGGTCACACATTCCATTCTCCTGCTGGTTCCCTTACATATATATCTCTATCTAATTAAGAATAATATACAATACATGTGATAGCTAGCTTTTGTGAAGAATTTTCAAGAAACATGCCGATTTTCTTTTATTTTATCTACAGATACAAGGCTAGCTTATTCGGGTTATAAATTCGTTTATATTGCTTCAAAATTCTGCCAAAAAAACGCGAAAACCAGATACGGCCGACTAGTCGTACTACGTCGGTAGGCGGCTGATAACGTGGGTTTTTTACATCAACGTGATTAAAAGTAGCTCTACGGGCAAAGTTCACGGTGCAACAACAACTCTGGCATTTTTTCCGGAATCCTCGCCCTTTCTTTATGCGTTTCAGGTGGATCAGTTAGCCTCCTTAACTGGGATGCAGATTTCCTCTCGTAAACAATCACAGGAAGAGCTTCCGTCTACTCGACCTGCGTATGCTCCAATTCCCCTTCCTATCGTCGCTATAACAACTGTCCAATGATTAAATTCAACGCCCTTTCCCGTAAAAGCGAATTTACAATTTTGAGTTCCCTATAGAAGGTACGCATTTGTCCTAAGTTATTCATAATTTACACAGTGGTATATGAATTGAAAAAAAATCGCCGAAATACCGCAGACAAATTCCGTCATTTTCCGGAGGTTCTCGGTGCAACCAGAAAATTGTTTTAAAACATTTGTGGGATCAAATATCAACCTCAACTTAAAAAATGAATAGATCATACGCCACACTATACAGGGGCAATATCAACTAGAAATTGATAAGTAGAAAATTTAGTTTGGATTCTTATCTCGCAATACTGCGGTGAATTTACGGCTGAAGCAACAGGACAATATTCATCAATCTTTCAACCAACACTACTGTACACACATATGTGACATACAAATATGAACTGAATGAGTACGAAATAGATTTTCTTACCATCCTTTGATAACGGCCCAGCATCCAGAAAACAGTGCAGGGGCATTGATAATCAAGCACACACCAAGACGCTCAGGATAATGACGGCTCAACAGCCAAATGAGGTTTTTTATCATTTGATAGTCCATACAACTTAGGCCGAAATCCCTAAGGTCAAAAACTATGCACAAGTTGTCCACAACCTCCTCGAAACACTTTTTCGAAGCTTCTTCCTAAAACACAAGAACAAAAGTTATGAAGATGAACAAGGCTACATTTCGACTCTACACAAACAAATTTAATGACTCAAGTACAATTACCAGACAATGAACGATGAATTTCGTGATTTCATCAATATCCCTGTCGTTCACGTCATGATTTTTAGCGGGTATGTATATAACGGGTCGACCGGCCATATCACGATGCCGGAGAACTCTCGCCTTGTTACTTTCTAAATGCTGTTTCACAATCGGATTATCCACAGTCAAAGATGCGACGTCGTATTCTTTCTTCCATTTGTTAGTTTTCAAAATTGCCTGAAAGCAGAGATTCATTGCATGTGTGTACTAGATAAGAAGATTACTCAAAGTTAACCAAATAAATAACTAGCTCTTTACCTGAAATGCAGCGTCAACAGTCTTGAATGCTCTAAGGTATCTTCTCAAAGAAAATTCATTGTGGTACTGAAGAGGATCCGCTTCCGAAATCAATTTCATTCGACTCTTAAGCTCCTTTAAGTCATCTTCCGACACATTTTTCGCCACATTTGCAGACATAGCTGGACCGAATACTGACCCTGGGGGAAAACAAGTGCTTTTCACTGCAGCATCAGTTGATAACACCGGAACAGCTGTTTACAATCACAAACCTATCAGTAAAAGAACACAGAGAGATAATTATAACATGCCATTGCCGGACTACTACTTTACGTTCTAATAACATGTTGACCCGGTTAAGCAAAGTAACGAGGTCAATTTATGTCGCAAAATGTATACGCTCAGAGCGAGATTGGCCTACACATTACACACATTCATCGTGGAATTAAATATAATAAGCTGGTCACAAAAATATGAATTCAAAAGCCCAGTAATAACCTATAAAACCACGAGGAAGGGTACCAGAAATTCAAACTGGAAATAAATCCCATTTCCACGTACCTTATCAGGGTAAACGATAACCCTTCCCTGCAGGTAGGAGCATGATTTCCGCCGTCTTTTGTTGGCGCGATGGCGCGATGGCGCTCAGCGGGAATCACGCTGTGCCGAGATGCTGCGAGATGTGATAGCGCGCGGTATGAATAGCCTTACTGACGATCGGATGCTCACAAGTCCATAAGACAGATTCCGATAAGAAGTGGTAAATGACGAAACTATTTGTATGCTTTGGAAATATGCTTACGAATTTTACCCATACATTTTTTTGGTGTGAACATTTTATATATAATTTAAAATAAATTTTGCCGTACAAGTATACTATTATGCTACATCAAAATTGTCTGCAGACGGCAAAATTTTCTGGGGTGATATTTATTCTTCCTTTTTGCAGTTTTTTTAGTGAACATACATTTGAATGAATATTCCCTTCTCTAAATCGCACTTAATTCCAATGTCATATATTTCCGAAAATTGAGTGGATATAATTTAATGCTTGCTTTTAAGTGGGTATTTGACATTTAAAAAGTGCACCCAGATGGTGTAGTAGCTAGAGAGCCGGTTTCCCACTCCGAGGACCAAGGTTTTAATCCCGGCTGTGGCCGAGATTTTTCATAGGCGTACAAGTTCCCACTTGAGAATAGCATTTTCAACTTCAAAACTCCATCCGTCAGATAGGTTTTTAAATCGTTAAACCATTGGCTCCTTACGTTAAAAGCCGGATAATACCGATAGGTTTTTCTTCACCATTACCTCAGAAAAATTCCTATCCCTACCCAATTCCCCACCTATTCTGAATGACGCAAGTAATCTCAGCTAACGATCGCTTCCCGCGAATAACAGCTGCCCCAACTGGTTTGATCATAAGAATTCAGTAAAGATATTTAATCGAGAATTACTTCTCCAGTTAGCCTTTTAATGACGTAGATCGATGAAGTTTTAATAACCATGCGCTATTTGAAAAAGGAAAAGAAACTTAAAAACGTATCATCCACACAATGTATTTATTAGTTGTTATATTCGAGGGAAGCAATAGTCGGCTGAGATCATTTTCCACCCTTCGGATGGGTGTAAAATTGGGTAGAGGCAGGAATTTTTCGGATAATGTGCAGAATCAACGTTTCTCTTCTGGTATGTTGGAGCACCACTCAGTGAATTGAAGAACCACGAACTAGCGGCGAGAATCTTAACGGCGTTACCCGCTGAAATTGAACGTTAGCGGAAATTCCACTGAGAAAAAAAATCATTCATCTTGACCGGGACTCGAACCCGGATCCCCTTATTTCCGATAAAATTTGCATACGTAAACAGAACGCCTTGATAGTCTAATTTGTTAAAGCACCTGAAAGGAAATCAGTGGATCTGGGTTCAAATCCCGGTCAAGATGAACGATTTTTTTCTCTGTGAAATTTCTCTATGGCCCACCAATTGTAAATGAAGCTTTAAACCCTTCATTTAATTCATGCACAATTTGTTTTATTGAGGCCGGCAGCCATATTAGCAACGATTTTCCTGATGTCATGCACACTTCATTCGATAAGGGAGAATTGAGAGAAAACAGCTTACTTAGCTTGGAAAGGCGTCTCTTCAAACTCATTTCTATCCGTTTTCGTCCAGTTCTTCTGAGGCCGCTTATTTGGTCTTTCGTGGTTGCATTTCCTCGAGCTGAATCGTATCCGAGAATCCTCTACAACTCTTTCCTCGGTAACGAAATGTGAAGCACGGCAGAAGAAGAAGCAGTCGGCTCTGCGTCATCCACGAATTGGAAAACACGCATACATTGGTCTTTCTTCCAGATATCGAGTTTCTCGGATTCAATCGGGGGCATTTCTCTTGAGGTTGTCGAGCTCATCGAATTTAGATTTCAGAGCTGGGGAAACGAAAATTGAAGAAAAGCGATGGAAATATTTCTGGGAATATTTTTTTAAGCAGAGGCCGTACGATACAATTAATGTCTATAGTTTTCTAGTTTGAAGTGCCCGTTTGGATCAAACGGGATATCAATGAACATATATTATTTTAAACATGAGTTATGAATCTCCCTATCTCCACATATGTACTCAAAGATCCAATTATGATAATCCCTATTCGTCAGCGTTTCATTGATTTCCGCCATTATTCGCGCCATGTCCCAGACACAAAATCCATTTCTGTGCATTACAATTCCATAATAAATGGACTACTCCTCAAGGATTATCTGTATGCTTTTTATAATCCCAGCAGGATTTTTTTTCGCTCGGACGCCTCTCTTGGAGTGAAGTTAACTTTAAACTCCAGTGGTATTAAACAACGTCATCTCAGTTGTTAGTCAATCGTAAAATGTGAGTTTAAAATTTTAACGGCTCCTATGAATACATTCGTCAAGAGCCGGAGCTGGGCCCAAAAATCAGAGTGAGGAGAAATCAAATGAATTTCACTCCGAAGTCGTCTATATTATTTAAACCAGCTTAATAAGCAGATTTTATAGGTTTTTCCCCTGCCATTTCCAATAAATATCGTATTTTTATCTCACGGTTTCAATTGTTTAACTGCAAGAATTAACTACCAAGGTCTTGTGCCCAAATTTGAATTTTTAAAAATAATCCTTATCAAATCCTGATCCTTCCGTGAGACCATTAAATTCAAATTTTATGGAGCTAAGGTCAACACTGACTATATATTTATATCGGCGGAAAATTAAGGTTTGAAAAATTCAGGAATTTTTCAATTGACATTCAATCAATTGAATGCGGAGAGCAAATGAAAGTTTTTCCATGTTCCTGTAACTCAAGTTGAGGTATGTTTTTCTTATTGCCTCCTCGCCGCGGCGACCCTTCCTTCGTGGCGCGTCGAGGGAATGAGAAAAGCTATATTTATTCGGAGATTGACACCTTACTTCATGGCCAACAAGCTAATTGGCGACTTTTTTTTACTAACTAATTTTTACTACTACGTTCAACTGGTGAATATGCGTTACAGCAGGGTTCAGGGTTTGACAAAAGGGGGAGGGGAGGCGAAATACCCTCTCGCCTGGGTAAACATTTTGCCTTAAGCCGGCCCTGCCAACTTGGATGTGCCCTCAATACTTCATTTCAGCGTTATAATTACCAAAGTATGAGCGAAAATAACGAAATGATAACTCGCATATAAAAGCCGTTTCATCTAGTTTTGTGGATGACCACAGAGGTAAAAAGATGCAAGTTGGTACGTCTACATGATATTCCGAAAAAGCTCGAAAGGGGGCGTGGCAGAGGTAGACTCCTTTCTAGGGATGCTTTGGAATGTTAGATCTTTGGACACCTGCCTCATCTCTCCAAAATGGTACCTGATACCTATAACTAAAAGGATCTTTTTCCCAACTTACACAACGTTTAAATTCCCTCCTCCTTGCCTCCCTCCTGTGCATCGAATTCGAATCTTGTGGGGCGAGAAAACTCTATGAGTGAGGCTTATCACCAGTTCCTATCTTTTTTAGCGTCGAAAACCTCAATAAGTGAGAAAGTAAAAAACCCTAAAGAGTCATTTTTCAAATCGACCGAAACCACCTCGCTCTACCTCTATAAGCGAGAATATCTACCAGGAAATGCAACACATTGTTCATGTTTGACCGGTCGCACATACCTACGTGTGAGACAAGCCGCTCCTGAACCCCTACAAGTGACTAGTGAGAAACCGGCCAAGTAAGAAACCTCTATAAGCAAGAAAAAATTCTTGGTCCTTTGAACTGTCACTCTTCGTGTTTGTAGTTAGTCCTTCGACGTCGTTTTCGGCATCTAATTATCTCGGAATACAGTCCGCCAATTTGCCACTTAGGTATATCCAAAAATTCTGTCATTTTTTCCCCTTCCCATACCACTTCTTCCTTAGCTTTCCTCTCTTTTTTACGCCAATATTACACTTCAGCACCCTCCAAACCAGGGGCGAAACCAGGAATATCTTTTGGATTGGATGGTAGACACCTCAACCTAGGTGGTATACCTAGATGGTCTACCTCAACCTAGGGTAATACATGTTCCTTACACGCATAGTTTGTATTTTCGGAATTTTTATCACATTGATATTATTAAACTTCTTATATCATAAATATAAATCTCTTGACATTTCAAAACAAAATATTATTTTGCTATAGTTTTGTAAAAAAGAGTTTTATTTTAAATTTGAAGAAGATCATAGCGCAAGTAGATTCATAATAATCGTGGCAAACGAACTTCAAACATACCTCGAAGGAATACAATTCTATCACACTGATAAAACTTATCTGATGCATTTATAATTTATCGTGCCCAAAGACTAGGTGTTATTTAAATACTCAGGTTGTAGGTATGCACAAAAAGATAAGTTATTCAAACAGAAATAAGCCTGCTTAGTAACAGTTACAAAGAAATATTAAATCTACGTGATTTTTTTACCAAGTTTGTCACAATTATTTTAGCTCCTCTGGCGGGGTTTATAACCCCCAAACCTCCCCCACCCTCGCTGCGCTCCTATTCCAAAACAAACTCTTACTTCTTTTTGTGAAGACCAAGTTTCTAAACGGTGCAAAGAGTCTTTCATCAGAATTCTTCGAAGTTTTTATTGATTTTATTTTTTTTGTTCGCGTCCTCTCTCGGGAGGATCAATTCCCTCCATTAGTTAGATCTTCTTGAGCCAACGCAATAATTCTCCGCATGCTGTGACCTCTAAATTCCTATTCACGCCGACGGCAGTAGCCTTGGAAACACTCCAATCTTGCAACCCGTAGGTCGCTGGTTCTAATCCTGTCTACGATATGGATGTTGGTTTGTTCCAGTATTTATAAGGTCAAGATGTGTGATGTAGCTCAACCCGTAGGAACGCCTGGAAACCAAGGGCCCAAGTCTTGAATCTTTCGTTACTCACCGAATAAATACTGATGTTTTCGTTACTAACGAAAACGTCATATTTTGTTACCAACGTGGATAAACGAGTAACTTGAAACGAATGACGTTATCATAACGACAAATTTCATTCGTTATAGCGTAGCGAAATATTCAAGACTTGGACCCCAAGACACGATTTCGTATGGAATCCTCTATGGATAAGGGATGTATTCCTTCTGCTCCAACTTGAACCTTATAATCTTCACTCCAACCTTCTTGTTTCTAAAGAAACTCATTTGCTCAATCCTCTTGCAGTCGATCTTCATCTCAACTCGCATTGTGGCCGAAATGCAGTCAATATTGGCTTCGGACCTTGATAAAGACCTTCATCAGCAGCCCGTTCCGTTACGTCATCCTCTATCTTTACTTCTGTCCTCTCATTTATGTAAACTCTCTAATAAGATTCATTTCTCTTATTCCAGGCTTTCTTAGGCAGCGGAATCAACTCTGACGTATCAAACGCCTCACCGAAGCTTGCAAAGAAAATAAACATACAGAAAATATACACTTGCTAAACCTGTGCCTAAGGTTGCTGGCGCTAAGCACTTGAATTACCACTTTAACGCACGCATTACACATTAACACACACCACAGGGTAGAGTTAGGAATTGTTTAGGGAACGGAGGAGAATTGGAGAGAAACCCGGCGTCGGCAATTTCCTGTTCTTGACGGAGGGCACCAAGGGGTCAACGGTTTAACGTCTCTTTTGACGGACGCTATACTGAACTCGAAGTGCTCTCCACACAGCACCAAAGTGGTTCGATCGGTATACCGACGAAAAATATCTACCAGTTCCGGGATGCGAACCCGGGACCTCGAAATGGGAAGCCAGCATTCTTTCCACCACGCCGTCTCGTTACCAGATTTCATTGATCGACGGAATTGTATCGCAATGAAATAACTGGTAGCATAGGGGTGATACAGGTATGTAATATCCGGCAATCCACCATTAAGGTGTGTGTGGAAGGGGGTGAATTCACGCCAAACATGTATTACATATCATGAATTAGAAGGATTAGTAATTATATTCTAGTCTACACTTTACAATTCAAAAAAAGAGATAAAAATAGCAGAGCGAGCATAAAAAACATGCTGTTAGTTGGGTTAGCTTAAAGTCCTTGTACCAACATTTAACTTTTATGCTATCCATTGATACTCTTGTATTATATACTATTGGATATATTTATCTCTATTCATATCCCTAAATGTACGAGGAATTTTGAAAATTTTGAATTTTACATTTTGAATCTGTCGGTTCCGCAAACAATTTTTCTTGATTTGATGATTATGGTCCAGTCTACCTTAATAAGTTAGAGCTCGCAAAATATTTTTAGCGTCATCAGTGAAAATATTATCTTGAAATTTAGTTAAGAGGTTAACTTTAAATTGCAACCGACGATCTGACAATGATTCCCATTTTAGTACATATATCCAATAATCTGGTCAAGGATGCAATTAGTCTCGGTTTCGCTTTGCTGCATGCTCCAACAGAACATAAGCTGCAGTGAATGGTCGTGGGCATTAACATGCCGTGCTGTCGATGAGATGAAATTCGAGCCACTGCTCCAATTGACGTTCAAGAGACGTTCCGATATTGCATCGATTGGATTGATTGCGCGCCATTGAGGGTTGCGTGAGTCAGCCAATGAAAAGGGACGACGGCGGGGGCATCACGTACGACACGACCGACAATCGTTTCGTCATCATTATGACGCAAGTCTGTATACTCGCTCATTGGGAGGGACGTTCAATGTCAATTCAGAAAGTGACCATTGGGTCACCGAGTTGGAATTCGACGAAATTTGGATTCCGAGTAGCGCCCCCTAATTCAAATTATCCCAGCATCACCTCCTGGGAGATGTAGGTATGGCACGTGTATTGATCCAATAGCATAGGACACTAAATTTATACACACTCCCTGGTTTCAAGTCTGTCCCGCAGGAACCCTCGGTCCAAGCCTACTGACGTCAATGAAACGTTATAACACACATAGTGGTTGCAAAAAATTGTATTTTGATTTTATTAACTATTTAACTTTTACTTATTTACTTTTTATCGAACCTTTTACTGCTTTTTACAAAAACCAAATCTAATCGAATAAAAACAATTTATTGTCATAAAACAAATATGTTTGTATTGTATTTGAAACAAAATAGGTACAATTTTTTGAAACCACTAAGTTGTTGTGCATGACGACCAAAGGCATATGTGTCTGAGGTTGTCAGCTGGGCAAGAGCCCTCAGCATCTTATGGATGTGCCAGCTGCAAGGTTGTCCTAGTAATGGGACAGCTGTGAACCCTGGAGTGGACATCTGCAGCGATTGGAGGAAAAGGAACTAAATTCATTAAGAGGTCTCATTAGAACCTGAAGGGAACCATAAACTTCCCCAGCACTCAAAGATGCATTTTAGTGGAAACGGAAACGAAAAGTACATCCTTATGTGGGATTCTCCCAAGATAGCCCTGAGTGGAGAAACCCCTCTCCTTTCTCCTTCCATCGTTGCAGATGCCTCGCTCCCCCCCCTCGCGGGGAAATCGTTTATAAACCCCTGAATCCATAGACTCAGGGGAGAGACCATCGCTCGCTTGCCGAAGGCTATGGTCCTTTGGACATTGTACCAGAACCAAATACAGTCTCTTCCCACTAGCATTCGTTTGGGTTTCAACTCTTTAGTACCTAATACCCCTAGAGAGAGCCGACTTAGCCACTCGGGTCGCTTTCTCAGTTTCTGTTTGTGTGTACCGAGCAATTGGGACACAACAAAGTGTTACATAACTTATTGACATAACTCCGTCGTGTTTAGACTCTTTTTTCGTGAAATAACACGTAGAACTCAAAACTGTAATAAAAAATTACAAATTACGCTTACTTTTATGTGATAATTTTTCAGAGTGGAATGCGATTCGGGACTCATTATAGCGCACGCGGTCGACCGGACCCTGGCTATTGTTTGGCGGGCGGCAGGTACCCGGCTATTGCTGGGCTCTCGAGCTGTGCCTTTATCTCTTACCCGCGTTCCCTGTTTGGACAGACATAATTTTCATTTGGTCGAAGGTAAAAATGTGGTTAGTTGGTTAGAGGGGAGGCGACCGACAGCTGAGGTAATTTGCGCCATTTTAGGATAGGTGGGTGATTGGGTAATGGTAGGAGTTTTCAGGGAACGGAGGAAGGGTGGAGAGAAACCCGGCGTCGGCATTAGCCTACTCTTAGCGAAAGGCGCCAAGGGGACCACGGCTTAACGTCCCATCCGATGGACAGAGTACTGAACTTGAAATTCCCTCCACTAGGCACTCAAGCGGGGACAGGTTTTCTTGAAAATTCCGCCACCGCCTGGAATCGAACCTGGACCCTCGGGATGGGAGGCGAGTACTCCAGTCACGGTAAAAATGCGGTTTTGCATGGCCAACCATGGCTGTATAATTAAGGCTGTATGAATGTGAACGTAAAGGTTAGGAGGAATGGTGGAGAGAAACCCGACGTCGGCATTAGCGAAAGGCGCCAAGGGGCCTATGGCTAAACGTCCCATCCAACGGACGGAGTACTGAATGCTCTACACACGGCATCGGAGTTATAGCATTATATAGTGTTCAAATGTAATTTTTAACAAGTTTCATCTCTCTGCCAGACCTGAGGCAGGACCTTTCAAAAATTTAATGACAATTGTGTTACCAAAACTGTAACATTCTGATCCTAGATTACGAAAAAGTTTTTGCTTTGAAAATTGAAAGTTTAAATTTGTTAACACCAGTGTTTTTTTACAGCAGCATTTTGTGTTTACTCCCTTAGGAGTCCTCGTTAAAAATTTGTTTGGAATTCAATTATAAGTTCTCAGGTTTCCACGGCGTTGGTTCGTAGATTTCTCCAGTTCTTGCGGATTATTGCCACATCCGTTGGCTCTCCTGGACAACTGTTGAGAAATTTTAATCCGTTGAGTGGCAGGCAACCCAGCAATACACACATTTCACACAAGTTTAAAAGTATTAATCACGTTTTAATTCCACTAGACTGCCTGCAGTTTCCAAGCGCTAAAACTCATTGGAGCAGAGAAAATAAAGTATTATGTAGAAAAGGTCTAACAATACATGCATATGATGGGAACAGGTAAAATATGGGACTTAATTGGCTTTAAACATGAGGTTTATTCTGTTCCTCTTCTATTTATTCCTCTAATGTTTCTTATATATTGAAGCTTGGTCATTAAGATGCAATCACAACAAGATCACTGGCCTTGGAAAAGAGGAAAATATAGAACTGAACCTATATTTACCCAGCTAAAATTTTCTCCACCTCAACATCACAGCAGAAATAGTAGAGCAGTTACTCAAATCATAAATCCCTCCATTACTCTCTTTGATAAAGTAAAAACATTCGACTAATTTACCTTGAAGACCGTCAGAGAATTCTGTCCAATCAGTCCTGTCCTCATATCTCTTTTTTCCGAAATAATCTAATGGAAAGTGATCTTCCAATATGTCATTGCTAGTAAATTTAGTTTTATCAAAAATCTTATGAGATATGCATACTGCTACACATACTTTAAATTGAGCCTACCAACTTAAGTATGTAGCCTAGTCTTACTAAGTCTAAAAGATCTTTGCTTTCCTGGGGTTAATACTTTCCCCACACTTCTCACACTAATCTGATAATTTGTTGAACAGCTGTAGTCTGTTGATTGATTGGGTGACCAGTACTTGATCATTAGCAAATCGTATGCACTGGAACCTGGTTACATTTTCATTGGTCATTTAGTCAGTTTAGTTCGACCCAGCTTTCCACTCAATTCTGTTGTTGTTGTTATATAACTTAAATAAATAAATAAATTCATTTATTGACAAACTTCTTTGTATTCACAAAATTCTGAGTTTAACATTGGTCCAAGTTACGTGAAAAAGTACGCACAAAATGTGGCACTCCATGGGGCAGAGACATGAGACAATTGAAAGAACTGATCAATAAAGAAAAGAACCTTCAAGTCATGGTGCTGACAAAGTGTGCTAAAGATTAATTAAGTACCTATATAATATGATAAAGTGTTCAGAAAAGCCAAGAAAGAAAGTTCTATAAGGAGTATAAAGAAGACTTCTGTGGATAGTACATACCTTGTGAATCAGTGTATTTTTTAAGACAATAGTTTAGGGAAAATGGAAGGAAAGTTCCTGTGAGGAAGACCAAGGGATAATAAGTACATTGGTCAAATATAGAAGGATCAAGGAAAGAAGAAATGTCTACTATAGGTTGTAACTGAGCTATCAACAGATCACAAAAAACAGAGTTCTTACACTAAACAATCTTAGGGAATAATGTATGAATCTAAGATTTTTCTTGCTCCCTTTGAAAACATTTTTGACCAAATTATTTTACCATAATTGCTTAAAATAAGTTAAAAAAATAATTGATATCCATTTTCTGATTATGAATAAATTTCAGCTTTTTTTCTTTGCAGGGATATGATTGGTATACCTTTGCATAGGTACTCTTTTGACCAAATTATTTCATCATGGAAAGCGAATCACCATTTTCCATTCATGCTTTATGTAATATATAGTTTTTAAATACCTACCTACATATGTATGTACATAGACAATTTTCACAGGTGTCCCCTGATCATACCATTTGCACATGGAAAACTTTATTTCACTGTCAATGCATCAGTGCAAGATGCCATTTCACTAAATCAAAATAAGTTTACCTAAAATCACACCATTCTATTTATTTACATATTTTCTATACTGAATATCATAGTTGTAAAAGTGTCAGAAAAGTGGATCAAGATGGGGTATTAATAGATCATTGTGGTCATATTTTGCTCGAAACATCAGTGAAATAATAGAAAGTAAAGCTGTGGCATTTTTGGTGCCATCCCCTTTTCCCTCCCGTTGGACATTACCCCTTGGTGGACTAATTACCCTCGGGACTTAACTGAAGAACTTGCATGACAGGCAAGCTAACGACTGGTGGGCCAATGATGTCAGCAATGCCCAAGACTCCAGAATGCAACGTTTCTGGTCTGCACCTTTCCGGCCTGCTCCATTCCATCCATGCCATTCTCTCACCACATCAGCCATCACTTGAATAGTCCTCCCCTGAATGTGGGAGAAGACCAGAAATTTGCCAAGGACACAACTGGTGTCCTCTCGCTGGAGTCAGAAAAGAGTTCCTGATGCTCCAATGACGAACTTCCACCTCGCCCACTTTATCTATACCATTTTCCCTCCCCTCAAAAATTACTTATCATCTAATTCCACATTCACCCCCGCTCCACCTTGAACTTCCAAAAACACCCCCTCCTGACCTCGAAAAAGCCTCCCCTCTCATGCTCTCTGTTCGAGTCTAGTAGTTCACATCGAGTGAAGGTAGCTTCAAGTCAGAGGTATTGTCATTTTTTCTAGAGGGTGTCGTAGTGGCTACTAGCTATTGTACCAAACAATTTGAGATCCCTGAGGGGAATAATATTCAATCAGTTGTTGGTTTGTCTTGGTCTGTATATTGCTGAAATACATTTACTGGTATAGTTGGTTCTCATAATCTAGTTTCTCGTTTTATTTGTCCTCATCCTGTCTAACCCAAGTTTGGAAAGAATCATGTCCTGTGTAATCAACAAATAAAATCATTATTTCATTCAGGTAATGCTGCAAAGCAATGTAAAGCAGGGGCTTCCTGTAATTAATTCCCCTATTTATATCGCTGCTAGAGCCATTCCACGCTCTGATATTCTATTTACACAAGGTTTTTTTTAAATTTGTGTCTTTTAATATCTTTTATGTTTTTATTACTCCTGGTCTTAGGCTAGGCATCTGATGTCAAAATCTTTTACTTTTTGTGTCTGATATCCCCTTATAATTATTTTTTGTGCCAATTATCTATTCCTTGCCTCTAGAGTATGATCAGAATGTTCATCCATTGTTGGGAAACTGTGAGAACAAACATTTGTGCTTGAAAATGTTTGTGAATACAAAATTGTATTTACCTTTGACTTCTCCATTGCTTCTCTGCATTGTCTTTAACTTTCCTTGTATGATGTTTGAAAAAAAACCAAATTGGCAATATTAAAACAGTTCATCCCAATAGTTTGTGAATTTTGACCCTCACTCAACCATTGCACTCATCTCTTTCTTTTAAAGATAATTGAATCACAATTGAGTTAAGATATGTTTTCTTCAATTACAGAAACTTTGCCTATGGGATACCTATATAAGAATGCTAAATATTTCCCCAAATATCCCCTCTCATTTTTTTAATAGTGGTGGGAGGATAGTGTTGAATGGGATAGATTAACATGCATGAGTGACTGAGCGGAAAATACAGACCCGTGAATGTCTCAGCAGAATAACAAACTCACCTGGGAGATAAACTAGAAAGGAAGAGTGACTAACAACCTCTAAACAAACCTTGATACTGCCACTTCCGGTGAATATACATTTACCTCACTTTATGTCAATTAATTGGTTTTAGATGGTATGACTTAAGTCTGTTTTTCCTGTATGGAAATCTAGTTCCTATAAAAAATCTGCAGTTTTAAACCTGGTCAACAAAGGTAGAGGTCACTAAAAACTGAGCCCAGTAGTATGTGAAATCCACATATCCACCCACAGGGTAGGATAGTTCCTTTCCCTATGTCCGTTGTGGATAATCAGAAAGATCTACTGCCCCTATAACCCAGAAATGTTTGAAATATTATGTTTATATACAATTTATCATCAGAGTTCAACAGGTAAGGTAGTTTTATATGGATGTGATATACTTCCCAAACTTCTTTCACCTTGATTTCTTCTTCTGTTCCTACTTTATATCACATCATCCAAATTTCTTTTTTGCCCTCTGAGCCATAAGTTATTATAATAAGGTATTTATAAGTACCCCATTTTAAATCCGACATCTAGGACCTATAGATGCAATTTAACTTCAGCTCTAAAAAGTTTCCCTAACTAAACCTTTTTTCCTCCAGCATACTCCTCAGAGAGGTACCTGAATTATTCCACATGCTCTAGTGAGTCACCACCTCCTTGTGAATCTTGCCATCTTTCCTCTTGGGAATCTAGTTTATTTTGTTTTTAGTTATCTTCATTTCATCTTCTTTTGTATTAGCTTTGCAATACATATAGTGTCATTTGAAAACCCTTCGTCAACTTTCCCTGTACCCATATCTCTGGCATCAAGCTCATCCCTCACCTCTATTGCCATTGACTCAGAATGCATATGTTGAAAAGTCATGGTGATAGTTGGTAACCCTGTCCACTTCCTTACCTTTACCCATCAACACCTAATTAGTGTTTATGGACCCATCTTGAAAAAAAAGTTATAACTTTGGAAATAGGTTAGGATTTACTTTCACAATATTTTTATTTGTTTTCTCAAATATTAGGCATAAAATCTTCAACAATTTTGAAGTTCTTAGTGTTATTGATATTTATTGAAGTTCAATCTCAGGTTTCCATAGCATTGTACATTTGAGACCAGAATTCTTTCGGGTTGCTGTTTTTTCTCTGCAACAGCTTCGCCAGCTCTCCTGCTGGCATCATCAGGTGAAGGATGTTGAGGGTTTTTGCTGCTCTTATATAGGTCTGGCTGGCTGATTTTTTGCAAAAAGAAAATTGATGAATTGGCGCCTTATCCTGGCGCTGCACCGTGTTTATGCGAGGCATTAATTATTCAATTCCAGTCTCTACGTAAGGGATATCCATCTTCTCCGTTAAAAGTTGTAGAGAAGAAACAAGGTATGTGGACGCAACCCAAAAGAATGCTGCTCTCAACTGATATTTGTTTTTTTTTATTAAATATCACATTTTCATGCAATTGTGTCAATGCTTGAATATTTAATTTTTAAATGCAGTTAAATTTTTTCTGGTGCTGGTTTTTATTTAAAATAATGTCAACTCAAACAAATGTCATTTTTTATACTAGTTTTATAGGAACTATAATAATGATGCATAATCTGGAATGGGTTGATAAAGACACATTGACCATATATCCAAATACCGTCCTTGATCCTGGCTGTACTTCTAATGCCTAAAATTTAGTATAAATGTCCATTAAAGACGTTTTAAAGGGATTTAAAACCTTTTATCTTATTGTAGACATACAATACACTAAATTAGCATTCAATCATACAATAAGGCTATACAGTGTCTGAAAACAAAATATACTCATGATGAGGTGGGTGTTATTGAATGAAAAAGTGTGGGAGTACAAGAGGAGACATGTTCTTCTCTACGAATACCATTCGAAGCTCACAACACCAGCTTCTGAGATTTTCTCTGCATACTCTGTAACGTATTAGGTTACGCCTTGTTTCTCCAAAGATTCAGAACGTACCATGTTGCGATTGGAAAGCCTCTCGATCCAACAAACATTTTCTCTGCCACCAAATTATAGATTTTGAGCCATCTGTATGTATCATAATGTGGCATTTTCTCGGTACCCCCCCCTCCCCTCGTTGGACATAACCCCTCGGCGGACTAATTACCCTCCGGACTTAGCCGCAGGACTTGCTCGACAGGCGTAGCTAACGACAGGCGGAGCCAACGACGCCAACAATGCCTACGATTCCAAAATGCAACGATTCCGGACTGCAGCGTTCCGACAAAGCGTGCCGTCAAGCCACGCCATCCAGCCACGCCGTCCCCTGACCAGTGTGGTATTCACTTATATAGCCCCCAAAGCGCGCAAGAAGACCAGAAGTTAGGCCATCGTACGAGCCGTTATTTAGCGTTCCCCCGCCGTAGTGAAAAAAGAGTCCCGGATGACCCAATCCTAAGCTTCCACCTCGCCCCCTTCACATCATGCCACCTTTTCCTCCCCTCAATTTGCACCAATGGAATTCCACGTTAAACCCCATTGCACTTTGACCTTCCAGAATATACCCCCTCCTTACCCCAGAGAATACCTCCCCTCTCACGCCCTCTGTTCGAGTCAAGACGGCAAAGAGACAACTTCGAGGCTAGGTGAGAGGAGACTTGGTGATTGTCGAGTCTCCTTAGCGCCATGGACTTTTGGTGCAAGTTATTAGCTTTTCCCGGAATTGTGAAGAGTATTTCAATTTTGTTGGTTTGTACTTTGTCTTTTGTTGTTTAAATACAGTGTTTGATTAGTTAGATTGTCATACTTTTGTGGTTTTTTCTATTTTTGACCTCATCTTGCTCACCCGTCTTGGAAAGAATATTTGTCCTTTGGACAAGCGTTTCTCGTGAACTGCTGTTCTTCTTTCGAGAAACGCTGCAATAAAATCTTTGGTTTTCAGTCCTGGCTGGCTGATTTGTTTTTTTTTCAGCCAGCCAGGCCAATATAAGAGCAGCAAAAATCACCTGAGGATGCCAGCAGCAGAGCTGGTGAAACTATGGTGGAGAAAACAACATATGACCTTTGTAAATCATATATTGTACATTACCATGTCTGCATGTAAGCTGCAGGGTTTTATATAGGTACCGTATGTCAAAGCACTTTAGGAATGAATGTGTGCTAAAATTATTGTATTTTTCTCTTGTAAGGAGCAAATTAGAATATTGCTCTGTAATATGGAACCCTAATGCAAAAAAGTACAGTGAAATTATTGAGAGAATTCAAAAAAGGTTTTTAAGGTGTATTTATTATATTCGATATCGCGTTTATCCTACTATGGAAAATCATATAAAATACGACAACTTATTTGAAATGTTTCATTTCCATAAACTATCTGATCGAAGAATATTGAATGATCTTATATTTTTACATGACGTAATAAATAAAGGAGAATGTGGCATGTTGTTGAATCGAATAAATTTCCTTGTTCCATCCAGAAAGGGTAGAAATATGATGACATTTTATGTAATGAATGTTAATAGTGAATACTGTAAAAATTCTCCTGTTAATAGATTGTGTATTACATACAACAAATATTGCAATGATCTGAATTTATATCAAGACAGAAATAAAGTTTTAAAAGAACTTATTTCTGAACTTAACACACTGAGGTAATGTTGTTAATGTTATTGATATTTGATAGATATTTATAAATGTCCAATGTTATTAATATTTGTACTATCTTCTTTGTCTAGCGTTTTGACCAGAGCTAATAATATTGTATTATCTTGTTCGATAATTGATTGTTTACCCAGTAATTATATTTATATGTTGGGTAAACATTAAAAACAATAAATAAATATGCGGACACAACACAAAAGAAAGCTGCTCTCAACGAGATGGAAGGATGTAGAGGTAAGAGATGGAGATGAATCATAGATTCCATTGCGGATGGTGAAATTGAAATAAGACAAACAGGGTATTGTACATACAATAGAGAAGTGTTGGATGTCTGGATGGCAAGATGTTGGAGCCCAACAACTTGAAAGATGTTGGGCAAGACATAGAAGATAGTAGTAAGTCATGCAATTGTATATGGAGGGGGGACATAGCCGAACACAAAGGTGCAAGAGAAGAAGTTGGAAGTGGCTGAAATGAGAATGTTGAGGTGGATGACTGGAGTGATGGGATGTAATTAGGAATAACAATATCAAAGAAACTGTTAAGGTAGAACCTATTAGTAAGGGAGTTCAAGAAATAAGACAGGTGGGTTGAGCATCTTGGATGGTGGAGATAAGAGGAATATGTATGGAAGTGGAGGATAGTCTGGAGGCAGGGTGTCGGAACTATTTTTGTCGGGGGGAATTATTTTTCACACACTTTGGTTATTCAGCCAAATCATCAAGGGACCACTGATCAAAATGCTAACTCGTATACTAATATAACTTGTAGCATATTCTTCATTTTTACTGGCATTTTTATTCCTGTTCTAACATATTTCTCATAATTGATTAATTTTCTTTGGGAATAAGAACCATTGAAAATTGTCATTTTTCAGAAATTGTTGCTTTCAGTGACGAGTTTGATGAAGTGTGGGATGCAATATAGATTTCAGGAGACTTTTTCACTGCCAGATATTCTACTTTCTTTTTTGTCATATTATTTATTTGCAAGGAGGGTGCTACGCATAATGAACTGATACATAAATATAGGTATATTGATTGCAATTAGTCAGTAGTAGCCAGCCGGCATCAATCAAGATGTAGTGTATAATTTGACCTCGTCTACTCACTGATTTCAGAAATAAAAGAATACAGCACTCTTTCCTTTTCGATCGAACTAAAGTGTGATATTTAAAAAAAAATATCCAAAATAAAAAATGTAGGTAGTCTCCTGGAAAGATAACCAAAGTGTGTGATGAACATAGATCATTTGTGATAAAGCATGACAATGGTAATCAAGACAGAAGTAACATGGTTCATAAGAAGGGTCCATCCAAAGAATACAGTAGGCCTTCCTTTCTTCTCCAGAGCTTTGAGCACATGAAAAAACCAAGGGATGAGAAGATCCATCATGAAGACCTTCAACTATTCAACAGCAGGGTACTTTCCATAGCAGCTTAGATGCTGAAAGTGAATAGCTAAGGAGGCCATCGGAATACAACTTGAGGGAAAAATTAAATTGGGACAGGGTGGGCAGGGACCTTCCAGAGCCCCCATGAAACTTAAAAGACCCCCTTTGGATCTGTTGCGCCAACCCACATTTTACCCGCCCACCAATTGCAGACAGGGAAACAAAAGCAACAGGGTAGAGGTACGGAGGAGGGTCACCAATCCATCCCCCATCCACGCCCAATGTTGTTTAACTTCCTTGATCTGATGGCAACCGGTGTTTCAATTTGGATATATGCTCATGCCTCACATACCAATGGTATAATCCAATTTTAAAAAGATCACAACACCCATTGTGGAAGAGGGAGTTGCCTTGTGCACTGCCAGGCTGTAAAGCTGGTGGGGATACAATTGGTGCATGAGCTCTCGTTTAAGAGAAACTTAATTCACTTCAACTATGTCAGTAAATAATCAGATTGGGTGTGAGTAAATAGTGAATATAAATCAAACTATGTGAATACAACACAGCACGAAGCAGGCACGCTCTTGTTGAGAGCCAAGGGACGACTGTCTTCTTCTCAGGCCAAGCCTTCTTTGCAGCTATCTGTGGTGGCGATAATATCCTAGGAAGGCAAGCAAGGGGAGGGAAGTGCAATAATGAACCCCCAAATGCAGGCCTCCCACCGTGGGGATTTCCAGGGTCCTGGTCCCCCCCCCCTCCTGAATAAAGGGGACTACCTACTACTGGACACATACTAAAAAGGGTCAAACATGGAAATGTGACATGACAGTTTGTGTTTTTTTAATTTTAAAAAGATTGAAACACTCACGGTATGTAAATGTATGGTGGGTCCCCAAGTTGGTGGCGGGGACTTTCTGGAGTCCCCCTGGTAAAGCTTGTGGCCCATGGGCTTACACCACATTGACCGTGGATGAGTCAAGGGTTTTCTATTTCCCTCCATTGCCAGGGAACTGACTAAAGGAAGAGTTTTGCCTTCCCTCCCCTCAATGCCCACAGTGGATTTTGATCAATTTTAAATCATAAGTGCTTTCACCAAAGTGTTCTTTTCAAATATTATTTCTACGATGTCTCAAAAATATTTTAATTCCCAGAAGAAAATAATCAGTGTATGGATTCGCAAAAAAAAATCAATTTGTGTCTTATGCAGATTATCCGCAAATACTCTGGAGCACTTCATTGTGTAATTTATGAATAATATGGCATGCACTTGTTTAAAAGGCTATTCATTACCAGTACTGATGTTAGAATAAATGGTAAGTCAATTATTACCTAATTGAATTTTTAGTAATTTGAATTAATTATTTTAAAGTGTCCTAAAACAATCAATTATTTTATAGCAAAGCTTTTTAATCTCGCCCAACAATGATAGGTACGTTAAGATCCAAACTCCATTCAGTAACTAACTTAAAAACGTAGCTCAGCCTTGTTGTTTAAGAAAAAATTAACGAACGTGATTTCAAATTCCTATTTAAAATCAATTTTATAACATTTGTATGAAGACATTGCTCTAATTGAACATATTCCAAAATTGGAATTGGTAATACAGACACATCCTAATAAAAAATGCTGTACCTATAACACTCAGTGATTTAACCCGAAGGTTTGATTCGATAGGTGAGAGCTCACCCCGGACTAAGCCAATGGCATGTGAAATTCACACATTCAGGGTAGGGGGGGCCAGTTCCTTTCCCTGGGCCACCTGCGATTTCCTACGAATTTCTGACACTCAGAAAATCGAATCGCGAGGATTTTAGAGTGGGGTGTCCAGAAAGGCTCTTGCCCGGGATTTGAACCCGTGACCCTCCGGTCAGTAGGTCAGTGCTCTACCCACTAGACCACCACGACCCCTGCTGTACCTATATCTTACATAAATCGATTTTTCTCGCAAATCCCTCTTCTGATTAATTTTTTTCAGGGCTTAACATATTAGTGAGGCATCGTGGAATTAAAATTTGAAAAGCTCCCATCCATATAAGAACTTTTTAAAAGTTGATCGAAGCCTACTATTTGCCATTATGTGCAAATAGGGGCCACCAGCTTTCAAAGAAGCTGTACTTAAACTCCTTTGGATCCACTGAGCCAAACCACATTTAACCTGCCCACCACTTGCAGACAGGGGGCAAGATCACCGGAGGTGTTTCAACCCCCATCTGTGCCCAATGTTGCTTAATTTCAGTAATCCAATGGGAATCAGTGCTTCAACATGGCTAAGCTCTTGCCCTAACTCCAGGGAAATAATTTTAACCCTGACGTAGGCTAAACCCTATGCAAGTCTGGTCACCAAGGCAATGAAAAGGACTTGCAAGCAGAGGATTGAGGTGGACCAATCAGGGGTGAGGGGTCAATGAGAGGTCGGTAAACCTACCAATACCATAAATAAACCTTGAAACGACACCAACCCCTGATGATGATGGATGAGTCGTTCTCCAAAATGTTGGCTCTGAAAGAACTGACCCAGTGGAGAACCCAAGAGATTTTTACTAAGTTAATACGCTGGGGAAACACAAAATCCTACTTGATTTAATGCTTATTTTCTAGTTTCACTTATTTCTTAAAGAAAGTTCAGTCCTTGCTCACTACACTATCCAGACACTCACTTTAATTTTGTTATGCCTAAAAAAGTTTCTATCAACACATTCCCCTATGAATTTCTTTGTCCTCCCCTGCTTCTCAACATTTAAGCATTTATCAATATGATTTATTAGATATTCAACTCTCATCCTGATTCCAAGCACCTAATTTTTGTTTTGATGAAAAAAAGACGAGTCATAGAAATCAGAGGGGAGTTTTCTCCTAAAGAAAAACATGCTAACTCTTAACCATTGAGAAAAATGTTTTAAGGAGGTATAAAGGAATAGGGAACAAAACGGAAATAAATTGGAACAATTCTTAGATGTAAATTATATATTAGATGATAATATGTATACACGCAATTTCATTCAATACCGATGATGAATTTCCTATCATTATTTAAAAACAAAATTCTAAGATGCTGTCATTGACCATTTTGATGGCCACAGCCTCTTGAACTACTCCTTGAAAGGAATGACAAAAATCACTAATATGTAGCAGTAAATAAGGAGATGTCAAATGCACCCCCTAAGAGATTAAATGTACAATCTACATCTACACGATACCCTGCAAGCCACCGCAAGGAAGTGTGGCAGGGGGACAATTGTTATTCATAGGCAATAGACATTGTTGCACATGCTCCGTTGAAGTCAAATCATCTATGGGAATTTACCTAATGATGAACACACCCTTTCTTTTTATAGACTTGAAGTCAGTTTGGCTGAAAATATACTATCAAGGATAAAACATTTATAATTGAGAATGCTGAAAATGTGAGACTTCACCCTCCTCCAGAAGAGATCCACTCTTTTGATATCTCTCAGAGGGTTCAACTTTAGGAATTGTTAACTGGCCATTAATACCCTGGCGGAATCACCCGCTGAAATACATCAACACAACAAAATTTGCATTGAGAGAAAAAAAGTTATCCAGGAGTGACTGAAGCCTTGGTAGCTCAATTGGCAAAACACCAGGCCTGTAATCAGGGGGTTCCGGGTTCGAGTCCCAGTCAAGATGGACTTTTTTCTCCAAGGAAATTCTGCCATCAGTAGACACACTTGGAAAAGGCACTTATCATCGGTCACCTAATTTAAGGAAATAAACCACCTTGCATGATTCGATTTAGTGAAAGCCACAATGGCATGTAGATGATACCTTTATTAATCGCTTTCTTGAGATATAAATTGTTCATCTACAGAAAGAGAGAAATTCCTTTCATGAATAAACAGAAAATTCCTCTTTAGGAATGAAAATTTACAGTTGAGATGTCTAGTGCATTTTTAACATGTTAGCAACACTTTCTAAGCACACATATCAATAATATACTGTCCGTGTTATCATTCACAGACTGCAATTATACGACAGAATATATAATATATGTGTCGTCGGCAATGAATAATAAAAACTTAATTTTAAACACGTCATTTAAACTGCACATGACCCAACCATTAAATTTCAGAAAAATGTAAAACTAATCGGATGAAATCAATGAAATAGAAGTTCATCATATCATATACATTTGGCATATCTACCACCTCATCGACTCTTTCTCCTTTAAAATGTCCACTCTTAAATGAAATAGATAAGTTAGATGACTTGCTGTGTACTAATAATGAACTTCGGGAGAAGCCATCAAATATTTTAAAGTTGAAATAAAATAGAAACACTTTCCACTTTGGATACCTACTGTGATAAAACACGATTGACCATATTATCCATTTCACTGCATCGCGAGAGTGGATCAGTCAGTGTTTAATTGATAAGTGAAATTTAGTTCATACGGTTCATACCTTAACGTCTTAGTGAATACTTGCGCAGAGGATGCAATTTCCCCGTCATCATTTGGCATGACAAATGATTGTTTAAATAAAAGCATTGTGAGAGTACAATCGTTCTTCCCTCTGTTCTTGACCGTAGATTTATACAGATAAATATTTGAACCTGCTTCATCCCTCCTCCAATCGGTGTTTCACCACGGCGCAAGCGTGAGCGCCGCGCGACAGTCGTTTGTTTACGCTGGATTCGTAACATAGCAACGGGAGCGGGCAGTAGTATTTCTACAGGTGTCATGAAACGTACAGTGAAGCGTTCCGTGTGATTTTCTAGTGTTCCGTTATCGTGTGTTTTCCGTGGAATAATTTCTTCATGACATTTCGTCGGCGTCATCAAGGAGAAAATTGAGGGCGTGCGCTCTAGGTAAGTGGTTTTATTCAAATTTCCCCCGATGACATTTTAAAATTAAACAAATTTTCAGAGGCGCCACGAAAGTGAAAGCGAATCGTAAAAAAAACGAGACTAGAGCGGGTAGATTTACGAAATAGCTTCCCTTTGACTTGACGTTTTTATTTTTCTTGTGATTCAAAGAATTTTCGGCGATGTGAGTTTGCCGATTTGAGAAGCGAAAGCAAAACTCCCCAGAGCTTTCAATGCGCGGTTCACCCAACTTGCGTTAAAACGTGAAATATGCGATGACACGCTCTTTACACTGGAACTGTCTTGATATTATGTTTTTTTCGATGTTTTATGTGCTAAAAACGTGTGTGTTGGGAAAAATTGTGAATACATTCTCGTTTAATTGTTTTCATTAGCGTCCACGGTGGCTTTATTGCTTGCGCGTTTAAGTAGATTTTTTTCCCGATAGTTTTGAAAGTATTTTCTTCCCGTGAAAACTTACCGACAGCAGTGTAGAAAATTGTTTCTCTTATCTATTGACGTGTTCACCATGAACTTGTGTATCGTCATGGACTGTTTTGCTTTAGATATGTGACGTAGTGGGCGTAGATAAACACGAAAGCCCAAACACCTGTCGGGGCTTATGTGACTGATAAATGTAGTAGTTTAGTTGGTTTTTAAGGGTATCTCACCTGTTCTTTCACCGTAAGCTTATGCAGATCTCTCATACCCAAGGGCAAATTTTAAGTCAACAAGGGCGTTCGCGGTGGAATTCGATCTCGCGACCTTTCTGTAGGCAGGCCAGCTTGTTGTCGAATCGGTTAGGTACCGAATGAAGCTGGTGGGAGTTGGTTTTTCACGTAAATGGTCAAACGTTAGCCGCACAAGAGGCACATAAAACCATCTACCGGTGGGGAAAGTTGACAACACATCTAATTGACCGGTAACTTAGATGGTATCTGTGCGGATTTCTCTTAAAGGGTGAATTTCAGAGGATATATAGTTTATTCGCGCTAAAAAGGATGTACTGTGGCTGAACCGACGGCGCTGATAGTGTCCGTGGTTTGTGCAGATCAAATCATCTCTCGGATGCGGCCGGCCAAATTATACCATGTGTGATCCGTTTCGGTCCCAACAGCTCATTGTTTTGAGAGACACATTGGTGGATCGTAATAGCAATTAAAAAAATATACGAGTGCAGGACCAGAATCTACTTAAAAAAATGGCGTGAAACATGGTTTACAGCTTACGAAAATGCGATTTTCGCAAAGTCTCAATGGAACAGCGGAACAAAACTTGCCAATGTCCTCTACTCATCGTGTTTAGCGGCACTAAAAATTAGTAATTTCGCCTTTTGCGTTGACATTTCCGCGGCCATAGCAGCTCTTTTCACTGCTCAGTGATGGAAACGGATGAAATTAGCGTTGCCACGTATTCAATAATGGATTGAAGAGTTTCTGGAGATAGTGACGCAAGCTTAATTTTGAAGGCGAAGCAGTCGGGTTGGATTGAATGCGAAAATCACTGGTGGCCCATTCAGAAGCTCGGGTTCGAATCCCCATAGTGGCAGATAGATTTTTTTAGACGTATTCCGGGCCTCGATTGAGTGCTGCGCTGAAAGAATTTCGCGTTCAATTGTAGGTCCGTCGGATAGGACGTAAAACCGTGGAACACTCGGCTCCTGTCATGTGGAGTAGGCCAATACCGACGCCAAGTTTCCCTCTCTCTCTCGTCTGCTGCTAATAATGTCTAAATATGTCTAACAAATCTCTTATTACTTTAAGGCAAAAGCGACCTCAGCTGTTGGTTTTTTCCCAATGACACGTAAAAGAATATCAATCTCGCTAGATAAATGTTAAGGCTGTTTTACAGGAAGAAATAAATAGCACATTAATGCCATGTAAAATCGTGGAAATTACGTGAATGAATGCTTACAAAACAGTAACAGGGGCTATTCACCGCACAGAGGTTCGTACATAGGAGACTCTTCCTTGCTATTCTTTCTTCACACCTTTTTTAACCAATGTTCCGAACAGCGCGATACTTAATTGAACCTACTTAGTTGCGACCCTAGCGGAATGAAGAAAAAATCTTCAGTCTAGTGAGTATTACGTCTACAACATAGGAAAACAATTAAAAACTTTAAAATATAGTCTACAATATCATTTTTTATTTTTGATTTAAGCTTTTCGGTGTGCTTTTAGATTTCAAGCTTGTTCTGAATTCCGTGTTTCACTGATTGTAAATTATAATCAGTGGATGTAATTATAATCAGTGATACTGAAAGCACTACAGACTTGGAATATTTCTTCTTTAACTAGCATCATTTCGATAAAAAACTGAAATTTAGTTTGAGCTCTGTTGCGACTTCCTCTAGGAGGCGGGATGCAAGAAAAAAATGGCTGGGAACCCCTGCTATACATCTTTCCACGCTTTAGATTAGAGTGTAAAATGGCCAGCATCGTGTGAAAGGGAAGATGTAGGAACAGTCAGGGGATTACCGTGACCCGGTTAAAAAGAGAAGGCGGTTTAAACTCCTTCGTGGCAATAAACCCTTTTTGATTTGCCGCGAACTAGAGGAGGAATTCCCGCGAGAGACTCACGGGGACTCAAGGCGAACATTCCCCGGCATCTCCAACCGGTCTCTCCGGCGCCCCCGTCGACAAGCGAGCGGTGGTAGTTAAATTGGAAGGGAGACGTGGGTCGAAACGAAACTTTTGAACAAAAATGTGTAATTATAGGCAGGTACTGGTACAAGTGATAGTAAAGAGGGTAAAGAGGTTACACCAACCCCAAAAACTACAAAATTTGCCGAGGCGATCTGATTATAATTTTCGAAGAGAATCATTTGGGAAATATACTCGGAAGGCTAAAAGCGACGAAGCTTTTCGGTTGCCTGTCCCCACCTAATGTATACTTTTAGTAAATCTACATTTTAATCTGCTAGCCGCCGCAAGGACGAGTGGCAGGGGGTGTGGTAGTTTACCCGTGAATTTGAGCTTGCGTTAAAGTCGTGTATTCATCTACATCTACATAATACCCTGCAAGCCACCATCAAGGTGTGTGGCAGGGAGTGAATTCTCACCAAACATGCACTACATATCATGCATAAAAGAGGATTAATAAATATATATTAGTCTAAACTTCACTATTTAAAAAGATAAAAATAGCAAAGTAAGCATGCAAAAATATGCTGTTAGTTCGGTTAGCTTCAAGTCCTTATACCAACATGCAGCTACCAATGTTATCTATTGCTACACTCGTATTGGATATATTTACCGCTATTCATATCCCTAATTGTACGAGGAAAAAAGGACATTTTGAATCTGTCAGTTCGGCAATCAATTTCTCTAATTTTGTGATTAAGGTCTAGTCTACCATAGTAAGTTGGGGTTCGCAACATATTTTTAACATCATAACTGAAAATATGGTCTCCTGAATTTGAATTTGCTTAAGAGATTAAGTCTAAATTTCAACCTGCGATCTGACAATGATTCCCATTTTAATTCATTTAATAGACTGGTTACGCTAATAAGGTTATCGTACCGTCACTTTACAAATCTTGCCGATCTTCGCTGCACACGTTCAAGTTCATTATTTAGACCGATTTCATATTGTACGTGAGAAAAACGAATCCTTGTACCGCTCCCACAACCATGTACCACCATTCTACTACCGCATGCACCACAAATTCTCGTTGATTTCTCGTAATTTTTCACGCTTATGTCTTTCCTGCTAACAGGGCCGGCTCAAGACAAGGTTTTAACCCGGGCGAGAGAGTATTCCTGTGCCCCCCCCCCCCTCCCCACTTGTCAAGCCCAGTTGCAACACGTATTAACAGCGAAACGTAGTAGTAAAAATTAAGTTGTGAAAAAAGTAGTAAATTAGCTTGTTGGACATGAAGTAAGTTGTCACTCCCCGAATAAAAAAATGAGCTTTTTCCATTCCCACGGCGCCCCGGGCAGCTGCCCGGGCCTCCCTGGCGATGCAGTGTGGGGTAGAAATATGTCTGAGGGGTCAGATTTGTGTGATTTGCACTTTTTTAGTTTCTTCTATCTAGTGAACAACCTTTTAAACCATTACAGGGTTTCCCAACCAAATTATTCAAATAGGCGATCGACACTTTCTCTTCGTTTGCAGGAGTTACATGACGCGCTCCTTACCTCTGTAACTTTTTTAGTTCCCGAGTTAAGTCTTTATTATTTGGATCCCAAATACTTGCTGCACGCTCCAGTTGAGGCCTTACAAGTGCGACATGACTTCTTTCTTTTAATTTTCCATTTGAACAATAGTAGGTATATGGGGCCTAAGTGAAGTAAGTTTACTCTCAGAGTTTTAGTGCAGTATTATAGTACAGTAGATATGTTTGTAAAATAAAAGTCAATATTGTATAGGTATAGCACTGGGTCCAAAACAATTTGAGGAATTAGATCACGGAACCCTATCATATTATAGGTTTAGGCACTGGCTAAATTTTTCAAGAAATTCGAGGAAGGTTGCTTTTATGAAAGTGCTAATAAAATTAATACATTCATCGTTCATATGGTAGTATAGATGGCAAAGATAAAATTATAGAAATTGATTGTTATGCGGAGATGTTTTGTATGTCTTTTTTTCACGTAGGTACTTCAACCCTCGGATGGGAAGTAGACCTCTTAGTCCATTTCTTCAAGAGTTAGCAATTACCGATTCGGGGTTCATCATCTCATTTTCTTAAACTTGTAGACGTAGATTCTGCATATTGATGTTTCCTTCTTATAACTTGATCATTAGCAGAACATTGACATGTACAATATAAAATTGGCTATCCAAATCTCGTTTAAATTCCTTTTCGCCGCGTTTATCAATATCTTCTTTCTTTTTTGCATCCTATTGCAATTTTCTCCACTTCAAATGCAAGTAAATTATCTCGGTGACCAATGCCCTGGTCGGAATTTTTTACTTTCTCCCGAAATGTCGCACACTCGCGTAGCACAAGTCAGCACTTTCACTGGCAATCAGTTTACCTCCCGAGTGATGTAAAATAAAACTACCGGCACTTGTCTGCATGACGTCAATATGTGCCGTGTGTTTCACATCTCCTATGAATATTATTAAACGCGTCTTGGTAAATCACGTGACAAATGTTAGAGAAGCGATATGGAAATACATGTGGAACGATTGAGAACCAGTGAATAACAGACGACTTTTAAGGATTGCGAACTAGCCGCGAATACCTTAGCGCAGTCACCCGCTGAAATGTACAATAGATGAATTACAGAATAGGAGAATGTACCGGTACTCAAACCTGGACCCCCTGGTGCGGAAATCAGCCGGTCCGGGTTTGAGTCCCGGTCGCGGGGGATTTTTTCTTGTTTTTTGTATTTTGAAGATTTTTGGAACTTCTGACGGCTTTGTAGCCTTCACGTGATTGTACATTGCATCTACATCTATCTAAATCTACATAATACCCTACAAGCCACCATAAAGAAGTGTGGCAGGGGGTGAATTCTCACCAAACATGCACTACATATCATGCATAAAAGAGGATTAATATTTTAGTCTGAACTTCACTATTTAATTTTTTCACTAAGATTCATTTTTCGTTTCCATCTAACGATTTCGTGTACAGAATTGCGATTTCGGTTCCGAGTAAACGCCCCCATTGCTATCAGACCGTTATTTTAAAATATAGTCTGCATCTTTGCGTCAAATTCAAATATGATCTACTCTACGATGATATTAAAAATATTTTTGAGAAAATATTAAGAAAATTTATGTTATGAATAAAATATTATATTATGAGTGGTAATATGCCAACTGAATCTGGCAGCGTATGTAAATTTAATTTGAGCAGGAAAAATTGTTAAAGCCAAATTTAGCAATTTTCAAGCGATATTTTGTTTATATGAGTCCAAAAGTATATACAATATTGCTGGATACCATTAAAAACCGTGAAAACTCGTAAAATATTTCTTAAGTTGGCTAGGTTTTAGATAATGGCTGAAAAAGAATTGCCAAATTAAAAAAAAATACAATGCATACTATATCCCTTCTTATATTTGTGCTATTTTTAAAAGCTAATTGTATTATCATTGATGTAATATCAAGTCTTTGACTTTTCTTGATGCCGCCGTTGATTATGTAAAACGTCATGTACCCTATTATTTTTTATGTCAGCAATGTACCTACCTTTATGTTTTTGAAGAGGGTTGACTAAGCACAGGTTTTCCTTAGAGGCAATCTAGCTTTCATGTGGATAGAATATGATATCAATGTATTCAAGAGATACGTATTTAGCTCAATACCATCAATATATAGCTCAAAACATGATAAGAGACAGCCAGACAATGATAATTATGACGTCCTTCCTTTCTATAATAAAATATCATAATAGGCAACATAGCAACCGACTAAATACGAGAATCATTCAATAAGTGAATTTAAAAAAATAATATAATTTTCTATCCGAAAAATTCTTTTTTGCATTTCAACATCACTTCCTCCCAAAATTTACACAGTTGGTCCAGCGTTGTTCAATTTTTTTCATCCCCTCGGAAACGAAGAAAGGCTCAAGACCTTGAAAATACTCATCTACAGCGGCGATGATGTCTTCATTTGATTGAAATTTCTTCCTCCCGAGCTAGATTTTGAAGTTTGGGAGTAAGAAGTAGTCACAAGGGGCCAAATCAGAATAATAGGGAGGATAAGTTAGTAGTAGTTCAATCACATAACTATATCATGTTTTTAGTGAAATATGACTTTATTGTGGTATGGTGACTTCAGCTGGAGGTCCGAATACGCATGCATTCATTGTTCCAAAAGTATAAAGTCTTCAACACTTGTGCAGAATCCACATGAACATCGTCCAACTCAGCTTTGATCTGCCCAGCAGTCTTCTTTCTTGAAATAAAAATGTTTTATCAATACGCAATACTTGAATTTCTCCATTTTTGATTGAAAACGTTTACAATAATTTTTATACCATTGTTGACAGTGAGCTGAGTGTCACTTCCTTGAAACTTGGTATAGATTAGTTTGGGGAATATTACGTAATAGCCTCATTCTAAATTTTTTTTTACAATATTTCTTTCTTGGTTCGTCCATCGTTGGTTACTCGGATTCCCAGGCAGCATAACTCTTTCACTTCTTGAAGTTTTGTTTTCCTAGTTTAACGTTTGAAAATTGAACTGTTATTTACATACAAAACAACGGGCTTTAACCACAAGAGAGGAAGTACCATAACGAACGTGATTCAGCATCATCAGTATTTCAATCCTGGGATTGGTTAACTGCAGCCCTCCATTCTGCCATATTCAGTGTTAATTCCTTCACGCCATGGCATGTTTTCTTTTTCATGTCCTTCTTTGTTTGCCCTATATATTTGTCCCTTGGTCTTCCTCGCGGGACCTTCCCTTCAATCTTCCCTTCTAATATATATCTAACTAATTCATCGTGCCTCAAGCTGTGTCCAATCCATCTGGTTCTCCTTTGCCGTAGGGTTTCCCATATTGTACTTTCTTCATCTGCTCTTCTCTATACCTCTTCGCACCTCATTCTATCTGTCCATTTAATCTTCAACATTCTCCTCCAGCACCGTGTTTCGAAGGTTTCAATTCTTCGCTGGCCTGCTTTCCCGATGTTCCATGTCTCTGATCCATAGAGTGCCACGCTCCATACGAATATTTTGATGAAGTTCTTCCTTGTTTGCAGCCGTTGGTTCTTCGAGCTCAGTAGTTGTCTCTTCTTAGATGAACGCCTCCTTATCTTGATGTCGGACGAGCTTCTTCCATCCAAGTTTCTAGTGCTGCCGAGGTAGTCGAATTTCTCCACTTGTTATAATGTTACTCCTAGATTTGTGATGTGATTGTGTTGAGCTTCTCTCTTTCTCCCGGTAAGATTTTAGTTTTCTCCTTATTGATGCTCATACTATATTCTTGAATTACTTGGTTTATAGTGTTAAGGGTTGTTTGCAAGTCCTCTCCACGTTCTGGCACTTTCTGGTACAACCAAGAAAGAATGTAATCATTACCATGAAATATAGTTCTCTGTTCCAATCCACAAAAAGTATTAATAAAAAAAGCCACTATAATAAAAATTTTGCTATTTTGAAAAATCTTAACAATTTTTTGAGTTCTGTCACATAATAATGCATGGGAAAGACAGGCCTTCAAGAAATAAATGGGAAAGTAGTGCCGACACACCGCCGAACATTTGTAAATTAAATCTAACTTTTTAGAAATCTGTACATGATTATAGCTATGATTGCTACTGGATTCTAGACAAAATTAGAGAAATAATGAATTACCAAACCATTAAATTAAAAATGTTTTCGTTACCTCGTACTATTAGGGAAATGAATAATTGTGAACATATACAAACGTATCAATGGATTGTTAAGCTAACCTAGAAAAACCCAGGCATAGAGTCAATTACTTCTCCTCCAGTTTTTGTTTTCCTAATTGCATTTATATATTCGTTGTAAACGTTGGTAAAGCGATTTTAAGCTAAACCGACTAGCAGAATTGTTGTGCATGCTTGGTTCGCTCCTTGAATCTTTTTTTTTAATTGTAACGGTTCGGCTAGAATAAAGTCACTAACCCTCTTTCAGCATGATAGGTAAAGTTTGATTGGTGTAGAATCATCCCCTGCCACACACATTTAAAGTGGCATATAGGATATCATGTTGATGTAGATGAATAGGCAGAGCGAGTGAAACGAGAGGGTATGTAGGTGAACAGGAGTGCATGCTTAGTAAAGTTATGAACTTATAATTTTGGATGGAGAGGATTGCTCTTATTATTGATATCAATACCTATACCAGCTTACGAACTGGCGCAAAAGTCTTTCTCGACTAGAGACGAACATTGAATAATGCACGGCAATGAATGCGTCTCAAACGATTACTTTTTTATGGGGGTCGAATACATTATTTGTAATGCTGTTGGAATTTAAAATGCTATTATTTTTTCTGTCAGCTCAAAAGGTCTTTGCATTTCTTTTAGTGATTTGTACTCAAATGGAAGACTGGGCTTAAGCTGCATACAGCTTAAGCCCAGTACATACAGCTGACTGGTACATACAGGACTGGTACATACAGCTCACTAAATAGTATTCCGCTAACCAAGTTGGAAGATTTTTGTTCCTCACAATACATATACTTACTGTGTTACGGAACACTCCCGGGGATTAGTTCACATCATTAAAATACGCATAACTAAATCGAAATAACATCCTGCAAGCCACCATAAAGGTGTATGGCAGGGGGTGGATTCACACCAAAAATTCATTACGTATCATGCATGAAAATGATTAGTAATTACTAGCTGAAGGTGCCCGTTGAAATTTAACGGGAGGGAGAAATATAATAATTACAAATTGTATTAAGAAATTTTAACATTTATCACGAAGGGGCCAAAACGAACTTGTGTTATGGAGTTAGCTATGGCTCCAAGTCACTATCGGAACCATAAGTATAATTTAAACGAATGTAAACATAATTACTGCCTGGACTCATACCTGGGCCTTTACAAAGTAAGAATTTTATTTAGAAACTTTCAGGCATGAAGAAACAAAGGAGGTTAGAAGGGATGATCCATACGAATTGTCTGTCTATTGTTGAAAATGAGGCCAGATTCGGGTTTTTGGGAATTAATTACACAAAATCCAACTTCGGATGTTGCAGCCTTCTCTAGGATGTAGCCTCCCGCAGTTGGCAGTCCTGTTTCTTCCCTTGCCTTCCACGGAACTCTAACATCATCCACCTTTTTGGAAAAAAAATTTTCTCTGGCCTTTTGTGTATGTTATGTTTGTCTTAATTCTCCGACTTAATGACAATGTCTTCAATGAACTTCCTACGGATATATTATGCAATAATTCATTTTATTCCAATTAGAGTAAATTATTTTCTTATTACCTAGTACAGATTTAGCCTACTTACACCAGGTACTTGTCGCTCGGTTGCATATGTTTACACCTTCTACTGTATATTTGAAGTATAGGCATTTTACAATATACTTTTAGTTTATCCGAATGAAAACCTGTTTCATCTGGGAGTAGCGCAAAAAGTAAGCCCTCATGATTTTTCCGAATGGTATGGCCAATCTAGATTCAAGAATTAGCTACGACACCTTTTATAGTTATCTACCTTTCGATATCTTCACGAAAAGAACAATGGTGCTTACGGCATCGCTTTTGGACGTACCTTTTTAGCATAATTGCAATGGCATCAATGAACATCCCACGGATACGTAATGAGACATTATGCTCATTGGGATTTGAATTTTATTCCCTCTTTTTTGTTAAACTATCTCAAATCTCAAACTATCGCAATCGACGACGCTTTACAAAGCCTTCCATCTCTTCTCTTCATGTCCCAGGTCGGTTCAAATGCACAAACCCGTAAAGAAATAAAAAGAAATTCACATTTTGACCACCGCTGAAGCATTCATTTAAATATTCCTAATTTTAACCGAAAACAAACCTTCTAAATCCGTGAGTAGCGCTAGCAGTCAGCACATATCTTTGTGCGGAAAATTATGGCAGTCCTTGCTTCACGAATAGCCTCCAATGCCTTCACTACCTTCCTATATCCTCGCAAAAAGTACAATTCCGTTTACGGAATCTCTCTATAGCGAACTGTTTAAGCATCAACAATGTTTTCATTTCGGAGACGACAATGGCAAAGGCCTTAGTAACGCTTGGAAAAGAACCGAAAAAAAAACAGTAAATTTCAACGTAAATTACACATTGCCCAGAAAACTCAAGAACAAAGTGTAAAACAGTTGAAAGAATAAGAAATGTTAAACATTTTTACATTTAATACAGAAACAATGAAAGAAATCGATTAGTATTTAGTTATTTTACTGAGCGAAAGAAAAAACTCTTGCGCTCCCCTATATTGAAAAAGTCAATTTAATATAATGTAAATACATAATTGGCGCCATGAATTGAATCCGGGGCCTGAGCCTTTTTTTTTATAGGTATAGCCTATAGCACTTTCTTGTGTATACGCTAGACTCCTACAAAAATGCAACTCAATCGGTGTATTAGTTTTTGAGGAGATGCGTAACATAAAACTGACAGACAGACCGACACCACTTCATTTTTATATATTAGTATGATATTCTAGCGTATAATTACTTCAGAAACAAGCCTTTCGTTTGTAATACCCACGCTAGTAATTAATCCTATGGGCATCGTTTGGTAATAATAATAGAAAAATGATCTTTTAATGAAATCTCAGTGTGTCATAACGGAGTTACGCAACAAAGCCCAAAATAAAATCGACAACCATCTCCGGCTCGGACCCAGGTCCAATGCAGATTTAATAATGGTTTCACGAGAGCTATTTTCAGGTTATCCTTCTTAATTACTGGTTTATCCTTGGCATGCAAATACCACTAAAATATTCTTACGCTACGCCTCTAAATTTCTTCGCCGCTCATTTTCATCTTTGTAGATAAACAAACAAACCGTAGGCACGTATCCATGGAGAGAGGCCCAACACGCATGTTAGCCATTTCGTTTCGGTCTCGCTGCCAAGCATTCGC
Source organism: Platycnemis pennipes (assembly GCA_933228895.1). Classification (NCBI taxonomy): domain Eukaryota; kingdom Metazoa; phylum Arthropoda; class Insecta; order Odonata; family Platycnemididae; genus Platycnemis; species Platycnemis pennipes. The sequence continues at coordinate 112,256,800 of OW121855.1, read as the reverse complement.
TAATTTTGGCTAGGTGGTTTGCGGTGCGTTATCATGACCTAATTCTTGGGCAGAATTCTTATTGTGGATTCATAGAGTTCTCCTGGCTGATATGTACGGTACCTATAACGTGCGTCGCGAGGACTGCATGTAAATCTCCACGAGTGGTACGCTGGAATGCGCCTTCGCATAACACGGACATCAAATGCGGCTTGACTGAATTTGCCAGTTACGTGCCTAATTGCTCCCTTTGCAGGAGGGCAGGGTGTGCATTCCGAATACCCAATGAATGGCGGTCAAAATTAGACATCTATTGTTGGCGTAAGTGAAGGGAGCCACGAGCTTGTTTATCCTTTTGTTGCGTCGTCAAGCCGAGATTCGTTGTAAAAATCATTTGTACTGTCAATCAGCTTCCTCCTCTTTTCCTTAAAAGCAAATGATGTAGCAAATCTATAATATTTAAAAATAACTCGGCAAAATACCACTCACATTCTCCATAGTTTCAAGAGGACTTTAAATGTGAACTAAAATCTCTATCCATGAAGTGCACGTTGTAGTATATTGTTCAAAGGTTTCTTTAAAAGACGTTTCTAGTAATGGTCGCGAAATTTAAACCTGTTCAGATTTAACTGGCGCCCTTAAAAGTGGAATTATCCTCGAGACACTCTGAACCGCCTTCGAACGTGTCTCCCTTTTTTTAATGCGCATAGTATGCCTTATTTATAAATACGTTCCTTAGATGGCCATTTTTAGTATGCACTTACATTCAATGCGCTTCATGGTAAGTTAGCTGGTGTCACTTTAAAATTCCTCATTTTGAGCTATTTTAGAAGAATGGCTGGCCTATTCTGAAGTGTTTTTTTTTTAAGAAACGCTTTTGTAGGAAGGCGTGACATTTCACTTCTCTTTCTCTCTTTGTAGACGAGGAATCTTCTTGAAAACCGGAAAGACACTTCGAATTGTGTACTATTCAAACTTTTTATTCGTGGTGGAACTGATAACATGTTTGGGATGCGTAACTTCATGGAAAAATACTCTCAATTCTTTCAACGGAGAATGAAGCCATTCTACACTCATTCCTTCGTCGGAGTAGGTGATGTACATTGTTTCAGAGATAGAGAAAGACAAGAAGTCAAAAATGACAGGAATTCCTTCCCTGAGCAAGACCAACAAGACAGTTGTACAGCCTTATGTGTGCATCGTATATTTTTAAATTGCTGTTATGGTGCTACCCAAAGTTAAGAGCTTATTATGTCTGCTGTAGTCATCCAAACTTATTCACCATTTCTCCATGTAAGTTTACAGTTTTGTAGCCCAAGGATTGCAGCGTTCAGCTTTTGACTGGAGGTCCCAGCTTTCAAACCTCCTCGAATCGTTCGAGATTGATTCCGGCACGGAATAATCCCGAACGCAATGTAAAAACATACGAGTTGAGTCCTTAGTTACGTTCCGGAATACACCGGGGTGTGTGTTTTAATGCGTAATAGCAGGAATGAGCATGTATTCTCACTTTGGAAGTTAAACGTGGCAACAACACGCCAGCCATGTTCCGAAGTCAAAATGAGTTAAAAGAGCTTGTGAAACATATAATACAACTACAACCAGTTATATAATAGCATGCTCATGAAATTATTGTTGTTGCGTCATCACACTATGGATGAATTTCCATGTAGGTATTTTTCTTCGGCATTTATTCATTTAAATAACATAGCTCTTTTACGGGATTTCGATGCGTGGAGTCGTACCTGAAACTCCTTAAGCTAACCCAACTAACACCATGTTTTTGCATGCTTGCATTGATATTTTAATATTTTGTGAAGTATAGACCAGAATATAATTACTAATCTTTTTCGTGCAAGATATGTAATGAGAGTTTGGTGTGAATTCACCCCCTGCCATAAATCTTTGTGGTGGCTTGCAGGGTATTATGTATACGTAGATAAATGAAACTCCGTTGAATGCTCCTACGTAAATTTATCCATTTCCAGCTACAAATGTGCCTCGAAATTTGAATCTGATGTATAATTTAGTGGGTACTCGTATACCTCGTGCATATAATCACTGTTTTTTCTTTGGAGAACAGCCTCTCCAAATGGTAAAACTTGACACAAAGATATGACGCTTTAAAAGCCTTTTTCATGAGTCCTTCTATGGTGGCCAAGTTATTTACTGTGGGCGAGTTTAAAAACCAAGGGTCACTACCGTCCTTGCATAGCCAATTATTCACTACAAATTGCTTATAATATAATGTTTATAATGAATTAATTCACTGAATAGTTCTTAGTTATTAAAATTGTATTTATGTGCGCATCAATTCGTTCACAAAACTGTCTGCTCTTTGTAATTTTCTTGAAGGTACCCATGTTTGCTAGAAAATAGAGTTAGGACTGCTGATATAACCAGCTCCTAACCCCATAGTATTTATGAAAAATCTGGGATGTGATATATTACCTGTGATTTGTTTTCATAAATGTATTCAATGGATTGGAACAGTATATGAAAATATTTTTGAAATTTTACTTTTTTCTAAATTTAGCCGGACAAATGTTTTTCCCGTGAAATGAGTTGTGGATATGAACACCATCGGAAAAATTATCCACATGTCAAAAACATCAGCTCTCCATTTCAGAAACATTCACTATCCCGAAGCTAATTTTTTTATAATGCCCGTTCCTCAATGTCCAATTCATATGTTTTCTTTGTGAAACAACTCTCTTATCTTCTAACACCTTTGCCTTGGGGATAGCCGTTTACGCATCGAGCCTCGCGTTTCACTCACAAGCAACTTTCTCCTGTTTGCCCTAGGGGGGTGAACTTTCAACGTAAGCATGCTACGGACATCGGTTAATTAGTAGATAGTCCCTGCCTGCCATTCTCCACGCATGTTTTTTTCTTTTCTTTCCACCAAATTGAAGCTTAATTCTTTTGATATCTCTTTATGTGTCCATTTCTTTGGTAAGCCTTCGTTAGCTCCAGAAAATTTCATCCTTCTTCTGTGCTCACTTTACATTCTATCCTCTGTCTTTTTCTTCAGCATCCCTCAACCTCTCATACGTCCTACACCCTCTTTTCTTGTCTTCTCATTATTTCTACGTCCTATTTTACTTCTTCCCATATCCTTAGGTTATCACTTAATTCACTTTATTCCTTATCAATCACCTCTTTCACCCTCTTTATCTATCCAGTTAGCTTTCTCTGTTTTTCTTCAGCTCTCCCACTTTCCAAAAATCCCAAGTTTCCGAGCTTTAAAGCCCATCGCTACACACTACAGTTTTTCCCAATGTTTTCCTTGTGTCTATAAAAAGAGTCTTCATTTATTCCATCCTCCTAAACCATTCCTATTCATGATGATTAATGTATAAGCAATCATATCATCACCTCTTATCAATCGCTATCAATCACCTCTTTCGCCCTCTTATCCATCCAGTTAGCTTTCTCCGTTTTTCTTCAGCTCTCCCACTTTCCAAAAATCCCAGGTTTCCGAGCTTTAAAGCCTATCACTACACACTAGAGTTTTTCCCAATGTTTTCCTCGTGTCTAGAAAAAGAGTCTTCAATGAATCCATCCTCCTAAACAATTCCTGTTCATGATGCTTCACATATAAGCAAACTATTCCATTGGTTCCAGTTTAATACGCAGAATGCACAAACGTGAATTAAATAAAAGCGAATCGCATTTCATAATATTCTCCAAAAGGTCTTTTTGCACATTCTTCTGCAAAATGCGATTTTCACGATCGATGACCGACCACCAACTCCCACAAACCCTTGCAGCGGCTCATAGAGTAATGCATAGACGTAGGTGTAGCCCTTAATTGTGGTTTGGATCCGGTGGCTCCGTTGAGCAAGGAGGTTTTCACCACCGAAGGTAACACGTTACTATTCTTTAGATATTTGTTCATAGTTGAGTCTGATTTAGTAGATGAATTTTAATGGATAGTTTTAGAACAGACTAAATATTTTACTATGCCTGATTGGAAAAGATTTTCTCTAAATTCAAGAGATTCTCTCTAAATTCAAGAAGTTCGGCAACATATTGATCGTTGAAAACCTCTTTCATATCCAGGGTGCAACGGGAGTTCTTGGTAGCTCTATTGGTGGAGCACCAGGGCCGGAAATATGGAGGTCAGGGTCCTAGTCCCGGTCAAGAAAAATTATTTTTTTCTCTGTGGAATTTCAGCCATTTTCTCTCTAAACCTCTTCATCTGTAACTTTTTTTATTACTGAATTATTGATTAAGTTTCTTTCACTTTCGGTGGCAGAGTTTAAGTAAAAGTACATATATCTTCGAATGGGTGACACTGATTCCGCGTGAAAGGTAGTTCAAACTTTGTTTCTTGTCAGTAAATTTTCAACCTACTATTACGATGCTATCGTAGGAATATTTATTTTGCATTCTGATTTAGTCTCCATCTTTGCTACTTTCTTTCCCTGGCCCCAGTTTTGAGGTTGGTCGTGATTTCAAATTATGAAATTCGCTGGTGGCGTTGTAGCCAGTGGACTAGAGCAATTGGCTACTTGTGAGTGAATATCTCACGTTTGAGCCCACAATCTACATCTACATTGCACCCTTAGAGCTTCCTTGTTGGTGTGTGGCAGGGGATGCATGATAAAAAAATATGCAAATTGCATATGAGACTGACAGAAGTGTTACTATTCGAAAAACAAAACGCTGTAGTTAGGCACGCGGCTGACACTTGCAACTAGATTATTTGTACACAAGGAGGAATATAATTTTAACAGGTTGTTTATCCATTTGCTTAAATGCAATTTGTTTACATTTGCTTTTCCAGATGTATTAAAGATTAAGCTACCCAATTTAGGCTTACCTATCTAGCAATTTTGTTGCCTATTACCTATACTGTAGCCGGGATAAATATATTTTATACATATTTGTGTGTCGGATTTCCTCTCTTTAATCTTGTTTTCATGATCGAATGAAGATAATACGTGACTTCTCTCATTACATTTCTAACTTAATTGGAAATAGGATCGGTTATTTACAAAGGCATACTGAAAAAAACTGGTTTCCCAATCCTGATGTGTGAATTTCACTCGCTCTGGGTTCAAAACTCTCCAATCAGATTGCACAACGCCTATTGCGCTTCTCGGATCTCTATGGAGCTTTAATATATTCTATTAGCGGATGGTGCCTGTTGATTCTCAACAGGAGGTATAAAAGTAGGAAATAATAGGGCAGATATGATCTTGCAGGAGAGAATATTATACCTAACCTTAAAAAGTTGAATTTCCCCGTACTGTCGCTTTATTTTTATTCTGGCGTCTAGGTTTCATTCACCTTTGGGACATTTTTACCAATCGTCCCTTGATGCCTTCGAGGCATACGGCTGAAATTATGTCCAAAGTAGATTTCATTTTCAAATTTCAGCGGCAAAAAGAAGAAACCTACGTATTTAAATTGGTGTTGTGCTATCAGGAATTTAGCAAGAAGAGGAAATTCAATAAATAAAAACTCACCAATACACACTAATACCAGAAGTGAAGAATCAAATCCAGGTAACGAGTGTATAACAGAGAAACACCAACGAACCTCTCAGTCGACAAACCACATCAAACTTGTTTGTAAACAAATCCCTCGGTTGCTAAGGGAAATGGCTTGTTAAAAGTTATATTTCAGAAAGTTCCGCAGAAATCTTCTGAGTTCCGCTAATTTTAACCAAAATCAGTATTCGACGATAAGAGTAAGAGTCGTTATTGAAATATTTTTCTTCTTACGTACCTCTAAAGTTTTTGCAATGAATATATCTAAATAAAATTTAATAATGAATCCATAGCCTCAAGCAATAGCTAAGGTATTTAGGTACATGTACATTTTATCGGAACGCCTAAACTCGTCTGGGGTTCAAACGGAGACTATTATTTACATGAAAAGTAGCTTATTAACTGCGAGAGAAGGAAATATATTTAACTTCAAAGTTTGAATGCCGTACTAAGTTTGGTTCTAGACTTTTATATGAATGAATATGCCTATAAACATGTCTACATTTTATAATGCCTATTTACTTTATAATACAACAATCTCTCTAGTCGGTAAGGAGACAGGGTTGTTTAAACTGAATTTCTGTTCACCAGAAATCGTGATATTTTAGTGAAGTATCAGTAACGAAACCTACCTATCAGTAACGAAACAACTACCTTTATAGAAGTGTCAGTAATTTCGATCCGAAATCAGAATTCGACGATAATAATAAGAATATTTATTGAATTACTTTTGGCTCGTGTGTGTCTCAAGTTTGTGCAATAGGTATTTCTAACTAATCTAAATCGCCGGCCCGGGTGGCGACGGGGTAAATAAATCCAAGGGTCGCGAGTTCGAATCCCGGCCGGGGATTTGTAATTGTGTTAGTTAAAGTACCCGATGTAAAGACCAGTTGTGTAGTTTTCGGGTGAATGAAAAATAAGTAAAAATTTCAAATGAAAAAAATGACTGCAAATTAAAAGTAAGCTCTTTACACGGCTATGGGGACTTATTTGACTCGACTGGGATTGAACTGAGGACCATTATTTACCAGAAAAGTAGCCGATTATCTTTCCAAGAAAATTATTTGATAAACTTTAAGTTTTAAGGCTCTGTTACATTTGGTTCTCGAGTTTTAGGCGAACATATTTACGTAATTACAGTCTACTTTATATATAAGAAGAAAGAGAGTTTGTATATACTTGCATTTCTCATGAAAGTAATAGCAAAATATAATTAATAACTGCCATAATCATCGGTCAACAATTCTAAATTTGGTTTGACGCAGCCCTTCACTCGATTCTTATATCGGCCAACCTCTTCATATTGACGTAATTCCTCTTTTTTACATCCTCAACAACCTGCCTTAAGACATGGCCGCTTAAGTTCTTCTTCTTAGAGTTTTCAGCGGACTTCTCTTTTCTACCTCTCTTCTTAAGACTCCTTCATTTGTCACTCGGTCGATCCATTTTATCTTCTTCATTCTTCGGTAGCACCAAATTTCAAATGATTCCAGCCTTTACTTCTCTGCTGCTGTCATCATGTATGCTTCGCTGCCATATAATAGTAATGGGGTCATTTATTTCATTTTTTTATTGTCGAATCCGATAGAGTTTGTAAAATAGATTGACCCGTATTTTTCCGTTCCTCGATCCGTCAATTAGTTCTCGAATTATAAGCGGCGAAAAACTGATGCTTTTATGCATTTCTGAAAAGTGGGCGTGCAAAGGACTCGTACGTCATCGACTTCATCCAATCACAACTGAGACAGTGAAACTCCTTCGCCTTATCACAATGGGGGAAACACAGCTGACTCTGCCAATGGAAGCGGTTGCAACAGGATCTCTTAAGGCAGACCTCCCCTTCCCACCTCCGCTTCCTTCCCGTTCTTCCTCAACACAGCCATGGATGGGAGGTGGATGACGTAGTAAGTCTCAAAGCTGCTTATTTGGTGGTTGTCACCTTTTGCTAGTTTTACTTTTTGATTTACGAGTGAATGGTTGCGGTAAAAAGATTAATTTTTTCGCAAGAATTCATTTTTCGTTTCCATCTAACGATTCCGTGCACAAAATAGCGTTTTTGGTTCCGAGTTAACCACTTATAACTTTGTGAATCCCCCGTTACTAACTGCGTAGAGGAAAACACAAAAGAGTATCGAAAACGTTAAATAATCGAGCAGGAAACTTACTATGGGAACCGAAAAAGATTTGTTAAGGAGGCTGCACCGAATTATGAAAGAATTATTTATTTTTTGTGAAAATTCAAGACAAAATTTTTTTGGCCCTTCTATCGAATGGCAATCAAATAATGAGGCCTTTCCATGATGTATTTGAAGAAAAAAGACGTTGAAAATCAGATATTTTATACGTGGCTATACGGCAGAGCTCGGATCTTGCAGTAAAATTTGCAGATTAATAATGTAAAGAGAAATGTCGTTTTGACGAAAACAACTAACATAAGATGCGCAGTTTTATGTAGAGTTTAGCATTGTAAAAAAGTGCTCGCATTACCACACTTTTTTAATTGATATTAATAAATATTTGCTCGAAACAAAGCAGAAAAGCCTTAGTTACATGAAAGTGGCGCTACAGTATGTCGTTAGCATTAGCAACGGTACTTGTGACTTAACGTGCCTACAAGCCTATTTACTACCTTAATATAGGAATATAGCTTACCAAGCTCCCTCTTATATTTTTATGGAATTTCAATATTTCATTGGTTATTGACATGGTGTATATATACCAATACTTCCAAATGGGAGCAGCGTCCTTTTGGCCAAACAATTTTCAAAAAAATGGATATTAATGAAATTCAAAACAAAGAGTTGCATTTGCAAGGGAATAGTTTAAAACTAAGTAAGAAAATATTTAACATATTCTAGATTACCTATTAGCGGGATTGGGCATGTGTCCTCACTTTGTAAATTAAACGTGGCAACAACACGTCAGACATGTTCCGATGTCAAAAATGAGTCAAAAAAGAGCTAGTTTTGCCCCTGTCGAATAACAAGACTGCACGTGTAGGGAATACTCTCCCAAATCCACACGAAAGGAAAGCGCACGAGGCAGTTGCGCGGGCGTATTCATGGAATATTTAAGGAAGTGAAATGCCCCTGAGACAAATGAAGTCAGATTTAATTCCTAATTTCCAAGAAGAGCTTAAAAAAATATGCGATATTGAAAGGGTTCAAATTTGCTGGCCGCATGAGGAGTTCTAAGAAACAAACAAATGGAACGGATGAGGAAATGGCGAAGGTTCACTCTGATGATGTTCGGTTTTTCGGTGCAGCGGAGTCAATTAAAGACTCTTCGGGAGACATGAAGACACGCTCTCGAAAACGGTTATTGTTAACAATGAGTTGGATGTGTCATGGCCGCCGCTTTACACGTGGACCTCGGAAGCCATGGTGGTAGCGATAATATTCGTAAATCGATGTATAACGCTACCTCCTGTTACTATTGCGCTACTTAAGGAGGTTGGCTCGCGACTGCTCGAGTCAAGTTGTCTGAGGAATCTCATTAATTTAAGTACGAGTATATGCCTGCTAAGTGATCCTTACTTCACAAAGAAAATTACCTAAGCTATTGAAAGTCATAAGTATCACAAGAAATACGATGTAAAGTCGAAGGATTTATTTTTTTATGATAATTTTAATCAGCACGACTATGGAGTCAATTCAGCATTTACTTTAAAGAAATAAATTCATGTACTCAATAAATTTACCTATTTATAACACCAGAATATTACTATCAAACGTTATATTATAATATTTTTCTGAAATATGCTTTAATATCTCATTAGTAATGATATTATTCATACGCCATTCATTTTGGCTAGAGCGACCGCAGCGCCAATTGAAGACAACTAACGCATTTCGTCTGCTATAAGCGCAGAAATTGGTGGATTTAGCGAAAAATACGGTGGGTTGATGCCTCTTTTTCATGTCATTTTATTTCTTGTGAAATTACGCATAAAATATCAGTTTTTTGCCAAAATGACATGTTACTAACCTAAATAACAAATGTCTGACTCAAAGGCCTGCGTGCCACAACTGATGTTCTGAAATAATTCTTTGACTATAAACTAACTGAATAAATAAAAACGTGATATAAACTCTGTAAAAGAGCCCTGGGCAGGTGGAAGAGGGGGTCGGATTGTGGTCTCAACCTGCCCAGGTAAAATAATACACAAGTCAAGTCAAGTCAAGTCACTATGGTATTTTTAAACGTTATATTCCCATGTGATGGCCATTCTCGCCGTTAATCGTATGTAATTTCAAATGCAATTTGTGGAAAAAGGAGTGTGGGTTGGTGTAATTATCTTTACTTTATTAGATAGAGGAACTTTAGTTGTATAAGTGCTGAATATATAAAAAAATGACATGACTTTCACTTTTCTGATCAACCTCCTTAAGCCCGTTCCACACGATACTTGATCCAGCTCAAGACCTACTGTCCACCAAAATATTATGTGCCCTCGAGTTTGAAGGGTGTTTATAAAATGACCAAAATACACACAGAAATTGTAATTATATCATAATATCTTTCGTTTAATTCTACGGTAATTGTGGTAGAAGTAAATATTTTGTATATCTCTTCTCCATTGAATTATTTATCTTATACTAAAATATTCCTCTATTATATTAATCTCTCCTCGATTAAATCTATTACAGAAATTTATATCGGATAGCTTAACCTAAGATGTTAAATATAGTAGAGTATTATGCTGGATTCGACCAGATAAATATGACCAGAGATTCAGAAATGTCATTTTCCCCCGTACTGTAAGAGAACGCAATAGGCAGCATAGCAAAAGGATATGTTTGTGAAATTACATAATAGTACCTAGTCTGTAGTGCATGCTGCATGTATTAACAACCAATCCCTTTATTACTGTGTAGATACTACCCATTGTTTAGTAGATGCATGTGACCCTATTACGTAGAATGTTTCCATGCAGTAGCTTGTTTGCTTGTCGATAGTGCATGCATGGTAATCTTCACCCCCTGCCACACATCCTCACAGTGGCTTGCAGGGTGTCGCGTGGATGTAGATGTTCTCTTCCTTGGTATAATCTATTATTGACCACTATTATACGGGGAAAAGATGGCACCATTAAACTCTTCATCTTGCTACCTCTGGTCCTTTGGCTTCGAATAAATGCGCCCATTTATTAACTGGGGATTTCCGACTTAAGCGGGTGTTTTCAGTCACCTAACGTCTCCAGCTTAAATCATTGAAAGGAAGTTGTGGAGAAAAGAAGAATGGGGGCGTTTACTCGGAACCGAAATCGCATTTTTGTACACGAAATTGTTAGATGGAAACGAAAAAAGAAATTGAGTGAAAAAATTAATCTTTTAACCGCAACCATTCACTCATAAATCAAAAATTAAAATAAGCAAAAGGTGACGCCCACCGAAAATGCTGCTGTGATAACATTGACGTCACTTTTCTCCCGTCCTTGACTGCTCTTATAGGAAGGGGAGAGAGTGGAGGGGGATTCTCGGAAGGTCTGCTCGCACAGATGATGTCGTAACTGTTCCGATTGGCAGAGTCAGCTGTGTCCCCCCCTTTGCGACAAGGTGTAGTAGCTTCGCGGGCTCAGCTGTGATTGGACGAAGTCGTTATACGTCAGAGGTTGCACCACACCCACTTTTCCGAAAGGGTTAAAAACATCAGTTTTTCGCCGCTTATAACTCGAGAAATAATTGACGGATCTAAAAACGGAAAAATACGGGTCTTTTTATTTTACAAACTCTATCATATTCGGCAATAACAAAAATATGGTGAACGACCCCATTCTTACCGTTCGCTTTCAGAGAAAAGTTTTTGGTCCGCGGAATTTGGCGCATTTGGCCGGTTGCCCAATACGATCCCTGCATTATATATTTTATATTTTGGTCCTCCGACCATAATATCCCGAATCTTTTGTTGCCATCCGTTATCGTAATATTCTCCAGAGAGTAAAATTGGGGCCTTAATCCGTCCAACATACGTATAACTTTTAACTGCCCATGGTTCTGGATTGTTGGGGAAAAAAAAACAAAAAGATAGACTTCCGTCCTCCCACACATTTAAAACTGCTCCAACTAGGAAACTACTGGTCGACGTGAATTGAGAAAGCCTGAACTAGGTTGGATTAAAGTTCACAATGAGCGTTCGGGGATAAGGGGAGCGCAGTTTGAATTGCCTTCTGAAGTTCCAACTGAATTCACGGGCAGATTGAGGTTTCTTCTCTTCAATATATTTTTCCGGGAAAAAAATCGCGATTTGCTGCCATGGAATTTATAGCATCAATTGTTGCTCAGTTTTGCTCCATTGGTTGGTTGGTTATTTAGATGAGGCGACCGACAGCTCAGGTAATTTGCGCCATATAGGATAGGTGGATAATTGGGTAATGGTAGGAGTTTTCAGGGAACGGAGGAAGGGTGGAGAGAAACCCGGCGTCGGCATTAGCGTATTTTTAACGAAAGGCGCCAAGGGGACCACGGCTTAACGTCCCATCCGACGGACGGGGTACTGAATATGAAATAACCTCCACTAGGCACACAAGTGGGGACCGGTTTTCCGCTGAAAAATCCGCCACTGCTGAAAATCGAACCCAGGCCCTCGGGATGGGAGGCCAGTACTCTAGTCACCATACCAACCAGATCCCCAATTTTGCTCCCTCTTTTGCACTCCAGTAGGGCTATGTTTGAAACCGTCGGAAATATCTCGAATAGGTAACCAAGGAGACACGTGGTTCAAACACCAATTGTTCGCGATTGATGGCGTGTTTTAATCACTGTTTACCATCTCACTAATTGTTTTCAACCTAATATTTCTCATCCATGGACTCTATATTCGAGACGGATGGCAAAACTCGATTGAAATCAATGAGTTAGATGGTTAAGAGCGACTGCAGCACACTGACATTAGCAAACCATTCTTGTTTGCACCACGGGACTCCTTGGTTACCTATCCGAGTTAATCCCGACGGTTTCAAACATAGCCCCACAGGAAAGTAAACCTGTGTCCAACCCGAAAGGTAGTCAGGCCGGTAGGTGCAAAGATCATTGGTTACTATGGGATCGTTCATGACTGACTTATTGTAATTTACGGATGACTGGAAAGGTTCGGGCATTACGTCACAATACGCAATCGATGAGGAGTGGTGGACCTTGTCTTGCGTTACATTTGGAGAAATATCAATTATAAATTAATTGCTTATTGCAAATGGTATTGATAGACATTTTTGGATAAATAAAAGTGCTGAAACAATAAATATTGTATTTTTGATAAGTGCCTATCTTTTAAGTTACAAAAGAAGGGGTTCATTGACAGCGTGACGTAATGGGGAACATGGATTATTTTTTTATATCTCTTTGAATGTGGAGTTTATTAGCTTAAATGTGCTTGTGAAAAATTTTGCTGGAGAATTTTATTGTATTGCATAAATATTTCTCTTGAAAAATTCCACATTTTCGGCAGCTTAACAACACTACGTCATCGCATGACGTCACGACACGGTATAATTATTGACATTGTTTATCTGTTGTACGCGGCGGTAAGTTGTTGAATGAATACTTGGCGAAAAACTTTGCATTTATCACATTTGTTTAATGCACTAAACGAATGTATTTCCATTTATTATCTAAGTAGTGTGGATAGTAACAATCAAATCGTCCATAAAATACACACAGTAAATATATATTACAGTGTGGAAAAACTGCTATTTTTTTAAGGAACGATGCCCCCATAACGGAGTCAACCAAAGGAAAATTGTCGTGTTGTGCTTTTTTAAATCCATTTTTAGTCATTTTTTTCCATCAAGGAACGGTTGAAATCCTTAAAACAGTGCATCCTCTTCATTCTAAAATAAACGCCTGTTTTCGTAGCAATATGGACCTATACCGTGCAGTGACGTCAGAATGAGTGTCACGTCATGCCACTTTCGTCCATTTTCGGGAGCATTTTGATAGTGTTTTTAGTAACACTTGTGGTTGGCATAAAACATCTTGGCTGGAATATTCAAACTTGTGACAACATTTCGTATGAAGTACGCCATTAATACACGACAAAAAATTTCATCCATATTCACGAATTTCACGTCGGCCCATAAATGGCGGCGAGGTAATGTCCTCACCTGCTGATCCTAGGGTCTCGGGTTCGAGTCCCGCCCGCGAGGTGGGTTTTTCTCCATGGATGTATGTCAAGCTCTGTTGGTTCAGTGCCTGGGAAAACCCGATGACAGGCAAATGCCTATTGTATGGGTATATGGACCAACGGAGAGTCCGGATGCAAAAAAAAATTATTCCCAATTAAGGGTGTAGCGTCTTTAAGATTGCTATGGATCTTCACTGGGCTTGAGTGGGTGGTCAGTAAAGCATGAAGTCAGTGTTACGTTATTTTTTTATTTTATTTTTTTTTATTTTCCACTACCGCCGAAAACAGCACATGTGGCCTTTACATCGGGGTATTTTAACAATGTAACAACAGACGAGCACACACACCCGTGTCCTGAACGGTGAAAAAACCCACTCAGGCAGGACTCGAACCCGCGACCCTCGGGATAGCAGGCGAGGACTTAACCACGCCGCCACCGGAGCCGGTTATTAATCAATGGCGCCATAAGTCCAACAGAGAGGGAATTTTTTGCAAAATGGTCTGATAGCCAGAAAATAATACGGCTTAGGTTTGGTTTGGAAAATGCTCAGTTTTCCCGTGCAAAATATAGCAACGATTTTGACCAAAGTGAACTTCAGTATTGAAAAAAACATTCGATCACAACGATGTTTATTGATTTATTTATTGGTACAAATATTACGTATTTTATTACGTAGATTATTATGCGTACATGATATATGTTGCCTAAATGTTAATACACATACGTAGCTTATAAGAATAGCATTAAAGTTATAAACTTTTGTCACTATGTAGGTATTCATTAACCAAATTATATAAATTTTTCAATACAATATGGTATAATGTGTAATTAGATTACATGTCAATCTTATAAATATGTACAATATGTCCTCCTGAGCCTCTGGCTAGTGGGGGTGCTTGTGTAGGCAAAAATAGTTAGGAAGAGGAACACACATTAGTTGATCAGGTACAATTGATCATCTCTCTTATTATAAAGAAACTAAATTACACACTTGCTATCAGTTAAACACATATACAGAGAAATAACAATCCATTTCATTAAGTTATCATTGATTTTCAAGCAATAGTTTCATAAAATTTCTATTTAATTCTGAATTGCAATTTTAATGTGAATCGCAACTCGCAAAATGCAATCACAAATTGGGATGGATTCCATCTTTTGCAGAGCTCCAGTGAAAAATATTCCTTCATTCGTAATATCATCGCGTCCGATTGGCGACCGAACGAGGAAGCAACACAGTGTACATTGGTTGATGAACGGATATGCAATTTATTGCCGATTAACATTTTTGACAGCCACATTTTGGTGGCATTCCAATCTTCCATTTATCGGCATTCAATTCGCTGGAAAAATACCCTTCTCATATCAAAGCGAAGCCAGTGTTCGTGACGTTTATGGTGGAAAAATAATTGGAATTGATGCTGTAGAACATCAAGGGGAAGTTGGCGATTGAAACTTTGACCAGTTGATTTTTATTATAATTAGTTGTTGCGGTGCAGTTTAGAGTATGTTTTTTAATGATTACTAGCTGAATGTGCTCGTTGGAATTCAACGGGAGGGAGAAATATAATATCTACAAATTGTATCAGGAAATTGTAGCATTTTTCATGTAGGGTGAAAACAAACTTGTGATATGGAGCTATGGCTCCAAGTCACTACCTCTACATCTACATAATACCCTGCGAGCCACCATAAAAGGTGTGTGGCAGGGGGTGAACTCTCACCGAAAATGTACTACATATCATGCATAAAAAAGATTAGTACGTGTATTGGGGGGTCCGGGTTCGAGTCCCGGTCAAGGCGAATGATTTTTTCTCTGTGGAACTCCTTGCTAAAGGATTAGTACTTGAATAGGTACTGTTCAAAACTACGCTATTTAAAAAAAAGATAAAAATAGCAAAGCATACATGAAAAAACATGCCGTTAGTTGGGTTAGTTATAAGTCCTTATACCAACATGCAGCTACCAATGTTATCCATTGCTACACTCGTACTGGATATATTTACCGTTATTCATATCCCTAATAGTACGAGGAAAAAGGACATTTGAATCTGTCAGTTCGGCAATCAATTTCTCTCATTTTGGAATTATGGTCCAGTCTACCATAGTAAGTTGGGGTCCGCAAAATATTTATAACATCATCACTGAAAATATGGTCTTGGAATTTGTTTAAGAGATAAGTCTTAATTTCAACAGGTGATCAGAAAATGATTCCCAACTTAATTCATTTAATAGACAGGTTACGCTAATAAGGTTACCATACCGGCCCTTTGCAAATCTTGCCGATCTTCGCTGCACACGTTGAAGCTCGTTATTGAGACCGATTTTGTAGGGATCTCATACACTGGCAGCATATTCCAAATGAGGTCTTACAAGGGAAAAGTAGCTGATTTTTCGTACATGATCGTCCCATTTACCCAGTACTCTTTTGACGAATCCCAGTTTACGATTCGCTTGACCCATTATTTCGCGTATGTGTTTACCCCAGGAAAGATCATGTGTCAGTCTTATTCCAAGATATTTAATGGATTCCACGTTTGTTAATTCATTATTACTTATTTTGTAAGTGCTAGGAGGAGAGCTATTCTTTTTCCAAAAATTCATTACAAGAACCATTCCATATCTGAATGCAAGACCATACACTATCGGAATCATAAATGCAATTTAAACCAACGTAAACATCTAATTACTGCCTGGACTCTTACCTGGGCCTTTTCAGATATAAGAATTTTATTTAGAAATTTCCAGGCCAGAAGAAACAAATGAGGTTAGAAGGGGAAGTACATACGAATGTCTGTCTATTGTTGACAATGAGGGAATATTCGTTTTTTTGTGAATGAAAGCACCCACCTCTTCGGTAAAAACTTTTTCTCTGTCCTTTTGTGTATGTTACGTTTGTCTCAATTCTCCAACTTCATGACGTCAATGAACTTCCTACGGATACGTATTAATGCATTTTATTCTAATGATAGTAAATCTATTCTTATTACCTAGTACATATTTGGCCTACTTAACCAGGTACTCGTCGTTCTGTTGCGCATATTCAGACCTTCTACTGTAGATTTAACGCAAAACTATATCACATGTTTTTCATCTTGCTACACTTATTTTTGATTAGACTCCATAAACGTTTCTTATCACGTTCTTGTGTCTCAAAAGACAACAATTTTGTAAGCGATCCACTTCGGAATACGGTATAAATCCATTAAATATCTTTTGAACCCCCAAAAACATTCATTTAAATCAAGTCGAAAGACGAAGCTCCGATTTTGTGGAAGGTTACCATTATGGCAATAAAATGTCTTAGTGACTTCCACACTTTTATTTTAAGATTGTATACCGGTTTCGGCAGTTGCGCCATCATCACGTACAATTCATTTAAATACTTTTAGTTTTGCCAAATGCGAACCTACTTGATCTGAGAGTAACGCGAAAAGTAAGCCCTAACGATTTTTCGGAATGAAATGGCCGATCTAGATTCAAGAATTAGCTGCGACACTTTTTTTAGTATCTACCTTTCGATATCTTCACGAAAAGTACAATGCTGTTTACGGCATCACTTTTGGTCGAACCTTTTTAGCATCATTGCAATGGCATCAATGTACATCCCACGGATACGTATTGAGACATTATGCTCCATTGGGATTTGAATTTTATTCCGTGTTTTTTGTTAAACTATCTCAAAATCTCAAGCTATCGCAATCGACGACTCTTTACAGAGCCTTCCATCTCTTCTCTTCATGTCCCAGGTCGGTTCAAATGCACAAACCCGTAAAGAAATTAAAAAATTCACAATTTGAACACCGCTGAAGCATTCATTTAAATATTCATAATTTTAACCGAATACAAACCTTCTACATTCGTGAGTAG
Source organism: Platycnemis pennipes (assembly GCA_933228895.1). Taxonomy (NCBI): domain Eukaryota; kingdom Metazoa; phylum Arthropoda; class Insecta; order Odonata; family Platycnemididae; genus Platycnemis; species Platycnemis pennipes. The sequence continues at coordinate 112,239,328 of OW121855.1, read as the reverse complement.
GTTTGGCAGTCAGCACATATCTTTGTGCGGAAAATTATGGCGGACCTTGCTTCACGAATAGCCTACAATGCCTTCAGGACCTTCCTATATCCTCGCGACAAGTACAATTCCGTTTACGGAATCTCTCTATGACGAACTGTTTAAGGTGGCTGGTCTAAAAAACCAAAGTGAACAGATTTTCTTAAAAATTTCCAAATATGTTCCTATTTGGATATTCTATGGAATATCGAAGAAAAAACGGGGGATAATCGACATAGTTTTTGCGATATTTTGGATTCTTTTAACATGGAGCCTTATGGCGCTCTCTATTCCAATAGGATAAATTACGCACTTTCTCCATTCCTACTGAACAGATTTTTACCAAAAACTGATATAATGTAGCTCTAATAAATTAAAATCTATTCTGAAAATATCATTTAATACTATGGACTGAAATTTTTCGTAAATACGATTAAAAAATATGTATGCGAGAATTTCAAATGCCGCGCGCGGCTATGTGGTGTAAAGTTGGCAACGTGGCACACGAAGGTACGGGACATGCTAATCAGACGAATTGCGAAGAGAAAATCTCTTGTAAAATTACTTTATATGCAATATAAACCAAAGCACTTTTGATAACATAAAGTCAAATGCTGTTATCGCGGTTGTGAACATTACTCCCAAATGGGTCAATGGTAAATATTTGCTCGTAATATGTTAGCATATTATCAGGAAGTTAAAAAAAATACGAAGTTCGCATAAACTGAAAGTCCTATCTAAATTTCTAGAAACAGTGGACTAATTTAGTATTTATGGGGAGTAAAACGTAATTATTTTAAGATTCTAATGCAGAAGTCGATATGGCGATGAGAAGAGCAGTTGAGGATCTGTGATGAGTAGCACAGAAGATCGCTTATTTCTTGATCCTTTCCCTGATTTTGTTCAAACATACTCTAGATACAATTTTCAGTGGTGTCGATGGGCTTAGGTGCTTCTTCTGATTTAGGTAGAATATTTCAAACAAGTGAATTGTGTTGCCAATTATTGTAGAGCACTAATGGCATTGCGATCTAACTAGAAAAATACTTCCCTAATAAAATTATTTCGATTTCATTTATTACTCCAAGATAATAAGATTTTGACAAGTATACCAATCCATGAGTACTAAGAATTTAACTTCCCTGGTTTGAGGTGACGTGACAGTTGATCGTGTTAGGTGGAAGAAGGCGATCCACTTTTATGGAAAATTTACAATAAAATGAGACATTACCAGTATGAAATGAACTTGTACCTATGATCTCAAAAAATGTACTTTCTTCTTTGAACTCCATCTTTCCTTTGCACTATTTGTGGGAATCATTCTCATGTCTCTCTCACTAATTCCTGAGGTCATTGTCATTACATTGACCCCAAAGAACATATTTAAAGCCTTAAATATTCCTACAGTTGATAACTAAGAAAACCTTGCCTCTCCATATGCACATATGGAAACCTCCTCCTCACAGTAGAACCTGTACGAGAGCAATGCTGAAAAATTTTTAGCTTACAATTGTATTTATTTTTCAAGTGAATTATGATGCATAATGAATAATGGTGCCTATTCCTGATGCCCACTTGTGACAAAGGTCATGAATTTCATCTCCCATACCTCCTCGTTCGTCTTCCTATCCACCCACCTTTTCCATCCTAGCACATGTTTCCAAACCATAGAGTGCCACGCTACATATTACACCCTTCACCAGTCTTTTCTTAACATCCCTACTCAAGGCTCCTGTAATAAGCTCTACTAGGAGTAAATGCCTCTTTCGCCAATGCTTTTCTCCAATGAACCTCACACGAACTATACCCTATTTCCTACAACATGCTACCAAAGTAATGAAATTTCTCCTCCTGCTCTAATTTATGGCCTCCTACTCTTATATTTAATCCTTTTTCGTTCTTGAAAACCGTATCACTTTCATTTATTTTTTGTTTCCAGATTCATACAGTGTGCAACGTAAAAGTTTTTAGTGATATTATCAAAAACTTTGCTGAAATATGAAAATACCCCCGCTAATTTCATATTGGTACCTGTAGGTCTAGAGCAGTTTAGAGTTTAGCAGAGTAGAGAAGCTGCATTGCAAATAGCGCACTCCATTTGCCCGCCAACAAATGCAATATCAATCAAACGGCTACCTTCGACGTTAAAAAGCTGCGTAGACGAATTGTGTCCACCAGATGAAGCTTTTTCTTCCCACTTTGCCTTCATGGAGAGCGACTGATTTACTCTCCTATTATATTTTTTTGGGGGAAATGAGCTTTCCCTTTCTTCGAAAAGACGTAGACATGACGAACAATCTAACTTGGGCAGACCCACGTGAAACCACCTAAATCTTACGAGTAATTCAGCGTTGAAAACCACAAGAAACCACCAAAGAAGCACATGGTGTCAAATGTAAACAACGACGTAAATTACACATGTCGTCACGACTACTGTAACAAACAACTGCCTACAGCGTGTTGCAGAATGGACGCTGTTGCCGGATTAAAAACGAAAGATTAAATAATTTATAGAAACATATTTTAATACTAGTTCGCATTCGAGTGACAATGTATCTTCATTAAAATACTTATTTTGAATTCTATGGCCACGGGTGAGAACTGTTTTCGGAAAATTAATTTCGCAAGAATGACTTAAAAAATGAATCAAGTCTGCATTTAAGCAAATTTTTATGGCAATGTGTAAAGTTAAAGCACAATATTTCAGATTGTACCTAAGACATTAGTCATTCTTACTGAATATAATGTAACTGCGACCTATTATTGAAATTTTAAACGAGCATTAAAATTTAAGTAACTAAATTTCTCAATGACTAGCGATTACCCGACCAGCCACCTTAAGCATCAACGATGTTTTCATTTCGGAGACGACAATGGCAAAGGCCTTAGTAACGCTTGGAAAAGAACCGAAAAAAACAGTAAATTTCACGTAAATTACACATTGCCCAGAAACCTCAAGAACAAAGTGTAAAACAGTTGAAAGAATAAGAAAGTTTAAACATTTTTCCATTTAATACAGAAACAATGAAAGAAATCGATTAGTATTTAGTTATTTTACGGAGCGAAATAAAAAACTCTTGCGCTTGCATTAATTGAAAAAGTAAATTTAAACCAATGCAAATACATGATTGGTGCCAGTGACCGAACCCGGGCCCTGAGCCTTTTTTTATATAGCTTATAGCACCTTCTACTGTATACTCTAGAATCCTACAACATAGCAGCTCAATCGGTTCAGTAGTTTTTGAGGAGATGGATACCGAACATAGAACCGGAAGACATCATCAGTCAGCAATCCTGAGTTTGTTCTATCGGCTAATCCCTTCACATTTACGTATTTTTTCCCTTTCATATCTCTCACAACTTGTTCCATGTATCTCATATGACGTCTGCCTTTGTCGTTCTTCCTGTCCAATTTTCTTTCCTTTGATTCGAAGTATTGGGTCCTTAGAACGCAACCCTGCAATGTCAAGATCACCCCCAAATTTTCTTCTGCATCATCGCCCTGAGTTTTATCCTGTTTTCAAATGCCCATTTTGTCAAAGCAATTCTCCTCATTTTTTAATTATCATACATATTCAACAGCATCGTCATCTTTATGGATATTTTCTGTTTCCTATTTCCCACCAATTCATCTAAGTAGTCTCTGTTTTTATCCTAACCAATGGTCGTTTCCTAAACACAATCACTTTCTGAATTTTCATGAATTTTTTTACTCTAGTGCAATGCAAAATACTTGTTCCTTTCCTCGAAGTTCCTCGTTTATTGGACCTTCTCCCCTTCATCCTCTTTAACACATCGTTCGTTACCTCTCAAAATATTTTCTATCCACTTTTTTTCTGCCTTCACCTAATTTCTCCCACCGACTTACTTTCCTTCACTACCATATTTAACACTTCTTCGTTAACCTTCATAACCATCCAGCTAAACCCGTTCTAATATTCTGGATTCCCATAGCTAAAACGTATCTGATTCCCTCTCAATCTCTTTACGTCGAGCCCAGGTATCTGAGCCATTAGAAGTCTACGCTACATACTGTTGTTGGCCTTATTTTCTCATAAAAAGCCGGCCCAGCAGCTAATTTGCTCAACTTGTTCTAGATCAGGTGCGTCCAGGAGTATGGAGGCAGTGGACTATGTTCCCGGCAAAGGACTTGTTCTGGAGAGCATTAAAATCACTTACTTTACTTCAGAAAAATAGGTACATAGGTACATATTGTTTTTGAATGGTGATAATAAACGTAAGTATTTTAAAAAGAAAAGCAACGAAACATGTTTGGGAAAGTAGAAAGAGTTCCTTACTAAACAATCATGTATTTCGTTTTGCATTAAATGTAAGGTAAACATTTGGGTTGATTATTCTCTTTGGGCTATATTTACCACCGTTATGTACCGCATGTGGGCCGTAGGTGGGCCATAGGTCTGACACAACTGCTCTAACTGGCCTTCTCACACCTTATCGTTCAGCTACGCCATCTTTTCTTGGTTAAAATGCGATTGTTTCGTGTTCTTGCGATCAGTTCTAATCCATAAGCTCTCTCTCACTAGATTTTTAAAGCGTTAAACAGCGGCTGCATTCCTTATGTGCCAAATAAACCTTGTTTAAATGCAATCCTAACCGATTAAATTAGTAATCATGCCGATTCCAAACCCTCATTCCACATCTCCCATCTATTCTTAATGCGGCAGTAGAGCTTCACTTTTTTGTCTCGTGCAGCTCGTCAGTTTAAGTTTTTCTGCGTGGGAAAGACTCAATACGCTCCGTATGCTTCGGCCTCATCGATCCGAAATCCCTTCCACGGAAAATTAATTTTAAAAACGAATTTTCCTCATGCTCAGCGTTTTTGATAAGTATACGAGCATGTTGACCCAATCTCGTTGGGATCGCATGTGGAAAACAAGGGTTCATCCCGTAGACCCTGAGCAAGCCCCGATCCGCACATTGATTTTCCGCCGGCTATTACCCTTAAAGGGTGCCCGCCTCGCTTCCGATAATGCCAGGAGTTGAGCTGATTCTGCAAGTCTTGTCCGGTGGCGCTATGATAACGTGGTCCTATCAATGTATATGGTACTTGCTTTTTACGATTCAAATTAGGAATTCATTAGGTACTCTCACCAAAGTTAATACCCTCACAATGGTTGAAATTCATTCTATTTTGCTTCGCCACCAAGATCTTTTCAAACAGTTGTGGTTGCTGTGAACGGCAGCTTTTGTTGCCAGGGCCTTCGGCCAATCAGCGTCAACCCACTATCGGTTACACGGTTGGGAGATAGGAGCGCGTCTATTTTCAAACCGGCCCATTGTCAACCGTGGCCAATAGGGTTTCGCCTCGTGATTACCATCTGCCCGTGTGAGATATAGATTGTTGAACTTTCGATTGCAGCGTAAGACCTAATATTTAAATGATTAAATATAAAAAATACACGTACATGTGTAATGAAATTCATATTATATATTTGATGCATTCATTCAAGGTGGATAAATAATTTGCGGTCTCAAAATTGGTTGTCTGCCTTGCCAAATATTTCTCACACTCCAGATTGACAGTCATCTTCGATCATTGACCGATTTTTTCCCCAAATTATGAATCGAATATAATACGTTAGTTGATTCTTGATCCAACGACGATTTTTGAAATTCTGATTGAATTGAACTGTATCTCATAATACCTTTGTCAAAAATATCTAACATAGCACATGTCAAAAATTTGTCAACAATCAGTTACTTGTGATTGTCGTCAAGAATTGTTGCTGCTTCATCGTCGTCAGTAAACAATCCTGAGATTGTTTTGACCAAGATCTCCATTGCATTCATTTATCAGCTAATCTCTTCATATTTTTCTATTTCGTCTCTTTCACATCTTTCATCATATATCTCATCCGAGGACCTTAACCTAGCCATTCACATTTCCCTTGACTTTTGTCTTCATCAGGCCATCTATATATTTTAATTTTGTACCGTGTCAGTCAGGCAGTCAGTCATTCTGTATCCGTTTTGTTTTGTTCTCTGCCAAGTTTTGAGCTGAAAGGGTGAGGTTTGGTGCGTTTAGTGTGGATTCTCTGTCTGCATGATTTGGTAGTAGTTTCGGATTATTAGCACTTTGTATTGCGGAGAAAAATGCAAAAAAACGTGGCTTTTGAGAGTGGGAGACAACATGTAATGAAAATAGGGTGTTGAAAAAAGTACAAAAACGAGTGGGACACTTTTCCCTATATATAAAATCGCCATTACCTTCTCTCTGCATACGAAATGCTCATGAAAAGTTGTTGCACAAAAGTTTAAACAAATGCAAAGATTACTTTGAGTAGTGAAGCTCTAAATGCCTGCCTGAAGCACAAGCACTACTGTCACATATTGGCAATGTGTAATCAGTACTTTCCAAACACTTTGTAAAGCCTCATTTGACACTAGAACAAAAAGTTCACCTCAAGAGCACACCAGACAGAGACTGCTTGCAAAGCTGGCCGCAGGTCTGCTAGTCATGTATTAAGCTGGCATGGAATTTTCCAATGATAATCTGTAGAAATAAACAAATTCCAATTGTTGTAACTTTATCCAGATTAGAGGAGGGGTATATAATTTATAATAGTTGACTTCCTATGGGTATGATACATTGAACTCTACACAAACTCTACATTGGCATGCTGTCTCTCTGACGATCACCAAACAACTGTGAAACCCGGACTCGCGTGCACGGTCGCGCATAATAAACAAAAACGAAACGAAAAAAGTAACTTTGCTACAAAATTAACCATGTGTTACTTTTTCTTACATTTTTTTACGATGTACATTTTGGGTTTTAGGTTTGAACAACTACTGTTGTATCGCACCGTCAAATCTAAGACATATCTACTTATTCTAAAACAACTCAACCATACTCTGGGTGGGATTTGTATCCACGACCTCAGACTTAGAGTGACTGTTTTAAATACAAGGTTATGAAAGATCCACAGGAATATGTATGTTCTTAAAGTGTACAAGTTTTGTAAGCTAGGATATAAGTTTACGGAAGTTCTGCAGAAGACTGCTACGTGCCTGAAATGCAGGGAAAATTTCCCATCGTCTGCAGAATCTCCCAAGTTTGCATTATGATTCGTGAGGCTGATATGCCAGTCATTACAAGTCAAACAAGAGGCTGGGAAACTTAAGCCTTAATTCCACTTCCTCGCTTAGAAATTAGAAGGTCTCCCTTAGCTGCTGTTGAAACAAAAACTTCCAGTAGTTCTGATGCTTTTTAGGAAGAAAGAAGAAAGGGAAGAGTACCTACTGGCTTGATTTAAAACGGGGAACTTCGATCTGTAGTCCCGGAGGACAAAATCGAATCAATGCACGGCTTCGAAGGATCGAAGTTAAGCAGCCAATTCCAGTGACCTTTATGAAGTTCTGCCATTTTCGTCGAAGAACAGAACTTTCAATATTTTTGTAAGTGTCAACTATGAACGTGCAGAATCAACTTCTCAGAGATATCAGGCAGCTGTTCCTCTGAAAATTCCCGGAAATAAAATGTCGTGGACCTAGGCTTTAGACTGTTGTGGAGAGGAAGGTTCAGGCCATATTGTTTCGAAACCGCTGTTCAAAAGTTGACTGCGACGGCATCTAATTGTTGTCCCAAACGCTTATGAATTAAAGGTGGTTGTTAACATTGCCTCATGATGGGAATATGCATGACATTTGTTTATAGTATATTGATGATGTACTTGATCAGAAATTTTCTCACAAATTTAAATATTTAAGCCAATATTGTTGAAATGCTCCCGAGAATTGAAGAATGTCACGCGACTTGAAACGCATTCCGACGTCACCGCACAGTATAAGTTCCATATTGCTGCGGAAACAGACGCTTATTTTATAAGAAAACGAAGCGAATATATTGTTTTGTGGTTTTTGGTATTCCTTGATCGAAAAAAGGACTGAAAAGGGATGTAAAAAAGCGCAAACCGACAATTTGATTTTGGTTGACTCCCTTATGTAGGCATTCTTCTTAAAAAAACATCGATTGATTGCTTTGACATAGCAGAGATTATTAGAGTGAAAGCAAATAGGCCATTGCTACAGTAGTATGCAATTTATGGACGATTTTCTTATTACGATCCATACTACTTAGATTAAAAATAGGAATACGCAACTTTTTTGAATTAAATAAATGAGATAAGGCAATGTACGTGCGTATGTAATGGGGTCGTTAACCATATTTTTATTGCCGAATCTGAGAGAGTTTGTAAAATGAAAAGACGTATTTTTCCGTTTTTTGATCCATCAATTATTTCTCGAGTTATAAACGGCGAAAAACTAATGTTTTTAACCATTTCGGAAAAGTGAGCGTGGTGCAACCTCTGACGTTTATCAACTTCGTCCAATCACAACTGAGCCCGCGAATCTACTTCGCCTTATCGCAATGGGGGAGACACATCTGACTCGGCCAATGGAAGCTGTTGAGACAGGATCTGTGCGAGCAGACCTTCCGAGAACCCCCTTCCACTCCTTTCCCTTCCCCTAAAAGCAGTCAAGGACGGGAGGGAAATGACGTAAATGTTATCAAAGCAGCTTTTTCGGCGGGCGTCACCTTTTGCTTATATTAATTTTTGATTTATGAGTGAATGGTTGTGGTTAGAAGATTAATTTTTCACAGGAATTCATTTTTCGTTTCCATCTAACGATTTCGTGTACAAAATTGCGATTTCGGTTCCGAGTAAACGCCCCAATTGTACCTACATTCGTTTTCGCCAAGTATTCATCGAGGAACTCAACCTAACGTACAACAGCTAAACAACGCCCCTAGTGATACCGTGCGATGAAGTCATGCGATGCCGTCATGTTTTTAAGCTACCGAAAACTTACAATTTTTAAATATTAATATCTTTGTAAGACAGCATATTTATTCGACAAAGCTTTCGCGTGGCACATGTTAGGTAATAAATTCTCATCCAAGGAGTTATAAAAAGTAGTGCACGTTCCCCGTTGTTCCTGACGGTAATATTGGCCGAAACCAAAGAGGACCGAACGCAGTGGAAGAAGGGGCATCGCAGCTGATTGGCCATCTTGGTAGGCACCGATATGCGGGCTTGCTACCCACGGTACCCGTACGGATGAAATTGTTTTCGCGAGTGATAAAACTTGGTTTTATCGGTGATTTTAATTGATGTAATTCGAACCAGTTTTAGTACGATTTCATTGGTATGTATGTTCAAATACACATGCAGTCTCCATGATAAGAGGCCGTGCAAAACACAATAGTTTTACGGAGGAGTTCGGGTCTAATCCTTCCCAAGCACACCCCCATTCTGGCTTCAATGTCATCCATAGACTAACATGCCAATGCCTTCTTCAATAAATTCTAACTTCCTTTGCCGAAACCATCGTTGACATTTATAAAAAAAACAAGTCTAAGTCCATAATTATTGCTACTTGGAATACCAGGATTCTTAGAAAAAAATACGTTTTTTTGTCATAAATTTTTTATGCACTGAATTTGAGAATGTGTAGCTGGATATAATTTGCCTAAATTCTCACGCATGATATCTTAATAATTTGGGAATATCTCGTAGAATAAAAATGATTATTATCATTATAAAAGATGTCTTGATCGGCGGAATACTTTATTTTACCTCTTTAGAAGAACTTTCACTCATGTGAATTTAGTTTTCAGTAAGTGTTGTCATATATTCTCTCCGTCAATATTTATCTCTAATTAAAAATTACCTATTTCCTCTCATCTTTGAATCCGGATTATAATCTTGGTCCTCTGATGATTTCAAACACAATAAATATTCTCAAGTACAGTAAATATCCGGACTTGTTAGATCAGATAGTCGTAAGTTTATCATATGTAAATCCACGGAGCTATTTCACTGTTTATCCGCTAAATTGTTAAGCCAACTTGATGTGTTTACTGACTTATACTTCTCACTTACCTCTGTACTTCCTTACATGGCCGAAGAATCGCTTGATCCAAGAAAAAATCCTAGCACCAGAGGGGCTGTGTTTGAAACCGTCGGGATTAACTCGAATAGGTAACCAAGGAGTCGCGTGTACAGACACGAATTGTTTGCAAATTTAGTGTGTCTGAATAGCTCGTTATAATACCATTAATTGTTTTCACTTGAGTTTTTGTCACCTGTCTCGACTGTAGAGCGCCCAGATATGATAAAACACAATGTAAGCAGGTAATGAGGTTATAGTCAGCGGATTTAACCCACCAACTTCGCGAACAGTTTGTGTTTATACCACGTGACTCATTGGTTTCCTATTCGAGGTATCCCGGCGATTTCAAAACAGCCCTTCAGCGGAAAGTTTGAATTCAAAAGCAAAGCAAATGCTGTCGAGAAACATCACCTAGGAAACGAGCGAATCCGGCGGGAAAATGAGCGACTCGAGATGAGTGATGCTGAACTGAAAAAATGGCGTCTAATGGAAAATAACTCCTACCTCAGCGGCATGAAGTTTGGAAGAGATACAAAAATAAACAAAAAAGAAGGGTAAAGCGACTGCTACCTTAAAATCCACGCTTATTAAAAAGTCAATTCCACTTCATGTCACCCAGTTCGACTTTTGGAAACGCGACATCTCCGGGCAAACGCAGAATCATACGGGCGGAACAAAAGAATATCGGATTCCGCTGAAGGTGAAAATGGCACAGCCCTACTCATCCTCGTTGATAAACCTGCATTGCTGGCGTCTTTTACACTCTTGCTTCATCCAGGCGTGACGAGGAGTAGATGAACCCGGGAAGAAGTTCTCCATTTCGAAGAATCTGCTATTTCTTAAAGATGTTCCGTCCCGCCGTATCTAAGATGGGTGCTTCAGCGGTGTTCAAATTTTTGAATGTTTTTTTTCTTTACGGTTTTTATGCATTTGAGCCAACCTGGGGCATATAATTGCACATAATTGGGGTGTTTACTCGGGCCCGAAATCGCAATTTCGTACACGAAATCGTTAGATGGTAACGAAAAAAAAATTTGGGCGAGGTTGCACCACGCCCACTTTTCCGAAAGGGTTAAAAACATCAGATTTTCACCGCTTATAACTCGAGAAATAATTGACGGATCATAAAACGGAAAAAATACGGGTCTTTTTATTTTACAAACTCTATCATATTCGGCAGTAAAAAAATATGGGAAACGACGCCATTATTTCAATATGAAGAGAAGACATGGAACGCTTTCGGAATCGTCGTCGATGAAAATAGCTTAGAGAAAAATATTTTTTAGAAAAGGTGGGTGCTACCATTCCCAAAAACCCGGATCTGGCCTCGTTGTCAACAATAGAGAGACAGGCAATCGTATCCTCCCTTCTAGCCTCTAAGGCCCAGGTATGAGTGTTGGCAGTAATTATATGCTTACATTGGTTTAAATAATATTTGTGGTTCCGATAGTGACTTGGAGCCATAGGTAACTCCATATAATAAGTTTGCTAAAATTTCTCAATACAATTTGTAATTATTATATTTCTCCATTCCGTTGAATTTTGTCGGGCCCCTTCAGCTAGTAAAATATAAGGTTTGTTTATTTTGTTAATTTTAAATTTATTCGCTTGTAATCAAACTTTAAGAGAAATTATGAAGAAATCGCGCGTCCTTTGCAAATAATTTTTTTTATCGCTCTATAGAAAACCACGATGTAGTCGTCTAATAGCTATTTTCTCCCGTCATAGCATAAAACAACGGCTGATACCATCCAGATAGGGGCAATAAAATCACTAAAATAGTTTGTTTCTACTTAAGTATCGTAATCAATAGACCTGGTAGACATTATTCCCTTTACAGTTGTCTACTTCAAAAATCTCCAAGGAACCTACAGTGCATTTAATGCCAAAGTGTTCAAAATATAGCCAATTCTTTGACTACTGCAATCCTCTGATTTTAATCTGAGTTTCTCCATTCCGAACGAGGCTCTAAACTAGGCGGAAAAGAAACGACAGAAAAAAAATTGCTGATGAAATAGTGCAAACATAAAAAAATGTAATAGCATAACCATAACAATAAAATAATTTTGTCTTCCTACATTTTAAAGTTTGAGGCTTTACTTTGTGGAACCACTCGATTGGAAATGAAAATCCACTTTGTACGTTCCATACAAAGGTTTTATTGGTTTATACCATGGTTTCGACAAGATGCAAAGATGCAAAGCAAGATGCTTTGTCAAGATGTAAAAATAAAAATGTCCGTTCCTATCCTTAGGATTTTAATTTCCAACTTGTATTTCTATTTTTCCTAAAGTTATATTCCTCACTGTTTACCGGTTATTTTGAACTACTTAGCAAAGCGTTACTTGAATATTCGGAGTTTGTTAACGCACGCTTAAGTTAGGACTGTAAACCAACGTTGTTCATTCCACATGAACGCTAGAGACACATATCGTCAAGCTCTTTAATTAATAAACAACGCCTATTGACCACCTTCTCGTCCAATTTATTATTTCCCCATAAGAACGTAAATTAATTGAATTAGAGCCGGTAGCGTTATAGTTCAGACACATATCAATTTATTTCAATGCATCTATAATATTTTTTTTGCGAGTTTCATAATATTTTTTCCCTTTCATTGTACAACAGTGTTGAAAACTCTATTGGTAAGACCCCTTTTGAAAACAACTAATTCACCCAGGAATAGGCTTCCAGCGATCTATCCCGTTATGAAACCTGGTACTTCTCTACCAGCAGATTATTTCCACTCGATTGCTGTATTTGTCATCACCAGCTGATTATTTGTTTGGGAAGTTTGTTCTGGTACACTCGCTAGTTTATCGAATCAGCTAATTATTAATGCCCTGTGGACGTGACATTAATTATTCCGTTCGAGTGCTTGTTTACCCATTGCTTAGCAACGACGTAATATTTACGTGCTTCGTATAACAATGAGCGAATTTCAATATAGCACGTGGCGGTATATAAAAGAAGAATAATCTATTGTAAATCAAAACTATTCTTATCTACGATAGGCTTAGAAAGGGTTCTGGCTTGCTCCTTTTTGGGTCCGTGTTCGACTGACGATAGACAAATTCCTCTCACTAGTGCAAAACAAATATGGTGATTTCAGTTGAGCCGTTAGGAAAACACTTCGTATTCAGCGTGAGCGCACGTCGTGCCTCTGCTGTTTGATTTCAAAGGAGATTTTTTCCGTCCGATGAAATGGAATGCTCTTTTATGCAGACACGACTTGCTCAGCTGGAAAGAAAGTTGAATCTTCTAGATTGACGTTCTCCGCGTGTACGCCCTTGAACTTAACTGGCCATCTAATCCAGGTCGCTCAGAGATCCAGTCTCACCGCAATAAACTCCCAATGAACTCCCAATCGGCGAGAGTTCAGTAACTCCATTCCTTCGCTCCTAACCCACTTCTAAAACCACCGCCTCTCGAGGTGACGCAACAATCGAACCTGATTATTCAACGTTGCGAAACGCTCATCGCTCTCCCCACTCCTTTTACCATCCGCTCTCCTAAGAAATCGGCACCGCTTTCCATTTCTGTGCCTAACTTGATACCGATCGTCTTTTAGATGTCTTTCGTGTTGGCAAAACGACTGAAAAACTCACAAGATTTGTTTCGGGAACTTTTCTTAAGGAGGTTGGCTCGCGACTGCGTGAGTCAAGTTGTCTGAGGAATATTATTCATTTAAGTACGAGTATATGCCTGCTAAGTGATCCTTATTCCACAAAGAAAATTACCTAAGCTGTTGAAAGTCATAAGTATCACAAGAAATACGATGTAAAGTCGAAGGATTTCTTTTTTATGATAATTTTAATGAGCTCGACTATGGAGTCAATTCAGCATTTACTTTAAAGAAATAAATTCATGTACTCAATGAATTTACTAATGTATAACACCAGAATATTACTATCAAACGTCATGTTATAATATTTTTCTGAAATATGCTTTAATATCTCATTAGTAATGATATTATTCATACGCCATACATTTTACATAGAGCGACCGCAGCGCCACTTAAAGACAACTAACGCATTTCGTCTGCTATAAGCGCAGAAATCTGTGGATTTAGCGAAAAATACGGTGGGTTGATGCCTTTTTTTCGTGTCATTTTATTTCTTGTGAAATTACGCATAAAATATCAGTTTTTTGCAAAAATGACATGACACTATGGTATTTTTAAACGTTATATTCCCATGTGACGGCCATTCTCGCCGTTAATCGTATGTAATTTCAAATGCAATTTGTGCAAAAAGGAGTATGGGTTGGTATAATTATCTTTACTTTATTAGATAGAGGAATTTACGCACTATAAGTGCTGAAAATATAAAAAAAATGACATTACTTTCACTTTTCGGACCAACCTCCTTAAGGTGGCTCCACCGAATTATGAAGTAGGAGTCATTTTATTGAAAATTTCAGGACATATCATTTTTCGGCCCTTCTATCGTTTGGCAATAAAACAATTTCGCCTTTCCATAATATATTTGAAGAAAAAATACGTTGAAAATCAGATATTTCATGCGTGGCTATACGGCAGAGCATGTCTCTTGCAGTAAAATTTGCAGATTAATAATGTAAAGAGAAATGTCGTTTTGAAGAAAAACTAATATAAGATGCGCAATTTTAAGTAGAATTTAGCATTGTAAAAAGTGCTTGCCTTATAAAACTTGTTTAGTTGATATTAATTAATGTTTGCTCGAAAAAAAGAAGAATATCCTTGGTTACATGAAAGTGGCGCTACAGTATTTTGTTATCATTGGCAACGGTACTTGTGACGGAACGTGCTTACATGCTTACTTACCGGCTTAATTTAGGAATACACCTTGCCAAATTCCTACTTATATTTTTATGTAATTTAAATATTTCATTGGTTATTGATGTGGTGTAATTAATACCAATGCTTCCAAATGGTAGCAGCGTCGTTGTTGCCAAACAGTATTAAAAAACAAGAATATTAATAAAATTCAAAACAAAGAGTTGTATTTGCAAGGGAATAGTTTAAAACTAAGTAAGAAAATATTTAACCTATTTTAGAATACGTATTAGCGGGATTGAGCATGTATTCTCACTTTGTCAATTAAACGTGGCAACACACGTCAGTCATGTTCCGAAGTCAAAATGAGTTAAAAGAGCTCGTATGAAATAGAATGCAACTGCAACGTGCTATACGATAGCATACTCATACAATTATTGTGGTTGCGTTATCACACTATAGATGAATTTCCATGTAGGCTTTTTTCTGGATAGGTATTTATTCATTAAATAACATAGCTTTTTTCGGGATATTGAATCGCGGAGTCACGGTGGAAAATTGTTAAGTGTATCTTCGCATATCCTTCAACTGCGTCGGTGAATATGAATGTGCCTACACATGGTTACGCATGAAGCTAGTCCAGTACTCGAGTAAGAACACCCCATGTTACCACTCACGAACAACTGATTTAAAAAAAAAATAAGGTAACTCGGACATTTTAGGAGATTTTTTTCATGTCGTATCGCAAGGGTTATATTGTAATTAGCGCATCGTTATGGAAAACAAATAATTATTGTGCTGCTAAGGAATGAAAAAAAGACACTCATTTGGAATGATCTAAACCAGTGGGGTCTACGATCTCAGTGGCAGTAGGACATTTTACAAACGGCCTCACTTAAAAAAAAACTTTTAATTTTAACCATGAATACTGTTTGGTGAATAATAACATTACATTTATTAATTAAAATAAGTAAGGTTACAGCATACATGATAGCAAAAATTATGCATATCTTTAGCGTAAAATTAACTTATGTATCTGAGTACATTTTTTTCTCTGGAACACATACAACACCGCTTTGGGCCACGTACCCGTATATTGAGTATCCCTGTTTTAAAATATATAAAAATAATAGGCATTGTGATAAATAAGGTTGTTTTTCCATCACCTAATACATACAAGGAATGAATACTGGATGGTTGCCACAGATAAAACATAAAGTTATCTATCACAAAACGCATAAAGAATACTATGTTTTTTCTAGTATAAGGTGGTCTAAATTGTGCTTATCAATTCCTTTTTGAATTATGGTTTTTCTGCAGTCACTGTATAACTGTTCGGTGATATATCTGCAACGTGTATCTTGAAGTAAACGAGGAAGAAGAGTAACGGTTATAGATTTTATTTCCACTTATAAAGACGTATTTTTAAATAGAGAGGCACTGATCCAAAGGAGACCTTACAAAAAAAAAATATATTTTTCACCTCCGAAGAATTATCGATAATCATCAATGGATCGTGAGACATTATGCTTCTTGTCATTTGTCACAGTTTTAAATCATTAACCGTGAAATGGGATCATATATATTTGAGTTTATTTGATGAAATGAAAACTCCAGCCTTCGGTTATTTGCTGAATATTGCGAAGTAAAACTGAGGACGAAATTTATATTGAAAATATCTTTAACTAAATTGGAAATTTTATTTTATTGGAATTGGAATTAAAATTGTTTCTTTTGAATGGGTTTGTTTATAAGAAGCAAGTTTTTTATTTAGATTTTACCATAAATATTTCCTGAACTCAATTTCTTCCTCCAAGAAATGAAAGCATTTTCAATTTTTGTGTAAAAATTTTAAATACCCTCGTACATTATGTGAAATTTTGGCATGCCGATTAAGTCTGTTTCACTCCTTGTGTATTTGCAAAATTAGAGTTTCTTTTTCGCTTTATATTTAAACGCGAAGATAAGGAAAATCTTGATCACCATTTTGGGATCTTAAGTTGTAATAGAATTTAGGTTACATACAATATTTAGAAGTGAATTTGTTTTCATCGGAATGCAAATTTTATAAATGTTCTCGATAACACAGCCACGTTTTCTTGATTCGTACATCGTTTTTTTTATGCAGCAAGGGAAGGTTGGTATGTCTACGAAACCACTGAACTCTGGCGAGGTGAAATCGATTCGTCGTTTCATGGGAGCCGTGTCCAATTTGGCAGTCGAAGGGAAGATTTCCCGAATGCCGGAAAATTGCCTTGCCGAATCCATAATTCACGGATAACTGCAGGAAAGAATACCGATCGGGGAGCATTTTACTGTGGTTTTGAAAGGAATGTGAAATGGGGTTTTTCGTTTGGATAATGTGCAGCGATGCGAGTCCGCGATAAGTCTGTCGTGGACAATTTCAGGTTCTTCACATTTGTCTGGATCCTTGCCTTGCACTATTACCATGCACAAGACGGCTATATTTCCAGAGTTTATGATTTGGTCGAGATCCAAATTTGGACACAAAATATACGAAAAACTATGCCTGTCGTAGAAGTGTCATTCGGAAGTGTTAATATTGGTTTGTATCCAAAATGACTGAACTATGGCCCCTCTATGGTCATATCGTATGCATGACAGAGAATGGTATTTTGGCCACATAAACCACATAAAAGCGTATATAGCTCGACCACATATTTCCCTGCCACACTAGGCCAAAGTATGCATGATATGTACTGCATGATTGTAGTGCATGTTTGGTGAGAGTTCCCCCCTCTGCCACACACCTTTATGGTGGCTTGCAGGGTATTATGTAGATGTAAACGTATCTCCTGCGGTTTTGTTCCTGGGTGTTTCGCGTTCATTGTCTGTATGAAACACTAGAATGGCAGTAAAACGGGTTATATCAGCTTGATGTCGGGGATTTAGACATTGAATTGGATATGAACAGACTAAGGAGTTCTCTGTTTTGCGGCCTCTGTTAGATTTTAGTCCCTTGGTATGCCCTTATCTGTTGTTCAAAGAGCATTCTCAAAGTTACATAGGGAGGCTGTGATGCAATGGAGCAGCGAAGGTTATTTAATACCTTTGCGGTTATCTTCGCTGCGATTAAACCATGAAGACCTAGCAAGTTTCCTTACAACATTACTTTTCGTTCAATTTAGCTGTTTAATGTGTGTCCGTACGGCATGAACCCAGACAGGAGCTGCATATGTTTACAAATTTACCTTGACTGTCATCCAACAAAGATCTATAATGCCATTAAAAAATTAAATATCTCCGATTGTGCCAGGACGAATTTACTAAAACTTAACCCGCATAAAACTAAAGCTATTGGTACTGCTAAGTATGTCAAAAAACTTAATTATGATAGAATACCGTAAATATTGTAATGCTACATTGTAATCTCTTAATGTTATTTACTACGTAATATTATTATTCAAATCCATGTTTTTCCTTTTCTGTTTATTACTGTCAAATATTTTGTAAAATTTAATATAAGGCAATCCTTAATTTTGTAAAACTATACAATCGCATCACTGGCTAATTTTATTGAGTTACTTTATCCATTTATTTTGTTATTTAGTTACTTTATCCTTCCACAGTAGTTGATCTCTGAAATGGTTAATTGTGATGTAATTTCTTTTTCTGTATCATTCTCTTCTGATTGTAGACTTGATTTAGTTAGACAAGTACTTAATTCTGTTTTCACTGCAGAGTCAAATTGTGTTAAATGATTTATGTTCCATAGGACAAGGTCCTAGAACAATAAACTTTATTATTATTATTACGTTGGTAATAGTCAGATCATCACTATATACAGGTGAATTATTGATTTTATGGATATCAGAGATATGGAATTTGATTTAGGGCAGAGATGACTTCCTTTGCCTTGCGAACTGTTTTTTTGGTGTGAAATACCCAGGTGAGTAATTTGTCCATAGTGACCAATAAGTAGGTGGCTTTATTTATCGGTATAGGTGTAGTTCCGTATAAAACTGTAAGGCCTCCGTCTTGACTCTTGACCATCTCGATTACACAACGTTGGGGCAACGTGGGATAGCACAACTTAGTTATTTTCTAGCTGAGCTTCCACCGAGATGCTCATTGCTCGTAGCTACCTAGGTGTTCTTGCAGCTTAATGGATGCCATTGCTGGGCCAACTGTTGGTGCCATTTACATACAGATATATTTTAGTGCAGGTATAGGAAGTGGTATCAGTAATGAAGTTATTGAAAAGCGTAGGGGAAAGGATTGTTCCTTGGGGAATATCGGGAGAAATTGGATGGACATCGGATTTGGATGAATTAATCATCAGTTTCCTCGACAGTTCCCGAAATCCACGTGCATAGTTATTTTGCACGAGGCCACGCTGATAGAGTCAATGAATTGCGAAAAATAATGGAAATCTAAGAAGTGATGTTA
The DNA here is from genome assembly GCA_933228895.1 of Platycnemis pennipes. NCBI lineage: Eukaryota > Metazoa > Arthropoda > Insecta > Odonata > Platycnemididae > Platycnemis > Platycnemis pennipes. Next base: position 112,220,226 of record OW121855.1, on the reverse strand, counting down.
ATTAAAATAGTTTTTCAAATTTAGTGAAGAGAGTTGAAAAAGTCATTGAACTAATGGCCAGTAATTGGTGAGCTAGAAGGAATAATTTTCCTTGATCAGGGCCCCTCTAGGTGGTACATTTCGGCCTCATGAGGTCAGATTTGACCAATTGATGAACAGGGTCAAATATCCTTCCGTATTAAATTCATGCTTGAGACTCATTTTAGTATTGCCGGAAATGTGGTTCAATAAAACATGGACGTTCTTTTTCGATATTAGCATTGCTGTGCCATGACATTGAGAGAGACTCCAATATTTCGCTGTATTTCGCAAATATTCAGTAACCTAAACAAAATTTGGGACACGAGACGAGCCAGCTTTGTTTCGTTATTGTCATTAATGCATGAATAGATTGTTGTGATCTATATTTGGCTCACTAAAAGAGATATTGATGTTAATGATCGGCCATATTTTATTTTGCTAATTTCTCAAAAAGATTTGTTTTGACTGGTGTTTGTCTGTCATAATGTTTGAATTACAATTAGCTGTCGTTGACTGCAATATTGAAATAAAATCTACTCATTCCGGCTAAAAATGGATTCTCACTCCACATAAAATCTGTTATTTATTTTGGTCGCTTGGCGAAAATTATTTTTGTTTAGAATAGAATGATAATAATTTAAATATCTTTTTTCTTAAAATCAGAGTTTGTCCATTTAAGACTCCACTGTGGATTATTTTTATTATACCCAAAATCTAAATTTCTTTGATTTTTCGAATTTAGTCATTAGTTTTTATGCAATAGAGATACGCCAAGCTTAGTATTCCTAAGCAGTGCTTTATCGGTGGCAATTAAAACAGAAGTAGGTTGTTTGCATTCCGGAACGGAGAAAATAAACATGGTCTTTGATTGATCTCCCGTTTGCTGTTGTAGCAGAGCTTTGCTAACAAAGTGACCGCTGAAATGCTTGTTAGGGGAGCAGATGGTATTTCCTGTGTTTGATTTGTCGAATGTACAAAATTACTGACTGCAGCAGCTGCTGCAATTGTTGGACTAGCAAGCGTTTGCTACGCCAGAGGTGTGATTGTTACGTGGCGGCGCGGGAAACCGTGATTTTTGACATTCAATTTTACCTCCGGCAGAGCGATTTGTTGTCTCTCGGCGTAACGATTGGCGGCTCGAGATCAACAGCAGCCTAGCAACTATGTATTTACATCGATGCCAGCAATAAAAATGCATTAGTTATCTTCATTACAATGAGGAATTGCTTGAAAATAAGTTTTTATATTTCAGAAGATGCAAACATCTTTTGACTGAATGTAAATAGCAAAAGTTGAAAAACTGTAACTGATAATGTATCGAAGGATCGCTTCGGTATATATAAAGAAACACTGAAATACGGAACTAAATACATTTTCATTTGTTTTTCCCGTAGCTACCATATATGAGAGCAAAAGAAAACTATTAAGTACCTTATCAACACTTGAATTGTTAAATTATGAACACTATTTACTCTGCTCTAATAATTAACTCGATTATATATAGTTGCTCTTCTGCTGTAAGATATATTTTGTGGTGGAAAATTGTAACTACTGGAAATGTTCAGAGCCAATACAACATTTACAGTGTCTGAAATAAATAATACATTTTCATTGCGACGAACACATACATATTTTCTTGTTATTTAATACTGATCGCATGCAAAACCATTTTGATTTTAGGACGACGATGGCCAGTGAATTCGCAAAGTCATTCGTTGTCATAATAAATCATAGCGTGTGGACATTGTTTGTTCCAGTCGCCAGACGAGACAAGACAAAAAGACGGTATTTCCTACGGTGACTAATATTTAAGTTCTCAGAGAAAAAACTGAGCCAGTATAATTAACTGTATGCGTAACCTAAATATTTTCTTGTGAACTCCTTTGTTGGACTAAAGTTCCTCCTTAAATTGCTTCGTATTGTTGACAAACAAATTTATAACAGCCATAACCACCAAACACTTTTTGAATATGCAGATAACTTGTCTCGTTGGTTTACGCCGTGAAATGTATGCTTTTGACTCTTTAATTATCTTTTCTAGCCGTTTGCATGAAAGGAGTCTGAAAATACAATGTGGCATTTTTATGGAAAATTATATTTGACGAAACAAAGGTCTGAAGGCCGTTTTACGTGGTGAATGATCATGCGCATGAATTAATTCGCGAATGAATTTAAGTGATGACTGAAATAGCTTCTACTTAGGCCGTTTTATGCGGCAAATGATCATTCGAATTAATTCCTTGAATTTTCTGCGCTAACTATAGTAGGTACATATCGATTCACGGAAAATGTCCGACCAACTATGGTCGAAATGGTTTATGTACGTCGCCTGGCGTTCGCGATTGATGAAATAAAGCATGGTGTATGCATATCAAGAATTCATGAGAGTACAATAATTTTAATTAAGTATGCCTGAAGCGTGTAGGAGTATCTTTTGGAATTGGTATTTCGGTTGTATAAGGAAAAAGAAAATCTAAATAAGAAAAAAAGGTTAGAAACGAGCTATTTGTGTTAATTTTTCCCAGTTCGTGGTAGTTGTGATAAAAACAACATTTAGCTTATATCCTCACGAATGGAATCTACATCTATGTGATTCCCTGAAAGTCTCCACGAGGGTGCGTGTATCACCAAACATGCACTATTGACATGTGACTAGGGTACTACATGGAAACATGCTAGATAATAAGCACATTTGCGATGCAGTATTGCAAATATAATTCAATAAGCACATTGATCGAAAGTGTATGAGAGACAATGGAAAAGTGCCGTAGGAAATATTTTAATGCATTTTTTCCAGTTATAATTTTCATGTTCTGTTCCAATCTTTTATTGATTTTACTTGTCGCAATAATTATCAAAATAATCGAATTCCTACATAATAGACCTAGACAAGGTTTTCCTATTGTTCTCCGAGGCCGGCCGCTATAAGGCCAGGTGCCGCTCTACATATATTTTAAGGCTGTTGTCACACCTGGGCGAAGCAAATAGCGACATATAGGGCAATAGAGGGCAAAAAGTTTGTATACGGTTAAAAATTGGCGAGAAGAAGTTGAATGAGAAATTTAGAGAGATCTGAAGACACCAGAGTACCATACGGCCGGCCGTTAAGCCGGTGACCGGCGGGCGTTACGCCTTCACTCAAAAATATTTTTCTTTCTTTAATGAAATATTACTACTGGAAAACGTTTTTTAATCTGTATAAGAGATTAGTATCTACAACACATAAAAATAAGCACATTAAAAGGTACAGGTACTTCGTCTAAAATCAATTTGAAAATTTAAAATTGTTATAAACACTATAAAATTGTTCATATTTCACAATATAATCCATTATTATATTTTTCCAATTCATGGCCTTTAAAATAAGTTCTTTAGCACGTCTTTAGCTTTAAAGGTCACGGAGATATATCGTAAAATGTGTAGTAACATTTGCAAAATTCGAATTTTGCAACGTTGCAATATTTAGTAAACGGTTATATTTTTTTGCAAAACGGCTTTGGGATTTTCATTTTATTATCAAATGGAGCCGTTATGCCAAATTTGGTCAAAATCGGTGACCCTAAAGGCCTAATCACCTGGTCCATTTGACATGGAATGACTCAGTTATATTAATATAAACTCAGGCATTGCACGAAACGTGTTTAATTGAAGTACTACACGAGGTGCATGCTCATGGATATTACCTATAAGAGTTATATAAGGATGAAATATACTCAATGGGAACGCCAATAAATTAGATAAGTAGGAAAAGTGCAGCTAATTAGATTTCAATCTACCCTTTTTTAAGGAGGTTCCACCGTGACTCCGCGATTCAATATTCCGTAAAAGAGCTATGTTATTTAATGAATAAATATCGATCCAGAAAAACAACTATATGGAAAATCATCTGCAGGGTGATAACGCATTCACAATAATGGCATGAGTATGTAATTATATAGCAAGTTGTAGTGGCATACCATTGTTTACAAGCTCTTTTAACTGATTTTGATTTGGCTGGAAAATGGCTGACGTGTTGTTGCCACGTTTAATTCGCAAAATGAGAATACATGCTCAATCATGCTAATACGTATTCTAAAATAGGTTTTATTTTCTTACTTAGTTTTAAACTATTCCCTTGCAAATACAACTCTTTGTTTTGAATTTTATTAATATTGGTACTTTTGAAACGTGTTTGGCGACAATGACGCTGCTACCATTTGGAAGCATTGGCATTAATTACACCATATCAATAACCAATGAAGTATTGAAATTACATAAAAAATATATGAAGGACCTTGGTAAGGTATATTCTTAAATAAAGTTAGTAAATAGGCTTGTAAACACGTTCCGTCACAAATACCGTGGCCAATGGTAACAACATACTGTAGCGCCACTTTCATGTAACTAAGGCTTTTCTGCTTTTTTTCGAGCAAACATTAATTAATATCAATTAAACAAGTGTGTTAAGGCGAGCACTTTTTCACAATGCTAAATTCTACATAAAATTGCGCATCTTATATTATTTTTCAGTAAAAATGACTTCTCTTTACATAAAAATCTGCAAATTTTACTTCAAGTACCATGCTCTGCCGTATAACTACGCGTAAAATATCTGATTTCAGGCTCTTTTTTCTTCAAATATATAATGAAAAGGCCTCATTATTTTATTTCCAATCGACAGAAGGGCCAAAAAATTGTGTGTCCTGAAATTTTCACTGAAATGACATCCACTTCTTAATTCCGTGGAGCCTCGTTAATTTGAATTCAATTTTACCCGCTTATAAAACCAAGATGGACGTCGTACGCTCGTATCTAGTGATCGTTGAAGGAATCATGCGAATGAATTTCATGCGAGGAATTTTCCGTTTTTTCCCTACACATGAAATTCATGCGCACGATAATATTCGCGTAATCATCCACCAAGTAAAATATGCTTAAAGACCTGAGGACACTTTGTGTCAAGATAACATTTTTTTATTTTTCTTTCTTTTTAATACCTTTTAATTCCTAAAAGATTTTGAGCGTGTGATTGAAATGTTGTTTTTGCGGAAAACATACGAGAGATGTCTTTTTCTAAGAAATGTGAATCCAGCAAATTGAATGAGCCATTCCACTCAGGTGATTTCATCCCTTCACAATTAATTTTTGCAGGTCATCGCTAGCGTAATTTCAACAGTAAAACGAAAAAGATATTCTTTATTATCATATTAATGAGGTGCCAGCTCTATTCCAGTAGCAGGCTTCGTTCGTACATATTGTTGCAAGAAAAAGACACTAGAGGGTTCATTAATATCATGGAAATGGAGTAATAGTTGGCTTCTTGGGCTAGTTAAGAAGTAATCAGTTAAAGTACGTATTCGTCTACTTATCTAGATTAAATGGCTTTTAAATGTTTCCTGCCTTAATTGAGTTCTCTAACAGCATGGAAAGATAAAATGGTGAAATTTCTCGATTTTTTTATTCACGCAATAGCGATGTAACTTTTGCTCAATGGCGGTAGACATGACTTTAATGTGATTCTGGAAAATTAGGAAAACAGCAGAGTATATCAGAGCATGAAACATTTATACGGGTACAAAAAGACGACGAATGACAATATACTGTCATATATATTGAAATCCCCAGGTTCAGAGAAATGTGCTTATTTTCCCATTGCTCGATCGCAGCGCTGTTCCCTCGGGTAACCCCGCGGCGTTGGACAAGTTGAAACAATCGAAGACTTTCAGCCGTGCCCTTCTTTCGTTTCAATCAGTTCGCAAAGCCTGCGTCGAAAGTTGCTGTAATTCCCTTTTTGAATGATCTGCGATTTCGTTTTCCTCCATCTGAGACTTCTTGAACTTCATGCCTTTCCACTAATCCCTTCTCGAGTTTACCGCTGCGGTCTCCACGGAGAAGTAGATATTTTCGTCTTTCCATTGTTCACGAGAAAAAACGCGAGAATACTCAACTCATTGTGTTTAACCAGATATCCTCCTAGTCATTTTATTTTTTTAATATTTTTCATTTCGAAGTTCAGAACAACTTGTCGTTTCGGGGCTTAAATTCGAATGCTTTTCCTCCAAGAAGTGCTCTTAAATGTTTTTTCACACCCAAAGAACGACAATGAGGTTCCATTCTGTGTCCTGGTTATCTTCAAGTTTTCGAAGTTCTGAAAAAAAGTATGCATACAGTTCTGAGTCTGGAGAAACTTTTTTCTTTTGTTTTCCTATGGGGTTTGTCACGAAGGCGGACACGTGAATGGCAGTGATTGAATGAGTCACTTCTCGTGATCATCCTATTTTTCCCTAAAGATTTTTTAGTAGGGCTAACTAAACTTACGAATTTTTTGCTTGTCGCTTTTTCACAGGGTTTTCTTCGGGGTCAAAAGAAATAAATTTGGGATGTTAGAAAATTTGCCAAATCCTCTCGGAGATCTTGATTCTGGTGCAACTAGAAGTGGTGATATCGTTATTATTATCACTTTAACCAGATAATATTATATCCAATCCAATGGATAAAAGCTGGGACAAAATAAACGTAAACGGGTGACGTGAGTCGTTCACAGGAACTTATTCTCTAACGGACGCAATCGACGTACGCGACCCTCAGGAAAAATTGACTGACGGAGACGCGAAAGGGAGTCGGTTACGAATGTAAACAGGAGCTAACAATTGATTTTAAAGACTGTAGAGATACTTTCATATTTCATGCCGTTGTTGAAGTTACCAGATCGCTAAAATTAATTATAATACACGAGAATCAATTCATGAAAACAGTTTTTAATCCTTCCTAACTAAATGTTCACCATCTAACCAACGGCAACAATCGCAAACAACCTTTGTCATGTCATTAGTTACCATGTAAAATCTCACCAAAACACAACAACTTCAAATATTCATTCATTAATTCCCTTTTTACAAAAATGTCAGGAAATTCTCTATGCTAAATCCAAAGACTGAAATAAGTTTTACAGTATTTGGGACTAAAATTGTATTTCAGAAGAGGCATGCATCCAGGGGGGTTATTTTGTAATCTTACCTTTTTAATGACTCTTTGCGGGAAGGCGGGAGATCCGTTTAGCTCTCTTAATGATCGGCTCACGAACGGTTCGTGAATTGTCGAAGCTTCTGTCGTTGAATAAACAAACGAGTTCCTGGCAACGGCGACCGCTTTCTTAAAAAATGGAGGAATACGGTGAAGGTGAGTGAAAAATTGTTTGTCCCTATCATTTTAATTATTCGGATGTCCTGTCAAGATAGGTAATTCATGTCCGATAATTTCCTTTGTACCAATATTGGAATTTGCATTTGTTTCTCGCTACATTTTACTTAATAGTATTTCATCATTTTTCATTTTCTCAATAGTGTTTCATTCAAGAAATCATTTGTTGATAATATACAATCCAGGATTTAAGAAAGTTCAAGTTCTTCGCGTTGTGCAAATTCCAAAAATGCAATTTAAAATTGATTGTATCTTTCCCGCTCTTGCTTTTTTTCCAACTCAAACTTCAAGTGGAAACGATGGTGGCTCCATTTCCCGTTCTTTATGAAGATGAGATGGGAACTAATGGCAGGCGGAGATAATGAAACGGATCAAGAGTCGAATGATACGGATCAGATCGAATGAATCGTCTAAAAGACCAGCACATGACCGGTAGTTCACCGCTTGAGATCCGAAGATGGTCATGCCGCCTGGGTGGCGGAGTTTAACTACGAAAAAGTGACATTTTATGACGTATTCTCACTAAAGTGAGATTACAAAATAACCCCCCAGTTGTATCGTCAGTAACTCCCCAAAGGTGGCCCTTTTATCGCCAACTTTCATTGGTTTTCCGTGTACGTGAAACGTGAGAGATGGGTGATGACCATCTCTCACGTACACATCTCACGTTGCGCGGTGGTTGTGTCATTTGTTTCCGTTCTCCCACCCTTGCGCCATCTCTATTCACGTTTTACGTTACACGTCTAACGTCACCCGTTTAAGTTGCTTTTGTCCCAGCCTTAAGGAAAATATTTTTCTTAAACCTCAAAATGTCCATTACGTGGTTCAGTTTTTAATTTCCAGATATAACCCGCTCGTCACTATACCGCAATGTTCGATTGGTCTGATTACCTAAGTTTATTTTCAGTGTGGAGGAAAACGTCTCGGAACGCTTGCAATGGGGTCATTTATCATATTTTTAATTGCCGAATCGAATACACTTTATACAATAAAATTACTTGTATTTTTCCGTTCTTCAATCCGTCAATTATTTCACGCGGTATAAGCGGTGGAAAACTGATGTTTTCAACCCTTTCCGAAAATTGGGCGTGCAGTGGACATGTACGTCATCACAACTGTCCAATCACAGCTGAGATTGCGAAGCTCCTTCGCCCAATTGCAATGGGAGACACACAGCTTACTCTGCCAATGGAAGCGGTTGTTAGACTCATTTCGGATTATTTCGAAAGGCATAGCATATTCGACTGCATCGTAATTCGTGAAAAAGTAAATAAACCTCAGCGCGTTTTTAGCGTATACGAAAATTATATTGTTGTTCAGCTGTTTTCGATTATTTACAGGATGCTACAGGATCTGTGCGAACAGACCTTCTGTACCCTCCTCCACTCTCCTCCCTTTCGCTCAGAACAATCCAGGTGGATGACGTAGATATCCTTAACGCAGTTTGTTCGGTGGGCGTCACTTTTTGCTTATTTTAATTTTTGATACATGAGCGAATTAGAATAGAAAATTAATTTGTTTACTGAAATTCATTTTTCGTTTCCATCTAACGATTTCGTGTACAAAATAGCGATTTCGGTTTCGAGTAAACACCTCCATTGTTGCAGAGAGAAACGGTTTCACGAAGTAACCAATCACTTTTGTCCTCAAAACATGTTAAATCTGAATGCAATCAAATTTTTTACTTTTAATTTGCAACAACTTTTGAATGGCAATGCTAATGCATAGTATTTTAGACTATATTAAATACGTTTTTGCTGGATTTTGTTGTAAATATATAGTGAAAATGGCAACAGTGTCTATTTTCGTGCTGATATCGTTGTTATTGATCTCCTCGAAAAATGTTCAGGCTCGTTTGGTACGATTAATTTAGCTGCACGCAATATACTTGTTCTGAAAGAACTACTTAGGTATAAACAATGCATATTAGTATCTCATCATCAAGTTAAGTACAAAAAATAGACTTTTTTCTGGAAACAATCATGGTGTCAAGAGAAATTTCTTATTCGTTATAATAATTAAGAATTTGGCTGAAAATTTATGTCTTGAATCTGCACATCGAATTTTAACAATAGATTTGTATTGTAAAACAGTTTAGGTGATTGGAATAAATTGTAAGTTTGTAACAACAATTTAGGTTCCAACAATAGTTACCTGTTTTATAACAACAATTTAGTTTTCAACAATTGGTATCTCTTTTGCAACAACGATTGCCATTGGAGTTCGTGTTGTTGATCCTTTGGCCAATAGAACATGCATGCCGTGCCGGGTCTCGAACCAGACACCTTTTCATTAAAAGGCTGGGAATAACCTTGTGATAAGTTTGCAGCTCCTTGCCGCTCTTTTGAGGCATCGAATGAACTATTCCTTGGCGTGAGAATCGATTGCATCACGTCTTGGCAAGCGTCCACTTAGCAGCTTACTTAGATTCACACACGCATAAGGGCGAGTGACCTCCATCCATAAGAATGACGGTGGGATCGCTTCTCACCGGCCTGACCGGGTTACCTGGGTTTGATCAACACGAAATCCCTTTGGATCGGCTATCTTCTTGTCAGAGCCTGTTTTATCGGGGTGGGTTTCATGTGTGTGTTTCAGTAGATGCCGGTTTTTTTATGTACTAACTCGGTGTGTAAAGCTTTTGCGACGGTCGTAGATAGAGCAAGATGTAGTCTTTTTATCCTATAGTTGGCCAAACCAAGGGACCGCAGTTGCTAAGCATAACCTTCAAACGTTCAAAAGTATAGAGATTGGTATGGTTGGTGATGATGAATTCAAAACCTCCGTTCACATAAAACTCGCCGACAAACAACAGTAGAACCTCCAGTACAATATCTGCCACTCCTACCCTGATGTTTGAAATCGTCGTGCTTATATCTCAAATAGGTAAACCCAGGAGTCACGTGGTACAAACACAAATCGTTCGCTAATTTGGTGTCTGTGTGTGAATAGCTCATTACAATCATACTCATTGGTATTACTCGAGCTTTCCTCATCCGCAATATGTACACTGAAAAAACATTTTGATTGAATTTATTATATCCTGAGAAATTTTATCAAAAATTTCAGTTCATATGGAACATTGAATTGCACAGTTATTTCTATCAAGACTGTTTGGTAAAATAATTTGGTGAAAATTCTCAAAAGTACGGTAAAATTTATTAAGAAAGACTAGTCTTCTCCGGTTAATTTTACCAAACCCTTCGGTATTCTGGAGGGTATCCATTATTAAACTATTATTAAATGTATTGAACAAAATTTAGCCTTTTTAGTTTCTTTTACAGAACTATTCATAGTCAAGAAATGTGATACGGTTAAAATTATCGAGCAGAATAATCATCGTGATTTATACTAAGCTAATCAAACATATTATTTGTCAAACATTATCAAATTTGAAGCAGTGAATGGCAATTACATTTTATGAGATTATTATAATATAAGATACCAATCATTAATAACCTAAGAAATACTCCACTAAGTCCGGGAAACCCCAGGACTTCAGCAGGCTTCGCAGCTCTTCTTCCATCGTTCTCAACTTGGCAGACTCCGAACAAACGCAAGATATTCACGTGGTTCACAGAGTAGACTGCAAGGCTTGCAATTGATACATTGGATATCATACATTAAAAAAAAGATTGGATGAGGCATCTAATTTTAATTGAATAAGAAATAGTTGGCCCGAATATCAATTGCAATGCATACAATACCAATTTAATTTCATGCTCTCGCAAAGAGTCTAGTTCCAACTAGATGGATTGGACAGCCACTGATATTGTTCACCCGTTCTGCAGAGAAGTATTTCCGAAGCGCACGGCTCCGTTTCTATAAACAATGCAACAATAGACACATTTCTGTAAGTAGCGTGACTATCATGGAAGATAGTAAAATCTATCAAAGAGAATCTCGACGAGTCAGGTGTTTTTAAGCAAACGCTAAGTCGGGTGTTGGAATTTACCGAAAGCTTGGTGAAGATTATCAAACTCTTACGACTATCGAGCCGATTCAGTAACTTTAGCCGAAATTGTTCGCGTTTTCAAGTCAATTCTTAACTACCGAAAACTGCTCTGCAGAACGGGTTAACAATATCAGTGGCTGTCCAGTCCATCTAGTTTGAACTAGACTCTTTGCGAGAGCATGAAATTAAATTGGTATCGTATCCATTACAATTGATAGTCGGGCCAACTATTTCTTATTTAATTAAAATTAGATGCCTCATCCAATCTCTTTTTTGAGTTCATTATATCCAATGTATCAGATGCAAGCCTTGCAGTCTACTCTGTGAACCACGTGAATATCCTGCTTGTCTTGTGAGTCTGTTTGAAGTCAGCGAAGATGTGAACGATGGAAGGAGAGCTGCAAAGCCTGCTGAAGTCCTGTTTTTCCCCGGATTTGGCGGCTTTCTTAGGTTTTTAATGTTTGGCATCTTGTATTATAATAATGTCATAAAATTTATCTGCCATTCACTGCTTCTTGGAGGTAACTGTCATCAATTTTAAGACGATCGAACGATGACTTGCTTCTTACTGAAGTGAAGATGATTTTCTCTGAAATAAAAAAGAAAAGTTAGTTAATAATATTGTGATATAAACAGAAAACCAAAGAAACAACATCTATATTTCTTTAACTAACTTACCATACAATGGACCGCAAAGTTCTGATTTCGATGGAATGCAATGTTGATAAATTCTCTTTGGTTAAATTTTCAATCATTTTTACTTTAGATTCTTGATCCACACCACGTCGAACAGTTACAAAATAGAAACTTCATTGAATTAACACCATAAATGCTGGATTATCTTCTGTAAAGCTGGTTTTGAGATGATTTTATCAATTTTTTCGTACGCCTTCATCGACCACAAAAAGCACAAATCTTGGCAAGGTGCTTTCGCTGCCAAAATACATTGGAGCCGTGGCTTGACGTAAGATGTCACAATGGGCAGAAAAAAGCCTAACGGCGCTGCCTTATCCTTGCTCGTAATTTTGAATTGATCACTAACTAATGACATTTTTAGGGAAAAAATTGCTCTTGCCATCCATCGAGCTTGGTCCATGGCATCTGTAGGGCGATTTTTACATTTTCTCTGCTTATCTCCACCTAAAGACATCATAGAGAGCTCTATCAACTCTCGATAGTCATCAATGCCTATTTCTTTGGTCACTTCAGTTCGGTACAAATCAAGCGGGTTGTCAATTTCTGAAACAGCCAGAAGTAATGCGAGTCTTTCTTTAAAGCACTGTATTTTATCTGGATCGACGCTTTTCCGGTTATCTCGGATGTTTTTGAAGAGTAGAATATGATTTGTGGTCACTTGTCTGATTTTTAATTCGAACACGCTTTTTTAAGACCAATTCATACACTTGATGGTGGAAAGCGAAAATGAGCATTTCTCTATTAAGTTTTTGTTTAAGAAATACACAAGTGCCACTGAGATGGCCTGTATTTTAAGTGGTAGTCTCACAACAAAGAATTTGCACTTTATCTTCGAAATTCCAGTCTTCAATCGAGCCAAAACAGCCATGCAGCCTGCGCCTGTTCCCTTCCTGAAGAGCTTTCCAACCTTGGCACAGCAATGAGTTGTTCTTTATTTGAATATGAAATAACTATCAGAAGACCTTCTTCTTTTGGTTTTCGAGTATCTGCAGCAGGCAATAGTTTGGCATCCCAGTGAACAGCTACATTTTCTGGTACCTCGTATTGAAAAGTAGCTTTAAGTCCTCCGCATGCTCTTTTCGTTTTATGTACGAATTTTTTGAATCGAGAACTTACTTATAGGCTATTTATCAGTATTTTATCCAAGTGCCTCAGAGTAGCTTCAGGAATAAATAAAGAATCTCTCATAATTAACTGACTCCTATCTAGCGTTACTACTAATTTTGGAGTAATGGAATTTTTCTGCATAGTGTTTCACTGATTCGGGGTTGTATGTTCTAGATTAGAGTTTGGAAATATTCTTTTAAATGCACGTCATTTTCATTGGAATTGGAGGATAAGTCGTTTTTTAATGGTTCATAAGATGATGTCAAAGGAGTTAGCGTGGAAAAATATGCAGCACGTCGCTTTTCTTCTTCAATATTTCTTAGTCGAGCCCTTTCCTCTTTATTTGCCAGTTTTTTTCCCGCTCCAGCTAGGTTGGAGCACATGGAAGGTTTTCAGTGACGCCTTGCTTATTAAATACTGACATGTTTCAATACAAGTCGGCACGGGTTACCGAGGTCCTACGTTTATGTAATTTTATTTACAGTTGTTTTTACATCGTAAAAATGAATTCAGTGAGTATACGTTAAAAAAAAAAAAAAATTCATTTTATTTTGGGACACCCTAATGTGCATGGTTAATAATTGTTCTTTTCAATCCGTTATTGAATGCATGCGATGGACTTCTATTATGGGGTCGGTAAAATTAACTGCTTTATGACAACGTGAGTAGTGAATTTAACTAGTGAGAAAAGATATGAATGGGCTCTGTGAAAGTAAATACCAAGCGCTGAAAATTAAGGAAGAGATTTGTATCACGCCGGCACCGAAAGAGCAAGGATGATTTGATTCAAGTTACGGTACACTAGACTTGGCCCCCACCCCCCCGAAGCAAATTTCTGGCTACGTGCCTGATCCTCGTCATCGCAAAAGCCTCTTCCCGAACAATGGCGAATGTGAATGAAATTTTTTACTCGTGTATTCCTGATACAACTGATACGAACATTTCTCTAAAAATAAAATACATAAGCCAATATTTTATATACCAACCACAAAGATTATTAAATTTTAAAAAAATGTAAAAAAATGACGGGAGCCACGTGATCTGAAACGTTTTCTGACGTCACTGCATTTTTCCATATTGCCACGGAAACAGACGTTTATTTTGGAAGAAAACGAAGCAAGTATATAGTTTTCAGTTTTCTTTGCCGTTTTTCGATCGACACAACGACTGAAACGAGCATAATCCGACAATATGCCTTTGATTGCTCCCCCGAGGTAAATGGCAACAGTATTTATTAGTAACCCTCTCGTGTTTATTGGAATTTATCCCCTTTCCTTCCATATTCCTACGCTATTCGATCCTATTCATCGTTCAGGGTGCAGTATTTATTAGTTATACTTCCGTATTTCACGGAATGCAAGGAATACGAACAGCGCTGCCTAGCAGTATTTCTTGGAAAAAGTATCGTATTTATCAGTAGTTGGGTAGGCACAGAATTCCTAGAGAATAGCATCGTATTTCCCTTGACAACCATATTCAAACAGTATGGCGGAAATCTTGTATTCAATTGACGAAGAACTCGTAGTAATTCTCTATTATTTTTTCTTCAGGTCATTCAAAGCCATTTGCAAATTATCCTTAAGATGAGTACGAAGGTACAAAGGAAATATGAACACTTGTACGGAGTGTTTATTCCGTTTTAGCTTCTGTTCGAAATGGGATACAAAGGCTGAAGAAATGCATTTATCCTCTATCACCAATAAATCAGCCACTTACAAAGTTAGATACCATAAAACGGGAAATTGTAAGGTAAGATACATTTTAGTAGATGAACGATGTGTTTGAATTTGGCGGGCTATTGCAGTGAAAATAAGAGAAAATCGTCGTCAGTCGGCGAACAGCTGCTGCGATTAGTTCACCGCGAGGTTTTGGTCGCAGAGAATAATTGGTGGCTTTGTTCGTGTAACATTTTAGTTGTTAACGTTAAATGATTATTGAACTATTTTTACTCATGTACATTGGATTGGATTGTTTGAAGTGAACGTAGGCAATTTATTAATGTACACGCCAGGAGTTTGTGTGTGTTTGCCCACGTTATTTGTTGACGTTCCTGCTTTATGTTAGTTATATTTGTTCTATTGTTAAGAATATATTTGAAATAGTTTCACGCCAAATGTTCATTTTGATCCTTACCGAAAATTGCACAAGCGAAATTCACAAGTGTCTAACATTTTGTATGTTTTTGCCTAAGCATGTTAATATGAGGTGATACCTTATTGGCTTGTGATATTGTGTGAAGTATTCTTGCATCTTATTTACGTTTAGTAAACATTTTGTGTGGGTATGTGGGTGAGTGTTTCCGTATGCATTGGTTTAAATAGACATCGAGAGTTTTGTCTAGATTTCCTACATACAATGTAGTGTGACTGGTATGTATTGATGCTAGACTGTGGTTATCGTTGAAACATTAACCTGACCGAGTGGTCATTCATTATGAATAATATGCTATTTGATGAACGACGTTAAGTAATAATTTTACCTACAGAAGATTAGAGGTCACTTCTACAATTCTACCCAGAAGGCCCACGGTAGTTAGTTACATTGTATATAAAAACCAAATCCCTTGACTTGTTTCTCAAAGCGGTAGCTGTCTCGTTGTCAATTCATTTTGGATGTCTTGCCGAATTGTTCTGGTTTATAAAGTAAGTAATTGGTGTCTGGTGGTGTAACATTATTCAAAGCATCAAGGTGTTTAAATATACATATATACAAATTTATTGCAAAAACTCTCGTTTGTCATTTTCTAGTTTACATATTTGTTTCTTTTTGCTTTGGTTCTGTTTTAATGCCTATAGAACCAGAAGGTGATGTTTTATTATATATGTTGTCAGGCAGCTTGTTATAATCACCCAATTAAGATTTGTTGACGAAGGAATTCGTTAAACAGATTAAATGAAATTCACATAAATGCAACCTAGGTGAGCAATCTCACACCTTTTATTACAAGTTTGGGTCCTTGACTATATGTATCGTCTCTTTCATTGATCTTTCTTGTGGTGTTTGTGTCTATTACCTTTGTGTTTTTAAAATTGAAGGTGAAATGAAATTGAAGTGCACAGAAAGTTGTCTGATTTTTAGGTACATGTTATTTGTCTTGTGATATCCTGCTTTTTAGGTATTGTGACGTTTGTCGTACATAATTTCCTTTGCAATCATTATAATATATTGAATATACCAGATTACTCTTGACATTTCTGGGGATAAGACTTTTTAATTTGAGGAATAATCAAAAAAATTCAGTTTGTAGTTCTTAGAATGTGCAATGAGTCAATGTTTTTTCCTTGAGTGCTTTTGTAGTATTTCTGACAAGCCTTTGATGCATGGTATGCTACTGTGAGTCTTGGATTTGTTGCATATGTTGTGAGTTAATGGATTCATTGTCAGGTTTGTCATGGGTGTAATTTATGTGGGAAATTGTGCCTTTGTCTACTGTTATCTTTATATTTAGGGCAACGTAGTTAATGTTGGGTATGTTTACTATTCTGCATGGGGATCTTGTTGTTACAATATTTAGGGCAATGTAGTTAATGTTGAGTATTTTGAATATTCTGCATGGGGATCTTGTTGTTACAAAGAATGGTATTAATGAGTGTATTCGGAAAATTATTTTTAGGAAGGATATTTCTCACTAGGCTAATATTATTTTAATGTGGTGCAGGATTGCTATGTTGTAGGGTTTATGCTGTAGGGTTAATGCAGGATTAATTTTATGTTTTAAGAGGTGGTGGAAATTGTAATTGCCATATCTGTCACTCTTCATGGGTTTCCTCCACCAGTCTATGCTAAGTGTACCATTTTTGTTTCTCATGATGATAGAGAACTAGAAAAGGAAGTTGGCATAAATGATTTTCTATTTCAACTTTTGCAATTTTTGGTGGAAGATATTGAATAATTCTACAACAATGTCTATCTTGTTGGGCAAAATTGGAACAATGTCATCTACATATTTAAATATATGTGTGAGCATAAAATGTAGTTAGGATATGACTTCATCAAGTAATTGGTTCACGACAAGATCAGCTATGATGGGGCAATTGGACTCCCCATACAAGTTTCCTAGCAATATATGTACTTCATCAACACCACCTGCTTCTATAGTCATTAATACAGTAAGTAAACAGAAAAAAGAAACAAATAAATACCTATAAAACAACAGAAACTGTTTCTTGCAATACATTTAGCATATATGTGGAAATATATATATTATAAAATGTTTTATGGATGTTGCAAATACATGATGTAAATATAGTTTTGCCTATTAATGTATATTGATGTCTCTATAATTAGACTCTTTGTTGGTCCTTTCTTCTTTATATGGTTTACATTTTTTGTCAATCATGTATTTTTTTTGTTTAGTTATGTGATTTTGTTGTTGTTATGTGGCTGTAATTATTCTGCCACTGTAGGAAACCACATGATAATAATAATAATATAATTTAATGTAACGTTGCACTTGCAAAAGTTTAACTATGGCTAGGGTATAAGTTGGTGACTCGTCAAAGAATAAAATAATATTGGGGAAATATATATACAGTATTAGGGATATATGCATTGTAACCTTACAGAGATGTACATAGTTTGAAATATTAGGATATAATTAGGCATTTAGTGCACGGGTACATAAATTAAAACCATTCAGAGATATACATAATATGAGGTGCATGGATACAATTTGGCATTTAGTACATCATAAATGTTCTTAATCATCCAGATGTTCTTGAATAGAGTAGTATGCTTCATCGGTCAGTATTTCTTGTATCTTTGTTTTGAGAAAGTGATCGAGTTATATTTTAAGTGTTTAGGTATCTTACTATAGATTTTTATACCCATGTAATAAGGACATTTTTCATATAGTTAGTTTAAGTCTGTGTTGTGGGTATGGTAATTGCAGGACATATCTCATGCTGTGGTTGTGTCACACATTCCCTTGCCATGTATGTATGTATTTTTTTTAGACAACCCTCAACAAAACCAGCCTTTATGAATGGATTCCAGTGGGATTGACTCATACACATTCAGCCACTGTCTCTCCATTGTCAGTCACAGTAATGCCTAACGAAAGTAATTCAAAACATCCACATAAATCCTTGACAGACAACATGTATATTTCAACACCTTGATGTTTTGAAGGATGTTATACCACCTGACACCAATTGCATACTTAATAAACCAATAACAAAAAGGCAATACATCCCAAATGGCAAAGTGTTGGCGTGCACCCAGCAGACTCCACACACACAGTGCTTCCCAACTACCCAAGGGGCACAAGGGGGTGTCTGAGATTTCCTTACCTTCACTTAGAAGGCCTGATTAACCTGCCTCAAAATTAGTTCGTGGAAGGAGGGATAAAATTACTTGCTTCTTCAGGTCTACTTCTATTTCCCTTTGATTATGATTCTGGATTTAGGTTGGATTTTTGTAGACTTAACCAAATAGCTACGTGATAAGGCTCACAATAAATAAGATTCTTACATAATAAGAAGTTTTAGTATATTCTATGGTAGGTTTTGGTGCATCACTTGCTTTATTTAAATCAGGTGCATGCAGGTTAATGTGGAGTGTCAAGATTTAAGTAATATAGAAACGAATAATAACTTCCCAAACATTTATATGATTACCTGTTGGAAGAATAGAAATGGAGAAAATTGAGGCATAAATATCTGCTATGAAGAAGTTTCCTTTTTTTCAATTGGAATTCAAAGCAAAATATACATTCTCTCTAAACAATTGTAGTTATTTACTTAATTATTATTTGTAATGAATTAATTCGGTTTTTATCATTTTCCTAGGAAATTGTATGACAGATGAATGAAATGGATAACGTATAGGTTGTGGAGCAGGTATTTCATTATCAGTACTGGAAATCACTAATGGTTTGCACATATCTTCAACACCATTGACTACTGGCTCTAAAATCTTAAATGGAAGAGGAAATTATTCTACGTGAAGTATAAATTTCAAAATTTTGATAGCAAACTGTAGAGATATAATTGCATCATGTGCATCTTGTCAGAAACTCGGTTGGATGCTACAGGCTATAAATTTGAAGATATTTAATTTGGTGGGAGAAAAATTTGTTTCCCTTTTCATTATCATTTTACATATTTTCTGCAAAATTGAAATAAACCCATTAATACCTAGTACCCCTAAGATGAAATGTGTCCCCCCAAGGATTTGAATTTTTTATATTCTTTAATAAACATTACTTATGTAGTGGAAAGTGCCAATGAAAGGTGCCGTTCATGATTAGAAACAGAAAGTGTTGTGATAAGAGTAAAATTTTATTCAGCTCTGCAGCAGTTCCTCTGTGACATTGATAATAACAAAATCTGGAATGATTGAGTAAATGTTAGGTACTAGAAATTTGATGAGCATATGTATTTGCATTCAAATGTAAAAGTATTGTGCATTGCGAGGTACTTCATTGTATATATAGTTTATATACAAACACCCCACCCCATAACATTATAATGTATAAACATGTGGACTTTCACATATAACTTTTTAATTTTTGGCGTTAATTTTAATATGATACCCCATAATACACTGTAATCAAAACTCGATGATTAAGAAATAAATAAGTCTTAAGAAGAGAATAAAATTATTAAATTTGTATTTCATTTTTGTGGATCCCATCAATATTTAATCATCAATCTCCACTTTTTTGACTGGTTTCACAGCAAATATCTTATTCACATCTGACCCATAAATGTGAAAACGTGTGAGAATGTGTAATTTTGAGTTGCTACAGTAGATACTTCCCGTTATTTTGGTGGTATGTATCTTTCCTTTGGCGCCCTGAATTTGAATTTTGTCATTAACATGTGATTAGTAATGTATAAATTCAGACATTTAATTGTCTCATTTTTCATGCTGCAAATCAACGTAGAAATATCTATAAATACTAAAGAGATGCATATAAATACTGCATAAAGAAAACCGAATACTACGTAAGCAATAGCTATAAATACTTCCAGTGGAATACTGATTGATGCATAATGAATATCAATAAATACTGCTGGGTAGTATTTCTGCGTCTCAGTGGAAATACTTTTGCGATACTAAAAAATACATGAATACGGAGTACTGATAAATACCATAGGAATACTGTTGCTATTTACCTCGGGCCCTTATGGTGGCATCTTTCTTAAAAAAAACAGTGATTGCTTTTTCGTATTCAGAATTCACGGAGTGAAAAAAAAACAGGGTACAATGCCTAGTTTATGCACGTTTTCTCGTTTAGATGCTTAATGCTGAAATAAAAATCGAAATACATTAGTTTATTGAAAAAATTATATAAATACATAGGTTTTCGCCAAGAAATTCATTCAACAGCTTTCCTCCTCGGAAAATAGATAAACAACACCCATATTGATACCGTTCGGTGACGTCATGCGTTGACGTCGTGTTTTTAAGCTGCCGATAACGCACAATTTTTAAAGAGTAACATCTTTGTCAAACAACTTAAGGAGGTTCCACCGTGACTCCGCGATTCAAAATCCCGTAAAAGAGCTACGTTATTTAATGAATACATACCGATCCAGAAAAACACCTATATGGAAAATCATCTATAGGGTGATATTACATGCACAACAATGCTACGAGTATGCTATTATATAGCGTTCTGTAGTTGCATTCTATTATTTACAAGCTCTTTTAACTCATTTTGACAATTAGTTTTTCGTCAAAACGACATTTCTCTTCACATTATTAATCTGTAAATTTTACTGCAAGAGCCGTGCTCTGCCGTATAGACACGTATAAAATAGCTGATTTTTAACGTCTATTTTCTTCAAATAAATGGTGGAAAGGCCTCATTATTTTACTGCTAATCGATAGAAGGGTCAAATAAATGGTCAAATAAATAAGGGTCAAATGTATCCTGAAATATTCACAAAAATGACATCTAATTCATAATTCGGTGGAGCCTCCTCAATTCTTCAGCAATATTTTCGCCAAGTAGGTACAATTTAGCTGATAAACCATTCATTAAAATAGTTATAAAAACAATGCGTTCTCCATCGTCTGCCTTTACCTTTGCCAAATTTGTTTCAACTGCCAATTTCTCTCAGCCTTAGGTTTCGTATGGTTTGTTTACCCTGAGCTAAGAAATCTGACATTTCCTTTTTGCTTCAAGGACTTTGTTCAGGATGAACGGATCTGAATAGGAAATCACCAAACCGTATACAAAATCAGATGTGAGTCAATATGCGTGTCAACAACAGCCGAATGTCACGGAGACAGCCGTTGTAGCGACAGTGAAGGAATATTTCATGCCTTGCAAATGTTGCGCTAAAGGAGGGTATTGAGGTAAAATGAATAGCTCGAGTGAATTAGGAACACGTTCTGAGAAAAGAGGGAGGAAAAGCATTCTCAAGAAAATTCTCGGAAGAAGACCTTATCGGGAAAAATCTTGAGAAAAGATGCTCCCTTAGGAAGACATTCTTGAAGACGAAAGGAAGAATGGAAATGGAAAGCTTCGGTAGTTCTTGATCGCACTTGTAGAGAGGACGATGAATGATGTTGAATAGCATTATATTATATTCTCATGAAGAAGGTGGTAAATTAATTGAATTCAAACAAATAATCCTATTATTTATTAGTTAGGTAATATAATTTTTAACAAAAAGTTTGAAAAATAGAATTTTAAATTAATCTTTTTAGCTTCCTTCATTCCCCACGAAATTAATAAGAGATCTTCATTTTGTTTGAAATTTAAAAGGCTTAGAAATGTTTAATTGTTGATTAGAAACTAAATTAAATTATTTTTCGAATAATTAGTCCTGAATAATCGGAAATGTAGCGGTGATTTGATCATAGCCAGCTTTATAATAATCAGTAGCAATTTTGTCCATTTCAATTATATCGTGGCCTTAAAAATTTTATTTGTAATTGCATAGCAACCAATTTCTGTTTTCAATAGTAGAGAATGGATGTTTTTAACCACCATCAATGAAAACATGTTTCGTTAACCCGTGTTTCGTAGAATGATCATTGCTTCTAATTTTCTATATTTGGAAAATAAACTGCTTTTGCTAGTAATGGAAAACGTAGTAATTAAGATTTATTAAACGTAGTAGAAAAAGTAAAAAGTCGATGCCAAGAGGATTTCATTTATGAATATACTCTTTTGTTTGTTGCGTAATGAGCTAGTTAGTTTGTTGCTATGCGTAAAAAAATACAAAAAGCGATTTCTATTTCTTATACAATTTTTAATTGAAAAGTTGTAATTATTCTACACCATTTTTCATTTCGGGTTATTACTTAAATGTCACATGCATTGTTAATTATTATATTTATAAATTGAGGCGCTAGGGGCTAGATAATGGTAAGCCTCATTTTGGAAATTTTACAGGAGAGACATCTGAAGGTTCGAAAAATACCCTAAATCAGGTGTTGTGTCTTGGTGCAATACATAACAACAGAGTGTGTGCTGCGATCTCTTGGTTTCTTCACATAATACTCCACCAGTGGCTTCCCATCCTCTAGCACAGGGGTCTCCAAACTTTTCAGCCCGAGGGCCGCATTGACTATCAAACAGCAGTTTGGGGGCCGACTACACACTCGAGGTCCAAACGAGAAAGATAATCAAAACAAATGTTGTTTTTAATCATTTATTTAATATTATTTTAACCATTTATTATTTAATAACACAATGATACACTACACATGAACACCTGTATTAGTGGGAATGCCGAAATTGTTTCCTGGGTGCCAAAATAGCAGACATTCCTGGATTTAGACTTGATGTCCCTAACATCAACAGTGACCTTAGATCTTACAAATTTGTTCACAAATTGTTCTTCACGTATTTCATCCTTGAAAATCTTTGTTCACACATATTGTTGTTCCAAAGATTGAAAGGTACCTTGATGCAAACGTTTTGACTCTAGGAAAGTCTTCCTTGGGCAAAAACTGGTAAAAACCCACCAGTCCTTCTTTGAACTTGTCCATAAGGAGGTCATATGCTTGCAATTCAGTGACCTCCAGCTGCAGTTCATTTGAGCAACTGGCCACATCTTCTTCAAATGGGTTTTGAAACATTCTCACTTCTTCTGCCTTTGAATCCAAATCAGAAAACCGCTCCTGAAACGGCAGTTGGAGGTCTTTGACGATCTCACATGCAAATGACTTGGAGAACTCATCTGTTGCTTCAGCCATGAAGACCTTTCATTGCTGAACGTGCGTGAAGTTGTTGGCCTGTACTTGGTCCAAAAACAAGACAAGTTTAGATCTTAAGGCCTTAAGGTGGGTGTATAAATCACCTAGAAACTAAATTTTTCTCTCCTTGGAGTTTTACGTTCAGAAAATTTAAATGATTTACGTCTGCTGCAAAGGCCAATTTCCATACCCACTCTTCACCAGACAGTAATGGCTGTGTCTTGCCTTTACAGGAAGTCACCTATTTCCTTTATTAATTCGAATACTCTGCTCAGAACTTTCTCACAACTTAGGCATCTTACTGCTGTGCAATATGGTAAATATTGCGATGCTGTGCCTGCTTCTTTCAACATGACTCTGAACTGTCTGTGGTTGAGCCCATGTGACATTATTAAATTCACCATCTTCACCTAAGGATTCAGTACACTGCTAATGTCCACATATTTAGCACACAAAGCTTGCTGGGGAATAATACAGTTCAGGAATATTGGTTGTGGAATGTTTTTCTCATTACACATCTGCTTCACTTGTCCAACCAAGCCTTTCTTTATGTCACTCACGTTCTTTCCTCCAGCAACAGTCAGGCAACTGAGGTTAGTCCTGTCCAAGTTATAATCAGCAATTTTTTTTAAATTCATTGAATATATCCTCTCCGGTAACAGTGCCATACATGCTATGTAGGGAAGCCTGCTCTTGGGTTATGTTCATGTCTTCATCCACACCTCTGGTGATCACAAGCATTTGAGAGGTGGAACAGCTGTCCACCTTGCAATTAAAAAATCGCTAAAATTGCTTGCATTTTTCGCTATTTGATTCACAATGTTTTCATCCATGTCTGCAACACGGCGGGCCATGGTATTTGCACCCAAAGCTATATTTTAAAATTGTTCCCACTTATGGTAGAAAGATTTTTGCTTTTAATGTTTCGACTTCAGAATATTCGGATAATTCTTATTAAACTAACGGTATTTCCAAAACTTTATACACACTGGTAAGTGATTACAAGAAGGAAATTATCACTGAATAAAATAGAGTGCAACGTTGCGCAATTAGACGCTAACTGACACCAACACCTCCTCATCGCAGCAGTCAACCGCAACTGGCAAACTGTGATCAAAACAATCAAGTCTTGAACAAGCAGCAAACCATTTGAAAACTCTGCCACTAGATGGCGTTATATCATGTCATTGACTGTGAACAGAAGGTGAAAAAGTAAGTAGCGATACCAGAGTAAGTAGCGATACTCTGGTGTAGCGATTAAGGTTTTGCAATGTAGTGATCGGTTGGAAAACATAACGCACTGCTGCCTGCCTCTATTCGGTAAAAACGTAACGTCCACTTAAGCGACGGCTGATCTTGGCAGTATACAAGTAAATTTCCACAGATAAAAATGTCCCCACGGGCCAGATGAGAGGGCCTCGCGGGCCGCATCTGGCCCGCGGGCCGTAGTTTGGAGACCCCTGCTGTAGCAGATAAGAAAGGCGTACAAATCTTAATATTGCTCAGTTTGTGGCTTACCATTATCTAGCCCCGAGCGCCTCAATTGTAGCGGAAAGTTTGTGGAAAAATACATCCCCGCTAGAGTATTTAATTGGTAGTTTTGTATTAAAGGTTCTTATATGCTTCAAGTTACTACTCTCTCTGTCTGTGCAATGGCTAATTAAATCGCGCATGACAAGATGAAGCGCCATTTTCTCGTGATCTAAGATTTTTGACTTCAACTTGGAAGGGGGAAATCGTTTATTATTCCTGTGACCTCTGCCGACAGTGGCTGTGCTCGAGTCACCAGCTCAACGGTTTCAGCGACAATCTCCCCCTAGCCGACAACTGCTGTGTTGCTCAATTGGATGTTTATGGTGCCATTAAGGGGAATAGGCCTCCCTGCACCACGGCGATGGAACTAGGTGGGAGTCGTTTTCTAGGCGAGAGAACCGTCCTAGATTTTTAGCCGTCCAATCCCGTTAGCGAAACTCTTGACTCACCTATTTTAATTTTATTGCTCGGTTGTAAATGTCTTTCTTGATGGAGACTAAACCTTTTCTATCAGCGGCAAGGCAGATTTTATCCACGTGAAAGCGCAAGTGGCATAGAATTGAATACGATATTGGTGAGTAACCAATATTATTTTCATGACGTTCCTGTCGCATTTGTGAATTGGATAAAAACTCCGATGCGCAACAAATAGGATTTTATTCTCGATCGATATCAACCAATCAGTGATCTTATTGTACTCTTGATTATTAACCACGAGAATGTTTCTAAGATTTGTGCAGTATTTGTCATTACATCCAAACCTCTGATGAGGAGAAATACAGATTTTATTCTAGAAAACACAAGTTACTTAGAATGGGGTCGTTTACCATATTTTTTTAATTGCCGAATCTGATAGTTTGTAAAATAAAAAGACCCGTTTTTTACGTTTTTTGATCCGTCAATTAATTCTAGAGTATTAAGCGGCGGAAACTGATGTTTTTAACCCTTTCGGAAAAGTGGGCGTGGTGCAACCTCTGTTGTATATCGACTTCGTCCAATCACAACTGAGCCCGCGAAGCTACTTTGCCTTATTGTAATGGGGGGATACAGCTGACTCGGCCAATTAGGAGCAGTTGCGACAGCATCTGTGCGAGCAGACCTTCCTAGAGCCCCCTTTCACTCCCTTCCCTTCCCCTAAAAGCAGTCAAGGACGGAAGGAAAATGACGTCAATGTTATCACAGCAGCTTTTTCGGTGGGCGTCACCTTTTCTTATTTTAATTTTTGATTTATGAGTGACTGGTTGTGGTTAGAAGATTAATTGTTTCACTGAAATTCATTTTTCGTTTCCTTCTAACGATTTCGTGTACAAAATTGCGATTTCGTTACCGAGTAAACGCCCCCATTCATATCAATTATGCATTGAGTTGCACGCGCTTTTGGTAATTATCCGGAACAATTCCATAAGATTTTTACAGTGTCTGCCTCGCATGAATATGATTTTAATCTGAATCCTGTATTGAATGTGAAGTATTAATGTTTACTTAGTTGTATGTAGATGACTTTGAAACCGGTACGTAGATACTAATAGTTGGATTATTTTATTCGAATCGAAACCCCATTTGTGGCATAGAATCACTCCATGGCACGCATCCTTTCGGGGCTTCAAGGTTATACAGTGTTGATGAAAATTCAAAGGAAAAGTTATATCGTAGTCAGTATTCAAAAATCCAAAGTACGTTGCTCGCTTTTTTAAAACTTTCAACTTGATTTTCAGTAATGTTTCAATATGTAATTTTTATTTTAGCAATTGTAACGATGCCTAAGTTTAGTTCTTATACCGGAATTTTGATATATTTTTATTTCACGCTCTATTATAATAAGTGTTTTTTTATGACTGTAGACTGGGTTATCATTTGGAATACCTGGAATCGAAAACTGTCCATTGCAGAACTTTCTAAGTGGTAATACGGTCCTTACTTAACTCAGTTTCTTTGTGTGTAGAGCAAATCAAGCTCGGTGCAAGCCAAGCACAGAATGTTTAACCTTGGACCACTTGGCAACTTTTACAAAGAGTAGTTACTAATGCTAATTCCGTTGCTGGGTTTCTCCACCCTTATTCCGTTCCCTGAAAAATCCTAACTGTGCCCCAGCAACAAATTAAACTTGTTCAGATGATATACACGTATGAATTTCTAATTTATTTTACCTAGCGCCTAGAAAAAATCATAATACTAAGTTCTAATTCAAGTTAACAGTATTTGAATGCCAAACGGAAATTATATGTCAATGCTTTCACAAAAAAAACTAAAATACTTATTAATAAAATTTGTATTGCTTTGCGAATTCTAAATATTTACTCATTGTTAGAAGTACATAATTTGAATGTCCTTTAATTAACTACTACTGAATGCATTAGTGCACATACGTAAAGCCAATTATACACCCTCTGCAATATTTTCTCGCGGTGTCATGAAGAAAATACGGTATTTATCGAACGAGGAAACTTTTAGATTTTTAGGAACCTCTTCCTATGAATAAATGAACCTCTTTCTTTTGCAAATATAATTTTATCGGAAAGCATAACTCACATCAACTTTACGGTATAGAAAAAAAATCAATTACATTGAAATGAGGACAGCAATTGGTAGATATGAATTGTTATTGTTGGACAAACTGGAAATTTTCTTAATTTTTGAGGAATCCAATTTATTAATGACGGCTACTAGTAGGTCTTTCTTTTTTATACGCATGTGAAGTTATTTTAAAATTTGATTTTAAATTCAAAACATACGGAGTACGTCTGAAGCATGGGAGACGGTTAACGCTTACAAAATGAAAGCCCGCTTAGCTCCATATTGTTTAACTTTTGGTGGCATTTGACGTCGTCGCATTAAACAAATTCTAATGGCGCAGCTCAATGGCTCTTTCTCTCTCTCACTCTATTGCGAATTCGGGAGAGGGGCGTGGAGGAAGAGATGGGAGTTCCTACGTCTGCGTCCATGTGGCACGACGAGTGGAGATGCAATCGATTTGGACGGGCGAGACGAACGCAATTGGGGGAGGGAGGGAGGAATGGGTTGCTGGGCGCTTTTGACGGACCAACCGGAACGTGCGAATGGATGGAGGGAGTTCACCCCCCTCGTCTACCTCCATCCTCGAACTAAACCTCTCTCCCCACTCCCTCCCCCAACGTCATTTCCCGTGGATTCAGACTCAATCCATTCAGGGCATGCCGCAAGATTCAAGTGCAGCGCCCTACGAAATTTCTTTTATTTATTTTTTTAAAAATCTTTTTGTCCTCCGGAATCCCATTTGCATTTGCGTCCACACTCTGCGATGCTAAAGGGATGTTGGTTGGGGGTGGAAAGGGGTGGGTGGAGATGCCGAGAACCGTACGTATCGACACGATCGGATGAATTTACCTCTCTACGCTGGTGGTCTCCATAATGACCGTTGGGGGTGGCAACTACTGGAGCGTTGCTTAGTTACGGCAGCAATCGAATTTCTACCCAGGGTAAAGAACTTCCAATTTTTTTTCTCTTCAGTTTTTGGTATCGGCAAAATTTTTGTTTGGTTTCTCACCGTCTACCGGTTTCGGGTTTGTGTTCGGGTTTGATCATTATGATTTTAGCTTCGAAACAAACATTTTTGAAAACTTTACACACGGTGTGTTTTTATAACAAGGAAACACTCATAAATCATATTATTACTAAGAACACGTGTTCATGCAAATGAGTGATTTTATTTGAGTAATTAAATGGTAGTAGCAGTGTCCTAATGAAGTCTGGATTATCAGTGTACGATAGTAGGGGAATCGATGCAATTTATCTACCTGAAATATAACAAAATATTTTGATTGCACTTCCAAAGCGAAATTAATTGTTGTCACCTTATTTTTCGTATCACATAATACCGTAGGCCTCCTAGACACCCTTCTAACTTCTTCAATATACACAGTGAGTAGTGTCGTTACTATGCTGTAGGATATAAATGCCTGAGGATTAGGAGTTCTTTTGAATAGGCGTTGGCATCTATTTAATAATAAAATACAATGAAAGGTAAATTCACCCTTGAATGATAATTTAAAATCTAGCACGAATGGCTTTTAATTTCGTTTCTGCACTCCATTGTTTTATTTTTTACAACTTTTGTTGTTTCGTTGGCCGTGCATCATGGCAAATGCCAGTTTCTGAATATTTAAGGAAACTTGTACACCTTCAATCTTCAATATCATTCACCGAAATATCCAATGGTGTCAGACTCAAATTTGTGGTATCACGATATAAAAAAATGTGGTAAGGATTTTACAGAATTTATGAGTAAGATTATTACTTATTTCATAATTAATTGGACATGATCAGGTTATAATTTGGAAGTTTATCTGATGATTTTTACAACTGGATGAAAACAGTATCGTGACCAAGCAAATTTTCATAGTCATAAAATTAGAGAAATTAATTGCCGGATCGACAGCTTCAAAATGCCCTTCTTTCCTCGTACAATTAGGGATATGAATAGTGTAAATATGCATATATATACATATGTTTATATGTATAAATGCAAGTGTATCATTGGGTAAGATAAGTTAGTTGCATGCTGGTATAAGTACTTTAAGATAACTCAGCATTTTTTGCATGCTTCTTTACAATTTTTATATTTTTTTAAATGGGAAGTTGAGACTAGAATATAATTACTAATTATGTTAATTCATTATATGTAATGCAGATTGGTGTGAATTCACCCCCTGCCACACACCTTTATGGTAGCTTGGAGGCTGTTATGCACATGTAGATTTATAATGATATTTCGATATTTTATTGATTATTCGTATTGATTTATCGATTCATAGTATTTCTCAGGATAAAATCGATGTGAAATCAATCAATTTAAATGATTTCAGGAATACATAAGAAATTCTACATAAATTCATAAATTTTACTCGTATCAGAGCTTAGCGCCATTTAATTTTGTGCGAAGGTTTGATATCCATTTTTAATAAAAAGATAGAAAAGAGACTGGTACAATTTCCACACTTTATTATCATACACACCAACGGCCATGGTTTCGGCACATTATGCCATCATCAGGGCCTCTCCAATTGTCTCGGTCTTTTGTACATTCTCAAGTTGGGGGTGGAGGGGGGGGGGGCGGAGAGAAGGGAAGAACCGTTAGGGGGGAGGAAAAAAAGGATGGGGAGTTGGTGAGGGTGGACTCACGTGCGTAAACGGTGGAAATGACGATAGGACAAACCAGACAAATATGTACAACAAATTAGATGAAAGTGGTGTGTATACACTTGTGTCTGAAGAATGGGGTGTACAATGTATCCGAAAGATAGGCCGTAGCATAAAAACAAGAGTGAAAGAACACAGAATTTTTTTTGTTAATATTAAGGATACTTCATGTTTTGCCTAGCACTAGTATGAATCCAACCATTTTAATAATTTTGACGCTGGATTAAAAATCCTATATTTTATGGCCCAAGGGTAAACATTGGACTTTTCTTTGAGTATTTCTAAATCTGTAACAGCCAATCACAACTATGTAATGTAGGATATTTCAAGCCTGTCGCGTGAACGGCGGTGAAATTCACAATATTGCCATCCCTGATGGACCTCGAGGGCTCAACATCCAGTACCTCGAACCTCGGTGAAATTGCCGTGCGAATTAGGGATCCTGGGTAGCGTAGTGGTCTGCGCAGAGGCCCGGAAGGCAAAGGACAGTGGTTCGATTCCCGGTCCGGGAGGTGAAT
Source organism: Platycnemis pennipes (assembly GCA_933228895.1). Classification (NCBI taxonomy): domain Eukaryota; kingdom Metazoa; phylum Arthropoda; class Insecta; order Odonata; family Platycnemididae; genus Platycnemis; species Platycnemis pennipes. The sequence continues at coordinate 112,189,881 of OW121855.1, read as the reverse complement.
TTTTTCCCATGGCAATTAATGTGAACAACTATGTAATGATGTTGTTTTTGTTCCAAGATACAACCTCCATGCCCACCATACACCACTTTCCAATTTTGCAATAGCCTCCCTCCCACTCCCTCCTATCCTCCGTTTGCGTGAGTCAACCGTCACCTGCTTCCCCGTCACAGTTCTTCCAACCCTCCCCCGTAGTTGAAAGAAGTGGACAACCATGCAATGAATTGAAGGCAATGGCTCATCCGTATTTGAAATAAAAACAATTAGTATTGTGTAAACTTTATAATCCAATACTTGACATATCATCATCATCAAGGGTCAACAATCCTAGGATTGGTTTGACGCAGCCCTCCACTCGATTCTTCTATCGGCCAACCTCTTCATATTTACGTAGTTCCTCTCTTTAACGTCCTTTACGACCTGTTCTACGTAACTCATACGAGGCCTGCCTTTTCCATTCTTCCCGTTCACTTTTCCCTCGACGATTGTCTTCATCAGGCCATCGTGTCTCATGCTGTGGCCAATTAAGTCTTCTTTTTATAGTTTTCAGCAGACTTCTCTTTTCTCCCTCTCTTCTTAGGACTTCTTCATTTGTCACGCGGTCGATCCATTTTATCTTCATCATTCTTCGATAGCACCATATTTCGAATGCTTCCACCCTTTTCTTCTCCGCTGCTTTCATCGTCCATGCCTCACTGCCGTAAAGAAACATACTCAAGATACACGTTTTGATTAATTGCTTCCAAGCTTGTATTTCCAACTGTTAGTAGATTCTTCTTTTGATAGAATGCCCTCTTTGCCAGGGCTATTCTACTCACCATTTCTTTCTTGCTTCGTCCATCGTTGGTTATTCTGCTTTCCAGGTAACAGAACTCTTTCACCTCTTCCAGTTTCTGTTTTCCTAGTTTAACGTTGGTTTTGGCCTCCTCTCTTTTGCTGCACACCAATATCTTAGTTTTCTTCTTGTTGATCTTCTTCAGATGATAAATGGCCATTGTCCTTTCCATGGTTGTTAGCATCTTATTCAGCTCCTTCTCTGTCTCTGCTATGACAGCTATGTCATCAGTGAATCGTAGCATATTGATTGTTTCTCCATGGGTGTTCACTCTAGAACACTTCTCCTTGACTTCATTGATGGCTCTCTCGATGTAAATATTAAAAATTACGGGAGACAGTCCACAGCCTTGTCTCACTCCTTTCCTTATTCTTGCTTCTTCACCGCTGGGTCCAGATTTTATCACCGCTACTTGATTTTATACAAACTGTGGATAATTCTTCGGTTATTGTATGACACTCCAATTCCTTTCAGAATTCCAAGCATTAAATTCCAATCCACGTTGTCAAAAACCTTCTCTAAATCCACAATTGCAATGAAGGTCGGTTTTTCTTCTCCATTCTCTTCTCTGTAAGAAGCCTAAGGGCCAATATTGCTTCCCTTGTGCCCTTACTTTTCCTGAATCCGAATTGGTCTTCCTCCAGGAACTCCTTTGCTTTTCGTTCTATTCTTCAGTAGATTATCCTTGTCAATATCTTCGATGCATGTGTCGTCAGACTTATTAAGTCCTAAAATTTTCTCATTTCTCCGCTCTCTTCTTTTTGGGAATAGGAATTATGATGTTTTTATTTGACCTGACATATTAGAATCTTAACCAAATATACATTTCACTTGAATGATGTAGGTGGTATGGAACCATAGACTCAGCAAGACATGAAGGATTCCAAATTGCATAAAATGTTTTCCTAGTTCTCTGTACCACGGTGCTATTACTCCTAAATTGTCAACCCTCTGCAACTTTTTGCTGTCTGACAAAGGAAAACAATCGTTCTATCTCTTGGAAGAGATTTTTTCGCATCAGTAAGGAATTATGAGGTTGTCATAGGTATCTTCAGCAAAGCACCAGTTCAAACGTTCGTGAAGTCTATGTGATGTGATATCCAGTAAACAAATGGATTCCAAAAAACTCGCTAATCTCAGCCCATGTCATATCAAAAGATGCACCTTTTTGTTGACCGTAAAGAGAGGACATATCAGTAACATAACCCAAGTATTCGTGTGTTAAATACTTCATAAACAGTTCAATTGGTTCCAAGGCCAGCAGCTTCTCCAGATGACTGGCTAAACCCGGCAATGGCTCAGGAGAAGTCTCTTTCCAAAAGTACTGAATCTTTTACCGAATTATGGCTTCATACATTTTTTCAATACTTTACAGAATTACGAATGAATGAATTGCAAAAACGAAATTTTTTTGAACACGTTAAGGAAACTGATTCATAATTTTATTAATTACAGAACCAAGCAATGATTTAAAAAAATCATTTTTTACCCTATTTTCCATTTAGCAGTGTTTTGCTGTAAAACCCCCTTTTCTCAAGGCAAACGGTCTCTCTCTCTAATCCAATCGCCAGCTCTATGTGGTAAAGTGAGGCTGATTTTTCCACAAGTATCAGCAGGGGTTATTTCTCAAAGATCGATTTCATCAATGTTCTATGCATATATCTGCATCTGCTGGGGCGTTTACTCGGAACCAAAATCGCCATTTTGTACTCAAATCGTTAGATGGAAGCGAAAAATGAATTTTAGTGATAAAATTAATCTCCTAACCAGAGCCATTCACTCGTAAATCAAAAATTAATATAAGCAAAAGGTGACGCCCACAGAAGAATCTGCTTTGAGACCATTGACTTCATGCACCTCCCGTCCTTGACTGCATTTAGGGAAAGGGAAGGGAGTGGAGGACGGGGTGTCGAAAGGTCTGCTCTCACCGATCCTGTCGCAACCACTTCCATTGGAAGATTCAGTTGCGTCCCCCCATTGCGATAAGGCAAAGTAGTTTCGCGGGCTCAGCTGTGATTGGACGAAGTGGATGACGTAAGAGGTCGCATGTACGCCCACTTTTCCGAAAGGGTTAAAAAAGTCACAGTTTTTCGCCGCTTATAACTCGGGAACTAATTGACGGTTCGAAAAACGGAAAAATACGGGTCATTTTATTTTACAGACTCTATCAGATTCGGCAATAAAAAATATGGTAAACGACCCTTGTTATAGTTACCCTTCTGGTATTACAGTTACCCTGCATATATGCCAGTCATTTACTCCACTGTAAAAAGTTGATCTGATTTTCAGTGCGATCTGAATATAAGCGCTGTTTGATTTTAAGGTAGTGGTCTGAATTTAACACTCATGATGCGTGAATATCAGACACACCTCCGTCCTATTTTAAGACCATAACCATTGCATGTAGAAAATAAGATGGTTGTGATCTGAAATTCAAATCACCCGCGCTGAAAATAAGCAGACCTTGGTTGGCTCCGCAATTGGAGCTAACCAGCCAATAGCAGAGACTGATGGGCGGAGCGTAACCAGCTTCGTACTCTTCACTGATATTACTTTGTAAAAGTCATCGACTAGAATGCTATTTTAATGTGTATACCTTTGTGTGTTTAGTTTAAATAATGCGAATAGTTGAAATTGCATAACTTAATGTTGAATATTAATCTAGTCGATCGTGTACAGGTGAGAAATTTGAATTTTCATTGTGTATTTGTCATCCAGAGTCGCCTAATTTATGATCAGTCTAATAAATACCGTGCCGAGCAAAGAAATAATTACATTAGAACCCACTCCGATATACTTCTTGTTAACGGAAAGAAATCACGTTGTTTAGATGTTCGCTATTAGAAGTTCACTTAAGCAATCAATGCTTATTCATTAACTGGGAAGGAAAAAAGGTAAGCGAAGTAGATAGTTCTTAAACAGCGTTAACTTTAACAGCTCTTAAATAACTTAACATGTGGAAAGAACTCTTCAGCTGCTTAAGCGTGAGTGTAATATTTATTTAATTTTCAATCGTAACTAAACCTTGATTGCTCCTGGGAAAGTTGAGACAACAAACCAACATTCAACATAGCAAGAAAAGTGAAATTGTATGACCAGATGTTAAAAAATCACGCTATGGGTAATCCGTGATAGTTATTGTGTGCCATAGTACTATATGTACAAACGATGAACCAATACTTCACCTAAATGCATAGGAACCTATACTCTGAATATTGATATTTGAATAGTTTATTAGCTTTTCTACAACAAAAATACTATTCAAATATTTTGTCAGTACCTCAGTGCATGTAGGAAATGTAACAAGCAACCCAGCCAGCACAAATAAACATTTTACCTTCAATTTATTTGAAATTTACGTAAATATGTCGTAAACTGTTTATTTGTTTACAAGTTGCTCACGTAAACTTCTAAGATGCATCTCGTAAAAATCGCGGCCACATGTCCTCATCGTGGAGTAAGCAACACAGAAACGGTTTACCAGAACGTCCGCCATAATGCATACGCATCAAACACTTTGTTTGCCATATATATTCCCTCACTACGCATTAAATGTGCAATTAAATCCAGTGTACCACGTTTAAAAATTTTCACGAATAAAAAAGGTAAAAAAATAAAATTACATATACATCACTAGCATCGCTTTCGCCCCTAGGTGGCTCAGGGAACCGAACCCGTGTCGTTCGCTTCATATCTCGACACGCTACCACCAGGCTAACTGTTTCGTTGATGTATGTGTTGTCAGATTGCTAGTTGTTGTGACGCGGTTCATGCATGAACTTGCGCCGGTTCATGAATGCGAAGTAAAGTTTCAATAGTTGATTATAACTATAATTCATTACATAACTATAAGTTAAGACTATCGAAGGAACTGTAGTAATGATTTACGATCGAATTTGCTTTCCTAAATTGTCGAACACATGAATCCTTCGTTAATTGTGCTGGAGTGACAACACCCCTTAGAAAAATCCTTGAAGATTAAAAATTAATTTCTCTTCACCAATGGTTATGATTACTGGTGAGCACCAATTAACTACTTGTGAATGATGATTAATTACTAATATTTGCAGTGATTACCTACTTATTTCAAGGGAGCTCAGGGGTGGATTTTGGAACAAATATCAAACTGCTATCTCATATCGGTGATCAGCTTGAAACATGTACTCCACATTTAATGAAAAAGATACTTGAAACTACTTCATGTATCTACATGTTAACTTTATGAGCCAAATATTTTCATTAAACATACGCGCAGAGTATAATCTATGACATAATGCTGTAAATTTACTAATTTCTTAATGGCCCACACTCGTAAGAATCACGTAAATTCGTTTACGTGTGTGGTTTAAAGACCGTTTACGAGATGCTTACATAAGCATTAAGCATTTACGTTTACGTTCATTCTCATAAAATGATTGCTTAGAATTTACGTAAACATGAAATAATACGGGGAGATTATGTTTACGTATACACACGCACATTAAGTTTACGAGGATTTTACGTAAACATGTTACCGTGTGCTGGCTGGGAAATAGGCCCTGGAAGTAATGCTGTGGGTAATTGATTAAGCAGAAATGTTTGTTCTCCTGGAATGTTCACTGAAGGAAATGCAGTACTTAGCATAATAATTTAAAGTTGAACTTTAAGACTTTAGGTTAAATAAAATTTGAAACCTTAAATGCCTCCTATGCAAACAGTGGACAGTTACTAAATTATGAGTAAATACTTACTAAAATATGAAATATATGAAGGAAACAATGCATAAGTCTTCCTGTGAAGCCTATAGTGTACATATGTGCACTTACTGAATGCAAATCTAATTCAGAAGAGCTAAAAACATGATACACTAATGATAGGTACATGTCAAGCCATTCTATGTTTACATTAATGGTATTTTCTTAACATTTGATGAATTAAATTTCTTAAGAGGAGGATAACTAAAAGCCTTAAGGAGAACAAAGGTTAAAAAAGTAGATTGATGATCCTGGGAGAAGGAATTGATACAATAGCATATGCGAGACATGTTGGAATATATATAGCACATATGTGATACGTTGGAATACAAGAAACCAAAATTCAATTCCATTTATGAGATCTTTTTCCAACTTAATAGAATAACACTGCTACTGCCTTCTGTATAAGTGGTCCATGACAATTTAACTGATATGATAATAATAAATGGCCTAGATCACATGTCAACCATGTATTTCAAGATATTACATCACATCTGTAATGGTGTTTTCAACATTATGTAAACTAATTTGCTCGGTGGAAGGAGCGCTAGGAGGTCATCAGTCAATTCAAGCAAAATGATTTCATTAGTTGGCTTGTTGAAAATATTCTGGTAGAATGCAAGTCGAGGTTTGTTTTTAAATCCAGGTGTTAATGGATTGACAAATTTGAAAACATTGTCAGAATGAATATAAAAAAGTGACATGCCTTTATAGGATAAGAAAAATGTGTGAAGCAGAGTCAAACTGATCTAACTTTATTCAGAACAAGCATTAGTACCAAAAATTCTCACAAAAGGTGCATTCCTTATAAAGATGATTGCTTTATGATAAATGCCAAGGCATTATACCTTTACAATAAAGGTATTATCTAAACACTTGGTGTTCCTATTAAATTGCTTAAGAGGAGGATCACGAAGAGGAATTAAGAAGGACATAGGTTAAGGATAGAATGATGATGCTGGGAAGGAATTGATACAATGTCATGTGATAGATCTTCATTAATGTGCAGTAATTACTGCATACTGGATAAGTGGTCCATGACATGGTAGTCAGAACATTACTAACTGATATGATAATAATAAATGGCCTAGATCACATGTCAACCATGTATTTCAAGCTATTACATCACATCTGTAATGGTGTTTTCAACATTATGTAAACAGTAATTTGCTCGGTGGAAGGAGCGCTAGGAGGTCATCAGTCAATTCAAGCAAAATGATTTCATTAATTGGCTTGTTGAAAATATTCTGGTAGAATGCAAGTCGAGGTTTGTTTTTAAATCCAGGTGTTAAGGATTGACAAATTTGAAAACATTGTCAGCATGAATATAAAAAAGTGACATGCCTGTATAGGATAAGACAAATTTGTGAAGCAGAGTCAAACTGAAATTTCATGTAGAGTAACAAAGCTACAAATGTAATGTTGTTACATTAACAACACACGAATATGTGCTTAATGTGAAAACAAGTCTGCAGCTAGCCATTATTCACATTTGAAGCTTCATTATAATGTTGCCAAGAATATTATTGCCATGCTACAATATGAAATATATAATGTTACTGCTTCAAGTAAAATTTGTCATCTACTTCTTAGTATTGCCAGGGGAATTCAAAGTTATGTAGTGGCATTTATACACCTTTGTATATGTGTTGCCAGAAACCTGAAATTCTGACAGCAAAATCACTTAGCAAAAGAAAAAATATATTTGTCATAGAGCTGGAGATAATTTCTGAAATAGGCACCAGCTATAAAAATAGTTTTCATCCTTAATTTTTGTGATAGTTAACTGTATGCAAATTTTTACACTCAATCTAACTATAGTTATAGTATGCTTATTGAAAATTAAGCATTATTTGATTTGAAACATTTCCTTTAGGGATTGTTGGAGGATTATCTCTAATGTTGAATAAAGAAATTGCAATCTATGTGAGAGGGCATATGTGCACTATATATATTAAGTTCCATATAAATACCAATCAATACAGTTGGGCAATGTGAGGGATAAAAGCAAAATGAGACTGGAAATAAGTAAATCCTATTCATGGCACTCTCGTTTTGGGATATGTTGTGCAAAAAGGTGCTGCATTAAAGAAATGCTACCAAACTACAATAAAGTATATATTTTCACTAGGTGCCATTGATCACTTGTGAAATATTTCACACTGGATGAGTGAGGGAAAATTACAGATTGTTAGCTGATGTCTACAATTTTAAATTGAAAATCATGCGTTTTGACACTACACAAGCCATGAGCCAAGCCAGTTCACAAAAGCAAATGAAAACATTTGCATGTCATAGTACAAGCTTCTTTTATGTGTAGCTGTGAACTTTAAGGTGGAGAGTTGTTGTTCATTGTTCCTCAATTTACCAATGTATTATAAGAATAAGCCACCGGTTGGTTCTACACACATAATTTCATAGGAAAAACGACATTAACTCAAACACACAAAATTCAAGCACTATCAATGGTAGGATTGCCTAATAAATGTAACACTTCCACACAATACTATCAAGTGCATACCAGTAAACAATAGCTTTCATATTTACCCAACAAACACACTGGTCAAAGCAAACACCTATAAAAACTATTTCCTTAATCTATCTATTAATAATCATGGTGAGATTTTATTCTACCCATCATATTATATTGCGTCCCTAAATGTTTACAAGGCGTTTGAAAAACTTTTATTATCATGAACAACACGATGTAAACAAACATTATGTAAGCAAACTTTGTACATTCTATACTTCAGTATTGCATTCACAAAGAAGACAATAATATAATAAGAAATAATCCCCAGTACGCACTCATAGCCCCTTATGCTATATATCTTATGATTTAAGTCAACACCAAACTTTTCCTCTCCATTACCCTCCCTCCAAAACAAGCACAAAACGGGACATAAATATTCCGTGATTTACGCACTCCTCATAACACGCCACAGGCCTCACTAATTTTTTAATTCACCAAAACATTTTCACACCACACTCTATTTTACAAAACACTCCTAACCTGAAATGAGTCGTAAAACGTAACTTATTTGGATGATTGAGGTTGCGAGATACAACCTTCCAATAGCAGAGAAATGTGCTCACTGACGGGCGGAGCGTAACGGCGTAACCCGGGAGCGGGAACTCAACAAGGATTACGAAGTGTGGAGATGTCGATTTCAAAGTTGTCAAATTACATTGTAAGTACCTAGGGGAAAAAGTTTCGTGCAATGAATTAATGGCGTGAGAATGTAGAGTTGATACTTCGTTTGTTTGCAGAAGGGAGCCAGTTCTATCTGAGTGACGCATCCTGAATCTAAACTTCCTTATTTTGTCTACGTGGCAGCGTTGTAAGAACTAATAAATAGTCGTCCACATCAAGTGACAGTTCCTGCCTTGGTTTGTAGATACTGGCACACATCTGTGGTATTGAAGTCTTTGTATGGATTACTTTGTTTCCAATAAAAGTACAAATTTTCATATTATCTTTGAAATTATTGTCAATGTGTTCCCATTTCCGTCCTGAAATCTTTTTCAATGGAAATTCTATGACTTACGTTTGCTCTATTGAAGAATTTAGTCAGTGAAACAGTATCATCGAATAAAAATATGAAACGTTAGGGTTTTGGTTTGTGTTCGTGTGAAGTGTTTAAATATCTAGTATTTATAATTAGACATAGCATAAAAGTAGGCTTTGATTTCAATAGCAACCCGCATTTTTACGTGGTACTTATTTTCAGATAGGCCCATGCTGAATTTAAGACAGCCCTGGTCTCAAATTCAGCATGGGCCTATCTAGTAATATGTCCCACCTGGTCTGATTTTCAGTCCTGCACCTGCCTTAAAATAAGACATCCCCTTAAAGTAGGCTTGAATTTCAGTAGTAACACGCATTACGACCAGACCAGGGTTGTCTTAAATTCAGCATCGTCTTATCTTAAAATAAGTCCCACCTGGTCTGATTTTCAGTCGCTCACTTGCCTTATTTTTAGACAAGATATTACTGCTGAAATTCAACATACCCTGTCTTAAAATTGTTGCATCTGAAAATCAGATCGCTTTTGCACCTTAAAATCAGATCTACTTTTTACAGTGTCTGCATTTCATTAAAAAAGAGCAGGTTGGGATCCGAGTGATTAAGGTTTGATCAGAGAGCTAGACGGGGTGCAGCGTAGAACAGCTAGGGTTATTAAAAGGCGTTACAATAGGTTTAATAGTGTATCAGAATTAAATAAAGAATTAGGTTGGGAATCATTATCAGATCGTAGGTTTAAGTTGAGATTAAATCTACAGCAGAAGTTTAAAACGGATAGCGTTACTGAATATGTTGGATATACTTTTAAAACCCCTGAGTATTTTGCGATATTCGACCAGATAAATGAGATTAGTGAGATAGGTTCCATTACCGATAGATTCAAATTGACATTTTCCCCGGTACTATGAGATAAATTAATAATCAGCATAGCAAAGGGTGAGAGTGTAGGTAAAATATTCCTAGAGTTGTCTGGGCCTCTATTCTGTAATGCAAAACCTCGGAATTCCAAGGCTGGTTCACGGAAGGACGTCACAATTTCGGAAGAGTCGCGAAGTTAGCCATTCTATGACGGTTTCACGGATTAAGCCCCTCGGAATGTGGTGTTTCCGATTCCGATGAAGGCATGGGTATCGAAAACGCAGCGGTTCCTTCGGAAACAGCAGAACCCAGTTCTATTTTGCGTGATACATTCATGAAATAATTGTAAATTCAATGAATATTTCTACATATCTATGTAGAAATTTCCTCATTGATGACGCAAAGGTAATATGTTGGTGGTGCCTCATAATAATTAAATTAACCATACCACCACTTCACTCTTACCTTGTCCATTAATGAATACATGATCTTCATCTATGGTAGCATTTGTCCTTTTTTAAAATGTGTTGCCTTTTTTACTGTTTCTTGATATAACAAGTTTTTAAATTTTGAAGTATTTTATTCTAAACATTTAACATTCAACAAACAAAGTCCTTGCCACATATTTTAAATTGAGAATAATTGTGATTTAAAATTGTATTAAAACAAAATGATTGTGGAATAAAACTAGAATTAAAAAGAACAAATTTGTGAACTAATTCAAAATGGTGACAGCAATTAAATACATGATCCTAAATTAAAGAGGATGTTTTACTGCATCCAGAGGTATCTGTAAAAAAAGTTTCAGTGGTTTTAGACATTGATTTCATCTCTGATAAAATACAGTTTTAAAATATACAATCATTCAATTCTTTTGCATTAAAAGATGATTACAAGCATTACGATGTCCTGAGATGCTAACTAACCATTTCACAAAATGAATGCACAAATACCATCGTCAATAGAAGTCTGCCACAATATGTAAACTACACAACGATTTCCCTTAGAAAGTAAATAACGACAAAGAATCATTTATATGCTCTTTAGTGATTATTAGGTATATTTACTTCTTTGGTATCTTCAACTTCGCTAAACTTTTAATACGAAACTGTGTCAGTTGAATGGAGTGGAAATTAAATCTTAGAAATGTTTTACTCAGTTTCACAAGCAACTGGATGATGTATAATTGTGTGTTTTCAAAACTAAAAATGTCCTTTCACTTACTTAAAATACTTAAATCATCCGCCGTTACCGTTCCCGAAAATACGACATTTATACGATCAAACGTTCCCACAAGAGCACGATTTCAAATTCTCTTGTTTGAAAAGTGAATGCGAATTGATTAACTTTATAAATACAAAAATTCATTCATTTGAGTTATTTAGTTAGTTATTCAGGGGAGGCGACCGACAGCTGAGATCATTTGCGCCATTTTTTTTAGGATAAGTGGGTAATTAGGTAAAGGTAGGAGTAAATTAGAGTAGGAGGAAAATTTAACGTTTCAGAACGTACCTCAAATTAAAATGAAGCTCAAACAGTTTTTCATGGTCTTCCAAAGTAACAGCAGCTAAACAATGATAATATGGTAGTTCTATATTGTTCTTAATTATCTTTATCAAAAGTTTATTACCTTTGGAGGGCATATTTTAAGTCGTTCCATTTTAAAATGACCTCAAGTATTTTTCCTCATTAATTAAAAAAGTTAAAATAAGATCAACGGCCCGAAAATGTGTCGGCAAACTATTGCATGCTGGGAAGTCTTACGTGTGACGTGACACTCTTTCCTCTACCTGCCACTAGATTTTGCTGCGGACGCTTCCAAGCCAGAGTCCCCTGGATTACCAAATATTAACTTTATAATGTACACTGTAACATAACGATTGAGCCGCTAAGATCAACAATTCAATGTGCAAAAATATAGGTAAACATATGTTTCCTGGTGACGCCGGAGCCAATAGGCAGAAGCGTTGGTAATTAAGGAAACAATAGGACAGAGCGAGAGTGGGGGAGTTGTGTGCTAGACGCGGTGGTTTGGAGACGAAAAAGTGACGCGTGCTTAAGAAAGGGCATTATTTGTGAGCTAGTTGGTGTCTGTGTGGGTGAATAAGCATTCGTGAGGAAAAAGAGATCAATGGTGTTGTTGTGTTTTGTCTGTTTTGATGTAAGAAGTGGCTCCAAAGAAAAGAAAGTGAAAAAGTGTATGGTCTGTTAAATGCGAGCATGCAGAGAAGTGTATTTTGTTTGTGTATGTTTGATTAATTTTTAAGTGCATTTCGTGAGGGAAATTTTATTTTCTGTGCATGTTTATGTAATGAATGTGTGATATATAACATATAAAGGAATATATTACAACACCTAGATGTAGTGCTGAGAATGCCATCTAGAGGACTCTGTTCCAAGCAGACGGTGCACTCCGTTAAAGCTTATTAACTAGTATCGGAGGTGTATTTTTTCAGTTAGTTAATTATGATCAACTTTTTCGATTCAAAGTTAATTGATTATTGATACTCAGTTGATTCATTGAAAAAGGGTTAGTATTTATTCTACCACGCACGCGACTATCGGCCAAGTTCACACCATGATTCGCGGTAGAAGAGGACTTCACGAGTAGAATGCCCTGGAGCCTATACAAAGACTGTTAATACCGTGTTTCATGGAGATTTTTCGAACTTTGATAGCTTACATAAGCAATTTTTAATACATATTCACTAGAGCTGAGGGGCTCTAAAATAAAATGGTAAGTTAAGGAGACGAATATTTCCTATGCTTCGCAACGTAAACCTGTTACGTCAGCACCAAGGCAGTGCATCCCGCCATTTCATAGCTTATTCAAATGAACTTTAAAATTAACATGAAATTCTCTAGTGAACTGGGATCTCTCGATCTAAATTTTTACCTAAATTGAATATATTTATGGTGGAGTGCTGATCGCAATTAATAAGTTCTGTTTTCTTTGATGTACACCTACATACACGTCTACGAGATACCCTGCAAGCCACCGCGAGGATGTGTGGCAGGGGGTGAAGATCACCAAACATGCGCAATAGACATGCAAGCATGCTACTATAGTGTCTAAGGCAATTAGATTGTTAGTATCTAAATAGTAATAAAGGCATTGGTTGTAAATACATACGTTATATACTACATACTTCTCTAAAATATTTCCCCTTTGCTATTCTGCCTATTGTGTTCTCTTATAGTATGGGGAAAAATGACATTTGAAATCTATCGGCATGACAATCTATCTCTTTGATCTTATTTATCTGGTGAAATCTACCATAATACGCTGGTGTTTTTAATACATGCCTAACATCTTCAGTTAAATTTATGTGATAGATTTAATCTGTACTTTAACCTACGCTCCGATAATGATTCCCACCCTGATTCTGGTATTAATTCTGATACACTACTAGACATATCGTAACAACTTTGTACGAAACTAGCTGCTCTACGCTTTACACTGTATAGCCCTCTGATCAAAACTAATTCATTCGGATCCCATACTATGGCTATATACTCAAGGTGGGGCCTTACTAGTAAAAATTAACATCGCTCTTTTGTCTTCTCATCACATATCCCAAGTACTCTTTTTTATAAATCCTAGCTTTATCTTCGCTCGGTCGCATATTTCCCTGATGTGTATTCCCCACCATAAATATTTATTGATTGTTACACCTAAATACCTTATGGTTTCAGCGCTTTCGGTCTTCGTGTTACTAATGTTACTAGCGGAAGGATCCCGTTGAAATTCAACGGGTGTGAGAAAAGTCAAATGTATGAATAATATTAAGATTTATTGCAAAGCACGAATCCCAACTTGGAATATGGAGCTATCTTTCGCTCCAAAACAAAAAAGGCCAACGGAAATACATAAATGCTATCAGTTATGAAACATCACCCTTACAAAAATGGGAATACTGTTCCCATATTCTAGGTGAAGGTGCCCATTGATGTTTAGCGGAAGGAGGTATTTCGACATTTCAACATTTTTCATGAAGGTGCGGAAAAACTTGTGTTACGAAGTTGAGTATGGCTTTAAATCAGTGTCGGAATCATAAATATGATTTAAACCATTGTATACTTATCATTTCAGCCAGTATTCATATTGTGCCCTATTATAAATATACTTACATATCGTACCTATCTTAACATATATTTAAGGTCCATATTTACGCGCACCTATAAGACCATTTATGTTTTACGTCAATGCTCAATTTTTGTTAAACTATCTCAAATCTCAAACTATATAAATCCACAACGTTTTCGAAGAAGTTTTATTTTTGCCTTTTATGACTCAGGTCGTTGAAAATGCACAAACACGCAAAGAAATTAAAAAATAAAACTATTAAATACTCCTAATTTTAGCGAACGCAAACCTTCTTAAATCTATGAATAGCGCTAGTAGTCAGCACGGATATATGTGCAGAAAGAAATGCCCGACCACGCCTCAAGAATCAGCGGCAAAAACCTACTTTAACATCTTCCATTATCCTCGTGAAAAGCGCAATGCAGTTCACGTCATACGACGCAATGTATAAGCATCCACGATCTCGGGAACGACAATGGAAAAGGCCTTAGCAACGCTCGGAAAAGAACCGAAAAAAACAGTAACTTTCAGCGTAAATTACATGATTTACAGAAATCTCGAATATACAGAGTAAATCGGTTGAAAGAATAAGAAAGTTTGAACATTTTTCCGTTAAATACAAAAAAAATTAAAGAAATCGATTAACATTTAGTAATTTTACTGAGCGAAAGAAAAAACCCATGCACTTCCATAAATTGAAAAAGTCCATTTGAACCAATGTAAACACATTATTGTCGCCAGGAATCGAACCCGGGACTTTACAAACACGGCAATAGTTTTCCCGGGCCTTTCAGAGGGCTAGAAACACAATGCAGTTTACGGCATCTCTCTAGGACGAACCGTTTGCGAGATAGAGGGGGGGACGGACGGACAGACGGACAGACAGACGGACAGACGGACACTTCCCAAATTATATATATATAGATAGATATAGATATATAGATAGATAGGATCGTTCTATCGAATTATCCCTCCTCCAAAAATTAATAGCAACACACTTTTTAAGGTTAAGCTCTAACTTCCATTTATCCAACCACTCTTGAATTCCATCTTAATCGTTGCTAAGCGATTTCTTGTCTTCTTCTTTGTATATACCCCTGTATACTACCGCATCATCTGCAAAAAGCCTAAGCTTATTATTAACTACGGTTCTCAAATTATTTATGCATAAAATAAATAGAAGCGGACCTATTACGCTACCCTGATGAACTCCCGATGTGACTTTGATTCTGTCCGACATGATACGATCTATAGCAACGCTCTGCTATCATGATGAAGGAACCAGCCCTATGCAGAGTCAAGTTCACTGGTCAGCCACGTAAAAAGTGAACGGCTTACGTTTGAGCATAAATGGTCGCCTTTTCAAGGTTAGTGATTGAACAAAGAAGCACACATACCTTAGGATTATCGGAGAGGCCTATTTCTTTTTCCGAAATAAGCAAATTGAGGAGGGTTCTCTTTGGTTCTCTCATAGTTCCCTCAAGCGAATGTACTCTCCAGAGAGCGTCCTCCCCCAGCGTCCACCGAGAAAGATCATATAACGTGGAGAAGGCTTGAATGTCATTTTGGAATAGTACTGAATGGAAAACTGTCTCAAAGTCCCAATTTTCACAGAAGAGTACGCTGGCCAGTGGACCCTTCGGAAGAAGTGGAGAAAGCGAATTGAAGAAATGAACGAGGAAGTGAGCGAAAGTGAATGTGACCTCATTCTCCTGTCTCCACTGAAGCGATGGGAACAATCGCGGTTCCATCCAATCCCACGTACCAGCTGCCATCTCCTCAACCACGTCATCCTCTCCCAAGCACCCCTTCTCCAGCTCCACCTGCCTCAGCATCAACACGTACAATGTCTTCATTTGAAGCAGGCTTATTGGTAGCTCCTCATCTTCCCATTCCTTATTTCCTTCATTCCACTTCTTTCTTAGGTAGCGGTAGCCCCCCAACACCCGTTCCTCCAGAAGGGACTCGTCCATCCAGAGACCTTTAGAGGATTTCAGTTCCTCGAACGCAACGGTGATGAAGTCGCAGAGGGAGGGGACATACGATCCAGTCCACAGTTCTGGATCGAAGCAGCTGCTTGCGATACTAACATACTCTCCCTTCAATTTCCTCAGGATCTCCTTCTTGCCAAGATTGAAATTGCGGAGAAGGTCCTGAAACGTTAGTATTGTGCTGGCCGAGATGGTGAATTCGGAAAAGAATAGCACGTAGCATCCCCGGAACATTCCCTCACTGAGGAGCAATCGAGTCGCTTCCCGACCATCTAACTCACCGCTCCGCAAAAGTGCATGCAAGAAATTAAATATTGCTTCGTGGTCAATGTGCAGGTCAAAATCAACACCGTTAAAGGTGTCAAGCAGCATCCCCTTTCTCTCCGTCTCACCGCAAAGCCCTCCCAGTGTTTTCCACACGAAAGGAAGAACATTCGGGTCCTTCTTGGTGAAAAATGCCACGAACAGCGAATTCCATTTACAGTGATTCCTTTGCTGGAGAAATAGCCGCATCCTTTCCTGCGTCTCCAGTTTTCCCTCCAGGAAACCCCACACACGATGCACGGCTTCCATCTCACCCCTCCAGAGGACACCAAGCCATGCATGGTGAATGTTCCAGAACTCACCCCTTTCACTCGGAGGGAAAAGCATTCTCTTGCATTCATCCTCATTCAGCATCGTGGAGAAGAATGAGACGAAGAGATCGCATTCGTACGTAGCCATGTGCTCAAATATATTATCGCGTCTACCCTCGATGACATTCTTCACAACATCCTTAAACTCAATCCTCCGTATGATGAAGAAGTTGAAGATAGCATTCAACTCCTCCTTGCATTGGCACATTTTCCACAATCGCACGTCCTGTGCTCCAGTCCACTTCAACCCTTCATACTCTATCGCCTTCTTAAGGTGAGCTAAAAATTTATTATTATTAATCCATAGCATCAGTTCATTAAGAAATTTAAGGGAGCCACCCCTGATTTCTTCTTCTGTGGGGACATACTTTGGTTCATTGTCCAGAAAAGGAAAGAAGCTGTCCTCGTCATCGTCATCATCATCTTCTTCCTCTATCATCACTATATGGCCGGCGATACATCCTCCGCAAAAGGTTATTGCGTTCATTTCCTTGATGTGAAGATCACTGAGTTTAAACCTAAAACTATCGATTCTCAACCTCTCCGCATCGACTAGCGCCTTGTTGAATACGATTCCCTCTCCCAAATCCGTGGAGCAATGGAAGAGGTAATCAAGGATCCAGAGATTGCACTCGACAACTGCTTTCAGGACACCGTTTCTGGCGTTATTGTAGAATTCCTGGTCTGTAGCGTAGGCGAACCGGTTCAGGTCATGCACCACCAATGAATCCCATTCCTGGTCTCTCCCGTGACTCTGCTCCAGGAATAGCCTTTTTTTAACCTCCGGGCGCTGGAATGAAAAAATACCCCCATGCAGTCACAAAAAGATGGTTGAAATTAAGAAAAAAACGGATGTTAAATCCCCTTATCTGAAACTGATACACATTCTTATCAACAGTCACCAGTAGAGATCCAGGAAAATAGTTTTAAAAAAATTCGAAATTAGTTTTAAGAATCTCAAAATTAGCGTAATATAGTTTTATGCTTAATTTTGCTTTTTCCTGTAAAAATAAGATTACAATAATAAAAAAATACAATTTTTTTACTGTACCATCCAAGTGCACCAACAATTCGTAAAATATGAGCATCACACTTCGTCATGGTACTTAAATATAAGTAGCTATAACGTAAAACTGTTAAGAACAGAGTTCATTTTGATTGTACACTAATTGACAGCTCGACTAAAAAATTGATATATTGTCTGCTTGTCTAGGTATTTCTTAACACTAACAGTGTTTAAAAGCTAATTTACTTCAGGTTACCATTATATATAGAACCTAGGTACCTATATTAACCTACAAGCAAGTGAAACTTGGTGTGATACATGGCAGTTAGAATTAAACTTTAAAAATGTCTTGTAATGAATTTTTGGAAAAAAATAGCTCTTCTCCTAGCACTTACAAAATAAGTAATAATGAATTAACAAACGTGGAATCCATTAAATATCTTGGAATAAGACTGACACATGATCTTTCCTGGGGTAAACACATACGTGAAATAATGGGTCAAACGAACCGGAAACTGGGTTTCGTCAAAAGAGTACTGGGTAAATGTGACGATCATGTACGAGAAATCAGCTACTTTTCCCTTGTAAGACCTCATTTGGAATATGCTGCCAGTGTATGGGATCCCTACGAAATTGGTCGAAATAACGAACTTGAACATGTGCAGCGAAGATCGGCAATATTTGTAAAGGGACGGTACGATAACCTTATTAGTGTAACCAGTCTATTAAATGAATTAAAATGGGAATCATTGTCAGATCGCAGGTTGGAATTTAGACTTAATCTCTTAAATAAATTCCAAGACCATATTTTGAATGATGATGTTTAAAATATTTTGCGGACACCAACTTACTATAGTAGACTAGACCATAATCACAAAATTAGAGAAATTGATTGCCGAACTGACAGATTCAAAATGTCCTTTTTTCCTCGTACTATTAGGGATATGAATAACGGTAAATATATCCAGTACGAGTGTAGCAATGGATAACATTGGTAGCTACATGTTGGTATAAGGACTTAAAGCTAACCCAACTAGCAGCATGTTTTTACATGTATGCTTTGATATTTTTATTTTAAATAACGTAGTTTTGAACAGTACCTATACAAGTACTAATCCTTTTTTATGCATGTTATGCAGTGCATGTTTGGTGAGAGTTTACCCCCTGCCACACATCTTTATGGTGGCTTGCAGGGTATTATGTAGATGTAGATTTACCTAAGTTTTTAAAGTCACCGCATTTTCTGGTTTCAATCGATGTCAACGTTCGCTACCTAAAATGTAATACTGGGAGAATGAACTCTCACTGTCCACTTGGTTTGTGGGTATCCACAAGGATTACATTACAAACTTAGCAACCACAGGGTTGCATTATTTCAGTTCACAGAGGATTGCCATAATGTCTAAGACTGGGTTTTTCGCATTTACCAGCACATCTTGAACTGTTTTTCTCAATATAGGGTACCGTTCTCGGAGTGCCAAGATAAGTAATCGATCAACAAGAGGAATTGACTGAATTTTCTTCAAAGTATCCAAATTGAGAGGTGTATAGGCTAGAGATGGGCCGAATTTCTACGTGATACCCTGCATGCCACCGCAAGGGTGTGTGGCAGGGGGTGAAGATCACCAAGCATGCACTACCGACATGCAAACAAGCAACTATAGGGTCTCATGCAACTAGATTATTAGTATCTATAGAATTTAAGGGATTAATACATGCATCATGCACTACAGACTACTCTAAAATATTTCCCCTACCTATCCCTTTACTATGCTGCCTATTCTGTTCTCTTATAGTACGGGGGAAAAATGCCATTTTGAATCTATCGGTACGACAATCTATCTCTCTAATCTAATTTATCTGGTCGAATCTAGCATAATACGCTGGTGTTTTGAATATGTACCTAACATCTTCAGTAAAGCTATCCGATTTCAATTTCTCTAACATATTTAATCTGCACTTTAACCTACGCTCTGATAATGATTCCCACCCTAATTCTTGTATTAATTCTGAAACACTACTCAACCTATCGCAACACCTTTTAACGAACCTAGCTGCTCTACGCTGCACACTGTCTAGTTCTCTGATCAAACCTAATTCATTAGGATCCCATACACTGGCTGCATATTCAAGGTGGGGCCTAACTAGAGAAAAGGAACATCGCTCTGTTGTCTTCTCATCACAATTCCCAAGAATTCTTTTTATAAATCATAGCTTTCTCTTCGCTCGGCCGCATATTGCCCGGATGTGTCCTTCCCACGATAAATATTTATTGATTGTTACACCTAGATACCTTATGGTTTCAACACTTTCGATCTTCGTATTATTAATGTTATAGGATGGTTTTATCGAATTATTCCTCTTCCAAAAATTGATATCAACACACTTTTTAAGGTTAAGTTCTAACTGCCATTTGTCGCACCACTCTTGAATTGCATATAAATCCTTGCTAAGAGATTTCCTGTCTTCTTTTTTGGGTATGCCCCTATACACTATCACATCGTCTGCAAAAAGTGTAAGGTTACTACTAACTACGGTACCCAAATCGTTTATGCATAAAAGAAATAGAAGCGTACCTACTACGCTACTCTGGGAGAAATTTGGTAGGGGAAATGTTTTAGAGTAGTCTTAAGAGCATGATGCATGTATTAATCCCTTAAATACTATTGATACTAACAATCTAGTTGCATGAGACCCTATAGTTGCTTGTTTACATGTCAATAGTGCATGCTTGGTGATTTTCACCCCCTGACGCACACCCTCGTGGTGGCATGCAGGGTATCGCGTGGATGTAGATGTACTTTAACCTACGCTCTGATAACGATTCCCACCCTAATTCTTGTATTAATTCGATACACTACTAAACCTATCGTAATAACTTTTAACGAACCTAGATGCTCTACGCTGCACACTGTCTAGTTCTCTGATCAAACCTAACTCTGTCGGATCCCATACAATGGCTACATATTCATGGTGGGGCCTAACTATTGAAAAGTAACATCTCTCTTTTGTCTTCTCATCACATTTCACAAGTACTCTTTTGATAAATCCTAGCTTTCTCTTCGCTCGGCCGCATATTTCCCGGATGTGTGTTCCACACGGTAAATCTTTGGTGATTGTTACTGTATGGTTTCAACGCTCTCGATCTTCGTGGTATTAATTTTATAGGATCGCTCAATCAAATTATTTCTTCTTCAAAAATGGATATCTACACACTTTTTAAGGTTAAGTTCTAACTGCCATTTGTCGCACCAATCTTGAATTGCATCTAAAATCTTGCTAAGCGATTTCCCGTCTTCTTCTGTTGATATACCCCTATATACTACCGCTTCGTCTGAAAAAAAGTCTAAGCTTACTACTAACTAGGGTACCCAAATCGTTTACGTATAAAAGAAATAGTAGTGGACCTATTACGCTATCATATATAAAGATTGCTGACCCTCGTCAAACGTAATTATTTAAGCTCACTTATAAGTATACAATAAAATGAATATATTACTTATTTTTACGATGAATATCGAGGTTAATATTGCTTATTGGGCAAATTATTTGGCTTTGTTGCTGCACTGGAGGTCCAGCGTTTCCCAGATGCGTCTTGATGTACAGACGCCTGCTTTCCCCTAGTGCTGAATTTGGAATATGCAATTCATATCTCTGGGTTCCTCTCACACATGACGGTGCCTTGGTGCAGGTGCCAAGCGACTCGACTTCCGTGGGTGCCTCTGGCAATGGGGAACATGCACTATTTTTTATAACTCTTTGAATGTGAAGTTTATTAGCTAAAATGTGCTTGGCGAAAATTTTGCTGAAGAATTAAGTTGTGTTTTAAAGATATTACTCTTTGAAAATTATACTTTTTCGGCAGCTTAAAAACATGACGTCATCGCATGACGTCACGGCACGGTATCACTATGGGCGTTGTTCATCTGTTTATGCGTGGAGGTAAGTTGTTAAATAAATACTTGGCGATAATATATGTATTTATCTCATTTGCTTGATGCAATAAACGACTGTGTTTCGAATTTTTATTTACGTAGTATGGATTGTAACGAGCAAATCGTCCATTAATTGTATAATGCCTCTTTAGTGCCCAAGAATTTCAACTACGCCTATGCAATCGCTGTTTCTTTAAGAAGAACGCCACCATAAGGGAGTCAACCAAAGGAAATTGTCGGAATGTGCTTTTTTAAGTATTTGTTCAGTCATCGTTTCGTTCGAGAAACGGCTAAAAACCTCAAAACAATATATTCACTTCGTTTTTTGTTAAAAACAAATGTCCATTACCGTAGCAAAATGGAACCTATACCGTACAGTGACGCCAGAAGGCGGGTTGGGGTACAGTTTTTCTAAAAAGTTTTTATAAAAACAGTTTTTCTAAAAATTTTTTTTCTAAAAGTAATCATGTTCTAAATACTATTTTTCTAAAAATCCATTCTGACAGATTATGTATTTCTATAAATATATAAATATATATATATATATATATATACTCTTCTATATAGCAACGAACAAATAACAATGAAATAGGTTAAATTCGGCAATAACAACAACGTAGATACTTTTGAGACTAACAATAAGTATAATTTCAAAATTTGAAGTATTCAGTGTTAAAAATTTTAGTATTGAAACGTGGTTGTGGAATATATAAAAGCACGCAAAAGAGATTATTTACATTTTGACGGATACGTTTATTATTACGTAAGAGAAAGCGGAAACAGAACTCATTGGAAATGCCGAAATCGGCAAAATTTTCAGGCACGAGCTATTACATCTACTGCGAGAGAAAATGTGATTGTTTATCAAGGCCCAGAAGATACTGAATACCATAAGACATCAGAACATTTATCTCATGCACCTAATCATGAAGAAGTTAGTTCGTTGAAAATTCTATGCAACCTTAAACGATCTGCAAGAGAGCATCCTGAAGCTCCACCTGCGCAAGTAATAAGAACTGAATTGCACGGTGTTGATTCAGGTAAATTAATAAATATAATTGATGAAATCTTTTCGGGCTCTACACCGGGTGAGTGAGTGTAATGCTGCCGACGTTTCGGGTAGCGACTCGTTACCCATCCTCAAGGCAAATGTCACGTAACTAAACCGTCCGTTGGTTTTATACGGACGCTGGCAGCGGGGATTGGTCGAGCCCCGATTGTTGAGGACCGTTGACCATTGAACTTTGGCCGATGACCGTTGGCCTCGCTCTGTCAACTTGTATTCTTTTAAGGATTCTATTCCATGAGCTGCTGATGGTATAATAGCCCGAATCCCGGTTTAAGTTCCTTTCCTCCATTCTTATTTCTATCGCTTCCTTAGTCAAGCGATCCCAAAATTTGTCCGAGCGCCAGATAACCCTCGTATCGTCCCATTTATTGCGATGGTCTAGACTGAGGCTATGTTCAACTATCGCTGATTTCTCCGGCTGTCCGAGTCGAAAATGTCTTCATTGTTTCTTCAGTCGAGTGGAAATCGTTCGACCCGTCTCTCCCACGTAGACCTCGCCACATTCACAAGGTATTTTATAGACCCCCGGAGTCATGAGGCCGACTGGGTCCTTCGCTCTCACGAGACGATCTTTTAAATTGGCCATTGGTCTGTGAATGGTGTCGATGTTAAACCTCTTCAGAACCCTCGACATTTTTCCAGATATCGTAGAAACATATGGCAAAACGGCTCTGGTTGTCGGCTTAGTGTGTTCATTCTCTGGAACTGAAGTCCTTGAAAAGTTAGAGGACCTCTTGAAAGCCAAGGAAATTTGCCGCTCACCATATCCATTCTGTCGGAAGGTTTTTCTGAGGTGGTCTAATTCCATAGGAAGATTTTCTTCGTAGGAAATAGCCTTTGCGCGATGTATTAGCGTGGATAGGACCGCGCTGCGCTGAGAGGGGTGATGATGACTAAGGCCGTTCAGGTAGAGGTCCGTATGTGTCGGTTTACGGTAAACGCTGTGTCCAAGTTTGCCATTTTCCTTCCGGTGGATAAGGACATCGAGAAAGGCTATCATATTGTTCTTCTCCGTTTCCATGGTAAATTGGATATTGGGATGCTGTTTGTTCATATGCTCCAAGAACGATGCAAGAGCGTCCGGTCCATGAGGCCATATGATGAACGTGTCATCCACGTATCTGTAAAAGCACTTGGGTCTTAACGGAGCAGTAGTAAGGGCTCTTTCCACGGAATCCTGCATGTAAAAATTCGCAATGGCCGGTGACAAAAGGGATCCCATCGCAACTCCGTCGGCCATTTCATAGAATCCACCGTCATACTTGAAAAATGTGGAGGTTAATGTATGGTGGAATAGCTTCAACGTTCCGCTGTCGAATTTTTCTTCCAGCAGTTTGAAGGTATCGGAGAGTGGAACACGGGGAAAAAGGGAAACAATGTCAACGTTAATAAATATAAATTACAACGATAATTATTAATTAATTATTAACAATATAATTTTGAAATAGGTATATTGTCTCAGTTACCTGACCAACCAAATCTTAGAAAAGCAGTTACGCGGAAGAGACTGCAAGGTATGCCGTTTAATCCACAAAGGTTGGAGGATCTTACCCACGTACCTAATGAATATAGTCAAACATTGAGAGGAGATAGATTTCTATTATACGACTCACGTGATGATGCGGAAGCTGAGCACGGAAGAACTTTAATTTTCGCTACTAATGCAGATTTGAAAAGACTATTTCGATGTAATATGTGGTTTGCAGGTGGCACTTTTAGTGTGGCGCCAACAATTTTTTATCAATTTTTCACTATCATGGGTTCGGTTACTCAGGAAGATAAAGTTTTTGCTCTGCCTTTAGTTTTTTCTCTTCTGGAAAATAAGCATGAATCTTCGTATACAAAAGTTTTTGAAGAAATTGTGGCAAAGTCACGAGTATTAGGAATTCGTATTATTATGCCGACCCGGGTTATGGCTGATTGTGAAGTGGGATTGATAAACGCTGTTAAAAAAAGTATCTCAGAAGATAGTGTTAGATTATGTTTCTTCCACTTATGCCAGTCTGTATATAGACACTTACAGTCATCAGGATTACAAGAAGCGTACAACAATCCTGAATATCGATCGATTAAAACAGCTTGTCACCAGTTATGTGCTTTGGCCTTTGTGCCCCCGGAGAATGTCATAGAACATTTTGAGACATTGCTAGAAGATTTACCCGAGAAGGTGCTACCTATAGCCGATTATTTAGAAATAAATTACATTCGAGGATGTCCTGCTCGTGGAAGAAGAAGAGCTGCAGCCCCCGTTATAGGCCGGAGCTATTGTCTCGATATCAAGCAGTATTGGATCGTACTGCAAGAACCAACAACATATCAGAAGGTTGGCATAACCGTTTGCAGATAATTATGGGAAAAAAGCACCCAAGTTTATACTCTTTTCTAGTTGAGTTGCAAAAAGAGCAAAGTGATACAACCACGATGTTGGAGCAGCTTGATTTGGGTCAACGGGTAAAACCACCAACGAATCAAAAAAGAAAACAAGCAGAAGATAGAATTTTTAATGTAGTCTCTCGATATGACGAATTTGTCGAAAACAATGATATTTCGACCTATCTTCGTAATCTATCTCATTATATAACAATGTAAAATTAATTAGATTAAAATTGCTTTAGAAATATATTATCTTGTAAAAACTGTTATTAGAAATTTTTTTTAGAAAAATAAAGTTTTAGAAAACTTATCATTAGAAAAACTTTTTTAGAAAAAGTGACCTCCTACCCAGAAGGCGTTTTAGGCTACGTGACTTTCGTCAATTTCCGGGAACATTTTAAATTCATTTAATAATCTTTGTGGTGGGCGTAGAAAAATTTGGCTAATATATATTTAAATTGGTGAGAAAATTTCGCATCAATTACATCATTAATCTTCGAGAAACAAATTTCATGCATATTCCCCATTACAGTTCTCGTACCAGGGCGATGCGTTCGTCAGCGGAGAGCTCTGAGAAGGTAGATCGGGCCACTTCCATCTTGGAAGACATTACAGGTGGGTTGCTTGTGGGTGACCTCTCTCTCTCTCTTTCCCTCCTGGTCAGTTCACAAGGCAGGAGCGGTGGGATGGAGTCGGATCACGTGACTTCTCCACGAGATCAAGCCCTGTGAAAGGAGGGGATGGGGGAGT
This sequence comes from Platycnemis pennipes, assembly GCA_933228895.1. NCBI lineage: Eukaryota > Metazoa > Arthropoda > Insecta > Odonata > Platycnemididae > Platycnemis > Platycnemis pennipes. The sequence goes on along the minus strand of OW121855.1, from coordinate 112,164,086 downwards.
TTACTCGGAACCGAAATCGCAATTTTGCACACGAAATCGTTAGATGGAAAAGAAAAATGAATTTTAGTTAAAAAAAATAATCTTACCAGAGCCATTCACTCATAAATCAAAAATGTATACAAGCAAAAGGTGACGCTCACCTGGAGCTAATTACTGAGACTATTATTTCAAATATCAACGACCGTAACTGCAATGGGGGCGTTTACTCGGAACCAAAATCGCAATTTTGTACACGAAATCGTTAGATGGAAACGAAAAAAGAATTTTTGTTAAAATAAATTAATCTTCTAACCACAACCATTCACTCTTAAATAAAAAAATTGAAATTAGCAAAAGGTGACGCTGAACGAAAAAGCTGCTTTGATATTATTGACGTCATTTTCCTCCCGTCCTTGACTGCTTTTAGGGGAAGGGAAGGGAGTGTAGGGGGGTTCTTGGAAGGTCTGCTCGCACAGATGCTGTCGCAACTGCTCCTATTGGCAGAGTCAGCTATGTACTTCCCATTTCGAATAGGCAAAGAAGCTTCGTGGGCTCAGTTGTGATTTGACCGAGTCGATTTATGTCAGAGGTTGCACCACGCCCACTTTTCCGAAAGGGTTAAAAAATCATTTTTTTCGCCGCTTATAACTCGAGAAATAATTGACGGATCAAAAAATGGAAACATACTGGTCCTTTTATTTTACAAGCCATATCAGATTCGGCAATAAAGCAAAATGGTAAACGGCCCCATTCAGAGTTAAAATTAAACTGCGGTCAGGTCTGAGCTACCTGACAGTGACGCGTTAGGGGTCGTCGTCTATTAGTGTTCTTTAAATAGTAGTGGACAGTACAGCCTGTGCATTTTGATATGATCTCCCATGTATCTATGGTCACCCCTAGTTAACGGCTATACCTCGTATCGTAGTGCTCCTATATCTAACAAATGCCATGCTGGCCTTAATCAGGTTGCATTGCATGTGGTGAAAGATAATTATAGATGTACTACTTGCATTGAACTATTTACTACAGTGCGCCTGTATGGAAAAATGTCCTCCAGCAAAAATGAATGGATTTAATTAACATTGCAATGAGGTATGAGTGATTTAGTAACACGATCCGAAGGCTAGCGGGAATCAATCAGTGAAACAATACGTGACCATCGATGCTCACACAATGGTCACTAAAAGCCAGACAGTTGGCGAAACCCGCAAGGATGAGGATTAAAATGCATTTCCACCCACCTCTCCAAATCCGAGAAATTCCTCCTCGAGAAATGATGGAAGGAGGCCTCAAGACGCCAATACGCGAGTGGGATGTCCGAGGCGAGGGAGCTTGTTGACTCGGCACACCTTTGCCACGGCGACGGTCACCCCAGCGACAGAGACTCGCCGAAATTCCCGAAACGATAGAAGGGGCAATCGAGTCCACCCGCACTGTGACTCTCCTCCTCGGGGAACCTTCCGGAAGAAGACTGAGAGAAATGACGCGTGACGCGCGAGCGTGCATCTGTGTACTATCTCGTTCCACTCTCGATCTCGCTCGCACGCTCTTTCGAGGTCACCAGTTATCGCCAACCCAGACTACGTCTCCCACACTGTCTCAAGGAAAGGCGTCGCACTCCCCTCCCTCCCCACCTTCTCGGCAGCTGTCGCCTTGTAAGAAAGAGGTTTTGCGAGGATTCAGGATGTTTCCGGCTGGCGATCTCCTCACCCCGCACGCCGACGACTCCCGTACATATTGGCAGCTCTCTCCACCTCGGGTCGAATAGCTAGCGGAACTGGTTATTTTGGAGATATGGTACGTTACGAGTTACATTTTGGACGTTATTTTATAGTGACAGTAGAGAATAGCAATTTTCATAGCATGTTGGGTTTCATTCAAATCAAATTTGGGTTTATACTAATTTATAACAGTGTATAAAGAAGTATGAAATATATAAGGAGTTATTAATAAACTTATTATAAAATTAGTGAGAAAATAATTATTGAGAAAAATAATTATAGTAAAAATATACGAGTGTATGAAAAGTATAAGAACCTATACTGATAAAATTTATAAGAAAATTTATAGTTTATGAGAAAATTACTATTGTAGTTTATAAGAAAATTACAATTTTAGTTTATAAGAAGGTTTATAGTTTATAAGAAATTTACTTCCTACAATAGTTTGCAAGGTATTTACTAGTATAGTATATAAGAAATTTACAATTATACTATATTATTTTCTTAATATTTGTGTTCGTTATTTTATTATATATTATATAAAAAATTCACTATTATAGTAAATTTCTTATACCTTTCCAGCAACTATTAATACACATACATACAAAGAACCATTAGGGAGGCTTATTATAGATGATGATTAGTAAATAAAGCAAACAAGTATTTTCATTCAAGCAAAAATACTATCACCTCCTTTCGACTCCTTCGGAATTTTTTCCCTGCTAATGGTGGTATTGTGATGGCACTTTGAAAAATAAAATATTTAATACTATATTCTGATAATGATTATTATTATCTCTTTTTCTGGTTTCAATTGTTTTCCTTCCTCTTTCCGAACCATTTTTCCCTTGCCTTGTGCCTCTATTCTGGAAGAAATATCACATGATTTGTTAAGTTTTTTTCGGGTCCTCTACCGTGATACATATTGCGTCCATTTCTGCCGGCGCGGCGTTTCGATCCCCGACTCGGTCATATATAATTTATGCTTTGATTTCATTTTAGTTTGCACGATATCACGTCAGACTGTGAAGTGCCTTCAACCCAACACAACTACTATATACACGTATTCCAAACATAGCATGTTTATCAGTCTTCATCCACATCTACGTAATACCCTGCGAGCCACCACTAGGGTGTGTGGCAATGGGTGAAGATCACCAAACATGCGCAATTGACACACCACTAGGATATTTAATGGAGACATACTAGATTATAGGGTCACAAGCAGCCAGACGGCCTGTATCCACATAATAAGAATTGACCTATTTGACTCAAAGTAGAGATGTTAGTACGTTAACTATAGAAGCGAAAATACTGTTAAGATTCTGAATATGGCCCTAATATCGGTATAGGTAGCCTGTATGGTAGGGTGTTACACTTTGGTTCGCCAGTTACACCAGTTGCCATCACTCAACGTTTTGATGGTTTGATGTGTTCTTTGTAGATTCATAAATAGATACAAAAAAGTTTATGATAGCTTTTTCTATTCGCCTATGACAAGTAGGCCTCTATCGAAGGGACAATTCATCAAAAAGAGGGTAGTATGTTTTACATAATCGGAGGTGAATCATGGTTGATTTTAGATGGAGTTCTCGAAAAGGAAATAACTTTTTTAAGCAATGAAATGGCAAAAATGCGTTGAAAGCTGACTTCAAAGGTCAACACATAGGCTTATTCGGAAGTAAATGGATATTACCGTTTAATAACGCATTTAAACTATAAGACGTTAGACTTTAATAGCTTTTAAGAGCGCGGGAAGAATGGTGTCACATACCTATCGGAGGACTGAAGGGAGGATAACAGAAAAAAGCTTCATTATTGGTCGACTTCATCAATTATGCCATGCTAACGATTGATGAAATAAACCAATTAAATCAATTTATTAACTTTACAATGGGCTATTCTTACTTTAGAGTTTGGTGTGAAAAGAGTTAATTCGAGGTTTTCAGTTCATCTTCGGCTTTTGTGCACTTCGGTTTCAAGTCTTTCGTATTAGTTTCCAATTTAGCTCTTGTTAGGTGCAAGGTGTGAGTCTATATCGAGCGAGTGAGGTTCTGTTCCGTGGAAGCAATGCATGTCGCGTGTTGATATTGAGGATATTCGAATTGTTGGACGCAAAGCGAGTGTGTTCTGAATCACCCAAGGAAGACATGAGTCTACTGCGTAGAACGCAGGCGTCATTCGCAAGTTGAAGTTCCGAGGCCTCTTATAATGTGTAACCGTTGCTGGAGGTAACTATCTGCTGAAAATATTTCCTATTTTTCCATTTTGCGTTTTTTTTCAAAGTGTAACATATGCCCGATTTTCTCGTGCGGTCTCGTTGAGTGAAGTTTAAAGAGGTATTTTTTAGTAGTGATACGAATGATGATTCGGATGTGATTCACAAAAAATCCTGCCGTTGTCCTAAGTTTAATGTTGACCTCTATTGAAATCACACATCTTTAGATCCGAGGGTTGATTAGGTTGAATTCTTTACTCTCCAAAAGTCTTTTCAGCATACTTTTAACATGAAATTTGATATCAAACTCTTCAAATAGGTAATATTACTTTGTGCACACTTGAAAAAAGCCCTTGATAGGCAAACTTGCCGACATCCGGGTAATAGACATAAGGCATGTTCTTCTCACTTGTTAGCTGTTCAATGTTACTGCTTTTTCCCACATTAGAATCGCCCCGCAAATAAAACTGTTCCTTTTTATGAGTTTCATTTCCCGAGGACCTGTTCCACCACATTGCTACCTGGGTGCTCATCCAAAATATGAAGAATCTAACCTACGCAAATTTGCTTTCAATTCTTTCTTAGATTTGCATTCGTGAAAATAATTTTTCAAAAACCGATAAATACATTTGTGTTCCACAACAAAAGGAACCATAAAGCGAAATTCAGATGTCGTTGGAGCCCATTCATAAAATTCTATAATTAATGCTTAACTTACTTGTGGAAATATTATTGATCAGGAAATGATTCTCATGTTCATAAAATGAATCGTATCGTTGAAAGATGTAGTATAGCAGTAGTCGGCTCCATTTTACTCGTTGGGACGTCAAGTTCCGAAATACCGCTTTGTTGCTTTCAACTCTTTCTAATTCAAATTTAATACAATATAAAAAATAACGATTAATGCATTCTGTGTGCATTTCAGAATTTTATACCAGCCCATGAAATGGTGTAATCATTTTTATCAGAAGCGTTTTTCTCTGCCCTGGGTGATTATATAAATAATCTATTAATTGCGTTGCAATCCTTAGATGTGAGAACGTAATTTAATGAACTCATTTTATTACAGTACTAGGTGAAAGTGCCCGTTGAAATTCAACGGGAGGGAGAAATACAATAATTAAAAATTTTATTGAGAAATTTCAACATTTTTCATATTTAGGGGCGAAAAGAAACTTGTGTTATGTGGTTAGCTATGGCTCCAAATCACTGTCGGAACCATAAGTACAATTTAAACCAATGTAAACATATAATTACTTCCTGAACTCACCTGGGCGTTTGCAAAAATAAGAGGGGATCGGGTTGGTGTCGTGGCTAGAGTACTGGCCTCCCATCCCGAGGGCTTGGGTTCGATTCCCAGCAGTGGCGGATTTTTCAGTGGAAAACCGGTCCCCACTTGTGTGCTTAGTGGGGGGCATTTCAGGTTCAGTACTCCGTCCGTCGGATGGGACGTTAAGCCTTAGTCCCCTTGGAGCCTGTCGTTAAGAGTAGGCTAATGCCGATGCCGGATATTTCACCACCCTTCCTCCATTACCTTAAATATTCCTACCATTACCCAACTACCCACTTATCCAAAAAATGGCGCAAGTGACCTCAGCTGTCGGTCGCCTCCCTTGAATAACCAACCAACCGACGAAAATAAGAGTTTTTTTTAAAGAAAATTTCAGGCCAGAAGAAGTAAAGGAGGTTGGAAGGGAGGATGCATTAGAATTGTCTGTTGACAATGAGGCGGTATATATGAGTATACTATATGTAAGACATGGGTTTATTTGATTTTCACATATTTTTCTTACCGTTCTGTCTATTGACTGAATGTGCTATAAAAGTAATACACTCCAATAATGCTAGATTATCGTCCTCATTTGCAAATTAATCATTTTCTCTCTTTCTGCTATACACTCATACTAATTTGCCTCTGAATGCTACTTCGTAAGTGATGGTGATCGTAAATCACTCGTGTTGACACCTGAATTGCTGTGAGAACGTTTGATGTGCAGCATTTCTACAACACGCGATATCGCAATTAAACCGACTGCCAGTTGGCTCAGACGGTTTCGTCAGTCTAACAATTAGTTGAGCTGAAAATAATGTTTTGGTTGCTGCCAAAATTGGTTGATTTCATTTATGCAATTCGGATGAGAATTGGGAATATGCATGAAATTTGTTTATCGTGTTTTAGTGATGTACTTGATGCGAAATTTTCTCACGTATTCAAATATATAAGTTAACATTCTCTATGCCAATAACAAAGATTATTAGACACTGTTAAAATGTTTCCGAAAATTAACGAAAGTCACGTGACCTGAAACGCCATCTAATGTCTCTGTACGGTAGAAGTTCCGTATTGCAACGGAAACAAATGTTTATTTTTTAATAAAACGAAGCAAAAATCAGCGAATATGGTGGAAAAATCAACCTCTGCTACGAATTCCTGTATCCTTCACTGTCAATCTCTCCTCACTAAGGCATTTGAATGCAGAATCGGATTTATTGCGCCTATTAACTGGTACTTCGTCGCTTAGAGTTAGCGACCGCTAACTTTAGCGAATGCTATGATTCATCCAGATTACGGTTCTGGATGAATTAGCAACCGCTAAGGTTTGGGAAGATTGGGGAAATTTGGGAAGATTGGGACCGCTAACTTTAGCGAATGCTATGATTCATCCAGATTACGGTTCTGGATGAATTGGCAGCCGCTAAGGTTTGGGAAGATTCGGGAAATTACCAATAAATGCTAAGAATTCAGTTTCGTCATTCACATCAAACAATAAAATGAGCCGTAATAAAACTATAACGAATTTCTATAACATAGTTACCGCGAGAATTGAGCAACAAAGAACTGTATGGAGTTGGCCGTTTTACAAATAACTAAGCTTACTATTGTCAAAAGCTATTTTTACAATTTGTGTTACTTGAAAAATATTGGCTCCATTTTTTTTCAACTTCACAACTCTTGTTTGTCTGTCCTTCCAAGTGAAATCTTATGAGTGAATTTTCACCCTCTTCCTCTTGTTCAATCGGCTTGAAATTTTGCATTGATTGATGAGGATGCAATATTTTACCATAATAATATGTAGTAATTAAGGAAAAATGAAATTTTGATTGAATTATTTTTCGAGGTGGGGAAAAATTTCTGCTTTAAGCTCTGTATAAATTACAAACTTTATCATACATTATGGTTCAGCGATTAGTCTGTAAGTTGGTGTGATTAACCATCAATTGGAGGAGTTGAAGCTGGAAGGGGAATCATAAAAAATGTTTTTAGTCCCTAAATTTTTTTTATTCTAGATTTAAAGCATTTTATTTATTATTTTCGGCGATTCTTATCGAGAAATATTTTTTGTCTTGTTTGGAATTATTATTACAAATAATAGTTGAAATATGTGTCAGCGAATCTAGGTAAATAGTTTTCAATCATACTGTCTTTGAATTGTATTTTGCACCTTATTTCTCTTAAAGATTATTGAATTATATTAAAAATTCATCATAAAGCAACTATTGTTAGGGAAATTGTTTTATTTAAACCGGAAGTGTGCTAAATTTTAAGCAGTTTTCTATATTTCTTAATGAATAAAATATAAAAACTAAATTGTGTAAAAAATACTTGTTGAAATCCTCGAATTTATTTTAGAAGTGCAATAAAATGTTAAAAATTAATTTTATCTTACCGATGTATTTAAAATTGACAAATTCGGAGATAAAAATGAAATCGTTAGCACAATTCAAGATAATTTTAAATCAAACAGTACGATTAAACTGTAAAATTGTTTCCGACAAATTGAAGTATCATTAAGTATATTCAATTTTTAACTTTTTAGTGCACTTTTAAAATATAACAGAGTCTCTTAAAAAGTATTTTTTCATAAATATTATACTCTTAATATTAGCGGTATCCATTTATAGCACAATAATCGGCAAACAAGATTCTGTTTACGTTAGTTCCCACGGTTGACACGACATGCGGAAGAATCTTCAAGAGGATCAAACCTCTCAAGCTTCTCCAAGACTCGTTTGTTTGCATCTGCAGTTATTTTTTCTACCCCGCTGTTAGATGCTTTTAACCTTCAGCCATTACATAATCTAGAGTTGAACGCTGCATCAAAATGGCGCCTCGTTAGGTTATTTTTCTCTCCCATCCTTATCTCTTCCATTATGAATATTATTTTAAACGTTCACTACTAGCTAAATATCCTGCAAGCCACGTGCAGGGTGTGTGATGGGGTTGAAATAGCTACGTAAACATGATGTATTTATGTGCAATTCTAGATTATTATTAATTCATCAGAAAACCCGTGCTAAAATTTCAAACAATCAATCTCCCCTACCAAATAATAATTAAGTGCAATGTTGGGTTGTTGACATAAAATATTTATTGAGCTAAATATGAATAATATAAAACACTGCTGTTTAAAGTGGACGTATTTACAACTTACAATACCATTTTAGTTATATAGCTGGTATCCTGCCGACCATAAACATTTTTCATCCATTATTTATTTTCAATAGCTCCGTGGTGGAGTTTAAGTTTCGACGATAAACATTAAAAAAAACTAAATTATGAACAAATTATGTTCTTGAACGCTAAGTATGAGATTTATGAAGTTGATACAAAATCGTGCTCAATGATACCTTATTCATTGCTATAGGATTTGTATAAGTTAAGATATTCATTACAGGATTTAATTACGTAACTAATAAATATTTTATAGGATACTTATTAAACATTTTGATTACCTAATGATCAGGTTATGCAAGTAAACGTTTAAAAATAGCATAAATATAGATTGTACCTATCAATAATTAATGATCGTATGCGTGATTTAAATGGTTAAGATATTTAAAATCGTTGAAATTAATTGGTTTAGTCATATTTTGATTGTCATTCATAAGGTAAAGAATAGAACAGCATGGTAGGTATTAATGGAGTATTGTTGGAATTATTTGTATCCCCAGATTTATTTTTATCTAAACAATCGACCTAGTAAAGGTCGATTCGGGAGGGAATTTCAATACCGATGAGAAGATATGGTTGTGGCTAGATAATGTGGGTCACGGGAAATGACTCTTCTGCCGGTCGGGATGAATGAAATCGGGTAATGGCGGCAGGCAGGTAGCTAGCGAGGGCATTCCTCGGATATGACGTAACAGTGGGGAAGGGGGAAGGGAATTCCTGTCTTATTAACGTTCCACCCCTCCCTCACAACATCTCCTCAATGCAGTCTTCCGGACGAGGTGGTCCCGTCCTCGACTCTCCGCCGGAGGACACCCCACTCTCTCCCTGCCCCTTCTGGTGTGCTGTGAGGAAGGTAGTAAAAAAAATGAAGGCGTCTCCTCGTGTGGGACTTCAAAGGGATGGCGCGCCCGCCTCGCTCTTTCCTTAACTGGTGACTTAATTATATCGCGAGTCCTCTACCACCCACTCCCGTTTGGTTCGCGAGACGTAGGTACGAACAGGGCCGGGAATAGGGCCGTCATCGTCTCCTCAGCCTTCTCTCGGCGCCATTAGACCGACTCCGCCGACGTGGCAACGTCGCGATTCCCTCGAAAATTTGCGGACGCATTGCCGGAGAGAGGAAATTATCGCGATGCGTTGCTTAGCGACACTTTTGAGCGCGGAATTCCATTCGGATAACGTGATTCATTTTATCGATCTGTTCGCGGAGAAATTATTTCAGAGCTGATTGCAAGAAATGCATATAATCCTTGGTTTACACGTGGTACCTATACTACATTAACCTAGTACCTTTAAAGCTGTCACGTGTGTACATTGTAGGGGGACACACCACCATTATCAACGAGTCCTGATGTTAGTAGCTGCACTACCTGTTTCAATTTTGGTCCAACTACGCTAACCAAGCCAACAAGATCACTTCACGCGCAGCACAACCTTCATTATTACACTAACATCATACTAGATGGACTATTTTTAGTGTTACCACAGAGGTAACAAATGGAGAATACTGCATTTAGAAATAGTGTTACACTTCCTTGGAAATTTTAGGAAGAATCGCAATAAATTCTCTCCGAATAATTTTTCTCCACAAGCTGTGTAAGAATCATCTAATCTGCGTCTACATATCACTCTGAAAGTTTCTACAACAGTTTGTGATATCAGATGCTTCCACTTACTAAATTCAAACTGGAAACAAACTGCTCAAGTGATGTAGCTTATAATATCAAGATACCCTCATGCCGGGCAAAAACTGCCTAAAAAGTCAAGATATAAAGTGTAAAAAAAATTCAACGCATATTGTGTAAATATAATGAATTTCACTCATGCAAACAGAAAATATTACAGTTTATGTAACACTTTCTTCAATCTCTGAGTAGACTGTCATTTTATTTTCCTTGTACATCCCATTTCTTCCAAAATATATCACCGTAAATGAGTCGTTCAGCAAGATGACGGTAAAGCTATTCGGTGTCATTTTATTATTATCCGTCAACGCACATGCATAATACTGGCATATGCTCATGTAATTTTCAATAGTTATCACCTTTAGGACTTAAAGATTTTGTTTCTAATTTATATCCTCTTCGAACTTGAAAAATGCCCTTCACAATGAACAAAAATTTCTAACCCCTTTTGAGCACATACGGGACAACTGAAATTATATTTTGAATAACATTTTTACAATAATTATTTTTATTGAAATATTTATAGTCCAAATATGGGTACAGCACAGAAAAATATTTGATGATCGTTTGAATAATAGTGAAGTATCACCTAAGTATTAATATTCTGTACATGGGCAGAAAAAAATGTAACGCGGACAAGGGATAAATATATGACATATAGTTCACTTTATTTGTGGCCGCCATATGGATATGTAAATAACGAAAGCTAAAAGAGATAACAATAGTGTATGATACTGGCGCTTTCAAGACAGAAAATTCAAAATTAGATACTTTCACAGAAGGGTACGAAAGTATCTATAATATTCTAGCTATATTTAAGCTAATCAAACTAACAGCGTTATATTACATGCTTGCTATTTTTATCTTTAAGAAATTAAAGTATAGACTAGGATAATTATTACTAATTTTTTATTCATGATATTTAGTGCATGTTTGGTGAGAACTCACCCACTGCAACACACCTTTATGGTTGCCTGCAGGGTATTATGTAGATGTAGAAGTAGACGTATAACCGGTTGCCTACACAGAAAAAAATTTGATTGAATTTATCATATTTTGAGAAATTATATCAAAAAGTTCATTTCATATGGAGAATTGCACAGTTATTTCTATCAAGACTGTTTGGTAAAAAAAATTGGTGAAAATTATCAAAAGTACGATAAAATTTATCAAGAAAAACTAGCCTTCTTCGGTAAATTTTACCACACTTGTTCGGTATTCTGGAGGGTAGGTATGATTAAATTTATCGATCAAAATTTATCATTTTTCATTTGTTTTACCAAACTATTTTATAGTCAAGAAAGATATTACGGTTAAATTAATGAACAGAATAGTCATCGTGATTTATCGCACCTAATTAATGTCTAAACTAATCAAACATATTTAATGTTCACACATTATCAAATTTGAAGCAGAGAAAGGCAATTAAATTTTATGAAATTATTATAATATAAGATACCAACCATTAATAACCTAAGAAAGACTCCGCCAAGTCCGGGGAACCTCAAGACTTCAGCAGGCTTCGCTGCTATTCTTCCATCGTTCACAGATTCGATGACTCCGAACAAACACACAACACATGCAGAAAATCCACGTGGTTCACAGAGTAGACTGCAAGGCTTGCTTCTGATACATCGGATATCATAAACTCAAACAAGATGTTGGATGAGGCATTTAATTTTAATAGGATAAGTAATAGTCTGCCCGAATATCTATTGTAATGTAAACGATACCAATTCCAATTCATGCTCTCGCAAAGAGTCTAGTTCCAACTAAATGGATTGGGCAGCCACTGATATTGTTAACCCATTCTGCAGAGCAGTATTTCCGAAGCGCAAGGCTCCGTTTCTATAAACAATGCAACAATAGACACATTTCTGTAAACGGCGCGACTATCATGAAAGATAGTAAAATCCATCAAACAGAATCTCGAAGAGTCAGATGTTCTTAATCAAACGCTATGTCGGGTCTTGGAATTTACCGAAAGGTTGGTGAAGATTATCAAACTCTTACGACTATCCGATTCGGTAACTATAGCCGAAATGATTCGTGTTTTCAAGTCAATTCTTAACAACAGACATTTTTAATAATCGGGTTCAAAATCGTTCAATAAATTTTATCTATCGCACGGTTATTTTCATTGCAAATGTAATAATTTTAATCAAAAAGTGTTTTATCAAACACGTTCGATTGTTCGTATCTGGCAAATTTTTTTATTCCGTGTACATATGGGGACAAGGTGACTGAAGATGATATCACTCATGACACAATAATTAAGTTCAGAGAAAATTAATTTTCCTTCTATAATTCACCATTCATTTGCTGCAAGACAGTACTTTCTTGAAAATTGTATCATTTGTCTCATGTATTTTTTTCTGGGCGCTGCAGCGCTGTAAGTAAACAGCGCGCTGTTTACTTACATGCCTGCGTGTGTTGAATTTCTCAAGAGTGTTTTGCTCTTCCATAATATAGGCCCGAGTTCGAACCCCATCGGTGTAAGAGATTTTTCATTGGTACGAGTATACCGGCCCCTAAATAGGTGCTGTGCGGAGAACCTTTTAAGTTCAGTATTCTTCCCCTCAGATGGGGCGTTAAACCGTGGCTCATCTGGCCTATTTAGTTAACTGTAGGTTAAAGATTACGTCGGCTGTCTCTCAGCCCTAACCCCGATCCCTGAAAATTTTCTAGCTATACCCTTTTACCCTCCTGCCCTAAATGGTGCGAATAATCCTCAGTCATCTGTCTCATGTCACGAACAATTACTTCGACTTACATATTAGCCTGGTATCTACTGTAAGTTAAACTGAGTAATTGCGGTAAATTTATTTCTAAGCTTTTATTTCGTAACCTCTTCTTTAGGCTTCATTCTGGTAAAGTACACTATTTGGCCGTGTGGCCAATTTCCTTCTACTTTCTTGCATCTATGGTTATTCCGCCTCCTACTGCTCCATTGCTACTTAAAGGTGACTAATGGTTTCTGGCTTAACAATGTCGAACTTATCCATATCGGAAAAATCATAGGAGCTCCTTGGTTCATAAGAAATAAGGACATACGAAAGGGCATCAAACTTTCAGCACTTCTATATGAACTCAAAGCAGCCCTTAACATATTCGAAGACAGTTTTGCTCCAGCCGATAACGAGCTACTGATGCATCTATGGGACTATGTCCCCTCTGAGGAATTTAGACTCAAACAAACTAAATATGCATCTACATCTACGTCTACACTATAGCCTGCAAGCCACCGCGAGGGTGTGTGGCAGGGGGTGAAGATCACCAAGCATGAACTACTAACATGCAAACAAGCAACTATAGGGTCTCATACAACTAGATTGTTAGTATCTATAGTATTTAAGGGGTTAATACATGCATCATGCACTACATAGTACTCTAGAATATTTCCCCTACCTATCCCTTTCCTATGCTGCCTATTCTGTTCTCTTATAGTACGGGGGAAAAATGCCATTTTGAATATATCAGTTAAACAATCTATCTCTCTAATCTTATTTAACTGGTCGAATCTAGCATAATACGCTGGTGTTTTAAATATGTGCCTGACCTCTTAAGTAAAGCTATCCGATTGAAATGTCTCTAATAGATTTAATCTGTACTTTAACCTACACCTACATCTACACGATACCCTGCAAGCCACCGCGAGGGTGTGTGGCAGGGGGTGAAGATCACCAATATGTCCTTCTCTCATTCTATATACCCATCCTGGATTGATTTATCTTTCTGCCATGTTGTGACTCAACCAGAAAAATGTCAGCCAGTAACAAAAATTAAGAATCTCCGGGTGGGCAGCCTCCAGCTGGGAACTAGGAAAAAGAAAACCGCCTTCAAATATTTGGGGGGGGGGGGCGTGGCACCTATTCTCGTAATAATATTACCTGGTTTTAGAATAGTATTGAAGAGTTGGGGGGGGGGGAGGCGTTGCATTGTTTACCCGCACTCGTTTCGAAAAACAAAAGAAAAGAAGCAAGCGTGGAAGGGACCTCGAACGACCCTATCGTATCCCGTCTTCTTCCAAAGAGAATAAGATAAAAAGGAATGCGTAGGAGTGGAAGGAAGAAAAAGCAGAGCGAAGAAATGCCTTAAATTCTCCAGTGGAAGGAGAGGTAGAAGACGTCTTTGTTTTGTCTTCCCCCTCTCTTAGCATTTTTTGCCGCGAGACCCCTGCTAAGCCGCCGCAAACCACGCTCGCACCCTGGAGCCTCAACTTCGAACATCAAGGGCGTTCCGAAGATTCCTGCAAGTCCCACAAAAAGCAAATTCCCCCCGGTCCTTGGGATGTCTAAGGGGATCCTCTCTCTCTCTCTCTCTCTGTCCATGTCCATGTCCCGCAGACCACTTCCTATTCCACAGGAACGACAAGGGTGTGTCTTAGCGCAAGTGGATTCGAAAGAAAGGAATCCTATGGAAAAGCCAATGCTCCACGTTTATAGGTTTCTTTTGCACGTTTCTTTGGTGGAAATAACACAACTGAAATAACACCGTTTTGTATGTACAATGACGCTCAACCTTAATTCCTAATATGACAACACTCTGAAAGAAAAAAATGGGTGTCCTTAGGACCACACGGGAGATCACACCAATCTTTCAGTCACCAAATCTAATGGAAAATTTTTCAAACTATCTGGAAATGGGGGTTATTTGAAACCATTATATCTACATCTACATCTACACGATACCCTGCAAGCCACCACGAGGGTGTGTGGCAGTGGGTGAATATCACCAAGCATGCACTACTAACATGCAAACTAGCAACTAAAGTGTCTCATGCAACTAGGTTGTTAGTATCTATAGTATTTGAGGGGTTAATACATGCATCATGCACTACAGAATACTCTAAAGTATTTTGTAGTGCATAATACTCTAAAGTAAAATACTCTAATATACTGATAGTTATGGGGTATTACTTTTGTGAATGCTTGTGATACAGGTTGCACATATCTGAAATTCCGATTTCTGAACCGGAACAATTTTCCTGATTAATATTACGCTTTTTGTAATGTCAATATTGGTAAATAATTGTAAATCATTTTGAAACCAAAGCCTATCACAAACATCGCAAGCATGTCCAAATTCATTATTAATTAATTGATTTATAAACTCTTAATGTGCCGAATAATGTGTTGAGAATGAGCTGTACATTATTTGCTGTTTTGGTTGTGCTTGTATTAGAGGTTCGTTAATATTATTTTCATTTGACATGTATTTCTATTTCCACCGTTGAACAGAATCGTGCACAGCATTATCAACATTTGAATTTGACTCGCCCCGATCCTCCCCTCCATCAATCTGCATAGCCGGAATATGAAGATCTGGAGATGGTCCACCACTTTCAGAATTAGGATAGGTAATGTCTTTCGGCGGTATAAATGGCACCTCTCTCGTAGGACCTGCTATTTGCGAACAATGGATTATACGATCTCTCTTGGGAATGAATGATAGTTTTTTGGAGGGCCCCGCTATTTGGCAATCAGTCATTTCCATAGTTTGTAGCAAATCATCGGTCCCTTGTCTCTCCCTGTAATTTTAGGAACGAATTTCATCTAGGCTCTTTCTATGAGCAGCATCTTCATTTCCAACACAATATATATTCTCGACATCAGCTTTTTTCTTAGCACAATAATTTCTGGCATATTCGGCTTTTTTCCTCTTGTTTTCCGCTTCCTGTGCACTCTGATGAATACATTCTTTCTTTCTTGCGCGGTAAATTCTGGCATATTCAGCATTTTTTCTCTTCCGATCCATGTTAGTTTTTTCTAATTCGGGATCAGCGTCATTTCTTCCCAATTCTTTCGTTTTAGCGCGATAATTTCCGTCATCTTCGGCATTCTTCCTCCTTCTTTCATCTCCCTGTCCTTCCGCTAAATTATTCAATTGTAAAATCTCACCCAAGGCGTATGTTGTTTCATTACCCTTTTGATCTTCTTGCCGCTCTCTTCCACTTTCTGCATTTTCTAACAATGAGAATTTAACACATGTTGCGTTGCCTTCATGACGTTTGTCCATGTTTCCGTGCCTACAAAAGAATTCCAAATTAATAACATTTCTCGATATAGCAGATCAGGTTCGTAGGTCAAATTTCAGAAAGAAATTCTCATTTTCCCCCGCAACTTTGCGGGAAGAAAAAACTTTTTGACAATATCGGAACAAAATCTGAAAGAAATTGTCAAGAACTGTTCCCAAAAAATTTCTCAAAAAAAAGCTCCACCACTAGGAATAAATCTTGTGACCTTCGGTACGTGGGACGACGACTCTAACCACTACGCCATCGTACTCTCTTAAAGAGTAAGCGTATTCATGAGTTTAATTTCGGAATGCTGAGCGGGGCCCCGGAAAGAAGAATCTGACGGTACGTGACGCGAGTTTGCTCTTTTTCCCCCATGCCAAAAGTGCCCAACGGGCCGAAAGAAGTTTACACTTCAACAAGAAATCGTCTATAATAACAGTCTTCAAGATGAAGTTCCTTGAAAACTTACTATTGCTGGACTCTACACGTGGGGTTGTAATTTCCTCGCACGGTCAGTATTGAAATATCCTCATTTTTTCCTCAAGGTTATATTAGCCATATTAGGAATATTATCTATGTTAACTTTCTAGTAGAATTATAGCGATTTAAATTGGGTAAAAAACAATATTTCCCGGCTCACTACAACTCTGAATCGGGTATATTTTTCAAATCAATCTAAACTTAACAATTGAATGATGATGATTCATGCCCAAAAATATGGAATCATTTGGTAAGAAACCATAAAGACAAAAGTACATATACTGTGAAGGACGTGCAAAATCACCAATTAAAACAGGAATTAAAAGCAATACTATAAATAATAAATTTTATACTAGATGAGAAGTGTTTTTAGTATTCCCGGCTAAGCAAAAATGAATTAAAAATGAATTTCCTTGGAAGGAGCTAACAATGGATTGTAAATACAAGGAGAATGAATTTAGAGCGTAAAGATATGCGAAGGAATTAACTAAGATTAGAAAGACAAGAATACATAGTCAACCTTTGCTGATAGTTACAAGGCTCCACTTATGCTATTAGATTGACGAATGCTACGTCAACACGAAATAATAGAAGATTCTTGTACTCAGCAGGAGAACCAAGGACAAGTTTAATTTTAAATTGGAAAAAATTAAAATATTCATTGAAATAAGCTGAGTGATGCACGAAACAAGAATAGTCAGTAGATAAGATCAAACAGAGGACATTCCTCCGAAGGAAGAATCTACATCATCATCATGGGTCAACAATCCTAGGATTGGTTTGACGCAGCCTTCCACTCAATTTTTCAATCGACAACCTCTTCATATTGACTTAGCTCCTCTCTTTTACATCCTTCACAACTTGCTCCATATGCATCCTACGAGGCCTGCCTTTTCCATTCTTCCCGTTCACTTTTCCCTCGACGATTGTCTTCATCAGGCCATCGAGTCTTAAGATGTTGCCTATTAAGTTGTCCCGTCTTCTTTTTAAGGTTTTCAGTAGGCATCACTTCTCTGCCACTCTTCTTAATACTTCTTCGTTAGTCGCTTGATCGACCCATTTTATCTTCAGACTCTACATATAAGGGAAAATACAAGTGCGGTAGCGAGAAACAATTCATTAGAACTTAATATTCCTCGACGACATGTGAATGTTTTCTAGTCTAAACGTTTTGTAAATCACTTTCGGTTTTCTATATAATTACTTACAATTGCTTACAATACTATGTATTATACATAATAATAATATGTATTGCATTTTCAGATGAAGGTCATTTTGGCTGAAGTTTTAAAACTGTTACAAAACGGTCAAGCATTCTAAAAACTTTAGAATAGTATTATTTATTGGTTCCAATTTTTTCATGATGAGTATATTCCATGAAGTAAAACCCGAGATGGTTTCTTACATATGCAGTGGTAACAGTGCAGTGTATATGTAACGCCTTTTTTCGTGAGCAGAATAATTAGTATGAAGAAATATTTCTTGGGCTTGGCACCGGTTAATAGGCTCCATTACTGCCAACGTGGTCTACTACTATCAACGTGATCTCTCTATCTGTTTACTAGATCTTATAGAATAATTAGTAGTGGGCGTAAAAAGAAAAAAAAACAGTAGGTTACTTTAAGAAAAGGGTGAATTTTATCCAAAGAGAGCTTTATAGCTCACTGAGAATACAACTCATTGGTGATATGATGATGAGTACGAAAAATAGTATAAAAAATAATTACGTCAAATACCTGAGTTGTGGGAAAAGCAGAGGATGGCGGCTCTGAAAGGCATTGAAGAAGATGAGTAGTTTGAAAAATATTTTGAAAACTGAAATAAAATGCTGGTGAAGTGAATTCACCGAAATAGAGAGTACTTTGAATGCGACTAATGTTAATATCACGAAAACATCAATATGTACAGCAGGTTCAAATGAGGGGTTCCGGTTTTTTTTTGTACCCCCTCATGCAGGTTCCCATTCCATTTAACAGTCTTTCCACGTGCGATTAAAGAATTAATACGATGAGTGGGAGGTCAAATTAATTAAAATAACGTCACGTGATGGGTGTGACGCAATGTGACGTCATTTGGTTTTAAGGCATCAAAGTATTTATTTTCAGATCAGCGATTTCTCATTCAAAATGCGCAAAGAAGCGAGCAATATGATTATGGAGAAGCGAGATTGATTCAGTGTACCCAACTTGATTATTACGATTTTGAAATAATTGCTTTCAGTCATCGACCAGAATTAAATTTGAAATTAAATTTTCATAATTTAAAGCATTAATTATATTTTATATATGTGGTCCCAATATGTTATTGAATTTATTTTTGCTGGAATTAATTTCGGCTTTTCAAAATTAAACTCGTGGTAGTTTTCGATAAAAATAATTTGATAACACAATAAGTAGTGACCTGTGCAAATTTCGAATCAACTTGATCAATACCGTGCTGAAACATCGGATGGAGGTGGCCGTAGTAGTGACAAACTGCATTGCTTAAGGAGATTCAACCGAATTATGAAGTGGATGTCATCTTTGTGAAAATTTCTGGACACAATTTTTCGGCCCTTCTATCGATTGGCAATAAAATAATAAGACCTTTCCATCATATATTTGAGGAAAATAGACGTCGGAATTCAGCTATTTTTATACGTGGTTATACGGCAGGGCATGGCTCTTCCAGTAAAATTTGCAGATTAATAATGTAAAGAGATGTGTCGTTTTGACGAAAAACTAGGTAAGATAAGATGCACAATTTTATGTAGAATTTAGTATTGTGAAAAAGTGCTCGCCTTACAATACTTGTTTAATTGATATTAATAAATTTTGTTCGAAAAAGTGCAAATAAGCCTTAGTTACATGAGTGTGGCGCTACAATATGTTGCTATCATTGGCAACGGAACCTGTGACTGAGCCTGCTTACAAGCTTATTTGCTAACTTAATTACGGAATATACCTTACCAAGGTCCTTCTTATATTTTTTATGTAATTTAGATATTTCATTGGTAGGGCTGTGCGAGCAGGGGTTTTTTTAATTCGAGCGAGATCGAGCGAGAATTTGAAAAAATCTTGAATCTCGAGCGAGATCGAGCGAGATTGAAGCACACTGAAATTGCAGTAGAGACTTTTATCTATGCATGTACTAATTTTGTACTTACACAAACATAAGTTTAAGCTTAAGCATTACAGTAGTCTTCATTTTACATAACACCTTGGGACCCAAAGATGGGGTGTTATATAAAATCAAGATATGAGCGGATTTTGAAAAATATGCTAAGATTTCACAAGGTATGAGAACACAATGACATTGGAACTATTTTCACTACCAAGGGATCATTATTGCATACATATTACACTGTAAAAATTAAAACTATTTTACTTATGGTGGAGAGATAATTATATTTTACATCAAAATGTACAATAGAATTTCAGAACATGATCATCTAGCTTTTTGGCTGCTCAGGCAAAAGTACAGATTTAGCGTTTAAATATGTGGCAATCAAGTGTTAATCAAGGGTGTAAATAATTAGAAAATCATGCAAGTGGAAGAGTATGAACTGAACAGAGATAAAATTTGAAAATAAGGCAGTTTAAAAAAGTTATCCAAGATAATCAAATGAAAAAGTACACAACTCAAAGAAAGTTAAATAGCATTGCATAGAAAACAAATAAACTACCTGGGCAAAATGATAATGAAGAAAAACCCCTCTGAAAGTAAAATTTCATGTGCAGAATTAACTTTAAAAAAAATATTTTGTGATGTTTTTTTTGCACTTTTTATTACCATTTCATTTTGAGTGGATTACTTTTAAAATTTTTCTTTAATTATCTATAAAATCATCATCAACTTCGTGAAGTAATGGGAAATGATGCAAGGTATTTAATGGCTGGAGGATGTCTTCTTTTTTTGGGATGATGCCCTCATCACTTTCATCTTCTTCATCGTCACGCAGCACTTCATTTAAACTTGTGGCAATCAAGTGTAAATCAAATGCGTTTATGAAAAATCATAAGAGCCCGTTGAAATCTATCCGCGAAATAGCTACGCGTCGCACCAATGCATAGAAATGTCGGAACATTGTAGCACTTTTTCGCACTTGTTAGAAAGCTGTCAGTTCATCTGTTTCCATGAGGCAAATTCATTATTCTCATATTAAATTTCGTCTGTTAGATGGGATAACTAATAAATCCACGCAACATTTTGAACGGTAAAATTTCGTATTCCGCCCTTTCGCAGCGAACTTAACCGCGCCCACGCGTAGATTTTTCAATTGAAGCATAAGAATGTCATTAATAAATGGCGTAGATCTTTCCACGCAAGTGAACTAACGGCATGTCAACATCGCTTGCATGTCGCTGCTAAGCGAGATGCAAGCAAGCATAAAAAGTGTTGGCTGCAGAAGCCCCAAAATGTGACCCATTTCCTCCCCCACTAGTGGTGGCCACCTGGGTCGAAGCGAAACTGGGCGGGGGTAGACACTGATAAGGCGGAGAGATCTTCTCGGGTTACTTACTCCTCTTTCTCGCTGAATGAGTCACGCCCAGATGAATTTCGTCGTGACCAGGAATAAGAGACGAAGAACTCTTCTTGGGTGAAGGGGGTCCTCTGGGGAAAACCGGTTTAGTTGTGTCAATTATGTAGATCCGACTGAGGGATCGACCCTAAAAATGACAACTTTATCATTTCCCCGCCCCGCTCTTCGCTGGACCCTTCCGTGGCATGCGGACAGGGGTAATCTCCAATCTTTCGTCTCAGCATGGTAGATACTTTCACTGTGTGTCCGTGGTCAAGCATTTGTTTACATACTCGGTGGATATATAACGATAACAATAAGTATCACAATATTTGTAGCATGCTGGGAAAGTATGAACTCAGAGTTACATTTATAGTTTTTTTCTGTGCATTTCCACATTTTGAACGGAACTCTATTATAAAAAATTGTCGAGATTGTGTTGTGCGAAAAATTGTGTTCATTTTGCAAAAAGTTTGTTAATAATAACGGTAAAGTTCCGTTTAAAATGAATAAATGCAGAGCAGAACATTCGGTATGAACTGCTGGGCCTGTATTTTCATATTAGGCGGCAAATATTTTTAGTAAATGAGTAAACGAATAGTTGGCTGAGTGGGGATGGTACTGAGAAGAGGGTCGTTATCACCTCTGCCGAGTGATCGAGGAAAGGGTCCGGCTTCCCTGACTTGTGATACAAGATAAACGAGGAGTATGTCTGTGCGATTTCTTGCCAAGAGTGAGTTCCGTACGGAGAAATACAAGGATATGCTCACGGTACTAATGACAAGGGAAGCATTTTTCATTGCAAGGCTCCGGCGCGAAAGGGTACTTAAAAACAGCGCAGGTAGCATCTACGATAACATCAATTGTAATTGTCATTTATTAAAAATTGTAATTTCTTTGTCTTAAATTACAGTGTTAATTTACAGTTCGCTATCATTTTCATATTCCTTGGTTCTTCAATTCAATTTATTTTAATTTTTGGCTAACCCGAACCGTGTATCGAATTCCGCTTAAAGCTCTAGAATGGCAAATGACAGACAACGCAACCTATCAACCAACAGACCTATATACGTAGACATGGGGAAGGTAGTGAGTGAACATGTTTATACCGGAAAATTTTGTTGCCAAGCATTTAAGCGAGTTTTAGCCATCTGATACCATCAGTTGTGATGTTTTATATAATTCTACAATGTCACATATCTTCCCAATTGCCTCGGTTGTTGGCATCGGTCAAGGACAAACATTTACTTTATTCCGCTCAACAACGCGCGCAAGTGTCAAGACATGCGTGCTTATAGGCGACCCCAAGGCGAGCTTCATCTCGTCTCTCGGAAGTCGGAACAGCTGACAAGGGTTGCTATCTCAAGGTCATAAAGCAGCTTTGCGTGAGCATTCCGGGATTCCGGCGCATTTACCATTGCGTAAACAAGTAAACACCTTGAACCCATAACTTTTCGTGCTGAAAGATGGGAAAATAAAATAATAATATATATTCCATTAAAATGCAATGTATTGATTCGTAACGGCTGAAAGTCACAGTAGTACGGGATTAAATTGAAGATTTCCTTTAAAGATGGGCAAGAATAAGCGGATTTTTCTGTGACTTTTTTTTACTGATTGGGATTATGCTAGTTCTAGAAGTAGCCTACGTTCATACGTGCCTATTTTATGCGTCATTTACTAGTAGGTACCAGGCCTCCGATTACGAAATAGAGCAGGGACTCGGTTTATAGGCCCTACGCCGAGGCCTAGGGTCTCCTAACTTCTCGAGTCTAATCCTAGAACTAAGAGATATCTCTACATTTTATGGCATGACATCATGAAATTATCATGTAAAAGGAAGGGAATAAATATAAATTTACTACGTCGCATTATAACGGAAGACCCCGTAAAATTACGTCCACCACGACGGAGATCTCGAGACAAGCTCGAGACTCGTTTTTCGAGCGTATTGAGCTCGAAATCGAGCGAGATTCGAGCAGTACTTTTATCTCGCTCGAATCTCGAAAAGTCGAGACTCGCACAGCCCTATTCATTGGTTATTGGTATGGTGCAATTAATACCAATGCTTCCAAATGGTTGCAGCGTCATTGTTGCCAAACAGTTTTCAAAAATATCAATTTTAATTAAATTCAAAACAAAGAGTTGTATTTGCAAGGGAATAGTTTAAAACTAAGTAAGAAAATATTTAATCTATTTTAGAATAGTTATTAGCGGGATTGAGCATGTATTCTCACTTAGTGAATTAAACGTGGCAACAGCACGTCTGTCATGTTTCGAAGCGAAAATGAGTTAAAAGAGCTCGTAAAAAATAGAATGCAACTGCAACTCGCTATAAAATTAAAAGCATATTCATACAATTATTCTTTATGCGATATCACTGTACAGATGATTTTCCATTTAGCTGTTTTTCTGGATAGGTATTTGTTCATTAAATAACAGAGCTCTTTTACGGGATTTTGAATCGCAGAGTCACGGTGGAACCTCTTTAAACAGGCATTTTCTCGCGACAGAAAGCCCTGTTGGGGAGATCAGGACTCCTTGGAAAGGTGGCGGGAAAAGATTGGAATGTTAATGAGTGAGGGTAAGGGGGAGCATGGAAAATAGAGATTGCAGAAATATTGAGGAAAAGTGAATGGAACAACTTCGTGGGTACAATGAATTCACGACGAAGGTCGTTGAACGAGATTCACTATAAATACTCGAATTCGCCTGGATATCGTTACGAATTCTTACACTTCCGCGGGAAGTAAGTGGCAAAGGTAATTTATGAGTTTGCAAACGGTTGACATTGGTGAGAAGAAGATGAAAGAGATTGTCCCGATTACCGTACGTTCGGCGCACGGTGTGACCGACCAGCGTTATGCCTACACTCAAAAATATTTTTCTTTCTTAATTCAAATATATTACATCTGCTAAACTTTTTTAATTTGTAGAGAAGAGTTTTAGCTAAAACATATTATTATTATTATAAGTATTCTATCGGCGAAGGTAGGTTTAAATGGACATTTAATTCTTCCCACCCCCTAAATTTCACACGATGTCCCTCTTCAGCCCCTCATACCTCCTGCCACCCATCATTCCATCCAAGCTACCCGTTCTTCTCCTCCCTCTTCCCCGCTTACCCAACGCTCTTCCCTCAATCATCTCCTTCAAAACACATCCCCATTTTATTACCTTTTCCATCCACACCTTCTGCCTTCTCCTTATTTCATCTATCAAATTTCTTTCCCCTCCTACCAATTCTATCACTTCCTCGTTCGTCTTCCTTTCGACCCACTTTATTTTCTCCTACAACATATAAAAAAGCAAAAATCAAGCTATAGGTACAAGGTCAAAAGTTGATTTGAAAAATTAAAATTGTTATAAACTTTATGAAATTGTTTACATTTTACTATGTATTCTATTATTATACTTTTTTGATTCAAGAAATTTAAAATATTTCCTTTTACTCATATGTAACTTTAGTATTTTCGGAGATACACCGTAAAATGTGTGGTCACTTTTACAACATTCGAATTTCGCAGCGTTGCAATTTCTCCTAAACGGTTATTTATATTGCAAAACGGCTGTGGGTTTTTCATTTTTATACCAAATTTTGATCTTTTGCCAAGTTTGGCTAAAAATCGGTTCCCTTAGGGACAATTTTTTTCGATTCCGAAATGACATCATATGACCCACATATGTTAACAATAGAAAATGCAATATTTGTTTTTGAGATTAAAAGAACACCATGGGTACGAAGGGACATGTATGACTCATATAAGTCGGTACATGTGGAGAGTGACCTAGAGGTTAGGGATGGGAAAATGGAAGTTGGTGGAAAAGCCGTATCATTCGAAATGTTAGTGGAAGACGTTTCACAAAATATGACTCCTCGTAGGCTTCCAGTCCTGGGGGGATGTGTTTGAAACCATCGGGATTATCTCGAAGAGGTAACCAAGGAGTCACGTGGTACAAACACGAATGGTTAGCAAATTTAAAGTCTGCTGCTGATTGTAACATAACAAATTGTTTTCACTTGAGTTTTTTTTCATGTCTCAACTATAATGCCCCAAGATGCGATAAAACACAAGTTTCAACAATGAATGAGTTTGTAATCAGTGGTTTCAACGCACCGACATTCGCGAACCATTCGTGTTTGTACCACGTGACTACTTGACCACCTATTCGAGGTAATCCCTGCGGTTTCAAACACAACCCCCCAAGACTCATGGGAGAGGTGACGGGAAAAGTTTGGAAGCTTTAGAAATGTGGATTTGGAGGGTAGGGAAAATAGTGCGCGGAAAATGGGACACATGAAGAAGTCGTGAAGGAGTAGAAGATGGAGAAAATTGTGAGAAAATCACTAAGACCTTCAAAAATTCAAAGATGAAAAACTTCTGAGAAGGGTTTGGGTGGATATGAGATTGTCGGCGGAAAGTAGGGGAAGAACAGTACAGTTGGTGGGTGGAACATGCACTTAAGGAAGATATCACACTGATTACTGCTACGAAATTTATACCGCTGGTTAGGCAAGGAAGAGGAAGAAAAATAAAAGGTGTTAGATATAGCATTAAGAGGGTAATATCGCAAGGAGAAATACACTAAGAAAATTAAAGAAATTATGCCTTATTTGAAATATTACCTTAACGGCAGAAAACTAATCTTTATTTTCATTATGGCAATCATAATAGTGTCCTACCATAAATGTTAGGGTCTGACCTTCTGGTATAGCGGTAGTTACTGAGGAGAGTGTTCTAGTCTAAATGTTCGCCTGGTACAGATAATATTAGCAATAGAATGAAGTGGAGATTCTGGTACTCATCCCAGCTCACTATGGATGCAAATAGTGTCGGTTTCGTTTTCATTCTTAGCGAGTCAACGTCTCTGGAAATCTCTTTGACTTGAAGGATGCAAATAAAGCCTCCTTCATTCTTCGTTTTTTGTTTGTCCCGTCAGCGGCTAAAAAAAGGCAATCCTCTCATTCCTGGCAGCCGTGAAAGTCTTCGTGTTTGAGTTTCGTGTATATTTGCCATATCTCCTCTGAAGGAGAATTCTGTGGTATTCAAATTCCTGCGACTGTTTTCTTCGTGGGACACATTTATGCTTAAAAAATGCTCTAAACCAAATGGAAATAACATCAATTTCTGTATTCTCGTTTCGTAATTGTCTTTCAATTGTGAAGGGCCTGTAAGAATGAGTTTTCGTGAACTCTTTTGAACAGACATACTTGGTCTTCCGCTCTCAAGACTCCTTGCTATATGTCTTACGTATCTTCCACTAATCACGATAAGCATTTATGCTGTACTTTTGTCACTATGCGGCACTAATGTCACTCAGATACACTGCACTATGATAATTAATTAGATGCCAATATTGAGACGAATTAGACCTCGCTACTTTGCTCAAAGTAGCGAGTTAGTAACGAGCGAGAGCTCAGTTAGTAACGAGGAAGCAATAAGCGAAAACCTTCGAACAGAGAGAGGCACGCTATGGATCAAAGAAATGGACCATCAGAAAAGCTGATCGGAAACATGGGTGTAACCTGAAGCTGGGATAACAGGCTTATAATCAACTGGAAGCTATCTAGTAGGTATAAGGTATAGAGGTGTTCATATTTAAAATAGCCAAATGCCTAATATTCTACAACTAACACAAAAATTATTTCATGTGTTAAGTGATTGAATCTGGACCCATCTGTGAAGAAACAAGAATAAGGAAAGGAGTGAGACAAAACTTGCATTATCGCTCGTAATTTTTAATGTTTACATCGAGAGATCTATCAATTAAATCAAAGGGAAGTCTTCTGGAGTGGATATCCACGAGGAAAAATAAATTAAATTTCTGCGATTCGCCGATGACATAGCACACAGAGACAGAGTAGGATCTGACTAGGATTCTAATAACCATGGCAAGGACAGTGGTCAGATATCAGCCAAAGATCAATCAAAGGAAGACTAAGATATTGGTATACAGTGAGAGAGAAGAGGCCAAAACCAACGTTAAACTTGGAAAAAAAACTTGAGGAGGTGGAATGTTCTGTTAGCTGGGAAACCGAGTAACCACCGATGGAAGAAATCAAGAAAGTATTTGTTTGCAGAAAAACGCAGGCATTCTATGAAAATAAGGATCTACTTACAGATGGAAATACAGGCGTAGAAGTAAGGAAACAATTCATCAGAATCTACATCTGTAGCATGTTTCTTTATAGCAGTGAGTCATGGACGATGATAGCAGCGGACAACAGGGTGGAAATATTCTGAATGCGGCCTAAAGAAGTATTAAAAGGAGGACTGAAATTTGCGTTTTCCACTGATTTATTCTATAAAATACTACCGGTTTTGGTTATTACAAAATCATCAGGTAATCTTATAATATTTTAAGTTTATAAGTTTACCTACTGATGGTTATATAACCGAAACCGGTATTATTTTATATAATAAACCAGTGGAAAGCACAAAGTTGTTTCCTTTTCATATGGAATGATTCCGCAATGTTAGATCTTCTTCATACGATTATAGTTTTTCAGAAGAATGATTAAGATTAAATGGGTCGACCGAGTGAGTGACGAAGAAGAGTGGGAGAAAAGAGAAGTATGAGATACATAAAACAAGTGATATAGGATGTGAAAGAGAAGGGATACGTATATATATGAAGAAATTAGCTGATAGAAGAATAGGGTAGTTTCCTATTATTTTTTTATTGTCTTGATCGAAAGTTTATAACCTCAGGAGTACGTGTTTTAAGCCGTTCGATTTTTAAATGACGTTAAGTATTTTTCCTCATTAATTAAAAAGTGAAAAAAATCAATTATCAATCAACAGCTTATTAACTAGTATCGGAGGTGTATATATTCCGTTAATTAATTATAATTAACTTTTATTTATTTATTTAATATTATTGATGCAGTTCATTAGTTTAAAATGTGTTGGTATTGCTTTTACAAGCATACCGTGAAGTTCGCCCATCGCCGCACGACCTTCATGCCATGCTTCGCTGTAGCAGAAGACTCCACCAGCAGGATGTCCTTGAGCCTACAAAACGACTATTAATACAATGTTTAACAGAAAAGTCTTTTCGAGCGTTGATAGTTTTCACAGGCTATTACTAATAAATATTCACTAGAGCTGAGGGACCCTGAAATACAATGGTAAGTTCAGGAGACGAATTTTCCTATGCCTCGCAACGTAAACTACCTACCTGTTACGTCAGCAAGAAGGCAGCGCACCCAGCCATTTCAAGGCCTTTTCAAATGGCCTTAAAATTAACATTTAATTCTCTAGTGAACTGGGATTTCTGAATAAAAACTTTTTGCGTAAATTAAATACATTTATGGCAGGGCACAAATCGCAATTAATGAAGTCTGTTTTCTTAAATGAAGGATACTACCCTATTCAGTGGAGAGCTGCGTCAAACAAATTTAAGGATTGCTGACCAATTATGATGACTGATAATTTCCTGAAGTGCTTTTAACAGAAGAGTATGAATCACTTCTAACAGAAGCACTTCATACTCTTCCATCGCTTAAGTATGGATCCTGAGAGGTCGAAATTCTTGGGACTCCTTTAGGCAGAGACTGGGGATATCTTGGCCGTTTCGCCTCTTGCAGTCACGAGTGAAGCTATTGTTTGTCGTCTCACGCAGTATCTCGAGAATCATCTTGGAAGATGTTGACGAAGGAGGAAGACGCTTTCGCCGTGGACGAGTATCAAAACAGACTCGGATGTGCCTTGCGCTCCGGTTCATTCATAAATAACTCGACAGCACTCCCTGGGAGAGGGTGAGAAAGAGCGCTTGCTCTTGAATCTGGAGTAATCCACTTTCTAGGCGCCACCGCCGCGGGTAAATGACTCGAAGAGTGACACGTTAACCCGAGTCAGTTCTTGCACGATTTGAGTTGCAGTGGCTCGAAGAAAACAGGTTCTTATGTTTTGGTTCGCACACAACGTTTTGGGCTCGCCCTCAAAGTGCCATCGGTCAGTTAGCTACCATCTTATCCTACATAATACCGCGCAAGCCACCATAAAGGTGTTTAGCGTCTTGGTGCGGAATGAAACGCTATTTTTTTTCTTGTAGATAGCTGTTTTTATTGAGCTCCTCTTACAAGATTCTGTCTTTCTATCTTCTCCATCAACAACTCCTCATGGTAACCAACATGGGTATTGCTGCCAGGTTGGTATGTAGATGAATAAAATAATAAATAATAATAATTGATAATAAATAATAATAATTGATGATAAATAATAATTGATAATAAATAATAATAATATAATGAATTACTACATAATGAATGAATGGCTTATAAATGAATATGATTATTTGCCAACGCGGCTGCTGTGGCGGAGTATCGTCACATGTGTGTGGCAGTGGGTGAACGATCACTTGGTATGCATCATCAGTCGCAACTTGTACCAACACAACACAACTCTTGTAACAACACAAATTGTAACAACCAATCCCTTAAGGAGGCTCCACCGAAAAATGAAGTACATGTCATTTTTGAGAAAATTCAGGACACGTAATTTTTTGGCCCTTCCATCGATTGGCAATAAAATAAAGACGTTGAAAATCGGCTATTTTATATGTGGTTGTACGGCAGAGCATGGCTCTTGCAGTCAAATTTCTTATATTAGTGCTCGCCTTACCACACTTATTTAATTGACATTGATAAATGTTTGCTGGAAAAAAAGGAGAAAAGCCTTACTTACATGAAAGTGGCGCTACAGCATGTTGTTATCATTGGCAACGGTACTTGTGACGGAACGTGCTTACAAGCCTATTTACTAACTTAATTTAGGAATATACCTTACCAAGGTCCTTCTTATATTTTTTATGTAATTTAAATATTTAATTGGCTATTGACATGGTGTAATTAATACCAATGCTTCCAAATGGTAGCAGAGTCGTTGTTGCCAAATAATTTTCAAAAATATGAATATGAATAAAATTAAAAACAAAGAGTTGTATTAGAAAGGGAATAGTTTAAAACTAAGTAAGAAAATATTTAACCTATTTTGGAATACGTATAAGCGGGGTTGAGTATATATTCTCACTTAATAAATTAAACGTGGCAAGAACACGTCAGTAATATTCCAAATTCAAAATGAGTTAAAAGAGCTAGTAACAAATAGAATGCAACTACAACGCGCTATATAATAGCATGTTCATAGAATTAATGTGTATGCGTTATCACCCCATATATGATTTTCCATATAGGTGTTTTTCTGAATCGGTATTTATTCATTACATAACATAGTTCTTTTATGGGAGTTTGAATCGCGGAGTCACAGTGGAACCTCCGTTATTACTATGTAGATACTAACAAACTAGTTGCCTGAGACCCAATAGTAGCATGTTTGCGTGTCAATAGTGCATGCTTAGTGATCTTTACCCCCTCCACACACCCTCGCGCTGGCTTGCAGGGTATCGTGTGGATGTAGATGTAGATCACACCAGTTTTCAATTTCTTCTTAGTCTAATTCTACATAATATCCTGCAAGCCACCATAATGGTGTGGGGTAGGGGGTGAATTCACACAAAAAATTGGTGCAAAAATAAACTGTTCCCTACTTAAAAGTACTTGTTCTAATAGGGCGTGCTCTAGAACAATGATAAATCTATCCATCTACCTATCAGCCGAAACCTAACATCCATTACATATCATGCTTAAAAAGCATTAGTAATTGTATTCTAGTGTAAACTCCACAGTTTGAAAAGAGTTAAAAATAGTAAAGCAAACATGCAAAACATGTTATTATTTGGGTTAGTTAAAATTCCTTACACCAATATGCAACAGTCTAAGCAATCCACTGATAAACTTGTATTTATAATATTGGATATATTTACATGTACTATAAATGGGTAATTCGACCTCATTGTGACCAGTAAAACGGCAAAAATGGCCCTTAGGGAAACCGATTTTGACCAAACTTGACAACACGTCATCATTTGATTGGAAAATGAAAACCTTAAAGCCGTTTTGCAAAACATGCAACCGTTTAAGAGAAATCGCAAGCGTTGCAAAATTTGAAAATCACAAAAGTGACGACACATTTTATATATATTTTTATTATATATTTATATTTATTTATGTTCTGTGGCAAAACCACCTAAGAACAACAAAAAGATGAGGTACAAGTAAGGAATTTGCAGTTGTCACAGCGAGTACGTACATGCATAAAAAGTAACAGGAAAAAGTTTACAAGAAACATACATGAAATATACACATCATGTATTTAATCATACACATCATACAAGTGGGAACATCCATAAAGAAATACAGGGAAAATTAATAGGGAATACGTGAAAGATACATATGGTATGATATCGTACGCGTCATACAAAATAACAGAAGAATATGGTGATCAGTTGGGGCGAGTAAGTAAATGTTTGCAAAGTAGTGGCTTAAAAATGGCAATTTTGGGGAAATTTCTGATATTTGTGGGGAGGGAGTTCAAAAAATGTATTGCGGTAACAGCAACAAATTTTTGGAAGTCGGTGGTCCGGTGAGAGGGATAGTAAAAAATTAAGCTTAGACTCCATATATTTTGGCGGAAATCTGTGGATGGCCGAGTAGAGAAGTAGTCGAGTCTTATTTCGTGTATTATTCTTATATGTAAATACTTTCACGGCTTATCACCAATGGTATCAAAGCTACAGATTTTCAAAAGGGCTCGTTTTGAAGCGATTAATTTGAACAAATATAAAAATGGTTCATATTGTAAAATTTAAACAATTTTATAAAGTTTGTATAGTATTTAAAGTTTCAAATTAGTTGCTGACGATGCACCTTTTCTTTGATTGTACTCATTTTATTATATGCTGTGTATACAAATCTCCTGTACAAGTTAATATTGTTTGGTAGAGGTAATATTTCATTTAGGAATGTAAATTATTTTTGAGTGTAGGCATAACTCTGGCCGTTCACTGCGCGCGCCGACCATACGGTACTATGGTGTCTTCAGATCTCAGCACACTGACCTGTAAATCTTCTTCCCACCAATTTCAACCGTATACAAACTCTTAAATCATCTTTGCCAGTGACTTTTACACTTCCCGCAGATTAGACCACCGCCCAAGAGTACAAGAGGAGACGTAATAACACAAGTACATCACTTCTCATTTCGTGTTAAACGAGTTTCTATTGTAAACTGAAGTGATGATAAGATTAAATGGTGAATTTTAGGAAATGATGAAACGTTCAAAGAGTAAATCTATTCCGACGTAATTCGAAACTCGATTTGAGTCGGCTTGTTACGTATGATTGATAACTTGTTAGGCATGTGGAGTTGGTCTGACTTTACATGCACAGCAAGTGACAAACCCCGGCAAGGGAATGAATTATCTCCACACTAGTGATACCTACACCCAATTTTGGTACACATAATTACATTGTTACGTACTGTATTCCAGTTTCCTGTTTAGTATTATCATACGGAAAAAAAATCGGCTTCAAAGTAATAATATCTCAGATTTCACCAATATTGTAGCATGAGAAATACTTCACGAAAATTTTATGGGAAAATGTTTGGTTGCACTTGCCAATCGCAGGATGAAGTTAAAATGATAAATTTCCATTTTATTATGATTGCTGTTAATGCTGTGAATTTCATGAAGGCATGGAGGATTGGTGTGAAACTGCTGTGTGTTTCGAAATTGATTATTCCCCGATATGCGACAGTTGTTTTCATCTACATACTCATAACCTACAAGCTACCGCAAGGGTGCGTGGCAGGGGGTGAACCGTCACAAGGCATATATTATAATTTTGAGAGAATACGAGTTCACTTTATGCCACGCCGGTATGCAGAAAAAATACTGCTCCGTTCATACACTACTTATATGCAATTGAGAGGAACACTGCAACCACCCCGAGGAAAATATTAAGCTATTATTTACGAGACACGTTGTCAATTCCTAGCTATAAATGACATTGAATTGTTAGTCATTGCCAAATAATGTAACAATTATTTATTAGTCGGTCATTTCTACAAATACGTAACTTTATTAACATAAAATAGCTAGAGTATGAATTAGTAGTGCTAAAACATATAAAATATCATATGTTTTTAAATCGCTCATCACCATTTTTCAGCCATCCTGAGATTGGGTTTAAGGCAGCTCTCCACTGAACTCTTCCATCAGCTCTTCATATTCAAGTATTTCTTCTCTTTCACATCCTTCACCACTTGTTCTGCATATCTCATACGATGCCTTCATTAGCAGTTCTTCCCATTCAACCATAGTCTTCTTCAGGTTATCATGTCTCATGATATGTGGCTGACTAAGTTGTTCCCTCTTCTTATTAGGGTATTCAGAAGGCTTCTCTTTCACCTACTCTTCTCAGGACTTCTGTGTTACTTACTCGGCCGATCCATTTAATCTTCATCATTTTTCTGTGGCACCGCATTTCGAATGCTTCCACCCTTTTCTTCTCCGCTGCTGTCATTGTTCATGGCTCACTGCCGTAAAGAACCACGAATGATGTACGTACTGATGCATTTTTTCCTTACTTCTACGCCTGTACTTCCAGCTGTAAGTAGATTCTTCTTTTTTCTCTTCTTTCTTTCTTGCTTCGTCCATTGCTGGTTGCTCGGCTTCCCAGATAACAGAACTCTTTCATTTATTCATTTTTTTCCTATTTAAACGCTGGTTTTCGCCTCCTCTCTGTCGCTGTATTTTAAATCGCTATGGTGCGAATTAAATCGATTGCAACCCCATAAATGAAACAAAACGTAGCATTTGATTTCAATAGATTTTACTGATATCGATACTCGAAGGAAACCGATCCATCTCGTGTGACTAGAATCGATTTTCTCCCCATTAGCGAGACGCCCGTTTTATTTGAACACTTCTCCGAGCGTTTGTGTTCGTGTCTGTGCTTGTGTGTGTGCGTGGACAAGGGCGGACCGAAATCTATTTGGGCCCTCCTGTTGTCTCCCTCGGTTCCTGGACCTCTGCCAGTCCTGGGGAGGCCCCGGTAGGCCACATTCCCTTCCGGGAGCGATCGCTAGAACAAATTCCCTCCCTCCCTCTTGTTTCTCCCCTTACAACCCCCTTACCCCTTTGCGGCGTGCTTCGCGTTCCTGTCTTTCAGTCAGTCAATCCTCAGCTGTCCATGTACTCCTGTCCGGTCGTTTTAAGAGATCGTCGGCGGCTGAATTGTCTGGCGGAACAACTCTGAAAATATTCCATCCCACGCTCATGATGAAGGACTATTTAGATAATGTTCACGCGTTGCTGTGCGATTAGCAATTATTTTAATACGTATTAAGTTTCCACGGAATTAAATTGTTAGATTTATTTAACTAATTTAATTTGATGATATTGTGAATGCCAATATATTATTTTGTATAGTTAACTCATTAATTTTAATTACATTATTGATGCATTTATTTATAGTGGTAATTAATTTTATGGATGTTGATAAATTCTATTTATTTATTTGACTAATTATATTGATTCATATTCAGCAGGTATTAATTGGCTGTCTCTTTCTCCTCCATGTATGATAAAATCTTTATATGCACTAACGGCATTATAACATGATGGCCTGAGGAAGAGAATTATCTAGGAACAAGTGAAACGGAAGAAGTGCAAAGGGTGATCTATTATCAAATATATAGCGCCAGTAGTTAAGAGTGCATGAAGAGCTGAACGTGACCATATTATGTGACATGATTATGAGGTTTCCCACAAGGTAGCGTGATAGGTCCACTCGTGTTCCTTCTGTACATAAATGATATCAATAAGGTGGTCAAAAGTAAGCTTCGTTTATTTGCCGATGACGCAGTAGAGTACGGGGAAATAATATGCCCAAACGATAAAGAATATTCAAATGATGAACTAAAAGCAATTGAAAAATGGTGTGATACATGGCAGTTAGAATTCAATTAAAAAAAATTTCTAGTTATGAATTTTTGGAAAAAGAATGGTTCTCCTTCTATCACTTACAAAATAAGTAATAATGAATTAACAAATGTGGAATCCATTAAATATCTTGGAATAAGACTAACACATGATCTTTCCTGGGGTAAACACATACGTGAAATAATGGATCAAGTTAATCGTAGACTGGGATTCATCAAAAGAGTATTGGGTAAATGTGACGATCATGTACGAGAAAACACCTACATTTCTCTTGTTAGACCTCATTTGGAATACGCTGCCAGTATATGGGATCCCAACAAAATCAGTGCAAATAATGAACTTGAACGTGTGCAGCGAAGATCAGCAACATTTGTAAAGGGACGGTTCGATAACCATTTAAGCGTAACCAGCCTACTAAATTAATCAAATTGACAATCATTGTAAGGTCGCAGGTTAAAATTTAGACTTAATTTCATAAAAAATACGAAGATAATATTTTCAGTGATGACGTTAAAATATTTTGCGAACCCCAACTTACTATGGTAGACTGGACCATAATTACAAAATTAGAGAAATTGATTGCCAAACTGAGAGATTCAAAATATCCTTTTTTCCTCGTACAATTAGAGATATGTATTGCGGTAAATATGTCCGATACGAGTGAATTAATTTATAGCATAGGTAGCTGCATGTTGGTATAAGGAATTGAAGGTAACCCAACTAACAGCTTGTTTTTGCGTGCTTCCTTTGCTATTTTTATCTTTTTTTTAAATAGTGAAGTTTAGACTTGAATATTAATACTAATCCTTTTTTATGCATGATGTGTAGTGCATGTTTGGTGAGAGTTCACCCCCTGCCACACACCTTTATGGTGTCTTGGAGGGTATTATGTAGATGATTCCATGTAGTAGCCCTGTTTCATTTCAAAAGTGCCCCCTTCACCCCCTTGCCACACATCATCGCGGTGGCCTTCAGGGTATTGCGTTAATTGAGATGCATAGATGTCAGTATCCATATAGTAATGAAATATTTTCAATGAATAAATGATGATGATGAAGATTATATGGAGGTGGTTTAAATTCCCTACTTAGAAGCAAGCTTCTTATCCCTAGCATCAGGGTTTTCAACTGGATGGGTGTGTGGAACTGCACCGACGTATCGATGGTGCTAGTCTGCCATCATCTTCAGGGTGAATAATTTGGCCAGAAACCTCGAAGACGATAGCAGACCCCACCCTTGAAATGTAGGTACTGCTCTACACCTTCCCCTGGCTGGAAAGCCGAGATCTCCGTATCCTAAGTAATCACCCTCAGATCTTAAGATGCTTTCCTCCGTTTTGGTCGTTAACCCTTTATGGTCCAGTGATTCCAAATGGAATCATGTCGCTCTATTGCTTCAAGCATCCATTCAAAGCATCCGCTGACTTTATGTCGCCTCATCAGCTTTGGTACTTGATTCCACCAAAAGGTTTCACAACGCGCCTCAGAAGAAAAATTTCGATATTCAACTGTTGCTGATGATAGCCGTACTTTTGCTCCAATTTTTTCATCATCTTATTGAAAGTTAATACTTCTATTTTCTCCCACTCTTCTAAGGACTTCCTCGTTACTTACTCGTTACATCCATTTAATCTTCATCATTCTTCTGTAGCACCACATTTTGAATGCTTTCACCATTTTCTTCTCCGCTTCTGTCATCTTCAATGCCCCACTGCCGTAAATAAACATACTCCAGATGTATGTTCTGGTAACTGTTTCCCTACTTCTACGCTTGTATTTCCAGCTGTAAGTAGATTCTTCTTTAGATAGAATGCCCTCTTTCCTTGGACTATTCTACTACCTATTTCTTTCTTGCTTCGTCTAACGTTGGTTACTCAACATCCTAGGTAACAAAACTCTTTCACCTCCTCAAGTAGTTGATTTCCTAGTTTAATGTTGGTTTCGGTCCTTTCTCTCTTGCTGTATATCAACATCTTAGTTTTGTTCTTATTGATCTTCAGCTGATATCTGGCCGTTGTCCTTTCCAGGGCTATTAGCATCTTATTCAGATCCCTCTCTGACTCTGCTACGTGTGGTATGTTATCGACTATCATCATCTTCTCGACATAGCCGTATGAAATTCTGCGATTGGAATAATATGCGTACAAACGTAATGCACTCAATACTATTTTCACGCATTCACAGTCTAAGCACGGACAATCAGGGCTGCCACACGAGTGAGTGACGTCATTTATGGGGGTTAAATTCCAGTTCCCACGGCCTAATGAGATAAGGGTAGTAAACTGTAACTAAATTAATTTATTTAGTTACAGTTTACTACCCTTTTAATTAAGTGAAGCGATGATTGGAATTTACAGTTACTTAATTGAGTTTATTAATTAAGGCTTCAATTCTTCGTTGGTCTACTTTCCCAATGATCCATCTCTCTGATCCATAGAGTGCCAGACTCCATACGAATGTTTTGATGAAGTACTTCCTTGTTTGCAGCCGTAGGTTCTTTGAGCACAGTAGTTGTCTCTTCTTCAGAAACGCCTCTATAGCTTGTGCTATTCCTCGCTTGATGTCCGTCGAGTTTCTTCCATCCCAAGTTATAGTGCTGTCGAGGTAGGTGAAGTCCTCCACTTGTTCCAATTTCACCCCTCGAATTGTGATATTTACCCTGAGCTTCTCTCTTCCGCACACTAGGATTTTAGTTTAATTCTTGTTGATGCTCATTTTATATACTATTGAAACACTTGGTCCATTGTGGTGAGGGATGCTTGCAAGTCCTCTTGACTTTCTGCTACAACTGCGGTGTCATCAGCAAACCTTAGCATGTTTTTTTCTTCGCCATTCACCTAGATGCACTTGATACCAATTTCCTCTGCGTCTCTTATTGATTATTCTAGGTATATATTGAATAACGCTGAAGAGATGTTGCATCCTTGTCGGACTCCTTCATTTATTTTGGCTTCTATCTTCCTTCCGTCGCATCTCTGCAATGAGTGCAACATGCCACTCAGTGTGTGACACATCGTGACGGATTATAACTTATACCGGAATACACGCCTTAGATTAGGGATCAGGGGGAGCCTAGAGCGTTGTTCTAGGCAATGACCCTGACAGTCTTAACCCTGTCATAATGCTGCTAAAAGAAACTGATCTGTTTAATAAAATATGATCTTATACAGACATGTTTTTATTCTTATTTTTAGTCTTATTTTGAGCTACCGTAAATATAAATTCACATAAATTGCCATGCGAAAAAATTCACCTGGACCGGGAAACGAACCACGGACCTTTGGTTTTCCGGGCCACTGCGCAGACCACTACGCTACCCAGGATCTCTAATTCGCATGGCAGTTTTACCGAGGTTCAGGATTGTGTAAAATTGCCATGCGAATTAGGGATCCTGGGTAGCGTAGTGGTCTGCGCAGTGGCCCAGAAAGCCGAAGGTCCGTGGTTCGTTTAGTATATAGAGTTAATATAGTTTAATATATTGATTATGGATAAATTAGAGAATGGGTGGTGCGAAATGATCTTGGCTGTCGAAGCACACCAAAAATCAATGCTTACCTACCTCTTCCTTCCGTCTTTCATTCGCATTGTGGTGACCTGGTTCATGTATATATGCTCATACTTGTATATATCGAGGTTATATTCGTATTGCGCACAGTTCTATCGTGTAGTATCGCGTATCTCGCAACTGTAATAGCAGCCGACTGTTACATGTAAAGGCATCTCAATATAACACACCATGCATGGAATGCCCAGAATGTCTTAAGCCGATAATCTCGAGCGAAAAGTCTTCCTTGAGAGACGCTCGGGCTCGCCTCTTTCGTCGGGCGCCGGCGTCCGTCTCCTTGAGATGATACCAACTCCTCCTCCACCTCTTTAAGAAGCGTCGAGCCCGGAGTAAAGAAAGTCGCGTCCTAAGAATAGCTTGATTCTTTGAACTTTCGGAATATATCAAGCCTGCGCGCGCGACACATGGGTGAAGAAATTCTTTTGTTTCTCAAAAATAAATCTAAACGTATACGCGGCCTCTTTCGTCTTCAAGATCAATCCACCTTTCGTTTATGGGGAACTGCGCCAATAGTATAAGAGCTTCTCTCGCTGAAAATTGTCAATCCTTCTGCTGTATTTATTTAAGAGATTTAAATGGCTACAATACATATTTTTATCACACAAACTCAATCGTTGTGCTTACTGATTTGATTGAATTGTGTAATAAAAAATGTAATGCATAATCAATTAGTTTTGTGTCCCGAGTCACCATCTCCAAGGAATCAATGACGTATGAATAATTCCAATTTATTAACATTCTCAATGTAGTGCATGCTCTATGTAATGAGCAAACAGAAAAACAATTAAAAGGGAAGTTTTTTAAAGATAGTAAATCCAGCTTGTTATTTTTGTCACTAATGACTTAACACCATCGCAAACAGTGGAGTTTGGCTCCTCCTTCAAACAAATCTGCTCTGCTTCGCTTAGTCCAGCATGATGCATGTCGGTGTTCAGAATAGCATGTTATTTACACTCTACGCTAGTGTATGAAAACTTATTGAAATAGGATAATATCTATTGTATTGAATATTTTTTCAAAGGAAAAATATTAGACATATGCCTATATTTATGAGCATAAAATCATTTAAATATCAAAATGAAAATAAATTAAATTGCTAGAAAAGAAACATGGTACTACAATAGTACCATGGAAAAGAAAACTCTCGCAGAAATCTTTGACTCTGTGAAGTATCTTCACTTTATTTTTGAGGCAGTGGTGGTTCTTGATGTTCTTTTAAACGGTATATATATTTAGAAAGATGACAGTCACTCCTTCAGATCGAATGCTTTCTTAGAATTATTTCGCAATCATATCTGTCAGTATAGGAAGGGTCAGTTAATGTTTCGTGCGTTTCTATAAACAATGCAACAATACAGATTCCTATGTACAGCGCCATATTGCATTCCCTTATTTCTGTTTTCATTTTGAAAATGCAATTTTGTCTATTTGAAAGAAAAGAACAGAAATATTGTATATTATATATACAATATACATTATTTATACAACATATACAATAATTTCGGCTGCAGACACGAACGACATTTTCCCTTGAACTCTTTTTGCTTTTATGAAAAACAATCAATAATATATGTATTTAGTCATTGAGAAACAAATTGCTTCAAATTTCACAGTTACCAATCTTAGGTGTTTAAAAAGGAAATGGTAATATTTAATTCTTTCAAATATTGTTTATCGGTATTCGGACATCAAATTTACCTACTGTTTTATATTCCATATTCTGAATTCTGCTTTTGGCGGTTTTTAAAAATGTTTCCTTAGCTTATATCAATGGTTGTCTTTTTATTTTGCTGTCACTCATTTAATCCATTGATTATGATTATCACTGTTGTACATATTCGTCCTTGTAGGATTATAATTTATGGTTAATGTTATCGTGATAACTCAGTGTAATGACCTCTCTTTTTACTATCCATTGCAGGTAAGGTGATTGGAACGCTGCTTTGGAATCTTACTTCCCTGCCTGAGAAGATTTATTTCCAGAAGACTTGGTCCGTGAGTTTGACATTCCCAAAAATAATGATACCACGATATGATTATTTGCTTCCACATTAAATAACTACATACATGTCTACAAATATCTTCACCAACCATTCAAACTAACAAAGAGACATCTCGAGACTGATGCTCAGGATCCAAATGATTAAATTATTTTCTAAAACTATAGAGAGAATGCGAAGAGTCACGGCTTTCTTCCACTTAGGCCCGGGTTCGCGAAAGAATCGCAACTTTAGAATTTACTTCCCTATACATTCTTTGTAGGGTACGTCTTCACTAACAATAGCCGTGGTCAAGTGGGTTAAGGAGCTGTAATATACATCCACACAATATTGTGAGTATCGGTTGGGACAAAATTTTTCCTTTATATTATTTTGCGGAATCAATGTAAAATTCCCAATCCCATAAATTTACGCAGTGATGAAAATATTTTTTTTTATTTGAAACAATTGCAGGATTTTCAAACAACCCCCTTAAGAGACTATCGAAGCAAATTTCGGAATTCTATGTTTGCCCAAAAAGCGGCTTCTCATGATGACAGGCCCTATATATTTAGATGTTGAAAACACAATGATACTTCCATGAATAGGCTTTGATTGGTCGTCGGACCTTTTCAAAAAATATTGCTTTTTAATATACAATGATGATTGAACTTTAATTTTACCAGGAACTTCGCTCAAATAATGACTTTTGTGACTCAATTTCTCGTTCGGTAGAGAACATGATATTGGCAGAAAAGTAATAGTAACTTTTGCCGAGGTTATGTGGAAAATATTTGCTGTTTCCAGTTTGTGGATATTGTATTAAGCGTCCTACATATTGATGTATGGACGCTTGCTGCAAAAAGGGGAGAAAATAGTGTAAGTTTTGGTTAGGAGTATGCACAAACTCACTCCTACACGGCGCAGTATGCAATCACTGCGTCGGGGAAACATATTCCAAAAGTATTTTTGTAAATTCAGAAACCCGAAACTGAACTTGGTCCACGTGTGAGGGAGACTGTGGGGGCAATGGACCATAATCAGTTGAGGAATGAGTCAATCATACATTCATCATCAAGGGTCAACAATCCTAGGATTGGTTTGACGCAGCCCTCCACTCGATTCTTATATCGGCCAACCTCTTCATATTGGCGTAGATCCTCTTTTCACGTCCTTTACGACCTGCTCTATGTAACTCATACGAGGCCTGCCTCTTCCATTCTTCCCGTTCACTTTTCCTTCGACGATTGTATTCATCAGGCCATCGTGCCTTAAGATGTGGCCGATTAAGTTGTCCCGTCTTCTTTTTATATTTTTCAGCAGACTTCTCTTTTCTCCCACTCTTCTTAGGACTTTTTCATTTGTCACTCGGTTTATCCATTTTATCGTCATCATTCTTCGATAGCACCATATTTCGAATGCTTTCACCCTTTTCTTCTCCACTGCTGTCATCGTCCATGCCTCACTGCCGTAAAGAAACATGCTCCAGATATACGTTTTGATGAATTGCCATCTTACTTCCAAGCTTGTATTTCCTGCTGTAAGTAGATTCTTCTTTTGATAGAATGCCCTCTTTGCCTGGGAAATTCTACTCACTATTTCTTTCTTACTTCGTCCATCGTTGGTTACTCTGCTTCCCAGGTAACAGAACTCTTTCACCTCTTCCAGTTTCTGTTTTCGTAGTAAAACGTTGGTTTTGGCCTCCTCTCTCTTGCTGCACGCCAATATCTTAGTTCTCTTCTTATTGATCTTCAGATAATAACTGGCCATTGTTCTTTCCATGGTTCTTAGCATCTTATTCAGCTCCTTCTCTGTCTCTGATATGAGAGCTATGTCATCAGCGAATCGTAGCATACTGATTGTTTCTCCGTGGATGTTCACTCCAGAACTATTCTCCTTGATCTCATTGATGGCTCTCCTGATGTAAACATTAAAAATTACAGGAGACATCAAACATTAATTATGTTAATTTGTTGCAGAAGAAGAAGCAAAGTAGGTGGTTTGCCGAAGTATTTAAAGGTGATGAATCAGAGAAGGAACTATATTGTCACATGTTTTCTCTTATTTATATTTCGGAAGATTCTGAGGATGTAAGGAAATGATTGGGGAGGGATAACAATTTTGGATGGGGAAGAAATAAGGATGGGTTGGAAAGCATATTTCTCGAATTCGAATACCGAATGCGAATACTAAATCATGACTCAAAAGATCTCGAATTTCGAA
Source organism: Platycnemis pennipes (assembly GCA_933228895.1). NCBI lineage: Eukaryota > Metazoa > Arthropoda > Insecta > Odonata > Platycnemididae > Platycnemis > Platycnemis pennipes. The sequence goes on along the minus strand of OW121855.1, from coordinate 112,121,413 downwards.
TACCTCGAGTGCTAGAATTACAATCGATACGATAAATGTAATTCTGCTACTTAATTTGTTGCCTGTTGAAGTAAATGGCACAAGTCGATTAAATTAGAAAACACAGTTCTAGTTTTAAAATGTCAAATAAATAATAAAATAATTTTAGAACCAATTACGGACTGTTACATCCATCAACTTTTAAAAGATTGAATAGGTGAGCAGATGTGTTGATGCATCATGTTCTGTCAAGTTTTTAATGAATATGATGTAGTTCATCAACACGCCAAATAAAGCGAAATTGGCATTAGTATTCGTTATCTCGAATATCGAATTCTCTTCACATAATTAATCGAGATCTTGAATATAGATTACTTTTTAGTATTCGAGTATTTACAGGCAGCAGTCACACATCTCTAGTAGAAATGAGGTAGGATATATACTGGACTATAGACACAAAAGATCGTGGAAATAAACAGGTAGAGGATTCTAAGGGGAGTAGAAATGGTCCATGAAAATCTACCCGAGCTGGTAGATCACCGCTAATATTAAACTGTTTTCAGGAAGTTAGAAAGACGCCCGTGACATTCTTGAGACTAGCTGTTGGCTGGCGCCTACGGTCAGCAGTGGCTGTGTTTACGTCTGGGTTCGCCTTTCCTTTCCTTCTGCTTTCTTTTTATCTCCTTAAGAGCTGTTTTCTTGGGCTTTTGTTATGTTAGGCTTTTCTCTATCTGTTGCCCGTTGGTCACAAAGGTATCAGTTATAACTAAGATATTTTAGGCATGAAAGTTCGGACATGCATCCAATCTCTGCTTTGTTAAATCTTTTCTCTGTTCACGTTCTTCCGCATACACCTACTAGACACGTAATAAAAACCGAGTAGAACTATAAAAATTGTTTCATATACATAATACCCTGCAAACCACCGCAAGCGTGTGTGGCAGGGGGTGAAAAATCGCCATGTGTGTATCAGCAATCAATGAGAACACTTACCATGCGGTGATGCAAAACAATAATACCGCATTTACACACTGCTTACATGAAATCAATAGTCTCCTTGCTACCAACCCAAAGAAAATATTAAGTATGCATTTACGAGGCACCTCAAATCATCATCATCATAAGTATTTCAATCCTAGGATTGGTTTACTGCAGTCCTCCATTCTGCCCTATTCAGTGTTAATTCCCTCACGCCATGGTATGCTTTCTCTTTCACGTACTTCTTTATTTGCCATATATATTTGTCCCTTGGTCTTCCTCGTGGGGCCTTCCCTTCAATCTTCCCTTCTATTATATTTCTAACTAATTCATTGCGCCTCAAAGTATGTCCAATCCATCTGGTTCTTCTTTGCCGTAGGGTTTCCCATATTCTCCTTTCTTCATCTGCTCTACTGTACACCTCTTCGTTCCTCACTTTTATCCTTCCATTTAATCTTCAACATTCTCCTCCAGCACCATGTTTCAAAGGCTTCAGTTCTTCGTTGGTCTGCTTTCCCGATGTTCCATGCCCCTGATCCATAGAGTACCACGCTCCATACGAATGTTTTGATGAACTGCTTCCTTGTTTGCAGCCGAAACGCACACCTGATATGTTTTCAACGAATGATACTAAATAATTAGATGATATGAGGTAGTACATATATTTAATTTTAGTCGACCATTTTTGCATAGGCTTTTAGACCGGATAAATGCGATTAGAGTGATGGATTGTCGTACCGACAGATTTAAAATGTCATTTTTCCCCCGTGCTATAAAAGAACACTTTGGGCAGCATAGCAAAGGGATAGGTAGGAGAAATATTATTATATTTCACTTCTATTGATAGCAAAAATGTTTCCGTTAGGGATAGGTGACAGACAAATGGACTCAATTGCGTACGGTGGGTTTCGATTAAATTTAAATAAAAATTGCTTGCACCGAAATGATCTTTTCAAATGTCATTTCTACGGTGTCTCATAAATATTTAAATCCCAAAAGAAAAAAAATGGTAGAGGAATTTGCGACGACAATCAATTTCTCTTTTATGCGGATTATCTGAAAATACTCTGAAAGACTTCCCTCTGTTATTTATTAATATAATGGTATGCACTCGTTTTAGTGGCTATTTTTACCGATGTTAGAATATGTGGCAAGTTAAATTTACTGAAGTGAATTTTTATTCATTGAAGTTCATTGTTTTAATGTGATCTAAAACAATCATGTATTTTATGATAAAGATGTTTAATCCTGCACAACTATGGTGGTAAAGGTAATATCCAAATTACGAGTCGGAAGTGACTTAAAATGTAGCTCAGCCTCGTAGTTCAGAAAAATTTAATCGATTTAATTTCACATTCCTAATTCAGATCAATTTAGTAACAAATATATGATCATATTGCTCTAATTATATATATGTGAACATTTTCCGAAATTGGAATTTTTATTACAGACAAGTATTCAATTAAAAAAAATGCCCTATAAATGCATTAATTGATTTTTATCGCTAATGCCTCAAATGATTATTTCCTTTCTAGGCTTAAAATATTTGTGAGTCCTCATAAAAATAAAATTGAGTCCTCATAAAAATAAAATTTGAAAATATCCTATCGCTGCGAGAACTTTTGATTTGTAGTTGATTGAAGCCCACCGTGTGTGCTATTAAGAATAAGTCGTTGATAAGGCGCAGGATGAAGTATTAAAGGAAAGTAGTGAGGATTAAGTCAAATCCAACTTAGGCATTATCCTACAGTTAAAAGTTGGTTTTTGAGAGGTTATAATGTTTAACGCACTAACCGATGGACGGAGTTCTGTAATCGAGGTACCCTCCAGTCAATACTAGTGAAGATCGTTATACAAAGTAGGGTAGTGTGAACAAATGAAAAATAAAGATATCTGTTACTTCTTTCTTCATATTCCAAGCACATGTCCTTATAAATATATACAATAGCCGACTTTTTATTTTCTATAATTCACCTTCTATGTACGTTGAGTTCTTCCCAATTATAATTTCCTCCAGCGTTTTCCTATTTTCTTCCCCTTTTCAAATTCTACTTCTTTAGCCATAATTTCAGGCAGTAGTATTTTTTCCATTCTTCACAAAGTCCTCGTATTAAAAACCTCATATCATTTTTCATTCTCTTTTCTCAAGAGTCAAAGGTTGAGAGTATAGGAAACTGTTGAGACTGTAGGTGTGGAAACACGGATGCATCTTTCGCGTTATCGCAATCTGTATCGATAACGCTTACCAATAAAGTAGCGCAGGGTTAACAATAAACGTCTATAAAATCGCTACACTGATTGTGATGAGCAATTTGAAGTGTTGCGCGAAAAATGAAGAACGGAGATCACGTTCTCTCTAACCTGAGTTAAATAAAAAAATAACGATAACGCTAGCGCACGCCTTATGAAGATCCATGATCGAGGCCCAGGTTTTGGATCCAATCAAAGTCACTCTAGCTCAAGCACTAAATTTAACATTTTAATTGCATTATTGTTTAGAAATTTTGACTGAATAAATTGTTTTTGGATTGCATATTCTATTTGTTCAATCAGCTGACAAAATATCTTCAGCATCCCGTCAAACTTAAGTCATAGTGTAGTTCAAGCAATGATTGCGTAGAAAGTCTAAATTTTAGATTTAAATTTAGAGGTAAAGGGTCCGCAAAAATTCTCTGATGAGAGGAGAACAGACGGTCATAGACATCCTGAGCTGCTCAAGCTGCTCAAGGGGACAATGGCTTCTGTCATTTTAATAGTGTAATGTTTCTGTACGCAATCTGCTTAGAGGCTAACATCTACATCTACACGATACCCTGCAAGCCACCGTGAGGGTGTGTGGCAGGGGGTGAAGATCACCAAGCATGCACTACTAACATGCAAACTAGCAACTATATTGTCTCATGCCACTTGATTGTTAGTATCTATAGTATTTAAGGGGTTAATACATGTATCATGCACTACAGACTACTCTAAAATATTTCCCCTACCTATCCCTTTGCTATGCTGCCTATTCTGTTCTCTTATAGTACGGGGGAAAAATGCCATTTTGAATCTATCGGTACGACAATCTATCTCTCTAATCTTATTTATCTGGTTGAATCTAGCATAATATGCTGGTGTTTTTAATATGTGCCTAACATCTTCAGTAAAGCTATCCGATTGAAATTTCTGTAATAGATTTAATCTGCACTTTAACCTACGCTCTGATAATGATTCCCACCTTAATTTTTGTATTAATTCTGAAACACTACTCAACCTATCGTAACACCTTTTAACGAACCTAGCTGCTCTATGCTGCACACTGTCTAGTTCTCTGATCAAACCTAATTCATTAGGATCCCATACACTGGCTGCATACTCAAGGTGGGGCCTAAATTTGATATTAAAGCAATTTATGAGGAAGCCTTCATAGCAATACATTTACTGTTTTTTATTGCTCCTTCGTTGTCATGTCAAATATTATAATGAATTCGTGACTGTTTTCAGGTAAACTGTATATTGGAAATAAAGTGTTTGCCATTCGCTTTAGCAATGAGTATACCATTCTCAACTTGCTCGCGCGAAAACATAATTGTTATTATTAGTTTTCTACCGGTGAAGGTAGGTGTAAATGCACATATAACTGTTCCCACTCTCTTACATTTCACTATTGTCCATCCTCAGCCCCACACCTCCTGCAGCAGGGGTTCCTAGGCGCGCCCCCCCCCCCAGGGGGGTGTGAAGACATGTCAGGGGGGGGCGTGAGCGCGAGACCAGTTAAAAATAAAAATCTCTAAGTAAATAAAATCCATACATTTCTTTAACTAATTTTATGTTGTAGATTTTTAAAATCAACCTTGATGTTTAGAAAAACAATCCACTTGTATAAAACTCTTTTATAGCAAAAAAAGATAGCTTTTTGTCGATGTTTTTCTCTTAACAGTATTTCTTTAAATTGAAACTTATAATGTTGTATTTTTTGATAGTAAAAATACATGTTTTGTTTTCAATGTAATATTTGTTTTTTTCACATGCCCACAAAATTTACTGTGAAGGGTGGCGTGGAAGGTTTCCATTTTAACAGGAGGGGGCGTAGTACAAAAGGTTTGGGAACCCCTGTCCTACAACCTATAATCCTATACGAACTACCCATTCTTCTCCTCCCTATTCCCTGCTTACCCAACATTCCTTCCTCAATCATGCCTTTGAAAACTCACTCGCACCACACTTTATTGCCTTCTCGATCCACACTTTCTGCCTCCTCATAATTTCCTTAATCAAATTTATTTCCTCTCCTATTTACTCCAGCACTTTGTCGCCCGTCCTCCGTTCAACCCGTTTTGCTTTCTCCATCCTTCTCCACACCCACATCTCAGAAGCCATAAGGATATTTTCATATTCTTTCCTTAAAGCGCATATTTTCGTACCGTATAGTGCCTCGCTCCATATTAAACTTTTCACTAGCATTTTCCTTACTTCCTTACTTAAAGACCCTGTCATTAGTTCACGCCTACGAGTAAAAGCGTCTTTTACCAATGCAAATCTCCTTCTCTCATCAATGCTCCTATGCTCACCCCTTTTTCTCCAACGCAATACTTAGATAGGTAGTTCAATTGCTCCACCTGCTCTAGCTGCTGACCTCCCACATCTATATTTAACATTTTAAAATCCATTACCATCTTTCTATCAGTTATTTTAAAAAAATATTGGTGCTTGTTGGTTAGTTAATTTGAGGACAAAATCAAAATTTTTGTTACTAAATCAATTTTCATTATCAGTGTGGTCAAAGTTAATCCAATAAGAGGACGGGCCTTTTTTAACGATCATACCTTGAGATATGCTACTCTGATGAAGACAGTATTCAAGAAGAAAGCAAACGGTATGGTTGTCATACTAAAGCTTCGTTAGAGATATGTGGAAGTGAAGGAATGAAATAGAGGAGATATTTACGCAAAAATGAAAAGAAATTATAGAGGTTATGTCGATATGGATTATAACCTATGATCAAGCCCATTTTAGCGTCGATGACATTAGATCATAATGATGTGTTTCGTGCATACGTTTACTTCATTATGGATGGGGTCGCTTTATCCTGATCCTGGAAGAGGTATATATAGGTTTTATAGTGTATGAAATATCAGAAAAAAAAGCCAACAAAATATTATAATGTAGAAGGTAAAATTTGTCAAAGGTATCTGACAAATCCCTGTTTTTTTCAATTCAATTTTATCAAAGTTATAGAATAAAAATTACCTCAATGGGCTGTTCACATCTCGGAGAAGATAATTAGTTAAAAAACGAAATTCGTACTCAAGCGAAACAAGTTATATATTCCCTTTTTTTCAAAGCTTGTGTAGATTCCCTCTGTGCGTTAATTTTAAAAAAAGTTGTCTCCGGGTCTCCTTTCATGGACATTCGCGGTTGGATACTGTCATCAATGGCCGTGTCCAGGACAACCCGTCAATGTCGAAGCCAGAGGCGTCGGCGTAATTATTTTCCAGGCGACGGCCGAGCTTTTCCTCCCCTCCTCCACTTCCGTTCACCCCCCCCCTCCTTCTCCAATCCCACCCTTGACGTCATGAGAGGCGGGAGGAAAAAAAAGTGGATTGGGGCTTTTTTTCATTCCTGGGAGTGGATTCATTCGTTCTGTTTTTCCCGTTTTTGCTTCCCTATCCTGACGCGTTATCCCTACGCTTTGTGGTTCGAAGTCTACTCCGACCCTTCCTTGGTTGATTTCCTCTTCTTATCTCTTCTCCTTAATGTTCTCCCCTCCCCTCTTTCCTGATTCCCCCCCCCCCTCTCCCCTCCCACTCATTTGTTCCTTTTCATCGCCAAGGGAAAAAGGAGGTCAAGATGGGGATTTTGTTACATCGACTTTTTTTAATCTCTTTTATTTTTCTGTTCATTTTTTTTTCAATTTTCTTTTTATTTCGGGGAAAAGTCTGGTTTCGGAGATATTTCGGAGATCGGAGTTTGTGGCAAGTTCCCCTTAACACCTTACCGAACGAGACCTTTCCTTTCTGGAGGCCTAAGGAGGGCGGGATTAAAGGGAGAGGACTTCCGCCTTGTCTTTCTCTGTGTGTGTGTACACAATCGCTTCTTGTACTTCTCTTGTTGTGTTCCACATTGATCCCGTTTTACTTTTTTCTCGTTTTACTACACCACCCCACCCCCTGCCAATGTTGCCGGGCGACGACGAAAATAAATAAGGTACAAATACGGAGTCGTTGCCGGCACTTCGCCTCCCTCCCTTCTATTGTTTCCAACTATCAGTCGTTTCCTTCTTCCGCCGTTTGATAGTGGTGGCAGCGCCCTCGTCGACGGCCTTTGTTGTGGAGAGTGTTATGCAACCGCTTGTTTTTTTTATAAAAGGGAAGGAGATGTAGATAAAATAAAGGTTCAGGTTTTTTCGCCTGAATTCCGTATTTTTTATTTTTTCAATGTCTCGTGCCATGTTAAACTGCTGCTTACTGTGTGTTCTTGTACCGCTTCCCGAAGCTTGCGCTCTTTTTTTTCAGCAACCACGTGGACATACGTTGGAGGTAGTCTGAAAATTCTAAATGGAGACATCCCGGGGTGTTACACACCCATGCGGAAAAAGATTGGTGTGTTTCGGAATGGCGACTCAATATTACCGGTGTTAATTTTTTTCTGGTTCCAAGAAAGAGCTTTGGTTAGCCACTCTTTTTTTGAAGAATTAGGCTGCGAATTGCTGTAACCCTACAGTACACGCTGAATGATCAGCGGAAATCAATGGCGCATGCCTTATCAAAAGGTGTTACAAATCCCGGAAACCCTTATTGAGATAGGTTGGATCAAAAAGACAAAATTATGGGGAAAATTGCAAGGTAGAGAGGTTTAAAACACAACATTTTGCACCACGTAAAATCATCACCAGCAGTGACCAATTCCAACATTAGTTTGATGCATATTTATACTGAAATATTTTATTTGATAAATTCTTTATATTTACATCTCTCTTATATTTTACATTCTTAAATTGTTTCTTCCTAGTACATCTACGAGATATTCCTTTGCAGTTCTCACTATTCCCTCGATGACTGTTTTACCCAATCACCATGTCTGAAGATATGACCGATTAGGTTGTCTCATCTTCTTTATTTAATTGTCATCAATCTTCTTCTCAACTTCTTATTTTGCCACTTGGTATGTCATCTCCGTCTTCATTATATTTCCGTAACATTAAATTTCGAATGTTTTATATCTTGATTGATTAACCTGCTCTGTTATCGCCCGTACCTTACCGTATTTATGAACTAAAATCTCTTTTATTTTCTTAATCTTTTCTTCCGCATACCTCCAAGGTATGTGGACTCTTCTCCACCCTTCTGTCTCTCAAATCTTTGCTTCTTTTTCCTTCCATCTCTTTCTCGGTCTACTTCTCTTCCCTACTACTTCATCATTTTCGTCCTCTTTCGTACTTCCATCTCTCCACGTATTCGAGCCACCTCAACCAGTGTTCCTGGATTTTTTTCTCATCTATTCCACCTTGGCCGCACCCCAAATGAACCCGTTTCTTATTCCTGGGGGCCAATTACGGCTCTTTTGTCGTTATGGCACAATAATACTGCTCCCGTATATCGTATGACGCGTCTTAGCTAGGTAATTATGGTTCCGTCGTTGGTATGGTACGATACGGTTTGGCGATCTGCGGGAAGATATCGTTCCAAGTGACGTCATGTATGAATTGGAACGAAAAAGACCAAAGAAACGCCATGGATCTGCAAGAACAAATGAATGTCGAAAAGAAATAGTCGTTGAAAACTAGCCATTTGATATTGTGCATAAGGATGGTGATTTCTTTTTATAACTATTTCAATAGAATCTGTAAGTTATTTACAATAATAACAATATTAACAATTTACGAGGTTATAACTGTATGGTTAATAATGTTAATGTAACACTGATTTATTTCAATAACTAATAATTGTTATGACCGCTATAGTTTTTCTCCATTTATTTCAATAGAATCTGTAAATTATTTTCAATAATAACAATACTAAACAATTTACGCGGTTAATAACTGTCTGGTTAATAATGTTAATGTAGCACCGATTTAATTTATTAACTAATAATTGCTATGACAGTTATAATTCTTCTCAATTTAGTTTTTCTAGGATATCTTCGGGTGGGAATTCTGATGTACGGAAACGTAAAGCCTGAATAATTATGACGAAACTGGCAACAAATCTTTAATATTTTAGTTTTGTCTCATATTTTTTAATAATTATGGTTTTTTACTTTTTCCGTCATTATAATAAGTAAAATATTGTAACTAATAAGGTATCAAGAGGTGTGTGATGAATTCGGGAAGGGATAATAGGTTTATATTTGTTAATTTATCATGATGAAAATAAGAACTCACTTTCCAAGTTGAAAGGCAGAAAACTTTATTTTTAATACTCTTGCTCTTTTCTTTCATGACCAATATATTTAATTGCCATTTTGCCATGCATCATCATAAATCTATGTCAATATTTTCTTCTGTATTACTGCAGCCGGAATGCTCAAATATCAACGAATATCAACCGAATAGTTGCACTTTATGGCCGAAAATTTACCAGCTCATTCTGACTGCATCCTATCAGGACTGCAAAGGGAAATGAGGTTTGAAGGTCATTGATCTTCAAGAAGAGAATAAAACTGTTTTTGAAGGTATCGGCAAGCTGTCGGGGGTAACATCTCTCTCGATGTGTTTCACGTTTTTTTCCGGTTGGTTACGAAATCAGGAATTTGGGGCGATTTAGTCCCAGTGTTCTTCAGGAAAATCCGTGGATTTGGATGGTAGTCAGTTTGAATTTCCTAGAGCTGGCTTGTGACAGAGTCGCCTCAACGATAAGGTTCATGGATGCTTTCAAGTCTCTGTTTCCGCAATAAAAAGGCACCTCAGACTGGGAGGAAAGATGCAAGGATGGGAATGGGCGGGTGGGTTTTCTTAGTATCCTTCTATAAATTAGGAAGTACCCTCCAATTGACTAATTACCCAAAATATCACTTTACCATGCTGCATTGGATACCTATCAACAGCGATTGATATACTAGAACACGACGTCCTTGAAGAGTATGCACAAACTGTAAGACGACATTATTTACGCAAACTCGGATTCTCATAACCTTCCGAGCGACTAAGGAATATTTAGGGCAAGGGCCTAGCCAAGTTAACACACAGGCTCCCGTAAGATCACCGAAGTTAAGTAGGTTGGCTCGCGACTGCTTGAGTCAAGTTGTCTGAGGAATCTTATTAATTTAAGTACGAATACATATGCCTGCTAAGTGATCCTTACCTCACAAAGAAAATTACCTAAGCTATTGAAAGTCATAAGTATCACAAGAAATGCGATGTAAAGTCGACGGATTTCTTTTTTATGATAATTTAATCAGCTCGACTATGAAGTCAATTCAGCATTTACTTTAAAGAAATAAATTCATGTACTCAATGAATTTACTAACGTATAACACCAGAATATTACTATCAAACATTATGTTATAATATTTTTCTGAAATATGCTTTAATATCTCATTAGTAATGATATTATTCATACGCCATACATTTTGGATAGAGCGACGGCAGTGCCACATGAAGACAACTAACGCATTTCGTCTGTTATAAGCGCAGAAATTGGTGGATTTAGCGAAAAATATGATGGGCTGATGCCTTTTTTTCGCGTCATTTTATTTCTTGTGAAATTACGCATAAAATATCAGTTTTTTGCAAAAATGACATGTAACTATTGTATTTTTAATTGTTATATTCCCATTTGATGGCCAATCTCGCCGTTAATCGTATGTAATTTCAAATGCAATTTGTGCAAAAAGGGATATGGGCTGGTAAAATTATCTTAACTTTATTAGACAGAGTAACTTTAGTTCTATAAGTACTGCAAATATAAAAAGAAGACATGACTTTCACTTTTCGGATCGACCTCCTTAAGCAACGTTGGGCCCGGACGGAGGTTGGATGGGTAGCCCCCTTCCATACCTCTACCGCGGTGCTCTTGTCCCCTGCCTGCAAGTGGCGGGCAGGTTAAATGCGGGCTGGCACAACGGATCTAAAGATGTCTAAGTGCCAGGGGGGGCCCAGATAGCCCCCGCCCACCCCTCCAATTAACATTTTCAAGGAATATTTACCCAGTGGCCTCAGGTCCAGCTGGTTTAAACTCCAAGGCCTCGATCATGGATCTTCATAAGGCGCGCGCTAGCGTTATCGTTATTTTTTAATTTAACTTTTTTCAGAGAGAACCTGATCTCCATTCTTCATCTTTCACACAGCACTTCAAATCGCTTATTACAATCAGTGGATCGAATTTTAGAGGAGGTTATTGTTAACCCTGCGCTACCCTAGGGTTAAAGCGTTAACGATAAAGATTGCGACAACGCGAACGATGCATCCGTGATTCCACACCTGGTTACAGCACCATCTTATGGTATTCCCAAGCACCAAATTTAGCTTATATTTACGAAGCAGCTAATTTTTATTGTTATGTTATTAAACGAATTGTATTTAGTTAAAATCTTAACGTGCGTGAATGGTGTTATAATTATTATCTTATATCTTATGCGTGAGTGGTGTTATAATTATTTATGAGACACTTCCTCACACGCCCGGCATATAAATACTAATACATCTCAACCACTACTACTTCACAGAAAATTGTTTTTTTTTTACATTACTTGTCCCTCATGAGTAGAATGACAGTCAAAAAGTACGAAATTAAAGTAGGTACCATTTTTGTTCATTTTTGACAAGCTTTGATATTCACTCTCTGCCCACTATGTGGAGCTGTGTTTGGGCTGATTGATCGCGAGGACGAAAGAAAATAGAATGGGTCATACCGAACAGAGTTAGGTGCCCGATTCTCTCTCCCTAAAGTAGAAAATTGAACGTCGGTTTAGGAGTCAAAAAGAATACAGCACGGATACACCGTACTGTTGCACTATATTCCTTGCTTCGGAGATGTTGTTTATTATTTTTTTTTTCAATTCCAGTCTCTTGCCCGTGTCAGCGTCATACCCTGTTCCAGTTTACTCTCTTGAGTCGGCAACGGCTTTTTGCCTTTGCAATTGAAATAGTGTTTGTTCTTATTGTTTTCAGAGAGAGCTCTGTCTTTTCCTCTACGCTTTCTTATTGGTTACCCCGATACAGATCCTATATCCTACCACACGATGCATTTCTTCTTAGCGCTTAAAAAAATGATATGAAAGAGAAAAAAATAGCATGGCGAGGACAGCTATTTGTTTTTCATTCACATTCGCAAGTATCTAATAGAAGAAACAATACGAGGAAATTAATTAAACGTTCTACATTATAGTTTTGTGGATGTTCCGTCTCTTCTATCCCTATTGTTCCCTTATATCCCTCAATCATGAATAGGCGTCTTTCACCTTTCATCCCATCTGATGCCCCTTTAATTCTTGAAATTCCTCCTCCTTGAAATTCGTCCTTCTTTCCCTCCACATGTCTCCATACCATTAACAGTAGACTGCGGTGTAAGTCTTTGAAGATCTTCAAATTTTATCTGAAAAATGCGGAGGACGTCTAATTCACTCCCATTTGTTTCCTCTTCCCCTCATATTCTACCACCCGTCCACCACCTGCCTATATATATTGGCAAAAACTCGGAATATTTACCTGATAATGTTGTAATGAGCGAAACCAAGGTCATAAAAACCCTTTTTAACCTGTGGAATTCTTTCAATGGTTTGATTTCTCGGAGTATGTTAACCTTAAGAGAGAAAGCCTGTATTTAATGGTATATGCAAGGGAATTTTGGGATGATACGTGATGCAGTGTAAGTAATCTTACATCGCAAGTAGAACTCTGATTGATAACCTGGTATGTTGTTTGTCTTACCTTCTCTCTTATGAAATCGGTGTTTTCCTTATTAATAGCCTCGTTAAAACTTTGAAATATATTGTTCTTAATTCCATTTAGAATAACAATCCCTTTTTTCGCTCTTTCACTTTAAACTAACATTATGTCCTTAATGTTTATCTTCAGCCTTCTTTTATTTTAATCTGGTTTTTCATTCTTCTTAAAATGTCTTCGGTCCCCTTTCTTTCCTTCCTTACCACATCAGATCTTCTTGATTTGTCTTCCTATCCACTCAGTTGTCATTTTATATTTTTCTCAACAACCACATTGCAAAGGTCCTCAAATTTTATTCACTGAGTAAAAATTAATACTAATGTTCATAAAAACTAAAATATAAAAAAAGCATTTAATTTAAAGGTAAACGTTTTACGATCGGGGGTTTGGGAGCTATTTCAGTTTTATAGAAAAGAAATAATTAGAATTTTTTCTTATTATGTACACAATGCTATGTTTTACGAAATCGCTAAATATCGAGCTTGAGAAAAGATTTGATTATTATTTTATACTTTTAGAGATCGATAACAGTTCATGGAAAACGTCGTTGTTGTTAACAGTCTAATCTGCTTTAAAAGCTTTTAATGAAACACCATTATATTTCTAGAAATTGTAGAAGTGTTGATTCCCAAGAAAACTTTGTTTGTCGTAGTTATTTGTTGAAAAACTTATATGAACATTTTCTTGACTCGAAAAGAGCCACTTACTGAACGCAATATGTATAAGTATTTTTTTGGTTGTAGTAATCGAGCTATAACCATTCAGTTTTGAAACTCTGAGGAAAAAAAGATAATGTCCGTTTTTTGTCGCTAAGTGAGGCAATTTACCCAGAATTTGCATTTGAATTGTCTGTCTCCTTTGTTTTGTAGAACTTACAAAAAGTACTTTAGTGACAAAAGTTTGACCTAGTTTCTCAACTATGTTTCACTTCATCTTACCTATGTGACCTATGCCACATTACCCTGGATATATGATTAAGAGATACCCTCTTTGTAGCAATGATGATATCCATCATGATGCAAATTGGAGGTAACTTAGGAAATATTTTCACATCTGTTCACTCGAAGAAATTTTTAAGCCTTAAAATAACAAATTTACGTTTATAAACTTTGTAGAGTGTCAGTCAGTCAGTCTTTCCGTCATTCTGTAGCCGTTTTTTTCGTTCTCTCCCAAATTTTGAGCTAAAAGAGTGAGATTTGGTGCGTTGAGTGTGGATTCTCAATCTGTATGATTTGGTAGTACTTCTGGATTTTTAGCAGTTTGTGGTGCAGAGAAAAATGAAAGAGAAAAATGGTGTTTTCCCTATCTTTTAACATGGGAAACCAGTTGCTATGCATATTTGTTCACGTTGCTAAGTAAATGTGTTTACGTTTTTGGTAAAGAGACAAAAATTGCATTGAAGAATTTGAAGAGAGTGAAATTAGTTTCATCAGTCAATTTTGTAAGTTGAAAATATTAATTGACGTTTTCGATGTGCAGATAGTGAAATAAAACACTTTTTGCCTACCAACCCCGATCATGTGTTTGAAATTTGAATATCAAAGCTAGGCCTTTTGAAGGACTTTTCTAACAGTTGAAAGAAGGCTATAAAGCGTTTATTAAACGTATTAATGTTCGTTGCTAAAGTTCGAGAATACACCCACCATTTTATATTTTTCAATGGCCTTCCTACACCCAAACCATTTCGTTTTTTATCAATTTAAAATAAAACTTTCACTTACATCTCAACTTAAAAGATAGATATAATTATCTTAAGGTCCTGTGTCATTTCGCTCATTTAATAAACCAGATTAAAAACATGTGTTAGAAAAACAATACTTGGTAAGTATGTAGAATAGTATATAATTATTACTTAGAAATTGTGTAAACTATGACACGATAGGCTCAACTCTGTATCGGTCATATGGAAAAAGAGTTGCATTTAGAGCCGTTGGGCAGATTACAATGCGTCTTAAATTTTGGGTAGTAAATTCACTTCCTGAACATATTTTAGAACGCAATCGACACGTTTGAAATTGTCACTCAATACCTTGCTCAGATCCCCAAATATTTTGTGGTGTTTGCATTCCATCCTATATTTTACACAATCGACAAGCAGGCATTTCACCTAAATTATTTCCAAAAGCTGAAAAAAACCAATTCTAAAATAAATCTACAGAGACGATTCCAGAAATATATTACACCAACCTTTACATCGCTTTGGGCATAATATTTGCCAAATATTCTTCAAAACCATTCGATCGACTATATTAAAAACCCGTAGAATATTTAATTGTTCACCAATTTAAAAAAAGACATTCACTTACATACCCACCTAAAATATTTGAAAAGGAAAAAAGGACCAATTCTATTTTTAAACCACCCAGACGATCCCAGAAAAATATCACAGCCACCTTTGCATCGGTTTGGGTGTAATTTGGGTGTGATTATTTAGCGTGTCAGTCAGTCAGTCTGTATCCGTTTGGTTTTGTTGTCTCCCAAGTTTTGAGCTAAAAGGGGGACGGTTGGTGCGTTGAGTGTGAATTCTATGATTTGGTAGTAGTTTTGGATTGTTAGCAGTTTTGTAGTGCAGAGAAAAATGCAAAAAACGTGGTTTTTGAGAGTGGGAGACAATATATAATGAAAATATCGTGTAGAAAAAAATAAAAAAACAGGATAATTAAGGTGGGACACATTTATCTAATTATAAAATAGCCATTTCCTTCTCTCTGCATACGAAATGATTTTGAAAAGTTGTGCACAAAAGTGTAAAAAAATGCAAAGACTACTTCGAGTAGTGAAGCAGTTACTGCCTGCCCAAAGCACAAGCACTGCTTCCACCGATTGGTAATGTGTAATCAGTAGTTTCCAAACATTTTGTAAAACCTCATTTGACAGTAGAACACAAAGTTCACCTCGAAAGCACACCAGATGGAGACTACCTGCAAAGCAGGCCGCAGTGTCAAATTAATTTTAAAATGTGTTTATTCAGGTGTCAAACAAAAAATATGCTTTATGAAAAAAAGTTATTGCGTTTGGAACAAACTGAAATTTTGTGCATGGAAGTTGGGATACAGAAGCACAAAAAATTCGAAACTCAGTCAAAGGGATGAAATAAAGAAATTCTCCAATCATGAAACGTTGACTGTTGAGGACAGGAATTCAAATTACCTTTAAAAATATCTTCAGACCGATAGTTTTAAAATCAATTTAACTTATCGACATGTCTTTTAGGCACAAAGATTGTCATTTTCTCGAATCCGACCTGAAGGAACACTGGAAAAATTGTGACAGAATCGGTAAGGGAATAGTATTGGAAATTTTATCCAATCATCATAACTCAATTCTTCACTATTCCTTGTCAGCTCGTTTAGTACTTCCCATACTTTTTACTTTTCAACATCACTTTTGGTTTGTCCTTCGTATTTTTATACCTGTCCCATGGAAATAATATTTCGATTTTCGCATCTAGTCTGTCATTAACTAATTCGTTGTAGCTCAAGATGTGCCCTATATGCCGTGCTCTTCTTTTCCGTTTGCTTTTCGGCCTTTCTTCTTCAGCGTTCCTGTTTACTTCCCCATTTATTACCATTTCTCTCTGTTTTACCTTCAGCGTCCTTCTTAAATACCGGGTTTCAAATCTTTTATGGTTCGCTTTACCAATTGTCCACACCTTTGCGATGCGTAGAATACCACTGCCCACAGGAATACTTCTATATATTGGTTCCTTGTCTCCAGTATTCTTGTCTTTTCTTCTTGATTTATTTATCATTGGCACAGTTTTGGCCTATCCATATTGGTCCTTCTTCAGCGTCCTTCTTAAATACCGGGTTTCAAATCTTTTATGGTTCGCGTTACCAATTGTCCACACCTTTGCGATGCGTAGAATGCCACTGCCCACAGGAATACTTCTATGTATTGGTTCCTTGTCTCCAGTATTCTTGTCTTTTCTTCTTGATTTATTTATCATTGGCACAGTTTTGGCCTATCCATATTGGACGAGAGGTTTGTGTGCGTCATTATCATAACAGCAAGGTCACCGGTTCAATTTCTCTCTTTCTTCTTGACGCAAAAAATAAAGTCTCAATGCAAATTTGAGCAGAATCGGACTATGAACGATTTTCGTGGAGCGAAGGTTCGATATCTTTCCCTATCCGTTTGGTTTTGAACTTTATAGGTCTAGATCACTACTTATTCAGCTCCTCTACTCATTATTGGTGGATAATAATGTATTAAAAATAATTTATTTAATTCACGTGTGGGGATCGGGTTGGTGTGGTGGCAAGAGTACTGGCCTCCCATCCCGAGGGCCCGGGTTCGATTCCCGGCAGTGGCGGAATTTTCAGTGGAAAACCGCTCCCCAATTGAGTGCCTAGTGGAGGGCATTTCAAGTTCAGTACTCCGTCCGTCGGATGGGACGTTAAGCCGTGGTCCCCTTGGCGCCTTTCGTTAAGAGTAGGCTAATGCCGACGCCGGGTGTCTCTCCACCCTTCCTCCGTTCCTAAAAACTCCTACCATTACCCAATTACCCACCTATCCTATAAGGCGCAAATGACCTCAGCTGTCGGTCGCCTCCCCTAAATAATCAATTAATTCACGTGTAGTTTCTCTCGTTGGAAAAAAATAGATCCGAGGTAGTAATTAGTTAATATTTATAGAGATATTGAGGACATGATGCTAAATGCAGATGTAATCATAAAATAAAATAAAAATCATAAAATATTTTACCTAATCAAAATCTACCAATGACATCTACCCTGAAATCTACCTATGACGTAAATGCATAGGTAGATTACGGTATTACTCATACTTGCTATTCCCACACATTTATCGTATCTTTTCCGTTATAAAATAAAAATGCAGTAATAGTACTGTCCACTTGAATTTTTAATATAAATGATACACAACACGTGTTTCAACGTTCCTTAGGACGTCATCATCAGGTCTACCTGAACGTTGAAACTCGTGTTGTCTATCATTTACATTAAAAATTCAAGTGGACAGTACTATTACCGCATTTTTATTTAGAAATTCTCTTCCACCATATCACGCCTAAGACTGTTGAATTTTTCTCTCATATTCCCATCTGTTTCAAGTTTCTCTCCTAAATCCCCCTTAAATTGTCATAAGTTCCTTCCGCCGAAAAGCCATCCAGATTATTCTACCTCAGTCTCGCTTGCTTAACATTTTTGCATCGATTCTTACTTACACCGTCTCCACTTTCCACATTCCATTACCTCCCAAACCACCCTCAAACCGTTTGATATTGTCGCCTCAGTATAATTTCTCCAAGTGCATTCCTATTCTCTATTACCATATTTAAACATTTTTCATTGGTTTTCTCTCCGTCTGGCTTACATTTCGAAAGGCTTCCAATATTTGCTACCCGTTTTTTTTCTCTGAGAACCGGGTTTCTGTGTTATAAACGTTGTCTCTCATCTCTTCACTCATTTTGCTCTTCAGATTAGATTTATAGAAATTGTCATAATTAATAATTGATACTAAAATATGTCCGAATAAGTCGCTCCTCTTTTTTTTTAAGTTTTCAGTTACCTTCTCTCTTTTCTCACGATTCCTAATACTCTATCATCATATTTAAAATGTTCCTAGGTTTTATAATTCTATGGATATTACCACCTATGTATCATTACCGTAAAGGCGTATGCTCCCGATGCACGCCTTAAGAAAGTGTTTCCTTATTGACACGCTTGTATTTCCAGCTTTAAGTAGAATCTTCTCTTGGGGTAGCGCCCTATTTGCCTTGTCTGATCTACTTACATTTTCCTTCTTCCTTCAGCCATCGCTGATTTTTCTTGTTCGTAGATGCTCCATATTTTTATCCATGTAAAATATGAAATCGCATGGATGCATGCAATTGTATTTTCTGTAATTATTATTCTAATTTCAAGAAACGCACGCGGTGGTTCCTAAAACGATCTAGAGTCCTTATAAATGTTAGGTAAACAAGACCTTGTGGCCTTTTGGGCTGAATTAATACTTTTTAAAGGAAAAAATTCATTTTCTCAAAGTGAAGAAAGCCGTGAGTAGATAGGTGGAACTCCAGTTATCTAATGGACCCCGGAAGATTCATCCCATCAACCGTGCAGTTAGATTTCTCCAAGCAGTTTCCTCTCTCTGAGAAATAGATGGCCATACGGAAAAGCTTCCCTTTTTGATCCCTGCAAGGATTGATTCCGTTGAGAGTCCTGAGCAATGAAATCCCTGCCGAGATCTCGTCTCATCGGTCCCTTTTTCCAGGTTTCCGAGATGACCCGTCTCCAATTCCCAATTGATTCGTTCCTTTAGGAGTTACAAAAATCTTAATTTAAATAATTAATTCGCTCCAAAGACTCCTTAATCACACCTCAAAAATCACAAATGTTGAGCTTCTTGCCTTTGGTCTCGAAGCTCTACATTTTGGAGGAGCCGGAGATTAATAAAAAGTTTCTCCATGGCCATATTGTGAATGACGTGATGATTTCGGAACCTTACCCCATTCTTACATCGCCCAACTACCTTAAATCCACTTTAACCTCTCCTTGGCTCCTTAAGTTTGACGTAAGTGCCCTCCTCTTCCAATATCTATGTCTTCCCCCTACATTCCCTTCTGCCTAAAAAATAAATCTCATAAAACTCTTCATTCCTCGCTTCCTTTCTCTACATCTACTAATCTTCACTTCAAACCAAATGGTGTAAAAGGGACTCTGATGTCGGATTTAGGTAACCTTAAAAAAAGACGGTTTAGGGCCATTTTTATAATGCTTATTTGAATTTTTTTAAGCCAAGAAACAACTGGCAATACGATTTTATGCTGTTAGATTTAAACCACTAAACTATATCTGCACAATACCCTGCAAGCCACCGCAAAAGGTGTGTGGCAGGGTATGAAATATCACCAGACATTCATTTTAATTCAGAAGATATCCCTCACTTCACCAATAAGAGTATATATAAGGACTGAGATTTCTCTGTACTCTCACCTGATGATGTCCTCTTGTCGATGAAACCAGTCGTGCTTTACGATTTCAATTAAAGTGTGGAGTATACAAAGTTTTTGATTTAACTGAAGAATAACCTCCTCAAAGTTGAGCCTAAAACCATCCTGACATGTTTCTTAAAGTAGTACTATTGAAGTGTGGATCATGTAGCTTCTGTATATACCTAGTAATGTTTATATGCCTGCATGAAAGAAAGTGAGTAAGTGCAAATGTTTTTATTCTGGTTTAAAATTGAAGTGATATTTCATACCCTGCCATACACCTTTAGCGGTGGCTTACAGGGTATTATGTAGATATAGATTTGTGGTTTAAATTTTAAAAGCATAAAATCGTATCGCCAGTTGTTTCTTGGCCTAAAAAATATTCAAACAGGCATTATGAAACTGGTCTTAACCTTCATTTTTTAAGGTTACCTATATCCGATATCAGAGTCCCTTTTATGCCATTAGGTTTGAAGTGATGATTAGTGGAAGATGTCGAGAAAGGAAGCGAAGAATGAAGAGTTTTATGAGATTTATTTTGAGGCAGAAGGGGATGCAGGGGGAGAAGAAACGATGCAGAGGTAACCTAGTGACATCAGTACACGTGTGTCGGAAGATGTTTCCGTAGATAGGTGTCTTTTTTTGATAATTAAATTGAGCATGCTGTGAACTGCTTGAGTACATCGGTGAATAATTATGATCCTCGAAATATTTCTCACAAGAAAATTGGAGTAATGATCCAGTAAAAGCTATATATTGGCAAACCTTTACAATACTCGATTTGATACATAAGAGAGCTTTAATGAATCTACTTGTTTGCAAGCAGAAAACGAGACTCTGACGTCAAAATAGAGTTTTTTTTGAGGCTCGACGAAATCGCTCTCTCCAGAGTAATTTGTTTAGTGAGATTGATTGTCCAGTGATATCACATTCTCGTTAAACCATTCTGTTTGTATATTACGTAAAGATTATGTACACATTTCAAATAAACGTAAATCACAGGAATTTTCAATTCCCAAAAGAAGGTTTTGAAGCCTTCTGGTGGTGAAGTTAAGATCTCTTCGGGGTGTCATCCGAATTGGTCCATGCTGCTAGGGCAATAATTTCACCTTCATTGCACCCTACCAGTATATGGGCTAATATGTAATATTATATCATCTACAATAGTTCCTTACTATTTCATTCTCCCTATTGTTATTCTTGTCGCGTGTTGCAGCTAGGAGATTCTGCAAGTACGAGTCAAAAAATACTTCTGCAAAACCTTTAGCCTTTCTTTGTCCCATTCTCTTCATTCTCGGCTTACTGAGCCGTATGATAATATCTTTTAACCACTATGTCATATATTCGCTACTATGATATTTCGCTATCCACGTTGCCCATGGGATAGCGTTTACCTTTTGCATGGCTGGTTTACTTGTGTCATATGGGTGGATATAAGTGAATTACTCAAAAAATATTTTTATATGAGAGAAATCAGGAGTGCGAATATAAAGTAACTTTAATTAATCTATAGAATAGAAATTAAAAAATCCAAGTCCAGAAAAATTATAAACTTTACTACGACAAACATAATAAACTTTACTACGGTTCCACTGTATTACAGCATCGTCAGGTAGGGTATATACTGTAAACTGACGTAGAGGCATCGTCAGCTAGAGGATATACTCTACCTGACGATGCTGTAATACAGTGAAACCCGGTTCGTAGTAAAGTTTATTATAATTGTGGATTTGGATCGTGTTTTTTCTTTCTATGTTATCATGTTACGCTTCCACTACATATCGCCTGAATCTTCAGAGCTAGTTTTTATTACTCTAAGTGGATGACGATATGTCACCTAACTATTTGGAATCACAGACTCAGAAATATTACATAAGTAATCGTAACTACAGCAACATTATTTTCAAACAGCCATCATGTAATACTTCATCGATTCACTTATTTCGAGGCTGAATTTGTGTATTCTCCTCGTGATACTCACTCTTAAGAGGGTATTCTTTTACCGGAACGAAGATTGTCAACAAAATCAGCCTTACATTTGACGGTGATCAGGGCCTCGATCATGGATCTTCATAAGGCGTGCGCTAGCGTTATTTATATTTTTGATTTAACTTATGTCAGAGAGAACGTGATGTCCATTCTTCATTTTTCGCACAGCACTTCAAATCGCTTACCACAATCACTGGAGTGAATTTTATAGACGGTTATTTTTAACCCTGCGCTACTCTAGGGGTTTTAGCGTTAACGATAACGATTGTGATAACGCGAAAGATGCATCCGTGATTCCACACCTACAGTCTCAACAGTTTCCTACAGTCTCAATCTCACGAGTGACATGAGTAATTGTTTTTGAACACCCCTATTTTGATAGGCAATTTTTCAAGTGTCACCCGATGGGAAATGTATTCAATCTTGAAGGTTAGCAAAACGTATTACTTTGGGTGCGAAACCTGAGAAAAAAGGAGGCGAATTGATTATGCGGACCAATGAAAAGAATGAAAACGACGCTGGGCATACTTTTTTAAACGCTGGTTTATAAATAAGTATATAATATTGTATTTCATTACGTGACTTCTTTTTTTCTGTTTCCCCTCCCTCTTTCCAGCTCTTCTCTTTATTTCTTCCTGGCACGCCCCGTTGTCATTCAGTTTTTTTATTCCCCTCTGTTAGGCGAAAAAACAGTTTTGTTGCTCCTCGCTCGTCAGCTGTTTTTCCGCTCTCAACTTCACGGATCCATGAGTTCACCCAACTTCATGATCGTCGTCGCGGTCGCTAGGGAAGTAACAAATGACACTCGGCCCCCGTCCGGGGTGGTCGATAAATCACTTCCGAACGGATTAAAAAAAAAGACGAAAATTTTATTGCAAAAAGAGGATTGCTATGGTGATGGGGAAGCGTGTGACGT
Source organism: Platycnemis pennipes (assembly GCA_933228895.1). Taxonomy (NCBI): domain Eukaryota; kingdom Metazoa; phylum Arthropoda; class Insecta; order Odonata; family Platycnemididae; genus Platycnemis; species Platycnemis pennipes. The sequence continues at coordinate 112,098,727 of OW121855.1, read as the reverse complement.
CGGATTAAAGGGATGGGGTTGCTTGCATTAATGTGTTCCTCCAGTGGAGAAAAAAATAGAGTTGTTGACTTTTGGGGTTAGCGGCGTTCGCGCTACAAGGAGGGGGCTCCATATCCCTCCATAGGTTTCCTGCCCTGAATGGATGGCTTCGTTACAATGGAGACATTTTAATGGGAGCCAGGGTGGCTCACAGGCGCAATCGCGAAAGCAATTATTGCTCTGATGGCGTTGAAACTGCCTCAGGCGTCTCTTTTGTGCCTCGGTTGCGGTCGGGAGATATGGGTACCATTGTGTTTCGTCGCCTGGGCTACGCCCGATTATCAAAAATTAAAAAAAAGTCAAAAAAATTATCTCTTTTTCCTTTCCTAAAATGGTTCCGTGCGTAATTTCCGGGACGGTCGGATTTAATTCAATATTTCGCAGAATTATCAAATGGCATCAGCATGAATCTTTGTATGAAAGCGAAGACTGTTGAAACCACTCAATTAATTGCATGGCTTTTAGGTGGAAATGCTCGGTAATTATTCTATCTCTGCTTTTTGGCAGCCTGTTAATTGACGTTCTCGAAAAAATATTGTCTGAGGACTGTCAAGAGTGCTGTGTAAATAAAACTTCCTGTTAGAATGAATTCATTTAGCTTTTATTCATCTTTTTAGTTTTACAGGAATTAATGTCAATTACCCATTTTTTAACTCTCCTTTAGGTGTTTTGCAGTTCCTTAAATTTACACTTTTTAATGAAACTATTGAATTCTTTGTAAAAAGATTTATTTCTTTACATTTTTATTTAATAATTTTTAGTTCACCCAACATGAAAATATAATAATAGGGTAAACTAATTTCAGAGTTAATTCATAATTACAATCCTACTACAAAAACATAATAAAATCATAGTACAGTTAATTACAAAACAGTCAAGGCCGGCTGAATGTTACATGCAAAATTCTGGACCAATTTTCAATGTCGCTAACATCGACAAATCTCATATCTTTGGGAAAAATTTCCTAAGATATGTTTATATTTAATTATTTCGAAAGTGTATTGAATGAAATACATAATCTATTCAGAGGTGCATTTGTACAATAATTAGTATTCACATGTCTTACATAGAAAAAATCCTTTTTAGCCTTCCTTTTTTGTTGGGACTAAGAAGTTTAATTTCCCAACTTATTCGTTGTAGTCACCTTCATTAATTACATCATGCAGGAGGAGTAAATCATTTATGATTCTTCTTTCGCACAATGTATCCAATTTAAACTACATAAAGGATTTAAATTGCAAATCCAAAATGCCCTAAAGCAATGCTACCCTTCTTGCGAAAAAAAGCCCTGACATATTAATGGCTGATAGAAAAATATACCAATCTAAGTCATCGTTGTCAAAAACGGATCACTCCAACGATAAATGTGCGAGTCGGTCATCCTTTTATTTCATAACTCCATATTTAAGTACAGTCCTTACAATTTCTTGCATTGCCTGTGAATTCCTGTTAGAAATTCGGAAATCGTTTCCATTTGCTCGTATTCAATGCTGGAATCATTTATTTCACAAAATCTGAAGTTTAGGGATCGATTACTTAGTCGTGAGGGATGAAGTTTTTCTTTGGAAAAAAGGTGATAGTTAACTTTAAAATTCAATTTTGTCTAAACTTGCAAACGAACGCTTTAATAAATCCCAACGAAAACTTTTTAATTCATATTTCATTCACGAGCTAAGTTCACGACGTTCAACGTTCGAATTTTAATCTAACTGGCGCATGGTAATCCATGATGGATATTGCAAACTTGGAAGCAAAGAGCACTTGTAAGAAAGCGTCTCTGAAATTCTCAAATATTTCATCATCACTACGAAAAAAGTTTCTCCAGGGCAGGCACGAGATCTGATTTCCTTAAAGTTTTCCAGGAAGAACGATATTGCCAGTCCAACGTTGTTTTTCGATTTTCGAACATACCTAAGTACTACGGTTAGAATATCTTAGGTCAATTGCTGAATTACAGAAAATAAGCATTTAGTGAAATGTAGATTTTCACAGGATTGGCATATTGGAGTCTTCGACAGTTAATAGAAAAAATGGTGCGAAAAGATTCAGAGGAGTAGTAATATTATTGCTAAGAATTGTGGTGAGTTAAGAAATAAAAATTACACGAATGCCTCTAGAACATGGTACTTTATCGTTTGCATCTTTATGTCCTGAGTCTGAAATGAAATATTAGCGATAATGATGTGAACATTTAATGTGATAAATATTTTTCTTCCAATTATGGAAATTTATAATGACGCCTTCTCCTTCTTATCCGATTCGTATTTTGCCAACGCCTACATTTCCACACGATTTATTTTTTCAGATAGATGTAAGACACCAAACTCCCGTCATATTATGCGAAATACCTCTTCTATATCTCCCTCCACCTCGCTTAAGCAGATACCCTGATTAACCATTAGTACTTTTACGCCTTCAGTATCTTATAGTAATCATTTTTCAACAGATAGTAGAAGGTCCTTGGAAAATTACTGAATAACATCCCCGTCTTACCTAGTGCTTACTCCTGTCACATATTACAACTACTTCCCCATACCTGTTCGCTACTCAGAATTACTATTCTTTATTTCCCTCCTCCCATTTATCCCATCTACCTAACCTCAGTTCGGACTTCTAGCAGTTATTGACTTTCGATTCCTTGGCATCCGCTTTTTCCCGAAGGGATAGGGCCATTGAAGGATATTTTTGTTAACAAAGGAAGGGGGGAGAAATATATATAATTTAGAGGATCGTTTTGTAATCGTTTTTTGTGATTTCTAGGGTCATCATCATCATCGGTAAACAATCCTATGATATGTTTGACGCAAATCTCAACTTTATTCTTCTATTGGCCAAGCTCTTCATATTAACGTAGTTCCTCTCTTTCACGTCCTTTACGACCTGTTCTATATAACCCATACGAGGCCTCTCTTTCCCATTCTTCCCGTTCACGTTTCCCTCAACTATGTTCTTCATCAGGTCATCGTGTCTTAAGATATGACCGAATAAGTCACCCCGTCTTCTTTTTAGCGTATTCAGTAGACTTGTCTTGTCTCCCACTCTTCTTGAGACTTCTTCGTTTGTCACTCGGTCGATCCATTTTATCTTCATCATTCTTCGGTAGCACCAAATTTTATATACTTTCAGCCTTGAATTTTCTGCTGCTGTTATCGTCCGTGCCTTGCTGCCATATAGTAAAATGCTCCAGATGCATACTGTAATGTTTCCTCACTTCCATGTTTGTATTTTCAGCTGTAAGTAGAATTTTCCTTTGGTAAAATTTCCTTTTCGTTTAGGAAATTCTACTGGCGATTTCTCTTTTTCTTCGTCCATCGCTGGTAACTCGGCACTCGTCTAATATTGCGGGGATTTGGGTATTTTGAAAAAGTAGTGATGAGTTTTCATTGTTGCAAGTTTTAAGCGCTGTGTGGAAGCTCTTCGAAATCAGTACTACGTCCGTTGAATGGGCTGTAAGACAGACGACCACTTGGTACCTCTTGTTAAGAGCAGGCGGCTAATATCGACGCCAGGTTTCTCTCCATCCTTCTTTCGTCCCTGATAGATTCTTCGCTCTTCACTATCCCCTACTTATCCTTTACAGCTGTCTGTATTCTCCCATAAGTAACTTACTTCTACAAGGATGTGATTCACTTTTCTTAGGCACCTCTGATAATTTTCTGAGGCAAATCCAATTTATGCCAGTAATATCGTATCCATTGGCTATGCTCATCACTTAGGACACTATTTCCTTTTGATACCTGCAAACAGGGTTTAGACTTCGCTGAGACTGGCTGAATTAAATCCAACTTCAATCCTTATCTTCGCTCGTCGAGCTAGTTTCGGAGAGAACTTTTAATGAGCAAAGGAATTCATAAGGGTTCGTAATGTCGCAACTACGTCGTACGAATTGTAAGGAACTTGGAATCTTCTCACCATAACTTTGTCCCAAGAGTTGAGGCGATAAGAGTTGTCGCAGGCTAATGAGATTAATGAGCAAAACTATAATTGACTCTCCTATAACCGGGTTTAACAAGCTAACAATTTTATAATAAACGTCGCTGGCACGAATGTAAAATGGGAAGGGATGGTGTCGCTAATAATGATGCGGCTATGTGGAAAATAAACTGGAACAAATATGCATGTGTGAAATTTCACCTATATAACCTTCACAAAGCAAAAAAACTTATTTAATACTTTGTTGTGCTGTTCAGATGACAAAGATAAGGACCTGTATATAGAAAATAACAATGAAAATTTATTAATTTCAACGCATTTACAATTTGCAATCGTTTTTATTGGTTATTCACTTCCTCGATTAACTCGAGTTCAAATTAAAATATTGAACAAATATTTTAGTTTGAACTTATCTGAATTTACTGCGGTAGAAGTCGGTAAAAAAGTCTATCAACTAAACTTTCATTTATCCTTTTAGTCTTTGTTTTATACGAGGAATAGGGATGCTGACAGCAGAAATATTTCACATGATCATTTGAAACATAGTTGCACACAAAAATTAAGAAGGTAGAATGGATAGACACAGTGACAAAAGGAGGAGTCCTGAGAAGAGTATCGGGTTGGTGTGGTGGCTAAAGTACTGGCCGAGGGTACAGTTTCGATTCCCGGTAAGAAGGCATTGGTAAAACGGTACCTACTTGAGTGCCTTATTGAGAGAGAGCTCTTCGAGTAAGATACTCCGATCGCCGGATGGGACGTTAAGCCGAGGTCTCTGACGCCGTGTTTCTGGCCACCCTTCTTCCGTTCCCTGAAAGCTCCTACTTTAACAAACCTATCCTTTCTATTGCTAAGGACTTCAGTTATCAGTCGCTTTCCTCAGCTACTCCGGAACTCCTGAGGGGAGTGGAAGAAAAGTCTGGTGAAGACTTTGAAATGAAGACGGGGGAGCTAAATCAATCATATCTTGAGACGTGATGGTTGACGCCTCCCGTTGAAGGAAGAAAAAAGAAAACTTTGGATATTTTATGTCTCTTACAATATTTGGAGACCAAAAGGTGGGATATCGCAGTGAATAAATTCATCCTGTGAATGACAAGATGTTTTCAGGAGGGTGGTTGTATTCTTAATGCAATCAATTTTCTCACTTTCATCGAACATTTTCTTAAAAAAGATTTTATTTTAGTTTCTTGTTAAAAAGCCCCTATTTTGGGTGACTTAAATCATTGGCTTCAGTAAGGTTTCAGAGATTTGCGCTTTGATCATTGCCTTTTCTTATCAGGAAACATTGAAATTGGTTACAAATATGCTTAGTCGGAATGTAGTCAGAAATAGTCATGTACCTTATTAGCCCAGGGGGGTGTGTTTGAAACCGTCGGGATTATCTCGAACAGGTAACCAAGGAGTCACGTGCTACAAACTCGAATTGTTTGTAAATTTAGTGTCTAAGTCGCTTGTTGCAATATGATTACCTGTTTTCACTCGAGATTTTTTTTCTGTCTCAACTAGAGAGCCCCCAGGTGAGATAAAACACAAATGTACACAATAAACGAGGTTGTGATCAGCGGTTTTAACACATCAAATTTGCGCACAATTCGTGTTTATACCACGTAACTCCTTGGATATATATTCGAGATAATCCCGACGGTTTCTCACACAAACTCCCAGGAGGGAATAGAATTTTCGCCTTTGTTAACGTTAGCTACAGAAATCGTTCCTCTTAAAAGTTTTCTTCAAGATCTTCATTCAGTCAAGGATCAGAGTTATCGTAATACGATGATACTGATGATTTGTCGTCAGAGAATTGGGGAAAACAAATGCTTTACACTCTCTTTTGGGAACTCATTCATGGAAGTGACGTCAAAATTTCGCTACCGCTGAAGTATAGCATTGTTGCGTCATTCCTGAACAATTCCCAAGAACCCACCGTGCAATTGTTTTCCGATTTCAATTTTCTAGATGGATTAATCACGTATAGTTTTGTGAATATCTCTCATTGGTTGAAATGGGAAGCTTCATAACCAAGTGGAAGTGAGTTTACCATAAATTTTCTCCAGCAATCCAATTTATAACTTAATTTTTCCAATATTCAGAATAGCACACCTCCTATATGCCTATTTAAATCGCCTTTGAAGTGATTTATCACAATTGTCCCTCTATCTTCATCCCTGCTCATTATTCATAAGCTAAGGTACTTTGACGCAGATCTTTTCTCGATTCATCTTGCGACCATTTTCTTCGCATTTGCACGAGTCTCCTCTTTCGCCTCCCTAAGTCACTAATCCTAGTAGGTATCTCTGACGAGGCCTTCCTTCCCATTTATTTTTCCTTGGACGACTGTCATCATTAGGCTATCATGTCTCAATATATAACCTGTTTTGTTGTCCCACTCCCTTTTAAATCTTCCCTTTAAATGCACAAATTTTCCAGAAATATCCTGCTTCACCATCATTCCCTTTTTCGAAGAAAAAATATCACCCCTGCAATGTAGACATACACGCTTCCGTAAACGCCTGAAAATAGTTATTTTTTTACACTTTTTGTAGGTAATCGAAAGAACAACGTTACATCTGTTTCCAGCTGAAAGAACAAAATTTAGACTTTATTAATCAATAAATCTATAATTTTTAAACCCTATCCCACGCGATTTAATGAAGTTTAAAAAATAGTACTGTTGGAATTATTATCCATTTAGGCCCATTGCCTGTGCAAATTGAGCACTGTTTTTATAACGGCCATATCCCTCAAACACCTTAAAATTTCAATGAAGTTCTTATTGCTCCTAAAGGTACAAATTAAGGTGATCTTTCCGATTTTCACTGGAGACATTCGAGTTTGTCATACAAGCCTATTTCGTAAGGATCCCATATACCGGCAGCGTATTCCAAATGATGTATAACAAGGGAAAAGTAGCTGATATCTCGTACATGACCGTTATATTTTTCCCCTACTCTTTTGAAGGATCCCAGTTTACGATTAGCCTACCTATTTTTTCACTGCCCCAAGAAAGATCATCTATCATATCAGCATTCGTGAAATCTCTTTTATTGGGCATTGACTCTCTTACTGAGACAATTCCACGCTTAATATATGAAATACTACGCCCAACTTCCTCCGAAATCAGCTTAAAAAAGTACCTATATATGATTTGAACTAATATAATCGATATTGATATATTCCCATCACCTAAGTATGATGCCAATTTTCGTTTAATCTTACAAATGTGTACAAATGATTTCCCTATTACCCGTAGTTATCTTTTCATATTAAAAGTAAAGTAGGCTCTTAAAATTACAAGCAAAATAAGTAATTTGCTATAGAGTCACGGAATTGGGAACGATTTCAACTTTCTTTCCATCGGTCTTACAACGGTTCAAGGCGTTTCTCTTCTCTTTGAGACAGGCACGTAGCCAGAAATTTGCTTCGGAAGGGCCAAGTCTTGCGTAACTTGAAACAAATCAGCCTTGCACATTCGGTGCCGACATGTTATAAATCTCTTCCCTTAATATTCAGTGCTTGGTATTTACTTTTACAGTGCCCATACTCATCTCTATTCACTGGTAAAGTTCACTGCTAAAATCAGAACAACAAAATTATTGGGAAAATGTTTCGGGGGGCTGAAGCACCAGAAGCCCCCCCCCCGGGCTACGTGCCTGCTTTGAGAGAGTAGATCTTATAGCTACTACCACTACCACCCGGCGAGTTACCACGAAAGGTGTGTGACAGAAGGTAATATGCCACCAGACATGAAGAAGTTATTTTGTTGCAAAACATTTTGGATTAAAAATAATATGCGGGGATTAATGTGGTGAATCAAAATAGGATGATGAAGGGGTAATCGGATTAAGTTAGGAAAATAGAAAAACAAATATTGAAGATTATTTTACACCTACGTAGTACCCCGCAACCTGACATAAAGGTGTGTGGCAGGGGGTGAATTCACACCAAATATGCCTTGCATAAAAGGGTTTCAGCGAGAGGGTTATGGGGGTGTAACCCCGCCACCCCAGAGGAACTAAAAAAATTGACAAACTTGATAAAACATTGCGTAGACAACCGGTCTTTGTAGCCGTTAATAAACATACTTTCTTTCCGTTTGAATAACTATTCTTTTTGTGCCTATCGACAACCAGAGTATTTAAATAACACCTAGTATTTGGGCACAGTACATACACAGTATACATGCACCATATAAGTTTTCTCAGTGCGATAGAATTGCCTTCCTTCAGGGTATATTTGAGCCCCGTTTGTCATGATTATAATGAATTATCTTGCACCATGATCTTGTTCAAATTTAAAATGAAACATTTTTTTAGGGAACTATAGATTTATTAAGTTTTGAAATAAAGTACCACTTAATAACTGATATTTTATTTCAAAATGTAAAAAGATCAAATTTTAAGTTATAAGAAGATTAGTAATATTAATGTGATAATATGTCCACTAAATACAAAATATATGTCAAGGCACATACTAACCCTAGGTAGAGGTAGTCCGCTAGTGCCTACCCAACAATACAGATGAACCCGCTCTCCCCCAAAAGACATTCCTGGCTACGCCCCTGTTACATATCGTGCATAAAAAGGATTAGTTACCATTGATGGTTAAATAAGAAACCAGCTACTACGGGTGGGACAACAGTAACGAGTTAATGAACATGCCTACCGTGACTAATTATCACTGGGAGTTTCAATTACTTTAAATTTGCTCTTAACTAGATTAACAAGCACAAGGGCGTTATATTCCAGTCATGTCGGATTAAAAAAAAATTGATAATGATTTTTCGCATGCGATGCAATTCGTCGTCGGTCCCCTTGCGTGAAATCACGGTCAAGGCTGATCAGGTGGTGGTGATCAGACAGAGTCAGTCTTACCAACTGCAATAACATGTTGCTGACCTCTTGCTGACGGTTAATCGGCGAGGGAAAACAGGAGTCGGATCTGACCGGATCAGACCCTCGTTCCTTCCGGAGTGAAATGGTTGTAATCCTTTGGGGAAACATTGCTGTGTTGACCGAGGGGCGGATTCGAGTTAATTTCCCAACCGTTACCCCCTCCCATCCACATCCCTCCCTTGAGGATTTGGAAGCGATCGTTCCAAGCAAGGGCTTACGAGCCCTAATGCGTTTTCCATTGACGTCCATAGGCTGCCGTTGAGGATATACACTACATGGGCGTGAAATGATCGCTTCTTTTATGAACCGTCTTTATTTTACTTCATTCTTATCCTGCTTACCTTGCGTATATTTAGTATAGGGTTGTTTTTTTTAGTTTATTCATACGATTTCAAGGGAAAAGTACATTTATTCAGTAAATTCCCGATTTTCCATGCTAATGACTGGTGAAGGATGCATAGATAATCAGGGCCTCGATCATGGATCTTCATAACGCGTGCGCTGGCGTTATCGTTATTTATTAATTAAACATATATCAGAAATAAGGTGATATCCATTCTTCACTTTTCGTACAGCACTTCAAATTGCTTATCACAATCAGTGGAGCGAATTTTATAGACGGTTATTGTCAACCCTGCGCTACTCTTGGGGTAAGCGTTAACGATAAAGATTGCGATAACTCGAAAGGTAGATCCGTGATTCCACACCAGGAAACATGGATTTTTCCGCTGTTAGATTCTTTCCGAATTCATTTCTCTACTTTGCACTGCCAAAATAAATAAACTCCCTAAGAAAACAACACAATATGCCTATGAAAAGATCCACGATGTATATCTACAAAATATCGTGCAATCCACCATTTTGGTTTGTGGCAGGGGGTAAATTCTCACAAAAAATTCACTACATATCATGCATAAAAAAGGATTTTTAATAATAAAATAGTCTGAAATTCAATTTTTAAAGAGGATAAAAATATCAGAGCAAGCTTGCAATATAATCAGACAATGATTCCCATTTCAATTCATTTAATAGACTGGTTACGCAAACATAATTATCGTATCGTCCCTTTACAAATCTTGCCGATCTTCGCTGCACACGTTCAAGTTCATTATTTAGACCGATTTCGTAGGGATCCCATACACTGGCAGCATATTCCAAATGAGGTCTAACAAGGGAAAAGTAGCAGATTTCTCGTATATGATCGTCACATTTACCCAGCATTCTTTTGATGAATCCCATTTTACGATTCGCTTGACCCATTATTTCACGTATGTGTTTACGCCAGGAAAGATCATGTGTCAGTCTTATTCCATGATATTTAATGGAGTCCACGTTTGTTAATTCATTATTACTTTTTTTGTAAGTGCTAGAAGGAAGGCTATCCTTTTTCCAAAAATTCATTACTAGACATTTTTTAAAATTTAATTGTTACAGCCATGTATGTATGAATGCATGCATATATGCTATGACATTTTGAATCTGCCATTTAGGCATTCAATTTATCTAATTTTGTGATTATTGTCCAGTCTACCATAGTAAGTTGAGGTTTGCAAAATATTTTTTACATAAATCCTGCCGATCTTCGCTGCACACGTTCAAGTTCATTATTTAGGCTTTTTTCGTATGGATCCCATATATCGGCAACGTATTCGAAAAAAATGTAATTTTATGACAAAAAGAATCCATTAAGAGTTGTCCCGGCCGCAACGGGGAATATGCATGAAAATTGATTCTCAAAGTTTAATGATGAACTTGATGCGAAATTTTCTTACGAATTCAAATATATAAACCAAAATTTTCTATTCCAAACACAAAGATTATTAAATGCAATTAAAATGTTCCCGAAAATTGACGAAAGTCACGTGATCTGAAACGCCACTGACGTCACTGACGTCACTGCACGGTATAGGTTCAATTTTGCTACGGAGATAGACATTTATATTCAAAAGAAAACGAAGTGAATATATTGTTTTGAGGTTTTTAGCCCTTTCCCGGACGAAACGATGACTGAAAAAATACTGAGAAAAGCGCATTCAGACAATTTTCTTTGGTTGACTCCTTTATGGCGGTGTTCTTCTTAAAAAGAAACTAACGATTGCATAATCATAGCTGAAATTCTTGGGCACTATACAGGCATTATATAATTTATGGACGACAGGAGGAAATTAATGGCCATCAACAACAGGAGGAAATTAATGGCCTTAAGTAAATCAGTGACAGATTATAAGTGATTTTAACTAGGAAGATTTAGATTTTATGGCTGTGATAATTCAGCCGCATTTGGTGTAGTGGTTAGATTCTCCGGGCAGGCGCGGGTTCGCACCCCGGCAGTGGAAGATGTTTTTCATAGGGAAACCGGCCCCTGCATAAGTGTTTTATTGGAGAACATTCGGGTGGAATGCTCCGCCCATGGTACGTATGGGACGTTAAGGAGGTTGATCCGAAAAGTGAAAGTCATGTCATTTTGTTTATATTTTCAGCACTTATAGAACTAAAGTTACTCTATCACATAAAGTAAAGATAATTATATCAACCCATACTCCTTTTTGCACAAATTGCATTTGAAATTACGTACGATTAACGGCGAGAATGGCCATCACATGGGAATATAACGTTTAAAAATACCATAGTGACATGTCATTTTTGCAAAAAAACTGATATTTTATGCGTAATTTCACGTCACAAGGAATAAAATGGCATGAAAAATAAGGCATCAACCCACCGTATTTTTCGCTAAATCCACCAATTACTGCGCTTATAGCAGACGAAATGCGTCAGTTGACTTCAACTGGCGCTGCGGTCGCTCTAGCCAAAAATGTATGGCCTATGAATAATACCATTACTAATGAGATATTAAAGAATATTTCAGAAAAATATTATAACATAACGTTTGATAGTAATATTCTGGTGTTATACATTAGTAAATTCATTGAGTACATGAATTTATTTCACTAACGTAAATGCTGAATTGACTCCATCGTCGAGCTGATTAAAATTATCATAAAAAATAAATCCTTTGAATTTACATTGTATTTCTTGCGATACTTATGACTTTCAGTAGCTTGGGTAATTTTCTTTGTGAAATAAGGATCACTTAGAAGGCATATACTCGTACTTAAATTAATAAGATTCCTTAGATAACTTGACTCAAGCAGTCGCGAGCCAACCTCCTTAAGCTGTGGTGCCCTTTGTACCTTTCGTTAGGGCAAGGATAATGCCGACGCCGGGTTTCTCTCCACACTTCCTCCTCCTCCTTCTATTTCCATCCTATTATCTTGTCTCCCGCTCTAAAGTGCCTATTAGTGCGGAAACAGGCTTAAAAACACAAATAACTTCCAGATGTGGTCGCTGGAGAAAGAGGAAAGCAGACTTGTGAATTGTGGTTTTGGAGGCGGATAGTGTCAAGCTCAGAAAGGAAAGGAAGTGGTGAAGTGTTGAAGATGGTAAGTAGAAAAAAATTTTGTTGCGGGAAAATAGGAGGAAAGATCTACATCTGTTCCAAATACATTGGTCACATCAGGATCCTATGGGAGTGATGTCGGTTAATAGAAGTCATTTCGTTGTTAATAATTCTGGTAATGGGAGTCTGAAGAGGGTTAAATTTGTTTGCGTTTGAATGCGTTCAATCTTAGGATAAAGAATACTATCAGGATATTAATCTTCATATCTATAGAATATCCTCATAATACAGTCTCTACAGAAGAGTATTCAGTCTTTATTTATTTATTCAGTTTTACGTTCACCCAACATATAAATTTAATTAAAGGTTGAACACTAACAAAAACTAACGAGTAAGTATAGTTGCAAATTATCATAAATATAATTAGGAATCAATTTGGCCAAGAATACATTAGATATATAGGCACATTTTCTCAATTTAAGTTATAAAATTTGAGTGTGACAATCTACGAAAAACTTTCCTGTAGAAATTGTTTTTATATTCCAATGCATTCAGGTCATTGAAAAAGTCATTACATGTAACACATATCCTATTGTTAAGAGAATTTTTACAGTATTCACTATTTACATTCACTGTGGAAAATGTCCTCTTTTGTCCTTTGTTAATTAGATTTAGCATATTTAATTTACATACCAAGTTAGAACTCTCTCCTTTATTAATAATATCAGGTGAGAACAACAAGTAATATAATATTCTTCTATCACTAAGCTTATGAAAGTTGAATATTGACAATAATTCTTCACACTTTACATGGCTATCAACGGTGGGGTAAACATGACATCGCACTTCTTACAGATATCTCAGAAACCTGTTCTGGAATCTTATTTCACTATGCCTCTTAGTATAATGTATTACTCTTATGTTTCTACTTAATTTCCAGTGATGACAGGAATGTGCTCAATGGAAACTCGAACGAAAAACATCCAGATGCTCCTATTCCCTGATCCGATTGGTTGCTCCGTTGCTAGGGGCGTAACGGGAACATTCTATTAGGTAATTCAGAAGTGCCCATGGTGAGCTGCTCTGAATGGCTTCTCTGATTGGTCACCTAGTTTCTGGAGATCGTAATTCCGTCCATAAAGAGTCCAAGGACTTGTTTAGTGGATACTTCCCGTGATTGCTTCCCTGCAATTGATCGGGGAAGTTCCTACTTCAGGTCAAAGGTCAATCAGAGTGAATACTATGGTTTAGTGCCCATAAAAATAAACAAAACCTTGCAAGCATGGATGAATCAAGTTCATGAGTACTTTCAAGAATGCTTGAATAGATTTTTTACGCAATTTCTTTCAGGAAAGGGACTGGTTTGGCCCATTATCATTTCCTTTTACAAGTGTGAATTCCTTAAGGAGCCATTCCATTTCAATACAAGACAATGGGCCGAGCTTCACTCTCTCACATCACAACGAAATTTGATGCATATATAGGTATTGTCAACCTTCCTGAGCCAAAAGTTGTTTTAGGAAAAAACTAGCTGCAGCAGACTGTTTTTAGGTGATATTCATAAGTAAAAGGTGTCAATAGAAAGCACATGACGTCTATTTAATACAGAAGTAGTTGTAAATGGACTTTTTGCCAGAATACATGTCTTTCTGTCGTGATAAATGCAACTTCCAAAACTCAATATTTTTGCAAGTTCGCTAAAATTGCGCCAAGAAATAATTTTAAAAACAGGCAACTGTTCATCCGTGCGTTAACTTTTCTCTGTACTACAAAGTGCCAGTGCCACTATTTGTAATTTTAATCGCTGTTAGTGAGGTAATGAAGGTTAAAAAATGGTATTGTTGGAATTCATGTGTCTGTTGAGGTCCAATGCCTGTGTCCTGTTGTCCAGTACTTTGAACACTGTTTTTACGCAAAGTATATCTCCAAAGCCCCTCATACACACAAAAAATTTCCATTTGCACCTAATAAAGCATCATTTAGACTTTCTAAACCAATATATTATAGTTTATAGACTCTATCCCACGAGATTTAATGATGGTTAAATATAGCACTGTTGGAATTCGAGTCAGTTCAGGCCCATTGAATGAGGGAGTTTAGCACTGTTTTTACAACAACCATATCTACCGAATCCCTAAAAACACAAAAATTTCTTTTCTTTTACTTAAAATTACAACATTAAGAATTTTTTAATCATTGCTTTTATAATTTTTAAACATTAAATTTTGTAGCTATGAGCTAAAAATACTCAAATTCCATATATATTAATATATTCATACACTAAGTCAAACTTTGTGTTACGGTGACAAGAACTGGCCCGTTTTTTAAAAGTTTTTCTTGGTGTAATTTTAGGCTAAACTTGTGAAAAATATAAATGTTGGAAGTTACTTTTACATCGAAAAAAAGGACACTTATTCTTGCACAAAGTCCATTTAAAACTACTCTAGTATCGCAATGCAAGTCTACCTATAATTCAGGGACGACATTTTTTCTGCGAAATCATGGAACGGCTTTTGGATCAGGAATGTTGACACTATCCATGCACTAATTTTCATAGAAATCGGACATTGTGAAGCAAGATATTTCTGAAAAAATTGTCGATTTAAATGGAATGACCATAAGATAAATGCACACATTTTTTTAATTACAGCAAATATGCAGAAGTTATTGCAAACCGCATTACTTTTGCGCAGAGCCTACCTTGCGTGAGTAGAGTGAAATGTATTATAGTCACTCTCATTATTCATAAGCCTCGGTAAAGCATTTCTGATCAGGACTATCCTCTTGCCACTCGCCCATACAGCAAATTTGCAGGCTGCTGGGTAGGTGAAGATGGTTACATAAATTGACGCCCCAAAATTTCGGGGAAATAAATTTTCCAAAGATATCCTTCTCTAAATATTCTGTTACCCGTGTCACCTGTGACGAGCCTCGATTTGCGGAGTAATATCATCTATCACGGCATCTATTACTAGTACTTCGGACTCTAGGTTCAGATGGGTTATAATTTATGGAATAAATGCACTCTCCCCGTTACATTTCAACACAGTACAGAAAAACCATTAGAAAGTAATGAATGACATACATAGAATTGAAAAAAAGAAGCTAAACTCTCAGAGATATTGCGATAAAAAACGGGATAAATATATAAATAATAAAAATATGATTTACAGCCAATGTGTTTCGGAACACTTGCTTAAACGGTTGGCCGGGGTACCGAAAAATAACAATCATCGTCACGTATCTCCATCAACCTCCACTCCAGTAAGTATTGCTTCCCGGATGCAACTTTTAAGTTTACACATTTTGGAGACATTTTATCGTACACTTGGTAATGTGCCAGAGGTAAAATATTACTTACACCATTTCTCATCACTTAACAAATACAAGTAAGATTGTTCCTTGAATCTGCCGTAGTAAGTGGGCGTATTGTTGGTTACATAAACCAGTAGATTTAATGACCAGAGATTGCATATTAAAGAAGAGGAGAAGGTAGAAATACATGTATGAAAGTGGGAAATTCTAAAAACAAAATCTATAGTTATTTGCTCATTAGTAAATGGAATATCTGACCGTATGGAAGTGAAGCGTACTGAAGAGAATGAATGAAAAACTAGATGGATGCTTTTGTATAAAGATTCACATTTTTGTAGGTAGGGAAAAAATACAATGTTGAATAAACGGTATAAATAGTATTATTTCAATTAATTTTAATTTTCAAAATCCCTTGGAGATTATGTTTGTGTATGTAATCTCTATTTAAATGAGTTTATAATGCGATTATCTCATCAGTTCTCAATCGTAAATCCGGTGCTCCATGAGTCGTCAGCAATTATGAATATCTTCAGCTGACGATTTTAATTTCCCGGCTGACCTACATACGTCACACAGGGATTGATCTAGCCTGTCCACCACCGTTGGTTTCGACGATGCGTGGTGGTGACGCAAGTGGCGCTAGTGGGCGAATGTACCCTTGGAAACGAGAGGGCTCGAAATGATTATGGTATAATCCCCCGGCCATAGGGATCGATTCGTTACCCATAAGTCCGCTGTCCCTTGGTCACATCCATTTTCACCCGTCACTCCTTTCCCATCATTAATTTCTCCGCATGTCGCCTGAGGTGAAATAATATTCAACCTGCATTCATAAATTTCAGAATGAGTAGGTACACCCTTTTACTGATTTTAATGAGTCAAGTAAAAGAAATCAAGATTTGGATTTTTTTCTCCTTATTTAAAATCCATTTCTCCGGCAAAATCGCCAATTGTTTTTCTTTCGTCTGCATATCATCATGCATGAACATCACAAGTCCTGGGCACTCTCTCGGTGCATATGATAGATTAGAACACGGATGGCTAGATAAACGGCGCACATTTAACACCATGTTGATGCATCAAATTATGTTTGTTTTTGTTTATTAATGTTTCCTTAATTCCGTTTTAACTGTTTTTTTTCTCTCATTTTTTTTATCTCCCTACCTTTTGTAATTTTTCTTTTCTTGAATTTTATTATTATCTACTAATTTTCCTATGTACATACTATTATATTTGAGTTATTTTTAAACACTAGCTTTACTATCAGTAGGATTTCGCAGGTTTTTCTCACCCCCCTTTTTGTGTGGGTGTTTTCCTGCAGTGGGTTTTTGCGTTAAGGATGTAAGCATAATAATCCTCACGTATTTCCCACATTGTAAATTCTTTCACAAAGCATTTGATATGTAATATTGATATATTGTGTATATATATTTCTTTTGTATTAATTTATCACTCTTTAATTCCTATAAGTGTATTCTTTACTGATTTTTTAAACCTTGTTTTATGTGTATGAGTTATATATTTATTTTTACGAGTGGGTTCATCTATATCTACGTAATACCCTGCGAGCCACCATGAGTGTGTGTGGCAGGGGGTGAAGATCGTCAGACATATACTATTGACATTAAACTAGACTACCACATGAAGACAAGCTATATAATAGGATCACATGCAGCTAGATGGCTAGTATGTACATAGTTGGTGTGGTGGCAAGAGTACTGGCATCACACGCTAAGAGCCCGGGTTCTAAAGTTGGAAGTGGGAGGCATTTTTAATTACTAAACCTGTTTCTATATGAGTGCTGCTCTATGGAGAGGATTTCGAGTTCAGTACACCACCCGTCGGATGAGACGTAAAGCTGTGCAGACTAAATCTTATGTAGGTTTTTTCTTCTCCCTTCCTCCTTACCATCCACTCCACATCTTTCTTCCCGGTCCTATGCGCCTTTAAGGAGGCTCCACCGATTTATGAAGTGGATGTCATTTCAGTGAAAATTTCAGGACACATCATTTTTTGGCCCTTTTATGGATTGGCAATAAAATAATGAGGCCTATTCATCATAAATTTGAAGAAAAAAGTTGCTAAAAATGAGCTATTTTATACGTGGTTATACGGCAGAGCAAGGCTCTTGAATTAAAATTTGTTGATTAATAAGGTAGAGAGATATGTCATTTTGACGAAAAACTAACATAATATGCGCAATTTCATGTAGAATTTAGCATTTTAAAAAAGTGCTCGCCTTACCAACCTGGTTTTATTGATATTTATAAATGTTTGCTCGAAAAAAATGAGAAAAGTCTTAGTTACATGATAGTGGCGGTAGAGTATGATGTTATAATTGGCAACGGTACTTGTAACGGAACGTGCTTACGAGCCTATTTACTCACTTAATTTAGAAATAAGCCTTACCAAGCTACTTCTCATATTTTTTTGTAATTTAAATATTTAATTGGTTATGGACATGGTGTAATTAATACCAATGCTTCCTAAAGGTAGCAGCGTCATTGTTGCCAAACAATTTAAAAAATATGAATATTTATAAAATTAAAAACAAATAGTTGTATGTGCTAGGGAATAGTTTAAAACTAAGTAAGAAAATATTTAATCTATTTTAGAATACGTAATAGCGGGAATGAGTATGTATTCTCACTTTGTGAATTAAACGTGGCAACAACACCTCAGCTATGTTCCAAAGTCAAAATGAGTTAAAAGAGCTGGTTAAAAAATAGAATGCAACTACAATGCGCTATATAATTGCATACTCATACAATTATTATGTATGCGATGTCACCCTAAAGATGATTTTCAATATAGGTGTTTTTCTGGGTCGGTATTTATTCATTAAATAACATAGCTCTTTTACGGGATATTGTATCGCGGAGTCTCGGTGGAACCTCCTTAAGAGCAGGAGCAGAATTTAAACCTCAGTTGAGAGATGTTGATGCGAATGCTTCAGCAGTGCGGTGACAATGAAGGCTGCATATTCCTGCGAAGACCTTGAGGCGCCTGATGGAATGCAGCCGAAACTCTCGTCCCGTCACCGACAACACAGCGAAACCCGGAAGATGCAGCTTTCATTGATGAGAGATGTGTTTATTCACGTCAAGCGTGGAAGCAGTGAATAACCATTGAATTAGGAGACATGGTACTTCAAACTAGGCTTTATCAAACTCGGAGAACTCAGGCTGCGACTGGTTTCTCCTTAATATTATGGCACCATCTGGTACACTTCAGAAGTTTGCATGCAAATAAATACTTTTTTAAAGAGTACAGGGTGGAAAAAATAAATGGTTTGAAATGATATAGATTGTTTACGTCTTTATTAGGGGTTAAATTGAGGCTTAAAGAATCCCCCCTACCATCTAACCCCTCGTCTATACATGAAATGTAATTTATACATACCCAATGCTCTAAATACTCGAACAATATATAAAATTACAAAGTAATAAAAATATAGATATTAAATTACAATAAGAAAAGACAAAAATGAGATTACAATGAGTAAAATAAATAAATATAGCTTTACAATAAGAAAAATATTAATATAAACTTTCGATAATGAAGGAAAACGTATAAATCTAACAAGATAGACATGATAAATATCAAATGTACGTGTAAAAGATATGTAGAGTTTTGGTTTTTGGCTGATGTCCATCACGGAAATATTCCACTGCAGGATAGCAGCCACACATGAAGGCGTTTTAATGTGCAAAACTGATACAGTGAGGGAAGCACGTGAAGCAGACGTCGATATCTGGGTTTCAACCAGGAGAAACTATCTATGAAATTTGTTGTGTGACCAGATACTTGTAGATTGAAAACGAATCTGATTCAGGCGTTGAAAGAGCGTTGAAGGTATATAGAGAGTTCCTGAGATGGGTTTTGGTACACCAGTCAAAGCATAGTCAAAGTGGGGTAGATTTATAGCGGAAAATAGTTGTTTTTTTTTAGAGAGGTAAGGGGAGGGGAAAGGCAGTGGTTAGGTTAGGGTGTTGCACGTGTTTGTCTCCGCTTTCCTCCCCTTCCTCCATTCCCTTGTACTGGTTGAGGCGGACTCTATATCCCCTTCTCCTTTTGCCCCTTTCCTTCGCTCAGCCGCGTTCCAAGAAAGCACCCAAACGCCTTAAAGGCAGTTTTACACGGTCATTTAAGGAGGTTCCACCGTGACTCCGCGATTCAATATCCCGTAAAAGAGCTATGTTATTTAATGAATTAATACCGATCCAGAAAAACACCAATATATGGAAAATCATCTATAGGGTGATAACGCTTGCACAATAATTGTATGAGTATGCTATTTTATAGCGCGTTGTAATTGCATTCTATTTTTTACTTGCCCCTTTAACTCTTTTTGACTTCGGAACATGACTGACATGTTGTTGCCACGTTTAATTTACAAAGTGAGAATACATTCTCAATCCCGCCAATACGTATTCTAAAATAGGTTAAATATTTTCTTGCTTAGTTGTAAGCTATTCCCTTGCAAATAAAACTCTTTGTTTTGAATTTATTGATTTATGGCACCATATCAATAACCAATGAAATATTTACATTACATAAAAATATGAGAAGTACCTTGGTAAGGTATATTCCTAAATTAAGTGAGTAAATAAGCTTTTAAACACGTTTCGTCACAAGTACCGTTGCCAATGATAACAACATACTGTAGCGCCACTTTCATGTAACTAAGGCTTTTCTGCTTTTTTTCGAGCAAACGTTTATTAATATCAATGAAACAAGTGTGGTAAGGCGAGCACTTTTTTACAATGCTAAATTCTACATAAAATTACGCATCTTATATTAGTTTTTCGTCAAAACGACGTTTCTCTTTACATTATTAATCTGCAAATTTTACTGCAAGGGCCATACTCTGCCGTATGACCACGTATAAAGTATCTGGTTTTCAACGTCTTTTTTCTTCAAATATATTATGGAAAGGCCTCATTATTTTATTGCCAATCGATAGAAGGGCCAAAAAATGAAATGTCCTGAAATTTTCACAAAAAATAACATCTACTTCATAATTCGGTGGAGCCACCTTAAACTGCGCCAGTTGATGTTGATTCCGTTTGAGGAGTCGTCTGCGAAAGTACGTGACTTAGGAAAATGCGAGGACGCTTGCTTGACAGCTTTACATGGCGCAGTCGTCGGTGCATTATGTCGGTGACAGTATACCATTCAGTAGCGGTAATACCGTCAATGCATCGCATAACGTCAAGATCTGTTAAGTAGCAATTAATTGAGACGTGAAAGGTGCGATAAATTACCACCACTTTAAAATATGTTTTAAGCCATAGTCTAAACATAATAGTTGAGACCCTAGTGCCGTATACTTAGCCCAAAATTTGCACCACGAACGAACGGATATGGCCCAAGGTAACGAGTTCTTCTTTTACATACGAAATTTAAGCTTCCACGTGATTAATCGCCCAGCTCATCATTATTGAACTTTATTCAATACCTAAGAAGTTGAGTGCAATCAAAAACACCCAACTCAATCGTCTACAACCTATTTAATTGCTAGAATTTCCCATGCAGTTCGTTGCCGCTACATCTGCACCATCGAGTGAGAGAAATAAACTTCAAACTTGCACGAACGCATGTATCAGATTAGAACATGTTTTCATTTGCTCGCAAGCGTTACACGGCGCAATATTTCTAGCGCAAGTGTTCTCGCAACAGTCTACGCAGTATCAATGACCGTGTAAAACGGCCTTAAGGAGGTTGGCTCGCAACTGCTTGAGTCACGTTTTCTGAGGAATCTTATTAATTTAAGTACGAGTATATGCCTGCTAAGTGATCCTTACTTCACAAAGAAAATTACCTAAGCTATTGAAAGTCATAAGTATCACAAGAAATTCGATGGAATGTCGAAGGATTTATTTTTTATGATAATTTTAATCAGCTCGACGATGGAGTCATTCAGGACTTATTTTAAAGAAATAAATTCATGTACTCAATGAATTTACTAATGTATAACACCATAATATTACTATCAAAGATTATGTTATAATATTTTTCTGAAATATGCTTTAATATCTCATTAGTAATGATATTATTCATACGCCATACATTTTGGCTAGAGCGACCGCAGCGCCACGTGAAGATAACTAACGCATTTCGTCTGCTATAAGCGCAGAAATTGGTGGATTTAGCGAAAAATACGGTGGGTTGATGCCTTTTTTTCGTGTCATTTTATTTCTTGTGAAATTACGCATAAAATATCAGTTTTTTGCAAAAATGACATGTCACTATGGTATTTTTAAACGTTATATTCCCATGTGATGGCCATTCTCGCCGTTAATCATATGTAATTTCAAATGCAATTTGTGGAAAAAGGAGTATGGGTTGGTGTAATTATCTTTACTTTATTAGATAGAGGAACTTTAGTTCTATAAGTGCTGAAAATATAAAAAAAAATGACATGACTTTCACTTTTCGGTTCGACCTCCTTAACCCATAAAAATCCGCTGTATTCTGACCGGACCTAATGCACTTTATGAAATTTCATCCACCACTGTGATATTTCCCGCAAGCTGCCGAAAGACAAAAGCAGTTCCTTCCTCCTCACATCACTTTTTTTCTTTGTTTACCTATCCCAACCACCTTTAGGGATTCCTTATCTTCAAAGTAAACGACACACCCATACATTCCTTCCCCGTATGCGTCTAATACCATGCGAATCACGGCGAGGATGAGTGGAAAGGGGGAAAGATCACTGTTAATGTCCTACTTACATGCAACTGAGCGATATACACAATGTTACTACGTTACTTTAAGGATTTGTCAGCTTTTTTTTAACTTTTGAACTTGAGTACTGCTCATATGGCCTTATCTTGGAATTAATTTAAGGTATTAAGTCTAAATTTAAAACTACGGTCTGATATTGATTCCCATTTCAGTTCATCTAATATACAGGGTGCGGCATCATACCTTCCTTTTTTAAAATTCGCGCCATTCAGTCAGTTGATGTTTTAGCGGAGCGCTAGTCGTCTCGTTCGAGTGGCGTGACTATATAAAATTTTGTTCCCACAAAGTTTAATTGCCATCATACGTTGGAACAGTGAGGAGCGTGCGTTTGCCGCTAAGGCCTATTTTTTGAGTGGATGTTCTGTGATCGCAACCCAGCGCAATTTTCGGAATCGCTTTTATTTAGCCCCGTAGGCCCCTGTCCCGGACCGGAAATCAATTGTTACATGGGTTACGACGTTCAGACAAACTGCGAGTGCGACAAGACGAAAAACTGCAGTCCCTCGGCCAATTAGATCACCTGAAAACATTGAGGCACCATTGAGGCACCATTGAGGCACCATTGAGGCAGTGAGAGATTCAATTTCGCAATCACCACGGCGTTCGGCGCGCAAACACGCGTCTGCCCTTGAACTTTCCGATCGTCCTGTGAGGAGAATTCTTCATTATTATCTTCATTAACATCCTTGCAAGATGGCGATTGTGCAGGAACTTTCTGAACGTGACTTCAATTCTCGGAGGAACGCGTGTGAGGTTCTTCTCGAAATCGTTCCTGAGGAGGCTATTTTCATTTGTGTGGATCCGTCAACAAACAAAACATGCGCTACTGGGCTGATACCAATCTTCGGGAATTGCAATAAAGGCCTTTGTATTCACCTATAGTCACAGTATGGTGTGCAATTTCCTCAGCTGAATTATTGGTCCCTGGTTCTTTGAGGAAAATCAAGTTAGAATGACAGTGAATTCATACCGGTATGTAGACATGTCACAGGATTTTTTTTTCACGGCTAGATGAGTAGGACTTAGGGGACATTAGGTTCCAACAAGACGGTGGCTCACGGCTCACACTTCAAGAGCATCGATGGCTGTTTTGAGGGAACACTTCCCAGAGCGCCTCATCTCAATTAGGGGCAATTTGGAGTGGCCGGCCCGCTCTCCCGATTTGGCCCCTTGTGATTTTTTTCCATGGGGTTTTTATGAAATCCCTGGTTTATGTGAACCGTCCAAGGACCCTAGAAGCTTTGAAGACCAACATCCAGGAAGAAATTGCCAACATAACCCCTCCTATGCTAGCAAGAGTAATGACAGGCGTCAGAAACCGGTTTACTCAGTGTATGGAGAATGGGGGAAGTCACCTTCCTGATTTGGTCTTCAAAACGGTGTAAAACAGTACTTTAGATATGTGCCTATATTATAAAGAACAAATAAAAGTTTCTAATTCATACAATGGGTTTTATTAAGTTTTGAAAAAAGTAAGTCATGTTGTCGCACCCTGTACTTTGCTATTTATCAGAGAAATTTGTTTTACCTTGACCAATAGCAAAAATAATTTTTTTATATGAAAAGACAAATTACTGTTCTTTGTTATGAAATATCATTAACGTGGTTCACCAATATTAAAACGGTGTTATGAGTAATCATTTATTTGTGGCCCCGCCAATGCCCGTGCGGAATATTAAATGTTTTTTTGTCATGGAAATAACTATTGTCTCGTGGTTCATGTGTATCTATGGTATTGATTCAACCTCTTGACACAAATTCAAGTGGTCAATCACAGGATACATATTAGATATCGATGTGCAAAGTAATCGATGCATCAACGTCAAACCGATATTTTTGATTTGAGTATATTGATTCAACCTCTTAAAAAAAATGAAGATACGTTCGATATAATTCGGTTTTTCATCATTTATGAACCGTATCGATTCGAAGGCGAGTATGGTCAGGAAAATGGGACGGTAGGTGAGGAAGCGGTTTCCGTCTTTGTGTAATCAATCAAGCGCCCATTTCGGGGCGACAACCCTATCGATTCTCGCAACACCCGACTGGTAGGGGCATGCGCCCTTGTCAATCAGGTCCGGTCAATGAGAAAAAATTGACGTCAATTTGACGACGAGGACTTGGCGTGATATTTCACGGACCCGACACTGAAGGCTTTAGTCTCTTTCGTCCAAGTAAAGCCTATGGGAAATATCGAGCCTGAGACGGGTCGAGGAAAACATAAACTGACGCGGGAATCGATGAAGTTTCAGTTTAAGATGAAATCATTATCTCTCTCGCTGTAGAAGGCGCATTATCGATTGTCGTCTGTTTACGCACCACGCTCGTGAAATCGTTAGACAGAAAATACCGTTAATTAGGAGCAAAGAAACCCTAGGAGAGACCTTGGAAATAAAACTGCTTCTATATCTACGGAGGATCCTGTAATTTTACCTCAAGGTTGTGTGGAAGGTAGCAAATAATCAACAAAAATGCATTGTATACGTGTATTAATATTTATGGTACTTTTCCACTAGATATTAATGATATAATAATGTGGAAGGGGCATTAAAATTTTAATTTTTATTATATATGCAACTAAAAAAACTAGACGCAAGCATAGCACATTTGATGTTCAATGCAAATATGCCTAAGCATGTACGTACTTACGTTATCTGTCCCCTAATTATATCCTTTGTTACTTTGCTTGATCTATTAGTGTAAGCGGAATTATTGACTTTTTAAACCACATATCCTATTATCTATCTGTATAAATTTATCTTCATCATTTCACCAACCATATTACAACTGGGTTCTCGATGTATTTTCAACGTATCTGGAATACATAACCGCCTTAATTTTCTGTGGGTAACTTTTTATGTATTTCAAACTGCGATAGAATTGTTACTCCTAACTTATTTCTTCAACTAAATACACAGCTAAACCTTTTAACATTATTTAAAAAAAACAGCCGCTTTCAACGGCACACTACCCAACTCCAGACTTCAATCAGATAATGACTTCTGTGGATGAATCTAATAGACTTTAACAAAATGTGTATTATGTGTAAAATTTCTGGAGATTTCCACCGGGTCAAGTTTCTCATTTCCTCCAACGTTTCGATTAACAACTCACCCATCGTCTTCAGGGATCCTGGAATCCCTATTGAACTTATGTTGAAATTTATCGCCTTATATTCTGCTGTGTAGGGGTGGAAATGCAAACTTTCAATAACGGTGTCTCTAGATTGGCAGGCTGTTCTCATCTGTTTTATAGTCACCTTTTAGAAATGGCTCCCACATTTTGCTAAGGTTATGGCCAGATTCCCTGTTGACGTTCTTCATATTGCGTCTTATTTACATGGATTCATTAAAAATTCTATTCTAGTACCGTAGTGATTTACCCACATACGCACATTTCATTAAGATTATGGTCTGATTCCCAGTTGATATTCTTCCAATGGAGTCGACCTTTCATGGATTCATTACAAATCTGATTCATATACCGTAGTGAAAGGTGGAGTAGTTTCGTCTTCTATAATGAAACTGCGTGGTCTCCGTTAAAACTACGTCACCTACTACCGATTTCTGTAGCTGATCCAGTCGCAGTTGTCTGGGGTGCTTCTTAATTCTGGTTCTATCGAATTTCCGTGTTCACAAAGTATGCTATAGATCACTGGTATTTTTAGTTCAATGGGGTCGTTAGCTTTAACCAACGGGTGCCTAAAATTTTGAAGAAAATAGTACCGATACCGTTGTAAAATATTGGAAGACTCCTGTGCCAAGTTTTCGGTCAACTGTGCGACCATCAACGGGGAGATAGTTCACATTAATTGCCATGAGAAAAAATTCACCTGGACCGGGAATCGAACTACGGGTCTTTCGAATTTCCGATCCACTGCGCAGACCACTACTACCCAGGATCCCTAATTCCCATGGCAATTTTACCGAGGTTCAAGGTACTACCTTCGGCGCAGAAATTATGTGCACACGAGTTTGAATAGGAATAACAAATTAACAGCTGGGCCTACAGAAAAAACTAATCACGCTCTAATTTTTCTTATTTTATTTTGCGTTATTGGATAGCAGACTTCAATTTCTTAATCCTGCGACTTTCCAACGTATTTCTTGTAATACTTATGACTTTCAATAGCTTAGGTAATTTTCTTTGTGAAGTAAGGATCACTTAGCAGGCATATACTCGTATTTAAATTAGTAAGATTCTTTAGACAACTCGACTCAAGCAGTCGCGAGCCAACCTCCTTAATGGCTTCCTTCCGCATTGTTTAGTTCTATTAGGAACAGCTCTACGGGCGTTACGGTACGCATTTACAGGATAATTTACTACTTATCAGTGGTTTCAAG
The DNA here is from genome assembly GCA_933228895.1 of Platycnemis pennipes. Taxonomy (NCBI): domain Eukaryota; kingdom Metazoa; phylum Arthropoda; class Insecta; order Odonata; family Platycnemididae; genus Platycnemis; species Platycnemis pennipes. The sequence goes on along the minus strand of OW121855.1, from coordinate 112,072,055 downwards.
CGCATCCCGTACATGAAGCTGCTTTAAACCGGGAGAAAACGTGTAAAGATATTTAGAAATATAGGATATAAGTTATAGAGGTTTCCATGGAAGCGGAAGGGGCATTAGTCTGCTCTTGGAGAAAGGCGCCCGGGCGTCCACATTTTTAACGCCCCATCCGACGGGCGGAGTAAATAACTAAAATGCTATTCATGCTTGCAGGCCATAAACATGAAATTCTGTTTGAAACAATTATGCCCAGTTCACACGGTGCGTTTTTCCTTGAGTGATAGCTTGCTGGATTTCGCGCGTGCTACTCAGCGGGCGACGAAGTTGGCCGCTAAGCTGGCTTCGCTGATGGTTGTCGGTTCACACGTAGCAGGAGCTACCCTCCTTGCTTTACTCTTCTTAGATCCTCAGCACGAAGATGTTTACTGTGATAGTTCCGATTACGAACTGCTTATAAACAAGTTTCGTCTCTATATACTTCGATAAGCACCGTAATTTGATCCCTATTCTATAGATTTGCACTCATTTTTCAAACACAATATCGACAATACAATGCTATCAAAGGCAGAACCTTTATCCTGATTACGTGATTCAAAGCTGAACGATGATTGGCCGGCAACAATAGCCATCAGCAAAGCACGCAAGGAAAATAGCAATGGACTTAACCTCGAAATCAAGCAAGCTAACCGTCAGGGCAGCCGGACAGCAGTCAGCGTTTCCAGCAAGCGAGCACGCACGGCACCCATCAGCACTCCACGCAAGGAGTCCATCCCGGAAAAACGCACCGTGTGAACCGAGCTTTAGTGGCCAAATATTCCTTTTAAAATGTATGAAAGATCAATACCTACTGAAGGGGATTGGATTTCCGGGCATCAACGGATTGATTGAATTTAAATCCTTGTTTTTTTCATTTGATCTTCTATTACTACATGTATGATTGCATGCAGTCTTTTATTAACTATATCATTATTTTATTAAAATGTGCTGTACTTTAATTACGCAACGATATAGGGGACCAGAATCGAGCCATCTATTGCAATGAAACATCGAATGGAGGTGTCTAGCCTTCCGTTATGTTTGGAGAATACTTTACTTAAAATTAAATCCTTATTCAAATAACAATAATGACGCTATAATTAATGATTAGATAATGGTATTTATGAAGAATGATTGTTTTATCATTGACAAAAAGAGAAAGTTCGATGGCATTGTTACGCAATATAGACGGTGGATCTTAGGGGTTGTTACGAAGATTGACACTATGGGGGAAGGATGTGGAAGAGTGGAAGTGAATAATCTGCGTTACGTAATATATGGATGGCACCCAACATTCTTTGTGTGGTTAATAGCAAACCGGTTACCCGATTATGTGAAATCGGAGCGACAAATGGCCAACTTGCTCCACTAGTTTCAATATTTTTCTCCGTTTCTATAAAACGACCGAAAAAACCTGTCATTATTCATCGATAGTTATCGTCAGAAATTTCAAAAATACACACTTCTTGAATCTTAAAAAATAAATAATTTCCATTCTTATCATTTTACTCCTATCTTTCCGTTGAAATATAGGTCGCCGGCGTTTGACGTGAGGAAATCATGATGAACGGCAACTGTTCAAAGAACTGTGTTCGTTTATCATATCGTATGAATTTACGGAGTTTTCTGGGGTCTTGTCGGTAATATATTGTATCCGGTAATCGGTAATATTTCGTTAATGGAGCGTTATGTTTCTCGGTTCCCATATATGAAAGAATCATTAAAATAATAGCCAACATTTGTAGTTTGAGGTTCTATGTCGTTGGAATATTCACTAAAAGGTTACAAAACTGAGCAGTGTGTATAGTCTCTGTCATGTAAGCCCCTGTAATTGATTTACACAAAAAATTGATACTTATTACGATGTTGATAGCAGTTATTTAAGCAAAAAAATATTACAGATGCGTACACTAAATGACAAAATTCCTGGGTGTGAATACGGTTTGGATTGAATTGGTTGAAACGTTCCGTGACTTTAATATTCAAAGAAGAATATATACCTTTTATATTGCATAAGCGTCTCATTTGATTGAGAAGCAATTCCGTGATAACCAGTATTTTGTGGCGTCATATTTACCCTGTAAGTTTTCATAATTAGAATATACTAATTGTTCTAAATCTCGTCTTTTTAAAAATTGATTTTAATAGCTTATAATTTGCTCGTTTTCCAATTTCTCGATTCCACAATCTCGTTTATTAAGTTTCATATATTATGATATCTTCTTCCATCAGTGAATAAGTCCTGTTACTTAACTGTAATTAACTATATTAATAACTTTCTTTCTGAAGAGCAGATGCTGCAGTTTAAGCCTATCCGAACTTGTCAGCGTTGCTCCAATATGTGTTATTATTTTCCAATTCATAAAATAAGTATTTTTTGTCTTTTAGAATGGACCATTTTTATTGTTGTCCTCTGAGGCTTTGATGGAGAGTTTTTCTGGAAATTTCCTTTAGAATTAACCAAGCTAGGACCCAGCACCATCAAAATATTAACATGAATGAAATCTTGATATATCTTGCGGACTCCAAAGTAATTTTTATTGGGATGATCTAGGTTTCGACACGTAGTGTCATCATCAGGTAACATGTATGATTCGGACATCACTTATATACACAATATCTAGGAGGGGAGGAGAGAGAGGGGGTGAGTGAGTTGGGGAAGAGGGTGAAGAAGGGGTTTGGGTAATTTGGGAAAGGCACTGACGGGGGAACACTCAGGTTTCATAACATTGTTTTACACTGTATAATTGTGGGAGTGGACATTTTAGTTGAGGGGAGTGGGGGAGCCTTAGTTGTTCGTATCATTAGTTTTTGGTGGCATTTAAGAAATAAAATTTATGAATTAGTACTGATCGGTAGACATTTGTCACCGCATAGCCATCCGGACAATGGTGTCATCACCACGCCAAGATGAAATAACAACCATGTGGTGTAAACCTCCATTCTTACGAAACACCTCATATAAATTCTCCTCGTCTTTCATCTAATCAATCTAAAAAAAATTTGCAAAGCAGCGTTCTACCCCCCATGAACAAGAAAAATTATTTTTTAATTTATTTATTTAATTTAATTTAAATTATTACGCACATGTACCGATGCAACAAAAGATCTGTGCAAATTTCATGCACCCCCTCCCACCAAAACATTTACATTTCTTATAAAATTTAGGATACAACCTAATTTATGAAATTATTAGTACATTACATTAATACAGTAATACAGTAAAATATAGATGTGTTAATTAAAATTTACTTCACGCAGTTTCTCAATTTCAATTGTAGGTATATAATAAAAAATATCAATCATTCCCAAAAATGTATTGCCCGTTTTATGTTATCTTTCTCTAGGTTTTTTTCCATGACTTGTTCTGTGGTTGCTGTAATGAAGTATAGGAAATTCTCTCACCCTGTATGCTGGAACAGTTTAAAAAACCTTTGAAAAAAAATCGAAACAAAATTATTTGCATTTCTTGAGACATAATGAACTAGTAATAAAAAATGTTCACCAGAAGATGGCAAATAAAAAGGCCTCGCATGAGATGCATGGAAAAAGTAACTAATTGTGTAGAAACAATTGTGGGATATGACGGGGTTGGTTGATATGAGAATCGGGTGGAGAGCTGCAGGATTGATTAGTGATGATGATGGCGAAGAGAAAATCCGTATAAAACCACTTTATGTTATTTCAGTGAGCCTTAAAAAATGTACCAAATTATCTTATTGAAAATTGGTCAATTTATTCTCATACTGTCGACATGACATCAATTTTTCCCGATTGGTTAGCTAATTTAAAGATGCATTCATTTTATTTCCGCATAAAAAATAGCAGTTCGGATTTTGGAAGGGAAGATTTTTTTACACTCGAAATAATGTTTTATCCGCAAATGAGCAACCCTCGATTTTCCTGAATGGGAATTGAGGTATCTCGTCAACGTGAATGCTCTCTTTTATATACATATACAAAGAGGCAGGGACACGCAGAGGGGCACTTATTCACCGAGGATTAGCGATGCGAGGAATCCAGAATTTTCCCCTTTGCAAATCCATCCACCCTCCCAATGAAACTGGTAATTGGATCCTCGGCCGCAATTCTCAAACCCGTAAACGCGCTAGTTCGCGCAGACAAACACAGATGGCGCGCGGGACGGCTGCGCAGCAGAATTTAACAGAGTTTTTGCTGAATGCGTCCAAGGGGGCGCAAAAGTCGTTTTTACAGGTAGGACCGTGCGATCATCATCATTATCAACCAGCCAAGCTACCCCCTTAAGCGCTGAATGGAAAACGAATGATGACGTCTGTTCGGAATTGGACCGTTTCAAGGGGAACGAGAAGTCTTTTAATCTCGTCGCATGGTCCTCGGTGGGGGTGGAGAAGGTTGGAGGGCCGATTTGGAGAATATGGGGGATGGAATATGCTTCACCTCGTTGCATGGTAACGAGTTGAATGCTTTTCTCAATCTCTGATCGGGAACGAAGAAAACTATGGCCAGTGAAGAAAGTTATTGGAGCAGAAAATTGATAATAAGTGACGGACGTTGCTACGATTAGGCGGAGTGGTCAAAACATGATAACGTGTTTAGATTAAGTAAAATAATGCGAAGCGAAAATTCATGTAAGACGCCCATGAATTGCATTTAGAATCTAGTCAACAGGAAGCCTATTATGTAGCATAGGGTGAGCTAACACCAAAAATTTTATGGTAACATGCAAGTAAATAGCATTTTAATGGTTTGCTAGATGAAATCCTACCAGTTGGGGTTTGTTTTGATGTAGTCTTCTGTACTTTCATTGAGTGCACCTATCGGATCATTTCCTACTATATTTTTTCATACACCGGTGTATTTCGTACTTCTTTTCGTACCATTGGAAATATATTTTCTCTTTCTTCTTCGCTTCTTCGTTTTGGTTACCCATCATTCTATTTTCAATGACTACCTACAATATCCCATTTTGTCTTAGCATCACTTATATAATCCACCTATTTACACTTCGTATTTATGGCGGTAACTTTCTATCCAGCTCAAAATGACATTGGCAAGATTTTCATTCCAGTTCTTAGTCATTTCTGAAATATAGCTGACCTTTGCTAATTTATTTTCAAATTTTACAAATTGGCACGACCCATATGCATCACATACACACCAGTCACGTTTACACAATGAGTCAAACTATTGCATTTGCGCCGAATTTCAACCTATTGCGAGACACCAAAAGGCAGTTCTAAAGTGGATTAGAATCTGCAGTTATGTCCATAGCATCTTCCATCTTATTCCACATTCTCATCCAATCCCTCATTGCTAAGGCTACCAATATTTTCTCGCCCTCTCTTGTTCTCGTTTAGTTCCTACTGTCCACGTCAAAATCATGTAGACTCAAGTTTAAACCTAAATAACTCGAAAACCGTTCATTCGATTCTCACGTTATTTACAAAGTAATTTAGATAATTTTCTTGTTGACTGACTACATTGCTAGAAAATTTTTTGAAGACAAATTTAGGACCTGTTTCTTACGTTAGAGTAAAAAAACGGCCCATTTTTTTAGCGCTTTGGTGCCATGCGCCACTTTGACGTCTAATAACTTCCAAGCAAAGCGTTTGACTAATCTAGTTTTTAATATGAGGTGAATTATATCTTTATTATTACGTCTGCGAAGTTTCAAGGTATTTAATTTAGTACTTATTGATATGATATTCCGCAGCGCAGAAAAAGCGCAGAATTGCCGGCGGAGTGTCCTGCTCTGGGCTGGCGCTTTTTTCATGAAACATAAAATTCGATATGAAATAAGGGGCTAAACTCAGCTAAATGATAATATCTGATTCGCTCTGGAAATTTAAAGAGGAGGCTGACAGTTTTAGTCTCGTGGCGCCATGATGCATAGTTTCCGAGAAAAAGTGTTGTTATAAATGGAATAGCAAGTACTAAAGTTAATACCTTGAAACTTTGCAGACGTAATAATAAAGATATAATTCACCTTGTATTAAAAAAATGTTTAAGTCAAACGCTTTTCTTGGAAGTTATTAGACATCAAAATGAGGCATGGCGCAATGGCGCTAAAAAAATGGGCCCTTTTTTTACTCTAACGTAAGAAACAGGTCCAAATTTTGTTTTTAAAAATTATTATAATCTTGTAATCAGTCAACAACAAAATTATCTACATTACTATTTAAATAACGTGAGAATCGAATGAACGGTTTTCGAGTTATTTAGGTTTAAACTCGAGTCTACGATATTTTGGCGCGGACAGTAATATCGAGATATAGATCCATGCAAAGCCACGCTCCTCATGTCTCCTCACTGACCTTATCTTTAAGCCCATATTTCATGTCATTAGTACTAATGGGTTGGTAGAGTTCTGCTTTGCCAAGTCAGGCAAAATATATAATTAGCAAAAATTTGTTATACGCCCTGAAATTAAGAGCATAGTCCACATGTAACCTGCAGTTTATATGGCATTGGGTGAGTTGCCACCAAACATGCACTGGGTACACAGGTAAATAATATTTTACTAAATTAGTTGAGAGTTATTTGGTTTAGAGTAGATATTGTAGACATGTATCTGCTCTTGTTTGCATTGAGTCTACATTATATCTAACGTTGTTCCATGTAGTGTTAGCATTGAAGTTTTCAACTTCATGTATGATGATCTACCCCCCTCCCTGCGTATCACCAGGGTGAGAAGATTTTTAACTACCGCTCGTGAGTTTACCGCAGTTTTATTCGGTACGCCTGATATTGTGAATGTTAATGGATCTGAGGTTAACAACTAATTCCAGAATAAATCTTCATTTGTGGCAACCTTGATAGTTAGACGTCAGGCAGAAGTATTTCTTTCCTCTGAAAAGGAAAATATACTTTCCACTGTTCGTAGGACAGCTCAGAACACACGTTTCTATACGAGGAACTGGGAATTCTGGAGAGCTTTCGATGTCTCAAAGCTTAAAACTACGGAAGAGTTCGTGGGTGATGACCATTATTCTCGTTCTGTAGCATTCCAAGAATTCGCACGGGTAGAAAGAGTCCTGCCCTGGTGTCCTGAGTGCAATTCGTCCCATCCTCATCGATGAGCACGTCGTTGGGTCTGCTAGCAAGAAAAGCGAAGCGAAAAGCAGCCCATTTCAGTCGAAATATCTCTACCGGAAGGCACGTGTACAACAAGGGTGTATGGGAACATTTATTGCTCTGTGGAAGGATTTATTCTATTTCCATAAGGGATTGGTGGACAGGCTGGTCAAGGCATAATAGAAACATTAAAATAAAGGAATACAATATAGCAATCATTTTCTGAGCAACCATTGGTAACTTTTCGTTCGGGTTACGTTAACGGAGCCTCTTGGAATCAGTGCTGGACCCTATTGATTAACTCTGGATGTAGAAAATAATATCTAATGCGTGAGCAAAAAATATAATTTATCTCATAAAAGTGCAAATTATGTGTGTAGATGCAACAATATGTAACAATACGCGAGAGTGACTATCGAAAAAACCCCTTGGGTTACTGTGCAGCAGCCGCGGGCAGGGGCGGCGGCGATGTAGAGCAGAGCGTTATACTGCTCTACTTAAAACCGCCTGGAGGTCAGAGAGGAAAGGGAATACATATAGGCAGGATATATTTTCTTCTTCATTTTAAATGCGCTTTCTTATTTAACGGGGGCATTTACTCGGAACCGAAATCGCAATTTTGTACACGAAATCGTTAGATGGAAACGAAAAAAGAATTTTAGTGAAAGAATTAATCGTCCAACCACAGCCATTCACTCATAAATCAAAAATTAAAATAAGAGAAAGGTGACGCCCACCAAAAAAGCTGCTGTGATCACATTGACGTCATTTTCCTTCCGTCCTTGACTGCTTTTCGGGGAAGGGAAGGGAGTGGAGGGGGTTCTCGGAGGGTCTGCTCGCACAGATGCTGTCGCAACTACTCCTGTTGGCAGAGTCAGCTGTGTCCTCCCCATTTCGATAAGGGAAAGTAGCTTCGCGGGCTCAGATGTGACTGGACGAAGTCGATATACGTCAGAGGTTGCACCACGCCCACTTTTCCGAAAGGGTTAAAAACATCAGTTTTCGCCGCTTATAACTCGAGCAATAATTGACGGATCAAAAAACGGAAAAATACCGGTCTTTTTATTTTATAAACTCTATCAGATTTGGCAATAAAAAAACATGGAACACGACCCCATTCTGCGTGGAAATATCAGAGGTGTAAAAAGGAGCCCCTATCGATAACGATGATTTACCAAATGAGTGACTTAATAATGGATGAAATTATTTAAAAAAATACATGGTTTACTAAATTATGACAAGATCACGAGAGTATTATTCTATAAGGTATTTCATATGTCTTGAAAGATTTGGTGAATCACACCTGTGCACTTAAAGCTACCTTCTATCGAGGTGAAATCGAGTCAGTGGAAGGTTTGGAGGAGGAGTGGGATAATTAGTTCGGGGGAGGTGTCATACAGCTGAGTTCATTCGCGCCATATAGGATAGATGGTTAGTTGGTAAATAGTAGTAACATTTTAGGTAAAGGAGGAAGTTGGAGCTGAGGTTTCCTCGGCGTTTCTCAACACTGATAACGGCTTTCAGGCGTTCCTCCGCGTAGTGTCGTGTCAAGGCGACGACAGTTTCTCCAGCCACCCTGCTGGCGTCTTCAGGTCAGAAGTGTTGATGCGTTAAGTCAAGTCAAAAGGTATGAAAAGCTTTAAAAAAGTATTACATAAAAATAGATATCAATCAATATGGTCTCCCTGTTTTAGGCATTGGCCTCTTCAGGGTTTGCGTTCAATTATACAGAATAATAAATGTGATTTGGAGCATATGCAGTGTTATGGAGCAGATAGCTGGAACTCTTTTCCTACGGGGATGGCTTAATGGCTCGGCATAAGCCCGAGGCGTGAGGGGAACCGGCAAAACCTCACGCGAGCCGAGTCGAAATTGGCCGTCTTATATAGGGGCTTGGGTGTCGTAGGTCGTCTCTGATTGGTCCTGTTAATATTTTGGTCGCAAGAGGGCTCTGATTGGTCGTCGATTTTGAAAACTCTTTTCCATGAGTTTGCCAGCGTGTAGCCGTCTTCCCTGTTGTAATCTTCCGGCTGTTTCGTAATTTCTATTGCTTCTCGCATTAGCCTGGGGTAATAGCGGCTTTCATTGCAGATGACCTTAACTTTTTCTTAAAAGGAGGAAGGGTGGAGAGAACTCCGGCGTCGGAATTAGCCTACTCTTAAGGATAGGCATCTCCTCTAGGCACTCAAGCAGGGTTACCGGTTTATCACTGAAAAATCCGCCACTGTATCTAACCCGGTCTACTCCATCCACCACACTAACCAGATCTCCATCAATTTCAATGAAATTGACTGACTCAATGTGACTAAACCTTGTTTTCCCCAAATTTTGCGGGATATACACATAACTGTGTTTAATTAAGAGACCAAATGTTGTACCCAATTTTGTAGGCCATATCCTCTACAATACGATAACACCATTCATAGTTTTCTTGTAAAAAGCAGGAAAATTGACTTTTGGCCATCTGTATTCGATTTCGAACCACTGCGCGGCGTTGGCTATTCATAACGGAGGAGACTTCAACGGTTTCGCGATCCATCCGTCGGACTAAGTAATGAATTTCATTTGACCTTTAAACTGGACTCAAGAAGAGACTCGCTACTCCATCCCAAGAGGGAAACTCCCTGTTATCGAGGGATAGAACCCACAATAATGAGAATGAGAAAATATATAGGAACATAATTATTATTAATGGATAAAGTACTTTATTCCAATACATCGCGGCATTTTCCCATTATGTTTGCTAGCGTGCAGGTATCTTCGGGTTGCAAAATTAAAAATTTTTTGTGTGTGTTCAGAAACTAGGTTACCTAAACTACTCTTACCTTACCGGTTATTGAGGTTATTCCATTACGTTTACCGAGATATATTCCTGCTTTCGTAAAGAACGACGTTTTAAATATAACAGCACGACAGGCTATTTCTCTAACCTTGCTTTCCTGAGCGATTAGAATGTAATTCCATTTGAATTTTGTAAAATTATTCCAACAACGTTGGGCACAACAAAAAAGTTCAGCTTCGAATTCACCTCAATACGGAAATATGAAGAAATAGTTCATAGGTGAATTGTGTGGATAGCTGCGTGAAACCAATCTCAGGACTGCTGACTGATGATGATGATTCAATCAAAATCGAAACGAACAATTTGACTTCTATTCCCACCCGAATTATTTTGGTAACCTTGGTAAATTAAGAAGTAGATATTATGAAAACGAATTTATGCACATCCATACCGATCTCCTCTGTTCGCGTTCCATACTTTCTCAATCAAAACTGCCTCTTAGAGGATGCCATTCCCTGACAGGGTTTGATGGGGAAAAAAGAATAGACCTTACTTTTACATTCCGGTTTTAACTAAGCCCAACCATTTTCACGGATGAGGACCATTAAAGTGTTTGTTTTCCGTAACTTATTCATAAAACTACCCTTCCATCATTAAAATGAAAATTTTCCAAGGAGAACTCCGATTCTTGACAACTTTAGAGAGAAATTTAATTTTTGATGAAGGTTGGTGAACAGGTCATTCTAAACTGCCATTGATTCGGCGTAGTCTGCTGATAGAATATTATATACTGGCACGAGAAACTGGAGTGCTTAAGGAGGTTGGCTCGCGACTGCTTGAGTCAAGTTGTCTGAGGAATCTTATTAATTTAAGTACGAGTATATGCCCACTAAGTGATCCTTACTTCACAAAGAAAGTTACCTAAGCTATTAAAATTCATAAGTATCACAAGAAATGCGATGTAAAGTCGAAGGATTTCTTTTTTATGATAATTTTAATCAGCTCGACGATGGAGTCAATTCAGCATTTACTTTAAAGAAATAAATTCATGTACTCAATGAATTTACTAACGTATAACACCAGAATATTACTATCAAACATTATGTTATAATATTATTCTGAAATATTCTTTAATATCTCACTAGTAATGATATTATTCATACCCCAAACATTTCGGCTAGAGCGACCGCAACGCCACTTTAAGATAACTAACGCATTTCGTCTGCTATAAGCGCAGAAATTGGTGGATTTAACGAAAAATACGGTGGGTTGATGCCTTCTTTTCGCGTCATTTTATTTTTTGTGAAATTACACATAAGATATCAGTTTTTTGCAAAAATGACATGTCACTATGGTATTTTTAAACGTTATATTCCCATGTGATGGACATTCTCGCCGTTAATCGTATGTAATTTCAAATGCAATTTGTGCAAAAAGGATTATGGGTTGATATGATTATCTTTACTTTATTAGATAGAGGAACTTTAGTTCTATAAGTGCTGAAAATATAAAAAAATGACATGACTTTCACTTTTCGGATCGACCTCCTTAAAACTAAGGTGCTGCATTAATACACAATAAATGCTGTCTTGCTTCCACACTCAGCCCGCAAACATTCTTGTCATCCTCTGCTGCTATAGAATCTTCTTCAGCATCGGCCGAATACTTCACTGGCTTGTTATTCTCCTGTGTCTGTGGCATTATCCTCCGCAGCTCTCCGGGTCCTTTTAAATTTCCTATTGTTTTTTGGTCCAACTTCTTTGAGTTAATTGGGATCTTCGCAGCTTAATTGATTATTTTCAACTTTAGGCAGGGTAATACCAGTTATATAATTGAATGCAACCATTTAACGTTTCGTCTCGTTCCATTACTTGAGCCGCAATCAAGTCGTGGCATGATCCAAGCTCTCACCGGCTCAGAAGTTATATCTAGGTTTTGTTTGCCATAGCATTTATTTTTTGTTATTGCAAGAACCTGAGAATTTTTTAACAATCTCGCTTTCTCTCAAAACAGATATTGAAGAGGAAGATTTCCTTGTTTCTGCTAAAACGAACTTCTGTCCATAGGGCTACAACGGGAAGCAGCATGGTCGATATAGAAAATGATGAGCTAAAATTACTGTGTACTGCATATGTGTAACTCTTGTACCCTATTGATTCAGTATTAGTGATAGATTATGTGGAATTTTAAGGATAGGGGTTTTTGGTTCTTCAGCTACTAAGGTTAAATCTTACCAATATTATTTTTAGATCTTATGTCTAATACTACTGTAATACCTTTATTGTTCACGTCACTTCTTTCTGCTGTGTGAAACAATAAATCAAAATCACAACACAAAAACAATACCCTTTTAATATTATACATATACACAATCACTCTCTTCCTTCTTCAGGCTCTCACTTTAAATAGACAGACCATAGAACACTATACATGTAATTCAGAGCCACATCACTGTTCACTTGACTCAGATACAATCAAATACCCTCTTAAAATTAAGTACATACAATGTTTAGTGAGGAGTGGACCACTTAATTCTTCGAGTGCGCTCTGGGGAGTTCCCGGCTGTATCCTTCAACTTGAGATCGCTGCCACTGTCTGCAACCCCGATTTATCCGCCTAGATGGTTGAAGATCAGCACCGCGTCCCTATTCGGCTGCATTTCCGCAATCCCGTCAGATAATCACTTGGCGTGGACTCAGCTCTCCACGGACAGATTGTAGACGTCGATGGCCTTAGAATCTTTCAGAAAACCACCCGACGTGGATTCCACTCCCACGGGCAGATTGTTGGCCTAGAAGACCCTCTGTCGCTCTCTTCTCCCCGTTATATAGCGGACTCTCCCATAGTTTACGTTCGGCGAAAATAACTCCCTTGCGTTTCTTGCTGCGAGGACTAACAATAAAATTAGTTACAATTTATTTGTTGAGTACGGCAATTCGCTAATGCCCCGGATCACCGCGCTCATTACCACAATCACCCATTGTAATGCCAGGCGCCATATTTTCCTATGTCCCTGTATAAAATCTATGGACAAAATTGAAGATGGCGGCCCCTTGAATCCCAAGCATAAGATTCCCAATGGCCAAGAAATGGCTTGTAAATGACATGTTACATTAGCAAACATCTTCCATATCCGTAGCGGGATTCGAAGGTATGATAATGATAATATTTATTGCTCCAGCAAGTTATAAATAATACAAAAAAATTATACAATAAGAATTTCGGAGCTTTAGGTAAACCCTAAGGCTTTTGCCTGTTGTTGAGTTCACCTTCAAATTACACATGCAGCAATACTGGCTTACATTCTCATTAAACAAATGTCACCAATTGAACATATAATAACACTGTCACAAAAATTACTTATGGTATTATGGAACATTACATGGAAAGGCACTTACAGTTATGGGTTGCTTTAAGGTATTACAACAAAGGATAAATATTTAGAACAACTACTAAATTACCTCTATATTTATGCTATCTCTCGTGAATAGCCAGATTTTCACTTGCTTCAAAAAAGTTTTGAAGTGTATGGTATCTCGGATACTCTGACCATAGGATGTTAGGCTAGCATGCTACTGACCTGGCCATCGCGGCTGACTTGACCCTACAGTATCCCGTTTTCCTTTTGTTCCTCCCCAAACTTAGTCTGTTTAAGTTTAGATTATTCCAAGGCACAAGATCAAGAATGCTCATTTTATTACTTCTAAGAATAACTACACAGCAACTATCTGATGCATTGCTTTAATTTTTGTGATGAATGTAACTCATACTAATAGAATTTTCAGGATAATATACATATATAAAAATTGTATATATGTATATTATCCGGGCTAGGAGTCCTGTCTGATACAAATTAAAGAAACTTACAAGTAAAGATTAGGACAAATTTTTAAAATTTAGCAATGACTTAACAAAACTTTTTTTAGCCCGATACCAAAGTTCATCCATCATGTGGCATGACACACGATCAATGGGAAACTCTGTACATATAAATATATATAATGTACGATATTGTCGATCTACAGAAAAATTAATTTTAGCATTAATGAAATATCACTTGAATATTTATTGCAACTTGGTTAATCCTGGGTACATTATGATCCCATTTAATATTTAAGTAAAATCTGATGGCGTACCATTGCAAGCGCTTCTCATGCTATTGTCCCAACACGTTTTGCAAGGACGGTCGTTCTCACTCCGGGCATTATTGCGTGGTTATTTCATGCGCACTGACGCTAAACGGAGACGACTCTGCGCAGGCCGTCCCAACAGTATCGACAATGACGATAAAACCATTCACAATGCTCAACTCCCGAGCCGGGCAATTTCCAACTTCCACCGTAAAACTTCGACGGGGAAGTTTTACGGATGGGGCCGTGAATGCATAGACCTTGGGTCCTCCAAGGCCCGAACTAGGTCCTCTCAGAGTCGGCGCCATCAAAACTTCCTCCTGGCGGACAAGGAAGCACCTCATTCGAATCCGACGGAGAGTTGAAAATTTCAACAAGTTCACCTTCCCCAATTTCGCCTCTTTTCAAAGCAGATAAGAGTCTGGAATTCCAAACGAGCTGTGTGACTAAGCCTGCACCTATTTCACTCTATAAATAATTAATATTCATCCCATGTTGTACACAGGTTGTTTGTGATATGTATGCATTTATAATGATTTGTCGTAGGAAGAATAATACTTATTTAACTAAATAAATACTTTTTACGGACGCAAAATATTGAACAGATATATAAAAAAATAAACCGTTCATAATCCTTATCTTGTAAAATTCTTCATTTAATATTGCTTACCTTGAATAAACCGTTAATATATCGTCACAGAAACACATAAAATATTCTAATTTTCATATTTGGCAGCGGAAGCTGAATATCATGATGTATTAGATTCCTCAAGTTTTTGGGTGCGTGACAGTCATTACTTCGATTCTAATGATATGATGGTTTCTTTCACGAGACATTTAATAAGTTTAGGTAGGTGTGAATATAATTTTGTTAATTCGTATAAATAATCCAACTAGGAATGCAAATATTTCTATAAAGAGCATCGCATATTTATCTCAACAGCGACAGAAATACGATATATATATGAAAGAGAAGAATTTCTCTAAGATTGTAAATGATATATTGAATTCTGCTGTAGACCGCACAGGATAAAAATATCAAAGAATGGATATTTACTTAGTTATTTTAAGAGTTATTTTCGGTATTATTTATTTTTACAATGAGAAACACCAGCGCCATAAACGAGGATATAACTTCTAATGATTTCCTCGTTGCGATGGAACTATTCGGGGGTAAATTAAAAATTTTGTGTCGAAGGATATCTGGGCATCTATTACAAATATCAATTTACCATCTCGTACAGCCACAACAATGGATAACATTTTTATTATATTTGTTCATTCACTTATGGCTTTGTAAGGTTAATATAATAGAGAGAATAAGGGCAGATTTAAAAGGGTGTATATATTTAAGCATTTTCAACTTTAGCATAAATGACACGAAGAAAATATGATAAGTATAAAATCTTGTAAAATTTAGCTGTGAGTACAACCACATTCAACTATTAAATCTAAATGATCTATTGGAAACGAATTTGGAATAATCAATCTTATGTTCCTATCCACGATACCTGAAAATCATTGTGAATGCTAATTTAATGCCGTCTTTACCATCGTTTCCAATGCCATCGTAGCGGTTGAAATTAAATCCGTGAGTTTTTATTTCGTTTCCAGAGTCCAAAATCTGCCATAGCACAGTTTTTGTTCAAAAGAATGTGGGTAGAGATCGGATGCACCCATTTATAAAACAAATGGCAATGATTACATCAATCGCTCGCCGAGCGGTTGGTTTTAAAAGGGTTTTTAGGAGATCCATCGTGGGTGTTTCTGGGGCAATTCGAGAGAAAGCGGTGGGTCATTTCGGAAGGGTGTGGAATGACAAATCTCTCCAGCGACGATGGATCACTTTCACCCAAATTTCCAGTGACGCATGCTATTGATTTCACGTTTCCCCCTCTCCCTATGAAAGAGGACGCGCGTGACCGATTTGATCGCCTCGTGCGGAGAAAAAAAGAAACACTCGACGCGCGGTGCTATTTATTTGTCTTTGGAAATCCCTCTTTTGTTGGGCAGCAACTCAATTTGAGTCGTCTAAGGTAGAAATCCAGTCCCGGCATTGTAAAACGTTAGGCTGGAGAGGTTTTTATCGTCACGGCATTTTCGCTGCTTTTCATCCAAAATTGTTTCACTGCAGCATTCCATGCCTTCTTCATCTACATGCACTTAATAATAATAAACAAAAAGATATGGCACTTATTCCACAGGTTTTTATTAGTGGTACAACGCGTTTCAGCGGTTAAGCCATCATCAGGTACCGCTTAACCGCTGAAACGCGTTGTACCACTAATAAAAACCTGTGGAATAAGTGCCATATCTTGTTGTTTATCATGATATCATTCCACTACGTCTCGCTGGACACAGTTACGTTCATGCACTTAATACCCTGCAAGCCACTATAATAATGTGTGGCAGGGGGTGAATTCACACCAAAAATGCATTAAATATCATGCATGAAAAGGATTAGTAATTATATTCTAGCCTAAACTTTATGCTGTTAGTAGGGTTAACTTAAAGTCCATATAACAGCATGCATCTACCTACGCTATTCGTTGATACACTCTTCTTTATACCATTAGGTATATTTAAAAGCTATTCAAATTCCTAATTGTACAAGGAAAGAAGGACATTTTGAATCCGTCAGTTTGGCAATTAATTTTTGTAATTTAATGATTATGGTTCAGTCTCCAATAGTAAGTTGAGGGTCAAAAATATTTTTAACGTCGTCAGTGAAAATATTCTTTTGAAATCATATTAAGAGATTAAGTCCAAATTTAAACCTACGGTCTGATAATGATTCCCATTTTAGTTCATTTAATTGACTGGCTACGCTAGAATATATTTACCACACTTTCCCTTTGCAAATCTTGCCGATCTTCGCTGCACAGGCATCATATTTCATAGCATAGTCACATATTTTAGTTATTTCCTCTTTCTTAAGTCCCCTTTATTTGGCCCTAGTCTTTATCCTTATGGTCTTCCTTGTGGAAACTTTTCTACTGCTATATTCTAAATAATTTTCTTGTCAAGTCGGTTATGTCCAATGCTGTGCTCAAGTCATGTGGCTCTTTTCTGTTGTTCTGTATTTTCATCGTTACGCATTTCTTCCTCCTCGAAACTTCTGTACCAATCTTCATTTTCCATCTCATTCTTCCGTTTAATTATCAGCATCTTATCCCAGCTCCAGGTCTTGACTGATTTTGGTCAGCTTTACGGCTGCTCCATTTCTTTGACCAACGACGTGACTCGCTCTATTCGAAGGTTTTTGCTTATTGATTCATCGTTGCTAGCTGTGTAATCTTCCAGCACAGTAGCGATCTCTAATTCGCCTTAGCTTTGTTATTCAGTTCATTATTTCAATACAATGTATCTGAGTGATTTGAGAATCATTTATTGTTTTTATTTACATGGTGGTTATCCAGAGAAAAAAAAGGTGGTGTAGATGAAATGGAAATTAGTACTTCTTGCTTCAACATAAGTGGAGTAAAAATGTCTCTAAAGCCGTAATATCAAAAGTCACTGCACGATATTTAACAGGTGGGGTCAATAATGGCTGAAAATATAGTAAGTCCTTTTTAATTCAGGAATTGAGTGGGAGAGGTACCCGATTTACCGCTTTTCCAGTTCTAAAGTCTTGGTTCAAATTTCCGGCACTGGCAGACACAAGCGGAATTTAATTCCCTTGCTGGATGCTGTTTGGAGGTCAGTTCAAGTTCAGTACATAGCCCGTCGGATGGGATGCTAAAGCCTTAACCTCTCAATGTCTTTCTTTAAGACTAGATACGTATCAACGTCGAGTTTTTCTCCACCCTTCCCTAATCTAGCTCAACAGTTCTTCATTAAAATTGGCGGTTTCAGGCGTTAATTTATGGAGTTTGCTTTCATGCATAATGAATTATTCAGTAAACTTGGCATTTTCTACCAAGTTTATTGCATACTTCTACTATACCCAAATTCGCACTTGACATTGGCAGTTGTTCACCTATGGTAATAACCATAAATATTGATCTTTTACTTGAGAGATGTAAGGATATAATCAAATTCCTTGATTTTAAAGGTTTGCTTACTTTAATGTGCAATAAAAATGTAATGGTACCTATGCATTATAGCGTTGAAAATCGTACATTCATATAGCAGTAAAACCGGTGTTGTTATCACTAAGAATTCGTTGCAACTGACAGAAATGATGTAGACTACTGTATTCCAACTTTGTCACTGGCCTGGGAAGTCAAAGGTAGCGGGTTCAAATCCCGCCTAGACTATGGACAATAGGGGGTTGTCGTAGGGTTAAGATCTTAAGTTTTAGGGTGTGATATGACCTTAGCCGTTGGATTACCTAATATATCTAATATGTATGGAGACCTTTTGCTTAAGAGAATATATAAATCATTAATTTGAGACTAAATGTAAGAACCTCATGACATGTAATACTTTATGATACAGATACTTACTGATACTTAAATTCAAAGATTGCGAACTAGCCCCGAAAACCCTTAACAGTTTTACTCGCTGATATATGCAATATCCATAGAGAAATTTCCCGTTGACAGGAATACGATCCCAAATCCCTAAAATTCTCACTAAATGCTAGAGTCATTTAAGCTAATACGGTGTCTTTACTCCTTGCGGGTTTATAAAGGTTTTAGTGGAGCTAGATGCTGTAATGGACTGTCGTACACACATTGTCGCTAAGCAGCCTTAATCCTGTTGCGAAATGAAGTTGTTTGAAACGCCCGAATGTGTTGACAACACAGCGGAAAGCTTTCATCCCCTTGATGCCCTGCCAGTCACTCTAAGGGTGTATGGCAAGGGTTGAACTAACATTTGGCATGCATTTATGTCAAGGGATCAAAACCTTTTGTTAGAAACTGCATATTTCATTCCATTTGTAATCTAAAATTCTAACATCAATCTTAATATCTTCACGAGCAATAATTCTACAAATTAAAAGCCATCCCCCTGAATGACAAAAATGTGGGCTTTGCATTTTAAAGTACTACGTCTGAAAGCGCCAATTAGTTACTGCAGCAACTACCTACACATACATGAACGGAGTACCCTACCAGCCAATTCGAGGGTGTGTGGCACGTGATGAATAATCACAAATCATGTTTTAACTCACATATTCTAATTATAGTTAGTTATTCAGGAAAGGGGACCGATAGCTGAGGTCATTTGCGCCCTTTAGGATAGGTGAGTAGCGAGGTAATGATAGGAGTTTTCAGGGAACGGAGGAAGGGTGGAGAGAAGCCCAGCGACGACATTAGCCGACCTTAACCACAGGCGTCAAGGGGACCACGGCTCAACGTCCCATCATACGGACGAAGTATTGAACCTGAAAGCCCCCCACCAGGGACCCACCCAAGCAGGGACCGATTTTACGTGTAAAAATTACCAGTAACCGAACCCGGGCCCTCGGCATGGGAGGCCAGTAATTTAGCCACCACACCATCCCGATTTCCACTAATAGATTCAATACTTCTAAATTGTTGATAACTTATTGACACTGTATGGATGAAACAATGCAAAGTTTAAGATGCTTGTTTTCCGGGTGTCCTACCGCTGTTGGTTGAGTTGTTCAGGCGCCTTCAGGTCAGTGAGTTACAAACGCGGCAGAACACCCGGAAGATACATATCGATTTAATATAATATTTAATTTTTCACAAATTGCAAGGAGATGTCTAAATAAAATTACGACCAGGAGTCTTGCAATAAGAAGTTCATTCATAAATACAAAATGTAATGGCACCTGCATTATCAATTCTAATCACCGCCTGGATAACTTCGGTTTGTTCTATCGTTTACAAAAATAACGCAGATGAGGGGTGACTGAGGCAAAAAAACTATTCTCTAAAAAAACACCTCCTGTGAACTCCCCAACATGATGGGGGACACCTCTTTAGGGGATTAACCACATTTTTGTTAGCGTAAAATATGTTAGAGAAGGTATTTGGGAAGTATATTTCCCTAAAACTTATGTTATGTATCCTTGAGTTCTTATCTGGCAAGAGTGCTCTTCATTCGGTGACTTTGAATTAGTTCCTCTCTCAAGCTTGAGGTAAAAAATAATACATTAGATACATTTGCCAACTAGAAAAATATTCGACCAAACTGCCTTTTTTCCCACTATTCGAGAAGGAACCATATCGTCGGGAGACTTTATATTTCGTTCCAAGGAAGAAGATAACAGGGATGCCATTTTATGATTTCATTAATAATTCCATTCCCTTTCCTGTACTTCTACTAACATACGCATCATGGGGTAAAATAAGGGAGAAAATACAATGCCCTTGCCAGCACAAGGTACAGAGTCCTGCACAATTAAACTTCAGAATTATTCATAGCACTACTTCTCAGTAGTAAATCTTCAAACAAAAGCATGAAAACTCTAGCATACCATCCCTGTTCTTTAAACATTCCACATGTTTTTTCTGACTTTATGTCACTACGTCCGTCTCCACTTATAACTCTTCCATAAAGGGGCTCTCATTTATCGGTCGCTGTAGCCAGGTTTGCATTTCAAATATTCCACAAATAATATTTGCGACTGATAAATGGGTTTCGAATGAAATAAGTATGAGATCGGAATTAAATGGTGTGATGTGAAGAGCAGCTTGGCTAGTAAACAGGTTTTGTGATAGGTTTAGTAGTGTGCCCAAATTTCAAGAATAATTGAATCGGGGATCACATTACAATCATAGGGTAAAGTAATGGCGTAATCTCCAGTAAATCACATGATAAATTATCCAATACTATCCAAAAGGTTAGACTTACGATAAATTATGTGATGCAATTACCAGGGACTGATTTTAAAAGACCATTTAATCAATATTTTGTAAATTTTTATCCCCTTAAAACCCTTTTTTTTGCAGTCTCACATTAAATCCTTAGATTTGTATATTCTGGGATTGAATTAATGTCTCAACATTTGGCTTTAAAAATTAAGCCGGATGCACAGTAAATTGAGTATATCTGATTGTGGGATACATGAAATCCGTTTCCACGCTACTAGTATTAATGCAATGAAAAAATGCTACTTTTTTTTGTCTGCCCTTTTTATCCTTGAATTCATGTTTTTTTTCGTGTGAATTCCGCCAAATAATAATAAATTTCGATTAGGTTTCAATAAAGGTGAACTATATAAATGACATTTATGCGGTTGTTTAAGCATTCATTAAAAGTGGCGGCATGGACCAACTCTTTCCTTCCATGTTAACCCTTTAACAGCGGAGTTTCTTTTTAATGCCTTTTTTGTTTTCCTGTTATGGGCTGCTTTCTTATAGCCCAAGCATCTGAAAAAGAACTAGATTTAAAAATTTCGTTGATCCGTTCACTCGTGAAGAGGTGTGCCTAAATGGGCACGCTAGCCGCACAGGACGCCTGCTCTGAAACATGCGTAAATTTCGATAACATTTTCGCCATTGCGTAATTTTCAGTTTTTATTTCTAAGAAGAAACCTTCTTAGCGTCTATGCAAGACTGTTGATTCTACGTTAGTATCTGGCAAGGTGTAATTATCCAACAAATTATGTTCTAGTGTTAGAGAAACTTAACTTTGTATTTTTTCACATTTTTATTTGAGACATCAAACCGGTTTCGACACTCCCGTGTCATTGTCAATGCTCTCCTTGACAATGAATCCTTGACGATGACACGGGAGTGTCGAAGGATTCATTGTCAAGGAGAGCATTGACAATGACACGGGAGTGTCGAAACCGGTAGGGTGTCTCAAATAAAAATGTGCATAGTTAAGTTTCTCTTACACTATGTCAATTTTTCACAAAGTATCGCCTTATTCAATTCAATGTATACATTATGCTCTGTTTGAACATATTAATTGAACTATCAATGAACACAACAGGATAAAACAAATTATTGAGAAAGAGTTCCCTTGAAATTTGCAGAATTACAGGTAAAAAACCTTTAGAATACTAGTGTCAGGTGTGGAAATACACATTACACCGAAAATAAACGTCTACATCGCATTTCACGCATTCTAAGCGTGCGCGGGAAGAGCAGTTTTCGTGGGCACACCGGCGCCTATTAGATGGACAAGAAGATCATCCCTACCGTCATACTATATACGAGGTCTGTTCAAAAAATACGCGGACTGTTTGAAGTTCCCCGCTCCAGTTGGTTCCAGGGAAATCCACTTGGTGTCACTGGATTTGTAAAGATTAGCTGATAATAACGTTTCCCTATTGGAGATATCTTCATTTGTTGATTAGGTACGCGGGTTTTAGTGAAGTATGATTATTTCGTTTGTCGGATTTCAGAATGGGACCTAAAGGAGCAAAGACTTGCTGTGATATTTTTTGCTAAACTTGGAAAATCTGCGACTAAAACATTTGCTATGCTCATCTCGGCTTACGGTGACGTTGCCATGAAGGTTACGACATGTTTCTAATGGCATGAACGTTTTAAGGGTGGTCGAGAGTCGATCGAAGACGATGCGCGTCCTTGAAGTGCTTCCAAGTCAACTGACGACCCACACGTTGACAAAATCAAAACATTGGTGCGGGCAGATAACAGCTGAAGATAAACAAGAAGAAGACTAAGATGTTGGTGTGCAGCAAGAAAGAAGAGGCGAAAACCAATGTCGAACTAGGAAAACAAAAACTTGAAGAGATAAAGAGTTCTGTTATCTAGGAAGCCGAGTAACCAACGATGGACGAAGCAAGAAAGAAATAGTGAGTAGAATAGCCCAGGAAAAGAGGGCATTCTATCGAAAGAAGAATCTACTTACAGCAGGAAATACAAGCATAGAAGTAAGGAAACAGTTCATCAGAACATACATCTGTAGCATGTTTCTTTACGGCAGTGAATCATGGACGATGACAGCAGCGGAGAAGAAAAGGATAGAAGCATTTGAAATGTGGTGCTACAGAAGAATGATGAAGATTAAATGGATCGACCGAGTAAGTAACGAGGAAGTGCTAAGAAGAGTAGGAGAAAAGAGAAGTCTGCTGACAACTCCCAAAAGAAGAAGGGAAAACTTAATCGGCCATATCTTGAGACACGATGGCCTGGTGAAGACTATCGTCGAGGGAAAAGTGAACGGGAATATTGGAAAAGGCAGGCCTCGTATGAGATACATGGAACAGGTTGTGAAGGATGTAAAAGAGAAGAATTACGTCACAATGAAAAGGTTGGCCGATAGAAGAATCGAGTGGAAAGCTGCGTCAAACCAATCCTAGGATTGTTGACCAATGATGATTATGATAGTGCGGGCAAGTCGACGTCTGACCGTCAGGAAGCTTGCTGAAGAGTGTCAGATATCAGTTGGATTTTGTTGCGAGATTGTGACCGAAAATTGAAGGTGCACCGCGTTTCTGCGAAATTTGTGCCACGCATGACGAGGGTCGATCAAAAAGACAATCGCGTCCAGGTTTGTCAGGAACTGCTTAGGAAAAGAACCGATAGTGACGTTATGAGCAAGAAGTATGCGATAACGACCGTACTATCCGGCGAACGGCTAGCGTGCCCAAACGGTATCACCCAAACCAAATGTCAAATATCCTGTACGCTATGAAAGGTATAGAAATACTGGTTGAACGCACAGAATCTGAGAACATTCATGATAATAACTAACAGAAATTCAACACGAATTATAGAAAATAAAGAGGAAACTATGCGTACTTACCGAAGACACTTCGCCATATTTCCTCATTCTCCCCCATGTGCACAATGAATGTCGACACCTAACGCACTACTGTCGACTCAAAGTCAAGTGGGTTGCCGTAGCAACCAACGGCGAACGTAGCGACCCTTTACAAACACTTAGAACAAACACCGGGCGCACTGCGATACTTGGCGCGGATTCATATGCGTTTTTTTAGACCATTGCAACTGTGCCCATCTGGGCACGCCGGCAGCTCAAGGGTAGGAAGAGTAGTTTAGTTAAGGCCTTTTAAAACCTAGACTTCCTGTATTTAAATATCTGGCACAATGCATGAAGACTTTTTTCATGTACATTTAAGTAGCAATATTACATACATCCGTAAATATGCGAATTTTTCTGTTGGTAAGCTATTTGGCTATTGATTTGTTTTCCTTTTCCGTAAGACTCTTCATGTAGTGATCTTCTTCTTTTTGTATTTGCTATATGTTCCATGGATCTCAAACGAAGCCTTCGTTTGTCTTTTTTCCCATTCTCTTCTCCCTGTTTTGATAATATAAACATGTCCAACAAGTAGGAATTTCCTTTTCAGAATATTCCATAGGTATTTTTTTTCTCGCATTTTTTCTTAGCACCTCCACCTATATGATAACCCTTATGACTGCATTACGAACGATTCCTTTTCTGTCTTTTTTTACAGTTGTGCTTGTTAAAGTCTCATTGCTATGGACCAGTATATATAACAAAGGAAATATACGTCAATGACAGAAATTTCACACTATGTGAGATTGAGTTCTTCAAAACTGTTTTCGCCTGTGGCCTTTCCTTTTTTTTCGCCTGAACTCAACGAAGCGACAATAGGCCTTAAGTATGAAAAAATATAGGAGCTCATGGGGATACCGGAGGGATGAGCAACCTGGCTTTTATGCTCTCAAGCCTCACTGAGCAACAATATTAAAAAAAAATACCTTCACCGCTCAGCCGAGCGAATGATGACCCAAGTCAGCTTCCCTTAGGCAAATCAATCAGTGAATGCCTGGACTTTCTCTTCGTTGTTCATCGTAAATGAGAGGGAGACTCTAACATGCCAAAGGGATAAGAGAATTTCTCATTATTCGAGCTATTAGCTATCCTTTTGCATTTTAGGTAAAGGTAGAAAAAAACAGTCTCTTTTGGCATCAATATATTTTCCCTCTTAAAAGTTGCTTTTTCTGTTACTCCACACTCAAAATTTTGCAAGATTTAGAATAATTCAGGCTTAATTGAAGGGAAGAACTTGCACTCATTTATGCTAATGAAATAAGATGTATTTCGCAAATTATGAAAATATTGTGCATTCTCTCAGAAGGTAGACTATTCATCAAATATATTTCTTTTCAATTTACTAGAAATTCATTAAATGGATCGACCGAGTAAGTAACGAGGAAGTTCTAAGAAGAGTAGGAAAAAAGAGAAGTCTGCTGACAACTCTAAAAAGAAGAAGGGACGACTTAATCGATCATATCTTGAGCCACGATGGCCTGATGAAGACAATCGTCTAAAGAAAAGTGAACTGGAAGATTGGAAAATGCAGGCCTCGTGTGACATACATGGAACAGGTTGTGAAGGATGTAAAATTCCGTCACAATGAAAAGGTTGGCCGATAGAAGAATCGAATGGAAAGCTGCGTCAAACCAATCCTAGGATTGTTGACCAATGATTGATTAGTAGAAATTTAATATAAATTATAGTATTACAGTACAGTTTTTATGGTCGAAATGATAAAATTACTTTCTCATAATATAACAGTACACTAGGTGATTAAGTTATTTACCAATAATAAAATAATTCATGAAGATGCATCTGATTTTGAATGTAGGACTACAATTCAGGTACTGATAAGCCTTAGGCTTGTCAGCAGGTGCCCTTTCTTTATATACATAAAATTTATTTTTCATTATACATGATACATTTTCAGAATTTTGTGCTGTGTGGTGAGGGAATGATGGAGATTAAATGGATCGACGGAGTAAGTGACGAGGAAGTCCTAAGAAGAGTGGGAGAAAAGACTAGTCTTCTGAAAACCCTAAGAAGAAGACGGGACAACCAAATCGGCCACATCATGAGACATAATGGTCTGATGAAGACAATTGTTGAAGGACAAGTGGACGGGAAGAACGGCTAAGGAAGGCCCCGTATGAGATGTATAGAACAAGTGATGAAGTATATGAAAGATAATAAATACGCAAATGTGAAAAGATTAGTTCATAGGAAAATTCGGTGGAGAGCTGCGTCAAACCAATCTCAAGGCTGCTGACATGATCATCATCATCAGTCAACAATCCTATGATTGGTTTGACGGAGCCCAATCACTTGATTTTTATATTGGCTAAACTATTTATAATTGAGGTCATTCCACCTCAATTCAACAAACGTTTGTCCCTTAGGGTCTCAGATTTGATAAAAATTGGTGTATGGGAACAAAATCAACTCAAACTGAATACCCTCAAACAGTTTGTGAAAAGAATTTGAGCGAATTATGCATATTTTAATTTTTTCGCATTTTTAGCAAAAATCAGAGTCTTATATCATCTTATCACTTATATCTCCGCTTGTAATTGTCATACAGCAATTATTAAAAGCTCTTTTTAAAGCTAAATCTTTTTTAAATGCAAGTATATCAATTAAAAATTATTTTCTTCTAAACCCTATTGTTGTTATTTACTAATATTTAAAAAATTGTTAATAACCTTTTCTCAAATACTCCATCTCAGAAACTGCCGAAACTTTTTTCCGTAATCTAAACATACCCAGCTAACTATTCCAAAAATGAAATTTAGTGGCAATTCATAAATGCGTTTTTTATAAATATTTACACATTTACAATTTTCTCTCGCGCGGCCCGTCGGCTCGCCCATTCGGAATACATGCAGCAGACACGTGATGCAAGCCTAAAAATTTCCTAATTGCTCAAGGTCGTGGCTATATGAGATAAAAATATATTATGAACTATAAATGTTAACAACAATTTTTATTTGTTCTGTTAAATGGACGTTTGAAGAGAAATTTACCATTGAGCACGAATTAAGTTATAAGGTGGATTAAATTTTATTTGAGCAAAAAATCTGTGGCAATGAATATGAAAATACTTAATTAACGTAATTATTCTCTTTTATATCCTTTACAACTTGTTCCATATACCTTATAAGAGACCTGCCTTTTCCCTTCTGCTACTTTCCCCTCGACTATTGTCTTCATCAGGCCCTCGTGTCTTAACATGTGGCCGATTAAGTTATTCCGTCTTATTTTTTAGTGTTTTCAGCAGCCTTCTCTTTTCTCCCACTCTTCTTAAGATTTCTTCGATTGTCACTCGGTCGATGCATTTTATCTTCGGTAGCACCACATTTCAAATGATTCCATCCTTGGCTTCTCTGCTGATGTTATCGTCTATGCTTCGCTGCCGTATGGTAGAATACTCCAGGTGTATGTTCTAATGAAATTTTTCCTCGCTCCCATGCTTGTAAGAAGGAAGGCCCTGTATGAAATATATAGAAAAAGTGATGAAGTATATGAAAGGTAATAAATACGCAAATGTGAAAAGATTAGTTCATAGGAAAATTCGGTGGAGAGCTGCGTCAAACCAATCTCAGGGCTGCTGACATGGTCATCATCATCAGTCAACAATCCAATGATTGGTTTGACGGAGCCCAATCACTTGATTTTTATATTGGCTAAACTATTTATATTAACGTAATTCTTCTCTTTTATATCCTTTACAACTTGTTCCATATACCTTATAAGAGACCTGCCTTTTCCATTCTTCCCGTTCACTTTCCCCTCGACTATTGTCTTCATCAGGCCCTCGTGTCTTAACATATGGCCGATTAAGTTATTCCGACTACTTTTTAGAGTTTTCAGCAGCCTTCTCTTTTCTCCCATTCTTCTAAAGACTTCTTCGCTTGTCACTCGGTCTTCGTTTGTCCATCCATTTATCTTCATCATTCTTCGGTATCACCACGTTTTAAATGCTTCTAGCGTTGATGCTGAGGCATTACATCTACGTCCACACGATACCCTGCAAGCCACCGCGAGGGTGTGTGGCAGGGGGTGAAGATCACCAAGCATGCACTACTAATATGCAAACAAGCAACTATAATGTCTCATATAACTTGATTGTTAGTATCTATAGTATTTAAGGGAAAGAAGAATT
Organism: Platycnemis pennipes; assembly: GCA_933228895.1. NCBI lineage: Eukaryota > Metazoa > Arthropoda > Insecta > Odonata > Platycnemididae > Platycnemis > Platycnemis pennipes. The sequence continues at coordinate 112,044,259 of OW121855.1, read as the reverse complement.
ATTAGAATCCGCTAATCCCTCCTTATTCGCTTGCAGGTTGTCCAACTGCTCTGCGTTCGAGAGCGCGATGCCTTCCTCCTGACCCCTGCGGCGCCCCTAGCGGTGACATTATTCGGATAGCGGGTCGACGAAGGAGGAGGAGGTGTGGAGGAGGAGGAGGCGAGCAGGTGTGGAGGGATCTGAGGAGGACAGCGGAGGAGGTAAGTCCACCTCGGACCATGTGGCGTCATATACCTGGAAAAAAGGGGCTATTGGATAAACACTGTTCGGCCAGCTTGACAGACAGGAAAACCCCTTTTCAAGCCTCTCAAAACTCGAAAAATGGACACTTGATCCGAAATGAGCCTCTTGGCAAACAAAAAATGATAACTATTAAGATGCTGATTACGTAATTATTGGCGTTTTAAACTTAGAGCTCATTTAATTACGAAATAATTGATAAATTCTAGGACATGATGGAATGTAGTATCGTTTCTATCAGATGACCAATCTCTTCAGAACGAATTTATGAGTTTATTTATAATTTGAATTTAACGTGATTATCTCCGTTAAAGATGAGCTGAGAGATATAGTTTGAAATTTAAGGCTTTGTTTCCTCAATTATCATTGCCAAAATGGTAACATTGTGAAGAAATGTAACCAATAATTGGGTTATTGTGCCAGTGAAAAATACAATAAATATAAAACTGAATGAACAAAGGCAGAAAAATGTGTACCTTTTAAAAATGACTTTCCTAAGCTGTTGTCTGCCCTTGAAATAATGTGTATCTCGGTTGAGCCCAAAATTATGCAAAAATGCACTTTACATTATATAGTTTCAAGACTAAAAGAGACAATTTTTTCAAAACATCTCATTTCATAGGATCTTATGAGGCATCGACTTAATAGTTGGCAAGTTTATCTTTTGTAGAGACCCATATCCCATATTCAAGTCTTACCCATTCTTTTCCTGATGTCTCCGCTTATGGAGTTCGGAACATTAATATTCTTACTATCGGATATTGTTAAATCGATTTTATTTGACTGCACCATGTTGCATCCAAAACGCTTCCAAGACGAATAAATAAATTTGCGTACCTTTTTCAACTTACACCGTGAGCAAAAAAGTTCAGCCAAGCATTCTTAACTCATAAGAATCTAATTAATTTATTTCTTGATTAATGTATACTCTGTGGGAAACTAAAGTAAAGTTACTTCTCACCGATTTCCTAAAAATATTTCTCATGTAGTACTATCATTGTACAAGATTGGGCCAACATTTTGTTTTGTAAAAATTCGCCGAGTTCCTCTACTAATATAATAAGCTAATTGTATTAAGTTGCCGGTCCTGGTGGCGGCGGGGTATATCCCTCGCCTGTCAATCCCAGGGTTCGAATCCCGGCCGGGGAAGATTTTAACTTCCTGGGGCATGGATATGTGTGCTTGTTGAATTGTTAGATGTTAAAAAGCCCGATGTAAATACCTTCTGTGTTCTCGGGTTATTGATAAATAAATAAAAGCAATCTTTTGATACCTGGATATGCTATGCACGAAACTTATTCAGGTGATTACCCATTAAAACCGTGAATCAGGGTTAATATTTCAATGTCTGCTCTTACCATCTATAGTTGACCTAGAATGCGCTCTACAGTGATATATATAAATACATACGCATATGTGTACGTGTCCAATTGCGATATTGCCGCAATATGTCGGCATGAACGCTTTGACGCGATGGAAGCAGCCAGAGGACCGCGAGATACCTCGGTCTGCCCCAATGCATACTAAAGTATCTAGAATTCATGGTCAGGACGAGTGCCATTCATTCGATTGATCGATTTATCCACCTGATTGGCGTCGCGAATATTCAGCGATGGGACGATAGAATAGGTCGTTATGACCGGGTGGTCACATCGTGTATGCCCGTTAATTGCGCCGAGTCCGTGCTGATCTGATGAGCAGGTCTAATCCGTAATAGTCGGCCATCTACAGTGCTTCTATCAAATGGTTTGGGGAGATATTGTCAAACAAGATCTAAAATATAAGGACTAAAGCTTTTTCAGATAACACTGAAGGCGTCAATTTTTGGAATTTTGCGGTATTCATGGTAACTAATAAAATAAGACTGTAAGTCAATTCCACACTTTTTTAATAACCGATATAGGTTTCGACAACAATAGTCGAAACCTTGAGAATGACAAAAATTTGTCGAAACCTAGGTTGGTTATTAAAAAAGTGTGGAATTGACTAAAAGTCTTATTTTATTTGTTACCATGACTAAAGCTTTGTTTAGTCATTTCAGCTTTCAGGAAAATACCCTGGTTTGACCACCCATATTATTTGGAATTGAAAATCTTTTTCTAACTAATTCAAGGATCATGAAGTAGTTGTGAAAAAAAACTCAATGGAACTTCACGCGGATATGTACGGAATTTTATGAGCATCGCTATCACTATGGATGATCCTTTTTCAGTCGAAACCCTGTTGTTTGTTGACGCTATCAACGACATCAGATAGATCTTAGCGCTCGTCTTACTAATTCATTGAAAGCTGAAAATGTAACTATAAGATTGCACGCAATAATTAGTATATAACATATTTGAACTTAAGAAAATTATGATTTCAATAACATCAAAGGATCATCGTGATATACGCTTAGAAGTATCCAGTCCTTACGCACAGCTTATTAAAAAGAATAAGTTTTCCTCGGTTGCCATTATACATTTAGGTAAGGAAGGAAATCGATTGAATCATGTAGCTTACAAATCTGCGAAAGTTCATTTATTATTATCAATTGTTTATACCAAGAAAATTCATTCAACGTTCCTCGAAGGCCTTTGCGATACGACTTAATATCTCCATTGTGCCATTTAGTCCAATGAAACGCAACAAAGGCATTGTCACTGCCTTGTATGATCGCATGAGCAACAGTGATACAAAAAAAAGGAGACGAGATCGAAAAGAAAAATACCGTTTTTGAGTAAACATAAAAAATGAACTGTTGTCTCACCAACTTGCTATGTGACGAATTACTTTACACAGATAAACTGTTCTGTACATGGCAATCTGAATGAATAGATGGTATTGAGAAAACTCTATACCATTTTTTTCTCTATACCATCTTGCTTCCATTGTCAATTTGTTTTTGCTATAAGACGTTGCGTGAATCAATTGGTTTCTATAATCCCGCAGGATAGCTGTAATATGTTGTGGATATTCGGATTTCAACAATATATTCTGCTTTCACAAATTGATTTATTAAAAAACACCTTTAGCTATGTTGTATTGAAGTAGATGAATTATATCAAGTTCCTTGTTGGCTTAAGTTTAAAGTACATATTTTATGATTATTGAGTATCCTCATTTTTGACAGCTATAATTCTACAATACTACGATAAATCAAGGTGAAAATTATTTAAAATCAATGTGTTTTATAATCTGACAGTAATTTCAAAGGATCGAGCCTATGGAAAAAATACTCAATTTTTTATTGAAATAAAAAATAAGACTTAGGAATATACACGAACTGCCTCTGTCGTTTACGTAATATTTTGTTGCCAATCATTAAGGCCGCTTGGATGCATTTGTTAAAGACTTTTCACAGGCATAGTTTTTGTTGGAGGATGAACCAACTTCCTTCCAACTTCAGTGAAAAATCACTACCAGCAGCTTTCTCAATCACCTGAAAGTAGGATGGTTCTATGGCATGTAGATGAGACTATAGAAATAAAAATCTTAAACACATATCTTCTGAGTCACTATGTCCCTGCACAATTTAGCAATGGATACATTTTTCTGTGTCATGATGGATTCAGCGATAGCAATCCATTTAAACTTTTTATAAGAATGTTGATATTTTTTCCAGTAGGTCCGCCATTATTTAGTTCACGTAAGAAACTTCATTACTTTCTTTCCATGGAGAAGATTTTTATTTCTGCGAAAAAAATTTGTGGGCTCATTATGTATGCACTACCAGATGTGAACATGCTATCTGAAATGGCGTTTTCGCGTGGTTTACTAAGATTGGTCTTGGAATAGAATAATCTCTGTCCTCTATTTTTACCAGACGTGTCACAGATGGACCATTCCCTTTGAATACTTATTAATAGGGCTTTTTAAAATGGACAGGTTATAATGTTGCTAGTTTAATGTAGGATTCGTGAGGGGCCAAAATGGGTCGCCGAGGGTTTATTCAATCTATGTGACAAAACTTGAAATTTGGCAATTCTATTTAATCTACAAGGACGCGTCACTAGATGATCCTCCAAGTAAAACTTCCATAAGCCAAGCGCGGTTCATTTTGCATGTCATATTTGGGTCAGAATCATGTCCGCGTATTGTGTTACTCTCATGCTAACACAAAGGTGGCCATTGAAATGGTCTCTGCATTAATATCCGTTCACATCTCTACTTTCAAAACAAAAATTAAAGTCAAATAGAAAGGCTATGTTCAATCTGGAGTCACATTGACATCCTGCTCTGATCTGGGTATATCTTAGCTTTTGGGTCTTTGAGGCTTTATTTTACGTTTGTTTTTTGAAAGCCTATCATCTAAATATTTTTCTCTCATCTCATTTCCTTTCAATTTCTAATAGTGAAGAAATCGAGAGTTAAAAAATTATTACTCTTTGTAATGGTCCAATATAAAGGTACAGCAGTCATATTTGTGAATAGTGAATCTGTAAAAGCGGTTTTATACGGATTAAAAATTAATATGGTGAAATAATGCAGGGTCCAACAGCACAAAATGTTCCTAAATTTAAATTTTGATTAAAGTATCTTGAGTTATGAGATATTTGCTTGTCGAGTGTTGGAGTTCTGTGATTCAAGACTATATTTACACCATGCATGGAAAAGAGTTGAAAATTTCTCGAGGAAAAACAAAGGCTTTTAATTCATTTTTGAGTAACATACGGAGCACATTAATATCGGTTTACATCTCCACGTTTAAAGCTAAAATTAAATTCAAATGGAAAGGCTATGTTTCACCTGGAGTCACATTGACATCCTGCTCTGATCTGGGTATGCCTTAGCCTTTGTGTTTTTGGGGCTTTATTTTCTATTTGTTTTTTGAAAGCATCTAAATATTTTTCTCTCATCTCAATTCCTTTCAATTTTTAATAGTGAAGAAATCGAGAGTAAAAAAAATTATTACTCTTTGTAATGGTCCAATATAAATGTTTTTAATTATTATATCGACCTGGGTTTCGTTCTATTAGTGACATCTTCAGGTACAGAAATCATATTTGTGAATAGTGAATCTGTAAAAGGGGTTTTATACGGATTAGAAATTAATATAGTTAAATTTTACAGGGTCCAACAGAACAAAATGTTCCTAAATTTATATTTTGACTAAAGTATCTTGAGTTATGAGATATTTGGGGAAGTTTGAGATATCGTGGGGAAGACATTTCCGGGAAATATGCGGCCGAGCGAAGAGAAAGCTAGGATGTATAAAAAGGAGTACTTGAGAAATGTGATGAGAAGACAAATGAGTGATGTCACTTTTCTCTAGTTAGGCCCCACCTTGAGTATGCAGCCAGTGTATGGGATCCGAATGAATTAGGTTTGATCAGAGAACTAGACAGTGTGTAGCGTAGAGCAGCTAGGTTCGTTGAAAGGTGTTACGATAGGTTGAGTAGTGTTTCAGAATTAATACAAGAATTAGGGTGGGAATCATTATCAGAGCGTAGGTTAAAGTACAGATTGAATCTATTAGAGAAATTTCAATCGGATAGCTTTACTGAAGATGTTAGGCACATATTAAAAACTCCAGCGTATTATATCAGATAACACTGAAGGCGTCACTTTGTGGAAATTTTTAATATTCATGGTAACGAATAATATAATAATAAAACTTTTAGTCAATTCCATACTTTTTTATATATCCGACCTAGGTTTCAACAAATTTTTGTCATTCTCAAGGACAAAAATTTGTTGAAACCTAGGTCGGATATATAAAAAAGTGTGGAATTGACTAAAAGTTTTATTATTTTATTCGTTACCATGAATATCCAGCGTATTATGCTAGATTCGACCAGATAAATAAGATTAGAGAAATAGATTGTCATACTGAAAGATTCAAATAGAATTTTTCCCCCGTACTATAAGAGAATAGAATAGTCATCATAGCAAATGGATAGGTAGTTGAAATATTTTAGAGTAGTTTGTAGTGCATGATACATGTATTTATCCCTTAAATACTATTGATACTAACAATCTAGCTGCATGAGACCCTATAGTTGCTTGTTTGCATGTCAATATTGCATGTTTGGTGATCTTCACCCCCTGCCACACACCCTTGCGGTGGCTTGCAGGGTATCGTGTAGATGTAGACTTGCTTGCCAAGTGTTTGAATTTTGTGATTCAGGACTATATTTACACCACACATGGAAACAAGTTGAAGATTTCTTGATCAAAAACAAAGGCTTTTAATTTATTTTGTAAATAATATGTTGTGTCGAATTTTGGCTCTTTTTATTTCGTTCAAAACTTCGTATGTGTACCCGTGAGCTCTAGCGCAAGAACAGTCTAAGTACGTCGGCATTAATGTAATGCCCAGTGAGCCATCACAAGGGTGCGTGTCACGGTGCGAAGAACACCATACACGCACCATTTGCATGCAACTAAGAGCAATCAATCCTTGTGGCAATCCAACTAAGGGCTACCATGAAATGCTAACCATGCGACTAATAGCTACCACTACAGACGACAATACTACATGAAAACAAGTTAGGAGTCACGCGCAACTAAATGGTAAGTATCTACCACAGATATAGATATATATAGATATAAGGATATAGATATAGATTATAGATACCACAGATATAGAGGTATATGGTATCTACATAATAAGGGTGTTACAAGGTCACAGGCTGCCGAACATCTATTCAAGGACCATCCAAGAAACTTCCTGGTGAAGGTATTGATCACTCAATATAAGAGGTTTACGTAGGACTTTCTTGAACTTATTGGATAGTTTTGTTTTAGAAAAATAATAGAAATTCACTTGAGTTGAATGAATATGCTCCCTTCGCTCTTAGTAGTCCCACCGGTATGTTTTCTAAAGCTTTTAAGGGCACATTTAAGCGAAATTGCGCATAAGCATTGTAAATTTAATAAATATTGCTGATTTGCAAAAAAAGACTTAAAATCACACATCCTATTGTCGCCCTGGTATAACTTCGATTAAATGTGCAGTCATTTGCAAAAGTCTGTGGGCAACCTCCACCGCGCCACTAGTGGCCAAGATTTGAATCCACAAACTTTGTTGGCACTAACTGTGTGGTAGTGAAAATTTGTGCCAAGGTAACGGTAATAATACACGATATGTAAAAATGGCGGATTTTAATGCAGGGTCCTCAAAGAAAATGATGGGTAACGAATAATAATGGCGCATAGGCTCAAGGTCGCCTTGTAATTAGGGCCCTACCACTTTTATTATGCAAGTGCAATCAGAGTATTAAGCAATCACACGCATTTGTCAAGATTTAATTGGCATAACAATAATGTACAAATCCGCCATTTTTACATATCGTGTATTATTACCGTTACATTAGCACAAATTTTCTCTACCACACAGTTAGCGCCAACATAGCTTGTGGATTCAACTATTGGCCGTTAGTGAAGCGGTGGAGGTTGCCAACAGACTTTTGAAAATGGCACTACTAATACTATCACTGGAATTTGACAATTGCAGTCAGCATGTTTCTACTTTTTACACATCATTATTTTGGGTGTGGTGATTTGCCTCGATTGCAGTATTGGGGAAAATGAATGCAAGACGAGAGAATGTTTGTTGTCGTGTTGATTTTTCGATGAAAATATCGCCACTATACGGTACAAGGTGTATTTGGAAACAAGATTATCGATGCTAGCTTCGTGTTGACGTGTCTGAGTTCGATTTTCACAGCTGGGAAGGATAAACTCAACTTGGCATTAAGCCTGACGGGGCATGAAATTCGCACGCTTGGGTAATACGGAGGGATTATGCTCTTCGTTGGCCGTCCGCGCTTTCCTGGATCACCAGGCGTGCAAAACTCAGCATTGGGAGCGAGTTCAAAGTGGAAGCGGGCCGGAAATGGCCAACAGTTCAATGTTTGCATATTCGTGGGTCAACCAGCTGAGCACGTCATCCGCTGAACAGTCATAGAGGTGGAAGATCATCTACATCTACATAATGCCATGCTAGCCACCACAAAGGTGTGTGGAAGTGGGTGAATTCACTCCAAACATGCATTACATATCATTCTTGAAAAGGATTAGTAAATACATTCTGAGTCTTAACTTCACAGTTAAAGATAGAGGTAAAAATGGCAAAGCAAGCATTCACAATCATTCTTTTAGCAGGGTTAGCTTAAAGTCCTTATACCAACATGCAACTACCTATTCTACCATTGATACACTTGTATCTATACCATTGGAAATATTTACAGCTATTCATAATCCTAATCCCTAAGGGAAGAGGGACATTTTGAATCTATGGTTCGGAAATCAATTTATCTAATTTTATGATAATGGTTCAGTCTACCGTAGTAAGTTGGGGATCGCAAAATAATTTTTAGCGTCATCAGTGAAAATATTATCTTTGAATTAGGATATGAGACTGTTTAAATTTTTACCCACGTTCTGAAAATGATTCCTATTTTAGTTCATCTCAAGGACTGGTTATGCTAAAATACCTAGTTAGGTATCATACCGTCCCGTAACAAATCTTGCCGATCTTCGCTCCTCACGCTCTAGTTCCTTATTTAAGCCTATTTCGTAAGGATCCCATATACAAGCAGCGCATTCCAAAACACGTCTAACAAGGGAAATGTAGCCAATTTCTCGTAGGTGATCTTACCCAGTACCTACTTATTGGCTTACTGGCCTTACATGCTGGCTTACTACCCTTACTGGCTATTGCCCTGTACTATTTTGATAAATCCTAGTGTACAAATCGCATGCCCCATTATTTCACGTATGTGTTTACCCGATGAAATATCATGTTCGTCGTATTGCAAGATATTTAATGGATTCCACATACGTTAATTTATTATTCCTTATGTAGTAAGTGCTAGGGGGAGAACTATTTTTGTTCCAAAAATTCATTACTACACATTTTTTCAAATTTAATTCCAACCTCCTTGTATCACACCAGTTTTCAATTGCTTATAGAACATGGGCAATTAGGCTTCAGTCTGCTTAGAATTAATCGCATTTAGAAAGAGATTCACCTACCGAAGCAATCAAAGAATATATCCGTTTATTTAATGAATTAGGGTTTGTTGGGGCGATTTGAGCATTGATTTTACCAACCAAAGGGTCTGGGTTAAAATCCCGGTAGTACGATAGGTTTTATATTCCCTTGCTTGAGTACCATGTGGAGAACTCTTCGAGTTCAATCCGTCGTACATCGGATGAGACGTTAATCAAGGGTCGCCTTGGTGCCTTTCGTTAATAGCAGGCTAATGCTGTTCAAGCCTCGTTACAGCATTCCTCCGTCCCCTATCAACCTCCCATATCTGCCCTATTATCTATCTCTCCAAAATAGCGCAAATGACCTTGGTTGTCGGCCGTATTCCCCAAATAATAGTTGCTTCCCTTGTAGAATGTAGATAAACGGCGTGGAATACCTGAGTTGTCTCTCCAGCATCCATAACAGCATAATATAAATACATTTGAATCGTGTAATTTGATTGAAACTTTCTCACCGTATTCAAGGTGAAGGATATATATTACCAGGGCTTCGATCATGGATATTCATAACGCGTGCGCTAGCGTTATCGTTATTTTTTGATTTAAATTATGTCAGAGAGAACGTGTTATCCGTACTTTATTTTTCGCACAGCACTTCAAATCGCTTATCGCAATCAGTGGAGCGAATATAATAGACGGTTATTGTTAACCCTGCGCTACTCTTGGGGGTAAGCGTTAACGATGAAGATTGTGATAACGCGTAAGATGGATCCGTGATTCCACACCAGGGGTCGCTTATAATTACATTAGCACTATTTGAACGAACGATTATGTTGGTCCGTGTTCAGATTCCGAGAGTAGTATTATTGTTTAACTGGAGTGCAGGTCCCTTCTTAAAATCTGTAATGCGTCAGCAGGCACTATGAACTACATCGGACGTCGTCTGTTCGTTCTTTACAACTCGTCTTATCCCCTGTAAGCAAATATGGATCACCTTTCTCGTTTCCTTGATGCCGCATTATGTGGCTGCAGAATTCGGCTTTATTCTCCAAAAGAAAAGTTGGTCATCTCAAAAATTCATGAGTAGTGCACCTAGAGTCTTGGCTAATACGGTAACTTAATGTGACGCAAAGAGCCTCAGTTGTTGGTGGCCTCCCTTAAACAGTAGCCGTATCCGAAAACCAAGAATGCTCCGGCAAAGCATTCTTGGTGATGACGTATTGCTGACGTACAATGAAGCATGCTTGGGAAAGAATACTTCATATTCGGATGGTCTACGGTAAGGAGCGACGTTAAGCAGTAGTGGCCACAAAAAAAAACACTAGGTATAATGAAACACGATAGAGGGATCTATCAAATATTTAGATCGGAAGAAAAAGAGCGATTAATTGTATATTAATTTTATTATTAATATGCATATTAATAATCACGCAAATGTAACATACTGAGCTTAAAAATAGATATTACTCATTTATAAGTAGCCAAAGTCTCCACCATATTTTGTTATTCTCGTCAACAATGCTTCGAAGCCTACATGGAAGCGTGCTTCTGTGCTATGGCTTCGTAGCATGCTTCCCACAGAGTGCTTCGCATTCGGACATAATTCGGGTGTTTTCGACTGTACCCCCCTCCACTTGCAAGCAAGCATTGTAGCATGCTTAGCGCTAGAAGCACACGTTTCGGACAGGGCTAGTAACACGCTACAATAACGTAATGCAATGCAATTCATTCCGGTATTTAACTATGTGCAAGTGTTTTTGGAGGTGGTTCAAAGATATGTTCCGTAATCCAAAAAAAATGAACTTTTTCTGTAACTTGCAAATGAAGATGGCATTCTCTAATGACTATTCCTTCGACATCATCTTAAGCGTTTAATTGCATGCGTTTACGTCAGTAAAAAAGTTCCTGTCCCAGTGATTGACTAACTTTTTCTAGCTGCATAAAAAAACTGTTCTTTAAACCATCAGATCACCGGAATTAAAGTCCTTCATTAATTCTGCAGACTAAAAATACATGGAAAAATGAGACACGCGTTAAGAGATTAGTTTAAGGCCAAACTTATGCTGGATTTCTAAAACTAAACATGGGGTGAAAAAATGTCCGGGAAACTTGCGATACGCCGCGGCGCATGCTGGTAGTGAAGGCTGTTCTGGTGCTCCACCGGGTCAATTCCTCCATCGCTACCGTCGTTTCGAAGAACGAGTCGTTCTTCGAAATGTCGGCAGCGATGGAGGAATTGATCCGGTGGAGCATCCTCACAGCCTTCACTTCGAAACATGGGCTGTTTCCATTGACAATTGACTAAGTTTTTCAGCGAAATAGCAAAATAGGAGTGCAATATTACACAAATAAACGCTTTTTCAATATGTGCATGAAGAAATTGAGAACCTAAGAATCCAAATCCAAGCTCGGAACTAAGTAAGATGCAAAGAAAGGTAGAGAGTACCGCAGCAAATTCCTATGATCCTTTAAGAGTGTGTCAATCGGCTATTGATTGGGAAGGGCGTCTGCAAGATTGAGGTGTCTAGAAAATTTCTAACCACACGTGAATAAAATATACCGACATATTCCGACTAACAAACTACATAACCAGGAAAGGCAGGAGCAGGAGAAATTAAGAGGTAGCTATGTCGGACCGAGAGACCCAGGAATTCATGTTTCCGCGCGCATATTTCATGCCTACAACTCAAAAGGCTGAGTATGAAAAAATAGAACGAATCAACGTGCGGGACTCAGTGTACTTAAACGTTTTTCTTTCTCTCTAAGCAAAATTTCATGTTCAGGACCGTTGACTTACCACCCTTGTGGATGCTTAAAGAACTATGTGCAGGTGTAGTTGATTAATGACCCTCACTGCGATGGCGTACCAACACCAAGAATCTAGGTTGTGAAACGGCGAAGGAAGATTTTATCACTTAACTTCGTGTGAACTATCACCATATGCAAAACACCCTTGCGGTGGTGAACAATGTGATGTGTAGATGTAAATGTACATATAAGATTTCTTGCGTGGGGCTACTGATGAGTTCTATACGACTCCAATCGGAATGTCACCCCTCTTTCGCATCGATAATGCAGGGCCATTTTTTAAAGAGGAACGCCTATCCGAGAGGCTGGAGAACCCGGGAGGAGCATCGCGAATCTAGGGGCGTGTTTGCCCTGCTGGAGACGGAAAAGGGTGTCGGAGGAGCCCCTTTTAGAAAAGATTTACACGGGGAGATGAGATCCCCCATCCCCGACCGAGTGAGACGCGGATTGATCCGACCGCATGAATGAATGAGTTCGAGGCGTCATAAGAGGGGAGAGAGGAGAAGAGCGGCGTACCCTTTTGAGGGGAGCAAGGGTATTGGAGAAGGGTGGGCGTGGGGGGGGGGGGGGGGGGGGGGGGGGGAGGGGCGGAAGTGTGGAAAGCGGAATTAGCGAGCAGGCGGATGGTTATATCGGGCCTCGTCAATGATGGAGCGGGGACGCATTTGACATTGGAGGGGTGGCGAAAGCGGATTGGCGGAGAAGGGCCGATGGAGTGGGGGCTCCGTCCAATGAGGAGGTGGGAGGACGTCGCGCTTCGTGAATGGAAAGGCCTCGCTGAAATGAGGTTATGTGGAGCACTGGCCGGAATCGAAATGTTGCGAGAAATTGAGAGACCTAAAGATTGAATTCCTTGTGTAACGCACTGCTGATGAACGAATGCGAGTGAGGAGTTGCAGTTAGCAGGTCACATAATTCCTCCTTTTTATCTTAGAATAGCCCAAGGGGGTTATTTTGTAATCTAACTTTAGTCAGAATACGTCAGAAAATGTCACTTTTTCGTAGTTAAACTCCGCCATCCAGGCGGCGTGACCATCTTCGGATCTCAAGCGGTGAACTGCCGGTCATGTGCTGATCTTTTAGACGATTCATCCGCTCGATCCGTATCTTTCGACTCTTGATCCGTTTCATTATCTCCGCCTGCCATTAGTTCTAATCTCATCTACATAAATAACGTGACATGGAGCCACCATCGTTTCCACTTGAAGCTTGAGTTGGAAAAAAAGCAAGAGCGGGAAAGATACAATCGATTTTAAATTGTATTTTTGGAATTTGCACAACGCGAAGAACTTAAACTTTCTTAAATCACGAATTGTATATTATCAGCAAATGATTTCTTGAATGAAACACTATTGAGAAAATGAAAAATGAGGAAACACTATTAACGTACAATGTAGCGAGAAACAAATGCAAATTCCAATATTGGCATAAAGGAAATTATCGGACATGAATTATCTTGACAGGCTATCCGAATAATTAAAATGATAGGGACAAACAATTTTTCACTCACCTTCACCGTATTCCTCCATTTTTGAAGAAAGCGGTCGCCGTTGCCAGGCACTCGTTTGTTTATTCAACGACAGAAGCTTCGAAAATTCACGGACCGTTCGTGAGTCGATCATTAAGAGGGCGAAACGGATCTCCCGCCTTCCCGCAAAGAGTCATTAAAAAGGTGAGATTACAAAATAACCCCCCAGGAAAAGAGGGTATTCTACCAAAAGAATTATCTACTTACAGCTGGAAATACAAGCGTTGAATTAAGGAAAGAATTTGTCAGAAGGTACACATGGAGCATGTTTCTTGATGGCAGTGAGGCATGGACGATATCAACAGTGGTGAAGAAAAAGGGTGGAAGCATTCGAAATGTGGTGCTACAGAAGAATGATGAAGATTACGCGGATCGATCGAGTAGGTAACGAGTAAGTTCTAAGAGGAGTGGGAAAAATGAGTAGTCTTCTGAATATCCTAAGAAGAAGACGACACAACTTAATCGGCCATATTATGAGACATGTTGGCCTGATGAAGACAATTGTTGAAGGACAAGTGGACGGGAAGAACGGCGCAGGAAGGCCTCGTATGTGATACATAGAACAATTGATGAAGGATGTGGAAGAGAAGTCATACGTGAGATTAGCCGATAGAAGAGTTCAGTGGATTCTTCTATCGACCAGAGTTATGCGTGTAGTTATCCTTACGTCGTACTGATTAACAACTCATGCTATAACCTCAAGTCAATAAAAGATTATTTTTACTGGTAAACTAATTTTATTCAGCGTATACTCCGCTGGGGGATTCATGATTTAAGGATCCTCAAATGGAGCATTTGACGATTTTCTTCGTATTATTTAAACCCTTATTGTCTCGATGTACAGATTTCTCGATGATTTTATACTGAATAAGGTGGCCAATCGTAAACAGTGAGCTGGAGAATGACATTAATAATAATAGTATATTATTTATTTACTATCAAATAATGGGTTATTTTGGCTGATATTAATATCGGTGATGATTAATTCTACTCTAAGGCAATTTTACTACTGTTAGGCAAAATTCCAACTTTTAGACGAAGTTATAGTAAATGAAATAATGTACTCCAGGAGTAAACTTGTAAAATTTGACTGATTGAATTTTTTAAGTTATTGAATGTAGTTGCAATATTTACTGAGTTATTTCTAGGGCTAAAACACCTTATAAACATATCAATCATATATAATTTCATGGCCATATCAAAGCTTATTTGAAACTCTTAGCAATGATTTGATTGGATCGTGATTAGGTTTAAAATGTAACGTCTTTCTAGTCGGCACATAGCACGCAATGGCATACTCTCAGCCAACGCTATATAGGTGTCCATGCCTTCATTTAAATTGCAAATAATCCCATTGCCATCTCTTATGGACGTTATATCACTTTCTTCATTACATGGAAAGGGATTGAGAACATTCCGTTCAATTCCTAACCTCTCTGTTTTGGAAGTCATAATTCTACGAAGAAAATAAAGTTCGGGGAAGACCCGGGTGTCGTGTTTTCTTTTTTTTTGCTGGCGCCGAAGGTAATGGTAATCGTATTGGTTACGGAAATTTCAACTTCGTCCAAATTTTTTTTCCCCATAGGCGCCGAGTCGGCTGATTAAAATGCCTTGGTATCTCAGGATGGAAGGTGTAGATGGAAATTGAAGAAGGTCGGGGGCCTCGCTCTCCTCGACAGTGGTTGGCAAGGTCTCCGTAATTAATTCAGTTCTCGGCGGTGACGACGTCGGAAAAATCAGAGAAATTGGAGTCGGAACGACTTTGAAATTCCGTTTAAGGTGAGAGGAATTGAAGAACACGGCGCGAAAATCCTAGCCTATAAACCGTGTCTGCATATTTAATGAGATAAAACTATCTCATATGCATACTGAATACTCTGTACGTACTCTGAATATCATATAAATTTCGATTACATGATGTGTTATAGTTGCAATTTGTATTAAATTTCATCATCAAGGGTCAACAATCCTAGGATTGGTTTGACGCAGCCCTCAACTCGATTCTTCTATCAGCCAACTTCTTTATATTCACGTAGTTCCTCTCTTTCACGCTCTTTGCGACCTGTTTTATATAACTCATACGAGGCCTGCCTTTTCCAATCTTCCCGTTCACTTTTCCTTCGACGATTGTCTTCATCAGGCCATCGTGCCTTAAAATGTGGCCGATTAAGTTGTCCCGTCTTCTTTTTATAGTCTTCAGCAGACTTCTCTTTTCTCCCACTATTCTTAGGACTTCTTCATTTGTCACTCGGTCGACCCATTTTATCTTCATCATTCTTCGATAGCACCATATTTCGAATGCTTCCACCCTTTTCTTCTCCGCTGCTGTCATCGTCCATGCCTCACTGCCGTAAAGAAACATGCTCCAGATATACGTTTTGATGAACTGCTTTCCTTACTTCCAAGATTGTATTTCAAGCTTGTATTAAATTTGTGGCTATTTATCTGTATCAGCATGACAGTTTGTTTTTGTGTTAAGTTTGATAATTTTCCTTCCTTCAAACGAGCTTTTTGGCTCTGAATAAGCACACTCTTGAGTAATTATATTATTTTAAGATTGATTGATTGACCTCTTGGGTGTAATAATTAGAAATATATAATGTCAAATGTTAAATAGGTATGCATATTTGTCAATAGGAAAGGAAATTGTGTCATCAGTTGAAATTAAGTTCCCCAATCGCGGATTGGTTTCGATATACAATGGATTCCCTTATTCGCTCGGATCGCGAAGATTATACCTTCTTTACGACACATGATCTTTCCTGGGGTAAACATATGCGTGAAATAATTGGTCAAGCTAATCGTAAACTGGGTTTCAATAAAAGAGTATTGGGTAAATGTGACGATCATGTACGAGAAATCAGCTACTTTTCCCTTGTTAGACCTCATTTGGAATATGCTGCCAGTGTATGGGATCCCTACGAAATCGGTCTAAGTAATGAACTTGAACGTGTGCAGCGAAGATCGGCAAGATTCGTAAAGGGACGATACGATAATTATATTAGCGTAACCAGTCTATTAAATGAATTAAATTGGGAATCAGTTTCAGATCGCAGGTTGAAATTTAGACTTAATCTCTTAAACAAATTCCAAGGCAATATTTTCAGTGATGATGTTAAAAATATTTGACGAACCCCAACTTACTATGGCAGACTGGACCATAATCATATTATTAGAGAAATTGATTGCCGAACTGACCGATTCAAAATGTCCTTTTTCCCTCGCACATTATTCTGTAGCACCACATTGCAAATGATTCCACCCTTTTATTCTCCAGAGCTTTCATCGTCAATACCTCACTGCCGCAAAGAAACACGCTCCAGATGTACGTTCTGATGAATTCTTTTCTTACTTCTACGCTTGTATTTCCTGCTTTAAAACGATTCTTTTTCGATAGAATGCCCTCTTTGCCTGGACTATTCTACTAACTATTTCTTTCTTGCTTCGTCCATCGTTGGTTCCTCGGCTTCCCAGGTAGCTCAACTCTTTCACCTATCCAAGGTTTTGTTTTCCTAGTTTAACGTTGGTTTTTGCCTCTCCTCTCTTGCTGCTCAACAATATCTTAGTCTTCATCTTAGTGTGTAACAGCTCGGTGAATATCACCGTGTATGCAGTGCATACATGTAACTAGGAGATGCAATGACACCACTTTTGGGCTTCGCGTTAGATATGCTCTCACAAGGCAACACAGCAACTGAATAGTATGGTAGAGTAATGAAATGTAAGAGTAGTCGGTAGTGCATGATGCATGTATTAACTTCACTAACGCATTTATGGCAGATAAATGGAGATACAAATATTTAGATAAATTCCATCATAACCAATAATCCCTTTATTGCTATGTATATACTAACCATCTAGCTGCACATGACCCTATTACCTAACGTGTTTCATTGTAGTAGCCTTGTTGCATGCCTATAGTGCATGCCTGGCGATCTGCACCCCCTGCCACACTCCCTCGCGGTAACTTACAAGGCATAGGGTAGATGTATATGTATAGACATTAGTATTTACAGAGTAATGAAATATGATTTAAGGCATAACTGATGGTGATGATTATATCGTAGTGGATTTTAAGTTCACCACTTAGAAGCTAGCTTCTCTTCCCAAGGCCTAGGACTTTAATCTCAGTTGGAGATTAATTCCTATAGAAAAACATAGAATAGATCGAATCTTACCTAGCGTGATTAGTAACTACGCAGTAATTGTAAGTAGCTGCTTAGATTGGAACTAATATGTTGTAATGGGAAATATGCTGGAAATTTGTTTCTCATCTTTTCTTTATGTACTTGATACGAATTACCTCACAAATTTAAATATATACTCCAAAATTTCTATGATAATCACACGGATAAATGCTATTATAATTTTTCCGAAAAATGGTCACAAGTCACGTGATCTTAAATGCCTTCTGACGTCACAACGCGGTATAGGTTCCATATTGCTACGGAAACAGACGTTAGTTTTAGAAGAAAACAAAACAAATACATTTTTTGAGGATTTTATCCGTTCCTTGATCGAAACAAATGACTTAAAAGGGAATTAAGAAAATCAAAATAGCACAATTTGCCGTTGCCTGACTCCTTTATGGTGGCATCCTTTAAAAAAAAAACAGTGGAAGCTTTATCGTACCAGATATTCGAGGAGTGAAAACAAACAGGGTACTATATAGGTATTATATTTTATGGACGATTTGCTCAACACGATACACACTACTTAATTAAAAAATTGAAATACATTAGTTTAATGCATTGAAAAATGAGATAAATGGATGCATGTTCACCAAGTACTCATTAAACGACTTACCTCCAGTTACAAAAGATAAACAACGCCCATAGTGATACTCTGCTGTGACGTCATGCAATGACGTCATGCTTTTAAGCTGTCGACAACACACAATTTTGAAATGGCAATCAATGTAACACTTCCACCGTGACTCCGCAATTCAATATCCCGTAAAAGAGCTATGTTATTTAATTAATAAATATCCAATCCAGAAAAAACCGATATGGAAAATCATCTATAGGGTGATAATGCATGCACAATAATTGTATGAGTATGGTATTTTATAGCGCGTTGTAGTTGAATTCTATTTTTTACGAGCTCTCTTAACTCATTTTGACTTCGAAACATGACTGACGTGTTGTTGCCACGTTTAAATTACAAAGTAAGACTACAGGATCAATCCCGCTTATACGTATTCTAAAATAGGTTAAATATTTTCTTACTTAGTTTTAAACTATTCCCTTGCAAATAAAACTCTTTATTTTGAATTGTATTAATATTCGCATTTTTGAAAATTGTTTGGCAACAATGACGCTCTACCATTTGGAAGCATTGGTATTAATTACACCATATCAATAAGCAATGAAATATTTAAATTACATAAAAAATATAAGAAGGACCTTGGTAAGGTATATTCCGTAAATAAGTTAGTAAAGAGGCTTGTAAGCACGTTCCGACACAAGTACCGTTGCTAATGAATACAACATACTGTAGCGCCACTTTCACGTAACTAAGCTTTTTTTTCTTTTTTTTCGAGCAAACATTTATTAATATAAATTAAATAAGTGCGGTAAGGCCAGCACTTTTTTCCAATGCTAAATTCTACTTAAAATTTCGCGTTTTATATTAGTTTTTCGTCAAAACGACATTTCTCTTTACATTATAAATCTGCAAATTTTACTGCTCTGCCGTATAGCCACGCATAAAATATCTGATTTTCAACGTCTTTTTTCTTCAAATATATTATGGAAAGGCGAAATTATTTTATTGCCAATCGATAGAAGAGCCAAAAAATGATGTGTCCTGAGATTTTCACAAAAATGACATCTACTTCATAATTCGGTGGAGTCACCTTAATCCTTCAGTCAAAATTTCACCAAGTACACTTTAGCTAAAAACTTTTCATTCAAATAGTTATACAAAAATTATGCACGTTCCCCATTTAAAATCACTTCTCCACGGTTGACCTAGTTCGTTAAGTTTAAGAGCATTAAACATTTCTCATTTCATTTGTCGGCGAGTACTAGTGAAAAGGATGCCTTCAATGCAGAGGAAGACATCGCGATGCTCATCTTTTTCAATCCCATCCCTAGTCAACGCTTCCGCCGTCATGCTTCCTCACAAGCGAGCTCTGTTTCCATGGCTACGCTAAGAGGGGTGGCGGCGCCGCCGTGCGGGGGTGGTGGGGAAATGTTTGAGGTTACGTAGATGAGGAGTAAAGGGTGAGGGTGTTGTCAGGGATAAGGGTATGTGGCGAAAGGGGGGGGGGGTGATGTGTGAATGTGTGTGTGTTTGCACGTGCAGGCGGCGGAGGATGATGCTTAATTATTTCGCGAGGCTCATCCTTTAAGACCCTGAAACGATCGATGCATATATCCTCTCATCTCCTCCACCTTTCCCCACTTTATAACCCCGGGGCAAGGCAGGGTAAACTCGCTTCTTCCCGTCACTCCACACCCTTCTCTTTCTGTTTTAACCTCCCCCACGTATCCTTCTCTACCCTCACAATCACGGGGACATATCAACGGAATGCCATGGCTCTCCCTGAAGCTTGCCAAAACCCAAGCGCATTCCACTCAGAATCAATTTCTGTCCACTAAGAAAATCGTGACTCATAATCCTGTCATTTATGTTTGCACGGCGTACGTGACAAATATTGTCAGAAGATGAAAGACCGGTGTAATTTTTTAACTCGTTATCCCACACCTTATTGCTGTGAGTTTAGAAGGGTTTCACCCCTTTATTCTATTCCACACAACTTTTAATAAGCCGTCCTGGGTTTCGACAATCGTTGTCATTCTCAAAGACCCTTGAGAATTGCAACAATGGGGGCGTTTACTCGGAACCGAAATTACAATTTTGTACACGAAATTGTTAGAAGGAAATTAAAAATGAATTTTAGTGAAAAAAATTTATCTTCTAACCACAACCATTCGCTCATAAATAAAAAATTAAAACAAACAAAAGGTGACGCCCACCGAAAAAGCTGCTTTGATATCATTGACTTCATTTTCCTCCCGTCCTTTACTGCTTTTAGGGGAAGGGAAGGGAGAGGAGGGGGGTTCTCGGAAGGTCTGCTCGCACAAATGCTGTCGCAACTGCTCGTATTGGCAGAGTCAGCTGTGTCCCCCCCATTGCGATAAGGCAAAGTAGCTTCGCGGGCTCAGTTGTGATTGGACGAAGTCGATATATGTCAGAGGTTGCACCACTCCCACTTTTCCGAAGGGTTGAAAACATCAGTTTTTCGCCACGTATAACTCGGGATATAATTGACTGATCAAAAAAAAAGAAAAATACGGGTCCTTTAATTTTACAAACTCTATCAGATTCGGCAATAACAAAATCTGGCAAACGACTCCATTGTCGAAACCTAGGTCGGTTTATTATAAGTTGTGTGGAATTTACTAAAGATTTTATTTTATTTGTTACCATGAATATAACTAAATTCCACAAAGACACCCCTTTCGTCCTATCTGATTTAATTACTCAGAGTCCATTGTCACCCTGGGGCTAGCAGGCCAATATACTGAAGGCCCCCTTCAATACTTTATAACATCCTTGGCGCTGCTGCCAAAAAACAAAGGTACCGAAAATGCAATGTTGGATCGCAAGCTAAATTGGTCATCGTTGACTCCTCAGGAATTGATGATGAGATTTTCTTGGCCTTGAACAGTTTGGCTTCAGAAAAATAAATCTCCGTTGCTTAAAACTTCAATAGTTCTCATTTCAATCGATGACTAACTCTTGCATAATGTTTAAACAAATAAAGGCTGTTCATTCTAGCGTGTAATATATACAACTCAAGGGATTTGAGATTTGAAGGAATATCAAAAGCAAACGTCGAATTGGCAATGAAATGAAATCGAGTGTTTACCTTTGGAAAGGAATTCGTTTTTAAATCGTGGAGTGAAGAGGGAATATGATGGAGAGAGGAAGGGGAGGGGAAGGACTGGAGGGGAGAAAACATCCCCTGACGTCACAAAAAAGCGACAGAATCCGCTCAATAAATCCATTTCTGTCGTCAAATGTGGGTAACAAATGAGGTGTACAAGTCCTAACGCCGGAGGGCGTCTCCTCTCGCGAAAACATTCGAAACAAGCGACATCGTATTTCTAGTTAAATCACTTTCTGTACGGAAAATGTCATATGCTCTACATTTTGACTAAAAGGAGAAGTTTGTATTTTAGTCAGGTTAAAAAATGTATACAAGTTAAGTTCATAATATAAGGTTATTAATCCGAGTTTTTAGCATGGCAAAGCCTGAAAGACAAGGAAAATCAGGCAATTCCTTTTTCTTGAGATAGGAAAACAAGTCCTTTTTCTGCTCCAAGCATTAGTACATCTTGAATCCTGTTTTTATAAAATGGTTTCTTGTTACCTCAAAGGAGAAGTCCATTCATTCATGAGCAAGGTTGTATTATTATCTTTGTGTAACTCTCAAATTGTGTGAATGTTTCTAGCTTCCTTACCATATGGATTATTTAATTTTTCATTCCTTTGTAGTACCTATAACTGCCAATACTTCAGTTTAACTTTTTTCGTTGATCCAGGACTTTTTTAGACAACATTCCCATTTCCAAGTGTTTATTCGCAAATGTATTTAAGGTGGCTGGTTCGGTAATCTTGAGTCGTTGAGAACTAGTTCTCATATAATTTCAATGGCACTAAAAATTTCTTGGGCATGATTCAATTACACAATATTTTAACCGAATGCCTCAAATTCTCAAGTCATATTGAAACTTAGCCTTTTTGAATTTTAATATTGACATCAAACATAGCATAAAACTTGATTTGATCCTGTTTCTAGGCAACTTGACCTTTGTACTCTGTGCATTTTCTTTGACCTTGGAGTTGTTAGTTTTAATATATGGATACTTAAGTATGTAATTTTGTGCTATGGGTATTCGCAAATTTTGTAGTGACGAAATAATTGTGATTAAACGCTTACACATTTTTATGAAATGAAATGAACTGTGATGCCTCCTACAGCAATTATAACCTGATTTGTCAGCAGCTACCAACCAAGTCCGCACCTTTACCCCAACAGCCGCTGCCTCTTATAGAATGGAGCTTGAAAGAGTAGTTTTTTGGGCAACACATTCCTGACTCAAAGTATTAAAAGCTCCTTGTAGAAAAAGGCCAATCCCTCAGATGAGGAAATTAAATCTAACTAATTTTGATCAAACCTCCTGCCCCTTTCTCCCAAATTGTGTACATTTCCTCCCATTTCAGCAGCAGAAATTGATCCCGTCAACAAAGAAATCTGTTGACTCATTGAGTCAAATAATATAGTCTCTCGTATGATCATCTCGTCTCCCTAGAAATATCTCATATTATATACCTTTTGAAGCCTCTACCCGCAACAATAATAGGTGCTTCAGACCGGGATAAATGATACGAGGATGGGGATGGAAGGGTAATGAGGAGGAGAGAAACCTGGTGCTGGCATGAGCCTACTCTTAACTACAGGCGCCAAAGGAATCACGGCTTAACGTCCCATCCGACGGACGGAGTACTGAGTTCGAATGAACTCCACATATCACTCAAGGAGACCCCGATTTATCAATGAATATTATTTCCAATACTGAGATCTGAACTCGGACCCTCTAAGTGAGAGGCCAGTACTCTCATAGCATGAAAATAAGAAAACACATAACTTCTCATAAATTTGCTTTGGAAGAAATTAATCATTAGCATTCCTCCTCGGAGATCTGGGATATGTAAAAAAGATTGTATGCTAAAATTTTGAAGGTAAAATGAAAAAAATAGTGGCAATCGAAGAATAATCTCCAACTCCTAAAAACAAGAAAAAATAATAGTCAGTGATGCAACACTTACAACTCTAAATTCGGTATTGACGTTTGTCCCCTCGGGGGTTGTGTTTGAAACAGTCAGGATTATATCAGATAGGTAACCAAGGTGTCAAGTGGTACATATAAATACGAATGGATTGCAAATTAAGTGTGTCTGAATCGCTCTTTAAGACATCATTAACTGTATTCACGTGAGTTTGTCTCATCTCTCACGACTTTCGAGCCCCCAGATGAGAAAAAGTTAAACGATGATTGAAGTTGGTATCAGATGTTTTTACGCACCATATTTGCGAACCGTTCTTGTTTATACCACGTGACTCCTTGGTTACCTATTCGAAATAATCCCGACGGTTACAAACACAGTCCACTTAGTGGATTTATTTTCATATGGCGAATACAAATTATATTATCCGCGAACTGCAAAATAGCCCAAAATACCCCAAATAGAAAAACAGCAACCGTCTACATTCCAATATAAATACGCTAGCCACCACAAGGGCATCCTGTAGGAAATATATGAAATATAACATTTGCCGATAAGAGAAGAAATAAGACTTGGGAAATCGTAATGGCGTGCAATTTGCAGTTAATTATGAGATAGTGACTTTTATTTCGCTGTAGTCGTGAATTGTGCGTAGGAAAAACGAATTCTCCTTGTATCTCTTCGTGCGACAGTATATCTCTCTTATGTTGCTCTTATTCTGAGGCGTTGTAGGGGCTAGAAATTAGTGTTCTATCTTGTTAATAGAAATACTCATATTACTTATAATATTGAAAAAAATCCAGTATTTGCATTACCCAACCATGAAGTTGTCACAATTACTGAATGATTAGTGAATTTATTTTAAGTTCATAAGAATTTATTGCAGAAGGAGCAGATTTACCATATTCAGCTGGCAGCAAGGTCTGGCTTTCCTGTCACGTTGGTTTCCGTCAGCCAATCACGCGTGACTTGAAAATCAAGTGAGAGTAAATGTTCGGATGAGGGTGACACATTTAAATTTTTTTTGACCACTGAAAATCGTTCTCTTTGGAAGAAATTTTCACAATACAACCTGCTATGTTTACGCTTCACTCACGCTAGAAAAGTTTTGGAAAAAGTTAAAAACTTAATGTTTTACACCAATTCGAACCCAAGAGGTGACTGTTCGCCGTGTCGCCATATTGGAAAACGGCAGTGTTTTCAATCTGCCGTCGTTCGTGATATACCACCAACAATTGAGCCGCTACGTTGGCGTTCACCCGGTGGTTACGGTTCACCGCCATCGTCCGTTTCCGTCACGTCAGAAAACGTTCATCGTAATCCCGGCCGAAGAGAGGAGTCGCATTCCTCGCAACGAGGGGAAACTTTTTCCACTGTGAAGAGGTATGAGCCCATTAGGGCGCAGTGCCCTATCCGTAGCCGGGTGATAGTGACCTCCTCGGCACGGTTTTTCCTGACGGAGGTGGGCCACACTGATGTCACAGGTTTTATTGCCCGAAGTTTGATTCCAGTAAGATCAGTCCAGCAATCTTACCAATAACTCACTGCTAAATTTCTTAACGCCACCATCAGGTCATGTACATATTCGGTTTCCGAATTAATTCTTCATTCATATATCTCTTAATGATTATTATTAAGCCTTACCTTAATAACAATTAATTATTGATAATATTTCGTTAGATTCAGTGTCTAATATGTTTTTGAGATCTCACAAAAATTCCTTCAGCACCGCAGTAGAAGTAAATTGCTCGTCAACCTCTTCGAATAGTAAATATTAATAAACTCGTGTGCCAGAGTTGGTGCAAAGAAATGAGTGGAAAATGAAAGGCATGTGGGTATTTACAGAGAGTCGTGAAAAGACAGACTCTCTCATGGTGTTTTCAAGTCTGTTTCCGCACTAATAGGCGCTTCAGACCGGGAGGAAAGGTATAAGGATAGGGATGGAAGGGATAGAAGGGATAGGGATATGTGGTCTGAAGCTAGTTATCGAAAAGACAGATCTGTGATATGTGGGTGTTTTCAAGTCTGTTTCCGCACTAATAGGCGCTTCAGACCGGGAGGAAAGGTATAAGGATAGGAATGGAAGGGATGGGGGTAGGATAAGGTCCGAAGCCAGGCCGATCCTCTAGGGATCTAGACGAAAAAAGACAGAGACAGACAGACATTCTCCAAGAATCTTCTCCTTAATTGTTTCAATGTATAAACAAAAATCGATGGACAGACTCAGTAATTAACCACAGACATAACTCATTTTTGAGAAAACCCTGAACCTGTGAAGAATATAGTCTTCAATATTGATTCCAACCCATTGCCTAAGGAGGAACAAGCGCAAGAAAAGAAAAAATGATGAGCCAGAAGTCAAATTACTGCTAATGTTTAGAGTATTTTTGACCCGCCATCTGGCGGATGGCTCCAGACTCAGAAAAAATGGCCAAAATCTTCCTCAAAGAGGAATACCGAGTGGTCTTCTTTGTATGTATAACATCTCATAGCACTTAAATTTCTCCATTTAACAGTACATTTTATTTGTTTGGACCACCTTCTACCTCTTATGGTAAACTTTCCTGAAGCTTTCCTATTCATCATTTCATTTCATTCTACTCCAGACATGTTCCCTACGCATATTTTTCTGCTCTGATCAAGTCTTCAGATTTTCTGCCTCTCTTCATAATTACCCTGGTATATTGTCTTTTTGTCCACATTTACATGACATTATAATCTTCTAATAACTGTTATTCATTGTCTACAAACAACGTCATTTCAAAATTCTCTACCTTTCTCTTTGTAATGATCATGTTACAATTTAAAAAATATCATATCCTTCATTATATTATGAAAATTTTCTAGACCTTGGATTGATTTCTTAGCAACCTTAGAAACCTGCTTGGAAATAGTTGTTTGTAAATAAGTAAATTGTGTTGTTGGTTTTTCAATCTTGAGTGGATGAGATGCGTTGCGTCAGTGTAGTGAAGAAATAAGTTAATAATGAGATTGAGACCTTATGCATTTATTTGAATTATTAATTGTTTTATTCAGCTTTACGTCCTGTGGAATTTGGTGGTCATTTCTCATAATTACTTTATTAGGTTTTTTCATTGGCTCAATATAATAACTAAATGATGATTGATTTCTTTAATTCTTTCTGTGTTTAACGGAAAATATTTAAACTTTCTAATTCTATTGATCGATTTACACTTTGCTTTAGAGGTTTCTTGGCATCGTGTAATTTACGTTGATATTTACTGTTTTTTCGGTTTTTTTCCGAGCGTTGCTAAGGCCTTAGCCATTGCATTCTCCGAAACGATCTATGTTATTTAATGAATAAAGGCCGATCCAGAAAAATACCTATATGGAAATTTATTTATAGTGTGATAACGCATACACAATAATTGTATAATTTTACTATTATATAGCACGTTGTAATTGCATTCTATTTTTTTACAATCTCTTTTAACTCATTTTGACCTCGGAACATGGCTGACGTGTTGTTGCCACGTGTTGTTACAAATTGAGAATACATGCTCATTCCTGCTGTTGCGTATTCTAAAATAGGCTAAATGTATTCTTTCTTAGTTTTAAACTATTCTCTGACAAATACGACTCTTTGTTTTGAATTTTATTAATAGTGATATTTTTGAAAACTCTTTGGCAACAGTGACGCTGTTACCATTTGGAAGCATTGGTATTACACCATGTCAATAACAAATGAGAATATTAAAATCACATGACTATTATAAGAATACCTTGGTAAGGTATATTCCTAAATTAAGTGAGGCTCGTAGGAACGTTCGATCACATGTACCGTTGCGATGTTAACAACATACTGTAGCGCCAATTTAATGAAACTAAAGGTTTTTTTTCGAATAAGCATTTATTAATATCAATTAAAAAAGTGTGATAAGGCCAGCAGATTTTTGCAATGGTAAAGTCTGCATAAAATTGCGCATCTTATATCAGTTTTTCGTCAAAACGACATTTCTATTCACATTATTAATCTGTAAATGTTACTGCAATAGCCATACTCTGCCGTATAGTCACGCACAGAATTGCTGATTTTCAGCGTCTTTGTTCTTAAAATATATGATGGAAAGGTCTCATTATTTTTTGCCAATCGATAGAAGGGCCAAAAAAATTGATGTGTCGTGAAATTTTCACAAAAATGATATTTACTTCATAATTCGGTGGAGCCTCCTAAAACAGTTCGTCGGAGAAGGATGCCGCAAATGAAATTGTGATTTTCGCGAGGATATAGGAAGGTACTGAAGGCATTGTAGGCTATTCGTGAAGCAAGGTCAGCCATATTTTTACGCACAAAGATACATGCTGACTGCTAGCGCTACTCACGGATTTAGTAGGTTTGTATTCGGTTAAAATTAGGGGTAAATAAATGAATGCTTCAGTTGTGATAAAATTGTGAATGGTATTTTATGCTCTTACGGATTTTTACATTTGATCAGACCTGGGACATGAAGAGAAGAGATGAAACGCTTTCTAAATAGCCCTCGATTGAAATAGCTTGGGATTTGAAATAGCTTAACAAAAACCAGGGAATAACATTCAAATAACAAGGGAACATAATGCCTCATTACGTATCCGTGGGATGTTAATTGATGCCATTTCAATGATGCTAAAACATTTCGTCCAAAAAGGATGCCGTAAACTGGATTTCTTTATTTGAGAAGATATTGAAAGGTACTAAAAAATGTATCGCAGATAATTCTTGAATCTAGATCGTTCATTTCATTTGGAAAATCATACGGGCTAACTTTTCGCCGTACTCTTAGAATAAGTAGGTTTGCATTCGGTAAATCTAAATTTATTTGTATGAAATTTTCGGCGGGGTTCAGAGGTGAATGTATTTTAGATTTGTAGCGCAATCCGAAGTGGACGGTTTTCAAAATATTCTTAATACGTTAAAAATAAGTTGCGTTTGAGACACAAGAACGTGATAAGAAACTTAAGTGAAACATAACCAAAAATAAGATTAGCAAGATGAAAAAAATCGTAATATAGTTATACGTCAAATATACAATAGTAGGTGTGAATATATGTGACCGAGAGAAAAGTACCTGGTTTAAGTAGGCTAAATCTGTACTAGGTTATAAGAATAGAATTTACTCTAATTGGAATAAAATTCATTAATACGTAACCGTAGGAAGTTCATTGAAACCACTGTCGTAAAGTTGGATAATTAAGGCAAAAATAAGATACATATAAATACAAAATAACATAAAAGGCCAGAGAAAAATTTTTTTGCCAATGAGGTGGGTCCTACCATTCTCATAAAACCCGATTTTTGTAAAGGCTCCGGTATGAGTCCTGGTAGTATTTATATGGTTACATTGGTTTTAATATTATTTACGGTTCCGATATTGACTTGCAGCTACAGCTGATTCCATAACACAAGTTTGTTCATGAAACATGTTAAAATTTCTTAATACAATTTGTATTTATTATATTTATCCCTCCCCTTGAGTTTAATCGGGCACCTTAAGCTAGGTTTTTATTAAATGAATAGACAAAAGGCATTCTAGAGGAAATTTTTAAAATCTCACATATGGCCGAGAATACCATATAAATGTTATTGCATTAAGTCATCTCACAATATATGCATATAACTTATTATATAAATCTTTATTTATTTATATGCTTATTGTAATGCTTTTATAAATTACTCTTTTTCTCTCTCTAACCAGTATTACTTTATCCTTTTTTCTCATCGTTTCATCAACGTTTTTATTTTTGCGAAATAGACTAAAATACATCCATTACAAGCCACAATGGATAGAGCAATGCACGGGTAATGCACTATATTTTCCGTAAACCTTCATTCATTCATTAATGAATCATCACTTCAAGGTATTGTAGCGAGGTGGAAATCATTAATCTTCAGGGAGACGCGTTGTGTTGGATGATCCTGGGCGACATGTTCTGAAAGAGGGGATCCATCTCCACAATAGATAATCCACTTCTACCAACTCCCTGCTTTTCCTTTCTCCCAGTCTCAAAACGCTGTGTGTGATGGGCAAGGAGCTTCGCAACTGATGGAGGTGACAGCTGATTCGGAAAGCAAGGTCGGTCGTCTTAGTCAGCACAGACGTACGGGCTTACTACTCACGCCTACCTAATTCTCAGACGGTTCAAGTTGTTTTTGCAAGAGGATAAACTATGATCAATAAGATAAATAAAAATTTTCACTTTAAGGATTCCTCGAAATGACAGTGGAAAGAGCAGAAATACGCAAACACTAGCGAAATATGTAGTTTAATTAGCTTAAAAAAGTACCAGCCCTTTGGAATAGAATTGACTTATAGAGAAGTAAAATATATTATCTTCAAATATATTAATGAAATCAAAATATTCTCGCCCTTAACATCGTGAAATCTTATTTTCGCAAAGGAAAAAAAATATTTTTAAAGTTCACTACCTAACTTATTTGTGAAGTTACAATCGATTTCATTACCAGTGTGACATATTTAGGCATTTTTTCAGGGTTAGATACCATTATGTAGAGGACCACAACAGTGCATGATGATGTCATAATGGAGATGAAACTTATGCAAAAATAATATACTCCTTTGAAATTAATGAGTAACTAGCGTATTCAATCATGTGCATGGATAATTCCCTAAGATAATCTCAGGAAGGTTTACTGACACGGATTTAAGGGTACGATTCCGTTGTTGTTTATATTTTTATGCAAATACAAATCCTGTCCTTTCTATAGGCTATACGAAACGCAATGCATTGTGCCGAGTGGGCGAGAACATTCTGGCTTCATTGGTTCTACCCCATATGTGCATGCCTGCTCCAGTCCTCTCATGGTGCGATCCCCACCTGCTTTCTTTCCTTCACTTATCAAGAAGACGCCGTTGTCTTAAGACACCCGAAGCTGGAGTCCCTTAAAGACGTACCTCCATCACTCATCTCACGAAGGGGTTACGACGCGGCGGACAGCGGGAAAGGCGTTCCCCTCCTCGAGTCGTCCACACCTTACCCCATTATTCGGTCCGGGCGGCTCCTCAAGGATAATTAATCGCCTATTCTGGAGACGCCTGAGGAGAAAGGATAAGGAGTAAGGGAGATGAAGGTCATTCATACACGTCTCTTTTGTATGCGGAGAGCGCGAAATAAGTGCAACATCCTTAGCAGAATAAACATCTGAGAAAGGGTTTCCCTAATATCTCGATTTTGGTCGTCATAGCCTAGCTCTAGGTTAAGGAGTAAGGATGATGAGGGTAGTTCATGCACGTCGATTTTTCGTGCGGAGAGCTCGAAATAAAGTTCAACATCCTTAGCAGAATGAGTATCTGAAAAGGGTCTCCCGGGATCGGGTTGGTGTGGTGGCTAGAGTACCTCCCATCCCGAGGGCCCCGGTTATTTTCCCGCCACGGTTAATTTTCCAGTGGCAAACCGGTCCCTACTTGAGTGCCTTATAGTGGAGTATATTTCAGGTTCAGTACTCCGTACGTCGGATGGGACCCTGTTGGAAATTTCCCTACAAGATTTCCCTAGAACGTAGGGAAAAGCAAGGGAAAAATTATAATTTCCCCACAAAAAATGTGTTTTTTAGGGAAATCACTCATAGTCTAGGGAATTCTTTTCCGTAGAACTCTTTTCCTTTGAAAATTTAAGCTTTGGGAAATTATTTCCCTAGAAAAAACTCTGCTCTAGGGTAAATCTTCATGGTTAGGGAAACGTTATCAAGGAGATATTACCCATATTATTTGAGTAATTCCCTTTCACGTTATCAATTTAGTGATTAAATTTCACCATTTTAAGGTTACTTCTAGGTATGTTATGTATACATTTATCACAGAGTTAACAGTCGCAACTCACAATTAATAACATTTGGTACCAAACAAATATATGCTAACCCGCATCGTTGCAGTGCTTGAAGCCAAGAGAATCAGCAGTATCAACAGTGATAATTTCGGAAGAACACCTTTTTTTCGAGGTTGGGAATATTTTCGGTAAGTTAATGAAGACATTTCTTATAATCATGAGCATTCCATAATTTGATGGGAATCATTGAAATTGGCGATTTCGTTCATAAAAACATTCTATATTTGTTTATCACATTGTTGTTAACAGAATTCGAATGACAACGGAGACAGTGTTTTAGCACGCATGGGTTCAGTATTGTGTAACTATGATCATAATTTCTTCAATTTCATAACCATCATCCTTGACATATATATTTTCAGGTACATTCTTTAATGAAATAAGGAAGATACTGAAAACCGATGATTTCATCCAGCAGGAGGCAAAAAGAATAAACGTGTATGCTAATGAAAAATGTAAACATGCTGCTACAAAAGGAATAAACATTGGTAAAATTGAGTTCTTTTAAATCATTCATTGTGATGTCGTTATGCCCTTTTAGTGTGGCGATACCCCGCCACACCCTCTATTCAACTGATTTTTATCCAGTCTTCCCTATATTTATACTTAGGTTTTATGTTTTTTGGATAATCATATGAACTATTGTTTATTGAGTGGAATATTTACCTAAGGAACATTTTCCACGGTACCTAATTTCTAGGGAAAAATTTTCCTTAGAAATATTTTCTAGGAAAAATGGGGGTTAAATTTTCTAGGGAAATATTTTCAAGGGAAATGTTTTCTAGGGAAAATTATTCCCTATAAATATTTTCTAGGGAAAGAGGGGGTTCAATTTTCTAGGGAAAACCTAACACTTTTCTAGGGAAAATTGTAGGGAAATTTCCATCAAGGGACGTTAAGCCGTAGTCCGGGACTACGGCGAAGCCGTAGACCACTGGTCCCCTTGGCGCCTGTCGTAAAGAGAATGCAGACTCCGGGTTTCTCTCCACCCTTCCTCCATCACCTTAAATGTTTCTACCATTAGCCAACTACCCACCAATCCTATAACTAGCGCAGTTGACCTCAGCTGTCGGTCGCCCCCCCTGCCCTGTTGGAAATTTCCCTACAAATTTTCCCTAGAAAAGTGTAAGGTTTTCCCTAGAAAATGGAGCCCCCATTTTCCCTAGAAATTATGTACGATAGAGAATTTTCCTTAGGTAAATATCCCACTCAATAAACAATAATGCACATGTTTGTGCATTATTGTTTATTGAGTGGGAAAAAAAACAAAACCTAATTAATCGTATAAATATAGGGTAAACTTGATAAAAATCATTGGAATAAACGGCATATATCACAATAAATGATTGAAAAGAACTCAATTTTACCAATGTTTATTCCTTTTTTAGCAACATGTTTACATTTTTCATTAGAATACACGTTTATTCTTTTTGCCTCCTGCTGGATGAAATCATTGGTTTTCAATCTCTTCCTTAATTACCATGAATGAATTACCACTTAATAATGAATGCACCTGAAAAAATAAAGGAGGTAAAGGATAATTGTTATAAAATTGAAGAAATTGTGATCATAATTACACAATACTGAACCCATGCGTAAGAAAACACAGTGTCCGTTGCCATTTAAATTCTGTTAACAACAATGTGATAAACAAATATAGGATGTTTTTTTAACAAAATCGCCGATTTCAATGAGTCGCACAAAATTATGGAATGGAATGCGTTACTAATGGAATGTTCATGATTATAAGAAATATCTTCATTAACTTACCGAAAATCATCCCAACCTCGAAAAAAAAGTGTTCTTCCGAAATCATCGCTGTGGATGCTGCTGATTCGCTTGGCTTTAAGCACTATATAAATATATTTGTTTGGTACCAAATGTTATTAAATGCGAATTGTACTGTTAACTCTGTGTTAAATGTATACATAACATAGTAGTAACCTTGAAATGGTGAAATTTAATCACTAAATTGATAACGTGGAAGGCAATTATTCAAATAATATGGAAAATTTCTCCTTGAAAACTTTTTCCCTAAGCCTGAAGATTTTTCCCTTGAGCAGCGTTTTTTCTAGGGAAATAATTTCCCAAAGCTTAAATTTTCAAAGGAAAAAAGTTCTGGGGAAAAATATTCCCTAGAGCAGCGTTATTTTCTAGGGAAATAATTTCCCAAATCCTAAATTTTCAAAGGAAAAAGTTCTGGGGAAAAAATTCCCTAGACTATGAGGGAATTCCCTAAAAAACACATTTCAATTTCAATTCTTCCCACGCTTTTCCCTACGTTCTAGGGAAATCTTGTAGGGAAATTTCCAACAGGGTGAATAACATAACATAACATAAAATCCCGAAATCGGTCGGGATGATCTAACTCCGTTTGTCACTTAAGTACACGAGCCACAATGAGGATAAGTGGTAGGGGAAAGTGATTTATGTGAGTTAATTGTTCCCCATATCAAGTTATACCGGGTATCGAGTTATGCAGGGTAACTAAATGCTATGAAGAGTTGAAGAAATTCGTAGCCTGACGAAAACAATAAGAGAAGATGAGGAATAATATATAGGACGCACTTTTTGGCATAAAGATTTGATGAAGGCTGTCAGGAGTAAAATTAATGG
This sequence comes from Platycnemis pennipes, assembly GCA_933228895.1. Taxonomy (NCBI): domain Eukaryota; kingdom Metazoa; phylum Arthropoda; class Insecta; order Odonata; family Platycnemididae; genus Platycnemis; species Platycnemis pennipes. Next base: position 112,010,502 of record OW121855.1, on the reverse strand, counting down.
GGTGAATGAGAAAGGAACACTTCCTAAGAGATAAATGGAGCAAGTGGTGAAGGATTTAAGAAAGGAAGAAAATCATTTTACACAGAGGTTTAGAAGATAATTAATTAAGAAGATGCGAAGAAATATAATTTTACTCAGTTGGATTTATATTTTTCTCGAGTTCAACACGGTTTTTTTTATATTTTTATCAATTCATTTTCTGAGTTACAGCATTTGTAGGCCTTCTTGAAAATTGTGATGGAATTTGAAGACCATAGTTAAGCTACGTAATGCTATTGATTTTAATTGATTCTTATTTTCCCGAAGGGTGTGCTAAAACAAGCCACTGTTGACATACGACTTGTCTATGTGCTGTGCTGTGGCGTCATACTTTTTTTCTGTTGGGATAATTTGGCAGGAACATAAAATAGGTATTGAGTTGGTACATGCTGAAGAACACTATAGCCACCCAACTGTTAAAAGTTTACTAGAGTTGGCACTGGTAATACTGTAATGGCCTGAGATTCCTGATCTTTTCGGTCGGCAAACTTCCATGGTTTAAGTACATTACACGAACTTGTTTTATTCATTAAATGAAGGGACAGATTTAATGTTAATGACGTAAATTTAAAGGTGAGGAATGTGTTTGAAATCTTGCTAATGTTGTTGACCGGCTGTAACAATGGAATAGCCCGAAAATATTGATGGTGTTAATTTTCCTGGGATAGATTAGTTGTGTCACATTATTATTTATCTACTTTTAACTGTAACCTCTGGACAGATCACTCATATCCCCTGGGGCTTTAAGTATCCTGATGTTGCGAACCCCTATCTCCGCCTATGATACCTACAGCTCGGACAGAACTTTTATTAGCTCAAATGTGGTAACAGAACCATTAAAAAAAAATAATTTCATAATAACCTCTCCTTAATGGCTCTCTTAAATATCAATTGTGTTGGAAAACTCGTAGGTATATAAATTCATTTTCACATTTTCAATACCTATGTGCCTATTATATCAGTTAAAAATCGTCTGAATATCGATGATATTCAGCCAGAAATTGAAAAAAGGTCTTCGGAGTTTCGGCATGGGCAAAATAGAAGCCATTAAAACTTTGTGATTCGATTCGATCATTATTATAATATAAGATTTTTGCAACATTTTCATTGGTAACAGTGGTATTGTTCTGTCAGAAAACGTGTGCATGGTAAATCTTTCCTTCTGGCGAAGAAAATAAATGGAAGTGTAGGAGAAAGACGAAGGAAATAAAAAAGAGATGGAGGTGTTTACTATAAAATAATGCTGTGGTTTGTGTAATAGTAATTCAAGAATTAAATACTATGTCGAATAATGATCGTGAAAGTTAAATTTTCCTTAACTGAAAAGGAAGATAAACATATTATGAACTCGACTTTTCCATTAAGGAAATCGGGGCAACACAGCCAATGTTTACTTGTTTGCCTTGGATACGGGCAATATTTTTTTGGAGGCATGATGGGTGGTGTAGCGGTTAGAATACTGGCCTCTCACCAGGTGGCCCCGTGTTAGAATACCGCCAGTGGAAGGTATTTTTCATTGGTAAACCGACTCATACTTGAGTGTTTTGAGGAGAACGAGTGCAGTACTCCGTCCGTCGGATGGGACGTTAAGCCATGGTCCCCTTGGCGCCTTTTCATTAAGAGTATGCTAATGCCGACACCGGTTTTCTCTACACCCATCCATATTTCCCTTCTATTCTCATCTATGCACATTTCCCCTCATCTGAAGCACCTAATAATTAATACGCAAACAGAATTGAAAACACAGGTGGGGCTAATCCTTCCCATGTACCTCAATTCTGGCTCCATTGTCACCTATGCACTAGCATGAAAATACCTCTTCAAGTAAGATAGCTTTGCATGGTTGACCGTATGGAACCGTTCATAAAGAAACTACACTGGGAAATTACAAGGCCAACTGGCCTAGTAGTGCATGTGCGAAGTATTATTTTGGTGATAGTTCACCCCCTGCCACTCACCATCGAGGTGATACTCAGAAGATGCTGACCTTCTGACAGGCGCGCTATTTTCCACTACACAATACACAAGCGGAAGCGTCATGTACACAGTACACGAAGACTTTAAGTTGAAAAAATACGGTAATTTGTGATATAATACGATGTTAATACTTGAATATCAATATCGTTTATTTTTAAACAAATCCATGTAAAATATAGTTGCATTGGCCTGTTTATTTATGCTTAGGACTGGTTAGCTTGCCAAAGATTCATGCTCCTCGGCGTCCTCGTCGCACGGGAGGAAATAAAAAAGAAATATCAAATGTTAACATTAGCCAAAATAAAATACTAGTGACCATCGATAAAAGTTGCAACTAGATGGAAATCGGGAAAAATATACTCACAGACGTTGATTTATTCTACATTCACCTCAACTCACCTGCTCAACACACTTCGTGCGGTCGTCTTGACACTTTTCGATCTCTGCTTCACCGGAAACGTATGCTTAAAAGGAAAAGTCCACACACCACGAAGGGTAATCATAACACGAAGAAATAGGGTGTGGTCCCGGGATGGTCCGCTAACGGTAAAAGGGTTTTCCCCACCAAAAACCGACCCCAATGTACTCCGTACATGTACGCGTCACGCCGCACAGTGGTCCAGGTACCCTGAAAATCATGGCATAGGATAGAATAATCAAGATACTTTCTAAATGATCTAGACAGGTGGGGGCAGTAGATAATTGACCCCCACGTTCGTAAACGTTTTTAGCGGGTAATCAGGAATGCACCTGTCGTAACAGGACTGTGTCAAAGTTAGTGCATCTGAGGTTACAAGTGCATTGGACCAGTGCACTTAGAGTAACGTTAACTTCAAGAACGTATAAAATTTAAGCAACCGATTTTCATTTTGCAAATGGAATCTGGAGCAAAAAGTAAGTACTTTCAAAATATAAATTAAAGTAATCCGTACGTATAGTAATTGAATTTATTCCTGCGATACTTTAGTTTCCGTCAGAAGGTCGATTTTTCTATCGATATTATCCTTGTCCAAATAAAAAAAATGCAAGAACTCGTTTATTTCTATTTATTCGCACTGTGAGACTCATACTTTGAAAAATTAAAATCGAATACTCATTATTAAAATGTATTAAGTGCATTTATATGCTTATTCGAATTTTGCGTACTTTGACTTTATATTCGGGTACTGGGAAACCTTTATATTATATATGATAGGAATGATTTAACGACATGTTTAAAATGTTTATTTTAAATTTTTCATTCATATTCGTGAACCTATTCGCAATTGTAACATCCTTACTTTCGGTTCGTAATTAGCGCCGAAAAAACCTATATAAGCCCAATTTGGTTGCAATCAGACGATTTATTGGACGATGCCATGATTTTTCAAGGTAGCTGGACCACTGTGCGCCGGTAGGTTAAAGGATATGCAGGATTAGATTTCAAATTATTTTGGGATATAAGGTGTGATACAACTATAACAATTGGAGAAGGTATTAATATAAATCCATCAATACCGGAATAATGATGTTCTCTCGTTTTCGGATGTGATCAGTTCTGATTCCAAGGAGTTACAGTTGATCTAAAGAAAAGAATGTCTGTTCCTTCATGCTCTATAGCCCACTTCTCGCTCCTTATCTCCTTCCATTACTGTCAGTTCCCGGGGAGAGAGATATAGAGAAAGGGGGTAGGGAAGTGCCACGCTATCGAATTTCACGCGATTGGATTTCTCCCGCGGCCTGCGGACATCCAGATGTTCAATTCTCACGCCAAGATTAAATTCCTGTTCGGATTCGTAAAAACCACGGGACGATGAGAGAGCGGTTGCTGTGAAATGAAAAACTAAATCCGAAATCGACGCCGAGATTTTAATTTCAATCCAATCAAACAATGCCCTAAACCTTTTTTTTTCCTGTGGGTTAGGCGCCCAGAATGAATTACTCTTGCATCCTACAGCTGAAGTACCAGAGAATTAAGTATTCTTATCTTCGTGCCCTTAATTGTATCACGTTTTTATTTTTTTATGCCCTTAATTTTTATATTTTGCATATTTTATCCATACTATTTCTCTACTCAACGCATTGCGCTCAAAGGTATTTTTGAAATTTATGTTGATTGCCTCCATTTGAATTATCTACCCCTTGCCACAAACCCTCGCGGTTGCTTAATTGAGAGAAAGATCCCGTTTCCTGAAGATATCAGTAGCTTCGAATCTCTGACCAAGGCCGCGCTCATTCAACATTCTAAACCCTACATTAAAACACAAACAAAAAAATTAACCAAATTACGAAAGATTCGGCCTAATGTGGAATTAGTATGGTTACCCATCGCGCATTGTGAATTAAATACAATCGAAGTAATATGGGCACATGTTAAGAATAAAGTGGCAAAAGTCAACAGAGCAAACGCTGAAGAGAATAGAAAAGCGAAACCATGCTAAGAGATTACTGCGACGATGCTATAGCTTGAGTGTAAAATGATTTATGGGAGGAGGGCATCAAACACGTAGAGAAGCTTGAAGATTGTGTGACCACATTCCACCAGATGATGATTTTTAATTGCTGTCTCATATATATTTTGAAAAAAAAATTTAATGAATGAAAGCGCATGTTTTTAAAGCTGCCGTTAGAGGTCCAAGGCCCTCATGAGGAAAGCTGATGTGAAATAAGTGAAATAAGAAAGACGCGCAAATATATCTATTCGCGCAAAACAAACGAAGCCTGACGCCTGGCGGCCAGGAGAGGATGTACGCGGGGACACTGCACGGCTTAAACAATGCTGGTCGCTTGCTGAGCGAGCTCGCTTTCGCCAATATAAATACCAATCGATATAAATTAAACACATGTGTTGAAATATTAGACAATTACATATTGGATACGGTTAGGGCATACAGATTATAACGCCACCAAGAACGAAATTATACGATACTCCAGTTTTGAAATGCTAACTTTTTATAAAATTGATAGCAACTTTTTTTCTATTAAAGTTATACACTGGAAACTTACAGTGTGCATGGAAATCATGTATTTCTAACATTAGTTATACCTTGGTTTGAATTGAACGCCTTGTTATTGATTTACGAGTCATCAAATTCGATGCTTCGCTCAAACACCGTCAAAAACCGGCACTTTTAACGTTAAAACCGTTGTGAAAACATGAAAACGCGTGTTAAAAATTTAAGTTTTCCGTCTGATAACGCAGAATGAAATAAGAAAAATTACGGTGTGCTTAGTTTTTCTGTAGGCTTAGCAGTTAATTTGTTATTTGTATTCAAACTCGAGTGCACATAATTTCTGCGCTGAGAGTAGTATATTTTCCGTGATAAAATCAACAATCTTTACAATTATGTATTTCATTGAAAATATTGAAATTATGTTATCCGTTTGCCGTGGACTATTACGAACTTTCATTTATATATCTTACAGCTATTAACTACTATTCATAATGCCCAATTGTGTGATTTCAATTTAAGTTCCTGATTTCAAATTTATCCCTTGCGTTTTTATACTGCTGCATACATCCTTTTTTCCCTCAGTGGAGATGGCAAGATAAGAATGAAAAATAGGTTTCCATATTCTATCATCAAAATATACTTATATAAGTGTCCAGGGAACTAGGTGCCATACGGCTGACAGTCCTATATTCCCTTCCATTGATATCTTATTCAACGCTCTTTATTCTACTAATATTCTGTATGTCCAGCTTGACTGAGAAAGTGGCAAATTTATTGAAAATTTATTACTTTTAATATTGGGGTACAGAAGTCTCATAGAGCGTTGTATTTTACAACGATAAAGCGTGGAGGTTAGATAGAAATGATCTAAAAGTATTGACGATGCTATAAGTACAAGAGGATATCTTAAAGAAATTAGAATGTAAAGTCCAAGCACTAGAATGAATAAAACACTTTTCCAAAGAATTTTTCAATGAAGCGTATAAGGTATTTGAACTGTTACGTCATCATCAGGCACATTTCACCCTTAGGCGAGCCACCACAAGGTCGTGTGGCAGGGGATGATAGGTCACCATCCAAGTGAAGTTGAGCTTTTAGCTGAAAAAAAAACTTTGTTCATTAGGACGTTGCATGGGACGTCAAACCGTTGACCCCTCGTCAACTTTCGTTATAGGTGAGCTCACTTCGACGCAAGGTCCACCCAAGCTCCACCCTTCCTCCATTTCCTGCAATATTTCTTCCCCTGTCCAATGTCTCATTTCACACAAACACACGCGGGATATAAAAAAAATAGATTACAAACAAATATGTCTTATATAAAATCAGGAATAGTAATTTTTTTGTGGCCGGAGCAGGTGCTTGGATAGAATTTAATTTTAAAGATGTACTTACAGTAATAAGGGTACACATGAGATGGGGAGTGTCAATATGTTGGATGGGAATAAAAGAGAATATTCTTATGAGAACCGAAAAATTCACAATTAGCAAAATATTAAAAAAATAGGGTTACCGATCTTCAAATGGGTGCATGAGTGTATCGAAGATTATTCCTATTGGTCATTGACCGATCCCTATCCCTTCAATCCCTATCCTAATACCTTTCCTCCCGGTCTGAAGCGCCTATTAGTGCGGAAACAGACTTGAAAACACCCATAAAAGATTATTCCTAGTAGTTTTATGTCCGAGTAAACCTAACCAAATCGTGTTAAAAACCAGGATCTGAACTCTAGTAAGGGCTCAAAAATGTAAAAACCATGCGTTATATGAACAGACAAACAAAGTTCGGACACATATGCAGGTGAATTTACTGACATAGCCAAGATTCGAGCCGTGGGTTCTCGCAATGGAAAGCCAATATTCTAGCTACAACACCAATCCAATCCTCCCATTGTGCCCGCGTGGCATGTTGGCTCTCTGATGACGTGAACGAGGGCAATCATTGATTCCCCCTTCACCTCCCTTCCCTGTTCCGCGATTAAGTCCTTCCCTGTGCTTCCGACGCATTATCGGAGAAATTAAACGCGAATCAGTTCTATCTTCCCTCTCTCTCTCCTCCCCTTTCCACCGCTCCCTCCAAGACTCAATTTCCTCTTATTCGGAGAACTCAAGCATTAAAGGGGATCAAGACATCGCCTCCCCTTATTCATGGAGAGGAAGACGCCATACGCAACTCTTGTCCTTAGCGGCTTGGTCGAAAACACTGGCCAATCGACCCAAAGGTCAACGATTGAAATTCTGGCATGGATATTGTTTTTATCCTAGGATTATGATCTTAGTTTACAGGGTGTGAAGTAACCTTAGATGATTGATCACCTTTAACAATAGGCTGAAACTGTCATTCTTGTTGCCAGCAAGAAATAAACAATATACACGTCTATATAATCGGGTTAGAATATCTTTCGACGTTTTCTGGTATCTAGATCTCACCCATTTCTATTCATCCATTGATCATCTTTCACATTACATATGCTCGTGGTCTTACTAATTCTTTCTAGTTTTTTCTTTCTACCCTTTGTTTATTCGTCCTTGTAGATATAATGCAGTTATTTGTTTCGCATGAGCTACCTGTCTGTACCCGATATGAATTTCTTTCTTCATATGCTCTTAGTTACGATAAGTTGATAATGCACTGGGATAATTTGAGCGATTATTTATTACCGAAAGGCTTCAACCCTCAAAATGTTAATTTTGGAGGTTCAAAATAATTCTCTTATAAATCAATACCAACCTTGGACTTTATTTGACTATTTGAACATAAATTGGTTTAATATTCTTTAATTATCCTTAGTTTAATTTTGGAATCTCTGAAATTCGGTGAATTTATAGTTGTTCAGCTCCCATGAAGTATTTGAAGATATCAGTCTTATGGATTTTTAAAGCTCTTATTAAAACGGGAAACTCCTCTACTCGAATAGTTCTGAAACCCTATTCTCTACTCCTATAACAGAACATTAACAGCATAATCTACGCAGATAAACCAATTAAATGAGTCGCCCTCCTTTTTCCTACCGTCGTTGATTTTGAATTTTGAGTTTCCAAACAAATTGTAATTTTAAAAATGATTATATCAATCATTTATGGACATGTTCACAATGACAATTGAATTATATAATGACACTCATATTAACATTTTTATGCAGTAAAATTTTAAAAATAATTCCATACATAATCTGTTACCTTTTTTGACAACCAGTGCATGGGTTAATATATAATTGCATTACTTAGTCTATTATCCACGGAAATTAAACTATTACTTTTATTTTGTGCAATAGAAAACAATTAATGCAGTATTTAGTTTAGTACATTATGTAATATGATGAAAACAGTAATATATTTTCAAATGGTAACTATCACTTTTAATGTTATCTTCCAATAAGGTTAAACATTAGTCTTCTGACAAAATTGTTTTTCATATTTGTTTTCTCTCTGATTGATTTTTTCCCACATTCACAAGCCATTGTTGCTATTGTTCTGCCGATAAGATGCTTCGTGAAAAGGAATGGGAGTATCGCTTTTATATTGGATATAAAAATTGACACTTAGGTAACTTAATTTTTCTGGTACTTTTTTTTCTCTTTATGCTATTCATTCATTATTTATTAATAAATACATCATGCTGGATAAACTGTGATGATGTGTTCTTTTTAAGAAATTGCTTTGATCTGATTAAAAGCGCTGCAGGTGCCACTTATCGGGGTAAGCATCATTAAGGAAATGATAAAAAAAGAAAGTCCGATTGCGTGAGTGTACTCTTAGTCCTGAATGGTTAATACACACAATGGTGTCTCGCAGTGTAAACGCAACTTCCTATCTACTTCGGGATAGGCGTGGTCTAATACATCCATTCAGCACCTCGTAACTCCGTAGTGCACCTATTGAGAAGATTATTTCGCTACATAGTCGTAGGAAATAGGTTCTGCATTTTTATATCTGTAGTATTTATGTAGTTAGAATTTTAAAATAGTTCCTGGTAAAATCTGTTAATTACTTTTGACATTCAGTGTATGAGATAGTACATACATACTTGCGTTGCATACATCGTGGGCGTTTCGTGCTACCGGGTATAATCTATTATCCACAGAAACTAAAACATCACTTTTATTTAGTGCATTAGAAAGCGATTAATGCCAATAATCGTCAGGAACAGGCTATACATTACCATTTTTGCTGATGTAAAAAATGATAGGCTCAAAATATTTTCTCTCACCCACTATTCTCATTCACCTCCTTTTTTTTTAAGTCAGTGGCCTGAACAATGTTTGTGCTACATCTCAATCAATGCTCGAATGAAGCAAGCGAAAGCTATTTTCATACCCAAATATGCACAGTACCCAAATAGCTCCTGGAGGGCTTGGGTGAAGGGGTGAATAATTAATGATTATGCACTACTAACCTACATACACCTATGGATATAAAACTTAGTAATAATGGGAATGTGCTGGATAGGCATTCACCAGATGCGTGGAACAAAATGATTAGCATAAAATGATAAAATTACTGTTGAACGGTTATATATTCGTTGGATTTCATGACGATATGCTTGAATTAGGCATGTATTGGTTTTAATAATATGCTTAATGCGAGCTGTAACTTTTTTTGTTGGTTTATTCGAACAACATATTCCTTCATTGTACCTTTCCTGACGAGTGAGGTCAGAAAAGTTACATCTATAAATTAAAATATCCTGATGGATATCAGGCTCTGTGATTGCTTGGAGGTAATCCCACGTTCATTCTTTTGGCTCTAATATTTTTAATGATAGATACGACCGTAATATGCACGACAACGTCATCAAAAACAGATGAGCTTTTAACGAAAATTATAAGATTCATTCTTATTATAATTTTCCTATTTTAAAGTTATTGCGATTCCTTTCTTGCCTACAGTTCAGGCTTTGATATCACTTTTGCATGCCTGCATGAAAGTAAGCATAAACGTACTTCTCTTTTGATTTAAAATGAATGCTGGTTTTCTTTTAACCCACTGCCACACATACTTGCTGTGGCTTGCAGGTTATTGAGTGCATGAAAATACTTCTCTACCCAATTAGCCATCCATTAAAAATGGAAAAAAAAGGATGACATATTGATTGACTCTCTAAATTACAACTGCAAAAATTAATTAGTATGAAATGACCATTCCTCGTTCAGCACTAGAAATATTATGGCGTAAGCTGTAAAACTATCCCCGTTGTAAATCTAACCATTTGCGCTAACGAACAACTCCTTAGTTTGATATAAGGTTCCTGTGGCGTAGCAATGAATGGCTCTGCATTCCTTTCGGGATTGCTCCTGCTGAGGAGTCGACCTGAAGACGCCCGCTGGAATGCCGGCGAAACTGTTGTCAAGTGTAGCCAACATACGCGGAGCAATCCCGAAAGAAATGCAGAGCCAACCCCTTAGTTTTACCCCTGTATTGGGTGTTATCCTACAGTGAGTTTTTTTCGTATAGGATGTAATTATAATAATCCTCACGTTTTCCCCACATTTATAAATACAGGGTGTGGCAACATAAATTCCTTTTTTCAAAACTTAATAAAAACCATTGTATGAATCACAAATTTTTTATTTGTTTTTTTTATAATGTAGGCACAAATCTAAAGTTTTGTTTTACACAGTTTTGAAGATGGAATCAGGTAGATGACGTTCCCCATTCTCCATACACTGAGTAAACCGATTTATGGCGTTTGTCATGTCTCTTGTCAGCATAGCAGGGGTTATGTTGGCAATTTATTCCTGGATGTTGGTCTTCAAAGCTTCTAAAGTTCTTTAAAGGTTCACATAAACACGGGATTTCCAAAAATCCCATTGAGAAAAATCACAAGGGGCCAAATCGGGAGAGCGAGCCGGCCACTCCAAATCACCCCTAATTGAGATGAGGCGCTCTGGGAAGTGTTCCCTCAAAACAGACATCGATACTCTTGAAGTGTGAGCCGTGATCCACCGTATTGTTGGAACCAAATGTCCCATAAGTCCTACTCATCTAGCCGTGAAAAATAAATTCCTGTAACATGTTTACATACCGGTATGAATTCACTATCACTGTGACTTCATTTTCCTCGAAGAACCAGGGACCAATAATTCCAGCTGAGGAAATTGCACTCAACACTTTGACTTTAAGTGAATGCAAAGGCCTTTGATTCAATTCTTGAGGATTGGTGTCAGCCCAGTAGCGCATGTTTTGTTTGTTGACGGATCCACACAAATGAAAATGGGCTTCATCACTAAAAAAAGCAATAGCATCCTCAGGAACGATTTCGAGAAGAACCTCACACGCGTTCCTCCAAGAATTGAAGTAACGTTCAGAAAGCTCCTGACAATCGCCGTCTTGCAAGGATGTGAATGAAGATCATAATGAAGAAATCTCCTCACAGGACGATCGGAAAGTTCAAGGGCAGACGCATGTTTGCGCGCCGAACGCCGTGGTGATTGCAAAATAGAAGCTCTCACTGCCTCAATGTTCTCAGGTGATCTAATTGGCCAAGGGACTCCAGTTTTTATTCTTGTCGCACTTGCAGTTTGTCTGAACGTAGTGATTCATGTAACAATTGATTTCCGGTCCGGGACGGTCCAGCGGGACTAAATTAAAGCGATTCCGTTGGTTATGATAAAGCTGGGTTGCGATCACAGAACATCCACTCGAAAAAATGGCCTCAACGGAAAACGCACACTCCTCACTGTTTCAACGCATAATGGCAACTAAACTTTATGGGAACAAAACTTTATAGTCACGCCACTCAAACAAGACAACTAGCGCTCCGCTACGACATCAACCCTCTGAACGGCGCGCATTTAAAAAAAAGGAAGTTATGTTGCCGCACCCTGTGCTTTCACACACCATAATTTATTTGTTGATTTATATTAATATGTTGTAATTATAATTCTTTTTGTGAATTTATTATTCTTTATTTATTTAAATTATATCCTTTTATGTTTTTTCAACCTCATTTATAGTAGTTTTGAGTCATGACAATCATATATAATATGTAATTATTTTGACGAGGAGTTAAATAGCAGAAGGTACAGTTTTGTCTTATTCTTGGCCCTATAAAGACCTTTTATTATTTTTATCGGTTTCCTGATGTGACACTCTAACAGACTACTACGGCTCAAGTAGAAACCTCAATTTATCAAATATGTGTTTTGCAGCAATTGTATAACGCGTAATCAACTTTATCGACTAATTTTCAAAGGCGAAAAATAGTATGAAGGATTTGAAAATATCCCATCGAACGATGCGAGTAAATTATTTCCAGGATTCCCACTGGGTATTCCAACTGCCTATGATTCAGGGTGCACCATTGAAAAAAAGAATCAAAGAACACAGGAGAGGAAAAATTGGACCCGGAAACATGAGCAAATCGCAGAGCACAGCCTCACCCACGATCATTTCAACATCTTAAAACAATAAATAAATAAATCTTTGACGACGCCAGATCCTTAGGCAGAACCAACGGGTTTTGGGAAAGGCTACACAGTGGGTGGATTGCAATAACGAATTTCAAGCCGTGGTATAGACGGCGTCTTCATAAGCCGCGGCCTGGACGCGATATTCCTTCCGCTTGCATAAACAAGGTTTCGTCGCGGTCTGTGAAAACCGCGGCCTGCCGTTGTTGATTATGTGGCAACGCTGGCTACTGTCATTTTTTTCCCGAAAAGGAATTGTAAGCGCCTTAGCGACGTAAATAAACACCGCGAACTTTCAGTTTGGAAGCGTGTGAGTATCTAGTGAAAATGTGCAGTGGACGAAACGAAAACTTTTCGCTGGAAGAGAAGCTGCTCCTGATCTGTATTATATCAGAGTATGTAATACTAGAGAGTAAGGCGTATTACGCGACCACGTTGAATAGGAAAAAGGAGGAATTGAAAGATATTTGTGGAAAGTATAATGCCACTAACCCAAAAGTAAAGGTATTTCAATGAACTGGACTTTTATACAAGGAAAGACAACTTTTTAAAGGAAGCGAAGAATTTGTTTGTGAAGTGACTTTATGATCAAGGCAGTTAAGTTATTATTTTTGTGGCTGTAACCGGTTTATTCCTTATTTTTGTAGTTATATTTTTTGATTATTCGTGCTGTAATTATGTAATTGTCGATTGAACTTTAAACGCTAAAAAATAAATAACCCTAATTTCAACCTATTATATGTACGCTGATTGAATAACATCCCTTTATATTGACGTACGACTGGGCAGGCACATTTTAATGTGCGTGCAGTCTAGAGAGCCAATGTCAGGGAAGTTGTTCCTAATAAAATTAGGTATCTAATAAATCGATTAGTTCTGTGTTAACTTTTCGCTGGAAGAGAAGCTGCTCCTGATCTCTTATACCAAAGTATGTCATACTAGAGAGTAAGGCGTATTATGCGACCACGCTGTAATTATATATTTCCCGAAAAGCACTAGTAGAGAAAATATTTAGAGGTTTTGCCCATAGATTAACAGCTAAGAATGGGTAATTTCACTAAATTTGGAGCACAATTTCTAATCATCAATCAACTGTGCAAGCTAAACATATTTATCGTTATTTTCTCTTAACGTTACAACACATTTCAAATGTAATTCATGCCCACCTTGATAAGAGAGATCCAGCTATCACATCATGTAATTCTGCGGCAATTAAGGCGAATTTGGTAATATTTGGCTCCAATGAGCACAAAGCTTCGCGTACATTCCTTAAGCGCCTAAAAGCCGTTTATTCATGAACACCAATCTGATCACCTAAAACCTTAAAAAAAACTTGAAGTGGCGAAAAACCTTAATTATATAAGCAATTGAATAATTGGTGGCACTCCGGTGAATCCCCAGCGGTCCGTCAAAAGTCTAGCATGATAGTACGTTTCTCCCAATAGCTGATGAGTTACTTCTTTATTAAATCTTTACCTTTGTTCAAACTCTTAATCGATGCATGAAAAAAATAGATCACTTTGGTCCCTAATTAATCTGTTTATCCTTATTGGTGGAACGTCAGCATCCTCAATATCTGTAATTTCTTCTATTTCCTCCGCCTCGCGAACGTCAAAAAACTGCCGGCCGGCCATGTTTGGTGTCTCTCGCGAACGCAGACCGCGGCTTAAACCTACCCAGCAGGAGGTTCGGAAATTAGTGGCTTTTGAACCGCGGTTTAGACCACGTCTGGCGTAAAACTCGTTCTTGCAAGCCAGAAACCGCGGTTTCGGCAATTTTCTCTAGCCACCGTCTAAACCGCGGTTTAAACCTCGTTCTTGCATTACACCCAGGGGGTTTCGCTCGAAATTTAACCAAAAGTGTTTGAACCATAGTATTATTTTCAAATATTATTTCTACGACGTCTCACAAATATTTTAAGTCCCACAAGAAAATAATCGGTTGAGGAATTCCAGAAGAAAAGGATTTCTGTGTTTTATACAGATTATCTGAAAATACTCTGATAGACCTCATTATGTCATTTATGTAGGTACTTAAGAGCATCTACTCATTTTAATGGATATTTTTACAAGATTGATGTTAGAATAAGTGGTAAGTTGATTATTACTAAAGTGACTTTTTGGTCATTCAAATCCGTTATTTTAATGTGTTGTGAAACAATCATTTGACTGAAAAACCTAGCCCAGCCTCGTAGTTAACAAAATAAAATAAAATCAATTTGATTTCGAATTCCTATCTCAGATTAATTTAATAACAAATATATGCTCACATTGATCCAATTGGTCACGGTCCGAAATGGAATTTGTAATTACAGACAATTTTTAATAAAAATGCCGAAAAAATTACACAAATTCATTTTTCTAAAAGTTTTCTAATTTGAAAAGATCCCATCGTTGCAAGAATTTTTAATCAAAAGTTGATTAAAGCCCACTGTGCTAACTAAGGAGGCAATTGAAAATTGATTAGAAGAGGAGAATTTCAGTCGAGACTCAGGTTATGGGCTAAGCAACACCTTGAAGCCTCTCAGGATATTAATTAAAATCAGTGAGGTGAACTAATAAAACTAACCAATCCGAGGTGACCTGACCGACTATTTGCCTATATAGGTCACCCAAAAACAAGTCCTTTCGATCAAATTCCGGAGCCATGGGACTACCGTGAAAGTAAGCTTATATTTTTTACAATATCTATGAAGAAAATTTTAAAATGTTCTCTAATTATAAGAGAAACTAGCCCTGGAGAGGAATCAATTCCTAGAACAGGGCACCCCAAAGTTTGGTTGTTATGTTGCTAAGTTTCTTGTATGCATTTTATGTCATTGGTATTTTTTGGGGAAAAACATTTCTGACTTCACTTGAAGTTCTGGCATCAGCCTTTTAAGACGACGGCAGAGTTAACTACCGAAACGTCGGCACCTGAAATACCAACCCGGTGGAAATCAATAGGGGAAAAAACTAATGTTGGCAAATATGAACAATGCGGACACAATGGGGGCGTTTACTCGGAACCGAAATCGCAATTTTGTACACGAAATCGTTAGATGGTAACGAAAAAAGAATTTTAGTGAAAAAATTAATCTTCTAAATACAACCATTCGCTCATAAATCAAAAATTAAAATAAGCAAAAGGTGACGCCCACCGAAAATGCTGCTGTGATAACATTGACGTCATTTTCCGCCCGTTCTCTACTGCTTTTAGGGAAAGGGAAGGGAGTGGAGAGGGATTCTCGGAAGGTCTGCTCGCACAGATGCTGTCGTAACTGCTCCTGTTGGCAGAGTCAGCTGTGTCCCCCCCATTGCGATAAGGCAAAGTAGCTTCGCGGGCTCAGTTCTGATTGGACGAAGTCGAATACGTCAGAGGTTGCACCACGCCCACTTTTACGAAAGGGTTAAAAACATCAGTTTTTCGCCGCTTATAACTCGGGTAATAATTGACGGATCAAAAAACGGAAAAATACGCGTCTTTTTATTTTACAAACTCTATCAGGTTCGGCAATAAAAAAACATGGAATACGACCCCATTCTTTCGATGTATTTTCTCTGAGAAAAATGCGTATGTTGGCCGTGCGTATGCGTTTTCGTTTGTAAGTAAGCATACAAAATTTTCAATGATTTTTCCCAAAAAAAGTGCGTGCCTACAATATACGTAAAATTAGGATTTTAGTGCATTTCTGAAGATTATTCATGCTGTGCTAAGCACCCTCGAGGTAGCTGGCAGGATGCTCACTTAGATGCACACACCCGTCGCTGTGAAATCGGGCGTGAAAAGCCTCCCTCAATCTTGTTGTACGTCTTCAAGGGGGCGTGTGGCCCTCCTCCACTCTCCTTCGAGAGAGCATCAGCAGAGGCTCCGTGATTCCATCACGCCTTGCCCTTCGGGGCGGCACTGCGGACGTACGTGCCTTCGATCGATGGCACTCCCGCCTCGCGTTCACGAATACGTGACTCGGGGCTGTGCTCAAATAAAACCCCTTTGTTCGGGACTGCTCGCTGCCGAGGAGATGCGCCTGAGGAATCCCCAAGAAAGTAGCGCAAAAGACCCTCTATTGTTGCAGGAACTTAGTTACGGACTTTCTCCCATGAAAGGGAGAAAAGAATCGTCCCTAAGAAAAAATAGAAAGAGTAGTTTTCCTCAGGGCATATAACCCATTTACCTTTCTTTTCCTTCATTCATGTATGTGAGCAATTGTAAAGGTAGTAGTATACCTGCAGGCTGATATGCGAATGAGAGACATAATTACTTGTACTTGGATAATGGTATGCATTTGGTTTTATTCGCGACGCTGAGATTAAAGCTCTTGAGGGATACCTACAGATTGTGCATTTTTGGACAACATCTATTGATGATGTGGGATATATCATTAAAACTTCCAGTGTACAATGGTAGATTAGTTCATAAAGATAGGAATAAACCGATGTATAGTAAGACAGGTTTAAAAAACAACTTTTTCCGCGTGCAGTAAGGGAGAAAAATATATTACATTGAAGATTCCACGGGGAAGTTGAGGGGGACAGGATAGTTGAGGTAGACTTTTGTTTGGTTTTGCATAACTGAATTAGAATATATACAAGCATTTTCATAATTTTATGTGTAACACAACTCCAAATACTTCTATTTTTGTTATCCTTCATCATCATCTGCCAACAATTCTAGGATTGCTTTAACGCAGCCTTCCACTCGATTCTTCTATATGCCAACCTCTTCATATTGACGTAATGCCTCTCTTTTATATCCTTCACATCCTGTTCCATGCATCTTATACGAGGCCTATCTATTTCAATCTTCCCGTTTACTTTTCTCTCGACGATCAAGCCATCGTGTCTTAAGATATGGCCTAGTAAGTTGTACCGTCTTCTTTTTAGAATTTTCAGCAGACTTCTCTTTTCTCCCACTCTTCTTAGGACTTCCTCGTCACTTACTCTGTCGATCCATTTAATCTTCATTGTTCTGTAACATCACATTTTGAATTCTTTTCCGCTACTCATCCACGATTTTTTCTTGGTATCCACATTGTAATCAAAGCTCGTTAATTTAATTGGTAAGCTGGATTTATTTTAGTAATTCGGAAAAACAATATAAACAGCAATGAATTTGCATTCATAAATTTTTATTTTTTGATATTGATGAGAATGTTTGGAGATGCACATTTTATCGATTCACCCAAAACAAACCCCGAAGGGGTGATTTTCAGGGTTATTATGGATATGGATTCAGGATATTAAGGTTCTATTTTGATACTCGATAGTTACTGAGTAAATTAGCTGACTGGTCGAAGAAGTAGTCCTAGAGAAATTTTATTTATTATAAAATGGTTAAATATTCATCTTCTACTTGAAATCTATTTCCAAATGTCTTCTTTCCCACAATATGTTTGCACATCTCACAACTTTCTTCGTACTATCCAAAATATTCCTTTGTTCAGTACTTGGAGATGGTTTATCTTCTGTTAAGATGGGAATGGAAATGTTTACCTTATAGTAAGTTACGTCTATTTTAGGATGATGTATGCCTCATCATCATCATCGGTCAACAATCCTAGGATTGGTTTGATGCAGCCCTCCACTCGATTCTTCTATCGGCCAACCTCTTCGTATTGACGTAGCTGCTCTCTTTTATATCCTTCACAACTTGCTCCACATACCTCATACGAGGCCTGTCTTTTTCATTCTTCCCGTTCTCTTTTCCCTCGACGATTGTCTTCATCAGGCCATCGTGTCTCAAGATATGGCCCATTGAGTTGACCCGTCTTCTTTTTAGTATTTTCAGTAGGATGTATGCCTATCAAGTGATATATGAATCCGATTTGATGCCGTTACTTTGCAATGGAGTCCATACACAGTTATGAAGGAGTGATCAGCAGGTATTCTTCATACGTTAAGGTGGAGGCGCATTACACTGATACTCATTTTACTGCAGCCATGCTGATAATTACTTTCACGTTTGTAACTACTGTATTATGGAGGCCTCGTTTAATATACATACAACAAGTGGTTAAGAATGCAAAGCAAAGAAATACGTAAATGAAGATATTAGCTGATAGAAGTATTGAATTTAGAGCTGCGTCAAGCAACCTTAAGACATTTGACTGATGATTATTTTATGGAAGGAAAGTGATAAGTAACACAATAACGCAAAAAAACCTTCGCAGAACAGGTTTCGGAGACAAAAGAAAACTATCATAAAAACTAGTATTAGTTATAGCTATATGGGGGCAACCGGATGGTCGTTACTTGGCCATATACGTTTAGCTTTCACTTGATTATCCGACTAAACCTACCGATAGGTAAGTTTAAGATCAATCTATTTGTTCTATTTTGTCAAAGACGTGCATTTTGTTTATAGCTTATCTTAACAAAAGTGATTCCTAAGAGTTGGAAAAAGGTCGAGCATTAAAATTTTTGAAAGTGCAAAAGGATAAAGGTAAGAAACTCGTGAAATATAGCGTATTAGTTTTAATAAGTTGGGTTATTGTTATTTGGTTTTTGAGGCTAAAATGATTTATTTAATTGAGAATAGTTAAGGAAATTAATGCTAGAGACCCTAAAATATTTTTAACTTTCTCTTACGCTCATAATTATCGATAGAAAAACCGATTGTTACGAGCACGAATACACTTATCAATACACATTGTCTGGGCACACTGATTATCATGTCCCGATCAGTAAACTAGTAAATAATCATGCAGGTCCTGTAATACCGTATCCACTATATTTGGAAACTGAATTAAAAATGCTCACTTCTGCTCCGTGTTGAAGACGAACTAGTTTAGAAAGGAATATTCCGCGAGTTCGGAAGCGGGTTTCCGCTTTTAAATTAGTGAATTAACCTGTTGAGCTGGCACCGATGAGGAGCGTAAAAAGGGAATTGGTGATTAGTATGGCTTAAAAGGGGTTTTCGGTTCAAGTAGCTATTAAAAACCTATAAAACGGGCCAAAGACTGAGCGTTTTTCTTCGAAACGCTGGGGTGCTATATTGGTCACATATCAAATATATTCCTAAAGGATCTTGCTGCCGATAAATGCTTAAAATTTAGTCAATGCTTAAAAGAATATTACTCTATGCGTACTGATATTTATTAATTAATTATGTGCGAATAATTTGGCAAGATATTCTCATTCCCATTTGTGTTTCTAGTATGTTCCCGCACGCTATAAGAGCTTAAGACAGTTGAAAACGGTACAGGGATGGGAATGGAAGGATAAGAAGAAAGGGTGTTCAGAAACCCGACGTCGGCAATAGCCTGCTCTTAACGAATGCGCCAAAGGGATCGTGGCTTAACTTCTCGTCCGATGGAAGGGGTACTGTACTCGAATTTTATTCACACAATACTCAAGTAGGGGCCGGTTTACCAATGAAAAATATCTCCTACTGCCGGGATTCAAACTAGGGTCCTCCTTGTGAGTGGCCATTAGTATACAGAAATCTAACCCATCAAGTTTTCTGAGGGGATTTTAAGCAGTCATTTTGAAACTGGGTGATCAGACATGAAGTGAGTGTAGAAATATTCTGAGGATGAGTAAAATCTTACCTCACTTGAGACTATAATATTTTTAAGGGGTTTTAAACAGTAGACTCGGATTTGTTTCGAAAAAAAATTTCTTGGAATCCAATTTCTGTGACTATGTTGTAGTATCAAAGTTATAGTTTATGTCTTTAGAAAAATGACATTTTTTAGCTGTACATTAGGTTACTATGTTTGCCGTTATATTTACCTCGCTGTGAAATAATCATTTTTTCATGTGAATGCTTCACTAACTCAGTGATTCAACCCGAAGGTTGGTCTTTGATAAGTGAGAGTAGAGCTCACCCCATACTAAGCCAATGGCGTTGACACATTCAGGGTAGGGGGGCCAGTTCCTTTCCCTGGGCTACCTGCGATTTCCTACGAAGTTCTGACACACAGATAATCGAATCGCGAGGATTTTAAATGGGGGTGTGCAGAAATGCTCTTCGAAACGCTGGGGTGCTATTTTGGTCACATATCCAATTGATTTCTTCGAGTATCTTGCTGCCGATAATTGCTTAAAATTTAGTCTATGCTTAAAAAGAATATTTCTCTATGCAGAAATGCTCTTGCCCAGGATTTGAACCCTGGACCCTCCGGTCATTAACTCAGTTCTCCATCCTCTAGGCCACCACAACCTTGTGAATGCTTAGTAGAATAAAAAATAATGATAGGGAAAATTAAGTTGCAGATTAGTTGCTTTTTTGTATGGTTTTCTTTTTCTTAATTGAATGTCCTGATGAGGTAGGAGAATATTTTTGAAATATTTGATGTGTAGTTCCTTATTTGATATTGCGGTAAGGGAGTATATTTAGTGAATCAGGCTGTAGAATGCTGCATGGAATACTTAAAACATGATTATATTTTAATTGCATTTTTATGAAAATATTTGATATACTTCAAAAATGAATAGACAAATAGCGTTCTCTCCTTCGAATGATGAGCGTTATTTGAAGGACACAATTCTGTTGTGATACGCAATTTTACACGTTCCGCTAATCAACATTGGCATGCGTCGATTCCTTTGTATCAATGTTAGCAATTCTAATAAATTAAAACAATAGATCAAGTTGTGGTTCGGTAGTCATCTACAAGAACGGACGTAAACTGAAGTCTGCCTTTTCTTTGTCTTGAGGCAGAAAGTAATTCTAAAATGTTTAATTAACCAGTAAACCCGAGGAGGCAAGGCTATCCTCGCTGTTCTGCACCGTTTTCAGAATTGAACTTTCAAACTGTCTTCAAAAGTAATACCCCTGGATGCTTATTAAAATTACCCAAATATCATTGCCTATCGCTTATGTTTATTGGCGCTGAAGAGTCAAAATGCTACGATACCTAATTCTCAGGACTATTAATAAAGTTTTAAACAGATAAAAATTGCCAAAAACTTTATAAATCACTTTGAGATTATAATGAACAAATTATAATAAAAAAAGATTTAATTGCTTCCAAAGCAAATTAATAGAAGAGTATAACATTTGCAAAGAAATGAAGCATTTTGATGGCTCCTAAGGTGCTCTTGTTTTGGGGCTACCATCTGTTCGACCACGTTACGTCAGTAGGTAAGTTATAAACACTATTGATAAATAAATATTTATAGGAAAAACATTAACTGTGAATTCCTGTGAATTTTCACGAAATTTAGCATAAATAAACTTCCCATCCCGGAGCCTGATATTTTTAGAACAGTTTAACATCAACGATTAATGTGGGCTTCGCAACAGCAGTATTTTTTATCGCCTGACCTGTGAGTTAACGACTTGTCTACTGCGGCAGCTTTCTTGATCCTTCCCTATCCATCTCCTCAAGCACTTTTTCTATTCCCAAGTTGACGATCCATTTGACCCGAAACTTATTTTCTTCCTGAACTCCATTATTTCCCACGTCCTTCAGTGAACTCGCATGCCTCCATTGCAACCGCCCGCTTCTGTCTTAACGCCGGAACCAAGTGCCTCGAAGAACTGCGACCAGGACGATAAATAAACCCATTGATCTGCTTTAACCTATTCGGGATAATGGACAGCGGAGCTCTTAGGAAAAGGGCAAACGGAAGTGGGAACGGTATGTGTTCCCAAACTTTAAGTATTGGCAAGGAATCGTTTGCTTCATTGTCTAGGGTCCTTCGAAAAGGATATAAAATAATTCCTTGGGAAATGGAGAGGTAGTTTTGATGGCCAGACATTATTTTCAGGACGTCCGTAATGTCCCTTTTCGATAAATCGATAGTTATCGAGTGTCAGGACACCCAATGTTTCCAGAAATTGTACAAAAAGCGCTAATATTTCAATAATAAATCACCATGGGATGTATAAACGCGGAACCAATGTTCAACGTATGCCACAACAAGTTTCAATCAAGTACAATGCTCTCAATATAATCTCATGCCTGTTGACGAACTGTGTTGTTTTGTGTTTTAATTTGCCGTCTTTTTCGTTTCGTGTCTTTCCGTCAAAATCAATAATCCGTATTAGGATTTAGACGTAATGGAGACTGAAAGACTTAATGAAGACTGAATTTGGAGGAATTCTATAAGACTCTTCTTTACGACATAGTTATCACTCTAATTTGAGCTTTTTCGTCATTTTTTGTCTGATTTCCTCTTTTAATTTTTTACTTCCTTGACATAAGTAGTGACCCTTTCGCAGTGGGGCACGCAGGATCTCCTCCTGGGGGGTTTCACTAATATTTATTGGCATTGCCATAAATAGATAACTAGATTATTGTTCACTGAAACAATAATGAGATAAGCATTCTCTTTTCGTGAAGGTACAACCATATTTTTCAGCCCATTAAGAAAAATTCTAAGCTTTAGTGCAAAATATACAAAAAATAGTAAACCACGGGAAAGAGTAACTGAATATTAGGTGTGGGATATGATATATTGTTATCGGCACGTTCATATGTGACTTCCTATGCTCTATGAGAATTTTAAAGAGGTGAAAGAGTTCTGTTAACTGGGAAGCCGACTAACCAACGATGGACGAAGCAAGAAAGAAATAGTGAGTAGAATTGCCCAGGCAAAGAGGGCATTCTATCAAAAGAAGAATCTACTAACAGCTGGAAATACAAGCTTGTAAGCAAGGAAGCAATTCACCAAAACGTATATCTGGAGCATGTTTCTTTACGGCAGTGAGGCATGGACGATGACAGCAGCGGAGAAGAAAAGGGTGGAAGCATTCGAAATATGGTGCTATCGAAGAATGATGAAGATAAAATGGATCGACCGAGTGACAAATGAAGAAGTCCTAAGAAGAGTGGAAGAAAAGAGAAGTCTGCTAAAAACTATAAAAAGAAGACGGGACAACTTAATCGGCCACATCTTGAGACACAATGGCCTGATGAAGACAATCGTCGAAGGAAAATTGAACGGGAAAAATGAAAAAGGCTGGCCTCGTTTGAATTATGTAGAACAGGTCGTTAAGGACGTGAAAGAGAGGAACTACGTTAATGTGAAGAGGTTGGCCGATAGAAGAAGCGAGTGGAAGGCTGTGTCAAACCAATCCTAGGATTGTTGACCCTTAATGATGATGATGAGAATTTTAAACATTTTCGCCCCATGTTCGTGGGGCGAAAGTGTTATCACTGCAAACTCTGTCAACGTTTCTGTCTTCTGTCAAGCGATAAAAGTGATAACGTACGAATTCAGGTAAACATGTTGTTGAGGGGGGGGGGGGGAAGGGGGGGGATTTTAACCCTAAACCCCTCCCGTCTGTACGCCACTAGCCTTTTGTGGCTTCACTAGAGCTAATTTTCAAGTTTTCACCTTCGCTTTACGAAGATTGTGCTTCATGCAGAACTTCTTTTTTCCTGTCTTTATTTCCCATCATGGGAAAACTTGCCGTTAACGTAAAATAAACGCAATAGTGACATTAGATGTGTAGGAATAAGAAATTGTTACCGAACGGTTTACGATATGATTACTTAATTTTACCTTAAAGTTCACGTTGTGCTGGTCTTGTTCTGTCTCTGAAGTGAAATTTGTTACTCTATTCTTGAATGTTTGCGTCTGTCACCATACTTTAATGGTTTATAATCTCTTTTTTCGGCTATGATGTCGGTCCAAGTATCTGACCCATTCCTGGTACTATTAATTTAGCGTTATATCAATGTTATATGAATGAAACTAAAATTTAAGGCAGGATGCACTGTTTGAATTTTACTTTTAGTGAAAAATTCGACCTAAACTTCTTGAACAGGATATATTTTTAAAATACAGCTTTTATATCCATGACCCAAGCACATTTCTAACCCACAACCTTTAAATTTGAATTAAAGGAAATTTAAGTACCCGCTTGATTAGGGAGAGACTATTCTTAGCCCTAAAGAGGTACTGAATCATTTTCATGGTGATTAAAATGGAAGAAAAGAGAATCCTGATGAAAACTCCGAAAAGAAGACGGGACAACTTAAATGGTCATATCTTAAGACACGATGCCCTGATGAAATCAATCGTCGAGGAAAAAGTGAACGGGAAGAATGGAAAAGGAAGGTCTCGTATGAGATATATGGAACAAGTTGTGAAGGATGTAAAACAGAGGAATTACGTCAGTATGAAGAGGTTGGCCGATGGAAGAATCGAGTGGAGGGCTGCGTCAAACCAATCCTAGGATTGTTGACCCTTGATGATGATGATGAGAATTTATAATAACAGAAATCATTTTGACTGCGCTTCCCGCGGTAGACAGATTTTCAACGTGGATGTTCAAACACTGAACTCACGACTCGGGGAAGATCAGCTCGGGAGATGGGAATAGTGTTGTTCTGAGATTATCGATAGATGGTGCCATAACACCTTAGCGGTTGTAGAGCATAATACCCCACTACATACACTGTAAAAAGTTGATCTGATTTTCAGTGCGATCTGAATTTAAGCGCTGTCTGGTTTAAGGCAGGAACACGGATGCAAGGTGCGGAAGAGGCAGAAAACATGGATGGTTGGTACAGGAGCAGTTAAGCAGGAAGCAGAGGAAGCAGGATTCTGGATGGTCTGATTTTCAGTCGTTCACCTGCCTTATTTTTAGACAAGATATTACTGCTGAAATTCAACATACCCTGTCTTAAAATTGTTGCATCTGAAATTCAGATCGCTTTTGTGCCTTAAAATCAGATCTACTTTTTACAGTGTACTATTGGTAATTTGCCTACGTGAAATTGCACAAACAATAAGAAAGTGTAATAAATTTCACAAGGACTGTGGTTTTCCTCATAAAAAATTTCAGATTTTGAAGCCAATATTTTATCGCATTACTTAAAAATTACTTAAACATTTTCAAAAGTGAGATACGTTATAGATGGTATCTCTTCTTCTAACAACCGTACCTACTTATTTATCTCATGCTTAAGCACGGACGCACCTAACTAGAGTCACATTGTTGAAGATGGTGACCCTTTGAAACCTTGGTCATTTGCATCAAACTGTGTGGATAATACTACTTAATTTTATTTTTTTAAGATGAAAGTTCCTCAGAGTAAAGCCGGAAACAATCAATGTAATTCGTGGAAATAACCCGGTTGATATTAGTTTATTGTTCACCGTTATCGTCTGATTTTACCTCCCGTTTATTTTACCGTTGTGGTAGGGATGCCACATCGGCTAAAAAACATCGAGAAGTCAATGTTTCGATGTTTATAAAAGTACTCACCACTCACTCATTATTTATCGACAAAAACATCGATGTTTTGATGAATCTTGTTTTTATGCCTTCATATCCGAGGTTAGGTGTTATCATAGAGGTATTATGTATTAGGTATTATGCATCAGAAATTTTGCATCTTCTTAAAAACTTGCAATTTTGAAAATTATTCGGAAATCGGATCTTATGTAGTAAAATATTGATAAATAATACGCTAATATTTTTCCATTGAATTAATTTTTAAACATAGAAAACATATCACTGTTTCATAATGAAATAAAGATATATAAATATAATACAACAAAGAACACAATAAAGTGGGTGTACCTGTTCCCTAAAAATATTCTAAGCTTGGTAGTATAAAAATATCAAATTGAAAAACAGTGGGTTTAAAATGTTTAAACCTCCCAGTATCGGTAAGGAACACTCTTTGCTTAATACGCAGCGACCCCAACCTACTCCTGTTATCTTGTACCACTAAGTTGAGAGCTGATACAATCCTCTCAGAAGGTACTGATGTAGGCATGGCGGATCATGTTCTTGGAAGGCAACACTGGGATGAAAACATGAACGATTTTATACCTTCACTTGTTTCCCTTCACGCGAACGATAGATGGCGTAATTTGGAAATATTCGTTCGTATTCTTAAAAGTCTTATGATAATCAGAAAAATGAATTATTGGTCAACCAAAAACATTTATTATACCTCTCCTTTACTAAAACATTGCTGCGATGTTGAGTGTTTTAAAAACATCGAGTCGATGTTCCATCGATTGTCTTACCACTCGATGTTTTCGATGTATCGGCAAAAAAATATCGAGTAGTCAGATACATCGATGTCAATGTGACATCCCTACGTTGTGGCTTAAGGGCGTTCATCATAATCGTTTTCAAATCATATGCTCATGCAGTTTTATCTCACCAATTAATGTTATTGGGAATCATAGGGAGTATATTACTTTTGAAGAGGTATACGTTGCATAGCCAGTGATAGATAGATTGCATAATAACTCTTTGATTGCTTGATTTGAAATTAACTGTTTTTTTCAGTCTTTTCTAGGGGACAAGAGCTTGATATTTTTCTCTTTACCCATGCCTATATATTCTGATTCTGGTAAATGGTAGTATGGAATTATAAGCCACAGTTAGTCCTGCTATGTAATGCAAATGTATCGCACTTTCGTCTACCATTTTAGATTTTATTGATTTGTAGCCGCAAATAAAATTCAACAGAATCACGCTATTGAAATTTAATGCGTTGAGATTAAAGTTCATCCACATCCAGGTTCCTGTTCAATTTAGGTATTTGCAGCAACTTGAGGAAGAAAACTACTGTAAATACGAGCCTGAGTAAAGGCGTCAGGATGTTGGTGAGATCTTAAGAGGTGGAGTACGACGTCGTTGTTAGCGAAGTTGCTTAATATGCACTCCGAGGCGGAATGGTTAAAGTAGGCTGAATTCAAGAGCCCGATTTTAAGAAACACCATGAATTTCTCAGTTCCACGGAGGAGCAAATTGAGTGAAGTTTAGTTTCCCAGAAAAAATTGTGGATGAAGTTCAAGAAATTGTCTGAAGAAAAAGGAACCGAGTACTTGCTGAAGAAGAAAGGTGTTAATAAGAAGAAGACTGTGGAAACTTATGTCAATTCAGGAGATAATGAGAGGTAAAACAACACAGTAAGTCGTGTTAGAAGTGAGAGAGTTGTGAAACTAAATTTTGAAGATTAAGAAAAATAGTTTTTTTTTCGTTTTCATTTGGAAAAAGGGAAATTATGCCAAATAGATAACAATGCTATCAAAATCTAAATGAAAAGTCGATGAATATGAACATTCCTGTATTTTATCAGAACTTTAGTTAAAATTATGCCCATTTTCCCATCTTCATTGAGTGTCACACTGGTGTAATTTGCATATAAATGTGGACTCTAATAACCATGGTTACATTAAAAAAAATTATTAAAACTATTCTTAGCCACTATAAGGACTGCATAAGCAAATTATCCATACATAAAGGAAAATTTCTTGGCTTTGCGTTGGTGAAATAAGCGAGGGAAGAATAATGTCGGGGTGCTTGTTCATTTACCTGGAATTTACTTTTCCACACAGGTAATGGGAATAAACATGATCGATTTATTGTAGTCTTCCATTATTTAATAATATTATTCAATTCAATTATTCAATTCAAGCCGGTAACACAATGCTCTTATAATTAATAATTAGTAGTAATAAAATAATTAATATAAAGATTATTGGACTATACTTTTTAAAGCGGTAGCTAATCATACAATGCTTTGTTGATTAAAATGCATATTATAATTTTCAGTAAATACTTTTTTTACATTTGAAAAACTAGTTTTGTAAACTGATCAAAAAATATCAAATTGGTCAAAGTAGGTACTGTCATGCAGCAAGATAAATATGCCTGTTATCACTACGATTTAAAGGCAACTATAATAATGTGAACTTTGTATAGAGTTAAGTGCCTATTTTTCGAGAGGCATATATGAATCGTATGCCATATGCTAAATTCTTACTGAAATTTATGCACAAGATAATTTGAAGATAAAGTTTAAAAAAAGAGACGGCAACAACATTGCCTTCTTTTCCTTACTCGAAGCATGAGGTGTTTGTCTATAAATGTCTTCTATGGGCGAAACGTATGAATGTCTGCAATCAGGATTGATGACGTACTTAAACATCCAAAATGGCTTAATCTGTGACTTATATACCGCATATTCTCCCTAAAGAAGAACAATTTTAGTCCTCTGGTCTTTAGACTATTTTCATTGTCTATACAATTATATAAGTCCTATGGATTTCATTGAAATGAAATGAAAGTAAACTTTCAACGTATAAGATGTGGGATCGGAGAAAAATGTGAAGTATGTATGGTGGGTGGAATGGCAGGCTAAGGGATGAAGTGTTAGGGATAATACGGAAGGAAAGCGTGTCAATGGAAGAAATTAGAAAGAGACAGAGGGAGAGAATATAACATTTAATAAGGAGTGATTGTGCTTCAGAGGGCGTAATTGGGGAATAATTTTAGATAAACGGAGGAGAGAGAGGATTAGTTTGGATAGAATAATTAGGTGTGGGGAGTGTGCGGAACTAAGGAACATAGGGATATCTCTAACAATTGCACGTCCAAATAAAAATACGGTCCTTCAGCCAATAGACCGCTAATGATTATAAATAAGCTCATGTGAGGACAATCACTCGGTATATATCCACATTTGTTTAATGAAAACCAACCCGGATTTCTGTGCAATTTTCGAGGTTCACATACGTGGGGTGGTGGAGTATATGTATATTATAGGAGCAAAGGAGGAAGAAAGAGTAAGGAGGGGTTGAGAATGCGGGTGGGTTTGGGTAATGCAGGTAAATTGAAAAGAATGAATCGGGAAGGTTGGGTAATTCTGGGATTCTTTTTAGTGGAGGAGTGAGACGAACGCGGTAAATGACGATTGGTGATAACTAGGAGGGCAGGAGGAGAAGGAGGTATCAAGGTGAGGTGAATGGGTGAAGAACGTGTATGGTTATATATTTTGCCTGTTCATCATCATCATCTATCAACAATCCTAAAATTGGTTTGACGCAGCTTTCCACTCGGTTTCTTCTATCGTCCAACCAATGCTCAACCGTAAAAATTAATTAATAGCAGACAATATTACACGGGAAAAAATAAAGCAAACAAAGGGAGCAGTATCGATATTCTGAGTAAATATGGCTATGTATTAAAATTAAACAACTTCATCGCTGATAATTTCTTTGCAAATATACGTAGAAATCCAGTGTGTACAAATCTCAGAGAAGTGAAAATTAGAGATCCTTCTCTGCGGTGCAGTGAGAAGAGGACACAACTAACTTTCTCCAAATGAACTCCCTTACTTCTTTTCAATCTTATAAAGCGAATTTCCCAAATCGTCCGGTGGCATCCGGTATAGGCTGCAGGAGAACGGGACTGCCATGCAATAACAAAACAATATCACATATATCTCAATTTCATAAAAAATGTTTTGAAGTTTTAGTGCATGGGACACCACGAGAGGCAGAAATAGTTGATGAAAAACTATTACGGGCTCTGGATGGGTAGATAATGTGAAACACAACTCGGTCATTTTGTGCATGACATTCTAGTTTCGGGTGTAGATATTATTCAAGTAGATGATGTATTTCTTGATTTCAGAAAAGCACTCAATAGTGTATCTCATCTTAAGGTAATCCAGAACCTAGAAGTCTAAGAGTAAGATGCTGAGATAGTAGCTTAATAAGTTGGAATAAAGATTATTTTAATCATCGCGTACAGAGGATGGTTTTTAATGTCGTTAGCTCTGATGGAGTAAAAGGCGCGTCCCTCAAGGAAGCGTGAGAGGTCCACTTCTATTCAATACCTGCATGTATTACTTAAATTCAGTATAGTTAATGGCGTGCTCCGCCTGTTTGCCGATGATGCAGTAGTTCGTACAGATGAATGTAAATCATCATCATTGGTCAACAATCCTAAGATTGGTTTGACGCAGCTTTCCACTGAATTTATTCTGTCGTCCAACCCCTTCATATTAACGTAATTCTTCTCTTTTACACCCTTTACAACTTATTTCATATGTCGAGCACGAGGCCTACCTTTTCCATTTTTCCCGTTCACTTTTCCCTCGACGATTGTCTTCATCAGGCCATAGTGCCTTGTGGTACGACCGGTTGTACCGTCTTCTTCTCAGGGTATTCATAAGATTTCTCTCTTCTTAGTACTTCCTCCTCACTTAAGTACTTTACTCAATCGATCCACTTAATCTTCATCTCTCCTCTGTAGCACCACAATTTCGAATGCTTCAACCCTTTCCGTCTCCAATGCTGTTATCGTCCACGACAATACGTAGTAGCATGCTCCAGATATATGTTATAATGAAATGGCTCCTTAATTACAAGGTTGTTGAATTGCACTTATTTGAAGATTTAAACGTTTATCAATACTAAATTTTCGGATTTTTAGAATTTTAAATTGTTCTAAAAATTCCAGCTCTTAGCCCTTGTCACTATATGTAAATTTTATTATTGAAATGGCTAAAATGATTGTTTAAACACAGATTCTCAGCAAAGTTTGAATTAAAATACCCATTTATAGGAGTTTCTGAGTTCTTTCACTCGCTCTATTTTGCGATATGTTTGACCAACGTAACAGGGTTCACAATTGTTGCACATAAGTTTGTACACTCCAATTTTGCCCGTTCTCTCATATTTGTCCTCCTGGGTCGGTTTTCATTAGACAAGCACTGATTCATACCGAATGAATGTTTCAACGTGAATATTAGAATAAGTTCCATGATTATAATATTTCACCAAGTTGCGCCGGAAACGATTTTCCAAATTTGTTAAGCAAATAAGTACGCTTTCCATCAGTAACATAAATATAATGAATGGGTCATTCCACCTCAATTCAACAAACGTTTGTCCCTAAGGGTCTTAGATTTTGACAAAAATTGGTGTATGGGAACAAAATCAACTCAAACTGAATATCTTCAAACAGTTTTGCAAAAAAAAAATTTTTGAGCGAATTATACATGTTTTAATTTTTTCGCTTTTTTAGCAAAAATCCGAGCCTTAAATCATATTATCACTTATATCTCCGATTGTAATTGTCATACAGCAATGATTAATAGCTCATTCCAAAGACATATTTTCATGGAATGAAAATATATCAATAAAAATTATTTTCTTCTAAACCCTATTGTTGTTAATTACTAATGTTTCAATAATTGTTAATAAACTTTTCTCAAATACTCCATCTCAGAATCGGCCGAAACTTTTTTTCCGAGATCTAAACATACCCAGATAACTATTTCAAAAATAAAATTTAGTTGCGCTTCATAAATGCGTTTTTTATAAATATTTAAACATTTACAATTTTCCTTCGCGCGGCCCGTCGGCTCCCCCATTTGGAATACATGCAGCAGACACGCGATGCAAGCCTATTAATCCCTAAGAGACCCTAAGGGACAAACGTTTGTTG
Organism: Platycnemis pennipes; assembly: GCA_933228895.1. NCBI lineage: Eukaryota > Metazoa > Arthropoda > Insecta > Odonata > Platycnemididae > Platycnemis > Platycnemis pennipes. The sequence continues at coordinate 111,979,004 of OW121855.1, read as the reverse complement.
AATTGAGGTGGAATGACCCAATAATAATATAGTAATATTCACGCTATCAAAAAATATATTCCCTTGAAGCTTCCCGGTAGCTACATGATCGACTAAATGTATCATATTTAAACTGAGAAAAATATCTAGTGAGTGGCGGCTAGCTGAGAGAAACGCACGCATATGGATGTTGATAAGATAGTTAAAGAGAAATAATATTTTTAAGAAAAGATGAAAAATAATTATGTGTTCTAATTGGATTTCAAGGTTTAGGTAAGGAGGGGAAGCATTATCGTGCTTCAATGCTGAGGGAGCGAAAACAGAAGTCATAGATTTTATTTCGCAACCCAAATTTCTATCTAATCTTTTTACATCCAATGTGGACGGGACACTTAGCATGACTCTTCATGCACTCTATTCTACTTGGTCTTGCTATACGCGCTGGTTAAGGAAGGAATAAGGATGGATAGACGAATTTGCAGTTAACGCACCATCTCCACCTTGAAGACGCGTCCTTTCAGGTCAGGGTCACTGGTGGAGGAGAGAGGCGCCATTTGACTCCATCCGTTGCATTTGATATTCCCACCTCGTTTTCCCGGAGGAAAAAGGAGGTGTTTGTCCCCCCTATGTTACCATGACTCCTCGTCCCCATCACTAAGCAACTCTCCTTATACACGTATCCATCAGCATCGTAGTTTTTTTTCTTCCCCTTTCAAGGCACCTCTGACTCGCCCATCCAACCTTCTCATCCAATCAGCGCTCCGCTCCAATTTACCGTCATCCACCGCGCGTTGCGGCCTCGTAAGTAATTTGTTTTTCGCCCAGACGCACAAACACACGCAACGCCCACGCACGTACCCCACCATTGCCCCCTCCCCCTCTCTGCCCTCCCCTTCCGCCTCCGAAATTGCATTCGTTTTCTCCATCGGCCTCTTCGTTTCCATGGCGACGGCCCCATTCGAACGGCGCCGTAGCCGTCGACGACTCCGCGATCTTGAGCTTGACCTTCGAGCGTTTGAGACGGTCGCCTTAAAACGTCTGGCCGGGCACTCCGCAGGATTAAAACGCACTCAATTCACTCTTCACCCTCCCGTAGAAAGGGTATTGGTGACTGCTCGTGTACTGCTCGCGGCCAAGCGTGCTAAAAATAGCCTTCAATGGTGAAAAAAGTTGAGTAACGTGTCTACGATACGTAATCTAATGATAAATGAATAATTTTTATAAAATCTCAACTGATTTCAAGACACTAGGAATTCATTCACTTGGAAGTTGGCGCATTTAAAATGAGAATCAAATATTCGTAGGCAAGTGCACTCAAACTTATTACGTTTGGGAAGGGAAATACTCGGGTGCGTAGCGCAGAGCTGTTTGATAGCGAAAACTGGTTTTTCAGGGAGGAAACAAACGTATCTTTTGAAAGCTGGTTTCCCAGAAGAACAGAAAGAATAAGCTGCAATGGGACAGAGTGAAAAGTGTCCGGCATAATATTCATTTATTTAGCATGAGGAAAATAACGCACAACTACCCCTTATTAATCTGATTTTGTGCTTCCGTGTGTAAAATATAATTTCATAGCATGGCAAAAATGAAGAGGGCAATTTTGTTTGAATTTAAGAAAAACACATATGAGGTTTTTCAGAGATTTGTTCAAGGTTTTTTTACGATTTGTATCATTCACAAAGCTTAAGAGGAATAATTTCGATCAATAAGTATTAGGTCTAAACTATCTATTGGCTTGTTTATTTGGTTTTCCCGCGTTGATTCATTTTGAGAACTACAGTTTCGCCGGCGTTCCAGTTGACTCTTGACCGTTATATATGCATACACCGCTTAAGCTAGTCAGGTGCGCGCTGATTGGTCGAGAGGACCGTTGGGCTTGATTGTTGTAATAGCCGTTTCAACGGTGATGAGAGAGGATCGCCATTTTCCCTGTTAAAGATTTTTGGTTTCTTAGCTATTTCGAGTTCCTCTTGTATCAGGCGAGGGAAATATTTATTTTCTCTAGCAATGATTTTACAATTTTGAAAATTTATAAAAATGCTCTGCCACAGCGAAAAAGCGAACATTTTGCTTTTCGGTGATCCTTCGGAGGTCGTCTATGCTGCGTTCGAGGGATCTCGATATTTGGCTGATATACGCATTACCACAACTGTATTTTTCCACGTACACCTCAATGGGCTACGGAAAAGAAAAAAAATCAATCAATGTGGAAATAAACCCGAATAAGTAAAATTCAGCAAATCCCCGCCTCCGAACCAATTCTGTACTAAACCATGAATTACCTGAAAATAATGAATTAAACCTCTTTCTCAGTGATGCCAGCAAAGAAAGTTTAAAATTGACTTTAACTACGAGTTATTCCAATTCGCTTCTATGTTTATAGGAATACGCTACTACTTGTATGTGGCCCTTAATTACCCTTAAAAGAAGGTAATACATTTCTGAATAGAAGGTCAATAGAAAATGGCTTTATTGTTATTAATTGGTTATTTTCAATTAATTGTTTTTTCATTTCAAATTAATTTGGTGAGTTAATTAATGGTGTGACATTCTTTTCTTCCTCAACCATTCTCCTTATTGTAACATGTTTCTGTTCATATTTTACTGACTTCCTTAAAACTCCTACATGGATAATACCTAGTCAGTTTATTTAGCACTTAATTACTAAGAATGTACTGATTCTGTGTTTGATTGTTATTTCACTCTAAGTGGATCTTAGTTGTGAGTTAATCTCACATATTTTGATCAATTGCATTTTATTTTCCTTTCTTCTTTCACAAAAGTTTACAACAGTTTGAGCATTTAGGAGATTTTTCATTTATGTATATGCACTCGTAAACTGTAATATATTCCCGTCATTTGCACAAATGCCTTATTTAGACCCCAGATTACTAGTAGAAGCTATACATGAAGAATAAAATTAAGCCTTTCATTGAAAAAATAATAGTTTCGATGTTGATAATTATGGAGTTGTATTCACAGTATAAATTACAATTTCACTGTTTTATGCGTAATATATTTTCGCTTGTTTGTGGTCTTTCAATGAATGTATGGAACTTAAATTTTGTGGAGAATCGATTTGAATAATTAATTCATTACATTAATTTTTACGCAACTGGAGATTCAAAGAGAGTTAGGTGTTTAATATTCTCGAAATTTTCAGTCTGTTTAGAACATTTTATTTCTATCTTAATTCCAAGACTATGTTAGAAGTTTACTTATCGACCTGCGTTGTGTGGACGTCACTATGCGTTAACCTTCTAATTCTAACATTTTCTTCCTCATTACCTCGTATTATTATTCAGAGTTACAAAATGATCGAAAGCCTATAGAATAAAATGTTTATTATGCCAATTATCTGAATTCAAGGGTTTTTCTTACGGCATATTTTGCAATAGTAACCTTTTGCTCTGACCTATGCTCTGCCAATTAATTGTATTCTAGTTCCTGTTCAACCCCATATTTTATTATTAATTTTTACTTTACTTCCGGTTTTTTTGTTCTAGTTCGAAGTCTTCCATTAAATACCAAAAGTAGTAATTTTTATTCCAATATTACGTATGTTAAAACAACAATATTTTTGGTATTGAAGATCAGTTATGGTCGTAAATAATCCACTAGCTGCACTTGGTAAATAATCATAGTGTTAACTAACTCATTTCTGAGATACAAAATATGATTCGTATTATCAAATTATTATGGATATATACTCCGAATTTTCACGTTTTTAAAAGCTGTTGTGTATCCTGTCTTATATGCAATTAGTGACACCGAAGTGTTAACAGTATTGCTGGGATAGTAGGGGACTTACTGTTTTGGACGGATCAATGTTTTGCTAACTGGCCTACCCTACCTTTATAGTGGACTGAGCGAAAACTGCTGAATACATTCAAATTCGTAAGATTATTAGGTGTAAATTTTTTTAAAACTTATAATTTGTGATCTTCATATTTATGAGCGTTGATGATATATTTCAGATTTGGGAGGATGAATAAATCATTCATGCTGTCTATGATTATTTTAATGAAATATAATGTTACAAATATGTACTGATGCAACGTAAGTAGGCCGATATCGATACTGACTCACTGAAAATTTCCTGAGTAGCCCGATAAATCGGCCCACTGACAGTAAGAGGGTTAAAACGGTAGAACGATTGAATAATCATACTAATAGTATATAAAAATGTTCTTTGCTCGTTATGCATGCCTAAACACTACTTAACCGTTTGAGCTGAAATTGTTTATGATTCTAGCGTATACATTAGAAGGTGATATGTGCTATATAAAATAAGGCTCTGGGCCCGGGTTCGATTCCTGGCGCCAATTATGTACTTACATTCGTTTAAATTGATTTCCAATTTATGAAAGCGCAAACGTTTTGTCTTTCGATCAGTAAAATGACTAAAAGTTAATCGATTTCATTCAGTTTTTAATATTTAATGGGAAACATTTTAATCTTTATTATTCTTTCAACAGATTTACACTTTGCTCTCGAGGTTTCTGTAAATTATGTATTTCAATTTTAAATTTGTAGTTTATTTCGGTTCTTTGTTGGGCGTTGCCGAGTCCATTTGTATTGTTGACTCCGAATAATAATGATGCTTGAACTGCTTAAACTATGCGTACAAAAGGGATATCGTAACCTGCATTGTGTTTTTCCCGAGCATATTGCAAGGGCGAAATGAGGTAATGCGGCTAATTCGTGATGCTACATCGGCCATTTTATTCTGCACAATCATACGGGTTTACTACTTTTGCTACTCACTGATCAAGTCGGTCTTCATCCGACAAAACCTAAGAGCATTTAAACGAAGGCTTCCGCGGGGCTCAAATTGTGAATATTTTTCGGATTTCTTTCCGCATTTGTCCAGGGAAACGGAGAGGGATATATGAAAGACAGCTTAAACGTTTCCGAAATTTTCTCCAAATGAGATGAACAAAGGTGACGAGGCACCTGAATGAAGTGTAACAATACGGAGAGCAGTAAGTCGAAAAATAAAGTGTAATTTAAATATGAATCAAATAAACCGTGGAGAGTACAAATTTATCAGACCGAACGTATTTGGCATAAATATGTTACATTTGTACTAAATTATAAGGATAGAATGTATTTTAATTGGAATAAAAGCATAGTTACGTGTCCGTAGCAAGTTTATTGACGCCATTGCTATGAAGTTAGAGAATAAATTCACTAATAATCCACAAAAATGGCCAGAGAAAATATTTTTTTTGCCAAGGAGGCGGGTTCTATCCTTCCCAAGTACCCTCTGGCCTCATTTTTGCCTGTAAGGTTAGAAATACTATTCCCATTATTGTAAAACTATATTTGAATAATAAAGTATTAAATAAAAAAATATAATAGAGGAAATATTTTATGGCTTGATACTATGGAGTTTATCCATCACAAAAAATGAAAATTATTTGGTAAACTCCATAAAAACTTATTCAGATGACCCGGGTTTGGACCATTTGTGTTATATACAGTGTCAAAGTCAAATAAAATTCTTGTATCATTCACCAAATTCTTTGCATTGTCTGTGAATAAAAATCCAATTCCAATATTACCTCAAGAAATGTACATCAATTGAGTCAAATAAATTTCATGGTAGTTGGAATCGGTAGTTAAAATGTTACTATTCACAAGATCCGCTCCTTCACTTGTTAATTACATCTTATCGAGAAAAAAAACACAATTTAATTTTAGTGATATAGCCTCAATGACTTTATAGGCTATCACTCCGTGAGTTGTAATTTTTAAATTATGTTGGACACAAACAATACGTTATGTTATTGGTGTATAAATGACATTGAATAATTAATGTTGTTGGTATAAAAATGTTTAGGCAACCTTGGCATAGGTAGAAAGCCCAGCCAAAAGTGGGAAGGTTTCATTCAAAAATTGCTATCTGGGCGCTGTTAACTTAGCGAAGTCACCAACTAATTTTGCACTATAGCGGAGTTTACAACGAGAAAAAGTCCACCATAACGGGGACATATTGTCCTTTAAGGCCTCTATAGTTCCAAAAGGGAGAAGGTAACCTTGCTTGATTAGTTGGCAGTGGACCAGTGCTTAATCAGGGGTTCCACAATGGCATCCCAGTCCTGAGAGATTTTTTTACTGCGAATATCTGCCAAAATTCGGACGGTAACCAATCCCGTTGACACATCTATGATTAGAACTCTCCTCCGTCGTGGCAGGTCTCGGCTTAGTGGATTTGGCTAGCTGCCTGGACACCACTTAGCGCCACGGCACATCCGTGCAAGACGAGGTTGACAGCAATTGACTTCCATCTCATCATGAAAGATATTGGATTAACATTGGAAATCTTACTTCCATCACTAAAACACGTAAATTAGAATTGTTCGCCATGTGTAAAATTATCGTTTAAATAATCATTTTAAAACACGGAAATGCAATGTTCATTACGTAAAAATTAGTGTCCAACCTGAAGGCTGGTTTTTGATAGGTGAGAGCTCAACCCGTACAAAGTCAATGGCGTGTGACAAATTCACGCCTTCAGCGTAGGGGGCTCAGTTATTTTCTCTGGGACATCCTCTATTTCTTACGAAATTCTGACAATTGTTCTGAAAATTGATTCATGAGGAATTTAATTGAGGGTGTCCAGAAAGGCTTCAGCCCAAGATTTGAACCCGGGACTCTCCTGTCGGTGGCTCACAGCTCTTCTCACTAGGCCACCACGACCTCTATGCATTACTTACATGACAAACAATGAAAAACATTAATTTTTTCGTGAAAAACTGAGGTTTTTACCTTATAGCGTACTGTGCTACAGGTTTATTCAGTCGCCTTTCATTTTTTATTATTACTACCGTTTATGGAAATAAATTTTAAAGCTATGGAAGCATATTTTGTGCACGTAAATATTCACTGAATAATGAATATTTTTCAATAATAATGAGCATCTTTTCCAAATGTGATCATTGGTTTCGTGTACGCAAAACAAGCTTTGACTGAGCAGTTTTCCGGATATTGGATCTTCCTGGCAAGCCTCAGACGGAGGAAAGAAAATAAATAGGTTTCCCTTCTTTTTCATGTGAAATTTACTAATCTTCGGTTGCCTTGGTAGGTCTTTGGTGAATATGACTCTCTCCAACCAAAGCAATCAATGCATTGCACACACTGTTTTTTGTTTTGGTAACCAAGATATTATGATCCGTTGAAAACCATTTTGGTAAACGTATTCGATGAAAGACAAGAGTTGTAAGGAGGTAAGATGCAATGGAAGTTAATTTAATTCTTGAATACCATACCTTCTTACTTCAAAATTATATACAATTTAAATTATTTTTATTTATAATTATTATTAAATACAATATTAAACACTAAAGTCGATATGTAGACCGAATCGCCGTCCACTCAGTCAGTCATTCGATCTAGATACCGTTGAATTCTTTCTTCTTTCAAATGGAACTACAGAAACCTCTCCTGCTTCATACAATTGGAGAGATTTTTTATCACACCCGCTCCTCCTATTTCTGTTGACAGGAGAAATACTACTATTGTTGGCTGGGTCCGTTTCTCCCAAGATTCTCGCGAGATCTTTATCTGTCTCTCTCCCTCGACCCTACCAAGGCTATTCCTTTAACGCCCGTACACTCTATTTCTCAACTGCGGGTTCCGCATTTTCCTTTAAGAATGAGAAAGAGAGAACTAAAGAAAGAGAAAGATGAAGGGAAAGAAGTCCCTATTCTCATTGAGTGTCGCAACAAAGGCGCCTCTTTGTGTCTAGCATTCACGCTTCTGCTTTTGAGAGTACTACCCACTCCTATTTTCATCCCGGGTCTATGAGAATTAGGTCATTCCACGAAGACATTTCCATTTATTTCTTTTTTTTCAAATGGAAAATCTCGTTGTAAAAAAATTACATGCCACTGAAATCTAATTTTCACACCAAAACGGATCGTTCATTCTTTTTTTAAATTCCTGCTTAGTAAAGAGTGATTCTGCGTTTTCTTTTGGTGGACATTAGAAAATGATCACGCCGTGTTTTAGAATGGTACAGTTTCTTTCGTGTTACGTGAGAGAAGATTTAAAGTTAAATGGCTATATAATTTAAATTTGACATTAAGAAAATGGCACTGTTTATTCTAAAAAAGCCACTTAACAATTAAAAATATAATAGCAAAAGTATCGCAAACCTTTTCCTCTAAAATTGTCTTTTCAATGTAATTAAACAATTTTAGCTTGATTCTCTCCCTCAATTCTTCGATGGCAAATCCTTAAAATTTCTATGTATACATAATGCCTTCCGTCTCGTAGTTAATTTTGCTCCCTTGGGATATTAGTAATTGATTTGCCAAATAACCATGTCGTGTATATCTAAAGGACAAAGTACACTAAAATAAAAACGAAAAGTTAAGATAGATACATGAGAAGTTGATATAATGGTGATTAGTAAAAAATATATCTATATTAACGGTGCTCTTCAAGCAATTTCAAGACATGGAATCGTGGAATATGAAAAAGCGTGATTAAGAATTTATGGAATCGGACATAGTAGAGTGAAAGAATACGTGGCCGCTGGAATTGACGGCCAACCCCTTCAAGAAAGAAGAATGCGGTTTTTCTAACTAAGATGAAAGGAAAAAAATATCGGTATCGTTGCAGCAACTGCGTATTTGTAAAAAAACTTTTGATCGTATCTTTTTATATACCACCCTAAAATACATGTTCTCACGTATTTACAGCTACAGACATCACTTAAACGTCGTGAATAATAGGCTATATAGGTATTATTTCTAAATATAGAAGTGACCTTTCAATAGTATTAAGTGCATTGTTTAGTATTTAATTTAAGTTATGATTTTGTGTACTATGATTATTTACTTAAGTTTTTACTACCAATTATTTTTTAATGAAAAATACCTTTTTATTTTTATGTTGGGAATCAGTGACAACTAATAATCTAAGTTATAGAGCTCTTTATTGACGTAATTGAGTATACATTAACTTTCAGATTTATGCATGGTTATCAATATTTTTAAAATGGCTCTCCTATCATATCAAAGGGTAATATCATTCAACCATTTACTTAAAATTTTGCACACTCTTTGTCACTCATATGTCATCTAGCGTTTCATCTTGCAGTTATCAACTTGTTTTGATAGAAAAAATATACACGTCAATAAAATGGAGGGATCAAGGTAAACCGAATCGGTCACTCGATCATGATTAATGTCATTTCTGGTGATTTGTTTGAAGACAGAGGACGGCGTGATTTAATCCCGCATGTAAAATGTCCCATCGTTCATTTGCATTATTCATCGGCGTTCGTCGACTGATTTACATGAGAAAAATAACCTCTCTTCAAAGTGATTGTTGTTTATCCTCTGTTGATGGCTTATCAGTTTCAAGTCTTTTTTGGATTAACATGACAGCGTTGCGTACGTTTACTTACGCTCATGAACGGTTTTATTCAATGACCATCAGCTACGACTTTTTGATAAAATCCTTGAGGTTTATAAAAACATATTTAAATGATAAAAGAACGCCTCAAAAATATTTTACATAAATTTGAAAAGGAAGCTTGTAATTTTGAGGATTTTTTATATCATAATTATGTAAGAGTTGATAGCAAACTCCGCGTGTTTTAAATCCAAAAAAGAATAATAAATCATAATTTGCGAAGTTGAAGCTTGAATGTTACCTTGTATTTTACACGAGGGGTATCACTTTTGGCATTGCAAATTGAGTGATTTGGGCCCCAAACACAGGAAGGATTGATTCGTTACCTTGACCTACAATTGATATTTTAATAGATATAATTTAATCTAATTTTACATTTCAATATATGCCCACAATTTCACTGTAGAGAAAATTGCACAATAAACTGTAGATATACCAGAATAAGTCAATTTTTTAAAAGTTTTCCTGCTTCTAAAATTATACTGTATCTTCTACTCATACATACTCATAAGCCATTAAAGAAAAACGGATTGATATTGAGGGAGGAATTCAACTTCTTGACCTTCTTGGGCTGTCTGCCGGTTGCTGATTCTATGGCTGTTATTGATTCGATTATATCAATTACATAATATTATATTCAGCCAAAAAGACTCACACTTACAATTACCTTAAATGTATTTCAAATTAAATTCTGTGTTTGATTGTTATTTCACTCTGAGTGGATCTTAGTTGTGAGTTAATCTCACATATTTTGATCAATTGCATTTTCTTTTCCTTCCTTCTTTCACAAAAGTTTACTACAGTTTGAGCATTTTGGAGATCTTTCATTTATGTATATGCACTCGTAAACTGTAATATATTCCCGTCATTTGCACAAATGCCTTATTTGGACCCCAGATTACTAGTAGAAGCTTTACATGAAGAATAAAATTAAGCCTTTCGTTGAAAAAATAATAGTTTCGATGTTGATAATTATGGAGTTGTATTCACAGTATAAATTACAATTTCACTGTTTTATGCGTAATATATTTTAAATTAAATTCCGGTGGTATCCACTAATATAGAACACCAAAGATGATATGGGCTTATTGAAAAGAATAAACATAGCTACTGGTCCCATAATTTTTATTTATAATGGTTGGATATTCAAGGTAAGTCAAGCATCTAAAATACTACTGTCGACCAAAATATGTGCCCAGGAGTTTAAAGGGTGTTTATAACGTAACCCAAAGAACTTGAAAATTAGAACTGCAGATAATTTATTGATGTCATTTATTTTGTTTGATTCTACGTTAATTGTTTGCAGAAAGGAATATTAATTGTTTTTGGTTTTTGAAGCTAGAATGGAAAAAGTGACTTTTTTGCGTGTCAATTTTTGCGCCGTGTTTTAATAACTTATTAATTTAAAAACGCTTAGACTATTTGATCCAAATTTTAACACCCTATAAACATGAATGTTTTGTTTGTTTTATAGAAATTTCAGAGTCTAATCTATCAAAACAATGATCATAATTATGAGAAGCAATTTTCACGTGTCTACGTGAAATAATTCGAACAAATGCTATTTTAATGGCGTTTTATCCTCATGTATACTAATCTCATTATACATCGTTGTAAATTTCGTAAATTGATCAACTAATTTTACATCAGTTTATATTTGCATGGGTTAGAATGAGACTGGTCAGCGGCTATTTGTTGCGGCAACATCGCACAGTTTCCCTAGCAACATATAACCGGTGATCCATCTCATTCTTGCCCATGCATGTAAACTACTTTAAAATGTTTGGATTATTACGCTCTTGTTAACGATGTTATATGAAATTAGGATATCTTAAGATTGCTACGTTAATAAAAAGAATTTGGTCAACCTCCCAAAGCCGAGAAAACGCTTCTGATAAAACTTATTACAGAATTATCTTTGGTCAGATTAAATTCTGAAAATTATCGAAAGCGCATGAAACATTCATGTGTATATTTTTTTAAAAATTTGAATTACTTAAACCTTAAGGATATTTGAAAATGAAGTTTTTAAACGTTATTGTTGAGCACATTCAAAACAGTAACTTTTTCCATTGAGACTTATAAAAATGCAAATAAAATTTCAAAAAATTGAATTGCCTATATCTAACGTACAATAAAAAGAAAAAAATAAGATATGATTAAAATTTTGTAGTTCCTTTTGTTACTTCAATAACACCCTTCAATTTCGAGTGAACATAATGTTTATGTCGACGGTAAGTTTTTTCAATTTGTTTTTTTTTCATGATTTATTTGAATTTAAACTGTATTTATTCGGTGCAATAAATGAATTATGCGAAGTTTATATAAGATTTATAAAATTCTTGACAGACGCCTGTGTTTTACTTTGTAAAATGAGTAAATAAGTTCATCTGACTAAGGCATCAAACAAAAGGGAATTTGCTTCGCTAGTAGAATTGTAAAGGTGGTCCCTTATCCCTTTTATTATCACTCTTTGTGGGGTGGAAGTTAGGTATAAACTTGCTTCGTGATCCATCACGCCCTCCGTTCCTACCTATTGATCCTAATTGACGTCACGTATCACACTCTCCAATAGACGAGTAAGAGGCGTTCATACGCATTATCCTTCTGTGGTGTAGATATGCTCTGTGCACGCCCAAATTCAAAACCTGCTGCACTTTGGCTGAAGTGGTGTACATTTGTAAGTTTGAGCAGTACCAACCAAATAGCATTATGACATTTTGACGACATTTTGGTACAGCTCATGCTAGCCTATTGATAAGCAATTTTTTAAATTTCCCTTCTAATGGTTAGGGTAAATTTTGCATGAAATCATTCTACTTTGGAGGGAATCTATTCGGTCTCATTTCCATAGTATACCTACATTTCCTCTAATCCGCATACTGTATACATGCGGAATAAACAACCTTTATGTATGTATATTGAATAGGCCTTTTTGTATTGAATATATATAATCATTTATCGTATCCAAAATGCCTTTTATATTCCTCCCGTGGCCGATAAATGTAGGGTTTTGCCTTCTGGCATACTTTGCTTCATGTTTATTTAGTCACCTCCCATTTTTGTTCATTAAAACTATTTGTTTTAAAAATTGGGCTGCAGTTATTTGAGCATAATTTTGAGGAAATGTGTTCCAGGGAAGTAGTTACTACACATGGAAAGCTTCATGTTGCGATCAGGAAGAGAACGCTTGGAATTGCAGGGAGTTTTGAGGTTTCTGGTTGGCCACGCCTGAGATGAGAGTTCCGTAAGATAGAAAGGAATCCTTGTAGGGAGTTAGGGTTATTACAGATGCAATGGTCACGAATGGAGAGAGATAAAGGAATAGATTGTTTGATTTGAGAGGGATGGCAACTGCTGTAATGTTAGCATTGAAGTTTGGTGACAGATTTGATGGGGTTTTGGAGATTTGGTCAGAGGGGGATATTCTGACATCAAGAAAGGAAGGCAATGTTATTATTGGAAGTGGTGAAGGTGAAGGAAACAGAGGAAGAAGCATCAAGGGAAGGAATATTGAGGGATTGATGTCGTGTGGCCTGAGAAGAAAAGCATCGTCTAAGTATCTTAAACTATCTAAGAAACCATAGAAGAGGTTGAAGTTGAAAGCTGGGAAGAAATTTTTTTTTCAAGGAAACCAAGATATAGCTTGGCACAAGAAGGACTGAACCTACTTTTCATGGCGAGGCGTTTGGTTTGAAACTATCTTGTCACAGTTGTGAAAATTAAGCGTAGAATTCAAAGCCAAAGTATTGGTTCAAATAGATATTGTTATAATAAATGGATGTTGTGCTAGGAAAAGTTAAAATTAGATGGCGCAGATTTCCATACTGCCCCATACGTGCTATAGGGGAAGGGTTTTGGAGTCACATATCCGTCCATTTGCATTTCTCTCTCCCTCTCTCTCTTGGGTGGAGAATATTTGCTCCGATCTCGCATACTGTGAATTTATATTCTGATTCCGAATGCAGAGTGTCTCTGCGGGGAATATTGCGACAGGGAACCGTTAGAGAGGAGGAAAAGGATATTGGAGCTCTTTTTGTAAACCCAGCAGACGTTCTGCATCTTCCCCTTAAACATTCACTGATTTTGTCTTTTTTAGAGAAAAAAAGTATTAGTCCAGTCAATGAACGTTGTTTCTTAGCTAGTGCATTTCAGTTTAGGACTTTTCACCCGACTCTTATTACAATACTAAACATATAACTAAACGCAGCGTACTCAAAATCGTGTCGTGAAAAGGTGCGTTAACTAATAGAAATTCACTGCTGTGACAACCGCGAGATTCATGACATATCGCTATATCTACTGCTATGATGCGTCAACACCAATTTCTATGCGGTTTAAAGTCATCATCCTTGCGGTAGTTAAATAACGTACGTTCTAAATCTTAAGTAATTTTCACTTAAATTTACAAAAAAACGAATTTCAATGATATTTGTTTTGCATTAATATTCTCCCAAGTGTAAAATCGTTCCTTTGAGGAAGGATATTATAGTTATTCTATCCAAATTTTTGGTATCAGAAATCTTGATTAGTTTTTGTTGCCTATTGTTCGATTGTGCTGGAATATATCTCCGCTGGAAAGTGGACGGCCCTCTACTTTGGTAATAGCTCGAATCGAAGCTGTGTACCGATAATTTTCGATAAATATCCAGGATTAACCTGAACTCGCATCGCAGGTACAGTTTAAGCATGTATATCAAGCTTTACAATCAACTGCTATAGTAGCTAAATGCTACGTGAAAAAGAACCTTAAAAGAATTATAATTCAATTGATGTGACAGTTTCAATTTTCAGCTATATGCGAGGCTTATTTTTTATTTGAGTTTCAAATTTAACTGCCAATGGACCTGAATAGAGCGTTTCAAGGAAATACCGGAAGGTAGAGCTGTAATCAATGATACGATATCTGTGCAATTTACTGCGTGTCATCACTGCCGAGGTTTTTTCCCCTACCTTCGCTTAGGAAAAATTCTTCCGTTAATACCTTGTAATAATTATTTAAGGAGATTGAAATGTAGGCATTGAAAAAACCACAAGGAAATAAAAAAAACAAACTATATAGCTTCTGCGCAGTCACCACTCAAAAATTGAAACGGGGTATTTGATCGTGTTATAAGATTCATCCGAGATAACCGAGTAACCAATTTCTATAAGTGTACTGGATTCAGTTCTCATTTCAGTGCTGACGTATGCGACCTGTACTAAAACATTTAATGCATCTACATCTACACGTAGTCGCGCAAACCATCGCCATCATTAGTGATAGAGGAAGACTCCTCACAATGGGGTACCATTGAGTAAACATAATTATTGTCAATAAAAATAATACCTCTTTTTACTGTTATACATATAAGCAATATTCACCAATGAAGCACGGTGGTTTCTCATGAAAAAGAGCTTTAAATAAAAAAATAGCATCATGTTGGACAGTAGACACGAAAATATGTAGTCCGATTATAAGCCAAAAATACAAGGATATAGCTGATGATGAAACAACTAACCTTGTGAGTTAATAATTTATATTTCAATATATATGCAAATGAATGACTTGGTGCTCTTCCGACGAAGGTTAAAATTTTAGTTTTCTTAAGTGTACTAAGAGAGAATTAATATCAAGGACCCTATATAGGACATAATAATCATAAATTTTTAATAAACAGAAAACATTGGCAATTTTGGAGCACCGCCTTCATAATGATCACGACATGTTCTTTGAGGAGAAGGAATCACTCTGTCGCTCATTTGAATACTGGTGTTGACTCACCGAGGAAGACATTGAAAGCCATTTAGAAGGCATATACTTGACGTTGGATACATTCAAATCCCATCATTCAAGTCCTTCCTCCAACTCACTCACCAAATCATATCAAATTGACTTGGACTCGAACCCATAACCCCTTGGTTACTCTCCAGATGATTATAACGTTTATGTGATGTTGTTTCTTTAAACCCTCAAGAAATCCACAGGGAACAAGAATGAGGAGTTTTAACCAATGAAGAGATTTTTTATTCTCGATTGTCTGCCTTTTCGTAATGCTAAGAATGACGCTATGATTATAACCATGCCATTTGAGTTGCCGTAATAGGAAAATTTTTTACTCCATTATGCCAAGATAAATAGGAGTAGAATTTAAATAAAAGAAATCTAAAGGAATGGCATTCGGCGAGTATTTTTGGCTTCATAGAAATCGTAATAATTCGAGCTAATGTGCACTCTCTTATGTAGCACCTTAATTATATATTAAGGTGCGAATTGCCAACGTTTTGTTTACTTAATAGAAAATATTTAGATGTGCAGCAAAAAATGAAATAAACCCTGTTCTTGGCCTCTTTTCATGCCATTGGACTTCATGCCTTGGCCGTAAGTCAGGGGGTTCCGATTTCGAATCCTAGTTCAGGTGGGTGATGTTTCCCCCGTGGAAATTCTGGCAAAGTATATATCATCGGATAAATTACCTAAAATTTTTGCGGATAGTTTGGAATCCTTGGTATATCTTTGTTACGTTGAAGTTTTTGTTTTTTCTATTATATTCAGAAAAGAAATCAATTCAGTCACTCCACATGATATTTGTCTTTTAGAAGCTTGAAGGGCAAAGTTAATATTCTCAACGATACAAATTAGCTGAATGAGTTAGATATCAGTATTTATGAGAAATATTGAATTTACGGGGTCGTTGAAAATAATAAAAGGGTGACAGGATACTCGTAGATCTATAGGCAAGAACGTACGAGGAGAAAAACTGTGGAATTGTAAGGAAATACGCAAGATTAGATGTTGCAGAAGAGTAGAGAAAGGAATTCTCCCTTTTGGGATTAAAATACTAATGAGAGATGACCTTACTTTTCTTTTGCGCCTAATTGAGCATGTTCCTTATTCCTTGGCCCTTTAACGTCTTAAAAAAAACTTCTTTCATGACTGGAATACTAAGAAGACTTGCACGATTCTGAAACTTGTTACCATGCATTCGTTCGTAGGTAGTTCAATCACGTAGGTCATATCTATGAAATTAATGGACTATGTAAGTCTTCTCTCCTAAAAAATATTTTGTAATTAACCTTTCAGTATTTGGCATGGAATATAATGATTTTTTCTCAACCGCTGCTAATTATGCCCACGTTCAAAGGTCATCTTGCGACTCGCCAAATTATACCATGATGACTTTTTACCTCACTCGTGATATTCGTAATTTGGTGAGGCTGACTTCTTAAATTTAGATGTGATGTTTTGAAGCTTCATTCAACAACGTTTCGCCCTGAAGATCATAGTGTACTGCCCCCATAATTTTCGCTGAAATTCGATCCTGTCCTCGTCCATTCCATTTTCAAGATATCGCGCTCAGGAAGTCACTTGCGTAAGCTTTGTTTGTGGCTTCCTTCGTAAATCAACCATATCTTCGTTAGACTGCATAATTTATTGTATTTGGGAAGGAAACCTCATTTCCAGTCACTGATACGCTAGAACAGTGTCATTTCTGAATCTTTTTAAATATTATTTTTTCAGAAAAATTATTGATACAGCCATGATTGATGTTTTTTCATTAAAAAAAACTTTTTATTCATTTTTTATAAATGCTACTACATTTATATGCCACATCATACATATTTACACATATTTTAGCTATTTTTGCTACAACCTATCTTTGATGTGCACTCTTTAAACTTTTTATGTTAGTGAACCTGGACACAAATACTGATTTTAATAATGTTTATTCTATACATTTTTCCAATAATATTTTCCAATCCTAACCTTTGTCAATATATTAAGTTATAGCTTGGTTATGAAATCGCAAATTTCAAGGTTGTTAAATTTTATCCAAAGTAGTAGAAACATTTAAATCTCTATATTCATGTTGGGCGTGTACAACTACCCAGCTTGCTGGACGTTTACACGTTGGGTTCACACTCCATATAATTTTGCAGGGGTGCCAATATTAAGCTTTTTAATAATTTTTAATCAAATCATATACTTTGTTACAGTACTCATGGTAAAAATATTACTGTTCAATCGTTGTGTATGGTATCAAGCAAATATTTAAAGTATTAATATATTTCTTCATTTTTTCTAATCGCGACTTTAAATAACTTGCAATGACGTACGGGTTTCAGGTTATGTAATTAATTACCAACACTTCTTTAAATGCACTGATTAGGTGTTGATTAACCACCTGGTACACACAATCAAAGTGGCTTGCACGGAACAGGGGAATCACAAAAGGTTGTTCCCTTCAATCTTCGCGATTATAATTATTTAGAGCTTAGGGAGCACTTTGTTTCCACTACTTTGGTCCACTAGATGAGCCAACTAAAGAGGTTAGAATTTACCGAAGGAGGCGTCGAGTTTGATTTGAGAAGTGAGATCGGCCATATTGGTAGGCACAAACATTCATACCTCTTACTCGTGGTACTCATAGGTAACGCTATTTTTGCTCGCGAAAAAGCTTGGTGGAGTACAATTATTAATAAATTTATTCGTTAAATAAATGTTAAAATGTACGCAAACATGCAAACAACTTCGAAATGTACAGTTTTAGTACTTATGCTAAATTCTAGCCAGTTTTAAGGGCTGGTAATAGTTCCCGCTGAGATAAAATGCATTAATACCTCCATTAAATAGCCTTTTGGAACGTTAACCTACACCGTTATAAAATATGGCACAATTTCACTGTCATTTATGTTTCTATGCATATGAAGTTTTATACATTTTATGGATAGTGAGAGCAATAGAAAACGCAATGTTTCGTGCCGAACAGTAGAGGTCTGATTCTTTCGAAGCACCCCTATTCTTGTTTCGTCATCACCCATAGACCAGCATACCTATGGCTTCTCCAGTGCATTCTACCCTCCTTTTTCAAACCATCCAAAATTTGTCAAATATGTTATGCTGGTGGACACCTTCCCCAAAATGAATATTACTATAACACTTCATTACAATTGAAAACTTTAGGCCAAAATATTCGGCAAATCTTGCGGTGATAATATTACTCGACCTGGAATGTAGCATTGATCGTTTTATAAAACTTGTACAGCATTAAATCCTGTCCCCTTTTTGGGATTGGCTGGTCTCTGGAGAATTGAAAGGCAAAAAATAATTCGGAAGAACAAGCGGTACGGAAATTCGACTGAAGAATCCAATCCAAGGCCAATTTGTCTTTCGAAGCCTTGGAATTGAACGATGATTGGTCGGGTGACTTTGCTGCCGTCATCCCCTCTACCGAGTCCACCATGACCTAAACACATTTGTTTGCCAATTACGTCACTCGAGCGATAAAAAATTCCTCGTTTACAATGCAAAGAAGTGAAGAAAAATTAAAGGTTAAAAATCACGGAGAACCCCCTGATTTTTACTGCCTCTATTGAGGAAGTTTTTCATCTACAAGCCTATATAATACCATACAAGCCACCGCATGAATGTGTGGTAGAAGACACAAAGGAGAAACCACACAACATTTTTAAAGAGATCAATGAGTGGGATTTACGAGCTGATTAATTGGTGTGGAATGATTTGCCTTCAAGCCTAAGCCAGCAGAAAACGCAGACGATTTTCCTCTAATATATCTCGTGTTCTTTTAACACCGTGTTGAGTTAAGGGTGGATAACATAGATTATTTAAAGCTGATTTTCCAATTTTTCCACCCTGCCAACCCTTTGTAATGTTCCATAGAATTATTTAAGTGCCCTTGTCAAAATTAAGGATAGACCAAGTTTACTTTATCAAAGGCAGAAAAAACATATCAATAGAAATTCGTGCACACCATATATGTATTCATCATTCATCAAGTATTCTAAAATGGATTAAATATTTTCTTACCTAGTTTTACACTATTTCCTTACAAATACATCTCTTTGCTTTGAATTTTATAAATATTGATAACTATTGAAAAATGTTTGGCAGCTACTGCTGCTAACATTTGGGAGCATTGGTATTAATTACATCATGTCAATAACCAATAAGAATAGGTATTTAAATTACATAAATAATATAAGAAGGAATTTGGTAAGGTACATTCCTAAATTAAGTAAGTAAATAGACTCGTAAGCACGTTCCGTCAAAAGTACCGTTGCCAACGTTAACAACATACTGTAGCACCACTTCCATGTAATTAAGGGTTTTCTCCTTTTTTAGAGCACGACATATTAATGTCAATTATACTGTAGTGCCACTTTCATCTGACTAAGGGTTATCTGCTTTTTTTCCGAGCAAACTATTATTAATATCAAGAGTGATAAGGCGAGCACTTTTAATATGCTAAATTCTACATAAAATTGCGCTTATTATTTTAGTTTTTTGTCAAAATGGCATCTCTCTCTTTATATTATTAATCTGCAAATGTTACTGCAACAGCCATGCTCTACCGTATAACCACGCATAAAATTGCTGATTTTCAAAGTCATTTTGCGTAAAATATGTGGTGGAAAACCTTATTATTTAATTGCCAATCGATATAAGGGCCAAAATATATTGTCCTGAAATTTTCATTAAAATGATATTTACTTCATAATTCGGTGGAGCCTCCTTAAGTATCCTCCGTTCAACATGGTATTAATAGTCGTTTTATTTGGGCCACTACGCTTCCTGCTCGTGTAGCCCTCTGCTACCGCGAAGCGTCGTGTAAACTTGGTACGATTTTGGGCCACGTTCACTTCCGCTCTGCAAAATGAATACTAACTATTTATAAATGAATATACTGAATTAATAATTTTAAATAAAAGTAAATTATAAGAAATTAACTGAATAACTGCTCGCAGCACTACCTTGCTGAAGGGATAGGAATGAGTGTACGTACCTTTTATGTATAATTAACTGGCATGCAATATGTCGTCGCCTTTTCGCGTCGTTGATAATAATACTTTTAATTAATAATGAAAAATTCCTCACACCTGAACATCCTGAAAGAGGTTATAACATTTTGATCAAGCAACGACAAAAATAAGGAAACAATCTGAAAATCCTTTCATTTGTTTAGGTAAAAAATACGTATTTTATAAGTACTTTATTTATTTTTATTTATTATCATCAATATAGTGATTTTTATTTATATCATTTTATTATCATTTGAAATAAGAGAATGAATTTTTTACATGTCTTCTTTCCAGCATAATATAAGGCTGGAGTCTCCTATTCCCATTGATGGTGTTTCAGAACAATGATTCAGATCCCCCTTGCGCTATTAAAGTTACACAATATCATAGAGTTGTGCTATGATATGAGAGCATAATAAGTTAGGGATATGAAGGTGAAATATTTTAGTTGAGTTGTGTGTAGTACATTAAGCATTTTTCAACATAAAAATTTTATATGCTCAGAAATACATATAAAATAATATACTTAAAGAAATCATTGACGAATTAATAATCGCTTTATTGCTATGATAATGTAAATATTATAATTGTACACGGCTCATGAAAACATAACCCGGGTCGGAATAAAGTTTTTATGTGGTAAATTGCAAATTTTGTCTTCTTTCTGATAACCGACTTGTTTACGTGAAGATAATACATAATTTTAACCTCTTAGTTGCGCGTAAGTAGTTATATATAATTATATTTCACCCCCTTTTGCACTCATTCACGGTAGCACGATGGGTATTACGTGGACATAAGGCATGATTTTGCAGGTATGGCCACTTCGGTATTAATTGATGGGCTATTATCTTATCCAGTACAATGTTTTGATTCAATACAGTGGCGTGTTAAGGGACAAATATATTAGTTGGTAATGCGATAATTTATAATTATTTATATTCTTCCTACTAAAGTTCAAACTGTAACCTTAGCTAGCCAGTCTCATTATAGAACAAGGCAGGAATTTCTTGTTTTGTGCTACAACTTTTATCGCCCAAAAACTACGCATTTTCTTAATCTCCTTCTGGAAATTGCAGCGTGCAAAGGTGGAATTCCGGTAACTAATGAATGTAGAAAGAGGATTTTAGTTACATTTGAAAATGGAATGCCATAAATACACAGCAAATGACTTCCATTTCGAGACGTAAATCCAGTGACGTCGAGCGGAAGTCGAGATTTGTGAAGGGGTTGAGTGGGGGAGGAAAATGAGTGGAGTGCGGCACTCGGGAAGGAGGAAATAGAGCACTCACAAAGAGGAAGGAATAATAAAGGACGCTGGAAGGGAGTGAAGAGGGGAAGCTTCCCATAAGAGGGAGGTAATTACGTTTTGGTGGCGGAGGGCCGACCTTCATCTGTTTTTCAATTTCGTCTACCGGTGAAGGATAATCCGTTTCCACCCCCTCGCCCCGCATCAGTCCCTCTCCACTCGTCTCCTCTTCAAATCCCTTTCCCCGCCCCTTATATATCCATCCGTGCTCCGTCCCTTTTGTAGACCCTTAATTCATTTCGGCGGATTCCGAAGGGATTCTCACACCCCGGTGGATTCTCCGAAAAGAAATTATTTCGTCTCGCATCGTCCGTCCATGAGATCTCAAAATTTCGTCAGCCTTCTACGGTCGCCAAATTTGGAAAACTACATTCAACGGGTGGTTTATCATCGCCTGATTATACGAAACGCTGAGGGATAAAGGTTTATGTATTCAGGAGCACGTATAAGGACCAATTTGTGTTTCAAACATAAAAAACATTATTCTTGTATTTTATTGCAATTGTCGAAAATATATGAGACACTTGATACCGGTCTCGTCTCAATACATCGTATACTAACCTAGATAACCCCATTGTAGGCAGGAAACTATCTGGATGGGTCTTCTTCATGCATCAGTTTAGCGGCTGAATTTAGTAATCTAATCTTGCCTTCAAGAGAGTGATGCAGGTGCTATTTTGTTAGGTTACCGTATCTACAATCTTAACTTCGAAATGCCAACATTAGTTGCCATTCCATTGGTTCAAGTACGAAAAAGAAGTAGGAAAAATGACCGAGAAGAATCATAGACTAAAATTTGGCCCAGTATATGGTTAGAAAAGGGTGTCGTAGGGGTATAGGGGGTAGAGCGCTAAGCTACCGTCCGGAGGGCTCTGGGTTCAAATTTCCGGGCAGAAGCCTTTCTGGACATTCCCACCTAAAATTGCAGGTAACCCAGTGAAAGGAACTGGCCCCCCTACCCTGAATGTGCGAATTTCACACGTAAATGGCTTTGTACGGGGTGAACTCTACCCACACCAATCGAAATTAAACCTTAGGTTTGAACACTAATCAATGGTTAGAAAGAAATATCGGATGTAAAATGGAAGAATTGCACTCATTCAAAGAATTAGGAGCCGTTTTGGAATATCAAAAATAGCTAACAATGTAGATATATTAGGAATTCATCTTAAGGCATCATTTATACTTATAAGAGAGCCTAAAGTTTAATTTATCAATCTTCTTCCCGATTAATTCTTAAATTTTAATTGTAATTCGTAACATTCCTGAATGTCCATGAGCCTGAATGGAAACATCAGGCATCTTGGTAATAAATTTCGAAAAAGAATATGAATTTTGAGAAGCTAAATTAATTTTAATAACAAATTGGAGGACTATACCACTCAGAAAAGGAAATGGAAATGAAAGTGGGGGATTATAAATGGAAATTTTTATGTGATTCATTTTGGTTCGAATTTGCCACCAATCCACTCAGCAAGGAGCAATCCCATGAGACACTAACCCATTTCATTTATAAGACTCACGATGTCTTATTTCCGGGGCTTTGGGTCCGATTTTACCTTCAATTCGGTTCTCATTTCCGTCTCGGTTTTTGAACCCACGTTCAGATCAGGGCATCGAACTAATTCGAAATATTCGTGAGACATTTTGGAAAGTGCATTTCCATGAATGCATTTCATTAATGTTTTCTCATTTTGGAAGTGCATTTGAACATAATATAGCCACTATTATATGCTCATTATTATCCATTCTAATGAAATTTAACGATGCAATTTTAACAGCTTAATTTTCAATAAAAGGGCACTTACGGAACTGCATAAATGGTTAAAATAGTTTTGTCTAAGCAAAAAACGAAATATAATACTTTATTTAATTTTGTGATAATCAATAAATGCTCATCACATTTGAATTTATATAATACGATAAAATATTATAGTTCCCTTTATTAAACGCTAGAGAAAAAGCGAGGAATTGAATTAAAGAATTTTTTATTAGTCAAATTAATTGTCCTAGGAGTTTTGGTAATCCTGAATCACAGGCACAATTTCTTATTGTAAATGAAGAAGAACCAGAGGCATGGCGTGCTAAGGCGTCATTTTAGCTGAAATTATTTCCTTCCGAGGTTTAAATTGATCCTGGAGAGTTCCATTGGTTCTAGTACTAGGGCTATAAAATATTTTTGAATTCAAAATATCAAGGTACGATCAAACGTATCTTCTCCTATCCTGAAGATATTTTTACCAGGAATCATGTTTGGGAGATTTAATCGATCCCTACGTACCTACTGATTGATAGGATATCCATTGTTGTAAGGCTTACACGTTGACAGTGATCTTCGCTTCGAACTACAACCCTTGACATTTTTTCTCAACCCTTTCTCGTATCCCTGAATAATGCCTATCCCTACCTAAATCACTGGTTTTCTGAAGCGGCGCAAATGACATTATCTGTTGGTCCATAAACATGGCCTATTACATTTCTTCAAGGTGATAAACCATTTCATTGAATACTTTTGACATGTTAACAAAAGAAGGCAAAGCTGATAACATTAAAACGTAATGTTTTACTGCCAGGATTGAAGAATTAGGCACCTAATTTTTGCTGTCCCTACTCAGTATCGTAGGACTATTATTCCTATGTTATTCGTAGTCTAGCCCCACAAATTTGTTTAAGATTTATGTTCTTTTCGAGAAATGTTATGCTATTTTTTCGCCGAGGGAGTTTAGTCTTAAGAGTTTGAATACTATTGTAAGGGTCCAGGTTCAAGCCCAGGAAATGAATCGTGCCTTGACTTTTGTTAAGATAATGTGCATAGCTTATGTTTTTCACACTATTGCACAAATATGTCAAAAATGTGTCGGAATCATTTGAACTGAACAGGTTGTTTTTAGCCTAGGTTTAGCTTTTAGGTTGTTTAAGCTTAAATATCAGTCCCTGAACCTTTTTCATTTCTTTACCAGTCCGTATCAATAGAGAGTAAATATTAGAATAATTAGAGGTCATAATGAATCGTCCTATTTTAGGAATGAAGTCTATTCAAAATATTTGGGTCACATTCGTCATTCCTTGCCGGGCCAGCATATAAGAATATAATAGAAATTATTCATCTTTCTGCATTTCCAAGACCTAGCGATTGAAAATCCACTGCTTCAAATTCCAAATGCAAGATTTTATTCCATCAGCGCTCTAAATTGATTCAGCTACGAAGGTCTGCAGCCATCGGTAGCATTCTGAGCCCTTGATCGAACTTGCACCGTGACGAGAGAAATTCAAATATGCAACTCAGGCCAAGGATTTAATTTTTTTCGAGGCATAGTTAGGGTGTTTTTTTTAAATATCGCCGTTTCCTTCCGAGCTAATACATCATTCGCGGAAAATATTCCACTGTACGCTCAGAAATAGATCTTAAAGAGCCTGGATCGTGCAGAGCCATCATTTAGCTCACAAGAGGCAGTTGTACTCCAGGTCTTCCGATAAGATTCCTTATCTCCCAATAGGCACGAGTCAGTCAGCCGTGATTTTATAATGAGAGCGTAGAGCAGAGAAAGGCTTCTAAGAGGAAAATCATGAGAAAACCTTGTATCTTGCGTTGCAGTGGTTGAACAGTAACTAAACCTACACCAATTATACGCAGCTTAAAGATTGTTACCACGTAGTGAAGTAAAGCTGCGTTAATAGTAAGTGAATCTAGCACATGCAATAAAATCAGACGCAAAACCATGTACCTTTAAAAATGTTTAAGCATGGACTCGACTGATGCAATTTTAAAGTAATTGGTTCCGGAGTTATTTGGACTGGTTATTTGGCTCAAATGATCATTCCAATGAAGCAGTAAATATTCAAGAATTAGGCGCTTGCAAAACCTAATTGACTTGATGACTCAATATTAATCCTGACCATCCCAGTAATTAATACTGTTATAATGTTCATTGACTACGTTATAGGGTCCTGCCACATCATCAAGCACATTTAGTTGGAAAATTACAAATGAAACTAAAAAAAACAAGTGAAGCTGCAAAGCAATGTGCCTTTAAAATGTTTAAGCATTGATTCAACTGATACAACTTTATACTAGGGTTATTTGGACTATCTTCTTGGCTCCAATGACCATTCCAATGAAGCAAATGATATTTAAGAAATAGGTTCTTGTGAAACCTAATTGACTTGAGAACTCGATTTAAATCGCGGTAATCCCAGTAAAACATAACTTTCAAATATGCTTTAACAACCTTTATGGGTCCTGCCGCTTGATTGGAAATCAGGGGTTTCGGATTCGAGGGCTGGTCATGGCTAACAAATGTTTATCTATGGAAATTCTTCTATAGTACCTTTTCAACGGGTAACTCCCTTAAGCATTTTAGTGGTAAGTTCGCCATCCCTGACTTTGTTACCCAATAATCAACCCAGGGGCGTCGGAACAATTTTCGCTGGCAGGGGCCAACGTTGAAAAGAGCCCGGCTTTTAAGAAAAGGGCCCGCATTTTTTTGTAGATAGGAGGGGGTAGGGACTAGAATTCCGCTAAAAGTGCATATGAAGGTGGTAAAAGATGCGTCAGAAGGGAAAAGCCAAGCTGGAAACTAGTGAAATTTAATTTTGCCCCTGCCCTCCACTTTCGACGCTGCTGAATCAACACGTATTCTCTATGTGCTAACGTGGAATTGTCGAGAATATGATATTAGTTTTGGTACGGGACATCCATAATAACTTCTCTGATGGATATTGATCGAAAGAGGGAGAGTGTATCAAATGGCTTGGAAAAAGAAGATTATTTGATGAAAAGGTTAAGAAAGGAGAACAATAGATATTGTAAGAGTGCTTGAGGTATGAATATTCATGAGAACATGAGACTTAATTTTATTGACAAGGAAGTTCGCCGGAGCTCAAGTGGTGTACATTAGTTTTCATTGGCTGTTGAACAACTCACTCAATAAACCTACAAAAATGATTACCTGTAATATTCAAGGCAAATGGAAATTGACTTTTAATGTTCTTTTTTTGTTTGTACAAAGTATCGTTTGCCAATTTTTATGATGTAAGTGCTATGGGTTACCTGAGGAATCGTAATGAACATAGATACGTATCGTAGCTCTATATTTATATATGTTTACACCTTCATTTTTGCTGTTTTCTTCCAGAGATCATCTATTAATGGTTTTTCACGAAGTGAATGAAGAGTCTCACCATTAAAATTCTATATTTAAGGAAAATCGTAAAAGATTGAAGGATAGAAGGTATCTAACTGTAATTTCATTTTGATTTTTGCCTCCATCGTAAGCAAAGCGGATACATATATAGCAGGAAGAACACCATGAAAAGGAGAATATTTCAAACTGACGACATGGTTATATCACTATTGCATTCCATGGTATTTGAATAAGAGGAAATAGAATTTAAAATATATGGTTATTTATTAAAATTTATGCATTTAAAATGGTTTTGCCAAGGTAAAAATCAATCAAAGAGAGGAATATGTGATGATTAGTATTTGTAATAACCCACGACCGAAATTAACTATGCTTACATTACCAATAATTTGAAAGATTTGTTTCTTACAGCCAACATTTTAGGAACGGTTATAGATTGTGTAAATATTCTTAACATTTATCAGGACTCCTATCTGCCTTATATGAATCGTCTCAAGGGATTAACATTTAATTTTAATGTTATAACGTACGAAATTTAAATTTTTTTTAACAAAGCTAAAGTTCTTTTCTAGAACTTTAGTTTACTTTCTTGTAGTCTTTTGTCAAGTTGCTTAAAACTTATAATTTAATATTTCACCTCACATAATGCTATGGAAAATACAACATTCATACCCGAAGCCGGATTTTAACTGACAATCTTTGGTTAGCCAGACCGGAGTGCAACCAACCTTACTACCGCGGCCGTAAAAGATCCTCCTCCTTGATCTTCCAGATCCTCTGAATCGTTTCCTTTCCAGTTGACGTGACTAGTTATTAATGGAGCAACTACATACGAACTTCATCGCTCTCCTAGAAGTCAACACGTCACCGCCACGTCTTCAGTTCCCCCGAGGCGTCAAACGGTTTCAAGGAAACAGGATGGGAACTTGATGTCGTGATACGGGCTTGGAGTGTGTTGGAGAAGTTTTTGAAGGCCCTTAACAGAGAAGAAGGGTGGTGAAAGTGACCTTCGATGCCTTACAGGGAGAGAGAGAGAGAGAGGAAGGGATTGCATTGACTCCTCTTCTTAGGTCCCCATGTGCCACGCTGTTTCTTGTGAGGAGCAAAATTGGACGGTAAAAAGGTGAAAATGGGGAAAGAGCTTACAGAGCCTAAAGCCTTTCCGCAAGCCTCCAGGGAATCGTTGAATTGCAAAAGAGTTCTAATTTATGAACTTCAAAAGAATATACAAAGTTAAGGTGCTAGGAAAATTGATCAATAATTCAATGACATAAAATACATGGGAGATCAGCCACATTTGTAAACGATTGTTTTTATAATGAGCTAAGTGTTACATCGTTTTTAGAGACAATGAAATAGGAGACCCTTCAAACGTGAGGACTGCAAGCCAGAGTAAGGATTTGCATACATCTAAATGTACATAGTACCCAGCAAACCAACATTGAGTTGTGTGGCAGGGGGTAAATTCACAAATACATACATTAATATCATCCAAGAAAAGGATTAGTAATTATATTCTAGTCTCAACTTTACAATGTCAAAAAAAAAAAAAAAATTGTTAAGCAAGCACGTTAAAACATGCTGTCTGTTGAGTTGGCTAAAATACCTAGTACCAGCATGCACCTAGCTATTAATTGATAAACCTGTATTTATACTACTAAATATATTTACAGCTATTCGTATCCCTTATTTTACGAGGAAAGAAGGACATTATTAATGTCAGTTCGGCGATCACTAGCTCTAATTTTATGATCATGGTCCAGTGTATCATAGTAAGCAAATTTCTTTTAATGTCATCAGTGAAAATATTTTCTTGAAATTTAGTAAAGAGATTAAGTCTAAATTTCAACCTATGGTCTGATAATGATTCCCATATTTGTTCATCTAGTAGACTAGTTCCGCTAATATAGTTATCATACTAACCCTATACGAATATTGCATAGGTACAGGGCAAACGAGTTTATCTCGGGCTCCGAGAGAAATATAAAAGACCTCACAGCACATTAGTAAACAGGATCACACAGATAAGATTAGAAGAATAACATGCATTAATTTGGGTTCAAATATTAGTTCTTTCTTTGAAAAATTCGTGGCAATGGCAGAATTACGACATCTTACACAATGCTGCCTTCATTAAAATAAAATTCCATTAACACTTGTATGTAGTACCACTTATTAGATTAATGCAGAATATGCTAACTAACAGATGAAATGATTAATCGTTTTTTTAGGGGCTAAAATAGTTCTTATTACACTAATTAGTTATTCTGAATGAGACCAAAGTTTCTTGTGTTGTTCTTTAGTGAAGAATAACTTGCAATCAACCGGGGGAAAATTCGGCCAAAGGTTCCCAATTTAGTTCCTATTCTACCCCCTATAAACTCGTTTTACTCATAAATTTGAACTCAACCTACCTGTGAGATATCGTGATTTCAAATTTATGAGTGACATGAATTTCAGAGCACAACTACAAAAGTGTAAATAGCCTTGATATTTATCTCATTATTCCAGCTCATTTGTATATGCATTTCAACCAGAAGTCAGTATTCAATTACAGACATGGTACACGTATGGGTGAATGAGGAGAAAAATATCACGCCAGTACACCAGCATGGTGGAAGGAAATTGATATTTCCTCCAATTTTATATCCTCTCTGTATTAATATGACAACCTAATTGTTGGGAAACTGTTTCTCCAGTGGTAAAGAATATGCTGTACTTAGTATCCGGCCGAATTGATAGCCCCAATGATTTTCGAAAGCTGGTATGGAATAAATTACTGCAGTTATAGCTTTATAATACGACTTATTATCGTTATTATACTTTGACAAAATCAAGTAGGATAGTAGTACCCCCTGAAAGTAAGCAACACCACAAGTAGTTATGCAAGAGAATTCGCCTGCTATCTAGGATAACATCGCGCACTACGATGAACTCGATGGCAAATGCGATAAAGTTTAATTGTAAGCTTTCCTTGGCAGATAAACAATGTTAAATTTAGCAAATTCCTTCAGTTTTAATTTAGAATATAAAAAAGACCATACTTTTTAGATAGAAAACTTATTAATTCAGTGGGCAAGAAGATCGAATTTTCCCCCAGTTGATTGCAAATTATTCTTCACCGAGGAACAACACAAGAACCTTTCATTTCATTCAGACTAACTAATTAGCAACTCTGTCTAATCTTTCTTAGTCTTAGCAACTCTAGCAAATCAACTCTGTGACTTAAATATGAATTATCTTCATTTTTCTCACCACGTTGATTTTCATAATTTGCTTACTTTCTGATGGCAATTGGGATTAGTACTCCACAACGACAATGTAGATGTCAATTGGTGTTGTCCTCGGTGAATGTCTTAATGATAAACAATTTCGGTATTTGACAACAATGTTTCCATGACATTCAACAAGATGCAAATACCATACACCCAAAATAAACTGGTCTAAGAATCCAAATTTCTATTCTATCTGAAAAAAAAACAAAAAGTTATTCTGAATAATCAGAGTGTTGTTAGAACCACATAAGACTTTTAATGGCCTTTAGAAAATTTCTTGAGTTAGTAAATGGCAAAAGCTGAAGACAATTTTAATTACTGTTTTTGCTGGTTCATATGATGTGCTTGTTTCTCCTAAAAATGGACCTAAAATATATATTGGTCTTAGCACTGCTAATCAGTGATTTGAGTTGTCATTTCATAAGTCTAAATCTGGTGTATAAAAATTCATATATATTAGTAGTCCATTAAATTTGGTCCTTTAACGCGAGAATGGTTTTGAATTAATCATCTCCAAAGATTCCCTCTAGTTTACGGCAATAATAAGTACATATCATAATATATTTTATGCTTCATTACTTAAGAGATAGGATTGCAGTGAAATATAACTCAAAGTTATGTTTAATAGAGTGCACACCACATTTGCGATCACTAATTGCTCAAATATAGGAAAAAATTGCAAAATATCGCAGCCATGTATGTGGTTTAGACATGGTACGACCAGCATCTTGAGCAAATTTGATTTTTTTTTATAGATTTGGCCCACTCTTCAGTTGTTTTTAATATTCAGGACGTGTATTACAATGTTACGTAGTCTCAACATCATCCAACATTTTCCTGCTTATTTTTCATTTGATTTGAGAGTTTTGGTGAAGCAGGGATGGTATCAAAAGTGTTGATAGTCACTGCTTGTGACACCACAGGGATGGTATCACTGGAACTGAGAAGAATGAACAAGACGCAACAACCTAAAGTGACGGAGCATGCTGGGGCACGTAAAACACTCGGCACTTTTCTTGGAAGGAAATTGTTACAAATCAGACCTATTAAATGTTGAAGAAATACATTTTCTGTAATGCACAGTTTCAAGTTGAGACTTTAGATAGAAATAGGCAACAATAAAGGATATTGTTTCAAATGACTTAAGATGAGGTATAAAAGCCTATATGAATTGTATGGGGCTGGAGAATCACCATCAAAGTTCATCTAGAGTTGAACACTAGGATGTGCATGCCGTCTAATACCTCAATTTCAATAATAATATGCCTAGGATAGTATGTTATCGATCTGACAGCCAGCCTGTTTTTGTCTTTATAATTTGTGGATAGCTATTTTTCACAAGTAATCAAAATATAACCAGGCATGATATTCGCTAATCTATAGATCTCGGGTTAAACTCAACCGTGGACGTGGCGGTCTATTTTGGAATAAGTCTTAAGACTAATTTAGGTTCAATCTACACATTCATATAAGGCAATCAATATCGCTTAAAGTTATAACACAGCAAATAAATTCCTGAAAATTAATTAAACTGAATTAATTTTTCAAATAGTATTTGGCCCTTTTTCTTACCAACTTCTCCAGTGTACTCCGAAAATCTTGATCATTTTAACTTCAAAATGTAAGATAACAGAACTAGAAAAACCGGAAAATAAGCGATATCATTCAACATTCTCTCAGTCTTTACTTTATTTCTCATTAACTTATTCTATTAGAAGTTACCCGCAGTAAAATAATTGAAACTCAATCCTAACTGGCTCTTTAAGAGCCCTGCATGGCTGGCTGCTAATATTTCCCATGATGCAACGGGGAAAAGCGAGTAATGAAAAAAACCTCGAATTGTTTTGAATAAAATATTTGGTGCGAGAGAGCCCGTGGAAATTTAAAGCGATGAACTCGTTAAAAAAATGGGTACAAAAGAGGTTTGTAATTAAAAAAAGAAGATAGCGAAAAGTCATTTAGAATCGAGTTTAGGTTGTGTATTGTTTTAGGAGTAGCCATGGGTTATACCCGTTTTCACCGAAATTAAAAATGAATGGGCACAAATATGGCGTTCTTTACCAGGGAAAATTATTAAGAGAAGAAAAAAACACGTGAACACTCGTTGTTGGAGTAAGGAAACTGGTGGAAAACGATTAAAATAAAGTTATCTTTGAATGAATGGGAATGGTATTCCTTTTATTTTCCTTGTGTAAAGGAATCCATTTTCAAAAGCATATAAGTTTCGTTAGTTCTATGAGTACCGAAATATTTAGACTTAAAATAACTTAAATTGGAGTGAGTAATAATCATTCTCGCGAGTGAGAAGGACGCTTATCAATATTATTGGCATTAAAAGACACGATAACAAAATAAATACGCCATAATAATTGAAGACGTATCAGAATTTCAATTTTGGAATAAAATATTTGTTTTTGAATGGAAGAGGAAATATTTTTGTTAGTATTTAAGAAAATAGCATTGAATTGTATATTGCGTTGTAATGAGTATTAAGTTCATTTGAAACTAAATTCAACTCTAGTTATTAATCCTAATATTGATGTGACGCTGCTTTTCATTCAATTCTGCCATTGGATACTCCTGTGAAATTTAAAATAGTCTCACCGTTTACATCCTTCATTACTTGCTTCATACATCATATCGTGTACGAGTCTTATTTTTCCATATTATCTACCCGTTCATTTTTGCCTCGAAAAGTGTTCTCATCAAAACGCTCATCGTCTCAAGACATGGCAAAGTCGGTTGGGACACATTTTTAATTAGAGTTTTTACGTGACGTCTCCATACTTTCACATTTTTAACTACTTCCTCATTTTTTTAGACGGACGGTCCATTTTATTTTCGTGAATCTTTGGTAAAAACCTACCTTAACCGGTGGAATATAATCTAAATATTATTTCCATGGTAACAACTTTGGTGTGTTTGAGGTTTTGGATTGGAACGGAAATTATATAAATTATATCCTTAGTATCCTTATAAGTTTTTGTTAAGAACAAATCCCACAGATTTGTTTTATAATTGCGTCTAAGGAATTACCTTTCCATTGCTTCTAAACTACTCTTTTGGCTTCCAGCGCTTAGCAGCGATACATATTATATTTTTCCACTGAAATCGAAATGACTGAGTAAATTTTAGAACATTTACCACTTCAGAAATATGTAACTACTAAATGATATTTTTTAGATAAATAGATAGATATATAAATAATTTTCCTAGTTCCATTCCAGGAATCTAGTGGAGGGCTGCGTCAAACCAATCTTAGGATTGTTGAGCGATGATAATGATGATAATTATGGCCATAATTATTCTACATGCAATACACCAGTGGAGTAATCTTAATGGAGCATTAAAGAAATCAGAAGTAGCCTATGGTAATCTTTCCTAAATATTTAATATTTTCAGAATAAAAGGGCAGAAATGGGAATACAAGTATTAAAAATAAATGATTATTAAAATGCTGTTAAACCTAATATAACAATACTGTTGAATGTAATATGATAATGGTAATGTGAGCAATATATAAAGAAAAAATGTCTAGGTTAACATCAGTGAGTTCTCTTTCTCGAATTAAATAGCTGGGGTCGTCTTTTAGATAGAGCGAAAGACAAGGTTATGTCGTGTTTACTGGCCTTCCGGGAGATATGTAGCGAACCAACTGCCGCGGCAGACTTGAGCAGGCACCAAGAATCTATTGCCAACTTAATTTCTTAACAATTAAAATTATAAGGTGTTCGTAATTAGATATCAATCTTAAACGACGTTTCAAAAGAAATGAAAGACGATATTACCGCTACCGATCACTTATGTTAACTTGCTCCCGTTTCAACAGTCCATTCGATTGGCATTTTTACGGCCCTCCTGAAGGGTTATGTTGTAATCTCACCTTTTTAATGACTCTTTGCGGGAAGGCGGGAGACCCGTTTCGCTCTCTTAATGATCGGCTCACGAACGGTTCGTGAATTGTCGAAGCTTCTGTCGGTAGCGCTATCTGTTGCCGATTTCGTCTACTTTGAATAAACAAACGAGTGCCAGGCAACGACAACCGCTTTCTTCAAAAATGAAGGAATACGGTGAAGGTGAGGGAAAAATTGTTTGTCCCTATCATTTTAATTATTCGAATGAACTGTCAAGATAATGCACGTCCGATAATTTCTTTATACAAGGTCCAACAATAAAATTTAAAATCGTTTGCATCTCTCCCGCTCTTGCTTTTTTTCCAACTCAAGCTTCAAGTGGAAACGATGGTGGCTCCATTTCACGTTCTTTATGAAGATGAGATGGGAACTAATGGCAGGTGGAGATAATGAAACGGATCAAGAGTCGAAAGATACGGATCAGAGCGGATAAATCGTCTAAAATACCAGCACATGACCGGCAGTTCACCGTTTGAGATCCGAAGATGGTCACGCCGCCTGGGTGGCGGAGTTTAACTACGAAAAAGTGACATTTTATGACTTAGTCTCACTAAAGTGATATTACAAAATAATCTTCCTGGTAGGGCCAGCGCCTTTATTGTGGCCAGACACCGGCCATCCTAGCGGCCGGGGGAGTGAGGCTTCGGAAGCGTGGGTCGAAAGGGGGATGTTCCGTGTGTGGGACTTTGGGGATGGCGAAATGTAAGCTTGACAGGATGTTATGTGGGTATTCCTACCTCCCCCTCTTCCACCCCAGTGCCATCCCCACCCAACTTCATCACAGGGTACGGGAAGGGTTCCTAAGCCCCCATCACCCTCCGTGTCTCCTCATCCCGGCTTCCTGTCTCTCAGGCAAAAGTGGAAGTTTGCCTTACACTCTCCGGCGGGAAAAATGTCTCGTCGATATCGTGGGCGGGATTAAGGGTTTTGTCGCGAAGCAATTTGACGTGGACTTGGCACCTACGGTGAGCTCTGGAAAATGTTTCGTTATCTTGCTTTTTATTCTTGCGCTAAGCACGTTTCACACAATGCTTGTTCAAGCACAAGACCTAATATACTAGTCGCTACTTAGTATTAAGGATGGAATCCAGCATGATTGGAACTGTGCTAGGAAGTTGCACGCACCATCACCTTCAACATCGCTGAATAATCATACACTGCAAAAAGTTTATCTGATTTTAAGTGCGATCTGAATTTAAACGCTGTCTGATTTTACGGTAATAGTCTAAATTAAGGCTCAGCATGCGTGAAAATTAGTCGCACATCCGTCTTATTTAAAGAACTTAGTACCTGTATATTGAAAATAAGATGGTTGTGATCTGAAATTCAGATCACGGGGGCAGAAAATAAGCAAGCCTTGGTTTGCTCCACAATTGGAGCTAACTTGCCAATAGCAGAGACTGATGGGTGGAGCGTAACCAGGGAGATGGAATTCAGCAAGGATTACCAAGTGTAAATAAGTAAAGTTCGAAGTATAGTCAAATTTCATTGTAAGTAGGTGAAATATATTTCGTACGATGAATAAATGGTGTGAGAATGTGGCATTGATACTTCGTTAGTTTGCAGAAGGGAGCCAGTTGTGTCTGAGTGACGTATTCTGAGACTAATCTTCCTCATTTTGTCTACGTGGCAGGGTTGTAAGAACTAAAAAATAGTCACCCTCATCAAGTGACAGCTCCTGCCTCGGTTTTTAGATACTGCAACATATCTTTAGTATTGAAGACTTTGTATGGATTACTTTGTTTCCAACAAAAGCACAAATTTTCATATGATCTTTGAAGTTATTGTTAATGTATTCCCATTGCAGTCCTGAAATCTTTTTCATTGTAAATTCTATTACTTAAGTTTGCTCTATCGATGAATTTAGTCAGTAAAACAGTATCATCGAGTAAAAATGTGAAATGTTAAGGCCTTGGTTTGTGTTCGTGTGAAGTGGTTAGATATGTAGTATTTATAATTAAACATACCATCAAAGTAGTCTTCCATTTCAATATCAACCCGATTTGTTACGTGGGACTTATTTTAAGATAGACCCATGCTGAATTTAAGATAGCCCTTGTCATAAATTAAAATAAGTCCCACCTGATCTTATTTTCAGTCCTTCACCTGCCTTATTTTTAGACAAGATATTAGTGCTGAAATTCAACATACACTGTCTTAAAAATGTTGCATCTGAAATTCAGATCGCTTTTGAATCTTTAAATCAGATAAAGGCGTTACAGTCTAGGATTGGTTTGATACTGCCCTCCACTTGATTCTTCTATCTGCATACCTCTTCATATTAATGTTATTCCGCTCTTTCTCATGCTTTACGACCTGTTCTGTACATCTCATACGAGGCCTGTCTTTTTCATTCCTCCCGTTCACTTTTCCTTCGACAATTGCCTTCATCAGGCCATAGTGCCTTAAGATATGGCCAATTAGGTCATCGGGCTATCGTGTGTTAAGATATGGTTGATAAGTAAGAAAATAAATAGAATCATTTTCAAAAGATGCCATTAATTCTAATGCATGACAGAAAAATACAGAAATGCGTAGGACGGAAAGTTTGGGATTGGGATATATGTGCAAGGAGATGAGAAAGAAGGAGTCAAGTTGACAATATGTTTTCTTTGCTCTGATTTGGAACTACACATCATTCCACACTAATTTTAATATAGAGACATCTTCAATTCTGGAATTTTTATTTCCATATATAATAAAATTTTAAGAACTCCGACTAATTTGTAAGGACCTATGTTCTTTTTCCTGTGCGGACGTAGAATACAAAGCACCATTTTCTTTCCGACTTCCAAAATGCATCATACTTTTTAAATGTATTGTATAACCTGCATAAAGTATATTATTATAAAAAAGTCCTAAGTATTGAAATTCAAAATTATTATATAACAATGTGGCGGTAGAATGGTGATCAATGCTTTGTTTTCATCTTGCGATTTCACTGCAAAAATCATGCCCATAATTGAAATAAGTTTCCGTCGACAAATCGGCCACGAGCAGAAACATAAAAATTAAAAAAGGAATTTATGTAGTGAGAAGGAAAAACGTTTTAATGGGAAACTTACTTAAAGGTAAGCAGTAGAGAAGAAGAGGCTTTTTTCGTTAAGACGTGAGGCTAAATGTTTGAATTCGGAAAACAAAAGCTCGAAGATGCGAAGGAGTATTTTTTTCAAATATTACACACGCACGAATGAAAACAGTCAGGAAAATTGATTGAAATTGAAAAGTTCTTTCCACTTAAAGAAGAATGTAGTTGTATCTGAAACTTTACGCCTGATATATTAAAAATTGTGTGTGGAGTTTGCTCTTTCGTAACATTTGAGTGTATTATAGGTGGTAAAAGTTCAAGAATGGTAATGCTGAAAGCATTTGAAATATGATGTTAGTAGAGAAAGATTAAGAGAGATCAAGATGTATAGCCCGAGTGACGAACCAAGAAGTTCTTAGAAATCTGGAATAGACGTATGGTGAAATCTCTAAATAGAAGACGGAATTACCAAATAGGGGAAGTCAGAAGACATGGTGATTTAATGAAGTCATACATTGGGGGAAATCTGCGTGGGAAAATGACAAAGGAAAGCCTATTATGACATACTTGGAGCACTTAGCTAAGGATCTAAAGGGGGTTGGCCAATGGAAGAATTGAAGAGAGAACTGCGTACAAATAATCTTTGGAAAAAACGATTTAGTATTGAAATCTAACGTGAACAAATTAGTCTTTGACGGTATTCCATCTCAATGGGAGAAAAACGAGAATAATTTCACAAAATAAATTTAAAATTTTGAGCATTGAGACACTTCATATTTTTCAGCAAAATGGCATTATAACCTGACTAGATATGGTGTGATGATTGAGAGCTCAATCGGGTTGAATTAGGGTGTCGTACGAACGTATCACGGGGTGTATTATAAAAAGTAATTAGCGTCAATTCCTTTCCATCAGATTAGCAAAATTGATTAACAGAATGCACTCCAATAATGTAAGGTAATCCCTTAATGGATTTTAGAGTGGATATAGAGTTACAGAGTGGGGATTACTTCTCGCTAAGCGAGGCTAACGCATTGATGAGTGGAATTGTCCTCGCTTGATGAATTCAATCGTTGTCTGCTGGCTGAATGTTGCAACTAATCCGCAGAAGTAAACCTCAAAACGTGACAGAGCGTTCTGCTGGAAAATCTACCGACTATTGGTTAGCTTAGGTGCTCATCCTACGTAATGTCGAAGTAGAGGCGAATTTCTATCATAAAATTCCATACCATGCTTCGAAATTCGAAAGGTATCATACACGAATTTATTTTCCCGATATAATTCATACTCGTATTGTTACCACAGATTGTGCCTCAGCAGCCAAAAGGCTTCAATTTCCTTGCTATAAATTTGACGTTCACCGAATGGTAGACTCGTTCGTCAACCAAATCTTCCGAAATATTCACAACCGGCAATTCGTTGAAACGATATTATCCGCTCTTCGTTTCGATTTTTTTCTTTAGCAACCCCTATAGTACCGGTGTCCACCCTATACCTGCAGTGCGAAAGAAAAAGCGAAAATAAGACATTGCTGTGCGAGTCAAGAGGAAAAAAAGGACGGAATTATTTTGCGGATTGGAGTCCGAGAGTTTTTTCTGTGAGACCTAGCGTCTATCGTTTCGTTTTTGTTTGCAGTTTCACTTTTAATTCCCTTGCCTCTCGTCCGGATGCTTGATGGAGTGAAGTAGAAGAAATCCTGTGCCTGTGAATCGAAACTGGCTTCAATGAAGGAAAGAGGTTCGTTTGTTGCCACATTTACCAATTCCAGTTGGTGTTTATATACTCGTAACTTTAATATCATTTTAAAATTAGTAATCAAGGATGTGGTTGAGAAAGATATTCTGGAGGAATAAAATTTTAAAAAGCTTTTAGAAGTTTGGCTGTTCGGATACAATTGAAATAATCTTGGGATATCATCAATTTTTTAGTTTTATTTTAAATTACACCATTGTTCGATAATGTTCTTTAGCTAAATAATAATCGAAAAAAAATGAATTTAATTGCTTCCTTTATTTCATAGACATACTTGGTCCTTCTAAGCCAAATGGCTTTTCAGAAGGTTCCCCATATCTTATAAACCAAGTGGCAGGTAAGAAAATGTAAAACTGCAATTTTAAAAGGCAAAGAGCAAAAATTTCAATGATTTAGTTACAATAAATCTTATAAATTTCAACAAATAATCAATATAAA
Organism: Platycnemis pennipes; assembly: GCA_933228895.1. NCBI lineage: Eukaryota > Metazoa > Arthropoda > Insecta > Odonata > Platycnemididae > Platycnemis > Platycnemis pennipes. The sequence continues at coordinate 111,939,936 of OW121855.1, read as the reverse complement.
CATAAAAAATATAATATCATAATCATAACATATCACAAAATATAATATCACATCATGAATATATGAGATGTTACAGATTACAAATTTTAAATTACAGATTTTATGTTTTATCAATTAACCAGGCCTTTACTTTTTTCTTCACCTCTGCCATCCATTTTAAGTCTTTAAGATGCTTGGGTACATAATTGATTGTGTTTGGTACATAATATTTTGCCAACCTTTTACCATATTAGTTATAATTATAGTTTATAATAATGTTTCCAACACAGGAGATTTTCCCGCACACAATTTGTGTTTTTACAAGGAATTTGAAACTCTTTTTAAAAATATTTTTCCATTCTAATCATCCATTTCTGTAATTTGTCAACAGCTAACAGTTTGTATTTTGTACATAAACGTTTTAAGTCAGCGTTAACACAATGTTTACTTCTTTCTACATCAATCAATTTCATTATTCTCTTTTGGTTATTTAGGACCATAAAATGCCATAAAACCATAAAAAATTGGAATAAAAAAATCAAATTCATCAAAGAGGTGCCTGGTTGTACTCAATTGAAAGAATGCATTATTCTATTATGTCATGCTTTCGGCAACATTTGGAACTTTTAAGTCACCTCGATTCCGGGATCGGGGTGGTATGGCCATTTGAATTCCGGCTTCCCATTCATAGAGCCCAGGTTAAAATTCCTGCTGTGGCACATTCGGCGAATTCAGACTGTGGTTATTCATTAGTATACCGATCCCTCATTGAGTGCTGCGAAAGTTCAGTGCATCGCCCGTCGTATGGGACACTAAACCGTGGACCCCTATAAAGGCCGTATCACACTAGCTGCTGTCGGTTACGGTTGCTGGTTACGGTTAGTGTAAACCGGGCCTCGATCATGGATCTTCATAACGCGTGCGCTAGCGTTATCGTTATTTATTGATTAAACTTATCTCAGAGAGAACGTTATATCCATTCTTCATTTTTCGTACAGCACTTCAAATCGCTTGTAACAATCAGTGGAGCGAATTTTATAGACGATTATTGTTAAACCTGCGCTACTCTAGGGGTTAGCGTTAACGATAAAGATTGCGATAACGCGAAAGATAGATCCGTGATTCCACAACAGTTCCAATAATACTGGCCGGTAATATCAGCGGCCTGGTGTGAAATCGCAGCCAATAGGATCTCGCCTCACGGTCACGTGCTAACCCTGGTGCCTTTTGATTCCAATTCTGCCTCAAATACGGGATTTCTGCCTCAAATAAAAGATACATATTAATTAATTGCATTAAACCTCACCTCAATATAATGCATGCTATTGTAATAAATCCTTCACTAAATAAATAGGTGATCGAATAGAATTAAATGCTGTTTTAAAGGTATTCATAACATTTTTAGCGTTTAGGCAGCAGCTGAAATTGAAACAATCAAATCAATGTAAACACAAACAGCTCAAAGAAATCATACTTCACGCCAATACCTTTGTTTTCTTTTTATTTATCTTCAGGTGGGTTAATTGAATTAAATACTGTTTTCCGAAGTGCTAAAGAGAAAGAGTTTCATATCTTGGTACTCGCAACTCCTAGTGGTACGTGATTGATGATTTAGGGGTTAGCAAAGTAAGGGATGTAACAGTAAGCATTATCGTGTATTTTAATATTTACATTCAGTTGTGCGAGAGCTGCAATGATGACATTCGTGGCGATTAAACACCGTCAATATCGTCATAATTTTTATTGCGAATGAAAAAAAATTTTGGAACCACTGCACTAATGGCTTGAATTAATCTTACGTATCTAACACGTAATCAACTTATCTACTGCGTTACGTAACATGTTCTCTTATTACTCGTGGAACATTTAAAATTAAAAAGTGGAGCAGTAGGTATGTCTCTTTAATATTGTCCTCTTGGTATAATAAGGATAAAATTGATGGTGGTAATTCCGTTCAGCGGCTTCATTTCAAAATCTACCTGCTTTGTTTAACTCACGTGATCTGGTCTTCTGCCTACTAGTTTATTTTTCCCTAAATAATCATGTACTATCAATCAGAAATTATAAAACTTGAAGCACTAAATCAATAAACTATGTAGAGACATTTCCCCTTTCACCTTTTCATGCTTACTTTCCCGCGACCATTATGGGCAGTGTTCTTCCCCTTCTTGTGTATTGTGAATGGTTTCCCCTTTAAAGATGACGTTGTAACTTGCTATCCTCCAGGAGAGATGGTTTAACGATAATTCCCTTGCACTTTTGGCTTCCGACGGACAAAGGGCCGAGATGAGAAGACCACTCTCTTCAAGCACGCGTGAGGGAGGGCGAATATTAATAGTGGGGGTTATTACGGCAGGCGATCGTCATTTAAGGCTATTTTCGCCCTTGGAATGGGCTTGAAGGGGTTTTGATGTAAGTAGGATATTAAGGAAGAGGGAGAGTAACCCGATTGTTGGTAGCGATTTAACGGCTTGGAAATTGATCCCATCGTCCCAGGAGCCCTAACGCCCCTCGCAAATTCTCGTTTCAAACCCTTGATCACACTGAGGACCACCCGAAAGCGATTTTGAAGTGAAGCCTGGGGTTCAATATTATTTATCGATTTCAGTAAGTGTATGTAAAGATTCTCATCACCAGTATATTTATTTTTCTTTCAAGCATTAGGTTGGTTAGTCTTAGTCTTAGTCATAGTCTTCCATTCTTCCGTATTCGTTTGGGTGATGCAAGGTAACAAAGCCAAACAGCAGAATTTACGAAAGAAAATGGAATTATCATCGTCCGGGACACGAACCCGGAACCCCCTGATTTCCGGCCGGATCAGAGTCGTGGATCTTTTCCTTGTGGAAATGGGGCCGTTTGCCACATTTTTTAACAGCAATTACGAAAGCATTTGTAAAATAAAAAGGCCCGTATTTTTTCTTTCATCGGTCCTCATTTCATGAGTTATAAGCGACGAAAATGTGATATTTTTTAACCCTTCCGGAAAAGTGGGCGTGCGAAATACTCGTACGTCATCCACTTCGTCCAATCGCACCTGAAACTGTGACTCTCCTTCGCCCAACCACAATGGAGGATACAGAGCTAGTTCTACAAATGGAAGTGGTAAACTCTGCGTGAAGTATTTCAGAAGGCATTGCAAATTGTGAAAGACTACATGTACAATGTATATGAAACAACTTCGCTGTTCAGTTGTTTTGGGTTATTTACAGGTTGTGACAGGATCTTTGCAGGGATACCTCCCCTCCCACCTTTCCTCCTCTCCCGTTCTTCCCAAAAACAGTAAATGAGGGGAGGTGGATGACGTAGAAGTCTTTATTGTAGTTTGTTTGGTGGGCGTCACCTTTTGCGTATTTTCATTTATAATTTGAGTGAATGGCTCTGGATAGACGCAAACACTTATTTTCGACAAGGCGATTTTGATAGCGTTTCAAATATTACTTCCAATACTGATTCTTCGACTAAAGTTTAATGGAACCTTCTGAAGTAATTGTTTTATAGGTTGATGGAAGTAAAGAGAATTCTTCAATTGTTAATCATCATCAGTCAGCTATCCTGGGATTGGCTTGACGCAGCTCTCCACTCAATTTTTCCTATAGGCTAGTCTCTTCATATTTACGTATTTCTTTTCTTTCACATCCTTCATCTATTGTTCTCAGCATCTCATACAAGGTACTCCATTGCCATTCTTCTGGTCCACTTGTCCTTCAACGATTGCCCTCATCACGCAATCATGTCTCATGATCTGTCCTATTAAGTAGTCCCGTCTTCATCTTAGGGTTTTCACAAGACTTCTCTCTTCTCCCACTCTTCTTAGGACTTCCTCGTCACTTACTCGGTTGATCTGTTTAATCTTCATTATTCTTCTTTCTGTGGCACCAAATTTTGAATACTTCCACCCTTGACTAAAATTTTTGGCGGAAAGAAATAATCAATGTTTCTCTCTTTTGAAAAACTCATTTCAGTGCCCAATTTTTGGTAAATTTCTGTATGACTTGCGATGTTTTATTGAGTAAAGTAGTGGAAATGGAATCCCTACACTAAAGTGCTAAAAAAACGAGCGATTGCCTCATCAGTTTCTGCTAATATTTTTCCTTTCTTTTGCAGGTACGTCTCAACTTGTAATTCTCCATCATCCAGTCAGCTTGCTATGACCGGTGAGTTGACGTTTATATAATTTTAGTTCAGATAAACACCTCCTCGCTTAACATCAGGAGACGACTGGGAAGAAATTGCACCTTTTTTCTTCGAAGTTTTGTAATTCAAAGCATTCTTACAAACCTCTTAATTTCCCAAAGAAAAATCTGTCAAGATTTATCTTAGGTTAACCGTCCCATGTACTTGAAATTGAAGTATAAAACCATAAAACACGGTGTCTTGTATTTATAGATGGCATCTGGCAAGGTTTTACTCCTTCAACTACCGTCCATACAACACTAGGTAGGGCGTATTATCACAGTAGTCAATTGACCAAATTTAATGCTTGAACGAGAATAAAAGGCAACAATTAACCAAAGTAGATGGGATCGGTGAGGTTACCTTCATTACCCTCAAGGAGTTTTTTATCCAACCTAATCAACCAAATTTTTTATTTAATTTTACGGTATCAATAAAATAAACAGAATGATAGAGAAAAAAGCTAAAGGGAAAAATGTTTTGAGAAATTACTTCCAAATTGAATTTTGGAACTTAAACGTTGATCTTGAAAATGTATTCTACGTGCTTCCCTGAAATAAAATCAAAACATTTCCGTAATTTAGTTTTCCCGGGAGAAACTTCACGAAAACTAAATGTTTAATGCATGATGGTTTAATAAAATCTTTGCTGGTGAATTTGAATATTTGAGGGTTCGGGTTAAGAACGCAGAATCCATCGAATTAGTCTTGTGAAGGTCGTCTAGCTAAACAGAACAAATCGTTGTTGCTGACACATTAAAAAGGAAGGTACCTACTAACCGAAATCTGATATGGAGATATTCTCTGAAACATAATAAAAAATTAGGTAAAGCATCATCTTTAGTAAAATATATACGCATGAAAGTTCACAAACTGTCACTAAACTATCGTAAATTCTTATTCTAGGCTGACTAGATTCTCCATGTTTACATAGGCCTCGCATGAGATATATGGAGAAAGTTGTGAGGGATATAAAAGAGAGGAGCTAACGTCAGTGTAAAGAGGTTGGCCGATAGAAGAATCGAGTGGAGGGCTGAGTTAAACCAATCCTAGGATTGTTGACCGATGATGATGATGATGAATCTACTTACCGCTGGAACTTACCGTAGAAGTAAGGAAAGAAATCTTCATAACCTTCATATGGAGCATATTTCTTTAGTGCAGTGAGATGTGGACCTTGGAAGCAGCACAGAAGAAAAGGGTGGAAGTATTCGAAATGTGGTGCAAAAGAATGATGATGACGATAAAATGGATCGACGGAGTAACAAACGAAGTCATAAGAAGAGTGGAAGAAAATAGAAGTCTGCTGAAAACTCTAAGAAGAAGACGGGACAACATAATCGGCCATATCTTAAGACACTATGGCCTGATGAAGACAATAGTTGAAGGACAAGAGAATGGGAGGAATGGCAAAGGTAGACCTTGAGTGAGATATATGGAACAAGTGATGAAGGATGTGAAAGTGGAGAAATACGTAAATATGAAGGTTTATAGGAAATTACGTATTCGCACCAGTTGCTGACATCACAGCGTTCTTAAATTTGACAAAAGCTTTTTTTTCCATTCGGATTTTCCAGAGGCAAACATCATCATCATGATACGATAGATGGGCATATTCTGTCAAAAACCATTGCTTGTTTTCTCATAGAAGTATAAAATTTCCCATGCCCCTTAAGAAGCATGGCAAAGTTACGATACATAAAAGTAAAATTTGAAGAGTTATTATAAACTGGAGGAAGCTGATGAAATAAGGGATTCTTGCATCATGAAATGCTCTCATAATCATGAAAATTCATGCGAAATGACCTCTGTCGTCGAAGCACCTTTACAACTTAATACTATTAAAATTCATCCTAAGGGTTACGAAAAAGTGTTGTCTGAAAATTATTTGTTCATAGAGCACCTTTGCTTCATTCGATATCCTTAAAAGCATTGCATTAATGCTCTTCAGTACTACGTGCTTCGATGTGATTCTGTTATGAGTATGAATCATGTTTTATGACCACGAATGATCATAACCGGGCAGCACGGAACTCCATCGCATTTTAACGGCGCACGAGATATAAAAAGATCCGAATCAATTCCCAGTTCGTGCAGGGAGCCCTATTTTTATGAGCGTACTGCATTTTAGATGCGAAAGGCAAATGTGATTCGGGAGAGATTTTTTTTTCGCCGGTAAAATTTCACGAAATATTTAATGGAAAGCCAATGTGATTTCAGTGGCCAGTTTTCAATCATGAGCGGAATCATAGTACTTGAGTACTATAGATTAGGACTGTTATCAACGTGCACTTCCAGAATACGGTTAAATTTTTAGTGAGTCTATTTTGGAAACTTTCATTTTACCGAGAGATTCAAATCGAAACAATACAAAACAGGCTTTTATGTTTTAGCTCTGTTCATATATATTAATTTTCTACATTAAATTGCATGAATTCTGACATTTAAATATTTGCAATACAAGATAGAATTGGCCACGAATTTTGAAGCTCGTAAACTTAGTATGCACTAAGATTGGTGTTTCTGCATCATTTGCAGTTTTATCCTATTATTTTAATACTTTAAGAGGCTTCGAAAATCTCTATAAAATCTTTATTTATTTTTTAAGTATACTATTGTTAAAAGATAAGCATGGTAGTCTAGTGGGTAAAGCGCTTGGCTACTGTTTGAAGGGTCCCGGGTTCAAATCCGGGTGAAGTCTTTGGATGCCCCCAAACGAAAAATCCTCGGAGTGCGAGGTGGCCCAGAGAAAGGAACTTCCCTCCCTACCCTGAATGTGTGAAATTCACACGCCTGTGGCTTAGTCATGGGTGAGCTCTACCCTCACCTATCAAAAACCAACCTTCAGGTTGAATCACTGAGTGAGTGATGGTTAAAAATGATTTGCTTTTTGATTGAGCATTACTGTTGTGGAGACAATTGATAGCATATGATGTTTATTAGGCTTTACGAGATGCATTTTTAAAATTACAGTTGCTTAGTTATTTAAGGGAGAGGACAAACTGAGGTCATTTATGCTGTAGAAAATAGGTAGTAATATGGTAAAGGTAGGGAGTTCTCAGGGAGAATGGAGGAAGCTAGGAGAGAAACCAGGCGCCGGCATCTTAGTGGAAGGCGCCAAGGGGACTACGGTTTATCGTCCCATCCGACGGAAGGAGTACTGAACTCGCTATGATCTCCACAAGGCAGTCAAGTAGTGACCAGTATATCAATGATATATGCGCCAATGACGAGATATGAACGCTTGGGACAGTAGGCCAGTAATATAACAACCAAGTCAACCTGATCCTTTTTAAAGTTACAATTTCACGTACTGTGAATTGAGATGTTGCTACCCTGTTAGTTGCTGGAGTTAAAACACACGTTAAAACGTCCCATAATAAACGTAAAAAATAATTAATGTCCTCCATTTTATTACTTAATTTAATCTGTCTGACTTATTTATGCACGTGAAAACTTTTATTCAATAAGTATTGATTGCAACATTTGATTGATACATGTTATAATTGATGATTTGGAGTTCAAAAAAGAGAGGAAATTTTTACAACCAATTTCGACCATTTTGGAGTCCTCTGATGCCTCAACGAGGGCAATTAACGTGGCCGCATCGCTGATATATTTAACTAGTCGCTAGTATGTTCGTAACTGAACGATCTGGCCGAGGTGATATCTCCATCCGTCCGCCCGAATTTGCCTCCCATTTTTATCTCTCGTGCAGTTTAGATGCGACCGCATTCAGCATCGGTCGGGCCGTTCCGTCGGTTTTCGGCCGATCAAATGACGATAAATATTGAAGCGAATGCGAAGCGCTCATTCCGCTCCGGTGGATTTTGAGGGGAGATTTCCATTTGCGTCGAGTTATAGCGGCGGACCATCGTCCGTGAATAGCCCAAGTGTGCAATCAGGGAGATATGAATGCTTTCCCGCACTTCCCGTTAGTACCGTCGATGAGGAGAACCTGAATAGTTCATTTGGGTTGTTAACTGCATCGAAATATCTTAAACCGTTGAAAATTACCTCCATATTCCTTGGCATATGCCAGGTAAAATTTGCCTGATATTCTGTTGCTCACCGATTGCTCCCTGGCAGTGATATTTGAAGAGTTGACAATTAATTGCAATTAGTATCGGAGTTGTTCTCATTATTGTTCGGTTTAATAGTTTAAGTTCGGTGTTTTCATCATTAAATTAGCATCTTTGTTCACCTACAATGTACTCGTCAAGGGTGAGCATATTGTACGTGGCTATTCCCAATCATTTGACGAAGGACTTTTCGAAACCCTTCAACTTGTGCGGATTAACGTTGCTAACAATTGAATGTTACAGCAATGCGCAACAATGAATTGCAATTAGATTTGAAGTATTATCACTAGCATTCGGTTAAATAGTGTACAGTACGGGCTGAGATGCATGAGTATTGGGTGCTTTTTATTACATTAGCATCATTGTTCGCCAACAATATACTCGTCGAGGGCGGACAAATTGTCTGTGGCTATTCCTCATTATTTGGCTGTTTTTCGAAACGCTCCAATAAGGATTGATACTTGTGCGGATAAACATTGATGACAATTGCATTGTAACAACAATGCACAACAGTGAAATGGTATAATGTTTTAAGTATTCTCATTGGTGTTTGGATTAATAACGTATGGTACGGCCTGTGATGGATGAATATTGAGACATAGTATTGGGTGCTTTTCATTATATTGGAATCATTATTCGTCCTCCATACGCTGCCAAAAGGAATGATACTTGTTTGGTTCGCTCGCTGACAATTGAATTTTGCAGCGTTGCAGTGTGTCTTATGTCAAGGCTCACACCTCGCCAAAACATCACGGTTTCTGTCTCCTGATTTCCAGCCAATAGTCTGTCCAACAGGAATTTCGAGTAGCTTGGTTTCTGGAGGAGGAAATCGTTAGGTCACAGCACGGCATTTTTATCACGGATTTTATCACGGGTTCGTGCAACAGCGTAGTCCTGAAGATGAATTACCATTTCATCTACAGTCTGCAGAAGGCTATCTTTGGAAATGATGAATTCAGTATGTGAAGAAGGGAGTTCACTTTGAGGTTCTTTCTTATCACGCTGTTGCGGAGAAACCATGGAGTTCCTATGATTTTCCGCATAGTTTTGTTCTCATAGGATTGCAACTTTTATTAAGGATGCTCCACCGGTTAATGAAGTAGATGTCATTTCCGTGAATATTTCAGGACACATAATGTTTTGGCCTCTCTATCGATTGGAAATAAAATAATAAGACCTTTTCACCATATATTTGAAGAAAAATGACGTTGAAAATCAGCAATTTTATACGTGGCTATACGGCAGAGCATGGCTCTTGCAGTAAAATTTGCAGATTAATAACGCCAAGAGAAATGACGTTTCGACGAAAAACTAACATAAGATGCGCACTGTTATGTAGAATTTAGCATTGTAAAAGTACTGGCCTTACCACACTTGCCTAATTTATATTTATAAATGTTTGCTCGAAAAAAAGCAGAAAAGCTTTAGTTACATGAAAGTGACGCTACAGTATGTTGTGTTCATTGCTAACGATACTTGTGACTGAACGTCCTTACAAGCCTAATTACTAACTTAATTAAAGAATATACCGTATCACGGTCCTTTTTATATTTTTTATGTAATTTAAATATTTCATTGGTTATTGATATGGTGTAATTAATACCAATACTTCCACATGGTAGCAGCGTCATTGTTCCCAAACAATTTTCAAAAATATAAAAATTAATGAATTTTAAAACAAAAAATAGTATTTGCAAGAGAATACTTTAAAACTAAGTAAGAAAATATTTAACCTTTATTAGAATACGTATTAGCGGGAATGAGCATGTATTCTGACTTTGGAAATTAAACGTGGCAGCAAGACGCCACTCATGTTTCGAAGACAAAATGAGTTAAAAGAGCTTTTAAAAAATAGGTTGCAACCAGAACACGCTATGTAATAGCACACTCATACAATTGTTGTGTATGCGTTATCACCTTATAGATGATTTTCCATATAGGTGTTTTTCTGGATCGGTATATATTCATTAAATAACATAGCTCTTTCACGGGATTTTGAATCGCGGAGTCTCGTTGGAACCTCCTTAAGTGAGTCTTGGATGCATTAACCAAGATCGGGGAGGCAAAAGACAAAGTGTGGTCGAGTTATACTGCTGTAAGGTGGATTTTGGTACGAAGAGATAGGCAGGGTTTAGCTTGAAGTAGGGGAGGAAGGACAGTGCTTGCCTCAGTTGATTTCCATATCGTTTTTCTCACTTGGAATGCCCAGATGAGTTGACACCAGACATCTACGCAGCATAGTGGTGACCAGTGTACTGATAAAAATCACCTCGATCTTCGCCGGGATTCAAACTGAAGCCCTAGAGTTGGAAGCATTTTGTCACCACACCAAGTTAATCGTTACATATTTATTTTCACGAAAAATAGGATAACACAAGTTTGATATGTGTGCAGTAATAGGATAAGTAAATGTAATTTTGGTTGTTCAGCTAGCACTGCATCTGAATAGAAGGATCTCAACAATGCCATAGCAGGTTAAGTGTAGTTGAGAAAAGAAAATGACTTTGTAATTTTCCACACAACTTTTAATGAACTTACCGGTTTCAACACAATCTTGTCACTTATATGTAGATAATATGATGGGACTTCAATGCACGCTAAACCTCCTTATGCACTGGCCTCCGGAGAAACTTGAGCCCACAAGTTTTACCTGTCCATAATAAAGGGTATAAACTTGATGTCTTGGCGAAATTTAAAATTGTTTAACGACGGGGTTAACCACATATGTCCTTTTAAATCTTTTGGCAGATTTTAAATGTACCTCGCTGACCTCATGTTCTTGTACACCCCATTATTCGCCACAGCCCAATATTTGACCTAATCTTTTGTATAGATTTCTCCTATTTCCTATGATGTGTCTCCATGCCCCACTTTCCTCCCCATATTAACCTCCAAACTTTTTCCACCTGATTGTTCCTTCAAATTACTTCCCCCTTCCTAAACCAACTTAACCCCCCCCCCCCAGTCAGGTGCACTATTTAAGACCTCCCCAATGCTCAGTCATTTTAGTCCCTTGATAACGAAAACCATTAGGGTCATTAAAAATGTGTGAAAAATTACAAATTTTTGTCCTTATCCTCAAGTAAAGAAAAATTCCACAAAGTAAATACTGAGGCTGTTTCTAAATTAAGGCTAGGTCTTTGATTCAAAATGTCCTTTTTTCCTCGTACAATTAGCGTTATGAATAACGGTAAATATATCCAGTACGAATGTAGCAATGGATAACATTGGTAGCTGCATGTTGGTATAAGGACTTGAAGCTAACGCAACTAACAGCATGTTTTTGCAAGTTTGTATAGCTATTTTTATCTTTTTTTTAAATGCTGTAGTTTAGAAGAGTTTAAAAATACTAATCCTTTTTTATGCATGATATGTAGTGCATGTTTGGTGAGAGTTCACCCCCTGCCACAAACCTTTATGGTGGCTTGCAGGGTATAAAGTAGGTGTAGATGTAGATATAGGTTACCTGTGCTCCACAATGCGTGATATAAAAACTAACATAGTTAATAAAAGCGTTCAACTCCTGTAATGGAAGTATAATAATTATGTATAAGTATAATATTAATATATTTCTTCAAAGCTACTCATCGCTTTAGCCGAAGTGCCTGCTATTTGAACTCATATATTTACAAGTTTCTCGGATCACATAATATTGTGGTATCCGGCCCCAAGTACTATTGTAGTGTGTGGTAATGATATAGCCACTTCTACACTATTCGGAGCTCGATTTTATGGTAATGAATAGGTGTAGGTTATGAAACTAATTCGATAATTGTGGTGGGAAGCTGTTTCTGAGTGCCCTAATTTCGCTAAACGACCGATTGCATTATTCATTGGCACTCAAAATATCACCGCTGGTCTGTTCAAGTAACTACTGTTCAATTACGCCGCTCACAGCAATACGTAATACACCGTGAGTTCGGCTTGCGTAATGGCGGCTCTCTTGCTTCGCTACACTATTTGTATAAACTTAGTGATGAAATATCATCGGTTCAAATTTCTTTATTTTATTTTCAAATTCCTACTAAAATGCTCTAATGCTAAAAAAGACGAACTATTCATCGTCCTACGACTGATAGTATGTAAAATACTCACCACAAATGTATACTCAATCTTTATTAACTCGTTCTCTTACCCATTAATTGCTATTACTAGGTCTCAATTACTACATGCAAGTACGTGAAGTCTATAATGTATAGTAGATAAACTTTTCCAGTTTAAATACGCTATGTTATTCATTGTTCAACGGCTGATAGTATGCACGGAAAACAATTGTTTGACAGATACAACCGAATATGTTTGATGGAACACTTTTCGATTAAAATTATAACATTTTCATGAGAATAACAATGATATAGATAAAATTTATCGAACGATTTTGTACCCGATTATTAAAAGTTTCGGTAGTTAAGCATTGGCTCGAAAACACGAATCATTTCGGCTAAAGTTACTGAATTGGTTCGATAACCATAAGAGTTTGATTATATTTACCAAGGTTTCGGTATATTCCAAGACCCGACTTAGCGTTTGATTAAAAACATTTGACTCGTCGAGATTCTGTTCAATAGATTTTATTTCTTGCATGATAGTCATGCTGTTCACAGAAATTCGTCTATTGTTGAATTGTTTATAGAAACGGAACCGTGCGCTTTAGAAATACTGCTCTGCAGTACGGGTTAACAATATCAGTGACTGTCCAATACATTTAGTTGGAACTAGACTCTTTGCGAGAGCATGAAATAAAATTGGTATCGTATCCTTTGCGATTGATATTCGGGCCAACTATTTCTTATCCAATTAAAATTAAATGCGTCATCTTGTTGAGTGTATAATATTCGATATATCAGATTCATGTCTTGCAGTCTACTCTGTGAACCACCTGTATGTGTTGAGTGTTTGTTCGGAGTCTACAAAGTTGTGAACGATGGAAGATTAGCCGTGAAGCCTGCTAAAGTCCTGAGGTTCCCTGGACTTGGCGGAGTCTTTCTTCGGTCATTAAGGAGGTTGATCAGAAAAGTGAAAGTCATGTCATTTTTTTATATTTTCAGCACTTATAGAACTAAAGTTCCTCTGTATAATAAAGTAAAGATAATTATACCAACCCATACTCCTTTTTGCACAAATTGCATTCGAAATTACATACGATTAACGGCGAGAATGACCATCACATGGGAATATAACGCTTAAAAATACCATAGTGACATGTCATTTTGGCAAAAAACTGATATTTTATGCATAATTTCACAAGAAATAAAATGACATGAAAAGAAAGTCATCAACCTACCGTATTTTACGCTAAATCCACCAATTTCTACGCTTATAGCAGACGAAATGCGTTAGTTGTCTTCAAGTGGCGCTACGGTCGCTCTAGCCAAAGTGCATGACGTATGAATAATATCATTACTAATGAGATATTAAAGCATATTTCAGAAAAATATTATAACATAATGTTTGATAGTAATATTCTCGTGATATAAATTAGTAAATTCATTAAGTACATGAATTTATTTCTTTAAAGTAAATTCTGAATTGACTCCATAGTCGAGCTGTTTAAAATTATCATAAAAAAGAAATCCTTCGATTTAACATCGTATTTCTTGTGATACTTATGACATTCAATAGCTTAGGTATTTTTCTTTGTGAAGTAAGGATCACTTAGCAGGCATATACTCGTTCGTACTAAGATTCCTCAGACAACTTGACTCAAGCTGTCGCAAGCCAACCTCCTTAAAACAGCCTTGGTATCTTGTGTTATAATAATTTCATAACATTTAATAGCCATTCACTGCTTCAAATTTGATGTGTAAACATTAAATGTTTTTGATTAGTTAAGATATTAATTAGGTGTGATATATCGCGATGAATATTCAGTTCGATAAATTTATCCGTATCACCTTTCTTGACTATCAAATAGTTTGGTAAAATAAACGAAAAAGGCTATATTGTGCTCGATAAATTTAATCATACCCTCCCGAATACCGAACAAATTTGGTAAAATCGTAACCGTTGATGAATAGTTTTTCTTTATAAATTTAATCACACTTTTGATAATGTTCTCCAATCTCTTAGCAAACACTCTTGACAGAAATAGCTGCGCAATTCAGTGTTCAATATGAACTGAACTTTTTGATAAAAATTCGCAAAATATAATAAAATCTTGCAAAATTTATTTCCAGTGTAATGCTCATTATAAAGGTGTACGTAACCTTCATTAACTCGCTCTTTTAACCATTAAATATATTAATATATCTCAATTACCCTATGTGAGTACGTGAAGTCTATAATGTATAGCAGTTAAGCGTTTGCTATTTTAACTTCACTATGTCACTTCGCAGGTTGAATTCATGTCATGTGACATTTTATTAGTCATTCCATTAATATTTTCGCTCCCTGCATTTTTAAAGTCTAGCTATGGAAAATGTTTTTTCACATATTGAACTATGTATTTTTTCTGTTCGCTGTAAATGGATGGGAAAAAATCCCATCCAGAAATATTCTATTGGACGGGTGAAATTCGTTCCGGCGACCAGACACGATTATTGACGAGTTGATGTCGTCATCTCTGCCCTACATCATGGGTAGTACGGCAAGTCAACCGTTTAAAATGTACGCTGCAATCGAATGAAATTCACTGGCGATATTGGTTTAAGGTAAAAGGATTATGGAGATCTACCTATTTCCATAATGAGTGCCCGCAGAGAAAATCTTTTGCAGAGTCTTCAACAATTAAACGTTATTATATTTCGTGAATAAATTCATTTCCACCAACCTACATTTTCAGGCTATTCCTGTCTAGCCGTAGTTATATATTTATCGCAAGCTCAGATAAGAGGCACGGCACCAATTAATACTTTTTAGGATAATGGTTTACCTTTGAAGTCTAAAGCGTAAAATTTCTAATGATGTACATCTTGGAAAATTTTATTTGATTTTCCATAGTTAGGTATATGTGAACCAATGAGTGAGACTTTTCAAAATTTCTTCCTGCTGTTTCCCAATATGGCGGCGCTACAAACAGTCACCTCTTGGGTTTCAACCACTGTATAAATGTGATTTTTTTTCATTTTTCCAAAATGTTTTTAGCGTGAGTAAAGTGTCATATTGCCAGGTCATATTGAGAAAATTTCATCTAAATACGATGATATTAATTGGTAAAAAAATGTTTTTGAAAAGTTTTGGTTCACATTTACTCCATAAGTATATTATAACTTGCTCTCTTCGACATTATTTTATATTTAGACTTGCTCTCTAGCATTTGTTTTGTTCCAATACTCGTTATTATCCTTCTATGCTGTTTTTTGTTTTCTCCCACGCATGTTTGTCGGTTAACGTAAGTCCTGTCAAGTGGTCATTTTTTGAATCCATAATAATCTACCTCTTTAGCCCTGTCTTTAGCCGTGTGCTTCTAGCGCCAAGCATACTACAATGCTTGCTTGCCAGTGGAGGGGGGTACCGCCGGAAGTACGTCCGAACG
Organism: Platycnemis pennipes; assembly: GCA_933228895.1. Lineage (NCBI taxonomy): Eukaryota > Metazoa > Arthropoda > Insecta > Odonata > Platycnemididae > Platycnemis > Platycnemis pennipes. The sequence goes on along the minus strand of OW121855.1, from coordinate 111,924,229 downwards.
CGAAGCACTCTGGGGGAAGCATGCTACGAAGCCGAAGCACAGAAGCACGCTTCCATGTAGGATTCGAAGCATTGTTGACTAGAATAACAAAAGATGGCGGAGCCGTTGGCTACTTTTAAATGTGTGTAGCATCTATTTTTTTTACTTCTTATAATACATTTGCGTAATTATTAATATAAATATCAATGAAAAGGTTAATAGACATATAATCGCTCTTTTTCTTCCGATCTAAACATTTGATAGATGTTGCCCTCTATCGTGTTTCACTATACCTAGTGGTTTTTTACGTTGCTGCTACTGTTTAACGTCGCTCCTTACAGTAGACCGTCCGAATATGAAGTATTCTTTCCCAAACATGCTTCATTGTACGTCAGCAATACGTCATCTCCAAGAATGCTTTGCCGAAGCATACTTGATATTCGGATACGGCTCTTGTCTTTGCATTTTTATATGGTATAGTAACCGTTATTCTTGACGTCAACCTATATTTTTTGAGCTGAAAATAGAGAAAAATACGAGCTTTTATTTGAAGTTCTACCGACTGTAGTGATGCCCTCACTTACGCTAAGACCACGAAATTAACCGCAATTAATTCAAATGCAAGCCGTAGCCATATTTATCCAGGCATGTTCGATGATCTATTCATAAAAAAAACTCATGGAAAGCAAAATTTGGCGGCATAACACCTTCTTTTCCATCTTCTGTTGCAATGATGTGGGAGGTCTGCGAGACACATACCCCTGCCAGACACCTTTTTGGTGGCTCGCAGGGTATTATGTAGATACCTAGTGTATAAACTCCCGGACCAACGGCAGGGCAAAATTTGAGCTCCTTAAGGAGGCTCCACCGAATTATGAAGTAGATGTCATTTTTGTGCAAAAATTTCAGGACACATCATTTATTGGCCCTTCTATCGATTGGCAATAAAATAATGAGGCATTTAAAAAATTTAGTTGAAGAAAAAAGTCGTTGGAAACCACTGTTTTATACATGGTTATTCGGCAAATCGTGGCTTTTGTAGTAAAATTTACAGATTGATAATGTAAAGATAAATGTCGTTTTGATGAAAAACTAATATAAGATGCGCAATTTTATGTGGAATTCAGCATTGAGAAAAATTTCTCGCCTTACTACACTTGTTTCATTGATATTAATAAATGTCTGCTCGAAAAAATGTAAAAAAGCCTAAGTTGCATGAAAGTGGCGCTGCAGTATGTTGTTATCATTGGTAACGGTACTTGTGACTGAACGTGTGAACAAGCCTTTTTACTAAATTAATTAAGGAATATATATTACCAAGGTCCTTCTTATATTTTTATGTGATTTAAATATTTCATTGGTTATTGATATGGTGTAATTAATACCAATGCTTCCAAATTGTAGCAGCGTCATTGTTGCCAAACAGTTTTTTGAATATCAATATTAATTAAATTCAAAACAAGGAGTTGAATTTGTAAGGGAATAGTTTAAAACTAATTAAGAAAATATTTAACCTATTTTAGAATATCTATTAGCGGGACTGTGTATTTGAGAATAGTGAAATTTCACAATGAAATTGAAACAAAATTGAGTGCCTTACCAGTAGTTCACAAGTATTTACTAATCAAAGATCTTGGGAAGTTTTGAGTGAGAAAAGGGAAATAAGACTAAAAGAACTAAAAGTAACTCCTGTTCGCGATACTCTGGGTTGTACGCTAGGGTGTGCAAAAGTCACTGTAGATAAGAAATGTTGCAGTAACTACAATAAAGAATATAATTTCATTTTGTGTACCTGATCACTTATGAAAAATTTCACACACTGACTGAGGGAAAATTAGAGATAGTCAGCTACCTAATTTGAAATTAAAATATACCCTCAGTTTTGACACTAAACAAGCCACAGTAGCTAGTTACTTTCCGCGAAAATATATGTATGTTGAACCATCATACATCTGAATTTGATTATAATTCCGATAATATTTTAAATAAAAAAAATAAGCCATTGAGCGTACAACTTCACAAAAATCCTGCACCTCACGACATATACCGATGGTAGGTTTTATTGATACAAGTAAAACCTAAAAAACTAACGCATTAGCCTAAATAGCTGCTTTAGGCTGCATAAAAGTTGGTGCAGACGCATCATAAGCAGTAGCGATATGGATATATCGCGCATCTCGCGACTGTCATAGCAGTCAACTGCTGAAAATCTGGATATGAAAATCCTCAGCTATTCATCATTTCTGAAGAGGTGATACGGATTTGAAACCTTACAAGTCATTCCGCCATTTGGAAAAAGTTAAAGGAGTTGAAAGTTGAAAAAAAGGGTAATAAAAAGAAGTATCAACTCAAAATCAATTTATTACTATCTGCGGCATTGTGTCAACTCACAGAGAAATTGGAATCGATTTATTTCTTTGACTTCACCATTAGTTTTCATTTATTTTCTAATGATGATGGAAGCGTAAGCCATGGGGCCACTTCTCTCAAAATACCTGACGAAAAATATTACGAACGAGTTTGATGAGAAAAAAATAATTGTTTCTCTCCAAATAATTGGAATGGAAGCCCCTTGTTTTATCCATAGGTCATGAATTAAAGTAATTCAATTGCATAACATTTTATTCATGCAAAGCGCATTAAAGAGAGAGAGAGAGAGTGAGAGAGATATTAAATAAAAGTTCGAATGACCGAAGTGTTAGATGAAATTCGCTGATGACACGGACGTAATCGATCCTTTTGATGTCGACGCGGTATTGAATTACCTATCGATTGCACCGGCCCAAGTTCAGAGAGAGTAGTTTAATCGACGATGAGCAGATGAATATTTCATTGGCTTTTCCTTGTGATGACGTTGATGCGCTGAAAAAGTCTTTAGAATTGGTCGGGGCGTTTTGCGAAATTGAAACCGACCGATAGGCCTTCGCAACCTCGAAACTGAAGAACGACCAGTATTTCAAATAAGAATAAAATGATTTAGGTGAATATTATTGGTGTTCAGACAATATATAATTATCATATGCAACTATAGCCTTTCGTATTGCATAGCTCTCTAACGGGATTTTGATGCGCAGAGTCATGGCGGAACCTCCTTCAGGAGGTTCCACCGTGACTCCGCTATGTTATTTAATGAATAAATACCGATCCAGAAAAACACCAATATGGAAAATCATCTATAGGATAACGCATGCACAATAATTCTATGAGTATGCTATTTTATAGGCGTTGTAGTTGCATTCTATTTTTTACAAGCTCTTTTAACTCATTTTGACTTTGAAACATGACTGAAGTGTTGCTGCCACGTTTAATTTACAAAGTGAGAATACATGCTCAATCCCTCTAATACGCATTCTAAAATAGGCCAAATATTTTCTTACTTAGTTTTAAACTATTCCCTTGCAAATAAAACTCTTTGTTTTGAATTTTATTAATAGTCCTATTTTTGAAAATTGTTTGGCAATAATGACGCCGCTAACATTTGGAAACATTGGTATTTATTACGCCATATCAATATCCAATGAAATACTTAAATTACATAAAAAATATAAGATGGACCTTGGTAAGGTATATTCCTAAATTAAGTTAGTAAATACGCTTGTAAGCATGATCCGTCACAAGTGCTGTTGCCAATGGTAACAACATGCTGTAGCGCCACTTTCACGTTCCTATGGCTTTTCTGCTTTTTTTCGAGCCAACATTTATTAATATCAATTAAACAAGTATGTTAAGGCGTGCTTTTTTTCACAATGCTAAATTATACTTAAAATTGCGCATCTTACATTAGTTTTTCGTCAAAACGACATTTCTCTTTACATTATAAATCTGCTAATTTTACTGCAAGAGCCATGCTCTGCCGTATAGCCACGTATAAAATATCTGATTTTCAACGTCTTTTTTCTTCAAATATACTATGGAAAGTCAGATTATTTTATTTCCAATCGAAAGAAAGGCCAAAAATTGATGTGTCCTGAAATTTTCACAAAAATGTCATCGACTTCATAATTCGGTGGAGCCACCTTAACAGAGAGCAGTGAAAAATGAATCTCTTGGACTAAAGGGTGTATAGGGGAAAAGTCGGAAATAACTTTCAAGGCACTTCCGGAGTCCGTAGGGTAGACCGGGGCATGTTTACACAGTTTTTTATTTATATTTTTCTTATTTTTTGCATTGCAGTTATTAAATTGTTTTCCGCACTGAATTATTACTTGATAATAGGGAATATGCATGAAATTTGTGTCTCAAAGATTAATGATGTACTTGATGCGAAATTGTTTCACCAATTGAAATATATAAGCCAGATTTTTCTACGCCCACCACAAATATTATTAAATGAATTTAAAATGTTCTCGGAAATTGACGAAAGTCACGTGGCCTAAAACGCCTTCTGACGTCACTGCACGGTATAGGTTCCATATTGCTACGGAGATAGACATTTATTTTTAACAGAAAACGAAGTGAATATATTGTTTTGAGTTTTTTAGCCGTTTCTCGAACGAAACGATGACCGGAGAAATGCTTAAAAAAAGCACATTCCGACAATTTCCTTTGTTTGACTCCTTTATGGCGGCCTTCTTCTTAAAAAACCAGCGATTGCATAGGCGTAGTAGAAATTCATGGGCACTGAACAGGCATTATTTAATTAATGGACGCTTTGCTCGTTACAATCCATACTGCGTAAATAAAAATTCGAAATACAATCTTTTATTGCATTAAACAAATGAGATAAATACATACGTTTTCGCCAAGTATTTATTTAACAACTTACCTCCACGCATAAACAGATAAACAACGCCCATAGCGATACCGTGCTGTGACGTCATGCGATGACGTCGGGTTTTTAAGCTTCCGAAAAAGTACAATTTTCAAAGAGTAATATCATTGTAACACAATTAAATTCTTCAGCTAAATTTTCTGCAAGCACATTTCAGCTAATAAACTTCACATTCAAAGAGTTATAAAAAATAGTGCATGTTCCCCATTAACCTCCATTTTATTTATTTATTTATTTATTTATTTAAAGCATTATTCACATACAGCAGTAGCGCCAATTTACAGTGAAACATTTAACAATGAACATGAAAGAGGACAAAAATACAATAACAACATAAAGATCAACAACGCTGAGCCCAACTTGGATAGGGGAAATATTTAATTTGTTGACAGGTGGGACATAGCTTGGGTGGTGAAAAGGTCACATGATAAATAAAAAGGATCGACGGTGTGAGGGAGTGAATTAAGAAGGGAGGAGAGGCGAAATAACGGTGAGCGCTGAGTGAGAGATATCCTGGGAGTAGGCAGGTGGAGTAGTGAATGCGTGCGGGTGGATCGAGTTGGTATCCTAAAGTTGAAGAGAGAAAGCAGTTCGTGGCAGTCAATGACCGAGTTAAGGGTATTGTGGAGGAGTTTTAAATCAGTTTTAAGTCTATGGTTTTGGAGAGTAGAAATGGAAAGAGAAGACAGAATAGCATTTGAGGACATATTGCGGAAATGTGGGACTCTGTGTTTGACTATTTTGGCAAAGAAATGGGGGATGCAATCAAGGGATTTTAGATTAGTCGGGGCTGATATGGACCATATAGGGGAGCAATATGAAACTACGGGAAGAACGATTGTTGAGAAGTAGGAATGGAGTGCTCTGGGATCTTTTATTTCTGTGAAGCGGTAAAGAAGGCCTAATAGGGACATTGCCTTACTTTTTACAGTCTGAATGTGGTCGGAGTAATTTAGTTTTTGGTCGGTTTTAACACCTAGGTCTTTCATAGTAGTCACTCTGTTTAAGGGAGTTGAATTAATGGTGTAATTGAAATTCAGGGGTTTTGTTTTGAGAGCAAGAGTCATGATGCTGCATTTTCCAGGGTTTAGGTTAAGTTTCCAGGTATCACACCACAGGGAGGTTTGATTTAAGGCAAGTTGAAGATTAATACAGTCAGAAGTGTTATTAATTTGCTTGTAAAGCTTGCAATCATCAGCATAGAGAAGGGTATGGACTTGAGAGGAGTGGAGTTGAGAAGGAAGATCATTTATGAATAAATTGAAAAGATATGGTCCAAGGACACTGCCCTGGGGAACTCCAGACGTCACAGGAGACCAAGAGGAGGAAGCACCTGCGAGTATTACACGCTGGGTTCTGTTGGAGAGAAAGCTAGAAAGAAGGCTGAGGAATATACCATGTATGCCAAATTGTTGGCTGAGTTTATGAAGGAGGAGTTGATGATGGAGGGTGTCAAAGGCCTTGGAGAAGTCAAGGTAAATGGCATCAAGTTGAGTTGACTTATCTATTGCACTGACGGCATGGTGTTGGAAGACAGCAAGATTGGTTAAGCATGATCTTCCTGGGAGGAAACCATGCTGCTGAGAAGATAAAAAAGGAGAGGTGAAATAGTAAATCCTGTTCAGAATAATACGCTCACAAACGGAAGAAAGGATCGGAAGCAATGAGATGGGGCGATAGTTTGAAACATCATTCTTGGGACCTGTTTTATGTATCGGAGTAACGTTGGCGCACTTCCATTGAGGAGGGAAGGTTCCTAGGGAAAAACAGCGATTAAATAAGATGGTTAAAGGTTGTGAGAGAGATGAAGCACAGTTGCGAATGAATTTAGGGTTGAGACCATCAGGGCCAGGTGAGCGGTGGAGGGGTATCTTGCAGAGATATTGAAAAACCTCCCGGGAGTCCGTCTGTATGTGGGATAGGCAATGATTTGAATTAGGAAGGAGGGAATGGACAGGGGTTATTTTATGGTTGGAAGTAGGCTGTAGGCAATCGGAAAAGAATTTTAAAAAGAGGTTAGGTCTCGCCGATCCAGCGGCATTTTTGGTGCCATAGGAGACTGCTTCAGGAATTTGAGGACGATTACGGCGTTGATTTATAAAGGACCAGAATTTTTTGGGGGAGGAGGAGATAGCAGAAGAGACAGTCTGAGCGTAGTTTTCATAGTCACGACGAATGAGGAATTTGGAATGTCTGCGCAGATCAGCGTAAGATCGGCGAGTTTCCTCGTTTGGGACGGTCTTTTGGAGATACCAGGCGCGATTTTTGTTTCCAAGAACATGTATTGTCTCCGGTTTAAACCATGAGGGGAAATTTTTTCTCTTGGGCTTAACTAGAGGCACCAAGTCTTTTATGATGGCCTCGAGGACAGCATGGAGAAAGTCCACTCCTTCCTCAGGGGATAATGTGGATAGGACACTCCAGGGAATAAGGTCGAGGGAGCGGTTGACGTCCTCCCAGCAAACCTTCGACCAGGCATGAAAGGGTTTGGGTGGAGTGGGGGGAGCCCCGTGGCGCTTCCACGAGCCACGGAAGAAGAAAAGAGCATCAATGGACTGGTGGTCGGATTCGAAAATATTTCGGCCGGGGGTGATCGCCTCGGGCGTAGCGGTCGAGAGGAGGTAGTCCAGGGTTGCCGTATCTCGGGTGCTATGGGTGCTATGGCTATTTTGAAACCTATCAAGAGCCTCATACTATCATACTTTTTTGTGTACTTAAAATTTTATTGAGTGAAGTCACCTGTGTGGTGGGTCAACAAATTATAGTTCCTTAAATTTTCACAAAGAAATGGCATGTTGGTGAAGGAAGCACTCGCGATGGACGAACTCACGTTGACGCTGGTACCCTTCGCAGACCTGAAGGCTATAGTTAGAAAGGTAGTGCTAGGGCAGTGGGAGTTGCAGCGTGGCCCACGTCCGTCAGGAAGATTCGCCGAGAGGAAGTCGTCATCACGAGACTAAGGATAGGGCTCTGCCCTTGGTCTCACTCCTTTCTCTTTGCAGAGGAGAAAATGCCGCTGCGTTGTGATGACTGCGGCTGTCTTTTCAGCATACGATATATCTTGACGGAGTGTGACAGGTACCGGAGTGATCGTAATCGGCTAGGAATTGTGGGTGACCTAGGTGATGACTCCCAATGTTCTCAGCCATGTGATATCATTCATTAAAAAACTGGCATTATGACGAAAATATAAACCGTTTTATTGCCCATGAACGCAATTTATCCGTGTGATGACGGGCGATTGAAAATGTATTAACCCCCAGGCATTAACATTTTAAATGGAAAAATAACCTAACGTGTAGAGGTGCGAAATGAACCTGTCATCGGTTCACCCAACAAAGTGAACTACTACTTCTACCCCAGCAAATTGAATTCTATGTCGCGGTAAGAATCGGAATAATTCGATTTCGGTACTATTTTACTTCATGATAGCTTTTCACTTGATTTTTTTTTGGGAATCAAGTACCAAGGGTTGTTTACTGCAATGCTTATGGAAGGGTGGAGGTAAAAAATTATAAATCTGTCAGTGGATTGTGAAGGAATAAACGGGCAATATTTAATAGAGCATGGGTTTTTATTCATCTGAGAGATGGATATTTGGGGAGAAAGTTGATAAAATATATATTTAGATTTAGAGGCGTGGGTGTGGTGAAGAAAGAAGGAAGTGCGATGGACAAGAAGGTGGACGGGTGAGGAGATGTTTGACATGGTCGTAGAGAAAAGAAGATAAGGCGTCAGACTTCACCCGTACGCCCTGAGCTCAAATGAAGACTTAGAAAATAACATTTTTTTCTTTGTCTATAAAGATTTTTTTATATGCCGAACAATACGAAAAGACAATGACAATTTTAAAATGACTGTGCGGAAATTTTATCCTACAAACCAAAATGTTGAGCGAAAATTGTGAATGTTTTGTATGGAAAAAACAAGGTAGGATGTAATTGAAAGTTAATAACTGGGCAGCAAGGAGGATAAAGAAGAAAAGAATATGTATGAGGTCACTAACCCTGGAGTGTAGATCATGTGGATCCATTAAAACATAAAAAATTATTCTTGGTGGAGGATGGAAAATCAGCGGTTATTCCAAGTTCATATAAAAAAAGGTCCAAGTCATCAAATATGTTTCATATGTTGCATGTGTCCAAGTCATCAAATATGCCGTTAAAATAAAATATTGCAATATACATTTATTTGTTCATTATGGTCGTTTTTCTTATCATCATAGTTTCATCAACCGTTGTGGTGACGAACGAAAGAACGTTGATTCTGAATGACCCTAACAACGAGTTATAATTATAGCTCATATAACTTTTGGATGAAAGGCTTTTCGTCCAAGCCAAGTCTTTCTTTCCAAGCATGATCTCGATCTACTCCGTATACGGCCTGTGATATCGGTGGGGTAATTAAAAGCTTTGTAATTTTTGTCCCGTTCATGAGGAATAGAAAATATGTATTCATGTTAGAATACCATCAAAATAAAATTAACTCCAAAGAAAATCAAGTTCAAGGCATCAAGCGTTTCTTTGTGGAAGGACAGCATCACTGACTGTCTAGAGTAAACTTTGTTACTTATACTATCTCTTATCCTTACAGTATTGCAGCTAGTTTTGTCTTAGTGGCATAATCAAGTGCATTCATTCTTGATAATTATAACCCAGAGGAAATGTTGCAGGTTAGATAGAAAATTGTATGAATGAAAATATCAACAAAATGAAGTGGATAAGAAAAACTTATGAAAATCCCTGTTTCATTGGGTATTCCAGTTGAATTTGAAGCTAATTTTTTGCCCGTTGGGATAGATTCTTCATATGTGAGGAATATAAAATTTGTTATGATAAAAAATTACAATATACATATATTATTTTGCTAGAGACCTATGAGTCTTTCTTTCAAACAGAAGTTGAGAAACATCATTGTAAGAAAGAGGTAAAGAAATGTGAGTTTTTCTTTAGACGAATTTTTCTACTTGATAATTGCATTTTTCTGGTGTGATAACTGTGGTATTTTTTTCAAATTGTATCCAGAGAAATTCGCATCAGGGCTTAAAAACATATATTATCTTGGGCAGACTTGGGCTAGAAAAAAGTGACGCCAATCTTTGATGCCGCATCTCCGTAATTTGGTAACTACTAAGGGCAAAGTTCATCATTCCTGGGATGGAAGATGATCTGTTTGGAGTCGTCCAGTATTCATTGTCCGTCTCTTGCATGTTGAGTGAAATATCATGAGCATCTTCTTATCGCATCTGTAGCCGACGGCTTCCTCAAATGGAATTCGCAATTGGATGTCCGCCTCAGGTTGCTCCTTCTGTATCATTTATTCCGTCTTCTTCCATTCTCTTTCTCTAACCTTTATCCTTTCATCGCCTCCCCTCTCTCTTCACTCCCTCCTCCTCCCACCACACTCTCCGGGTCTTTTTTTAGAGACATCGACACGTGCTCGGCCTTTTATTATCCGGGGGCCGATATCGATTTTATACTTTCTCAATGGAGATGTCGCTAGTTTTAATCGTGATATGTCATACTTGTCAATTGGCGGATTGCTATGAATTCCGTCATATTCTAGACCTCTGTTTCAACCGAGGAGGTTAGGATGGACTGGAGATGCTATAAAAATGCTGGTATACGGATGGCAGTGAAGCCATAAAGGGGGTGCTTGAGAAGGATTGGGCTACCCCCATAAACATGGCATAAAACATTTCGCTTTCTATCACATCTTACGGAGTTGTCATTCGTATTACAATATAAATAACAGTGTAATCAAACGCAAAATTCATTGCAGCATAGCGAGATATTCAGGGGGCATGACCGGCAGCTGAGGTCATTTTCGATATTTAGATATCTACATCTACATCTACATAATACCCTGCAAACCACCACAAGGGTGTGTGGCAGGGGGTGATTGCTCACCAAACATGCACTACATATCATGCATAAAAAAGGATTAGTATTAATATAGTAGTCAGAACTACACTATTTAAAAAAGATAGAAATTGCAAAGAAAACATGCAAAAACATTCTGTTAGTAGGGTTAGCTTTAAGTACTCATACCAACATGCAGCTACCAATGCTATTCATTGCTACTCTCCCATGGGACATATTTACCGTTATTCGTATCTCTAATTGTGCGAGGGAAAAGGACATTTTGAATCGGTCAGTTCGGCAATCAATTTCTCTAACTTTATGATTATGGTCCAGTCTGCCATAGTAAGTTGGGGTTCGTAAAATATTTTTAACATCATCACTGAAAATATTGCCTTGGAATTTGTGGAAGAGATTAAGTCTAAATTTCAACCTGCGATCTGACAATGATTCCCATTTCAATTCATTTAATAGACTGGTTACGCTAATATAATTATCGTATCGTCCCTTTACAAATCTTGCCGATCTTCGCTGCACACGTTCAAGTTCATTACTTAGATCGATTTCGTAGGGATCCCATACACTGGCAGCATATTCCAAATGAGGTCTAACAAGGGAAAAGTAGCTGATTTCTCGTACATGATCGTCACATTTACCCAATACTCTTTTAATGAAACCCAGTTTGCGATTCGCTTGACCCATTATTTCACGAATGTGTTTACCCCAGGAAAGATCATTTGTCAGTCTTATTCCAAGATATTTAATGGATTCCACGTTTGTTAATTCATTATTACTTATTTTGTAAGTGGTAGGAGGTGAGAGCTATTCTTTTTCCAAAAATTCATTCATTATGTGAGTAATTGGGTAATAGTAGGAGTTTGAAGGTAACAGAGGAAGGGTAGAGAGAAACCCGGTGTCTGCATTAGCCCACTCTTAACGTCAGGCGCCAAGGGAACCACGGCTTAACGTCCCATCCGATGGTCGTAGCACTGAACCCGAAATGCTCTCGACGTGGCCATCTAGTAGAGCATTTAAATAAGTTTCTACTTGATTTTGAACCTGGTCATTAACAGTGGGTTAGCAGGATGTACCACCTGTACTTTTCCTGTCATCTTAGTTGGGATATCACCTACAATTTTAACTCCGACCCGCACCTAAAGACGCTTCAGACCGGGAAAAGAGGGAATGAAGCGGTGAGGAGGAGGAAGGGTGGAGAGAAACCTAGCGTCGACATTAACCTGCTCTTGATGAAAAGCACCAAGGGGACGACATCTTAACGTCCTGTCCGGCGGACGAAGTGTTGAAATCTAAGCGCTCTCTACAGACCACTCAAGAAAGGACCTATTTGTCAATGAGCTATCTCTTCCTCTTCATGTATTGCCAGCTAGATGCGAAAGATTAGCGAATTCACCCGATGAAATACACTAACAAAATTTCCCCAGAAAAGACATCCATCTTAACCGCGACTCGAACCAAGAACCCCCTGTTTTTCATATTGCCCCTTAAGGCCTCTAGAATTCCACAGGGTAGAAGGAGGCCTTGGTAGCTCAACTGGTAGAGCACCATTTCGGAACCCTGAACAAGATGATAATCATTTTGTTCGCTAAGGCCTCTAGAGCTCTACATCTACGCGTTACCCTGCATGCCACCAGGAGGGTGTGAGGTAAGGGGTGAAGATCAACAACCATGCACTACTGACATGCAACTAGGGTACTACTTAGGCACACTCTACATGGTAGAAGGAAGTCTTGGTAGCTCAACTGTGACAGTACCAGAACGGAAACACCTGATGATCACCTTCCCCTTTCAGGCCTCTAGAATTCCACACGGTAGAGGGAACCCTGTAACTAAAGTGATAGTGTAACTGGCCTGAAATAAGGGTGTTTTTGGTTTGAGTCCCGGTCAAGGTTGATTTTTTATCTGTGAACATTATGCTATAACATCTTCCACGGCTGGGGATTGGACGTGGACACGAGTTGAGAGGCCAGTGCTAAAATAGCGGCGCCAAAAAATCTTCATCATTTATATTTTCAAATCTGTTTGCGCACCAATAGGTGTTTCAGACCGAGAGGAAAGGTACAAGGGTGGGAATGGAAGGGAATGGAGGAAGGGTGGAAAGAAACCCAGCGTCGGCAATAGCCCTCTCTTAACGAAAAGGAGCCAACGGGACTACGGCTTAACGTCCCATCTGACGGACGGTGTATTGTACTCGACTGTTCTCAACAAGACACTCAAGTAGGAGTCGTCCCGAATGGAGGAACAGATAACATTTACGGCATACCTACGTCATCAAATATGGCGAACGGCGCAATGAGCGGGAATTCCGGAAATTTAAAGTAATAGGGCTGCAATATATTAAAATAATGTAGAAATGATTAGATTAAATTGTATATCGTAATAATACCAATGAAAACCCTAAAATAAAATTTAAAAGACTAATTAACACAAAAAAATACACCATTGACGAAACTTAGTTTAAAAATATATATTTCAAAAAAACATCAAGATATAATAATATTTTTGACATACATCTCCGTGAAGTACGGAAATATTTTCAACAAAATTTAAATGCAATGGACTATTGACCAGAACCGCAGCACATAATAATGTGCATCATGCAAACGGAACTAAATATCTACCGAAAGAGATAACATTTTTGGGATACCTGACTATTAAACGTGAACTATAATTTCTACCACAAAAGATAACATTTTTGGCAACCCTCCCCATTAAATATGAACTTCATATGAACCGCAAGAGATACTATTATTGGCATACCTTACATTTTGTACTGAACTTTATAGTCACCGCAAGAGATAACATTTTTGACATACCTTACATTTTTTCCTGAATTTTATAGACACCTCAACAGATAACATTTTCGGCATGCCTTTCATATTGTCCTGAATTTTATAGTCACCGCAAGAGATAACATTTTTGGCATACCTGACTTTTAAATGTAAACTTCATATCTACCGCAAGAGATAACATTTTTGGCATACCTTACATTTTGTCCTGAATTTTATAGACACCGCAAGAGTTAACATTTTCAAAATGCCTTTCATATTGTCCTGAATTTTATAGTCACCGCAAGAGATAACATTTTTGGCATACCTTACTTTTAAATGTGAACTTCATATCTACCGCAACAGATAACATTTTTGGCATACTTTACATTTTGTCCTGAATTTTATAGTCACCGCAAGAGATAACATTTTTGGCATACCTGGCTATAAAATGAGAACTTCATTTCTACCGCAAGAGATAACATTTTTGGCATACCTTACATTTTTTCCTCTTTTTTATAGATACCGCAAGAGATAACATTTTTGGCATAACTGACTTTTAAATGTGAACTTCATATCTACCGCAAGAGATAACATTTTTGGCATACCTGGCTATAAAATGTGAAATTCATATCTACCGCAAGAGATAACATTTTTGGCATACCTTACTTTTAAATGTGAACTTCATATCTACCGCAAGAGATAACATTTTTGGCATACCTTACATTTTTTCCTGAATTTTACAGACACCTCAACAGATAACATTTTCGGCATGCCTTTCATATTGTCCTGAATTTTATGGTCACCGCAAGAGATAACATTTTTGGCATACCTGACTTTTAAATGTGAACTTCATATCTACCGCAAGAGATAACATTTTTGGCATACCTGGCTATAAAATGTGAACTTCATATATACCGCAAGAGATAACATTTTTGGCATACTTTAGATTTTGTCCTGAATTTTATAGTCACCGCAAGAGATAACATTTTTGGCATACCTGACTTTTAAATGTGAACTTTATATCTACCGCAAGAGATAACATTTTTGTCATAGCTGTTTATTAAATGTGAAATTCATATGAACCGCAAGAGATTTTGTCCTGAATCTTTGTAGGTATCGTACTCCCCATAATAACTGTTACACCATGTGACATGAGAGCCATTCTCACAAATTACGTAAACCTCACTGTTAAAGAAATATGTATTGTCAAAACTGCAAGATTACCAAATTCTGCATCTGAAACTAGTAAAAAAACATATGGTGTCATAGGAAAATAATTTGGCAACGGCCAGATAAGGCAGCTTTTTTGTATAAAATAATGGATTTTCACATGTTTTTATTTATAAATACATAACTGGTAATTAACACATTTTTATGTCATACTCCAGCTCTGCTTGGGATGCTGCCTGTTTGCAACCATGTACACGGTTGAAACCAGGAAAGAAACCTGTATTGGCCACTATTCGCATTCTTAAGTCTGAAAATCTGATTTGTATAAGTAAATTGTTTTGCAACTTCATTGATTAGATTTATAATTAATATTCAATGGGAATTGGTGAAAGAAGGCCTTGAATTACATTTGTATGAAGCAGGTACATACCTACTTCTTTTTTTCACTATTGTGAAACAAACATTTATTTCTGGTGTAACACAACACAGTATGAGGTGGTAAAAGAATGCAGTGGAGGTCTTTGCTACAAATATTTCAGGGTTAGTGTATGAAGATGGCACCAAATATTAATTCGACACACACCAAGTTCCTGCTAAAAATGTTTTATGTTGGAGTGGATATGAAATTCATGACAAAATGTCAAGTATGCCAAAAATATTATCTCTTGCGGTTGACATGTTGTTCATACATATTAGACAGGTATAACAAACATTTTATCTCTTGCAGTAGATATAAAGTTCACATTTACTGGACAGGTATGCCAAAAATTTTATCTCTTGCAGTGACTATAAAATTCAGGACAAAATGTAAGGTATGCCACAAATGTTATCTCTTGCATTTCATATGAAGTTCACATTTAAATGATATGTATGCCAAAAATGTTATCTCTTGCGGTGACTATAAAATTCAAGACAAAATGTAAGGTATGCCACAAATGTTATCTCTTGCATTTCATATGAAGTTCACATTTAAATGATAGGTATGCCAAAAATGTTATCTCTTGCAGTGACTATAAAATTCATGACAAAATGTAAGGTATGACACAAATGTTATCTCTTGCATTTCATATGAAGTTCACATTTAAATGATAGGTATGCCAAAAATGTTATCTCTTGCGGTGACTATAAAATTCAAGACAAAATGTAAGGTATGCCACAAATGTTATCTCTTGTTGTAGACATTCAGTTCACATTATTAGACAGGTATGCCAAAAATGTTATCTCTTGTGATAGATGTAAGGTTAACATTTGATAGTCTGGTATGCCAAAAATGTTATCTCTTGCGGTTTATATGAATTTCACATTTAATGGACTGGTATAAAAAAAATGTTATCTGTTACGGTGACTATAAAATTCATGTCGAAATGTACGGTTTGCCACAAATGTTTACTTATAGGGGAATGTATGTCAAAAATATTATATCTTGCGTTCTTTTGAAAATTGTTATTTTTAAACTATGTTTCGTCAATGGTGTATTTATTTTGATGGTAATTCTTTAATTTTCTATTCGGGTTTTCATTTGTGTAATTCTATTTTACAATGGAATTAAGGTTTTTTTGCATTACTATTATATATTGCTGCTCTATTACTTTAAATTTCCTGAATAAGTTATGTGAAAAATATTATATCTTGCGCTCGTTTGGTAATTGATATTTTTAAACTATGTTTCGTCAATGGTGTATTTATTTTTGTGTTAATTTGTTCTTTAATTTCCTATTTGGGTTTTCATTGTTTTTATTCCGTTATACAATGAAATCTAGTTATTTTTGCAATATTTTCATACATTGCTGCTCTATTACTTTAAATTTCCGGAATTCCCGCGCATTGCGCCATGCGCCATATTTGATGACGTAGGTATGCCGTAAATGTTATCCGTTCCTCCATTCGGTAAAACTCCTCAAGTAGGGGCTGGGTGACCAATGACTAAATATCTTCTGCCGGGATGTGAACCCGGGCCCTCCATGCGAGAGGTCAGTACTCTAACCACTGCATCAACTCTTCCCCCAGTCTTATTGACCCCTCCCTTACAGTGAAATGGCTATGAGCAGCTTGATGGAAGATGGTTTGGATGCATACCTGTAAATAGGTCGAATTGCGACACGGCCTTCGGCGAATTTCATCCCGAGATATCCACGCCCCATTTGACCACATATTCCTCCCTCATGGTCCCCTTTCCTTGCTTCGCTTTCAGTCGGTGCCTTTCCTATGTTCGCGCTTGCCGTTGCTCACTTTCCCGCCA
Source organism: Platycnemis pennipes (assembly GCA_933228895.1). Taxonomy (NCBI): domain Eukaryota; kingdom Metazoa; phylum Arthropoda; class Insecta; order Odonata; family Platycnemididae; genus Platycnemis; species Platycnemis pennipes. Next base: position 111,907,420 of record OW121855.1, on the reverse strand, counting down.
CGGAGGCGGGGCGCCATCTACCGAGGTAGAAAGGAGACCCCGCACTCCGTCCCAATCAATGGACCGACTCACACAACACACACTCCCCATTCCACACTCCCCCCATAACCCTCCACGGCTTAAACCACGCCAGTCGCTTGCTAAGGGAGCTCGCTTTCGCCAATATAAATACCAATCAACTTAAATTAAACGCATGTGTTGAAATATTAGACAATTGCATATTGGATACGCTCAGGACATGTGGATTATAACGCCACCAAGAACGAAATTCTACGGTACCAGTTTTGAAATGCTAACTTTTTATAAAATTGATCACAACTTTTCTTCTATTGAAGTTATACACTGGAAACTTACAGAGTGCATGGACAACATATATATCTATCATTCTTCAGCCTTTAGTTGCAATTGAGTGCCTTATTATTGATTTACCAGTCATCAAATTCGGTGCTTTGCTCGGACACCGTCTAAAACCGGCACTTTTTACGTTACAACTGTTGTAAAAATGTGAAAAAGCGTTTTAAAAATTTAAGTCTCCTATCCAATAACGCAGAATAAAATTGAAAAAATTACGATGTGATTATTTATAGTGTAGGCCCAGCTGTTAATTTTTTACTCGTATTCAAACTCAACTTCACATAATTTCTCCGCCGACAGTAGATGTGTGGGTGGGGGAAGGGGTGGGAGGGAGGAGTGGCGAGGGGGTAAGTTCCGGTAAGGGGGGGTGGGGAAGGGGTAACCGCTCGGAAAATCCGCCTTGTCCTTCCACGCCCCCTCCCCCCCCTCTGTTTACTCTCAAAGGACCATCCCCCCCATCTCATCCACGATTTTGCACCCCTCGAAAACCACTAGCTTAGCTCATGGAATATATATACAGGGTGTAAGAGAACGACCGCTTTTCCTTTCAGCATCAGAATGCCGACGCGAACTGAATGATCGAATGAAAAGGGACAGAATTAGATCCGATTCGTGCCCATTACACACTAACATAATGGAGTGAAGGAATATGTAAACTCGTTCCATATCCATTTGAGAATTGTCACATATACGTTTGATGATTGATTTATTTTTTTTAATTGCATGGAGGAAATTCGAAACGTAATTTACAATGACGGAAGGTAGATATAAACAATGAGAAATATTGGTCGAGTGGATTTCTAACAAGAGTAAACCACGAATTACCAGCGGAGATAGAAAAGAAAATAGATTTGGTAAATGAGAGAAGAAATGCATGTCTTGCAGATTAAAATAGAGAGTGATATAGGACAGAAAGTTGTTCCGAAGGAACAGAAAGGAAATGAATACTCTGCAAACAAAAGTATGGTGGAAACATTTAATGACAGTTAAAACACATTACAAGAACACACTAATAAAAGGCAGAAACTAGTATTCAAACACCCATAAACTCAATTAGACATAATATGTGTAGTAAATCTTAGAGCACTTTATGTTATTGCTATATTTCCATCTTTATTATTAATGAATTTCAATAAAATAATATTTCGATGTTATTTTCCATTTTCATCAGGTATGAGGAATACTTCTATCAAATACAATCTAAAATGAAAGGCATATTTTAGCTATGGCTTCTGAGTATTTTCACAAAACATTTCATTCGTAAAACTTTCCACTCTCGCACAATATCACCCACGCAGATAAAATCTCCAAGGGCGGCGCTATGGAGACTCAGTTCCGCTCCATTTGCAGCATCCTCCCTCCCTCTCTCTCTCTCTTCTGGAGAGAACACCCTATCGTTATGTGGAATCGTGAGTGGATCGGCGAATCACTTGGGCGGGAAAAATAGATCGAGGAAAGTTTCGTTCGTGTGATTTCCAAGCCATGAGTTTCGAGGGAAGTGAGGAAGATACATATTCTTCATCCGACTACTTTTTCCTCAAAATGTTCTGTATTTTCCTCTTCTATTTTTTTGTGATGCCATTTCCTCTTCGCTGATCGATAACATTGTGACCCCTGGATATCAGAATCGAGTTTATTTTCTGTTACTGGATGGGCGCAATGGACATCTCTGTACACGTGCGGCGAGGTTCAAGAATAGGATTGTAATTGGGTTAAATTTGGTCACATGCCGAGGATTGTTTTGGTTGGTAAGGGTAAGCATTGCAAGAATTATCAATCAAAAAAAGATTGGTTAACTATGTCTTTCAATTTTTCGTATATATGTCTTTTTAAATTTTTGAAATATCAAAACCTTGATCTTTCCATAAGTTTTAAAATCTTAATTCCTAACTAGCCTCTGCTTACCTCTTCTGATTTTTCGAGTGTATGACGTGGTTTCTGTACTGTTTCTCCATTTTGAAGGGCCCGGAATTGATTACTAGTAGTGGTATAGATTTTTCAATGGAGTACAAGTCCTTACTCCAGCGACATTTGGAGAGTACTAAAAGTTCAGAATTCTGACCCATTGATGGCACATCCCGACTGTGAATCCCTATGGTCCTTTCGTATGTCAGTATACATATCAGTACATCGGTTTTAAGCACTGATGGTTTTAAGATTGTTTAACTGCACTTTAGCATTCTTTCCTATTTCACTCAAGAACCTTTGCTTACCTTACCTCCAATTAACCTAATTTAATACCTTTACTTATTTTCCACATCCTTCCGCTTAACCAAAAACCTCTAGATTTTCCCTTGGTTTTGGTCCCATGTTTTTCCACGTGGTCCATTTACCATCGAAATTCTCCTGTATTATATAATCTAAAAATTTTTTTCTTCTGCCCTATTTCCAAGTGTATTCATTCACTGTTCTCTTCTTTTCCGTATGCTGCTCCGTAGAACTCTTTCTTCAAGTTAACTGTTTTTTACATTTTCTCATCTCACACCCTTTCAGGGTTCACCAAATACGTGGTGCAACGTGATGTGTAATTCACACACCAGAGAAGGGGGGGAGGGGGGGGTCCTTTTTTGCCCAACCTGCGGTTCCTCATAAATATCAGGCATCCAGAAAATAGCCTTGCTTATGTTTGTCTGGACTTAAGGTCCCTCCAAGAATTCGAACGCGGGATTTCCCTTTTTAGCAGTCAAATACTTTACTCAAAAGGCTTCAATGCCTAGTAGGTGGTTTGGGGTACGAATTTTTCTGTGAACGGAGAATCATTGGAGAGAAAAAGGCGTAGGAATTTGCCGGCTCTAGATGAATGGCGCTAAGGGGTCCATAGCTTAACGTCTCGTCTCACGGACGCTATACTGAACTTACCGTGCTTTACACATGTATGATGTAGTGAACTTCTTTTTCAATAATTATTTATTTTCTACGGTTTCAGACCCTTTTTATTAGAGAATATACTGCTTTAATCTTCTCCCTCCAGCACCTTACAGAACAGTCTTACTTTCTCCCCTCTATCAAACAACCGCTTTAAAACCTTTTTCGAAAAACAAACATTCAACAATTTACAAAATAACTTTCATTCCAAACATTAAAAACATAATTCACATCTAAAAGTAAGAAAAATATACCATCAGCGTCAAAAAAACAAAGCCTCGAACATTAGCCAAAACAAATTAAATCACCTTTCTATTTAGCATTTGGCGCGACGTTACACAGGGTACCGGAAAGTAAAGATCGGAGTACCAATGAAAATCACTATCACAGCAGGGATAAGACTAACATTTGACGATTTTACAAGGTTTTGAGGTTTTCCAATAGATGGAACTATATCAAGTCACCTAACCTAAGGACTTTGTCTTGATTCTGTGAGGAGCATAACAACAATGATGCTCGAGGCGGGATTCAAACCCACGACATTAGCGTTGCTAAGCCAGCTCGTTACCAGCCTGCCAATTCACTTCGGTCTGCTATCTCCGATATGCGCCAAGGGGTCCACGATTTGACTTCCCATTCGACGGACTGAATACTTACTTAACCCTGTTTTTCTCCGATCTTCTTGATCTTTACATATAACTATTAAGAGCACCTAAATATATATATCGCAAAGTTTTAGCTTGATAGGATTCAAAATGGCTGAGTAATGAGGTGTGACCATATGGTCACGCTAGGCGGTTGTGTGGTCAATTTATTTCCAAATGAAAAAGTTTTATATTATTATATTGAGGTTTATTCATCCTACACAAAAACACTGAGAAACAATATAATTTTTAATCATATTTGTTTTATCAATATTTATTAACTTGTTTTTAAACAAATGAACAAATATTTTTATTTTTAATTCAATTCGAATTCCGATAAAATTCCCAATAAAACCTTGTGCGCATTACGAAGTCACAGAGTATGAAAAAAACACTACTGAACGATTAAATTATAAAAAATAAGTAAAATACGAGTTTTAAAATAGCATAGGAAATTCATTGAAACAGCTTCTTAATTACTGAATGACTTAGCTCTTATCGGGGTGTTATTTTGTGTCAATTCAGTGAAGCTTTTTAAAGCTTTGTGTTCTCCAAACAATACTCAAGTCGGTACAGAAATATCAATACATAATCTCTACCGCTTCGGGAATCGAGTTAGTTAGTTTTCAGGGGAGGATAGCGACGTCTGAGGTATTTGCGCTATTAAGAATATTTGGGTAATTGGGTAATGGCATGAGTTTTGAAGGAACGGGGGAAGGGCGGAGAGAAACCCGGCGTCGCGACGGCACTAGCCTATTCTTAACGGAAGGTGCCAAGTGGAGCACGGCTTAACGTCCCATCCGACGGGCGGAGTACTGAACCTTAAAATGCCCTCCAATAGGCACTCAGGTAGAGTTTTCATTGAAAAAAATCCTCCATTGCCGGGATTCGAACCCGGGTATTCGGGATGGAAGACCAGTACTCTAGCCACCAAACAAGTGGTTCCCTCGGGAATCGAAACCAGGTCCTCGGTATGGGAATACAATGCTCCTAACCAACTATACAAACCCGTTCACCATCACAATCAAAAGCAGACAGGAGGGGAGGGAGTGGCGGGTTAACGTGTTGAGACGGGAAGGATGGAAACTTGTTCTTTCCTTCTTATTCTTGGTGCCAACTCGTGCGCCAACATATTTGCTAGTGAGTGTCAGTGCCTTTGTGTCCCTCTCTCTCTGTCAGCTGCGTTCAACAACCTCTCTACCCTTCCCAACTTGGTTGCTTGCCCTGTTGGAGTGAGGTGCTGACAAGGCAAATATTTTCCTTTCTAGAAGAAACTCACCATTGAAAGATTCTTCAACCTCACTCCTGAGTACATCTATCTACATCTACATAATACCGTGCAAGCCACCATAAAGGTGTGTGGCAGGGGGTGAACTCTCACCAAGCATGCATTACATATCATGCATAAAAAAGGATTAGTACTTGTATAGGTACTGTTAAAAACTACGCTATATAAAAAAAGATAAAAATAGCAAAGCATATATGCAAAAACATGCTGTTAGTTGGGTTAGCTTTAAGTCCTTATACCAACATGCAGCTACCAATGTTATCCATTGCTACCCTCGTGCTGGATATATTTACCGTTATTCATATCCCTAATAGTACGAGGAAAAAGGATATGTTGAATCTGTCAGTTCTGCAATCAATTTCTCTAATTTTATGATTATGGTCCAGTCTACCATAGTAAGTTGGGGTCCGCAAAATATTTTTATCATCATCACTAAAAATATGGTCTTGGAATTTATTTAAGAGATAATGTCTAGATTTCAACTGACGATCTGACAATGTTTCCCAATTTAATTCACTGGTTACGCTAATAATGTTATCATACCGTCCCTTTACAAATCTTGCCAATCTTCGCTTCACACGTTCAAGTTCGTTATTTAGACCGATTTCGTAGGGACCCCATTCACTGACAGCATATTCCAAATGAGTTCTTACAAGGGAAAAGTAGCTGATTTCTCGTACATGATCGTCACATTTACCCAGTACTATTTTGACGAATCCCAGTTCACGATTCGCTTGATCCATTATTTGACGTAAGTGATTGCCAAGGCTTAGTTAAGCTAAGCTAAGCGTATCTAAGAAATAATAGAGTAGGAAGGGTTGCCACCATGACAGCGAAAATTCTTATCGATACTGTGAAAATTCCGCGATATTCTACGAATAAAAGGTTCGATATCAATATTAGGTGTGGCTATTACCTCAAGGCTCTATGAATCTCAGGTGAAATACATCCTCAATTATGAAAGGTATTTTTCGTCCATTGAAATAATAGCCTTTTATAGCATTGGAAAGGATTAACTTAAATATGAATCCAATTTTAATAATTTTCAATTTAATCCTCCTAGCCGGAGAGGTTTATTTGAGGATAGGCATATTTGAAAAATAGGTTTTAATAACTTGCAATATCTTTCGGAAGAACTCTTCAGAAATCATTTTCTCATTATGAATCCAAGAAGAAACTACTTGCTGACGTTCTCAAACTCATAATTACCAGCTAATAAGTTTTGTGGCAATAATTTGCTCTTTGAAGAAAACATTTCAAGGCATTAAGTCTTATTTGCATAAAAACCGAGGCCCATTCTTTACACCAATGTCTTCTTTGAGAATAAACATTTCCACTAGGTCATTCTCATTTCTTCCTATCACAGCAGTCTTTCCAATTAATTCAAACTAGAATAACTATCACCAACGTTCACTATACTGTTATATATACGTTAACGTCCCACGTAATCAGTTCAGTACCGCTCCAACTTGACCACCCAATGGATTCTAATACCTTCTTGGCGCATCTGTTGCATTCGTATTTAGGATTAGGACTAGGCAAGTTGGCGCCATATACATTAGGCACTTGAAACATGTATAAAGCCAAGGTCTTCTTCTCTGTGTTGTTATTGCTTACCCTTATCGGGCTACATTCCAGTTGAAGAACGATTTCAACAATTTTTATCCATGTAAGATTTGTGTTTTCCCGGCTTATTAGATGAGTGAAAGTTTCTCGGATCTTCCACCAGGTCAAAGGCTCCATCTCTGCCGACGTTTCGGAAAACGACTCGTTTTCCATCTTCAGGGCTGTTCTTCTACTGCTTTTTCATCTTCAGCCCTGAAGATGGAGAATGAGTTGTTTTCCGAAACGTCGGCAGCGATGGAGCCATTGACATGGTGGAAGACCCGAGAAACTTTCACTCAATTTGTATCCAGTATCTACGGCGTTGAAACGGGCCATATTCTGAATCTCTACTACAGTCTCGTTTCTACTGCTCAAGTCATAAAATCAACGAGTCAAATTAGTTTAAATATTCTACCGGCAAAGTATTAAAGATCTCAACTACATTTTCACTTCTACTGCTTACTTCACAAAATCTCTAATACGAGTTCAAAAGGGTATGCAGATACTCCTAAATATGGTTCAAAGCCGTCAATGAAGTCAAGGAGAAGTGTTCTGGAGTGAAAATCCACCGAGAAACAATCAGCATGCTACTCAGCTGAATAATATGCTAACAACCATGGAAAGGACAATGACCAGACATCAGCTGAAGATCAATAAGAAGAAAACTAAGATATTGGTGTGCAGCAAAAGAGTTCTGTTACCTGGGAAACAGAGAAACCAACGATGTACGAAGCAGGAAAGAAATAGTGAGTAGAATAGCCCAGGCAAAAAGGGCATTCTATCAAAAGAAGAATCTACTTACAGATGGAAATACAAGCTTGGAAGTAAGGAAGCAATTCATCAAAACGTTTATCTGGAGCATGTTTATTTACGGCAGTGAGGCATGAACGATGACAGCAGCGGAGAAGAAAAGGGTGGAAGCATTCGGAATATGGTGCTATCGAAGAATGATGAAGATAAAATGGATCAACCGAGTGACAAATGAAGAAGTCCTAAGAAGAGTGGGAGAAAAGAGAAGTCTGCTGAAAACTATAACAAGAAGACGGGACAACCTAAACGGCCATATCTTAAGACACGATGGCCTGATGAAGACAATCGTCGAAGGAAAAGTAAACGAGAAAAATGGAAAAGGCAGGCCTCGTATGAGTTACATGGAACAGGTCGTGAAGGGCGTGAAAGAGAGGAACTGCGTTAATATGAAGAGGTTGGCCGATAGAAGAATCGAGTGGAGGGCTGCGTCAAACCAATCCTGGGATTGTTGACCCTTGATGATAATGATGGTTCAAATCTGTAAACAGGGTGCTTCTAAAAGATAAAACCAACTTTGGAGGGTGAATTAGCTCACAGTTTGACTCGAAGTACAGATTTTTGGGGCGTTAGCAGTAGAAGAGACTGTAGTGGAAATTCTGAGTATGGTACTTCGGTGAGGTTTCGTCTCTTTCCCGATAATTTTGTTTTGCATCAGATGTTGTGAGCCGTGCATCGCTTGTCCGTAGTAGCCGTGAGTACCTACGGAGGAGGGTAGGGGGTGAAATGTATGGATGAGGGTGCGGGCAGGGGAGGGAGGAGGCGTTTACGGCGCCATTGGGGTGAAAGGAGAATGCCGGCGTGCAACGTGGTCGTGTTTTGCGGTGAAAGCTTGGAAGAATGGAGCGCCCTCTTGCGGGATAACCTCCCAATATTGGGCGTGTGGACTCTCTCGTCGGATGCGGGTGTAAAGCTGGCCAGCCCATTTTACCCGCCCATTGAACCACCGGGGCCAATCCACTCGCTCCCAGCCGAACCATCATCATGTAGGGTCATCCCCGATACTTGAAACCACATAAAATACGGTCGCCCGCTTTCTATCCCATTCTGAAGGCGTTGATGCTCAAGGGTTTGCGCTAAAATCTAGACAGTACGTGATGGGGAAATACTCAAATTTTAGCACCCGAAAAACAGACGAAAAAGTATATTGACGCTCCAGCAAATATCCCAACACCGTGATTTCTGTAAGGTTCACCCAATTATATCGTCCCTTTTAAGGGAGTTGTATGTTAAGGGCTTTTACTGCTACTTCAAGAGTACATGATAGGGAAATACCACATTTGTAGTGCCCAAAAACCAGACGAAATATTAAATCGACGCTCCAAAAAATATTCCGACACCTTGAATTCTGTGAAGTTCACCCAACTACATCGTCCCTCTTAAGGACTTTGAAGCTCAAGGCCTTGCACTGCTACCTCGACAGTACTTGGCAAAGAAATACTCAATTTTTAGTGCTCAAAGACAAGCCGAAGTTATGACGACACTCCAACAAATATTCCAGCGCCGTGATTTCTGTAAAGTGTACACAACAATATTGTCCCTCTTAAGGACGTTGAGGCTCATGGCTTCGCATTTCTACCCCGACAGTATATGACAGGAAAATACTCAAATTTTAGTGTTCAAAAACAGGACAAGAAATAATATCCTCGCAGGTAAAGTAATAAGATTAGGATATTTGCTATGTGAAATTGAATATTGAACGATTTACACGATTGTATTTTACTTTCATCTTTTAATTTTGCGGCAAGGAGGAAACCAACCTCAGAAATCAATCTTCCAGCATAGCAGTACGGCATTAGGTTCAACGGAGACGACATTGATAAATATCCCTTCGATTTTTTCTGCAACCGTTATTATTTTAATAATTTACAACTTTAATAATGTAAGGGTTGCGTTGGCTGTAACATAAATTGTGCATGAAGGGTTTGCAAAAGATTCCGTCAAATATTTCTTATGCCAACATTCTGATATTGTGCACGTTAACTGTATGTAATGGCAAAATAAGGAATTTAAGGCTTTATAATGCGAATTGTGTTTAAAGATGTGAATAAGTTTTATTTTACTTAATAAGGAGAGATAAAAATATTTACGACTCATCTTAACATTAAATGTGAAACTAGTTCCAATGCCTCACGTAACATAATTTATTTTTTCACTTATTCCGGAGACTTACATCATTCGTATGTGTGAAGTCATGCTGGGAAAATGATTCTAACATGAGTTAAGGGTGAACAATTTAATAATTTAAAAAGGTATGGGAGCAAAACTATGGGACTTCAGGGTGTTGCCTTAGCCTGGGAGGCTATCGGATGCGAAGAGAAACAAAATATTTGTTTAGATAATATTGGTAGCGCTCTGCTTTCCCCGATGTTCTGCCTTTCCCTTAGAGTAAACTTCGAGTGGGAGACGGTGGGCGACGGAATAGTGCACCTGTTTCTTTGAAAAAAGAACCGAGAAAGAGGTTTCGGTGAACATGCTAAAAGAGTATGTGAGGAGAGTAGTACTGGAAGCCGAAGACGGGGCAAGGTTTCTTTATTTTTCTCTGAGGGCAGATGCCGTTCTTCATAAATTTTAAGGCTGTGGTCACACCTGGGCAGAGAATATAGCGATACACGCGGGCAAAGAGTTGGTATACGGTTAAAAATTGGTGAGGAGAAGATGAATGAGAAAGTTACTGAGATGAGATCTGAAGACACCAGAGTACCATAACGTCGGCAGGTAGGCGGGCGGCCGGCGGGCGTCACGCCTTCACTCAAAAATATTTTTCTCTCTTAAATGAAATATTATCCCTGGAAAACTTTTTAAATTTGTAGAGAAGGGTTGTGTTTACAACATATCAAAAAATGAGCATGATCGAAGGTGTAGGTACATCGTCAAAAATCGATTTCAAATATTAAAATTGTTATATACTTTAAATATTTTTTATATTTCACAATATAATCCCTTATTATATTAAGGTTTATATAAGCCCTAAAGCTCTTAATCACGTATTTAGCTAAAATAGTTTCTGAGATATACCGTAAAATGTGTAGTAACTTTAGCGAAATTCAAATTTTGCAACGTTGCAATATTTCGGAAACGGTTGCGTTTTTTGCAAAACGACTTTTGGGTTTTCATTTAATTATCGAATGGAGCCGTCATGCCAAATTTGGCAAAAATCGGTGATCCAAAGGGTCAATTTTTGCCGATATTCTAGTAGAATTGACGTGGAATGACCCATTGACAAAGCACGCCATATAACAAATTATACAACCTTTATTTCGACTCCTTAAGCATTATTTTAAGCGGTATGAATTCTACTTGGTACTAAATCACGGTCCTGTCTACGTAATTCACCAACATCTACATCTATGTAATACCCTTCGAGTCACCACGAATGTGTGTATATGAACTTGAAAGTGTGCAGCGAAGATCGACAAGATTTGTAAAGGATATGTATGATAACCTTATTAGCGTAACCAGTCTATTAAATGCATTAAATTGGGAATCATTGTCAGATCGCAGGTTGAAATTGAGACTTAATCTCTTAAACAAATTCCAAGACCATATATTTCAGTGATGATGTTAAAAATCTTTTGCGAACCCCAACTTACTATGGTAGACTGGACCATAATCACAAAATTAGAGAAATTGATTGCCGAACTGACAGATTCAAAATGTCCTTTTTTCCTCGTACTATTAAGGATATGAATAACGGTAAATATATCCAGTACGAGTGTAGCAATGGCTAACATTGGCAGCTGCATGTTGGTATAATGACTTATAGCTAACCCAACTAACGGCATGTTTTTGCATGTTTGCTTTGCTATTTTTATCTTTTTTTAAATATCGTAGTTTTGAACAGTACCTATACAAGTGCTAATCCTTTTTTATGCATGATACGTAGTGCATGTTTGGTGAGAGTTCACCCCCTGCCACACACCTTTATGGTGGCTTGCAGGGTATTATGTAGATGTAGATGTAGCTGCATGTTGGTATAAGGACTTGGAGCTAACCCAACTAACAGCATGTTTTTGCATGTTTGCTTTGCTTTTTTTATCTTTTTTAAATAGTGAAGTTTAGAACAGTATAATATTACTAATCCTTTTTTATGCATGATATTTAGTGCATGTTTGGTGAGAATTCACCCCTTGCCACAACCTTTATGGTGGCTTGCAGGGTATTATGTAGATATAGATATAGATATATGTAATACCCTTCGAGTAACCACGAATGTGTGCGACAAGGGGTGAAAAATCACATAAATGCACTAGTTTCATGCAAGTAAGGGGTACAATGCCACTGCTAAATGAATTCGTGCTAGATTTGCATTTAAGGGGATTGTACATCTAAATGGTTATTCATCATCTTCATCGGTCAACAGTCCAAACGATTCTTCGGTCGGCCAACCTCTTCATGTTGATATATTTCTTCTCTTTTACTTGCTTCATAACTTGTTACATATATCTCATACGAGGCCTTATTCGTTCATCTTGTTCACTTCTCCCTCGTTAATTGTCTTCATCAGGTAATAGTGCTCTATGTTATGGCCGATTAAGTTGTCTCGTCTTCTTTTTATAGTTTTCAGCATATTTCTGTTTTCTCCAAGTATTCTAAATGCTCATTCGTTTGTCACTCGGTCAATCTATATTATCTTCATCATTCTTCGGTAGCACAACAGAATATGATATAGTAAAAGGCTACTATAATAATTATTATCAATGGCTAAGGGAGAAATAAAACATTCACCTGGATCGGTACTCGAATCCGAAACCAGTTGAGCCGGGATAGGTAATTTTAATTTATGCAAAAAAACTGTTTTTGTGAATACTATTGAGTAAATCCGTTAAGTTTTTTCGGGGATGTTTTCTAGTCCTGGACTTACGCAATCATTGGTTAGGCTTTCCTTAATATATATCAATTTATGTCTCCCAAAATACGCATGAGTGTTTCGAATCACCGAGCATCGAATGTTTCAAATGCAGGTATCACAGACTACTCAAACGTCGCAAAATTCCGTCCACTAAATTGCTTACAGTGTCGCCTATTATGTTATCTTTCCTTGACAGTATTTGTTACCACGCCTTTAGTGAGCATAATGTCGCTGTACCTTCCAGCTTCAGTCATAAAAAGGAGATCTGCTGCTCTCTCATCCAGGTGTTGGGGAGCATAATTGTTGGCGGCTTCCTGTCACCAACTCACAGAATCTTACGACACTTCTTACATTTTTTCTTCATCAAATTCTCTCCACCTTTCCTACAGTTCATTAATCCACACCATTATCCAAATGTAAACCAAAACCTAATGGCTCAAATAATCGTTGTTGTAAGTAGAAGTAGCCCATTGCCTTAATAACTCTATACATGTACTTCATACTTGATGAGTAACCTCTTTGCCAACACAACGTAAAACTGTGGCCATGGCAAGTTTTCTTGACTTTGGAATCTCGACGATTTTGGAGTGATAGAAGGAGCACTGTCTTTCCACAATTACGACTCGGGCTCAAATCCCGGGACAGGATGTTACCTTCCAGTGAAATTTCAGTAGCAACATAAGTCGACGGTGAAGATCAATATATCAATACAAAGCCTCGCTCGTCAGGAGGGACGAGAAAATTTAAGTCCTTCGTGCACTTGAATACGTATAAGTGTTTCGATATTAGCGTTAGGTTTCACTCCATACAATAAGATGTCATTAAACTGTAGGTATAACTTCAGACATGTACTCAATATGCCTGGTTTAAACTACGAAATGGTTAAACTACAAACACAAAAGGTTTAAACTCAAGTCATTTCCGTCCTGAATGACTACTACTAATAAATTAGGATTTCAACTATCATCGTATTGAGTTTCACCCTTTTGTACGCTTGAAGTTCTAGCTCGATTCCATTCTCCAGGAAAAATCCTCTCCACTTCTCTATTCTCTGGTCATACTCGGAAATAAATAAATATGAGCATGTATTCACCTTGGGAGAAACGAAGGGTCAGGTTATTTCAGGCTACATCAGGTTATCCTACATTTCAAGCTCGTCCAAAGAATCGACGATCGCCCTCTGTGTGTATTCCTGGCCTTCCACCAGGTGGGGTTTCAATCCATCGACCGGTTTTTGTGAAGACCGCGGGCGAATCGTGCCGAGTTTTCAAGCGCAACATGTCCAGCCGTTTGAGTAGATGGAGGAGGAGCTACATTAGTATTTCATTCATGCATTCATTCCTCCATCCATCTTACGCCCACCCCATCTACATTCGCTGTTTCCTTTTTCTCCCCCATTCTTCCTATTCTCTCCCTCTGCGGCGGACTATATCCCAACTCAATCTTTCATTCACCCCTCGCCACCCTTTCAGTCCATTTTTCACTCCCTCTTTCGTCAAGCCAGAATCATTTTCTCTCCCTTTTTTTATCGTTCGATTCACATTTCGGATTGGGCATTGTTGCCTTTATATCAAACTTCCGATATCCATTCCTCTATATCATACACCCTACACCACGCATATGCCGTCTTAAACAGATACTACCAGACCTGCGGCCTGTTTTGCAGGCAGTCTATTGGTTAACCTACCTCAAGAGATCGGTATAAGGCCGATTATAAAAAACATCCTGGGAGGTTCGCAACATGCGCCTGAGATGGAAAGGAGTAATTGTTCAAAACACTCAGTATAATATAATAAGAAATAATCAAATAAACAAAATAAGTATTCAACATACTTACGAATCAATATATCATGCCTTGATGCCTTAATAGATGAAACTAATTCCGCTTTCTGTAACTTCTTTCACGTCACCAATTAGTTAATGCACATTCAGCAAAACACGTAAACAAACATACATAGCAACGTGTGCGAATTTGCATAGCAACTCTTTTCCCATGTTAAAAGATAGTGAAAATACTCTTTTTAACACTTAAATTTTCACATTTTCCGATTCATTGACAAATATTTAAATACGTCTTTTCCATGTACCCATATTTCACCACTCCCGCATCCATCAGATAAGTATCTTCGGGGTTTACCTCAAATTGATGCTCCGAGGTCGAGCGTTAAAACATCCTGGGAGGTTTGCAACCCACAAACATTTATACTTTTTATATTTTTTGGGCGGGAAGGAGGTACAAAGGAAATCTAAAACTACTGATATGTTGTGCGTGGACACGTTCTGTATTGAACGCACTTTTCTTCACCGCCAGAGCTCTCAACCACCGCGAGAAAACACATTAAAAACGACTGGACTGACGGACTGACGGACACCGCTGCAGACTTAATTATACTAATTACCAGTTGCGTACGCTGAATTTCCTTCTTTGGGGCGGTTGATTTATATGTATGTGCATCATCACAAAATGCTATTTAGATGCTAAATGCTATTTATTATTCACTAAAACAATAATTAAGTTAATATTATCTTTTCGTGAAGACAATTGAACTTAAATTTACAGCCAAATAAGCCAAATTCTGCAATCATATTGCAAAATATAGAATAGAAGTTATTTTAGAGCAGAATTTTTATTTCAATTTATCATTACCAAAACAGGTAATTAGGTAACCCCTAAGAAAAGCACCTGTATTGGGGCTACTATAATGTAATCCATGCAAACAATGCTAACATACAACACATAGTTAGAATTTTTTCACAGTCAAATATTTATAGAGTCCTGTGAAAATTATAACAGTAATAGGGGAATTGACACAAAGATAAAACTGCGATAATAGTGGTTATGCATGATATGCATGATCAATGCGGCTAATGCCGGATTGAAAACCATCATTTTTCCTTTCCCTGGAATATTTATTTCTATTATTGCCATCGCCCACATCTAATTTATGGCGCACAAGGCAAATTCAAGGGTTGTGAACTGGTCACCAAAATCCTTAACGGTTTTAACCGCTGAATAGCACAATAGCAGAATTTCCACAGAGAAAAAGAATCATTCAAATTGACCCGGTCTCGGTCACTTTTCCGGTCATGTTCGTAAATCGCTTTGCGTAAATCTAAAAAAAAGCGTGCCAAAACCGTAAAATTTTTCATTGACTTTGTGGAAGGGAATTATAAAATATTCTCACGCAAATTTCAACGCCCTTTCTATCCATGTAAGGCGACATGAATAAATCTTAATGGTTAAACAAAGAGGTTAACCTTTGGTAATTTCGGTAAAACAACAGAAAACGCTACACCACAGCGTTAAGTGTAAATTTGTTTGGAGCTAATCGTAAAATTAACAGAACACAAGTTCCCCAAGAGGAATTTTAACCCACGACCACCAAGTTTTCCAGTCCGTCTCATAACCGACTTGCACTACCGCGCCCAATTGATCTTAGGACTCCAACTGAACGTCTCCCAAGAATTATTATAGATTCTTCTTTAAGAAAAATTCTTTCTCACGACCAGGAATCAATTCTGTATCAATAATCCCATTGACTCCTTTTGGTATAAATTTTGACTACCATCCTCACATAAGAAAAGAGATATTTGAGAGAAGTCTCAAAATTATATTTTTGCCTCATTTCTTGTTTCGTTCCCTTGAACTCTCCCCACTGACCCTCCATTGTTGCCTCACCCTTACCGAAAAAGGAAGTCCCTAACTCTATACTGCCCTCTCCTTTCATACCATTTTATCCTTTCGCTTCCCTTCCTTCTTTTGTTCCCCCCAAAACTGCCCAAGCAGCGAACAAAAGCCCATTGTTGCCTTGAACCCCCTGTTCCCAACTATTTTTCCGTTTTCGATATCCTGGAAAAGAAGCCTGTTTTCTTCTTTTTAATCGATCGTTATTGTAATATTGGTTACGCTCCCGGAGGATATTCCGGTCAATCGTTTGACTACGGAAAGAGTGATCCGATGCTGGGATTAGAGTGAAGCAAGGTGGAAAATTACCTTTAATAGCAATTCTCATTCAATGCCTGAGGAGTTCTTCATTATATTAACTTGAGTAGTATTGTCGGCATTATCGGCTTTTCAATTCCTCAAGTTAAAGAAGGATAAAAATAATTTAAAAT
Source organism: Platycnemis pennipes (assembly GCA_933228895.1). Classification (NCBI taxonomy): domain Eukaryota; kingdom Metazoa; phylum Arthropoda; class Insecta; order Odonata; family Platycnemididae; genus Platycnemis; species Platycnemis pennipes. The sequence goes on along the minus strand of OW121855.1, from coordinate 111,890,889 downwards.
TATCGATTTGTACTCAGTGACAAAGAAAGATGCCTGATGAAAAGAAGAAGGGATATCATAATCGTACGTGTACTGAGACGGAATGAAGACAATTTTTTCAGTAAGATATAGGTAAATTTATGTGTTTATGCTTCGGAGGAATTGAAGGCTACGACTGAGTGACGAGTACACAGCCCAACAAAAGTTTTTATGCATGGAACTGCACTAAACGTACACAATGCAGTATTCGGTAACACACCGCAAGGGTGTGACGGGGTGAACAAACTCCAAGTTAACGTTTACGCCAAGAGAGAAAAAATTTCGCTATTAACTACATTGCGGGTTCTATCGTTCATATAGCATTCTGAAAAACCACTTTATGTACTCCTTTGAATATATAGTCACGAAAAGCATGCCCTTTTGAAACTGTTATTAAAACTCTATAAAAACTGGTAAGGCATAAGAAACGAACCCAAAGTATAAATATGTATCAATTAAGTAATCATTCAAGGAAAATGTTCCAAAAAATATAAAAGAAATTTTCCTTGATTTTGTTCACAGTAAGTATTTTTGTAGAAACTTCTCTGCCTTTATAATGATTAATTCTCAAATGGAATGCTAGTGGCATGATGAAAGCACAAGGGGCTTTGTCATTCTTTCTTCCTGGCATAAATAATTAGATAAACTGTAATTGCGTAGAAATTAGATTGAAATTAATCCATGGACAACAATTATGCACTTGGGAAACCATATACGCAGTTGCAAACACGCTACCTATGGGAGTATTTTTGGAAAAAAAATACAATTCGGTAAGTACAATTCTGAGAGTACAGTCACTGAGTGAAGTAATATGATCCGTCACTGCACTAAAGAAAGGTTTTGGCATGGAAATACAATCCTATGCGTGGCCTGGCACTCAAGATTGCTCACTCAATCGGAGCACGATCTTTTATCGCTTAAGAAAAGTTACAAAAACGTTTGCGGAGAAGAAATCTGTCGCAAGAAGATTACTACTGAACTCCTTTGCCTCGTGCCTCGTGAATGATGGTGTCGGCCCATGTACATCAAAATCTCCGTGAAAGAAAGGTGTAGGCGGACATTTAATTTCACCTGCGCAAATGAGTTTTGATTCACTCCAGAAATGATATGAAAATGAAGATACCATGTAGCGCCCACTCTGGAATTGCCGAAGGCGTAATTATTGTTTATTCGCCGTGGAACAAAAGCTAGCGTTCGTGATCTTAGTAGGAGTCCGCTATATGTGACTCAGGTAAATCTCAGCGTTAAAATCGTTTGGGCGGCCATCTTGGAAAATTAAATCAGCGACAGTCGGTAATTTGAGTCTCGGTATCAGAGTATCCCTCCTCACTAGTGCCAATAGCTAGAAGATATCCATATTTGACCCGTCTCCTTGACCCGTGTGTGACAGCACACACTCTAGTAACAGCAAATATGGCTACCAAAATATGACATTTGAAGTGGGCAGGCGTGACGCAAATTCATTAACTGTGGAGAAAATTAACTTTTAAAAATTTATTCTCCTCTTTTTTTTTAAAAAAAAAGCACACCGTCATCATCTCCTACTAATGCTCGAATCGACAGTGTTGTCGATTACGCCAGAGCCCTCTTCCGTTTGGGATGGAAACTAATTGGCAATGAAATGTTGACGCTCGTAATTCCCCATAAATATTCTGCGGCTTAACCATTTACAGAAGTGCACATTAACCTATGTCTTCTAAATATTTATAATCCACGTGACCCAATGCCAAAAAATATATAAGTTATAGTTTGCATTGCATCAAAAATTCATAGAATATAAGTTAATATTGAATCCAAGGCTACAGTTTTCGAATGTTTGGCTTTTTATTGAAAGGAGATACGAGTTCTGTTAAAAAAATACGCGGACTGTTTGAATTGCCCGGCTCAGTTTGGTTACAGAGAAATCTTCTTTGTGTCGCTAGATTTCTACGTATCAGCTAATAATAACGCCGTTTTCCCATTGGAGATATCTTCATTTTTTTGATTAGCAACGCGGTTTTCAGTGAAGTGCGATTGTTTCGTTTTTACCGGATTTCAGAATAAATGACCTGAAGGAGCAAAGACTTGCTTTGAAATTTTGTGCTAAACTCAGATTTTACTAATTTTACTATTGCGACTAAAACATTTGCTATGCTCAACACGACTTACAGTGATATTTCTATGATGCGTACGGCATGTTTCAAGTGGCATGAACGTTTATAGGGTGGTCGACAGTTGGTCGAAGAAGATGATTGTCCTGGACGTCCTTCCAAGTCAACTGACGACCCACACGTCGACAAAATCAACACCTTTGGTACGATAAGTCAACGACTGACCGTCAGGGATCTTGCTGAAGAGTGTGGGATATCACTTGGATCTTGCTACAAAATTTTAACCGAAACGTTGAAGGTGCACCGCGTTGCTGCAAAATTTGTGACACGAATGATGACGGACGACCAGAAAACCAATCAGGTTTGTCAGAAACTGCTTGATCATTCAGAAGAAGATGAAAAGGTCTTATCAAGGATCATAACAGGCTTCCCCACCCTCCTGCTCATCTGATATTGCTCCTTGTGTCTTTTTATTGTTCCACAAACTCAAAAGACCCTTGAAATGAAGAAGATTTGAGACGATTCCCGAGATTAAGGCAAATTCGACGGAGGGCTGAAGGACATCACAAAGGTAGTGTACCGGGACTGTTTCTCCAAGTAGAACCACCTTTGGGATAAGTGTGTTAGATGGGGAAGAGAGTACTTTGAAGGGAATCCAGACACGTAACTTCTAAGTAAAGTACATTTTGTTTTATGACGTCAGTCCGCGTATTTTTTTAACAGACCTCGTATCTGTCATTGGAAGGAAAAACGCAACCTTACTTTTTGTTTTCCAGTTTCATAGAGCCGTAACACCATCTTCCCTCACTTTCATATTCATTTTCGGTGATATTAAATTTATCGGTTTTATCGATCCATCGGTAGTATTTAAAACGATGAAATCTTGAGAATTGTAAGCGAAAAGAGAAGCCTGTTGGAAAACTTAAGAGAGAGGACCGGAGAACGTAATGGGGAACATGCACTATGTTTTGCAACTCTTTGAATGAGAAGTTCATTGGCTAAAATGTGCTTGTTGAAAATTTTGTTGAAGAGTTAAGTTACGCTACAAAGATATCACTCTTTGAAAGTTGTACCTTTTAGGAAGCTTAAAAACATGACGTCATCGCATGACGTCACGGCACGGTATCACTATGGGAGTTGTTTATCTGCTTATTCGGGGAGGTAAGTTGTTAAAAGAATACTTGGCGAAAACTTATGCACTTAACTCATGTGTTTAATGCTATACACGATTATATTTCAATTTTTTATTTACGTAGTATGGATGATAACGGATAAATCGTCCATGAATGATATAATGCCTGTACAGTGTCCAAGAATTTCTGCTACGTACTATAAGCAATAGCAGGATTTTTTTTGAAAAGGACGCCTCCATAAGGGAGTCAACTAAAGGAAATTGTCGGAAAGAGCTTTTTAATTTTTTTTCAGTCATCGTTTCACCATAGAAACGGCTAAAAACCTCAAAACAATATATTCGCTTCGTTTTCTTTTAAAAGTAAATGTCTGTCTCCGCAGCAATATGGAACATATACCGTGCAGTGACGTCAGAGGGCGTTTCAGGTCACGTGACTTTCATCAATTTTCGGGAACATTTCAATATCATTTATTAATCGTTGTGGTTGGCATAGAACATTTTGTCTTATATTTTTAATTTTCGCATTTAGAAAATTTCGCATTAATTACATCAATAATCTTCGAGAAACAAATTTCATGCATATTCCCCATTGGCAACATCATGATGCATGGACTGATTAAGACAGCCCTCGAGGGAAACGTGAACGGGGAGAATAAGGAAGCAAAGATTTGAAATGTGAGGAGCAAGAAGTCAAGGATGTGAAAGCAGTCACTTATGTGAGTGAGAAGTGATTAGCAAGTAGGTTAATCGTGTGGAGTGCGGCGTTAAACCTATCTTAGGATTGTAGGCTCTTAATGGTGATTAAATCCATAATCATAGAGCGTACATCCACTGTTTACCCCTGTCACACACACAATCTCTATGTGAATTGCAGGGTCTACGTCTAAAGTAACTCTCTGCAAACCACCGCTAGGGTGTGTGGCAGGGGGTGAAGACCATCAAACATGCGCTACTTACATGCAACCATGAGATTCATTGTTACTACTTCATGGACATTTGTTACATATAAGGGTCACGTGCAACTAGGTGGTTAGTAACTAGTTAATTTAAAAAAACTGATTCGTCGGATAATTTGGGCCTCAGTACATTTTAACAGTTTATTTCATCTCAATTTTATATTCACAAATGTCATCAATAATTAGTCATATAAAATAATGATGTAGGCATTTTTGAGAGTAATTATAAATCCATGCTTGGAAAATAAAACGGGTAAAATTTCACTTCATTTATTTTTTTTCTTCATCATGGCATTATAATGGCAATCAGTATCAATATCATGACAGGTTGTAAAGTATTATGCATTGTGGTAACTAGGTTACGTTTTATTTACCTTCGAATGGATCAAGATTTATAGGACTCTGGCTATAATGAAATATATAGACTAAGATATGGGATAAAGCCTTTGTATCGCAACGGGATAATGGTTTAGAGGCCAAAGCGATATATTTTGGCATGCAATGTTTACAATACGCTTTAACCAGTGGTAAAATCAATTAACGATGAAGAGGGATAACTAATACACCTATCATTGCCAGTTAAATTAGCAACGTCGGTAAATGGACGCTTTTGCGATAGTAATTTTGATACTACAAACATTTTAACTTCCCAGCCTTATCTTTATTGAACTCCTTCACCGGAAAGGAATTACTATGGTCAGATCTAAATGCTACTCTTGCTACCCCCATCGTTTTGAACAACATATTGACGCTTCCAAAGATATCCTGAACCTTGATAATGGCATTGGCAAAATCATGTCGGTAAATAGAAAGTCTAGAACGTACAAAGATGACATTCTTTTCTTTGCAATTTTAAATATTGCATTTCGATTTCCTAATCTGAAAATCTTATACCCTTAATAATGACGAGCATGTCGTGATCATATCTCATTCACTAAAATTGTTTCCACTAAAATATCCCCAGTAATGGCTCATAATTGTGTGGTCTATTTCCGATGCACTTACTTCAGTGGGGCGGTTGAAACCGGCGCCCATGTTGGCCTTTCCGTCCCGACATCGGACGGACTCTCACTCTAATCCTGGGGCCGCTAAGAACATCTGCAGCTATGCGGTCCGGTGGATTGGACCCTGGGGACCTGGTGTCCTGTAGGGGGCGTGGGAGACTGTCAGGGTACCGAGTGACGCCCAGACTAAGCCCACTGCTGCGTCCGCCGTCGCGCAACAGCGGGGATTAAGGCCCTTCATTTTCCCACAGAGAGTGAGAATAAAAAAAAAATAAAAAAAAGGTCACATAAACAAAATGTCACAAAAACAAAAAACAACACAGCAGCCCGTTCGTGCGAGCCCGTCTCCTACGCTGACAACATATGGCTAAAAAAACGATAATTTTCCCAGCACAGTTAAAAAAAGACATTTATACTTACCTATTGTGCATTTTTTTTGCTTCAGTAAATAAACATTTAGATTTTCATTAGTCATTTACTTCATCTAAATAGTAGCACTCATTACCCTAAAATTTCCTTTGAGAACCCAATTCAACTCAAATTAATTTGTGACCGTAAAATGCAAAATATATGATTATTTCTTTCACTTGAAACAAAATCACGCCGATTTCACGTATTCATCATTAAAAAGTATATTTTTTATGAAAGTCCTTGTATATTTAATTTGAGAATAAACAATATATAGACACCATTCTACTTACTGCTGGATATACAAGCGTAGAAGTAAGGAAAAAATTCATCAGGACAAACATCTGGAGCGTCTTTCCTTATGGCAGTTAGGCATGGACAATGACTTGTATGATTAAAGGTAGTTGTTTCAGGCTTGATTTGGTGGAATATCATAGCGAAAGAAAAATACTGGCAATTTTCCATAAGAATTCTTATTATTCTTGTGGAAAATTGCCAGTATTTTTCTTTCGACTTGTATGATGACAATGATCAGAACAGAAGAAAAGGGTGGGAGCATTCGAAATGTGGTGCTACAGAAGAATGATGAAGATGAAATGGATCGTCCGTGTAAGTAACGAGGAAGTCCTAAGAAAAGTGGGAGAAAAGAGAAGTCTTCTGAATACTCTAAGAAGAAGACGGGACAACTTGATAGGCCACATCACGAGACATGCTGGCCTGATGAAGACAATCGGTGAAGGTCAAGTAGACGGGAAGAATGGCAAAGTTATTCGTCGTATGAAATATATGGAACCAGTGATGAAGGATGTGAAAGAGAAGAATTACGCAAATATGAAGAGGTTATCTGATGGAAGAATTCAGTGGAGAACTGTATCAAAACAATCTCTGTATTGCTGACTGATCATGATGATAGATATCACAGGATTACTGTGGACAAATGCTTTTAATATTAATCTTGCTCTTAAGTGCATGTTCGAAGTGAAATAAAGAAACACCAACCAACAATTTAGATTATAACGTTGAAATGTGATATCTTGCGTCGAGGCTTGTTCATTGCTAGAGCTTAGCTTTGTGTCTTGATTGCCAGAAGAATTAAGTTGCGAACTTTCCTCAAATGGTTGTAATAGCTTTCTCAACAGCTCTTAACGGCAAGCGTTCGGAAAGTTACTAGAAAGAAAAGTTTTCGAGGAACCGGCATCGAACCAGGGATGTTTAGCTTTTTGGACTACAGTACCCTGTCCACTACACTGCTCAGAATTATCTCGGCAACACAAAAGTCCTTGGTCATATTTACGTTGGCGGAAACCTTTTCTCTGCGGGGATTTTCCACACATGTGGCGTGTGCGTAAAAGTTGGAAATATAAGATTAGCTGAATATATTAGGCGAAGGCTAAAAAAAAATATATATGGAAAAAGTTAGAAACTCCATAATACCATGGCAGGTGAGATAAATGGAGAAAGCACGAAGATATATAATGTAGTATACCGAGAGATTTAGAAATTCGATTTTTCGAAAAATTGCCAATGTGACAAAAATGGATCTAATTATAATTGCCTGGTCTTTAATAAAGTGTAGAAATAGATTTACGATTTTTTTTCACATGCCTACGGGACACTCTTGATGTTTAGCTAATGAAAGCAGGATTTCTGGTATATTTAGCATATATCCCCGGATGAAATAGGACACAATAACAATAGAATTTGTCCTGATATGCGAAGAATCGAATGTATTATCGGCTTCAAAATCATTTGCAAAGATTTTACGGAGTAACCATAAAATTTCTTCATATAATACTCTGATAAAGTAAGTTACTACCATATTCGTGTAGCTAATACAACTCTTAATAAATTTGACAATTTAACATAAAATTGTATCTGAAAAAGGTGTTCACTCTTTTTTGACGCAGTTGAACACAAATATCAAAATTGATTTGTGAAACTTATGGGTAGTATTGAAAAACCACCATGCTGGTAGGTAAATTTTTTTATTTCATAAAAATTCTTCCACAACTCCACCATCTGCTTCGCTTTTTAAATTTTCGATGAAAATGGAAACGGGCATTATTTTGAAAGTTTATTGATGTGTGAGACTTCATACCTATATCTATGGCAAATGACTTACCATTCCATTATCTATCGATAAATCATGTGATGTATGCGGCAAATTTCAAGACTTTATATAAAAAAGGGCGGTTTCGGACTGTCATTTTTATTGATTTCGATTTTTTTTCGAATTCCAAATATTCTACGCTGGCTAAAGGGTTCTCTTATTTTATCCCTATACATGTGCGTGGTTGGGAAATCGTTGGAAGCAAGTGTACCCCTCAGGGTTTCCTAGTCAGGGTGCTCCTATGTATCCCTTATGACCCTCGATGTGGCGGTTTAGGGCCTTCACTTCATTCGCACCACCCCTGCCGTCACGCCTCCGCCCCCCTCGCCCCCGTTATTGACCGTCTGCTCGCCCCCGTGGGAGTGGAGGAAGTCATCTGTCTTGCCCTCTCGATCAGCTAACGCCACCCCGCCCTCCCCCAACACCTTCCCTGACACGCCCACCCCTCAGGCCTGGCCACAAATAACATCCGAAAGAACTCAAAATGCCCATATGACGCAGTTGAACTGTTATATTATATTACTATCCTCTTTGGTTCAGAAAAAAACTTGGATAAGAAAAAAATTTCTCACCTCCTTTGAGCAAGTATGGGTTTAGTGAAATTATGTGGTGAAATATTTTACTATTATTATTTTTGCTGAAATATTTTTAGTCCACGTGAGTGTACAGATATTCTTTGAGAGATAGAAAACAAAGTTGATGATCGCATGAATAAAAATGAAGTACCACCTCAAGTATTAATATTCTGTGCATGAACAGACGAAAATTCAACATGGGCAAGAGATAAATAGGTGAAATATACTTTGTTCACTTGTGAAGTATACTTTGTGTGTAGTTATTATTTGAGGTATAGAAAAAATTGATGATCGAATGAATAACAATGAAGCTCCACGTTAAATAAATGTTCTTAACATTAATAGAAAAAAATGAACATGGGCAAGAGCTAGATGAAATATAGTTCACTTTATTTATAGCCACCATATTGATTATGAAAAACGAAAGCTAAAAGAGAGAGATTCTTCTATATGAAATTGGCACTGTCAAGGCGGACAATTCAAAATCATGTACGTTCACAGTTGGGTACATCAGTGCAATATTCTACTGAAAGAACTACCATCTGAGGGACGTATAACCGGTTGTCCACAAATGTGGACAGGGGGACTGAAGAGGGTATAGTTTAAATTTGAGACTAGAGGTACAGAGTAAGGTTCACCTTAGTGTGGTTGGTTATAATACTGGCCATCCATCTCGGGGGACCGAGTTCGAACCTCTGTAGCCGCAGAGATTTTTCATTGTATTACCGGTCCCCACAAGAGGACAGCACTCTGTCCGTAGGATGGACCGTTAAAATGTTGTACCATGTAGTTTACAACAGGCTAATGCCGGCACCAGGTTCCACTCCACGCTTCCTTTGTTATTTGAGAAATTACTTTCCATATCCAATGCCCAAACTTTCTTAAATTGGGCAAAAAACGTAGCTAGTCAATCAACTGGGTCACCATCCTGCTAAAAACATGCTTATCAAGCATCTTAAACAATAATTATTGCAAATTGAAGAACAACCAACTGGCCATAAGAACCTTAACGGCGTTACACGGTGAAATTACACAATAGCAGAAGTTTCACATAGAAAAAAATCATTCGTCTTTACCGGGACTCAAACCCAGATCCAGAACCTGCAAAGAGCAAGATATCCACTGCTTTGTGACATGGTGTCTAGCAGTTCGAGAACATATTGTTTCTTTAAGGACTCTGAAAATTCCTCCTCACTAGCTTAATTGGTTAAAGCACCATGCAGGAAATTCGGGTTCGACTCCCTGTCAAGGTGGGCAATTTTATTCTCCGTGGATCTTCTGCTACTGCTGACAATTATTATTCTAACTTCTCAACCAGAGTCTCAACCAGAGACTTATTAACCAGTCTCTGGCATGATGGATCATTTTATTTAAAACTTTTCACGTACACATAGCCAAACATGAGTGATCCTCACACCAATGAAATATATACATCAAGTTTTGGAATGGAATAGGAAGCATATGAAGAGATAGAGGCAATGCTTGCGGAGAGAATGGGTAGAAGTCAGTTACCATTGGTAAAAATGCTTCACCTAGGGATCGACAATCGAGCCTTCTGATTTCATTGTATTCATTCTCAACAATCACTATCTTATCAGGTAGAGCAAGTGAAATCCATGTGTATTATATAAATATATACACGTTCAATGAAACTCTCACATATATAGAGCCACAACGATGATCCTACTCTTTCATCCATCTCCTGCCAATCCACCGACTCTTCATCATTTCCTCTTCATCGCCTCCCCTTTATCTTCCTCCCTCTTCTTTATCCCTCTTTTCACTCTTCATTTGCGCTCGCCGCTTCTTGTTTCATCCCAGCCGCCTCCGCGCCATTGAAGGCGGGGCTTGACGAGTCCCTGTCCGACACCGCTCTGAGCCTGATATAAATAAACGCGGTGCCCTTAAAACCAGGGATTAGGGATATTTTGGAGTGAAGGGGGATTTGTGACCCGGGGACATTGTATTTTGGTGCCGTTTTGTTCCTATAGTGGATCACTAACTTCATTTCTCGCGTTGCCAAGGTTTTGTGTATCCTCATGAAATGTAATCAAAAGATGGTTACCGAAAAGTGGAGTAAAGTTTATGTTGCTGAAGTTTATGTTATATTCTGTGAAAAGGATTCCGAAATTCCCGGTGATTATAGCTTCTTTATTTGCAATAGAATCATTACTGTTCACTCTTGTATGAATACGGTGTCTCCATGGAATAGATTTCACCCAGTTATCCAAAAAAATGGAAGTGCACTTAAAATATGGAATAATTTCACTTTAAGCATTTACTGTAACTTTGAAAACAATTGGTGTGAGCTAAAAACAATATATTAATTAATTTCGTCATTCTATTTCCTGGATAAAGTCCCATTAATCTTTAAACAAACAGGCAAAATGATTTAATAGAGGATCAATAGATTTAATCACATGGTATTTTTAAAAACTTTTTTGGGTTTTTTGGTCAGAAAAAGATGGTGGGAATGTTTTAGTAATAGCATAGGTGAAGGTATTTCATTCAATGTATGTTGGTCTCTTTGATGAAAATATCAGATCGTCTGAAGCATTATTAGAAGCATATTTACGAATAAGTGATTCCTAAGAAATAGTTAATAGTAGTCATTATAAACTTTAGGTGATGCTAAGGCTACATCACACCGTCTAACTTAATAAAAACACCTAGAACCAACACACCATCTAGTCCGGGGCCCGGATTTTAACCCAAGACCTATGGTTTACAAGGTTAGTGAGTTACTGATCTGGCTGTTGTGGCTGATAGGAGATAGCTAATGGCAGGGATTTTATTCTTATATTTGCGAGAGATAAAATTGCTATGAGCTAGAAACGGAATCGTATACATTAAAATGTAAGAACCGAGTATTGAAAATCTTATTTGAGTACTTTAACCGCTGGTTATGGAGAGGGATGAAAAATATTGTATTTTAAGGAATAGCAATGTACAAGTAAGGGAAAAGGAAAGGAATTAATTCGTCTCATAAATGATAATACCTATCTGATTTCCTTCAAGGCTGATTACAACTGAATGCATTCTACCAAGCATGTATAGTTGCACTAAGGTTAATAAAAAAACATTAATATCACAGCGGATTAGTAACCATTTATATTTTCGAAAATACACATTTATTTCAGAAGTTAGGAACTTATTTCACTTCTGCATTAATAACCAGTTTTTAAAAAAACGATTCATATTACATCTTGGTTAGCGACATGCATTTAGTATTACCTTTACTGAATTCTGATTTAAACCTTTCTCTATGGCCATAGTGACATGAAATGATGTTGATTCCATTGGTTTATAAAAATTTGATAAACGAAGAATTTTTTTACCGTACCACAGAAATACGTATTTTGAATGACATACTGTTTTCTTGAAAGTGAATGACCAATTGAATTGAACTGATACCTATCTCTACTAAAATCGATGGGCTTTTAATACTATAATCATTTTTAGTAAAGCTACAGGTATAAATAAAATACCATTGCTGGGTTCTGGATTTCAACTGCTTCGTGGTAAAATGAAATTGGTAGGAAGGAACACAATGGACCATCTCTTAATATTTCTGAAAAAACATTGGACCATCATGCAAGTATACGTCGTATCCATCCCATGGCAACACACATTGAGGATTCAATGTGTGTCGTTTCGTTCTCAGTGGATACCCATATGTTTGGTTGGTTTTATATGGCGTATCCGGAGTTAAGAGTTTGTGCCCGTAAGCCTGTGGAAGAGGGGTTGAAGATAAAATGATATCCTTGAAGAATGTGAAGGGCTTTTATGGGGGTTATGTTTCGAAGGGTGACAGCTTGTGTGGCAGGAAATCTTCCCCCTTTACATATACCTACGCTGTCCGGATCTATTTTCTTAAAAACTTTCCTTAAAAACGCTAAATCTATGGCTTTGCCATGTGTCGATATAAATCGTCGCTAGTCGATATCTCTCACGTTGACCAAGAGTTGACAGCAACAATTGTAAGGAATCGGTGTATCGATTTAGGAAAGGCAAATAATAAAATCATTTCTTCATTAATCAAAAAAAGTATATATGCAGATTAAAAATGCAGACTAAGTTATCGACGCAAACGATATGTGGCCAGAATAACAGAGAAGCGACAGGATTGTCGATATTCGTGATGCAATGAATGTGACGAAATTTATTATTATCATTAAGCGGACGAAATGTGATTTAATTTTTGCCCTTGCTTTATGCCGGGATATTAACTGTTGACGAAAATTAATATACAAAAGTTTGCTCTTAATTTTGACGCGCACTGTATTGTTGACCGTTATCGTGGCCACATCTCGATGATCGATTTATTCCAGATTTCTAGACCCAAGATCGATATATTGTTTCTCCTAGATGGCGTAAGGTAAGAATAAATCGATGTTACAGCTTTAATATTGCCTTCGATCCAGGGGAGAGAAAGGGTGGTTTATTACTTGCGCCGAGGGTTACTGAGAAGGATACGCGTGCGATGAAAGTACTTTCCCCTTTAAAACACTCACCCCTCACCCCCATATCTATCCCTTTGATCCATGTCTCGCAAACCCTCGCTTTGAAAACCCCTTCCCAGCATAATCCACCCCATGACCTCCTTCTGCACTCCATGTTGACTTATTGATCGATCAACATGCTCACCTCTTTAATATGTGCAATATCCCAACTTCGGGTTTATTTTAGAGTGTACACATGATGAAATTAAACAGTTTTTAGCTGGGGTTAGTTGTAAAGTAGCCATCAGCAAAATTTAAATGCTGCTCCTTGTTTTTATGATACTATTTTAATTCATCTAAGGCGCAATATATGAAGGGCTCCGTTCATTACTCGGTTTAAATGAATGTGTCATTTTTACCACCTTCTTTCTCCATTAACTTTCACTGTCTATCGACTAAACTGAAAACTATTTAACTACGAGGTTGACTTTTCTCTCTAAATTGTGCCAAATCCATTCATACTAACATTTTATATCTTTTCTTTGCTTCGCGAGTTAACCTTAAAACTTCGTTTGATGTAAGCCGTCTCATCAAACAGTAGTAATGCTATACGGAAAACCAAACTGTCGGTTGTCAACGCTTGACGGATGAGTGATTCAGTCTATTGGACACGGTTTTTCAATTGAAAAATTCATTATTCAATCGGGCATATATCTCCCTGTCTTCTTCTCTCTCTCTACTGGTGGTGGCCGACCTTAAGATCATTTTTAATGAGGGTATAAACCTTATACGCCACTATATACCCCTGCGCACGATTTCCCCTCATTAGAGATATATGATAGTGTGTGCAATACCTCCACATACGGTTGAATTTTAGAGGAAGGCATAGTGAAATTAAATAGTATTAGCTGGAGTTATTTTTAAAGTAAGCACCAGAATACTTTAAAACCAGTCCCAAAGGGTCAACAATTGCGCATCCCAACCGAGAGACGGAGTTCTGAACCTCGGATTCTCTCTGCACCGGAATTAATGTTTTTTTTCACTGATAAACGACTACCTATCGCTTCCGGAATTTAAGCTCAGGACCTTTACATTTGAGGTCTAATAACTTTACGGCCCAAGATATGATTTTTTCCCGTAGAATAATGTTCGGAAAGGCGCCAATTGAATTGATTTTTTTAATAAGGAATAAGCGATACATTTTAACATAATGTCATATATTTATTAATTCCAATATTTGTTATTGAATACAACAAAAGAATGAACTATCAACATTGAATATATTATTGAAAAGTACACCATATCCACAGTCTCGTAAACATAAAAGTTACTTCATTAACCATAGAGACACGACTACTTGACAAAAAAATTATTATTAGGTTTCCAAAAAAATTAAGAGGCTGCGAAGACAAGTAATGTCAAAAGTGTTGTTAACCACAAAAGTGTTGTGTTAAAAGACTCTTGGCTAAAAATGTCAAATATCCAAATGCCATTGCGATTTATTGTATGATTCCAGTATATTACAAGCTGTGCACAGCTCCTGTTATACCACATACCTACTATTCATTAATGATATAGAAGAAAAATACAAGCAGTATACCATTCCTAGTGTAACATAATATACAATAAAGATATACCAAAATATACATATACAATTAATATAAACATTACTTTTGATAACAAGTTAAATTCACAATATATCTTATTATTTGTTTGCACTGTTGCATCAAGTTTTGGACCCTAATTCGTTTTACCGCCAACTTCAACATTCTATATTTGAACCAATTAGTGAAGGTTCTACAAAAAGAATAAAAATGCAATTAAAAATACACAACCAGGAAAGAAAACTGGATGATGCGTTTTTCAAAATACTCTTAGCCTTGAAGGCTAGCAAACAATAAAAGGGTTGCCTATTATCTTGTTGAGACAATTAGGTTACGTGTACAAATGCAGCGCTTTGTTTCCATGGTACTAATTTACTTTTTAAAGGCGAAATATGTAAGTTGGTCCGTTCCAATACGCGGTATAAATGAATGCGTCATTTTTACCACCGTCTTTCCTTCTCGAATCACACAATTTTCTTTCCCTGTCCATCGAAAAAACACGAAACTACTTAACTATGAGGCTAATTTTTCCTTCAAAATTGTATCAAACCTATTCATACTAGCATTTTATATCTTTTCTTTGTTTCGCAAGTTAATATAAAAACTACTTAAGCTTTTGATGTAATGCAAGCCGAGTATCATCATGAGAAAAAAAGTTACTAGAAATAATGCTACATGGAAAACCAAACTGTCGGTTGTCAGCGCTCGACAGATGAGTGATTCAGGCTTTTTATGCAAGATTTTTTATATTGAAAACAAAATTCGTTACTTAATCATGCATGTCTCTCTCTCTCTCTCCACTGGTGATGGCCTACCTTAGGATCGTTTTAATGAGGATATAGATCTTCCCACTGTAAATATCCCTGCGCAAGATGTCCCCTCATTAGAGATACATGAGTCTTTCCTTTTTCCATCTGTTTCGCCAGCGAAATGATTTGCGTTCTATTATCTGAAAGAAGGAAAAATAATGATGACCATCAGAGCAGGAAAAAATAATATTATTATCTGTGGACGGAATGAAGGAATAAATTTGAGGCGGTCGTCTGAAGGTTGATCTCAAACCCTTCTTTGCATTCTCTTTAAGTGAGAATCCAAGGGAAGACGATAACAATTTGAAATGTGGTATTATTTTACATCTACGCATTATTCTTCAAGCCAACGCGAGGGTGTGGCAGGGGGTGAAGATCACCAAACATACACTACTGACATGTACCTAGGACATAGAAAGATGTTAGATAATAGGGTTACTCGCAGCTAGATGGCTATTATCTACATAATAATAAAGAGATAGGGTGTTAATACATGCATTATGCTATACGAACTGCTCTAAAATTATTATATTTGCCTATCCCTATGCTATTCTGCATATTGTGTTCTCTTATAATACGTTGGAAAAACTACATTTAGAATCTATCGGTACGACAATCTATCAATCTATATATCTGACGTCTTCAGAAAGCTATCCGTATTCAATTTCTGCAGGATATTTAATCTGTACTTTAACCTACGATCTGGTTGCAACTCCCAACGTAATTCTTTCATTTAATATGATACACTTATAAACCTAACGTAACAACTTTCAGTAAAACTAGCTGCTCTGTGCTGCACACTCTCTAGCTCTCTGATCAAACCTAACTCATTCGGATCTCATACACTGGCTACTTATACCAGGTGAGGTTTAAATAGGGAAAAGTAACATTACTGAAGTTAAACTTGAAAATGAAGAAGATAAAATAGAAAACAGAATATGTAACAAAGAGGTTCTATGGATAGTGAGAGAAAGCAGAAGTGCAAGATAAAATTAGACCATACTGTGAGGCAAAGTGGCCTGATAAAGACAGTCGTAGAAGGGTAAGGTAATGAGGTAATGGGAATAATGAGAGAAGGACCCTTTTAACAAGGAGAAATATACAAGTAAGAAGATCTTAGCGCCTTTGTATTGTATCCTCATCAGTCCCCTTGTCCAAATCTGTGGAAAACCGGTAATACGTCCCTCGGAGGGTAGCTTTTTCCCATTAGAATTGAATTGATGTACCCACCTGTGAACGTACCTGATATTGCATTTTCTACTTAGACAGCCCCAATTTTACACACTAGAATCTATCTCTTTTAGGTTTTGTTTTTCTGAAATCAATATAGTGGCTACAAATAAAGTGAACTATATTACATCTACTAATCTTTTGCCCATGTTGATTTTTTCTATTAATGTAAAGAACATTTATTAAACGTGGTGCTTCATTATTATTCATTTAATCATCAATTTTTTTCTATATCTCAAATAATAACGAAACACGCGTTGAAAATAAATATTTTTCTTTTCACTTTTTTTCAACGTATAATTTCAGCAGTAGGTACCATGTGTGCTCAAAAGAGGTGAGAATTTTTTTTGATAGGTCAGAAAATTTTCAGGACTGAGGTGAATATAGGAAGAAAAAATCGAATGAAAAACTACGTGAAATTAACCTTTGAATATTGACTGTTGATGATCGCGGAGTAAAATTTCTTTCGGCATTGTAATTTGATGAAAAGTGATGTTAGAGAATGAAACAAGCTGTCGCACTTTTTCACTGCTTTATTTTGTACCATTTATAGCACATTTTTTATTTAAGCATTCGATTGTTAAAATGATCGAAATAAATTTGGTGATTGCGTAATTTAAAAATTGAATTATGACCGGTATTGTCAGTTCGATACTGATGTAATTTTCTTTCAATCTCTCCACATCTACATGTACATAATCCCCTGCAAGCCACCATAAATGTGTGTGGCAGGGGGTGAATTCTCTCCAAACATGCACTACATAACATGCATAAAAAGGATTAGTATTTATATACTGTTCTAAACTTCACTATTTAAAAAAGATAAAAATAGCATAGCATGCATGCAAAAACATCCTGTTAATTGGGTTAGCTTCAAGTCCTTATACCATCATGCAACTACCTTCGCTATGGATTGATTCACTCGTAATGGATATATGTACCGCTATTCATATCCCTAAATGTACGAGGAAACAGGACATTTTGAATCTGTCAGTTCGGCAATCAATTTCTCTAATTTTGTGATTATGGTCCAGTCTACCATAATAAGTTGGGGTTCCTAAAATATTTTTATTGTCATCACTGAAATAGTTATCTTGGTTATTTAAGAGATTAAGTCTAAATAGTAAATTTCAACCAGCGATCTGACAATGATTCCCAATTTAATTCATTTAATAGCCTGGTTACGCTAATATAATTAACGTATCGTCCCTTTAAAAATCTTGCCGATCTTCGCTGCACACGTTCAAGTTCAATATTTAGACCAATTTCGTAGGGATCCCATACACTGGCAGCATATTCCAAATGAGGTCTAACAAGGGAAAAGTAGCTGATTTCTTGTACATGACATTCACGTTTACCCAGTACTCTTTAGATGAATCCCATTTTACGATTCGCTTGACCAATTATTTCACGTATGTGTTTACCACAGGAAAGATCATGTGTCAGTCTTATTCCACGATAAACACATCTTCGTAAGGTAATTTTTTTACCCTTCTCTACTCTCATACTTCACCCCACCCTTCCCAAACTACCCTTACCCTCTCCGCCCACCCCCCCTCCTCATTTTCCCATCATCGCACGCGCGTCGTTGGGGCTCCCACGGAATGACGTCATTCACCGGCGAAGTCTCCCTCACCCCCCCTTAGAGAGGGATGGCCTCTTCCTTTCTCCCTTCCCCTCGTTCAAGGAGGTCCCCTCTTCCACCAAAACACCTCCCCTCCTTCCTTAACATCTCACCAAACTCGTTCTCTAGTAGATTTTGTCAATGGCTTCATACGATGCGGATGTAGAACGTTGCTGACATTTGACATTTCTATATTTAGCCTCGACTAGATGAGGCCGTATTCCCCTTGCTCTGGGCTCATTTTCATGCAGAAGCATATAGCAAAGTATTTCAGGTGCTTAGGCACGCAAGCCACTAATTTGTAACTGTAAATATCATGGTAATTATGATTCCTTTTTGTATGCTTATGACTCAGATAAAAATTTTGGTGAGTGTTCCGCTAATCACGTTAGAAAAATTATGTATCACAATGTTTTGCTTTATCACTTCCTAGACACATCATGGTATTTAATAGTAGTTTCTATAGTGGATAATAAGGATTTAAACACTTTTGTCCTATTTGAATAATGTCAGCATCAGGCAACTATGAGGCTGTAGAGACTTGTTCAATAGGTGTAATTTAGTACGAATTACTATGTCACTGAGGATAAATAATGATCATTTAGGATTTCTTTTAGAAACGGTTAATAAAAAGTTATTTTAACAATTTTTTTAGAAAATATGTATGAATCATTTTTGAACCGTTATAAGCATCTTGAAAGAATTTGTGTTCTTACCGCAATGTAAATGACACAATATTAAAAATGATAAATTACGCTAGTAATTGAATTACTTTTTAAAAAGAGGTTGGAGGTCAATCCCCAGGGTTTGAACTATATGTCGTCTGCAGGTGGCGAAATAATTTTCTGCAAAAACCTTTCTAATGTTTCATCTTTTTGATTTCTGCTGTAAGGTTGCTATATAGAAGCGGGTAGTGAATGAAGCATTCATGCGTGCAGTGCGATGAGACGGGTATTGGAAGTGAGAAAGAAGGAATATGGATTGCACACATTCATGCTTATCATCCAGTAGCATTGTTATTTTGGGAGGGAAATATTGGATAAGCGACAAATTCTCTCCTCAATAACTTCATGAATGTCGATGCTGCCGGATTTGATGATCTGACAATGTTTAAAAACAACGAAACAGGCGTTGAAATAATAATTATAAATCTCTGGCTGTTACATGACGTTGTAAAAGTTTTACAAGTAATACATTTTTAAATAGTTATCTATTCTTTCTGATCAACTAAAATGGCGGAACTTAATACTAAATCGAAACAAAACTCCTTTTCAGCGTCGTCTTCGGCGTTCAAGCCACAATTCCTGCTGCGTTAAGAAAACTCCATGCGTTATTGCATTATTATCTTCCTTAAAATAATGTCGTCAACGTCATCATAATTGTTGAATATACAGAGTGTCCCATTGATCGTGTGTCATTTCTGACCCGTAATTTTAGACAATTCCTTTCGAGCCACAAGGATGAAATTTGGTACTTCGCTAGAAAAAGGCTGTAAGTTTTGTTGAGTCTAAGCAAAATATGAAAAATATGACCTTTTGACCCCAGAAATAGGGTCCAACCTAAAATCCAAATTTTGCCTTATGGGCTTTCAATGTTAAAATATTCGAAGTACAAAAAAGACGGAATTTTTTAGCGAAACTTTCGACTAATAGGTTTTTGGACACGAAGAACACGATGGAAGTACTATTGAGGTCAGAAATTGCAACTGTGACCCCTGAAAGGTCACAGTCAAGGTCACAGGGGTTACAAAAAATGAATCACCGCTTCAAACCTGTCGAATCATAGGTTTAAAAAGGTTCCAAGGTCGATTTTAAGGTCTTCATATCCCTCTTTTCATCTCTTGACCTTCAAGGGTAACTCAGAGGTCAAAGGTCACAGGGATGGAAAAAATGAATCCAGGCTACTAACGTGACGAATCATAGGTTTAAAAAGGTGTCAATGTCGATAGAAAGGTCATAAGATTCCTCTTTTCATCCCTTGACCTTCTAGGGTAACTCTGGGGTCAAAGGTCACTGTGATTACAAAAGGTGAAATAAGGCTACGAAACTTTCGAATCATAGGTTTAAAAAGATGACAAGGTGGATTTTAAGGTCTTCAGATCTCTCTTTTCATCTCTTGACCATCAAGGGTAACTCAGAGGTCAAAGGTCACAGGGATGGAAAAAGAGAATCCAGGCTACAAACGAGTCGAATCATAGGTTTAAAAAGGTGCCAATGTCGATGGAAAGGTCATCAGATCCCTCTTTTCATCCCTTGACCTTTAAGGGTTACTCAGGGTGTCAAAGGTCAAAATGGTGACAAAAAGTAAAATTAGGCTAAACGTATCGAATCATAGGTTTCAAAGAGTGCACAATACGATGGTAAATTCCCTCCAGGAGTTATCTGACATTGAATGATTGGGAAAGGGCAAAAGCTCACTAGGTGTATCCCAGATTTAGGGCAATAGATGCGTCAAATTCTAGCTTCGAAAGGGTGAAGAATTAGATGAAGATACTTGGTCCTTTTTGTTGTCTCCTGACCTCAAAGGGCTACACTGAGTTTATTGGTCCCAGATGTAAAATATGCCAAGACGTGAAACACATAATTTGAATTAGATTATTTAGGCTCCCAAAGTAAATGTTAAGAAATTTAGATCCCAACTTCCATCCCTTAAACCCTCTGGGTCATATGGTAGTCGTTCATTTAGAGTTTACTAATCAATGAAAAAATTCAATTGTAAATTTAAGTTAATTACTATTGTTAAATTAAAAATACTTAATCATACGTTTTATTTAAAAAAGAATTTCAAGTGTTATTTAAAAAATTTCAATATTAAAATTTAAAATGAAAATATGGAAGCAGTAAGATGGAAAATCAATTTTTATTCATTCTACGTACCCGATATTCCATGCCAGGCACAATGGAATTTGTCCGATAAAAGCGTGTGTGAATGTGTCCTCCAGCATATTCGGAGATATGGACTCTGCACACGTTGTAATTTCTTTTTTTATTTCTTCAATGCCCGAAAATGTTTTTTTCACTACACCTGGTGGACTTTGACCCCTGCCCAACCGTTCCAGGTCAGAGTCTTCCTGGAGGGATTTTACCATCGTATTAGGCACTATTTAAACAAATGCGTCGTTGTAGCCCCGTTTCGAAATTTTTCACTCCAACGACATTTGACCCCTGAGTAACTCTTGAAGGTCAATGAAAGAAAAAAGCGATCAGAAGACCTTACGATCGACCTTGGCACCTTTTCAAGCCTATGATTCGATACGTTTCTAGCCTCATTTCCATTTTTGTCACCATTTTCACCTTTGACCCCTTCGTAACACTTAAAGGTCAAGGGATGAAAAGACAAGAAATCTGATGACCTTTCCATCGACATTGTAACCTTTAAAAACCTATGATTCGACACGATTTTTAGCCTGGATTCATTTTTTCCATCCCTGTGATCTTTTACCATCGTATTGTGCACTCTTTGAAACCTATGATTCGATACGTTTAGCCTAATTTTACTTTTTGTCACCATTTTGACCTTTGACACCCTGAGTAACCCTTAAAGGTCAAGGGATGAAAAGAGGGATCTGATGACCTTTCCATCGACATTGGCACCTTTTTAAACCTATGATTCGACTCGTTTGTAGCCTGGATTCTCTTTTTCCATCCCTGTGACCTTTGACCTCTGAGTTACCCTTGATGGTCAAGAGATGAAAAGAGAGATCCGAAGACCTTAAAATCCACCTTGTCATCTTTTTAAACCTATGATTCGAAAGTTTCGTAGCCTTATTTCACCTTTTGTAATCACAGTGACCTTTGACCCCAGAGTTACCCTAGAAGGTCAAGGGATGAAAAGAGGAATCTTATGACCTTTCTATCGACATTGACACCTTTTTAAACCTATGATTCGTCACGTTAGTAGCCTGGATTCATTTTTTCCATCCCTGTGACCTTTGACCTCTGAGTTACCCTTGAAGGTCAAGAGATGAAAAGAGGGATATGAAGACCTTAAAATCGACCTTGGAACCTTTTTAAACCTATGATTCGACAGGTTTGAAGCGGTGATTCATTTTTTGTAACCCCTGTGACCTTGACTGTGACCTTTCAGGGGTCACAGTTGCAATTTCTGACCTCAATAGTACTTCCATCGTGTTCTTCGTGTCCAAAAACCTATTAGTCGAAAGTTTCGCTAAAAAATTCCGTCTTTTTTGTACTTCGAATATTTTAACATTGAAAGCCCATAAGGCAAAATTTGGATTTTAGGTTGGACCCTATTTCTGGGGTCAAAAGGTCATATTTTTCATATTTTGCTTAGACTCAACAAAACTTACAGCCTCTTCTAGCGAAGTACCAAATTTCATCCTTGTGGCTCGAAAGGAATTGTCTAAAATTACAGGTTAGAAATGACACACGATCAATGGGACACTCTGTATATTAGATTGTTTGGATAAGCTATTTCTTATGAACTTCACTGTTTCAGGATTAATTTACGAGATATCTTGGTCATAGAATAAGGCATACTTTTTAATTTTCGCAATAATTTATTTTCTTAATACCGCTTTCTTCGCTTAGGAGGATAATCTGGTACAGTTTAATTTAATGTAATGGATGTGGCGAACATCCACTACACCCTTAAAACCTTTATCCCCTACAAAACAGTTGTAGGAATCTTTTAATGCTACCACAATGTAACTCCATTAAATCATTCAGTAATTGTTCTATTTATCGTATTCATAGAATGCCATTTCTCCTTTTCTATTTTATATACGTCTATCATTAAATGTTCTATTTCGAGGCTCCATTTATACCATAGTTGATTATTTGGTTTTAGCATTTAAATTATTTCTATTAAAATATATTTCGGTTACTTTCAGGTTAATTTATCCAAATAATTCAATATTTTCTAATTATATTTATTCTGTACTTTGAAAGAATTCCGGTTCGGATTATTTATTCATCAGTTAGATCATTGTTTAGTCTAGTCAATTCAGTTTCTGTGGGGAGAGAGCATTCTAACCTCTACTCTGAATTGGGCGAAAATATCTATAGCCCTCCCTGATTTATAGCGTTCGTTGCTTCAAACAGTTTTGTTTCGATTTGTTAAACCTTTCATTATTTATTTACTACTATTTAAGTTTTGCAGGACTGATCGCCTCGGTAGTCAGGTCGGAAACGAAGACTGACAATCCAAATGTCTATCTACATCTACGTACTACCCTGCAAGCCACCACGAGGGTGTGCGGCAGGGGGTGAAGATCACCAGACATTCACTATTGACATGAAACTTGGCTACTACATGGATAATGTCGCTGGTTCAATGCTCGCATCAGACATAGGTGTTTCTTTTATTTTAGGATCAAGTTAGGTGTGGGGATATAACCTTAGCAGTTTGAGCACTCTAAAACCTATTTATGCTCTAACGTATTACCCACCCCTAAGTCGTTTTGTGATATAAGTCCTATGTTCTGCGTATGAAGTAACATGGACTCACATTCCTTATTTCCACATTCCTCAATCCTTGCTCTAATTGGTAACAATATTTGCCTGAGATGTGAACCCCTGACTATAAGATATTCAAAGACAGGCCATGTCTCTGTTTTACTCATATAGTTTGATAATTATCTTTTGCCCCATATTGAATTTCTTCGTAAAATATCCACCTTTTCCTTTTAAGACATAAACAGGAAACTTATCTGACTCACAAAACGAAGAAAGGCATATATCTTTCCTGTATTACTTACACAAGCCACACGCTCCTGTCATTTCACAGATGTTCCTCGATTCATCTTGCATCCGGTGACACTGCTGCGACTAGGTCATTAGAAAAGTTTTCAGTGGATGGATCGGAAATGAAAAGCCAGCGGGGCCACTTCCTCTTCTTTCACCTCTAATTCCTTTTTTCGCATTTTCTTTTTGAACTCGTCAAATTATTATTCTCCTTACCCATTACCCTTTTGGTTGCGAACGTATATTTTTTCTGATTAACTTAAAACTGGGAAAAAAGAGTTATGGAACTTACCGAGTTCGACCGAGCTTCGACCGACCTTTCATTTCAGTTTTTTTGTCGCAGCGACAAAATCGCATCATGTCAAAGGAATGGTCGATATTTTCCTTCCAAACCAACTATTGCATTCCATCTGTGTACTTTCAACAGGTCACAAAAATGCCAATCAATATTTTACCAGCAGGCTGAGTCTGCTGTTTGAACAGTTACTATAAGTGAATCTCGCACACCTCCCTTGTAAATGTCAAAGAGCACGAAATGACAGGGTGAGACGACTTAGTTGTCAAAGTTCTCACTACCCTTTGAAAGCACTTTCCTATCACTAAGATGATTTCGCAGTTAAAATCTATTTAATACTTCAGAGGAAAACATTTATTTAACCACCCATGGTGCTAATTAGAGTCTCATCAGAAAAAGAGTCGTTTATTCTTAGCAGAGAATTAATGACAAGGGTCGTCGGTGTAATGCGCTAAGAACGGAGACTTTGAAATAATGTGCTAGGGAGTGAGGTGATGTGTGCCATCGAGGGAAAGAACATCAAAGAAAGATCGTAGTAGCTTTTAAAATGCTAGATCTAAAGAGGATGGAGAAGTTTAGGTGGTTATAAAGTAAAACAAACGAGGATGCGCTGCTAATGATAGGGGAGGAAAGGGAGTTGTTTGAGAAAATTAATAGATATGATGAGGGGATGGGTAAAATGGGGAATTAGAAGACGAAATGATAGATGAGCATAGAAGGAGCATTGTGGAAGGAGAATTGAAGGAAAATCAGGTTTTTGGATGGAATTGGGAGAGGCCGGAAGCATGTGAATATAAAACGAAGACACCATAATTCACTAGATTAGATTCTCACATAACAACTTGTCCTAGGTTATCACTATGTTTCTTCTCAGATTTTGCGTTCAGCTCATGATTTGCTCGGTTAAGTACTCTTAAATGTGTGTTAAATAAAACATTTACCGTCCATATAATATGCTTCAAGTCGGTACTTAGTCAATGACTAGGTTTTAACGGATAGTTTTCAATATTCTCCGTCTATGCATCATGAAGGGAATATACTCTTCGTCCTTAAAAACTACACAAGTAGAATAAGAAATCCCTATGAAAGAGGCAATCTTGTGCACCAAGAATTGAAATACAAATTCTCATCATGAAGGTGATTTTGTATGTCAAAAGTTTGAACAATATAATGGAATCCAATTTTGGAGGACGTAGGAATTTACTTAAAAAAAAATTAATTTTGTGAATCAACAAAAAGGAGGTTAACAAAATGTAGACATATATAAAAGCTAATTATCTCAGAATGGACAAGGATTTTAAGGAATGGCTTTTAAGATAGTGTTTGAAGAACAAGTCGAGCTGGCTGCACGTCGTTCCTGTAATTGAAATATACAAAAGTAATAGCCCTTCTTTGAACTCTGGGCCCTTCAATGCTCCTCAAAACTCTGAAATACGCTAGTAAGCTGATGAAATGTGGCGCAAGAAAAAATGAAATTTTTAAAAGGATTTCTAAGCTAGCCGTGAAATTTTGGTTTCCCTAACTTTAGGTGTTAAAAGAAAACTTCGAAGAAGAAGAAATGTCGAGTCATTTTTATGAAAAAGTGTGAATTTAATAATAAGTAGAATCGAAAATAGATCAAATTACTTCTTTTCATGAGGCATGATAGAGGAAAAGTAGCCGAAAATTTTTCTCGTTTCTAGTAAATCTATAGTTTTTCTCCTTTGCATTTTTCTTGTATAGCTTAATGTTCCGTTTCCGACAGAATTTATCGGGTGATGTATTTAGAAATTTATTTTTAGTAGTGTTTTTTATTTATATAGTTACTATTTCTTTAATAATATAATAATTTATTAGGTGCTCAATGGAATGAAAATTATGTCTTGTTGTGGTAGCCGTCTGGGGTTTTAGGATGTTCCAATGGCTAAGGTTAATTTGCACCACCTAACCAATGATTTTAGTACTATGGAACACTAAGCATTCATTCCTGTGTGGTGTTAGATCTCACGACCTATAAGTTGCCAGGCTAGCCTGTTACCAACCTGACAACCAAGGTCAGTAAGTAACTTGAAGTTATTTCTTTCAATAAAATTAAGCTGCACTCAAATGCAAATTGCTATTTATTTTTTAGTGTAATTTTGTGAATTAATGTAATGCCACTTAGCTACATAATCTAATGATGTCGACCAGTCAGCGCCAACTAAGTCATGGTTAAGGTTATCCGTTGAAAGATATGAGCATCTCTATTTAAATATATATTGTGCATGTCCAATAGCCAATAGGAACTCGCCTTTTGCTCACCTGCAGTTTGCGCTAACATTTTTCGATATTTTGGTTGTTACCATTTCAACTGCTGCTTAAACCCTAAAAATATCACGAATATAATTATAATCGTGTTTAGCTATCTTGCATTACCTATATTTCGCGATGGATTTATTATAATAGCATTTTTTGGTGGAATTAAATGCGCTTAATTCATTTGTGCTTTGCGTCTGAGAAGTAATCTTGTATTTGAGGTAGCATAGATACAAAAGTAAGGACAAACAACACGTGACTCTAGGACGAGACCCTATTGGCGACCGTTGGGAAACAGCCGGGTAAGATTAATAGTCAGGGAGATAGGAACAGTTTAAAACAACCTATAAACCAGAAACGCTAATCATGACCGAAAACCGAAAGTGTGATCTAGCCATAGTTGGGAAAGTTACCAAAAAAAATTAACTGATTAAATTTAATGTTAACCTCTGGAAAAAGTAACTAGTTTCAGTTAAAAGTTACTTTTTCTGAAAAAGTAACTCATTAAAGTTAAAGTTAATTAACTTTTACTGTAAAATTTACTTTTTCAGTTACCTTGGCAAATTGGATGCTGTGGTGATAGAGGAGTTGATGGTTTTTTATTTTGACAAGCAAAGCAAACACTGAAAACTGTCATAATGGTTTCTTTCATCCGTATCCATTTGTTTTAAAATATACGAAGCGGGGATTTTCATTGTAATCCCATTCAGAGTCCCGAGTGTTGTTGGTCAGGTTTCCTAGTTTCTCCTGAAAGGCTTCGGTTATTTTTCTGAGGTGGAGCACCAATTCCGGGATTTTTTTAAGTTGTCGTGAATGTAAGAATATCTGATGAATCGTGGAACGCCTGTAGTTAGCCGCAAAAGATTGTTCTGAGCGGTATAAAGTACCTTAAGTTTAGTTTTTGGTATCGATTCCCACATTGCGATGTGAAGTATCCCTTCACAATGGTAAAACTGCAGTGGAAACGGCATAGTTTTATAGAGTTACAGTATATGCAGGGAATGTGCCTGCGCACCCTCTTTCGCGATTCACTGGGGGTTGATGTATTGACGTCACCTTGTCGCCGAGTAAGGCATTCGTAAATTGGAGCAATGTGACAGATACATTAGTTAGAATGAACTTCTCCTTCTCGTTACTCGTCATAGGTTTTTAGGTTACCCTTCTTTCACGGCTTTAAATATATAGTATTGATGACATGATGTCATCGAGTAAGACCTACGAGCCCTCCAGGACATGGTCTTCGCGTGGTTTCGTGCTTTCTCGTCTGAGGCTGCGTTCCTAAACTTTGGCGGTCACTCCCCTCATCCCCGCTTTTGTTCGGAGGTATTCACCTGGGCTTATTCATTGCATTCTTGCGCAAGTACCCAGCTAAATTGCATTCTTATGCACCATCATATTTTCCCCTTTGTCCGTTGGGCAAGCTTTGCGCCCAAATTCGAGCAGGTTGACATTCGCCAAATTCAAAGAATTAACTGAAGTTATTTTTGTATCAGTGAATGCATAATATTAACAATTAAATGTTAACTCCTCTTAAAAGTAACGATTAAATTAAATAGTTAAATACATTTTTAACGATTAATTTTAATCGTTTTTTTTAATCGTTAATCCCAATTATGGATATGGCCTTAAGGGCTCCGCATTTTGGAGGATCTCGACTTACAGGAAAAATAGATAGAAAGATAATTTTTGTTAATTCTTTTTCATTGGAATTCGATCAACCAAATCAATAATAAAATAATGTTTTATGGCAAGCATTGAGTTTATAATTTGGATCTCGTATGGCTACATTTTTCCAAGACCACAATCCAGGGTTACGAGGGGTATCTAAAGCCATTGTTGTACGGGTCCCGCTAGCCCTAGGGGTGCCTTGTCTTGGGATTGGAACACGGCCTTAGTCCCTCCACTTCGGAGCGCCACATATAATACGCTATCTTATGGCTATAGTGCAAGAAAAGAGATTAAAGGAGATCAGAAGAGTGCAAGTGCAGGGAATTCAGTGCAAGACGCCAAATTTTGCGTTTCAAGCCTTTGGAAGGAGTAAAAAAATATAGCATGCATATAAAAAATTCTCTATGAGAAAGATTTTCCACAGGAGCCATTTTCATGAAAATTTTGAAATGCCTTAGGGCTTCAGCTTTTTTTACGTTCTTTCCGCTCAGAAACGCCTTTATGTTCAATTATTAATCAAGAATTCCTGGGTAACCTCCAGCCTGCTGTACTTTGAGGATGCGCGCCACTTACCTTCACTCATGTTGGATCAATCGGGACCCCTTGAGGCGAAGGAAAGTTTAATGGAGAAAGCCCAAGGAGGAAAACAACACTCTCAGGCGCCTCCTTGAGTTTTAAAAGAGCTTATGGTGCTGGTCTTAATGTCTACTCAATCAATTTTAATAGTAGTAGTAGTCTTAGGTTTATAGATGTTCCAACGGCTAAGGTTGCATCGCACCCTTTAACTTATGGTCTATTTATCCGGAGGCAAGCAGAACATCGATGCTCTGGTCAGGATTCAAATCCAAGATCTTTGTGTTACCAGGCAGGTTAACATGTTACCGACCCGTCTACTGTTGCAAATCAGCAATTTAATCAAGTGAATTCTTTAGAAAGTTAGTGAGCTTGACAAGTTTATGTAGAACTTGTTCCCTATCTAATATTTTTTGGCAAGATTTGGAATTGTGTATATATGATTGAATTGGATAAATTAGACTAACAGGATACCAAAAGAATGATTTAAGAAAGGAAAAAAGATGGATGCGGATGAATGCTAAATGACAATTATATGATCTAACACATCATGATATGTCATAAACCCTGATATTTGTTTGACACAGCATCCCTCTCAAATCGATCCTTTAAAACTCTTCAGTTTTGCTTAAGTAACGTTTCACATCATTCACTTCTAGCTCTATATATTTTTTAACAGGCTCAATAACCATTCTTCCCATTCAATAATCCCGCGACGGTTGTTTTCATCATACTTTATCAGACACGTCTCAAAGTATGACCGATAATTTCAACTTGTCTTCTCTGTAAGGCTTTCACCAGATCTCTTTTTTCTCCCTTTTTCTCTAGTATTGTTGTATGGTGATTGATAGGTTTATTTCATCTAAATCCTTCTTTTACAGCCAAAGGTTTACAGTATTTTCTTCTCTAGTGTTGTTATCGTCCATACCTCACTACCATGAAGAAACATGCTCCAGATGCATGACTGATTATTGTACTTCATAACTTCCAAGCTTGTGTTTCCAGTCGATATTTAATTGATCTCAGGTTAAAAAAGCAAATACGACAGCACCCTAAGAAGTTTCCATATTGTCTACGATGAGAATATCATATGAAGATAATATCATATGAAGAGAAGAAAGAAGGCATTGCAGCACGGAAAACCCCAAGGAAAAGAGCATGAGCTAATTAAAAGCGATTTGGGTGAGAAGTATCGGTATGTAGCTGACCTATCATCAAATATCATAGTGCTCTAGCAGGGACCAGGTTATCGCTGAGAAATGTCACCCACTGTTGTTATGCTGTAACTTGGTTGTGCCTCACGAATGATAGGAATAGCAAAACGTTTACCTTTAACCTATCCTCTTCGTCTACCCAACGCCTAAAAGTAATATCAGGGGAAATTGTATGAGTACAAAACCTAGTGTAAAATTTTTCATAAATCGGTATATTTTATTTCTATTCTTATAGTTATTGTAACAACTGTGTACCTCATGGATTCTACGCTTACAATCACCTTTTTACTTATCATATGCAAACGGTCTAATGAATTATTCTTCTTCCCAAAAACTAATAACTGCAGACTTTTTAGGTTTAGTTCTAATTTCCACTTTTTGCACCACTCTTGAACTTCATCTTAATCCTTGCTCAGTAATTCCCATTTGATATATCCATGTAGCTACCCACTAACTTATTGTCTGCAAAAAATCTAAGCTTACTACTAACACGATAAATGGCACTAAAATGTTAGTTTATACAAAGCGTGAAGCATTATTTTAGTTATTATATTATTTATTCATTCACATCAATAAATGAAAGTATGGAGTTATATTTTTAACGATTGGATTTCCCGAATGTTTTCTGCATTCATTAAAAAAAATAGGAAATGTGTTTGGAATATGCGTGAGACAGTTTTCCTCCGTCGGCCCGTGAATATTTCCCACGCTAATTCCTTCAAATGCGAGAGAGGGGTTTTGCGCCCCTGAACCCAGCGTTCTGCTCTGAGCATCCATATTCATGAGTACTTGGGGGAGAAGGGGGGGGGGGGTAACTCTCTTGCAGTCGAGAATTTCCATATCCGATTTCTGTCGACTGAAACCATTCGAAAAAGACGAAATGAAAAATAATCCTTATGAATAACAAATCCTACTCTCCCGCAATCACTGTTCCAGAGATGAGCGACGAAGCCATCTGCTAGTCATGCTATCTCTGATTCATACTCTCCCTCCTCCCATAAAAGTTTATTTTGACTGCGCTTCTGTATTTGAATGTTATTTTATTTTTTTATTTTCATAGTCACGCTAAAATGTGTTATCAAATGAGATTGAAGTCGACATAATAGTTTCATTATTTGACATGGGCATTTAGAATTAACAAAAATCGGTAATATTGTTAATTTACCTTATTGAATATGATGTTTGTGATAAGATTTTATCCTGACTGACTATCACTTATTAAATAATAGAGCCCTCTTTGTGTTCTTTAAACTACGAGCAATGGTGGAAAAATATTTGACATATATTTGGTAAAATTACATTATATAATGCGTAACGTTACGGAACTACTTCAATGTATCAAAAGTGAAAGTAAGTTAGTTTTTCCACCATTGAAATTAATTCCCATGACCCAGATTTATTTGTGATTCAGCGCCATCAGATGGGATTCATGCGGTGAATCTGATGATGTAGAATCTCAATGGAGTGCACGACGAATTCCATGCTATTTAAATATGTAAATGGACACCAAATCCAGCTTTAATATTGATCAAAATTCTCTTTGCGAATAATCATGCTATGTTTCAAACAAAAGGGACAACTTAATAAGAGCAGAGGAGTATGATCCAGGAATATATTTAAAATATAAATGTGGCGAAAGCAAAGAGAAATGTCAGCATCATTATCAACACCATTAATCATCTGTCTTAACCCCTTTCTACTTTTAGCGTACTCATTATTTGATTTCATTCTTCTCTTTTGCACCCATCACCATGAAACTCATACGTGGCCTTACTTTTCCAATCTTCCCATTCTCTTTTATCACCAAGACTGGCTTCATTAGGCCATAGTGTCTCAAGCTACGGCCAATTAAGTTCGTCCCGTCTCCTCTTAAAATATTCATCAAATTTTATCCTCCTCTTTCCTCGGGGCTTGCATTGTTATGCTATCGATCTGATTTTGAGTATTCTCTGTAGCATCACCTTTGGAATGCTTCCAGTCTTACTGTATTTATCTAATCCGCACTCCATCAAAGCAGTATGCTGCACACGAAGGTACTTCCATTCATTACGAGCGTGGTAAACATGTGAGTAATGAAAGAGTGAGTGAGTATTGACTCCGGGGCTCATGTCTACAGCTGTAAACACATTTTATTTTCTTTAAATGTTTAACTCACTTACAATTAGTATTTCCACTGATTATTTGATATTTGTTTAGCCTTTTGCTCCCTTTTTGTCTACCAGATAAAAATATTTTCACATGTTTTCAAGATTCATTTTCCTACATTAGAATTCACTTCAGCCACTGCTCTTCTACGTCATACCACAGCAGTTGTTACTTTAGTGATCTCAATCCTTGATAGCAGACTTCCAGAGGGGAAAAAAATCATTATCCTTGACCGTAACTCGAACCCGGATCCCCTAATTAATCGACGAGGTGCATTAACCAATTAAAATACCGAGGCGTCATCTTTCCCTGCGGAATTCCTAGCACCTTGTCGAAAATTAGGGGATCTGGGTTCAAGTCCCCGGTGAATGATTTTTTTCGCTGTGGTATTCTGCTGTTGTACAATTTCATCGGGTAACGCCGTCTTAACGGTAAGATTCTCGCGTCCATATCGCGGTCCTACAGTTTGTCAATCCTCGATAATATTTACACTATTGGAGAATGGAAAGAATTGATGTTTAGGTTTTGTCACCGGGGCAAGCATTTAAAACTTACCAGATACATGTATCAATAGCTTGTGATGAAAATGAAATGAAGAGGATCCACCTGAATCATCGCTTAGCTAATTAGGGTATGAAAAATTTGAAGTTTCCCTAGAAATTTTGGTACTATACAAGCAAATTGTTCACGGAATTCCCACCGGATTGGTATTTCATGCGCTGTAGTTTCGGGTGGCTTACTCAGAGGCAACGGATATTAAGAATGATTAACCTAAGAGGCAATTGAAACTCGACTTGAAGAGAAAATTTTCAATCAAGACTCAGGTTATGGGCTAAGCTACGCCTTGAAGCCCATTCTCCGGGAAATGAAATCTATGATGGAAACTGATAAAACCAGCCAATCAGAGGTGATCTGGCAGGCGTTTGGCTACATAAGTCGGCAAAAACCAAGTCCTGGCAGCAGTCCTTGAAAAAGATGGGTGAGTAAGCTACCGAAACGTCGGCACATGAAATATTACCCGGTGGGAATCCCGAGAAGAATTTACTCGTAATTAGGGCATATTTGGGGAAAATGGAAGAAAGTTCTTGAAAATGTTAGAAGTTGATATGCTAAAATTTTGGGTCTACACGAACTCGACAACTCTATCTGTTCCAGGTATACAGCCGCATACGATCTCGCCAACATTCTCATCACGGACCTCATACCGTCGCACACGAACTCGCCAACTGCTGGCCATACGTAGGATCCTTTCATAAACCAGGTATACAGCCACGAATTCGCCAACAACGACTCGAGTGGACGAAACAAAGTATTAACTAATTTAAAATTTATGGATACCTACGTATATCTACGTCTACACGATACACTGCAATATGTGGCAGGGAGTGTAGATCGCCAATCATGCACTATTGACATGCAAACAAGTTACTACAGGGTCTCATGCAACTAGATTTTTATCTAGCACGTTAAGCTGGTGTTTTTAACATATGCCTAACATCTTGGCATAGGCCTGACTTGAACGAATTTTTCGAATCCTAATCTACGGTTTGCTACACTTAGCAGATGCTTTAGGGGTTTGAATCCTACCCCCCTTTCTACTGGAAAGGGTAAGTTGTCCAGTTCGTGTGTACGGACTTGAGGACCTTTTCCCATCCCTTCCTCGTGGTCGAAAAAGTTGGCGAGTTCGAGTGTGCCCAAAATTTTTGGAAGGCATTCTCCTCTTCGGTCCCTTCATCCACGTATATTGGGCAACCGGTTATACGCCCCTCAGAGGGTAACTTTTTCCAGTAGGATATTGTGCTGATGTACCCATCTGTGATTTTGAATTTTCCACCTTGACAGCGCTAATGTCATACAATAGAACCTCTCTTTTAGCTTTCGGTTTTCAGGAATCAATATGGCGGCCACATATAAAGTGAACTAAATTTCATCTATTTATCACTTGGATATGTTGTATTTTTTCTGTTTATGAACAGAATGTTCATAATTACGGTGGTGATTCATTGTTATTCATGCGATCATAATTTTTTTTGTCTCTCAAGTAACAGCTGTACACATATGTGGACTATAAATATTTCAACAAAAATAATAATAAAAATTTTTTCAACCTATAATTTCAGTAGTCTCACGTCCAAAAAAGAGGTGAGAAAATATTTTTCGTAGGCCAAGTACATCTCAGGACCGAAGAGGATATTGTGACATTTTTTTTGGTACCCCACCCCTTTGCCCCTCTTTGGACATAACTCCTCGCCGGACTAATTACCCTCCGGACTTAGCCGAAGGACTTGCACGACAGGCGTAGCTAGCGACAGGCGGAGCCAACGACGCCAAATATGCCTACGATTCCAAAATGCATCGATTCCGGACTGCAGCGTTCCGACAAAGCGTGCCGCCATATCGTGCCGCCTTGTCGCGCCGCCTCCTCACCGGGGTTTCCCTGACTTATACAGCCCCCAGACTGTGGAGGAAGACCAGAAGTTAGGCCATCGTACGAGCCGTTATTTGGTGTTCCCCCGCCGGAGTCAAAAAGGAGTTCCTGATGCTCCAATCATAAGCTTCCACCTAGCCCTCTTCACCCATACCACTTTCCCTCCCCTCAAATTGTACCTATCGACGATTTCCACGTTAAACCCCATTCCACTTTGACCCTGCCGAAAATACCCCCCCTTATGCCAGAAAATACCTCCCCTCTCACGCCCTCTGTTCGAGTCGAGACGGCAACGAGTTCACTTCTTGGCTACGTCGTCGGTCCCGAGTTAGTTTTCTCGGAGACTTCGTGATTCTCGAGAGTCTCCTAAGCGCCAAGGTCTATCAGTGAACGTTTTTAGGATTTCCCTGAATTGGGAAGAGTATTTCAATTTGTCGATTTTTGTCCCCTGGACAAGCGTTTCTCGTGAATCTATTTCTCATTCGGGAAACGCTGCAATGTGATGGGATATCTTTCTGAATTCTTATTTCGTAGGAGTGGAATTCGTGGGTGATTGGTTGTAGTTACGATTTACATGAGAAGGGAATAAGAATGTGGAGAGATACGTTGTAGGCTGTAATTTTTTATTTTGTGTTATTTATTGAATTTAATTACTTCACCTCTTTACTACTTGTCAAACACAATAAATCTGAACCACAAGGCATAAACAGTATAAACATAAACATATAAACAATACCCTCCTTTTCTTTTACAATATCACATTCACTTTCTTCTCTCTTCAGGCTCTAACAGACAGGCCATATATCACTTCACATATATTCATGAGCCGCTTCACTGTTCACTTTACACACACATATCAGCAAATACCCTCTTAAAATTACGTACATACAATATCAGTGGGGAGTGGACCGCTTTATCCCTCGAGTACGCTCGGAGTTCCCCGCTGTGTCCTCCAACATGAGATCCCTGACTCTTTCTGCACCCTAATTTCTCTGCCTTGGTCGCTGAAGATCTCCCGCGCGTCTCGACTTTGCTGCAATTCCGCCAGATGATTCCCCGACGTGGATTCAGCTTCCCTCCGGCAAATTCATAGACCTCGATGGCTTTCTTTTATCCTTATATCATACAAACACCCGACATGGGTTCCGCTCCGATCGGTAGGATTCTTGGACTAGACCGCCCGTCTCGCAACTCGCAACTTTTGACAGGATACCTATTACACCATCCCGGGCTCTTTGCCCTTTATGGTCGAGGTTGGAAATATAAAAGGGAATTTAACAGTGAGGGATAAAGGTTATTTTGTTTGGGTAATAGCTCGACGGGTTCGCTCTCCGTTCCTCTTTTATATAGTAAGCTCGCTCATTGTTTACGCTCGGCCCAAATATAATTTCCGTGCGTATCTTGCCGCGACGACCAACAATAAGATCGGTTACATTCCTTTTTCTTAAGGACGGCAACTCGCGAATGCCCCGGATCACCGCGCTCATTACTAAATCAGTCATTGTAGAGCCCGACGCTATTTTTCCCTATGACTCTGTATAAAGTCTCCGAATAAAAATTAAGATGGCGGCCCCTTGAATCCCATGCATGACATGGCTAGTAAATGACATGTTACAAGGCATAACGTAAACCTTTGAGAAAGACGCCAATTAATCAATTGTTTAACCTCTCGTCTGGCTTACGGGTCAACAAACTTCACTTGCTCTCCTCAGAGCACTCAGGTAGAGAATGGCATGTATAATATTCTGTAAGGGCAAAAGGTCATTGTGAATCAAGAAGGCAACGACATTTGTTTGATCGATTTATGGCGGTTCGTTTCATGCATTCCGATACCCATAACCCCACTCGCATGCACAAATACTCTTTGAGATGCGCACGTTTCCTAAAGCCTGTAGCCTTCGTGTTCTCTTGAACGTCCTTCTCGTCCCACTAGGATTCAAATGATATCGGCCGCGTGCAGCTAACGGTCAAGTTCGGACTTCATCCTACGCCAGCACAATCCTCCTGGCGCCGCTATCAGTCTGACGGGTTTTGAATGCGATTTGCGTGGTCACTACCTCTTTCGATGTAACCACAGTTGCTTATCGAAGAATCCACCATTAATATTTTATCTAAATCTATACCTTGGAAGCCTTCGCGAGTGTGTGTGGGTTGAAGATCACCAACCATGCAAATATGACTTGCAACTACATAGAAACATGTTATATAATAGGGTAATATGCATCTAGATGGTTAGCATCTACATAGCAATAACGGATTATTGGTTATAATGGCATTTATCTAAATATTTCATCTTTATTTGCCTTCCATGCATGGGTTAGTAATGTTAATATATGCATCTTGCAAAAGAGACTAACAATATTTCACCTAACTCTCGATTTGCTGCCTGTTGTGTTCTCTTATACGGGGGAAAAATGACATTTTAAATCTACATATTCGTAATACCCTGCGAGTCACCACGAAGGTGTGTGGCAGGGGGTGAATATTACAAAACATGCATTATTTACATGTAACTAGGATATTTAATGAAGACATCCTGGGGAATCATGGCTGCTGAATCTATTGGTTGTTAACTTTGTTCTTACAATACATCTTCGTCAAGAGTCGGGATTCAAACACAAGTCCATGGGCCGGATAGCTACTACTCTAGCAAACTTACCATATAATTATAATTACTGACATCACATTTAGGATAGCATCAATTACTGGAAATTCATGTTCATAAAATTTTGACATTTGTCCGTCATCAAAATAGAAATCGCTTCCTCTTCCACTTATTCCTATGTAAGCTCGGACAGACATTCATTCATTCAGAAAATAAAGTACATTGAAATAAAACCAACATTTACCCTGTATATTTTTTGTGACGGCAGTGATTTTATTATTTTTCCCATGTTGGTTTTGCTTATCTCTGAAGATGTGAGAAGCTTGTTTTATAGTTTATGGTATAGTATAGTAGTTAGTGATAAAGCAAAATAGTGAGAGCAAGGTTTGAACCGCTGGTTAAACACTTACGAAGCTATAGTCTTCAAGCCTTTGAGACCTTCCTGTGACAAGAATAATGCTTCTGTAGAAAAAAAGTCTTTCATTCTTTGCAAATTAGGAAGCACCTATTTTCATCATCTTAAAGGCCACATTAAGTGCCTCTAACAATGCTGGAAGAAAACCTTTATTCTTTTTTAAAGTAAAAATAACACGAGATATATAATTTTACGGCATTTAAAGCATGTTTTAAAATAAACTGGCGAAAACCTTATTATTGCGACCCTGTCACGTCTCTAAGTGTTCTTTCTAGATATTCAACTGAAACCGAAGACTGAAAAACCAATTGCGACCACATTTTTTCATCAAAAAACTCATTGAAGTCACGATAGATACAATTAGGAAAGAGACTCCTTGAATTTAACAGAAAAAGACTACAAACAATCAACAGCAGTCTTCCGGTCTAATCGCCATGGTAATGCCATAGAGACTTGTGTATCATAGGAGGAGTCTGAATTCTGTATTATAGGACGTCACACTTTGTCACGATTGGCTGGCTATATTTAGTATTCTCCCTTATCTTGGCTGAAGAACAGCAGGATACAATAGAAAAACTCTTTCGCTTTGACTTTTAAGTGAAATAGTATGTATGACTGATTTTTATATAAAAAAGTGATTAATTTCTTTAAAGCCGTTTGGGAAGATCGGTAGGCTTCTCACTGGATATACCAAGTTTGTATCTGAGGAAGGTTTCTAAGGACACGTATAGTTAAATCCAATCTGTGTTTTCTGCAGACGGGAGAAAAGAATTGTCTCCTATTACTCTTGTAAGTGTTACATTCAATCGCCATTGGGCTAAGGAATTCGTGACTTTAGTGATCTCATACCCTTCACCAGCAAAAGCGAACTCTGATTTGAAAACAGATTGGCTGTGTCGCTAACATACGTTTGATACATGGCTACCGAATAGGAAACCGATTTCATTACCAGCAAACACTCAGAAGCGTCTTGGATACTAGCAACTTAAGACTTTACTGATTTTGTCTTTCTTTTCTTTTGCAGGTAGGTCCGAGCATGAACCCATCATCAAGTGACAAGCTACGAAAAAGGGTATGTTTATTCACCTTCAAACATGGCTTTCCAGGAAAATATCTCCTTAAGATACCTTAGTTTTGTTTTGAAGACCCAGGTGAATAATACCTATTTTACTGCTGAAATCCCTGAAGTGGATTTCGTAAAGGTGTGAGCACTATTTACTCAGTTTCAGTCGGTATTGATCAGGTATAGTTAATAAATGAAACAAGCCGTGATATTGTCTTAAGACGCCTGTGATTGAGGAGCATTTGGCGTGTTGTGTTGAATTAGGACTCTGTAGGTACTGTTGATTCTACACTTATTAATCTTTCCAACACTAAACTAGGTAAAAATATCAAAGCTAAATGCAAACTGTAATTGTGTTCTCGTAGCCATGTTAAATGAGAATAGTTAATAACTGTATTTATATATCCTTTGATAATATCTCCAATATTTCGTTTGAGGAAAGTTTCAGCGTAGAGAAAGAACATAACGAAGAAAATCCCTGAAGATAACGTTATTCATGTTTTCTAGTGCACTCAAAATTAGCGTTTCTCCACGGGAATGTAAGAATAATCTGTGGTACAACGATTCATACTAGCAGGCCAATTTATATGCAAATGAACACAGGGTCAGAATTTCTTCAGGGAAAAAACATTCATTGCTTCGGGGAATCTAACCCTGAACCCACAATTTTCCGGTCGGATACTTCGAAATTCCTCTGATTAAACTTGTGTTTTTGGAGGCTAAGAAAGGTCCATCTTTCACATCGCTCCCCAATCCTCTTAAAGCGATGCTTCTAGCACTGAGGCATCACGGGAATGCCGTTCGTTTCCGAGACGCGCAAAGGACCGCGGCTTGCCGGAAGTATTCGGAAGGGGAAAGAATGCTCGATCCTTGCAAGAAAGATTCCCTGGGTTTTGGCGCCGGGGTCACGATGCAAAGGAGGAATCCAAGTTCTTTCTTTTGGGCAAAAAGGAGATGCAATCCCTCACAAATACGTCCTCTTCCTATCCCTCCTTTGTAATGGCCAAGTTGGGAGATGCCGGATAAAATCTTGGGCTTCCTCGTTGTGGTCGGATGCTCGCCTGGACCAAAAGGAATGTTTTGCAAAGATTCCTTTCTTTTTGGACGTTAGCTTTTAACCCTTTTCTCTGTGACTCACGTGTCTACGATGTTTCTGATCGGAACTGAGTGGAGAGATTAAACTTCAATTGGCATTGGATATAGTCTTATTTGTCCTTGCGCCGTGTTTAGCCCGTTTCAAACGGTCAAATTTATTGGCCAATAAATTTGCACTATAGTGCGGCACAATATCGGGTCGCAATTGAACAATATGTTCGGCATTACAGAAACGCATATTGGGGCCAATGTTGGTTATAACAATGCTCATGCGAGGTTCGTTCAATAAGTCCTTAGAAAAAGGTGGAAAAACAAAATATTTTGGGTAGATTTTTTATTTTTGAACATAGTCTCCTTTTATGTCTATAAGTAATTTCGCTATACATTATTTCATTTCTCCAACGTTTTTAGCCCGTCCAAAAATAGGATTTCAGAAGGTCCTCAAAATATGAATGTTTGGGCTATGACTTCCTCGTTTGGCGTGAAATGTTTTTTACCTAGCCATTTTTTCAAGTACGGAAGTAAAAACAAGTCACTGGGGGTCAAATCTGGGGGATACGGCGGATGTTGTATTGGCCTGAATTTTAATGGGGGCGTTTTCTCGGAACCGAAATCGCAATTTTGTACACGAAATTGTTAGATTGAAACGAAAAAAGAATTTTAGAAAAATATTAATATTCTAACCACAACCATTCACTCATACATCAGAAATTAAAATAATCAAAAGATGACGCCCACCGAAAAAGCTGCTGTGATAACACATACGTCATTTTTCTCCCGTCCTTGACTGCTTTTAGAGGAAGGGAAGGGAGTGGAGGGGGGATTCTCGAAAGGTCTGGTCGCACAGATCCTGTCGCAATCGCTCTGATTGGCAGAGTTAGCTATGTCCTCCCCTTTGCGATAAGGCGAAGTAGCTTCGCGGGCTCAGTTGAAATTTGACCAAGTCAATGACGTCAGATGTTGCACCACGCCCACTTTTCCAAACTGGTTAAAATCATCAGTTTTTCGCCGCTTATAACTCGAGAAATAATTTACTGATAAAAACAAGAAAAATACGTGTCTTTTTATTTTACAAACTCAATCTGTTCCGGCAATAAAAAAATATGTCTGAATGACCCAATTCCACGATTTTAGCCATCAAAACTGCGCAACTCGTACATTAATTTGATGGAAGAGAATTTTTTTATTTGCCAATTGAGAACGTTTTTTCTGGATTTCTTCACTCAATCGATGCAGTAACAGCGCATAATGCTCTCAATTTATTGTTTGTCCTTTTTCCAAGTAATCTATGCAGATAATTCCATGTGCATCGTAAAAAAGTCATTGCCATCACCTTACCGGCCGATTTCT
Source organism: Platycnemis pennipes (assembly GCA_933228895.1). Lineage (NCBI taxonomy): Eukaryota > Metazoa > Arthropoda > Insecta > Odonata > Platycnemididae > Platycnemis > Platycnemis pennipes. The sequence continues at coordinate 111,850,057 of OW121855.1, read as the reverse complement.
TCATCTTCAGAATCTTCCGAGCCGAATCGCCTTTACAAACCCACTGTTTTGACTGTTCCTTTGTCTATTGTGTGTAGTAATGTGTCAATGTTTCGTATATGCCGCATGATCACAATGCAACATTTCGTATGTACCGCATGATCGCAATGCATTATACTAAAGAAGTAAATAGAAGATGGTTAATTTAATACGAGATAGAATATTATAATAAGTGTTATTTACTATTTTAAGCATCAGCAGTGTCTGCAAAAGAAAGTTGAAGCTAAAAGCCGCTCATAAAAAAGCCGAAGAAGCAGCATTACGTGTGTTGTTGTTTTTTGTCTTTTTTGATGCCATATATCTAATCACTATTAATGCGCTTAGCCATAAATTTTGAGGAATTTAAAACTCTTTCCATTAAAATTGTCGCACAATTTTTTGACATCAATTATGCTTCATTCGCAAAACATTAAATAGTGCATTGAATTATTGCACCGCTCTCCGAAATATTGTCCAATTAAATTGCATCCCCTTTTTTTTACAATTTTGCTTCTATGCTTAGAAAAGCATTTAATAGTTTTCAACTCATCACCATTTCGAAGACACATTTGCCTCAGAATTCTGTTCCATTAATCTATCCATCTGTGAGTTCTCGCTTGCCTAGAAATTCTACGAAATCTTGAAGGTGCTTTTATTATTCTGTCATAGAATCCGTGGACTAAATACTTAAAATCGAGAACGGAGATCTTATCATGCAGATTAATGAGGGGAGTTTTTAATGCTAGTGCTTGCTGAGGTTCATGCCGTGAGTCTGTGGCACCATTATGTCTCTCCAAATGTTCTCTCGTAAGAGGTGAGAAAGGTGATCATTCGTCATAAGAGCGGACTTCTTGTTGCCGGAGTGGATGGATGCTGCGGATGGGATTTCGCTCTCTCCCCATCACTCGTAGCCTCAGCACTCGAGGCGGAAGGATACACATCCGACGACGAAACGAGCGAGCGTCCTCGAAAGCAAAATCGCATCGCGACGCTTCGCCGAACGCATTTGTTTTTTGTTTTGTTCCTTTTTTTGTTTCCCGGCAGATGGCAGATGTGTGAAGCAAATCTCTGTGTGAGTGGTGTTTCACTTCGTTCCGAGTTCTCGGAATTTTCTCCGCTGCCACGAAATTAAGACTTGAAAAGATTTAAAAGGGCAAAAAAGCAGGAAGAAAAAACTCTGTTGGATGGAGAGGAACCTTTACTTCGATAACCCTACCTCAACTGCTCTATCCATATCTACCTCCTATTACTCTATTATGGCTCGCAGTAAACGACCAGTGAAAAATAACGGAGAGAATAAAAGTTTTTTCTTCCTCTTTACCACGAGAAAGTAAGACATTTGTGAATCCCTTACTATTATCATCCTCTTTGTAATATTTTAGAGGATATTTAAATCGAATCAGTACACCGCAAGCCCTCTCGATAAGTGTGTGGCAGGGGGTGAATCAAGCTCACTACGAATTAATACCATTAGAATTAATAAATTACCTACTTATGATTTTAAAAAAATGTTAGGCCTCTGTCACGAAATCAATTTGCACGTACGCGTTCAGGAAACATCTAATTTATCATGATTCTTCAATAGTGTTGTGCTATCGCTAGCAGTCTGGCAACGAATATACAAAAAACTTGTGTTTCCTTTGCCTGAACTATTTTAGGGTTAAGGCCTATAATTTCAATCGGCTTAAGTATATACTTCCCCAGATTAGCAACAGAACCATCATGTAACACTTTTAACGCTGCATGTTCTACACGACAGTATCTCCTGCCGGACTTACATTTTTATGCATATGTCATCCATATATGCTAGTATTGATTTTTATGCATTGTCAATACATTTTTATATGCATCAAATGTTTATTTAGATGAAATAAGGTTGGCTTCTAATTTGTCTTAGTTGAAAATATCCAAAGAGCAGAATGTCCAAATGCCAAATTAAATTATGGAAAAATAATATCTACAATATTGTTTTTAGGAGATATTGTTTTTTTCATAATTCAATTTGGCATTTGGGTGTTCTGGTCTTTGGTAATTTTTAAAGGGCTATTTTTTCATTTTTATGTTATACGCTCCTTACAATGTGGCAATGATATAGGTAAAATTGAAAAAATATATGTTTTTTCAAAGTACATGTTTTTTCAATTTTATGGATTGAGGAACAGAATGATGTATGCTCTCCTACCATTCATTCTTTTTTAACGTAATTATGCCTTAAATCCGAAGGCAGCAATCATTACATTACCAAGAACATTAAAAAACCCTCTCGTGTGTCCATTGTCAGATAAATTTTAGGGTTAACATCTATTATGTGATTACTTTTTATGGCTTTATTTTTGAGGTTTTCAACGGATCTATCATTCAAAAAACTATAAGGCATGAAACTTGCGATATAACTGGTTTATGTAACTAATTCCACACGCGACACTCGACAAGAAGTTTCTTATTCCTGACTTTCTTACCAGCAAGGGTGCTCCCGTCAACTGCCCTCCAACCGCAAAACCTCAGGTGGATATAGAGGGTATTATCGGCCGTGACGTGGTGGAAACGATTCATTATAATAAGAATGAATAAACTTGATTTTTCCACAAATTTTTATTACTTTCCACTACCCAGGTTTCGACGGTTAAGTCATCATCAGGTGAATAACAAGGAAACAGTTTTTCCACCAAGTATATATACAAACAGTGAAGAGGGGCGGGTTTAGGTTTGCTAGGAAGGATGGTGGGGGTAAGAAGGGTCAAAGGGGGGGCGGGGAAGGAGGGCGGGGGTAAGGAAAGTCAAAGGGACAGGGAGAGTGGGGGTGGTAGTTTGAGGGAAAGGTTTAGGGTTGAGAGACACATTGGGTCGTTATGGTGGGTCGGTGTCCCTGAACAGTGAGAGGTCTAGGAGGGGTGAACGGGAGGCATATAACAAATCATTGAGTAATTCACACTTCGACCCAACGGTTTTCATAATCTCTAGCTGTTCTAGAGCATCCAGGCGGAGGCCTTTCTTTTCCACATGGAGAATTTTAGGGGTGAAGTCACTCACATGTCTTTTTTCTAAGAGGTGTTTCGCGAAGTGGGAGGTGTCGTTTGAATTTTTGAAACACGCCTGATGTTCCTTTACTCTCTGTTTGAATTGCCGTCCTGTTTGGCCGATATATACGGCCGAGCATTCACATTCAAGCTGGTACACTCCGCTCTTTTCTAATAAAGGGATTTTATCCTTAGTTTTGGAAAGAAGATTCTGCAAGTTAGCTTTGTTATAGAACGCTGGTTTAATTTTTTGTTTAGGCAGGACTTTCGTGGCTGTGTGAGATAACTGGCCGAGATATCGTATTCTCTTCCACTTAGCATCCGTGTCACTTGTTGGGGAATTGGTGCGTGATATGCTTAGCCAAGGACAGTGTAAAGATTTAAATAGGATTGGTCAACGGTTTCATGTTAAAAAATATTAGGCAATAAGTAGACATACCTATGTAATATTTGGTGTTTTCCCGGCATATTAGATGAGTGAAATTTTCTCGGGTCTTCCGCCTATTACCGCAATTTGGCTATTTTGAAATTTTTTTTAAAATTGTAAACCATTTAAAATGCCATTTGTACCACCATTTTGAAATGTTTCCGGAGCATGAGGCAGAACGACCAGCCGATAGTAGTACTCATGGAGTCAAGCCAGGATTTCCGCCAATTAGGAGACACTTGACGTCCTGGCAGAATATATATATATACCCACCAAATTTGACACAGCATAACACAGCCCTGAAGATGGATAAAAAAGAGTCGTTTTCCGAAACGTCGGCAGAGATGGAGCCTTTGACACGGTGGAAGACCCGAGAAACTTTCACTCAGTAAGTAAACATATTCTCTTATGCAACTGGAAGTATTTTAATAAGATGTATGTCAATAGTCAGTCCCGCGTGATTCTAGTTATGGTGCAATCATGTAGGGCATTAAACCAGAATTGTGTGTCGTAAGGTACATACATTAGTCTGCGGTAAACGTGAAGAAAGTGCTTTGATCATCATAATTCAAGGCTTGCATCACTTTTGGTAATTATGATGTAGTTTAATGAAATTAAGACACGACACCGCTAGTAATTATATATTTATTTTTACATACTAATTATTAAGTAGCGCGTGATTAGTGGATGCTTGTCTATGCGCAGTACCACAAAACTATGCGTTAGTTTCATAGCCCCTGCCAACTTCTGTTAACCCAATTCACCCTATTTCCCGATATAAATCATAATCAGGACCTGATGATGTTGCCTCACAACGAAACTATGGTCATGGACAATAAATCGATGTGTGAAAATTGCAGTGGTTCTATGGCATCCTACGATGAAAGATTTCCAGATGGTTAAGCCCGACACAGTTAAGTAAGATAAATATTTTTCAGTAGAATATCTGCGAATGAGACGGTATCTAGATTTTTATTAAAGAATCATGATCTATTAATATAATCAAATTACTTTCAAATGCAAGTATTTCAAGCTGAAGTAGAATCGTTTTCTTTTGGTGCAATGTGTTCATCCAATCCTGAGGGATCTGGTTCGAGTCCCAGGAAGGACGGAGATTTTTCAGTGTTATACCGGTCCCTATTTGATTACTGGTTGGATAATATTCCAAATTCAGAACTCCTTCCGTCAGAGAGGTCGTTAAACTGGATTTTGATGCGTATCGTTCACAGCAGGCGAATAACGGTACCGGATTTTTCTCCACCCAAATAAAAATCTAAGTTAATAGCAGTACATCCACGATAATGATACTTAAAATACGTTCAAAATCCGGCGAATTATTATAAATTATGCATATGCATAAATAAGGAAACTTTATGGTAACATTTAACCAGTAGCGAGGCATGGACGATAACAGCAGTAGGTTAAGGTAAGAAGATTTTGGAATGTGGTGGTACAGTAGCATGATAAAGATCAAATGGAACGACAGAGTTAATAATAAAGAAGTACTAAGAAGAGTGGGAGAAAAGAGACATTCTGAAAATTTTGACACGACTACTTGCCCAGTTAATAGGTAATTAAGTTAATAGGAGAAAGCTAGGATTTATAAAAAGAGTACTCGGGAAATGTGATGAGAAGACAAAAGAGCGATGATACTTTTCACTAGTTAGGCCCCACCTTGAGTATGCAGCCAGTGTATGGGATCCTAATGAATTACGTTTGACCAGAGAACTAGACAGTGTGCAGCGTAGAGCAGCTAGATTCGTTAAAAGGTGTTACGATAGGTGGAGTAGTGTTTCAGAATCAATAAAAGAATTAGGTTGGGAATCATTATCAGAGCGTAGGTTAAAGTACAGATTAAATCTATTAGAGAAATTACAATCGGATAGCTTTACTGAAGATGTTAAAGCACATATTAAAAATACCAGCGTATTATGCTAGATTCGACCAGATAAATAAGATTAGAGAGGAAGATTGTCGTACCGATAGATTCAAAATGGAATTTTTCCCCCGTACAATAAGAGAACAGAATAGGAAGCATAGCAAAGGGATAGGTACGTAAATATTTTAGAGTAGTCTGTAGTGCATGATGCATGTATTGACCCCTTAAATACTATAGATACTAATAATATAGTTGCATGAGACCCTATAGCTGCTTGTTTACATGCTGGTAGTTCATGATTGGTGATCTTCACCCCCTGCCATATACCCTCGCGGTGGCTTGCAGGGTATCGTATAGATGGATATCGTGTAGATGTCGGTCATATCTTGAGGAATGATGACCCGACGAAGACAATCATGGAAGGGAAACAGAACAGGTTGAAAGGAAAAGGGAGGCCTACAATGAGGCCTGTGAATATTAAAGCATTGAGAATAAACGATAATATAAGTAGTGTTCGCTGCATTTTTTTTTCTCGGGTTTTCCTCCGCGTCAGTTGGCTTGTGGACAGCAGTTTCGCTGGCCTTCCTGCCAGCTTCATCAGGTCGAAGGTGTCGGCGTGTGGTTTCTGCCTCTCTTATATACCGTAGGCTGGCTGGGTGCTGCTCTCTGATTGGCTGTCTCTTGGACGAGTCTTATCCAGGCGCTGTGAAGGAGATATCCGTCCTCTCAGTTGAAATTCAACTGTGTTTTTTTTTTAATTTCAATGGCTTCCCTGATTTGACAAGGGAAGTATCGGCATACTTTTGTTAAACGTTTTGTCTTCTTAAATTTAATGTCGTGGCCGGGTTCTGACCACGCTTGTTCGGCGATGGCGGAAAGTCAAAATTGCTTATTTTTCGTCACCCTCTCGTGTTATTTTATCCGTAAATAACTACCTAAATATAAGTAGTGGTCTAAATCTGCTTTGGAAATTACAGATTCCATAAAAATACATTCCGACTAACACTTATTATCATCCTTGGCTACCAGCATGGCAACGGTTGGTTAATTTGTCTAGCACCAATAGATGAACTATAGTTCACTGAACTATTAACTAATAGGAACTATATTGCCCATCACTAGTACCAATGTTATTATTCGTTTATAATTGAAGTTACTCTTCCAAGAAAGTATTACCAATGAGGAAGTAAGAGTTTCATTTAATAATACCAATATATGCATTATAAGTGAAACTATGATGCTTTTATGTCCAATTTTGCCTCTCAGCCACATTTTTATACCCATACTCGCTATCTCAGCTTGCATAACCATGCGTGTAAATATAAACACAATCAATAACTATCAACTTGGAGATATCGACACTTGAAAGCTTGGAGTAACAGGAAATTTTAAAGCGTCTCCTCAACGAGCTGCTCGTGTGCTTGATGGAATTTTGAACAGAAAGGAATGCGATATGTGTGATTGCATCGCCTTACTCATTCAACGCCGCCACGTATGGGGAACATCTCAAGGAAACATCGTTGGCAGAAGAACCGAGAAACGGCTGTGTCTGACACTTGATATTAACTCAACGCAGACATCTTCTCCATCTATTTGCGGCATTCCAGCCGCAAAATTCAATTCCCGAATCGTTTTTCGATATGAACACCCTATCTCGAGTCCATTGTGAATGATATTGTCATGACGTTCAAACGACAGGTGGATTTTATTATGCAGACGCCGATAGAATTGCATCCTCTCAAGCGTCCGAGGAACTTTAGATAAATGGAAAGGTAACATAAGGAAAACTTATCACTAAATGTTATTTAAAAAAAAGAGCGTTATTGATTCCCAGGAAAGAACAGTGGAATACAGTCAATTCAAGATGAAATGGAGGTGAAAATTACAGAAACTCTCTTTTAATTTCAATGATGCTTGTATTCCGCGAGAAAGACGAATTTTTAAATAAATGATTTTCAAATAAATATCCGATTTAAATAAAAAATACATCAATGGAAACGAAATATAGCCAATTTTTATAATGCAGCAATGAATATCTCCTAGGAATGGATTCAGAAAGTAGTTCTTGTGGCATTTTCTGTACCCAATTGTGAGAAACGTAATCAGCAACAGTGTTTTGGATTATAATATAGTTTTTTTTACGGTGATTCATAAGTGTATCTGAGGTCTTGTACCTATAAATAATTACAAACAAAAGCAGGTACAGTAAAACTATAGCATACCATTAAGAAAATATATTAAATAAATATAAGGGGTGCAGTAAAGAATAGTTCATCAAAACATAATGATACTCTTCAAGTTAGCATTTTTAAGAAGCCGCATCGAGTATCTGCTGATTTATGAAGAATACACGAGAAAGTACTTGACATGCAATTAAATTTACCACTCGGTATTTGTTGGAAGTCTTATGGCAAGGGGGTGAATATGGGATTGGTGTCTGTCGTTTCACTAAGGGTAAACAAATTGAACACATGTAATGTATTCACGTAAAAACTTGGATTTGATAATTATCTACCTATTTATTTATGTTCTGGGATATTCTGTCCTCTGGAACAAATACAGAAAATTAGAAAACAATAATTAGCAGTCTTTCGTTTTGTTATAATTTAACAAATAGTATCTGTTGCTTTATTTTTTGATATTTATAAGCGCCAACTGTCGGCAGTTTACCACGCATTTAAATTATTATACGGAACAAAAATGAGGCTGGAGGATAGACTCTTACTTTTCACTGAATCTGCTGTATTCAATGATTACTTACACCTTCATAACTCAGGAGACAATTATGAATCACCCTGTATAATAATTGAAAAGGCTAGAAATCAACTTCTGCATCAGCATCTACGTAATACCCTGCAAGCCACCGCGAGGGATTGTGGCAGGCGGCGAAGATCACAATGCATTAACTACTTGCATATTAACAGCCTACTACATGAAAACATGCTGATAATAGGGTCACATGCAACCAGATGGTTAGTATCTACATAGAAACAAAGGGGTAATTTTTCAACACATTCATCGTACACTACAGACTAGGTACCCTAATAATATTTCACCTCTCTTGTTATCTTATATTACGGGGGAAAAATGACATTTTGAATCTATCAGTAAGAAAATTTATCGCTCTTATCTTATTTATCTGATCTAATCTAGCATTATACGCAGGGGTCTAAAATATATGTAGTATCTTCAGTAAAGCTATGCGTTTTAAATTTTTGCGATAGATTTAATCTGTTATTTATCCTACGATAAGATAATGGTTCCCAATTTAATTCTTCTATTAATTCTGATGCACCACTAAACCTATCGTAACATCTTTTAACAAACCTAGCTGCTCTACGATGCACACAGCTCTCTGATGAAACATAATTCGTTCGGGTTTCATACACTGGCTGCACATTCAAGGTGGAGCCTAAGAAGCAAAAAGAAGCATCGCTCCTTTGTCTTCTCGTAACATTTCAATAACTCTGTTTCAATGAATACTGATTATTATTAAAGAAAAAAGAGGAGTTATCCGTTATTTGAAAACCTTTCTCTATCATCTTAAATCAATGCACGCAACTTTGGCTTTGATTTATATTTGGCGATAATTATCGGTAATTTTACATGAATTGTAGGATAGGGGTCAGTTATTACCTGATCTCTCTTCTAAAGTCCAACTAACTACCTTGCTTTAACAGCACTAATTTCCACAAATTTTTCAACATCCCCAATGTTCAGACAATAGGTATTGTTCCACCTCTCTCACCCCATATTATTTTCAAGGCTCTTTCTCCTATTAGTAATTCCTTCGTACACTTTTTGCCTCTTTGTAATAAAATAAGATAGCACTTTTTCCACAATTTTTATGTCGGTACGAAGCGTTTCAACCGTTAGGCCATCATCAGGTGATTACCTAACGGTTGAAACACGTCGTATCGACATAAAAATTGTGGAAAAAGTGCTATCTTGTTTTCTTACAAACATCTTTACTTTCCACTACATCTCGCCTGCCTCAGTCAATTTTTTGCCTCTCTTGAGTTTCTCAAAGGAACCTTTATTTATTTATAGAAATAAGTTTCATAACTAGGTGCTGTCCATATTTTTGACTCATTTACCGAACCGGGTATCAACTTACGCAGTCATCATCAAGGTACCCACAGAAGTACAAGTTGCTTAATCTCATTTTACACGATAGTTGATCCAGCACAAGGTCGAAGATACACTCTACTATACCAGCTGTCCAGTATCGTGTGGAATAGAACCAGTATGCTGGCCAACAAGCATAATTGCCAAAATATTGGCTTCATATTTGATACTGTTACTGGTTTGCTGCTGGCTCCAGTTAGGGCACGGTGGCTGTCGATCAATCATGTCACGTTACAGACGCTGTGCGATTATCTATTTTTTATGGATCTATTTCTTTCGGGATTTCTTGTAAAGGGACGGTGTGACTGTGATATTGGCGTCACCAGTCTTTATGATACACCAGAATGGGAATCATTATCAGACCGTAAGTTGAAGTTTAGACTTAATTTCTTAACTAAATTCCAATACATATTTTCACTGATTATGTTTAAACTATTATGCGAACTCCAACTTGCTTGCTTACTATTTTTATCTTTTTTTTTAATTGTGAAGCTTACTCTAGGATATAATTACTAATCCTTTTCATGCATGACATGTAATGTATATTTAGCGTGAATTCACCCCCTGTGCTACGCACTTTTATGGCGGCTTGTAGGGTATTATGTAGTTTTTGGTGTGAAGTAACCAGTAAGTGACAGCGCTCTTTGTCTTCTCAACGCATTTTACAAGCATTCTTTCTGTTCTGCTGACCGCTCACTTTTCTCTCCTAATTGTGTGTGTTCATCCATTTAGAACATCTGGAAATTGAACTGAGGGGCCAAATAACGCGTGGACATCATCCACTTCTGATCGGAGGAAGAGGTTTTATTTTGGTCCGTCCACGGTGTCAACCAGCCATGGAAGAAGAGAAAAGAATCGAAACTCGAGCGATCGTCAATTTGTTGGCCCGAGTCCCCTTTTTTTTGGAACCTGCGCCACCCTTAATGAGAAGAAAGAGGAAGACATCCGATCCCGCGTCTCCAAAGGTGGGCGTGTCATGGTGGGAGGGAGGTCTAACAATAGCTCGAGTGAGGAGTCATCGGGTTGAGTAAAGGGAGTAACGATTGGGTTGATCAAAAGGAGATGGGAATGCCGAGCGGAGGAAGGCTCAGGGGGGTTATTTTGTAATCTCACTTTAGTGAGAATACGTCATAAAATGGTACTTTTTCGTAGTTAAACTCCGCCACCCAGGCGTCGTGACCATCTTCGGATCTCAAGCGGTGAACTGCCGGTCATGTGCTGGTCTTTTAGACGATTAATCCGCTCTGATCCGTATCTTTCGACTCTTGATCCGTCTCATTATCTCCGCCTGCCATTAGTTCCCATCTCATCTTCATAAAGAACGTGAAATGGAGCCACCATCGTTTCCACTTGAAGAGCGGGAAAGATTAAAAAAAAACGATTTTAAATTGTATTGTTGGAATTTGCACAACGTGAAGAACTTAAACGTTCTTAAATCACGAATTGTATATAATCAACAAATGATTTATAAAAACACTATTAACGTGAAATGTAGCGAGAAACAAATGCAAAATCCAATATTGGTACAAAGGAAATTATCGGACATGAATTATCTTGACAGGTCATCCGAATAATTAAAATCATAGGGACAAACAATTTTTCACTCACCATCACCGTATTCCTCCATTACAGAAGCTTCGACAATTCACAAACCGTTCGTGAGCCGATCATTAAGAGAGCGAAACGGATCTCCCGCCTTCCCGCAAAGAGTCATTAAAAAGGTGAGATTACAAAATAACCCCCCAGGTCCTGCTGCGATCCTGAAACCCTGAGTGAGACGGGGATGGACAACCTGCGGAGGGATAAAGGACAGAATATGAGACGTTACTGGAAAAGGGAAAGTAGGATGGTGGAAATTACAGCTAGCATTTATGGGGTTAATGGGGTATCAATCTCAAATGCACGAGCAAGGGTGGCGATTCTGTAAAGTAGAAAGAAATTAAGCTCATATGGAGAGCTGTGGCTCATTGGGGAGAACGATTCACGACCCATCGTTCACTGCCGGAGATGTGAAAGGAATAATCATTAGTTAAAATCACGTGCGTTCGTCGACACGTCGTCTGCTACTTGCGCAGTTACGAGAGCCATCCGCCGCGTTCGCAGCTCCTGCTCGCCAGCAAATGTTTTGGCAACTAGCGATGGGCAATGTTGTTCCATTTAGTGAAAAGTTCGCTGCGCTATAGTTCATCTGTACGGACTATTCAGAAGAACCATTCACTGTCGTGTTGGTAGCCTATTATCAAAGGCGAGCATGTGTCACGAAGTTTAAGTCGGAATGGATTTAAAAGGAATCTATCATTTCCAAAGCATATTTAGATCATCATCATATTTAGGTCAACAATCCTAGGATTGGTTTGACACAGCCTTCCACTAGATTTTTCTATCGGCCAACCTCTTCATACTGACGTACCTCCTCTCTTTTACATCCTTCACAACTTGCTCCATATGCCTCATACGAGGCCAGCCTTTTCCATTCTTCCCGTTCACTTTTCCTTCAAAGATTGTCTTCTTCAGGCCATCGTGTCTCAAGATGTGGCCCATTAAGTTGTCCCGTCTTCTTTTAAATGTTTTCAGTGGACATATCTTCTCTCCCACTCTTCTTAAGACTTCTTCGTTTGTCATCCATTTTATCTTCAATATTTAGATCACTACTTATAATATCGTTTTTGATATTCGTAAATATTGAGCGAATGGTACTTCGCACTTTTCATCCGGTGTAAGCTGGTCAATGATGGGCGGTCAGCGGTCAACATCTCAAAGCAACCTTTCTGGAGGGGAAAAGATCCTTCGAAGGCTAAAGGCACAATCCCGAACCTGGTACCGACCCTCCCTAATTATTAATGTTTACATCCAGAGCGCCAACACTGAAGTAAAAGAGAAGTCACCTGGAGTGAATATCTACGGAGAAAAATTTAGCATGCTGTGATTCGCTGATGACATAGCACTCATACCAGAAACAGAGAGGGGTGTGAATTACGATTCTAAAAACCATGGAAACCTGTCACCTGGGAAATCGTAAAACAACGATGGACGAAGCAAGAAAGAAGTATTTAGTAGAATAGCCTAGGCAAAGAGGGCATTCCATCAGCAGAAGAATCTCTTTACAGCTGGAAATACAAGCGTAGCAGTAAGGAAGCAATTCATCAGAATGGACATCTGGAGCGTGTTTCTTTATGGTAGTGAGGCGTGGACGGTGACAGGAGCGGAAATTAAAATGGTGAAAGCATTCGAAATGTGGTGCTACAGAAGAGCGCTGAAGATTAAATGGTGGCTAGATATTTGAATGCAAATACCGGCACCATGCAAATTCAGTCAGGGTCAAGTGGATATTTGAGAGGAATGGAAGGAAAGTATAATTGATAAAGTCTTGGGAATGTTCTAGAAGGCTGCAAGATTATGTGCCAAAATCGGAATGAGAAGATATTTAAAATATATGTCCCGGCCAAGGTGAATATTTTTTGGTCTGTTAAATTCTGTCATAGAGCAGATCAATGTGTTAACCCTGTTTGTGTATTTCGTAGCTACCTTGGAAATTATTTAGGAATTTAAATTTTGACGACCCAGTTAATTTATAACTTCATCTATGTTTTGTTTTGTTTTTTTCCGCGTTGATTGATTTTGAGGACTACGGTTTGCCGGCTTTCCAGTTAGCGTCTTTAGGTTCAAACTGACCTTTTTTTCTTCTTTTTTGGACCTGAAGACGCTATCTCAAACGTCGGCGAAACTGTAGTCTTCAAAATGAATGTACACAAAAAAACTCAATTAACAAAAGCCAGCAAATCACAGCCTCCGTAAAAACTTCATCTAAGTTTATTAAATAAAAATAAATGATTGATCTATAATTAATTCCACTTTCTATTTAGGTTCTCACATAACTATAAGTATATTAAAACATCTCATGTAAGTTTTTAAGTCAGCTTAAAATGAAATTGAAGTCGTTAGGGGCAGGTAGACAATATTTCTCGATCTGGCAGCAGTGAAAAACAGCTCTTAACATCTGAAAGCCACTCTGTGATCCCCAATAAGGGTGTGTGGCAGGGGTCACTAGGTCAGTGACGGTGAAAATGACATTCTCCTGCGATTATTGTGTGCTGCGGGCTCACGTATTTTGCGAGGGGTAAAGGTATTCCTGTAGCATTCTTTTTATGACATCTAATCTCTCTTCATTCATCGCTTCTATTTATCCAGCTGATGTAAAATTGGTATGGAAATATGCATATATTGTAATCCTTTATGGTTTATATTTATTGAAATAACCTCAATCTCACTTGCAATAATTTCGACTATAAGGTTTTCCAACCAAGTCCTACAAATAGAAGTAATTAACGTCTATTCATTCATGGTCGAAATCAAACTGGTTCACATTAGGAAGAATAATCACGTTCGTGAATGAACATGATTATTTGAACCGTGAATGGAATCTGTGTGTTGTTCAAAATGTATAATCACTTTCCCGCATTGCAATTACACCCAATGAACACACAATAATGACAGCTGTGATAGCAGTTTTGAAATGTAAAAACCCTTGTGGAAGAAAGTTTCTCCTGACTAATTATCTTGAATAATTTTGGGGCCTTCGTGAATGGTCCCAATTAGCGTCATTCTTTTGTCATAAACTGAGCGAAAACCGTGTCTGGCTGCTGGATTGGATCGAGGGAAATATATAGGTTGGTGCGGACCAGTATAATTATTTCCTGCGTGGAGAATTTTGAGTTTCATTTTATTGTATTGGAGGGAACATTAACGGCTTTTTGTCGTTACCAAGATTAACCGGGGAGCGATGTATTTATTAGGGCATTGCGCATTTAGTTTTAGCAACCGAGGACGCAAAACATTTGCACAGAATATATGTGGTAGAGCCCAATCAAACTCCAGAACCCCGCAGATAACTTGGAAACAATAGGAACTGCCAAATGAGGCAAAAAGAGCATATTGAGTAAAATTAGTAAGCATAATGAATGGTAGAACATTTTTATAATTTTTTGGCTTGCATAATATATTATGATTTAGTGATTCATAACGATACATAATACATTATGCTTTAGTGATTCATAAAAAGTAGGAACTGCCGAATGAGGCAAAAAGAGCATATTGAGTAAAATTGGTACGCATAATGAATGGCAGAACATTTTTTATAATTTTTATGCTTGCATAATACATTATGATTTAGTGATTGATAACCATACACACTTGATCGTTAATATTTTATGAAAAAATACATTTGGAATTGAAAAGTGGGATTGGTAAGCAGATATACATTACACCCTGCGATAGTGATGGCATAAACTGTGACTTCCTTGTCACCTCCTTAAAATGTGACTGTTACGTGACGATAACTGTGATTATACAATGTGATTCAAATCGCATTTTATGGGGCTTGTCAGACGTCTTTGCGTCAACGTTCCATAGCCCACTGTGGGCACTAAGAAGTATGTTATTATATTGTGATTTTTTTCAACTACCAACGTTTAAAATGGAATAAAGGAGGATAACCAGAGAATGTGGCTAATTTATTCCATTTCAAATTACCATTTAAGGAGGAAGTAAGAATTTTCGTATCTCTCAGCCATGTATACTAATTTTCAAATCATATTTATTAATCTTCATTATTCATATTTATTAATCTTCAAAAGTTTATGAAAATTCAGCGAACAAGTAATTATATCAATAAACCTTAAATATTTTAATCATAAACTTTTGAAGATATTTCTGCATAAAATTTTATGGGTGAGAATTAACAAAATTCATTTCCTTGAACTGTAGTTTGCATTAAATATCTAATAAAAAGAAGTTGGCAGTTGAAACAGTCAC
The DNA here is from genome assembly GCA_933228895.1 of Platycnemis pennipes. Taxonomy (NCBI): domain Eukaryota; kingdom Metazoa; phylum Arthropoda; class Insecta; order Odonata; family Platycnemididae; genus Platycnemis; species Platycnemis pennipes. The sequence goes on along the minus strand of OW121855.1, from coordinate 111,834,777 downwards.
AATATAATCACAGGCTGATCAGTCATCATCGTGTGCTTTATGTCAATCATAATACGGGATGTGCGACAGTTTTCAGCACCGTAGATTATAGATCACTCCTAATCACAGGTTTTGCTGGAACTGAGTCACAGGCTTTATCCATCCTTACTCCATTCCGTATGGGTGACGGATCACTGGTGAAGGAGTTTCCTGATTGTGTGTGTGAATGTGATTCACGAGGGTGACTGTACTCTGTGAATGTACAAACCCGAGTGCGTGATTATTGGAAAACGTCACTGAACCCTGCATGTATGTATAAATGAGAATCACGAGGGTGAATGTGTATCGTATGCAAACCCACGTGAATGAGTGCTTGAAAGTTACTATCAATTTTAGTTTATTTATTTCCTTAGTTTTCCATTTTATTCTATTCAATTTACTGTCACCCACTTTTATTTTCATCTTGCGTGTATGAAGGGTCACTGGCGTTGGAGAAATCCTCGGAAACCCTGCTTGCGTGTGTGATTGAACTCACGAAGGTGACTGTATTTTGTATACAAACCTGAGTGATTGTGTGAGTCACTGTTAGTTTTTATTTTTACCTTGATTCCCTTAATATTCCCTTTCACGAGCGATCGTAGTGAACGGACGTATCCTGCGCTCTCTGCCTCGTATCGTAGCCCTGACTAACCGTGCGAAGTTTAACTGAGTGCACCGACGATGCCTAACAACTGTGTTGAGTGCCATCTTATCACCAAACGCGGTCAGAAAACAGTGATCTGCCGTACTTGTCGGAATACATATCATCTGTCCTGTACCACTCTCAGCGAAACTGACTTACAGCTCCTGGAGGACCTCAATCACTCATGGGACTGCGTCACCTGCACAAAAAGTAGTCACTGCAGTCGCGGAGATGAAACTCCAATAAAATCCACGGGTGTTGACTCCCTTATTGACATCGCTTCCACAAATGTCTCTACGTCAATGCTGAAGGAGTTACTGGACCGTGTGAAGGTGATTCAGGATCAACAAAGTGAGTTTAAAATCTCATTGAAAAATGAGATGAGTGAATTGAGCAGTGCTATATCGTCCTTACAGAGTTTAATTAACGACCATGCTAAAACTATCGCCCTAATTAATGACTCTATCACAAGCATCCTTGATAGATTTGACAATCTTGTCGACGAAAATAAAAATCTACTTAAGCGAATTCAAAATCTTGAAGTGCAATTGAATTTCGTCGAGCAGGAATCCCTCAGGAATGTATTGGAGATACACGGTATACCACTCAAAACTGGTGAAGTGTTGGGGGCCTTAATGTGTCAAGTGGGGATTTCCCTCGGCGTAAAATTTGACATTACGGACGTTGACTACTCATACAGAGTAATGGGGCGGTCCAACAACAACAGCAACAAACCTCCTGCTATTAGAGTGCGCTTTACGAGGTCCAACCTGGCTCAAGAGATTCTTGAGGCCCGTAGAGTCAAAAGAAACTTTTCAATTGCCGATATTGGCTGGAGTGACCTCCCTAATCACTTTATATATGTTAACGAATCACTTAGTGCTCACAACCGTAAATTGTATTCTAAAGCTTGAGAGTTAAAGATAGCTGGTAGATTAAAATATTTATGGGTCAGGGGCGGTAAAATATTTGGTAGGAAGGGAGAAGGAAGTGAACGACTTGTCCTGCGTACGGAAGAAGATCTCATCAACCTTCAATAGCACATGTCAAATAGTTCAACCGACTCGGGACACGTAAATAATGCTTTGATTGTCTCAAGTGATGCAAATGGTGTCTTACCGCAAAGTGTTTCTCAGTGTTATAACTTAAAATCCTGTCCAACAAATCTTGCTAACAAAGGATGTTACGATCATGTAAAACTATGTCTTGTAAACTGCCAGTCTCTTACTTATCATATTGATGAATTTCGTATCCATTTCCTTGGAGAGATATTTGACATAATATGCATGACTGAAACGTGGCTGAAACCTACAATCTCCGATGATATGGTGTACTTGGCCGATTACAACCTAGTGCGTCATGACAGAATTGGGAAAAAAGGTGGTGGTGTCGGGGCCTTTATTCACCAGAAACTTAACTACAGTGTATTGGCCACCTCCCCATCTGACTATTGTTCAAAGCCCGAATTCATTATTCTAGAAGTCTTTGGGATGAATACTGCGAAACTTTTGCTTGCCATTGTGTATCGCCCACCTAAAATTGGTTACATTAATGAATTTGTGAACTCATTCTTAAGTTATTATCCTACCTATAAAAATACAATAATCGTTGGTGACTTTAATGCTGATATGCTCTCTGTGAGTTCTTACAGCAATCAACTAAAAGACTTCTTGTATTGTAATAACCTACATTTGGTCTCCGGCCAAGCCACTCACCACACTATTAACAGCCATACCTGCCTCGACCTTTGCATTGTGGATGATTTGGACAAAGCATCCTCCTTTTCACAAACTCCTGTTCCATTCCTATCTACCCATGACCAGATATCCATTTCCTACCAATTCGTATTCCCATCACCAAAACGTCCACCCTTTACTTTTCGTGACTTTAAAAAATTCAACGAAGAAAGATTCCTTGATGACCTCTCCACCGCTGACTGGATCAAAGTGTATCAGGCCAATAACATCGATACCAAACTAAAAATATTCAATGAAAATCTTCTGAATTGCTTTAACCTTCACGCTCCTGTGAGAACATGTCAACCTAAGGTCCCTACCACTCTCTGGCTGACCAAGGAAATCTCTGCGAAAATGAGGGAACGAAATCGTATACGCCGTGCATTCATTCGTTCCAACAACCCAATTTTATACGCTCAATTTACAAAGTTAAGGAACCAGACGAAACATTTTATCAACGATTCCAAACGCAAATACTATGCCAACGCTCTCTCTGGCATTAAAGATTCCAAGCGAGTATGGAAAGAACTAAGGAATCTAGGTCTTGTACGTCACCGACAAAACTCTCTTGCACAAAATATTACCGTAAATCAAATCAATCTCTACTTCTCTACTATTGCCCACACAGGCCTTAGCAGCTCCTCTCTTCTTCCTACCCTACCCCCTACATCTAATACTCTCGTCCCTTTCAGCGACTCAAATTTCTATTTTGAAATTATCAACACTGATACCCTCAATAAATTAATTTTCCGCTCAAGATCGAATTCCACCGGGGTAGACAAAATATCTCACAGAATGTTTAGAATCTCCTATTGTATCACAATGCCTATAATCCTTGATTTGTTTAACTTTTCACTACTATCCTCCAAATTTCCTACCCTTAGGAAATCGTCTCTTAACACCTCTTAACACCTATAAAAAAGATAAAAAATCCAGTGAATCCGTCAGACTACTGACCAATATCCATCTTATGCAACATTTCTAAAGCGCTAGAACGCATTGTTCATTCCCAAGTTGAGTATTTTCTCGCTCGAAACAATAAATGACCAATTTCAATCTGGATTTCGTCGCGGTTTTTCCACCCAGTCTGCGCTTCTGAAAATCACCGATGACATTAGAAGTTCGTTTGACAAGAGAATGTTGACGATACTCGTATTATTTGACTTCAGCAAGGCCTTCGATCGGGTAGACCATGCTATTTTACTTGAGAAAATGAGGAAGTTGAATTTCTCCTCTTCGGTCCTCAACTGGTTTCATTCTTATCTGTCTGACCGTCGACAGGCCGTAAAGGACACTTACGGGAACATTTCCAGCTGGACTACAGTCCCCTGTGGAGTGCCGCAAGGTTCCGTACTTGGTCCCCTGCTCTTTTCCATTTTCATTAATGACCTTCCACGCGACTTAAAGCACACGAAGTACATGCTTTACGCAGACGACCTGCAAATGTATCGTCATTGTTTCCCCAACGAAATTGACGACTCAATCAAAAAAATGAACGATGATATTAAAGTTATTTCTGTATGGTCCCAGCAAAACAACTTTGTTCTAAACTCAAGTAAGACCAAAGCAATAATTATTGGTAGTCCTAAGATGACAAATCGCTTGCCCTATGAAAATGTATCTCAAATCTGTGGGACGACGGCACCCTTATTCCCTATTCAAACTCTGTTCGAAATCTAGGTATCACCATGAGCTCAAGTCTGTCTTGGAACAATCATGTAAACAATATTTCTCGCAAAATCAACACAATCTTACACCAGCTCAAAGTGCATTCAAAATTTCTTCCCCAACACACTAGGAAAATGCTTATTTCATCGTTAGTTTTCCCCACTATTGACTACTGTTGCCTTGTTTACAATGACCTGAATGAAGAAGATAACACCACACTACACCGGGCTCTAAATTCATGCATCAGGTTTATTTTTAATCTTCGTAGAGATGTCCACTTGACCCCCTATTACAATGAACTTCGATGGCTCAATGTTAAGACCCGAAGGAAACACTTCCTCGGGTGCTTCTTGTACTCCCTGTTCAAAGAAAAATCTCCTAAATATCTTTTCGACATGTTTGCTGTTAAACCATCCACTAGAGAGATGTGTACCAGATGTGATCCTGAGTTTCTATATTTTCCTGGTCATCGCTCAACGAAGTTCCAAAATTCATTTATAGTTACTGCGTGTCATCTCCGGAACACCTTGCCCAAAAGCATAAAAAACTGTTCTTCCGTTGCTAGCTTTAAGATGAAATATTATGAAATCTTACTCTCTGATCACTAAATGTCATATTCATATCCTGTAAATTAAGAAATGTATGTATATGTAATTTGTTATACGATGTCCTAACGATGTCGCATTTGTCCTTTTTACATGCCAATTGTTTTAATTTATATTTAATTTGTCACAGCTTGTATATTGTATGGATTGTCTGATTTATTTCTTTCTTGTTGCACGTTTAACTATGTACATTGTCTTTTGTCCTTAAGGGGCACAGCCCTGGGACAATTAATAAACATTCATTCATTCATTAATATTGAGTGTGACGATTGTTTGCAAAAATATGGATGAGTGTTTTGAATGTGTCGTTTTCTGCCATTTAAATTTCTTTGTATGCTTGATTTTGTGCATGTGATTGAGAGCCCTCTTACTTTGTATACACTCCGTCCTTCCCCCTCTCCCCCCTTTATATTACTCGGCTTTAGAGATATTTTTCTTCATATGTTATTGTGACTGTTACCACTGTTGCTTTCACATATCTTTGACTTTATCATTGTTTTATGTTCTTATCACCACTCTGCAAGGCACCTCTAGGACCTGAAGTAGTTGGTAAACAGCCAGTAAGTGGACGCTAATTTGCAACTTTATGATGGCTCACTTTCTAAGCAATTACCCTTCAGATTTTACCGAGCATTTGTATCATCTCTAGATATAAGAATATGGGATTAAAGTTCATCAAACTTTTAACAGGATCAATATTCTGTGATTAACCAAAGTGTGTTATTTATATATTTTTATTTCATACTAATTTAACCAAAAAACCTACCGTCTTTGTGGCTTCTTACACCAGTTGCTACAAATGTATTGTTGACGTAAAAGCAAATGGGCACATAATCTGGATAGAGCCATCTATTTGAAGAAAATGAACGTACGTGTCAACGATGGAGTGTTTTCAATCTGAATTATAACTTCGTTGATACTAAGCCTTCATCAGTATTTTGCTGTCTTCGAATGTCATACTTATTTTGTTTCCGTCACGGGAAGAGTTAGTAGCATCTTTCACCGTGACTTATTGATCATTGTCACAATGATTATAATTTTGGTTAATGTCAAATATTATCTAATGTGAAACATAAGCTACTTTTGTGTTCGCCGAAATTTCAGATTTCAAAAGTACACACAGCAAACGAATGATTATTGGGGTGAACGATAAGAATAGCAGGATATGGAGTGAGTTATAAGGATGAGAATGTAGTATTGGTGTGGTGGCACTTTCCCATTCCTAGAACCTGGGTTTGAATCTTATGATTCGATGACTAAGGAATGTAGAAATAAGTGTGTGTAGACTTAGTTCTTATACCATAAAATAAGCATAAAAATACAGTTGACATTTTCCAATCGCTCTTGGTAAAAATATTGAAAACTCCAACGGAATCAATTTTTTCCACCAATAGTATCGAAAATATTGTTGGTTAAACTATCGACAGCATCCCAACTCTAGTGCAAAAATATTGAACCCAACGGATAATCAAGTACGAAATTCAAGACTTTGCAATAAGGAGCTTTGAAAATTCATGGCATTTTTAACAATGGGACAAACAGGCGATGTGCATATTTATTAAGTTAAAGGAATCCGAGTCTGGAGAGTTTAAATTCGCTCTTCAACATTTTTTATACCAAATCGTACCTCTTCTTTCAATCCATTAACTCAAAAACTTTTAAATTAACGGAGCCTAAACAAAATCTCATTTATTTTCAACAAGTAAAAATATTACTCATAGCTTCCTTTCAGCAGTAATGTGCTTCCTTTACATTTATCACTTAAATAGATACAAAAATAGATGTATTGAGTTAACAACAATAAATTTGTAAACCCGCCATTTGTTTTTCGCAAGCGACCTATATAATGTGTCCTCATCAGGTCAATTACTGCAGGAGATGCACTAGTATATAGTCACAAAACATGGATAGGAAGGTGGTTTAATCTTAGGATGCTTAAGTTTTAGGTGGTTAATGATGCATTTAAGGGATTTTTCCCTGCCTAAAATGAAGCCAAATTTCCACCTCTATTCGTTGATGATGGAGTAAAATGATAAAATGATGATTATGATTACGTAAAGTGTCGAAACATTGGTCCCGAGCTACCAATAAATTATGGAATCAGAAACTGGCTGTATTTTATTAAATAAGTTTAGAAGCTTCCTAAAATTAAGGCCTGATGCATTCAGTTAGACAACTTTGAACCGTAATAAGTTCACAATATAGCTAAATGTCTTCTCTTTGGACTATCATCAAAAGCTCTCTCGGTGGTATATTTTAGGAAGCTGATTGGAATAATTGGCATATTAGTTAAATAGGCCAACATGGCCTACTAGGACAGTTAACTAGGACAACATGGCCTAGTAACAAGTTAAAAATCCGGAAGATGCAGCTATTATTGACATCGCACCGCGGAAGCTTTCGCACCAACGATGTAGTACCATATCTGCAGACGCTTTTCTTAAGTAAATGTTCTTGCAATAAAAGTTTCACTTCAACGACAAGTACAAATTCAACTTCTCTTGATGCATATAAGTGAGCTTCAAGTGAGGATTAATTTTAGTCATCTACTGAAACGGCAACCAATATTTTCTCAATTTTATCTTGAAATGAAGGCCCATGACCTTTATTTTGTGATCCATCCAGCACTTATACCGAAGTGCAATCATTTAAAACGCCAACCATTAGTTTCTCAACTTTATCTTGAAATGAAGGCCTATGATCTTTATTTTGAGATCCATCCAGCACTTAAACTGGAAAGCAAGAAAATAATTTTCAAAATCCTTCTTTTGGAGCATTCCAATCTATGATAAGTGAATTCTTGACTCTAAATCAATACTCCAAAAGTTTCCATCCGGAAGCAGAGGTTATGAGTGAATGTGAATGGAAGTTGGGCGGAATATAAGGCAAACTGAAGTTTCAGAACAAGCGGATGTGTGTAGGAAACTAGCAGATGCAATGGGGTATAGTAAAATTCAACTCAAGAACCACGTGACAAGATATGAAAAGATGGTTGGAGTGATATTAGAAGAAAGAATGTAGGAAAGAAAAAAGAGGTAGCGGATGGTTGACGAGGAAATATTTACAGGGGATTTAGGAAAGGACGGAATGAGGTCGTTTACCATATTTTTTTAATTGCCGAATCTGATAGAGTTTGTAAAATAAAAAGACACGTATTTTTCCGTTTTTTGATCCGTCAATTATTTCCCGAGTTATAAGCGGCGAAAACCTGATGTCTTAACCCTTTTGAAAAAGTGGGCGTGATGCAACCTCTGACACATATCGACTTCGTCCAATCACAACTGAGCCCGCGAAGCTACTTTGCCATATCGCAATGGGGGGAACACAGCTGACTCTGCCGATAGGAGCAGTTGCGACAGCACCTGTGCGAGCAGACCTTCCGAAAACCCCCTCCACTACCTTCCCTTCCTCGAAAAGCAGTCAAGAACGGGAGGAAAATGACGTCAATGTTATCAAAGCAGATTTTTCGGTGGACGTCACCTTTTGCTTATTTAAATTTTTGATTTATGAGTGAATGGTTGCGATTAGAAGATTAATTTTTTCACTAAAATTCTTTTTTCGTTTCCATCTAACGATTTCGTGAACAAAATTGCGATTTCGGTTCCGAGTAAACGCCCCCATTGTAATCGTACTGTAAACTAAAGAGGATTGCAGATAACAGGGCCTCCTGGCCGCAACGTCAAGGTTTTGCAATTAGATAATAGACACACAGGGTTATTTTTTCCTAGACGAGAACCTACTTGAGAACCAGTGGGGCTGACCATTTGAATGGGTACGGAAAACTTCGATTTCATTACTGATTTTAGGTAGAAAGTATAAAATTATTGTGAATGTGTCATTATTAGGCTAAAAAATGGTTTATTGAGGTAACCCACCGACAAAAAAAACACTAAATATTCGTGTCTGTTGTCCATTCAACTACAGCGACCCGAGTCAATTCCTCTAAAATTTGGTTGCCTTTGTTACGTGACTTGAGAAATGAGATTCTAATTGCTCTTGGAATGCTTTGAGTGAGTTATTTCCGCTCACCAATCAATATGGCTCTCCCTTCGTCTAACAGTTCCGAATATGATGATACCCGAATTCCACTTATGAATGCGAAATTGTTTGCCCGAATTCATTTTCGTCCTCGTTCTCCCCAATACGACGTTTCCGTAATTGGACAGCATCAGGCAACCTGCTTGGCCTCCATACAGACTTGAAAGTATCAATAACACTCAATCAATCTCTCCCCAACCATTTGGCGATATGATCACAAAATAATTGAATTGCCTCAAAAATTGAAACCTAGATTTGTATTTAACAATAAGCTATTTCTACGTTGTCCTAGATGCTTTCTAAAAATCTTACGGTATTTGCTTCATCAAGAATCTAATTTTCTCACAAATGCATTCAGCAATATTTCTAAGTGAAGTTTTTCAAGGGACAAATGGCAGAATGCTGTCGGCCTTGAGCTTGTTAACTCCTTCTGCGCATATTTCAGGAGTTGTACCCTGATTCCTGTCTTTAGACACTTAAAAATTTTGTTATTATCACCAGATGGAGCAATACGCACGTTTTTTCGTATCCCGAAGTTTTTCGGAATGAAAATATAATGTAATGAATACTTTTCACAGATTTTTTCATTCCTTGAAAAAGGCAGTTGATACTACTGTACTGAGACAATAATTTTCATTGTATTAAATTCTTTTATGATACAAGTAAATAATAATAACAAATAGTCATTTCACTCCAAAGAGATACAAAAATAGTAAAATAAACAGTAAGGAGAGTAAAATTAGGCACCCCTGTAGAAAAGTTCTTTGGGTATGGCGTTTTTCGGAAGTTACATGAAAATTAATGAAATAAAGTGCAAGGGGTTATTCAGCTAAACAACAATTGTGTCCTTACACAGTGTGAATATATCACCTTATCCTACGCATGTTAAAATTAATTTACTGTTACACATGTCTTAGTTAATTACAATTCCTATAAATAGAATAAAATGCAGAGAACATCTAATCAACGCCGCGGAAGCCTACGAACGAACATATAGAGCATATTATATAAGTATATAGATACTATGAACTATGAAGATTAACATTTCTTGAAAATTTATAAGTATTTAATATTGAATAGAAAACCGATTGACGAATCTCCGACCATCTCATCTACACCTACATCTACACGATACCCTGCAATCCACCACGAGGGTGTGTGGCAGGGGTGACGATCACTTCTAATATGCAAACAAGATACTATAGGGTCCCATGCAACTTATTGTTAGTATCTATCGTATTTTAGGGGTTAATACATTCATCATGCACTACAGATTACTCTAAAATATTTCACCTACGTATGCCTTTGCTATGCTTCCTATTCTTCTCTCTGATAGTTTGGGGAAAATGCCATTTTAAATCTATTGGTACGACAATCTATCTCTTTAAACTTATTTATTTGGCCGAATCTAGCATAATACGCTGGTTTTTTTTAATAAGTGCCTAATATCTTCAGTAAAGCTATCCGATTGAAATTTCTCTAATAGATTTAATATCTACTTTAACCTACACTCTGATAATGATTCCCACCCTAATTCTTTTATTCATTCTGAAGCGCTACTCAATCTATCGTAACACCCTTTAACGAACCTAGCTGCTCTACGCTGCACACTGTCTAGTTCTCTGGTCAAACATAATTCATTAGGATCCCATACACTGGCTGCACACTCAAGATGGGGCCTAACTAGTGAAAAGTAACATCGCTCTTTTGTCTTCTCATCGCATTTCCCAAGTACTCTTTTTATAAATCCTAGCTTTTTCTTCGCTCGGCCGCATATTTCCAGGATGTGTCTTCCCCACGATAAATGTTTAGTGATTGTTACACCTAAATATCTTATGGTTTTAACGTTTTCGATCTTCGTGTTACGAATTTAATAGGTACGCTCTATCGAATTATTCCTCTTCCAAAAATTGATAGCTACACACTTTTTAAGGTTAAGTTCTTACTAAGATTTGTCGCCCCACTCTTGAATTGCATCTAAATCCTTGCTAAGCGATTTCCTGTCTTCCTCTTTACATATACCCCTATACACTACCGCATCGTCTGCAAAAGGTCTAAGCTTACTACTAACTACGGTACCAAAATCGTTTATGCATAAAAGATCTCCTGTTTATCACCTGTTCGATTTAAAAATTTTGACTAAAGTTAGCATTGACCTTGAGATTCAAAGTAAATTATTTTTCGACAAAGGTAGTAAAGTTCTGTTCCAGTTACCGAAATTACGTTGCATGGATAAATACAAAGGCTGAGACTGCTGAGCGACGAGTCTCCAGTCGCAACATGCAGAATCACACGGGCCGTGGACTGATTTCAGCATGCTCCAAAGGCCTCGGGGTCATTATCAACAGACGTGGCCTAACTCGCAGCAAAACTTTCCTCCTTCGAGTCTCTCCCCCAGCTCCGCTGTTTGCTGCAAGTTCTAATGAGGTAGCCAAGGGGAACTTGGGCGTAGTAATTCCTGCATCCCCCGCCAATTTTCATCTCGTACGAATTACCACGTTTTTGCTTCAATTAAATGTTCTGAGGACATCACGTGCGACATAGACATGTTCAGGAATATATTTCGACCGTTTATTCGTGAAAAAATCATTAGTCATCAGTTCTAAGATTGATGCAAAGGAGGTGTTCAACCGATTCTCATAACTTTTCATATTCACGTAACTATTTTCTTTTCCGTGTGTTAATACTAGGAAGAATGCTGAAGATTAAATGGATCGACCGAGTAAGTAACGATGAAGTGCTAAGAAGAGTAGGAGAAAAGAGAAGTCTGCTGACAACTGTAAAAAGAAGAAGGAACAACTTAATCGGCCATATCTTGAGACACGATGGCCTGATGAAGACTATCGCCGAAGGAAAATTGAACGGGAAGAATGGAAAAGGCAGGCCTGGTATGAGATACATGGAACAGTTTTTGAAGGATGTAAAAGAGAAGAGTTACGTCACAATGAAAAGGTTGGCCGATAGAAGAATCGAGTGGAAAGCTGCGTCAAACCAATCCTAGGATTGTTGACCAGTGATGAACATACGAGGCCTACCCATGCTATTATTCCCATTAACTTTTTTTCCAACAATTACACTCATCTGCCCTTTATGTCTTAAGATATGGCCTAATGAGCTACCCTATCTCCTTTTTACAGATTTTTTCGGACTTCTCTTTTCTTCCATCTTTATCACCTCTTAACCCTTTTGCAGATGTGAATGTACCTAGTACGATTGCACGGCAGGCTGCTGTGAACGTACATTTTCGTTCTTTCTGTAGCACTTTCACTTTTCTGCCGCATGTGACGAGTAGGTTTCCGGAGAGTGAGCCGAAGATTTTGTTGCTCGGTCGATCCATTTTATCATCATCATTCTTCTATAACTCCAAACTTAAATGCTTCAAGGCTTGTTTTTTTTGCGGATGTTGTCACTAATGGTTCACTCTCATAAAGAAACCTGTGCCAGGTGTGAGTTATGGTAAATTGCTGCCTTACTTCCAGGCTTATATTTCCATCTGTAAGTAGATTCTTCCATTGGTAGAAAGCTCACTTCACCTATGTTATTCTACTGACTATATATTTCTAACTTCGTCAATCATAGCTCTCTCTGCTTCCCATATGGCAATATTCTTTCACTTTTCAAGATTTTTCCTGAAATTTTTAGTAGCGTTCACCTATTTTTCTCTGCTGCATTTTAGTAATTTTTTCCATATTCTATATCACCCTTTGAAAAGCTTTAATATGCACTAGTAATTCTGTAACTAAATATTTTCTGGAATAGCATTTAAGCATGATTTTCATCATGACGAAATGTATCGTAATAGCTTATTTCCTATTAAAAATAAAATAGCAAATGTAGAAGCATTGAAGTTTACGCCTTTGTGACAAAAAATATGGCCAAAGAATACGAGAGTCGAACTACAATACAAGAATCTCATAGACTCTACGTTAAAAAAACCGTCTTATTCTTCAAGAAACTCAGAATTTTCTTGCGCAAAAAGTCGTATCTTAGAAAAATATTTACCCTGAATTATTCTTTAAAGTATATTTACCACATTGCTTTTAATAAGACTAAAAAATGGACTGCCATTCACATAGTGTCCAAGTTCAATGAAGAGTGAATACTCGTTGAAGTACATTTTTGAATCCATTTAAGTCGATCAATATTTATTCCTCATTGGTTAAGGATATTTATTATTTTCATTACAATAACGCATCTAGAACACGTATTTTGCATAAAAGAAGGTTCATAAAATTGCCAAGGCTTTGCGTAGAATAACTCGTAGAATAACCTTCCCAATTATAATTATTAAAAAAAATCATGATACTCATCTTCATTTCCGATTGTTGACTTCACATCTGCACTCAGCTACGGTTTCTTGGAGCTTAATTTGTTCTCAGTTTGGACATTAAAATAGATTCGGTCTCTGTTCTTTGAAGAGCTGAAAAAAGTTCTCAGTACTCAGAAGTACATTATTTTAGAAGTATATATGACTCAGAAGACGTCCCTTCACTTCTAAAACCCCTAAGATATTTCTTTTTCTTCTTCGTGATCGGTCCACTACACATCCTCTACCCTAAGTAATATCACTGACGGAAATTTCCCTACAGATTTACCCTACACATTTTCCCTAAAAAATTGAACCCCCATTTTCCTTAGAAAATATTTCTAGGGAAATTTTTTCCCTAGAAAATAGGTACCATGGAAAATGTTCATTAGGTAAATATTCCACTCAATAAACAATAGTTCACATGATTATCCAAAAAACATAAAACCTAAGTATAAATATAGGGAAGACTTGATAAAAATCAGCTGAATAGAGGGCATATATATAATAATGAATGATTGAAAAGAATTGAAATTTACCAATGTTTATTCCTTTTTTAGCAGCATGTTTTCATTTTTTATTAGCATACACGTTTATTCTTTTTTCCTTTCTGCTGAATGAAATCCTTGTATTGCAGTCTCTTCTTTAATTCATTAACGAATGCACCTGAAAATATAAAGGTCAAGGAGATGGTTATAAAATTGAAGAAATTATGATTATAATTACACAATACTGAACCCATGCGTGTGAAAAAAGTCTCCGTTGCCATTTAAATTCTGTTAACAACAATGTGATAAACAAATATAGAATGTTTTTATGAACGAAATCGCCTATTTCAATGATTCACATCAAATTATGGAATGCTCATGATTATAAGAAATGTCTTTATTAACTTACCGAAAAAGTTCCCAACCTCGAAATAAAAGGTGTTCTTCCGAAATTATCACTGTTGATGCTGCTGATTCACTTAGCTTCAAGCACTGCAACGATGCGGGTTAGCATATATTTGTTTGGTACCAAATGTTATTAAATGTGAGTTGTGACTGTTAACTCTGTGATAAATGTATACATAACATAGTAGTAACCTTGAAATGGTGAAAATTAATCACTAAATTGATACCGTGAAAGGGAATAACTCAAATAATTAGGGAAATTTCTCCTTGACAACGTTTTCCCTAAGCCTAATAATTTTCCGTAGAGCAGCGTATTTTCTAGGGAAATAATGTCCCAAAGCTTAAATTTTCAATGCAAAAAAGTTATGGGGAAAAAATTCCATAGAGCAGCATTTTTTCTAGGGAAATAATGTCCCAAAGGTTCAATTTTCTAAGGAAAAGAGTTCTAGGGAAAAAAATCCCTATACTATGAGGGATTTCCCTAGAAAACACTTTTTTCTAGGAGAATTTCAATTTTTTCCTTGTTTTCCCTACGTTCTAGGGAAATCTTGTAGGGAAATTTCCAACAGGTATATCTTTCGAGAAAAGTGAACGATTCTTTCTTTTTACGCATCTGCCTTCAATTTTTATTTTGATTTCACGCATATTTTCTTCTCTTTGTTCCGTCTTATTTCTAAATATCATTTCTGTTCTAGACGTACTTGCCTCGAAGCTTATGATCTCCTTCTGCTCTCAAGAATATTAAAATATTATCGCTAAAGATCAGCGAAATTGATTTATTTTACTTCTGTTTTTTTATGATTTTACCACTTTTTTAGGCACGTGTATGCAAAAGCGAGCAAAGAATTATTAAAATGCCTTTATTTTCATTTCCTCTTACTCGTTTCTTTAATAGTCCCTCATGGTATAATGCGACTTGCTTGCAAATAGGTAAAGCAAAGATTTAATCTCCGTAAGTCTTTTCGGTGTTTTACAAATATTTAACTTTATCCCGAATCTAACTTACCTATCACGGACCTAACTTGCAGAAATACGTCCTAGTAGTACAGAGCATAGATCATTGGACTGTTGTTCCCTGTTTATATCCTTTTTCAAGAGGCCTCTATTCCCGTGAAAAATAGGCCGTTCCAATTCGTCATTATGCACCCTTCAAACTCTTACCCGCTCTTTTCGATTGTCAACTTTCGGATGTGACGTCACGTAGTGCGGTTCCAATCCGTTTCAGAGCGCATCAAGAAGAGCGCCAGGGCCTAGTGCACGTAAGGGTATGTCCATGCTCCCTTTTGCGCACTACGATAATAACAGAGGAGATTCAGGAGACAAAATTGTTAAGAATGGATGATGAAACGGATTTCTATTATGCAAACTATTATTATTTGACGTTTATATGTCATGTGAACTTCATATATTTCGGGAACACGAGTAAAATATTAACGAAATAGAATAGTTCTAATGAAAGTAAACAACATGGTTGCAGATAAACTTTCTAAGGCGAAGGAAGTTATGAATAGTAATTTGTAATGTATTTAAGAAGTATTTTAGTGTAAAATGACGTTAACGTACGGCAGAAATGGTGCTCACTAAATGAAAGAGTATTTATTACTTTCTATGGTGTGAGGACTACGGCAGCGAAGTGGAACTTACGTGTTTTACATGCTGAAATAATTATTAGGTTCTTCTTACTCATTGGTAAATGAATGCCGGACCATTTTAAGAATTGAAAGTTAACTAGCCATACAATTGTATGTCCATGGATTAGTATTTGGCAATACGAAAGAAGAGAAAACAGAGTATTTGATGCAAAAAGTCCATATCCAGGCATCAAATTCAATATTACTTACAGGTAGGTACGTACTGTTTATACTAACGCTCTGTACTTTATCAAGAGCAGTATAGGGTACAACTAATCATGTTCGTAATTTTCAATGAATGTAAATCTTTATTTACTTAGTTTTTATTCAAATTTCATGCATACAATCATTTATGTAAATTTCTCCGGATTTCATAACTGGACAGTATTGATATATTCGCAATGGATCCTACATTGATAAAATTTGTTTAATGAGAAATACACAGCATGTTAAGCTGTTCTTGGATATTTCAATCAATGCCTTGTTAAGTAATAATATGCGTTGTGAATTGCGCCTGTTTATTATTTTGGGCACCAACATTTGTTGACATAATCTTAACATCGTTGCGACTTCGTATTAAAGGATACGAAGAATACCATAAGATTACCAAACACCATGAACAACGCCTTAAAATAGGGTTTATTATTACATGCACAAACAGCACAGAAAAGTCGTTTACTTTCATATCTCGATTGTGCTTACGAAATCTCTTCCGAAACCACAGATATACACATCGTACACATCTGTGTCCGAAACTACACGATACATGCTCGTCAACTTTTTTGCAGTAAACACCACTGCCACAAAGTGTCCATGGCGCTAATGTCGGAATAGAGCAAGTAAGTGCAGAAAAGGGTGAAAGTGCAAGAAAGAGCGTAAGGGTGCAAGAGCGTAGTGCACGCCCTTGGGATTGGAACACGGCCATAGATTCGGTGTCCAGTTTCAGCAGACGTGTCTTTAATAGCCAGAAACTATAATATGCTCCTTATTTGTGCACTAAATAAGTTATTTTGAAGAACGCGAGCAGCACGGGGAAAGAAAGCCTAAAACGATACTCTATCAAATATAAATTTTTGCAGCTATTGGGCTGTTGGGCTATATCCACACCAAATAGACTGATCTTAGGGTTGAATAATTATTGTTAAGCATCAGTTTACCTGTTTATTCTTTATCAGTTTATAATAATTATCAGTTTACCTAGGGTTAATTCAAATCTCTCTAGTGCATCTCTTCTTCCAAAACCATGAGTGACCAATGGAAGTAATTCCATTTTTTTAAGATACGCTTTATATTAGAAAGAACGCCTCAGAATTGATATTAGCCTTGGTGCAACATGATCTTTTACCAATGACAAACACTTCTGCTATTATTCTACTGATTGCAATTATTTGGGTGTGATAAGACAATATTTATATGCCTGCACACTTGAAAGCGATATCAAGTGTTGGAGTTGGCGAGAGTAGCATGATTTTCAGTTGGGTTCTCCGTGGTTAACGGTTTACTTGCTTCTCAAAAATATTCCAGGCGTGCATTGAGCATGTTTGGAGAAATGTCACCGAACATCTAGATATTTCGATTTTCGTTCCTAATATTCTTCGTCTCCATTTCTCGGCAAATTTCGTTTTCTCCCTCACCTAAATCTCAATTTCAGCAATTTTATTTCGCTCCCGCATTTGATATGCTTGAATTCTTACTTCCACCATTTCATTTCGCTCTTCAACCATCTCAAATTACCATTCCTCCAAGGGAATCCCCATCCTCATATGCCTCCGTTACTGAAGAACTCCCTTGGAACAGGCCTTGCAACCAACTCGTTCTCCTTTCTACGCGACACATAAGACGCTCTCGATTTATTATATCGGGACGAATAATATAAATTATAGCAATTCTGATTAAATTGGGACTTGAAATGTCCTCCAATATTCGCTTCATGGAGGAATCAACAATTATTGAGGTTCATAAACTTCATCTCACCACCTGCCACACTGGTGATTGCATATGAATTATTTTTGTGAACCCTAATCTAATTTGTTGAGGCTCTATGCGTTTTACTTCACGTCACACAATAGTCGGAAATCAAAAAAAGCTGCACCAAAGTCCATATTATCCATATAATCCATAATTATCAAAACCTCGGCAATCATAGGTATGGCAAACCGTCGTCGTTAATATTGCAGGGTAATGGGCAAACACGATGACCAAGAAAATGTAATTTCACACTATTTTCTCGTCAGGCCTACGTAAGGAATATATAAATAGGGTCAGAGTGTGAATGATATGGTGGAAGCATTTAAAATGAGGTACTATAGAATAATGATGGAAATTAAACGGATAGACTGAGTAGGTAACGGGGAAAATTTAAGAAGAGTGGGAAAAAACATCAAATCTTCTGAATGCCCTAAGAAGTAGACGGAAAATTTAATCAGCCACATCATGATAAATAATGGCCAGATGAAGACAATTGTTGAAGAACAAGAAGTTAGACAAGAAGAATGGAAAGGAAGTAAGGCTTCGATTAAGATCTTCGTATAGAGCAAGTGATGTAGGATGTGAAAGAGAAGAAATGAAGAGATTAGCATATTGTTATTGATATTGTATTATTGTAATATATTCACTATATCACATTTATTACATAAACCATGCACAGACAATAAAATTTCCCTCATGAAATGCTCCTAAAAATAATCAAACACAAACAAACAAAATACACTTCTCTTGAGGCTCACACTTAACAGGCCATACACCAATTAACTTTCTTTTCTTTTGAGCCACTTCTTAAATCAAATCATACACAACATATACACTTCTCTTTCCCCACGAATGCTTATTCACCCACACAGACACCAACTAGTTCACAAATAATGCCTTTTCTTAAGCACGCGTCACTTTTGCGTCTCTACACGTCTTACACAGAACTCTCCGATTATCGCTTTCTCCCATTGTTTCTTTAATTACCAACGCTTCTGGCTATTGGCACCAGCATCACCTAGGAACATATGTTTACCTCCATTTTTGCCGAGAACAAGTGATGTAGGTTATTGGTCTCGGCGGCTCAATTGTTATGTTACAAGCAGATACAGTGGAGAGCTGCTTCAAAAATATATCTGAATTGCTAGCTAGTAATGAGGATGATTAGTTTTTTTAAATAACTCTCTGCTCAGTACTCAATGCTTAAACAATACTCCTCTCCTATAATATTTATTCATCTTATTTACTATAATTTATAATGATACTTAGAACTAGTGCTCATTTGATGGGAAGAAATGCTATGCTGACAAACCTAAATGAGGTTACTATTTCTAGGTAGTGAGGTCTCAAAATTATCTCATCATCTAATACTTGCTATATGAAATGGTGCTAATAAAACAAAATGCATTTAACAGGAAAGAAGGCATCTACCTTGACATATTTTGGCTCCGTTACGAAGTTGCCGAAATATTCTACAATTTAATAAATTTATTTCAAAAAAGCTTACATGTTGTAATTTCCCTATGGATGGGTTACAAAAAATACAATATTACAACTTACCACAGTTACAAGCACACTTTCTAGTGTCAAGACATTATGAATTATTTATTATCTTGTATGGTCCTGCTAAGCGGATGATTATCAGCAGGTTCCCAGTGTACAATGTAGTGGTGAAATCACAATAGAGGGTTATAATTTATAAATAATAATTTAAAAAAATAACTGTGCAGTTAAGGTCCTGCTAAGCCAAAGCGGCATGTCAGCAGGTGCCTTTAGTGAAAATATATTTTTTTATTGCTGTGTAGCGTTTTGGACAATAAAGAGCTTAACAGTATTAGCCAATGAGCCATTCTTTTAGTGATTTTTTAAGAATAGATATGCTTTTACGTGGTTGTAATTTAAGCAGCCTTAGTTCCTTTTAACACTAAAATAATATCTGGGGGGCTATTTTGGAATCTCACCAATTTAATGACTCTTTGCGGGAAGGCGGGAGATCCGTTTCTCTCTCTTAATGATCAGCTGACGAACGGTTCGTGAATTGTCGAAGCTTCTGTCGGTAGCGCTATCTGTTTCCGATCTCGTCTACTTTGAATAAACAAACGTGCAAATTCCAAAAATACAATTTAAAATCGATTGTATCTTTCTCGCTCTTGCTTTTTTTTCCAACTCAAGCTTCAAGTGGAAACGATGGTGGCTCCATTTCACGTTCTTTATGAAGATGAGGTGGGAACTAATGGCAGGCGGAGATAATAAATCTGATCAAGAGTCGAAAGATACGGATCAGAGCGGATGAATCGTCTAAAAGACCTGCAGATGCCCGGTAGTTCACCGCTTGAGATCCGAAGATGGTCACGCCGCGCCGCCTGGGTGGCGGAGTTTAACTACGAAAAAGTGACATTTTATGACGTATTCTCAGTAAATAGAGATTACACAATAACCCCCCTGTTGTCAGCGTGACATCATGGTCATAATTCGAAAAGGAAATTTGTTGTATTTTGGAAAATTATTCGTTCTATGACTTTATTCCCTATCAGATTTTCGCAAACGCAATACTCTGTTATAAGTCGGTGAACTGCAGCGATTGTTGTGGGGCAAGTGTAGCAAAGTTTTGGACTTGTGGTCATAAAGGAGGTTATTAAGGCTTTCATACAACTTTACCGCGTTGTCGTTGCATATGAATACTTCTGAGAAGAATCGACGTGCCTGCATCTTAAGGAGCATTATTTATGTGTGGATACGCAAGTTCTCCGTCTCTTGAAGTTCAGTGGGTACACGTGATCGCGGTCTGGAGGTGGGTGACGTAAAGGCCGAGAGATGGAGAAGGGGGGTGGGGGAGTGTAATTGTGGGGTGTGGCGGAAAGCGGACCCTTTTGTGCGCCACCGAAATCCTTTTTTTTCCTTCAATGGAAGGGGACCCTGGGAAGCTAGAGCCGCCCGTGGACCCTGTAAGGGCTTTCGCGGTCGCGCGGACTTTTAAAGGATTTATTCCCGTCCGGCTCTGCGTCGACGCTGTGTTAATCCTAGTAGATTGGAAAAGGGTAGACCACCACGTGTAAGACCCCGACGGCGCTTGCTTAGAGGAAGTCCGGTTAGGAACTTATTAGTGCAGGAAAATCGGCATTGTCGAGCTGGAGGAATGACGACATGATGACATCATGACCCCGGCGAACCTCTATATTGAGGAGAAAACACAATGGGGAACATGCACTATTTTTTATTACTCTTTGAATGTGAAGTTTATTAGCTAAAATGTGCTTGGCAAAAATTATGCTGAAGAATTAAGTTGCGTTACAAAGATATTACTCTTTGAAAATTGTACTTTTTCGGCAGCTTAAAAACACGACGTCATAGCATGACGTCACGGCACGGTATCTCAAAGGGCGTTGTTTATCTGTTTATGCGTGGAGGTAAGTTGTTAAATGAATACTTGGCGATAACGTATGTATTTATCTCATTTGTTTACTGCAATAAACGATTGTATTACGATTCTTTATTTACGTAGTATGGATGGTAACGAGCAAATCGTCCAGTAATTGTATAATGCCTGTTTAATGCCCAAGAATTTCTACTACGTCTATGCAATCGCTGGTATTTTAAAGAAGAACGCCGCCATAAGGGAGTCAACCAAAGGAAATTGTCGGAATGTGCTTTTTTTAAGTATTTTCTTAAAGTCATCGTTTCGCTCGAGAAACGGCTAAAAACCTCAAAACAATATATTCACTTCATTTTCTTAAACATGAATGTCTATCTCCGTAACAATATGGATCCTATACCGTGCAGTGACGTCAGAAGGCGTTTCAGGTCACGTGACTTTCGTCGATTTCGGGAATATTTTAATATACTTTAATAATCTTTGCGGTTGGCGTAGAACAATTTGGCTTAAATATTTAAACTGATGAGAAAATTTCGCATATAATTTATCTTCGCGAAACAAATTTCATGCATATTCCCCTTTGGATTTGTCAGTCAGAGCGGTGGTTCCCAAACGGTGTGTCGCTGTGCTTCAGGTTTCTGCCAAATCTGTTGGAGGTGCCGCAGGATTATTTCGGAAAGAACAAAATATTTAAGTAGGCCAGCTTCTTAATTGGAAACTCTTCTGGTTATTGGCTACTTCTCCAAACCTAAGTACTAATTGCTATGAAGCGCTAATAATCCTTAGGAAGACCGTAGGTAGGCCGGGAATCGTTAGGGGTTATAAAGGGAGACGGAAGCCCAATTGGATATTTAAAATAATTCTCATAAGGGTGCCCCAATATAATAACCTCAGTTTGAAGGGTGTCGCCTACGCATAGAGGTTGGTAATTTCCTGACTAGATAAGGATGTCACAACCCTATTATTGTTGAGTAGGTAGTATGTGTTTCAGACAGATAATATATTTGCCTGCATTGAATTACCATAGTGAAAATTTATAAAATACAAATTGCAATGGCATTTCAATTTTCATTCTGTAAAAATGTGATTTATATTATCTATATTACATTCAGTTCTTATTAATATATGTAATATTTCTCAAAAATAGTCACCTTTGAAATATAGAAACAAATGTGGGTTGAAAGCTTCATATAAATATTTTTAAAGTCACTCATTTGTTTTATGAATCATTCAATGTTTAAACGGTTTTGGCACATGCTGTTCAGTAACTTATTTAGTAATCTTTGGAAGAAATTATATTTAGTCATCAGAAATAGAAGTTTTCTCGCTGATCAAGGTGAGATAAAATAAAACATTTTCTTTCAGTTTATACCTTTATAGTAGAGTTGGAGACAATTGTAACGAATGTATAAAAATTGTATTTGGATCCCACTAAGAAATGATTAGCTTTGGAATGATTCTATACTTCTTCTGTGCATTGAAAACTAAATATTTGTTTTTCATTCCCATCTTTTGATGATACGTTACGAATTTAATGGGTTTAGATTTCTTAAAGTGGACATGTAATTTCCACCCCGTGGTAAATTTTATTCCCATTTTCCTTCCACATGAAGCCTTCACCTTCATGTATTGCTGCGGCCTTGTGTTAAGAGCAGTTAAAAATATTGACGTCTGTGTCCCACTGGATGAACCCTGTATACAGTCAGTGTTGCCGGCGGGCAGGGAAAAAAGAAGGAATATGAGTTGGCCGCTGTTATTGATACGTGTATTAGATAATTATCTTGCTGCTTGAAGAAAAATCTACCTCACGTCTCCTGTTTCAATTATCCCCGGTCCTTATCCTAAAATGGCTCTTCTGCATCGAACCTAATGGTGTCTCTTACCTTGAGGAATGCCTATTTAATCAAAGGTACCTACTTAAGATTTAGGCAAAACGGAAAGAAACTGCAAATAGTAGCCCTAGAATTTCAATGGATATTTTATGAAAATGTCAGGGTTTGGCATTCACGTTGAATAAGTTCAAGTAGGTAACAAAAAGTTTTGATTAAAAATCGGAATGATAAAAATCTCTAATTTTTTTCAATTACACATCTGAGTTATTCTAATTGGGATCAAAGTCTCGGTCCCTTATGCTTAATGGCTTATGCCAATATCTAAGTTGAACTTACAATGAATCTGAAGTAGAATTTAAAAAAATCCATCTTTTTCATTCCACAATTGCATCTTAACATAGTGGTAATTAAAAGTTATTTAATGTGAATTATTAGCCTTGATATCTTATTCCAAATATGGAACCTTATTCATGTTGTATAATTAATATATTACAACTTCAAACGGCTAATATTTACCGTTTATTAATTTTAATAATTCGTCAATATTTATGGCTGCCGTTGTTATGTTAACGGTCGAATCAATGAAGTTTGACGTCTGGCCCGCCCTTGTATACTCAATGTTTGTAAAAGATATATGCTAGTACTATGTGTCTGTCTATTGAAGTGGTATCAGGGCTAATGGAGAGAAACACCAGAGTTGGCATTAGAGTGCGCTTATAGGTGTACTTGACTGCGCAGAGTGGTCCATAAAATATGCAAAATACGGCAATATATGCACCCTTTAATATTGTACTCAATTGGGAGCTGATGTAGGATCGAGAAATCTCGTCCGTGGCTTGTATTTTAACGGAGGTCATCGACGCGGGAGGTTTACACCCAAGCCAAATATTATGGTGCAGTATTTTTTCTATGCAATGAAGTGTAAAGGGTGCGTGAAATTTGTTCCTGATTGACTTTTGCTGAATCTTTTTCGTTGTTGTGTTAGTGAAAACTTCGGTAAAATAGATCTGATTTTTTTCCTTAAAAAAAGTGTAACCCAAGAGATTTGCTGCGACCGATAAAAAACGGTGAAATTTATTTGGCGCGATTCGATTCTGCCTCTTGTTATAATGAACGAAGGATGGCAAAAAGGTCAACCAGTTCTAAGAGGAGGTTCGGATTACGATTTAGAGAAAGGGGAAAAATGTGTTTCAACTCGGCACAACATTTTGAGAGCATGACCTCAGAGGAATTTGAGTAGACTGTTTATGTTATTGCATACAGTTGTGTTGATTTTTTAAGAATTAAACTTGTATGTGAGAAAAATTAAAATTATCGCTAAAATAGCTGCACGTTACTGTCAGATAAAATACCATATTTAAAAGATTACCAATGGAAGGCCCCCTTTCAAATTTTTAAAAATTATGACGCGAAAGAGCAACAGATATTAATGATTCCAAAAAATGTACAACCTCAGACAGTTGTGCCCACATACAATATTGTAGTTTCCTTCATCGAAGAAAACAGAATTTATCACGATTCGTGCCTCACCATAAATTTATACTTTTCACGCGACTAATTTGAATTGGGAAACCTTACATTGCATTTGTCTCCCTTGACTGATGTTCCCCTCCCAGCAGTACCCACCGAGAGATCCGTTTGGAGGTCTATTTTACCACCGGAATATTTTAGCGGGAGGAATGCCATCATGTGATGTTGAATGCATGGCTGATTTTTCGAAGGAGAATAATTTGGTGGTTACCTTCTACATCGCAGTACCGCAAGCCTATTACGTGAACTTCACTTTCGCTTGCAGCTATGGCAACTTATACCGGACCGATCCACTTGACCTGCGCCATCAGGGCCTCATGGTGAAGCTGCTGCCTGGACTGGGCATTGCTTTCGGGTAGGAACCGTAGTCCATGGTAATAATGGGAATAAAATATAATAAAATGGGAATAAAACAATAATAAAATGGAAAAATATAAATTTTCCAAAATCTGGAAAACTATTGGCGCCACCGAACCAGTGACCTTCCGCTCAACAATCCGACTCGCTACCCCTAGGCTACTTCCCCCCTAATAACTTCTCTAACTTCCTAGTATACCCTGTTTCTGAGAAACCCTAGTATGCTAGAAAATTAAATGTGCAATTTTAAGTTCATTTGAACAAGCTCGTAGTGGCGTACTGCGCAGCCGTCTTGCTGACGTAACACGTATATACAGTTTACGTACTGTGTATATACAGTTTATATACAGCTTAGGTTGCGAGGCATAGGGAATATATATCTCCTGATCTCACCATTGTATTTCAGAGCCCCTAAGATCTGGTAAACACGTATTGATAATGGCCAATGAATACTATCAAAGCTCGGAAAATCTCCTTCGTTGAACATGGTATTAATACTCGTTTTATAAGGCTCCAGGGCATTCTGCTTGTGGATTCTCTGCTACTAAGAAGCAGGGTGTGAAGTACACGCAACTATTGGCCAACTTCAAAGTACGCTAAGTAAATCGAGCACCACCTGTTTTTAAATGAATAAACTGAATATATGATTTTTAAACAAATACATAAAAATGCATCACCATAAGTCAACTGAATTAGTGAAATTCAGATAGCTGTTAATAAGTTTTCACGGAGTGTATGGCAGCGTTCTTGGAAGCGTCCACCGTTCTTGGAGAGGGAGAGAGATTCCTTTCACACACGAATAATTTACCGGCATGCAATAATTTGCCACCGCGTTTTCGCGTCGTTGAATTTTGTCACCTTTAAATTAATGAGAACAAACACTTAACGTCATTTCAAAATTGAACGGCTTAAAATACGTACTTCAGAGGTTGTAGTAACTTTTTGATCAAGACAATGAATAAATAATGGTAAACTACTCTATTTCCAAAAAGTGGTTGAAATGACCTTAGCTGTTGGTCACCTCCCCCGAATAGTATTATCATTCCATTTTCCTCATTTAAGTTCTCACGGCTTTTTCCTCACAGAGGCTGGATGCGTGGGAAGAAAAATATAACGCATGCAATTTTAAATTATTTAACATTTTTGCCATATTTTCAACCGGTTGAGTTGTGGTTGCCTATAATCTTATCTTTCTTCCTTCAGAATTTGATACATAAATGGTAAACGTTATTCTATACTGTTTATCATCTTTCCAGAACCTCTATTTCAATGTGTCTTATCCCCTCAGTGCCTCCATTGCTATTTTTTTCCGTAAAATATTTTCCAGTGCTGATAATAGTTTAATAGATGAATAAAAATAGGTCTTGAATGAATTTATAAGTTTTTATGTGATAATATTTTGAAAATTTGCTGTTATTTTGTGGAAAATATTTCGTTTTATGCTTAAAAAAGTACCAACATATGTTGCTGGTTTTATGGCTGTATTTGCTGTTTCCTAGCCATTATTGGCCGTAATTATATCCAAAAGAGGGTGAATGTACACTGTTGTGATTAAATTTAAGAAATTCCTTTCCTTTCATGCTCAGAACACGTTCTCGCTCCTATTCAGCACCAGTGCGTGTTTCGCCGAGTGTTATCGTTTGGACTCCGGGAAAGCCCCTGGGGGAGGAGGGTGTGTGTGAGTTTCTTGGGGGACAGAGTGTCGGAGAGAGGGGATGGCTGATGAGTGCGAAAAGGCCCTCAGGAGGCGGTAAGGAAAGGAAAGAAAATAGGAAGCCTGGGGAAAAGTGGTGAGTGCAATGGGGGGTGGAATTGAATAGAGCAGACACGACGACGAGGGTGAAGGTTGAATGGGACTGAGGAAGAGGGGGAGTGGCCAAGGTAAGACGCTTTAAAAAGATGGGGGAAATAAAAAAAATGTTATCGAACGAGGGTGAAGTTCAAGTTGATGGCACCAGGGCTTGTTGAGCAAGGGCGGAAGGGAATTTGGCTGGGGTTGGGCGGTTGCGAGGGAAGAATATTGCTACAAGAAGTTTGCGTCAAGGTGGATTTTAGGGCAGGTTGCGACAAGAAAGAATAAAGGGAGAAAGGAACCTGGAAACTGTTAACGGCACAGTAAATCTTAGATTAAAAAAAAATTGCTCCACTGACCAAAGGCATGATTGTTATTAGGAAAAGACATCTTACAATGAGTATTTGCGCCATTAAGGGTAGATGGGTATTTAGCTAATAAGCTGGACAAAAATAACGTCTTTTGGGAACTTTAGTTATGTATTTAAAAAAATATTTATAAGGAAATTCTTTTCTTAATTGTTAAATGTTATTCTTTGGAAAAGGTTGCTAAGAGGTTGTTGATAGAAAAGAGGAGGGATTGTGGTGCAAGAGGATCGGAAATGTGTATTCTCTATTAAATAAGAGGAATCTTGGGAAAGAAATAAATTATTTTAAAGAAAACGGTACGATATCACACTATTTCCACGGAGACTCGAAAACCAATACTGAATCAAATAAATCTTATTGGTAAACTTTGTAATTTTCAGGTAGTTTTTCGGTGATATCTTAGTTATTGTTATTCACCCATGACATCTCGGGCTTCACACCGTGTGAAAGCGTTTAAAGTCTGAAATATTTTGCTAGTAAATCGGGTTCTCCTGCGAAAATCATAATCAAAAATGATATGAGATTTGATAGCAAATTTATAGTTTAGCGCTGTCGTCCATGTCCATGTGGATTCATCATAAGCAAAATAACAACTAATTGCTCCATTAATTATATTCCGATTACAATGACTACCGTATGCAATCCTAATTTCAACCATATTATTTACCCGTAATTGTCCGTTATCAAGATTTAACCAGTCTTTCCATAACGGCTGAATAACTAAAAAGTAGTTATCGTGTCGCTTTGTAGAGGACTCTGATTTTAACAAAGGTTCAGTGACATTTATTTTTTCTTGATCGAAATTCATATTTTCAGTTAGCGGAAATGCATTGAAACTGTACTAAAGGGTTTTTTTTATAGTAAATAAATCCATCACTCACGCACGAACAGCGACCAGAAATCTAGACATGACATGAAGATAATGGAAAAGTTGTCCCTCAAAGTGTCTGCCCAGAAGTAGCTACTTAATCCGGGTGACCCTTAATGAACTGAATTCTGGACTGTAAATCACTTTCAGGAAACCGATACATTTCAATCGCATCATAACATTCGCTCTTTTGTGCTCTATTAAAAGGTCTTTGCATCACCGTATAATTTTAGCAACGCAGAGTAAAAATGAATAAAGTTCACGTCAGTTGGTAGTCTGTAGCATGGGGGTGCAAGCGGGATTGGCCGACGACGTAGGATGTTTTGTGATCGTAGTACCTTGTGAAACCGGGGATGAAATATTAGCGGCGCCACGGTAGATGTCGTCTCAATGTTACCAACATAATCCATTGAGTTTTAATAACTTTTAATTAAAAAATTAAACAACAGTACAGCGGAAAAAATTATTTAAAATTTCTATACTGTAAACAATGTATACATATGAACGATATTTTATTTGGAATAATACATATTGCGCCAAAATAACCAACGCAATTGTATTAGCTGAACATTGTACAGTTGCTTCAATTGTTATGTCAAGAGCCAGACTTCGGAGATCGTGTGCCTTGTCTCGCCTAAAAGAGCCTTTTAATCCGTGACGAACCCAGAAGATTATTGGAAATTTTGAACATGGATGTTCAATATTTGAGGAGTAGGAGGTGTGCGGCCCTTGGGTGCAGCTCAGCATCCCGTGAGCATAAACACTTCCGAATTCCAAAGGACCCGGTCAGGTAAGTAAACCACATGTTGTGACCACCATTCTCGCTTATTGCTATGACGGGTAAACGACATAATTCATGTAATACAAGATGTTACTTTGGGTTACGTGTGTATGCTCGCGTTTGAAGAGCAGTTTTATACGGCGTCCCCTCAAAAATGAAGCCTAAGCCTACTGTGATCGTGAAGTATGCCGTGATCGTGATAGGCCCACTTTCTTTAATTGTATATTTACTATCAACGCAACAATAATTTACATCAATATAGTTGTTGTATACATAACTATCGTCAAATCTACTCGCTACATGTTTTACTGTTTTTCATCTTCTCGACTCTAGTGTTTTATGTAGTTCAATCTCATCGTTGACATTCTTTTCAATAATTATGGATTTTTGCTCATTTACCTCAAATTCATCTCTCATATGTACATCCTGTGTATCAGAATCTTTGTAACTTTTTCAGTCATTTTCCTTTCCATTCTCATTTCGGTCCAAACCAATGCATTTAATATCTTCCTCCACAATACCAACATGCCTAGCCACTATTATTATTTTATTCACTAATACTGCTAATAATCATAACCTAATAAAAGTCCTAACTCAGCTTCTCACCTATCACTTGGGTTCATCGTAGTATCCCTATCCAGTACCTCTGAAATCCTATCAATCCCATTTGCAGGATCATTTAGCATTACAGGGAACTTGGGTTTCCTTAAGTCAGTTTCCCAATTAAAGTAAGGTGCTGGAACCAGAAACCATCTATTCCTTCCATATACTCCTTCACTAGTTTCCACTAAATAACTTCTTGGTTCCTCACATTTATCCTTTACCTGACCATATTGACTCATATCTGTCACCCATACTGTACTCATAACCTCCAAGTCAGGCAAATTCTTCGCTTTGTCTTATATTATACCTACTAGCTGTCTTTTTCATCCAAGTATTCTCCCTTTCTAATACAATGTCCTTACTATTAATGACCTTGGTGTACCTAGATGGAAGCATTGGAAGTGTAGATCGTAAGTGACGATTCATCAACAACTCCCCAGGACTGAAACAGTTTTGCAGTGGAGTGGTACGGTAGGCTAACAGTGCTAAAGATAAATCCCCATCATTTTTCTTAAGTAGCATTTTTGCCACTGTAACAGCTACTTCTTCTGCTCCATTGCATTGAGAAAAATATGGAGAGGAGGTAATATGTTTGAAATTAAAACTCTGACCAAATCTCCCAAATTGAGATTTAAACTGGGGTCCTCCATCAGTCCTTACTACTTCGGGGATACCAAAACGAGCAAATACTTCTTTAAGTTTTTCTAGGATAACAAATTCAGTTGAACTAGAAAAGGGCATAATTTTTAAAAAATGAGAGTAGTAACCAGTTATAATAAGATACCATTTACCACATTTAAACAAATCCACTGCCAGATTTAGCCATGGTTGCTCAGGAAGGCTATCTCTATAATAAGGTTCCCTAATATTCACTCTTTCCTGAATACACTTTGGACAATTTCTAATCATGCTCTCTGGTTGTGAGAATAGCCCAATCCACCATACTGACTCTTTAGCCCTTCTACGACATTTTACAATACCTTGATGTCCTTCATGAATTAAATCCAAGCACTGCTTTTGTAACGAAGGAGGTATGTCTATTCTCGAAGCTTAAAGAACAAGATTTTCATCATAACCAATATCCTGCTTGTATTTATTGTTGGGATGCATGTCATCTGGTAAATTTGATAGGCTAGGACGAGCCATAAGTGCGTAAGCTTTGAGTTTTAAACAAATAGGGTCATTAGCTTGTTCACTTTTAATGAGTGGAAGAAATACATCTTTAACAGGTAAACTTTGAACAACAGCATTGACATATGCTTCCGTTTCCTCATTAAGCTCTTGGCTGTCTTGATCCCCACATTTACATACAGGATTTCTTGACAAACAGTTAGCGACCTTCAACAATTTACCAGGAATATATCCTACAGTATAGTTCAATCTTAACAATCTGAGTCGAAACCTCTGAAGACGGGGTGTCGACTCTTCAATAGGTTTGGTTTGTAATATCTGAAGTAGAGGCTTATGATCAGTCTCAAAAGTAAACATGAGCCTCATTAAATATTCCTTCCACTTATCAGCAGCCCACGTGAGCGCTAAAGCCTCTTTTTCAATTTGTGAGTACCTTAGGCAACAATCGGGAGCCGAGGAACAATTGATAATACACATTCGAGAGCAGAGGAACATTTGATGACTCGAATCTTCGAGAGAGACTGCCCGAGAGAATGTTCAGTCAGATCCTTTTGTCTTCCTTCCAATGTTGCCAAACTTATGCTGACAGAACTGGTATTTAATGCTAGGTTTCTCTCCAAATAATATTTCATGGGGTGTTTCCTTTTCCTTAGTGTTTGCCAATGTTCCATTTATAATGTATGCAGCTATACGCTACATACCTTACGCTGTTCAATTCATGTGTATATTGTGGATGTGCATTTATAGTAATTCCTTTCTCTCTGGTTAAACAATAAATATTTCCATTCTGGTACTAATTTCCTTTATCACTTCTCAATTTCTTAATGGTTTTACCAGTCAGATTTTGAATTTCATGTACGTATCCTACAGCACAATCATAAGCCTGATCTTTTGATTTAATTGTATATTCCTATTTTACCTACTTTTCTGTAGTCATTCCTAAATGTGAGGAAATATTTTTCCCCATTACTCTTAGTAGTTGCATGGGGCCCATTAAAATCAGTTTGAACTATTTCTAAAATTCCTTGGGCTTCACTTCTGTTGTTTTCAAATGGTCTATTGCTCATTTTATTTTCAATGCAGATTTTACATCTCTTATATTCGGATTCTAATTCTTCTTGTATCCCATCTGGGTCATTCCATACCATTTCACTAGATTTTTAAAAAAGTTGTTGCAGCACCATTTTAGGAAAAAATCAATATCAACACAGTTGCTACTACATGTCTGTATAGCACAAAACCAATTTTTGATAATTTTTTCTCCATGACCTCAAGGACTTACAGGCCCGTGAAGGTCACAGCACACCGTAAAAGTGACACTTTGTACGAGTATCGGTAATTAGAGTTACTGATAAACTACAGGTTGTGGTAGAATAGTTCAAATACCATTTCCAAGTTTTAAATAGCAACCACGTTTTCGCGCCTCACGAGTTGTTTAATCCAAACAAAAACAAAGCGTATTACTTAAGCTGGGGTCCCGAGGCTTGCTGAGCCTACCCCTCAGCTGAACAATGGTGGCGCCTCTACATGGTGGGATCAGCCGTTATTTCGGCTGATCCGGGCCGCTCATCCTAGCATGTAGAGCTAGCATAAGCTGTTAACAAGCTTCCTCAAATACGAAAAATTGATAATTTACCATTTTTGGGTCCCTTATCTCTGGTGGGGGACTTTTTAAAAATTTGAACTTTTCAGTATAATAAGCTATGATCATATTAAGAATGCACTAAAAATTTGGAGTATGTGTTTTGACTCGTATGGAAGTTACATAAAACTGAATTTGCGAAATATTTTCTCTCACTCACTTTGTAGAAGCAATGTATAGATAATGCATATAATTAAATGTTGCCTGAAATAAGTCCCCTTTATATTTATAGCTGAACGGGCAAAGCTTATTTGCTTCAAGTTATGCAACAGTTCACTTAGCCCAGGAGAAAATTTCTGGCTACGTGACTGCGTCTTAGTGAAACTGAAATCTACAACTTTTGAGGCACTGGTTTGATAATATTGTTATCACTATTATTTTTATTTATTTCTGGCAACATTTAATTATATGCATTATCTATACATTGCTTGCAATACCTTTGCCACCTTACTGTTCATTCTTTCTTCATTCCTATGGGAAAATAATCTTCTGCTTAAAACCCATGGTGGTGAAGAGACATTATTATCATTTACAATTTTTGTAGTAATGCTACAGATTCAGGTACTAGTAATACATAATTATGCACCCTATATGCTAAGTAGTATTTCTGTTTCTCACATTTTAGAATGGCTCAGTGGGCAGCTGTTTCGCGAAACCCTGGGCTAATGGATGGAACTTCCCGAATGCCATGACAGGAGAATGAATATATCTCATATTATGTTCATTTCATTGCTTGTATTGTAAGAAATGTTTTATCATTTATCCTTCAATATAACTGCAACTACTGTTTGCTGCAACATTTCTGTTTTATGGCCAAATTTCAATAACTTGTAGACAGTGCCTATTTGTATTTTCCGGTGTAGTTTTCTTTCAGAGCCTTTATTTATGCATTTAGCCTCATATTTTTTTATCATTTCTTTACATGATGGAAATATCTCCAGTACCGCACGGAAATGAACAGAAAATTAGTATGAAAGCAATGTTGAAAAAGTTTTCATTAGAAACCTTCTATAAATCTTTACAGTAAAGATGTTGAAGTGATACAACCTTTCCCTGGAATAATGGGCATGGAAATGTAAGTATTACTCTATTTCTAATTTCAAACTTCAATTAAAAAATGTGTGAAAATCAAATTGTGAGATTGTCATTGTATTCATCTTCTTCGCCAACAGGTCATCTCATGATCAACGTTTATATATCATTGCTGTAACCCTTTGGAATTGAAATGGTGCATATCCAAACTGGGAAGTGACCATATGATTGCGACATTGCATTTTTTCAAAAATATTGATATTAATGATTGTGTTTTGTAAACATTTGACTGAATTATGTATTTCAGTACCATGCTAAGCATAGCATGTAATTCAGCATTTAAGAGATTTATTTCATTATCATTGTTATTGTGCAGTTTGTCAACAGTTCCTGTTTGGCATTTGTTTGATATTATCCAAGTTTTTTATATCTTTGTATTGTCCAGTGTCAAATGCTACTGCAATGTAATCACAATGTAATATTATCAAGAAATTTAATTAAATATGACATGAATGTAAATCTATTCTTTTTTATTTTGTCAATCCTAAATGAATTCATAGTGTTTTTGCGTTACTAAACCTTTTGAAAATTGCATTTTTTAAGCTATTTTAACTCACGCACCTGGATCATGTAGGTTAATTGTGCATTGATCTTGAATTTGTTTCTGCAGGGAAGCATTAATAAAGTTAAGGGCCTTAGGCCTGAATTGTAAAAGTAGTAATCACGGGGTGTATTAGGCTGACCAATTTGAATTTCCCGCATTGGGACCGACGAAGTTACGAAGTTCCTCCTTTGTCCGTTGAGAGAAATTGATGGCGCCACCGCAGCCGGCCAGAACTTAGTACACCATTTTTAACACGTAGATTCCCATCTTTCCTGTGTATTATAATCTTTGGTCTGTAGAATTAATAATACATTCCTTTATTCTGTGTCTTGGTTAGGGTCACGGTTGCGATACTGTTCTTTCGTTGCTCAACCTATTGGTTGGTTGGTAATTTAGGGGAGGCGACCGACAGCTGAGGTCATTTGCGCCATTTAGGATAGGTGGGGATAATTGGGTAATGGTAGGAGTTTTCAGGGAACGGAGGAAGGGTGGAGAGAAACCCGGCGTCGGCATTAGCGACGCTGGGTCTTAACGAAAGGCGCCAAGGGTACCACGGTTTAACGTCCCATCCGACGGACGGAGTACTGAACTTGAAATGCCCTCCACTAGGCACTCAAGTGGGGACCGGTTTTCCACTGAAAAATCCGCCACTGCCGGGAATCGAACCCGGGCCCTCGTCATGTGAAAGTGTGAAAGCGTTTAAAGTCTGAAATATTTTGCTAGTAAATCCTCTGCAGGAAGGTGCTAGTTTAGTGCTGTCGTTCATGTCATTGTATTTACCATAAGCAAAATAATAACTAATTGCTCCATTAATTATATTCCGATTACAATGACTACCGTATGAAATCCTAATTTTAACCATATTATTTACCCGTAATTGTCCATTATCAATATTTAACCAGTCTCTCCATAGCGGTTTAGTAACTAAAAAGTAGTTATGGTTTCGCTTTGTAGATGACTCTAATTTTAACGAATGATCAGTGACGTTTATTCTTTCTTGATCGAAATTCATATTTTCAGTTAGCAGAAATGCATTGAAACTGCCCTAAAGAGGGTTATTTATAGTAAATAACTCATCACTTACGCACGAACAACGACAAGAAATCTAGACATGACATGAAGATGATGGAAGAGTTATCCCTTAAAGTGTCTGCCCTGAAGTAGCTACTTATTCCTGGTGACCTTCAATCAGCTGCATTCAGAAATTAAATGATTTTTGAAAAACCTCTGCATGTCAATAGCATCAAAGCATTCGCTTTTTTGTGCTCTATTAAAAGGTCTTTGCATCGCCATAAAATTTTAGCAACGCAGAGTTAAAATGAAGTTCACGTTAGGGATGTCACATCGGCTATAAAACATCAAGTGGTCAATGTTTCGATGTTTATAAAAGTACTCACCACTCATTCATTATCCATCGACAAAAAACATCGATGTATCGAGTTTTATGCCTTCATATCCGAGGTTAGGTTTTATCATAGAGGTATTAGGTATTATGCCACAGAAATTTTGCATCTTCTTAAAAACTTGCAATTTTGAAAATTATTCGGAAATCAGACCTTATTTAGTAAAATATTGATAAATAATACGCAAATATTTTTCCATTGAATCTATTTTTAAACATAGAAAACATATCTCTGTTTCATAATTAATTAAAGATAAATAAACATAATACAACAAATAACACAATAAAGTTGGTGTACCTGATCAAAATTTATTCTAAGCTTGGTAGTATAAAAAAAATCTATTTGAAAAACAGTGGGTTTAAAACATTGAAACCTCCCAGTATCGGTAAGGAACACTCTTTGCTTAATATGCAGCGACCCCAACCTACTCCTGTTATCTTGCACCACCAAGTTGAGGGCTGATACAATCCTCTCAGAAGGTACTGATGTAGGCATGGCGGGTCATGTTCTTGGAAGACAACACTGGGATGAAAACAGGAACGATTTTATACCTTCACTTGTTTCCCGACACGCGAACGATAGATGGCGTAATTAGAGAAGGTTCGTTCGTATTCTTAAAAGGCTTATGATAATCAGAAAAATGAATTATTGGTCAACCAAAAACATTTATTATTATACCGCTCGTTTCCTAAAACTTCGCTGCGATGTTGAGTGTTTTGAAAACATCGAGTTGAAGTTCCATCGATTGTCTTACCACTCTATGTTTTCGATGTATCATCAAAAAAACATCGAGTAGTCCAATACATCGATGTCGATGTGACATCACTAGTTCACGTTAGTTGGTAGTCTGTAGAATTAATAATACATTCCTTTATTCTGTGTCTGGGCTAGGGTTACGGTTGAGATACAGTTTTTTAATTGCACCACCTATTAATGTGTTTCCGTGCGGAGAGAGCATTGACTCAGTCATCCCGTCCTTTGGATAAGAAATCGATGGCTTCAGGCGTGACTTGGTGGAAATTTGAGCTTAATATGAACAGAAAATATACTTTGTTATTCCACATGTATTTATTCTTAAATAACGACCCGGGTTTCGGCGTGGAACGTCATCGTCAGGTGTGTACATAAAAGGCAAAATAGCATAGGTATTTACACACTCCAAAGTGGGATGGATTGCCGTTGGGAATAAAGGGAAGAGAGGATTGGGTTTGGAAGGTCCTAGCGAAGGGTCATAAGGGAAGGAGGGCGGGGGGGGGGAGGTGGTTGGGAGGAGACCCCTGCGTTTTCACATCAAGTGGCAAGTAGGGGAGAGTTGAGAATGAGGGAGAGGGAGGCGTAAAAAAAAAACATTCATTGACAATGTCACGACCATAACGAACACTTTTCAAAATCTCTATTTGTTCTAAGGCATCAAGCCTTACATAACCATTCCATTAAATGAATTTAAATGGGAATCATTGTCAGATCGTAAGACTTAATCTCTTATATAAATTCCAAGGTATTATTTTCAGTGATGACATTAAAAGATTTTGGGAACCCATACTTACTATGGTAGACTGGACCATAATCACAAAATTAGAGAAATTGATTGCCGAACTGACAGATTCAAAATGTAAAGGTAAACCAACGAACAGCATGTTTTGCATCCTCACTTTGCTATTTTTATCTTTTTTTAAATAGTGAAGTCCTGACTAGTATACGAGGGTTGATATTTGTATTCCTGGCCTAATCATTGAAAAAAAAAATATTTATGATCGAAATCGGTTTTATTGTTTTTAAAAATATTTTCCATGAAGATCAATTTTTCCTCCTACAATTAGGGATATGAATAGCGGTAAATATGTCCAATACAAAATGTATAGCATTGGTATCTGAATGTTGGTGTAAGGACTTGAAGGTAAACCAACTAACAGCAAGTTTTTTTATTCTTACACTTTTGCATGCGTTTGAACCAATTTTTGGAACATTTTTTCCACGCCCATTGAAGTAACTCCAAATCATGCGTTTTGAATTCATCAACCGCTTCTTCCGGTGTCGAAAAACATTGACCAGTTAATTTTTTTTTTGGTGTTCAGGTATTAAACAAAGCCATTGGGTTTCAAATCAGGGCTGTACGGCGGATGACTCATCAATTCGATGGTTTCGCCGGACAAAAATTCCTTTGTTTGAGCCGACGTGTGATAGCTCTCATTGTCATGATGAAGAATGACTCGTATCTTCTTCGACTTTTGCAGAATTTCTCCGAAAACATTTGGCAAACAAATGATCGTGTACCATTCAAAATTGACCGTCTTACTATTTTCTAACGCCACTGTTGCCACGTGACCGGTAATGCCGAAGAAACAGGCAACCATTTGCTTCGATGTGCTTCCTCCGCGAACAACTTTTGTTGGATTTGGCTCGTCTTGGAAGACCCAAACAGTAGATTGCTGTTTTTTCTCGAGCTCATATGCATAGATCCATGTTTCGTCACCTTTTTAGATGTTACATGCAGCCTTTGATGCACCTTGAAAGTAATTTTCCAACATTTCCTTGCACCAGTTGACACGAGCCTTCTTTTGAGCGTTTGTCACAATATGCGTGATCCAACGCGAACAATTTTTTCTTTGCGGCCAAATGATCATGCAATATCTTATTGATGCTTGTCGTTCTAATGCCCAAAGAGGCTTCAATCACACTTTATGTCAAATGACCATCTTGATTTGTCAGTTCACGCCCAGCATCGATGTTTTCTAGCACAAAAACCGATTTTGGACTACCTTCACGGAATTCATCCAGGAGTGAATGTTGGCCATGGTTGAATTCGTTATGCCGGTTTTTTTTACAGTGCTGAAGGATGGTGCTTTATTGTCATAAAAAGAATTAAGTTCATCGATGCCCTCCTGCCTATACAATCGAAAGTTATCAAAAATACACACACGAAAATGTTCACGAGTTAATTCCATTTTTTGCCCGAGATAAATTTTTCAAGTGACTGTAAACAACTAAAATCGCGCTCGAATGACAAAATATTTCGAAGAAGGTTATGTTTAACAATATAAAGTTTCCAATTTAAGCATAAGATGGCGCCTGGCATCACTTACTGTTGCAAAGGCCAGAAATATAAATAGCAACCCTCGTATCGTATCTTGGAATAAGACTGACATGATCTTTCCTGGGGTAAACACATACGTGAAATAATGAGTCTAGCGAATCGTAAACTGGGATTTGTCAAAAGAGTACTGGGTAAATGTGACGATCAAGTACGAGAAATCAGCTAATTTTCCCTTGTTACACCCCATTTGGAATATGCTGCCAGTGTATGAGATCCCTACGAAATCGGACTAAATAACGAACTTGAACGTGTGTAGCGAAGATCGGCAAGATTTGTAAAGGGACGGTATGATAACCATATTAGCGTAACCAGTCTATTAAATGAATTAAATTGGGAATCATTGTCCGATCGCAGGTTGAAATTCAGACTTAGTCCCTTAAACAAATTCCAAGACCATATTTTCAGTGATGATGTTAAAAATATTTTGCGAATCCCAACTTACTATGGTAGACTGAAAAAATAATCACAAAATTAGAGAAATTGATTACCGAACTGACAGATTCAAAATGTCCTTTTCTCCTCGTACAATTAGGGATATGAATAGCGGTAAATATGTCCAATACGAGTGAATTAATCCGTAGCTTATGTAGTCGCATATTGTTAAAAGGACTTGAAGGTAAACCAACTAACAGCACGTTTTTGCATGCGTAGTTTGCTATTTTTATCTTTTTAAATTGTGCAGTTTAGACAAATATATTAATACTAATCCTTTTAAGCGCATGATATGTAGTGCATATTTTGTGGAAATTCACCCCTGCCACACACCTTTGTGGTGGCTTGCAGGGTATTATGCAGATTTATAAGTGCATGTAGATTCCATTAGATGTTTCGCGAAAAGAGAAGTCACGTTGTTATTTTTATTTCAGGCCTGGTGTTCTTTCACTCGTTCTTGGAATTTTCTTCCCGTCTGTCTATTGTACACAGCTTCACATTCACATTGTAATTTATACACTCCACTTTTTTCTAATTTGGGCACTTTGTCTTTAGTCTGCGAGATCAGGTTCCTTAGGTTGGATTTGTCGTAAAAGGAAACATTGATTCTTTCTTTTGGCAATTGTTTTTACAACTTTTGTGAAGTACTTACCCTGGGTAAAGCATTCGTCAACTAATTGTTCAGTAGTATCCTGAGTGGGTTGGAAACTGTGAATTTGTTTGACTGCCACCTTAGTTGTTTTATTTGAAGGAATTTTTCAATTAACATGGCTTGGTAACTATTGGTAACTGCTATTTATTTGATTGTATGCAGTTCTTTACGAAAGTTATGTTCACCAAACGATGAATCATGGATTGGGAGGCAGCTCTAATTTTCGCCTAAAACAATGCCTAGAATTGAAATTGATTACTTAGTTTGTGAAGGAATCTTTTCTAAATATGGAAAATTCGAGTTCATTATTATAAATAATATTGACCTTTGAAATATTCAATTCCAGAAGGTTCAGGGAACCATTTAATTTCTATTTCGTGCGTGTGCTTAGTGTGGTGACCACTTAGTGTGGTCATTTAAAGAATTAATGTGGGCAAGAAACAAATCTAGTTGTCTTATTGAACCTGACCAAGCACAAAATATGTCATCCACATGCCTAAACCAACACAAAACTAGGCTGTTCATTACTTTGGATTAGAGGTTAAGCTCTGGACACCATCGTGTGTTTGACATCAGTTTGGTGAGCAATCACCCCCTGCCACACCCTTGTAATGGCTTGCAAGGTATTATGTAGATGTAGATGTGTGTATTTTTATAAGTATGCTAAAACCTACGTTGGGTTTCTCTTTAGGTTTTTGCAATTATTTCATATACCTTCTCGTGAGGAGTATTCCAGCAGTTAGCTTCTTGCAAAGGATTTAAGTATAATAATCCTCTCTCATCTTTCACAAATTAACGTAGGTACTTCATCATAAATATGTTTATTTTGGGGCTTCTATTTTATCCACTGGCATTATATCGAACCTAAGCGCCAGCGAATATTTTTTCATCACTCATTCGGAGCCGTGCTTGACTGTGATGTGCATGGGTAGTAAACACAATCTCTGCCCTTGGTTCAACTCACGTCGGTCATAACGGTCATAACCATGGAGACGGAAAAAAATGAAACCACCGACGCGCCGTGTTCGATAGAGATGGTGCAGACTGCTCTGCGGGAATGCTCTCACGAAAAAAATTTAAAATAATGTGTCTCATAAATCACACGTTAATATTTTACAGTCGTTTCTGGCGTGTTATTTGAATAATTCAAATGAGAGTGGAGTCCTGTCCCTTATCTGTGCCTTCTGTCTATTTTTTTCATTTCTTACTCCACGGTGCACTCCTATATTTGCGTGCGTCTATATCTGCTCCATCCTTCACGTCCAGGAACCAGGTCACCCAGTGCGGTCGGCACGTCGCCTTGCCAACCAACCGTTGGTGTATGGTGACCTGCCACGTCCACCGCTTCACCCAAACTCCCGCTATCGTTTAATCCTGACTTTCCATTCATTCACTTCCAAGCATACATGCTTTGTATACGTACGTTGGTGATGACGTAAGATTGTTGCCGCATGTAATTTCTTTTTGCGATAAGTCGTCGAGGATGAATTTTCTGCATTCGCTAATGACGTCGGTTGGTTCCTGCATTAGACATACGAGCGTAACATACCTACGGGGGTTTCAGCTTGCCTTATATGACTCGGTGACATGAGGTATAAATTTTATTTTTTTTTTGTGTCGGAATGGCTGAAAAGGGATTTGTTTGATTTATGATCAAAGACTGAAGAACGTATTTGAAGTCATATGAAATCCAAAGAAAAATATTTGCCCTTTTAATTGCAGATACTTGCTAATGACTGTAAGTTTATATTTTGTTAGGTTTCTCTATTTTTTTTTCTTAGAGAATCTCGTGCCTGCCTTCAAACCAACGCGTGAAAATAAATTTATTTAAAATGTGTATAATTACATTGCATAAATGTAGCATAATTTTTATCGCATCGGGGAGTAATTTTAAGACATGTCGAATCTTTAAAGAAAAACTTGAGAGGAAACATTTGGGTGCCATTAGTTTAGAAATACGTCGGAGCGTTCCGCGGTGACCATTTTCGGATATTTCTGCGGGAGAGATTCTTCAGAGGATAATAAAATTATCTAAGTGATAAATGATCAAGACTTTAAAATAATTGAAAAACGACTTTTTCCGATGGTTACTTTGCCGCTTTTTACTATTTTTTGTGTAAGATGTAAGTAAGGGCTCATATCATCAGTGGTATAAAGGGTTTTCCGTACTTAAAGGTGGACAAGAAAGAAAAAGACGCTATGTCACGACACTTCTTTAAATCTCAGGGTAAAGTTATCGTCAGAAGTCTACCAATAAATGCCTGCATAGCAAAATCTATTTATCTAGTAACAACATTAATACTGCGCCAATCTTCGTCCTAATTGCTACCCAAGCATTTGACTTTCGGGTAGTCCCCGCCCGGAGATCCGAATGGGGGACTATTTTATCTCCGGAATATTTCACTCGAGAGGGTTCCATCACGTCTTGATAAGAAAGAAAAGAGTGGAGTAGCTGCGACTCCTCGGGATATTAATGTGGTGGTTTCCCCTTACCTTGCACAATTTGAGTTTAATTAAAATTATTAGTATAGTTATTATTAGTTTAATTCCAATTATTTAGATATAGGTTATTTTAACTATTGAACAAACACAACATAATGAGGAATTCGAGTCCGTTACTTGTCGGTAGCTGGGCCAGTGTCCGTAGTGGACGCCAATATAAACTTTTAATTTCCTTTTTATTTCATTTTCCGATCAAGAAAAGGAACTTTTAGAAAAAGGTTACAAATTCTCCCCTAATGATTGTAAATCCTTCTTCTGCTAAACACCTGATAGAAACGGGCCATAACAGTGATTTTAACCTAGAAGTGTTACATGTACACGACAAAAGTTGGAAACTAGATACCTACTCTTGAAAAATTGGAAATTTTGAGGCACAAAATGCTACCAAATGTTCATATGTTAAATGACATAACGGAATTCAAATGTTCACAGCTGCTTCCAAAGTGTTCAACCTTGCTTAAACCTAACCTAAAAGACCACAGCACCCGGACTCCACATTCACCACCACCAGTCAACAACCCAACCCCCTCCCCTCCCTTCCCTCATGCAAACGGCCCAATCCAATCCCAACACCAAAACCCAACTCCCACCCTCCACCCGTGTAACCTTTAGCACTCACCCCACCTCCTCTCCTGGTGTATATAAAGACCCCGAACTGTGCCAGATTCATGTACCTTGACAATGACGCTCAGACGTCGAAATCGATCGGCATAATAAATCATTTTGTGGAATTGTACAAAGTTAATTTCCTTAACATGTTCAGTTTTAATTTCCTTCCTAAATTCGTGAAAAGGTAATCTATCCCCTCAAAATATATCAATAAATAAATTTTACAAATCACTCAATAGTATTGCGAAGGCTAAACTTATAACTTTAAACGAGATTTAAAACGTGTGTCAGAGGTTCGGAAATATTGGAATACGCTTTAAGAATGTATATTTATTTCAAGCTGAGGTGCATTTCCATTTACCCCTTCCACAACCTGCCTCTTGCCTTGCGCCCTGGGACCCTGAATCTCATGTCGCGCTCTCTCTCTCTCTGCCCTCATATCGCCTCCTCACGGTTCCTTCCCGCGACCTCAGACCCTCCGTTCCCTTCAAGGACCTACCCTCCCTCCTCTATCGCTTCCTGACGCCTTTCCATTGGCCATCCATCTCCTGTTCCGTCTCTCAAGAAACAGATCCACGTTCCAAGAATCGAAGCGGAACAAGAGGTCGAGAGAGAGGGGGAAAAGAAATAAGATGAATTTACGACCGCGTATCTTGGAATCGATTTGATGGAAAGGAATTGGCTGAGTGTTCTTCGAAAGAAAAGGATGAGGTGATCCCGGAATAGTTTTCCTTTCCTGTCTCCATTTTCTTAAGGAAATCTTTCCCCAGCACCTGTTTTATTACATACATAGGAATATGCATGTACAAAAAAACGTAATAAGGTGCTGTAAACCATGCAAAATTTTTAATGTGGAATATTTTTAATACGAGGGGCTACCCCATTATACGGTCACCAAAAGGCACTAAAGCCACGGGGAAATTTTTTAGGTGGCAATTTCCATCACTGCTTTATTTTACCATTCCTTCCATTTCCAAGAAGCATATGCCTAGCTCGCTATGTCTATTAATTTATTAATTTGGGTATGACATGCCATTACCATTAGGAACTCCCTATCGTCGTTTCCGTCTAGTGGGGAGTTCAATTTCTTAGTGCATAACGTGTCCAAATAATTGGTATTCAAATTCAAAGATCACGTTCTAGCCGTGAAAACTTTAGCGGCGTTACACGCTGAATTTGCACAGTAGCAAATATTCCACAGAGAAAAAAATCATTCACCTTGACCGGGACTCGAACTCGGACCCCCTATTTTCCGGCCAGGTGCTCTACCAGAGCCAGTTTCACAGTTTCACAGAGAAAGAGGACGCCTTGGTAGCTCAACTGGTAGAGCACCTGGCCGGAAATCAGGGGGTCCGGGTTCGAGTCCCGGTCAAGGCGAATGATTATTTCTCTGTGGAATATTTGCAATTGATATTCATGAATTTAAGTGTGTGGGGTTGGGTGTATGACTCAAAAATAGAATAAACTATTTTATTCCCTTCTATTTTTTTATTCACTCAACCGGTTATCATGCATTCAGGTCACAGATTATTGCCTATGGCTCGGTGGTGTCAAGGTAAGCACACCTAACTTAATATTTGTAGTTCCGTGGTTCTATGTCCAGCTTAGTCAAACTATATTCTGTTGTCATCTGTCTCGATTCCATCTTGAACACCTTCTTTTATTGGTCCTGCCATGCGTTATCCATTTTCCCCATCATATCCTA
The DNA here is from genome assembly GCA_933228895.1 of Platycnemis pennipes. Taxonomy (NCBI): domain Eukaryota; kingdom Metazoa; phylum Arthropoda; class Insecta; order Odonata; family Platycnemididae; genus Platycnemis; species Platycnemis pennipes. The sequence goes on along the minus strand of OW121855.1, from coordinate 111,790,961 downwards.
AGATGAAATTTATTAGAAGGGGGTGAGTAATGGGGGGAGAGGCAGGATTTCTAGTCTAAGGGAGAAAGTAAACAGCCAAACAACTGGTGAGTGGAGGGCCAAGGGCCACTTATGGGACTATGGGGATCGTGGTGGGGGAACAGGTCGTATGTAAAAGGAAAGAGGTTTGAAAGGTAAAGGTAATTTAAAATATCGTGGTTATCTACAGTCAAAATAGGAGGCAAATTCAAAGTTTTCCGTAAAAGCCAGTTATGCCGATGCCATGCAGATAATATAATGAGAATAATATAATAAAATATAATATGATATGATATGAGATGAGATGAGATGAGTTGAGATGATATGATATGATATGATATAATATGATATGATAGGATAGGATAGTATATGATATGATACATGATATGATGTATGATATGATTAGATATGATATGAATTGACATAATAGGATAGGATTGGATTGGATAGGGTAGGGTAGGATAGGGTAGGATAGGGTAGGGTAGAATAGGGTAGGATAGGATATGATATGATGTGATGTGATATGAAAACATTCTGAGTTTATAATTAAACATTACGATTTGGCAGAGCCGTGATACCTTGTATGCATACCATATGCAAAAAGAATACACTATAGTAGAGTGTATAAATGTAATTGCGGTAGGTATATCAGGAGTAGCTGAGAAAAGTAGAAACTTTCTCTCACTCTCCTCTCCTATTTACCTCCAAAAATATACTGTGAGAAGGTAGATCCCTTATGAAACACTATATTTTTTTACGTACAACTCTGTCCATGTTCCCTGGGGCACATCGCCACTTGGTCGAAAATTTCGCGTACCGAAGGTCGGTGTTTTAAATGAATATCTAAAAGCGCCTTTCTTCATTGTGTGCCTTCGACTGTTTCTTCCCTCGGGTAGTTCAGTGGTTTTCCTCATGCATTTTCGAAACGGCAACTTCTGGAACCTGGGCACGTGGGCATAGGAGGCCATGCCTCAGGTAGAACCGGCTTCCAAGGTTGTGGTGGACGTAGTCGTCAAGACTGAACGGGCGAAGTGGCTTTAAGCTGGCCAGGACGATTTTTATCTATACACTGATAAGCGTTAAACTTTTATATACCTATCCTTATTAGTGATGGATGTGGGTAAAAGTGAAAAATTGCACCTTACCGATTTGATTTTTTGGTAATTTGACGCTTTTTTTTAAAAATCAACCTCATGGTACATGAGATAAATTTAGATATCATTCTATAATACCTGTTCAGATTTTCTTAAAAACGTAAAATAATAAAGAGTATATTATTAAAGTGATTAGTAATCACAGATATCACGAGGTCACACTGACTCACTTAATTTCCAATACTATGACGAAAACAATCAGTATTAACCGAGCCATTCTTCGTTTTGTTAAGTAATAAAATGCTTTCTTCAGGTAAAAATACAATATTCAACTCTTCTATAATCTTCAAAATGGTTTGTATAGGCACTGTATAATTAGTCGTACATTTAATGAAATGTGGCCCTAGTATTTTGTCGACGTGCTTGTAAAATGAATACAGTAAACTCCCGATCTTCCGTCCTAATGACTGGTAAAGGATTCGCGGATATTCGGAATGCACGGATAATTCACTGTTCGGTTATTTCCGGATTCATTTCTCTTCGGAGCGCTGCCGAAATAAATAAACTCTTTAAGAAAATTGCACAATCTGCCGATGAACAGATCGCCTTTGTGCATATTGGCGTTTTATGGCAAAACAGAATCCAAACTGTGCCGACTGCAATTAAACGCTCGCAAGCCTCGGGTGGCGGCACGACACGCCTAGCTTAAGACATCGGTCCAGTCGGTAGGGCCGTAGTGAAGTCACGGTTGGAGGAAAATAACAAAAGTCTACTTACCTTTGAGACCACTGCCGATACACTAAAATAGATTGGCGATGCACGGATAATCCTCAACCCGGATAATCGGGAGATTACTGCAAAATGTAAAATCAGTGACCCACAATTACCACTCCAACTACCTTGAACCATATGCTTGGATGAAAGGAATATTCAGTTTCATTTAGGATCATATTCCTACCCCCTTACTCCCTCACTATATGGTTCCTTCACGTTATCACTGAAACCCTTGGTTAAGTGACGATCCCAATGAGTCCACCCTCTGTGTTGCGAATGATGCAGACATATTTACTTCATTAGTATTTTACTATTTTATCAATATTAGAATTTGTTCACTACCTACTTATTGCTACTCTCTTTAGTGTTATTTAAGGAGAGAATGAATTCATATGCATTATCTCACCATGTACTGAACTAACGGAACGCTGGATCCATTTCTGCCTGCAATGAATATCTTAATACTTACATTATACCTCATTTAGTGTAACGTTAGAAAATATGTGGAATGTCCCTAATGGCCTTATTGAAGAGCTATTCTGTATCACATCGCCTATCGATCATATATCATTGACACCTCTAAAACTTGCTATGATTTTACGCTGAAGGCATCAATGATGTTTTTAATCGATGGAGCTATTTATATCGTTTTAAATGGGCAGTATGTGATAGCAAAATGATCGAAAAATATTGGGGTTAAATCCCGCTTCAGGTATCATGCTTTATTAGTGCTTAATATTTTGTTATTTTATACGGTTTGCCTAATATTTGAGGCTAAACATCTGAAAAACCTCATCCTACGAGCAATATATTTTTATAAAGGAATAAATAAAAAATAATGTACCTGTGTTCAGGGAAGGATGTTTTTGAGAGGCAAAATTTTGATTAAAAGAATTATCAAAAGCAAATTCTTTTGTTCATGAATTCTTTTTGTTGTTCAAGAAGATTCATAGAAAGTCTGGATGAAGAATTCGATAAAGATATAAGACAGAACATAGGCAGTGAGAAAGACAGTGATTATAATAGAATCCTGAATGCTGAAATACTGCGGAAAATAATTGTAACAGAAGTCGGGGGTAAAAATTTATGGATTCTGACCGACTTAATTGGAAGTCCAATCAATGAAGTGTGTAACGGATTATATCATTGGACAAAACTATGACAGAGGTCTATGTCTTCTAATTAGTCCCTGCAAGACGCCTCGAGGGTCTGTGGCATGGGGTAAATCACCTTCAAACTAAAGATAAGAAGTATTTCAGGTAGGAATAGTTTGAGAGGCAAAAATTATTAGTAGAACTCAGATTTTTTTTCATAAAAAAATTTCTTTTTTTTTCATCCGGACTATTCTGTTGGTCCATATACTCCTTGGATCCCAATACGTATTGGCCTGTCATCAGGTTTCCCAGGGGCTGAACCATTAGTAGAGCTTGACAAACATCCATGCCCATTTGTCGTATATTGTCATTTGCATCGTTTGTGAGTAGGTTTATTTTGCTGGAAGCAGTAGTCAGGTCGGTAATACGCCGATTTGATAATCCTCGTTTTGCAGGTTCGATTCCCACTCTGGAAATGATTATCGTGGCCTTCCTAGAAATTAGTTAAATATTAGATCAGGTTGGACTGTGTTAAAAACACCTAGCAGTTATAACACCCAATTAAAACCTAATTCTAAATTTCGGGAGTGGTTGATATGCTTTAATTAGGATTATGTGTAGCTTTAAGTTACGCTAGACGGAGATATGTTACATGATGAATATGAGCTCAATGAAACCCAACACAAATATTACCACGCAGTAATATATTTAGTTAGCAAAGTATTTTGCTTTATCTTCGTCTCCCATCTTATGTATCCCAACTTTAAGAATGCAGCAAAAAAAAGGTTTTCTGAAGAAGGAGAAAAATTAAACTAAATTTAAAATGATCTGAAATAACCTATAGATTTATTTGCTGTAAATTTCGCTAATTATCCGTGAAAGAAAGAAGAGGTGAGAGCCAGGTAACTCAAATATCCACTTATCATGAACATATGCATGTTACGGATCAATTATACTTTTTTAAAAGTAGTTTTGGCATAACTTTGTGGTATCATAACATTTGGCATTACTTTGTGGAAATGCATCATTTTGAATAAAAAGAAAAAAACTTGAAAAATATTTAATCCTCAAAATTCAATACAACCATCAATCAAAGTTTTAACAAACCATTTTTGAACATTGAAGTCATACTTGCATGAATAATAATATTTTTTCAAGTTTTTCTTTCTTTATTATTCATCACACAATATCATAAGTTACTGGTCATGAAAATATTACTTTTCCTGTTGTACTCCTCTCTTGAGAATCAGCAAAGCAAATATGTATTTTTTACGTGTTAGTAAAGAGAAATTTGGAGAAACCATTTTTGGAATTAGAGCAAATAAAAGTTAGGGAAAGTTCTCTCAGGCTATAAAATTAAAAACTCATGTTTAGCGACGCAGCCGAATTATGAGGAAACGCTTCAGGCTTCATTTTTTATCGCATCCGCCCTGCAAATCTCTATCTCGCCCCATTATACCACGTTCACCGTTGAAACCACCGCTCCATTCAACTCCCCCGGCATGCACAGCGGGGTGGATCGATTGAGGGCGCAAAAGCAACGGACGTACGGGCCACCCCCACCGGCGAAACTCCGCCACCTGCCACCCCTTCAAAGCGGCACGAAGCCACTGTACCTTTCACCTCTCCCAACTTTAGACCCTGTTAAAGGGACGTGATCGACCTCGCGGTTGTTCGCTGTCGCGATATATCGATTGCGTGTCGATATATTTTTTTAACCGATAGGTTCCGCCGAGATGGATGGTTAGAAGGAATCGATATATCGGCGATCCTAATCGAACTTATTTATGTTTTTGGATGCTAAAAATTTTGCCGACGTGACCTTTTTGGAGGAATAGTGGAGGTAACTAACATAATAATTTCAGAGACGTCAATGAAATTTGTAAGACGGCGATAATAACTGTCATTAGGTCAGCAGCCCACATATCTGGAAGTACTAAGCTCAACTATTCATATCCAGTGTTATATTTGCCAATTATGTGAATTTTACCTTTGGTTAAAAGTAAGCTACCAACAACTGATGTTATTTATGTCACAGTAAGTAGGAATGAGTTTTGGCTAAAGGGAGGCATTTTCTAAGAAATGACGAGTGGAGAGACACTCGACGTGAGAAGTAGACTGACCTTAGAGAAAGATGCCAAGGGGTCAGTATAATAACGCCTCATCTTACGGACGGAGTGATTCCAGTAATTGACTGGAGGAACTTTCTGCGAACCAGTCAAGTAGGGACGGATTTTAGGTTGTTAATTGACAATCTCTTTTAACTTTCACGGCCTCGAAGTCAAAGCCCTCGATATGGGGGAGCAACACACTTTTCAACACCGATTCCCAATTCCCAAAAAACGAAAATTGTAAAATTAACTAGGACCTAAATTCTTTCCAGGTTAGTTAAGTGTTTATTGTGACTTAAATCCGGTTCTCTACATCCTAAAAACCAGTTTTTACAAAAAAGAGTATATTCAATAGCAGTTGGAGTTACTTCTGAATGCGCTGTTCTTCATTGAATCCTATTGAGCTCTGGTATCAAATCATTTGCTGTGGCATTCCAAATGATCAACGAATGATCCATATAAGACATTACGAGTGAAAAAAGCGAATTTTCTTTTTCACCTTTTAGCTGGATCACTCTTTTCCATTCCTTCGATGAGTTCAACTCTGTGATCTGCGTTGTGCTGAAACGTTACTTGTTATAAATGCTGTTACTTATTCCATTGCATTTCTTTTCCTCAACTCAATATTCACTGGGCAAATCAAATATGATTGCATTTTACTATTCAGTTAGTTTGTTAATGGAGGAAGTGACCAACGAAAGCAATAGACGGTACTTCCATTTCAGCATCCCAAGAGCTCGGTTCGTTAATAGCCTTGAACCATCATATTATAACACAACCGTTATAATAAACTGCACAGTTTTAGGCGTAACTTGTTGGAACTGCCTGTTTACGTAGAAGTAAAATAAAATACTCTGCATATTCCACGCTATTTTTAATTCACCGAACAAGGTTTCGTCTAGTCCGTAGACATTTTCTGGGTCCCATTTTCTAACCCAGAAAATGTCTACGGAGTAGACGAAACCCTGTTCGGTGAATTAAAAATAGTGGGGAATATACATAGTATTTTATTTTACTTTTACGTAAACAACCGTTATAGTTTAAAAGATAAAATTATTGAAGCTAGTGGATTATTTCTGACCTACATAAAGTAGTGCTGGGATTTTTTGGGTCGTAGGTCCCCCAAAATTGCATCGAGACACAAGAGATGCCCATATTCACAGGTGTAGTCTGTGTATATTAGCAATCGATCCTACAATAATATAATATTAGGTTCAAGTTAATAGTCCTGAAACTACAGTGCAATTTGACTTGAATGGGGTCTTTTACCATATTTTTTTATTGCCGAATATGATAGAGTTTGTATAATAAAAAGGCCCGTATTTTTCCGTTTTTTGATCCGTCACTTATTTCTCCAGGTATGAGAGGCGAAAAACTGATTTTTTTAACCCTTTCGGAAAAGTGGGTGGCTCTGACGTATATCGACTTCATCCAATCAAAACTGAGCCCGCGAAGCTACTTTGCCTTATCCCAATAGGGGGGACACAGCGGACTCTGCCAAAGGGAGCGATTGCGACAGCATTTGTGCGAGCAGAGCTTCCGAGAATCCCCCTCCACTCCCTCCCCTTCCCATAAGAGCAGTCAAGGACGGGAGGAAGATGACGTCAATGTTATCACAGAAGCTTTTCGATGGGCGTCACCTTTTGCTTATTTTAATTATTGATTTATGAATTAATGGTTGTGGTTAGAAGAATAATTTTTTCACTAAATTTCTTGTTTCGTTTCCATCTATCAATTTCGTGCACAAAATTGCGATTTCGGTTCCGAGTCAACGCCCCCATTGCAAAAAATGGTCCATATCTATACTTCCACTACTCTTCTACAATGTAAGATATACTAATATTCGTTAAGCGTAGGTTTTCGCAGCAGGTATTTCACCCTGATGATGCGGCCTGCAATGGAAGCGAAATCTCGGACGACAAAACTCCAAACGCGGCGATTCCCGAAAGAGACAACTGGAATTACTTACGTTAGCTGCCATAAAAATAAAGTATCACATTCTTATGTACTGAAAAGCACTATTTTTATGGAACATATGGATTATATCCTTACTTTATCTTCCTATGTCATCATTTTTTTTCTCTTCATCGATCGCGAAACATTTTTTCTAACTCACAATATGCCGTACCCACACTGACAAAATATTTATGATTTCGCGCCAAATATGCTAAGAGATTATGGAGATGAGTGGGGTTTTAAATGAAAAAAAAAGTCTTTCGGAACTGCTGAATCAAACGGTCGACGTACTGCTTAGTGAAGCGGCAAACACGAAGCACACACACACAACACCCTCATGAGGCACACTGCGCCCGCATTCATGGGGTGCGGCTGTGTCCCGAGGCGAAGCGCCGGTCGAAGCAAACCGCGGTCCACCTCCCGTCGATGCATCCATCGTCGCTCGAGTGCGGAAATGGCAGCGGCTGTCGCGCGTCAGCTGTCGTCTACGAGGGCGACACGCCGATGTTCAGTTAATCCGAAATGCGAGCAGGAAACGAACTAGAGTCCAAACAAGAGAGCGCGAGGATTACCATACGCGCGGTGCTGCAGTATGTGGGTTGTCACGCGGCTAAAAAAATTAACCGACAGAGTATCCTAGCGTAAAGTAGTTCAGACTCTCTTCTCTCTGGAAAGAGGGTGAGTATAGTATGCTGGTGAACCTTTTTGGTATTCGGGTGTGAAGGTGGATGGGAAGGAAGAAGAGACAAGCGTAAAATGAGACAAACAAGGAAATGTTAAAAAATTGTAGAGTTGCGTAGCTCGAACTTGATCGAAGAAATAAGGAGAAGGCAGGTTGGGTGGATAAAAGAGGTAAGAAGGTGATGATTTGAAAGAAATTGCGATGTCGTCTCATGGAGTGCGATACCTGAAAGTAAAAGACGCAGTATTCAAGGAGCCTTATCGTATCAAGAATCTACTACCAGCAATTACTAGGATATTGTGGAGATAACTTCATTTTATTCGTGAAACCGGCTCCAAGTAAATTTCCCAAAGTGGTTCAACTCCTAGGGAATCAGTGCATTTAGAAACATCCCCGAAATACTCATAGGAATATTACCAGATTACGCTGCGATGAAATTGGGCACGATTTCATTGTGATATAATTCTTAATACAACTGCAGTTTCCATAAGAGTCAGCAGAAAAAGCAATTTTTGTGCTGAAGAGGTGGGCCTTACTCCTTCCCAAGTACCCACATTCTGGCTTCAAACTCATCAAAAGGCAAGTGAGACATTTCGGAGCGCTTTCATGCCTCCTTAGTCGAAATTACTCTGCCACTTCGTCAAGTACAGTGGACTCCCGATTATCCGTGCTCGCGTTATCCGGACTGCGGATTATCTGTGCACCGACAATCTATTTAGCAAATTGGTAGTGGTTTAAAAGGTAAATAAATTTTTTTTTATTTTCCTCCAATCATGACTTTACCGACGGCCCTACCGACAGGTCCGCTGTCTTAAACCAGGTTTCGTGCAGCCACCCGAGGCTTGCGAGCATTCAATTGTGGCGGGAATAGCTCTACTGGATTTTTTTATCATAAAATGCCATTATGTTGTGCGAGGATTTTTTCATTGGCATATTGTGATATTATCTTATGGAGTTTATTTATTTTTGCGGTGCACCGTATATAAATGAATACGCAATGAACCATACAGAGGGTTACTGTGTTTCCCGATTATCCTAGCACATTTTACCGGTCATTACGACACCGAAAATTGGAAGTTTATTGTGGTCATTTTAGTAATTTTTTTCTTTAAGTATACGTTTCTTATGTGAATTTGTCGTTTTTTAATAACTTTATGATGTACTTATTTAATTTCCTATTTTGCAGGTACGCCCGCTCTTGCAATCTATTCTACCTCTTGAATCGATGGGTGAGTGAGCTGAATTTTCCATTTTCACTATCAAAATCGTTCATATTTATGTGCAACATCCATTGAGGAACTTATAAAAATATTGATTCTTTTGTCAAGGGTCTAAGGGAAAATACTAAACAAGATAAAAGGTTGAAGGATCGCAAAATAGCCGCGGGAAACTTAACAGCGTTACCCGCAGGAATGCACAATGGTAGATATTCCACAGAGAAAAAAATCATTTGCCTTGACCGGGACTCGAACCCGAATCCCCTGATTTCCGGCCAGGTGCTTTAACCAGTTAAGCTACCGATATCCTGGATATGTACACACCGAATAGAAATTCAAATGCATAATATTTTTATAAATTTACAACAAAAACTCATGCAATATTAGTGAAGAAATATTTTTATACAGCAATAAAAGTGTTTTAATTGAATACAAAACTTCAATTATAAAATAGTACATCTATTTAAAATCGTCACATAAAAGGTACAATTCGATCAGTATAAGATGCATGAAGCGAACTCGAAAGATGACACGCCACGTCAAGTAGATCTCGATGAGGTCACTGGTCAACAATGATTAGGGACTCCTGAATTCACGACAGGATTCAAATGATGGCGTGATGGAGGGATGCACTTCGTTGCTGTCTCAGTTGACAGCAACGAAGGCTTAACGAGACTTAATGAGGCGTTCCAATAAAAAGGAAAGAGGAAAATATTTTAAAGTTAAAATTAAAAGTGAAGATTAAAAAAAAACATTCATCACCTTGCATTTCATCCGTCAGATCAGGCTTTCGGCAGCAAAACGCAAAATGCGAAGGAGTCCTAAAATCCCCAGCGTTGTTATTCAGAGGAAATATTTATTTAACTGGCATTTACCGTTAATCCAAAGATAAGGTAGGACAATGTATCATTTCCTAGTGGCTTAATTCAAGGTGAAAATGTTATTTGAGTGCTTTTGAATGATTACTTGGAAAAAAACCTTTGGTTAATTAAAAAAAATAAATATTGCACTCACGAAAGCTTATTTACTCATAGACTACAAACGGATTAAGCGGTTGTGCATCTAACGTGTGAAGCCGGTGTGTAATGTTATCTTCCTTCAGTCCGATCCTCGGCCTCTCCTTCCGTTTCTTTTCAGACCTCCCTCATAACTTCATGTTTAACTTCTTGTCTCCTTCTTCCTCTTCTCTTTTCTAAGTCCAACGTTCCATTGGCTGAATTTATTAGAATCCCTTTTCAGCCTACACTATGCCTACTCCAGGTCCTCTTTTTTCCTCCGAACCGAACAGATGCTTTGTCCTCCTAGCTCTTCATACCCCCTCCTCGTTTCGCACTCTATCCACTTATTTCACTCCCTTAATTCTCCTGTGCACTACATTCCAAGTTTTTTATTCTTCTATCTTCTTCCCAAAGTCCATGTTTCACAGCCATATATCATAAGACTCCATACGTAACCTGTCGCAAACCTATTTCTCAGATCTAGATTCTTAATGTTGCATAACATGTTTTCATTCCTATCTAATATTCCCTTTGCCATGGCTTTTCTTGACTTGATCTCTACAGAAAAAACTTACTGTGCATTCCTGACGTATATTTTGAATAAATTCTTCAATGTTCTTAATCCGGTTTTAGACTCCCTTTGGTAACTTGCTCATTATCTTCTAGGTCCTGTTGATGATGATCATTTTCCAGAAGATGACGGGTGAGTCGTCCGTATAAACGTCGGCTGCTATAGAGAGCCTAATTTAAATGAAGAATTCATTGCCTCTTCAGTTCCCTCCCAAAATATATCTCACAATACAATAATAATAATTTTATTCCTCATATAAATACATAAAGTATACATTAATAGAAATTCATTTAATCGAAGAATATATGTACCCTTTAGGAAACAAAGCATCCTGCTTAGGGGTTACCGTCTCTTTCACAAGTAAACATGGGTTATCACACACACTAATAGAACACACACAACGTACCGTTTAAGTATACTGAATACATAATATGGTGACATTGCTGTGTTTAAATATTCACATGTGCATGTAGTTAGGAATTTTTATAGTAATATTTTGTAATATTAATAAACACAATGGAAAAAATTATATTAGCCTTGTACATATAACTTTACACAATAGTTTAATTAGGCATTCTTCTCTTTCTGATTGAACAACAAAGGCCTAACGCTTTTACAGAATTTAGCTTCATTTTTAATAACGCAAGTTTAGAGGGAGTGCACAAAAATTTTGGGACTTGTTAGATACAGGTAAGAGTGGCGAAACAGTTCAAAATTTGGTTAAGATGTTAAGTGAACACTCTATTGTCGGTGTCGCATAGGGTCGGTGATTTTGCAAAATTATTTTCTTTTCCTTTTTGAGAATGCTTCACCTCCGCAGCAGACAGGCAAACTCTCTCCCCTGATCCCCTGCCCCTCAGCAAACCAGGGTCAGGGTGTCGCGCCGTTCGCTCTTGCACGCTCTCCCTCCATGATCCATTCAAAGGGTCTTCGATCGCCGCACGGCACAGGCGGCGGTTCTCCTCATCCTGTAGGATGGGCAGGGGCGGGTATGCACAAGGGGTTCGGCGGCGGCAGGGGGCGCGTCGCCGGCCGTTCGCTCGCAGACGGACGCAAAACCCTAGGCAGAGATTGAGGGGGAAAACCGACGAACGCCTGTGCACATATGTTGAAACATGAGGGTAGCTTACTGGTAACCAGCTGCAGTGTAGGCTCAGGTTTCTACTGTCCGCGGAAAAATCTTGTCGACTCAAGTTTAAACCTAAATAACTCAGAAACCGTTCATCGGATTTTCACGTCATTTACATTTACGTGCGCTGCACGACGTTGCCGGCGGAGTATCCTGCTCTGGGCTCGCGCTTTTTTCAGGAAAAATTAAATTTGATAAAAAATAAAATGCTATTTTCAGCTAAATGCTAATATCTGATTCGCTCTGGAAATTGAAAGAGGAAGATGATTATTTTAGTCTTGTGGTGCCATGATGCATGGTTGCCGAGAAATAGTGCGGTTATAAATGGAATAGCATACCAATTAGTACTAAAGTTAAAGTCTTGAAACTTTGCCTACGTATCCTTGAAGATATAGTTCGCATTGTATTAAAAATTTGTTTAGCCAAACGCTTTGCCTGTAAGTTATTATACGTCAAAGTAACGCATAGCGCAGTAGCGCTAAAAAATGGGCCCTTTTTTTACGCTAAAGTAAGAAACATGTCCAAAATTTGTTTTTTTAAATTATTCTAACAATGTAGTCAGTCAACAATAAAATTATTTAAATTACTATGCAAATAACGTGAAAATCTGATGAAAGGTTTCGGAGTTATTTAGGCTTAAACTCGTTTAGGTCTACAAGATTTTCGCGCGGACCGTAGGCCCTCCCGACACAGTAATCTATTTTTTCATTCAAACAGGAAATATTAATTGGAATGTTGGATGATTGGATATCAAACGGTAAAGAGTTTGAATATAAAAATTAAAGAAATATGTTATTTCGCACTTATAAAATGTCCCCAAGGGTATGCATCAAGAATTTGTGATCCAGTGACTAAGGAACTGAATGATATGTGAAGGAAAGCAGAGCCTGATGTAAAAACAATCCATATGAACGTAGAGAATGCATCAATCTACTATTCTAAGAGACTGTAAATTGAAACGCAAGATTAAGGTTACTTTTAAATTCAAGGTTAAATTCAAGTCACACGAATTCCATTCTGACGCGGAAAAAATACTTCGACCCTTACACTACATTGGCAGGGTAGACAGCAGTGACAAATTACGGGGGTAAGAGACTATAATTAATTGAATCTTGTAATTTTATACTATATATTGGCTATAACCCGACCGGTTTCAACACTTCCATGTCATTCTCAATAGACAATAAAAAGGTATTGTCCCAGGATTACCCAATAAGAAGTGTGCAATAACAAGGTTTATTAACTCTCGATCATGGAATTCGACAAAGCAAGGTCACGAACCATGAGTGACATAAGAGATACGACACTGTTTGAACGGGTGTCATGAGAATCCATGTCTACTACGCACAATACAGACTACAAGGCTAACAAATTAGTATTATTTCAAAGAAAAGAAGCACAACTTGGTACGTTCCACCCTATATTCCTACCGATCATGGTTTCAACATCCAACGTCATTATCAAGGTACAAGAAATCTTTTTTAAAGCTTCTTTATATAGTCCAACCGTAGGGGGTGGGGGTAAAGGAAGTGGATGAGAGGGAAGGGGAGAGCGGGGACGGAACACATGTAATGCTATGTCAGAGTTTTGACACGTATTTCAAGGTCTTGAAAGATGAATGGGTTAGGTAGAGAAAACGAAATATCATAGGCACCCCGGGAAGACTATGGTTAACATTAACCGTAAATTAAATTAAATTAAATTTATCTTTATTGATCTGCGAAATTAGGACTGTCTAGTCCTCTCTTACAATTAACAGATTAAACAATCACTGACATCCATGCCCCGGACAGTGAAAAATCCTCCCCGGGCGGCACTCGGACCCGCGACCCTTCGATCGGCAGGCGAGGGATTTACCCCGCCGCCACCGCACCGGGGCCGGTCGACATATAGAAAACTAGAAAGGAACCTTCATAGCCACCAAAGGTAAGGTGACCAGATTTCTGACCTGCTAAACCGGGACAAATTGTCGCTTCTCCTGAAGCATAGGCAATTTTACATGTATGTATGTATAGTGTCCCATTGATCGTGTGTCATTTCTAACCTGTAATTTTAGACACTTCCTTTCGAGCCACAACGATGAAATTTGGTGCCTGGCTAGAAAAAGGATGTAAGTTTTGTTGAGTCTAAGCAAAATATGAAAAATCTGACTTTTTTACCCCAGAAATAGGGTCCAACCTAAAATCCAAATTTTGCCTTATGGGCTTTCAATGTTAAAATATTCGAAGAACAAAAAAGATGGAATTATTTAGCGAAACTGTCGACTAATAGGTTTTTGGACACAAAGAACACGATGAAAGAACTATTGAGGTCAGAAATTGCAACTGTGACCCCTGAAAGGTCACAGTCAAGGTCACAGGGGTTACAAAAAATGAATCACCGCTTAAAACCTGTCGAATCATAGGTTTAAAAAGGTTCCAAGGTCGATTTTAAGGTCTTCATATCCCTCTTTTCATCTCTTGACCTTCAAGGGTAACTCAGAGGTCAAAGGTCACAGGGATGGAAAAAATGAATCCAGGCAACAAACGTGTCGAATCATAGGTTTAAAAAGGTGTCAATGTCGATGGAAAGGTCATAAGATCCCTCTTTTTATACCTTGACCTTCTAGGGTAAATCTGGGGTCAGAGGTCACAGTGATTGCAAAAGGTGAAATGATGCAAAAAAAACTTTCGAATCATAGGTTTAAAAAGAAGACAAGGTGGATTTTAAGGTCTTCAGATCTCTCTTTTCATCTCTTGACCATCAAGGGTAACTCAGAGGTCAAAGGTCACAGGGATGGAAAAAGAGAACCCAGGCTACAAATGTGTCTAATCATAGGTTTAAATAGGTGCCAATGTCGATGGAAAGGTCATAAGATCCCTCTTTTCATCCCTTGACCTTTAAGGGTTACTCAGGGGTCAAAGGTCAAAATGGTGACAAAAAGTGAAATTAGGCTAAACGTATCGAATCATAGGTTTGAAAGAGTGCCCAATACGATGGTATAGTCCCTCCAGGAATTATCTGACATTGAACGCTTGGGAAAGGGCAAAAGGTCACTAGGTGTATCCTAGATTTAGGGCAATAGACGCGTCGAATTCTAGCTTCGAAAGGGTGAAGAATTAGATGAAGGTACTTGGTCCTGTTTGTTGTCTCCTGACCTCAAAGGGCTACACTTAGTTTATTGGTCACAGATGTAAAATATGCCAAGACGTGAAGCACATAATATGAATGAGATTATTTATGATGCCAAAGTAAATGTTAAGATATTTAGATCCCAACTTCATTCTCTTAAACCCTCTGAGTCATATGGTAGTCGTTGAATTAGAGTTCATTAATCAATGAAAAAATTCAATTGTAATTTCAAGTTAATTACTTTTATTAAATTAAAAATACTTATACGTACGTTTTATTTAAAAAAGTATTTTAATTCATATCCAAAAAATTTCAATATTAAAATTTAAAATATCGAAGCAGTAAGAATGAAAATAAATTTTTATTAATTCTACGTACACGATATTCCATGTCAGGCACAAATGAATTTGCCCGATAAAAGCGCGTGTGAATGTGTCTTCCAGCATATTCCGAGATATGGACTCTGCACACGTTGTAATTTCTTTTTTTATTTCTTCAATACCCGAAAATGTTTTTTTCACTACACCTGGTGGACTTTGACCCCTGTCCAACCATTCCAGGTCAGAGACTTCCTGGAGGGATTTTACCATCGTATTAGGCACTATTTAAACAAATGCTTCGTTGTAGCCCCGTTTCGAAATTTGTCACTCCAAGGACCTTTGACCCCTGAGTCACCCTTGAAGGTCAAGGAAATAAGAAAGGGATCAAGAGACCTTACGATCGACCTTGGCACCTTTTCAAGCATATGATTCGATACGTTACTAGCCTCATTTCATTTTTTTTGTCACCATTTTGACCTTTGACCCCTGAGTAACCCTTAAAAGTCAAGGGATGAAAAGAGGGATTTAATGACCTTTCCATCGACATTGTCACCTTTTTAAGCCTACGATTCGACCCATTTGTAGCCTGGATTCTCTTTTTCCATCCCTGTGATCTTTGACCATCGTATTGGGCACTCTATGAAATCTATGATTCGATACGTTAAGCCTAATTTCACTTTTTGACACCATTTTGACCTTTGACCCCTGAGTAACCCTTAAAGGTCAAGGGATGAAAAGAGGGATCTTATGACCTTTTCATCGATATTGGCACCTTTTTAAACCTATGATTAGACACATTTGTAGCCTGGGTTCTCTTTTTCCATCCCTGTGACCTTTGACCTCTGAGTTACCCTTGATGGTCAAGAGATGAAAAGAGAGATCTGAAGACCTTAAAATCCACCTTGTCTTCTTTTTAAACCTATGATTCGAAAGTTTTTTTTGCATCATTTCACCTTTTGCAATCACTGTGACCTCTGACCCCAGATTTACCCTAGAAGGTCAAGGTATAAAAAGAGGGATCTTATGACCTTTCCATCGACATTGACACCTTTTTAAACCTATGATTCGACACGTTTGTTGCCTGGATTCATAAGGTGACCAGATTTTAACATTCGTAAAGCGGGACACCATTTACCCGGGGAGATTGGGGGGGATTCTTGATTGAAAATTTGGTCTATATTATTATTATTAGTATTCTACCGGTGGAGGTAGGTTTAAATGGACATTTAATTCCTCCCACCCCCTAAATTTCACACGATGTCTCTCTTCAGCCCCTCATACCTCCTGCCTCCCAACATTCCATCCAAGCTAACCGTTCTTCTCCTCCCTCTTCCCCGCTTACCAAACGCTCTTCCCTCAATCACCTTCTTCAAAACACCAGCCCCTTATATTACCTTTTCCATCCACACCTTCTGCCTTCTCCTAATTTCATCTATCAAATTTCTTTCCTCTCCGAACAATTCTAGACTTCTTCGTTCGTCTTCCTTTTGACCCACTTTACCTTCTTCATCCTTCTCCACACCCACATCTCAAAAGCCCTAAGTCTATTTTCATCTTCTTTTCTCTAAGCCCACGTTTCCGCCCCATATAGTGCAACGCTTCATATTAAACTTTTCACTAGTCTTTTCTTCACTTCCGTACTCAAAGCCCCTGTCGTTAGTTCACGCCTCCGAGTAAAAGCTTATTTCTCCAATGCGATTCTCTTTCTCACTTCAATGCTGCTATAGCCTTTTTCTTCCAACACACTACCTAGATAGCTAAATTGCTCTACCTGCTCTAGCTTCTGACCTCCTTTTATCGTTATATTATCCCTTTTTGTTCTTGAAAATCGCATTACTTTCGTTTTATTCTGGTTTATCTTCATCCCATATCTTTCGCACTGTTCCTGCAATGCATCCAGCATTTTTTGCAAGCCACGGGCTTACTGGCTGAGTAGCGCTTGGTCATCCGCAAATCTCACAGATTTTATCAATTTCCCCCCGACCTTTGCTCCAGCCTCCAGCTCATCCCAAGTCTCTCTCGCCATTTCCTCCGAGTGTATGTTGAAAAGTACCGGCGATATAGGACAGCCCTGCCTAACTCCCCTCCCTATTGTGACCCAATCCGATTCTCCATCGGCTACTCTCACCTGCGTCTTCTGCGCTATGCATAAATTCCGGATCAGTCTCCTGTCTCTCCAGTCTACTCCTATGTACCTCAGTATTTCCATTAACTCGTCCCACCTCACTCTTTCGAAAGTCTTTTCGAAATCAACAAAGAACGCGAATACATCCTGATCGCTAGCGAAACATGTCGCCATAAGAATAAAATCTGTGGAAGAGTACGAATTGTTCTCTCTTCATTTTGCAGCTACGAAATGTTTTCGTCGCTGCCAATAGCCAGAAATGCCACTGTTATTTAAGTCCAAACAATGGTGGTCGAATTCTAGCAACTGATCAAGGCGAACTTTGATAAGCAGTTCCTGATAATCAGTTGTCAACAATTAATTTTATTATTAAAGTTTAACATTATAAAATATACAAAAATAATATAAAACTCAATTCCTGGTGAAATAGCTACATGGGAGCCGAAAACCGCATATTCCCTTTCCGTTCTCCCACCGTTCCCTAGCTTTTCGTGTATTCTTTCTAAAAAACGGGACTTTCTTAAAACCCCGCGGGACGCGGGATAAATTGTTAAAAATCGGGACTGTCCCGCTAAAAGCGGGACGTATGGTCACCTTAACCAAAGGTTTAATACCATTAAAAAAAAATTCGTTCTCATCATCATCAGTATTTCAATCCTAGGATAGGTTAACTGCAGCCCTCCATTCTGTCCATCCCTCTTCAGTGTTAATTTCCTCACGCCCTGGTATGTTTTCTCTTTCACGTCCTTCTTTATTCGTCCTACATATTTGTACCTTGGTCTTCCTCGTGGGACCTTCCCTTCAATCTTCCCTTCTTTTATATTTATGACTAACTCATTCTGCTTCAAGGTACGTCCAATCCATTTGTTTCTTCTTTGCCGTAGGGTTTTCCATATTGTCCTTTCTTCACCTGCTCTTCTGTACACCTCTTCGTTCCTCACTTTATCTGTCCATATAATCTTCAAAATTCTCCTCCAGCACCATGTTTCGAAGGCTTCAATTCTTCGTTGGTCTGCTTTCCCGATGTTCCATGTCTCTGATCCATAGTGCTACGCTCCATACGAATGTTTTCATGGACTGCTTCCTTGATTGCAGCGTTAGGTTCTTTGAGCGCAGTAGTTGTCTTTTCTTCATAAACCCCTCCTTAGCTTGTGCTATTCTTTGCTTGATGGCCGTCGAGCTTCTTCCAGCCCAGGTTATAATGTTACAGAGCGTCGAAGTGAAACGAAATCGTGGATCAGTTTCTTCAGTGCATCGTCGTTATACCATTCGTGTAGACCTGGCATCAGACATACGCCTCTCAGAAGAGTACGTATTCCCCAATTTCAAGGAATGTACTCTTTTTAAGGAAAGGAGTGAATCCGTTCCCGTCCCGTCCAGTTGGATCTTCGGGCCACATGTCTACATCTATATCTACATGTACATAATACCCTGCAAGCCCCCTCAAAGGTGTGTGGCAGGGGGTGAATTCTCACCTAACATGCACTGCATATGATGCATTTATAAGAATTAGTATTAATATATTAGTCAAAACTGCAATATTTAAAAAGATAAAAATAGAAAAATACGCATGCAAAAACATGCTGTTAGTTGGGTTACCTTCAAGTCCTTATGCCAACATGCAACTACCTATGCTATGGATTCAATCACTCGTATTGGACATTTACCGCTATTCATATCCCTAATTGTACGAGAAAAAAGGACATTTTGAATCTGTCAGTTCGGCAATCAATTTCTCAATTTTTTTAATTATGGTCCAGTCTACCATGATAAGTTGGGGTTTGCAAAATATTGGGGTTCAGAAAATCTAAATAAGGTCTTGAAATTGGGTCAAGTTCTTCTTCTCTTTTCCCTTACCGCTTCCTTTCAAACAAGAGTAGATAGCAAGTTTCCTCTCTCTGCCCGATGGAGAGGGTAAGCACGCTTCTCGCAAGGGCAGTTTGGTAGGGGGAGTAATTGGGTGAAGAGTAAAATAGGCTCAGAGCATAGTGCGTCTTTTAATCTAATGGGATCCTCAACCCCAAAAACGGGTTTATGAGTCCCGCCGGAGGTATTCGGCACCATTCTCTCTCACTCCCTGTATGACGTACTTGAATCACTCTCCCGTGAGCCTTTGCGGCAGGGGCTGGGCGGAAGTGTGGTCGGTGAGGTCATTGAAAGAAGGCAGGAGTGAGACAGAGGGTAGAACTCCTTCTAGTTGTTGAAAAAGTAGACATGCGTTTTTTAAGATTTTTCAACGAATAAGTTCATATCGCGCCGATTGACCGAAGTTCTTTAACAGAAGACAATCACGGTATCCATGCTAGAGACTGGGACTCGCCGCTTGAAATTCGTTTGCCAGCAAAACAACAGCTCTACAGTCAAGTGGTCAAGGGTTCGGTCCTCATCCCGAGAAAATTTAAGAAGAATTCGTCTTAAAGGATGATTTATCGTGGGGAAGACACATCCGGGAAATATGCGGCCGAGCGAAGACAAAGTTAGGATTTATAAAAAGAGTACTTGGGAAATGTGATGAGAAGACAAAAGAGCGATGTTGCTTTTCATTAGTTAAGCCCCCCCTTGAGTATGCAGCCAGTGTATGGAATCCGAATGAATCAGGTTCGATCAGAGAACTAGACAGTGTGAAGCGTAGAGCAGCTAGGTTCGTGAAAAGGTGTAACGATAGGTTGAGAAGTGTTTCAGAATTAATACAAGAATTAGGGTGGGAATCATTACCAGAGCGTAGGTTAACGTACATATTATATCTATTAGAGACATTTCAATTGGATAGCTTTACTGAAGATGTTAGGCACATGTTAAAAACACCAGCGTATTATGCTAGATTCGACCAGATAAACAAGATAAGAGATATCGATTGTCGTACTGATACATTAAAAATGGCATTTGTCCCCCGTACTATAAGAGAACAGAATAGACATCATTGCAAAGGGATAGGTAGGGGAAATATTTTACAATAGTCTGCAGTGCATAATGTATGTATTATCCCTTAAATACTATAGATGCTAGCAATATAGTTGCATGAGACCCTATATTTCCTTGTTTGCATGTCGGTAGTGCATGCTTGGTGATCTTCACACCCCGCCACACAGCCTCGCGGTGGCTTGCAGGGTATCGTGAATATGTAGATGTGATTGGAAAATTCTGGTCTTGGACAGCCCCTTTAGCTTAGCGCCCGCTCAACAGCATGGGGACCTGAAAATGGAGTCCTTTGTCCTTGTGCTTGGTTTGCGAGGGAAAGGTGAGGGAGCCTTATATAATATTTAGACACATTTTAATGAATCAGACCCTTATATACCATTTGAATCCATAAAACCTTAGCGGCCTTTCTGACATACGCATTATTTTCCTTATTCATCCAAGACGTCCGACAAGCTCTAACTTCCTTTGAACGCAACATTTTACTCTTCTGTGTCATGTCTTTTCGCTTGAAACATTGTTAGAATATTCTACTATGCTCATTCAGAACTTTCTTGATCCACGTAGGCCTCTGCGACTTTATACTTTTACGTCACTTGCACATCAAATATTTCCATTCGAGTTGTGCGCGTTTAAACCATTCTCTCAGCACGATTTATATGCCATAGTTCTCAACTTATGTCTTTCCCAACGATGGGAATATCGGATCCATTCCTTGTTACTGTCCAAACAAGTAATGACCGTGCATACCTTTCTCTCACTACATCTCCATAATTCCTTTATATATTGGACTATATTTATATTCACTGAAATAACTATCCTTACCCTTTCATCTACCGAACTTTTATTTGAATTAATTTAATGTTCTGATTTGTCTTGAATCTTAATTATCAAGTTTATTTGAATACAAGGTAAAGGCCCTATAGTTGAATATGCTCCTTAGTAAACGTTGTGGATGATTATCTAGTGTATCGTTATTAGTAGCACGATAATTATTTCACGCTAATAATCTTCAGTCGTAAGTGACTATCAAACTTGTCACGTCTTATAAATACAGATTACTGTTTGCTCTGGTCTCTCTTTTCCCGTACGCAATCATTACGAATTAATATAAATTTATGTGCCAATTCTGAAATCGATATAAAAGTTCCGTTGATTTGACGAACGATAAAATTTGCCAACATATTTTGTGAAAGCAACAAACTTTCAGATTGATCGTGTTTTTTAGGGTAATTTCCCTCGATGACACCTTTGCATTACTTACTGTGTATCTAATGATATTTATATGGCCATTAACTTTTTTCAAACATACTCATTTTAGCAATGGGAAAGATTATTTTCCCTCAGAAAAATGAATCTAACTTTGCAAAAATCATGCTCTTTTTTTGTAAAGTACACCTTCCAAATTCTATCTCCATCGAAAAATGTTCGTCCAACCTTTGCTATTTTACGGCGGATATTATGTTATTAAGGTGTAGGTACCTCTTAGGTAGGAATTAATCATAACCCCGTTATTAGAAGATCTCTGTTTTAATCAATAAATTAGAAATAATACCTTTCCGATCATTAAAAAACCTCAATTAAATTTCCTTAGCTTAAATTAGATTTAAAATTAAAAAATTGAACCTGGAAAACTGGAAACGTATTGCAAAACTTTTTCGTAAATTTTATTGCAGACATTTTTTATAATAGGAATCTTAGCGTGCTGTAAATACGAAAATAAGGAGATGGTTTCTCAAAAATTCACACCGACTACCTTACATACAGTAAACCTATCTACCTATTCAGTCCTACTATTATGTTCATTTTGATCTCTTGTTACCCCAAGAAAGAAAGGTTCTTGAAATCTGAACATAAACCTGTGCGTAATACAAGTTTCATTTTCGGGATAGAATCGGACTAAATTCAGTTATATCGAACTTCATGGTTAGTTAAACATGTCAAAATATACAAGTTTTAACTTAAAATCTGTCAGTGGTACTCATCTATGTTTCTCCAGTAACTTTAGGACACCAATTATTGTAGTAGTAGTAGTTGTTATTCAAAAATTGTTGTACAAGGTACTCGGGGTTTTAGATGTTCCAACGACTTTTTCAATATTCTATCATGTAGTTTAAGATCCTAATCCTAGGGTAACGTATTATCAACATTTTTTGATACATGGCTATGGTGGAAAATTGTGCGTTATATAAAACTAATGTTGGGTTGTTTTACATCCTTTGTGTATTTCGAACTTTGGAGGTAATTTCCCACAATTACCAAGGCCGAATATTTTAAAAAAGCCAAATTACCCCTCCCCCCCCCCCCCCATCCATTTCTAGCGTGTTGACGCTGAGTTGACCAGAATAACTTGAGATATTTATTTTATTATACGTGAAAATCACTCCTTCCGTTTTTGAGATATAAAAAATGTATAACAGTATTGTTGACCAATGATGATGATGATAACAGTATCATCATCATGATTGGTCAACAATCCTAGGATTGGTTTGAAGCAGCTTTCCACTCGATTCTTCTATCGGCAACCTCTTCATATTAACGTAATTCTTCTCTTTTACATCCCTCACAACCTGTTCCACGTATCTCATACGAGGCCTGCCTTTTCCATTCTTCCCGTTCACTTTTCCCTCGACGATTGTCTTCATCAGGCCATCGTGCCTCAAGATATGGCCGATTAAGTGTTTCATTCTTCCTTTTAGAGTTGTCAGCAGACTTCTCTTTTCTCCCACTCTTCTTAGGACTTCCTCGTTACTTACTCAGTCGATCCATTTAATCTTCATCATTCTTCTGTAGCAACACATTTTGAATGCTTCTACCCTTTTCTTCTCCGCTGCAGTCATCCGTGCCTCACTGCCGTAAAGGAACATGCTCCAGATATACGTTTTGATGAATTGCTTCCTTACTTCCAAGCTTGTTTTTCCAACTGTAAGTAGATTCTTCTTCTGATAGAATGCCCTCTTTGCCTGGCCTGTTCTACTATTTATTTCTTGCTTCGTCCATCGTTGGTTACTCGGCTCCCTAGGTAACAAAACTCTTTCACCTCTTCAAGTTTTTGTTTTCCTAGTTTGACTTTGGTTTGGCCTTTTCTTTCTTTCTGCACACCAATATCTTAGTCTTCTTCATATTTATTTTCAGCTGATATCTGGCCATTGTCCTTTCCATGGTTCGTATAATCTTATTCAGATCCTTCTCTGTCTCTGCTGTAAATGCTATGTCATCAGCAAATCATAGCATACTAATTGTTTCTCCGTGGATAGTCACTCCAGAATATTTCTCCTTGGTTTCATTGACGGCTTTCTCGATGTAAACATTGAAAATCTCGGGAGAGAGTGCACAGCCTTGTCTCACTCCTTTCCTTACCCTCGCCTCTTCACAGCTGGATCCATATTATACCACAGCTACTTGGTTTTTATACAGACTGTGGATAATTCTTCGGTCATTTAATGACACTTCAATTTCCTTCAGAATTCCAAGCATTGAATCCCAATCCACATTGCCAAAATCCTTATCTTATTCCACAAATGCAATGAAGGTCGGTTCGTTTTTCTCCATTCTCTTCTCTATGAGCAGCCTAAGGGTAAATATTGCTTCTCTTGTATCCTTCATTTTCCTGATTCCGAATTGATCTTCATCCAGGAACTTCTCTGCTATTCGTTCTTTTCTTCTGTAGATGATCCTTGTCAATATCTTCGATGCATCTGTTGTCAGGCTTATAGTCCTAAAATTTTTGCCTTTCTCCGCTCTCTTCTTTTTGGGAATAAGAGTGATGATGTTTTCTCGAAGTCCCTTGGTATTTCTCCTGCTGAGTACATGTCGCAGATTGTCTTGAGTTAGTTGCTTTGTCTCCTGCATTTTGAATTAGTTATGCAGGAACATTATCAATACTATAAGCCTTATTCATCCGAATGTCCCTTACTGCAGCGTCGAATTCCGATACTATTATTGATTCTCCCATATCATCCTTATCGACTTCGCTTTCCTCTTCAACTACTTTCGTGCTGAGATTATTTTCGTTGTAAAACTCTTCCAGATATTCTTACAATCTCTTCAATTTGCCTTCATGTATAACAGAATAGGCATTTATAATGGTAAAGACACCTACCTATAATCATGAAGAATCTTCATTTAAGGCGTAAGGGTGTTTCCTTTTTGGCCGCGTTGTCACTAACTTAATCAATAGCACACATGTTTCCTGGCAGTCCACTGATCACATTAACTGTCCTATCAACTCGCGCTATTAGTTCAGTATTTACAAGTTGGTAGGTGACGTTACCAGTAGCCAAGGATATTTGTAATATCCATGATAGGTTGTGTTTGGAAAGAGGTAGGATAGTTAAGGAAGATGAACAAAGGTGGATTGTAACCTGGCATCAATATTATGGCCGTACCACACTGGCCGTTGCCGTTTGCGGTTTTACAGTTGACCAATTATTGCAAACCATCTCTCAATGAATGGACGATAGGAGTGCGTCTTCTCCCTATCGGCCGGTGGGCAACTCTTTAGCCAATAGGAGCTCTCCTTACGATCTCATGCTGTTTGTTTTTACATTTCGCTATATTTTGAATGTTACCATTTCAACTGTTGCCTAAAACCTTAACAATACAATTAAAATAGTATTTGACCCTCTTTCATTACTCACTAATTTGTAGGATGATTTATAATAGCCAACAGTTTATTTTTGGGAGGTTAAATGTACTTAATTCTTTTTATCTTGTATTTGGAGAAGAAATGCGGAGTATTTGAGGTAGCATATAGAACAAAATGTAAACAGAATCAACACCTGACCGTGGGGCTGGATCCTATTGGCTGCGATTGGACATGCAAACAGATTACAGCCCAATGTGGTTGGAATTGTTTACACCATCACCGTAACCAGCAACGTGTAGTGTAACCAACAACGGCTAGTATGATATGGCCTGTAGCCTGGTCTTCTCAGGAGTAGCTCAAAAAACCGAGGTTTAACGTCCCATCCGATAGACAGAGTTGGTTCGTTATTTAGGGGAGGCGACCGACATCTGAGGTCATTTGCGCCATATAGGATAGATGGATAATTGGGTAATGGTAGGAGTTTTCAGGGAACGGAGGAAGGGTGGAGAGAAACCCGGCGTCGGC
Organism: Platycnemis pennipes; assembly: GCA_933228895.1. Classification (NCBI taxonomy): domain Eukaryota; kingdom Metazoa; phylum Arthropoda; class Insecta; order Odonata; family Platycnemididae; genus Platycnemis; species Platycnemis pennipes. The sequence goes on along the minus strand of OW121855.1, from coordinate 111,765,732 downwards.
ATTAGCCTACTCTTAACGAAAGGAGCCAAGGGGACCACGGTTTAACGTCCCATCCGACGGACGGAGTACTGAACTTGTAATGCCCCCAACTAGACACTCAAGTGGGGACCGGTTTTCCACTTAAAAATCCGCCACCGCCGGAAATCGAACCCGGACCCTCGGGATGGGAGGCTAGCACTCCAGCCACTACACTAACCCGATCCCCGACAGAGTATTGTGATTGAACTTATATTCAAAATGCATAGCTGGGCAGAAAAGCGTTAATCCGTTAATCGTTAATTAACGAAGTTAACATATTGCTTAACGATTTAACTTTTAAGTTAAATCCGAAAGCTATTAACGGTCTTATTAACTTACGTTAAATTTTAATTCCGTTTATTTAAGTCCGTTACTTTTGTTCAGAGCCATCTGGATTGCCATGTTATAACTTTTTGAAGGAGTTGTGTTGAGAATTCAGTCTAGAGCGTCTAGAGAACTCAGCGTTTGTACTGCAATCAGACTTTTACGTAAATTTTACAGACACAATTTACACAGTCAAGGCTCACTTTTCCACCCAAAACAATAAACAAGACATGAAGAGAAGTATGCATCTAAATACGTTCAATTTGAAGAAAAAGTAAAGGCAGGATTAACTCGCGGGAAAACGAAAACCTAAGGTTTCTTCAAGAGCTGTGGATTCTTCTTATGTCAATAGGACTGGCAATAGTTTCTTCACAATCTAATGGCACAAAACTATGCCAGCAAAATATTGATGATTCTTTTGGTATCTCAGCTACCGGTAGTGGTGCATCACAAGGTTTCTATTTCTACAGTAAAATACAAACAGCGTCAGGTCCAACTTTACTGACGGAAACGGTATATTACTGTGAAACTCCATACCTCATGTGTATGAGTCTTCATTACCTAAGCTATACTGTTTATTAAGTATTTTTGACCACAAAATTCTTATTACATTCATTGACATTAAAAATACCTAAATGTTAAGTGGCTTATAATTCAAAATTGCCTACAATTTCATATAGATTTTTAACTTTAACGGATAACTTTAACTCTCGTTAAATTTTCATCAAGATAACAATTTAAGGATTAACGAATTTAACTTTTTGAGTAGCTTTTAATGCATTAACGAAGTTAATTTTTGGATTAACTTTGCCCAGCGATGTCGAAATGCACCTAACCCGGGGACCGAGATACCGATGAAAAATTTCTGAAACTTCGAAGATTCAAACCAGGTCTCTTGGGAAGACAGTTACTCCAACCACTAAACCAAAGTTATCCCTTACAGTCGTAAACGACGTCTGCCCTTCTTTCCTGAGCGAGGTGGATCTCAGCTTTAATTTTACCTCCGCGACCATGGAATCTTCAATTTGCGCTGTTGCTCGTTCGCATTCCGCATTTTTTGTGAAAAAAACGAATCCACCCTCTACAACATCGCATATTTTTCAGGAGGCTTTAAATTTGAATAGGGGGAGGGAGGGCTTTTCGTTGGGGTGAGGGGGGGGGGGAGGACCCGTTGCACTTTTATCGAGCGCTTCCACTGCGACGTAATGAGGGAAGCATGTTTCCAAAGGAGTGGAGAGAGATGGAATGAGTGCACAACCACCCCTGCTTAATCCACTGCTCTCCTCTTCCACAAATGCGTTCTCTCTACTGATGCCGTGCGTCCATCATTCAGACACAGTTGGAGTTTTTCTCTTTCAATTACTCCCGTTTCTAACTTTTAATCCTCTTAATTTTCCAAATCCTTCGACTCTACATAGTCTCATACGAGTCGTCGAAGTGCTTGATATTGACAAAAAGGTGTCGGTATGGCATTGTTGGGGTCACTCTAAAGGCTCGTTTACACGTAGAAGTTGACTGCTATGACAGTCATCTGCTAACAACTATTAAGCCTCACTTGCATGTGTAAATAGCAGTTCTGCGATGCAAGTTCAGGTAGATACGGGACACATGTTGAACACTATCGATCCTAGTTCGAGCTGTTAGCAAAGTTGAAGCCCGTCTACTTTCCAGCGGAAATGTATCCATCACAATTGCAACAATCGCCAACGTAAAGATAAAAACGACGAAATTTGGATATAATAACAAGGATAACCCTCCCGAAAAGGGGAAATTCTACTTTTTAAAGAATGGGAACAAAAGATAATCGTCGATGGAATTAATTGCTTGATGAATTTAATGAAAGTTTAAGCGAAATTCAGTATTAAAATAATACTCTTTTCATTGGTTGTGGCAACGCCTAAATAGGGGCTTTAAGCTGCATAGAAGTTGGTGCAGACGCATCATAGCAGTAGCGATATAGATACATCGCGCATCTCGCAACTGTCATAGCAGTCAACTGCTACGTGTAAACGATGCTTAAAAGACAGCTATGACAGTCAACTGCTAACAACTATCAACTCGTATAAACAGCAACTGCGATGCGAGCTCAAGTCAGTTCTGCACATACGCCGAAAACTATTGATCAACACTCGAGGTATTCATTTAAATGATGACCTGCAAGCAATTGAAAATTGGTGTGATACATGGCAGTTAGAATTAAATTTATAAAAATGTCTAGTAATGATTTTTTGGGAAAAGAATAGCTGTCCTCCTAGCACTGACAAAATAAGTAATAAGGAATTAACAAACTTGGAATCCATTAAATATCTTGGAATAAGACTGACACATGAACTTTCATGGGGTAAACACGTACGTGAAATAATGGGTCAAGCTAATCATAAACTGGGATTCGTTGAAAGAGTACTGGGTAAATGTGACGATCATGTACGAGAAATCAGCTACTTTTCCCATGTTAGACCTCATTTGGAATATGCTGCCAGTGTATGGGATCTCTACGAAATCGGTCTACATAATGAACTTGAACTTCTGCAGCGAAGATAGGAAAGATTTGTAAAGGGACCGTATGATAACCTTATTAGCGTAACCAGTCTATTAAATGAAATAAATTGGGAATCGTTGTCAGATCGCAGGTTGAAATTAAGACTTAATCTCTTAAAAAAATTCCAACACCATATTTTCAGTGATGACGTTAAAAATATTTTGCGAACCCTCAACTTACTATAGTAGGCGGGACCATTATCACAAAATTAGAGAAATTGATTGCCGAACTGACAGATTCGAAATATCCTTTTTTCCTCGTTCAATGAGGAACTTGCCGATTTTTTGAAAAAAATTGAGGTGATAGAGGGTGTAATTTGTTGCACAACGCTAAAAACCCGAGTTCAATATGAAGCCTAGTTTCGGAGATAAAAATTAGCAAAGTTGATGAAATTTGAACCCAAGGGTTTCGAGGCCCAAGGGTTTATCACAATGAGTTTGAATATTTCGCTGAAGGGCACAACTTCGGAACAGAATTAAGTGCCGTTTCTATAAAGCTCTGGAATCTGTGGGTGATTTTACAGAGGATTTTCACTGTTTCCCATTTTTTTATAAAATCGATACCATTTTCTAGATGATCATTTCTGTATATGATAATTACCTGGATTAGAATTTCAGCTCTTTCTAAAATTAAGTTACTTCCCTTTAATATCTTCTCAACACATTTAATGGCTGCTAACTCTTCAAAGTTCACACTTATGTTAAAACGGTTGGTCAAAGCCCTGGTTGCACTTGAAACATGAGCAACGTTCACTGTGATAGGGTTTATGAAACTGTCGGGATTATCTCAAATAGGTAACCAAGGAGTTACGTGGTATACACACGAGTGGTTTGCAAATTTAATGTGCCTGAATCGCTCGTTAAATTATCATTAATTGTTTTCAATTGAGTTTTTCTCATCTGTCTCGACTATACATCCCCCAGATGACATAAAACATAAGTCTAAACGATGAATGTGGCTGTAATCAGTGGTTTTAACGTACAAAAATTATAAACTATTCTTCTTTATGTCACGTGACTCCTTGGTTACCTATTCGAGATGATCCTAACGGTTTCAAACACAACCTCCAGATTTCTCTTTTTTCCCCTTCCCCTTCATCTGTCAAATCTTACCACCTTACTTATGGAATACTTACTTACCACCCTACTTCGTCCTTCTGCTTATAAAGGAAGACTTACCACACCTTGCTTTTCATCTCCCTATATAAGTTTGTGTACAGATAATATTTGTTACCTGAAGATGCTGTAAAAAGCGAATCCTGGTCATAATATACCCCATCAAAGTGGAAGTTGCTCAATTTTCAAATGCAGTCATGTCCCGTTTCCTCTTAACCACGCCTAAAATCTCGGATTTTGGACGCAATGTTTAATTTATGTGAGGCAACACCTTAATATGCGTGTGTTGACCGGAACTACTTCGTTCTAAACGGAGAGTTTTACTGCTAAACCAAAGGATTAGCAATGGGCTCTTCTTTATCACCTCTGCTCACAGATCTGACAATGTATGAATCGGAGAAAAAATTGTGTACGTCCAAATTAAGGAGAATTCAGGAAATCTGCGTCTGATACCGATGCTTTGACGATATCCTTGTGATCTGGACTGGAACAGACCGCAAGGAGGACTTTGTTATGCAAGGCTATTCATTTCACGATGGAAAAAAATAAGGAGGGGGATTTATATTTTGGAATGTTACCATCTCATACTGTGGGAGGAAATATAATTTCCAGATTTTTATAAAATATACTTCGACGGAGATCTTCAAGAACAAGATTCGACTGACCAAGATTTAACTCACGCCAACATTTGACCCAGAAGCTTTCAGCATTTCATTCAATGTTGGCCACACTATTAGATATCCCACTTGCTGATGAAATTTTCATAAGAGAATATAAAATTGTGAACAATATTCCTAGAAGTAACCGCCAGAAAGTGGAAAACATTGGAAAATTCCTAGAGAAAAAACGGCTCTTACCTGCAAGGAAGAGAATTAGAAACGCGGGAAATATTTCAAGTTTGTCTCAAGGAAAGAGATGCGAAATCACGTACCTGGGGGAGGTTACGGAGATGGTCGTCAGGATTTTGTCGGAAAACTAATACAGTGTTTCATGTCATAATAATAAGAACCTCAAATACATGATCAACACCACTAAGGACATAATTAAGTTACTCGACAAGAGTGGAATATTTTTGCTGGAATGCCAAGATTGTCACGCGACATGCGTTGGCCAAACAGTAAGATCTTTTAAAATGTGAATCAAGGAAAACAACACGATTATTTAACCACGAAGATCCTTCATTTAGAAACCAAAAACAAGAAGCTCGACATTTTCAAGGACCTGGACATTAAGAAAAATTCAACCCATGGTCATATTGTGAATGACGTTATGTTTTCAGGACCTTACTCCATCCACAACATCCCCTTATCAACTCTAAATCATGTTGACCTCTCATTGGCTCCTTACATGTGGCTTGAAGTTAAGTTTCCCCATCTACTATCTCCTCTCCCTCACTTGTTTCACCAATAAGAGTATAAGGACTGAAATATTTTTTATAATCATTTGATAGTGTTCACATGTGTATGATAACGGTCGTTTTCTGCTACTGAGATGTGGAATATACAGAGTTTTAATATACTTTTCACGTTTATTGCTGTTTTTGATAGTAAAAAGGAATACTTCCATACGATTACGTTGTGATAAAACCTCAGATGTATGGTTCGAGATATCGACCAAATATCATTACTAGGAAAACCTTAAGATATGCAATAAGTAATCGCTGAACGCAGCATAAGTGAATCACTGGTTTTCTGAATGAGGTTCATCCTAGTACGAAGATTACCAAGAGAATCTAAACTCTAGGCTAAATTAAGAACTATTTACAATCTTCAATCATTTGCCGCTTTTAGAACCAAGTATTCTATAAATGGCATGATTTTGAATATTTATTCACTAATAAAAGCCAAAATACACTACATTATTATATACGCCAGGGAGCGTCTATTTCAACCTCTGTGATTGGGGATGGTAATAAGTAGCACTAGGTAACCCGTGCGAAAATTTCGCACTTTCACGCTATCAAGGAAACGGTGTAATTGGGTTTTTAATAGAGAAGAAGGTGTATCATAAAGTACTTTCTTTTTACTTGTTTTCTTGCAAAAATATACAAAACATATGAATACAATACAGGCAAGAGAGTTTGGTACCAGTAGGAACAATCATGACGTCTGTAACTGAATAATGGCACGTAATTTACAAAATTTCTTTAAAGACAATATTAGAAGTAACAATGTTGTCGTCTGTAACTTTTTGGTTATGAGTTTCTTTAACACAGACATAAATATCACGGAAAGTGCGATAAATGTTTACAAACTATTTTTGTAAGCGAATATCATATAAATATGAAATCAAAAAGTTTTAATTGCATTGACTTACCAGATGACCATTCACCCTTGCACAATCACTATGTGAATTTTTTACTATTTTCATTTTAAAATTTTTTTTGAAGTTTAGAATAAAAAAAATGTGTGGAGTCGATATACCTCGATCGAGTAATTGACATGGAAACATTGAAATTTTTAAGTCAAATTAGTATAAAGGTATATTAAAGGTAAATAGTCAAATTTGAGATTGAGATTGTATTTTTCGTCAAAAGCCGGTGGTTCAACGTTTAAAATGATACCTCATTTATCACTGTAGGTGCAGTATTAACGGAGCATATACGGAATGACAGAAATTCTTCTTCCTTTCTGTAATAATATATATGATTAAGTACTCTAATCCATTATCTTTTGGCGGGGGCGAATCAGTATGGTATCACGTATCAAAGCACTCCCAAATCAGGTCTCAACTTTGGGCTTTGTAGGGAGGACCCTTGTATCCTCAAAGGCATACCCTGTCCTCGCGATCACCTCATGCCTTTTCCGTCGGGCCCCGGGCGCAAATTGGATCGGTCTTGGGAAGCTATCCCTCTCACATGCTTTTGTACTGCCTGATTTTCCACCTTCTGAGGAGTCTTAAGTCTCAAACAGAATTTGATCTCCCTCTGTGCAGTAAAGAGCTGAGGCCGTGGATCATTTCAACCTAAGTAGCAACGAACCATAGTTTTGTATATTCCTTTCCATTTTTGTCATTTTGAGTTTAATTTTGCTAAAAATTATGAGCCCTTTTGGATACAACGATATTCATTCATTATTTTTTGGGTAAGTCATGGTTAATCTGAGGCACAATTTATTGATAATTCTAATTGCTGATGTAAAGTGATGTGTAATAGCATTCTAGATATGGAAAAGCACTAAATTTTACCATTTGTTAATTCCATTTTTGAGCTTAAATGCTTCAATATTCCTGTATCCTCAAAACGTACGTGTTTCTATCTCCAAAACATTGTGGCAAGCACTTCAATAATATGTATCCATCATCAAGTAGTTTTGGAGATTAACTGTTATGACATCAATTCATGCCTCTAACTTGAATATTAGATTGTAGCTTATTTCATGAAAATGTTTATCCGAAAACATGGCATTAATAGTGACTTTTTCCTTTCATACTGACGCATGTCAAGTGTTCGACTGGATAATTCAGTAATATCCAACAATCACTTTTATGTATTTTCTTATTTATTCATTTTTCAAATAGTGAATTTAATTATGTTTTTTTATTTTTTGTGTTTTAAGTTGTTTTTATCATTTTGGATGGAATGACATAGTGATACAAAAACAAATAAGGGGGATTGTTAGAAGAGACGGCATTTTGCAGGAAGATTGATGTGTACGGATTGAATTGAATTGAAATATTGAATTAGATATTGAATGTAGAAAAATGAAGAGTGAAAATGGTGATAAGGAATTCCACTTAATCGCTTTGGCACGATGATACGAGGCACATATTGACCTAAGGAAAAGAGATCAACGTTCCCGCACGGGAATATGACGTAGTTTGAAGGCGGATAAAATTGATTAAAGGAAATAAAACATTTTTTAAATCTGGTTTAACATTTTTTCAATATTTTTTCTCTCAATTTCAATCCGCCTTGATCAATTTTTATTTCATTTGGCTTCACGTTTGGCAGTGGGCATGGCAGAATATCTGACGGGATATATGTGGTGTTTGAGAGTAAATATTTTTTTATGTCATGGATGGAGGCAGGTTACTGCTTGTCCTGCTTCAGGATAAGCTAACAAATTTCCAATATTCCCGAGGCGACATGGCTATGAACCTTTTCCTTTCTCTTTTCGATGGGGGATATCTGCTTTTCAACAAATCAACTAGGTTAATCGCATGGAAATAAAAGGGATTCAATCGGCTGTAAAGTGCTCATTATTTGTTATCCATGCTTATTTTCAGTTTTTGAAGCGTTGCTATTATTAGCCAAAAATGTATATTTTAGCGGCGATCGAGCGAAGGAAATGAATCCGTTAAAAGGTTGAAAAGAACTGAAAGTGTCTGATGAAAATTTGATGCGTTGTCATATATTCCGGATTATTTGTAAGGAAAAACGCCTACATGAAAATTCATCTATAGTTTGATAACGCATACACGTTAATAGTATGAGTATGATATTATATAGCACGTTCTAGTAACATCCTATTTTTTACAAGCTCTTTTAACTCATTTTGACTTCTGAACATGGCTGACGTGTTGTTGCCCCGTTTAAATTCCAAAGTGAGAATACATGCTCATTCCTGCTATTTAGTAGTCTAAAATAGGCTAAATATGTTTTTTACTTATTTTAAACTAGTCCCTTACGAATACAATTTTTTTCAATTTTTGAAATATTTTTATTTAAAAAAAATATTTGGCAACAATGGCGCTGCTACTACTGCTAGCATTTGGAAGCATTGGTATTAACTACACCATATCAAAAACCAATGAGAATATTGAAAATACATAAAAAATATAAGAAGGACCTTGGTAAGGTGTATCCCTAACATCCTTTTGGGACAAAAGTGCCAATTCAAAAGTGCACTTTTGAATTGGCACTTTTGTACTCGAATCCCCTAACATAGGTGAGAAAATAGGCTCGTAAGCACGTTCCGTCACAAGTACCGTTGCCAATATTAACAACATACTGTAGTGCCACTTACATGTAACTAAAGGGTTTTCTGCTTTTTCCGAGCAAAAATTTTGAATATCAGTTGTCGTAAGGCCAGCACTTTTTTACATTGCAAAATTCTACATAAACCGACATATAAATGTCAAATCGACATTTATCTTTATATTAATAATCTGAACTATTTACTGCATCAGCATTGCTCTACCGTTTAACCACGCACAACTTCTCTGATGTCCAATAGGCTTTTTTCTTCAAATAGAAAATGGAAAGACCCATTATTTTTTGGAAATCGATAGAGGTGCCAAAAAATGATATGTCCTGAAATGTTCACAGAAATGTCATCTACTTTATATTTCGGTGAATCCTCCTTAATACATTTTTCTACTATTCCATGGAGTAGAAACACAAATATACATTTGATGGCATGCCTGGGAAAGTAAATGGCTGAAAATAAATATTCAGTCTGTCTTCCTTTGGTCGAGAATCAATATCGATTTCGCTATTTAATCCATTTTGAGATCCTTTATGATGATTTACCATTTACCTCTGGTTTGATAATACTATAAAAAAGCATTTTAAAAAATCTGAAGGTTTAATTATGATACTCAAAATACTTCATTTTGGCACACGCAGCCAGATTAATTGAAATAAGTGGCTACTTATTGAAGGTTTTATTTTGACACCCTGGAGAACACCTTTATTACATTGATTCATCTTCCTTTGATATATCGTGAATTGATTATTATTTCCCTGGTAATGGAAATATAAACTCAGCCAGATGAATAAAAAATGTATGAAGAGTGACCCAAGATTATAATCTCGCTCTGAATGGTGGAGCAAACGTAATATGCTAGGAACAATTACTCTAGAGACTAGAAGTTCTATGCTCGCATGAGTAACTTTACTTGAGAAATATAAGTCACATGAATTCGAATCTGATTACCCCCTCATTAAATAAGCCCGATAATATAAAGAGACAAGTACAAAATATAATAACTGTCGGACAGGGTGATGCAAGAATTCATGTTTCCTCACGCACTATGCATGACTGCAATGCAATCAAGGCTTAATTCTTTCAAAAAAATTACGCAACATACTTCATTATTTACCATCAATTTTCTTCATCTAAAAGTCACCATCACGGCTGGTGAACAACGACCCCTAACACCACGCCCTTACGGGAGCTTGCCGAGTATGATTTAGAAGAATTTATTTCTAATAGTTTATTCGCTGATACAGTAGAACAATGATCTCTGCATTTATTCCGAGTTCTCACCGTATGGGTTGGTTTTAACAAACAAGAGTTTCTCTGACATTACAATCACAATCTTCAGGTGAAAGGTATGGGACGCGACTTTCCAATACCTTCGACATTAAGAAGCTGACAGTAATGTCAGCGAAACCATTGTCTGTTAAAGCCAGCCCACGAGATGAGAACTTTGAAGATCCGCAGAGATCATCAAATTAACGCCACGAAAATTTTCGGTACTACATCACTGTAGATCAATGCTGAATTGAATACTTATGGAGTTGAATCATTTAATTTCTCTCCCAATATATCAGTTCTGCTTGATATACGATAGTAGCAAAGTATAGTACATAATTCAACAATTTATGACTTGGATTTTTGGCAGGTTTACAAACGCAATTATGTTCTTTGCAAACCAATCTTGTCTTGAAGCGTGTTCAATCCACATGGTAATACTCTTCCATTCTGTTCTCCATTATAGACATTCATTCCACCGTTTTACTCTCCACTTATGTATTTTTGTAAATTTAATTGGCGTTAAACAGAGCATTACCTATATACCCTTTTTACAAAATTGCGTGTTAAACGTCATATGCATTCATCATCATTGGTAAACGTCATATGCATTCATCATCATCAACAATCCTAGGATTGGTTTGACGCAGCTTTCCTCTCTATTCTTCTGTCGGCCAACCTTTTCATTGTCATGTAATTCTTCCCTTTTACATCCCTCACTACCTGTTCTATGTAACTCATACGAGGTCTGCCTTTTCCTGTCTTCCCGTTCACTTTTCCCTCGACGATTGTCTTCATCTGGCCATCATGTCTCAAGATGTGGCCGATTAAGTTGCCCATTCTTCCTTTAAAAGTTGTCAGCTAACTTCTCTTCCACTCTTATTAGGACTTCCTCGTTACTTACTCAGTCGATCCATTTAATCTTCATCATTTTTCTGAGGCACCACATTTCGAATGCTTCTACCCTTTTCTTCTCCGCTCCTCTCATCGTCCATGCCTCACTGCCGTAAAAAACATGCTCCAGATATATGTTCTGATGAATTGTTTCCTTAGTTCAACGCTTGTATTTCCAGATGTAAGGAGATTCTTCTTTTGTTACAATGCCTTCTTTGCCTGGGCTATTCTACTTACTATTTATTTCTTTCTTCGTCCATCGTTGGTTACTCGGCTTTCAAGGCAACAGAACTCTTTCTTTCTTGGTGTACACCAATATCTTAGTCTTCTTCTTATTTATCTTCAGCTGATATCTGGCCATTGTCCTTTCCAAGTTTACTAGAATCCTGTTTAGATCCCTCTCTGTCTCTGCTATGAGTGCTATGTCATCAGCAAATCGCAGCATGCTTATTTATTGTCCGTGGATAGTCACTCCAGAAGACTCCAGAGAAGCTCTCTCGATGTAAACATGAAAAATTACTGGAGACAGTGCACAGCCTTGTCTCACCCCTTTCCTTATTCTTGCCTATTCACAGCTGGGTCCATATTTAATCACAGCTACCTGGTTTTTATACAGACTGAAGATGATTTCTCGGTCATTGTACGACACTCCAATTCCCTTCAGATTTCCAAGCATCAAATCCCAATCCACGTTGTCAAAAGCCTTCTCTAAATCCACAAATTCAATGAATGTCGGCTTTTTCTTTTCCATTATCTTCTCAATGAGCCGTCTAAGGGCAAATATTGCATTTCTTGTACCCTTACTTTTCCTGAATCCGAATTGATCTTCATCCACGAACTCCTCCGCTTTTCGTTCTATTCTTCTGTAGATGATCCTTGTAATATCTTCGATGCATGTGTCGTCAGGCATATAGTCCTCAAATTTTTGCATTTCTCTGCTCTCTTTTTTTTGGGAATAGGAATTATGGTGTTTTTCTTGAAGTACATTGGTATTTCTCATATTTAGTACTCAGCAAATATTGCTTGAAAAATAGCCAATATTCAGCGGTTAACACCGCAAAAGTTTTCACGGCCAGTTTGAAATTGCTTTAGAAATCTCAAGGTAAATGTATTCTCGATCAGTCGTGATATAATTTTTGCACAGTAGGTAAGTAACAGTCGGGTATACAGTAACACCTCTCTAAGGCGGCCACTGCCGGTTCCAGAAAAAAGTGTCCATTTTTAATAACATTTGATTACATATTCAGTTAACAAATAGTGTTTATAATTACTTTTTGAAAAAATCGGTCAAAGTTCTTTGTTTCAATTGTCTACATTTTCTTTTAATTAATACACTATCTAAATAATTATGTAGATTTTCATATGACTCATTTGAATTTTCTTTGTAATCCCAGTCAATTTTTTGGAAGAATGATTTTAATTTTAACAGTGGGTCAAATCCTTCCTTTACGCTCATATCAGTGATCGTGTCATTTTCTACTTATTTTTCTTTACTATCGCATATACCTGCATCTAATGAAGAAAGAAACAGTTTGTTATGAATGATCTCTTGATTTGATGACATCCGTAAGACTTTGAAAGAAAAATGAATCGACTCTTACCTTTGCCACCAATGCGAGACTCTCAATTTCCATCCAAGTCATATTAGCACTCTACATTTCCTTCTTCTGCCGTATCGTATGGTGTTCGTGCAGTCGACGCCAACACTTGGAGCTCCTAGTGCAGCGCGTTGTTGCCATCAGAGCTGCAGGAAATTTCCTCTTCACAATTTTCACTAGTCCACAAGAAACAATGCACTTCCTGATGCTTTCCTTCTCAACTTCTTTCCATGCCGATTTTGATCATGGCACAGCCTCTCCCACCGGGATTTTTTGGGCGAGATCACTAACACATGAAGCGTCGGTAGTCTGCGAAAAACCTTTCGTCGGTATCTTAGTTTGAAAGATTGAATAATCCTCTGATCGAGGGGTTAAAGGCGAGCTGTCGTGTTTGGAGGTAAAAACTGAAGTTTAACATTCGAAAGACGTGTTTTCAGATGACATGGGTCGAGATCTAAAAATGAAATCACCTTTCTTACTTGCTGAATCATCTTTTTATTAAAACGCACGTAACCATTCTTCGTAAATTGCAGAAGTCATCCACGATATACTATTAGCGTACCACTTCACGCCAAGAGGGTCCATGTTAACTTTTTTATAGCACCGTGACCTATGTGCTCTTCCAATCACTAAAAGTGACCCCTTGTCTCCAAATGAATTAAAACAGAACAGAATTGTTATTCTTTCTTTGCTTAGTTTTGCACTCGACATGTTTCAAAGAAAGTGACTTGTTCGGAATAGCTCTGTAAAAAAGACCAATTTCGTCCATATGAAAAATGTCTCTTACCTCATAACCCTCCACAATAGACGACCCTTTCAATTTACATTCCTAAACAGTCTCTGGAGAAACATCTCCTTCTTCACCACTAATTGATAAAAAAACAATATTGTTCCTGGTCCGGAAATGTTCCAACCAACCATTGCTAGCTGCAAATCCCTCAATCTGAAGTTCGTTTGCTATGTCCAAAGCTTTCTGTTATAGTATTGTACCACTAGCTGGCAAATATTTTGCTCTTGCACACTTAAACCATTCATATAACCTATCATCAACTTCACTAAACTTCTGATCTCTCATCCTTTTTATCCCTCGATTCTTGTTTATCCTTCCACTCTTGTAGAATATTGTTCCTGTTTTTAATGATAACGTTTATCTGTATCCTTTCACACTTAATGTTTTCGGCAATATTCCTTGCTGAAATCCCATTATCACTGTCCAAAATAACACGTCTTCGCTCTTCTAAACACAACACCACTTTGCTTCTGCTACTCATTTCGCAATCCACTGCCAAATCTTCTGTAAGCTCCAACCGCCCAACACACAGGGGCTATCGCGATAACGTTTGATATTTTGCCTCCTTTGCTTGAGGTGGCGGACCGGGGTATCGCCCAGGTTTTTCCCCGAGATTTTTATGTACTAAATGATAACATGTTCACATATTTTGCGGTTCCACGTGCTCTTCCGGAGAATAAGCACGTTTATCTGTTTAATTATTCTATGATTATGCGGGGAAAAGTTTTTGCATGTCAGTGTTTTAAAAAATCTTCACAATTTCCCGAGAAAGTGGATACGAATGGGGATTGAGAAGGGAGACATTTAAGAAACAGAATAACTCGTTTACACCACCCGATCATTAAGTTATAACGAGGCTCCCCACGTGCTGAATTCGTAGGAACTCTGTTGTCTCTCCAGAACGGTCTGGAAGGTTTTATTATAGCCAATCAAATGGTTTGGGTGTAATATTTACTAAATATTACGCTAAAACTATTGGATTGACTATAATGGTTATGTATAAAGGTTGTGAATAAAGACTCAACCGATGTACAGGATAGTGTAACGTTTTTTTTGCAATCGTTTGGGTGGTTTAAAAACAGAATTAGTACTTTGATCATTTGGAAATATTTTTGGAGGGGATATAAGTTTATGTCTTATTTGAAATTGATAAAAATACCAAATGATATGGGTGTAGGAAAGCTATTATTAATTTAATGTACGTGAGTGCATTTTCAAATTATTGTGCTGATTTAGCAACAAACAATAATACATTACCGAAAATATATGAATATCTAAAGATTTTAAAATAAAAAAAATATATTACAATACAAAGTACATATTAAATCTTAGAAAAATACATTTTATTAATATAAAACGTATTTAAACCTTGTTTCAAGTGCTATAAAACTTTTTGAAAACGTCTAGCATTGAAGCTCACATTTCATACACAAGATTGGAGCCGCCGGTAGGCAAAAATAGTTTTCTTTCATAATTAATATTTCATATATAAAACGCAAATTAATGTTTTCACACTTACCCAATTGATTGATGAAACTATTTCCAATTTCTTCCACTTCATCAATGCACCTTTTGTTTCTTTACCAAAAACGTAAACTCATTTACTTAGCAACGTAAGCATATTTGCTTAGCAATTCGTTCCACACGTTAAAACATAGGGAAAAAACTAATTTTTTATGCTTAAATTTTCACAATTTTCGACTGATTGACGAAAAGAAAAGTACACCTTTGCAATGCACCCATATTTCTTCTTTTTAACGACACATCGTCCTTTGAACGACACATCTCCCGCTTCTATTCGACCGGTATGTTATAAGATTGTGTGAAATTAATGGACCAACCTTGAGCCAAGCAAACCCTGGTACACCTAGGTACAGACAAATACCACGAACTAATGTAGGTATCGATTATTTTATGCCAAGTAAGCCCTCGGAGAATTTAATTGTTTTTTAAATATAGGTAACTAATGTGAACCATAACGGTCTTGAGTAAGAAATGAGTATATCATTTTGGAAGGGACAAAATTATTCTTTCATCACTCATCAGTGCCCCACTAACACAAGCCAGTGTAAATTTGATGCCTAATTAATTAATTAATTTAGATGCCAATTATTTAAAAATTTATAGTTTACGAACTAAAAAACTTGCATAGGGTCTTTAATTTGTATGTTCATACTCAGTCCTTTGCAACACGATTCTCTGAAAACATAACAATTTGTGAAGGGTAAAAAGAAAAATGTAATTGTCATCTCTATTCATCATTGTAATTCAAAATTTATTCATGAATTTTAGTGACGAAATACTTTTCAACGTATTTTGCTACATCATGTTTTGGAGTACAAGGCCCTTTCCGCCTCAGCCATCCCTTCCTTTGCTGCTACATCCCCATTTAGCAGTTGAAGTCTTCTCTCTTAGGAGATTGCGACTTTCATTTCAGCAACATTTCTTGTGTGGACAATTTTGCGTTGCTGGTTGTGATTGCATGAGCGTAAATCAATGCAAGATTTAATGCAATGCAAGAGATTTTCTAACTCCTCTCCAAGGTTTCTGTTCATTTCTTTCCCTCCCTTTTCCAAATTGTCAAATCAGCGACCATTAAGTATCACTTTCCACACGATGAATTTTACGGAGCGCATTTTTATTTCTTACGGTATCATTTTTCATCACATGCTTAATATGTTCATCATACGCATACCAAGTTTAAGCTAGTTAACTTTTTTACGCAGAATTTTGAGTTCAGGACAATTTCAGGAGAGCATTTTACGAGATGTAAGAAATTCCACGCCTGCCGCGTGAACGGCGGTGAAATTCACATTAATTGCCATGCGTAAAAATTCAACTGGACCGGGAATCGAACCACGGACCTTTGTCTTTCCGGGCCACTACGCAGACCACTACGCTACCCAGGATCCATAATTTGCATAGCACTTTTACCGAGGTTCAAGGTACTAGATGTTGAGCCGTCGCGGTCCATCAAGGATGGCAACGCAAGGGAGAAAGGGCTTCAAAGAAGCCACGACCAAAGGTGAACCCCATCCAGCGCTAAAGCCGTGCTTGGTGGTAAATGTAAGAAATTCCGAGCCTGCCGCGTGAGCGGTAATGAAATTCACATTAATTGCCATGCGAAAAAATTCACCTGGACCATTGCCATACGAATTAGGGTTCCTGGGTAGCGTAGTGATCTGCGCAGTGGCCCGGAAAAGGTCTGTGGTTCGATTCCCAGTCCTGGGGATTTTTTTTCGCATGACAATTAATGTGAATTTTACGAGATTTTATTTAAATTTGTTGAGCGCAGGCCTTACCTCAATTGGACCGTTGTTCACACCCTACAGTGACATATTTTTCATTCGTTTTCCAGTACTTACTTCACTGCAGTGTGAAGATCACTTCGAGTACTCTGTCAGTCAGAATGAACGTTAATCCGTGAAACCCTTTGGAAAATTTCATTTGGAACAGGCTGGTACCCACGCCAGGTTTCTCTCCAAACTTTTGCACTATTCCTGAAAATTATATTTCTACCCATTACCCTAACTATTAGCAATAGTGTCGTCATTGTCATTGGAGTTACGATAGGCTTTAGTGGCTATGCCTAACGATGAGACATTTAGCAGACACCGTTGCTTCGCCTTTCGGAGGAAATCTAAGAATAACATTAGACCCTCTATACCTTCGTCTTGGTCAATGCTCCTTAGAAGTTCAGCTGACCTTCCAAAAATGCCCGTACGACCGTTTGCCGTTATTAACGGATAATACATCTTACCCAATCACCTCAAATTCCTTATTGTACATCTCCATACAAGTTAACCCTACACATTTCACATTCAAATATTCCCTTTACATAGTTTTCATATGCATGTAGTACTCCTTCATTACAAAAAAAGGGTCAAACGGCCAGGAATTTTAACATTAGAAGTAAAGAACATTCGAGTGCTTTTACACATAGCAACGACGACAAGAGCAACTTCGTGAAGCATCTTTTAGAATGTGACCATCGTAGTGATCTTACTGTTGACATTTTACATAGTTCTAATGACAGACGGGAGTTGAATTCTCTTGAGCATCTTGGAATATTAAAAGCATTGAATGACCCGAAGGTTTCGGTTATAAATGAATATTTCTACCCGGCCTCCTCGCCTATCCTCGGCACAGTCGCTGCCTACGCTCCCTCCCCCATTCTACCCAAGGTCTACCACTAGCCCTGCAAAGCACTGCTTATCTCTCCACCCACCACAACAATACACTCCGAATCTACCTCCTAATTACCCTCTTCTCATCAACACGCCCCCCCCCTTCCAGTCCAGTTTGTGGTATATATACAGGGGTCTCACCCTGTGACTTCACCTGATGATGGTGCTTAGCGCCGAAACCTGGGTCGTGAGTTTGCAATTTTATTGTGGTTTTTAAAAGTTCGTAATAAATGTACTATTTACAAAAAAAAGACCTTGGCTATCGTTCGTCTCTCCTCGAGAAACTATAACTAACGAAACATCATGGGGCGGTTTTTCACATCATCGTATTCGTGAAAGAGTAAAATTACACGGATTTATTGATCAAAACTCGATGCCATTCGAATAAAAATGAGAGGAAGAGAACACAAGGTGCATGCTTCCGTGTGGATTTGGCGTGGAATTTGGAATACAAAGGATTCCTTGTGGGAGTCTGTTTAACCGCGTGTGTTCCTTTGTTTGCGAAGACATCGATCTACAATCTCCCAACCCTCATCCCCAGTTTAATTCTTTCAGAAGATGAAAGGCGAGAGAAAAAATAAAGAAAATATTGAAATCGATGTCTTTTCAGTTTCGAGTTTCCAAGGGCGTCCTTGCCCTTATCATTTTTTTTCTCTAACCCACTTCTTTTGTCATATTGTGCTGAAGACCTTGATTGAGAATGAGATTTATCGAATGTTTCTTAATCCTGACTATCCCATATCCTAACGCCCTTGTCCCCATTCGCCCTGGCTCGTCCCTGTGTCGAAGAGAGGGGCCTTATACCAATTTTTGTCATGCGAGGCAAGTTATTTTCTGCTGCTAGATTTTCAATGCCGGAACTTCCAAGGAAGTGTAATTTTGAGGTCATCGAAAAACTCTTCTTGTCCTTTCCTCATAAATCATTATTTCTTTCAGCTTCATTTAAATTTTCTCTGAAATCGCCCTCCTTATCATTTGGCCTATGAAAAATCAAGGAAGTATGGCTCATGAAATAATATCGAATAGGAAAGAAATTTTAGGCTAATGGCTACTGATAATTTTCTCATATGCAGCAAGAAGATATGCTGAAAATTAAGTTTTTACGAAAAGATTCAGGAAAAACCTGATTATATTAGGAAAATAAAGTTCATGTTTCATTCATTCAGTTTCTTCAGACATCCTATTTGCTATGACAATATTTAAGGCATACACGTAAAGATAAATTTTGTATACTTCTTTGCTTGAAATCAAATTACATTGCGCAAGTAGTGAGATTCAAGCAGAAATCGGAGCACTCGATCTTATTTTATTTTACCTATACATAGTTTATATTTACTGATTTGATTGCCATGGTTTCTCTTTTTTAATTCTCGGGTGAATGCCAGTGAAATCTGGAACGCTACTGCTAACCCGAATCAGCAGTTGGAAACAGCAGATAATTTTAGCAGCTGTTATCCTTGCGGAGTCATGGATTAATTGCTAGTTCTTAAAAGTAATGGTAGAATAGGCCTAATTAGCAGACGATATCAAACCTATTAGTATGCTTCTCTGGTTAACTTCGAGAAAACTCGAAGATATACCGCAGGAATTTAAAATTGTATATTTTTCGTTAAAGCAGTTTTAAATAATTCCTATAGTCACATAAAATTCAATTTTCAGGAAATATGATATTAAAAAAATGGGTAAAACGTGGAAAAATTAGTTTTAGAGAATTGGCCATTTTTGGCACGTACTCTTAAACCCGCGTCGCTGTGCCGTATAGTAGTATATGTGTAGCGAGGATTTATTTCTCCACTCGCCATATGATTATCATACTTACTCCTGGTGGTATTAAGGCTATTGATACCTACTTCAGATATACTTATAAACCCAAACGACGTAGAAATAAATTACCCTAGAAATACTGACCGTTAACCGTTTGTGACATCAATGTAAACGGATATAAATTACGAACATGTTGTAAATCTTTTTTACCTTCCTATTTTATTTTTTCCGGTTTCTTCTTTGGCTTTAAGGTAGAACCTCTACTACAATTTCCTCCGAAAACATGCCTTGATATTTTGATATATTGTAGAGAAATCATTCCTTCGTCAATCTATGGAAAAATATTTGGGGGTCATCGGACAATTTACGCTTATTACAGGATTTGAAAATCGTCATTTTCAGCCTCATATTACATTGCTCTTATGGAAGAATGGTGACGTCCCTCCCTTAAAAATTTTATTTCTCGAAATTTCTCCCGACAACACCATCTCAAAAACTAGTATATTGTGGCTGAATAATAAACGAATAATATGTATTTTTTTCAGGTTGCCTCATCAGCCATTTAAGGCTAATATTTATGATTGAAAAACGATGAAAAGTCTAACTTCCGTTCCTTAGCCACCATAGTGACAGAAGTCTGGCAACGATGTTAGGGGAGTAATGAAAACAAACTAGCCCAGTACCTCTGTCATTTATTCCTTACGTCACGATTGCAGACGATTTATGCTATGAAGTGTGTCTTTGATTAGTACCATTTGTACTGTACTCCCTGTTAGTACTGGTTACTTGACGAATACCTGAGTGCAGGGGCGCAGCTAGGAATTAAGGCTAGGGGGGGTTTTAGGCGCAACTAATACTGGGGGGTATGGAATACCCTCCAGGATAAGCGGGAGGTGCGGGGGCCCTCCCAAAAGCAAAATTATAGTATACTATTAAATTACTTCAGGTAATATTTATTTAAGATCACATAATTTTTGTTTTGAAATAAATGAAACAGTTTTTAAAAATCACTTAAATTTTTATTCATAAAAATTACAAAGCAATGTTAATTCTGCGTGAATTTTTGGATAGCTCGTAAAGTAGTTCGTCCTCTGTTACTAGAATTCTCTGATGGGTAAAGGCTTAAGCAAGTCCATTTAGGCGTTCTTCTGATGTTTTATTTCTCAAATACCTCTTCAGCAAATTTAGGGACGAAAATGACCTCTCTGCAGTACATGTAGTTACTGGTATTGTTGCCAAAATAGCAAGAAGTGAGTGGACCGTGAGAGGGAGACCAGCATTGCAGTGTTGCAAAGCCTGTACTGCATTTTTTGGCTTCTTTTCCTTTAAAAATTTTTGCCATATTATGATCTCCCCATTTATTCCTGAGGTTTCCAGGTCATAAAAGTCGGCCACCTTTTTAATATCTTCTGAAATGTCACTTGCTTGATTGGATTATAATAATGTCTGGAAACTAGTCAGTATTTCTCTGTGCTGTTCAAACTTTTGCCCAAATGCCTCAACCGTGTTGATAATAAATGAGATGAACAGTGATCTCCTAAAATATCCTTCAACCGAGTTAGCTGGAAAATTGTCCCTCATTGTCTGCCGCCTTGTCGTCCTTGGTTTCGCAACAGGTATCTGGAGATCTGCACATAACTCACTTGCTTTCCTAAAAATAGACTCAAAAGTTTGAACTTCCTCTTTTCTAGCCTCATCTAACTTCTTTTTCACTGTCATAGCAGACTTAATGGCAGCCGAAAGATCAAGATTTTCTTTCTGTAAATACACACTTGAAGGCAATGTCAGTGAAAACAAACTCAATAACAAAGAGGCTGATCAAAAAGTCACATTTTTCTATTGCACACTGAAGAAGCTGAGCTTCGGTAGCTGTTTTTTTATCAGTCCAGGTTTTGATTTCATCCAGCGCTATCAGCATAGGGTGGATTAACTCCACAAAAGATTGAACAGAATCATGACGTTCAACCCATCGAGTTGGACACATTCTTTTCAGCTTTTCTTTCTTTCTTAGGTCATTTTCCATTGTTTCAATTTTTTGTCGATATAACTTCTTGCCTTTTTGGTGTGTTAAAAAAGTTGTAAGCATTCTCAATTGTACCCATGCAGTTTCGCACTCCTTGAACAAAGCAACCTTCTGAAATTCAAAGATTTAAGCAGTGAAAACTACAATGAACATAAAGGGTTTTCGGGTACTTTTCCTTTATTATAGCTTGGACTCCCATTCATATGACCATTCATAGCCCCTGCGCCATCGTAACCTTGACCTACCATAAATTGAGATTTAGATCATTTATAGTTTTGCATATTACATCTGCCAGACCTTTTCCAGTCATGTCTGTGATAGGAATGAATTGTAAAAATTCTTCATGAACTTTTTCATTTTCAACAAATCTAACATAGAATGTCATTTGAGCTATAGTTCCTACATCTGTTGTTTCATCAACAAGAACAGAAAACCACTGAGCATCCTTGAATCTCTCCACTAGCTTTGTCAAAATAATTGTGTTCATGGATGAGATTATCTCGTTCTGTATTTTCCAGCTTGTGTAAGTTGCATTTGCTCCTGCATTCTTCAAGTGATTTTGCAAGACAGAGTCACCAGATTGAACCCTGAATCTCAATAAGGACTTAAAATTTCCCTCTCCTCTTTCACCTGGTTCATTGAAATAAACAGGCCCAGAGTCACTGTGTCCACGAAATGATAACCCTCTTCTTGCAAGAAATATTGCTGTAGATGTAATTGGATTTAATTGATCTCTGTTCTTTTTTACCTGTGCAGCATGACCTATATCTAACACCTTGTCAATGCTTGGCACGGTTTCGTTGTTTGTAGCTATATATGTGCCTGCTTTTTAAGGCAATCAGTATGATATTTTGCCAGTATGGTATATATAGAAGATTGAGTTTACCTGCACACGCTAATGTTGAAGCTTCCTTTGATGCATCCGCACTCTGGCTGAAGAGTCTCCTAATATCCATTTGTGAAGCAGCCAGCACAGTTGAGATGTGATATGTAACGATCGAATACACAGAACTATTCCACTGAGAGCTACAAATGAATAATAAAAAATATAAGACCACCACGACAGCAGACTCGTTCGTTCACAGTACATAGTTTGAATCACCACCTTGACGCATGCACGACTATGCGCTGCGCTGCAGTGTTGCTAATCCGAAAGAAAATTTTACGACTGCAGGCTACGCACCCGCCACCCTCTCGACCTACAAACTGTCCAACTCGGTTCTGTGAATAGTTTGATGTTTTGTTTGTGAGTCATCCGTCCCCCTAATATTAATTACAAAATTTGCCACGTTAAAATATTTTTATTAAAAAAATTTCTCTGGGCTCTGGGGGGGGTTTTATCCCCCAAACCCCCCCCCTCGCTGCGCCACTGCCTGAGTGAGCTAAAATATTTTACACTTAGCAGTCGTCATACACGAAATATCATAGATCCCTGAAAATAATAGGTATAACACTGTTTACACGATAAAGTCGCTTCTTTATTGCTACTCACGATGGTCTATTAGTTCTTTAAAAGAATATTTCCAATATTTTAATGTATATTTCGTAGTATAAAGTCATCGTTTTCCCCTAGCACTAAATAATACTTTGTTTTGAATACGAATTTATTTTCACCCGATAATATATTTCTCACCAAATAAGTAAAATTGAAAATATAAGTCAATAATATGGTTGTAGGAATTTTAAACTAGACTCGATGCATACTGTTAATAGGCACTAATATGTTTGGTAATACAATTTCCCAAACCTGCTCACTGATCAACTATGCAAGCATTCTCCAAGAGAATAAAATAGTTTCTCAAGGGAAAACTGATGAAAATGAAGTTCTGAGTTCTGATGAAATCTTAATGCCAGTTCCTCCAAAAGAGAGTTGCTTAGCCGTATATCTGTTTCGCGAGATCCCAATCATCATGGCAGATTATTGGCAGTTAACTTAGCTGTAAGTTCATAACCCTTACAATTTTCTGATACGGGTCCAACCATGTAAACACTTATCAAATATGAACAATATTGTATATACCCATGAAGCCCGAACTAGTAGTATCAGTATACCTTTTACCAACCCCGTAGCCAGGGCAAAAATTGAGGAAGAATTTACTGATTGGAATCTAAAGACTATGTCCTCCAGAAAAACAATGTTTTTTACAGTACCAAAATAGTAATTTATCTTTACTGCCTTTTTATTAACTGTCATACACAACAAATAATCTCACCTCTATGCTACTTCCTTCTTCAATTTTTCATACATTTACTCTCTAAATGAAAATTTGGAGGGAGTTCACAACCCCCTCCCCTTCCACTCACTACAGCCTTGCCTTTATCCATGTAAACGGTAACGTTCCACCCACCATACTGTAAACAGCAATAGGATGTGTAGAAAATTCTTTCCTCTTTTTATTAATAGTACCTATTTTTTTCATTTCTTGGCTAAAATAATATAAGACTAAGGTGATAATAATTTTAAAGCTGCCATTAAGAAATGTTAGTTTTCAAATTAATATCGAAATACTACTTTTTCCTCTTCTGGGCTGGCTTGAGATTTCGAAGTCAATACAGTATTTACAACGCCGTTCACTCTACATTTAATACCCCAATTACATTCCAGTCCGATGAGAATTTCTTCTGTTATATCATTTAGCGTTAAAACTGAATTACACGCAGTAAAAATAATCAGCTTAGCCAAAACATTTATTTCTACGATTCAGCATCCAACAATAAATGCACTCAAAGAGTTGATTTGAAAAATACTTTCATCAGTACTCTGTTCCTTTAGATTTTACAAACAATTAGTCTAAGTATATTAAGACATAAAGTTGCCTTTAAAACGAACTTATGAAGCCATAACTCTAGCCCTCAAATGGAATTGGCGATTCAAAAAGGCAAATTGCACTCCCCAAGAGAGCTCAGTTATAAAAATTATCGGACTTTTATGTAATAGAGCAAGTGTAATTTGTAACTACAATACAAAATACCGTATTGTAAAACTGAAGATAAATGCTTGAAAACTAATAGCAGAAGGCAACGGATCTCAATGAGGTAGCGCAGGCAAACGTTGGTGTCCAACTGGTGTGAAAAATTGGTTTCTATGTCAATATTTACACGTTCTTTACGGTGTTGTCCATTTCGTCGTCAGAAAATATGTCTAATAAACTTGTTGTAATTAAGTTTCTAAGAAAAGATCAAAAGCAAATTTTAGGTCTGTTATTTTATTTCATATCTTAATTTATTATTATGAAATTTTATTGTTGCTCCTTATAAAGTTTTTTAAGTGCTTCTGACACATGACGTCAATATAAAAGCCTTTCTTCATATCACCAAATTACTTCAATTGGAAGAGAAGTCATGTTTCGTATAGCCATGTTGAATAGTTGAAAATCGTTTTTAATTATTATTAACAACATTTTAAGCAATTTTACGTTGTTCCGACATGCTATATTCGTCTTATGAAAGTAGTGCTTCGAAGCGCTGGTTCTACCTTAACCGAAGTAATATATGACAACTTATCAGTTCGTCATTATATATGCTCGCATTGCATTTATTGGTGTTAAGTTTGGTATCATGACTTCGTTTTTTTCTACACAGGTCATAAATACTCTGTAAGTAGTGTTCTGATTGTGCTAAACATGCCTAAAGACGTAACTATAGATATAATTTCATCGATAAATGTGCTTAGCTATACTTGTTTTGCTACATGATAATCATAATGCAGGCCAAAAGACTGTCCTTACTAGACTAATCGGAAAAAAAATTATTCCTCCCGAACTTTACTGAAGTATTGTAACTTTCAGGATCGATTTTTGCGATAACATCGGGAAGGTGAGTGAACAAGCTTATATTTGAACGAAGAATGTATGGCTACCGAAGGGGTGAATCAACTGCAACTCCAACAAATCCAACTGAGGGCTACTCCAGCTGCATGGATTACAATTCGAAAGCTATTAGTCCTGCATTTGTTGCTGAAGTTCTCTCCATTCATTGCCTAAGTAGAGGAGGAGGTTTCAGATGTACGTGCTAATGAAGTTTTCCCTACTTAAAGGGACTAATTTTGGCTCCCTTTTCATGGATAACCTGGCAGTATATCGTCCTTGCGAGAGTTGTGAGATATAAATGAAAATATATTCTGCAAATTAATTATGCTCTTAATTTCGCGATGCTGGACGATAGCCATGATAAATTTTGTAAACTTATTTTTTTATGTATACCTACTTTATATGTCCTATAAGTAATTCTTAATTAGTATTCCATTGTTATTGAGGGAATTCCACGCGAAATAGAGGTCAAAAAGGTTGATTTTTCCCTCGAGGGGAGAACTCAGTTGGATGCGGTTTTCCATTGACGGGGTTATTATCTCTCCAGAGAGAGCCGGACGGGAGGAATTTGCAGCCCGGGGCTAAATCACCATTCGGGCCGTTTAATATTGGAAGGCTTGGTTCAATCAGTGCCGCAGGGAGCAATTACCAACCAAGGGTTTGAAACACAGATTTAAATACGATAAATGGCTCACCGGACGGATTATAAACCTGGCACGAGAGGAAATTGATACACTCGGCTGTTATTTATAACCCAATCCTGGAACAGTAGTCCTTAAATCAATTTTTATTCCTCGTTCTGCCCTTCATAATTGCGTTTTCACCCATTTACCTGAATGTAATCTCTGGCTCAGAGCGACACGGTAATTCAATATATCGTTCCTTGTAAAGGGAAGGTTAATTAATAAAAAGGAAATAATGTTAAGGAAGCTTAGAGCAAGGAAGGAACATATAACGTATATAACAGAAGAAGGAATCATAAAGGAAGAAAGGGAGAAGGTATTTCAATTAAAGCAGGGATAGTTTTAGAGATATCCTGGATGGGAGTAGCGAATCGGTACGTAGAAATAAATATACATTTTTAGATAGTGTATTTCGAGTTGGGGATACTGATTCCAGTACGTATTTTTCCGACGATTAATCTCTTTAAATTAATCAATTTGGTTTGTCCTGCTGATGTTGTGTGGTGATAGAAATGTCTTTAGGGTCACCCTCAAGTTTATGTCTTTTTCAATTTCTCAAGCAACCTAAAAATTGCAAACAACCTGGTAGTCTCCAGGAGTTACCAAACAAATCCTTCCAATAGCAAAGTTGCTTTTTATGTACGCTCATAGGAGTTTGTCA
The DNA here is from genome assembly GCA_933228895.1 of Platycnemis pennipes. Lineage (NCBI taxonomy): Eukaryota > Metazoa > Arthropoda > Insecta > Odonata > Platycnemididae > Platycnemis > Platycnemis pennipes. Next base: position 111,739,127 of record OW121855.1, on the reverse strand, counting down.
CACGATGATATGATATGAAAATATGATTCCTCAAAGATATGTGTGACAAATACATAGCAGATAATAACTTTACTTCTACAGTTATATCCACTCATCCAACGTTATAATAATCACTTTTTTTTCTTCTTTTCCTTCGGAAATGCATTAAGGCACATTTCATAGTTTTAGTTCTAGCCACCAGTCTTAGCACCAAGAAATGTTACAATTAATATGGGACGTGAGAGACAAATAGTACCTATGTTTTTTTACACTTATTTCTCGGCATTTAACAACAGCATCATCAACGAATAATCATAGCAATTTTAAGGATTGCAAAGTTTTCGTGAAGACATATAACGCAGCGACTATCTGGTATGCGGAATGGTAGAAATTCTGTGGAGAAAAATGTATGCACTTTGATCGATTCAGTAACGAATTCACCAAATTTGTGCTAGTTTCTTCATCCAGTTAAGCTACCAAGGTGCCTTGTTCATGGAGTTTTCTATATTTTTAAAGAAAACATATGTTTGGACAACTTGACCGCAAGGGTCAAGCGCAAGGCCATGGCTGATTTGTGGCAAAGTATAGTATGACATTTCGTCTAAAACCTTGTTCCTTTAAAAGTCTCCGAAATTCCCCATTGAGGAAGTACGAGTTGTATCTTAACTGGATATAGCAGCTGCAGCGGGTTTTTGGTTAGGTTTTGGAAACCCAACGCACGAACAAATTTTTTCGTAGATATTCTGCTTCCAAATAATCATAAGTAAGTTACTGAAATTGTTGTCAGCAAGATCGTTGGTGTAGATGTGAAATAAAACTCCAAAAACCTTGCTTTTTCGTATTAATTAACAATAGTTTATTTTCAAATGTGTCTTTCAACAAAGGAATTCAATGAAGGGTATTATTTTTTCCCTTGGAGTGCACACTGAAACATTATGTGTTGACGTATTCCATAAACATTATTCTGCTTCCCCACTTCAACTTTTACAGCAAATGCATCTTAATAGTATACGTTATAATAATTTGAATGTCAACACGTTTTATTACCAAACCATGTCTGGCAGTGATATCCTTTTTTTATTATTCTTCTGCTTCCCCACTTCAACTTTTACAGCAAATGCATCTTAATAGTATACATTATAATAATTTAAATGTCAACACGTTTTATCACCAAACCATGTCTGGCAATGATATCCTTTTTTATTTTGAGCTTGCGGTGGTTGGAGATATCAGAAGCCTTTCCGAGAAAACGCATAGATTACAAATTTGATGGAGAAATCTCTTGCGTGGAGGAAGCAATCTCCTAGAACGTATCGTATTCCTTCCCCAAATTTGTGACCTTAACGTTCCGTAAGGCATCAGACTTATGAATTCCAATTTTTTCACTCGGAAATTCCACTCCCCCGCCTCCAAACCGATTTCCTTATCTTGTTCATAATCCTTCATCAAATCCCCTTCAGCTTCCTGGATGGATCTCCATGACCTCTCCTCTCTTTCTCAAATAGATCACATTTCCATATCGATCAACGGCTTCAATTTCAGGCCCTCCATGCTAGGCCCGCGGCAGGCCCGAATTCCCAATCGCAAAGAACCAAGCCATTTCACCCACCCCCCTACTCAACACTCCCCTTTCTACCTAATATCCCCTCTCACACAAAATATTTATGCACCCGCCTGCTACGTCATTACTTTACTCGTAGCATCTCTTTCCGCTCATCCGATCAACTATGGAACTTAAAGAAAAAATAGCGCAAAATTTACTGCTTAACGTAAAACTATCCTAATGGGTCGTTAGTGCAAAACAGCCAGAGTCCTCTACGTAGCGACAGCCTAACTACAAGGCCCCTTTGTAGTTAATCAGCCGTTATGCAGATGACTCTAAAAATAGCGTGAACTACGTCATCTATCAAGCATTTAAGAAGTAATGGCTAATGTTAAGCGTTTAGCATATCCTTCATTATCCACTGTCGGAATTGTTCTAGTAATCTTTTGTCGTTTATGCAGAAAAACAGTCGCTCCGTCTAGAGGAATAGGGAGTTGACTGAACATTTTTCATCCCTGATGATTTGTTTGCATAACGCACGGGAAATATAAACAATATACTGAATAAAAGTGCTGAAACAAACGACTGCGATACTGCGCTCTTACGCTAATGTAATGTTAATTCAAATTCGACTTATCCTTGCGTTATTTTTTCTGCAACTTTACACAGGATTCGCACTGATTCTTTCTATGAAGGCCGCCATTACCGGTAGGGGTCTCAAATTTATGAGTATGCTAGATGTGGATCTAGAATGGTGTACGGAAACGGTAATTTCACGCTATTTTTTTCCGTTAGCCGGCATCTACTCAAGTTTGAAGAAATGCAGGGGACGGAGTTTAAATGTGGTAATAATTGGTTTCTTATTCAGTGTGTGGCCAGTTCTAATACTTGCAATGTAAGTGTTTCAATCAATTTTCATCCGGGCCCATAGCTAAGTGAATTGTAGGGTGCTCAGACAGTTTATTACTTTTGCATTTTTCTCTTGGTGCATTTTGTCTCGAGCGGTTAATATCTACATTTTACCTAGCAAGATGCCGCAAGTAGTGTGGCAGGGGGTGTTATGCCACCAGACGCGAATTTGAATTCTACCTTAAAAAAGGTGTTAGAGTTAAAAATGAAGAATGGTGTAAGTTGAGTACAGCTGAAAAAACTTTGTTAATTAATGTTTTACACGGAATCTATACTTTAATCAAAGTAATTATACTTTGTCCTTATTGAGGGTGCGTATTGATCGTGGGAAATGGATTTTTCTAAACGCTCGCAAAAAGAGTTGATAACTCTTAATTTGTCACTTCTTACCATCCTGCTGGTGTGGTGTGAAGATTATTTCTGCAGAGTCAAATTCTAATTCATGATATATGTGCCTCTGTGTAACTTTAATGTTGCCAACTATCTTTCAGTCTCAATGATTTCCCTACTAAGCTCTTAAAATATCCGAGTGATACTTATCCACAGAAGTTACTTTTACAAAATTCCTTGGTGTACCCTGTGTCTTATTGAGTTCCAGTCTTGAATATTTATTCATTGGATTCAAAATGCGTGATTTATGCTCTAGGTGAGGCCTTAGTTGTAGAGATGTAGAAATTACCGTAATTTTCAATTGAGGTAAATTACCGTGGTAAATTGAGGTAATTTTCGAAAGTTACCGTAATTTTCCGGTAACTTTAAGTTTTGAGCTGAAAATCCTTATCAGAGGACTCAAAACGAAATCAAATAACATTGAGTTATAAATGCCGGAGCTTATATCAAACATATCACGACGTTTATCTATTATTACTCATTAAAAACATTATAACGAAGTTGGCAGCAACACGCAATTTGCCTCTCTTTTGTCACCCCATGAGAAATTTTCGTCCCAAAGACATACTTCGCTCTTCGCATTTGCATTTGTTATTTTACTCTGAATTAATCACGGACACAATGTAAACGAAATCGTTTTAGCTACTTAATTTATAATATCACGCATTCCAATGGTATCAGTGAGGAAGAAGTTTACTGAAAAAGAACTTTCCTGAAAATTTCCGTTTATTACGGTAATTTTCAGGGGTGTTCGTAATTTACGAAAAATACCACGGTAATTTACGAATATTACCACGGTGATTTACGAATATTACCACGGTAATTTACTGAGTTGTCCATCTCTACTTAGGAGTGCGAAATGACCTCGCATTTTTACTCTTCAACTTGAGTACCTTCCCGAAATTCGCTTGATAAGTCCAAGTTTTGAGAGCTGTACCAAAATCATTCAGAATATGCATAATAAAATAGAATAATAATACTCCACAATTAATTTTTAATAATAACCGACCCTGGTTTAGCCAACTCAGTGCCATTTTCTAGGCCTAGAAAATGGCACTGAGTTGGCGAAACCCGGGTCGGTTACAATTAAAAATTGAGTGGTGTATTACTATTATATTTTATTATGAATGTCAGTAACTTCCACAAATTAACGCCTGAAATAACTTCTTACATTTAGGGTATTTTTCCCGTATTGACTTATTGACGACGGAAATTCTTTCTCCGCCCTTCCGCTGTTCCATGGAAAATCCTAGCCTCTTTCCGGATACCTTCATGCCCTAATGGTGTTAATGCCCACGACCATGAGTGACTTACTCCGATAAAGTACTGCGAATGTGAAAAGTTGGTTCTCCTCGCGCACTTGGCAGTCCCAATTACCTACATCTACATCTCTATTTTATCTATCAAGCCTCCTCAAGGACGTGTGGCATGGTTGGTAAATTACCATCTGTGAATTTCTGCCGAAGGCTTTCGCAACGATATGATTGTAGGTTTAGAGTTTCCGGGAAACGATATCTTTCGAATATTGGAATAACGCAGCAAAGAAAACTGGAAACGCAAAACCTAACACCATCTGTGAAGTTGATATGTATCTGAGAAAAACATATAAATCAAAAATAAAGAATGGTATATACTGGGTTTAAAAGAATAATAATTTCTTGGCAATGTAACCGTGCATTCCGCTTGGAAAAATACTTTATTGTAACGTCCAGTTTGAAATTTGAAATCTCATAATTTTAATTAAATTAAAAATGTATTTATAAAAGGTAGGTATATACGTACTTTTGTGAAATAAATGTGAGTATTTTGGCTGTCTCACCGCCATGGAGTATAACCCACTGCAGAAAAACTTTCAAAAATATAGAGGGGCGAGAAAAACCTGCTGAGAGACGTAAATTTGATTGAAGAAAAAACAAAAAATGACCGAGTATGTGTAAAAAATACCTGAAATGAAATTTTGAAGTGCTTTTCTTAGAGACGAAAAGCTTCTTTATATTTTAAAATAATACGAAAATGTGTCCAACACATTTTCGTCTTCTGGTCTTATACAGTGTGTAGTAATTGTCATCCTGTTGTGTTTGGAGAAGAATGCTATTTCGGGTTCTTCTTTGAGTAAGTTAATAATGTGGCATTTCGTAACATAGAGTCAAAATTATTGCACTCACGGCAAGCGGTAACTGTAAGTGATTTATTTCGATTTATTGTGTGGGTGAGTGTGGGGAAGAGAAGGAGAGCGAAGGATTCCTCCGATTCATAAAGGTCTCACGCAGGAGTGTAAGAGAGATTCGGGAATGTTTCAGGAGAGAGAGTACGTTTATCGGGTACTTACAAAACGTTATTCTCTAAATAATTCCAATTTATTCTGAAATACACGAAAACATATTAACTGAAAATATTATATTGATGGGAAAGCGCCGAAATTGTTACGCGCGCATTGTTACTGTTTGATAAAGAAGTCTGCCAAAACGGCGCAGACAACACTGTCTGCATTGTCTGCATTTTTATGCCAACTGATAGAAATCTAGGGAGGAAAGTTTGAGTCAATGCCCCAATGGTGGCATTACCATTAATGTAGCCGTAATAACCTGCTATTATTTCTGACCTCGTCTGTCATTTGCGAGGGAATATCAGATGACAGTATGCATGTGCTGAACGTAATACTGAGCAGTTTTATTTTATAATTAGGCAGAGTATTAAATTTTCGTTCAAATTACCAAAAAGTGCATTCAATGGGATTCATATTTTTACACTTATACCTATGCCTATCACTAGTAATGACATGTATATTATGTTTCACACAATACTGTACACAGGCAAAAACACTCCAGCCACCTAAAATATCATTGCTTGATGAAGCTAACATTCGAGGTTGCTATATTTGTGGGAAAGTGTGAATCGTAAAGGTGACGCAAAGTTTTATCAGAATAAGTTTTTTAGGTTTTACAATATAATACAGTGATTCGCATCATATATCTGCTAAGTGTAGTCCAGGCAAATGGGGCAAAAGAAGAATCAACTTTCAAAAGAAGAATCTACTTTCATCTGGAAATACAAGCATAGAAGTAAGGAAACAATTAATCGGGACGCACATCTGGAGCATGATTCTTTACGGCAGTGAGGCATGGACGATGACAGCTACGGAGAAGAAAAGGGTGGAAACATTCGAAATGAGGTGTTACAGAAGAATGATGAAGATAAAATGGATCGACCTAGTGAAGAAGTCTTAATAAGAGCGGGAGAAAAGTGAAGTCTGCTGAAAACTATAAGAAAAAGACGGGATAACCTAATCGGCCAAATCTTAAGACGCGATGGCCTGATGAAGACCATCTCCGAGGGAAAAGTGAACGGGATGAACGGCAAAGGAAGGCCTCGAGTGACATACATGAAACAGGTTGTGAAGGATGTCAAAGAGAGGAATTACGTTAATATGAAGAGGTTGGCCGATAGAAGAATCGAATGGAGGTCTGCGTCAAACCAATCCTAGGATTGTTGCCCGATGAAGATGATGATGAAGTAAAACTCTAAGACAAACGCATCATCCTTACCCAACGGGAATCCAAGCCCGTGATATGCCCACAGTTTCGGCTTTGGTCACCTGCAAATGGTCTTAGAACTTCCTAAAAAAACCTTTTTATCTTTACCAAATAAAATCCTCAAACGTAGTGCTCATGTCCCTGCAGATATAGTCCTAACATCACTACATGCTTAACTGCATCCGATATATCACTCTGTTACTAAGGCAACAAGGAAGTTAACTAAAGAAGTAGGAGCATAAAATTTAAAATATCAAAAAACAAATGTCCTTCTAATGAGTTATGGGAGGAATATGGAAATGGGAACACAGAGCCATTTAGGCTTCGTCGGAGCCTAGAAACAAAAGGGGCACTTTGAGGATAAGAGTGACTTACTCTGGAATGGAGTTTTTCTCTTGTTTCCTTCATATGCAATTTGTCATTCGGAGCATGAGCTGCAGCTCCGCCGTCAACGAATTTATGGCTCGGGGACCATATCCAAACTCTGGACTTTGCCGGAATACGCATGGCGGCATTAATTATGAGGCAGCCTATATTTAAGGCAAGCAGACAACCGTGCTGTAGTGGGAAATATTTTTCCTTTTCATTCCATGACATTTTTTGTGATAAATCAAGATGCAGAGACGCCTTTTGAAAATCATATGCGGTTTCATTCCAACGACCTAGTTTCTTACGATGTATTTTCTTAGGTCCCCACTTGACTGTCGTTGTCGTGTTATTATTGCGAAAAACACCTAATACTGGAATTTTAACTGTACCCCATTCAACGCAGAAATCAGGTTCTCATTTCGGTCTAAATGTACCAAGGTATCATGGTTTTAATACAAGCAATCAATATGGCTTCGGCCCCCTGGCCATACACGGGCCAAACTGACTATGGCCAGAATTAGGATAGATTGAATATGGGATAAATCTGGATGCCTATAATACTGCCGCACGTTAACCAATCCATATCCTAAATATATTTTACATGTGTTACACAGCACGTTTTTTCTACGAGTGTTTACTTACATATGCACACACACCCATTTTTTATTCACGGAAACATTTGCATAGGTCATAAATAGGTCATACAAATACTTTAAATAACAATACTGTTAACGAAATAAATTAAAGAGGCTTCACCGTGACTCCACGATTCAAATTCCCGTAACAGAGCTATGTTGTTAAATGAATAAATACCGATCCACAAAAACACCTATATGGAAAATCATCTATAGGGTGATAACGCATACACAATGATTTTATGAGTATGCTATTATATAGCGTGCTGTAGTGTATTCTATTTTTAACAAGCTCTTTTAACTCATTTTGATTTCGGAACATGACTGATGTGTTGTTTCCACGTTGAATTTACAAAATGAGAATACATGCTCAATCCAGCTAAAACGTATTCTAAAATAGGTTTAATATTTTATCACTTAGTTTTAAACTATTCCCTGGTGAATAAAACTCTGTTTCGAATTTCATTAATATTCATATTTTTAAAAATTGTTTGGCAACAATGACGCTGCTACCATTTGGAAGCATTGGTATTAATTGTACTATGTCAATAACCAAAGGAGTATTTAAAATGCATTAAAAATATAAGAAGAACCTTGGTAGGTATATTCCTAAATCAACTTAGTAAATAGACTTGTGATCACGTTCCGTCACAAGTACAGTTGTCAATGATAACAAAATACTGTAGCGCCATTTTCATGTAAAGAAGGCTTTTCTGCTTTTTAGCTATTAAATCATATTCAAAAATAGCAAATGACTAAATACGATAAAATGCAGGTTTTGCACTTTTTCAATAAAAACAATGGATTTTGTGTAATTTATTGCGTATGCCCAGACTTGAAAGGGTTTGCCCGATCCTTTATACAATTTACGTATGCGGCTTTTAAATATTGATTTCGTGCTGTTCATTCCTAAAGTTGTCTGTTATAGAAATATTCCATACTTGACTTTATAGAGTACTTATTACTTATTTACTTGGAATGAGGAAATATGATCTACGTCTACACAGAAACTGCGTTTAGAATATCAGTGTGCAGCTCATTATCAAAAACATCTGATGCATAAATCAAGACTTATGATAATTGGGATTATTTACGTTCGATAAAGCGTGCTCTTTTCTGCCAATATTCTTCTATTACCTTCTTTTTTTCAATGCTTAAACGAATATTGCAATTCACACACCCTTCTCATGTTTCATACGAAGTGACAGTTGATCACAAAAAGAACCACTCCTGCTCTGTTGGCAAGGAATGACACACTCAACGCATATAAACTGCAGTTGCTAAGGGCTGAGTAAACATTCCGGTGATTCTGGCCATATTTCGGCATCAATTCGGTCAGCCTCAACGTACTAATTGGCTGAACGGTACACATGATTGTGTCATACAAGGGGAAGGTTTTACATATAGCCTAAGAAATAACTGCTTTAGGTGACCCATAATAAAGGAAGAACATATAAGTATTTTCAGTCTCCATTGCGGAACTTTTATTATACACTCTAACAATATAACTGTACATTGATTAACAAAATTATAAAAACTGTACTACGGAGCTGCTATTATCCTACCACCAAGGATATTACGTTTTTCAGATCATCCTGCTCCTAATATTGAAGAAGTCAAATATTTTTTATTATTTTAAGAAAGTATCTATTAAAAATGAGTTAGATATGTTCCCTGTTAATTAAAAAAATCAATTCTAGTTCTCCGTAGTCTTCAAAGGCCGCTTTACACCATACAATTTTTTGTACAATTTCTTGTACAAACTCTTGTGTGAGGAAATTGTACCGTGTAAAGCGGCAAATTGTACGGACGCTTGTGCAATTGTCTGAATGACTAAACAGGAAATAGAACCTGTTCTGATTCCATTCAGACAAACATACAATTTCGTCCAGTTTATGCAAGCGTTTGTACAAGAAATTCGAGACTCCAGACGCTCCAGACAAGAGAAGCGCCAACTAGCGGCGTACTTTTGAAGCTCTCAGTGAGGGATACCGAGTTGATGAAGGGTGATAAAATAGGTTGTGAATTCGTAGGCGTGGTGCACTATTTAGATATATAATCAGTTTGATTAATTTTTACAATGACTGAAAATTCGTAAACATAAGTAATATAGTGTATTTATAGGTTAATTTATATTTTTAAAGTTGGTATAGGTTTTTACCCATTTCAGTTGAATAAGTTAGGTATAATCCGAATAGATTAGATAAGTTATTTCTTCTTCCATAATTATTTTACTGTCTCCGTTTATCTGATAATCTTAGCAAATTAATGTATTAACTATTATTTATTACTTTTAATCTCTAAATATATTTAATTTGGCGTATAAATAATATTTGTTATCGCCTATATGTTTCAAAGATAGGTGAATATTAGTAAGGGTGACACGAAGAGCTAGTTATTTTGCTCCAAGCATTTTCTCCGCAGCGACAATATACTCCCAGGTAATTAGATAATTTGACTTAATGTTATTTAATTTTCTTCATGCACGATGCATAATTTAGCCTTTTTATCCTTAATATTATGCAAAAGCGTGAAAAGAAATAAAACTGGCGTATTGCTATCCAAATTAAGACGCACTAGCAAAGATGCGTCGCCTGAATAAAATTGCAGTGCCTTTCTTGAATTTACCCAGAGCGTCTACAAATGATCGTTGAAGATACAGCAAGATGAGATTAAACTCCATTAGTGGAAGAAATTTACGGCTGCCCGAATGGGTAGGGTTTGAAAGGTTATATTTAAGCAACATGAGCCGTTTGGTACATTTTTCTTGGACGTTGATAGTGTTGACGAAGATCAGTCAGCATTGCCAAATACTGTTTTGTTACATCAATACAAATAACTTTATAAGCAATATATAATAATATTAAATACTAAATACTATACATATGACCTTTAATGCTTCAACCGAGAAATTTTGTAAGTAAATAGGAGAATAGGATTTAGAATTGAAGTTGACGGTATCAACGCTTGATTTTGTGGATTTCCTTCATGAAGAGGGGATAGAAAACTATGAAATTCCACAGAATACATTTATTGTGAACTCAACTGCATGATTATGATGTGAGGCATCACATTACATTCAGTAACAGATATTGTGTAGAGTTGGGGGCGGGGAAGGGAAGCTTAGAGTGAATAGATGGGATTTTGGTAATTTTAGGCATACATTGTCTAAATTGAATGTCTGAATACATTGGATTGAAGAGAGGTAGTGTATAGTATGTTTTGGGTTTTCTTTGATGATGACGTTGGATTTACCACTTCTTATGCTGGCAACGATCTAAGTTTGATGACTCCATTAGCATATCTCCTAACCTCAGCTTTATTCTCTAAATAAGATCTAATTCATTCCAATGGCATGCTACTTTGTCCCAATGAAGAGGTAGTCGAAGAAATGGAGGAGGACCAGCAAATCATTGAAGGAACTGGGATCGCAGATACAAATTGTAATCAAGGCAGAAGAGCCTCCTCTAAAGCTAGCTCCATCTAGCTCCTTTAAAGCCTCTAGAATTCCCACAGAGAAAGAGGACGCCTTGGGAGCGCAACTGGTAGAGCACCTGGCCGAAATCAGGGGGTCCGGGTTCGAGTCCCGGTCAAGGTGAATGATTTTTTTCTCTGTGGAATATCTTGCATTAAGGCAGAAGAGGTTCTTTAGGATCTACTTCTCCCTCTGTGGAGAAGGTAGCATAGCATTACAAGCGACACCAGAATTGATCGAGAAGAGAAAAGAAGAGATTTTAGGTATCAGCGAAAAAATTATTTTTCGGACATTACTGACTGCCATTAAACTCATACAAATTTTACTGGGTTCGACTCATTTGTCAAACTGGCTTGGTTTATCAATATTTTTTTTTTCCATTACGCAACCTGTGGGTCTTAGATCGTCATTATGTGGCAAGAAATAGATAATTATGACGATGGTTAAATTAACAAATTAGTTGAATTGGTCGTTTGCCCCTCCAGCAGAGCTTTTTAGAAGCACTGCTATGACACGTAAAAATATTGCTTCTGCCACCCTTCCCGTATTTCCACAAATTCTTTAAGACCACCGTAGTATGGCCTTCTAAGGAAGAAATTCTGTGCAATATGCCGAGATATTTTGGAAATTTTATGAAGGTCAGGTTAGTACTTGGTTACACGGAAGTCAAAACAGGTAAATTCAAATGCCGCATAATGTCACATTCTCTATATAAAGGTAAACAGTGAAATATCTAGATCACAGTATCAGGCGTCACATAGTGGAATTTAGACATATTGGATGAGTAAAAAACTTTAGCAATTTTCCACAATGTATTTTAAAATAATAAAATTACACAACACGTGTTTCGGCTTACTAAGCCATCATCAGGTGTACACTTGATGTGGCACACATAAGTGTACACCTGATGATGGCTTAGTAAGCCGAAACACGTGTTGTGTAATTTTATTATTTTAAAATACATTGTGGAAAATTGCTAAAGTTTTTTACTCATCCAAGTGAAATATCTGGTTGGTGTAATACCAGGGGGATGAATCAGTTATATTAGCAGATATGGAGGGTGAGTGTCTGATAGAAGAACTTTTGAGGAGAATAATTGAATAGGATTATTGGAGCCATTTATTGACGACATGGTGGTTGACAATTTTTTTATTCGTTATTTATGTGAGGAAAATGGAATAGGGGTTATCCATCCTCGATTTCTGAGAAAAATTACAGTTTTCAAAGGAACAGGGCAATCAAACATCAGATATAACAAAAGCTAGGGTGCATGTGGAGAGGGATATAGAATGACTACAAAAACTATCCTGGCTGAGAATAAATTTATTAAATAAAAGGTTAAGTAAAACATATATTATTTTCCTTTTTATCTACTCGTCTACTCTGTCTGTCATCCATCACTATAATGTCATAAGTTTTCTTTTCTGGTGAGGAGTCATATCCCTCAAACTTCCCCAACAACACTGAGCCTTATTATTCGTTCTTTACCATACTTAACTCCGTCAACATATTGCCATACTTGGATAAAATTATAAGAGCAGCAATATGAATGCAGGGCTAGGAAACACTTCGTAACCATAGGCATTATAGTTTTTTACAACATTTGATAGCATAATTCGTTACAAAAAAATTTTTTTTAAAGAAATCTAACATTTTCACAACCATTGCTAATATATAAGTTGGCAAACGGATTTTTTCTTGAGCAAGAATGAGAAAATCGGCAAAAGATGTTGAAATTATTGAAAGATGTAACGTATGTTTTCAGACCAAAACAAGATGCAACTATCACTAGTTGAAATAAAATTATCTTGCATGTTTAGTTCCTCAGTGCTTCCTTAGTGCTAACACTCACGAGAAGCATATGAAAATTCCTTTGGAAATCTTAACTCAGCTCAGAATAAGTACCTGCAAAAGTCTCGTCTTTTTTTCCCGTATTTTTCAGCATACATAGGTGTACTTCATTGGTATGTACGTCGATGACAGCTTTTCAAGTTCGGTTATGCCGTTGCTAGCAAAAAGATAGTTCCGATCATTTGCAATAGAATTCAGTCATTCGTTGAACAAAACTATGTAGTAGTTTTTGAGCTAAGTACAAAAGCGATTAATTACATTTTCTGGGGCAATTATACCATACTTGGCAACATAAAATGTAATATTTGTAGTAAGATAGGCAAATCAAACTACCCGTTTTGGAACTAAGGAGTAGTAGCCATATGTATGCACTTTCTCGATAAACCGGCTTTACAGGTGCCGCTAAAATGTTTGATGACAATTTCCTACCCGATCTCTACCCTCCCCTTCATCAGTAATGGCTCCTTTGGTAGTCCCCTCGTTTGCAACATGAAAGCTAGAAATTAACAATGACCATTTTCAAGACTCCGGGTTCTTTCGGCCATTACATGCCAAGAATTAAGAACATATTTATCTTATGTTAAACAACGGCTTTTTACGCCTTCTCTTAAATAACGCCCAATATTCTGGAAGCATAATAATTTGCTTTGAGAGCCATGGTCCTCACTTGTCCTTCAGTGCTCTGACTTGCACCACTGCCTACCACACATACGAATGAGAGGGCATACGTTTATCCTCAAAGTAAGGAACCCTATCCTTGCTCTGACCATGTATCCCTCCCTGAGAGGCCATATTGGAAAATGACTTCAGCGCTCACAGAGCCGCCATCGGTGGTTCAACGCCACCTAGAGTGACGTCATCAGCAGGAGGCCTTTCAGCCTTATGTACGGCAGGGCAAGATTCAACGGATGGATCAAATCTTTTCTAAGCGTTTCCATATCTGAAAGACTGAAACTGAATTCATGATGTAAATTAAGCAATAATTAATATCGCTAGTATAAACTCAGTGAAGCTGAGGATGAAAACGTAAAAAAGAATGACATAGGCATGGTGACCGACATATTTCATACTCTAATTGCCACTGAAACTCCTATGAGGCTAATCTTGCCAGCTTCCTGTTCTTTGATGGTTATGACCAAAGGACACTTGAATTTACCCTCTTTCTACAATAATTCCTCAGAAGAGTAGCTCCAAATCACACCTCCATACGCATTGATTGCTAGTCATTTCCATTTAAAGGTCCGCGACCCAAAAAAATAATGGAGTCCCTGCACACTCCTTTAAATCTACCCTCGACCAGATCTTATCACTCAGCCATCTACTCTACTCGGTAAACACAAGTTAAACATACTACACATTGCTTATAAAATGAATTCACCTAACCGAGAGTTCTCGGTAATTTTGTAGTCCTCCCTGGGGATTGAAGAAAGCCATTTCCTCTTTAAGTTCTCCTCTCAGAAAAACTTGAAAAGATGCTTTTTTGGATCACAGCACGTATTAACCACTGAATTCACTAACCAAGCACCAGCAACCAAAACATGGTTAACGAAGTAATCGATGAAGACCGAAAAAAGACTCGATCACAACACCACTCAACACCAGCACAAAATCTCGATAACATTGAACTGCTCACTACGTGGTCTTACAAAAGAAAGCTCTGGAATACGTAAGAATTACTTTTTACACACCTTTTAAACCGTTTAAAAACAGTCAACAGAGTTAATAATTTAATTTTTTGACAACTGAAAGTAAAATTTACTTACGAGACAGTAAAAATTGTTTTATTCATCTAGGAAAAAATCGCTGATTTTTCATTGCAATTATCCATTTTAAGCTTGTTCTGCTAAAATGCGTAATGATACACAATATACCTTATTCATACACAATCTTGGATACAGAACTTTAGAGCAGGGTAGCTTTCACCGACCCTTTTTCCGGCTTCGTCATATAAAAATCTAGCTAGTAATTTAATTTTTATTAGTATTACCGAAAAGCAGTACAAGCGTGAAACATGAAAAGTGTTGTCGGTAAAAGATATATGTTCAATTAGGTCGGGAACTTCATTTAGTTCTAAACGAGAAGCACTGCATAATATAACGCTACTGAGGTTTTCTTCATTCATAATGTTCTCGGCAGCCATTTATCCACGAATACAATGTGAATGACAAAGGTGGTAAGAAACTAAAAGAAATTTAGCGGTCAAGCTTACCCCAAGGTGATGAATACTGAGAAAATACTAACGCAAACATGAAGTAAACAGGTTAAGTTACACTAAACCCCAGCGGCATTGAGTAAACTCAATGGAATTTAACTTGCAACCTAGTATGCCAATGTAAAGAATAGTATAGTATGCTAATTACCTGTCTAATTTGTTTTCCGCCGTGTACTTCACCGTCTTAGTATCCCAAAACCACAAAGAAACATGTAAAATATTAATATTGCACAAAAAAAGGTCAATAAACGCTTCTACACACGATTAAAACAGCACGTTACACACTCCCAACAATGAGCATATAAATATCAACAATAAAAGTCTTATAAACACGCCGGTAAACAATTGAGCAACAACGGCCTTGCTAGGCCTCCTGGCCGTGACGTCACCGGACTTTCGGCATCCTGCGTCCCGGCGTAACCACCGAGAGTTAAGGCCTGCGCAAAGCATGAGGTTTACGGAGTGACGTCATTGTGAGTGGTGCTACAATATTCCATAGAGGGTCTACGGAATTGCTAGAGCCGATTGTTGTTGACTGTTGATTGACACTGGTAAACACAAAAGTCGCATCTGGAACGCTGGTTTTTGCAGTCTTTGTGCGCGCTTGATAAGTTGTTTTTCACTGTATTGGTGAATATTAAGTGGTGTTGTGTCATGCCTACATCCTGTTGTGTTCCACGGTGCCGCGGAAATTACAGGAACGGGTCTAAAGTGTCCGTTTTTAACATTCCAACGGAAGAGGACCTCCGAGCAAAATGGATACTCTCCATCAAAAGGGAGAAATTTGGGCCCTCCAAGAGAAGCAAGGTATGTGCTTGAGTTATTATCCCCAATAACGTATTATCATTTATGTTATTATTCCTATTTTTTGTATTAGTAACTAGAAATTGGCTTCATTATTCTGAAAATTCGCTGCGTATTGGTAGCAATACTTGAGTTCATAAGTGTTGATGCCGATTAAACTCTCCTGTTTATTCTATGCTTATTATAAACCGTAATTTGTCGCGGTAAAAAGTATGGCTATTTACGCGGTGGGATATTAAAGTCATGGGATACTTTCAGACAAGCTAATTAATTTAGTAACAAGGGTCTAAAAGGCATATGCCCACTAATATTATGCAATCAATGGCTACTATTGTCATTTTGAAATCTTCCGAATATTTTTTCTCCCTGAAGAAGCATTGCTATCATAACGCAGGTTAATTTTTTGGCTTAACCTTTTGAGTAAACTCAAAGCCAATTTGTTTACATCTACATCTACGCGATACCCTGCAAGCCATCGCGAGGGTGTGGCAGGGGTTATGTTTAGTGACGACGTTAGATATATTTTAAGGACCCCTGCATATTATGCTAGGTTTGATGAGATAAACAAGATTAGAGAGATAGAATGCCGTACCGATAGATTCAAAATGTAATTTTTCCCAAGTAGATTAGAGAACACAATAGGTAGCATAGCAAAGGGATAGGTAGGTGAAAAATTGTTGGAGTAGTCTGTAGTGCATGAAGAATGTTTAATCATTTAGTTTGCTGGGGAAAGGAAGAAAAATACCTATATTTTGCGAAAAATTTTCTGGCAAGTAACCAATTCGTCATTAAGTTGACAGTAACCATCTAGTTGCGCGTGGATCTTATACCTAGCATTTTTCCATGCAATAGTAGGTATCACTGTAGCTCTTAGTAGCATGTAAGTAGCGCACATTTGGTGAGCTTCACCCCCTGCCACGCACCCTCGCGGTGGCTCGCAGGGTATTAAGTAAATGTAGATTAGATCAAACGTAGGCATTCCATTTTAGATGAACAGACTGATTATGAAGTAATTTCCCGTGGAAAATAAAATACGCGTAGCTCACCTTCGCTGGCTTAAATTTTGAGTGGGATTGAGGATATCTCTTTGTAAATATGCTTGCTCACAAAAATACTTGTTCTCTAAATGCAATCAACAGTGTCTTTATAATTATGAAATGGTGAATTAAAATACATCTTTCTGCTGAAGACTGCCCACCCAAAAAGATAAGTCGACTCATGATCTCACGTGGAGAAAACATTCGCGAAATAATTGGTCGAGCAAATCGTAAATTGGGATTTGTTAAAAGGGTTCTAGGTTAGTGCGAATCGACGACGTTGCGATGTCACACACCTTTTAGATGGCTTGCGGACTATTATCTCCATTTTGATTTAGATAAGTTTTAGCAGTAAACCCTTGCGAACTATGTAGACTGTGTAAATTTCATGACCAAGAGTTGGAAGGAAACCATCTCTAGACTTTGAAGACTAGCCAAACATTTCACCCAGCTCTGATATTAGTTTGAATTTAATTCACTGAATTGAAAGAAAATAATATATATTCGCGTATCATAAATAGGGGGAATAATAAATAAATTGTATTGGTATTCTGTATTATTATTACTGAAACTTTCCTCTTTTAGGTCTGTGAAGATCATTTTGACCCACATGATATCTTGCGATTTGTGGAGGAATACGAAGAGAAGACAAGAAAAATACTGTGTTCTCCACTGAAATGGCCAAGGCTGAGATCAGGAACTGTCCCATCCCTGTTCCCGAACTGCCCAAAGTATGCACTTGTAGACATAGCGTCGTACTGCAATGAAGAGCTAGGTGTGTCCTACGTTATCCCTGGAAAATACTAGACGGACAACTTGGATCAATAGATACAGCTAAAATTCTGTTATGTGCAGCTACTAATATTTTTTAAATAATTATTGCAAAAAAGAATGATTTGGTGGCTGAGGAAAAGACAATGACGGCAAGATGTTTGAATATTTTTAAAAAATGTTGTGTATATTCTTGTCACATATTTGTTGTAATAAATTTATTTGCATTACAATGTTTCGAGTATCTCTTTTCTATCAACCTAGACCTTAAATAGCTTAAGTAGGAACATGATATCTGCTTGGCTGTTGGCTGAGATGTGCTTAAAACAGAGTAGGTGAGTGTGAAATTGAATATTTTGTTCCCCTTTACTAAAAGTATTTATGCCTTGGATTATGTAAGTTGCGTTTGTCAACTAAACTCAGCTAAGCATTGCGTAGATCAATTTTTTCTCATGTCTTTCATTTTTCCGGATCTATCTGCTGAACTCAAAGTTTTGGATTTCTTGTCTCTTTAGCTCTTTGTGAACTCTTTAAAATACTATCTTCAAAAGCCTCCAATTGCTGATTTTATTGTGAAGCCTAATTATTCCAAGTCATTTGGTTGTTCAGCAAGTAACGATTGATTTTTCGCATTTCCCATAACTTCCGTGGTATAACGTTGGTAGTTTCGTTTACCCTAGAATCAATTCTCCGTTGACTTTAATTTTAAGAGGCAATAAGCTTCCGAATTTCAAAGATAGACCTTTATCAATACCAGTACTAATGGCTTAAAGTTAACCATCGGTCATACGTACGGTTGTGTATAAGTAAAGTATACGTGCTGACAGAGCCGGGTGGAATTTTGCTTCGGTGGTTACGGCTGAACGTACGACCATAGCACCACTCAGGATGACGTCACGACTCATCGCTTCGGCCTTTACTCTCGGTGGTTACGGTCCCGGCCTGCATCTAGGTGGCGTTGGGTGATTTGAGTCTCAAATTGGAACTATAAGCTTCAAGTATCTAATTAGTTGTATTTTAAGAATAGGAGCGAAATAATTTTCTACTATTTATTTCAAAGATATCAGCAATTCCCAAGGCTCATATTCTGCTGTATAATTTTGTTATATATTAATGGAAATGTTCTCGAGATGGTCCAGTTTGGCCAAGCATTACCTTCAGTTGTGTCCTTGTTCTCGAAAAACTTGTAAGGAACAGGTTTATTAGCTTGATACCTGCTATTGTAAGGAGAAGTTTGTACTCTTCTAGGAATCTGAATGCGTAAAAGCAACCAATCAGAAATAAAACTTTAAAACAAGGATAGTCTCATAAGGAACAATTCCCACAAGTAGGCCATGCATTGGATCTGAGTGGTATGCTGTAGTAACATGAAAATAATTTAAACTACTTGTCAATGGACATGTAAGCCCGACTCCTTTACACTGTTTGACCTTTCCTGATTGAATAGTCAGTAGTTTTTCCTCACAGTACCCTTCAAATCGAGATATTCCATCTCTCATCCCCAATTAGATATTTTTTTTTATATCACAAAACCTACATGGTTGCGAACTTTCACCCCCCCCCCCCCCCCAAGGTACACACAATACCTGAAAACCCATTTGTTGAAAAATTATCTCTATAAACTTGAAATATGGTTTATTTTACAAACTTGTCCTATTTTGCAATTAAAATTGCTGCTGACCGCGCGTACCACCGCGAATCACCAATCCGTAGAACAACCTGCGTCTGATAGATAAAAAGTAAATAGGGCTAAATGCCATGCAAGGAACTTCGAGGCTAAGGTAAAATATTAAGCAGAGTAAATAAATACCACACATTTTGTGCTTTGCTTTGTGGGCTTCAGTGCATCTGTCAACCTCATTAAGACACAAATGTATTTGGAATGTCAATTGTTCCCCTTGAAAGAGATTTTTTGGCTAAGGATTTTCCATCTTTATAACACTTGATCAAATTATGTCTAACAGATGCCTGATCATGCAAAAAGTCTGGTATGTATCATCATGAGAGCAGGTATAGATAACAAAATGGAAATGTAAACAAATTTCTAATCACCCCCTTTCTCTTTGATTCTAATTTATGTATAAACAAATTATTACAAATGCCAAGAAATATATTTAACATAACAAAACAACCAGTTAGAACTCAAATGTTTTCTAACAGGTACGGTACTTAAAATTTTTTTTCGAATGGTCATCAGAATGAATTTCCCAACTATATCATTTGGTTTCGCCATATTCAACCTGTATCAGAGACCTTTTTCACATTAGTTAAACTTACTATTCTGTTGCTGAGAATAATTGACTGTGATCACAAATTCCCTCACAAACAGTACCTACTACATATGTGTCATCAGCACTGAAAATTTGGTATATGTTTTCGATTGTTCCACTTCGTTACTGCAGTGAAGTATTACTTGTGGAAATGTGATCCATTCTACGATTAACTTTAGTAATCATTTAATTTTCATTGTGACTGCACATTGGTCTAGATTAAACGCTATGAAATAATAATATTCGGTGAATTCATGCATTCAAAATTATATTTTTATTCTGCCCGGTAAATAAAATCTTAAGTGAACTTTTGCGACCATTTTTAGAGTTTATATTTCTGTCCGTGCCTGTGACCAAGAGCAATTTCCTGCCAACCCTCCGTGGGAGGATGGACGGAAATTGAAAGCTTTTGAGATATAATTGCCCAAAAGATCGGATGCGAAAAGATGAATGTGGGAGGAATGCGGATGGGGATGGATTAAGAATCAAGTAAGTGGGTCGAAGTATTTATAAGTTCGAAGACAAAATTGGATGTCCGGATGTTTCGAGATACGACGACGGAATATTGAAGAGAGTTTCTAACGAAGAGAACGTAAGACGGGCGAGGTGGAGTGAGGAGGTGCAATTAATTATTCATTCTGAATGGAATGAAGGAAGGGTGCGAATGTAATGGTTTATGGAAGTTATTTTTAGGAACCAAGAGTCCTGAATTTTGAAACCTGCTAAAAAATCTTGCTAAAATAGAATCGAGAGCAATAAATGTATACTTTTTCGAAATTTGAACAACTATCGTTGTGTTCCTGCAAATAAGTTGTTTTTATTTACGAAAACATCCAGATTGGGGATCGGGTTGGTGTGATGGCTAGAGTACTTGTCTCCCATTCCGAGGGCATGGGTTTGATTCCCGTCAGCGGCGGATTTTTCATTGGAAATCCGGTCCCCACTTGAGTTGCATAGTGAAGGGCATTTCGAGTTAAGTACTCCGTCCGTCGGATGGGACGTTAAGCCGTGGTTCCCTTGGCGCCTTCCGTTAAGAGTAGGCTAATGCCGAAGCATTCTACGCATTCTGCCGACTTATCCAAAACGGCGAAAATGACCTCAGCTGTCGGTCGCCTCCCCTGAATAACCAACCAACCAACAACCAGATTATACTGAATAATTTGGGGTTAGGTTGAAAAAGAGACTATTTATTTTCAATCTCTCCTAAAAAACGAATATTCATTTTTATTATAATCCTTCATTTTTTTCTATAATACTAATCATCATCATTGATCAACAATCCTAGGATTGGTTTGACGCAGCTTTCCACTCGATTCTTCTATCGGCCAACCTTTTCATTGTGACGTAATTCTTCTCTTTTACATTCTTCACAACCTGTTCCATGTATCTCATACGGGGCCTGCCTTTTCCAATCTTCCCGTTCACTTTTCCCTCGACGGTAGTCTTTATCAGGCCATCGTGTCTCAAGGTATGGCCGATTAAGTTTTCCCTTCTTC
This sequence comes from Platycnemis pennipes, assembly GCA_933228895.1. Classification (NCBI taxonomy): domain Eukaryota; kingdom Metazoa; phylum Arthropoda; class Insecta; order Odonata; family Platycnemididae; genus Platycnemis; species Platycnemis pennipes. Next base: position 111,717,853 of record OW121855.1, on the reverse strand, counting down.
TTTATAGAGTTGTCAGCAGACTTTTCTTTTCTCCTACTCTTCTTAGCATTCTTCCTCATTACTTACTCGGTCGATCCATTTAATCTTCAACATTCCTCTGTAGCACCACATTTCAAATGCTTCTGTTCTTTTCTTCTCCGCTGCTGTCATCGTCCATGATTCACTGCCGTAAAGAAAAATGCTCCAGATATATGTTCTGATGAACTGTTTCCTTACTTCTATGCTTGTATTTCCTGCTGTAAGTAGATTCTTCTTTTGAAAGAATGCCCTCTTTGCCAGATATTCCTTATAAGCCACAATTATGCCTATTATGGTAAGAAACAATTGAAGACCTGAGTGCAAGAACAAGATAATAACCAAAAGTGAAGTTTCGAGAAAACTCCGGCTTGCTGGAGCATTATTATAAATTATCTGGTTCTTGCACTCAGAGAGCAGAACGTAAAATTCCAACAATGTCTGCTGAACTTATTTAGAACTTACCATCGAAAATGACTATGTCTACTGGTAAAGGGCTTCATGTCTTTGTGGAAATCTCATTTTCGCAAAAAGTGGTCATTATCTGGTTCTTGCACTCAGGTCTTCAATTAGTTCCTACATTCAGGATGTTTTTTCTTTCCCTATTTTATTGAATTATTAAGGATTATGATGAGTTAAGCTTATGAATACCCTGAGGAATCAAGGAATAGACTGGATGTAGGCATCTTATTGTGAGCCGACGCATGTAACAGAGGGCTCAGGTGAGAATGCATAGCAGATGGGGAATCTGAATGGGCATGAGCGGGGAGTTGGATATAGTTGTCCGTTGCTCCAAGACTCTTCAATATGTGTAGAGGGAATGGTTTCAACGGAGGAGATTGATAGAGAATAAAAGGAGAAATTGTGATAATCAAATCAGTTAGGTTTTCCAGTGACATGTTCAGTAATCTACACATACCTACACAATACCTATCCTCTACATATGCAAACCACCATAAAAGTGTGAGGCAGGGGGTGAATTTACACAAAATATGCAATACATATAATGCTAAGAAACGTTTAGCACCTATAAACAACTCAAAATATAGCAATTAAAAGAAGGATGAAAATAGAAAAGCAGGCTTGCCCAAACATCAGTTAGCTCAACGTCTTCTTTCCAACATCCAACTACCTATGCCATCCATACACCCACAATTACATTTATAAATTGAATAAATTCACAGCTGTAAGTACTGTCCTCCTAAGGGAATATTTGGAAAGCGTTTTTAGAGGAAAAACTCAAGAGTGGTCAACAGCGAGAACATATTTCGAAAACTTCTTCTGACCTCAGTCACTTAATTACTAAATCCTTTCGTCATCAACGAAAACAAGGGTATGGCTGAAGGAAGTATGCGACCTTATAAGGTATTGAGCAGAAGAAGAAATGAAAGCTGAAGAAAATGATTCTTAAGAGAACTCAAATTACCAGTAATTAATATAATATAAAAAAGATTATGTGGATTAATTATTGATTAGTAAAATGGGGGTATTAAACTAAAAACGCTTGATCCTTAGTGCTAGGAGCAATATTAATGAGTGCTACGAAGCGAAGGATGAAAGTCACTGGCTCAACCAGGCCGCACACAGGGTGTCAGAATATCCGTTTTGCGAACTCTATTCCTAGGAGTCACGAGAGAAAGAGGCGAAGTAATGGTTGTATATACGACATCAGTGAATGACGAGTGCCTTGGAGGAAAAGAGTGCTTTCAAAGGAGTTCTGCAAGTTGCCCAAAGAAGCTAAACATATCCAGGCTCCAAATTGTTAAATGTTAACGCGAAATTAATGGGTTTGCCCCTTGAATGTACCCGAAAGCTGGCTACTTGGGTTATCGGAAAACTGTCTTGAGAATAGATTCACTCATCAAACAACGATCATAGCTCTCATGGCGGTTATTTGCAATATATACTTTTATATCACTATAAGTTACTTCGTGGGCCCACGGTGTATACTAATACTCAGCACTTCTCTGTATTCCCGTTAGCTGGCGCTTAAAGCTGGCTTACTTACGGTTCTTCCGTGTTATTTTAGCTATTTTCTGCCCAAAATAAAAGACACCGTGGAAAATAGAATCAGTAAAATACTACCACATTTATTGCGTATAGATACTACAAATTCTTCTGCAACTTTTACATTTTGGAGATGTTAAGTGAAAACTGATGTCCGGTGTTTTCTGCATATTTTGTTTAAATTCAAGCCCTATGCATATCGATAATTCGTAGTATTTACGGAAAATGAAGCCATACGTCACGTACACCAATAAAAGAAGAGTCATCATTCCAAATATTGACTTCGGGACTGAAAAAAAACCATTTTGGAATCTTTGCAATATTTTGTGATTTGTCCTACTGTACGGCGGGGATACACCGGAAATAAATTTTCGGTATTTAATATACGGGAAAAAGTATTAACAAAATGACTGATGGAATGAAAGTAAAGAATAAACCAGGAAGTTTATAAAAGAACGGATGACAAGGCAGGCTACGGATGGTTTAGGGGTGTGAGGTTAGTAGAAAACAGGGCAATAATTAAAAGTGGGATGATAAGGATGAAAATTTAATTGAGAAATGAAAATAATGAAATGATTTGTTCCAATAGGAGTTATTTTTAGAGAAGTCAACACTTTAGCATCTTATACACTACCAATAAACCTCACGACTGCAGGAAAAACCACGAAAAACAATGCTAAGAACGTGTGAGGTGACGTCGCTTGAATGTTTAGGATTTTTTCCACTAGGTGGTGTCTCTCGATGCTTGATTTAGGGACGTTTTTTTTGTTGCACACTATCTTTCTTCGTTAAGAAACTATGAAGAAAAACAATTGATAATCTAGAGGTAAGACTTTAAAGGAGAATAGAGAAAGTTTGTAGGACAGAAAGGGGATAAATTTAGAGGCGCTGAACATGGATGGTTTGATAGCACACCCACAATGAATTAATTATATGTTACAATAAAAAACATTCACAATTTAATATTCAACCATGAAAATAATCCTTTGGGTTCTCCTAATTCCCTGAATGTTGTTTGAATTCAATGAACAACGTTGATGTTTGTATAAATTGGTACAGGTCATGATTGCAATACAGAAACTTTGTTACTTTCGCTGTTTAGTACTAGAAGGACCGGTTCCAGAAATGTTCAGGTACCCGAGCATGAATTGACCACGTCATAGCTTCAAATAGTTGCAAGCCGGTTTTGGCATTTTTTGGTACCCCCCCCCCCCTCTCCCCTCGTTTGACATAACCCCTCGGCGGACTAATTACCCTCCGGACTTAGCCGAAGGACTTGCACGAGAGGCGTAGCTAACGACAGGTGGAGCCAACGACGCCAACAATGCCCACGACTCCAAAATGCATCGATTCTCGCCTGCACCGATTCACGCCCGCACCAATCACGGCCGCACCAATTACCTCACCACATCCGCTCTCACTTATATAGCCCCCAGAGCGCGGAAGAAGACCAGAAGTTAGGCCATCGTACAAGCCGTTATTTGGTGTTCCCCCGCGCCGGTGTCAAAAAAGAGTTCCTGATGACCCAATCATAAGCTTCCACCTCGCCCTCTTCACATCATGCCACTTTCCCTCCCCTCAAATTGTATCTATCGACGATTTCCACGTTAAACCCCATTGCACTTTGACCTTGCCGAAAATACCCCCTCCTTACCCCAGAGAATACCTCCCCTCTCACGCCCTCTGTTGGAGTCGAGACGGCAACGAGTTCACTTCTTGGCTACGTCAGCGGAGGTTTGGTGATTCTTGAGTCTCCTTAGGGCCATGGACTGTTGGTGCAAGTTATTAGCATTTCCCTGAAGTCTGAAGAGTATTTAAATTTTGTTGGTTTGTACTTTGTCTTTTGTTGTTGAAATACAGTGTTTGGTTAGTTAGATTCTCATACTTTTGTTCTTTGTTCTATATTTGACCTCATCTTGCTCACCCGTTTTTGGAAAGAATTTTTGTCCCCTGGACAAGCGTTTCTCGTGAACTGCCGTTCTTCTTTCGAGAAACGCTGCACGGTTAATACAAGGAACAATCAATGTTGGAGTTTGAAAATCAAATAATGAGTTTCATGTACCAATGCCATTGTATGATTCTTTCGATAGTTTCAGGCATAGCTGTGTGGAAATAAAAATTCATCATTTCAAAAATAAGAATAGGCCAAATAAACTTTAGATCTTTCCACCGTATTTTATTTGGATGGTATTGACGCAATTTCTGAATTCAGGAATTTCACAATTTCACTTCACAGCTCTCTTCAGCGGTATGTACGAGAGAGAGGTAGATGACTCGAGAGAAAATCGCATATGTGACCACAATGCCCTGCAAAACACCATTATGGTGTTTTTAGGGTGTGAATTCACACCAAATACGTATTATATACCATCATCATCATCAAGGGCCAACTATCCTAGGATTGGTTTGACGCAGCCCTCCACTTGATTCTTCTATCGGCCAACCTCTTCATATTAACGTACTTCCTCTCTGTCACGTCGTTTACGACCTGTTCTATGTAACTCATACGAGGCCTGCCTTTTCCATTCTTCCCGTTCACTTTTCCTTCGACGATTGTCTTCATCAGGCGATCGTGTCTTAAGATGTGGCCGATTAAGTTGTCCTGTCTTCTTTTTATAGTTTTCAGCAGACATCATTTCTCCCACTCTCCTTAAGACTTATTCATTTGTCATTCGGTCGATCCATTTTATCTTCAGCATTCTTCGATAGCACCATATTTCGAATGCTTCCACACTTTTCTTCTCCGCTGCTGTCATCGTCCATGCCTCACTGCCGTAAAGAAACATGCTCCAGATACATGTTTTGGTGAATTGCTTCCTTACTTCCAAGCTTGTATTTCCAGCTGTTAGTAGATTTTTCTTTTGATAGAATGCCCTCTTTTTCTGGGCTATTTTACTCACTATTTCTTCCTTGCTTCGTCTACCGTTGCACTGTAAAAAGTTGATCTGATTTTCAGTGCCATCTGAATTTAAGCGCTGTCTGATTTTAAGGTAGTTTTCTGAATTTAAGACTCATGATGCGTGAAAATCAGACACACCTCCGTCTTATTTTAAGACCATAACCACTGTATGTTGAAAATAAGATGGTTGTGATCTGAAATTCAGATCACCCGGGCTGAAAATAAGCACGCCTTGGTTGGCTCCGCAATTTGAGCTAACCAGCCAATAGCAGGGACTTATGAGCGGAGCGTAACCAGGGAGCAGGATAAACAAAACGCAGTGTTTTTCATTCAACCTCAGGGAGCAGGATGTCAACAAGAATTACGAAGCGTAAAGAAGTAAAATTCGAAGTCTAGTCAAATTTCATTGTAAGTAGGTGAAATAAGTTTCGTGCGATGAATTAATGGTGTGAGAATGTGGCAATGATACTTAGTTTATTTGCAGAAGAGAGCCAGTTGTGTCTGAGCGACGTATCCTGAGAGTAAACTTCCTTATCTTGTCTACGCGGCAGGGTTGTAAGAACTAAAAAATAGTCGCCCTCATCAAGTGACAGTTCCTGCTTCGGTTTGAAGATACTGGCACACATCTGTGGTATCGAAGACTTTGTATGGATTACTTTGTTTCCAATAAAAGTACACATTTTCATATTTTCTTTGAAGTTATTGTCCATGTGTTCCCATTTCAGTCCTGGAATCTTTTTCAATGGAAATTCTATGACTTACGTTTGCTCTATTGAAGAATTTAGTCAGTGAAAGAGTATCATCGAATAAAAATATGAAACGTTAGGGTTTTGGTTTGTGTTCGTGTGAAGTGTTTAAATATCTAGTATTTATAATTAGACATCGCATAAAAGTAGGCTTTGATTTCAATAGCAACCCGCATTGTTACGTGGTACTTATTTTCAGATAGGCCCATGCTGAATTTAAGACAGCCCTGGTCTTAAATTCAGCATGGGACTATCTTAAAATAAGTCCCACCTGGTGTGATTTTCAGTCCTGAACCTGCCTTAAAATAAGACATCCCCTCAGAGTAGGCTTGAATTTCAATAGCGACCCGCATTATTACCAGACCAGGGCTGTCTTAAATTCAGCATAGGCCTATCTGAAAATAAGTCCACTTCGTCTGATTTTCAGTCGTTCACCTGCCTTATTTTTAGACAAGATATTACTGCTGAAATTCAACATACCCTGTCTTAAAATTGTTGCATCTGAAATTCAGATCACTTTTGTATCTTAAAATCAGATCTACTTTTTACAGTGTGGTTACTCTGCTTCCCAGGTACTTAACAGAACTCTTTTACCTCTTCCAGTTTCTGTTTTCCTAGTATAACGTTTGTTTTGGCCTCCTCTATGTTGCTGCACACCGATATCTTAGTTTTCTTCTTGTTGATCTTCAGCTGATGTATGGCCATTGTCCTTTCCATGGTTGTTAGCATCTTATTGCATATAATGCTGATAAAAAAATATTGGTGCCTATTTTGTAGTCGAATCCTAAAAATTAAAAGAAAAGGTTAAAATAGCAAATTAAGTACGCACAAAAATCGGTTAGCTGGGTGGGCTTAAAAATAGCATACCAAATTGCAAGATACTATGATATACTTGAATATATGAATGATATTAAATATAGTTACAGCTATTGACGGCTGCATGTATCTGGCCCTAGGATAACAAGGAAGATACAAGAAACGAGACGTGGGGAGCAGCAATCACTATAGATAGTAGTAACGTTTTTTTGTGGGAGACAGTAGATATCTAAGGTATTCTGTAGGGTTGAAAGGTATGAAAAAATATACCGATACATGGGTAAGTGAATTATTTGAAAAAAATACCTATTCTTCTAAAGGTACGAGGTAAGGTAAGGTTTTCGTATATTTTGTATATACCGTATTGTCAGTCCAGTACAAGTCATTAAATTTAGCTTGTGGTATATTTGCATGCTTAATAGGATATTGGTCGATATATTTCAAAAATTTCATTTTTGACCAAGACATATGTTCTAGAATCAGAGGGATAAAAGTATTTTTCAATGAATAATTTTTTGTAGCATAGAATACCGTACAAATTGGCTAAGATTTGATGATATCCTAAGTTTTCTGATACAATTTAGGCAGGTTAAGGAAAATTAAATGTTTTACCTTATCCCCTAAAATGTTTTGCATGATTTTATTTGCTACGCATGCAAGAAAAAATGAATACCATGAAATTATATCGGGCTTCTGTGTTAATAAAATATATAACTCTACAATGACATCCGAAAGGTCATGATACCTTTCGGCATATAGCTCCCATCACAAGTCATTAACGCCATTTGAATACATGTGTATTTTAGTAGATACTAGATTTGAAGATGATATGAAATGAAGAAAGGGTTGAGGGAAACCCGGTGTTGATTCTAATCTTTTATCTTATTTAATCAAATTTAGTACGGTTTAACGTCCTATCCGACGGACGTAGTTCTGAACTAAAAGTGATCTCCTTACAGAACGTGGGTACCGGTTGACCAATGGAAAATCTCTGACAATGTCGGGATACGAACCGGGATATTTGTAGTTAAAGGCAAGAATGCATGCATGTCAAACGTGCATGTTTAGTGATCTTCGCCCCCTGCCACACACCCTCGCGGTGGCTTTCTGGGTAATCTTTTGATCTAGATGCAAATACTCTAGTCTACACATTCACCCGAACACCAAGAAGCAGGGATTGTCTTTCCACAGTCATACTGGGGTTTCATTGCCCCTAAATCCCTAAAGTGATGCAACTTTCATTAATCCATTGAAAACTCAGGCTGAAGTCAGGTGTTAATGATTTATTGTTCTTGAACATACTTTTGTCATACCCTTAGGCAATTTTGTGATTTTTCTTTTGGTTAATTTTATGAGAAAATTAGTCTTTTGGGGCAAATGCCTTAAGCCGATGTTCCAAGGGAAATTTCCATTTCAGATCTTCATAAGATTTTGACCATCTGTAACATAAAACCAGTGTTACTGTTCCTTCAAATGTCTCTTCATAAAATTATGTGCATTTTGATCGCCAAAAGTGTTTTTTATGCACAATGATGAAAAAATGACAGACTCATTGCATGATATTCAAATGTTTGCTTTCAATTTCCTTTGCTATAACATTATAACAGAGGCGTATTCCAAACAATGCTCTTTCTGCATATGGCCTCAATTTGATGAATCTTTTTTCTGTGTTGGAGGGCGAAACGTTGGGTTCGATTTTTTTTTCATTGGATAAAATTGTTCTCACTCTACCTCACTCAACACTGCTTTTAATTTGCTTGATGACACAAGCAAAGGCCTTCCTGTGGACATTAGTCCTATGAACATTGCAGCCAAAGTACACATAGCATTACATTATCTGCAAGAGTACAATGTTTAACAGCCAGTCTTGCGCAAATATGGCGTCGAAAATCGCAAGGTCCATCTATAAATTTAGTCACACTAGAATATTTAACATACTCTAAGAACACACGATTAGCTGTTTTTTTTGTCTCCTTTTAAATTGTTAACTGTAGACTAGAATATAATTACTAATTCTTTTTTGGATGATATTCAATTAATATTTGGTTTCATTTCACCCCCTGCCACACAACTTTATGGTGGCTTACAAAGCATTGGATAGATTATGATGTAAAATTTGTTTCGCTTGGAAATAGCAAACAGAAAATAGAGGTCACGAGAGGATATATGATGTTTAAAAAAACACTGAAGATCAACGAAAAAATTTTATCTAGCTTTGGTTGAACGCACAAACTCCAAATGTTGGCTGCATTTTAGTTTTCTTTTATTTCTGAAAATTGTAGCAGTGCTTATATTAGAAGATCACCCATGTGAAAACAGCAATATTCTTGGAGCGCAGTGTGTGCTTGAAAATTCATGTGGTGGTTAATTTATATTTGTTCACTTCTCCGTTGTTTTGTTTTTTATCATAATTACTCTTGTTGACGTCGTTAGCGCTCACTGGACTATTTCGCATTCGTTTCGTTTTTGTTTTCGTACCGTGCGACATTTTCCGCTTGCCTTCCGTGTTAGAATTCACGCACTCGTGATTTTGCATGCGCTTACGTTCCTCGCGACGTTGATAAATTCAAGTTACTCGCATAAAATATAGTTTTATTTTGAACGTGGCTTGTTGTCAAGATTCGTGGAAGTAATATGCGGTGACAAATTAACTCCAGGCGCGCGTACCTGGTGCATCCAATGTCTCTTCATTTTTATTTTTCAAAGCCACGACAAAATTCAATTATGCGGAATTTTAACCGTTTTAAGCCTCGGGGTTCTCGGGAAATGCGAAGAATAGCGTAAACACTTAGGAATGATGACATTCATTGTTGCGCGCAGAAGGGTTTTAATTTGTCGGGAAGCATGTTGGAAAGAGTTAGCTGCAAGTGAAGGCAGCCGAAAAGAATGCTCTGAAAGTGAATGGTGTCCTTTGGAATGGCTTCATGTTCGAAACGTAAAGAGATAAGCTTTTCCCAGAGTTCTGAAATGTAGCCCAGCTTTTCGTGGCTCCAAAACTAGGTCTTTGATTGAAGAGAATGAGTACCTTTTTAGGGGGTTCTTTGAAATATGACTTTCGGGAAGATGAAGTAGACTACTATTCGGGTGCACAAAGAGTTTGATGACTCCATTAGCATATCTCCTAACCTCAGCTTTATTCTCTAAATAAGATCTAATTCATTCCAATGGCATGCTACTTTGTCCCAATGAAGAGGTAGTCGAAGAAATGGAGGAGGACCAGCAAATCATTGAAGGAACTGGGATCGCAGATACAAATTGTAATCAAGGCAGAAGAGCCTCCTCTAAAGCTAGCTCCATCTAGCTCCTTTAAAGCCTCTAGAATTCCCACAGAGAAAGAGGACGCCTTGGGAGCGCAACTGGTAGAGCACCTGGCCGAAATCAGGGGGTCCGGGTTCGAGTCCCGGTCAAGGTGAATGATTTTTTTCTCTGTGGAATATCTTGCATTAAGGCAGAAGAGGTTCTTTAGGATCTACTTCTCCCTCTGTGGAGAAGGTAGCATAGCATTACAAGCGACACCAGAATTGATCGAGAAGAGAAAAGAAGAGATTTTAGGTATCAGCGAAAAAATTATTTTTCGGACATTACTGACTGCCATTAAACTCATACAAATTTTACTGGGTTCGACTCATTTGTCAAACTGGCTTGGTTTATCAATATTTTTTTTTTCCATTACGCAACCTGTGGGTCTTAGATCGTCATTATGTGGCAAGAAATAGATAATTATGACGATGGTTAAATTAACAAATTAGTTGAATTGGTCGTTTGCCCCTCCAGCAGAGCTTTTTAGAAGCACTGCTATGACACGTAAAAATATTGCTTCTGCCACCCTTCCCGTATTTCCACAAATTCTTTAAGACCACCGTAGTATGGCCTTCTAAGGAAGAAATTCTGTGCAATATGCCGAGATATTTTGGAAATTTTATGAAGGTCAGGTTAGTACTTGGTTACACGGAAGTCAAAACAGGTAAATTCAAATGCCGCATAATGTCACATTCTCTATATAAAGGTAAACAGTGAAATATCTAGATCACAGTATCAGGCGTCACATAGTGGAATTTAGACATATTGGATGAGTAAAAAACTTTAGCAATTTTCCACAATGTATTTTAAAATAATAAAATTACACAACACGTGTTTCGGCTTACTAAGCCATCATCAGGTGTACACTTGATGTGGCACACATAAGTGTACACCTGATGATGGCTTAGTAAGCCGAAACACGTGTTGTGTAATTTTATTATTTTAAAATACATTGTGGAAAATTGCTAAAGTTTTTTACTCATCCAAGTGAAATATCTGGTTGGTGTAATACCAGGGGGATGAATCAGTTATATTAGCAGATATGGAGGGTGAGTGTCTGATAGAAGAACTTTTGAGGAGAATAATTGAATAGGATTATTGGAGCCATTTATTGACGACATGGTGGTTGACAATTTTTTTATTCGTTATTTATGTGAGGAAAATGGAATAGGGGTTATCCATCCTCGATTTCTGAGAAAAATTACAGTTTTCAAAGGAACAGGGCAATCAAACATCAGATATAACAAAAGCTAGGGTGCATGTGGAGAGGGATATAGAATGACTACAAAAACTATCCTGGCTGAGAATAAATTTATTAAATAAAAGGTTAAGTAAAACATATATTATTTTCCTTTTTATCTACTCGTCTACTCTGTCTGTCATCCATCACTATAATGTCATAAGTTTTCTTTTCTGGTGAGGAGTCATATCCCTCAAACTTCCCCAACAACACTGAGCCTTATTATTCGTTCTTTACCATACTTAACTCCGTCAACATATTGCCATACTTGGATAAAATTATAAGAGCAGCAATATGAATGCAGGGCTAGGAAACACTTCGTAACCATAGGCATTATAGTTTTTTACAACATTTGATAGCATAATTCGTTACAAAAAAATTTTTTTTAAAGAAATCTAACATTTTCACAACCATTGCTAATATATAAGTTGGCAAACGGATTTTTTCTTGAGCAAGAATGAGAAAATCGGCAAAAGATGTTGAAATTATTGAAAGATGTAACGTATGTTTTCAGACCAAAACAAGATGCAACTATCACTAGTTGAAATAAAATTATCTTGCATGTTTAGTTCCTCAGTGCTTCCTTAGTGCTAACACTCACGAGAAGCATATGAAAATTCCTTTGGAAATCTTAACTCAGCTCAGAATAAGTACCTGCAAAAGTCTCGTCTTTTTTTCCCGTATTTTTCAGCATACATAGGTGTACTTCATTGGTATGTACGTCGATGACAGCTTTTCAAGTTCGGTTATGCCGTTGCTAGCAAAAAGATAGTTCCGATCATTTGCAATAGAATTCAGTCATTCGTTGAACAAAACTATGTAGTAGTTTTTGAGCTAAGTACAAAAGCGATTAATTACATTTTCTGGGGCAATTATACCATACTTGGCAACATAAAATGTAATATTTGTAGTAAGATAGGCAAATCAAACTACCCGTTTTGGAACTAAGGAGTAGTAGCCATATGTATGCACTTTCTCGATAAACCGGCTTTACAGGTGCCGCTAAAATGTTTGATGACAATTTCCTACCCGATCTCTACCCTCCCCTTCATCAGTAATGGCTCCTTTGGTAGTCCCCTCGTTTGCAACATGAAAGCTAGAAATTAACAATGACCATTTTCAAGACTCCGGGTTCTTTCGGCCATTACATGCCAAGAATTAAGAACATATTTATCTTATGTTAAACAACGGCTTTTTACGCCTTCTCTTAAATAACGCCCAATATTCTGGAAGCATAATAATTTGCTTTGAGAGCCATGGTCCTCACTTGTCCTTCAGTGCTCTGACTTGCACCACTGCCTACCACACATACGAATGAGAGGGCATACGTTTATCCTCAAAGTAAGGAACCCTATCCTTGCTCTGACCATGTATCCCTCCCTGAGAGGCCATATTGGAAAATGACTTCAGCGCTCACAGAGCCGCCATCGGTGGTTCAACGCCACCTAGAGTGACGTCATCAGCAGGAGGCCTTTCAGCCTTATGTACGGCAGGGCAAGATTCAACGGATGGATCAAATCTTTTCTAAGCGTTTCCATATCTGAAAGACTGAAACTGAATTCATGATGTAAATTAAGCAATAATTAATATCGCTAGTATAAACTCAGTGAAGCTGAGGATGAAAACGTAAAAAAGAATGACATAGGCATGGTGACCGACATATTTCATACTCTAATTGCCACTGAAACTCCTATGAGGCTAATCTTGCCAGCTTCCTGTTCTTTGATGGTTATGACCAAAGGACACTTGAATTTACCCTCTTTCTACAATAATTCCTCAGAAGAGTAGCTCCAAATCACACCTCCATACGCATTGATTGCTAGTCATTTCCATTTAAAGGTCCGCGACCCAAAAAAATAATGGAGTCCCTGCACACTCCTTTAAATCTACCCTCGACCAGATCTTATCACTCAGCCATCTACTCTACTCGGTAAACACAAGTTAAACATACTACACATTGCTTATAAAATGAATTCACCTAACCGAGAGTTCTCGGTAATTTTGTAGTCCTCCCTGGGGATTGAAGAAAGCCATTTCCTCTTTAAGTTCTCCTCTCAGAAAAACTTGAAAAGATGCTTTTTTGGATCACAGCACGTATTAACCACTGAATTCACTAACCAAGCACCAGCAACCAAAACATGGTTAACGAAGTAATCGATGAAGACCGAAAAAAGACTCGATCACAACACCACTCAACACCAGCACAAAATCTCGATAACATTGAACTGCTCACTACGTGGTCTTACAAAAGAAAGCTCTGGAATACGTAAGAATTACTTTTTACACACCTTTTAAACCGTTTAAAAACAGTCAACAGAGTTAATAATTTAATTTTTTGACAACTGAAAGTAAAATTTACTTACGAGACAGTAAAAATTGTTTTATTCATCTAGGAAAAAATCGCTGATTTTTCATTGCAATTATCCATTTTAAGCTTGTTCTGCTAAAATGCGTAATGATACACAATATACCTTATTCATACACAATCTTGGATACAGAACTTTAGAGCAGGGTAGCTTTCACCGACCCTTTTTCCGGCTTCGTCATATAAAAATCTAGCTAGTAATTTAATTTTTATTAGTATTACCGAAAAGCAGTACAAGCGTGAAACATGAAAAGTGTTGTCGGTAAAAGATATATGTTCAATTAGGTCGGGAACTTCATTTAGTTCTAAACGAGAAGCACTGCATAATATAACGCTACTGAGGTTTTCTTCATTCATAATGTTCTCGGCAGCCATTTATCCACGAATACAATGTGAATGACAAAGGTGGTAAGAAACTAAAAGAAATTTAGCGGTCAAGCTTACCCCAAGGTGATGAATACTGAGAAAATACTAACGCAAACATGAAGTAAACAGGTTAAGTTACACTAAACCCCAGCGGCATTGAGTAAACTCAATGGAATTTAACTTGCAACCTAGTATGCCAATGTAAAGAATAGTATAGTATGCTAATTACCTGTCTAATTTGTTTTCCGCCGTGTACTTCACCGTCTTAGTATCCCAAAACCACAAAGAAACATGTAAAATATTAATATTGCACAAAAAAAGGTCAATAAACGCTTCTACACACGATTAAAACAGCACGTTACACACTCCCAACAATGAGCATATAAATATCAACAATAAAAGTCTTATAAACACGCCGGTAAACAATTGAGCAACAACGGCCTTGCTAGGCCTCCTGGCCGTGACGTCACCGGACTTTCGGCATCCTGCGTCCCGGCGTAACCACCGAGAGTTAAGGCCTGCGCAAAGCATGAGGTTTACGGAGTGACGTCATTGTGAGTGGTGCTACAATATTCCATAGAGGGTCTACGGAATTGCTAGAGCCGATTGTTGTTGACTGTTGATTGACACTGGTAAACACAAAAGTCGCATCTGGAACGCTGGTTTTTGCAGTCTTTGTGCGCGCTTGATAAGTTGTTTTTCACTGTATTGGTGAATATTAAGTGGTGTTGTGTCATGCCTACATCCTGTTGTGTTCCACGGTGCCGCGGAAATTACAGGAACGGGTCTAAAGTGTCCGTTTTTAACATTCCAACGGAAGAGGACCTCCGAGCAAAATGGATACTCTCCATCAAAAGGGAGAAATTTGGGCCCTCCAAGAGAAGCAAGGTATGTGCTTGAGTTATTATCCCCAATAACGTATTATCATTTATGTTATTATTCCTATTTTTTGTATTAGTAACTAGAAATTGGCTTCATTATTCTGAAAATTCGCTGCGTATTGGTAGCAATACTTGAGTTCATAAGTGTTGATGCCGATTAAACTCTCCTGTTTATTCTATGCTTATTATAAACCGTAATTTGTCGCGGTAAAAAGTATGGCTATTTACGCGGTGGGATATTAAAGTCATGGGATACTTTCAGACAAGCTAATTAATTTAGTAACAAGGGTCTAAAAGGCATATGCCCACTAATATTATGCAATCAATGGCTACTATTGTCATTTTGAAATCTTCCGAATATTTTTTCTCCCTGAAGAAGCATTGCTATCATAACGCAGGTTAATTTTTTGGCTTAACCTTTTGAGTAAACTCAAAGCCAATTTGTTTACATCTACATCTACGCGATACCCTGCAAGCCATCGCGAGGGTGTGGCAGGGGTTATGTTTAGTGACGACGTTAGATATATTTTAAGGACCCCTGCATATTATGCTAGGTTTGATGAGATAAACAAGATTAGAGAGATAGAATGCCGTACCGATAGATTCAAAATGTAATTTTTCCCAAGTAGATTAGAGAACACAATAGGTAGCATAGCAAAGGGATAGGTAGGTGAAAAATTGTTGGAGTAGTCTGTAGTGCATGAAGAATGTTTAATCATTTAGTTTGCTGGGGAAAGGAAGAAAAATACCTATATTTTGCGAAAAATTTTCTGGCAAGTAACCAATTCGTCATTAAGTTGACAGTAACCATCTAGTTGCGCGTGGATCTTATACCTAGCATTTTTCCATGCAATAGTAGGTATCACTGTAGCTCTTAGTAGCATGTAAGTAGCGCACATTTGGTGAGCTTCACCCCCTGCCACGCACCCTCGCGGTGGCTCGCAGGGTATTAAGTAAATGTAGATTAGATCAAACGTAGGCATTCCATTTTAGATGAACAGACTGATTATGAAGTAATTTCCCGTGGAAAATAAAATACGCGTAGCTCACCTTCGCTGGCTTAAATTTTGAGTGGGATTGAGGATATCTCTTTGTAAATATGCTTGCTCACAAAAATACTTGTTCTCTAAATGCAATCAACAGTGTCTTTATAATTATGAAATGGTGAATTAAAATACATCTTTCTGCTGAAGACTGCCCACCCAAAAAGATAAGTCGACTCATGATCTCACGTGGAGAAAACATTCGCGAAATAATTGGTCGAGCAAATCGTAAATTGGGATTTGTTAAAAGGGTTCTAGGTTAGTGCGAATCGACGACGTTGCGATGTCACACACCTTTTAGATGGCTTGCGGACTATTATCTCCATTTTGATTTAGATAAGTTTTAGCAGTAAACCCTTGCGAACTATGTAGACTGTGTAAATTTCATGACCAAGAGTTGGAAGGAAACCATCTCTAGACTTTGAAGACTAGCCAAACATTTCACCCAGCTCTGATATTAGTTTGAATTTAATTCACTGAATTGAAAGAAAATAATATATATTCGCGTATCATAAATAGGGGGAATAATAAATAAATTGTATTGGTATTCTGTATTATTATTACTGAAACTTTCCTCTTTTAGGTCTGTGAAGATCATTTTGACCCACATGATATCTTGCGATTTGTGGAGGAATACGAAGAGAAGACAAGAAAAATACTGTGTTCTCCACTGAAATGGCCAAGGCTGAGATCAGGAACTGTCCCATCCCTGTTCCCGAACTGCCCAAAGTATGCACTTGTAGACATAGCGTCGTACTGCAATGAAGAGCTAGGTGTGTCCTACGTTATCCCTGGAAAATACTAGACGGACAACTTGGATCAATAGATACAGCTAAAATTCTGTTATGTGCAGCTACTAATATTTTTTAAATAATTATTGCAAAAAAGAATGATTTGGTGGCTGAGGAAAAGACAATGACGGCAAGATGTTTGAATATTTTTAAAAAATGTTGTGTATATTCTTGTCACATATTTGTTGTAATAAATTTATTTGCATTACAATGTTTCGAGTATCTCTTTTCTATCAACCTAGACCTTAAATAGCTTAAGTAGGAACATGATATCTGCTTGGCTGTTGGCTGAGATGTGCTTAAAACAGAGTAGGTGAGTGTGAAATTGAATATTTTGTTCCCCTTTACTAAAAGTATTTATGCCTTGGATTATGTAAGTTGCGTTTGTCAACTAAACTCAGCTAAGCATTGCGTAGATCAATTTTTTCTCATGTCTTTCATTTTTCCGGATCTATCTGCTGAACTCAAAGTTTTGGATTTCTTGTCTCTTTAGCTCTTTGTGAACTCTTTAAAATACTATCTTCAAAAGCCTCCAATTGCTGATTTTATTGTGAAGCCTAATTATTCCAAGTCATTTGGTTGTTCAGCAAGTAACGATTGATTTTTCGCATTTCCCATAACTTCCGTGGTATAACGTTGGTAGTTTCGTTTACCCTAGAATCAATTCTCCGTTGACTTTAATTTTAAGAGGCAATAAGCTTCCGAATTTCAAAGATAGACCTTTATCAATACCAGTACTAATGGCTTAAAGTTAACCATCGGTCATACGTACGGTTGTGTATAAGTAAAGTATACGTGCTGACAGAGCCGGGTGGAATTTTGCTTCGGTGGTTACGGCTGAACGTACGACCATAGCACCACTCAGGATGACGTCACGACTCATCGCTTCGGCCTTTACTCTCGGTGGTTACGGTCCCGGCCTGCATCTAGGTGGCGTTGGGTGATTTGAGTCTCAAATTGGAACTATAAGCTTCAAGTATCTAATTAGTTGTATTTTAAGAATAGGAGCGAAATAATTTTCTACTATTTATTTCAAAGATATCAGCAATTCCCAAGGCTCATATTCTGCTGTATAATTTTGTTATATATTAATGGAAATGTTCTCGAGATGGTCCAGTTTGGCCAAGCATTACCTTCAGTTGTGTCCTTGTTCTCGAAAAACTTGTAAGGAACAGGTTTATTAGCTTGATACCTGCTATTGTAAGGAGAAGTTTGTACTCTTCTAGGAATCTGAATGCGTAAAAGCAACCAATCAGAAATAAAACTTTAAAACAAGGATAGTCTCATAAGGAACAATTCCCACAAGTAGGCCATGCATTGGATCTGAGTGGTATGCTGTAGTAACATGAAAATAATTTAAACTACTTGTCAATGGACATGTAAGCCCGACTCCTTTACACTGTTTGACCTTTCCTGATTGAATAGTCAGTAGTTTTTCCTCACAGTACCCTTCAAATCGAGATATTCCATCTCTCATCCCCAATTAGATATTTTTTTTTATATCACAAAACCTACATGGTTGCGAACTTTCACCCCCCCCCCCCCCCCAAGGTACACACAATACCTGAAAACCCATTTGTTGAAAAATTATCTCTATAAACTTGAAATATGGTTTATTTTACAAACTTGTCCTATTTTGCAATTAAAATTGCTGCTGACCGCGCGTACCACCGCGAATCACCAATCCGTAGAACAACCTGCGTCTGATAGATAAAAAGTAAATAGGGCTAAATGCCATGCAAGGAACTTCGAGGCTAAGGTAAAATATTAAGCAGAGTAAATAAATACCACACATTTTGTGCTTTGCTTTGTGGGCTTCAGTGCATCTGTCAACCTCATTAAGACACAAATGTATTTGGAATGTCAATTGTTCCCCTTGAAAGAGATTTTTTGGCTAAGGATTTTCCATCTTTATAACACTTGATCAAATTATGTCTAACAGATGCCTGATCATGCAAAAAGTCTGGTATGTATCATCATGAGAGCAGGTATAGATAACAAAATGGAAATGTAAACAAATTTCTAATCACCCCCTTTCTCTTTGATTCTAATTTATGTATAAACAAATTATTACAAATGCCAAGAAATATATTTAACATAACAAAACAACCAGTTAGAACTCAAATGTTTTCTAACAGGTACGGTACTTAAAATTTTTTTTCGAATGGTCATCAGAATGAATTTCCCAACTATATCATTTGGTTTCGCCATATTCAACCTGTATCAGAGACCTTTTTCACATTAGTTAAACTTACTATTCTGTTGCTGAGAATAATTGACTGTGATCACAAATTCCCTCACAAACAGTACCTACTACATATGTGTCATCAGCACTGAAAATTTGGTATATGTTTTCGATTGTTCCACTTCGTTACTGCAGTGAAGTATTACTTGTGGAAATGTGATCCATTCTACGATTAACTTTAGTAATCATTTAATTTTCATTGTGACTGCACATTGGTCTAGATTAAACGCTATGAAATAATAATATTCGGTGAATTCATGCATTCAAAATTATATTTTTATTCTGCCCGGTAAATAAAATCTTAAGTGAACTTTTGCGACCATTTTTAGAGTTTATATTTCTGTCCGTGCCTGTGACCAAGAGCAATTTCCTGCCAACCCTCCGTGGGAGGATGGACGGAAATTGAAAGCTTTTGAGATATAATTGCCCAAAAGATCGGATGCGAAAAGATGAATGTGGGAGGAATGCGGATGGGGATGGATTAAGAATCAAGTAAGTGGGTCGAAGTATTTATAAGTTCGAAGACAAAATTGGATGTCCGGATGTTTCGAGATACGACGACGGAATATTGAAGAGAGTTTCTAACGAAGAGAACGTAAGACGGGCGAGGTGGAGTGAGGAGGTGCAATTAATTATTCATTCTGAATGGAATGAAGGAAGGGTGCGAATGTAATGGTTTATGGAAGTTATTTTTAGGAACCAAGAGTCCTGAATTTTGAAACCTGCTAAAAAATCTTGCTAAAATAGAATCGAGAGCAATAAATGTATACTTTTTCGAAATTTGAACAACTATCGTTGTGTTCCTGCAAATAAGTTGTTTTTATTTACGAAAACATCCAGATTGGGGATCGGGTTGGTGTGATGGCTAGAGTACTTGTCTCCCATTCCGAGGGCATGGGTTTGATTCCCGTCAGCGGCGGATTTTTCATTGGAAATCCGGTCCCCACTTGAGTTGCATAGTGAAGGGCATTTCGAGTTAAGTACTCCGTCCGTCGGATGGGACGTTAAGCCGTGGTTCCCTTGGCGCCTTCCGTTAAGAGTAGGCTAATGCCGAAGCATTCTACGCATTCTGCCGACTTATCCAAAACGGCGAAAATGACCTCAGCTGTCGGTCGCCTCCCCTGAATAACCAACCAACCAACAACCAGATTATACTGAATAATTTGGGGTTAGGTTGAAAAAGAGACTATTTATTTTCAATCTCTCCTAAAAAACGAATATTCATTTTTATTATAATCCTTCATTTTTTTCTATAATACTAATCATCATCATTGATCAACAATCCTAGGATTGGTTTGACGCAGCTTTCCACTCGATTCTTCTATCGGCCAACCTTTTCATTGTGACGTAATTCTTCTCTTTTACATTCTTCACAACCTGTTCCATGTATCTCATACGGGGCCTGCCTTTTCCAATCTTCCCGTTCACTTTTCCCTCGACGGTAGTCTTTATCAGGCCATCGTGTCTCAAGGTATGGCCGATTAAGTTTTCCCTTCTTCTTTATAGAGTTGTCAGCAGACTTTTCTTTTCTCCTACTCTTCTTAGCATTCTTCCTCATTACTTACTCGGTCGATCCATTTAATCTTCAACATTCCTCTGTAGCACCACATTTCAAATGCTTCTGTTCTTTTCTTCTCCGCTGCTGTCATCGTCCATGATTCACTGCCGTAAAGAAAAATGCTCCAGATATATGTTCTGATGAACTGTTTCCTTACTTCTATGCTTGTATTTCCTGCTGTAAGTAGATTCTTCTTTTGAAAGAATGCCCTCTTTGCCAGATATTCCTTATAAGCCACAATTATGCCTATTATGGTAAGAAACAATTGAAGACCTGAGTGCAAGAACAAGATAATAACCAAAAGTGAAGTTTCGAGAAAACTCCGGCTTGCTGGAGCATTATTATAAATTATCTGGTTCTTGCACTCAGAGAGCAGAACGTAAAATTCCAACAATGTCTGCTGAACTTATTTAGAACTTACCATCGAAAATGACTATGTCTACTGGTAAAGGGCTTCATGTCTTTGTGGAAATCTCATTTTCGCAAAAAGTGGTCATTATCTGGTTCTTGCACTCAGGTCTTCAATTAGTTCCTACATTCAGGATGTTTTTTCTTTCCCTATTTTATTGAATTATTAAGGATTATGATGAGTTAAGCTTATGAATACCCTGAGGAATCAAGGAATAGACTGGATGTAGGCATCTTATTGTGAGCCGACGCATGTAACAGAGGGCTCAGGTGAGAATGCATAGCAGATGGGGAATCTGAATGGGCATGAGCGGGGAGTTGGATATAGTTGTCCGTTGCTCCAAGACTCTTCAATATGTGTAGAGGGAATGGTTTCAACGGAGGAGATTGATAGAGAATAAAAGGAGAAATTGTGATAATCAAATCAGTTAGGTTTTCCAGTGACATGTTCAGTAATCTACACATACCTACACAATACCTATCCTCTACATATGCAAACCACCATAAAAGTGTGAGGCAGGGGGTGAATTTACACAAAATATGCAATACATATAATGCTAAGAAACGTTTAGCACCTATAAACAACTCAAAATATAGCAATTAAAAGAAGGATGAAAATAGAAAAGCAGGCTTGCCCAAACATCAGTTAGCTCAACGTCTTCTTTCCAACATCCAACTACCTATGCCATCCATACACCCACAATTACATTTATAAATTGAATAAATTCACAGCTGTAAGTACTGTCCTCCTAAGGGAATATTTGGAAAGCGTTTTTAGAGGAAAAACTCAAGAGTGGTCAACAGCGAGAACATATTTCGAAAACTTCTTCTGACCTCAGTCACTTAATTACTAAATCCTTTCGTCATCAACGAAAACAAGGGTATGGCTGAAGGAAGTATGCGACCTTATAAGGTATTGAGCAGAAGAAGAAATGAAAGCTGAAGAAAATGATTCTTAAGAGAACTCAAATTACCAGTAATTAATATAATATAAAAAAGATTATGTGGATTAATTATTGATTAGTAAAATGGGGGTATTAAACTAAAAACGCTTGATCCTTAGTGCTAGGAGCAATATTAATGAGTGCTACGAAGCGAAGGATGAAAGTCACTGGCTCAACCAGGCCGCACACAGGGTGTCAGAATATCCGTTTTGCGAACTCTATTCCTAGGAGTCACGAGAGAAAGAGGCGAAGTAATGGTTGTATATACGACATCAGTGAATGACGAGTGCCTTGGAGGAAAAGAGTGCTTTCAAAGGAGTTCTGCAAGTTGCCCAAAGAAGCTAAACATATCCAGGCTCCAAATTGTTAAATGTTAACGCGAAATTAATGGGTTTGCCCCTTGAATGTACCCGAAAGCTGGCTACTTGGGTTATCGGAAAACTGTCTTGAGAATAGATTCACTCATCAAACAACGATCATAGCTCTCATGGCGGTTATTTGCAATATATACTTTTATATCACTATAAGTTACTTCGTGGGCCCACGGTGTATACTAATACTCAGCACTTCTCTGTATTCCCGTTAGCTGGCGCTTAAAGCTGGCTTACTTACGGTTCTTCCGTGTTATTTTAGCTATTTTCTGCCCAAAATAAAAGACACCGTGGAAAATAGAATCAGTAAAATACTACCACATTTATTGCGTATAGATACTACAAATTCTTCTGCAACTTTTACATTTTGGAGATGTTAAGTGAAAACTGATGTCCGGTGTTTTCTGCATATTTTGTTTAAATTCAAGCCCTATGCATATCGATAATTCGTAGTATTTACGGAAAATGAAGCCATACGTCACGTACACCAATAAAAGAAGAGTCATCATTCCAAATATTGACTTCGGGACTGAAAAAAAACCATTTTGGAATCTTTGCAATATTTTGTGATTTGTCCTACTGTACGGCGGGGATACACCGGAAATAAATTTTCGGTATTTAATATACGGGAAAAAGTATTAACAAAATGACTGATGGAATGAAAGTAAAGAATAAACCAGGAAGTTTATAAAAGAACGGATGACAAGGCAGGCTACGGATGGTTTAGGGGTGTGAGGTTAGTAGAAAACAGGGCAATAATTAAAAGTGGGATGATAAGGATGAAAATTTAATTGAGAAATGAAAATAATGAAATGATTTGTTCCAATAGGAGTTATTTTTAGAGAAGTCAACACTTTAGCATCTTATACACTACCAATAAACCTCACGACTGCAGGAAAAACCACGAAAAACAATGCTAAGAACGTGTGAGGTGACGTCGCTTGAATGTTTAGGATTTTTTCCACTAGGTGGTGTCTCTCGATGCTTGATTTAGGGACGTTTTTTTTGTTGCACACTATCTTTCTTCGTTAAGAAACTATGAAGAAAAACAATTGATAATCTAGAGGTAAGACTTTAAAGGAGAATAGAGAAAGTTTGTAGGACAGAAAGGGGATAAATTTAGAGGCGCTGAACATGGATGGTTTGATAGCACACCCACAATGAATTAATTATATGTTACAATAAAAAACATTCACAATTTAATATTCAACCATGAAAATAATCCTTTGGGTTCTCCTAATTCCCTGAATGTTGTTTGAATTCAATGAACAACGTTGATGTTTGTATAAATTGGTACAGGTCATGATTGCAATACAGAAACTTTGTTACTTTCGCTGTTTAGTACTAGAAGGACCGGTTCCAGAAATGTTCAGGTACCCGAGCATGAATTGACCACGTCATAGCTTCAAATAGTTGCAAGCCGGTTTTGGCATTTTTTGGTACCCCCCCCCCCCTCTCCCCTCGTTTGACATAACCCCTCGGCGGACTAATTACCCTCCGGACTTAGCCGAAGGACTTGCACGAGAGGCGTAGCTAACGACAGGTGGAGCCAACGACGCCAACAATGCCCACGACTCCAAAATGCATCGATTCTCGCCTGCACCGATTCACGCCCGCACCAATCACGGCCGCACCAATTACCTCACCACATCCGCTCTCACTTATATAGCCCCCAGAGCGCGGAAGAAGACCAGAAGTTAGGCCATCGTACAAGCCGTTATTTGGTGTTCCCCCGCGCCGGTGTCAAAAAAGAGTTCCTGATGACCCAATCATAAGCTTCCACCTCGCCCTCTTCACATCATGCCACTTTCCCTCCCCTCAAATTGTATCTATCGACGATTTCCACGTTAAACCCCATTGCACTTTGACCTTGCCGAAAATACCCCCTCCTTACCCCAGAGAATACCTCCCCTCTCACGCCCTCTGTTGGAGTCGAGACGGCAACGAGTTCACTTCTTGGCTACGTCAGCGGAGGTTTGGTGATTCTTGAGTCTCCTTAGGGCCATGGACTGTTGGTGCAAGTTATTAGCATTTCCCTGAAGTCTGAAGAGTATTTAAATTTTGTTGGTTTGTACTTTGTCTTTTGTTGTTGAAATACAGTGTTTGGTTAGTTAGATTCTCATACTTTTGTTCTTTGTTCTATATTTGACCTCATCTTGCTCACCCGTTTTTGGAAAGAATTTTTGTCCCCTGGACAAGCGTTTCTCGTGAACTGCCGTTCTTCTTTCGAGAAACGCTGCACGGTTAATACAAGGAACAATCAATGTTGGAGTTTGAAAATCAAATAATGAGTTTCATGTACCAATGCCATTGTATGATTCTTTCGATAGTTTCAGGCATAGCTGTGTGGAAATAAAAATTCATCATTTCAAAAATAAGAATAGGCCAAATAAACTTTAGATCTTTCCACCGTATTTTATTTGGATGGTATTGACGCAATTTCTGAATTCAGGAATTTCACAATTTCACTTCACAGCTCTCTTCAGCGGTATGTACGAGAGAGAGGTAGATGACTCGAGAGAAAATCGCATATGTGACCACAATGCCCTGCAAAACACCATTATGGTGTTTTTAGGGTGTGAATTCACACCAAATACGTATTATATACCATCATCATCATCAAGGGCCAACTATCCTAGGATTGGTTTGACGCAGCCCTCCACTTGATTCTTCTATCGGCCAACCTCTTCATATTAACGTACTTCCTCTCTGTCACGTCGTTTACGACCTGTTCTATGTAACTCATACGAGGCCTGCCTTTTCCATTCTTCCCGTTCACTTTTCCTTCGACGATTGTCTTCATCAGGCGATCGTGTCTTAAGATGTGGCCGATTAAGTTGTCCTGTCTTCTTTTTATAGTTTTCAGCAGACATCATTTCTCCCACTCTCCTTAAGACTTATTCATTTGTCATTCGGTCGATCCATTTTATCTTCAGCATTCTTCGATAGCACCATATTTCGAATGCTTCCACACTTTTCTTCTCCGCTGCTGTCATCGTCCATGCCTCACTGCCGTAAAGAAACATGCTCCAGATACATGTTTTGGTGAATTGCTTCCTTACTTCCAAGCTTGTATTTCCAGCTGTTAGTAGATTTTTCTTTTGATAGAATGCCCTCTTTTTCTGGGCTATTTTACTCACTATTTCTTCCTTGCTTCGTCTACCGTTGCACTGTAAAAAGTTGATCTGATTTTCAGTGCCATCTGAATTTAAGCGCTGTCTGATTTTAAGGTAGTTTTCTGAATTTAAGACTCATGATGCGTGAAAATCAGACACACCTCCGTCTTATTTTAAGACCATAACCACTGTATGTTGAAAATAAGATGGTTGTGATCTGAAATTCAGATCACCCGGGCTGAAAATAAGCACGCCTTGGTTGGCTCCGCAATTTGAGCTAACCAGCCAATAGCAGGGACTTATGAGCGGAGCGTAACCAGGGAGCAGGATAAACAAAACGCAGTGTTTTTCATTCAACCTCAGGGAGCAGGATGTCAACAAGAATTACGAAGCGTAAAGAAGTAAAATTCGAAGTCTAGTCAAATTTCATTGTAAGTAGGTGAAATAAGTTTCGTGCGATGAATTAATGGTGTGAGAATGTGGCAATGATACTTAGTTTATTTGCAGAAGAGAGCCAGTTGTGTCTGAGCGACGTATCCTGAGAGTAAACTTCCTTATCTTGTCTACGCGGCAGGGTTGTAAGAACTAAAAAATAGTCGCCCTCATCAAGTGACAGTTCCTGCTTCGGTTTGAAGATACTGGCACACATCTGTGGTATCGAAGACTTTGTATGGATTACTTTGTTTCCAATAAAAGTACACATTTTCATATTTTCTTTGAAGTTATTGTCCATGTGTTCCCATTTCAGTCCTGGAATCTTTTTCAATGGAAATTCTATGACTTACGTTTGCTCTATTGAAGAATTTAGTCAGTGAAAGAGTATCATCGAATAAAAATATGAAACGTTAGGGTTTTGGTTTGTGTTCGTGTGAAGTGTTTAAATATCTAGTATTTATAATTAGACATCGCATAAAAGTAGGCTTTGATTTCAATAGCAACCCGCATTGTTACGTGGTACTTATTTTCAGATAGGCCCATGCTGAATTTAAGACAGCCCTGGTCTTAAATTCAGCATGGGACTATCTTAAAATAAGTCCCACCTGGTGTGATTTTCAGTCCTGAACCTGCCTTAAAATAAGACATCCCCTCAGAGTAGGCTTGAATTTCAATAGCGACCCGCATTATTACCAGACCAGGGCTGTCTTAAATTCAGCATAGGCCTATCTGAAAATAAGTCCACTTCGTCTGATTTTCAGTCGTTCACCTGCCTTATTTTTAGACAAGATATTACTGCTGAAATTCAACATACCCTGTCTTAAAATTGTTGCATCTGAAATTCAGATCACTTTTGTATCTTAAAATCAGATCTACTTTTTACAGTGTGGTTACTCTGCTTCCCAGGTACTTAACAGAACTCTTTTACCTCTTCCAGTTTCTGTTTTCCTAGTATAACGTTTGTTTTGGCCTCCTCTATGTTGCTGCACACCGATATCTTAGTTTTCTTCTTGTTGATCTTCAGCTGATGTATGGCCATTGTCCTTTCCATGGTTGTTAGCATCTTATTGCATATAATGCTGATAAAAAAATATTGGTGCCTATTTTGTAGTCGAATCCTAAAAATTAAAAGAAAAGGTTAAAATAGCAAATTAAGTACGCACAAAAATCGGTTAGCTGGGTGGGCTTAAAAATAGCATACCAAATTGCAAGATACTATGATATACTTGAATATATGAATGATATTAAATATAGTTACAGCTATTGACGGCTGCATGTATCTGGCCCTAGGATAACAAGGAAGATACAAGAAACGAGACGTGGGGAGCAGCAATCACTATAGATAGTAGTAACGTTTTTTTGTGGGAGACAGTAGATATCTAAGGTATTCTGTAGGGTTGAAAGGTATGAAAAAATATACCGATACATGGGTAAGTGAATTATTTGAAAAAAATACCTATTCTTCTAAAGGTACGAGGTAAGGTAAGGTTTTCGTATATTTTGTATATACCGTATTGTCAGTCCAGTACAAGTCATTAAATTTAGCTTGTGGTATATTTGCATGCTTAATAGGATATTGGTCGATATATTTCAAAAATTTCATTTTTGACCAAGACATATGTTCTAGAATCAGAGGGATAAAAGTATTTTTCAATGAATAATTTTTTGTAGCATAGAATACCGTACAAATTGGCTAAGATTTGATGATATCCTAAGTTTTCTGATACAATTTAGGCAGGTTAAGGAAAATTAAATGTTTTACCTTATCCCCTAAAATGTTTTGCATGATTTTATTTGCTACGCATGCAAGAAAAAATGAATACCATGAAATTATATCGGGCTTCTGTGTTAATAAAATATATAACTCTACAATGACATCCGAAAGGTCATGATACCTTTCGGCATATAGCTCCCATCACAAGTCATTAACGCCATTTGAATACATGTGTATTTTAGTAGATACTAGATTTGAAGATGATATGAAATGAAGAAAGGGTTGAGGGAAACCCGGTGTTGATTCTAATCTTTTATCTTATTTAATCAAATTTAGTACGGTTTAACGTCCTATCCGACGGACGTAGTTCTGAACTAAAAGTGATCTCCTTACAGAACGTGGGTACCGGTTGACCAATGGAAAATCTCTGACAATGTCGGGATACGAACCGGGATATTTGTAGTTAAAGGCAAGAATGCATGCATGTCAAACGTGCATGTTTAGTGATCTTCGCCCCCTGCCACACACCCTCGCGGTGGCTTTCTGGGTAATCTTTTGATCTAGATGCAAATACTCTAGTCTACACATTCACCCGAACACCAAGAAGCAGGGATTGTCTTTCCACAGTCATACTGGGGTTTCATTGCCCCTAAATCCCTAAAGTGATGCAACTTTCATTAATCCATTGAAAACTCAGGCTGAAGTCAGGTGTTAATGATTTATTGTTCTTGAACATACTTTTGTCATACCCTTAGGCAATTTTGTGATTTTTCTTTTGGTTAATTTTATGAGAAAATTAGTCTTTTGGGGCAAATGCCTTAAGCCGATGTTCCAAGGGAAATTTCCATTTCAGATCTTCATAAGATTTTGACCATCTGTAACATAAAACCAGTGTTACTGTTCCTTCAAATGTCTCTTCATAAAATTATGTGCATTTTGATCGCCAAAAGTGTTTTTTATGCACAATGATGAAAAAATGACAGACTCATTGCATGATATTCAAATGTTTGCTTTCAATTTCCTTTGCTATAACATTATAACAGAGGCGTATTCCAAACAATGCTCTTTCTGCATATGGCCTCAATTTGATGAATCTTTTTTCTGTGTTGGAGGGCGAAACGTTGGGTTCGATTTTTTTTTCATTGGATAAAATTGTTCTCACTCTACCTCACTCAACACTGCTTTTAATTTGCTTGATGACACAAGCAAAGGCCTTCCTGTGGACATTAGTCCTATGAACATTGCAGCCAAAGTACACATAGCATTACATTATCTGCAAGAGTACAATGTTTAACAGCCAGTCTTGCGCAAATATGGCGTCGAAAATCGCAAGGTCCATCTATAAATTTAGTCACACTAGAATATTTAACATACTCTAAGAACACACGATTAGCTGTTTTTTTTGTCTCCTTTTAAATTGTTAACTGTAGACTAGAATATAATTACTAATTCTTTTTTGGATGATATTCAATTAATATTTGGTTTCATTTCACCCCCTGCCACACAACTTTATGGTGGCTTACAAAGCATTGGATAGATTATGATGTAAAATTTGTTTCGCTTGGAAATAGCAAACAGAAAATAGAGGTCACGAGAGGATATATGATGTTTAAAAAAACACTGAAGATCAACGAAAAAATTTTATCTAGCTTTGGTTGAACGCACAAACTCCAAATGTTGGCTGCATTTTAGTTTTCTTTTATTTCTGAAAATTGTAGCAGTGCTTATATTAGAAGATCACCCATGTGAAAACAGCAATATTCTTGGAGCGCAGTGTGTGCTTGAAAATTCATGTGGTGGTTAATTTATATTTGTTCACTTCTCCGTTGTTTTGTTTTTTATCATAATTACTCTTGTTGACGTCGTTAGCGCTCACTGGACTATTTCGCATTCGTTTCGTTTTTGTTTTCGTACCGTGCGACATTTTCCGCTTGCCTTCCGTGTTAGAATTCACGCACTCGTGATTTTGCATGCGCTTACGTTCCTCGCGACGTTGATAAATTCAAGTTACTCGCATAAAATATAGTTTTATTTTGAACGTGGCTTGTTGTCAAGATTCGTGGAAGTAATATGCGGTGACAAATTAACTCCAGGCGCGCGTACCTGGTGCATCCAATGTCTCTTCATTTTTATTTTTCAAAGCCACGACAAAATTCAATTATGCGGAATTTTAACCGTTTTAAGCCTCGGGGTTCTCGGGAAATGCGAAGAATAGCGTAAACACTTAGGAATGATGACATTCATTGTTGCGCGCAGAAGGGTTTTAATTTGTCGGGAAGCATGTTGGAAAGAGTTAGCTGCAAGTGAAGGCAGCCGAAAAGAATGCTCTGAAAGTGAATGGTGTCCTTTGGAATGGCTTCATGTTCGAAACGTAAAGAGATAAGCTTTTCCCAGAGTTCTGAAATGTAGCCCAGCTTTTCGTGGCTCCAAAACTAGGTCTTTGATTGAAGAGAATGAGTACCTTTTTAGGGGGTTCTTTGAAATATGACTTTCGGGAAGATGAAGTAGACTACTATTCGGGTGCACAAAGAGCGTTTAAGAAAAAAGCGAAAAGATTTAGCGTAGTATTTCGGTTAGTCGAGAGTTGGGAGAGGTACTGACCGGAGATATCCGTCAGAAATCCGAGCGAAGTGGTTTTGGATGTCCTTCAACTAAGCTGCATCGTTTTCTGGTTACTCAACTCTTAGTGGGAAGCTACAGCCGTCACAGAATCGTCCACTGCAATGTTGAGTGAATGTCACATACCCTTGGGCTCAGTACTTGTGGCATAATCCCTCACCAGCCACACTGACACAACAGCACACACAACATCGTTGCATATTATAATTGATGGAGTTGCGTATTTGAAAATAAAATGCAGCTTTGTAGTTTCTGTCAGCTTAAATATTATTGATTTATTCTTTAAGGATGGTAACAGCAACAGTATCAACAAAACTGTTTAAAAATAACAGCTGTTGCTAATATCTCCAACAATGGTCTTGCTTAATGGGAAATTGACGACAATAGGACAGCGAGTGCAAAATGCGTCACAATAATTATCGTCGCAGATGAACAATCCTTTGATTGGTTTTCACCAAGTAGGTTAGAATGTACTGAAGGATGCCTCGCAGTTGATTTGAGAATCCAGGTCGGTCATCTTGGTCGGCACGATATATGAGCTTGCAACCCGTAATACTCGTACGTACTCGTTCGGATGAATTTGTTTTTCACGCGATAAATTATTAGAGTAGCGTTATTAATGAAGGGATTGACTTTTAAAATTCGGCAAAGACACAAGGAAAAGTACACAAATACGCCAAAATTGCGAACTATGTCGTTTATATAGGTCAAATTAAAGAGTTTTAGTTCAAATTAACTCGAAATGGAGGAGAACAGATGCATTGATGTCTCCCTTAATTATTAATATAATAATTATTATTAAGACTAACTAATGCCTCTGCGATAAATATGGGTACAATTTCTTTCTTATTAATGTGTTAATGCACTCGCAAAGTTCATCAGAGGTCGTATGAACCGCAATTTTTTGTACGGAGTGGGTGGATCATTCCCAAGTACCCCCATTCCCACTCCATTGTTGGCCATTAGCTAGCATATCAAATCTAGTCTATAGGCAGTGTCTTGCTAGCTCCTTGTTGGGTTAGACACAGCTCTTCACTCGATGTTTTTATAACTTAACCTGTCATATCTTCAGTACCTTTTGGGGAGAATCTGAGATAGATGCTAGTAATGATGCTAAGCGTGTTAGGCTAAACTAAATTTCTAATTTCTGAATTGATACATGTACTTCAACCAGCCTCGGAATTAGTTGGCACGTTTAATTCAAAAAGTAGAAATTATTTACCAGTGAAACGCCTCTGCCAGTATTCGGTATTCGAACCAGGAACCTTACCGCTATTCGAACCGGGAACCTTTAATAGAAACTATACAAACCGTAAAAATCCGATTTCCACAGAAGATAATTTCCTCATTGACCCGGTGAAATAATTTCGTGATAATCTCAGCCTAGCAGGGTAAAATGGTTGAAAACCTCACCTTTTTCAAAATTTAATTAAATGTGGAATATTCATTAAATTTGTTGCTCGCGTATTTATGAAGTACTTGGTAGAAAATTTCTTCACAAGTTCAAATATAAAAACCACATTTTCCATATTAACCACAAAGATTATTAAAAGATGTCAAAATTTTGCCGAAAATTGGTGAAAGACAGGCGATCTAAAACGCCTTCTGACGTCACTCTACGGTACGGGTGTGTAACGAAACAATTAACTGACAATGGCCCGATGCGTTCGCGCTGCCTCGCCTCAATAATGCCTTGAGCTCTTTGTTGACGCCGCACTGTCGTCAGACTCCAACAATGCACCGCTCAGTCATCCTGGGGGACTCTTGCGAGTGAGCTGGCTTTAGGAAGTGAGGTGTAATCGGACTGTGGCAGGGGATACCGTGAATGGCCGCACGATCACCGAAACAGGGTTGCATGTCCGCCATGTACAGTGAGATTAAGTGCATTGGTGTGCTTTGATTTGTTGATAATTTGGCATGTGTATGTGTTTTTTTGTGTTTGTTCGCTGTTAATCTAGATTGCATATACATTGTATGTTACATTTGGTGATATGTTTGTGTAGCGTATTGCACATAAAAGGGTAGGTTGCAGGTATAGGTTTCCTATTACTAGGAAAACAGAGTAAAAATTCAGTAGAAAAAGAAGATTATATGTACCTATGTTTTGAGGTTTTAAGTCCTTCCTTGATTACCTTGACAGCCCAATGGCTGAAAGTGCTTGAAAAAATAACAGAATTTGACAGTTGGCCTTTGGTTGACTCCCTTATGGTGGTATCCCTCTTAGCAAAACAGTGATTGATTTGTCTAGCAGAGATTCTTGTGGTAAAAACAAACGGGATAAGGATAACGGGATATATAACGGCTACGGTTAAAAACAAACGACGATTTTGTCGTTAAGATTCCATACTACTTAAATAAATAATCAAAATACATGTAGTTTACTTCATTAAAGAAATTATAGTAATACATATATTTTCGCAAAGTAGGTACTCATTAAACTACCTACCCCAACGCACAACAGATAAACAACGCCTGTAGTGATGAGCTGCCGAAAAAGTAAAAGTTTTAAAGAGTAACATATTTGTAACACAACCTAATTTTTCAACAGAATTGTCTCCAAGTATATTCTACCTTATAAGCTTTTCATTTAAAGAGTTATAAATATAATGCATGTTCCCCATTACGTATTACTGCGAGAAATGTACTGTTTATTTTGCATACCGTCCAGAGCAACATCTTATTCGTGTCGGGATTGAGAGATGTGCCACGTTGGAAACCGATTTCATTTGTCGTAACAAACCACCCCTTGTACTCGCGTGGAAATCTAATTCATACATTTCAGCCTCAGGGAAGACCAATCTTGTCCGAAATAACATCATGCGTGGGGGACTGGACGTAATTCGATCGCTTTCCTCAGGTCAACGGAGTTCACCTTTCACTGAGGGTAGAGGAAGGGAGGAAGGCTATTTTTTTCGCATGCCGAGCGTGGCAAAGGGAATAGCGAAGTGGAAATGTTGAGGACCAGCGAAGAGTTACGCTTGTGGAAGTGCTTAGCGAGGGGAGAGGGACATTTATTTATAGATGAGGAAGTTGTCGCTTTCACAATACCAAACTGGCGCAAGATAATAATCATGTGATGGTTGCTTTTGCTTTTAGGTTTCTTATCATTCAGTAAATGTTTCACCACGTAATATATGGACTGAATACTAACATAAAACAATTGACTTAAATCCGCGACCCTTGTAGTGGTCAGAACAGTGCATTAATGGTTTTAGTCAAATTATTTATTTAGTCGAACTAATCAGCATGCTTTGATTCGCCGACGACATAGAAGTCATGGTAGAAACTGAAGGATATTTAAAGAAGACACTAAAAATATAGAATGAACAACGGCTAGATATCACCTGAATATCAACAAAAATTAAAAAAATAAGGTATTGGTACACATTAGGAGAAAAGAAGCCAGGACCAATGTTAAACTAGGAAAACAAAAAATCAAAGTGGTGGAAAAGTTCTGTGACCTGGGAATATGATTAACCAAAGACGGACAAAGTTAAAGAGAAAATGCAAGTAGAATTGCACTGGCAAAAAGGGTTCTTTACCAAAAGACTTTGCTTCCGGCTGCAAATACAAGCGTGGAAGTGAGGAAACATTTCATTAGAACATACATCTGGAGCATTTTATTATATGGCAGCGAAGCATGGACAATAACAGCAGCAGAGAAGTCTAGGCTGGAAGCATTTCAAATGTTGTGCTTCCGAAGTATAACGAAAGTGAAATGGATCCACCGAGTGACAAACGAAGAAGTTTTAAGAGGAAAGGGAGAAAAGAGAATTCCCCTGAAAACTTTAAAAAGAAGACGGGACACCTAAGTCGATCATTTCTTAAGACACAATGGTTTCATGAAGACAATCGTTGAGGAGAAATTGATCGGGCGGAATGGAAAGGGCAGGCCTCGTATGAGATGGAAAATGTTGTGAAGGATGTAAAAGAGAGGAGCTACGTCAATATGAAGAGGTTGGCCAATAGGGGAATCAAATGGAGGGCTACGTCAAACCAATCTTATGATTTTTGATCGAGGATAATGATCATAAGTCAAACTAATGAAATCAAGGTTTTTCATTGCGTTGAATAAATTGAATGGAATACTCGAAAAAATAGAATAGCTCTATCGTCTGGCTTTTCTCTGTGTATATTCAAGTATCCATTTGTATATGAAGTATTTGAAACAACATAACTTCAACACCTATGAGCATGAAAGTTATTTCTATGAAAGCCGAGGAACTATATACATTCTTTTGGATTTGGGTTAAAGTATACTATAACTTATCATTAATACTTGGATCAGAGGGCTGAAAAAATGTTCGAGAATCAATAAAATTTATATTTTCCTTCTTTTAGTAAAAGCTTTGATTGCTCTTTCAGAAAAAACTGACTAACGAGAAAAGTCCAGATAAGGAAATTTTTTTCATTAAGTATTAGTTTTATTTTTGTGGTGTAAATCGATCCTTCGGCTTGTTAGCAAATGCTGTGCATCTGTCCTTGATGGTAAACAGCCTCCAGTGCTGAAGTCCGGGAGAAGTAATTAGGCAATATGGGAAGACATGTTAATTGATACCTAATGAGCTCATGTCCCACGGTGTTATACCCTTAGTTTCCAAATGGGAAGGAAGCATTTTCAATGATTTTGGATTCGGTGCTTCCTTTACTTAAAATATTCCTTGTCCTCTTGGATGTCAGATAGATCATAACGGAAAGGAGATAATTTTGAGGGAGAAGGCTACTCACTCTTACATATGTCATTCCAAAGCCGGTGTAAGTTTCATAGGAGCCTTACTTGAATACAGAGATGATAGCATTACTAGTTCAGTACTCCGTCCGTCAGATGGGATGTTAATCCATGAAGCTCTTGGCGTCTTTATATAAAAGCAGGCTAATTCCAACGACATGTTTTGGTCCATACTTCCTCCTTTCCCTTCCAAATTTATCCATACTTTCTTACCTTCCGATCTGTGGCGTCTTCTAGTGCTGGAAAGACTAATTACTTTTGACCCACAAGACCATATTTCATTTGTTAATGCTCTTTTTTCCAAAAAAAAACAAAAAAATACTTATTGCAACCAAATGTTTCGAGGGAAACACATTATTGTTGTAAACCAAAGGAAAATAACAATCAACATAACAGTACAGTGTTACCACGCAACGACCTGCATTGTTCATGAGAGTTTTGTGTTACTTCACGGTATTTTCAAGTCATCAGAACACGTAAAATTGAAGTCATTCGACTTTTGAAAGTATGTGACCGAATTGAGAGACATAGCCCGGTAGTTTCCGATCGTAAGTCCTTAAATTTTATTCAAGACCTTCCTGAAGTGTTTTATATTTCCTTTGTCTAAAATGACTTAAGATTTTATTGCTAGTTATGTATTGCCATTGCTAGTGATATTAGGTTGTTAAAATAACGGCCTTCCAAAACAGTAGCTCAGGGTTTGAGTACCAACAGTGCCAGAGATAGTTGAATCACTATTAATCCCCAGTAATTGGTCGCAACGTCAGTGTTATGTAAACAATACGTCTAGCAAGATATTGAATACCTATGTTTGAGTATGATTATCATTTATAGAACTCATATGACATTTTTGAAATTAATTAATTTTTACGCATGAGTGAAAAATGTCAACTATGCCTGCTGATTCAGACGAGTGACCTCACTTCATGTATTCGTGGTGAATTTCGTGATACGTATGAGGTCAGACAGTTCCGTGGGCGCCCTTTGTGGTAGGCACTCTTCGTTCAACACTAATAGTTAAGAATTTATATCAGAAGGCATTAGTTGTTACGCGTATGGGTGACAATGAAGTCAGAATAGGGGTGCTTGGGAAGGATTAGATCCCGCCTACTCCGTACACATTATTGCGTTCAATTTGGCCTCATATGGAGACCGCATGTCTATTTCACTATAAATAAAATTGAAAAGTATCCATATTTTATTGCAGCATCATCAATTAATGTTCATAAGATTAGTTAAGGGAGTGTTTGTGCAATTAATTGCCATAAAAGTACTCTTTTATGATGATAAAATTGATTCCAATTTCACCTTTATAAACCACATATTTTCACACTCGATGCTTTGTGGAATGGCAATCGTGGAAATTCACGGCCACAAAAAGAGCAAGCTAAGTATACACATCTAGGTTATATTTCCCAGGCATTTGATAACTAATTCTCAAAATTTTAGAAAAATCTTACGAAAACTCAAGAAACTGCAATTGAAACACAACGACTTATAACATCTAAGAAGTGAGGTTAACAACAATAGATAAACAAGGAAGCATACCTTAAATATGTGACCTACAACAGCGCCATTCGCGAAAAATATAAAAACTTGCCCTATCATACGCCTAGCGAGAAGATCGTTGAACTACTCCTATTTTTTCGGTTTTTAAACGCTCTCTCTCGAAGTATTGACGTGTTTTCTCGCAATTGTCATATCGATTGATTTAGCGCCCATAATGATTACTGAAATTTTTGCAATTTCTATATTAAATTTATTTCAGAACAAATATTTTCAATACATGGGCGTCATCATCAGATACATTTGAATGAATCCTGGGTCGGTAATATACGCACGAGTGAGAATGGGGAGAGGGTTACATGAGGAGGGGTGCACACCCTGTAGGCATCTCTGTCTGGTGACCACATCGACCCAGAACTCTTAACTTTGCACCTGCAGATGACGCATGTGCTATGAAACTAGTTTTGCCGAAATAAATTTCAAGTGGAAATATACACTTATTTTCTCTAAGAGGGCTCCACCGCATTATGAAGTAGATGTAATTTTTCTGAAAACTTCAAGGCACACAATTTTTTGGCCCTTCTATCGATTGGCAATACAATAATGAGACTTTATCATTATATATTGTAAGAATAAAAACCTTGAAAATCAACTATTTTGTACGTGGTTATACGGCAGAGCATGGCTCTTGCAGTAAAATTTGCAGATTAAAAATGTAAAGAGAAATGTCGTTTTGACGAAAAACTAATATAAGATGCGCAATTTTATGCAAACTTAGCATTATAAAAAAGTGCTCTCCTTACCACACTTTAGTTTAATTGATATTAATAAAACGCTTGCTCGAAAAAAAGCAAAAAAATCCTTAGTTAAATGAAAGTGGCGCTACAGTATTTTGATATCATTGAAAACGGTACTTGTGACAGTACATGATTACAAGCCTATTTACTAAGTTAATTTAGGAATATACCTTACCAAGGTCCTTATATTTTTTATGTAATTTAAATATTTCATTGGTTTTTGACATGGTGTAATTAATATCAATGCTTCCAAATGGTAGCAGCGTCATTGTTGCCAAATAATTTTCAAAAATATGAATATTAATGAAATTCAAAAAAGAGTTTTATTCGCCGGGGAATAGTTTAAAACTAAGTAACAAAATATTTAACCTATTTTAGAATAGGTATTAGTGGGATTGAGCATGAATTCTAACTTTATAAATTAAACGTGACGCTTGTGTCTGTGATTGCGACCAGCTTCCCTGTTTCTTTGAAGAAAACAAAAAAATGTTTCACATTT
Organism: Platycnemis pennipes; assembly: GCA_933228895.1. Classification (NCBI taxonomy): domain Eukaryota; kingdom Metazoa; phylum Arthropoda; class Insecta; order Odonata; family Platycnemididae; genus Platycnemis; species Platycnemis pennipes. Next base: position 111,680,443 of record OW121855.1, on the reverse strand, counting down.
TCTCGCTTCTCTAAGTTTTTCCGCTGAAAAGAAGAATGTCATTCGTGTGTGTATCGTGAGTAATAAGCCCGTAAGTCCGTACCCACCAAGATGGCTGCTGGGTTCTCAAATCTGCTGTGGTGTCCCCTCCAGTGCATTCTGAACTCCTTGATTCAACCAGAATTCGAGTTGGCTGCGAAAGACCGTAACTTAGCAACGCGAAGAGTGGGGGGAAGGGGTAGGGGCTGCCAGGCGACGCGGGGGCGGAGTGAGCGAGCCGGACACGGGATGCGGGAGCGGTTGGCTACCGCTCCGCGCGCCCGTAAGGGGAACGTGAATTGGAAATCGAGCGTGAATACATCCAGCCGCTGCCGTTAGGGATTTGGATTGCGCTGGACCGTGGAAGCGGAGAAGAGGGGTGGGGGAAGGAGTGTAAGTGAAGGGGTGGGTGGGACGAGGATTGAGGAGGGGGTGGTCTAGCCGAATTTGATCGCCAGGGGTGGCTCACACTCAAGAGTAACGATCTGCGAGACGAATGAACGGTTCGAATTGATTCGGCGACGCCATACTTTAGGGGTGAATCGTTGGTCGCCTAATAAACGGATGAAAGTCCGTTAAAAGGCTAATGAACTCCAATTGCCTATGTTGTTTGATCAGGTTAAATTCAAGCCATTTTTAATAAGTGGAATTAAATCCCAGTGGTATCAAATTTCTGTTGCCCTTAAATAGTCTTAAAACGTTTACTTGACACCGTTGTGAAGTAACTTTTGGTAAAATTTCATTGGTTTGTGTACTTTTTAGCACTTGGAGGACGGAAGTTTCGCACTACCTAGAAGGCCGGGCATGGGTCATTTTGACCCATGTATATTTCTTAGCCTCAAAGATCCTATTTTTTCTCCCGATACTTTATATTTTTTTACAAATGCCTTTTAGAAACTTTAAGTACATAATGCATAGCAATTGTGCTTATTCTGCATTCATTGTAAATAATTATAATTCCTCTTAAACAGGCAAGTATGCTAGAACATTAGGGGTTGGAAAAGAAAAACACACCTTTCTGAAATTTGCGTATTATATTTAGCTAAACATCTGTTTATTTAACTCTCATTCTGTAACCTCTCATTCTGTGCATTCAAGAAATGCTACCGCACATTTCTACGCATCACCCTGTCACAATTTTTAGCCAATCATTGATGCATGCAACCATACTATGAAACTGACTAATTATTATTTCCACTTCTGAATGATAGATTTGATCATCAAAGAAGAATTGAGGCCCGTATTCATAGTCAGGTCTTGAGTCGATCTCAGCTCAGTCTCAGCTCAAGACTGAGATGAGACTGAGACCGCCATCCGTATTCATAGTTGTTTCTCAGCGCGATCTCAAGACTGAGATCGGCTTGAGACCAGCGATGCGCGGTTATTTTGGATATCGTTATTTTTCATACCGGAAAAAGTGACGATCGGCACTCCGCAAGAACGGTGAGAGTAAACTTAAAATTATGGCGGGAATAAACAAGCCCTTTTCTGTAGAAGAAAAGCAGCTTCAATTCAATTGCGAGCATATCCATCTATTATAATACAGCAATTTTATTTGTGGCTTTAATTATTAGTGCACAAATAGCCTTCCACATTAATTAATATCAATTATGATTGAACAGAAACTTGTAAAAAAAATTAGGTGAAGTGAATTATCGCTGGAGTTGTAATGACCTGGTGACTAATATACTGGTGAAACATAATTTTCATGTTTATTAACGGAAGGAAAAGAACCTATGTGTGCTAGATTAACTATCCATGTACAACTCAAAAGATTGCATGATCTTAATGCCTAGCATAAACATTGTATAGCCTTTATAACAAATACCTATGATATATAATAGCACCAATGGACGTAATGATAAACTGGTTAAAATTAGGGATATTCATGAGTTCCGCGGAATTCAAATTACCAAGCATTTATTGTATATATAGTGTAGGTAAAAAAAGCGGGATTTCAGTTCTTTAAAAAAGTTGGGAATTCACTGAAAGTCACAACATTAATTCACTTTTAGTTCATCATTACATTGATAAGATAAGAGCAATGTGACGTATTTTTAGTAAACAATCAATGAAACTGCCTCAATTTTCTTTTGCAATGAGATTATGATATTTAAATTAATTGCTGATAAAAAACTAAGATATCGGTGTGGAGAAGAGGCCAAAACCCACATTAAACTAGGGAAGCCAAAACTGGAAGTGGTGAAAGAGTTCTGCTGCTAGAAAGCCGAGTAACTAACGAACATAAATATATGGTGGAGTTGGCTAAGGAGAAGATGAGACTGCTTGAGGAGGAAATAAAAAGAGTGGCGTTTGAGGTTGAGGAGAGGAGAAAAGGGGAACTCCATAGGCTTCAAATGGCAATATTACAAAAGCAACTTAGCAAATGTAACCATTTTCAGAGACAATAATTGATTAAATTGAAACAACCTAGTTTTATTAACTATTGTAAAAATTGCTTCATTTACAACCCTATAATGAAAAATGATTTGAATAAACTACTGCCTAATAACATTTCCACATAGTAATTTTGATTTTAGATGGGTAATGGCTGGTGGTTTTGGGCTGCATGGGGCACAGGTACTGTGTTTGATTCGTCATCCATTACATTTCATAGATATTGATAGTGTGCCCCAATAATGTGCAGTACAAGCAACAAACTTGTGTTGTCCTCATATTTGCTACAATTTTTCTTCGAAGACACTGAAACTTTTGTTTCAGAACTCCTTTTCAATGATATTCCTTGTCCATCTGTTGGCTAAATTGCACCTGGAAAATAAGTTTTTTTGTTACCAAAGAGCGTTTATGTCTTTCGCGAATTAAAACTACGTTATATATAGTGGAATATCACATGCATTTGAGCTGCGCTCTGTTTAGTTTTCCTAACACTCAAGAAAGTTAGCCACATATTTACTAAAGAATGATTAGTATGTGGTGAGACATTTCACTTTATTTTCTTATGGTAATTACTAAAGAATTGATACTTTTTTATAGGTGCTTATCCAAATAATTAACCTATAATTTATAATAAATTAATGAACGATTATAATATATATATTACGTTCTGTTTAATTTTCTTTGCAATTATTTCTTATTCTCATAGCTTATTAATGTTTAAGACTGCTTTGATTCTAGCCAATGTGCAAATCCCACATGATTTTTAAATTACTAATTACACCAACATATTAAATATCGGCAGTGTTCTCTAATTATACTATTAATGCAGGGTAGTTGTGAATATTTGGACATGCTGTGAACTTACTACCACTGGCAGGAGAGACAAGAAGAAATGTTGCAACATAAAGTTTTCCTGCTTCACGAACAAAGTATTGACACAGTATTGTACTCACTAAATTCACTTTCTGTTAGCTAATAGAATTTAATTGTATAGGTATTTCTATTTATTTCACCTGCCATGGGTAGTGAATTCATATAATGCCAAATATCCTCAATCACTCGTTAATAACTATCTTTCTACTGCATTTTTTGCATAATTTATGAATGCTGACTCATTGCCGATGCCATTACTTCCATTTGTGATATTGGCATTGGCTGTGTATGTTTTATGCAATCATATTTTTCATTCCGTACATTGACTACAAACACAAAACCTAAAAGTTAATTGTGGGAAAATTATCAATATTGGCATCAGAATAGCGCTAATATATAATGTGAATCAGACAGCATAAATATATTTATACACACCTGCAGAAAGTCTCCGGTTGCATAAAATCTTAGAGCAACTAGCAGTCGTAGCATTTCTGGAACTGGAAGACCCCTGTTTCACTGGCCCTCTTCGATGTCCACAATGGAGTAGGTAAATACCATTTCAAACGGTGTCTTCTGAACATAGGCGCCGTCTGTAAAATTCCTCGTCCGAATAATATTCCATGGGGTTCTCATTGTCACTAATATATCGCTTCGGTACTCTCTCTTCATCTTCGTCCAAAAAATTCATCATTTCCTAAATCATGGTACAAAACACCGACCATTACCCATCTAAAATCAAGATCACTTCACCAAGAATCAAATTCGAGGATGTCAGAGTCAGAAAATATAAGAAAACAGGAGAGTTACAAATATGAAACTGATCGTAATCGTCATCCAATATAGTGACTTAAATTGGTCAAAATTGCAACGGGAAACGATCTAGTAGAACAATTTCTTACCTGTGTTAAGCGAAGCCAAGATCAAGAGCGTATTCCAAAAGATATATCCACATCAAGTGAGAATGAAGTCTTGACCCGGTGGAGCACCCGTGAAAACTTTGTGAATTTTATGCGCACCAGATCCGGGAAAGCACCAGACCGTACTTTACAAGAGTAATCGTCGTCAAATAATGTAAATAATATCACCAAAAACCCTAATTATACAAAAAATAGTATATAATAGCCAAGAATAATTGCATTAGCGCTCGAGCGTTCGTTCACCCAATGTGTTTTCAAGCGGTATCCCAAACAAATAACAACAATCGTATTCACCCGTCAAAGTAATTAAAATGTGGTTTGCCTTTATTGTTAACAACAAATAAGTTAAAATAACTCCAAAACGTCGAAGCGTATGGAATATAAATGAATCTAAAAACGATATTCGGTGTTACGCCATCAGCCATATTGGTGCAAGTTGGTCTTGAGATCGGCTCAAGACTGCCCCATCGTTGTCTTGGCAAAATCTCCAATCTGGCTCAACGCGATCTCAAGTCGATCTTGAGATAGTGACTATGAATACGGAATCGCACAAATTCTCAAATGGATCTCAAGCAAATCTTGAGACTGGGACTATGAATACGGGCCTGAAAGTTGAATTTTTTTGTAATTTTTGTTGAGCCGTAATCAGGTGCAGCTTCACTACTGAAGAATGACACGTAATTCGAAGGAAAAATACTGATTGAAATATACACAGTTATATTCCAGATGTCACAAATGAAAATCAGTTGCTAAAATAAAAAAATGGCGAGAAAAATTTCCCAAAAGAAGACATGCTACGGGTCAAAATGACCCAGAGCCGTCCTTCTAGGTATCACCTCAATTTAAAACTTTTGCAATAACAATTACGGAATAATCTTTTTAACAAATTAAAATGTATATAAAAATGCACATGGTCACAAAATGTCAAAAGGATCAAATTAAAAATAAGTAGTTAAAATTCGTGTTGAACTCAAAGGATGGGTCAAAATGACCGTTCTTCTAGCGTTAAGGCACATGTATTCTCCGTAAGAGGCCGTATACAATGCATTTTTTGTGCCGAGGAAGTGTGAACTTATCCTTCACGTACACCCCCATTCTGTCTCCATTGTCACTCGTAGGGCAGCATGCGTATGCCACATCCAGGACTTTCTAAACTCGTTGGTCTTTTAGAGAAGTTCCTTTGGATAAATTATTATTGAACTCTCAAAGCCAGTTGCTGGCAGTTCATTTGAGTAGTCAGGCATAACTTTGACCATTCTACCCTACCAATTTCCGGTATTGAATGGCGAAAGAAAAAGTCTTGAAAAGTATTCCTGGGAAATAAAATTTCTGGAAAAAATTCAACTCTGAAAATTGAACTTTGGGCTGAAGTTGCTCGGGATAGTAAGAATGTCATATTGGCGTTGGGAGTGCAGGGTTTTAATGCAAATACTGTACAAAGAGTATTTATTTTTTTGCCCTCACGCAGGAATATTTCGAGCATAGGGTCGTAAAAGCCGTGGTTTTTTCTCTCTCTTTGAGACTGGGGAAACTTTTCTCTCCAAGGATAGGAGAAATCTAATCTCCTTAGTCCGGAAAATACCCACAATCCTCTCAGCCATCCTCTCTAACTAAAGCATGAGAAACCTCGTAGCGAGAGAGAAGGATGTGCCCAGAGAAAAAGAGGAATTGAAACCTTCTTAGTTTGAGACGGCGAGAACTAACGGGAAGGAGTGGTACGGGTCATGGTGTGCTTAAAGAGGTTCAACAGAGCGAGACAACTCACCAAAATATGGTCCAGATATTTTTCATTCCCGCTCTGTAATCAAGGATGAAGGATATTGTTTACTAATCTCCGCAGTGGCAAGTATCAGTGGATAACTTACTTAAGGTTTTTCGCAGGTAGCTCACAATCTTTGAATTTAATATTTTATCGTAGATTTTCATCATCATAATCATTGGTCAACAATATTAGGATTGGCTTAACGCAGTTTTCTACTCGATTCTTCTATCGGCCAACCGTTTCATTGTGACGTAATTATTCTATTTTACATCCCTAACTACCTGTTCCATGTATCTAATACGAGGCCGGCCTTTTCCAATCTTCCCGTTCACTTTTCCCTCGACGATAGTCTTCATCAGGCCATCATTTCTGTTATTTTTATACTCACTTTATAGGGATATGTACTTGTAATATTTTAATGGAATCATTTTTGTACTTAAGGGTAGATACGCTCTTCACAAATTTATCTTTTTTTATTAATATTCTTTTTATTAACATGTGCAACTCAATGAATCCCACCTGTAATATCTTTGATTTATATAAGGTAAAATGTTTTGTACATTTTCTTTTTTGTTTTACAATGTGATAACTCTGCATTTTTACTTTGTACTTGACCTATTAATGTAATAAGACATATATGTATCTATTATGCCCTGGGCGGGGGATGGAGAGGACGGTAACGTCCTATCCTGCCCAGGTAAAATAAATCTCAAGTCAAGTCATGTCTCAGGATATGGCCGATTAAGTTGCCCCTTCTTCTGCTTATAGTTGTCAGCAGACTTTTCTTTTCTCCCACTCTTCTTAGGACTTCCTCGTTACTTAATCGGTCATTCCATTTAATCTTCAGCATTCTTCTGTAGCACCACATATCGAATGATTCCACCCTTTTCTTCTCCGCTGCTGTCATCGTCTTAGATGCCTCACTTCCGTAAAGAAGCATGCTCCAGATGTATGTTCTGATAAACTGTTTCCTTACTTCTACGCTTGTATTTATAGCTGTAAGTAGACTCTTCTTTTGATAGAATGCCCTATTTTCCTGGGTTATTTTACTAACTACTTTTTTCTTGCTTCGTCCATCGTTGGTTACTCGGCATCCTAGGCAACAGAACTCTTTCACCTCTTCCAGTTTTTGTTTTTCGAGTTTGACATTGGTTAAATTGGCCTCTTCTTTCTTGCTGCACACTTCTTCTTCTTATTTATCTTCAGCTGATATCTGGCCATTGTCCTTTCCATGGTTACTGTAATCTTATTCAGATTCCTTTCTGTCTCTTCTATGAGTGCAATGTCATCAGGGAATCGCAGCATTCTTATTTTATCTCCGTGGATAGTCACTCCAGAAGACTTCTATTTGATTTCATTGATGGCTCTCTCAACATTGAAACATTAAAATTTACAAGAGACAATGCACAGTCTCACTTCTTTCCTTATTCTTGCCTCTTCACAGCTGGGTCCAGATTAATCACAGCTACTTAGTTTTTTTACAGACTGTGTAGATGTACATAACCTGTAATATTTTGGTAATGGTTTGAAATGCAAAAGAATGTATGTATCCTTTTTTATTATTGCTGCACTTTAATAACTCTTGCATTCGAAACCTCCGTTATTTAATTACAAGAACGTACATGTTCTTCTGGGACTTTGGTCATCAGCAGGAGCATCACACACACACATCCATGCCCCATGCGGGATTCAAAACCGGGACTCTACGGTTCCCTGACACGGACTTTACCGAATAGAAAAGTATTTACGTTATTATGTTAGTCTCAAATACTTCGATTTTTAATCCACGTGGAATACACGAGGACTTTGACTGCATCAGGCCCTATATTAATGTCAGGAGATATTGATTTCAGTATTGCTTTTCATCCATATTGCCGGAACGCAAAATTATTTCTTCTGAGTATCATCATGAGTAAAAACTCCAAATATTTGTTTGTCCCAGCACACTTCATGATTCTCCTATTAGCTAACCTTTGATGTTATTCTTCTCTTTCACATCCATCTCTCTGAATTAATAATCGCGGAAAAATATTCATATCTAAAATTGTTTAATTGATGAATTCATCAGTTTTTGTAGAAGCAAATATGATTGCCAATAATTGTATAATCGTTTGGTTTGTAGCAGTTCTCCACTCAATTCTTCTATCCACTTACCTGTTTGTAATTACATATTTCCTCTCATTTACGTTCTTCACTACTATCTTCATACTGGCTCTGCAGCTACTACCTCATAATTCTTTCTTTGCCTTTCTAATTTTCCTCCTTTTTTTCGACTTACTATCTCGCCTCAAGATTATCCCCTATTCTTCCAAAAAGTTATAACCAATATCTCCCTGATATTACTCGTATTAGGGCTATTTAGTTTTTTATTCAGTCTCTACATTTTGTGTACCTCATTATTTGCATTGCTGCCTTCCTATTTGAGATAGTTGGTCAGAAGTAGTGAGTGATTTGAAAGAGTGAAAAATCGAAGAGAAATAAGTCTAAATTATGCTCTGGAACCAGAGAAAACAGTAATCTCAAGTTAGCCTTTCTAATTACTTGAGTAGGTAGATGTATTGAAGTAATGAAAAAGAGTGGAAGTCCGAAGTATGGCAGCCATACCCGTTTGTATGTCCAAATTCGACAAGGCTGAGTTCTCTTCCTGGAACAAGTAATGGAAAATTGAACACTTTAAACAGCTGATACTTCTGGTGAACTTCTTTAAACTCTATACCTCCGGGAAGTCGCTGAATACAATGTCTCTGAAGCACTCTTGAATGTTCGGGGAAATTCGCGACACCTAGACTTCTGTGAGAACTTTCTTTTTAATGACACACTGAAGTACAGTCACTGAAAGTACACTGAAGTTACAATAGCGACTTGCGATTCATTTACTGTGTTCATGACGGTCATCTAGCGCCTCCATCGAACAATCCCTCTGTTTGTGCATGTCACGTGACTTCGTGTTAATTGAGAACACGTTAATTCCCAATCTGCTACACCAAATATAGCACCAACCTTCTTCATTTTTTCAACCAACATTTTCGTACCTCAGAGACATCTTTGCATTGTCAAAACCTTAAGCTATGAGTTCGCATTTATACACTTGAAGCTAATGGAACATTTGAGGAATAGGAAGATAGGAGGTTAAGATAAGTGTTTTGATAAAGCTCTATTGGGACTTGAATTGGCCTGGTAGGGTGAAGTTTGTATTTCATCATCAGTATTTCAATCCTAGGATTGGTTTACTGAAGCCCTCTATTCTTCCATAGTTAGTGTTAATTTCCTCGTGCCCTTGTATGTTTTCTCTTCCACGTCCTTATTTATTTGTCCTATACATATCCAGTATTATATGTCCTGTCCCTTGGTCTTCCTCACGGGACCTTCCCTTCAATCTTCCCTTCTATTTTATTTCTAACCAATACATTGTGCCTCAAGGTATGTCTGATCCATCTTGTTCCTTTTTTGCAAAGAAGTTCGTATGGCATAGTTGGAAAGGGACCTGTCGTATCGAAAAGCGTCCACGTGGAATAGAAGTAGAGTTGGAAGGGGTTAACGGCCTGAAAAGTGGACAGTTGACAGTCGAACGGTCCCAAATGCGCGAAAGGGGATTGGTCACCCGAGCGAGAGGTGAAAGGAGAGGAGAGAGAGAAAACAAACGCGATTGGAAAATGCGTACTGTTATGAAAGGGGGTGGAAACATGGGATTAGAACGCGGAAAGAAGTCAAAAGGATAAAAAATATCTTGTCATCACGTTTTCTTCTTCACGTTGTAACTTTTTGTTTATAAATTCTTTTTTGTGCACGGTTTCATTGCTAGCATATCAATATTGATTACTGCTGACTCTATATACCTCACTGTGCACATATGGTTCTCACTGATATTCTTTGTACTACTAAATCCATAGTTCTTTTTAATAGGTCTCTTTTTTCCGTCATCTCCCTGAATCAATAGAGCATCTCCATAAGAGGTTTATTACGAAGTACCAGGATGAAAATAATTTGTAACAATCTACAAAAGAACAAACATTTGACTAGCGATTTTGCATAGACATCATCGATCAGCAATCCTTAGATTGGTTTGACGAAGCCCTCTACTCAATTCACTTCTGTCGGCCTCTTGATAATAAAGGAAAGAGAGGAGTATATGGTTTCCACTTTTTTGTTTATTAGTCGCTATGGATGAATATAATTTTTATTATCGTGTTGAGCATCTGAACTTACTACAGTATTTCTCTCATTTTTATTGAAGGGTGAATTTTAAATGTGTTGTTAATGTGACATTAATCATGATCTCTCATTTATTGTATGAATTACTGCATTTTAATTTTATCACTATAGACGAAAATCTCTCTAATGAGTTTTATGGCTTAACCAAACATGGTGTCCATAGCTTAAGGAATACTGCTAACGTCATTGGAATGAGACATTAGTATTAAATTAGCGCGAACGGTTTGGTTCAAATTGCTACCTATAATATATCTGGGGTAGATTTATTTATTTATTATGTAATTTTTGTCATGCACTGTTCTTCTGTTGTCTGTTCCCATATACACCTTGCAGCAAATTTGGTCTGTCTCAGGTTATGCTGAAAATATCTGGTTATATTTTTTTACATTGATCTTCAAACTGAAGTATCCTATTCAGCTCTAGAGTCCTCTCCCAGTGTATTCAATTACGTTTTCAGAACACCAAAACCTTATGCCCGTGAATTTTGCTGCTTCCTCCATTCCGTATCATTCTGCTGTCAAAATCGGCATACGCTATGTTATGTATTATTATAAATCCATTGCATCAAAAGCAAAATCGAGCGAAAGACCCAAAGAAAGGACCTCATGATAAAGAAGAAGACTATGGTATGAAAGTATTCAACTAATTTTTATTACTTTGAACTTCATTCACAAACTAGATTCGATACACAGCCATTATTATATTTACATATAAATTTATTTGTTGAAAAATAATATGTAACGATCATCATCATCATCATCTCTCAATAATTATAAGATTTGTTTGACGCAGCCCTCCACTCGATTCTTCTATCGGTCGACCTCTTAATATTTATGTAATTATTTTCTTTTACATCCTTCACGACTTGCTCCATGTATCTCATACGAGGCCTGCCTTTTCCATTCTTCCCGTTCACTTTTCCCTCGACGAGTGTCTCCGTCAGGCCATCATGTCTTAAGAGTATGGTCAATTAATCTTCTTTCTAGAGTTTTTAGCAGACTTCTCTTTCCTCCCACTCTTCTTAAGACTTCTTCATTGGTCATTCGGTTGATCCCTTTTATCTTCGTCATTCTTCGGTAGCACTACATTTAAAATGCTTCCAGCCTTGACTTCTCTGCTGTTATTGTCATGCTCTGCTGTTATTCGCTGCCATATTGTAAAATGCTCCAGATGTATCTTCTAATGAAATTTTTCCTCACTTTACGTTGAAAAAATGAAATGAGAAATGAAAATATTTCATCTATACTTTGATTAAATCAAAAAATTCTTTTAGTATTTGAAGGCTTGATTATGTGCGCTTATTCAAAAAAGAATGATACAAAAAGTGAGACGTTTCTTTGCGTGGATGAAAATCATCTCAAGTCTACCACCCTTTTAAAAGATTCAGAGCAGCCGACATTTCGGACTCGAAAACAATATTTAGAACAAAGGCGCAAGGGGGATATGTATGAAACCTTCGAGATTATCTCGAATACGTAACCAAGGAGGCACGTGGTACAAACACGAATGGTTTGCAATTTCAGTGTGCCTGAACCACTCCTTACAATATCACAAACTGTTTTTACTTGAGTTATTCTAGTACGTCACGACCACAGAGCCCCCAGAGGAGATAATACATAAGTGTAAATATTAAATGGAGTTTCAATCAGCAGTTTGAACGCATCATATTTGCAAACCATTCGTGTTTATACCACGTGACTCTTTGGTTACTTATTTGAGATAATCCCGACGGTTTCAAAGACAAGTCCTCATATCTTATTTCCTGTGTTAACTGCAGCAATTGATTTATTTCCGTAGTTAGTGTTTTTTTACATTGTAGCTTCCTTTTTATTCATTATTCTTCATTTAAATCTCATTAACCAACTCTCATTCATTCCTTTTTATTAATCGTAACGCGATTTAATTCCATTTTATTACCATGTTTCTCTCTATATCCTTTTGAATTCAATGTTCCGCTTCATTGAGAAAACCCCGTGATCGGAGTCAGGATACTGTACGAATATACGCCATCAGTACTTCATTATGCAACTCATATCTCTACCCCCAGGGATTTTTCCTTCGGACCTACTATGATCATCGGAAGGTTAAAAATTTTTTGAATGACGAATTAAAATTTGACGGATTATGGAAGCCAAAAATTTCATGATGCCCTTGTTTCGTTAATTATCTCTTTTTAATACAAAACGCTGTCGGTGAAATGACCCAGTTTAGCTTGAAGCCTTTTAATAACATCACCCATAATTTCACAATTTTAGTCGTGCAATGGGGGTAAAATTGTTTTTTTTTGTTTGATTTATTGCCACAAATGAGGGATTGGTGAATCCATCGTTAGTCGTATCCGACCTTTACAAAACAATCATGCAGAAAAACGTATGCCACGGCGTCAATACAGAGAAATTGCCTTCCAATGAATGGATTTTATTTCCATTGCTCAAAAACTATTTTTGTCTTATTATCTATCATTTTCAATATTTTTTAATAGCCCGAAAGATTAATTGTCATTTTGGTGTGCAGTCCGTATTTCAATGTCGGGATGTCTCTCTTTTGTGTGCTGAATATACCTGAATAACTGAATTTGAAGCAAAAGGATAGTATTCCATGCCTCAAATTGAACACTGCTATGAATTTCGGAACGCGGTTCTGTAGCTACAATAAATTATAAGCCTGAAAATGAGGTGCTTTGATTGTGAGGACTGAAGAATGGGAAGAAATGATAAAGTTTGCAACGCATGAGATTCATATTGGAGTGACAAATATGAGAGGAAAGAACAAACTGCCGATACGACTGCCACCTAGATTTCCTTGAGATATTATTTTAACAGGAACACCGCCGTGAACGCAATAGAGTAATTCACACTCTTATCTTTACAAAGCACTGGATCCTCATGATTCGTTGTGGCCACCCATTGTAAACGAAGTATTGGGATTGGGCCCGGAGTTTTGTGGGCTAATATTCTAGTTAGGGTTCTGGCCTCTCAGCTAGAGAGCCCAGGTTCAAAACCTGGCAGTGGAAGATATTTTTCATTGATAACCCCGGCCCCTACTTGAATACTGAGTGAAGACTTATCGAGTGCAGTACTCCGTCCATCGGGTGAGACGTTAATCCGTGGTCCCCTTAGGGGATATGTTTGAAGTCGTCGGGATTATGCTGAATATGTAACCAAGGAGTCATGTGGTACAAACACGAATGGTTTGCAAATTTAGTACCTAAGCTTGAATCGCTCGTTACAATATAATTAATTATTTATCTTCAGATAGTAGATCTTTGTAGATCCTAGCTTCAGATCATCTGCCTCGTGTATAGAGCCCCAATTTGAGATATATCACAAGTGCAACCAATTAATGGGGTTGTAATCAGCGGTTTTAACACGTTAAATTTGTGAACCATTCGTGTTTTTTACCGACGGTTTCAAACACAAACCCTCAGGGCACTTTTCGTTAAGGCGAGGGCTAATGCCGACGCCGGATTTCACTCCACCCTTTCTCATAGCTATTCCAAATTTTTCCTTGTACCTTTCCTCCCGGTCAGAAGTGCCTTTAAGTGTGGGAAGGGACTGGAAACGTAATATGAAAACTTGATATAAATAATGGACCATTATAGATTTTTATGATTCTAATACATTTGCTATTTATTTACGTAGTTTATTTGATTACTACATATCTCATTTTCAAATTCCATTTGCCCATAGATGTATATTTATATAAGTGCTTGTAAGGAATTGCAAATAAAACATAACCTTCTAATTATCCATCAAATATCGTCTGGTATCCAAATAAAAGCAGCGGTAATTTCAGATATAGCCTCATCAAACCCAGAACCTCAAAGAACCTCCCACTACACACTGATTGTTATCTCCTCACGACTTTAGGTTCAGTATTGGGTGAACTTTATTCTTTATTCATAAACCAAAGTTTGCGTTGATCACTGAGTAATTGAATAGTAAATAGGATAAAAAAACGTATATAAAATATGAGCGATTTTGAAACCATGACCACAGTGTTTCGATTAGCCTTTGAATTTTTAACTATTTATATTTTTCGGACTGCTTTCCTTCGGAGAATAGGCTACTGCGGACTACCTTACTCCGAAAATACTATATCGTCTATATTTGCCTCTAAGATGAACTCTAAGATAGGTTTATCACACACCTTCACTCGATTTCACATTGATCGAAATGGATTCCATTCGAACTTGATCGAAGCTTATCGGCTCACTTTTTCACATGCGTGTAAATTCATTTTGGTTGTATAATAACGTTGATTTTCTTGCTCTATTGGATTAAAATTACAAACATTTTCATTTCATATTTTAATGTTGTTCCATTGTGCCCGACAGGAAATATATTATTCCTTTTGTAACCTGGAGAAAAGCATACGTTTCAGATTTCTGAGAATGAATGTAGGGATAACCAGGAATGGTGTGTTTGAAATGCTCGAGATTAACTCGATTAGGTAGTCAAGGAGTCACGTGGTACGAAGACAAAAGTTTTGCAAATTGGGGCATGTTTAAATCACTCGTAATAATAACAATTTTAATCGAATTTAACTTTGGTTGATGTTGAATGAGGTTGGAGATGTTGTATGATTGGTTGAGGTTGAGTAATTTTTCTCCTTCACGTCTCCCACTCACTTTTTACGTGTACCTAATGACAGTTCTTAAGCTTCACTTTCCATTCGCTTTCCTTACGAAATTATTACGAGCAATTCTAATACCCCAAATTTTTTAATCATTCTTCTTTGTATCATTTGACTTTTTGGTTACCTATTCGAGTTTATTCCATCGGTTTAAAACACCTCCCCAGTAGGGGTGTGCTCGAATCGTTCGAGATTAATTCCGGTCCGTACCTATGGACTCTTTTGTATGCTTTTACACTATATTTGGGAGTATTCCCTGGGGAATGAGCTGTGTCTGGAGAGGTCGGCTACAATATGCAGACCACTACGCTACCTATTTTCATGGTTTCCACAAAGCCAATGTTATGAAGAATGAATGTACTGCATTAAAACAGATTCCTGTAGATCCTCCTGATGTATCTCCTTTGAGATGAGGAATCCTGGGCTTAATATTGGTCTACACATTGCTACAACTATCCACAGGCCTTGTGTATATACTGCGGCCTGCGTCATCCTTATTCGTTGGGAAATTCAAAGCATTAGGATGCAGTTCAGAGCCGTGTGTCATGCATAGCATGTGTGTTGAAAATTATTGTACCGGCATACAGTGGAACAGCTAATTTTGATTACTTTTATTTGGGCGTCCGACATGGTCCCTTCATTTGATAACACAAAACTTCCACGGTTCCTCACACCACCGACCGTAAAACTACCCGTCGAGGCAGAGAAGCAACACATTCGCCTAGTTTCGCCCGTGCCCGAATGACCCACTTTCCAGACTTTCCAGTCTCCCTCTCTCTCTCCCCTATAGTTCATCTCCTGTTCCCTCCCAGGGTTTGCAGTCCTGTCCAAGCGTCCAGCAGCCATTCAAAACCTCGCCCGTACCCTTTTTATTCGCCGCGCTTCATTCTTATTTACTTCTTCTTCTTCATTCTTATTCACTCCATACCCTCATACAATGGGAAACATGCATGAAATGTGTTTCTTGAATATTAATGATGTACTTGATGTGAAATTGTCTCACCAATTTAAATATATAAGCAAAATTTTTCTACGCCCTCCGCAAAGATTATTAAATGATATTAAAATGTTCCCGAAAATCGACTGGGGGATCGGGTTGGTGTGGTTGCTATAGTACTGGCCTCCCACCCTAAGGGCCCGGGTTCGATTCCCGGTAGTGGCGGATTTTTGAGGGGAAAACCGGTCCCCACTTGTGTGCCTAGTGGAGGGCATTTCAAGCACAGTACTCCGTCCGTCGGATGGGACGTTAAGCCGTGGTCCCCTTGGCGCCTTTCGTTAAGAGTAGGCTAATGCCGACGCCGGGTTTCTCTCCCCCCTTCCTCCGTTCCCTGAAAACTCCTACCATTACCCAATTACCCATCTATCCTAAATGACCTCAGCTGTCGGTCGCCTCCCCTAAATAACCAACCAACCAACCGAAAATCGACGAAGTACACGTGACCTGAAACGCCTTCTGACGTCACTGCACGGTATAGGTTCCATATTGCTACAGAGAAGTACATTTAAAAGAAAACGAGGTGAAAATATTATTTTAAGGTTTTTAGCCGTTTCTCGAAAGAAACAATGACCGAAAAAATACTTAAAAAAGCTCATTCCGGCATTTTCCTTTGGTTGACTCCCTTATGGTGGCGTTCTTCTAAAAAAACAGCGATTGCTTAGACGTAGTTGAAATTCTTGGGCACTAAACGGGCATTATATTATTTAAATGGAGTAATTTCTCGTTACCATCCATACTACGTAAATGAAAAATCGAAATATAATCGTTTATTGCAATAAACAAATGAGATAAATACATACATTAGCAAAGTATTCATTTAACAACTTACCTCCGTCGTGTTTTTAAGTTACCGAAAAAGTACAATTTTCAAAGAGTAATATCTTTGTTACACAACCTAATTCTTCAGCGAAATTTTTGCCAAGCACATTTTAGCTAATAAACTTCACATTCAATGAGTTATAAAAACAGTGCATGTTCCCCATTCATCCATCACTGTCCACGTTTTATCATTTCGCCCCTTTTAAATCATATTATTTTTTCATTGTAATTAAATTCCTCCTGACATTTGTAATGTATTAATTTTTTATAAAAGAATTACTTATTTATTTTTATTTATTTGACAAAATATTCAAAAACAGCCACAAATGGCCTTTTACATTGAATATGTAACAAATGAACATATTTATCAACAAAAATAAAAGTACCGATGAACAAAAGTTTAACCTGATAACATTAGTTGTTTGATACGTCTGGTATAGGAGAAATGAGAGGCCTAGAGGTCAAGTGAGGGGTGGGTGGAAGAGAGGGAGAGGGTTGAAAAGTTTCGGGAGCCGATAAAAAAGAGATCGGTGGTAGAGTGAAAGACGGAATTTCGGTAGGTGTAGAAGATCACTGCTACGGGTTTTGCGGCCAGGAAAGTGGAAGGAGAAAAGAGTGAGAAGGTCATTAGATCGGAAATCGTTGTTAATGGCCAATTGGAGGTAATTTAAATCTTGAATTGTTCGAAACTTTGTTAACTCAATTTCTAGGAAATTTTAGCTCTTCCATTATACTTATGTGCATTGAGGAAAAATATATGTGAAATAAGTTGTCACATTAACGACGGCGGATCGGCCGATAAAAGAATCATCATCATCATTAGCCATCAATCATGAGATTGGTTTGACGCTTATTTTATTTCTGAAGGAGACGAGACTGTTCAATAAAATATAAGCCTCACTTTTTTAAAATCACTTTATAAAATTTTAAAATAAGTGACTCAACTGCAATTGACAAATCTTTCTTATCATTACTATTGTATTTATTACTTTTGCTACGAAGACTGTGTAGTGGTGCAAAATGTGCTGGTCGTCGACTCACCCTACAATTTTAAACCTACCTACCTATCTTCATTTGACGCAGCTCTCCACTGAGTTCTTATATCGACTGATCTCTTCATATTTACACATTTCTTCCCTTTCACACCCTTCATCACTTGTTCCATGTATTTCATAAGAGGTCTTCCTTTGCTGTTCTTGCCATCCACTTGTCCTTCAACGATTGTCTTCGTCATGTATCATGATATGGCCTATGAAGTTGTCCCATCTTCTTCTTAGGGTATTCAGAAGACTTCTCCTTCAAAAAAGAGTTAAAAGTATATATATATATATATATATATATATATATATATATATATATATATATATATATATATATATTAGCTAAATTAAGCGAAAATGTTTACGATAATATTTCAGTATTGTGACAAATTCCGTTATTCATAATCAAATGAATGTATGACCAAATGTAATATGCATGTATTGCTTTTCGGGAGTTAATTAAACATTTTATTTTTGAAATTTATTGGAAAAGTTTCACAAATGATTATGGCATTAGAGTATTGCAGTTAAACGTTTTTATCCCGACGCAGAGTATGGATAAATGTCCTTGTTGATACCCCAATCTTTTCCATTTTTATTCCAATGATATTTTTTCATTCGATGTAAAGTTTTGGGTATTTTACATCAACGACACTAATATATCGATATAGGAACGTTCTTCATTTGTCTCAACGTCCCTTAACCCTTCCTTGCCCGGGGGGGGTATTTTAAATACCCCAAGCCTTGTTATTTTACTATCACTCAGCATGATGAATTAGGAAACGAAAACGGTCCGAGGTACTTGTTTCTAATACTAATATAAATTTTCTTTCTTTAGTGCCGTAATGTCAAGAGAAAGGGTGAAGAGAATTCTTAGATTCATACAGTTTGACGATAAATCCAATCGAACACAAGGAATGGAAAATTCATGCGACAAATTGGAGGCTATTAGGGCTGTGTTCGATATGTTCACCTTCCCTTGCGTGAAAAACTTTCCTCCAAATACCTATGCACATAACAAAAAAACGAACCACTAGCAACATTTCGTGGTAAATGCCCCTTCCGAGTGTATACATAATCCAAACCAGGACGTTATGGGACTAAAATTTGGGTGTGCGCCGATTCGAAAACTGCTTACATTTTGAATTCCCAGGTCTACTTAGGGAAATGTTGGATTATTCGCGAGGTAAATCAACGGCAGCGTGAAGTTCTGGACTTGGTGAAAACATATGTTGGAAGCGGAAGAGGGGTCACAGTGGACAACGTTTTTACGTCATTACCTCTTTCTTAGTCTCTTCACCAAACGAATCTGACCCTAATTGGTACAATGAGGTTGAATAAAGCAGATATACCCAAAGATTTTCTTCCAAATAAAATCCGAGCTGATTTTTTCTCTATTTTTGTTTTTACCAAAAATATGACCTTGGTCTCCTACGCACCAAAACTACATAAAAGCGTTAATAGATTTGGCAATCAGCATCATGAAGCATCGGTTAGTGGGCAGCAGAATAAAATGAAACCCGATGGATAATAACAGCACGAAGGGTGCAACAGACACGGGATAAAATGACAAGAGAGTACAATTGCGTACGAATGACTAGAGGGTGGTCAGTGACCTGAGTGACCACTGGTCACTCAGGTCACTGTTTGAAATAATCGACATGACACCATTGAATGCCTATATTATATGGACCCAATCATCCAGAATGGAATATCAACTGCAGGAATAGACGGGAACATTTGTTATAAGAGCTGAGCATGGCTCTCGCAGAACCCCATATTGATAAAAGAGCATCTAAAAAAAAACGTTCTTTATTCAGCAACTGTGGAAGCAATGAAATATTGCGGTATAATTTTAAAGGCGCCAGTGTCGAAAACAATGAAGATGGCAGCAATTTATCCTCTCCTCTTAGGTAGGTAAAACGATATTTGCATGTGTGAGATGCAAGGCACCAGTTTGCAATGTACATACATGCAACAAAAGATACATAAATCTTTAAATGCAAAAATTGTATGAAATAGTAAATATTTTATCTCTCAATACATCATCATCATGCTCATTATGTTTATTTAAAATTTTTAAGACTTTCCGGCATTACAAACGTTGTCAAATATTATTCAGCAGCGTTTATCAAAACCATTTTACAATGACACAAAATAAAAACAAAAATATTATCCTAGCACTATACCTATGTATCATTTTTACAACGATAATACTAAAATATGTGTACAACAACTAAATACAAATTGTGTTCATATTATTTTCCCCCCATAGAGCGTATTAATTCCAAAAAACGCTTTGGGGTAGTTGAAATACCCCCTTGGGCGACGAATGGTGAGAAATACCTTGGGCATGGGAGGGTTAATCCTCTTTGGCACTTTTGAAGCCATTCCTCTCAACCATCACATATCTTCGATATCTACCTCTTAAAAGTGGTCATAGGTTTTCCATCGCTCATCTGATATTTTACGCCCAGCTATCTTCTTACCTTAAGGCGAGTTTATAGTAAAAACATAGCATGAAATTGACGTTAGCGAAGTCCTAGCGTGAGATTCGGGAGCCCTACCGGAAAAAAATAGGGCGAAACCCGTCTTTAAGTTGCGGAAAAATTAGCGTAAGGGTACGTCAATTTTGAATTAGCGTGACATTTTCTTAAGAGCGCAGTGTCTTAGATGTTTGTTTCAGCGCCTTTCTTCAGTGTCTTGTTAATCTTCATTATGAATCATGGGAAAAATCATCACGGGATGGAAAATGTGCGATATAATGGGGGCGTTTACCCGGAACCGAAATCGCAATTTTGTACACAAAATCGTAAGATGGTAACAAAAAAATAATTTTAGTGAAAACATTAATCTTCTAACCACAACCATTTGCTCATAAATTAAAAATTAAAATAAGCAAAAGGCGACGCCCAACGAAAAAGCTGCTGTGAAAGCACTGACGTCATTTTCCTCCCGTCCTTGACTGCTTTTCGGGGATGGGAATGGAGTGGAGGAGGGTTCTCGGAAGGTCTGATCGCAAAGATCCTGTCGCAACAGCTTCCATTGGCAGAGTCAGATGTGTCAGCAGCGGCTCAGTTGTGATTGGACGAAGTCGATATGCGTCAGAGGTTGCCCCACGCCCTTTTTCCGAAAGGGTTAAAAACATCAGTTTTTCGCCGCTTATAACTAGAGAAATAATTGACCGATCAGAAAACGTAAAAATATGGGTCTTTTTACTTTACAAACTCTATCTGATTCAACAATAAAAAATATGGTTAACGACCCCATTCCAATCCTTTTGACTACGGACTATTACGGCGGTTTTTCTGCACATAAGACGATGTATATCCAGAAGCTTTCCGACAGTGAATAATTAAGAATATACTAAGCACTCAGAATCATGATTAGTCCTAAAAAAGACGGTTATATAAGCCCAAGTATACGACAATATTTTTCTTTAAACACCTCATGGGTGTTAAGTTAATTCTCCACGTTAGCGAAGTTAATTTCTCGCTATTTTTTGTATATACCCGCCTTTACGCATCAAACATACCCTTCTCTGTCAATACCTTAGAATGCTCTCAGTGCCACATTGCTACTCAATTCTGGACTGCAAAGCATGAGTGACCTCGATGCACGAGGACGATCAACGACATACCTACGCCTTTCCATTGCAGAGGTTTGGTGGGTAAGTACAGATTTGAAACAAGAGCTATTCATTAAAAGATTTGAATACTCCTTTGCGATGTATTTGTTACGAAAAATAATTTTATAGATTTCCACAATTTTTATTTATATAGCCGATTAATTTCAACGTACTGGACCTTGACAATGACGCTCAGACGTTGAAATCGATAGGCAATATAAATTAAAAATGTGGAATTGTGCAAAGTTATTTTCCTAATATGTTCAAAATAAAGAAGTTCCAGGGTACGTCCAGTGGACAAATTGGAAAAAAGAGATTTTCATCGTAGAAAATTTTTCTTGCATAATGAAATGGATAGACTGGAAAATAATTTATGGAAATAATATATTTATATATTCCTTCATTAACTATCAGAAAATGTATTTAAAGTGGGATTTTAATGAAGTAAGGAATACTCGTCAAATATCACCATCTTTAAAATGTCACTAAATATTAAAAAAAAAGGTGTAAAGAAATTACCACTTGTGTACATCTCTTCTACAAGGGTTATATTTTGATTTTATGGCCGCATTATGGGTGAAATGTATTGTGTATAATAATAAATAACCAAAAATGGAAGTAATGTACTGTTACAATGTCCCCTTATAGTGTTAGCCCACATATGTAGTCAGATCATTTTTTTTTAGTTTTTTAGTTTCATGTTTAATGTACCCATTTCATTGCTGAAGTGCTACCCCGACCATTTAAACTTCACGAACAAATTTGAATTTGCTGTATGTGCCTTACTGCATGCTTGACGATCCGTCACAAGAGTAACCACTTTTTCTACTTGTAACCCTGTTTTTGCCTGTCTCTTAATAGACTTATGCACTATATATTTTTGTACTTCATTCCTAAGACACTAGAGTAAAATATGAACAATATTTTAATGGTATATTGTAATTGGAAGAAGAGAAAATTGATTTATGTTATATAGTGCATTTCAGCTGTCTTTTTTTGGTCACAAGACATAACACTATTTCCATGCGCTTTTTATTTACTAAATGGATGACCTGAGTCCTAAATGTTCGGATGTAATTATTAAACATTATGTATTCTAATTCATTCAAAAGTGTTTACTTTGAAAAATCTAATATTTCCATAACCCTGACAGTTTTAATGGAGTCAAATGCGTCAAAATGTCACAAGAGTAACGGTGGACAGACCCTCCACTAAGTATCGCCTGCCCCCATTGAACCAATACACTATTGCGAGTTGAGCTGTTTATATCGTAAAAAAATCAGAAAAATGAATACGCGATGCAAAATAGCATATCAAATTTTATTGCGTGATTATGCATTGTGACGCATTTTATATCACATTTTATATCGAAATTTGTCATGCATCTCACGATGGCCAAATGATGACTATCGTAAAGTGAACGGTAAGGATGGTAAAGGAAGGCACCGTATAAGATGTGAGGAGCAGGTTCTTAAGAAAACGAACGAGAACGAGAAAAAGAAAAATATGGAGTTATGAAGGGGTTAGCTGGTAGGACATGGTCGGGTGAAGAGCTGCGTCACACCAATCTTAGGATTGTTGACTCATGATGCATCTCGCAATATCTTACAATAGCGCATATCGTGTGACATCGCTTGGCGCCTGAAATTGCCATTGAATATTAAGTATCGCTCTCGGCATGATATATTACATTTCGTGATATGTTACATAAGTATTGGTGCTTTTCATTTAGGTGCGGTGATAGCCGATTATCGAACGGAGGTGCCGTCGATCACAAGGATGCAAATGAAATGAAACACAGCTGGCACCGGCTTTTCGCGCATGCGCAGTCAGTTCAGGGAATTGTAGGGTAAATAAGAAAGTAGCAACGAGAGAAATCGTCCGGTAAAGTTTGAATCAGCCATACAGTTCACCAATGTTGCTCGGTAAAAGGTACTTTGATTGATTTAAGTATTTTTTTCGTGTGTTAGTGAAATGCCATAACAGTATTTTTGGGGTTCTGATTGATAAATCCCGTAGAATACCTTTCCTATGCCTGCGTGTTTACAAAAAAAACATTGTTGAAACTTTGTTGTTGAATTGGTTGACGTGACGTCATATTACGCCAAAAGCTTTTCATCTGTTCGGCTCTCCTCAGAGCAGAGAGCCATTGGCAGCCGGCAATAGACGGCGATCCGGCTAAGTCGAAAGCACCGCGGCGGCGGCGTGGCGATCGCCGTCTATCGCCGGCTGTAGCCGCAAATCGAAAGCACCCTATATAACAATTATCACGTAGTATCCCTTAATATTTCACATCGATATATCAGCCTCTCTTTGCGTCATATACTAATCGCGTTTCGAACTTGCGTTCCAATCGAGCATCGCAGCCGATACATATCGCAGTGTCGCACAGTCCTATTTCCCCTCCTTTCCTCCCCCTTCTTACTTTCCTTCGACTATCCCTTAGTACCCTGTCCCTAGGATACCGTCTCGCCGCAGACTACAGTTCTCGGCTCTGAGCCTGAACAAAAGTTCCCCGCAGCCGTCCGCTCGAGAGAGAAAGAGATATCGGGTCTCACGTTTGTTTTGTTTTTCCTCGCCGATGTTTGTACGAGGCCGAGCGATGGCGAGGATATGCAAAAAAGGTTGCGGAGCGCCTGACATATTAAAAAGAGCATGGAGCGACAGTTAAAGAAAACAGCCATAAGGAAGACTTGTCTGCTCACTTTTTTTTAAACGCACAGCCAATATAATTTTATAACTAGTAAATATTTGAAACAGCGGAATTAGATTGTCTCATTGAAGAATTACCAGAGATTGATCACCAATAACAGTTTGACAATCAGTTGGACCATCGGAAAAACACCCATACAGCAATATTAAGGTGGAATTTAAAGAGAATACTGTAAAATAATCAACACTAGTGATAATATGTGTAGATAAGTTTTAAAAGTAATTAAAAGATGCCTAAATTATCCAAGATAATTACAAAAAGGAATTTTTAGGATAAAATTTTGATCTAAAATGGGGAAAACCGGGAAAAATACATGAAAAATTAAATAAAATAGAAATATAGGAGGTAAAAGATTCATGAAGGTAGTATTAGGGGAAAAATGACAGTTAAGTGGGTGGTAGGAGCTCAAAAAATAATGTTTTTTTCGGAAAGCAGGAAATTATGGAAACATCCAAGGTTTAGGAGAGACATGGTGTGACTAACAGGTATGAATAAACTCTTGGCCAATAGAATTTTATTAATGTTCATGAAAAGGGTGCAAGTATTTGGCAGAATCTTATTTTTATATTTGACTTACTTTGATTGATAGCAATGTATCCTGTCTATCACGGTGGCTACCTTGATAACGTACCGATCCGGAATCCACATGACACGGGTTCAAATCCCACTATAGCCACAGATATTGTTTATCTCAGACGTTTTCGTCGTCAGATTACGGACTTATATCAGACCGTGAATTATAAAATTAGACATTTTAGGTATTCCACTACCAATTCTCAAATCAGTGCCCGTGATCAAGATCTATATTTCCTAATGGTCAAGGCTCACTAAAAACTAAAATTGATTTTATCGTTAAAATCTACTGTTTTCATACTTTGTCTACTTGATATTCATTTGCCTCTAAGTCAATGAATTGACGGAGTGGCCTTTCTGCCTATATTTCTTTTTCTGTATATATATATAGTATTAATCAACATATCTAAATTATACGAATGATAAACTGCTGTTGGCTAGACCAATTTGTTTCCCGCAAAACACGCCATCTGTGATGGTGACGTTTAAGTTATTTACTAATGATTTTTACGAATATTCTCATTTCATCCATAAAGCATTACTTTTTCCACACCTTATACGAGACAGACTTCTTTCCATTGGCCATTGTTGGTTCATTTACACTGGGGCAGTTATCTGCAGGCTTTTGTTCCTCGTACCATATCCTCTTATATAGCTCCCAAATATTCCCTTTTCCTATTTTCCTTCCGATTTATCTCAGAAGGCTTCACTTTCTTTTATTATTTTACCCACTTAAAATTTCTCTGGAAGTTTTGCCATCAAGATTGGTATTATCTAAATTCTTTCAATGAATGCCTCTCAAACTTCTAACTTCCTCTCCTTTCAAACTATGTATTTAAGATAGCAATTAAATGAAGAGTCCAGATATCAAAATAAGTAACTCCCTTAATCTTTGAAGGACCATTTTTTTCACTATAGCCTCCGTCGTAAAATGTATTGATGTAGTTTGAAGGTTGGTTTAGAACTTTAAATTGCTGTCTCTCTTTCGGGATGCTGTCACTGTTCTTTGGGGCCCTATTCTCTTGTAAAAAGTAAAGGTCGAGGAATTTGATATGTTAATCTTTGTCTTCAACTTTGTTATGTATTAGTTAATTCTTTAGGTGATGCTCAAAACACATAATTATTTGAATCGCGTAAGATATCGACACATGATATTTTTTTATTTGAGTCCCTCTTTGGCACAACTTTAAGTGTTAATTCTTTAGGAGATGCTCAAAACACTTATTTATTTGTTTCACGTAGGAAATCGACATATGAGATTTTTTAGCACCATGAGGGTGGGATACTGGTAGGACATAATGGGGAACGGAGTAAGGGTGGAGAGAAATCCGGCGTCGGCATTAGCTTACCCTTAGCAAAAGGCACCAAGGGGGTCCACGGTTAAGCGTCCCATTCGACGGGCTGATTACTGCATTCAAGATGCTCTCCACACGGTACTCAAAGGAAAACGGGTATACCAACTTTATTAATTAAAGAAGATTTGTTGTTTTTTAAATTCTCTTTATTAGTCTTTTTCCATATCAGGCACTGTATAATTAGCACCTCGCCTGCCCGTCTAAAATTATTTAAAATGGTAACCCCAATACAGGAATTGTTCCTCTGGGGTACCTATATTCCATTGATACATATAAATTGTCAAACACAATATTGTAAGTGGTAATGGAATAAATACATTATTTTTTTAAAAAATCCACAAAAGATTCTTTAAACCGACCGGTTTCTATGCAGTACATCATCATCAGGTGAATGATGATGATTATGATATAGTACATTGAAACCGGTCGGTTTAAAGAATTTTTTGTGTAAAATTTACAATCTTCATTAATTATGTTATTCCACCCCATCACGCCTGAAATGACTCTTTTTATGGGTACACCAATGGAAAATCTTTCCTCCAGTCAAGATTCATTCCAGAGTATTATAGTAAAAAGTACACCAGTATTCTATGCATCTCACCAACCTGATCCCCTACAGCATGTGGCTAAATCATTGATGAAATATATGTTCCTTGACGGAGACAAATCGTTTTGTGACTTTAGGCCGGAGAGTAATTGAGCAAAAAAAATAAAAAATCAAATGCATACCTCATATAGCATGGTGTTAATTAAGGTTATAGAAAAGAAGAACAAACATTTTGTGGCATGGCCTAGTAAAAGGATAATTTACACGCATTCATCATGAAGTATTGCAATTGCAATTGTGACACATGGAATATAATTCAAGTATAAATATAATCCAAATTTACTGCCGCTGTACACATACTCCTTTACATATGTTTGCGGGAAAAGTAATCATTGAAAGTCTGATCCACGCCTACACTTAAACTATCGACCCATGTCGGAATTTGAACCTAATTCCTAGGAGCAACGTGCTAACCATCCATATTCCACAGCCAACCGATATTTATGACATCCACAACACACTTGACTCTTGGATTATTTCGTAGATCATCGGCCATCATGTGCAACTACAGTAGCTTGGATGCATTCTCATGAGTGTGTGGCAGGAGGTGACTTCAAAACCGTTCGAGATGAATTCCGGTCCGTAACTAAGGACTCTTCCGTATGCTTTTACACTACATTCGGGAGTATTCCCCGTGGAACGAGCTGTGTCGGGAGAGGGTGGCTACAATGTCCAGACCACTACGATACCTATTTTCGTGGTTCCCACGAAGCCAATGTTATGGAGAATGAATGTGCTGCATTAAAACAAATTCCTGTGGATCCTCCTGATGTATCTCCTTTGAGCTGAGGAATCCTGAGCTTAATATTGGGTTAAACATTGCTACATTTTATTTTCACTTGGGGTGTCCTAACACCCCACCGTTCTAATGGTGTATCAAGAGCACGCCGCCGCCCGATGCAGGTTTAAGCCAAACTCTTCTTACGAGATAACTGCTCTAATATCGTACGCCATGTACCAAAATGACGGCATTTTCAGCTCTGAGTTTACAGTAATGAAACCGTATTTTGCAATCTTCTATTGAAGTACAACATTGAGTTCAATTAGCGTAAGCAAGGATTCGTCCTCATGATCTATCTCGCTCCTTAAGAAGGCTCCTCCAAATTATGAAGTAGATGTCATTTTTGGGAAAATTTCTGGGCAATCAATTTTTTGGCCCTTCAATCGATTGGCAGCAAAATAATGAGAGCTTTCCGTCATATATTTGAAGAAAAAAGACGTTCAAAATCAGTTATTTTATGCGTGGTTATACATCCACATCATAGATTAAAAATGGCATTTTCCCCCGTACTATAAGAGAACAGAATAGGCAGCATAGCAAAGGGATAGGTAAGGGAAATATTTTAGAGTAGTCTGTGGTGCATGATGCATGTATTGACCCCTTAAATACTATAGATTCTTAAAATCAAGTTGCACGAGACAATATAGTTGCTGGTTTGCATGTTAATAGTGCATGCTTGGTGATCTTCACCCCCTCCAACGCACCCTCGCGGTGGCTTGTAGGGTATCGTGTAGATGTAGATGTAGATGAACTATCCACAGGCCTTGGTATGCACTGTGACCTGCGTCATCCTTATTCGTCGGGGAATTCAAAGCCTCAGGATGCAGTTCAGAGCCGTGTGTCATGCATAGCATGTGTGTTGAAAATTATTGTGCCGGAATGCAGTGAAAGAGCTAATTTTGATTACTTTTATTTGGGCGTCCAACATGGTCCCTTCATTTGATAACACAAAACTTCCACGGTTCCTCACACCACCGACCGTAAAACTACCCGTCGAAGCAGAGAAGCAACATATTCGCCTAGTTTCGCCCGTGTTCGCATGACCCACTTTCCAGACTTCCCAGGCCTTCCTAATTCCTAGGAGCATCGTTCTAGCGCTCCAAATTCCACAGCCAACCGATATTTATGACACCCACAACACTTGACTCTAGGATTATTTCGTAGATCATCGGCCATCATGTGCAACTACAGTATCTTGGATGCATTCTCTTGGTTGTGTGGCAGGGGATGTCTACAAAACCAGGAATATAGGTACTATCTCCAGATTAGGCTCAGTCCTCAAAGCATACTCTTCGGAAATAGAATTAATTCCTAAGCATCTAAGAAAAAGCCGTAACACAATTCTTAAATAAATATTCGTTTAGTAATTAGTCAAATATGCAAACATATTTTTAGAATTATAAACCATGCAGGTAATCAAAAATGAAGAATTCATTCTCCTAAGAATTCAAATTTGTCCCACTAAATTCCGTTGATTTCAATGGAAGAAAATGCTTTAAACCTATCCCTCTATATCAGTTGAACTTTATAATGTAATCTACCATATAACTCAGTAATTAAAAAACTAATTATTTAAACCATTTGGTACCTGGTTCAAATAGCTTTTACAAACTTATCTGCACTCAGAAGCACTCTATTTTACATCCAGTTCTAATAGGTATTACGTCCAGATCTAATACAAATACCTTGGATGAAAATATGTATGTATTTGATACCATAACCATATCAATCTAAAAGTGCAAACGTGTTCGTTGAATGTATTGTTTTTTCAAGTACTATAATGAAAACAGTTGAGTTTGAGTCATCCTTAATATCTTCATCGGCAAAAAATTCAGTTGATTTTCAAATGAACTTTGATATTTCAAGTTACTTAAGCAAGTTATGCGTCGTTATCTCCGACAATCCTGTATTCAAGGTATGTATTTTAAATTGGAACTTCAACTTTTCCACTACCCAGAAAGTATCTCTTAGAATCATATATGAATTAAATATATACTTTGATTCTGATTCATCTCAAAGCGAACTCATTACAATTAATCCACTGTTACTGCAACAGCTCTGCGCTAAAATAAAAGGCGTAAATCCTACAACACACCAAAAGGAAATTGTTTGAAATATCGCCCTTGAGATTTAATCCGTTAGCATCCCCTTATGCATGAAGGGAGGCTCTCGAAGAAATTCCAAAAAGCTCACTGGTTCGAGAGTGGTCAGTGGAGTGCGAAATGGACAAGAAAATCGACCTTTACCATTTTGTTAGAAATTGTTCTATATTTTTGTGTGTTAAATCATGCGCTGGAAGCCATACACAAAGCATATGGTATGAGAGGATTTAAAATACATTTTCATGACAATCATGGAAGAAACCATAATGTATGTACATAAAAACACTTTTGCCAACTATGATCAAAGTACGATGGGACGGAAATCACTTTGCGTTGACGTGGAGGACGTCACATTTAGGTTGGTATTTCGGTTGACATTTTCATTTCGTGAGATTATTGCTTAAGTTGAAAAAACATTAGTACTCGTAAATGGCAGGATCTAGTGAAATCCTCTGAATGTCGACTACTAATATCACAAGAGACTTCATTGCTATCTTGGTAATTAATTAGTACCAACAAAAATGATTGCTATTGGCACTTAGGTTTCCATGGATATATCTTTGTGAATATTTTTCGGTATTTGAAGCCCGTCTTTTTCATTTTAATGATCGTGCTTCGCCAGCGCTTTCGATTGATTACTTTGGTTGGGAAGTGGAAAATCTTGGATTATCTCTGCGTTATATAGATCGTTCCTTTGTATTGTTATTTGAAAATTCACGTAAGATAAATCCGTTCCAAACAGTTGATGGGCATATCTTCTCGGTTTATGTGCATATTGCTATTTCTATAGCCAGCCTCCCTTATATATCTTGGAATATGGTGGGCATATTCCAAGATTAATTTGACTATTTACAGGTTAAGTTGAATAGAGGACTGCTCCACTCAGGGACGTAGCCAGAAATTTGCTTCTGGGGGCTAATTCTTGCGTATCTTGAAACAAATAAGCCTTTCCCATTCGGTGCCAACATGTTACAAATCTCTTCCCTTAGTTTTCAGTGCTTGGTATTTACTTTTACGTTGCCCATACTTATATCTTCTCACTACTAAAGTTCACTGCTAAAATCCGAGTAAAAAAATTATTAGAAAAAAATTTCGGAGGTGGCTGAAGCACCAGAAGCCCCCTCCCCCTTTGCCTACGTGCCTGGCTCCAGAGTATCCTATTATTTCAAACGGACATATTATAAGTTTTGAAGTTCTGGCCAACATATGAGTGACCGCAGTATATGAGCATATCACCTCATACGTTCCACCATCAAAGCTTCGGCAAGTGAATCCCTGAAATTCAGGAGGAAAATCCGCTGTCTTTTTCCAGGAAAGGAACTTTTTCAGGGTTTTAATGTCAGGGGATTTTTTAGGGCGCTTGAACAACTTTGCAATCCAGATATCAGTCCGTGTGGTACCTACTCCATCACTACACTGCGTCCCATTGTCTCATCTTGTTTCTATGAGGAAGAACGCCTAATAAAGGATGGAGACCAGTTTCCATGGAGAAAACTCTCGTATTTCCAAAATAATTGCTGTTTTGTTTTTTTTCCCGTTAAGGCGTCGAATGTTTTTCTACCACTCTTCTTTTCTCTGGGGCCAGACGACGAAAATGTCTTCAGCGTATCATTCAAAGTGGTTGGGTTTTCCGTCGCAAGGCTTTAATGCTTTGCATTTCCATTCCTCTCTGAATAAGTTTGCAACGCGGTAGATAGGAGTGAATCCATTTACTCCCAACGCCTGGGCTTCTAGACATAGAACACATACATAGAACTTCGATTGCCACGGAAAACAAGAGTTTTTGGAAAAGTTCACCATTTTCTGAAAGTTTTGGGTTATTTCTACAGCTATATCCATCGAGTTATTGGCAAAAGAAAAAAATATTTTCACGTTAAATCTCACCAAAGCATCAACTTTATTTAAATTTTAAACAAACCAATTTCAGGTGTGATGTGGTGGAAGCGTTTCATTTTAAAGGAAAGGTATTGCAATTTTCCACAAGTAAAAATTTATTCCCGACTAGTTTCGGTGTACTACACCATTGTCAAGTCATTATTATTCATAAGTCATGTATATACATTAGTTATTTTATTGACCTCAATTAAGCGTGTCGGACGAAGCAAGAGATTAATAGTCAGCAGAATAACCCAGGCAAAGAGGGCATTCTATAAAAGGAAGAATCTACTTACCGCCGGAAATACAAGCTTAGAAGTAAGAAAACAATTAATCATAACGTGCAAATTGAACGTGTTTCTGGTTGGCAGTGAGGAATGGACAATGACAGCAGCGGAAAAGAAAAGGGAGGAAGCATTCTAAATGTGATGCTACAGAAGAATGATTTTAGTAATGTTTTACGCATGTCAGTGGAGTGGCATAACAGTATTTTTAGGAGTTCTGATTGATAAATACCGTAGAACACCTTTCCTGTGTCTTAATTATATAAAAAATATTGATCTGGGATCTTAACAGAGACGCCAAATAAATATTTATTTGTTGATACATTTTTTATGTGACGTCATATTACGCCAATAGCTTTTCATCTGTTCGATTCTCCTCAGAGCAGAGAGTCACCGGCAGCAGGCGACAGACGGCGATCCAGCTAAATCGAAAGCACCGCGGAGTGGCGATCGCCGTCTATCTCCGGCTGCAGCTGCAAAACGAAAGCACCCATTATCTCGAAAAGGTAACCAAGGAGTCACGTGGTATAAACACGGATAGTTTGCAAATTTAGTGCCTGAATCACTCGTTACAGCATCTTTATTGCTTTAAATTGATTTCTTTTCATCTGTCTCTAATATAAAGCCCTTAGATGAGATAAAATACAATTGTAAACAATAAATGAGGTTGTAAGCAGCGGGTTTAACACACTAAATTTACAAACCATTCGTACTTATATCACGTGACTTCTTGGTTACCTAATCGAGATAATCCACATGGTTTCAAACACAATCACCCTGGCATGTCACTGAATCATGCTTTAGAGCGCGAATACCTGTCACAGTCGTTGAATACGAATTTGCTGGCGTACATATTGTTATTATCTGATTTCAGCTCTTGCTTTGACATTATATTTTACATCCAGAGGATTTAACTTGTAAATTTGTTCAATTTCACGAAATATTTTTATCGCTTCAGGGATAGTGTGCGCGAGATCGCAGATTTACCTATGTCTGAATTAGCCTTAGCCTTTGATCATTCAAAGAAACGGTGTGAGTAAGTAAACAGATTTATCTATTAAGAAGATGAGAAAAAGGAACGAATTTCTGTTTCTCATTCTCGCGACTGGATGGCTTAAAGCACATTGCAGTGGAAAGCATAACAAGGTGCCGGCGTTATCGCAAAATCCAATAGCCGCGGCAGCGCCACGTGAAGGGTCGCTCCGTAGACAAGAAGGGGAACGTGATAGGGTTCATGACCCCCAGGGATTGGTCTACCGCTTACTTCTCCCTCATCATTCCCAATGCACTGTTTCCCCTCGGGGATGTCAGTGAAGCGTTCTATACAAACGGTCGATATTCTCTCAATTCGAGCTGCCTGCAGGCGGACGCCGACCTCTCAGTGAACTCCCATCCTTATCCCGATTGTGGTTCAATCTTTCCATTCTTTAGGCGATAGATATAATCGGGAATTGCCTCCTCCAGTATTTCCCTCTTTTTAAAAATGCAACACTTATTGTTTTTTTCAATGTTGAAAGGAAATGATAGAATACTTCTTACCTTCCCCCAGTACCAACGATTCAGTAGCCATAAGAATACGCATTTTTTTTTAATTCCTAAGCGTCATAAAAATCAGTACAAAAAATACTATTGAAATTATAATTTTTATCAATTATTGATATCAGAAAATCATTATGCTCCTTTCTTCGAAACCCAAGATTTTGTGTCTGCGTCTTTAATATGGAAATATTGAATTAAATTACGATCATTTGGTCCTTACGCTTGCAAGCGCATCTCAAATGTATTAAAAAGATTGTACTTTTATTTATTAGCCCTAGTCATGAGTGTTGCAGTTGAGAAAGAGCCAGATAAAAGAATTTTCTTGGGTGGTTTGCTATCAATTATTAGCTGTATGCCCACTGCCACATTATTTTTCGTAGATCGTGATATTAGTGCGCATTAAGGTAGTTCTATTGCCTGCATAAACATTTTGTACGAGTTTCATATTTTTCTCTTGTTGAGAATTAACTTTAGAATACGAAAATTCTTTTGCGTCTGTTCTTATAAACCTCTTTATTAGGAAAAACATGTATTCAATATTTATTATTTTATTTCCCTTCCTATCCCAGAGATAAAGCTTTTGACTAGTTTCTACTGGTCCCTCTAATAATCTTATTTATCCCAACAGCATACGTTAGTTCGTCACCACTAATCTCTTCACCTTATCGTCATTTCCTTCGTTAAAATTTGGCATTTTTTGCGTGGCTGTGTAGTTTACCTGCGTCAGTTCTTTCTTCCAAAGTCAGCTTATAAATGTATAACCCAGGGGGTTAAGATGATTAGTTAGGCAGATGAATGAAGAGGAAATGCAATTGTCGAAGTAATTAGAGAATGAAAGTAGGGGTGGATGGATGAAGTTTGTAGAATCAATGAAAAATTGAGGCAGGAATCATTGTAAGGAAGTGAGAAAGGAGGAAGAAAATAAGGGGTTCACTATATGGAATGAATAAATGTATAGGAATTGAAGAATTAACGAGGGATTTAATTTGCATTAAGAAGCGGATAGAAAGGTAGGTGAGAGACGAAGTATATTTTTTTGGGAAAAGCTAACTCCACGGGCTCCCCAAAATAAACTATTCTGGAGCCACCAGATACGAAAAATAAGAAGATATATTTCCAGAAGCTTTCCGACAGTGAATACAGAATAAACACTCAGTATTCGCGATTAGTTCTAAAACAAATACTGATAGAAAGGCTTCCAGTAAAGGATTACTTAAGTATTGAGTGAAAGATTAACTAAACGCCCCATGGGTGTTTATTTAATCTTTCGTTCAATACTTATAAGTTATTTTACGCTAAATTATAATATATAACGTGGCCTTTAAACAGGTCCCCTATAAAAATTCAATTTCCCCTTGTTCAATCCTTTCAGGATGCCCGCTAGAATGGCCGCTTGCCCCGTTCCCGAGATACGAGAGGACGTGTTGCCGGACAGCGAGGATGAGGTGGAGGGGGCGGTCGGGCCCGGGGCGGAAGGGGACGAGGAGGGCGCCCGGGGCGGCTACCCGCTCGCCTACGTCCCTTACCGCGGGCCCCCTTGGGAGAGCGGACCCTCGGAGGACGCTGGAGGGCCTTCGGCCGCATGGGGGGAGTTCGGGCCGGCTGTGGGTGGTTTGCCACCGATGGGCACCCTGGTGGGGTTGGAGTCCTTCGGGGGGTCACCCTGCGGGATGGGAGTGTGCGGGGGGGAAGTGCAGGGGGGGTTGTGCCGTGTGCAGGATACGGGGGGGGCGCCTGCCCCCTGCCAGCACGTCGCCTTGGCGCCGCCCATCACTATGGATACCCTGCAGCTGCCGCTCCGCTTCCGTCACGACTCCTACAGGTAAGCGCGGGAACCATCTCCGAGCACATGGACGGGATATTCGAACAATAAAAGGCCGACTCAAAGAGTAAGATTGCATTTAAAAGAGCCAATAATTGTAGTATTACAGTGGTGATTTATTGATGCAAAGAAAGAAGAAATATCTGTCCTTATTTTGAAAATCTCAGCTTTTTAAATCAACTTTATTATTCTCCTTTGCATCGCCTACTAACGGCTCCCCTGCATCTTATTCTTTGAATTACTTTTCAGATTTTGTCTTTCCATCTTTAGTGGACTATTGGTTGCATGAGACTATCCTGTCGTAAATGTTTTCAGCAACGTTATTCTTGTGCAGACGAATGGGAAGGTATTTTTCTCCTACTCGTGTTAGAATGCCTTCATCAGTCTTTCAGGAAGTTAGCAAAATCAATCCAATATATCACTTGAGTTTAAATGCGACATGCTTAACCTAATCTGTGAATGCCATTAGTTATCGTTGAAGAATGTGGGGGAAGATATTTCGGAAAAGTTTGAAGATTTTTCTTTGAAGAAAACTTTACCCGGTCATTTTATCCGTTTTAACTAACGGTGTTTTTTCTTATACGTATATACGTATAAGAAAACCTACTATACGTATTAACTCAATATAATTTCAGAGAAAATGAGACAATAATGGACGCTTGAGGTACTTAAACACCAGTTTTAAACGGTCTTTGAGTGTAAAACTAAACAAATATAAAATTGTAACATGTATGATCTGGTCCTATTTGAGGTATTTCTTCCCTTTTGTAACTGTGGTCTTTATTGATTGATTCTCATTCATTTTCATAATTTCCGTGCTACGTAAGATAGTCAAATATTTGACCGTCAATGATTCTGTTGCCTCACCGTGTTTTCTCAGATTATTGGGGAATGAGGTAGGAGATACGTCAGCTGTTGTTGATCGAGGATGTTGTTGTTAGAGGAAAATGAGAGTTTCTGGTGTAGAAACATTGGAACAACAGAAAGTTGGAGGAAACCAGGCATATGCATTAGCACAAAGGCAGACAAAAGTACTTCATTAATGTCCTATTGAATTGGATTGAGTGCTGAATTGAAGTACTCTATACATAGAAAACGAATTTTTTAACGGTATACCGTTGAAGATTCTCTGCCTCTGATAGGAGTTGAACGTGGGCCTTTGGGAGGGAGGTCAATATTCTGATACCACTATATAAACACGATTACTTTATGACCTAAGTCATATCTATATCTATCTATCTATATCTACGACATACCCTGCAAGCTCGAGGGTGTGTGGCAGGGGGTGCATCCACACCAGGAGCAATGACACAACAAACAAAAATGAACAACACAAAACAAACACCACACCTTTAAAAGTTATTAGGGGAAAAAAGGAAAAAAGAACTACCAAATCCCAATCATGCAGGACACATCCACGAAGCCCATGCATGACTTGAAATCCGACACCAATTTAATAGATACCTACTCATGCATGAAAAAAAGCAATGCATGCGATTAACACATTGTTTTCAACATGCAGGAAATAAAAAATACTATATACCTGCCCTGAATATTACCTCTATAATTATTACCGATTTACGCGATATCTAACGTTCTGATCACGAATCGTACGCGGAAAAAATGACATTTTAAACCTGTCCGTCCTACAATCTATCTCCTTAATTTTATTAGAATCATCGAGCCTACCATAATAAGTCGAAGCCAGCAGTATATGATTAACGTCATTAATGAAATCTCCCTCCTTAAATTTTCCCAGAAGGTTTAGTCCATAATTCAGCCTACGTTGTGACAGCGATTCCCATCCCAATTCGGCTAACGTACCAGACTCACTGCTTTCCCTATCGTAACACCCTTTTACATATCTCGCCGCTCTTCGTTGTACTCGATCTAATTTGCAAATTAAACCTGCTTCATAAGGGTCCCATATACACTCAGCATATTCTAAGTGTGGCCTAACAATTAAAAAATAGCAACGCTCCTTCATCCTCTCCTCACTTTTCCCTAAACTTCTTTTAATAAACCCCAACTTTCTATTTGCTTTACTGCATATTTCCCAGATATGTTCCCAGATCCTGAGTAAGTGTTACCCCTAAATATTAAACTGATTCCTCGTTTACTAATTCCGTACCTTGAATCATATAGTTTCTTTCTATCGAGGTTTTATTTTTCCAAAAATATACTGTCACACACTTTTTTATGTTCAGTTCTAGTTTCCATTTATCGCACCACGCATGAATTGCTACGAGTGTTATGAAGCAACTAAACCAAAAACTTGTACCAAATGTACCTCATATTCAAAGTCTTTGTCTGTTGAACGACCCTTTACGAGTGGAAACGAAATAACCAATTTTGTAAGAATCCAGCACGATTTGGTCCCACCAAGCGATCCTACCCCACGGTGACTCTGATCCCTTTTCCTTGTCTCATTCATAAAATAAATACAAAGGATGGGTCGAACATTTTGATTTTTAACGCTTAAAATTTTAATTTTTGCGGAAATTACTCTCCCGGAGAATTAATAACGGCTTTAGAGAGAAGAAAACGACCTGGTTATCTGCCTGCGGTCGTGTGCATTCAGCTCTCAGACCCAAAGATCTCGAAAACACGTGGGAGATCATTAAAGGTTGATGGATGGTACAACTCGCCGATTACGCTTCCACCGTAAGATAGGAGGGGGGGCGAAGAGGAGGGGAGCGAGAAAGGGAGGGGGGAATGCGGCCCGAGCCACTTCTCTTGTTTTTGCGAGCTTGCAAAGCTCCCTGCCGAAAAAACCTACCATCTGGCTGGAGAGTCGCTCGTAATTTTCCAGCCTACGCGCAGAAGGGGTGATCATTCACTTCTGTCGAAGGGGAGAAGGTTGTGAGGAGAGACCTTGTACGAGCTCTTTATGGGTGTTCGAAAGTGTTTGAACGTTAAAGAGGTTCCACCGTGACTCCGCGATTCAAAATCCCGTAAAACAGCCGTGTTATTTAATGAATAAATACCGATCCAGAAAAAGACCTATAAGGAAAATCATCCATAGGGTGATAACGCATGCACAAAAGTTGTATGAGTATGCTATTATATAGCGCGTTGCAGTTACATTCTATTTTTTACAAGTTCTTTTAACTCATTTTCACTTCGAAACATGACAGACGTGTTGATGCCACGTATAATTTAAAAAGTGAGAATACATGCTCAATCTCGCTAATACGTATTCTAAAATACGTTAAATATTTTCTTACTTAGTTTTAAACTATTCCCTTGCAAATACAACTCTTTGTTTTGAATTTTATTAATATTGATATTTTAGAAAACTGTTTGGCAACAATGACGCTGCTACCATTTGGAAGCATTGGTATTATATACACCATGTCAATAACCATTGAAATATTTAAATTATATAAAAAATACAAGAAGGACCGTGGTAAGGTATATTCCTTAAATAAGTTAGTAAACAGGCTTGTAATCATGTCCCGTCACAAGTACCGTTGCCAGTGATAACAACATACTGTAGCGCCACTTTCGCGTAACTAAGGGTTTTCTGCTTTTTTTCGAGCAAACATTTATTAATGTCAATTAAACACATGTGGTATGGTGAGCACTTTTTTTACAATGCGAAATTCTGCATAAAATTGCGCATCTTATATTAGTGTTTCGTCAAAACGACAATTCTCTTTACATTATTAATATGCAAATTTTACTGCTAGAGCCATCCTCTGCCGTATAACGACGTCTAAATAACAAATTTTCAGCGTATTTTTTCTTGAAATGTATGATGTAAGGGCCTTATTATTTTATTGCCAATCGATAGATGGGCCAGAAAAATGTGTGCCCAGAAATTTTCCCAAAAATCACATCTAGCGAGATTGATCATGAGGACGAATCCTTGCTTATGCTAATTGAA
The DNA here is from genome assembly GCA_933228895.1 of Platycnemis pennipes. NCBI lineage: Eukaryota > Metazoa > Arthropoda > Insecta > Odonata > Platycnemididae > Platycnemis > Platycnemis pennipes. Next base: position 111,641,605 of record OW121855.1, on the reverse strand, counting down.
CACAATGTATGTACTTCAATGTCAGATTGCAAAATACGGTTTTATTACTGTAAACTCAGAGCTACAAATTGCAAAATTGCCGACGCCGTGAAAACCGTCACTTTGGTACATGACGTACGATCTTAGAGCAGTTATCTCGTAAGAAGAGTTTGGCTTAAACCTTTATTGGGCGGTGGTGGGCTCTTGATACACCATAAGAACGGTGGGGTGCTTGGACACCCCAAGTGAAAAAATAAAAATAAAATATTTTTTACCTTATATTGAATTCGAATGCAATTTTTCGCATACAAGTAATTCACATACAGCCCAGTTCAATAAAGCTGGTTTTGCTCTTTATTACTGTCTCTGACCTACATTGTAATACAATTAGCTCTTCATACGCTGAAATACAATCTACGCTTAAAAAACAGAAAACAGTTGGCGTGATGAGCAACCCTGTATTTTGAGAGGAAAAACACAAAATCTTCCATACGTATCTCACAGCTTAAATAGTAACTATGTAGGTATTTACAAAATATCAAATTGCGAAATAGTACAAAGAGATAAATAGATACCTAAGAGAGCACTACTATATCACCCTACCTTCGTTGGTGCGGTGGTGTGTTTGAACACTCCAACAGGAAAACTATTTATCTTGGCTTACGTATTATGAAAACAGTTCAAAGGAATATTAAAACGTGAACTATTAATACATGTAGGTAGGTACTCAAGATATGAGGTATATCAGTTGTACCAGAGCTAAAATATGAGCGAAGAGATAATGTTGGGGTGTCTAAACACCCCACTGCACTAACAACGTATTTCAAACTCTAAAGCTCAATAACAATCGCAGAAATATTTGTGTGCTATCGATGATTATTAATGCGATTTATTGCAGATTCCCGATAGGTGGCGTTTTTAATATTTAAAATCAAAATAATGAACAAGTAATAGTATAAAGCTTCAACTAACGAATTCAAACTGCCTATAATTGCATATTTTTTTGACATATTTCCAGGCGAAGAGAATTAAATATGCCTCGTCAAATTGGCTATCAAAGAAAAGTGTCAACATTTTTTGAATGCATACGCACAACATCGATTTTGATGAAAGAAGTCTGAATTACTTATTCTACACAGAACATACAATTACCCCACGAATGTGCCTGAAAGTACACTCTGAATATGCATAATATCGCCGAAACCTAGATAATTAAAACATTCTGTGTTGTGTTACAAGATATTTGAATGAATTTTAAATTTTCTGCTCCGTTATGTGCGATGTGTTAAAAAAATTCAATTTTTGTATCTTTAGATTCACTATTCATCTGTCTTAATTTGTCCGTTTTAACTGCCCTGCAGATGCAATGTTGGGATAAAAATAAGCATGCAGTGTCAGCCTCGATTGTAATTTGTGTGAATAAATATTACATTCATTGGGTTTTATAGGCTGAATATTTCATAATGTAAACATGAAAACAAATAATAACTCAGTTTAATATCTTTTCCCGATGACAAAAGCTTTATTTTTTGTTTTGCAAATTCTCAACGTTCGATGCCATGTGGATCAATCGACTGAATTCTCGACTCATCGAAGAAACGATTCCCACTCGTGTTTGCACTGTTAGAAGCTGTAATTGCACCGAACGTCGGACAGGGCCATTCCGTAGTGTCAATAGATTTCGGCAAAAAGCGCGATATTGAAGTGCAGTAAACATGCCTGAGGTAACAATCGATACGCCAGCGACCCAGCAACAAGCCCGAAGGACAAGTGTGACATTTGGGAAACATTTTTGTTTTCTCGGAATGCGTACGAGCTCATCTCTCGCTAATTCCCGCGCAAGTACGTAAAAGAATAACAATCCAGCCTGGTTGGAAATGGATAGACAAAGGCAACTAGCTAAAAATTTAACTTCATAAAAAAATGAATGCACACATTAAAACCTTAGTGTACTCTATGAAAATATACTGGTAGAGAAAAAGCCACCGGCTTGCTGTGTAGACCCGTATCCTTATCAATAATAAATAAATGTGCCGCCAAAAAAATAAAATCCCTAATAAAACAACACAATCTGCCTATGAGAAGATCCTCGCTGTGCATAATCGCATTTTATGATATACATTATTCCCGTAATGTTGTTCCGGCCGCAATGGAGAGTATGCATAAAATTTGTTTCTCGAAGATTAATGCGAAACTTGATGCGAAATTGTCTCACCAATTTAAATACATAAGTCAAATTTTTCTGCGCCCACCACAAAGATTATTAAATGATATTAAAATGTTCCCGAAAATCGACGAAAGTCACGTGACTTGAAACGCCTTCTGACGTCACTGCACGGTATAGGTTCCATATTGATACGGAGATAGACATTTATATTTAAAAGAAAACTAAGTGAATATATTGTTTCGAGGTTTTTAGCTGTTTATCGAAAGAAACGATGACTGAAAAATACTAAAAAAAAGCACATTCCGACAATTTCCTTTGGTTGACTCCCTTATGGTGGTGTTCTTCTTAAAAAAAACCAGCGATTGCATAGAGGTAGTAGAAATTCTTGGGCACTAAACAGGCATAATTAATGGACGATTTTCTCGTTACCATCCATACTACGTAAATAACAAATCGAAATACAATCGTTTATTGCAATAAACAAATGAGATAAATACATACGTTATCGCCAAGTTTTCATTTAACAACATATCTCCACGCATAAGCAGATAAACAACGCCCTTATTGATACCGTGCCGTGTACTAAGGCAGCTATGGATATAAGTCTAGAAAACTTGCCTTCAAAATTTGATCAATTAATGGCAGCTAGAGAGATTGAATTATGATGTTGAAATGTGATGGCACATGTTGGGGTATTAAGTAGAGAAAACAATGCCTTTGATTAAAACGAAGGATTTATTTTGTAACTATGACAAACTTCACATTTAAAGAAATATGTCATGCTTTAGTGAGATCCCAAATGATGTTTATTCCTTGCATTTTTGAAGCTGGAATTCATCTCCAAGGCACGTCTCAGTCTCGTGGGTGTATTGAAGTGATGGTGATTGAGGCGTCCTTGATTTACTCCTGAACTCTCAAAATATAATTTCAAGGTAAGGAATTAAATTTAAATTAAGAGGAATTCCGAGTCGATGGTATGCAAATTGTTTTGCTGAAAAGAAGAAAACGCATTTGTCAACGGAAAAGGGTCGTCCGAGCTGCGACCTGTATACATACGTGGTGTGATAAAAAAATAAGGTAATAACTTATCACTGCGTTCTTCGGTTTCAATGGCGCATGGCATCATAAGATCATGTCATATGGTCTTACATCTACATTTGCGTAATACCCTGAGAGTCACCACGAGGGTGTGTGGCAGTGGGTGAAGATCACCAAGCATACACTGTTGACTTTCAACTAGAATATTTAATGGAGACATGCTAGATAATAGGGTTATTAGCTGCTAGATGGTTAGTATATGCATAATAAGAAAGGGATTATTGGTTGTTAAAGCATGCTTCATGCACTACAGTCTACTCCGACAATATTTCACCTACCTATCCCTTTGCTACGCTGCCTATTGTGCTCTCTTATGGTACGCGGGAAAAATGACATTTTAAATCTATCGGTGCGACAATTATCACTCTAATCTTGTTAATCTGATCAAACCTAGCATAATACGCAGGGGTTCTTAATATATTTCTTACGTCATATGTGAACGAATCGGTTTCGAATTTGCTTAAAAGGTTTAACCTAAATTTTAACCTGCGTTCTGATAGTAATTCCCATCCTAATTCTCCTATAAAACTCGCAACACTTTATACGAGTCGTACGGTCAATAAGGAATACTAACTGGAGATTATGCGCCATTTGCTGAACTCTATACCGAAAAATTAGTTCCAAAAGTGCTTCGAAGAATGGAAAAAAAACGCTGGCACAAGTGTATATTATCTGATGGGGAATAATTTGAAGGGGAAAAAATGTGTGCCGGCTAATAAATAAATACTCAATGCTAATAAACATTCCTTGGGTAAACAACCATTCCTTTAAAGTTGAAGACGCAAAATCGATTGATTTTGACTTTAACCTTCCAAAGAGTCTTTTTAAAGAAATGGTTCATATAGTAAAAAATCCTACTACATGCAATAACAGAACAGATATACAAAATTTAAGTAAAATATACCATAAAATTATATCAACAACATAAATATATCTTACTCAAATTACCATTAACTTGTAAATTAATATTCATTCAATATTCACTTTTGTTATTTAAAAAAATATATATATGTACAAATAAAAATTGTTTACGTATTAATTTTAAATTTTGGTTGTTTCGGTTTTTATATAAAAAAGTTTGTGATGAATTTATGTATCCAAGAAGCTTAACATTGTTGACGTTGTTAAAAAAAATGTCACCAAAGGTATGTAAAAAGATTGCTCTGTAAACTTTTTTTTTCTCATTCTGTTCTGATCTAAGTCTGTTAAAAAGTAATGGAAATGGTAAAACTTACATTGTGCACTAAATAATCCTGATAAAGCCGCAATAAAGAGGCGAAATGGCGAAAATTGGTGTTCATCAAAAACGGCCAAACAACTACACATAACTTTTCCATTACCACATAAATAAAGTGGTCGATAAGAATACTTCATTATAAATACTCTCTATGAAAAACGAAAATTTCCGTTATTTTTTTATCACACCACGTTCCGAAAGTTTTGCATGGGAAGGCTTTAGAGTTCTAAATAGAGGGATTCATGACATTAGAGTTCCCGAGTGAATTTTCGACCTTAGTTTCAACTATATGCTCATCATCAATATCAGTATTCATAAAAACTACGATTGGTTTGACACAGATCTCCAATCCATTAGCCTCTCAGCCAATCTCCTCATATATAATAGGGGCGTTTACTCGGAACCGAAATCGCTATTTGTACACGAAAAGTGTGATGGAAACGAAAAATGAATTTTTGTAAAAGAATTAATGTTCTAACCACAACCATTCACTCATAAGTCAAAAATTAAAATATGCAAAATGTGACGCACACCGAAAAAGCTGCTTTGATAACACTGACGTCATTTTCCTCTAGTCCTTGAATGCTATTAGGGGAAGGGAAGGGAGTGGAGGGGGGTTCTCGGAAGGTCTGCTCGCACAGATGCTGTCGCAACAGCTCCTATTGGCAGAGTCAGCTGTTTCCCCCATTGCGATAAAGCAAAGTGGCTTCGCGGGCTCAGTTGTGATTGGACGATGTCGATATAAGTCAGAGGTTGCACCACGACCACTTTTCCGAAAGTGTTAAAAACATCAGTTTTTCGCGGCTTACAACTAGGGAAATAATTGACGGATCAAAAAACGGAAAAATACAGGTATTTTAATTTTACTAACTCTATCAGATTGGGCAATAAAAATATGTTTGGCTACCTAATTTGCGCACCAGCCTATTCCCTTTCCATTAACTGCTTCCTTATCTGCTACTTATCTATTTTCTAGAGACCAAGTTTAAAATTCTTGTTTTAATCATGATGATGCCGGAGTTTTTTTATGAATAAAAAAATATTTTTTTCATTCCATCATTTTTTTGCTGTAGGGAATAATTTGTCAAAGTTTCAAAGAATAAAAGTTCTATGAAAATATTAAATACCTATATATTTTAATTCATCATAGTTACCACATGGAAATACCTGTCCTTATTACGGCCCACTTTGAATAGCGGACAATTTGACCAGGCACAAATATTTCCAGTATTGGGTTTCAGTGTACTTCAAACGATAATTTAATAACATGGCAATAAATCCCCCATACTATTCTTTCGAATATTGTCTACATCATAACAAATATGTCTCAAGATATGTTCATCTAAATTAAGCCCCGTCCTGTTCTTAAGGTTTTCATATTACTCCTCTTTTCTACCACTCGTCGTCACTCACTTGGTCGATGTGTTTTATCTTCGTTTGTATTTTTCATGCCCAATCCCCAAACCAGTAATTATTTCGTTGGTAGAAGGTGTTAAAGAGGCGTATCATTTGGGGGTGGCAAGAGGGGTTTGGGTGGGGGGGGGGTGGCTTTTCATTAAGTTCAATATTTTGATAGTTAAAAAAAACATGCTTAAACAATGGACCGTGAAATTTATAGCAATTCGTCACGACTAACTCAATGTTGTTTCTTTATTTTCCTTGAAGGAGACTGATCATTTAGTCTTCTTCAAACATTACTAGAATTGCAGAATATCAACAAGGAAAAAAAAAAAAATTACCTTTACGGTGACTCGAACCTGAAACCTGATTTATGGCGAGGTGATCGGCCGGAAATAATTTTTTGTTTTTATTTTTCATTTAATAGAAATTTAACCACCTCCAGCAATCGTGCCATTTTATTGTGGCCAATAACAGTACATATACTTTATAACATTTACAAGGAGAAATATCTTCTCATTCGTAGTAGTCATGGCGGGCGCATTTGGCAACCTGACCGCCTCTGTCTTGGCCGAGTGCTGTCTTCTGCCAACAAACTCCGTCAACCCTCCCTCTTCCCCTCATTCTGAGCCAACTGGAGTTACTGTAGGGGTGCCGCAAGGGTCCACTCTCAGAACTGGTCGCCGCTGTTTCGTATCAAAATATCGACTTGGATCGAGAAGGGTTTGCAGGTGTTTGAATATCGTAAGCACCTCACGAGATGTCGTGGTGGTAGTTACTGTGATAATTACCATCCAGCAATTGTAAAGTAGCAATGAATATGAACCTCGAGGCATATTTTACATCTAAAAACCCCCACGTGATTGAAATAGGCCACCCATTAGTTCTGTGAGCAATAAGAAACCACAATTAAGGGTAGGATATCTGGTGGAAAAATGGATATCTAGGTGTTCTATTGATGGTAAATATCCATTAAATGTCTTGCAACTCAGGCATTTAAGAAACGTAGTTCACATCTATTCACGTTTAAATTTCATAGTCTTTTATTTGTAAGTATAAGAACCATTACTGCACAAGACCCTTACCATTCGGTAGCGCGTAAATGACTTCATGGTTGATTAATTTATACCAGAGAGCATTGCCTATGTTTGCGTATTATTGTAGGAACCGGTTAGTGAAATGACACCTCCCAGCCACTGCATGACGTTCAATCGACATCCATTTAACATCCAGAAGTCCCTTACGGACATCCTTTGGATGTCCATTGTACGTCAGGAAAAGGACATCCCTAAAAGGTCCATGCAGTAGGGATGCCACATCGGCTAAAAAAACATCGAGTGGTCAATGTTTCGATGTTTATAAAAGTACTTACCACTCACTCATTATTCATCGACAAAAAACATCGATGTATCGAAATTCTATGCCTTCATATCCGAAGTTAGGTGTTATCATAGAGGTATTATGTATTATGCATCACAAATTTTGCATCTTCTTAAAAACTTGCAATTTTGGAAATTATTCGGAAATCGGACCTTATTTAGTAAAATATTGATAAATAATACATAATATTTTTCCACTGAAATTATTTTTAAACATGGAAAACATATCACTGCTTAATAATGAAATAAATATAAATAAACATAATACAACAAAAACACAAATAGCACAATAAAGTGGGTGTACCTGTTCCCTAAAAATATTCTAAGCTTGGTAGCATAAAAAAAATGAAATTGAAAACCAGTGGGTTTAAAACGTTTAAACCTCCCAGTATCGGTAAGGAACACTCTTTGCTTAATATGCAGCGACCCCAACCTACTCCTGTTATTTTGTACCACCAAGTTGAGAGCTGATACAATCCTCTGAGAAGGTACTGATGTAGGCATGGCGGATCATGTTCTTGGAAGGCAACACTGGGATGAAAACATGAACGATTTTATACCTTCACATGTTTCCTTACACGCGAACGATAGATGGCGTAATTAAGGAAGGTTCGTTCGTATTCTTAAAAGGTTTATGATAATCAGAAAAATGAATTGTTGGCCCACTAAAAACATTTATTATACCACTCGTTTCCTAAAACATCGCTGCGATGTTGAGTGTTTTGAAAACTTCGAGTCGATGTTCCATCGATTGTATTACGACTGGATGTTTTCGATATATCAGCAAAAAAACATCAAGTACTCCAATACATCGATGTCGATGTGACATCTCTACCAGAGAGCATTGCCGATGTTTGCGTGTTATTGTAGGAACCGGTTAGTGAAAGTTGTTCCTCTTCCACCACACATGACACTTTTTCGTTCGTCTTCTTATAATCCATACAATAATAATAATATGTTTTATTGCTCCAGGAAGTTATAAACAATACAATAAAATAATAACAATTTGAAGTTTTAGGTGAACCCTAAGGCATTTGCCTGTTGTTGGGATCACCTTCAAAATACACACTACACACCAGCGATACTGGCGTCTCCTGTTGAACATAGAAAAACATTGCCACAAGAAATTGCATACCAGTAGAGTTATAGAACAGTATATGTATAAATTGCTATAGGCATTATATATATTATATATATACATAGTAAAGTAAAACATATGATAAATATTGTGAACAACCACTAAATTAGCTCTATACTTATGCTTTCTCTGGTGAACTTAGTAGACTCCTTCCAAACACTGCATTTTTTTTCACTTACCAATAAGTGGTTCTCCTGTATTGCTCAATGGATGCAGCTTTAATCAAGTGGTTGGCATTGAATTCAATCCACATTCTGTTTACGGAAATTTGACATGTATTAATAGCGTAATAATCACCGAATTTTATTCCAAAAATATATCTTCTATTCGTCTGTTAATCCAATTTCGTTAGCAGTGGGCCAATTATGGCTCTGCGGCATCAAACAGCTGTTATTGTCATTATTCATAATGGATTTCCACAAGGTCACACCTAAGAGGATTGAAATATCATATGCTAAGGATCGTAAAATGCAGAGGAGGTCATCAAAAGTCGCTTATGGGAAAGGTGTTTGGAGAAGAGCTACGACCTATCTCAAGACAGCTCTAACTTAGAAGAATGGGGTCGTTCACCATGTTTTTTTTATTGCCGGATCTGATAGAGTTTGTAAATAAAAATACCCGTATTTTTTTTGGTCTGTCAATCATTTCTCGAGTTATAAGCGGCGAAAAACTGATGTTTTTAACCCTTTCGGAAAAATGGGCGTGGTGCAACCTCTGACGTATATCGACTTCGTCCAATTACAAGTAAGCCCGCGAAGCTACTTCGCCTTATCGCAAAGGGGGGACACAGCTGACTCTGCCAATAGGAGCGATTGCGACAGGATCTGGTCGAGCAGACCTTCCAAGAACCCCCCTCCACTCCCTTCCCCTAAAAGCAGTCAATGACGTGAGGATAATGAAATCAGTGTTATCAAAGCAGCTTTTTTGGTGGGCGTCGCCTTTTGCTTATTTTAATTTTTGATTTATGAGTGAATGTCTGTGGCTGGAAGATTAATGTTTTCACTAAAATTCATTTTTCGTTTCCATCTAACGATTTCGTGTACAAAATTGCGATTTCTGTTCCGAGTAAACGCCCCATTGGTGAAGAGTCACGGTCTTTATTTAGAAGAAGCAGAAGCTTATTTTACTATTGCTATGTTGCGTGGAGGATGACCATAGAGCAATCTTCTTCCGGTAGATGTGATTCTTATTTATCCTCGGGTGACTTCCAGATACCTCTCGCTTGAAATCAATTCGATCGATCGAACTAGGACGTGACGCAAGCTTACCCTTTGTGTCCTTCCCCCTCCACACGACATCATTCATAGATAAATGACGTGCTACAAATCAGGAGTTTTTTCTCATGTTAACAGTGGTACAACATGATCACCGTTGGTGCAATCCCTCCCTGAAGTTAGAATATTGTGAACCTAAACTGAGGGCTTCTACGTTCATAGTCCAGACGAAACTTTGGGCTCTATAACGTTTCCCGTTTTGGATCAGCAGCTGAATATCTATAAAAAATATATATCAATGTGTATACGTATAGCATTGTTGTACCTTGGTACGTTGCGCTATTACAAAAAAGTGTACTGAGTGTTTTGAATGTGTTTTAAATAAAGAAGTAATAATTTTTGTTTTCTTCGTTTAAAACAGACTTGAATTTTTGTAAGGGAACTCGATTGGATGAGCTATGGTGAATATCGTTCAGTGTTGTGGTTAGCATATATATTGACTTCTTGAAGTCCCGGTGTTGATTCCTGGTCATGGAAGAGATTTTTAAGTGGACCACCGGTCCCTATTTAAGTGTTAGTTGAGAACGATTCCTTTTCTCTCGTTTAAATTTCATATAACCCAGGAAAATGGTTGCTTCCTTTACTTTGTGAGTGTAAATTCATAGAAAACATTTTTCAAAATTTTGATTCAACATTACGGGTTTTAAACATTTGTGACGTTGGAGTTTTTCTTTTCATTAAATACAATATTTTGACAGTAAAAAAATACATCCTTCGACAATGGACCGTGAAATTTATAGCAATTCGTCACGACTTACTCAATGTTGTTTTTTTCTTTGAAGGATACTGGTCATTTAGTCGTCTTCAAACATTACTAGAATTGCAAAATATCCACAAGTTAAAAATCTACCTTGACCGTGACTCGAACCTGAAACCTCCTGATTTATGGCCAGGTAATCGGCCGGAAATATATTTTTTTTTATTTCTTAATTTTAGAGAAAGAAAATTAGATGCAGCAATGATGCCATTTTATAGTGGCCAAGAACAGAGCATATATTTTATAACATATGCAAGAAGAAAAAAATAAAATAGAAGTAACAGGAAACAAAGAGAAGGGAAAGGCTACCAGAGTAGCCTGGTGAAAGGCTCTTCTGGTGACAGATGCGAAACAGAAAGGCTTATTAATGATTAAATTGGGAGTGCAAAGGGATCAATGTGTTGTGGGAGGGAGTTCAATAGAGGGGAGAGACGGAAGAAAAGAGAACGTTTAGTAATCCAAAGTCTGGGAATGGGCACATGGAGTAAAGGATGAGAATGGATGGGGCGGGAAGGAACTTTGAACTTGACGAAGGAGAGTAAGTCGGGATAGCCAATGGTGGAATTGATAATATCATACTAATATATAAAAATGAAGTGGTGTCTGTCTGTCTGCCAACTTTATGTTATGCATCTCCTCGAAAACTACTAAACCGATTGAGTTGGAATTTTGTTGCATTATAGCGAATACACTAGAAGGTGCTATAGGATATATAAAAAGACTCAGGGCCCGGGTTTGATTCCGGCGCCAACTATGTATTCAAATTATTTTAAATGGACTTTTTCAATTTTTGGTAGCACAAGAGTTTTTTTCTTTCGCTCAGTAAAATAACTAAATATTAGTCGATTTCTTCCATTTTTTCTGTATTTAATGGAAAAATATTTACAATTTATTATTTTTTTAACCGATTTAATCTTTGTACTCCAAATATCTGGTAATTGTGTAATTTATAATGAAATTTTGTTTTTTTTTCGGTTCTTTTCCGAGCGTTGCTATGGCAACTGCCACTGACATCTCTTAAATGAAAACATAGTTGATGCTTAAACAGTTCGTCATAACAGGATGCCGACAACGACATTGTTTATTGTAGGCTATTTGTGAAGCAAGGTCAGCCATATTTTTGCGCACAAAGACTCCTGACTGCTAGCGATATTCACAGATTTTGATTTCGGTCCAAATTAGGAGTATTTAACACTAGAACGCCCAGAGGGGTCATTTTGACCCCTTCGTGTTTTTAAATTTATTTTTTGATCTCATTTTTTAAGAGAACAGAATTTCTTCTCGTGACTTTTAATATTTTTAATAGGTGTTCACTTGCATAAATTTTCACCTTCCTAAAATAATCCATTGAGGAGTTAAATTATATTTTACCTTGAACGCCCAAGTGGGGTCATTTTGACCCAAGCGTTCATTTGCGCGCTTTATCTCTGCTAAAGGTCCTTTTTTATTTGCATTTTTGTATCATTCTGCTGCATATGTGTTCACTGCTCTCTCGTCTTATCTTTTTCATTCGGTTACTTATCTTCCAAGTTCGTATCAGTTTCCAAAAAAGTTTTGTTTCCTTTCCCCATCACGTCCTCACTTTTCGTTTTGCTTACATGTGGAATATTTAGGAATTACTTTGTTGATATCATCATACATCGTCAATCTCTGTGGTGTGAGGAGAATGCAATTTTATTTACCCGTTTCGCACGAATTTATCAATGTACTTGACTCAAAATCTAATTATTTCTCTTCGGATGACGAGTGGAGAATAAAACTCGTTCTTGTATTGGAAAAGAAAAACCACTTTGCACATTTAACACAAAGGTTTTATTGGTGTCTACCATAGTTTAGACAATATATGTCATTATCAAAATCGATAATGATATATATTGTAGAAAACAATAAAACCTTTTTGTGGAATGTAAAAAGTGATTTTTCTTATCCAATCGAGTGATTCCACAAAGTAAAGCCTCAAACTTTGAACTCGTTTTCACAGTGACAGCAAGTAAAGTTCGTTTATTTGTTGTCCATTGCTCGTGGCTTCGCGGGACGAATTTGCGGTGTGATCGGTATTTTAAAAATAGCTGTATTACTGCTATACTGAAAATAGCTGCTCAAATATTTGTCAAAGACCAGCATAATGTTCTGGTGACATTCTTGATGAGCTGTATAAGATTCAATAAGATGAGTCAATGGTGGAGAGTGCTCATTTGACAAATCCGACGGCAAGCTGACATTTGAAACTTGTGAAGAATAAACAGAATCCTCAGAATGTGACGATAAGTACCCATTTGATGAACTCAGTAGATACACTAGGAAGGGTGGATCTAAAAGTAAGCTCACTATTTGATATAATATTCATTCGCTATTCAAGGCACTCGGGGTCAAAGCAAAAGATACCCTCCTCGGAATAATCAGAGTTAGAGAAGAGCTTTGACAGTGGAAGGCCACCAGAGAATTTCCAGATGAGTGAAATTAGCAGGAAATGCGAAGAACACAGAACCTTTAGCCTGGTGTTACACACATCGAGGATACTTACTAAGATTATTAGCAGAAGAATGGAAGGGAATATCGAAGGGAATATCGAAGGGAATCTTTCGGAAAATCAATTCGGATTCAGGAAAAACCAAGGAGCTAGGGAGGCAATATTCAGCTGAAGGATACTGGCCGAGAAAATGATACACGTAAACAAGCGGTTGTATGTGGCATTCGTGGACTTGGAATAGGCCTTTGGCAACGTGGATTAGAACTGAATATTCAAGATACTGGAAGCCATTGGAATGGATTACAAGGATAGAAGAAAAATCTACTGGCTCTACAAGAACCAGGTCACCACAATGCAAATAAAAGACGGAAGGAAGATAGAAGCCAAAATAAATGAAGGAGTCAGAGAATGATTCAAACCTTTCCCAGTGTTATTCAATATATACATACCTGGGAGAAGCAATAAGAGACGCAGAGGAAATTGGTATCAAGGGTATCAAGGTGAATGGCGAAGAAATAAACATGCTCTTGTTTGCTGATAACATCGCAGTTGTAGTAGAAAGTCGAGGGAACTTGCAAGCATCCCTGACTAAGTACTTCAATAATATAATAAGAGCAATGCTAATAGGAAACTAAAACCCTAGTGTGCGGAAGAGAGAATCAGGGGCAAGTACCACAGTTGAAGGAGTGACTTTGGAACAAGTGAAGTACTTCACGTACCTCGGTAGCACTATCACTTGGGATGGAAAAAGCTCAACGGAGATCAAGCGCAGAATAGCACAAGATAAGGAGGCGCTTATGAAGAAGAGACAGCTACTGAGCTCAAAGAACCTACGGCTGCAAACAAGGAAGCACTTTATCGTATGGAGCGTAGTACTCTATGGATCAGAGACATGGAAAATCGGGAAAGCAGGCCAGCGAAGAATTGAAGCCTTCGAAACATGGTGCTCGAGGAGAATGTTGAAGATTAAATTGGCTGATATAGTGAGGAATGAAGAGATGTGCAGAAGAGCAGATGAAGATGGACATACCTTGAGGCACAATGAATTAGTTAGAAATATAATTGAGGGGAATATTGAAGGGAAGGTCCCACAAGGAAGACCAAGGGGCAAGTAAATAAAGCAGGACGTGAAAGAGAAAATATACGAGGGCGTTAGGCAATTAACACTAAATAGGGCGTAATGGAGGGCTGCAATAAATCAATCACAGGATTGAAATACTGACGATGATGAAAACTATTTTCATTAGGCTACTCAATTTTTTTTACATTTTTTCAGGTGGTATTTTTAATTTTGGCAGGACAAAGCATTCATCATAAAACAGTGCACATCGCAAAAACAACAAATAAATACGTTTAAATAAAGTAAGTGACATTTGTTGTTTACTGTGTGTCAACATTTTAGGCAAGAAAAAATGAAATTGAAGAAAAACGAGAAAATGATTCCAACTCTCAAAGTTGATATTTCAATAAATAGTTATATTGAGAAAAACATTGCTGTAATGAGCTGATAAAATCGATAAATGAGAAGTACTAGGTCATTATTTAATGAAAAAAACACTAAAAATGTAAAAATATAAATGCCTTGTGAAAAATTAACTTATTAATTACCGGGGGTCAAAATGACCCCTTTTGGGCGTTGAATGATGTCGAGAAGTCCGGGCGTCCTAGTGTTAAATGAATGATTATATGAATGCTTCAGCGGTGTTCAAATTGTGTTTTTTTATTTATTTACGGGCCTGTGCATATGAATCAACCTGGGACGGAAGAGAAGACATGGAACGCTTTTAAAATCGTCATCGAGCGAAATACCTTGAGTATTGAAAGAGTTTATCGTAAACCAGGGAATAAAATTCAAATCCCAATTTAACGTAGTGTCGCATTGGGTATCTGTGGGCTGTTTATTAATGCCATTTCAATGATGCTAAAAAGTTCTTCCAAAAGAGATGTTGTAAACTGAGTTGTTATTTTCGTGAAGATGATGAAAGCTATTAAAAAAGATATCGCAGCTGATTCTTGAATCTACATCGGCTATTTCATCCGGCAAAGTCATACGCGATAACTTTTGTGCTACCCCCGGATTAAGTAGGTGTGAAATTGGTAAACCTAAAAGTATTTAAATGTCAGTTTCTGTGGGGTTGTAAAAGTGAATATTTTATAGATTTATACCGTATTCCGAAGTGGACCGCTTTCAAAATTGTTGTAATATGAGACACAAGTACGTGATAAAAAACTTAAATGAAGTATAACCAGAAATAGGAGTAGCTAGATGAGAAAAATTGTCATTTAGTGATAAATGAAATATCCCGTAAAATGTGTGAACATAGGCAACCGAGCAACAATTGCCTAATTTCATCATAATCATCGGTCAACAACCCTGTGATTGATTTGACGCAGTTCTCCACTCTATTCTGCTATCGGCAAACCTGTTCATAATGACGTAACTCCTCTCTTTTATATCCTTCATGACTTGTTCCATGTTTCTCATATGAGGCCTGTCTTTTACATTCTTCTAAATGTGTACTAGGTTATAAGAAAAGAATTTAATCTAATTGGAATAATAGGCATTGATACGTATCCGTAGGAAGTTCAATGAAGCCACTGTCATTAAGTTGGAGAGTTGATAAAAAACATAACATAAGAATTTAATCTAATTGGAATAATAGGCATTTATATGTATCCGTAGGAAGTTCAATGAAGCCACTGTCATTAAGTTGGAGAGTTGATAAAAAACATATGAAAGGCCAGAGAAAATTTTTTTTGCCGAAGGTTTGAGTCCTTACATTCCCAAAAACCCGTATCTGGCCTCATTGAATAAAAAGTTAACATATCTGAAAGGCAAGAGAAAAAATGTTTTGCCAAAGATTTGTGTTCTAACATTCCCAAAAACTAGGGATGGGTCGGTTCGGTTCTTCGGTTCTCGGTTCCACCGGTTCTTGAGCTTAGAACCGGAACCGGAACCGAGGCCAAAAATAATCGGTACCGAAATAATTGGCGCGAAAACCAGTTTGAAACCTACTCACACTCCGAAATTGGAGGCTTCACATTAAAACCTGGTGAAAGTGTACTTAGATGCTTCAATGTCGCAAATTATTGAAATTCAGTCGTTAAAATGACTATACACAGACATATAATGAAGTATTCTTTTTTCTGAAAATGATTATTGATTACCTTATCTTACCATTGAGCAATGCAAAGTAAGTGGTAAATTAAGAACCGGAACCGAGAATCGGAACCGAGAACCGAAGTTAAGAACCGAACCGGAACCGAAAAAAAGTGGAACCGACCCATCCCTACCAAAAACCCGAATCTGGCTTCATTGTCAACAATAGAGAGACATTCGTATGTACCTCCCCTTTTAACCTCCTTTGTTTCATGTGGCCTGTAAATTACTAATTGATATTTTAATTCTTGTCTTCTTGTTCAGTCTTCTTAAAGGCCCAGGCATGAGTACACTCAGTAATTATATGTTTAAAAAGGATATATTATATTCGCGGTTCCGATACCGACTTGGAGCTAAATCCATAGCAAAAGTTTCTCCCCTAATTTCTTCCCTCCCGCACATATTTCGCCCCTTCATGAAAAAAGTTAACATTTCTTGACTCAATTTGTTTTTATTATATTTCTCCCTCCTGTTGAATTTCAACGGGAAACTTCAGCTAGTTATAAATAAGTTTTTAGTTCTGCTGCAAGTCTAAGCCATAAGGGTGCTAAGATTAGGGATGGAGAGGGAGGAGAGAATATTATTGGTGGACATGTAACGAAAATGCGGCAATCTATTTTTAACTATTTTAACAAAGAACTTGCAGACATAGTTCAGAGTCTTTGTCTCTGCCTGGATTCTAGCCTTCGTCAAAAGAGTACTGGGTAAATGTGACGGTCATGTACGAGAAATCAGCTACTTTTCCCTTGTAAGACCTCATTTGGATTATGCTGCCAGTGTATGTGATCCCTACGAAATCGGTCTAAATAACGAACTTGAACGTGTGCAGCAAAGATCGGCAAGATTTGTAAAGGGACGGTATGATAACCTTACTAGCGTAACCAGTCTACTAAATGAATTAAATTGGGTATCATTGTCAGATCGCAGGTTGAAATTAATACTTAAACTCTTAAACAAATTCCAAGACCATATTTTCAGTGATGATGTTAAAAATATTTTGCGGACCCCAACTTACTATGGTAGACTGGACCATAATCATAAAATTAGAGAAATAGATTGCCGAACTGACAGATTCAAAATGTCCTTTTTTCCTCCTACTATTAGGGATATGAATAACGGTAAATATATCCAATACGAGTGTAGCAATGGATAACATTGGTAGCTGCATGTTGGTATAAGAACTTGAAGCTAACCGAACTAGCAGCATGTTTTTTCATATATGCCTTGCTATTTTTATCTTTATTTTTAAATAGCGTGGTTTTGAACAGTACCTATACAAGTACTAATCCTTTTTTATGCATGATATGTAGTGCATGTTTGGTGAGAGTTCACCCCCTGCCACACACCTTTATGGTTACTTGCAGGGTATTATGTAGATGTAGATGCAGAGATGACAGATTACTAAGGCATTCGCGCCTTAAATTACTACAATTGTTTTGGGTGCAATTGAAAAAGCAACATTGACACAAAAAAGTAACTTCGGTAGCATCCAAGGATTTGAAGCTCTCGTAAAGAAGCAGTCCCAGATCAAAACGCGGACAATTGACGATGCGATCAAAGTGATCTCCCCTCGTCCATAGGTTGCGCGAGAGAGATTAAATCGGCTGCATGACATTTCCGTTGGGGTCAGCAAAGCGTTGGCGTTGCTCTCGGTGAGGTCGTGCGTCCAATAGGTGATGACACGCCCCAATGTCTTTTACGACCTCATCAAAGCCCTCCCGGCCCCCGGTGAAGCGCCATAATCCACCAGAGGGCAGGGCAGTCGGCGGCGTGAATGACTGACTGGCTTCACATGCCGATTCCGTCGACATGAATTTTGAGGAAATGTGCCCTTGCCTCTCTCCCTACCCTCCGGCAGTTTCGTACTTGCATGAATTATTCATGGAATTCGAGGAAGCAGCCGCAACCGTACCTGCGATACTCACGCGAATTTTTATTTGAGCGAAAGAAATTTAAAAAAAATAAAACATCTGACGGTGGAGCTTGCGTTCCGAAGGATTTTTTTTTTTTTTTTAAGGGATCAGTTGCTTTAATTGCTCAAGCTTCGTCGAATTAGCGTGTCGAGAGGCTGGTCACGCATACGTCAAAAAACATCAAAGCGCACGTATTTAAAATTCACGTGTTAAGTCTCCCGCGTTGAATAAATCAATGACTTGAGACAGAATTTTGTGTGAAAATCCATCGATATTTTCATCAGAAAATTTAGTCCTTGGAACAACCCTTGCTTTTACACCCAGACTATCATCTTTAGTCGACAATACTTACATTATTTTCACGCTGCTCTCCACCTGATTCTGGTATCAGTCAACCTCTTCCTATTTATATAACTCTTTCCCTTTACATCCTTTACTACTTGATCCATATCTCTAGTACAAGGCATTTCTTTGCAAAGCGGGCGTTTACTCGGAACCTATCGTGATCTCCTATTCAGTTGCTGTTGTGTAGTTTTGTTTAGGTCTTCTGTATACGTAGCGTTTTGTTAACCCGTTCGCCTATTCAATCTTCAACAATCTTTTTCAGTAGTAGTCTTTGAAGTAATTCTAAAATTTCACTCCAAATCAATCTTCCAGGACAGTGATTTCAAATGGGTGGAGTGTCTCACTAACACGACTTGAAAGTCTATTAGAAAGGATTCGAGTTGGCTGAACACAAACCACTCCCTTGAATCTTGTGAGAATAGCGTAAACGGTAAATGGCCGCAACGGAGGTGCTTACCAACATCCGAATGAGAAGTCGTTAACCTATTTTGTGCATTGATATGACTGCGGTCTTTCTTGCGGATGTAAAGAATATCTCATGGCTATTAGGTTGAAAGACCATGCTCTAACGGACGCTGTTGCCAAACATGAATTAAACGAATAAATTAAAATTATGTTTGCCAACTTTTTTTAAATAATAAGATAAGAGTATTACCACCGTAACTGTAATATCGAGCTGACCCTTGTCGTTGCAATTAACGATGAGTGAAAATGCTCTCGCAGTGACAAGGTGCATATCAGATATGAATCCATTCGATTGGAACCTGGAATTTTAATGGCGTGCAGGTAGGAGTCCCAGGGACTTGGAATATCCCGCTCATTAGGAGAACGGGAACGGTATGGGAGGAAGGATCGAAGTAGAGATGGCGAGCAAAGGGTGACCACACAACATGAACAATCCAACGGAGTCTCAGTATTTCCAGGTCCCGCTGCGCGGAGCCGGGCCGCGACGCGCGATCGAAAAATTGAGTTTATTCTCGGCTTCGCAAACGTTTTTTTAAATATTTTTACGGAATAACCTATAAATATCTTCAATTTACTCGGATGAAGTATCCCAGAGACCATGTAACGAATAAGGATTATATTGTCTACTTTATGTAAACTTTTGTCTAAAAAATGGTCCGCCATTTTGTGACATAATAGCACTCGAATATAGGCAAAAATGTCTAAAACTTATGCATAGTATAGGCAAAGTATCCTGTTCACAATTGGTAATGTTTTTTATTTCATAAAAATCCTTCAGTTACTCCTATATCTGCTAAACTTTTAAGATTTTCGAAGAAAATGAGAGCGGGCGCATTTTTCGAAATTTGGTCGTGTTTGAGCCTCTTTATCTAAGTAACGGGTAATATTTATAAAAAATGACTTACCATTCCATAATTAGCAATCATTTGTGTGTATATGTGCCAAGTTTCAAGACGATATCTCAAAAAAAGCAGTTTTGGACTTTTGTCGGACGAAGTGCAATTTGAGCCCACTGTGCGGCGTCGGCATTAGCCTGCTCTTAACAAAAGACGTCAAGGGGTAGAAACCGAAAGCTTGTATCGGTTCTTACTTTCCCACCCATGTCTTTCCTAACATCCTTCCCTGATCCTTTTTCTTAAAATACCTGCCTCGGATTCATCCCTTCCTACAACGACCGGACCTCATGGACAACTCTAATGGAGGAAACACTTGCAGTTGGTGTGCCTCCTGACAGCATTCGTCCCCTCATCTTGTCATCCTATTATCGCCTGCCATCTACCATCTGATCTCCTGCCAACGCCTGTCATCTGCTTGCCTGCCTGCTAGTCTAGTGGCCTCTGCGTACCGTTTCCGAATTTAACCTTTCCTTCCTTTATCCTCATTCCTCGTCCACCATCCTGCCTTATCCTACATATTTTCCAACCCCTTTGCGCTCCGTCGGTACGGATATTCCCGTCAGAACGGAGCCCCTTTTCCTAACGGTACGGCGACTACAGGGTTACTTCTCCTACTTCGGACTTCGGACCACGGCTTAACATCCCACCCGACGGACTGAGTACTAGACTAGTAAATTCTACACAAAATACTCTAGAAGGGTTTACCAAAGACAAATATCTTCCACTCTCGGGATTTGAACCCAGAATTGTGGAGTATTGAGGTTGTAACGTACTCGATGAGAATCCTAATAGATTGATAATATGACAGGCAATAGAGAAATCCGGTAGATAGCTGATAGTTCTGGAGCTTCAGTCTTTTGTTGTATTTGGAATATCAAAATCAACAGTCATTAAGCTTAAAGCTGTAATGACACTGCTTTCCACTCGATTCCCCCTATTGGTTAATCTCATCATACTAACAAAAGTATTTTATTTTGCATGCACAACTACCTTTCTCAAGTCCATGTCTCATGTCATGCAAGATCTAAGCGTAGATGTAAGGAAACGTAAGGAAAGATGCTCCTTTACGCCAGTTAGGCACGGATGATAATATCAGCGGAGAAGAAAAATTTGGAAGTCTTCGAGGTGTGGTGCTATAGAGGAATGATTGAGATGAAATGGATGAACCGAGTGAGTAAAAAGGAAGTCCAAAGAGAAGTCTTCTGAATACCCTATGAAGAAGACGAGACAACGTAATCGGCCACATCATGAGACACGATTGCCTGATGAAGAAAATCGTCGAAGGACAAGTGGACGGGAAGAATGGGAAAGGAAGGTCTCTTATAAGATATATAGAACAAGCAATGAAGGATATGAAAGGGAAGAAATGCGAAGAAATAATATGAAGAGATTAGTGGATAGAAGAATTCAATGAAAAGCTGCGCGAAAGCAATCGGAGGATTGATGAATAATGACGATCATTCTACATCTTCTACCTCTCTTGACCTTCCTTTTCCTTCTCATTCATTTTTTCCTTTACCATTTCCTTCATAATGGCATTGCCTTCATTATGTCCAAAGAAATGCCAATTTCGCGTTCCCCTCTTCTATACAGTTTTCAGAAGCCTTTTCATTTATCACGCCATCATGATCACGGTATCTTTCTATGATAGGTTTTTGAAGCACCAAGTTTTCATTATTCTTCAGGAGCACCACATTTCGATTTCTTCCTGACCGGCATTTTCTTAATTTGTGTAAAATTTATAACCATCCATAATTACCGTGCTGTAGTATTTCGTGTGTTGCTGTTACGTACAACAGAGGGCGATGCCATTGCGGTCAAAAACGTTGGTTTTATAAAAACATGTTTTCACCAGTCACAGCTGTGGCATATATGTGTGTGTAGCGGTAAATATATCCAGTACGAGTGTAGCAATGGATAAAATTGGTAGCTGCATGTTGGTATAAAGACTTAGAAGTTAACCCGACAATCAGCATGTTATTGCATGTTTGTTTTGATATTTTTATCTTTTTTTAAATAATGAAGTTTAGAACAGTATATAAATACCAATCCTTTTTTATACATGATATGTAGTGCATGTTTGGTGAGAATCCACGCCCTGCCACACACCTTTTGGTGGCTTGCAGGGTATTATGTAGATGTAGATATATAAACGCGCGTATTCGAATGCAATGTTTTGTCAAAATTTCAAGCAATAGATGAAGAACTCTCGGAGATTTAACGATTTGAACCAACGAACATTTACATATTTATTTATAAAGATTACTCATCCTTTCCTCTGTGAGTTGATTTACAGAGATGTGAGTTACCTTCCACTTATATCCTTTCACCTATCCTTCCTGTCTGAAGCGCCTATTAGTGCGGAAAGAGACTCGAAAAACACCCATTAAAATAGTTATATTTCATCTCAAGACTGCTTTCAAGTCTGACCCGCATTCTTAAGCAGCGTTTACACGTAGCAGTTGACTGCTATGACAGTTGCGAGATTCGCGATATCTATATCGCGATATCTATATCGCTACTGCTATGATGCGTCTGTACCAACTTCTATGCAGCTTAAAGCCGCTATTTAGGCGTTGTCACAGCAAATAAAAGGATTTTTATTTCAATAGTGACTGATGCTTAAATTTTCATGAAATTCTTCAAGTAATGAATTCCATTGGCTCTTATCTTTTGTTCCCATTATTTAAAGAGTAGAATCTACCCTTTGGGGAGGGATATCTTTTTTTATTATATCCTAATTCTCGTTATCAGTATTCGTATATTGCTTTCCGTTGGCGATTGCGTTGGATACATTTCCAGCTGGAAAGTTGACGGACTTCAACTTTGCTAATAGCTCGAACTGGGATCGATAGTGTTCTACATGTGTCCAGTATCGACCTGAACTCGCATCGCAGTTGCTATTTACACATGCGAGTGGGGCTTAATAGTTGTTAGCAGTTGACTTGTGCCAGGATGGGAATGGAAGGGAGGATCAGGACAGAATGGGTGTGAGGCAGTGGCGTATTCACAGGGAGGGGGGGCAATGGGTCCTTGACCCACCCCTTTTCTTTCTACAAAAACCCATGTTAAAATTTAATTGACAAGTCGCATTCACATGGTAGAAACAATTGCAATGTGCAAATGTGAAACACTCGTTACATCATTTTACTCCATTATAACCAGACCAAAGATGACCATATTTCTTGAATACATCTTACATATATGAAAATATATGGCCTGCTGGAGCACTCAAAATATATATATGTTAAAATAACATTTTGGTAACACTTTGCATAAGATCAGGGAAATGAAAGGGGCCCCCTCAAACGAAATTTCTGGTTTCGCCACTGGTGAAGGGAAACCTGGCAATAGCGTTTTAAGTGCTCATAATAAGGACACCAATTGTATCACAACTTTACGTTCCTAGTGCAAGGCCGACATATATTTTCTGCGAAACTTTCCACTAAGATATGTGTACTAGGGTGGGCCGAAAAAAGGTTTTTTTTCCGGATCAAATTTGCCCTATGCGGAAAAGTTGTGTACTAATATCAGGATCTCGCATGCAAAATTTTTTCGAAATCGGATAATATTAACCACTGCCGCCCGAGCTCTAAAGTTTAAAATTTTGCGAAAATTCAGGCGGAAATGGGAAACAAACGGTTATGGAGAATAATTTGTTGCGAATATTGGAATATTGGTAAATATCAACGATAGATACATGTTTTTAGATTACAACACTGAAATGTGAAGTTTATTTGACGAAATCTATGGTTTATACGATGCCTAAGAATAAACAGCTAATTTAGAGTGTAGGCAACCCGCTCAACGACAAAAATTTTTACACGCTCCAAGCATCACTTCAAATAGATTACTTTTGGGAGCCGTATTTTGGATAAATTAATATTTTTTTGAATGCAGTTCCTTTATAAATGTCTCATGCTTCATTTGGGAATAGATAATACATTAAAACAGAAGGTAAAGTTAAATTTTTTTAAACTAACCTCAATTACGACGAAGAATTTTATGCATGTTGAGCTATTATCACAAAAAAATCAGTTAATCAAGGTAGGATAAAGGCACAGCCTGATCACCAAGTATTTATTTAAGTAGCTCTTTGCTATTTTCGTGGAGAAACTACCCAGAACTCACCACGTGGAGGTGGCTACTATCGTGTTCCACCCGTTCCCTCCCAAACCACCCTTCCATAGGGCACGTTTTTAGGTATCTGCCTATCACTGGTTCTTATTATACCTTATGCTGTGCTTTATTTTCAAATTTTGGTTGAAGTTTTCGGCCTTTTATGCATGATAATGCCCATCCATGCCTGTTTTCTGGACTGCACACGGATTTTGACGCCACCGTGATCATTTGTACCATCCCTTCAACTGCTTGTGTGTGGCATGCAAATGGGGGTACTTTCAACGAAGCCCCTTCCTTCAGAATATCTCCCAAATCTTTGCTTATGATATCAGCTATTAATGGTGGTTAAGTTACCGCTTTTGTTTTCCAGTCAACTTAGTAGACGTAATCTTGTGCATCAAAATTCATAGTTGGAAGTTCGAATTTCCTAAATTCCTTCTTCTGATTTTAATATTTTTTCGACGGCCATTTCACGGATTGGTCTTCTCTCTTCGGCTAGCATTACAAGCAGAACATTCTCTGGGCGAGCAAAAAAAGCGTTTCACCGAATGATTGAGTAAAGGCGTAATTTGATGCCATATATTTCATGAAATGTATCATGTTAATGATATTCTTCGAGCCTTCCGTGCATTGTGGTCTTAATTTTATCGCGAACCACATAGGAGTTTATACTTTCATCACAGAAGTTGCCAATGTCATCTGTTCTTTTGAAGGAGTTTTGGTTGAAACATAAAATCGAAGAATACGAATTGCTGTAGTGGTCCACCTGGAATGAAACATTTTCCCCGGACTTCTCGCTGAAAGACTCTCCAGGCATTCTCCCCTTGAAAAAGCACGTGGTCTCCTTGAGAAACCATCCCGATATCGACTAGAAGCGCGGATGCGAGTGCTGCAGCAGCTCGTTTCGATATACAGAATCTTTCACAGGCAGACGCAAATCTAGACAAATATAAATTATTTACACCAACATTTTTTCCAAAAAAATCATCAGCATCACTTGCGTCGCGTAATTCTTCATCTGCAGACGTTTCTTCACTTGGGTATTTCCAAATCTCACGAACTTCTTGCTCAGTTAGTGTGGCTCATTCTGATGATCTTTTTCTCTCTAACCTATTCTATTTCCTCTCCCTCTTTTTAGTTTCCTGGACCTCAATGGCATCGATATTCAGTTTTCTATCACTTCTCTGGTCCTGAAGGAATACACGTTCTAAAAACGGCAGTTTGGTGGTATTATCACAAGCACAATCAGTTCCACTAGAGAATTTACATGCCGCAACATCAAACAGCTGATACGCGTGACGAGGAATGTCTTGCTTCAGATCAACGAAAGTCTTCTTGTTGACAGATCGAAGATTATTGCGGTATTTTCCATAGTATTGAATAATTCGTCTCACAATTTGCTTTTGTCCGACAACTGGTATAGAGGATCTATTCCAAATGTCTTCAATGGCATAATCCACCGTCTCCGCGATTCCCGGCACAGATGTATCGGTATTTCCACTTTCATCTTGAATGTACCGAGAGTACAAATACATTTTCATCATCTCCTCATAAGAAGGCAAAACATTACCCGCGAACTTTACGGGTGCACCAAATATCAGGCACTCCTATCCACACCTTTCAAGCTTTTTCTGTATTTTTGCCATTGCTTTAATCTTCTTGCAACCGAAACCACAGTACGCTGCACAATGTAGTTGTTCACTCACAGCAATGAATACCAACTGACTGACTACCTCAAGCTTATGAAGTGAAATACGCATCTTGTCCGACAACGGATGGGAATCCCCAAGGAAAATAAAATATTGCAACGAATATGGTGAGTTAATGAGTAACGATAGTAACAGCATGAGATGAAGGAGTTTAACATCAGTTATAGGGGTTTACAATGGAATATGTCTTGTATGAGAATTCTATGCCATTTTATCACCGAAGTCTTCACGATCAACTCATCGCTGGGGCCAGATAAGGATAACCTCCGTCCTCCGTCTCATTCATACTTTCCTTAGCTCTACCACTGGCTATCTTTATCATACCTGACTCACGTCGAACTAGCTGTACCTACTATCGCTTAGGGAATAGTTAACTCCCGGTTTTCCAAGAAAGTGCCGGTTGGAGGAGCACGTATATGCCGTACACAGAGATAAATCATTTCTTACAGTTAACCACCGCAATTTATCAAAATTCTTAGAAAAAGCTACTATCTTCTGATGAGTAGATCGTAGCTATATCAGCCTTTTTTAACAAAAGAATTCGTTTGGACTCCACTAGTGTATTAAAATGTCTGATTCGTAGTATCTTTACCAGCGCGCAGCCCGCTTTGTCTCCGAGTGAACACCCACTCCTTTTGCAATCTAATTCACAGGCATTTACGACACACGAATTCGCTGGATTTGCGAAGAATATCTGCAGCTCACGGGGGCAAGAACCAATTATTGGATATTACAGTATATATCGAGGAAATTAAATGTTTGAATCACCTTTGTGATGAATACCAGGCCGTGATTCTTCGCCATAATTTAAGTTAGTTTCAAAACGTACCGCTTTTTCGTCTGTTTTAATGTATTATCTATATCCAAATGAAGCATGAGACATTTATAAAGGAACTGCAGTCAAAAAAATATTAATTTATCCAAAATACGGCTCCCAAAAGTGATCTATTTGAAGTGATGCTTGGAGCGTGTAAAAAATTTTGTCGTTGTGCGGGTTGCCTACACTCTAAATTAGCTGTTTATTCTTAGGCATCGTATAAACCATAGATTTCGTCAAATAAACTTCACATTTCAGTATTGTATTCTAAAAACATGAATCTATCGTTGATATTTACCAATATTCCAATATTCGCAACTAATTATTCTCCATAACCGTTTGTTTCCCATTTCCGCCTGAATTTTCGCAAAATTTTAAACTTTAGAGCTCGGGCGGCAGTGGTTAATATTATCCGATTTCGAAAAAATTTTGCATGCGAGATCCTGATATCAGTACACAACTTTCCCGCATAGGGCAAATTTGATCCGGAAAAAAAACCTTTTTTCGGCCCACCCTAATGTGTACCCCATATGTGATCCTGAATTCATATATTTTCATGGCCATCGCTCAATGAAGTTGAAAAATTCTTTTATATTTACTGCGTGTCATTTCTGGAACCCCCTTGCCTAAAAACACTGGAAAAAATTGTTTTTCCGGTGCTAACTTTGGGATAGAATATTTTGACCACTAAATGTTGATTTTATTTTTCCGTAAAGCATAAGAATTTGTTACATAATGTCCGAAATCACTCACACTCACTTTTTTGTTTGCAAATTGTTTTGATTTATACTTTAACTTGTCACACTATATTATTGTCTAAACTGTTTCGTTTATACCTCTTATTTTTTGTAGCTCGTATAACTACATAATGCTTTTTGTCCTCAAGGGGCATTGTCCCATGACTTTTAATAAATATTCATTCATTTATTCGACGGATGGATGACTGAACATGTAAATATCTACACATCATAAGGAATTTACGTAACATGTGTACCGGGTAGGGATGTCACATCGACATCGATGTATCGGAATACTCGATGTTTTTTTGCCGATACATCGAAAACATCGAGTGGTAAGACAATCGATGGAACATCGACTCGATGTTTTCAAAACACTCAGCATCGCAGCGATGTTTTAGGAAACGAGCGGTATAGGTAATAAATGTTTTTGGTTGACCAATAATTCATTTTTCTGATTATCATAAGCCTTCTTAAGAATACGAACGAACCTACCCTAATCACGCCATCTATCTTTCGCATGTAGGGAAACAAGTGAAGGTATAAAATCGTTCATGTTTTCATCCCAGTGTTGCCTTCCAAGAACATGATCCGCCATGCCTACATCAGTACCTTCTGAGAGGATTGTAACAGCTCTCAACTTGGTGGTACAAGATAAGAGGAGTAGGTTGGGGTCGCTGCATATTAAGCAAAGAGTGTTCTCTACCGGTACTGGGAGGTTTAAACGTTTTAAACACACTTTTTTTTCATTTTGATTTTTTTATACTCCCAAGCTTAGAATATTTTTAGGGAACAGGTACACCCACTTTATTGTGTTATTTGTTTTTTGTTGTATTATGTTTTTTTCATTATGAAACAGAGATATGTTTTCTATGAAAATAAATTCAATGGAAAAATATTTGCCTATTATTTATCAATATTTTATTAAATAAGGTCCGATTTCCGAATAATTTTCAAAATTGCAAGTTTTTAAGATGCAAAATTTCTGTTGCATAACACCTAATACATAATACCTCTATGATAATACCTAACATCGGATATGAAGGCATACAAACTCGATACATCGAAATATCGATGTTTTTGTCGATGAATAATGAGTGAGTGGTGAGTACTTTTATAAACATCGAAACATTAACCACTCGATGTTTTTTACCCGATGTGGCATCCCTAGTACCGGGTTTGTTACCGTTTAGTCCAGAGCTTTCCAGTGTTATTACAACCCTCTATTTACGTCATTTGCAGCTCAAAAAATTTCCAGTAGTAAGAAAGTTATCATGTGTCCCGAAGGACGTAGGTTACGAAACGACGTTCACTCCTTACAGAAATCACGAGGACGCCACTTTGACGATGCACATTATGTGCTTTTTACTAGAATCAGATATGATCCCTGTCAATTCGGAAAATACAATGTATTATATAACAATTAAAAAATGTATTTATATTTATGATGATTTACCTTTTCGTGTGCAATTTAAATCACTCTCAAATTACAAAACCGTCAATCTGTTTTCGCTACAAAATGAATAAAGAAAGAATCGAATTTGATAATTTTATTAGTTTCTGAGTCCATCCATTTATACTTGTCATGTGCAAAAAGACAAGAATGATTTTAGCGGACTCTCTCGTTCACGTATAACCGGCGGCGCTTCAATCGACCAAAACTTCGACGGGACTCTGGTGCTGCCATCTCGTGGCGGAGAGCAGAACCACCTAGTACAGAGGCTCAAATCTTTTCATCTCTCTCTCGCTTCTCATACACAAAACACTAGAACACAATTCTCGTTTAATGTGCTTCAACGCGTTTTCATTTTCTGGTACGAAATTATAACCTTTGAAGCAAATTATCATAATCCCTGCGATGAAAGCAAAAAAAAAAGTTGAGTCATAAGGAACATCTGATTCGTCTCTGAGCACGTAATACTCATTACATTCTCCTTAGTCCTCTTTGATAAGAATTTTATCTTTCATCTGTCTTTCTTTATGCAGATGTTTCATCTTAAGCACGGCCTCAACGCCTCGTTGTATCTTACAACGTGATCTAGCCCGATTTCTTCATCATCAGCGGTGTTAAATTATGCTAAGTTTGGTTTTACGCTGTTCTACACTCCATTCTTCTATCGACTGGTACAGGAGTCGGCAAACCTATGAGAAGCAGGAGCTAAGAGTGTCCCTCACTGCAATCTAAAAATTATTCGAGAAACATTAGTATATTTCTCAAAGTGTCAACAGCTAGACGAGTTAAAGTACTAAACACACTATACCAGATAACCTGGGGAAAAATTTTGCCCATTCAAACTTCAAATGAAAAAAAATATAGTTTTGGGTTGGGTTCTTGAGATGAAATATTCAGGGAAGCAGGGGCAGACCCTTATGTCAGGCTGGGCGGACTTCAGTTTTGTCTGCCTTATCCCCAACCTTCCATTGAAAAGACAGTCTGTCGAAATGTATTATTCAAATCATTGTTTGGGGGGCGACTGTATCCCACCTCACCCCCCTGCATCTGCCCCTGGTATTAATGGTCATGTCTCCTTTTCTTTCAAATTAATATCAACAAATCTGATATTGTTGTGTAGATTTTACTGATATCTACGAAAAAATTATCACATAGGTATTTTTTCGTATCTTCAGTATTTTTCGAGTTAGAGCCAACAATGCCCATGAATGACTTGAAAAGGTTCAATCTTTCAGATTCAAACGCCTCTAACTAAAAAATATGTTATCTTGAAGAATTTTTATTACTATCCTTAAATAATGCTTGTACTTGTATTTCTATTGTCTATATTTTAGGAGATTGGGTAACCTTAATGCCACCACACGGTGCATTATGGGTAGGTATTAATTCAGGAATAAGGGGTGGACACCAGTCTTGTCCTCCTTACCCTTCCAATGAAAAGAGTCACTCGATGTGTCTTAATTGAAATCATTGTCTTGGGTGGGCCACCGTCCCCCAATTTTGATCTGCCCCCGCTGGGATGTGTACATACGCATTATCTAAGAGAGTTCGTTAATGTGAACGGATTTACAGGGAACAATACCTTGTTATTTTATGTTATTTATTTGCAGTATTAAAAGCAACATATGTGTCCCCTGTTGACAATGTTCCTTTCTTCATCGTTGCTTACTTATGACGTCTCCATGGTGGAGTTCTTATTTTGCATAACACAAAGAATTTTCTTCTAGCTTAAATTAAAAAAAAAATTGCTTTGAACGTTTACTTAGCAAGCTTCGTCAGAAGTCGGTAAAGAATCCTATCATGGAAATCTGACTCATCTCTATAGGTTATTTCCATGAACCACCATCTTAAGTTTGATAAATTTTTTTCCCTCACTGTACTAGAAACAATCCCTGATTCTGCTTCTCATATCATAGAGAGTTACTTACTATTAATGATTACTCACTATATTTTAATGTTATCTACAAAGTTATTTTCTCACGGAAAAATTTATCTACTGCTATCGTGACCTACCACCTCTTATCAAGCATTCTTTCGTTTTTTTCCCAGAGTAAAAAATACAGGAATTTCTTTGACTTTTTCTCTCAAACACTCTACTATTATTCGTTTGACAATTTGTAGTGTCTTCTAGGGTTTTCTAATACCCTCTACGTCATGCGTGGGCGTTTTCCATCATGAGAATTTCGACGCAGCTCCTTCAAGCTCCTTATATCTACGCCCACGTTCCTCAAGTCTACCTTACGTGCCGACGTGGATGTAGCCGCTCCAGGTGGGGTCGCTAAGTAACCGTGCCATCCGCTGACGTCATTCCTCCATAGATTAATGCCCTCCTCGTCGCCATTGTAAGCTTCGAGTCGTGGGCAGAGGGTAGGAGTTTCTGCTCCTGCGTTTCCGAAACCTCACATGAATCCGTAATCTTCGGCGTCGTCCCTCCCCTTTAAAGCGAGTGAGCTTTCTCCTCTCCCTCAACGCCTTTGCTTCTGCCTCACGCAATCACATTGTCCGCCTTAAAATGGTCCGGAAATAAGAAGCTCTCCGGCAGTGTCCATTCATTCGTTATAACTCATGTGACGCAACAATGTTTGTTTTCACATAAAATATGTGCACTCATTCATGCAACATCAGTGGACAAAAGCCTATTCCTTCGGCCAAAACAATGTTTTTTGCGTTACGAACCCCATAATAAGGATTCACAAAACCTAGCAGCGCCATTTATATTTCACCGTAAGGATATATTCCTTCCTATTACTCGAATAAGGGATTAAATTCCATTTCTTTGGTTACAAATATTTTTTTACGCATACTAAAGGTTCATGAAACACTGGCGGTGCTATTTAGATAAAAGGGTAATGATTCTTTCCTTCATGTAACTCGGCATCATTGATCTATCATATTTATCACTGCATCTCTTGTAATTTAATCAGAATTAAAAAAGCTGTTATTTTAAATTTTTTATTCTCACGTAGGTACGTTGTGGAAACTAAAAAAAAAAACATTGTCTCTGAATACGAAGTTTTTAATAATTATTTCCCACTGTAGCGCCACCTATGAAAAATATCGGACTTACATCTTACAATCAGAATATAAAGAAACATATAGTTGACAGGTAACGAGATATTAAACTTTTAATTCCAGTTGCTGAAATGCCAAGATTTACCTTGGTTCCACCGTGAAGTGAAATTTGCGCCGTTTTTCATTCTCTTGTTGATTGTAGAGAATGTTATATTTTTTTAGCTGTTTTCTAGCTATTTACAGCATTGAACACAAACTAATCTAGTCATCGTAAAGTATCATTACGTTGGCGGTTTTTTAAGTAGACAAGATGGCTATGGTTGAAATCACTTGAGAAAATATTTTTTTAGCAAGGAAAAAAAAAATTATTTTAGGAAATTTTTGAATGGCTTGCGCATTTTATCGGAATTAAAACAGTAAAAAAATGAAACCACAAGTCTAATTTTTCAGGGAAATTTTTTACAGAAAAATAAAAAACCTCTTTTTTTTGCTAGAAGATAACGTAAACTCGATGTCAATGGTGCTCTATTCTGCTCCGTTGATCGAGAGAAGTAATCACTAATAAAATATTCCTCTGAACCTTATCTGTTTATTCAGAGTCTTATTTTAACTTACTGTATGCTTCGGAATGCTGTATGTGATGGAAATATTTTTAAAACGAGTTGGAAAAATGAATTTCTCAATTGCCTTCACCTAAGCAGTCACGACGGTAAGTCTTTACTTACAGTTTTGAAACCTTACAAAATAAACTTTGTCAGTTCAAAAATAAATGTTTTTGAGAAATTGTACTTAGAATATAAACATTGGACGATATTACTTGAATAGGCCATCATGTAACATGATGTGGCCGATTTATTTGTCCCGTTTTCTTCTCAAGGCATTCATAAGACTTCTCTTTTCTCCCACTCTTCTTAAGAGTCCGTCGTTACCAACTCGGTTGATCCAATACATCTTCAGCACTCTTCATTATTATAAATCCTCAATGGATATAGCTGTGGATATTCGTCAAGCCGGTAACTTTAAGCATCCATTCTGACAATTTTTGACAATAGCGTTACGTTTTTCAAAAGTAAATCATTTTAGAATCACTAGCTATATCCATAAAGGTGAAAATATACGGGAAAAAATGCAAATAACATTCTCGTTTCCATCAGGTATGCGTGGCAAATGGGTTTGTTTATATTGGTCACCAACATTAATAAACCGATTTCCTCCTTTTTGATGGGACTTTGGGTTCAATAAAAAATCTGGTCCCACTTTTCCCTGTACAAGAACTATCCGAAGCAGTAACCATCGGCAAATATAGGGTGTTTTCGCGCTTATTTCTTGATTCAAAGTTAAACACCATTAAAATGGTAATTTGGAGCACAACAAAGTGATCACATATATGGTGGTTTTATTGTTGTTGAGGGCACCTATCTCGAATGAGGGAGATTAATTATTACTATCGACCTCGGGTATTGCGTACATGTGAAAAATTTGGACCAATTTTAAATTCATTTTTAAGATTATAAAAGTTAAATTCAAGTTGAAAGAAATAATTTTCATTTTTATAATTCGAAATTAAATGCATTTCAGCGTTAAAATCAATATAAACTTAAATACATATTCGTGAAAATATTAGAATAAATTATCGAGAACATGCTGTATTTCACTTCGTGTCATTTCATGCGAGAAACGTCGTATTAACGATGAGACTGGATATTTTCTTAATTATGGACGCAGTTTGATCGGGGTGCAGTCATGTAGAATGCATGAGAAAATACAGCTAGCGAAATGTATTTCGTGATGCTCATTGCAAATGCATGAGTATGCTCCTGCGATAGAACGCGTTCATAATAATACCATTTAAATGCAATGCGTGTGAACAATCATAAATTCAGTGGTCGATATATTCTTAAACGTGTGTAGGGATATGACGGTTTTATACCACCATTAGTATTTTTGCCATGAATAATACGTGAGGAATCATAATTTTGAACTCTGACCTTTGAACACCTAGAGATTACCATGGTCTTGCAACACTTGAACTCCTAAGATCGAGTCAAGTCTAATACGCAAGTATTCTTAGTTCATTACATAAATGAAATACCATGTAAGCCACCGTAAAGGTATGTGGCAGAGCGTGAATTCACACCAAACATGAATTACATATCATGCATGAAAAGGTTTTTTTATATATATTCTAGTCTAAACTTCACAGTTATAAAAAAAGATAAAAATAACAAAGCAAACATGCAAAAACATGCTGTTAGTTGGGTTAGCTTAAGGTCCTTATGCCAAAATGTATCTACCCATGTTATCCATTGAGGCAGTTGTATTTATACGACTGCATATATTTACAGCTATTTATATCCCGTTAGAGGAAAGAAGGATATTTTGAAACTGTCAGTTCGGAAATTGATTTCTCATATTTAATGAGCATGGTCCAGTCTACCATGGTGAGTTGGAGTCCGTAAAATATTGTCAACATCATCAGTGAAAATATTGCCATGGGATTAAGTTAAGAGATTAAGTATAAACTACAACCTACGGTCTGGATTCCCAATTTACTTCACCCAATAGACTGGTTACACTAATGTAGTTATCATATAGTTCCTTTACAGATCTTGCCGATTGCTAGCGTCATCGATAAACATCAGTTAAACCTCCCTTTCAGCGTGAATTTTAACCAATTATATGATTGCAACTTCCATACAAGTTCTCCTGGTAAGCTTGTTACCATGACTCAATTATCTTGATGACCTTTCACGAATCTCGCTGATCATTGAACACGTTTTAATCCGTGAACCAAACCTGCATGGCACGTTCCCTATAAACCACCGGAGTATTCTTAACGAGGTCTGTTTCAGGAAATGTAGACGACGTGAATAGTATGAGTGAATGCCTATTATGGGATAGAGATTATAAGATCCACCTGTGTATCACTCGGCAGTCCATTTCCCTGATCTGAACCCTAGGGGATCGGGTTGGTGTTGTGGCTAGAGCACTTGCTTCCCATTCCGAGGGGCCGGTTTCCTATCCTGGCACTGGCGGATCTTTCATTGGTATACCGGTCCCTACTTGAGTGACTTTCGGAGAGCACTTCAAGTCCATTACTCCGTCCGTAGGATGGGACGTTAAGCCGTAGTCCACTAGGCGCCTTTCGTAAAGAGCAGGCTGATGCCAGGTTTCTCCCCACCATTCATCCGTCCCTCAAATATTCCTATCTTTACCCAGTAACCCAACTATTCTTTCTGTCGCTAATGATCTCACTTATCGGTCGCCTTCCCCAAATTTCCAAATAACCCTGAACCCTGTATCAGTGAGCCGTTCCTTCACGTATAAACGCTTGGAGCTTATATAACTGCCGTTCATTTGCTGTTAAATTTCTGGGTTGATACTTAGAAACACTCGTATGAATGTTTACTCGCTATTACTGCAAATGTTGACTGTTCTCTCATAATTGCATAGACTATTTCACACGATGTAATGTGTTTACTGTTTCCCCCAGCGTTAATAAACTTCGTCTGCATACCCTTAAATCAACAAGTAGGGAACCAGTAATAGAGGGCATTATTAGTGCCAATTGACCGGGATAGTACGGGAACAGAATAGGTACAAACGGCCCTAAAAGCTACCAATATTGATAGATCCAGAACTGTTATTTCAGGAGTTTCTTTGGCATTTCTCTGAGTCATATGCATCAGCATAACACCCTACTATCCACCATAAAGGCTAGAGGCAGGGAATGAATCTTCGCAATCCATGCACTACCTTTATGCTTAAAGAGATTAGTTGGTACATGTTAGTCGAAGTGTAATAATTTAATAATAATGTAATAAACAGAGAAAGATTACATAAACATATTGTAGATTTTTGTATTGTAGATTTGAATGTGAGTGGTTATATTTCAATCAACCTTCCGCGCGCTGTTGCTGATGCTGATTTACTGCATGGAATTCAGTGAGAAAGAGATCAAAATGTATCCCCAAGATGAAAATATCTTGTTTTAAATCGTCCCTAATGATGAAAAAAAATATGAGGAAGCCCAAGACTTTTGGATGTTGGCTCTCAACTCGTTCATTCGGACGACAAAAAAAATTCTGCTAAAGTGCAGCGTGTCGCAAGGAAGCGATATTTATAATATTTGGAATCCCTCCAGTGAGTGGGAGAGAGTTGAAGCCAAGAACGCACGAGAGAGTTATCGGATCGCTTATGCGGTGGCACCAAGCGAAGCGAGGGGAAGATTCTTGGCGGGAAGTTGGAAGTTTTCAAATTGGATGGTCCGCGTCGCCGACATTTAGTCCCTCAGCAAATGGATTGGCGGAAGCGTTTCGCGCCGAAATGCGTAGAAATATTCTGAACCATGGCATTATCACTCTCTACGCAGAACACGCCAAGAATCGCTGCTTTCCCTTGATACCCCATTAGTCTATGTGCGCACTCTCTTGAAAGCCTGAGGTTTTCCAACTGCCTTGTTGCCAGAGAGGCATGTTTCAGCTCGTGAATTCAGAGCAAGCACTGAAATCGCCTCGTTTGTCAGAGGTCATAACGATTCAAATTGTAATGACGTACGTATAGTGACGGGGCAGGAAATGAGTTTCTTGGTGAGTGACTCTTATAGTCTGTGCGGCCTTAGATGGCAGTGACGCCATCGAAATTGATGACGACACATCGATTTTCCCCCAATGAAAAAAGCTTAAAATCTCGCACGTTGCCAAGTTTTTTTGCCATCTTACGAGGCATAGAAAAATTTACTGTTGCAATTGCGAGTTACCTTGTGGGAATTTCAAGTCGTTTGAAAGGAAATTCTTCTCTATGGCAGTGCAATGCATTATTAATGGTTTGCAGCACAAGATTTTAACGGCAACAGTAGACAATAATGCAATCGTCTCACATCGCATTTTTCGCATATTCCCAATTGGTTCAAACATCTGACGTCTATCTGATAAATAACTAACTCACACCTGTTACCTGATCGTCGATTAGGACAGCGGCGTCGGAAGTGGGGGACAGGGGGGCATTCGCTCCCCCCACCCCACAGAATTTTCCCCGGGCCCTTGATAAATGAGTTTTCATTAATAAAAATTAAATTTAACTTGTTTCCAGCTTGCCTATTCCCTTCTGACGCATATTATACCAGCTTTATATGCACTTTTAGCGGAATTCTAGTCTCTACCCCCTCCTATCCGCAAAATAATGCGTGCCCTTTTCTTAAGAGCTTTTCAAGGGTGGCCCCTCCCAGCGAAAATAGTTCCGACGCCCCTGGATTAGGATGAATCAAGTAGATTTTTAGGAGTTTTTGCAAATCGACATGAACCGCATCATATGCAATTAAAAGTGGTTAGTGTGTTTTTTCTAGAATATTTCACCGCGTGTCGTTTGAAATGTGAAATATTACCACCTATACGAAACATTACTCCTGTCACACACACATATACTCTCTTGAAATGCCATGCACGGTACTTCTTAACTGTAGATTGGGTTTATATTTAATTGGTTGAGTTAATGAAAGCCATCGTTATAATATATTTAAACTAATATTGAGTTGGGATTCTTCCTCCTCTAGGGTAAATCAACGTGAGTTCTCGTCGGACTGAGATATATTCCCCGAGCGTACATTATGCCTCCCACCCGTTGAGGAACGATTCCATGAGCACGTACCTGGAGTGTTTGGAAGAGGACGCATCCATAATCAGGGCAGGACCAAAACCGTGGGCGGACTCCCTTTGATCCCAGTGCGGTTGACGCGACTGGGGAAACGTACTCCTACGTGTGGGAGTGTAGATGGACGGGGTCAAAATGCGAGGGGATGGTATAAATCCCTACCATCACAAAGAAATAGTACTTTTTCACCATTTTAGGGATGTAGGAGTAATTATGTGCCTTGGCAGTACGTTGACATTTAACCTTGGCGACCACCTTAATTTTGGAGAAGCAAAATTTATTGGGCGAAGATCATGCTGCCGCAGTTATAACGATAAAAATGATATTTTCTTTGAAGCAACATTTTCCTGAAAATTGTGTAGCGGAAAGCATAATATGAAAGACATTCAAAATTTTTTTTTGCTATTAAGATAACGGAGTGGAAGTCATACTATGCATATTTTGTGTGTTAAGTAATGAATATTTATGTTTTGCATTCCGGGTGTGACCCATTTAAAAGCTAAGTAAGTAAGTTATGCATTTATCAGTATTTTCCATCAATATATGCTTGAAATGATACCTAATTACTAATTATATTGTAGAAAAGATACAGAAATATATTTTGAACAGGAAAAAAGCACTACAACAAATTTCCTTAGATCACCTTATATCAATTACAAGGTCAATTTTATGTAAATACTCCAAGGAAACAACAGAAAAATTTCAGCTAAGCTATAAGTAGCTTGTCATCAGATTCCTATATTTAAATATTATAATTGAAAAAACAAATTCGTGTGAACAACAAATCATCAAAACATCGAAAAAACAAATCATCAAAATACCTTTTGTTTACTATTTCATGAGTGTATTATTTGAATTGGAAGAGAATATTGAAACAGTAAGCAATCTAGATAATTAACATTTTAAGAGTCATATTTTTTTTCTTTTTTAGCTTCACGTATGGTGTTTAAATTTTTTAAATTATTTTGCATATTATTGAATACAGTAGGTACTTTTATCATCAAATTTTTCTTTCCGTGCTGTGTGTGACAATTTTATACTAAGTATCTGATATTTCCCCTGGACTGATTGGATTTTAATTAAATAACATACTGTTAATGACACTTAAAACGTAAAATATGGCTATAAAATAAATAAGTTATTATGTAGCAAGAAATTATAATGACAACATATGCGCAATATATTGGTTATAATGTGATTCCTGGTACACAAAAATATATGAGTAATACCTTTACGCATAAAAATAGGTAGCAATTACATTGAAATATATTACATGCGATTAAAAAAGTAGCCTATATTTGTTTAAGCTTCTATAAGGAGCCAATGTTTATTGCTTTCTTGAGTAATGCACTCCATAATTTTGAGGCAGATATTAGGAATTACTTATGGTGTACATTTGTGCGGAGGTATTGAAAATCTGGTGAATAAGAGTTTTTGCGCGATTTTTTTTGGGTGACCTGAATTTGAGTATGTCACAGATTTTATTTTTGGATTTTCTCCCAAAAATAATAAAAAGATTACAATATGCTCCAAACGAATATTTTATAAATATTTTTATCTGGTAAAGAGTTTGGGTGAGCTTCGACTGTGAAAGTTCTGAGATAGATGAGCACTGACTTCTCACCTAACTCTTTTGGTATGTCATTAAAGACGATTCTGAAAAAGATATAATTCGCAGGAAATAGAGGATTGACGGAGATTATCTCACCGTCAGTATTAATCTACTTACTCCTGACGTAAAGAGACACTTTGTCATAGGTGTAACGTATTCATCACCCGCATAGAGTTCTGAGCTCGAAGTGCTCTTCAACTGCATTAATCTACATATGGGAACATAATATCTTCTACGAAAAGGACCTGAGGTAAGGAGTATCCATTTGCACACATGTTCAAGGAGGCTAGAATGCGCTGGAGGAAGAGACATTGCCATGCTAGCCTTTGTGTGACAGTGGAGTCAGAATGGAGGTGCTTGGTAAGGATTAGGCCCCGCCTACTCAGTACGAATCATTGCGTTTTTATACGATGTCCTATGGAGGATGCATGAAGGTTTAGACACACATTAAAATGAAATCGCACCCATATTTTATCTTACCAATTTATCTTACCAAGTCCGTTTCCTGGAAATAAAATGATGCCTATTATTTCTCCTGCAAAATAAGACATGAATAACTTTTATTCCTGAAATCTGATTTGAATTTGACATGCATACTTGAACTAAGTATTTGGTGGTTTTATACGTGTTGGCGCACGTTTCTCCGTTTAAATTAAGAATTTTAAAAATACAAGCCGACACAAAAACTGCTCAAAAGTGTTAAAATAGTATTTTTATATTACTTCTATGAATATATCTAATTTATTTTATATTTTAACAAAATTATATCAAATTGTAGGTTTCATAGGTAGATATGCCTTGACAAGACGAACATTTTCATACCAAAAACTCAATTTTGGCATTTTGGTCACATAGTACGTTTCAAGAATCCACCGACGGTATGTTTATTTACCTGTGACCGGTTCTCATGCCATCCAGTTTCTTGACTACAAGTTGCATCATGCGAGATAAACTTACACCATACAAACCCGGTTACAAATGGTTCTGTTTTCATGCCAAGCGTGTAGAATTTGTGGAAGAGAATTTTATTTAAATAAACACGTGTTTTATGATTAGAGGTATTATGCAATCTTGCAATAAGAGTGAAATATTTATATTGCCTATCCTAAGAATGTTCGTGGAACATTTCTACTATTTATAATTCTATGATAGAAACAGTAGTATATTTCAGCGAAGTTACATGGGATTATCCGATAAGGCATTGTAGACTTGGATGTAGATACTAGAATATTGAGATTTTTTTAACATGCACATTTTTTTAAACTAATAAATCATCCATGCTCTGGGAAATATAATTTGGCAATTAAAATTACAAACATAACTAATGACTAATAGCTACCTATTACATTATTTTGCACGAACTATCAATTTATTGTAATTATGGCCAAAATTTCATATGTCTCGTAATTGCATGAATACTACTTACCTCTGGCTTGTTGCATTGTGCATCTTAGTTACATGTAAGAAATATATGCGCGGAGTAGTAATTTTTGCATGCCAATGATTTGATTGACAATAAATTCCCTGTTATGGTTCACCTACTGCCACACACCCTTACGGTGGCTTGTAGGGTATTAAGTAGATGTAATAATAGTACTATCTATGGTGCCGGAAATGGTACTGTGTTATGGTGAAATGTTTTGGAATTAGTCATCTTCGCATTGATAAGATGACTATATGAATCGAAAATATTGAAAGAAATAAATATGGCTAATATTTGTCATAATGAAAGTTTAAGTTATACTTCTAAAGCAGAATTTACACGTAGCAGTTGACTGCTATGACATTGGCGAGATGCGCGATACATCTATATCGCTACTGCTATGATGCGACTGCGTTAACTTCTATGCAGCTTAAAGCCCATATTTAGGCGTTGCCACAACAAATAAAAAGCGTTTTATTTCAATAGTGAGTTTCGCTTAAATTTTCATTAAATTCATCAAGCAATAAAGTCCATTGACGATTATCTTTTGTTCCCATTCTTTAAAGAGTAGAATCTCCCCTTTTGGGGAGGGATAGTCTTGTTATTATATCCAAATTCCGTCGTGTATTGCTTTACGTTGGCGACTTTTGCAATTGTGTTGGATACATTTCCGCTGGAAAGTAGACGGGCTTCAACTTTGCTAATAGCTCGAACTAGGATCGACAGTGTTCAACATGTGTCCAGTATCGATCTGAACTCACATCGCAGTTGCTATTTACGCATGCGAGTGGGGCGTAACAGTTGTTAGCAGTTGACTGTCATAGCAGTCAACTGTTACGTGTAAACGCGACTTAACATTTCGAAAAATCGATCATGTTAAACATTGATCGAGTATCACACAGCCCCCAGCTTTATGCGATTTTTTTTGAGAAGATAATGCGATCACAGGGAGAGAGGACTGTAGTCAGTGAGGTGTGAACGTTAGTCCAGGCGGATTCTATCGCATCGGCTAACAGCTTAAGAGGCAGAATGAGAAGTAAGGGATGAATAATTTAAACTTCGCTCAACCACTTCTCTCTCTCTCACTCCTTCTCTCCTATCTCCTTTTCTTTTCCATTTTCCTCGCCAAAGAGTCGATACTCATGCTTCACAAGTCCCGTTACATACGTTAATTTCCTAATGACTTGAAACGGACTAGCAGAGGACCACTTTTATCTCAGTTTGTTTACTCGTTACCAAGCAGGCTTTCATCACACCTTAGTGAGCAATGTTTGTTGTGGTTTCGGAAATTTGCCCATATTTTATTTCCAGTTTCAAATTGTCAAAAACTATACGGAAGATTAGTACTTAAGGAGGCTCAGCCGAATTATGAAGTAGATGCCATTTTCGTGAAGATTTCAGTACACACAATTTACTGGCCCTTCTATCGATTGGCAATAAAATAATGAGGCGTTTCCATCATATCTTTGAAGAAAAAAGACGTTGAATATCAGCAATTTTATAGGTGGTTATACGACAGAGCATGGCTCTTTCAGTAAAATTTGTAGATTAATGTTGTAAAGATAAATGTTTTTTTGACACAAAACTAATATAAGTTACGCAATTTTATGTAGAATTTAGCATTGTAAAAAAGTTCTCGCAATACAACACTTGTTTAATTGATTGTTTAATTGTTTTGTTTAGTTGTTTAATTTACCACAATTGTTTAATAGATGTGTGCTCGAAAAAAAAACAGAAATGCCTCAGTTACATGAAAGTGGCGCTACAGTATGTTGTTATCACTGGCAACGGTACTTGTGACGGAGCATGCTTACAAGCCTATTTACTAACTTAATTAAGGAATACTAGCGGAAGGATCCCGTTGAAATTCAACGGGTGTGAGAAAAGTCAATGTATGAATAATATTAATATTTATTGCAAAGTACGAATCCCAACTTGGAATATGGAGCTATATTTCGCTCCAAAACAAAAAAGGCCAACGGAAATACATAAATGCTATCAGTTATGAAACATCACCCTTACAAAAATGGGAATACTGTTCCCATATTCTAGGTGAAGGTGCCCATTGATGTTTAGCGGAAGGAGAAATTTTATAATTACCCATTGTATTTCGACATTTCAACATTTTTCATGAAGGTGCGGAAAAACTTGTGTTACGAAGTTGAGTATTGCTTTAAATCAGTGTCGGAATCATAAATATGATTCAAACCATTGTAAACTTATCATTTCAGCCAGTATTCATATTGTGCCCTATTATATATATACTTACATGTCGTACCTATCTTAACATATATTTAAGTTCCATATTTACGCGCACCTATAAGACCAATTATGTTTTACGTCAATGCTCAATTTTTGTTAAACTATCTCAAATCTCAAAGTACATAAATCCACAACGTTTTCGAAGAAGTTTTATTTTTGCCTTTTATGACTCAGGTCGTTGAAAATGCACAAACACGCAAAGAAATTAAAAAATAAAACTATTAAATACTCCTAATTTTAGCGAACGCAAACCTTCTTAAATCTATGAATAGCGCTAGTAGTCAGCACGGATATATGTGCAGAAAGAAATGGCCGACCACGCCTCAAGAATCAGCGGCAAAAACCTACTTCAACATCTTCCATTATCTTCGTGAAAAGCGCAATGCAGTTCATGTCATACGACGCAATGTACACGCATCCACGATCTCGGGAACGACAACGGAAAAGGCCTTAGCAACGCTCGGAAAAGGACCGAAAAAAACAGTAACTTTCAGCGTAAATTACATGATTTACAGAAATCTCGAATATAAAGAGTAAATCGGTTGAAAAAATAAGAACGTTTGAATGTTTTTCCGTTAAATACAAAAAGAAACAAAGAAATCGATTAACATTTAGTAATTTTACTGAGCGAAAGAAAAAACCCATGCACTTCCATAAATTGAAAAAGTCCATTTGAACCAAGGTAAACACATTATTGACCTCAGGAATCGAACCCGGGACTTGATAAAAACGGGAATAGTTTTCCCGTGCCTTTCAGAGGGCTAGAAACACAATGCAGTTTACGGCATCTCTCTAGGATGAACCGTTTGCGAGATAGAGGGGGGGACGGACGGACAGACGGACAGACGGACACTTCCCAAATTATATATATATAGATATAGATATACAAATATAAATTCAGACAGAAGGTGAAAGAAAGAGACAGTGAACATACAATAAACAGTGAACACAACGGTGGTGTGGAGATGAAATGATGGTCGAAAACACATGGAAAAAATTTCGCCTTGACCGGGAATCGAACCACGGACCTTCCGCTTTCCGGGCGACTGCACAGACCTCCATGCTACTATATATATAGATACCTCACCAAGGTCCTTCTAATATTTTTTATGTAATTTAAATATTTCATTGGTTATTGACATGGATTAATTAATGCTAATTCATCCAAATGTTAGCAGAGTCGTTGTTGCCAAACAGTTTTCAAAAATATCAACATTACTTAAATTCAAAAGAAAAAGTTGTTTTTGCAAGGTTATAGTTAAAAACTAAGTAAGAAAATATTTAGCCTATTTTAGAATATGTATTAGAGGGATTGGGCATGTATTCTCACTGTAAAGTTAAACGTGACAAAAACACTTCAGTCATGTTTCGAAATCAAAATGAGTTGAAAGAGCTTGTAAAAAAATAGAATGCAACTACAGCGCGCTATATAGTAGCATACTCATTCAGTTATTGTGTATACGTTATCACCCCACAGATGATTCTCAGTAGAGGAGTATTTTTCTGGATCAGTATTTATTCATTAAATAACAT
Organism: Platycnemis pennipes; assembly: GCA_933228895.1. Classification (NCBI taxonomy): domain Eukaryota; kingdom Metazoa; phylum Arthropoda; class Insecta; order Odonata; family Platycnemididae; genus Platycnemis; species Platycnemis pennipes. The sequence goes on along the minus strand of OW121855.1, from coordinate 111,597,600 downwards.
AGCTCTTTTATTGGATTTTGAATCGCGGAGTCACGGTGTAACCTCCTTAAGTTCACATTTAGAAAGGACTAGACATGATTGTGCCTCAGAGATTGTGTAGTCGTCATACCCAAGCCTCCAGCAAAGCATACTAATGAAATTGAGCTCACTTCAAGATGACTCACCTCTTTATAACTGAAATTGGAGTTCTATCTGCCTGTAACGAGTGGCCAAAATCAGTGAAATTGGTAGAAAAACACTATGCTATACCAATACGCATCAATTGAAGGCTTATTTTATAATTGTAGCGTTAGATTTGGCAAACGCAAATGCAAAGTGTTGTTTGTTCGCAGCATTCGTTAAAATAATGTAAGCTCGGTAAGATTTGGGCGGATATGTATTTATTTACTCGGCAACAACAGTAAGAATACTATGAAGATACTTCTATCTACTTTTTAACGTAGAGATACTCTCAAATATCACTACAGTCGCTAGCCTTCTCACCAGCCATGTTACTTGCAAGCGAAATATGTGGCTACAACATTGGAAATCGGCTTATAATAGCTAGAGTCAAGCGCTTAGCTTCTCAAAGTCGATATTAATTTTAATTTTAGAAAGTGATGCACGTCCTCAATGATAGCTCTGACATGAGATAACTGGAAATTAAATATTAGAATAAATAACCGAGAAAAAACACAACAAAATCAACACATACAATATACACATGTATTTTACTACTCTTCAATTATCATATCAATACGCTCATTTCTCCTAGAGTCTTACTTCTCAATGGCCATGTCTTCTCTTTTTCATTCTCCAATTTTTCCTTTCGTTTCATACAAGACCTTACTTAGCCATTCTGTAAGTCCACTTTGCCTTCCACGACTTTATACTTCTTTTCGAAGTTTTCAGTAGAATTCTATTATATTTCACTCTTCTTAGGGAAATTTATATCTCTATCATTCTCAGAAAGCACGACAATTCCAATGCTTTCAACCTTGATTACTCTTTTGACTGCTGTTAACGTCAATGCCTCACTATAGTTGTAAAGTATGTTCCAGATGAAGTCCAAAAGAAGTGAATACCTTACTAATAGCTTTATGCTTTTATCTGTAACAGATTCTTCGCTCAATGGTTTGAGGCATAACTTTATGAAACTCAAAAGTAACATAATAAAATAATAAAAAACTATATGCCTTGAATATGTCGCGTCAGCGATGAAACTGGTGGTGTGAATTATAATTTTTTCGAATTTTACCAAGTTTTTGTATATATTATTTCATTCAAAGTCTTCTCCGGTATAATGACTAGTATTTTTTACCTTTTGTAATGTCGTAACACTTTCTTTCCAATGAAATTCTTATTTTCTACGTTCCTGGCCTTCTTTGTTAGATATTGTATGTTTATGCTCCTCTATCTCCAGCATCTCTCACTCAACAATTCCCATACCTATTTTTTTATCAACAACTCCTTAACAACCCTATTTTACAAAATCAACATTCAACAATTAATTGTAAAAATTTAAATTAAAACAAAAAACAAATCACATCTAAAAAGTGGCAAAATACCATCAACTCAATAAAAAAACCAATCCTTAAGTTATTTTTCAAATAAATGCACCCTTATATTTAGGGTTTGGCACGAAGATGCACTTGTTATTCCACCTATAAATTTCTTTCTGTTTTGTACAGTGCCAGTAATTTTATATCCCAGATTACGAAACCTTTTTACCTGTATTTTTCCCATGTTAAACATTGGCCATTGCTCATAGCGTTATTTTAATTTTGTTCTTATTCATGTTTAAGTGGTATCGGATAAATACATTCCAATTTCTACTAGTTATCATTCAAACAGATTGGTATCAATAAATTTTTCGGTGTTTCCTTTGCTTTTGGCCTCAGTTCTACTCACATTAATTGATGCCGAATAAATTACTCTCGTGTAACGAATCGTCGTTTGCAGCCGTGCATCGTGAATTGTTCACAAACGCAATGCAGTTGGAGACCAAATGCACTACCGAGTGTGTGTCTCTCTTGCAACTGACTCTGCCCCTTGTTGTCTCAGCTCTTCATGAATGGAGCGGTCTGGTCGCCTAGCAACGGGAATGGAGAGTGGGTGGGTGGGGGGGGGGAGGAGACAGTCGTCCCTTCCACGCTGAATCTCATCCACTTCCGCTGAACCGGGCAAGCACTGGTATCATCCCCCTTAAGTCTTCTCCCAAACCACCTTACCCCTTTAAAATCCTCACCTTTCCCACAAGTTCTCCTTGTTTTTTTTCCAAAGAATATTTAACTGAGTTTTTTTTCCCGGCATGCTCTCAATCCCTTCCGCTTAGGCGGTCAAGGCTTTCCCCTTTGAAGAAGAAACGATCCTCTTCCAGGCCGCTTTCCTCGCTATTATTTAGTTTTCACGCTTACTGTAATGTTCCAGTCTTTTGATCCGCATCCAGTCCACTTCCATCGCGCTCGTCTTAATCGCGACTTTGTGTCCGAAAGCATTGAGGGCGAAATTACGACGCACTAATGAATTTAAATCATCAAATCTCCTTGACATCCCTAACCATCTCTCGCCACCCAAAATGTGCTGTAGCCAATGCGTGGAGATATATCAATTTACAATTGCATGATGTTGGTTTTGCATTGCGTTGAATATCTTGAGGAAATGTCAAACAGTAATTCAACAGTAACGAAGTCCTAGTTGAGTCGGCGGCTAGTGTACTGGTGCCCTACCCCGAAGACTGGAGTTCTAATCCCGGCTGTGGCATACATATGTTCAACCTCCGTGATAATATTATCATCATCATCATCATCATTGGTCAACAATCCTAGGATTGTTTTGACGCAGCTTTCCACTCGATTCTTCTAGCGACCAACCTTTTCATTGTGACGTAATTCTTCTCTTTTACATCCTTCACAACCTGTTCCATGTATCTCATACGAGGCCTGCCTTTTCCAATCTTCCCGTTCACATTTCCCTCGACGATAGTCTTCATCAGGCCATCGTGTCTCAAGATATGACCGATCAACTTTTCCCTTCTTCTTTTTAGAGTTGTCAGCAGACTTCTCTTTTCTCCTACTCTTCTTACCACTTCCTCGTTACTTATTCGGTCGTTCCATTTAATCTTCAGCATTCTTCTGTAGCACCACATTTCAATTGCTTCAACCCTCTTCTTCTCCGCTGCTGTCATCGCCCATGATTCACTGCCGTAAAGAAAAATGCTCCAGATGTATGTTCTGATGAACTGTTTCCTTACTTCTATGGTTGTATTTCCTGCTGTAAGTAGATTCTTCTTTTGAAAGAATGCCCTCTTTGCCTGGGCTATTCTACTCACTATTTCTTTCTTGCTTAGTCCATCGTTGGTTACTTGGCTTCCTAGATAACAGAACTCTTTAACCTCTTCAAGTTTTTGTTTTCCTAGTTTGACATTGGTTTTCGCCTCTTCTTTCATAATAATAATGTGATAATATTGATATAAGTGATAATATTAATTCTCAAAAACAAAATTGGCGATTCGTTCATGATCCATTGGTGAATTTATTAGGAAGATGAACGTGATTTCCCGCAAAAAATATATTATGTCATTTGGAAATTTCATAAAGAAATAACGTGATTGATTTATTATGTTGCAATGCATACATAATCTAGTTTTAGCAACAAGGCAAACAAAGAGGCAAACTAACAGAGACAGTAAACTCTATAAAACAATCATTCCCAAATGAGACAGTAGCTAATAAGTGCTTAGGTGTTTAAATAGCCAGCGATTTAGACTGAAGACCAAATAGTTATTAAAAAGATTAAAATTCTTTCAAAGCATGCAAAATTTACCTGGGTTAGCAATACCAATTTCAACAATTCCGGTCAAACATGATTGTCCAAAACAACAAAGATATATTTTTTAAAGAAAATTATTGCAAAGAAACTCTGCAATCCAGGTATGCCAGCCATATTTTGCGAATCAATGGATATAAATCCACGATATACCCAATAGGTAATACTGAATAAGTAATACTTACTAATATTAACCATCTAGCTGCTTACGACCCTATTATCTAGCATGTCTCCATTAAATACCCTAGTTTCATGTCAATAGTTCATGTTTGGTGTTCTTCACCCCCTGCCACACACCCTCGTTGTGGCTCGCAGGGTATTACGTGTATGCAGATGTCATACACCGAATGGGTGTTTGGTAGGAGGCAATTACACCCCAAACAGACATACTATGGCTTGTAGCAAAAGCAGTGGTTAATTTACAAATTAACTGCATCTGGTACAACATGCTTAGATCATATTCAATACTCTGCCGGCAATATTTGACCACATTACCACTGATTACTGAGCTGTGGAGTGGTGAATATTATTGAAATTATTTTTAAATTCAGCAAAAATTTATTTGTATATTTGTCGCCTATAGCGAAAAGTTACGAACTATCTGCTCTGAAATAGAAACGCATAAAATAATTAAAAAGTTTCAGAAAAAATTGATGAAATTTCACCAGACACAGTGATGCTACTTTAATTCGTAATTTTCGATTAACTGTGCTCTTCCGACCACTAATTATTTAACCCTCTTCCTTACTTTCCTGGAAAAGCCAGGGCCTCGTTTCACCTTTCACATCATTCAAATTCTTCCTTATTAAATTGAAGGGAATACCGTTCTACCCTGCACCGATTTTTTTAGGTTTTTCTTACCTGAAAAATATTAGGAGAAGTGGACTTTTCCTTAAAGAGAGTAGACTATTCAAAAAAGATGTTAGGAAAGGATTGGGTAATGTCCGATTAAATATGGGGAGGCAAGGAACTACTTACTTACATCTGTTGCTTACATCTTACGCTGTTTTGAGCAAAGGAAGTCGATTACAGAATTAAACCTTCCCCTGATTTCAAATGTAATCATGTCGCTGTATTGCTTTAAGCATACTTTCAAAATATCCACTGGCTTTTTGCGGTCTTATAAGGTTTAGTAGATGATTCCACATGCATGGTTTCAACTGGCGTCGAAAGCCAATTATAATCTTCAACTGTTGCTAGAGATTGCTGACTTAATGATCCGATGTTATCATAATCATATTGAAACCTCTACTGCACAATTTTCTTTTCAATGAAAAATAAACAGAATGCAGTTACTTACTTATCCTGATTTTGATAATGAGAATGTATTCATACAATTTTTTCTAATTTGTTAAAGACATACTCACGAATGTTTGTATGGTGTAATGGGGAGCATGACTATTTTGTATAACTCTTTGAAAGTGAAGTTTATTAGCTAAAATGTACTTGTTGAAAATTTTGCTGAAGAACTAAGTTGCGTTACAAAGATATTACTCTTGTACCTTTGAGTTGTACCTTTTCGGCAGCTTAAAAACACCACGTCATCGCATGACGTCACGGCACGGTATCGCTATGGTCGTTGTTTGTCTGTTTATGCGTGGAGGTAAATTGTCAAATGAATACTTGGTAATAAAGTATGTATTTATCTCATTTGTAAATTGCAATAAACGATTGTCTTTCGATTTTTTATTTACGTAGTATGGATGGTAACGATCAAATCGTCCATAAATTATATAGGTAATACCTGTTTAGTGCCCAAGAATTTCTACTACGTCTATGCAATTACTGGTTTTTTAAAGAAGAACGCCGCCATAAGGGAGTAAACCAAAGGAAATTGTCGGAATGCGCTTTTTTAAGTATTTTTTCAGCCATTGTTTCTTTCGAGAAACGGCTAAAAACCTCAAAACAATATACTCACTTCGTTTTCTTTTAAAAGTGAATATCTATCTCCGTAGCAATATGGAACCTATACCGTGCAGTGACGTCAGAAGGCGTTTCAGGTCACGTGACTTTCGTTTATTTCCGGGAACATTTTAATACGATTTAATAATCTTTGTGGTGTTTGGCTTATATATTTAAGTTGGTGTTAAAATTTTGCATCATGTACATAATTAGTATTCGAGAAACAAATTTCATGATATTCCCCATTGACGGGCAAAGCCATCTATTTAGAAATTGAGAAAGGCATTAGCAATAAGCAAGCATGTAAATATAAGCGGACGTCTTAGTCCATGTTGGTTGTAAACAGTTTAAATTTGGACAAAAAAGGGTAAAGGATTTTGATCGTGCTTAGAATAAAACAGTTCACTATAAATCTGGCGACAATTCGCGAATGGGGTACTGTATTGTTGTCATCATACCTTTAGTTTTCTTTTAGTCTACGCTGGTGATTAAATTGTTCAACTCAAAGTGATAAGTTATTGGTGTAGATAGATCTCACTAATTGTCATACAAAACGACGCTTGCATTTCACACGTGAAGGTTTTAGGGATTACATTTTTTTCTTTGTTTCGCCTGTGGTTTCTCAAAAATATCTAGCACATAGATAATCGCAACGCTTGAATTTAACCAGGGCCTGGCTTGTTTTCAAAAAGTCAAGGCTTTGAAAAATAGACCTCCAGCCAGTAGCTAAATTCTATACTGGTCTGCAGTATCGTAAAATGGGGAGATGACGAGGAAAATCGTTTCAGTGAAAAAACATGCTCAATTTCAGCAAAGAGGGTGCAAAATTGAGGGTGAATGAAGACCTTCCCTGACGATGACAGAACCAGTTTGGCTATTAAAACAAAAAAAAATTTTAACTGCGTAATTTTCGTTTTCGTGCCCGGCATTTCCAATTTCAGTTGAGTCCAGCATTCACTGCTCGTTGCTGAATTTTCCCAGGGAAAGTGGACCCTTTACACCCCTACTTATGTCTTTCCTCCATCTCTCTCTCTCTCTCCGTTATCCATTGTATTTGATGTCCCTGCAAACGGCTGCGGTTACCCATTGTGGTCTAATTAGACCGTACCTGTGGTTGGGAGAGGAAAAAAATAATATTTCCCCAATTGCAGTGTTCGTTAAACTTACTTCCCATCGATGCTCATCCCACATTCGTGAGGTAATTTCATTTCACTGAAGGGAATCTAGGGAAGTTGGTTGCATTAGAAAACCATTCTAACTTTTGGACTATGAAAACATAATTGGTGATGGCCTTCAATGAAACGTTTGTAAACTTTATTTAGTCAGTTAAGTCAGTTTATTTTTTCTACCAATGGGTCCCCCTAAATTCATAGAAAACATTTTCAATTCGATATTTTTCCTTCGGATGGAATTTTCACGCATCACCTTGCGTGAAAATTCCATCTTGCCAGGCCAGGTTATTTGTAAATGGGTGTTATCACTTTCCTAGAAAAAGTTAGGCTCTGGAAAATGAAGAAATTCCAGAGAAAAAAAAACATTTGCCTTGACCGAGACTCATACCCTGATTTCCCTGATTTACGACCAGATGCATTAACTAATTAAGATACTGAGACGTTCTCTTTTCCTGTGGAAATGTAGAGGCTTTAAAGATGCAAGATGTAGCCAAACTGCTAAACATATCAAGTCCCAAAGTAGCCGTAGTCGTGTGCAGGCGCCACCAAAGAATTTGTTTTGTCCATCAATTTGTTATAAATTGATCGTTCAGTAGTTAAAAACTTACACACAACTTGACAATTAAATGCCATATAATAATATCCATTGCTTTTTGGGTCTACTCGAGTGATAAAATTAGCTCGGGCCAATATATGTTCCATCAGCAATTAATCGCGATGTGAGAGAATATACCACCTAGTGACTGTGAGTTTTTGAACGTAAATATTGAAAAACATATCCATCTTTTCACTATAGAGTTATTAGCATCATGGATCGATAGTCAAATTTATTTAAAAAAAGACAAAGGGATGAGATAATAATATACCGATAATACCGATGAGATAATAACCGTAATAATTTTTTGATGCTCATTAGAATGTCTTTTTCTGATAACCCTTGTTGCGCCCATAAAATTCTCGCTACAAGGGTATGTTATTTGCATTTGCCGATGATATTATTTTTTTATATTTCTAAAGCCCTTAGTTGAATAATTTTGAATACAGGCATCGAATAGATACTGAAAATTAACCTAAGTTATGCCTAGTAATGCCTATGCCGCTAACCAAAGTTAATTATTGTTATAATGAACACCTTTATACATTTTAAGTTTTGTTGCCAGAATAATGACTCCAAATGGGAAACTAGAACATTTTAATATACAAGTTGTTAGGCTTAAGCGTAAATGGTTATATTTCTTTATTCTATGTAACATTTCAAAGACTTACCGCATACAGTTTAAAATGTTGAAATACCGAACCATGGTCCAGTTTGCATTTCTTTACTTCCCCCATTCTCTTTCTCCTCATATTTCTTTTCTTCCACTGATTGCATGCCATACCCCCTTGTGGTTCCTAGACGGGATTTCTGGCCGGGAATCGAACTCTGGCCTCTACCACTCTGGGCCAATGCTCTAACGACTACAAAATCCCGGCCATCTAATCCTTCTCTACCCTTGGGATTATATATAAGGAGTGCGGTGCATTTATATTGTGTGGACAATGTTAGGCATTTTTATACTTTTCGTATAAAACGGGACTTTAAAAAAATAGATTTCAAATAGATGCACTTCTTTTCAAATAAATCATGCTCATAATTCATTTTTTTTAATGTTTCCCATTATTTGCGAAGCTGTTATTTTCCTCAATTTTCAACGCAAGACTTGCGCGCAATAAAGAGTTAGAGATCTCTCTTCTTGGGCTTTTTTTGTTTTTGGCAACCGGGAAAGCGGAATACCACCGATTTATTCATGGGAGAGCCGAAGAAAATTTTTCTTACGTATCCTCTGACGTCAGACCAGATGTGGAGATACATATTTTGTAGGCCCCGTAGGAATGCGTGCAAAAGACAAAGAAGCCCTTACAAAGAGGGATTCCACAAAGGCAGACCTAATTAACCAGGCGGACGCCGATACAGCGAAACTGTACACTACAGGCCCCTGGCTATATTGCGAACAGGAGAGTATTGGAAAATTACTCCTCTCTACCGATGCTTTTTATAAGTTGAGCTAAGTTATTTATTTGATGAATAAAATATTTCAAATTCCTTGGGCCATGGTAAGGCCATATTATTTATTTTTTCATTTTCATATGATTTCTGAGAGAAATAGAAAATTTCCAAAACAGATCTTATGATGAGAATTTACGTAGGCTTACGTCATAAAGAAAATAAAGTTACCTGCCTAAAGAATGGATCGATAGAATTGTCACGTAGGCACCGTTTTTCTGTTGCAGTAAATAGTTTTCTTCCTATTATGGTGACTACGCTATGAAATAATTAATGCTTACTCTTCTCCATGCCTGCTCTAAATTCATTTGTTTTGTGAAAATATCACGGTTCAACAATGTTCCTCGCAAACTGATTATTTCTTCCAACTACTGCCAACAGCAATTAAATGTATTTGAAGCTGATCTGTCCTGCAATGACGCTAGGAAAGAATTGAAAACATCAGTGTAGTATTATAAATGCCATCAGAGAAATTTGAATTGAGAGATAGCCTGTCGGAGTAATAGAATTAATATATTTTTCTTTCCAAAAATCCATTAAAGATAGGAAATTTATTGATAGAATGGGTTGTAGGCGCAATTTAGGCAGAGTGTATGTAATGGAGGCATTTACGTTCATCAACTCATATTTGGTAGCCTCTGGCGAGCATTCATTTTTTTAAATACATATCAAACCCATTCCAACAATAGGGAGCCAATTATAAAACCTATATTCTTTCGTAGATATTTATCAGCCAGTGCTACGAGACTTGTACTTGGATTATGAACAGTTACTACTCTTACCTACTAAGTAGCATTTATCATTGTCCATGAATATTATGCATGTTTGGTGACTATTCACCTCCTGCCACCTACCCACGAGTTGGCTTACAGGGTACCGCATAAATGCAGATTCTGTATGAAACTACACTCATACGGCATACGACATAATTTTTAAGCTATGATCTGAAATCAACTGCCCTATCTTTTGCACAGTGCGACCAAAATATTATTGTGATCAGTATATTTTGAACATTATTTTTTAGCCATCAGTAGGCCATATTAGTCACCTATTACATGTATCCATATCCTATTAGTAGCCATATCAGATTTACACTCGGTGGCAGTGGGGTTAAGTCGCCTGCCAAACCGAAGGTCGCGGGTTCGAATCCCGCCTGGGTAAAATTATCCTATCCAGGGCATGGGTGTTTTTAAAATGTGTAATGTCCATATATTTAATTTATTTAATTTTTATTTAATTTAATTATTATTTTTAAATCCTGTAATCAATAAAGAAATTATTATTATTACAAACAAATATAGTATTAACGTTTAGGCCTCTGCTAAGTAAGTTATGTGTCGCGGATAAAAGAGCCTTTCTTTTAACTTTGATGTCGAGTAAAATTATGTAACGAGTTTTTACTATTGTTCCAATTGATTTTATTCCACTTTTACTTCAATTTCAATTTCCCTGTGACTTGTTAATTAAAGATTAATTTGGCTTTTGTGGAGAGAAGGGGGGAAGGAAGAGGCAGGGCCAGGGCAGGCGCCACATTCTGAAATTGATGCGTTTCTCCTCAATTCCCCATTGCGCACTACTGAATTTTTTTAATCGTAACTTTATTGTAGTGATCCGATATGTTATCGAGGAATTATTAATGAAAATATCTTAATCACAGTACCTTTTTCTTACTTTAAGTGCCCATTTGAAGCTCAGTACTCCATCCACCATATGCAACATAAGGTTACGCAACTACTGACGCCTAATTTACCATCCTTAACAGCCAATGTGATTGTTGTCGGTTACGTCTTCCGATAATTACGAACAATTTCTGGAAATAAGAAAGAACCGTTTGAGAAAAGAGTATGATACAGGGAATAACAGTTTTCAGGGTTGCCAAATTATTTCCGTAGAGGGATTAATAAGCTAAATTTGTTTTATTCGGCCTTATAAGTCACTCTGCGCTTGTTAAGTGGTATAATCTTCATTTTTATTACAAATTTCTTGAGTGTGTCATATTATGGAAGGAAAATACTCAGCAAATAAGTAAGTGAAATCTAGGAAAATTAATCTTTTGAAGGATGCAAGGCTGTTTCAAAAGCAATCTTGCATTAAAAAAGAATTATGAATAGTCTTTAGAATTTGTATCGCATAGTTCAAGTTAAAATAGCTTTTTAATGAAGTCTGCATGATCAATTTATGTTAACTAGGGAAACGCAAGCAGGTTTTCTCGCAGGCTAAGACGGAATAAGGTTATTGAGCCGCACCCTTTCAACTTCTTTCCACTACCGCGTACAAAATGCAAAGCACAGTATATTATCTCTCGAACGGTGAACACGAAATTGCTCTCAGTGCATTGAGAATTTCAAGAAATGTTTTCCCATTGAAACTTGGTATTTTAATATTTACCCTTTCCAGGCTTTGTTTTTGAGGAACCTTTGCATTTGAGGTAATCAATTCCCATTGATATTATGAAAGTGAAATGAGCAGTATTTCTTTTTTCTTTATGTACGGAGGCCGTTATGCAAAAAGTTCCGTTGACACCCTACCGGTGGGTTCTCAACTTTCTCGAAGTTTACTTTATTTGTTGGACTGATGGAAATTCTTAAGTCCCACGGTAAATTTGGTTCCCAAAACGATGTGGTATTATGGATAAATTCTTCCTATAATGCATTGCACTCTATAGTTGAAACAGCTTCCTTCATTTACGCTTCATTAGTAAGTCATAGTTAGGTTTCCACTCATGCTGTTGCTTGAATTGAATACTGTCAGCAAAGGTCCTTCACACCATTTGCGTGGTCGTCGGTTGATTGCTTGGGGATATGGAGAATGCGGAGAAAAACCTTGTGTCACCGGTAGATGACCGGTAACTCTCTCATTGTTAGATAAAGATGAAAATTAAGAGATTCGCTATGCATGCACAAAATTATATACAAATGTAGAATAGTTTCCTTTATCAATTCAAATTTGTAAAAAAATAAAATTTCAATGTTTATGCATGCTTAAAATTTTTTCTGTTTTATTTCAATTTTAAGTTTGTTCAAAACTTTTGATTCTCAAATTTTAAATAGGTGATTGCAGCCTGTACGACCAGTTAAACATCGAAATAACTGCTTTTAGCCTTACACTGTTGGTTGGGCTCATAAAAAATAAATTACTGATGAGACTATATAATGTGTATACAGTTCGTACTGATTTTTTTCGAATTAATAACCTCGAATTTCCGCCATATTTTTATAAGCGTGTATGGAGATAGCACCGAAGAATGCCTGCAAATCGTGGTCAACGTCCATAATTTTTTTTCCAGTCTTAAATAAGTAATTCAGTGTATGGATAGCAATATCTGAGCACAGTTTCCTGAGGAATAGGATCTGAATACATTGCTCTGACAATTCAATACGACTGTCAGGTTTTGTTTTCGTAGTGTGTACTCTCGAATGTCTACTAAATTACTCAAGAAATATAAATTCAGTGTTTTCATTGAGTGATTGGACAATGAGGGTCATTAAAATATCGTTCAAAACTCTAAATGCCCTGGCAGTTTAATATGACGGCAAGATTTCGTTGAGATAGTTTTTTCACTAACTTTTTTTCTAAATGTCCAAGTAAATATTAACTGATTCTTTTTTTTTCAGTGTGTGGACAGTGATGCTCGTTTAACTAAGCGCAACCAAGTTTAATTTGATCACATAATCTTATAAAAAGCAAAACAGTTTAAAAATAAAGCGGTTGTTAAACTCATGATTATCACCTCACAATATATGAGAGTTCAACAAAAACGTTTAAGCCCTCACTTATAACCCGTTACTTACCACATTCCTTCTTGAATGATATATCTTAAAGGGGACCCTTAGTCGTCTCATTGGAGCGAAACCATCTCCTTAGAGAAGTAATAGTGAGTTAAAGCATATGTGAAATTGTATCTTCCTTCCAAGAGTGGAAATTTTTTTTAACAAGATTCATAATGCTGAAATAAATTGTAGAAATTATAATTGTTTTTTATGGCTGCTATTTTTCTATAAATGTTTTAGTTCGTATACGGAGTGAAGAATCGCAAAAATGTAAAAAAAATAAACAAGTCTGGCCGGGATTATTAACCGTTTTCCTTCTTAAATGCTTTTAATCCAATAGTGCATCTTCATAATGCATGATTGGTGATCATACACTCCCTTCCACGCATCATCGCGCTGGTTTCATGTTATTCAAATGATTTAGACGAAGAAAAGTCATATAAATGCTTAGATGCAGATTTATACGATCATCACCTCTCTTAGCTGATTAAAAACATGCAGAAAACCACCATTTGAAGTCCCGAAGGATGGTGGGTGTATGAACTCTCCAAGAGCCTTCCATTAATAGCTAAGACAGATGTTGATCAGATGTCTCTGCTGCTAAGCAATAATATTGCAATTCTACGTTTAAGTATTCTGAATAACATAAAACTACCACGACGGTGTGTGAAAGGGAGTGAATAATCACCAAGCATGCATTATGAACATGCACTATTGCATTGATAACAATCATTGAGGGGATATAGTTGTATCCCCTGTTGAACTCTGGATGCCTCATTATAGGCATATACCGTATATACAATGTCACGAACTGGTCTAGTCGTGCGGTCATCGCTGTCAGCGAGTTTAGGCTGACCTGAAACTCTAACGCGTTTACTTGAACTATTTTGCATTTCAGTGGGCGACTAAGGTATTCTAATCTAGTTTGAATTCCTTGACTTGAGTTACTACTGTCCGCGCCAAAATCTTGCAGACTCAAGTTTAAACCTAAATAACTCCAAAACCGTTCATCGGATTTTCACGTTATTGACATAGTAATTTAGACAATTTTGTTGTTGACTGAGTACATTGTTACACTCATTTTTAAAAACCAATTTTATACCTGTTTCCTACGTTAGAGTAAGAAAAGGGCCCATTTATTTTGCGCTACGGCGCCATGAGTCAATTTGATGTCTAATAACTTCCAAGCAAAGCATTAGACTAAAACAAACATTTAATATAAGGTGAATCATATCTTTTTTATTACGTCTTCGAAGTTTCAAGGTTTTATAGCTTTCGTACTTATTGGTATGCTATTCTATTTATAACCGCACTTTTTCTCGGCAACTATGCATCATGCCACCATGAGACTAAAACTGTCATCCTCCTCTTTAAATTTCCAGAGCGAATCAAATATTATAAAAAAAAAACGCAGCGCAGAAAAAGCGCAGCGTTGCGGAGGGTCCTGCTCTGGGCTCGCGCTTTTTTTCAGGAAACATAAAATTCGATATAAAATAAGGTGCTAAATTCAGCTAAATGATAATATCTGATTTGCTCTGGAAATCTAAAGAGGAAGATGACAGTTTTAGTCTCGTGGCGCCATGATGCATAGTTGCCGAGAAAAAGTGCGGTTATAAATGGAATAGCATACCAATAGGTGCTACAGTTAAAACCTTGAAACTTCGCAGACGTAATAACAAAGATATGTTTCTCCTTGCATTAAAAATTTGTTTTAGTCAAACGCTTTGCTTGGAAGTTATTAGACGTCAAAATGACGCATGGCGCCGTAGCGCTAAAAAAAATGGGCCCTTATTTTACTCTAACGTAAGAAACAGTCCAAAATTTGTTTTTACAAATAATTGTACCATTGTAATCAGTCAACAACAAAATTATCTAAATGAATTTGTAAATAAAGTCAAATTCTGATGAACGGTTACGGAGTTATTTAGGTTTAAACTCGAGTGTGCAAGATTTTGGAGCGGATAGTAGGTAACAGATTGAGACATAACCTTGGGAAAGGGCTTAGCCACGTTGGCATACCGGTTCACGTGAGATCTTCGGTGTGGATTTGGATAATATCCTCTTAGGCATAATTATTTCATTCAAAAATACACGTAAGAATGAAATTACTAGCTGCAGGGTTGTAGATATCAGACCCTCCCTGTTTGCAATCACCTCCAGCCACACACGTCAATATAAGATGGTCTACTGGAATCAATATTCGATCGTTTACCAAAAAAGAGAACGATGCTGTGGTGTGCTCGAGAAATGTGAATCACGTAAACAAATTGTTAAGAAGCAAATCAAACGTAGAAATAATGCAAGGAATGCGGTTATGTCTTTTATGAAAGAGGAGGGTATCGCACTGAATTCTTCCTGGAAATCAGACTTCCATTCATTAGACACCGTAGGGCGATTTTTTAATAAAATAGATACATTTTTCAACGGCTGCAGTATTGGAAATAGGTTTCCAATATTGTTTCTTGCGATGAGAACCTCATAATATTAAGTTTCTTCTTGAAAGTTAAAACATTGCCTCATTAAATGTGAACGGTGGCAGATGTATTCAGTTTTTACTCACTATTGGAATTTCGTAAAATATCACTTGACTGGAATTCTTGGTCATCCAAATTATTCTGATTTAAGATTTAGACATATCCACTGTGGGATATGTGATTCCCAAATTACAAAACTATGGTGGTACATTTCCATTTAGGTGAAAGAGGTTTGAAAACCTCTGACGAGCTCATAGACTCATTTCTTACATGCTTAAAATACATGTCTGATATACGACTGGTCTGATATCTACGACCCTACTGCTAGTGATTATATTCTTATTTATATTTAAAAATAAAATAATTATGCCTGGGGGGAACTCAGCCAAATTCACATGAAGGAAATGAGTAGTCTGTAGTGCATATATTAAGAACCGATCCCTTAATTACTATGTAGATACTAACAATCTAGTTGCCAGAGACCCTATTGTAGCATATTTGCATGTCTATAGTGCAAGCTTGATAATCTTCACCCCCTACCACACACCCTCATTGTGTCTTGCAGGGTGTCGCGTGGATGTTGATTTTTAGTTATTACTACAAGATAATGCAAAAGATAGATAATATATTAGAAAATGAAATTCTACGCTATTTTTGTGATATGGCAATTTTACTTCCAGGTTTAATGCAAAATTTCTAAATCCATGTGGTTCTAGGTACACGGTAACACTTTAAAGTAAATAAAGTTAAAAGAAATGCATGCAACTTTTGTAATGGTGGTATCGCCGACATTTTCGTCAATCCAAACGGAATAGTGACAGATCCTTTATATATATAGATATATGTACCCATGTTTTTTGTTTTCCATTATTATTTGTGATTGATTTTATAGCATAGGCTTTGAAAAACTTTACGGTGTCATATTTTCATTGCGATTATCTTGCCTGAAGTAGATATTACGGGTTATATGTGATTGTGTAGTTTGTCTATGCATTGAAAGAGTGTGCAGAGTAAATTTCGTCTTATACGTTTCGTGAAAAAATAGCTGTCTGAGTTGTTCAACTTTCTCATTCATATCGAGGCCTCAATTCAAATGGATGTCTACAGAAGTCTTTCCGCCAGCTAACTCACTCTCCTTATTACGCATGAGGTCATTTGGACTTTTCCCGTTCTCTTCTCATGACCTTTACTCATGGTTTCCTCTGTTGTTTGCGGCGATACATATGCAATGAATTCCCTCCATGCCTTCTTCCTCCCCCCCCCCCCACACAACCACGCAAATGACTCCGAACTTTTTCTTCCATTGTCTTCACTTAATTTTTCCGACTCGAATGGCTGAGTGAACCGCAGGGCATTGACTTCATGGCGTCGCTTTACGCGCAAAGGATATAATACGGTACAGTATGATTTTTTGTACAAGTTAAGTTGCGAAATATATTCGGCTGGTTACCACGACGTAATTTTTGTACAAATACTGTACTCTTTCATTCCACATAACTTTCTCTTCTATAAACTATCGATCAATAAATAATTTCAGAAGGTAAAAGTCAACAATTGTACCCTTTTTCCAATTCTAACCTGACGAGTAGTGTATTTCTTATATTTTTCACGGCTTGATTTTCCACATACTTCCATTAAAAATAAGTCCAATGCCTTATCAAATCTATACGAAAAAATTAAAATTTTTTTCTTCTTTCATCTACTGGAATGTATTATGCGTGGGATAATAAACTGCAGTTAATGTAGCGAAGACAATGGATATATGAAGATAGGAAGATGACTATGGATAAGAATGTAGCATTAAATGGGATAGGAAGGCAAATTTCTATCGACTTGGGCACCTCTCGCGGAGTCTCTAAGAGTCAGAGGTCAACCCATTCTCGGAATTATGTCCGGGTAAAGGTTTAATTTTGGGCCACTTAATGACATCGAGGGAGTATTATCGTATTTTTTGCCAAATTGAGCTTTCGTTTGCAGCAGAGAAAGAGATTGCGCGGACAGTCGGCGGCGCTTCCATTTAACCAAGGTCATGGCCTTTCCGGAACGAGACTTAATGGGGTTGGTTGCAAAAGGGAAGGGTTTAGAAAACCCATTAACGACCGCGAATCCGTCCGCAAACGAACGCCCAAGGAGCGTGTCCATACGCCGGGAGGCTGAAGCCAGAGCGATAAATGTTTTTTTGTTTGCTAGGATTTCATCAATCAGTCACGTTAAATGTGCTCCGAACACCAAATAAATAAAAACTTGATAATTTCATCGCTTTCACATCACAGAAAGTGATGAAATCGGACTTTTTCACATCCGAATGGGGGCGGAAAAGTCCAATAAGGCCATCCTAGCCGTTCAAGATACTTCATGGTGGCGTATTAGGGTGACGGATGGAAATTTTATCAGCATGGAGAAAGATTTGAGAGAAACCCGGCGTCCGCATTAGCCTACCCTTTAAAAAAATATGCCTAAGGGTCAAAAGATCCAACATCCCAATCCAACATCCCAATCCAACATCCCAATCTACGGACGGAGTATTGTACTTATTGTCACTGCTCCCAACTCAGTATCAAAAAGGAAAAATATCCCATTGAAAAATCTCAAACACCGACGAGAAAAAGTATACGTTCTTTAACACTAGGAGGACGGTCACCTCAATTTGATTTCATACGATAGTTTTAGATTTTTAATAATGGATAGCAATGAAATTTTTCGAGTATGATCGTGATTCTTTTTATGCTTTTAATTAATTTCGCTCAAGATTGAATGTATATTTTTTTCTTCCGTTTCGGTCAAGATATTTTCCTCCTGTCACGTAATTCCCCTTCCACGTCGGCGACCCGTCTATCGACGTATATTTTCTTCAGCTATATCTTCATCTACATAATAGATTGCAAGCCACCATAAAGGTATGAGGCAGGTGGTGAATTCTCACCGAACATGCACTACATATCATGAATAAAGAAGGATTAGTATTTATATACTGTTCGAAACTTCACTATTTAAAAAAAGATAAAAATAGCAAAGCAAACTTGCAAAAACATGATGTTAGTTGGGTTAGCTGTAAGTCCTCATACCAACATGTAGCTACCAATGCTACCCATTGCTACATTCGTATTGGATATATTTACCGTTATTCATATCTCTAATTGTACGAGAGAAAAAAAGACATTTTAATCTGTCAGTTCGGCAATCAATGTCTCTAATTTTGTAATTATGGTCCAGTCTACCATAATAAGCTGGAGTTCGCAAAATATGTTTAATATCATCACTGAAAAAATGGTCTTGGAGTTTGTTTAAGAGATTGAGGCAAATTTCACCTGCGATCTGACAATGATTCCAAATTTAATTCATTTGATAGACTGGTTACGCTAATATAGTTATCGTACCGTTCCTTTACAAATCTTACCGATCTTCGCTCCACACGTTCAAGTTCAAGTTCAATGTGCTTCAAGTACTTTATCTCATAAGAAGGGTATTATATTGCAGACAAGGAATTAAATCGGCTAATATCCTTTAAGAGATGACCTCATACTGCAGCAATGATTTATATCGCATCATCATCAAATGGATAAATTTTGCCTTGCTTCTGAAGTGTGGAATATAAGTGAAATATTATCAGCGAAAATGCATTGCTTGCAGCATACCCGCTCAGGTATTAACGGTGAATGAGCAATCATTGCCCTTCAAAATGCAGATGCCCTTTCACTCAATTCATAGGTAATATCACAATTAAAACCATGCCCGAACTTTAAAAAAAATCCAATCTCGTTAAAATTTGTGAAATTCCTTAAAATCTGGGCTAATAGGCTACTTTTAAGAAATAAAAAACACAAGTTGTCAATTGACGGTTTTCTACCTTTGATGGCAAGCACACTTTCCCGGTCTGTCTAGCGTTAAAGCCGACCGTGGTAGACTTTTATTTTAGTTGCTCCAACAGCTAAACTTATGTCTCAAAAACAACAATTACATAAATTATAGGGGTAGGTGGGGCCTTCTGGATTCTTCTGGCATTTAAACATCTTTAAATCCATTTTGCCAATTCACATTTGACCTGTGTAGACTAAAAATATATTATGGCAAACAGGGGACAAGAGCACCGTGGATCCACACGTAAAACAGCTATAACGTCATGCTACAGTTTTAGAGTGACGCTAAAAAGAAACGCATCGTAAGCATTAGTCATGTTCTAGGAAATTGGTTCTCAAAGGATGTGCCGCGGCACACTAGTGTGCCGTGGAATTATCTAAGGGGTTTGCCACTATATTCAGCATAGTGAAACAGTGTGCCGCGAAAGAAAAAAGTTTGAGAACCCCTGTTGTAGGGCATGGGTCGGCAAAGTCACATGCCACATGCGGCTGGAAAACTGGAAATATCAAGCTATAGAACTATTATAGCTTAATTTATATAATTTACATTTTGAAATTTGTCAATGAAACCAACGTACCTTATTCCTAATAAGAATCGCGTGTTTAAACATAACTTTGCATGCATTAATGGGACATTAATAAATTTTCACCAGCAATGAAATCTCTTTTCTCGTACAAAACAAGCGATAGCATTTTTAGTGGTGTATTATTTTAATAGAGATGTAATTAATAATATAAACGTTAGTACACTACATCGAATTTACTTTAATTTTAAAAATATATTTTGGCTAACAAAAAATGTTCAAGCTGTTGTAAAGGATAGGCTTAGCACTTCCGTCTCAAAGGTTCACCGACTCCCAGGGCAAGATACCAGGCTGGCCACGGTGTAAACCTACCGATGTTTGTCTGTACTTTAAGGGCTCTCTACAAGGCCATAAGCGTAAACTATTTAAATTGCAACTGATAAAATTTAAACGCATGCTCTCGGAAGGAACATAAGCACTCTAACCACCCCAGAAACCGAAACCTCGTGATTCTTTTAACACTCAGAACACACGAAACTAATAATAAATGAATTATTTATTGTTAGTGGCATGTAATGTACTAGTATTAATAATATGTCATCATCGTTGAACAACAATCCTAAGATTGGTTTGACGCAGTCCTTCACCCCAACTTTTTCATATCGACGCAACTCCTCTCTTTTACACAATTCACAACTTGTTCCATGCATCTCATACGAGACGTGCCTTTTCCACTCTTCCTGTTCACTTTTCTCTCTGCGATTGTCTTCATCAGGCCATCGTGTCTTAAGATATGGCTGATTAAGTTGTTCCTACTCGTGAGATAATTCACTATCGGCTTTATCAACCGCTATGTATGAGAATAAAAAGCCCTCTGCGTGAGAAAGAGTGCTTTTTATTCCACTTTAGGCCATCGCTGTGTTCTATTACTTCTGAGAATCAGAGCAAAAGTTGAAAAAGTACAGCCGTTCCAATGGATTGGGTGGGAAGTCTTGGGAAAGGGAGTTAGAATAGATGTTGAGCAATTGTTGTCTCTAGAGTTTCAACATCTTCCAAGGGTCATTGCGTCATCGGTTATAAAAAGCGATTGACTGTATTCTCTCCATTTATGTCTGTAATGAAGGGGGTGTATCCAAACTTCTTCAAATGCTGACCTTTTTGAGCCATTTTGCTTTTCATTTTCCCTGTTGCTGACGTCAGCGGAACGTATTGGGCCGGGAACCTTATACTCATTGGTTACCTCCGCAAAAACTTTCTTTGAAAAACAGTCTCTTATAATTCATTATATATGTATAAGGTTGGTTTGCATTGTCTGTTTATAGAATAATTTTGAAAAAAAGTCTCTTATAATTCATTATATATGAATAAGGTTGGTTTGCATTGTCTGTTTATAGAATAATTTTGAGACGTACTCCTTTTAGCCATTTTTATAGGAGAGTTAAAAGTACTTATATATGCTCAATTCTCAGTAGTTTTGTAGGGTGAATAATTTGGAATTAATCAAATGATCATATAAAAATACTGAAAGGAATTAGTGGTTAGGTAATAACAGCGTTATGGTACACCTAACAGGTTCTTCTTCCGGATATTACCAATCGTGAATATTTGGCTATAATTTCGCTCGAACTTCGGCAGGCATCTTCATGAATTCTGGGATGGAATCCCGATAGTCGTATTCATATCCACTTGAACACCGAGTCACACACGTGTGAAGAGGATCTCGACTGAAGAACGCCATTCGTTGGTTGGGACTTAAGCAGTGGGCACCTTGTCGTATTTCATGAAGGTCAAGCTAATGCCGAGGCTAGGTTTAACTCCACGCTTCATCTTAATCTTGAATATATCCCAGTTCCCCTACCAATTACCCATTTTTCTTAAATGGCGTCAATCATGTTCCGTCAACAGCCTCCATCCAAATAACTGCAACCACGTTCTTAGAATAGCCAATATTTATTTCCTAGAGATATTTTATTAATTTTATTACCGAGCGTAAACGCAATGATTTTGTCTTATTGTGCAAGATTATAAGCGCAGATACGGTTATGGGAAAAATTATAATAAACATTTGTTGAGTTAAAGATTTTTATAAACTTATATGAGTGTTTTTGAGAATATGGATCGGAAGAAGTTACTTCGCTTTATCACAGACTGAATCATGGTTTTCTTCCTCATTCCTAACCCCTTTCGAGAACCTCATTTGTTACGCAAGAGTAAAGTCATTCTCCTACTTGAATGTTTGCTCTACGTTCTTCATTCATATTTCTAGCAATATGTAAAATAAATTTACATTACCGAGGCCCAAATTGTCACTGTTCAGAAAAAGTTTCATATACATTGGGCCAAAAGTCTACAACTTATTACCATCTGAGTACAAAAGGGTGGTAAATCTTCATATTTTTCTAAAATTGGCTGTTTACTTATCCAAAAATTGAAAAAATACTTTGTTAAAATAATTTGATAATTGTAATTATATATTTAGTTAAAGATATTATTTTTGTTTATGTTGGTACATGTTCTGTTTCCATTTATAAACCAATGCATGGAAGAGTATTATTTAATGATGTAACCTAAACACAGGTCCGCCTTCTAGGTTACCTAAAGCTCCTATATTTTGTATGTCTTTGTTTTGTATATAATATGAAGTAATAAACATTACTATTATTATTATTATATAAATGAGGTTTTATTTTCAATATCGGGAGATTAAAAGTGCAGTTGAATGTCCCAGGCGTTCTCATCCTTGATCTTCAGCAGGAATGAAGCGATTCTTTGTCACTTATATCCCCCAAACACTTCGATTCCACGTTTTGTGATTACTTTTGTGTCCGCGCAGATGACCCGCGTTCTGACGGAACATATGACATGACATTTTGTGACGCGCGTGGAGGTCACTGTCGGCTCAATTTTCCTCCAATGCAATCCATTCAATGTGTTTTGTTTTGCGCTCCGATATTGAATGAAAAATAGAATTTTTATCTCTCATTACTAATTAATGAGTTAATTATTGAGTTAATGGAATATTTAACTCTCATTTTTTCCAAGTGCAATTTTGGGAATTAGGTGCGAAGGTTTCCGCGGCGTCGTTCAGATGTTCTCTGCATATCGGGTTCTGCGTCCGCGTTTGTTGACTGGGGGTGACAACAGTTTCGCTAGCCGTCCTGCTAGCGTCTTCAGGTCGAAGGTGAGGAAAGCTGCTTTCTCGCCGTCTTATATAGGGCTGCTAGAGTCCGTGCTGCGCTGTGATTGGCCGGGATGGATGATTCTTTTCCACGCAGTGTTTAGGGGATAGCAATCTTCTCTGTTGAAATTCGTGGGAGTTTTCCGTATCTCTATTGCCTCTCTGATGAGCCTGGGATAATAGCGGCTCTCCTTGGCTATTATTGTCGTCTCCTCAAATTTAATCCCATGGCCAGGCTCGCTCCATGCATGTTCGGTAATGGCTGACAGTCGGAATTGCTTATTTTTGGTCGCCCTTTGGTGTTCTTTCATGCGTATGCCCATGGTTCTGCACGTTTCGCCAATGTAAGAACGACCGCAGGAGCATGGCACTCCATACACGCCTTCGTTCGATTTTTTTGTATTTAAAACAAGGTAATTTTGTTGGCCACATTCATGTCGATTATACTAGAACCGAGAATAAATTGATGTTTTCCTACGTATTTCACTGCGTTTCAGCAAAAATACTTCAGAATATACAAAGTATTATTGCAGATAACTTTGCCCAAGAAATTACCACGTAAACGCAATGGAATTCCAAGACTTATTTCAAACCAAAAACACCTTCCTCGTCACCGGTATTTATTTATTATTTATTTGCCTATTTATCAGAAGGAACAGCGTTTTGAGATGAGCGTGGATATGTTGCAATGCCGTCATCTGCCGTTTTCAATGGAGATTTTTGCAAAAAAAGAACAATATGTCCGGAAGATTAGGCAAGTGTATTGAGAAAACTCAGGAACATTTTTAAAAGCACCATAGCAATATTCGTTT
Organism: Platycnemis pennipes; assembly: GCA_933228895.1. Lineage (NCBI taxonomy): Eukaryota > Metazoa > Arthropoda > Insecta > Odonata > Platycnemididae > Platycnemis > Platycnemis pennipes. The sequence goes on along the minus strand of OW121855.1, from coordinate 111,574,060 downwards.
CCAAAACCTGAACCATGGAAAGAAAGAATTGAATAAATTGAAAGATTGTGAGATAGGCGCATTAAGAAATGCGGTGGGATGAAGATAAGCGATCGGAGAAGTATTTCGCATAAAGAGGATATCGAAAAATTGCAGAAGGAAACGAGGATTCAGAGAAGTAGATGTATTTAAGAATTGGCTAGGGATCTTGCACTATAAATATCAGATATAAGTAAGGAGGGCAGTAAAGAAAGTAAGAATATGAAAGAATTATTTATTAAGATACTTTAGAAAGGATGAATATAATGAAATATTTATTGCAAAGAAGTGAGGGTCAAGTGGACTGAGAGTAGACTGTGCAGAAGAAGCAAACGCATAATTTCTGATTGTTGGCTTACTTCCCAAATAGAAACACTCTTCAACTTGAAGATCTTCATCTCCATATTTACTTGTATAGACAAGATCTACAAAGTCTTAAAGTCACTCTTAATTTAATTACGACTTAACTGAACTTAATGTCGAAACCGGTCCTTTTACATTTTGACTTCTAAATTAAATAAAGATCCCATATTCCATTCATTCTTTGAATACGAGATTCTTGTTTTAGTTTTCAACTATCTACATTAACAACACATTTGCAGTAAACAATGAAATGCAATTCGTACATGGGAAATAGCTTACTAATAACGCATTGAATTACGAAGAATGGGGTCGTTGACCGGTTTTTTGCCGAATCTGTTAGAATTTGCAAGACCGAAAGACCCGTGTTTTTCCGTTTTTCGATCCGTCAATTAGTTTTTGGAGTAATAAGGGGCGAAAAACTGATGTTTTTAACCCTTTCGGAAAAGTGGGCGTGCATGACACTTAGTACGTCATCCACTTCGTCCAATCACAACTGAGACTGCGCAGCTCCTTCGCCCAATCAGAATGGATGACACACAGCTGACTCTGCCAATGGAAGTGGTTGCGACAGGATATGCGCGAGTAGACCATCCGACACCCTCCTCCACTCCTCTCCCTCTGATCCGGCCTTACCATAATAAATGTAAATTAATGAAATTGTTCAAATGGAATATTTGTAAATATTTTGTTTTTGTATTAGTTTATGCATTATCTTGTTGAGTTGTCTTTATCACTTTATTTAAATTTTTTTCTTGTTTTATTTCATACTGTAATATTTGCACAATACGGACGACTATTCTCTTGTAAATTTATAGAATGCTCATATGAGGCTGAGTAGCCTCCGAGTATGTTCCAAATTTTTGTTAAAAAATGTTGTATTGTATATGAAATAAAATATTTTTTCTCTCTCTCTCTCTCCCTTTCCCTAAAAACAGTCAAGGACGGGAAGTGAATGACTTAGAAATCCTTAACGCAACTTGTTCGGTGGGCGTCACCTTTTTCTTATTTTCAAAATTTCACTTTATAGTGAATGGATCTGGTTAGGAGATTAATTTTTTCACTAAATTTAATTTATTGTTTCCATCTAACGACTTCATGTACAAAATAACGTTTTCGCTTGCTAGAAAACGCCCCCATCCTACCTAACATTTATTAATGCATGATTTCACTCTTATCGGACGGAGCCAATGAAGTCCCAGTTCCCATTTGTACACCTACGCTTAAGAACAAGTAAGCCTTGACATTCGTTTCCCTCCTCCTTTGGCAACGACGCTGCATTCTCGTCTTACTCCAATCCCCCTTCCTCCCCTCCACAACTTCAACCCCCTCCCGCAAGGTCGCGCTTCTGCGCAAGAAATCTCGTGAGAAGAAAAATAAAGAATATCGCGCCTCATCCTCCGAACGTTATGCCGGAACATATAAGAGGATGAATGAGCTGAATCTGAGGCTGAGAGCGAGAATTGAATAAGAAAGGGGGAATGCGGAGGGAGAAGGGGAAGGAACGTGGAAGAAAATAAACGGAAGCCGATTCCTATACCAACACACCACGCATCAATTCTCCAAAAAACCCTCTCCCGACTCCCTCCCGTTCCCTTCTTAGCAAAGCCCTCCTACAATCCTCTTTCTACCCCTATTTTCTCACCCCCTCCACCACTCTCTTTTTACTTCCCTACTCCCTCCCTCCCTTCCTCCCTCTTGCCCCTTCTCCTCTACTTTTCCCCTTTTCCTCTTAACCCTCCCACTTTCTATTCTCCCTCTCTTTCTCTCTTTTACTACTTCCTGCCTCTTTTCATCTTATTTTCCTCCCTTTCTCTCCTTCTAGTATTTTATTTTTTCTCTTCCTTTCTCCTACTTTCTTTTTTCCCTTCTCTCTACTCCCTCTAACCTCATTCTTCACCATCTTCACCCTAATTATAATTCTACCGTCTCTCATTCTCTCTTTCTTCTATTTTATTTTCTCACACTCTTCCCCTTTGGCCCTTTTCTACTTCACTCCCTCCTTTTAACGTCTCTTGTCCCTATAATGACATCGTGTCTCCCTCACACCCCCCTTTCCTTTAAGCACTCTGTTTGCGTCTTTAATTTTTTTCCAGCTCTTGCGTCCTGCTTTTCCCCCTATACTTTGCCACCTCCTCTCCTTCTTCTCTTTCCTTTCCTCCTCCTTCCACTTCTCCTCCCCATCATTTTCTTCCCATCATCTCATGTCCTTTTCTCCCTTAGAGTCTTCCCTTTTTATTACTTCTTCCTCTTTACTCTTCTAATATCTCTCTCACAATCGCGTCTTCCTACTTCCTACATCCTTACTCCTTCCCCTTTCCTTTAGTGTCCATTCATCGAACTCTCTCTCCTTCTCCTGTTGTTTCTCCTCCCTCTTCTCACATTCTTTCCTCCTATTACCTCCTTCCTCCTCTTCTCCAACCATTTATTATCATCTCCACATTACTTCCTTACCATCGCTTACACGCCTTCTTCCTCTTTTTTTTCCCTTAACTCCTTATCTTTCCTCCCCACTCTTTTATTGATTAAGAAGAAATCCCAACCATATGGTAAGTGGAAGAAAGACATCGAATCTTAACGTTGCTCTACAAGAATAGAAGTTAGAATTGGCAGAATCGTTCATTAGGATGGCGTGATATTAGATGGGTTGGAATAAACACGATGATAATTAAGCGAAGAATATCCCATTTTTATGAAAGCGTTCAACACGAAGAGATAAAAAGGTTTCCTAAATGATCCGCGGCTAGATTCAAGAAACCAGTGCATGAAAATATTAGTTCGCAATAAGTCATTCTGTAGGTCAGAGGAATGAGATAGGCCAATCAGAAACAAATTATTGCTTGAGAGACATTTCGTAGTCGTTGAATTCTGATAGTTGCAAAAAGTAAAATTGTAAAAGTGCGCAGAAGGGCCGAAGATCATTTTACAAATTGCAGTACCATGGAAAAGATATTGAACGCACCCTGAGACATGGATATGTCAAGCACAATATTTGAGGAAGAATAGATGAAAAGACCTCTTAATTGAAGTACAAGTGTTGAGTACATAGGAATATTAGAGGAGTACTTAGGAGAGTAGAAGTACCATGTAAATGACGACTTAGTGAGGAATAGGGATGAATGCGATGTTCGAGTTAACTGTCCTTAAGATTATAAAGCAGTGATGAATGCAACTCCTAATAGTCCCTCTACTTACCTAATAGTCCCGAATAGGCCCTTTAAAGACGTAACACCACCATTAGTGAAGTCCCTCATCGTGGGTTAAAGAATCTATATTGACTTTCTGAAGATTAAACGGACGAAAAATTGAAAAAAAATATTTACAAGAATAGGTGGAGGATGAAATATCTTATGGAGCTCGCGGGTCATTAAATATATGGGCCATATACCGAGGGATTAAAACAAAAAAAGTACCAAAATGAGGCTGCACTGATAAAAACTAGGGACCAACAGGGAGTTATGCAGCAACCCAATCGAAAAATGGAAAATAAATTAATAGCTAACACAATCCCTCTCCAACGATCCATTCCAACCCCAAGTCATACCCCTATTTATTTTCCCTCTGTATCCTCCTATACCACCCCTTTTTTACCCACTATTTTTATCACTCGCTATAAAACATAATTGGTCATATTATCAGTCGTCTTCCTCTCTTGTTTATGGTAGGTATTTTTAAGTAATATAACGTACCATATCAACGCTCGGGACTGAGCTCTTAAACCCACCCAGTGCGTCTACCGGGTTGCGTATGATGGGTCGACCCCTAGATAAAGAGGTTAGCTGCGAGATAAGCGAGTTTACTCGTCAAATAAGCAGTTGTGGACAAGAAACAACGACACTACAAGGTAGTATTGGTCTATCTTGTTTAAGATGGGCCTATAAATGATACAGAAACCTGTGAAGATGCCATGACTTGGCGACGGGAGGCCTCCAACAATTATGCATCTCATCACTCGGAGGAGAGGGCAGCAGCTCTTTTTCCTAAGAGTGAATGTGGAGACCACAGTGGTCAGTACAGAGACACTCATTTCACTATAGGAGTGGTAGCCTTTACTTCATCGGCTGCAACGACACTGCGATGTGGAAGTCAAGGGGAAACCACAACACCGTTATCCGAGGAGTCACAGATACTCCATTTTTTTTTTTAACAAGACGTTTGGTGATAGAAGAATCAGATGGAGGGCTACGTCAAGCCAATATTAGCTTTGATCGTTGATTATGATGATGATCATCATGTACGAATTTGTATTCATATCTGAGAAAATAAGATCTTCCGAGAATATTAATGTGTTTTAGAGGCGGGTGTATGCATTTATCACGCAGATGTAAAGTAATATATCATCATCATCAAGGGTCAACAATCCTAGGATTGGTTTGACGAAGCCCTCCACTCGCTTCTTTTATCGGCCAGCCTCTTCAAATTAAAGTAGTTCCTCTCTTTCACGTCCTTTACGACCTGTTCTATATAACTCATACGAGACCTGCCTTTTCCATTCTTCCCGTTCACTTGAGTTCTTGTTCACGTCCCGTGAGTTCTTGTTTCCTTATACTCATTTAATGTCCCAAGGGACAGTGACATAGTATAATATATATTAATTTAATATAAACAATAATGCATGTGCAATTTAACGCAGATGAGTAAAGTGGTTTATTTTTGTATACAGTTTATTTAGATGCATAGATATTTTGTCTCTCCGAGCCTCAGCCACAGCTGGTGCATTAGCTTATTGTTTAAACGATGTAGCTGCAACCCTCTATTGTTAAATTATTGTTAATAGGGAGAATGTAAGTTCTTGTTTCCTTATAATCATTCAATGTCACAAGAGACAATGCTCCAGTATAATTGGTAGATAAACATATATATCTTTCTATCTATTTTCCGATCCATTTTACTCGTCCACCATCGCCTTTTTCTTAGTACACCGACCAACTCCTCGTCATCCCGAGATGAAATGCGGAAAGACCCGCATTGAAAAAAATATACGCGAGCACTATAGCCGAGGACAAAAAAATGAAGAAAGAAATGCGGGCGCGGACAATAAAAGGGATGGTGTGTGTGGGGGAAGGGGGTGAGAATATTGCATTTCATCCCCTCCTCTTGTCCATTCGGTGGCGGACTACTTCTTCCCTCGGCTGTGAGTGGGATTTGGAGCCGTAGGCACAGTGGGGGGTGGGAGGTGGGGAGAAGGGGTAAGTCGTAAGTTGGAGACCACGGAGACCACTGCGGCATTCGCGTCCCAAGGCCGAGAGGGAAAGCGTGGGCGGAGGTTTTTTTTCGTCATCAAAGACCTTCTGTTACATTGAGTTCAGGCCTTGTAGTGAATCGGGAAAATAGCATCTCGTATCTTCCTTTGAAACCGAAAGAAGACAAAGTACGATGCACAGGTTATCGTATCGATTACAAAATTACAGTGGAGGTAGCATCATTTCAAAATTTATGAAAAACATTGTTGTATAACTTCAGTGTTAAGGATGATTTAAGGGTGCAGACTAATCAGTGCGATGATTCCGTCTAATGAGGATGTTGTCACCATTTTTCAATGGAAGGCATGTGTAACTATTAAAATAAATAATCCTGTTGCAATCATTTCCTTGATTCATCTACATGTTACATTATATGATGCTCATAAATATGCCTAACTTTTTTAGGATAGCAACAAATTCTATGTTTTTGTGCCAAAACACGGAAGCCTTAGCGTTGTATCTCCTAACTTTAAGGGCATCATTAACAAGTAAGAGAACGTTTCTACGGCTGTATGGAGTAAAAATGAATGATAAAACATCTCCAAAGCCGTATTCCAAAGGGAGCAGAAGAATAAAAAAGAGGGGAGAGGGGGAAGGAAGGAGTATATACAAAGTAAGGGAACTCTCAAATACTCGTGAAAAATCAATCATACAAAGAAATCTAAATGGAAGTAAATGACAAACTCGTACACTCACTCATTAGGGTTGTAAAAAATCGTAACACTCGAAATTAAGGGAATCAAGGTAAAAATAAAAACGAACAGTGACTCACACAATCACTCACTCAATCACGTTTGTATACAAAATGCAGTCACCTTCTTGGGTTCAATCACACACACAAGCAGGGTTTACAAGTATTTCTACAACGCCAGTGACCTATCATACACGCAAGATAAAAATAAAAGTGGGGATCGTAAATTGAATAGAATAAAATGGAAAACTAAGGAACTAAATAAAATAAAATTGATAATAACTTTCAAGCGCCCAATCACGTGGTTTTAAATACGATTCACAGTCACCCTCGTGTTTCTCATTCACACATACACATACATGCAGGGTTCACGGACTTCTTACTCATTTACGCTCTCGAGTTTGTACATTCACAGAATACAGTCATTCCCGTGAAACTAATTAACATTTTATCTGGCTAAGAGAATTCTAATAATCACTTAAGCTTGTAAGAAACCTCATTAACTTACTTCATTCATTTTCAGACCTCATCCAAATTTTTTAAAGAGTTAGAAAATTTGATTTGAGATGCCTACTATACTGTCTGATTAAAGTAGTGTTTGCAACCCAACTAGTTGAACTCTAGAGGTAAAAATTATTCGCGGACATGACATGGGCAAAACGGAAGGAAAATTGAGAGATGTAATTTTTAATTAGCATTTGTTTATGAAAATTCTTGCCTTTTTCTACAATTAAAATCAAAAACAGAAAATGCTGGAATTCTTTAGCCTTTCAACTTTAATTCTTCAAACCAATTATAGGATAATGAAACTTTTACAAGTAGAAATTGACTATGAGCTAATTTAATTACTTTTTATATTATTTCCTGGCACTGAATAAATAATTTTGTCCTCTCAGTTTCAAAATAATATTCTGAAACTAAGTGCGTCTTGATTTCTAAAACTGTATCTTATCTTTTGCTTGTTTTACTTACTTCCTAGTGCATGGACTAAAAAATATATTCGGCATTTATGGACATTTGAAAAAGACGCTGAGTTTTGTATTACTAAATTTTGAGTGTTCCTATTCCTAGTGTGAATGTGAGGAAACTGGAGTATTTATTTCTGAGGAGAGAGTATTTAAGTTTCCATGCCATTGGCTTAAAAGCATTCAGAAATCTCCATCCCAAGTGGACACTAACTAATGAAATAACCAGAGGTCATATATTTTGCTCTAATCTTTTATATTTTACTGTCGTTTTTAAGGCCTTGTTTGTTGCAGAGACTCATTTTTATTGGGGCACTCATCAATTGTTTTTTGTTTCTGGACACGCCACAATCTCATCTGTCTTCTAGCTGACTGTTGGAAATTTCCAAGTCCAATTCTCCATTCACGTATTCTCCTCCTCTTTTCCTTTCATGAATTCCTTCTCCATTTATTTTCTTCATTCCGGAGGCTCTATTCAGGAAGTTCTCGGCAGTGTAAAGTCTCGGATGTGGCTGCATTTTTATGTCTCGAGAATCGAAATTTTTGAGGCTCGGAAAATTTTTAGTCTTTTTTGAAAGATTCTCTTAAACGTTTCTGTCCGCCATTTCATGCATTAACTCTCACACTCTCTTTTCATTCTCTCTCTCACCACTCTGAATTCCTGAATGTAAAATATAGTGAAATATAATGTCTAAACAAGTGTGTCCAAGGGATGATTGAGGATTACCATCTCATTGTAAAAGTGGCAGAGGAAATACATTCACATTCAGATCTTCATTTAAGAGTACTTCTTTCACAAGTTTGCAAAGAAATGATATGGACTCGTAGTATCCAACCTTGGAAATATCACAATGAATGAAAATAGTGAATATCATTCCATTCTATGTTATTTTAGGTAATGGTCAATGATGTCTTCAGAAATTAATTGCTCATTCAATAAGAAAGTTGAAGTATCTTAACTTAAAACCGAGGCATGCGTCATCACAGAAATCTTTTAAAGAATGCTATACCTCACATTGCTAAAAGCACACCGTTGTTAAACATTAGACATGTGAAGGCAATATTATAATACATAAAAAGCGAGCATGAATTTTCAATTTCACGTCCAGCTTCTCAAAGACCAATTGCGTGTAGTAAACATCAGAGATCACATAAATATGGATTTAAATATCATTTGTGATACATATAGTGGACTTGTAGCATTAGCATTATTTATCACTCAGTGTTCCACAGGTGTTTCACACAGTCCTTCCTGTTCAGGTATTTTCTTGAAATGCGATTTTCGTTAAGGCCAAGAAAATATTATCCATGAATGACGAAAATAACAGCTATTCTATTGCCATTATTCAGAATGGACTCCAACAAGATTACGCCTGAAATTATTGGATTCAGTCTTTTACACTTTCTATAGTGCTGGCGTATATGTTTTTTTCAATGCGGGTCTTTCCCTACACCTGTAGATATATCTTTTTAAGCACATTTTTCCGGAGTGAAGCATGTAAGTGTACCTTTTACATCCCAGTTTCTAATTTGTGGTCAGTTATTTTTCTGTTAATTGTCTTTCAAATGTTGTAAACATCGAAATACTTTTATAGCATTATTCATATTTCCACCATGTCATTATTTATGTAGTTATTTTTCTTCCAAAAACTTAATTATTATTGATGAAGCGCTATAAGGAAGAAGGGACTATATAGTCTGAATATTGCCCGAAGTAAAAGCAGTTTATTGACATATGTTGCTGAAGGATGTACCGAGTCAGAAACCTCTAAATGCGGCCAAATTTGAGGCTTAACAATATCTAGCCGTTAACTTTTTCATACTGATATCTCAGACAATGGGAAGCTAAAGCAGTTAAGTTTAAAAGTCATTAAGCTTATGGTTGTATGGTGTTATTTTTTATCCCGTTTAACTTTCATTGACCTCATCGCTTACAGTTTAAAATATATAAATGCTGAACCATGTCCCAGTACGTGTTTATCTTCTTCCCCGTTCTCTTTCTCCTCATATTTCTGTTATTTCGCTGATTACATGCCACACCCCCTTGTGGTGCCCAGAAGTATGTGACGTAATTGCGATATGAAGATGCAAACGGCTCCTTTAATACATTCCGTTCCCTCTCAGTCCTGTCCGCCTCACTTCTCCTGTTTCACGCCACTGTTTTTTTCTTATCCTTCAGAGTCAAAATCTTCACTTCAATTTTTGGACGAATGCCATTTCTTTCAAGGGGTTACGGTCTAGAGTGGGATTGTGTGAACCCATATACCAAATGGAACTGCCAGAGAACGTGAAAAAGCACTACAAAGCACCTATTTTCTTTCATAAGATTCAAAAAAATGTTTTGAGCCTCTGATTTGATACACTCGTACACGGAGGGTTCAAATTTTAATGCCGGAGATGCCAGTTTGAAGTTCAATAATTTCTTTTCTTTCATCTTTCCGCCGGTCATGGTAACAAAGTAGTTAACATGGTACCCTAGGAATATAAAAATCGTGGGTTTGAATCCCGTGGAGTGCATGGACATCGTATTTGCCAAAGGATTAAGCTTAGTAACAAGTTTACATGAACGGTGCGCTTTAGGATTCCTAAATAGAAGTAGAATTACGATAAGTTTCATCCTTCCAGTTCATTAATGTCATAAACAAATTATAAAGTTGTGCTTTTTGATAAGAACTGATTATATAGTTCAGGTCTCGATTTAATATGTTTTCCTTTGCACGCAAACCGTTCGGAACAGTAATGCAGAACACTGTACTTACATCGTAATGGATTTTTAGAAGTGCTACTTTTTTGGACCGTTCATTGAAATCAGCCTAACACCGATGCCGGTTTTCCTTGAAGTTAAATCATTTCCCTTCTGTCCTTCAGCTTCAGGGTAAAGGCACCTTTGAGGCAGAATTCGAATCCACCGATGGCGTAAGTCCCTGTTTCAATCATTTCAGGTCATTCAGTGGTCATGACCTAACTCGCTACTCCCGAAACTGAGATATTTTTCTAAAACACACAGCTTAGTGCGAGATAAGCAGTATTAATTTTGGGAAACCCACCGTCAGTTGAAGTCATTCAGAATAGGCTTGTTAAGGGGTACACAGTTTTCAATCTACTGAGGAGAGATGGAGAGAACTTCAGCAACGCCATTTGCCTACATTAAACCAAAACAAAAGGGCTATTGGCTAAACGTCCCATCCGATGCATTGAGTATTTAACATATATATCTACATATACATAATTATTCTGCAAGCCACCATAGAGGTGTGCGACAGGGGGTGACATGCACTACCTATCATGTATAAAAAGGATTAGTAAATATATTCTAGTCTAAACTTCACAATTTAAAAAAGATAAAACATCTCTACAAGACCATCTGCGACATGTACTCAACAGAGAAATACCCAGGGATTTCGAAAAAAACATTATACTTCATATTTCCAAAAAGATGAGAGAGAAGAAATGCGAATATTTTAGAACTACAAGCCTGAAAACACATGCATCGAAGATGTATACAAGGATCATCTACAGAAGAATGGAACGAAAACCAGAGGAGTTCCTGGATGGAGATAAATTTGTATTCAGGAAATGTGAGGGTACAAGAGAAGCAATGTTAGCCCTTAGACTGCTTATAGAGAAGAAAATGTAGAAGAACAAACCGAAATTTGTGGACTTAGAGAAGGCTTTTGACAATGTGGATTGGAATTCAATGCATGGAATTTTGAAAGGAATTGGAGTGTAATACAGTGACCGAAGAATTATCCACAGTCTGTATAAAAAGCAAGTAGCTGTGATTAAATCTGGACCCAGCAATGAAGAAGCAAGAATAAGGAAAGGAGTGAGAGGAGGCTGTGCACTGTCTCCTGTAATTTTTAATATTTACATCGAGAAAGCCATCAATGAAATCAAGGAGAAGTCTTCTGGAGTGACCATCCACGGAGAAAAAAAGAGGTCTTCTGATTACCCTAAGAAGAAGATGGGAGAACTCAACAAGCCACATCATGAGACATGATGGACTGGTGAAGACAATCGTCGAGGGACAAGTGGGAGGGAAGACTGGCAAAGGAAGGCCTCGTGCAAGATGTATGGAACAAGTGACAAAAAATGTGAAAGAGAAGAATCACGTATATATGAAGAGATTTACCGATAGAAGAACTCAGTGGAGAGCTGCGTCAAACCAATCTGAGGATTGATAACTTATGATGATGATGGACATATTTACAGCTATTCATATCCTTAATTGTATGAGGAAAGAGAGACATTGTGAATCCGTAAGCTCGACCATCAATTATCAATTTCTCTAATTTTGTGATTATGGTCCAGTCAACCATACCATAGTAAGTTGGAGTTTGCAAAATAATTTTAACGTAATCAGTGAAATTATTGTCTTTCAATTTATCTGATGTCTAAACTCACACCTACGGTCTGATAATGATTCCCATTTTAGTTCATCTTATACACTGGTAACACTAATATTATATCTAGTTATCTTATCATCCCTTTACAATTCCTACCGATTTCGCTGCGCACTCTTCAGTTCGCTAAATAAGCCTATTTCACAAGAATCCCATGTACTGGCAGTGTATTCCAAATGGTGCCTATGAAGGGAAAAACAGCTTATTTCTCGTATATGATCGTCACATTTGCCCATTACTTTTATGATGTATCCCTGTTTACGGTTAGCTTGACCCAATTATTTTACGTCTGCGTTTACCACAAGAAAGATTATGTGTAAATCTGATTCCAAAATATTTAATGGATTCCGCGTTTGTTGATTTACTATGACTTATATAGTAAGTACTAAGAGGAGAGCTATTCTTTTTCCAAAATTCATTGCCACAAATTATTTCAAATTTAATTCGAAGTAAATGTATACTGCTTGCGGCATCCAGTTGGATTTTGCCAGTGTGACCAGGCAATAAATATTGGTTGTATATACTATAATATTGGTACATTTTTTTGGGTAATCTTAATTTATCTCCCCTATTTTCTATCCCATTATCTTTGTTTTTTTGGGCCGATTAAACTCTTAAGAAAGGTCACCGCTGGACCTGAGAAATCCTCCTCACCCCCATTGTATTAGCCTCGACACCAGTCCTTCTTTTTTGCCGTAAATATTATTTCCCTCCTACTCCGTATCTTTGCACATTACCATCTTGCCTTAACCCCCCTTATGGGCACGCGCTTTTTTTTCTCCTGGGAGGACTTATATTTGCGCTGCCATGTACCAAAAAAACGAAGTTATTAGCAATGCTGTAAGTGGAGGTTGGAGCCAGTGTTCTCCGCCCCTATATGGCCACGAGTGTTTTTAGTCACATTCTTTGTGAGCAGAAATGGTTCTTGGTATAAATGCACAAGTATTTCTGTAATGCATGTAAATTCTTAGTGATAACTAATCGACAGTGGGTTGAAATGTAGTCTTAAATCTCCTTCATAAATTTCAAGCTAGGTCCACACGATAATCGATGGATACAAGCAACATTACTCTCGACAACATCGCTGCTGGATACATCGATTTGTATCTTGATACATGTATTCGGCGATATTGGCTGTCCACACAGCCGCTAGTAAACCGGCAACTTTTCCACTTTGGAATTATTCAGTTCTCGGTCTGGTTCGCTGAAAAATGGATCTACGCGTTGCTGCCGCGTTTATCACTGCGAATAGTGATAGGAGAAAGTGGTGAAAAAAAACAGCATTTGATTGGAGGGGAAAGTAAGGGTGGCTCTTTAAGAATAGGGTAGAATTAACTACTTTTTGGCAACGGCTCCTCATTCAAAAACTTCGTTCGGCTTACAAAAGTTGATTTTGAAGAGCTGCTTCAAATGGTTGCACCTAAAATCGAATAATCGAGAGCCGCTATACCACCTTCAACAAGGCTAATGATTAAGTTAAGATATTTGGCTACTGGTGATTCCTACTCCAGCCTCATGTACCTGTTTCGTGTGTCAAAACAGTGAATTTCAGTCACAGTGCCCGAAGTGTTAAAGCAATAATTGAAGTTCTAAGTGGATATTTCCAGTTAAGAATAAAATAAGTCACTCATTTTCGTTAAATTAATTTTTATTAGAATTTATCAATATTACAGTGTACACAATCTTTCAAAGAAGTAGACAGGTATGAAAAATACATCGAAAATTTTATCATGATGCGTGGTAATAAAGTGGAAATAATTAGCAATTTGCGTTGCACTAACATAAAGTTTTTAATTTTGAAAGATAAACTGCTCCATTGATGCACCAGCTTCTTGTTCAAGGGGAATTCTGTGTTTAATGTAGAAAATTGTGAATCATATCTGTCTTCACTGTTTGGTGATAAAGAACTGGTAGCCAATTGGGCATAAATGCGGTCGTCTTTGGAATGTGATGTGAAAGGAGTATTTGGTGGAAAACACGATACACGGCTTCATCACGAGTCATTACTTTGTGCAGTGAAGGGCGAAGAGCTCGCATCACAGTGTCCCATTTCAAACTTGAAAAGGATATTGTCTAATTCATGCTTAGCATTGGCCAAAGCATGACGACTTCTTTTTGCCTCACGCATTCTTGTAGTCACATTTTCTCCGTGCATGGAAAAAGCATCTTTCTGGGCAGTTTCCTCTTGAACAGGTTTCATGAATTTGTAAGCTTCTTCTACTTTCCCAGATTTACGTTTTTGAATTTTGCTCCGTCGGTGGTGGTTGTTCGCTTCTCTGTGGTTTGGGAAGGGGTGCAAATGTTTCCGCGACAGGTACAGAAGAAGCTACACTAGCATCATCTCCATTGTCCTCCTAATCATCCTGAAACATATTCATTATTCACTCATTAAAATTTTACAAACAGACGTACAAACTATAAGGAAGATCAAATTTTTTTCCAGGTTCTGAAGTCGGAGAGTGAGTGGCTTAAAATGGAGTCGATTACCATATTTTTTTATTGCCGAATCTGATAGAGTTTGTAAAATAAAAAGCCAAGTTTTATCCGTTTCTTGAAACGTCGATTTTTTCTCGAGTTATAAGCGGCGACAAACTGATGTTTTTAACCCTTTCGGAAAAGTGGGCGTGGTGCAACCTCTGACGTATATTGACTTCGTCCAATCACAACTGAGCCCGTGAAGCTACTTCGCCTCATCGCAATGGGGGGGCACAGCTAACTCTGCCAATAGGAGTGATTGCGACAGCATCTGTGCGAGCACACATTCCGAGAACCCCCCTCAACTCCCATCCCTTCCTGGAAAAGCAGCCAAGGACGGGAGGACAATGTCGTCCATGTTATCAATGCAGCTTTTTCGGTGGGCGTCACCTTTTGCTTATTTTAATTTTTGATTTATGAGCTTATATAGTTATGGTTAGAAGATTAATTTTTTCACTAAAATTCTTTTTTCGTTTCCATCTAACGATTTAGTGCACAAAATTGCGATTTCGGTTCCGAGTAAACGCCCCAATTACAGGTGGATTTGAGAAGAGATGGAACTTTCCTCATTGTATTGGAGCCCTTGATGGAAAACATGTATAGATAGAAACTCCGAAAAACAGTGGCAGTGCATACTACAATTACCATAAAACCATCAGCATTGTACTTATGGCCCTAGCAGATGCTGACTACAAAATTTTAAATGCTGATATTGGGTGTCAAGGCCGAATTTTATATGGCGGTGTTTTTAAGAGTACACCATTCTATCGTAAAATGGAGGGTAAAAAGCTGAAGATACCTCCATCAAAACCTTTGACAACTTGTCCAGAGGATCCTGATCTACCATTTTTAATTGTAGCGGACGACGCATTTGCATTTGATGAAACCGTTCCCAGGTGCTTACCCCAAAGGGTCTTTACAATAAGCTTATAACTATAGATTATCAACAGCTAGGCGCGTTATAAAAAATGTATTTTGCCTCTTGGGTTTGGGATTTTGAGAAAACCTATTCCGTTGGAACCTAAAAGAAGAGAGATTATAGTCTTGGCAATTATACATATGCATAATTTTCAGAGAAAAAATGTAGAATCTAGTCGTACCGACGCACCTCCAGGTATATATGATAGAGAGGATATCGATATTGGTGAAATTATACCGGGTGCAATGGAGATATGAAGTTAGGGAACAAGGTTTCTTGGAATTACAGTTAATTCCGAGAAGAAGCCCGGACACTGCAATAAAGTGAGAAATAAATTTGCCCAATACCTGTGTTGGATCAAAGAAAAGTACCTTTGCAAGATCTCTTTGCATAAATTGAATGAAAATAATGAAATGAAATCAATGAAAACATTCCTAATTTCCCGTTTTTAAGCTCAAATCAAAATATAGGTTGCACTACCTTGAACATCTGAAGCATACAACAAAAAACTAATGGATATTTGAAAAAAATATTATACTGACGTGCATTGTGTTGCGGTTTCCCATTGATTTGTTGCTCTCAATTAAAAACTTCAACAGGCCATAGCCAAAGCAACCTTCAGATGGAGATGTAATACCCACTCCACTCTTTTCGTGATCTCTCTTCTTCCGTTCTCTTAGAAATAGCATTTTGAGAGATCTTATTTTTTTAGACATCCCGTTTTCACCTGAATCAAAATGTGAAGCGATCTTTCTGGTTTCATCTGCTTTTTTGTTGCGGTCTCTATATTCTTTTGACCGGATATTCCAAAATGCAGGATCTTTATGTATCATATCAATTAGCTCCAGTACTTTTTCTATCACCCACATTTTCTGAAAATGAATGAATAATGAATAACAAGTAATAAGATACTGTCTAAGAAAAGTACCTACCAAGAAAAAAATAAAAGTATAAGTAAATGTAACTTTGGTAAATTACTGTTAAATATTATAATGTTTTGTTTTTGCTTCAGATGACTGTATTAAAGCATTTCCTAACATTGTGTGAATGTTCATTCTGGTAGTATTGTTCTTAGTTTATTTTATTTTAGTATTATATGTAGCCATGTTCATGTTCAATCAGTTTTGTTTATTATGTGATTACCTTTTGTTGTAACTTTTAATTACTCTGAAAGTAGATATGTACTTTCTAACCCATATCCCTACATATGTAGTATGCTAATAATAAGTAAATGGTTACAAATTTTACCTGTTTCTGGAGAATTAATGGCGTAACAGCAGAGTCCGGAAACACTCTTGGTCAATATGCAGCAGCTTTGATGAACTTACACTAGTTGACTTCGTGAAACGTCGAGAATGTCTGCCTTTTATAATAAGCAATTCCACAAAAGTAGTCATTTGTGATACATTGTCTATCTAATGAAGACAATTGAGTGTACCGTCTCGACTTTATAGTCAAAATATTTTCTATTACCGCTGGGCAACACGAGCGATGTTTCTTTGCATCCAGACACTCCATCAATATTGCTGAGCAACATCGCCCGTCAACATGTATCCGGCGATTATCGCCTATGTAGGGTGTTTCTTTTCTAACGAATCATCTACTAATTCTATTAATGATAGCTCTAAATTCCGCTGATATGACATAGTTTAAGTCTATGACAACTTGCGACTAATTGCAGATACCTAAAATGACATTAATGTACATTTTAACCTTTGTACATAAATGTCTGGTAACTCTAATGTCGAGGTATTTGAAATTGTAAAACCTCGCTCTGATATTAAAAATATTACTCGCATGTGTTTTTACAAATAGAAGATTCACATTTTTTACCATTTGCCTCCGTGATTTATAAATATTCAGAACTATTCAGCGCAAGGGTGCAGATAAACCAGTTATTTTATGAATAATCTGAGGCAAGGTTTAAATATCCAAACGGAATCTTCTTGTTTCAACCGAAATAAATATACATTACAATTTCTGAGCTGTTGAAGAACTGATATGCACGACAACTCGACAGACATGCATTGACGACAATTTTATCGATCTGATTCAATTTTCCTTTTTCTCGTTTTGAAATTAACAGCATGTCAGCGTGTTGGAAGTACCTTTTATCACACAAAATTGGAGGTTTGCGGGTTATCTTCTGAAAAAGCCCTCTTTGAATAAATCAAGCACGTACCCCTATTGAGTGATTAGTAGAATCATGGATATTTCAGAAATCAGCTTCGGCACGAAAAGACTTAGTCGTATTGAAATTGTTATCGGTTTTGGCCCAAAATTATCTAATCGTTTATCTTCAAATCCTTGTTTGTGAGGGTGAATTTTTACATATACTGCACTCAAGAGCGGGTTAACTACCCAATATAGCTGGGTAGGGGGACATCCAGTTCCTCTCACAGTGATGCCTGTAAACTCATTGAAAGGTGTAGCCGTCGGGAAAATTACTCATTTTATTCTTCAGCTACATGTGTCCTCATAGAAATTGCCGCAACTTGAAAGATAGTTCGAGTATTCCGAAGTTCTTACACGTTGAACGATTTCATAGCAGTAATGTCGAATGAAGATAATGTTCTTCTGCATTTTCATACGCCCCTGCAAGACACCACTATGATGTTTAGCAGGTAATTATTCCATTCCCAATAAGCGTGCATGAACAACTGTTAAAAACATGCTTTTTCTAAATAAGCTCCTGGTTTTGCTGTAATGTGCAAGGGCATTGGATGGTCCTGAGGTGGATGTATATTTACAAGTGTAAGTGTGATTATGTAATCAGTAGACAGTGCATGTGAAATATTATGCCCCTCTCACTGGGAAATAATGTTACGCGTTTTTTTGGCCTCTAACGGAGATAAAAAATGATCAAAAGCATTAATAAGTATCTGCAAAGAATGTGGACCAAATTATTTACAGTAGCAGCAGTCAATTATTTCTCAAGACCCTTATGACCAAGGTTATTAAAATTTTGTATCACTGAGGGTTGATTCTATCCTTAAGAGATGTTACAAATATGACCCGGACAAACTCCACATTTGTCTTGTTCTTGCATTATTGTAGCCAAAATTTATTGCCTTAGTTAGTAGTAACAGTGAGACTATTTAAGCGGAGTAGGTATCCATACATTTCACACAACTTTGAATTAATTACATTCCAAATATTTATATAAAGAAAAAGTAGTAAATTAAATACTTATAAATACATAAAAATACACACATATTTGGCACGTTTTTGCCTCTTTGCGCACTTATCTTGTTTTGTACTTGTTTGGCGTACGTGTTTACACAAATGTTATTTTAGGTGCATTTCTTTATTCATCTTGTTCCGCACAGGTGGTATACTGGTGAAAAAACGTGATAGAGTCCCGTATGTGCAAGTACTAATCCCAATTATATGTGACTATTACAATTTTAGCGACTAAACCAATAATCTGTGGTATCACATCACCTGCATAACATTATAACAACCTTTGGTTAAGTCTACTGAATTTACGGGGTGAACTCAGTGAATTCAGTTGTAGTGAATGCTTTTTATTTTTAAATATTATGATGTAGGCCAATCAACCCTCAAAATACATGCTATTGCTGTGTGGTTAATTGAATAATTTGTGATGAAATGTATCTAAAAGATACGTTGTAGTACCTACATTAAGAGTTAAAACATCACGTATAGACAGAAATGATCTAAAGTATGTGTTAGCCATCATAACACACCTGGTATCTTTCCAGTAACTTTACATAGTTTTGTTCCAATATGTCAATGTTCTTTATTGTAAGAGAAAAAAACATTTGAACTCTTTCTCTAGTTTGGCGTTAATTGCCTAACTTGCTGGGATTTTTAATGCATTTTCAGCATTGCAGAAAAGGCGTGGACCCTAAATATCTTCAGATTGTTCGAATTCCAAGCTACTGTACGATAGTATTATCAAGAAATGTTTTTTTTCAGCAACCAAAAGAAAATATCCTGAAACAAGCCCTACAAAATCAAAAAATGAAGATGTGATAATGATAAATCTCTATTGATAATCATTATTGGTAATAAGGGATTTTTTTGAAAAATATTGTGAACTCCTCATTTCGATCATATGCATGCATGCTGTGATCAGTGACAAGGTTTTTGTATTCTTAAAAAACCGCGAGCATAGCGACTGAAACGTTAAAAAAAAGTTATGAGGGCCTTACGATTCTCCTCTTGTTTTCCGTCTCTATTGTGTGAGAGGCAGGATGCTGAGAGTGTCGGAGTTTTAATGGAAATTGCGATGGAGTCCGAAATTGCTCGTCGCCTCCCGCGAGAGCTCTTCCTTTTTAACGTCTCCTAGTTTCTCGGGAGCAGTTGAACGAATGTTGGAAGGGATTCCATAAGGGTTTGGGGATGGAGGAGGGGATGCGACCCTTTTCTCCGTCTGACACTCACCTCTTCCCTTGTACCGCTTCATTTTCTTCCAGAATCGCCGTGTGAACTGCGCAATGGGCGAGTAAAAGGAGAGAGGAGAAAATGAAATGGTTCTGAGAATGTTTTTGCTGGAGAGCGAAAGAATTTGGACTCAAATGCTCTCTCACATTGCTGATGTCCGTGAAAATTAAAATGGCGTGCCGGAGGAAAATAACGTTTGTGGGAAATGGAGGGCAGGATATTATACTTCGTTACAAGGTTTCGAGAATTATTCCCAAGGGAAAATATTAAAAAAAGACTATGCAATTTAACCAATTATTCCATTTCGATAGAGCAAGTATATTTGTGTTGTATTGCAGCTTAAAACATGTAGCTGAAGATTACACATTTACATAATATTTTGCTAACTACCACAAGGGTATGTGGCAGGGATTAAAGCATTACCAGACGTGCGTCTAAGTCGTGAGGGTGTTTTGAAGTCATGGTTGTGTCCATGTTTACATACGAGAATTTGTAACAAAGACCCAAAGAAATTGAACACATATCGACCGCGCTCGGATGGTTATTAGGGCAGTAGCTACTTCACCTAATTATTGAAGACCGGCATTATCGATAGTGAACTCGTATAGGAGTGGATATGGTACACCTCCAGTGTCTAGGTCAAAGTTGCAAGTGTATTCGTATAGGAGCCGACTCCTAGGTGTAACACCGCTTATCGTCATTAGCACGAAATGTGTTCGTATTGATTTCCAATTTTTTCTGATAGTTGTACACCTAAATACATTTCACTCTTCACTAAAAGAATTTGTTAAAAAAGGGTGATATTTTTTGTAAATCGTCTAACCTGATAAAAATGTAACTGAATTACGTTTCAATCTAATATCTATCTGAAGCTTTTCAAGGGAATCCCCCCCCTGCCACACACCTTTGCGATGACTTGCAGGGTATTATGTAGATGTAGATGAATAATGCCCGGTAAGCCCCCATAAAGGGGTGTGGCAGGGAAGAAACCTGAACTCGACCTGCAGACTATACTGACTGTTTTCGTGGAGACGTAGTGGAAATTCTCATTTTGAGACATAGTGTAAACTCTCTTTGAAACTCCCTTTGTGGCACCCTAAGGGCAAATCGTACCACTTTCAAAGTGGAGGATGGAAATTAAGCATAACGTCGCGTCATCTGGGGACTATTACTTTCCTTCACGGGCGTTAGAAGGGCACTTTGGCCGATCTGAAGCTAATTCCACCAACTATCCACCGCCTTTCTCGTCAAGCCTCCAAAGATGTAAGCATTCTCTAGGCTGCACTTGAAAAATAATAAATGCGAAATTCGAAGGAAAAGCATAGAAAAAAGAAAACTGAAGCTTTTATGAATGGAATTAAATAGATTTTGGTCTACTCCTTCCTTTCCGTTCTTTATTTACTGACATTCACACAGGTTTCATAAAAAACAGGAAATTGTTATTAAGTTATTAAATTACGCTACTGTCTGAAATATATGCTGTAAATTTTATTTTTCGACATCCCGGCGTGATTATATTTTCCCTTTCAGCATTTTGTAAGCAAAAAAAGTATTTTTCTTAAATCAAAACCTAAGATACCGCTTAAATCACAGGTTCAAGATTGCATAGGACGCGTAAATTTCCCTCTATGTCACAAGTTTAAGATTTCGTAAGACCCGTGAAATACCCTCTTGATCATAGATATTCTTCAATAACCAGTTTGTCGCAAGGGAAATTATTCCTTTCATCTTTAGCTTTGAACGCGATAAACAAAAGAATTCTATGTTCTCTGCATTTTTCTCGGGATGCGTCCGCGTCGTTTGACAGTGATACAACAGTTTCGCCAACCTTCCTGTTGGCGTCTTCAGGTCGAAGTGGTGTGAAGCCGTTCTCGTCGTCCCTATATAGGCCTGGTCGTGTAGGTGCTGCCCTCTGAAACTGTTGGCGAAACTGTTGTCTCAGTGTCAAACGACGCGGACGCATCCCGAGAAAAATGCAGAGAACATCTAATCAACGCCGCGGAAACCTACGAACGAACAAAATAATTCTATTTACTACAGAGTTGGAGCATAATTGGTCTCTAATTTCATGTACCTCAAAATATCATGTACTGATTGGAAAATAGAATTTGATATTTTTAGAAGACACACGGCCAAGGGTAAAATAATCTGTGCCACGTCCTGGCATCACGATACACAAAAACATGCAGCCTTTCGCACGCTACAGAATAGACCAATAAGGATTCCTATGTCAGGATAAATCTAAAACAGCGTACTTGTAGAAGTTAACAAATACTACCCATGAATAATGGATACACATCCGGTTTAAGAGGCTATGTTTTCAAGAAAAACTTCTCGAATATGCAACTGAGGAAATTTAATGTAGAGTAGAAAATAAGAATATTAATTGACGGTAACTTAATTATTAAGGGGATATCTCCGATCTAGTAATGTAACACATTCCTGGATGGTAGGTTTTGAAACCGTCAAGATTATGACATATAGGAATTGTAACCAATGAGCCACATGCACAATGCGTGTACAATTTTTACAATAGTTTTTTCCTGAGAAATGTAATTAGCCTCAAGAAGGACAGGGTTGAAATAATGAATTAAAGTCAGCTTTATAAATTGAAATATAACGATTACTCTGCCATATATATTGAACAAACAGAGTAACTTTTTAGATACTTCAAAGAAGCCTGTAGCCTGCTTCTTGAAGGAAAATACCGCTTCTCTCTTTACGAAATGGAGAAAACACATGAAAGTGATTTTTAAGCCAAAGATTTTACAGCACAAATATAAGGACTATGGATTGACTGCTTGCAAAAATGGAGATTTTGAATACATTGGCTGAACATGATATCATCCTTAATGATGATTGGTATATGTCTGATTTTCCCCTCCTGGGCATCGGGAGGCACATGTTGAAGGACAATGGTCCTATACCACTTTCTCCCCTTTCTCCTTGATCCTCCCCCACTAACCCCTTCCCCAGAAATGAGCTATTAAAATCCTAATTCGTGATGCATGAATTAAATTATATGGGATAAGAAATCTTATATTTCAGGGGGATTGAGTGGAAACGGAAAATAACTGCACTTGAAAAATGAGCGACTTCCACTGGTATTTACAGTGATGTATTTTATTTATAAGTGCACTCTATAATCTTCCTAACGACCTATTTTGCATGTGTATTTAATGTGCAGCCAGTGTGTGCAGATTGTGGAAAAATAGTGTAAAAAACTTTTTTCAGACGTTCTCACAATGTATGGTTTCCTGTATTTCGGGGGGATTATTTTTTCTACGAAAACAGACAATCACTTTTGGCTCGCGATGTTTGGCACTATCTCCACGCCAATTTTCGTTTAAATCTCTGATGGCAAAGGTAGACACATTTGTTAATTTTAAACGGAACGACTCCTCTATTAATTAGTGAAGAGTCAGACACGCAGACTCTTTGGGGGAGCCATGAATAATTCTTAATGTCAACCTCGCGTACGTATCAGTGAGGATTATAGATAGAACTTCAAAGAAGCTTTGAGAGCCTGTACATCCCTTAAATGTTTAAGTGAAACTACGTTTTCCTTTCATTTACAAAGCAGTAACATTTACTTGCTTTCTGAGTGTTTAAATGCAAATGGGTCATTCCATGTCAAATCGACCATGTGATTGCCCTTAGGGTAACTGATTTTGACCAAATTTGGCATAACTACTCCATTTGATAAGAAAATGAAAACCCCAAAGTTGTTTTGCAAAGAACGCAAACGTTTCCGAAATATTTCAGCGTTGCAAAATTCGATTTTTTCAAATGTTACCACACATTTTACGATATATTTCCGAGACTATTAAAGCTACATCCGTGCTTGAGGGCTTATTTTAAATACCTTGAATTGAAAAAATATAATAAGGGATTCTATTTGGAAATATAAATAATTTTATAAAATTTATAACAATTTTAAAGTTTAAAATTGATTTTTTACGATGTAAAAATGCCCTCGATGTTGCTCATTTTTAATATGTAGTAGAAACAATCCTCCTCCAGAAATTAAAAAGTTTTCCCAGGGATAATATTTCATTTAAGAAAGAAATATATTTTTGAGTGTAGGCGTGACGCCCGCCAGTCACCGCGGTGCCCGCCTACCGGCCTACGTTATGGTACTCTGGTGTCTTCAGATCAAAGTAACTTTCTCATTCATCCTCTTCTTACCAATTTTTAACCGTATACCTACTCTTTACCTGTGCATATTGCTATATCACCCGTGAATATTGCTCGTGCAGATGTACATTTTACATATTATGTTCTAAAATCTCTCGATCAAGAATTCCTCGCTGTTTCGTGGATGACATTCCTATTCTGATCTTTGGATGACATTAAAATGAAAGTTTAACCCCCTTAAATTTGTATCATATGTAATTTAATTTAACACCTCTTCACAAATTACCTTTTAATTATTATAAAACTCTTTTCCTTACAGGTGAGTGGAAATTCAATACTCTACACCTCTCTAGGCCATTTTTATAACCTACACGTGAGTAAACTTATTATATTTTATGCAAGGTAATTGAATTGATCTTTAGTTTCCGAATCTATATTGATGTACAAATGAATAATGAAATATATAATTTCAAGTTATAAATACACTTTTCTTCAACTGTTATAGAAGTTTGCGGAGCGGAAAAAATTGAACTTTGACATATTTTAATGACACTCAGCGAGTAAAGACGTTTACGCTCAATCCGTAATTTTTCGGTAGTTACTCGTTTCCCAAAAAATTTAAATAGACCTACTTTTAAAGTGGGTAACAAAATCCAGCGTCGTCCTTTTTTGGTCAAATCCGCGTCATAGTGTAAAAATTACCGACCGTTTCGTCTCCGCTGCTGGAGACTTCCTCAGGGTAATGACATCGCTTGGTTTGCGCGTTGATTTATATTCTCACGGAGGTAGGGGAGGGGATGAGGGTGGAAGTGGGGGTTCTCGATTTTTCTGGGGGGTTCTCGAAATAACTGGAAGCCAGGATGAGCTTACCATTTGTCCTTGGTCTCTATTGAAATTGCTTGTATGCTTCCTAATTTCGCGGGCCTCTCTTATTAACCTCGTCTATTGATGTTTTTTTCTTGCTATGATTTCTGCGTTAGTCACGTTGATTTCGTGACCTTGGGCGGCGTGTTCTGCGACCGCTGATTTTTCGAAGTGGCCCAGTCGAATGGCAGCCCCATGCTCTTTTATTCTTGTCCGTATCGTTCTACCCGTCTCTCCTACGTGCACCCTATCACACGATCGGCAGCTTAATTTGTATGCTCCTTCCGTCTCCAATGAATCTTTTTCTTTTACTCTGCGTAAGAAGTCCTTAATTTCGAGGTTTGAATATAGATGTTACATTATGCATCTGTAGGATTCTGACTATCTTATCGGTGGTCCCTTTGATGTAAGGCAGGTATTCGTTTTTCTTTTCAGAATTTTCTTCGTCCAATCGTCGAGGTGAAGAGTTTGGTTTTCACGAAATAGTTCTTTGTATTTCCCTCCTTTCGCATCCGTTATTTATGAGGATTTCCGTTATTTTATTCAATTAATCTTCCCTGTGGTATTCACCGCTCAAATTGATTTATCGGTGGATCATAGTAGCCATTACCCCTCTAAATTGTGATGGATGGTGATGCGAAGTGGTTAGAAGTTATCTGTTGGTGTTGGTTGGTTTCCTGTTTACCGAATGGCCCAGGGATCCGTCTTCTCTTCTCGTAACGAGGACATGTAGTAAGGGGAGCTTCCCCTCACCTTCTTCTTCCCTCGTGAATTGGATGTTATAATCTATTGCATTTTAACGAATTGCAGTTTTAACGAATTAACAAAACGCCTTGATAACAAAACTCACAAAACGCTCTATATTGGACTATTACTTATTTCAAACTTTCAATTGAATATGCAAGAAGGTTATTGCCAGTAAAATACCCCAGGCAAAAGGATATTCGCCTTACTTAAAACTTAAATGTAAAGCATCCTTCCTTATGATAGCAAGGTATGTGGTATAAAAGCGCCAGAGAAGGCTGGAAAATGTTGATTCTTATATAATCCAATTTTAATATTATCCTAAATTTTAATATTCAAAATAATCCAATCCAAGGCCCTATCTTGAAACGTAGCAATATGCTGAGGGCCATCTTTAAAGAAAAATAGACTGGGGGGAGTTACTAAGGCCTTGTATGAGATATACATATATTCAGCGGGTATTGAAGGATGTTAAATAGAAAACAACGTGAGTATAAAGAGATAAACAGAATATATTGTTGAGAGCAGAGCTTCGTCATAAACACTCATTCTTGGTCGATCGTAATTCTTATACAATTAATCTTATTAAAATATCAACTATTGCTGTATCTAAACGGGCTCTTCAAGTGTGAAACTAAAATTATAGCCACCGAAATAACCTGATCCTCATCATATTAATAATGAATTAACAAACGTGGAATCCATTAAATATCTTGGAGTAAGACTGACAAATGATCTTTCCTGGGGTAAACACATTCGTGAAATAATGGGTCAAGCAAATCGCACACTTGGTTTCATTAAAAGAGTATTGGGTAAATGTGACGATTATGTACGAGAAATCAGCTACTTTTCCCTTGTTAGACCTCATTTGGAATATGCTGCCAGTGGATGGGATCCCTATGAAATCGGTCTAAGTAATGAACTTGAACGTGTGCAGCGAAGATCGGCAAGATTTGTAAAGGGACGATACGATAATTATATTAGCGTAACCAGTCTATTAAATGGATTGAAATGGGAATGATTGTCAGATCGCAGGTTGAAATTTAGACTTAATCTCTTACACAAATTCCAAGGCAATATTTTCAGTGATGATGTTAAAAATATTTTACGAACCCCAACTTACTATGGCAGACTGGACCATAATCATAAAGTTAGAGAAATTGATTGCCGAACAGACCGATTCAAAATGTCCTTTTTCCCTCGCACAATTAGAGATACGAATAACGGTAAATATGTCAAATCGGAGAGTAGCAATGGATAACATTGGTAGCTGCATGTTTGTATGAGTACTTAAAGCTAACCCTACTAACAGAATGTTTTTGCATGTTTTCTTTGCAATTTCTATCTTTTTTAAATAGTATGTTCTGACTACTATATTAATACTATTCCTTTTTTATGCATGATATGTAGTGCATGTTTGGTGAGCAATCACCCCCTGCCACACACCCTTGTGGTGGCTTGCAGGGTATTATGTAGATGTAGATGTAGATATGTATTATTTGCACTCACAAAGTGACTTCGCGAGACTGATGTCCGCGATCCAAACGACGCAATTATTTTTGAGACTGAGGGAAATGCAGAAAAAATTTCACGGCTTTCTTCCTCAAAGGTTTGCAAAACAACGCAACTTTAGAAACCTCCATTTATAAATTGTTTGTTAACATAAACAACAGCCGTGACAAAATGAGGTAGGGCGCTGTAAAAGTCATTTATGATGCGGGTTTGAGTCCCAATAGTGAAAATTAATCCTTTCGAGTATTAATCGGAATCACTGTAAAATGCCCGGCATACTGCAGGAAAAATATTTTTTTTTATTTTCAAACTGCTGGATTTGCAATCAACTACCATGGAGATTATTTGTTTCCCCAAAATTCACATCTGACAGGGCTAATATGTTTAGATTTTGAAAATGCAAGGATACTTCCGTGAATGAGATGGGCTTCGATTCGTCGTGGGATGTTGGATTTCTATGATTGCGTTTTTTTCGTGAACCTGGACCTATGTGCATGAAAGCCGTGATTCCTTTTCTGCATTTTCCCAATATTTTCAGAAAATAGTTGCGTCATTTGAATCCCGAACATCAGTCTCGCGATGTCTCTTGTCAGTCAAGTATCACGATCATCCCTTAAAGTAGTCCCGCGCTTACACCTGCTTAAACCCTGCGGGCCATCATAATGGTATGTGGCAGAGGGTGAATTAGCGCCAGACATGCAATGTGTATCGTGCATAATTAAGCATTCGTGGTTATATTCAAGCCAAAACATAACGATTAATAAGCAGATTTAAATATCTAAGAAAGCGTGCACAAACTTGCTGTTAGGTTAACTTGAAGTTCTGATACCAAAATGCAACTACCTATGCTATTCATTGATACGATCATATATATATTATGTTTAGCAGAGTGTGCCAATTTAATTTTTAAAAGTACTCATTTCCCTTGTTGTACGAGGAAAGAAAGCCATTTTAAATCAGTTGGTGCGGCGAACAATTTCTCGAATTATTTTTTCTTCATCCAGTCTACAATTAAATTAAGTTGGAGTTCGCAAAATCATTTCAAAGTCATCAGTGAAAATATTGTTTTGGATTTCAGGGAAGAAATGAATTCTGTGTTCAACCAATAGTCTGATAAAAATTCTCATTTACGTTCTTTTGTTAGGCAGGTTACGCTAATATAATTGCCATACTGTCCCTGTAAAAACCTTGCCGATATTCGCTGAAAAGGCCCCAGTTCTTTATTGAAGGCTGCTTTGCAAAGATCCCATATACTGGCCGTGTATTCCATTTGAGGTCTAACAAGAAAAATATAGCCAATTTTTCGTACATGATCATATTTTCTCAATTCTAATTTGATGAATCCCAGTCTACGATTAGCTTGACCAGTGACTTCACGTATGTTGCAACCCAATGCGTAGAAAAGGGTCATCATCCCAGTGTAGGTGAACCCTGGTATCGGTTGGCATGTACCGCTTTTGCTCTGAGCTCCTTTTGAGCACAAGTCGACCCTTTCTTGTACCCTGGAAATCGCCGTCTCTCTTTCAGGACCACACCCCTTTCGTGCATTCAATCCGTAGTATATCGTACGGTGAACCCTTTGTAACCCTTTTATTTTATGCCCGAGCGTCGTAAGTGTGTGTGGGTGCATTTATATTCAACGCTGGGATCCTACAATCCATAATGCATGACCCATTTCATTCGGTGGAGTTGAAAGACCGTAGAAAGAAAAATTTAAGGAAAAAAATGTAATAATATATTTTCTGCATAAATACCTCTACCAAACTCTGTGCATTCGCCAAATCACTTTTTTGCATAAAACTATTGGGATCGCCGACTGAATGAGGAAGCGTGGATATACGTCGTGATTGCTCGTAACTTCAAGCCACCCTAATTCACTCGTCTTTCTCCAGCCCATTTTGTACCTACTCTATCTCAAGGATTTCATTTCATGATTTACATAGTCAAATTTGCAAATCGCTTTGAATTTTTCAGCATTTTCATATGGCGAACAGCGAAACTGTCTATACTTATTAAAAAAAACATTTTATGGATATGACATCTTATCAAATTACTCATAATAATTGATTAATTCCATTCTATCTATGTGCACTCTCTCATACTCTTGTGAATTTCATACTCTTAACCAATTACGGAGATTACGGAGATTTTTTTCAGTGCAACGCGGGTGCATGAAGGCAAAAAAGCCTTTGAGCCTCCCATCGCGAAAACATAGTCAGAGATAATTTTATCATTAATAAAAAAATATCAAGTCTCTTGCACGAATATGTCATTTTAAATTTTTGGTTGCGCGTTGACTACCTTTCATATCTCTCGATCAATGAGCCTATCACGATTAAATCCTGGGCAGTAAATTTTCCTTTAAATATAGCTTCAAGTATATTTACGCAACTAATCATATGTATTTAAGAGCATGAGAAAAACTTAAATGTATAATTCTTCCTCTTGCTAATATTAGTGTTTAATTAGTCCGAAATCCGGTCAAAAATATGCACGAAAAAGGTTAATTAATCTCCAATCTTTTTTTTCAATAAATTCGAGTTAATTGTATTGTTTCGGTTGACGATGCGGTTATATATTTAATTTAGCCGGTCATGGTAATTGCTTTTCGCTCGAGTTACTTGTGGCTTATCATGATTAGTTGAGTACATAATGATTCATTCTACCTTTCAACGCGCTTTCAGTAAATATGAATGTGGTTTTGGATAAAATTTCTAAAATTTCATTGACCAGTCTTCGAAATTTTTAAATATAGGAATATAAATATATCAGATAATTAATTAAAACAATTCAAGGACAACAAATAATGTTGGCTTGGTTCAATGTTGTGATATGAATTTCTCTCGTGTGCTCTACTAACCGTCATTTTGTTACACCTGTTATTATTATAGGCACTTCACAATTAAAATGCATGATAGAGGCATTAACTTGTGAACTAAACCTTATTTTCTGGATGCAGCTTCATGTATTATCTACTTTTTGCTATGGTGGCAGTATTATAATTTTTCTTCCTAATTAAAGGTTTCCGCTTCAATATACTGTGACAAATACACCAAAATATGGATTTACTTAATTTAAATAGGTTCAAGTGAAACAAATTTATATTTGTGGACTTGCGTTAAGAGATTGATTTTTATGAATTACTATTAATGGATTAATTTATACAATAAAAATATTTCCTTGTCATATTTCCCGTAAAAAAAATTGATGGATGAACTTACTCTCCATTTTCCACCAGCAAATGTATTCATTTTATGATTTTTCTTTAAATCTTCACCTCTTATCACTTGATTCACATGCATCATTCAAAACCTATCTTTGCAGCTATTCTAATCTACTTCTGACTCGGCAACTTCCTTAGCATAATCAACACGCCTCAAGATTTTCCTTATGAATATTTATCCTCTCCTTTCCGGAATTTTCGTAAGAAAAACTAGTTTTCTCCTCCTTATGGCCTATTCGTAGGTTAATCGATTTATAAAATTATGTTTCATATGCGTCAATGAATGTGTCACTTTGTGTAACACCTAAAATATATATATATATACATTTATAGTGTTTTTTTTCTTCATTTTGCAGTCTCTGTTTATTGCATTCCAATATTGTTGTAATATAATAAGGGATTTAATATTTTTATCTTTCGTTTATATTAATGTGCTGTCATCCTTTTATGGAATTAATTTCATGACTCTGGATATGTATTAATTATGTACAATCATTTGGGTTCCCAAGGGACGAAATCGTCGCGGAATAATAAAATTCTATTCTATTTACTTTTTCACCATTCTACTGTAGCACCACATTTCCAATCCTTTCTTGTTCTGGCTTTTCCGCGTATATTACCGTCCATAGTCTCGGACCTGATATAAGAATGCCCCAGCTATGATTTCTCATAAAATGCTTTCCTTGCTTGAAAACTAGTGTTTGCACCTTTGCGTTTAAATTCTAATGAGTTTTTTTTGGTACGTTAGTACGATCTTTCAACGCATTTATACATGTATCCAAGGTTGATGATTACGTACTCGGCATCTTCATGTGGGTACGTAACCTCAAAAGTAGCTTGTGAAGTAATGTCAATAAATAGTACGGTATCAGTTGTGGGAACCGAGGTGAAAACATTGAATAATGAAAAGATGGCTTGAATTGTTAAGTATGCAAACCTGTTTTGAAATGCCTACCACACTTTTTAGAATTATCACCCATTGGATCATTCAGTCGACATAAGGACTCATATGACTTTCCTTCTGATCATTTAGTTACAATATTCTGCGCTCATTTTTAGGAAAGGGGTGAAAGTTGTGATTGGAAACAAACATACAGTTATAAAAATGACACGTATAATTACAATGTGCCAATTAATAGAAGTCTGAGGTCCAGCATTTGAATCTCAAGATTGCCACACCGACCCCTTTGTACAGTGCATGGAGATTTCTATTCTCTTCGTACTTAGAATTGAAGAAGAATCCAACTTTGTTTCACATTTTTTTGATTGTACGAAAAAACTTACTTACCTATTCTTATTAAAGTCGATTGCGGAAATATTCTGGGTGGAAAATTTCTTGGGGAATATTAATTTTTCCTTTTAATTTTAATTTCTTTTTTACATCCTTGCTAAGTTAAGTTTCAACGAGTTACTTGATATTGTCAATCATCTCTCCATAAATATTTGCTGAAAGTAATTTGAATGTGTGATAATCACGGATATTATCTAGTGTGTCTCTCGTTTTTCCTTCGCTTGAAATACTAACAGCTGAAGAATGAAAGGCAGCTATAGCCTTGCGTACTGCCATTTGTAAGTAAGTTTGGTGTTTTGCATGTTAGGATACATGCTTTTAAATCATTTCACTGATTTTATACGTAGTGAATCTGATTTCACGTTCTTTACTTAAAGGTTCTTCCTGCAGTAGTCACGAAACGCAGGCGGGTCTATGAAATCACTCCATTAACGATAGATGGAAGTTTTTCGAAAGTCGATTGA
Source organism: Platycnemis pennipes (assembly GCA_933228895.1). Classification (NCBI taxonomy): domain Eukaryota; kingdom Metazoa; phylum Arthropoda; class Insecta; order Odonata; family Platycnemididae; genus Platycnemis; species Platycnemis pennipes. The sequence continues at coordinate 111,542,341 of OW121855.1, read as the reverse complement.
AATATATTGGTTTGTATATAGTAGAGTAATAAACATTTAAATTAAACATGTGATATCCTCAATTTGTAATTTTGACGATATAATTGCTCCTAACAATAATACCTACACATCAACTAGCTATGGAAAATTTTCATTTTAAGATTCATGGAGCACCAAAAATAGGAAGGAAATGCATCTTTTTGAAGCGATTACTTGAGCAATGGATTCCCATCCTGAGGGCCCAGTTTCGAGTCCCGACTGTGGCAGATGTTTTAATTCATAGGATTACCGGTCCGCACTAAACTACTATGTGTAGAGGACAGTACTCTGTCCGTCGAATAGGACGTTAAACATTGACCCCTCGGTAATTTTTGCCAAGAGAGAGCTCACGAAAACTTCTGTTTTTTTTCACCCTTCAGCCATTCTTCGAAAAAAATCAACTTTTCTCTAATTACCCTCCTATCATAAATTGTGAAAATACCTAAGCTGTCAGGCACCTCCCCCCCGAACAACTAGTAGAGAAATGGAATAAGTTTAAATGGCAGTGGAAGCTGATTGAGGTTGAAAACACGCACGGTTAAAAACCAATAAAACTATCAGTGAATCGTAAAACATTACATAATTTTATAGGTTCTGATTTTCTGCTCACAGTTCTATTGCTCATGGTACAGCTACGTGCAGTTGATGTTATGCTGCAGTGCATCGTTAATTACCTTGGATGTCGCAACGTAGGAATTCAAAATCCCTGAAAAACCTCACATTTATTTAATTACCCACTGATCATAGTTGGTGCAGATACCTAAGCTGTCTGTCACCTCCCCAGAACAGCTAACAGGGAAATAGATAAACTTTCAGGTAGTTTAACCTCACTGAGTTTAGAAATACGCACGATTTAAAACCGATAAACTTGCAGTTTGTCGTAAAACATAAAATAAATTTGTAATTTGTTATTCTCTTTGTCATGGTTTTGTTGCACATGGTACAGCTAAAAGTTATTTTTGATTGAAAATGAAGACAAAGTGAAAAGGTGGAGAGAATATCTGGAAGAGTTATGCAACGGAAACTATCTCACTACGAGCGTCATCGAAGAGGAAAGCGTAGTCGAAGAGGATGATATGAGAGCATCAATATTAGGATCGGAATTTGACGTAGCAGTAAGGGACCTTCGAATGAATAAGGCATCTGGAAATGATTACATTCCTGCAGAACTGATTAAAAATACAGGAGAAAAGACATTAAATCATCCTTACAAAACCATCTGCGATATGTACTCAACAGGTGAAATACCCAGGGACTTCGAGAAAAACATCATTATTCCTATTCCCAAAAAGAAGAAAGTGGAGAAATGTGAAACTTTTAGGACTGTAAGCATTACAACACATGCATCTAAGATATTGACAAGGATCATCTACAGAAGAATAGAACGACAGGCTGAGGAGTTTGATGATGATGATAAAAATTATCCACAGTTTGTAAAAAACCAAGTTGCTGTGATTAAATCTTGACCCAGCTGTGAGGAAGCAAGAATAAAGAAAGCAGTGAGACAAGGCTCTGCCCTGTCTTCCGTAATTTTCAATGTTTACATCGAGAGAGCGATCCACAAAATCTATGAGAAGTCTTCTGGAGTGCACATCCACGGAGAAAAAATTAGCATGCTGATGACATAGCACTCGTAGCAGAGACAGAGAAGGATATGAATAAGACTCTAATAACCATCATCTGAAGATCAAAAATAATAAAACTAAGATGGTAAGCAGAAGCGAAGACGCCAAAACCAACAACAAGGGAAGCAAAAACTGGAAGAGGTGAAAGAGTTCTGCTACCTAGGAAGCCGAGTACCAGCAATGGACGAAGCAGGAAAGAAATAGTCAATAGAATAGCTCCGGCAAAGAGGGCAATCTATCAAAAGAAGAATCTACTTACTGCTGGAAATACAAGTTTGGAAGTAAGGAAACAATTCATCAAAGCGTATATCTGGAGCGTGTTTCTTTACGGCAGTGAGGCATGGACGATGACAGAAGTGAAGAAGAAAAGGGTGGAAGCATTCGAAATGTGGTGCTACAGAAGAATGAGAAAAGAAGAAGAGAAAATGGACCAACCGAGTGACAAACGAAGAAGAGTGGGAGGAAAAAAGAGAAGCCTGCTGTAAACTATAAGGAGAAGACGGGATAACTAAATCGGCCATATCTTAAGACACGATGGCTTGATGAAGACAATCGTCGAGGGATAAGTGGATGGGAAGAATGGAAAAGAAAGGCCTCGTGCGAGATATATGGAGCAAGTGATGAAGGACGTGAAGGAGAGAAAATACGTAAATATGAAGAGATTAGCCGAAAGAAGTACTAAGTGGAGAGCTGCGTCAAACCAATCTGAGGATTGATGACTAATGATGATTACTGCTAAAATCAGTTAATGTTATGCTGCAGTGGAACTTGGAAGTCGCAACACCTTGATGTTCGTGAACTAAGAAAGTTCTCTGTTTCAGCCGTATAAATAGCAGCGAAAACCGTTGACATCACCCTGATGCCTGAATTAAAAGATGTAGTAGTTCTTTTTTAAAATAAGTGGACTATATTCGTTAAACATAGATTAAATAACAACTTATTATAGTAACCAACATAACAAGTATTGTTGCAAGAGGGTTATTTTGTAATCTCACTTTAGTGAGAATTCGTCATAAAATGTCACTTTTTCGTAGTTTAACTCCACCACCCAGGCGGCTTGACCATCTTCGGATCTCAAGCGGTGAAGCGGTCATGTACGATTCATCCGCTCTGATCCGTATCTTTCGACTCTTGATCTATTTCATCATCTCCGCCTGTTATTAGTTACCATATCATCTTCATAAAGAACGTGAAATGGAGCCATCATCGTTTCCACTTGAAGCTTGAGTTGGAAAAAAAGCAAGAGCGAGAAAGATACAAACGATTTTAAATTGTATTTTTGGAATTTGAACAACGTGAAGAACTTCAGCACACCGAGATTGGCAACAGATAGCGCTACCGACAGAAGCTTCGACAATTCGTGAGCCGATCATTAAGAGAGTGAAACGGATCTCCCGCCTTCCCGCAAAGATTCATTAAAAAGGTGAGATTACAAGATAACCCCCCAGGTTGGTAGGCAGATGAATGTGTAAAGTTTCTTAAACAGAACACATACGAAATTCGTAATGATTAATAACAACTGAAGAGTGCAATTAAACCGGCGTAAACACTCTCCAAGGAGTGTCGAAGACATAAACGCCTCGAACGTAGTAGAAAGTAAAGCGGGAAAGTCCCTCAAGAGTGGTATTCCAAAAAAAAAGAATAAACACTTCGAAAGTGCAGTTCCGGCAGAGCATTCAATTGTTCTGTCCCTATTTCCCTCACGAAGGAGAGGAAGAAGATCAAAGGCACCCGTGGTCGATCGTAGGGCGACCGGGCGTTATTTCGAGCGGCAGTAATAACAAGCGCCTATTTCTGTCTCTCAGCTTCTCAGATTCATCTTTCCGCCATCCACCTCTTTCGTTTTCAATGCGGTCTCGATTCAAAAAGAGCAAAGCGGGAAACGGCCATTTCGTCAAGCACGCGGTAAGAAAATTCATGGTTCTCCAGCACACTCTCAGCGGGCCCAACCGCTTTGTCTAATCGCTGCAGTTAAGCGTACCTAGTGCTGAGTGCCCTAGGATGGTACTACAAAAGTGGCTATGGATCACGAAAGCATTTCCAATGTGCGCTTCAGGGAAATGATGAGCACATATTTCTGTAATTCACGATAGTAACTCATCAATAACTAGATTGTAACTACAATAAATTTGCTTCTCAATTCGTCTTTTGTTTACATCTACATATTACCCTACAAGCTACCTAATGGCAGAGGAGATCCATTACTAGACATACATTCTAAATCAAATGTGAATTATATTCACTCTAACTATCATTCCGATCTGAAAACATACAAGTCCTTTAGTTCTTTACTTACCTGCTGCAATGTAAAACGCACAGTCTAAACGTTAAAAAGTGCAATGCTACTGTTGTACGGAAACATGTTAGTGCATGAATATGCTTTCACGACACGTAGAACTATACTGTTGACTTCTACAAAGTATATGTAATAATCATTGATTTTTCTGGCATCTCCACAAATAAATCAATTAATATAGGGTCCCAGGCAAATGCAATGAGAGAGAATGAGAAAGATGCTATTAAGCACTAGCTTTGTCAGGCCTCATTTAGAATATGCCGCTAGTATATGGGATCAAGGAATTAAATTGTGTGCCAAAAAGATAAGCTGGATTTATTAAAGGTGGTTATGATAATTTTATTTAGTGTAACCAGTTGAACAGTCAAACTAGGATTACGATCAGAGCGTAGGTTTAAATTTATGCTAAACCTTTTAAGTCAGTTCGAAGCCTATTTTTTTACAGATAGCGAAGGATATATTAAGATTCTCTGCAAATGATGCTAAATTTGATAAGATGAACAAGAATAGAGAGATAGGTTGTCGTTCCGATTGATTTAAAATGTCATTTTTCCCGCTTGCCATAAGAGAAAACTATACGCAGCATGGCAACGGGATAGGTTGGTAAAAATGTGTTGGAGTAGTCTGTTATGCATGAAGTATGTATTACCATTACTGACATATGCCTGCAACAAAAATGCAAATAAGTATATTCAGAGAAAATCTTACTAACCATCGTTTTAATTTTTGATTTATGAGTGAATGGTGTGCGTAGATGATTAATTTTTTCCCTAAAATTCATTTTTCGTTTCCGAATCCAACGATTTCTTGTACAAAATTGCAATTTCGGTTCCGAGTATACGCCTCCATTGGTGCATGTAGGAGATCAGGACTGAAAATGGCCAAGATCTTGTCGCAAACTCTGATACCAAATTTATTACATCCTATGTTCTCTGCATATCGGGTTCCTCGTCCGCGTATGTTGACTGGGGGTGACAAGAGTTTCGCTAACCGTCCTGCTAGCGTCTTCCCTAGCTGACGCTAGCAGGACGGCTAGCGAAACTGTTGTCATCCCCAGTCAACATACGCGGACGCAGAACCCGATATGCAGAGAACATCTGAACGACGCCGCGGAAACCTTCGCACCAATTTTATTACATCCTACTTCTGTAATATTATGAATGTCCTATGAAAGCTGAGAGCCAAACATTATCTAGCTTTAAGAGGAGTATATTTGTCCAGGGTTTGCGTAGAGACAGGAAAATTGCTGGATGGACTGGAATTCGAAAGGAATTTCTGGCGGAAACGAAGTCTGAGGGGGAAGGAGGTTAGAGGATGAGAACTGAGCAGACACCCTTCCCTCCGTACCCCCTTTCCTTCCTCCTTTCTTCCCCAGCCCCTCACCTCCCTTCTCCACAACCCTTTCTCTTTCTGGCACGCGCGTTGCCCATTGCCGGCCCACATCACGTCACAATGCGTCAAATTGCCCTCGCATGGAACCGAAACCATGCTAACGGACGGTTAAAACTCTATGAGACTTTCCTGTTGCTCATTTTATTCTCAACGAAACTATGATAAGTTTGGCGGGGGTGGTTGTGTCCTCTGTATTTTTCATGACCGGATAAAAGAAGCCACGACCAATTTCTAGATAGGAAAAAAAACTTCGAGGATGTAAAGAGTTTTGTTGCCTGGTAAGCCGAAGAACCAGTGATTGGCGAAGTGAAAGAGAAATTGCCCATAGAATTGAATTCCATAGAATGGTGAAAAGGTCATTTATTCCAAAATAAGAATTTAACTAACAGCTGAAAATACCACGTGGAAGTGAAGAAACATTCCACTAAAACATACGTCTGGAGCATGCTTCTTTATGACAGCGAAGCATGGACGATAACAGCAGTAGAGGAGACAAGGATTTAAGCATTTGAAAAGTGGTGCTACAGGAAAATGATGAAAATAAAATGGTTCGACCGAGCGACAAACGAAGAACTCTTAGGACAGAGGTGTCGGAACTATTTTCGCTTGGAGGGGCCAACCTTGAAAAGGGCCCGGCTCTTAAGAAAAGGGCCCGGCTCCTATGACAAGGGCCCGCAATTTTTTTTACGGTAGAGGAGGGGGTAAAAACCCTTCCCCCTTGCCCCCCCACATGCAACGCCGCTGTCTTAGGAAAAGTGAGAGCAAAGATATGTCTTCTGGAAACCCTTAGAGGAAGACGAGATAATTTATATTAGGCCATATCTTAAGACACGATGGCCTAATGAAAACAATCGTCGAGAGAAAAGTGAACGGGAAGATTGGAAAAGACAGGTCTCGTATGAGATATATGGAACAGGATGTGAAGGATGTAAAGGAGAAGAATTATGTCAATATGAAGAGGTTGGCCGATAGTAGAATCGAGTGGAGGGCTGCTTCAAGATGTCAAAAGTAGCAATATTGTACTTCTCAGTTCATCAAGGGCCAAAAATCCTAGGATTGGTTTGACGCAGCCATCCACTCGATTCTTCTATCGGCCAGCCTCTTCATATTAACGTAGTTCCTCTCTTTCACGTCCTTTACGACTAGGCGACAGGCTATCTTGTCTTAAGATGTGGCTGATTAAGTTGTCCCGTCTTTTTTTTAAGGTTTTCAGCAGACTTCTTTTTCTTCCAAATCTTCTTAGGACTTCTTCATTTGTCACTCAGTTGATCCATTTTATCTTCATCATTCTTCGATAGCACCATATTTCGAATGCTTCCACCCTATTCTTCTCCGCTGCTGTCATCGTCCATGCCTCACTGCCGTAAAGGAACATGCTCCAGATATACGTTTTGATGAATTGTTTCCTTACTTCCAAACTTGTATTTCCAGCTGTTAGTAGATTCTTCTTTTGATAGATTGCCCTCTTTGCCTGGGCTATTCTACTCACTATTTCTTTCACCTCCCAGTTGCTCGTACTTATTGCAATTATAGTGATAAATCATCTCCCCTGCCTCCTTGACAAACACCCTCGAGGTGATCTGCCATGGTAACACGTTTAGATGTAGATGTAATGTTATTGCATGTCCTTCAGCATCAAATTTTGAGGTCGTCCATGTTTGCGTGCGTGCTTTGGCACGTTTTTTGATCGCGAAACGAATGCGGCCGTCGAAGAAGAACTCCCTCCCCTCTTCCGGAGGCTCCACGGTTCCTACGAGTTTGCTGACACCGAAGTTTCACTCGGCTGGCGGCGTATATAAATAGATGGCGCGTGTGTCGTGAAGCACACGCGATGGTGGCGCCGCTCTACGAGCGATATCCGCGAGGAGAAGATGCCCCCACCCCCCATAAACACCAGAGAAGAGAAATATTTACGGCTCCGTAGGGCGCTGAGTAAACGTGGAAACAGCGCACGCAATGAGTTATTACTGCTGCTGAAAACAGCGGAATTTCCTGGAGAAAATTCAATTGTTTTCTCTGAAAAAAAATCGAACAGGATGTGTCTACGTGTAGTAAAAATTTAAAATTGAAGGTCGTCGTGTTTAAAAAAAAATATATATATAAGCAATACGTATTAGTTAATTGAATGTTTAATTGTCCCTGATGATGACACGTGAGTGTTGAAACCGGTTGGTTAATAAAAAACGTGTGGAAAATTACAAAGTTCATTCTTATTTTCAATCATGGAAAAATTCCACAATGTGACGGCCGAAGTTGTTTCATCGGTTTAATTGTCCATTACAAAGGGGATAGGTTCGATTCCCGGTAGAGTTTACATGAAAAACCCATGTGTGGTTGATTTGTGAAGAGGATTCTCATTTTAGTGCTCCATCAGTTTTTGCATCCATGGAGTTTATTGCAGGCCACATTGCGGGTGTGTGGCAGGGGGTGAATTATCATAAAATATACACTACATATGTACAATTAATGGGTAATAAATGCGTGAAGCTAAATTATTGAACTGAATACACGCAGGTACATAATAATTATTAAAGTGCTTTTTATTTTTTAAAATATTTTTCCATTGAGCATAAAAACATTTTAATTAGAGTTAATATTAGTTTGTAGCACTAAATATGTAACTCAAAGAACTACTGACCTTTCAAACTGTATTTAATCTATCTATCCGGTTACAATGTTGCCATTTACTACCATGTATGTACTTTTTCTGGCATTACCATATGTACTGTACCATATATGTGCACCTGGCAATGATTACTGCTGCCTCATGGGTACCTTGTGTAAAGAGTAGACTGCTGCCAACGCCAGGTTTCCCTTGATCCATCTCCTGGCATATAATCCCATCTTCACCAATAGGATTGCTCTTCCAGGCAGTGGCGGATCCAGGGGGGGGGGGGGGGCACAGGGGGCAATTGCCCCCCCTGAGAAAAGAAAACAAAGAGGTAGTCAATCCAGTATGTACTGAACGTCTTCGTCAAGTTACCGAAAATCGTGAAAGGCTGAGGCCTATTTTTAAAACCATTATCTTGCTTGGACGTCAGAACACCTATAAGGGGTCATAGGGATGACGGCCCCATTAATCCTGTGACCTCAGATGTAAACCAAGGTAATTTCAAAGCCCTGTTGCAGGGCAGATTCAGTCCAGTTCAGGGTAGATGCAGGTGACAAAATACTTGAGGAACACCTAAAAAGTGCATCTTCCCGTGCTACCTATATTAGTAAAGCTACACAAAATTTATTGATAGAATGTTGTGGGGAAGCAATAAGGGAAGAATCCTAAAACGAATTCATGAAGCTAAATATTGGTCAATATTGTTCGACGAAACACCTGATTTGTCTCGCAAGGAACAAATTGCCTTAATTGTAAGGTATCTGTACAAAGAAACTATAAGGGAAGATTTCATGACATTCATTGATGCATACAAGTCTGCTGCATATATGACTGAAGTGCAATGGACAGAAAAGACGGAAACAAAACTTACTGGGAAGACTATTGGTAAAATAGTGAATTTTAGAAAATATGAAAGAACTGGGTTTAGAATTGAGTCTCTGGGTAGGAATCGGTACAGATGGAACATCTGTTTTAACTTCGGAAGAAGTCGGTAGTATCACAGAGATCCAAAGAGAGGCGGTCAATACAAAATGGCTACCATGCTACAACCATGCATTGAATAATTCTCTTTCGAAGTCTACCAAAATCCAAACCATCAAAAATACTGTTGGAATAATAAAGGAAGTTATTTCGTTTTTCAACCAGTCCTCCAAAAGAAATGCCATTATGAATTCATTCTTAGGATGTCAGCTTGTTAGTCTTTGTGAGATTCGATGGGTGGAAAGGCACGATGCTGTAATTTTATTTTACTTTGCCTTACCGGAAATAGTAGACGCCTTCACAGAAATAAATGAATGGAAGGAGTCTGAATCGGACAAAAAGGCTGCACTATACATTAACTCAGTGACTAACACAGATTTCATTTTTTCATGTGCTTTATTGACATTTTGAATAGAACGCTTCCTCTGAGTAAGTTACTGCAAATGCCAGCCGTAGACCTAAACAAGGCTTCTAATGCTGTACAAGATACTCTGACATCTTTGAAGGACAGTAGAAAGAACTGCGATGAGTCCTTTACAGAGATATGTTGTGAGGCCAAAACCACTGTCGAAAAGCTGAGAGTGCAGCTAGTAATACCAAGAATCGTGAAGAAGCAACGTCACTGAGAAAGCCATGACACTGACACAATTGTAGACTACTACAGAAGAATCATGTACAATCCACTTCTGGACAATGTCATTGTTGATATTCAGACACGGTTTTTCCAAGACACCTTAATGTGTTTTGATCTAAATATATTGTTGCCTGTATGCATTCTGAACTCCAACACCACTGCTGCAAATTATAAAGTAAATGTCAAAAATAGGCCTCAGAAAGTTGTTGGGAACTTGACATCTTCTACATTTTCATTCTGAAGCTGTAATCAATGGGGAAATAAATATTTGGACAACAAAGTGGTTGAGAGAGAAAGAGGAAGGAAAGAAAGTTCCAGTTACTGTAAGTGGTTCAAGAGCTGTGATGAAGATATATTTCCCACCGTAAGAATTTTATTGAAAATTCTTATTGCACAGCCAATCAGTGTTGCAAGTGCGGAAAGGTCATTCAGCAGCCTTAATCTTGTTAAATCATGGCTACGAACCCGAGTGGTTGAGGAAAGATTGAATGGCTTATGTCTTTTATTTATCCACAAAGATATTGATATAAATGTTGACAAGGTGCTTCAACGTTACGATAAAGGAGGAAAAAGAAGATTACAGTTACAAGTAGGTAATTATTTAGAATGCATGTAGTTTGTAAAAGAGCTGTAATTACATTTCTGAATACTAATTATTTTGTCCTTTTACTTTCTTAGACTTTCTTGAATTTGGGCATAATTATAAATTATCGTTGTAGGATAGGTTTATTACCTATATCAGAACCCTTGTCCTAAGTTCTTATTAACTACAAAGTATTCTCATAATCATGTTATTACGCTTTGTAGTGAATATCACAAAGCATTAAGGTAAGCTTTCCAAAATTCAAACTACTTTACTGTGGATGACAATACCTTTTTAAGTAGTTCAGAATAGCGTAAAACAGTGTAGTAGTTTGGTCATATTAAACACAAGTAGGAGTAAGATTTTCAGGAAAGAAATCAGAATGTCTCTGAACGAAGTTAAACCAAAGTTTTTTGCTGCCTAAGTCATAAGGAAATAGTGAAATAGTATAAAAATTTAAAATGTGAATATATGCTGAAAACCAGAAAAACTTGCATGCAAATTCACCATTGTTTTCATATTTTTAAAAATTTCTGGGTGAAAGTCCCCCCTCTCCCCAATTAGGTGATATTCCATACCACCAATACATCATATAGCATATTTACTACATGCATAAAGTCATAAAAGAAGAACTATAACGGGCTAAAATGTCGCACTAAGGTGGAATATGATTTCGGTCACACGCACCTTGAACAGTTTTTGAGGAAAACATAATATAAATAGAGAAGTTATTAGACTTCAAAGTGACGCATGGTGCCTTAGCGCTAAAAAAAATGGGCCCTTTTTTACGCTCACGTAAGAAACAGGTCGAAAATTTGTTTTTAAAAATTATTCCAACAATGTAGTCAGTCAACAAGAAAATTATCTAAATTACTATGTGAATAACGTGAAACTCAGATGAAAGGTTTCGGAGTTATAAAGGTTCAAACTCAAGTCTACAAGATTTTGGCGCGGATAGTATTACGTCATCCGCTTGGACCAATCACAATTGAGACCACGAAGCTCCAACACCGTATCATAATGGAGGACTCCCAGCTGGCTCTGCCAATGAAAGTTGTGGCGACCTTCCGCCCTCCCTTCACACCCTTTCTCTAATATCAGTGAAGGACGGGAGGTGGATGATGTAGATATCCTTAACGCAGCTCGTTAGGAGGGCTTCACCTTTTGCTTATTTATTTTAATTTTTGATTTATGAGTGAATGGCTCTGGTTAGATGACTGATTTATTCACAAAAAATAATTTTTTTGTTTCCATCTAACGACATTGTGCACAAAATATTGATTACAGTTTCAAGTAAACTCCCCCATTTCATGATTAGCCATCAGTGTCGGTATAATTGGCACCAAAACTGGCATATTTCTTTTACATATTAGATATCAGTTGCTAGATATTTCGGCATTCACTCATTCCGTATTCTTAAACACTAGCATCACTATCAGTAGGATTTCTCAGGTTTTTCACACCCCCCTTCTTGTGTGGGTGTTTTCCTGCACTGGGTCTTTGCGTAAAGGATATAAGCATAAAAATCCTCACGTTTTTCCAACATTGTAAATTCTTTCACACACCATTTGATATGTGATATTGATACATTGTGTGTATATATTTTTTTGTGTTAATGTATCATTCTTTAATTCCTATAATTATATTCTTCACTGATTTTTTTAACCTCACATTGTAATTGTTTTCGGTATTGACCACTATATGATTTATATATTTATTTTGACGAGGGGTGCGGTGACAGAAGGGACAGTTTTGTCTTAATCTTGCCCCAATAAAGACCATTTATTATTATTATTCCGTTGGCGGTTTTTAGGGAAAGGGAAATTACAAACGCTCTGATAATTGCGAAAAGATGCGACAAATGAGATAGGTAGTAAGACACGACACCGTATTCGGAAATCAAGAAGCTGGAAAATTACCTTTCTTGAAATTTTGAAAACATACATTTTTCCTGAGAAAAAGTGATAAAGGTGTTATTTGACCACTAGAATAGGTGAATATTATAGCATATTACAAGCATGTGTATCAAATAGAAGCACAGAGTACAACTATGCTGTTTAAGATAACTAACACTATGTACTTTTACGCTAAGTTCGCTAATGATTTATTCGGGGGATCGTGGAAGCTTTATTTTATTAACTCATTTAGAGCTTCACTAATTTTTTATCTGCATAAAATTGACGGTGACCATTAGTATGATGTTTTCCTGGAGCTTAAAACCCTGACGATATACATATGTGTATCAAGTTTTTAACGCATCAACAAATCTTACAAAAAAGGGTTGGCTTTAAGCGTTTGGTGACTAAAATAAAAAGCTCATGACAGTTATAAGTTCGCACCACAATATACGGAGTGGAGATAACATGTTCAGTGTGCTGATGAAAGAGCTGTGGCGTTATGTTGGGTCAATATTTTGAAACGTGAGGTTTGGCAGCTTAGCGCTGGGAGATCTGTCAACAAGCATGGTAAAGCCCAATGTTTTGATGTGATGACTTGGACTAGGTGCTGATGATAATGTTTTCAACGGCGACGATGCGAGAACGCTTTTAGCCGACTGAATTCTTCTTCTCTTTTTAGTCTTCACGTCGACTGTCATTATTTATTTAAATAAAAAAAACGCACGTCTTTTTCCCGATTTCAATCCTTACGTATTTTACAAATTACCTATATTTTATCGCTTTATGAGCTAATATTCTCTACCACATGCCATTATATCGACTTGCAGGATAGCACGTAAATGTTAGACACGAGCCTGTCTGGACTCTATTATGAGGATCACGAATAAAAAAATCATCCAAAAGAGACACTACCTACGATTGTGCAAGGCTGTGTAGCTCCTGATATTCCTGTCTTTTTCCACACTCTTTCAATTGCTAAGTTTAATTTCGTTTGTGGTCAATCGTTCCCGGAAGAGAAGTTAAAATATTCTGGACGAGGGATATGGCTAACAATAAAGCGAGATTGGAGATGCTTGGGAAGGACTAGACCCCAACTACTAATATATCGCGTTCCATATCGACCTCTTAGGGAGACCATATTTATTAATTAAAACACAAATAGAAATGAAACATAATGAAAATTTCATCGCAGCGACTTCAATTTAACTTTTTAAGACTATTAATGCATTTTATTCCCCAGGGGGTTTGTGTTTGAAACCGTCGAGATTATCTCGAATAGATAACCAAGGAGTTAACCAAAGTGGTATAAACATGAATGGTTCGCTAATATGGTAGGGTAAAACCGCTGATCAAAACCACATTCTTTATTTACACTTGCATTTTGTCACATCTCAGGGCTCTATAGTCGAAACAGTATGAAAAACTCAACTGAAAACAATTAATGATTTTGTAACGAGCTATTTGGTCACACTGATTAATATGCAATCGATTCGTGTTTATACCACGTACCTTCTTGGTTACCTATTAGAGACTATTCCGACCTATTCAAACACAGCACCCCTGGATGCTGATTTTATCATTAAATATAGTTCAAATTCGTCCTATTTGAAGTACATTCTTTGCGTTTGTTTTCATGTTTTGGCAATATCAACATTTTATTTGACGAAATGTATGTAAACGTATTCCAGTAATCACCTTTCGACTCTAATTTTTACCGAATTCAAAAGCAACTTCATCCCATACGAGTATCATGAGAAGGAGGCCCTATTTCCGTGACGAAAATCTAGACCGCATTAGTTTCTCAAATCAGCCACGATAGCACCTCCAGCACATTATACCCTTAGCTCCCACACAGTAGAGAATTTTCACGCATAAACTTATTATTAAACTTATTTCTTATTCTGAAGCTTATTCTGAAGCAATCAATAATGTCTGGACTTCACAGGCCGTGAAATTCAGGTCAGTACCCGTAACCGCCTGAGACCTGGAGATCGCTGTCGCAAATCCTACATTGATCATCAGTGTTGTATTTGTCTTACGCTCATGTTAAATTAAATTCTGAAATTAACTCTAGCAGTTGGAGCACGTTAAATCATAGTTCTTCTACGACTGACATCTTGCATCGTGCCAAGTGGTTCAGCGTAGCTGTAAGCAAGGTGAAGTAAGAATACCAAACCAAGATTGTGGAGAATGGTTCCACATATGCGAGGAATATTTGTAAAGGGAACCATACATCAATGGCAGATTGTAAATCCTTTTCAAGAAGAGAAGGTTTATGTAATACCATCCTTTTATTTAATCCTTATATTTTATTATAAAGAAGAAAAGAATTCGTTTGTGTTGCCACTTAGAATGATTAAGAAAGTTTAGTGTAAGAAAAATTCAACTTTGTGTTTTTCACACATTTATTGAGAAACCCAGGTGAGGGTGTTCCCTTGACAATGACACGGGAGTGTCAAAACTGGTAGGCTTTCTCAATAAATGTTTTAAAAATACAAAGTTATATTTTTCTTACACTATGTCAATTTTTCATAAAGTATCGCCTTATTCTAATCAATTTATAAGTAAGTTCAGTTATTATTTTTTTGTAGCTGTGACCTACTTAATTGGTATTTTCAGCAATAATTATTTTGAGTGTTATTATTTTTGTGGCTTTGACCAGTTTATTCCTTATTTTTGTAGTTATATTTTTAGATCTTTTAACCTGAAATATATATGTGTTGGGTGAAGAGTAAACGCTATTAGTAAATTAATGTTAACAGGGATCAGTGAAGACATTGCAAAGTAACTTATTCCTATTTCCAACCAGAAGATAAAAATATGAACTCCAACGCAAGTATATTTAATAATATTTATTGAAGGTATCAAAAGAAATATATTATCTTAGACGTTTCAGCCAGCCAACTTATGGAGTATTGTATTTGAAGTTTTCAAAGGGAAGTTGATGTGGAAAAGGTGCTCGAAGCCGCCTTCCAGAGTCCGGTTGTGACAAACGGTGTAAACACAATCATGTTTGCTCGTCTCATGTTCGCTCGTCTGCGATGCAGTCAGGCAGCGATGGGTTTTACTCCACCGCAAAGTAGATAAGCTCCCATTCCTCAAGTGGATCGAACGGTATCGATTACACTCGGCTCGCAATTCGTGTCTATGCGTTGCGAGGAAAGCTTTTCAGACGATTGTTTTATCAGCATACCTGCAGCTGCATGTAGCCCCCATCCTTAAGGTCCGCAGACGCGTAACACGAGGTCAAAACCAGAGGCTAAAGTTCACGTTATATGTAGGCAGAAATAAATGAGTTGTCAACATTTGAGATGATCATCATATATCACATGTCTGTTGCAATCATTCTATTTTCTCAACTAAAGCTGGTGAATAGTGAATTTACCAACATCTGACAGTGGTTATTGAATAGTCATATTTACCAACAACTAACATAGTATAATTAGGTTACATTTGAAACATTTATTGTTTAAAATTAAGGCTAACAGAAAAATACTATGGACAAAAAGTTTCTAAAAATTGACGCCACAATAGAGAGACGTTGCCGGTAAGTATGTTAATGAAAGGATTATTATCGGCAGGAGACATGTAGCTATATTGTTTTTAACTGCGCAATAATTGGTATTTTAAAGTTATGAAGATATATACCTGTCATGGAACCATTTCACCCCCATATTTGGTAATAATTATAATGACAATTTAAAATTTATGCAATGTCAATTTTGACATTTTTTAATTTGGATTGTCATGCGAGTAAAACTCGGTTGAGGATTTCTGAGAATATACATAATACAACTCATACGAAGACTTTGAAATTAACAGGAATACTGTGGCACACGTCCCTATTATGGGTGGGCATTACGTGAGTTATGTTGTGCAAACTTTAATATTCATCGCATAGCTTGAATATTTCTACAGATCCCATTCACAAATCATAGTACCTGAAAAGTTACATGAGTGACTTCAAAACGTTTTTTTTGCCAGATTAATCTGGAAATCTTCCTCCTAGAATTTTGAAATAAATCCAAGTTCTTCCATTATCACAATGATACCGATTTCCTAAAGAAATTACCAATAGAGAATATAATAATTACAGTCCAGAGCTTGGAAATATAATCATCAATGTATATACTACTAACTCACCTCTACTTTAACTTCATAGATATTGCTATATGTTTATACGGCCGTATCCCTTAGATTACCTACTCAAATATCACTCCAACATCTACTATATTTTCTTTTACTCTTTTTAAGCATAATTTAGTTGTGTAACCATATTCTTGAATGATATTAACTAGTCCATACTTATTCCAACATCGATATTTTTTAATGGAGAAAAACAGTATTTTAAATTTTTTCAATAAATTCACATACATCTGGTAAGTTCAAAATATTCACTGTTACTTTACAAATTTTGTTAGTCTTTGCATCTCAGGAATGGGTGTAGACAAGACTAAGACTATTGAGCTAACCTTTACTCTTGATATCATCTTTTACTTAAAAGCCCAAATATACTCATATTACATTAAACTCGTGTGTTAAAATAGTATGTTTACATCGTTAAGTGTATATCTGATTATTTTATGGAATTACGATGACTAAATATTGCGTAATGATTTCAGGATCTTGGTGTTTTACTAACAACTTATGAAATGAAACAGTTTTAAATTGTCTGATTAACGATTTCCGATGTTCAAAAATGTTGTAAATACATTCTTCTGTAGTTTACACCCATATCGGAATACTGATGAAGAGTTTGTCAAAAATTATTTGTAGTTTCGGCCAAGGTAAGATCACGTTCAGATTGACTCATAGTTAATGTCATCCAGATATAGTGAAACTCTTTTCCACAATAAACCGGCTGAACTCTTTTAAAACGCCAAAGCGTTCAACACGATCATAAAACGCATGCTTGGAAACTACATGGAAAGGTCAGTGGAAATTACTACCTTTTTTTATTGTTATCATTTTTCATTTTGATTAACGGCTTTCTCCGTAAGGCCCTTAGGGCAAGCAGGGCCAGAAAGCACTGATGAAATGTGGACGTGCTCAACCGTAGCTGTGGAAATTTAAGCCTACGCTATCTGCATGAGACATCGCTATTTTTTTCGATCCAATAGCTTCTCGCTAAACGCCTCCTTAGTTTTTCATAAAAGCACGGGACATTAATTTCACATCTCTTGGGTATTATCGCGTGATTAAGAATTTTGAAACTTCTTCAGCTCCGTAGAAAAAAAAAACTCTTAACTCGACTTGAAGCGCATGAAAGTATTTAGAGAAGCGGAATGGAAAGGGGAACGCAGAAAAGGAATGAAAACAAATGAGCACGATATGCCGTATCCATATCGTGCAAGGTCATAATTTTCCAACCCATTCCCAAAACACTCTCCTTAGAATTAATTATGCCCCTCATGTGTTTCCAGTGAGTTTCTTATTTCACCAATTTCCTCTCGTGTATGAGAGTGTTTTTAGAGCCTAATATTAATTCTTGATCGTTAGACGGAATGAGCTGCAATTATAACCCGTAAATGGCAATAAATACAATAAAATAAATATAAAAAAATTAATGGTGAGAAATCCAAAGTAATTTCATGTGGAAGAGAATTTGAACGCGGACGTTGCGCAGCAATGAGAGGTATTGAAACTCATGAAATCGTTCATCTATCTTGGAAGGAATAGCCCCACTTGGGGCCCAAGAAGGACAAAAGACATTAAGACCAGAACAACTGAGCATAAAAACATGAAGAAGGTAAAGAAATAAGACGAAAAAGAAGAGATGTCTTAGAAAGAGCAGGCAAGTTGATTTGGTGGAATTTCGACATTATGTAAATTAAATCACTCAGCTCTTGTTAATGACCTCAAGAGTCCAAAACCAGTCGAGTGGTATTTACTAATATTTGCGTGGAAGAACAAATTTTATTTTATTAATAAAAGAAAAGAAGCTCGGATAAATCAATCAAACGCAACTTGAGACAAAATGGCTTCAAGAAAACCGTTCAAAAACAGGATTCAGTTGGCGTTTAAATGGATGGTTAAAAACTCTGTAGAAGACAACGGATGAGAAAAACAGATGTAATATCAGGTACCGAAGGATATTCAGTGAATACCTACGTTAAGAACGTAATCCCAGTACTTTTTTTTGGAAGGGGCTAGTCAATAGATGATTTGACTGGAGCATTAAATACAACCAATATTTGTATTAATAAGTAATGCTGCTGAGTCATTCCACGTCAGTTCAAACAGAAAATGACCCTTAGTATAACAGATTTTTGCCAACAGATTGCCAACTTGGCAAAGCGTCATCATCTGATAAGAAAATGAAAACACCGAATAAGTTTTGCAAAACACGCCACCGTTTACGAGAAACTGCAACGTTGCAAGATTCACATTTTGCAAAAATGTCACTTCTGAAATATTGCATTTGGTAATTTTTTTAATTTGTACAGAAGGGTTGTATCTACAACATATAAAAAAATGAGCACAATCGAAAACATATATACATTAAAAAAATCGATTTTAAAATTATTATTAACTATATAAATTTGTTTACATTTTATAATTTAACCCTTTTTTATATTTATCCTATTCAAGAACTTTAAAAAAAGCTCTTTTTATCGCTTGTAGCCTTAATTTTCTCGGAGTAATATCGTAAAATGTGTGGTTACTCTTGAAAAATTTGAATTTTGCAACGTTGCAATTTCTTGTAAACAGTGGCTTGTTTTGCAAAACGGTTTCGGTGTTTTCATTTTCATACCAAATGATGACGCTTTGCTTTGTTTGGTCGAAATCGGCTACCCGAAGGGCAATCAAATTGGCATGAACTACCCTGTTATTGTTTGTGGAACAATAATAAGAAATATTATAAGAAATACTAATTCTAATGAAATTAGTTTGAATA
This sequence comes from Platycnemis pennipes, assembly GCA_933228895.1. Classification (NCBI taxonomy): domain Eukaryota; kingdom Metazoa; phylum Arthropoda; class Insecta; order Odonata; family Platycnemididae; genus Platycnemis; species Platycnemis pennipes. Next base: position 111,523,405 of record OW121855.1, on the reverse strand, counting down.
GCTTGAAAATTGTTATCGAAAATTGTTATTGGCACACTACTTCCCATTTATTTGAATAGCGTGCTTAGATACGCATTTCTTAGCGAAACTTAGTTTAATACTTAGTACTTAGTTTAATACTCTCATGTTAGCGCTCAACAGAGTATGAAATTTACTTTTTCAATATTAATGCAAAAACCTCAAACTATATTTATAACCATTGATATTAAAAGATATATACATAATAAAATATATAAATGATATGTACATAACCATCAGGTATAACAGAGAAATTGAGCTACGATATGTAACCATCAATACTAGGCAGTTTCTAATGATAAAAGTTACCAATCTACTTAAATAACTATATCAGGCAACTAAGCATCTGCATTGCACGAAAATTTGATCCAGTTATTAATTTGTACATTTTGCATGCGTTTACATTTTCTATGGGCCCTTCATTGATGTTTTTTTGATGATTTAATATTACTACATCACATATAAAATATGTATTACAATTTTAGCCTGCGATATTAATTCAAAAAGCAAATCAACTGTTAGTCAATTGTGAAATAATCGCATCATGCGTGAAGTATCATCTGCGTATCGTATGTCGTTTACAGGCGGCATTGCTATTAGAATGTGTTTTTTACTATTTTTTTGCCTCCGGCTTGGATGCCTAGTTGAGTGCTCACTTAGAAGATAGCCGATGCAAGGTCACTCCCGCACTTCATTCCGGTCGACGCAGGCTTTCAGTGACCTTAATCTGCCCACGAGTGTCTGCGAGGGCAAGAGAGTTAAGCGACCGCTGATTACAGGGACTGGTGCCCTAATCAAAAGGGTGAGGCCGGACCCTTTATCGAGGCCGACGTACGTGGTGTACAGTGGACAGCGGGACAATCCTAGGAAACACACTTATGAACGGAGACCTTCTTTTTTGCACACCGCGTGTAACTTTTCAAAGGATCATTCATCCTATTCAGAGCACATTCATTCCTATCCAGAGTACAATCATTAGAAACGCTCCTTAGTTTTCGACATGAAGGGGTGTGATAAAAATTTTAATGTAGATAAACTGAAATCGATTTTAAGTAAGAGTTTTCAAATTTTTTTACTGCAAAGGCAATTGTAAATTTTCAGTAAGCCGTGAAAGCCAAAAAATTCTCTTCACTTTCAGATTCAGAACAGCTAAAATATTTTATATGTAGGTACTGGTTTTGAAAAAGCATTCCAGTCTACGGGTGAAAGTGAAGCCGAAATGAAGGTGATAACTGCCAACCTCACAACTCGGCACAAAATATTGCGTTTTTTAATGTCGTCTTATGGAGAGTATCTGCATTAATGCATGAATAAGAACGGAATCGTGAAACATTATTTTCAGTGAAGTCTGAGTCTTTTGAAGACTATTTTCCATATGTTTTTGTATTTAATTCCATTTTAAGTCGATTCTCTTCTTACAAGCAGATACAGCTCTAGCTCACCTAATTTATAAATTAACAAGCTGACCCGGCCACGCGTTGCTGTGGCTCAATCTGGTTAAATGGAAAGCGCACGTTTATAGTATGTTTAATTTCACAATTCTTATGGGTATACAATATATCTCAGCTGATCGATTGTTTTGCAGCTGGACACGCATATTTGTATATAATTTTAACGTCTTTACATGTCGTCACAAAGTAGAATATTTCAGGCAAGCATTTATTTCATCCGCTAGTGTCAATCGAGGAATTACAGGTAATGTTTGCCTGAAATGTCGTGCAAGCAATATTAATGCGTTCTCAAATGGTCTCAGGATTCAACGGAAATCTTGCAATGATCGATCCAGAGCCTCGAGCGATGCTTTGTGCACCATTGTGCATTCATCCCAAGCAATAAGTTGGCATTTCTGAAATATTTGTCCCATGCCGGATGATTTGAATATGTTGCACGTGAGTGTTTCAATGAATTGCAAGTTCAATGGGATGCTCATCCCGTCTCCAGTGTCGATATTGTATTCTCGATATTATACAAACCATCATGGAGTGAACAAAACAACTAACCAAAGCTTCATGGAAATTGGATGAATGTTGTGGTAATGCATGAAGTTATCAATATTGTATCGATACAGTATCGATATTGTAATGATACTTTATAAAACTTTGATAAAAAACACCTAAATAATTTCACCTCAATTTTGTAACAACAATGTATCGATGTATCGATATTTTATCGATATTATATCGATACAGTATCGACATTGAATTATCGATTTTGTAGAAACCTTCGCGGAGCGTACTCAATAACTTTCCAAAGTTTCATGGCGATCCGATGAATAGTAATGTATAAAGGACAAACACATTATATACATTCGATACAGTATCGATATTGCAACGATACATTCCTTTTAAAAAACTAAATAATTTATCCTCAATTTTGTATCAATAATGTATCAATTTATCGATACTTTAGCGATATTATATCGATAAAGTATCGATATTGAAATATCGATTCCGTAGTCCTCTTTTCGGGAATGTACTCAACAACTTCCCAAAGTTTCATGGCGATCCGATGAATGGTGTAGTAATGTATAAAGGACATACACACACACACACACACACACACACACACATACATTCATTTTTATATATATAGAAGATAATTTTTTGTAATTTTCGGTTTTTACGATTTTTATTGTTCATTTTTTTTTGAGCTCGTTTCATTTTTCAACTCGTTACTCCAAGTTAATCCGCGTGCCAAAAAAAATCATTCGTAAGAGAATGCCGTGAGGGAAATGTCATAATTGAGAGCCGACAAACATAATCGACCTTGATTAACGAATCAGCTGAGATATTTATATTACTTCTAACAACCTTGTATAGAATTAACACAATCGGCTACTACAATGAAACATTAAATTTCGCCACTTTTTCTATGGTCATCACTTTTAATTTTGCAACGCTGGTATGGACAGCCGTTTAATTTTAAAAACCGATAGGTTTAATTGATAACAAATATAGAAGATTTGATAATTTTTCTTTCAGCGTTGTAAAACAGTTTTCAGTTTTTGATATCAAGATTTAACGTGGCTTATCTCGGCTTCTTGTGGTAAAAGATGAACAAAAATATTTTGAAGTAAAAAATTGATTATGAACAAAAGATGAACAAAAATATTTTGAAGTAAAAAATTGATTATGAAATATTCAACGAAGACAAAAATCTTTAGGATTACATCTACACCAGCGTCTGTACTTACCCGGAAAGCAGCTCCGAGGGTGTGTGACAAAACAGTTATTCTCTGTTAACGACTAAAAAAATTTGTTGTATTTGCCTATGTTATCAATTAAAACGTTGAAGTATAATTTACGAAGAAAAAACGGTCACATAACACAAAGTAAACCGTACTACCTACAATTATTGTACCTGTAGCTGGGCAGAAAAATATATTTAATGAATTTTTCTGGTAGGCTGCTAAACATCGATGAGGGTTACTTTAATATTTCATTTTCAAGTTTCAAGCAAAAAAATTATGATACGACTAGTGTTCTTCAAACAAGAGACATTACATAAATGGCATCACAGAAAACTAATTGAACGATCGCGAACTAGCCGCGAGAACATCGACTGCTTAGTGGCATAATATGACTAGCAGTTCGAGAACATCAACTGCTTAGTGGCATAATATGCCTAGCAGTTCGAGAACATCGACTGCTTAGTGGCATAATATGACTAGCAGTTCGAGAAAATCGACTGCTTAGTGGCATAATATGCCTAGCAGTTCGAGAACATCGACTGCTTAGTGGCATAATATGCCTAGCAGTTCGAGAACATCGAATGCTTATTGTTAGTGGCATAACATGCCTAGCAGTTCGAGAACATCGACTGCTTAGTGGCATAATATGCCTAGCAGTTCGAGAACATCGACTGCTTAGTGGCATAATATGCCTAGCAGTTCGAGAACATCGACTGCTTATTGTTAGTGGCATAACATGCCTAGCAGTTCGAGAACATCGACTGCTTAGTGGCATAATATGCCTAGCAGTTCGAGAACATCGACTGCTTAGTGGCATAATATGACTAGCAGTTCGAGAAAATCGACTGCTTAGTGGCATAATATGCCTAGCAGTTCGAGAACATCGACTGCTTAGTGGCATAATATGCCTAGCAGTTCGAGAACATCGAATGCTTATTGTTAGTGGCATAACATGCCTAGCAGTTCGAGAAAATCGACTGCTTAGTGGCATAATATGACTAGCAGTTCGAGAACATCGACTGCTTAGTGGCATAATATGCCTAGCAGTTCGAGAACATCGAATGCTTATTGTTAGTGGCATAACATGCCTAGCAGTTCGAGAACATCGACTGCTTAGTGGCATAATATCCCTAGCAGTTCGAGAACATCGAATGCTTTGTGGCATAATATGCCTAGCAGTTCGAGAACATCGTCTGCTTAGTGGCATAATATGCCTAGCAGTTCGAGAACATCAAATGCTTATTGTTAGTGGCATAACATGCCTAGCAGTTCGAGAACATCGACTGCTTAGTGGCATAATATGCCTAGCAGTTCGAGAACATCGACTGCTTAGTGGCAAAATATGACTAGCAGTTCGAGAAAATCGACTGCTTAGTGGCATAATATGACTAGCAGTACGAGAACATCGACTGCTTAGTGGCATAATATGCCTAGCAGTTCGAGAACATCGACTGCTTAGTGGCAAAATATCACTAGCAGTTCGAGAACATCGAATGCTTATTGTTAGTGGCATAACATGCCTAGCAGTTCGAGAACATCGACTGTTTAGTGGCATAATATGCCTAGCAGTTCGAGAACATCGACTGCTTAGTGGCATAATATGACTAGCAGTTCGAGAACATCGAATGCTTATTGTAAGTGGCATAACATGCCTAGCAGTTCGAGAACATCGACTGCTTAGTGGCATAATATGCCTAGCAGTTCGAGAACATCGAATGCTTTGTGGCATAATATGCCTAGCAGTTCGAGAACATCGACTGCTTAGTGGCATAATATGCCTAGCAGTTCGAGAACATCGACTGCTTATTGTTAGTGGCATAACATGCCTAGGAGTTCGAGAACATCGACTGCTTAGTGGCATAATATGCCTAGCAGTTCGAGAACATCGACTGCTTAGTGGCATAATATGACTAGCAGTTCGAAAACATCGACTGCTTATTGTTAGTGGCATCACATGCCTAGCAGTTCGAGAACATCGACTGCTTAGTGGCATAATATGCCTAGCAGTTCTAGAACATCGACTGCTTAGTGGCATAATATGCCTAGCAGTTCGAGAACATCGAATGCTTATTGTTAGTGGCATAACATGCCTAGCAGTTCGAGAACATCGACTGCTTAGTGGCATAATATGACTAGCAGTTCGAGAACATCGACTGCTTATTGTTAGTGGCATCACATGCCTAGCAGTTCGAGAACATCGACTGCTTAGTGGCATAATATGACTAGCAGTTCGAGAACATCGACTGCTTATTGTTAGTGGCATCACATGCCTAGCAGTTCGAGAACATCGACTGCTTAGTGGCATAATATGGCTAGCAGTTCGAGAACATGGACTGCTTAGTGGCATAATATGCCTAGCAGTTCGAGAACATCGAATGCTTATTGTTAGTGGCATAACATGCCTAGCAGTTCGAGAACATCGATTGCTTAGGGCATAATATGCCTAGCAGTTCGAGAACATCGACTGCTTAGTGGCATAATATGACTAGCAGTTCGAGAACATCGACTGCTTAGTGGCATAATATGCCTAGCAGTTCGAGAACATCGAATGCTTTGTGGCATAATATGCCTAGCAGTTCGAGAACATCGACTGCTTAGTAGCATAATATGCCTAGCAGTTCGAGAACATCGACTGCTTATTGTTAGTGGCATAACATGCCTAGCAGTTCGAGAACATCGACTGCTTAGTGGCATAATATGCCTAGCAGTTCGAGAACATCGACCACTTAGTGGCATAATATGCCTAGCAGTTCGAGAACATCGACTGCTTAGTGGCATAATATGCCTAGCAGTTCGAGAACATCGAATGCTTTGTGGCATAATATGCCTAGCAGTTCGAGAACATCGACTGCTTAGTGGCATAATATGCCTAGCAGTTCGAGAACATCAACTGCTTATTGTGAGTGGCATAACATGCCTAGCAGTTCGAGAACATCGACTGCTTAGTGGCATAATATGCCTAGCAGTTCGAGAACATCGACTGCTTAGTGGCATAATATGACTAGCAGTTCGAGAACATCGACTGCTTATTGTTAGTGGCATAACATGCCTAGCAGTTCGAGAACATCGACTGCTTAGTGGCATAATATGCCTAGCAGTTCGAGAACATCGACTGCTTAGTGGCATAATATGACTAGCAGTTCGAGAATATCGACTGCTTAGTGGCATAATATGCCTAGCAGTTCGAGAACATCGACTGCTTAGTGGCATAATATGCCTAGCAGTTCGAGAACATCGACTACTTAGTGGCATAATATGCCTAGCATTTCGAGAACATCGAATGCTTTGTGGCATAATATGCCTAGCAGTTCGAGAACATCGACTGCTTAGTGGCATAATATGCCTAGCAGTTCGAGAACATCGACTGCTTAGTGGCATAATATGACTAGCAGTTCGAGAACATCGACTACTTATTGTTAGTGGCATAACATGCCTAGCAGTTCGAGAACATATACTGCTTAGTGGCATAATATGCCTAGCAGTTCGAGAACATCGACTGCTTAGTGGCATAATATGACTAGCAGTTCGAGAACATCGACTGCTTAGTGGCATAATATGCCTAGCAGTTCGAGAACATCGACTGCTTAGTGGCATAATATGCCGAGCAGTTCGAGAACATCGACTGCTTAGTGGCATAATATGCCTAGCAGTTCGAGAACATCGAATGCTTATTGTTAGTGGCATAACATGCCTAGCAGTTCGAGAACATCGACTGCTTAGTGGCATAATATGCCTAGCAGTTCGAGAACATCGACTGCTTAGTGGAATAATATGACTAGCAGTTCGAGAACATCGACTGCTTAGTGGCATAATATGTCTAGCAGTTCGAGAACATCGAATGCTTTGTGGCATAATATGCCTAGCAGTTCGAGAACATCAACTGCTTATGGCATAATATGCCTAGCAGTTCGAGAACATCGACTGCTTATTGTTAGTGGCATAACATGCCTAGCAGTTCGAGAACATCGACTGCTTAGTGGCATAATATGCCTAGCAGTTCGAGAACATCGACTGCTTAGTGGCATAATATGACTAGCAGTTCGAGAACATCGACTGCTTAGTGGCATAATATGCCTAGCAGTTCGAGAACATCGACTGCTTATTGTTAGTGGCATAACATGCCTAGCAGTTCGAGAACATCGACTGCTTAGTGGCATAATATATTCCTAGCAGTTCGGGAACATCGACTGCTTAGTGGCATAATATGACTAGCAGTTCGAGAACATCGACTGCTTAGTGGCATAATATGCCTAGCAGTTCGAGAACATCGACTGCTTAGTGGCATAACATGCCTAGCAGTTCGAGAACATAGACTGCTTAGTGGCATAATATGCCTAGCAGTTCGAGAACATCGAATGCTTATTGTTAGTGGCATAACATGCCTAGCAGTTCGAGAACATCGACTGCTTAGTGGCATAATATGCCTAGCAGTTCGAGAACATTGAATGCTTTGTGGCATAATATGCCTAGCAGTTCGAGAACATCGACTGCTTAGTGGCATAATATGCCTAGCAGTTCGAGAACATCGAATGCTTATTGTTAGTGGCATAACATGCCTAGCAGTTCGAGAACATCGACTGCTTAGTGGCATAATATGTCTAGCAGTTCGAGAACATCGACTGCTTAGTGGCATAATATGACTAGCAGTTCGAGAACATCGACTGCTTAGTGGCATAATATGCCTAGCATTTCGAGAACATCGAATGCTTTGTGGCATAATATGCCTAGCAGTTCGAGAACATCGACTGCTTAGTGGCATAATATGCCTAGCAGTTCGAGAACATCGACTGCTTATTGTTAGTGGCATAACATGCCTAGCAGTTCGAGAACATCGACTGCTTAGTGGCATAATATGCCTAGCAGTTCGAGAACATCGACTGCTTAGTGGCATAATATGACTAGCAGTTCGAGAACATCGACTGCTTTGTGGCATAATATGCCTAGCAGTTCGAGAACATCGAATGCTTTGTGGCATAATATGCCTAGCAGTTCGAGAACATCGACTGCTTAGTGGCATAATATGCCTAGCAGTTCGAGAACATCGACTTCTTATTGTTAGTGGCATAACATGCCTAGCAGTTCGAGAACATCGACTGCTTAGTGGCATAATATGCCTAGCAGTTCGAGAACATCGACTGCTTAGTGGCATAATATGACTAGCAGTTCGAGAACATCGACTGCTTAGTGGCATAATATGCCTAGCAGTTCGAGAACATCGAATGCTTTGTGGCATAATATGCCTAGCAGTTCAAGAACATCTAGTTCCTTTAAGGCGTCTGATATTCCACCAGGAAAAATGACGCCTCGGTAGTTTAACTGGTAAAAGCACCTGGCCGGATATCAGGAGATCCGGCTGCGAATCCCGGTCAAGGCGAAAGATTTTTTCTGTGTGGAATTTCTGCTATTGGGCATCACAGAAGTCTAGCGGGTAAAAGTGTTAAGGTCGCTAAGATTTGATATCTTATGGATTTTTAGCTTCAAACATCAAGCTAAGAGGGACATATCCTTTGTCTGCGACACTTTTGGTTTCCTAGAAAGATCATGTGCGTCGAAAATTGCTCAGATTCACATTAGCTGTTTGAATAAATCATAAATGTTGGCCGAGGTAGCGCGGTCGCTTGCTCCACTGCCTGTCAACTCAAGGACGCGAGTTTGAATCCCTTCTCGAGTACGGATTTTGTAATTAATTTAGAATCAGGAGCATACGTTAGGCTAAGCGAAATTACGCAAACGGTCGGACCTAAATAACCAATTATACTTGTGTGAATTCCCACATGGCTTGGTATCTTTTAGGTGCATGTAAATGTTGCATATTTGGAGATCTTAACCCCCTCCCACGTACCATCACGGTGGCTCGCAGGATATTACGTAGGTGTAGATGATTCCAAAACATGGCCATATCGGATTCGAACACATGAAACCCATTTCCATTGGTTGGTTGGTTATTCAGGGGAGGCGACCGACAGCTGAGGTCATTTGCGCCATATAGGATGGGTGGGTAATTGGGTAATGGTAGGAGTTTTCAAAGAACGGAGGAAGGGCGGAGAGAAATCCGGCGTCAGCATTAGCCTACTCTTTACGAAAGGCGCCAAGGGGACAACGGCTTAACGTCCCATCCGATGGACGGAGATCTGAACTTGAAATGCCCTCCACTATGCACTCAAGTGGGGACCGGTTTTCCACTGAAAAATCCGCCACTGTCGGGAATCGAACCCGGGCCCTCGGGATGGGAGGCCACTATTCTAGCCACCACACCAACCCGAACCCCCCCATTTCAGTAACATCTGATGTAAATGCGTTGGCGCGTAAACGTCAGATGTTTTATCATGATTGCTACCACACTTCGATCAATTAAACTGAAAATTAAATTAAATTTTTCTTCAGAAGAGTGATTTTAGTCTGAATATGGCTCTGACGAACAAAAAAATTTAATTTTTTATATTAAACTGTTTAATTAGAGCAGTATTTTTTGAAGACACTATTATTTGAATTAATGCATTTGAATAAAATTCTCCAATATACGTACGAAATGTGAAATGACCGTTGAGTGAATATAGGTTTTATGCGACTATTGTGACGATCCTTCAGCCTCATAGGTCGGTAAAAAGGGGTCTTGCCCTACTTTCAATCAGATGTGGGTGAGGGAAGAGGGAGGGAGGGAGGTCATGGTTTAGAAGTTAAACATTAGACACAGGCCGGACCGGCCTGGCAGTAATGGACGATGGATATCGCCGGAGAGGGTGCCAGAAGGATACCCTTAAGTCGAAATCGGGTCATCTACTTGGAAGACCGATATGGGACTGACCACTCTTTTAAATCCTGGAGTGGTGTTTGAAAAAAATAACGTCCATTTTCGAGGTCATCACGAGAGATTCTGGTGGAAGGGTGCTGGACCATTTGGATCGAGAGTATATTTAAGTGCACGAAAAAAAACTCTGTTTCATCGGAGTGGAGATGAAAGAGATATTCATTGTCAAAGTTTCCAGGCGGGTTCAGATATCGGAAACTGTTTAATCCAATTATCACCAACAACTTTTGTAAATGGAAGCTGTGCGAAAGAGCTCGCAACTAAAAGCATGAGGGAGAGAGAAAACAAATGCTCTCTATACGCGCGATAATTTACCAAACTCTGGCCCTTTTATCTGTTATTGAAAAAAAAATATTTTGCGGCATATAAGGTATGTGCATCTATAAAAACAATTAATTTTTACTCACTTAGCGATCATAAAGGCGGAAGAATCCATTTGCTACAATGTCTAGTAGTGCCACAGACTAAATTAGATATCCTATTCAATGATGGATTTGTTCTGCTGAAATATTCAGGTTGCCTTTTCACCACCTACGAAAGTAGAAATAACAGAATAGTCAGAAAATAGCCCTGGCAAAGAAGGCATTTCATAAGAAGAGCAATGCACTTACTGCCAGAAACAAAAGATAAATAGTAAGGATTCATTACAACTTACATCTGGACGATTCTTCTTTATGGCAGAGAGGCATGGTTAATAACAGTGCAGAGAAGTCAAGGTTGCGAGAATTGGACCTGTGGTTAATATAAAATGGACCGAGCGACTGACTAACGAAGAAAACGCACAAGAAGACTGGCAGAATGGAAAAGTCTGCTTAAAACTATGAAAATAACACGGGGCAACTAAATCGGTCATATCTTTAGGCATAATAGTCGAGCAATCTTCGGGGTAAAATAAAAGGGAAGAATTATAAAGGAATACCATACATGATAATGGAATCGTTTATCATATATTTTATTGCCTAATATGATAGAGTTTGTAAAATACCTGTATTTTACCGTTTTTTGATACGTCAATTATTTCCCGAGTTATAAGAAGCGAAAAACTGATGTATTTAACCCTTTCGGAAAAGCGGGCGTGGTGCAACCTCTGACGATTGTCTAATTCATCCAATCACAGCTGATAATTCACCTTATCGCAATGGGGGGACTCAGCTGACTCTGCCAATAGAAGCAGTTGCGACAGCATCTGTGCGTGGAGACCTTCCGAGAACCCCCCTCCACTCCCTTCCCTTCCCCTAAAAGCAGTCATGGACGTGAGGAAAATGGAGTCATAGATATCAAAGCACCTTTTTCCATGCGCGTCACCTTTTGCTTATTTTAAATTTTGATTTATGAGCGAATAGTTGAGGCTAGAAGTTTATTTTTTTCACCAAAATTCTTTTTTCGTTTCCATTAATGATTTCGTGTACAAAATTGAGATTTCGGTTCCGAGTAAACTCACCCATTATGGCGCAGCTATGGAATGATTTGAAAGAGAAGAATTATGTGGATATGAAGGCAATAGTTGATAGGAGAATCAATAGTAGAGCTTCATCAAACCTATCTTAGGATTTATCACATCTATTGATGATGTATCATAAGACCAGAGTATCATAAGGGAACCGAGCTCAGGTGATTGAAAAACAAATAAAGGTGGCATCAGCTCCAAGAACTGAAGACCAGAGTGTGTTGGTTGCAGGGCGAGGATAGACTGTAAGTGTGGTCATGGTCATAATAGTTCAACTATGCCAAGATTGGTTTGACGCAACTCTCCCCTTTATGGGGTCGTTTGTCAAATTTTCAATTGCCAAATCTTGTAGTTTTTACAGTAAAAAGACACGTTTTTTTCATTTTTCGATTCGGCACGGAGTTCTCGAGTTATAGACGGCGAAAAGCTGATGTTTTTAACCCTTTCGGTACAATGCGTGTCCAAAAGATTCACACGGCATTTCTTCTTTCATTCCCAACTAAGACTGCACAGCTAATTTTCCCAATTATGATAGGTGACAATCAGCTGGTTCTACCAACATAAACGGTTGTTTGACCCCATGAGGATTTATTTCGAAAGGCATTGTATATCCGTCTACATCGCAACTTGTGAAAAACTATGTGAAACTTCAGTACACTCTTATTACCACCATAATGTAAACTTGAGTACCTAGTGAATTTCATTGTTCAGTTATTTTGGGTTATTTACAGGATGCATAGACCACTCTTCCCTATCTCCACTTCCCCTCCTGTTCTACCCAAAAACAGTCAAGGAGGGGAAGTGGATGACGTATATGTCTTTATTGCAGCTCGTTCGGTGGGCGTCACCTCTTGGACGAGGCTTGTCCGGAAAATAAGTACCGTTTGGGAAAAACTCTTAAAAACATTTTATTTTCAAGGAAAGATTTATTTTTACATGAAAGTGTATCTCTTTCACTATTTTTCTACATAGTTGCCACCATTGTTTAGACATTTGTCAATACGGTAAACCAACTTTTCTATGCCCTCTTCATAGAGAGATGTCGCCAGGGAAGACAGCCATTGCTGAACACCGTTCTCTGCGTCGCGACTTTGGAGGAAGGCGCTTTGACAGCGATGACAACGCGTCGTCATCACTGTCAAAGCGCCTTCCTCCAAAATCACGCTTCAAATTCAAGAATAAGTGATAGTCACAACACTATTTGAGAAGTCGCCTCCCTCAAAACTGCATCGGGTAAGAAATTTCAATGCACTTCCAAGTCGCTTCATTTTGTGGTCATCCGTAAGCATTTTCAGAACCCAACGGGAACACAGTTTGCGATAATTTAAGCATTTTGTGACAATCTCATGCAAAAAAGTTTTTGAAATTTGTGGAAATCTTCAGAAAGCATTCTTATCGTATGCCGTCTGTTTTCAAGAATTTTCTCATTCACTTTTCCAACCAAACCATCATTGACAACAGAAAGCCGCCCAATCTGTGCTTCGTCGTGAGCACTGGTTCGTCCATCATTGAATTTTCTTACCCACTTTCTCACCATCCCATCAGTCATTACACTTTCACCATAATTCTCTACAAGTTGACGAATAATTTCATCTGGCTTAACATTCTTTGCGCTCAAAAACCGTATTACATAACTCACTTTAGAGTCGGCGGGATCGGATATTGTTTTAAACATTTTAAACGATCACTAACAAATTTAAACACAACACAATCTGGCTGTAATGGCGTCAGTCGAAAGACAATGAACCATAAAGACGAGTACACATGCGCGGAACTGCGACACTAGCGTTGTGTTGGCGGTAGAACGAAACGGTACTTACTTTCCGGACATGCCTCGTATTCTAATTTAATTATTGAACGTATCCTGTTAGAAACTCAATTATTTCGCTTACGTTCATTTTACGTTCCCATTTATCGATTTCGTAAATAAAAAAGCGATTTTGGTTTCTAGGAAAACGGCCCCATTCTCCTATCTGTTAAGAAGGCTCTACCGCATTATGAAGTAGATGTAATTTTTGTTAAAATTTCAGGACACATCGTTCTTTGGCCCTTCTATCTATTGTCAATAAAATAATGAAGCCTTTCCATCATATATGTGAAGAAAAGAGATATTGAAAATCTGCAATTTTATACGTGGTTACATGGCAGAGCAGTAAAATTTGCAGATTAATAATGAAAGATAAATGTCTGTTTGACGAAAAATAAGTTTAAGAAGCGCATTTTTACGTATAATTGATCATTTTAAGGAAAGTGCTGGCCTGACCACACTTGTTTAATGGATATTAATAAATATTTGCTCGAAAAAAAATCAGAAAACCCTTATTTATATGAGAGTGGCGCTACAGTATGTTGTTATCGTTCGCAAAGGTACTTGTGACAGAACGTGCTTAGGAACCTATATATTCCTTTAATTTAGGAATATACCTTACTAAGGTCCTTCTTATATTTTTGATGCATTTCAAATATTCTCATTGGCTATTGACATAGTGTAATTAATTCCAATGTTTTCAAATAGCAGTAGCAGTAACAGCGTCATGGTTTCCAGTCATTTAAAAAAATATCAATATTAATAAAATTCAAAACAAAGAGTTTTATGTGCAAGGTAATAGTTTAAAAATATGTAAGAAAATATTTAACCCGTTTTTAATACGTGGTTGCATGAATGAGCATGTATTCTCACTTTACAAATTAAACGTGGCAACGACACGCCAGCCATATTCCCAAGTCAAAATTTATTTAAAGACGTTGTAAAAATAGAATGCTACTACAACATTCTTCTTGTAAACAATATATCTAAGAGCTCTATCAAGCACCAAAATCAATGGAAGCTGACTTAACGGAAGAAGAAATCAGAGAGTTTGAAGGTGAATGGGGGCCCGAGGTACTGAGAAGCGAATTTGACATAGGCGTGAAAGACCTAAAGAAAACAAGGCACCAGGAGGGGACAACATAAATGGAGAAATCATCAAGGCACTGGGTTTCAAAGCAAAAGATACCCTCTTTGGAATAATCAAAGATACCTATGACAGTGGAGGACTATCAGAGGACTTCCAGAAGAGTGAATTGATCGCAATCCCGAAGAAGACAAGAACAGAGTAATGCGAAGAACACGGAACATTGTGCCTGGTGTCACGCACATCAAATATACTTACTAGGATAATTAAGAGAAGAATGGAAGGAAAGATCGAAGGGAATCTTTCGGAAAATCAATTCGGATTCAGGAAAAACCGAGGAGCTAGGGAGGCAATACTCAGCTTAAGGATACTGGCCGAGAAAATGATACACGTAAACAAGCAATAGTATGTGGCATTTGTGGACTTGGAAAAGGTCTTTGACAACATCGAATGGAATAAGATGTTCAAGATACTGGAAGAAATTGGAATACGCTACAAGGATAGAAGAATAAGCCTCTACAAGAATAAGGTCACCCCAGTGCGAATGCAAGACGGAAGGAAGATAGAAGCCAAAATAAATAAAGGAGTCATACAAGGATGCAACCTCTCCCCAGCGTTATACAATATACACCTGGAAGAAGCAATAAGAGACGCAGAGGAAATCGGTATCAAGGGCATCAAGGTGAATGGCGAAGAAAAAAGCATGCTAAGGTTTGCTGTTGACATCGCAGTTGTAGCAGAAAGTCGAGAGGGCCTGCAAGCATCCCTGGCCACAATGGACCAAGTACTTAAAGAATCTTAATGGACCAAGTACTTAAAGAATCTTAATGGACCAAGTACTTAATATGAGCATCAACAAGAAGAAAACTAAAATCCTAGTGTGCGGAAGAGAGAAGCTTGGGGCAAATATAACAATTCGAGGAGTGAAATTGGAACAAGTGGAGAACTTCACCTACCTCGGCAGCACTATAACTTGGGATGGAAGAAGCTCGACGGACATAAAGTGAAGAATAGAACAAGCAAAGGAGGCTTTTATGAAGAAGAGGCAACTAAAATGCACAAACAACCTACGGCTGCAAACAAGGAAAAACGTCATCAAAACATTCGTATGAAGCGTGGCACTCTGTGGATCAGAGACATGGAGCATCGGGAAAGCAGACCAGCGAAGAATTGAAGCCTTAGAAACATGGTGCTGGAGGAGAATGTTGAAAATTAAATGGAGAGATAAAGTGAGGAGCGAAGAGGTGTGCAGAAGAGCAGATGAAGAAAGGACAATATGGAAAACCCTACGGCAAAGAAAAACCAGATGGATTGGACATACCTGAAGGCACAATGAATTAGTTAGAAATATAATAGAAGGAAAGATTGCAGGGAAGTTCCTACGAGGGAGACCAAGGGACGAGTATAAAGGGCAAATAAAGAAAGACTTGAAAGAGAAAACATACCATGGCGTGAAGGAATTAACATTGAATAGGGCAGTATGGAGGGTTGCAGTAAACCAATCCTGAATTGAAATACTTATGATGATGATGACAACGTTCTATGTAATAGCATACTCATACAAGTATTGTGTATGCGTTATCACACTATAGATGAATTTCCATGTATTTGTTTTTCTGGATCGGCATTTATTCATTAAACAACATAGATCTTTTACGGGGTTTTGGTGGCGTGGTCATAGTAACATCGTTAAGTTCATTTATCGTTTCTATCTAACGATTAAGTGACTAAAAAATATATTTTTGTTTCATATGTAGTTTTATTGACCTATTATGTTAATACGTGTACATTTTGTTAAATCGAGAGTCCTAAAAATTGTTTATAAAATTGAATTAAGCATGAAACCCAAGAATCTCAACATAAACTCATATGTTCTAAGCTTAAGTCGGAAACCCCTAAACAACTTACAAGTATTATAGTTTATTCCATTCTGTGCAATGATTGTGACAATAATTACATACGCCAAACTTCCCAATATTTAAAAACAGGCTTGCGCAACACAAAACATCTGTTAAAAATAAATATCAACTTTGTGCATTAGCAAATCGTGCCAATAACAGGAATCACACATTTCATTTCGAAGAAGCAAAACATATATATTCTGAACAAAATTTAGAAAAAAAGGTTATTAAAAGAAATTTTTCATGTCTCTGAAAACAAAAAAGTTCTAGTATAAGGACAATTATGTCAAATTTAGGTAAAATGTAATATATTTTAATAGAGGAAACATAATTTTTCAACAATAAAATGAACAAAGCAACGCAATTACAAATGTAAATAAAATATCAAAAACTTGAGGGTAATTTAATCTGAAAACGGTCTTCACATATTTGTCTTTTTAATAACAATTCATTTCCATTTTTAATCCATAACGGTTTTTAAAAAAATGTGTTGTTAATAGTTAGCAATCATTATAAAATCATTACAGCCCTGATGATGGATAAATATGTGAAACGTCGGCATAAAGTTATGACTTTTTATTCATGAGATCTAAACTCCCGATTTAAATAAATATACATATATCTCGGTTTCTAGTAAACGACCCCATTCTCCTATCACTTAATTTCTTTATATTTACGTATTTCTTCTCTTTCCCATCCTTAACGACTTGTTCCATGTATCTCATACCTTCCATTGTCGTCCTTCCCGTTTACTTTTCCCTCGAACATTGTCTTCATCAGCCATCGTGTCTTAAGATATGGCTGATTAAGTTGTCGAGACTTCTTTTTACAGTTTTCATCAGGCTTCTGTTTTCTCCCCTTCTTTTTTGAGACTTCCACGTTACTCCCTTGGTCGATCCATTCAATCTTCATCATTCTTATGTGGCACCACATTTTCGAATGCGTAATAGTGGTAGGTTTTGCGATGTCAGCGATAATAAAGAGGAAACAGCGCACCGCACCGCAGCCTTGCCAACCCTGGCAATGAACGCTTGCGTCTCCTCGCCTTCCTCCATTCATGAGTCTACTGGGAGTGACCTCGTTTCGCAGTGGTCGTTATGGCGCGGGCCGGGAAGAGGTAGTGACGGAGTTAATGACGTTGGGACGCGCCAAAGGGATGTAGGCGGGGAGGGGAGGGGATTTAGAAAGGAGGGGAGGGTGTACTTGAGAACTTGGCGGCTGCCGTTGGTTCATCCCACCCCGTCCTTCTTCGACTCTTGGAGATCCAAACCGCTCCCTCTCCCAACCGCCCTTTCTTAATTCGCGAAAGATTCCCCCTCCCTCTCTTCTCCTTCGAACGAGCGCTCCTCGCCTAATTAATTGAGATGCCGTCGTGCCTTGAGGACTTCACAACGTTGACTCGTGCATTTCGTTTTTGCGAAGAGAAGAATTGGGAGGCCTCGTCGTAAGCGATTGCGACCTTTCTCAATCCACCTCTCCCTATCTCTCCTTCATGCTGCACCTCACTCAAGACGATATGCAAATAAGCTAATAGCGTTCATCGGACCACAATCTGCCTTGAGCACTCATTAACCGCCTCGCAGTTTTGATTGAAATAACTTCATGAAGTTGTCGAACCTTATCGCATTAATTCTGAGCAATTGTTTCTTGGATTGGAGCTGTTTTGAAAGCCTCAAACTAGTTTATAGTCCTTAGTTAACTCTTTATGGAGATATATCATTTCCCAATTACTTAAAATTATACTTCCCGCCCTATTTTTGATTCAATCCCTTAAATTTCACTAATGCTTTAGACCGTCGAATTAATTTCTCAAGTTGAGCTATAATTATGCACATATATTTGGCTTATTGACAGAAAGTGATATAAGTCCTTTCCTAGCCGCCATTGATCTTCATTCGTTCACAAATCTTCTTGTAGCCGCCTCTTTCCGATTTATATGTTCATCCATTTTATCCTCTTATTCTTAGGATTTAATATAAATATTTTTCCTGGCATTGCTGTTTGATTCAAGTGCTGAAACACAGAAGTGTATTGAAAAGTAGTTGTACCTTCTCCCTCAGGACAATTATTTAATAAGTTAATGATACCCTCTTGCAAAGTTAGAAATATGAACTCAAATGTGAGATAAAGATCTGCCATCACCCCTTAAGTAACAAAATTATAAACCATGAACAAACAATTAAGAAACGTGTACAAAAATAGTTTTACGATGTGAAGATAAGTGCTGATTTAAAAAAAAAACTTGACGACACGTGTTTGTGTACATAACTATTACTATCTTAAGAATATAGGGGATAATAAATCAAATAAGAATTTAAGCTTAACAATATAGAATTCATAAAAGGCCACAAATTCAAAAGAACGTATAAATAATGCAATTTAATGAGCTAAAACTGCGTCAATTTCTGACAGATATATTGTGGGCACTCCCGTTACATATCCTATTGCGGGTAGGTACTGCCGGGTTAAAGTAAATATCAAGGTAATTAATAATAAATAATAACAGAAAGGCATGGTAGCTTAAAAGGTCTTAACTTTTGACAGAATAACAATTATAGTGACGAATTTTTTTTCACATATCACATTTTAGAGGAAAGTCAAAACATTTAGCCCGAAATACTGATATTGCCTCGAAGGAGTAAAAAATAATCGACTGATTCATATCTTTATTTTTTCACAGGCTATGACTGGTATAAATCCTTCCTTTTGCATTAATCTACGACAGCTTATCTTACATCACACCAATACTATATCCGTCGACAGCAAGACGAAAAGAATACCGTTTCTCATGTGTCATTTTGAAATTGAATAAAATGAACGCAGGCACAAGTATTAAGGTCCAGAATCTCGTTGCAAGCTTCCTAGACTCAACTTTTTGTTTGCAGTTGTTGGCTCTATGTGCGTGTTTTTTCAATTACAAAAAATTGAAAAACTTCCTTTCATCCGCTACGAACTTTCTTGCGGCTGCGACCCGTGAGTAGTGTTGAATGGATTGACCACTGCAATGTCCACGTCTCACCCAAAATTAAAATAAAGACAGATTATCTGCCGCTTCTATCTGAAGTTTTGAATTCCCGTAATTTCTCACAGAGTTTGGCATGAATTGTAAACGGACATATTAATAAGGATTTAAATTTTGTGGACTGCGCCGTGGTGAAATTGAAAAGGCTTTTCTCTGGAATGTCCGCGCGATTTTGTCTGTAAGAAACGTGCGGAATGTAATTCCTAATAGTTTGCAACTTTTAATTCTTTGAGTTGAAGTCTTCCAGTGAAGGTTTTATTTTTGGAATAAGACGGGTTGGCAATGTGAGTGGCAATGATATGGTAAGGAATATCTGCTGTCTAAAATTACGTTACTTTTTTCATCGGCATTGCTCTTATAAATTGTATAAAAACTAGTGCAAATTCCCATCCATTTCCTAGCAACCCTTGCTTATCCTCTATCCCGTCATTTTCACTGAGATTGGGATGGTGTTCTAGACAGAGTAATACGTTTCCATTCCGTGTACCCGGGTTCAGGATATAACTTAGTCCGCTGCAACTTTGCTGTCAAAGAAGGTAATTTACAATCTTTCTTTGGTCAATTCTTAGTCCAATTTTTATTGTAACAGTGAAAACACTGGATGAACTTCGCCGTAAGAATAATTTAGTTTTTGAAAATTTTCACGCGTATTGATAAAGTAGGTAAGTAATTGCTCTCAACAACAAATATTGATACTTTACTGTCACATTCTGTCCACATGAAAGCTAGGTTGACTCTAGAGGAAGCCTGAGCTGAGAAGAAAACATACACATTGCTAACTTATAAAAAAGTACATAAAGTTTTACACAATCAGCTGTTGCATCAAGAAAAAGTCAAGAATTAATAATAATTAATGATAAACCCGTTAGTACTTATCGATAGCACTAATATAAAAAGAAATTATGTATAGTGTTTCAAAAAAATCACAAAATATCTTACTCACCTAATATCCAACACTTGGCCAGATTTAGTATTATTTTGAACTTTTTCGTGCTTTTTATGGTAATCGGCATCGTATGGTACTATACCATATCACCGTACAGGTCCAAACTTTGAACTTGTGTGAACAAAGGATTGCTTGAAAATAGTTAAACGTGGATTTATGAAATGTACATTTCCCCTTCTTATTTGAGTTATTGTATTATTAGGTAACTGTTATTCGATGAATGGAGAAAAAGTCTCTCTTTAAAGGTTAAGTGAATTTTGTAGTAATATGCTCACTTATATTTTAGTAGTAATTAAATATCTTATTTGACGTGAAGGTTAAGTGTTGACTGAATGGTTTTTTTTCTGAGATTTTTAGACATGAAATTATTACACGAAACACGGGAGGAAAAAATATCACTCTGTAGGAATAAATATTAGCTTTTATGGTACGAAATTATGGAAGTATCATTTCTGAAGGTGTAAATTGAAAAAAAAATGATGGGAGTATACCGTACTTCCCACCAGTGCTCTTATGAAGAGCAAATACAGGGTAGTCAAAAAGAAGGAGCAGATTTCAAACTAATATTTCTTCCAAATTATAAAAGATAGAAACATAACTCCAGCATTCCTGGACAGAGAAAAGTTCAATTGTTTATGCACTTAATATGAGCACCATGTGTTTCACTGTGTTACCATGTGTTACGAGGCGGTTGTTTGTTAAACTGGCGGCAAAATGCACGTCGCACTTCAACAATGGACTCTAATTTGCTAATTTCAAATGATTGTTCCTGTGGTGTCGCAGCCATTTTTATACAGACAAGCAACAGTGCCACTGCGGCCTTAACTGTAACTTCTACCCGGACTGCTCCAATTTTGAACAATGGGGAATATGCATGAATTTTTTTTCTCAAAGATTAATGATGCACTTGATGCGAAATTTTCTCACCAATTTAAATACACAAGCCAAATTTTTCTACGCCCACCACGAAGATAATTAAAATATATTAAAATGTTCCCGGAAATCGTCGATAGTCACGTGACCGGAAACGCCTTCTGACGTCACTGGTATATGTTCCATATTGCTACGGAGATAGACATTTATATTTAAAAGAAAACGAAGTGAATATATTGTTTTGAGGTTTTTAGCCGTTTCTCGAAAGAAACGATTACTGAAAAAATTCTTATAAAAGCACATTCTGACAAATTCCTTTGGTTGACCCCCTTATGGCGGCGTTCTTCTTAAAAAAAACCAGCGATTACATAGACGTAGTAGATATTCTTGAGCACTAAACAGGGATTATATAATTAATGGACGATATGCTCGTTACCATCCATACTACGTAAATAAAAAATTGAAATACAATCGTTTGTTTATTGCATTAAACAAATGAGATAAATACATGCGTTATCGCCAAGTATTCATTTAACAACTTACCTCCACGCATAAACAGATAAACAACGCCCATAGAGATACCGTGCCGTGACGTCATGCGATGATGTCGTGTTTTGAAGCTGCCGAAAAGGTACAATTTTCTAAGAGTAATAGCTTTGTAACGCAACTTAATTCTTCAGCAAAATTTTCACCTAGCACATTTTAGCTAAAAAAATACACATTCAACGAGTTATAAAAAAAGTGCATGTTCCCCATTGACTCAAATTTTGAACTTTTCTCTGTCCAGCAGCGTTGGAATTATGTTTCTTTCATTTACAGTTTGGATGAAATAAATGTTTGAAATATTTTTGAATAACCCTGTTTTTAAAGGACGTGAAATAATGGGAGAGGTGCTCACTTAGGGTGGCCTTCAAGCGAGAGTTGCAGTAGACATATTTCATGGACCTGCAAGCGATGACAGAAGTCTCTCTTTTGCCTTGAGGTTCGTTTGAATTACCGCTCCACTTTAGGTCCGCGACGCAAGCGGGGTTTGGGGTGGGGTGAAGGAGGCAGACAGGGGCTGTCTTGGCACCCTGCGGCCTCTGTGCGGACGACGCAATATTCTCGGACCCTGCGGCGGAGGGAGGAAGGATGAAGGGGGTAAGAGAGGAAATTAACTTTTCCACGTGTCAGAATGCGAAACGCCCTTGAATCTGGAGGTCGTTTCTCTTAACGCGAGAGCGAAACTTACTCTATGGGCGATATCCAGTCTCAACTAGTCTCTCTCCTACTGCTTAAGACCTAAAATCCTTACAGCGAGTCAAGTAGGTGTGCATATTCACTCGGAAAAGCTGGTATTACTTCTTATCAACACGCTGTATACCGCGTCGAACTATATAGAGGATAATCTGAATGCCATTCTGAACTCGTATCAGATATTTTTTGACGCAAGCAGTAGAAGTGAGGCTGTGGTAGAGTAAAGGTAGTTGTTTCAGGCTTGATTTGGTGGAATATCATAGCGAAAGAAAAAGACTGGCAATGGGGGCGTTTACTCGGAACCGAAATCGCAATTTTGTGCACGAAATTGATAGATGGAAACGAAACAAGAAATGTAGTGAAAAATTATTCTTCTAACCACAACCATTAACTCATAAATCAAAAATTAAAATAAGCAAAAGGTGACGCCCATCGAAAAAACTGCTGTGATAACATTGACGTCATTTTCCTCCCGTCCTTGACTGCTCGTATGGGAAGGGGAGGGAGTGGAGGGGGATCCTCGGAAGGTCTGCTCGCACAGATGCTCGTCATAACTGCTCCGATTGGCAGAGTCAGCTGTGCCCCCCCCCCCCCCTTTTGTGATAAGGCAAAGTAGCTTCGCGGGCTCAGTTGTGATTGGACGAAGTCGATATACGTCAGAGGTTGCACCACACCCACTTTTCAGAAAGGGTTAAAAACATCAGTTTTTGTCCGCTTATAACTCGGGAAATAACTGACGGATCAAAAAACGGAAAAATACGGGTCTTTTTATTTTACAAACTCTATCATATTCGGAAATTAAAAAAAATAGTAAACGACCCCATTTTCCACAAGAATAAGCATTTTACTTGACCGGTTTCGGTGTACAACACCATCATCAGGTCGCCTGATGATTGTGTTACACCGAAACCGGAATGATATGATATTCCTTTAGCTATGGTATTCCACCAAATCAAGCATGAAACAACTACCTTTATTCGTAATGCGAGCATGGCAACCAAGGCAAAGTTATATCTCAAATTATCTATGTATAGTATTTTCACCTGATGATGGAGTGCTACATCGAAACCGGTCGAGTAAAATTTTTATTCTTGTGGAAAATCTTGTCTGTTTCTTTTGCTGTAGTTGAGATTTTAATATGACATAGCATATCCATAATCTCAACTCAGTTTTGATTGCTACGCTGAGAAGTAATACCACCTTTGCATATAGAATATTTGCACAAATTTGATTTGAAGTAGAGATTTTAGGATCTAAGCAGTAGAAGGGAGATTATAGTTGAGATACAGTTTATGGCCCTATGAGTCCCTTCATCACGTCAAGGAACATAAAGATGGAGGCTGATAGAGCTCAGAGTAAATGAGAAAGTACATAAATGACATCCTTCGGTTAAAATTACATGGAGAATAGTGAAACTTAAAATAAAATCCCTGTCACCTTTATAGTTGTGATTAATTTCGTATTTTGTCAGAATCGTAGTGGCCCAATTGTTGGAGCACTGGGACAAGAGGGTCCTGGGTTGAAATCCGGGTGAAGCCTCTCTGGACCCCTCTAATGAAAATCTTCCTTTTGTGTTTTTTTAGGTAGTTAGAATTTCTTGCGATATCACTGATGCCCCAGGAAAAGAATTTGGCCCCCATAACCCCGAGGGCCTTATTCAGAGTGTCAACTATAGTCTGTACAGACAGTACAGATCGAGGAGACTCTGTAAACTCTTTTATACTCTTAATAGATATATTAAAACGTAAGCAGTAGAAGTGTGACTGTATTTGAGTACCTGGGCCATATTCAGAATCTTAAAACAGTCCTCAGCGTACGTTAAGAAGTAATATCACCTTCACGGGCAGAATCTATACGCCAACGTGACTCGTTGCTGGACTTGAGCAGTGGAAGCGTGGCTGTAGGTGAGCCTCTGAATATGGCCCTGAATGTGTGAACTCCACACGACAATGGCTTAGCGTAAAGAAAGCTGTATCAATCATTGCAACATTCGGGTTAAGTGAGTGTACACACTCCCTCAACATGTACTGATAAGAGAGTCGGGGAAATGAGAAAGGTTTTGTACTTGTTTTTAGGCGTAAAGCATATGTAGGACACCAATTCGGAGCATTACTCATGAAGAGAGACACAAGATGCAAATAAAGTGGCCGAAGTATCGTACTAATACCTTTATTATACTTGGAAACCATTCATGGACTGGAGTGACCTGAGTAAACAAGAAATATCCGGTCTTTTGCCTAGTAATGCTATTTTTGTAAATTGTTGTACCTGTACTTAAATTGTTGTACTTCACCGTACTCAAGTACCTGATGATACTCTGTCAACTACCCTTGCCAGTAAGTAATTGAATTTTTCGTACAAATTCAAGCCCTTTGCTGAATTGAGATGTAACCCAAAGGCTTTTAGGCATTTTGATACATTATTTCGTACAAACTCATTAAATACGAATGAAATTATTTTATATCACACATTATTTTCTCTTCAGCAATGCCTCCTCTCGTTGCAATAGGAGTTTAAATGTATATGACATGGAAATGCGAGATACTTTCCACCCTAATATTTCCACAGTTCATATCAGTTTACCATTAGTATTTACCTCTAATTCATTGGTATTATTTTTTCTACTGGAGTTATATTTAAATGATTCTATAAATAGCCTGTCTGTCAATTTTTTTTCTTCCAAGGTTTACCAGAGCAAAGAATTTTGTTAGATTATCACAATCCACTTTCGTATTGAATCCTTATATTTCGTCTTATTTTTATTGAAATTGATTTGCTCTAATGATTAAAGAAATTATTTAATGTAATACCCAAAAAGCTGAAGCTATTTAAAATATGACTCCCATCACCTCATCGGTCGAATACAAACTTGGTGCAAATTCCTCGAATGCCACAATAATTCGGAGGTAACGTTCACGCCCTTTTTTACACTTACGAGTGTAGCAATGGATAACATTGGTAGCTGCATGTTGGTACAAGGACTTGAAGCTAACCCAACTAACAGCATGTTTGCTTTGCTTTTTTTAAATAGTGATGTTTAGAACAGTATATAAATACAAATCTTTTTTTTTGCATGATATTTAGTGCATGTTTGGTGAGAATTCACCCCCTGCCACACATCTTTATGGTGGCTTACAGGGTATTATGTAGATGTATTTACAGAGAAAGACAAATAGTCACAGATTTCTGGACAAGAAATATTTCGCTCATGAGATTATATTCCCTTAATTTTCCAAGAAAACTGTCGGTGGAGTCTGGTACTATCAATGAAAATGTTCAATTCGCATTGGTTTATGTCTGTAACGAAGCCACGAATGCTCTCTGGGTGATTTTTAGATGAAGAAGTGATTGTAGTTATATCATGTCACTCCTGTTTGGCAAATTCTCTCAGTCTTAATCGCTTCGGTACTTCCTTACTGCAATGTACATTTGCTAAGAAAGCATGGGAATTTCAAGTCTCCATTCATGTAACACAGAATGTAACAAGTGACAATATTAGTGAGAATCATACAAAAACACTCATATCTTTGGTGGTAGCTATTTACTTGGTCTGTGAAATTCCTTGACTGAAAAAAACAGAGGTTTTAAGCACTACTTTTCAGTGTTTTTCCTCACTCTGTGCATTTTTGCGTTAGCACCTGATTTTATGCAAAGGCTTTTATTCTCATAAATACCAGTCTTATTGTTACACCCCCGTCCACAATAAAAAGTTACCACTTTGGAGGCCGAATTTTTAGTCCCGAGGAGGATATTAAGACCAAGGAAGAGGCGAAAGGATAAGTGGGCTGAGGATTTGAGAGACAAGGGGTGGGGAGGATAATAATCTTAAGACCGGGAAATATGGAGAAAATGAGTTCCTTCCAAAATTGCAAAGAGTGGTTTATAGTGGATTTTTTATTTTTGTAAGGAAATTTGTGATTATTTCACTACACCATGAAGGTAACAATAAACAATACACTCTTATCTTCAACAGTTATTATTAGTTAGTTTTTACTGCTTAACTGGTATAAAATTGTGTAGTTAGGAGTATAGGATGGTGCACAGGTGGGAAAGGTTATTCACCAAGTGTTGAAAAAATGTATGAAATTTTTCGGTGAGGTTTTATCGTAAAATTCTGTCATTCTGGACATAATATCTTATATTTGACGGGACATGAATATAACTAGGTGAAGTCCGCAATAATTTTATTCGGACAGCACAGTTTTCGACATTTTGTGTCATCTTCGGGACACTTTGTGCCATTTATAGCGTGATATTTAAACAGGTTCCACCGTGACTCCGCGATTCAAACTCCCTTAAAAGAGCTATGTTATTTAATGAATAAATACCGATCCAGAAATACATCTATATGGAAAATCATCTATAGGGTGGTAACGATTAAATTACATAAAAAATATTAGAAGGACCTTGGTAACGTACATTCCTTAATTAAGTTAGTAAATAGGCTTGTAAGCACGTTCCGTCACAATTACTGTTGCCAATGATAACAATACACTATAGCGCCACTTTCATGCAACTAAGGCATTTCTGCTTTTTTTGGAGCAACGTTTATTAATATCAATTATACACGTGTGGTAAGGCGAGCACTTTTTTACAATGCTTAATTCTACGTAAAATTGCGTAGCTTATATCAGTTTTTCGTCAAAACGACATTTCTCGTTACATTATTTATCTGCAAATTTGACGGCGAGCAATGCTCTGCCGCATCACCACGCATAAAATAGCTGATTTTAAACGTCTATTGTCATCCAATTTATCATAGAAAAGCCTAATTATTTTATAGCCAATCGATAGAAGGGCCGAAAAATGATGCGTCCTGAAATTTTCACAAAAATGACATCTTCTTCATAATTCTGTGGAGCCTCCTTAATGAATTTGAATGAATTATACTTCTTTAGGAAATAATTGTGGACCAATGGGGAACAAGCACTATTTTTTATAACTCTTTGAATGTGAATTTTAATAGCTACAATGTGCTTGGCGAAAATTTTGCTGAAGAATTAAGTTGCGTTACAAAGATGTTACTCTTTGAAAAGTGCACCTTTTCGGCAGCTTAAAAACACGACGTCATCGCATGACGGCATCACGGTATCACTATGGGCTTTTTTTATCTGTTTATGCATGGAGGTAAGTTGTTAAATGAATACTTGGCGATATTTAAATAATGCCTGTTTAGTTCGCAAGAATTTCTTCTATGTCTATGCAATTGCTGGTTTTTTAAAGAAGAACGCCGCCATAAGGGAGTCAACCAAAGGAATTTGTCGGAATGTGCATTTTTAAGTATTTTTTCAGTCATCGTTTCGTTCGAGAAACGGCTAAAAACCTCAAAACAATGCATTTACTTCGTTTTCTTTTAAAAATAAATGTCTATCCGTGTAGCAATATGGAACTTATACCGTGCAGTGATGACAGAAGGCATTTCTAGTCACGTGAATTTCGTCAATTACCGGGAACTTTTTAATATCATTGGATAATCTTTGTGGTGGGCGTAGAATAATTTGGCTCATATATTTAAATTGGTGAGAAAATTTCGCATCAAGTACATCAGTAATCTTCGAGAAACAAATTTCATGCCTATTACCCATCGTTCGTGGGGTAGGAAATTATTGCATCGCTCAAGCCTAAATATGGTTTCTCATTAATTTTCTAACACTTCCCTCAATCCTGCTCATGTGGAGTGGCAGTCAGATCCGAATTAATGTCATTTTTATGTTACGTGTGACTTTAATCTCGCGCGCAGCCTTTTAGTTTTGGGGAATTCTGCGACATTTCCCGTTCCTCATGGATTGCGTCCGCGTCTGGTGAGTCTTGACCCACTTTTTTCACTCCAAAAGTAGTTCAGGGTTTCCAGTCGGTCAAAAAAGCTTCTCAAACGAGTTCGCAGCTAGGACAGTCATGCAGCGTCGCGTTAAATCTGTTCAGCAAAGCTGTACGCATTTATTGCTACGGTGGACTGTATATTAAGTGAAAATAGGTCAACAAGGATGGGGATCTACTGGGATGGCCTTTTAAAAAAAAATGTCTTCGTTTCCCGACCACGTCATGGATAAACCTCTCTCCATTTTCAGATTAAATTTGCTTGTCTTTTCAAAGGGAGGAGTTAATATTCTTTTTCTGCTGTTTTAGGGTTAGCCCATACTATTTAATTAATGTTAACTCTTCCATGAGGATGATTATTCGTGAATTCTCTTGAGAATTATGTGAATGAACACGGGTGAGAAGTGAGTGAATTGGCAACAGCTAAATCCCTGAGCATGTGAAATCTCATGGAAATGGATAGGAGACCGGGTTAGCTAGGTTACTGGCTGGCTCAAAAATATTCAGATAGCAGGACATAGCAGAGATACCTGGATATGGGTATGGAATATTTTTATTGACATATCGGTCCTAACTTGAATGAGGTACAGAGCGAATTTTTAGTTTAGTACCAAGTCCGTTGGATGGGACGTTAAAACATCGTATTATTAGGGATATGAATAACGTTAAATATATCCAGTACGAGTGTAGCGATGGATAACATTGGTAGATGCATGTTAGAAAAGGACTTAAAGCTAACCCAACTAACAGCATGTTTTTGCATGTATGCTTTGCTATTTTTATCTTTTTTGAAATAGTGTAGTTTTGAACAGTACCTATATAAATACTAATCTTTTTTATGCATGATATGTAGTGCATGTTTGGTGAGAATTCACCCCCTGCCACACACGTTTATGGTGGCTTTCAGGGTAATTTGTAGATGTAGATGAACCGTTGACTAAAGCTGTCAACCCATTGGCGCCTGTTGTTCAGAATAGATTAATGCCACTTCCCAGTTTTTGTCAACTCTTACTAATTGGTCGTAGTTATTTTGGGCAATCGGCCGATAGCAAAGGTAATTTGCGGAAATAGAGATAGTAGGGTGACTGAAAGGAGGTTTTTTTAAACAATAGAAGGATGGAGAGTAAACCAGAATCGGCATTAGTCTTTTCTTTACGCAAGGCACCTAGGGGTTCATGGTTTAACGTCCCATCCGACGGTCCGAGTACTGAATTTCGAGTGCTTTCCACGCGATACCGAAGTGGAAACTGGTATACTAATGTGAAATCTACGCCAATGTTGAAATCAAACATGAGAGGAAAATACAGTGTTCTCCTTAATTGCTAAAAATCAGTTGCGACAATCTTCTCTCCACTTGTGTAATAATTAAAAACGATACATTACGCAATTCCTAAATGAGACGGAGGAATTTAAATTTATGCCATTGTTAGTAAGGGAAAAAAAATGAGTGTTCTACCTGAATGTTGTCTTTTGATAGCGCAGGGCTCCCCCCCCCTACCCTGAATGTGTGAATTTCACAAACCAATGGCTTGGTATGGAGTCAGCTCTACCCTTAGCTATCAAAAGACCTGCGATTTTTTAACGAAGTCCTGACCCACAGAATAACGAATCGTTTCTGACCGGGATTTGAATCTGAAACCTTCCGGTCCGTAGTCCAGTGCCCCCTAGGCAACCACAACCCCCAAACAAGGGGAGGTGATCGACAATTATTGTCTAAGTAGTGTTTATTTTTGGAAGGTGACTGATAACTAAGTCCATTTGCGGAATTTAGAATGGGTGGGCCATTGCGTGTGAGGAATGTTTAGGGTACACTGGAATAGTGGATAGAGATCCTGCGTTGGTATCCGAGCTTGCTGTTAACGAAAGTCGCCGAGGTTCCTGCATTTTTCCGTCCCATACGATAGACAATGGATTGAATTTGAAAATCTCTCCGAAAACACTTGAGTATGGTTACCAATGAAGTACCCATACCCATATTGGGGTTCAAATTGGAGCCAGGTACTACATCCATCGAACAAATCCTTTCCAAAATTTACTCTAAAAAGTGTCATTTGAACTGGTTTGGATAGGTTACTAATCGGGAAGAGTTTTGAATTCTTCAGCTTTCGTGTCAATTCCGGTATACCAACGAGAAATCTGCCCACTTACAGGAAGTAATAGTCATTTACTTTTTCAGTGCACCATACACACGGCTTTGGTTTCATCGATTAACCTGTGCTCTCAGTCCTGAGACAAACATAACTAGGATCATACGCTTTCTCGGTGGATTAGTTGGATGTAGTCTTGTCAGGCTTTTCCGGAGTTAGGATTTCCAGGACCTTCTTCAGGGCGGAAGAATTAATAGTGCAGTAGAACGTCAATAATAAGTATTGACAGGGACCGAACTCCCGCTGGATTATCAAATTGTCTGAGTTTTCAAAATGAACCGATTAAAGAGCCGGTTGATGTCTTCAATGTAAAACAAACTTCCTAAATGAATTCAAAATTCCTTCTGATGATTGCTGGAGATGAGAAAAGGGATGAAATCATTGATGAAGTAAAATGTTGTGACAATTTGACCAAGTAAATAACAATATTGATACTGAAATATCATGTACATATGTACAAGTATTCATTTCTTGCCATTTTTTTTGCCAGAATCGATACCAGGTTAACGATGGTCTGGCATTTTGACGTCCGAATTATTGACGCCGTATTGTATCCAGTCTTTATCCCCGAGGAAGATAGAAGACTTACCTGCTCGAAATGTTGGTCATGGAAAGTCTAATCCTGTGCAAAGCCTGAGGAGACTACATCCACACATAGTGTCATGTCCGAGATGGGGGGTATCGGGTTGGTGTGGTGGCTAGAGTACTGGCCTCCCACTCCAACGGCATGGGTTCGATTCCCGGCAATGGTGGATTTTTTAGTGGAAAACCAGTCCCCACTTGAGTGCTTAGTGGAGGGTATTTCAAGTGCAGTACTCCGTCCGTCGGATGGGACGTTAACCGGTCCTCCCCTTGGCGCCTTTCGTAAAGAGTAGGCTAATGCCGACGCCGGGTTTCTCTCCACCCTTCCTCCGTTCCCTGAAAACTCCTACCACTACCCTATTATCCACGTATCCTTTATGGCGCAAATGACCTCAGCTGTCGGTCGCCTCCCCTAAATAACCAACCAAACGAGATGGGATTCAAAGAGTCCCAACCGAGTCGGGACATTTGAACTGGCACTCTTTGGATACGAGTCCAGTAGGTACCCTGGCCACCTCACCGACGTGATCCGGAGGGCCGTTTCAACCCGTGCCACATCCCTTCCAACTCAGGCACACGCAAATCCAAGAGACCATTTGGCTCCGAAAACAGTCGACAGGGCGCAAATCCTCGCCAGAGAACGTAAAAACCGAAGGAACACCATTCCCTCCCTTCCCCGTCTATGTGGACACTTCGCCTCGGCCAAGATGCGTCGTCTACTCAAAAAATAAAATAAAATACTCTTCTTTTTTACATTTTTGATTCATTTTTTTAAAGAACTCTGCTGCAGCATCGGGTTATTCTGGATAAGAGGGGTTGATGAGATTCTTGTGCGTGTGTCTGGGTTGGGTTGGGAGAGGCATATAAAATGGTTCAATTTACCACTGCCCCCCGCCGTCCAGACGACCCTCTCTCAGGGTTAGGGGTCCAAAGGGGGAGTGAGTTGAAGGGCAAATCGCAGTCAGTGGTCGTATTCAAAAACTTGGACCGAAGCCACATGCATCAAGGGGATTTATGAATGGCGCTTTGCGACTGCTAGCCACCGAGAGGGAGAACTCCATAAGGAAGGGGAAGGTGATAAACAGTCGAAGTATGTATGCACAAGAAAACCGAATGGCAAGAGATATTCCATCCGAAGGTCTCAGAAAAAATACATCTGCATCTACGTAATACCCTGAAACCCACTATAAACGTGTGTAGAAGTGGGTGAATTCACACCAAACGTCCATAAAAATGCTGTTTTTACCGCATTTAAAATACATTTTCGGCAGATTTTCTTCATCTCTCACCCTGATAAAAAATGGGGGCGATTACTCGGAACCGAAATCGCAAATCTGTACACGAAATTGTTAGATGGTAAAGAAAAATGAATTTTAATGAAAAAGTTAATCTTCTAACCGCAACCATTCACCAATAAATCGAAAATTAAAATAAGCAAAAGTGACGACCATCGAAAAAGGTGCTATGATAACATGGACGTCATTTTCCTCCCGCCCTTGACTGCTTTTAGTGGAAGGGAAGGGAGTGGAGGGGGGTTCTCGGAAGGTCTGCTCGCACGGATACTGTCGCAACAGTTATTATTGGCAGAATCAGCTGTTTGTCCCCCGTTGCGATAAGGCGAAGTAGCTTGGCGGGCTCAGTTGTGATAGGACGAAGCTGATATACGTCAGTAGTTGCACTTTTCCGAAAGGTTTAAAAACATCGGTTTTTCGCCGCTTATAACTCGAGAAATAATTGACGGTACAAAACGGAAAAATATAGGTCTTTTTATTTTACGAACTCTATCAGATCCACAAATTAAAAAAATATGGTAAACGACCTCATTATCGGTTTTATTTCATAGGTGATTTTTTTCCTGGAACTCTTTAACTGGTATTGCGGTGTTGGCACGGCAGGAAGAACTATATTTCTATTAGCAGTCCAGCTGGTAAAAAAAAAACAAAAATAATATGTATTGCTACTCTTCTGTTGAACTTCGTTGATGGACTGAGAGTCACAAAATATTGATTTTTCTTTGCACGTACTTAACGGTATTTTAAAAGACGGCATCAAACTTTCTTTGATATTTTGGGCATGAGACCACGAAGTTATCGAAATCATTCAATTTGATGTATGTCCCGCATGATTAAGAAAAAGTAGGCCTAGACTAACAAAACCCTACGTTTGTTGGTACAAGGGTGCTTATGAAGATAAGGAAGAGGTCCCACAAGGAGGGAACGTAGGTTGAGAAAGGAAGCAGTCTTCCAGCAGTAAAGCAGATAGCCCGGAAGATCAAAAAGAGTGATGTAAAGGAAGTTTAAGAGCAGGGAGTTGGAAAGGAAAAAAAAGGGACTTACGGTGTTACGCGAAGAAAAGGGTACAAGGGCAAAAGGGTGTCCATTCAAGGAGACGGAAAGAATTTTTTGGACGGGGACAAGAGAGCCCTTGTGAGGAGACTAGAATGGGTTTAGGGGAAGGGGGGTGAGGGGGGAAGGGGGTCTCTCAGGAAGAGGACGAGGGTGAAAGTCTTCTTTCCTGGGATAAACACATATGTGAATTAATGAATGGGTCAAGCTAATCGTAAACTGGAATTTATCAAAAGAGTCCTGGGTAAGTGTGACGATCATGTACGAGAAATCAGCCACTTTTCCCTTGTTAGACCTCATTTGGAATATGCTGCCAGTCTATGGGATCCCTACGAAATCGGTCCAAATAATAAACTTGATAGTGTGCAGTGAAAATCGGCAAGATTTGTAAAGGGACGATAAGATAACTATATTAGCGTAACCAGTCTATTGAATGAATTAAAATGGGAATAATTGTCAGATCGCAGGTTGAAATTTAGAGTTAATATCTTGTGTAAATTCCAATACAATATTTTCAGTGATGATGTTAAAAATATTTTACGAACCCCAACTTACTATGGTAGACTGGACCATAATCACAAAATTAGAGAAATAGATTGACAGATTCAAAATGTCTTTTTTTCCTCGTACAATTAGGGATATGAATAACTGCAAATAAATCCAATACGAGTGTAGCATTGGTAGCTGCATGTTGGTATAAGGACTTGAAGCTAACCCAACTAACAGCATGTTTTCAATCAAGAAGTTTTCTCGGGTTGTCCACCGGGTAATGGCGTCCATTTATGCCGACGTTTCGATCCTCGACTCGAGGGTCATTTTCAGGGCGAGATGATCTCGCCCTCGCCCCTCGGTATTATGTAGATGTAGATGTACGTGGTGAGAGGAGATTTCAAGGGTTGAGTGTCAGTATATTAGACAGCCATTTCCCGAAATTGTTGGCTTGAAATTAACGAAATGATTTGGAGCAGAGGAAACTATCGTCGGGCAAGTTTTCAGCTTAGTATGTCAGCAAGCCGAAATAAAATAAAGCAAAAAGACCTCGCTTAGTTTACGTTTTGGATTTATGAGTACCACACATTTGCAAACATGATACCACTGAAGATTTTCCCAGTAAAATGAGATATTTTCCTTGTTTCTATGCTTATGGTGGCCGCAAGCTGTTATGTAGGCTGACAGCCACTCTCTACCCTACTACAGCAGAAATTACCGGCAGTTAAATCAAAATATTTCTGTATTCTGCACTTTAATAAGTAAAATGCACTTCATTTCCAGAGAAAAGTATCATATAATTATCAATCAATGGTCATTAGCTCTTCAGCGCTGGGAGAAAAAAAAAGCTAAAACAAGTTGCAGTAAGTGCTATTAGGTAGGATGTAACTTCTAACGTGGAGTAATCATCATCGCAGTTCAATTCTCTTTTGGAATGAATTGGCTGACAGCCACAGTCTGCCGTTCTTCAGCAGAAATTACTGGCAATCTGCGAATGATATTAAAATATTTTTTTTATATTCTGCTCTTTAATGGGTAAAATTCGACCGGTTTTATCCACAAGAGGACATCATCAGGTGAGTTTACAGAAAAAGCTCAGTCTTTATATATTCTTGATGGAGTGAGGGATGGGGCAAAGATAGGAGAAGACGGGACTTAAGTCAAATGTGAGGAGTCAAGGAGAAGTCAAAGTGGTTTAAAGTTGATAGGGGGAATTAGAAGCTGGATGAAGGTCCCGAAAACTTAACGCCATTCACAACATAACTTAGGGTTGAATTTTTTTAAATATCCTGCGCCTCTAAAATGTTGAGCTTCTTGCTTTTGGTCTCAAAGGGAAGGAATATTGAGGTTAAATCACTAGTGTCGCTCACCTTAAACAGGTGTTTAGCAAAAAAACGACAGTGCTGTGTTCTCCATAACATAAGCTTTTTTGTGCCATTTGGTTCTAATTTTAAACAACCTTCCCATTTGTCCAACATTTTTTGACCAACAACAAGATTTTTCTGTGCACTTCCTATTTAACTTAAGAACTTCCTTAATGTTCATTCTAAAACCATAGAGTTTATAAATTATTGTCAGCATTCTAAGAAGTCATCAAGCACCTTCAATTCATAGTGTTCTTTAGGTAAGCTGGAACCCTAATAACGGAATGATCTCCTTAAATATATAAGAGATACATCAATCCTGAACTTGGCAATGACACTAAAACGCTTCTATCGAGTTTCTCACAATTCATGGGACATTGCAGACGTTTGTTATACAGCTCTGTACCAATTATGCTTACGGCTTGTGAGAATATTCTCTCTTTTTGATCATAAATGTACCTCAAAATGTGTCATGCCTAAACCATCAACTATAGTTGGGTACTTATTCTCTACAATTTAATTAGCGGTCACCTACACGTATAATATGTAAAGTTCGAAAACATTCTGTAATTGGCTCATTAAATTTAGTCTAGCATGTTATTTGAAAACAGAACACGTTTCCAAAAGTATCCCGCGAAACTCTCTTTTAATAGTTTTTTACTCTTAATAATCTCGATTTTTTCAATTGCTCATTTTCTCACGTAATTGTTTTCGCAAAGCTGTCAGAATTGAATGATTAACAATGCTATTTGTATCCTTTATTTCAGGTGAGTCCATTATGTTGCCCACTCCCATCTTTTCTTTCAAATGGTAAGTAAACCAAGCAGCGTTTATCCATTAAAATATATTTTTTATTTTCAGTTAATTGGAAAGTTAGCGTTTACAATACTTATTAGATTTATAGCCAAAAGGGTTCAGAATGGGAATCGTATCGTCAGTTTCTATTCGTTTGGGTATGGGCTCAAATTTAAGGCTGTTTTGATAACCACGACTTTTATGATTTACAATTTAACGATCAGAATAGGTAGTGGAAAAGTTTTTCACAATATTTTCAATGTATTTTTATAATGGTTTTACTTCGCAACACTTAATTTGAAATTTCACCACTCTTATAACAAAAAATAAAACATATTACGCATCATGGCCAACTTAATGTCTTGATGGTTGAGTGGGGAGTTCTTTGGATTTTTTTTCTTAGGCACCAGGTAATATTCATAAATTTCCGCCAATTTCGATGTACATAAAGTGCATAAAGAAGCAATTAACAACAAAATATCATTCGCAATCCTCAAAGTTATCATTCTCAAAATGTTTGTGTACACACAAGAACCACATCTCCATCTTCAGATTTCTAACAATTCCAAACCTCAAAATCCTTCCCTGTTCATTCGTCAACAACCCCGTTTCCTAGCTGTTAGCTAAAGTAAAACCCAGCAACTTCCTATATTTATAATAAAAATATAGCATTACTGAATTTAGAGAGTGTGAGGAAAATTAAGAAAATTTGATTGCATTCATATTGAAATACTCAGACACTATCGACAACAATATTCAGCTAAAATCAATTTCGCTTTTATAAGCATGTGGTATATCGTATACGGTAATCGACTTACAATGTCTATTACATTATTTTTAGACACATTAAATTGTGATATCGTTATCAATGAATATATTTTGTGTATTAGCAGTTTATTACATGGTGTAAAGATGGACAAGAAATTAAATAAATACTATGCCTGTACAGATTTCTCAACTTCTCTTCCCTACATATTTTGATTGTGCTCCGCAGACTAACTTAAAAAAAACTATTCAAATGGTTTTTACTGCATTTTGCGTAACTATATAAATTTTCTTACTCCATGCAATGTCATGGAAATGTAAGATCGAGGCAGGAGGAAAGAAGAAACCTTTCATATCACTTCTTTATCTAGACCGCGGCCCTGAATTCTGGGTGATAAATCGCCCGCAATAAAATGGAGGCGGAAAACTGAAATGATATTGGGTGCTTCTCCAAAGAGGCGCGAGGGGTCTGATTTAAGGGTCTCTTTTACCCTGATGTATGGGAGGCCTCGTAAAGTATTTCGCCTGCCAGATGTATCCTTGTGCTTTGATATATG
This sequence comes from Platycnemis pennipes, assembly GCA_933228895.1. Taxonomy (NCBI): domain Eukaryota; kingdom Metazoa; phylum Arthropoda; class Insecta; order Odonata; family Platycnemididae; genus Platycnemis; species Platycnemis pennipes. The sequence continues at coordinate 111,486,209 of OW121855.1, read as the reverse complement.
AAATTTTTGTACGACTCGGCTCTGAGCGTTGGTGGATAACTCAGATGAGAGAAGGGATACTCAATTCCAAGGCGGATATGCATAAGAGCATGCATTCCATTTATTTAATATTATGTTCAATTTAGTATATTCGTGGATATATTTCATGATTCCAAATCCCATTCATATCCCAAAAAACACTATTTATAGAATTTCGATAGTCATAACCTTCTCCCCCATCATGCGGAATTTTCTTGCTGGAACATGAATCGAGGAGCACGTCCTTATCTAACTTAAATATCATCACAATCACTATTGATCGGTCTTAAACTAAGATAAATCTTCATTTATATCTTCTTTTCTCCATTAACCTGCTGCAGTTTAAGCGATTTTGTTATCTGGTGGTTACTTATCTTGGATACAAGTTTAAAAACCATGAATGCCATGAAGGCGATAATAACATAAATGCAAACAATATTAAAGTTGCGCTTACTTTAGGTGAAGAGAACACAGAAATTGATTTCTGTTACGATCAATAGTTATTTACAGTCCATAACAAATGGCTATCTGCTCGCCGTTGCTGTATGATGCAACTTCCCGCACCAAAGGCGTCCCGCTTCCATTAAGCACACCAACCGCTTCGATGCGCTAATGTGAATCGGAACGGTATTTGGAACAGTGTCGCAACAATGCAATTGATACGTGAAATGGAATGCGGACAAGTTGGACGCAGCTCTCCACTCAGCTTCCATATCGCTCAACGCCCGTATGCTAGTACAGCGATTCCTTGACTTACAAGTTTGTTTACTTTCTTGACTGATCTCGTAATTTAAAATGCTCGTATGTCAAAGCGTTTATTCCCATGCACGGTAAAAAAATACCATTACACTATTCCTGCCTCAAAAAAATCAGTTCTTCCATTTTAACTTGAGCTTTTATGTAGGAAAACAGATATAGCATAGAAACCCTAATTTGAGAGTATTTACGGAATGGACGTATTGTTTGCCCCTTGATAATTACATATAAATTTTCGAAACCATGGTCGAACTCAATAGAACTTTTGTCTGGAATGTACAAAGCGAATTTTATTTTCTAACAGAAACTAGCTTGGTATATGAGAGATATGTACTACTCTTTTGCTGTCTAACCAAATTAACTTACTCGCTCACCAAGTCCGTCTTTTTCATTCATTACACGTTTTATTCCAATATACGCAATACTTTTTTTATTCCTTTCAGAACATTACTTTGAACTTATATCCATGGGAACCATGGCTAAAACAAAGAAATATGGCAGAGGAACTACGCTAAAGTAAAAATCAGAATAGAAATGCTTCCAGGGTGAGATAAACACTTGCATTGAACGAGCAAAATGTGTAATTCTGGGTGTAAAGGTGATTCGGCAACGTGTGATGACGTGTATGTAGCTCACTCGTTATCGCGGATCATTGTTTTGGCGTACGAAGCTCATTAGTAATTATTTGAGTTGTGGCTTTTGACTCAAATCAAACAGTAGACCGAGTGAGGAATTGTATCTCGAAAACGTCGTAGGTTAAGGCACCTGTGAGCCAAGACATGGCTTTAAAAATCAAATCTCTTACTCTTACCCTTAATTATGCGTAACAATATGAAACGTAGTGAGAATAAGAACCAAACTCAGCAATGTCCAAACGCTTCTCTGAATTATGACGAAAGGAGCCGAGATAATTTCAAATCCATCATTATTGTTTTGTTCCAAAAATGCAAATATAGCTGCGAGATGTGTGCACTTGTAACCCACGCTTTCCACCCACGTGCCACGTAAAATTAATTTTTTTTCGCGGTGGATAGAAATTGAAAAATTAGAACGAGTAGATAAGGCGTACGTTGCTTGGGTTTCAAATTTTTGGGAATCATATTTTCATTCCTACAACTCTTTAAATTAGATTATTTCAGTGCAACGCTTAAAAGTCAGCATCGCTCGATGCTAGCGACAACTTGCGGCGGAGGAAGGAAACCGTACACTAAGAGTACACATTTCTTTGTTGACATTCCTTTCCTGTATATTAATCCGTGATTAAGGGATTTTGAACAGTCTATTCGATACTAATTATGAAATATTTATTATTTTCTCAGTTCTTAGCCTTCTGTAAAGAAAGTTCGTGATAAAGATCCTGTAAAGATTCTAAGATAGAAAGATTAAATTGTAAGATTGAATTGGTAAAATTTTAAGATTGAAAGATCCTGTAAAGAATGGCCTTAAAATCTGCTGAAAAGTAGGTACGATTTTGATTTCGTGAAATGAAGCGAACACAGGTTTATTCTAATGGTAATTTATTTATACTCAGAAAAAATATTTATTCTTCGACCTGACCGTATAAAATGACAAAGCATTCCATTGCATATTCTTGGCGCATTGAAAATTGATTGATTAATATTACAATGGCAAATTTTATTGTGAAGTATTCATGTATTGGCATATAAATGCGTTGAAAAGGAATTGAGTTTTGTATTATCTGGCGTTGTGCATATTCTAATATAGGCATATGTATATCAATTTATATTATTTTGAATTGCGATGCGAATACATGTGTTAATTTTAAGTGTCGTATCTACTTGTTATGCCCAATTGAAAATCAGTAAAACATTTATTTCTAATGTTACTTTATTAAATCTTCAGGCATAACAAAATTTCGAAAATTTATTTGTTGTTCAAGTAATTATCTATTTTGTATGGCAGACACAAAACTTGAATACATAAGGGGATATTCAATGCTTCATCAGTCTTTGAATTTTCATTACAAGAAAAAAGTTATCAGAAAATATTATTGTAAAATTCTTTTCTTTTACATCCTTAACTATTTGCTCCATAAATTTCATATGAATGCTTCATTTTCCATGCTTTTCATTCACTTTTCCTTCAACGATTTCCTACATTAGTCCAGCATGACATGGCCTATTATACCTACACTGTAAAAAAAGTTTTGGGAAAATACGATAAGAATCATTGGCACTATAATTGCCAATGAGTTTTGTCGTAAAACTCCGATAAGATTTCAACTATGAATGTTATCGTAAAAATCCAATGAGTTTTAAACATTAAATCTTATCGTAAAATTCCAATGAGTTTTAAACATTAAATCTTATCGTAAAATTCCAATGAGTTTTAAACATTAAATCTTATCGTAAAATTCCAATGAGTTTTAAACATTAAATCTTATCGTAAAATTCCAATGAGTTTTAACATTAAATTTTATCGTAAAATTCCAATGAGTTTTAAACATTAAATATTATCGTAAAATTCCAATAGTGTTTAAACATTAAATCTTATCGTAAAATTCCTAGAGGACTGTGAAGGTTCAAGTAATAAATTACTACAAAATACATACAAATTCAATATAGTTTATTAACATAAATAACAGAAGCATAAAAGACAAATAGGTTTACAAAGCACACCATGCTTCCTGAAGGACTCTGGCCCCAAATTTATATTCTTCCCTCAATTTAATTAATTTGGATGCCAACCCATGATGATAATTCTTTAAAGTCACCTCCGGAAAATTAATGGCCGTATAATAATGGCAATCATAATACTAGCATCTGAAATGACAGAAGTAATATTTTATTAGCACAGAAAATACATTGCAGTTACAATTGTATGCATAATTCAAATATACACTGCCCCATTGATCGTGTGTCATTTTTGACCTATAATTTTAGACACTTTCTTTCAAGCCACATGGATGAAATTTGGTACCTGGCTAGAAAAATGTTGTGTATTTTAACATTGAAAGCCCATAAGGCAAAATTTGGATTTTAGGTTGGACTCTATTTCTGGGGTCAAGAGGTCATATTTTTAATATTTTGCTTAGACTTGACAAAATTTACAACCTTTTTCTAGCCAGATACCAAATTTCATCCATTCGGTTTGAAAGGAAGTGTCTAAAATTATAGGTCAAAAATGACGCACGATCAATGGGACACACTATAAGTTACATTGCAAAAAATGTGTAATAAATTGAACATTTTCACACATTCTCATTGTCACAAAAATATTCAATGTATTGTAACACATCACTTTAAAAAATTACTTAACGTTTTCATTAAGTGTTAGTTGGGAATTGATGGTTGAAATGCACTTGTAAATTATAAACTTTTGTTCTCATAACAGTTGGGCTAAGATAAGAAAATTTTGATCTGTGGTAAAGGATGTGTATTTTATCAGTATTCCTTATACCATGAATATTCATATGAATGTTAATGCTGGAAAGTTAGGCTGGAAAAGAGATAATTAACGAGAATTGTAGTGTTATATGTATACTCAAGGCACTGTTAATAAATTAAGTTTTTAAAGAAGTGGCTTACATAGCAATGGAAATGATATTCCCATTATGCATTTAATAGTTAAAATTTTTAATACTGTAAAAATTGTCCCAATGGATATACAATCTAATAATCAATATCAAAAACTCACCTAAATGGCCTTATACGCTGGGGCATATAATTCAGGGCGCCGAGGTCCACTCCCTGAATTGGCATCCAATGGTGAACATGAGAGAAATGCATCCTCAGTAAATACTTCCTCTAGGAGAATCTATTCCATGGTAAGCCTACTTGTGTGCTTAACTCCAGACTTAATGCCCATGTATGACGTCTTGCTCAAATATATTTTTGAGCCTGGCATCAATTCCTGCAACTACCATTTAAAACATCAGTATAGAAATTCATGAATAACAGAAAACTTCAACACCAAAATTATTGCTATGATTGCAGCCCAAGAAAACTTAACAGCATTTAGATATCAGCTTAATAAACAACTGCAGTAGTTTGCACTAACTGACATTCACGTAACAAGTGTAAAAAGTTACATCTCAGATTTGCTGCAACATATAGGTTTTGATATTTCCCAATTTCCCTGACTTTTTCCTGACCAACATTTAGATTTTTACTGACTTTTGAAAATGCAATAAAGAGACAAAGTCCGCCATTCAGCATGAGAAGGGGGTGAAATATTGGCATAAATGCATGACTAGGAGAGTATTTATCTTATAAACAAAAATTCAGGTACAATTTCTCCAGAGCACATGAGTTTAAGTAAAAATTAAATTAAAACTAAAATAAAATGTTGTAAATTGCACATAAAAATATGGTACATCAACAATAAAAAAAGATGATATATTGCAGGATATGATCTGCACAAGAAAATCCACATTAACCAAAATAACCCCAATAAGATGTCCTAAATGACCCATAAGGCTTCTGAAAAACAAAGACTTAAAACAATGTGATTTACTTCAGGAACATATTATGGCATAATAAAATGAACACTAACTAAACTAAGGTAAATGAGGGAGTAATAGACCATGTGCCATTAATTGGACTTTTATGGGATAACCGACAAAATAAGCCTTTCTCTGATCCAAATATTGTAAAGTAGTGGGAAATTACAATCCTACCATCTAACTATTAAGAATAAATGTAACCATGTTGAAAAAAGATACTGACATATTTGACCTGTAGCACTAGTCTTCTTTTGTACCACAAATTGCTTAAGAGACACTTCAGACATGGCTAAATTGAACTCGTAAGTTCCTTAAGTATTTCAATTGAAGGTCAAGGTCATATGTATAGTTTCCAAATGCCATAAAGTGCAAGCACAGTATCAACTAATATAATATCTTTGATACAACATGGCAACATTGCTTAAACATGTAATGCAACAAAAGAGAGTACACTGAAATATTTATACCATTGCAGTGATACGATTATACTGCATGTGAAAAATTACAATCAAATTTTAAAAAAGAGAAACACCTCTGCGAGATTTTGTTGTGCAGCCAAATCTTCTTGATTAATGAAATCTCTCAAATTTTGTCTTGGTGAAAACCCATACCTTTTACTGCAAAAATGTTAAATAAATATGTAAGTGACGTGTCACTTCCTCGCAGTCATATTTTCTTTAATTCAAAATGTTAGGAGTGTGATTCTTTAAATTACACACAACTCTATCAAACCCAAAGAATGGTTTCAAATCGCACTATTTATCTTTCCCCAAGGATATTCAGGAAAGTTATATGCTCATTCATCATCACTACACTGGCAAGTTATTTCAATTCATTAACATCCTCATCTTTCTCAAATTTTAACTTACGTTTTTGGGCATGCACTTGTACTTTAACTGATTAGTGTCATGTTCGTCTTCTTCTGATTCCCCATCCGGAGTGGATTAATCCCGCTCTGGAGGACGCACATCCACTGGTGAGACGCTGGGGAGCTGAACTTGAGACACTGGCCTCTTTGATTCGCAAGTAATGCGTAACGGATTACTCTCATGAGCACTCTGCCCATTTGCGTCTTACTTAATTCGTGTGTAGTGACTCCGGCACTCCTTTATTTAGTCGCCAGCTCTTACCAAATCTGAAAAAAATAACAATCGTATGAATAAATGAAGTACGTTGGCTTAGGACTTTGGCAAACGATCAGGATATTGATATTTAAGTACCAGTTAGAGCCGTCCATTCCTCTTCCTGCGATCCTGCTTCATCCAGGAACCAACCCTTTCCGGTGCTCCCCATCGATGAGCAGGCAATTGTTAATTCAGGTTTACAGCCTATTAAATATAGTCACATTTAACATTGCAATAACTTAAGTGCATTAGAGTTAAAATGCTGTTTCAAAAGAAGCAAATATATGGAAACTTGCCTGATATCCTGAAAATTTTGGCTTCAAAAACTGGGTACTCGAGAAATCGTAAGATTTAACTCTCACTTCAGCCCTCAATTTTAGGCAGGCATCGTTGGCCGAACTTAGCAAATCTTCATCTTCAATCACTTCCAACGTGTCGTCTGCCCTGTACTTCACAAGGAGATATTGGTGTTCAGAGGATTTTTAATTACTCATACCACTCATACTGTAGAACTACAGGTCACTTTCCTCGCGGTAACTAATTACGCACACTCTGCGACATTCTCACAAAACAATAATGGCGGCGCCCGGCGGCGCCCGTGGCAAGAACAAAGTACGACATGGAGGCGACTGCAGACCACCTAATAGTTATCAACATCACACAAGATATTCCACATCGAGAAATTTTTTCGGAATTTTTTATGCTGATATTTCACTTAATAGTTGATAACTCTTCATCCTTTATATACATATATGTAAAATACATACCTCTTCGAGATTATACAGATCACTGGGTTTGCTACTAAGCAATTGAGAAACGTCTGGGAGACATTGTCGTGGCTCCCCTGTCTGGAAGACTACGAACCTTGCTACGCCTTTCATGATGTTCGGAATGCCAAAGGCTGCTAGGTATACGTCGTAGTTAGGTTGAATAGGCTTTAGTTAAGATGTAAAAAATTAATTTAAATTCATTATTATCAGCGGATCAAATATAAGTTTAGACAACACAGGCTAAACTATCATTGTAGTTGGTGGAGTGGCTACGGTCGTGGGCTCACGTGTGAATGGTCGTAAGGTCAACTCACTTCATCGGAAATTTTTTTTCGTCTCGGTTTCATTAATTCTCATTTTTTTCTATTATTTTCTATTGCAGCAGGTCTCACCGGACGAGGGAACATTTTTCTTACCCCTATCTTCGATATTTTTTTTGACGTCTTATTCCGAACGCGGTAGCGTGACATAGGCCCGTATTCATAGTCAGGTCTTGAGTCGATCTCAGCTCAAGACTGAGATGAGACTGAGACCGCCATCCGTATTCATAGTTGTTTCTCAGCGCGATCTCAAGACTGAGATCGGCTTGAGACCAGCGATGCGCGGTTATTTTGGATATCGTTATTTTTTATACCGGAAAAAGTGACGACTCCGCAAGAACGGTGAGAGTAAACTTAAAATTATGGCGGGAATAAACAAGCCCTTTTCTGTAGAAGAAAAGCAGCTTCAATTCAATTGCGAGCATATCCATCTATTATAATACAGCAATTTTATTTGTGGCTTTAATTATTAGTGCACAAATAGCCTTCCACATTAATTAATATCAATTATGATTGAACAGAAACTTGTAAAAAAAATTAGGTGAAGTGAAGTATCGCTGGAGTTGTAATGACCTGGTGACTAATATACTGGTGAAACATAATTTTCATGTTTATTAACGGAAGGAAAAGAACCTATGTGTGCTAGATTAACTATCCATGTACAACTCAAAAGATTGCATGATCTTAATGCCTAGCATGAACATTGTATAGCCTTTATAACAAATACCTATGATATATAATAGCACCAATGGACGTAATGATAAACTGGTTAAAATTAGGGATATTCATGAGTTCCGCGGAATTCAAATTACCAAGCATTTATTGTACATATAGTGTAGGTAAAAAAAGCGGGATTTCAGCTCTTTAAAAAAGTTGGGAATTCACTGAAAGTCACAACATTAATTCACTATTAGTTCATCATTACATTGATAAGATAAGAGCAATGTGACGTATTTTTAGTAAACAATCAATGAAACTGCCTCAATTTTCTTTTGCAATGAGATTATGATATTTAAATTAATTGCTGATAAAAAACTAAGATATCGGTGTGCAGCAAGAGAGAAGAGGCCAAAACCCACATTAAACTAGGGAAGCCAAAACTGGAAGTGGTGAAAGAGTTCTGCTGCTAGAAAGCCGAGTAACTAACGAACATAAATATATGGTGGAGTTGGCTAAGGAGAAGATGAGACTGCTTGAGGAGGAAATAAAAAGAGTGGCGTTTGAGGTTGAGGAGAGGAGAAAAGGGGAACTCCATAGGCTTCAAATGGCAATATTACAAAAGCAACTTAGCAAATGTAACCATTTTCAGAGATAATAATTGATTAAATTGAAACAACCTAGTTTTATTAACTATTGTAAAAATTGCTTCATTTACAACCCTATAATGAAAAATGATTTGAATAAACTACTGCCTAATAACATTTCCACATAGTAATTTTGATTTTAGATGGGTAATGCCTGGTGGTTTTGGGCTGCATGGGGCACAGGTACTGTGTTTGATTCGTCATCCATTACATTTCATAGATCTTGATAGTGTGCCCCAATATTGTGCAGTACAAGCAACAAACTTGTGTTGTCCTCATATTTGCTACAATTTTTCTTCGAAGACACTGGAACTTTTGTTTCAGAACTCCTTTTCAATGATATTCCTTGTCCATATGTTGGCTAAATTGCACCTGGAAAATAAGTTTTTTGTTACCAAAGAGCGTTTATGTCTTTCGCGAATTAAAACTACGTTATATATAGTGGAATATCACATGCATTTGAGCTGCGCTCTGTTTAGTTTTCCTAACACTCAAGAAAGTTAGCCACATATTTACTAAAGAATGATTAGTATGTGGTGAGACATTTCACTTTATTTTCTTATGGTAATTACTAAAGAATTGATACTTTTTTATAGGTGCTTATCCAAATAATTAACCTATAATTTATAATAAATTAATGAACGATTATAGGTTCTGTTTAATTTTCTTTGCAATTATTTCTTATTCTCATAGCTTATTAATGTTTAAGACTGCTTTGATTCTAGCCAATGTGCAAATCCCACATAATTTTTAAATTACTAATTACACCAACATATTAAATATCGGCAGTGTTCTCTAATTATACTATTAATGCAGGGTAGTTGTGAATATTTGGACATGCTGTGAACTTACTACCACTGGCAGGAGAGACAAGAAGAAATGTTGCAACATAAAGTTTTCCTGCTTCACGAACAAAGTATTGACACAGTATTGTACTCACTAAATTCACTTTCTGTTAGCTAATAGAATTTAATTGTATAGGTATTTCTATTTATTTCACCTGCCATGGGTAGTGAATTCATATAATGCCAAATATCCTCAATCACTCGTTAATAACTATCTTTCTACTGCATTTTTTGCATAATTTATGAATGCTGACTCATTGCCGATGCCATTACTTCCATTTGTGATATTGGCATTGGCTGTGTATGTTTTATGCAATCATATTTTTCATTCCGTACATTGACTACAAACACAAAACCTAAAAGTTAATTGTGGGAAAATTATCAATATTGGCATCAGAATAGCGCTAATATATAATGTGAATCAGACAGCATAAATATATTTATACACACCTGCAGAAAGTCTCCGGTTGCATAAAATCTTAGAGCAACTAGCAGTCGTAGCATTTCTGGAACTGGAAGACCCCTGTTTCACTGGCCCTCTTCGATGTCCACAATGGAGTAGGTAAATACCATTTCAAACGGTGTCTTCTGAACATAGGCGCCGTCTGTAAAATTCCTCGTCCGAATAATATTCCATGGGGTTCTCATTGTCACTAATATATCGCTTCGGTACTCTCTCTTCATCTTCGTCCAAAAAATTCATCATTTCCTAAATCATGGTACAAAACACCGACCATTACCCATCTAAAATCAAGATCACTTCACCAAGAATCAAATTCGAGGATGTCAGAGTCAGAAAATATAAGAAAACAGGAGAGTTACAAATATGAAACTGATCGTAATCGTCATCCAATATAGTGACTTAAATTGGTCAAAATTGCAACGGGAAACGATCTAGTAGAACAATTTCTTACCTGTGTTAAGCGAAGCCAAGATCAAGAGCGTATTCCAAAAGATATATCCACATCAAGTGAGAATGAAGTCTTGACCCGGTGGAGCACCCGTGAAAACTTTGTGAATTTTATGCGCACCAGATCCGGGAAAGCACCAGACCGTACTTTACAAGAGTAATCGTCGTCAAATAATGTAAATAATATCACCAAAAACCCTAATTATACAAAAAATAGTATATAATAGCCAAGAATAATTGCATTAGCGCTCGAGCGTTCGTTCACCCAATGTGTTTTCAAGCGGTATCCCAAACAAATAACAACAATCGTATTCACCCGTCAAAGTAATTAAAATGTGGTTTGCCTTTATTGTTAACAACAAATAAGTTAAAATAACTCCAAAACGTCGAAGCGTATGGAATATAAATGAATCTAAAAACGATATTCGGTGTTACGCCATCAGCCATATTGGTGCAAGTTGGTCTTGAGATCGGCTCAAGACTGCCCCATCGATGTCTTGGCAAAATCTCCAATCTGGCTCAACGCGATCTCAAGTCGATCTTGAGATAGTGACTATGAATACGGAATCGCACAAATTCTCAAATGGATCTCAAGCAAATCTTGAGACTGGGACTATGAATACGGGCCTGAGGACTGCTAGTGAAAGGGGGGAGGGGAGGTGGAAAAGTGGGTTTGAAAAGAACCAGTCGTACCTACACCTACAAGTCTCCCCTGTCCAAATACGTGGTCGACGTACGGCAAAGCCATGGCATACTGCAATAGCAAGGGAGCGCTTGGACAAGGGGGAGAAGAAAATAAGAAGTCCGAAGCATTGTACATACATCGGCTTCTCGGAAAAAGCCATTAGCCTCGGGGCCGGAGGTGGGGGAAGGCTTCGGCGCTTATACAGTAACCTTTGTTGGAAAAATACAATGATATTTAATGTTTAAGCCAGAGACTGAATTTTCCAATGATATTTATTGTTTTAATCGTAGCAACCAAAATTTTCCAATGATTCTCATTGTATTTACCCAAAACTTTTTTTACAGTGTACTGCCTCGTCATTATTTAAAACTTTTTTGAGGACCTCCCTTCTTTCTCTTTTCATTGTCTTTCTTCGTTTTTCGCTCGTTCAATCAATTATATCCTGATTCTCCTACAGCACTATATTTCTATCTGTTAGCATTGATTTTTCTTCTGCTCGTCAATGCCTTGATAGAATAAAATATCATGCTTCAGTTGAAATTATAATGTTTTGTTATAATTTAGGTATAAGTTTTTCTTATCGGTGTTGTTGCTGGGTGGAGCAATCGGCAGATAAGATAATATCCGATTTTTAGTGCAGGAGGGTATTTAAGGAAGCATAGGTAGTAATTTAAGAAACGGAGGAGAGAAGGGTGGAATGAAACTCGGCGTATCCATTTACCTACTGACAACAATATACGCCAAGGGATCCACAATTTAACGTCCAGCTTGACGGACGGTGTACTGACCTTCCCAGGCTATTGTGGGTGTGGATGAGAAAGTTGTTATGGGAATAGACAACTGACAACCAAGTCATCTCTCACTTCAAGTCCCTCTTTAATTGAGACACAGCTCAATCTGTCGATCACTGATGTCCCCACCTTGCTTTTCCGCTCAATCTGATCTAATAAGATAAATCCCAAGACATGGCATGACATCCTTCAGTATAAAGTTTACTAAGTCCTAAGTGCCTAATACTCTCAAATAATACCTTAACAGAAGTAAAACATGGAGTTAACATGCGGAGTTAGGTGTTCTCGAACGAGACCGTGTATTGAGGCAACTATAAAAAATATTAACGCATATATCTGGATGTCCAAACATTCATCTTCATCATCGGTCAACAATCCTAGGTTTGGTTTGACGCAGCCCTCGACTCGATTCTTCTATCGGCCAACCTCTTCATATTAACGTAGCTGCTCTCTTTTACATCCTTCACAACTTGATTCATATACCTCATACGAGGCCTGCCTTTTCCATTATTCCCGTTCATTTTTCCATTGACGATTTTCTTCATCAGGCCATAGTGTCTTAGGATGTGTCCTATTAAGTTGTCCCGTCTTATTTTTAAGGTTTTCAGTAGACATTTCTTCTCTCTCACTCATCTTAAGACTTCTTCGATTGTCACTTGATCGATCCATTTTATCTTCATCATTCTCATGTAGCACCATTTCAAATGCTTCCAGCCTGGACTTCTCTGCTGCTGTTATTGACCATGCTTCGCTGCCATATAGTAGAATACCAGGTAACACTGCTTTTCCAACTCCTCGGTTTTTAGATTTCGTAGTTTAACATTGGTCCTGGCTTCCTTTCTTCTACTGCATACCAATACTTGAGTTTTCTTTTTAGTGAATTTCAGATGATATCTGGTCATTGTTCTTTCCATATTTTATAGTATATTTTTAAATCTGCTTTTGTTTCTGCCATGACTGCTATGTCATCGGTGAATCGTAGCATGCTGATTTTCTCCCCGTGAATATTCACTCCCGGAGACTTTTCTTTCACTTCTTGGATGGTTTTTTCGATATAGACATTGAATAATACGGGAGACAGTGCGCAGACTTGTCTTATCCTTTCTTTATGCTTGCTTCTGTACTGCTGGGTCCTGATTTGATTATGGCCACCTGGGTTTTATAAAAGCTGCGGATAACTCTTCGGCCATTATATGATACTCCAATTTCTTTCAGAAACTTTAGCATCATAGTTATATCCACGTTGTCAAATGCCTTCTCCAAATCTGCAAATGCAACAAACGTCGGTAGATATTTTTCTATTCTCTTCTCTATAAGTAACCTGAGGGCAAAAATCACCTCTCTTGTGCCCTCGTTTCTTCTGTCTTAATATTAACATTCAAATTATGCCAACGATTTTAGTACAAACTGCCATAAAATATGTCTTGGAAGAAAACGGCCATTTTATAAGCTTTCAAAAAGAAATTTTACCTCATTTCCTTTTGGCAGACACAAGGTAATGTATCAGACCCTTTGGTCTCCATGCAAAAGAAATAAGCCTGAACAATGTCGTCTTAGTTTTAGTACGGCAGGCATCTGAAGTGCATAGACAGTTATGACTGCATATCTCAGGTTTCACTGCGTCGTAGTTGATTTATGGACAACATCTGCGTGGTGAAACCCGAAATATGCAGCCATCACTCGCCGTAGTTTTGAGCAAAGATACCAATGGCCTTCTTTGAATGCTCACCATTTTCGACTCTTTTTTTATTTTTTCTCTCCACTTATTAAAAAGGAAATACACAGCGATTTTTAAATATAAGTGCCTCAGTGGAAACATCCTTAGATTTATGAAGAAAAGAAAGATATCACATAACTTTTCATTTTGACAGTACATAATTATAATGTCACACATAAGCAAAGTATATTTTACCGAGTTCAATTACGTCCCTTTCCAAGCGATTATGCATTGATTAAACTTTAAATGAACAAAAGCATTGTGAAATATCTTCAGATTTTTAATGGATATTTGTTCTTATAAGATCATAAAAAATCGTAAGGTTTTGAAAGAGTATGACGCAACTCCTGAGAACTATGAGAGTCTATGTTGTTCCATTTCAAGCAGTGATCAAATGTTACTCCCAGGTAAGGGATAGGGTTTAAGAGTTCAATTAAGTTGTAATGAATATGTGACTTTAAGTAGAAGAGATCACGAATGTCTAATGCTTTATTTTTACACTTCAATACGTAGTGAATATACCAACATTGTGTCTGGTTAAATATTTTCCACTTTGAAAGTGATTATGAATACGATCCCATTCTGCTAAAATTCAAAAAGAATAAATGCTCATCTAAATTACATTTTATATTCATAAGTATCAAGTATTACCATGGTGACTAAACGTGCATCTAAAATGATGGCGTTTGCGTTCGTTAACCTGTCATAACAAAGAAGATATCCTAGCAAAAGAAATATTCTAATTTTTCTACATTCCCAGATATTCTAATTTCCGAGGATCTAATAATACTCAAATAAATGAGTCTTTGCTAACAAATTCTCATGTGGTGGTTGAGAACTCAAAAGTACAGAATAATTTCAAATGTTTTTGTAGAAACCGAATTTTTTTAGGGTTTGCGGGAGCAATGAAGATTTTACATTGTTATCCGAGTCCCTGAAAAAGGAAAGTACCTTAACTACCGTTCTGCGATGCAAGGAAACTTGGCCCAAATGGCTTATTTAACATCTAAATCTACGTGTACATAATACCCTACCAGCCATAATAAAGGTGTGTGGCAGAGGGTGAATTCTCACCAATCATGCAGTACACATCATGCATAAAAAAGGATTAGTGAAAAGAGTGTTTGGACTATGAAGATGAATATCTGTATGAATTGTGATGCTCAACTATTCAAAATTATATTTTTATTCCTTAACTTTTTAGTGAAATTTAATGGAGGAATTATATAATTATTAGTATTTGTGCAGTGTATACTTTCACTGCATGTCGACGGGCACAGTTACCTATGAGGTTAGTTTAGCTCTTCGTGTTCTACTTCGTGTGAGCGTTAAAGTAGAGGAAATACATAATATTATGGGCTTTAAATTGTATGCGACGAAATATGGCGAACATACCCGCTAATATTTACGCCCATATTCAAGAGGAAAAATAATCTATATGAAAAGAGAATCGAGCCCGGCTCCTTGTTACTGAGTACATCAGCTACCGAGATGTCCTCATTTCCTATCGGTTGCTATATGGGTTATCAAGGAGATAGTAGAACTACAACTCATATTGAATGGGTGGAAGTATAACACTCTTCAACCTTCATAAATATGTTGTTAGAATTCATAAAATAAGTCGTTTGGGCATTTAAAGTTATTTCATTTGCCTAAGATAAATACATTTCGCATTAAACTTTTTCTCTCGTAAATGAGAATATTTTTTCTCTCCCGATGAGGCTTCAGAGAGAAAATGAGATCTTATTTTGGCCAAAACAAGTGAAAGGATCCCTGGAGAACGGGAAGAGAGGCGGAAACGCGATGAGAAACGGAGGTCTCGTGGGGTAACGAACGGAGAAGCGGAAGTCTGGGAACAATAAATACATTCGGGCTTTTACGCGAGTCGAAATATTAAATGTTAAAAACAAAAGAAATAATAGAGATGGTAGCGGGAAGAGATTAAACGATCTTCGCATGTCCATTCCAATTTTTTGCTCTCGGGCTGTGTTTCCTCGGAAAAAAAATAAGAGAAAGGTGTAAGGAGGTAGGAGTTGGGTAAGACTCGGCTTTTGTAAGACGTGAGCTGAGTAAAAGGGTGATACATGTCCACGCGCAGTCCCTTGGAAGAGAGTACGCAAGGAGAGTTTGGAGAAAGAGAGACGAGGGAGGGGGTAAAAGGAGCAGAGGGATTAATTTAATGAAAGTTAATCTTGCTGGGGTGGAAGGTGGGAGGATGGAGCCTTGGACCCAGAGAGGAAGGAGAGAGAGAGGGAATAGATGGAAAAAAGATAAAAGGAAGAAGCAAAGAAGAGAGAAATGAGAAAAGAACGGACGAAAGAATAAGGAAGTAATAATAATAATAAATGGTCTTTATTGGGGCGAGATTGAGACAAAACTGTCCCTTCTGCCATCTAACCCCTCGTCAAAATAAATATATAAATCACATAGTGGTCAATACTAAAACAATTACAATCTGAGGTTAAAAAGAAAATCAGTAAAGAATACGCTTATAGGAATTAGAGAATGATAAATTAATACAGAAGAAATATATATATATACATATATATACAAAATATATCAATATTATATATCTAATAGTGTGTGAAAGAATTTACAATGTGGGAAAAACGTGAGGACTATTATGCTTACATCCTTTACGCAAAAACCCACTGCAGAGAAACACCCATACAAGAAGGGGGGTGTGAAAAACCTACGAAATCCTACCGACAGTAAAGCTAGTGATTAAGAATAACTCAAATATAATAGTAGAGAGTAGTAGAGAGAATGCGGAGAAGGTGAGAGTTAGAGAAAGGTGAAAGAAAGGGAACAGGGGAACAATAAATAATATGGCAAACAGAGGAAAGAAAATGGAAATATGAATGGTAAAGAGAAGTAGGTACAGAGAAAAGAGAGGGATAGAAGTCAGTATGGATGAGTTTTTTTTTTCGTGCTCTAAAAAGTAGAACAGTAATACGGAATGCATTTTTTAAATTCGTCGAAGAAACAGAAGATATTGCTCAATCCGGTGACAAACATGCATGTTAAATGGGTTACATTACATTCAGTTTTAGTTATTAAATTAGGTCTCAGAATAATCAAATCTATTACTACAGGTTTATCTCGTATATGTCCTTAGAATGATTGAATGACGAGAGAGTACGGAAAAAAAGGATAAAAATAGACATATGAGGGCGAGGAGAGAAAGAAGTGGGGGAAAAAGAAAAAAAAAATATAGAGAGAGGAATAGGACAGATAATAGAAAACAATTGAAAGGTGTAGGAGAGAGAAAGAAATAATAGTTGGATTGAAGAAGGTGTCGAGAATAAGTGGGGAAGAGAGGAGAGAGAGGTATGAAATGAAGAGAGAGGAATTGGGCAGGGAATGAGAGGGAGAGACTGGGCAGCAACAGTTTTAATCTCCCGAGGAAAGGAGCAGAAAATTATGTTTCAGCCTCTCCAACACGTACAATGATATTTTCAAGTTGCACAGCACGTTCCGCTGGGAAGAAAATTCACCTCGGGGTGAAATATTCGTAATTAAATTTGCTCGCAACCGTCCCCGGTGTGATCACTTGTGGGAGGGTATCGCATTCGTTTATTTATAAAAAAACACGCAAAAAACTACATCGTAACGTGATAGGTTTTAGAAATAATTAGAAACCCCATTTCACCACCGTGCCTTCACTATCCGTCTCCACCAAGGATATAAAAATACACTAGAGGAGGAAAGGGGGGCGTTTACTCGGAACCGAAATCGCAATTTTGTACACGAAATTGTTAGATGGAAACGAAAAAAGAAATTTAGTGAATAAATTAATCTTCTAACCACAACCATTCACTCATAAATCAAAAATTAAAATAAACAAAAGGTGACGCCCACCAAAAAAGCTGCTGTGATAACACTGACGTCATTTTCCTCCCGTCCTTGACTGCTCTGATGGGAAGGGGAGGAAGTGGAGGGGGATTCTCGGAAGGTCTGTTCGTACAGATGCTCGTCATAACTGCTCCGATTGGCAGAGTCAGCTGTGTCCCCCCCCCCCCCCCCCCTTTGCGATAAGGCGAAGTAGCTTCGCGGGCTCATTTATGATTGGACGAAGTCGATATACGTCAGCGGTTGCACCACACCCATATTTCCGCAAAGGTTAAAAACATCAGTTTTCCACGCCTATAACTCGAGAAATAATTGATGAATCAATAAACGGAAAAGTACGGGTCTTTTTAAGTTACAAATTCTATCATATTCGGCAATAAAAATACATGGTAAACGACCCAATTGTATGTGATGCACCTGATGGAAGCGACCGATGCCTTATGGAACTCCATGGCTGTTAGGTGAAAATATATTTTCCAATTCCACTGTTTTAAAAAAGAATTTTCGTTTACGACTAGTTTCGCCACACTCCAATATCAGAAGGTAAATATTTATTTTGTTAAAACAGTGAAATTTCAAAGTATACTTCAACCTACTAGTTTGTAGCTGATTTGAGATGCCAGTGGCCATCTTTATAGGCACGGGCATATTGAATCGCTACTCGCGATACTCTAACGGATTGTTTTCGCACACAGTTTTCAACCTTTGAGTAGTAAGATCGATGTTGAAATGCATTTTCAAAAATCGTCAAAGAAACAGAGGAGGGTGCTCTAACTTTTGGCAAGCATCTAGTTTATATAAATTATTTTAAAACAATTTATAGTAATAAAATTTACTCCAAGGTTAATAAATTGCATTTATTCGTCTCTTAAATATCTTTAGTAAGGTTAAATGACCACGCAGCGATGACTTTTCGTACGATTTCATTATTATTTATGTTTTAAGAAACATGCAGTTTCAATAGAGGCCTTCGGATAAAAGTCGAAGTTTTGTACCGAGTGGGTGGGGCCTAATCCTTCCCAAGCACCCATATTCTTGCTTAATTGTCACTCATAGACTAGACAGTACAATCTAGCCTACTTGGCCTCCACAACCACATCTAACGAGAAAAACGTATGTATCCAAGAATTACGTCATCTAAATATAGTAATTCTGGCTAATCCATCGGGTTAAGTGTAAATACCATGGTAAGAATTTTATTTTTGACCTGGAAATTTGATTGGTGTGATGGTTATAGTAGGTACTTTCTTCCGAAATGAAGGGCCCGGGTTTGAATCCCTTGTATCTTGTGGAGAGCACTTCATAAGTCTAGTCGTGGTATCCTTGGCACCTATGATTAAGATGCTGACGCCGCGTTTCTCTCCACCTATCCTCCCTACCATTTCATTCTCATCCTTTTTCATTTCTTCCCTGGCTGAAACGTATTTAAGTGTTGGTAAGATCTTGAAGCCACAGGTCGGAGGAAATATCAACCCATTTAAATTTTCTTTCCATTACGAAGCGTCCAAAATTTGTGCACAAACCTGGAAACTCAAATTGGTCCAACAAACCTGAACTATATATTTATAAGAGTGGTGGATTTCTTATTACTAAGCTATGAGCTATTGACTGGACGTAATTATTTTTATATTTGTTCACAAACCTGGAAACCTAAATAGGTCCAACAAACCTGAAATATATTTATAAGAGTGGTGGATTTCTTATTATTAATTGTAAGCTATGAGCTATTGACTGAATGTTAATCATTTTTAAATGCATCTCAACTTACAAGTTATTCTCGTCTATAATTACATTTCTATTGAATCATAAAGTAATTTCATTTCCAATTCATATTATTTAGCATATCAATTTTGCGTAGCATCTGAATTCTCTTTATCACCATTTATCAACGTACAAATCTCTAAAAAGAGGTGTGATATTAAATACCTATTTCGCCCTGCGCGAAATCACGTGCCGATCGACCTATTCGTGATTTCTTTTTCTTCCTAGAAATATGTTTCGAGTCTTTTCTTCTCAAGCTTTCTCAACTTCCTTACGTGGCTAGAGATTTCTGCAATTTCTCGGGTCCTGAGTTATGGGTTTTCCCTTCGACACAGAATTTATCCATAGCCGTAGCACTTTTCCATCCAGTTAAGCCTCACTGCCTTCAAGGAAACTTTAATTTTTTTCCCACTCGTTTACTACTGTCTTACTTTATTTTTAACCCGAAGATCTCCTTCATCATATTGCGTTTTCTTATCGAAAATGGTACGTATTAGTTATCTGACCCTGCGTCAGATAGAGGCAGATACTTATGCACTGGAAAAAAGTTACTGGATTTCGCACCAGGAGCATTCAAAAAAAATATTAAAACCATTATCTGGGAAAGCCTCAAATCCTTTTAGAACTGGAGTCATGATAAGTAGTCAGTTACGAGGATCTGCTGCTCGGTAACAATATGCCCAGACAATCCAAAGTCACGGGTTCAAATCCCGTATTGGCTTTTAATGTTTTATATCACATAGGATGTGCTAATATCAATCACTACCATCCGAAATTAGACATGCATCAGTTTAAAATGCTCTTGTTAGAAATTTAATAGCGTGTACTAAGGCAGTCCATATATTGAGGCGCCGTGCATAGGTTACGTAACAATGAAATCCACAATTTTTAGCCCCCCTCCCTCACTTAAACGATCCTTCATATTCTTAAGAAATATATCCGTAAAAAAATCTTAAGAAGAGTGGGAGAAAAGAGAAGTCTGCAAAAAACTCTAAAAAGAAAACGGGACACCTTAACCGGCAATATCTTAAGACATATCTAAAGCCTGATGAAGACAGTCGTCGAGGGAAAAGTGAACGGGAAGAACGGCAAAGGAAGGAGTCGTATGAGATATTTGGAACAGGTCGTGAAGCATATGAAAGGGAGGAATTATGTTAATATGAAGAGGTTTTCTGATAGAAGAATCGAGTGGAAACGCTGCGTCAACCCAATCCAAGGATTTTTGACGGATGATGATCATAGATATTTTTTTTTAATCTGACCCATAAAATATACAACCCAGTGATGAGCACTTTTATTTAGCGAATGATAATGCATGCACTTCTTGTAATTGTCTAATTTATCTGAAGCTGAGCTTAAAGAAACCGCTTGCGTACACTGGGTTGTGGATGGTACCTGGGTTGACCTCTAGATACCTGTATAGGGGTTAGTTGCGAAGTATGCGAGCTTATTCGTTGAATAAGCAGTCGTGGACATGGAGAGAGGAAATGCCAAGATGATAATTGTCTATCCTTGGGTAAAGTAGTCCTTAAAATGATAGAGACGCCTTGACTTGGTGACGATAAATAATGAATTCCATTATACGAAGGAAAGAGCAGCAGCTTTTCTCCATATGAATGAAGGTGGGGACCAGAGTGATAGCTACAGCAACAATCACTCATCTACAGGCAGTTAATTAACGAGCAGTAGTAATGCGATGTGGAAGGCAAGGGGAAACCAAGAAGGTAGTGCCTGGATTTGTTGCAGCTGCTTTGCTCCTTTCCTTGTTCATTAAGGATTGATAAGAGGGACAAAACAAATGTTCGATTGGTAAAGTAGTCCCAATTGGGATAAGAGAGAGGATTTTCCGATATAGTACAGCGGTCCAATTTGATAACAATTTTAGTACAGGAACATGGACTAACTATTAGATTGCGATGAACCTTAAAAAGTGTGTAGCTATCAATTTTTGGAGGAGGAATAATTCGATAGAGCGATCCTATAAAATTATTAACACGAACATCGAAAGCGTTGAAACCATAAGGTATTTAGGTGTAACAATCGCTAAAGATTTATCGTTGGGAAGACAAATCCGGGAAATATGCGGCCTAGCGAAGAGAAAGCTATGGTTTATAAAAAGAGTACTTGGGAAATGTGATGAGAAGATGAAAGAACGATGTTACTTTTCACTAGTTAGGCCCCACCTTGAGTGCGCAGCCAGTGTATGGGATCCGAATGAATTAAGTTTGATCAGAGAACTAGACAGTGTGCAGCGTAGAGCAGCTATGTTCATTAAAATGTGTTACGATAAGTTGAGTAGTGTTCCAGAATAAATAAAAGAATTAGAGTGTGAATCATTATCAGAGCGTAGGTTAAATAACAGATTTAATCTATTAGAGAAATTTCAATCGGATGTCTTTACTGAAGATGCTAGGCACATATTAAAAACACCAGTGTATTATGCTAGATTCGACCAGATAATTAAGATTAGAGAGAAAGATTGTCATACTGATAGATTCAAAATGGTATTTTTCCCCGGTACTATAAGAGAACAGAGCAGCATAGGATAGGCAAATAGGTAGCATAGCAAAGGAATAGGTAGGGGAAATATTTTAGAGTATTCTGTAGTACATGATGCATGTATTAATCCCTTAAATACTATAGATACTAATAATCTAGTTGCATGAGACCCTATAGTTACTTGTTTGCATGTCGGTAGTGCATGCTTGGTGATATTCACCCCATGCCACACACCCTCGTGGTGGCTAGCAGGGTATCGTGTAGATGTAGATGTAGATGTGGATTAGATTGACTAAAGTGGGAATCATTATCAGACCTTAGGTTGAAATTAGGACTTAAGCTCTTAAATAAATTCCAAATTCCAAATTCACTGCTGACGTTAAAGTTATTATGTGAATACCACTAACTATGGTAGACTGGACCATAATCACTAAATTAGAGAAATTGGTTGCCGAACTAACAGATTCGAAATTTCTTTCTTTCCTCGTACAACTATATAGTAGAGGTATGATTGGCTGTAAATATACCAAATGGTGTAAATATAAACAAGTGCATCAATGGATAACATAGGTAGTATGAGGACTTTAAGCTAACCCAACAAACAGCATGCTGTTTTATTCTTACTTTGCTATTTAAATATTTTTTTAAATGTGGAATGTAGACTAGAACACAAGGCTTATCTTTTTTATGCATGATATGTAGTGCATGTTTCGTTTGATTTAACTCTCTGCCACACACCTTCGTGGTGCCTTGCAGGGTGTCGTGTAGATGTGTATGGGACATTCATTAGAGAAGTTTGGACATGCGGAAAATTGGAGAACCCGAAGGTGGAAATGCGAATAATGGGCCTTGACGTATGAATCAATGATTGAATGCATCACACCGGTATTGTGTTTGTAAGCATTAGATTAGGGATATAAATGAGGACCAATGCTGGAGTGTAATCGAAGAATATCCTACAGTAGAGTGAATTGATAGTAATGGTGAAGATTGAAACCAGGCTTGAAGATATCATTGTGATGCCGATTTACCTTCTGATGAGCAATTTTCATATTTAAGTAACACTGGCGATTACGAAAATATTGTTAACTGGTAAAATTTTCTTAAACCCTGCCATTGTCAGTTCACCACCACTAGATGACATTAGTTCCGATCACTCAGGTAAGAAAAATCCTCTAAATTTTAGAATCTCGTCTTAGATGTCAACTGTTAGAATATTTTCCTCTTCATTTAAGCATAATTTGTTTTAGCGTGGATGGGGCATCGAATTCAGTTCTCAAATTATATTTGCTTAGGAGCATCAATAGGAGCTAGGTCTCATTCACCTACAATTACGGTCCATCACGGATGTAAACTCCTCTACATCTATGTATATCTCCTATATATCCCCCAAAAATTCCATTTGAAGTTGAAACTTGGTTAGCGTGAGTTTAATTCCGGAACGGAATAATCCCGAATCCAATGCCAAAACATATGATTGAGTCATTAGTTACGTACCGGAATTAATCTCGAACGATTCTGCATATTGGATTGGAAAATGGAAGGTCCGTAGTTTGATCTCCGGTTTTTGAAAATTTTTTACAATGGCAAAATTTATCCTTCTCCTTTTTTTTAATTTGAATATTTTTATCTGCTTAAGAATACAGTGGTACAAAATGTTTGAATAAGAGATTATGCCGATAGTGGGGAAGGAAGATAGAAGCAAAATGTCCGTCTGTCCAAAATATTCGGGGGTTGAGTTTATTTTTGCCACTGCTTAGATCGCGGATACGGGGAGGGACGTAAGGAGCGCTCGGGTGAATTTATGACGGCCAGAGAGCCTTCTCCAATTTTAAATGCATCGAAGAATCCGCCGATATAGCGCGAGTGTCCCAGTATTTCACTCGTCGACTTCAGGAATAAACTCCTCATTGCCCTTGCAATAATAAACTCTCCAAGGAAATTTACGATGCACTCTCACTGGTGGTGCCTTTCTGAAAGCAACATTCTCTGTCTTCTGATGAAAGTAGAGAGGTCTTCACTCAATGCAGTCCAAGCAAATATGACTTTTATGATTCAGTATTCTCCTCAAACTTCTTCCCACTGTCTCCTGATGGCATTATAGTGTAACAACATTTCTTGTCAACACTCTGTTATGAAGTTCCAAGTATTTAGTTTTATTTCTGTCTGTGGATTTGCCGTTTTAGAGTTTTAAACATTTTCGTGATTGATTGAAACGTGTGTTATGATTGCAATTATCACGAAATATAACGATCTTGTCCTCTGCATGGTGTGTACTTTCAATAAATCTGAGGATAAAAACATATCCTTAGTCATTAGCGAATTAAAATCCGTCCTTTACCCACTCCCCTTCAAGGTAACACTCAAGTGACATAGTCGTCGCACAGATGCTTGGATTCTTTAGCTTAGGAAATCACATAAAGTAAGGGAAAATTTTGTTTTGATCGATTGTAATCGTCTGCCTCGAATGAGTTTCTAATGAAGAAGTAGTTATTCTGGTGAGATGACCAACAGCTAAGGCCATTTTTCTGATTTAAGGATAACTGGTTGATGGGTGAGAGTTAGGAATTTTTCAGGAAAGTACGCAGATGGAGTGAAAGTAGGTATGGCGCATACAAAGATGACACAACTTGCACGGAAATTTTCCAATTTCCGTTCTGAAAAACGACATTGGAATATCAATTTGAAACTCCCTCTGCCAAAATAATTGTCGTACTTGATATCTATTCCATAATATATCCATTCATTTACCACTCTCATCCAATCTCTGGTGATATTATTTATAACACAATTTACACATCATATCTTACACCCTTGTCGTAATTACCTTACTCACACCATCAAAATATTTCCTCTCATGCACAGATAAATGTGTTTTGCATATAAAGTACAACCCTTCTTTTATTAATGTTCTTATATTTGATTCGTGTATCACATTTGTCTCTTATGACGTAATACCATTATTGGGAATTATCATTGACAATTATTATTAAGATTTTATTATTTCCAATTTGAGTACAAGAAGAGTAAATGAGTTGAATGGGGAACTTTAGGTCGCTTCAACGTAAAAACTTGTTTTGTGAATACCATAAAATCCATTTTCATACATTGGTTCTAAACGCAAAATAAAGACAAATTATTTGTATTACTGAACGAGGTATTTTATTATTCCTAGGAAATAGCCAATCATTTTCACATTTGGATAAAAAAAATAACGAAAAGCCTTTTTTACACAGAAGAGAGTGAATCCAAAAAAAATTGGCCAAATAATTAAAACATTTCGTCTAAGAAAGGTAATATTTGGCTTGAGAAAAGGCAACGATTCCCTTTTTAGGCTCCATGAGTAATGTTTGTAACGGGGAATATGTCACTACCCCTCGAAAAGAAATTTATCAGCATTTTGTAAACGTATAAGTGGCCTACTATGAGTCATATCTGTGTAAGAGTCATTGGTATACCGGCATATAACCTTCTCTTTCTATATAAAGCGTTTACCTTATAATATTCATCATCGGTCAACAATCATAAGGTTGGTTTGACGTAGCCCTCACCTCGATTCTCCTATCGACCAACCGCTTCATATTAACGAAATTCTTCTCTTTCACAGCCTTCATCACCCGTTCCATATATCTCACTCCTGGCTTACCTTTTCTATTTTTCCCGTTCACTTTTCTCTCGAAGATTGTCTTCGTCAGGCCATCGTGTCTTACGTTTTGGCGATTAAGTTGTCCCCTCTTCTTATTAGGGTATTCAGAAGACTTCTATATTTTCCCACTGTTCTTAGGACTCCTTTGTTACTTACTCGGTCTAACCATTTCATCTTCATCATTCTTCTGTAGCACCACATTTCAAAGGCTTCCACCCTCTTCTTCTCCGCTTCTGTCATCGTCCATGCCTCACTGCCGTAAAGTAACATGCTACAAACGTACGTACTGATAAAATGTTTCCTCACTTGTATTTTCAGCTCCTGATGAATTACTTCCTCACTTTCACAGTTGTATTTGCAGCTGTAATCAAAATCTTCTTTTGCTAAAATGCCCTTTTTTCCGTGGCAATTCTGCTAGCAATTCCTCTTTTCCTCGTCCTTCACTGATTACTCGGCATCCCAGGTAATTTCATTTTTCTGGTACCTCTTATATGTTTAATATTCCTAGTTTAACATTGGCCCTGGCTTCTTTTCTCATGCTACATACCTGTATTTTCCTTTTATTATCCTTATCATATAATTATATCCTTCAAGTGATATCCGTCCATTGCCATTTCCATATTTTATAGTGTTTTCTTTAATTCCCTTCTGTTTCTTCAATGTCTGCTATGTCGTCGGCGAATCGCAGCATGCTGATTTCTCCCCGTGGATATTCACTCCCGAAGACTTTTCTTTGACTTCTTGGATGGCTTTCTCGATGAAGACCTTGAATTATGTTGAAGTTGTCTTATAGGCGCTTCTAATTTAAGTGACTTTATAAATTTTTTTCTACCGTTTTCTTAGTTAATTAATGGTTATTCCTGAAACAATTGTTGATGTTAAATATGTAAGTATTCAAATAATCATTGTCATTGGTAGTACCATGATGAATTTAAATGTTATCTGGTATATACTATCAGATTCACACATCAAACTTATAGTACCCTATTAAACTTTTATTTTGAAGACCCTAACCTTTTGTTACAAGCGATCTGAGTTTAAATTAGCCCGTAAACACAGTAAAGTAATGGCAGATAACTCCACAGCTTTTACAATAATAAAACCAGTTGATTTATTTCGTGCTATTTCCTGTAGAAAGCTGAAAATTCGCGATGAAACATGCTAGAAAAGCAGTTACATTTTCAATCGATTGCATTGTCGATTCGTCTCGTCCATGCCGTGTTACTATGCGTGTATTGAGTTGATGTTCAGTGCTTGTACATTGTTGTATCGCGCGTCACTGCCGGCTGACAATGAGTCTCCCGTTAGCGCCCTTTACTGCCGTGATAGATTGGCGCCTTTCATTGGGTGCTGTGTCTCCTTCACCAGAGCATCCCGGGAACGTTCCCATTCCGCAGGCAGTTGAACAACGGCGACAACAAAAGTCGGGCGTGTTTTTCCGTCGGCCATTAACCCGCGCAGGCAGGTCGCGCGATTCTCCGTTGTATCGGAATTGACATTTGGGTATTGACGTCACAATTACAACGCGATATGGAGAAGTCGCCAAACGCAATACGCCAGTGTGCGGTATTATGGGGCGTTTGGCAGGGGGTGATAGACTACCGGCCATTACAATTCCTGTTATTGACGAAGGAAAGAAGATAAAAACTTCTAGAAATAGTTATTGAGTGTGATTAGTATTTATTCTAATAATTAGGCAATTTTAGCGTTACAATCTGTGTGATGAGCGTTTGAAAAGCGAATCACTAGATGTGAAAGTTTCTCATACTGTTTGCGTCTTCTGTCATTGCTGTTGATATAAAAGTGGTACAAAGTGGTGAATTAGGCTTGCAGTCAGCCTGCGATGTTAGATGCAACATGCGATTTTTATGGCAATGAGACATTGCGCTAAATGTCATTTCAGGCTCAGTGCAGTAATGCGCAGAATTTGAAGTCGGTGTTCTTCCGACAGCGAAAGCAGCATTCCACGTTATTTGTGATATATATGTTAGGTAAATACGGCAAATCTTGCAATTACTGTACAATTCCGTATGGAGGAATATAAGTGATTTTACGCACTAAGCAATAATAATAATAGGTCGAATCTCCGGAAATTATGACGGCAGCGAAACCTGATGCTAGCCGGAGACTCGAAGGAGGAAGTTACATTATAGTAACAAATTCCATAATATTAAGAATAATGTAATTTATTGTTCACGGATTTACATCCGATATGAGCATTACCTCTAATACCTCCCTCCCCTCGCCCAACACTTCCCTCCCCCACCCCCTCCTAGTTGGGTATATATACCGCTTTCTGGACTCACAATTTTTGTACCTGATGATGGCTTAACCGCTGAAACGCGTTGTACCTCTAATAAAACCTGTGGAATAAGTGCCATATCTTGTTGTTTATCATGAGCATATTTTCTTAAGTCATATTTGAGCTCAAAATACCATTAAATTACCAATAGTATACAGCATGCCCTATCGTGTGATATACGTAACCATTCATAATCAAATATTTTTGATAGTTTTCAATGATTTGAATATTAATTAGCAGTATATTTTTTCACGTATTTATGCTGAGATTGATTTCTTAACTTTACGCTGGCATGGAATTTATGCTTTCTTCATCGAGGTTTAGAGGATAACTAAAGCCGTCGCTATTTCTATTATGCATTGCATTCTTTTATGATTACTCAGTTTAAGGATTTTTTATGAATAGCTAAAAGCTTATAATTTTTTATTGTATCCTGTTATCTAAAGAAAAGAAAATTGCAATTGACTTAAGAGGATTTGATGATATATTGCTTAACTCCTTGGTAATAGGCAAGAATAATATTCTAGCATCGAACGTCCGTATTTTCTTCGTGTACTTCTGTGGGGAAAATGTTGCAAAACGGAGTCATCCAGAATCATGGAGCGATAAACAGAAACACCCTTACTTTGGCCGGCCCGGCTGATGACGTCACTCTGACGTCAGAGCGTCGAGAAGCCCTTGTTTTGACGTGCAAACAAATGAACTTTGATGCTCTGACTCCGCAGTCTCGATGCTGCGGAGTTTCGATGATTTCGACGATTCAATGATAGGAACTCCGGATTTTCAGCACAACTTCAAAACGCAAAAAACCTAAAATGTGGCTTGCAGTTGATGAAGTAGGTATTCAAATGCATGGCATGCATTTTGTTTAACTTTCGCTTAGGCTTAGCATCGAGTCAGATTACACCTTGCTATAAAACCGTAGCGGTCGAACCACCTTAAAATTTAGGTCGTACAACTTGTTAAATCAACATTTCTGACAAACGTTTAACCCTTAAACATATTACCCTTGGAATACAATCCATTCTGCAGAGTGTGCACTAAAAAGGCAACTATCGCCATTATATGTAAAATAAATGAAATTTTTTTATAAATATAAATTAATAGCTTTTACTGTTTTAGTAATAAATTTATAATAGTCTATGAAATGCTCTGAATAATCAATAAAAGGCAGTATTATTAAAAATTAGCCATGTCCTGAAAATAAGTTCACAAGTAACATATTATTGGTATTTCATGCATATTCCTAGATTTCATTGGTAAAAAAACTTGTTTCTGATCTTTTGCGTTAGGTACATAAGTCGCTGACCCCAATTCAGGAAATCTTGTTTCTTGCGACGTAGGTATCAATAGTTCTAAAGTAAATAAAAATTGTGTTGCTTGTCACAAAATGAGAATCTTTTTCAGAACTTAGGTTGAAATTTAACTTAATCTTTTAAGTAAATTTCAAGATCAAATAAATAATTTCCAAGATTAAATTAATTCTCACATCTACATCTACGCGACACCCTGCAAGCAACCGCGAGATGGTGTGGCTGGGGGTGAAGATCACCAAACTATTGACATACAAACAAGCAACTATTTGAATCGCTAATAACGCTCACTGATGACCTTAAAAATATTTTTAAAACCCCAACTTACTATGATAGACTGGAGCATAATAACAAAAAGAGAAATTGATTGCCGAACTGGCAGATTCAAAATGTTCTTTTTTGCTCGTAAAATTAGATATATGAAAAGCTCTAAATACATCCAATATTCTTACAGAGATATGAATAGCGGTAAATATATACAATACAAGTTTATCAATTGATAGTATAGGCAGTTGCATGTTGATATAAGGTCTTTAAGCTAACCCGAATAATAGCATGTTTTTGAATGCTTGTTTTGTTATTTTTATCTTTTTTAAAAAAAATTAAGTTTACAATATTATAATTACTATAGTGTATAGTACTATACTATATTACTAATCCTTTTTTGTGCATGAATCATAGTGCATGTTTGGTGAGAACTCACCCCCTGCCATACACCTCTATGGTTGCTTGCAGGGATATAGATGTGGATGTAGAAATACGTTTATAAATGAAGTATGATATATTATTATTATTATTATATGTTTACCACAGTCGTCCATTTTATTTCCTGCAAAGATTTGTAAAGTGTGCAACTTTGTAAAGTGGAAAGAGTAGTGGTTTTCTACCTGGAGCTTTCGGGTTCAAAACCTGGAAGGAAAATATTTTTCAGTGGTACATCTGCGGGTCGATTCTGTAAATGTCATAGGCGTCATAATCATTGGTTTTATGACGGACCGTCATACTTATGACGGTCCGTCATAAGGAGCGATTCTGTAGATGTCATAGGCGTCATAACTTCGTCGTCGCCGTCATAGCGTATGACGGTCAAAATTCTCCGTCATACCTCAGTCATAGCCGTCATAAGGACTCAGAATAGGAGAGTTTTTGTTGAAAAACGGTATCTTGAGGTTTTGTTTTGTAAAAAGGACAGAGATCAAGGTGACAGGTAAAAGCACAGCGATATTGTAATTAAAATTGTGAATCTGTAGTGTTGTAATACGCAAATCCTCCTTACATAGTTATTATCGATAGAATGGAAGCGCACTAATTCCTTGCTCTTTGCAAGCAATCGAAGGCAAAGACAAGAACGACGACAATTTCGTCTTATTCGCCGGTAGTTGAGAGATACACACATCCTTTAGAAATAAGCGAAGAATATTTTAGAACTCTTCTGCATTTCAAAAGGACTGGCTCGCGATCACCACCCTGAGCCCTAAACTAATAATAATTAGGTAGACTATAGTTTGCCAGTTTATTTGCAGGTTGATTCCGTGATTTCATAATGTTCATTAACCAGTATTTGAAAACTCGAACGTTCCGTGCATATGAGTGCATTCAACTTTTACCTAATAGCAGTGATTTATTCAGACGGCAATAAGATTCATGTCCCATTACGCGAAACTGTATTGAGCAACTGTTTAGTATAATGAAAACACACCACGGTATAATGAAAAAACACCACGGTAAGCTCAGAATATCCCCTAAAGATTGCTTGTGATTGATCTCTTTCAGTAATCCTCTGACTTCATGAAATACCCACTTTTAATCCTACATTCTAGTTAAGTTTTATTCATGCACCCTTAATCATTTCCTCTGCTAGTACGATGAAATTATGAAAATACAAGCCATATGAGCCGCTAAGAGAACATATACATGATCAAATCGTATTTCTAACACTACGCATTCACGAAAGCATTATATTTTAATAATAATAGTATTTATTTACGGGCATGGAGGCCTTTTACAAAAATACTAAGTATGAGAATACAATCAAAAGGTATAGAAGAGTAAACAACACTCATTATCTTTATAATTAGCCTAAAACTATGAACATTTTCATGAGACTTTGTAAACCAAATTTTATAAAATAAATAAATATGAGACAGAATAAAACAAACATTTAACACTAAAATTACAGCTATGTTAGAAGCTAGAGGTCGATTTAGAAAGGTATTTGTAATGGACGGTTTACAGAGGGACGTGGGATGAAGTCCGTGGTCTACTTCCAGTAAGTGAAGACACAAGGTATATAAATACAGAACCCATAAGTAAGAAAAATATCTACTCCCAAAAAAACATATGATCATAATAGTGATGAAGTACCAGAAACACTACACTCCTTATAGAACTTTAGACTCAGACATACTCATACTAGACACAGAATAATCCTTGCACACTAAATTATCACAATACCTGTTACGCATTGCACATTAGTGGACTGTTTCAGATTACATCTGTTTTGTAGAACATACACATGGTCAAATCGTATTTCTAACAGTACGCATTCACGACAGCATTATATTTTGTGGGCTATTTCAGATTACATCCGTTTTGTAGAACGTCCGTACTACTTATACACTACGTTGGATTTGTCATCATTATAAAACCCATTCGTTCTTAAGTTGCTATTCAGCTACATTAATACGAATCCGTGAATGAAAATAACATCAGTACATGACATGCAATAATTACTTTCGAAAGATTTGACTCTAATACTCTCTTGAACGGACTGCATCTTCATTACTTGTTTACAAACATTCCACAGCTGATGAAATGTGTCGAAGGCTCCCATTGGCTTTTCTCATTTTCTTGGGACTACCAACATACGAAATTCTAGATTTCATTCTAGAGAATTCTAGAATTCATGGCGATGCGCAACTGTTCACTTGCCGTCCGTCATAGGCGTCATAAGCCATATGACGGTAGCTTAGGGAATCGCTCGAATGTCATAGCCGTCATAAGGTGCCCGTCATAGCTATCACCTTTATGACGCCTATAACATTTACAGAATCGACCCGCTGGAGGTGTACGTAAGTTCGTAGTGAAGCGCAATTGGGGTATTTACTCGGAACCGAAATCGCAATTTTGTACATGAAATTGTTAAGACACGAAAAACGAATTTTAGTGAAAAAATTAATCTACTATCATAAAACCATTCACTAATAAATCAGAAATTTAAATAAGAAAAAGGTGACGCCCACCGAAAAAGCTGCATTGATAACATTGACGTCATTTTTCTCCCTTCATTGACTGCTTTTAGGGGAAGGGAAGGGAGTGGAGGGGGGTTCTCGGAAGTCTGCTCGCACAGATCCTTTCGCAATTGCTCTTATTGGCGGAGTCAGCTGTGTCCCCCCTTTTGCGATAAGGCGAATTAGCTTCGCGGGCCAGTTGTGATTGGACGAAGTCAATGACGTCAGATGTTGCGCCACGCCCACTTTTCCTAAAGGGTTAAAAAACATCAGTTTTTCGCCGCTTATAACTCGAGAAATAATTGACGGATCAAATAGCGGAAAAATATTGGTCTTTTTGTTTTACAAACTCTGGCAAGATCCGGCAATAAAAAATATGCTAAATGACCCCATTCAAGGTCAGCACTCCGTCCGTCGGAAGAGACGTCAAGTCGTGGACCCGTTGGCGCAGGTAGACTAAAGATGCTGTTGCCGGATAGCTGTTACAAAGCCCTGCCACACAGGTTTATGGTGGCTTGCAGGGCATCATGTGGATACAAAGTTTCTCAGGGAACCCCAATAAAAGTGTCGGGAAAGGAGTATGTATGGACATGTATCCCTACCCCTAAAAAATAACCCCTATGAATGTATACATTGTGGTTTTTAATATACTTATATTTAAAATCTTCTGCAAAGGCATCAGTTCTCTATTTCAGCAATAGAATGGACATCTCAGCATTACTATTACAAGTTTACTATTTAACTGCATTTCGCCATTACTTTCCATTCATCGTTAGATCACTCATATCCTGGTGATTCTTACATAAATACGAGTTCCTCTGTATTTGCAGCAAGTACTTATCTCGTAGACTCATTTTTGGTTTATATCATATATTTATCGTCAAATGTCAGCATGCAACATATTCTAGTAACCTACGGTAACTGTACAATGACAATAAAAAGATATAACCACATGAAATTTATTTGGAAACGGCCAAGCTTAGTAATTTAAGGAATTTATAAGGAATTACAAAGTTGCAGCTTTTTATTCTAGTTTTGAAGCAAATCCACCACATTTCATCTTAAAACAATAACTATACTAATACTATAGTAATACAGTAATTAGGGATATGAATAGATGTAAATATGTCCAATACGAATGAATCAATCCATAGCATAGGTAGTAAGGACTTGAAGGTAACCCAACTAACAGCACGTTTTTGTTTGCTTAGTTTGCTATTTTTATCTTTTTGAATAGTGTAGTTTAGACTAATATATTAATGCTAATCCTTTTAAATGCATGACATGTGCTGCATGTTTGGTGAGAATTCACCCCCTGCCACAAACCCTTGTGATGGCTTCGAAGGGTATTATGTAGATGTATCGTGGGGTCCCCTCCCACTGTTTGAGAAAGCCTGGAACAACGTTTGAGAAACATGTTAGGTAATGGCATTTTTTAAGTGAAGACGTGTGGAACGTCCTTGTTCGGGAGAGGCAATCTTTTAAAAATATTGCCCAATATTGGGAGATCGCCGGCATAGCCCGAAGAGTTGGTAACCCTGTGCTCGTCTCAGGATTCCCTGCTTCCCTTCCCCAGCCTTGCATAGATGGGAAACCAGCGTCAGACGATACTTCTTGATCTTGCGCAACACTTGCTGGAGGGCGCCTCACCCGGGACAAAGGACTGTGGTTCTGGGACGAGTGATCTGATGCACGGTCATTGAACTCGAACACACCACCCTCTCCTACCAATTGATAGCGTGTGATAAATTATTAGTAGTGATGAGTGTAACTGTGATATTCCAGTCACTTCGTTACCTGTGACTGCCACGCATCAGTATCTGTGATTCTTAACTGTGATTGTGATCACAGCTGTGATCGCAATCACAGGGGAGATCAATCTTCCCTAGGGGATAATCACTCTCAAAAATCAGCCATAAGTGATTAGTGGCGCTGCTTATTCTGATTTAACTCTCGAAATGCCATCTTGCGTACTCTTTTTAGCTTCAGAAGTCCGCTATCTTGCCTAATTCCGATGAAGGAAATCTTCGTAATAGAAACGAATAGACTTAATTGATTAATGGAAGATAAGGTAAAACTTTTATTTGAGAGAACAGTTCTGATTCGGGTTATATTACGATAATAACTTGATAGTTGATAAAGCAATGAAATTGAAGGCACAATCATTACTATCCCGTGGATATATCATCCATCCGATGGATATATATATCCATCGAAATCACACAATCTCCTACATCTTCTGTCGGTGGATCGTCTTCATAGGGCAGTGCAACATTCTGCAAAAAGAATGATGAAATTTAGCAATATCTACGTGCTTCGATTCACGGAGATTAGGTCAATTTATTTACAGTAGATATTAGGAAAAATAAATGAAATATCTCTCAAATAAAGATACAAATTGTAATTAATAGATGCATGATGGAAAGCATTCAGAACTTTTTAGTCAACTACCTGGTCAAATGATTTCAGAATAATTACATGTCAAATCAATGTTTACGGTAGATTATATTTGAGATAAGTTGCGTATTATTATATCTCACATACATGTAATTATACGTCACGTACATGTACCGAACAGGTAGCTGAAACCGTCGCAGGAGTTAATTTGCTTTTTGTTTCAGACAAATATTTTCAGAAAACGACCTAAATCTATTGAATACAACAGTGTGCTACGCAAGATTGCATATGTTAAAAGATGCTATTTCTCCATTAACCGCGGCAAAAAAAACCAATATTTCACTTAGTTTTATTATTTTTTCCATTCATTTCAACGCCTTAGATCCAAAATTTACGCATAATATATAAAGAAAATAAGCACCCCAGCTTTTGCGCCTTGAGGAAGATGGCTGGGCCACAGTGGGATATTTGGAATTCATGTGTTTCCTCAAGTTTGGAGCAGAGTTTTATATGAAAGTTTATGCTTGCATATGTTGCAAGATGATATTTCTCCATTAACCACAGCAAAAAAGTTCCATATTTCACTAATTTTTCTTTTTTTTCCGTCATGCACTTAAATAATTGTCAAATCGCAAGGATCATCCTCACTCAGACTAACGCACGATACAGAAGTAGCTATCACGTTCAATCACAGTTAATGCGTAGTAGCAGTGGTAGCATTATATTCGTTGGTTGCACTGGTGCAGTTGGTAGCAGCTTCACAGCAAATTCACCGAATTCACAATCACAGTGATTTCGATTATTTAGTCACAGGCTGTGATTGCTACTTTTCAGTATCGGTGATTCAATCACAGCGATATATCGCTCATCACTAATTAGTAGACTTCTATCTTGAGAGTGCGGGTCTACATACCGATGATATGAATTGAATGAGATACAGGTCTTTGCATCAGGGGCGTCAGAACTATTTTCAATGGGAGGGGCCAACCTTGAAAGGGGCCCGGCTCTTAAGAAAAGGGCCCGCATTTTTTTGCGGATAGAAGGGGGTAGAGACTAGAATTCCACTAAAAGTGCATATTAAGGGGGTAGAATATGCGTCAGAAGGGAAAAGGCAAGCTGGAAACAAGTAAAATTTAATTTTTATTAATAAAGATTCATTTCTCAAGGGCCCGGGGCAAATTCTGGGGGAGGGGGGGGGGGGAATGCCACCCCTTCCCCCCACTTCCGACGCCACTGCTTTGCATACTTATTTGTTGAAGCAACCGACAGCTGACTCGCCATTTTTAATAGGCAGCCAATTCGTTCGGGGTAATTGTTTTGAGAACTGCGGGAAGATGGAGAGTGTGTTTGAATCCGCCGGAGAATAGAATATATAGAATAGGAAACCAAGGAGTCACGTGGTGCAAATACATATAGTTTGTTAATTTACTGTGTCTGAATCGCTCGTCACAATATCACTAATTTTTTTACTTGAGTTTTTCTCATCTATCTCGACTATAAAGTCCCCACATGAGATGAAACACAAGTTTAAGCAATGAATGAGGTTGTAATCAGCGGTTTTAATACACTGCATTTGCGAACCATTCTTGTTTATAGCACGTGAGTCCTTGGTTACTCTTTCTAGATAATCTCGATGGTTTCAAACACAAACCCCCGGGGAGTTGTGTTTATAAACGTCGGAATTATCTCAAAAAGGTAACCAATATGTCACGTGGTATAAACACGAATGAATTAAAAATTTAGTGCCTGAATCGCTCGTTACAGTATCGTTAATTGATTTCAGTTGAGTTTTTCTCATTTGTCTCGGCTATAGAGCCCCCAGATGAGATCATATACAAGTGTAACCAATGAATGAGGTTGTAATCAGTGGTTTTTAACACACGGAGTTTGAAAACCATTGGCGTTTTTACCACGTGACACGTGACTACACAGGAGATAATCCCGACGGTTTCAAAATCAACCCCTTAGGTGTCGAAATGAGCTTTCGACATCGATATGAGCTTTGCTTTGCATAAACAGAAAACAAAATCATACCCGGACAAAGTGACATTCCTTTCGCTCTCAACATTCTGTTTATAATTAATGCACTCAACTTATCTCCTCACTTATATTTAACCACTTATATTATTGCTGCCTAGATTACCACGATATTACTGAAGAGCTCAATGTAAAGCTATAAAAGTCTATTAAATATGTGTGTAAGGTTTATCTTTAACTTAAAGAGAGCTGATCATATTTCCCCTTATTTTACCGGGCTTACATGGCTGAAGGCCAAAACAAGAAGAAAACACTTGCTTGATTCGTTTATGTATTATCTTATTAAAAATCAAGAACCTGGTTATTTAAACCTATTCTTTCCTGCGAGAGAAAAAAAGGCCAATGTTACCACCCGAATGGCTCTTCATCACTAAATTGCTCCACTACTAACTACTATCTATCAAAAATCTTTCTGTGCTGCTGGGGCCAGGTTTCGGAATAGTATTCCCACCGTCAACAAGGAATTCAGTTATTTTTGCTATAAAAATGATTTTTTCGGCATCTATTCAACCTTGTAGGGTCTTCATTTGAAATGCATGAACAATTTTATGGGATGAGCGGTTTTATTTCTCTTGATCAATTCGTAAGTGCTTTGAAAATGGTTTTATGTGTTTCTAGCTCGAATAATTATGTATTTTTTTGTATTCTCTTAGTAGTCGAAGACGTCCAAGGGCAATAAAATATTTCCACTCTACTCTAATACCCCTGGTAGAATGTTGACTACAATATCGATACGATATCTACACTTAACATCGACTGAGTAGATTGCAATCCACCTCGAGGGGGTGCCATCAACATGAGTATTTGGAGAGCGTTTCAATGTCAATTCTCTTCTCATGATATTGGAATTTCGTCCTTTGATCTCCTGTTAGCTCGTTCGAGAAGAGCACCCTGATATCTGATAAATGGTATTCGGAACTTAGAGTCGGTGTGGTGGCTACAAAAACGGCTTCCTACTCAGAGGATCGGGGTTTGAATCTCAGCAGCTGCAGAGGGTTTTCATTACTACACCTCCCTTATATATGACTCCAGATGATGATGTATCGAAATCGATCGCAATTAAAATTCTCTCCTGTGGACCAGCAAAGTATTTTTTCTCCCTTGTGTTCACCATGAAGGAGTCCAACAAAGTAACGCCGCCCACCATTGCAATCCCTCTAATATTATGGTCCAGTCTACCGTACTGAGTTGGAGTTCACAAAATATTTTTAACTCATTATTCCCCAGCTTGTATACACCAGTCATAAATGCAGTTTTCTCGTTTTTTCTTATTTATATTGGCCTAATTAAGATTTTATAATAGCAAAAACATTTTAATGATGCGTGTACGCAACGCTGGGAAAATTCAGGTAAATAATAATCTTCATTGTTCTTTACCTTATGTTTTATCTTTTATTTTCCACTCTCACTTCTGATGAAATCCATGAAAACATTCTGTGTGTAGATAAACATTGCACTTCACAAATATATAAATTGTCTGAGATTTTCACGCTCGACATCTTTGTGAGTTTTCAGTATTCCTTTGGATGAAATGCCCTATTCTGTCTTCACGAATGCACTGAGGTATATCATTTCCCGCATTTGCGCGCCGACTTTGATGCTGTATATCATCAGTCTTCGTATTAGACACTTCTTCTTGTTTCGGTAAGATTCTTACGATTTCAGGCCGGTAATCTAGCTGAGGAATAGCCTTTTGGTGATGCCAGGCACCACAGTTTATAACCAAATCTAATCGGTTTCCCTCGAATGAACATTTTAGCCGAATGCCGCCCAAAATACGGTACCATTTGCTCATCAATGGACAACTTGTCCGAAAATATTCCAATTTGAATGAAACGTTCGCTTAGTCCTTTGAGGAAAGGCCTGACTTTCGAAAATTTGTCATTTTTTTCTTCAGTGAATATATTATCTTGGAAATTATGTAAGAGATTATGCCTAAATTTCAACCTACGGTCTGGCAATAATTCCGATTTTAGGTTATCTGATATACTGGATACTCTAATATAGTAACCATATCGTCCCTTTACAAATTTAGCCGATCATCGCTGCACACGTTCAAGTTCATTATTTTATTATTATTTTTTAAATAATTACCATTTATTTATACATATCAGTGCTATTTATATAACAATTTTGGCCCCGCTAAGTCCCAAGGACTTGTCAGCGGGTTCCACAACATCATTAAATTATATGGTTACCACATTTTTTCCTGATATATACATTTTTCCCTATTTACATATATAAAAAACAAGCATACTCATATTCAATTTTATACACATATACACACATAAACATCTATATAAATATTTAAGTATCCAGTATATTTGCTTATATATAGATGCTTTTATGAACAATATTTAGTAAACAATATATTGCAAATTACACGCTTTTTTTACCCATCATTTTGATCTTCTAACGACCATGTTTTAATTTTAACCCATGCATACTCATATTCAATGTTATACATATATACACACATACATATCTATATAATTATTCAAGTATCCAGTATATTTACTTATGTATAGATGCTTTTATGAACAATATTTAGTAAACAATATATTGCAAATTACACGCTTTTTTACCCATCATTTTGATCTTCTAACAACCATGTTTTAATTTTAACCTTAACTTCATTTCTTGTAGTTAATGTACTTATACTATATGGTATTTTATTAAATTCTTTTGGTACAACCACTTTAGAAGCCTGTTTCGTAAGGACCCCATATACTGCCAACGTATTCCGAATGAGGTCTAACAACCGAAAAGTAGCTAAGAAGTAAATTCCACTGCCGGGATAGCTGCGTGAAACAGCGCACGCGCGAACGTGGCCGAATGAATGCAGAAGAAGAGGGAAAACTCGGTAGCAAAGAGAATACATATCTACAAATTCTAATGGTTATGGTGCGCGTCAATCTTCTCTCGTCTAACACGACATGTCCTCCGAGAACGTGTGTTACGCAATGTTTCATCCCTCCTCCCCCCGTCACAAACCCCATCCCCACCCACCCTCCACTCCAGCACCTGTTCATCTCGCTTCCGCTCTGTTCCAACTCCAGTCGCTAACCCCACCCCATCCCTATTAGATACGCCTTATAGACTTCGTATTTTCCTCCCCCACCTCCTTTCCTTCTCTCTCTCCCTCTCTCTCCCTCTTCAACTTCACCTCACTTCGTAATGCTCTCGTGGGCCGAAATAACTTAGTGATTCACTCAAGTCGTGGAATAAACTTTCAGTGATCCCCATCCGTTTGGATTAATATATGTATGACTGTGAGGACTGACTCGATAGGTAGATAGGGTAGCAAGGATTCAGATAAGAGATCATGGGTCCGAACCCAGAAGAGACATCTACATCTACATAATACCCTGCAAGCCACCATATAAAGGAATGTGGCAGGGGGTGAATTCTCACCAAACATGCACTACACATCATGCATAAAAAAGGATTAGTATTAATATACTGTTCTAAACTTCACTATTTAAAAAAAGATAGAAATAGCAAAGTAAACATGCAAAAATATGCTGTTAGTTGGGTTAGCTTCAAAGCCTGATACAAACATGCAGCTACCAATGTTATCCATTGCTACGCTCGTACTGGATATATTTACCGTTATTCATATCCCTAATGGTTTGAAGAAAAAAGCACATTTTGAATCTGTCAGGTCGGCAATCAATTTATCTAATTTTGTGATTATGGTCCAGTCTACCACAGTAATTAGGGGTTCGCAAAATATTTTTAACATCATCACTGAAAATATGGTCTTGGAATTGTAAGGCTTGGTCTTGGAAGTCTAATTTTTAACCTACGATCTGAATATGATTCCCGATTTAATTCATTTAATAGATTGGTTACGATAATAAAGTCATCGTTCCGTCCCTTTACAAATCTTGCCGATCTTCGCTGCCCACGTTCAAGTTCATAATTTAGACCGATTTCATAAGACCTCATTAGGCAAATCAACCTGTATTTATTAGTGCCAAATCTTTTTGGGTAAAGACTGTGGTTATCAATGTTTCACTCAAGGAAACTAAAGGCTTTTCCGATTTCATTATTGATTTTGATGCTTTAATGTTTTAAGATGAACATTACTACAGTCAATATGTACTGGTTGAAGGACCTACTTGTAACTGGAAATACTAGGAGGAAGTAAGGCATCAATTCATCAGAACTTGTATATGGAGATTGATTATTTATGGAAGTGAAGCCTAGGCAATAACCGCAGGAGAAAATACAATGCAAGAAGAATTCGAAATGTTATGCTACAAAAAAATGGTGGAATTAAAATAGATAAAATCAACTGACTGAATAACGAACATTTCCAAGAAGAGTGGTAGAGAAGAGACCCGATGAAAAATTTGAAAGAAGACATAACTACCATATTGGTTATATCTTGAGACGTTATGAATCTTAAATACCGTAGTATTGGAAGATAAAAAAGCATTGGAAATAAGGAAAAAAATCATCAGAGCTGAAGCACTCTTCGATATGGAAGTGAAGGCCTGGACGCAATCAACACAAACGGCTGGCGTGAGACGTTTACGTGAAACGTGAGACGGGAACTTTTTCTTTAGCTAACACAGTCAACGTATGCGACTCGCGAGTCCGAAACAATTGACTGACGAAATCTGACGCAAAGGAAATCCGTAGCGAATGAAAAAAGGAGCTAACGATTAATTTACAAGACTGTAGAGGTACTTACGTATCCCATGCCGTTGATGAAGTTACCAGATTGGTTGAGTTCCTTATGATTCACAAAAACTAATTCATGGAAATAGTGTGTAATCCATCCTAACAAAATGTTCTCTATCTCTTACGTCAACAAGTGCAACCAAGCTTTTTCATGTCCTTAGTTACCATTTAAAATCACACTAAAGCACAATAACTTCAAATAACTATTCATTCATTGATTCCTTCATTAGCAAAAAATTCAGGGAGTTCTCTATGATAAAATAAAAGGCAGAAATAAGTTTTACGATATCTGAGTCTAAAATGTATTTCAGAAGAGGTATGCTTCCACTTGTATCTTCAATAACTCCCCTCAGGTGGCTCCTTATAGTCTGGGACAGTTTTCATTGGTTTTCCGTATACGTAAAACGTGAGAGATGG
Source organism: Platycnemis pennipes (assembly GCA_933228895.1). Classification (NCBI taxonomy): domain Eukaryota; kingdom Metazoa; phylum Arthropoda; class Insecta; order Odonata; family Platycnemididae; genus Platycnemis; species Platycnemis pennipes. Next base: position 111,444,358 of record OW121855.1, on the reverse strand, counting down.
GAGACGGCCATCTATTACGTACACGATGTGACGTTACACGTTGATTGTGTCCGTTTCCGTTCTCCCACCCATGCGCCATTCTATTCACGTTATACGATAAACGACTCACGTCACCCGTTTACGTTGATTGTGTCCCAGCCTTGAGGCATAGATACTATCAGCAGCAGCAGAGAAGTCAATGGTGGAAGCATTCGAATTAAGACGTTACAGAAGATCGATGAAGGTGAAGTGAATCCACCGAGTGGCAAAGTAAGAAGTCACGAAATCTTACTTCAAGTCACGATGAGATTGCGAGGGAAGAGAAGTTGTCTAAGAACCTTAAACTGATGACGGGACAACATAATAGTGCATCTTTAATGCCTCAGATAATGAGGCATGATGACCTGAGGAAGACAATCGTTGTGGGGCAATGGGGTCGTATACCATATTTTTTTTTATTGCCGAATCTGATATATTTTGTAAAATAAAAAGATCCGTATTTTCCGTTTTTTGATCCGTCAATTATTTATTGAGTTATAAGCGGCGAAAATCTGATGCTCTTAACCCTTTCGGAAAAGTGGGCGTGGTGCAACCTCTGACGCATAACGACTTCGTCCAATCACAACTGAGCCCGCGAAGCTCCTTTGTCTTATCGCAATGGCGGTACACAGCCGACTCCAACAATAGGAGCGATTGCGATACTATCTGTGCGCGCAGACCTTCCGAGAAACCCCCTCCACTCACATCCCTTCCCCTAAAAGCAGTCAAGGAGGGGAGGTAAATAACGTCAATGATATCAAAGTGGCTTGTTTGGTGGGCGCCACCTTTTGCTTATTTTAATTTTTGATTTATGAGTTAATGGTTGTGGTTAGAAGATTAATTTTTTGACTAAATTTCGTTTTTTGTTTCTATCTAACGATTTCGTGAACAAATTTGCGATTTCGGTTCCGAGTAAACGCCCCCATTGGACGGGAAGAATGGTAAAGAAAGGGCTAGTATGATATGTACTGAATAAGTGGCAAAGAAAAAGAAAAATACGGCTTACTTAAATATAAAAAGGTTAGCTGACAATAGAATGTGGATAGCTGCAGCAAACCAATCTAAGAATTGTGTACTGATAATGATGATATACTGCTCGCACGTCGGCCTTTTTCTCGTCCTGTTCTCGTTATCGTCCTACCTTTCTCTGCGTTTAATTATTGCTTTCAGTAGATATACTTGATTGCGATAATGTGGTCATGATTACTTCATTTACACCCGTCGAGAAACTTTAGATGAAATGAACAATTGTATTCCTTGATCAGAATTAATTTGCCGGAGCGTCAGAGATTTAGTTTCAAATTCAGTTTTTTTTATAGAGGGCAAAGTTTCTTAGAGAAACTCGATCTCTTGATCGTGACAATATCATTCTGGGAAACCACAGGCTACCCAGGTGGCCCATGTCCACACCCCCCCCCCCCCTTTCTTTCCTCCCTCTGCCCCGAGTTTCGCAAGCGTTGCCACACCGTGAGTTCGTTCCTTAGCAACCAGATAGATCTGCTGTTACAAATTAGATTTTTACGGGCTATCAACTTCATATTTACTCGTCTTAACCACCCCATGTTATTCATTTATGTACCCGAATTCGAAAACTTCACATTTTAATTTTAAGACGGTACATTTTATCCGCAACCCTTAACAAAAATCTTCCACCCTTGTGTCAAATAATTTGGTAATGAGAACAGAGAATAAAGGTAGTTGTTTCAGGCTTGATTTGGCAAAATATCATAACGAAAGAAAAAGACTGGCAATTTTCCACAAGAATAAGGTTTTTACAGGTGTCTGAGCTATAATTTTCACCTGATGATGGTGTTCTACACCGAAACCGGTCGAGTAAAAACCTTATTCTTGTGGAAAATTTCCAGTCTTTTTCTTTCGAGAACAGAGAATGTGGATAGCTGACAGGAGACCTCCAACATAATCTTCGCACGTAGTTTCTCATTTTTCCCGCGGTAATCTCTTGAATAGCGTTCTTTTTTGGCAACATTATGATTGCAATTTTACACTGTTTTGAAGAGTTTTATCACAACTTTGCCGCTGAATCGCAACATTTTGAGGTTACACTTGCAGGCAATGATATTAACTATGGAGCATTTACATCATCTCAACTCTGAAAAAGTATTAGCAATTCTCATTCATCTTAGTATTCGTTCGTTCCGGATGACAAGTACGCCTGCTATCGCACTCAATGCATGCAATGCATGACTTGCAGGCATAGGTGAGCAGAATAGACACACATCTGTTCCGATGACGTATGAAAAAGGCAAACTGTGGTAGAATGAAAGAGGAACAGATGGAAACAGCGTTTGTGCATTGCAGACGGTTAGCCTTCATGCTCAATAAGATAATCAACATCATATGCTAATTATTCCGCATACCCAACGGTTGGAGATCCGATATCTACTTGCTTTCTAGTTATCTCAGCTGTTTATGGATCGTAAGCTTGCTTGTTAGCACATGAAGCTCGCGCCGATTGTTTCCACAAAAAATTCTCGCTAGCTCAACTGCGCCAAGCATCTGTCACTGCAGGTTTGTGCACTATTAATGTACGTGATGTTGTCTGAACGGATTATGCAATTCTGATCCGGGTATTGCCTTGGAACTATTCCAATACATCAATCGCATTAGTAAGCAAATCATTGCGTGTCTTTTAAGCGTTTATATAAGCATACCTATCGATGGCCAATTTTTCAAGGTTTGGCATAATTTTGAGGCGTAAAATCTAATCCTTTCTCTCAAACCAAATTAAAAAATAGTAGACTCATTAATATAAATTATATCAATTAAGAAAAATCTAAAGTAATGTGAAAACAAGTAGGCCTATTATTAACACCTTTCACACAATAAAAAAAAAACTATTCGGAAATCCTCTAATGGATTTTAATCTTCGTGAGCATTGAGCTTGTCTTCCATAAAAAATATCTGTATGCGTAAATTGTAACTATTCCATTTTTATTTTAAGCACATTTTATGTTAGCATCAGAAAAAAATAAACAGTTTTATAGATTTTCTTGCCGATATATGCTTCTATAATTTAAAATTTTTCCTTCCTGTAGTCTTGAAAACGAAGCCGAGACGTTGAAACCGGTAGGGGTTAATTTAAAAAAAAGTGCGGAAAACTACAAAATATCTAAAGTTTCATTTACGCCCATGTTTTACTTCACAGTCACTTTAAAGCTTAGTGGTACCTACTTAAAGAGCTGACTTCGTAATGTGGAGTAATTGGCACTGGTGACTTGCCACAAATATAATTACATTATAATGAAAATAAATTCCTTTGTAAAATTCCACTGATTTATTAACACCGACCCAGGTTTCGACCTACACAGTCATTATCAAAATCTGTGGAATTTTAGAAGGAATTTATTTACATTATCAATATGTGGTTCCACGAAGTCAAGCCTAGCAATTTATTATATAATTCCATTACATTTGTGGCAAGTATTTTCCTCATTCCAGTGATGCCCAAGGGAACGTACCATGAATTTCATTTGCGAAACGATCACCGCAACAGCTGAACTTCCTCGTCAATATCAGTCCTGGTTGCTCAGATGTTCAAACCATCCTAAGAGTCTTCGTTTATTTTCTCTTTTGTTCACTGATAGGTACAAACTCGCATTGCTTGCCTGCCTAAGAAAACCATGCCCGGCGGATCTCCGTGCGGAAAAGACCTTGCCTTCCCCTTATTAAACGGTTCCTCTGCCACTCTTTGCAGCTGCCAATTTATTTGCTCGATTGAGAAATGTGATCTGAATGAGAATTTATCCGCAAAAGAAAAATAATCTGCTTAAAGGTCTCGCTTATTCTTCTCATTGAAAAAATTTAATTTTAAATTTCTATTAGTCACGTTTCCTGATCCGAATGTAACTTTAAACTACCGTTGACATTTAATCTGGAGCAAGGGCCTTTTCGATATCAACTGCTCCAATTTTTTTTTTTTATTTTTTTAGGACCCCGCCCTAGTTCGTTATGCTAGCTGCTCTGTCCTCTGTAACTGTTTTTTTTCATCCTCCTCCCTTCCCTCCCTTATGCAATCGATTGTCGCATTGCCCCTTCCGCTGTTCATCTGTTTTCTTCGTTCCCTTTCATGTCCTTTACTTCCGGGCAAGTAGCCAGGCCTCGTGGAATCCGACAGAGCCCTCGGGGAATTTGCAACATGCCCTTACTTATTTTTTTTGCAGCTTTTTGTGCGTGTAGGGGAAAAAGTGAAAATGATAAGAACACAACCGGAATGAAACAAAAGAGACAAAAAAGCGTGCCAGAGATACAAACTCGAATGTGAAATGTCGAATCAATGGTAGGTACTGTTTTGATTTCAATATAAATTTAACATACTTCAACCTTCGCATTTTTTTTCGTTGAAACAGTCAATTGGATGCGATATGTTTCCTCACATCATTTCAAGGCTATGTTCTGGGTTGTCGTCAGCAGACGAAACCATTAGAGGAGATGGAAAGCGAGTTGATATCAATCGATCAAGAATTCACTGGAAAATTTCTATTTTTTTTTGGTATTGAAATTAAACATGAAACGATTCCATTGCATAACGGAAACGTGATTTAAAATGCTTAGTAGATTTCGAGAAACTTTTTATGCCTGAAAATCTATCCTCCACTAGCGAAAACTGAATCATTTTAAATCACAAGAAAATTATAAGGGTTGCTCTGAAATTATTCTCACATGTGAATAATTTGAGATCCATGTGAAGTTATACTTGATGGTATGGACCGTCACGTGTTGAAAGCGATTTATTGTGTGATTGCTTCTTGAAAGATGGCACTACAGATAATGTATATTCGCCAGCGATGCAGTGCACTCTCAAATCTCCCTTTAAAAATTATTGGATTAATGAACCAAGTAGATGACGAACTAAAATTTGTACGTCATCAAAATATTTTCGATTTTTCTCGTGATACATGTCAATAAATCCACATTATACCATTCACCCTATATAAATCAACATTATGAATCCAAAAAACAACTTATTGGTAATTTTTAAGGGTATTTTATGGGCGAAAGAAACAATATGAGAGGATATCATGCGTCATTATTTACCCATAAAATTTAAAATCTTAAAAAAAATCTGATTTTAAGCACAAAACCCACTCAAAAAAGGTAGAGGAGGAGGTGAAAATTACGTAAATGCTTAAAATATAGCTCTTCAATGCTAACCTTCTCTGAAAAGGTTGAAAAATTATGTTATGCTACGGAAGAAAAATAGCCCACTTTGGCCTTTTATTTATCATTTTTGCCGTAAGAGACATTGTCTAGGTTACGCTGTCCTTCGGCACATATTATGTATAAAACCTTAATAACTTAATTTATGTAGATGGTGTTATCGGCCATGACGTGGTGGAAACGATTTATTATAATATAAATGATATATACATGTAAAATAGATATAATATAAATATAAATTCTAGTTTATTCATCTATGATAACTTAATTTACAGTTAATCTACCCTCCCTAATTCACTGAAATTAAACTTTATCGTCAGGGGTGTTTCTTTTCCATGCCATATCAGTTCCACAGTTCAAGCTAGATACGCAACGATGCAGATGAAATGTGGGATACTTTTAATTCGTAACAAAGAAGTTAGGTGCAGTAACCTAATTGAAAATATCTTATTTCAAAATACGATGGAGAGGTAAGATTAAAAAAAAATAATTTTATATGCACTCTTATTTGTCTTCGGAATGCATAATTCAATTGTTCGCGAAATCGTACAAGAGATAATGGAATGGAAAGCGAGTCCAAAAAAGCTAACAACGCTGCGATATGACGTCAATGCAATCTTAAAATGCACAGGACTATTACAAAAGGCACATATATTTAGGGTGTTCCGGCTCTCTGAGTATGCTCTTTCAACCCGTCTTTGTCGACCGCGATTCGGTCAATCGATCAAGTCATTTCGCGCGCGCACGTGCGGTTGATTTGGAAAGAAAGAAAAGATGTTCTGCGTGCGCTGTCTTCCTCCACGCAGTCTAAACCTGGTTACGTGACGACTCCTTCACCCTTACTTCTTCCCCCACCCCAATTTCCCAAACCCCTTCCCCAAAACTATATCTCCGCCAACCACCGAAATACATGCGCATGTATTGTATTCCTACTCCCTATTCTATTTCTTGCCCTTCTCCTCACTCCTTGCCGAAAAAGACGTGGTGTCCTAAAAGCCACAATTTCTCCGGTCGTCTGCTTCAAAACCTTCCACCGGAACGTTATATGCTTCCGTTAGTAGAAAGAAAGGAGTTCCGTCTAGTATGTGGGGTGTACGAATCCTCGTATTTCGTCACTGCGAAGAATTTAGTTTCCAAAGCCACATATAAGTCGTTACTTTTTTAATACCCTAATAGATGTGAGTAGAGATGGGCAACTTGGTAAATTACCTCGGTAATTTTCGTAAATAACCGTGGTATTTTTCGTGAATTACCAACACCCCTGAAAGTTACCGTAATAAACGTTAATTTTCAGAAAAGTTCTTTTTCAGAAAATTTCTTCCTCACGAAGAAACCATTGGAATTGGTGATATTATGAATTAAGAAGCTAAAACGATTTTGTTTACATTGTGTCCATGATTGATTCCAATTAATTCAGAGTAAATTAACAAATGCACATTGCGCAGACTTTGGTACGAAAATTTCTCATAGTGTGACAAAAGAGAGGCAAATTGCGTGTTACTGCCAAATTCGTTTTCATTTTTTAAGTGTGTTATATTAGATAAACGTCGTGATATGCTTGATATAAGCGTCGAAATTTATATCTCAATGCTATTTGATTTCGTTTTGAGTCCTCTGATAAGGATTTGCAGCTCAAAAGTTAAAATTACCTGAAAATTACGGTATTTTTCGAAAATTACCGTAATTTACCACGGTAATTTACCTCAATTGAAAATTACGGTAATTTACCCATCTCTAGATGTGACGCATCTCCTGACGGAGTGCGAGAGATATCAAGACATGCGTGGAAAGATGAATAGCTATGGTCATGTGTGCAAAATGCTAGGTGGTGATGAAGCTGTTATTGGAAAAAATTACAACTTTTGAGGTACACTGGTGTTTTTAGCAATAATAGTTTACCCAGCCTTATACGGAAAATTTTAAATGATAACCGATTGGCTACGATACTATTAAAATTATTATTTCCAGAGTCATGGAGTCTACATCACTACTCTTGAATCCTAAGATATTTTTTATCCAGCTGTCCACGCTTTATTTATTGACTAACCACTGGTCGGTAAGAGCGGAGTTTGACTTAGTTCTCCAATTGATTCTCCCATCAGATAACATCTTCAAATTTTCAGTCTCTTAATCCATATCGTTAGCAAATTACTCTAATGAATTTCATAGGAGTTCTTCCTTATTCATTCGTCCAACTTCTCCACCCACCATGACTTGTCTCCCTTAACAATTGACCAACAGTTGTTGGGGATTGACGAGGGAATGGAAGAGGGGACTTTTAAGAGTCTCAATCGCCCTGATAGAGACGTTTATCTATCAATCTAACAATCATGTCTTTAGATATCTCCGATTAGGTGGTCTCTTCTTCCTGTTAAATTTTCAGTGAACCTCTCTTTTCTCAAACTCTTAATTTATCAATTGATCTATCCATTTTGTATTAATTATTTTCTCAGTGCAACGTTTTTCGGATGTTTTCGGTATTTCACTCCTTCTCCTACTTTTATTGTTCTTGCCGAACTGCCTAAGATTTGAACGCACCATTTATCCTAACAAAAGAACACAGCTTTCAAACTTTTATGCATATAAATATATATATATATATAATTTGAATCACATATTCTCTTTGCATTATCTTCGCTTTCCTTTCGTTAACATCAGCCTTATGTAGACACTCTTTACCCTTCCTTAACTCCCTTATTATTTTTATTCTACTGATAACAAATCAAGTATATAAAGATCTGGTGCTTTCCCGGTGTATCTGCTGCGTGAAGGTTTCTCGGGTCCTCCACCGGGTTATTGCGTCCATGTCCTCCGGCGTTTCGATTCCCGGGTCGGTCATTGTCTTCAGGGCTTCTGAACTCAGAAGCCCTGAAGACGATGACCCGGTTCGGAACCGAAACGTCGGCGGACATGGACGCAATAACCCGGTGGAGGACCCGAGAAACATTCACTTCCATCTTCACTTTTTTCTTCCATCCCTTGCTATTAATGTCAGTACACAGACAGTTATTTTCTGTCTTAGTTAAATAATTTTGGTCTTGCCTCCTTGTTTTCTGCTGCATTCCATACTTTTTTCTTAACGGAATACAGCTGGAGAGATTAAATAAACTTCGAACAAATCTCATCAATATCAGGGTTAACCTGAGCCTTTCATAAATATCTTCGGTCTCTGCTAAAGAGCTGTGTGCTGCGCAGGACATAATTCTTTCCTTGTGAATTCACTTTATGTGATAATTATATTAAAGTTAGTGTTGGTTGTCCTCAGCTAGTGTTGGTTGCCCTCACCTATCATAAACCAACCCGAAGGTTAGTTTATGATAGTAGAGGGCAGAGTTCACCCCGTACTAAGCCGTTGGCGTGAAAATTTCATACATTCAGGGTGTTGGTAACAGTTCCTTTTCCTCGGTCACATGCAATTTCTTATGAAGTTCTAGCACACAGATAATGGAAAATCGCGAAGATAAAAGATTGGTATGTCCAGAAGGCTTCTCCCTGAGGTTTGAACTTGAGGGACCCACCGGTCGGTAGCTCAACACTCTACCAAATAAGTTGCCACGACAAATCCCACTTGAATGATAGTTTACCTAATTAACATACCTCATTTTTTAATATTATTTTAAAACAACATTTGAGTTTATTGTCATCGGTGTATTTGTGTATTTTAATTAAAAATAATATTTTCTTTAAGTTTTTTATACCCTTGTAAAATAAAAACTATTATGATTTTTACATAGGATTTCTTTAAGTAATGCATTTTTTAGCATTTCAATAAATATTGTTCTCATTTTAAGGTCAGTGGTCAAGGCCATGTAGATTTAAAGATATTAAAGGAAATCTCGGAAACAGAATTATAATAATCATAATAAATATAATGGAGCTTAAGAATCCCTTAATGTTTCCTCTCCAGCGGCCAGAATCTTCGTAGAATTCGAAGTAATGGCTTTTCTTGTAAGGCAATCAAGGAAATGAAATATATGTACGTACATTTAGATCTGTCCTACCATTTGGATAATTAATTGCCAGGACCTATTATTTTAAGAAAATGAACGCATTAACGAAATTAAAAACATATTTTTAACTATATATATATATAACTAGTTTTATACGACAAAAATTACTTTTTACCTTTTAGGAGAGGAAATTCAATCAAAACTGATTGAATTTTGTCAGTAGATTTTCTGCACTTAAACTTGAACTGCGCCAGTGCAACTGAAATTTGAATGCTTGGGAGTTTGACAATACTGTTCGCCTGTTTCTTGGTGCTGAGACTTGCAACTTTTGCGTTTGTTTGACTTGTAATGCCAAAGCTCAACAAGAGCTCGAGCTTCTGATTCTAATTTATATTACCTACTTCAAAATATTTTAGGGCTCTGGCTTATTAATTTAATGTACCCAGTTTGACATGAAGCTGGTATCTTTAACCAGCTTTAACAATCGATTTTCATTAAAGATAATTGTCATGGTGTGACGTTGCAAAAAAATTGACTACATACCAATTTAGAAAAGCAGTTTTCATGATCTCGGGTGAATGATTTTTTGGTTCCCTCGACGCAAAAGGAAAAAAATTAAGAAATAATACTTTTAGCCCTGTATTGACAGAGAATATAACCCATTCTCGGTTATGTATTGTTTTTTATTTTATTTGAATCTCTAAATCCACTCTAGTGTTTTAAGAAACAGTGACGCATTCACAAGGATTACCTAAGGCGGAAACTTCGCTGGGTCTCTGTTACGACTTACTTAGCCGTGAAAGACGGCCGTGGAATACCTTTCGTGACATGCATTACGGAGGAACGTGACCGTTAGTGACTCTAAGAGTATGGCGTAACTCAACATTAATTTAGCTACGCTTACAGACCTGTTCACACACGAGCCTAGGAAAACATACAATGTCCAATAACAAAGTGGTAAACAAAATAATAGCAAAGTAAGATTTGTGGCCTTCAATAGGAGATATTGGAGACGGTTTCAGACATGTTCACGAAAAAAACTAATTTCCAAAAACAAAGTGGTAAACAAAATAATAGCAAATTAAGCATTGTGGCCTTCACTAGGAGTTACTGCAAACTGTTGCAGACATGTTCACGAAAAAAACTAATGTCCAAATACAAAGTGGTAAAAAAAATAATAGTAAAGTAAGATCTGTGGCTTTCACTAGGAGATATTGCAGACGGTTCATCTACATCTACATCTACACGATACCCTGCAAGCCACCGCGAGGGTGTGTGGCAGGGGGTGAAGATCACCAGGCATGCACTACTAACATATAAACAAGCAACTATAGTGTCTCATGCAACTAGATTGTTAGTATCTATATTATTTAAGGGGTTAAACCATGCATTATGAACTACAGAATACTCTAAAATATTGCCCCTACCTATCCCTTTGCTATGCTGCCTATTCTGTTCTCTTATAGTATACGGGGGAAAAATTCAGTCTATCGGTACGGCAATCTATCTCTCTAATCTTATTTGTCTGGTCGAATCTAGCATAATACGCTGGTTTTTTTAATATGTGCCTAACATCTTCAGTAAAGCTATCCGATAGAAATTTCTCTAATAGATTTAATCTGTACTTTAACCTACGCTCTGGTAATGATTCCCACCCTAATTCTTTTATTAATTCTGAAACGCTACTCAAACTATCATAACACCTTTTAACGAACCTAGCTGCTCTACGGTTGCAGACATGTTCACGAAAAAAACTAATTTTTACATGCTAAAATACTCATTTGCGTCACCGATAATAATCTATGCATACACCAAAAAAAACTGTCGAATGTCTGGGTCTACTAGTTGGATTTTTATTCATTATCATCACTGGTCAACAATCGTAGGATTGGTTTGACGCGGCTTTCCACTCGATTCTTCAATCAGCCAACATTTGCATATTGACATACATTTTTATTACGAATCTTTATAATGTTCTTATATCGAGTATTTTACCGAAAGGCACTTGTTGAAATTAAGTGAGTAGCTAAATAAAGCTAGAATCGTCTAATTATCGTAGTCTAAATTGGCAAATTAATGCAGTGAACATTGAAATACAGCTTCACTTAAATTACAAATATACAATGTTTAGTTTATGCTGAACGATTTATCGTTTCAGTAAGTTGTCTTTACGGAAACTCTACTGTGGAGTAGTTTTATTGTATCATCAAATATTTAGTCACATATAAATAGTTACTCATCAAATTTTAGTTTCCGTCTTGTAACCCATCATTTTTGCCTACAATTAGATTTTTAAGCGTTCATTTAAAAAATAAATCACCCCTAGTGTTTATTTAGATAATTGTAAATCCTCTGACTCGTTTGGGAAAATTTTAATTCTTGAAATAAGCTCAGATTTTAATTACATAACATACAGAGGGCGAGATACATAAAGTACTTCATTGATTACATTTATAAGATCTTTAAATTATTATAGAATAGATTTATAAGATTTATAAAAAGACTTATTTGGAATTTGTTTCCAAAAATCCCACCACGCATATATTTAGACAAATGGTCATTTAATATTATGAGAATGGTACTTTCCAACTTGTTAGCCAAACATAAGAGTTTAATTCAGTAATGAAGGTAGAAATAGGGAAGCAATTCCTTTTTCTCTGCCTACGCCTGTGAATTACCAGGAAGAAGTGAAAGCAGGAAATTCAAATATTTAGTCTTTAAGCCACACATATTAAGAGAGGTTTTAAAACCAAAATCCTTCCAAAATTTATCCGGAAGGGTAGCTTCTTTCATCTAATATAACAAAATTCACTAATTGCGTATCATGGCCCACCATAAATTGATTCACTACCTACACGAAAATAATTCAGATTAATAAATCCCAGTTTCAAATTAAATAGAATTTTAATTTTATGTTCATTTGAACATACTTAGAAACGGTGGGACTGCAACAGCCATGTTGCTGACGTAATAGGTAGTTACGTAGTTCACGATGCTAGGGAAAAAGAAATATCCATCTTTTGAACATACAATTGTATTTTGTATTTCGGATTATTTCTACTAAACATATATTAATAATTGTCTATATAAATCCTCATGTCTCATAAGGTAAAGCTACCCTGGGGCAGACACCGACTGTGAAAATAATTTAGTTTTGATTAAATGTCAACTAAAATTCAATAAATTGAAGAAGACTGTGAAGAACACATGGCAAGTAGAATAACTGAAGGATGCTCAACATCAGCAGGCATTTCAAAAAGCAGTGGAAAACAATATAGAGGAAGACCTGAATGAGAAATCAGTGGAAGGACGTTGGGAAAACATTAAATGTAGACTACAGGAGGCCGTAAAGGAAGCACTTGGGAGAAGAAAAGTTGCTAAGAAGAAGCCATGGATCACGGAAGAAGTCTTAGACCTGATTGAAGAAAAAAGAAAGTAGAAGAATGCGAAAACTGAAGAAGGGCAACTTTGGTACAAAAGACAAAGGAACGAAATAAATCGCAAAGCCTGGAAAGCTAGAGAAATGTGGATAAAACACCTATGCAAAGATGTAAAAAACAACCTTGCTCTAGGATAGATGGAAGATGCCTATAGGATAATGAGAAACCACTTCAAAGAATGGAACTCAAGTTGCAATGCCATAAGGGACAAGAAATAGAGAAATTCTGATTGAAAATGAAGACAAAGTGAAGAGGTGGAAAGAATATCTGGAAGAGCTGTACAATGGAAACATCTTCAGCACCAAAGTTATCGAAGAAGAAAGAGAAATCGAAATGAATGATATGGGAGCATCAATTTTAAGGTCGGAGTTTGACGCAGCAGTAATGGACCTTCGCATGAATAAGGCTTCTGGAATTGATGATATTTCTATTTCTATTTCTACGCGATACCCTGCAAGTCACCCTGAGCGTGTGTGGCAGGGGATGAAGATCACCAAGCATGAACTATTGACATCTACATCTACATCTACATCTACACGATACCCGCAGATATTCCTGCAGAACTAATTAAAAATGCAGGAAAGAAGACATTCATCCGACAACCCATCTGTATAAAACCATCTGTGACATGCACTCAACGGGAGAAATACCCAGGGATTTCAAGAGAAACATCATCATTCCTATTCCCAAAAAGAAGATAGCGAAGAAATGCGAAAATATTAGGACTATAGGCCTGATGACACATTAATCGAAGATATTGACCAGCATCATCTGAAGAAGAATGGAACGAAAAGCTGAGAATTTCCTGGATGAAGATCATTTCGGATTCAGGATTAGTAAGGGGACCACAGAAGCAATATTGGCCCTTAGGCTGCTCATAGAGAAGAGAATGGAGAAGGAAAAACCGACGTTCATAATATTAGTGGATTTAGAGAAGGCTTTTGAGAATGTGGATTGGGATTTTGAAAGGAATTGGAGTGTCCTACATTGACCAAAGAATTATCTACAGTTTGTATTAACCAAGTAGCTGTGAAAGTAAATCTAGACCCGGCTATGAAGAAGTAAGAATAAAGAAAGGAGTGAGACAAAACTGTGCAGTGTCTTCCGTAATTTTCAATGTTTATATCGAGAGAGCGATCAACGAAATCAAAGAGAAATCTTCTGGAGTGCACATCCACGGAGAAAAAATTAACATGCTGCAATTCGCTGATGACATAGCACTCGTAGCAGAGACAGAGAAGGAGCTGAATAAGACTCTTATAACCAAGGAAAGGACAATTGCCAGATATCATCTGAATATCAATAAGAAGAAAACTAAGATATTGGTGTGTAGCAGGAAAGAATAGAGCACAAAACTAATTCCAAACTATGAAAACTAAAACTTGATGAGGTAAAAGAGTTCTGTTACCTTGGAAGCTTAGTAACCAACAATGGACGAAGCAAGAAAGAAATAGTCAGCAGAATAGCCCACGCAAAGAGGGCATTCTATCAAAAGAAGAATCTATATACCGCTGAAAATACAAGCGTAGAAGTAAGGAAAGAATTCATCAGAACGTACATCTGGAGCGTGTTTCTCTATGGCAGTGAGGCATGGATGATAACAGCAGCGGAGAAGAGAAGGGTAGAAGCATTCGAAAGGTGGTGATACAGAAGAATGATGAAGATTAAATGGATTGATCTTGTAAGTAACGAGGAAGTCCTAAGAAGAGTGGGAGAAAAGAGAAGTCTTCGAAATACCCTGAGAAGCAGACGGAACAACCAAATCGGCCACATCGTGAGACATTATGTCTTTTGAAGACAATCATCGAGGGACAAGTGGAAGGGAAGAATGGCAAAGTAAGGTGTCGTGCTAGATATATGGAACAAGTGATGAAGGATGTGAAAGAGAGAAATACGTAAATGTGAAGAAAATGATCACTTGGTAAGATTCCACAAATTTTGATAATGATTGTCAAACCAATCGAAACCTAGGTCGGGAAAAATAAAATTTGTGGAATCTTACCAAGTGATCATTTTATTTACTATGCGGTTCCACCAAGTGAAGCCTGAGGATTTCCTCTTTATAAATGTGAAGAGATTAGCCGATAGAAGGACTCAGTGGAGAACTGCGTCAAACCAATCTGAGGATTGATGACTTATGATGATGATGCCTCAAAAAGTCTCCTCCGTTCATCATATCGTATTCAAAGTCCTACGCTCCTTGCTAGTAACATCTTCTGCTATCATGAAGTGATAAGCGGAATAAACATTAATAAGTTAAACAAATGAATATTCCTCTTCCTTATTACTTGTTAGTTCGCTTTCACATTGATCATCGCCTTATGCTTTTAGCACCATTCACATCATTACTTCGCGGCAGCAAGAGTAAATTTAACCTTCAAGTCGAATTATGTAATTTGATCGTTAACAAATAATTTTCCACCAGGTTTTCGCGCCGCATTAAATTTTGCCTTTTCATTTAATTAGGAAATTACTTAACGTCATATTTTTAATTAAACAGTGACTTCGTGGATCCACAATATTTAAAAACTTTATTGACTACCCGGGTTTCAACGTCAAAGCGTCATCTTCAGGTACAAAACATTCAGAGATCTCCGTATATATAGCACTCATTAGTCAAGGGGTGGGGCGGGATACCAAGGAGAGGTGTGGGAGGTTGGCCCGTGGGAAAGGATGAGTCAGGGTGGAGTTGGCGGTTCGCTGGGATAGGGAACCCCTGTGGGGAGCACTCTGGAATAAGGGAAGGAGGTCGACAGCGGGGGGGGGATTTGTCAGGTATGTCAGGCGTGGAGGATAGGAAGGTCATAAAGAGGGGAGTGGGAGGCATACGAAAATCCGTTAACCACTTCACAATTTGACACACTATTCACACTATTCACTATTCTAACTGTTCCAATGTGTCCAGTCTTCTTCCTTTCTTCTCGAGGTGTAAAAATATATACGGAGATCTCTTGTACCTGAAGATGACGCTTTGACGTTGAAACCCGTGTCGTCAATAAAGTTTTTAAATATTGTGGATCCACGAAGCCACTGTGTTTTAATTAACGATGAGATTCCACCAAGTTACGCCTGAAACCACCAATGTCATATTTTTAATCAAACGGGTTGAAATAAGAAGCCTTTGATATATAAACTTTTGAATAAATCAAAAAAATATAAAATCATTGAGGGAAGTTGCCACATCTATATATTAGATTAGAAGTGGATTTGGTTATTAGGAAAATGTCAACGGAAACAATATAGCACATTGTATACCTTTGGCAGGGGAGATTGAATGTAAGCATAATGAATGTTCACACCACAATCGTTTTTTTTTTCTATTCTGTTATAATTGTGGATTAAAATCTTCTATGCATGAATAAATAGATATGAATCCAGATTTTTATTTTTTTTACATCTTTGGGGCTATCATTCTGGCTGGATAATACAGATGCTACTTCTCTTACGGTCGCATGAACGCATTATATACGCACGAACGCATAATTTCTGATTCCAGTTATAATCGGAATCGTATGAGGCGCCCTTTTTCTATTGTTAATCTATTTCCTGGAATAACTCTAACCGTATTGAGGTTTTTCCCAAAAATATTATTTTTATCGAAGTGAAAAAGTTGTACATACTATTGACAATCCATTTCTGTCATAAATTACATCATCATCATCAAGGGTCAACAATCCTAGGATTGGTTTGACGCAGCCCTCCACTCGATTCTTCTATCGGCCAACCTCTTCATACCAACGTAGTTCCTCTCTTTCACGTCCTTTACGACCTGTTCTATGTAACTCATACGAGGCCAGCCTCTTCCATTTTTCCCGTTCACTTTTCCCTCGACGATTGTCTTCATCAGGCCATCGTGTCTTAAGATATGACCGATTAGGTTGTCCCGTCTTCTTTTTATAGTTTTCAGCAGACTTCTCTTTTCTCCCTCTCTTCTTAGGACTTCTTCATTTGTCACTTAGTCGATCCATTTTATCTTCATCATTCTTCGATAGCACCATAAATTACGTATCTTAAATTATACATAATATTTCGGAACGGTGCAGGTAAAGATAAATATATTCCGTAATAGTTAACTAGAGGGCATATTTTCACCTTCGAAAAATTGGGATGCTAAAATAACAATGTAATATTTCTAGCACATTTTTCGTTTAGTTTCTAATATTCCGAGAAGTATGCATGTTAAATTTGATCGATTATGTTGCTATCAATAGGTTTCTAGCCATCTTTCCATCTTTGGTAAATAAGGATACATATAAAAAGCAAGATTTATCGTACAATGGACCTTTCCTTAAGCCCTTGCATTCATTGGGGAAGGTAAGTCCGCACACCTCACACTCAGCTGGTCTCCGCACATGCCCATTCAGAAATCCGATTCAATCCCTTCTCCCCTTGCCCGTAGAACTGTAGCAGCTTTTCTTCCCTCGTCCAGTCTTTTTATACGTATGCATTTATATATTTATACACGGAGTTACCCGCCACGCCCCCAACCGGAACATTTCCCCCCACCCTCTCCCGCCCCTCCCTCCCCTCTCCGTCCGCCCCGCCCCCCTTTCCCTTCCCCTCCATTGTCGTTCTTCCCGCCCAAGTTGCCAGTCTGCCGCTATCGGTCGCGAACTGCGGTTGCGGACGCGCGTGTGTTGAGTCGACCGGCCCTCAGCATGGATATATACATACGGATCGCCCTTCCTGGTCCCTCCTGTTGACCATCTCATCATCGTCTTGTCGTTAGTGGAAGACAGTGCCTCGCCCATCCCATCCGCTGGAAAAGAGGAAGAAAGAAAAACTTTTATCTGTGGGATTGTAGAGCGATTCGGATACCTTCGTGACAAGGCGGAAACGATCGAACCGCGACGATTGTTGCATCGGAACGGTTCTTCTCCTGAGTGCGACGCTGGATCATCACCTGGCTGAAAAGTCACGCACGGCACCGTTTCCAGTGGAGGGGAACGAAAGAAAGCAGAAGAAGACAGCGGAGTAGGCACGCGAACCGTCTTAAGGGGTCGTGAAACCCTCGCGTGCATTTGACTTGTACGGGCGTTATGGTTGGGAGTCTGCGATCGAATCTTTTTTTAAGGGAAGTATTTTGGAAGTTTGGAAGTCGAAGACCTCTTCGCCGTTTTCGTGCTTGACGGACGTGAAAATATCAATCTGTCTGGAGATAATCTTCTCCCCTATCCCCCTCCTCACTACCCGTTTTTACATCATCTTATATGGCTTATCATCTCATGGAATGTTTACGCATCTCTTGCTGACCACATTCCGATTATCTAATCGGAAAGTCATCGCTGGAATCCACGACAAATTCCTGAGCCACAATCTCCAAACCCAAGTGATTTCCTCGGCATTCAACCTATCAAGCATTGGATAGTTATATTGCCCACGAGAGCCATTCAACCAATTCGTTCAGTCTGTTTCTGGAGTCAATCTTATGCGTACCATTTAAACCTGTTTTAAGCGAATCAAATTCACCAGTACCCTTTAATTTTTAGGGCTAAAATCGCGTTGTGGTTTGTGAAGACGCGAGTGAAATGTGGTAGAAAGTAGCAACGGACCCTGCTCCAAAGTATTGAAGGGTGTTGGCTTAATTGTCTGTTATGAGAATCATACGGCACACGGTTCTTTGCTAGATTCGTTCATGGACCCACGTATAATAACTGTTTTGATGGATGTTTGTTTTCATTAGCACCTTTTTACTTGGGAGTCGTTCATCAATATCACACGAAGTCAACCTGCGTGACAAGAGTTGGTCATTGAGGTATTTCTTTTGCGTTGGTGCTTGCTGATTAACAGTGCCGCTCACCGTTCACGTTTCCCTGCACGCAGTGATGCGTGAAGCGGACCGTAGTTCTGCGTGTCCCACCTCTCTGAGCGGAGGCGGCGGCGGTTTTAGAAAGGGAGTCTCTCCCACGCTACGGTCATCATATCTCCCTCGCTCACCGTGACCTTCGCTCGGCTGGAGCGTGCCCGAAGTTGACCTGGGAGGTCCCGCAGCCAGTTGTGCGTGCGCCCTTTGCGTGCCGTGTCGATTGATCGAACCTTCGCTCCCCCCACTCCACGGATTCTCTTCCCCTTCCACCGAAACGCACGCTTTTAAACTCTCAGCCGTCCGACACACCCGGACTCGACGGTAAACACCTCCGAGACAGACCCATATGCCACCAACACCACCTTTTGAAGACGGATGTGTGTGAACAGCTTCCCACCCTGGTTGTTCTTATTTCCGTGTCTCCGACACATTCGAGTTGTTATCCTCCCTTGCTAGAATAATCATGGTGTGTTAAACTCGACACAGTGACGTGCTCAAGCGATCAATCTCTCATTCACCCGGTGAGAAAGTCATTATTTTGAAAAAAAAACAAGGTTGGGGGATAGGGTAGGAGGATACGCTAATGCGCGCGCCCCGCACGTGTCACGAACCCGTGACGTCGGCGCGGGATATCCCCGGTGACAGGCCCCAAGGCGCAGGCTCCGTCTCAGCTCGTCCACGCCCACCATGAATTCGGATCCGCGATCCGTCGTCAGTTCGCCGGGGCGGCGGTCGTCGAGTTCCCGGGAAGTGGCCAAGGCATCGGCCGCCGCCGAAGATCTCCGTCTCCGCTGCCGGCTGGGACGGGTGAGGTAGCCGCCGACCCCGCCCACACGGATGGAACCTTGGGCGGCCGCGCCCTGTCCGACCGCCGCAGCCGCGTTCCACCCGCACCTCGTCTCGCCGCACCCGAGGACGGCGCGCGGCTGGAAATGGACAAAACCCCGGTCGAGGCGCAGGAGAGGGGGAGGTGCGGTCCGTCTTCACCCGCCGCGTCCTCGGACGTTCCTCCCGCCGCCCCGTCTCCCGAACTCCCGCGAAAGGTCCGGCTCGCGTGACGGTCGACCCTTCCGTGATCGCCGACCAAGGTCCTCCTGCACCGGTCAAACCACGCCTTTGCTGTCACGAACTTGTGCGATCCCCGCCCGCCCAGCATTCACTGGGGCAATCGAGCTTAATTACTCCCGCCTCGGTACCTTTGACCCGTTGGTGACCCTCAGGGTACTGACCCTGTTACGCCCGTAAGAAATTCTGCCGATTAGAGGAGAAGCGTCCGGATAGTTCTTTTAACGCCTGAAAAGTTATTTCATCCTTGTGAAAGTTCAGCGTACGGAAGTTAACTCGCCGTCAACAGTTCCAATTCCTTACATTATTTTTTTGAGTGTTGTGTGTTTTTATTTTGGTCCAAAAATTCTAAAGTTTTCTTTTTGTCTACTACAGACAGGGATAGTTTCTAATCGCGATTGTTTTACGAGGTGGTGCTGATATTGCCTTGCTCTTAGGAGTGATTGTCCGAAAGTAAGTGGCCGTTTGCACTGAAACATCAAAGGTGGGTGGAAATGTAAGTCCCTCAAATTGTGGAAACCAAGGGATCATACTGGTGTCAACATTTCCCTGCTATGCACCTGAATCCATTTACCCCAGTGTATTAGTTGTGAGTGAAATTAACAGTGCGATTTGACGAACAACAGTCACCCGCACATTTTCTTCATTACGTGTGTGTATGAGAGTCCGTACCGAGCTATAGTTTCTTTCCCCGTGAACGAACCGTGTTCGATGTTTAACGGAGAACGACTTGATTTCCGGTTTACTAAGTAAGGATTGCGGTACGTCTAGTTCGTTCTGTGGGAGACTTCGAATCAGTAATATCTCCGTATACCGCACCGAGTCCTTCTTATCCCACGCGCGTTGAGGTGGTGGGTGGGTGAGTGGGTTTCAATTGCCGGTGATACTGAAGGTCACCCCTTAAATCCCTCCTCCAACTCTCGAGCAGCTTCCTGTCCGTCTGGCGACTTTGACCATTTGGGTGTCCGGACTCATTTGTGGCCGGTCCCTCACCGCGTGCGTTTGAAACAGTCCCGTTTCTCCCTCAATAGTAGCAAGTAGTTGTACCAAACTTAAGAGGTGTATCACCATCCGAGCTTTCCAATTCAAATTTTCCTTAACACCTACTCTTATCTTTATCTCATCACTCGAATATCATAGGCTAGATTTCTTCACTACCTATATCAAACAGGAATTTACACATCTCTTACTAGTTTATAGATCACTATTTTTTCCCGTTCCTACTTCACTCGAAATATTTTCAATCAACTTAATTCCACTTTACCAAGGAATCCCAAGAATTTATCTATTATAGGATTGATCGCGTCTCTCTCCTCTCAGTATTTTTCTAAAGGTTCGGTAAAGAATCGCGTATTTACTTTAATCTTGCCTCATTTCGTTTTAATCCTCGTCTCAAGTCAGGATTTTTAAAGGTCACGCCCCGTCAAGAGTTGCCGAGCGTGCGTTCGGTGAACTCAAGCTCTGGGACTCGCGCGAGGCTTCCGTCATTTTGTCTCGGTAGTCATCAGCACGGAACTAATTCGCCCTCGAATCCATTCTCTCCCTTTCCAAGCACACAAGACACGAGTTCTCTTTACGTTTGGGGAAAGGCGGAGGGAGTGGAAAAAAGGTATCAAGGGTGAGTTTCCACCTCGCTCTTGCTCTGTCATTTCAAGTCTCCCATCGAGTCACGAGGGCTTACGAACACACTCTTGAACGTGACCTTTCTCTTCTCTTTTTATCGTGTTTTCGCGCCGTGATTCGAGGAATAAGTTGGCCGAATAGGGGGAGATTTTTTCAATCCTTTTTTTTCAACCTGAAAAGCGCCATTTTAAATTAAGGTAAAGGATAGTTTCATTCATATTCACGTGCGCGTGATTTTATAATTTTTATATTCTTGAACATAGCGCGAGATTATATTGGTCGGAGTAAGGAACTCATGAAGTTTCCACATCCAAACATATGCACACACTAAGATAAGGTCGACACACTTGAAACTTCCCGATACACACCAGTGGCCTAATTAAATTGAATTTTCAACGCATATGCATTAATGGAAATATATTTATCGGTATACTGAAGGATATATCAAGAGTTCGTTCACTGAAGCCGCACGCTTCCCTAATTAAAAAATATATTACAGCTGTTATTCTCCCAGAGGTCGTGTCCCCCGAAAAGTGTCTTTCATCGTCCGCTCTATCCTCGTTGCTAGGGTGAAGGTGGTGATTATTTGTGAAAGCGTGTTTGAGTGTGTGTGTTTTCGTGTTGTCAAGGGGAGCAACAATTTCCCTCTCTACGTGACGACGAAGTGTTCTTCGCAACCGCGACCTTCCCGGCATCTTATTTTTCTGCAAGGGGAAACCCGGCGTCGACTCCCGAGGGAGGGAGGCGTCGGAAGTGTCGGGGAATCCACGCCGCCCCCTTTACCCTCCGCCCGGATGGGCTTTGGGGCCTTCGCTTCTCGCCCAAGGACCCTCTCAGCCGCCGCCGTCGCAGCCCCCAGTGTTCCCCCGGGGTCCTCGAGACCCCGAGGGCCCTCCCCCCCTCCGCCATTGCGTGGATATTCCGCTCTTGCCCCCCAGTGCCTTCTTCCGAGTGCCTGCAAGTGCCTTCGCCCGGCATTGTCGTCAGGGACCACACGGCCGGCTCCGTGCGTGAGATCGTCGCCACGGGAGACGTGTCCATCGAGAGGATGACGGACCGCCCCCGGAGGCCCTCGTACTCCTACTCGCCCCTGCCCCCGCACCGACACTACGCCGTCCGCAGGAAGGCCGGCTGGTCGGGGGCGGCGCCATCCGGCGGCGCTACTAGCAGATCTCCCTCCGCGGGCGCCACTTCCGCTTTACAAAGGTAACGGACCGAGGGAGGAAGGTGGTCGGTCACTCGCCACCTGAATATTATATGGACCCTAACATGATGATTTATATAGGTAGCTGGTAACTTCAAGCTTAACTATGTGATATCTTTCCATAATTTACAGTAAAAAAATGAAACTCTGTTAGGTTCACCTTATATTTAAAAAGGCACGACCCGGGTTTCATAACGTAGTTACATCTTCAGGTGAACCTTCAGGGTTTCATAACGTAGTTACATCTTCAGGTGAACCTCCAGGGTTTCATAACGTAGTTACATCTTCAGGTGAACCTTCAGGGTTTCATAACGTAGTTACATCTTCAGGTGAACCTTCAGGGTTTCATAACGTAGTTACATCTTCAGGTGAACCTTCAGGGTTTCATAACGTAGTTACATCTTCAGGTGAACCTTCAGGGTTTCAAAACGTAGTTACATCTTCAGGTGAACATTCAGGGTTTCATAACGTAGTTACATCTTCAGGTTCACCTGATTACGTTATGAAACCCGGGTCGTGCCTATTTATATATAGAGTGAACCTAAAAAAGTATCATTCTTTTACTGTCCATGATGATGTATATCTAAAAAATGGATCGTACTATTTCCAAGCAAGTTATATCAGCTTGAAGTGTATTTAGTTCCAAGCCTAATGATGGCATAGGACCTTTTATTATTATTATTTTGTGGTTTGCTTTTGCTGTACTAATTAAAAATGGCAAATTGTGAGTCGCGGACGGAACTCTCTCTTTGGAAATTCGTATTAACATTACGAAATGTAAAAATTAAGGTAATTTCTGAAATAGAAGTACCTTTTTTAAGATCATCATTAGTCAGCTATCCTGGAATTGGTTTGGTGCAGATATCTCCTCTCAGCTAATCTCTTCATGCTCACGTATTTCTTCTCTTTCATATCCTTCATAACCTGATCCTTATATCTCACCCAAGGCCTTCCTCTGCAGTTCTTCTCGTCCAAATATCCTTCAACGATTGTCATCATCAGGCCGTCATGTCGCATGATCAGACCGTTTGAGTTGTCCTGTCTTCCTCTTAGGGTATTGGGGATCGGGTTTGTGTGGTGGCTATAGTACTGGCCTCCCATCCCGAGGGCCCGGATTCCATTCCCGGCAGTGGTGGATTTTTCAGTGGAAAACCGGTCCCCACTTGAGTGCCTAGCGGAGGGCATTTCAAGTTCAGTAATACGTCCGTCGGATGGGACGTTAAGCCCTTTGCGCCTTTCGTTAAGAGTAGGCTAATGCAGACGCCGGGTTTCTCTCCACCCTTCCTCCGTTCCCTGAAAGCTACTACCATTACCCAATTACCCACCTATCCTAAATGGTGCAAATGACCTCAGCTGTTGACGCCTCCCCTGAATAACCAAACGAACAAGGCCAACATGCGTCTACCCTTGAACTTTGCGATCGTTCTGTGAGGAGAATTCTTCATTCATGGACTGAGTATTCAGAAGCCTTCTCTTTTCTCCCACTCTTCTTACGACTTCCTCGTCACCTATTCGGCCGATCCATTTGATCTTCATCATTCGTCTGTTCACATGCTTCCGCCCTTGACTTCGCTGTTGTCGTCATCCATGCCTCACTGCCGTCAAGAAACGCAATGTAAATTTATACGCTGTAGAAGTACAGGGTACGGCAACATTACTTCCTTTTTTAAAATGAGCGCCATTTATCCGGGTGAAGCTGTAACGGAGCGCTAGTTCTCTCGTTTGAGTGGTGTAACTGTAAAGTTTAGTTCCCACGAAGTTTAGTTGCCATTATGCGTTGAAACAGTGAGGAGCGTGCGTTTGTCTTTGCGGCCTATTTTTCGAGCGGATGTTCTGTGATCGCAACCCAGCGCGCCTTTTGGAATCGCTTTAATTTAGCCCTGTTGGCCCCTGTCCCGGACTGGAAATTAATTGTTACATGGGTCACTACGTTCAGAAAAACTGAAAATGAAACAAGACGAAAAACTGGAGTCCCTCGGCCCATTAGATCACCTGAGAACATTGAGACAGTGAGAGCTTCAATTTTGCAATCACCACGGCGTTCGGCGCGCAAACATGCGTCTGCCCTTGAACTTTCCGATCGCTCTGTGAGGAGAATTCTTCATTCATGGACTTAGGGGACATTAGGTTCCAACAAGATGGTGGCTCACGGCTCACACTTCAAGAGCATCGATGGCTGTTTTGAGGGAACACTTCCCAGAGCGCCTCATCTCAATTAGGGGCAATTTGGAGTGGCCGGCCCGCTCTACCGATTTTGCCCCTTGTGATTTTTTTCTATGGGGTTTTTTGTTATCCCGTGTTTATGTGAACCGTTCAAGAACTCTAAAAGCTTTGAAGACCAACATCCAGAAAAACATTGCCAACATAACCCTTGCTATGCTGGCAAGAATCATGACAAACGCCAGAAATCGGTTTACGCAGTGCATGGAGAATGGGGGACGTCTCCTACCTTATTTGATCTTTAAAACTGTGTAAAACAGAACTATTGATATGCGCCTACGTTATAAAAAACAAATAGAAAATTTTTGATTCATACAATGGGTTTTAATAAGTTTTGAAAAAAGGAAGTTATGAATTGTTTCCTTACTTGAACGCTTCATTTTCCAGCTATGAGTAGATTCTTCTTTTGATGAAATGCCCTCCTTGTCTGGTCCATTCTACTACTTTTCTTGGTGCATGTGAAATGCCAAGTTTTTGTGTTTAATTATGTCATTTCATTCAATTTACATAGTTTTCTCCATAATTATGCAATTTAATGGCACGCGACAAACACCATCGAGTTCATTTTTGAAATTTACATTGCGATTCCAGCATTATCATAAAATGTAGTACACCACGATGTATTTTATCGAATTTTGAAAACGATTGGGTAACGAAGGTGGCCTACCCTTCGCCTAGATTGCACGGCGTTGCCAATGTGGGCATTTGCACTGCAACCTGTTAACCAAGCATGAAAGTAGTAATGGCATTTTTTTAGATATCACTCATTCACTCACTCAGTGATTCAACCCTAAGATTGGTTTTGATAGGTGATAGTAGAGCTCACCCCTTACTAAGTCAGTGGCGTGTGACATTCACACATTCAGGGTAGGGGGGGCAGTTCCTTTTCTTGGGCTAACTGCAATTTCCTACGAAGTTCTGACATGCAGAAAATCAAATCGCGAGGATTGTAGATGGAGATGTCCAGAAAGCTCTTGCCCGGGATTTGAACCCGGAACCTTCCGGTCAGTAGCTCAGTGCTCTACCCACTAGGCCACCACAGAAGGGTTCGAGCCGCATACCCTTTGAAGCCGAATTCTGTATTGCAAATGGACCACGCTCTGCAAAATAATTCCGGTTTCATTTGAGTTCCACCCCCTTACATGGGTGCAAGATGTGCTTAGTTGAAAAAATAGTTAAACATGTTTTGTACACGAAAGTGCAGCTGTAAATGACGTATGTAACCTCGATGTTACTTCCCTCTGATTGATGTTCTTTGCTGGTGAAAGTCGAATACTGGGCGCGTATTTTCTTACATACTTTACGCTTCTCAAACATTTTCTCTACTGTGAAGTTTACCTAAACCTAACAACGTGGGTGCCTGCCATTCTCTGCGGAACTTTATTTTAGATAGCAGCGTGAGTGCTTGTATTCCTGCTTTTTGTGTACTTTTTAGCGAGCTCTTCCACTAGCTGCAGAAGAAATTCTCATTGTTTCACATCTTTTATTAAATCAGAGCGTTGTGCAGTAACCAAGCGTTTATTTCTGCCAATTCAAAAAGGAATCGCATATTAATGACCGGTCTACGCTCCAACGGCAAACATTTGTGCCTGCTATCGTTGGCGGACGCGAGAACAATGCCGCGTTTGACATAAACGAGTACTGAAAACTAAATATTACACTACAGGTCACTGCAGGTGCCAGTTTTGGGGTGACTGCAGGGAAGAAAAAAACCCGTTAGCATCGAGTAATCAATAATATCGTCATTATTATCATTTTCACCGTAAGAATATTCATCAGACTTCATCATTATATTATTACTATATTTGATAATACTAGTACCACTTTATGAACGCGATGAAAAGTACATTATGATGACAAATTCAAAGCTGGCGAGCTAGCCGCGAAAGCTTTAACGGAGTTACCCGCTGAGATGCACGAATGCAATGATGACTACATCTCCGAAGTACATTGCTCATAACTTTATCATCTATGAGTCATTTTATCTTCTATAGTGCTAGCTTCTATTCATTAAACTCCCTTTCTACCTTGAGTGAATAATGTAAGTATAGTCAGTGAAATTAAAGTACTGAAATCATTTATCCGCGCGAGTCGCACACTTCAGGTGCGATTTCGAAACAGATTTTGAGGTTTGTTAAAAAATATGCTAAATGCTTCTGAACAAAATCATATCATGCAGTTTGAAAAAAAATGTTTAAAAGTGTACTGTCTCTTTGAGTTGAGGGACAATTTGCTTTAGTGGTATTACGCCAGGGTACGTGTCTCTGCTGTATTTCCCTTCCTGTAATTATTCGCTAATTAAATTCCGATTGGACGCCGCTTATCCTAATTCCCCATCTTCCTAAATGCCCTGCAGGAATATTGGTTGATCACGTGCTGGAAATGATCGGATGGGAGCAATAACATTATTGCAATTATATGCATGTAGAGATTACGCTATCGACACGAAATACGGCGAGGACCTCATGCGCTCCGATTGAACAACTGCAGACTTATTTTCCTTATTGTTTTAGGACCAAGGTTATCTCTTTTGCATTCGTACGATAAAATGCTTCTTGGGGAAATCAGATGCGGTGCTGTGTTCTTGTTTCACACATGTATTTTCATGGAGGACCTTTGCAATTTAACCACGTTACACCCATGTCTTAAACTAGTTAAAAATAAAAAAAATATATATTTCATTCTTCAGGCTAGTTGATGATACTGATGTATAAAGCACAGAAAAGAGTAAGCGGATACAAGTTAAAGTTATGGAGATGAAATTAAACTGCTGAATGGATTGAATTACCCAATATTATCATAAATTTGACTCTTGAATTGTTATTTACTGAATACGTGTAGCTTCACGAGGAAGCTTTTTATGGAATTGAGTAGTGACGAATGTGGACACGCATACAAGAGCTGTTATTTAGGGCTTTAATGCTTGCGTTTCTTTATAAATAACATCGTTGACAAATAAATTATTAGGAGTCAACACAGACATCCAATTGCATCTTTTTAAAATTCAGACCATTTTTTAAGGATTGTCGCAAGAATTTAAGGTTTTAGAATTTATTTCATAGTGCACCAAAGATTTTTTTGATAGAAACTGCTTTAAATGCATCATTTGATATCATTTTCTTGGCGTTTACAGCTTTTGCATTGGCAAAATTTGCAGATGACCACAGCCGTTGACATTGATTAAACTAGACCACTGTAAACGCTGTTAGGAAAAAAGAGTTCCCTTTTTTCCTAACAGCGTTTAAAGTAGCATTACATAAAGCATAGTGTACTAAAGACATTAAATTTGCTTACTTCTCCACTCGTTTTTTCCTTCCTTTTTAATTTATTCATATAGTGTACCACTCATGTTCCTACGTTTCCCCAGAGGGCGATGTAGACAACCGAATTAAAGTTTGAATACATAATTGGCTGTATGCAATGCTACAAATCAGTCATTTACATTTTATAATTATTATTGATTTAGCCAAAGTAGCTCCCTCTAAATTTCTTGCATGTATGGTATTCTCCTGGTCGGAAGGAAAAAACGGTTTTCGAGGACAAGGGCGCCAGCAAAATCTTGAAGTAATAATAATTATAATATCATTTGTTGTCACATCGCACTTACAGAAGTTTAAATATGTCTAGGGTAAGTTGGTGACTCCTCAAAGTATAAAATAATATTAGGGCCATATATACAGTATTAGGGGTAGATATATAAATTATAATATTACAGAGATATATAAAGTGTGAAATACCAGGATACAATTAGGCATTTATTGCCTGGGTACATAAATTAAAACCTTTCAGAGACATACATAATTTGAGGTACATGGATACAATTGGTCATTTAGTACATTATAAAAGTTCTTGGTTATCAAGATTATTTTGAAGAGGGTAGTATGCTTTATCTTTCAGTATAACTTCTAACTTTGTTCTGAAAGCATAGAAATTGACCGATTTATTTTTTAGGTTTGTGGGTATCTTATTAAACAGATTTATACCCATGTAATATGGACATTTTTCATATACTTTTAGTCTGTGTTGTGCGTATGTTAATTGCAGGACATTTCTGGTATGTGCTTGTGTGACACATTGTCTTGATAATGCAGATAGTCATTTATGCAAACTTTAAATTGGAGTGTAATGTGAATTGATTTTGAGAAAGGTAGATGCGATGAATTTTAAACTTTGAAAAGTGGAAGAAATCGTTTGAGATGAAAAATCGTCCGGTGATTAAGGCCAAGATACCGTCATATCTTAGACTATTGTCTTCGATATAATGGTACGTTAGAAGGTATGTCATTGTTGTCACATGTTTTAAATTAAGACGTTAAAAATATCTCTATGTGATTCTGACTATCTCTCTCTCAAGTTGGATCGAGGTACGTGCGTGAGGATTAAATATGGACCATAATCATTAAATTAGGGATATTGATTGCCGAAGCGAGAGATTCAAAATATCCTTCTTTCCTCGCACAATTAGGGATATCAATAGCTGTAATCAAATCATATCAAATAGTATAAATACAAGTTGATCAATAGATAGCATAGGATGTTAAATGTTGGTATAATGACTTAAAGCTAACCCAATTACCTAAACTAACAGCATAATTTTGCATACTTGCAATTTTTAACTTTTTTAAATTGTGAAGCTTAGACTAGAATATAATTATTAATCTTTTTTATGTAATATACATATGTAATGAATATTTGGTTTTATTTCACCCCCTGCCACACACCTTTATGGTGTGTGGCAGGGGGTGAAATAATTGATTCCTTATCCATATCATAAAATTAGTTATATTACGCTAATATAACTAATAAGAGTATATGCACGTATTATGTTTTCAACCAATTCGTAGTGTCTCAGAATGTGTCCATAGCACCGCGTTCTTTTTTGACATATGGTTCTCTGTAGCGTCTTCCTTTGTTCTGCTCTTTTGTATAACTCCTAGTTCCTCACTATATCCGTCCATATGACTTCAGCACCCTCCTCCAATACTAGAGGGGATCGAGAGGGTGTGGTGGGTAGAGAAATGACATCTCACCCGAGGGCCCGAGTTCGATTCCCCGCAGTGTCAGAATTTTCAATAGCCCTGTCCCTGCTTGAGGGTCTATCGGAGGGCATATTAGGTTCAGTACTCTGGGACTTTAAGAAGGTTGATCCGAAAAGTGAAACTCATGTCATTTAAAAAAAATATATTCAGCACTTATAGAACCAACGTTACCCTATCTAATGAAGTAATGATAATAATATCAACCCATACTCCTTTTTGCACAAATTGAATTTGAAATTACATACGATTAACGGCGAGAATGCCCATCGCATGGAATACCATAGTGACATGTTATTTTTGCAAAAAACTGATATTTTATGCGTAATTTCACAAGGAATAAAATGACACGAAAAAAAGGTATCAACCCACCGTATTTTTTGCTAAATCCACCAATTTATGCGCTTATAGCAGACGAAATACGTTAGTTGACTTCAAGTGGCGCTGCGGACGCTGAAGCCAAAATGTACGGCGTACGAATAATATCATTACTAATGAGATATTAAAGAATATTTCAAGAAATATTATAACATAACTTTTGATAGTAATATTCTGGTGTTATACATTAGTAAATTCACTTGAATTACTTGAACTTTAGTGAAATAAATTGAAATTATTTCACTAACGTAAATGCTGAATTGACTCCATCGTCGAGCTGATTAAAATTATCATGAAAAATAAATCCTTCGACTTTCCATTGTACTTCTTTAGATACTTATGACTTTCAATAGCTTAGGTAATTTTCTTTGTGAAGTAAGGATCACTTAGCAGGCATATACTCGTACTTAAATTAATAAGATTCCTTAGACAACTTGACTCAAGCAGTCGCGAGCCAACCTCCTTAAGTCGTGGTCCCCTTGGAGCCTGCCGTTAAGAGTAGGGAAATGGCGGCACCGGTTTTCTCTCCATTATAGATGAAATGCTTACTTATTTTTCTTTATCTTCAGTGACAGAGTAATGCCACCAAAACGACACCCACGGAAAAGGTATGCACTGCTATATGGTCGCCAAATGCGTTTTTACCCGTCTGTTTAAAATTGAATATATAAGTGGCCTGCGTGAAAACAATTACTTGAAAATTATGAAACTTAGTACTTTAATGAACCCCGGGATAGAGGAAGAGGGGGCCATACCACCTCATCTAGCCTAGGATAAAAAAATAAATTTCAAAATGTCAATTGTCCATCCTTCCTCCGTTTCCTGAAAACTCCTACTATTACCAAATTCTCCACCTACCTTAATTGACGCATATTACCTCAGCTGTCGGTCGCCTCCCCTGAATAACTAACTCCAACACCAGTTCTATTTTTTTCCCATCAACTTTCCAAACGCCCATGGCCTTAGTTATAACCAATTGAATATGGCAAATTCTCCAAAAACGATATATTGAGAGGATTCATCATCTAAGTCGTGAAATATTCTACCAGTGAGAGCATGAACTTTCCTCGTGGAAAGTTCATATATCATTTACTGCCTCATCTCTAATAAAATTATCATAGTCTAGTCTACCATAGTAAGTTGGGGTTCGCAAAATATTTTTTTAACTTCAACCGTGAAAACATTGTGTTGGAATTTAGTTAAGAGATAAAGTCTGAATTTCAACCTAACGGCTGAAAATGATTCCCATTTCAGTTCATCTAATAGGCTTATTGCGCTAAAATATTTATCATAAAGCCCCTTAACAAATCTTGCCTTCTTTGCTGCACACGCTACATTTCGTTAACTATGCATTTTTCGTAAGGATCCCATATACTGGCAGTGCAAACGCAGGAATTGTCGATAATGATATAGGGAAGGAAAACTACAAGTACGTAAGTAATTAGCGTGGGGTAAGGAAGAATGGAGGGCTCCAGTAAACCAATCCTAAGGAATGCAACACTATAATGATAATAATAATTTCTGTAATGATCACAGGTGCCCCCAATTACGATCATTGTAATATATATGGACAACACATTTAAAAACACCCATGCCCTGGGCAGTTGAGTTTTACCCAGGCGGGACTCGAACCCGCGACCTTCGGAATGGCAGGCGAGGACTAAACCCCGCCGAGGCCGGCAAAATTGTCACTAGCAAAAGTATAAAGACTGAAGTTTGAAGCTTTATAGCTCAAAATTGGATGAGTTTTTTTTTCATATAAGCCATATCAGCATGTACGTATTTTAGATCCACTTTTAAAGATTGGAAAAGGACTACTTATAATTGATTGTTTTGAGGTATATTTTGTAGTAATAATTAAAAATAGATCTGTTATTTGACAATAGTGGAGGAAGGCGTCGTTTTTTCAGTTTATAATTTTGTTATTATTCTTCCCACACCCCAACGTTTCACCTGATGACCCTCTTCAGACCCTTCAGCCTCCCATCATTCTACCCAAGCTACCCGTTCTTTCTCATGCCCGCCCACCCAACGTGAAGAACGTATCGCGTTTTTCAAACACCTAAGTCACGTCTTTGAAAACACCATTCCCTTTTATTGTCTTTTCCATCCACATCTGCTTTCTCCTAATTTCACGTATTAAATTTCTTTCCTCTGCTATCAATTCTAGCTCATCTTCGTTCGTTCTTCTTTCCATCCACTTTACTTTCTCCATCCTTCTCCACACCTACATCCTAAAAACCCTATTTCCTTCTTCTTTCCGCAAAGCCCACGTTTCCCCCCCCCCCCCATATAGTATGTACTAAACTTTAATTCGCAATAACTATATGAATAGAACAAATAATAGGAAATTTTGTTAGAATATGACTCGTATATTTTTCATGATGTGGGTGAAATGACAAATCTCTATCTTCATTCGTTTATGCTATTTTATTCAATTAACTGATCGTGGTTTATCAGTAAGCATGCAATTTGTTGACACGTGACAAACATCATCAACTTTCTCTTAATATTATAACTGTGAGTCAATTTAAGTCCAAAAACTGAACGTTTAGCATTATTTTGTATAGAATTTAACGGTGTTTTTTGAAACGAGTGCGAAGCGAAGGCAATGAAACGCCGTACAATTTAAGTACTGAGTAGGCATAACTCCAGTCTATATAATTTTAGCCCGGACAATAATAATAATACTAAAATCATTAGCATGGAAGAGAATGTATGGTTTACGTTATTCAATGGCTTTATGTCGTGCTTCGGGCTTAGTGCCGCAATTACAACGCTAATTTGTTCAAAATTTTCAAAGAAGACACGATTACGTGCAGTAAAATGGAGAAGAGTATGATCCAGCAAAATATTTTATAGCGGCTATGAAACGTGTAATGTCGGGGTTGGATAATCTAATCTCACCGTGCCTTGGCCTAGAATTTAGGAGGCGTTCCCGCATAGCTGGGAGCGGTTATGTTTGCGAATGTCCTCGAGATGTCGGAAACGCGGCGCAGTGATCGTAAATTGCGTCATTAAATTCCCAGAGTTAAAGGTGGGATAAGAGTACTTACTAATGGGCGGGAGAAACTTCAGGAATAGAGAAGTGATCGTGAATTTTAGACTCGCTAAGAACACGGAAGTCCTGGGTGGCTTAAAGGCCCTTTGAATGAATGGGGCCTAATTTCTATCCCTCTCACCATGCTCACTAAACTTCTTGAGTAGTTGGGGCGTATTATCCGGCTCTAAAATATTTCTGGAGTTTGAAGAAGAGGATAGTGAGTGAGGGCAAGTGCGTTTTGGAAGTTGCACTGCAGATAAAAAATCACGGGACCTCATTCAAACGGCGGGTAAATAAATAACTAGTGTTTTATTAATTTTATGCCTAATTTAATTAGTGCCTTTCATTTTGCTGGTTAAAAAACTCGAAAGAGTTTGTACATTAATCCCTTATCTCTTCCCTATTTCCGAAATTATCTTTGCCTCTTCATTCATTCTTATTTATTCCCAATCGTTTCACCATCCGTACAAATTTATTCCTTTCACCGAACACTACTTCTTGCAAACCCCATTTTTCAATTCGTTTCCTCTAGTACCTACGGACTTTTTACCAAGTTTTGAACGTGCTGTGTGCTTGTAGTCAGACTTCCCACCTATCCCATTATTCTCCAACTCACCACTGTGCCAATGTATTTAAGTGGAATGAGTTGAATGGACTTACATTGCAAGTTCATGAGTTCGAATCCCGGCAAAAGAGTACCTTTTTACCTCGTTGCTTTGGTGGCTAGAGAAATTTAAGTTACCGTTCAGAGAACTTTGATTCAAATGACGATACCGAGGCCGATAATTAGAATCCCGAGAGAGTTTTTGGTACAGTACCTATTGTACTTTATTATGTAGTGGTAAATAAAGCTCAGAGCTCGGTCCGCCGTATGGGATGTTGAATCGTGAACCCCAAGGTACGTGACTTAAATAGTAGGCTGTGGTAATTAAATTCCTACCCACACCCAATTAACGTTTAATTTTTTAAATTCTTAAAATATTAAATGAATTAAGGATTCCAGTTCTAAATTTTGGCATTGCCTTAAGCTGTTTATCACCACCTCTATTAATTAAACTGAGAATAAAAAATATTACACTTCGTAATGGTTCACTATAAAGTTTTATTGTTACGACCCAGGGTCTCGATCGTGGATCTTCATAAGGCGTACGCTAGCGTTATCATTAATTTTTGATTTAATTTATGTCAGAGAGAACGTGATCTCCGTCTTCATTTTTCGCACAGCACTTCAAATTGCTTATCACAATCAGTGGAGCGAATTTTATAGACGGTTATTGCTAAACCTGCGCTACTCTAGGGGTAAGCGTTAACGATAACGATTGCGATAACGCGAAAGATGCATCCGTGATTCCACACCAGGTTTCGTACACTCAAGTGACATCTTCAGGTAAAATAGTCATATTAGCAACCGTATACATAAAAAATCCAGGTGTAAGAGGTGAAGCTAGGGCAGGGGTGGCGAACGTTTTGGCGGTTGAGTGCCAAAGTTAATAAAATAAGAGTGTACTCGCTCTACTCGCGTGCCAACCGATAGAGTGAGATAAGGAGGTATTGGTCGAGCACCCTCCCAGCTCCGCGTGCAACTTTGGGCACGCGTGCCTTAGGTTCGCCACCCCCGAGCTAGGGGGAAGTGGATGGGACTGGAGTTGGAGTGTGGTGCTTTGGGTAGCAGGGGGCAGAAGGGGAGGGGGATTGGTGGGGTGGAGACAGAACAGCGTTGGAATGGGTATGGAAGGGCAGCAGGGATGGGGGGTAGTAGCAGACTCCCTCTGCCTCCACCTACCCATAGCACCACAGTCCAGCTCCAGTCCCTTTCCCTTCCCCCCAGCTATCCTCTTACCCATTAAACACCTGTATTTGTATATATGCGGCTGCAAATATGACTATTGTGCCTGAGGATGTTTCTAAGCGTAGCTACAAAATCTGGGTCGTAACAATAAACCTCTGTAGTGGACCATTACGAAGTGTAATATTTTTTTATTCTCAATTTAACCATGGATAATTTCCACATAACAAGGCCTGAAGCCATTACCTCAAATAATAATAGCAATAGGAATAATAGGTCTTCCGCATCCCATCACGCCAGTAACATCCATTATTAGGTTCTTAAACTCTTCCTTATCTCAGGATTATTGTTTTCCCCTTCAGTTTCTCTCCCTGCCTGGTCAAGGACTCAACATCGCCTCCTTTGACTAATAATAGCAATCATGGGTTTTCCACCTTTTTTGGTTTTTCCACAACGTATGTACAAACAAAACTGTGGAAACCCCAAAAGTTTGATGGTTTGTAATGAATCGTTTCCACCACGTAACTGACGATTCCATTTCGTGTAATCTATTTTGACTTTTAATGTCCAGGCATTTCAGCTACACTTTGCCTTTCTCCGTTTTCAATGAATTGCAATCTTATTTTTTTTATGTTTTTATATGTTTTCCATTAAGATGAATCATACTGTTGAGCATCCTAAACCTGTTCCTAAATCATGTCGCGAATAAATCTTACGTCGCCCACTTAATTTGGAAATGCTACAGGTATTCATCCACCGTTCGTTTTTATGATTCTTATCCCTGGTGTGCAGAAAAAAAGACGTAAGAATATTAAATATTTGTATAAAAAGAAACATTTGACAGATAAAAAATTGGGAAGTTGATAAGATACGTGTAATCTTGAGTGTACTAATCCTAGTCGCGAAGGCATCTCTTCATATCTACATCTTTGTTAGTCACCATTTTATCATTATTGAATGCTTTGAGTGAGTATAGGAATGAGTTTTCATTAATCAACATTGAAGAAGGTACTTCTCTCGAAAGCCGGTATCAAATGTTATGGGTATCCCCAATAAATAAGCATTTGTTTGAATTGTAAAAAAGTGTATTTAGAGTAAAACAACGTGGTTTTGAGAAGGCTACCTTTGCTAACTTTCGGAAACATGCAAGAGGCACCATTTTAATTTCAAAAACCTGGTTTTTCTCATTGAGTACAACTAGGTTTTTGAAATGCAACAGTGTTTAGTACAACTCACTTCCCACATTGTTTTTTTTGCGTGATTTTCCTAACAGCCCTTTTTATATGTAGCATCTAGGCGCTATTAACGAATAAATTCTAACTATTGCAACAATGTTTTAAATCGTAAGTAAACACGTTAAAATGCTTTTCATTAATTGGAGATTTGGTGGAGTGGATAGGAAGTTGCTTCGTGGAACTTCGAGGAAATTTCATACTTTCCAAAACCATCACCTATCCATCTATCCGACCTTAGCAATCAACCCTAAGGGCGGTCTGGTTCTTGAGTGCATATTTCACAAAGTACGAAGTATGACGGATTGAGAAATTCATTCGTCATTCTAAGGGGTAGTTTATTTCACTCTTCCGCCCATGGATCCCCAGAAATGTCCAGAACTGCATCGTGAAACGTTATTTCGTGTTTTTGCATTCTTTACCGTAATTTAACTCTTTAGACCCGAAATTTTTTTGAAAAAGCCGTATTTTATTGCTCAAGTACTTGCCATTTATTCTTGAATTGATGATCCAGATGTGTCAGAAGAAAAGCTATCACATCTTTAGTCTCACAAACGTAGATAAGAGATGATAAGAATGAATGAAAGAGCACGTTATGAAGATCCGTGATCAAGCACACGATACCAAAATAATCGCTCATATTCGAATTTGGCCGATGAAAATCAAACAGACCTCTTCTGAGTATAAACTCGGAATCTTGACCTAGTAGACGTCCGAAAATAGTCAATCAATGATGTACCGGCATGGAAAACCAATAGTTGCCGGTTCAAATCCCACCTTATTTTGGATTTAGCGTTTGTGGCAGTTGAGATGGTGATATATGAAGTTGGAAGTTTGGAGCATCTCAACATCTTAATGTTCTGTTTCTTATGCTGCATTGAGTAGCAACCCAAAGTGGCAGTGATGGTAAAATTATTGTTCGGCGGTGCACAAAGCATGGGCCTGACGGAAGGCCCATTATCATCATTATCATTTGTCAACAATCCTAGGATTGGTTTGACGCAGCTTTCCACTCGATGCTTCTACCGGCCAACCTTTTCATTGTGACGTAATTCTTCTCTTTGACATCCTTCACAACTTGTTCCATGTATCTCATACGAGACCTGCCTTTTCTAATCTTCCCCTGACAATGGAGAAGAACAAACAAATAATTCTATAGCTTCCTCTCGAAAAATCTCCAACTTCGAGCCACCTCATTTCACTGATTCCTAGTGCGTGGAGGTCCATTCTTCGCATTTCCTCCTCCAGGTTCTCAATTCTTCCACAGGCCCGAAGCGATCTCACATTCCGTTTTCGTATCCTAAAATGTAAAAAAAATGTAAAAAAAAGGGGCAAACAGATTGTTGGTTTGCACTATGTATCCTAAGTGGTCTATGTGCCAGGAGGGATCCATAATGTCCCCACCACGCCTCCAATATATATATATTTAGGGACCTTGAATTTAAAGGACATGCCAGATCGGAAGAAAACATTTTACTTCGGACGGTAGCAATGAAAATACAAGACCTTG
Organism: Platycnemis pennipes; assembly: GCA_933228895.1. Taxonomy (NCBI): domain Eukaryota; kingdom Metazoa; phylum Arthropoda; class Insecta; order Odonata; family Platycnemididae; genus Platycnemis; species Platycnemis pennipes. Next base: position 111,406,869 of record OW121855.1, on the reverse strand, counting down.
GTAGGAAACGTTAATGAGTATGTTGGTACATCTTAGGGAATATAGTTCATTTGAATAATTGTGAGTCGTTTTTTTCCATTCTCCGGATGACCATGAACATGTGTCACAATCCCTGCCGGGTGTCCTTAATAAGAGAATATGCCCGGGAAATGAAAGGAAGAGCATTATGGCATGTAGAAAAATAGCAAAAATAGTAATGAAATTAAAATTAATATCATCATCATCGGTCAACAATCTAAAATTTGGTTTAACGCAGCCTTCCAATCGATCTTCTATCGGCCAACCTCTTCATATTTACGAACTTATTCTCTTTTACATCCTTCACTTGTTCCATATCAAAACATCATAAAAGGAAAGATAAATTTAAAAAATATCTATAGAAAACCACTGAAAGGACAAAATGACGAATGTTGTGGACGGCAAAAAGCATGTTTTTATATGATATTTCTATGGGAAAATGTTTGAATAATTTGTAATAAATATATATTTATATTTGAATCAGGCAAGATATAATTAAGTGCTTGGAAAAACTATACTTTCATTCTTTTCATTTCGGGTAAAGCTACTAGACTCTTTTAATGGCCGCTTAACACCTTTGCCAAATATCTTCGTGGACTGGATTAAATTTGCGGCTGGCCGCAGTTAGGCTACTTCAGATCGCAGATACCTCACAGTTGTCTAAAGCCACCGTAATATAGAAAATAGTTTTATTAAAACATTTTAGCAAGAAGTATATTCCGTGGCTTATTTTTGTGCAGTTGCCATTTCCTGTAGACCTAACAAAAGAGAGTCCTTCTCCAATCCTCTGTTCTGGACACGTAAAATGGGAAAGGAGAAGTCGGGGCGTTTAACTTTTATCTGCCCTCCGGTCAGCTATTACCGGACGGACATGTGGGCGACGGCTGTGCCCTGTACATCCCATGACCCTCGTCTGGAACGCCCCCCTCCCCCCTCATCAAAATCATGAACACGCCACTCTCTGCACCCCCGAAACCCCCCCCCCCCCCGCCCCCCTACATCTACTGGCTCACCGCCCAAGTCGTCAGTCACGAACGTTGAAAAGCGTCTCACCCCACCTCACTCCCGTTTCCCCTATCCCACACTCTCTCCCCCCACCACCCCCCGGAAAGGACTTCAACCCCCTTCCTCTCCCTCTTCGCCGGACGAAAAAAAAAATCGGGGATCTTGAAAGGAGGCCACGTCCAAACCAGAGGCGAAATCGTCTTCTTTTTATTTTTGTGTGTTCCAAGAGTTAATAATGTCGCGTTAGTTGGGAGAGGGTGGGGAAAGGAGCCCAGCTTGTGTCGCGGAGCCAATGAAATAGCCCTTCCCTACTAGTTGGTTCCGGCTTCACTGAAGGGAGTCTCTGGGGATATAAATACTCTTCCCGTCGCCACAATGTAATGGAAAGTAACCCTTTTTAAGCCACCTAGTGTGCTTGCGAAACAGATTTACGTAGGTACATACTACATACAATAAGTAGTCGACAAAATTATTCAATGAAAATAGCCATGTTCATGTCAAGCTAGGAAATCTTCATTTAGAATGCGATAGGGAACTTCTATCTTGTGGCAATCTATGTATATATTAATTTTGTAGCGTGTCCGTCAGTCATTCTGTGTCCATTTTGTTTTGTTCTCTCCCAAGTTTTGAGCTAAAAGAGTGAGGTTTGGTGCGTTGAGTGTGGATTCTCTGTCTGTGTGATTTGGTAGTAGTTTTGAATTTTTAGCAGTTTGTGGTGCCGAGAAAAATGCAAAAAACAGGGTTCGTGGAAGGCAGTTGTCTGTACGTATATGTATTTGCAGCGCTCGAGGATGGTTCATTAATTTGAGGTAATCTCCGAAGGCACCGATCGGATTGAAGTGCGAGTGGTATCGTTTGAAAGACGAAAGCTGCGCACATTGCTTAGGCGTATTGTTATTTTCGTTGTACGACCGAAATGTGTGAAAGTTTTAGCATGAAAAAAATGGTGTTTTCCCTATCTTTTAACTTGGAAAACCAGTTGTTATGCATTATTGTTAACGTTGCTAAGTAAATATGTTTACGTTTTTGGTAAATGGGCAAAAATTGGATGGAAAAATTTGAAGAAAGTGGAATTAGTTTCATCAATCGATTTCGTAATCATGAAAATATTAATTGACGATTTCAATTCGCAGGTAGTGAAATGAAACAATTTTTGCCTACCGGCCCCGATCGTTTGTATGAAATGTGAATTTCAATACTAGGCGTTTAGAAGTACTTTTCTAAAAGTTGAAAGAAGGCTATGAAGCGTTTATTATGTATTAATGTTAGTTGCTAAACGGCAGGTTAATTTGAAAATACATCCACTATTTTAAAATTATCAATGGCTGTCTTACACCCAAACCATTCCGTGTTTCATCAAGTGTTTAAAAAATCATTCACTTATATCTCCACCTAAAAGATAGATATAATTATCTCAAGGAGGAACATGCGCTTTGGAATACTGTGTTCTTATGATTTATTATATCATTTGCGGTAATGAGTGAATTTAGGTTTTGTGATGACTTTTGTATTTTAAAATATGTATTCGATAGATCCACAGGGTAAAATATCATGCAATAATATGTAAAACAAAAGTTTTAGGTGCTTAATGAGAACTAAATATTGTAATGACTCCAGCATTCGTTGTTGTGTAGTAATAATTTGATTACAATATTTATTAATGAACTGAGGAAAATAAATAATAATTTTTTGTTGCGAAACGTTTGAAAATGTGCCATAACTGTTTATTGTTTGTTTATTGACTGTCCCAATGTGATAGAAGGCGGAATTTTTGCCTTCATCGTTGTGGCAATGACTAACCGATCGTCGGAGTAACTGCATTTCAAAAATGGCACTCTCCTCACTCTACTACAGTGACCATTGCACAGAGGAATGAATAGAATGAATTTTTTACTCCAAAATGTTTACTCGTGTTTCGCAACCTAATCCAAAATTGTTTTTATTATTTAGAAAACATAAACACACCCATATTTGCCACGGCTCCCACTTGAGTAGTGCAAAAATAACGTTAAAACACAAAGTTCACCTCAGGAGCACACCAGGGGGGTTATTTTGTAATCTCACCTTTTTAATGACTCTTTGCGGGAAGGCGGGAGATCCGTTTCGCTCTCTTAATGATCGGCTCACGAACGGTTCGTGAATTGTCGAAGCTTCTGTCGGTAGCGCTATCTGTTGCCGATCTCGTCTACTTTGAATAAACAAACGAGTGCCTGGCAACGGCGACCACTTTCTTCAAAAATGGAGGAATACGGTGTAGGTGAGTGAAAAATTGTTTGTCCCTATCATTTAAATTATTCGGATGGCCTGTCCGATAATTTCCTTTATTCCAATATTGGAATTTGCATTTGTTTCTCGCTACATTTTACGTAAATAGTGTTTTTAGAAATCATTTGTTGACAATATAAAATTCGTGATTTAAAAACGTTCAAGTTCTTCACGATGTGCAAATTCCCAAAATACGATTTAAAATCGTTTTCTCGCTCTTGCTTTTTTTTCCGACTCAAGCCTCATGTGGAAAAGATGGTGGCTCCATTTCACGTTCTTTATGAAGATGAGATGGGAACTAATGGCTGGCGGAGACAATGAAACGGGTCAAGAGTCGAAAGATACGAATCGGAGCGGATGAATCGTCTAAAAGACCAGCACATGACCGGCAGTTCACCGCTTGAGATCCGAAGGTGGTCACGTCGCTTGGGTGGCGGAGTTTAACTGCGAAAAAGTGACATTTTATGACGTATTTTTACTAAAGTGAGATTACAAAATAATTCCCAGGACAGAGACTGCCTGCAAAGCAGGCAGAAGGTCTGCTAGTGTATTATAAACCTTCTATTATTATGACTATCGTATGTTCTCATCTAATGTTGTGCACGGAAGCACATGCAGTAAACGGCCGATTTTCTGTGCAACTGTCTGGTAAATGGTGCACGGATGATGAGGATACACGGATAATCCGCTGATTAATTTCTTTACGGTGCACCACCAAAATAAATGAACTACCTAAGAAAATAACGCAACCTGTAAATGAAAACATCCTCGCAGCACATAATAGCATTCCATGACAAAACATATTCTAGTAGAGCTATCCCGAACGCAATTGAATGTTCGTAATCCTCGAGTGGAGGCACGAAGCCTGGATAAGACATCGGAACACTTGCAATCGCAATAGGGCCGTTGTGGAAGTCTCGATTGGAGGAAATCTTTGAGACCACTGCCAATACAATAAATAGATAGGCAATGAACAGGTAATCCGCAGCCTGAGTAACCCTAACAGCCCGAGTATGATTCATAAAAAGAGTATTGGGTAAATGTGACGATCATGTACGAGAAATCAGCTATTTTCCCTTGTTAGACCTCATTTGGAATATGCTGCCAGTGTATGGGATCCTTACGAAATCGGTCTAAATGATGAACTTGAACGTGTGCAGCTAAGAACGGAAAGATTTGTAAAGGGACGAGAAGATAAATATATAAGCGTAACCCGTCTATTAAATGAATTAAAATGGGAATCATTGTCAGATCGCAGGTAGAAATTTAGACTTAATCTCTTAAATAAATTCCAAGGAAAATATTGCCAGTGATGATGTTAAAAATATTTTGCGAACCCCAACTTCCTATGGTAGACTGGACCATGATCACAAAATTAGAGAAATTGATTGCCGAACTCACAGATTCAAAATGTCCTTTTTCCCTCGTACAATTAGGGATACGAATAACGGTAAATATGTCCAATCGGAGAGTCACAATGGATAGCATTGGTAGCTGCATGTTGGTATGAGTACTTAAAGCTTATCCAACCAGCAGAATGTTTTTGCATGTTTGCTTTGCCATTTCTAACTTTTTTAAATAGTGAAGTTCTCACTAGTATATTAATACTATTCCTTTTTTATGGATGATATGTAGTGCATGTTTGGTGAGAAATCACCCCCTGCCACACACCTTTGTTGTGACTTGCAGGGTATTATGTGGATAGATAGATAGATAACGCGCGCATGGATAATCGGGAGTTTATTTTATTAGAACACGATCGAAAGGAAAATAATTCGCATCGAAACAAGATCGAAATCAAAATAATTATTGGATAGGCTGAATAAGAAGGCAGTGAAAATCTTCGTGGAGGTGAATGCATTTAATAAAAGATTCAGGTTTTCACCTCCGTAGAGAGGGGAGAGCCCAATTTAAAATTACATTTGCAATAAATAGGGTAGGCGAAGACAAGTTAACCCACAATGAGAATGATTAATAAACGAAAAGGCTCACCAAATCAGTAGACTCCTGACCTCAGGCCTAGATTGGAAAAATATGACTAACATTTTTATAGCATTTAGATGCTTTGAGAATGATGTACGTGTCACTCTTCGAAAAGTCGGCTGAATTAATTAAGTCATTTGTACCGCGGAAGACTGAATCAGAAGAGCTGTTCGCTGGAAAAAACACTAGATCGTACACAAGAAGCCAGCGCATAAGTTAAAAACCCAATGCTTTACTCATAGGAGATTGAATTTTTTTTAACATTATCACTAAAGGTAATGATTTAAAAATGTAATAGAAACTGCACCAAACTCGATACGTAACCTTTGAAACGTCAAAATTTATAAATAGTCTACAATAATGGAGGTTCTCCTGCAGCTGTAAGCTATTCAAGCTAATTTGCATCTACGCTCAAGAAAATATTTCATTTGCATTAGTCATTTTTGGTAGCAGCTGTTAGTTCGAAAATTACTGATGCAAATCATCCTGACTGTGAAAACCTACGAACCGTCAGAAAGTTTCTCTGGTTGATACCTTGAAACCATAAGAGATCATAATATTTTCTCAATTAGAAGACAATAGTTTGTACAGAGTGGTGAACATATTTTCAAAGGCTCACGTTCATAAAAGAAGTTTTGTTTTGGACCTGAATTGAACTCTGATGACGTTACAGCACGTTCAATCAACTGGCACTTGATCCAAGAGATGATATGACAAATGTAATACGACTTCACACTCACTTTCCCGGAAGTAAATCGAGGATTTTGGGACTAAAGGCAACATATAACATCAGTTCATTTTGCAAAAGTCTAAATGTTTATGTTATCCATAATTGAACTAGGTACAAATTATCCTCGTTAAACGTTGTCTTCGCACCATTTACTGGAGGCGGAAATGTAAATTGCAAACATTTGCTGGCATAAATTGAAATACGAAGCTAGCTCAAGTGGGGCGTATTTTGTTAAGCTCACCAAAAGGTAACGTGTAATTCGAAGTTTTGCTGAAATTTCCAGAACATCTAATTGGTCGACCGACGAGAGGAGCAAATTTTAACGCCAACAGTTTCAGGAGGTTAATGCTTCTTCCCAAACTTCACTTATTCTTGTCAATCTTGTATTATTTTCGTCATTGTGGCTTTGTTTTAGATGTTTTTTTCTCCTACGGCCTTCTCCGAGGAACTTGTGAAAGGTTCCTCTTCTGGCCTAAATATTTTACGAGAATATTAAAAGGTTCCAGGATACGAAGATAACTCCTTGATTCGTATTAAATGCATGTGTGGGAGAGGTAATCAGCAACAAAGACTTGAACGGCGAGTAAGGCGAAATCAAACCTGGTATATGCAGCGCAGGTTTTCTTATGGTTCAATGGGAAATGAGTCATCTAAATCCACTAATCTCCGAATCCATAATTGCTAAAAAGAGGAGCTGAATTGTAGTTTATCCTGTTATTTCTCTGTATAGTTACAAGGAAATTGCAGTCATCTACCCAATGCCCTGCAGGGATGTGTGGAAGGGGTTGAGGTTCCTTTGATCCATTTGCGTTTTGTAGATTTGTGTCGTATCGTTTGCATTTTCGTTTTCTAAAAAATGGTTAATTTAATATTAGTCTAATTCCTACGCCATATTTTTCACGAACCTTCTGTCGCTAGGATATCTATAAGAAGAGTATCCTATTCCTTACGAAAGGAATAAGGCATCCTTCTCATTCTTTTCGTAAAAAAGTGGATACATAAGGTTTTTTTTATAGTTTGGTCTTGGAAAATTGGATTTTGATTATAAGTGACTTGATAAGTTACCATATTTGCGGAACTGAAGATACAATTTTGCAAGGTGATTGGTTTGAAAATCACCGGTGAACTTCACATGAAGGCTTTTCTCATGCTATCATAATATTTTCTCATAAAATCACTGCCATAGACTAATTTTTCCCCAGTATGCTCATTAGGGTGGAGTGAAAAAAGACAATATTTTTTTTTCGGAAACGGGTACCCTTCAATGACTGTGTATGAGACCTAGTAACAATTCTGTAAAATATTTATTTTTTACGACGTCATCTTGAGTCTGCACATTTGGCTTAAAGTTTGAAAATTTTTGAAATTTTTTGCATTTTTACAAATTTTTTTTTAAATACTTGAAACAAAAAAAACCATAAATGGTAGTCACTAAATAGTTGAACAAGACCTTAACTAAAGACAGGATTTTTATAAATATTTTTAGGCGGTGGTTTGAGTCAGCACATGAGGCTTAAACTTATCCAAATATTCGTAAATTTCTGATATTTTCAACGTTTTATAATTTCTGATATCCTCTTATGATGTTATCAAAACTTGTTTATATCGCTTTCGTTAATCAACTTTGCCTTGTGCAACTCTTCGCTAGCTCATATTAAACTACCCACGACTCACCACGGGGAGGTGGTTGCACTTCGAGTCCCATCCACGCCCTCCCAACCACCCAACCATGAGAGCATGTATTTACATCTTTAAGAAAGGTCTTCAACAGGTAAATTGTTTCTTTGTGTCATATATTGGACGGATATTTCTATCAAAAATTCTAGTTTTGATTAAGCTTTCTCTTTTCTTTTGATCACAGACCAATTTTGAGGAAGCAGTGACTTCTTTGACGGCTCTTTCTAACGCATGAGCATGTGATGGGAGTTCAAAAAGAGTGCATTCAGAAGCTATGTTAACACTCTCGGTTTCCAGTAACCTTTGCAAATCCTGATTTGTCAAATATCTTGTGAGAGGTGGTTCTGTTACTTCCACATCATTGCAAACAATCATATCGACATAGTCTGATGCTCCAAAATTTATTTTCGGGATTTCAAACCTTGTTAGTGGTTTACTGGCTTGTTCTCTAGATCGAACCTTGATGATACGTCTTAAAGCCGGTTTCTTTATATGATCTCTCTTATCACAATGTTACAATGTCGGAAATAATTTGCATTGGTTGAGATAGATGACCTACAAACACAGGAAAATGTAATGGTGTAATTCACTTTAGAGATCATATAAAGAAACCGGCTTTAAGACGTATCATCAAGGTTCGATCTAGAGAACAAGCCAGTAAACCACTAACAAGGTTTGAAATCCCGAAAATAAATTTTGGAGCATCAGACTATGTCGATATGATTGTTTGCAATGATGTGGAAGTAACAGAACCACCTCTCACAAGATATTTGACAAATCAGGATTTGCAAAGGTTACTGGAAACCGAGAGTGTTAACATAGCTTCTGAATGCACTCTTTTTGAACTCCCATCACATGCTCATGCGTTAGAAAGAGCCGTCAAAGAAGTCACTGCTTCCTCAAAATTGGTCTGTGATCAAAAGAAAAGAGAAAGCTTAATCAAAACTAGAATTTTTGATAGAAATATCCGTCCAATATATGACACAAAGAAACAATTTACCTGTTGAAGACCTTTCTTAAAGATGTAAATACATGCTCTCATGGTTGGGTGGTTGGGAGGGCGTGGATGGGACTCGAAGTGCAACCACCTCCCCGTGGTGAGTCGTGGGTAGTTTAATATGAGCTAGCGAAGAGTTGCACAAGGCAAAGTTGATTAACGAAAGCGATATAAACAAGTTTTGATAACATCATAAGAGGATATCAGAAATTATAAAACGTTGAAAATATCAGAAATTTACGAATATTTGGATAAGTTTAAGCCTCATGTGCTGACTCAAACCACCGCCTAAAAATATTTATAAAAATCCTGTCTTTAGTTAAGGTCTTGTTCAACTATTTAGTGACTACCATTTATGGTTTTTTTTGTTTCAAGTATTTAAAAAAAAATTTGTAAAAATGCAAAAAATTTCAAAAATTTTCAAACTTTAAGCCAAATGTGCAGACTCAAGATGACGTCGTAAAAAATAAATATTTTACAGAATTGTTACTAGGTCTCATACACAGTCATTGAAGGGTACCCGTTTCCGAAAAAAAAATATTGACTTTTTTCACTCCACCCTTATGCTCATATACTAATTTTTCTGACTCTGAAATTTTATGTTGTGTTATCATTAAGGATTTAAATGGAGTGAAAAGGTTATAATAGACTGGAGGAAGCATTGCAGTTGATTTGAGAAACCGGTGGCTATCCTGTTCCTACTCGTGGCACTCGTTGTGTATGCAGTTGTTGTTGGCATGCGGAATAATTTAAAGTAACGAGATCAATAGTGGAATTCATTTTTAAAATTCATTAAAGGAACAGGGGAAAGCGCGCGGAAATTTTCAAGCAAACGCAAAATACGTAGTAGGTAGTAATATCAGTTCATTTGCAAAAGTCTAAATGTTTATGTTGTCAATATTGAACTAGGTATAAATTATCCTGGTTCAACGTTGTCTTTCCCCCATTACCTTGAGGCGGAAATGTTAATTGCGAACATTTACAAGCATAAATTGAAAGACGAAGCTAGCTTAAGTGGGGCGTATTTGGTTAAAGTCACCAAAGGGTAACGTGTACTTGGGAGTTTCGCTGAAATTTCCAGAACATCTAGTTCTGGGAACTAGATCTTCTGGAAATAATGTTTAAATACGATACGATAGCATATAGTTTAAATACGAACCAGATTTAGTATAACATTAACTCACAGAAGAATAAAATGCATTATTACCTCACTTAAATTCCTGAGGATGATTAAATTACGCCATTGTGATGATATTCTGATACGATTTCCTTGTTATTTACGTTTTAATACTCTTGCCTTCTTCATAATAGGCCATACAAAATGATATATTTTTAAGGAAACGGTGCGGCGTAATCCTTCCCAAGCAACCCTATTCTGACTTTATTCCCACCATCAGGATAGCTTCTCTAGTATATTTTAAGGCTTGAACCATCAGAGATCTTCCCAGTGCCCTGAAAGAGTTTGTGTCAGGGGTGAGATTCGTTTGATCCATGAAGGCATGTGTCGTTTCGTTCGGATTTGCGATACAAAAGGTCATGATCAAAGCTCTAAGCTCCCTATGAGACGTCTCGATAGCGTGCAGATGGAGAATATACTTGAAAAATTACGATAAAAACGAATTCTGATCATCACAAAATGGTCTCATCTCTTCTACATTTGGAATACGGTAATACCTGGTCACGGGAATTTCACTTAGACTGTAGACTAAACGGCAAAATTTGACCTTTGACCTTTGAACGGAAAAAATGACCTTTGAAATACCAAATGATATTTTTATATTGTTATCCTTATCCTTGAACAGCAATACACTCTTTCCAATTTCCTTACGCTTTTAATGGTGAAAAATAACCGTCTGTCCTCAAAAAGGGTTTGGGTTAATGTAGAAACTTGTTTTGTTCTTGCCTTGTCCGAGGGTTCAGTATGAATCCTGTCCATGACTATTATTTTTTAATTATAGAACTTTGAGTGCAGTCTTCTGCATGTCAGATAGTGCGCTTAATTGTGCACCATTTGGTTTGTGACCTGCACGCCCTGCCTCACACCCTCGCGATGGCTTGTAGGGTATTGTGTAGATGTACATGTACCTTTTTATTTTACATTAGACTTATACATACGCCAGGTTCCTCAGGAAACTCCATGGCTACCCAAAGCCCTGCGTAGTATATCCTATTATCGATACATTATAAATGTAGCGAGATTGGCTGACGGTCCACTCATCAGCATAACGTTTCAGGTCAACCGCGCCTTATAAGGCAATTTAATTGCCTTGCGAACTGTTCAAGCTTGTTTAAACTTACGGTACCCTAAAGGTGAAATTTCTGAAGGATTCCAATCATCAAAGGCCACGTCAGCTGCCCACGGGTCATACGTGGTCATGCGACTATGCGAATCTCCATGGTATGCGTGGAATGACGTATCCTCAAGGCACAAAAATACCTTTACCTTCCCAAAATTCTTTACCACCGCTGCAGGCAATATCAGAATCCTTTTTCGAGAGCACAACATTCTTACCGTCTTCCGAATCCATGATCCTTTGAGCCTTTATAAACCAAGACCCTTCGAAACCTACTCACCCCTCTCAACTTCAAAGTTCGCGTTCCTTCTTATTGTGGAAAAACGCAGAAGAAATCTCGGAAGGCTAACGGAATACATTCAAGCCCTCAGTGGAATGCACTATGAGTAATTATTTAAGGTTTTTCGACATCGTAAACCAAGGAAAAGAGAGAAAATTGACGATTTCTTGCAACCTTGGCGAGTTACGCTCTGCAGATCACCACTTCCAATTTCATGGTGCCACCTTGTTAACCTAAAGACTTGAGGATTCAAATGAATTTTTAAAGTAGCCGCTAAGGCAGAATGTTTCTATCCCATTCAATCTCTGTCTCTCTCTGATCTTTGCTTTGTCTCTTCCCAAAAATTATTCATGAATCGTAATTTTATCCTGTTAATGCAAGTAGATTTATGTACTGATTTATAAATGAGCTACCACGTCGTGATATATTTTTGGATTTGAATAGCTCCACATGTGGTTACACGTTTAACGAGGTTTAAATGTACAATTAACTCTTATCAATCCTAATCTGGTTTTAGACAATATAATAAACATATCATTTAAGCTTCAATCCAACCATTTGATATCGTCGTGATATATTTGCGGATTTGAATAGTTCTACATGCGGTTACACTTTTAACGAGGTTTAAATATACTATTCACTGTTCTCAATCCTAATCTGATTTCAGACAATATAATAAACATTTCATTTTAGCTTCAATATAACCATTTGATTATCGAAGCAGAGGAAACCTAACTTATTGGATAGCAATAATTGCGTCAACAATTTCTCATCACATATCTATTACTACGTCAATATGAAAAGGTTGGCTGATAGAAGAATCGAGTGGAAAGCTGCGTGAAACCAATCCTGGGATTGTTGGCAATGTAAATTACACTATAAATAAAACTATACACAATATACATCTTGATGATAATATCTATTGTGTATAGTTTTTTTGTCCTAATTATTGTGGTGTTAAAAGTACTCATACTCACTTATTTTGACAATGATACTCGTGTAAAAGTGAAAATTTTAATCCCAAGATGGTGGACCGTGAAGAAGTAATATTTTCACTCATCTGGCGTAGTTGCGCGATTAATGATATTTTATTGTCTCTCTTTACCTACCAATTCAAACCATCCCATTTAAGACAGTGGATCAACTGAACCATTCGATTCCATCGTTCAACCATGCCACCGTTTTACAGCACACAACATGACACAGCAGGAAACGACTAATGTCGTTTCCTGTCACGCTACTTCCGGCTGCCACCGACGTAACCAAGGAAAACAAATCAATAGCAACGAAAATCAAGGGAAAACAGAAGAAAAACAGCTTTAAACCATTTAACAGCTTAAGAAAATACATTGTAATTGTCAAATTTAATATTATAAACGATTCAGTAGTAGTACTGTTGATTGCTTTAATTCAATGCATATTTTGATAACGTCACTATGAATACCGTCGGAGATAACTTGTTCATTGAAAATCAGATATGTTTGACTGTTCGTGAAGTTGTGTCCAATTCCCTTACAAACATTAGCACAGCACTAATTTATTCAGAATAAATCTTTAGTTTTCCTTCTGATGGAATATTTTGCCAGGAAAGCGAGGCGCTTCAAATATAAATAAGTGACATAGATTTAGTAATAAATCTGGAGTTAAATTCCTGAAACTCTTTCTAATTCAAAAAACAAATCTGAGTACGTTTTTTCCGCTCGTGTGGTGAGATGCTGTGTAAATAATAGTTTCATGGCATGGGAACATCTGGAGAATTGTAATCTGGGATGCATAACTTGTATTTTGACTACATTACCAATTTGCATGAATGAAATTGTCTTAGGCTTTCCTAAACATTATTCTTGGTCCTTTAAAATTGCCACTTACGACTAATCAATATGATTAACTAATGATCCAGCAGGTGCTGGATACTCATATACTGGATATACGTATGAGCGTGTTTTCTATGTCAAAATGTCATTCCAACATTAAATTTTCGCGGATTGGAATTGCTTGGGGCTCTCCTTTCTCTGTTTATTCTTATGTGACTTGATGGATTGATACAACATATTGACAGATGGAGAACCTGAATAGATTACTGAATTTTCGCAATGATGACGAACTTAAATTGAGTTAAATTTTAACTTTTAAAGGCAACATCAATTATATGCATCCATTTAATTCCTGAAAGGAATATATAATTTTTTTCTAGCATCGGTCTTTCACACCATCATCGTGTGTGATATGAAAATATACCACTTAGAATTTATAAGCTTCTCAACGGAGAGGACTCAGATCAGGGATTTTCTCAATCAACAGATCCAGCGTTTGGAGTGGTAATTTGCGAAATGAAATCTCACTGATTTTCAGTATTATATTTGAGATTTCTTTTCGCCAGGAATAATATTCTATTCCGTGATCTACCGAATGACTTCAATTCAATTGAAAATTTTGCGCATTAAATTTTAGGGAGAGGTCGTAGTTTTTCTTACCATCGAAAATTTAAGACACGAATTATGTAATTTGGCCATTATCTATATTATAAATTTCTTCACAAGAATAAGATAGTTGGTGAAAGATTTTGAAAGTATGTATTCCACTTTTTCATCGGAATATGGGACATGACGCAATGAAAGCACCCTTATATTTTAATGGATTAATTTTTTTAATCTTCTTAAAGCTTCTTGCTGTTTGAACTATATCCATTGCGTTTTTATTATTATGATAGGGATTCCATGCCACTGAATTGCAAAAGCAGGTTCTAGGGAACTATAAGTAATATTAATCACCTTTTTTCACGTATTCGCAGGAATGTAGGATTTTTCTCTACGAAAATTTTTAATTGAATGAGACGGCGGATGTGAGTTCAGGGCATAAGCGCCTTGCCTTTGGAAAAAAAAGGTCGTGGATATGACATATTAAAAAATAACTAGAAGCTTGTATCCAACAGCAGCAATTGTGCTTTTTCCTTTGAAATTTCATACCGTTTCCGCTTTTTGCCCTTCGACGGCCTACGTCTCCCAGGAGGTCAGACATGCTTCCGTCCATTCGATAGTTCTAAGGATCTGACCTTTCAACCTTCTCCACAGGCATGACCTACCACAGTCTCTTATGCTACTTCCGCTGCCTTTTGGAATCGCCTCTCCCTTCTTTGTTCTGAAGGCGATTCAATTGCGAAGCTCTTTATCTACAGTATTAGTTTTACTTATTATGCGAGGTCATTAGGAGCTAAGTGTTCTTGCGCCATTAAATATGGGCGATTATTTGTGTTGTGAGAAGCGCAGTCTTCCAATATTGTGTAATTCATGCTCAAAATTATGTTAGTAAGGGGCGTCGGTTTAGTGTTGTGATAAGAGTACTGATCAGAGGGTCCGGATTCGAATACCGACAGTGAAAACAATTTCTTTTTCATTGTGATACCATATTTTAGTACTTTGTTGGGGGCATCCTAGCTCATTACTCAGACCGTCGGATTGAACGTTAATCCATGGTCCCCTTGGCAACTTTTGTTAAGAGCCGGTTAATGCCGACGCCGGGTTTCTCTCCAATATTCATTCTTTCCCTTCCATTCCCATCCTTGTACCACTCCTCCTGGTCTGAAGCGCCGATTAGTGCGCGGCAAACTTGAAAACTACAATGCATGATAAAAAATGCATTGTTTGTATGTATATTTGAATCCATTTACTTATTTGACTCAATACTGATGTGAAGTCTCATGAATGAGCAGCGTATGTATGAAATTAAACTGGGAATACTAGAGTTAGCTTTTGAATTATAAGTTTGCGCAATAATCAAACTTTCTTGTGAGTACCTAGGTATATTATGTTTTCATTTACTATTACAACAAAAACCTGTCGACGTTGTAGAAATAATTAAATAATTGTACTATATTTTATGCAAAATTAAGGATTCTTTATATGATACTTGGTTTAATATACTTCGTATTTTTTTGTGAAAAATAATATGGAAAATTAGCGTTGGCGCTTTTCTTGATTCGGTAATGAAACAAGCTTCAATATTTTTATCTGGTACACATAAAATGTTCCGCGACTCAGCGGAAAGTTTAGTTGTTGGTCATTTACTTTTGAAATTTTCTGAATATAATCATCATCATCGGTCAACAATTCTGGGATTGGTTTGACGGAGCCCTCCACTGGATTCTTCTATCCACCAACCTCTTCATATTGACGTAGCTCCTCTCTTTTACATCCTTTACAACTTTCCCCATATGCCTCATACGATTTTCCATTCTTCCCGTTCACTTTTCCCTCGAAGATTGTCTTCATCACGTCATAGTGTCTTAAGATGTGGCCTATTAAGTTGTCCCGTTTTCTTTTTAAGGTTTTCAGTAGATATCTCTTCTCTCTCTCGCTCTTCCTAAGAGTTCTTCACTCGATCGTTCCATTTTATCTTCATCATTCTTCGGTAGCACCACATTTCAAATGCTTCCAGCCTTGACTTCTCTGCTGCTGTTATTCTCCATACTTCGCTGCCATATAGTAGAATTCTCCAAATTTATGTTCTAATGAAATGTTTTCTCACTTCCTCGTTTTTATTTGCAGCTGTAAGCAGAATCTTCTTCTGATAAAATGCCCTTTCCGCTTAGGAAATTCTACTGCCATATTCACTAACCTCTCAATTTCAGATATAGTCAAGTTTTATCTGTAAAATGCATTATTTCATTTATTTCTGCGTTTTTAATGAGCCTTGTTTGGAGTTAGTGGTATTTAACGATATTATCACGGAATAGTCATCTGCAGTACGGCGCTCGAATAAAGCATCGCGCAGCCCACTTTTGGGATAAGCCGTTTATGTACTATATGCGCTTACAGAATACCAATTGTTTTTTCTACTTAAAATTCTGCAGTAGAAGGCTTATAACGGCCCAAATAAATTGTATTAATCTCAAATGCGTGTTGCGCGATACGCAGTTCGACAAAAGTTTTCGAGGAGCTCACTGGTACAGTCGGATAAGTGCTTTAAGCTTCGTAATTAAACTTGGAAATTTGGTAGCAAGACTAAGCATTTGAAGGCATTATAAAGCTGTTATTTATATATAAAACCTTTCGTCATGCGCATAAAATAAGATAAACTAATGCGGGGATCAAAATTTGTTTCCAAGCACGATTAGGATGTAATTGTAATGTTTTAAATGTAAACTGTAAGTAAATATGACATTCAATGCAAAAAGTAAAAATTTTGTAGAAGAAAATCACCTAGATGTGGTCATTAATTACCATTCTATCAATGTTTTTTAAGGAAAGCTGCAGTGGTATCTTGGAGAGGTATCAATGTAAGAGATTCATATAAAATGTTGTTCTCCTTGATTATCCCGGATTATTTACCAATAAAGCAGAGGTCACACGGAATTTCACGCCATATAGCCAACGTAATATCATTCTCAAAATTCGTTCCCCAAGGTAAGCGTCGTAAACTAGATTTTGGGCTGAACTCGAACTTCTGGCATTGTCCATACCGGTCTTCTAAGGACCAACTTGATTTATTCTCTTTATCCATGAAGACCCTTATATAGCCTTCTCTCACTATCTCCAAATGCCCTGCTAACTTCCCCGTCTCCCGTGGAAACGCGCACGGGAGGCAGAAAATACAAGGTGAAGGGATCCAATTTCGTGATTCACACTTTGAAGAAGTCTTCGTACTTCTTGAAATATCGAGGAAGTGGATCGGTGATTTTGGGAGTGGGAGGGGATTCATGTGGCCATTCGTGTTCGGGTAAAATGCGAGGATCTCTTTACTCAGGTCAAGTTGCAGAAGCTGCGTAAGTCAAATTGACCCTCAGTAGACAAGGAGTACGTAATAAATATCGAAGTCCGATTTCGGAAAAAATACGGACGGCAGCATTTGCCGAGTCGACCGACTTTTGAATGAAAGGATGAAAATTAGTCGGGTGTTCAATGTTCGTACAACGCTCACTGTTGAGCTTGAATTCATCATGTTACCCGCATATAATGAAAATAATGGTTGCATTCCAATGAAGAATTAAAATTAATGGTGACGGGCCAGGGAAAATAACGATTATTTTAGTCCATTGGCTATATTTGTATTCATCTTATACTCGGAAAGCCGCCCTACGTCAGGTGTCTATATTTTAAAAGCGTGTCCATAGAATATGCGTACATATTGTGAGTCAATTACAATATTTTTCTTGGGTAGGAAGAAACTCTTAACGTTCGGTGAAACAAGCGGATACCTTACCGAATATATGACCAGTATTAACTCGTAGTCAAAACGGCAAATAAGAACCAAATGGATTGGTCATATAATGAGACACAAAGAATTAGTTAGAAATATAATGGAGGGGAAAATTGAATGGAGGGTCCCGCGAGGAAGACCAGGGGACAACTATATACGGAAAATAAAGAAGGATGTGAAAGATAAAACATATCAGGATGTGGAGGAATTAACAATTAACAGGGCAGAATGGAGGGCTGCAGTAAACCAACCCTAGGATTGAAATACTATTGATAATGAAGGGTCAATCACAGTAGGTACAACGTGTGAGACTTGGGTATGGATTAAAGGAGTTAAGAGATCGGCATCGAATACTTCGGACATGAAGACACAAGCTGCAACATTGGCAAAACTGTTGTCCCAACAACATGTACAGACGCGGAACGAATCCTGGAAGAAATAATATTTTAGAACGATTTTCATATGCAAAATAAGATTTTGCATAATTTGATTTTTATAATAGCACGAAATGCCAAATTACCAAAAATCAATGTATCCAGATTTGAGTATTCATTTTCGATCCTGACCATCGGCCACACAAACTCACCAAATGTCTAGTGCCGAAATTTAGCGAATAAGTTCATCTGTCTTATGTAAAATAGATTGACGCCAGTTTGAGAGAGCCAAGAACTAGTTTCGGTTTGTGGTGGGTGTTAACTGTGTTCAAGTGACTTTCAAAAATGCCGCGGAATGCTAATGTTTGCATTAATGTGGTAATTCACGACAGTGCTCGCACTCCTGCAGAACATTTGTCGAAATAACTAAAAATGTAGGACTTTGGCTGCCTGGGGCAGATTTTGACGATATCTGTACTAGTTGAGATTTCAACTTTATCTATAGGGTGTTAATGATTTTCCTCTCCTTTACAACAAAATTCTTTTGATAATGGTCAGCGGTTCAACGAATATGGAGACAATAAAGGGGAATGAGCTCTACGGCCTCTACAGGTCAACAGTTCAAAAGGGGTTCTCCAATGGCCGTAAAATTTGGCACCACTCGTCAAATCAAAACTTTGTCTACCAGAAAACCCTCCTGTGGCCGTTTACGGGAATGTACTTCCTCGCTAGGGACTGCCACAGCCACACACGCACTGCCACTTACAACCTCGTGTTGCAAGTGAATTCCTTCCCTTCAGCTCGCTGAAGAGGGCCACTTTGTGGTCGAAATACGCGTATCCGACGCCCACCCTCGTTCTTTTGTGTCTGTGTTTGTAATTTTGACCACGCTCTCTCTGAGCGGTTCTCCCAGTAAATTGTGCCCTGGTGTGTGTGGGCGAGAGCAGAGGGTCGTCGTAGATGATATCATGTCGGACACAATCGAAGTCACATCGGGAGTTCCCCAGGGTAGCGTAGTAGGCCCGCTTCTATTTCTTTTATACATAAACGATTTGGGTACCGTAGTTAGCAGTAACCTTAGACTTTTTGCAGACGATGCGGTGGTGTACAGGGGTATATCGAACGAAGAGGACACGAAATCACTTAGCAAGGATTTAGATGCAATTCAAGAGTGGTGCGACAAATGGCAGTTAGAACTCAACCTTAAAAAGTGTGTAGCTATCAATTTTTGGAGGAGGAATAATTCGATAGAGCGATCCTATAGAATTAATAACACGAAGATCGAAAACGTTGAAACCGTAAGATATTTAGGTGTAACAATCACTAAAGATTTATCGTGGGGAAGACACATAAGGGAAATATGCGGCCGAGCGAAGAGAAAGCTAGGATTTATAAAAAGAGTACTTGGGAAATGTGATGAGAAGACAAAAGAGCGATGCTACTTTTCACTAGTTAGGCCCCACCTTGAGTATGCAGCCAGTGTATGGGATCCTAATGAATTAGGTTTGATGAGAGAACTAGACAGTGTGCAGCGTAGAGCAGCTAGGTTCGTCAAAAGGTGTTACGATAGGTTGAGTAGTGTATCAGAATTAATACAAGAATTAGGGTGGGAATCATTATCAGAGCGTAGGTTAAAGTCCAGATTAAATCTATTGGAGAAATTTCAATCGGGTAGCTTTACTGAAGACGTTTGGCACATATTAAAAACACCAGCGTATTATGCTAGATTCGACCAGATAAATAAGATTAGAGAGATAGATTGTCGTACTGATAGATTCAAAATGGCATTTTTCCCCCGTACTATAAGAGAACAGAATAGGCAGCATAGGAAAGGGATAGATAGAGGAAATATTTTAGAGTATTCTGTAGTGCATGATGCATGTATTAACCCCTCAAATACTATAGATACTAACAATCTAGTTGCATGAGAACCTTTAGTTGCTTGCTTGCATGTTAGTAGTGCATGCTTGGTGATCTTCACCCCCTGCCACACACCCTCGCGGTGGCTTGCAGGGTATCGTGTAGATGTAGATGTAGATGTAGATGTGTGAGTGAGTGTGCTGATTGCTTTTGAGTGTGATTGTAGTAATAACTTGGCATCCTTAGCAGGGTCTAATCAGCTCTGCGAAGGACTACAGGTTGCAACCCAAGTTACCTTAGCGGGGTCCCTTCAGCCTCGTGAAGGAAACCATCTGGGTGGTGTGCGTGGTCTGTGGTAGTCCCTGGCGGGGAAGTAACCTTACCATTAACCACCACAGAAGTGTGATTGTGGCAATAACCCAGCATCCTTAGTAGAGTCCCATCAGCTCTACGAAGGATCTCAGGTTACAACCCTAGGTTACCTTAGCGAGGTCCCTACAGCCTTGCAAAGGTTTCCATTCGGGCAGTGCGTGTGTGGCTGTGGTAGTCCCTGGAGAGAAAGTACATTCCCGTAAACAACCACAGGAGGGTTTTCTGGTAGACAAAGTTTTGATTTGACGAGTGGTGCCAAATTTTACGGCCATTGGAGAACCCCTTTTGAGCTGTTGAATATGGAGACGTAAAAGAAGCTGTAGCTAAACGTTTTTATTTACTGGCGGCACCCTTCGATAAACAAAGGGTACAGAAGATGAGGTTTACACCAGTAAAATATGCGCAAATGCGTGTGGAAAAATTGTAGAACAATTGTGTTATATGTGCAAAATTGTAAAAAAAAATTATATATTTTTTTTCTTTTTTCCTTACCTAACGGAAATTATTTTCTGGATGCTACTTTTAATATCGAATTTCCGTTATTCCATTTCAATAATTTCCTGCGGTTACCGATTTTGCACGTGTCGCATAGGCTATTTTTTAAATTAAAAAGATAATTCAGCAAATCATTGCACATTTGACCGCGAGGGTTAATGTGTTTCATATTAATTTACATATTTAGTTATTATTACGTTTAACATTGAAAAAAAAATAAAATTATCCACGATATTGATGCAAATTGTCGCAACAGTTTAAGGTCAGAATGAGTGGTAAATTATGGCTTTTTGGACAACTCATTCATGCAGTCGATAAAATAATAATAGTGTGAGATATGTGTTGTTAAATCGTAATCATTTTAATAAGTGGTGAAATGATGGCCCTTAGAGTATGAGGAATTTAATTTATGCATTGATGAGTAAAAATATTAATGCCAATCTTTTAACCGAGCTTTTTATTTTAACCAAGCCAACGAAGATGCGAATGATTATGATTGCCCAATTAATGAATATCCAATGCCCAATAAATGATCACCCAAGAACTACCCTCTCATCAGGAAATTTGAATGGAAAATTCGTTTCTAATTTAGCATTTACAGTTTAAATGACTACATCCATGTTGTATTTGAGAGCCTTCAACACTTCAACTTCACATGTCAACTACATTAATGAGTTATGTAAGAAAGCACGCGTGCATTAAGATCTTCGCATGTGATGCATTACTTTTTACTGAAAGGTGTTTGCAAGAAGAAAAAAAGAAACAACGATGAAAGCTTGCTGATATTTATTTGATTTAATGAAGTGTTGGAAAAGATAAAGCGTTATTTTTTTATTTATTATTATTTGGGTATGATAACAACAACTACTATCACCTGCTTCATTAAAAATAGAATGATTATCGGGTAGGGTCGAGCATTCCTTAGGGATTGAAAGAAGAGTGGAGAGAAACTTGGAACCTGGGTTAGATTGCTCTTTGAAAAAAGCGCCAAGGAGAACTCAATTTGACGTAAAGCAAAAAATAGAAGAACATGCGGGGAAAATTAAATTATATTACCATGAAAGGGCACCACATCAATGAATACGCAGTCATTGAGGAGTCAAAACACACCAAATTCATTACAATAGTGACTTTTAAAGAAAATTCTAGCACCCCGAATTAAAAAAATAATGTATTAAGCGAAACGCTTTTCTCTTGCAGAAACTTCAAACGGGATTAATTACAATGTTTCAGTGGAGCATGAAATTCAGTAAATGCTACAATACCTCAAACCAACTCATTCCCTCTCTGAACTTAATTTCTTCCCATAGTCTCCATTATGTTAACGGGTGCTCTAAGCATTGGTGATTTTAGACAAATTCCTTATTCTAATTCATATTGCAAAAGTAATTTAGTGTTCTTAAATGTCGGAATGTCTTCTCACATCTTTGGATTAGGATTTGCACTGAATTTATCACAACTTGAAAGAAAAGATCGTGGGAGTGCTATTTTCTTTCCAAACTATTCATCATGTGTGAGATTTGTATACTCGAGAACGTTGGGGCTCATTTCAACCTATGTTAAACTGCGGTCTTTCCAAAACGTCGTGATATCCATGCAATCTTGATTATTTATCCTGGTACGCTGGAGGCTCGGATGTCCAACTTTAAGACCTCTTACACGAGTGTCCAGAGGAGACAATGTGACGCGTAATATTTATATTCTTAGAATTGGAAAATATTTTATTGCATGATTTGATTGCATGCGTATTTAATTTAGGGGTAATGGACGATATTTTTAATCTCACGAAAGGTAGCGTGACGACGCTCGGTAAATAAGCAAGGCATAATTAAATAAGGATAACTTTTTAGAAATTCTCTTTTTGATAACTCACATTCAAATAAAGGTTCGTACACTAATTTTGATTATATCAAATTGCAGTGACTCTGTATTTATTTATATATTCTTCACCAAATAGCATTAAAATAAATTTACATTGTGATTAATTTTATTTATAAATTAATATTCCAAAAAGGTGGAAGCAGAAAATGCATCACCACTTGCTACAACTCCCAATCCTAATATTGAGGCGGCAGTGAACATTCAAAAATGTTTGAATTAGAACCAGTTTTAGTAATAAAATTGCCTTCTAGGGGAATAAAAATTACGTTCCTTTTAGGGTCCTATGAAGATTAACTGACACCGATGCGATGAAATTTGGGCATTTCATTTTTTTTGGTAAAAATTCAATGGATATTTATTAGGTGCTATTTATGTCACATGCAGTCACCATAAGAGGCAAAAAACGCGATGTTTTTGTACGGAGTAGGCAGGACCTAATCCTTCCAAAACACCACCAGTCTGGCTTCATTCTCACCCATAGGCTAGCTTGCCCATGCCTCCTAAAATACAATTCACCCTTCTCGCAGTCAAACGAACTATCTATAATTGTATGGCAATGGCGATTAACACTCAGTTTCAATTGTTTTTCAAGGTTTTATTTATTGCACGTATTTCTCATAATAGGATGCGTGCTTGCTAGTACATTTCAATTCAAGAAGGACGAGATGGGTAATTTGAGCCATTTTTGAAATTAAAATTAACTTTTCTCAACGTGAAATATTTTTTTATTTTTCTGAAACTTTGGTAACATTTTGTGGAACGTGTGCCAAAAAGAGGACCATGTGCCTAAAATGCAAGTAATAGTTTTTGTATTTTTACATCAATGAATCATAAACCATCGCAATATTCTCGTAAAATTGTCAAGTGAAACTATAATAACTACAAATAATTGCAATTGCGTGGTTATATTGACTATAAACTTGAAACAAATGACACCTGATTACCATTGATACTAAATTAGATTATGCTTTACATGAGTGATGATTTTGTATTTATAACCATCGGAATACCTAATTAATTACCTCGTGGTAGGTATATGTATAATGTGAGCGTCAACACCGCTGCAAGAAAACAATCCATGGGAGTGCATAAAAGCTCATAATTTGGTAAAACGAAGTTGGGGTCAAATGACCACCTGCCGTCCTTCTAGGTTGAGCAAAACATCCGTCCTCCTAGTGTTAAACTGAATTTGTTTTGTGTGTTCAGCAGTAGGATAATTAACCTTCCCTTTCAAATATCCCCAGGCAATCTTGTTTTCCATCTTGTGGGGCGAGCCGCCCGTGGGCAAGGTTTGCTCTTCTGGACACGATTTCATTGGTCCTGCATCGCCAGTCACCCAACCCCGTTCGCTTTCCCTTTCCCTAACCAGACCACTTATTCACTTCCACATCCGCATTGTTTTCTTTCGGTTTCGCTTTGAAGAACGCATCCGTTGTATTCATTTTGTATTCTTGTGGACGTCTGATTCGTGTGTGAGGATTGGGTGGCCGTTTAAAAAAAATGAAAGCCTTTAGATTATGTTGAGCATTGAAATGTCATAATTTATCCGACACCTCATGATTTGATGAAAACAAAACTACTTCAGTCTGTGTAGGAGCCACTGTCGAAAAAAATTTGTGGATTACTTCACGGGTACTGAATTATTTATAATGTTTCCAGGAAATAAAATGAGCGCTTAAAATTTATTTATATTTGGATTCACTTCACGGCGTGTGTTTGTTATAGTTACGTTTGAACATTTATAAATCTCATAAAGTATTTCATACATTTGTATGAGCACAGGTTTTATATATGAATTACGATTATTCAGTCTTTGTTGCAGGGTGTTGCATGGTGTATCCGCTGCATTGCGTATAATAGTTGAGTATTTTGTTGTGTATCCAACAAAGTTACTCCAGTATTTTATAAAAGTGTTCATCTACATCTACATAACACCCTGCAAGTCACCATATGGGTGTGTGGCAGGGGGTAAATTCTCACCAAACATGCACCGCATATCATGCATAAAAAGAAATAGTAATAATATACTAGTCTAAACTTCAACTTATTAACAGGATAGAAATAGCAAAGAAAGCATGCAATATAATGCTGTTAGGTGGGTTAGCTTTAAGTTCTAATACCGCGACTACCAATGCTATCCATGGCCTATGATTCACCGGTATTGGATATATATATACAGCTAATCACATCCCTAAATGCACGA
The DNA here is from genome assembly GCA_933228895.1 of Platycnemis pennipes. Lineage (NCBI taxonomy): Eukaryota > Metazoa > Arthropoda > Insecta > Odonata > Platycnemididae > Platycnemis > Platycnemis pennipes. Next base: position 111,382,240 of record OW121855.1, on the reverse strand, counting down.
AGGAAAAAAGACACCTTGAATCTGTCAGTTCGGCAATCAATTTCTCTAATTTTGTGATTATGGCCCAGCCTACCATAGTAAGTTGGGGTCCACAAAATATTTTTAACATCATCACTGAAAATATGGTCTTGGAATTTATATAAGAGATTAAGTCTAAATTTCAACCTACGATCTGACAATGATATTCATTTTTATTCATTTAATAGACTGGTTACGCTACAATAGTTATCCTACCGTCCCTTTACAAATCTTGCAGACCTTCGCTGCACACGTTTAATTTCATTATTTAGGCCGATTTCATAATGATCTTATAATCTGGCGGTGTATTTCAAATGAGGTCTAACAAGGGAAAAGTAGCTAAGTTTTCGTACATGATCGTCACCAACGTTATTCAGTCACTCAACCAGTATTATTACTTTTATTAGAATATATATACCACAGCTACTATACCACATGCACAGTACTTAAAGAGATTTTCAATAATACATTACTGGGTGTTCCAGTGCATCGGAGTACAGAGATAGAGTACTAATTTTAGCAAACTCCGAGCCGTACAACCAAACTTGTGTAGGTGCATTTATTCAGTAATTTATATTTTTTGTTACTTTGTTTTCCAAATAGTAAATCGTACAATCATGCATGTTTTGTACATTAGAGCGTGTTGTAATTTCATACATTCATTGAAAACATCTCGCTGGATTTTTTGTGAAGGAGACTTAGTGCTTGCCTGGAAGGTAAAACTAATTCTGCGTCAAAAATCAGGGTTTTTGTTTGGTGATTGAGATAATGTTTTTTTAGTAAGTACGATAGGTCACGGATCGGATGTTTAAAATTGGCCGACGGTAGCCTACTATTCCAATCTCACCCCTGCTTTTAATCATCTTAAGTCTTTTAATATAATACATATCATTTCGTCACCATCGTCGTCATCAACATAGCTGTTTTATTTGCGTCCAATTCAGTTACACACACACGTGTTGGAGAGTGGGTAGCTGTCCTCTCTATTCATATTGTTGGGCCTCTTGGAAATTTCAACTGCTTCCCTTATAATTCTAGGGAAATATCGCTTTTCCCTCGAGAGGATTTTTGGTTCCATTAAATTCACGGAATGGTTCCATTGAATTCACGGACAGCTACCCACTCCTCAACACGTGGAAACAAGTATTCACACGAACACCAACAGCCAATCAGCGAGCAGCGGCCACCTCAGAAGACAAGAATAAATAAGCGTCAACTTCGGAGCATTTTCACTTCAGCCTGGCCTGAGGACGCCCGCAGTACAGTGGGGGAAACGTCGCTATTTTACACAATGACAACGCGGAAGAATCCCGAAAGCTTTTTACAATCATCGGAACGCCGCGAAAATCTTCGCCAGAAACATGTGTATATATGTCCACTAAGAACTTGTGGCTTCAAAGGTATGAGCCTTCATCTCATTTATTCCATATTTTATATTAAAGCAGAGGGCATACAGCTGGTGTCAGTGGTGGTAATAAGAGTAAGGGAGGGTGTTAGTAGGATGGTTATGAACTTGGAGAAAAACCCGGTGACCAGTTTCGCTTACTATCTTACTGTAAACGAAAGGTGCCCAAGGGTCCACGGTTTGACGTCCTATCCGGCGAACGGAGTGCTGAACTCGAAATATTCTCCACATATCAAAGTCTAAAAAATGTGAATTGCATGAGTAGGCCTTCTCTAGTAGGGCTGTGCGGTGCAGGAAATAGTCAACTGGTTCTCGGTTCCGAAAAAAATTGTTTGCGATGGCGGTGCACCGATTCAATAGATTGAACCGGCGTTTTCTACTGAACCGCTGTTTTCTACTGAACCTGTGTTTTCTACTGAACCGGAGTTTTCTCTTTAACCAGCGTTCTCTACTTAAACGGTGTTTACTACTGAACCATTTCTTAATGAACAGTTTTTTACACTGAACTATTTTTCCTCGCGAACCGGTCTACCGGTTCTGAAAAAAACCGAACCGCTGAACCGGTGCACCGGAAAACCGCCCATCCCTATTCTGGAGCTCCCCCTGGCAGTAAGACCTCTTTAGATCTACATCTACATCCAAACGATACCCTGCAAGCCACCACGAGGGTGTGTGGCAGGGGGTGCAGATCACCAAGCATGCACTACTAACATGCAAACAATCAACTATAGGGTCTCATGGAACTAGATTGTTAGTATCTATAGTGTATAAGGGGTTAATACATACATCATGCACTACAGATAACTTTACAATATTTCATCTACCTATCCCTTTGCTATGCTGCCTATTCCGTTCTCTTATAGTACGGGGGAAAATGCCATTTTGAATCTATCCGTACGACAATCTATCTCTCTAATCTTATTTATTTGGTCGAATCTAGCATAATACGCTGTTTTCTTAGTATGTGCCTAACATCTTCAGTAAAGCTATCCGATTGAAATTTCTCTAATAGATTTAATCTGTACCTTAACCTACGCTCTGATAATGATTCCCACCCTAATTCTTGTTTTAATTCTGAAACACTACTTAACCTATCGTAACACCTTTTGACGAACCTATCTGCTCTACGCTGCACACTGTCTAGTTCTCTGATCAACCCTAATTCATTAGGATCCCATAGACTGGCTGCATACTAAAGGTGGGGCCTAACTAGTGAAAAGTAACATCGCTCTTTTGTCTTCTCATCACATTTCCTAAGTACTCTTTAGGAAATCCTAACTTTCTCTTCGCTCGGCCGCATATTTTCCGGATGTCTTCCCCACGATAAATCCTTAGTCATTGTTACACCCAAATGTCTTATGGTTTCAACGTTTTCGATTTCTTACTAATTTTATAGATATGCTCTATCGAATCATTCCTCCTCCAAAAATTGATAGCTACACATTTTTCAAGGTTAAGTTCTAACTTCCATTCATCGCACCACTCTTGAATTGCATCTAAATCCTTGCTAAGCGATTTCCTGCCTTCTTCTTTAGATATACCCCTATACACTACCGCATCGTCTGCAAATAGTGTAAGCTTACTACAAACTACCGTACCCAAATCGTTTATGTATAAAAGAAATAGAATTAGATAGAAATAGATATATCCATTGTGCCATCCCGTATTTAACCTGCCCCACTGGCAGGGGTCAAGAGCACCGCGGTAGAGGTATGGTCACCCATCCAAACTTCTTCCGGTCCCAACGTTGCTAAACTTATTCATCATCTATGCTTTAAGGTCTGTTTATGCATTAATAGGCGCTTCATACCGTGAGGTAAGCTTCAAGGATGGAAATGGAAGGGTAAACAGGAGGAAGGGTGGAGAGAGACCCGGCGTCGCCATTATCCTGCGCTTGACATAAAGGCGCTAAGGAGAATACGGCTTAACGATCCATCCAACGGACGGGGTACTGTACTCGAATGTTCTTCAGAAGACACACGGATGGCCAATGAAAACTCTCTTCCACTGCCGGGATTTGAACTCAGGCCCTCTCGATGAGAGGCCAGTACTATTACGGGAACCAGTGTTTCAACGTGGCTAGGCCCTTGCTACTCCACAATCAAATCGTTATATGTTACGAGGAGTGTATTTATATAAATGTGATACCACCTATAACTGACGTGGGTGTACATGGCAGAGGCGAAATTTTGTCCATATCTCACCCCAAAAGAGACATTATTATGATTCATATGAATTGTTTTCTTGACCTCTTATTAAGATTTATGTTTTAATTGTCAGGAGTTTAGGCCAGTTAAAATACAAAAACTTACGCTGAAGTTTCGGGCATAATACGTATACATCCTCAGGGCTTTCAAGTTTGTAGATCTTTTATTTCAATAAGTCGATAGAAAGCAAGAGTTTAATAAGGTGAAAGTTTTGCTTTTTAATTGACCCTAATTCCTGACCTTTAAAAATAACATTATTGTTTTTGTCTACCTCTGTTGAACTTCTAACCTTGTAGTATGAGACAAATTTACTAAACATTGTAAATGAAGCAACTTTGTACTTTCCACTTTCAGCTTTATATGTTAGGGGAACATATAAAGCTGAAAATGGAAAGTACAAAGTTGTTTCATTTACAATGCTTAACGTTCGCAACTTCCATAAAGTATCGCCTTCATCCATTAATTCAACAGATTTATTAGTTATGTAATTGTCAGATCCCTGGAACAATTTTGATGTTATAACATCTTAATAATCGATGTTAACTTATTATTTTAAGTGATCAGAATCGAAGAAAATTAGTATGAATCATGATTCATTTTCCTAGATTTTACCGGGTGTGTATCCTGCTCGTGACTTTGACATTTCCCTCATTAATATCTCAGAAATGCCTCGGAGTTCCTTATATCTTCAGAGAAGTTTGGAATGGGGTGGGAGAGGAGTCTTTCGATTCAGTTTTGTTCCCCACCCCGACAAGTTTCGAGTCCGTGATTCTGGTGCGCGTCACTGCCACGCTAGTAGCCGCTTTTGAGGCACCCCTTGGAGACGTCAAGGCTTCGCGACCGTGACCTATCGGTGCTCGCCGCACGTGCCTGGATCGGGAAATGGAAAATTCCTTTATTTTCTATTCCCCCTTGGCCGGGTCTTCGAGTTGACCTAAATGCTAAGGCCGGGAAAATCGTTCGCTTTAAACCCGCCGTGCGCCCCCGGGACTGCATTCGGTGGATGGGGGCAATCAGTTTAACAGGGAACAAGGGTCACCCCCTTGCATACGATCCCGAAATAGAAGGCAGGAACTGGGAGAAAGAAGAAAGGCCCTTAAGGAGAAACTGTTACCTAACATCTCACTTGCCATCGGTCGAAGTGAACAAGCACTTGAGGTGAATTGATACTTGCTCGGCTACTGTTATGAAACATATTTTATATTTTGATCTCGGAAAATACAAGTGCTATTGACTTCAGCATATTCATGCTTGATGAGGAGGATGGAGCTCGAAATTCATCAAACAATGCTCAAGCTATTCCACAGAATTTATAATTTGAAATGAAATAGAGTCACACGGTATAATATTCATGGTTTGTTGAGGGACAACCGAATATGATTTCAAAAACATTTTAACGTTTGCCAAATTCAAGACGAAAACTTGAAATATCAAGGCATGTTGAAGACTAAACCTGATGTCTACATCTACATCTACATAATACCCTGCAAGCCACCATAAAGGTGTGTGGCAGGGGGTGGATTCTCACCAAACATGCACTACGTTTCATGCATAAAATTGGATTAGTATTTATAACTGTTCTAAACTACACCATTTAAAAAAAGATAGAAATAGCAACGCAGACATGCGAAAATATGCTGTTAGCTTCGACTCCTTATACCAACATGCAGCTACCAATGTTATCCATTGCTACTCGCGTACTAAATACATTTACCGTTATTCATATCCCTAATAGTACGAGGAAAAAAGGACATTTTGAATCTTCGGTTTTATAGCTTCGGTCTTTTGAAGTTCGGCAATCAATTTCTCTAATTTTGTGATTATGGTCAGTCTACCATAGTAAGTAGGGTTCGCAAAATATTTTTAACATCATGACATACATTGGCACCATATTCCAAATGGGGACTGAAAAGAGCGCATAATAAGGTGCGCACAGGTGGAGCACAATTTGAACAGAGAGACACCCACCTTGTCCGGGACTCAAACGTGAAACCCCCTGATTACCAAAGTGGTTAAATGATTATTCAGGGGAGGCTACCGGTAGCGGAGGTCATTGGCGAAAATTTTCGATAGGCTGGTAATTGGGTTATGGTAGAACTAATTCATGTAATCTACATCTACATAATACCCTGAAAGCCACCATATAGGTGTGCGGCAGGGGGTGAATTCTCTCCAAGCATGCACTACATATCATGCATAAAAAGGATTGGTATTTATATACTCTTCTAAACTTCACTATTAAAAAAAAAGATAAAAATGGCAAAGCAAGCATGCAAAGACATGCTGTTAGTTGGATTAGCTTTAAGTGTCCATACCAACATGCAGGAACTTATGTTATCCATTGCAACACTCGTATTGGATATATTTACCATTATTCATATCCCTAATTGTTCGAAGAACAACGGAAATTTTGAATCTGTCTGTTTGGCAATCAATTTCTCTACCTTGTGATTATGGCCCAGTCTGCCATAGTAAGTTTGGGTTCGCAAAATATTTTTATCATCATCACTGAAAATATGGTGTTGGAATTTGTTTAAGAGATTAAGTCTAAGTTTCATCCTGCGATCTGATAATGATTCCCAATTGAATTCATTTAATACACTGGTTATACTAATAGGGATATCCTATCCTTCCTTTACAAATCTTGCCGATCTTCACTGCACACGTTCAAGTTCATTACTTAGACCGATTTCGTAGGGATCCCATACACTGGCAGCATATTCCAAATGAGGTCTAACAAGGGAAAAGTAGCTGATTTCTCGTACAGGATCGTCACATTTACCCAGCACTCATTTGATGAATCTCAGTTTACGATTAGCTTGACCCATTATTTCACGTATGTGTTTACCCCAGGAAAGATTATGTGTCAGTCTTATTCCAAGCTATTTGATGTAATGGATAAAGATTAATGTAATGGAAGAAAGGGGGAAAAAATTCGGCGTCAGCACTGGCCTAGTCTTAACGACAAGCGCCAAGGGGACCTCCGCTTAACACCCCATCGGACGGACAGGGTATTGAACCTGAAATGCCCTCCACTAGACACTCAAGTTGGGAGAGGGCCACTTAAAATAGCCATTGCCGGGAATGGAACTCGGGCCATCGGGATGGGAGGCCAGTACTCACACCAACACCTATCCTGCGATTTAAAGCTTTGGTAGCCTAATTGGTTAAAGCGCATGGCCGGAAATCAGAGGGTTGCAAAATCGAGCTCAGGGGGCCTGTGTTTGAAACCATTGGGATTATCTCGAATAGGTAACCAAGTAGTCACGTGGTGTAAACACGAATGGTTCGCGAATTTGATGTGTTTAAATTTACAAATGATTACAATCTCATTCATTGTTTACACTTGTGTTTTATCTCATATGGGGCTCTATTGTTGAGGCAGATGAGAAAAACCCAAGTGCAAACAATGAAGATATTATAACGATCGATGTAGACACAACAAATTTGCAAAACATTGGTGTTTATACCACACCTTGGTTACCTATTCGAGTTCATCTCGATGGTTTTAAACACAACCCCCCCTGGTCAAGGTGGATTTTTTTACTGTGTGAAAATCATGCTATGGTGCATTGCAGCGGGTGATTTCCAAAAGGTAACACCTTTCTACATCGCAATCCTTGAATGCACGCGGGTGTCCTGAAAGGTGTGATAGAGAGAGTAATGACGATTTTAAATTGGGCAAAGAGCGGAGATTGTCAGGTGAGCATGGTTTCCCCATAAAATTATCCCTCGACTTAGAAGTCATGTTTTTTTGCTAAAGGTACAAGGTAAACAAGGTAAAATATTGTTCTGCTGTACTTTCATCCGCATTTCACCAGCTTTGCGTTTATGGTAGCCTAAATTTGTCGTTTTGATCTGTTAATATTTGACTAAACGTATACATAAAGTGCTATAATCTGAGTTTCGTTTTACATGAAACCTTTTTATCAAAGCCCTGTTTTGGACAAGGGTCACTCCCTGAAAACTAATTCAAACCCACAGAGCATTTTCATTTTTTTCCCATCTCTTTGCATGGTTTTTCATCAAGTATGCCTTCATTACTTCTGATCCATGTCAGTGCACAAGATACACTTAACAGGTTTAAATTATAGTGGTGTATGTTGTGGAAATGGACTAATAATATTCAACTAATTAGGAGCCACAGGTATTATATATACTGCATGTTAAAACTTGTGTCAGATATTGTGTCTGACACACGTGGCTGTTTTCAGGACATGCTGTAATTCTTAAGCTGGAGGACAAAGTGAGTTAGATATGCTTGTGTTTCAAGTTGCTACGCAACAACTATGTTATAGTTGTAGCAACGTTCGACTGAAAACATAAAGCCTTTACGCAATCTTCCGTTCATTTTATCTATCGCGTTAAATTATTAAATTGAATACCCTTTCCAACTCTTTGAAACTCTTTCGAAGTAGAAAGTTAAGGCATCGAAGAACGTAAGCTACGTAATTTGTTAGCAATTCAGGAATTCCGAGAAAATACCCTAAAATGCCTATGAGTCAAAAAGAAATACTAAAATGAAGATTAAATGAACAGCAAACAAACTAACAAGTAGAATTCAAAGAAAAGCTTAATAGTATGAGAATGAATGAAGGAATTCCAGTGTGGAAAATAAGGTTCTTGATGAAAATTTAAGTATACTAGAAGTTTCTGAAATAAATGACGAAAACCACGAAACTTATCAAGAGTGCTAACGTAGTTACACTATTCATATTTTTACTGAAATATATATTTTAGCTTTACTTTCGCTGAATCTCGCAATGTTTGCATATAGGTACGTAGTAGGTACACATGGTTAGAAGTTTTAAAAGCAAGCTCTTTCCAAAATTCATGTTCACGCCCAAGAAACTGCAAAAGCATAATCAAATGCACTATGGATATTAAAAAGCCCGAAGAACTACATTTCAGTGCCTTTACTTTTTTTTAGTTTAGAAACATTTTACCCAGATTGGTGCAAGGACGTGTTAGGACAAGTGTACTATAGATACCTGTGATTATTTCATCTAATGAATGTCTATTGTGAGATAAAAAGTGGCAAATAAGTTCACATCTACTAAAAAATTCCAGCCCTGTGGGCTTCGGGCACCCAGGTTTTGCCCGCGACTCATATGTCTGCACCTCCAACCCCATTTGACAGAGTGTGGGTACGCCCCTTCTGGGCTTGATTTGCTGATTCGTGGAATATACACCCTTACACACCCTGGGATCACGAGAAACCCTGCCCCGTGCATGCGTGGGCGAACAAGGTAATAAAGGGATTTCGTGTTTACCCTTACGATTTCCGTCCGGGCGTTTTTGGTCGGAGGCCACTCAAACAAACCTATCTCACTATCTCGCAGTCTCTCCCCATTCCCGCTGCCAGATCGAAGGGACCGCAGTTCCCTAAGCATTCCAATATGACCACGAGTCGTGTCAAGTGGGGAAATAATGGGATATCGGAAAAAATGAATGACGTATGCATGTACTCAGGGGAAAGACGATGATGTTCAACATGAACTTTCGTAGCTAAAAGGCTTTAATAAAGGTTATCCGTATGCTATATAACTCTGAATTTTACTTGTGTTACACTGCGGCCACCACTCAAAATATCGTAATGCAACCGGTAAACCAGCTATTTAAAGTTAGTGCTATAGTAGATATTCTCTACAAATGTCTCAAAAATTCCTCAATGCTGTCATTAATTCACCAATTATTATGAATTCAAAGTTCACGAACTAGCCGTGAAAACTTTAGCGGCGTTACCCGCTGAAATTGCACAATAGCAGATATTCCTAAGGGACAATATTATTCGCCTCCAAGGTTAATTCTTAGCATAAAGCATACTAGTATATATAATTTATTAAATATTATAATATAGCAATATTATAATAGCAATATTGCCCTGGATGGGTGGTAGAGAGGACGAAATCGTCCTAACCCATCCAGGTAAAATAAACAAAAGGTCAAAGGTCAAATATATATAATGTATTATATATAATAATATATGGTATTATTCAGTAATGATTAGTTTTGCCATCATTGTTATTTGTCCAGGGAGTGAATATCTTTCTCTCAATGTCACCAAAGCCTGAAAAAACGATAGGAGCGGATTCCTGTTCATAAAGTTCTTTGCAACAATGGGGAGTATGCATAAAATTTGTTTCTCGAAGATTAATGAAGTATTTGATGCGAAATTTTCTCGCCAATTTAAATATATAAGTCAAAGTTTTCTGCACCCACCACAATGATATTAAAATGTTCCCGAAAATCGACGAAAGTCACGTGACCTAAAACGCCTCCTGACGTCACTGCACGGTATAGGTTCCATATTGCTACGGAAATAGATATTTCTATTTAAAAGAAAACGAAGTGAATATATTGTTTTGAGGTTTTTAGCTGTTTCTCGAAAGAAACGATGACTGAAAAAATACTTAAAAAAGCACATTCCGACTATTTCCTTTGGTTGACTCTCTTATGGCGGCGTTCTTCGTATAAAAAACCAGCGATTGCATAGACGTAGGTAATAGAAATTCTTGGGCGCTAAACAGTTATTATATAATTAATGGACGATTTGCTCGTTACCATCCATACTACGTAAATAAAAAATCGAAATACAATCGCTTAATGCATGAAAAAAATGAGATAAATACATGCGTTTTCGCAAAGTATTCATGTAACAACTTACCTCCACGCATGGACAGATAAACAACGCCCTTAGTGATACCATGCCGTGACGTCATGCGATGACGACGTGTTTTTAAGCTGCCGAAAAAGTACAATTTTCAAAGAGTAATATCTTTGTAACGCAACTTAATTCTGCAGCAAAATTTTTGCCCAGCACATTGTAGCTAATAAACTTCACATTTAAAGAGTTATAAAAAATAGTGCATGTTCCCCATTGCCTGAACCCAAACATTGGCGCATGCAGGATTTCATTCTGGAGGGGGAGTCTAATCAATATTTATGTTTGTTGGATTATGCTGATGTATAATATGAAGCATATACGATAACAGCGACGGAGAAGTAAAAGTTGGAAGCATTCGAAATGTACTGCGGGAGAAGAATGATGAACTACTCCGATGCAGTACAGTTTTGAATCGTGTAAGGAATATGCGTCTGTTTGCTGAAAAACACACGAGCACTCTTACTCAGACTTGATTAAAATACAACTTATTTTTAGCACGTCTTGAGTCTGTTGCTGGGATTTGAGTCTGGCTTTTTGGCATACCGTCCCGTTTTTTTTCATCACTCGCAGAGTCGTGAATGATCCGCCAGCTTCATAAAGTCGCAGTTTCAGATGGAAGTGCGTTTTATCCGTAGCAATGGGTCTAGAACTTTATTTTTCGTTTGCAATCATCACAAGCGGTAAAGGAAATAATAGAGAGGCACTTGCAGCATAAATGTAATCGGATTGAATAGGTATGTTGTAAATTTAGAATTTCTTTATTTGTTAAGTTATTATCGTATTTCATAGTCACACATAAATGTCCTTTTTTACCTTTAATTACAACATTTTATTTATGATAGTGGATTACAACAAAGATCAATGAAGTCGTTGAGGATAAGTGTTATTTGGGGTTTGGTAGGGTGCTTTCTAAAAGGGAGAGAAGAGAGTTGCATTAATCAGTGATGGCATTTCCAAAACCCCGGGATCTACTATTGGTTGGTTATTCAGGGGAGGCGATCGACAGCTGAGGTAATTTGTGCCATCAAAATAGTCGGCCCAGGAATTCCCTGAAATCCCACGGGATCAACAACAGACAAGTTAATGTCAGTAACAGTGACAAAGATTATTTCAGGGAGACAGTGTACCTCACCTAATGGCATTTAATTACAGTAACTGAGAAGGCCTGTAAGGGCTACCATCAGGCTTAATGAATTAGGGAATGCATTGTCCTAAAATCTATCCTATTTTTACCCACATGCAATGGCATAATACAATCTGCTATAGCAAATTCTGCTGATAAAGTATAAACCTCTGTTGATTTGCGAGCCTTATAGACTCATTGAACCTTGGAGTAATATCATAATAGATTGGCTGGATGGTTAAAAAAAATTACATGTGGTTAGAGGAAACTTAATTCTCAGATCCAACACACCCTTATATGGTGGAAGTCCTGAAACACAGGTGTGGTGGTCTAGCGTTTTACACGTATCACCAAAATGAATTCTGGAGACACCATCAATCATGGGAGTAGCTTTCTTGTATTTTAATAAACAAGGAGGTTAGTGTATGATATAGAAAAACAGTATCCTACCTGGTCTCGCTTTTTGTTACAAGAAGTTAAGAAAGTGCTATTTTTCAACGAAAAAAAGTTAGCGGAGTGGTAGTTTTCAGTAAATTTGTTGACAAATAAGCTAAACATTGGCCCATAGGCTATACCAAATTAAAGTTGCCTACAATAATTATTTTTTTGTAGTTTTAACAGCTTTACCATCTTAAATGTGATTTTCTCATGTGTTTAAAAATATAATTGAGGCGACCGATAGCTGAGGTAATTTGTGCCATTTAGGATAGGTGGGTAATAGGGTAATGGTAGTAGTTTTCAGGGAACGGAGGAAGGGTGGAGAGAAACCCCTCGTCTGCATTAGCCTACTCTTAACGAAAGGCGCCAAGGGGACCACGGCTTTACGTCCCATCCGACGGACGGAGTACTGAACTTGAAACCTGAAGTGGGGACCGGTTTTCCACTGAAAAATCCGCCACTGCCGGGAATCGAATCCGTGCCCTCGGGATAGGAGGCCAGTACTCTAGCCACCACACCAACCCGATCCCCCGGGATCTACTATTTAACATCTCATCCGACGGTTGGAGAATTGCACTCCTGAAGTACCTACTCTCCAAACAGTATGTACTCAAGTAAGGATCGGGGCTCCACCGCGTGTAATTTAATTGAATTACACATATTCCAAAAGAGCCAGTGGGTAGGAGTAAATTGAAGGTACAGGAACTGGCTGTGAGAAACTAGTTGCCTGCTGAAATTGCCCAATAGCAGAATGGGGGCGTTTACTCAGAACCAAAATTGCAATTTTGCACACGAAATCGTTATATGGAAACTAACTTTGAATTTTAGTGAAAAAAATAATCTTTTAAAAACAACCATTCGCTCATAAATCTAAAATTAAAATAAGCAAAAGCTGACGTCCACCGAAGAACCTGCTTTAATATCAGTGACGTCATTTTCCTCCCCTCATTGACTGCTTTCTGCTTTTTTCCTGTTTTTTGATCCATCATCATCATCAAGGGTCAACAATCCTAGGATTGGTTTGACGCAGCCCTCCACTCGATTCTTCTATTGGCCAACCTCTTCATACCAAAGTAGTTCCTCTCTTTCACGTCCTTTACGACCTGCTCCATGTAACTCATACGAGGCCTGCCTCTTCCATTTTTCCCGTTCACTTTTCCCTCGACGATTGTCTTCATCAGGCCATCGTGTCTTAAGATATGGCCGATTAAGTTGTCCCGTCTTCTTTTTACAGTTTTCAGCAGACTTCTCTTTTTTCCCATTCTTCTTAGGACTTGTTCATTTGTCACTCAGTTGATCCATTTAATCTTCATCATTATTCGATAGCACCATATTTCGAATGCTTCCGCCCTTTTCTTCTCCGCTGCTGTCATCGTCCATGCCTCACTGCCATAAAGGAACATCCTCCAGATTTATGTTTTAATGAATTGCTTCCTTACTTCTAAGCTTGTATTTCCAGCTGTTAGTAGATTCTTCTTTTGATAGAATGCCCTCTTTGCCTGGGCTATTCTACTCAATATTTCTTTCTTGCTTCGTCCATCGTTGGTTACTCTGCTTCCCAGGTAACAGAACTCTTTCACCTCTTCCAGTTTCTGTTTTCCTAGTTTAACGTTGGTTTTGGCCTCTTCTCTTTTGCTGCACACCAATATCTTAGTTTTCTTCTTATTGATCTTCAGCTGATGTCTGGTCATTGTCCTTTCCATGGTTGTTAGCATCTTATTCAGCTCCTTCTCTGTCTCTGCTATGAGAGCTATGTCATCAGCGAATCGTAGCATGCTGATTGTTTCTCCGTGGATGTTCACTCCAGAACACTTCTCCTTGACTTCATTGATGGCTCTCTCAATGTAAACATTAAAAATTACGGGAGACAGTGCACAGCCTTGTCTCACTCCTTTCCTTATTCTTGCTTCTTCACAGCTGGGTCCAGATTTAATCACTGCTACTTGGTTTTTACACAAACTGTGGATAATTCTTCAATCATTGTAGGAAACTCCAATTCCTTTCAGAATATCAAGCATTGAATTCCAATCCACGTTGTCGAAAGCCTTCTCTAAATCCACAAATGCAATGAAGGTCGGTTTGTTCTTCTCCATTCTCTTCTCTATAAGCAGCCTAAGAGCCAATATTGCTTCTCTTGTTTCCTTACTTTTCCTGAATCCGAATTGATCTTCATCCAGGAACTCCTCTGCTTTTCTTTCTAGTCTTCTGTAGATGATCCTTGTCAATATTTTCGATGCATGTGTCGTCAGGCTTATAGTCCTAAAATTTTCGCATTTCTCTACTCTCTTCTTTTTGGGAATTGGATTGATGATGTTTTTCTCGAAGTCCCTGGGTGTTTCTCCTGTTGTGTACATGTCGCAGATGACATTATAAAGTTGGGCCAATGTCCTCTCTCCTGCATTCCTTATCAGTTCTGCGAGTATATCATCAATTCCAGAAGCAGATTTATGAATAATCATCCGAAGGTCCCTTACTGCTGCGTCGAATTCCGATCTCAATATTGATGCTCCCATATCATCCTTCTCGACTTCGCTTTCCTCTTCAATCATTTTCGTGCTGAGGTCGTTCCCGTTGTATAACTCTTCGAGATATTCTTTCCATATCTTCACTTTTTCTTCATTTTCAATCAAAAGTTCTCCATTCTTGTCCCTTATAGCATTGCATCTTGTGCTCCGTTCCTTGAGGTGGTTCCTCACTATCCTATAGGCAGCTTCCACCTTTCCAATGGTAAGGTTGTTTAGTACATCTTCGCACAGATTGTTCATCCACATTTCTCTAGCTTTCCTGGCTTTGCGACTTACTTCGTTCCTTGTTCTTTTGTAGCAAAGCTGCCCTTCTTCAGTTTTCGCATTCTTGTACTTTCTTCTTTCTTCAATCAGCACTAAGACTTATTCCGTGATCCATGGTTTCTTGTCAATTATTTTTCGAGTTATAAGCGGTGAAACACTGATGTTTTTAGCCCTTTCGGAAAAGTGGGCGTGGTGCAACCACTGACGTATAACAACTTCGCCCAATCACAACTGAGCCCGCGAAGCTACCTTGTCTTATCGTAATGGGAGGGACACAGCTGAATCTGCCAACAGGAGCAGTTACGACAGTATCTGTGCGAGCAGACCTTCCGAGAACCCCCCTCCACTCCCTTCCCATAAGAGCAGTCAAGGACGGGGGGAAAGTGACGTCAATGTTACCACAGCAGCTTTTTTGGTGGGCGTTTTGTACATGAAATCTAACGATTTCATGTACAAAATTGCGATTTCAGTTACGAGTAAACGCCTCCATTGTCAGGTATTTTTGTAGGTACCTAAACGCTTTTCTTGATGGAGTAGAGAGATGTGGATGAAGGACATCTATCTGATAAATATTCAAAAGCCTCCCAGTGGGGAGGCTTTTGATTGCCCATCAATCGATTTTCTAGGAAAGATTTTGGGTCCGTCTAGATTTTTCCGCTGAAATTAACCGGAAATTCAGCTCGTGTCATTCTGCTACTCGTAAGGCGTCATCGGCCGGTAGCCTGGGCACTTACCCGGCAAATCCATCTCCCATGATTTTGCGCTTCTACACTTTTATTTATCATTTATTACCGTGATGTTCTATTTTACTCTTTTCCTCTTCCCATCTTGTTGGTCACATTGTTATTCTCTTTTTGGCCGGAGCCCGTGGCGTGCAGTTTTTTAGAGCTGGAGGCACCGCCTTTGTTTACCAGTTCCGTCACGTCACTTGGCGCGTCGGCGCGGAATGGAGCGAAAAAAAATACACGAAAACTTTTTTAAAATCAATTACTCATGACGGTTCACTGGTTTCCCTCACGCGCGGTTCTTTTCTTGATTATTTTTATTCGATAGTTTTTTATTTTGAAAAATAGGACACCTTCGTTTTTGGAACTCGCGAAAACTGGCAAATCATGACATGAAACCATTTTAGAGGAAATACTCGCTTTTTTTTCCTTTCAAAGCGAATTTGAATCTGACAGTCGAGTGCACCAGGAAGCGTGAACCTTCTCGCTTCTCCCACTTCTTCTGATTATTTTTTGTGCTAGCAATTTTTTTTCACCTCTGTGGTCGACGCATTGAATTGTAATAGCGTATGTGTTTTGCAAAGAGAAGTAAGATTCTCTCTGAAGGACGTTTCACACCGGGCTTTGCATTGTACACTCACCTGAATTGAGAAGCACTAAGTAAGATTGCATCATGTTTTAAGCTACGAACTGCGTAGAAAATCAACTGATTCACGAATGGCTGCGTGTAGTGTTTTCATTGCTGTATTCACATGCATTGCATTGCATGGAGTTCCAACGATTTTCGCACTCTCTATAATATACACGTGCCGAATATTCCTACCATTCTATTTCTCTTATGTTTATAAAGAAATACCAGGTCGATTGAGAGTGATGCGTAGCTATTATACTGTTTATTGAAGTACCGTTATATAACTATGCCATATTTAAAATATCACTGCAATCCTATATTCTCCAAATTCTAGCATGCCTTCAAATTTATTTCTCCTGATCTGATTATCCGTTAATTTGACTGCTACTTACAGTAAATGTGATATTTTTGATTAATATGTTTTTAAATTCTCAAAACATATTATATTTTACAGTCTAATCACAACTCATCTATTAGGTGCTGCCTACTAAATACATTCGGATAATATAAATAAATTGCATTGAAATTTACCAATATGAGATTGTTCTGCGTAGGGGAAATAATGTTTGTCATCTAAAGCCTGCTCTAATGGAACATTAATGCCCTTACTTAATACTAATCTCTTTTCACTGCTGGTTTTGCAGTGTAATAACTGGAAAAAGCGCTGTAGTTGTCGAAGTAACTATTAAATTCGGGATTTCGATTTTTTTGCTTGTTTTTTTTAATGTTGCAATTAAGAACGGGAATGTATGAGAACTGTGAGTGTTTCATAAACATTTAAGCGGCTGGCTTTCCTTAAATTTATACATTTGTAGAAAGGCTAACGAATAAAAACACCTTTGCCAACACAACTACCTTCTTTGCGAGTGCAATTCAGACGTCCTTTGTGAGATTATTTTACAATAAATCTGTAAAGGTTTGATCGATGTGATTGCTTATGGTGTGTAAAGCTGATTTCCTACTGGCTTTGTATAAACACATTATTTTGAGCTTTGCCGCACGAACTGATGCCGCTTATTAATTCGCAGTAATTTGCATCGTGACCTTGAACTTAAAACTTTTTCTTAGACTTCCGAATCCGAACATTGCATCGATACAGGAAAGGCGTTGAATATGAAATTCAAAGCGGGCGCTAGGCACCCTGTGTGATTTCACGGAACCATTAGGTATGAATGGGCTAGTAAATGAAAGCGCCAGTGAACTATTTGAACTATTCGCTGGGCAATATTGCTTTTGTTACGCCCTTGATTCGATTCAGAACCTTTTGAGGTAGATTTTAGTTACTGCAAATACTATGATCTGGGCATTAATAAACTCCAGCTTAATGAAATAATGACGGTGTAAGAAATGACAATTTTACTATAATTTAAAGCATTCAAAAGTAATAGGTTAATAAACTTTCTTCAATCATTATCATCACTGGTCAACAATCCTAGGATTGGTTTGATACAGCTCTCCACTCGATTCTTCTATCGACCTAGCTTTTCATTGTGACGTAATTCTTCTCTTTTACATCCTACACAACCTGTTCCATGTATATCATACGAGGGCTACCTTTTCTAATCTTCCCGTTCACATTTCCCTCGATGATAGTCTTCATCAGAACATCATGTCTCAAGATATGGCGGATTAAGTTGTCCCTTCTTCTTTTTAGAGTTTTCAGCAGACTTCTCTTTTCTCCTACTCTTCTTAGCACTTCCTCTTTACTTACTCGGCCGGTCCATTTAATCTTCAGCATTCTTCTATAGCACCACATTTCGAATGCTTCCACATTTTTATTTTCCGCTGCTCTCATCGTCCATGCCTCACTGCCGTAAAGAAACACGCTTCAGATGTACGCTCTGATGAATTGTTTCCTTACTTCTACGCCTGTATTTCCAGCTGTAAGTAGATTCTTCTTTTGATAGAATGCCCTCTCTTCCTGGGATATTCTACTAACTATTTCTTTTTTGCTTCGTCCATCGTTGTTACTCGGATTCCAAAATAACAGAACTCTTTCACTTCTTTCTTCAATAGAGCTCTTTCATCTCTTTCTTCAATTATGGATGCATTTTCGTAACATTAACTTGGAAAAGATAGAAAGCAGGTTTTAAGTGTTCTAAGTAGCTGCTCATAACTATTAACTAAGCTTCATGTATAATTGGATCTAATGATTAATCAATGAGCATAATAAAGGGCTAAATAGGAAGATATGCCGAAAGCTTTAAGATGAAGACGATACAACCCAATCAACCAAATGCAGAGACATAATTGCCTTACGGAGACACCCGGTGAGGAAATTGTTTACGGAAAGTCAAAAGAAGGAATCGTATAATATACATGGAGGGGCAAGGGCCTACCCTTGTTAGCACACCAGTAAACGTTAGATCACCGATGTTAAGCAACATTGGGCCTGGACAGAGGTTGGATGGGTGACCCTCCGCCATGCATCTACCGTGGTGCTCTTGTCCCCTGTCTGCAAGTGGTGGGCAGGTTATAATGTGGGTTGGCACAATGGATCTATCTGCATCTACATCTACACGATACTCTGCAAGCCACCGAGAGGGTGGGTGGCAGGGGGTGAAGATCACCAAGCATGCACTACCGATATGCAAACCAGCAACTATAGAGCCTCATGCAACTACATTGTTAGTATCTATAGTATTGAAGGGTTTAATACATTCATCATGCACTACAGACTACACCAAATCATTTCTCCTAGCTATCCCTTTGCTATGCTGCCTATTCTGTTCTCTTATTGTGAGGGGGACAAATGCCATTTTTATCTATAGAAGTGATGTCTACTAATAAGAACTCTTATTCACTTCCACAGAATTTTATTTAACAAACGACCGGTTCCGGCAGTTACGCCATCTACAGGTGACAAGGGACATATCAGTCTCAGTATGTATAGTCATGGTGGAGGGAAGGGGGAAGGGTGGGGACAGGGGGTAGGTAGGGTGACGAGCAGCAACGGAGATTGGTTATGGAAAGTGACGTCGTTGACGAGGCAGTTGGAGTTCCTCGCCAGGCCGATCGCCCGCTGCTCACAGGCGTCCAATTTTCGTCCTTTTGCTGAGTATTGAATGACCTCCGGGTGGAAGTCACTTTGGTGGCCCAATTCTAAAAGGTGCCGGGCGAATGCCGAAAAAAAATAAAATTCTGTGGAAGTGACTAAGAGTTCTTATTAGTAGACATCATGACAACCTTCCACCACGTCAATGCTTTGGACTTTGATGTTATCTATAGAAGTCTTAGTACCGTGGGGGCTCCTGAAAGCCCCCGCTCGCCCCTCCGGTTAATTTTATATAATTTATTGCGGTTTATATTTATATAAACCACAGCCACTCTAAAGAAATCTAAACTGATTTTATTTCTAGAAATAAAGATCCTCAAGGTAAATTCAAATTGATTTTATCACTAAAATTAAGTTAGGTTACAGCATACTAGAGCGCAATCTGTTAGATTTTTGGATAAAAATCAAAGCATCACTTGAATCTGGAGTCGGATAAGCGTTAAGTAACCAACCAAATTCAATATTGAGGTGTATGTCTTTATGTGGCTTTAATATAGAAAATTGATATTACTGTGCTTTAAAGTACCTTTCATCTCTTTTCATTTTAGGTGAGTCCCTTATGCAAAGGAAAGAAAAGTGTGAACCATTGTTAGTACATCTTCGTGCTTGTAAGTATTACCTTAGAATTCGTGTTTGTTGCCTTCTAATGTAACCTCTTACAGTAGGTTGCACAGAATACATTAACGGAAAGAGAGGGGTTTTGACTCATGTTATATCTTTTAGGGAATTTTTACGATATATTATGCGAGGAAAGAGGCTGGAACAGACGAAAGGAATTCTAGAAATATATCATTATGGCACTATGCTTCAAGATTGTCAAATCTTTAGTAACGGATATAAGTTCACTAAGAGTTTTTGTGGTAATTCCTTCATAATGTGGCAATAGTTAGAAGAACTTTTAAGTCAAGTAATAGGTATAAGATAAGGTAAAATCGCGTTAATATATTTTTTATTTAAATAGTTCTGGTTTAAAGTAATATTTAATGCCACATTTTGAATGACTTTGAAATAGTTTTTCTCTATCTTTTAACACGCCAAAGTTCCCGACAGAAAAAAATTATGCAGATACATTTACAACTTCATTCTCCTGCAAATTACTTTTTCCTTTCGAAAGGATCCGAAATACGTTCCATTCTTGTCAATCCTTTGCAATTCAATTTCAGTAATTTCGGTTTTTTATTAGCAAATCTTGAACGATGGGGTGGATCTGGCGGCTTCATTTGTTGCTGTAAATGCCGTAAAAATTTACTTCTTGCGTGAATTTTGAACAAAAAGTTTTTAATTTTCGGTAGTGAACGTGCTTATTACGAGAAACATCCTCGTAGTTTTTGTTTTCACTCGGAGCTTAGTTTCCAGAATTGTAACTTAGAAATACGCAGTTTTACTGACGCAAATATGTCAAGAGCAAACCTCTTTTTAAGCGTCAGATATAAAAAAAAAGAACGGACAAAATTGAAGATGATAGTGAGAGGCGGAGATGGCATTGTCTTTTCATGCACGATTCAGAACTCAGCAGAAGCTCAGAACGCTGTCGCCGGATAACAATGGCGCATTGTTCACGTATGCCACTGCTCGAGATCAGGTGTCGCTCGAAGTGTTGAAGTGTGATGCGACAGAAAATCAAAGTTGGAGCTGTCGGAAGATTTTGATTCTTGTATACAGATATAACCCCCCCCCCCCCCCCCCATTACAATGCGAGCTATGTCGTCCATCGGAAGGGGGTCGTAAGTCTCCGTTTGGTCATCATTCTATAACGGCTAACGTCTGTCGTTTTTTGTGTATAGTATATCAGTATTTTGTCGTCTGTAGTATTTCAGTATAGTGTCGATTCATCGTCTATAGTATTTTATTTTTATGTCGTCTATAGTATTTCATTTTTTTGTCGTCTGTAGTATTTCAGTGTAGTGTCGATTTGTCGTCTATAGTATTTCAGTTGTTTTGTCGTCTTTATTTGTCGACTATAGTATTTTAGTATAGCGTCGATTTGTCGTCTATAGTATTTCAGCATAGTGCCAATTTGTCGTCTATAGTATTTAGTTGTTTTGTCGTCTTTATTTGTCGTCTATAGTATTTCAGTATAGCGTCGATTTGTCGTCTATAGTATTTCAGCATAGTGTCAATTTGTCGTCTATAGTATTTCAGCATAGTGTCAATTTGTCGTCTATAGTATTTCAGTTGTTTTGTCGCCTTTATTTGTCGTATATAGTATTTCAGTATAGCGTCGATTTGTCGTCTATAGTATTTCAGCATAGTGTCAATTTGTCGTCTATAGTATTTCAGCATAGTGTCAATTTGTCGTCTATAGTATTTCAGTTGTTTTGTCGTCTTTATTTGTCGTCTATAGTATTTCAGTATAGCGTCGATTTGTCGTCTATAGTATTTCAGCATAGTGTCAATTTGTCGTCTATAGTATTTCAGCATAGTGTCAATTTGTCGTCTATAGTATTTCAGTTGTTTTGTCGCCTTTATTTGTCGTATATAGTATTTCAGTATAGCGTCGATTTGTCGTCTATACTATTTCAGCATAGTGTCAATTTGTCGTCTATAGTATTTCAGCATAGTGTCAATTTGTCGTCTATAGTATTTCAGTTGTTTTGTCGTCTTTATTTGTCGTCTATAGTATTTCAGTATAGCGTCGATTTGTCGTCTATAGTATTTCAGCATAGTGTCAATTTGTCGTCTATAGTATTTCAGCATAGTGTCAATTTGTCGTCTATAGTATTTCAGTTGTTTTGTCGCCTTTATTTGTCGTATATAGTATTTCAGTATAGCGTCGATTTGTCGTCTATACTATTTCAGCATAGTGTCAATTTGTCGTCTATAGTATTTCAGCATAGTGTCAATTTGTCGTCTATAGTATTTCAGTTGTTTTGTCGTCTTTATTTGTCGTCTATAGTATTTCAGTATAGCGTCGATTTGTCGTCTATAGTATTTCAGCATAGTGTCAATTTGTCGTCTATAGTATTTCAGCATAGTGTCAATTTGTCGTCTATAGTATTTCAGTTGTTTTGTCGCCTTTATTTGTCGTATATAGTATGTCAGTATAGCGTCGATTTGTCGTCTATACTATTTCAGCATAGTGTCAATTTGTCGTCTATAGTATTTCAGCATAGTGTCAATTTGTCGTCTATAGTATTTCAGTTGTTTTGTCGCCTTTATTTGTCGTATATAGTATTTCAGTATAGCGTTGATTTGTCGTCTATAGTATTTCAGCATAGTGTCAATTTGTCGTCTATAGTATTTCAGCATAGTGTCAATTTGTCGTCTATAGTATTTCAGTTGTTTTGTCGCCTTTATTTGTCGTATATAGTATTTCAGTATAGCGTCGATTTGTCGTCTATACTATTTCAGCATAGTGTAAATTTGTCGTATATAGTGTTTCAGTATAGCGTCGATTTGTCGTCTATACTATTTCAGCATAGTGTCAATTTGTCGTCTATAGTATTTCAGCATAGTGTCAATTTGTCGTCTATAGTATTTCAGTTGTTTTGTCGCCTTTATTTGTCGTCTATAGTATTTCAGTATAGCGTCGATTTGTCGTCTATAGTATTTCAGCATAGTGTCAATTTGTCGTCTATAGTATTTCAGCATAGTGTCAATTTGTCGTCTATAGTATTTCAGTTGTTTTGTCGCCTTTATTTGTCGTATATAGTATTTCAGTATAGCGTCGATTTGTCGTCTATACTATTTCAGCATAGTGTCAATTTGTCGTATATAGTATTTCAGTATAGCGTCGATTTGTCGTCTATACTATTTCAGCATAGTGTCAATTTGTCGTCTATAGTATTTCAGCATAGTGTCAATTTGTCGTCTATAGTATTTCAGTTGTTTTGTCGCCTTTATTTGTCGTATATAGTATTTCAGTATAGCGTCGATTTGTCGTCTATAGTATTTCAGCATAGTGTCAATTTGTCGTCTATAGTATTTCAGCATAGTGTCAATTTGTCGTCTATAGTATTTCAGTTGTTTTGTCGCCTTTATTTGTCGTATATAGTATTTCAGTATAGCGTCGATTTGTCGTCTATACTATTTCAGCATAGTGTCAATTTGTCGTATATAGTATTTCAGTATAGCGTCGATTTGTCGTCTATACTATTTCAGCATAGTGTCAATTTGTCGTCTATAGTATTTCAGCATAGTGTCAATTTGTCGTCTATAGTATTTCAGTTGTTTTGTCGCCTTTATTTGTCGTCTATAGTATTTCAGTATAGCGTCGATTTGTCGTCTATAGTATTTCAGCATAGTGTCAATTTGTCGTCTATAGTATTTCAGCATAGTGTCAATTTGTCGTCTATAGTATTTCAGTTGTTTTGTCGCCTTTATTTGTCGTATATAGTATTTCAGTATAGCGTCGATTTGTCGTCTATACTATTTCAGCATAGTGTCAATTTGTCGTATATAGTATTTCAGTATAGCGTCGATTTGTCGTCTATACTATTTCAGCATAGTGTCAATTTGTCGTCTATAGTATTTCAGCATAGTGTCAATTTGTCGTCTATAGTATTTCAGTTGTTTTGTCGCCTTTATTTGTCGTCTATAGTATTTCAGTATTGCGTCGATTTGTCGTCTATAGTATTTCAGCATAGTGTCAATTTGTCGTCTATAGTATTTCAGCATAGTGTCAATTTGTCGTCTATAGTATTTCAGTTGTTTTTTCGCCTTTATTTGTCGTATATAGTTTTTCAGTATAGCGAAGATTTGTCGTCTATACTATTTCAGCATAGTGTCAATTTGTCGTATATAGTATTTCAGTATAGCGTCGATTTGTCGTCTGTACTATTTCAGCATAGTGTCAATTTGTCGTCTATAGTATTTCAGCATAGTGTCAATTTGTCGTCTATAGTATTTAAGTTGTTTTGTCGCCTTTATTTGTCGTCTATAGTATTTCAGTATAGCGTCAATTTGTCGTCTATAGTATTTCAGCATAGTGTCAATTTGTCGTCTATAGTATTTCAGCATAGTGTCAATTTGTCGTCTATAGTATTTCAGTTGTTTTGTCGCCTTTATTTGTCGTATATAGTATTTCAGTATAGCGTCGATTTGTCGTCTATACTATTTCAGCATAGTGTCAATTTGTCGTATATAGTATTTCAGTATAGCGTCGATTTGTCGTCTATACTATTTCAGCATAGTGTCAATTTGTCGTCTATAGTATTTCAGCATAGTGTCAATTTGTCGTCTATAGTATTTCAGTTGTTCTGTCGCCTTTATTTGTCGTCTATAGTATTTCAGTATAGCGTCAAATTGTCGTCTATAGTATTTCAGCATAGTGTCAATTTGTCGTCTATAGTATTTCAGCATAGTGTCAATTTGTCGTCTATAGTATTTCAGTTGTTTTGTCGCCTTTATTTGTCGTATATAGTATTTCAGTATAGCGTCGATTTGTCGTCTATACTATTTCAGCATAGTGTCAATTTGTCGTATATAGTATTTCAGTATAGCGTCGATTTGTCGTCTATAGTATTTCAGCATAGTGTCAATTTGTCGTCTAAAGTATTTCAGCATAGTGTCAATTTGTCGTCTATAGTATTTCAGTTGTTTTGTCGCCTTTATTTGTCGTCTATAGTATTTCAGTATAGCGACGATTTGTCGTCTATAGTATTTCAGCATAGTGTCAAAATGTCGTCTATAGTATTTCAGCATAGTGTCAATTTGTCGTCTATAGTATTTCAGTTGTTTTGTCGCCTTTATTTGTCGTATATAGTATTTCAGTATAGCGTCGATTTGTCGTCTATACTATTTCAGCATAGTGTCAATTTGTCGTATATAGTATTTCAGTATAGCGTCGATTTGTCGTCTATACTATTTCAGCATAGTGTCAATTTGTCGTCTATAGTATTTCAGCATAGTGTCAATTTGTCGTCTATAGTATTTCAGTTGTTTTGTCGCCTTTATTTGTCGTATATAGTATTTCAGTATAGCGTCGATTTGTCGTCTATAGTATTTCAGCATAGTGTCAATTTGTCGTCTATAGTATTTCAGCATAGTGTCAATTTGTCGTCTATAGTATTTCAGTTGTTTTGTCGCCTTTATTTGTCGTATATAGTATTTCAGTATAGCGTCGATTTGTCGTCTATACTATTTCAGCATAGTGTCAATTTGTCGTATATAGTATTTCAGTATAGCGTCGATTTGTCGTCTATACTATTTCAGCATAGTGTCAATTTGTCGTCTATAGTATTTCAGCATAGTGTCAATTTGTCGTCTATAGTATTTCAGTTGTTTTGTCGCCTTTATTTGTCGTCTATAGTATTTCAGTATAGCGTCGATTTGTCGTCTATAGTATTTCAGCATAGTGTCAATTAGTCGTCTATAGTATTTCAGCATAGTGTCAATTTGTCGTCTATAGTATTTCAGTTGTTTTGTCGCCTTTATTTGTCGTCTATAGTATTTCAGTATATCGTCGATTTGTCGTCTATAGTATTTCAGCATAGTGTCAATTTGTCGTCTATAGTATTTCAGCATAGTGTCAATTTGTCGTCTATAGTATTTCAGTTGTTTTGTCGCCTTTATTTGTCGTATATAGTATTTCAGTATAGCGTCGATTTGTCGTCTATACTATTTCAGCATAGTGTCAATTTGTCGTATATAGTATTTCAGTATAGCGTCGATTTGTCGTCTATACTATTTCAGCATAGTGTCAATTTGTCGTCTATTGTATTTCAGCATAGTGTCAATTTGTCGTCTATAGTATTTCAGTTGTTTTGTCGCCTTTATTTGTCGTCTATAGTATTTCAGTATAGCGTCGATTTGTCGTCTATACTATTTCAGCATAGTGTCAATTTGTCGTCTATAGTATTTCAGCATAGTGTCAATTTGTCGTCTATAGTATTTCAGTTGTTTTGTCGCCTTTATTTGTCGTCTATAGTATTTCAGTATAGCGTCGATTTGTCGTCTATAGTATTTCAGCATAGTGTCAATTTGTCGTCTATAGTATTTCAGCATAGTGTCAATTTGTCGTCTATAGTATTTCAGTTGTTTTGTCGCCTTTATTTGTCGTATATAGTATTTCAGTATAGCGTCGATTTGTCGTCTATACTATTTCAGCATAGTGTCAATTTTTCGTATATAGTATTTTAGTATAGCGTCGATTTGTCGTCTATAGTATTTCAGCATAGTGTCAATTTGTCGTCTATAGTATTTCAGCATAGTGTCAATTTGTCGTCTATAGTATTTCAGCATAGTGTCAATTTGTCGTCTATAGTATTTCAGTTGTTTTGTCGCCTTTATTTGTCGTCTATAGTATTTCAGTATAGCGTCGATTTGTCGTCTATAGTATTTCAGCATAGTGTCAATTTGTCGTCTATAGTATTTCAGTTGTTTTGTCGCCTTTATTTGTCGTATATAGTATTTCAGTATAGCGTCGATTTGTCGTCTATACTATTTCAGCATAGTGTCAATTTGTCGTATATAGTATTTCAGTATAGCGTCGATTTGTCGTCTATAGTATTTCAGCATAGTGTCAATTTGTCGTCTAAAGTATTTCAGCATAGTGTCAATTTGTCGTCTATAGTATTTCAGTTGTTTTGTCGCCTTTATTTGTCGTATATAGTATTTCAATATAGCGTCGATTTGTCGTCTATACTATTTCAGCATAGTGTCAATTTGTCGTATATAGTATTTCAGTATAGCGTCGATTTGTCGTCTATAGTATTTCAGCATAGTGTCAATTTGTCGTCTATAGTATTTCAGCATAGTGTCAATTTGTCGTCTATAGTATTTCAGTTGTTTTGTCGCCTTTATTTGTCGTATATTGTATTTCAGTATAGCGTCGATTTGTCGTCTATACTATATCAGCATAGTGTCAATTTGTCGTATATAGTATTTCAGTATAGCGTCGATTTGTCGTCTATAGTATTTCAGCATAGTGTCAATTTGTCGTCTATAGTATTTCAGCATAGTGTCAATTTGTCGTCTATAGTATTTCAGTTGTTTTGTCGCCTTTATTTGTCGTATATAGTATTTCAGTATAGCGTCGATTTGTCGTCTATACTATTTCAGCATAGTGTCAATTTGTCGTATATAGTATTTCAGTATAGCGACGATTTGTCGTCTATACTATTTCAGCATAGTGTCAATTTGTCGTATATAGTATTTCAGTATAGCGTCGATTTGTCGTCTATAGTATTTCAGCATAGTGTCAATTTGTCGTCTATAGTATTTCAGCATAGTGTCAATTTGTCGTCTATAGTATTTCAGTTGTTTTGTCGCCTTTATTTGTCGTATATAGTATTTCAGTATAGCGTCGATTTGTCGTCTATACTATTTCAGCATAGTGTCAATTTGTCGTATATAGTATTTCAGTATAGCGTCGATTTGTCGTCTATAGTATTTCAGCATAGTGTCAATTTGTCGTCTATAGTATTTCAGCATAGTGTCAATTTGTCGTCTATAGTATTTCAGTTGTTTTGTCGCCTTTATTTGTCGTATATTGTATTTCAGTATAGCGTCGATTTGTCGTCTATACTATTTCAGCATAGTGTCAATTTGTCGTATATAGTATTTCAGTATAGCGTCGATTTGTCGTCTATAGTATTTCAGCATAGTGTCAATTTGTCGTCTATAGTATTTCAGCATAGTGTCAATTTGTCGTCTATAGTATTTCAGTTGTTTTGTCGCCTTTATTTGTCGTATATAGTATTTCAGTATTGCGTCGATTTGTCGTCTATACTATTTCAGCATAGTGTCAATTTGTCGTCCATAGTATTTCAGTATAGCGTCGATTTGTCGTCTATAGTATTTCAGCATAGTGTCAATTTGTCGTCTATAGTATTTCAGCATAGTGTCAATTTGTCGTCTATAGTATTTCAGTTGTTTTGTCGCCTTTATTTGTCGTATATAGTATTTCAGTATAGCGTCGATTTGTCGTCTATACTATTTCAGCATAGTGTCAATTTGTCGTCTATAGTATTTCAGTATAGCGTCGATTTGTCGTCTATACTATTTCAGCATAGTGTCAATTTGTCGTATATAGTATTTCAGTATAGCGTCGATTTGTCGCCTATAGTATTTCAGCATAGTGTCAATTTGTCGTCTATAGTATTTCAGCATAGTGTCAATTTGTCGTCTATAGTATTTCAGTTGTTTTGTCGCCTTTATTTGTCGTATATAGTATTTCAGTATAGCGTCGATTTGTCGTCTATACTATTTCAGCATAGCGCCAATTTGTCATCTATAGTATTTCAGTTGTTTTGTCGTCTTTATTTGTCGTATATAGTATATCAGTATAGTGTCGATTTGTCGTCTATAGTATTTCAGCATAGTGTCAATTTGTCGTCTATAGTATTTCAGTTGTTTTGTCGTCTTTATTTGTCGTATATATTATTTCAGTATAGCGTCGATTTGTCGTCTATACTATTTCAGCATAGTGTCAATTTGTCGTATATAGTATTTCAGTATAGCGTCGATTTGTCGTCTATAGTATTTCAGCATAGTGTCAATTTGTCGTCTATAGTATTTCAGCATAGTGTCAATTTGTCGTCTATAGTATTTCAGTTGTTTTGTCGCCTTTATTTGTCGTATATAGTATTTCAGTATAGCGTCGATTTGTCGTCTATACTATTTCAGCATAGTGTCAATTTGTCGTATATAGTATTTCAGTATAGCGTCGATTTGTCGTCTATACTATATCAGCATAGTGTCAATTTGTCGTATATAGTATTTCAGTATAGTGTCAATTTGTCGTCTATAGTATTTCAGTTGTTTTGTCGCCTTTATTTGTCGTATATAGTATTTCAGTATAGCGTCGATTTGTCGTCTATACTATTTCAGCATAGTGTCAATTTGTCGTATATAGTATTTCAGTATAGCGTCGATTTGTCGTCTATAGTATTTCAGCATAGTGTCAATTTGTCGTCTATAGTATTTCAGCATAGTGTCAATTTGTCGTCTATAGTATTTCAGTTGTTTTGTCGCCTTTATTTGTCGTATATAGTATTTCAGTATAGCGTCGATTTGTCGTCTATACTATTTCAGCATAGTGTCAATTTGTCGTCTATAGTATTTCAGTATAGCGTCGATTTGTCGTCTATAGTATTTCAGCATAGTGTCAATTTGTCGTCTATAGTATTTCAGCATAGTGTCAATTTGTCGTCTATAGTATTTCAGTTGTTTTGTCGCCTTTATTTGTCGTATATAGTATTTCAGTATAGCGTCGATTTGTCGTCTATACTATTTCAGCATAGATTCAATTTGTCGTCTATAGTATTTCAGTATAGCGTCGATTTGTCGTCTATACTATTTCAGCATAGTGTCAATTTGTCGTATATAGTATTTCAGTATAGCGTCGATTTGTCGTCTATAATATTTCAGCATAGTGTCAATTTGTCGTCTATAGTATTTCAGCATAGTGTCAATTTGTCGTCTATAGTATTTCAGTTGTTTTGTCGCCTTTATTTGTCGTATATAGTATTTCAGTATAGCGTCGATTTGTCGTCTATACTATT
The DNA here is from genome assembly GCA_933228895.1 of Platycnemis pennipes. Lineage (NCBI taxonomy): Eukaryota > Metazoa > Arthropoda > Insecta > Odonata > Platycnemididae > Platycnemis > Platycnemis pennipes. The sequence continues at coordinate 111,352,737 of OW121855.1, read as the reverse complement.
TCAGCATAGTGTCAATTTGTCGTATATAGTATTTCAGTATAGCGTCGATTTGTCGTCTATAGTATTTCAGCATAGTGTCAATTTGTCGTCTATAGTATTTCAGCATATTGTCAATTTGTCGTCTATAGTATTTCAGTTGTTTTGTCGCCTTTATTTGTCGTATATAGTATTTCAGTATAGCGTCGATTTGTCGTCTATACTATTTCAGCATAGCGCCAATTTGTCGTCTATAGTATTTCAGTTGTTTTGTCGTCTTTATTTGTCGTATATAGTATATCAGTATAGTGTCGATTTGTCGTCTATAGTATTTCAGCATAGTGTCAATTTGTCGTCTATAGTATTTCAGTTGTTTTGTCGTCTTTATTTGTCGTATATAGTATATCAGTATAGCGTCGATTTGTCGTCTATAGTATTTCAGCATAGTGTCAATTTGTCGTCTATAGTATTTCAGTTGTTTTGTCGCCTTTATTTTTCGTATATAGTATTTCAGTATAGCGTCGATTTGTCGTCTATAGTATTTCAGCATAGTGTCAATTTGTCGTCTATAGTATCTCAGTTGTTTTGTCGCCTTTATTTTTCGTATATAGTATTTCAGTATAGCGTCGATTTGTCGTCTATAGTATTTCAGCATAGCGCCAATTTGTCGTCTATAGTATTTCAGTTGTTTTGTCGTCTTTATTTGTCGTATATAGTATATCAGTATAGTGTCGATTTGTCGTCTATAGTATTTCAGCATAGTGTCAATTTGTCGTCTATAGTATTTCAGTTGTTTTGTCGTCTTTATTTGTCGTATATAGTATTTCAGTATAGCGTCGATTTGTCGTCTATAGTATTTCAGCATAGTGTCAATTTGTCGTCTATAGTATTTCAGTTGTTTTGTCGTCTTTATTTGTCGTATATAGTATATCAGTATAGCGTCGATTTGTCGTCTATAGTATTTCAGCATAGTGTCAATTTGTCGTCTATAGTATTTCAGTTGTTTTGTCGCCTTTATTTGTCGTATATAGTATTTCAGTATAGCGTCGATTTGTCGTCTATACTATTTCAGCATAGCGCCAATTTTTCGTCTATAGTATTTCAGTTGTTTTGTCGTCTTTATTTGTCGTATATAGTATATCAGTATAGTGTCGATTTGTCGTCTATAGTATTTCAGCATAGTGGTAATTTGTCGTCTATAGTATTTCAGTTGTTTTGTCGTCTTTATTTGTCGTATATAGTATATCAGTATAGCGTCGATTTGTCGTCTATAGTATTTCAGCATAGTGTCAATTTGTCGTCTATAGTATTTCAGTTGTTTTGTCGCCTTTATTTTTCGTATATAGTATTTCAGTATAGCGTCGATTTGTCGTCTATAGTATTTCAGCATAGTGTCAATTTGTCGTCTATAGTATTTCAGTTGTTTTGTCGCCTTTATTTTTCGTATATAGTATTTCAGTATAGCGTCGATTTGTCGTCTATAGTATTTCAGCATAGCGCCAATTTGTCGTCTATAGTATTTCAGTTGTTTTGTCGTCTTTATTTGTCGTATATAGTATATCAGTATAGTGTCGATTTGTCGTCTATAGTATTTCAGCATAGTGTCAATTTGTCGTCTATAGTATTTCAGTTGTTTTGTCGTCATTATTTGTCGTATATAGTATATCAGTATAGTGTCGATTTGTCGTCTATAGTATTTCAGCATAGTGTCAATTTGTCGTCTATAGTATTTCAGTTGTTTTGTCGTCTTTATTTGTCGTATATAGTATTTCAGTATAGCGTCGATTTGTCGTCTATAGTATTTCAGCATAGTGTCAATTTGTCGTCTATAGTATTTCAGTTGTTTTGTCGTCTTTATTTGTCGTATATAGTATATCAGTATAGCGTCGATTTGTCGCCTATAGTATTTCAGCATAGTGTCAATTTGTCGTCTATAGTATTTCAGTTGTTTTGTCGCCTTTATTTTTCGTATATAGTATTTCAGTATAGCGTCGATTTGTCGTCTATAGTATTTCAGCATAGTGTCAATTTGTCGTCTATAGTATTTCAGTTGTTTTGTCGTCTTTATTTGTCGTATATAGTATTTCAGTATAGCGTCGATTTGTCGTCTATAGTATTTCAGCATAGCGCCAATTTGTCGTCTATAGTATTTCAGTTGTTTTGTCGTCTTTATTTGTCGTATATAGTATTTCAGTATAGTGTCGATTTGTCGTCTATAGTATTTCAGCATAGTGTCAATTTGTCGTCTATAGTATTTCAGTTGTTTTGTCGTCTTTATTTGTCGTATATAGTATATCAGTATAGTGTCGATTTGTCGTCTATAGTATTTCAGCATAGTGTCAATTTGTCGTCTATAGTATTTCAGTTGTTTTGTCGTCTTTATTTGTCGTGTATAGTATTTCAGTATAGCGTCGATTTGTCGTCTATAGTATTTCAGCATAGTGTCAATTTGTCGTCTATAGTATTTCAGTTGTTTTGTCGTCTTTATTTGTCGTATATAGTATTTCAGTATAGCGTCGATTTGCTGTCTATAGTATTTCAGCATAGTGTCAATTTGTCGTCTATAGTATTTCAGTTGTTTTGTCGTCTTTATTTGTCGTACATAGTATTTCAGTATAGCGTCGATTTGTCGTCTATAGTATTTCAGCATAGTGTCAATTTGTCGTCTATAGTATTTCAGTTGTTTTGTCGTCTACAGTATTTCAGTTTCAATTGAGTTGGTGTGAAAGGGACTTCAATCGTATTATGGCGGCTGTGTAATACTGTTCTTAGAAACAAGAACTACCCCAGATGGGCTGAATTCTCACTTACTCTGAGACCGGCATTGACCGAATTTTCGTGAAAGTAGACTACCTACCGCTACCACTAAGGTATTTGGGTAATTAAAGAAGAGCTGATATTTGAACAAAGGTAGTGATAATTTTGGGATTTAAATGAAGGTGTAGAGGAATTCTGTGTAGCTGTGTTGACGCTTTGTGTGCTACGTTTTTTTCATAACAACTCACGAACTATCTTTGTGTCATTAAGGTTAACATATTTATTTAGCACGGTGACTAAATGATCTATTTTATATTTTTACGCTATGGTTATATGCCTTACATATATTCCATTTGGGGTAATGATACTTATCCGAAGGAAAATAAGTAAATAACAGCTTAGAATGTAGAAGGATCTTAAAACTTTGCAAAGGTACTAGTACCTAGCTGGCTGCATTCTACGTTCTACTAAGAAGGGGAAAGAACATTCATGCCTTCTTTAGGAGATGTTTGCTCAAATTAATCTTTTTTGAGTAATCTCGGCATGGTAAAATATATTTTTGCAAGCACCTTTCCAACATATAATACAATTATCTAGTATTGATTGAATTGGAGCAAAATAATGTGATACTTAGAAGGAGTTAGGGTATTTCTTCCGAATAAAGTAAAATTTTCTCAATGAAATTTCAAAATAAATTAAAAAAGAAAGATATTAAGATAAAGTCGACGAAACTGGATGTAATTTACATATTACAAGGAATTTCCATGAAAGCTAATACTTCTCAGTCCATTACATTTTTCTGAAAAATTTTAACTCCTCCAACCACATATCCTTGCGGTGGTTTTCAGGATATTATGCAGGTGTAAAAGTAACTCCTGTACTACTCGCTTACATCCCTTGCTCTAAATCTCTAACTACTCAATTTCCTCATATAGGCGTCAGCCTTATTACGTAAAGGTTGCAGAATCGAATGCTGACTTGGTCGCTGATGCTGAAATCTTCAGGGTAGTAGCGTAGATCATACAAAATAAAAAAAAGGAACTCTGCTCAAATACTTCCGCTCAAAATCATTTGAAATCGTGCTTTTTTTGGAATCTAGGTTAACGGATATCTATCGCGAGGGTTTATACTCAAGTCCTGGCATATTTTTCCGTTTCTGAAAAGTTCATTTATTTATCCTTTAGCCTAGCTAATGCCTCAAATTTTATCTGCTGTGTGACACCTCCGTGAATTACTAACGATAATGCTAAAAAATTTAATCAAATAAGCACAGAAAAAGGACAGAGCCAACGCACGAGATTATTCATCTTTATCAATGGTTACTCATCTTGAAAAGTTGAGAAAAAAGAGTATATTTCCCATCCGATCTAGTCCTATCCATCCTTTGGCCTCTTTTAATCCCGTTATTTCTTACCCTGTATCTTATCCCAAACTCTTTCCCCTTCCTCTACTCCTTCTCATCTCTATGAATCCCTTTGACTGTCATCCCGATAAACTTTCGCCCGCCACGAAAATAAAGCTCCCTCCGCTTCATGCACCGGGCAAGAGGGAGAGCCAAAAAAGAAAATGAAGTACACCCTGATGAAGTGATGTGTCCCTTTGTGGGAAGCTTATGGAAGGGTAAAAAAAAATTTCCTCGCAACTGGGTCAGTTTGTTATTTTCACACCCTTCGCCCGCTCCTTCCATTTTCACTGTTACGCTCCCAATTCCTCCGTTAACCCCATTTTTTGGATGGAACTAACTTCGTCAGAGTGAGAGAGATAGAGAGAGAGAGATATATATCTAAGAATTGGAGAGAAGTACGCTTCGAGAAGTAAGCCATTATCAAGGAGGCCTGACCGAATCGAGTTTCGATGGAAAGTAAAAAGAAAATGTTTTTTTTGTCTTCTTTTTACGTTCCTCTCTTCCATTATCTCGGTTCGTCATGTGAGCGTCACTGTTGTCTAGGTAATGGTGTCGTCAAGGACGTAGTTGGTCTCTGCATCCTTGCTCTAGGTCTTTCTGGTTATAACGGAAACGGATTGTAGCTAATGCACTGGAGAGTATAGTAGGTGAGGTAACTCGGAGAAATATCATCGTGGAGAAGGGAAAATCATTTAGTGTTCTTCTTCGATGCTCTCAATACTGCCCACTAATACTGTGCAGTGGATAACCTTGTTTCTTTCATCATATTGTGGGCTAATGTACCATTTTGAGAATAAGTCATTTATTCCTTGACTTGTTGATGTTCTTTGCAACGGTGTGCAATTAGAAGACCGCTACCAGTATAACTTTACCACTCAAATGGTCGTCTTGTCTCTAGTAATAGGGTATTTGATATTCTTTTGCCGTACTTGTACGCTTGGAACTAGTTGGAATTCTACAGCTGTTATTTCTCCTATTTTGGGACAGAACTTAGTGTTCGAGGAGGAATCTGGATGGATTAAGCGGTAGGTTTTCTTTTAATATATGCTAATGGCTGTATTTATATCGCTAGGTAAAAACGTTTACCTAAGGCTACCAATGGTAATTGTGCTCAAGCCAGAATTTGAACCTATGACCTAAGAATTTCATTACCGGCGCGCCGCGACGGTAATGAAATTCTTAGTTTCTTGGAACTCTTGGCTTAATTAACATGTTATTTGAACAGGATCATCCATTTCAGTGTATTTTCATTCAGAAATGTATACAAAACCGTGGGAAATATTAACTGAACGAAACATTTTTGATAATATCACCGGCCTGCATCCATTTGCGTTTCAATCGGGGATGTGAGGTAATTAAAAACTTTTAAAAAAATGCATGTAATTTTTTTTTCAAAGTTCTTTGGACAAAAAAAATAATTTACGTTGCAGGGACTGGATCACGAACAATAAATGAGAACGAATACTCTCTTCATGGAAAAACGTCGTTTAAACACTATACGAGGCGAAATCAATCAAAAATAAATAATCAGTTAGTAAACAGACAGCGAAAAATATTTTGGTTCCCTTTTCCTCCCAATATTTCGTTCATTCCTTCACTCGTCCTAAAATAAATCATCAATTCCAACATTTAATAATGCACCTTAAACGATCGCTCGGCATGGTCAATACAATTATTCACAGAATGGGGCTATCTGGGGCGTACGAATCCGGAATTCGGAGAGGTGCTCCAACGTTGCCGCGTACCTTCCTATATTCACTTTCGTCGACCGCGGATGCACATTTCCCGCATACGAGGCCTTTGAAATTTCCACTTTCCCGCTCTCCTTCCTTCGGAGGGTGGTTGAATCGGGGGAGAGGAGGTCTTTTTCCGCTTGATAATACCGCCCGTTAGAGGGGACTGCAAGAGTCCCGAATTACTCGCCTGGGCAGACGCGAGCCATTACGGAGGGAATGCGGTCGAAAGTGGATGGGAGCGCAGAATGCGGGGCGCGCGGACGCCATCATCATCTCCTCGTGCCAAATGGAAATGAAAAAAAAAGAAGACCGCGTTCCGCAACAAATGACTCGCGCTGAGCGTCGGGGTGCGGCCTTTCTCTCTCACACACCTTCTGCACACGATGCTGCATCCATCTTTCTTTTTGTGAGCTCCCTTTAGCTGTGGTCATTGATTCTCTCACCCTAGTTGCTGCTCCCTCTTTCTATCCGGCCCGCGAGGCTTTGGAATACTGACCTTTCTCGTTAGCCCTTTGAGAATATCATATCTCTGTCCATGTCTGTTCTCATTTCTGTAGTCCTTGCTTAGAGATCCTCAAAATCATCATTTATATGTGACGAGTAACTACTATTCGGGAGAAAAAAATATATATGGTGAATTTAAGTGCAAATAAGAAGTTTATGCTTAATCCTGCGTAAAAAATACATGCAAAAAATGAAACTTAATTTATTATTCTATTAAATATTCAGCTGAAACGTTTTTATTATACCCCTTAACAACACAATCGTAGGTTGAAAGAAAAATATTCATGTTTTATTTACTATTTTCAATAGAGCACTCACTTAAGTTATGTGATTATATGATAGTATTAATCTGATCGTAGCCAAACCTTTAAGGTGGAGTATATTTGTTGTCGTCTATATTAAGTGATAATATGGTCCGATTTTTTTCTCTTTTAAGTCCTCGTAAAGTACAGAAAATGAATTTTTATCAGTAATGTTTGGTCCATGCCGCACAAGGATTAACCACCCATAGAAGCGGGTTGTAGCAGTACGATATTTGGCTTCTTATAAGGCTCATGGATATGTTAGACTAGCTGTAAAAATACGCTTTTCCCACTTATAAGTTTTGATTTTACAAGTACTTATAATTATTCGGGTGCTAAGAGAGAAGAGAGTAGCATAATGGCCGACGGGAATGCACGTCACATTGTCATCCTTAGATACCAATGTGACGTTCACCCACTAAGCTACCTGACCTCGATAACCACCTAATGAAATACCTACTGATATAAAATCAACACTTACATGTAGACGAAATATATTTTTACGTTTCGCCTAATATTCTCAATAGTTTCAGAAGAACCAAATTTGGTCACATTTGGACGAGCCACAATCGAGGAAAAGTGTTTTTGCCAAATGTGCAGGAGCTTTAAAAGAAAAGATTAGTTCATCTTAAATTTTTTTCACGTTTTATTATAAGTAATACTTTTTTTGAGTCAGCGCTCCATTGGAAATAGTAAAAAATCGGGTTTTTTTGTTCAGCATACCATTGCACTTTAACAGGATAAATTTGCTTTACCATTTAAATACAGAATTAAATGAACAGGCTCACTTTTTGTGTAGCTAGTTTTTATATTGAGCTACGGACACACCACTTACTTACATTTTAAATTCCATTATCTGTACTTTTTTCTCTGACTGTAGAATCCACATCTTGGTTGCGTGACAGGGAATAGTCCTCACCTAAATTTCAACTGACATAGATGTCCCTAAATTGGACTATTGGTGTTACTTGATATAGACATTGGCAAAAACAATAGAGTAGTCAAATCCTATAAAGGCTACAATTTAGCTAAATATGCTATGACTTTAAAGGTTCTCACTTAGATGCACAGGACATATGTTGGTAGTTTGTGGCCTGGAAAGAAATTAACCTGGTTGTGATTTTATGGAAGAGACAGAGGAAATAGATGATTGAAATAATAGTTAGCGATTATATTCTCTTTCTACAAGATTGCTGTTATGGGAGTATATGGACAGGAGAATTCATAAGCGTAGGGGGTGAATTAAATCATTGGCATATACGGTAGTACATCAGTGAGGTCGAGGTATATAAAGAAAAGTTATAAATCATAATTTAGCATTGGTGATATTTTCTTCTGATCACTTTTTAATCAAACTTTTTTCATGTCATTGTGATATGTTTAAAATCAATCTCAATTTTCTATATTTTATAATCCCACCAAAGGACTGTGGCCTTGGAAGTAATGCCTCGTATATTCTTAATACTTTCGAAGTAGAGTAGGGAATAACGGACTTAGAAACATTCCATCTTAAAGAGCATTATTTTTCATCAAAAACAACACGGTGGAGTGAAGACACTTTTTGACTAAGTACTTATTTTTAAAACCGAATTTTTTTGTATATTTAGTTAAACCAATACGAGATTTTTCTGATAAACCACAAGCGATAATGGTAAAGGAGCTGCCTCACTACTCTGATATGTAAATTATACCCACCGTCAGGGTTTCTATTTCGTGGATCTACCGTTTTCACATAGTTCTACCTTGGAGCACAACAGTGCAATTTGTGTTTGTTAACAAAAACCTTGGGGATATTGAATGATATATTCGTCACGTAGGAATTTTTAACCAACTCTACAGTATCGTTCACTATGTACCTACATCCATATCGAGCATTTTAGAGTATAATTAATGCTTTTAGTATTTCATTTTTTCATTTCGTGTTCGATTAAATGCCGCAGGTCCCTTAGCTTCGCTTGAAACCTCGTCTTTGAGTTCAATTTCCCTTACAAGTCTTAAAACCCCGTCTACAGCCATCTTTGCAGACATGGCCATTTCCTTGAGGTCTTCCCATGAGTCTATAGTGGCCCAATGCTTTTCTTTTTATATCCCAATTTCCCATCCACTTTCCTCATTGCCTTCTCCTTTATTTCTCTTCTAAAGTAGGTTAAGTTTATATTCCTTCTTATGTATGCATTTGTAAATTAAACCTTCGAAACTATGGTTCTTGCTGATTGCTTTCTGCAAGTGCATGTCGAAAACTAATGTAGCCTGCATCCTCTTGGCCTTTTAGTTGGAAATTATCTCGCTGTTCATTTCCCTCCGTTACGTTAGGTAGCACGAGCGTCGTTTTAAAATATCGTTCCATTTTAAGTCATTTTCATCGTAACTTGTCGCCTAGGGGTAGAATGGGACGTATAAATTGAAGATATTTCATGTAAGTTACAAAACGACTCTAGCAAGAGGAATTACTATTATTATTAGAGGAATGATCATTATTCTTGTTTTCGTTGTAACTGAGGCTAATTTGTCCGGTAAGCTTTAGAAAAGCTTGAAAAAATGCCATAAGAGCGTATCTTTCTTATTACTTTCCATAAATTTACACCTAGCAGCATCGGTCAGCCGAACCTCACGAACTACCAGATGTATCAAACTGTATCAGATAGGAATAAAAGCGTCACTTTATGGAATTTAGTTACACTATCCATGGTAACGAATAAAATGTAAAATTTTAGTCTATTCCACACTTTTTAATAACTAACCTAGGTTTCGACAATTTTTTTGAGAATGAAAAAAATTGTCAATTGATCTTAAACCTAGGTTTCGACAAATTTTTTGAGAATGACAAAATTTGTCAAAACCTAGGTCGGTTATTAAAAAAGTGTGGAATAGACTAAAAGTTTTTATTTTATTCGTTATAATGAATAATGTATCAAACTGTTCACCAGAAAGTTTTTATTTTAGCGTGCAATGCGTTTCAACCGTTAGGTCATCATCTGGTACAGGATGTTGACCTAACGGTTGAAATGCGTTTTACGATACAATAAAAAAGTTCTACAGAAGAGTGTTGTGCATTTTAGTGTTTGAGTTCGGTATCCTACCACTATATTTCACCTGACAGTCAACTTATCTTGGAAAGAAGATGATTGTCATGTGTCCCTGTTGGTTTGGTCAGCTACTCCATGGTCTCCTCGTTTTATTTGCGCTAACTCGTGGTGTAGGCTCCAGGAAACGGACATGCTCAGCGCGGTCGTTCGGCGGGGCGTTCATTCCCGTTCGATTCGCCGTTGTCGACATTGTCGGCAGTGGCCCTTGTCGAAACCAATCCGCATTCCGGTCCCGCGGCAACAATCACATTTTAATGCAGCCTGCGGGTTACATATCTAGCACGCGGTCCCTTTGGCCGAACCGTTTGTCCCGCTTGCTTTAAAGGTCCAGGGCTGTTGAAGGATTAAAGAAAAAAGAAGAAATAAATTTCCTTAGCCATCCATTTTCGCTTTGATTCAATCCCTCCCGGTCACATTTGCATACTTCGCCACAGAGGCGAGCAGCAATTTTGGCGTAATTTACGTACATTTGGACCCCGCCGATGTATTTAGGATTTCCCGCAACGCATGTCCTGAATTCCCACACCTCAACGTCTGACATTAAGCGGCGGGGATCGGGTTGGTGTGGTGGCTAGAGTACTGGCCTCCCATCTCGAGGGCCCGGGTTCGTTTCCCGACGTTGGCGGATTTTTCAGTGGAAAACCGGTCCCCCTTGAGTGCCTGGTGGATGGCATTACTCAAGTTCAGTACTCCGTCCGTCGGATAGGACGTTAAGCCGTGGTCCCCTTGGCGCCTTTCGTTAAGATTAGGCTAATGCCGACGCCAGGTTTCTCTCCACCCTTCCTCCGTTCCCTAAAACTCCACCCATTTCCCAATTACCCACCTATCCTAAATGGCGCAAATAACCTTTATCAGCTATTCTCTTCCTTTGTACCTTTTCCTTTTCTTTCACGACCTTCATCACTTGTTCCTGCATATCTCAAACCAGGCTTTTGTTAACCGTTCTTCCCGAACACTCGTTCTTCCGGGGTTGTATCCACCTGGCCAGCAAAAAACGAAATAAATGCAACGCAAGAATGGCCACTGATTTAGTTTTGGTCTGTTTGCAAAAAAGCTGAAATGCACGTTACCGATCCTAAATATATTATCTCCATAGCAACAGTCTCCTAATTTTCAATTGCCCTTATTTTGTCCATAAAAAATGATATAAAAACCTCCCGTGAAATAAATACTATTCAATTCTGTCTCTCAATACTGTATGTTAGGTGTACATGTTTTTGTTTCGTTATATGTTGGATTATTTACTTGTTTCAACTCAATGTATGGATTCAATATTTATTTACTTGTTTTGGTCACGATGTTTACTTGTTTTGGTTACGGTGTTTATTAACAATCCGAAGTCAGTAAGTTAACAATAAGCTCTGTTGGAAGAAAGTCCAATAAATCTGTAAATTATACATGAGAGAATTTCTTCAGTTATTCGGGTATATTCCACATACCTGCTATAAATTCTCTAAGTATATATCTCTCTGATTTCATGTTTATTTTCCTGCATTTTGCGGTAAGTTGGAAATTTTAATCAGTGCGTATAATCTCAAGAAAAAGTAATATGCCTAGATGTTTTGCTGAGGATTTACTTTGCAAATTAATCTATGCTGTTATATTAATCAACACTGCATTATTAAAGAAGAAATTCACTTGTTAGAACTTGTTGGTACTTTACATTTTTCCATGGTCTTCTGATATCCTAATGTTTCTTAATCATAATTTCTGTTTCCATATTTCTTTGAATTTATAACGTAACAAAATTACCGTCTTATGAGAGTTTTAAGTTAGACTAGTAATTTTTCGCTCTATTATACGAGGTTATAGGCTATACGCTTGAGGGATACGGCATTTTAATTATAATATTCGTTTAAAGAGAAAGGGTATGATGAATTTATGACCTGAAATTGGTTCATCTGCCTCTCTCTCTCTCCTTGTTTAAACTTCTGTAAACGATGAAGAGGCAGCAATATTCCAGTATGCATTGGCTACCATATGAAACGACATGTCTTTCGGAGAGCGATGAATTGGCAGCTCCAGGGTCAATTGAGAGCTCACAATTTCCTTAATTGAGGACAAGCACATGGAGTAATGCCAGCCCGGGCCAATCTAGAGCCGGCGAGGTTTTCTCAGATGAGGAAGTCAACGGAATCAGGCTGCTGATTGGTTGAAGCTCAAATGAATGAGAAATTGCGTTGTCGAATGCAAGGGGATGATGCACGAATTTCCCAATTTGTCGAATGAATTCAGTTCAGCATGGTGAGGGGGATGGAACAGTTCCCGCATCTAATGAGAAGCCACGATGATTGAGAGCTCTATTTTAAGACGTTGCGTTATTGAAGGCTGGGACCAAATTCAACGTGAACGGCAGACGTGAGACGGGAACTTTTTCTCCAGTGGACGCAATCAACGTATGCGACTCTCGCGAGTACGGAACAATTGACTGACGAAATCCGACGCAAAGGAAATCTGTAGCGAATATAAAAGGGAGCTAAAAATTAATTTACAAGACTGCAGAGGTACTTACGTATCCCATGCCGTTGATGAAGTTACTAGATCGCTCAAGATTCTTATTGTTCACATAAATTAATTCGTGGAAACCGTGTGTAATCCTTCCTAACGAAATGTTCACTATCTCTAATGTTAACAATGGCAACAAGCTTTTTCATGTCATTAGTTACCATATAAAATCTGAATCATCACTAGAACATTAAGTTATCTCTAAACAAGTAAAAATTAAAAATTCATTTCCGTTAGATTTTAGTTACCATGAGGCAATATTTTAGTTACTACATCTCAGTTCACATGTTAGCTTTGCTTTCGTTATCGATCATGTCTATGTAAAAAAGCCTGGAGAAGTTGTTTAGAATTTTTACAGAAACTCTTGCGTCAACCAGCATACGTATTGACACATCTGATTTTTAAATCAGAGGTGTCGTTATTGGTGATAACGCATTATCACCGACGATAATTACACGCATGTATCTACATAGCCACCGCTAGGGTGCCGAAATTTCCTCACCAGAGGAGTACTACTGGCGAGTAACCAGTGATATTGTGAATAGAAATTATTTTACTCACAGCAACTATATTACAAAGAGCAGTTATATTGTGACCAGCAGTTATAGTGGTAACATGAGTTATAATGCTAGCAGTGGTAATATTGGAAATAGCGCTTATATTGTTTGCTGCAGCCATGTTGGAAACTCCACTTATGCTGTTAAGAATAGTTATATTGTTAACAGACATTGTAATGTTAATGGTAGTTATATTGTTGACAGCAGTTATATTGTTACCGAGGTTTTACTTTAAACATTAGTTGTATTGTTAGCAACTTTTATAATGTAACCTTCAATTATACTGTTAATCTACATGTTTAACAGTATACAATATTTACAATACTCTGTTTGTTAAACTACATTGCCACTTTTACTCAAGCAATAAGTAAATAAAGACACTGTGGAAGCACTAAAGCTTTGCTAGCAGTAGGTACACAATCTAATTTAGAACATTTTTAGTATTGTACAAATTTTGAACAACTTAACAATCAGGTACCTCAGCTGATTTTTAATAATGTTCCTTCTTGCGTGTGAAAATGTGCTTAAAAAACATCATGATTATCATGGTCCAACAATCCTAAAATTAGTTTGACGCAGACCTCCACTCGATCAAACCATCTTGTCTCAAGATATGGCCGATCAAGTTGTCTCATCTTATTTTTTAATAATTTTCAGCAGACCTCTCTTTTTTTCTCACTCCTCTTAAGACTTCGTTTGTCACTCGGTCGATACATTTTATCTTCATCATTCTTCGGTAGTACCACATTTCAAATACTTCTAGCCTTGACTCTTCTGCTGCCCTTATCGTTCATACTTCGCTGCCATATGGTAGCACGCTCCTGATGTATGTTCCAATAAAATGGTTCCTCACTTCCACGCTTGTATTTGCAGCTGCAAGCAGAATCATGTTTTGGTAAAATGCCCTTTTCGCCAGGGCTATTCTACTGACAATACCTCTTGCTTCGTCCATCGGTGGTTACTCGGCTTCCCTGGTAAAGGCACTCTTACAACTCCTTAAAACGTTTGTTTTCCTAGTCTAATATTGGCACTGGCTTCTTTCCTCGTACTTCATACCAATACCGTGGCTTTATTTTTATTGATTTTAGGTGATACCTGGCCATTGTCCTTCCCATATTTCCTAGTATCTTTTTCAAATCTCGTTTCTGTCATGACAGCTATGTTGCCGGCGATTCGCAGCATGTTGAAAAACGTATTACCTAAATAGATTTATTAACCTGAATCTCACAGAATAAAGCAATTGAATTCACTGGTTAAGATATTCTCTTTCTGTTAAAATCATTAAAGACATTCAGGTTGAACTCAAAATGGCCATCCATTAGCGTCATTATTTATTTAGAAAAATAATGAAGGACTATTGGTACAATTTACGCGGTGAAAATTGGAGAGGCCTTAGGTCTGGGTTTTCAGGATCCCCAAAGGAATTTATGTGGCTTCAAACTCGTTCAGTTGGGTGTAAACCTCAGATTCGCATTCCTTTTTGCCAACTCCTCTGTAGACTGTCAACTCTACGGCCCTCCCTGTGATCCTAACGTCTTGGGAGAACAATACTTCCCAACCCCCTCAACACTCTCCTTCCACCAGTACGAAGCATCTTAGGTTGAACATCTCAGCTCCGGTTAGCTTGGGAATATCATTCCTCCGGTTGAACTCTCAGGCGTCTCCGTTCTAAGGCTTCCGGCCCATTTCTATGGAGACGCTTTATAAACTCACCTCGTTGATTTGGTCACGGAATGAGGTGCGGGATATGGTGCATTAAAAATTGAATTGGTTCCCACAGGTGTAGTTAAGTGCCCTTTTTATGACCCTGGAATCGTCTGAATTGCTTTACGGATGTTTTTTAGGTCAAAGTTCTCTGAAATTTTCAACGCGATAAGCATGAAAGGTTCACGGAATGGCCCAGGGGCTTTTTAGGGACCATTGTGGTTAAATCTTGTTTACTTTTACATTTAATGGATTATAATACATAATTTATTGCAGTTGCTAGGGGTGTACCCAACGACCTAATTTCAATCAGTGATTCAACCCGAAGGTTGGTCTTTGATAGATGAGAGTAGAACTCACCCCGTATTAAGCCAATGACGTGTGAAATTCACACATTCAGGGTAGGGGGGCCATTTCCTTTCCCTGGGCCACCAGCGATTTTTTACGAAGTCCTTACCCACAGAACATCGAATCGCGAGGATTTAAGATGGGGGTGTCCAGAAAAGCTGTTGCCCGGGATTTGAACCCGGGATCCTCCGGCACAGATACAGTCAAAACAAGAAAAACGAGTTTTGTGGCAAGATTAAATTAAAAAGGCTACAAAAGAATACAGAACGCTGAATAGGTGGCTGAGGTACAAATAAAAAAAATCCCTCTATTCCTTAGGACTTGAATTCAAAGGCTTGGAATTTATATATATTTCTATGACAAGCACTTGTTACCGATTCCTAAAATTATAATAATATATCTTGCAAATGTTTGAGCACCTTAGATTGAAACTTTCTTTTTTTTCCCGAGGTGATCATCAAAACATATCATTATTTCACATATTAGCCGCCGTGTTTCTTTCCTCGCTAACTAAGCTTTAAATACATAAAATATGTGCACGAATTGGGGAGAGAATATCACTGAAAGTGTACCTATGTTGCTTCAAGACACTCATGAAGACATTGTTCCGAGCAATGTTAAAAATTGCGAGTGCCAATATGTGGAAACAAGGAAAATTGATGGATGGATACAGAAAAATAGAATAGAGAAAAATAGAATAGAGAAAACATGAGTGGATTTCCTCATTCATCCTCATTTCTGTTTGATATGAGGAAAACCTTTTAATTTGAATATCACATTGATATTCCTCCCTCAAAACTTCGTCTAGGGTTAAGATTGTTATGGAATTGTGTTGATTCTGATGATACCTACTTAGTGATGATAACTGCGGCTCAAAGGAATTCATTTCGTGTCTCGGGCTGGTATCCTAGTCCTTGAGATAGCTATAATTTTCAGTAGTCTTGTTTCTCTGAGTAAGTAATCAATAGGGAAAGGCTCCAGCATGTTACACCATAAGATGGAATGAACTTTAGAGATTTGCCCATTCAAGCGTAAAAATATACGCCATGGCATTAATTTATCCATTTACATGTACGGAATACTCTGCGAGCCTCCAAGAGGGTGTGCAGCAAGGGGTGAAGATTACCAAACATGCACTATTGACATGGACCTAGGTTACTATATTGAAACGTAGACCCTATTAGATAATAGGGTCCATTGCAGCTAGATGGTTAGTATCTAGACTTAATAAATGATTTTTGTCATAATGGCATCTATCTAATTGTATTTATCTTACATACGATGATACATGATCACTTAGGCAGATGATACAGGCCTGGTCTATAGTTATCCCTGGTCAAGTATAGTTGCGGTGGCCTGCAGCACAATATACTTATATGCTGATGTCATGTAGATAAATTGTAAAAGCATAAGGAAAGCGTATGAAAATCCGCATTAATCATTTATCATTTTCTTAACATTAATCAATATTAAAAACAGAAATATTCGCGATTCGCAATTTTTCCCAATAAATAATGTTAATAAGATTGCTTGATTTGCAATAATGGTATTTTAAAATAATAAATGCAGAGGGAAGAATACTATTCGAGAGGAGTAAATGTTGTTAAAGGTCTAAAGAAAATAATGTTTTGGGGAGTGGGGCTTTTACATTTGTTAATGTCATAAAACACAATCAACAGCTGCTTTTAGGTGGATAAAATCAAGATAGATTATGTTTTGTTCCTCTCCGACTTCTACGTCAAATCAATGTGTGCTAAAATCATATAAATATGAATATCTCGATAGTTTTCCCCCCCTCATATTGAATATCGATTAATCGTTGGCGCCTGTGGCAATGAATCATTTGTGGTGTCGCATATTGACCGAGAATATTTATCACGTATATTATGACCCTGAATCACTATTTTAGTATCGCTAACAGTGTCTTTTTCAGATAAGATAATTAATGCTTTGGTGTGAGTGACTTCATATTACACGTTCATCAGAAGGGAAAATGAATTATATTGCGTTCTATGCGTTCATTCAAGTGCAAATCTCCACGGAAGGCTGCTACGTGTATGGTTTTACCCAAAACAAAAACCGTATGCGTTCATTCAAGTGCAAAATTGGGAGGAATAATGTTAGCTAATACTGCAGGGAAAACAATAGAAGAGCAGCAGTGAAAACAAATATCTTAGTAAAAAATGCACATGGCGTGATGGAACCAGCATGATTTTTTTCTGGATTCCTGAGCCAAAGCACACGGATTTAGTACTCTTTTTGCCGTTAGATGGAGTGGGTACTCCGAAAAGATATTGCGGAAAAAATCTGTAATTAATTGCTGGCTGATTTCTTCGGGACTAAATTCAAAAGCGAGCTCATTTATTTATTTTCATATAATATTAGTTATTCTCCACGGAAGGCTGCTACGTGTATGGTTCTACCCAAAACAAAAACCATTGGGTGGCGTTATACCCTACGTTATCATCGTTAAAATGAAATTTATTGCAAAATATCTTAGGTCCACTCACTTATCCATTTTAATAGGCAAACGTCTTACATAACTAACGTGTAACAATCTCACCGTTCTTTATTCTATCATCCTTCCTAAAATCATTTACGCTTCCCCCATATGGTGTACTGCCAAACCTAGGCTTGTGCGATGAGTCGATTAATCGAAGTCAACGACGATGAATGTCATCGACTGCGATGAGTCGATGCGAATCATCGATGTCAATGAGAATCATGGGCGCCGATGAATCGATGAGTTGATGTCACATTGATGTCGATGAGTCATGATGTGCTGCTGACACGAGAAACGCTACCTCTGCTGACGACCCCTTCCTGGCGGAGCTCCACAATTACATTCCCAGCTATATCCAAATCTCCGGACGTTCTACATTGGTATAAGGACAGGAAGGATGTGTATCCCCGCCTTCAGAAGTACGCGAGGAAATGCCTCTGTATTCCTGCCACTTCAACATCGTCAGAGCGGTTCTTCAGCGATGCAGGGAACGTTGTGTTGGAAGACTGACATCTACTCAACGATGAAAATGCGGAAATGAGAATTGTATCACACCGCAACAAAGAGTTGTTGCTTAATTTGTCACTTGGTGCTTGTTTCGTTCTTTAATAAATAGGCTTTGTCCTTCTCAATTAAGTTTGACCCAATTCAATCTTCACTTAATAGCCACACCAAACTGCCAACCGAGATATCCGCACCGATCATCGTAATTCATCGATCATCGTAATTTATCGATCATCGATATTCATCGATCATCGATAGTCAGCGATATTCGTGTACACTCTATTCGATGATCGATGACAGCCATCGTCATCGAAGTTTTCGATGAAATTTTTTCATCGAAAATCGATGACCAAAATCGGTCATCGCACAAGCCTAGCCAAACCTGCTCTCCTCAACCGAATCCAAGTGTGGCTGAATAAGACGATCAGGCAACAGGCCGGGGCCCCTTGGTTCGTGTCCAACATGTCCATCCGCAGTGAACTTCAAATCCCTACCATCCTTGACCTCATCCAAAAATGCCTCCACAGTTATTCCCCGTCCATAAAATACTCCCCCAATGAGCTAATTGCAGATCTTTGGTCCCCTCCCTTACCTTCCGGCAAATTCTCCTACCCTCGCAACATGATCCTTCCTTCCAAACCTCTACAAAAAATCAGCATCCCTAAATTCCCAGCATCCACCACACACCTTAAATCCCTTCACCTTCAATTCAAACCTTTCCCCGCTCCAGCCCCAGTAGTCACAGAAGACTCCAGCCTAGAAGACGCATCACATCATCAAGAACCTGCGGCATCATCAATCCCACCTAACCTTGCTAATCTCCTTCCCATCTCCTATTCCCATTCCGGCACAGGGCAAGGAGCTTCTCTGCTCCTTAACCTACAACCACCCGAACCTGATGAAACGTATTCCCACGCTATCCTACCCTCAGCATCACCCTAACAAAACAACCTTTCTCTCTCCTTCTCTATACAATGATATTTCGCAACCAGACAACCCTAAATTATTTCCTAAGTCACAAAAAGCTACTCCCAAACAAAATAACCCTTCATACCCCCCGGATCTCCCCAACAATACTGCCCTAACGAAACAACCCGTCTCACCTTGGATTGTCCCCATAAATAATTCCCTCGACAAAGAAACCCATCTACCTTTCCTACCTTAATTAAATAACCTTTCTCTCCCACCGTATTTTTTCCTTTCTATCTTCCCTACCACGACCATAGAGGGCAAACGCCCGGCATGGCGATACAGGTTTCCTGAACAAGAGTCTGAGTCTGAGTCTTAAGTATGAAGTGAAAATAATCTATTAGAGTCAACTTCAATCTGAATGTGTGCATCTGGTTTCGTTCAAAACCTGTCATGCGACTAAAAATCCTTTCTGTCTGTTCTCATTACTATGGAAGGAAAAGCAATTTTTTTGTCTACTGTAACTCTATTCTAAGTATAAAAGATGAACTTATCTTTTCGCATACTTTTAAAGGTCCGTTCATGCATTACGTGGTACTAAATTTCGGGAGTCAGAGCGTCGGAACTATTTTCCCTGGAGGGGGCCAACCTTGAGAATGGCCCGGCTCCTAAGAAAACGGCCCGGCACCTAAGAAAAGGACCCGGAATCTAAAAATAGGGCCCGCATGTATTGCGGGTGGGAGGGGTTAGAGCCTAGAATATCGATTAAAGAGCATATTAAGGAGTAAATATGTGTCTGAAAGTACCCGCTTTGATGGAAGGGCCCGGGGCAGCATTCCGAAGCCGACTAAAATACTGCCCTAAATAATCCACCGATTATTTACATTTATTTCTTGTAATTAAGACTTAAGCATATATTTACGTCGAAGTTTTTCTTCATAGCGCATCATGGATACTCTCCGGAATATGCTGCCAGTATATAGAAACTTTAAGAAATAGGCTTAAATGATGAATTTGAAGGAGTGCAGTGAAGGTCGGCAATATTTGTAAAGGTACGGTAGGATAAATATATTAGTGTAACCAGTGCATTAGCTGAACTAAAAAAGGGTAATCCCTATCAGAACGCAGGTTGAAATTCTGACTTTTTTTTTACTAAATTCCAAAACAGTTTTTACAAGTATATTGTCAACTCCAACTTAATATTTTATATTCGATAAAGAGCATAAAATTGGAGAGATTGTTCGCCACACCCACATATTTAAAATTTCTTTCTTTCCTCGTACAATGAGGGATATGAAAAGTTGCAAATATATTCAACAGTGTATATACAAGCGAATCAGTGGATAGCTTAGGTTATAATGTAATAATAAGAGGTCAGGGCCTCAATCACAGATCTTCATAAGGCGTGCGCTAGCGTTATCGTTATTTTTTGATTTAACTTATGCCAGAGAGAACGTGATCTCCGTTCTTCATTTTTCACACAGCATTTCAAATCCCTTACCACAATCAGTGGGGCGAATTTTATTTACGGTTATTGTTAACCCTGCTCTACTATAGGGGTAAGCGTTAACGATAAAGATTGCGATAACGCGAAAAATATATCCGTGATTCCACACCAGGGGGACTGTGTTTGAAACCATCGAGATTTTCTCGAATAGGTAACCAAGGAGTCACGTGGTACAAACAAGAAAGGGTTCGAATATTTGGTGTGTTTGTATCGCTCATTACAATGTCAATAATTGTTTTTTTTTAGTTTCTAGTTTAGTTTTAGTCACTCTAAGGCTCTATATTTGAGTCAGATAAGATAAAACTCGTGTAAAACAATATAGCGAGATTGTAATGGACGACTATAATAGACCAAATTTGCGAACCGTTCGTGTTTATACCACGTGACTCCTTGCTTACCTGATAGAGATAATCTCGATGGTTTCAAACACAGCCCCCCAGGGGGGTTGTGTTTGAAACCTTCGGAATTATCTCGAATAGGTAACCAAGGAGTCACGTGGTACAAACACGAATGGTGTGCAAATTTTATTTCTCTTAATCGCTCGTTACGGCATCAAAAATTGTTTTCACTTGAGTTTTTCTCATCTCTCTCGAAAATTAATCCCACAAATGAGGCAAAACACAACTGTAAACAATGTATGAGTTTGTAATCAGCGGTTTTAAATCATCAAATTTGCGAGCCATTGTTGTTTATACCACGTGACGCCTTGGTTACCTATTCGAAATAATCTCGACTGCTTCAAACACAACCCGCCAGGTCACCGTTTCGGAAGCAATCCGAAACGGTGACCCACCTCCAACTTCTCACAACCCTTAATTGAAGAGGACCACCACAGCTCCTTTGAACCCCAAGTCCTCCATTTGGTCCCCAAAGGCCGAAAGCAATGAGAGATTGGCCTCCATTGCAAGGACCCTGGACTGTTGAATGGCATAACCCTTTTCAACCTCCCACCCCTACTTTCAGTTGTTTGACCAACGGAAAACCCACGACCTATTCAACCTGGCCCTAATCTCTTTCCCACAATTCACCCTCACATTCCTTCCCCTCCTCTCCCCTGCCTGTTCCCTAATTATAAATATATAGAGGCATTTGACAGAAAGTTCTTTTGTGCACGGCTGAAACCGGCAGTACCGACAATTAAACAGTGAAATTCACAATTTTTTAATCGATTTATTGGTATGAAAATATTCCACCAAATTAGTACACAGTCTCTAAGTTTTATTTGAAAGCATAGGTAGTTGCAATTAGGTGATTTGACTTTAAGCTAATCCAACTGACAGCATGTTTTTGCTTGATTACTTTATCTTATTTTTTTAAACTGTGGTATGTAGACTAGAATTTATTAACTAATTCTTTTTACGCATGGTATTTAATGCATGTTTGTTGTCTATTCACCCCTGCCATACCCATTTATGGTGACTTGTAGGGTATTGTGTAGATGATATGATTCTAAAATAAACATTCTTATGTCCAATAAATTGTATCCATTTTTGCTGGATGATTGAGTAATAAACTATTTAAAGAATGATATCCATAACTGCAGATTTCTCTAGTATTCCTAGCACACTATATTTTTTCTGGGCGTCGTTACCAAAGTTTATTCAACCCCGAAACATCGGGTGTAATGAATAATAGGTTATAAAATGGGATTTGAGTAATTAAGTAACTGCTACATTTAACATGGCGTTTTATGACGCTAATTGACCTTAAACTGAATGCGGCCCCGTCATATCACGTGCGCCACGCCCGTCACGTGACAAACTGTAAAGAGTTATTATTATCTTCTTTTTTGCGCTCAATCCATTACTTCACCTCAACCGGGAGGAACCACACCCCTTGTAAACATGGTGCTTTTAGCGAGGAAATGCACACGGCTTTGTTTATGTACTGTTTGTGTAGTCCTTAATGATTGTGAAATCAGGTTAATGGCACCAGTAAGAAAAACGGACTTTTTTGTGATGAAATAACTCGCTTTTTACCGGAGAATAATTTTAGTGAAGACCCCTAGTGTTCTCCACCGGGTCACGGATTTGATTTTAGTGACTCCAGTGTAGCGAAACAGATATTTTTGTGATGAAGAATCTCGTGTTTTCCCTGCGAATGATGCTGGTGTAGTCCTCTATAATGTTCTCCACCGGGTCACGAATTTGGGACTGCCAACGTTTGCACGGCTAACACTGCCATCATCTTTAACCCCCAAGTCTCCCTGCCTGGAAGATGACGGCAGTGCTATCCGTCGAAGCGTCGGGCAGTCGGTTGGTTATTCAGGGGAGACGACCAACAGCTGAGGTCTTTTGCACCATTTAGGATAGGTGGGAAATTGGGTAATTGTAGGAGTATTCAGGGAACGGTGGAAGGGTGGAGAGAAATCCGGCGTCGGCATTAGCCTACTATTAACGAAAGGCGCCAAGGGGACCACGGCTTAACGTCCCATCCGACGGACGGAGTACTGAACTTGAAATGCCCTCCACTAGGTACTCAAGTGGGGACCGGTTTTTCACTGACAAATCCGCTACTGTCGGGAATCGAACCCGGGCCCTCGGGATGGGAGGCCAGTGCTCTAGCCACCCAACCAACCCGATCCCCGCGCCGGCAGTCGTAGAATCGCCTAAACCGGTGAAGACGCGAGGAGACTTCATCAGCACATAGTTTTGCATTAAAATCCTATTTTTCCTCCCTTTTAATAGCTTTATCAAAATAGCAGAATCACATTGGAGAATAATATCATTCGCCATTGTCATGATACGTACTTGGAACCCCCAAAAACCCCGTTACGCGCATTAATGACTTTATCTGGAAATGCATGAGTGTCGTTGTGTATTTCTAGAGGCCTCAAAGGAATGGAAATAAAAAATGACTTGATATATTCAACACCTTTTTTTGCAAGAACCGACCGCGGCATCGACGGCTCGACGGTCATTATAAAGGCAACATATAGTGAACCCTAGAATGGGTCAATGGGTTCAATGGTTCACAATATGCTGCCTTGATAATGACGCTCTAGCCCGCGAAACCGCGGTCGGTTCTAGCAATAAAAAGTGTGGAATATACCAAGTGATTTTTATTTCTATTCCTTTGAGGCCTCTAGAAATTCACAACAACGCTCATGCATTCCACAAAGTAAAGCCCGAGGGTATTTCTTTGCCTCAAAGAAAAAAGAAATGCTGCTGAACTGCCGAATGTTTCCAAAAATCTACCAATTAGCTTCTTGACAAAATTGAACAAGATCACTTGTGACCTGGTGGTATGGCATTTTATCAATAAAATGAAAAAATTTGACAATACCACAACGTAAAATAACTCTGCCATAACCCGAATTTCAGTGCATGAGCATCATCTTCAGGTGAATATTCTTGGTCGGTATCCCCTTTTATAGAAAACCATGTGAGGGAGGGACTAACTATATCAACTTCGATTTTTAAGTTTCCCCCCAACCCTTCCTTTTCCCCTTCCATCCCCTCTCTTCTTCCCGTCCCTCTCATGGTTTTCTATGAACGGGGATTCCGACCCTGACTCCTCACCTGAAGGCGGTGCTCATGCACTGAATCCCGGGTCGTGGCAGTATTATTTTACGCTGTGGTTTGTTAAAGTTATTCATTTCATTGATAGCTCCTTGAAATTTAAAATTAATTTTTACCCAGCTTTCGGTGAAGCGCGAGTGAAAAGAAACTATTTGTTATTAAGGCTGTCGGATACAACGGCCAAAAACGCTTCCGAGACGTCTACGCCTCTTGCCTTGAAGACTATGCTTCGCTACTTAAACGAAAGATTTCTGCGTAAACTTCGAGAATAAGGATTCATCTATTAAATAAGTTTAGTAATTTTTCGCTCGTTGCTTTTCTCATAATTCTGTTGACCTCAGAAAAACGCAAATTTTGGCGAAAATAAGCTGATTGCCAAGGCGTGTATGACGTTAAATTCCGAACATAATGGCTCATTATGTCACTCTTTAAAATCGGGAATTCTTCATCTCTAAGTGGGACCATTATGCTTTTGTATACTGTTTATAACAACAACACAGTGACCGTAATCCCGAACCACTGCACCCCAATTTCTACGTTCCTTCACGGGGCGAGGATTTTCCCGTAGCCGGAGAGCGAGTCCCAGCTGGCGCTAGGGAAGGGGAGACCAACGGGAGAGGGGCCCGCTCCGCCGACACCGGCCCAGCAGCTTCAGAGCGTGAATCTGAGCGGCTAATCTTGTTGAATTTAATATTCCCTTGAGTTAATGTCTCATTTAAAGTACGTGAGTGAAGGTTCTCA
Source organism: Platycnemis pennipes (assembly GCA_933228895.1). Classification (NCBI taxonomy): domain Eukaryota; kingdom Metazoa; phylum Arthropoda; class Insecta; order Odonata; family Platycnemididae; genus Platycnemis; species Platycnemis pennipes. The sequence continues at coordinate 111,328,172 of OW121855.1, read as the reverse complement.
TTTTGATGCTCATTTGTTTCCATTGATGAAGTTATGTACTTACGTGGTAACTATGTACTCTTCTTAGTGATTGTTCAAAAAATAAAGTCAAAAAGAAAAACTCTCTTATGAAGTGATTATCTATTTAATCCATCTTCATCGCCTAACGCAAGTAAAATTAGATCGAAAAACCAACAAATGGTTATGGGCCCAGAGTGTGATGAAGAGGAAATAAAAGTGAGTGGACAGTTTCGACATTAAATTGACCAACTCAAGAAGTGACGAGAGAACACATTTTTGACTATCACCTGAATAGAGATATTTTCAAGAAACAGCAAGATGGGTGATTCATCACTGAATTCTCTTGGTAACGCGATTGCAAGACTAAAGGGACTTGAGAATTACCAGGACTGGAAGTTTCAAATGAAAAATTTTCTTCAGCTGAAGGGGTTATGGGACGCCATTGAATACCATGTGAACAATGGACAAGAAGAGAAACTAAAGGACAGCGACGATATGAAAGATAAAATGTTATTAGTCTTCTGATCGAGACCAACATAAAATCTCATGTTGTGTCAGCTGTGACAACGAGAGAAGCATGGAATTACCTCTCCAATGCCTTCGAAAATAAGGGGTGGAGTCGGAGATTCACATTGCAAAGATAATTGTGGAATTGCAATGGCAATAAATTCAAGAGTATGTTCGAGTATGTGTCAAGAATCAAGGATTTATGCCACCAACTTGCTGATATTAATGCCAAAGTTGACGATAGCTGGCAGATTTCAATTTTGCTTAGTGGTTTAGGGGACGACTATGGTCCGTTGGTAATGGCATTAACAAATAGTGTCTCGGATGTAAAATTAGAGGCGGTGGTTGCGGCTCTTTACCAGGAAGCTTCAAGACGTCAAGAAGGTGCTACTTCTTCAGCACAGCAGTCAAGCTCCAATGCTGTAGCTATGCATACAATGCAAAAGAGGAACCCCAACCGGAAGAAAAACAGGCAAGTAGTAGTAATGAAGAGTTTACTTGCTATAGGTGTGGGAAGGCTAATCACCTGGATCGTAACTGTCGCACAATTCTGAACCCTAAAAATAAAGGAATAGGTGAACCCAGATGAGAGCCTAAACAAGACAAGAAGCAACAGCGTAGGAAGAAAAATATAGCTTTGTTTTGCCCAGTGCAGGGCTTAGCAGCTAAAGTTGAGCCAGATGAATGGTGTGTTGATGCAGGTTCAAATGAAAATATGACTCCGAATAAAAATGCAATGAAGAACCTCATGAAGATTGAAACTGACATGACAGTTTCTGTTGCAAATGGTGCAACTTTGAGGCCCATAGGAATTGGTGATGTGTTCCTATTACGGTTAAAGCAAATCCTGAAGTATCCAAGATTTTTGAAGTATTTTGTGTACCAGGATTGACAGCAAAATTGCTTTCTGCAAGTAAACTTGTTGCAAAGAATTATTCAGTTGTTTTTGATGTAAAGGAATGTAGAATATATGATACTCCTAAAGTTGAACTGAATTTTAGTGTAATAGCAACTGCTTCTGAGCATAATGGCTTGTACAAGTTGGATGTTGTTAGGCCAAAAATGAATGCATTGAAAGTATCAAGGAATGAAAATTAAGAAATATTATGGCATAAGAGGTTAAGCCATCTTAATCTTCACTCAATGATGCTATTGAAAAATGGAATGGTATCAGGAGTGAATTTTGAAGAAAACAAAGAAATGACTTTGTGTGAACCTTGCATTAAAGGAAAATTCGCTAAGTTACCGTTCAAAAGTAAAGGAAAAAGGGCAACAAAGAAATTGGAATTATTGCATACGGATTTGTGTGGACCTATTGAGCCAAAAGGATTAAAAGGTGAAAGGTACATGATGCTGATAATTGATGACTTCACCATAAAGACTTCTATCTACCTTCTAAAAACCAAAGATCAAGCTTTACAGAGTTTTCAAGGTTTTAAAGAAAGGGCAGAAAAGCAAGCAAGTGAATGAGAAAATATTATGCTTGAGGTCAGATAATGTTGGAGAATTTGGCGGAGAAGGCTTTGAAAATTATCTTCAAGCAAATGGAATTCAGCATCAGAAGACTGAAGTATACACGCCTCAACACAATGGAATAGCTGAGAGAGCTAACATAACTACAATTGAAAGGGTAAGGACTTTGCTTGTGAGTGCTGGATTGAGTAGGTGCTTATGGGCAGAGCTCTCCCGAACAGTTGTGTTCTTAAAAAATAGGAGTCCCACAAGAAGTCTGCAAAATGTAGTACCAGAAGAACTTTGGACTGGGAAGAGAGTGGATTTGAGTTATCTACGTGCTGTTGGGTGTGTAGCATATATGAATATTCCAGATGAATGCAGGACCAAATTGGAACCCAAGGCCAAAGAGATGGTAATGATTGGATATGGTGAAGATGACTTTGGATATAAACTTCTAGATTTGTCATCAATGAAAATAGAACGTTCAAGGAATGTGATATTTAATGAAAATAAGTTTCCAGCACTTGAAAGAAGGAAAATTGCGAGAATTGATCCAAAATCAATTCAGGTTGGAATTATTGGAATAGATTTTACAGCTGATGAATTTAGGGCAGAAAGTGATGATGAGTATTAAACTCCAAGTAGAAGTCCAGAAGAGTTTGTTTCAGAGGATGAACCCGATGAACAAGATGGAACTTTTGGAGGTCAAGAGAGAAGATATCCAAGGAGAAATAAACAGCCCAGGCGATTCCCTGATTCTGTTAATTGGGAAGACATTCATGCTAGCTGTGCAGTGTACAACGTTGAATGTAATGATGGCAATGTCCTTACTTTTAATGTTATTGATGATGTTCCTTTTAGTTACAGAGATTCAATGATGAGTGATGATAGACATGAATGGGAGAAAGCGATAGCATCCGATTTGAACTCTTTGAAAGAAAACTCAGTATGGAAATTAGTAGATCTCCCTCCAGGTGAGAAAACCGTGAAAAGTAAGTGGGTTTTCGCCAGAAAAAGAGACAGTGAAGGTAAGGTTATCAGATATCGAGCTAGACTTGTTGCTAAAGGGTACAGTCAAGAATATGGTGTAAATTATGAGTAAACTTTTTCTCCTGTAATAAGGAACGTTAGTGTTAGATTTCTGTTAGCACTTGCTGTGAAGCTAAATATGGAAGTATTTGATTGGGACATAGTAACTGCTTTTCTCTATGGTAAATTGAATGAGAATGTTTATATGAGACAGCCTGAGGGATGTGTAAAGAAGGGTCAAGAGTGGAAAGCATGTAAGCTTGAAAGGGCTTTGTATGGATTAAAGCAATCGGCAAGGCAATGGTACTTTGAACTTAAAATTTCTTTGACAACTAAAGGTTATGAGCAGTCAAAGATTGAACCTTGTGTCTTTTTTAATATTAATGAAAATATAATTATAATTGTTGCTATTTATGTTGATGATTTGATTGTGATAACTAACCAACCAAAAGAGAGGGAAGGTTTGTTGAATGAACTTATGTCTAAATTTAAAGTGAAAGACTTAGGACCAGTGAGTTATTTACTAGGCGTAAGAATCAGGAAAACTGATGATGGTTATTCATTGGACCAATCGCAGTATATTGATAAGGTATTGCATAAGTTTTCAATGCAAAACTGTAAAGCTGTGTCAACACATTTAGAAATAGGGTTGAAATTAACCAAAGGAGAAGAGACTGAAGACTTTCCTTACCAAAGTGTGATAGGGAGCCTGATGTATTTAAGTTTGATGACTAGACCTGACACAACATTTGCGGTCAGTTATTTGTCTCAATTTAATTCGTGCTATAGGGAAAGTTATTGGAACTGTGCGAAAAGGGTACTTATATATCTCAGTGGGACCAAAGACTTGTGTCTAATGTTAAGAAAAAATGGTGCTGAAGATCTGATGGGTTTTGTTGACTCAGACTGGGGTGGTGATTATACCAATCGTAAATCCTATTCAGGACATTTTTTCAAGCTCTTTGATTTTCCAATTGCGTGGGCAAGCCGAAAGCAGCAAACAGTTGCACTGTCTAGTGCAGAAGCGGAATACATGTCAATGTCACTAGCTATTAAGGAGGGAATATTTCTCAAAAACCTGTACCGTGAAATTTTACAGAAACCGGTGAAATTTGTACTAGGAACTGACTCTCTTTCTGCTTGTGCTATAGCATCTGAGGATATGTTATCTAATAGATCTAAACATATTGATATTCAGTATCATTTCTCCAGAGACTGTGTACAACGTAGGGATGTGAAACTAATCTATGTGCAAACAGAGAAGATGATTACTGATATTTTTACTAAGACATTAGGCGGCACAAAATTTGCTACTCATGTTGAAAACCTCTGCTTGGTTAAACTGTAAAAGGGAAGCATGTATTCAGCTGTATTGAATTTAAATGGTACGATTAAGGGGGGGTGTTCAAATAATTATTCCCTTGAGTTAATCTCTCATTTAAAGTACGTGAGTGAAGGTTCTCATTTTGATGCTCATTTGTTTCCATTGATGAAGTTATGTACTTACGTGGTAACTATGTACCTACTCTTGTTAGTGATTGTTCAAAAAATAAAGTCAAAAAGAAAAACTCTCTTATGAAGTGATTATCAATTTAATCCATCTTCATCGCCTAACGCAAGTAAAATTAGATCGAAAAACCAACAAATCTGTGGATAGGTTCTTAAGGAGGTTGATCCGAAAAGTGAAAGTCATGTCATTTTTTTTATATTTTCAGCACTTATAGAACTAAAGTTACTCTATTTAATAAAGTAAAGATAATTATATCAACCCATACTCCTTTTTGCACAAATTGCATTTAAAGTTGCATACCATTAACGGCGAGAATGGGCATCACATGGGAATATAACGTTTAAAAATACCATAGTGACATGTAATTTCTGCAAAACCCTGATATTTAATGCATAATTTTACAAGGAATAAAATGACACGAAAAAAAAGCATTAACTCACCGTATTTTTCGCTAAATCCACCATTTACTGCGCTTATAGCAGACGAAATGCGTTAGTTGACTTCACTTGGCGCTGCGGTCGTTCTAGCCAAAATTTATGTCGTATGGATAATATCATTTTTAATGAGATATTAAAGAATATTTCAGAAAAATATTGTAACATAATGTTTGATAGTAATATTCTGGTGTTATACATTAGTAAATTCATTGAGTACATGAATTTATTTCACTAACGTAAATGCTGAATTGACTCCACCGTCGAGCTGATTAAAATTATCATTAAAAATACATCCTTCGACTTTCCATTGTATTTCTTGTGAAACTTATTACTTTCAATAGCTTAGGTAATTTTATTTATGAAGTAGGCATCACATAGCAGGCATATACTCGTACTTAAATTAATAAGATTCCTAAGACAACTTGACTCAAGCAGTCGCGAGCCAACCTCCTCAAGGTGCATTTACAAGTAGCAGTTCGCTGCTATGAATGTCAACTGCTAAAAACTATTAAGCCCCACTCACATGTGTGAATACCAACTGCGATGCGAGTTCAGGTAGATACTGGACACTTGTCGAACGCTATCGATCCCAGTTCGATCTATTAGCAAAGTTGAAGTCCGTCTACTTTCCAGCGGAAATGTATCCAACACAATCGCAACAATCGCCAACGAAAAGAAATACACGACGGAATTTGGATATAATAACAAGGATATCCCTCCCCAAAAGGGGAGATTCTACTCTTAAAAGAATGGGAACAAAAGATAATCGTCATTGGAATGTATTGCTTGATGACTTTAATGAAAATTTTAGCGAAATTCACTATTGAAATAAAATGCTATTTATTTGTTGCGGCAACGCCTAAATAGCGGCTATAAGCTGCATATAAGTTGGTGCAGACGCATCATAGCAGTAGCGATATAGATACATCGCGCATCGCGCGACTGTCATAGCAGTCGACTGCTACGTTTGAACGCTGTTTTGGTTATTTGTTTGTTCGAGTTCGAAAACACGCTCGCAGTCGGGGACCGATTCAAAGTCGATGCGTAGAACGCGAAATGCCGTCATATTATCCAGAGTTTATGTTTTTCAATAGTTACTCGCCAAATTCAGTTAACTTTATTGATATGTGACAACTTTCAGAAGATTGGAAGAATATAACGAACCTTTATTCGAAAGGCTACTTCATTTTCTGATAAATATCGGCATTAACGTCTATGATGGAGGAATGTAGGAAAGATAGATTGAGCATGATGAATTGGTTACATTAATCTGTATAAGTTTCAAAGTACTCTGCCGATAGGATTAATTTTCAATTGTTGTTATCTTTTTTTACGAGCAGTTGGGTTGATAAAAATCATGATTTTTATAAAAAAAAGGGAAAAGGGTTGATTTTACGATTAAATTGTTTTTTTTTTTGACTTGAGTGAAAACTTGGTGTTAAGAATGCTGGGATTTTATAAAGTCTGAATCTCCTTCATATATTTAACATATTAGATGATTGTAACGAATATATCGAAAATACATTGTTAACTCCATTGTATCATGGTGAGTTAAAAGTTCATTAAATTTAAATTGACGTGTATTATTATAAAAAGTGTTTTGTCTGGTTCAAAATTGCATTTTTTAGCGTACAAAAAGGAACGTAATTACTATGCGTGTGTGACAAAGGTTTCCGGTTAGTTACTATAAATAATGGGTACTGAAGCACTGTGAAAGCTGTAATTTTAATATCTTCCGTCCTGTTTTCAATCTCTTTTAATTTTAATTATTCTATCTAACCTGACATGGTAGCATGGTGTTTTAATATTTTTAAATATACTTCGCTTCTATATAAATAATAGTGGGGGACGAGATAAAATTTATATGTAAATAGTAAAAGAAAACAAGAGTAATTAATCGGCCAGAGGCTTGATGGCTTAAAGAAGACAGTCGACGATGGTTAATTTAACTGAAAGCATGAAAAGGGAATGCCTTTCATGTGATATATGGAGCAAATTTTGAGGAATTATATAGGAAAGAACTACATCAATATAAGGAGATTACCCTTTTAACCCTCCTTATTTTTCAATGTAAAATTTATACTCTGTCTCTACTCCCTTAACTTGATTTTAATATTTAGAAATCATGCCATCTTTTATTAATTGTTAATCATATATTTAAGAATTTTTTTGTAAATATTGACGGATAAAGTTGTCTTTTTAGTAAATAAGAAAGCATTTGCAATATGGAAGTATGTTAATATTAGTGGTTGTATTAGTCCCCGTGGGCAGTAGAGGGTTAAGTAAAGACCTGAGACTGTCTTAGGGTTTTCATGCAATGATTAATGACGATGACGATAAAAATTTGTGAATTCCCATCAATCCTCGTTTTACGATTTTAAACAATCAATTTGTTTCAATCCTATCAATGGCTTAATTGAGAATTATACGCTTAACGAACGTTTAGTAAAAATCGCTCCACATAGGATGATGAAGTAAATGTCATTTTTCATTCAAAGCGTCTTAATATGATTTTCGCTAAAGATTTCACTACTATAAATAGTGTGAGGGACAAGATAATGAGCAAAATATGTATAAAAGAAAGGATGCAGATTATTTTTTAGTATTTTTTCTCTTACTGCACTTGGACAGTCTTTGTTCGGCACGAGGATGATACTTTAATATTGTCACCTATGAATTGAAGTTAATCTAAGTGCATAGCCAATGGGGTCGTTATTGCCGAATATGATAGAGTTTGTAAAATAAAAAGACCCGTATTTTTCCGTTTTTTGATCCGTCAATTATTTCTCGAGTTATAGGCGTCGAAAAACTAATGTTTTTAACCATTTCGGAAAAGTGGGTGTGATGTCTGACGTATATCGACTCCTGACCTCTGACGTATATCGACTTCATCCAATCACAACTGAACCGGCGAAGCTACTTCTCCTTATCGCAAAGGGAGGGACACAGATGACTCTGCCATTTGGAGCAGTAACGACAGCATCTGTGCGAGCAGACCTTCCGAGAATCCCCCTCCAATCCCTTCCCCAACCCCCAATCCCCTTCCCTTCCCATACGAGCAGTCAAGGATGGGAGGAAAGTGACGTCAATGTTATCACAGCAGCATTTTCGGTGGGCGTCACCTTTTGCCTATTTTAGTTTCTGATTTATTAGTGAATGATTGTGGTTAGAAGATTAATTTTTTCACTAAATTTCTTTTTTCGCTTCCATCTAACAAATTCCTGTACATAATTGCGATTTCGGTTCCGAGTAAACGCCCCCATTTTATTTATTGCGAGGTAAGGTGATGGAAGTAAGCCGGAAATGCATGCTTGGTACTCTTAAAACCCTTTTATGCACACCCTAAGGGTGGTCATCAGGGCTCTGCATAGACGAAATCAGAAGGTTTTCTGGATGCAGTTTCCTTTCTATTCGCACGCCCCTGTGTGATTACTCTTCTCGAGTTTGTTTACCGGCCGATGATCGTTCCTCTTCTGTCGTGTTCCTCTCCATTTGAAATCTTTCCCGAAAACCATTCTACAAACTTAACCATCTGAAACCATAGTCTCTGACTCATTGGTGGTCGAGTTTTCTTCTCCTTTAAGCCAACTCGAGGATTATTTTTTCCTTCTTCATTCGTTTTTATCCTTTCTCGTCATCGAGTTTACTGGTGTAGTTCTCTTTCTGTCAGTTTCCTTTGCTGTCTTTTAGAATTACTCCTCCCCCTTCTCCCATCTTCCTTTTCTTCTCCACCTTCGTACAGCCATTACAGCCCCCTTTCCACTTCTGCTGCGTCAGCCCGTCCATTGTCTGATCCCTTGCCTAACACTAGAAATGCTCTCTATGCTTCCCTACTGCACGGGTGTTGGAAAACTGAGTGAAGGAAAACACACCCCTAATACTGGCTCCACCGCAGACTGTAAAATTGATGGTGAACATAAATTATTTACACACGAGTCGCTTTTGGGTTTTCCTCTCATCATAGCCAAGTAGCGCCAACAATTCTCTTTCAACATGGCGAATAAATCTAATCCAATAGGCAATGGGTCCTTTTACCATGTTTTTTTTTGCTTCTGAATCTGATAGATGTTTTCATGGGTCACCGTCACTGTCAAGGTCATTATACAGACCTTGATAAGGACAGTGACACGTTGAAACATTAGTTCGGGGCAATAAAATTAGTGGATTATACTACTAATTTTTTTTCTTTTTATCTTTGTCTTGTTTAGAAGAATCTTTGATTTCAGCTAGAGGAAGAAAACAAAGACACAAATTAATTTAATAGGTGAAGTTTTGGGGCGGAAGAGCCAAGCCAGTCACTTACAACGACTTCAAAATTATTTGAGAGCATTCTAACCCTCTGGTTACCGAGCGGGGTCCTTCAGGGACCCCACACTCGAAAATGTTTGAATAATATGTGAATATTAGGTATAAAAAGAACAAAAGATAGTATTGATTGCATAAAAAAATCTCTCAATAATTGTTCTCGCCGGTTTAATTTTGTTGTTTTTGTATGAACAAGGAGCTTTCAACTCCTAATTAAATTTATTAATGTCCGGTATGTAAAGAGTTAGTTTTATTCAACAAACCATTCCCAGTTGAAATAAGTAATGGAAAATATGTTGGTGTCCTTTAAAATTTTCAGCCATGTACTATTTACAATATTATTTTGTTTAAAGGAAAAATAGGAATGTGTTATTTTATTTCACTTCGGAGTTGCATTTTCGCACCAAAGAGCCGCGTTGCTCTTGAGCCGTAATTGATCGACCCAATACCTAGGTCATTGTCTTATGCTGCATAGTCATATGTTAGTTTCCTGCCTTGTATCACTTCTATAGTGTGCTCCACTTATTGTTTTTGGATCACCTTCGGGCCGTAATAAAGGTGAGTCCTTCATTCGCTTCTAAGCGCCCACCTCACCATATGGAAGATTTTATTGTGATCAGTTTTCTGAGAAATCTAATATTTCCGCTCCAAATAGCATCGAGCTCCTTAGCTTGCATAAGGCAAACTTCTCCTTCAACAATATTGGCTGCCCCTTAACACTAGAACGCTCATAGGGGTCATTTTGACCCTACCGTGTTTTTAAATTTATTTTTTGATCTCATTTTTTAAGAGAACAGAATTTCTTCTCGTGACTTTTAATAATTTTAATAGGTGTTCACTTTTATAAATTTTTACCTTCCTAAAATAATCCGTTGAGGAGTTAAGTTATATTTTACCTTGAACGCCCAAATGGGGTCATTTTGACCCAAGCATTCATGTGCGCGCTTTATCTCTGCTAAAGGTCCTTTTTTATTTGCATTTACGTAACATTCTGCTGCATATGTGTTCACTGCTCTGTCTTATTATCTTTTTCATTCAGTTACTTATCTTCCAAGTTCGTATCAGTTTCCAAAACAGTTTTGTTTCCTTTCCCTATCTGCTCTCTCTCTCTTCCTTTCCCCATCCCGTCCTCACTTTTCGTTTTGCTTACATGTAAAATATTTAGTAATTATACTTTGTTGACATCATCATACATTGTCAATCTCTGCAGGGTGAGGAGAATGCAATTTTGATTTCCCCTTTCGCACGGAATATATCTACTTAGTTGATTCCAAATCTGATCTCTCTTCGGATGACGAGTGGAGAATAAAACTCCTTCTCACATTGGAAAAGAAAAACCACTTTGTACATTCCACACAAAGGTTTTATCGGTTTCTGCCGTGTTTTCGATAATATATGTCATTATTAGGGATGATAATGACATATGTTGACCTTTTCCAACCGAGTGGTTCCACAAAGTAAAGCCTCAAACTTTGAACTCGTTCTCACAGTTACAGTAAGTGAGGTTCGTTTATTTGTTGTCCATTGTTCGTGGCTTCGCGGGACGAATTTGCGGCGTGATCCTTATTTTGAAGATAGCTGTGATCAAAAATTTCCCAAAGACCAGCGTAATGTTCTGCTGACATTCCTGCGGAGCTGCATAAGATTCAATTAGATGAGTCAGATGGTGGTGAGTGTTCATTAGACAATTCCAACTGCAAGCTCGGCAAGCTGACATTTGAAACTTGTGAAGAATAAACATAATTTTCAGAATGTGACGATAAGTACACGTTTGATGAACTCAGTAGAGACACTAAGAGGGTCGGATCTAAAAGTAAGCTCACTATTTGTTATAATATTCATTCACTATTTTCAAGGCACTCGGGGCCAAAGCTAAAGATACCCTTGGAATAATCAGAGATAGCTATGACAGTGGAAGGCTAGCAGAGAATTTCCAGAGGAGTGAAATGATCGCCATCCCGAAGAAGCCAAGGATAGAGAAATGCAAAGAACAGAGAACCTTTAGCCTGGTGTAACTCACATCGAAAATACTAACTAAGATTATTAGCAGAAGAATGGAAGGGAAGATCGAGGGGACTTTCAGAAAATCAATTCGGATTCACGAAACACCAAGGAGCTAGGGAGGCATACTCAGCTGAAGGATACTGGCCGAGAAAATGATACACGTAAACAAGCCGTTGTATGTGGCATTCGTGAACTTGAAAAGGGCTTTGACAACGTCGAATGGAAAAAGATGTTCAAGATACTGGAAGCGATTGGAATGATTGGAATGTACTACAAGGATAGAAGAAAAAAATGTATAGTCTCTACAAGATCCAGGTCACCACAATACAAACAAAAGACGGAAGGAAGATAGAAGACAAGATAAATGAAGTAGTCAGACAAGGATGCAACTCCTCCCCAGAGTTATTCAATATATACCTGAAAGAAGCAATAAGAGACACAGAGGAAATTGGTATCATGGGCATCAAGGTGAATGGCGAAGAAATAACATGCCCCGGTTTGCTGATGACATCGCAGTTGTAGCACAAAGTCGAGAGGATCTACAAGCATCCCTGACCACTATGGACCAAGTACTACAAGAATATAATATGAGCATGAACAAGAGGAAAACTAAAATCCTAGTGTGCGGAAGAGAGAAGCTTAGGGCAAATATAACAATTTGAGGAGTGAAATTGGAACAAGTAGAGAACTTCACCTACCTCGGCAGCACTATAACTTGGGATGGAAGAAGCTCAACGGACATCAAGCAAAGAATAGCACAAGCTAAGGAAGGGTTATTGAAGAAGAGACAACTACTATGCTCAAAGAACCTTCGGCTACAAACAAGGAAGCCCTTTATCGTATGGAGCATGGTGCTTTATGAATCAGAGACATGGAAAATCGGGAAAGCAGACCAGCGAAGAATTGAAGACTTGGAAACATGGTACTGGAGGAGAATGTTGAAAATTAAATGGACAGATAAAGTGAGGAACTAAGAGGTGTACAGAAGAGCATGTACAGATGGATTGAATATACCTTGAGGCACAATGAATTAGTTAGAAATATAATAGACGGGAAGATCGAGGGGAAGGTCCCACGTGGAAGACCAAGGGGCAAGTATATAGAGCAAATTAAGGAGGACGTGAAAGAGGAAACATAACAGAGGGTGAGAGATTTAACACTAAATAGGGCGTAATGGAGGGCTGCAGTAAACCTTTCATGGGATTAAAATACTGATGATGATGAAAACTATTTTCATTAGGCTACTCAATTTTTTTTAGATTTTTTCTGATGGTATTTCTAATTTTGGCAGGACAAATCATTCATAATTTACCAGTTTAAACTGCAAAAACAATAAACAAATGCATTTAAATAAAGTAGATGACATTTGTTGTTTACTGAGTGTCACCATTATAGGCAAGAAAAAATGAAATTGAAGAAAAACGAGAAAATGATTCCAACACTCAAAGTTGGTATTTCAATAAATAGTTATATCGACCAAATTATTACTATAATGAACTGAAATAATTGATGAATGTGAAGAATTAAGACATCATTTAATGAAAAAACACTAAAAATGTAAACACATAAATGCCTTGTGATATTTTAACTTATTAATTACCGGGGGTCAAAATGACCCCATTTGGGCGTTGAATGATGTCGAAAAGTCCGGGCGTCCTAGTGTTAAACCCGGATGTTGTGTTCGCGTCTACAAATATAAGTTCTGAGACATCACTCTCGGGTAGAATGGGACATTCTCCTTGTGGTGAATGGCTTACAATACGATCTTTGAATGATCTAAGATCGTAGTTGATGTCGATGTATTTGATGAAACATTAATAACATTTCAGCTTTAGTTTTTCACAGTTTGGTGCAAGAAATTAGGTCAAAATGTTGTGCATCTTAGAGCACGGAACATTACTTCATTTTATATTTTGGTTGGAAATATGCTTGCAGTAAGTTCTGATTAGTTTCATAAAATATTTAGTATGTCTAAAGATTGGGATACTGATTTAGTGAATTATATCTACATTGTCTGCATCTACATAATGTCCTAAAAGTCACCGGAAGGGTGTTTCCAGGGTTGATTCATCACTAGGCACGCATTTAAATCAATAAGTGAAAGCTAGTTATTAAAGAAGCTTTTTTAAATATAGAATACTTTTCCCGAATTTTTAGAACCCATTTTCGCGTATAATAATGTTTTATAAAAAGAATAATCACCATTATTACCAGAAAATCACAACATTAACAAAAAATAAGCTTTGAAGTTCGGGTGAAGAATAAATCAATTGACTACATTACCACATCACAGTACTCATTAAAATAATAATGGGGAGAATTTTTGCGATCATGAGACTCGCAGAAAATATGAACATATGATGCCTTTCAGTTGGGTAAGTTGTCGTAATTTCATCTTAACTCCCTTCCTTATCCTGGTTTAACAAATGTACCTAATAATAATCCTAGTTTGTTTTGTACGTTAGTCGGTTTATTCCTGGTTCATAATCGTCCAGTCGTATTATAAATTCCATTTCATCGCTAGGGTAATAAATTCAACTGTGAATTTAAAGCGATGTTAGAGTTAAGGATTCAAAGGATTCGTTTCATTGGTTGGGAGTCTTCTCGTGTTGGATTGATTCCCATGGCGACTGTTACACCAGTATTCCAGCGTGCTCCTTCAGGTTCTAAGTGATTTTGAACCAAAGGAAACTCACTGAAATGCTGACAATACTGTCACCAAGAGACAGCTACAAATACGGATGGAATAATACTTGAAAAAAATATCATCAATCGAATGTAAATTTATGCTGTCATGGAAAAAAATCTAATGTTTTCATGTGATTTTAGTCATGAGTGTTTTCAAGTCTGTTTCCGCACTAATAGGCGCTTCAGACCGGGAGGAAAGGTATAAGGATAGGAATGGGAGGGATGGGGGCTATGATTTTAGTTTACATGGGTGTTTTCAAGTCTGTTTCCGCGCTAATATGCTCTTCAGACCGGGAGGAAAGGTAAATTTAGTTATGCGTGCTTCGTGAATGAAATTATCATTAGCACGTTTACGTTGAATTTGTAGTTTATTCTGTACCTTGCAGAGTGCACAGTTTCACGTGAATTTTGTGTTTGTTTTCACTCCAAGTATTGCCAATCTCTGCGTCAATGGCGTCGAGAAGCGCCGATTTCCCTCTGCTTGTCTTTCGGGCATATTTTCCTTCGGCTCAGACATTTCCTCTCGATCACGAACGCCCTCTCGTCTTCAAGATGGAAAGAACATCATTCATTCCGACTTTAGGTAGCTTCTGGGGAATACCTGTTTTCGTAGAGCAACATTCCCTTCTTGTTGTCAACAAACATTAGCTTTTATTATCCACCTCAATACTTCCAGTGAGCTTCTAGTAATACCAGGAATTTATAAGATTGTTTTGCAAGTGAGTCCTAATTTTCGAAGAGGAATATATTTTTTTTAAATTAAAGGCATGAATTGTATACCTTGATATTGAGTTCCTTCAAAAAAGTATATCTTCAAAATTGAGAGAACAATACCGTTACGCAATCAATCGTATAGGCTGTGAGTGTTCTAATGCTGGTTTCCCCCCGGAAATTTACATGTCTATTTTATCTTTTAAATGCCAGCATAGTGAAGTATCGTTTTAATAATTGAAATGCTCACAGTAAAAAATTCTGATAGCGACACTGCATACGTAATGGAAAGCAATGAGCCTTCATCTGCTTTCAACCTAATGAACAATTTTCGGTGTGTATTCGAAACTGATTAGCTTTGACTTGCAGTTCAATCTACAGAAGGTTAACTTTAAATGACTCTAGTATAGTACATTGTGTATCAGGTGGCTGCAATAAATTGGGTATTGCAATGTGAGATTCAACCCATGCCCGAGGCTGGATTCAAACCAATTCCTAAGATAACATAGAAAGAAAGCACGATCCAAATTTTAACATTTGATGCGTCGTAACCAGGCAGATAACGAGTCGGCTACTCGATCCTCAGGTCGTGGGTTCAAATCCCAACCAGAGGTTAGTTATCGTATTTATCTTACACGGCGAACTTTAACAATGTTGTTATTCGTCCTATAAATCACCCAAATTGTTATATTGAATTCAATTTTTCAACTCTTAAGTAACTTTCAGAAAAATTAGAATCACATATTGACAATTTTTTAAAAACAATTTTAAGTTAAGTTTGTTTCCCCGTTAATCTCAATAACAGTTTGAACAATTGAACAATTACAGGCCTCAATTTCTGGAATGAGTGCATTAAATAAACAGTGAACTTGGTGTCACAAATACACTTTACAAGCGCAAAGAATCACAACGCAACTATTAATTAGCTCTTCAAACAATCATTACGCCGAACGGTTGGAATTTTTACCGTCACCAAGTTCATTTTGTTCGCGTATCTCTTTAAAATCCAAGGAAAAATATACCGTTCCTATGTACCAATTTTTTATTCCTTTAATAACTGGGCTCACATTTAATCCGGCAAAGGATGGCAAGATATTATTCTCGTTTCTTTGGGTTTCCAATATTAATCCAATTCCGAGTTATTTAATTACGCTGTCTTAGTATACCCAGTCCGGAGAGAGTGTATACCGTTTCTCAATCAAGTTATAAGGTTATGAAGGTTCTTATTACTTTGGAAAATACCAGCTGTGGAGGAATGTTCAGAAGACTCTTTGCTTTTGAGAAATGCTGGAAGAGCTGATAAATAGTTTGCAGTTATTTGCGCTTGTCAGATATATTTGTGATAATCACTTATCATGCATGTACTCATTCCAGATTAGCATTAATTGGATTCAATAATCCTATTAATGTTAACCCCAATGAAAATAGTAGTAGGGAAATAACTGTTGATAGCAATGGTTTTAAAATTTTATCAAAAGGTGATTTTTTTCTGTAATTTAGTTCTAACGGGCTGAAAAATCAAGCAAAATATAAAAAAATCCTGGGTGACGAGTAGGACGAATAAAACATTATTAAACTTCTCCGTGTAAAAGAAACACGATAACCATTCCCTGGGAGGGGTTTGTACCGACGAGCTGAGGTTTGAGTGGCCAACTCGTTACCTACCTGGTTACCGCGGCCGGAGTTTTCACCTTTTTCATTTTCGAATTCCTTTCCCGCAGAGGGGGCGTTTACACGGAATCAAAATCGCAATTTGGTACACGATGTTGTTAGATGGAAACGAAAAACGAAGTTTAGCAAAAAATTAATCTTCTAACCACAACCATTCACTGAAAACCAGAAATGAAAATTAGCAAAAATGACGCTTACCGAAAAAGCTGCTTTGATAACATTGACGTCATTTTCCTCCCGTCCTTGACTGCTTTTAGGAGAAGGGAAGGGAGTGGAGGTGGGTTCTCGGAAGGTCTGCTCGCACAGATCCTGTCGCAAACGCTCTTATTGGGGGAGTCAGTTGTGTCCCCCCGTTGCGATAAGGGGGGTAGCTTCGCAGGCTCAATTTTGATTGGACGAAATCGATGACGTCAGAGATTGCACCAATCCCACTTTTCCGAAAGGGTTGAAAAAATCAGTTTTTCGCCGCTTATAACTCGAGTAATAATTGACGGATCGAAAAACGGAAAAATACGCGTCTTTTTATTTTTAAAACTATATCATATCCGGCAAGAAAAAACAAATTGGTAAACGACCCCTTTCCTCTCGCATCTTGGTTTCATCACCGGTTAGGTCGGGCCCTCAAGTTGAATAAGTTCTGCCTCCCCTCCTTCAGTCATCTACCTCTTAGACAGTGGATTTGGGATGGGGAGAGAGAGAGAGATAAAGAGAGAAGCTGAGTCCGTCGAGCGCACCCATATTGGTATTTCCTTCCTCCTTCGGCCGTAATCCTCATCCGCGATCTTCGAGTGGCATTAGCGCCGATGGGGTCGGATCCCTTTTTCCCAGAGTGCATCGCTCCACGGCACCGTCTTCCTTAATCCCCACTCCTTCATAGGGCTACGGTGCGATACTCTCCGTAGTCAATATCTGAAATCGATCTAGGGAGCAGTTAAAGTTGAACTGAGATATTGGATTGGCGATAGTTAGTCATATTTAGTTTCTGCAATACCTGTACAGGTTAGCATGCGAGCCACCTCTAACCTCTTAAGAAGCGTGACCAGTCTATTAAATGAATTAAAATGGGAATCATTGTCATATCGCAGGTTGAAATTTAGACCTAATCTCTTCAATAAATTCCAAGATAATATTTTCAGTGGTGACGTTAAAAATATTTTGCGAACCCAAACTTACTATGGTAGACTGGACCATGATTACAAAATTAGATAAATTGATTGTCAAACTGACAGATTCAAAATGTCCTTTTTCCTCGTACAATTAGGGATATGAATAGTAGTAAATATGTCCAATATGAGTAATTCAATCCGTAGCATTGGTAGTTGCATGTTGGTATAAGGACTTGAAAGTAACCCAACTAACAGCATGTTATTGCGTGCTTACTTTGCTATTTGTATCTTTTTAAATGGTGAAGTTTAGACTAGTATATTAATATTAATCCTATTTTATGCATGATATGTAGTTCATGTTTGTTGAGAATACACTCCTGCCACCTTTATGGTGGCTTGCAGGATATTATGTAGATATAGATGTAGATGTAAATGTGAGTCATCACCAATTACGTGATACATCGACACATTCCGCCTGCACTCACTAACCTCTACGTTCCTAAAAATACATGGACTATGAAAAAAATTGACATAGCAGAGACAGTGAAACATCTGAATGTGTCTAATAGCATGGGAAGGAAAATGTCTAGATATCCGCTGAGAATTGGTAGGAACAAGACTACGATATTGGAATGCAGGAAGAGAGAAGAGGGCAAAACCAATGTTAACTATAAAACAAAAACTTGAATAGATGAAAAGTTCTGTTACCTGAGAAACCAAGTAACCAGCGATTGACGAACCAAGAAAGAATTAATAGAATAGCCTAGGCAAAGAGAGCATTCTGCCAAAAGAAGAATCTACTCACTGCTGGAAATACAAGCGTGTAAGTGAGGAAACAATTCATCAGAACGTACATATATATGGAGTATGTTTCTTTACGGCGGTGAGGCATGGACGATGACAGCCGCGGATAAGAAAAAGGTGGAGGCATTCGAAATGTGGTTCTACAGAAGAATGATGAAGATAAAATGGATCGACCGAGTGAGCAATGAGGAAGCCCTAAGAAGAGTGGGAGAAAGGAGAGGTCTGCTGGAAAGAATAAGACGTGGCAATTTAATTGGACTTATCTTAAGACACGATGGCCTGGTGAAGACAATCGTCGAGGGTAAAGTGAACGGGAAAAAAAGAAGAGGCAGGCCTCGTATGAGGTATATGGAGCAAGTTGTGAAGGATGTAAAAGAGAGGAGGTTATATGAAAAGGTTGGCCGATAGAGGAATTGAGTGGAGGGCTTCGTGAAACCAATCCTAGGATTGTTGACCGATGATGATGATGAAAAAAAAAATTTCTCACCTCTTTTGTGCAAATGTGGGACTGCTAAAAATATTATTGGAAAAGAAATTATTATTATTTTCCTGGAAATAATTATAGTCCACTAATGTGTGCAGTTGTGATTTGAGAGATTTGAGAGAAAAATTGACGATCGCATGAATAATAAGGAAGTACTCCATTATGAATAAATATTCTGTTCCTCAACAGAATAAATGCATCATGGAGAAGAAATATAGGTAGTGAATTTTTTTGTGGCCGCTATATTGATTTTTGGAAAACGAAAACTAAAAGAGATTCTAGTGCATGAAATTGGCGTTATCAAGTAGCGAAATTCAAAAAATCAGCTGTGTTCACAGATTCGTACATCAGTACAATGTATGTATGTACGTCCTCTGAGGGACGTATAACCGGTAGCCCACATACGTTAACTATCTGACCGAAGAGGCCGTTGAGGGCAATGTGAATAAAAATGACAACGTGTTGTTCACGCATGCGCCAGCCATGTGCGACCGATTGGTTAGAAATCAACAATGTAATGTGTTTCTTGTTACATCTTTAGGCATTTGGTGCCATGCATTAACTTCATTCAACTTGCAACTTCAATTATACAGTTACATATCTATCGCCTCAGAACATAAGGATGACAGTCATCTGTGATTAATGGGGGCGTTTACTAGGAACCGAAATGGCAATTTTGTACACGACATCGTTAGATGGAAACGGAAAAAGAAATTTAAGTGAAAAAATTAATCTTCTAACCACAACCATTCACTCATAAGTCAAAAATTAAAATAAGCTAAAGGTGACGCCCACCGAAGGTGCTGCTTTGATATCATTGACGTCATTTTCCTCCCGTCCTTGGCTGCTTTTAGGGGAAGGGAGTGAAGGGGGGTTCTCGGAATGCCTGCTCGCACAGATCCTGTTGCAACCGTCCTGGTTGACAGAGACAGCTGTGTCTCCCCCATTGCGATAAGGCGAAGTAGCTTGGTGGGCTCAGTTGTGATTGGACGAAGTCGAATACGTCAGAGGTTGCACCACGCCCACTTTTCCGAGCGGGTTAAATACATCAGTTTTTCACCACTTATTACTCTAGAAATAATTGACGGATCAAAAACGGAAAAATATGTATTTTTATTTTACAAACCCTATCAGATTCGGTAATAAAAGAAATATGGTAAATGACCCCATTAGAAAGATCAACCGCCGAACCTGGTGATAAAATGATTCGTTTGTCTCTTTCGCAATACGCGGTTACAATCTAAATGAAGTATAATTCTTTCATAAACAGTGCGCCTAACTTTCTCTTATTACTTCTAAATTTGTTTTTTCAACCAAACAGCAATTTTGAAGGAACCCTTTAAGTGGCTTGCAGGTTAATGTGCAAATGAAAATGAAGTCTTTAGATGTATCTTAATTTTGTGCTCCCTGAAATGCTGGCCTCCCATCTCAAGTGCCTTGGGTTTGAATTCCCTCTATAGCAGAGATTTTTTGTAATTTTTCCTTTATTCACGTAATTACTTTATGGAGAGCACGTCAAGCTGTTCAGCCCTTGACAAATGTACTTTAAACAGTTGACCCCTTGGTGTCTTTCGTTAGTAAAAGGCTGATTCCGAAGCTATAAATATCTCTCCAACTTTCTTCCGTGGCCTAAAAATACTTCAAAAACTCCTACCTAACTTAAATGATTCAAATTAACTTAGCTGTCAGTCACCATATATAACAACTTCAAATACCAACTATGAAATTAAATGATTTTTTGTTTTATTTCCTGCTTAAATGCATAGATAATCCATACATTTTCTTTGTAATCTTATCTTTTTCATGCATTCTACCAAGATAGGAACAGGAATACATTGTCTAATTCGTCGGAGTCGAAAGAAAATGAATTCAGGAGTTATTGCTCAATCTTCATTGCTACTGTCAGAGCTCCGATCAAATTGTTTGGTTTTGAATTGGAAAGAATTAACTGGCAGGAACTGACTGCAGACTCTAAGATCTTGCTTTAAATTAGCAACGTATGCTATGACAGTGCCTAAAGCATACTGAATTAATTGAGAAGTAAGAAGAATGACTCATTTTAAAAAAAATTGTCAGTGATTCATCGTTCAAGCAAAAAATTGACGCATACAAATTAATATTTTTGAGATTTATGTGCTACTGCCTACTTATTGTTATACGTATTTTATGCAGTGAGGGTCGAAGACATTAGTCAACAATAGCTTGTAGGCATAACTTTAGTTTCTATTTTACTGCTAAGAAAAGGCTGATGCGTTATTATTTATTATTTTCAAGATAAGTACAATTTTTTCGCGTGTAGGTCATTCTCTGCAAAGAAGGAAGGATTAAAAGAAAGGAAAACGCACTCATGCAAGAAATCCGCTCCAGAAATTTAAACATATGTAAGAGTAGGTACTGCTACGATTAAGTACGAGTGGCTACAACGACAGCGATAAGGCAAAGCCTTTTGAGAAAGACAAAAGATCATCTGACATTATTTTTACATTTTTCCGAAGTTAACATGCTTGAAAATATTTTACCATCTGGAACAAATTCATTCGGTAAATCAACATAAATGGAGCTAGTGAGTGACCTTGTAGCATTCGTCATCATCATCAGCCAACAATCCTAGGACTGGTTTGACGCAGCCCAACACTCGATTCTTCTATCGGCTAACCTCTTCGTATTGGCATAATTCTTCTCTTTTATATTCTTCCCAACATGCTCCATATAACTCAAACGAGTACTGCCTTTTCCATTTTTCCCATTCACATTTCCCTCGATGATTGTCTTCATCAGGCTATCGTGTCTCAATATGTGGCCTATTCAGTTGTCCCGTCTTCTTTTTAATGTTTTCAATAGACATCTCTTCTCTCCCAGTCATCTTAAGACTTCTTCGTTTGCCACTCGATTGATCCATTTTATTCATATTTCTTCGGTAGCACCACATTTCTAATGCTTCCAGCCTGGACTTCTCTGCTGCTGTTATAATCCTTGCTTAGGTGTCTTATAGTAGAATGCTCCAGATGTATGTTCTAATGAAATGTTTCCTCATTTCAATGCTTTTAATTGCAGCTGTTATCAGAATCTTCTTCTGGTAAAATGCCCTTTTTGCTTGAGCTTGTTACTACTGGCAATTTCTCTTTCACTTTGTCCATCGCTGGTTACTCGGCTTCCCAGGTAGCAGAACTCTTCCACCTCCTCAATTTTTTTGTTTTCCTAGTTTGACATTGGTCCTGGCTTCCTTTCTCCTACTGCATACCAATACATTAGTTTTCTTTTTGCTAATTTTTAGATGATAGCTGGTGTTTGTTCTGTCCATATTTCCTAGTGTCTTCTTTAAATCTCCTTGAGTTTATGCCATGACTGCCATGTAATCGTCGATTCGTAGCATGCTGATTTTCTCCCCGTGGATATTCACTCCCGGAGACTTTTCTTTGACTTCTTGGATGGCTTTCTCGATGTAGACATTGAATAATACGGGAGACAGTGAACATCCTAGCCTGACTATTTTCTATATGCTTGTTTCTGTACTGCTGGGCTTGTAGCATTGCTGATGAAAAAAAAGGACGTAACTCTTGCTGAAGCCGTGGTTAGTTCCATTGTTCGTGAAGCGAGTGCTGTGAGGGACTTTTGCACGAGTTGACTGGTCGGGAGGAATTCGCTCAATTCCCACACACCACCAAATTGAGCTCCTTTCCCATTTTCCCAAGCCCTCAGAGTTTCTTCTACGTTTCCACCTTCTTCCCACTAGTTTTCCCTCACGCTACCATCCGGCGAGCCTTCACCTGAATCCGCCATATTTTTTCCCCGCCGTGGCAATCTCTTTAATTTGAATTTGAATGCAACACCCACTTCAGGGGTTCCTCTCCTTTTCTGCTTCCCGTCTCAACTGGCAGGGAATCAGGGGCGTTTGGGTGGGTTGGGGAAGGGGTCGGATAGGGTAAGGGGGAGGAAGGGGTGTGTTGGTAGTAGGAGGAGCGTCAGGAGGGCAAGACGGATTCGTTTCGCGGGGAAATTCCTTCGTTCTCGCAGCAATCAAAGCGCTCCAACATTCAGCTCAAAGTCTTTTCTGGATTTTCTAGACATTTCCACGAGTCGGAGGGAACTCGAGAAAGCGAGACGCGCCTTCGGAAAAAGAATTTTTTTTTCATTTTATTATTCGTTCCTTTCATTTCTCCTTCCCGATGCTCAACTTTCTTCTAATGCTCTTCGTTTCTTTTTTTTGCGGAGAGTGGGAAAAAATGGCATCGAGGAAGAAGAGAGAGAAAAGGAAAATAATAGAACAGAGAAATAGGTGTCTTTGGAAAAATATTAAAAGTAAGTTTTCTTTTAAGTTATCAATGCTCAGCTTTCATCTCATGTTCTCGGTTTTTTATCGGAGAGTGGAAAAAAGTGGGTGGGCGAAAATAAAAGGAACAAGAAATAGTTCTTCTTTCCACTCGCCGTGTTTCTTGGCAATCAATCGGTCGCTTTTGGAGTGAGACTGCTTCAGCTGAGCATATATATCAGTCGTTCTCCCATTGCCTTGTTTTTGTTATATTTCCCCTTTTCACTTCAGCCTTTTGATACGAAGGATGCGGGATCGCTGGTCCAATTCGTAGCAAAATAAAAAATGTTGCATGCGACTTGAATTGAGTTTCACTGAGTTTTCGGGAAATGCATTGGACGACTCTAATTATATGAGAGGATCTTTGTGCATTTCTTGTAACACGTTACTCGTTCGAAGCTTGCTTCCTTTTGAGGCGAAAGATTTCGGGCATGTCTTGGCGCTCTACATAATTTAATTTCAATACGTAATACAGATTGGTGCGATTCTTAGTTAGAACTACTTGAATGGAATAAATAATTAAATACTTCCCATCAGCCAAGTGATTTTACTCGGAATATAAAACATAATATACCAAATATTCTCATCTCAAATATGCTCCACTGATGTTACAGACGTACTTTATTGGAACTACTGGGATTTTATTTAAATATAACTAACTCTTTTGCCTAAATATGGACCCATGAAATATATTTAAGTTACTTTTTAGCTAGCGAACTTTAAGTTCATATATATTTCAATTCTATTCAAATATGCTATTACTCTAAAATCCCCACTTCCAAAAACTCGTTCCACGAAGACGTAGTAGATCTATGATCTAAACTCTTCCTATTTAATCACGTGCTCCACCATTCTTTACCTCTTTCACTCCTTTGCTCTTTGAATTGATTGCTCGCAATCCTGTTTTTACTTTAAAACATTAAATGTTTCTACATCCTCTCCTATGCTTTGAGGACAATCCTACAAATTCTGCTGAAGTATGATATTGTAATTCATTTTATTTTCATGTGTCCAAAACAAACTGTTTCTAAATAAGTCATCTTTACCAAGGAGGTAATGATGTACTGGAGTAGGAGATGTAAGATGATTTGAGAAGTCAGTGGCCATATTTGTAGGAACGGACATACGAGGTTGCTACTCACGTAACTCAAACGGGTTAAAAGGTTTTTGGATGGGTAAAACTCAGTCCAGTAAGATGAAATTTTGAATGTTTTTTACTTCATTAAATGAACAGGAAGAAGTGCAAATATATGATAAGAATCACTAAAATTTCAGTTTAATTTAATTAAATTTGAACCAATCTAAAAAATAAAATTTAATATCAGGGTAATAAAATGTATGTGTACCACTCACCATCTCCACCGACGTTCAATGACCGACTCGACCATCGTCTTCTGGGCAAACGTCTTTTTGCACTGATCTTCAGGACTTCGTTTTATTGCCCTGAAAATTATGAGCTAGTAGGTCATCGAAATGTCGACATAGATGGAGAGTTTAACCCCGATGAAAACCCGAAAAGAATTTACTCGCTTTATACACCGAGAAGCACAAGAACTTTCTTCAATAATAGCACCCTTAATAGCCTAAGTAAGATTAAATGATGCCAATACAATGAACATTTGTTACAGTTAAATGTTATTCATGCTTCAAAACATACGCATACGTATAAAACAAAACGTTTTTTATGAAGTAGGTTGGGTCTAATCTATCCCAAGAAACTTCATTCTGGCTTCATTTGTACCCATATAACATAATGCCAGTGTGCTTTCAAGCGCATTATAGCTTCCTTGGTGTTAACAACGATTAAAACGGCATTCTTCTAAGATTTTCATTTCGAATACTTTGTCGCTCCAGTCTAGCTTAGTTTAGTGTGTACTAAATATATGAAAAACATTCATCGTCTTCTCGTGACAGCAACGATTGTTATGGGAGTTATTTTGGCAATAAGCTCTTTGTCATGCATAATTCAAAATGAAACAGGGTTTTGATATGGCATTTTTTCACCATTACTAATGCAATCAAAACATAATATTATTCAGATGATATTCGCATTTTGAATCGCCTGCTTGTTTTGACAATGTGACTGTCGATGAATTCTATAGAATATGCCCCAATCGATTCAATCTGCTATTTTTTTATTGGATGCGTGTGATGACATTAATTCCCGGTCATATCATTACGTTAGATCACTTAAAGTTGTGATGACAGGCGCCCCTCAAGGCAATAGTTTTGGCATTAGCGTTTTCTGTAAAAAAAGCCGTTTTTTATTCCATAATTGTACTTTTTCTTGAATAAATACATTTCCTATTCAGTGTTCAATCACAATGCCAAGTCGAGCTGTGCGTCATTGCGAGATAGAATGGGCTCCAAAATACGACGTCAATGTCATTTTGCGACGGCATGTGCACAGAATCCGATTCAAATTATCAGTTCGCATTATTATTCGAAATGCAATAATCAATGCATGGAGATTTGTGATATATTGCCGTTATCAATTCTGGTCCAGGGGCCGTAAAATGTCGCATTCGAAAATTTATTCTATTGCGTCGTATTGTTAATCCCCATTTCTAAATTTCCCGGCCCTGATCACTAGCTTAATAGAATATGTACCGGACTAAAAATCGAGAAACTGGGGGTTATTTTGTAAAAATGCAGCAGGGGAAAGCAGTTTTTTCTTCAATTTACGGGTCATACACCGGTCTAATAATTTTACCGTAATCCCGTATCAGCATATTTTAATCAATGAGAATATATAAGTACCATTGAGTAGGCGGTAAACGTAAGGGGAAAAATGTAGAGTTCCCGACTTGAAAAGTCTCTTCATCTACTGTTATTTTAATGTTAAATGGTCGCAATGGTTAATTATGATAATTGCAGCAAAATGGAGACCAACGGAGAAAGGGGCGTCAAACTTTCCTTATTATTAGAGGCAAAATATTCTCTCAGCAATCTTGAGACGTTATCCTCTTTTCCTTATATTCTTCGTTCATAAAATGAAAATTTTCCCGATGTTTTTTAATATTTATTGTTCCATTTGCAGACCAACCCAAATATGTTATTTTGTGCATGTTTTTAAACACGTGTATGTATTCATTGAATGTACTAGGCCTAAAGTATTGTTTGCGGGGAAAATTTATTGCGAGGGTTTATTGGATTGGAGCGTTTACCAAAAATTGTAAAATGAGCAATCTAAATCATTATTTCCTTCCTTGAGCAAACCTACTTTTGAGTATATTTCACTGTAAAAAGTAGATCTGATTTTAAGGTACAAAAGCGATCTGAATTTCAGATGCAACAATTTTAAGACAGGGTATGTTGAATTTCAGCAGTAATATCTTGTCTAAAAATAAGGCAGGTGAACGGCTGAAAATCAGACCATCCAGAATCCTGCTTCCTCTGCTTCCTGCTCAACTGCTCCTGTACCAACCATCCATGTTCCTGCCTCTTCCGTACCTTAAATCCGTGTTCCTTCCTTACAACCAGACAGCGCTTAAATTCAGATCGCACTGAAAATCAGATCAACTTTTTACAGTGTTGAATCTTCGGAATTCATGCGAATAAATTTACGTACTCAAAATTCTTTACATTGTTCTGGAAAAAAACCATTGGTACCTATATCCAAGGAAATATCTAATATATTTTTACATTCAAAAGATTTTAACAGGGCAAATATGATCCAAATGACCGGGATCCGATCCCGAACCTACACTGTAAAAAGTTGATCTGATTTTCAGTGCGATCTGAATTTAAGCGCTGTCTGGTTGTAAGGCAGGAACACGGATTTAAGGTACGGAAGAGGCAGGAACATGCATGGTTGGTACAGGAGCAGTTGAGCAGGAAGCAGGGAAGCAGGATTCTGGATGGTCTGATTTTCAGCCGTTCACCTGCCTTATTTTTAGACAAGATATTACTGCTGAAATTCAACATACCCTGTCTTAAAATTGTTGCATCTGAAATTCAGATCGCTTTTGTACCTTAAAATCAGATCTACTTTTTACAGTGTATCAAATTTGCGCCAAGTGCTTAAGCAGTTAAGATAGAAAGAGCTTTTTCCTAGGAATAATTCTCATCCCCTCATTCCGTTTAACTCTAGAGCGAGTAGTTCAACCCCTGAGTTGAAAGAGAAGTAGGCATTCATGTTATCATAAGGTTTACGAGATTTTTTTTCTATGTTTTGATAGACATTGATTGGACCGTATCTTGCGCTCTCGGAGGTTCTAATATATAATCTAAACTTTATTGTACTTTATTATATAATTACTAGGCGCTTGTTAAATATCAATAGGAGGGATAGAAGTAGGAAATGTTAAGGAAGTTTTGATTTTACAGGAGAGAATCTTACACCTAATATCTTACAACATTGAATTTGCCGTATAGTCACTTTATTTTCATGCTGGTGACTGGTGCTGAAATTTCATTCCCTATGCATCTTTGTTTCCAATACTCCATTGACACCTTCGTGGCATTATATGGCTGAAATTGTATTCGAATTAGATGTAATTTTCAAATTTAGAAAACCAGAATATGCACGTATTTTATCGGTGCTATGTTATCATTGAATAAGCAAGAAGAGAAACTAAAATAAAATACTCAACAATACAGACTAATATCAAGAGTGAATAATCAATTGCAGGTACTCAGACGAACAGCAGTAGCGATAAATTAACACAAATAATTCAAAGGAATAAGTAGAGAGAGAAACACAAATGAACGTCTCAGTTGACAAATAATATCCAGTTTGTTTGTAAACAAATCATTAAGTTGCTAAGGGAATGGCTATTCAAACAATAAATTTTCAGAAAGTTTCGGAGAAATATTTGATGTTTCCGTAGTTTTCACTAAAATTCGACGATAAAATTACGAATCGTTGTTTGAAATATCTTTCGGCTAGTGTGCCATTAAGTTTCTTAAATGGATATTTTTCATTAAAATTTACGAATGAAATAATTGCCCCGAGCAATAAGACCTTTACACGTAAAGCTTATTGGAACGATTTGACTCGTCTCCGGTCAAACGGGATTATTAATAGTATGAAAAGTGGCCCATTAACTGTGCAAAGATTGCACTTATTTAACTTCTGTGTTTGAACGCCGCGCTATGCTTGTTCCTCTAGTTTTAGGTGATCGAATATGCCTTTAAACATGACTAAATTGTAGGTAATTTATAATGCAGAATTCCTTAAGTCGTCAAGAGAATAGGGCTAATTAAAATAAAAAATCACCAGAAATCGTAATATTTTACTAAAATACCTGAAATATTGATCCAAAATCAGAATTCAAAGATTATTATAAGAATATTTATTGAACTATCTTTCGGCTGGTGTGAGTTTCAAGTTTGTGCAATAGGTATTTCTAATTAAAATTTTCAAATGAAAAGATGGCTGCAAGCTGTTAGAAGGTCTTTTACGTGTATTTCTTTTGGGGACTCTTTTGACTCTATTGAGATCGAACCGAGGACCATTATTTACAAGAAAAGTAACGTATTATCGGTCAAAGGTTGACATTTAATGAACTTTAAAGTTAAAAAGCTGTGCCAAGTGTGGTTCTCGAGTTTAAGTCGAATATATTAACATATTTATATGTTCGACTTAATCTTGAATTCATTTTCTTTGCGATCAATGCAGTTAACGGCATCTTTACTAGGAATTTGCATCATCGACGTATCCATACCAAGGCAATTCATACCATTGCAACGCTTGGAAGAGAATAGAAAAAAAAATGTTGGCATAAATCACACATTTTTAGAGAAATATAGATTGTATGGACTAAAATTAAGCAAGAATGAAACAAAATTGGAGATGTTTTCATGAAGTAAATAAAAGAGAAAGAGATCACTCAGAATTGGTGTATTTTTTAGGAATGAATGAAAAATTGTGTATTCTCTAAAAATGGACTGCCTAATTTTTGTTGCATAATATAAAATTTACTGTTGCGAAATGGACATAAGCCTTGCAGCTAATAGATACAAAAAAATTCATTGAAATCTGTTTTCCAATTTTCCATGAAAACCGCACAAAATGCGCAATAGACGGAAAAATTATGATGTATGCTGTGATGATAAAAGATGCATGTTCATAAGAACATATATCTGGGTGATTTTACTATATGACAGCGAAGCATAATGAACGATAACAGCAGCAGAGAATTCAAGGCTAGAAGCATTTCAAATATGGTGCCACCGAAGAATGATGAAGATAAAATCAATCCACCGAGTGACAAACGCAGAAGAACGAGAGAAAAAAAATGAAGTCTGAAAACTCTAAAAAGAAGACGGGACAACCTAATCTGCCATATCTTAAGACGCGATGACCTGATGAAGACATTTGTCGAAGGAAATTTGAACGAGAAGAATGGAAAAGGCAGGTGTCGTGTGATATATGTGCAGTAAGTCGTAAAGGATGTAGAAGAGAAAAATTACATCAATATGATAAGGTTGGCCGATAGAAGAATCGAGTGGATAACTGCTTTAAACCAATCGAGGGATATATGACCGATGATGATGTTCATGATGAGAGGGCAATGCAGTTTAATCCTCAGAGAAAGAAAACCTAACCGTGAAATAGGTGTTTGTTCGTGTAAAACCCATTACTATTTCCTTTCATGGAGCCATAACAGTATTGTCCTCAACGTACTTTCTTACACGCTTTCCAAGCAATCTCCAATTCATCCGTGAAAGTTCATGCTGTTGGCACTGTAGGTTCAAAGACCTTTTTGATGTTCATTTTTATTGGGAAAAAGTAAGTACCAAGTCGCTTCGGTGAAAGGCATTTCTACCCCAAAGGCGGAGCTGAAATGTCTCAGAAACGTCTCCTACGGGTGACGAGGTTCAACACAGCGATACAACAGGGGAAAAATTGAATCTTCGGAGATAGTAAGGGAGGAGACACCGCCGAGGGAAGTCTCTACTTGAAAACTTTGCCATGGACTTAAAGTTGCTCAGACATTGGGTAGTGAAATAGGAAATTGTGTGCTGGACCAATCGAGGCATCGATTGAAAGATAAAGAGACGCATTTTGTATTTCGAAATTGAAATACCGACGGCAATGGCGTAGAAGTTTGCATTCGTGGAATATTCCGAAAATAGCATCCCGAAGTGGGCGTTTTTATTGGACCTCATGATTAATTTTGAACGTCCGTCGTTTGCCTTCAGATACGTAAAATAGGTATGCGAAATCCTAATTTGAATGTTACGCTTGAGAAATAACATATTATTTCAATAAAGCTTGGACATTCGTATGAAACACCTCGGTTGTGACCTTAATGTTTTGTTCGATTGATATCAATCAGTCATTGCACGAATGGGGGCGTTTACTCGGAAAAGAAATCGCAATTTTTTGCACGAAATTGTTAGTTGGAAACTAAAAAAAGAATTTTAGTGAAAAAATTAATCTTCTAACCAAAACCATTCACTCATAAATCAAAAATTACAATAAGCAAAAGGTGACGCCCACCGAAAATGCTGCTGTGATAACATTGACGTCATTTTCTTCCCGTCCTTGACTGCTCTTATGGGAAGGGAAGGGTGGTGGAGGAAGGTTCTCGGAATATCTGCTCGCACAGATGCTGTCGCAATCGCTCCCATTGGCAGAGTCAGCTGTGTGTCCCCCTTCGCGATAAGGCGAAGTAGTTTCGCGGGCTCAGTTGTGATTGGACGAAGTCGATATACATTAGAGGTTGCACCACGCTCACTTTTCCCAAAGGGTCAAAAACATCAGTTTTTCGCCGCTTATAACTCGAGATACAATTATTATAGAAGACGGATCAAAAATGGAAAAATACGGATCTTTTTATTTTAAAAACTCTATCATATTCGGTAATAAAAAATATTAAACGACCCCAATATTGCATAGAGTCATTCATTCACGAATCGTGCGACTTTTCGTATTACTTTGTTCAATCAATGGTATTGACTTCAAGCTTTACTATGTGGAACCTTTCTATGATGAAATCTAGAATAAAATATTGCACTTTGTAATGGTCCACTATTAATGTTCATTATTACGACCTGGGTTTCCTTCACTTGGTTACATCTTCAGGTTTATCTTACCATGCCAAACCTGAAGATATCACTAAGTGAACGGAATCCAGGTCGTTATAAAAAAATTAAAGTGAACCAATACAAATTGTAACTATTTTACTCTTGATTTTTTAAAATGAAGATTTATCACACAATTGCAAGCTTGATTATAACCCAACCCTTCCACGAAGCACACAAGTAGCTTGTTAGCTAGTCAGAAAAATTTCATGGAGAAGCATTCTACTGTTACTTTATATTTCATGCTGGACCAATATGTTATGACACTGAGAAGGCTGGTTGAAATTTTTGTCAGCTGCGGAGCGTTGCTTACCTAGATACTTCGTATCCGGACTTGATGTTTTCGGTCTAACGGTTTCATATAACTCGATGATGAAAAGGTCCAAAGTCTTCGTACCTTTCTTGTCTATGAATACGATTAAACTATACTGTAGACATGATATCATATGTGATGTTCGTGATTACTTTAATGCATTGAGTTTGGAAATTTTATCATTACTTAAGCAATCCACATAGCCATCGTGCGTGCCGTAGTTTCATAAATTATTTTTCATTGTAAAATGCGCAATCATTTCATCTGATCAGGGATCATCATTTCATCAGGGAGCTAATTTATTCTATATTAGACATATTTAGGTATTCATACAGAAACTTAATACACGCACGCGGAGTACATACATATCCATACTGCGAAAGTCTTACCGCCACGATTACTTTTAGGAGACAGAAACTGAGGGAATAGCTGACATAGCCTACTTTACCTTACGGATATTAATATTCTTATATTTCTTTCACCCTTCCACTGCTGGCGTATATTATGTATGCATGCATTGCTTCTCACTACATGTTTGGGTGTCGTTGATTTGGGTGAGTAAGATGTCATAGTTTTGAGGTGGTTGGGTGTGGTAAAGTTGGGCGGGTTAGTTTTAAATGGGTTGAGCGGTTTGATTGGCTTTGTTGGATTGGTTGTCATAAAGTTGGGTTGGCTCTTGGAAGTTGGATAGTGGTTTCTGAAGGGTACTCGGATTCTTGATTTATGAAATCTCATATTGCCACTTACTGCATCGGCTTCTCTTTAAAAATTTTGTGGTGATACTTTATTTGCATCGCAGCCTCACGGCAGTGCATCATAATAACTGGAAGATCTAGTCGGCTAGGGGATTTTATGCCGAGCTTGGGCAGGAATTGAGTCATTTTAAGTGAGGGAAATATAATGACCAATAGGTGAAATTAGCTGATATTTAATAAATACAAGTTGTGAGTTTTTACGGCTTGAAAAATGTCTAAATATGAAATTGGAATGGGGGATTAAAAATGGAAGATATAAAAATACAGAACTCACACTACCCGTTGTTGATTCTGTATTCAGGAGAAAATGCTGCCAATAAGAGATCAGGAGTAACGGGTTACATTGAAGAAAATTGTTAAGGAAGAAATTAATCGCGCCATTAACCAACGTAGAAATAACCAACTTAGGTTAATGGGAAGAAAAATAAAGCCTGCATTAACCAGAGAATTAGGGGAAGGAAGGAGAAAGGAATAAGGAACTGAAGATGTTAAAAATGTCATTATTCTGTAAACTATTTTTATACCCTTCATCTTATATCGTCCTACGTGTATGAGGTGTAGGCATGGTGATATATGGTGAACGTATGGTGGGTCGAAAGGAGGACGAACGGTGAAGTGCTAGAATTTGTAGGAGAGGAAAGAAATTTGAAGCAGGAAATTAAGAGAAGGTTAAACGTAATTGAGGGAAGAGTATAGGGTAAACCGGAAACGGGGGTGAAGAACGAGTGTGGGAATATTTAAATGTTCATTTACGCCTACCATAACGAGTAGAAAAGTAATAATATTATTGTATTGTGACTAATCATTTGCTTCAATCTAAACGATTGTATATTTTTTACAGGAGATTATTTTTTTGTAAGGAAAAACAAGTATACTTAGTTAAACTACTCCGTTTATTAGGTACAACCTGATCCGATAAGGTGATATTTTTCCCTTTAAGACTAGCATAAAGACTTTGCTTTAATTAAATAACCAATTTTCTCATGATAACTAGTGCTTAAATTCTATTTTCCCTTTTGCCGGTGTTCGTGTATTAGAGTACATAACTGAATAGGTAATAGGTTATAGATTACGTGATGAAAGAGACGAATGCGCTGTAATCATTAAATATCCACATGTTATAATACAATCACTTTCTCAAGGTTCACTAGGTGGTATTCCATCGTGAGAGAGAAGGAAAGGCAACTTTTACTGATACAACTAGATTTAAAATATAACCTATAATTTTTTCATTAGTAAAATGGATATGTGTCATAGTAAAATCACCAAAAAATCTCATAAAATCACACAAAAATCTCGTTATAATACGTTTTACGATTAGGAATGAGATGGGTTATCGGCCATTTGTTACGGAAAATTCGAAAGACTTTCCAAGCAACAAAGGGAAAGAATGTTTAAAAATTATTTTTTTAAGTCGGCTTAAATATTGTACACAATTTATTGAATGTATTGAGCCAATTTCCTTGTGGTGGCATATGTTTTTAAAATATCATCTAAGGACTTTGTTACTAGAACAAAAGTTATTTCTATTATATACTTATCCTCGTGGTAACCTTCTATCCCCCATTTAGCGAGCAAAGTGTCTCGCCCACACAAGGCGAAGGAGTGGTTAGGAATCCCGAGATTGCAACGCCTGGAGCATTGATTTTATGCCCTGCACCCCCGGTTTTCACGCGCCGCAGCCGTCAGGGTGCAGGAAACGAGGTGGTGGGGGGGGGGGAGGGGAAACCCTGAAGTGAAGGGGGAGGGGTTCGAGAATCTCTGCGAGTATCACACACACACACACAAGTGCTGGCTGTGAGATTGAGACGGGTTCGCTGAGATGCAGTCGTGGAAAATTGTCGATCGAAGATTCTTTTTATTCTCCAGAGGAGTTTAAGACGTTCCTGGAGGAGCAAGCCTGTCATCTTCACGCATCCGACGAGAAACCCACATAGTTACAAGGGTAGCTTGATAAGTCAGTAACTTCTTGAATAAAATATCGCTTATTTTTTCGGCAAATAAGCGTTTTATTTCTCAACATTGTCTCCTTTTATCTCTATACATTTATTAGCGTTTTTCCAATTTTTTTATTCATTTCAAATAATAGGTTTTCCCAAGGCCCTCAAAATAGGCGTTTGTTTCGTTGATGACCTCTTTATTTGACCCAAATCTCTTACCGCCCAGCCATGTTTTCAGGTTTGGAAACGGGAATTAGTCGTAGGGGGCAGGATAATATCCTGGGTGGGGTAGCAGTTCGTAGCCCAATTTATGGATTTTAGCCGTGGTGACTACACACGTGTGCACCCATGCAATGTCTTGATGGAACAGCACTTTTTTCCCTGCCAAATGTGGTCGTTTCTGCTTTAAATCAATATTGAATCTGTCCTAAAGCTCTGAATAATATTCGCCGGTGATCGTTTTACCGTTTTCAAGCTAATCAATGTGAATGATACCGCGTGCATCCCAAGACCCACCTTGGCCTTCTTTGGCGCACGTTCACCCAAAGAAATGCACTGCTTTGACTGTTTCTTGGTGTCTGATGTGGTGTGATGCATCCATGTTTCGTCTACGGTAACGAAACGTCGCGAAAACTCGTTCTGAATGAGGCTGAACATTGCCAAACACTCCTTTGAAGTGATCATACGGTTGCGCTTATGGTCGAGTGTGAGCAATCGCGGCACCCATCGCGAGGATAGCTTTTTCATGTTGAAATATTAATGTAAAATGTGATTTACCCGCTCAATTGAGATGCATACAGCCTCAGCCGCCTTACTCACTTCTATTCTCCAATCGTTCAATATCATTCCATGGATTTTTCCTACGATTTATGGCGTGACGACCTCTTTTGGGCGACCTGAACGTTCGGCGTCACTTGTGCTTGTACGACCACAAAGGAACTCAGTAAACTGCTTCTTAACCATTGAATTTGATGATGCAGAGTCCCTATAGTATTTATCAAACCTTCCTTAGTTTCGTGGATGGTTTTTTTACCCAAAAGTTAATGCTTAATCAGCACACTAAATTCACATTTTCCCATTTTTGTTAAAACTCACGAGGTTGTCTGCTTTCAATGGCTGTCAAACAAATTAAATGGCGCAACTTGCTCAAAATTTTACTAATAGATAGCAGTTGACCGGAGTAGCGTTGCATTTGAAGTCACTGCGCTGGAAATTCAAAAATTCACTAACCTATCAAACTGCCCTCGTAAAACTAGATGTCCGGTAAAATTATTAAAACTAAAATAAAATTTAATAGCGCGTCGCAATCGAAAAAATTCATACAAAAAATTCAGTCAAGGGAATGACGAAAAATCAGTATAAGTTGACCAAAATACTGTAGGCACTGGAGTTTTAAGGGTGTTTCTCAAGTAAACGAAAGACCTACAGAATACTTAATTGCATCATATTTCTTCTCGTTTGATTGTATGATCATCACTTTTAACCGGTTCGGTTAAAAGTGATGATCTGGGTTAAAGCGTCGGTTTCGGTTAAAGCGTCAGAATATCATCCAGACATATTCAAACTTCGCGGAACCCCCTCAATTTCACTGCGAGGTTGCCATTTTTCCGGCAGTCGCCCACAGCATTTTTACGAAAATCTATAAAACTGTTATTTTTCATCGTAGAACGACGTTTAAAAGACGTGCGTACTCGCACGATTATCAGGAGTACGATGAAAACTGGTATTTATTGCAATATGGCGTAGCTGTTAAAGTTTAAATTATACTTGGTACGGTCACTTTTCGCGGTGGTAGCCCCCCGCCGCGTGGGTCGAGGAGAGAGGCCTGTACCTTAATTTCCATGCACTTAAAGTTTTTGAATTATATTGACGAATTTTTTTTCGGAGTTTGAAATAGAAAAAAATTTTTTTTTAGCGTGTTCAACAATGACGCCAAATCTAATCATTTATTTCTCAATAACCCGTAAGCCGATCTATGCACAAAATTTTAACACATTATAAGATGTATTAATTTATGCGTTTCCTTAATATTTCAGGTATTATTATCTATATTACCAGAAATGATGCTGTAAGTCATTTTTATGTGGAACTTTTTTCTCGGCTCTAGGTGGTCGTGCATAAGTGTATAAGTGCAATGTTATTTGCTTTGTAATATTCACCTGTAACAATGCGTCACTTTTAAGAAGGTTATTTTATGTACATTTGTTTTTATTTATATATATTTTTATAGTTAGGAATGTGGTGGGCCAGCGGCTATTTGTGGCGTAAACGTCACACGGATTAGCAATCAACGAAATGAAATAAAGTTGAGAAAAAGTTTTCAAAGTCGGGTTAATTTTTAAGCACTTTAAAAAACCGTCACTATATTGCGGCCTTAATAAAATGCAATTATATAATTCAATAATGTTTTGTTTACAACAATTAACGCAAAATTAAACGAGAATCAATACCATATAATTGATTTATTGCAGGCCTTATGGTTCTTTCATAATCGCACTTCAAACTCTAGTGCACATAATATTTAGTTTAACAGAATGTAGTTATAATGAGCAATCGGATTATTAAATTTCAGCAGAGTTTTTGTGGTACGCTCAGGCGTAAAAATATTGCCGTACTCAAGACTTATTTGGCATGTTCACGCAGTCACTAACAGTGGGGTAAAAATGAACAAAATAACTGGACAGCAGAACGATTAGGGTAGTAGCAGTTTCACGTAGAACTCGTCTGTAGTATTTGTGAAATGAGAGTATCAGTCAATTGCAACGGTAAACAAGGAAAAAAAACTTGAATATGTGGGTTCTGTTACTTGGGAAGTCGAGTGACCAGCGATGGACGGAGCAAGAAAGAACAGATCAGTAGAATAGCCAAGGCAGAGAAGGCATTCTGTGAAAAGAAGGATCTACTTACAGCTGAAAATAAAAGCGTTGAAGTAAGGTAACAATTCATCAGAACGTACAGATGGATGACAGCAGCGGATAAGAAAAGAGTGGATACATTATAATTAGAGATCACTTATTAATTTCCAGCAACCAACTGCGAGTCCCTGTCACGTTCCAAGAACAATAATTTACGCATCCTTAATATCAGTGAGTACTAAATGCTAAGGTCACTCACCGATTGGAGCTCTCAATCTTCTTTTGACCAGATAAACGATTTACTTTCAAAAGTTAACGCAAATTATGAGCTACGAACAGAGTGACATACAATCAACTGTGGTATTTGATCATGCATTATCACATCTTCATGCACAATCCATTCTAAATGCGATGCTACAGAAGTATGATGAAGATTAAATGGATCCTCCAAGTAAGTAACCGAGGAAGTTCTAAGAAGAGTAAGAGAAAAAATCAGATTTTTAAAAACCCGAAGTAGAAGACGGGGCAACTTAATCGGCCACATCATGAGACATGATGGTCTGATGAAGACAATCGTTGAAGGACAAGTGGACGGGAAGAACGGAGAACAATGGAAGAAAAATATTAAATAAATGTTGAAGGATGTGAAAGAGAAGAAATACTTAAATATGAAGAGATTAGCAGAAAGAAAAAGTCAGTAAGGAGCTGCGTCAAACCAATCCCAGGATTGCTGACTAATCATGATGATGATGAAGAGATTTGCATAAAACACATCTGTCAGATTTTAGGAAATACATCAAGTGTACGTCACATCCTTGTATGGTGATGTTTTCATACTAGGGTTACTACATTTAACAAAGATACGAGGCCTTTTCTGACGTGATGAAAAAAAAGAAGTTGACTCGTTATGGATACATAAGTTTATCATAGGCGTGATGACACAAGAAATGGAAAACACTAAAAATAGCTCATGGAATGTTCTTAATTTTCGGCGGCGCAACTGCCCTCTTCATAGGATAAAGGAGACTCGATGAGTGAGTTACCTAGTTACGCTGTGTCAAAAGTGAAGATGTGATAATGCATGATCAAATACCACAGTTGATTATATGCCACTCTGTTCGTAGCTCATAATTTGCGTTAACTCTTAGAAGTAAATCGTTCATCTGTTCAAAAGAAGATGTAGAGCTCCAATCGATGAGTTACATTAGCATTTAGTACTCACTGATATTACAGATGCGTAAATTATTATTCTTGGAACGTTACAGGGACTCGCAGTTGGTTGCTGGAAATTAATAAATGATCTCTAATTATAATGTTTGAATTACCCACACCTTTTAATTATTTGCAAACTGAGTAATGTTATTTTTGAACACATTTCGGCCTTCGTATTCGTTAACGTGCGTCTTTGCCTTCCAGGAAACCAAAAGCTTCGAGGAAACGGACTATTTGGCCATAAATTGCCCGCAGACTCTTTTTCGTCCCAAGGTTGAAATAATGAAATTACGCATCCGAATTTAAGGCACATCGGGTCCATATTTCGTAACTCATTTAAAGGCAACTCGTTTTTTGCGTATATTATTTCAGCCGAGAGTACAACAATATGTTTTCTTATTTTGAGGGAAGAACTTAATTTAAATTGGAATTTATTTGAAGAAGCTGAACTTCTCGTTTCTTTAGTGAAACCAAATTCATATTTACTTTTATTAATTCACGTTTTACGTTTAAAAATGAAACCCGTTGGTTTATATTAATGCGAAATTACGATACTGTTAGAGCAAATGTGTTTTAGAAATGAATGGGAAAAAATACGAAATATGTTGTAAGTTCAAGTATTTGGGAGTGCTGGTGACAAAAGGCAATGAGCTAAATAAAGAAATGAAAGCCATAATAGGAGCAGGCAATAGGGCTTTCAGAGCATTCCTGAGGGTTCTCATGTCACGTAACCTTAGTCTAAATTTGAAAACAAAAGCGTATCGAACTATGATTAGACCTTTGGTTACGTAAGGCTCAGAAACATGGACCATGACTTCCGAAGAAGAAGAACTGCTTAAAGGTTGGGAAAGTAAAGTTTTGAGAAGGATTTTTGGTGTAACGAATGAAAATGGACAGTGGAGAATTAGAAGGAATAGAGAGCTAGAGGAACTCTACAACCACCCAAACATAGTGAAACAAGTAAAGAGTAACAGGTT
This sequence comes from Platycnemis pennipes, assembly GCA_933228895.1. NCBI lineage: Eukaryota > Metazoa > Arthropoda > Insecta > Odonata > Platycnemididae > Platycnemis > Platycnemis pennipes. The sequence goes on along the minus strand of OW121855.1, from coordinate 111,289,066 downwards.
AAGGTGGTTAGGCCATGTAGAGAAAATGCCTGAGTAGAATGGTCAAAAAGATATACATGGGGCATCCTGGTGGTAAAAGATTGAGAGGAAGACCTCGGAAAAGTTGGCTGGATGATGTTGAGGAGGATGGGAGTGATGAGATGGAGAATTAAAGCAAAGGATCGAAGCGACTGGTCCAACAATGTCTCAGAGCCCGAGGCTCTAAAAGGGTTGTTACGCCGCAGAGTAAGTAAGTAGAGCAAATATCTTAGTGCGCGAGGGAAAAGATTGCATTGGTTATGGACGTAGGTAGCAGATAATATTCTTCATGGTTTGTAATTTCTGTCACTACTGCACTACACGACAATTGGAATTTTCTATCATCACGCGGAAACTCTTTCCGATAATGGCAAATATAGAGGATTTGTGAATTTCATCATAAAATCGTAAATTTTGCTAAAAGTGTCAATTACTGCTAAATATTTTTTGACAAGTACGCTTAAATTTTTACATCATTACGATAAAATGAGTGTATATATGCCCTTCAATGTAAAATTGCATATTTTCATACAGCGTGAATAGCCAACAAAAAACCTAATATGTGGCTTGTCTCGTTGTTGAGGGTATATGTCAACAAGTAACTCGTATAACGACGTCAAAGTCCACGTATTGGGAGTAATGAAATATAAATAAAGTTGTTTTCCACCCGAAGGTTGGTTCTTGTTTGGTGAAAGTAGAACTCCCATAGAATTCCATAGGCATTCGCTCAATTCTATACACTCTTTATTTTCTAAGATTATGAAATTCCCTATTTTTTAATGTTTAACATTTAGGTTGGTTTCTTTGATAGGTGAGAGTAGAGCTCACCCCGTACTAAGCCAATGGCGTGTGAAATTCACACATTCAGGGTAGGGGGGCCAGTTCCTTTCCCTGGGTCACCTGCGATTTCCTACGAATTTCTAGTACGAAGTAAATGGAATCGCGAAGAGAGTGGGTTTTAGATGGGGTGTCCAGAAATGCTTTTGCCCGGAATTTGAACCCGGAACCCTGTCAGTAGCTTAGCGCCCTACATAATAGTCCACCACTACGCCCGGAGGAAAATGTACTTATATTGGAGATAAAATTCATGGATGGGTTTTAATTTATCCCACTGCGTCTCCCGATTCGAAGCTGTATGCAAAACTCCAACCAAACGGATACAATACCGTCAGTGTTGGTGCATTTAAATGAAAATGAGAATGAAAGAGATATTTGTAGTCGGAACCATTACATTAAACCACAACCACAGTTTCTAATTCGTTCAATTCCGTCCCGAACAGTGGTGCAATCAATGAAGCTTGAGACAGTCAAATTTTATTCACTGTTATGTACAGTGATTACATTATATAAATTTATATACAGATGCATATGCATACATTTCTTTTTTTTAGACATATTATGCGTACATTAATGCTTTTATTCATCACAACTGAATATCCCCTTTCATGCGACAATGTTTATCGCAGCTATTTGAAGCCAAATTGGCTATTCATATTCGTCTTGTTTTCTTGTAAATCCGAGATAATTAACGTTTTCTGGCATTCATTTTACTAACAGCATTGACCTCTCATATGAAGACAAGGATAAATATATAGTGTATCAATATTTATTAATATTACTTCACAAGTTGCAGTAAAATTAGAAATTTTCCGGGCTCAACTGCTGTCACCGCTTTACAGGCATCACCTAAAATTCATGGATATATTTTTATCCAGTGAATGCCTCAGAGTAACATGAAAAAGTAGCAAAACGAAGGAAATAAGACATCTAAATGTTTGGAACAAACTCAAATTTCTATATTTGTATTTGCTTTACGTTCACCAATGATTAAATTGAAAATAAATGTTGATATCTGTAAAATTTTCTCAGTATATCCACCAAGTAAGTTAACTTAATGTAAGCGTTTTGGTGTCTGCCTCTTTCACCGTCATACGGATGGAAAAGACAGACTTTTCATTTAATTATCCTATACAGGTAGACTATTTATCCTTTTGCCATAATCAATAGTAGAATACGCTCAGTGGATTTTTTGAGAAAATTTCACAAACATTATGCTTGGAAAATACCAAATCCTTCAAATTTTAAAATTCTTATTTATCCTTTTTTACCGCTGGAGACTTTGGAGACTCTTGCGTAGGTAGGCCAAGTACCAACAGAAGGCATATTAGGAACTTAACCACCCCGCCACTAATTGCACGGCGAAGGTCTCCGGTATTATGCGACGGTCTGGCATGATAGAATTCCTGCCAGGAACGCATCTTCGAAAATCCTGGAGGAAGAATTTTCAAATTCTCTGTCCATAATTTAATTAAGAGCTGATTCATTAGATAGTGCTAGCGCATCTGAGATCATACAAGGCGCCCTTGGCGAGATGAGCTTTACCCTTGAGAATTAACCCAACCTTGGAGTGATTGATTACTTACACTCTGTGGTTTTGAAGTCTATACCGGCACTCAAAGGCCCTTCATGCCTGGTGAAATTGTACAAGGATGTGTAAGGAAGAGAGGTGGAGAGTAACCCGACGTCGGCATTAGACTGCTGTTAACGACAGGCGCGAAGGAAACCAAGGACAGTGGCTCCAAATCGAAAAAACGAAGCCAAAAGTCCTTTTTTCAACTTTCGGAGAGGAAGTTGTAAACGATATATTCGGATTCTACAGGATATGTACTATAATAAACGTAGCTACATTGGTGCTTGCGTTGATTAGAGTAGTCTCTGGGACCCGAAAAACATGGAGCATTCAGTGTGCTAGTGCCAGTCGCGCGAAATCAGTCGATTTCGGAGAGGTTCACCTCCATGGAGGACAACTTTTAGACGATATATTTAGCCAACAAACGTTATTGCATATAAATATAAGCCTTAGCGTATCATGCAACCTAGTTTTGTCAAATTTATGCTTTGTGTATTATTTGTTGTATTTTTTAAAATTCATCATTTTTAACTTAATTTTTAAATAAAAAGTGCAGTATCATTTTTGGATTCCTCATAAATATGAAATATATATGCAATATTTTGCAAAGCTAAGAAAATTATATTTTTTTCATTTAAAATTAATGGTTTCAAAATTGACCCAACAAACAATAGTAATTACTAGATAGATGCTTGAAAACATCAGTTTCAGATCTATCCGTTAATGTAATTTGTATTTGCATTCACGGAAATAACCTTAATTTTATTTGGATTTTTAAATTCGTTGTTTAAACAAATTCTGCAATTAGAGCAAAAATATAGATAGATAATACAGAAAAAAACTTTGAAATGACCGGATCAAAAAACGTAGAGTGCAACCTTTACATCAAGTTCGTAGGCAAGTGAAGTAGCGGTATTAATTTGACCAGTTTTTTTTCGTTTTGGGACCTCTGTTTGTGACCACGACTTAACTGTCACATCAAATGACGGAGTACTGAATTGGAATTCCTTTCACTAGATACTCAAGATTGGTTTGCGACTGACAAGAATCGAATCCAGGCCCTAAGTATGGGTTGAAATTCCTTCTGAGTAGACTTTCCTATATTATCCTCCGGCCGCTGGATATCCTAGTAAATTTATCCTTCAGTCTTTGAACAGTGGAACGAGGAATGGAATGACACAGAAAATAATAAGTTACGCAGCGTCAAACCGGTAACGTCAACGTGGCCCACGTCCGTCATGAACTGTTGCCGAGAGGAGGTCATCATCACACGCCTGACAATACGGCGTAGTCCCCTGACTCATTTTTACCTCTCCAGTGAAGAAGAAACTCCACCTTGGTGTGCAGAATGTTACTCTCCTCTCTGCATCAGGCTTATTTAGATAGAGTGTGATAAATACCAGGACGTATGAATGTGGCTTTTAATTAAGGGAGAGCTAGAAAATCTCCTAGGGGATCACCCTAATGAACTTGACCACCTTAATAGTAATTTGGCTCTTCTTGAAAGTTTAAATATAAAATTTATGAGATTTGGTGGGTAAAAAAAAACATTAGCACTTTTCCACAAAATATTTAAAATTATAAAATTGCACAACACGTGTTTCGGCTTACTAAGCCATCGTCAGTGAGTGTACACCTGATGATGGCTTAGTAAGCCGAAAAAAGTGTTGTGCAATTTTAAAATTTTAAATATGTTGTAGAAAAGTGTTTAAGTTTTTTCAACTCACCTAATATGTCTCACGAAATAAAAAGACAGGCACTTTTCCACAAGAATAAGGTTTTATAAGGTATAAGGTTTACTCGGCCGGTTTCGGTGCACAACACCATAAAACACCATCGTCAGGGGAAAATTGACTGACTGCGTGGCGTTGCTGCGTAGCAGCTTATTTCAGGGGGTGTCGTCCTTTGACGACTTTTGCCCTATGTCGCAGTTTTTGCTTACCAAGCAATTTAGAGGTTAATTAAACATTTATTTCGTTTAGTGGCGTCTTGTATTTCGCATTTTTGTCGCGTTCGTTTCGTGTTAATTGTTTTATTATTTTTACGTCAGATTTGTCGATTTTTGCGAGATAATCTTTTTGCAGGTCAGTTGCTATGTTAAGAATCGGTGTCACCTTAGTTATTTTGTGGATATCGATATTTTTTGTCCTCTGTTTAATATTGAAAATTGATCGCAGACATTTTCTTTCTGTCTTTTCAAGTTTTGTTTTTGCTGTTTTTGTTGTTAATCCTCCCCACGCGGGAATTGCGTATAATAATATTGGCCTAATAAAGGTTTCGTATATGATTTTCTTTGTTTCTGTTGGGGTTACGCTATTTTTCAGGGGAAAATTATAGCTCAGACATCTGTATGTATACACAATTGCAGTGATGGGGGGGAAAGGTTGAGAGGTGGGAAGGGGTTGGCGGAAACAAGGATTGGGAATTGAGAGGAGGGTGAAAAATCCTTATTCCCAATTCTCAATTCCCAATCCTTGTTCTCTCCAACCCCTCCCCCCTCCTCTCTCTCAACCTTTCCCTCCCCTCACTGCAATTGTGCATATGTACAGATGTCTAAGCTATAATTTTCACCTGATGATGGTATTGTACACCGAAACCGGTCGAGTAAAAACCTTATTCTTGTGGAAATTTGCCAGTCTTTTTCTTTCGTTATGATATTCCACCAAATCAAGCCTGAAACAAAGTTACCTTTAATATGTCTCACTTCCACTACGTGATTTCTGAAACAGTGATCAAAGTTACATGAATTGAACACATTTTATGGACAAGGTTGCAGTATCCTGGACATCTACGCACCCTTAAACAACAATCTTACCAATACTGATATCGTAGCAATTTTCCAAGAAAAAGAGACCAAGGGAAAATGCACACTAAGCCGAGATTCACGACTACTACTATTTTTTCCTTAAAGTCTTTCACATTATACGAGTGTCGCCGATGACCGCGTCCTAAATAACGCTCCCGTATGAAATTATCTGTCCCCATCGGTCGTGCGTTTCTTTCTTCTGTGCGGGAGTCGGCCGGAAATGAGAAACAGAGAGACTCGTACACGTTTATCTTTCATAGCATATCGTGGTGTAGAATAGGGTTGGTGAAAGTAATTGAACGTTGAGGAGACTATCGCGGAAAGTTTCCTCCGGAATGAGAAGGCAGCGAAGGGTAGGGGAGGAAAGGGATTTCTTTTGTACCGTCTCCATCCCTTTGGCAAATTCCCAACTTTCCGCCCGTCGGAGGCTTTAAATATGGAGACACGTTTCGTCGTGAATTTTTAGCTCGAGGGTGGAGAGAGCGGGGGCGGGTAGTACCGATATATTCATAGGCCCTTCAGCTTGTTTTTCTTTTCCCCTCACTCCCTTCCAGCGGTTCTCTCCGAAATGGAACTATCTCGATGCGAGACATCCAACGGGAACGATATCCGGAAGGGAGATATCGTCGTACTATTGGGTTTAATCGCTCCACGGGGACCAAGACTTCCCTCCAGTTCTTACCCTATGCGGAAGGAGTCGTAAAAGCGAGACTTGCTCAGCAGAAAAAACCATGCCTGTCATATCTCTCCCTCAGCTTTCGCTTAAATCCAAGAGAGATTTTACTTTAAATATGACATTCCGTAATATCCATTTAATTAACATGCCCTTATCCTATACAGCAATGATTTGGTTGTAGTTGTGCCTAGAGTAGTGTTTTTTTAACTCGAGGGCATGGGTTAGCACTCATTCATTTGTAGTTATTTTTTATTGGTCTACTGTTGGACCACATTTATGGTTCTACTGTTAACCAGTGATGAACGAAGTAAAAGAGAAATGGGGCCGTTTACCAATTTTTTTTATGGCCGGATCTGATAGAGTTTGTAAAATAAAAAGACCCGTATTTTTTCCGTTCCGAGCAATAACCGGCGAAAAACTGATGTTTTTAACCCTTTCGGAAAAGTGGGCGTGGTGCAACCTCTAATGTATATTGACTTCGTCCAATCGCAACTGAGCCTGCGAAGCTACTTCTCCTTATCGCAAAGGGGTACACAGCTGACTCTGCCAATAGGAGCAGTTGCGACAGCATCTGTGCGAGTAGACCTTCCGAGAACCCCCCACCACTACCTTCCCTTCCCCAAAAAGCAGTCAAGGATGGGAGGAAAATGACGTCAATGTTATCAAGGTAGCATTTTCTGTAAGCGTCACATTTTGCTTATTTTAATTTTTTATTTATGAGTGAATGGTTTTGGTTAGGAGATTAATTTTTTCACTGAAATTCGTTTATCGTTTCCATCTAGTAATTTCGTGTACAAAGTTGAGATATTGGTTCCGAGTAATCGCCCCCATCATCAATAGGATTGCCAAGGAAAAAAGCATTTTACCAAAATAAAATTCTGCTCACAGCTGAAAATACAAGTGAGGAAACATTTTATCAGCAAGTATATCTAGAGCAAGTTTCTCTATGGCAATGAGGCATGGGCGATGACAGCAGCGAAAGAGAAAAGGATGGAAGCATTCGAAATGTGGTGCTACAGAAGAATAATGAAGTTTAAATGAATTGACGAACAAGTAACGGGGAAGTCATAAGATGAATGGGAGAAAAGAGAATTCTTCTGAATGCCCTAATAATAAGATGGGACAAATTTATTGGCCGTCTCTTAAGACAGGATGGCCTGATGAAGACAATCGTTTAGGGAAATTGGACGGGAAGAATGGAATAGGCAGACCTCGTATGAGATATATTGAACAAGTGATGAAGGGTGTGAGAGAGAAGAATTACGTTAATATGAAGAGGTTGGTCGATAGAAGAATTGAATGGAGGACTGCGTCAAAAGTTCATAGGATTGTTGACCGATGATTATGAAAGTTTTTCTCTATCTGGGTGCTGAGACGTTAACTACTGGATTCCATGGCCTTTTCCTCCATCAACTTTCCAATGTTAACTTCAGGTTTCTGTCCTTACTTCCCTGGTAAAACCCAGACTATGTTCCAGTATAAATAGTTTATTTTGATTCATCATCATCATCGATCAGCAAATCTAGGATTGGTTGGACGCAGCCATCCAATCGATTCTTCTACCGGCCAACCCCTTCGTATTGACGTAGCTCCTCTCTTTTACATCCTTCACAACTTGCTCCTTATACCTCATACGAGTCTTGCCTCTTCCATTCTTCCCGTTCTCTTTTCCCTCGACGATTGTCTTCATCAGGCCATCGTGTCTTAAGATTTGGCCAATTAAGTTATCCCTTCTTATTTTTAAGGTTTTCAGTGGGCATTTCTTCTCTCCCACTCTTCGTAAGACTTCTTCGTTTGTCACTCGATCGATCCATTTTATCTTCATCATTCTTCGGTAGCACCACATTTAAAATGCTTCCAGCCTGGACTTCTCTGCTGATGTTATTATCTAAGCTTCGCTGCCGTGTAGTAGAATGCTCCAGATTTATTATGAGTACGGCACCAATATTTCCTGTTAAATGCTTTATTTTTCAACTGGAACGTCGACCACTATAACTGATGTAGTTGAAGCTCACTGATTTAACTGAGAAATACAAAAAATATAATACACTGTTTACACACCATATGAGACAACGCATGCATTGTGTGTTCTGCAGAATATTTAAGTCCTTTAAAAAATGGAGTATAAAAGCCCTTGTACTTTGCGATGTGTAGTAATATGAGGGTTAGACTAATTATGGGAGTGATTTACCTATAGCTGCGCAACTATCGCTCCCCTATTTGTCACACGTGAAATGGTTCAGCTGTCACCATATTGCTGCCATCCCAACCACTTGTTTATTTTAAAATTTTCGCACTTTACATCGGAGCGTTTCTTATTTTCTGGTCATTTGTTGATGATATTTAGAATAATTATTTGTATTTTTTTAATTATTGAATTTGAAATTATTTTGAATTTAATAACTGTTTATTACTCTTGCATTCCTTGTACAGTTGAAAGACTTGCTGACCCTTTTCTTGAGATAATTTTCCTCTTTGGCTATATCTTAGAACTATAATAATATGTTATACTTATTTTTCTACGATAAGTTTCCAACAGTGATTAGCACAGAGAAATACTGAAGCTTCTGTTTCGGTGTATTTTTCAAAGAATGTCTTACAGATGAAATACCATTGCAGTTTTTCGGTGCTTGAAATGATGTAATATTTCATTTCGGTAATTTCATTCTTGATTTCACTTCCTTGAAACAGTGAAACGATTCTGGGGCAGAAGTTTTTCCTCGAAATCGTAATTCCATGTTATTCCCTCACCATTCATATCGAAGTTCTACTGCTGATAAAATAATTGTTTTATATGGGTATTTTGAAGTCTTATTTCCGCACTGATCTATTTCTACCTCTAAATCTACACGATACCCTGCAAGCCAACTCGAGGGTGTGTGGCAGGGGGTGAAGACCACCAAGCATGCGCTACCGACATGCAAACAAACAACTATAGAGTTTCGTGCAACTAGATTGTTAGTATCTATAGTATTGAAGGGTTTAATACATGCATCATGTACTACAGACTACTCTAAAATAATTCCCCTACCTATCCCTTTGCTATGCTGACTATTCTGTTGTCTTATAGCACGGGGGAAAAATGCCATTTTGAATCTATCGGTACGACAATCTATCTCTCTAATCTTATTTATCTGGTCGAATCTAGCATAATACGCTGGTGTTTTTAATATGTGCCTAACATCTTCACAAAAGATATCCGATAGAAATGTCTCTTTTAGATTTAATCTGTACTTTAACCTACGGTCTGATAATGATTCCCGCCCTAATTCTTGTATTAATTCTTAAACACTATGAAGTCTATCGTAACACATTTTAATGAACCTAGCTTCTCTACGCTGCACACTGTCTAGTTCTCTGATCAAGCCTAATTCATTAGGATCCCATACACTGGCGGCATACTCAAGGTGGGGCCTAACTAGTGAAAAGTAACAACGCTCTTTTGTCTACTCATCACATTTCCCGTGAACTCTTTTTATAACACCTAGCTTTCTCTTCGCTCGGCCTTATATTTCCTGGATGTTTCTTCCCCACGATAATTCTTGTGGTTGTTACATCGATACACTGATCGGCGCTGCTGACTAGGAGGAAAGATATTATAGAGATGGGAATGGTAGGGAATGGATCAAAGTAATTGATATTTGTTGAGAAGCCAACAAACCTTTCGTTGTTTGTGGTAAGTGTGAAGCGGTCTTTGGAAGTTATTTTATGCACCTTTTTTCTCAAGGATAAGAAACGCTAGCCCTAAGAAGTGTCTCAAGTGGCGTTTCTTTCGCCTGCGTTCTCGCACTTAAGTCTTTTTTTGTGGCTTGGAGACATTCTATGCCGTTTGATGGTGAATAGCCGTGGAAAGAAAATTGTCTTCTGGAACTGATGTGAGTTCGTAAATATGGCAAGGAAAGGGACTGAAATAGAAAGAATAGTTTTGCGAACATGCCACCGGTAACTAAAATTGAAAGAATTCCTGCTACAGCTGTGTTAATCACGATACGGTAAAGAATCAGTTTTTTACCGCAATGCAAAGTATTGTGAGCATAAAATGTCTGTGCATGTTACTTTACTTGGGCAAGTTGCTTTAATTACTTAGAAAATTGTATTTAAAAACCAATTTAATTCATAATGCTTATAAATCTTAGAGCAACATCATACATAGTTACATTGATTCAAAAAAACCAAATAGTTGAAGAAATTCCTTTCAGGTTCTCCACCAGATTAGTTGGTCCATGGCTAAGTTTGGTTGGCCTTAGTTTTAGCCTTGCATTAATTGTTGGCTTTAGTCCTAAGCCTTAGTTGGTTGGTAATGGACCAACTAATCCGGTGGAGAACCCGAGAGGAATTTCTTCAATCAATTCGCCGGGAAAGTATACGCTGTCAATTCACCAAAAAGAGTTCTTTAATTAAATAGAAGATAAACAAATATTAGAAATAAAATACATTGCCCATATCACTGCCATTCGCCAAAAATATCAGAAAACCTGGCCGGGTGCCTAGTTTATAAAATATAGATGCCATAAAACATGTACATTTGTGATTTTGAATAGATTTCGCTATTGCGAGATACAAGTGGGAGTACGTGTTTGGAATAATATGGAACCATGACTTTCTTTATCGGAAATATAAATTTGAAAATTCAAATTTAGCTCTGCTAAAACGCCTGAGTGTTTTTATTTATTGATCGTCATTTTATTTTCTTCAAGCAGATAAAAGTAAATTATTGCATGCACAAAAATTGGCAAAAAGAGCAATCGATGGTATCTAATTCCATTCTAAGTTTTCATCGTTTATTTTTACATATTTATCTACTGAGTAACCAGCAACCTAAATTGAATTAATTAGACAATGAAAACATATTTTTACGATTGCACTACCCATGACCTACATCCACGAATAGATAAAATACCAATTGATTAGAGAAGGCTTTTATAATGCTCGAACCCGACACGCACAACTAAAAGCTGATGACATAAGAAGGAATGTAATTCTTATATATGAATATGTAATTTATATATTTATCATTTTGATGGTAATGATTTGAGTGTACTAGGCAAACATTCTCTTAAGGTTTCCTGCTAACATGAGTTACTAAGGAACTTTTGAATGCACCATAGTGAGCATTCTACCTTTATATCATTGGACTAAGGTTTTTTTCGGAGAGGGCGTATCGAAAGGGAACTATGAATATCAGAGTGCGTTAGCTTCCTGCAAAGGAACATTTTTCCTTCCCATCCCAGCTTTGCATATAAACTTAAAAAAATATGCAAATTATAGCCGTTCTTTAATCCCTGAAAATCCACGAGTGAACACGGGCTACTCCTGCGTTGTCATCTGCTTCAATAGTCATTTTTATAACTCGTTATTTTCTCTTAAATAATTTTGCGAGCCTCATTAAAATCTGTTGCTAAATGTCAATAAACATCATTAATTTTACCAAAAAATGTTACCTCAACGATTAATTGGATTTTTAAGCAATGAAAATTCTGATAATTAATGTGAAAAAGTTTATTTATATTTTATCGAGTCGATTGAGGAGCAGTTTTTTATGTACCATATTTCTTTTTCCTTTTAATTTGGAAGACATTTTTTCACTGACAGTTCTACACGTGGCCAGTGTAATTGGTCCATATGTTATTATTGTACGAATAAATGCTCCAACGATTCTACGTGGGAGGTGGTGTGAATTTATTGAAATGAGGAAATGATGACAATAAAAATTCCTTCCTAATGAGAGAGGGAATTTCCGGATTAAAAAAGAATAATGTACTATTCAGTCACCTCCAAGTAACGAACATGCATTTTACTCTCTTGGGTTTACAAATTATTTCCAGGATAATTTATTGCTTTCATTTACCATTACGTTCGCCACACGCATTCGACCATTAATATTCACAAATACCTTGCTAATTGCTTGCAGTGATATTTGTCACATAAATTTCTTGATAGTGCATCCAATACTTATTAAATGTTATTTTAATTTTGACTTAGACTTAGTTATTTTAGGAGTAGCATCCTTAAAAATTCACACAAGGAAACAAAAATATCCTCTATCTATCCCCCCTTCTCAAAATTTTATTATAATTTAGACTTTATGCATGATCAGCAGTTAGAACTTCTATCCTTCTCTCTAATGACAGTTGAGACGACATAGTGACACATACTTTAGTTACTTCACCAAGAGCACCTGTGTATCTACCCTACAATGAGTCGCCTCATCTATGGGAGACACGTGATGTAAATATTTTCGATTTTCGATTTATAAATTTTATTTCACTGGTTTTGGGGCACTGGGATTTCATTTACCAAGTGACAATTCTAATGCACATGGTGGCTTTTGCTTTGTTAGCTTTATTTTTCTACCAAGTCACTGCTTTTTGTTTTCTACAACGAATTTAGTACCAGTTTCACAAATATATTTGCCATTCATGTGAAGTCCAGCGTTTTCCTCACAGTTTTCATGGTGATGTCGTCTCTTATCTCTTTTGAGAAAAAATTTCTCGTCTCCGTAAGCACTTACATCTAGATCTTTTTCTCTCTTTCTCTTAACTTAGGTATATTTTGTTTAGTCTGCTTCCTGTTTTATTGCCACTCTGTGGTAAAAATGATGCTTGGAAAACAAATTAGATCTTGTGCTGGTACGCCGAAGAAAGAGAACTGAGCTTTTCTCTTTGAGTTTCTCTTGCGCGCGATCTTCCTCTTTTTCTTTACTTGTCTTTGCACATTAGGGAAGAAGGAGAAGAGAAAAAGGAGAACAGAGAAAGTGAGGAAGGGAGGGGAGAGAGAGAGAGGATATTTACGTTTCCTTGTGTGAAATTTTAAGGACGCTACTCCTCCAAATGTTCTTGCCATTTCCCAACTCTGCCCCGGAAAGCCACTTCAACTTCTTCACCTATTCCATTCCTTGTCCAATTGGGGAGTTTACCTGTATCTCAACTTTAACTAGGGCTTAAGTCCGTCCCTCTAGGGATGGAGAACATTACGCAAAGATTATAACTTAAGGGAACGAACTCTTGGTAACTCGTCAAAACTCAACAGCAATGAGATAAGTTATTAGGAATTGTGACGGTGGAACCTTATGCGCTTTTAAAGTTAGCCCTAAAATGTGGCATTTAACTACTTACTCATGGTTCTTTTGGGCACAATTATTTATCCCATTTAATTTCGATTATGCTGGTATAGTTGAGAAATAAACTTTCTTTCGGCCAGCAGGTCGAATTATTTGGCGGGAACTAAAGATTCCTTACGTCCGGTAAAGTTTAGCAAGCTACGTAAACGGGGTAGGTGACCTACAGCTGAGGAAATTCAAGCTATTTGGAATCGGTGGGCAATTGGATGGAGGTAGGAATTTTTCGAGGAACGGAGGAAGAGTGGAGAGACATCCGGAGACGGCATTAGCCTTCTCTTAACGAAACGTGCCAAAAGTCCAAGGTTTGATGTTCTATCTGACGGACGGATTACCGAACTCCACTCCACTCCGAAGTCCACTCTACACAGTAAACGAATTACTTACCTGTGAAAGTATGAAATATCTTGATCAATCCCAGGATTCGAACCAGAGTCTTTGGGATGAGAAAACAGTAGCAATCCAATTCATGTCCTAATATTTTATCCATTTGAAAAATTAAGATGTTACTAGTCCCATTGTTCCTGTACTTTGATTTGTTAGTGCATATGAAGTTGTTTTATATCCCAGATAAAATAGTATATTATTTATGGGATTAAGGCATAAGTAATTAACCCGCAATGTTGTTGCGGAAATAGTTTGCTTTCTTGGCATAAATGGATCCATTATAACTTTTGTTTCTTGTCATTGCAAAATATAATAACTGGATACATTAATGGATTCATGGTTTTGGTCCACCCCCTGCTATGCACCCTTGTGGTGACTTTTAGGGTGTTCTATAAGTGTAGATAAATATATTTTTAATGACTGTATCAACAGTGGACAGCCTTCTTTTCCATTATTTATATTTTTAGGATCTTACATAAAGATGAGTATCATAAAATGACCGAAGAGTTATCCACAACTTGTATAAAAACCAGGTGGCCAAATCCAAATCATGATCCAGCAGTACAGAAGCAAGCATAAAGAAGGGATTAAAGCAAGGGTGTGCACTGTCTCCCGTATTATTCAATGTCTTCATCGAGAAAGCTATCCAAGAAGTCAAAGAAAAGACTCCGGGAGTGAATATCCACTGGGAGAAAATCAGCATTCTACGATTCGCCGATTACAAAGCAGTCATGGTAGAAACAGAAGGAGATTTAAAGAAGACACTAGGAAATATGGGAAGAACAATGACCAGATATCAAGAATATTAAGAAAAAGAAAATTAAGATACTGGTATGTTAGAAGAAGAAAGGAAGCCAGGACCAACGTCAAACTAGGAGAAGAAAAAATTGAGGAGGTGGAAGAGTTCTATTACCTGGAAAGCCGAGTAACCAGCGATGGACGAAGTAAAAGAGAAATTACCAGTAGAATTGCCCAAGCAAAAAGGGCATTTTACCAGAAAAAGATTCTGATTACATCTGCAAATACAAGCGTGGAAGTGAGGAACAATTTCATAAGAACATACATCTGGAACATTCCACTATATGGCAGCGAAGCATGGACAATAACAGCAGCAGAGAAGTCCAGGCTGGAAGCATTTGAATAGTGGTGCTATCGAAGAATGATGAAGATAAAATGGATCGACCGACTCACAAACGAAGAAGTCTTACGAAGAGTGGGAGAGAAGAGATGCCTACTGAAAATGTTAAAAAGTAGACTGGACAACTTAATAGGCCACATCTTAAGACATGATGGCCTGATGAAGACAATCGTCGAGGGAAAAGTGAACGGGAAGAATGGAAAAGGCTGGTCACGTATGAGGTATATGGAGCAAGTTGTGAAGGATATAAAAAAGAGGAGCTACGTCAATATGAAGAGGTTGGCCTATAGAAGAATCGAGTGGAGTACTGCGTCAAACCAATCCTAGGATTGTTGGCCGATGATGATGAACATAAAGATATGGCCAATCAGATGATCCCGTCTTCTTCATAAAACTTACAGGAGAATTATTTCGATCAGGTCTTATTAGACTTTATTTGTTCGGATAAACTTAATGCTGTAGCAGATAAATATTAAGATACATCAAGCAATATTTAAAGTATTTAAAAAATTATATAATTTTATTTTTACAATGAGGAGTCTAGGTCAATTATCATGAAAACAAAATAAATTAATAACATTGTCTTATAAATAGAATTGAAGAGGACCCTTATATGATGGTGATATATGCGATATAATATTCAACCTTTATTATAGGTACAAAGTTGTAACGCAGGTTATGCAAATGCATGTATAATGTTAATGAATTAATTTAAATATTGGGGAATATGTATATACTTTGGTACATATATGCATAGGCCTTATCTATACACCGTTATCTACTTGTGTATAGGTAAATAGTGTGACTTATCTGTTTACGCACACTTCCATATCAGTTTGAATTAAAATAGCTGCGGAAGTTTTTTTTTTGTTTTTGTAAGCTAAAACGGTAGCAGTGGAATTGCAAAAACAATGTCGGTTTCCCTTGTAATTTTTGGGATTTAACCAGATATTCATTGAATTCCAAACTAATTTACATTTCCAATTTCCACATTAATGCTTTTGGAGTGTTACCATTCAGTTAAACAAATGATTATAGTTTGGTAAAATTAACATATTTTAGCCAATATGGAAGAGGACGAAAAGGGTGGCTTTGAATTCTGAAAGAGAAAATTGCATTCAAAATAACGATTATATGTAATGACCCCAGGAAAAAAATTCGGACCCTTACGAGAGTACCAATAGCTTGATGAGAGCCTCTGGCTTGTAGATTCAGAGCAGATTTTGTATATATACTGGAAAAAAATTTATTGACAGCATATATACGGTGACAGACATATAAAAAACAAGCTCTATGCCTCAGATGTAGAGTTTGATCATGTGTCCTTGGGACCAAAGCAAGTAATTACGAATTTATTGCTTGACGTATCCTGGAGGTGCCTAGTATATTAATCTCTGTCGTAAAGTAGCCATTCAAAAAGTATATAGTCCATTTAGCATTTTAAATTTTAACTCCATATATTTACTTGACATTGTTAAAAAAATATTTGACATAGGTAAGATACCACGTCCTGATATAAAGGAGCAGTGAAACAATTGCCTAAATGAACATTCAAAGTATTTATGTATACTTTATCACAAAAAATGGCCTAACAGCATGCATAGCTCATTTTAAAAGTAATATTCTCTAACAGTGCATTAATTATTCTGGATTTTTTTGCGTATAGGCGTAATTTTTCGGTGATAAAGGTGTTGTTTAGTGGGAAAAGCATCAAAGAAGTCGAGGGAATCAAAAAACATAGATAATAGACAAACAATTGAGGGAATACAAAAGCATAGATATACTTTGTAATAGCGGAATCATATTCATCTACAGCAACGTAACACCCTGCAAGCCAATACAAGGGGGCGTGGGAAAACCATCGCAAACCATGCATTATCAAGCAAAGAGAACACTTACTACCATATAGGCAAGCAAAAGAGTACTACTCTCTTTATTCACTACTGACATGATATTGAGAGGTTCTGCGGCTAGAGTCAGATAGGAAATATTAATGATAATTTCGCCACCTGCGAAATTTTAACTATAAATAGTCCTTAATAGCCACTGTTAGAATATCTTCATCTACATATACGTAATAGCATACGAGTCACCGCAAAGGTTTGTGACAAGGTATCTCCGTGAAGCTGTCCGTTTCCATTTTTTGCATGAGATATAATCTGTGTTTTTAACTACGATATGGTAATGACTCCCAGGCTAATTCTTCTTCTATTATTATATCACGCTTAACCTATAGCGACATCTGTTATCTAACCTTGCTGCACCACGCTGGACGTCATCTAATTCTGTGATCAGGCCTAATTCATATGGATCCCATACACTAGTTGCGTAATTTGGGTTGGCCTAACAAGTGAAAGGTAAAAATTGCCCTTTTGCCTTTTCGTCACATTTCCCTAGTATCCTTGTGATATATCCTAGCTTTCTCTTAGCTTGGCCGCACATCTCCCAGATATGTCTTCCCCTCAATAAATCCTTGTAATTGTAACATCTATGGAATGAAAGCTATCGATTTTGGAAATATCCGCATCCAAAAATGTATAGCGATGAGTTTTAAGGTGAAGTTTGAACAGGTGTTTAGCGCAACACTCTTGAATTGAATGCAGATTCTTGCTAAGGGCTTCCACATATTATTTATTTGATGTATCCCTGTACAGTACGGCATTCCTTTTCCTAGGTAACGATATTCCTGGGGATCGAGTCGGTGTGGATCACTTAGAATGCGTTTCGAAACCCAAAGACCCGGGCCCAAATTCAGACAGTACCTTTTCAGCAAATTTTTGTCATCAGTCTGTTTGGGAGGTGCTTCATTTTCAGCAGGTACTCCTTCAATCACATGGGAGTAGAAATCGTGTTATCGTATTTTACCAAAGAGTAGGCTAACGATGCACAAAGGTTCACTTCACATTTCCTCCATTCATCATCATCGTCAACAGTCAAAAATCTTGAGATTGGTTCTCATCTACATCTACATCTACACAATACCCTGCAAGCCACCGCGAGGGTGTGTGGCAGAGGGTGAAGGTCACCAAGCATGCACTACCAACATGCAAACAATCAACCAAAGTGTCTCATGCAACCAGATTGTTAGCATCTACAGTATTTGAGGGGTTAATACATGCATCATGCACTACAGAATACTCTAAAATATTTACCCTACCTATCCCTTTGCTATGATGTCTTTGCTGCCTATTCTGTTCTCTTATATTGCGGGGGAAAATGACATTTTGAATCTATCGGTACGACAATCTATCTTTCTAATCTTATTTATCTGGTCGTTTCTAGCATAATACGCTGGTTTTTTTAATATGTGCCTAACATCTTCAGTAAAGCTATCCGATTTAAATTTCTCTAATAGATTCAATCTGTACTTTAACCTACGCTCTGGTAAAGATTCCCACCCTAATTCTTTTATTGATTCTGAAACGCTACTCAACCTATCGTAACACCTTTTATCGATCCTAGCTGCTCTACGCTGCACACTGTCTAGTTCTCTGATCAAACCTAATTCATTAGGATCCCATACACTGGCTGCATACTCAAGGTGGGGCCTAACTAGTGAAAAGTAACATCGCTCTTTTGTCTTCTCATCACATTTCCCTGGTTAGGTGCAGCTCTCCATTCGGTTCTGCCATCAGTGAACCTCTTCATATTTACATATTTCTTCTCTATCACATCCTTCATCACCTGTTCCATGTATCTCACACGAAGCCTTCCAATGCCGTTCTTCGCGTACATTGGTGCTCCAGCGATTGTCATCATCAGGCCATGTCTCAAGATGTGGTCGATTAAGTTGTTTTGCCTTCTTCTTAGGGTACTCAGAAGACTTCTCTGTTCCCCCACTCTTCTTAGGACTTCCTCGTTACTTACTCGGTCGATCCACTTAATCTTCATCATTCTTCTGTAGCACCACATTTTGAATGCTTCCACCCATTTCTTCTCCACTGCTGTCATTGTCCATGCTTCACTGCCATAATGAAACACGCATCATATGTACGTTCTGATGAGGTGTTTCCTTATATCTACGCTTGTATTTCCATCTGTAAGTAGATCCTTCTTTTAATAAAATTCCCTCTTTCCCTGGGCTATTCTACTGACAACTTTTTTCTTGATTCGTCCGTCGCTGGTTACTCGGCTTTCTATGTGGCAGTATTCTTTCACCTCCTCAAGTTTTTGTTTTCATAGTTTAATGTTGATTTGGCGTCTTATCTCCTGCTGCATACCAACTCTTAGTCTTGTTATTATTGATCTATGGATGCTTTCTGTCCATTGTCCTTTCCGTGGTCATCAAAATGTTATTCAAATCCCTCGCGGTCTCTGCTATGAGTGCTATGCCACTCCAATTCCTTAAATAATTCTGAGAATTGTTTTCCAATCCACGTCACCAAACGTCTTCCTTAAATCCAAAAATGCAATGAACGTCAGTTTTTTCTTCATAATTCTCTTCTCCATGAGCAGCAAAAAGGCCAATAATGCTTCTTTTGAACCCATACTTTTCCTGAGTCCGGATGAATATTTATCCAGGAGCTTTTCGTTGTATTCTTCTGTATGTAACATTAGTCATTTCTTCGATGTATGTTGCGTGAAGCACATGTTCCCAAAATTTTCGACGTTCTGCATTTTCTTCTTTATAGGATCCTCCTTTACCTGTCGGTAGTGCATGCTTGGTGGTATTTGCCCCCTGCCACACACCCTCGCGGTGGCTTGCAGGGTATCGTGTAAATGTTTACCTCAGCAATTTCTGATATTGCATCTATTTTACAGTATCTTTTAGTTTTCATCATCTTATTCTTATTGGTGAAACCAATCTGAGTGGTTGGTTACCATCCTGAAGATGCATTGCTACCTCTATTCCGCTGATTTGACAATTTTACCATTTTGACGCCAATTTACTTTTCCTAAAAATCAGTGTTTTGACACGTGTCAGTGTTGCATCACCTACCTACTTTTACCCTTGTCACCTACTTTTATTTCATCGATGGTCCTGTAGAAGTAAACATTAAAAATTACGGCAGAAAACGCACACCCTTGTCTCATTAATTTTTTTATTCTAGATTCTTCACAGATGGGTCCAGATTTAATTACAGCTGCTTGGTTTTCATACAAAGTGTGGATAATGTTTCCGTCATTGCAACACATGCCAATTCCTCTCAGAATTCCAAGCATTGTGTTCCTCTTTTTTTGTCTTTTATTTCGCCATATTTTATATATATTTCTAGAAGGCAACAGGTATTGTTTAAGTGGAGAGGGAAGTGAACTACATATTTTTTTTGGGTGAGAGACCTTTCAAAAACATGGATGACCATTCTTCGTAAGGTTTTTGGAAGAGAGAGGCGACGTGAGAATTATACGAAAAATCGATTTTGCTCATTCCCTCCTTATTCACAGCTTCATTCCCTCCCTTCTTCATCACGTACTCCATTCCCTAATTATTTCTCCTACATGTCTTCCATTCCTATTTTTCTCATTCCAACAAATTTTATTGCTCATTCCCTTTTTTTTCTTAATCTCTCCCCACTCCTTTCACAAGCCATCCTCCTCCATTATTCTGTCTTCAATCCCTCCATAGTGTCTCATCCACACGCCTTCCTCTCCTACCCCTCGACATCCACATTCATTCGTTTCCTCATTCCCTCTTCCCCCCTAACTCCCTCTCCCATTCTAGTTTCCTCCCAAATTCCTATTTCCTCACTTCTTTCCCCTTCCTCATCTGCTGTTCTCCCCTTTTTCACTCTTCCTCCCTTATTCAATTCCCTCATCCATGCTCACTTCTTCCCTAAGAGGGCAGTTTCCTTGATGAAAAAGACGGAATGTATTAATTGCGACTCGCACCCTACGATAAGTGCATTCATTTTACGCAAAAAATTTGGATTCGGAAATCCCAGTTCACTAGAGAATTAAAATTTTAACAAAATTTTAAAAAAGCTCAGAAATGGCGCTGTGCGCTGCGTTCTTGTTGACGTAACAGTATACGCTGCGAGGCATTTGGAATATTCGTCTCCTGAACTTACCATTGTATTTCAGAGCCCCTCAGATCTAGTGAATATGTATTAGGAGTAGCCTATGAATACCATCTAAGTTCGAAAAGTGTCATCCGTTGAACGTGGCATTAATAGTCGTTTTATAGGCTCCAGGATATCCCTTCGTAGAGTTCTGTGCTACTGCGATGCATGGCGTGAACTTCGCGTGATTATGAGCCAGCTAAATTTCTTGTTTATTAAAACGTATACTAAGGGTTTTTTAATGAACCATCTGAAGAGATAATTTCAAATAAAAAAAATAAAACTTAATCATAATAAATTATCTGGATACATATACCTCCGTTACCAGTGAATAAGCTACGGTCACTTTATACAATTATACTTTATACAATTGAGGATTTTTCCAGCCCGGTTTGGCCATGGTTTGGCATTCTTTTCTCTCGCCGTCCTTTATCCTGTCTTGCACCCAGGCACAAAGCAAGTCCTATTGTCATAAACCGTGGCGCTTACAGGAATGATACACGGACCACAATGGGCGATAACACAAATTTATTTTACGCTGTTACTCTTTTTTCACAATTGATTCTTCTGTTTTAACAGCACCACGTGTTTTGCCAATGCCTAAATAACTCACAAACGAAAAAGCACGCCACCAGAATCTCTCTTTACCCTGAAAAACTAAAATTTGTGACTCGTGGTCGCGTTAACGCCTATGTTTTACGGGTTATTTTGGAGGGAACTATGGAACTCGTGGCTCTCCAGCGCCACCAAAAATGAACTTCATGGATGCGGAAGGTAGCGACAACAGCGCCTCCATACGAATAACATGCGAAACTTTTTCAGTTGGGCAACCAGTATTAAGAGACCATGGAATATGCTTTAACGGAATGTACCGCCCTTACAATCTTTGGTATCGTCTGCTTGGAAGCGTACCCTGCACCACCTAGTGGTAGGTAGAGGAAAGAGTTTGACGTCACTCGTATGATTTAGGCCGGGATTACAATGATCGTTTTCTGACGTGAAGGAAACGGACGGTGGTGGTGAACGCTAACGTAGCGGCTCAATTGTTGCTGGTATATCACGATTGACGGCGGTCCAATATGGCAGCTTGGCGAACACTCACCTCTTGGGTTCGAGTTACTGTAAAACCGTTAATTTTTTATTTTTTTCCGAAGGTTATCTGACTTGAGTTAAGTGTAAACAAAGCAGGTTGTGCTGTGAAAATTTCATCGAAAAAGAACGATTTTCAGTTGCCGAAAAACATTTTTTTAAAGTGTCACCCTCATCCGAACATTTACCCCCAAATTGATGTTCAAGTCACTCATGATTGGCTGACGGAAACCAACGCGACGTCAAAGCTAAACCTTGACAAACTTTCCTCAACGTCCTTCGGCGGCTCCGTCATCGTCCGGCCATCGTAATTAGCTTCATTGCGTTTCCATTCTTCTAGCTTCAGCAGTACCACCGTCCATTTCCGTCACGTCAGAAAACGTTCATCGTAATCCCGGATTTAGCGGCATGCGATATTTTGCCGTGGCATTTTTCGCGTCGTTGATTTTTTCACTTTTTAATTAATGAGGAAAAATACTAAACGTCATTTTAAAATCGAACGGCTTAAACGATGCACTCCAGAGGTTATAAACTTTGGAGAAAGATAAAACTTAGTGACTGTGTACTTATTTTGTGGAATATTTTCACAGCAATAAAGAGAAAATTGTGAATTCCACCGGTTTTATTATTGGTACAACCAGTTTCTGCCGTTAGGACATCATCAGGTACATAGTAGCTTTTTTTGGTCGAGTGCCTTTATATACCTACAGTTAGGGAACAGGCAGGGGAGGGGGAAGTAATGTGAGGGTGAATTGTGGGAAAGGGATTAGGGGCAGGTTGAATAGCTCGTGGGTTTTCCGTCGGTAAAACAACTGAAAGTAGGGGTGGGAGGTTAAAAGATGTGATGTCCTTCAACAGTTTAGGGTCCTTGCAGTGGAGGCCAATCTCTCGTTGCTCCCAGTCATCCAGCTTTCGGCCTTTTGGGGCCAAGTGGTGGATTTGGGGCTAATTAGATTAACCCCAAATCCTCCATTGTGGTGACCCTCTTCAATTAGATGTTGTGCATTAGCTGAAGGTCAGGTCACCGTTTTGGAAGAAGTTCTTATGCTCGTTCATACTTTTTCACAATTTTCTATCTCCTTATTAATTTCGATGAAGATGTTAAAAAAAATAATATGACACCACGCTATTCCCTTTTCCTCATTCATTTCCCCTTCCTCTTTCTCTCTCCTATCCTCATCCTCTCTCATTCACTCTCTTCCATCCATGCTCACTTCTTTCATCAATCCCTTTTCCTCACTTATTTCCTTATCTTCCTCCCTTTTTCCCTCTACCTAAAGTCATCCTTGTCATCCTTGATACGCTGTTATATTTTCATTCAGGTTTAATAAGGATTTCTGTGATTTTTGTACTCACTTTATAGGGCTATACACTTGTAATATTTTATAGAATCAATTTTGTGCCCAAAGGTAGATACGCTTTTCACAAATGTATCTTTTTTTATTAATATTCTTTTTATCCACATGTGCAACCCAATAAATCCCACCTGTAATATCTTTGATTTATATAGGCTGAAATGTTTTATTCTTTTTATTTTTTAAACTTTATAAGGTGGTAACTCTAAATTTTTACTTTGTGCTTGACCTAACAATGTAATACGACACATACATGTATCTATTGTGCCCTGGGCGGGGGATGGAGAGGACGGTAACGTCATATCCCGCCCAGGTAAAATAAAACTCAATTTAAGTCGAGCCTAATTCATGCTCACTTGTTCCTATATTCCATTTTCCTCACTCATTCACCCTACCTCATTCCCTCTTTTTCCGTCATTCACTCTTGCTCCTTTTCTTTCCTGATTCTCTCTCTATCATCCATGCTCAATCCTTCCCTTCTTCCCTTTTACTCTCTCATTTTCCCTTCCTCTTTCTCTCTCTCTCTCTCTCTCTCTCTCTCCCTTCCTCATTTTTTCTCCCATTCATTCTCTCTCAGTGTCTTCCTCCCTAATGTCCTCTCCCTCATTTTTCTCACTTCTTCCTTCATTCCCTCTCGCCCTCTCATTTCCCCCTCCTCTTTCTCTCTCCCTCACTCATTCCCTCTTCTCCACGCATTCAATATTCCTCCTTTGTTTCTCATACATTCCCTCTTTCTCTCTACATTCTTCCTTCCTCTCTATTTCTCTCTTTCCAACTCTTTCCCTCTTCCTCCCTCATTCCCTTTCCCGTCCTTTCCCCTGTCAAGAGTTTTGCGCCGTTGACTACCCTTTGCGCCAGGAAGGATCAGATTTTGTGAAGTTTTGGCATCTTCCTGCCCCTGGAAACTCACGACCCTGAAGAAAATTCTATTTCTGCTCACCCTTCGCGAATTCTTCCTCGAGGATGATCGTTTGCCAGGATTCATGCCGGCTTGGAGTCGTAGAGCTTTGAGATTCTATCATGCATCAACTTTGCGTGTGATGAAGGGAAGTAACTGTACCGCCTATTGCAAATCTGATTGCTTTGTTACTGAGCCGGTAGCAAGCTATTGACATTTCAATTGGCCTATAGAGCACAGCACTGATCAGTGTCATGGCGGATTTAGAGGGGATCCAGGCTATTGCGTAAATCTGTAGTTCACTGTGACTTTGTCGTGATTTTGCTGCCCTCGTGATTTTGTTTCACCCAAACGTTTTTCCCGTGGAATCTCAACTTTGAGAAAAAAAAAAGAAATGTATCAATCTGTATTCGATTTTGTCGATATAAAACTTTGCATAGGAGACTTCCGTACGCAATGTATTGAAGGTGGTGAGCTGGTTAAGGCCGGGCACATAGTGGGAATTGGTTGAGTGGGCAGAGATGAAGATTTTGTTGACGCTATGACGAAGCTGATTTTCGGCCCTGAGGAATGTTATTAGTAAATTAGGTGACATATGGTACTGTTACTCGATATGAACTACCAGTTATAGTCGAGACAGTTTGATTTCCGAATCCTTTTATGTACCAGCGGAGTTGAAATGTACTCACTGTGCGTTCATGAGGAGGATAAATTCTTCATACTATTGGTGTTGGAAACAAAATATCAACTATTCTTGTTAAAAAGTAATTAATTATTACCTGTATAGTATTTAGTTTCATTTAACAAAATAATTCGTGCGCTAGGAAGTCCATTATACATATCGAACGAAAAAGGTAATAGTGGAGCGGTAAGTCATTCCCGATATGGCAAGTCCTTTAGATTTGTGTCTTGATCCGTTAAACTAATCATCATTCTCCCAATTAATAAATATTATAAACAAAGGATTCAAAGTAAATATCTGTCATTCATTCTGGTTGTATAGACAACAATCGAAATGTTGGGGCAAACGATGGGAACATCATGCCGCTGGCTTTAAATGCACACATGTACACGATATCACACAAGTTTAATCGAGAACGAATAGCGAAAAAATCACTTGCATAACCTCCATGAGCTCCATTACTTCTTGTCCACAGGTTTGTTTACAAAATTACCGATGTAAAATAGCTTTAGCCACCATCATTTTCAGGTACGAAACTTTCCATTGGTCCTTACGATATTCATCAGCTTCGCCTTAAAAAAATTTCATAACGTGAGTTTTCTCCCATCCGGTTCGGAGAAAGAGTTTTTGCTGCCCAGTGGCAGAATTCGGTCGGTAGAAAATTTTGGGTGAGAACACTTTCTCCAAAACGAGGCACCTAATGTTACAAAATTCCACTCCAGCTCATGTATACATACATTCAGCGGTGTTGACCCTCTCTAAACTAATATCCAATTTGCTCACTAGATGTCAGCCACTTCGGTTTGATTTGCCAATAGAGTGTGTTTGAAAAATAATCGTACATAATGGAATGATTTAGAATTTTGAATTCTCTGCGTTTCAAGCACAAACATTATTTGATATATAAAAAATTTGAACGGTATTTTTATGGATGTGAATGCGGGGTAAAGGCTACTTATTGTTTGTGTGAGAGTTCGAATTAAAAATAATTATTGCTGTAGTTTAAGGCATGTGATTTGCGTGTTTTGCGAATGAAAGTAGCTTTGCAAGATTAGAGCAGCATTCAGCCAGGTGATGTTTATAATGTAAAAAATAGAGTAATGTATCTTTTGCTGTTAATGCGACATTCCTGTTCTCATAATTAGAGATGCCACATCGGCTAAAAAACATCGAGTGGTCTATGTTTCGACGTTTATAATAGTACTCACCACTCACTCATTATTCATCGACAAAAAACATCGATGTATAGAGTTTTTATGCCTTCATATCCGAGGTTAGGTATTATCATAGAGGTATTATGTATTAGGTATTATGCATCAGAAATTTTGCATCTTCTTAAAAACTTGCAATTTTGAAAATTAATCGGAAATCGGACCTTACTTAGTAAAATATTGATAAATAATGCGCAATATATATACGCAGTAAATATTTTTCCATTGACTTTATTTTTAAACAGAAAACATATCACTGTTTCATAATGAAATAAAGATAAATAAACATAATACAACAAAAAACAAATAACATAATAAATTGGGTGTACCTGTTCCCTAAAAATATTCTAAGCTTGGTAGTATAAAAAAAATCAAATAGAAAAACAGTGGGTTCAAAACGTTTAAACCACCCAGTATCGGTAAGGAACACTCTTTGCTTAATATGCAGCGACCCAAACCTACTCCTGTTATCTTGTACCACCAAGTTGAGAGCTGATACAATCCTCTCAGAAGGTACTGATGTAGACATGGCGGATCATGTTCTTGGAAGGCAACACTGGGATGAAAACATGAAATATTTTATGCCTTCGCTTGTTTCCCGACACGCGAACGATAGATGGCGTAATTAGGAAAGGTTCATTCGTATTCTTAAAAGGCTTATGACAATCAGATAAATGAATTATTGGTCAACCAAAAACATTTATTATACCGCTCGTTTCCTAAAACATCGCTGCGATGCTGTGTGTTTTGAAAACATCGAGTCGATTTTCCATCGATTGTCTTACCACTCGATGTTTTCGATGTATCGGCAAAAAGCATCGAGCAGTCCGATACATCGATGTCGATGCGACATCCCTAGCGCATATTGGGACATGTAACATAAAAACGTACTGAACCATAGATATCATACTTTTGGGCAACCATGTATGGAAGCATGCGTTGAATGGTGGCAAAAACTGAGATTTTTGATTCAATAATTCACGATAGGGAGTGATTCGTCTTCATGAGTGAGGGCGCGAGTGTGACATTTTTTGCATTTATTTTTATTTCTATGCTTGATTTTGTACAAATGATTGATAGCTCCCTTACTTTGTATGTACACCTTCTATCATACTTCCCCTTTTATCCCCGCCCCTTAAAATTACGGCCTTGGGGGATATTGTCTTCCTCAATGTTGCATTCCATGTTATGATTAATGTAAATATGAAGCCCTGTCTTGACTAATATTTTGGCTGCCAGTGCATCCATAAAAGCAATCATCCATGGATTTCGTCATAGGATTAATGACGACACCGAGTGTGTCTATCACTAAAAATGTATCGGGCCACGTCAGAAACCTCTGTTGCAATAAGTTCCGTGTTATTTTTCTCCGCAAACTTCATGTGTGTTGGTCCTCACTGTGAAATTCCTCCCGTCGGGATGGATTTAGAAATATTTCACGTCGGAGTCAAAACAGTTGCCAAGAAAGCAAACACGTCGCAATTGGAGTCTCTTGCCTAGTGCAGAGCCAGGGACATTGTGATAATCTAAAGCGTGCACTGTTCTAAGCCCACAATATTCCTGTCTACTTACTACTACGCTACTACTACTGGCTTACGTACTAAAATCGCTTCTTCGAGTCTAATGGTGAACAGATTGACCCATCAAAGTTGGTAATACCTACCACTTTGTATACCGCTTCGAGCCACATGGAGGAGAATCTGCATACACTTTCGAACGAGTAACAGAAATTTCATGATTTAATCAGTAGAAGTGAGACTGTAATTGAGATTCAGGGTCAAATTCAGAATCGTAAACCTGGGGGAGTTTATTCGGAATCGAAATCGCTTCTTTGTGCATACACAAAATTGTTGGATGGCAACGAAATATGAATTTTAGTGAAACAATTAATCTTCACACCAAAGCCATTCGCTCATTGGTCAAAAATTAAAATAATCAAAATGTATGACGCCCACGGTTTTCAATGTAGTTGTTGAGATATTTAAGGTTTTTTTAACATTGGGCCTTATGACGCACCCCGCTTCATAAGGGTCATTTATATATTAAAGAAATTCCTCTCGGGTTCTCCCTCGGGTTAGTTGGTCCATGGCCGACGTTTCAGTGCACAAGTCGAGCACCGAAACGTCGGCCATGGACCAACTAACCCAAGGGAGAACCCGAGAGGAATTTCTTCAATCATACGCTCTTATTTCAGTTATGTATTATTTACGTTTTTACAATACACATTTTCACCATAAGCTGAAATGATGTAAATATTAGCAGCCAATTTTTATTCTGAGAAAATCAACCAGTGTTATCCACTTATTTCCTCCGTGCATACGAAAGAAATAAAATATCCCTTAAATTTTCAAATATCGCGGCGAAGTTTTGAGGTGCATTTGGCAACGTCGAATCCGACGGTGGAAAGCTAACGCGCGAGAAACCACAACAAATCACACCACAAAGTCCACGAATATTACACTGTAGTCCCCGTGACAAAGTTCTTGAGAACAGAGTCCTCTGGATTGCCAAATAATAACTATGAAGTGAGTGACTGAGGGAGTAATACCTCCCAAAACCCTAATAAAATAACCTTTCAAAACCCTCTACCCTTAAATAGCACCACTTCCTTCTCCTTTTTAAACAAAACATAACTTCAATAAAACCAATAATTATACAAAAAAATCCTAACAAAAAAAATTAAAAAATTAATATAACCCTTATTATCCATCTGACAATTACTACCACGGCCGGCAAGAGCAACAGCTCGGAACGGTGCAATAGGTTTACTCTACCGACTTGGACTTGGGTGAGAATGAATGCCATCCAGAGGACTCTGCTTGAGAGTAGACGAATGAACCTGCAGTTGCGACTGCTGTAACACAGAAACAATTGCCTACACAACAGCAGAGCCGAATTTCAGGATATGTGTTGTTGTCGAGTAAAAAAGAAAGATTGAATAAATGTTTTAAACAAATGCTAAAAATATTTAAGCGTTTTATCACAAATATTTCGTCGCTACAAAATATACGAATACCCATAGCCCAAAATTACATAGTTTTTCAATCCGCATATTAAAACCAACATCTCCAAGGTCAAAGGATATGCACAGAGTGACAACGTTCAGGTTGCTTAGCAACAGAATCAAGCCAAGTTTTATGTTATTTTTCATGTCAATATTTAAATTCTAAAGAGCTATGTTTCAACATAACTTGAGAATTTGAGGCATCCGGTTAAAATATTGTGTAATTTAATCATGTCAAAGCAATTTTTTTAGAGCCATTGAAGGTTTATGAGCACTAGTTCTCAGCGACTCACGATTACCGAACGAGCTGCGTTAAGGATTACTACGTCATCCACCTCCCGTCCTTGACTGTGTTGAGGCAGAACAGGAGGGGAAGGGAGGTGGGGAGAAGGGATCCTTAAGAGATCCTGTCGTAATCTGTAAATATCCTAAAGCAGCTGAAGAGCAAAATATTTTCGTATTGATTTTGGTGTGACTGAAAATGTGCTGACGTTAATTTGCCTATTCACAAATTACGATGCAGTCAAGAACGCAATGTCTTTCGAAATTTGGTTTGATCAGAAAACTAGACAGTGTGCAGCGTAGAGCAGCTCGGTTTGTTAAAAGGTGTTACGATAGGTTGAGTAGCGTTTCAGAATTAATACAAGAATTAGGGTGGGAGTCGTTATCAGAGCGTAGGTTAAGGTACAGATTAAATTTATTAGAGAAATTTCAATCGGATAGCTTTACTGAAGATATTAGGCACATATAGAAGACAACAGCGTATTATGATAGATTCGACCAGTTAAATAAGATTAGAGAGATAGATTGTCGTACTGATAGATTCAAAATGACATTTTTCCCCCGTACTATAAGAGAACAGAATAGGCAGCATATCAAAGGGATAGGTAGGGGAAATATTTTAGAGTAATCCGTAGTGCATGATGAATAAATTAATCCCTAAATACTCTAGATACTAACAATCTAGTTGCATGAGACCCTCTAGTTGCTTGTTTGCATGTCGGCAGGAAAATACACTGTTTTCTTGTCATCGGCTGCGCCAGCAGCAACGTACCAAAACATTTGACGTTGGTTAACCCCGGTATAGGTGATAACTGGCGGTGTAATATTATTTAATGGTATCAATCGTTTAAAATGAATATTCTCTCTAGTAAAAATATCCCTCACGAGATCGATGAGCTTCACTTCCATTTTTATCTCACACAGGCTACCGGAAAAAACCAAAGGCGGAAGATATCCCACAATCCGTAGCGAAAGAAACACGTGACGAACAAATGAAAGGCAGATTGTGTTGTTCCTCGCTCTCTGGCGCTGCTGTGTCAACGCCGGCTGCGTCCTGCCGCCCAATGCAGCGGCAGTGCAACGCAAAAACGGCCACATGAAAGCGTACTCATCTGTAGGACGGGCCCCATCCCGTGTCCGCGGCAGGCCGAACAAGGCTTGTGTGATGACCGATTTTGGTCATCGATTTTTCATGAAAAGATTTCATGGAAATGCTTCGATGATGACGTTTGTCATCGATCATTGAATAGAGTGTACACGTTGATCGATGAATTACGATGATCGATGACTATCGATGATCGGTGCGGATGTCTCGGTTGGCAGTTTGGTGTGGCTATTAAGTCAAGATTGAATTGGGTCAAACTCAATTGAGAAGGACAAGGCCTATTTATTAAAGAGCGAAACAAGCACCAAGTTACAAATTAAGCAACGACTCTTTGATGGGGTGTAATACAATTCTCATTTCCGCATTTTCATCGGTGAGTAGATGTCGGGCGTCCAGCACATCGTTCCCTGCATTGCTGAAGAACCACTCTGACGACGTTGAAGTGGCAGGAATACAGAGGTATTTCTTCGCGTACTTCTGAAGGCGGGGATACACATCCTTCCTGTTGCTATACCAATGTAAGACGTCCGAAGATTTGGATAAAACTGGGACCTCCTTGTACTTGTGGAGCTCCGTCAGGAAGGAGTCGTCAGCAGTGGTAGCATTTCTCGTGTCAGCAGCACATCACGACTCATCGACATCAATGATTCTCATCGACATCAATGATTCGCATCGACTCATTTACATCGATGATTCTAACCATCTCATCGCAATCGATGGTCAATGACTACGATTAATCGACTCATCGCACAAGCCTAGGCCGAACTCTCTCCTTCGGGAGACTTGATGTCGGGTTAACTACGCGTTATAACAGGGGTTCCCAAACTCGGGGACGCGCCCCCCCAGGGGGGCGTGAAGACATGTCAGGGGGGGAGTGAGCGCGAGACCAATTAAAAATAAAAATCTCTAAGTAAATAAACCCCGTATGAGATACATGGAACAGGTTGTGAAAAATGTAAAAGAGAAGAATTACGTCACAATGAAAAGGTTGGCCGATAGAAGAATCGAGTGGAAAGCTGCGTCAAACCAATCCTAGGATTGTTGACCAATGATGATGATGAAGTAAATAAAATCCATAAATTTCTTTAACCAATTTTATGTTGTAGATTTTTAAAATCAACCTTGATGTTTTGAAAACTTAACAATCCACTTGTACAAAACTCTTTTTTAGCAAATACAGCTTTTTGTCGATGTTTTTATCTTAACAATATTTCTTTAAATTGAAACTTATAATGTTAATTTTGTGATAGTAAAAATAAATGTTTTGTTATCAACGTAATACCTGTTTTTTTTCACATGCCCACAGAATTTTCTGTGAAGGGGGGCGTGGAAGGTTTCCATTTTAACAAGAGGGGGCGTAGTAGTTTGGCTCCGACTTATTATGGTAGGCTCGATAATTCTAATAAAATTAAGGAGATAGATTGCAGGACGGACAGGTTTAAAATGTCATTTTTTCCGCGTACGATTCGTGATCAGAATGTTAAACATCGTGTAAATCGGTAATAATTATAGAGTAATATTCAGAGTAGGTCGATAGTATTTTTTTATTATCTGCATGTTCAAATCAACGTGTGACTTGCATGCAATGCCTTTTTTTGTATACATGAGTATCTATGAAATTGGTGTCGGGTTTCAAGTCATGCATGGTATTCGTGGGTGTGTCCTGCATGATTGGGATTTGGTAGTTTTTCTTCTTTTTTCCCCAATTACTTTTAAAACTGTAGTGTTCATTTTTATTTGTTGTGTCATTGTTCCTGGTGTGGATGCACCCCCTGCCACACACCCTCGTGGTGGCTTGCAGGGTATGTCGTAGATATAGATATAGTACAAAAAAGTTTGGGAACCCCTGCGTTGGAAGGACCGAAAGGGGGGAAAGTAAAATCCCAAGTGGTCGGTGTGGAGGAGACGCCCGGTGATCTCGTGGCCTTCAGATGACGCTGTCTTGGGCTAGACGCCGCTCATTTCAAGGCCGCCACGCACTGAGGTCACGCACATGTAGAGATGGGCAACTCCGTAAATTACCGTGGTATTTTTCGTAAATTACCAACACCCCTGAAAATTACCGTTTATCACGGTTGTTGAGAACCTGTTCTTTTTCAGAAAATTTCTTCCTCACGAAGAAACCATTGGAATGGGTGATATTATAAATTTAGTAGCTGAAATGATTTCGTTTAGATTGTATCAGTTCTCATGATTCAGAGTGAAATGACAAATGCACATTGCGCAGAGGTACGTCATTGGAACGAAAATTTCTCATGGTGTGACAAAAGAGAAGCAAATTGCGTGTTGCTGCCAACTTTGTTATAATTTTTTTAATGAGTTGCGATAGATAAACGCCGTGATATGTTTGATGTAACCGTCGGCATTTATATCTCATTGCTATTTCATTTTTTGTTTTGAGTCCTCTGATATGGATCTGCAGCGCAAAACTTAAAATTACCTGAAAATTACGGTAATGTTCGAAAATTACCGCAATGTTCGAAAATTACCGTAATGTTCCAAAATTACCGTAATTTACCAAGGTAATTTACCTCAATTGAAAAATACGGTAATTAACCCATCTCTACGCACATGAACCCTGTTCCCGCACGAGGACTTTCATCAAAATGACGGGGAGGTCAGTCATATAGGAGAATTTTTACTTGATAGTCGTTGTAAAAACAGAGCTCAACAGTGCTCAGGTGCAGGTAACACTTGTAATAGTGAGTCTATTTCAAGTACACAAGGATAATAATTACTACATTCCATTAATTTTATTATTGTTTTCGAATTTTCTCTAAATACTGTGATGAAAACGTGGTGGCAAAAACTGGAAGTCTAGTCCTGTTCTAGAATAGTGTTCACTTTCTACACTGGCTACAGGGTGAGGATTTATTGTTATTTCGAAATTGTAATGAGACCTGGCATCGAAGTTCAGGCTAAGATTAATTAAAATCATAATTTGCTTGAAAGATCAATAGATTAATTCTACTTATCCGTAGTTTTTTTGTTAACTGTACGTCGCTACACTGTGCAAAAACTTTAGTCCAGTTTAAGGTTAATTTCTTAAAGCCCGATAAACCCTTGCATTCATTCAAGCCTTAACTCTGTTTTGGTTAAGTTTCGGAGATCTTAATTAGCTTTTGACTCCAGATTTAAACTCTCAATTTTCCTCCGTAATCTCTCATCTCATGAATATTTCATGGAATTCAAAACTCCGCACAGTGCCGTCTTTAAAGTTGCTACACTCTCTAGCGCAAATTATCGTCAGGCGTTTTCTTTCCTCGTTCAAAACCATTAACATTTAAATTGGTTTTTCTCGCGTCCTCCTAATTAGTCTTACTCTTCACTTCATTTCCGACTCCGTTCGTCTTCTTCCCCTTGAACATGAATGCGGAGGAAAAATATTTTTTTTCGCTCTAAGGAATATTATCAAACCCAGCATAATTTTGCAAATCTTAAACTAAGGAAAATTTCTTCAAGTTATCATTAGATTGGTCGATTTAGTTCAAAACCTCCACCGGCTACTTTGGCTTTGGCATACGTGAAGTTTTTTTTAATGGATAAGTGGTTAAATATCACGGATTTAGCTATGCGGCCATTTATTGGATTGTTAACTCTTAATGCCCTGGTAACAGACCTCAATGATAGGTTAGCCTTGGTAATATGGCCGTTCCAACCTTGTGATTTTCCCCTGGAATTAAATTTTAAAGCGAATAATAATTTCTACTATTTAAGGTTCTAAGGTTCTTGTATTATTTCATTCACTGATTTGACTTTTATTATCTCATTGCAGGTAAGGGCGAGTTGGTGTTTTACTAGTCAGGTAAAACATTGAACACCGTTTGCCAAAACGCTGTTTACTGTAACGGACTCACAAACGAGGATCTGGTTGACGATACTAAGTGGTCCTCGGAGGCTTCTTCCTTGGAATGGACTCCGATGATAAAGGACGTCACGGATGAAAGGTCTAAATTAGGAAGTGCATAGCACAATATAGTGTTATTTTCAAACCTGCAAACCCCGAGGTTATCGTGGAAAGCTTTAGTAAGTACAACATATATGCTACCTACAAGCATCTCGATAAACATTCCGTATTGACCTTATGGAATTATTCACCCATTTATAGATTGAAAATATTCTCTTCTGCTCTATTCTTCATTAAATACATTTACAGAACATCATTAATTATAATTAATTAATAATTAATCGAAATTTGAGCCTCATTTCGTCCATTGAAAAAGTAATCCGAGAAAAGTAATGATCACATAAGGATATTTTCATTCATTCTAATTCTAGTTTAAAATTTGCCACCCATTAGCTCTCTACAACCTCATAAAGAATAAATTTTGTCAATGAAACTAGAAGTTACTTACACTCGCAATGAACTTATTTCTATAATTGGACACATCTCTGTAATGTCTGCATACTATGTTTAAATCACTAAAAGGTGCATGTGAGTACCTTAAATCAGGGAACTATTCCAAAAATTGATATATGTGACCCTTTGACAATACTGATTTGACGAGATTTCTTCTAAATATGGAATTACAGTTCAAAAGTATTTTTTGCTGGGAATCACTCAAAAATTACTTCTAGTAATGTATATTTTCTGCATTGATACTTTGTAGGCTAAATATACGTAAATGTGAAGAAATATGAAAAAATACAAGTTTTATAATTTTGCCATGTAGGGAAAAAATATTGTGCGAACATATCACAAATGCATTCAAAAAGTTCCAGAGTGCTTAATATTCTGGGCAAGTTTAAAAATTAAGGAATGAAATGAAATCTGAAATTCAATTTTTGGGAAAACTACCTAATTGAATGATATCAAAAACTATTTCGGTAGTATGTAGTCCCTACTGAGTGATTGGTGTAGAGTATATTGATTTCGGGTACTCTTGTAAGAATCGGCACGGAAATTCGGTCCCCTTGGCGCCTTTGATTATGAGTAGGGAAATATTGAGTTAATGTTTCTCTCCAACCTTTATTTCTCCGTTGCATGGAACTTTTCTGCCTATAACTAATCATCCACCTTTCCTGAATACGGGTCTCGGCGGGGTTAATCTGTCGATCCAGGGGTCGTGGGTTTAAATCCCGCGGGGAGGTGTTTCGTTGTCCAGGAATGTTTTTGACGTCTAATCTGTTAATTCTAAGAGAGGACTTGGGGTCCTAAATTTCCAGTTTAATTAAAGACATATGGAATTTAATTAAGGCAGATAATTTAATCTTCAGCGGATAGAGAAGATAGCCGTAATGGCTAGAGCATTGGCATACCATCGTGAGCACCCAAATTCGATTCCAGGCTTAGGCAGATGTTTCTTTGATGTAATGATTCCCGTTTTGGCTACTATATGGAGAGATTTTTGAGTTTACTACTTAAGAATGATACGTTAGACTGCGAAGCTCTTGGCGTCTTTCGTTCATAGCAGGCTATGAAGACGCCATGGATCCATCTCCTTTATTCCCACCCCTGAACTAACCCTAACCCAATCTAGTAACACATTTTTATACTAAATGGTCAAGATGTCCTAAGCTGTCTTTCGAAAATAAAAGTAGGTAATCGTTGATGGGTTGAACTTTGTGGAATTTTTCCATATTAACGAGAAGTGAATTGTTTTCAATTTTCCTCTCTCTTTATTTTACTTCTACCGGTTTCAACATTTACATGTCATTATTAAGAGACTGTAGAGATTCACCTCCTTTCACCAAGAGGTCATTATTCAGAGATGAACATCTTGAAAAAGATGCGTAAACGTGAAACGGACGTCTAGTTCCGTCACCGCGGCTCTGCGGGCGGCTTTACAAAGCCGCGCAGAGGCTATTATGTACCTATTCAACCGTAGAGGGAGTGCAGCTTCGCATTACGGGGTAGAGATAGGGGGGGGGGTCATTCTGGACACCCCCATCTAAAAAATCCTCGCGATTCGATTATGTGCGCGTCAGAACTTCGTAGGAAATCGCAGGTGGCCGAGGGAATGGAACTGGCCCCCATACCCTGAATGTGTGAATTTCACACGCCATTGGCTTAGTACGGGGTGAGCTCTACTCTCGCCTATCAAAGACCAAACTTCGGGTTGAATCACTGAGTGAGTGAGTGAAACGTGAAACCGGTGGAGGTAAAATAAGGAGTGTGGAAAAATACAAAGCTTTCACTTTTTGTTAATAAGCTGTCGGTCACCTCCAAAGATGTTAGAATGCACTGAAAGGGGCATCGCAGATGATTTGAAAAGCCAGTAGCCATCTTGGTCGGTCCGGACTAACGGGCTTACTACTAAAAATGCTGGCTGCTCGCTGCTAGCGCCCTCCGATATCAACCGCGCGATTGAACCACGCGTGACCGCACTCCCCGGAACACATACCAACCGTCCAACATGACCACCGACCGGCATATTCAAGGGAGTAGGTACGGCACGCGAGGGCTTAGCAAGGTGGATACCCACGACCAGGTCACGGCATTTGACTTATATTCTTTATTGATACCTTCCATGTACATAGGTGTTAATTAATATTTCATTTTAATGGAATTCATGGCCCGGTTCTCTCCGTAAGGTGTGGAGGGCAACAGTCGAATCTACAAGTATATTAAAATTTCATTACCAATTTCGAAGTCTAGTACAAGGTCCGTTGTCAGCTGGTATCGCTTCAAGGCTACAAAGACCTCTGCTGCGTTGATAGACGATAGTGGAAGCTCTGCAAAAATCGTAGTGAAGAAGTTTTTTTTGCACGCGGTAAAACTTGAGAACAGTGAGATGAAAAATGATATGAATTTTTAAAATCCCTCAAAGAAACAGCAGAGAGTGAGAAAAAACGCCAACAAGTACCAAATATGTACTTTATTGATGCTAAATAATAATCAGTTTTAGCCATAAATTTAACTCCCAGTGGAACCAAATGCATTATCACCTCCATAAAATAGTCTTAGAGAAATTTGCTAGCCCGATGCGTTAAATTTTAGATTTGATTGCATTGTTATTTTTTGCACTTAATACGCATACAGTCTCGTACATGAGATCCCGTACAAAGCACAATTTTTTTGCGCAGTAGGTGTGGCCTAATCCTTCCCAAGCATCCCCATTCTGGCTTCATTGTCGCCCATCGGCTAGTATGTCACCGCCTCCTCCAGCATTTTATTTACTCCTTGATCCTCTGCCATGAATAAATTGCTGATATTCAGAGCAACCGGGTGCCTCTACTAATTAGTTACAGCCAGAGTAGTGAGTTGAGTTATGAAATTCATTTTTAAAACTCGGTAAATAAACAGAAAGAAGTTGGCTGACACGCCAAAAAGTGAAAAATATTTAGTGAAGTGTAATAAACGTTTTTTTTAATCCTTGATTTATTTTTTAAGTTTAAGTTTATTATTGCATAATCATAATTATATTATGTATCATGTTTTACATCATACATTTTTATTTATTTATTAATAATATCGTACGGTCCCTCTAAGCCAAAGGCTTGTCAGATAGTGCCAGGATAGACAAAACACACTCAATAAAATATTCATATAAATCTTATGTCAGATTTCTCTGTTAAATACAGTATACATAATAATAGTTATTCATTTATTTCTTGTAATAGTGTTACCCTTTCATTTTTATTTCACTATTATTTTTTAGGTTTTGTAATGATTCTGGCAACTTATTTTATAAATTGGTACAGTGAATCTCAAATTTCGTCTACCATACATATTGTTATATATACAGGTTTTACAAATGAGGCAGCTTCTAATTTTCACAGTGTTTGCTTTAGAAGCAATAGCTTTATAAATGTCAGAGAAATAATATCCAAAATTAGAGTCATTTCATATAATTTATTTACAGGGAGCACGCTATATTTGTTACAAAATCATTTCGAATTATTGACAAAAGTAGTCTCAGCATTATTTACATCGATCAATTTTAAAATTCTCTTTTGTTTTTGTATATAAGGGTAACTAATAAAGTCTTTGAGGTATTTCCCCATAGTGAAATACCATACCTTAATACACTTTCTACGTATGCATTATAAATCATTTTGAATATCAGTTTAATAAGTTCAGTATTTTTTTCGACAGTTAAAAGTTGTATTTATCTCACTTTCTCTGGTATTATGTTTTGAGGGTAGGTACCCTGGGATGAAAGCGAAACAGTGGTGGTTTAGAGAATTATGCGAAATATCTACTTTCTCCTTGGTATCCTGGTAGGGGGTGTTCCCATGGCGGTAGCAGTTCGGCTGAGAAGGGACGCAGTCATTCCCTGCTCCCGAGTGTGGCGACCCACTGCCCTGGTTTCCGATCCGACCGCAATCCCCGTGGGGTCGCCCCCCTCGCCCCATTCCTACTTCTCCCTCCTCCACCTCCTGTCCCTATCAAACCCTAGTTTGCTCGCTCCAGGGCATACCACCGATACGCGTTCGTGAAGGCAATGCATTATGGGCAGTATGAGTCTCCGAATGGGAGCAAATATCACAGTTGTTTGGTGTGTGGAAGAATAACCGATCCATAAAAGCTGGCGAAGGAGTTTATGCTAATTTATTCTTTCCCTGTGAACGCGGAAATTTTCCGTAGAATTTCGCTCTCGAATTAATAAAGGGAAAGTAATTCACCGAAGCCATAACTCGGCAATGAAGAAAATTTGTAATATTCACAAGTAAAAGGGTAAACATTAGGTGGTGCATAATTTTATTTGTGGAGAGTTTCAAATTTCGTTATTCCTGAGTGTTGTTTCGAGCCCACGGAATATTGCCTGTATCTTGTTTATTTATTCGTACCACAATAGTGAATTAAGTGAAATAACACTTAAGTTTTACATCCTCGTATATCTAACTGAAGTAATAATTTCTCGCATGCCGGCCCTCATCTATTCACTTGGCGTGAATGAGAATTTTCCTCTTGTTTTAAGGAATTTTCGTGTGATTTTTCTCTCTGAGATTATTGTTTTATTTATAATCAAAGCATTTTTGTGCATATATGCATTGCTTACACTAATCGTCGTTGAACATTGCCTTCAATTTCATGCTATGTGTTATTGTATAGCACACTTTTTAATTTTATCGTTCTTTCCCCCTTTCACAATGCAATCCAAGCATTTAGATCACACCTCCGGTTACCGAAAAATTCGATTGCAAATTGTCGCACAAGACATAGTTGATTACGATCTGACGTGATACCATGATATATGACGCGGATCAACTGTTTTTTATTCCAAGGATAAGACTTTTTTCAAACCTATTAAATACGCGTTCTTTCTTGGGAGAAAATATCCTGGACTACCTTGCGCGAGGTGTAAAGAAAATGAATACTCAACACAATAACAGAGTTTTGCCGATAAATTAGAAAGTTTAACCCTAATTAATTTGCGACTGAAATGCAGAAAATTAAGATTAGATTTAGTGTAGTGTTTCGAGTATCGGAATCTCACCCCGAGAGCTCGGGTTCTAATCCTGGTAGTAGAAAATACTTATGATTGGTAAACTGGCCGCTACTTAACGCTTTATGGAAAGCACCTCTAGTTCAGTACTCTCCGTGTTAGATGGGGCTTAGCTTAGCTTTGTTGGCTTTGGTCTCCTTGGCAACGCTCGTTAAGAGAAGGAATGAAATCAGTAGTAAATTTCCACAACCAATATATAGTAATAAAAATTAAATAATAATTTAAATATAGTCCGTGTGTGTGGAAAGTTACTACCGTTTTCAGTATGAAATTGGCGGTAATAATGTCTTTATCTTCTGAGTAGTGATATAATTTATGAATTTCTAAGGTGAAAAATGTACTTAACTCAACTTCTTATGCCCCAATCCCTCCCATTCCTATCCTTATACCTTTCCTACCCGTCTGAAGCGCCTATTAGTGCGGAAACAGACTTAAAAACGCCCATAATGATGACATTTTCCGTCCTTTTAAGCCTTTTAATCTCTAAAAAGTGGATAACTTCAGGCTTGACTATGTGATACCTTTCCATAATGGAAAATACAAGAATGAAACTTTGTTAGATTCACTTTATATTAAAATAGGTACGACCCGAACCTAACATAGTTTCATTCTTTTATTTTCTTTTTAATCTATATTCAAATTTAAATTCAAGGCAATCTATGTACTGTGTAGATATCTTCATGGGAATAAAAGCAGTCCAATGTTCCGCCAGAAGTGAGCTTGTTACTTATATGAAACTAAAATAGTATGATGAAAAAGGATAAAGGAGAATCGGATCCTTTCCCATCACATCCTTAAACTATTCTTCCCGGGCTGAAGCGCCTATTACTGCGGAAACAAGAGTTAAAAACGCCTTTTTTGAAAAAATGAATATTTTGCATAAAAAGTGTTTTTTTTATCAAAAAAATGATGTCAACGCTATTTTAATTTTGAAAGAAAAACAAAAGAACTATATTTAATTGAAAGGTAAGACATTTGTTTGAGTATTTTGCCTCATCTGAATTTTCACGAATTCCGTGAATTTATTTTACATTTAAATTAGGAAATGATGTTTTTGATTTGAATGAAACGAATTGCGATTTCCCAAATTCCCCCAGTGAGATTCATTTAATGTCTTTCTCTTCCAGGGGTGTCTTAAATAAGTTCAATATTAAATGCTTCCCCCAAGGTGAATGGATCTACGGCAGCACATCATACTGTCTTAAAGCTTAACCCAGAGCCTTCCACTGGCTAAAAAAATAGCTTACCCGGGTGAATCTGAAAAGGGGCTAGTTGGGAAGCGCTAAGGAGAGGCTGGGGAGAAAGATTTGGTTCTTCGTTTTGTGAAGACAGGGAGCAAGGATCTGGCCTACTTTCCTAAAGCCTCTTTTAAGTCCTCGGCCTTTGCTTATTTCGAGTCTGTACGGGAATTTAAGCAAGTATTAACCGCACGTACTGTAAGGCAGAAACTTTTGTAAAAGCATACTCATTAACCTCGGAGCACATTTCGACGAACTATTGCTTTAAGAGGTTAAAGTTTGGAAACTCAGATAGTTTAGACTATCAAAAAACTAGCTATGCATGTTAAAGACGTAGCAGATATTCTACCAACCATTGGATCAGAAAGTATTAAGTTTTTAAAACGTTCTGAAGCTAGTGCTGCACTAGTAAAAGCAAAGAGATAAGTATTTATTTTCATACCCTGAGGTTTGCAGCAGCATTAATAGCAAATAAAATGTAATTTATTTGTTTTTTAGAAAAAGAAATATAACATACGGTCCATTTCCATAACGGGATACAGGGGCTGTAAGCTGACATACATAAATTGTTTCACATCTTCCTCGATAAAAACAAATTCCATAATCTTCGTAAATGAGGAAAAAGGAAATTCTGGCGAGGAACAAGAAAGACCTTCACTAAAGGTCGTATCTTAAGATTGAATTTCGATGCGTAATTATTATTTCATGCAGATATAAAACAGATTTTTAATGCCTCCTTTATTTTTCCTGCCCTGAATTGAAGTTAAACTTATGATACACAATTATTTATTTTGCATCCACCAGTCTTTTGATTTTATCTATTACATAATCGACTTGCTATAGATGCGTAAATAGCGTTCAAAATACACCAAAACCAAGCATTTCCTTTACCAGTATCTAATACCGTTCTTGTTTTGTGGGCAAGCGGCTTTCCGGATGATTTACAATAACATTAGAGGTTTTTCTGGATTCGTGTATAATTAAAGACATTTTTCTTGGTTTTTCGCCGTTTCAAAGGGCTTCAGTTTTATTCTTAAAATCTCCTGACCTTTAGCGGAGATAAATCAATTGAAAAGCAATCCCAGTATAATAATGTTGCTTTTCATTTAATCAGTTGAACCATGTTTAACGTTGATGAAACCCTAACCAGTTTACTTGTTAACCTGTAGTAAACGCTATTTCATGTTTAATCTATACAATTAATTTTTTAAGTCTATTTACATAGAATGAGTTTCAAAATTGAATTTTTACTCGGTGCCTTCATTCCTGCTTAAGAATAATCGTATAAAGGGGCGGTAAAATGCGATGAAACCCGAATGCGGAGCACTGAATTCCGGAGTGGGAAAAAATATCCCCTCCTGAAGGAAGCTAAATCACCTTAGCCATTATGTACTTCCCCCTTTCTGCCTGCAGAGGCGGGTCTCGCGAGACTGGTGCAAGATGAATGAGCTCTGCGGCCGGAACGTCGTAAAGAGCGCTGATTTCATCGCGCATTGAATGATTAGCGCTCTTTGCTCAACATATGGGCTCGAACGAGCGAAATCAAATGGCCATCCATTAGCGCTTCGCAAGAAAGGTTGCAAGTGGCGCCCGTTGTGTGATTCACGTGCTGATTAGCGAGTCGAAGTGTATGCACTGGTCTTATTGTTCCCATAAAGCTGCGTTTACACGTGGCAGTTGACTGCTATGACAGTCGCGAGATGCGCGATGTATCTATATCGCTACTGCTATGATGCGCCAGCGTTAACTTCTATGCAGCTTTAAGCCCCTATTTAGGCGTTGCCACAACATATAAGAAGCGTTTATTTTAATAGTGAATTTCGATTAAATTTTCATTAAATTCATCAAGGAATAAATTCCATCGACGATTATCTTTTGTTACTATTCTTTAAAGAGTAGAATCTCCCCTTTTGGGAAGAAATATCCTTGTTATCATATCCAAATTCCGTCGTGTATTGCTTAACGTTGGCGATTGTTACGTTTATGTTGGATACATTTCCGATGGAAAGTAGACGGGCTTCAACTTTGCTAATAGCTCAAACTAGCATCGATAGTGTTTGACTTGTGTCCAGTATCAACCTAAACTCGCATCGCAGTTACTATTTACACATGCGAGTGGGGCTTAATAGTTGTTAGCAGTTGACTGTTATAGCAGTGAACTGCTACGTGTAAACGCACCTTAAAGGCTCGGACACAATCAACGTCAACGGATGAGTCGTTCACGGGAAACGTGAGACGGCAATATTTTCTCTAGAAGACGCAATTGACGTACGCGACCCTCAGGAAAAAATTGACTGACGAAGGTGCGAAAGGGAATCCGCAGCGAATGTAAAGAGAAGCTAACAATGTATTTTCAAGACTTACGTATTCCATGCCGTTAATGAAGTTACCAGATTGCTTAAGTTTATTATATTATTTATTTATTATCTCGAAGTTAATTATAATTCACAAGAATTTATTCGTGACAACCGTGTTTAATCCTACAATACTAAATTTTACCAAACTAGATGGCAAAACCACGTGAAAGACGAGTCTATTTTACCCTTATAACGGCATAAAAAATTCCTAAGTCTGGATATCCGCCCTATTTGTTCAACAACTTTGTCTTTAAAAGAAATGTACAACACCGTTCTACAAGAACTCACCTCTCCGATCTATTGATCCCACATCATCGTACAGAGATGCATCATAGATCGTTCATAGTGTCTATTTCCCGCTGATGGA
The DNA here is from genome assembly GCA_933228895.1 of Platycnemis pennipes. Taxonomy (NCBI): domain Eukaryota; kingdom Metazoa; phylum Arthropoda; class Insecta; order Odonata; family Platycnemididae; genus Platycnemis; species Platycnemis pennipes. The sequence continues at coordinate 111,245,535 of OW121855.1, read as the reverse complement.
ATACACTCCCTAATGACGTTAGTTGCTCGATGAAGTTAGTTGCTTGTTTGCATGTTGGTAGCGCATGCTTAGTGATCTTTACCCCTGCCACACACCCTCGCAGTGGCTTGCAGGGTATCATGTATATCTAGATGTAGAAGCATGTAAACCCTTTAGTTCCTTTTCTTTTTTGTTTTTTCTGTCCACTATAAATGAAAAATTAACAATTATTTATCAATGTAATTAATACAACTATTTTGTTATGTTCACTCCCAATAGCTGCGCATCAGTATTTACTAGTTATGATGCCTTTATGTATTACCCCATTGATATGGTTCTTTCTGTTTTTTGTTACATGTTCTTTGTAACAAGGGGAAATTTTGTGTTATTATTTAATGTATAATATTTCAGGATCTTTAAGTTCTCTTTTTCAGTTGTTCATTTGTCAATGTCTAAAGGACCAATGTGTCCACGACAATAAATTTTTATTATTATTATTAAATTTTCACGATCTAACCAATAGCATCAATTGCATACCAGCATTTTAATGTCATTAGTAACCTTGTAAAATCTCAGTAAGACACAATAACGTCAAATAACTATTCATTCATTGATTCCACCATTACAAAGAATGTCAGGAAATCTCTATGCTAAAACCAAAGCATCAAATATGTTTTACTGTATTTGAGACTAAAATTTTGGCTCAGAAGAGTTATGCTTCCAAATGTAACTCCTGGTTTTGATATTCCTAGGCATTCTAAACCAAATTTTTTATGTTTTATGTTTTCTTTGATAGTTTCTTCAGCTTGTTTTACCAGAAGACGTTCCCTTCTTCAGAAGGTACAATGTAAAACCCTTCTCATAAAATACGTTGCCACATACTGCTACTCATTCACACAAGTGAAAAAGTCTCCGGTATGTACGTATAGGCATTCCGTATTCATTTCAGCCTTCATTACCATTATGCATTTACTATAACCTTTTGTTAGATACCCGGTATAATCGGTTAATCTTCATCGTTTCACAAAGGCTGTAAGTGCAGAATACAAGTTGAAATTCCCTTGCACGCAGTGACGATGACGTTTCGTCATGAGAGCCTATTGCTAATATGCGCATGACGAGTATGTCTCGTCTCAATTGTTATTTGCGTATATGCCTTCTCTGAGTATTTCATTCTAACTCTACCACCTCCTGTGGAAACGTAGAGGATGGCTAAACACTTGCATTTTATTCGCTACATGGAGTCACGGACACTTGAGATTTTTTTATTTATATACATTGCATTCACTCGTCATGAGTGAACAGTTTTACTTGAGAGCACCCATGAAACTGCATCGCATATAACATCGCGGAAAAAGGGTTAAATAATGGAATATTTTTTTTGTATATGATTTTATTGATCCTAATTAACTAATTGAAACCGAGAGAAATGATGTTTCCATTGATGTAGATGGCCTTACTTCTTTCAACAGGTTTCCTTCTGAGTGGAAGATCATTTTATATTTACAAGATGCACTGTTTTTATCAGAGCGTATACTAAATTTATTTTTCGTTCCGTATTATTCCATCTAATGCCAACAGCGATATGCTGGAGTATCTGAAGAGAAACTTCAGTCGTATAAGGTGTAAATGACTCTACTGGTCAGTTCAAGTTCTTCCGAGTAGCTTTGTTTATCATCTCATATATAGCTTGTTGTAGGTATATCCGGGCGGATGTCGTAAAATTGAGAGAGGGAGGGGAAAAAGTACCCCGTAAAATTGACTTTCAGGAGCCCGTGAAATTTATATTCACTGCAAACCGCTAGGGCATTACGTTTTTATCACCACGGTCGTAAAACGTTGAGGAGCAGTAGTTGTGGCGTATGCGAATAATTGTTGACTTTCGGCTTCCAAAATACCCACCTTAGCGTTAAGTGATCACAAAATTCCCCTCAAAACAACTACTACCATTCACCATATGCTTAAACCAAGTTCATGGGGGTGAGTATTTGACGGAACGAAGTACGGATACATTAATTGCACCGTAAAGGGTTTCTGAAGCGTCGTTATTATTGGGCTTTTATGGAAGCAACAACGTAATCTAGTATTAATTTCCTCGGATCATTAAATTATCGTATGAACATAGAACTTCGTCAAGGGTTGATCGGCAATTAAAGGTGGTTTCAAGGTGCTTAGCCAGTCTGACACGCACAATTTAATGCAAATCGAATCTGAAGTATCTTTTAAAATGCTCATACGTATTTTATATGCTACATTAACACCATCATTTTGGTCTCAGGCATAAATTATCATTACAATGAGAGATTTGATGCAGTATTTTAATCAATTCATCTTACTTTCTTGTCTTTTACGCTTGTCACGTGTACCCAATCGTATATTTCCGGATTTAAGCTGTTTATCGCAATCTTTTTAAGGTACTTTCAAGGAGTTTTTTATTTGAAATAATCAACCTATTTTGCTATGCACTTCGTCTGCTTTGATGGCAAATCATCCCAAAAATATTTCCTATGCACCAGTGAGTTATTGTTTACCGTTCTCGATTTGAGAATATACCCCTTCTATAATAAATTTCTTTATGGTAGTTGTGTAATGTTAAAAAATGTTTATGGGACTTGTAGGTAAAAAATTAACATAATTACTATATTCAATGTAGCATTAGGATAGTTTGAGTTATCATTTATAGTTCCTCGCTACGAAGTTTAGTGCATAGTATTTATGTACCATGCTGTGGACCCAAGTTATGAACATATTGTGTCCATAAGTCGAATTACATATATTCTTCTGCTAGGATTCGATGATAAATCACAATTATGTATTTTCAAATTAAAAAGAATGAAAGTTATTAGCTCTTGATCCTAGTTTGACTATTAATAATGGTGGTCAAATCTATAGTCCCCTCAGTAACTTAATGATCTATGCCACTAAAGAATTATTGTTGTATTATTCCAATTATTTATATTTCCTCGTTCAATTTCCATCGAAACCGGCGCATTAGCAATCATCAAGTTAACTACATCTGCATAATACCATGCAAGCCACCATAAAGGTGTGTGGCAGGGGGTGAATTCTCACCAAACATGAACCACGTAACATGCATAGAAAATGATTAGTAATAAGTTACTAGTCCAAAGTTCACAATGTAAAAAAGATAAAATTAGCAGAGCATACATGCAAAAACATGCTATTAGTTGGGTTACCTTCAAGTCCTTATACCAAAATGTCACAACATATGCTATCCATTGTTACATTCGTATTGGATATATTTTCCGCTATTGATGTCCCTAATTGTACGAGGAAAATAGGACACCCTGAATCTGTCAGTTCCGCAAACAGTTTCTCAAATTTTGTGACTATGGTCCGGTCTACCATAATAAGTTGGGGTGCGCAAAATATTTTTAACGTCATTACTGAAAATACTATCGTGGAATTAATGCAAAAGATTTTAAGTCTAAATTTCAACCCACGATCTGGCAATGATTCCCATTTTAATTCATTTAATAGACTGGTTACGCTAATATAGTTATCGTACCGTCCCTTTACAATTCTTGCCAATCTACGCTGCACACGTTCAAGTTCATTATTTAGGCCGATTTCGTACGCATCCCATATACTGGCAACGTATTTCAAATGAGGTCTAACAAGGGAAAAGTAGCTAATTTTTCGTACATGATCGTCACATTAGCCCAGGATGCTTTTGATGAATCCCAGCTTACGATTAACTTGACTCATTATTTCGCGTATGTGTTTACCACAGGAAAGATCATGTGTCAGTCTTTTTCCAAGGTATTTAATGGATTCAACGCTTGTAAATTTATTATTACTCATTTTTTAAGTGCTGGTATTGTGTCAGTTGATTATTAAGATCAAAGGTAATGAATACTCTTTTGCATATTATTAATTTTTGTCTCCATTTGTGTATCAACTATCTTAGTAGTTACTTCGTGTCAAGGACAATTACACCAGAGGGGCATAAACCAGAGTAGATTTTGATTTGAGGCACTCCAATGGGGTCGTTTACCATATTTTTTTATTGCCGAATCTGATAGAGTTTATAAAATAAAAGTACCCGTATTTTTCCGTTTTCTGATCCGACAATTATTTCCCGAGTTATAAGCGGCGAAAAACTGATGTTTTTAACCCTTTCGGAAAAGTGGGTGAGGTGCAACCTCTGACGTATATCTACTCCGTCCAATCACAACTGAGCCCGCGAAGCTACTTTGCCTTATCGCAAAGGGGGGGACACATCTGACTCGGCCAATGGGAGTGATTTCGACAGCATCTGTGCGAGCAGACCTTCCGAGAATCCCCCTCCACTCCCTTCCCCCTCCCCTGAAAGCAGTCAAGGACGGGAGGAAAATGACGTCAATGTTATCACAGCAGCATTTTCGGTGGGCGTCACCTTTTGCTTATTTTAATTTTTGATTTATGAGTGAATGGTTGTGGTTAGAAGATTAATTTTTTCACTAAAATTCGTTTTTCGTTTCCATCTAACGATTTCGTGTACAAAATTGCGATTTCGGTTCCGAGTAAACGCCCCCATTGCTTAGTTTTTATCGCATGACCTAACCTTAAATCTAAGACTGTTACAACATCCAGGCCCGGAAAATGATGGTAACCAATTCCCTTGGTCTTAGAGCAGTATGTCATATTGTCATTAAAACTACGCCTCTATCACATCTAGTCATGCATTAAAAATCAGCTATTTATCCCTGGTTAGAACTAATTTTGAATACTCTGCCAGTATATGTGATCCTTAAAAAAGGGCTTAAATAATGAACTGGACCGTGTGTAGCGAAGATCGGTATGATTTGTATTATAATTATACCAGCGTAACCAGGATATTATATGCACTGAAATGTAAATCATCATCGGGTCGTAGGTTGAAATTTAGACTTAATCTCTTTAATATTCCAAGATAATATTATAACTTCTGACGCATAAAATATTTTGCGAACTCCAACTTACTATGGTAACGCTGTACCATGATCATAAAATTAGAAGATTTGATTGCTGAACTGACATATTCAAAAAGTCTTTCTTTCCTCCTACAATTGGAAAGACATGGGACATGAAAAGATGTAAATATCAAATAGTGTAAAACATTGAACAGAATACGGCGACACTTTATGAAAAAGTGACATAGTTCAAGAAAAATTTACTTTGTATTTTTCACAACCAAAAGTGTGAAAAATTAAAGTCAAGTTTTCCTAAACCAGTGTGACACAAGTGAAATGAATAGCATATTAAAACAAAAAATCAAATCATATGTTGATTCAAGCACTTTAGGGTAAACCATCTAACATCATGTTTTTGCATGCTTCCTTTGCTTCTTATTTATTATTGTAATTGCAAAGTTTAGATTGGAATGCAATTAGATGGGTACTAACCCTTTTTATGCATGATTTATAATGCATGCTTGGTGTGAATTCACCCACTGCCACACACATTTATGGTAGCTTGCAGGTTATAATGTAGATGTAGATGTATGTGAAGCATTTTAGCTACCCTCAGCTCATTTTCTCGTTTCCTATCACCTATTTATGGACGCAGTGTTCAATCTTATGTTTTTCGTCTACTTCCTAGATTAATGTACAAATTCCAGCTATTCTGGAGTTCATTATTTCATCAAGTGTAAGTAAAGAAGAAATCAGGAATGTTGGCGATGAAAGTCCCATTTGCGTTAATAACGAAAAGGTCTTGAGTTACATGGCGAGTTCTCCTCGCGCAGGTTAATAAATAGAGCAAGCTCCGCATCACATTCCGAGAATTGCAGCGTAGCTTTTCGGATCGCGTGGGGAAGCAGAAAGAAGAAATGTCTTGTTTCCTTCAAGCAGTGCGTCTACCTCACCTCGGTACAAAAAGAAACTGAGGGCCGTATTCAGAATATCAATTTCAGTCTCGCTTCTTCTGCCTATGTCCTCAAAATCATCTCAACGAGTCATATTGGTGAGCAGATTCTATCCGTAAAGTTGGTATTACTTCTCAGCTTGACGTTGAGAACGGAGTTGAGATTCTAAATATGCCCCCGAATCTCAACTACACTCTCACTTCTACTGTTCAAGTCATAAAATCTCTATTAAGAGATCAAAAGGGTACACTGATTCTCCCCGATATGCTTCGAAGCGGTGTGTAACCAGCGGTGTCGGAAGTGGGGTGCAGGAGGGGCCCATGCCCTGCCCCCCCCCCCCTCCTATAATTTGCCCCGGGCCCTTATAGTCCAAGCTGGAGCTTTCTGAAACACATTCTCACCCCTTAATATGCTCTTTTATCGAAATTATTATCTCTAACCCCTCCTATCCGCAAAAAATGTGGGTCCTTTTCTTCGGGCTCTTTTCTTAGATACCGGGTCGTTTTCTTAGATGCTGGGCTCTTTCCTTAGATGCTGGGCGCTTTTATTAGGTGCCGTGCTCTTTTCAAGGTTGCCCCTTCCTCAGTGAAAAGAATTCCGACGCCCCTGTATGTAGCTTACTAACGAAAAGAAAAACTACAATGGCCGTAAAGTTTAACGCATCTAACGTGGTGATGGGAGGTTAGAGAAATTTGATCGCACAGTAAAATTCACACAAACAGGCACGCAATCATGCACAAATTAGAGATAACTCTATTCGTGTTTGTTTGTGGAAAACATTTATTCCTCGTCAGTGACAACCACAGATTACCTAAACGCACTGCTTAATGATTCCTTCCGCGAATTTCAGGGGGCTGCGTCAAGGAACACTATTAAGTGGGTATCTACAACTACTCCTTCTGTTCTGGGTTTGTATACGGTAAGTTTTTTCTTCGCCAGGGAAAACTCCAGATTACATTCACACGCTCGATACTTATTAATGTACCTTGTTTTGCCCTGATGAACTCCGATCTATTGATTCGAATTTTTCTGTATTCTTGTATTATAACCGTTACCTTACTCTACCTCACTTTGCACATCTGCACTCTATACTTTTGTTTAAAATGGCTCAAAAGTTACCTAACAAAGAGGTCAAAATGTGTTTTCATTGATAATCATTACAGTAATTTTATATATATTACCGCTGGTGTACCTCAGGGTTCAGTCTTAGGCCCGGTAATGTTTTTGGTATGCATGAATGACCTTTGTAACCAGGAATTTTGCAGTCAGGTGGCCTTTGCGGATGATTTTGCACTATTTTACAGTATGTTACAGTAATTTCACATGGGAACGTCTAAGATATGATATGCAAAATGACTTAAATTACCTAAGACTATAGTTTTTTCATGACAAATTATCTATGAATGCACAGAAAACTATATATTCTATGCATATAAAATTGCAGAAAATTATGTGTATAGAAAACTATGTCTTTCTTCAATATTATTTCCCAATCCTTTGTTATGTCAATTTGTACATATTTTTTGGTTAAATTTTGTTAATTGTTATATTTTTTATATTTTTATTACGCCTTGCATTTGATTGTACAGTGTTATAATTCTAACACTATTGTTTATGATGGTAGCTTTTTTCAGGTTTTTCCCTTGTAAGCTACCTAAAGCTCCAGTTTTCTCATTCATTGTATAATTATATGTATGAGTTTGAGCATTGAAATTATCTACCTACCTATCTATCAATAGTGGGCCTTTCACATGGCAACCGGGCCAAGGTTTTAGAGATACTATCAATTGAGTGTACAATCACTCCCACTGACAAGGGGAGTGTCCGAGTATCGGGTCAGGGATTTTGACGAAATTTGCCAGGCAGGTAGTCCTTGATTACTTATTTACGAATCACCCCCCATATAGGGTTATATATCCAGAAACTTCGTCAAAAAACAAGTTTGAAATATTGTATTACCAATATAAAGCTAATAATTAGCCATGTTATAACAGTGCAGTTTGGGTTAGGGGTAAAGTACTCGCTTCACAATGTCGACGTCCCTGGTTCGTGACTCTCCTTCACCAATTTTTTTTCATCGCAGTTTCGTTGTACGTTATTTACCTTTATTACGTAATTAGTACGTGGCAGAAATACGTCCGCACGCCCTGTCGTTTTTTGATTACGAAATTAACGGAAGAGCATGAAGTGTGATCGTGATTTTTAATTTCCGTGTCTTTGGCCACGCAGTCCCGACGCACGTAGAACAATTGTTCTAATTTGCCTGGTGCCGTGATTTTCCAGCGCTGTGCTTTTTTGGAAAACTAATCGCAAGAGAAAAAAGAACTTAAGCTCTGCATTCATATAATTATCATTATAAGTATCTACCGAAATGTTCGGGTGATTCTATCATGCTCCTGTAAATGTGCAATACATTAATTCTTTAAAATTATTTCTTACCGCTGGTATTTTATCAGTTTCCAAGCAACGTCCCTGGTTCGAAACTCTCTCCCACCCGAACATTTCGCCCGATTACCCGAATTCGTGATTCGCGATACCCGGGTGATTCGTGAAAAACTAATCAAGGACTTCCTGCCTAGCAAATTTCGTCAAAATCCGTTACCCGATACTCGGACACTCCCCTTGTGAGACTGATTAGGAGAAAACAGTTTCCACGCCAGGGACAGCCTCAGACGACACTCATGCAACCCAGTGGTATCCTCTCGGAGTTGTTTAGGACTCACGAAAGGATATGATACTTAAGGGTACTTCAATCACACCATAAATAAAATTACACTCATTTAGTCACATGTACACACCCACCCCGGTATTTCCGAAGAGAAGCTGCGGGAAACTTGTCATTCAGGGCTTAGCTCACAACGGCTAGTGTCAAAATATACCGGCTGCGGACTATGTTAAATAAGGGAAGGGAATAAGGGGAATCTACATCTACATAATACCCTGCAAGCCACCATAAAGGTGTGTGGCCGGGGGTGAATTATCACCAAACAAGCACTACATATCATGCATGAAATAGGATAATGTTAATATATTAGTCTAAACTTCACTATTTAAAAAGATAAAAATTGCAAAGTAAGCATGCAAAAACATGCTGTTAGTTGGGTTACCTTCAAGTTCTTATTCCAACATGCACCTACCTATGCTATACATTGACCCACTCGTATTGGACATATTTACCGCTATTCATATCCCTAATTGAACGAGGAAAGAAGGACATTATGAATCTGTCAGTTCGGCAATCAATTTCTCTAATTTTGTAATTATGATCCGGTCTACCATAGTTGTGGTTCGCATAATATTTTTAATGTCATCACTGAAAATATTATCTTGGAATTTATTTAAGAGATTAAGTCTATATTTCAACCTGCTACCTATCTGGCAATGATTCCCAATTTAATTCATTTAAAAGACTGGTTACACTAATAAGGTTATCGCACCGTCCCTTTACAAATCTTGCCGATCTCCGCTGCACACGTTCAAGTTCATTATTTAGACCGATTTCGCAGGGATCCCATACACTGGCAGCATATTCCAAATGAGGTCTTACAAGGAAAAAAGTAGCTGATTTCTCGTACATAATGATGTGAGGAATGATGTGAGGTGCGCACACGCGATCCACGCCACGTGAATCTGCTTACCAATTTGACTCGGAGAAGACAATTTTGGACGTAAGTTGTGGAAGGGAGACTGTAGTTGCGATTCTGAATATGGCCCTGAGAGAGTGGAGGTATTAACGCCTGTCTTGCCTGTCGTGACGACATTGCTTCTCCTTTTCGTCTGCGCCGGCGGCGGCGACAAATGGATCGTCTCTTCCACGCGCTCGGCGGTCTTCAGTGACGACGGAAAGATAAAGAGGGGTGGGCAGAATTGGGGGAAGTAGCCGGAAATAAGGTTCATTTACATCTACACGATACCCTGCAAGCCACCGCGATGGTGTGTGGCAGGGGGTGAATATCACCAAATATGCACTACTAACATGCAAACTAGCAACTATATTGTCTCATTCAACTTCATTATTAGTATCTATAGTATTTAAGGGGTTAATACATGCATCATGCATTACAGAATACTCTAAAATATTTCCCCTACCTATCCCTTTGCTATGCTGCCTATTCTCTTCTCTTATTGCACGGGGGAAAAATGCCAATTTGAATCTATCGGTACGACAATCTATCTCTCTAATCTTATTTATCTGGTCGAATCTAGCATAATACGCTTTTTTTTTAATATGTGCCTAACATCTTCAGTAAAGTTATCCGATTGAAATTTATCTAATAGATTCAATCTGTACTTTAACCTACGCTCTGATAATGATTCCCACCCTAATTCTTTTATTAATTCTGAAACGCTACTCAACCTATCGTAACACCTTTTAACAAATCTCGCTGCTTGAAGTTGATGTAGAAGATAAGGAAGGGGTGGTTTTCCACCGTCGCCTTCGGCAGCCGTTGGTAGAGGCGTCAAACGTGGAGCTAGCGCAGTATGTTATAGTATAGTCAAATCTCCTAGTAGAGGACATGTTATGGACCGGAACAATTCTCCTCAGGTTGAGAGGTGTTCGCTATTTAAAGGGTGCCGGAGTACATTACAAGATTTTCTCTGCAGTAACTGTGACTGATTAAAATTAAAAAGGATTTAGTATATTGAAATAAAGTTTAGGTTTTTTAACCTTTGAGAAAAATACTTACAAGAAAAAAGTATGGAATGAAACAAACATGTTTTTTTTATCCAAAGGGCCACCAATTGATATCACGGTGGTCAAAACGAGAATTTAAAACTTGGCTCCTAGAAAAAAGATGAGTAGCTATGTAGAAATATGCGAGTGGAAAGGATAAAGGAAGCAGCACGGCCTTGTTGACATAACAAGATTGCTCCCAAGTTGCTAAGAAAAAGTATTTTTTAGAAGGGTTCCTTAGGCTCCATAGCTGCTTAAAGAAATTTGGTTTACTCTCCAGGGGAAGTGAAACGTTTACAGGATAGTTCAGGAAATATCAACCGTACCAAGGTGTATCTGAGGATTTATCCGTGTCTTATTCATTATTTATCCAGTCGTTTCACATTTTTATTAAGTTTTATTATATTTTATAGCATTATTTCAATACTAAACGTAAAAATATGTCAGTATTTTTACATTTCGTATTTCGGTCAACAGGAAACTAAGGCTTTACAACGCATATGATGGTATCTCAATATTAACTTTTTTTTGCGAACAAAAAATAGCAAAAATGACTCAATTTGCCTGAGTTACATTATTAACAGAGTTGTATTAAAGCTTTTTAGGTATTAAAAAAAACCTTTATATAAATTGCATAGAAATCTCTTCGTACGAAATGCATATATGTTAACAATGCGCTACTGATATTAGAATGAAATAAAATATAAAAGAAATTACTTTAGACTCCAAACTGTGTCAGATGTTAGTGTACCTTGAAAATGACGTTCAAACGTTGAAATCGATCGGTAAAATAAATTATAATTATGGAATTGTATGTTCAGTATTTTAGAAAGAGTGAAATCATTTTTTTGCTACATATTGTCTTCAATTTCTACATCATTTGCAATATCCCATGCTTACGGCCTTCGGCCAGAAGGTACTCTTACTGTTAAAGAGAACTTTTAGCCATGACTGAGTGATGAATCACCTAGGGCATTAAAACAAATATGTTAAGTGCGAGGCAAGGGTGCTGTAGGCCACTACTCTCAGCTTCGAGATGTCCACTTCGTCCCATTTGCCCTCCCTGACCGATGTTCTCCACAAGGCAGAATCACCAAGTACCCTCGATCTCCCCATTTGTGACTCTGCGGCTTGATTTGGTTCACCGTGAGAGCCGCAACCAGGTTCCAATTAGCGCTCTGTAAACGGGAAAAGGGATCTCAATCACGGGATCCCTCTCGGAGGTCGGAATTACCGCCACTGATTGGCTACTCCTCCTTCCCTCCAATTCTGTCTACAAATTATACCCCTAAGGTCAACCATGGGTTGACCTGAGTTCAGCCATCGCCATACGGGCACTTGATTCTTTTGTTAGATATTAGGTAATACGTATATTTTATTTTACCTTTCGGTGGAAAATCGTCCGGCTCACCTGTCAACCGAGTCTTCAATCTTTCGTTACGCTATGGCGAATGAAATTTGTCGCTATCATGGCGTCAGTAGTTTCCGATTCTTCGTTTACCCACAAGTGCGAGTCACGAAAACATTTCGTTGCTAAGGAATGCTGGCCTTCAACTGGGTAACAAACAACGAATTGCATTCGTTTACGGCTCAACGAAGGAATTCCTATCGTTTTGGTTAGTTTAATCATGCAGATTAGGGGCCTTAAGACGTTGTTTGTTGTTACGAGGATAATTTAAGGAATAAATACGCCAAAGTATGTACAAAAGATATAAATTGACTGAGGAAGACATTTTACTGCCCCCTGTAAAGACAGTTGTGGAAAAAATAGTGCGAGATACGGACCATGAATCTTGTAGTGATGTGCAAAGACTCCGCCAGTAAATTAATCAAACTTGGTTTTTTTAATTTATTTGGTATGTCATTGAATATTGTTTGTTAAATATTTAAACATAAAATTTACTAAAAATATATCATTATTATTTCAATATATTTTCCAAACGAACGAATCTGTTTTGTCCTTATTATTTCTAAACGTAATTTAAGAAAAATTATTAGGATGCCATTGACACACATTAAATACCCTGTAGTATATTCATTTTAAAAAGGTAGCTTTCAATAAAACATCCTAATTTTTATATAAATTTTTCTTTAAAATATGTAAAAAAAATATACGAAACAGCCCAAATATTCTTGGCTCACTTAGTGTTTGCAAAATATATCTAATAGAATTTTTTTTCGTTTATTTTAATTATTAAAAAATTTAAGCTAAGATTATAATTGTTTTAAATCATGACAATCTTATGTTTTATTTAATTATTTTTACAAGGGATTAGACGGTCGATGGGACTGTTTTGTCTCAATCTAACCTCATTATTTTTATTATTGTTGTTTACTGCGTTTGCTTAGTCATTTGTTTTATTTTGGTTTCCGTCATGGAGGTCGCCGCAAAACAAGTGACAAGGACGAACAAAGGTTTTTTGTTTGCATTGTTAACGAATAATTTAAAGACTAGCTTTATGATTCGTTGAGATCGAAATTCGTTACGAGATTAATGAAGTTTTCGTTGGTAACGAATCCGTCAATATTTATTCGGTGCGAAAGAATCTAAACTCGGACCACTAGAATTTTTCCGCGGTGGTCGCTTCCCATTTCCATTGATGCCTACTAGGTAAGTTCATTTTAAATGCATGGGGATTTCCACGTAAGTTCACGGGGTGAAATATTTCAATACGTAGCTCACGAAGTTATGATTGGTCGATCGATGGACTCCCTATTGGTCAGTTCTTCCGAAAATATAAATAAATCAGTGGTTTTCAAACCTACACCAATCTGCCATAATATATGCATCACGTCGGAAATATTAGGTACAAAAATGAAGTCAATGTTTGCAGCAATTATTTAAAATTTGGATATTTTTCTACGTCCATAGATATTTTCTTCAGTTCCTTATTGGAAAATTGGACTTTTCTCAATATAACAATGATTTTCAAAGAAAATTGCGATTAACAGCAAGGTTATCAGTATTTCGTGCATTCACATGCGCTGTTTTCACCTGAAAATTTGAAAGTTATGCTAAATATAAGATGGATTGAAGTTGGTCTTTTTCAACCTGTGTGCTCTATCCCTGCTTTCAGAGGATTTCACTGAACATAATATTATTTTTCCCCATCCGAGGCATATCTATATCAAGAGGTGCATTTTTACTTCCTTAAATGACTCTCCTATGTTTCCTAGTGGAATCTCAAAGTTATCTAACCGTTTTAATTATACATTGCTTACAACTGCTGAGGTAAATGAAGCAATGTCGGACAGATAGGCAAAACTCATGGAGTATGATCCTTGTTAGCATATTTTCAAAAGAACTTGATTAGGCTAAGTATTGATAAAATCCTGTTTAACAAATATTCTTTGATTATGAAAGCAAACCATTGGTTGCAGTACTATTAAGTACGTATCATTATTAAGTTAGATGTCTGATGGTGTTGCACCTCTGCCACTATTCTCGTTGGCTCGCAGAGAATCCTGGCGCTAAATGTCCCTAAAATAAAATAAATTTTGAAAGATACTAAAATTAATCTTAATTTTTTCAAGATCTATAACTTAAGCAGCTGCCGTTCAATATTTTGTGATTTTTTCCAAGCACCTTTTCGATCTATTTTTACGGATTATGTGATGATAAAATCTGTGGTTGTTTTCAAACATCTTCATAAAGGATTAACGATTTTATAAAGCTGTGATATTTGCATATCTTTCATTTTCCTGCACTTTCAATACCATTCCACTGTTCCACGCAAACAGCACTGAATGTTACTATGATCCTAACAAATGGTCCCATGTTTATTACTTTTTATTCACTGGTATTCACTTTAATTCCCTTCAACAAATAGGGAAGGGTATTTCTGCCAAATATCCACTTCTCTTTTGAGCTTCCTCATTGGGTTCTCTTTTATTGTTAATGAATATCTCAGGTTTAAATAAAAAAAACAGTTATGTCTTTGTTGAAGGTATACATTATTCTAAGCAATATGGCTTGTGATAAGGTTCCAAATAATTCATACAAAGTCGTATGTTAAAAATTTACTTAACATTTTTGAGTAGAATAATCACTTTCTAGGCAATATATTTCTATGTAAAAGGCAAAAACTTCAATGCGAAAATTAACAACGCTGTTAAACAAAAATAAGGAAAAAGATATATTTTCCATAAGTAGGTATAACAGCTTATTGCAAGGTATTACAGATTCCCAGTTTCGCTGCTTAACATTTCTACGACTTTTCAGACAATTACTGCTGAAAAAAGACATTTAGGAAGTGTTAATTGTCCTTTGAATTTCATATTTAAATAGGTTTCCCATGACAACTAAAAGGCAATTTCACAGTTATAATAAATGATTCTTCGTTGTTTCAGTTTGGTTTTCGGGTAAAATATCATTATTAAATTGCTTCTCTGGTATATTTTAAATGAAATTTTCCTTCAAACTTCTTGCATGCATTAACTTTTTATATTCCGCGCATTGGGGGTCCAAAACGACCCGGCAGTCGCTTACCAGAGCGTATCGATTTCTTTTTTGCTTCGCTCTCGCCATTGCCAGGGGGACAAGAGACAAGGGGAGTTTCTTCATTTTTATTCCAGTGCACCGAGATGGATACTCCCCTCAGTCCATAATGGCCGGGAGAAAGGGATGCTCTGCAGTATGCCATTGCAATCGTTACATTTACGAGGAAGCGGATGAGCTTTTTACGTCTTCGTGGAATTGGAAATCGATAGGAACGAGAAGGCCAGTGAGGAACTCGTGACCATTAAAAATAAAATAAAAAACTCCGTCCTCGATATTCGATCAACCCATCACGGGTGTCCGTACATCTTTTTGCCGATTCCTCCGGAACTGGAATCACACTGACGATGGGTTCAGGGTCACTTGGAAACACTAGAAAATGGAATTTTTCCTTCGTGCGTAAAGCACTGCCAAAGAGTTGAATAATTATGGTTTAGTCATAAGAAGGGCGGAGGAAAATTTATTCTCATTTAAAAAAAATTGGATTCTCTCTTTTGATCTGAGCATTTAGTTGAGGTGCCCTCATAGTGATCATATATCCTCCAATCTTTTTAGATTTTAATTTAACACCTTAGCGCCTATTGATGATTGTCTCCACATTAATATTTTATGCCTACAAATGCAAAAGTTCTGTGTAGGGAAGTTTCATATCAGACGGGTTACTTGGTGCCGTAATACGTTTTCTCACGGGAATTAGATATTAAATATGACACTTTAATACTTCTTTCTTTCTTTTCTCTTAGAATAAGATTAAAGCGTTTTCCTTAAAACTAAAATGATAGGCGAATGAAGCATTTTAGAAATCGTTCATCATCTGCTTCTGTAAGATAAATATTAAGCAAAAACATTTTTATTGTAGGTACGTAATTAGTTTTTTGTCCTTATTTCATAATTGATATATTTACTGCTTTCGTGTTGGCACTTAACTGATCTCTATGGGTATTTTTATTTTCCTCTTTATCATTGAGAGTCACATTCATTATTACTTATATGTAAAATAACAAAAAAATTCATCCAGCGATCACATTTCACAATTTTATGAGCAGTTCAGACTTTTAAATGTGTTATTTGTTTTTTTTATATCATGAAGGATTTATGGGTGTTTTCAAGTCTGTTTCCGCACTAATAGGCGCTTCAGACCGGGAGGAAATACATCAGGATGGATACAGAAGGGGTGGGATTCAGTTATTCAGCCCTGAAAAATGTATCATCGGTGGTTTCAAGTCTTTTTCCGTTTCAAGTTTTCCCATCCACTTGTGCTTCAACGATTGTCTTCATCAGGCCATTTTGTCTAATGATGTGGCTGATTAAGTTGTCCTGTCTTCTTCTCAGGGTATTCACACGACTTTTGTTTTTTCCTATTTTCCTTAAAACTTCCTCGGTACCTACTCAGTCGATACATTTGTATTTCATCATTCTTCTTTAGCACAACGTTTCCAATATTTTCGAAATGCTGTGCTCGTCCATGACTCACTACAATGAATAAACACGCTTCACATGTACGTTCTGATGAATTGTTTCCTTACTTCAGCGCTTGTGTTTGAAGCTGCGAGTAGATTTTTCTTTTAATGGAATATCCTATTTGCTCGGTTTTTCCACTGACTGTTTCTTTCCTGCTTCGTCTATCGCTGGTGACACTGGTTTCACAGATAGCAAAACTCTTTCACTTCTTCAAGTTTTCGTTTTCCTAGTCTAACTTTGGTTTTGGCCTTTTCTCTCTAGCTGCCCAGTGGAATGTAATGATTTATAATCCATACTGACTTTAAAAGTACATTCGTCTTTTATACGAGGCTAAAACAGCTTCAGCGATATTCACAAATGTTAATAATGACTTCTGGTTTTTCTCCACTCCTTTTTCCTTTCCTATAACAATCTCCAAAGCCATTCAAATCATTCAACTATATAATCAATAGTGCAAATGGCTTTAGTTCAGTCTGTTTCTCCACATAACGAAAGATAATAAAAAAAATTCATGATTTAAATAACGCTATGTGATGAGCTTTTGAAAATGTAATTTCGCTCCTTAACGCGCGTGAAAAATTTTTCAGATTCGTAGAGGTTGAAAAATATATACATATATATTACAGTATATTCCGGTTTGGAATGAAAATGCAGTTCGCGATGTGACTTTCGTGGCCGAAGTATGCTGCCAACTGGCGATAATTTTCGGAAACTGGGCCATATTTCCATACGGCACCGAGGAACGGCAAGTAAGCATAAATTTTGGCAGCCATCGTTATCGTCGGCCAATGGCCTTCATTTGTTTTGGACCTGATCCAGCTGTGTGCCTTTTGCTTGTAAGGAAAAAGGTTTTCCTATTTTTTTCGGTTTTAGAGACAGAGAATTTTCGTTATTATCTCAATGCCTTATTTGAAAGACGCATACTTCTACTCCTTTTTAACATGGTTTTTGAAAGGATGTGAAGGAAATTAAAGGATCTAAAAGTTGCTGGTCCACATTTTGTAAAAAAGCCATTTTTCATGAAAATGACGGCTAAGTTGTTATTTTAGGTTAGAGCTCACTTATTGCTATGCGTGTGATCCATAGTTGAATTTAGAAATTTCATATTTTTTATTTTTAGCACAAAATGTTGTCATTCAGGACTTGTTGTGTAATGATAGCCTTGTCTTAATTTCAATACTTCTGAAAAAAAAATCAATCCGTTTTTTATCCAAGCTTATTGCGCAAATTATCAAAAGGGTATAAGATTCATTAAAATAAATAGATGTATTCAGTTGTAGATATATTTCTTTTGTTGTATTATAAAGTGAGTGAAGTATGAATTGCACCAAAATGAAATATACGATTCAAAAATCATTTACCAACAGAAATGGATTTTTTTACTGACTCTATGACGAAGGGAGTTGAGAAAACATTTCCAAGGGTGACACCCACGGAAAAACGAAAGTCTAAGGCTACAACTTAATGTATGAGAAACGACTGGCAGCATGTTTGAACGCTGTGGAGATTGGGTTTCTCAGGGAATGGAGAATGCTAGATGAATTAATAGGAAGACGATGTTAGCTATTTGGGGGAGGAAACAAAAATTTGTTGAGAGATTTGATAGGAAAAATAAATATTGATTGAAAAAATTATTTAAGGAATTTCCAGACATTTCCAAAGCTGAGGTGCATTATGGGGTAGACAGCAAGGGAGAATAAGAAAACATGAAGTGTGTACTAAGTAGTATACTAGAAATTTTAGGCCACGAGGAGCTAAAAAGCTAAAAAAAAGGAGATGATAGGAATGACTGCGTTACAACTAGGGAATAGATTAGGCAGTAAATGATCATGAATAGAGGATCGGGTTGGTGTGGTGGCTAGAGTACTGGCCTCTCATCCCGAAGGCCCGGGTCGATTCCTGGCAGCGGATTTTTCAGTGGAAAACCGGTTCCCTTTCGAAAGCATAGTGGAGGGCATTTCAAGTTCAGTACTCCGTCCGTCAGATGGGAAGTTAAGCCGTGGTCCCCTTGGCGCCTTTCGTAAAGAGTAGGCTAATGCCGACGCCGGGTTTCTCTCCACCGTTCCTCCATTACCTGAAATGTACCTACCGTTATCCATTTATACCCCAATCCTAAATCGCGCAAATCACCTCAGCTGTCGGACGCCTCCCCTGAATAACTAACTAATTGATCACGAATAATTTATTATTATTTGCCTAAGAATGATCACTACTTGACTGCAAATAAATTATGATTTTACTTGTAGTGAGGCATAATGGATTTTATAGACTTTGGTTACAGAGCCATCTAAAAGAAATGTCACTCTCGTGAAACATACGGCGAAACCA
Organism: Platycnemis pennipes; assembly: GCA_933228895.1. Lineage (NCBI taxonomy): Eukaryota > Metazoa > Arthropoda > Insecta > Odonata > Platycnemididae > Platycnemis > Platycnemis pennipes. Next base: position 111,226,746 of record OW121855.1, on the reverse strand, counting down.
ACCTTTTGTTGCTGATCTACATCTACATCTATACGATACCCTGCAAGCCACCGCGAGGGTGTGTGGCAGGGGGTGAAGATCACCAGGCATGCACTACTAACATGCAAACAAGCAACTATAGGGTCTCATGCCCCAGACCGCCAGCATCCACAGTATTTAAGGGGTTAATACATGCATCATGCACCACAGACCACTCTAAAATATTTCAACCACCCATCCCTCCGGTATGCCGCCCATTCCGTTCTCCCACAGTACGGGGGAAAAAGGCCATTATGAATCCATCGGTACGACAATCCAGCTTTCTAATCTTATGTCGGAGAGGAGCTAAACATTTTTCTTCACTCCATTATAAAAAGCAAATAAAATATTTCTCCTTCATACAATGGGTTTTATGTAGTTTTGAAAAAAAGAAGTTATGTTGCCCTACCCTGTATTTTGTTTCCATGTAACTTTATGATTGTAACTGTGGCTTATATTGGTCCTTCGCAATCAGTTTCATTTTACCAGAGAAAGTTCATATTTTCTTTGTACCTACGTTTGAACGAAATACCGTAGTGCTTGGTAACAGGCCTGAGTTTGATGGATTTCTTCATTCAGTATTGATTACGTAACAAGCACTTACGGTAAGCAAAGATCAGGTTTATGTAGAGGATTAGGATAGCGAGTAATAAATCAGCGATTGGAGGGCAAATTGGGGTGCGCTGGAGAGGGGAAGGGGTTCTCAAGAGAGCACTCAATCAGGGATACACCACCAAACGACGATGCGCTGAGAAGAGGGAGTTGCCTGTGACCCTTTGAGTGACCTTACGTCAAGAGATATATCTATTTGATACCCTTTACGGTTTAAATGACTTCAGATATCTTCCGAAATGCTTGAGCGCAAGCATAAAGACATTTCGGGAGCCTAAAAGTGACAAAGGAGTGTAGGAGCTCATTTTTATGGATTTTAATTTTGTGTCCCTTGATGATAAAAGTGATGTAAGTTCATGGTGAATATATATCACTAGAGTGTACGAAAAGATTCTTGATTTGTCTAAAAATACCTATTTCTATTAGCACTAAGTCTCGTTTTGGCACTTGAGTATTTTTTAGTAACAGTATCACTTTTAATGATTATTAAATTTATAAAGTTAGCTTGTCTAGTTGCCAAGGACTGACATGTATTCCATCCTAGAATTTTGAGGAATAAGATTAGGTAAATTGCATTATGATATATGTAAAGATTTTCATGGAACTTTTACCACTGCATTCATTTTTTTTCATTTTGTCCTTTATTATGCAATTTTTGTTTTAGGTACTTTTATTTCTTCTACCCATCCATAGATTACTCTTACTCCAGCCTGGAACTTTCTTTTCCTTACATTCATCGTCTGTCGTATAGCCACTAGGGAGGAGAGACGGAAAGAAAATTCAATATCTTGGCAGAGAAACGAAAGGAGGGCAAAGGAATATGCTCCAATAATTTCAGTGAGGAGTAAATAATCTTCGGGATTCAATTTAATTAAAATCGGCATCCATTTCCGTATGCTGTAAGTCCAACCTAAAATCTTTAGCTGCAAATGTTTCGTAGGTATGTATTTGCAGATAGGTACCAGGCAATTTCTACTCATTGATAAAAAAATCTGTTGACTTTCAAATTCGTTGATGGCTAGAATAATGAAAATATTGCAATTAGGTATCTACGTTTTGCGTTTACTATTTCATTCACGAAGAGTCTAGTAGTTCATGATGTCTAGCATATAATCAAAATATTTATAATGAAACGCGGTCTAAATATGCTGAAGTTAAAACGTGACTTGCACCAAATACCAACTTAACAACCTAAAGAATTCTTTTGAAATCAATTCATACCACATTCATAATGTCCTTTGAATTCAATGGCCAACCCGTGAGATTAAAGTATGGAGAAAATAGATAAACATTCTCTTCTTATAATATTTCTTCACTCGCTAATTCTTTTAGTGTACAAGGGGGATGTTGATTTGATGTACTTGGGAGAAATTTTAAAGAATGTACAAAATAACGAAACAGTTATCTTCTCGCAATTCTAGAAAATAGATACAGTCTACCCTACTTAACATTTGAGGTTTCCTGCAAGGAATATTGGGGCTGACGTGAATCTATTCGGTGATTGGAACTATTTTCTTAATACCTACTGAAACGGGAATAGAGTTATGCAGTACAAAATTATCGTATTGATATCAAATTTATTCTTTTGTTCTTTTGATATCAATGTATTTTGATGGAACGGTATTAATTTTATACGATTTACCTCAAGGTTCCCACGTCACATGTTTTCCCTCTACGGCATTAAAGTACAATTGAACACTGCTATTTCAACTGAAATGAGCTTGATTTACTGTATTTATTGCTTTTTATGACACCTAGTTACTTATTACCTTTGATAAAATTGAGAACTGCATAAGTGAAAGAGTATTTATTTTTTCAGTAAAATACAACTTTGTCACTCATTAGCTTATGGCATTTCCTATTTTTCACAAGTATACTAAGTTTTTAATCATTAGTGTCAACTTCAGTCTATTTTGTTTAATTTCCTTTTTATAAAAAATATGCCAAACTATAGAATTTCCTTATCAAGTATTATTGGCATTGATGCATATATATTGTCACACGTTTGGTATCTGATACATGCACGGTAAAACTGGTCGCAAGAGTAAAATTCGTGAAATTATGCATAAAAATTCTTAGGTTCCGCATTCCTCCTCAATTCCGTCGTATACAATGTCTCACAACTTCTCAATCACTTTTAAAAAGCTTCCAATCTACCTGTATATTTTTACAACATGTCTTAAGGTCGTAAACATGTGATATAATACTATAAGTCAAAATCTTTTCTGACGCTTTCTTGCTAACAATCGAACTATTAATTTTTCCTCAGCAAAAAATCTACTTCGCATATAATGTTTTTGACCCAAAAACTTTTATAAGATATGCCGTGCTCAAAATAACTTTTTGTTGGTTTATTATTCTGCGCTACATTATTTATCACTCTATGCTACAAAGATACTAGTATTACGTTTATTTTGTTTCCAATCTCATTTTGTTGCTGGTGCAATAGTTTAGTTTTGTTTCAGATACTTCGCCTTGGAAGATCAGGCCGCTCCATCTAATCCAATCCGCTTTCATTTTCCGATGATTCAATTCCGAGGCAGAGAATGACGTTACCCTTTTTATAAACCAATCCTTTGGTGAAAGTGACTACCTAGGAAAATAACTGGTGGGAGACCGGAGAACTGAAGAGCCGTAATGAGATTGAAAGGGTAATCCCTAAGGAGCGGATCCACTTTCGCGTGCCAGTGCGTTATTTATCCGTTTATATTGCCTGTTTCTGCCCCGCGGCGAGGGAGTTCCGCAGGGGTCGTCGGAGGGTCCTCTGAGATTTCCCGGCGAAATCCAACCTCTCCATGCCAGCGGACCAATCCTCAATCCCGCACATTTCGGGATATGGAGACCGCAAGGGGGTGGAAGGAGGCGCAGGGGGTGGCCCAATGGTGAGGGGGGGAGAGTGACGCGTCTGTGAGAGGGGAGGGATGGAAGAAAGGGAATGGGGTGGTCGCTCGATATTAGCGCCGAGGCTGCGACCGCTTGGTTTCGCAGAGGAGAATGAATAGCTCGGTTTTATTCGTTGATGCCAGCAAATCTAGACTATTTTTTGTATATATTTATATTCTAATCACAGGCTTGCATAATGACTCTACCACCCAAGCTGTACATGTTGACGTGCGTTTTTAGCAATATTTTCGTAATAGATGTGTCATAATACGCTCTTGACTAATCATATAAAAATGGAGCCTAAAATTATAATTTGTGGGCAATAAATTCTTGTTATTTCAATATTCTTTGGAATGAGCAAAAGATTTGAAATTTGATTGTCATTTTCTAAGTTGTTGTGCAAGGCGCTGAACATTTTTTGCCCGTTATCTTAAGAGGAGCAAATATAAAATATTGTGAAGTGATATAGTATACTTCACTTGATAACTTCGATGCATCAATATCACAAAAATTCAAGAACGACCGTTTTAAAGATCTCACTAAATCCCTAAAAAGGTTGTTTGATTTGGAAATGCTTATGGCTACAGAATAGAGCTACAGAGCTCAGAGTTAAAAGGGACCTTTTTAGATAGATTCGAATCCAAGGTATTTGGTTTTCTGGATGCCTGCTTTTTATCGGAAACCACAGGTGTTGAGGTGGAAGGAACAGCCCTCTCACTTCCCTGGATCTTTGAATTTCACACGCCGTTCTTAGGGCTTGTTGCTTGGCTACCTATATCCTCACACAATAGACTAACCTTAGGGGTGACCACTGTGTATCTTTCCTCAAACGACTGAACTGACAGTTAATCTGGCACAACTGTCCTAAAGAAAAGCCGTTATCAAACGATCATGAAAAATTATATCTCGTTGACAACTTTCATTATTTCGTTGGGATTATTTTGTTTCTTTTACACTAATTCAGGGGTTCCCAAACTTTTTTGTACTACGTTGAAAACTCCTGTTGAAATGGAAACCTTCCACGCTCCTCTTCAACAGTAAATTTTGTGGGCATGTGAAAGAAACAAGTATTACATTGAAAACAAAACATGTATTTTTTACTATCACACAATACAACATTATAAGTTTCAATTTAAATAAATACTGTTCCGAGAAAAACATCGACAAAAAGCTATATATTTTCGATATAAAAGTGTTATATACAAGTGGATTGGTAAGTTTTCTAGACATCAAGGTTGGTTTTTAAAATCTACACCTTAAAACTAGTTAAAGAAATGTGTGGATTTTATTTATTTAGAGATTTTTATTTTTAACTGGTCTCGCGCTCACACCCCCCTGACATGTCAACACGCCCCCCTGAGGGAACCTCTGCACTAGATGTTTATTTGGCGAAATTAATTCCATTGCTTTTACTTTGCAATTACTTTGGTATTCTTGTCACTAGAATGCGTGGGTTCCAATTTTATTTATTGACAACGTTCAGTAACAACTGCAACAAGGCATAGGTGATATGTTGATTTCATGAAATAAGTTATTGGGAGCACAAAGCTAATGTATGTGTATGGGCTGAACATTGGTAAATATTGAAATAGACAAGAGTTCTTACGCACTTTTAACTAAGGTATATTATGCAGAACGCATTAAATACTTTGGCTCAAAACCTCAATTTGGGTGGAATGTTCTTCCATATACCATCCATTACTTAGCCAATTGAAGCTTGTTTATTTTCTTGTACTTTGTTTATTGCTGTTTTTCTTCGAGGAAAATTATTTCCACTGAAAAAATCTTAAGATTTTTATCTTATACGTGTGAGCAGAAAACAATTGAAATTGTGTTCATAGAAGTCAGATCAATGAGAGCAGGACTTAATCCAAGCCATCATCCTCATGTAACAACAATCCTATGACTGGTTTCACGTCGCTTTTCACTTTAAATTTCCATCACCTAACTTCCTTATATTAAAATAATCCTTATCTTTTACATTCTACCATACTTACATTATTTCATCCAAGGATTCCCTTTGCGATTTTTGGCATTACCCTTTCCCTCGAAGATTGTCGTCACCATTGAATATCATGTCTCAAAATATTCAAAGATTCAGCAGGATTCTATTGCTACCCAACTATCATACAACTTTTTCGTTTGCTACTCTGTCAATCAATGTTATCTCCATCATTCTTCCAAAGCAACCCTCTCAGAAATCTTCTACCTATTATTCTTTACTGCTATAACCGTTCATGCCGAACTGCCTCCTGCCACACACCTTTATGGTGGCTTGCAGGGTATTATGTAGATGTTATGTAGATGCCGACAAGAACTGTTTCTGATTTACCTAAATTCTAATGAAATGTTTTTGACTTCTAAGCTTTTATTTTCAATTGAAAATAGTTATAACCTATTTTGGTGGAATGCCTTCTTCTCTTTTTCTATCCTCCTGAATATTTTATTCTAATTTCACCAATCGCTGTTCCGTAAAAACGATAATATTTCACTTACTCAAGCTTTTAACTCCTATAGTTATATAGAACTTTGTAGGTACATTTTTAATAAAACGTTGTCCTTGACTGCTTTTCTCCAAATGCTTACTATTAACTTAGTTTTATTTTTATTGAACCAGCTGATATTCAGTCAATTTTAGAATAACAAGGCTGTTTTTCCATATGATTACGCATAATATCTCGTAAAAGTAATACCTTTACGTAGTTGAATGATTTATTCACCATAAAATTACAGAAACACCGAAACGGGGAAGGTCTTTTTGACGTGCTAGCGTAACTTGCTTCTATTCTTCTCTTCTTTTGCTAACCAGTCTATTAAATGAGTAAAATGGGATTCATCGTCAGATCGCAGGTTGAATTTTATACTTAATCTCTAAAATAAATTCCAAGATAATATTTTCAGTGATGACGTTAAAAATATATTGCGAACCCCTACTTCCTATGGCAGACTGCACCATAATCACAAATTTAGAGAAATTGATTACAGAACTGACAGATTCAAATGTCCTCTTTTTCTCGTACAGTTAGGGACATGAATAGCGGTAAAATATATTCAATACGAGTGAATCTATGTATAGCGTAGCTGCATATTGGTATAAGGTCTTGAAGGTAACTCAACTAACAGAATGTTTTTGCATGCTTACTTTGCTATTTTTTTATCTTTTTTAAAGAATGAATTTTTTACTAGTATATTGATACTTTTTCTTTTTTATGCATGCTATGCAGTGCATTTTTGCTGAGAATGCACCCCCTACCACACACCTCTATGGCAGGGTATTATGTAGATGTATTCCTGCGTGTCCAGATTCAAATCCAGGAAAGTTTCTGAAAGTTTTAAGTACACTGTCGTCATGGCTAAAATCTTGTGTGTATAAAATACCATGTTAAATGTTCAGTCCGTCGTAACGGACGTTAAACCGTAACTTCGCACTGCCTTAAAAGAGTAGTTTTTTTAAAATAAAGACGCCCGGTACCACTCAATCGTTATTAGGTTTTCTTACATTTTCCGGTCAATTTAACATCTAAACATTTCGTGAAGAGGGTTTCTCTCCTTCCTTCCGCTTTTCTCTGAAAAATCATCACCTAGTTATTCACCTGTCCTCTCTGGTGCAAATTACCTCAGTTATCTGTTGCATCCCACAAACAACTACAACTATCTGAAAAGTATACAACCTGAACTGCAACTATTTCGGAATGTTACAGAAAAAGCTTGCCAGAAAGGAAAAATATATTGACATCTCCAATTTCCCAATATTTGTTAAAATCATCCTCTCTGATGATCTTTTCCGTTTTCCTATCAATCTAGTTCATCCTCGGGAAAAGATTCATGAGACAATCGATAAATCTGTTCATAATTGGATATATCTTACCTGTTTCCAGGCTCTTTTATGGATGCCTTCGCTAAAGCTTTTAATCTCGTCCCAGGTGCTTGATCATGTCGTTAGGATGGGTCCTAAATATTCGCCCACGACTTCAATTCTTCCGTTTTTAACGCATTTTGCTTTTTTTAATTGCGTGGAAACTTACGACGTTGAAAAATGGATCAAATGAAAATCCAGTCGTTAACCAAGGATTATGATTATTTTAGGCCCTCTGAGCGGAGTGGCATTTAAAATTTTTACCAGGGAACAAATATATCGTTAAGATGCAGGCACCATGCACGTTTTGAATTGTATAGGAGAGTCGGAAGACTATGGAATTCCCTGCAGAATATGGCTTGTCCTTGTTGTAGATGCATATAGCACATATCGTAGTTGATATTCTGCACTGACAGTTGCTGCATCTTGGATTGTTGCTAAGGATTTTCCTTCAATTTTTAATGAAGTCCTTATTTACTAAATTCTCTCAGCAGGTGATATTTGGAGTCCTTTTCTATTTTCGGTATTTTCCTTTTAAATATAAAATTGACAATGAAGGTATGATCATGTCATCTAAATGCGCAAAGGCTAAATACTAGCTAAAAGCAACCAAATAAATTCCATGGGTATGAGAAAATAATTTAAAAACCTGTTTAAATTCATATGTATTTGTCGTTGCCCTGTAAATGAAGTAGATATGAATGAAGTAACTATGGCTTTATTCTGGAACTTTCCGTAGTAGAGGTATGTAAGTACAAAATGAATAATTAATTCTGATTAAAAACAGTGATATTGAATCAGCTACCGATCACGATATATTTGGTGTGACAAAGGCTAACCTTTGATCCTCCTTTTAATGTCTTATGCTATATTATGCACCTGAAATTACTTGTGAATCCAAGAAAATAAAGAAAATTAAGTAGTTCAAGAATCCTGTAAATCCTCAGTCATGAATATTTATTATTAAATATGAAAAATGATGAAAGAATCTGAGGCATCTTGACAAGGAATCATGAGATAGAAAATAATGTGTCTAAAATTGCTTTGATCAACTACGGCAGCCGTATTTCGGTAGTAAGATTAAAGTACATCATTAGGCTGATATCAAATATATTTAAAAATGTTTCATCTTCAAGGGACCGCATCAAGTTTGAAAAAAATCTTATTAAACAACAATCCAACTACACCTTAGCGTTATTTTTCTAATATTTTCATCAATTGTGTTTAATATTTCACCTGATGATGTTGCCTTGCAACGAAAGTATGGTCAGGGAGAATAAAACTGTGTGTGGAAATTGTAGTGTTTCAATTTCAACCTTCATTCCTACGAATTGTGTTTTCATATTCTAACGACTACCAGCATATAAACTCGTTTAGGCCCCAAGAATAGTTTCATCAAAAACAGGAAAAAAAGAAAATTGTGAACTATACTAGAATCCTGAAAAATGTTCTGAAAATAATATCTAAATCATATTCCATGACGGAAGTGGAATCTTCCGATTTTTGCCGTGGGTAAAAAAGTTGCGTATCGCGTCATTGCCGTGCAATTGAGTGACTCATGCTTCGCAAGGCCTCCCTCCCCTCCACCTTCCCCTTTCCACTTTCTATCGCGTGCCCTTCCCATGATCCCCCTGCCGCGAATGTCAAGGTAAGCGATGACGTTGGTGTTTCGGCGGATTTCAGTCTGTGCAAATCGCTGCACATTTACCAGTTCCTCCAGTTCACATCATATACACAGTACGTTTATATTTTCCATTTTCTCTGCCCACTCAAGGAGCTTTGAGAATTACGTTTCTTGCAGGTTCCCAGACGTCTTGTTAAACATGAGGAGATATGCTACCATTCAGCTTTAGAATACTTAAATGGAGTTATATCATCAAAACTCATGCGTTTCCTAAGCTAAATGCATGTAAACGTGCGGCAAATCACCGGGCGGGACTTGACTAATTTTCTGCTGTAAGTTTTTGCTGGGGGAAGTTAGAGTTAATCCGTACATTTTGGTTTAAAAGCGTACATTGATATATTTATTTTTCTGTAATTATAAAAAATAACATTTTATTACTTTTATAGCTGGAAAAAGAGAATCATATAATTAAGCCATGGAAATAACAAATATTGAATGATTATTAATAGTGGCCTAATACAGGTATGAACCGACACGCCAAAATTAACTTGAAAATTAAATATACCTTCTGCTCGGTTTACAGATGCCCGAAAAATGTCATAGATGAGCACAATATCATTAAATTTTAGTAAAAATAATAAGTTTCCCCTACTACTTGGTTGAAAAAATAACCATAAATATGTTTTTACAGCTTCTCATACAACAACCATCATACAACAATGTATCATACACCGACCGAAGAGTTATCCACAGCTTGCATAAAACCAGGTGGCCATAATCAAATCATGACTCAGCAGTACAGAAGCAAGCATAAAGGAAGGAGTAAGGCAAGGATGTGCACTGTCTCCCGTATTATTGTATGTCTACATCGAAAAAGCCATCCAAGAAGTTAAAGAAAAGTCTCTGGGAGTGAACATACACGGGGAGAAAATCAGCACGCTACGATTCGCGGATGGCATAGCAGTCATGGCAGAAACAGACGGAGTTAAAAGAAGACACTAGGAAATATGGGAAGAACTATGACCAGATATCATCTGAAGATCAATAAAAAGAAAATTAAGGTATTGGTATGCAGCAGGAGAAAGGAAGCCAGGACCATTGTTAAACTAGGAAAACAAAAAATCGAGGAGGTGCAAGAGTTCTGCTACCTGGGAATCCGAGTAACCAGCGATGGTTGAAGTAAGAGAGAAATTACCCGTAAAATTTCCCAAGCAAAAAGGGAATTTTCACAGAAAAAGATTCTGCTTAGAGTTGCAAATACAAGCGTTGAAGTGATGAAACATTTCATTAGAACATACATCTGGAATATTCTACTATATGGCAGCGAACCATGGACAGTAACAGCAGCAGAGAAGTCCACACTGGAAGCATTTGAAATGTGGTGCTGTCGAAGAATGATGAAGATAAAATGGATCAATCTAGTGACAAATGCAGAAGTGTTAAGAAGAGTGGTAGAGAAGAGATGTCTACTGAAAACATTAAAAAGGAGACGGTACAACTTAATAGGCTACATCTTGAGTCACGGAGGCCTGATGAAGGCAATCGTCGAGGAAAAAGTGAACGGGAAGAATGGAAAAGACAGGTCTCGCATGAGTTATATGGAGCACGTTGTGAAGGATATAAAAGAGAGGAGCTACGTCAATATGAAGAGGTTGGCCGATAGAAGAATCGAGTGGAGGGCTGAGTCAAACCAATCCAAGGACTGCTGTCTACCAGCCAATCGACGCGGACGATTACCCGGAAGAATGCAGAGAGCATCTAACCCACGCCACGGAAACCTTCGATCAATCCTAGGATTGTTGACCGATGATGATGACTACTTCACAAAATTAACAAATCTGCCATTTGAATGGCAGAAATGCATTGGAACTCGTTTTGCAGCAAATGGCTATCAAGTGAATAATTTTTAAGCATAGAAATAGAGGTCGATATCCAACGCTTCTCTTTTTCCATATTCCTAAATACCTTAAATAGTAGTTCTTACTAGTGACTGTAAGATATCATTGTGAGATAGTCTTACTCAATTGTTTACAAGGAGAGAGAATCACACACATAAGTGATTGGGTCATTTATACATCCCTACCGAGTGACAGATGCCTTTAGGATTCCCCTAAGGACTCCTACAAGATTATAAGATAATTTTTGAATTCTTTTGAATCGTTATTCCTTGAGTAATCCACACGCAATAGTTTATATGATTTTCCCATTTCCCTAACTACATTTGTTCACCCCGATACACGATAAAGGGAATCTACCAGTAAATATATATGAGACTGGAGGCAAAAGGACGGATTCTAGTAAAAAAATGTATACCAAATTTGCAATTTAAAATTCCGGGCTTTTTCGAAGTTTCCAAACTTTGATAGCAAATTTGCAACTTTAAATTCTTAAAATGTATGAAAACGAAAATTTAACCTGGCCTTCCTGTGTTTAAGGTAAAATTTGGCAATAAATATCAAACTTTTACTTCACGAAAGTATTCCAAAGTGGTGACAGGAATCCTAATTTTCATTTTCATTTTGTAAAGAATTTTAAACGTGACAATATGAGTCAAAGGTCAACCATTGTGTTCCGTTCTGAAGAAAATGAGTTCGCAACGTCCAGCAAATATAACGGTAACTGAACTGGAATTTCTCCTGGGATATCTCCCGCGTAGGTCCATATTGCTCGGAAGAGTGTTGCGGGTTTTTCAGTTGGTGGTTTCACACCATGTGGTTGTTCACACATGTTATGGTATGGTAGATATTTTACGAATTTAAAACCAATAATGTTTTTTATTTTGAAAACTGTAAATATTTATACTGACATTAAAAAGGTAACGACCTCAGAAATTTTTTCTTCAGGACCTTAAGTTCTGAATAATGAAATTAGTCGTATCTAATAAATTGTAAGTGCAAATCTATGTACTAATTCCCGGAAAGCGCGGAAGTGATAGCGGGTTCGTTCAAAAGAGGAAAGATGGTTGCATAGCTTAGGCGTATTTTTATTTTCGTTTTTTGACCGGAAATTGTGAAAATTCAAGCATGAAAAATGGTGTTTTCCCTATCTTTAACATGGGAAACCAGTTGCTACGCAAATTTGTTTACGTTGCCAAGTAAATGTGTTTACGTTTTCTCGTAATGGGACAAAAAGGTGCATTTGAGAAGTTTAAGACATTGGAATTAGTTTCATCAATCAGTTACGTAAGTACCAAAATATTAATAGAAAGTTTCGCTGTGACAATGTTGAAAAAAAGCAATTTTTGTCTACCCTCGGTTCCGGTTTGGGTATGATATATGAATTTTAAAGCTACGCGTTTTTAGGTACCTAGTTTTCTAATAGTTGAAACAAGTTTATAAGCAATTGTTAGAAAAAAAATACTTGGCCAATATATTGGAATACTTAAGAGTAGTTTAAACTATGAGGAGACATGATAGGATCAAATCTGTATTGGTCATATGGCAAAATAGTTGCATTTAGAGCATGTAGCGCATTAAGCATATTACAATGCGTCTTGCTGGGCCTTAGATTTTGGGTAGTAGGTAAATATACTTCATAAAGAAATTTAAGAAGGCAATCGATATGATATGATTACGATTTTCACCAAATACCTTTCTCAGATCCGAAAGAAAAAAAAACTGGCAATTTTACACAAGAATAAGGATATTTACTTGACCGGTTTCGGTGTACAACCTGAAGATGGTGTTGTCTACCCTCAACCGGTCAAGTAAAAATCCTTATTCTTGTGGAAAATTGCCAGTTTTTTCTTTCGCTACGATATTCCACCAAATCAAGCCTGAAACCACTACCTTTATTCCTATCTCAGATCCCCAAATATTTTCCGGCGTTTGCGTTCCATTCGATATTTTACACAGTTGACAAACTGGTGTCTCACCTTATATATTTCCAATAGCTCGAAGAACTAATTCTGATTTAAATCTACACATAGGATTCTAGAAATAAATTGCACCAACCAATATTACATCGGTTGGGATATAACGTTTACCAAATATTACGTCAAAAACCATTCGATCGTCTATATTATACCCTACTAGAACATTCCATTTTTCATTAACTTTAAAAAAGACATTCACTTAAATAACCACCTTAAATATTCGAAAAGGGTCAAAGGACCAATTTTATTTTTAAACCACCCAGACGATCCCAGAAAAATATCACATCCAACTTTGTATCAGTTTGTGGGTAATATTTAGTAAATATTACACCCAAAGATCGAATTCAATCGAATACACTAAAGCCTCAAGACAATTCCGGGGGTGTTTACGTTTTTGACATGTGAATTTACGAAGTCGAATAAATAGGAATTAGTTTTATCAACCAATTTTATAAGTATGTAAATATTAATTTACGTTTTCGCCGTGCCATTGGCGAAAGAAAATAATTATTTCCGTACGGTGGCTCCGATCTTGAGTATGAATTTTGAAGCTAAGTGCTTTGAAATACTTTTCTAACATTTATGACAAGGGTATACAACGTTTATTATCAGCAAAGAAGTTATTTTTTAAATATTTAATGTATACCGTGAATTGTACTTTAATATGTTTTATTTTATTGTAAATTATATACATATTTATGTTTTTTCCACAAAGTGTTGAATTTTTTTGCTAAGTTAGCACATTAATTTGAAAACACAGCGACGATTATGAAATTTCCTATACCCAAGCCATTCCGTTTCTTATCAATTTCAAATAAAAAAAATAAACTTAGATCCCCACCAAAGATACTTCCAAAAGCTCTGAGGACCAATTCTGTTTTTAAACTACCCAGACGATTCCAGAAAAAATATTACACAAACCTACCTACAATCAAACCATTCGAATAGCTTTACTAAAACCTCCTAGACCAACCCAGGGCCACCGCGCAGTGGTAATCCTAGCAGTCGTATTCATAGATTTCTCGTTAAACCTGTGCTGCGGAGGTTTATCTTAGTCCGGTCTAAGTGTGGTTTAGAACGGAACTAAAAGTTGGAATTCATAGCTTCGGTCGAGGCAGATAGCCTCGGGGACTAACAGAGTCCGAGTCTTGCATGCTGCACGAGGATGGAACGTCTGGCAACACCGCTATACGCTAAGTAACCAGGGTACATTCCAGGTTTATTGAATTGGTTTGTTTGCTTGTTTAGGTCCTTTGTTCACGTAAAACATGGAATCTAAAATAATTCGCTCCGGAAACTGGACGAAGGAGGGGAAAGAATCACTTTTGGAGCTAGTCAGTGAGAGAGTGTGAATATTTGAAAGTAAGTCGTGTGATAGTAGGACCGCGAAAAGGAAGCAGGAATTGTGGCTTGAAGTAGCTTGGCTCATAGTAAACTGTATCTGAGGTAACTTTGTGGAACTGCTTCATACTGAAACAAAAAAGCGTAACTTAGTTGTCCCACATATATGAATATGGGTTTAACGAAATCGCAGGACGAACTTCCTTAAACCTATCCTTAGTCGTAAACTAACAAATCTATGAATACGGCCGTAGATGTTTAACGCACATTACGCGTTGAACATCTAGTATAGTTAATTGGATTATTTATTTATTTGACAATGAATTTCCACATTTTCCCGCCACAAAATATTTATTTCACTCAAAAATTTTGCTGCTCTAGCTTAATACTAACTGATTATTAATTAATCTTGGTGCATTTTAAAAGAGTTTAACCAACTAGACGTTTCCTTGCAATGAACTTGCATATCATCACATAATGTTTTTTCTTCATTTAGATGTGGAAATTGATTTCATTGCTGAGAGAATTTTATTACCAGCTTTAGCATGATGCTCGTTGAAAGGTTAAAGGGAAAAAACATAAATCAACATACCACAAACCTTATCTAAAAGCTATTCAGTGCTTTAAAGCCCGCCGCATATGTATGCCAAAATGTCCCGTACCAAAAGAGATGGGCAATTCCGTAAATTACCAAAGTAATTTTTGTAAATTACCGTGGTATTTTTCTTAAATTGCTGAAATTTTCTGAAAAAGAAAAGTTCTCTTCTTTCTTCCTCATGAAATTTCTTCCTCATGAAGAAACCATTGGAATGCGTGATATTATAAATTAAGTAACAAAAAGAATTTTGTTCACATTGTGTCCATGATTAATTCAGAGTAAATTAAAAATTGCACATTGCGCAAGGATGTCTTTAGAACGAAAATATCTCACGATGTGACAAAAGAAAGGCAAATTGCGTGTTGCTGCCAACTTTGTTATAATATTTTTAGTGAATTATAATGGATAAACGTCAAGATTAAGCGTCGGCATTTATATCTCAATGCTATTTGATTTCGTTTTGAGTCCTCCGATGAGGATATGCAGCCCAAAACTTAAAATTACCGTAATTTACCACGGTAATTTACCTCAATTGAAATGGCCTCTCTACCATACCAAAAGAGATGGTGTAGTATGAGTTTGGGAAAGGAATATGAATTGTGGAGTGAAACTCGATTTCGTCATTACTCCATTCTTTATGAAATTTGCCATAGTGGCTCACCTTTTACCGTCTCATCTGACGGACGGAGCTCTGAACTTAGGTACTCTCCACCTGCACGCTGGGCAAGAATTCTGATTTATGATTCACCGGGAATCGTAACTTGAGTGTCGGTATAAAGTAATTTCAATCATTATCCCGATGTTAAAAACAACTCAACATATATATGTCCCTGTGCATGTCGCATGAATTGTTTTTTGCAGATGGTGAAAAGCCATAGTCCGTGAAAGCAACATAATGCGGATATAACAAGTGAAAAAATATTTTAAAATAATGATTGGGAACATTTGTCATTTTGTTTGAGGGAAGAGTAATTTGTTTGCTTTGCAGTCGTGAGTCGTATATTTTGCAGAAAAAACAAATCATTGTTCCGCTTTGTCCCACAGTTAAAATCTTCTTGTGATCAGTTACTTCTATTTGTGATGCTGGTGTATTTGGGGGGTTTAACATCTTTAGTGTCAGATTATAATTTGTGTGGTTTGTTTTTTTAAGTGGCTTTTATCTGACATTTTTCCCAACATTGCTTTTCTGACAAAAATATGACTCCTTTTTTGCGTCCATTCAAATTTGGTGTATCACAGGCTGCTTTCTATTGGTCATTATCCATTTATTAAAAAGTAAAGATTACAGAATCATCTTTTTCATTTAAACCATACATATACTGCATTTCGTTTTATAGAAAATTAAAATTTTTCTATATCGGATAAAATTTAAAATGTGATTTTTTTTACCGTGGGAATAAACAGCAGAGACTCTACTCCCTGAGGAATTTCTCAAATTAGACCAGTCCGGAATTCAAGTCAGTCGTTTCACATGTCACCGGAGTCACATCTCGGAAAGGCGTTTGACGTTGCTGCAGCCGTTGCGGACGCGAAAATCACTTACCCCGGATTCTCTGCACACATCTTAAATGATGTGTCGCGATGGAGACGCCAGAGGCTCCCCCTTCAACCCCCATCCACCTACAGCTAACACCCCCTCACACCAGCTCACACCCCCTCACACCAGCTCACACCCCCTCACACCAGCTCACACCCCCTCCCCGCATTTCGCAACGGCAGAGAGAGAATCTTTCGTCCCGGAAGTGACGTGGAGAAACCACCCTTCCAGCTGTCTCCGCGGGAAATCCTGGCATTACTTAAAGCCCCTGGGCGGCTTTATTTCGTATCTTTTTTTTCCCAATATAGAATGAGGGTATCATATTATTCTTGAAGTTGGTGCGTATGAAATTGATATTTGGTGTTACGAGGGAACCGACAGCTGTGAGCTTTGCACTAGTAAAACTATTTGTATAATCAAAATTTATTTTAACAAAACGGGCGTAAGGTGGACACAACCCCTACGGTGACATGATCCTGATTTCAACAAAAGAGGTATCCACGTCCTATCTGACGGACGGTTCACTGAACTGCAGGAGCTCTTCACAAACAGTCTCACGCAAGGGCTGGTATACCGCATAAAAAAATGGTCCCTCGCGATTCTAGACCCCTTAAATAAGAAATCGATTCCCCTTTAGTAGACTACTAGCGGAAGCTACCTACCTAGCTAGAAGTTTTCTAAGAAAACTACTGTCTGAAGTATACTGTTAGCGCGGTCATTTGAGGAGCTGGTGGCCTATGTTGTACATAGTGTTCGTTGTAGTAGACACGCTGACCGTTTTCCAGGTGCACGGAGAAATGAGTGACTGTCGGTCCTTTTTCATGCACGGAAAATACAAAAATGGCCCACGCAAAATCATCACCACGTAAGATAGATGGCCATCTCGTATTTTCGGTTCTCTTAGCCGTATCTTGAGTGAATTAACAGCTTGATCGCTACCCTTGTGTATATACCTACATACATTAGCATTCAATGACTTAATTGAGTTGTTCTATTTAACGCTGATATGTGGGTTGAGTATCTTAATCAGGATCTTAATATCGTGAAGTCTTTATAATTTCCACGATCTTTAAACAAATTGAAGTTTCGAAACAGATGAGTCAATATTTGAACCAGATTTATAGGTGGTTACCCGTCCGTAGTTTTGGTTAAAATGAAATTTATGAGGTTCTTAGCATGACCCGGGAAACACCATGAGAAGTTGATCGATTTAGTTTCTAATTTTTCTTGGTGTATTTTTTGTTTCTTTTTTAAATAAAAATTTTTTCGTTAAATGTTGAAAAACACTAATAATTCAATGAGAGCACCTTGAGAATAAGTATATATTGAAGAGTATACTTGTTGTAAATATGCATTGGATTTATCGAAAAAAGTTAGAAATAATGATGTAGTTTTATTTGTACAGAACGGAATCTTGCATTCTTATCTTAGATTTTATTTACGAAGAGCCCATGCGAATTGCTCGTTTAGCAGCTTAAAATATTTTCTAAATGTTTACTATTTTTATACAGATAGCAGGATTGCAACAGGTCCGAAGAACCTGGATAACCGGGAAAAGTCAAGGAATATGAAAAGGGTCAGCTAGAAATGCTAGAGGCTTGATTGTCCTTTGATTTTCAAAATTTTTGAAAATCAAAGGACTTTCACACCGATCTCTGGTTGTCAAGGAAATATGCTATTGTTGATTTAAGAGAAAAATGTGAGATTTTTTAGCTAAAAATATGATTTTAAGACGAATACTTAACGTAATAGAACATTCATTGAAAGAATTGTAAACTTCATTTATTCAGCCATCCAATAAAAAAAATTCCAGCCCCATGTCTTGAATGGAAGTACTTTAAATAAGCAAAAAATGAGACCACTGCACCAAACTCAATGCCAGGGACCACCAGGATCCATCTAAGGGCCTATTCAGGGGTTTTGGGGACCCTGAGGGTATTTTAACATAACCTATGTTCTGCCCAGACACATTTCCTATCTACATACCGAATTTCAGCTTAATCCGTCTTGTACTTTTTGCGTGATTGAGCAACAGACAGACGACAGACAGACACCATTACATTTTTATATATTAGTATGGATGATACTTAAATAGGTGCGTTATTTTTTAACATTGAAAACGTTATGTATAATAACCGGAGGAAATATTCTAATTAAATACTAGTTTCAGCAAAAACGAGTTTCGTAAACAAAAATACTCATTTTTTGTATCAAATCTAGTTCGCCAATATTTCAACTCTGTGATTGTGAGGTGCGAAGTGAACATAGAATTACAAAAGGAGGTTCATGAAAAGGTTTTCGATTACTTTTTCTTTGAAGCGTGTTTTGCGTAACTTTCAGATAAAAATAATATTAAACGAAGACAAAATCTGACGATTAAATTAGTATGCAATAACTTTACTTGTTACCCTGGCATTATAAATATTGGTTAATATTAGCGGTAGTGCGTAGAAAGTACATTTATTGGCAAGCCTCCGTGGTTTGACTCACACACTTGAACTGTAGTCCAATCATAATATCTCAGAGCATATATTATAGGATTTTTCCCTTGA
Organism: Platycnemis pennipes; assembly: GCA_933228895.1. Lineage (NCBI taxonomy): Eukaryota > Metazoa > Arthropoda > Insecta > Odonata > Platycnemididae > Platycnemis > Platycnemis pennipes. The sequence goes on along the minus strand of OW121855.1, from coordinate 111,207,851 downwards.
TGGTAACTTTCTCATCCTGCCTATTTCTGGTTGAGGTATTTCAAACCTTTGCTACATCTAGATGTAGGTAAATTGCGATAATATTTGATTGAGGACTGTTTTTGATCGTACTTAACTCCGGAATAGTCTGGGAAGTAGCAATGGGTAGACGTAAATTTATGAAGAAAACGTAAATGTTTACTTGTGTGAGAACTCATATCGATTAATTATTGGGAGTGCTTCGATAAGACGTTTTTTCAGGAGATAATTTAACAGAGACCAGAGGAAAGAAACGTGAAAGGAGTACCATGACAGAGAATAACATAAGAAGTTATCAGAATTTGGTAAAGGGAAGCATCGTAGCTAAGCTTCCTCAGCAATATTTATTTTAATCTGTTATAGTCTTACTTCCATTTGCTATTCATCTGTTGCAATATTTAATAGATTGGTATTTTAAAAAGAGACTATGATGAAATTTGTGAGCTCGTGGCTGAGGCCGCGCTATTGCGGTATCTATGTAAATAACACTGGGAGCTAACCTGGGACATTTTTTGTGATCGACCCACCAACTTTATCAGCAGTGGAAGCCTCGGGGCAATCTCTCCATAGAATCGTTGGTGAATAAATCCTGGTGCGGTCGCTAATCGGGTGTGCTCTGCGGCAAGCTTAGACGCGGAATCTGGAGCAATTCTTGGATCTTTAAAACAGGCGTAGCAATGTATTTGTTACGTTTTTGTAACGGTCCTTAGGAAAAAAGGGAACGTGACTGCAATTATACAGATGTTTATGGTGCTGCAATGCACCAGTTTCTGCTGGAAAAATGAGTCGACCAGATAGATCTTCATAAGGCGTGTGCTAGCGTTATCGTTATTTTTTTTATTTAACTTATGTCAGAGAGAACGTGATATCCATTCTTCATTTTTCGTACAGCACTTCAAATCACTTATCACAATCAGTGGGGCGAATTTTATAGACGGTTATTGTTAACCCTGCGCTACTCAAGGGGTAAGTGTTAACGATAAAATTAGCGATAACGCGAAAGATACATCCGTGATTCCACACCTGGTTACCTTGAGCAGTGCGCAATTTGGGATATTCACGCTTTTGATAACGACTGGCGATAATACGAAAGTAGGATTCCAACCAAGGATCACATGTTAAAAGGCCTAGTTTTTTTCCCCACATGCTTCCCACCCTGGCGGCCTGATGCAAGGAGACTCGATTTTGAATATCCTTTTTGCCGCGAATCTCTGTTTCCAGTGGGGAATTAATTGTCCAAAACATGTTCAAAGAACGTTCAGTCAAGACTATTTGAACGTTCAAAGATTATTCAAGAAGGACATTCAATGAACATTCAAATGGCACTCACAGATAGTGCAAAGAACAGTCATTGGAATACTTCATAGAATGTTCAAAGAATGTTTAATGAAAGAATGAACTGTTTTTGAATGAATAACAGATGAAGCATGAAGGAATATTTTAAAAAGTAGTTCTCGTGAAACGATTTTCATGTAGGATTTCTTAATCATTAAAGGAATCCTGAAATTAAAATAAATGAGCCCAGATACATACTACAGAAATGATCCTGTGAAGTATGATCTTGGTGACAGCAAGGTGCTGATACCTTCCGGTTGAACATAGCCTAATAATTCACTGCGGTGAGTAAATAGATAGACATCGTTACTGCTCACAATTTTCAAATATTTTTAACACATTCAACCCGGATAATTTATAGTGTGCAATAATGAAAAACGGAAAGCTTTTTCTGCCTCATTAATTTGGCCAGTCACTTAAATGAAATTTAAAACTAGTTAAAACTTTTTTTTAATAATAAAACTCGATTATTTATTAAAGACGTGAGTTTGAGTCCTCGAGAGTGGTCTTTATAGAGGTCTTCAGTGAGGTCATCGTAGAGGTTATTAACAGACGCGAATGCGCGTCCTTCGGTGTCTTGGCAACGCACCTCGGACGCGCATTCGCGTCCGTCGGGTTGAACGTGTGTATTACCCTGCAGTGGCTATACTACAATTTTTCATGCCTAACCAATATATGTAATATGACTAAAGTGTTCTTAAATTGCCATTTCAACCGATTTAGGAATAAAACTGCTGAGGCGGCAATTTCAAATTCCACCTTCGATTTATAAATATTCTAAGTGGAACTGAATGACAAACGTCGATGCATCTCCAAAAATGTTGTTCGAAACGCGTTGCATCCAACGTCTGTTTAGTCTCCAGTACGAATGCCCCGTCGAGAAACTCGGGAATTTGAGATTTGACATCACTGATATACCGGTCCCTAATTGAGTTCGTCACCTCGTGTCCAGTTCTTCGTCCCTCGAGTGGGACATAAAACCCTCTTGGCGCCTTTCGTAACGAGCGGGCTAATGCCCACATTCGGTTTTGACTCCATGATCTTTCCGTTCCCTGAAAAAAACCTACTTTTACTTTTATGCCGATTCTATTTTATTCCAATTTTTGAGTTTTGTGATTATTTTCGATAGCAGTCGTCGACAAAAAGATATAGCATGATTACTGAGTACTTCTGACGAGTCAGCAGGGACGATGAAGTTTAATGTAATGTGATGACTTTAATGCATATGGACCCTATAGTTGCTTGTTTGCATGTTAGTAGTCATGCTTGGTGATCTTCACCCCCTGCCACATACCCTCGCGGTGGCTTGCGGGATATTGTGTAGATGTAGATGAATGTACATTAGTGTTATTAAAACTTGGTGTTTGCTAGTGGTGCTAATAGTGTATGCACAATAGGTAATTGATCTCTCCACTAATTTCTGTTGACCGCTACGTTACAAGAAACACACTATGAAAAAAATTGTTCTACCTAATCAATTGATGTATTGGTTAGTAGTGGAGTATAAGTGATTTGTTCGTATTTTCTCTTACTTAAACGTGCCTAGCCTTCCGCTAAATACCTTGACTTTTTTCCTATCTCTGTGCTACTGTAATAAAGTTGACTATATTATTGGATTTTCACCTCAAGACCCGGGTTCCAATTCATCTGTTGCATATTTTTTTCTTTACCGCAATACAACGCATATGGCATATGTGAAACACTTCACATGCAGTGCGCAGACGGATGAGAAAAAAAGTAGGGTAAATTTTGTTGAGTGCGTAAACATTAGCACCAAGTTACTCTCATTCAACAATCCAGCAGCGTCTCTCGGCCATACAATCAGTGCATTGTTATCGATAATTTCGATATTATGAAACAAATGAGATAATATTTTAATTGATTATGGTAACATTTATTAGATATAAAAACAGTTTTCATTTAGTCTGCCATAGTAGATTAGTGGAGTTTTCCGTTTCATGCGTAATAAATTCTAGGTAATATCGAAATATTTAGGTATATAATACAACGGCAACAGCTATAGAATATGTATTCTATATAAATTTTCTCAGTATATCTAATACTTTATCACAGAAATTATACGTATTCATAAAATTATCATTTTAAATCTTTGTTGCGATTTCTTAAACGAAGTCATAGGAAGAAATGGTTAGCGATCTTCAAAGGAATTTTGGGAGGAATGGTAAGAAAACTCTTTGAGCATTGCTTATGCAATATTGTGCTTTTTTCGACCATGAAACTCCTGCGGTTAGAGTGTAATGTCAAATGAAAACTGCCCTTTCTGCCAGACTGGAATCAATTTGTAATTAACATCCGGTTCCGCAAGATTACACCAACTGTCGAGTTGTGTTTGAAACCGTCGGGATTGCCTCGAAAAGGTAACCAAGGAGTCACGTGGAACGAACACGAATGGTTCGCAAATTTGGTTTAATAAACCACTGATTACAACCTCTTTCATTGTTTGCACTTGTTTTTATATCTCATCTGGGTGCTCTATAGTCGAGGCACATGAGAAAATTTGAAGTGAAAACATTTGATGTTTATTATGACGAGGGATCAGACACAGTTAATTTGCAAAACAGCCGTGTTTGTACCACGTGACCCGTTGGTTACCTATTTGAGATAATTCCGACGGTTTCACGTACACTCCCATGGAGAAACGGAGAGAGCTGGCAACCTTAGTTTTTATACTTTGAAAATATGAAAGCAGTAATTATTAAAATAGGTCTAAAAATGTGCGGATGACCTCAGCCTACAGTTTCTTTCTCGTAGCAAAACCAACTTTGTCGTTGTTTCGCGTTTGAATATCGGTACATTATGTATTTAATCATCAATTTAAATGTGCGTAAGTATCGTTTGGAATTTTGCACAATCCATAGAAATACTTAGCGCGACACAGATACAGCAAATATATTTTTCGCCAGTGATCCCAGCATTGAAAAGTTTTTTGGGGGTGGGTGAAGCCAAGGATGGGCGTGGGAGGAGAATATTTTTTTCTTTATCAAGGGGAAATCGGATTACGCTCCGCCCACGCAACCCTGGACTTCCGCGCGAGTCGGTCAGGATCCTTTGCCAACTGGAGCCGGTCGCCACCTTCCGTGCTTCTCGCCTCATAAATATAAATCCGTCCTCTCGCCACTCTTTGCGAATACCCGCCCGCCCCCAACAATCCCCTCCCCACACACCCTTGCCCAACACTTCCCCAACACTTCCTCCCCCACCATAGGCTCAAATATAGAGCGTCAAAAATTGAGTTGTAGGGAGAGTGGAGGAAACATTAATGAAGGCCCGCACGTGGACACACTCTCTCTCTCTCTCTCTCTCTCTCTCCATCTTCCCTTGCTATATTTATCTTTCTTTCTTCGTTCCGTCTCCGGAAATAAAAAGTGTATCCGTGGGTGGACTTGGGAATTTACACAGCAGGGTGGAGATGGCAACCCCTTTAGGGATTGACGAAAAGGGTGGTTTCGCATTTATTTATTGTCTTGTTGGAAGTTTTTTTAACTCTTGGGGCTCTAGAGAATGTTCTGAATCCATTCGATTTTTAAATGACGTTAATTTTTTTTCTTATCAAACAAAAAGTAAAAACAATTGAGTGGCACCAAAATGCGATGGAAAATTATCGCATGCCGGCCAATTAACCGGGTGACATCAAAAATACAGCCGCATTTACGCTCTTTCCTCTCCCTATCACCAGATGGAGTTGCAAACGCCGCTAAGTAGACGATGTATGCATGAAAGCTTATAAACAAGTATTTGCGGAACATTTGGTCAGTCAATTTTCTATGGATTACTTTACAATAGTTTATTTATAATTTACAATTCAGATTATTCATTAAAAGCTTTTATTTATTCAAGAACTTCGAGCGGGAAACAGCAGAGGCTGCTATAGCGTAGCAGTTAGCATACTTGTCTCTTACCGGGATGACCTGGGTTCGAATCCTGGAAGTGTAAGTTTCATTTTCATTGTTAGACCGGTCCATACTAGAGCCTGTAAGAAGAAAATTCGAGTACAGTACTCCGTCCATCGGATGGGACGTTAAGCCGTGGTCTCCCTGGAGCCTTTTCGTTAAGATCAGGCTAATGCTGACACCGGGTTTCTCTCCATTGTTCCCTTCCGTTCCAATCCTCGTACCATTCCTCCCCGTCAGAAGTGATGTTTAGTGCGAACACAGACTTGAAAACACAGATGACTAGAAGGATACGACTATTAACCCTGCGTTAGTCGAGTGGGGTGTTTAGACACCCCAAAATAATCTTTTTGGTTATATATAAGCTTTGGTATAACTGATAAACCTCATATCTTGAGTTAATTTCTAAATAAATTAATAGTTTACGTTTGACTCTACCTTTGATCTGTTTTTTAGGATATGCGAGTAAAGATAAATAGTTTTCCGGTTGGGGCTCCAACCACACCACCGCACCAACAATGGTGATGCAAAATTGCTCTTTTTTGAATCTATTTATCTTTTTGCACTGTTTCTCATATTGACGTTTTGTGAATACCTACATAGTCACTACCGTCACTACTTAAGCTGTGAGATACGTATCGAAGCGTTCGTTTTTGTGATCCGAAAATACGATGGTACCGATCAAGCCATCTATTTTCTATTTTTGAAGTGTAGATTTAATTTCAGCCTACGAAGAGCTAAATGACTTACATAGTAGCTCAGAGAAAATAATGAAGAGGAACACCACCTTTATTGGGGAAGTACGTATAAGTAGTGGAATGTGAATACTGGAAACGGTAAAAATTGTGCAAAATATTTTTTCACTTGGGGTGTCCAAACACCCCACGTACTAATGATGTATCTAGAGGCCTCAATGTAGGGTTAACACCATGTTCAGCCGAGGAGACGTTCCTGACTTGGAGAATTTTCATAGTTCCATTTTCTTCAGCGGTTAATGCCTCTAAAATGCAATTGTTAGTTCTTGAGATAGATATTCCCTATACTTCGAAAGGTACCTGTTACGTCACGGACCTATGCACGTGTTACGTTACGGACAAGACTGCCGCAGTCTGCCTACTTTGCGAGCTTTATTATTGTATCTAAAAGTATAATTTTACTTGTTGTTACTTAGGATTTCTTAATCAAAATCACTTGCACATATTGAATACATATTTTTTGAGGCACGAATTGCATGTAGTGAATTACATTATATTTGTTGAAGTAATTCCTTGTTGGATACAGGATGTGTGGACGGGGATTACTCGCCGGAATGACCATGGCCGTAGTCTCCGCATGTTGAGAACTGAAGAATACAGGTGCCTGTGGTCTCGGGAAGTTGTTTATCACCATCACCAGAAAACCTAAGTTTTTCTCCAACAGACCCCCAGTCGATTCTCCTATCAGCTTCAAGATTGCAAAGGAACCGTAAAAAAGCATCAACGGAGTTATCCACTATTTTATCTATACGATCTACCACTTAACTACAAAAAATACTTTTGAAAAAAATCTTGAAAAAGGGTCGCTTTGAAAGTTAGCTTCCTCTATTTTATTATCTTGAGTTTCTCTTCTTAAGATGTCTAATTATTTGTAAAGCTTTACTTCGTTTTTACATAAGAAGTAGTAAATATGGGTTATTATTGCACACCCTTCTCCCTACCCCTTACGTAAAGCACAATTCCCTACCCAAGCCGAACCTGGCGTTACTTAAACGATGTTTCTTGTACATAGGGTCTAAAGTGCATAATTTATTCCGTGAATCTTGTTTTAATTCAAAAGTTCATAAGCACAGCAATGAAAAACATCTATACGATCTTGGAATTTTATTGAAGAAAGTCCTGAGGATGTTTTCTTATTACTGTAATGCTAATTCATAATTGTACTGTAATTTCAAAATGCTATATTTCCTTTATGTTTGTGTATAACCCAGGAATCAACTGTTGCCATAATAGGGTAGTTTCCTATTATATTTTACTGTCTTGATCAAGGGCGGATCCAGGATTTTTTTCTGGGAGGGGCACAAGTGTCAGGTGGGCAAAAAGTCTTCTCATATTTGCGAATAACCAACAACATACAAAACAATTACTCTACAAAATATATTCTTAATTTTAATATGAAGGTTATTAATATGAAAATATTATTAAGTTACGTAGATAATAATAAGATTTTATTTTGTTTCGTGCAGAACATGTCCAGTACCTGTTTCTTTAACGTTCACTTTTGACACAATGTCTTGATAGATATGCATTAAAACCAGTCCATTCAAACGATCTTCGGTCTTTCTGCTGCGAAGATATGTTTTTAATCGGCATAAGGTGGAGAAAGATCGCTCCGTTCTCCAAGTAGTCACAGGGAACGTGCACAACAATTGACACAAAGTTCTAATATATGGCAGCGCCGTTGCTGTTTTGTAGGAATCTGCTGGATACATTGGCATACTGTTTTCTCTCATCTCCTGCCCAATTTTTAGCTCTCCCTTCAAAGCTAAAAAACAAGGAAGGTCCTTTTTATATACTTCAGCACCTTGCAAAATATCCTCAATATCTTCGTTACTGAAGTTTAGGGATAGCAGCTTTTGCAACAGTCCGATTTTTTGCAGCTGAGCGTTAGGGAACCTGGACGATGTTCCCTTTAACAAATAATCTAGAAAAGGAATATATATTGTAAGTCGCTAATACTCTTCAATAGACTCAGTCTGAGTATTTGACCTATTTGTTGGACGGCCGTTAATTCTGCGGATCTTGATTTCTGTACCCATTTCATTTGCAAGGGCCTCAGCCATATTGAAATGTTTTTTGGATGCTTCCGTGCTAGTTTAACGTTGCCTCTGCAGACTGGCTGTGGATTTATTAGTAAGCTGAACTGCAGAAAGTAAATCAATTTCAATGGCTTGTAATGATCAAGATAACGGCGGCATGATTCCTAAAATATCAGCAAAGAATACTAGGCTTACAAGAAATTCCGACGACCTGATAGCTTGGAGCAGCGAAAATGCAGGTGTAGCACTTCTGACCCCTTCTTCAACCATATTTTTCAAAATTCCAGGAAGACATGGCAAGACGTCCAAAAATGTCAAAGCAGCTTCATGTATTTCCACCCATCTGGTGTCACACATTTTTTATTACATTTTGTTTCCCCTTTGGCAGATGAACTTGCATTTCTTCCCTGAGAAGATTTATTTACTGACTAACTCAATAAAATAACGATAAGTATTTTTCCTCATTGATTAAAAAGTAAAGAAAATTAAGCGGTACGAGAACGCGACGGCAATTTATTTCATGCTGGTAAATTATACGTGTGACGTGACGACACTCTTTCCCTTATCTGCTGTTAGGTGACGCTGCGGACGTTGGAGCAATAACTATTATTACTATAACATTATCAGTATTATTAATTGGCGGTTTGCTGTGGGAGTTTAGGTCCTCGTGAAAATGAAGAAATTGAATTTAGATTCCAAGAAGACTTGCACTCCACTAAAGCTTATTAACTAGTAGCCGAGGTATATTCATACAGTTAATATATTTTGTTTAACTTGTATTTATTTATTTAAATATTGAATTCTTTCTTCTTTGATGAAGGAAACTACCTTATTCAGGTTTACCTTCATGGCTTTCTAGATTTACTCTCCGATTTTACCATACAAATTTTGTTGAAAGCATTGTCTGTTGGAGCAATAACTATTATTACAATAACATTATCAGTATTATCAACTGGTGGTTTGTTGTGGGAGTTTAGGTCCTCGTATAAATGAAGAAATTAAATTTTAGCCGAGGTTTCGGAAAATATATTTTTTCCTTCATCAGGGCAATAAGTTCTTTTTAGGTAAATTGGTTAAAATTTAACTAAACAAATCATCCTTATGATGACTGATGAAGGAAAAAATATATTTTCCGAAACGTCGGCCAAAAATTTAATTTCTTCATTTTCGCAAGGACCCAAACTCCCAAAAAAAATCATCTTTATATTTAAAAAAGAGGTCTGGAAATCATCTTACCAAATATTATTAGTATGTGCACAATCGTAAGGTTTTCACCATAAAAATATCGTACCGGCCAAAGTGAATGATTTTTCCTTTGTGAAATCTCGATTACTTTTTTTTTTAATGGAAATCTTGCAACTGTGCTACCAATGGTCAAATATATATTAATATAAAATATCACTTTAACATCACCTGCTCCATAAATTTCATACAACTTTTACCTTTTCCAGTGTCACTTTTCCCTCTACGGTGGTTGTCTTATTTATAGATTGTCTTATTTAAAGGTGAGTTTAAAAGTTAAGCTGATTATGTCGTCCCATCTTCTCTCTAAATATTTGATTCAACTTTTCATCAGTACATTTTTAAAAGTTTTTAAAATCTTTTTTCCTTTATTATTCTTAGGACTCATAAATAAGTAACTAGAGCTTCCATCTCAGCATATTTAGTCCTACATAACTTCACATTATGAATACTTAATCTCTTTTTTATTTTCATTTCTCTCACTCTTCTTAGAATTTTCTCATGAGTCACATGACCAATCCATTTATCATCTTTATTTTTGTTTTAATTGACATTTCGATTGCTTTCTCACTTCATTGAAATAACAATACCAAAACTATTTGTGTGTTGGTCGTGTTAATTCTATTGTTAAATGCTATTGTTGCTTATGAATTTACTACCTCTAAGCTTACAATTCGTCTTGCATGTAGATTCTTCTTTCAATAGCTTGCCGTCTTTGCCTTAGCTATTCCACTCACTGTGGCCTCCGGAATACACCATTATGCTGGTGATCATTTCAATTTTTTTAAGAAAAAATCCTTCTTGCGTTGTAGTCTTGCATTATACGTGGAAAAAATAACTTTTACTTTCCATACCATTGTTAATTATTCCTTATTCTTCTCTTTCGTTGTGTCCTTGTTAATTAAGTGGAAGTTGAGTTGAAAATCAGTATCGTGTTATTTGGATTTTCGAAATACCTTGGAAGAGGGGAAGAACCTGTTAGTGTTTAGGATCATATTCACAGACCGTTTTTATTTGACGAATCTCTGATCTAATCCAATAAAATAATGAACCTCTCGGGTTGATCAAAATAGATATTCAAGTCTATATCCTCACAAAAGATGAATGAGGGTAAAAAAGGAATAAACCTATATGAACAGAAGTTACAGGATAATGTGTATGGGTGGAGAGAAACCCGAACTTCACCAGGCGCATTCCCCTGGCTATTACCTTTAAGAATTATATGCATTCCATGGGCATGTCAACTAATTTTTAACTACGAAAAGTACCGAAATCCAATTATAATTGGTTATCTTCCCACACTTGGTTGATTTGAATTCTCTTCTACCCGCTTATAAAACAAAGGTGGACGTCATGCGCTTATATCATGCGATATTTCAAGGAATCATGCGACCAAAATTAGAAGATGTTATAATTTTGTTCGCATGATCATGTGAATGAATTTCATGCGAGAGGTTTTCCATTTGACACGACGCAATAACTTCATGCGCATGATATCATTAGTATGATCATTTGCCGTTTAAAACGTGAACAAAGTGAAGCTATAACGGCCGTACTAAAACTGTTGTGCCAACATGGCAAAAACTCTGCAAGTTGATTAATTAATAAATTAATTGTTTCGTTGAGTTGCCAATATTGGCATTCCATTAGCCAACGAGAGCCGCTATTATCTGCTTGATCCAATATTGGGACAGGTGTTAGGCTACCGTGGTTGTAGATAAATCTAAGCTAAGCAAATTTGATATCCCTGGCAATAATTATCATATAATCTAACGGCTATTGGTCAGCGTTCCAGGATACAATTAACGGCTTTCTGGGGTATTGGCCAACGAGAACCACAATTAGCTGCTTGACCCAATATTGGGACAGGTAGTAGGCTACCGGACGTAGTCATTTCGATGACTCAGGTTCATACAGCGGAAGTGGTTAAAATTTTCCGTGCGATAGTGCGTTGAGTATTTCGTGGAAAACGCTTCAAGTTCACTACTCCGTTCGTCAGATGAATGGTATAACTGTGGACCTGTGGCTAATCCCAACCTAGGGTTTGACACTGCCCTCCTTCCGTACCCTGAAAAGTTCCATCCTAAATGGCCCGAATTTTATCAGCTGTTGGTTACCTTCCATGAATCATGGGCGTTTGATACCGTTTAAGGAAAAATTCCAAGGCCAAAAAATTTATTTAAGGACGTTGATCCGAAAAGTGAAACTCATGTCATTTTTTTTATATTTTCAGCACTTATAGAACTAAAGTTCCCCTATCTAATAAAGTAAAGATAATTACACCAACATATACTCCTATTTCCACAAATTGCATTTGAAATTAAATACGATTAACGGCGAGAATGGCCCTCACATAGGAATATAACGTTTAAAAATACCATAGTGTTATGTAATTTTTGCAAAAAACTGATATTTTATGCGTAATTTCACAAGGAATAAAAGACACGAAAAGAAGGTATCAACCCACCGTATTTTTTGCAAAATCCACCAATTTATGCGCTTATAGCAGACGAAATGCGTTAGTTGTGTTCAAGTAGCGCTGCGGTCGCTCTAGCAGAAATGTGTGGCGTATGAATAATATCATTACTAATAAGATATTAAAGCATATTTCAGAAAAATATTATAACATAACGTTTGATAGTAATACTCTGGTGTTATACATTAGTAAATTCATTGAGTACATGGATTTATTTCTTTAAAGTAAATGCTGAATTTACTCCATCGTCGAGCTGATTAAAATTATCATAAAAATAAATCCTTCGATATTCCATCGAATATCTTGTGATACTTATGACTTTCAATAGCTTAGGTAATTTTCTTTGTGAAGTAAGGATCACTTAGCAGTCATATAGTCGTACTTAAATTAATAATATTCCTCAGACAACTTGACTCAAGCAGTCGCGAGCCAACCTCCTTAAAAGGCTTAAAGCTCTATTACTTACATTGATACAATATTGAGAGGTACACATGGTAAATGTGGAAGGTGTTGAAGTGCTGCATTTTATCGTTCCTTTTATCAAAGATAAGATACCAGCGAAGTGTGTCCGATTTTCCTGTCTGTGTCAGCGCCGGAATTAGCGAGAGTTAGCTTAACTTTACGACGCACGGAACGATAAGAGGTAACGAGTTGATCCGTAAAGTAAAAAAGAGTTGATCATTTTCTCGGTAATCCGGAAGTACGAGATATCCTTGTAGATATCCTGCCTCGGTGATATGTGTACATAATGACTCCGGCATTACCAATAATTTCAGAGGATTTCAGTCATTTAAGTTGGCATCAATCGCTGCGATTAATTTATTGCTTGGTTTTTATGATCTAATTTTACCTAACACATGTTCAAGGTAATAAGTAGATGAAATTTTATCTAAAAATTACAGCATCCTCTAATCAGAAATGTACATTACTGTGGCGTGATATGGGTATTGCTCTCTCCTATTTGATTGCTATTTTTGGGGAATCCATGGCCTAATCGGCATCATTTCATTGGTGTTGGGAAACAAACATCACGTGATCGACAATATTTGTTAACCTCACTACCATAAACATTGTTTCAGCAATTGTTAAAATCGATGCTCTGTTTACGTGCGCCCTACAAATTGATTGTTTAGGAGAGCCTTTGTCACGTGTATTTGAGTAACGTTGTGCTGTTGACACAGGAGGACGTCTGCTACGGACCCCTGGTGCTACGCTTGCTAAAAGAAGAAATGTCTATCTTTGCCAATTCTGTTTGAACGATTCACTCACAGGATGCTGCAGCAATGATAAACCACATTGAATAGCGGTCTTAAAACAACGCATGCTCAGTTTACTTTACCAAGGGTTGCCAGTTGGGAAAAAATCAGTTCGTAGGAATTCGAGTCGGGCAAGAGAGCACAAATTTATTGTGTATTACGCAGTCATCTCATGAAAGACTGGCGCATGTTGACACATTGTATTTTTTGAAAACTTCCTCCTCTTCATCAATCTAAAGGCTTATTTTTTATCCCTGTATAAACGGCTTATTTTTTATCCCTGTTTTGATGCCTCATGTTTTGTGATATCTTGATTCTCGCTACGGAGACGTTTCAGTTTATGCATCCGTCTTACCGTAGACTCACCTTTGTGCTGGGGCGATTAGTATACATTAATTGAGATTATTTATTTTTCAGTCTTTGAATGGCTAAACATATCCCTACTAATACCAACTACTTTACTTGCATTGGTGTTCATTTGATCTCTCTGATGTGACGAGAGGGTTGTGTGTGAAACCGTCTGGATTATCTCGAATATATAACCAAGGAGTCACGTGGTACCAACACGAATTGTTCGCGCGTTTGGTGAATTTGAATCGCTCGTAACTATTTCAAACATCAGTTATTATTTGAGTTTTTCTTTTAAGAGTCTTAAATAAATTGAATATAGACTTAAATAGAGAATTGAGAGTCTTAAATATAGAGTCCCTGGATGGGAAAAACTCGAATGAAAACAATTAATGACATTGTAGCGAGCGATTGAGACACAATTGTGCAAACCATTCGTGTTATCGCCATGTGACTCCTTTTTTTACCTATTCGAGATGATCCTGGTGGTTTCACATTCTTCACAGAGAAGTATTACGGATCATTTATTAGCGTGATTGCCCATTTCTTAAAAATTAAGGCGCTGTAGCTTGTTTGGCTATTGGTCGCAGGACACGAATTTAAATTGATATATCCCCGCATAATATCCACTAAAAAGATAAGTAATTCATTACTACCGAGGTTTGAACCCAGAACCTCCTAATCATCGGTCAGATGCTTTACGTTGGCAAGCTACAAAATGTTAATAACAAAAAAATTAACGGGTCAATAAAATAAATAATGGGTAAAAAACGGACCACCGAGACCTGGGGGGTTGTGTTAGAAACCTTCGGAATTATCTCGAATAGGTAACCATGGAGTCACGTGTTACCAACATGAATGGTTTGAAAATTTTATTTCTCTGAATCGCTCGTTACATTATCAAAAATAGCTTTCACTTGAGTTTTTCTCATCTCACTCCACTATAGATCCTCTAAATGAGATAAAGCACAAGTGTAAACAATGAATGAGTTTGTAATCAGTGGTTTTAAATCATCAAATTTGCGAGCCATTCTTGTTTATACCACGTGACTCCTTGGTTACCTATTCGAAATAATCTCGACTGTTTCAAACACAACCCCCTGGAAACGGTCTCGGCCGGCTAATGGCGGCCGTCTGCTTTTCCGGGTTCCGAAGAATTCCAGTAACTCTACCCAAAACCAGTCTTTCTCGGATGAGGGCCCTAGTAGAGTTGGGTGTGGAAAATCTATGCCATCCAAAAAGGGAGCTCGCATGGAGTGGACGGAGACCCTGGGGGGACACCTTCTAGCTTGCCATGCTGCCAGTGAGCCAAGTTGCAGGGGATGCATAGCGAGGATGCACTATTCGTGGTGTGAGATGCATTTTCAAGGATTATTATGCTTACATCCTTTAAGCAAAAACTTACTGCTGGAAAACACCCACAAAAAAGGTGGGTGCGGAAAACCTGCGAAATCCTACTGATAGTAAAGCTAGTGTTTTAAAACAACTTAAATAAAATAGTACGTAGGTACATGAGAAAGTTAGTAGTTAAAATATAAAATTAAAGAAAAGAAAAAATACAATAGGTGAAGAGGAAAAAATTAAAGATTATAAAGAAAAAATACTGATAAAAAACAAACAAGATATGATGCAAGAACATGGTGTTAAATGTGCGACGTTTATCTTGCCATCCGTGTTCTAATCTATTATATGAATTGATAGAGTGCCCGTGACGTGTGATGATCATGCGCCCACCTCTTGAACTTTGAGAAGTTTTTTTATGTCGTGAATGGAATAAACTTCCCTTATCCTTAAGAAACTCTCCATCACTTCCATCTTTTAAAAGGGCGCTACATAAAACACTTCTTAAAGTTCAGCAGACGGGCACATGAGCATCACAAGTCACGGACACTCTCTCAATACACATGATAGATTAGAACACGGATGGCAAGATAAACGGCACACATTTGACACCATGTTGATGTTTGTTTTTGTTTATTAATTTTTCCTTAATTCCCTTTTATTTATTTATTATTTTTTTCTTTCTTTCGTTTTTCCACACATTTTGTAATTTTTCTGTTCTTGAATTTTATTATTATCTACTAATTTTCCTATGTACATGCTATTGTATTTGAGTTATTCTTAAACACTAGTTTTACTGTCAGTAGGATTTCGCAGGTTTTTCACACCCCCCTTCTTGTGTGGGTGTTTTCCTGCAGTGGGTTTTTGCGTAAAGGATGTAAGCACAATAATCCTCACGTTTTTCCCACATTGTAAATTCTCTCACACACTATTAGATATGTAATATTGATATATTGTGTATGTGTATTTCTTTTGTGTTAATTTATCATTATTGAACTCCTATAAGTGTATTCTTTACTTATATTATTTTATTTTTTTTACCTCAGATTGTAATTGTTTTAAGTATTGACCACTATTTCTTTTTTATATTTATTTTGACGAGGGGTTAGATGGCAGAAGGGACAGTTTTGTCTCAATCTCGCCCCAATAAAGACCTTTTATTATTATTATTATTATGTAGCGCCCTTTTAAAATATGGAAGTGATGGAGAGTTTTTTTTAAAGGATAAGGGGAGTTTATTCCATTCACGACATGCAGTGACAAAGAATGATTTATTAAAGATAGTAGCCCGGTGGAGAGTTATTACCAGATTATGATTTCCTTGCGTATTGGATTCATGGACATTTTTCAGCTTTTTGAATTCTTCAAAGAGTTAATAAGGCGTTTTAGATTTCCGAATTTCATAAAGAAGAGAGATGGTGTGAAGTTGTCGTTTGCAACTAAGTTTTAAACAAGATAGTTCATTTATGCATTGGGTGATGTGATCTGATGCCTGTAGATTGAAAATGATTCTGATGCATGCATTCAGAGAGCGTTGACGTTTTAGTGACTGTTCTTGTGATAGGTCTTGATAAAATGTATCGGCGTAGTCAAAGTGTGGTAAAATTAACGCCGAAATCAGCTGTGCCTTAAGGGAAGTAGGGATCACATGTTTCAATCTGAGAAGGGGAAATAATGATTTATTGACGGTTTTACAGATATTACTCACATGGTACGACCATGATAGGTTTTCATCTACCAATATTCCCGAATTTCTAACTGCCTCGCAATAAGGAATTAAATCATCATTTATTCGTAAGGGCGGAAGCTCATATTTTTTAATTGATGCAAGAATTCTCAGGTATCCAATTATGATGGCTTTTGATTTGTTAGGATTAATTTTTAAGAAGTTGGCTTGCTCCAATTATTGTTGTTATCCTAATTATTACGTAAGTTGTCAACAGTTGAGTTTAGATATATTTGAAAATCGTCAGCATAAAGATGGTGTTTGAAGTTTCTCAGTGATAATTGACAGTCATTAATATAAAGAGAGAATAAAAGAGGTCCGAGGATAGAGCCTTGAGGTACTCCTCGAGATACATCGGCCCACAAGGAGCAAGACTCATTTGAGATAACTATCTGTTTCCGGTGGGATACGTATGATGTCATCCAATTTACTATAGAGGAAAAAAGCGCATACCCCTTATTTTTGCTCTAAGGATATCTCGGTCTATTGAATCAAAGGCTTTGCGGAAATCAAGAAGTACAAGCACTGATAACTCTTTCTTGTCCATCTATATTCTAAAGTAATCAGTAATTTTTACAAGGGTTGAGGTAGTTTTGTGTCCATGTCGGAAACCGGATTGAAATTGATCGAGAATATTATTGTCATTTATAATATCTGTAATTTGTTCGTAAATTTGTTTTTCAAATGCTTTTAACATTAATTGGTAGAAATGAAATTGGACGAAATTCTTCTCTTGAGAAGAACTTGTCTTTTTAGGGATTGGTTTGATCAAAGCACCTTTCCACTGGCTGGGAAATTGTTCTTGAGAAATTGATGAGTTGAAAATATTCGTGATATATGGCAAGAGGAAAGGGAGTAATTTTAAATGAAATCTATTGGGATTCCATCAGCGCCCCTGGCCTTAGATTTGATTCTTTTAAACGAGGAAAAGACTTGCATTTGTCTCACTGAAGAAAGTTCGAATTGTTTCCTACTGTTTGCCACTGAGTTGGCTTTGGAATTGTACATATGAATGGTTTTATCCTTAATATCCTTTGCTATAAAATTTGTTGGCAGAGAAAATTTGTTCTTTAAAGAGTTAAGACAGACGTAAGGCGGGAGTGTCGAGTTTTTAGTTTTAACACTACCAATTGAATGAAGCTTATTACATGGAGTGGCTGGCGATTTTTGACGGCTGTGGCAGAGAGAAAAAATTTAATTTTTGATTTTCTTATGTGTTGCTTCGTTTTATTCCGGAGGAGTTTTTATCTGCTGAAAGCACTAGCATTACTGAATTTTTTAAAAGTTCTCTAGGCTAAATCACGCGCCACCATTTATTGCCGAATTTCATTATTTAACCATGGTGCTTTAGGCTTTGAAATGCGGGTCTTTTTGCCGGTGTAAATTTGTCTAGGAGTTAGATCATCAATGCATTCATAATTTCAACTTTGTCATCTACTTTTTCAGTGAATTTAACGAAGGGCCACGGCTATGTATTTGCTCCCGTTAAAAGATCATCGTCATTTATGCTGCTAGTATTACGTTGACAAATATATTTCTGTTTCAATTTAGGAGATTTGATAGAGTAAACCAGGTATATCATATCATGGGAAGAGATACCAAATCGTTCTTATTTACCAATGGATTTCTCTAGGCTATAAGGGTACAAGAGCTTAACTGGCCAAATAAACTATTTGGAACCGGTTAACTCTGTAATAAACTCCGTAACTCTAGATCAAGGTAAATGAACATTTGATCTGAATATACTGCTGTTGTGTATATTAGTGGGCACCTCCTGCTAATGTTTCATTGCGAGTTTTTAGTAATCCATGGATTCGAGAAAGGTGTTTTAAATAAGATACCTTAAAACTTAGGAATAGGAATGTTGATCGGCCACATCTTTCTTATGAGCATTTAGTAAGCATGTAAACAGGTACATGTGAGAAGGTTTAATGCTAATCGAATAGCTTTACTGCACCTATATTGGTCAATAGCATATTTGAAAAGATTTAAGTGAAAAAACACATGTTTACTGTGAGCTTGTATGCCCATATGTGAAATCACATTCGACCCAATGCTATAATTTACTCAATTATAAATTATTTCTTTGATCTGAGTGTTTAGTTGCACATACTGATGCATTGGTGTCTTTTAGTTTCACTTACTTATTGATATTCAACAAACATTGCATTAATATGACGCATTGTTTATAATTATTATTTACACCATGCCACTTACCTTCGAGTTGACTTGCAGGATATTCAGCAAATAACCGTAGGCTAATTTTCTTAGAAACTGCAGGTGCTGTTGGAAAATTAATATCCCCCCAGATCCTAATGCGTCAATTTCTCAAGCCAATTCGGCCTTCTGATTGCCTACATCTCACCTGCACCAATGGTAGCAACTCTAGGGTTTAAAACGGAGGCTTATAAATCAGCTAAACATGTAGGTACCAACTAACGACTCGATTAAATAGTAGAAAAAGTGTGTATGTGTGTGGGATACTTATGAAGGCCTTATTTTTGGAAGCACAACATGAAGAATAATGCACTTAGCTGTGTCCTCACAACTTTTGGCACACTCCGAGGGTTCATCTAGTAAAAAAAGGAAAAGTGGGTTCATCTTCATATTCCTAAGTCACCTTGAGATTCGCAGTCACTTGCGGAGACTATGGTTGTTGTCAAAAAAATGTGTGGAAATTTATGAATAGAATAAACTCACAGAGTATAAAATTTTATAGTCACAGAGCGTCTACTGTAGTCATGAATAAGTGTGAATGGAACGTGATTAGTCTACGGTATTCATGAATAGCATAGAACTATTCCACAAAGTGTCTCCTTCAGCGTCAGCTTATATGTCTACATTTTATTCTGCGAATGAGTGAGAACCATATATTTATGCTCTTTCCACATGGTATGGCACGAAATCATAATTTTCTTTTTTTTTGCCTCTAATGTCTTCAAGCAACCCCTGCCACACGCGTGTGATAGTAGGTTTGACATGATGTGACGTTTTGCACGCATATTAACGACCCTTTTATGCCCTCGGCTCCCCTTCCCAACCGACCAAGAAGACGACCACCTTAGTAAATGCCTTCCCAGCAGCTTTTGTAAGCCACCACGTGCGTCTAACGGCTTCGTTTACTCGACACGCCATATTGTTCACCCGCGAAATGGAAAAAAATGGAGATCCATTGTTGGCCTTTCAGCTGCCTTGGACTATAGAAGTTCGGGCTGTTGCCGGCCCTTTCCTTGGACCGAGAAGTAATCGGCCATTACTCATTTGTCCCTTCAACTCAGAAGAAAGGGAATAGTCGAAATGTGCTAATGGTCCCAGCAGGCTTGCGGTCTCGAAGGGTCGAATCGATATTGCGATCCTTCTCCTGTTGCCGTTTTATGGGGCCCCATTCGACCGGTACCTAAGTACGAGTTGGAAATGAGATGGAGCGGTTTGTCGAGGTCATGGTTTACACCGATGGTGGAAAGTGGTGAAGAGAGAAGAAACCAGAAGGTAGAGAGGGACGTTTTCCATTAGCAAAGGGACACTCTCGCTGATGGCATTCCATTTGTCTCAATCTCCCTTGGTCCTTTGTGGGTTGATATTTCCGTCAATTTGACGATTTGACCGGCCAATTAACGAAGCTGTCAGCAGACAATCGCTCAATTCCGTCTCATTTCATATCTCCAAACATCGTTTCAGAACGCTGGTGTATAAGCGTTGCGTAGGTACGTATACGTACCATTAAGTAAGGAGCTAGCAGACCTGCGGCCTGCTTTGCTGGCAGTCTCCGTCTGGTGTTTTCTTGAGGTGAACTTTGTGTTAAAGTGTCAAATGAGGTTTTACAAAGCGTTTGGAAACTACTGATTACACATAACCAATAGGTGGCATTAGTTCTCGTGCTTCAGACAGGCAGTTACTGCTTCACTACTCAAACTAATCTTTGCATTTTTTTACACTTCTGTGCACCAACTTTTTATAAGCCTTTCGTTTGCAGAGAGAAAGAAATGGCTACTTTATATATAGAGAAATGTGTCCCACTCTAATTAACCTTTATGTTTTTGTAGTTTTTTCTTCACAATATTTTCATTATATGTTGTCTCGCACTCTCAAAAACCATTTTTTTTGCATTTTTCTCTGCACTACAAAATGCTAATAATCCAAAACTACTACATAATCATACAAATATAGAATCCACACTCAACGAACCATATCTCACCCTTTCAGATCAAAACTTGGGAGCGAACAAAACAAAACGAATACTGAATGACTGACTGCCTGACTGACACGCTACAAAATTTCACCCGAATTACACCCAAACCGATGCAAAAGTGGCTGTTATATTTTTCTAGGATCTTCTGGGTGGTTTAAAAATAGAATTGGTCCTTTTATTCTTTTCAAATATTGTAGGTGGGCATGTAAGTGATTGCATTTTTTAAAATTGACGAAAAATGGAATGTTCTAGGAGGTTTTAGTATAGTCGATCGAATGGTTTTACAGAATATTTGGTATATATTATACCCAAAGCGTTGTAAAGGTTGATGTAATATATTTCTGGAATCGTATCGGTAGATTTATTTTAGAATTAGTTTTTTGAGCTTTTGGAAATAACTTAGGGGAAACAGCTGCTTGTCGACTGTGTAAAATATAGTATGGAACACCAAAAAATGTTTGGGGATCTGAGCAAGGTATTGGGTGACAATTTCGAACGTATTGATTTCGTTCTAAAATGTCTTCATGAAGTGAATTTAATAACCAAAATTTAAGACGCATAGTAATCTTCCCAATATCTCTAAATGCAAGTCTTTTTCCATAATACCAATACACATGAGCGTGTCCGCTCATAGTTTACACTATTTCTGAGTATTACTAAAATACTTTTCTACATACTTACCGAGTATTGTTTTTCTAACACATGTTTTTAAGTTGGTTTATTAAATACGCGAAATGACTTTAGTAGTCACAGGACCTAAAGATAATTATATCTATCTTTTAGGTGGAGATATAATTGAATGTTTTGAATTAAATTGATAAAAAAAGTATTGATTTGGGTGTAGGACAGCCATTGTTAATTTGAAAATGGTGGGTTTATTTTCGAACTTTAGGAAGTAACACTAACACATAATACACGTTTACCACTTTCTTTAAAATATTAGAAAGGTACTTGAGAACACCTTGCTTTGAAATTCACATTTCATTCACAAGCTGGGGGCCGGATGGCAAAAATTGTTTTATTTCACTATCTGCACATCGAAAACGTCAATTAATATTATCATACTTACAAAATTAATTGATGAAACTAATTTCACTTTCTTCAAATTCTTCAATCCAATTTTTCCCCCTTTACCAAAAGTGTAAAAGCATTTACTTAGCAACGTAAACAAATATGCATAGCAATTGGTTTCCCATGTTAAAAGATAGGAAAAAAACATTTTTCTTATGTATTTTTTCCGCACCTCAAACTGCTAAAAATCCAAAACTACTACTAAATCATACAGTCAGACAATCCACACTCATCGCACCAAACATCACTATTTTAGCTCAAAATTTGGGAGGGAACGAAACAAAACGGATACAGAATGACGGACTGACTGACCCGCTACAAAATTAATACATGTAGGTATGTGACCGCTAACCAACGCATTTTATCTTGAATGCTAATATTTCAATAGCTGTATGTCTACTTAGTACACTAAAGTGTCGTTCTAGAATATGTTATTTAACATTTAGAAACAAAGTTTACCTCAGTGGCCATTTCAACATTTTCATCAAAGTCGTCGTCTTTGTTTTATAAAACATATCAAGTATCTGGTAGAATTACGGGCTATAAATATGTGAAACAATGAGGGTGTTTTATGCATGAAACTCTTACCTGAGTTTCGTTTAACTAACTAAAGTTCTTGACAACATTTTCCAAGAGTTTTCATACGGGGGGAGATGGATCAATTGAACCAGTTATCAGAGAAAGGCATAAGCTCAGCTGGAAATTCAGTAATCTTATCTTAGACTGAAAAACTCCACATTTTCATTCTTGCTTCCCACCGTCCAACCTCAGAAAAAGTACCACCATGATTCAAGACTTAGGGTAATCTCAGTGGTTTTAGGCTCAAATTCGCGTTTTGAAGAGTGGAAGTTTACATGAAGTTGAGGAATCCTGGATTTCTCAGGGTTAAACCTAATTTATTACCTATGTCTCTTTTATAAAAGCTAATAGGTAGTTTTTTTCTTTAAGCGCAAAGAATGGCACTAGATATTGATCGGCTCCCATCATAGCCAATCAGAAATATAGATAATAATTTCATAGACTAAATAAGAGCCTTCTTGTTGCAGTTCCTAATCATTGGCGTTAATAATTATTTTCCTAGCTATCTACCTTTACCACACTTGTCCATTTTTATCTTGTTTTAATAATATTATTTTTTTGTTTTAGGTGAGTTCCTGCTGTACGAATCAAGACGAATTCATTTAATTTTTGATTCTACATCCGTGAGTACCGAATACATTCTAATGCTTACATAGTTCTTATTCATGTACGTAGACATATATGGTTTTCTATCTTTTTCCCTATTCTTTTTCCTCCACTGCCATCATTATCCTCTTCATATTACGAGCGTTATAACTCTCTAGCCGAGGTAATTGTCACTATCGAAACACAACGAAATTTGTTGGTGACCGTATGTGCTTCTAAGCTTTAATTATTTTTGTGTTTTGTTATTCTGTGTATTATTTTAACTACTTTTTCATCGCCCATGGAATAGCTACTTACATGTTAGTTCCAACAAGCATATATTGACTGCAGTTCAGCAGATGCGCTTTCACAGATTCATACTGAATTATGATTTAGTCTTTTGTTAGGTTGTTGAAATGAAAAAGTCCGAGGAGTGCGCATACAAAAAATAGGAAGAATCATTAATTAATCAATTAGTTCATTCATGTGTTTTTATATGTATATGGACTATCATGAAAGATGAAAAGTCGTTAACAAACGATCAAAGATATGAGTATAGTCATTGGTAAACGATATCAACACGTAAATTAACGAACACACATTTTGTGGGGAAGATGGAAAGAAGCCAGATTTCAACTGAAAAAATTCGCCTTATCCGAGAGTCAAACCACGAAACTTCCGCTCTTCCGGTGACTGTGCAGATCACCATTACACCAAACGAATTCGGCAGGCTCTTTCATGACCGGTAGCCAATATGGCGGTTGCGAGATGGCTCGCCTACTTTCATTCACTCACCACCTTGTATTCGTATGGGGAAACGCAATACTTTTAAATGAGCCTGTTTTAAATTATACCTGGGTGCGCTTATGCGACTGTATGATGAAGCGTATGACGATTAATGAAGGAAGCAGTATAAAACGAGAATGGGTGCAACATATGGGATTGCCTTGTCAATACGTATATTACACCCTCAGACCCGTGGCTATCACTCCGGAGAGATACTTTTTTTCCATTCCATTCCCGTCCATGTATCTTTCCTGGTTAGTTGGTTGGTTATTTATGGGAGGCGACCGACAGCTGAGGTGTTTTGCGCCATATAGGATAGGAGAGTCATTGGGTAATGGTAGGAGTTTTCAGGGAATGAAGGAAGGGTGGAGAGGAACCCGGGGTCGGCATTAGCCTACTCTAAACGAAAGGCGCCAAGGGGACCACGGCTAACGTCCCATCCGACGGACGGAGTACTGAACTTGAAATGCCCTCCACCAGGCACTCAAGTGGGGACCGGTTTTCCACTGAAAAATCCTCCACTGCCGGGAATCGAACCTGGGCCCTCGGGATGGGAGGCCAGTACTCTAGCCACCACACTAACCCGATCCCCGTATATTTCCTCCCGGTCTGAAGCGCCTGATAATGGCGAAACAGACTTGAAAACACCCATGAGGTGTAGTATCTAGAGGAATGATGACACAATAAAAATAGCTCTGTGGTTGGTTCGGTCCCAGTAACTATTCATCTCTTTTGGGACCGTTAAAGCGTTACCATTACTGATGTGTCTCCTGTGGATAGGGCCAGCAGTGGTTATCGTACCAGAGTGTCTCAAGGTGATCCTTAGCAGGGTTAGTGTAATCAAGCCTTGAGCAGCAGAATGGGGTCACTACAAGTATGGGAGAGTATCGTCAAAAAGTGTAAAAATGGGAATCGGGTTGATGTGGTTGCTAGAGCACTGGCCTCCAATTCTGAAGTTCTGGTTCGATTCCCGGAGGATTTTTCAGTGGCAAACCGGTCCCTACTTGAGTGCTTAGTAAAGGGCATTTCAGATTCAATATTCCGTCCGTCAGACGGGACGTTAAACTGTGGTCCCGTGGCGCCTGTCGTTAAGAGTTTGCTAATGCCGACGTAGTATTTGTCTTCACTCTTGCTCCATTTCCTGAAACCTTCCTACCAAGACCCAATTACCCACCTATCCTAAATGTCGCGATTGACCCCGGTGGTCGTTCGCCTCCCCTGAATAACTAAGTCTTAAAACGGAGTTAAGCTCTCTATGATGCGGAAATATAGGATTTGAAGAAAGAAGATTAAAGTATTGCTATGGTTTTTGAGACGTTTCAGAACGAGGTAGTTCTAAGAAGAGTGGTAGAAAAGAGAAGTCTTCTGAATACGCTAAGAAGAAGACGGGACAACTTAATCGGCTATGTCTTAGGACACGATACCTTGATGAAGACAATCGCTAAAGTACAAGTGGACGGAAAGAGCGGTAATGGAAGGTCTCGTATGAGAAATATGGAGCAAGTGATGAAGGATGTGAAAGTGTAGAAATACATAATTGAAAAGAGGTTAGCCAATAGAAGAATTCGATTCTCTCTGCATTCTTCCGGGTGATCGTCCGCGTCCGTTGGTTGGTAGACAACAGTTTCGCTGACTGTCCTGTCAGCGTCTTCAGGTCGAAGGTGTCGGGAAGTGATTTCTGCCTTGCTTATATAGCGTTCGCTGTCCGGGTGCTGCTCTCTGATTGGCTGATCGGAAGCTGCTCACCATTTGGCTGTGGTTGATGACTCTTTTCCAGGCGCTGTGTAGAGGATACCCGTCCTCTCTGTTGAAGTTAAACTTCTTTTTCTGAATTTCTATTACTTCCCTAATTTGCCGAGGGAAGTATCTTTTTTCCTTGGCCAAGAGCAAGAAAAACAAACAATTCCGCCTCTCAGCCATCGCCGAACATGCTTGGTCGGAGCCGGGACATGACATCAAATTTGACGAGACCAAGCTCTTGGCCAAGTAAAAAAGATACTTCCCTTGGCAAATTAGGGAAGCAATAGAAATTCACAAAACGAAGTTTAACTTCAACAGAGAGGACGGGTATCCTCTGCAAAGCGCCTGGAAATGAGTCATCAACCACAACCAATTGGAGAGCAACTTCCGATCAGCCAATCAGAGAGCAGCACCCGGACAGCGAACGCTATATAAGCAAGGCAGAAATCACTTCCCGACACCTTCGACCTGAAGACGCTGACACGACAGTCAGCGAAACTGCTGTCTACCAACCAACGGACGCGGACGATCACCCGGAAGAATGCAGAGAGAATCTAACCCACGCCGCGGAAACCTTCGATCAAATAGAAGAATTCATTGGAGATCTGCGTCAAATCAATCTCAGGATAGACGACTGATGACAATGAGGTTATTTTGTGGTAGGAAGTATAAGTATACGAAGAGAGTCATCGATGTAAATGCAGTGGTCATGGTAAGAATTCAATATTCAGTTGGACCTACCTGGTATAAAACTAATTATTACCTGGCATAAAAACAATTATGATCCTTTGTCATTTAAAGTTTTTCATTTGTAATAAAACCTTCCATTTCCATCATTCCATGTCCGATTAATGCATTAATTTTTTAGTACAAATGATGGTCGTGTTTTGTCAACCAAAAATAATTATTAGGTACCAGTTTTAGCCGTCCTATATTTAAAAAAATAATATTCTGATTTTAAGTTCCTCTATAAATACGGTTTTACCTTGTGATCATCATTGCTGAATAAAATACATAAGGATATCCCTTTTGAATACGTATTTACTACAATATATACTACTACCATCTGCAAGGAAAAACTTTCTATTCTTTAAACGGCTTCGCGAAAACACAAAAACGATACTTCTTCTATTTCCATGCGTACACCCATGCAATTATGTAGTCCATCGATTTGCTGCTGACTTCAGACTACACTGTTTAATTCCCCTGTGTAAACTTCATTAACAAAACAAACGATATAGTCTGAGCTGATGAGGTCGCCGTAGCATCATATTTTTTCTTCACATCCTCCTATTTACTCTCGCTCTGTTAGTTTACAATTCCTGACCGTAATAAATTTCCATACCTCTCTCTAGCTTTGGAATTTCGGTCAGTGCGACATATGTCGTGGTTTATTCATATTTGGCAGACGCGTCCTAACATTACCGTTGAGAGTCGGCGATATTTCGACTGGATGAGAGCCTGGAAGTTTTTCATGAGAGGCGGATGAAGTAAATACGTGGAAAAAGAAGGATTGGGTGTGAGGGGGCATAGAGAGAAAAGTCAGTTGAGTAGCGCTCTGCGATTTTCTTTTTTAGCATCTCATATACAGATTCTGTTTCGCAATTACGCGCTGTTCGTTTAAATGGCGAGCCGATGGGCCGTCAAAGGGTTACGAAATAGGGTACAAGTCGACCCTTATTCTCACTAAATTCCTCCTCCACCTCCCTTCACACCTAACCACCTTATTTCGAGAAGATTTCACAATTCGTCATGCCGAAAGAAATAAAAAGGAATAAAATACTGTTTCTTTCGCACTCTCCCTCTCTCTCTTTTAGTCCAAATCCCTTTTATTATCCAGGTTGTTAAACGAACAGGTGAGCTACGATACTTTTTGCTACCTTTTCTGTTCAATTTTCGTCGGTTCCCCAGGGTTAGTGAAGTGAGCACTGGAAACACGACGAATCACCATGGATACCTGAGTGATGACATTTACGTCTACATAACCCCGCAAGGTGTGGCATAAAGGTGTGTGGCAGGGGTTGAATTCATTCCAAACATGCATTACATATCATTCATAAAAATGATTAGCAATTACATTTTATTCTGCATTTCAGAATTTAAACAAAAAGTAGCAATGCAAACACGCAAGAACTTGCTGTTAGTTTGGTAGGCTTAAAGTCCTTAATTTAACATGCAACTACCTACGCTACCCATTGATAGAATTGTATTTATACTATTAAATATCGTTACAGCTATTCATATCCCTAATTGTACGAGGAAAGGACAATTTTGATTTGTCGTTTTGGCAATCAATTTCTCTAATTTTATGATCACAGTCCAGTCTGCCATAGTAAGTTTAACGTCATTAGTGAGTTGAAGTCTTGGAATTTAGTCAAGAATTTAAGTCAAAATTTCAACCTACGCTCAATCCCCAATGATTCCCAATTTAGTTCATCTAATAGACTTGTTATGATAATGTAGTTATCACTCCGTCCTTTGACAAATCTTTCCGATCATCGCCTGCACGTACTGATGTTCATAATTTAAGCCTAATTAGGAAATACGCCAAGGGGATCATTGCATAACGTCCTTTTCGACGGATGGCGTACTGTACTCGGAAATGCTCTCCACAAAGTTCTCAAGCACCTAGTTGAAAAATATCTTCCACTAACGGGATTCAATCACGTGGCCCCCAAGGTGAGAGGCCAGTAGAGTAACCACTACACCAACTCGACCTCAAGTTTATTCCTCATGAAAGGCTAGAGATACCTGGCATCTGGCTGGTAAAATACTCAGCCACGCGTGCTAACCATTCTTTCGTTATGCGACCCTTCTCTGGCTACTCATAACTTTTACTAATATTCTTTTTCCACGATTTTGAAAATTTCATCAATAGAACTAAATTTTAAAAAGAGAGAAAGAAAACTAAAACAATATGATCCACACAGTTTATTACAACTGACCAAGGTTTTGACGCATCTCCGTCATTACCAATCTGACTCTCGCCAGAGAGTCCTGCTATGTATGGCCTCTAGAAAGGGTGAGGAAGGAAGAAAGAGTGTGGGGGGTTGGTTGTGAGGGGAATGGGACACTTCGGCTCAAGCCACCTTGGCGCAGACCCACCTCGGCGCGGAGAACATAGATGTTAAGTACCGGGACAGATGCTCATGTAAAAATACTAATGGCACCGAGTATCTGCTTCTTCAACAGGCAACATTTCAAAAGCTACTGTTGAAAATGATCATGCCTTGCCAGACAACATGCCTTAATGCTAAAAATTATAAATTTTATTGACGACTATTTTTATGGGACATACAGAAGAGTGAGTTTAACTATATGAACCTACTCATAAGGACGTGCCAATACCGATGTATCATTTCACTGCTAATATTCAGTTACTGTTTCCCGTAATTTACTGCATTTTTCATATTTTACATTATCATTTAGAATTTTGCTTATTAGACTGAAAAATATAGTTGTATTGTCTTCACAAAAAGATAATGTTCATTTAATTACTACACTGTTTATTGATGTACCTAAAGTATTACAAATATTAAAAGTAATAGAAGTTGTGAATCATTATAAAATCGTAAGTTGAAATACAAAATAAATCACATGCAAAAATATAAGGTTAACGGGCTATCAGAAGAAGCTGCAGTTATTTTATTAATACAAGCGTAACATAGCAGGTTACATCATGAAGATAAATCTACAGGGATACGTCTAGATAAAGAAACCCGTATTCTGGCAGCATATTCTAAATAAGTTATACCAAGGGAGAAGTCACTAATTTCTCGCGCCGAGTTGTACTAGACCCGGTTGAGAGAGTGAACGAAATGGGTCGGATAGGGCGGTGGAAAGAGTGTAAAAAGGAACGAGCCCCTGACGTAGATTGAGGGAGGTAAGGAAAGTTGGAGGGGGGTTTTAACTCACCTGGAGTATCTTTGAGGAGGTGCAATTGACAAAAAAAGAGAATGCCAAATTTACAAACGTACAAACAGTTTTTTTCCTATAGTTGGCAGTTCCAAACATATCCTGAAAAATTAACCTCTCTCCATTGCTTTCACAGTGCATTAACACAGGTTTAAAATCACTGTTGAGTACACTTTCTAAAAGGTTTTAAACAAAATCTGACGAAAGGTTACCTTTTCTTACGTACTTATAATGTTCTTTGATTCGTATCTGGAATGTCCTGTTTTTCCCTATGTATCTTGCTTGACAATAATAACTATATAGGGCATGCATACCACTTCTCTTCATCATCGTCATCATTATCGGTCAACAATCCTAGGATTGGTTTGGCACAGCTCTCCACTCGATTCTTCTATCGGCCAACCTCTTCATATTGACGTAGTTCCTCTCTTTCACGTCCTTCACAACTTGCTCTATATATCTCGTACCAGGCCTGCCTTTTCCATTCTTCCCGTTCACTTATCCCTCGACGATTGTCTTCATCAGGACATCGTGTCTTAAGATGCGGTCTATTAAGTTGTCCCGTCTTCTTTTTAAGGTTTGCAGTAGACATCTCTTCTCTCCCACTCTTCTTAACACTTCTTGGTTTGTCACTCATTCGATCCATCATTCTTCATCATTCTTCGGTAGCACCACATTTCAAATGCTTCCAGTCTGGACTTCTATGCTCCTGTTATTGCCCAAGCTTCTCTCACATAGTGTAAAATAATCCAAATATATGTTATAATGAAATGTTTTCTCACTTCCACGCTTGTATTTGCAGCTGTAATCAGAATATTCTCAGCTCCTCTTTTTTACATCCTTCAAAGCTTGCCCCATATACCTCATACGAGGCCTGCCTTTTCCATTCTTCCCGTTCACTTTTCCCTCGAAGATCCGTCCCGTCTTCTTTTTAGGGTTTTCAGTAGACATCCCTTTTTTTCTCAATCTTCCTAAGACTTATTCGTTTCTTCTTCTCTTCTTAAGACCTCTGTTCATACAGTACAGTATAAGGGTTATAAAATGATGGAATACACATAAATTAAGTTTTCTTTTCTTTGTAATATGAATAGGTACGTTGCACAAAGTAAATCCTGAAACAATCTGTTTAATTAGACCTGATTTCTATCGATTACATTTTTTTCTACCTTCTTCGCAACTAATACTCCTAAAGACTTGATTGCGCTCTCATCGTCTCTTCAGAATAGGAACACTAGTTCATCCGCAGAGCTTCTTAAGTCACGAGTGCGTGTTGTTGATGTATTATTAACTGTGTATAGGTGAGCTAAAACATCAGTTAACTTCTTAAAATACCGCCATGTGTTAGGAATCTGTAAGCCATGCGAGCGTAAATTGTCGTCTTACGTGGTTAGTATGAGCAGTACATTTCAGTAGGTGTTATTGGTAGCGTTAGCTGCAGCACGAAAAGAGTATTCACGATTTCACATCAGGGTCACATACGACGCCATACATCATATTAGTCCCTTCACCGAGAGAGAGACATAGAGCGTAGGAGACCACATTACTTAACTTTAGCTTTGCACGTGAAAGGAGGATGATTCAGGGATTGAACCACATGTCTCGTGGACGATACCTCAACTCCCCCAATGTGAAGCGAATCGACAATTTATTTCTCCCAAATGTCCCAGTTCCTTAACTTATATAACTTTTGGCATTTATTGATGGTTCATTCGTATAATAACTTACGCAATAGGTATATTTTTAGTCATTCAATCTCATTTCATGATTGTATCATTTTCATCATTGGTGTAGAGCAATTTATTCATGCTACTAGAGGAAGATGCCGATGAACGGACAGTGAAATTGGACATATTCGGAATTTTTATTATATCTACGAGTAGTTTGACTAAGTCTTGGAATTGATTTTACTTGTAAATTTTTACCATTTTTAATACTTTAAGAATACTTCAGCAGCCGTAGGTAGGTACTCTTAATTTCCTTCGAGGAGGTTTTTGAGGGGAAACCTTTCTTCGTGCTTCCCATTAAATATTTAATATACCTATTGTATAATCTAATGCATGCTTTCTTTTTTTCGAATATGTTATTTTTTCGTCATCAAACTTATTTTTGTGTTAGCGTATGAGGTTATATGTGAGTTTTCAAAGTGTTTCATTGGTTTTTTTTATCCTAGTTTCAGAATTTGATTCAGGTTTATTTTCTCTATCGAAGTCATTTCTGAAACCCCCTACCATATATCCATATTCATAATTGTTGTCCTAAAGAGTAGCTTAGGAAGGATGTGGAAGGTTTTTTGTTTGCGTCAGCCTCTATCACTTCGATCTACTATAAGTAATTTACTGTTCAAACTAAATTTTCATGTTGCTAAGGTATTAGGTGAACAACCTGCACAAGTCATTCTCAATGTTGAGTTCCTCGCAAATATGGATACGGTGTTACGACCAAATAGCATCACATTCTAGCTGAGAATTTGTCGATCGCAGCAAAAGACCGGACTATGAATAAGTAAGAGCAAAGTCTCGTGCCTATTCATAGCCCGGCACATTTAATTCATGTCATAATGAATCACCGGGTTCCGTCAGATCACCGAAATTACGGTCCGCGCCAAAATCTTGTAGACTCGAGTTTAAACCTAAATAACTCCGAAACCGTTCATCGGATTTTCACGTTCTTTACAAATTAATTTAAATAATTTTGGTATTGACTGACTCCATAGTTAGATTAATTATTTAAAACAAATTTTCGACCTGTTCCTTACGTTAGAGTGAAAAAAGAGCCCATTTGTTTAATGCGCCGGGGCGCCATGCGTCAACTTGACGTCTAATGACATCCGAGCAAAGCGTTTGACGACAGCAAATTTTTTATACAAGGTGAATCATATGCTTATTATTACGTGTGCGAAGTTTCAAGGTTTTAACTGTGGTACTTATAAATGGTATGCTATTCCATTTATAACCGCACTTTTTCTCGGCAACTCTGCAGCATGGCGCCTCGAGACTAAAACTGTCATCGTCCTCTTTAAATTTCCAGAGCGAATCAGATATTATTATTTTGCTGAAGTTAGCACCTTATTTTATATTTAATTCTATGTTTCCTGAAAAAATGCGTGAGCCCAGAGCAGGACACTCCGCTGGCAACTCATCGCTTTTTCTGCTGCGAGAAAATTTTCAGGAAACATAAAAATCGGTATAAAATAAGGTACAACTAACTTCTGCTACTAACTGTACTAACTTCAGCTAAATGATAATATCCTACTCGCTCTGGAAATTAAAAGAGGAAGATGATAGTTTTAGTCTCATGGCGCCATGATGCATAGTTGCCGAGAAAAAGTGCGGTTATAAATGGAATAGCATACCAATAAGTACTACAGTTTAAACCTTGAAACTTCGCAGATGCAATAATAGAGATATAGTTCAGCTTGTATTAAAAACTTTTTTTAGACAAACTCTTTTCTTGGAAGTTTTTAGACATCAAAGTGACTCATGGCACCGTGATAAAAAATCGGCTCCGTATTTACTCTAACGTAATAAACAGGTCCAAAATTTGTTTTTAAAAATTATTCTAACAATGTAGTAAGTCAACATCAAAATTATCTAAATTACTAAGTTAATAGCGTGAAAATCCGATCAACGGTTTCGGAGTTATTTAGGTTTCAACTGAAGTCTACAAGATTTTGGCGCGGACAGCAAGCAACATTGGGCCGGGACGGAGGTTGGATAGGTGAAGCCTCCTCCATACATTTACCGTGGCGCTCTTGTCCCGTTTGCAAGTGGCGGGTAGGATACATTCGGGTTGGCACAATGGATCTAGAGAGGTCTGAGTGCCAGGGGACGCTCCATATAGCCCCCGCCTACCTCTCCAATTTACATTTATTTTATGAATAAGTACATTGTTTCGGTCCTTCATCTTTAACTTTTTTCTCTTTACCTCAACTTGTTATTATTTATGGTTACCGTTTTATGTTGCATTGCATTCAACTTATAGAAAGTGAAAATTCTACGTATAATATATTTGTTTTCTGTCCTTGCCATTCAAAAATATCCTTTCCAATTATCTCAAATGCGTGTTTATCCTGCAGAAGTTTACAGTACCCTTTCTCTAAAATTATATCAGCGAAATAATCTCGTCGAGCATACGGATGGTATCCCAGAATCCTTTGCTCTTCTCCCTCCTTGCTCTCTAATTCCCCTCAGCTCCCCCCTCCACTATTCAATCGATCCATCGTTAGCATCGCCGATCGAGCGTTGAACGACTTTCAAGCGACCCAAATTGCCAGAGCGGGTTATACATCTCCGTTAACGAATCTCTTGGTCGCAGTTTGCATTCATTCGGAGGCGGAAACCGAAAAAAAAGTTTCCTCTGCATAAGACAAACGGGTTGTTTTGTATAATTTGGGAGCATTTTTGGAAACGGAGAAATGATGTTTTAGATACTCTACTCCGACATTTTTCTACTCATAACAGGTCTACCTCATGTGCCAACGCGGTATTCAATGCGGTTGAAGGTACGCGTAATCTAGTGTCCGACGAGGCGTAGTGGAATGATATAATAATGAAAAAAAAACACAGGAGATAGCACTTATTTCACAGTTTTAATGGTGGTTCTACGCGCATCAGCAGTTAAGCCATCACCAGGTATGTACATACAATAAATATTCAGTCAACAGAGCGGTATATATATACGCAACTAGGAGGGGGCGGGAGAGGCACGTGTTGGGTGAGGGGAGGGTGGTGTTAGGGGGGGAGGGGGAGGGAAGTGTTAGATGGGGCACTGGTGGCAAGTCAGTGGGTGGCTTAGGGAATCATATGGCTAGGAGTGGGGAGTGACGTTTGAACAGCTTATCATTCAAGAGGGACTTGCTGAAAAATTTCAAACATTCGTCATAGCGTCCATTCTCCGGCCTTTCCTCTCCACATGGAGTATCTCCGGGTCAATCGGGCAGTGGTGTGCTGTGTCCAAGAGCCATATTCAGAACCTCAACTACAGTCTCACTTCTGGTGTGCTGTGTCCAAGAGCCATATTCAGAACCTCAACTACAGTCTCACTTCTACTGCTTACGCCGTAAAATCTCTACTTCGAGTCAAATTGGTGTGCAGATTCACACTGATGAGTTGGTATTACCACACTGTAGAGGGCTAGATCCATATCGAGGGACAGCTTCAGACCACATATCCCTATCCCTTCTATCCCTTCCATCCCTATCCTTATACCTTTCCTCCCGGTCTGAAGCGCCTATTAGTGCGGAAACAGACTTGAAAACACCATGAGTGAATCCATATCGAGGAGAATCTGAATAGACTTTCGTACTCACAACAATGATTTTAAGACATAGGGGGTAGAAGTAAGACCTTAGTTGAGATTCTGGGCCATATTCAGAGATTTAACTCACTTCTCAGCTTATGCTAAGAAGTAATACCACCTTTGCAGATAGAGTCTGTTCTCCAATTCGACTCGTTGCAGGAATTTTAGGGAGTGAGAAGTGGAAGCGTGACTTTAGTTGAGGTTCGGAATATGGCCCCAAGAGGTGTTTGGTCACGAGGGAAGATGAGACCCTTTCTTCCAAGATTTCTGGTGCTCACTCATACGGATGGCTAAGTTCCTACCCGTCTGCCCAATATAGAACTTCGCACAATCACTGCACCTTATCCTGTACACTCCCGACTGGAGGTTGGGGTGAAATATATCCTTCGAGTGGCACAGGAGGTTACCCAACGTCGTCACTTCAAATCATATACCAGGTCCCAAAATGATTTTGACCGTCGACCACTCAAAGTATTATTTTTTGGCATATTATCAACCCCCTCTGCTTATGAATGCATGTGACTTTAACTTTTGGAAAGCGAGAAATAGGCGCATTACAAATTCCGTGTGTGTTTCATGTCCCATACAACGGATGAGGGTCTTCGTTTTAGACAATATCCAGGTGGCGTTTAACAACGGACTGAAAAACCAAATACTTTTCAGGATTGGAACCTGAGCATTCCGAATTTCCTGAGCATGCCAATACCCCAGCTATCACAGGAACATCATCGCCTTCACCCTTTACAGACCGAATTCATTTCTGAACCGATTTTAACACATTAATGCCCAGAATTTTTTTTTCTGCCGATTTCAATGAAACTTGTCATTTTTATTCCTAAGGACCCCAAATATATGCCCACAAAAAAATTATTGCCGTAGAAAATGTGCAATGCAATTTTTTTTGCTGGCAGGTTTTCCTGCCACTGGGATATAAAGGTAACAAAAAGTTGACGCATAAGGTTTTTATATTATTTTATTGTACAATGTATTACTTGTACAAAATCATTTATAGAACTATAGATGAGCTTGACAATAATTAATAGTCTTTTCATCTACATCTACATAATACCATGCGAGCCACCATAAAGGTGTGTGGCAGGGGGTGAATTCTCACCAAATATGCGCTACATATCATGCATAAAAAAGGATTAGTATTTATTTATTGTTCTAAACTTCACTATTTAAATTATTACTAATCACATATTATTAATAATCACACTTTTGATTGGGAATATGGTATAGCTTGTGACATTCCAGACGTAATGCAACATTACATTTTTCACACATAAATGTTGAAGGTCAGCCACATTGTGCATTGGCATGGTCCCTTCTTACTATCCAGTGTTCAATTTTATGAAAACGAACGCCTTCGTGAGCTGCTCCTGTTATTTGAAGTTTAGGTCCTGAAACTTTTCTTTCTATTTCATACTGCCCTAGTAACTATAAACAACACTGCTCTTGAAAGTTTGTCCATGTAATATCATATTCCAAGTCTTGGTATAAACGCCAGACATTTACCATAGATGCATTTAAACTCCAGTCCACCACCATTTTTTAGAGCGAATTTTAGCTCCATACGTCGCCAGAAACTGGTCATGAGAATCCACACCACCCATGTATTTATTGTAGGCATCTACAAGCTGAAGTTGGGGAAATTCAATTGCCTTCTTTTCTTTTCCACTCCATCGTTTAGCTTTTGTAATTATTTTCATTTTGACAATGTTGCAGGTGACGGTAAATATTCGGTTATCATTCCATCAGACACCAACTGCGTTGTCT
The DNA here is from genome assembly GCA_933228895.1 of Platycnemis pennipes. Classification (NCBI taxonomy): domain Eukaryota; kingdom Metazoa; phylum Arthropoda; class Insecta; order Odonata; family Platycnemididae; genus Platycnemis; species Platycnemis pennipes. The sequence goes on along the minus strand of OW121855.1, from coordinate 111,171,462 downwards.
TCAACCTGTTTTTCCATGGTCCCTCTCTCCTTGTTTTGCATGGCTGACTTCGGTGTCAGAGGAGATTTGTGTAAGGGGCTATCGAGTATAGTTCCAGGTCCTCCAATCCCGCTCTTGTCTAACTCAGAGAGCAGATTGATAGATGTAAAAAAGTTCTCAAATACCTACAACATGACTGCCCTTCCTGATACCAGCTTTTAGAACGAGACCAGTTACAACATTAAAACCTTATCCATTTCCAGAAATGGGATGTGTTTTGCTACTTCCACAGTACGGCTCGGCATGCAGTAAATATCCATCTGATCTGTGAAGTTAGCACAGTTTGAAACCAAACGTTAGAGTTTCCCTCGAATAAATTTTTTGCCCTATACCTGTCATAATAGGGTGTCTCATCTAATAATAATAGAGTGTCTCTTGTCTCATCTATGCTTAGATACTTAGTACTGTTTACAACCTTTAATGTCTTGCTCAAAATTTCAAAAATTGGCCTCATAGCCCTCCTCGGGCCTCCTGTTGGCCTCCTCTCCCCAATTATTATTATCATATTATTATTATCATATTGTAATAGTGATCTTCATCAATACCCATGTTGTCTGCAACGTGAAGACGCCTCATTATGTCATCAAAGATATTTTGTCGCATAGATTTCGACACAAGAGGATCGTGAACATACGGGGATGTACTCCAATGTGAAAGTTTATTAAACTCAGAAATCATTTAAATTCCTGGGAATACAAGAATATTATCTTTAGAGAGCATTTCCGTCGAAAGACCATTCCGAATTGCATAAAATATGCTATGGTGAAGGATTAGATCTACTAGTAGAATGTGACCATGAAATGAATATGACATCGTTGTATCCCAGTGGCAGGAAATCCTGCCAGCTGAATACATAGGATAATATTTCCACCATATTAACATTTATTGGCAAAACTATTTAATACACTATTCAACTGTACATTACAAATATGCATAATCTAATCTATTGGAAATATTTTTATAAATAATAGGATTATTTACCCTATGAACTTCCTTCTCTCAGCCATCTTGCTGAAGAAGCATGCAAGCACATGTTTTCTCGCGTGTACCTCTGTAAGTTTCTGGCGCCTGGGGTTAAAATCTTGAATTGTATGCACCAGAGGGTGGCAAAATTAGAGTGCAGTGAAATTTTTATCCTACTGCTCATCTTTCGCCATCTAGCCCAAGTAAACGTAAGTGGCAGGAAATCCTGCCACTGGGATATAATGGGTTAAATATCCCTTTTGCTTTTATTTGCAGTTCAATGGCAAATTAAGATATATTCCGAAGGAAAACATAAACAAAAATATTAAACGAGTGTTTGAGCATGTTCCCAAAAGGGAGCACTGGACATTCAAGTGCATAAATGCTGAAAATTTAACTTTTGACAAGGTTTACAAATTTTTCAAAAACAGCATATGCGTGGTAAATAATACACCTAATGCCTATCCTCCCCTCGCCCAACACCTGCCTCTCCCGCCCCCGCCTAGTTGTGAATATATATCGCTCTCTTGACCGAATATTCTTTGTACCTGATGATGGCTTAACTGCTGAAACGCGTAGTACCATTAAAACTAACACAAGGCATGCCAACCTTTGTACGATAGAAAATTGGCGCGAGAAATGAGCATCAAGTGAAAGCGACAATGATTCAAACAAACAACCTTAGCGACAAATATTTAAACAAGGGCGAATTGAGGTGCGAAATCGCAGATGGACGGTGAATAAGGTGAAGAGGTAAAATTGAGTGGAATCCCTCTAGCGGTGATCTCGGGAACAGCCGTTCGTAACGTGAAAAACATCGATTTTGACCTTGACAAACGTCAAATTCAAACTGCTGTATCTAATGAAATAATAATTTTGGAGCCACAAAATATATTTCTTAACATAGAATCATCCTTTCTCTATCTTGCAACGTCTAACTAAAATCGCTAACTTACACTGTTTTTGCAGGAAACGTTTTTGAAAAGTGTCACCCTTTGGCTCACGTTAACCATTTTTTCCCCTATTTTAGCTAATTAAATAACCCTTCATAGTCATCTGAGTTGCCTAACACCTGTTTATAGCTTTTGAATGCCAAATAAAAGGTGTTTAATTTAATTTAAATTGATTTATTATGCTCAAAGTATTCACCGTTGAATTTCAGCAGGAAGCTTCCCCTAGTATGTGTATACAGTCATAAAATTAAATAGTATTTATGTAATTTTTCGAAGCTCTCGATGCTTGGGATTTCGGGCCCCGTTTGTTCAAAACACTGGTGATCTTATCCATGAATAACTTATTTTCTGCTCTGGTTGCTCTTTTATAGGTGAGAAAAGGTAATTTTGACAGCGGAAGTAGTATATCTGTAACGCTAAAATCTGTACAAAGCTCTTGTACTTTTAACTCCACTGCCTCATTTCCTTCCGAACTATAATTACTAAATATATAGTTTAGTTTATGAAATGAAATAGTTAGGAAGTATTTGAGCAAAATAGCGAAGGCAGTTTATTAATGTTACCGTAATTAAAATGTATAATACATCCTATTAGTTGGATCTTAGCAAATTTAAGAATATTATACATCTCTCCTGCTGGCAAAGATTCTTATTTTCTTCGTTGTTTATTTACTTCGTCTCCATAGTGTCTTTCTTTTTTTGTTATGCTAAAAGAGATTTACTTGGCATACAATTTTAAACGCTATATTTTATAATGAATCATGTATATGATGTCAGATGTTGGTAATATAAGATTCTATCCACCCAGACTGTATTCATCGCTTTGTATTCTTCGTTGGTTGAGAAAAGGATAATGGACTTCAGGAATATCATAGGTGTACGATTTTAATTATTTTCCGATTTCTGGTATTAGATAAGTGATTGTGTTTGCGATGACAGATGATCAAGTTGTCGTTAAACACATTCTTAAAGGAAATATAATCCAGTGTCTAATGGAATGATTCCTTTGGTTGTGTGCTGTTCGTACTATAATTGATATGCGTTTCAAATCCACGTCACAAATCACCAGCTCTGGAGCCTGTAGTATGCAGAAGAACTGACCTACCTACGTCTCCGAGGAATCCGATCGAACATTATGGTAATTACCGCGTACTAATGCTTTGGAATTCGCTATCACCCTCACTGCAGCCATCTTGCTTCGCAGTCGTTTGCCGATAATTAGCTCGCCTAGTTGGGTATTAAGCGATAAAACGAGCAATTAATCAAGATTAGTGCCACGGGCACGTGGTTCTGATAGAGAAGATGGAACTGCACGAGGGATTAATTTGAATTCAGCAGCAGTTGTTTTGAGGAGCGCATTTTTTTCCTTGTTGATAATGCAGTTTGAATGCAGATGAATTGAAGGTGAATTTTATAGCGGATTTAATCTCATGTATGGTAAAAAGGTGATAACCTCTTTTTAGGCCTCTGTGAAGATAATCGGAACGTTGGTAATTGTAGTAAAAAGGCATTGTCATGATCACAACACATTCATTATTAAGGTAATCACTTAATGCTTACTGCACTATTTTATCTTTTGTAAAAATTGAAGTTTAGACTATAATATTATTACTAATGTTATTATTTAATATAATCCTTTTATTATAACTTATTATTATTCTTAATTATTACTTATGATAATTTTTTTTGCAAAGCATGTAGTGCATGTTTGGTGAGGATTCACCACCTGCCGCACTCATATATGTTGGCTTGTAAGTTGTTATGTAGATCTACCAACTGCCGCCGATATTATATACGCATTTACATACATAAAAATACCAGACCATATCATTTCAACAACCCAGCCATAGATCAAATCATTTTTTGGGAAGGATGAGGTATTACATGTGCGAAAGATTTGCACAGTTCATTACACCTTTGTTACCTAACTGAACTAAACAAATCAATTTGCTAAACTGTGTAGGTGCACATTTTATTGTAAACAAGCTGACCCGGCCACGCGTTGCTGTGGCTCAATCTGGTTAAATGAAAAGCGCACGTTTATAGTATGTTTAATTTCACAATTCTTATGGGTATACAATATATCTCAGCTGATCGATTGTTTTGCAGCTGGACACTCATATTTGTATATAATTTTAACGTCTTTACATGTCGTCACAAAGTAGAATATTTCAGGCAAGCATTTATTTCATCCGCTAGTGTCAATCGAGGAATTACAGGTAATGTTTGCCTGAAATGTCGTGCAAGCAATATTAATGCGTTCTCAAATGGTCTCAGGATTCAACGGAAATCTTGCAATGATCGATCCAGAGCCTCGAGCGATGCTTTGTGCACCATTGTGCATTCATCGCAAGCAATAAGTTGGCATTTCTGAAATATTTGTCCCATGCCGGATGATTTGAATATGTTGCACGTGAGTGTTTCAATGAATTGCAAGTTCAATGGGATGCACATCCCGTCTCCAGTGTTGATATTGTATTCTCGATATTGTATAAACCTTCATGGAGTGAACAAAACAAGTAACCAAAGCTTCATGGAAATTGGATGAATGTTGTGGTAATGCATGAAGTTATCAATATTGTATCGGTACAGTATCGATATTGTAATGATACTTTATAAAACTTTGATTAAAAACACCAAAATAATTTCACCTCAATTTTGTAACAACAATGTATCGATGTATCCATATTTTATCGATATTATATCGATACAGTATCGACATTGAATTATCGATTTTGTAGAAACCTTCGCGGGGCGTACTCAATAACTTTCCAAAGTTTCATGGCGATCCGATGAATGGTGTAGTAATGCATAAAGGACAAACACATTATATACATTCGATACAGTATCTATATTGCAACGATACATTCCTTTTAAAAAACTAAATAATTTCACATCAATTTGGTATCAATAACGTATCAATTTATCGAAACTTTAGCGATATTATATCGATAAAGTATCGATATTGAAATATCGATTCCGTAGTCCTCTTTTCGGGAATGTACTCAACAACTTCCCAAAGTTTCATGGAGATCCGATGAATGGTGTAGCAATGCATAAAGGACATACACACATACACACACACACATACATTCATTTTTATATATATAGATTGGTGCTAATAAGTGTAACTTAGTGCACTCATATTCTACAATATGACGAATAATTTAGTATATATTTGGGTGGGTTGAAAATAGGTTTTTTTTCTGGATCAAATTTTCCCTGTGTGGGAAAGTTGTGTACTGATATCAGGATCTTGCATGCAAAATTGTTTCGAAATCGGATAATATTAACCTCTGCCGCCCGATCTCTAAGTTTTAAAAAAAATTTGTGAAAAATCAGGTGGAAATGGGAAATAAACGGTTATGGAGAATAATTTGTTGCAAATACTGGTATATTGGTAAATGTCAACGATATATACATGTTCATAAATTACAATACTGAAATTTAAAGTTTATTTGACGAAATATATGGCTTATACGATGCCTAAGAATAAACAGAAAATTTAGAGTACAGGCAATCCACACAAAAACAAACAATTTTACAGCCTCCAAGCATTACTTCACAAAGATCACTTATGGGAGCCATATTTGGGATAAATTAATATTTTTTTCAAATGCAGTATCCTAATAATGCCTCATATATACTATTATCCTTTTAATTCTATTATTATCAATGTATTAATGCCTCATATATGTATAGTAAATATGAGGCATTATCGCGTGGTTGGTTGAGCTGGCGTATCAAGTAATTAAAGGTGATCGTTTACTGAAGACCGTATAATAGAGTAGAGCGCCACGGAATATCGTCAAAAAAAAAGTTTTGCGTTTCGGAAGATTGGACGATGTGAATGAAGATGGGGCATATGGTGAGATATAAAGTTATCCCTCTACTCTTTACGAAATATTTCAGTGTAGAACGGAATGAGAGCTGGGCCGAGGAAACGAACATTGATTGGTTGACTACCGCTAGTCTAAATACAGCCGTAGGTAACTCAGTTTGAGTGTGACTCAACTAGCGAAGATTTATTTCGGTGTATTTCGCACTAAACTAATGAATATGGATACACCTACAGGAATTATTAAGTAGACGTCAGCGCAAAAGTAGATACTTAACTTAGAATACTATATCAGACCCAATCTTGTGAAAACTATCCATTATGGACGTTGTGTGAGAGAATAAATTGTTGAAATACAAAGGTTATTTTGTCATTCATAATGAATCCATTATGGATAAAAAAGGAGAAATTAATACGTAAACTTTAGATATTTTGTAAATTAATAGTATGAAAATAGTGTTCATACATTTTTATTTGCAAATTTAATATTAAACTGTGAAATAATGTGCAGAATAATGGCATAGAAATTGTTGGTTTTTGACTTTATTTTCAATTCTACTTCGTTCAATTTGGGAAGCAGGTCATTGCAGACGTCCCCTTTATTTTTCTTTTTATATTTGTGGAAAACGTCATTAAATGGACTGTAGTTAGTACATAACAAAATTGGATTCATTAGCTCTTTTTATGCCTCTTAATAGTTTTAGCTAATGATGGTTATTACTTGAAGAATTCTGTCAACGCATCAATACGTTTATTTCCATTTATATTTTTGCTCTAGTTCATCGAGCTAGCCACCATGCTGTGTTGCAGGTGGTGAATTCACGACAAAAATGCATTTTATATCATGCTTAAAAAGGATTAATATTATATATAGCCATAACATTACAATAAAAAATGATTTCATTTGCAATGCAAGCATGTAAAAACATGCTATTCGTTTGGTTAGCTTCATATACTTATTAAAACATGCTAAAAACTAGGCTATTAGTAGATACACCTGTATATATACTTATTATAAAATGTATTTACAGCTATTTATATCCCTAATTGTACAATGAAAGAAAGATATTATGAAATGTTTGATCCGATATCATTTTATCTAATTTTATTTTCATGGTCAATTATTACCATATTAAGTCCAATTTCGCAAAATATATTTAACGTTATCGGTGAAAATATATTTCCTGATCAAATCATGTAACCATAATAATTTGTGATTAACCATAGGAGAAACACAGTATGCATGTCGGATGCAGTGTCCTGGGGGATTTAGTTAACCGCAGCGGCGCTTTACCTGCCCGGCTGCCTCGGTCGAGACGGAATCAGCCGTTATTGACTGCCCACTCGGAGCACGCACGTTGCGTGAGAATAGGGCAGGACGCCAGACACTGCCCCGCGCATGCATCTACATACTGCATAATGGGCGTTATTAATGCGAGTTGCTTGGCACTTAGAGTCACCTCCGTACGTGGGATATTTCTCTCCGGCAATGGTGGAGATGCGATTCTGAATCTGAAATGGGATTCATTATCGTGAGCAAGTAGTTTTTCATTTCAAAGTTGGCAACGGAAATTTGCTAAGAGAAACATGGCTAAGATAACTTTCTTTCATAGGCTATTGCAAATATACGAACCACACCTGCTTTAAAAATGTAAAACAGATGCCATGCACTCATTTCATGTATTTGTGAGAGACAGTGTAAATTGTAGCATTATGTGAGAAGTATGTGGGATTTAATAAAGGCTTAAAAACCTGAAGAAAAGGAAAAAAATTTTGATTTCATTAAACAAACTATTTTTGAGACTATAAACCTGTACTGAGAAGACTCATTCTTGACTGGATTTAAATGAAAACACTTGATAAGTGGGTACGTAATGTATACCATGGGCTTTTATTTTTTCTCTTAGGTTTTGTGGTCTTATGATGTCTTGATGTCCTCAGATGTTCTAATCACCATCATCATCGGTCAGCAATTTAATCTATTCAATATAGGATTTTTTGTGAATCAGTCTTCTACTAGATTCTTCCATCGGCCAACCTCTTCATATTAACGTAATTTCTCTCTTTCACATCCTTCATGAACTGTTCCAGGTATCTAATATTAGGCTTTCCTTTTCCGTTCATCCCGATTACTTTTCCCTCGACGACTGTCTTCATCAGACCACCGTGTCTTAAGATATGGCCGATAAATAGTACTGTCTTATTTTTAGAGTTTTCAGCATACTACTTTATCTCTCCCTGTTCTTAAGACATCTTAGTTTGCCACTCGTTTAATCCATTTAGTCTTCATCATTCTTCCGTTGCACCACATTTTGAATGTTTTTCGAAATTTTCACTCTTTTCTTCTCCGCTGCTGTCATGGTCCATGCCTCACTGCCATAAAGCATCTTGCTCCAGATGTACGATCTGATGAATTGTTTCTTTACTTCTGCGCTTTTATTTCCAGCAATAATTAGATTCGTCTTTTGGTAGTATTTACCTGGGTTATTCTACCCACGATTTATTTCTTGTATCGTCTATCGTTGGTGACTCAGCCTTCCGAGGTAACAGAAAATTTTCACTCATTCCAGTTTTTGTTTTCCTAGTTTAACGTTGGGTTTTTTCTCTTCTCTCTTGCTGAAAACGATTACCTTTGTCTTTTTTATTGATATTTAGCTGTACTATTTTTAGTTTTTATATCGATAGAAAAATTTAAAAGCCAATTAGCCTCATATTGTATGCGTGGTTACTCCATGGTCGTGAGTAAAATTTGACTCTTTGGATGGAGGAAAATCTACGATTGGTACTTCACGCTGGTTTATTTCAACTACTATGCGTGTTTAAGTGCGCTATGGTATCATTACCAGGCCTGTGTATCTTAGTTGAATTCCAGTAGCACATAATGTAATTAGTAATTTAAAATTTTAAGTGTTTAAGTGGGAGGGGTCGTTTCTTATTTTCAACTTTTTCCACTTTGGTAGCGTGATACTTGTATTGAAATATCTAATGGCATATAAATCCTTTTCAAAATACTCCTCGGTGAGCGGGATTTTTAATTCCCGATGGATCATCGAGTGAAAGGGTGATACCTGTCGGGGCATGGAACGACGGGAGTCTGAAGAAATGGCTCAATCTGTACATCCGAGCTTTAAAAACAATGTATCGTATATGTCGGTAAATTGGGAATAAATTTAAACAGGTATCTAAATAAGTTAGCTAATGAGTATATAACCTTGACCTTTCAGAATAATGATGTGACTGAAGGTCGGTCAACTATCCTATCTGGTACACGGTTCTTACAAAATTGGTAATTATAGTTTTTTTCACTAGTTAGGCCCCACCTTGAATATGCAGCCAGTGGGAATGGGATACGAATGCTTTAGGTTTGATCAGCAAGCTAGGCAGTGTGCAACTAGGAGCAGGTTAGCAGTCCTAGCAGCTAGGTTTTGTTATAAGGTGTTACGATAAGTTTAGTAGTGTAAAAGAATTGAGAGAAGAATTTGGTTGGGAACCGTATTCAGAGCGTAGGTAGGAGCGCAGGTAAAAATACAGTTTAAATCTCTTACAGAAATTTAAATCGGATATCTTTACTGAAGATGTTAGGTATATTTTAAAAAAACCCTGCCTATAATGCTATTTTCGACCAGATAAATAATATTAGAGATAGATAGAGAAATAGATTGTACCGATAGATTCAAAATGTCATTTTCCCCCGTACTATACGAGGACACGATAGGCAAAATAACAAACTTATAGGTACGTGAAATATTGGTGTAGCAGTCTGTAGAGCATGATGAATGTATTAACAACCAATCCATTTACTTCTATGTAAATATTATGCATCTATCTTCATGTGACCCTATTATCTAATATTTTTCCATTTAGTAGCATAGTTGAATGTAAATAGTGTGTTTTTTGTTCCTCTGCAACCCCCTCCATACATCCTCGCGGTGTCTTCCGGAGTATTGCTTGGATGTAGGTAAATGTCGATGTAGGTCTTCCCCACAGACCAACACGGTGTAGCAATGCCACCACATCAACATCGATTTATAGGACTGCTCGATATTTAGGAGGAAGGTGTAAGCTCTATTTGGATTTATTAGCAATAAGTATTTAGTCATATTCCAGTAGCCATTGAAAGTTCCTGAATTCCTCGATGAAAAATAGTGCATTAATTCGGAAAAAAACTAATGTGTCGTAGCCAAAAGTTAATAATGTTATTTCAAAACAAATGCGTAGCATTGATCGAAAATTCTCTGCCAGTAGATGTTTGTGAAATTCTTTCCTTCTCCTACTATTCCTTAGTTAAAACAGATACTCACTGGAGAGATACTGTTTTATATCAAATATTATTTTTCCACCATATTACATTCGCAGGTGGCTTAAGCTCAAACATATACCTACAGAGAATAATAATAAATGATTATATTGTCAATTACTTGGCATTAAATTATTTTATCAAATACTCCCTGTATTGGTAGGTAATATATTTCACAATTTTCGTCTGTGTTTATATAATAATGAATAAGTTTTCTGATATTATGGGCCAAAATAACCTTTAGCTCTGTTTATTGGAATACCTGAATGCTTTTTCCTTCAGAATTACTCAAATTATTCCTAGTTATTATTATTTATCTATTATTAAACTACAGTTATTATCATGTTATTATTTTTTAATCAGTTTTCCCAGTCATAAATCAGGAGAAGTTATGCTATTTAAATGAGAAAATTCTTATCGGTTCAGGCAGGATACAAGTATTCGCTATTTAAAGCCAATATTAAACTATGAGATAGAACACCAGTTTACTGAATATAGCAAGTGGCGCTAAAATGGAAATCCAGATTCCAAACTCGAGCAGCGCTTATGATATTTTTATCTGGGGAAATTCCCCTAATATTCACTTCTGAGGGTTTTCATTTGCTTGTTCGCAATTAAATTTGATAATACAATTTAATTTTTGCATCAAATTTGATATACCTTGCTAATAATAACATCACATGTATCACTTTATTCTGATGTTACAGGAGCAAGTATTTCAAAGCTTAGTGCTCGATAAACACAATAGGTCTACCCTGAGGGGATTATCAACCTTTAAGCTGCTAGCTGTTACCAATATCTATGTCTACATAACACCCTGCAAGCGATAATATAGGCGTGTGGCAGGGAATGAATCTTCACCATTCATGCACAACCTATCACGTTTACAGAATATTCGTAGTTACATTTTATTCGAAATATAACAATTTAAACATTTAAATAGTAGAGTTATCATGTATAGTCTTGCTTTTAATTGAATTAGCCAAAGGTCTTTATGCTGGCTATTAAGGGTACGCATTGATAAATTTGTGCATATAGGTATCATTAAAAATAATGGCAGCTATTCAGATCCATAATACCCTACAAAACCTGGCTCATTCAGGCTTGCGTTTTTATTTTTAAATCAACGTTTTTATCATATTATCATTTATGCAGATGAAGGTAGTTAAAAAAATGCCTTAATAACCAATATTTGCAGCATTACGTTTTAGACTTACAATTTGATACGAACAATTTAGTTTCAGTTGCAGTAAGAAAACGTGTCTAACATTCTCTCTTAAAGCAGTAGCATTGTTTTTTTTAAGGTGCAGGTATTTAGTACTTGACGATATAGTACTTGGGATGCTTACTGGCGACAAATGTAAAAATAATTCCTTTTCGATGTAAAATGCTTGCCAGATGATGTCTCCAGCTCATTCTTGATTTTTTAATTCTTATTAATTATCATTAGGTATCTTGCAAAGTGCGTGTTGGTTGATCATGTTGTTGTAGTGAACGATTTGTCATTTTGCATCCCCTGCCGCGCACTTTAAAGTTGGCGCGCAAAGTGATCTGTAGATGCAGATATCCACAAGAATCCTCATCTGAGTTATGGCTTTTCAAGTTGCATCGAGAAAGCGTATCTAACTAGCACTCTTAAAGCAGTAGTATTGCTTTTTTTGGTGCAGATATTAAGTACTTGACGATTAAGTACTTGGGGTGTTTGCAAGTGAAAAATGTAAACATGATTAGTTAAACATAATAACGTTTACTACTCCAACAGAGAAAGTTTACAATGTAATGTATCTGGTTGTATTGGGGAAAAACATTAGATAGCCATGAAGGTAAACCTTAATTATTGTCACCATCGTTTACAAAAAAAGATAATGCATTCATGTCTAAAGGAAGTAAAGCATTTGGTAATAAGTCTTTAGTTTTATAGCTATATTACTGGGAAAGAAGCATTGTAAGCAGTATTTGAATGCGAAGTCGAAACCCGATTCTTTCGGAATGAAGCACCTCCGACTATTTTTCCCACGGATCGCTGTTCGTTCGTACTTCAGGCAGGAATCGTTGCAAAGGACACCAGATTCCAACGCTTCAACGAGATAAACTGAGTAATGCTCCGCACACGTCCTCTCCAAATCCGAATTCGGAGGGATGAAGCAGAGGAATGCAGAGGTGGATTTCGGATTCTCCTTCGCTAGTTCACGGCTCTTGCTCGCCTCGGTAACGAAGAGCGGTCAGATGTTTGGAGTGGCGAACGCTAAGCGAACCGTGAATTTCGCCGCGAGGCAGTGCAGTGGTTTACGTGAAATGGGAATACGGGGGGAGGGGGTGGGTGGAGGGAACGATACAGCAGGAGGGCGAGTAAGCCTGGACCGAGCAAATATCATCGAGTCCTCGTGCTTTGCTGGATTCAAGTGGAATGTCCGGCCGGTCACCCTCTGGGCGGCGTTTGATTGGACGGGCCGCCATGAAACGTGTCCACCCCCCCGTGGCGGCAGCTTAGATACGAGCATTGCCTACTCTCCATCCCCTTCCTCCTTCCCCGTAAGTGAGGCAGAACATCCGGGAGGCATACGAAACATCGGCACTAGGGAAAGGGAAGAAAAATTGGTTGGGCAGAGTCGCAGAGCTTTTGGAAGATATCTTAACTTATATAATGCCTAGCAAAACCCCACAAGAGTGCGTGGCAGGGTGTAAACGTTCAACATGCATGAATTATAATTCGGTAATCATCATATAATTATCAGTCACAGGAGCTCTTACTGTAAACGTATGGAAAAAATACTCATCATCATCAGAGGTCAAAAATCCCAATATTGGTTTGGCGCAACCCCACACTCGATTCTTTTATCGGCTAAACTATTCCTATTAACGTAATTCTCTTCTTTTATATTCTTCACAACATGTTACATGTATTTCGTAGGAGGTCTGCGTTATCCATTCTTCCCATTCACTTTTCCCTCGACGATTGTTTCATCAGACCATCTTAGGATATGTCCTATTAGGGTGTACCATCTTCTTTTTGGAGTTTTCAGTACATATCTCTTTTCTCCCGATATTTTTAAGACTTATCCGTTTGTCACTCGGTCGATCCATTTTATCTTCATCTTTCTTTGGCACCACCACAATTTAAAATGCTTCCAGCCTTGACTTCTATGCTCCAGTTATCGTACATGCTTCGCTGTTGCATAGTAAAATTCTCCATATGCATGTTCTTATAAAATGTTTCCTCTCTTCCACGCTTTTATATGCAGTTGTAAGCATAATCTTCTTTTGGTAAAATGCCCTTTTCGCCTTGGCAGTTTTACTGACAATTTCTCTTTTATTTCGTCCATCGCTCGGCATCCTAGGTGACAGAACTCTACCACCTCCTCGATTTTTTGTTTTCCTCATTTAACATTTGTCCTGGCTCCTTTTCTCCTACTGCATACCAGTACCTTGGTCTCTTTTTATTGAGCTTCCGGGAAAAATACTATTGCGTTTATATACTACGCACCCTCGAAATCGGTCCTTCCCCCTTGTAGCAGCTTAGGTAAGACCATCGTCTGTCCTCCATTCTCTTTTTAATTTAATCCCCTGATTAGTTTCATTTGAGAGGAGGAAATGTTCAATTGTTCAATCAAACTAACTAATTAAACTATTTTAACACGATCCTTTGTTTATAAGGGTTCAAAAGTATAATATGTTTCCGGATAAACATATTATACTTATTATACTTATATCATAAAAAACACGAAACATTGTAAAATATTTCTTAAGTTGTCTAGTTTCTTGATATTGGCTATAGAAAAATATTGCAAGATTTTTTGTTATGCAATACATTAATTCCTCTTATATTATTGCTATTTATAAGTTATTAGCATTATCGTTAATGTATTATTAAGTATTTGGCATTTCTGGATGTCTCAGTTAGTTGTCTAAAACGTTATATAGCTTGTTATCTGGTATGTAAGCAATGTATATGTTTTTTTTTAAGGATTTTCCTCAGTGCAGGTTTTACTTATAGGCAAACTAGCTTTCATATAGATAGAATATGAAATCAATAAAGTAATTTCACCAAAATAACAAATGTTGTTGCGCATTATCAATATTTTTGACAAATTGATTTATGTCGAAATACTGGAAAAGGAGTTGTTTGGAGACAATTGGAGCATTGCCAATGTTATCAGGAATGTGGTTACGATTCAGACACTTACAAAAATCGTTTGGGGTGTTCACGGCACTGTTGGACGAAGAGAAGTAAGAAATTTGGCCAATTTTGAAAAGAGTTGGTATTGCTGGTCAAGAAATATACGTTGTGTGTAGTATTGGATCATTTGCAACATATTTATGCATGATATACACCCGGGACAAGTAGGGAAGTTTAAATGATTGCTGACTAAGGTTGAAAATTTTAGGCAATATGTCTAGAGCAAGGAGTATGGTCAAACAATACGGAGAATTACATGTTTTATGGTGTTGGAAATATTATCGGAAAGGAAGAAGGGTCGAAATGTTGGTCGGGCAACTTCGTAGAGCGTTGGTAATATTTCATGGCAATGAGTACGAGTTTAAGCTCATTTGGGTCAAGCCTAAAGCAGTGACAATATCGTCCGGGGGTAAAATTTGGCTGAAAAACTGGGTAATTTTTTCGCGAGCATCGACATTATTCACATAAATTCCATGTGAAAAATTTCACCTGGACCGGTAATCAAACCACGGATCTTTGGCTTTCCGGGCCACTGCGCAGACCACTACGCTATCCAGGATCGATCTCGCATTTTACCGCCATTCCCGCGGCAGGTTTGAAATATACTACATCGACATTATTATAAAATGCTTATTTAAAAGGATATTATTAATAGCTAAGTTGGAAGTTAATGGCGAAATAGCGGAAGGCAGAATTGACATTTTTTTAAGATAAGAGAAATAATAGTATGCGAAACGCTACATGCATAGCATAATCAAGACTTATCACACCATGATGGCTGCGTAAAAATAAATTTTTACTAACACAAACATGTCATCACACACATTAGAATAGTCTTGATCAAGCAAACAAATCAAAATGGTACTTGGGTGGTAGATTGTTTTGAGGAACTAAGCATGTTTGCTTGAACTCGTAGTGTATATCTATAGCATGCGTGTTGTACTTCCCAGATGTTTCCTTGTGGGTTGGATGAGAAGTGAATGCTTGGTGATAATTCACCCTCTGCCACACACCCTCCAGGTGACAACCAGGGTAGTGAGAAGATAGAGATATATTGATTGAATTTTCAAATTAGTCAGGTCAATGATTCAACGGCAACTAAATGTAATCGTTCAAGAAATGCGAAATAATTAATTACAGTTATCAGATTCGAAATTTAAACAACCAACAAGTTAAGTGTGAATTCAATGAAAAGTAAAATATATTATCGACCAATTTATGATATCTTAAAAGAGGTTTTACACGGTACATTTTATTGCACAAACGAAATGTATGAAACTGAACGAAATTATATGTTTGTCTGAATGGAATTAGTACGAGTTCTATTTTCCGTTCAGTCATTCAGACATTCGCACAAGCGTTCACACAATTTGCCGCTTTACATAGTACAATTTTCTTATGCAAGCGTTTGCACAAGAAATTGCACAAAATATTTATGGTGTAAAACGTCCTTTAGAAACTTAAAAATACACTGAAATTATTGTATGAAACAAGTAGATAGAGTGTATGAAGCTATGTATCTAATCTTTATACATGTACCCACAGTCAATAAAAGAGTGTTTATTAAGAGTGCAACCTTATTTTTAATTATTCTTGACAGTTCCCGTTACAACTAAACATGCTTCATTCACTCATAATAAAATTTAAATGTAAATTTTTAGTATTTACTGTTTATTTTGACTTTTATTTAGTTCTTATGTACTTGAACGATTTCTGTTATAAATTCCAAAGTAATATCACTTAAAAATATTTCATGGGACACACAGACCTAAGATAGTGAATGAATAGAACAGAATATAGCCTATAGATATTAGACGGATGTATTTGTGGGTGAGGAAGGAATTGAAAACTGTGGGATGATTGGAAAGGAGGATTAAAGGTCATTGAAAATGGGGGTGAGGTTGGAGAGGAAGAAGTGTTTTTGGTGAAAATTGTGAGATTGAATAATGAGACGATAATAGTTTAAATAGTAGGCATTTTTATTGTATGTTGAGGATCGATTATATCATAGAGACATATTGGAGATAGTAGGCATTGTGCTGGCCTAGGCGACTAAATATCTAGTTATATATACAAACAGAAATTGCACTTTGTAATAAGAATATTTAAATAACCATACCGTAGCCTTTCGACAGAAAAATTATTGCTATGGTAGTAAATTCAATATTATTTTTTTCTGAAAAAAGGTTCGTTTAGAATTTCCAGTATGCGATTTCTGGCAAAACTGCAAAAAAAAATCAAGGCCAAAAATACTCAGTTTCTTTGCCAACGCCTTTCTTTCTTCCTTTTAATGCCTCTAGCTTCCTTTTCTTATCCTTATCCCACCAACATCTCACTCGCGCCGTCGTCACTCCATTTTTCTTTTAATCTTGATTGGTATATTTTTATCCCTCCCGAGCTGAAACAAAGAAAACTTCACGTTTCCCTTACCGAAATGAACCCGTTCTCTTCCATAACCCACGCATTTTCCTACTAATCTCCGCTTCTTTAAGATTACTTTCTCAGAAAATCCCTTCCCACTTCTCTTCCGCTGGTCAGCGCCATTGTTGTACGAAACCGTCTCTGCCCACGGTGAACGTCATGGTCACTGACATTATAGGGTCGTGGCCCTAGGGCCTTCACTGAGCGTCGCTCATTTAAAGAGCGTACTAAGATTTTATGCACGCAGCCGTAAAACGACCTCTTTTTAGCACCTGTGCCGTGCAAGTACATTTACTTCTTGAGAGAATTGTTTTAACAAAGGATGGTCAATCCGCAGCCTAATTCATTAAGAGGTGCTCAGGGGAATTCGCATCGCGTCAATCCACACATGAGAAATTTCCAGAATTCATGATGACTTCGTGAAAGTAGCCTATGCTCCATATCTACGGAGTTAATGATACAATAGCCACGTTCGCACGCTACGCTAACTTTTTCGGTTTATTTCCTCGAGTAAAATGGTCGAAATGTTAGATGCCAAAATTGCCACCCACTGCCAAGCGTCCAAACAGTGACTCTCAGGGTAACATGTAGATGTATCCTGAACCACCAGGTAAATAACCATACGATTTCTGAAAATTGGCCTTGACGGAAGGAGGTTACGCTCAAATTACAGGTTTCATTTTACTTGGTTTATGATTGGAAGATATCTCTCATTACCGTTTAATTTTGCGAAGAGCACATTGTACAAATTTTCATTCCCATTTTCGTCACGGCTTTCAGTAAGGATTTACAGATTTAACCGTTCTGCCGAAGTCATATGTTTACTGTTCACTTCACTTAACTATTCATGTAGCGATGATTGCTTTCACGAAAATAATGGGCTTTTAATTGTCCTTGTACTACTGCTACTGCCCATAATGCCTCTATAAGGGGGGTTGTGCTTGAAGCCATCTGAATCATCTCAAATAGGAAATCAAGGAGTTGCGTAGTACAATCACGAATGGTTCGTAATTTTTTTGTAAATCGCTCGTAAAAATTTTAATCACTTTCTTTCGAGTTTTAGTCATCAATGCTCGAGCCAGATGAGAAAAAAACAAGTGAAAAGAAGGAGTGGAATTTCAATGAGCGATTCAAATACACAAATGTTTACATCATTCGTGTTTGTACCACTTTGACTCCTTAGTTACCTATTCGAGATAATCTCGACGGTTTCAAACGCAGCCACCCAGCTAAGGAACGCTAGAGGTTCTTATATGTTTAGCAATTTATCTCCATAGCACTCAATGCGCATCGATCGCTAAGGATAGTTACTGGCAAAAAGGGGGTTAGAATGTACTTTGCATGCTATCCTACGGGTGGTAATGAAGCCAGAATGGGGGTGCTTGGGTAAGATTAGATCCTACCTACTCCGTACAAAATATAGCGTTTCATACGGTCACATATGGAGACTGAATGTGTATTTAAACATAAATGAGAATAAAATCGTACCAACATTTCATCACCTCGGCTCTATTTGATCTTTCTGATGCAATTTTAGGGGGTTAATGCATTTTATTAGCGTGCGACTTAAAATTATCAGTAGCACTAGTAAGGCCTTCCAGTAGCGAAGGCAAGGACGGTTAACCCGTCATCTAGCAGGATGAACCAACGTGAAGAAACCCGATAATCCTAGAGTCAAAACTGGCTCAAAGTTAACTAAATATTTAGGATTTGTGTGCGTGTTTTCAGATTTTTCCCTACTTTTTTGATGAATTTTAAAAATTCATTTGATTATTCATATTACATGCTACTTCAAAGTTTTATTGCGTGCAAAATCAACTTCATTCGCACAAGTAGGTATAATTTTGCTTCCTTCCCTCCTCTACAATATTTTAACCTCTTTGAATGACACAACTCGTATGGAATTTTTATGTTGGCATGGAAAGACGGAGTATGTGATTATTCACCGACTCTGGCGACGACGCTGTATTAATAGCTATGAATTGGATGACAAGGAGGCGAATAATAGGACAAGGTCGTAAATGAACGCTGCTGGGTTTTTCCGAGCGCGTGATACTCTTAATCCTGAATGTACCTATAGCATTCACAGATGCGCACTCACACAATTTCAGGTAGTGATTTTCCATTGGTTTCAGATGCAATGAGTGAAGCTCTTTAACGGCTTACTAGCAATAATTTTGGGGCGTTTACGCATGGATCGGCGTAAAATAATTAACGTGCCTATTTTCCTTGATAGTTGCTTTTAATTTCAACTAAATTATTTTCAGTGAAATAAAATAGTTTTATGAGTTGGATTTGTTTAGTATAGGGATATTTGCTTGAATATTATGAACGGAGCTTGATTAATGAGCCTTCAAACGGACATTACACATGAGAAGCCACAACATAGAGAAGATCTTTATACTTTTTTTGGCTATTTTACTATGCATTAAGTAACGATTTAATGTCATTTATAGCGTACAATTCATGTGTCTTAACTTAATATTTATAACGGTAAGGCAATATTGTATTTTTGTTCCATTTAAGTAACGCATAAGCGGGGTATTATTTTTTCACACCTGCATAATAGTAAGTATACTCTATGATTGATGATTCACTCCTGTAATGTTTAACCCTGCCACACACCCTTGCGGAGACTTTCAGGGTACAATGTAGATCTAGAGTTTGATATAAAACAGAAGAATCGTGCGAATATGTAAGTGGATTACCCATAATGGATAACTGATTTTGTCTTTGATATCATTCAAATAGTTGCCACTATTTTTATGCTTTCGGATCATTGGGACATCCATTATTTACTCTTGATTTTTCCCTTTGAAAGGGAAAACTTTATCTTTGCCGTCCCACACATTGTGCAAGAACGTCCACTTCGATTTCTGCAAACTCATCAGGCTGTCTCCTGTCGATAGGACAAATGAAAAGAGACGTGCATTGCTTCGAGTGTACTGTGATCCTAACTACTCTCACGCGATACACAAGAGGTCATCCAGATAACGGTAGAGATGAACGGAAGCTTACCAAGGTTTTTTTTGTGCTTCTCTCGCTGGAATCCGTTCCCTACTTTTCACACCCGTCCCATCAGGGTGAACTTCGAAATCGATAAGTTTTTTTTTTCACCAGATACGACCAGTAACTTCTTCTGCTTCGCACACATGGGAATTTCATCGGAATTTCTTAGTGGATTGGCAAAAGTGTATGTGATAAATGTGGCTGGGCACGTGAGGAAATGCTATAATACTGTGGAACAGGATATTTTGAACACCAGGTACTTCTGAGGTTCCTACCTAAAACAAAATCGTTTAAATACAGCACAAAGTGACAGGGAATACAGAATACATATTTTAAATACGCTCAATGAATTGGTAATGACGAAGTTATTTTCTCTGGTTTACTATTGTAGCAATACGTATGCATATGATTATGATCACATCAAACGTTTTTTCCAAATCCATGATCAAATGAATACTATTAACATTTCATCCAAATGTGTTCTCAGGTTAGAGCAGGGAATCCTCAGTAGTCGATGTGTCATTGGAAAGGGTTCAATCTAACATTTTGTTGATAGAAAAGATAATTAAAGTTCCTAAAAAAATAAGGGCGATAGGATACATTGGAGTCATCATCGCCAATTGGCCAATGGTAGGCCATTCAGGCTTACCATTTGCAATGTTCCTCAGGATGAAGTTGCTTTAGCTCATAGGTTAGCGTAAGTGGTACAGATTAAGCACCAAAAACCTAGTTTAAATAAGTTAAATTCGAACAAGATAAAGGAATACAAGTAACTCACTGCGGGAAAGATATATAACAATGATTCCCCTAAAATAGCTTTAGGAGTAAGAAAAAGATATAGCTGCTCCTTCGTACAATGGACACCAAATAATTTTCTTTAAACTCTGCTCTTGTTAGGAATTCATTTGTGGAATTAAAGCCCCATGCCGTTTTTTGCTCGGTCTCGTAGAAGGAATAGCCCTTCGTACAGGAAAGTTTGGCAGTTTGAGGGAGTGGAAAAGATTAACAGCGAAGTCATTTTAGGCTACACAGCAAGCGAGCTTTTTTAATAAATCATTTTTTTAGATAACATGTTTGTTTGAAGTTCGTAGTTAATGTTCCAGAAATTCTCCTTCCATAAAATTAACTTTGAGGATGAGATGGTGAAGGCGTTGGTCTACGATCACTTTAATTTCGCTCCTGAGAAGTAGTCTTCATAATTTTACTTCATCCATAGACCTCAAAGTAGGTACTTATGGAAGCATATCTCACGACCTTGCAGATTCGGTAATATTAGTTGTGAGGATGAAACATTCTGACCCCATTTCATGCCTCTGAGTTAATATTCTTTCGCACAGAGCCATTTGGCACATTTGGCACAAAGCCATGTGACCTTGACCTTTAGCGGCGTCACTAAAAGTTGAACCCCTTGAAAGAATAGGCTTCAAACAATGCGGTCCAAAATGTTCCTACTCTATAATATCGTGAACTATTGTATGCTACAAAGACTGTTCCATTTGTTTCATGCACAGAGAGTCAACACATTATCTAAGTTCAGCATCAATTTTCATTGAAGTATTGGATGCTAGGTTAAAAAATATATTCCTCCAACGGTGAATGTTGTAAGCGTTTTTAGAATCTTCATATTCCTTCTCTGTTTTTGCTGTGTCTTAGTTAATTCTTTTAAAAAAACGTGCTTTGAATGCAAAAAAGCGGCGTCCGTAAACACGATTGTCGTTTGAGTAAAGTGGCGTGGTGGCCTCCCATCCTGAGGGCCGGGGTTCAATTCCCGGCAGTGGCGGATTTTTCAGTGGCTAACCGGTCCCTACTTGGGTGCCTAGTGGAGGGAATTTGAGGTTCAGTACTCCGTCCGTCGGATGGGACGTTAAGCCGTGGTCCCCTTGCCGCCCGTCGTTAAGAGTAGGCTAATAACGACCCCGGGTGGGAGGGGGGGGGCTGTGTGCTTGAATCGCTTGGGATTGATTCCGGTACGTAACTAAGGACTCACTCGTATGTTTTTACATTGTGTTCGGGATTATTCCGTACCGGAATCAATCTCGAACGATTCAAGCACACCCCCTCGGGTTTCTCTCCACCCTTCCTCCGTTCCCTGAAAACTCCTACCATTACCAATTTACCCACCTATCCTAAATGGCGCAAATGACCTCAGCTGTCGGTCGCCTCCCCTGAATAACATAACATGACATAATATCGTTGGAGTGAATTTCATTGCGCGTAATTAAAGTATTATAGTTATAGTAGGCAAGTTTTTTAAAATATCGTTGTCATCTTTCGCCACTTCGTAAACATTGTTCATTGCGTGTTCTTTATGTACTCATATTTTTTCATTGAATTCAAATTATTGGTAACGTATGTTTTTAATTATTATTTTTGCTTCAAACCTTATAGTGCCAATTTTAGCATTTGAACTGAGGTGCGGCATATTTTTCAAAAATACACATGCTAAAAAATCGCTGAATACTTCATATAACGTATGATTCCCATACATAATTAGTTTATCACCCATATTTTTAAAATATTCCGATCGAATGTGTTACTCTTTTCTCTGTCAATCGTTTGGTGGACGTTTTTATTTCATATGATCAGATGGAATCAATAACTATTTATTTCGCCAGTTTATATAAATCCCTGTTGAGATTATTGCAAATTATACCTCTAAGTTACCATGTTCGGAAATTCTTCGACACATCCATAATGGAGAACAAAACTCGATGTACTTTTACTTCGATTGATCATATCGGCGTGGTCAATTTGTACATAAAATCCATTCGATTCAATAGAGTCAATTTCGATGGATCGTTGTTGTAGAGTCTAGAGTTAGGAGTCTTTACCCCTTTTTTCTATCCCGTTGCTCGGGCCGACAAGTTCCTTTAAGACTTTAATGTCTGAAGGATGTCCCTTGAAGCCTTTCTCCTCATCCCTCTCTTAAACCGTGTCACTCCCCCCAAGACGAGGGTCTGCCCCTTCCGTGAGGGTCTCGGCTATTTCCGCCCGCCTCGAGAGAAAGTCGCTCAGGCGTCGGATTGGCACGTCCAGGGTCAAAAATAAAGTAATGATTTTTATTATTAATAACACTTCATCCTTTTCTCTTCCGTTCCTTTAATAGCATAGCATCGGAGGTGACGAAGGCTTAGTGGATGACGGGAGGTTGAAACTTTCTTGTGAACGTGCTGCAGACGGAATTCATTAAAAGGGAATCTTTAAGAACTAACTTTTTAAGTAGCTCAGCGTGATGCTTTATGAAATCATTTTCGAAACGTTCCCAAAATAAAATTGCAAAAATACATGACATCAGGAAAATAAGCCTTTTATTTTTGCGCATCATCATGAGCATTTAATTGTACCATTTTTCCATTTTTAAATACGATACCAAGATGATATCTCACACTGTGTAGCTTTTTAACGGAAAAAGTCATATTTTTGCCTCTGTTTGTTGCGATAGATGTCATGAAAATATTACAAATAGTCATGAACCAAAAATTATTTTTTGTTTTAGTCAGTACCTACTGATATATTTCATCGGGTAAAAACTATTGTTGGAGAGATAAAACTACACTGACGACAGAAAACCATTTATTTTTGTGTCTCGAAATTATCCAGATCTGTATGTATCGATGACGTTTTGGCACAATATCTGGAAATATATACCTAAGTACTCTCTGGAAGAAATTTGGTCCCTCTCTCATTAATTAATTCTATAAAATTGTCTCTTTGTTGATTTTAAAATTATCATCTTCCCATTTATTGACGGAATAGAGCACTTTATTCGTGTCAAATGCAGAATTCTTTTGGTGTAAAATAGTTCTGCGATTGACCTGAGCTGTGCATCGAGCAGTTTCATTAAAATAATTCAAATAGCCGTGCACAACGATTTGTGTGGGAGCAATCATTTTCCCCTATTAGTCAAAAGAGACCAAGTATAGATTATATATTTGCCAGGGTAACTAGATTGTCCGGAAAGCTGACTGGTCTTATTTTAAAAAGTATTAAATTTTAACCAAGACGAAGCCTGTGACCCTATGCTAAATATAGAGAGATTGACGAATTGCCTGATTAAAAGCGCAGTGTTCTTCGGTCAAAGAGCACCACACCGGGACCAGCAATTCCAAGGTGGATTGAGGAATGCGCCGCGGCAATTCCACGTCGGAAGAAAGCGCTGAGAATTTTTAATAAATATCCTACTGCAATGAAAGTATCCTCATTCCGCCGCCTACGAGCTAAAGCATCACAGGTAGTAAGAGAGGCAAAAAGGCCTCTTGGATGGAATTTTTATCGGCTATAACCTGCCGAACTCCGCTTGCACAAGTTTGGAATAAGGTGTGGAGTATATCGGGAAGCCAGCAGCGACTTGGCGTACATCTCCTCGGTCGGCAACAACGTCTTGACATCTCCAAGTAATATTTGTGAGTTCTTTGGTAGATGGGGGTGTTTATTCGGAACCGAAATCGCAATTTTGTACACGAAATTGTTAGATGGAAACGAAAAACGCATTTTAGTGAAAAATTCATCTTCTAGCAACAAGCATTCACTAATAAACCGCAAATTAAAATAAGCAATAGATGAAGCCCACCAAAGAAGCTGCTTTGATACCATGGAGGCCATTTTCCTCCCGTCCTTCACTGCTTTTAGGGGAAGGGAAGGGAGTAGAGGGGGATTCTCGGGAGGCCTGCTGGCCCAGATTCTGTTGCAATCGCTCCTATTGGCAGAGTCAGCTGTGTCCAACCCTTTGCGATAAGGCGAAGTAGCTTCGCGGATTCAGTTGTGATTTGAAGAGTTTGATATACGTCAGAGGTTGTACCACGCCCACTTTTCCGCAACGGTTTAAAACATCAGTTTTCGCCGCTTATAATACGAGTGACTATAATACGGTTACGCTAGTATAATGCCGCCGTGACGTCACTAATAAGACCCCTTTATATCTCAGCTCCAATTAAGTTTATGAAAAATCGCTCTCACTTATGTTTTCCAAATTTTACTGAGTAGAGCTCGTTTAAATTTTAAGTCTCTCATAAAACATTTGTAGACTCCAATCGATTTTTAATTTAAATGCGTATAAAAACTCAATGAAAAACAGAAGAGTCTTGAAAATGCGTAGCATGCTTTAGAACTACATATGTTATTTATGATAAAAGTTAAGCTTTCTTTTGATGCTCTGTCGCTGTTCCACCATGTTGTAAACATGACCAAGTCTTGAAATCGGGTGTTTTTACCGTGTTTTGTTCTGACTTATGACAACTCACATCAAGAGGGGAGATGATATTAGCCCAAACGATGTGTCATTTCAAAGACAAATAAATTCTCTTTACAACCATGGTTAATACGTAATACCAAACGCGCCCAATGTTACTGAGAAATGCGTCAAAGTCCAGGTCTATACCATTTTGACGGCGACAATAGTTATCGTGCCGTCCCTTTACAAATCCTGCCGATTTTCGCTTCATACGTCCAAGTTCATTAGTTAGGCCATTTCTAAACAATCCTATATACTGGCAGCGTATTCCAAATGAGGTCTAACAAAGGAAATGTAGCTTACTTCTGGTACATGATCGTCACATTTACTCAGTACGCTTTTGATGAATCCAAGTTTACGATTAGCTTAACCCATTATTTCACGTGTATGTTTACCCCAACAAAGATCATGTGTCAGTCTTATTCCAGGATATTTAATAGATTCTACGTTTTTTATTTATTATTTTTCATGTTCTAAGTTCTACGAGAAGAACTACTATTCATTTTTCAAAAATAATTATAAATACCACATTTTAAAAATTAATAGTAGCTGCTATGTATAAACTGCCTCTATTCACCCCGTAATGTTCTTGGACAGGGCATTTTAAACCCTCAGGCATGCAGGGAGCAATGCAAGATGGACAAGGATGGTGTAGTTGGGTATCGGAGTTGAATTAATGCAATTAGGGCACAGCAAGTTCGTTGCAGTTCGAACGCGTTTTCAAAGGCAGAGTAATGGTTAGCACCGACGTTCGCCCGTTTAAAGACTAATCGGCCCGAACTCCTAATTATGGCAAAGGTCATCTTGCAGCCAATCGGCTAGGGAAGCGGTGTGGGCAGGAATTGACCTCCGAAGCCCTGGGATTCGATTGGCATCCCTCTCGAAAGATCCCTGTAAATTAATGCCGGAATCAGTCCGTGAATTACCGATCGGCCTTAAATGAATTTTGCATCCGAAGATTCGACCTGTGAAGCACAGCATAGGGCGGGAACGACATCACAGATTGATCAGTGGATCAACCGTGCTTGACCTCGTGGTACCCTATCTAGTTTCATGATTGGTGCAGTGAAATCACTTCAGTCCCTTGAATCACGGAGATTTTGAGGTAAGTTCGTCGAGCTGCATTTGGTTTTGCGTTTTTACTTTTATAAGGCGGGATTGGTGCCTTTGGTCGTTATTTTGAAATGCCTCAAAAATTGTCTAATTGCAACGTATCAGGTTGAAAAGATAGCTGATGTATGTGTGTATGTAAAAGATAACTCTATATTATACAAGTGTATGAAAATGTCCGGTCCCTTTCCTTATATGTACTCATCCAAGTATCATCATCATGGGTCAACAGTCCTAGGATTGGTTTGACGCAGCTTTCCACTCGATTCTTCTATCGGCCAAACTTTTCATTGTGAAGCAATTCTTCTCTTTTACAACCCTCACTACCTGTTCCATGTATCTCATACGAGGCCTGCCTTTCCTATTCTTCCCGTTAACTTTTACCTCGACGATAGTCTTCATCAGGCCATCATGTCTCAAGATATGGCTGATTAAGTTGTCCCTTATTCTTTTTAGAGTTTTCAGCAGACTTCTCTTTTCTCCTACTCTCCCTAGGACTTCCTCGTTACGTACTCGGTCGATCCATTTAATCTTCAGCATTCTTCTGTAGCACCACATTTCGAATGCTTCCACCCTTTACTTCTCCGCTACTCTCATCCTCCATGACTAATTGCCGTAAAGAAACATGCTCCAGATGTATGTTCTGATTAAGTTTTTCCTTACTTTTACCCTTTTATTTCCAGCTGTAAATTGATTGTTCTTTTCTCTTCCCTCTTTGCCTGGGTTATCCTACTAACTATTTCTTTCTTGCTTCGTCCATCGTCGGTTACTCTGCTTCCCAAGTAACATAACTCTTTCACCTCTTCAAGTTTTTGTTTTCCTAGTTTGACATTGGTTTTGGCCCCTTTTTTCTTAATGCACACGTATATCTTATCCATCCATCAATCTCATCCAAGTAACGGTCACGAATGTCTCTCCTATGCAGAGATATTCGTGATATGCTTGAATCATTCGGGATTTAATCGGTACGTAACTAAGGACTCACTCGTATGACTTCACGTCTAGTTCGCCATATTTTCATCCCTAGATCTTCGCCATGTTTTCATCTCTATCGCTTCAAGCTCATCCCCCTCCATAGTGCAGAAGTGAAGACTTTGTGCCTGTTTTAGGAATCATCTGATATTAGAAAAAAATGTCAACGTTTTTTTTATTGCTGCTTTTTTTCATGTTTGTTGGAAGTGCAAAACGTAGGAACCAAATGCTACCTCTCAAAACATTCTTCATCCAAATGCATATCGGAAACTTTAATTTAAAGTATATCCAAGTCATGCAAGTAAATGATCATTTGATCGCGTTTGCAATAATGCATGCTACCCCAATTGGTGCAATCAAGAGCCTAGAGCAGAGATGTCTCTGCTATTAGGGAATATTTTGTAAAGTCGAGGGTTGTGCAATTCCTGTCGTAATGCAAGTTAAACTAATTGATCGGCGGCATTGTGGATTTAAGTGGATGGAAAGTCTTGTCAATATGGACCAAGCTACTGATGATCATCTCCAAAATGATGGAATTGACGATATTTCAGATGTTTGTAGCGTTAGGTAATAATGTGAATACAGCCTTCAAGATTAAGTAGCTAATTTCCATTGAACTGTTGATATGGATCATAAAGTTTATGAAATTCATTACATCTGGCACAAATGATGTTGGTGGATAATGAATTAAAGTTACGATATCATTTTGATATTAATTCTTCATTGCTTTCATAACCGGTGTTAGTATTCTCCTAGTTTTCATTTATTTTTTTTAATTCCCTTTTCTTTTTCAAAATTTCAAATGGCTCCTTCCATTTTCTTTTTCTCTATTCATTTATGCCTACTATTCACAATCACTAAATTATCCTTTCTTTTAATGAAAATAGCGTAATAAATTCATATGCGGGAACATGTAAGTCATGAAATACAAGGAACTGAATGTTGATGAGTATCTGACCCATGGTGAAAGTATTTATAGTGGACAGGAAAAGTACATATATTTCTTCTACTTGGATTTTTTCTATTATAAAAAGAGTTTTTTACCTCGGAACATAATAATATCGGTTTTCCCACTGGGTGATACTGTTTAACGGCAAGTCCGCGGAAAACCCCATAACTCTTCACCTCAAATATTCTCCGGGAAAATCGGATGTTCTTCACTCCACTACCTTAGATATTCTTTTTTATTCCTCTCCTTTAGGCACCCTAACCCCACATTCCACCATCACCATAAGTTAAATACTGTAAAAAATTTGTTTAAAGTAATCGAATATGTAAATTTAATTTGTGATAATACCATTGCATGATAAATTTTTGTATTGACGATTGTATTCTACAAGGCCGACCTTGATTACATAAAATTGATCACTCGTAGCCCTCACCTACATCCGCACTATATAATGAAACCCACTGGAAATGTATATGGCAGTGGGTTAGCCAAAACCAGGTATCCATTTATGTCATAAATCAACTCTAATGCCAGTTACTATATTTGGGATCCGGATTTGAATCGAAATCCTAAAACAATTGAACTCATTAAAGGAGAAAACATATATTTGCATGTAAAACTGCAGGTGAAGAAACGCCAAAATCCTTTTGGACAGATATAACTATTTTCACATATACTCTGAAATACGAAATTGAATGCACAAATACACATGGTTTTTCTTTATGTTTACGCAAAAAAAATGGAATAGTATACATTTATTACCATTCAATTACCATTCATGAAACAGGTTAAAGTCTACAGTAGATATGTTTATCCCCTAAATGAATCGATAAAATCTATTACTGTGACTTATTTTACGTGGATAAAAAATTAATTTTGGAGCCTCTTATGTCTTATTTCTACTCCTTTGGTAGTTACTTTGTGGAAGTACATATAAATACATTTAACTTTCCATCAGTTTCCACCAAGAAGCTTCAATGAAATACTATTTAGCTTATGACGCGTTTTTGTCAATTTCATGGGTCTCTATTACCCTAACCTATAACATTTAATCCTGCGGAATGGCGGATGCGGATGACGGAAGGTGAAAATTACCGCTGTTACTCTAACGTTGAACCTCGTAAAGGGTTTATTTAATCACCTTGGTGAAACTGTAGAAAGGTCTTATCATTTTAATTGTAATTTACATTCTGTATATTTATGATTTAACCCTTGCATTACGCTGGAGTGTTTTTGACTTTTTAAATCATCTTTAGCCAATCTCTTAAACATTCTATCATGCAGAATACCTTCTTTTTTTATTCAATTATTTTCTTTCCTTCAAACCCATGACTGCTTCTTTCCTCCTTATCGCCTTGCTGAGCACTTTCTTCATTCTTGGCATTCTCCTCTTGGCAATGGGTCACAAGACTCCACCACATCTGCATTGCGTGCCTGAATTCCACCCACTTTCTCCCTTCTCTCCCTGTTCTCCTCCGCCAAGAAGAGTGTATCCCTTCGTCTTACTAACCCCATATCGTCGTTTCATGAAACGCTGGGTTTGCCATCGGAAGAAATATATTTCCAGCATTTGCGCATATTTCGTTATATTGGCTGTGTGGAGGTCAGCGTTTTGATTTATTCCACCAATTTTAGAATCACTCTGGAGGGAATCATTCCAAAAATCCGTGTCTGGTGGAAGTTCACCACGCGAGAACTCGTACGGAAGTAATTACATTTTGAAATCCCAACGCAACGATTCAAAATATCATTAACGCTTTCAAAGTGGCGACATGACAGTTTTTTTTACCACATCAGTGCATGCTTTGTGTCTTGTGATTCACCAATTTTAGGTGAAAATTATTTAAATTTTCTACGGCCAGGCCACATTACTTCCTCGCTCAAATATCGCGATTCACATGACCTGTTTCTGAGAGCTCTGGAAAATTCCAGCAACGCTCTTTTGAGTGACCAAATTGCAAAATTATTATATCGGACAAAATCTATTACATTCGGCTTGCTATGGAATTTTGAGAGAACGGAATAATTGCGGGAAGTTGAGGATAAAAGGGACTGGAATAGACGAAAATAACGAAACGGAGCACCATAGGGAAAGAAGGTACAAGCTATAATGAAAATATATTGACACCCTAGTATTTCGTAGATAACATACTATAGGGGAAAGTTGAACGAAAAATATCTCCAAAGCCCGGGTTTTAATCCCAGCCGTTGCTGAAGTGTAATATTTGTATCGTAAGTTTTGAATTAAATCACAAGTGTAACCAGTTAAATACAATTACTTAATATTAGTTTAGTCCGCTAAAAATATTATACTGAAGTAATACAATGGTAGTAAAGACTCGTAAAATTTCAAATTTATTCCAGGTTTCTTAACATGGCTCATTTTATTAGATGTCAGTTTTATTCACACCTACGGATAAGGCTAAATTGTCCCAAATAATTCAAGATATTTGAACTCATTACAGACAAAATACACATGATTCCCTTGGAGAATATCTGACCTGTGTCCTTAAGGCCAACGATCCTAATTTTTTTTTGATCAACGCTCGTTCTCAGCGTCAATCAAATCTTACACGAAATTAGGAATTATAGCTGATTGTGAGATATAAAATTAATTTTGCAATATCTGCCTCAATTGATGAAACGGTCTTTAGGAGACTTTAGCTATTTATTTTTAGAATTTTATTCTGAAGAAAAATGACTTATATGTCATATAGGGAACGAATATCAAAGAATCCTGACTTCTTTCGTCAAAACCTATCGTACTCTCTGGAGAATTGAAAATAATTTCTTTTAGTACCACTATGGTAATATCTCAGTTTTTATATTAGCTGGCGTTTGCGCATATTACTTTGAGAAACTTTGAGAAAGCTAAACTCACAGTGAACACTTTTGTCTTCCAAGTGGATTTCTTTCCCTTTCTTTACAAATACATCTTGCTTGCGGTACTGTCTTACAAATTAACTGGCTTTTAAGGTCGCTTCACACGAAACAATTTACTGTATCTTGTACAAACGCTTGTATGAGGTAATTGTACCGTGTAAAGCGGCAAAATGTGTGAACGCTTGTGCGAAGGTCTGAATGAGTGAACAGAAAATATAACCTGCTCTAATTCCATTCAGACAAACATACGATTTCGTTCAGTTTATACAAGCGTATGTACAAGAAATTGTACAAAAAATTGTATCGTGTAAAGGTGCCTTTAGTTGCTGAACCTAGTGCCTATCCGTGTTTTTCTGCGCATATCTTTCTCTGCTTCGAAAACACGACTTTAAGAACGTCTTCTCTGACTAAACTATTAACTAACCTCTAGTCAATCTTTTTTATTCACCATTCGAAATACGGGCTTTGTCCATATTTTACCATTTTTGTAAAAATTTTTCCTTCGCTGCCAATAATATCTGTATAATTGTGAGTTAATTAATACCACTGATTTTTCAAGTCTTCCGTTTCGTTGTTTCCTTTTTCATAACCTTGGTGGATATTCTGCACTTATCAACATTGGCGGGATAAAAGTTTTTTGAACATAGCCTAAGAAAAGAAAATATCATAAATAACATAGCCTAAGAAAATTGTACGTGCATTGTAAATATGCATGTGGAACGAGAGCTGAAAATTGATATAGCAGTTGATTTTAGTTTTTCCTAAATTATTCTTTCCCTTACACTTGTTTTAGAAAATCCACCTTATGGATCTGAAGGTCTCCATTGCGAGGGGCCCATTAAAGCTAAACTGTGTATGCCCTTGATGGACAAATTCTGCAAAGTTGACCGGACATTAAAATAATTAATATGAAAATTTAAGATTAATTTTGATGATTCTGATGATATCATGTGTTGTACATTCTAAAAGGAATTCCTATACCTTCTGAGCTCTGGTTAACTTAACCCCTCGAACTTCCAACCCCTTAACCCCTCCTGTTATCCCAAGCACTTACTCGTTCTTAATTCTTATACGCTCTCAAATTTTATTCCTGACATATAACTTCGAATTTTGGAATATAATTTATGTACTATCTCTTCAAATATAGTTATCGTATTGCGACGAAGCCTTATGTTTAGTGCCGTTTATTCTATTAGTAAGTAAGCTCCACAAAGTGCTTGAAACTATGTAGCGATTAGAAAATAGTTTTTACTTTTCATGAGTGTGCAGTAGGTTGCAAAGCCCGCGTCATATATTTCCTAAGATACGGTATTGTTTCGTCCCCTATCCGTTCGTGTAGGAATGGCGCTGTTGTGTGCCCCTTGATTCGCCGTCGCTGAAGAAGTTGCTTCCTGCATCCACCAGGAGATAATCTGGCGCCCTTTTACACATCAAAGACGGTCGATCCTGGTGCAAAGAAAAATTTGAATCACTAATAACTAAACAATCCACCTGGTCTAATATTATTATCGACATTTACTGGGTAGGGTATTTTAGTAGGTAGGGTTTATAAACGCATAGGAAGTGAAATATTATTTTAATATCGTGTGATCAGTGAGATATCCACAATCCAGTACAGATACATTATCATAATTCATTTAAGATAATTCGCATAAAAATTCTAAGCAAATTGCTGAAACAATATGTGTATTTCTGTAGTAAGTGTAATACAAAAAAATCATAAAATATCAGAATGGTATTACTAACAGCGAAATTCTACTCTGTTTTAATAGCTCCTTGAAAGCTTCTTCGTTTCTTTCGCAAGTTAAAGTATGATCAAGTTAAAATCGTAGCTTCCTTATCTATAATTCCGGTTTTAGGTATGAAATTATAAAACGGCTAAAAAATGAGGTTTTAGTGAAGCATTATCAAGTAATTCTGTTAAAGACGATTTAAATTTGTTTAATTTTATCAAATGGTTGGTGAATTGAATCCCAATGTATCTCTTTTCACAATTATTCTACAACGACAATTATTATGAGAAAATTTTCTTCTTTGGGAGGTTTCCCAGTGCTGTGTTTTCATACATTTTGACCAATTTTAAAAGGATTTCCCCAAACATTATACCAAAGCAAAGATTTTCAAGCGTTATGGAAATTTACCGCGAAATATCTGTCAACGAGGACCATATATCATGGGCTATTCTTACTATAATCCTTTACACCACTCACTAGCCATATCATATCTTTAGAACGATTAGATATATTGGTTCAAGTACATTTTCTGCCTCTCCAATGACTTTAATCAGTTGTCGCAATCCTTTTTTTTTCTTTTTTACTGAAAAAACAAGATTTCGAGCTGTAGTGTTTGCTTTAATTTAATTTTTCTACGAATGGAATGCATGTAAATTTTCGCAGTGTACTGATACAGTAAATTACAGAGTTATTTCGAGGGTAAGCTTATGTCTTCACTTTGGAACCGTCAAGAATCTATTTGATTCAATATTCAGTTACGATTCATTAAACTGGCCCTTGTATGAACTCGTCTACATGTTCAGGAAATATTGAATAAAATGATTTTAATGGCTTTTCTTTGTATGATATAAAACTGACATTATTATTTATTCGGAGAAATTAAGAGCATACTTTAAAATTTCGGAGTAGTTATATCCTGGAGAACAAGACTGAACATCCGTTTCAGTCAGTGCCGTAGGAGGTTTTCGTGACTTTTCGAATGTTTTAATTTTGAGTGATGGAAATATCCGAGAGGGAACATGTAATGAGTGACTGAAGTGTGACGAAGAGTGTTATTGTTAAATTTTTCATTAAATCACATATACCCTCGTATAACGAACAAGCGAAATAATAATAATAATGGCAAAAAAAGTTCTGAATCTTTCCCGGCATATCACCTGCGTGAACTCTTCTCGAGTTCGCATCCGGGTTAGGCTCTAAACCTCCGCCAACGTTTCAATGACCGACTGACTCATCATCTTCAGGGCAATCTTATTTTTTGAATTAGTCATCGAATCGTCGGCGGAGATGGAGAACCTAATCCAAGTGAAAACTCAAGATGAATTCATGAAATAAGGGAAAAACTAAGATGGTCTGAACGTAAAGAAAGAAGATAAGAAGAGTAACCACTCAAAAAACCCTGGAGTGTGTAGATTCAAGGTCGACAAAAAAATTGATGTTTCGATGTATCGAGGTTTTATGCCTTCATATCCGAGATTAGGTATTACCATAGAGGTATTATGTATTAGGTATTATGCATCAGAGATTTTTCATCTTCTTAAAAACTTGCAATTTTGAAAATTACTAGGAAATCGGACCTTATTTAGTAAAATATTGTTAAATAATACGTAAATATTTTTCCATTGAATTTATTTTTAAACATAGAAAACATATCACTGTTTCATAATGAAATAAAGATAAATAAACATAATAAAACAAAAAACATATAACACAATAAAGTGGGTGTACCTGTTCCCTAAAAATATTCTAAGCTTGGTAGTATAAAAAAAATCAAATAGAAAAACAGTGGGTTTAAAACGTTTAAACCTCCCAGTATCGGTAGAGAACACTCTTTGCTTAATATGCAGCGACCCCAACCTACTCCTGTTATCTTGCACCACCAAGTTGAGAGCTGACACAATCCTCTCAGAAGGTACTGTTGTAGGCATGGCGGATCAAGTTCTTGGAAGGCAACACTGGGATGAAAACATGAACGATTTTATACCTTCACTTGTTTTCCTTCGTGCGAACGATAGATGGCGTAATTAGGGAAGGTTCGTTCGCATTCTTAAAAGGCTTATGATAATCAGAAAAATGAATTATTGGTCAAACAAAAACATTTATTATACCGCTCGTTTCCTAAAAAATCGCTCCGATGTTGAGTGTTTTGAAAACATCGAGTTGATGTTCCATCGATTGTCTTACCACTTGACGTTTTCGATGTATCGGGAAAAAACATCGAGTAGTCCGATACATCTATGTCGATGTGACATATCTAGTTCATGCAAAAGACAGAATTTATTAGGAATCAAGAGTTAAACCAATCGCGTCTCGAATAGCCAAAAGATAGCTATGCACGTTACCTCTAGCTCAGGAGGATAGAAGAGAATGAGCATTCAGTACGGGTGGATTGGAGCACTAGGCTTAGAGCATGGACCAACGGTCCGCGCATCGGTCTCCAATGATGACTATATTCTGACGGCAAGCGATTCACCAATTCACCCAAAAGCCACCGTGTATACCATTGCATAGATGGCAAAAGGAGGAGGTTTTCGGTCAAGGGGCAGGAGAAAAGTGGAATTGCGAAGTCGAAAGTGTAATCTTACTCTCGAGGCATTGGCTGTTGGCTATGCTGAGCGAAGCCCCTTAACAGCACACAAGTATCTTTTGAGAAAATGAAAATAAAATTTTATCAATATTCATGTGCCCGTCCGGGATATTACAAAGCCATGGACATTGTGAGAACAACAGACTAAGGCTTCCTTGCGTTTGTGACGTAGGATAAGATTCTTAACATCCTGGGTTCAAAAAGGAATTGGAATCATGTAGTTTTCCTAGAAAACACGAGAATAAGATCAGGATCCAGGAGTACATCTACATCTACATCTACATAATACCCTGCAAGCCACCACAAGGGTGTGTGGCAGGGGGTGATTGCTCACCAAACATGCACTACATATCATGCATAAAAAAGGAATAGTATTAATATAGTAGTCAGAACTACACTATTTAAAAAAGATAGAAATTGCAAAGCAAACATGCAAAAACATTCTGTTAGTAGGGTTAGCTTTAAGTACTCATACCAACATGCAGCTACCAATGCTATTCATTGCTACTCTCCGATAGGACATATTTACCGTTATTCGTATCTCTTATTGTGCGAGGGAAAAAGGACATTTTGAATCGGTCAGTTCGGCAATCAATTTCTCTAACTTTATGATTATGGTCCAGTCTGCCATAGTAAGTTGGGGTTCGTAAAATATTTTTAACATCATCACTGAAAATATTGCCTTGGAATTTGTGGAAGAGATTAAGTCTAAATTTCAACCTGCGATCTGACAATGATTCCCAATATAATTCATTTAATAGACTGGTTACGATAATATAGTTATCGTATCGTCCCTTTACAAATCTTGCCGATCTTCGCTGCACACGTTCAAGTTCATTACTTAGACCGATTTCGTAGGGATCCCATACACTGGCAGCATATTCCAAATGAGGTCTAACAAGGGAAAAGTAGCTGATTTCTTGTACATGATCGTCAAATTTACCCAATACTCTTTTAATGAAACCCAGTTTGCGATTCGCTTGACCCATTATTTCACGAATGTGTTTACCCCAGGAAAGATCATTTGTCAGTCTTATTCCAAGATATTTAATGGATTCCACGTTAGTTAATTCATTATTACTTATTTTGTAAGTGGTAGGAGGAGAGCTATTCTTTTTCCAAAAATTCATTACAAGACATTTCTTAAAGTTTAATTCTAACTGCCATGTATCACACCAAGTTTCAATTGCTTGTAGGTCAATATTTAAATATTCTTTATCGTTCGGGCATAGAATTTCCCTGTACACTACTGCGTCATCGGCAAATAGACGAAGCTTACTTTTTACCACCTTTTGGATATCATTAATATACAAAAGGAATAGGAGTGGACCTATCACACTACCTTGTGGGACACCCGAAGTGACTTTAATTGCCGGTGAGGAAACACCGTCCAAAACAACCCTTTGAACCCGATCATGCAGAAAATCATTAATCCATGATATAATGTTACTGTCTAACCCATAAGATTTTAACTTCAAAATTAGTTTGCTGTGAGAAACCTTGTCAAAAGCCTTCTTGAAGTCAAGAAATATAGCATCCACTGGAATATTATTTTCGCCAGAAACTAAAATATCGTGGGAAAAGAGAGAGAAGAGAGTGGAGAAAGAGAGTAGAGAAGCAATAAAAAATAAGAGATCAATGGAAATTGCAGTTGCCAAGATCACCTGAATATCAATAAAAATAACTTTAAGGGCCAGTTTCTCCAACGAAGATATAATTAAGTGACTTTTCAGTTTCACCAGTACTATTAATTCGGTTATGGAGCATTGTCTCAGTTAATATTTTTAGTAGTGGTTTCCGTCGGGTTATTATCCGACATAAAACTGTCGAAGAAATATGGAGTGCGCATGATTTCATTAACTACTTTTGGATATTAGTGATATTGACGAGACATTTGAGCTCAATCATAGTTATTCAAGGCGATCACCTAGGTGGAGTAAGGAACAGGCTGATTGATTTCAACGAGAAATGGTCGGATCGGATCAGTGGGATCTAATGATCCTTGGATCTTTCATTTGTTTTCGGTTCCGTGTTCGGATCCAAAGACAAGGAGTAAAATCGGATCCGGATCGTAGATTTCAAATTTTCGCGGCTTAGCGATCGAAGCGCCCCGTGAATGGAATGTAGGTGCCGTACATATTGACAAAAGGAAGACGTGTAACTCAGGTCAAGAAACTAGATGAATAATTTTACGTGAAACTAGAAGCATACCTAATAAAGAAATATGACTTTTTCCCCATTTTTACGTATCGCGAGAAAAAAATAAGTATAATGCCACGTTGGTAGCCTACATTCGCCAGTATTCAAGCGAGAACGACGAAAGATAGTGTACTGCGATAAGTGCGATCCCTATAGCAGTAAAATTTATTCTTTTAGTAATTGGATTGAAATTTTATCACCTTCAATTTCAAACCCTTACCTCTGAATACTCACTTTTTTATTATTTTTATTGTTGACATTAGATTTGCTAATGTATCACTCAAAAATTAGGGAAGGTCGGGTCGGATCCAAAGATCCGCGGATTTTTCATTTCATTCACTACTGAAATCAGACCCGAATACAGTATAAAGCCGGATCCGAGATATTTAAATTTCGCGGCTTAGTGAACAATGCGCCCCGCGAGTGGAATGTAGGCACGGTAGATACATCTTCATCTACATAATACCCTGCAAGCCACCAGAAAGGTGTGTGGCATGGGGTGAACTCTCACCAAACATTCACTACATATCATGCAAAAAAAAGGTTTAGTACTTGTATATGTACTGTTCAAAACTACGTTATTTAAAAAAAGATAAAAATAGCAAAGCATGCATGCAAAAACACGCCGTTAGTTGCGCTAGCTTTAACTCCTTATACCAACATGCATGTACTACTCGCATTAATAAGAACTAAAATTCGCCGAAGTTTCTGCACAAGCAGTCCTGATATTTTGTAGGATCCTAAAAAAAGGTTTCAAAATAAAGGCACTGAAATGTTGCGATAAATATTGTCGACCAAAGTTGAATTACTGTGGTTAAACCAATCAACTCGGCCTTTTGGACCATGCGCGACCTCTAAGAGGATGAAAGGGGTTCGGAGGGGGAATGGAGGTGGGATGGGCAAAGCCGTTGGGGAGATGACTCGGTCATAAAGGGATGTGTCTCTCTCTTTTTCATTTTTCTCTGGGGAGGAGGAGGATTGCAGACTGTAGGAGAGCATCATCCCCGACGGTGGCTGCGTTGATATAGGTCAAGGTTCCCTGCTCGGATCGAGTGCGTCATCGGGAGAGTTCGCTTCCCCGCTGAGAGATGGCGAGCGGGTGGCATCCGGGAAAATGCAGAGGGATGGGGTGGAGCCCTTCCTCCTTTAGGTGCAAGGGGAACAATATCGGTTTCGCTCTGACGTCATTCGGCCTTGAGCCGAGGCCTCTGCCATTGTCTCCCGCTGTTTTCACGCGTGAAAGGAGGGAAAAAAAACACGGTCTCGACCCGCAAAAGCCGTCATCTCGTTCCGTTCGTGCCAACATCGGAATAGCGGTTTGCCCCTCACTGAAAGGAAGGTATTCATCCTTTGATAAAACTCGCTGCGGATTGGATGTTCACTTCTAATTATCTCTTAAAAGAAAAGAAAAACAGTTCTCGCCTTTCGCAAGATGATGGTGTCATTCGGAAATCCACTGAATTCAATCGTAAACAATGATATATTTCAACACTGGTAAGGACTTTCGGGCGTTCCTCCGCGTATTGTTGTGTCAAGGTGACGACAGTTTCTCCAACCATCCTGCTGGCGTCTTCTGTCCTGAAGACGCCAGCAGGATGGCTGGAGAAACAGTCGTCACCTTGACACAACAATACGCGGAGGAACGCCCGAAAGCCGTTGCCAGTGTTGAGAAACGCCGTGGAAACCTCAGATCCAATGATATATTTCCTAAATGACATACTCAAATGGAATACCATTCGTCATCATTACGATTTTTCCCAGAATTCATTTAGGGTATTTTTTTAAATATCTTATTAATCATTAATGGGTCGTGGTGGCTTAGTGGGTAAAGAGCTAAGCTACTGACCGGATGGTTCCGGGTTCAAAACCCGGGCAAGAGCCTTTCTGGGCACCCACACTTAAAATGCCAGAACTTCGTAGGAAATCGCAGGTGGTCCAGGAAAAGTATCTGGCCTTCCTACCCTGAATGTGAGAATTTCACACGCCATTCACCTTTCGGTTGAACACAACTTTATTTTACTTTTACTATTCTTCAGAGGTGAACTTTTATTAGGAATTGTTTTGTGGCTGAAATATTAAGCAATGAAAATTTAAGGAATGGTTAATCTATTTTTTAACCGGAAGTTATGAAGCAGGCCCGAATTATAACACATAAATATACTCTATTACCCATTCATAGTACCTAAAATCCTCGTTGAATAATATACACAAGAAATTTCTGTGTTGAATATAATTAATCAATAATTAGAAAAAATATTATGAAATACCTTGATCATTCAATTATAGCTAGTTGACAATCCTAAATTAACTCTTTTCTATGCTATTTTCATAATTCTCACGCCAGTACATGACATTATTTACCAATTGAAAAGGAATGAAAGATGGTTAGAGATTTTTTCTTATAGAAATATCAATATGGAGTCTTCACAATTGGAAAAACGCATCAGTTGCTCCATTTGTTCCGTACATTTATGAAAAGGAATGGTAATTTTTTCCAGATTCCTTTGCCATTCCATTTTATCTGTTAATTTGCGAATTGAAATACTCATAATTGTTACTGTGAGTTAAACTTAGGAGAGATCATTTGATTTAATTACAGAAATTAGCACTTCCAAATGTCGTGAAAATGAGATCGCTTCAATCCTTATCCTTAGCTTTATTTCTGCTTCGTTGCTATTGAAGAAAATTTTAATTAGTGTTGCCGCTGCTATTCTGTAATATTTTTCTCATGACTCATAGTATGACTCATTGCTTTTTATTTTAAATCAAGATTCGATTGATTCCGATGTTTTCTTTAAATTAATACTCCAGTAAAATCAATTGGTTAGGGAGATTCAATAATATATATGTCA
This sequence comes from Platycnemis pennipes, assembly GCA_933228895.1. Classification (NCBI taxonomy): domain Eukaryota; kingdom Metazoa; phylum Arthropoda; class Insecta; order Odonata; family Platycnemididae; genus Platycnemis; species Platycnemis pennipes. The sequence continues at coordinate 111,131,251 of OW121855.1, read as the reverse complement.
TATTTTTGTGGTCGGAAAGTGTCGCTGGTAACTGACAATATTTTGTTTCTTTTTCGTTGCAGGTGAGTTTGAATTTGGACATCATTTGAACACTTGGAAAAAACTGATCCTGATCAAGTTTTGTAACTGTTGTTAGGATGGCAGGTTGGTTTTACGGATATTAACATTTTTGATTGATCTTTTTTTGTTCCTTTGTTTTCACTACTCTTTGGACAACAGCTTTTGCTCAAACCTGTTGCAACATCAACCGTCTCAAAACTTTTAAATACTCGCCAGTTGTAATCAACTTGTAAAGGATTTGATATTCTAACATTTTTACATGTATATTTATGAATTGAAACTTTTGCATAATTAACGATTTGCTAACTACAATTTTTATACACCAAGAAACCATTTGTATCGTATTTTGTTCTCTAATTTGAATTTATTTACTGCATTTTGTTAGTTACAAAAGTGATAATCCGCCGTAAAATATTCTTTGTTGGCTATTCTCTTACGCTTTACTTTTTCCGGACGAATACTTGACCTCCCTTTAAATCTCTACAATTTGTATTCCTATATTTATGCAGTAAGTTTCGAATGCTTCTCGTAAAATAGACACCTATTGTAATTCGAATGTGGACGACCAAAAACTCCTGGCCCTCCTTAACGCATGTTCGTAATTCCCGCAAATAGCAACGAATCAATACGGATACCCTTGACCCATTTAATTTTACAACATGCCGCAAGCAGCGCTGAGCGTCATGCCTCCTCGGAAACCCGCTGTTATGAGCGCCAGTGTTGGCTATGAGGTTCAACCTGTGAAGACTGCGGAAAGGCCGCGCAAATTTGAATGACGACCTTATGACACGAGCGATTTCTACATTTGAAACTTAATTCACGCCCAACTTCAAGACTGCCCTCTTGTTTGACACGAATGTGTAGAAAATCGCATCTGACATTTCACCGCCTTATTCAGTATATTATTCATTGTATCAGTGGCATAACTTCTTAATATACCCCGAATAGAAAATTAATCCTTTTTATGGAGGGGGAAATGCTCTTTAGAATTGGGCACTATTTTAATTAATATTCAAATGTGAACAAATATTTTTTTAAACGTTCTGTGTGCAGATATTTTGTCTATTATCACACTTCGTGGGTTCCTTTTGTTTCATCTACATCTACACCTACATCTACGAGATACCACCGCTAGGGTGTGTGGCAGGTGGTGAAGTTCACCAAGCATGAACTATAGACATGCGAACGTGCTACTATAGGGTCTCAGCCAACTACATTGTTAGTATATACATAGTAATTAAGATAATACTTGTTTCAATACATTTTAGTTACAATTCATGCGTCTAACGATATAGGGCTAACGTTTTAGGTACACTATGGAATAACCTGTAGATTTTAACCATTTCAAAATTAATAGTATAACTGACTCTCTTTTTAAGCACGGATATTGTGGTCGTTTTTGCTTTGAGAACTAATGTTGGATGGCGCTATAAAACCTTAGACGTTAGGGAATCTAAAAACTATGGCCTACTTCAGTTACCCTCACTGTTTATAGCGCCAAATGAGAAAAATTAACCTTCAAGCTTATTTAAAATTTCCATCTAGAGTTTATCCTGATCTCTGTATCCTGAGGTGGACTTTCTTTTGGCGATTTCCAACACGGTTCGTTTATTACACTTGTGAGAGCAGCACAATCGTCATTACGAGCTTTCATTAACAGCAACGATTTACTCTGTACACTGTCCGATTCCGCAACCAAACTTTACGAGAGAAAAGTTAGTAATTTGTAAACTCAGTCAACGCTTTTCATTGGGATCATTTTTAACGCATCCGAATGGTCATTTCGATAGGCCAGTTATTTTCCGAGTACATTTACCCAATGACGCTGATATATTCAACTTTTCTGATGCTCAATATTTCACTCTTTACTGCAATCATTAATAAGGATGACTTTATTTTGAGGTGATATACCGAGTAGCAAGGAAAGATATACAAAAAATAACTTTTTTGTCTTATGGTTAAAGCCTCGGCCAGGCAGGTAAAATATACCTTCAATCCATACTATACCTTACTCCAAATTAAATTATTACTTTTCTTATAATTCTGATCGCCATTCGCCTATAGCGTATGAGGATAATTTGACATATTTGTAGTGTAAGTTTAACAATCTCCTCAGTAAACATTGATAAATATAATAGATAATATAGGCAGTAATTATTTTATGCATGTTGATATTAACTGTTTTTTACACGTGTCTCGTGAATGCATATGTAACATGTTTCCATGAAAAAGTATCTTAGTCGCATGAAAGTTGTACTTTCACCCTGGAGCTTTCACCGTCGCGGTAGCTTGCAGAGTATTTTTTTATATATACCCATTATAATTTCAACTCTCGTAACTGAATTGAGTGTCATATATTCTGATAATGATATGAAGTAAACTAGCATCCTTGAGCTTTAACTTTAGATTCAGCCATTCATTTTCGAAATCCGGTGACTGATGTTGATTCTCAGGCTAATGTTGCACATGAGTAATGACCCCTGTAAAATCATATCTTTTATATTTAATATCCCTGTATCATTAGGATCATCAATTAGCATTCAATAAAAGAGTGACCTAAATATGATAATTTTGTACTTATGTATTGCTATTATTAGTAATAGTGACAAAGATTTTTATTGCAATTGTTACCGTATCTTAGGAAGATTTTTGCTTTTTATTCCATGATATCATTCATGTTTCGCTCACTGTAATTACTTAAAAATTATGAATTATTGCGGTAGCTCTGCCTGAAATTACGAAGTTGATGAGCAAAAACTTTTGTTTTAAATTTCAAATTATTCTAATAAATATTATTTTAAATTAGGCAGTTCTTATTTCCATCTTGTAAGTATCCATAATCTGGTAGAGCTCCTCATGTTCCACTTCAAATTTAATAATACCGTAGAAGGATTAATTATGTACGTCCTGTAATCTAAGAAGTCATTTATGTTTAAACATCTACATTATACTCTGCAAGCCACCATGAAGTGGTGAGGTAGATGGGTGAATTCGACCTAAAAATGCATTACATAGCATGCTTAAATAGGATTAGTCACTATATTACAGTTGAAACATTACAATTTAAAAAAAGATTTAAATATCAAAGGAAACATGCACAAGCATGCCGTTTGTTTGGAAAAGTCCTTACACCATCATGGAACTATCATTGATATTCATTAATACATTTTTGTAAATTGAAGTGAATATATTTGCAACTGTTTGTATCCCTAAATGTGCGAGGAAAGAAATTTATTTTAAATCCGTCGGTTCGGTAATTAATTTCTCTAATTTCATGTTCATTGTCCAGTCTACCATAATAAGTTTGAGTTTGCAAAATATTTTTAATGTCATCAGAGAAAATATTGTCCTGGAATTCAGTTAAAAGAATTTCTATATTTCATCCTACACAGCTTCATATAATACATACATACACTGGTAAAATTAACATACCGGCCCTTTAGAAGTCTTGCCGATTTTCGCTGCACATCTTCCAGTTTTCTATCTAAGCTTATTTGATAATGATACCATGTACCGTCAAATTTACTTTTCCAAAATGGAATATCAGGAGAAAAAATCATGGAAACAATATTTTTAAATATCACAAAGTTTTTGGCGATGCATATTTTGTCTCTGTTATGCACGGGAGAAGAAAATTATACCAAAATCCGTCGCTTCCGAATTATTTAACGTTCTTAATTTGTGCGTTACTTTCGAAAAAGTCTTAAATGATGTGAATGAAGTCGAACGATAAGAATACTATTTTCCAAAGGAAATTGTGAATGAAAAATAGAACCAAAGCATGAAAAAAATCGTGTACATTCATTTATTGAGTGCCGCAAAATGCAAAGAAAATGTCTTACTAGAAAGTATAAATTACTCGTAAATCAGTAGTGTATCTAATATTTTAATTTTGAATTAGTAAGACCCAGGTTTCTCCTGTAAAATGAATAATTTGAAGAGAAGGTTATTTATTTAAAATTTTATCTCTTTTTCTTTGGGTTATTTTAAATCAATAGCCAAGAATAACATACATTTTCTGAAAGAAAATGTAGCCTTTACATTCAATTATTAATAGTACTAGGATTAAATTTTAGGTTTATTTGATTGCTAGGGTTGTGTGGCACCGTATATCCTGCTTTAAACCTGGAACGAGCAGAGAATCCGTACACGAAGCGGGAATTGAACCCGTGACTTTTGGTTATCCAGATTAATGCCTTGCATGGTGAATACCAGCATCAAAACTTCCCCTCTTAATTTCTGTTCCCTATTACTGGGTATTACCTAGAGAAATACCTTTTATTTAGAAAAAATATTCTTACTTTTCCTAAATTTTCCATTCGGTTACCTCAGTTACAAAGTGAGCTAATTAATTATTACCATGGTTATATTACTTCTTCGGTGATGCATAACATACGTAGAATTTCTCTCTGCCACTGCCACATAACCTTGCAGTGGGGTTGCAAAATATTATGTTAGCATTCCTATCCGTTACGAAAACCATTCAATTGCATTAAATCACTGTTAGTGTGAAAAATTATTTTTCTTCAACGCCCAAGGTAAAAATGCTTAAAAGTAAATATTAGAATAATTGTAGCAAAGTTGGTTGGCTAGGAGAGGAAGGGAGGAATTATTTCACAGAATTATTTTATTATATTTTAGGATACGGAAGACTGGCTAAAGACACCTTATATTTTAACAAGTATAGTTGGGTCAGGGGTAAAGTTCAGGGTTCACAATGACAACGTTCTAAGATCGAAACTCCCTTTCGCTATTTCTTTTTAGGGGTTAGATGGTAGAGGGGCTTTTAGTCTCAATTTCGCCCCAACAAAGACGCTTTTCTATCTATCCATCTATCTATTTTATGGGCTATAACGCCATAGTCCTTAAACTATTTTTTTCATATTTTAAGTATACATGCTTGTAGAATTACAGTTTTTAAAATTTAAGACGTTTTCCTTTGTCTTTCCCTAACGCCCAGAATTATGCACTTTATGTTTCTCATCCAACTTCATTATATACCCCGTATACCTTCCCTCCCATCTTCTAGTTCATCTGATTAAGTTTCTCTCCTCCCCACGCCAGCCCAGCACTTAAGTCTTCTTCTCCGTCTTCTTACTTTCTCTGTCAATCTTTACCTTCATATCTCAAAAGCGTCACACCTAATACAATATCGTTCCCCCACGAACCTGCCATTCAACGTCACTCTCAGCATTAATGCTCCTTACTCATCTTTTTCTAACATCTTTACCTGCTTACCTATGGTTCCTGCCTAAAGATCTCTTCTATCTTTCATCGTTTCGATTTTTCATGATCTTATGTCTGCTCGTAAGCTTTACACAAGGAAATGCATGACAACGGTTCCGAAATATTTTGGCTAATTGAAATATTTCATCACTGAAAACGCAAACTTAACCATGTTTGCTGTATCTTGATAAAATACCAAACTTTTTTGAATGTTATTTAATTTCATAGCCTCATAGAATATGAACATCTATAAAAAAAATACTATTACAGGGTTGGATATTTAGCTATTCTCAATGATTTATTCGTCATTAGGTGTAAGTTTGTATACGTGCATTCCAAGCTATTAATGAACTAGTATTGTCCTTTTTGACACAGATTTTAATAATCAAGAAACCCAGCCATTGCGTCATCATCAAGTGTCGCATTCAGTGACCCTTGCGTAGGTGGTCAGTGTGTTGTTAGTGACCCGTGATAATGATGCTAAATCGTTGAAATCTCGGTTGAGTTTTTAGGAAATCGTCTGTGTTGACAAGTACAACTGTTTTTTTAATATTTTACTCTCAGTTACTCAGTTACTGGTCAAGTGCTGGACGTAGTGTGAATTTTAGTGTGATTTTTGAATAAAATTTGAATGCTCTCTGAGACTTTGAAAATGCTTACAGATATGTGACTTTCACCCAAGTAAAGTAATCTCAAGTTTTTCTCTGGTTCACGAATTCCATTTTGAATGAATGAATGAATGAATGAATGTTTATTAATTGTCCCAGGGCTGTGCCCCTTAAGGACAAAAGACAATGTATGTACATAGTTATACGAGCAACAAAAAAGAAATAAATCAGACAATCCATACAATATACAAGCAGTGACAAATTAAATAAAAATTAAAACAATTGGTATGTAAAAAAGGACAAATGCTACATCGTTAGGACATCGTATAACAAATTACATCATACAGAGAGATCAGAGATCCAATAGTAACATATCGTAATATTTCATCTTAAAGCTAGCAACGGAAGAACAGTTTTTTATGCTTTTGGGCAAGGTGTTCCAGAGATGACACGCAGTAACTATAAATGAATTTTGGAACTTCGTGGAACGATGACCAGGAAAATATAGAAACTCAGCATCACATCTGGTACACATCTCTCTAGTGGAAGGTTTGGCAGCAAACATGTCGAAAAGATATTTAGGAGATTTTTCTTTAAACAGGGAGTACAAGAAGCACCCGAGGAAGTATTTCCTTCGGGTCTTAACATTGAGCCATCGAAGTTCATTGTAATAGGGGGTCAAGTGGACATCTCTACGAAGATTAAAAATAAACCTAATGCATGAATTTAGAGCCCGGTGTAGTGTGGTGTTATCTTCTTCATTCAGGTCATTGTAAACAAGGCAACAGTAATCAATAGTGGGGAAAACTATCGATGAAATAAGCATTTTCCTAGTGTTGGGGAAGAAATTTTGAATGCACTTTGAGCTGGTGTAAGATTGTGTTGATTTTGCGAGAAATATTGTTAACATGATTGTTCCAAGACAGACTTGAGCTCATGGTGATACCTAGATTTCGAACAGAGTTTGAATAGGGAATAAGGGTGCCGTCGACACAGATTTGAGATACATTTTCATAGGGCAAGCGATTTGTCATCTTAGGACTACCATTAATTATTGCTTTGGTCTTACTTGAGTTTAGAACAAAGTTCTTTTGCTGGGACCTTGCAGATATAACTTTAATATCATCGTTTTTTGATTGAGTCGTCAATTTCGTTGGGGAAACAATGACGATATATTTGCAGGTCGTCTGCGTAAAGCATGTACTTCGTGTGCTTTAAGTCGCGTGGAAGGTCATTAATGAAAATGGAAAAGAGCAGGGGACCAAGTACGGAACCTTGAGGCACTCCACAGGGGACTGTACATCTACATCTACACGATACCCTGCAAGCCACCGCGAGAGTGTGTGGCAGGGGGTGAAAATCACCAAGCATGCACTACTAACATGCAAACTAGCAACTATATTGTCTCATGCAACTTGATTGTTAGTATCTATAGTATTTAAGGGGTAAGAAATGCATCACGCACTACAGAATACTCTAAAATATTTCCACTACCTATCCCTTTCCTATGCTGCCTATTCTGTTCTCTTATAGTACGGGGGAAAATGCCATTTTGAATCTATCGGTACGACAATCTATCTCTCTAATCTTATTTATCTGGTCGAATCTAGCATAATACGCTGGTGTTTTTAATATGTGCCTAACATCTTCAGTGAAGCTATCCGATTGAAATTTCTGTAATAGATTTAATCTGTACTTTAACCTACGCTCTGATAATGATTCCCACCCAAATTTTTGTATTAATTCTGATACACTACTCAACCTATCGTAACATCTGTTGACGAACCTAGCTGCTCTACGCTGCACACTGTCTAGTTCTCTAATCAAACCTAATTCATTAGGATCTCATCTACATCTACATCATGTCGTGACTACATACATGTAGTCCAGCTGGAAATGTTCCCGTAAGTGTCCTTTACGGCCTGTCGACGGTCAGACAGATAGGAATGAAACCAGTTGAGGACCGAAGAGGAGAAATTCAACTTCCTCATTTTCTCAAGTAAAATAGCATGGTCTACCCGATCGAAGGCCTTGCTGAAGTCAAATAATACGAGTATCGTCACCATTCTCTTGTCAAACGAACTTCTTGTGTCATCGGTGATTTTCAGAAGCGAAGACTGGGTGGAAAAACCGCGACGAAATCCAGATTGAAATTGGTCAAATTTATTGTTTCGAGCGAGAAAATACTCAACTTGGGAATAACAAAGCGTTCTAGCGCTTTAGAAATGTTGCATATGATGGATATTGGTCTGTAGTCTGACGGATTCACTAGATTTTTTATCGTTTTTATAGGTGTTATAAGAGACGATTTCCAAAGGGTAGGAAATTTGGAGGATTGTAGTGAAAAATGAAACAAATCAAGGATTATAGGCATTGTGATACAATAGGAGATTGTCAACATTCTGTGAGATATTTTGTCTACCCCGGTGGAATTCTATCTTGAGCGGAAAATGAATTTATTGAGGGTATCAGTATTGATAATTTCAAAATAGAAATTTGAGTCGCTGAAAGGGACGAGAGTATTAGATATAGGGGGTAGGGTAGGAAGAAGAGAGTAGCAGCTAAGGCCTGTGTGGGCAATAGTAGAGAAGTAGAGATTGATTTAATTGACGGTAATATTTTGTGCAAGAGAGTTTTGTCGGTGACGTACAAGACCTAGATTCCTTAGTTCTTTTCATACTCGCTTGGAATCTTTAATGCCAGAGAGAGCGTTGGCAGAGGATTTGCGTTTGGAATCGTTGATCAAATCTTTCGTCTGGTTTCTTAACTTTGTAAATTGAGCATATAACATTGGGTTGTCGGAACGAATGAATGCACGGCGTATACGATTTCGTTCCCTCATTTTCGCAGAGATTTCCTTGGTCAGCCAGGGAGTGGTAGGGACCTTAGGTTGACATGTTCTCACAGGAGCGTGAAAGTTAAAGCAATTCAGAAGATTTTCATTGAATATTTTTAGTTTGGAGTCGATGTTATTGGCCTGATACACTTTGATCCAGTCAGCGGTGGAGAGGTGATCAAAGAATCTTTCTTCGTTGAATTTTTTAAAGTAACGAAAAGTAAAGGGTGGACGTTTTGGTGATGTGAATACGAATTGGTAGGAAATGGATATTTGGTCATGGGTAGATATGAATGGAACAGGAGTTTGTGAAAAGGAGGATGCTTTGTCCAAATCATCCACGATGCAAAGGTCGAGGCAGGGATTGTTGTTAATAGTGTGGTGAGCGGCTTGGTCGGAGACCAAATATAGGTTATTACAATACAAGAAGTATTTTAGTTGATTACTGTAAGAACTCACAGAGAGCATATCAGCATTAAAGTCACCAACGATTATTGTGTTTTTATATGTAGGATAATAACTTAACAATGAGTTCACAAATTCATTAATGTCACTAATTTTAGGTGGGCGATACACAATGGCAAGCAAAAGTTTCGCAGTATTCATCCCAAAGACTTCTAGAATAATGAATTCGGGCTTTGAACAATAGTCAGATGTGGAGGTGGCCAGTACACTGTAGTTAAGTTTCTGCGAATAAAAGCCCCGGCACCACCACCTTTTTTCCCAATCCTGTCACGACGCACTAGGTTGTAATCGGCCAAGTATACCATATCATAGGAGATATTAGGTTTCAGCCCTATTTCAGTCGTGCATATTATGTCAAATGTCTCTCCAAGGAAATGGATACGAAATTCATCAATATGATAAGTAAGGGACTGACAGTTTACAAGACATAGTTTTGCATGATCGTAACATCCTTTGTTAGCAAGATTTGTTGGACAGGATTTTAAGTTATAACACTGAGAAACACTTTGCGGTAAGACACCATTTGCATCACTTGAGACAATCAAAGCATTATTTACGTGTCCCGAGTCGGTTGAACTATTTGACATGTGCTATTGAAGGTTGATGAGATCTTCTTCCGTGCGCAGGACAAGTCGTTCACTTCCTTCTCCCTTCCTACCAAATATTTTACCGCCCCTGACCCATAAAGCTTTCTTTAACTCCCTAGCTTTAGAATACAATTTACGGTTGTGAGCACTAAGTGATTTTGACGGACTTTTTACCGTCAGGGATGCCAAGCCTGAAGTCTAGGGCTTCAGGATTATGAAGATTTAAAGTTGTAACGTCTAATATTTGTTTGGTTTGTTTGAGAGATGTTGGTGGGTTGCTCGGGGAGTGAAGTTGGGGGATTGTTGGGTTGTTGATTGGCTGTGGGGGATTGTGCGAGAAGGAAGAATAAATGAGAGTCTGATAAGTAGCGTCTTCTTGATTAAAAGTAGTGTTCTCCCGTAGTATTTGTCCGACGTTACAAAGTGTAGAGACTTCGAAACCTCGGAAGAAGGCTTCACACAGTCAAAAATGCGTAGTGAAAACACTTTATGTGTTACGACCGATTGCATCTTTTTCCATATTTATACCGTTATGAGGCGTCAATGGAGTATAGTGGTGGATGCTGAAAACGTGTACCATGTGGCGATTTGGTTTTGGCGATTTGGCGATGGAGTCAGTGACGAAAGCAGAGTCAAAGAAAAGATAGGGCCATGAAGATGAGGGTAGTGAGGAAAAGGTTTAATTCATAGAGAAATACTTATTCAGGGAACGTGGAAGATGATCAATTGCGTAATTTCTACATAGAAAAAAAATAAATCATTCACCTTATCCTGAAAGCAAACCTTAGCTGATTATGGTCAGTTTACAAGTCGTCCTTCCTTACTGTGGATTTAAATGCACAGGATCGTACCAGGCTGCGGTACATAATATACCATAAAATGGTCGTAATCGTTCGTATAGTGCCACCGCTATAAATCCAATTATTCCTTCAATTTGTGGGAGATAGTCATGAGATTGGATAAGCGTTGACTGTACCTATGGGTGTAATCCTAGAGTGTAATTAAATTTGTTCCATCTTGTCGTCACGTACCAATGTCAGATTCCGAACGATAAAATGCACAGTATCGGGTATGCTAGCGAGTTCCACGATCTGACAGTTTTGGTAATTAATTGTACTATTAGGGTATTAAGTTATTTTTGTATTATGATTGCAATTATGATTAATTGTGAAAAAAGTTTAACCTATTATTGTGTTTTCATGTTGGGTGAACTTAAAAAAATATTAAATAATTAATCGTGTATACGGCCTAATTGCTGAATGAGTCTTGCTCTTTTACATGCCTTTCAACAGCAGAGATATTAAAAAAGTTAACAAATCCTGCTATTATTATCCTAGTCTTGTAATTTACATAAAAATTTATATAATGTTGTACGCCATAAGGCCACAAAGAGGAAACAAATGCTCTCTGGTCTGATATCACATATGGTTGCTGCTACCAAGGGAAGGAAGCACAAGAATATGATTCAGCGAATCTGGAGAAGTTGTACTTTCCTCATCCCTTTGAATCTCTTACTGTCGTATGCTCGTATTTTTGTACCACAGGATTACAAAGGTAACATCTGTTTAAATTTTGCAGTTAAAAGGATTTTGAATCTTATTATACCAACGGCATTCTAATGTCATTTCTTGGTTGCGTAAATGCGTGCACTTTGACACTAATTCCTGGAAATGTTGAATACTGTATCAAATCTACGTGCATATATATCTTTAAAAGGATAGAAAAAATTATTTTTTGTTGTCAAAGTTGCAGTTCCTAATGTCATACTTTACTCGGTTTCTTGGAATGAAATTGACGTGACCTACTTGACTGACCTCTGTGAGTAAAAATATGTAATGAATTTAAAATGACGTTGTTTGGTCTCATAGTGTAGTTCTTGCTCCACTACTTTACTCGGTTTCTTAGAAGTAAATTGAAGTGTTCTACTTGAGAGACCTCTGTGAGTTTACCTCATGTTAGGAGTATTTTATCGATCCCTCGACTCTCGTGGAACGGCATCGTTTCGGTTTTCCGCGTCTCGGATCGAAGCGACCGCTTCCTGAAATATTCCGGCAGAGGGCTTTTTCCCAGCTGACCCACGCTCCACTGAAAGGGTGGGTGGGGAGGATTGAGGGGGAGAGGGTGGGGAGCACGGCGATTGACCACCGGTCGTTGCAGGCGTCCCATTTGAAAAGCCCTCATCAATTATTGATGCGAGCCCTAAAGCGGTGGAGGAAGAAATAAAAACACGAAAAAAAAACAAAACGCACGCGCCTTCGCGCACTAGCCCTAAAATCAAAGCCTTCGTATTTCGCGAGTGACTTTTTCTCCCATCGAACAGGCCGCCAACATCTCCACTTGGCATAGTGGAGATGGATGCGGTATAGGCTTTGAAATAGACCTGTTTCCACTTTGTAAGAAGTTCTTCCTGATGTACTAGAATATGGTCCGTACTTGGCATTTTTATTTTAATGAAACTATTTCACTTGCATTTAGAAATGAACTTGTATCCTAGAATTGGTAATATTTAATTAAAAATGTACTGCAATATCATGTTTATAACTTTAAAAATGAACTTTATGATAGTGTTTGGTAAGTATCTTGAAAAACATAGCAATAATCCCCTTTTAAGGTTAAAGTAATCCCTTTTTGATGCATCGAAAAACAAATTTTTCGGCGATATAAATCCAGTATTTGTACGTGTATAATCTTGGTCTGAAGCAAGTTTGAATAATTTCCTCTTTGGTTATTTATTTTCCTTCCATCTTCATTTCTAAGAAAGCAGAATGCACCATTTTTCGGTTGAACTATTTCTGCCTAAGCTGTAATGAAAAATATGTGATGAGTACTTTTATCGAAATTTTAAAACCTGTACCTAATAAGACAAGGTAAATGGCTCATGCACGGACCTATTTATCTGAGGAACATTTTGGTGAATTATTGGAGTATTTCGGTAATTTATACTCTCAAAATCACCAGGGTCGCTCAGTTATAAGCCTTAACGTGGTTTAACACTATAACCCGAGTCGTGAGTGTGAGAATCGAAGAACATTAGCATCCATCAACTAAAGGTAACATGAAATCTTCGTAAATCTCATGCTAAAAATCTAATCTTTAGTCAAATTAACTGTGCCATAAAAGACAAATCAATCTCATGAAAAGTGATAAGTATGAAAGTTTCATGAAACTCTTAGGAAAGGTCGGTAGAACCTAATTGATTACCTATATCTGGAAACATAACCGTCTGGTGATGACAGTGGTCGAGGGAATAGGGAAAGGATATAATGGCAAGGAAAGGTCACGTGTGAAAGCTAGTGAGAGATGTAAAGCTTAAGAATTATGTCTGTATGGAGATGCTAGGCAGTGGGAGAACCGAGAGCTGCCTCTACTCAGTCTTAGTAGTGAATGACATCACTGATTCCTTATTGAGGCTTCCGCGGAGTGTCTGGTTTGAGGATCCATTCGCTTCGGGATTTCTTCCGCGTGTTTCTATTCTGGGGTGACAACAGTTTCGCCAACGTTTCAGTACGCGTCGAGAAGGGAGAAAAGGCGGTGAGGAATCTGACGTCGACTTTAGCCTGTTCTATATAAAAAGACGCCAAGGAAACAACGGCTTAGCGCCCTAATGGGCAAAGTACTGTACTAAAATGTTCTCCACAAATCACTCAAGTAGGGCCCAGTTTACCAATGAAAAATATATTTCACTGCTGGTATACGAATAAATTTCACTGCTGGGGTATGAAGGATAACCAAACATGCACTATTGACATGCAACTAGGATATTTGATGGAAACATGCTAGATAATAGGGTCACTTGCAGCTAGGTGGATAATATCTACATAGAATTGTTGATAGTATTATTGATGACTACCGATGATAGTAAAATGTCAGAAACAATTTGACGGACTCTCTCCGTAGTTCTAAAAGCTATTAAGATTTAATTTAACATTTCCTATTTTCTATTGCTATTCCAATCACGCGCAAGCCACCCTGCCATCTCGTATTTATCTTCTTCACTGCGATAACGTTCGGCCATTCTGATCGCCTGAATCGCGCTGCTCTCTAACGAGCGGAATGCAAACTATTACGGGAAACTTTGTTTCTTTTTTTTTGGAGACTTAATTTTTCTCACCCCCGCAACTCTTCTCCTCCCCCTCCCCCCTAACCAGGTCACATTGATTTGTGAACACCTGTGTGTGGCGCAGGTGAGCCGTCACAAGGGGCGTTAGGGCCCTTGTTGTGAGAATAGGCCCCTAAATCTTTTGGTCTCGGCTGTCGTGCGGCCGTTCCCCGTCACGCAAGGGGCGGAATATCCTGTGAGGAAAATTCCTTCATTTTGACTCAGAGATGGGAGGCGACAAAAGTTGCAGAAGAAGATTGGCGGTTAGAGACTTGGGTTTTAGGTATCAATCGTCCAAAAATGCGATTAATCATTTAAGTATGATGATGGGTTACACGATGCAGTACAAATTAATTGTTCGGTTGGGAATGGTAACAGGAGAGGGGCTTTATACACTGCTTAAATGCCTGGAAATGGAAAAATAAAACAAGGAGTCAGATTCTGTGTACTCAGGGATACAAAAGTTTTAATGATGCAGTGTAATTGCCTTTTCTTCGGCTCTTTGCCTCAAAAGAGCTCCAAAATAACAATACAAAGCAAGTTGATTTCTACAATGACAAATTCATCTTGCTCTATCAAAAAACTCGCTGAAGGGACGCTTGCTCAACCAGTATCTATACCTGATCTAAAATTTTGGAAACGTGACAGTCAATTGAAACCTAAGAAACACTTTTTGAAAAAAATACGAAGGCACTGTAGTCAGCATCATCATCACTTGCCAACAATACTTATATAATATTAATTCGACTGATTAGGTCAGAATTGGAAGGAACTGTTTAAACTCAGCGGAGCATATTTCATTCCGGGGAGGTCTCACCTAAACGCAGTCAGTATTTAGTGCAAAGCAAGTTGATTTCTACAATGATAAATGCATCTTGCTCTATCGAAAGGCTCACTGAAGGGACGCCTGCTCCACCCGTATCTATACGTGATCTAAAATTATGGAAACGTGACAGTCAATTGAAACCTAGGTACACACTTTTTGAAAAAAATACGAAGGCACTGGAGTCAGCATCATCATCACCTGCCAACAATACTAATGTAAGATTAATTCGACTGGTTAGGTCAGAATTGGAAGGAACTTTTTAAACTCAGGGGGGCAAATTTCATCCCAGGGAGGTCTCAACTGAACGAAGGCAGTATTTAGGGTGAAATGCGTGTAGGTTTTACAACTGGTTATCTTTGAGTTATAATCATATTCATATCCACTTATTGTCCCTTATGTCATGATAGTACTCAGATGGTTTTATGAAAAACTTGACTCAATAACTCGGCGGAGAATTTAATAAATCACCAGAAAATGTATTATGCTTACATTGGTATTGCAAGTTCATTTATTCAGCATTTACCCAGTTAAAAATTGGCATTCTACTAGTGCTAGAGTTTTTCTCTGAGCACATATTCATTTCCACGACAAAAAAATAATTAAGAACTTATCCGTACCCGATAACCGGTTCCGTTGCACCATCAACACATTTTTTATCCCTGAGTGCAGAGTGCTTAGTGTCTTGCTGTGCCCTTTCATTGGCATGTTTAATGAGAGTGTATACGGTCCCTCTCCTTCCTCTGTTCCCTGCCCAACCCTTATTTGTATTTTCATGCATAACCTATGCCCATAAAAATATGATAAATCGCATATTTGGATGATTAATGCCAATTAAGATATTAAATACTCATAGTAAAATTTTGTATTCCATCTATTATTGCTTCTGTACTGATTGGACTCTGATTTTCCATGGAAGACAGTCCCAAAATTAAATGAAGCTTTTAAATATTATCAGCAAATTTTTTGTATTAACATTAGTCACGTTTGGCAGACCTTTTCGGTGAATTATCGTTCAGCCAACTGTGCGTACCTATGGACGTTGCCCTTGTCTGAAAGATTTCAGCCATGATGTCACATGATGTTTTCAGTAGAACCTGCCAACTGATGATTTCAATCACGCCACGTTGGTCACATGAATTTTTAGTGACACAAAAATGTAAAAAAAGCTCTGTAATCAATTTGTAACACTAAATTATCAATCTGAAGCGATCAAATACAAATGTTCTCAATTTCACGTGGTCATCGATGATATCAGTAATATCCAAAGTCATTCTCCCTCGTGATTACCAGTGAAGTTTAAAACTGCAACGATTTCACTACTGCCGCCATATTGCCTCTCAGTATGTTTAACCTAGTCACTAGTTCAAAATTTCCGGGGGAAATAATGGCGTCTGATCCATAGAATGTTGACCCTTCAGATATTAACCAAATAACGTTGGGCAGAAAGTTCCAACCGGCTCCTCAACTGTCAAGTGTGGTGAGTGCGACCATTGGTTTTAAAGCTGCCATGTCTCCAACATTTCTTCCTTTAGTCACCCCCTTTACTCATGCGGTACTTTTAACGTGATATGTCATTTAAACAGCCCACTAATCAATGTGCAGCCTACTGTCCTCACAGGGGTTGACACCAGTGGATTTTAGGGAATTTCTGAAAATATATTTTATTCCGTCTCAAATAATACTATTTAGGCTTTTAGGAAAATCTGTGTATAATGTGAGACCGCATTTCACAAGTAGATATAAGTGAACAGAAATGCATACGATGCATGGATGAAGCCTGTGCTGTCTATTGGCATCCCACCCCAAGGTTCCGGGTTCAAATCCTGGTAGTGGCAAAGATATTTTTGACTGGTATACCGGTCCCCTATTTACTGCCGTGGACTCAAAGCATTCAAGTTCAGAACTCGTTCTCTTGGATGATAAGTTAAAGCTTATATTTCTTGGTTGTTTCTCTTAAGAGAAGCCTTTATCTAACGCGAAAATTCTCTTCTTACGTTATTTCTAACAATAAATCCTGGCTGTAAGCATCTACATACTTTTCCTGGAAGGCAACATCACTTATTGGTATCTGATTTAAATTATCAAATCTGTCTCAAGTCTATCAACCTTGTTTTGCATTTTGCTTATCATTTCTATTTCACTTTATTCTCACTTTTCCCTATTCAATATCCCTAAAGCTACTTCTACTCGTCAACAAAGAGTTCAATATTCTACAATACCCCTTTTCAAGACAGTTATGTTTTCGCTTTCCTCGTTTAGGGGTTACTATTCAAATTGCCTCAAGCGTCAATTTCGCTATTACAAGAAATTATTTTTTTTAAATATACCTCCTACCACGTTCTCAGTACTGTAGGTATAGTCTCTCGTTTAAGCTTTGGGATGTCATGCAGCTCAAGGAACGAGTAATGACTTGAAAGAAGTACTCCGTACAAGGCAGTAACTCCGTCTGAGATTTATAACACTCAATGGTAGCGTCTAGAGCCTTTTTCTTTTCATTATAAAAGACTAATATGCTGGCGGCTGAACCGTTGAAGAATTATGCGTCATAGGTTGCATGAGTGTGGATAAAGTTAGAAAATGTGTATCAAATGTTATCCCATGAAACTTACTGTACGTAGTGCGTACGGATAATAAACATCATGTGACCTTTTAGTTTGGAATTTTGAATTGGTTCATTATTATAGACATATCAGTCATCGATCGCATGAGTTGAATGACCCTTCCCATTACTTGCAGTTAGATAACCTCACCAAATTGTTCCATTTCTTATACTGTACATATTTTTTAACCTTCTGAAAGTGTATATTCGTGTGAGGCTTTCTTTTGTACCATATCGCGTAAAATTGTACTTCAAAAAAGCTTCCATACGGCTATCATGTCTTCAAATGTGTCTGTTAAGTATCTCTCTTTTTCATAATTGTTCGCTACATTCTTCCTCTCCATTGCATTTCTTAAATCACCGCTGTTATTTTTTTCGTCCCTTCACTTTAGCTTCATCATTTACTATTATTACTGCATATCATATCCTTTAAGCATAGGTATTATTTTCCTGTTCTTCTCATTCCCCACACATCGCTGCATAAGGAAATGTAGGATTCAGATTCAATTTAAGGGTATTGTTTTCTGCTTTCAATTATTGTTTTCAGCTATTTCTAATTTGAACTAGCATAAATCCTTTTATGACCGAAGCTGTGAGAATCATTCTTTACTTCTAGCTTTGTCCATCGCTGTCTATTCTGTATCAATTTTTTAAAAATCTTCCAACACATTTCGCTGATGACGTCATGAGCTAATTTTGTATTGAATCATTTTCTACTTATTTGATAACACATTGTATGTTTAAAATATCTTGTGGCTTTCCCCGTATTTGGATATTTTATGGTAAACTGTGTTTATTTTGTATTTTTTACCCTCTATATTTAAGTTGCAAAAGCAATTTGTTGCAAAACGCGGCTCTTGATTTTCACAGTGAATATATAATGCTCCAATTGAAGATTCACAGTGATAAAAAAGTTATTTTATTTAGTAGTTGAACTGTGGTCATAGCTTTTGCGTTCTGTCAAATTAAAAAATAAATTTTCGTTAGCTGGGACTTCAATGCGATGCATGGTTAATGTTGTTCTGAATTCATGTCATATTAACGATAGAATTTGCAGCATAATTTCATAATTGATTTCGGAGAATTCCACTGATGTATATTTATGAATGCTTTCAATGTTGTTTTCTCCAAAGGTATGCAATAAATAGCTGAAATTATTATAGAAAATGAAATGAATGTAACTCAATCGGCTAGTTAATAACTAAAAGAGCTGAATATTTAATACTTTGATTTTCCATTTAAATTCGTTAAGGATTTTCACAAATTTCTGTAATTGTTTTCATATGCATCACAGCAGCTGCTGAATATCGTGATGGAGATATTAAACTTATTACAATTCTCATTCATAATTTAAAACTCTCTGATTCGTTCATAGTTAGAGCATGATTTGATTCGCATGCATTGAGAAAAAAACATTTATCATTTTTTAATTCATGTATTACATCATAAATTTGCAGTATTGCCATTATAGTTGTGAAAAATATAATTGTTTTACTTCCATTTGCATTTTTCTTCATGTTTAATTTTTCAGATCCATATTTTTTTATATCGTGACGAAAGCTTGCGCGTATAGTAATGTTTTTCATTCAATATTTCTGTTGCGACGCTATGTTCTGTTGTCTCTCTTCTATAGTTATGACAATCGATATCTAGAGATGGATATAATATAGTTTTTACAAATATTGTTGCATAAAATGTGTTCAATACATTTTAACCTGCTTTCATGAATATTTTTCCATGATATTATTAATTTAACTTTTATATGTTCAATTGATTACATAGGTTTAATGCATTTATCCTTGCTTTCGTGAATTTTTTTCCATAAAAGATTAATTTCAACTTTCATCTGTTCCTTCCTAGTCCGTATCTAGCACGTCTCACATCTGCTGACCGTGTACATATATTGGGCAGTACTTTAAATTGTCCATGTTTTTGTTGCTTTGCATGCAGCAGTGAGCAATTGTGAGCATTTCCGAACACTTCTGACATTACCCTGGAGCTACACCTTGTTGGTTTACGAAATAAAGCTCAGGATTGAAAAACATTTAAAAACAAATTATATTACCATGAGGAGGGAACACACTAATTTGGGTTATGTTTGAAGCATAATCATTCGTAAGTAAATAGGTCACTTGCCATGTTTTACTCTCAAGAATGACATCATTTGTCTTATGTCGGAATTTTACATCAGTCTGAATTTTAGATTGGGATCTCATGCCAAAATTCATGCATTTCACAGCCGACGTATTGAGGATGACGTTGAAAGTATATGATATCTCTGTTTCTTAAATATTTAGATAGATAGATGTCTTTATTGTTGTGATATTGACACAAAAAGCCCCCAATCACAGCTATCCCCTCATCAATGCATGGAATATTATACACAATAAGAAAAAATAAAAATATAAGCTGACTATGAGAAAAATAAATAAAATTCACAAGAAATTATAAATATAAGGTTTTGATAAGGAAAGAAAACAAAATGAATAAGATGCAAATGATACTATCCAAGGTATGTGTAAAATACGTGTACAATTGTCGGAAACAACGTGAGGATTTTGGCTGATGTCTATCATGGAAAAAAACACTGCAGAAAAACATCCACACATGCAGTGAGACTCACGCCCAAAAATTGGGAATCCCTTTGTGATTTTGTTTACGAGACGTGTAAGTAATCAACGGTGGAAGCATTCCCGTTTAAATGGTTGCGAAGTAAACATATGTGTACTCTTGTGATCTGAGTTTTACATCTACCCTAAGCATCTCATTCATAGTTTTTAATGACAGCCAGTAAATTCTTTGAATTGTCCCAAAAATCACCGTGAAGCACTGAAATCACAGTGAAAATAAGTACTGAATTCACCGTTTTTCTCAGCCATAATTTATTTGCTTGCGTTGATCAGCCTAATCAAGACGGTTCCTTCTTGGTTATTCCATTTGAAATCAACAAATGGGCCGCCGCAGATGTCAGCGAAAATTTGTGCATAGATACTGCCGAACTTCGTAGGCCAAAATCAATTCCATGTTTTGGCAGTGGAAATGTCTCACCTGAAATATAGGCAGGCATGTATTGGAGTGAATGCCTAAAAATACATCTTTTTACATTATTTTTCTTTGAGCTGCAGCACAATGGCCTTACGTGATATAGACATGATAAAGAGGTCATTAGATGGGGTAATAATCTAATGACTTAAGATTAAGGTACTTACTATAAAGGGTACCTGATATTTAAGTACTTTACACGGACGTTTTGCAGGACTTAGTGCTTTTTTCATTCTGTAAATGTATCTTCCAAAATTACACCACGAAAGAATTGCCTGAAAGGGCTAAATTTTCTACCATCTATACACCAGCTGACACTATCTGTAAACTAGTTCACTTTGCAATCTGAGTCGGTGAAGCAAGATATTTCTGGAAAATTTGGCGATTTAAAATGGAAGGACACTTCTGCCTACTCCTGCGATAGTCATGCATCTGCCATGTTACCATGAAGAGGGGCAATAGAAATACTTTTCCCATAGGTGGCGTGGGTACAGGTCTGCGCCGACGTTTAGAGGCTCTATATCTCCGGTAAAAATGGGCAAACGTTTCTGAAAATTTTGAAGGTGTGTTTAATGCATTCCGTTACTTTGAAGGGATTAAATCCGATTCATAAATTTTTGTAATCCTTCCTATTCAACTCTTTTGCAATAAGGTTTTATTGTTATTTAATATGCATTAAATGATATACAAGACTTTAGGAGTGATGGGGAAGACGTTAGAATGCTGCAATTGGCAGACTACAGAGCTGTCGCATCAGCGGCAGAGAGGGATCTGAATAATATTCAAATGAGCATGAAAAGAACAGTTGCCAGATATCAGCTGAATATAATTAGAAAAAGACTAAGATATCGGTATGCATCTGGAGAGAAAAGGCCGAAAGAAACGTTAAACTTGGAAAACAAAAACTTGTGTAGGTGAAAGAGTACTGCTACCTGATAAGTCGAGTAACTAGCTATGGACTAAGTAAGATAAAAATAGGCAGTAGTCTAGCACGGACTTTGATGGCATTTCCTAAAAGAAGAATCTACCTACAGCTGGAAACACAAGCGTACAGCTTGCATCTGGAGCATGTTTCTGAATGGCGGTGAGGCATGGACGATGTGAGCAGCAGAGAAGACAAGGTTGGAAGCATTCCAAATGTGGTGTAATATGTTTTGAGCTCACTTATCTTCATGTAGCGATGAATTGCCTTCACGAAAAGAGAAGGGGATCTGGTTGGTGTGGTGGCTAGAGTACTGGCCTCCCATCCCGAGGGCACGGGTTAGATTCCCGGCAGTGGCGGATTTTTCAGTGGAAAACCGGTCCCCAATTGAGTGCCTGGTGGAGGGAATTTTGAAGTTCAGTACTCCGTCCGTCGGATGGGATGTTAAGCCGTGGTCCCCTTGGCGCCCTTCGTTAAAAGTAGGCTAATGCCGACGCCGGGTTTCTCTCCACCCTTCCTCCGTTCCCTAAATAACTCCTACCATTACCCAATTACCCACCTATCCTGAAATGCGCAAATGACCTCGGCTGTCAGTCGCCTCCCCTAAATAACCAATGGATCGACCGAGTAAGTAACTTGGATGCCCTAAGAAGAGGAGGAGAAAAAAATGAAGTCTTATAAAAACCTTAAGAAGAATGTGGGACCAATTAATCGGCCATATCATGAAACACGATGAGCTGAAGAAGACGAACGTTGAAGGACAAGTGACTGGGAAGAACGGTAAAGGAAGGCCCCGTATAAGATATAGACAACATGTTATGAAGGATGTGAAAGAGAAGAAATACGTAAGTAGGAAGAGGCTAGCTTATAGCAAAATCGTGTGAAAAGCTTTGTCAAGCCAACCCCAGCTTGTGTAGCTCTTGTTTTTGCTCGTGCGACTCTTGGCACCTTTCCACCTGCCGACGCCAGGCTACTATCCACCCTTTCGCCTTACCTTATACTTCATATCCTTGTTTATTTACTTCCGGTGTTAGGCACCCATAAATGCAGGCACAGACTTGAAAACTGCAGATGGAATAATATATCCCGGCTGCGAAATGTATTTTACATTGGTAAACCGTTCCCCGCTTCAGCGTATTATAATTTAAACTTAGTACCCCGTCCGTCAGTTGGTACGTTAAGCCGTGGTCCCCTTGGCCCTTTTGCGTCAAGAGAAAGCTTATTTAGACGCCGGGTTTCTTTCCTTTCCATTCTTTCCATGTGACATATCTCCCCGTATGAATTAGTTCGGGGACAGAGTTGAAAACTTAAATGATTAGTCAATATATCGTGGAGTCATAAGGTTTTCGAGAGGTGGTAATGGTGATATTTTTTGCCTAATAAGCTAATTAAGAAAACTCGGAAGGGGATTCTTATTCAAACAACGCCTGCATTTAAAACCAAAGGTCATGTAAACATGAGGTCGATCTCCTTGATGATGACAAGATATGTTTTTGAAATTATCATTCATCATGCTCGATTCAATATGCGAAACCAGATTAGAGGAATAAATGCAAGAGGGGTACTTTTAAAATGTTATTTTTCTGCAAACCACTGGTGCATGTTAACCTGGTAGCTGCCATGTAGCAGTGGGTCACCCGGCATGAAACTGAAATTTTCCAAGAAAAAGAATTTTTACTGGAAAACAAAGAATAAACATTTGGGGTCTACTTTTGTCGTTTGATTATCATTTTGAAGTAGGCCCATTGCGTTGTTATGAAACTTGGGTGGAGAAAACAAATTTTGGTGACTCTCAGGCAGACAGTTGACGTCTCCTTATTCATATTTTCTCCCTTTTCTATTGATGTGCTGCGGTAGTTTCTACAGTACGGTTTATTGTTTTGCTGTAGTCCAAAAGTTTGGGGGGGGGGGGGGGTAAATTAAATTCTTGCATTTTTCTGTCTGTTGGTTGATACCATAATTAAGTTAATTTTACAGATCTCTCTACCGTGTTAATATAGTACGGCAGTACAAATATGTTTTTGCAGAGCCAACCTCGAATGCATATGCCTTCAATTTTTCAAGAAATTTCAATCTTACTTTCTAGTCTCTTAATAAATTTCTAGTATTTAACTACTTTCTAGTCTCAAGGATTTCAAAAATAAGGCCTTCCCATAACAGAGTGACAACTTCCGTTCGTTCGCAGGACTTTTTTCATACGAAACGTGCTTCTCTCCGTTGGACTTAATTCGGTTCTCAAAGTCAATTTTTATTCGATATATCGCAGATGCTTGATGCTTTTCTTTAGGTAAGGCTTTGCAAGTGCAAAATAACTTCAGTCTTTACCTCTTTGATTGAAACAAGTAGCTAAGCAAATTTAGCTTACACCTTTACTCCAAAAACGATGTAAATTTTAGGTTTAAAAACTTTTTCTGTCAGAAGCGTAATCGGTGATTTAAAAAATATTTTTATCACCTTTCTATTTGCTTTGCCGGCAACTTAGTAGGCAGAAAATTGATAACGGGTTTCTTGGCTTTGAGCAGTTCATAAAATACGGCCGATTGGTGGAAGGGAGTATGTTGGCAAAGACTCCACGCGTGAGAAGTTTAGTAGGTCACGGTGCGTAGCACGCTAGAGCTTGCCGTCAGATGGCGTCAGCCGCTCGAGATGAACGTCTGTCAAAAGCGTGAGATTTGAATCCAGTTGAATTCAGTCCCATTGGATTATCTCGGATATTGAATTTTAGAGGGCAGGAAGAGAGGAATTGGGGGGGTTGGGCATGGAGGGTGTTTGGGGGGGAGAGGTGGGATGAGGGGGCGGGGGGAGCATTTTGCTGCCTTGGGAGGACGACTGCCTAGCAACGGATCCATAAATAGGAACTCTCGTGGGTGGCTCCCGCGACGTTGCCAGATTGGTCTTAGACGAAAAATTGAGGGGATAATGAAATGTGGGGGAATTATGAAATTCCGAAAATGAGCTGAATGGTCGAGATTTTTTTCCCACTTCCGTTTGAGGACTATAAAAAAAATATCCCTGAATGCGAAGTGATAATAATTTTAGAGCAGCCTTCGATCGCAGCTATAGACGAGGTGGGAGGTTCATCGGAAATTTATTGATATCCTTCCGATCAATTCTTCGAAGAAATTTACGCGATGAAAATCAATATCCACTTCATCGAATCTGCGTAATGGCATGAGCTCAGGGAATATTTCGAGATATCGCCATTAATTATCGGGCGGAAATGAAAAATTCTTCTTTTCGCAGTGCATGCTGATTTTTTTTTTTTCAATATTCCAGGAATTTTAGATGGGGTTTCTCGTTGACAGCTTGATTAACTTGCCACTACATTCCAAAAATCGGTAAAAAAACGTAGAAAACGAATGGAACGACGTTGTTTAAATTCACATAGCTAATACCTACTTATTAGCACTGAATGATATGCATGTATTTTGAATATGCAGAAATAATTTGATCAAATCTTGTATATTCCGTTCCAAAAATTGATAAAGACTTTTGTTAAAGCATTTTACAAATGATGACAATATTTACCAGTCATATAATAATTCTTTATACTCATAAAATATAAGGTGGTTATAGGGGAGCTGGGTCAGAAATCTTTATGCGGACAGGTCTAAAAATACATTCCTTTTTAGTGGAAAACACCATAAAATATGTATCTGTACCAAGAAGAATTAGAAATCAATTACGTTGAATGGCATTGCCTAATATTGGTTGTAGCTACGAAATATCCCGTCAATCCTAAATATCTATTACATGTATTATTGTAATCTGTCATTTCTGAAATTAGGGTTTAGGACCAATGTAAAAAAAATAATAAAATATCACTACTCCATCGAAAATGTGATGGAGGGAAAGAGGCAGAGGGTAACGCGTTAGCATTGAAGTACATAAATTCTAGGATATTTTTCTTGGTAAAGCGATAATCACCTTGAGCTTCTTTGGGAGCACATTGATCTTTTGGGAACATACCTAGAACTGGTCTATTTGTCTGGATAGCAAACGAAGTTTAACGATTGACATTTCCTGCCAAGGAATACTTGGTGAAGTTAGAAACGTTTAATTACTTACGGTATAGATGGCAGTATATTTTTTCTGGATATAATTATTAATTTTTTAAGCTGGAGGAAGAATGAATGGCTCAACAATGGAGGATTGAAGAAATAATGAGGATTTGCTATTTCTGAAAATATCATTAGTCAAACAAATATAATTATAATTGGTTAATAATTCCCCCATTTGCCAAAAATAATAATAGTATCAATCAATAAATATTGAGCAAGATATGAAATATTTTTTCTATGATATAATAGCTAATTAAAACGAAAATTAAAACTATTACTGTGATATATAACATTATTATATATAAATTTATTTCCTTAACCACTAACTCTGATAAAGATAGCATGATAAAGAAGCTCTGATAAAGAAGCATGCATACTAACAAGTTGGAAAAAATAATACTATTAGGTACTGTGATACATAACATTATTACATATAAATTTATTTCCTTAACCACTAACTCTCTGTCTGAAAAAGAAGCATGCATACTTACATGTTAGAAAAAGTATTAAATCTCCATTCAGTTTTTGTACTATATTGTTTGGGACGCTAAGTGAGGGAATTATCAAATAGTATGAATATTCTGGGTTGAACGCGCCAATTTTTGATCAAACCTTATTGAGGTATAAACACTGAATGGTCACAGAGTGCCTGTTTTATAATTCCTACTACATATTATTTAATCGACACTGTGTCTCAAATATGTTCCTTTTTATGATTGGAAAATTTTAAATATAATTGAGTAAAATAGTTACTCATCTCCATAGAATTTAATATTGTCTAATTTTTTTGCGCAACACACTTTCTGGGAAAATGATAACGGAATTTGTTCAGTTATTTGGTTAGCATTGAAGCGAAAGGGATACAGGCTTCAAGATGATTAGCCTAGAAAAGAGTAAGCAGATTAAATGAACCC
Organism: Platycnemis pennipes; assembly: GCA_933228895.1. Taxonomy (NCBI): domain Eukaryota; kingdom Metazoa; phylum Arthropoda; class Insecta; order Odonata; family Platycnemididae; genus Platycnemis; species Platycnemis pennipes. The sequence continues at coordinate 111,105,006 of OW121855.1, read as the reverse complement.
CTAACATCATTCACACAGATTCATGACGGGAGTATTTGTTGCATATAGCCGAGTTTCGCGGCTGCGAGATAAGCGAGTTTACTCGTCGAATAAGCAGTCGTGGACAAAAAGCGACGGAATTCCGAGGGGGTATTGGTCTATCCCTGGGTAAGGTCGGCCACTAAATAATACAGAACCTGTGAAGGTGCCGTGACTTGGCGACGGGAGTCCGACAACAATTACGCTTCTTATCACCCGGAGGAGAGGACAGCACCTCTTCTTCACATGAGTGAAGGTGGAGACCACAGTGGTCGGTACAGCGAATCTCATTCACTACAGACGTGGTAACATTTACTTTAACGGTTGTAGTACTGCGATGTGGAAGGCAAGGGGAAACCACCACATTATTATCCCGAGGAGTTGCAGTTACCTAACTCTTTTCTTACTTATCAATACGTGATGGAACCCGCTCGAGTAAAATATTCCGGAGGTAAAACAGTCCCCCGTTCAGATCTTCGGGCGGGGACTACCCGAGAGAGTACAAAAGTCAAGTGTGATAGACATTTTAGGGTGGGAATATGGAACGTGAGATCACTTCGGACCTGCAGAAGACTGGAGAACCTGAAGAGGGAAATGCGGAGAATGGACCTCGATGTATTAGGAACCAGTGAAAGGATATGGCCAATAACAGCACTCGATATATATATATCTATCGCGATTTTGTGTAAATTGTATCCTTAATGTCAAGAGTTCGCGTTTTATCAGCGAATGGAGGTTTATAGTTGGGTGGAACGCAAGGTGCCGTTATATTGAACATAAAATCTATGAGTTTACGGGTGACAAGACACACTAAAATTTATTCTTACATGTATATTAAAACTAAATTTCATAGATTTAACGATATTGCTTACTAATCGATCTACCGAATTTCCCGTATCTAAAAAAATGAATCGTGCAAGATCTGCTATGACCTTTAACCTTTCACCTAGAGCATACACTGGGCTCGTATGTAGGGCAACCTTAAAGAGACATGCATTCTTAAAGAAATATTACGTTGATGTTCCACTTAATGCATGAATGATCTCGTTCCACATGACTCAGCAGAGCTTTTAGCGATTCTAAACCTTAGAAAAGCATTTTATACTTGACTTCTGCGTCATGAAGAAGAAAGAACATGATGCAAGCGAAGACTTGCAGTACCTAGATTGTTTTATGTTTAATCAGACACTTAAATCTAGTCCTTGAGCCATACTCTGAAGACTTGTGAATTTTTTTGTATTCTGAAAGACTAAATGGCATACATTCAGGGCAGTGACGACAATAATCACATGACTTTGGGAGAGTTCAAAGAAAATATTTCTTCTTGTTTGAAAGTTTTTCTGTTGACTCTCATTAAGTTTCTTTTGCGCATTAAACTTCTGTTTTCTATTTGACTGGATAGAGACACACTCACAAAGTAGCAGGGATATATTATTCCGTCCCTTAAACAAGTGGGAGTTACCTGGGAGTAAAGGGTAAAAAAAACTCATCATAAGTGATCTGTGTTTTTGTAGTTTACTTTTTCTCGTCTTTCAAAAACCTGAAAAATGTGACTCCTGTCAACTTGTGTTTTCAAAGCATTTTTCCTCATCAAAACTCCTGTATTTTATTTATATAAACATGGTAGCCAGAAAGCAACCACAGGATTTTTTTTAGCTATTGTTGATACTGCACCGGGGATGTATTGTCGAGTAAGAAATCCTATTACTAATAACTTAATTTTTTTATTTTACTATTAGATTAACCGAATTTATTAAGAAATAAGATCCCCATATGAGTTACAGTTTCTTTCTGTATATATAAATGCCATACACTGCACAAATATCACGGAAAATATTTTGTTACGTGCCTTCCCTACCCTAATACCCTACCTATAATAAAGTCTGCAATAAATATTGGCTAACAAGGTAACTATGATTAAATCTTTTACTCAACCTTATAATACTCAAGATAATGATGGCTTGCAATTTGTCCAGCAATAACTCTAAGTTTACCTTTACGCTCTAAACTACCAATAATTCATTTTTTCAAATCGTAAACTGATTATCTACTTGTGTATGAGATTCTGTCTGCGTTCTGATATCCGACTACGTTGTTATTCCCGCTCTGATTCCAGTTACAGCGTAGATACACTACTTAACAGCTGATAACACATTTTCACGAACATAAACACGTTCTTAGCGTGCATCCGAGAGTAATTAGGCTCGTAAACTTAGTTATCTTTGCAAATAGCGCATGCAGAAGAATGTCTGCTGAAAAGCTTTTAAATATCGTTTGAAACGTATTTGTGGCTATGTTTTCAGGAGCTTTCTGCGTTTTATCCGATTTTCTTAACTATACTTCTTACTAATCAAAGAAATATGTTGCCATCAGTTTTGAAGTTTGGCAAACGATACAGGGGAGAAATTCTGTCCTTTAGACGCGATCATCGTCGCCTCATTGAAAATTTACTACCCGCGATATGGTGGCAAAAATATCGCATTATCGCGTTAAAGAAAGAGGCTGTCAGCCGTTTTTTTAAATATAATGTTTTATTTGTTGTCGTATTTCTTGAAGTTTTGGAGAAATAAATTTTTCAAGTCGAAGTCATTAATGAAAAAGTTAAAAAATTTTGTCACTATTTCCATCAAAACTTTAATAAAAATACAATCTTATTCAAAAATTGTATGAGAAAAACAAAATATGATATAATAAAATTTTCTTCATGTCTTTTGGTTACTTCATAGACACCCTTCAAACTCGGGTGTGCATAATGTTTTGGTTTCTGGTTAGTTGCACGTGACACTTATCTCTAAGATGAGGTCATGAAGTACTAGCACTGCATCTCTTAGTTGCATTTAAGTTGGTCATGATAGTTGATATTCACTCCCTGCCACACACCCTCGCGGTATTACGTAGGCGTCTCATCATCACGGTCACAGCCTCCTTGAAACTGGGGGTCGCGACGCGGATATTTCGTCCTCCGACGCGTGCTGGCGATGCTGGGGTTGGTAGGGTAGGGGAGGGAAGGGGTGTGTCTGCCTGGAGGGGTAGGCATTATCCATTATGCAGTGCGGAGGGATCGCCCGTTAATTTCCCCAGGTATTCCTCCCTCTCCCCCCCCTCGCCCCCCCTCTCCACCCCTCTCCTCCCATTCCATGTTTTTCTCTAGCCTCTCCTCCATATTTCTCGTTCGATATGAATACAATCTCGCATATGGGGTGAGAGAAGGGAAGGCAAAGAAACTAAAGGCTTAACGGGTTAAAAAGTGAACGCTCGATTCTTTAACTGATGCTTTTAAACAACTATCATCATTAGTCAGTAATCCTGATATTAGTTTCACGCAGTTCTCCACTGAATTCTCCTATAGGCTAATCCCTTCATATTAACGTATTTCTTTCATTTCACATCCGTTATATCTTATTATATGTTTCCCATACGATGCCTTCCTTTGCCACTCTTCCTATCCAGTTCCCTTCCTTCAACGATTATAATCATCAGGCCATTATGTCTCATGATGTGGCCGATTAAGTTGTTCCGTGTTCTTCTTAGGGTAAAAATGGAATGGAATCAGGCGATGTTGCGTGAAAAAGTGACATGATGTAACAGAAACTTGACGATGTATTTTTCACACTAATTATAGAGTAAAATCCTACGTGTTTCGTAACTCTCATGTCATAGTACCCTTGACAATGACACCAGAGTGTCGAAACCGGTAGGTTTTTACTCAATCAAAAGTGTAAAATGCATAGTCAAGTTTTTCTTCTCATGGCATTCAGGAGACTTCTCCACTCTTCTTAGGACTTCCTCGTTCCATTTAATCTTCATCATTCTTATGTAGCACTACATTTAGAATGCTTCCACTCTTAACTTCTCTGCTGCTGTCATTGCCTATGCCTCATACCAATAGAAAAACATGTTCCAGATGCGTTGATGATTCATACATTATGGATTATATTTTTGCAATCTGACATTTGTGAAATTAGGGTGTAGGTACACTGCAAAAAAAGAATTAAATTGCACTAATCCATCGAAAATATGATGGAGAGAAAGAGGCAGAGTGTAACGCTTCACCATTGAAGTACATAAATGCTAGGATATTTTTCGCAGAAAAACGAGAATCACTTTGAGCTTCTTTGGGATTGATATTTGGAAGAAATTTGACCTTGTGGGGATATATCTAGAATGGGTATATTTGTATGGATAGTAAACGAAATTAAACGATGCATATTTCCTGTCAAGGAATACGTAGCGAGGTTAGAAACGTTGAATTACTTACAGTATAGATGGCAGTAAATTTTCTCTGGATATCATTGATGTTGTTTTACGCTGGAGGCAGAATGAATGGCTCAATTATTGATGATTGAAGAAATAATGAGGGTTTGCTGTTACTGAAAATATCATTAGTTAAACAAATGTAATTTTAATTGGTTAACAATTTCCCCATTTGTCAAAAATAGCAATAGTGTTAATCAATAAGTATTGGACAAGGTTATAATATTATATCTTGCATGATGTAATAGGTGACCTTACATACCACATCCCTATCCCTATCCTTATACCTATCCTCCCGGTCTGAAGCGCCTATTAGTGCGGAAACAGACTTGAAAACACCCATGATGATGATGAGATAGGCCTCATCCCTTCCATTACTATCCTTATATCTTTCCTTCCTGTCTGAAGCGCCTATTAGTGCGGAAACCAACTTGAAAACACTTCTATAAAAAAAACTAAATAAAACAAAAAGTAGTACTATTGATTTTACGTATGTATAACTTTAATATATACATTTATTTCCTTAACCACTCACTCTCTATCCCAAAAAGAAACATGCATACTTAAATATTGGGAACGTATTAGACCTTCATTCAATTTGTGTACAATGTTGTACTTACCATACTTATTAGAAAAACCAGGATGTGAATCAGATTAATTTGTTAAATACATTTTTCAGGCATCTTTCTTCTCCCATTGAAATAATTAACTTCTCATTATTTTTATTCATTCTATTCTGAACAAAGTTAATGATGAAAGTGGTGAATTTCCTCAGTAAACAGGAAACGTGACTTGACTCCACCTATTGAGGGATTTGCAGACTCTTTTCACACCAATATGAAGTCTCTAAAATGCTTTACAAGCTGTTATATTAGGAGCATGCCGCAGATGTCCTTCATTGGTGTTTTATTCAGAGCAAAGAATTGGAAATGGCAAAAAAACTGAGAAAAAAACAGGCCACTTGTTTGAAAACTTTTATCGTTAGTAGGTACTTCTTAATTAGAGCAGATAACTTAAGATGATACGTTGTATTCCTTTCATAAGCATGAACGCTCCAAAACCTCTTTACGAAGTCAAAATATTCCTTACGAATCAACCACTCGTTACCACTTGCAAGGTATTCGAAATTTATTCGAAATAAATTTTCCGTGCTAAGAAAACAGACGTTTCGGAGTATTTAGTAATGCTTCAAGAGTTCATTCACGGAGAAAAATATATTGATGTATTTAAAAATTCTGAGAAAAAGGATAGCTGCTATTTTGCTCCGTACATTTTTCATCAAACCATACCTTGTTAAAGAAATTCGTTAGAAAATTATTACCGACAAAACTTAGAATAAATCACCTATAAATGGGTTTCTTTATGAACCATTTTTCTGTATCACACTTCATCAATAGTAGTTGGGACCATGCATTAGCATTTAAACGGGTTAATATTAATTCTTAATCTATGTTGAAGGGATTTAACTTGAATTTAAAATTTTCATTTCAAACATAAGTGTTCTCGTTGATATTTGAGTTTTTTAAGTGGAAGATTGTTTTTATTCTGGAAAATAGTCCAATTAAGGTTTAAAAAGGGCCTATTGAGTATTTCAGTGTTGTGGGAGCATTGACAAAAGGATATCTTGGGATGAATCGTAATTGATAAATATAATGTTTGATAAAACTAAACCTCAGCCTCTTTAAACCTCGCTACCTGTTACTAAAAAAATCACGTCCTCCCTACTTGGGGTCTTTTTTGACCCCATCGTGAATTTTAATTATTTTAAGTGATAATATTATTCCAATGACTCATATTAATTCGTATTTTAATTCAATATATTTCAGATAAATTAACAGAAAAATACCACAGTATAATATACATTGCATAATTTATAAAAAAATATTATAATTATTTAGATGGCACTCATAGTATAGTCTTGAATAATGAGGATTAAATTTACCTAAATACGTATTTAAGTACATAGTTTACCTATCTGAATACAATATAATATTTAAAATATTTAAACATTTGCAGCATAGTGCCAAAACGTGATGACCAATTACAAAATTTCATGACACAATAGAACTGTGCTAAATTTTTAATCTGAAATCTCCATCTACACACTCACTAATGTCACATTGCAGACGCTTCTTTGTTGAACATGATCACCTTACACGTATCTGTTGCAAACATTAGAAATATCATTGGTTGTTTGTCTCTCTTACGAGGGCAAATGGAACATCTGCCACCCATTTTCTGGACACAATTTCTCTGTCATTTACTAGCAGAATACCGCCAATCCCAGCATTTTCGATCGCAGTCCGAAATCTATTTTATTTGGCATCCGGTTTATCCTACTCAAAGATTAATTTCAGGTGCTAACATTTCTTTTGCTGATTCTAAAAGGAATCGCAGCCTAGAATTTTCTTTCCGCGGAAAGAGGGGTATTTTCTCGAATACATTTGGTATGCATTTATACCAGCAAGATCTACGATATCAAAAAAAATAGCCAATGGCCATTTTCTAGTCCCTCTTTTCACAGAATAATTTGATCTACAGTATGCACACCGAATTTTGCAGAGTTGTAATACAAAATCACTTCCCGTTTATTCTTTTCAGGGCAACAAATTTCAAATGCCTTATGTTTAGCAGACCATAAAAACCGGCGTCCTACCTGATGATATTCCTGGATAATATTTTTTCAGCCTCTTTGGTTCTATAGCATCCCATTTTATTTTTCCTTCCTGACTCCCCGTGGATCGTCTTCTTTGATACATACGCCTAGGATTTCCTCATGAAGCTCGTCCTCCTCCTGGTCCCTTATTTCCACCTCCCTGTTGCCTGCCTCTGCTTTACTTCCATCACTCTCATTTTGAATGTTTTCTTCATCGTTAATCTTTCGAGTCTAATAAATCGTTAACGGCTTCGTTCTCGCTGTATCCAGGAGCAAATTTGACTCTAAAGGCTGCCATAATCAGTTATTGTTCTTGTATGACCGCCAGTAATTCCCCATCGGGATCCCCAGTGCGGGATGTACGCTTGGGCGAGGAAAGATGTCTTCTACATTCGTCGGAGGAGTGACCATGAGTGACGATTCTCATCGTAAAAGCCTAGCTCGTATCAGAGGTTGAATACTACAAAGTCAAAATACAAGTGGAGAAAACAGTGACTGTTATTTCTGACTTATTGCTGATTACAAAGAAAGCACAGCATTGATGACTCTGTTGATGAGCTTTGCGAAGATAACAGTTAGATTAGAAGTTGGAGAGCAATATGGCTTCAAAAATCGTCGGAGGAGCAACCACAAGTTACTAATTCTCTCTATATAAGCTAAGCTCATTACAGAGAACAAAAATTACGAAGTCAAAAAACGTTGACTGTTGCTGATTACAAAGAAAACACGCTGTTGACGACGAATCCACTGTCCGCGGATAATAGTTGGATTAGAAGCTGCAGAGCAAGTTGAAATCATAGTACGCTAGCAATCACTTAGCAGTGTTCAGCTTCTGTTATGTGATGGGATGAGGTCAATGTGATCGACTTATTATGCGTTAGTCTCCAAGTTCACCCATTTGGAAACTGCTGACATATAATAGATTTTGCAATTGAATAGCTAAGCCTCTATTTGATTCACTAAGTTGTAACGTTGATACGACTGTGTATATTACCGGAATATCTATCTTGGTGTCACATGTGAGGGAAATACATCCATAGCTCAACCATTTCTTCTCTTCTAATAATTGTAACACTCAGTGCATTACTCATTTTAATACATAAAATGCTAAAATTCTTTCCTTTCATGACAAAGTCATGACAAAAGCTATTATTTTTTCAATTATTTCTAAAGGAAAATGAAAATTCATCTCCTTGTACATACAAAAATACGATCGGGTATATTTTAGTTCCACATACCCTACCTGGGGTCAAATTTGACCCCAAGCAAGAAAATATTTTTTTGTAAAGCGTATTGTCAGAAATATTTAAAAAATGAAAACTGGAGTCGATACAAAAATGTTTTATCGGAGAATTCCTAAAATATGATGCATAAATCTGTAAAAATGAATGAGTTATTCAACTTTTTCTGTGAGCTGGGGTCAAAAAAGACCCCAGGTAGGTAGGGAGGGTTAAATTGTGTAACCACCTCTGCGTCCGAAAAACACGTTTTTGTACACAGGCTACATGTTCTTATTCCTGTGACAGGCGAAGGCATATTTACGAATGGAAAGGACCTTTACCTTTCCGACCAGTATCCCAACACATAACCCACCGTATAGTATGAAATAATTCATGCAATCATATTTTTTATGAAAATTAAAATGCTAATAACTAAGACCATTTGATCCAATGTACTGACGGTGAATGAATAGATAGAGAAAATCAAAATATGGGGGAAAGGTTGAAAGGTTGGTGAAAAATTGACGGCGATATCAGTCAGTGCTAAATGAAGGGCGGCAACGAGTCTCTTTCTTTAAGACTCATTAAATGAAACGAGTACAATACCTGAACTGCTTTTCATGTAACACTCTACAGTTCAAACATTACACATAACCAAACATAAGCCACAATTTGGGCATGTAGAAGGAAGCAATGGGTTATCAGCATTGAAAGTGAGCATTACCAAAAAAAAGCAATTAAAAAACTTTTGGCAAATGATTTTAAGTGTAATTCGTAATTGTTTAGGGAAAAATAATTTATCTACCATTATCCTTCCGCACACGTCGCGTCCAGTTTCTCAACCTTTTGAGCACTGAGCACATTAAAGCAGACTATTCACTGCTTGTCCTTGTGGTACAAACTTGCTGTAAATCACACCTTTTTGTCAAAAAACACATTCATTCACTGCCAGAACATTTGGGACAGAAGCTGCATAACTCATAATAAGCTTGCAAGGACATAGTAAGCAACAATTAGTCGTCATCATCATCGGTCAACAATCCAGTCAAAAATCCGTCAGCAACCAGTCAACAATATAGGATTGTTTGACGCAGCCCGCCACTTGATTATTCTATCGGCTAACCTCTTAATTTAACGATCCTCTCTTTCACATCATTCATGACCTGTTCAATGTATTTTATACCAAGCCTTCCTTTTCTATTCTTCCCGCTTCCCACTTTTACCTCGATAATTGTCTTCGTCAGGTCATCGAGTCTCAAGATACGGCCGATTAAATTTCTTTGTTTTCTTTTTAGGGTTTTCAGCAGACTTGTCTATACTCTTTTTAGAACTTCCTTGTTACTTAGTTGGTCATTCCATTTTTTCTCTTCATCATTATTCTCTAGCCCGACATTTCGAATGCTTCAACCCTTTTTCTTCTCCGCTGCTGTCATCGTCCATGCCTCACGGCCGTATAGAAACTTGCTCCAGATTTAGGTCCTGATGAATTGTTTCCTTACTTCTACGCTTATATTTCCAGCTGTAAGTAATTTCTTCTTTTGATAGAATTCCTTCTTCACCTGGCCTATTCTACTGAATATTTTTTTTCCAATAATTGGTGGAAATAGATAATTTTGGGTGAACTCTATTCTAGTAAATATTTTACACAACACCTATTTGATACAGCCAATAGCAATACTATGCCGCCTATTATGATCTTAAATTGTTCTTGCGGGCAATGATTTTTTTGTTTTTTAATCTATCGTAATTGGGGAAGTGAGAAGGCAAGAGGGAGTGGCGGGGGGGGGGGGGGGGGGGGGGCAAGGATTCGCGAGCAAGTAGGGGTGAGGAGTGGGATGGGAGGGGGCAGAGGGAGGCAGAGGAGGGGGAATGAAACCGAGGCCTGCGGCCATTTGGAAATATGACGCACGAAGGGCGCATTTTTGTATCATTTCGGTTGCCACGTCGGGATCTGTCTGGTAGCAGGGAAATTCGGCGTGGGTGTCAGGGGGAGAAACCGAGTAGAGACGAATATAGGGAAAGAGGAAGAATGATAATTAAAAAGGAAAAGAATCGGGTAAGATAGAGAGACCTTGATGGTAACCATATACATAAAATTCACAGAGAAGCATTTGAGGCCGATGAATTTCGTGTCATTGCATCAAGGATCCATCTACCCTCAATTAAAAATATTTTAACGTCACTCGGCCATTTCACCATGAAAAATCCTCCAATCATATTCAAGTCACATGCTAAATTTTCTCAGCACGTCTTGAACATGGCCATAATATATTAACCTTATATGTTAACATTCACATAAAACGTGAATCAATCAAAAGACCTTTGACTTGCGGAGAAGCTTGCAGATTCTTATTTTCTACAATCTATCTGTATACCTACATTTACCTATTAATATAGTAGCGTGTCAGTCATTCTGTATCCGTTTTGTTTTGTTCTCTCTTAATTTTTGAGCTAAAAGACTGAGGTTTGTTACGTGGAGTGTGGATTCTCTGTCTGCATAATTTGGTAGTAGTTTTGGATTTTTAGCAGTTTGTGGTACAGAGAAAAATGGTTATTTTCCTCTATCTTTTAACATGGGAAAACAGTTGCTATGCATATTTGTTTATGTTGCTATGTAAATGTTTTTACGTTTAGTAAAGGGGCAAAAATTGGGTGGCAGAATTTAAAGTGGAATTAGTTTCATGAATCAATATTGAAAATATGAAAATATTAATTGACGTTTTTGATGTGCTATACTTAAATATGTGTATGAAATTGAATTTCAAAGCTAGGCGTTTTGAAGTACTTTTATAAGAGTTTAAAGAAGGCTATAAAGCGTTTATTATGTATTCTGTTTCGTTGCTGGAGTTCGAAAATAAACCCACCATTTTAAAATTACCAATGGCTGCCCTCATCCAAACCATTCCGTTTTTTATCAATTTAAATAAAACATTCACTTAAATCTCCAGCTAAAAGATACCCATTTTGCAAAAGTGTAAACTATGAGTGGACACAATGGGCTCAACGCTGTATTGGTCATGTGGAAAAAGAGTTGAATTTAGAGCTTTTGGGCAGATTACAATGCGTCTTAAATTTTGGGTATTAAACTCACTAGGTATATGAAGAAAATTTTAGAGCGCAATCGCCACGTTTGAAATTGCCACCCAATACCTTGCTCAGATCCCCAAATATTTTGTGGTGCTTGCGTTCCATCCTATATTTTACATAGTCGACAAGCAAGTGTTTCACCTAAAATATTTCCAAAATCTCAAAAAATCAATTCTATAAAAAATGTACCGTGACGATTCCAGAAATATATTACACCTACCTTTACATAGATTTGGGTATATTTTTATCAAGTATTACTTCAGAACTATTCGATCGACTTTATTAACACCTAGAACTTTCTATTTTTCATCAATTTTTAACAAGACATTCACTTACGTACCCACCTAAAATATTTGAAAAGGCCAATACGACCAATTTTATTTTTAAACCACCCAGACGATCCCAGAAAAATATCACAGCCACCTTTGCATTGGTTTGTGTGTAATTTGGGTGTATTTCTGTAGCGTGTCAGTCATTCAGTCATTTCAGCCATTCCAGTCAATCCAGTCCATTCAGTCATTCTGTACCATTTTATTTTGTTCTCTTCCAAGTTCTGAGCTAAAAAGGTGAGGTTAGGTGCGTTGAGTTCGGATTCTCTGTCTTTTTGACTTGATAGCAGTTTGGGATTATTAGTAGTTTTTAGTGCAGAGTAAAATGGAAAAATCGTTGTTTTTGAGAGTGGGAGACAACATATAATGAAAATAATGTGTAGAAAAAAGTACAAAAACAATTAGGATAATTAGAGTTGGACACATTTCTCAATATTCTTCTCTCTGCATACGAAATTCTTATGGAAAGTTGGCGCACAAAAGTTTTAAAAAATGCAAAGATTACTTTGACTGGTGAAGCTCTAAGTGCCTGCCAGATGCACAAGCACTACTGTCACATATTGGTAATGTGTAATCAGTAGTTTCCAAACACTTTGTAAAACCTAATTTGACACCAGAAATAAAAGTTCACCTCAAGAACACACCAGACAGAGACTACCTGCAAAGCAGGTCTGCTTGTAGCAATTATTTTCTACAATAGAGGGTATCGCCGTTAGAGTTTTTGTGGCCGGTTCACGAACTTAGAATTTTTTAAATTCTACCATGCTCCTACGCAATTGTATTGAGTTTTAATTTTCTATGTCTTGCAAATATTTTTACTACCGCATAAATGTGGTATTTCACTGATGAAAAGGCCTTAAATATCAAGGAAAGTCCAAGAAAATTAGTAGTAAATCCTAAAAATAAATACCTAAAAAGTTCAATTACTGAAATTGTTAGATATACTGCTGAGTTGGGAGTTAAATTTTATAGAGAAGTAAAATAACTACTACCTATCATACTGCGGCACCTCACTGATCAAGGACCATAGCAAATTTGGCGAAAAGCAATTGCAAGTGGTAGACTGAATAGTTTAAGAGAGAATTTCTACAGTGGATATATTGTTCTCCGGGACCGGGACTCGAACATGAACTTACCTGATATACGGCCATATTTTTTACTACTTAAGATAAAAATAATTCTTCTTTCCCTAAGGATTTCTGTACAAGCCCTGAACTACCGTCAAATAAGATATATAACATGCACTCGAGTTTGAGGGGGTTCATGGTGAAATAAAAATACCAACAAAATATTCAATTATATCATATTTCTTCTGGTTTATCAATGTATTAATTGTTGCACACATATTTTAGAATTATATTGTTGTATTTTTTATTAGAGTTTGAATAGAAATAGTGACGGTTTTTTAACGTGTTCGACAATTACGTCGAATTTTGAAATTTATTTCCCATAAATCCATCCGCTGATGCATTAAATGACAAAGAGAACAAAAAATATATAAATGTCTTTTATAACAAGCAATAGGCGCTGAACCATATATTTTCTACCATACAATGTATGAGATACGTCCATGCCTAAAAATAGAGCAATATAATTAAACAAGTTAAACAATTAACGTAGAGTTAAACGAGAAAAAAATATGATACAATTGAATATTCTGTAGGTCTTTTGGGTACTCAAAAACTCTCTTCAAACTCGAATGCACATAATGCTTTTGTCTACAGCAGTTAATTGAAAGAAGAGTTGGAGTTACACAATAAGTATTGTCAAAACAGTGTCTCTTACTTACTGATGCGTTTGCAAAAAGCCGCCTGAAAAAACTTGGACAGCCTATCGAATAATAGCGTGACTTAAAAAACACAACTGGGAAAGGGATTGGTAATTGATATGTTAATTTATATTTTGTTTCGTAATGGAGTTGTAAAAAGAGGAATAAATATTGAAAATAATTAGCCAAAGAATGTGATCACGCATTAGGACACAATCTAAAGAGGGCAAAGTAAACTGTCTTTTAGATATGACAAAGAACGATGCGATTTAGACGCAATTTCAAGCGTCCCTTGCTATTATAACGTTTTAGATTCCTTTGAAAATAGTTTTTGTACGATGATTTTGAAACATACTCATGTGGATAAATTCAATCTATTTTAACAGAAGGGATACTCTTTCTGATGCTTTCATCTTTGGGTCTTACTTCCTTTATGCTTCAATGTTGTTCCCATTTGTTGAATCCCTGCAGCGCAACCATCAGAATCGTATTTGCGATGTATCTACAACATCCTCTATAAGGGAGATTTCAAAAATATAGAAAATTAAACATTTACACTTCATCTCCTAACTGCTCACTTATTCTAGCTGTAAAATAGCTTTCTTGTGCATCAATCACTTTGAAGTATTTTTTTTTGCTCTTTTCCGTATTTTGTTTTCTTTTTCTCTACTTTTCGGCATGTGGTCAATAAATCACCGGCACCACTACCATGCCCTGCATTTTACTCTACTGATATTTCAATTATTCTTCGCTCTCTATTTATAATTGATTTTCTACCTTAAATAAACAGAGGTTATGTGATGCTTTTCTTTTGTATAGACTTGACGTCACAGATACTATCTAACTTTTCTTTTTGTTCGTGGTTTTTACTCATCCCCTATACTTTTCTATTCATTTTTTGGCTGACTTCATAGCATTTGGTTCACATAAGGTAAACCTGAAGTCATCAGTGATAATTTAAAAGTAACTCTGTTCCAACAGCATTAAAATGAGGAGTTTGTTAAGACTATTTAATGAATATTTGACATTTTTATGATTACTCATCAGTAAGTGACGAATCAATACTATTTTTACTATACTACAATATTATTTTTTGTTGTTATTAAAGATGCCTCAATCCTTTTTCATTTTTCTCTCATCGGCAATGAGTTGGAAAGTAAATATTGTACTTTCTCATTCTGTTCTTTTAGGATAGTAAAACCATGCTTGCATGGATACAGAATGTAGATGTAGTGAGGTTCAGACTCTAGTACGTGGCTGGCATGCTCCGAGTGTAATATTGTCTCATATACTGCAGCAAGATGGAATAAAGAATCTTGTATTCTGAGAAGAATTTAGAGTAGTCTTACTGTAAGACGCATGACCATGAATCAATTGTTGAACTGAACAGCTACTGGCTTTTGTGTATAATATTTCACCTTTATGCAAAACCTCTTTAAACCCGCGCAGTTGAAAATACATTTAATCAATTTTCGTTACTCTTGCTACATGTAGCTTATTCCAAAGGCATAAATCATTCTAAATATACTGAAGTCTTATATCGTCCAATCTCGGTATTTGTTTCGAATTAATGTAAAGTGACCATTTCGGAAGGATGAATTGTGTCCCATGCTTCCCTAACCTCGTGCATTATTTTGACGGAAAGTCTAGTGGTACCTTTTTGGTTCGAAGATATTCCAAAGTTTACGAAAGGCAGATGAAGATTATGGAGTCTTGGCTCCGAAGTCCTAATTTAAAACAACTAAGCAATCGACTTAAAAATATCATTCTCTAGTTGTCCTACTACTGTGTGAAACTCACTTATGGGCTTACCAAGACCACGTCAGCACCATCCTTTGCCAATATCATGATGATTTTGTTCAAAGGAAAGTGTTAGTTTTAATGAATCAAGGGATATAGATAAATGAACACAAATTACTTTCTTGGGGCAATTTCGCTTGCAGTTCTCCGCAGTAGGAAGGGTGAAAATGGTGTACTATGACAGGATTTCTTTAATACAAGGAAAGTGAGATGTGTGACATAACTTTTAAATGTTGATGGTAAAAACATTCCGACACCGTGCTGAGCGATTACAGGCGTGCAACATTTCCCTTATTGCTTCTTCACGCACCATGCAGTCAATTTTCAGTGATAAAATTCATTAAACCCTTTTTTGTGAGTACATCTTTGTAAATGGCGAGTGGATGAATGTTTTGGCTTGCGGGTGTTTCAATGAATCAACAAAGTCACCCTCTAATTCCGCATTCAAATGTCCTCGCTTAATTCCTTTGCTTGCCATGAAATTTGATCGTTAGCGCATTACCGTCGTCGAAACCACATTTCGTTTCGATAAACAGTGCTAATCACATGTGATGGAATGTATTATCGCTCTCGACTCAAAATTGATGATCAGTGTAGAAATGGTGGCGAGTAAAATTATTTTAAAGCTGAACTTCCTGATGGGATTCAGTGTGAATATATAATGTCTCCACCGAGCAGATAATTAGATTTGAATCCGTTACATTGGAAATAAGAAGAATCATTTGCAATTTGGGGTGAATTTCGAGGAAGTACTTGTTATATATTGCAGCTAATGGTGTTTATTTCTGGTGATTATCTGAATATGACGAGCATAAAAACTGTTAGCAAGCGTTTCGCTTACTCTCAATAAAACTACCACACAAAAACACACTGATAAAATGTGAGAAATTCACAACAATCAGCGTAGTGGTCCAGTGGGGAAAGCATTGGGCTTTTGGTCCAAGTTTGTAAGTTAAAATTCTAGGGAATTTTCTCTTGTCACGCTTTCTCAAAGGCAGAATAAAATATAGTAATATTCTGGTCACCGATTCTCCATAGGCAAGTATTAACGGAACTGCAATAGAAGCAATCCTGGATGCAGAATATTTTGAGTTTAGCTTACGATTAGGATAATTACATTTTGGCTCTACCCTTACCAAACAGATATGTAATATGTACTGTAATGTATGATATGTAAATCAGGAAAGTTGGTGATTGAAAAACAAAACTACTGAGACAAAGACAAAACGTAGGTGATGTTTGTTACTTTAGTAAAAATTGATCACACTATAGGTAATCCTCAAAGAACCGATTATGATGCTAATAACATGAAATTTATAAAGCAATTCCTCATTACTTCTGGAGGTATGGGATATATGAGCTTTCAAGGCATCTGTGTCGATGTCGAAGAAGATATTGTGAACGACATACGCTGTACTTCTCACCACTCGAATGCCAGTTCGTAAACCTACTGAATGAGGACAATGGTATGAACAGTTGTAGTGCTCCGAAAGTTAAGAAACCAATTGGACAAATATATAGTTTTCTGTACGTGGGGGTATCTAATCCTATCCGGTGGATTGATGACATATAACCCCTGACCTGCAACATCCCTGGATTAATGGGATTAGAAAGGCTCTAAAAAGAGTTCGTTGGCAGAATCCCTCTTGATCATATTCATCAATGTCAGGCCCTGTCATATGACACAGGTGGCTTTGCTTCAGGATTCATCAATGCTATTTTATTTATATTGTAATACCTTATATCTTTTTTTATAAAACTCATCATGCATATGATGCAAACAAGGGTAGAAATAAAAGATTGCGTTTTTAATTGCTAAAGTCATAGTTATGCGTTCTCGTCTTTTGCAAGGAATCAAGTAATATTTTTTCAATTAATTTATTTGACAATTTAGTGAGGGACTGCGACAATCACAACCCTGCCGGTAGTTAACTTTTTCTCTCTTATTGTAATCGAAAAAGTATTGAACAACCTTTTTGTCCTCTTCAGCTCTGGAAAAAAGTACTGTTTGTTATTATTTTAAAAATATTTTTGTAGCTATAACACGCTATGACCGACCACAACTTTAACTCCTTTTTCTTTCCCGTCCCGAAACTAGTTTTAGCGGCAAATTTGATGCATTATTCAAGGGCAAGATACACATTGCTCCGTTTCAGTATTTCAGGCCTCTGAATCCAATGTTATTGATTCACGGGTGAGAATTCTTTTCCTCCCTACCTAATTTTATTTCCCCTCGAATAATTTGTGGGGAATGAAAAAGCTATATAAAAATAAATTCGTAAATAATACCAGCATTGTGTTCCATGTACTATTCCTGATTTACTTTATCTCGTTTCAGTGGCATGGGTTCGGCAACAGATATTCCTATGTTTTTAATAATAATTAATTCGTCCTTGTAGCGGGAACATTTGAGTTATTCGTATTAATTCATAGCATTGCGGTTATAAGTGAAATATAACACTATAAGTAATATCCATTTTTAAAACCACGCACTAAAATATTGGCTTGTAAACTGATATGCAAATTGACTCTCGCCATCTAGTTTATCCACGTCCATTGGCTGATATTGGCACATCTATGTATCATTTTTATCTATCTCTGATGTACTATATCGATCATAATCCTCACTTCTGTACTCTCTTATAATTTAAATTATTATTCATTTTAGCACAAGAGTTTAATTATATTTTCATTTTAAAATGCCTTATTTGTAAGCTTTCGGTGATAATTATGGCATCCGGTAAAAATAGCATTTCTATATTCATTTGATATTTATCACATGACGCAAGTACCGTGATTTCATTTCAAAATGCTTCATTTACAGTCTAAGTTAGACGTGATATTTTCCAGGATTCAAATTACATTCCCACAAATTCCGAGTGCATTACCACTGTTTTAAATTTCAAACCTGGGTCGTAGAGCTCCGAGATTTTTGAATTTCATGCTTGAGAGTGTTGGAAAGAGTGGAGGAAGTAAGCTGATTGGATATGGAGTCCACTCATCTAATAGATAAGGGCGTGCTTTGAATGTAGTAGGATAGTCTACGAATTAGGTGAGAGAAGTTGGTAGAAGGCGTACAAAGTACGTGGAGGTCCTTTTGGGAGATAATAGAACTCTCAATACAGAGAGAAAATAATAGAAAAGTGATTTTGAGGGGAAAAATGTTATAGTTGTTTTCGAATGCATTTACACAAGGTGATGATGGGAAGATTAAAAGAGAGAGAATAGCTGTATAAAACGAGGGATAGAAAGGAAGCAGAAACAATTGCTGACAACCTTCTCAGTTGGTAAATAGCACACAAATACAGACACTAGCCAATGATGGTGAATAAGTTTTACGAACAGTACATTTCTCAATGGAATAAAAAAATGCTTTAAATGCTTCCTATTCTGACAGAAATCAAACAGCTCGTATTAGCTAATTAACTATAATTTTTTTTTCTAACGAATCCAGGTACACTTGGATGCCTGCATGAAATTGTATTCCTTTTCAAGGTGGGTTTTGATATCTGATTAGTAAATTTCAATACAACATTTGACCCTATTACAATACGAATCTATCTACTTATTAATTGTAAAGATAAAGTTAAATTTATTGCATCACTTGAAAAACGATACAGTAAAACGCTTAACAATTCAGCAGTGGTGCATTAGGCAGCTTCAATCGTTTATACCAGTACCAGAAATAGTATTATACGTTCGAAAAGTAGTGGTAAAAAGGTACTGCAATAGCTCATTTATGCATGAGCAAAAATGTTTAAGAAACAAAAGAATGAACAATATGCCAACAAAATAAGAGCCCACGGATGAAGAATAATTTTCATACATTTTTTAGGACTTTTAGAAATGGCAACCAGCGAATTATATTGCACTATTTTATGCAATTATTTTACATTTAAAATTCCCCTCCTTTGGACTACAACAACTAAGACTTATCTAATGTCAACATGTTTTCCTCGGGGATTCGTATCACACTAGTTGGAAAAAGTAACCGTGTATTCATGAATACCCGTATACCGACGTATAATTGGCCCATTGAGATACCAAGGGTATAGTGCGTATCCATTATTTCGGTGTCTTGGAGTTTATTTGGCAGTTTTTAAAGCTGTTGGCGTGTTGTGAAAATATCTCTGTACACTTTGACCTGGATTCTATGGGCACCCTTGCCGGTACTGAGGATATTGCGGCATTGAGTCCAACCAGATGCGGGGTGCATTTGGATTTTTTAAGGCCAAACTTTCAAGCATCTCCATTTACTTCGAACTCCTCTGGCTGAAAGCTTGCCGCAGAGGTTGCCGCGACTCCATTTCTGAGCAGATTGAAGATTATTTGGCCTCATATGCGCGACTGGGCACGCTATTTCGCATTTACGGTGTTTTCTAAGTGCGTCGCACAGTCTAGTGTTTTAATGAACTTCTAAACCCAGAGAAAAAGTCTCGCCCTGAACTTGGTAACGCATATTCTTTACCCAAGTATGGGAAGAAGATGAGAAACATCGTAATGAAGTGAGGAGAAATCCTCGCCTTCATTATTTTAGCTTTAGAAAAGGTCGTATCAATTCTGATGTGTCGTGTAATTAAGTAAGTGTGCATACAAGTTTGTTCTTGCCGTTTTGTTGTAGCCTAGTTTCACGTCAATAGTCCATGTTTGGTGATCTGCTCCCCCTGCCATACGGTTGCTTGTAGGGAAATGCGTAGATGCAGACATTCTTTATTTCGTTAGTATCAAAACTCACTGTTTAATCAACTCAAAATATCGCGTATCTTTTTAGAAAGCCATTTTATTTTTCTAATCGCCGGTGAAAATATATTGTTTTCAATCCATTGACAAAATTTCATGAATGTGCCCAAATTATCATTCCATAACTAGTGTATTGTTTTATTTGAAAGCTATGGTTTCGCAACCAAGACGCGTTATAAGTTGAGTGAATCATTTTGCACATTCAGGAAATTTAAAAAGAAGAGCAAATTCATTTTACTACTTTATACCAAAGGCATTTAATTCAGTGGCGTTTGTACCTTAGTCCGCATTGCACCCATTGTGTAACGGGTCATTGTCATTTTGAAGACAAAAACATTATTTAAAAGTCAATTTGGGCGCATGCGTGTGGATTGAAATGTATAATATATATCCTGTAATCTTATCTCTTCAGGTGAGTCCACGGATCATGTCTCCTCCGCAGTTTGTCATTAATATTCTTCAGGGTTCTTATTTAGGTAGGATTGTACACTTAGTAGTTACCTAGGCTATTTTTCTTTATAGCTAACGCCATTCTAAAGATTTATGTTCAGTGGTCTGAAAAATACTGGTTTCTTGAGTTTGAACGCAATTAGCTCTGACATATTGTTGGTAATGAAATAGTCGTTTTAGGAGTTCTCTACTCTTCCGTGAGTGCAGCTTCTTCATCTGCGGGTATTACTTCCTACATTTCAGTCATCCTCAGTGGCGTCGGAAGTGGGGGGCAGGAGGGGCCGAACGCCCCCCCACCCAGAATTTTTCCCGGGCCCTTTCAGTCGAATCGGGTACTTTCTGACACATATTCTCACACACATTTATAGTCTTTTATCGATATTCTTTTCTCTAACCCCTTATATCCGCAAAAAAGTGGGTCCTTTTTTAGGTTCCTGACCTTTCTCTTAGTAGCCGGGCCCTTTTCTTAGGTGCTGGGCCCTTTTCTTAGTAGCCGGGCCCTTTTTATTAGGAGCCGGGCCCTTTTCAAGGCTTGTCCCCCCAGTGAAATTGGTTCCGACGCCCCTGGTCATCCTTGATTATCCCTATTCTACATTGCTGCTGTGCTTCATTATTATCATCTCTAATCAATTACTAAGAATACATTGCCAAATAACGATGTTTTTTCTTCTTTGCTTTATATGTCATTTACCTTCAAGGTATTTGTGAGTCCTTGTTGTGCGACTTCTAAATTAATATTCTACGTATAAGCGAAAAACCAACGGATAAGAGAAGGTTTCCGATAAGGTAAATATCTTTGACCTAGCCTTTTTGACCGTTACCGACGCTTATCAAATACTCCAGTATTTTAATAAAAAATGTATAAATCATCGCTGAACCTAAATTCGTATCTATTGGTGAGAGTGTGCTTAAACAGGCCCTAACGCCCAGCGTTCTCTAATGTATACGAATAAAAAAAAACGGTCTGTTGCATTCCTATCGAATTTTATCGGTGACAAAACCTTGGGAAATTCAACGCGTTCAACTTTGAAGCAAACGTTCAGAGTCCATCAACATTATAATAGATATCATGAAATAAAATATTTTCCAGCAAAAATACGCACTAAAGCAATCATAAATCAATTCAAAATAGCAGGTAAAGGTCAGTAAGGTGATCAAAACATCATCCTTTGCCAATGATCGGCACAATTCTCATCATGACGATGTTGTTCAAGCTTTATTATTATTTTATTCATAAAGCAATATTACAGGTTTTATCTCTTAATGTAACGGTAACGATAAAGTACCCATGTATTATAATTCCACCCACACTGAAGTCCATATATAGACTTCAGTGTGGGAATACCAGCAATACATATTTTTAAATACCAGCAATACATATTTTTAAATACCAGCCCATTATTAAATGCGGAAATTCCCTTACTTTCGGTTCGCCTCTCTTACAGGACGCAAAACTAATATTATCTTTCTTCAACTTTGGAGTCCTTTCTATTTTGTCTCAATCACCTGATACCAAAACATTTTTCTTAAAATCATTTATTTGAATGGCATATCTTAAAGACTGTTTCCTCCATAAATGCAGCAACTATGAAACTTCTGACTTATCACATTTTAAATTTTGAGGCTTTACTTTGTGGAACCACTCGATTGGAAATGAAAATCCAATTTGTATGTTTCACAGAAAGGTTTTATTGGTTTCAACCACGGTTTCGAAAATGTAGGTATGTTATCTTGATAATGACATATATTGTCGAAACCATGGTTGAAACCAATAAAACCTTTGTGTGGAACGTACAAAGTTGATTTTCATTTACAATCCCTCTGACTTATATTCATTTTCAACATGGTTTTTTCATGGTTGGTTAAGATTATTCTAGCCACATAAATTTTACATTTTCAAGCTTTGTTTGCACTGCAATTGAAAGAGTGAGCTTGCAGTATTATATTCGATAAACGGTGCAGGGTCATCATTTGTATGTATTTTATATTCGCACTGTACCGTCACGCCATACCCTAAAAACGAAGGGGGAATACATTTGTTTTGGTTAAGGTTCGGGGCTTTATTTTCGTGGTTGTTCATTGTTGTTTCGATGGTATTGTTCGTTTCTTTTAGGTGTGAATTAGGTTTTTATTTTATGTTTCAAATGAAATGCTTTTCTTAACTGCTGACTGTATATTTTGTAAAAAGATTGTTGAGCTGTTGTCGAAGGAGGTTAGAAGGGGAATTTCTATGTGAGATGCTGGAGGGAGAGGATCAGAGTAGTATATTCTCTAATAAGGAGGGTCTGAGAGCATAGAAAATAAATAAGTTATTGAAAATAGATGTCCAAGACATTACAGCACGAACCAAAAATTAAATGACATTAATTTTTTTTATAATTTTACCCTTAGCTTTTGTGATGCATCTTACTATTTTTTATACGGTAGTAATACTCTAAGAGAGCGTAGAAAATAAATAAGTTATTGAAAATAGATGTCCATGACTTTACGGCACGCACCAAAAATTAATTGACATTAATTTTTTCTAATTTTACCCTTAGCCTTTGTGATGCATCTTGCTATTTTTTATACGGTAGTAATACTCTGAATTTTCTAAATATTAAAAGTAAATTATTAAGTAACATTTTTCATATGTACACCTTTAAGCCTAATTATTTCCGCAGAGTACGAGACTAAGACCCTATTTCTTTTACATTTTGAAGGAAGGGGCCTACCCTTTTCTCTCAATATTTCACGTTCCCAATGTCAAGCCAATGCTCTGCTTGGCTTCAGTTGAACATTTTATATCCACCTTTGATCTGACTTGGGGAAAAATAAAGCGTGGTTAACATCTTTCCTCCTCGCCACCCCTCCACTTCTATCCTCCACTCATAGTCTCTTTTTCCTAGGCGTCCGTCTCTATAATCTCCTTATCTCTGTCACCTCCTGCGTGATGCATAGATGATACGACATCAGCATACACGCCCCATTAATTATTCCCTCATTCGAAACTACCCCTCACCACCCAAACCCTTTGCCCCTGCTATCTCGTCCTTTTCACCTTTCCCAGCACGTACCCTGAGGTTTTGCGCAGCTCATCTTTCCCTTTGAGAGACCCCTGGAAAACTCAACCACCCCGCCCACCTGCCTTCCCTTTCACTCTCATTCCTTGAACCCTTTTTCCAGTGATTCCTTCATGGCCGGTGAATGCTCGCGTCTCATGCAATGCCAGGGGTTCTCAACTGGTGCTACCTGTGGCATTGACATTGGCGGTACTCGTGAAAAGATTCGCCAGCACGATAATATTAGGTTAATTACATTTATAATTTTAAAAAATGAGGAAAAGTAAAAACAGCATCAGAAACGGTGCTTTAAAAATTTGGTGGTACAAAACTAACAGGATATTATATACTTTTATTTTGAAAATCACGGAAAATAAATACAAAATATGATCACTCTTCCATTATGCTCGGAATAAGATATGCTACATTTTTAAAGCAGCCGTATATTTGAAATATAGGTTGTATGAAGAGGAATAAAAATATTTTGGTGTTAAAGACGTATTTCTTTTAGGTATTGTAATTCAACAGGAGTGTTACAAATAATTAGAAATGAAAAAAAGAGTTTTACTTTCAAAAGTTGGTGTTCCGCATAGACTCAGCAGAGCTTCTGGCATAAAACGTATACCTGCTTTGTATATATTTATGTAGATAGCTCAGGTATTAAGTATTATATTGATACTTTGGCCTTTAAAAGTTTAGAATTATTTAAAATATATTCCCAAAATAGGTACAAGAAATATTAGATTTAGTCAAATTGAGAGGCTTAGGTTACCTTGAAGGAAAATCTGTTTGAGGTAACCATCACATAAAGTAAGCATACAATGGTACATGACAAACAAAACACGCAAACAAATTAATCGCATACTGGTAAACAAAATATATCTTATATTTTTTACACTGAATATGTTCGTTATACTTTAAGGTAGGATATATACCATGCATCTCTACGTTGCCTTCCTTTCAATTACAATTTTATCGAAATGATATCTTTACCTACTATGATTTATACATTATTCCTAACGGTTTTTGTCATAGTCTGAGAGTTTGGAAACATATACCTGAACTCACGTATGTGACGGAATATTTGGGGCTACATCCCATACGCCTGCCGATGCACTGAGCTTAAAGTACTCAGCAATCAGCATTCATGCTAAGGTAGAACTCCAAATGACGAATCTCTGACCATTATCCTGGAATCGAACCCTGGCTGTCGCTATGGGCATTCAGGACTTTTACTATCGTACCCTGCCTTGGACGTATTTTTCTATCCTAGTCACCTCACCGGGTAAGCCTCTCGCCATTAATTTCCGTCACCTCTTTCTGTCATACTTATTTCGCAAACGGCACTGTGCGCCGCCAACGCCGTGGAATACAGACGCAGGGTTCAGGCCGCTTGGTATTCAAAGGGAATGTGGAAATATTCCCAAATTGGTGTTAATGCCGGCGTAATTCCCGTCGAAGTCTCTTGAGTGGTAAACTTTTCGCCAAACCGCGTCGTTCCAGGCTCAATCCCTTCCTTTGCTTCTCCTTTCTCTCCTTCTCCTCCTCCTCCCATTTCCTTTCCTTCTTCCCCCCGTCCTTTACTCTGTTATTCTCCCGTTCTCCCTCTCACCCCATCTCCTCCCCCCCTCCAACTCTCCCTCACATGAAAAACTAAGTCACTGCGACTCAGAGGAACTGCGACGCCACTCAAATCACCCATCAGAAAGCCATAAATCCTGACTAATGACCCTTTACTTGCCCCCCCCCCCTTTATACCTACACTTGGCAGTTGGGTACACGACTCTTTCTACGCCTTGCCTTATTAGTGTCGCAATTCATTTACTGAATTTGTTTTCTGTGACCAGGTCTCAAAAGTGAAAAACAAGTGTAAACTATTAGGGCTTCAACAAATTTTAAATTCAGTCTAAATCCAGCCCTTTAATCGTTCATTTTTTTATGTGTCAATGGCTTCGAAGTCCAAATAAATGCGGAAATCATAACAGTGTAAATTCTACTCTGAAAACCAGATTTGTGCCAGATTCATATAATTTCATGATAGAATTTTAACATGAGAACATACTGCAACGCAACTGCATTAGTTTTTGGAAATAAAATTAGTAAAAAATCAAACGGAATATTAAAAATTCAATGAAGTAATGAATAAGTGGCGGAAAAATGAACGTTACTTATTATGTTTCAACATGAGTTCCTAAATATTATTCCTTAGATACGCGCGGGTCATTGAATTTCCTTTGCTATCCTGCAGCGCAGACTAACTTTGTACACAGTGTGGTAATGGTATTTGGAGACTTAATACAATAAATCATTATGTGATCCCTCTGCTGCTAGAAAGACCCATTAGTATTGCTTGCATCCTCGCGTTGCTCAGTGAAAGAGTGTTCAGTGCGTTCAATTAGGAAATGACAGAGTGTAGTAAGTCATATGCTGATTGGCCCTCAATTTGCTTTCGATGTGTAAGGATATTTAATGCAAGCATTGAATATGGAGTGCACGATAGAGAGCAGGTGGAGAGACGTAAGTACCATACTTGGTATTATGGACGAAATATAGTTATCGTCAGAGTTGTTCAAAGGGGAATTGCTTTGAGGAAACTTGAATTTACCCTAAGGAGAGAGATGACCCTTTTAATTTGTTGGGACACAATGGAAAGAGTATTAAGGAGTATGTATCTGAAGAACGGAATTCAGTGACCATGAATTGTGGATTTCATTGAAAGAGTATCGTTGCAGGCTGTTTGCTTTTGAGATAAGGTTGAGGTGTAGAAAGGAGGAGGTTGAATATATGGTAAAAGAAACAAACAAAAATTACTGGAAACAGCAGGAGTGAAATTAAATTGAGGAAATTAGGTGAGATCCTAATAAATGCATGGAACGGGTATAAACATGGTGGAATGGTTCAATAGGGACGGATGATAGGAGGGGGTTGAAAAATACCGGCAGCGTTGGAGACGAGGAAGAGGAAGGAAAGCTAACGTGGATTGAAAGGAAGGTAGGATATGTAGAGAAGTACCGATCATTCAGGGAGTTGTGGAAGTTACTTTACAGAATCATAAGGTCATGCATGTCATGTCATTGTACAAAAGATCATTATCTTGTTCCTGAGTGTGATCTTAAGACGATATCAACATTACGAACTAGTGGGTAGAAGTGGAGATGGGGTTTTTATGTACAAGCACATCATGTAGGGGAAAATGTTAGGTAAGTGTAGAAAAGCGTTGAAACACCCTGACGTAGTTGGAAGTAATTCTATTCCATGACAAGTTCTACTAATATGTGCATAATTTATGAGATATAGCTGTTCGAGAGATAACAAATGGGCTATAATGAATATAATCTTTTGCTCGATCCAAAATTTTAGATAAAAAGTGTTTACACTTTTATATCATCTCTGCAAACTGTGGTTTGCAGGTATGTTATAACTATTTAGAGTACCTTATAAGCAAAATAATGAAGATAGAGTGATGAAATATGAGATTTGTCTTTCCTTTCTCCACTGATTTCAATTAAGGTTATCAAACGTTTTATTTGGTTGCAGTGATACATTTTCAAAGCATCCGAAAAGGTTCTGCTAAAAGTTTGGCAGGAGGTGATTCTATGCTCAGGGATTAGCTATTCAAAAAGAAGTAGTAGCGTAGTGAGCGAGGCCTTTTAGGATATCAAAGGGTTGGAATATATGGAGTGATATAAAAATTGCAGCAACGGAATAATGCGCATGCACATGAATAAGAATTCCCATGGCGACTAGAGTTTCATTCACTAGAGCCTTAAAAGTAACGTATTTTTGAGAAACAATTTTACAAATGACATTTTTATAAAGCAGATATTCCCCTGGTATAAATTCAATTATGTCCTCTGCTGACACTTGTTCACTATGCATACCTTTGATAGTTTAGGTCCGCTGGTTTAAGTGACCTTCGGTCAGAAGATGCCTGCTGGGATACAGCCGAAACGTCAATTCAACAACTACGACGTAAAACCTGGAAGATACGGCCTTAATATGGTCGTTTGTAAATTATGGAGTTTGTAAAATAAAAAAATTGCCAATTCAGGAAAAAAAGTGAAGAACCCTGTCCATCTAACGTCGAGGGATGCACATTTCATGCAATGCTTTTGTTACAGCTTTTATTCAATGAGCTTCGTCTGCAACTGAAAGCATCAAGGCAAAGTTCCATTCAGCATACGAACGCGTGTAGCGATACTAAAGTCGTGGCAAATGTTCTGACGAGTGGTGAATACAGGTATTGCCGCACCCAAAGCATTATCTTGTGTTATGAGTGACACAGGAGTCCCATCCACTCCATGGCTTGAAGATTACCCCGAGAAAGTAGCAGGGGCCGCGTATGTGTATTGCGGGTTGCGTCACGCTTCATTTTAGGCGTTTTTAAAGATTTTAAAATGCAAATATCTCGAAAACTAAGGCCTATTGGACGCTTTTCCGAAGACACGTGTCTAGTGAATTTTCGTTTTCTACCACCCTACGAAGTTTGATCGCGATCCGCCGGTTACACTTGGGAACCTTCCCTGTAAGACTCAATTCGTGTGACGATGCCATGAACTCACCACCAGCTCCGTGAGCTTAGAAACACTTTGGCGTGCTTAAATCCCGGTTCACACGGTGCGTTGCCTGGATGGATTTCTAGCGTGGAGTGCTGATTGGTGCCGTGCGTGCTCGCTTGCTGGAAACGCTGACTGCTGTCCGGCTGTCCTGACGGCTAGCTTGCTTGATTTCGAGGTAAAGTCCAGTGCTATTGTCTTTGCATATTTTGCTGATGGCTATTGTTGCCGGACAATCATCGTTCAGCTTTGCATCACGTGATCAAAATAGAGGCTCTGCCTGGTTCTGCTTTCAACAGCATTTCATGGCCAATATTGTGTTTAAAAATGAGTGCAAATCTATAGGCCAAGGATCAAGTTGTGGTGCTTATCGAAGTATATAGAGACGAAATTTGTTTAAATGCAGTTTGTAATTGGAACTATCACAATAAACATCTTCGTGCTGAGGCTCTAAGAAGAGTGAGCAAGGAGGATAGCTCACTACGAGTGAACCGAAAACCATCAGAGAAGCCAGCTGAGCGGCCACCTTCGTCGCCCGCTTGGTAGCACGCACGAAATCCAGCAAGCTAGCTCTCAAGGAAAAACGCACCGTATGAACTGGGCATAAGATAATAGCGCAGGAAAAATACTTCAAAACGAAGATGGGACAGGGTAATGGGCCACATCTTGTGGTATTATAGCCTGATGAAGACAGTCGCCGAGGGAAAAGCGAGCGAGGAGGATGTGAAGCAAGGAGAGACTATAGGCCATATTCTGAACCTCAACAACAGTCGCGCTTCCTCTGCTTACGTACTGTAATCCGTGCAACGAATCGAATTGGTGTGTAGATTCAACCCGTAATGGTGGTATTACTTCTCGGCGTACGCTGAGAACTGAGTTATGATTTCTACATTGAAGTCCATCTTACGTCTTAACGGTTACGACAACAGAGCTTTATCCCGCAATTTTAAAAAGATTACCAACATGGACAACAGGAGGACATCCGAAGATACAGACATCATTCGCCAAAAGAAAGTCTTACTTCCCTACGTTAATGGAACCACAGATAAGATCGGCAATATCCTTTGAAAGTTTGACATAAAGGCCATTTTTAAACCCCATATCCAAGTACGTCACCACTTGGGAAATGTGAAGGACAGGACACCACTCCAAATCGAAGGAGTCTACGAAATACCCTGCCGAACTTGCGATAAGAAATACCTACATCGGGGAAACTGGACGCACAGTCAAAACTCGATTAAAAGAACATAAACGGGTAATTCGACTCGGCCGTAGCGGAGCACGAAGCCACGGGACACACGATCGATTTTGAAAAATATAAAGTCATCGCCAAGGAAAAACATTTAAAACCAAGACTCAACCGTGAAGCCACTGAAATAAAGAAAACAAGAACAATTTTAACAGAGACACCGAGAATCAGCAGTACATGGAACCCAGTCATCCACAGCATTTCCTCATCTTCCCCCTCCAGTCCTTACTCATCACCCCCTCCGCCCACCTCTCCCACTTGAAATGAATAAAAAGCCAGCAGTGCCAAATAGTACCATCATTCCCTTGAAAAAGTGACCAGCAGTCGGTCACGAAACGTCGGGGTAAAATCCGATATACGACGCGGCATACACCCGTATGTCCAATTATTTATCACTGAGTTATGATGTTGAATATGACCCAGAATCTCAACCACAGCATCCATTCTGCTGCTTACGTCATAAAATCTCTAATACAAGTACGAAATTGTGCACAGATTGGCTATGCAGTGTGGTAATACAAACTTTGCAGGGTAAATCTGCAACACAATTTGACCGGAACAAGAGATTTTAGAGGATAAGCAGTGGAAGCGAGACATTAGTTAAGATTATGGATATTGCCCTAAGCATAAGATATGTCTACGATCTCCGCAGGCATATCATATGCTTAGACGCTTAGTGGTGGGAGACGTGTTTTGTTTGTGGTGTAGAATTGTTTGACATCACTTCCCATCCTCTGAATGTATCTGTCGTCATAGGAATAGCAAATTAAGATTCAAATCCACAAAGCCGTAACCATGAGGGGGAAAGGAATAAAAAGGAGGGTGAGAGGGGGAAGGAAGGAGTATATACAAAGTAAGGGAGCTCTCAATCACACGTACAAAATCAAGCATACGGAGAAACTTAAGTGGTATTAAATGATACATTCGCACACTCACTCACATGCTACAAACAACCCTTTTCCCTCGTACCCTTTTTTATTCCTTTGCCCCCTTCTGGTGCCGACTTTGTGAATTTTAATCTTAATTTGCTATTTGTTACAGCCGTAGATACGTTTTTATCATTGTCATGGAGATATTTTTGTCACCTAACATATTGCATCGATTAATCCCTATGAAAATGAAATACTTATTTTAAAACTCAATTCGCTGTCTAAGCATCGCTGAAAATATTTTATGCCTCACTGATTCTGTGTTAGATCGTTCTGATACCCGCATACAAACCCTGTGGCGTGAGAAATGAGTCATTTAAGGGTCGTGGGGTGCTCACTTAATGCCCCTGTCCCACGGGCGGTTTTGCCGAAATTCCCGGTACGGAGGAGCACTTAATTCATTCCCCGGAACCCTTTCGAAGGGGTCGTCGATGAAAACACGATCGTGCGTGGGGAGAGGTGTAATGTAAACCTGCGGAGCCCATGAACGGAATAATATGTGCCAGATAATAAATGCTTGCGAAGATGCGGCATATTTGTGAGCTGTTGGATGTTGGGCTAAAATATGATCGAGATATATAAATGAGTTTGTGCGTGCTCTCAATGCTTTGCGGCGTAGCAATGTGGAAATCCATGGTCAAATAAAGAATCCAACAACTCTTAATATTTCCACTTAAATTTATTTGGCACATTTAGTTATCTATATATATAAAAATGAATGTATGTGTGTGTGTGTGTGTGTCCTTTATGCATTACTACACCATTCATCGGATCGCCATGAAACTTTGGGAAGTTGTTGAATACATTCCCGAAAAGAGGACTACGGAATCGATATTTCAATATCGATACTTTATCGATATAATATCGTTAAAGTATCGATAAATCGATACATTATTGATACAAAATTGAGGTGAAATTGTTTAGTTTTTTAAAAGGAATGTATCGTTGTAATATCGATACTGTATCGAATGTATATAATGTGTTTGTCCTTTATGCATTACTACACCATTCATCGGATCGCCATGAAACTTTGGAAAGTTATTGAGTACGCTCCGCGAAGGTTTCTACAAAATCGATAATTCAATGTCGATACTGTATCGATATAATATCGATAAAATATGGATACATCGATACATTGTTGATACAAAATTGAGGTGAAAATATTTAGGTGTTTTTTATCAAAGTTTTATAAAGTATCATTATATATCGATACTGTATCGATACAATATTGATAACTTCATGCATTACCACGACATTCATCCAATTTCCATGAAGCTTTGGTTAGTTGTTTTGTTCACTCCATGAAGGTTTGTACAATATCGAGAATACAATATCGACACTGGAGACGGGATGTGCATCCCATTGAACTTGCAATTCATTGAAACACTCACGTGCAACATATTCAAATCATCCGGCATGGGACAAATATTTCAGAAATGCCAACTTATTGCTTGGGATGAATGCACAATGGTGCACAAAGCATCGCTCGAGGCTCTGGATCGATCATTGCAAGATTTCCGTTGAATCCTGAGACCATTTGAGAACGCATTAACATTGCTTGCACGACATTTCAGGCAAACATTACCTGTAATTCCTCGATTGACACTAGCGGATGAAATAAATGTTTGCCTGAAATATTCTACTTTGTGACGACATGTAAAGACGTTAAAATTATATACAAATATGCGTGTCCAGCTGCAAAAGAATCGATCAGCTGAGATATATTGTATACCCATAAGAATTGAGAAATTAAACATACTATAAACGTGCGCTTTCCATTTAACCAGATTTAGCCACAGCAACGCGTGGCCGGGTCAGCTTGTACCAAATAAATTCAAGCGGGAATATGCAAAGTTGTTGAATGGGGGCGTTTGCTCGGAACCGAAATCGCAATTTTGTACACGAAATCGTCAGATGGAAACGAAAAAATAATTTTAGTGAAAAAATTAATCTTCTGACCACAACCATTCACTCATAAATCAAAAATTAGAATAAGCAAAAGGTGACGCCCACCGAAAAATCTGCTTTGATGACATTGACGTCATATCCTTTCGTCCTTGACTGCTTTTCGAGGAAAGGAAGGCAGTGGAGGAGGGTAAGGTCTGCTCGCAAGGTTGCTGTCGCAACTGCTCCTATTGGCAGAGTCAGCTGTGCCCCCCCCCCCATTCCGATAAGGCAAAGTATATTCGCGGGCTCAGTTGTGATTGGACAAAGTCGTTATACGTCAGAGACCGCACAATTTTCCGAAAGGTTTAAAAACATCCGTTTTTCGCCGCTTATAACTCGAGAAATAATTGACGGATCAAAAAAAAGGAAAAATACGTGTCTTTTTATTTTACAAACTATTAGATTCGGCAATAAAAATATGGTAAACGATCCCGTTCTTTATTTGAGTTTGTGTGTATAGAGCCACTTTTGATTGTAACATGGGAGGTTGGGTTTGAAACCGTCGCGATCATCTCGAATAGGTAACCAAGGAGTGACGTTGTACAAACACGAATGGTTTGCAAATTTAGTGTGTCTGACGACTCGCCCGTTACATTACCTTTAATTGTTTTCCACTTTAGTTTTTCCCATCTGTCTCGACTATAGATCCCCCTGATGAGATATAACACAAGGTTACACAATGATTGAGGTTGCAATCGGCAGTTTTAACTCACAAAATTTGCAAAAAATTGGGGTTTATACCACATGACTCCTTTGTTACCTATTGGATATAATCACGATGGTTTCACAGCCCCTATGTCTAACTTCGACTGTTGAGGAGTAAAATCAGTTACGAGTTAAATCACAGAAACGATAGAACGGGAATTACAGTTTTTTTTTCATGCCAGAAATAGGCTGTGTGTGAACGATTTATTTTTTTAAGGTTGCCATGAAATATGAGCAATAGTTTCAGGTTTGACTACGTGAAATCTCTCCATATCAGAAATGTTCGAAAACACACATTGTAAGGTCCCCTAAAAAAAGTTATTGAGTACAATCCGGGTTTCGTTACGTAATAATATCAACGTAATAACTGATGATGTTAATATGTCATAATTACTTCATAGTTAGATACTAATTAGCAATGAAACCGGGGTCGTATTCAATGAATTTCTCGAGTGGACCTTAAACATGTATTTTTTTTTAATTTCCCTTGCCATGAAAACTCAACTATTTTGTGTACTCAATATTTGCCGGAAAGTGAAGGCATTCATCTACATCAACATCTACACGACACCCTACAAGACACCACGAGGGTGTGTGGCAAGGGGTGAAGATCACCAAGCATGCACTACCGACATGCTAACAAGCAACTATAGGGTCTCATGCAACTAGATTGTTAGTATCTGTAGCATTTGATGGATTAATACATGCATCGTGCACTACAGACTACTCTAAAATCTTTCACTTACCTATCTTTTTGCTATGCTGCCTATTCTGTTCTCTTATAGTACGGGGAAAAATGCCATTTTTAATCTATCAGTACGACAATCTATCTCTCTCATCTTATTTATCTGGTCAAATCTAGCATAGTACACTGGTTTATTTAACATGTGCCTAAAATCATAAGTAAAGCTATCAGATTGAAATTTCTCCAATAGGTTTAATGTATTTTAACCTACACTCTGATAATGATTCCCACCCTAAATATTTTATTAATTCTGAAACCCTACTTAACCTATCGTAACACCTGTTAACGAACCTAGCTACTCTACGCTGCACACTATCTAGTTCTCTGATCAAACCTAATTCATTCGGATCCCATCAGCATTAGGTCAGTAGAGGTATTGCGAGCAATGGTTCATTATTTCTTACATGTATCAGTTAAACTTTCATATTTAGGATTGCGCCTGAATCATTGCTAACATACATTTTGATTTCTTCACATGCCAAGTGTCGGTTCATTGCTAACTACATAGTGTTTAGGTGGCTTGCACGGTATTTTACATCTATTTATCATGCCCCTGCCACACACCCTTGCAGTGGCTCGCAGAATATCGTGTAGATATAGATGTAGATTATCTATCAAATTAACGCACGGGTTTTGGCGGGGGGTGAACTATCATCAAACATGCATTTAAATTATTAGATCAAATCCAATAGTAGTCATGCGAACGCATGTATTTCATTTTTCCAAAATACGAGAATTCGTATCTTGAATAAAATGAAATCGTCTTAATTAAAAAAGCACTCTCACATGCAATATTTGGTACACAGCGCATATACGAATATTCATATATTTTGTCACTTTTGCAAAGGCGTGTCTAATTCTCCCTTAGTGTTATGCAGGCGTAAAAATGAACACTTTGCAATCTGAAATTCCTCTCCTTTGTGTCACTTTTTATGTGCCTTTCCTTCGTGTGTTGCCACTATGTCTTGCCTTTTGTCGCGTCGTTCTATTCTGATTCCTGTCTCCCATTGTGAACGGATATAATTAATGTTTGAATCTCTCTGCCTTAGTATGTTATTAGTATGATCATAATTTTTTAACCTGCCAGAGTACACTGGGGTTGTACATATTCCTACACTGTAAAAAGTTGATCTGATTTTGAGGCACAAAAGCGATCTGATTTTCAGATGCAACAATTTTAAGACAGGGTATGTTGAATTTCAGCAGTAAGATCTTGTCTAAAAATAAGGCAGGTGCAGGACTGAAAATCAGACCAGGTGAGACGTATTTTCAGATAGGCCTATGCTGATTTTAAGACAGCCCTGGTCTGGTAATAATGCGGGTGGCTACTGAAATTCAAGCCTACTCTGAGGGGGTCTTATTTTAAGGCAGGTGGAGGACTGAAAATCTGACCAGGTGGGACTTATTTTCAGATAGGCCTATGCTGAATTTAAGACAGCCCTGGTCTGGTAATAATGCGGGTTGCTACTGAAATTCAAGCCTACTCTGATTCAAGCCTAGATAGGCCTGTGCTGAGTTTAAGACCACGTCTGTATTAACTTCAGCTTCGACCTTAAAATAAGTCGATACATGAAATTTTAAAATAAGTCCCTTGTGGCAATGCGGGTTAACTCTGAAATTAAAGCCTAATTTAAGAGAATGTCTGATCATGAATACTTCATATTTAAACAGTTCACCCGAACATTAACCTAAATCCAGGACTTTCATAAAAATATTTTTTTACTTTACGATCTTGTTTGGCTAATTATTTTGATCTGCAATTGGCTATAAGCAAGTCATAGAATTTGCGTTCGTTAAAGGTTTGGGGACTGAAATGGGAACACATTAACAATGACTTCACATACAATTTGAAAAATTTTCCTTTATTGGAATCAAAGTAAAACCGACGCGAGATCCAAAAAAAAAGAGACCAAATTTGCACAAAAAAAACATGCACAAAATCACATTTAAGTAATATAACAAGCATATTAACATATTTCCTGTAGATTAACCACATGAAATGGAACCACCAGGAATATTTTCAACAAAAAAAATTATCATAAATCTAAATAAAATACTTAATTATTGCACCAAGAGATATACGAAAAGACCTTACACAGCACATGCAACCAAGAAAACGAGAAGTACAACCTATTATATTTGCTTTGCGTGCATCTCTATTGAGGTACATATTATGAAGAGAACCATACACAGGAAGGTTTTTATGGTTCGTGATCTGTAGATTACGAATTACATTTATAGATGCAGTTAACATGTCAAAACTATCCCGCATTTCAGGAGTGGTGCTTGTTGTAATGAACTGCACGTTAATGCCCCTCATGCAGAGGCACCGAAGAAGCCGACTCCATTGGTAGGTAAATGTAAACGGCACCGGCACAAAAAGGGTTATTTCCACTGGCATTTGGAAATGTATTCTAACCCTTTTAAAACAGATTTATACTTGGAGTATTCTTTCTTGGCAGCTTCCTGCATTATTATTCCGAAGATGAAGGCAAACGCTGCCCTTGCATCTGCGGCTGGTTGAATATCAAAGACATAATAATACGCCACAATCTGAATAACGCTTTCGATTATACTCCCTGAAAATACAGGGGCACCATCCACATAAATAAATGCCTGCAGGTTATCTTTAGATGGTTGCCCTACAGCAATAAGCCTTGGTGGGTCAGAATTCCTTGGCACCGTTGTATTGAGTAGTGTGTTATCCTACAAAGAGGATAAAAAATGAAATGACAGAGAAATGCTTACATAATCAACAACATTTGTGAAATAATATTACAATGAATGACCTTTTTAGATGGCAGTAATTTGAAGTACCTATTAGATAATACCAATAATATGATCTTTAAATAATTTTACTAGGCAAAAGGACAGAAGGTATATTGTTTTTAATGTTGTAAACTTATCACTGCATAATTCTATGTATAACGTTACTCACTTCAAACAACTCTAGCACGTAGCTACTTCTGTCGCGCTTCTCCAGAGGTTTTCTTGGCCCGAAAAACGCAGGTGCAGACATACACGTTAACACCTCCACAGTAGCCTTTTCTAAAAATTGTAATAAAGCTCATATTTCAAAATTTATTATGAAAAATTACTTTAACCATTAACTTAAAAGTAGAATGATAAGTACCATCGTTGAGTGTGACAGGTATGACTCTGGTTTTTGTAGTAAAATATCGGCACATCCTTGGGAGTGCATTGATCCATCTCATCTCCAGATCATCCTTGGAGCATTGAATTCTTTCTTTTTGTAAGAATTCCCACATCAACTATAAAAGTAAAAATATATCAAATAAGAATGTGTACATCATGAAAAAGCAAAAAAATACCATAATAGCATTCACTCCTTGATACAGCAAGTAACTCCCGAAAGGTTGTCTCATCGGGCCGTTATCACACCTCTAGTTGCCTTCAGGTTCTCAAATTGTTATAGTATATACATTTGTTACATATATAGTTACATATATAGTAATATATATAGTTGTTACATGAAGATACATGCACACACAGCATGAAAAGTTATATGCGTACCCTTAATAGCACCAGCCCTATTGGTAAATGAAGCGTGTAAGAACCTACCAAGTTGTCGAGTTTTAGGCAAGGAAAATCTCTTAAATGTTGGGCATAATGCTGTTTTTTAGCCTGCACCACACGATAAGGCCGGCATGCCTGTAGAAGAGCCTTCAGATTAGAAATTGACGGTGGTGTTTCTTTCATTGCAGATGAAATTTGATCTTTCCAGCTTTCAAATAGTTTCTTTTGCTGATCGGTTTGGTTTCGTTCCATTTGATAACCATCCGCCATATGCTTCTGTCTAGCATAGTAATTATGGTTACGCTTAATCTCCTTTAATGATTTTATAAGGCCTTGCTACAAGTAAAAAGACAAGATTACTGCCTCATGCAGTTCCAAATGTTGAAATATATAAATGTTACAGAAATAATAATTCAAAATAATGTATTTACATTTGTAAGTATATAAAAAAAGGGGAAAACAACTCACCACGCCTCTGCAGGATGAAAATTGCAATAGCGGATATCGAGCCAGAGCCCTTGTTGCCACTTCTGTAAAGTCTGTATCAGTTAATAGATCTAAATTCACCATGCTCCATAATATCCATCGGAGGATAAATTGCCGATCATGGCTTGTCATAATGTTTTCTTCCTCAATTCTCCTCGTCGTGTCATGAGGAAGACGATCAGGCACACAAAATTCATATAGTTCACTCTGTAAATTATAAATAAAAATACCAAGTAAAATCAGAAAATGATGAATATGGACTCATATGTAAATGCTAACAAATAAACTTACTCTAGGCATTCGTCCTGTTATTTCAGTGAGCCTGCTCTTGGTTGAAATTAAATTTGTTGAGCAACTAGGAGAAACTATGGGGCTCTGGGGGCGTGGTATATCCATAGCAATTGCCTTTGGCTGAAATGTGAAAAAATCTCTAACTGCTAATATTAGCAATGATTGATTTATGCTAGTTTAATAGATGGATTTATTCACCTGTGTATTAGACGAAGAGGCCTTGCTAATTCCCGATACTTGCACAGATTCTGTTACATTTTGGTCCTTGCCTTTCCTTAACCCTGCAGTAGGTTCATCCATAGATAGAGAAATAAACTCATTGTCTTCAGTAGAAGTATTTCCATCAATATTTTTAGCTGATAAAATCAGCATACTATTTGGAGACACTTGACATGTCATCTGTGAGTTGAGGGAAGCAATTCATTATTTCCAAGCTTGGGGGATAGTTTAATGCCGGGAAACACAATATTACCGTAATGTCAAGGAACTACTCACTTCGTCATCTAACTCAGAAAGGATATTGTCGGTCACATTCATTTCACAGCCTGCCTGGATTTCTCCACGACTTGTGTCCATTTGAGAATCATCTCCTGCAAGGTAGGTGAATATGCATAATGGAAATATTTCAGGACAATGAGAAAATATAAACAGTATCCGCACATCCATAGATTCAACACTGAGGGATGATGAGTGTCCTACCATTATGTTTGCGGTGCTTTGCTGGGAGGCAGCCGCACTGTGAGCATTGAAAATTGGTCCCTGCTCTGTTATAGCAGTATTCATCACATTCACCACAATCTTCACTGAGGCAGGCTCCTCGTCTGACTCCTCTAAAATCTCGTCCGATGACAACATCCATTATGACAGTATCAGGCAGATTCTTAACTAGTTGATAATCACCTTGAAGTGGGCGGGGGAATAGCTAAATCATCACTGAAAATCATTTCGTACATAAATTTTCATCTAGAAAATTCTGAAATGCCACCGGACGTACACTCGCAGGCAAACCAACACACATAGTCCAGATTTACTCTTAAGTCTCTGATACAATAGTTGAGATATAATTAGGGCTTATCTTGTAATGAATTTTTAATATTAAAATTTTGAAATGCATCAAGACGGAGACACGCAGACAAACTATATCACCCATCATAGTTTCACAATAAATCTGCAACACTCCTCTTCATGGGTATATAATACTTGTTCCCAATTATGCAAGGAAAGAAAGGAAACCAAACATACAACTGATCGCAGTCAACAAGAGTCATATTCTCGCCTATGACGACCTCATAAGAGCATAAGTGAATATCCTTCCCTAAAGTGTGAGCGTTTCGGCAAATGAATGATGGTTTATTCATAATATAAACTATATCCATCACAAAACCAAACTCAGGAACCTCATCTTCACATTTTAACAAAATGAAACATTGATTTGATTTAAATGTCGACCCCGCAATTTTGATCCATGGAACAGTATTAACTACAGTAACATTTGCAGGTAGGAGGTGAATATATCCTACATCAAGCCTTGACTTTGGTTTCAGAGGACCTTGCACATTCGGCTTTATAAGTGATCCACTGAAGATATGAGCCTGTCTCAATTCATGTTGATTTGCTGAAGTAAAACCCGGATTTTTAAAACATTTAAATTTTTTAAATAATTCCTTGAACCATTGATGCTTAGCTTCAAAACGAAACGTGATGAATTGATATAGTGGTCCAAACTTTTCCATTAAACTGGGGTAATGGACCAGATAATGCTGTCGTGGAAGTAAATGCTGGCCATCATACAGCTCCAAAAATTTTGAATAATAGCGCTCAATTAAATAAGTCAAGTGATCTATAATTCCATCAGAAAACTCACACGCCAAAACAAGCGAGGAAATCTGAAGTAAGTCGAGGTAATTACTCCAATATTCATCAATGTATTCTATATGGGGGCCCAATATAAAAGGCAAAATCCATGCTAAACTCCACATTTGAGAACCCGTTTGATGCAAATGAGAACCAGGTCTTAAGTGAGATTCCAAAATTAGTGATGGTTTAGTTTCGTTAGAGTAGTAGTCACGCTCCACTAAATAACTATTAAAATGATCACGCGACATCACTCTACACCGCCCGATTAAAAAATGACGTAACAGAAGTTGGATATGAGTACTGATTTGGAGATGGATATGGTCATGAAATGGGTCCGGCATAAGTCCTCCAATCACATGAAAATATTTTAATGAATTTAAAATTGAAGGTCTATTGATTCCGCTGGCCTCGCTTAATTCATGAAATAATGCAGCATCAGCCTCTGCATTTTTTAACTTTTCTAATTGGTCGTTGTATTGAACACGATTTCTAAGTAATCTCCTGTCCTCCCTTGTCATGTGCCTCACTTGTTGTAAAGAAGCCATGCAGTAACGGCAAGGATGAGTTGCAACGAAACCTTCTTTGAAGCCACCAACTACATGTTGGGCCTTGTTGTCCCCAAGGAAAGCAACAACAGCACCATAAACAACACATCCATTCAAGATTGTGCCTTCCTCGAGTCTCTTCAAATCTGTAACTAGCGGCTCCAAAACTTCGTTCACTCTTCCTTTCAGGTATTCGGATTCAACAGATATAACGAGGTGAATAAGATCTACTCTTGATCTAAATCTTGGATGAATGTTTCCTAAAGTGAAATAAAAATATCCCATACTAACTGGACGAGATGAGGCAGTATCGACTATATTAACTTCATCAAAGTACAGAAGTATCTGGAGAGCTTCTGGTCTAAATTTAAACAAGTTATGATTTGAAAAATACAGGCAATCGGTGTACGACCTCTTCATTTCTACATCAGTTCTTAAATTCCTCTCGATAAGTTTCGGATAATCGGGATGAGCCAAAAGTTTTTCAAGTATTTTCAAAACAGGAACATAATAAAATTTCTCAGACCTAATTTCTGTACCCCTATTTTCTAACATGTTCTTTCGCCTCTCGCGTGCTATAAAGTTAGCCAAGTTATTCTCTATCGGGCAAATTACACGCCAGTTATCTCTGTAACATGAATTTTGTCTGGAAGTAGTCTCTGCTCCAGCGAATACGTTAGAAGACTCTGCTAAATTTTGTTCTACATCGAGGTAGTCCCTCAATGCAATACCATGTTCCCCTAAGGCTGTTTCAGCTATTGTGCAAAATTTTCTCACCCTAGCATTTACAATATTTCTGCAATTGTCGATTATACATTTTATTATTGGAGTTGTAACATTTTGAGCACGAAGCGCTAGTAGAAATTGGGCCTCAGCTTGTTTTTGCAACTTGTCTTCTTGTTCCCGTTCCACAAAAACCTCTCCTACTTCAGCAGGTTCCTCGTTACACAAAACTGCATCCTCAAAATGTTCAACATTCTCACAACATTCCTGTTCTCGGTCTCGCTCACGATGGTTCTTACTGATATGTGCTCTTCTGCTTGTAAACTTACTAAATGTTTTAGGACAGCCTGGCCTATTGCACTTTAAAACGAGGTTAGGAGTGTTCGAATGAAACTGTTGCAGATGCTTAATTAGTTGCTCGTAGTTCTGCACAATTACGCTTGGACAAAACTCACATCTCTCCATCTTTTCATAATTTCACGAACCATACCTCGTTCAAACACCTCACCTTCTTCGGCAATTAAGGAATGTGGTATCAGGATACGTTCCTCAGATACACCTGGCTTCCTTCTGAAAACAAAATAAGTATTAACGCCGTATTCCAAAACCATTAATTTATCATACGAAATTCATTCCACGTACTTACAATGAAATATGACCTTAAGTTGAAGTCGGCTTGAGTGCGATTCGTAATCCTTGTTGAATTCCCGCTCCCAGGTAACGCTCCGCCAATCAGGGAGCACGTTTTTATCCCGGCTCTGCTATTGGTAGGTCAACTTCCGCAATAACTTATTCACTCAATATGCAAGGTTGGTTTCGTTTTACGGATCATTTACATGTGTTATAAGTATTAGGAGTGTTGTGTTACTTTATTTATGCCCCTTTTAAATTAGAGATTTTGGTGATTTAAGACATTACTGTGCCAAAGGCGTGTTCTGACGAATAAATTGTGATATGCTTATGTTTCCTTTTGTGCTTGTATTACAAGATCGGATGAATGATTGTAGCTTAATGATTTCATGATTTGCTGAATAATGAATGGACCTTCATGATATTTGCCTCAATTGCCTATGTAAATATGTCGTGGCATATTGTTCTCATCTGTATAACGCCCATCTAATTCAAGTTTAGCGTTGTTTTGGAATAGGTGCTTATGAATGTATTGTGGTATGGTGAATTACGCAATAAAATATGTAACATAAAGGTTATTTTTGTATGTACTGGATAATAGGTCGTATTATATTTTTGGTCTCGTTGAGGATTTAATGCAGAAGTGAGTGAATGTACATGGTTTGCTTGCATCATGTTACATTGTTTACATCTTGTAATTCATGGCAATAATTTTTTTCAAACATCTTTGCGAACATTTAGTGGTATATAGTAATAAGATAGGTATCTATAAATACCAAGACAGTTATTAGATAGATGATAGACATCTAGTTGTTTTTATAGGCATTTGTTTGATACCATCCCACATAGCAATGAATGTCTCGGAGACGTCTCACTGTAGTCTCGAATGTCTCGAACATCGCGAATGTCTCAGAGACGTCTCAGAGAGGTAATCGTGAGACGTTCGAAAATAATTCTTCACATAATTTAAACGCCGCGTACTCCTTCCTTACCTATTTTTCGGAGCAATTCTGAAGATAATAATGGTAAAAGTTAACGCTGCTGTCATGCTAGTTTTATCAAACGATAACCGTTCAAGACTTGGGGATTTTTCACCAAGTGAATAGGAGCATTGTGACAAGTAGATCAAAAAGAAAATATAGAGTACAATTTTTTTCCAAATATTTCCAAATTGTGTGAACGCTTGTGCAAATGTCTGAATGGAAAATATAACCTGTTCTAATTCCATTCAGACAAACATACAATTTCCTTCAGTTTATACAAGCATTTGTACAAGAAATTTTATCTTTTAAAGCGACCTTAAGAAATATTTACTCCACCATGATAATTATTCTCCCCTTCCTGGCATTAAAAACATTGCTGTAAAGTATACTAATGCCATGTTAAAGATTTTCCGATAAATGCAACCCTTTTCTGCTTTTGAAATTCGAAGCCCGTACTTTAGAGTTGAATTCTGGGAAACAACGGAACATCAATTGACGCATTATTTCACATTGAACGGCGTGAGACGGTCATGTGGTTGGTGATAATTGTATTATTAATTATAATAGTATTATTAGTATTTACTCTGATGGAAGTCATCGGTTGAATCGTCAATCAGTGATATATACACCGCACCGCTATTATCGGAGCATCAATTGGTAAGTTTCATTCATTCTCTTATTAATAAATTTGCTTAATGAACTCCTTTTACGCTTAAAATGTTTTTCAAGCATTCGCGACGTGCTGCATTTGGTAGCTAAACTTGTATAAACAGTGCACGATATCACGTTACTTTATAATCGTGAATATGTGCAAGCTAATCGGTAAGAAGAAAAAGTTGATGTTTTCCCGGTGCATAGAATTATGAGGCTTTGGGTTTCCATTCGGATCAATTGCAAAAGAGCCTTTTGAGGCAAGCAAACCTTTGAATCGGTTTGATTCCTG
Source organism: Platycnemis pennipes (assembly GCA_933228895.1). Taxonomy (NCBI): domain Eukaryota; kingdom Metazoa; phylum Arthropoda; class Insecta; order Odonata; family Platycnemididae; genus Platycnemis; species Platycnemis pennipes. Next base: position 111,061,517 of record OW121855.1, on the reverse strand, counting down.
ATTTAATTGCATTAATGATCGGTTTAATTACATTAATGGTATTTTGATCTACTTGTTAACATAACTTTTATGCTTTTCAGCGCGAAAGAAAACAACATGGTGCAGTGAACTGAGAGACACCACAGAAATAAACTATTGTAATTGCACTAATGTGGATATTTATGGACGAACCTGAACATAGCACATTCTTGTTGAGTGGATATCATTAATGTGGGTAAGAAGTTATTCCGGAAATCTAAGTAGTTTTGGACTTGTTGGCCTAATTTTGTGATTCATAAATATGGCGATAATAAGGAAACTCTTGGGATTACTCATGAAATGCAATGTTTGTAGATCCTTGGACCTTTGTAACTTATAGTATCTACTTACGTAATACACATTACTATTAAAGTAATATTACCCAGGGAAAAGCATTACAGTCTATAATTGCCATAAATACTTATACCCCAAGATATAAAGATTTGATAGGTTTTACATATAAGTGCTTTCTATACTATAAATATCATGATATCTGCAGATACTTTTTTTTTATTTCTACAGGTGTTCTTGGGCATTATTTGTGGGAATGCGTGCCTTTTAAAGACTTGGAAAATACAAAATGGAGCAGCGGTGCATATCTGGGCAAGAAAATGGCTATCGTTGGAATATGCGAGTGTAAATTGATGTATATTATATTTTCCTAATTGCTCTTAATTTCAAATATTTTATTGGCCAATAAAATATTATTTTAACATCAAAGAGGTAGTATTCATTTCACAATCAGTATAACATTTTAAAAGTATTTATTGACCTAAAATTGACATGAGTGATTCAGTTGAAATGGTCAAATTTTGAGTGTTTCAATTTCAAGTTCATATTTATATTCATCCTCCCTTGAATAATTTCCCCTTTATTCCAGTTTGTCGATTTTTTAATACGCACCACTCAAGAGAAGTGAGGTGGTTTGTGAGGTATTAAATAACTACAATGTAAACATTTGAATATGCTGTTAAGTGTCCATAAACTTCAATAATGTTACAGTAGTATCTGTGAATATCTTGTGAAGTATGTTCGATATATGTGACATTTATACATCTCCAAAGGTTGGCGAATGTCTCTGGGTCATTACACGAGATATTCGAGACATCTCAGAGACGTACCTGAGAGTAAAATCTCATACATGGAGCATGTCTCTGGGACATCTCAGAGGTGTCTCAGATACATCTCGAATGTCTCATGAGACATCTCAGAGACTTTCCTGAGATGTCTCGTGAGACATCTCAGAGACCATTTTTTTGGACATAGTGACATCTCGGAGAAGTCTCAGAGATGTCTCCGTAGGTCTCAAGAACATCTCTGAGACATCACATGTGATATTCGAGATGTCTCAGAGATGTATCCGAGACGTATTCCTGCTATGTGGGATTGTGTTGGGTTAATTGAGTAATATAGTTTTGCTGGTACCTACACACTTGATTGTGTTATTTTAAGGTAATAAACAGATTCTTCAGTCCTCACATTGTAATAACCTTGGGTTTTTATTAACCAGTGCAACCAATAACATTAATTCAACTTAATATGTAGTCTAAATTAGGAATTTACTTCAATAGACATAAGCTGGCCAGCCCAGGTGCAATAATCTCATATTCTCATGGAAAATGTATATTAAGAGCACTGTTTTAGTATAAACTAATATCGGAACATTTCATGCATGCAGAAGAAGGTACCTGTAGTTACCGTTACAATGGAATCATGACTGAGTTATACCATTTTTTGCTATTCCTTTGACTTAATGTGTGTATATCCTAGACTTGTCAATGGTAATCATATAGACCATTAGAAAACAACTCCCCCAACTAAAAATAGGGATCTACACAAGATGTTTGATAATATAGCATGTTAATATTTTTCATGTGCTTTTGTAAACTGGTTTGACTAGTGGATTATTCAGTTTCAATAGAGGCTTGATATTTTAATTTCCAATGATGTAACGGATTTTAGCTTACTCTCTCTTAAGTTTCCCCCAGTCATTATGAGTTGATTGTTCCATAATTCATCAATAGCACAAAGAGAAAACTCAGTGATTATCCTAAAACACAGTGTACCATGAACATAAGGCAGTAATTAACATTCTATTTTGCTTTTCTCACATTACCTAAGTAATTACGTCTTTATATACGGGCTGGCTATACCCACTATAGAAGTACAGGAACAATTACAAAAAGGGAGGATGATAATGAAGTAATGAAAAATAAACAAACAAATGGAAAATACCAATACCATAAAAGTTTGTTACTAAACAAATTGTAATATAGATGAATGTGCAATAATTTCATAGATTATTTTTTTTTATTTGGTCAATGATAGATGTCAATCTCTTTACCTTAATTTGCGAATCTCTATATTCTCGAGAGAGGGTTATTGAATGACTACTACTATTTTGAAACATAGTAACTGATTGAAATGCATAGGTACATGAAATGATTGAGCAGTATTCAAGATGAGACCGAACAAAAGCATTATTTTTTTATGCTGTATAAATTGTTGAATGGCCGTGTAGAGTGTATGGCAATTCCTAACGTTTTCATAGCCAGGTAAGAGATTTTTTTTTAATGTTCCAAGAAGTTAAGTTTTTCATAAATGAGTACACCAAAAACACAAGACAGTAGATGTTCTGGTTAATTCTTGATTGGATTTGGAATATGGACAGTGAGCAGATTCTCTGGATCTATTGAAGCTAATACTACTACATTTTCTTATATTCAATTATAAACCATTGCTACTCAACCAGGTGTCTGGAGAGATTGAATTCTCCTGTAATAAGTCTGTGCTATATTATACTATAGCAGAAAATAGATAAAGTAATGGCCTAGTTTCGTTGCATAATTGATTAATGAAGTGTTCATAAACATGGCCGTGACCTCTGGACTGACACATACTGGGAAATGGCTCGTTTATTTGTAAAGGTACAAGGGCACAAGATGAGCAATACGGTCATCAACCTTATTTTAGGATTTTTGTGCAGCACAATTTTATGGTACCATGAAGGAAGCCCAATCTTGTTCCCCAGTAGTCACCCAATATTGGCCAATGTTGGATATTCATTGGCACACCATATTGCTATATATTGGCAATGAGATGAGAACCAATGAATAGCCAATAATTGATCAATATGGGCTACCCTGATTGCAGTCTCTCAATGAATTTGAATATTTATTATATTACATATAGACATATGAAAACAATGGTGTTTCTGGACCGTTAAGGACTTAAATAAGTGGGCATAGAAAATGTAAGCAAGAAAACATTCATGAAAACATGGGCACTGAGGCAAAAAATAATAGTGAACTCTATGATTAACTATTATAATTATAATGGGGTATAAGCCGCTACTGGGTTTCATGGGGTAACCAATGTAACCACATGGTGTAGCCCATATTGATTTCCATGGGGAGCCGATGTGGGGTAGCCAGCATGGGCTTTCATTGGCAGTCTATGGCCAATGAAAGCCAACATTGCCATCTTGGTCCAATGTGGTAGGCTACTGGGGTTCTAACAAGTAATTCTCCATTTCATGGTAATCAACTTTTATATAGTTAAGAGCTCTTTTCCATTCATAGCCAGAGATAACTGTGTGGTCAATAGAGAATACACATGTTAAAGGGGGGTGATTAGCCATATTTGGGGGATGTAGAGTAGTTGATTAATCAATTTTGGCATTTACTATACCATTGAAACAGAGGTCAAAGCCACTGGTTCCAATTTCATAAAATATTCTGGTGCTCCATGACAAATCTTTAATCTACTGGATTTACCTAATTAACTGCCATAATTCTATGTTTCTGGTAAAACAAATCCAGTGGTGTGTGACTCCAGTTCAACTTGCATTCATTACAAAAATAAGTAGATCAAAGATTTTATGATTTGAAACTATCACTTTTATTTCATATTGTGGTATGGCAATAATACTCATGACAACATAATAATGAACCTTCAAATTCGACTAATGGCTAGCTGCAGACTTGCCTTGGCATTTAGCACATATCAGTGATTCTTAATGTAATTACGTTACATTTATAGCTATGTCACTCTACATAAAATTTCAGTTTGACTCTGCTTCACAAAGTCGTCAAAACATATTAAGACATCATCCACTTTTTAGGTTCATGCTGGCAATAGTTTTCAACTTTGTCAATCTATTGTCACCTGGAATTAAAAATCTCACTGATAACTTTCATAAGGCCAACTCATAAAAACATTTTGTTAGAATTTATTGATGATCACCTAGCCCACCTTCCCAAAACCAAAATAATCTTGACATAACATTGAAAACACCCACACTTATGTACTACAAACGTTTGAAATGTATGTTTGACCTTTGATCTAGGCCATTAATTATTATTACATCAGTTAGTAATGTTCTGATTACCATGTCATGGACCACTTATCCAGGATGCAGTAATTACTGCACATTAATGAAGTAATATTAATATTCTATTGAGGTGCAAATAGCGCTCCCAAATGGAATTGAATTTTGGTATCTCGTATTCCGAATCTATCACATGCCATTGTATCAATTCCTTCCCAGCATCATCATTCTATCCTTTACCTATGTCGTTCTTAATTCCTCTTCATAATCCTCCTCTTAAGCAATTTAATAGGAACACCAAGTGTTTAGATAATACCTTTATTGTAAAAGTATAATGCTTTGGCATTTATCATAAAGCATCTTTATAAGGAAAGCACCTTTTTTGAGAATTTTTGCTACTAATGCTTGTTCTTACTAAAGTTAGGAATAAAGTTAAATCAGTTTGACTCTACTTCACAAATTTTTCTTATCCTATAAAGGCATGTCACTTTTTTATAATCATTCTGACAATGTTTTCAAATTTGTCAATCCATTAACACCTGAATTTAAAAACAAACCTCGACTTGCATTCTACCAGAATATTTTCAACAAGCCAACTAATGAAATCATTTTGCTTGAATTGACTGATGACCTCCTAGCGCTCCTTCCACTGAGCAAATTACTGTTTACATAATGTTGAAAACACCATTACAGATGTGATGTAATAGCTTGAAATACATGGTTGACATGTGATCTAGGCCATTTATTATTATCATATCAGTTAAATTTCCATGGACCACTTATACAGAAGGCAGTAGCAGTGTTATTCTATTAAGTTGGAAAAAGCTCTCATAAATGGAATTGAATTTTGGTTTCTTGTATTCCAACGTATCACATATGTGCTATATATATTCCAACATATCGCATATGCTATTGTATCAATTCCTTCTCCCAGGATCATCAATCTACTTTTTTAACCTTTGTTCTCCTTAAGCCTATTAGTTATCCTCCTCTTAAGAAATTTATTTCATCAAGTGTGTCAAGAAAATACCATTAATGTAAAAATAGAATGGCTTGACATGTACCTATCATTAGTGTATCATGTTTTTAGCTCTTCTGAATTAGATTTGCATTCAGCAAGTGCACATATGTACATTATAGGCTTCACAGGAAGACTTATGCATTGTTTCCTTCATATATTTCATATTTTAGTAAGTATATAACTGTCCACTGTTTGCATAGGAGGCATTTAAGGTTTCAAATTTTATTCAACCTAAAGTCTTAAAGTTCAACTTTAAATTATTATGCTTAGTACTGCATTTCCTTCAGTGAACATTCCAGGAGAATAAACATTTCTGCAATTACCCACATCATTACTTCCAGGGCCTATTTGCTTGTTACATTTCCTACATGCACTAAGGTACTGACAAAATATTTGAATAGTATTTTTGTTGTAGAAAAGCTAATAAACTATTCAAATAACAATATTCAGAGTATAGGTTCCTATGCATTTAGGTGAAGTATTGGTTCATCGTTTGTACATATAGTACTATGGCACAGAATAACTATCACGGATTACCCATAGCGTGATTTTTTAACATCTGGTCATACAATTTCACTTTTCTTGCTATGTTGAATGTTGGTTTGTTGTCTCAACTTTCCCAGGAGCAATCAAGGTTTAATTACGATTGAAAATTAAATAAATATTACACTCACGCTTAAGCAGCTGAAGAGTTCTTTCCACATGTTAAGTTACTTAAGAGCTGTTAAAGTTAACGCTGTTTAAGAACTACCTACTTCGCTTACCTTTTTTCCTTCCCAGTTAATGAATAAGTTTGATTGCTTATGTGAACTTCTAATAGCGAACATCTAAACAACGTGATTTCTTTCCGTTAACAAGAAGTATATCGGAGTGGGTTCTAATGTAATTATTTCTTTGCTCGGCACGGTATTTATTAGTCTGATCATAAATTAGGCGACTCTGGATGACAACTACACAATGAAAATTCAAATTTCTCACCTGTACACGATCGACTAGATTAATATTCAACATTAAGTTATGCAATTTCAACTATTCGCATTATTTAAACTAAACACACAAAGGTATACACATTAAAATAACATTCTAGTCGATAACTTTTAAAAAGTAATATCAGTGAAGAGTACGAAGCTGGTTACGCTCCGCCCATCGGTCTCTGCTATTGGCTGGTTAGCTCCAATTGCGGAGCCAACCAAGGCCTGCTTATTTTCAGCGCGGGTGATTTGAATTTCAGATCACAACCATCTTATTATCTACATGCAATGGTTATGGTCTTAAAATAAGACGGAGGTGTGTCTGATATTCACGCATCATGAGTGTTAAATTCAGACCACTACCTTAAAATCAAACAGCGCTTATATTCAGATCGCACTGAAAATCAGATCAACTTTTTACAGTGTATGTTTATAACTTAGAGCTGAAGGCAACTCTTTATGGAACTATTTCACCAGAAACAATAAAAACTTGGCACGTTCCGTACTTTATTTCCCTTGACTACGGCTCTGAATACTTAGTAATGACATTGAGAGCCAAAACCATGGTCTCAGAAGAAGAGTATTTTCGACGTACCATGATGGCATGGTATGTTTAGCATTGTGTAAGTAGATGCCTATATCAAAGATGGAGACGGGATTGGGTCGATATCTAATATCGAACCTCCCTTTCATCCATCACCGTCCGCTCACACCTGATACTGGTTTCGTCATCAGAGCGGAATGGGACAGAGAGAGATGAGGGAGAGATGAGGGAGAGATAAGGGATAGATGAGGGATAGATGAGGGAGAGATGAGGGAGAGATGGGGTGGGAGAGAGGGAGAGGTGTTAATCCCCAAAATAGTTACCCTGGTCCCCTTCCCATTTCCTCTCCTCCATAACGTTCGGTCATGCAGGTCAGCTTGAATGGCGACCGGGGGTATTAGAGGCCGGCTCGGGTTGATGAGTGGGAGAGGGTTGGGGGCTGCATGGCGAGTGGGAGGGGTGGAACGAGGGTGACGAGGTGATCGATGGTCGCGGGGTACGTCGCCCTTAATCGCCGATCTTTCGGGACTACGACGCGTCGCGAGAAGGGAAACACGTGCCCTCTAACGTCGTCTGGGGCCAAGTCTTGAATATTTCGTTACGCTAACACGAATGAAATTTGTCGTTATGATCTACGTCTACATCTACACGATACCCCGTAAGCCACCGCGAGGGTATGTGGCAGGAGATGAAGATCACCAAACATGCACTACTAACATGCAAACCAGCAAGTATTGGGTCTCATGCAACTAGATTGTTAGTATCCTTAGTACTTTAGGGATTAATACATTCATCATGCACTAGATACTATTCCAAAATATTTCACCTACCTATCCCTTTGCTATGCTGCCTATTCTGTTCTCTTATAGTACGGGGGAAAATGCCATTTTGAATCTATCAGTACGACAATATATCTCTCTAATCTTATTTGTCCTGTCGGATCTAGCATAGTAGGCTGGTTTTTTTAATATGTGCCTAACATCTTAAGTAAAGCTATCCGATTGAAATTTCTCTAATAGATGTAACCTGTACTTTAACCTACGCTCTAATAATGATTCCCACCCTAATTCGTTTATTAATTCTGAAAAGCTACTCAACCTATCGTAACACATTTTAACGGACCTAGCTGCTCTACGCTGCACACTGTCTAGTTATCTGACCAAACCTAATTCATTAGGATCCCATACACTGGCTGTATACTCGAGGTGGGGCCTAACTAGAGAAAAGTAACATCGCTTTTTGAGCGATGATACTTTTCACTAGTTCACGATAGTAACGTCTTTCGTTTCAAGTTATTCATTTGTCCGTTATACGTTAATAACAAAATATGACGTTTTAGTTGGTAACGAAAACGTCAATATTTATTTGGTGAGTAACGAAAGATTCAGGACTCAGGCCACTGGACTTGCGACGGTCCTCGGACTGTTGCGGGAGGGGGAGAAAGAAAGGTCCTTGCGTCTCCCTCGAGTTCCTGAGACGTGTAATCCCGCTTTCTCAATCTTCTGGCTGTTCTCCCGAGCGTCTTCCTTCTATCATCCTCGCGTCATACCCATCGTTATCACTCCTTTTGGCTAAGGGCTTGCCCCTCAGACAAGTATCCACAGCATCATCTCGACTTTTACAATTCACAAAAACTTTGTAAGGATTTAGAAAAGTCTTCATTTAGACCTTAAACAAATTCTGATGTGAGGGATATGCTGGATGCAAAGGCATTCGAGGTAAGGAATAAATATATTGCACTAATTCCACAGCAATGAAATTCCTTGACTCCACATGTTTTGCAGCATCATCAGGACATAATGAAAATTAAATCACAGGTGAAAATAAATATTCTTTATATATGAACCCTTTCCTCCCGTATCTGTACACCCAAGTATCCTCCAACCCTGCCTCGCTCCACCTCCTTTTCTGTATCCCTAATGTGGGTACATTATCAACCTAGGTATCTTTGTTCTTAGTTGTGATGTTGCTCAGAGTTGTAAAACGTATCCAATGATTAAGTTTCATCATTGTCGAATCCCACAAAGCATCAACCTTCACCATCACATGCATATAAATCAATTGCTTCCTAAAATCCTTTCGAAATTGACCTTTAGTTATCTTTTTAAACTGTATCTTTTTACAAATATATTGCCTTAATTAATGCAGACGGTTGTTATCTTCCTGTCATACTATATTTTCTTTACAAACATCACTGTTAACGTCACCATTGAACTTCTCTCGGGAATTGCAGATTATTGTGTGGAGGAATGTTCTTTATATGCGAAACGTGTTTTGTAAGTTGAATGTTCCACCCCTACTAAGAGATTCCTAGCTTTGCTGGGTGAAACTAAAAAAAAGACGTTTATCATTAAAAAATTAATGAGGTATTCTATATCCGCTAAACTAGCCATTAACGTGAACAAAATTAGGACATACTAGATGGAAAATTTACATCTTTGTCTGTTACTATGAAAAATAGACGTAATTGAATCGGTTTTATTTAATGAAGATTTTTGTAAAGAAATATATTCAAGTGTGAGTTAAATTCAAATATTGGAGAACGGAATCCAGTAACTTTTTCAGTGCACCCTGTCTTCGACATTATATGGATCTCAGGATTTGGGGTTGCTGAATTTCTCTTGGCCATTCGTATCCTTCCCCTTCTTCCGTTGGCTTTCATAATCATAGTTCCATTCCCTGCTAGTCTGAGGTACCACGCCGTTTGTAGCTGCATCATCATGGCAGAAATGTCTCAGCATAATATTTTGTATCAACAACATTGCATTCTCTCACATTGAATTGCCGCGAATGACTTGTTTGAAACACGTAGGTAAATGTTTGTGGTGAAAGAGAGGAGGAGAAGTGAGTATCGTACGGTAAGAAGAGAGATTAATGAAAAGGAAGGAAAAGAACAAATGGCAGTGTTGTGATTGTTGCGAGGCTCTAAGCGCGGCCTGGGGGGTTATTCCGTAAGGAAGGCGCCCGATGCCATCTGAAAAAAGATGCTTTTTTGGCATCAGCTACTCGAAATGGCATCGGTTGTTATTCCGTAACTAAGTCGCCCGATGCTATCTGACAGGAGATGCTTTTTTGGCATCAGCTACTCCTCGAAATGGCATCAGTAGTTATTCCATAACTGTCGCCGATGCCATTTTTCGATGCCATCCGTGTCACGGGCGCCAGAGGCCGTGAGATAATGGCATCGGCGAAAAAGCATCAGAAAAATCTTCGCTACGCGGTCGTCTTTAGTCCATTCCTCGTATCTTCCGATATTAGTGTCGTATTGTTTACAAAGATCATGCGCGTTCAATAGGTTTGTCAGCTTCTCCTATTGTTGCCTTTAAGTATTTATTTTTTCCTAAGGAGCTCTCGAAGGCTTATTAGTAATCTTTAATTAGAAGTTCAGTAATTTTCTTAGATTTTTCCTCTTCCCCTTCAACCGTTTTGTCGTTGTAAAACAGAATGAAGTTGTTGGTACAATATATCGAATTGTATATATTACCTTTCACTAAACAAGTATACGTATATCATGTAATGAAATACGTAGTGTACTCCCTGACAAAAATTCCTTACAGTTCTTTAGTAGAATTCCTTGGACTGTTTTATATTCCTTAAAGCATTGAACTAGTTTCTTAACCGGATAAGCGTTCATTGGCAATTATTTACACTGTTCTGCTCAGATTTCTAAATGCATTCATTCCCAACATAATTCCGAATGATATTCCTACGGCTATTACATAAGTTACATAATAAGAAGAGGATGTATAAATTAAACACTCGCTTGCATCTATTTACCTCTGTATTTATTAATAATAATTAATTCTACATTTACTTGTAGAACGTTTACATATATTCTGCATCCATTTATATTATTTAGAATAAGTTCTTCAGCCATATTCTCCGTAGCTTATCTACAAAAAAGGTCTCTGAAAGAAGAACGATCAGAAGACTTAAATATTGCACTGATAACATAGGTATCTTTCAATAAATTATTAAAATAGTTCAATTAATTTTCAGCAACTTCTATCAATTATATTTCAACGGCATTCCGTCAGTAAGTGGTGCAAAATCATTAATATACATTGATATAAAATGATGAAATATGATGAAATGCTATGATGAAATTTCACAAGTATAACCAGTAGGATAACCAGCTAAAATACTTAGTAAGCGAACATTTCATTTTTGATCATTTAATTACACCTCTCTTATTAGCGAAATGTCTTTCTGAAATGTATCATCACGGAGAAAGGGCCGTAGTACGACGTTTTCTACATAATATATTCCGTACGGAGGCCCACACATAAATGTTGTAATCCCCGGATTGTTTAGAAACTTAATATTGCGAATCGAAACCTACGTACAAAATGGAACATGTTTTAATTTTACTTAAGTGTGTTTTACTTACCTCGAGCAATCCATTTTCTCTGGAGAATATAATTATCTATAAGCAAAAGTCACCGACTCTACAAACGTTTTTCAAACGCTATGTCGCAGCTAAAGTAAACACAATCCCATTGGTTTAAGTATAACGTTATTCGTTTGTTATCAACTCATCAACGTGAGACATCATGGTTACGGGCATAACTTCATTATCAACTAGAAGTTCTTTGACGCACGAATGGCATTTCTTGGCATCGCTAGTCACCGATGCCATTTGCTGATGCTGCCGCTGGCGGATTTTACGGAATAACCTCCGATGCCATTTTTGGATGCCGTCTCGAGAATAGCATCGGGCGCCTTGAGAATTAGGGAATAACCCCCATGCTATGGAGAGAAAAAGACCCTAACAAATCAGTCAGCCAATCGGCCCTCACAGAGACAATATTTCCACAAACAACACTCCTTCCTCTTTCCTCTGCTTTCTACGGCCACAACACCTATATCAGCGCTCTTTTCACCTCTTCCTCCTTAATCGTACTAAGTCTGGCCAAATATTTTAAAAGTTAGGGTGAAAAAGTCGGTATAAACGCGTTAAATATGACCAATTATATTAATTAGTCATTTTTGGGTGGAATAAATTATTTGTATTTTGATAAATGAAAAAGAAAAAATAGTTTTCTTGATGTAAGAACGAGAGTCAAAATTATTTAAAAATATGATTGTGATTGAAATTGATTTTTGAAGAAGTTGAAGTATGTGCTTTTAAACTAGGAGAAGGCCAAGGGCTTTATGATTATCTTATCATAATTTTTAACACCGGTATTGCACTGACGAAGTTACCCTGGAAAATAATAAATTCTTAAATTAAGAGGAAAGTATTCTTACTGCTGACATTTAAGACGTGATTCTCGATTTTAGAGGATTTTCTTACCTGAGAGAGCCGGAACTAATGCCATCTTGTGGTCACGGCCTGAAACTTGCAGGGTTTAAGAAAATATTCTAAATGTTAGAATATTTTGGTAATCACTAGGGTTACTAAGGGACATGCATGCGCAAGGGAATGGGGAAAGTAGGGGAAGGTGGGCATGGAAAGGGTAGCGAGAATCGTATGAAGGGAGTAACGGGCTACGGAAGGCAGAGGTACCAAAACAACTTCAAAGTTTAGATTAAACATTCTCGCATGATTTTCTTAAATTCTGCGCCAAACAAAATGTTGAGAGTTAGTGACATAATAAGAACAATCATAGGTGGATTTATCTTGCAGTCCAATTCCAACCAGATGTTTAAAACTTGGCAAACATTTGCGACCTTCAAACTTCACGGCTAAAGGCAACATGCGACGCCGTTAGGTTGGCCACCAAGGGCCCCTTTTTCAGCGCGTAGCTAAGCTCGTACCTACACTATTAGTGGAAATGGGGCATTACAAAGTTGATTTCCTTTCTTCAACACATTATCGGATGCTTCCTAGCTCCCACCGTTCACAGTCGTGGAGTGAAAGGCAGACTTCACAGTCCGTAAGACGCGGGGTTCCATCATTCAACATCTTTCTTGTTTAGACACTCGGTCTGCAACAATATACAAGATTCTTGACCGTGCTCCATTTATCGCAAGAATCCAGCCATCGTTTTGGAATCATATTCCAAGACGATCCAGCCATTGTCATTGAATAGGACGCTGAAGAGGAAGACTGTCTGGAGAAGAATGACTTGTTGGAACTTTTGCAATGAGAATAACTTGTTGAAAATGAGCGTTTTAGAAGTAAGTATGCCTCCTCGTTGTAGCTGCAATAAATGCTATTGGTTTCAATGCTCATTTACAATGGTTTGAAATAAAGGCAACTGAACAATTTTGCTTCTTGTGTTATCAAGTTACCTAATAAGTTTTCTGACATTCCCTAGAGTTGGTAATGATGGGAAGGTATATGTTACATTTTAACATGGACATTATTTTGCCATGTCAATTTTAAACATGTGCTGAAATTGCATTGTTTTTATGCAATAAACGCATTTTACCAAATTCAAAATTTCAGTTCTTAGTTTACCATACCTTGATATTCTTAGCTAAAGAGGATAAAATTCTTAAAATAGAAAGAATTTATTCTTAATATAAGCATAAATTATACTTATCTTCCAAGGGGGTATTATTAATTTAAGAATACAGGACGCGATACGATGTTAAGAGAATATTCTTAATTAAAGAATATTTTTCTTGTGGCTTCCACTCCGGAGGGATCCCCACTTAAATTAAGAAAATATTCTGGGCACCCATTTTAGTGAGACCTCCCCTTAAATCAAGAGTGCGCCTCTCGATTTAAGAAAATCTTTTTTCAGCGTAAACTCCGTGATATTTACTGCTGGCTGATACTCCCTCCTACTCCGTTGTTTTTTTATCCAAATACTGCTAGTGCCCTGTGATAAACCCTCTTAAATCCTAATCATATAACTTTCTTGATCCTAATCAGAATGCATATTGTACTTTCGCGTTCGTCCGTTCGCCCTTAATTCTCTCCTCAAATGTTGATTTAAGAAATGCAAGGCTTTTCTAATGTGGAAAAATATAGTGGCAATATCTATTCCGAAGAACAAAATAAACTTTATTGAAAGTAGTTCTTGAATCTTCTTGAAACAAGTCTTCTTGAATCAAGCACGCTAGAATTAGGTTTTAAGGTCCTATTCAAGTCATACTGCCATATGAAACCTAATGTAATCCTAATAGCTAATATTTAAAAGACAACCAGGACCTACTTGCATAAAACGGGATAAGAACCAGCAGAATTTTCGATGCAAAACTGACATGCCGCTGACTTGGCTACAGAAACAAACTTTCAATCCAATCTGATTTGCGTTAAAAAATTCATCCCAGTGCTCATGGCTAGAATAAGATTTACTCTCGTGTTCACTTGCAAGAAGGATTTTGTTTTCACACCGGTACAATCTCCCATTTACGGAGCACAGGATCTGGTGCGGGGAAGCGAAACAGACAGCAGGTGATCGAGGAGATGTGTGCTAGTTAAATTCAGTCTGACCCTATTGAAGAGTTTTTTTTTCGGCGGGCTTGTGAGTCGGGTTTGACATGTTGGGTCCGTCGCGACGCCGCCGACGCCGTGAATCAATTATTGACCCACGCCGTGGACGCGCGCGCCTCCACGCGTCGTCTCCTTCACCCCCACCCTCCATCCCCTCCACTGCAACCCCCCCCCCCCACTATATCCCCACATACCCGAGTCTATTTGCGCGGCGAGTATAATAGGCGAGCCACCAGACGGCCGGACGCTGGTCTCCGACTGTCTTTTGTCTCATGTGCAATGGCGTGCACGTACGTGTGTTTCCGTGCCTTTTGTGAACGGGCACGGCCAATGTAGTCCGGGGTTTATTTTTTTTTTGCGAAAGCGTGCACTTTAGGTTTCTCTACCCCCACCCGAAACATCAAACCGTTCTTTTCCATTCTCTCGCATTCACTGTGAGTCTGTTTATCCCTTTCTCCATTCAGTTTACTCTTTTATCTTTCTCTCCGCTTCACCGACTCCCGTTTCTCGCGCAAGCCTCGCGAGTCCTACAGTGGCAAGGGATTGAACTGTGCCACGGTTTGATCGAAAGCTTTCGGTCTCATGGGACATCTTAAGCATTCAAGCTTAAATTCGGAAAATAGCGCCAAAATGGAATGGCTTGGGAGAACGGAAAAATATATGCGAATAAACAGTGATAATATTTTTCTCTATGAACAACTGAACCTACTAATGCAGGCTGCGAGACATCCAAGACGTGAATCAGTTTCAACTCCAGGAGATACCTATTTGCAGCTTTGTTTTCGATTTTTCCGAGTACGTGTGATATGATGTATAAGTCATATGATAATCATAATTATCACACAGGGAAATAAAATAAAAACCACTTCTTGAAAGGAAACGCGTGTATTTTATTATTATGGAAGAAAGCTGAAACGTTCACGAAATTGTCGTCAATTGAGATTCACAAAGGTGAAGAGGTACTTGAACGTAGTCTAACAAAAATGAGAGAAGTGAGTCGAAAAATAAAATGTGATATAAATATGCATCAAGTAAACCGTGGAGAAAACAATACTTGGTATAAATATTTAATATTTTTACTAGGTTATGAGAATTGAATATACTTAAAGTGGAATAAAAGTGCAATTACGTATCCGTAGGAAGTTTGTTGACGCCAATGCAATGAAGTTAGAGAATTAATGCACTCATTTCCACACAGAAGGCCAGAGAAAACAATTTTTTTTGCCAAGGAGGTGGGTCCTATCCTTCATACGCACTTTCTATCCTGAAAGGTTTGGAATACTATGCCCATTATTGTAAAACTACATGTTCGATTACTTATGGTATTCGTGCATTAATATTGGTTCATTATAGATTTTCGGCTCAGATTGAGACTTGGAGATAAAGATAGCTCCAAAATCCAAGTTGGGTTTCTCCCCTTAACAATAAATGTAGACATTTCTTAATACTAGCATAGATTTGATTTTTCTGTCTCCCATTGAATTTCAATGGGCACCTTCAGCTAGTAAACATTAGAAAACCCCGGTAGGCAATTATGCATCAACCTGGATTATCTACGAGGGAGTACTCCTACGCTCCAAGACAAGATATCATTAATCGTTTTTACTCCTTTACTTGTTTGGCGGATAGGAGTGCTGTAAACATGTGATGCTGTAGGTAGGGGGGGGGGGGTGGGGGGAAGGGATAGGGGAGGCTGAAAAAGAGTCGTAGGGATGCTTTGTAGCAAGGAGAAGGTCAGAGTGTAGATCCACTGCGTTGAGGTTTTAGAGAGGCAAGCGAGGCGTGTTTGCCCTGGCTACAACGTTGGGGGGCATGTTTTGTAGTGCTACATCATCACACCGCGGTCTCTCCTGGTTGCACAAACCCTCGGTGACAGGAACTATAATATGTTGGATAGAGAATATTTTCCGATAATCCATTTATAAGTGTACCTGTAAAAATTCGTACTTTTTTTAACCAGTTGGAAACCTTGAAACATAGTGCTATTTTATAAAATTGATATAAATGATTTACCTTATGTATGTTATGAAGTGTTAATTATTATATTATAACTGTAACTACATATTTAAAGATTTCCCAACAGAGATGCTAGCAAATTACCTCACGAGTGTGTTGTAGGAATTAATAATGTCCAATCGTTTCCAATGTACTTACTCTCGAACTATGCATGCCCATGCGTTTTAAAAGGTAGCAATTTAGTTACCTTACTTACAAGGAGCGACGCACAGAAGGCACTAAAAATAAATTTATATTTTGTTTTTAAATTTAATTTTTATATTTCAGCAGATGTATGACTTACAAAATCCCATAAAATACGCTTTTCAGTGGCTATAAATATATTTTTTATGATGCATTAACTTTCGATTATCCACATTAATTATTTAATGGATCACATGTTCATATTGCCGACTGAAATTTATGACTCGTAAAATAAATCAACTGCACGGGGGTGACTAAGGTTAATGATGTTATTTATTTCTGTAAATGCATTATAGTGTAGACACTATAAGTTAGAAAAAAATCTTGTGTCATTTCGATCGAAATGACACATATGAAAAACCCTTTAAGAATTCATGTTAGCAATTCATTTGGTAAAATGCATTGCTTCACTTTTATTCAAATAAATATGTAGGCGTAGTTTAATGGCTAGAAATGGAAAGCTGAAGCTAAATGTAAGGATGGGTTTAAGCTTATGATTACCTTCACCTTATCATTCACATTATTGCTCGCGTGTTCGCATATTCATGATAATGATCGTTAAAGATGACATTGGAGTGAGTTATCATCATCATCATTGATCATCAATCCTAGGATTGGGTATACGCAGCTTTCTACTCTATTCTTCTGTCGGCCAACCTTTTCATTGTGACGTAATTCTTCACTTCTACATCCCTCCCTTCCTGTTCCATGTATCTCATACAAGGTCTACCTTCCAATCTTCCCGTCCACTTTTCCCTTGACGATTGTCATCATCGTGACTCATGTCTCAAGATATGGCCGATTAAGTTGTCCCTTCTTCTTTTTAGAGTTTTCAGCAGACTTCTCTTTTGCCCCACTCTTCTTAGGACTTCCTCGTTACTTATCTAGGTCGATCAATTTAGTCTTCAGCATTCTTCTGTAGCACCACATTTCGAATGCTTCCACCCTTTTCTTCTCCGCTGCTGTCATCGTCCATGCCTCACTGTCGTAAGGAAACATGCTCCTGATGTAAAAATGAGTTAATCTTACATATATGCAACACCCTGAAAGCCACACGCAGCTGCAAAGCAGGGAGTTACCAGGGAGTTAACCAGGGAGTTAACCAGGCCTTCTTGTTGAAAATGCAATTTTTTTAAACTACGCCGCGCCGTTGGCTCTATTGTTACTTTGCAATTCTAAAATGAATTAAAATTACCGGTGGAATGATAAATCTTCACATGCACTTCAGTAAGCTACGAGATTTTATCACATTCTATGTCGTGCACCTTGCTTATGCCTTAAAATTTGGTATTTCTTGGCAGTCATGCCAAAATTAAGCGGTTTTCGTTTGGCCCATCCTGGGATGCGAGAAACAGTCATCACTTATTTAAAATAGCTTTCCAATATATCTCCCTGGTAGCTTCGATTAATTTATTTCTGTGCCAAACTGTATGTGAGAAAAAAAGACTCTCTTAGTGCTTACCTTGTAATGGTTCGTCCCATTACACCATGCTCCCTTGCCCGATCGCATCCCTACCTTCCCTCGACCCGACCATACCCTCAACCCACCCCCTCTTAACTCGACCCGTGGAGGAAGGTGAGACTGTGTGCGAGCATGAGTGCATGAGTTCGGTGTTAAAGGAAAAGTGAAGTGAAGTGCTTTGGGCCTTTTGCCCAAACACACACCCCTACCCGCCCCCCCCCCCCACATCGAGAACACCCACCCCGTCATCATTCGGGGGGTATAAAGGCAGGTTACAGCAACGCCTAGAGGACTCCTTGACTAAAGACGTTAGCGGGCGGAGCCTATGCCCGTTGTGATGTACGCATGTTCGCAGATTGAAAGATCGGACAATGGAGGGAAGACCTCGAGGAGGAGAAAATGTGCAGCTAGCATTGCGTGGTCGTTGATTTGCCACGCACGGTCCATAACAAGGGCCCCCCCTACCCCCGAAGGAACCGCGGCCAGAAGGAGAATCCAGGGCATCGTGTGCCAGACGCCGCTCCGATCCTGATTTGGAGGAGCCTGCAGTTGGAAGAGCCAATATTTCCGATCTCTCCAGGCCGAGACTACAGTCGCTGCGGTCACGTAAGGTGGTCGCCGCCCGACGAATACTTCCAAAACTCCCCTCTTGGCTACAGCCCAGGCATTCAGTTACGAGTACCTCCTGTCCCCTGTGAACGTGCGAACTAAGTCATTTAAATTGCTAGTATGAACCAAGTGCAAAAAAAGAACGGGAAGGACTAATAATTACCTCCCTCTGATTCATAAAGGTATCTAAATTGTTGTCGCTTGCCCACCGCCTATGACGATGTTATTTTTTTGTACTGTTATTTTTGCATTCTCTGTCGCCATTAATGTTCATAAATTCATTTTCATCCATTCATCCTTAATTGGTTTTACGAACAAGGGATTACCATTTTTTTTGCTAAATGTAGCGATTTTTTGCAATAATAATGTGTGGTTAAATGAATGGGAGTGTGTGTGCTTCGTCTTTGTCTACGGGTCGGGAGGCGAGGCTCCTTATCACCCCCCAGTGTATCCCTTCCTACCCTCAGTACGTCCTGCCCCGGCGGTAAAGCCAGGGAGCATGTGAAATCGCACGAGGTCGGGGACCCCCCACCCGCTTACCCTCTCTTAAAGAGGCATCTATTCATTTGGTTTCCGTATCAGGTGACGCAGGTTGGCCCCGCGGATCTCGTGCGGGAAATATTCGCGAAGGTTTTTTGTTGTACGTGTTTCTCTGGGTCCAAAGTTTTATCCGGGCCACTGCAGCCTTCCTCCTGAGAACTGCCGAGAAAAGCGATAGTTCCCAGGACTAACGAGGAGGATAATTTAATAAAATTTAGCACCTAAGGAAAAAATATGAAGATATTGTTTTATGTGTATATATTTGTGGTTTTTATGTATTATTTAGGTTGAACTAATTATTTATGATACATTTTTTTTACTTAGACTGAAAAATAAATTTTATTATTTCAGTGTCATAAATTTGACCATTATTTTCTATTAGGCTGATATATCGGCCCACCGCACTAAGATGTACGTCTTTGTATCAGAGTATAATGCTGTATTTGTGAGATATACCCTGCCCTAATAACCTGGAGTTTTTACTTTTTCTTCAACATCAACATAGAATTTGTACACCATAGGTTTCTACAGGAGTGCTTGTTTTTTTATCCTTATCAATCTACGATCCAGTAGTCATTCGGACATTCGGCCAAAGCAACCCAATTATCTTTTCATTGTTCATTTTCACTGGCCAAAAACAGCGCTGTTTAAGATACCAGTACGCACTTCGGTTGTGTAATCAATCATCTGCTTATCTCCGTCGTTTCCTTTCGATCGCGAATATTTTTTGCTTTCCGATCGCCTTTCCTCTTATCCTTTTCTTCATCGGCTTCTTTCGGAACCTAAGGGATGAAGGCGAAGGCAGGAGGGACTGGGATTCTAGTGCCATTTCCACCATTTTGGCGAGGTGGCCAAAAAAAAACATTGGTCCGGTAAATCTATCAATATATTTTTTGCCAGAGATCAGATTGGATTTTGGAGGAAAGTGGACAGGAAATAAAGAGAATGGATTCCATAGCAAGAGTGAGATATCGTGCAGAAAATTCGCGTGGATAGCGGAAAGGTACATCTACATCTACATAATACCCTGCAAGCCACCATAAGGGTGTGTGGCAAGGGGTTGAATTCTCACCAAACATGCACTAAATATCATGCATAAAAAAGGATTAGTGTTTATATCCTGATCTAAACTTCACTATTTAAAAAAAGAGAGAAATAGCAAAGCAAACATGCAAAACATTCTATTAGTAGGGTTAGCATTAAGTACTCATACCAACATGCAGCTACCAATGCTATCCATTGCTACTCTCCGATTGGACATATTTACCGTTATTCGTATCTCTAATTGTACGATGGTACGAGGTATGAGGGAAACAAAGGATTATGGTGATGGGTCACCACTCTCGCCATTTCCCCGTCTGCATCGCAGAAATGTATCTCATCTCGAGTGTTTTTTCAAGTTGGCTCCGCAATCAAAGGTGCTTCAGACCAAGAGGGAAAGCACGGGAGAGGGAATGGAAAAGCAAGGGCAGGGATGGAGGGAAACCTGGCGTAGTAATTGTTTTGTTTTTCATTATAAAAGGGGGAAAGAGAGCCACAGCGAAACGTCCTATCCGACGGACGGTATACTGAACTCGAACGCTTTGAACAAAACTCTCAAGTACGGGCCGATTAAAAATATCTCACACTGCTTTGATTCGAACCTGGGCCTTCAAGATCAGACGCCAGCACACTAGTCACTGCACCAACCTGACCCCATCACACTAGTATTAATGTTTTTTTAACTTCATGCGGAGGATTTGGTGGAGTATTATTATAAAAAGTTCAATTTTCTAGCTTAACCGCAAGATAGTGTTTAACTAACAGCATAGCTTAAGAACAATTTAAAATGGCTCAATCTCTCCTCGGAAGAAAACTCATCAAAACTGATAGTTACATGATAGTTAAACATGAAGCTCTCAACGAATGGGAATGAGAATGGACATGAGAAAAAACGTGTAGGTATCTGGAGAAATGGTGAGGTCCTGCGAGGAAGATATGCAATCAAATAACCGGGAAGAAATAGGATAATGCTGGAGAGTATATGAAGGGTATGACTAAAAACTGAATAAAATGAAATGGAAAAGGTAAACAGGAAAAATGGGAAAATGAAGGTCAGCTCAAAGAGGGGAACAAGAAAGGATGAGAGGAAAAGAAGAGAGATTTACCGATTGGATTAATTGGAGTATTCTGAGTTGAAGTGAAATATTTTTCAGATCATATTTATGAGCAATGGCGTGCCAACGAGGGTGGCTTAAGGTTTAAACCACCCTTCTCCCCAAAATATTCCCGTAAATTACTATATTTGTGTATTTTGCAATAGCGTTTAGAAGTTTTATTATTGGGCTGAAAGATATAGTTGAATTAGTCTTCACGAAAAGTGAAAGTTAATTTAGTTATTTTTAGTGAATAAAAATCTAAATATATTTTAATGATGTAGCACATAAATATTTATAAGACTCTCCCAGAAGGAAATCCTGGGTGCGCCACTGTTCATATCGTACACTTCAATAAGAAAAAATATTTGAAATACTACATTTACGGATAAAGCACTACCTAAGTTGGTGTAATATGAGGAGATGGCGTTTCTACATTTCCTCAAGTACGAGACACACTACTGATAACTGACGTTGAATATTCGATGGAAATATAATGTGAAGTAGAGCGAGAGGTATTGCCATTTTTACCGTTAGGTCTAGCTATATAAATGAGTAAAGCATGGAATTATTCACAAGGACCAGAGGGATGGGGAAGAGAAACCCGGTGTTGGCAAGAGAAATATATTAGCGACTTCTGAACTCGTATCGTTCTTTAACTGGCATCCATGTTGTGAACGGTGCATCAGTGTATCGGTATACCTATCTCTGCTACAGCCGGAAATCGTACGTAGACCCTCAAGATGGAAAGCCAGAACTCCAGCCCAAGTCAGTAACTTGATTCTGTTCATTAATTTCTGCTCAAATGAAAGTCCCTGGAAATTTTTCGTCGAAGAAAAAAGGTGTCGACGTTGATTTAGAGCTATCAAAACCATTAAAATGGGTGAATGAACAGAATTCATTAATTCCCTCTCCAAATTTTCCAAAGAGTACAATATATTTAAAAGGAAGAAAATATATTGATTTTTACTCATTATTATAACCCTATTTTTTATATATATAATGTAAAGGTTTACTTTACCCAAAAGCACTCTCCTCTAAGTCCAACTTTTCCAGCTAAACTTATGGCCGCAATGATGCAGGGAATTGTTGGGTAACCGGAAGTCATTATATTGTTACTGATTGCCGAGGGAGTGAAGTTGTTAGCGTCCCAAGCCGTTGGGAACATTTTTGATTGGTTTTGTTGGCCGCCGTTCTTCTCCTCTTGACGGCTTCTCCATCATACCAAGAGGTGATATATTGCACGTGCCAGCGTTTGGCGCGTAATTCATACCTTTGTTTGCCTCCATCCTTTGTGTTGCCTCAAGCTTTTCTCCTCCCATCCATATTTCTCTCCTTGCCCGAGGACACTTGAGCCTCCCTCCCCTAGAGTTTTTCATCTCTTATTCCACGAGAACATTTACCCTAAACTTCCGTCTTCATTTACTCTTGCTGGGACTTCTTTTTGTGTATCTTCTCTCGCCGGGATTAACGAGAAAGAATGCCATAGGAGATCTTGAAGGGGTAGGCATTTTGGATTGAGGACGTGATGAACTGTGTCTGTTGAGGAGAATTTTCTGGAATATGGCAAAAACACCACTTGGGAGCATTCAGGCTAAGCAGCTATTTACAATAATCATATTTAGTGGAGAAAAATGCTTTTTTTGCAAAGTTATTAATGAGATTAAAAATATAGGTAAATATGCAGGTATGCATTTCAAGAGTTTTGAACTAGCAATGAAAAAAAATTATCTCAGTCAAGATTCGAACCCAGCACCCCTTAATTTCCATAAAAGCTGGCCATGGGTTCCAGGGTTTCTGGATTCGACTTCCTGTCAAGGTGAATGGCTTTTTGGCTTTGAATATTGTGCTAGCCCCTTGGTTGGGGAGCATCTTTTCCTTATCTTTCACCTGGTGGGGAACAAATCCACCAATTTTCATGGGATAAAAACCTATGCAAATGTTTTTGGTACCTCTTACATTAGTGTATAGTTCAAAGTTTTTTTCGTTGAATTTGTAATGTTATTTCTTCTATGTTTAGCGCATTTTTCCATTACATGAATATGAAAAAACTCTAGTTATTAGCTTATAAAGAGCCATTTAAACATTAGAGAAAAATCGGACATTGAAACATTATTTTGTTTTGAATTTAGTAAAATATGGCATTTGTATTGTTTTAACAATCATAAAATATTAGGGTTTACATTGTTTATGCCAAGAATACAGTGAAAATATTCACATTTAGCACGAGCCAAGTCGGTTTTATACCTTCTTGATGGACATCTTACGTTTTTGATGAATTCAGTTAATTTTGAAACACATATTAACTTTTAAAAAATAAAATATTAATATCATTATAAAGTTTTTAATTTTTATTTCGTCGTTGAATTTCGGGTGTTAGACTTGAAAACATATCGCCTCATATAGAGGGGCATCAATTCTTACCCAAGAAAATTCTTTTTTTTCCTGTTTTTCCATCAACTGCATCACGCATGCTGCTCAATATGCATACTTCACGGTTTTTTCGCTACTTCTCGGCAGTTTCTTACAATAGGCCGCCACTACTTCCCCTTTTTTCCACTTTTTGCGCATAAAATTCTGAGGGATATTTTTCGTATTCTCTCGCTCAGTTCCGATTTCATCGATCCCATAAGTTGCTAAAACGTCGAATAGCTTGGGCCTAAAAAAGTAATTGTTGATAACAATAGCACATCCTTGCGTCAGCATATCCTGAGTAAGAGTGGGGACCAAGCTTGAAGAACTTTTGAAAACTGACGCGTCAATTCTTTCAAGTCTTACGACTAATTAGTTGGTGTTCCTTCCCATGGAAATTAGCATTTTTCTCACGTATTTGGTTGTGGAATCACATTATTTGAATGATTGTGTACCCAATCCTGAATATTTTTGTGTGTAAACCATCCAACTGAGTCGATAGTTTCAAAGTAAATGGTTCTTGTAAACAGATATCAGCCTATCAGGAGTGTAGCTCTCTCCAAGGTTTTTCAAGAAATCATTCATGATTGGATTTATCTTGTAAATGTTTTCATACACTTGACCTCCTATGTGTTGAACCATATTGCTTGCAAAGTGCAAAAACTCGAGCAGAAAAATATATCGCTTCTCGGTCATTATTTCATCAGATATGTGAGAAATTGGTAATTTATTTTTGGAAAAATAGGTCTATTTTTTGCTACTGTAATATTACCAGTAAAGAAATATAGGAGGATGCCATAAAATAACTTAGGTTCCCCATTGCCTGTTTCAACGTACTCATTTTTTTCTCGTTTTTTTTTCTTTTCATTTGTAGCCTCCTACTTTTTTTTTCTTTTACTTGTTGCTGGGTATACAAATTGGCCTGGGTGGCAATGATTTCACAAACATTTTCACCAAAACATATGCAAATGTATCAACAGGCTTCTTCTTTCACGAAGCTCGTAAATCAGGCCCGGAGTATATTTGTTCGCAACTGAGATGCTGCTCAAATAATCGCGAGGCTCCACTGCTATTCATTCTCACAGCAGAACCAACGGTCCTCGGTCCAGTGACTCCTTCAACGGGCACTAAAATGTCCTCACTATCCAAAGCTGTCTTCACCACTAAGATCTACCATTTCTGCTATACCGATTTCAGCTAATATTTTTTAGCCTTACTGATGAACTTTTTTATAAAAGACTTATGAAATTATTACACGGCTGATAAACGAATGTCATATGACTGCTCACTACTGTGGATTGAAACAAACTGCTTTTGAGTAAGAAAAAGTTAAAAAAGTTAAATATTTCTGCAAGTGAAAAACCCTTACCCAAGTATTTGGGTCGGCTGGCCCCCGAATTGTAAAAGAATAATTGCAGGCGTGCTCAATACATTCTTCGTATAAGTATCGGTAAGGGGATAATTCATACTCCTGGTGGGTTCACGTTTTCTAAACATCAACTGAACGTTTGTGTGGGAGTCCAAAACTTTGGTGACGACGAAAATATCGGGAAAGACATTTCAAAGAAAAGGACTACGAAGCTGAGTTGAAGGGATTCATAGGAACTCACTTCAGCCATTGGCTCAGTACACACTTAGTGGAAAGTAGGGGCGGAAAACTATCGATAGCACTATCGATAGTTATCGATAGTTCCGACTATCGCTTACTATCGATAGTTGTACCGCCACTATCGATAGTATCCGATAGTCAGTTGCAAAAAAACTTAAGCTCTTTAACTGCGTGCGAAGTTTATGTACAGTCTTCATTTCTTACGTTTTCTTGCGTCTTTGATCTCATTGATGTCTCTGTGTAATCTTGTTCTCTTTTAGATTATCTTTAGTGGTTCAACGGCTCTAATAATGCCGAAACATAAAATGTCTCGAGTGCGGAAAATATTTGAACGAAGCAAAGACAAAAAAATGAGTAAGTGGTAAAGAGTATAAAACAAATGGGAATACTGGTAACTTGGCTGATCATGTCAAAAGAGCACATAGTAATTTATTGAAGGAGAATACGTTACAAAATTCAGAACTTGGACATCTGAGTGATTCTGATAAGGCCAGTATTCAGAGCTCACCATCGGCGTCAACAAGATCTCTTCCAGAGTATTTTAGCCGTCTTATGACGCTAACAGATAAAGGAAAAAAGAAGTGGACAAAGCGTTAGTATATATGATTGCTACTGATTTTCAGCCTTTTCAAATTGTCGAGGACAATAATTTACAAGGTTTGTAAAATTTTTAGATCCTAAATACAATTTACCCAGCAAAGGGACCTTGCGAAATCGTTATCTCGTCAACTTTTACGAGGAGGTAAAATCAGAATTAAAATTGAGCTACAAGAAGTGGAGTATGTAAGTGTAGCATGTGATCTTTGGACTTCTAGGGCAAGTGATCGCTATCTTACAGTCACCTACCACTTTTTTCATGAATACGTATTCCGAAGTGCTGTTTTGTCCACAAAAAACTTTATTGTAGGTCATATAGCCGAAAATTTAGCTCTAGCTGTTAGTGATGTGTTATTTGAGTGGGATCTCTTGAAGTAAGTGGTATGTGTCGTTACAGACAATGCACCTAACATTGTAAAAGCATTTAGTTGTGATGCTTTGAAGATTATACATCAACCGTGCCAGCACATTCCCTTAATCTTGTTGTTCAGATGCTATGAAGCAGCGGAACTTTTCCACCATCATGAAAAAGTGTAAAGATATCGTTACACATGTGAAACATAGCAATCTTTCCTGCGAAAATCTAAAGAAAGAGCAGCGTGAAGTGAATTAACCTGAACTTAAGTTGATACAAGAGGTTCCAAATAGATGGAATAGTTCATTGTATATGATCCAATGATTGCTAGAGGTTCATGGTTCTCTTACAGTGGTTCTATCAAAGACTTCGAAGGCTCCGTCAGCGCTCACTGCAGATGACATTACATTTTTAAATGAAGTTATTGAATTTCTTAATCTCTTTGAAGAGGCACACAAACATTATCTGGGGATACTTATGTCACAGTGTCATTAATTATTCCTGTAGTTTTTGACATTTACACGAAGTTAACGCGAATATGTGTGAAAACGGATGTGGGTAAGGAGCTATTGAATTTGTTAATTGATGGAGTTAGAGTTAGACTGTTTCCTTATGAAGAGAGAACGACTTGCAGACTGGCAACTCTCCTTGACCCAAGGCTAAAGAAGGAAGCTTTTCGTTGTGTTGATAATTGTAAGGCAGCAGTGTCAATTTTGCAAAATGAATTACCCAGTCATGTCCTGTCTTCAACTGAACACATTCAAGAACTAATAAATGACACATTACAATTAGGAGGAAATTCCACTGACAATACAGTTAGCAGTATTCAATTTGACTTGGTAAAAAAAAGAATAACAGAGAAACAACGAAGCAAGACTGTTGACACAATAATTTTATTGAGACAGTATCTCGGACGAACTAACACCAACGGTGACCCTCTACTCTATTGGAAGGTGAGATCTTTTATGCTAATATTATATCATCAATTTCCGTAGAATTATTTATATCGCACTAATTCCTCAAATATTTTTATGTAGGTGAATGGCCATGAGTTTGCTTCACTTCAAAGATGTGCACTAAAGTGCCTTCGTGTTTCTGCCACTTCTGTGCCATCAGAATGAATTTTCAGCAAAGCTGGACAAATCATATCAAATATAACGTCCAACATTAAACAGAAAAACGTTGATATGTAATTTTTTCTGAATCAAAACAAGTGGCTTGTATAATGACTTTCAGTTTTGTACTTGAAGATTCGTGGCTTTGTAATTTTATTTTTAAGTAAAGTTATTTTTGCAATTTCTGTCACTAAACATAAATTTACTAAATATATACGACTTTGATACAAGCCATTTCCCTCATTCCTTACTTTTAATATCCAGATCCTTCGAAAACGAATATTTTCTTATAATTTTATAAATAAATTGTTATTTTTAAAAACTATCGGAAACTATCGATAACTATCGATAGTCGGAAGACAAACTATCGATAACCATCGATGGTCAGGACTATCGATAGTTTTCCGCCTCTAGTGGAAAGTAACCCTACCGCGTGAAATATAGACGTTGTGGACTGAGGGATTGGGAGTCCAAAGGATAACGAAGGGAGGCGTCAGGTGTAGTACTTACATCAATCTGGAATCTGGAATCTGCTGGCCATATCTCACTCCCTCAAATCTCAGAGCTAAGAATATTGAAACTTATTTTCCGAGGTAAATGTTGTGTGCTCTAAACTGCTCTATCCACAGCACTTGAGTAGGGACATATCATGAAGAAATTTACATATTTAACACATTAACGTAGACATTAATCCTTACGTAGGAACTGGTACAACAATGTTTTTTCTCGGCCGCTTCTGCATCCCTGCCACATACCCTCGAAGCGGCTTACAGGGTAGTCGTGTAGATAAAGCTACTGGGATAATTTCGTCATCTGAATGTGAGGTAGGTGTTCTAGCGTCCTCACCAAGCTGGTCTGATAAAAATAATCAACGGCAGCTTCAAAATTTAATGCAGTTTGCAAAGAAATTGCCGTAACGGACGTACTACTTAGTGCGTGCTACGTTCACCCACATCCTACTTCTGTGTTTTTTTCTTCAATCCCGAATAGCTCCTCAGAAAAGAGCTCGGAATCAGGCCATCACAATATCTGGTTGATTTCCCATCGAAAAAGAGCCATTATTTTGTACTCACAGCGTAAATGTGCAAAACATACAAGGTGCAGTGTATTGGATCTCCACCGCATTATTTGGTACACAAGCACATAGTATTTAATATAGTTTTCGCATTGATTTGCTTTGTCAAAATTGATATCGAATTTTGAAACTGAGATATTGAATCACCACCCACTCTTCGATACTTTCTCCTAGGCATTTGTACACCCTAAAGGATACAGTTCAAAACTAAGCCTCCTATAGATAATTTTCTTCCTTTAAATATATTCATCTGCTTTATTTTCAATCGACTATAAACCATAGTGCGTAATTATTTTTCTATCAGTTGCTATACGTGCAGGGTGATATACCGTTTGGCTGAAGTATATGCTGATGCATTTTTAAACGAATTGAAACATTTTACGTGAAGCTGATTCCAGTATTAAAATAAATGCATTGTCCACATCTGACGAAAACACTATAAAAATCCGTAAGCAAATCATCTTTTGGCGAGGTACAGGTTTTTGAGTCATACAGAGGAATTCTCAACTTAACAATACGGGCTACTCCTCAATTTGTGCCTGCATTAAGAAACCTTCATCCATTCCTTTGCGTCCGCTACTTGTTTCTTTGGTGTGTTCAACCCTTCGTATGCCTCCTTTACTTAACACGTTTTAGCTGAAGATACTCCAAATACAGCTGATCTCTACTAATGACTCTAGGCCTTTTAGTTTAGAATCTCAGCACGTAGTTCTGAATTAAGTATTTTACTCATGGAGTATTATAACTTATACTTTCCTCTGGTAAACATTCAATTCACATCTCTCACATCAATTCTCTGACATATTTACAATTTCCAGTTCTTTTCTTTGTCCATGGATTATTTAGAACTTGATTATCTCTGGGCATAAGGCATTCCGTTCAACTCATGTATTCATTCCCACATTATTTAATTTAATGTGGCTCGAATCCAATATTTCTATAAGTTATGATGTTACCTTCTCATATGCGTGTACTTTGCAAACTAAAGGTGATAGGCGAAAGGCAAAATATTTCTAAAAAAATGGATAAAACGTGTCTGTCACAATAAGAGCCTAATGTCTTTTCTCGTCCGTCTGTGCGTCCTTACCCCCTATTTCTTGAAAACTATACAGTTTAGAGAGATGCTGTAAATTGCAATGTGTTCAGAGATGCTTGACAGGTTTGGGAAAACTATTCCTGGTTAAAATAATAAATTCAAATATAATTTTTCAACGTAGAGTACAAGACATTTTTTTTCACTCACTAAATACTTGAATGATATATATCGATTTCCTTTATTTTCTTTTACTTGGCGGATAAAGCATTTAAGCTTCTTAATCATTTCAATTTATTATGATTTTCTGTCGAGATTTCATCTAATTTGGTAATATTAGTCGACATTGAGTTTTTTTTTCCAATATTTTATAATACCATGAAATTGTCCAAGGCAATTCCCGGAATCAATTACAGATATTACTAATGTTTCATTTCCATGAATTACATTTAAAAATATGTAATAGCATTTTTAGCCAAAGGTTGCAAAAGAGGACAAGATCGGCTTCGTTCAGTTTTAAGGAAAATTTCAAAAACACTTATTACCGCGAGTGCCTATTTATTATTTTTTCCCTTCCGTTGGACTCCAAAGAGAAACCTTCAGGTTGCTCTAAATAAACTTTCTCATGGAAAACAGGTCTAATTTTAACCGAAGAGAAATCATACGGCTTTGAGAGCGAGTTAAGGGGAGGTAAAATGGACCCCAGGAGAGTATTCATTCACCCCAAACTATATAGTTGTTTACTAACAGCCCTGAAGTTTTAATGAGAACATGCCCTCATGTGGTGTCTGGAAAAATTGATCATCCCTCTTCAGGAATTTTCGTTGGGTGAACTAGTTTAGCATTGCCGTCGCTTTGCCTGTACTAATAAAACTTTGAGGTAGATTAGTGCTGTGGGGAGCTTCGGGGGCATTCATCACGTGGTCATTGAGTTTCACGTTTATTCAGCTCGTCTCATCTACTAGTTCCCGAGCTATTGAAAGCGCGGCTCTTGTCTGACGCGAATGTTATTTTTTTCTGCTTTTCACGCTTCTCCGTGGTGGAAATTAATTGATATGGAGTATCGAACGTCGAATGGGTGGTGAGGGAGAAGGTAGGGACTGCTCGATAAAGGGGATGAGGGGAGAAAATACCTCCGGTTGAAGCGGAGCGGAGATCATTAGGGCACCGTCAGCCTTTCCCCTCATTAATCCACGGGCTCGCCGACGCAAAACATTTTGAATGGGAACTCCGGGAATATGGGAAGAGAGAGAAAGAGAAGAGGAAAAAAAATATGATCGATGGAAGGAAATTGACGAAGCCGCAGGCTTGCTGTGTGCTGTTGTAATTCCAGGAATCGATAAACGGTGTGAGTGATTGCGTGTGGAAGGGCTGAAATGAACTTGAGATGTTCCGCTGCTGAGAGAGGGATTAGTTTTTGTGCTAAAGGAAAGTTGGTTGAGGTACAAGTACCGCCTGTTACAAAGTATACTCATTCAATGAACTTGAGCTCTATGATAGCACAATTTCATCGGAGGAAGAAATACCGGGTTAATTCACCCGGATAATTAATTTCACCGGTGAAAAAATCACATGGATAACTGTGGTAATTCTAGAGCTAATACATGAACCTCGTGCCCCTACCAGTGATGGAAGGGGTGCTTTTATTAGAACAAAACCAATCGGTCGGTCTTCCGTCCGTTGCCTTGGCGACTCTGAATAACTTTTGGCTGATCGCACGGTCCTAGCACCGGCGACGCATCTTTCAAATGTCTGCCTTATCAACTTTCGATGGTAGGTTCTGCGCCTACGATGGTTGTAACGGGTGGCGGGGAATCACGGTTGATCCCGGAGAGGGAGCCTGAGAAACTGCTACCACATCCAAGGAAGGCAGCAGGCGCGCAAATTATCCACTCCCGGAACGGGGAGGTAGTGACGAAAAATAACGAGACGGGACTCATCCGAAGCCCCGTAATCAGATTGAGAACAGTGGTGAATTCTATTCGGGTCTTCCACCGAGTAAGCTGTTCCATAACTGCCGACGTTTCGGAGACCGAGTCGTTCTCCATATCAGGGCTGATCTTTCGATCTAAGAAACCTCGGCAGTTATGGAACAGCTTACCCAGTGGAAGACCCGAACAGAATGGGGGCGTTTACTCGGAACCGAAATCGCAATTTTGTACACGAAATTGTTAGATGGAAACTAAACCGGAAATTTAGTGAAAAAATTAATCTTCTAACCATAAACATTCACTCATAAATCAAAAATTAAAATAAGCAAAAGGTGACGCCCACCAAAAATGCTGCTGTGATAACATTGACGTCACTTTCCCCCCGTCCTTGAATGCTCGTATGGGAAGGGGAGGGAGTGGAAGGGGATTCTCGGAAGGTCTGCTCGCACAGATGCTGTATTAACTGCTCCGATTGACAGAGTCAGCTGTTTACCCCCTTTGCGATAAGGCGAAGTAGCTTCGCGGGCTCAGTTGTGATTGGACGAAGTCGTTATACGTCAGAGGTTGCAACACACCTACTTTTCCGAAAGGGTTAAAAACATTAGTTTTTCGACACCTATAACTCGAGAAATAATTGACGGATCAAAAAACGAAAAAATGCGTGTCTTTTTATTTTCCAAACTCTATCTTATTCGGCAATAAAAAAATATGGTAAACGACCTCATTCACCACAGCTATTCGCCGGGAGAACCTCAAATCTTTTTTCAGAATGAGAACACTTTAAATCCTTAAACGAGGATCTATTGGAGGGCAAGTCTGGTGCCAGCAGCCGCGGTAATTCCAGCTCCAATAGCGTATATTAAAGTTGTTGCGGTTAAAAAGCTCGTAGTCGGAGGTGTGTCTCGGACGGTTGGTTCGCCGCTTGTCGGTGCTCAACTGGCCGGTCCGGACGTCCTGCCGGTGGGGCCACGAGGCTCCGTTATCCTTCTTTGGTCCTCTTCACCGTGTGCCTTGGTGGGCCGGCACGTTTACTTTGAACAAATTAGAGTGCTCAAAGCAGGCCGTTGGTCACCTGAATACTGTGAGCATGGAATAATGGAATAGGACCTCGGTTCCATTTTGTTGGTTTTCAGAACTCGAGGTAATGATTAACAGGGACGGACGGGGGCATTCGTATTTGCGACGTTAGAGGTGAAATTCTTGGATCGTCGCAAGATCCATGTAATTTTTTAATTAATTTCACCTTGTTCGAATCCGCATTTGCTGTGTGGTATTGTCGATAGACGGACTAGAATCGATAAACGGGGTTAGTGATTGATCTGAAATAAACTTGAGATACTCTAATAAAAAGATGCCTTCAGGCGTAACTTTGTGGAATTTATTCATGATGAGAATAAAAAAGAAATACTTGGTAGGTATATTCTGCACTATTTTATATACCGACCGCGGTTTCAACGTCAGAGCGTCATAATCATGGTAACCGAAGAAATGGGTCTTAGGTACCGAGCGGCTATATGTACAAAAGCGAGTTCGTGAAGTGGGGGGGGGGATGGATTGGGCGGAGTAGGGAGTAGTAGTAGGTAGTAGTAGGGCAAGGGCCTAGCCAAGTTGATACACCGGTTCCCGTCAGATCACCGAAGTTAAGCAATGTTGGGCCCGGGCGGAGGTTGGATGGGTGGCCCCCTTCCATACCTCTACCGTGGTGCTCTTGTCCCCTGTCTGCAAGTGGCGGGCAGGTTAAAATGTGGGTTGGTACAATGGATCTAAAGAGGTCTAAGTGCCAGGGGGGCTCCAGAAGGCTCCCGCCCACCCCTCCAATTTACAGTAGGTAGTAGTAACATGCACGGTTTTGGAATCGGATGAGGGTGGGTTATTCACTTGCTGTGGCCCTAGGAGGATGAACGGAAAAAGTGTGTGGAGAAGGAAGAGGAAGAAAAGTGGGGTGAAGGGCGGGGAGGGCCTCAGAACAGGTGTGGGAGAGGATATAACATAAACGGGAGAGATTTAAAATCAGTCAAATCATTTAAAACAGATACACTGGGAGAGTTAGTATGTTTCAAAATGTCATAATGTTCTAAAAAATTCAGTTTAAAACTTTTGTCACAAACATGTAAAATCTTAAAATTAAAGTCACCACAACGTCCAGTGTTTAGCAAATGTTTAGGAAACATTGACTTTTCATCACAATTTCTTAGACTTCTCTTATGTTCGTTTGCTCGTATTAAAAACTTCCGTCCAGTTTGACCAATGTACACACCATTACAATCCAAACACTTTAGAATATTCACCCCACTCTTTTGAGAGGATTCAAATTTGTCTTTAGAGTTAAACAATAATTTGCCTAAGTTTAAGGGATTATAGTAAGTCACTGTATAATTGTCTTGAGGCTATCTTTTAACCAGTTTATTAGTGATGTTTCCAAGGAAAGGAAGTTAGTTAGTTAGTTATTTAGGGGAGGCGACCGACAGCTGAGGTCATTTGCGCCATATAGGATAGGTGGGTAATAGGGTAATGGTAGGAGTTTTTAGGGAACGAAGGAAGGGCGGAGAGAAACCCGGCGTCGGCATTAGCCTACTCTTAACGAAAGGCGCCAAGGGGACCACGGCTTAACGTCCCATCCGACGGACGGAGTACTGTACTTGAAATGCCCTCCACTAGACACTCAAGTGGGGACCGGTTTTCCACTGAAAAATCCGCCACTGCCGGGAATCGAACACGGGCCCTCGGGATGGGAGGCCAGTACTCTAGCCACCACACCAACCCGATCCCTCCAAGGAAAGGAAGTTTGCACCATTTTTGAAACCGAGGTTTATGAATAAACTGGTGTGGAATATACCAAGTATTCTTTTTATTCTCATCATTGAGATACTCTAGTTTACTATCGTTAAACGATATAGTTTTGTTTCCGGCCCATTTTTAGTTAACTGGTAAGAAACACATTAAATAATTGTTGTTTTGTGGCGACTTGCAAGTCATGTTAATCGCTATTGAAAAATCGTTCGAATAAAGCCTATTTAAATACTGAAGTATAAGTTCTGCCAACTTCTTTTAACACTTGAACGCCTGAACCCACCTTCCTGCCTAGAACGCCTAAGCGGTCATTCTGACAGCAGTGAATAAATATTTAGAACTTTGTTTTATTAAAATAGGTACTCTTTAAAGATTAATGCAAGAGTTATGTTTTAAGAAAGACTTAATAGCTACACAGAGCGAACCGTTTGCAATTAGGACCAATAGGGGGGTTGCATTTATTCGAGAAAAAATTATTATAATTCAACTACTTTTTTGTAGTAATGGGATGGATAATTTTTATAAATTCTTCCTTAAACTATATCAAAATTCAAGAGATGTTAAAACAGTTAAATTAACGAAGCGTGATTCGGATTTTTGGATTACATGTCTGGAATACAAATGAATTCTCATCCACCTACCTGATATCGAAAGTAAAACATAAAAACAAGGTAAAGTTAAGGAAGTAAATCGAAAACTTTGGGATTTTCCTTTCTTTCCTCCCTCATACAATGAGGATATGAATACTGCCTGACACTCTCGTGGTGGCTTGAAGGGTAATCAGTTGACATAGATAATCATAGGTGTAGATATTAACTGGATATTAGACATAGATAATACTAAATAAAGTTAGAAACACGTGAAATTCTTGGTGATTATTCACTTCCCGCCAAACACCTTCGAGTTTCCTTCCAGGGTATTCAATAGATATAGATCTGACCCCAATCCCTAGTTTCCGAACCTGCTTCCGACCTTCTTACCCTCCCCGGAAGAGCTCTCCTTACTTTTCCCCTTCGTTCCCTTCCCCTATTTCCTCTCCCTTGGGTGAGTAACCTCCCACGCGTCCATAAGTCACGATCTTGCCTTTCGTGACTCCATTCACCTGTCTCATCGCAGAGGAAGGGAACAGCGCGTACCGGAAGCATGAGCGAGTGGAGATGAATTGAGCCATTAAGAAAGATCGCGACAGCAACTGTGAAAACAAACAAGAAACCCCATTCCACAAGGAAAGTTCTTTCACAAGACAATTTTACTTGTCTATGCTGCTGAGGGATAATAAATTTAAAAGGATAGGTGAGCGTCCATAGTCAATTAATATCAATTGTCATTTTGCCTCCCTTCACGATTACAGTTTGTAGTTAGCTGTTCAATTATCCCTAATATTCTAGCGCTATTAAGTATCTTCAATCAAATCTAAAGAGATAACATGACAATGCACAAGTTCTTCTCTTTGATTAAGTTTTAAAAATACTAATTAAGTATCAACAAGTAATTATGAATCAATATTTATTGCATACTTTTCATAAACTAACAATTTTTTGTCATATAAAGCAAACAACTATAGTTTCTGATTATTTCTTACGTAGCATTTTCCACATAAAAGTAGCATTACACCTACCTGTATTAAGTGATACGTTGATGATAGTAAGAGTATCAATAAAGTTAATTATTTAATGTATTTTTGAATATGCCTGAATAATCAATAGCAAATACCTTGAATAAGACTGACACATGATCTTTCCTGGAATAAACACGTGCGTGAAATAATGGATCAATAATGAACTTGAACGTGTGCAGCGAAGATCAGCAAGATTTTTAAAGGGACCCTACGATAACCTTATTAGCGTAACTAGGCTATTAAATGAATTAAATTGGGAATCATTGTCAGATCGCAGGTTGAAATTTAGACTTAATCTCTTAAACAAATTCCAAGACCATATTTTCAGTGATGATGTAAAAATATTTTGCAAACCCCAACTTACTATGTAGACTGGATCATAATCATAAAATTAGATAAATTAATTGCCGAACTGACAGATTCAAAATGTCCTCTTTTCCTCGTACAATTAGGAATATGAATAACGGTAAATATGTCCAATGCAAGTGAATTAATGTATAGCATAGGTAGCTGCATGTTGGTATAAGTAGTTAAAGGTAACCGAAGTAACAGAATTATTTTGCATGCTTACTTTGCTATTTTTATCTTTTTTTAATAGTAAGTTTAGACTAATATAGATTAGTGCTAATCCTTTTTATGCATGAATCGTAATGCATGTTTGGTTTGATTTCACCCACTGCCACACACCTTGGTGGCTTGCAGGGTATTATGTATATGTAGATGTAGTTATTACATTACTTGTTTTAAACAAATAATTTTAGTCATTCATACCTAATACTTCAAGTTGCTTATTATTTCATAGGTAACATTCTCCACAAAGAAGTAGCATTTACCTCTCTATTTACCCAGTTGCATGTAAATAGAGAATTCATCTTTTATTATTTTTTTTATGCCTGCATGATTGTAAGTGACGGGATAAGTTTGCTACTGCTCCATTTTTATCTCTCCCATTAATAACGCTTGCTTATGATGGCTCACGCCTTACCATATACCGTTGCTGTAGATGCAGGGGATTATATAGGATCATATAGGGATTGGTAGTGAGTTCAACCAATTTCAGCAGCAAACCTTGCTCCGTTAGTCATTGGAGGTAACATGAATTATTATTGGTTGGTAGGTGACCAGTAGTGATGGCTCTTGACCATACAGTAAATAAAATAAAGTAAATTATATGAGAATTAAATGGTCATTCTCATTAAATTCAAAGAAGTTAAATTGAATTAGAACTAACAGGGACATGTACACTTCTATGCAAAGTACATCTGGCTTAATGTCTCCTATTTCCTTCAATTTTATTGCGTTCTCAACATTTCCAAATATATTTCATTGCATAGTGTGTGAGTTGGACTTTGAAAAACGATCAAATAGTTTATAAAGGGCGGTGTTTGATTGTGAAATCAAGAGTGCGTTCAATTTTACGTGTTGGAACGCCTCAATGTGAACTTCGAGATTCCCTCTTTGGCAACAGGCGTATAAATAATAGGAATCTGAGCGCTAAAAATGACCTAACAATACCCTGATGCAGTTGATATGACTCTTCTGTAGGTGATTGATAACATTGAATTCAAGCGGAAATTAGAGCATATTGGACTTGTCATTTGGCACAGAGATGTCTATCCATCTTATTGCTATCCATCCAAGGAATCGTATAAATTTACATTTTTAGCTACGTAATACCTGGCGATTCACCGCGAAGGTGCATCCTAGGGGGTTAAAATCACCAATCATGCGCTATTTACATGCAAAGTAAAGGCTATAATGTTACTACTACATGAAAACAAGCTAGGTGTAGACGTCACGTTTTACTATATGATAAGTAAGAGTCTAAAAAGTCACGAAATGATTACTGGTTAAAAGATTTTCCCTGAATATATATATATTTATATATTTTTTTTATTTCCCTTGCGTGCATAGCTTAGTAATATTAAGACATGCATCATGCACTACAGGCTACTCCCACAATTTTTTACCTACAAATCCCTTTTCTATGCTGGGTATTGTACTCTCTTGTGGTTAGCGGGAAAAATGACATTTTAAATCAAACGATAGCGACAATCAATTTCTCTAGTGCTGTTTATCTGATCAAACTTAGCACAATTTGCAGGGGTCTTGACACATATCTATACTCATCTGTATACAAATCAGCTTCAAATTTATTCAAACATTTTAGCCTAAGCCTTTTAACATCTATATTTATACAGTCTGTAAGCCAACACAAGGGTGTGAGGCAGGGGCCATCCATCTCCTAAACTTGTATGAAGATTTCAAACCCTAGTGTTCGTTATAACACTATGATTTCATTTGTCAGTCAAGCCTCAAAATGCATCTAATACCTTGGAAGTAAATTATACTCAATTGCAATGGTGCTAATGAATAAAGGGTACATTTAAAGATATGTTTCATTACTAACCAGTCAGGCAAAAAAATTGAAATACCTACTGAATGTTAAACCATGTTTTTTGTAGGCATACAGAATACAATAAAAATTGATATTAACCATACCATTTTTACTTTCGGTGGTTTCGTTATAATTTTTTTCTGTTCATGTTTGTTCGCGTTACTATTGATTCCAGTCAAGTGGTTTCCTTCAGTTTTTTTCGACAGTTATACCTTTCATAATGGTATACAATCAGTTGACTTATGATTTAACCGGCTGCAAAGGATTCATTTGTTTACCAAGCTTGAGTAAACTAAATGGCTGTTTCTATCACTGTTTATCTGCTATGTATCCTCCAAGTAATCATATTTTCCCCAAGTTATTCGTAGTGGAGGTTATTGCTTTTATTGGAATTCAGGATGTATCTTCCATGGTAGCTTCATTGAAGCTTCCTTCCAAGATGTCTAAGAAGTCCATACATGATTATTAGCAACATGTAGGCAGGGAAGAAAGGCACAAAAGTTTACAGTCGTAGGGGGAAAAATGATTTGGAATAATGGCAGGGAAAAGCTTCGCATAGATCTTATGGAACAACTATTGAACGATGTGAAAGGTAAGTGGACTGTGTCAATATTAAAAGGCAATCCGATTGAAAAATAGGGAAGAGAGCAAACTGAAACTAGGATAAATGCCAATGTGAAATGGACTCATAAAATAATACTTTCATCCAATCTGTGTTTCCCACGTGGAAATGTGTATCTTCTTTTGGGAGTGAAATACACGAAAAAATTAATCCTGCGTCGCTCCCACGCTGATGAAAAGGAAACATGTATCCGGAAGTTTCGCTCCCTCATATCCCTTCATATATCCCTTCGGAGTCCATCAAGTAGAGTGGCGGACGACGAGGAATTAAGATCCGAGTGGTTTGCAAATTGAGAGCACTGAACCGGATGAGGGGTCCACATTTTCCAGCGAATGAGATGTGAGTGAGTGAGCGAGAGTTTGAGGGATATTTTTTATTCGTCCCGTGGACCGAGTTTGCATCTTCGTGTGCGTCATTGAAGCTCTTTCCCAAAACGACAAGTGAGTGGGATGGAGGGATATCTGCACGGTGCACGATTCTAAAATCACGATGTGGCCTTAGTCAAGATGGATTTTTCACGTCAATTCGAGGTAAATTGAAACTTGGTGGCAGGTATGTTTGCAGATTACGCTAGACAAACTATATTTAAGGGATAGATTGCCGTGCCGATAGATTTTAAAAGTTTTTTTCCCTTGTACCATAAGGTAGTACCATACCGGTTACCGCGTACTATAGATCGCAGGTTGAAATTTAGACTTAAATAAATTCCAAGATAATTTGTTCAGTGACGACGTTAAAAATATTTTGAAAACTCCAACATTCTATGGTACACTGAACCCTGATCACAAAATTACAGAAATTGATTGCCGAACTGACGGATTCAAAATGTCCTTTTTTCATCGTACAATTAGAGATATGAATAACGGTAAATATGTTCAATACGAGTGAATCAATGGATAGCATAGGTAGCTGCATGTTGGTATGAGGACGTAAAGTTAACCCAGCTAACAGTATGTTTTTGCATGCTTGCTTTGCTACTTTTTACCTGTTTATAAAGATTGAAATTTAGATTAGTATATTATTACTAACCTTTTTTGTGCATTATATATAATGCAATTTTGGTGAGAATTCACCCCCTGCGACACACCTTAATGGTGGCTTGTTGGATATTATGTAAATGTAGATAAGAAAACATGCAACGCAGCTTAGTAATGTGGCAGACAGGGCGAAATATTGTTAAGGTATTCCGTAGTGAATGAAGCATATTTTTAGAATTAATAGCCTAAGTATGCTAGAGAAATAAAGATAAATGTATTTGGAGAAATGCCTTTCTAAATAGAAACCACTTTCTTATGATGACGTTACTGGCCATCCTGCTTCACGTAACTTATATCTAACATGTCTCCCTGGAATAGAAGCGTTATTGCTCCTAGTTTATACAAGTAATGTGTGTTTTCTGAGGCTTCATTCCCAGCCACATACTCTAGTGGTAGCTTGCAGGGTGTTACGTACATTTAGATGAAGATGACGGTACCTTCATAATCTAATGAGGGATGTAAAATGGGAAATAATTTGTATGACCGTAAAGATGTATGCATGACGACGTGACAGTCTTGGGAACGCTTTGAGTATAGCCAAAGGCTTATTGGGCAGGGAATTTATTGAAGCAGTTATATCTATATCTATGACATACCCTGCAAGCCACGTCGAGGGTGTGTGGCATGGGGTGCATCCACACCAGGAAAAATGACACAACAAACAAAAATGAACAACAAAAAACAAACAACACACGTTTAAAAATAATTAGGGAAAAAAGAAAAAAAACTACGAAGTCCCAATCATGTAGGAAACACCCACGAATACCATGCATGACTTGAAATCCGACACCAGTTTAATAGATACTCATGCATGCAAAAAAAATCAATGCATGCGAGTAACACATTGATTTGAACATGCAGGAAATAAAAAATACTATTGACCTACTCTGAATATTACCTCAATAATTATTACCGATTTACGCGATGTCTGAATTTCTGATCTCGAATCATGCGTGGAAGTTTAGAGGACCTACATGAATCAGTTATCATCGTTTCCCGTCGGAAAAATTCTGGTGGATTTTTCATATTATGTATCGTTACGCTTTGTCTTTAACCATTGAAAAAATTTTTATCTTCAGGTATAAATGCTCCGGAATCAGGAAACCTGGGTATTGTCGTGATCTGCATCTTGCCCGTGGTTCTATTTCATGTCCATAAAATCTTTTTCCTTAGGCGATTTCCAATGAATTCGGGCGGAATTGATATGTTTTTACTGTTATTATCATTGCTGTATTTTCCGGTCAGGCTAGATGTACTCTATAAGCTCCAAATAACATCTTTAATATCGCCGTTAAAATCTTAAGGGCCAGATGCCCGATATTTTTTCACACGTTCAGTTAACGACCCCTGAAAACAGCTTTGCGATCGTCTCTATTATACGTTCTAGTTTCTCAATCAAACCTGCTTCAGCACGGATTTCATTGATCGTTCTTTCGCCTTGAATGTGGATCTTTTCTCCACATGAGATACTTCGCATTTGGGCCGACATTATATTACCCCGGGCCGACCGCTCCCATTATTGCGTAGGCGTGGTTTCCAGATGGCCGAAGCTGCTTTCGATTCGGTCCACGGAGTCTCCTATTTTCCAGCTCCGCCCCGCTGGAATATATGCCCCATCTCCCCCTGTTTCTCGCCCAGCGATTCTTATCCCGCTGGCTCACGATGCCAGACGAGACGGTATCTCCGCAATGCCAGCAAAATGACGATCCCCCAGAGGTCTGCGTGTCAGAATGAGGGCAATATTACTCGTTTAATTCTCATAACTGCGCGTCGTCCGTTCTGTGTGGTCATTCGAGTAACTGCGCACTTTGGCACCACTTCGATCGGTCGTTCTTCCAAACTGATCGCAGTTATTTCGATAATGCCACTGCTGAGTAACGCGCAGTTGTAGATTCATTTCATCCCTCGATTTTCAACATTGGTCAGAATATGTGAGTTTCTCATTTTTTCATGAGTTCCTTCGCTAGTTTTTTATGGCCTCATTCCGTTAACACGTACAATTTTTGGAATAGCTGAACTAGGTTAGACAAATCATCATCATCTAGGGTCAACAATTTTTACGACCTGTTCTATGTAACTCATACCAAGCCTGCTTTTTCCATTCTTCCCGTTCACTTTTCATTCGGTTGTCTTCATCAGGCCATCATATGTTAAGGTGTGGCCGATTTATTGGTCCCGTTTTCTTTTTATATTTTTGAAAAAATCTAAGCCATAGGAGTAACCGAAAATAAATTTGTCCAAGTCAACAACTTAGTGTGAAGAGGCGAGGAAATAATGATATAATTGAGGTTGGCAAGGAAATCATTTATAAAATGCCTTTGCATAATTAGTTTTCGAGGGAAATACTGATACCGGAACTCTTAACGCCAAAGCTAAAAATAACAGCTTAAAGTTGGTATTTAGAGGGGGTCCTCGATGAAGTTCAAAGAGCGGCGTCATCAAAAATATTCCCCGCTAAAATTTCCCCCATATAATAAGCTCCATGAGCATTCGAGTGATATTATACATGCCCGTCTATAATCCTGTAAGGTTATGTGGGCGGCGAAGAATTGTCTCTCCTCTGCCGAATGAAATCTCGTGTCTTAGTTTCACAGCGAGCTTCTACGTCTGATGATTCGCCTTTCTTGATATTTATATTCGCTTAGGATTTTCACCATTTTACGCCCGAAGGATATTTTAGCATGCAATAGATATATGAACCGTTAAACAAAAATAACGTCAGTCTGAGGAGCAATGCATTTACATTTTTTGTGAGGGAGATTAGTAACGTATCTCTCAAACAAGAGGATTTGAGATTCAGCCTCAAAGAACTCTTTTAGAGGGAAAACTTCTGATTGAGAAGACTTTTGTTAACGTTCAAAGGTGAGGCTTGTCTTTTGCCCCCAATTTTGCATAAAGATGTTGAGGAAAATGTTCTCCGGACAATTCAATTTGAAACGCATTTGCTAGTATTACATAGGTTTTCAAATAATTCTCCTACCGTCACTGAATGATATGTAAAACATATACATTATTTAATACCGATCACATTGCTAGAATCCTAGCATGAGAGTTGGAACCGTTGTAAATCGAGGATAATTACTTTTTCATTTTACAGTTTTTTTCCAAGAAAATTCCCATTACTTAATTATTTTCTCTAAATCATTTTCCAAACAAATATTTTTTTCGCCTTCAATATTATGTTTCTATCTGTTACACAATTTTTCTTCTGGCAAACACTTTGACCGCAAGGTACTGCCTTCCTAAATTTCCATAGGATGATACTTTTCCGTTAAAAAAATGAAACTCTTACGTATTTGATACATGTTAGTCCGGCGATATATCCATATTATACGTACAGCAATCTTTGATTTCCTCCTCTTTATCGTATACTTTAACATCATCTTATATAAGTTAACCAGAGTCTTCGTAATATTTGCTTCTTTCTTCGCTGATACACTTTTGTGGTCAACAATCGTAAAGTTTTGGTTTTCCCCTTGCATCTTTGCATGTGAAGCCTATTTTTTTATATGATTTATATTTTTCTCGATTCGAACTATTAAAATATATGAAAGGTGAGTACATATTGTTGTTTTCCCTCTTTATTCCTTTTCATAACTTTTTTCCATATGTATTACCAACTACCTACTTGATATTTGTATGATTTTGATCATCTGACTTTCATTACGAGGCAGCACTATCTTCTTCAATTAAACGCTTGTATTGCGGTTCATGTTATAAGCTAACTCAAAGTCTGCAGACAACTTTTTCTCTGCCGTTTTATTCCTCTCCATTTTTTTCTGTGCGAGGAAAGAAAGAGCTTCTCTTGTCTCCGTGCTTATCCCAAATCCAAACAGATCTTTGATTTGATACTCCAGCTTCTCTTTCCATTCTTTTATGGTTGATCCTAGGGAATGGATTCAAGGCATGCATGGCTCCTCAGGCTTATGGTACAAAAGTTTTCACATCCATCCTTTCTTTTATACTGGGTTTATTATGCATGTACTTCTTGATCCCCTTTTCTTTTTTGCAGTTAGGTATATGCCGGATATATTTTAGGTAAAGTTGCGATAGTGAATCCTCCTCAGCTTCTTTCATCACCTTGGAAAAAGCAAATTTCCTCGTGAGTTTACCTCCATTACAGCATTTCTCCATTGATTTTCCCTATGCTCACCGTTTAAAGTATAATGATCATTAAATAATTTGTTTTGAAAATTTAAATTGATAATAAAACGAATGGAAAACAAAGGTTATTTCAATTTAACGAAATAAAAAAACAAACATTTAAAAAAAATAAACTTGTTACGATAGGATAGTAACGTTACCAGTGAGGCACTTGGTATGATACGGTTTATTTGGTGAAAAGGTAATATCTATGCTGTATCCTAGAAGCTCAAGATATATTTCTAGAAACCAAAGTGTTTTGTACTTATCATACGCTAAATGTATGCAATTTTAGAGATATTTTTGAAGAATCACCGTTTCATCATACTTAAAATTAATATTTTGAGTTATTTCATGGATTTATTGCCAAAATTAATTAATCAATTTATATAATGTCGCCGATAAAAGTGTCCTCTCCAGTGTGAAACTTTACATGTGTTTTTTTCTGTAAGGGAACTGAACCCAAGGCAAACATTATTTTTTTCCAATTTACGTTCTGTACCTGTGGAATCCCTTATGTTTGCTAACTGGTAGAAATGATTTTCCTGGTTCATCATCGTACATCTTAGTGG
The DNA here is from genome assembly GCA_933228895.1 of Platycnemis pennipes. Lineage (NCBI taxonomy): Eukaryota > Metazoa > Arthropoda > Insecta > Odonata > Platycnemididae > Platycnemis > Platycnemis pennipes. The sequence goes on along the minus strand of OW121855.1, from coordinate 111,016,991 downwards.
CCAAATCCTGTCGAGTCATGGTATACTGTACTTAGTATGCATCAACGCTTCCAGTGAACGGATTGTTCCACATATGCTATCAACGTACGCCATGCCTTACGTCATTTATGATTTGCATAGATATTAGGTATTACCGTAACAATGTGAATACGGATGTTTGGTTAACATTATGATCTTACTACATTATTGGAATATTTCATCATTTTCGTGCCTTATCATACCAAAGTCATCTACGGTTAAGGAATTCTTATATCTCAGCTTGTATTGGCTTTTCAGAGAACCCCTGTTATCTTATATTTGTACCTCTTGGTCGTTTCTAGACTTTATTCTTGTTCATGTTTTCCCAAATCCCTCACTAATATTTCTTTCAAATTTGGAATAGAAGTTGAACAGCATGATTCACTCCGGATAACTTTGTGGCAATTCTGGAGTAGGCATAATTTTTGGTAACAGTGTTGAAACATGTGTTAAGAAAGAATGTGCTAGGAAACATGGAAAGGATACCAATGGCCAGATATCACCTGAAATGAGCAAAAAGACCACTAAGGTATGCAGTAGAAGGTATGCAGTAGAATAAGATATCAAGATCAACGTTAAACTAGGGAGGCATAAACCTGAGGGGGGGGGGGGCAGATTTTTGTAATCTAGGAAACTGTTTATTCAGCCATTCGTGAAGTAAAAATAAATTGTTTGTAGAACAGCCCTGATGAAAAGGGCATATATGATAATATCTCCTTCATAAGAAGAGAATGGAATATATAATTAATATGCCGTAGGAAGAGTATACTTAAATCTGCAAATACAAGCGCGGAATTAAGGGAAAATATGGATCTGGCGCATGGGTGAGGTATGGTGCCATGTGGTGCTAAGGTGGAATGACGAAAGTAACATGAATTGACTAATTGAAAAATTGATGAGGGGGATGAACGAAATTTTGCTGAAAGCTTCAGAAAAAGAAGACGACTTTCGGCCACATCATAAAGAACGATGACCTGACGATGACTATCGCCGAGGGATAGGTGAACGGGAAGAATGGAAAAGGCGAGCCTCAAATGAGAGATATGGAACAAGTCGTAATTGGATAAGTATTCAAGGATTGTTGACCAATGATGATGTTGATGATGAATAATCCTCTCAACTGCATATCAGCATGCCATTCGGAACACCTTTTGTTGCTTTTAATTTTTTTATGCCCTATCTCCTTTTGATTGAAAAATAAAGAGGTAATACAGGAGTCCGAAGTAGAGGGAGGGGTAGAAAATCCCGGGAAAATAATGTGAGGAGAAATGATTCAACGAATATTGGGCATTGCTTTTTGGAGTCAGATTGCATGCAATGAGAGTCAAACCATAAAGAAATACAGCTAGCAGCGGAACATGATAAAATTTAGTGTTTTTTTTCAAAATTCCCTCTTTTATGATATCTGGTAGATTGGCACAACTTGTGATTTTACTCTTGCTCCGAAATTGAATCTGGCGGTGAATTGTAACTCAAATAATTGGGCCTCACCCTCCAACCACTGTCTTTGTATCCCTATTTTTTTGCTATCGTTAAAACGCAGATGGTAACCTACCAACTCTTGCCTCACACCCGATCACTCTGCCGCAGGGTATACGTATTTGAGTTTATTTTTCAGTGAAACGAAATCTAGAAATCAAAAATCACACAATTTTCTGTTCTTTATGTATTGTTCGCTCGGTCAACATTGCAGGAACGTTGGGTCAGATATGCTGTATCTATTGTGGCTGGCCGTTCGATTTCCGATGTCACAGCGGTATTCTCTGGCAATGTTTCCTATCGAAACATTCGTTTGTTATTGTTTGCTCAAAGGATGAGTATGGAGAGAAAATGATTTCTCGGTATTGTGTGCGCGGAAGAAGGTGGAGAATAAACTTGACGGAAAAGAAAAATAAAGAAGGATATCTTGTATTCTGGCGTGGACGGACGAGAGAGTATCTAGGAGAATGTTAAAAAGATAGTGTAACGTATGCCCTTCGCTTGTAAGACCCACCTTCATTAGCTCCTTTGCCGCGGCTAGCTATGGACAGGGTAGGGTTTTACATTTACAAGCAAATTACATTTACACCTATATGTATCAGTTGAAAAATGAACATTCATTACGAACAAAATAAACAAATTTATCATTTTAAAGTGATCCAAGTGATTCATGCGTGGCTTTGAGCGTCCACTTGTCAAAACACATTAAATGAACTTCAAAAATAAACTTTTTTACGTGTCTGTTGGTTCTTTGGTCCATTCCCTCGATGATCTTGGTCCTTCGGGTAAGCGTCCGGCAGTTCTGATCACTCTCTCGTCCTGTAGCACTTGACACGCTTTGAAGGTAACTCACACCCACGCGAGTCCGGCGGCAGTAAGGTTCAACACAAAATTTTAGAAAAGTAACTTCACGAGGGGACAATACGACCTCACACGCCAACGTCGAGAAGGAAATGGGAACCCTTATTGTTGGTATCCGGGGTTTTCATACACTACCATCGAAGAAACCCTTTTTTAAAGTGCATGGCTAGTGCGGTATTAACAATATTAAAAAGACATTATTGTGGTGTAGCGTTACGACGACATTTGGCCATTGTCCTAACTGTGCCTCTGGCAATTATGCATTGGGAATGGCCTATTGTTTCATTACAACTGCAAAAGTACGTAAAGTATATAATCGGAGGGGATCAGGTTTGTATGGTGGAGACTGGCGTCCCATCACGAGGGTCCGGGTTGGAATCCCGGCTCCAGTGGAATTTTCATTGGTATACCGGTCTCTATTTGAGTGCATCGCGGAGAACATTTATGTTCAGTATATCGTCTGTCGGAGAATACGTTTTTCTCCTGACGCCTTACGTTAAGAACCGACTAATGTCGACGCCAAGTTTCATTCCAGCCTTCGTCCATTACCTGCAAAATCCTACCTATACCCAGTTCTCCTCATCTACATCTGCATAATACCATACATGCCACCATTATGGTGTCTGGCAGGGGGTGAATTTTCACCAAACATGCACTACATATCATGCATAAGAAATTAGTAATAATACACTTGTCTACATTTTAATAAAAAATAAAAATAGCAAAGCAAGCATACAATATAATGCTGTTATTTGGGTTAGCTTAAAGTTAGGTTAGTTTAAGATGAAAGGGCACACGATGGTCTGATGAAGACAATCGTTGAAGAACAAGTGGATGGAATGAATAGGAATGGTGGAATGGAATAGTGGATGGGATGGGATACAAAGTAAGGCCTCGAGTGAAATATACGGAACAAGTGATGAAGGATATGAAAGAGTAAAAATGCGTATACGCGAAGAGATTAACCGATTGAAAAACTATGTAGAGAGCTAGGTCAAACTAATCTGAGGATTGTTGACAAATGATGATCAACCGTTCAAAAGGGGTTCTCCCCTTAGGGGTTTAATGATGATGGTGACCAACATGCAACTACCTATGTTATCAATTGATACACTCGTATTGGATATATTTACCGCTATTTATTTCCCTAACTGTACGAGGAAAAAAAATTTTGAATCTGTCACTTCGGCAATCAGTTTCTCTATTTTGTGATTATGGTCCAGCTTACTAGAGTAAGTTGAGGTTCGCGAAATATTTTTTACGTAATCGCTGAATATAATATCTTGGAGTTTATTTAAGATATTCTGTCTAAATTTCAACCCTCCTATCCTTCTTGACGCAAATAGCCTCAGTTGTCAGTTGTTTCTAACAAATTACGAGTAACTAGAACTCGGATGAGATATAACTCATTAGGGCAAGAAAATAATGAAATATAGAAGAATGCCTTGTTAGAAAATGAAGATGGATAGTATTGAAATGGGCAGGATAGGCGAAAAAAAGTGTGTGGATTAACAGGAATATTAATCATATATGTGCAATCGAATTCGGCAATTTTCCAGGATTAATAAAAAATGCGAAAAGAAAATACGACAAAGCTATCATTCTCAAGTTGAGGCACGATGGTCAAATGGGTGTAGCCCCCATTAGAAGGAAGAATAGCAAGTATGTCTTAGAAGGGTCTAGGAAGAAACATATTGCGCATGAAGTTAAAGACGAAAGAAAAAATTACATGAGAAAACGATGAAATTCATGGAGATATCTACATCTACACGGTACCCTGCAAGCCACCGCGAGGGTGTGTGGCAGGGGGTGAAGATCACCAAGCATGCACTACTAACATGCAAACTAGCAACTATATTGTCTCATGCAACTTGATTGTTAGTGTCTACAGTATTTAAGGGGTTAATACATGCATCATGCACTACAGAATACTCTAAAATATTTCCCCTACCTATCCCTTTGCTATGCTGCCTATTCTGTTCTCTTATAATACTGGGGAAAAATGCAATTTTGAATCTATCGGTACGACAATCTATCTCTCTAATCTTATTTACCTCGTTAAATCTAGCATAAAACACTGGTTTTTTAATATGTGCCTAACATCTTCAGTAAAGCTATCCAATTGAAATTTCTCTAATAGATTCAATCTGTACTTTAACCTACGTTCTGATAATGATTCCCACCCTATTTCTTTTATTAATTCTGAAACGCTACTCAACCTATCGTAACACCTTTTAACGAACCTAGCTGCTCTACGCTGCACACTTTCTAGTTCTCTGATCATCCCTTATTCATTAGGATCCCAGACACTGGCTGCATACTCAAGGTGGGGCCTAACTAGTGAAAAGTAGCATCGCTTTTTTGTCTTCTCATCACCTTTCCCAAGTACTCTTTTTATAAATCCTAGCTTTCTTTTCGCTCGACCGCATATTTCCCCAATGTGCCTTCCCCACGATAAATCCTTAGTGATTGTTACACCTAAATATCTTATGGTTTCGACGTTTTCGATCTTCGTGTTACTAATTTTATAGGTACGCTCTATCGAATTATTCCTCCTCCAAAAATTGATAGCCACACACTTTTTAAGGTTAAGCTCTAACTGTCATTTGTCGCACCACTCTTGAATTGCATCTAAATCTTTGCTAAGCGATTCCCTGTCTTCTTCTTTTGATATACCCCTATACATTACCGCATCGTCTGCAAAGAGTCTAAGCTTACTACTAACTACGGTACCCAAATCGTTTATGTATAAAAGAAATAGAAGCGGACCTACTACGCTACCCTGGGGAACTCCCGATGTGACTTCGATTGTGTCCGACATGATACCATCTATGACAACCCTCTGCTCTCGCCCACTTAAGAATTCTTTTACCCAACATACAACGTCTTTATTTATACCAAAACTCTCTAACTTCAAGATTAATTTATCATGAGGAACTTTATCGAAAGCCTTTTTAAAATCTAAAAATATCGCATCAACTTCAGTACCTACTGTTTTCGCCGTGGACTAAAATATCGTGTAAGAATAAAGTTAATTGTGTCTCGCAAGATCTACCTTTCAGGAACCCATGTTGGCTGTTGAGTAATCCCTGACTATCCAAATGCCCCATGATCGAACTGTATTAGATATTACACTGCAGAAGAATCGAGCCTAGAGGTGGATCGAACAAATCATTGAATTGATGATTATTAGTAATTTCAATACATAGGAAACGCAGAGAATTGTCTCTTTTGGTATTTATAGCTGAGTATATGAATTGTACCTATCAGTATTTAGAGGTAGTGCATTAAGGGAGTTGCGTTTTTGCATAATTGCGTGGTAATAATTGTAGTTTTAGTTCTCTCAGATCCAAAATACATTCACCTCCTTGACGAATATTAACACTGCCTTGCTGGCATTGTGTAGGTGTAGATGGAAATTCTGACCGCGAATATTTCCTTCAGCATAGGTTCCCGCATTGGATGATGATGGTTACGAAGGAGGTTAGAATGTGCTGGAGGAGGTATTCTAACCTACGGGTGGCAATGAAGAGGGGTGCTTCGTAAGGAAAAGGCTCCATCTACTCTACACAAAACATTGCGTTGTACACTCTCTCTCTCTCTAACTGTCTCTAAAGGCCCCTATGCACGATACAATTTTTGTATATTTCTTGTAGAAACGCTTGTATAAAATGAACGATATTGTATGTTTGTCTGAATGCAATTAGAACAGGTTCTATTTTCCGTACAGTCATTCAAACATTCGCGCAAGCGTTCGTACAATTTGCCGCTTTACACGGTACAATTTCCTCATGCAAGCGCTTGTACAAGAAATTGTACAAAAATTGTTCAGTGTAAATCGGCCTTTGAGAAGTCTGTTTGTTTATTTAAACATAAGTAACAATAGAATAGAATTAAAATCAGAGAACGGGGTTGGTGTAGTGGTAAACCGAAAAAACGGCCCATGCTAGTGTTTTGTGGAGAACATTCCAGTACAGTAGTTTTTCCGTTGGCTGGGACTTAAAGCCGTGATCTCCTTTTCATTAAGAGCAGGCTAATACCGACCCCTAGTTTTTCTCCACTAATCCTCCGTTCTGACAATAAAACAAGATGCCACGTTTTTCACAAGTTTTATGTCGGTAAGACGCGTTTCAACCGTTAGTTCATCATCATAGACATACATCTGTGAACCTGTGAGCCGTATATATACCACTCCGAGGGGGAAGTGGGGAAAGGGAAAGCAATAATTAGGATAGAGGAGGGGTGAAGTGGTGATAGAAATAACAAACGCTTGGGAAATGGAATGGCGTGGAGTGGGGAGTGGTATGTAAATGTTTGTTTACGAATTTCTCGTATTTAACAGGGTACTGCTTCCTTCCTGCATAATTTCCAATCTTTCTAACATTTCCAGTCTTTGGCCTTTCTTCTCCACGTGAAGTATCTCCGGGTCAAATGCACAAGTGTGGCGTCCTTCGAGGAGATGTTTCGCCACGAGAGAGGAGGAGTCTCCTTTCCCCCAACATTTCTTATGCTCCGACATGCGGGTGGAGAAGCTCCGGCCCGTCTGCCCAATATATATTTTGATGCAATCACAGCAATTGGTTTTGTACAATCCTGACTGAAGAGAGGAAAGTAGCTTACCTTTATTTCGACTCAATAACCTTTCAAAAGTGATTGGGTTGTAGAAATAAATTCATATTTTTCCTTTCGGGGGCAACTCAGCAATTTTATACGACAGGTCCCCAATAAACTGTAATTTGCACCACTTTTTCGGTTTAGTTGGGGACACTAAGAATATTGTTGTCTTTAATATCAATATGTATACTTTCCACTTCATGTCACTTGCCTCAATCAATTCCTGTTAGTAAGTAATATTTATTATTTTTCAGTTTCATTTATGCATATTTGTATCCACTGTTGTTCCAATCTGTAAAATGGAAACGTAATTTCCTATAACTTCCTATAATTCCTCCTCACCCTTCCATTCCCATCTATCTTCCTCCTGGTTTGAAGAGCCTTTCAATGAGTGAACAGACTTGAAAACACAGATGGGATGGAAATTGAACTCGAACTGAATCGCAGCGGCGTCAGTTAATTTTCTTAAGGGTATTTAATGAAGTTATCAATGCATTTGACTACCTTGGGAGTTAATATTACTGCAATCGACTGAGCCTGTATAGATTTTCGAATATGTAAACTACATATTTGTCCCTTGCTTGCGTCCCTGCTCATTTTACTGTGTTTTATTGATAAATCTTGAAAATATATTCCATTATTTTTTCACAACTTAAAAGTTTGACCTTCTGCAAAAATAATTTCATCCGCCCAAATCTCACGGGTAGCAAGCTCATATGCCTACCAAGATGGTTGCTGGCTTCTCAAAGCAGCTGCAATTTCTTCTCACATTCATATACAGTGCATGAATCTACACGATACCCTGCAAGCCGAGGGTGTGTGGCAGGGGGAACCCGTGACCCCAGGAATGGCAGGCGAGGGCTTTACCCCGTCCCCACCGAGGACGGTCATCATGCATTACACACTACTCTAAAATATATCACCTACCTATCCCTTTGTTAAGCTGCCTATTGTGTTTTCTTATAGTACGGGGGAAAATGACATTTTAAATCTATCAGTACGGCAATCCATCTATTTAATCCTATTTATCTGGCCAAATCCAGCATAATACGCTGGTGTTTTTAATATATGCCTGACATCTTCAGTAAAGCTATCCGATTGAAATTTCTCTAATAGATTTAATCTTAACTTTAATCTACGCTCTGGTAATTATTCCCACCCTAATTCTTGTATTAATTCTCATACACTACTTAACCTATCGTAACACCTTTTAACGAGCCTAGCTGCTCTGTGCTGCACACTGTCTAGTTCTCTGATCAAACCTAATTAATTTGGATCCCATACACTGACTACAAGCTCAAAGCGGGGCCCATATACTGGCTATATACTCAAGGGGACCGGTTTCACACAACGTAACCTAGCGTAACACCTTTTAACGAGCCTAGCTGCTCTATGCTGCGCACTGTCTAGTTCTCTGATCAAACCTAATTCATTTGGATTCCATACACTAGCTATATGCTCAAAGGAGGGTCCATAGACTGCCTCTATACTCAAGGGGACCAGTTTCGCCCCAACGGATGAAACTGGTCCCCTTGCCAGCGTATAATGTTTGTGTGGAAATACTAAGTTTTACTTTCCTTATGTATCTCTGATAATAGCATAAGGATCCACGATTTTGGCCAGTGATAACATGAATACCCTTCCTGAGCACCTCAATATTTGCCCCGTACCCTGTTTTCATGAATGAGACGAGAATCAAAACCCCTCCAGCGCGTCTCTCGCTCTTAACTCACCCCCTTCCAGGTGCTTGACGCGATGGCAACGCCGCGCCCGGTCGAAGCGGTCGTGTGCGGAACTGACGTCACCCTATTCGTCTTTTTTTATACCATTCTTGTTGCATTCTCGCCCGTCAGTCGAACTTCCCTCTTCCTGTCGCTTTGTTTGCCCTGAGGGGCGCCTAAGGGGATCTAGGAGACTGGGTTAGGATGGGGTGAGATGACGTCCGTGCGCTCTTGTGGAAGGCTCAATCGTGTGACGTCAGAGCCAAGGCGTAATATCATCCGCCGCTCAGCTGTTTTCTAGGCCTACTTCTCCCGTTGCGTCATCAGTACTCAAAAAGGTTTCATCGTAAATGCACGTGGAAATATATCTAAGAAAGTCTACTATTTGAACTTATATCATCATCATCATTGGTCAACAATCCCAGGATTGGTTTGACGCAGCTTTCTACTCCATTCTTCTATCGGCCAACCTCTTCATAAGAACGTAATTCCTCTCTTTCACATCCTTCACGACCTGTTCCATATATCTCTATACGAGGCCTACATTTTCCAATCTTCCCGTTCACTTTTCCCTCGACGATAGTCTTCATCAGGTCATCGTGTCTCAAGATATGGTCGATTAAGTTTTTCTCTTCTTCTTTTTAGAGTTGTCAGCAGACTTCTCTTTTCTCCCACTCTTCTTAGCACTTCCTCGTTACGTACTCGGTCGATCCATTTAATCTTCAGCATGCTTCTGTAGCACCACATTTCAAATGCTTCTATCCTCTTCTTCTCGGCTGCTCTCATCGTCTAAGATTCACTGCTGTAAAGAAACATTCTCCAGATGTATGTTCTGTTGAACTGTTTCCTTACTTCTATGCTTGTATTTTCTGCTGTAAGTAGATTCTTCTTTTGAAAGAATGCCCTCTTCGCCTTGGCTATTCTACTCACTATTTCTTTCTTAACTTTTCTATTTCTTGAACTTATATACCCCTGCTTTTTGAGCAATCCAGCAATATGATATTAAGCAAAAACTTCGAGAAATAAAAGTAGGTTTCATATAATATGCAAAGTAGTTTGTGAATTTGTTTTATTATTTTATATATTTTACATAAATAGAGTTTAGCTCGTCATTACATTGTTTCAATTGTACTGATGCACTTTGTTTTTTGCAGTGGTATCAGTTTGATGATAAAAAAATGTTTTGTTCCACTAGAACGTTGGTTTGGTGTTTTAGGGTGGAGCTCAATACCTACAAGTCCCAACGTCACATTCAATTTGCGCATCACGGTAAGGGACGTAGTTCCTTTCCAAGTGCCGCCAAGATAGTAAACCAATTTGCGTGTGAATGGATATGTGCAAATGCTTTTCTCGGGACTCGATATTGGACCCTCCAAATCTGCGGCCCAACGTTAGATCTCCGGGGCGTTCTCGATTTCTCTTTGTTAAAATGTCAACTATGCTGAATTTTCTTGACAACTGCTATATTTCCTTTAAAAGCGTATCGTGCGTCCGATGTTGTTGCTACTTTAAATTTTTTTTCATCTAAAAAATCAGTATTTTTGCTAACGATCAACCATTATTGCTTTAAAGTCCTCAGTAAATACTATTACGCCTATTATATGCGCCTCAAATTAACGTTTAAGGGAATTTCCATCCATTGTGCTGTGTTGGATGCGAAGTGGCATTTATTCGTTTTAACGGAATCAAGAGATCGGACTAGAGGGGTCAGACAGAAGGGTGTGCAGCATGACACTTCCATTAATCCTGTACTGCCTTGCCATTGCGGCCTCAGTCTAATATTGAGAACATGGGTAGAATAATGTTGTGGCAATAAAATGTATTTTTTTCATGATTTTCCGAAATGATATATTTTGGGATATTAAAGGCCAAACGTCAGAGTGAATGACCTCAACTCTAATCTCTATCGCAAAAATGGCATGCATTGTAGTAGTAAAAAGTTCTTTATTTTAGCTTTTTAATGGTGTTTAATTGTTTACTCTACTGTGTTTAGAAAAAAAAATATACAGCCATTTATAAGTAAGCTAGTACACCATTTTTTGTGAAAATTTAGATTTTCATTATGTCTGTACCCCGGACAATTTTGAAAATTAAAAAAAAATTAAATGGACGAATTACTTACATTGACATATGAGTCATTCATGCCAAGTTTCATAAAAATCAGAATTGGTGAGGTCAAAAGAGTGATTGATATGACGTGGAATCACTCTATTGCCAAAAAACTAGCTTGGGCTGGCATGAATATGCTTACGTTTATTATATTATTTATACGCTTACGAAGTCCTATTTTAGTGACTCTGCAAGTAGCAAAATTACAAAATATTGGAATCGAAATCGGCACCGTTTTGAAGATCCCTAACACGTGAAGGATCTATCCAGCGCCCAATGGAAATTAGCCTTTTAAATATCATACCTATTGACAATGTCTCCTACACTTTGAAGGTTTGAACAACCATTTTGTGCTAGATATTTGATCTGATAAGTTGTGTTTGGGAAAGTTTATATTTTGCCAAGATCCTCAACTGCCGAGAAATGTAGCCGCAAGAATGACATGGGTAGATTCATGTGCCTAAAAAAAACATACCGTTTATTGAAAACGAGTGTGGAAAATACTTTTATCATACGTAGCTTGAACATTTCTTCTATAAAACAAGAACTACTAAAGAAACTTTTTAGCTGGTGATATCAACTGAAACATTTTTCATGGGTGCTTGTCGTGTAACCCTGTCGGAGAATCTATCTTTATTTGTTCTTGAAGCAATTTATTTCTGTTGAAATACAAAAGGCATTTATGCGCGAATACCGCAAGCCGCACTGAGGATCCTTGATAGATAGATGGCTCTCAAGTTTTCCTCCTACACACTGAGAGAATTATTTGTCTTCCACACTATATTGAAAGACGTGATCATTTATATTAAATATACTCGATCGTTGATGGATTCGAATAATGCTCGTTCTCTTCTTGTAAGACTCTCACCCATAGAATGACCAAGACGTGCCACTTCGATATTCCTTCCCTCAAATAAGAGATTAAGCTGATCGGAGATGCATTAATTCATGTGCACAAAGTATTTGAAATTGAACTGATACTTTTTGGGCCGTGCGATGGATAAGGTATATGCTAAGGTATTTCTTATAGTATAATGCATGAGTATAGCATGTAATAAGTATCTATTTTTATGGTGGAGAAAACAACCTTTGCAAATTTCACTTAATAGATTTATTCAACATGTTTTATTTGTTTATTTTCACCAGTTTTTTTTCTCCACCATGGAAAAAAAATTCACAAAGTTACCCCTGAAACAGTTCGTTTTCCTCTATCTATTTTTATGTTGTGTGATTGGTTAAATTTGAAAGGTAAGTCACGCTTCTTGTTAATACCAATCCCCTGTTAAGTATGTTGTAATCATAAGCACAGATACATATCGGTCAGTCTACACTTGTTCCGAAACCGTTCATCACCCCTTCGCCATCATCATTCACCCCTTGGTACGTGCTGATCAGGGCGCCTTGTAGGTTGCTCGGGACATCTAGTTGAAATGGCAGTCAGTTTCCGCAGTAGCTATCCGCATGTCGCGTTTCAGTTGTTCGGATCCGTTTCGCAGGCGGCGAAGCCTTGGAAGCATCATCCCTCTTGCTCGTCCACCAGGGGTGTGATGACTGGGTATGGAGGGGCAATGTTTCCCTTCAGGGGTGAATGGAATGACGTCACTCGGTTGATGGAGGAGGGGCATTGGGGTTCGCGTCTCCTCCCCCTTGCATTTACATCCCTCCCTAACCCATCCCCCTGCTCTCAGAAAGAGGGGGATGAAAGAGGGAAAGGAGGGGTGAAAAGGGGTATAAAATATAGGGAGGATGCCCACCCTTCTCGTGCGGTTGTGTAGATGAAGGCATGATAAAAGAATTAGAGCGTGTGCAAAGAAGGTGCGCTAGATTTGTTAAAGGCCTTTATGATAATTGTCTTAGTGTTACGAGTTTAATAGAAGTACTATGAGGGAAATTACTATCAGAAAGAAGGTTAAAATTTAGGTGAAACTTTTGAAGTAAATTCGAAACCGATTTGTTCACAGATGACGTTAGTTATATATTAAGAACCCCTGCGTATTATGCTAATTTTGATCAGAATGACAAGATTAGAGAGATAGATTATCAAACCGGAAGACTTAAAATGTAAGTTTTACCGTGTACCATAAGAGAGAACAGTAGGCAGCGTAGCCGAGGGATATGTAGGTGAAATATAGTCATATTAGTCTGTAGTGAATGAAGCATGTTTTAGTATTAATAATCTATAACTAAACATGTAATGACAACCAATAATCTCTTTCTTATTATGTAGATACTAGCCATCTAGCTGCATGTAGCCCTATAATCTAGCATTTCCCCATTAAATATCCTAGTGGCATGTCAATAGAGCTTATTTGGTGATCTTCACCCCTGCCACACACTCTCGTAGTGGCACACAGGGTATTACGTAGATGTAGATGAGAGATGATACGCTGGTTGTGTTGGAGACGAATCGGGCGACGGACAAATGATGTTACTGTGGTAATGATTTTTAGGGATAAACCTTATTGAAATACATTACGTTTTCAGTCTAGGTAAACATAGTTCTATCCGATTGTCATTCTGTTCGTTAAGAATGGAGCTAAGCTATAGCTTGTCCAAACGGATCTCACATTCACTAATATGAATAGGAGGGACAGTTTTATTTCCTTTATCGCCTAAGATTTTTCTTTGATCTGGAACGTTTACAAAAATCACTAAACGTGAGTCTATGTAGACGTGCTTAAAGAATACATTCCTGACTATTATCTCGAGAGTTCCCGTTGTAAGAGAAATACTCCATCAGCAGGGATATTATGCCATCATCTCAATTTTCATACCTATTCTAGTCCTCGGCGTTAAGATCGTGTTGGTGTGGTGTGTGCAGAACGATTCTCCCTAATCAAAGGTTTTATTTTTAATCATGGCTATGACAGAGTTTGCATTGGTAAAACAGTCTCTATTTTAGTGCTTTGTGGAGAGCAAATTGGAGTTCAGTACTTCGTCCGATAGTCGAGGCGTTGAGACTCGGACCCCTTGGTGCCTTTAGTCAGGAATAGGTTAATACTGGCGCTAGCTCTCTGTCCTCCTTTCCAAAAAATTCTCCATCCATATTTAATTAAACACCTGCACTAGCATGGTGCTAATTATGTCACTTGTCGGTTGCCTACTTCGAACAATTACAACGACTACATCTGAGATCTAACATTGAGAAGAAAAATAAATATGTTGACCTTCATTAAGTAGAAATTATCCATTAAAAAGGAGAAAAACTCCTTTAATATTATGTTCCTATTTTAAATTCATCATATTCTCAATTCGGTCAGTAAAATGTTTTAACAGCGCTTGAGACCGAATATACCATACATTCGTCGAAACCTTTGTACATAATTTCAAATCATGTTTTTTTAAAAGAAATTTACCTATATTTTTCTCGTAATTATATATATATACAAAACACCATTCATACACAACGCCATAGGCGCAAATACACAAATATAAATTAAACAGAAGGTGAAAGAAAGAGATAGTAAACATACAATAAACAGTGAACACAACGGCGGTGTGGAGATGGACTGATGGCTCAAAACACATGGAAAAAATTTCGCCTTGACCGGGAATCGAACCACGGACCTTTCGCTTTCCGGGCGAATGCATAGACCACCATAATTATTATAATATATATATAATATTACAAGTCTGGCTTGTATCTCTTCTGTGTTGAGTTTTTCAATGCACAAAACCATTCAAGGTTCTTCTCATATCCATATTATTGTTCAAATTGTTTAAACGTGGGCTAGCTTTCTATGTAGCCTATGGGTGTTCATAGTTCCCAAGAAAGTAGCCGTTAGGCCATTTTCACGCAAATGGGTGTCAAATGGATTACCCAAACCCTGTTATATCTTCTTCTTCAAGTTCTCTTAGGATCTAATTATTAAATGCTGTACATCTCTCTTTCTCTCTCTATCATTCATCGTTTTTTAAGTCGTATTTTAGTGTTTGTCTCTGTGTTATTATCATTCCTTATCTAAAACCTTTGAAAACTCTTTTCTCATGATACTCTAATGCGGCTCATTATATTTCAGTAAACTTGTTCGGTTTAGATAAACAATACATGAGAAAGTCATTAGTGATACATGAGTTCCTTACAAGGACTAAAAATATAAATTATCTTCTTCTCTTCCAGGAAAAATAGCTTTACGAACTCCCTGAGTTCCATTTGACAAAAATTTCGTATATTTAATTAAGCTCTCTGTTTTTTAAAGCCCCGAATAACGCTAAAGTTAAAAAAATATCGGCCAGGGGAATTTTCCGCGGAAATAATAGATGATCCCGCACAATTTAGTCCAAAAACTTACTAATATTTTAGTACTATATCATTTGATATCTTTTTCTTTATTCTCTACATCACCATGGTATGTTTATGAGATCAAAGATGCAATATAAATGCATAATTTATGTAAAAATAATTTTAAAATAGAAAACCACAAAGATTCAATGAGCTTATGGAAAAAGTGAGTGCTATAAAAATGAATGCATTTAAGGAATTTATATTTACAACGCAGTAACTCGATGATTGATAGCCTTATTTAACAAAGAAGTATTACGTAGTTGAAGTTATTTCAATTCTTACACTGTTTCAGCCGAAAAAGACGATAAGTAGTTTTAAATTTGTTCCATAGTCCATTTCATATTGGCCATTAAGTTATTATTCTTCTACATCCCACAGTTAATTCAGTGCCTTTTTAAAACAAATATAATATTCGATTGCGTAATTTCACCCTTTACTTTAAAAAAAACTACCTTGTCCATCTGTTCATACAAGGTTAAAAAATTTATCAGTTTATTCTGATACTTGTATTCAAATTACTTTAATATGATTTACTTGGATCAAGTCTCATCCGAGACAATGGGGTCGTTTACCATATTTTTTTACTGCCAAATATGATAGAGTTTGTAAAATAAAAAGACCCGTATTTTTCCTGTTTTTGATCCGTCAATTATTTATGGAGTTGTAAGTTGCGAAAAACTGATGTTTTTAACCCTTTCGGAAAAGTGGGTGTGGTGCAACCTCTGACGTATATCGACTTCGTCCAATCACAACTGAGCCCCGTGAAGCTACTTCGCCTTATCGCAAAGGGGGGGGGCACAGCTTCTCTCCCAATGGGAGCGATTGCGACAGGATCTGTGCGAGCAGACCTTCCGAGAATCCCCCTCCACTCCCTTCCCTTCCCATAAGAGCAGTCAAGGACGGGAGGAAAATGACGTCAATGTTATCACAGCAGCTTTTTCGGTGGGCGTAACCTTTTGATTAGCGTCACCTTTTGAGTGAATGGTTGTGGTTAGAAGGTTATTTTTTCATTAAAATTCTTTTTCCGTTTCCATCTAACGATTTCGTGCACAAAATTTCGATTTCGGTTCCTAGTAAACGCCCCCATTCTTTTTTTTTGTTTAAGTCTAGGGATACTAATTGATCAATCTTTCCAATTTGAGCTAATATCCGTTGTATTATGCATTGGAATTAATTCCTGAAAAGGGTTTTATTCGAAGAAGTTAGTATTTTCTCTCATCTCGGAAGGCAGTACCCACCTCGTTTGTTAGCTGTAGGGGACAACGGTTTTGGCTCCATTCCAGCAGCTTTCTGCAGGTCGGAGTGATTGCTAGTGAAAAGCCATTTACGGGTGATATAGGGGAGCCCTGGGCTCTTATAGTCAACACATTTGTCACGAGTATATAAAACTTCTGTAATGGATGCTGTGTATGAATTAGGATAAAGAACTTAAGGTGCTAACCCTCTAATCTATTACGAGTTGGTTTAAACCGTCCCTGGACAGAACGTAGGCTTATTTCGGTTTATAAGCATTTATAGGTCCAAAATTTAAACAATTGATTTGACGTAGCTTTAAACTTGATTCCTTTATCAGCTAAGCTATCTATATATTCTTTTGTCAGGTGTTTTAGGTGTCTAAGAACACCTTATGTACTTTTGTTTAATGACAAGGGTGAAACAAAATGTGCAAAAACGCTGCCCTGCTGATTGCGTGGTATAATCTTATCACACATTTAAGTTGTATTACGTTTAAGTTGAAAATATGCTAATTTGATACGTTCATGTTATAATAATCATAATTTTAATGCATAATAAAGGGATATATCATAAAGAAAAACATGTAAAGTTAATTTTATTGCCCCATCCTTCTAGTTTTTTCATCTAGTTTCATTTTGCATATTTTTCGCATATTTACTAAATTCACATATAATTCGCTTTCATCCCGAATTTTCGCCGAAAATTTGCATTTACTGCAACATGCATTTTTTCCGATCTCTACTAATGACTCTAGTTTAAATGGTAGGATTTCTCTACTATATGTTTTGCTTGACCGTCGATAACATTTTCACAGTAATTCTTCTCTTGCGTTTATATGTTTTTGCACCACTCTTTTTAAATCTGTTCTCTCCTACCTCCTCCTATGCTATGCTGTATCCCCAGTTCTTTGATTCTTCTTCTGCTAGCCATACCTTACTGTGAGAAATTTCTACAACTTTAATATTCATCTTAAGACCATTTAGAGCCACTCCCATGCAGATATTTCGCCAACTAAAATTTTACGGATTATTTTAGGGTAAACGGTAGATCAAATTTTTTTAAAATTTGTTTACCAGTGCTCACTTAACTGCAGTTTGAAATGTACCTGGAATCCAGTGCGCCAGTGACACGTTTTATCGTGAAACCACTTGATATCTTTCGTTTGAGAGGTGGCTAATATATATGTCATATCTTACTTCACTTTCTTCCTCCATTCTCAGCCAACCTAAATGACTCAAAATGACAGACAGAAGTTACCTCTTCAAGAAAAAAAATGTTTTTGTCATCACAAATCAAAATTTATATCAAATTTACGTGTGATATAAGGCTCGCTTATGCTTGTTTAAGTTGTGGTGCATTTGAGCAAGCAGTAATTGGGCTCAAAAACCCTGTATTTCATAGACAAAAGTCACGTATAAATTCACCTGTTAGGTTAAACATCCCTTCGTTGGGCAGAAGCCATTATGGTATTTGCTCACATACGTTGATTATCAATAAAAGGCCAACTAGGTTAGTCATATTCATTGTTGATTTCGGTGAAGGAACAAACCGCTTTTGTTGATCACCTCGTTATTACAATACGATACGATGATATACGGGTTTTGACCAAAGTATTTTCTTTCCCCTTAGTCGAAATTGGAAAATTATATTTATTATCACGCACATTCTTAAAATTTGTGCATGATTAAGGATAAAATAGATGAAAATCTTTCTGTAACATTAACTCACCATTAAGCATCCCTACATTCGACGCTGCTGGTGATTTTTTGAGCTATATTGGGCTTTTTGGTACCTTCGATGAGTTATAGAAGTTGACTAATTCCTAATTCATATTATTAATTTTTCTAAAAATCTCATAACCTTCTCTTAATGGATTTCTCTTTTAAAACTTTAGGTTTTTATTCTTTATTTTATTTAAAATCATTACAGTCCCGAAGCGCGTTTTTCTCCCTAACTCCCAGTTTATCTACTGTTTCCAAATATGCCCTTATCTGTTAAAGGCGCCACCGTTCCTTTTCAGAGATCGATGGGATTTTTTGAAGGGTGTTGGAGCAGAAGGATGTTTGCCAAGCCTTAACTGACATTGTTCGCGACAATGCACAGAATTTTTCTCATGAATTTAAAATCGAACGGACCTTATCTCATTCTCCCCCTTCTTGCTTCGCCATTGTGAAAATAACCAAACCCCCCCCCTCCCTGTCCCCTTTCGCCTATTGTGCGCGTGTGCTGATAGAATTGTTAGCGAGCCCCTGTTGGATTCAGTTTGCTTTTCACCGTACAGATTCGTAAAAAATGTATGAGTAAATATTCGTCGAGGGTAAAAAATCGACTTGATCTCCGAATGGGGAGGGAAAAAAATAAAGCTAAAAGAGTGTTTTTGCTATGAGACCAGGGTTTGTTTTAATGGCGTTGAGTAAGTGTAGGTCGTAAAAATAACTTTTTTGTTCGATTCTGAATGCGTCATGTGCATGCATTTGTATGCTCTACCTAAGAGTTCCTAGAATTGTGTTTTACGACAATGAATCTGTAAAAATATTTCCATAAGTTCGAGTAGGGGAGAATCCTACTTTACTAGCGTCCTTGTTTGTTGACTATTTCAATGGTAAACGGGACTTATATGTAATAGGCGCACGTTAATAATTCCAGAACCGCAACCACACTTTTTCGTGTCTATGCGAAGTTAAAAGACTTAAGTTTGAAGTACTTGGTTTTTAGTTTAAAACGCGTTTTTTTAATCATTATAGAAATAAGCATACAGTCTTGCATTTTAAAATTCATTCGTAAATTCCTAAATTAGTTCAATATAATATTATCTATGGTTTACGAGAAACTACAATTTGAATAAACGTTTGATTAGGGAATTATATTAGTCGATATAAACAATTCGTGGTATCTCCATTAAAATGTTATCCTCTTTATCCTTAATTATGTTTCCAGGCCTCAAGACCTTATGAATTTATGCTTAGGCGCATACTTGACACTAAAATTCTTCTTATGGCCAATGTTAATTTCTATGTTAACTTTTTCTTGTATCATTGGTTCATTTTCTTTATCTCGATTTTAAATGGCATTTATTATCCCATATATTTGATTAAATATTAAGACAGTTATGCTTTAAGCTGATCAGACCCGTTCCCAATCGCGTGCAGGGTAGAAAAAGGTGAAAGTTCATTCCAAGTTGATGAAGTAAAAATGTTTAAAGCCATTTTATTTTTTAGTTAT
This sequence comes from Platycnemis pennipes, assembly GCA_933228895.1. Taxonomy (NCBI): domain Eukaryota; kingdom Metazoa; phylum Arthropoda; class Insecta; order Odonata; family Platycnemididae; genus Platycnemis; species Platycnemis pennipes. The sequence continues at coordinate 110,997,446 of OW121855.1, read as the reverse complement.
TGATATATTTATGCTCTAAAGTTTGTCATGATTTTATATCACATGCATGTAACGTAGATAGATGTAAATCCATGACAATGTAAGCAAGTCTTTGCCTATATTTATTTATAAACTTGCGGCAGTGTGGCGATACTCCGCCACAACAGCCTCGTTGACAAATAGTCATACTCATCATCTTATTCTTCATAATCATTTATAAGACTTTCATTCATTCATTATGTATTAATTCATTATATTATTATCATTTATTATCATTTATTATTATTTATTATTTTATTCATCTACATACCAACCGGGCAACAATACCCATGTTGGTTACCATGATGAGTTGTTGAAGAGAGAAAAATAGAAGAACAATCTTGTAAGAGGAGCTCAATAAAAAACAGCTATCTGCAAGGAGAAAATAGTGTTTCATTCCGCGCTGAGACGCTAAAAACTCTATATTGTGTAAAAATTATGAGCAAGTATGCAGCTGTTGTTAAACTATACAGTGGTGCGGAGAAGACTGAGAAAATGCAAGTGTCATAAACGGGTTGTGTACATTTTACTCGCAGTCTATTCTGATTTGATTGCGGTTTTGGGAGATAAATCACTTCTAGGACAGACGCTGCGAAAACCTGCGCAGAAAATGCAGATAGGATTGTATTCCTTACGGTTAGTCGGCTATTTTTTGGGAGGGCTTCTACCTGTAGAGGTTTTATTATTATGTCTCTCATAACTCTGAGAATTGTATGGAGGCGACGATAGAGGCTAGGAAAAAAGCTAAAGTATTTCAGTTCAGTAGATTCCAGCTGGAATAAAATTGAAGAGACCTAGATTTTACAAAAGCTCCCTGAAGGCCGATAAAATTATTACGATTGTTTTTTTTTTGTTGAAATCTTCCTGTGGACCCAATATCTGATTACTCACGAGTACTAGAATAAGTTAGGGGCTGATGCAAGGAGTTTAATAAATATGAATGACGCATTGAAACATTGCTCTAACTTATGCGAATTCCTTAATTTTTTGTTTCAAGAAATTTATAACTCGCAATATGCATGCCTCCTAAAAGAGGAATGAAAATATTGAATACATTACCTGACTAGTGTGAAGCATCCTCACTATGGTACTAACAATATTTTGAGAATGTTACCATATTCAGGTTAAGAAGGTGAATTTATTGCCTCAGTAAAAAATTCGCATCTCGATGTAAGCTGATGAAGACGAAATACCGATCTTGTTTTATTATGATTAAGGTCAAGTGAAAAAAATCTTAGTAATTGCGGATTTAGGAAAAATACGCCCTGATATTTATATTTCATCCGTACATTGCTTCTCAATAATAGATATTTTGCTGTTTATCGCATAAATAACTATGAATTATTACGTATTTCCTCTTGAGGCATAATTTAAATACTTTTTAGTGGTATCATCCAGTTTATCATATGTAGATAGGAAAGTGAGATTCATTAACTGAATCATTTCTATTGCTCTTGCATTGGAATATAGGGTCAATGTTGAACCACAAACTTGAATTCATGACAATGCCAAGAACAAGATAAAATAATCTTTATCATAGCACTTAAACAAAGGAAAATCCTTTGAAAGAAATTTCCTTATCAGTTGATAAATGCTTAATTTCATCCTACATTATTTGCTAGTGAGTGTATCTTCATAAGCTTTGCGTGTTTTTTTTGTCGGTTCCAGTATAATAGAATATAATTTTATTATTCCGGGACGATTTCATCCCTTAGGAACACAAATGATTGTACATAATTAATACATATCCAGAGTCATGACATTAATTCCATAACAGGATGACAGCACATTAATATAAACGAAAGATAAAAATATTAAATCCCATATTATAGTACAACAATATTGGAATGCAATAACCAGCGACTGCAAAAAGAAGAAAAAAAGAAACACTATAAATGTGTATATATTTTAGGTGTTACAAAGTGGCACATTCATTGACGCAGATGAAACAACATTTTATAATAATATTCATTTTAAATCTGTTGTCATTTTTACATTTTTTAATAGTCTCAGGTAAGTGGTTCCACATATCACAAGAGGTGACATTGAAAGAACTAGCATAATCAGATGATCGATATAGGGGTTCTTAAAGTTTTTCCATGTGGCGCGTTGGGCGTTTATTTGTCGCAGCTTTGTACAATACATTATGATACTAGTATGTGGGGAGTTTTGTGGTTATTATTGTGTAAATGAAAGTTGTCTTATTGAGTAGGCGCCTGTTTGTGTGTTTTTAACCACCCGAGTTTATCTAAATATGGTGTAACGTGTTCATAATATTTGATGTCAAAGACATACCTCACACAGGAGTCCTGAATCCTCTGAAGTTTTAAATTCAGTTCCTGTGTGAGGTCGGCGTACACCACACAGCAGTTATCGATGTGCGGGAATGTTTCAGTAGGTAATATCTATTTGGTTTCACTCCTGCTCCCATAAATGCTATCCTTTTATTGTAGTTTACCTTTATCTTCAATTGATCTAATGTCCATTTACATTCAAGCCAGAATGGTATGTGTTTGTGTGTGAATGCCTTTGGTGTGAAGTCAATATCCATGCCACACACCCTTGAGGTGTGTTCTGGGGTACTATGTGGACGTAAATAACGTCATGCTATATATCCATAATTATCTATTTTCTCTCATTACTATCTAATTACATTTTACATTGCATGTTATGATGGGTTTTTAGCGCATTAGATTATATAGTTTAACAAAAGATACCATCTATATATGCGGAATTAATTCCATGTAAAAGATTTTACAACTATCAAAACTAAGGCAGCGAAACACAAAATAATACCAATTTTAGTACACCGTGGGAAAAATTTTATGCAGAAATACCTTTTTTGTATGCTTTAAAACATTTCACGGTGCTCTCATTTATGTTTCATGGAGACTGGATTCAAAAGATAAAATCTTCAGCCGTATAGGGAAGCAATATCTTCACACAATGAGCATCATGCCTGTATATCACTTTAGCTGAAAGCTGGGGATTTTTTGTTGGCCATGTTTATGGAAATTCAAAGTTCTGAAAACTTTAGCGGCGTTGCTCGCTGAAATTGCACAATAGCAGTTATTCCACTGAGAAAAAAACCATTCGCCTTGACCGGGAATGGAACTTGGGCTCCCTGATTTCCGATCAGGTGCTTCACCAGTTGAGATACCAGAGCGTCACATTTCTCTGTGGCTCACATTAGGCTTGTTTCTTAAAATCCTATGTAATTTCCACAGGAAAATAGGACGCCTTAGTAGCTGAAGTGATAGAGCACCTGGCGGGAAATCAGAGGCTTAGGGTTCGAGTCCTGATCTAGGTGAATGATTTTTTTTCTCTGTGGAATATTTGCCATGTTAATGCTGCAATACGACACAATTACGTAATCATGAATTTGCTATTGCCATAATTTTGGCTTGTGCGGCCCTTTTTCTATTTAATGTTTTCTTTTGTTTTTTTATTTTAGTTTTCGCTTTTCTTTTCTTTTATTCGGAAAATGTATATCACAGTCATACAGATCGCATTTTATTACTGAGAGTAAAATATCCATGATGATATGCGGATAAAGGTTTAATTTTTCAGAAAATAGAGTTATTCCTTCAGTGTTTCTACTAGCATTGCATTATCATAACGTATTATTAACATTTTACGCAAATTGGAAGGGATTCAGAGTCCCTTGGATGCCTTTGTGCAGCAAGAAATTGATGTATAAATACATCTCCGTGAATTTATAATCTTAACAGAATTTTCTATCTATATATATTAATTTAGTAGCGTGTCAGTCAGTCCGTCATTTTGCATTCCTTTTGTTTAGTGCTCTCCTAATTTTTGAGAAAAAAGAGTGAGGTTTGAGGCGTGGAGTGTTGATACTATATCTGCATAATTTGGTAGTAGTTGTGGATTTTTAACAGTTTGTGGTATACAGAAAAATGCAAGAGAAAAAGTTTCCCTATCTTTTAACATGGGAAAACAGTTGCTATGCAAATTTGTTTTCATTTCTAAGCTCCGATATATGTTTACGTTTTGGGCAAAGGGGAAAAAATTGGATTGAAGCAGTTAAAAAAGTGGAATTAGCTTCATCAATCAATTTTGTAAATATGAAAATATTAATTGATGATTTGATGTGCAAATAAAACAAGTTTTGCCTACCGGCCCCAATCTTGTGCATGAATTGGGAATTTCCAAGATAGTCGTTTTGAAGTATTTTTCTAATCGTTGAAATAAGGCTATAAAACGTTTATTATGCATTAATATTTTTTGCTGAATCATCAGCTTAATTCGAATATATATTAATTTTGTAGCATGTCAGTCAATCAGTCATTCTGTACCAGTTTTTTTTTTGTTTTCTCTTAATTTTTGAGAAAAATGAGTGAGGTTTGATGCGTTGAGTGCGTATTCACTGTCTGTATGATTTGGTAGAAGTTAAAATTTTTAGCAATCTGTGGTGCAGAGAAAAATGCAAAAGTAAAATTGAAGTTTTCCCTATCTTTTAACATGGGAATCCAGTTGCTATGCATATTTGTTTACGTTGCTAATTAAATGTGTATATGTTTCTGGTAAAATGTCAACATAGGATTGAAGAATTTGAAGAAAGTGGAATTAGGTTCATCGATCAATTTTGTAAGTATGAAAATAATAATTGACGTTTTTGATGAGCAGAGGTGGAGACAGTGAAAACAATTTTTTCCTACCGGCCCCGTTCTTGTGTATGAAATGTGAATATCAAAGCTAGGCGTTTTGAAGTACTTTTCTCATAGTTGAAAGAAGGTTACAAAACGTTTATTATTTTCTATGTTCTTTTCTAAAGTTAGAAAAAACACCCACCACATTAAAATTTTCAATGGTTTAACCTGTCGGGAGCCAAGCGCAGAATGACAACATTGGCTCCCGACAGGTTCTGACCTGTTTTGCCTTGCTCTCCCCGTTGATGATTACGTTGACATTCGAAAAACCTGTTTCGGAGATATCGTTTTCCATAATTTAATTTGGCATTTGGATTTTCTAGTCTTCAGACATTCTCAGTCAGTCTTTTAGTCATTTTGTATCGTTTTTGTTTTGCTCTCTCTCAAGTTTTGAGCTGAAAGAATGAAGCTTGGTGCGTTAAATGATGATTTGTTAGAAGTTTAGGATTTTTAACAGTTTGTGGCGCAGAGAAAAATGCAAAAAACGTGGTTTTTGAGAGTGGGAGACAACAAATAACGAAAATATTGTGTAACAAAAGTCAAAAATAGTTGGAATAATTAAAGCGGGACACATTTCTCTATTTATAAAATCGCCATTTCCTTCTCTCTGTGTGCGAAATGCTATTGAAAAATTGGTGCACAAAAGTGTAAAAAAATGCAAAGATTACTTTGAGTAGTGAAGCAGTAACTGCCTGCCTGAAGCACAAGCACTACTCCCACGTATTGGTAATGTGTAATCAGTAGTTTCCAAACACTTTGTTAATCCTCATTTGACACTAAAACACAAAGTTCAGCTCAAGAGCACACCAGACAGAGACTACCTGCAAAGCAGGCCGCAGGTCTGATAGTCATCAATAAGAATAATCTGTTACTCTCAAAATGGACCAGGGTGATTTCTTTAGCAGTGTCGAGGTTACAAATTTTTATCTTATTTTACTCTGATTTTAATTATAGTACTTAATTGTAAAGGTGTAAGAGTATATTAGTGTTAATTTTCTTTTAGTTTTAGAATTTTACATAGAAGAACGCACATAAAATTACTATCAGAATACTGCTTAAAATAGCAAAGGGGTAATTTTAGAGTAGTCTGTAGTGCATGATGAATGTATTAATCTCTTAAATGCTATAGATATTAACAATCTAGTTGCACGAGACCCTATAGTTGCTTGTTTGCATGTCGGTAGTGCATGCTTGGTTATCTTCACTCTCTGCCACACGCCCTCACGGTGGCTTGCAGGGTATGGTGTAGATGTAGATGTAAAATTTAGGCTAAATCCTTTCAGAAAAATATTTTCAGATGACGATAGATATTTCTTAAGAACCCCTGCGTATTATGCTATGTTTGATCAAGTAAACAAGATTAGAGATATGGATTGTCGCATCGATAGATTTAAAATGTCTTTAGTCTCACCTACCATGAATGAACACAATTGGCAGCATTGCATGGGGATAGGTAGGTAAAAATTGTTTGATTAATCTGTAGTACACGAAGCAATGTCTTTATATTATATACTGATATTTGCGAGCTAGGGATATGCAAACAAATATCTTCAGTGAAAACCGTTCCAGCCATTAATCACTTCGTGACTTTTAAGACACTTATCATCTTATTGCACGTGACTATTTTATATAGCAAGTTCTCATGTAGTAGTATCATTGTAGATCTTTGTTGAGTGTCAGTAATGCATACATGGTGATATTCAGCTCCTGCTATACACCTTTTAGGTGGTTTTCAGGTTTCTGCGTGGATGTATAATATGTGCTTTTTATACTTGGCTTCCTTCAGGACTACTGACAGTTTTTTCTAGTTTTCATGCCATGGGTCTAAAGCCGAGTTTACACGATGCATTTACCCGCGAAAGTTAGTTGCTGGACAGATGCGTGGACGACTACAAATTGCTCGTACACATTCACCAAAAGGCTATTTTCTGTCCACGCATTCACGCATTTGCGCAATTTTGAGTGTTTGCACGGTGCAATTTTGATGGTGATGGCGTTCACGCATCTACCCGCGCGTGTAAATGCATCGTGTAAACTCGGCTTTATAGCATGTATTTTGATCTGATAATGATTCAGGCACACATTGTTGATCAAACGAAATAAATTTAGTACTTATTTTTTATTCCCCTTCATACCCTTATTATTTTCACTCACCCATTCAGCCGAAACCTCAAAGCCTTCCTTTTTTTACACCCCATCCGTGACCTGTATTGCCATCCCTTCTCATTGTGGCCTTATTATTTTCTTTTTATAAAGCATTCATTTCCACTTCATGGCGCTCTAAAACATTCATTTGTTTCTCCTCATTCGGGGGCGAATCCATTCTCTTTCCATCTCCCTTTATTCCTCAGCTTTTTTTTTCGGGGCCCATATTACCGTATTGCTCCATTTAACCCTCTGTTCTTCCCAACCTACTCCTATCCCACCCACCCCATACCAAAGACCTCATCCGCTCCTCTTTTTTTTTTGTTTTTACGTTCGCCCATTACCGGAAAAATCCTTCTCCTCCCTTTCATTCCATCCTCACGCTTTTACCCCCCTACGCCTTCCCTCTCTAATTCTGCATCCCCTTTCTTAATCTTTCTTCCTTTCCACGCTCCTTTAATCCCTTTCTTCTTTAAATCATTTCCATCCCTCTGCACTCTCCCTTGAGCCATCCATCTCAACACCGTTGAAACTTGGTTTAATACAGTCCGATATGGCGGAGACTCCACAAAGTATCGATTTTTTTATAGCTGTTAAATTGTCGTGATAAAATCCTAGTTGGAATAGATAATTTCGCTATATTAACTATAGGTATGCTAATGTTTTCACCATTAGGACCTAATAAAATTTCTAATAAAAATGTGCCAAATGAAGATATGAATTCATTATAACATGGCTTCTTATTGTTTTATTGGCGGTACCTTTCAACAAATCGATGGTTGATTGCATGAACTATGCTATCGAATGATTTTCATTGACTTATTTAATGGACATCGTTATTAACTTTATGACCCAAATATAGTTATAGTTGATTATAATACAAGAATTAGGGTGGGAATCATTGTCGGAGCGTAGGTTGAAGTACAGATTAAATCTATTAGAGAAATTTCAATCGGAGAGCTTTACTGAAGATGTTAGGCACATATTAAAAACACCAGCGTATTATGCTAGATTCGACCAGCCAAATAAGATTAGAGAGATAGATTGTCGTACTGATGGATTCAAAATGGCATTTTTCCCCCGTACTATAAGAGAACAGAATAGGCAGCATAGGAAAGTGATAGGTAGGGGAAATATTTTAGAGTATTCTGTAGTGCATGATGCATGTATTGACCCCTCAAATACTATAGATGCTAACAATCTAGTTGCATGAGACACTTTAGTTGCTTGTTTGCATGTTAGTAGTGCATGCTTGGTGATCTTCACCCCCTGCCACACACCCTCGCGGTGGCTTGCAGGGTATCGTGTAGATGTAGATGTAGATGTAATCAAATTGGATGGCGCTCTTATAGCAAGGTAATATTAATGCCTCTATTGCTCATTCACCGCCTTGTCACACTAAATCATAAGTTTAGAAATAAATATTCACACATCACCTAACGCTGAAGCAGGTTTCGAATCACTAACCTTTGGTTTTCCAAGCCGGCAAGAGGTAATAACTCGAATTTTTACACAACTACATCCCATTTCCATGAGTACGCCGTAATAAACTGTATAATTCTATGCTATCAATAATATGTAGATATTCGAATGATACCCCAACCCCTCCATTCCTATCCTCATACCTTTCCTCCCGGTCTGAAGCGCCTATTAGTGCGGAAACAGACTTGAAAAAACGAATGAAAAAAATATGTAAATGGGGACTAAGTTATCATTAATGGAGGAAAAAATTCCAAGATACGCCATTACTGCTCGGTCCAAAAAAATACTTGTTATTTATACAATGTTGTTACTCGCTTATACCCTAGATACTCCGTTATTTGTACAATAGCAATACTCCCACGGAGAAAAAAATCATTCGTCTTGGCCAGGATACTAACCAAGACACTCCAAATTATGATAAGCTGGTGAACGACTGTATGCAACTAGCTGGAAAAGTAAAATTGGATTTATAAAGGCTTTTTGGCGACAATAATTTTCCGTAGCTCAACTGTATGCTGAGTGATTCTTTTCTCAACAGAAATGTCGCTATTTTAAGACAAGCTGTACGACTTCTAATTCTTCTTACGACTTATTTTTATAATCTGCCGAGAGATGACCCACATCGGTTTTCTGGTATCGAATTTTTGTGCTTTCCTAAGGAATCAGGTTACCTCTCTCTTTAGTCTTGATCTTCAATTTTTCTCGGCATTACCCACAATATAAGAGAGGACCTGACTGAGAAACCCGTATAAGAGCATTGGGAAAACATTAAATGTAGACTACAGGAAGTCGCAAAAGAAATTCTTGGAAGATGAAAAGTTGTTAAGAAGAAGCCATGGATCACGTAAGAAGTCTTATTGCTGATTTAAGAATGAAAAAGGTACAAGAATGCAAAAACTGAAGAAAGGCAGCTTTGCTACAAAAGCTGCAAAAGCTGAAGATCAATAATAAGAAAACTAAGATATTGATGTGCAGAAAAAGAGAAGAGAGAAGAGGCCAAAGCCAACGTTAAACTAGGAAAACAGAAACTGGGAGAGGTGAAAGAGTTTTGTTACCTGCAAAGCAGAGTAACAAACGTTGGACGAAGAAAAAAATAAATAGTGAGTAGAATAGCCCAGGCAATGAGGGCATTCTTTTAGAAGAAGAATCTACTTACAGCTGTAAACAAAAGCTTGGAAGTAAGGAAGCAATTCATCAAAACGTATATCTGGAGCATGTTTCTTTACAGCAGTGGGGAATAGACGATGACAGCTGCTGAGAAGAAAAGCGTTGAAGCATTCGAAATATGGTGTTACCGAAGAATGCTGAAGATAAAATGGATCGACCGAGTGGCAAATGAAGAAGTCCTAAGAAGAGTGGGAGAAAAGAGAAGTCTGGTGAAAACCGTAAAAAGAAGACGGAAACTAAATTGACCACATCTTAAGACACGATGGCCTGATGAAGACAATCGCCGAAGGAAAAGTGAACGGGAATAATGGAAAAGGCAGGCCTCATATGAGTTACATAGAACAGGTCGTAAAGGTCGTGAAAGAGAGGAATGACGTTGATATGAAGAGGTTGGCCGATAGAAGAATCGAGTGGAGGGCTGCGTCGAACCAATCCTAGGATTTATGACCCTTCATGATGACCCACACCTTTCTTCAATTCAAATCCCCCGTCTCCTCCCAACCCTGACTTACCCCCACCTCTCCGTCCCCACGGCAACACATCCCTTTCCCTCCTCCCTCACCCCTACCATCCAACGCTTCCCTTTAACTCCCCCACCCTCCTCCTTCCGTCCCCTCTTCTTCCTCCACCCCTCCAAATTCCCTTGTCCTCTTGCTCCGACTACTCCTTTGTCTTTCTTCCACTCGAGCAAGCAAAAATGTCAAGATCTGTGGCCTATGAATTTTTCATACTTGTTCATTCGACCGTCAACATTTCAATGAATCTTTCTCAGGAAGCGTTAATTCGGCCGTGTTGAGTTTGAGACAAAGACGGAATTAAAATAATTAGAGTAATAATATTTTATGCAGTCAGATGTAATGAAATACATCTCAGGTGTGTGATATGCTTATGCATTACGGTAGAGAGGTCTCTTCTGCATTGTGCGAGCTGAAGTGACCTTTCGTTCTTGATGAGAAAGAAATAAAATAGCATCTAATGTCAAAATTAAATAAATCCGTCTCTAACACTTGATGATGTGGAGAAATTTTCGTTAATATCCCTGTTACATTTAGAACTACCACTTTGGCAGTCTTTATTCTGATTTTAATGCGCGAATGCCTGTTTCCACATGAAGTTAAATTCCGAGGCTGATTTTTATCATCGGAAAATATACGTTACAGCATATTCCGCAGGGGTTACATAACCACTTCTCGTTGTCCACGTAAATGATTAATCTTGGAGATAAAAGTTGACTTTTAGAGAGTTACTATATCATAGTATTTTTTCAAAAATATATTTAGTGGTTTGTATGTATGCGCAATGAAGATTCATCAGTTTTAATTATTTCAATTTCAAAACGCAGAAATTATCTAACTTTACCCGGTTAAGAATCCGTAACTCTTCATTTCTTATCATGTGATTTAGGATTTGTGACCTAGGAGGTTCAGGAATCTGGTGAAGGGCTGTGTCAAACCAATCCTAGGATCGTTGACCCTTCTTTGTGATGACCTAGGATTAGTAAGTAAACCATTCCCTGTTCAATGTACTATTTCATCTTTTGAACAGCAAATATGGATGTCATTGAGTGCCAAGTCTCATGCTACAGTAATGATATCTCTAGAGTGCAAGAGATTTTTTTCAAGAATCCGTGAAAAATACTTTAAACCCATATCGCATTGTCTTCCTATTTTCTTATTAAATATGTAGTTAAAATAAAAATGCCTCGCCGCAGTGTTTGTGAAATGAAAATACTGTTCCGGAACTTCTTTCCTTATCATCATTTTTTCTCGTTTCTTTGGGATGTTACGAGGAGGTTAGTAAAGCTATGCCGTAATATATATTTTGGGCACGAACTCATTTTCTCGTTCCAATGGTAGGCAGTGGAATAATTAATTCTTAATTGCCTCTCTGCTAATGGAAGAAATCCATTCAACCTTTTTGTCGAGAGGAAATTTGAGGTAAAGGTCGTATTTACATTATGTTAACTGCATTGTAACAGAAAAATTAAGACTTTTACATCCCTAGCACAGAATTTCATCCAGTTCTGGAAGGTCAATGTGTTACACTAGGGTCAGGTTATGGTTTGTAATTAATTATATATTTACACTAAAAATACATGCGTCAGTACGTACAATTTTGAGATCTCAATAGTAAATGTTATTGCTCCTAATTGGATCACATGATAAATGATCTTATAATGTTATTTTTCATTGTTTTTTTAAACTACTCCACAGGAAAATAGGGCAATCCACATCCTGTCTCAATGTGTTCGTACATTAGAGCTTATTTTTCATTTGCACTTTCAGCAATACTTAAAATAGTACCTATTTTATTTGATTCTCCTCGGACAAAGAAATATATCGTTTGTAATGCTCTAACTGTACAATTTGCTGCTGAAAGAGGTGAGGTTATTTCACTAGAACAGAAATTTATATCTTTCTCAAATGGAGAAATAAATCTTTTTTGAAAATTTCTTTTTTTCTAATTGACCAGAATAAGATGTCGTTGCTAAAATAATACGTTTTTTCATGCTTGTTTATTTCTATTAGTTATATGCTTTTATATAAAATATTATGCAAGAGTTTGTAAAAATATATTAAATGAGAGGATAAATGCTTAGGTAATTCCTATTCTACTATACTTTTGCCTTATTTTTAAAGCAAAAACGTGTGCTTATTCGTTGAGATAATTAAGAATGGACTGAATTTCATTATTTTCTTATTTCGGCTCTTCATAATTGTTGAAAAAAATGTTTGGTATGCTGATCCATGCCAAAGATAGTCCCAACAACAATATCAATGTATTTCTTTTTGCATTTTTTCGGTCTTGCTGCTCTAATAATATTTAAATATGTTCGTAATGCAATCAAAAGTATGCTCTAAATTACAATACTGCATCCCTTCAATTTCCTTGACTGAGTTGCAATTGTAATAACAGAAAATGCTATTGACTTTTGTGCATTTGGGTTTTTCGTGTTTCAACGGCTAATATTATATTAAAGAAATTTATTGTTAGACTTGTCTCTTGTTATATAAACACGCTTATAGTGTTTACGATTTCTATTTATAATAAGATTCATACTTATGTATCTAATTTCATTTCAGGTCAGTCGCTCGATTACCATCACCTATTTGCATCTCACCGTGAGTACACGAGTATTCTCCAGTTTCAGTGCTACGATTACAATGTGGATTAATTTTTCCAACGTGTCTTTCGATGACGATTACGGATGTCCGTTTATTTCTTGTTGCAATAATATTTACGCATGCAGCATTTCATCAATTTTTCTTTCTGATTGATCTTTTCCACTGTATTTGAAATATCGCCGTGCTTAGAAGACTTGTTGAAAACCTCTTTAGGAGTAGTCCATACTTCTTAAAGAGAAGTATTTTTTATTTAATCGAAGTCTCTCACAGGAAACGAAAATAATTTTTAAGTGATAGATTTTATATGAACTTAACTTGCTTACTTCAGGAAGTGGAATCAAGTAATTCATTTCTTTGGTATGCATTATTTTCTACAGTAGCTATGCTTGTAATACGTTGACTGTACTCTCATTAAGATGATTTATTTATGGCTATTTTTATCAAAAACTGGTAATTAGACAAGAATAAAGTTCTTCGGAGGCAATAAATTGATATATAGCATAAAAATTCGTATTAAATAGGTATAGTAATAGTGACATTCATTAAATGTTCTATGGATTTTAGCCCAAGGTTTAGTTTGTAGTGGATACTGGCATAATATTGTGTTCGAATAGTTAACGTTTATCTGTATTTATTTAAAACACGAATAAAATAATAACACACAAGTTCGTGATCAATCTGTTTTACATTTTCGCACGCGAAGGTAAATTAGATCCCTCAATCTGCGTAATTTGAGTCCATACGGTAGATAAATATGCCGTCAACAGCTAATGAATTTTAAAAAAATAACAACAATTAGTGTATATTCTATATGTTCTGTATTACCATTAAGGGATGTAAAATACATTTTTAATTCAACAGTCATTTTTTCAAATCAGGTTCAGGTTTCATTTAATTTATTTCTTTATTTAAGTTATTATAATACATTTAATGTTTTCGTACTCAAGTGAAAAATATAAAACTGGAAATATTTCCTGTATTTACCTGATTGATAAAATGTATTAATATGGATTACTTGTTTAAAAAAATAAATGTATTTAGGGCCAAAAATATTAATTTAAAACTATTTTAAATAACATATTTATGTATTCTTTTTTGCATATCATATACTCATTGTACTTCACTGATTGCATTATTTTACAAGTGGGTCTTTTTGGAAAACATATCTCTCTAATTGATATCATAAAGACATATTAACGATTGAAAATGAAATTGATACATATATTTTAGACATATTTGCTTATTTTTGCTATTTTGCATATGCTGCAGTTTTAATTTTATATCATGTCTCTTTCGCCATCTCTGGGGCGCTTTCCATAATCGCATCTCTTTCAATGTTAATAAATTTTCCAAAGAACGCCATATTGTGAGGAAGAATATATAGCAGAGGTTTCAGATTCCGCAATGTATATCGGCCGTGGAGTGAGAAATGAACGTAATATCGCGGAGATATGTGGGTATAGCAACCAAAGAGTTTCGTCGGTACGTTGATACTATATGTAGCATCGCACGGCAACTATAATGCTATCACGCTATATACTATTTCATGCGATCGGCGATATCAAGCAGTATCACTGAATTATCACAAAAATTATTTTATATTCTCTTACCTGGTTAAAATTAATTACTAACTCTAGAAGATATTCAAAATCTAACTTAGTGCAGCTAAGGAATGAATTAGTTCCCCAGTCTCTTAGGCAACCGCGTGTTATACGAGTGCATTGTGTTGCATAAATTAACGGCGCAAACGGTGAAACAGCGTGAGTAGTTGGTTTCTTTATTTGGTAGGTACTTTCGCTATCTCATTGTGACCTAAAAGGACTAGATCAGTCTATCAGTTGCTATCCGGACTAGACTTCTGTTAGTTACAAGCACAGTTTGTACCTGACTAATGATATGGCCCAACGGTTTAAGATAGCAAGCAAAGAGATTAAACCCATGTGAAACGATAGCTAGAAAAAAGTCTATGTATGTACTTGATCAATGATAAGGCTATTTACTCAACGGTTTAAGATAGCAAACAAAGATTCATCACCCATGTGAAACGATAGCTAGGAAAAAATCTATGACGCGTTAAATTTACGATACTTTTTGGCATTTTCGTTAATACAGAGCAGACAAGATTATGGAAGTATTGAAGAAAATGAGGTCATAACAAGGAAAGTTACATGTGATGAAACAAGTAAAAAATAGCATTTTACAAAGGTGTGTAAAAGAAAAACTGAAATTCCTCTAGAATACGGAGAGATGGTGACTGATCGGACAATTCTTCATTTGTGTCAATTCTTCAGGGAATAATTTTCGTCCAGCTAATAAGTGGACCAAGAGTAAGCTAAGTAACTGAAAACCCGGATGTGGTAGGCTCAAATCCTGTCCGAAACATTGGTTTTGTGTTAGTGACGATTATACTTAGGATATATTTAAGTTAGACGGTGCTGTGCTAATGTTTTCTGTAGATCTTTCTGTTTCTATGTTGATCTCTTGTGTATGACTTTAAGGTAGAGTATTGGGCTCCTAACAAGTGATACAATGTTCAATTTCCAGGGAAGACCTTGAGACGTGTCCGTGTAAATGCTTAATTGTTCTTTCTCTGGATAACAAGAGTTCCTAGAAAACTGCAGTTGACGTGGAGAAAGAATCGGTCCCCTTACATCTGATGAATTTACCAATGGCATCGCCATTTGATGGGCTCTACCTTCACAAGCTAAATACCTATAGCAAAGTAACATGATCTGGTGTAGAATTATGGATCTATCTTTCGCGTTATTGCAAACTTTATCGTTAACGCTTACTCCTAGTGTAGCGCAGGGTAAGAATAACCGCCTATAAAATTAGCTTCACTGACTGTGATAAGCAATTTGAAGTGCTGTGTTAAAAATTAAGAACGGAGATCATGTTCTCTCTGACGTAAGCTAAATAAAAAAATAACGATAACGCTAGCGTACGCGTAATGAAGATCCATGATTGAGGGTCAGGTACTATAAAAACGTAAAATATTTGTGAGAATTATCTAATTGTGAGACAATGATAATTTAAAAATTATTTTATTTCATCATTTTGTCTTTTCCTTTCAATAATAGTGGTGGGACAAATCAGGACTAATCTAGATCAATCTATTCAATATTTTAAGCCATCAAAAAATTTTAACTGATATTACTTCATATTTCCCTCTTGGAACACAATAAATGTCCAGTTTATCCATTTAAAAAGCTTTATTTGTCCTTTTGCCAATTAGAAGCGTAAGCATTTGCATGAATTGAATGCGGGGCATAAATGTTTTGACAGAAGACAATGTGATGAACAGGTCTGTTGAAAACTTTTTCATGATATATGCGTGCTGTTCACGGTGTTATTTGTAAATCACACTATGGCAAACGATAACAGTTTTAATACATTCATATTGAATACAAATACCTCGGATAACAATTCAAGTTTTGATTAAGAGTTGTATTTGGAAAATGAATACAATGTGCAATTTTTCAAATCGAATACAGAGAATTTGATCATTATAAAAATGGAAATATTTTGCAGTTGTATCGACCTTATATAAAAAAAATTCTTAGAGAAACTGATGCTGATTTTATACCATTGACGCTTTGATAAAAACTTCATACCTTCAAAGGTTGGCCTTAAAATCCATTGCCCAGGACATTCTCATGTTGCACTAGAATGCATTAGACATTTTTATCTACGTATCCCGCACCGCAAGATTTGTGTTTAGTAAATAGCGGCCATAATTTCAGAACTACCGACACAAGGGTCAGTATTAATGTTTATATTTGATTGACATTTAGAAAATGTTTAATCATATTTATCTTTCGTACTTGAACTAAGCCACAACATCATCATTCTTTTTGTAGGCACTGAATGCATATCTTTTGTTTGCCAAATCAATAAAAATTTATGACATTATCTACGAATTTCACTGTCGGGGATTAATAAACCCATAGAATACACATTTCATGTTTCATTTAGTCAATTACTAATTTTTTCGGAGTAGTAACCTAATTAATGATTGATTAAGCATCCTAAAATGCCCAAATTTATCTGGTACATGCACGACGTATGCTTTAGGTTAGGGTTCTCGGATTACCGGGAAAATCCATCGCAAGAGCCTGCACTCCTTACGTGTCAGGAAAGATATCCAGGGTACTGATGAGACATAAAATAGACATGATCCACAGAGCACCGGCAAAACCTAAGCCCCACCTCATGAGAGTTATGAGACCACCTCTGTCTCAAGACCCTGGTAGTGTAGCAGAGGCCTTTTGAGTGTGTAGACACTTTCATTAATGAAACATCCCATGCCATCGAGACCAGACTAAAGGAGCATGGAAGAGATATCAGAATCCACCATCCTGAGAAATCAGTTGTGGCCGAGTATGGCATTAGTAGGGACCACATTATTCAGGTATACAAGGTTAAAATAACTCCTCCACTCCAACAGACACAACGATGGTCTAACAAGACTGTAGACATCAGCCCGTAATAAAATCAAGAGGGGTACCAGATAAGCATTAAGCATACCTTGGAAACCTTTCATCTGAGATTCATATTAATTGCCAAGCGAAAAAAATTACCTGGACCGGGAATCGATCCACGGAACTTTGCTTCCCAAATTTTTTCGCATGGGAATTAATGTGATTTTCACCGCCGTTCACGCGGCAGGCTTGAAATATCCTACATTTACCACCAAGTGCGGTTTTAGCGCTGGATGGGGTTCACCTTTGGCTTTCTTGAAGCTCTTTCTCTCTTGCGTTGCCATCCTTGATGGACCGCGAAGGCTCTACATCTAGTACCTTGAACCTCGGTAAAATTGCCATGCGAATTAGGGATCCTGGGTATCGTAGTGGTCTGCGCAGTGGCCCGGAAAGTCAAAGGTCTGTGGTTCAATTCCTATTCCAGGTGAATTTTTTCGCATAGCAATTAATGTGAATTTCACCGCCGTTCACGCGGCAGGCTTGAAATATCCTGCTTTCATCAGACAGGTCGAAAAATTCCGAAAAAACTTCAATACAAGCCTCAACCAAGAAGGACGCGGAAGAACACGGTGGGAAGGAACTACGAGCGTCGACCAATCAGACGACACCTAGGTGGACGACGAGGACATAAATACCGGACACAAATTTGAAGCGGCACTCAGAACACTGAGAAAGAAGGAGGAGTTGGCCTTCGAAACGTCGGCCAAGAGCTGACCTGACCCTGTGGAAAACCCGGAAAACCTTTTAAAAAGTTTACATTACACAAATTTAACTATATAATGAAATAATAATGGCTTCTTTTCGCTAAAAATTGACCGTTTCCTCAGATTTTACGCCGATGTTCTTAGCTCCGTTCAATTAGGCAAGAAATAACATGTTGGTACATTCCACTCCATTTTCATCTACAACCACATCTACATAATACCATACAAGCAATACCATAAATGTTTGTGCTAGGGGTTTTTCACACCAAATATGCATTACATATGATTGATTACACATGAAGAACCTTGATAATGACATAAAAGTGTCGATACCATGGCCGAAGTCCTTAAAACTATAGTGTTGAATGTGCAAAGTGAATTTTCTTTTCCAATCTCGTGGTTCCTCAAAGTGAAGCCTCAAGCGTTGAACCGTATTACATGTGTTGTATGAGAATGATTAGTAATTATATTCTTATAGAAACTTTACAATTTAAAAATTGATGAAAACTGCAAAGCAATCATGCAAAACCATGCTGTTATTTCGGTTACATGTATGTACTTATACCAACATGCAAATACCTATGCTATCCATTGATACACTAGTATCTATAGTGATGGGTATATTTAAAATTCCATTATATTCTAATTCTACTCATATTATAATTTGCTATTCATATTTTAGCTCGTTGTTATTCATATCCTAATTTCTAGAGAAAAGAAGCAAACATTTAATCTGTGAGTTCGATGATCAATTTTTTTAATTTTATGATCGTCGTCCAGTCTACCGTAATAAGTCGAGATTCGCAAAATATTTTTAGCGTCATTAGTGAAAAATTATCTTGAGATTTATCCAAGAGAGTAATTATAAATTTCATTTTCTGGCGAAGGCATTTGTGGCGTTCTGACTCGGGTAGGCCAAGGTCCGTCTATATCGGACGGATCTTGGCCTTGGGGTAGGCTTCTGGGAGTCTTCCGGGCTGTCATTGTTCATGGCGACGTTTAACCCACTCTGCTGCTGGCTTCCTTATGCCAGACTGAAGTGAAGTAAAGCAATCTTCATTTATGCCTGGTCTCAGGACGCCTACAGCATATTGGGTGAAACGCAGCCATCGACAATGGCAACGCGGGAGACTCGCAGAAACCTACTTATGTCAACTCTAAATTTCAACCTACAGTCTGACAGTGTTTCCCATTTTAGTTCATCTAATAGACTAATTACGGTAATATAGTTATCATGCGATCCAACTGAAAGAATGGAAAACGCAGGCTTTTTATGAATTATATGGAGAAGATTTTGAAGGATGTAAAAGAGAATAATCACGTTAATATGAAGAGGTTAGCCGACAAAGGAATCGAGTGGAGGGCTGCATCTAACAAATCCTAGGATTGTTGACCGGTGTTGATGATGATGGTCTCTTTACAAATGTTACCGATCTTCGCTGAACACGCTGAATTCATATTTCATTACCATAGACCGTATTTTCGACACACAAAATGTTATCATCAAGGACTGATATTTCATTACCTGTTGAAACCATGGTTGATCATAATTAACTGGTGCTATATCTTTCATATAAGTTAGTTCCACAAACCTTTAATCATGTCCGTTGAATTAGTAACGCAATGTAAAAGCGCGCGTAATCCCCGTATAATTGTATTTATGAGTCTTGCTGAATCTTCTAGGAATTTGGACTGCCTATGTGAAAGCGGAAACCACATTCTTTGTGTTTCACTGTCCGATGAGTATTTTTCTCTCATAAATTTGTATCAAACCTCGATAGGAAACGGAAATGCATATTTTTATCTCAACGCAGCCGAATGCCTTCTCGTGAAACGAATAGCCGTTGGGAAATGTTTGTTCCGCATTTCGGCGAAACTTTATGGTTCCCTGTTGCAATTAAAAAGGCTTTTAATGGCTCCTGAGTGCTGGGCATTTGGCATGACCTTTCCCGAGTGGAGTCCCCTCCTCCCCCCCCCCCCCCTCTCTCGATTTCCCTCCCTCCCCCTTTCTCTCCTCCCTCGGAGTCTGGGTCAACATGTCAACCCAGGCAGAGAGAGATCTCACGTCTCATCGATTGATGATGATGCCCTGTGGATCCGGTGTTTAGGTGTGCTCCCAGGGCGGACTTGGGCATTAGGAACTCCAGCTGCATGGCTCCCCCGTGCCCTCCCTACGGGCTTTGCGACCCCGAGGTCCTTTGCAAGTGATGCTGACATAGTTGCACATAGAGGGAAGAGCGAGCGGAAATAGGGGTTGTAATTCAACGGCTTCATGACAGTCTCTGGAGGCATGTACACCTGCACACGCTATGCTTCCGCTTCCGTCTCGATAAGGCATTTCTTAGGAAACGCCCATTTCTACAGCATTTCTACGTCTACTACAATGTATAAATCTGCGCACTCCACTAATGGTTACTAGTTCCTGGACGTTTCTAATTAGTAATTAGAAATTCTATTTTCTTTTAGCTAGCTATTTTGATTTTATTTCAAACGTAAATGGTGCCATCAGTGAACCTGAAACTCAACCGCGTACTATGAATTAAAATATTTACCATCATATCTAAAAACAAAACTATTCCAATTCAGATACCGTGCGCTGAAACATCTATTAAATCCAGAATTTTCTCTGTGACAAAACCAGGTGTTATGTTATCTTCTCAGCAACCAAGTATATTATTGGAAATGGAATCCAAATTTCCCTACATTCTACATATTCTCCCCAATTTAGTCGCAGTTGCATATTTATAGTTTTTAAATTGAAGCAGCCTTTGGAAGAAAACGAATTCCGGTACACAAATGCCACTTCAAAAAGCCGTGATGAACGGATTGCAGAAAATGTGGTTGAGGATATCCAACATTGCTACATTTTGTAAATGTATGTTTATTGATACAATAGTTTCCCTATAAAGATAAAATAATTTTTTACGTAACTCGCAGACAGCATACTCTCCAGTTTAAAATAAGACATAATGGCTTCAGTTATAGTGTTTCTCATGAATAGCTTGGAGTCATCTTCGGAAGATTGGCAAAGGTCCATGCTACTAGTGTGCAAATATGAGGCAGAAAAGATTGTATTAAACTGCAAACACCTGTCAGGATTTTGGAGGATAACAAAGCTCTAGCTATTGAGATTTCAGTAAGCTTTCATGGAATTTCTCTTATAATCCCAACATTTTGAGCTCCGAAAGAAGCATATAACAGCGTAGATTTAGTGTGGTCTCTTTTGCAGATATTCAAAGTGCTTTGGAGATGCGTAGAGTAGCTAATAAAACCGATTATTCTAGAGAGTAGAGTGTTCCTCTGGAGTGCAAGATTTGGAAAAATTGGGCACGCTGCATTTTGTGGGAAGAAGTTTAGATTCGCTTGGTAGAAAAAAGTGCAAACAATATCTCTGCTAGGGAAATATTTGCCAGAGGAAAATGAAAATATTCACGTGCTAGATAGTGATATGGTAATGAAGCTAATATAGGACGGTAATATATTCAATGTCGGATACGATATTTTCTCAGCATTTCTTTAAAAGCTAAAGTCAAAGTGACGTATTGGACAGACGCTCTGAGTATGATATTGGGAAATGTTCATAAACTCTACAGTTGGTTTTCTAATTTATAGCTATGGACATATATAGAAATATATGATATTTTTATTCTAGTTATGCTATTTTAGCTCTACCAAGAGACCAAAGTTGTGCACGTTCAATATTCTAAACCTTTCTCTTTCCCCCTGGTGTGTCTGTTTCGTGTGATACTTCGCTGATTATTTACGACTCAATATTTGGGGAGAGATTTTTCTACCTTAGTTGACACACTTTGCATCATACTAGCAGAGTATTGCTCGATAACGTGGGAGGAAATAAAAATCCCAACTTGGACCGAGTCTTATGGTGCAGAAACCGTAACGGGCACACACAGTGTCGTATTGTATTCTCCAGAGTTTCAACATTTCTGCGAGGCACCTTCTATTCCGACAGGTACCTTACTCGCCAATATATTGCCTCTGGAGGCGATTTTCCTCTTCTTCATACACTTAACCAGTATGAAGACTTTCTGTACTCTAAATGGAAGAGTGAAATTGCTTTTGCTCCGTACTTAAATAAAGTAGATTCCTCTGTAGCCGTATCCGAGCAAAAGCGTTGCTTTCCAAAATAAACGGTTTGTGTATTCATCAATACACTTTGGCAAGGCAAGTATATTGACTGCGCTGCGAATAGATGTGAGGGAATTCAATACCTTGAACTATCCTAAATTTTTTCAAGGAATCTTTATTCCAAAAATCCGGAGAGAAGCGGCAACATAATACGTGTTTTTATTACAAGGGTTTTGGTTCAGTAGGAATATGTCGCAGCGTTCCGAAAATTTCCTCAGCTTCTAAATAGGAATTTGAAATTCCATGACGTTCAAACGTCCATAAACGCAAAATTGAGTTGCAAAAGTAGTTAGACCTCTTAAAATTCTGACTTCTTTAGGTTTTCACTTGACATTTTCAAGAAGATATTGATTAAAATAGATGTAGCAGGCGCGACTGGGTCTTTCTCCCGCAAAGGATGTTTTAAGAGTAGATAGTTATGTGTCGAGATTAATGATATTGATGCGCGTCAGCAACTAGGGAAGGTACGTTGCTAAAAGGTTTCTAGAACAGTATTGAAGTTGACAAAAACATTTCTCAAATGGAATCTCCGTCACAAAGGAGACTCATTAAAAGTTTTGAATCATTTATGTTTTCTCGAGCACGTGAAACGACAGTATGGTGTCCTGACTTTGTTGGGGCCAGATACACCCGAAAGGCTTTGCGTATGATATTCATGTACTTTCGACAACCGGTATTTTTATGAATACCTATATTTTGCACCATTTATCTGCTCTTTTTAATCATTTTATCAACTTATTCATGTGGATTTTTTCTCATTTATTTATCCCTCAATTCTACTGTCTCTTTAAGATATTTAATTATTCTTTCCTTTCAACATTTCCATTAGATCGTCTCTTTCTGCTAATCTCCCTAAGTAATAAATAATTAATTTCTATAATTACTCCTCGATTTTCATGAATTTATTTTTGTACAATTTCTATCTTCACGGCTAATATGTATTTGATTATTTATCCGTATTTCATAAAATCAAATACCATAATTAAACTATTCAATGGAAGGTAAAAGTAACAATGAAAATTTTTTACATTGGGGCGAGATTGAGACAAAACAGACTTGCCTGCCATATGTCCCCTCGTCCAAATATTTTCTCATATTAATGATCTATAATTGAATGCAAAATTAATATTTGAAGCAAAAATACATAATAGAATAGGGTCGAAACATTTAAAAAATACTTAAATAAAAATAAAAATGTACATTAATTAATACTAAGAATGAAGTAATGGTGTTTTTTGCCCAAAGCCTTAAGGCTTTGATCTTTGGGCTCCTATGGTAACTGATTCTCGTTAGAAAAAACAAATGGTCATTTCTGTCTATAAATGTTAAAATGAATAAAATTTCAATTTGTATATCGGGAATCAATTTTAAGTACAGCGTTAGAAGCAATAAGAAATGAAAATGTTTCGATAAGTTCGATCATTCAACACCATATGCAATGTATTTTAACGCTCTAATGCCGTGCCATACCCTGAATAAAAAAGGTGATTGCATTTGTTTGTTTTTATGTTCGAGGATTGGTTATTCTTGGTTGTTAATTATTGTGTCAATGCTTGTTTCGCTTCTTTTGGTGCAATTTACGGTTCACTTCATGTTTTATAAGAAATGTTTTTTTGTTTGCATTAGAGGGTTTTTTTCTGGAGCAGGTTGTTTAAAGACGTTCCACTATTACTCCTCTCGTCATAATGCCGTAAAAGAGCTTAGTTAAAAAAATGAATAAATGCCGATTCAGAAAATATCAGTATGGTAATTCATCCATAGCTTGATAACATATGCACAATAATTGTATGGGTATGTTATTATGTAGCACGTTGTAGTATCATTCCATTCTTTATAAGCTCTTCTCACAAATTTTTTCCTCAGACCATGGCTATTGACGTGTTATTGCATCATAAATGGCAATCTTATTATTATATTATATGTCAGTACGACAAATTTCAACCGTTAGGTCATCATCAGGTGGATACATCTGTGAAAGGATATGCACCTGGTAATGACCTAACGGTTGAAACGCGTCGTACCGGCATGAAACTTGTGGAAAAAGTGCCATTTTGTTTTATTTTCAACCAATGCGCTACTTATATTAGATAGAAAGATAAGAAGAACCTTTTTTTAGGTATTGTCTCAAATGAAGTGAGCAAATAGGCTCGTAAGCACGTTACATCACAAGTACCGTTGCCAATCTTAAGAACATACTTTAATGTACTTCATACTTTCATGGGTTTTCTGCTTTTCTTCAAGCAAATATTTATAGATATCACGAGTCATTTGAGCATTCACAGATTTCACAGAAAATGACATTTACTTTATAATTTGGTGGAACCTCATCAAGAGGTTGTTGATGAAAGAGAGAGGAGGGATTGATATGAGAGAAGCTGAAGGTAGAGAATTGGAGATGTATATTCTCAAATAACGGATCAGGAACTTTGGAAAATAGATAATTTATTGAAAAAAACGTACCAAATCATTGCTTTAAAAAAATTAATCGCTAATTTTTAAACAGTATGACTAAAAAAATACATATCAGCTAAGGAAGTTTGTATAAGAATAGTTGTAATATTGTTGGTTTCATAACTTTTGGCTATATAATGGTAGGCTAATAAGGGAGTTAGCTAATTCCAGATTTTTTACTGAATCAGTATTTTTATCTGCTTATGTGTATTCAAGTCATGGTTTTAATAATGACCTGGGTTATAAATTTTGATCCCGGGTTATATACACTGTAATATAACTTTTTACCATTTTCAATTTTTTCGATAAAACTTTTTAATTTTTCAATACACATTTTTAACATTTAACCACCTAGAGGTATATCCAACGGATAAATGGAACTCTGTAGCAAAGCCTCCACCTTTTTCATGCATCTGCACGGATGGAATAGGAGACAGTGGATTTTAAGTTTACGAGACAAAAAAGGTCGGACGCCGAACACGATACCGCCTGAGTCAAATCGTCCGGGAATTCCTCTGTGATTCCGGTCACGTCTGCCCGTCTGCCTCTTGCTTTCTCTCTCACCGGGACGGCAAAGATGTTCGAGGAAAAAAGGCAGCGGCTTCGTGTCCAGGCGACGATTAAATCGGCAAAGAACGCACGGATAGGGAAGTACGATGGCCGTTTAGTTTCGTAAAACGAGTTTTATTTCCTACTCTCTTGTCGGGAAACGTTTTGCACTCACTTTTACGTCCATGATTTGGGAAAGAGTGTCATTTTGGATTCCATTGGGAGTCAGTGGAGAGATATTCCAATGTTTTCTTGTCTGAGATAGGATTTTATCGCAATGGGTTTGCATATTGTAACCATAGCAAAAGTGGGAATGTTAGTTTTATGGCATTTCTACTTTCCTCATAAATAAGATAAACTTCGTTATATACAGCATGGTTATTATGTATTCATAGTGAATCAGTGATATTGAAACCGGTTTAGTGAATAATAATAATCGTGTGGAATATAAAAAAATTATTTGACTATGAGTAATGGAGATTGTTAGTCTCGTCGAGTGATTTTTATTCAACCGACTGTCATTTTTTAAAAATTCATATTTGCAAAATTCCGTAGATTATAAGCAAAGTGAGGAGATAACTGACTCGTTTGTAAATTCACTTGTACGAGAGGGTGTTTTAATTTTTGAAATGGTGGAGGGGAGATTAAACTTACGACGGCATGCAAGGTCAATGCAATGGATAGGAAAAACGTAGGAGACCAATAAGCTACCTGTTTCTAATGGAATTAAAAGGTATATCTTGTTACAAAAATGCCTCAGCTAGTAAGAAACAATAAAACCTGCTTCTTTCACTGGATTACTCCAGTAGTATTACTGTTTATAGTACTGATTGACCTTGTTAATTCAATATGGAATTCTCCTAATGCCTCTGGCCTGATAACTTTAAGGTGTTTATTAGCTTTTTTTACCCTTTGACGGATGTTTTAGCAAAACACGCGTAGTTGATATTACTTCAGTAATTTACTTTAAATTTATGTTTCTATTGGAAGATTAAATAGTTTTTATTTTGATGTGAATCCAATTATTTTATCAATGTTAAGACTAGTGGGAGCAGAAAAAGATTAAAAATAATTTATCTGATTGAAGTGGAGTCACCACGTGTCATTAATTAAGCAGCTGCAAAATGTGATTTTATATGTAGAGCAAGTAGTTAATTAAAAACAGCCCTGAAATATAGAAGACTTCAGCCGTATCAAAAATTAATTAAAAATGAGTAGAATGTCCATAAAATAAAGGTTGCAGTATAAAGTACGCAGCTATTAAATTTTTAATCAGTAACAGTAAATTCATGTTTTCAAAGCAACCTTTATTTGATGAAATTAACTTATAAATTTAACGTGGAATTTAAGATCTAACTTTTTCAATAATGCTGCCATTTTTAAGTTGGCCCTTAAGAAATAACAGATATATTTATGGCATACTAAATTACATGCATCGATTACACAACGAGTGAAATGTTGCCCTGTTTTCAAGAGGTGATTTTTTTCATTTTTAACGAATGGGAAATGAAAAAGAGCAATTTTTTCGAACGAAAATGGTTTTCCTTTGATGACATAGTATTTAACGAGGTAAACCTAGCGATGCCTAATTAACCTGATACTGCAAATAAAAATACTTTGAAACAACATTTTTTAATCTTTCTGTTAAAAATCGTTGATTCAATGAATTGAAATGCGATATACATACTGTTTACCACATATTTATTTAATACTAAACATATAATATTTCTGAAATTTGTCTCAATCATTGCCATTTCATAGAATTAGACTGACTTTCCTGGGGTCAAATTCCATTCACGTTTGATAAATTACCTGCAGAAAATACGCGGTTTAATTAAATATTATATTATTTTACCTGATCAATACCAGAAATTAATTTAACGCTTATGTGAATAACGTTCGGATTTGGGAATATGAGCGGTTGCAAAATTGTTAATAATAAGTAAAGAATTTAACCACATTATTTCTCAGGATAACGCTTATTAATATTTTTCACTTTGTAAATGATTTGTAAATATCTGTCTTGGAATGATATTTTTACTGCATTTGATATTTTGAATTTATCAATCAACTTTTGTCGTGGCATAGTTTCCTTCAAAGTTGGTCTTCGTTCAATCCCATCACTGCCGACTTTCCCTAACTTTTCAAGTCGAAACTCGGAGTGGCTTGAATGGAAAGATCCTTTATCTACGAAAGAATAAGGCAGAGGAAACATATCAGAAACTCCATTTCCTCCGTCACCCGAAATATCAACTGCCCCCACTGCTTCTCCGATAGAAGTTGGGGCGCATCTCCATTCAATCAGCTACTGGAAAGTTTTCTACTTTTATACTTATTTATTCCGGAGCACTAACTTAAGCCTCCTGTGATGGATTCGTCTGCATTTAAAGTAGAACTTAATTCTTCCTGTGCCTTTTCCTACTTTTTAATAGATTCCAGTTACTTTTTTTTCTGTCGGCAGAGTAGTATAAATGCTCATAGCTCTTTCTATGCTCTTTCCTAGGTTTTCACGGAATTAGGATAAAAACATAATATATCTTTGGGAAGGCACCATAATTTAGATCTAATCCGCAAGTTTTCTTCCAATAGACTATACGATAAATTGGCCAAGTACCTATTTCCTACTCGTACACTCTCTTACTCGATTGTTGGCGAGGAATATTTATATGAATTTAATCCAGGTACATAAAGTTCCCGGAAAAACACCACTTGAGTCACCTTCTTGTTTTTTCGCTGTCGTATACGTTGAACATATTTGGCCAACAGTGTCTACACCGCCTATAGTTATGTTTTAATCTAGAATCACTAAAGGTTTTTACGTTTCTCGATTGATTTCATTTATATCGTGCATTGAAGGCAGTTGGAATACAGATTTTTTCTTTTTGGTAGCATAAGTCATATCATCCTTAAACCCGAACATGCTCAATCCCACTAAACGTGATTTATTTGCTATAAATTCTGGTGTTATCTCTTTCTTGTTTCTATTAAGAGTACCTAGGAAAGTTGACTCTTCAACCCATCAAAAGAGAACCAAACTACCTAAAACCGGGCTAGCTGAACTTACAACCGAAGTTTGGACTGATGATTGCCAATTCAGTGCAGTCTGCAGACCAGAGTTCCAAGGCAATGACGTGGTTACCTTTCTTCTCCGCAATAGAAGTAGTGCTCCAAAAAGAGCCATAATATCAGGACGCGATGTTTCAATGTAATCTCTTATGCGATCTTGCACAATTTCCACGTGCTTTTATCAATATAAATATTTGTGTAACTTACAATATCACGATAATTTCCTGGGTAATGAGTTATAAGAAAACATGTAAAGATATGTGTAGTTCCCGAGAAGTTCCTTATGGAACAGGAAATTTTTTAAAACTATTTCTAGATCTAGATTTTATAGCTTAAGAATCACTAATCCATAACGCAAAAATATCCTTACTGATAAAAAATCTAAAGTCCTCACACTCATCTTCAACAATTTCAACATCTTCCAAAACAGACTGCTCGGAAGCACTACTGTTACTCTCCTCTTCAATGACTCTACTTTCGTATTCCGGGTCTACTGTGTCATCGATCAAGTTTTCATCTTGCTCATCCTAGGAAATATCTTGTAGGCATTGAATGATATTTTCTGGTGTTCCGTATCTCCAAGAGGTAGTGAATTAGTATGCATTTAGTTGTATCTTAATTTAGCAAAAAGAAAAATATCCTAAATTATAAGAAATTATAAAGATAATTTTTTCAAATATGCTGAAAAACACGATAACTGATAATTAATGCTAAAAAATCAATTACCTAAACGTACGCTTATCGGTGTTTAGACCGCTCGTATCACTTTTCATGGAAGGCTTTGCGGCTCACCCACTGCTGATCGTTGACGCCAAGAATGAGAATTCTGGCAAATTTATATTCGTTACGTAGTCAACAAAGAATAAACGCGGCAGTAAAGCCCCTATGCAGCGTAACCATTAAAAAATCAAAAAGTGCCGTCCAAGAACCACACACGCGCCCGCTACTGGGTTAAAAGCATGATTAAAAACAATATTCTAGAAAGCCGTGTAATTAAAGTTAATATCTCTCTGGTATTTTTTGATCGTTTAAGACATGATATGTGTGGTGAGGTATATCGAAAGAAATATGATTGCAATGAATACATAACTGTATGTTCCTTAAGATAATAAATATTTCTTGGGACGGGCGAAGGAAGAATTCATCAGAAAGTAGAGAACACTTGTCATGCGAACATGTTTTCGGAGAATCGACATGCTTTTAGAGTAAAAAATATTCATATAACTCTCGAACGTTCCTACGTAGATGATATCGGAAGAGCAATGATTTCCTTGCTGTTGGAGGAATTTTCTTAAAGTAGAACGCAGAGTCAGGAAAACACAGCGCATCTTCCAAATTTTGCTTGAAAGTCACACGTCAGGTTCAGCGTCCATTCTAAGGGGCGCTGTACCGTTGGCCCCTTGTACTACTTTCCTCTAAGAATGCACTAATTCTGACTCCCAGATTTATTATAGCTCCTAAGTTTCCTCCACATACCGGCTATCTACCTCAGCACACACTATATTCGCTCTGACTTCTCCTAACGGTAAAAAAGTATGTATCTTCATTTTCGAAGTGGAATTTAAGTCAGGATGCAGGAATCTAAGTGGAGTATACATGGCAAATTCCCTGATAATTAATGTCAGATTGTTTTCTTTAATGCATTTTATGATAAGAATAGGTTCGTTATAGGTGTAAACGAATAATTTAGTGGATATATGAAAGGAGAGCTATGAGTACTTAAAATGGTATACGTGCGTGAGAAGGGGTATTTATTAAGTTTTTTTTATGTAAAGTGTCAAAAGTCATGGAGCTTATAATGAAAAAAATAGTTTACTCTTATATTAGAATCTGCGCAACTAACTATGGACGAGACTAGAAAAGCACCTCCAGGCAAAAGGGCTTTAAAAACTATTCTGCATATCGATATAAATAGAAGCATTGAAGTATGGAAATATTTTATTCGAGCAAATGTTGAGCATTTCACTGTACGGCAGCGGAGTATGGACGATAACAGCAGCAGAGGAGTCAAGGGTAAAAGCATATGAAACGTGTTGCTTCAAAATAATGACGAAGTTCAAATCGATCGAGGGAGTGACAAACGAAAAAGTCGTAAGAAGAGTGACAGAAAAGATAAGTCTGGTAAAAACGCTAATAAAAAGACGGGATAACTTAAGCGCCAATAAAATGAGATACGATGTCCTGATGAAGACAATTGTCGAGGAATAACTAAACGGGAAGAACGGCAATGTCAGGTCTTGTATAAGATATAAAGAACGGGTGATTAAGGATGGGCAAGAAAATACCTACGTAAATATAAGAAGTAGTGGAAGAGTAAACTTATCAGATATTCGAATGCAGAGCTGCGTCAAACCAATGAAAGAATTACTGACTGATGATGATGATAAAAATTGGGTTTTTTCCTTTCCTGTACTAAAATATATTTCTTGTGGTCACAAACTAAATCAGAGTCTTAAGACATTACCTACGTTTAAGTCTCTTTAAGCATAACTGAAAAGAGGCTTCTCGGATCTTCCACTTGGAGAGGGGCTTCATTTCGACCGAACATTTGAAGAAATAGAAGTGCTACGGCGAACCGTACCTTCATCTATATGGTGCTGCGTGGCGTTGCCCTGAAGTAAAACACTAAACTATTTATCACGCACCTCTGCGTATTGTAACTGAGGAAAAATATGTTTGGTAAGGTTTAACGAAAGTAGTTTTAGTACACTGACTTAAGTATCCATGATTAAAATCAACATTGAGGTGCCATTGACTATAATCAGGAAAAAATTTATTTTTCATGGGATGCTACCAAGTCGTCTTTACCAAAATGTTTAAGTAACACAAATTCACCCATTTGCTACATTAATTCCCTCAAAATGAAAGTTTTAAAGTTATATCCTAAAAAAATATTTTATTGTATTAGAACATCTTATCCAGATATATAAGTACGTATCAGAAAGAATCTACTTTAGTTTATTATGGGCGTAGACATGGTGTGCTTATTCAGGATTTTATAACAAACTACGTAGCTAAGCGTAAGTTTTTCTTTCGCGTTTAAATGGAAAGGTTACCGTTACTCTTGTAAAATATGCATATATATATATATCACTGAGAATATTGTGTGATTCATGTTATATTATCTAAATCCAGTACGTTATAAATGAACTTTTTAATGGTTACCGGTGCAAAAATATTGATATTTATTATACTTTACCACCACTAAAATATTATTTGTAATTTATGGAATAACATGGTGCAAAATTCAATCCATACACTGAACCCAATATATCATTCCCGAAAAGATTTTGCGAGATTAATTATTACATAATTAAGTGGCTACCTCCAACATTGCAATAAAAAAGAATGTGGAAGCTGAAACTGAGTGGGGTGAAATTTATGTGAAAGAATGAGGGGTAACTAAGGAAACCCTGCTATTTCCATGGGTCAGCACGAGTCAGGGAGACTGGTTATGCAATCGACGGAGAGCGCTCAACCAGAACTTGTTCGACTTCGGCATTCGAAGCTCAGGACTGAGAAAATAAGAAATAATGGAAAAAATACGAATGAAAGGAAGAGCTGCACTCTTCTCCCACACAAAAAAGTGGAGTATTTGCCCCAAACCAAGGAAGGAGTATTTGCCTCAAACCAAGGAAGGCAGTTACAATTTCAGTGGTGAATAACGAAGTAATACAGTCAGCATTTATATACAATGCATATCGTAGGCATATGAATGCAAAGAGAATATATTAAGGTAAAAGGCGTTAGTAAACACTCTGTTTATAAAAATTGTGATGAAGATTATACCCAGCGCAATATAAGAAAATTAAGTGAATCATAACCATTCATTTATTTGATGCATGAACTTACTAACACCGATTTTGTCATAAAATTGATTAAATATT
The DNA here is from genome assembly GCA_933228895.1 of Platycnemis pennipes. NCBI lineage: Eukaryota > Metazoa > Arthropoda > Insecta > Odonata > Platycnemididae > Platycnemis > Platycnemis pennipes. The sequence goes on along the minus strand of OW121855.1, from coordinate 110,965,555 downwards.
TACCGTGGGAGGAATAAGAATTTCCCTATAAAAAGAAAAATCTACATCTTTAATTTCGCTCAAGCGGACGGCGATGAATTTGAGAGCTCTGTTTCAAAAATGTATCCAGTACTTGGATGAATGCATTGGAACTTATTACTAAAGAAACAATCTCCATTGGGAATAGTTTATTGAATGAGTTTTTTAACTCGTAGCAATTTTATTAATAACTTTGAAAGTCTGCTTCACATTTCCGCAGAATATTTTAGATGAATGGCATTACTGAACTGCGTCTAAACATGGCATTGCTTGGCCGTAATGTGGAAGATATATGGTATTCTCAATTTCTAAGAATCAGTCAATAAAAAATGAGAGAGGATATTCCACCCAGAATGTTGACTAAGTATTGGAAATGTTAAGCATTTTTAATGAACATTTTGTTAAACATGACAAATGTTAAACTTTTTCAATTCTCGCCTTGAAGGTGTATATTTGTGATGAAATTTAATGCTTTCAAAGCTCTACTGTGCCCTTTATGAGTCTAATGGTAAATAAAATGAAACCTGAGATCGTATTTTCTCACAATATTGCTGTAAATTGAAATAAATAAATAATTGCTCTTCCATTTGATGTTTATTTAGTGGAAAAAATCTTCAAAAGCTCTCCGTATACATGGAACCTGTTGTGTTGTATTTTTACATACCGTAGATGTATGTTATTAGAAAGTCTGTTCATAACAAGGGCTTAATAATATCCAGGCAATATAGAGTCAAAATCTTTGCATATTTGCATTTCTATACAAGATACCGTCTCAATCTACATCACTGGAGTTTAATTTCCAAAAACGTTTTGGAAATATTCACCCTCGTTCGCATTGCCCTGGCATTAACCCCCTCCCAGGGTTCACGCATTCGGTTAAGGGGACAATTCCCTTCGGAGAGAACCATTCGAGAAATCCTTTTTGTCTACCGGAACGCTCTAGAAAGGGGTCGGAACGGGAATCGAATTCCGGTCCACGCCGTTGGGGACTAGTCTCCTCAATTATCCCTCCCTTTGAACGAGAGAGAGAGGGAAGGAAATTCCCCGCAAGCCTTCCTTATCCCCGTCTTCCTATTCCGCCCTGGACGAGGGGTTCGCGAGCCGCATACGTAATGGGAGGGTATCCGCTGGCGCCTAACCCCTCACGTCGGCAGAAGCTGGGCGCTGCAATTCTTCCGCCCAACTACGTCCAACTGATCGCTCACGGCCAAAGGAGGGGGAAGGGGGATGTGGACTGGGCGGGGGTGAAAGAGGTGGGGGGGAGGGGAAAGGGAAGGAAGAAGGGGAGGGGTAGGTCTGAGTGAACCCTGCGTGGGGTAACTCCCTTCCGTCTTTCTCCCAGGAGATCACTCAGGCGCCGACAAATGAAGCGCAGTTGGGAGATGTTGTAGCGGCGGGACGGGAAGAAGAGGCGTTCAGGGAACGAATTGATGAATCGTAATGAGGAACTGTCGCGGGTATCCTTGCTTAATCATCCTTTTAATTGAATGTATTCGGTAACATTTGACCATAATGGCTTTGGAGACAGTTAACTTAACCAACCTTCTGGAGTCTATTAAATAGAATTGATAAGTGATTGACATTGCTAAGTGTAAGTATTTAGGAAAAGTAAAGGTACAAGGGAAGCAATATTAGCCCTTAGACTACACATAGAGAAGAGAATGGAAAAGAACAATCCGACGTTCATTGCATTTGTGGATTTAGAGAAGGCTTTTGACAACGTGGATTGGGATTCAATGATTAGAATGGGGGCGTTTACTCGGAACCGAAATCGCCATTTTGTACACGAAATCCTTAGATGGAAACGAAAAACGAATTTTAGTGAAAAAATTAATCTTATAACCACAACCATTCACTCATAAATCAAAAATTAAAATAAGCAAAAGGTGACGCCCACCGAAAATACTGCTGTGATAACATTGACGTCATTTTCCTCCCGTCCTTGACTGCTTTCAGGGGAGGGGGAAGGGAGTGGAGGGGGGTTCTCGGAAGGTCTGCTCGCACAGATGCTGTCGAAATCTCTCCCATTGGCCGAGTCAGCTGTGTCCCCCCCTTTGCGATAAGGCGAAGTAGCTTCGCGGGCTCAGTTGTGATTGGACGAAGTCGATATACGTCAGAGGTTGCACCACACCCACTTTTCCGAAAGGGTTAAAAACATCAGTTTTTCGCCTCTTATAACTCAGGAAATAATTGACGGATCAGAAAACGGAAAAATACGGGTCCTTTTATTTTACAAACTCTATCAGATTCGGCAATAAAAAAAATATGGTAAACGACCCCATTCTGAAGGGAGAATTAGCTGAGAAATGCGAAAATTTTAGGACTATAAGCCTGACAACACATGCATCGAAGATACTGACAAGGATCATTTACAGAAGAATAAAACGAAAAGCAGAGGAGTTCCTGGATGAAAATCAATTCGGATTCAGGAAAAGTAAGGGTACATGGGAAGCAATATTGGTCCTTAGACTGCTCATAGAGAAGAGAATGGAAAGGAACAAGCCGACGTGCATTGCATTTGTGGATTTAGAGAAGGCTTTTGACAACGTGGATTGGGATTCAATGCTTAGAATTCTGAAGGGAATTGGAGTGTCATACAATGACCGAAGAATTATACACAGTCTGTACAAAAACCAAGTAGCTGTGATTAAATCTTGACCCAGCTGTGAAGAAGCAAGAATAAGGTAAGGAGTGAGACAAGGCTGTGCACTGTCTCCCGTAATTTTTAATGTTTACATCGAGAGAGCCATCAACGAAATCAACGAGAAGCCTTCTGGAGTGACTATCCACTGAGAAAAAATAGTCATGCTGCGATTCGCTGATGAAATAGCACTCATAGTAGAGACAGAGAGGGATCTGAACAAGATTCTAGTAGCCATGGAAAGGACAATGGCCAGATATCAGCCGAAGATCAAGAAGAAGAAGACTAAGATATTGGTATGCAGCAAGAGAGAAGAGGCCAAAACCAATGTCAAACTACGAAAACAAAAACTTGAAGACGTGAAAGAGTTCTGTTACCTTGGAAGCCGAATAACCAACGATGGACGAAGCAAGAAAGAAATAGTTAGTAGAATAGCCCAGGCAAAGAGGGCATTCTATCAGAAGAAGAATCTACTTACAGCAGGAAATACAAGCGTAGAAGTAAGGAAACAGTTTATCAGAACATACATCTGGAGCATGTTTCTTTACGGCAGTGAGTCATGGACGATGACAGCAGCGGAGAAGAAAAGGGTAGGAGCATTCGAAATGTGGTGCTGCAGAAGAATGCTGAAGATTGAATGGATCGACCGAGTAAATAACGAGGAAGTCCTGAGAAGAGTTGGTAAAAAGAGAAGTCTGCTGAAAACTCTAAAAAGAAGAAGGCACAACTTAATCGGCCATATCTTGAGACATGAGGCATGATGAAGACTATCGTCGAGGGAAAAGTTAACGGGAATATTGGAAAAGACAGGCCTCGAATGAGTTACATGGAACAGGCTGTGAAGGATGTAAAAGAAAAGAATTACGTTACAATGAAAAGGTTGGCCGATATAAGAATCGAGTGGAGGGCTGCGTCAAATCAATCCTAGGATTGTTGGCCAATGACGATGATGATGAAATATAAGTAACTATCTTGAGTTTCCAAATTGAATATAGCCAAATTTTCGCCGAAAGAGACGAATATTTATTAAAACTATCACCAGAGGTATCGCCATTCTTTTATATACGACCAATATATTTTATTATGCTATAGCGTGAATGTATGCTAAATTTTCTGAATAGAATAAGAAATGTTCTTTCAATATTGGCTCAATTCACGTGTATCTTATTGCTATATATTGGTTCTCTAAGAGATTCCCCAGGCCTACCGTTATTTTGCTGAATCTAGCACTCTTTTGTGTAAACCAGCTTGCTTGCCGAAGTTAAAGCACTGGAAATATGAAAATATTTATGATGATATAAAGAAAAATTAGCAAGCATGGTAATGTTTTAGCCAGAGAGGCCCGAGACTCTTTCTTTCATCTAATTAATTCTGTCATTGTTTGTTTTCAATGTCAGTTATGTGAATGCAAGCTTCTATTTTATCAAATGATCGTCATTATTCTCACAGGTTAAAATTTCATGTACATATGTGGAAATTAATGTGATGGATTTATGGTTTAGGTTTGTAATTATACTTTTCAATGCAAATATTCGGCATGGGAAATATATATTATCGAACCTTATTTCGTGGGTCGGATTCTGAAGAATTCCTTATTGTCATAAGTCCAAGTAGAATCCCCAAGATTTAAAGAAAATATCTCGTGATTAATGGGCTATGTCACGTCTCACAAGATTACCTCATCGCATATGATAGCGAAAAGTTGTTGGAGAATAATGGAGACCGAAGAAACCTATCAATGCTGCGTGGAAGCATTTACTTTTACGAAATGTTCATCTACATCTACGTAATACCCTGCGAGCCACCACTAGTGTGTGTGGCAGGTGGTGAATATCACCAAACATGCACTAATGGCATGCAACTATGATATTTAATGGATACATGCTAGATAATACTTCCACAAACAGCTTGATGGCTCTCTGACTCAGTGATTTAACCCGAAAGTTGGTTTGGTTGGTTTGGTAGTTTGATGGCTACTGTACGTAACAAGAAAGGGATTTTTAGTTGTTATTACACGCATCATGCACCACAGACTACTCCAGCATTATATCACCCACCCATTCCCCTGCTACTTCACAATTGTGATCCCCTGTTATTAACTGTAATCGAGTTGTGCATAGGAATTCTTAATGGCTTTCCTATATGCGTTCTCCATAGAATTTTTACACTCTCAATGTTTTATCCTCTATAGTGGTTAATGAAAATACTTCAGAGAAACCTTTTATCATCAGTATTTCAATCCTAGGATTGGTTTTTACTGCAGCCCTCCAATGAGTCCTATTCCGAGTTAATAACCTCATGCCCTGATAGGTTTTCACTTTTTCCTTATATGGCAATCGCCTAATTGTCTATCAACAATTTTCTAACCTCGTGCCAACTAGTGAAATTGTCTCCTTATTATTCCATTGTAGTGGAGAATCAATAACTTGAACTTCAATAATTCGGCCTTTCGATAATGCGGATTCAAATATGTCAAAAAAACATTTTTATGAAGTGAATAATCTAACAAATGTACATATCATTTCAGTATTCATATGGCAATTTACTCAGCTAACTCGTCACAACACCCTAGGATATTAACGGTTATATTCATCCACTCCATTTCTGGGAGCATCAGAGAGAATATGGTTCCCAAACTGGTACCCACTTGAGTGCCTAGTGGAGGGCATTTCAAGTTCAGTACTCCGTCCGTGGGATGGGACGTTAAGCCGTTGTCCCCTTGGTGCCCGTCGTTAAGAGTAGGCTAATGCCGAGGCGGATTTCTCTCCACCCTTCCTTCGTTCCCTGAAAACTCCTACCATTACCCAATTACCCACATATCTTAACGGCGCAAATGACCTCAGCTGTCGGTCGCCTCCCCAGAATAACCAACTAACCAACCAATGACAGAAACACCCTTGTTTGGAACCAGCAGGAACGTTTTCGGAGGAGCAGAGCTGAAAATAAAGCAATCAGATATTTCTGGGTGCCAAATTATCTCAATAAACTGCGGTTAACGAAAATAAGGGAACTACTTATTTTTTTCATGATTCAACCAGTTAACTTCACGTTCTGTTTGGCTCTGATAATTTGTGAGCTCTACCTTCCCGAACTAAACCTACTTAAACATGGGAGCTGGGTTACCGTGATTTGCAAGCACCAAGGAACTTTATCATCGACACTATCATAATTCACCTCGTGTTGAAGGAAGTAATTATTACCCCTCACATTACATTTCAGTCCATACTTAAGTATGATACGCGCCCATTTCTTACGTTACCCACACTGTGTGACTGAAATAAGTTTTCCGAAGTGAAAAAATGGAAATAATTATTACATACGCAGGCACAACTTCTGTCATCATCAGTCATTGAGCCTAAGATTGGATTGACGCTGCTCTCCGCTCAAGTCAGCTATTGGCTAACATCTTCCTTTCTTCACAAGTCTATTCTTTAATGTACTCCTCAGTTTGATACATATTATTTTCAAAGGTCTCTCTTTGCCATTTTTCATGATCACATTTCCCGCAACCTTTATCTTCATAACTTCTACCGATGTACAAATAGCCAAATTAATTTTGCATACCTACATCTACTCGATACCCTGCAAGCCACCACGAGGTGTTTGGTGGAGGGTGAATATCAACAAACCTGCACTGTTCGATCACGGGACTTATTCCACTCGAAAAAAAAATATAAAAGGGAGAAAGGGAATGGGTCTGGCGTGAATCGGATAGAGAAATAAAGGAGTCGTGATGTGGACGAGGAAAGGGAGGAAGCAGGAAAAGGAAGGAAGGCGCTCACTTACCTTTAGCGTCTTCGACATTCATCGCTCCCGGGCCCGGGGTTGCACTTGTCTCCAACTGCACTCAACCAAAGATCTACTTCGTCTGACCTCGGCTCGAGGTTCAAATTTTAAAAGAAACAAAACGACACCTGTCGACGCTACCACACACTATTACATAAGACAAGTGAGCGCCGACAAACTAGGAAGGAATAAGGGGGAAATTCAAAAGGAACGGAAGTAAACAAAAGAAATGAGTGGCCTAAACCCGGCTCGAACATCCCGCCCACCGTGAATTACCCCGATAATTCACTCGGAAAAAATAAAAAATACAAAGCACTGAAGTAAAAAAAAAAAAAAAAATAGTTTCTAGGAGTTGGTGGAAGGATTGAAGTTGCTACTCTTCAATGGGTAGAAGCACTAGCTTCACCACAGGCCTTATCAAGAGGCCAGATGGAGTACGCAACTCGACTACTCGGACGGTTCCTTCCGAATCGGGAAACGTTTTGGTTACCCGGCCCATCCTCCACGAAGAGGGTGGGATATTAGCATCCCGAATTAAAACGATATCCCCACATTTTAGATTAGGGCAGGCCTGAGACCATTTAGTCCGTTGTTGAAGAGTGTGTAAGTACTCTTGAGACCACCTCTTCCAAAAGTGGTTTCTCATCTGTTCAACTAATTGCCAACGGACTGGCAGAGGAAGGGGATCTGAGGATTGATTGCCGGGTAAATCCAGCAAGGCCTGACCGACAAGAAAATGTCCAGGAGTCAAATAATTAATTTCCGAAGGATCGGAAGAGAGCGGAGTCAGAGGACGAGAATTTAACACTGCTTCGATTTTACATAATAAAGTGGAAAATTCTTCAAAATTAAGGGCATGTCCCCCGACAACTCTACGCAAATGATATTTTACCGATTTTATGCCGGCTTCCCATAATCCCCCAAAATGGGGAGCAGAAGGAGGGTTGAATTTCCACTCGATACCAAAAAATGGGGGGAAAGACAACAAGGATTCCTTGTGAGAACTAGACCGAATAAATTTATAGAATTCTGACAATAATCGATTAGCCCCCACAAAGTTTGTGCCACAGTCTGAATAAATGACTGAAGGGATTCCCCGACGAGCAATAAAACGTTGTAATGCGGCGATGAATGCGTCAGTTGATAGAGCTGTGACTAGCTCTAAATGGAGAGCCTTACAACTAAGACAAATGAATAAGGCTACATACGCCTTTGAATGTGCTGCATTTCGTCTATTACTCATTTTAAAGAGAAATGGTCCAGCGTAGTCAACGGCCACAGATGAAAATGCCCGCTGAGGGACAACGCGTGCAGCAGGCAAATCAGCCATTAAAGGGTGTTGAGTGGCCCCTTTATACCGGAGGCAAGTAACGCATTTAGCTATTTGTGACCGGATGATTTTTCGCAGCGATGGAATCCAAAATTGTCTGGAGATAATTGCTTCCACGGCCCTTGGACCGCCATGTAATGACACTAAATGGTAATGACGAACTACCAAAATAGAAAAATGATTATCAGAAGGAAGCAATAGAGGTTCACGCGCTGCGGCTGGAAGTAATGAATGACGAAGGCGACCCCCCACACGAATTAAGCCTTGAGAGTCCAAAATTGGACGAAGGCTTCTTATCGAGCCTGATAAGCTCTTTCCCTTTCGTAAGGACACTAAAATCCCTTGAAAATGAAAATTTTGAATTAATTTTACCAATTTCAACAGACTCTCCTGCCATTCTGTGCTGGATGGAGGGGAATTAGGAGGAAAACGTACTCCCTTGAAAGCCTTTACAAACCTCAAAACATAAGACATTACTTTGACAACTTTTATAAATGAGGAGTATCGTTTTATCCATTCAAGAGGATCACTCTGCTCACAAATAGCGCTGCAAGTTAAACCTTGCTGCTTAATCTCTGGGAGGAATGAAAGTTGCAATTCACATTCAACCTCAGGAGTCCAAAACCCAGTGTCAAATCTGCAGAATTGCGGCCCTTCCCAATATAAATTTGCCTCCAGAAGTTGCATTGGCAACAGACCACGTGAGATACAATCCGCTGGATTCTGACCGGACTCTATATGACGCCAAGAGCAATTAGGCAAAAGTTGATTGATCTTATTAACTCTATTCGCAACAAAAGTTTTTAGCCGGTGTGGCGGGAGCCTTAGCCAGGATAATACAATCTGTGAATCAGACCACGCATACATTTCCTCAAAATGAACACGATTTTTAAATACGTCGCATACTCTATTCATGAGTTTTGCGAGCAATGAAGCTCCCAGTAATTCTAGTTTTGGTAAAGAAATAGTTTTCAAAGGTGCAACTCTCGATTTTGCAGTTAAGAAAGAAACCTTAATTTCCCCGGAACATGCCACAGTTCTGACGTATAAGATGGCACCAAAGCCACGCTCTGATGCATCACAAAACCCTAATAGTTGAACCTTTGAATCAGTGAAGTTAATTCTTCGTGGCAAATGAATTTGGGATAAGTACGAGCTCTGAGAAACAAATTCACTCCACTGAGAATGAATAACGTCAGGAAGGGGTTCGTCCCAACCTAATTTTAAAGTCCACACTGACTGCATCAAACATTTTGCCCAAAAGACAATAGGAGACAACCCACCAATAGGGTCAAAGATTCGAGAAATATTCGACAAAAGCCTTCGCTTTGAATTCACTGAGACTTCGAAACATACTTGATAAGAAAAGGCATCTTGAGCCGGGATCCAAATTAGACCCAACACCTTGAGCGAGGGAGATTCAAAGGCATCAAATTTTGATGTTTGCTCAATTTCATTAGGAGAAAACCCCGCTAAGAATTCGGTGGAGTTGCTCGCCCATTTACTCAATGGAAATCCCCCAAGTGACAATAAATCGATCAGTTGCTGTCGAAGCATTAGCGCATCGGAGATAGAAGAAGCCCCGGTGACTATATCATCAACGTAAGTTTCGGTATTGAGTACTTGAGCTGCTAAAGGGAACTTATGACCATCATCAATGACTAATTGACGTACAGCTCGCATCGCTAAAAACGGTGCGGAAGAAACTCCATAGGTGACTGTATTTAATTCATAATCCACCAATGCTTGAGTCGCATCATCACGCCACAAAATATGCTGATAGCTTCGGTGCTCTGGGGCGACTAAAATTTGCCGGTACATCTTAGAAATATCTGCAATAAAGGCAACATTATGGATGCGAAAGGTTAACAAAATATCAAAAATATCGCCTTGCAACTTAGGGCCTGTAAGTAATTCATTGAGTGAGACACCCGAAGATGTACGGGCAGAGGCATCAAAAACTACACGAAATTTTGAGTTAACGTAGTTATAGACAGCATGATGCGGAATATAATATTTCCCTTGGGATTTTGCTTCGGACATATGACCAAGACGAAGGTATTCCTTCAAAAAGTCACAATACTTAACATGCAACTCCTTTCGGCGAGTTAAGCGATGCTCGAGGTTCATCAAACGCGAAACCGCTTGAGAGTATGAATCCCCGAGCTTAGGTGGAAAAGATAGGAAAGGAAGTGAAACAATGAATCTTCCAGAATCATCTCTTCGAAAAGTTTCTAAGAAATGCTGTTCACATTGAATATCTTTTGGGTCATGAAAGATTTCCGATGGAAGTTCTTCCACTTCCCAAAATCTTTTCAAATCATTTTCTAAATATTCCCTATCCTCCACAATGGAGAACGACGAGGTACCAGACCCTTCTTCCACAGGTAGGGCGGATATAGAGCCACAAATAACCCAACCAAAGATAGAATTTACTGCAATCAGTTCGCCATTTAGAAACGATTTCTGTCCCGCAAACATGATTTTGGGATAAAGATCCATTCCTAAAATAAAATCGATTTGCGATGGCTGGTCAAAATGAGGATCCGCCAGATCCAAATGGTCAACATGGTTCCTTATGAGCTGTGGAAGAGGAACCCCAGGAAGCTTTCCCAACAATTTATGGCATACTATCGCCCTTGTTCTCAACCCAGAACTGAAAGAATGCTTGGGAAAAAGACGGCACGTCGCGGAACCGACCGGCCGATTTAAAGGGGTTTGAGACAGCCCAAACAACGCCCCATGATACGCAGACATTGGCAGTTTTAAACGCGTAAGAGCATCGACAGAGATCGCCGAAATCTGAGAACCCGAGTCAAGCATAATTCTAAGAGGTTGCAATTTTCCATCGCCATCCAAAAAATTGACGACTGCAGTCCCTAAGACAACAGTCGAAGAAAGTTCGCATTCAACGCAAGACGAATACGTTTGTGGTATCGCTTCGGCGGACCGAAGACTCGAAGATAAGTCCGGCGGCGACGAGCTAGGAAGGTGGGCAGAGGGCGAAGGCTGGCTACTAGCTACCGCGACGGGAGCATTCGATCGCGTATTCCGCTCCCTATGCTCAACGACGGAATGGAGGGTGGTATGGTGATACCTCTTACACGTTTGACACCGCAAGTTCGAAAATCGACATTTCGGTGCCCAGTGACCACTCCTCAAACAATTAAAGCATAGTTTTTTTGAACGCACAAAATTACCCCTTTGCTCAGAATTCATGTTTAAATATTTTGGACAATCAGCTAACAGATGAGATAAGTCACAACTTGGACAAGATGCATTAGAGTTTGAAGGATCTATGCCAACGGAAGTAGACATTACGGTCTTGCTCCTGAGATTGGAACTACGAGCTTGAGAACTCCTCTCAATTATTCCGCGAGAAGTTTGCAAGAGTTTAATACGTCTTTTAACAAAAGATAGAAGTTGTGAAACCGAGGGAAAAGTCTCGTCTGCCACAGTTTCTTCAAAATGCGTGAGCACGTCAGGGTCTAATGATCTAGCAGCCAGTCTGAATAAAATGAATTCCCCAAGGTTGGGGATATTCAAAGTGAGGAGTGCCGAATACATTTCAGAAAAGACATTTGAGAAATTCTGAAGGGACTGCAATGCACCCGAAGACGAGGAGTTGAAATGCAACAATTTATCTAAATAATTAAATCCCAGCACTCGTGGGTTATCAAAATGATCGCACAGCTCCTTCCACGCAGAATCATAATGAGTGTCCCCAAAGGGAACGGAAGAGATTATTGCCAAAGAATCTCCAGAAAGAGCAGACTTCAAATAGCTGAACTTTTCAATAGGTGCTAAATCTGCTCTATCATGAACTACTGATCGGAAGAGATCGCGAAATGATTCCCACTCGCTAAAGGCACCCGAAAAACGCGGAACATGAATAGTGGGTAGCCGACACTTAGAAATTGTTGTCATCTCAGTAGAGCTGTCAGAAGGGCCCGAAGGATTTTGAACAGCCGAAATTGCTGAACGTTCATAGACGGAAAGAATAAAATAATACCTTTCATCGAGAGTAACACCGCGTAATCGATCAGGTTCATAAGATTCCGTCAAATTAGAACGAAGGCAGTGTTCATATATCTTCCTCTGAGCCTCAAGAAAATTTTCATACACCCCTTTAAGGTGCAAACAACGAGTACGAAACATTGAAAACTTAGGAGAAGCTGACAACGGATCCGAGGACAGATCCAATTCCTCCGCCAACCCGTAGGCAACAGAGATTGACGCTTCAAATTGTTCTCTTTGGAACCGTAACAACTTGAGCCGAGAGTCAAACTGCTCCCGAGTAGCAACTCCTTTCCGAACCACCTCCTCGCCGTCAGGCATGTTCAGATATGACGATTAAATAAAGAAAGCGAAACAATGCCCATCGAGAAAAAGGAGACAAATAAATTACCACGATCACGTCGGGGTCACCAAAATGTTCGATCACGGGACTTATTCCACTCGAAAAAAAAATATAAAAGGGAGAAAGGGAATGGGTCTGGCGTGAATCGGATAGAGAAATAAAGGAGTCGTGATGTGGACGAGGAAAGGGAGGAAGCAGGAAAAGGAAGGAAGGCGCTCACTTACCTTTAGCGTCTTCGACATTCATCGCTCCCGGGCCCGGGGTTGCACTTGTCTCCAACTGCACTCAACCAAAGATCTACTTCGTCTGACCTCGGCTCGAGGTTCAAATTTTAAAAGAAACAAAACGACACCTGTCGACGCTACCACACACTATTACATAAGACAAGTGAGCGCCGACAAACTAGGAAGGAATAAGGGGGAAATTCAAAAGGAACGGAAGTAAACAAAAGAAATGAGTGGCCTAAACCCGGCTCGAACACTGCACTGTTGACATGCAACTAGGCTACTGCATGAAATCATGTTAGATGATGGTGTAAAATGCAGCTAGATGGCTACTATCTAGGTAGTAATAAAAAGATATGTTGATAATACATGCATCATGCACCACAAGTTACTCTAGAATATTTCACATACCCTATGCTATATTATATTGTGTTCTCTTTTGATATCGGCGGGGGAAAATGACATTTTGAATCCATCTGTTTTAAATGAGCTGGGAAATGTATCTCTCTAATCTTATTTATCTGGTCAAATCAAACTAAATTAGCTGGTGTTTTAATTATGTATCTATCTTCAGTAAATCTATCCGTTTTGCACTTCTGTAATAAATTTTAACTGTTCCTACTTTAACCTACGATCAGATAGTGACTCCCAACCTTATTCTTGTATCATTTTTGTTAAGGCCGCTTTACACGATACAATATTTGTACAATTTCTTATAGAAACTCTTGCCTGAGGAAATTGTACCGTTTAAAGCGGCAAATTGTACGAACGTTTGTGCGATTGTCTGATTGACTGAACGGGAAATAGAACCTGTTGTTATTCCATTCAGACAAACCTACAATTTCGTTCAGTTTATACAAGAGTTTGTGCAAGAAATTGTTCAAAAATTGTGTCCTGTAAAGTGGCCTTTACACTGCTAAACCTATCGTTACACCTTTTAACAAACCTTGCTTCTCTACACTGTACCTTGTCTTGCTCTCTGATCAAACCTAATTGGTATTTACCAGAGAGTAGATTTTTTTGTTATATTTTAGTCATTAGGAATCACTCTTCAGTAAATAATATTAGATATTGCTTTTGTTTTGCATCCATTGTAGAACTTGCCCTGAGTAACGTATTGATCTGTTTACGTCCTAAGGGTTCATAACCTTGCCAACCCTGTGAACGGTCAGTTTTTCTCTGTTCTGGACCCATCCGCGCCTGGCCTCAACACCCTCTTGTTCTCCGCCTACGCAGCAGCCTGCTTCTCCGAGGGAACAACTCCCTTTCAGATGCCCCAACTCACTCCTACCACCTCCTACTCCTCCTTTCCCCTCCCTCTCAGCCCCCCTCCTACCGTTTCTCCGCTGATTCTGGTGTTCCCGCCGAAGTGGAGGGAATTGGGCCTGAATGCTCCACGGTGTGCCGAAGTCGAACGCCCCTCTTCCCCCCCCCCCCCCCCATATCCAACCGGGAGCGACACGGAAGGCCCGGGAGGGGGTAGGGTGGCGAGGAACACATTCGAAAACTCATTTGGCTGCGCCAGAGCGAGCCATTCTCTTCTCCCCTCTTCTCTCCCCCCCTCCCCTCTATCTTCCAACTCTCTCTCTCTCACACTATCTCTCTCCCTCCATTTCGCCTTCCTTCTCTTTCACTGACGATAGCGCCCTTTACCGTCTACTCCCTCTTGTACCGGTCGTGTGAAACGTACCGCCCTTTTTACTTTCAAAAAGACCTATCCAAATATGAGCAAAACAGAGCGTACGCTTTAGGGCCATATTCAGAAGCTCAACTAGTCTCGCTTCCTCTGCTTTCGTCCAAAACTCCCTTCTAGTCAAATGGTTTGCAGATTAAACCTGCGGCTTTCGTATTACTTCTTAAAACCACCTTGTTTACCTATTCAAACCATATCGAGGAGAAATGGCTTTTTAAAATCGTAAAAGAGATTTAATTGAACAAGCAGAAGAAGGAAATAGACTGAATAATATCCAGCAATATCAAAGTTGTTCTACCTCAGAAGTGGTAATAAACCTAAACAAGTACCGTAAACCAATGTATACAACCTGTCTAGGCAATATATTGCCTTTACGCAGCAATTAATTATTGCCCCCAAAATTAAAGTGGACTGTATTTTGATAGAGAGAGAACGCCCCAGTATCGCTCCTACCTTCTCGTAGGCCACAGCAATAGTTCTGCTCTCGTCCTCCTGTCCTTGTTTCGGCCGTCCAATCCGCTCGTCAGGAACTCACATTGTCAACTCCTCTCTCCGGACCTCCTGGCCTCTACAATCCGAATCGAAAAACGATCCATCGAATCGAGGGCGTTTTTCTTTTGTTGTCGTAGGCCACGACACCTGGCGACCTCTCTCTCATACATTACGAAACATACTCCCCCCCAAAATTTGAGCATCAAATTTTTAAAAGATTAAGTAACTACTAACAACAACAAAAAAATACCAATCTCATGGTTGGATCAATTGCATCATACATTAAATATTTGGTCTTTGTTAGGGTGAAGGAAAGAAAGGTTCTTTTTTCACTCTGGAGGGGGCATTCACCAGAGACTTGTTTGGGAAGGAAGCCCTCGGAAAGGTATGTGGGAGCACCAAAGACCAAATACACTAAATCAAAGAATTAAATCTAACGCTTTATGCTTTAGGAGTAACCTGATCTCCTCCAGCTAAATTAAATACATTGTTGAGAGAAAAAAAAATATAACTATACTAGGAAATTAATTCCCACTAATTTCCTACTGGCAGTTTCATAACCTTTGCTACGGGACGTTTGAACACCCCATCCTTTGTCCGTAGTGTTACTACCCGAACTCTGTTATCTGGGCCGGGGTGGACCTCTTCCACTCTAGCCAAAGGCCATTGCAAAGGAAACATATGTTTCTCCTTCAATACCACAAGGTCATCTACTGCTAAATTTTCTTCTTCTTTCGCCCATTTATTTCTCACTTGAAGCGTGTTCAAATATTCGGTGGACCATCTATTCCAAAAGTGTTGCGTTATTTGCTTCACCAACTGCCACCTTGAAAGTCTATTTGAACTCAAATCAAGTAGGGGCGGTTCCGGCAAGCCTACCAAGGGAGCACCAATTAAAAAATGTCCCGGGGTCAAAGCTTCATATTCAGAGGGGTCGTGCGACATTGGCGTGAGTGGCCTTGAATTTAAAACCGCTTCGATTTTAGCGAAAACTGTGGATAGCTCCTCAAAGGTTAGAATTCTATTCCCAATAATTCTTTTCAACAAACTCTTTGCGGATTTCATATTAGCCTCCCAAAGTCCCCCAAAGTGAGGGGCTGCTGGAGGATTGAAATGCCACTTAATATTTCTTTGCGAAAGGGAATCCATCATGTTACCTGAACTTAACAAATCCCGCCATTGACGATTAATTCCCGTTATATATCGATTGGCTCCCACAAAATTGGATCCACAATCTGAATATATGTCCGTGCATAAACCTCGTCGAGATATAAAGCGATCTAGAGCGGCAATAAATGCCTCAGTTGTTAAGTTCGACACTAGCTCCAAATGGGTCGCCTTAGTAGGTAAGCATACGAACAAACACAGATATGCCTTCCAGGATTTGGATGATCTCCTTGAAGATTCCCTTATAAGGAAATGTCCACCGAAATCTACGCCTGTGTATAAAAACGGACGTGTTGCCACCACTCGTGGGGATGGTAAATCACCCATTTTCGGTACCTTACACGAAGCCTTCAATTTAGTGCAGGTAACGCAGTTTCTAATTCGCTGTCGAACCACGGAACGCGCTGATAAAATCCAATATTTCAATCCTAATAAATATTGCAATGTCATGGGTCCCACATGCAAATACATTTTATGATAATGGTCCACGATCAATGTGGTTAGATAAGCTTCCTTGGGCAACAGCAATGGGTGCTTGCGATTGTAGGCTAAATCAGCGTTATTTAGCCTTCCACCCACTCTGAGACAACCCTCAGAATCGATAAATGGAGACAATTTCTGAAGCCTTTTGGAACAGATATGTCCCCCTTTCAGATATTCAATATCTTGCTTAAAATAAGACCACTGAGTTACTCTTATGCATACTTTGAAAGCGTTATTGATCTCTTTAACACTTAAATTACTTTCTTTGCATAAGTCTGATGACCCTTTTGCTAATGCAATGAATCGGAGACAATAAGCAATAACTCGTTTAAGTTTAGACAAGGAGGAAAAACGTTCCAGGAGTGCAATGTCTAGCGTGTCTTCATCTGCGACAGCAACATTCGATTTCAGAGATTTCATTTCAGGGATTACATCATTTGCTCCTGTTAATGCACTAATTTCCCATTGATCAGCACTATTAGATACCCAGGGAGGTGCGTTCCACCATAAATCATCGTTAATTATTTGTTGGGGTAGCAATCCCCGACTGCCAGAATCAGCAGGGTTATCTTTACCAGATATATGATTCCACATTATACCCACATGACTTTCTGATATTTGAGCTACCCTATTCGCCACAAAGGTTTTTAATAAATGTGTTGGAGTATTTATCCAAGAAAGGACTGTTTTGGAGTCAGTCCAGGCATAAACACACTCAATATTTATTTTTTGCGAGAGAGAAGAGAATACGAACTTAATAAGTTTCGTCAGCAAAACTGCTCCCAGAAGTTCTAGCCTCGGGATTGTTAAAGTTTTAATAGGCGCGACTTTTGTCTTGGCCATCATTAAATGGACTCGTCCCTTTGTATGGAGTCCTCCACAGCGCAAATACACCACTGCGCAATAGCCCCGCTCGGAGGCATCGCAGAAACCCAATAATTGGCGGTGTTGTGTGTCGCTTACTTCACTACCTAATGCACCGCGAGGTAATTTTATGTTTTCCAACCAAGGCAATTGGTTTACAAAATGCTTCCACGAGTCAATTACATCGGAAGGCAAATCTTCGTCCCATCCGATATTTAATTTCCAAAGACCCTGCATAAAATGTTTCGCCCAAAAGACGACCGGACTAATCCATCCTAATGGATCAAATAGTTGTGCCAAATTTGAAAGAACGCCTCTTTTTGAGGGTGGTTTTGACGCTATCCTCACGTTGTAAGAAAAGAAATCCAACTTAGGATCCCAACATAAACCTAATATTTTTAAATTTGAGTATTCCTCATTATTAAATTCCACTTTGCGTTGCACAAGCTCCGGTGAAATGGTCCTTAGAACATCCACGGAGTTTGTGGCCCACTTATGAAGTTGAAAACCTCCAGCTTTTAACATTCCATTCAATTGTGCTATAAGCTCTATTGCCTTGGTGCTCGTAGAGCTTCCCGAGATTAAATCGTCCACAAATACATCGTTTGGGAGTACTAAAGCTGCGAGGGGAAAGTGTTCCGCTTCGTCATGAGATAATTGCTGAAGTACTCTCATAGCCAAATATGGAGAGGACGTTAAACCAAATGTTACTGTGTTTAATTCAAATTCTTGCAAAGCGGAATGTTCGTTAGCGCGCCAAACTATATGTTGGTAAGCCCTATGCTCCGGACGTATCAAAATCCTTCTATACATTTTTGAAATATCGGCTACAAATGCCACAGCATGTAGACGAAACCTTAAGATTAAATCAGCAATGTCTTTATGCAATTTCGGACCCTTTAAAAGTAGTTCATTCAAACTATGCCCTGATGAGGTGCGAGCTGAAGCGTCAAACACTACGCGCACTTTCGTGGTTGAGCTAGACTCCTTAATCACCGCATGATGTGGAATGACATATTTCCCTGATCCCCATTGAGACCTTGACATATGCCCCATAGTGAGATATTCACTTAAGGATTTATTATATTCTGCTCGCAGATAGGTGTCATGTGCTAATTTCCGCTCGAGATTAGAATACCTCTTTAATGCCTGGGCCTGAGATTGTCCGAGAGAAGTCTCAGGGGACTCGTCCTTAAATAAAATGGGTACAACATACCGCCCATTGTCCTCTCTATAATGAAGTGACGTGAACTGCGATTCCGCCCTTTCGTCATTTTCGGAGGCAGGCGGATTGCTCGGAATCTCTTCGACCTTCCAGAAATGTTCTAGCAACGAGCCCAAGTCACTTTCCTCGTTCGTGACAATACACGAGGAAATGTTTGCACCAGTATGCAAAGAATTGGAGGTAGCTTTTACAGGACCTATTAGAATGTAACCAAAAATCGAAGGCCACGCAGTAGGATTACCTTCGTAGCGAATCGTGGGTCCATCAACCATAATTTGCGAGTATAATTCTGCGCCGATTAAAATATCAATATCCCCCGGCTTATGGAACTCGGGATCCGCCAATATCAAATAGCGGAAACGATCACATACACTATCGGGCATTAGAGCGCTAGGTTGCCTCGAGGTAATTTTTTGAATGACTATGGCAGTAGTGGTTAGTTCCTCGCCCCCTTGACGAGGCCGAATTACCAAAGACGTAATGCCTTTCGTAGTAGTGACGGGATTATCTGCAAGGCCCTTGCATGCGACCATGGATTGTTTTCTCGAGAGACCCAGCCTTTGCTGGCAAGCGGTGGTGATGAAACTAGCTTGCGACGCCGGGTCAATCAAAACACGTACATTGTTGAATATGCCAGACGCCGACTTCACGGCAACAATAGCCGTTCCCAATAATACAATGGAATTTTGACAAACAATATGACTCGTTGGACAAGCTAATTCGTCTTGCATATTGCTTTCAGCGTTAGATAATGCCCGTTCCGTCACGTCATTCGCATTAAATTCTCCCCGCTCTCTCTGGTCGCCTTTTGCCGTGCTAAATGGTTGCGAGGCTATCCGCGAAGAACTTCCAGATACTTTGGTAGTGCACAACAATGTATGGTGCCCCTTTGAACAATTACGACAAGATACACGGGATCGGCAGGCACTTGCTTTATGCTTTCCACCTAAGCAATTGTAACAAATATTCTTAGACTTAACAAAGTCCCTTCTTTTATCCACCGACATTAAAATAAATGTGTTACATAGATATAAACGGTGCTGTTCCGTGCATAGCGGGCATGAAAATAAATTAACATTCTCACTGGCTGCCAAGAGTGAAGTTCTTGGACTTGCGAGGTTCCGTTTTGCTTGAATTAATCTCGCATTTGACGGAGTACTTGACCTCGACCCTGATGAGCGAAGTATATTGATATGCTTGTGTCCAAATTTGACTAGGTCATCAATGCAGGGAAATTCAATTTCATGATGTTCCATTTCAAACTGCTTGCGCGAGTATTTATCTAACGTTCTTACCGCAAGAACGAATAAGATAAAATCGGCCAACTGAGGGATATTCATGGCCTTCAAAGCATTCACGTTTTCAGACAAATTTTCAATTAATGACTGGAAACCTTCTATCGAGTCGATATTCAGAACGGGAGCATTTATAATTTTCTCTAGGTAATGTAAAGCTAATAATCGCTTATTCTCATATTGACGAACCAAGTTTTTCCACACGATAGCGTAATTTTCAGATATCAATGGAAGACCAGTCACTATTTTCCGCGCATTCCCCTTTACACTCCCAATTAAATAATGAAACTTCTCAATATCCGTCAACTGAGTACTCTCGTGTATCAAGCTACAGAAAACATCGTAAAAAGGTTTGAAGTTAGCCAATTCCCCGTCAAATACAGGAATATTTATCTTCGGCAACCTGGCCGTTTGCGAATGAGTAGGCACCCCCATACTAGCATCACTAACTTCCGTGGGTAGCATCTGACTTGCCACCGCTTTGATTTCATAATACAGCTCTTCCACACGATCGCTAATGCTTAATTCCTCATCGAAATCCAAGTTAAACTCGATCATATCCTCACGAATTTCATCAGTAAGAGTTAAAAACGAACTATATTTTTCCTCCAGAGCTGCATACCTGCATTTAAGCATCGGGATATCTATCTGATCCTCACGTGTGAGGGCATAAAGCCGTTCTAACGTATTAATTATGGCGTCTCGACGAGCTTTCTTTAATTTTAGGAGGCGATGACCGCGTGAATCACTCATTGCCTCAGCTTCTTGTCCCTTTTCGTTACCCATTATTCACCTAACTAATGCAGATAATCACTAGGTCGCGTACGAGGTCGAACGGCCGAAATCCAGTAACACTTGGCAATAACCAAATATATTCACCACACAAACAATAAAGACACTAAGCATAAGGACACAAAATCCAACCATGAGATGTATGTACCAGAAACTACTTTATCCGGCCCGAAGGACCAAATAATGTCTAGGCAATATATTGCCTTTACGCAGCAATTAATTATTGCCCCCAAAATTAAAGTGGACTGTATTTTGATAGAGAGAGAACGCCCCAGTATCGCTCCTACCTTCTCGTAGGCCACAGCAATAGTTCTGCTCTCGTCCTCCTGTCCTTGTTTCGGCCGTCCAATCCGCTCGTCAGGAACTCACATTGTCAACTCCTCTCTCCGGACCTCCTGGCCTCTACAATCCGAATCGAAAAACGATCCATCGAATCGAGGGCGTTTTTCTTTTGTTGTCGTAGGCCACGACACCTGGCGACCTCTCTCTCATACATTACGAAACACAACCTAATAACTAAAATAATGTATATTTTGCCCGAGACCTGTTCAAACATTCATTTATGTACATAGGGCCAAAACTGTTTCTTAGATTGTCAGATAATATAAGAGATACATACAATTAGTTGGACATTATTTTTAAAAAGAGTTAAAAATTGGTTACTTGATGAAGAAAATCCAGATGTGTTTTTTTGTTGATACCATGGCTAATGCTCACTATAATCTGCATGCACGACTGGTTGAGGTTAAAAAACAAACTGTTATCTTTCTCTGTTAATGTTATGTAACGTATCTAGTCTCAGTTTACTTATCTTTGTTTCAATTACTCTCGTTGGAATATTTGATTTTGATTTCGAGGTATCCCAAGTGCAGGCTATACCTAAATGGGATTCATATTGTATCCTTATTTAAATGAAATTATTATACGTGCTTGTAATGTCGTTTCATAGGATAAATGAATATTATTATTATATTCAGAAGCTCAATTCAGTGATGCCACTGAGTTGATACCATCTTTGCGGGTAGAATTTGTAAACCTATTTGACTCGATGTAGGGATTTTAGTACGAAAGCAGTAGAAACGAGACTGTAGGTAGTTGAGATTCTGAGTATGGCCCTTAACGTTTGTTCTCAATTAAATTTCCGTAGGAGTTTTGATGAATGCAAAATTTTTTGCACGTTTATGCACCACCTACAACATTATTGCCAGTTTTTGATGTGTATTACAAATTGTGATTCTGTCATCATCATCAGTCTTAGCCCGCTACAAACGATACTTCATCCAGCACGAGTCGGGGATACTCTCTGTTATTGTGCCTCTCTAGTGTCGTGTGATACGGAACCGGTATGCAGGCTAACAAGCATGAGCGCTGCCATACTCGCCGAGATACTTAATTTAGTACTTGATACGCTACTATTCCGCTACTAGCTCCCAGCAGGATCTAGCAAGCGCTAAAGAATCACGTTAAGCGCCTGCAGACGTTCGGAGATCTTCTATTTTTATTTAATAAGAAATTAAATTAATAAACATTTAATTTTTATAATAGAAATACCGCTTCATAGCAGGCTCAAGTCCAATGATCGTGTGAAATCTCATAGGAAGGTTCCAATCATTCGAGATTCCGTCCTCGGTATCAAGTAACGACCAGCATACTAGTGCTGAATATAGTATGAAGTAAAATGTTTTTTATAATAGTTTGTTCCAGCTCTACACTCATATTTCTTATCAGCTAACCTCATCATCTATACGTACTTCTTCTCCTCCTCGTCCCCCACAATTTTTTGTGTCGTTTTTCCTGGTGTGTATGCACCCCCTGCCACACACCCTCGAGGTGGCTTGCAGGGTATGCCGTAGATATATAGATATAAATATATAATTTGCTTCACAATATGCCCCAAGATTTAGGTGTTCCATTTCCATTATTTCCGTCACTCTTCCCGTAACGACTACTTTAGCTAGATGATTGTTGAGAGATATGACCGGTTGAGTTCTACACCCACATCTACATAATACCGTGCCAGCCACCACAAAGGCGTGTGGCAGGAGGTGAATTCTCACCAAAAACGCACTACGTGCATTAAAAGGATTAGTCTTAATATATAAGTCAAAACTGCACTATTTAAAAGATAAAAATAGCGAACTAAGCGTGCAAAAGCGTGCTGTTATTTGGATTACCTTCAAGTTCTTACATCAACATGCAACAGCCTATGCTATGGATCGATTCACTCGTACTGGACATACTTACCACTATTCATATCCCATATTTAATGAGGAAAAAGGACATTTTGAATCTGTTGTTTCGGAACTCAATTTCTCTAAATTTGTAATTATAGTCCAGTCTACCATAGTAAGTTGGGGTTCACTTACTATTTTTAACGTCAAAACTGAAAATATTATCTTAGAATTTAGTTAACAGATTAAGTAGCAGGACCTAGTATGTTGGAAGATTAAGAAGGAAGTTGTTCCCAGGCACGTAGCTAGAAATTTGCTTCGGGGGGGCTTGGCCTAATGTTGCGTTACTTGAAACAAATCAGCCTTACCCGTTAAGTGCCGACATGTTACATATCTCTTCCCTTAATTTTAAGCGCTTGGTAATTACTTTTCATAGTACCCACACCTCTCTCTTCTCACTGCTTACAATGAAGAGGTTAATTTTACCGGCCATCGAACTGAAGTTTAACACATGCATACTAGGGCGGATCGGAAAAATCGATTTTTCGCGGAGAAACTTGGCCCTCTGGAAAAAGTTGTCAAAGTGACTCAAAATGAGGCCAGAAAAATTTGAGACCTCTAGGTCAACCCTAGACCCTCGCGCCGTGGCCATTTATGGGGAGGGGGGCTGAAAATGGAAAAAGTCATGTTTTTATAGCGGTTTCCCATGTATTTTGCCGAGTTGCGGCCCTTTTGGGCAAAAATTTCATCCATTTGTACGTATCTGTAGCCGTTATGCCACAAATTGTCTATTTTGAGTGCGCGGCCGCGCGTAATTATGCACCACCCATGCAGCGTCGCGGCGCAACCGTCAGAAGGCCGCTCGCGCGCCTCCTGCCGGCTCGCGCCTCCTGCCCGGTCGCCGCGAACGCAGCAAAACTCATCGCGGATGCGTCTTCTGTCGTTGGTCTCATTAATATTAGATAATTAAACAATTTCCAGGGAATAACAATTACGGAAGAACTGTATGAAAGTAATATAACACACCGTCATCATTCGGGGAGTAAAGAAACACTCCCCGAGTTTAGCCTAATTTTACTATTATTTTTCAGTATGGAGAAAGAATACAAAAATAATTAAAGTAGTTATTAGAGCTCACCACGTTGAGGTACCTGCACTATGAACTCCCCCGCCCACACTCCCACTCATAAAATAGAGGAACGCATTTCCTTTATCAGATTATATGCTCTCGAAAAAATAAGAAAGTGGTCATTTTGTATTACCAGTCGGTTTATCTGTGTGCAAGTATTCGTATTTATACTTTATTTTCATTGAACACTAAAGGTCATTATCGATTTTTTTAATTTTTGAAGTCAAGCAGATAAATGTAAAACTTACTCACTATATCACAGCATGAACTGAGACTGTTTTGAAGGTTGGCATTTTGGTTCTGCTTTCTAGAATTTTCTGTATTTCTTATTGTCTCTCGTTGTTGCGGATGCCAATGAAGCTTGGGTTACCTCTTTTACAAATAGGTATTTCAAGAGCGCAAGCTTTTGTGTGACAAGGACAATGGCGTTCCACAGTTGAGCATTACTGATGTAATTCTCGAATTTCTTCAGTCGTGAGATGTGATAGAGCACGAGTCGGTGTTCTCGTCTCTTTTTATCAGCAACTTGTAGTCTTCTGCATCAAATTTAAAATCTGTTAACTCAAAATTTCACGATTTTCGTCGCGCGCATATTTCTTCATGCCTCTAAGATTATTTTCCACGCATCTCTTCACACTTCCTCTCCATTGTCAGCTATCATTGGGAGGAGTAAATTTTCTGAGTGCCCGAAAAAACCGTTTCTCTGAATAACAGGATCAATGACTCTTTTAAGATCTGCTTGTAGATATCTTGATCAATTTAATAATTTCCATAAATTTACAGCACCCTCGTGTATACAATGGTTTTTTTTCGCTGAAAACCAGACAGGTGCGTATACTTTTTGAATGACACTAGATTTTATAAATTAGCGCAGGAATTTTCTTTGGACACGTATAGCCTCAGTTGTCGGCTGGCCGTAGTGAGCTAACGAGAATGAGCCACATTTTTTGGAGTTTATCTGGCCAAATTTTCTGAGCGAAATCCTTTGGACACAGTATTAGAAATTCCCCGAAGATACTGCTGGTCACTGCTCAGCAATCTCAAGTCTTCTTCGTGGGACAATTTTGTTGGAACTGGCTCGAATCGTATGATATCAAGAGTGTGGCAGTCTTGAAGGGTGGAGACAATAGGTCTTGCAAACAAATTTGGATCCTTAGTTTGCCCGTTTAATGTTTCTACCAACCGCCGCAGTGTTAAGTCAATCAAGTGTAATTGGCAAATAGACCCTTGTAAGGGACGTCGGAGTTTTTCTTCCAGCAAACGGATGATGCTTCCTTCCTGACCTGTATTCACTTTGGTGCCATCGCATCCAATCAATTTTAAATTTGAAAGTTCAATATTTTCTTTCGCAAAAAAATTCGCACGCTCCGGAATGATTGGAATAGAGGTGTGTCTCCAAAGTGCGGACACTTTGGCCACCAGACTACTTGATAAGCCATAGGCTCCCTTCCTGCGCTTTCATATCTCAATGCGTCGCGAACATAAAAAAAATATTTTACCACTTCTTTAAAAGTCGGTAACGTCAATTCGTTTATGTCGACGAGACAGGAAAAAAAGTTATAGTGTGTAGGGTTATATTATTTTCATACAATTCTTCCGTAATTGTTATTCCCTGGAAATTGTTTAATTATCTAATATTAATGAGACCAACGACGGAAGACGCATCCGTGATGAGTTTTGCTGCGTTCGCGGCGACCGGGCAGGAGGCGCGAGCCGGCAGGAGGCGCGCGAGCGGCCTTCTGACCGTTGCGCCGCGACGCTGCGTGGGTGGTGCATAATTACGCGCGGCCGCGCACTCAAAATAGACAATTTGTGGCATAACGGCTACAGATACGTACAAATGGATGAAATTTTTGCCCAAAAGGGCCGCAACTCGGCAAAATACATGGGAAACCGCTATAAAAACATGACTTTTTCCATTTTCAGCCCCCCTCCCCATAAATGGCCACGGCGCGAGGGTCTAGGGTTGACCTAGAGGTCTCAAATTTTTCTGGCCTCATTTTGAGTCACTTTGACAGCTTTTTCCAGAGGGCCAAGTTTCTCCGCGAAAAATCGATTTTTCCGATCCGCCCTAATGCATACATATCAGAAAAGAACAATTATTAAACATATACATGCATCAAACTAGTCATCACGTTTCAAGACACTCAGCCTTTGAATTATGACCAGCGTAATCTGGATTATCATGCCGAGTTAAAATCAGAGCAAGAAAAATTACTGAAAAAAAATTGGTGGGGAAAGGGGGGGCCTAAACCCCAGAAACCGCCCTGGCTACATGCCTGGGTGTTCCTATTCCTTTTTAAAGTTTTAAGCAGGATTACATTTTTCCACCACTCTTCTTAATACTTCGTTAGTCAATCAGTGGATCCATTTTAAAGTGATCGTTCTTCTGCAGCACTTCATAACGAATGCTACCAGCCTTGACTTGTCAAATGCTGACATAGCCCATTCCTGACTGAAATTAAGAAATGTGCTGCTGCAGTAAGTCCTAATGAGATTTTCCTTACTTCATCACTGGTAGTCTCAGGCGTTAAAAATATCATCTTTTGGTAAAATACACTCTTTCCCTTATCTATTCTACTCACTATATCCTTATTGAAAGGTCCTTTGCTGTTCACTCGGCTTTTAGAAATAGGAATACCTCTTAAACTTACATTTATGTCAATTTTTTCTCTTCCTTAACTTATGTTTCTCGAGGTGAACATTAGTCTTGCCATCTGATCTTCTGCGGCTAATTTACAATTTACAGTCGTTAATAGCTAACATTCTCGTGTGTCGTGACTGTCTGCCTAATATTGTAGTGATCTTATGAGGAAGAAAATACCTATGACGTAGCCAGGAGAGACGTGTGTAAGAAGAAATATAGGGAAGCACGATTCATGCTCTGCGAAACAAAACTTCGTAAGTCAGTTACTTTATAGAAATGGATAAGCAGGTAAAAACTATTACATTGCTATGCATTAACCATGGGAGTGGAAGCGTGGATTAACCACGTGGGAAGAAAAAATCTCCCGGCTACATTTCATCCAGGCTACAATCCTTCGAGACGATCCACGGCAGAAACACAAGGAACGCGGCCTCGACGATCCAAATCCCCTGTCACCGATCATCCAGGATGGCGGGATCCTTTGCTGCTTCATTTCCACGGGCGTATAACGCATTGCCAAAGAAGTTAAAAACGAATTACTCGGGAAAGAGGCTTCACAAACCACTACTGGAAACTTACATCTCGTGAAAATCCATCTATATACTTTTGATTTTTTATCTTTTATCATTTTCTTCTTATGTTTATAATTATTTTATAAAAATATTTTTGCAGATGGTGGATCAGACGTTTACTGATAACATTATACCTGTAATATTTTTGATTTGTATAAGGCGAAATGTTTTGTACATTTTTCTTTTTTTTTACATTTTACAATGTGTTTAACTACACATTTTTACTCTGTACCTACTTGAACCAATAATGTTATAAGACATGCATCTTTTGTGCCCTTGGCGGGGGGTGGAGAGGACGGCAACGTCCTATCCCGCCCAGGTAAAATAAAACTCAAGTAAGTAAGTAAGTAACCAGCAACGTCGTGTCATTTACATCAAAATTTTCCCGTATTTTCTTACTGCATACCTAATGTGTAGGTATTTTACTCAGGGTGGTATTGTGACTTTTCGTCTACATCTACACTTACGTAACACCCTGCGAGCCTTCACGAGACTGTGTGATAGGGAGTGAAGATCATCAAACAGAAAGTATTGATGTGCAATTAGGATATTTAATGGAGACATGTGGCATAATAGGGTCACAAACAGCTAGATGGTTAGTATCTAAATACTAAAAAGGGAGTATTGGTTGTTAACACATTCATCATACACTACAGACTACTCTGACAATATTTCACCTGCATATCCATTTACTACGCTGCCTATTGTACTCTCTTATGGTACGCGGGAAAAATGATTAAATCTATCGCGACGACTATCTCTCTAATCTTGTTAATCTGATCAAACCTAGCATAATAGGCAGGTATTCTTAACATATATCTAACGTCATCTGTGAACAAATCGTTTTCGAATCTACTTAAAAGGTTTAACCTAAATTTTAACCTGCGTTCTGAAAGTAATTCCCATCCTAGTTCCTCTCTTAAACTCGTAACACTAAGAAAATTATCATAACGGCCTTTAACAAATGTAGCGGATCTCCTTTGCACACGCTCTATTGGCTTTATAATACGTTCCTCGTACGGATCCCATGAACTAGCGGCCTATTATAAATTTTGGTGTCATTTAAGTAATGTGTGTACGGAGAAGTACCTTTTTTGCATGCTTACACGATAATAAGTGATCTCTCTTGAAAATGCATACCTGGTGATGGTCCCCGCCCTCTGCTACACACCCTTGTGGCTGCTTGCCTTTCAGGGTAATATGTGCATGTAGATACCATGACAATTCTTTTCTGATTTTGACCTTCAATTGGCTTTAGGTTAATATCTCTCTAGGTTGAGTAATGCCTTCTTTATATCTCTTTCTGTCTCTGACATACTTACTCTTTCAAATGCATTTTCATAAAGAATGGTAATTATAATAAATTATGATAAAATGACATCGTACATGTTCTAGACCATGAACAGTTTACGTGTTATAGATCACTGCGACCTCAAAAATGTACAAAATGAACACTAGCTCAATGGCCATTATTCGGAAATATCCCGATATATTTCCTCCTCCAAAGTGCCCAACAGGAACTATGGCAAATTCAGGGCCTCTTCGGAATGGCTGAATGAACGGAAGTATTGATACCTAGTGGGTATTTATCGTCGATCTGAGGTCAGCGATGTGAGAAGTTATGCCGGTGCGACTCATCGAATGTGGGTAATCGATGTCAATAGGGTAATATGTCAGGCTACATGTCCTAATACGATGAGATGTGGGCTGCATTATCAATATGTCAAAGAAATTATTTTTTTACGCCACATAACGGGACTAAGTAAGCAAAATGCATGACTCAATGCGTCTGCGCGGAGATGGAATTGGAAATACGGTAAATAAATGGAAATACGGTTTTATATTCGATAATTTCCTTCGATATAATCAGAATGATATAACTTTTGAATCAGGATAAACAGGCGATAAAGCCAGTAGCTCCCATATTTAAAATTGTTTGGGTGATATATTTATTCTAAGTTTGCTTACTTTCACGCACAAAATATATCCATGCGAATAAATTGATGAAAATTCCACTAAAATCAACTCCTAATTGAAGAAGTAATATTTGTTGAGACGTGAGAAACGATTCCATTTGCGGTCGGGTACCATTGCTGTGAATATGAGAACATGTTACAGCAATGGCATGAATAATACTTTTTGTAACATAAATTGCAGGAGATAAAAATTCATATAGTACTTGTGCTTTTATTAAGTATTAATACATAGCCTAGAATCGAGCAAATTTAATTTCGAGTACGTGGAAATTTGCTGGCTGGAGTTGTATGCATATCGCTTTGCAGATCTGATAGATGCTGATATTTTAATTGCTACAATGATGGGAGTTCTAATGAAATGTAAATAAATATCTCTTTCATAAAAACACTAACACGGTCATTTAAAATGCATATAATGGAACATAAACATAACTAAAAGTTATAAGCGAGCAAGTTTAAACTGATAAACAAATGCGACTTATTTTGCACTATATTTCGAATAGAATCGTATCAACATACTATTTTAATCATATGCATTCTTGGATATCTGTGTTTATTTGCTCAGCTACAGTAGCGTTAGAGAACCCTTCTCTATTGTTGCAAAATTATTTTGTAGGCCAAATACCAATTATAATTGTGCAGAAAAATCTAGCATTTATGTCTTATTTCCCAAATATAATTTTGGAATCATAGAATAAGACAACTTTGCATGTTACACGAATTTGTTATTCTTCCACGACCGGTTTCGTCACTAAGGTGGAAGACGTGAACATTCTTGTATGAATAAATTTCGTGTTAAAAATTCAGTTTCCTTATTCTGTGGTCATGGACTTAAATTAAAGTTGGGCCTTAAAACATCGAGTTTATTAATTTTTCTAAAACGTTTAATAGATTCCATTAATTACCGTCGATATCATCAAATATGTACTATGATGTGTATGGGAGTCCGTGTAATTTGGGCATTATAACTTCGTTCACACATAAATTATTCCGTTAGTGCCCAAGAAAGCAGCATCTACTCATGTCCAGCTATACCCAATGAAAATGGTACTGAATGGTCTATATTTCACTATTGTTTTCAGTTTTGGTTTTTAAAAATGTTTTAGGAAAGTTTAAGTTCCGTGTAATTTGGTCCAGCTATTCGTGTGATTTGGACCCGAACCCAAAATTACGTTCTGTTATTAGAATGCTTACAAGCTAATATTATTTATTTATTTTTACTTATTATTTTCTATACCTGCTAAAAAAAACTTTGATTGCTGAGTATTCTCCCTTTAACAATGTTTTTATGTATGCCAAAATATAATAAGTATTCGTGATATCAGCAATATATGTTAACAAAAAAAAATAATGGCCAATCAACTTAAAAACTGACCAATTTTTTTACAACTGATGGGTTGCAATTAAATTAAGATTTGAGTAGCTTAAGTCAGTCTTAACAATAATAATATTTCTCATCACTTAGATCAGCGCATTATTTATGTGCTCACTCCAGTGGCGGATCCAGGCCCATATCTCGGGGGGAGGGGGGGGGCAATATCTCCCAATATGGTAGGTATATGATGTATTGGTGATATGGAATATCACCTAATTGGGGGGAGGGAGGGCTCTCACCCAGAAATTTTTAAAAATATGAAAAAAAGAATGGTGAATTTGCAAGTTTTTCTGGTTTTCAGGATATATTCATATTTTAAATTTTTATAATATTTTACCATTGCCTTATGCCTTAGGCAGCAAAAAAACCTTGGTTTAACTTCGTTCAGAGTCATTCTGATTTCTTTCCTGAAAATCTTACTCCTACTTGGGTTTAATATGACCAAACTACTACACTGTTTTACGCTATTCTGAACTACTTAAAAAGGTATTGTCATCGACAGTAAAGTAGTTTGAATTTTGGAAAGTTTACCTTAATGCTTTGTGATATTCACTAAAAAGCGAAATAAAATGATTATGAGAATACTTTGTAGTTAATATGAACTTAGGACAAAGGTTCTGATATAAGTATTAAACCTATCCTACAACGATAATTTATAATTATGCCCAAATTCATGAAAGTAAAAGCACAAAATAATTAGTATTCAGAATTTTAATTACAACTGTTTCACAAACTACATGCATTCTAAATAATTACCTACTTGTAACTGTAATCTTCTTTTTCCTCCTTTAGCGTAACGTTGAAGCACCTTGTCAACCTTTATATCAATATCTTTGTGGATAAATAAAAGGCATAAGCCATTCAATATTTCCTCAACAATTCGGGTTCGTAGCCATGATTGAACAAGATTAAGGCTGCTGAATGACCTTTCCGCACTGGCAACACTGATTGGCAGTGCAATGAGAATTATCAATAAAATTCTTACGGTGGGAAATATATCTTTATCACAGCTCTTCAACCACTTACAGTAAACGGAATTTTCTTTTCTTCCTCTTTCTCTCTCAACCACTTTGTTTTCCAAATATTTATTTCCCCATTAATTACAGCTTCAGATTGAAAACGTAGAAGATGTCAAGTTCCTAACAACTTTCTGAAGCCTATTTTTGATATTTACTTTTTCATTTGCAGCAGTGGGTTTGGAGTTCAGAATGCATACAGGCAACAATATATTTAGATTAAAACACATTAAGGTGTCTTGGGAAAATATCAACAATGACATTGTCCAGAAGTGGATTGCACATGGTTCTTCTGTGGTAGTCTACAATTGTGTCAGCGTCATGGCTTTCTCTGTGACGTTGCTTCTTCACGATTCTTGGCATTACTAGCTGCACTCCCAGCTTTTCGGCAGTGGTTTTGGCCTCACAGTATATCTCTCGCAGTTCTTTTGACTGTCCTTCAAGGATGTCAGAGTATCTTGTACAGAATTAGAAGCCTTGTTTAGGTCTACGACTGGCATTTGCAGTAACTTACTCAGAAGAAACCGTTCTTTTTAAAAGTCAATCAAGCACATTTAAAAAAAATCTGTGTTAGTCACTGAGTTAATGTATAGTGCAGCCTTTTGTGCCAATTCAGACTCCTTCCATTCACTCATTTCTGTGAAGTCATCTACTATTTCCGGCAAGGCAAAGTAAAATAATATTACAGCATCGTGCCTTTCCACCCATCGAGTCTCACAAAGGCTAACAAGCTGACCTTCTAAGAATGAATTCATAATGCCATTTCTTTTGGATGACTAATTGAAAAACGAAATAACTTCCTTTATTATTCCAACAGTATTTTCGATGGTTTGGATTTTGGTTGACTTCGAAAGAGAATTATTCAATGCATGGTTGTAGCATGGTAGCCGTTTTGTATTGACCGCCTCTGTTTGGATCCCTGTGATACTACCGACTTCTTCCAAAGTTAAAACAGATGTTCCATGTATACCGATTCCTACACAGAGACTCAAATCTAAACCCAGTTCTTTCACATTTTCTAAAATTCACTTCTTTACCAATAGTCTTCCCAGTAAGTTTTGTTTCCGTCTTTTCTGTCAATTGCACATCAGTCATATCTGCAGCAGATTTGTATGCTTCAATGAATGTAATGAAATCTTCCCTTATAGTTTATTTGTACAGATTCTGTACAATTAAGGCAATTTGTTCCTTGCGAGACAGATCAGGTGTTTCGTCGAACAATATTGACCAATATTTAGCTCCATGAATTCGTTTTAGGATCTTTTCCCTTATTTCTTCCCCACAACATTCTATCAATAAATTTTGAGTAATTTTACTGATATAGGTAGCACGGGAAGATGCACTTTTTAGGTGTTCAAGTATTTTGTCACCTGCATCTTCCCTGAACCGCAACAGGACTTCGAAATTACCTTGGTATACAGCAGAGGCCACAGGATTAATCCCTATGTTCTGACGCCCAAGCAAGATAATGGTTTTAATAATAGGCCTAAGCCTGTCACGATTTTCGGTAACTTGACGAAGACGCTCAGTACATACTTGATTGGCTACCTCTTTGTTTTTTTTCTCGGGGGGGGGAGGGGCAATTGCCCCCTGTGTCCCCCTCCCCCCTGGATCCGCCACTGGCTCACACGTATGTTTCACGCCAAATCCAGTAATTTTTGCACTAGTCCCCACAAGCAAGACTCATAGTCTATTTAAGAACTTGAGGTTTCTATTAATTTATTGCAAATTAATAATTTCGCTGTAAATAGCTTTCTCCATTCTTCGCTCCAGAAGGACCTGCCTTGCCGGACATGACTCCATATAAAGAGTCCTGGTTAAAACAAACCAAGATGCACACCTTTTGTAAAATTGTGGAAAATAACATCCTTTATTTCAGTAACTTTCAAAATCAATGTAATATATTTTTACATTGTATTCATTGGTCAGCCATAGTTTGTATTTTCGAATCTCGACCATGTGTTCTATCCCAATGGTACCATACATTGAGATACCCTCGGCCCCTGTGCTCGCGTACCTTACTCCCGTTCACCCAGCTCACGCACACCAACTCATATCCACCCCCCCAGATGAAGTCCCCCAACGTCACAGAAAGCCTCGCGGCCCCTCCTCTTTCCATCGAAACCGTGGATCCAATTAGGCCCCTCCCGGATTGGGGACGAAGCCTTTCTCTCCTTCCTCCCTCTTGCCTTCTATTTTTTTGCCGCAGTCTCGTCTCTCCCACCTATCGGCCTTCCCCCGCGCGTTCGCCGGCGCCGAAGACGCCCGACTCTCGGAAAACGCCCACTCCCCTACAAAGGACACACATTGACGCCCCATATTCTACTCACCCCCCTATAACCTCCTCCCTCACTAGGGTCAAACTCCACCAGCAGTACTACGGATCGAAAACTCAGAGAGTGAACCCTTGCAGTGGGATTAGCTTTAATAGAACGGATATGGAGGTGAACATCGGTTCAATGAACTTGGAGAGCAAGATTGGTGTCGAGAGAGTAAAGTATGGACTTACTATTCCGAGGGCCCGGGTTTGTGTGCTGACAGTAACATATTTTTGAATCAGAGGAATGCAGCGTGGAGATAGCTTTCTATTATTCCATTACTCCGTGTGTAATCTACATCTACATCTACATAATACCCTGCAAGCCACCATTAAGGTGTGGGGCAGAGGGTGAATTCTCTCACAAAACATGCACTATATAACACGCATAAAACGGGTTAGTAATAATATACTAGTGTAAACATCACTGTTTAAAAAGATAAAAATAGCAAAGCAGACATGCAAAAACATTTTGTTTGTTGGGTTAGCTTTAAGTCCTCACACCAACATTTACTAACATATTGATATACTCGCATTGGATATATTTACCGTTATTCATATCCCTAAATGTACGAGGAAAAAAGGACATATTGAATCTATCACTTCGGTAATCAATTTCTCTAATTTGGTGATTACCACTATTCTTACGCAGAATAAGGCGTAGTCGATTTTAGTTCTTAAAAAATTATTTACCCGTCCGCTGCACCTTTCCGTCTTCTAATGCATTAAGCTTTCGGCTACATGAAAATAGCTCACCTGTTGAGAATGTTTTTACTCTTGGACGGCGTTTTTGCGCACTTTGCCTGCTTTTTGCAAGTCTTCCTACATGACTTGATTTCTGACATTTCGTTCAAAAATCGGTTTCTTCACATCCAACCCCACTTTCTTATTTCACCCTTTCTAACCCGTCATAGTGGGAAATTGAATTCATCCTCTTAGAGGCCTACAACTGCTCTTTTCTCCATTATTACGAATCTAGCCTGGACTTCTTACATCTTACCTTAGCATCACAAAGGGGCATGGGTCTTCTTGGATCCGCTTTGAGCAATTCTGTTAAGTATACCCAGTTATTTTTTTGGTTTAAGGAATGACTATAAAAACACAGCGTACAGGCAGTTATGAATTACTGAGAATACATCATTGAAATTACTTAAATCCCATTTTGCGGAATAATGAAAAAAGTATGATCATGGGTATGGGAGTTGTGGAGGAAAAACTAAGTTTCCAACACAATAATTAAGAACATTTTTATTCTCTTTTTGACTCATTATTCATATAAATTGAGTACAATTGAAACTCATAGAAGCATCAGTATAAGAAAATTTTAAATACTGTATGTGACGATTATTTATAACGAAAAATTTACCTCTTGTAGAATCCGTCATGCTTGATACGAAGCCTCTCCGTTGGGTTTTTAACTAACTCTGCTGCATTAAATGCACTTTAGCTAATTGCTTCCTTACGTTTTGGCTCACTGCATCCTGTTTTATCAATTGTTTCCGGGATGAATACTGAAAAAAGTAAGTGACTTGGAAAGACATACGTTTAAACATTTTCCCAGAAAAATTGCACTTTTTAAAAGAAAACCTATTGATGCTTATCTCATTTAGATGGACCTAGCTTTCAGTCATAATCTTGAAAAACGTTTGAGGTTATAAGAAATTATTTATGCCTATTCTTTCCTTAATAAATAATATTGTGTTTTTACTTTTCGTATCCAAAAATCTTTCAACGCACTCTTTTTAAATGATTTGCAAATATTGATTCACTGTAGGTGTGAACAAGACTTAATACACTTTTAACTGATGATAGTTAAATAAATATCTGTGTATTTGTACCGAGCGTATTAAGTGAAAAAAAATTGAAAGCCCGGGGAAAGTTGACAACATGGTAATTGGCTGTAATAAGTGCCTTCGTATTTTAATTCTGGATGAAGATTAGGCACGCCTCTCTCATTTATAAGCACTTAGAACGTTTTCCTCATCAAGAAACCACTCGCTTCTTTTTTTCAATTGTACATTTGGATTTTGTAGCCTTAACTTTGCGTTAAATCTACATTAAAATTAATTTTCATACTCTTTTAGAGTTTTTCGCTCTTTCTGGAATATATTTTGTTGCAATGGAGAGGCCTGGCTGTATCTGAAGAGATTTGCTAGCTGAAAGCGGTGGAAATCTTTAAATGTGATTAAAATTCTCTTGAGAGAAGCTCAATTCATTCCGTTCCTAAGCTTCATTTTTTTAACCGAATCTATTACAATGAGAGGGTCTGTTTTTTCCAAAACCGATTACATTGAAATCGTCCCGGGTCACGTTCTGACACCAATTGATGAGTTATTCTAAGGACCCTTCTGTGAGCCATGAATGTACAAACTTCTTACGATGCCCATCATGAAAAATCTCCCTTCCGTGATGAATCCAGGGTTGGACGATGTTCTCTATTGACACTCTTTGGGCACGGATCAGACATTGGGGTTTTATGATGCATGCATTTTGAGCGTAATCGATAACTGTTGAAAATTTTATTCCCTGAGGAGAGAATATTATTTAGAGTCTGCATTTGCATACCGGTAAAGAGAAAACCTTTTACAGTACCTCGTAGAACAAAAAAATACAAAAAAAAACTTTATGCATATTTTTTATCACAGAATCGCACTCACTCTACGGTGTTTTTTTAACCAACTCATATTCCAAACCTTCATCTTAAAATCCCTAAAAATATTTCATTTGCTCATAAATTCATAGGAGTATTAAAGTCATTTTACGGGAGCATTATAGGGGCAAAAAGCATTTACTTAAAAGGCATTTACTTACCTCTCTCATATATTCCTCCACTTTTTATGTTCACTAATGTTCAGTGCTGGCATAATTCTTATTTTTCCTCCGTATTTATGTAATGGAACACTATATGTGCCACTATTAGTCACCTTTGCTGCATTTTGCTCAGCTGTAATTAGTTTCTGATCATTTTTAAAGCAAAGGTTAAGGGCAATGTACACCTTATCGTAGTACTACCAATTAACCATATATCTTTATTTTTTAATTCCTAGAGCATACAACCTCTGACTGTAGTATTAACTGTCTCCTCTACCTGTATTTTAGCGCATGAAGAATGCAACGATTTGGTAATATTAATTAAGTTATGGACAAAATCGTTTTTTAAATTAATTACATAGTAATATTAACTTTTGTCTTCATAACAGCCAAACTCAGAATACTCTCCTCGTTAAATTAGTTATTTTGGGGGGATCAAACAGCTGAGGTGGTTTCTGATATTATAGTATACATGAATATCCATGGAAATTCCTCAGGGAAAAATAGGATGTTCGAGATAAACCTGGTAACGGCTTTTGTCTTCCCTTCAATAAAGAGCCAACTTGTCCTCAGTTTAACTTGCCAAAAGACCGAAGAAGTAGCGAACTTAATGTACAATGTAGACTTTCATTAAAACGGTTTAGCAAGTGCATTCATTGAAGACCTTGCCATAAAAAAAATGGATTTGCCATTGATATGGAATGAGGCCCTATCAGTTGCAGTGTAATTTAGATTTTAGAGATGCAAGACCGAATAAATAGTGAACTTAAAGTACTTTCCACATACCATGCATGTCAAGGCCGGCATTCTAATGAAAAATCTCTATCACATCTAAATATCAAAACCAAGACGTCGTGATAGGGAGGGCATCACATAGACCCAAACTCTCTTGACTAAAACCGCTACCATTATAGCCCTTAGCGATCTAAACTCTAAAGTTCCTGAGGCATCCCACTTCATGTGATGGTATCTTACCTGGTTCTCAGTTACCTTAACTCCTTCCCCTCATATGAAAAAATTCATTTTGTTAGTAATTCTTGCATTCTGTACTGGCTGGAGTAATTGGAGTGATACCAAGAGGTTATTGTTAGAGCGAATGATTTTTGTCTCTATTTTTTGTCAGTTTGGTAAGGCCCATACCAGCACGTTCTTCCATTACTGTGTTAGAGCAATCTTGCATCTCTAAAATCCAATTTACACTGTAACTGCTACTGCTTAATTCCTTTTCAATGGCAAATCAAAGTTTTTTATGGCAAGGTCTTCAATGAATGCACCTATTAAACCGTTTAAATGACCATCTTCATTATCCAATTCATAAACCATTAAAAAGTTGAATTAGTACGGCTTCAAGTACATTATCACCTTCTCCTTTTGGCAAATCGGGTAATATACTTTTTTGTGGCTTGGACATCCCCCCTCATAACTCCCAGGATTAGTTTGCTTCAGCTCTATGTTTGGCTATTCTATCGGCTAGCCTATTTTTCAAATCATTCTCTCCAAAAGTTTCTTCCGTCAATATTTTCTTAAACCGTCAAAAGTCTTTCAAATCATTCCTTTATTCTCTTCCTATTCCTTTCCCCTGTAAACCTCGAAGATTGCTTCCATGATATGCTCCTGTCTCGAGGAGACGCCGGTCGGCATTGCTTTACTTTGTGGTACTTAATTACAGCAGGTTATTTAAACTTTGGCTCTTAACACACATGATAAGCTTGGTTGGTTATCACACTTTGACTCTTATTGAAGTTAGTAATAGTTGCAATTTCTGGCAGCCCTGGCCTTATATATTTACGAAGAACTTTTCCTCCTGGGCATGATAACTTGTTACACCCTCTTTTTATTTTTTTGTGTATTGCGTTTCTAATTCTCTGTCAGAGTCCATTTATGGAGGAAACGTAATTGTTTACATGCTTCAGCTATTCTTATTAACTCTCTACATTAAGCATCTGAAGTCTAAGATGAAGGATAATAAAAAGATTAATATTCCTCTAAGGTACGCAGTGTGCAAGGAAGATATATTTGAAATAGTTATTTCAGTTTGAATAATAACTAATAATACCACTAATATTTTGAGGCAATCGAAGTATCAATATATTATATTGTAAAAATTCTTTGACCTAATTTTTTTTCGGTGCATAGCATATGGGGTTTGAAGAACTCCTATCAAGATTCTTTGGGTTTTCATAAAAAAAATATTTGAAAATGGGGCTATTCCCCTTAACCTTCGAAATGCCACTCAAGAAAATTTATGTTTTATATCCCCTTTATTTTTACGCATTTCATGAAATACTCAATTTCATCGTCAAAGCTGACACATTCTTCGAAATGTTATGTAAAGCTCCATAATAATTTGTCAGAAAAGCCTATGTTATTCAACGAAGGGTGATATTTTTAGCCCTAAAGACATGAGTCTTCCCAGAAAATTAAAAAAGAACAAATTTATTGCGCTGGTCTCCAGTTAAATTTTTATCTCATGAAATAATTTTAAGATAACGTGAACTCCCCTGCTCATAAAATGCAATGATCCCAATGTTTGGACGTTGATTTAAAAGTCTCTTCACCCCTTTTCTAGATTCCCTTCGACAATATTCCATGAAATTGGGCATCCAATGCGACGTCATAAATATGGTATTACGGCGCCAAACGCATCAGCAGAAAGATTTTTCCCACAGCTGCAAAATGCGGATTCAGATTTATCGGCGAAATATCATTGCAAGGTTTACGGCAGAATCAAAGCTTTTGCGGAATAGCCGTTTGTTTTTTTCTCAACCGTACTCAAAAGAATCCAGATTACATCCAAAAATATTGTTTTGCTCAGAATCTCATTTATTCCTCCAAATGATACCATTCACCCGCCATTACATCTTGAAATTGTAAGTATGATGCAGTTATATCTAATGGAAAATATTTTACGACACCACTTCATTATTACGTCAATTGATCAATTGGTGAGTGAGTACTGCAGCTTTGGTATCTGAAAAAGTACTTTATTATGACTTCTTCTGGCAACAGCAACAGTTTAATTTGGAACAGACACCCCTAGTCAGGCATAGTCTTTTACTTATATAGTATTTACTTACTTATATAGATGTTGTAATGGGGTTGGGAGGGGAAGAGAATAAGTTGGTTAAGGGAATTAAGAGTTGGAGCAGGTGCTGGGAAACTGTTATTAACGTCGGGCAGTTGTGCAGGCATACCTGGAAAGATTCAAGTATCCCCCAAAATCGGTGGGACGTGCATCTGCATCTAGAGGACGTGAAACTGGAATGATGCTAGTAAACTCATCATCAGATAGCATATTATTTTCAATAGATTGCATTTGATTGCTATCGGTCGATTTTCTTTTCACTGTCTCCGACGAAGCAACAATGGGTACAACTACCTCGTGAAATACACTTCCCCGCGGCGAAGGTATGCCATTGAAAATTTCACTAGTAGAACACGAACAGAATGTTTGAAATGTAACTTAGGATTATGTATTGTTTTGGGCCATTCCATTTCTGGCAGTGATTTATGTAAGCCTTGAAATGTACTTTTATTAACCTTGGGCAAATTTATATTTTAAATTATTATTACGATGGTAATAAATTTTTTGCATATTTCTTGGTATTTCGAGGATATTATATGTTCAAAATTAATATTCGGGTGATGAAATATAAAATACGAAGCATTTTCGACAGTTACAGTTAAATTTCAGGAGATTCTCCTAATCGGTTACATTTTATACCCTCAAGCGCCTAGCGGTACTGTTTGGTACCAGGCTGTATATCCATAACTACCAATGGTTTAAGAATAAAAGTTCCGTGTTGTATCTCAGAAAATGATGTTCCTTGAAATATTAGTTGTCGCTGAATTCCGAGAAATATTTTTTTTTCCAGGCGTTACCGGGTTAAGGACAATATGATAGGGAATGGAAGTGTTCATAAATTTTAGTACTCATGTTAATTTAAGGGCGAGTGCCCAAAGACTTCT
Source organism: Platycnemis pennipes (assembly GCA_933228895.1). Lineage (NCBI taxonomy): Eukaryota > Metazoa > Arthropoda > Insecta > Odonata > Platycnemididae > Platycnemis > Platycnemis pennipes. The sequence goes on along the minus strand of OW121855.1, from coordinate 110,925,202 downwards.
ATGCTTAATGTCGACTTGTGTGGACCTCAGTCTAGCCTTAGTTGAGGCAGTATTGTCACGCCTGACAACTGGATTGTGGAGTATGACGCCAGTAGCATTTTTGTCAAAGACGAAAGTGAAATTTGCAATCTAACATGGTTTCTCTTTCAATAACATTATTTTCTAACATATTGTAAATATATACAAGAATTGAAAATAAATGTCAAAAGTTAACGAAATTTAACACTTATAGGTATGTGACCCTCAATGGTGAGTGCATTTCAATGACTTATTCACTCGATGAATTCTTACCTTTTTATTTAAAAATTATTTAGGACCACCTAATCATCTTCATCGTTCAACAATCCTAATATTGGTTTGACGCAGCCCTCCACTCGTTTCTTCAATTGCCCAGCCTCTTCACATTAACTTAATTCTTCTCTTTTAAATCCTTCGCAGCTTGTTACTTGTATCTCGTACGAGACCTGCCTTACCATTCTTCCCGTTCATTTTTCCTTCAACGATTGTCTTCATCAGGCCATCATGTCTTAACATTTAACCAATTAAGTTCCTGTACCTCCTTTTCAGAGTTTTCAGCAAACCGTTTATTCCTCTCGCTCGTCTGAAGACGTCTTCGGTTGTCACTCGGTTGATTTACTTTATCTTCGTCGTTCTTCGGTAACACCACATTTCACACACTTCCAACCGTGACTTCTCTGCTATTGTAATCATTCATGCTTTGCTGCCATATTGTAGCATTCTCCAGATGTACCTATTTCCATTTAAACGTTTCCTCACTTCCGCGATTGTATTTGCAGCTGCGAGCAGAATCCTCATATAATAAAATGCTCTTATCTCCTGGGCAACTATATACTAAGAGTAAAATATTTTGTTCATATTTTATAAATATATTATAGCTATTACTCTGAGTTAAAAGTTCACAGTTTTCGGAGGACTACATTTTTTGTCAAAACTAACCACACCGTCAACCGGCAGGCGACTAGTAATAATAATTATCGCATAGTTTACCATGTAGTATTACTACTACTCAGGTACACTCTTCCTCTTGTTACAAATCGAATAGAATTATGAGGTTATTAATTTTACGTTTTCCCTCCTGGTGGTTTCTCCTTTTCATGATTCATGACCTCATTACTGAGTAACTCGCTGATCAAGATGATGTGGGTTTTTTTTCCACTACCCTCCCCCCCAGACGCCTTCTTGACTTAAAGCTTCATCCCTTGTAAACGCGCGCCTCCGCATTGCCTTTAAGACTCTAATCCGGATACCCTTAACCCTAGGGAGGAGGATATAGACTCCTCCTTAGCATTTCTCTCCGCCCCTTTACCCCTCCAATCACTGTAAAAAGTAGATCTGATTTTAAGGTACACAAGCGATCTGAATTTCAGATGCAACAATTTTAAGACAGGGTATGTTGAATTTCAGCAGTAATATCTTGTCTAAAAATAAGGCAGGTGAACGACTGAAAATCAGACCATCCAGAATCCTGCTCCCTCTGCTTCCTGCTTAACTGCTCCTGTACCAAACATCCATGATCCTGCCTCTTCTGCACCTTGCATCCGTGTTCCTGCCTTAAACCAGACAGCGCTTAAATTCAGATCGCACTGAAAATCAGATCAACTTTTTACAGTGATATCTCATCCCCCCACCCGTCCGTTCATCGGCCCGTGGAAGGTACGTGGGGGTGGTTACTCCCACCCCCTCTTCCGACTTCTCCGCCACCCTCGGCCTCATAAACATTCGAGGGAGAGAAAGGAGATCGTGCGTCTCATTCCAGCCGCCAGGGTGATAGCGCACGATCCTCGAAAAACTCCAAACTAAACCGCGGCTTGTAAAATAACGGGAAATATAATCCCGTTCCTGCTCTTTCCGCCTCTTAGAGAAGGTTCGTGTACTATGCGCCTTCATTCTTTCGTCTGATAAGGCCATCCGTGCAAGTCAAAATATTTAGTACCCGGTGTAAAGTACTTACTGCCTTAACAATAGTAATTTGTACTCCAACCCCCCCAAGCAAGCTCTCCTTGAAGAGCAAGCTGATTTTTTATCAGTCAAGGTTTACTGAGGAAAAACTGCTAACTGAGGGTTGAAATTTAAAAAAACAGTCAATAGGCACCAGAGGTGCAGCAAGGGGTGTAGGCTTGGGGATTAACTCCTCCCAGAGGAATTAAAAAACTGTGAAGGACTTGTTAAAATCTCGTAGACTTAACATTTATTTGTAATTGTAAATAATTGGACTTTCTTTCCGTTTAAATATCGTATCCTTTTGTGTCTACCTGCAATGTTATTATTCAAATAACACCTAATCTTTGGACATGAATAATTATACATGCACCACATATGTTTTCTCAGTGTGAGAGCATTGTATTCCTTCAAGGTATGTTTTGCAGCGTTACTCGATAGTTAAACAGCAGTTCACGAGAAGCGCTTGTCCAGGAGACAAATATTCTTTCCAAGACGGGTGAGCAAAATGAGGTCAAAAATAAAAAAAACCACAAAAGTAAGACAATATAACTAATCAAACACTGTATTTAAACAACAAAAGACATAGCACAAACCAACAAAATTGAAATACTCTTCACAATTCAGGGAAAAGCTAATAACTTGCACCAAGAGTCCATGGCGCTAAGGAGACTAGACAATCACCAAGTCTCCGCTGACCTAGCCTCGAAGTGCTCTCGTTGCCGTCTCCACCCGAACAGAGGGCGTGAGAGGGGAGGTATTCTCTGGGGTAAGGATGGGGTATATTCTGGATGGAGAAGTAAAATAAATTAAAAAATGTACACCTCATATTTGTGATGTGCTAAGCTTTATCATTGTGGTAACAATGATTTTGCCGGGATGTTACTGATTAATATTTCATAAGATTGGATACGTCTTGACAGATAATTATCTATAGATATGAATATCAAATTGATATTTGCCTATTTGCTTTTCCTTAACAGCTTTGATAGATGTGAGTAAGGCGAGCCACTGATTCTAAAACCTTAGCCTGATTTCAAGGGGCTGTGAATACCAAGTGCACTCCATTGTACCCCATCTATTTGCCATTACAAACCCTAGAAGACTAAATCCTCGATCTTGCCACCTCTTTAAAAATGTTGCTGAAGTAAATATTCATTAGCTTTGTGAGCGTGGATAGAGGGCGTCATTATTCCTGCTGGGTACAATCGTCTTGTCAGGGAAAATATGACTGAAATATGATATTATTTTAATTATTTACATTAAGCAGTATCGGCTTCATTGCCAGTGATTCCTTATAGATATCGTCAAACTCATAATCTTATGTCATATCATATCTCAAGCCGTTACATGATCAATGTTCCCTTACATTTTTTTTAATTATGCTACCAATTCTCAAAATATTATATACAACACTATTATCCACCGGAAACATTTTCACTCAGGAAAATATTAACCATGTAAATTTATATAACAGAAAAGGGGCAGTGGGAAGATACCGGGACATTTTAGGCACAGGAAGTTAAAGCTGGGTAAAAGGAAAGGTGTCTGATGACTCGAAGAATATTTTTCCGTTCTTTTACCAAGTTCACCAAGTTTATACCGTATTAATATGATATAAAAACTATGGTGTCATAATACGTAATAAAGGTACATTGCTAAATGAAACTATAGCGTTGTCTTGTCTTGTAAATAGGTAAGAAAGTAGTCCAGTGCTTAGAACGTTGGGATTCTGTCAGTGTTTTCTATAAGAATCTCTGAACACGTCCACCAGAAATAATATGTGTAATTTCTTGAGTATTGGATCTTTTTGAATAAGAAACTTCACCCATAGCGCTCTGAAGTGTAAATTTCACCTATCTATGAGCTTTGTGACATCTTGAGTAACCGGCAAGACAACCCATTCGAATTGAGCATAACTTTCTTCACTTTGAGAATCTCACGCCTTTCCTTGGGCATAAAACCCGCAACGCCATGCTGCACGATTTATATGCAAATTCCCTTTTTCTCTTCTTGCTTCCTTTTGCGTATCCCTGCTAGTGCCCTGGCTTCTTACCGTTGCTCGTTGAATCCGATTAGGAGGTAAAAGGGGAGGGAAGAGGCGGGCGGGGGTACATTGGGACAGAAAGATGGTTACCATAGCTGCGGAAGATGGATAAAAGTGAAGGGGTTGATTCAAGGCGAATGAAGAAAGTTATGTTAAACCCAAAAAGAATGTCTTGTTGGTTTGCAAAGACGTTGGTGATAAAGGTCATGGGTTGGTGAAATTGGCACTTTAGAGTAATAAAGGTGGAGATCCTCACCCAGAAAGATCTGATACAAAGACAATTACACAGATTGGATTTAATCAAGAGTTTCTCCTGGGATGTGAACTCAGGAAACACGACCAGAATGCCCAACGCTCTACTCACTGTGCTACTCCCTTTTCCTTTTGCAAGACTAGACAAGTGTAGCTGTTTAATTAATGATGTAGGAGTAATTTTAGATAGCATTATATAACATCATAGTTCTTATTACATATTAATGCAGTATTAACTCGGTGGACTGCCTCTATCCTGTTTTAAAATTTTACATATTCAAGATTTTCCTACCTTTCGAACCCATTTTGTCTTATCCAAATTTAATGAACCACCGCCAAAACTCTCAAGAGACTACGACTTCGATGAAGTTTTGAGTTTTTGTTTAAAACCCTAAGGAGGACGGCCTGAGGGAAAGTTGCAAGTTGCTAATGGCTTTTGTTGGGGGCAGCGATGAGTCATTCAACGGCTTTTATATTGAAGGTCAATGAAGACCCTCTAAATAATCAAAAATAGATGTAAAATACGTAAAAATAGGGCTGTTCAGCAAAAAATGCTACGTGAAAATTCATTTAAAAACATAAAATCCTTCCTTTTTGAAAATATTACTTTGTTTTTCTGACATTTTTTATCTTTTAGGTCACTCAATGAAGATAACTTTCATTGTAAAATTAAATTTTGTATCATATTGTGTCTCTGATAAATAAAAAATAGTCAACTAGAGTTTTATCAATTACCTATTAATAGTATTTCATGTAAATCGCGCAGAAAAGTGTTTTTATGAAGTCATGCATATGCCACGTACTCTAGCCATAATTATAAGCTCAGAAAAGTTCCTTGCTTAAGCTGTGGTTTTTATCAAGGCATATAAGACTATTTAGGTTACGTCACAGTACAAATATCCGCTTTTATATACCATTGAATACCCTTCCTACCCTTATGATCTTGCATACTCTCTTTCTGCCTGTTATTTTACTGTCTCTCTTGGTCTTACACCATAAATTTTCTCTTTTTCACGCAGTTTATCAATCTCATTTCCCCTCTCCAGTTTCACTGTCGTCTGATTCCCTTGTTCCCATATAACATTCGCCATATTCCTTCGTTCTTCGAAAATATGAAGGCCAATAAATCTTCATTTATTCATCGCCAGAATTAAAAGAAAACTTACAATCTCCGCACATAACCTAACCCATATTTAAATTCCTACGTTCTCTTACCCTCCCTTCTGATGAATAAGTTGAAGTATATTTTTTACAGCCTGTGAGCCACCCACAGAGAGGTTCTTTGGTAGTGGTGAATGTTTACTGAACGTTAACATTGTGCAGGCAACTTGGAGGAACATTTCGAGAATTAATTATAACACTAATAATGTCTATTACTCCATATTAATTACAAACAAGACATATACAAAATATAGGGAGCTTTACGTAACCTAGAAGGAGGACCTGTGTTTAGGTTACCATCATTATATAATAAATCTTGCATGCATTGTTTATAAATAGTGGGAAAAAAGGTCATGTACCAACATCAACAAAAAATAATATCTTTGACAAAATATATTATCGTAATTATCAAAATTGATTTAACAAAGTATTTCTTCAATTTTAGGGTAAGTAAACTTCCAATCTTTTACATTTTTTAGAAAAATATGAAGGTTTACCGCACTTTTGTACTCAGAGGGTAATAAGTTGTAGTCTTTTGGCCCTATGTATATGAAACTTTTTCTGAACAGTGAAAATTTGGGCCTCGGTAAGGGTGTCAACACCCTACAAAAATACCAGTTGCCCGGCCTATTTGACACCGGTACTTTTGTTCCACTCCTCACAAAAAATAGTCTAAGTACTTCATACACAAACAAGTGTCTGAGAGGGAGCAATTTTAAATTTTTGAAGAGCGGAAAGACGACTCATAGTAATTCTGTTTTAGCATCACCCGCAAGAGCTTCTTTTGTAGGGTTATAGCTGGATTAATGGAGATCAGATAAGCTCCACCCCATTTTTAAACAGAAGTCTGTCTTTTATGCGTCCACAAAGAACCTACTGCTAAGGTATTTGAAGAGATAGCCTACGTATAAGAGCAATTATGATTGACTCGAGGGACTTTACTTAAAAAACTTTAATGTGTTATCAACAGCACGTGCAAGGATATCAATAATACGAGCTTGTAAGCGTTATAATTGAGCATGGAGGAAATAATATTAAAGAATAAAACAATTCTAGCAATTCTTCGGATCACGGTGTATTTATAAGTAGCGAACATTCTAGTTGTAACATTGGTGATTGTGGGGAAATTCCTGGTAGTTCCAATTATATAGTTCTTCTGAAAGTCCAGTTGGGTCTCAGGTGGCGGTGATGGGTGCTGTTCGATGGTATCATTAAAGAGGACTGAAGAGGGATGGTTGGGTTCGGCCTCAAATAACGCGGCTCCCTCGTCCAGCGCTGTGGCGGGTGTGCATTAGACCCTTGTCTCACGAGTGGTTTTGATCCACATGTCGGCTGCCCAGGGGTTCAATGCCCCCGTCAGGAATTCAACCTGAAGGCAGTATTAGGCCCTGTTGCCGGAATGGAGCTTTTCAAGCCTTCATGATTTTTTTATTTTGGCTGGGAGAAGATGGGGCTCTCATATAGGATGAAGAAGGAATCGATGAAGGAATATAATATAGCAGGATTGGGAATACATTAATCAACTTTCGGCGATGCGGACTTGCTCAGTAAATACTGCCGTGCTTCAGTGAGGTGAGGACACACGTTCAACCCAACGGACGCGAATGCGCGTCCGACGTGCGTTGCCAGGATACCGAAGGATTCGCATTTGCGTCTCTTAATTACCTCTCTGAAGACCTCTCTAAAGGACGCAAATTCACGTATTTAATAAATTATCGAGTTTTGTTATTCAAAAATTTTTTAACTAATTTTAAATTACATTTGAGTAACTGGCCAAATTAATGCGGCAGAAAATGCTTTCCGGTTTTCATGATTCCACACTAGAAACATTCCGGGTTGAATGTGCTTGCACCGTCAAGATAGCGATCTCGTGAGTACTGATACCGCTTTGCTATTTTAGTCGTTATAGCACGTTTCAAGATGAAATATATTTTTTTGTCGTTTTTGAGTTAAAGCAATGGAATACGGGGATTGGATTATTGTTGTAGCTTCAGTAACGATTTCCCGTACCGAGGATTTGGGTTTAATCACGGCAGTATTGTAGATTTTTCAAAATTATACCTTGCTATATTTATGTTTAGTGAAGATGATGTCGATTACGGTATCAGACCGCCGGATGTGAGATAAATTGTGGACCCATTGATACCTCTTTTAACAGCAAGGAAAACATCGATACCGGGATCAAATACCAGATATGTCATGGTGAATCATCATGGGATCAAATACCAGATATGTAATGGGGCATTTTAGTGACTAAAATATTGGCATCCCACCCTGAGGGTTAGAATCCCGACCGAAGTGGATATTTAATCGGTATAAGGGTTCCTACTTTCGTTTTGTAGACAGCACTTGAGTGAGAGCACGTGACTTCATGGAGAGTGCAGTACACCGTCCGTCGGATGGGACGTCACCTTGGTGCATTTCGTCAAGAACAGGCTAATACCACACTTGGTTTCTGTGTACTCTTCCTACTTTACCAGAAAATTCCTACTTTTACTCACATATCCTCTCTGGTACAAATTGACAACAGTAGTCGATTGTCTCTCCCAAATAACTACAGCTGCAACTAAAAGGTACCTAGCCGTCTAATATTTCTTATTCATATAGTTGGTGATGACCTTTTCAGTATATCATTTTCCCGAAATGTCAGAAATGCAATGTTTTGAAGCGCATGAAAGGCAAGCTTTGCAATTTTATTAGTTAATATTGTGAAAAAAATTTTAAATAATTTTGAAAAAAAAGTTATTAGCATTTCAAACTCTGAGAAAAAGTTAGTGGAGTAGTTCATGAAGGGAGCGAGAATAATGATTGATTTCACGATAAGCATTTTCATGGATGGCATATATTTCTACCTAACACCAAACTGCTTGATTTTTCTATTTTTATTCAGTTTTTGGCAAATTTGAATCCAAAGAATGGCAGTGTCTCTTTCCAAATTCAATGATTAAAAATTAGCTGCCGAAAACCTTAAAGGAGTTTTCAGCTGATGGAAGAGTTTTCGCATAGAAAAATCACTCATCTCCGCTAGGATTGGGACCTGGAAATCCCATAATTTTGTCCAGATGCCTTAACCAGTTAAGCTGCCACAGCTTCATTCTTTGCTGTGAGTCATTGGCAAGTTAACTTGGTGGAACTTTGACATTATATAAATGTTATAATACTTTGTCCTATTTTACATAAATATTAGTAAATACTGCTAGACCGGTTTGACCCCTTCAGGTCATTAACAAGGACTGAGTGACACGGAGATGGTCCTTCAACTCTTGTTAATGACCTGAAAAAGTTGAAAACTGTGGAGCGATATTCAATAATATTTATGTGAACGAGAGCAAGGTTATATTTTATTGATATCCTATATTGTAATTTCCAGGGATTAAATGAGAAATAGGATATTAGACGCGTGTCCGAACATATAATGCCACGAAGGAGCCGTAATCACACGTCAATATTCCGCTACCGTCCACGAGATTAATGCCAACATTAAAAAATAATTTGTTTATTTTTATCAATTTAAAGCATTTCGCGCTATCTGTAGAAAACTTAATAGAGCAATCCACTGAAGCATATTAGAAAGGCAATTATAATTCCATGCATGGTCGAACTCAGTTTAAAGATGGTTTAAAAACAACTTTGCGCTAGGAATTAAGAACGTGTTTCCACTCATTAGCAATACTAAGCACTTGCCACCTTTTTTAAATCAATAAAGTTTAAAGTCACTCCTAGTATTCTAAATATGAGCGCAGCGAATATGAGATAATCAGTTTTACTCTGAATGGATATTGGATGAAAAACTCTTATTTTTACTATCCTTTACGCAATTGTTCCTGTTGCAATACTCAAATCCATAATGAAGCTTTGGGGATGTACTTGATTTAAACGTAACACGCTGAGAGAAAAGATGCTTTGCGGTTTTTGTCCATTTCATAAAAACTGCCCTTTTCAGAAGTCTAATACAGATTAGCATTAACAATGTAAATGAAGAAAATATTTTTTTTGAGAAGTAAGGGATAGATTATTTGGTGACTGCTGGTCACCTATCTTAGAACGAGAGCTTTGTTGGTTTTCACAATCGACTCCTGAAAATCTGCCTCGCAAATACGGATTGAAAGATTTCGCCCGTTTTATAACTTACCTTGTATCTGAGATGGTGACGATTTTTAGTTTAAAGGCGAGTGAATTAGAAGGGGGAGGAATGAGAAAATCGCCAAGCGCTCCTTAATGTGGGAGATGGGGTGGGTATTAAATAAAGAGGATTGGAATGTCGGAGGCGTTAATCTCGACGGAACAAGATGGTGGGTTGGACGTGCCGATGAATCCTAGCTTGTAGAACGGGCATCCAATTCGCCTTCATTAAATGAGCGGATGTTCTTTTCATCGCAGCTGAGAAACGACGAAGAAGTCCTACTGGATCAATAGGGATATTCTGGTCCGGTGTAATTTTGGTCTAATGAAAATAAGGATTTAAAATTATTTTTCGTTTTTTATTCTGCAGTGTGAAAGCCTTATATTTTTTCTGCAAGAAAAACAATAACAATTAAATCGCTTAGTTAAAATTTCATGTCGGTTTCTTATTGAACACATCTTTTTTAAACTATGCTCACCAATGTCAATACTTTCCTTATATCAGGTAAGAGCTAAGTGGTTCTTTACTCATTAAGGGATGGTTAAAGTGGATACTTAAAACCTCTGTTCAATTTTTTATAACCAGGTTATGAAAAATACAAAACCTTCAGATGATCATGAGGTTGCTTTTTTGCTGGTTTGCGGCATTAACTTGTATTAAGAGATAAATTTTAGGAGAAATTTCTGTGAGGAATGATTTAATTCCTAAATGTCAAACATAAAGCTGTTTTTTCAACATAAAATGCCTATTTTCCAACAGTTGCGGCTCCACTTTCCCGTAGAACTCTGTAATATTCTCCCTGCCAATGAATCGTCCTTCATTTATATGGGAGTAGGTTGTGACCCCTCATTCCTTTACTAATAGCGTTATTTGTTGCATGGAAGGTTTGCTATTACGAATATTGGTTTGGAAAATTATGTTTCTTTACCTTTAAAAATGTGCATACGGCATTTTTAATAATTTATTATTTGTAAAATTGGTTAATTTGCTTTTTTTAAATTATCAATTAAGTATTAAATGCTACATAAGGAAATATATTGTTGCTTATCCGTACAGTGGCCACTTCTAAAGATTTCCCTTCTATCATTATTGACAGTTTACTCTTGGATACTATATACCCTTGGAGATCTGGAAAAACCCTTAATTTTGAAGATTCATTTGGAGAAAATTTTGAAATTAATCTAAAAATCATGACAACAATGAGATAGAGCTGTTGTTTCTTAAACGTAGAGATTTTATTAACATACGTTCCATAAAGGACTATGTGTTCTTTGTCTGCCTTATACTGTTTTTCATTAACACAGGAAGAGGAAAAAATCTTGTTCCGTTATCCATTGTGTAAATGAGCTCATAGCTACTGGCATCTACCAATAGCGCTCCATATCATAAACTCTGAATTATACCTGATGCCAATTGGATTCTATTCGAGCTAGGGTAAAAATTAAAACCCAGATATTGTCACTTTAACTTATCCCTATGGAGGAAGAAAAAAGAACTTTTTTTAATAGCCAGGGTGTGAGCAGACGGCAAGGGTCAGTGGCATCGTTGATGTCCTTTATTATGTTACAAAATCAACAAAGCTTCCCTTTATACTCACGAGAAATAGCAAAACTGGTACATTTACGTGTGTTTTCGCATAAAATACTGCTACTCCTCCAGATGCGCTTTGGTTAATGCCTTGCGCAATCCGCTACGGTCAATGCTACGGGATTCTACAGGAAAGAATGAAATAGCAGTCCGGATATGGCGAAGCCGAGGAAACATGGACATCCACAGCTTCCTTTTAGTGGCATAGAAAACCAGAGAATGGAAAAAGAAATGTTTATTATCCCCGTTGGCTCAGCTGCTCTGTTGCATGAGTTTTTATGGCCGGGAGATGAAACAAGAAATTGCTACCGTGCTGTCCTTGCGTGCTTGAAAGAAATATGGGTACTCTATTGTCATCCAAGGATTATTAACTCTTTCGAAGCTTCGCAGAGCGAACAGTGTTGAACCATCCCACGATACATGAAAATTATAGGCTTAATCTTCTTGAACAAAGGCAATATAAAAATTGAATTGATATTTATCTTGTGAAGTGTCCACCCGCGTGCAATTTCCCTCCTCAAATTGTTTTTGGCATAAGGTAAGAAATATTTCGAGATGTCCTGCTTATCTACACTCTATTCCTCAGGAAAATGAAATGAGATAGATAGAATGTAATTCTGTCAGATTTATGATATCCTTCTTTCGACAAAGGATATTTTTGTAGGAAATAATGCGTATAAATAGACTTCCGAATTGCAAGCATTCAGGAGTGAAAATGTATTGCACTAAACTAGCCATTTTTCACTTCTCGCTTACTTGCTTGTTTAGTAATTGACAGATAATCCACTCCAAAGTATTACTAACTCACTATTATACTTTAAAATATACTGTTGTTTATTTCCTGTTGCGTATTCTAGTCAACAGTTTCCTTTATTATGGATTATTTGACTAATCGTACTTCTCCATGTGCTTGGTGATAATTCACTCCTTAACAAACGCATTCCTGAGCATTGAATGGAATTTACAGCTTTTAGGATACAATCTGGTGTATTGTACGTTTCCTGTTTCAATATTGTGACTACTGTAATAACCACTATTGTGGGAAGAGAGAATGACAAAATCATCAAAAAAAATCTAGCCATTGAAATATAGGAATGGTGAGCTATTTATATATGTGTAAATAATCCAGTAGGTACGTCTCGAAAAAGAGCATTGCAAAATAATTATAATGAAGAATATCATCTACATCTTTGTTCTGAAAGTAGATAGGAGTTGTAATGAGAGCAGCTTACATTAATCAATTTTAATTGCATTGCAATCAATTACAATTAATATTTTCAAAAGTTAAAATGGAAAACAGCATATGTTTATAAGAATAAAAAAATATTTTGGTAGCAAACAAAAGTTTCATACATTATTTAACTTCTATCTTGAAAGTTATGATGGCTGGTGGGGAAAAACTAAATAATTAGATTTTTAAATTAAAACTACATTATGAGAGAATTACATATATAAGAGACTACGTTATTATGGATCTTTGTGGGACAGATCTCTCCATAGAGTCTTTATACTAGTGCCGGTCTAAAGAAAAATGAACAGTTACGGAGATGAAGGGCGAATGTTTTGACGTGAAGTGCGGTAAGGAAGTTGTATTATTTTACGGAATGTTCTAAGTCATTGAATTATTAAATTATTTTTATACTTCTTGTTGTATTCAGTTTCATTCTGGTCAACATCAACTAAGTATGGTTATGACATAAAAAAACATGAATTACCAGCTTAAGTATTGCACTAATTTCCGTGGCGTACTATATTTTTTCCTTTTCCTGTCGATGGGCAAATATTTTGTTTAACTAAAAATAAAACAACTTACTGCGTACTCTACTCTCAGTCTGGTTTTCCGGAGTATTTCTGTATCATTGCATTTGCTGAAGAGCCCTCTTAAATCTGTCAAGCTGCGAGGAAGTTAATTTTTCGCGCATAATTAAGGGAGAAGAATTGCTTCGGGAGGAAATAAAGAAAAATGTGGGGAGAGATGCCATTCTTTCTCCTCAGCGGAGTCCCAATTAGGCGTCGACGAGTATGACGTTATAATTCTGGAAATCATGACAGATTCTGGCAGCTATGAGTCGAGCTGGCATGTGAGGAGGAGAAGCTGAAGGGGTCTGAAGGGAAAAGGGTTCAGGGGCGCGTTATTAGGAGGTAAAGATGCGTCCCACAACAATCCGTCCCTCCAGCTCGACGACCCTGGGGACTGGGACGAGTGTGGCACCACTTCATTTCGGGGAAAAAATTCCCCCCAACCCTCCTGCTCCCTTCCTCATTCTCCTCCTCACCCCCACAGCGCCATTTGTCTTCTCTCATATACCTTTCTCCCCTTTCTTTTATTTCCTCCCTGCCGCACTTAATCCTTCTCCTTCTGTAGCTCTCGGTCTACACTCCATCATTACACACACGCAAACATGACTGCCCACTCAAAGCTTTCATACGTCCCACTCTGTCCAAATTTTTTCCAGCATTATATCCAACGTGTTATAAGCCATACTTGTAGCGTATGGATCAAAATTATTGAAATAGTCATGCGGCTCTAAAACTGGTCCCATCAGTCGACTGGAACGAATTTTAGTATCAATGAAACTTTGTTTTATAGCCAGTTGTCACCATGAAATCCCTGCACGTTGTCATTATTTGAAGAAAACAAGCTTTAGCGAAAAAATTAAAGAATATTCGCTACTAGTTTTCATATATTCATGACAAATGAACAAAAGTTTGTGTGTGGTATATATTTTTCAGTTCCTAGTGCAGTTGAAATGAAAATATATCTTTGTCGTTCGACCTAAATTCAATAACGAACGTCCCTCCTCACCTCTCAGGGCACTGTCGCACTCCTACTAGAGTACATTACGCATGCGGTGTAATCTAAAAAGTCTTCACCTTAAGATGAAGTAGTGTATGAATAAAAATATTCTCAATAATCATACGACTTACGAAGTGGTCCCATCAGTCGACTTCCACGAGATTTACTGTCAATAGCACTTTATTTGTAGCCAATTGTTAATAGAAAATCCGTGCACGTTACTATTATTTGAACAAAAACGTTTGTACAAAGAAATTCAGCGAACACCCCCTACTAGTAATAATATTTTTATGGCACATTGACAAAAGTTTGTGTGCGACGTTTTTCATTCTTTAGTATAGTTGAAATAAAAAAATATATTTTTATAGAGCACAAAAATTTATCAGCAAACGACTCCCCTAACCATCCCAAGCCCTGTCACACCCCTACCCGGTTGTAATATATACACGGTGTATTCTGTAGTTTTTGCCTGATGATGAAATTAGACGTAGAAACTCTGGTCGTTCGTTACTAAATTTATGCGAAACTAAAAAGATAAATTTTCATTTAAATCATAAATAGATTCCTTAAAGTTAGGTCTGAAACCACAATTCTATTCTTAGTGTAGAAGGAAAAATAAACAAAAAGGACTAATATTCCGTGCACCATATTTCACCAATGTATTATGGGAACCTCAAAAAGATGGTATAAATTTCGAAAATGATCGGTGTAATAAATTACGCGTGAAGTAGTTCTTATTGTTTATTTTTGAGTAGATACTTATTATTTATTTGTGAGCATGCTAAACGTCACAAGCTTCTAAAGTGTTACGCGTAAATCTGTCATACTCCGTTTGGAAGTATGGTGGAATACTTCTGTCTGAGACCATTTTGTATTTGCTAAAAATAGAAAACAAGCACGTCCTTTAAAAAATAATTCTTCATCACTTCATGATTAAACTTTTCTAGGTTGGATGTATTATTCAAGTGTTGAATAGACTTCTTTTTTCATGCTTTGAATTTCAGAAAACATTTTAGTTAAATCTCTCTATAGGCAGACGATATGAATTCCTGTCGTAAATCTGGTTTATTAAGGTGGTTTTCGTCCTTCCCCGACGTATCTTATGAATGAATCTTCATCACGGGTCTTTATACAAATTAGTCTCTCCATCTCAGTTCAGTGAACGACCCGGTCATCGGTTGGAATGTTGTCCACTATATGTATCCGGCTCTCCGGCTCATGTGCCTTTTGAATGGCCCTTAGGTCGCCCAGTTCATTCCTTTCTGGTCATCGGCAAAGTAATTGTCCTGATTTCCTAGGCATAGTTCAGGATCAAGGAAGCAAAAACTTAGTTAAACTTGGAAGCACATTGTTTCCAAGTTAAATTTTTTCGCTTTAATCCTTTCAGGCATCACTTTATGGAAGTCCACTATGAATAATTACAATAACAAACTATGTTTTAAACCACAGAGTTTTTATTGGTACCACTAGTTTCAACGCTACGGCACACAGTGGTCTGAAATGAAAAAAAGAGAAAAAAGTATTTTTTTGGAATTTTTCGAATCGTTTACGGGTATAAAATATCTATGAGAATGGAGGAAAGAGAGTGAGAGAATTCTGGCAAATTCAAGGCATTATATCTATTTTTTGTTTCAAACTAAACGAATATTAAGCTTAAATAAAAAATATTTTACCTTAATGTTGCATAATTTTTAGTTTCTGATTCAATTTCTTCACCCTAATGAGTCTACTCTGCACTTTTAAGTAAATATCTTATTTATGCGGGCAAAATTGACTGGGATTTAGATATAATTAGTTGCTTGGAGGATATTAATGGATCAGAAGAGAGGAGGAGCCTTTTGAATATATCGTCCATCGTATTTTTCCTAGAAAACAGGCTTAAAGGTTTACAAATTGTCAATTTCTGGGAGGCTGCAATTAAAGTTGTTTGTCGCGGATTTTAGTAAATCTTGAGTTCGACAATTCACCTTGAGCATTTCCTTGCATGATGCTCCCTATATTATCTTATAGTTTTGTTTCGCGGCTGCTGCGCTTCCTCGGGAATATGTCCGATCGGTAACATTGGAGCTGTGGCTACTTCACTGCCATGTACGCCGCGGCATCATCATCAGGTACAAGCATTAAAATCATAGCCAGAGGTATATATTCTCAAAAAGCAGGGTGGAGAGGAAGGAGAATTAGTCTCTCAAGTTTCACGGATTATCCTTCCGTACTAAGGTAAAAGAACACCGGATATGCTTCCTGTATGGGAATGTTTCCCAGTCCCATTTCGCTTAGCACCTGTAAGAGGAGGGGCATGGAAGTGACTTCAAGCCGGACATATTACGCGAGGCGACAAGTTGGCGGAAATGGAGATAAGAAGACACCAGAAAGGCGGACGCATTTTAAATTAAATCACATTTGACAAACCCTCCCCACTGATTGAAACCTCCGTGTCATTAACAAATGGGACACTTTAACTCTGTGGTGGAATTTTATGTGGAAGATCGACTAATAGTTGTGACATAATCCACTGCTTACGCTTCCTTGGTGTATAGGGGTAAGAAGTTTGCTAAAATAATTCGCTGTGTATTTAACTCAGTTCTGAATGTGTGGGGTTATTTAACCCCCACTGATCATGCGTCCCTGGTTATTAGGGATAAGATTTTGAACTACTTTCTACTGACCTTCTAGCCTTCTACTGACCCATCAGCTTCACACCACTACCCTCAGAATTCACCTGTCCTCTCCCCTACCTACCTCCACTAATTCTTCCTCATCTCCACCCTGCTTTTTGAGTGTATATACCTCTGGCTATGAATGTAATGCTTGTACCTGATGATGACGCCGTGGCGTTGAAACTACTAGTATTAGTAAAAAACTCACTGGATTAAAACATGATTTGTTATAAAGGTAGTTGTTTCAGGCTTGATTTGGTGGAATATCATAGCGAAAGAAAAATACTGGCAATTTTCCACAAAATTAGGATTTTACTTGACCGGTTTCGGTGTACAACACCATCTTCAGGTGAAATACCTGAAGATGATGTTGTACACCAAAACCGGTCAAGTAAAACCCTAATTTTGTGGAAAATTGCCAGTATTTTTCTTTTGCTTTGATTTGTAATTGCCAATATTGCTTTTTGCTATTTTCATAATTTATAACAATCGTTTCACGATTGAATTCTTGGAAGTTTTCAGTATTTATTTTTGGAATAGCATAGGTACTTATGATACTAATAGGTCCAATTACAAATACAGATTAATATTTCAATTGTATGAAACTCTTGTGGACCTAATAGGTGTTAGTGGCAACCCTACTTATTGTGAGACTTGTAGTTAAAAACCCGATATTATGCAATGCACGAAGAAATCAGGAACCGCTATAGTAGCGTAACGGGTGCAATAACCTGACGATTAACATCAGTCACATGAACAGCATTTAAGCATTTCGATGGCCGGCACAAATAATTTTCTCCGAGGATTAATATGTAGGGGGATTATACAACGGAGCAGACAGAGATTCAGCAGATTATATAGCCTGCTGAATCAATTGAATCGTGATTTTCCAAAATGGTTTCATTTTTAATCAGGATTTTGTTTTTTTATAAACTTCCGGAAGGCAATAAAAACTGAATTTTTTTGAAGCCTTTTAAAGTATCAGGGCAGTTTCTTCTGAAACTCTTAGAATACTTCTTTAATGCAACTTATAGAAATGGCTCAATCATGAAATATCGGTCTATAAGTTTACACAAAAAAATAGAGAAATAGTCCAATTTCCAATTCTTGGAGATGACTTCTTCCCGAGATTTGTGATTCGTAATTAGAAAGGATGCTATGGGTAAGTAATTGTATTAGGAACGGGACGTAGTTTAGTTGATTTAATCTCTGTCCTCAGTTTTCTCAGCGGTATAAAAGTAGGTTCGATGCCGAGCTAAGTAACGTTTCCACCTCCCTACTCATTCTGGTTCTTAATCTTCCCGGATCTCACTTACTTTAAGGGAGCCTCTCGTCCTCTCGTTCCCTGCATCACTTCCTCTACTTTGAACATCTCATCAGCCTTCTCCTTATCCCTGTCCTCTCCTTTCTAATTCAAGTCACTCCATCTATCTCTCTCTCTCTCTCTCTGACACACACTTTCCCTCTCCATCTCTCCCTTTTAATTTCGCCCAACCTTCTCCGGTCCAACTCTCAATCTTCATCTCCCAGCACCAGTCACGCGTTAGCACGCTTCTCTTTTACTCCCCTCGCTCAAGAATTATCTCACACATACTCCACGCGGATTACTTACGCGCGGTCGTATTTCTCGCAAGAGTACGACTTTGGGTGATGAGTGCCCACGTCACCTTCTTGATCTCGAGGAGAAAGAGTGGAGAAAAAATTTTTATTGGCCAACTTGAGTTGGAATAATGTTGGAAGAAAAAAATTCCTCGGGAAAATGTTGGTGAACGAAGTCGGTGGGCAGTACCTAATCTCAGCCACCAGCTATTAATCTTCCTCCAAAATACGTTTTTTTTCTAGTGACCATTATTTTTTTATAATCTTGGTAAACTCACAGCCGTTCAAATACAGTGCCCACGCATGACCTTTTGACGCTGGAAGATGGATCGCGTTATGGTGACACGTCATGGGAAAATTCCAAAACATACTCCTGTGGAAGAAATCTTACACCCATAGTGACGAGACGTTTTTATTCTGCGTAGCTTTCGATATGGTTAATCCACATTTACGTAGAAACTTTAAGATCTACCTAAGGAACATGTGCCATAAGGTGCGACACACTTCCTCATTTACATAGTAAAACCCGGCAAGTCACCGCAATGGTGTATGGCAGGGGGTAAACCGTCATCATACATGGAAAGTGAACAAAGCCGGTGGGCAATAATCTCAGCCACCAGCGATTAATCTTCCACCAAAATACGTTTTCCAAATTAAAAAAAAATTCGTAACGTCGACGCTTGTTGTTTTTTTTATCAGACTAATAACGGCTTGCGGCATAAGGGACTGTTTTATCCTAAACTCAACCTAAATAAGAATGACTTGTAAGAGACTGAGATCCAACTCAAAAACCTACCCTCGCCTGGCCTCAAGGTAATTTGCTATTTGGGAAAGATGGCTGGCAGATAAATGATTTTCCGCCATTTAGGCACGGTGGCTAATCAGATTTGGACAGGAAGTTTTGAGAGTGGAGGAAAGGTGGAATGAAACCTGGACTTATACTTAGCAAAAGATGAAAAAGAGTCGATTTAACGTTCCATACGACGGACGGAGTGCTGAACTCGGAATTCTCTCCACACAGCACTTAAAGTAGGGATTGGTATACCAATGAGAAAATCTCTGCCACTTTCGGAATTTAAATCTCAGTCCTTCAATAGAAGACTATTATTATAGCTACCAAAACAACTCGATTACCACGCGTGTATGGGGAGAAAAAGCAGGAAACTAACTACCAAACTAATTCAGCCCGTATAGATTCTAGGTAAGAATGCATTCACAATATTGCTCGTCGGTTTCTCCGGCTTCCTTTGTGTCTCCAAAAACAAGAAGAGAATAAAAAGGAGAGAAAAACAGAGGGAGAAGAGAGTCACGCCTCTGCTCGTAAAGAAAAATTTCGCAACGTCTAAGCTCGTTGTTTCATGTCACCCTAAATATGGCTTGCCAAGCACTCGCGTCTTGTCACCAAGGGTACCGAAACCATGCTTTCGCGAAGGGGAACTTTGTTATGGCTGAAAAGAGTGGGGCCCCTTATATTCGGGTGCTATGGCACATTTTGCGCGGACGAATCTCGGAGCGGAATCCACTTGGCGGCAACTCAAATGCTTTTTCATGCGGAAGCACTGCAGATAAGAGCGAAAGCGCGCTCGGAACCGATTGCTTTATCAACCCATACGCTCATCCGCGAAAGGAAATAGGTCCCCGAGACGAGAATACTTTTTTATGGCCGAAAACCAATTTATGTTTTTCATGCAAAGGAACGATGAGCTATGCATAAGGCGATGGGACCGTAGGTGGTGATGTAGGTCACGACAGATTATAGCTCAGCCTTGGGACGGAGTGAATGTTTACGATAAGGGTTTATTATTAGGTGTAATTTTTGAAGGAAATCCCCACACCCAGCACTTTTTTTACTCTGGTTGCTACGCAATTGCTTATTATCTGATGCGAGCCAGATTTAATCGACATTTTACCTTGCTAATAAATATATTGTAAAAATATTCTGTTCTTGCATGATATCTAGGCTATGGTGATCAATATAACAGAGCTTTAAGTCTTTTCTTAGCAAAGTTTTTTTTTGCTTTTATACCTTATGTTGATAGTGCTGATAGAATTGGTGACAGTAAAATATAAAGACTGGAGATATCTAATTCATCTTTGGCGACGTGGTTTCCCATTCGAGCTATTATTGTAGCAAATAAGTGATTTTCGCTATAATTAATCTTCCTGCTCAACTTACAAAAACTTTACGCATACACAGTTGAAATATTTCATTAATGTCTCACGTCTGAAAAAAAGAGTTGGAAAAAGAGGTAGACGTATTCTTTTACCTGGAAAGCCGAGTAACCAATGATGGACAAAATAAAAGAGTAATTGCCAGTAGAATTTCCCAAGTGAAAAGGGAATGTTACCAGAAGAATATTCAGCTTAAAGCTGCAAATACAAGCGTAGAAGTGAGAAAACATTCTACTGGAACATACATCTGGATCATTTTACTATATGGCAGTGAAGTATGGACGATTACAGCAGCAGAGAAGTCAAGGTTGGAAGCATTTGAAATGTGGTGCTACGGAATAATGATTGAAATAAAATGGATCGACCGAGTGACACACGAAGAAGCCTCGAGAAGAGTGGGAGAAAAGAGAAGACTGCTGAAAACAGTAAAAAGAAGACGGGAAAGCTTAATCGGTCAGATCTTAAGGCACGATGTCCTGATGAAGACAGTGGTCGAGGGAAAGGTAAACGGGAAGAATCGAAACGGCAAAACCCTCGTATGAGATACACGGACCAAGTTGTGAAGGTAATAAAAGGTAAGAATTACGTGGAGGATTTGAGCAGGTGGATGAGCAATGTTACCTGGTATTCTACTATATGGCAGCGAAGCATGGTCAATAACAGAAGCAGAGAAGTCCAGGCTGGAAGCATTTTGAAATGTGGTGCTACAAAATAATAATGAAGATAAAATGGTTCGATCGAGTGACAAACGAAGAAGTTTTAAGAAGAGTGGGAGAGAAGAAATGTCTACTGAAAACCTTAAAAAGAAGATGGACAACTTAATAGGCCACATCTTAAGACACGATGGCCAGATGAAGACAATCGTCGAGGGAAAAGTGAACGGGGATAATGGAAAAGGCAGGCCTCGTATGTGATATATGGAACAGGATGTGAAGGATGTAAAAGAGAGGAGCTACGTCAATATGAATAAAATGGCCGATAGAAGAATCGAGTTAAGGGCTGCGTCAAACCAATTCTAGGATTGTTGGCCAATGATGATGATGAAAAAAGAAGCGGGTCATCGTTATTTCTGAGATATTTCTTATAAACCTTAATGTTAAAATTCTGATGGTTTAGATCAAAAGGGCTCAATACTCTCCCAAACTCCTGCATGCTTCCGCATCGCACATCTGGTTTGCCCATTCAGTTTCTCTTGCTGGGTATTCACTCCTTGGGTGAACCTATATTCGCCTCTCTCCCAAATTCTTCCCGTATGTCCTCTCAATTCCGGTCACCGCTACCATTCTAGCTCTCGTAAGACTGTAGTTATTGGTACAGATGAGAACCTTCAGCGTGCTTTTTGTGGCCATGGTGAATATTTTATTTTAAAAAAAGAGGAGAGCATTAGAAAGTGGCGGTTCGCTGGAGTCCTGAACAGAGGGGTTATTTTGGTCTCACTTTAGTGAGAATACGTCATTAAATGTCATTTTTTCGTAGTTAAACTCCGCCACCCAGGCGGCGTTACCATCTTTGGATCTCAAGCGGTGAACTTCAGGTAATGTGCTGGTCTTCTGGTCTTTTAGACGATTCATCTGCTCTGATCCGTATCTTTCTACTCTAGATCCGTTTCATTATCTCCACCTGCCATTAGTTTCCATCTCATCTTCATAAAGAACGTGAAATGGAGCCACCATCGTTTCCACTTGAAGTTTGAGTTGGAAAAAAGCAAGAGCGAGAAAGATACAAACGATTTTTAATTGTATTTTTGGAATTTGCACAACGTGAAGAACTTCAGCACTTTGAACTGCGATATATTGGGCACTTGAAGGTATGACGTTCTCTGCATATCGGGTTCTGCGTCCGCGTATGTTGACTGAACGCAGAACCCGATATGCAGATAACATCTGAACGACGCCGCGGAAACCTTCGCACCAACTTGAAGGTATGCTTTGTTTGAATTGCTTATTTTATCATTAGCTTGAATTATCTGTGTATATATTTTTTCTACTTATCACTATTTCCCAAACAATGTTTCTGACAATTCACAAACCGTTCGTGAGCCGATCATTAAGAGAGCGAAACGGATCTCCCGCCTTCCCGCAAAGAGTCATTAAAAAGGTGAGATTACAAAATAAACCCCCAGGACGCCTAGCGCCCACGTTTTACGATATGCTTTCCAACTTTCTCCCTTGACTCCCAGTGGAGTCTACCCACTTGGCTGAGGGACAAGTGTGTGATTAATTTATTGTATTTTAAATTCCGTGCGGATACTTTTGAATTTTTTCCCCTTATATTCAAAAAGAACTTTTACATTACTGGTATTGGAAGATAAAATGGGTTTATAGCTACAACTTAAGGGACATGTTACATAATATATGCAGTCTTCGCGCCCATTTGACCAATCCATTGAGATCAGGGGGGATCCAAACGGTCTTCGGCCATCTTCTTCTCTTCTCTTCAATTCTTCACCTGGTGTTGTTTTCTCCGTTTCGCCTATCCTTGTGCCTAAAGTCCAATGCTAACTACGCTTCGCTAAACTTTCAGCTCGACTGCTAAAACTTAACTTACCTCAACAATTCACTAGACTTTAACTACATTTTAGACTAAACTAAACTTTAACTCACTAAACTAACTTAATTAGCTTTAAAAACACGTTTTACTTAACTAGACCTATAACTAGATTTATACTTAAGGCTTCTATTGACCATGATTTCTGGAAATGGGGGCGTTTACTCGGAACCGAATTCGCAATTTTTTACACGAATTCGTTAGATGGAAACGAAAAACGAATTTTAGTGAAAAAATTAATCTTCTAACCACAACCATTCACTCATAAATCAAAAATGAAAATAAGCAAAAGGTGACGCCCCCCG
This sequence comes from Platycnemis pennipes, assembly GCA_933228895.1. NCBI lineage: Eukaryota > Metazoa > Arthropoda > Insecta > Odonata > Platycnemididae > Platycnemis > Platycnemis pennipes. The sequence goes on along the minus strand of OW121855.1, from coordinate 110,901,996 downwards.
AAAATGCTGCTGTGATAATATTGACGTCATTTTCCTCCCGTCCTTGACTGCTTTCTGGGGAGGGGGAAGGGAGTGGAGGGGGGTTCTCGGAAGGTCTGCTCGCACAGATGCTGTCGAAATCGCTCCCATTGGCCGAGTCAGCTGTGTCCCCCCCTTTGCGATACGGCGAAGTAGCTCCGCGAGCTCAGTTGTGATTGGACGAAGTCGTTATACGTCAGGGGTTGCACCACACCCACTTTTCCGAAAGGGTTAAAAACATCAGTTTTTCGCCACTTATAACTCGGGAAATAATTGTCGGATCAGAAAACGGAAAAATACGGGTCCTTTTATTTTACAAACTCTATCAGATTCGGCAATAAAAAAAATATGGTAAATGACCCCATTCTCAGTCTTTGGTGTTTTATATTATTGAATGTTTTGACCTCCTGGTTGCTTTTGCAAAAAATTTAATTAGTTTCGTATAGTATTCTAGGCACATTTGGGCTATTTCATGCATAGTTAAACCCTTTGCTAACATGGAATTCCAAATTTTGAAACGCTCTGTCTCATAGAATATGCAATCCATTATCCGGTGTGTTGCTTCTTTACCGCATCCACAGTTTGCTGTTTCACATTTGTTTATTTGATTAAAGTATGAGTGTTGACTATATTAGCATAACCATTCTACGACATGTACGAGATATAAGCTACATTTCCCTTGTAAGACCTCATTTGGAATAGGCTGCCAGTACATTGGATCCTTAAAAAACAGGTTAAAATTACGAACATGAGTGTGTGCAGCGAAGATCGGCAATACATGTAAAGGGACTAAATGTTCTTTCTGCTCTGATCTAAGTATGTTAAAAAGTAATGGAAATGCAAAAAACTTACATTGTGCACTAAATAGTCCTGAAGAAGCAGCAATAAAGAGGCGAAACGTTGGCGTAAATTGGTGTTCATTAAAAACGACCAAAAAACTCCATATAACATTTCCATTACTTCAAAGGTACTAAATGATAGCTGTGTGGAGTCGAAAATTGCTCACACCGAAGAAAACGCGTATTGCTTTAAATAATATGCTTCATTTTTAACCCCCATATGCACGCGTTTTCTTTGGTGTGTGCAATTCTTGACCCCACCAGTGGTGACCTTGACGTGATCTCGACGCAAAAAACCGCGTGCAGGGTATTTTGTCTTCCCGACGGAAATCGCCGTCGTTACGTTATCCAGAAATTCACCGCAACAACTCACCAACGGCAAGAGATCACTCCACGGGACAGGGCCAATCCTTGCCGTCCGAAATCGACCTTTCGGATCCCACGGACCTGCCACAAAGGTGCAATGATCGACTGAGAGAAATCTATCGCTCGTCTCGGCGTCAGGAACGGGAATTTCTTTCGTCTCACCCCACAGCTACATTATCATAAACAGTGTATTAGAAAAACTAAAATGGATATCATTATCAGACCTTGTTGACCAGACCAGGTTGAAATACCATAATATATTCTAATCGTTTAACGAATTTCATTGAAAATATTTTTTCTGGCGCCTTTTAAAGCAATTACTTAACTCCGACTTACTAAGGAAAACGGGACAATAACCGTTAACGTATGACTACCAAACCGACAGATTAAGAATGTCCTTCTTTCCTGATGTAATTAGGGATACGAATAGCTGTATAAAAATTAGATATTAGGCATGCAAATGCATCAATAAATAGCCCAGGAAGTTGTATGCAGACTTAAGGGGTTTACTGCAACCCGACTAGGAGGATTTTTCTCCACGTTTATTTTCCTCTTCAATTTTTTGAAAGTAGTATAGTTTCGACTAGAATGTTGCCAATCATCCCTTTAAGTATGATATATACCTAAGGTATTTTTCGTGTGTGTGCTCTCACACTCTGTCACACACCCTTATGGTGGCTTGCAGGGTGTTACATATGCAATGAGTATAACAAATATTCCACAGAGAAAAAAAATCATTCGCCTTGATCGGGACTCGAACCCGGACCCCCTAATTTTCGGCCAGCTGCTCTGCAAGTTGAGCTACCAAGGAGCCTTCTTTCTCTGTTGAAATTATAGAGCTTTAAAGGAACAAGATGTTCTCGGACTGCTAGGCATATCAATGTCATAAAGCAGCCGAAGTCGTGCGCATGGTGCCACCGTCCACCAGGTTAAAGCCGACGTTGAAACACTAAGGGGCTGACTTATAACATTTAACTGTGACATTGATATGTCTAGCAGTCCGTGAACATCTTATTCCTTTAAAGCTCTACTAGCAGACCTGTGGCCTGGAAATAATCAAATAAACAAAATAAGTATTCCAGATACTTACGAATCAAAAGATAATGCCTTAATGCCTTAATAGATGAAAATAACTCCGCTTTCTGGAACTTCTTTCACGTCGTCAATTAGTTACTGCACATTTAGCAAAACACGTAAACAAACATTCATAGCATCGTGTACAAATTTTCATAGCGACTCTTTTCTCCTTTTCAAAGATAGTGAAAACACTCTTTTTAGCACATAAATTTTCACATTTTCCGATTCGTTGACAAATATTGAAATACATCTGTACCATGTGCCCATATTTCTTCCTTAAAACGATACCACTCCCGCATCGATCATATAAGTATCTTCGGAGTTTAGCTCAAATTGATGCACGGAGGTCGAGCGTTAAAACATCCTGGGAGGTTTGCAACCCGCATACAAATTTACTTTTTATATTTTTTGGGCGGGAAGGAGGTACAAAGGAAATCTAAAACTACGGAAATGTTGTGCGCGGACACGTTCTACATTGAACGGAATTTTCTCTACCTCCAGAGCTCTCAACCACCGCGAGAAAACACAATAAAACCGACTGGACTGACGGACTGATTGACGGACACCACTACAAACTTAATTATATTAATAATTTCCACAGAGAAAGAGGACGCCTTGGTATCTCAACTGGTAGAGCACCTGGCCAGAAATTAGGGGGTCCGGGTTCGAGTCCCGGTCAAGGCGAATGATATTTTTCTCTTTGGAATATTTACTATAGTGCAATTTCAGCGGGTAACGCCGCTAAAGTTTTCACGGCTAGTACGTGAGCTTTGAATGCGATGGGTAGATTATACTTCTGAGCGTCCACGATGCTGCGAGGATTGTCAGGCTCAGGAGGCTCTGGTCAAGCTCACTTGCACGTCAGTCAGCCGGGCGATGTAATGATCCTCGTCCGAGGAACAAAGGTACGACCGGTCTGGGCATCAAACATATCATTCATGCTGCCTTTACTCTCTTTTGACAGACCCTGATCTCAGCGAAATCTTAAAAGTAGCGAATATTTTTTATAAAAAATTTCATTTTTGCATGAACTTAGATTGTACCTATGCTCTTAATGTTTGGAGAGAGGGTTGGATGATTCAAAAATATGAGTGTGGAGGGAAATTAAATGCAATTAACTTAATTGCGGGCTCTTGGATCATGTCTACTTTGTTAAAGGTCGCTAAGGATGTGGTAGATATTACTAAAACAGGATAATTTTAGCTTTAAGATCTTGTTTCACACACGCTACTTGCAGACCACAACACATTGTCGCATCGGAATACTAAAACGGAATAGATTTGCCATTATGATAATTAGTACCTACAAAATTGGTGACTGAAGTTAATAAAATTATTAATCTTCCGGTTAATTTTAATCGAATAAGATACACAGTTGATTATAATAACAGGACCTTTGATGTTCAACATTAATACAAAATGTAATATGCATAACGGATACTATTTCTATCGAGTTATCATGCCTCTTTCCGGGTGGCAATACTTATGATTAGGAACTACCATTCCATCCGTTAAACAAGCCACCCTTATAGCTGTTGTTTTAGATATAATTCTGCTATAGATGTTTGATATTCCACGCGTGTATAAAATGGATTTTTTAAAAATAAACTGGACTATCCCTATTAAATTGCTTGGATTTTTGTCGAAGCAAACGTGCTTGTTATTTTAAAAGTACCCACAAAAAACTATTACGAAATATTCGCCATTTTATAGCTTATGTCGTGTATGCCCCAGAGTAAATTGCAAAATATAGAACTAACTGGTTTCCCAATGCGATGATTTTCAGAAGAGAATTACAGAGTATTTTTAAATATATTTTTTGGTAGGCGTATATGCAATTATCATGAATATGAGTGATTCAAAATATTTGTTTTCGCTTTGCACGCAAGTATCCTTGCATTGTATCGAGCCTTTGTTAATTGATTTTGCTGGCTCCTATGTAGGGACGTAAAGGAAAAAGCCAATTATAAAATGAGCCTTGTATATATTTAAAAATATATAATGCTCTAGTTTTGTTTTTTTTTGCCAATTTTTGTTTCGGAAAAATATGACAGGCTTAAACGAGGCAAAACACTCCAGTTATTCCTATGTGTATTAGCTGAATTCCTCGGAGAAAACGTAAACACTACTTTTTATCCTTTCCTGAGATCAGAGGCCAATAATCACCTTAAAAATTCTTTTTAAGTTACTCGGGATTGATTTTCACCCGTCCTGAAGTTCAAGTGACATTTCAGCCACCGTCAGTTTTTTAAATGAATATCATACCAAGTTCCACGCAAGTAAAATAAAAGGTACTATAAGCACTTTTCCTAGCAAATTTCGAAAACCTATTAAACTAATGTTTTTAAGTAAACTGCTGTCCTATAATTTGTCTTATTAAACGATAGCTGATTCCAAAACATAAAAAATTGCGTATCGATTTCAAGTCTTCAATTCATTAATATTTAAATGATATGTCAATCCGTTAATCAAAATCGTAGGTAATGAAATATCGCATCAAAGGCAGTCAACTTCCTGCATTCATTTTATCTCAATTCATCGAAACGAATTGATTGTCTGGAGATATTTTGATTGAGTGCACTCGTCGCAATCAATTTTGCAAACTCTCGACTTCCTTGGCGACGGAATTGATTGGAAAGATCGCTGAGAACTATCTCGTTCAATGTGCTCATATGCGTGTGTTTTTATGTGGTGTTTTGTGGGGCAGGGAGCTTTTTGATACCTGTCATCGTATAGGTGGGCGTGGAAAAAGGGTTTTCCACGGATAATTGAAATGACAGTAGCAGGTACCTACCCCTCGGACATCATTCGAATTTTTAGTGGTGCACTTGAAATTTCGTGCGAGAATGATTGTCCAAGCCTTGTTTAGTTAACAAAATTTTCAATTTCATTCGTCGATTCCAGATCGAGTCCAATTTTTGAGGAGGAAAAATAATCATATTCGCGATGGTTTCATAATTAGGTTTTCGACCGGTATCGTCATGATCATCATCGGTGCATCAATCCTGAGTTTGGTTTGCGGCATTTCACAATTCTTTCCTATTCCGTGCCAGGTGTTTATTGATAGTTTCGTAATACCCTGTGAGTCATCGAAAGGGTGTGTGTCAGGGGGTAAACCGTCGCCAGGCGTGCATAATCAAGCAGGGATAACACTTACCACCATGCAGAAATGCGGAAAAATACCCCCCATTTAAATACATCTTACAATAATCGAATCTCAATACTACCACCCTGAGGCAAACACGTGTTATTTTAGGCATGAATTACACGAAATTTTGAGTATATACATAATAACATAATATTTTTATACAGAAATAATTTCTACACATATATATTAAATTATGAGCTTTATTGCCTAGAGCATGCATCAATTACTTGTGTTAAATACGAATCTCAGTACTATTATCTTGAGGCAAACACGTGATATTTTAGGCATAAATTAAACGAAATTTAGAGTATATACATAATTAAATATATTATTTTTATGCAGAAATAATTTCTATACATATATATAAAATTATTACCTTTGAATTAATGGATGAAGGCGATACTTTGTGGAAGTTTCGAACGTTAAACATTGCAAATGAAACGACTTTGTACTATCCACAACCAGCTTTATAACTTCCCCGATTGATTTCGACGACTAGCGTCATTCTCAAGGGGGGGCCAACTGTCAGAACATTTCAAGCCAAGGCATTATATAGTACACTGAGGAGTGCGGGAAGGACTCAAACTGAGGGGGAGGGAGAGAATTGGATGGGAGTGAGAGGGGTGGTAGTGTAAGTGAGGGGGAGAGGGAGTTGGGTACCGTCAAGGACAGCAGTGGGGTCACAATTAGTGGTGAGGGTATTGTGGCGGGAATTAGGGACAGTAGGGAAAGTGCTTTTTAATTCTAAAGACCCAGTGGAAGTGTTAGACAAAAGTGGAGTGTATGATCTTCATTGTGGTGAGTGCAACGGAGTGTATGTGGGACAAACGGGTAGGAAATTTAAAACCCGAATCAACGAGCATAAACTAAGTGTCAACCATAGCGAGTGCAAATCTTACTTCGCCAAACATCTCCTTGAGACTGGCCACAAAAATGAATTTAACGTAAAAATTTTGCATTCATGTGAAAAAAGTTTTAAGTTAAATTATTTGGAAATCATTGAAATTTTAAGACATTCTATTTCACCTGATGTATGTATTTTAAACGACTTAACTAATTTTAAATCCTCGCAGATGTTTTTAACAGTTTTAAAATCTGACTTGATCACCTACCCTAATTCCCGCCACAATACCCTCACCACTAATTGTGACCCCACTGCTCTCCTTGACGGTACCCAACTCCCTCTCCCCCTCACTCACACTACCACCCCTCTCACTCCCATCCAATTCTCTCCCTCCCCCTCAGTTTGAGTCCTCCCCGCACTCCTCAGTGTACTATATAATGCCTTGGCTTGAAATGTTCTGACAGTTGGCCCCCCCTTGAGAATGACGCTAGTCGTCGAAATCGATCGGGGAAGTTATAAAGCTGATTGTGGATAGTACAAAGTCGTTTCATTTGCAATGTTTAAATTATGATCTTTATTCCCTAGATTATTTCCCTAGAGCTTTATTCCCTATTCATCAGTTACTTGTGTTAAATAAAACATGCACACGTTATGTTATGAATGAAATCACTACATTCTAATTAATATATCTAAATCTACAATACCTACTCTCATATCCCCATGTTAAATCCCTTTCAGGAGTCGGTCCCTTCGATTAGCTGGCCGTTAGCTATAAATGACACAATATTGTTGGTTAATACAAAGTAATATATAATGGTTTTTACTTAGGCAGACATTTCCATAATTAAATTAAGAACTTTATTTTCGTAGAGCCTGCTTCAAACTTTCTAGAGCATGCCTGCTTCCCTATGTTTCTTCTTACCTACTTGTCTTCTTGGTGCGTCCTAGGTCTTCTTCATAATATCACTTTTTCTATTTTATCCCACTAATAGGTTATTTACAAATTCATTGCGTTCAAGGTGTACCCAATTCATCATGTACCCTTCTTAGTTAGTTAGTTATTCAGTGGAGGCGACCGACAGCTGAGGTTATTAGGATATGTGTGGAATTGGGTAATGGTCGGAGCTTTCAGGAAAAGGAGAAGGGGTGGAGAGAAACCCGGCATCGGTATTACCGTGCTCCTAACGACAGGCGCCTAGGGGACCTCGGCTTAACGTCCCATCTGACGGACGGAGACCTGAAGTTGAAATGCCCTCCATTAGGCATTCAAGTAAGGACCGGTTTGCCACTAAAAAATCCGCCACTACCGTGAATCAAACCCAGGCCCTCGGGATGGGAGGCCACCACACCAACCTGATCCCACGTCCTTCTTATCATTGTGCAATTCCAAAGAAACCTTATTTAACCGGCTGACTGGGATGCTTACTCATGTTTACTCCTGCCATCCATTTTAACTTCAGCAGCTTTCTTCAACGTCACTTGGAAATTTTGTATATTTATCCGGTTTTCCAATTGTACGCACGTCCGATATGTGGAGTATCACTCTCTACTAGGAATGGGTGATTATCAAAATATAACCGATATTTTGTAAATCGATTAATTGCAAGCAGCTGATTAATGACACCAAAATAATTGCTTCTATTAATCGGTACATCGATTAATCGACTCGATAACGGCAAAATTCAAAACATAGCTTCCTAGGTTATGGTCCCTCCATAAAATAAGTAAAATAAGGTTAATATTATCATGATTAAAGCTTGTAAAACCTAGATAAACCTCCAGGAGGCATGTCAGGTTGGGAAGAAGTACTTCAATTTCAATATAGGACGATTGCCAAATATGTACAGGAACTGAAGCTGAAAATTGAAATGAAGATAAGTGGGTACTTATAAGGCGGTTTTTCTGGTCAGATTGAATTAATCTCAGCTCGGAAAAGAGTCTCTCTGATGAAACTGATGTTTCTTCACCTAGCAGGTACTTTCTGGCTACCTAATGTAAGTAAGGGCATTCAGTTTTCATTGATTCCCACAGTGAAAAGGATTCGATACGACGTGTCAGTTAAGGACTTGCCATTACTCAAATGGTGTCCCACCAGCGACATCTTCGCTGTATAGGGCTCTCGGTGATGTTGCTTCAGTGTCATGAAAGCTCCAGTGTTCACCTGATAGTGCTGCATCACCTTCAGCGTGTGGAAACATCTGCAGGACGTTCACCCGATCCTCCTCGTGAACCATCACAGCGATGACGGTGGTGCAGTTTTGAACCGTGGTTCCAGCATAGTGTGAGACGTGTAACCACTTTTATTAGCCACCCTAGCCATCAGAGTTCACCAGACACAACAGTCTGAAGTTTCGAGTGTACATATCGATATATTTGATATCGGCTTTTTCATTATTAGGTTCAAAAGTTTCGATTAAACGACAAAAATAGTCGATAATTCGTTTAATTGCTATCGTAATCACCCATTTCCAATCCCTATTAGAAAATACGGCTTCCTTATATCCAATATTATCGAATCTCCTTAGTTTTTTTAGGAGCAGCTTTTGTCATTCCTTCCTAATAGTATGTACATGGTACAGAGTATTGAAAAAAAATGTTTATAATCATGACATATTAGTTCAAATATTTAAATGCTTTGAGTACATAAATATCGTGAATATTTTCATTCTTACTGTAGCTTCATGTTTCCTTTTAAGTGGATTGGCAAATTTACCTGTGCACATGGGTGGCTTTTGCTCCTCGTAAGGCTTCTTTCTGTACGTATGATTATACTTAATTAATTATTCACTAGCAGAAGGTGATCGTTGAAATATTGGTAAGGAGAAAAAATGCCCATAATAAGGGTATTAAATATTTTTGAAAATTCCAGAAAGGGACGAAACTGAAATTGTTCTCTGCAGCTATAATTGGCTCAAATTCATTTTCGGAATTATAAGCCTAATTTATGCTAATGTTAATAGATTACAGTGATTGAGCTATAGCTTACACAATAATAAAAAAAGTTTTTTGGTATTTTCAGCATGCGGGAAAACAAGCAGGCGAGAAATAAGGTCAGAAGTAGGTCAGAGGAAGGAGCCTACGCATGCTAGCCTGCGGGTGAAATTGAAGCCAGAATGAGGGTGCTTGGGACGGATTAGTTCCCACCTCCTCGGCACCAAACGAATTATTTTCTGCGGCCTGTTATGGAATTTGCATGTGCGTTTATACAGGATATTATTGCTGTAGCGTCATTAACTACCTTCGTTATGGTTATTTACGGAAATTAATAATGAATTTTATTCCGTTATGAATTCGTTCTATTCTTAAAAGGCTTCACCTACTTAAATTGAATAATTGGTGTTTGGTTGCACATGTCCATATTTTCAACTATTTATTTCATACATTTAATTGAGTACAATTTATTTTTCGCCTAGCTGCTGTATTTAGTAACGCAAAAACTACTTGATCGGCGAGTAGTAAAGCCGTATGCATGGGCCGAATAAAGTGGTCGACCTCGCTTCATTAATCAGTTGCGATGTGTCCTTGAGTATCTTCTAACATCATATAAAACAACTACCCCTCCAGAGTTAATGGTATCCCTCTGTGAAGGATGTTTGGAGCATCATCGATATTTCGATTCGAAAGCAGTAATGGCAACGATCATAGCAATGTTTGGAAAAGGAACCGAATAAACTAATAAATATGAAGTTTTTAGTAAAAACCTGACTAAAATACGTGATAAAATTGGAAATATAAGAAATGTTAAGTATTTCTGCCCTTAGGAAAGAAAAAGCGGAAGAAGTGCATTGAGTTTTAGAGTATTTTCTTAGTAAAAGTAAAAATTATTGCGGTCACATAAATTGAAAAAACCTAATTAAAACAAATGTCAATACGTAATTGATGCCATTAACCTTTACAAAACCTAATGCGTGTAGTTGGGAAAAACATGGGTATAGCTTTATAGACCTTTCCAGCAGCTTGGTTGGTTGGTTATTTAGGGGAGGCGACCGACAGCTTAGGTCATTTGCGCCATATAGGATAGGTGGGTAATTGGGTAATGGTAGGAGTTTTTAGGGAACGGAGGAAGGGTGGAGAGAAACCCGGCGTCGGCATTAGCCTACTCTTAACGAAAGGCGCCAAGGGGACCACGGCTTAACGTCCCATCCGACGGACGGAGTACTGTACTTGAAATGCCCTCCACTAGGCACTCAAGTGGGGACCGGTTTTCCACTGAAAAATCTGCCACTGCCGGGTATCGAACCCGGGCCCTCGGGATGGGAGGCCAGTACTCTAGCCACCACACCAACCCGATCCCCCTTTCCAGCAGCTCTAAACACAATGAATCTACGTCATCTCTCCAGTACACACCGTTTCCGTAGGAAGGAGGGGATGGACGCATAGGCGGACGGTAGAAGAACAACACTCCGGTGGAACAGCATTCGGATTTTATTATTTGAAGCATTCTGAATGGTCACTTTCTGATGCTATGGTTTTCTTTTTTTTACAGTTGAATTAAAAACTGATATCAAAATAATGCCCGGTTTTTTGAACTGATAAAAAATAATGCCAATTTGGCTTTTACAAATTGAGTTCCTCTGTTATATTTTAGATTTTTCTCTACAAATAGTACAGAAAAAGAACTAACAGCAATTCTCTTTCTTATTCATTGCAGGTGAGGCATATGACATTCCTGATAAAGTGCTCCGAATATATTGTCGATTAGCGAGCCATGGTGAGTGATTTATAACGATTTAGTGAGAATCCACCCTTCTCAATATCCTTACCTTGTTTACAATTATTTTGGGAAATAGCCCAGTTATTTAAAACCTTGTAAATGAGGAAATATATGTATCGTGTACTTTAAGGTTCCTGTGGGACTTATTATTTGGCCGCATAGGTAAACGAGATTTCGGTTGAAAGGGAAACTCTACCGTTATCATTTTTCCAACTTCTTTTAGAAATATTTCGTAACTGATTGCACACTTTACAACACCTTTCTTCATGCAAATGGTGCATTACAATAGTTAACTACCTGCTAGTAATTAATTTTAGTTTTGTTTAAGCAATTAATTTTTGTTCCAGCATCATTAGCCCAGCAAAGGAGTGCGTATACTTTTATGCCCTCAGTAGGTTGTCAGTTTTTTCATTTTATAATCAGCAATCATTGGAATTGAAAAGATATACTTCTACATTTAGCCTTATAAATTAAGCTGTTTGGCTGAATATTTGAAAAATGATCATCTAACTACAAAAAAAAATTTGATCAGATCAAATATATTATTCACTGGAATATATGTCACGAATATTGGCCGGAGGCACTCATAAGAGTGACAAAATGCGATATTTTACAGCAAAAGACATAACGTCTTAATGTAGAAGATTTTTCAAGATGATATTTTTAGCATAAGTCATTTACTGACCAGAAGAAATATGCCAAGACAGATTTTCCAATCACCGAGAAATTCAATAAATTCTTGCAGAAAACTCGGGCATTCATTCGAAACCAATCGAAATTAATTTAGCTCGTTTGGGAATTCGAAGAATTTCGGTCCCATCAAATGAATGCGATAGACACCCGACTTTATCCCAAAAATCCAAAGCGTAATTTGGCAATTTAGTAGTGGAATACCGTGGAAAAAGCATTAAATTATTGACGAAAATATGTAGATAGATAGATAGGTATTTAATGCTCTAAACTCGTACATAGTACATACATAAAATGTACCAAATAATAGAGCAGGCTCTTGTTCAAATTGTCAGATTAAAGAATAATTTCACTGCATATACATTAAGTTTGATCCATTTGAGCTATTGGAAAATTCAGGAAACATGTTTCATGTATATATATTTTTATTTTTTTAACCGATACGTATTTAACCCACCCGTACAAGCCAAGGAAAATCCAGGAGATGCGTTATTGCCTAACTATTAACCGTGTTACTGCTGGTTCCACGGCTTATCAGTCCTAATCCAGCGTTGCAGGAGCATGAATGAAGGCCCTTAATTAATAATTCGTGCATTAATCTGAGTTTCTGTAAGACCTTCTGAGCCTTTGATGAAGAGCAAGCCTTCAGATTCTATCATTAAACTCAGGTCCCTTGTAGAGTGCAGGTGCTGAGATGGCCTTGGTAGCGTAGTTAACAGTTAATTCAAATCTGCGCATAAACTTACTCCACTTCCATAAACACCAGCCTGTGAATTTAGTGCCTGAGTGTAGGGCAAGTGAGGAGGTCTAGGTTAATCTTCCTTAGCCCAGGCCTGGAGGTGGAGGTGAGGACTGGTAGTTTCTATGAATTCCAAGTACTTCCTTACTCCACTGAGGATATTCCTTAGGCTTATAAGGCTCAACAGTTTTCATTACATGATGGTATCCATTCGTATTTATCAAAAATTTGAAGTGCAAAAGAAACGCAAAGAAGGCTATTAAAACACGCTAATGCACAACGTACTTATGAAGATGCGAGGTATCAAAACCCTAAGCCGTGTGAGCAAAAAAATGTTTTATTAATATTGTCATAATTTAGTCTTTCTGTTGCCATCATCATGAAGAACTTTCACTACACTAGGCAAAAATCTTCAATATTACCATCAGTGGTTAAGCAATTGTTGCTTGTATACATGGACATATTTGTAGCAGTAATTATTTTATACCATGTAATCGAACAATTTTACCGACAAAAATGGGTTTTGATTTTTATCCAGTACTTTTACGTACGTAACGTTACGTACGTTACGTTTAATACGTGCAAAACATCAGTATTCCTTGGTTTTGGCATTCATAGGAAAGAACCCAATCCGAACTAAAAAAAATAATTGTAAATAATATCTTAAATCAGATATCTCACTTTAAATATTTAGGGTGCGGCATCACGAACAAAGAGGAAGAAGGCATTGCAAATAAAGGAAACGACCAATTACCAAAGAAGATGTGTTAATATAAAAAGAGTACTGAAGGGAAAAACTGTAAAAGAAAATAAAATGAAATTTACAAAGTAATGGCTTTCCAAATTACTATACCGGTCAGAAACCTTGGCACCTAAAACAAGAGACCTCATGCAGATTGAAGCGTCAGAAATTAAATTCCTTAGATCTGTGAAAGGCTGTACAGGAGGGTGGGCAGAAAAACACGAGTGTCCAGATCGAATTGCAATAGAGCGGAAAAGTTTTTACTTGTCACCTTGATCACACGGGAAGAAAAAATTTTGGAACCGGACAATATCTTCTGGTCACACATCTCGTTCAAAGTTTTGAAAAATCGTAAAAAATATGACTTTTTTCGAGATTTAAAAAAAAGTTACAGTGATTGGATTGTGTTCAAAATCGGTGTGTGGCCTCTTCTGTAGGTCTTTTGTCTTAGGCATAATATAATACTCCTTTCTTTCGTCTTTTAGAGGGAGGGCGAGTCGCTCATCGCGTTCAAATGATCGAAAAATCGTAAAGAACATGACTTTTTTCAGATTCTCTTAATGAGTTAATGTGATCGGAATGAGTTCAAAATCAGTATGCGGTCCATTCCAAAGGTCCTTTTTCGATTATATTCGTGTTTTTTGCCCACCCTACTGTACTCTTCTGGATCACATAAAAACGAAAACATAAAGCAAGAACTATAAGTACCTACAACCAGTCATAAGTAGCAATAAATTACAAAGAAAGATGGAAAGAACATGTTGAACGTATGTCTCTAGGAAGGATACCTAGATGGGTTCTAGAGTATCCATAGGAAGAAGAATTGTTGGGTTTTTATTAGCTATGTTTACTGTTTTTGAAGTCAAGGTAAATGAGGTTTTACGAATCACAAACGCCAATAAAATGAACTTTTTTGTAGAGCTTTCGCGACTTGCAAGTGATGATACACTCTGTGAAATCATAAAGAGTGGAAATTCGTACTTTGCTGCATAAACTTCAAGGTGATAGAACATCCTACACATTTTAAAATATTATATGCCATCACTTCGTGGTACTGTTTTTACATCAAATTGAAATGCAGTTATAAGTGACGTCTTGCCACGGCATTCATGGATCAATCGTAGCGTTGAGTCCTTTATCTAGCTATTACTCATTTTAATAATATCTTCCCTTAGTCTATCGAGTTTTGCTTACCGTATGACTTATCATTCGTCGTCCATATCAAATATCCGTCCTTCGAATGGGACCTTGACCCATCGTCCCCTTGGCGCCTCTTAGTTAACAGCAGGATAATGCCGACGCCGAGTTTCCCTCCATGCTTCCTCCTTTCCCTTCCATTCCCACCCTTGTGTCCTTCCACTTTTATCTGAAGTTCCTGTTAGTGTGGATACAGACTTGAAAACACATGATAATTCGCCCTTGTGAAATTTTCTCGTGGATTACTATAAAATTATTTATTTTATAAATGTGCTCGTTGCTAAATGGTGATTTTTATAGTCATAAACGAGCAATGTTTTTTTCCTCATTAAATCACTTCTGGATCTTGCTTACTTAACTTTAAGGTCGTGTAAATCTTTAATTCTTATTTTAATCCGTCATTCCTCCACCCTTCCACGTAGGTTACAATTGCCACGTTGCACTTGACCATAATTCACTTCCTTACATTCCAATTGAGGTCACTCTGCCACACAGCGATGCCCTCTTCGCCCAGCTTTTAATTGATCATCATGCATTATCAGCATTAATATTGTTTAAGTATTGTAACCCTTTCTACTAGAATATTATACCATTGCGATACTATAACTATATATAGTATATATGTATATTAGTATATATAGTATATATACTATGCATAGTTAATATAGTATATATATACTACATATAGAATATACTATAACGAATATTTTTTCCTTTTGAGATAAATAAAGTGCATTTTTGCCACTATACACCTTGTATATTAGACGTTTAAAACCAGCCAGCCACCCACCAATCCAATGCAGATGCTCTTGTGTGATTGGCCTGTTCGTGATAAAGGAGATATGTCATAAATCCTGATTACGTGCGTGTGTGAGCTTCAAGAGGGTCACCACAAAGCCGAGTGAGTGCGTGTGTTCTCATTTGCCTGCCTTGATTGTTTCATTTCCGCTTCTTTGCCTTACACGTAATTTTTTTATGTTCTTCGAGCATATTTTGTTTCCTTGGACCCCTCTCTCCATTTGCCTTTTGAAGATTATGGCTTTTGGAAATTTTACTTGTCTAAAGTCCGTTTCACACGATACTTCTGGAAGAGACTTCTCCACAAACCGACCATTCAGGAAGCACCTGGAAAAAAATCAAGGCCTATATTAAGCCCGTTTCACACGATACTTGATCCAGCACAAGACCTAGTGTGCTAGCCGCTACTTAATATTGAGGACGGAATCTAGTATGATCGGAATCGTCCTGGGAGGTTTAACACGATCATCGATCTTGTGCTTGCTATGAATCGGTTATTCCATATGATTCCATACTAATTAAAGAAAGAGAAATTTGCGCAGCACCTGTAAAGTGACTTGACTGGTCGATGGCTACTGGGCTGCTAGGTCCTACTAGAAATCTAGTACCGAATCAAGTATGAAATCCAGTAGCTTAGCTAGTATACTAGCTAGCATGATTGCCAGCCAGTATACTGGTTTTGTTCACAGGATACTGGAAAGCTTGAATACTAGCGAGTATACTAGACCTTGTACTGGATCAAGTATCGTGTGAAACGGGCTTTAGTTACACCGCTTTTCTCGATTACTTTATTAGGTATTGGGTTTGAATCTTGGCAGTAGAAAATACTTTTCATTATGATGTAGCGGTCTACACTTACTACTGAGTGGAGAGCATTTCAAGTGCAGTATTCCGTCCGTAACGACGTTGACTTATGGTTACACCCCGTTATTAGTAGTAGTGCTGGATTTTGTTGAGTGCATCGATATCTAAGGTCATGTCGCACCACATACAATCTAATTAATCGCAGTATAAAACGTGCCTGCAGCAAAAAATCGTAAAATAATAAAATACAAAAATATTTTTATGCTGACAAAATGCTAGACCACGCATAGTTAAAAAAGGCCAACTCGCCTGAGGAACATAATCACTCGGCTTAGGCAATCAGGGTCGTCCCCTAGAACGTCTTCTAGGCCACCTCTGATGTCTAGCCTATGACAAATGTCCCATTCTTTCTCATTTAATGTTACCCATCCCAACGGAACGAATCAACAAACCAAAATGGGGAAATTATCGAATTTTTCAGTTGTGAACCCCAAAAAACTGCATTAGAAATGTTACTCTCAGTTAATGTGAAAATGAGAATATTATGAAAACTAGTAATTTTTTCCACATTCCTTCGAAATATTATCTACATATCTGATTACACTTCTCTATTTTGCACCTGACTTACCTTAGTGCATTTGGTTTACTTTGCTGGGTAAATGTAACGATCATTTTCGAGAAATTATCTAACCTTCCCATGCTAAAAGTCATTTGGAATACACTGCTAGTATATAGAAGTTTTAAGAAAAATTCTAAACAATGACTTTAGCAGGAGCGGTGAAGATCGGCGAGATTTGTAAAGGGAGGGTATTATTACCATATTAGCAAAAGCAGTGTGTTAGATAAAAAGGAGAATCATTATCAGGCCATAGTTTAAAATTTAGACTTTATTACTTAAATAAATTCAATAACAAATTTTATATCTAATGACGAAAATAAATATTTTGCGACAGCCAACTTGAACGCCCCGCTAACAGATTCAAAATGTCCTTCTTTCCTAGAGCAATAAGGTATACGTATAGCTGTATGCAATCGTATAGCTACAACTGCATCAATGGATAGCATAGGTAGCTGCATATTGTTATAAGAACTTAAATCTAGCCCAGCCTGCAGATTGTTTTTGTGTGATTGTTTTGCTTTTTCTATCTTTTTTAAATTGTGAATTTCACACTAGAATAGAATTACTAATCCTTTTTATGAACGATATGTAATACGTGTACGTTGTGATTTCACCCCGTGCCACACACCTTTATGGTAGCCTGCAGGGTATTTTGTAGATGTATTGTATGTTGGATATTTTGTAGAAAGAATTATATCATCTCAGGTTTAGTCTATCATCTTTAAGTTCAAACCAATGGTTCAAACCCATGGAACAACCAACTTTTTTCCGGCAATCTCATCCTTCTCCTAACTCAATCAGACGCGAACATTCCTACGTGCTTGGCCTGCTCATTTCGCTTGCAAAAGATATTTCTCTTCCAAAGAATCCTTTCCGCTACGTTTGCCAATTACTCTCCTCTATCTCCCTTCCTGCCTCACAATTTACACGTATCAGGTATTTTTTTTGTCTAGTTGGCCCTTTATTTATATTCTCTCAACGTGACCGGGCAGAAAAATTGCATTCTTCGAATGTCTTCTATATCACTTTTTGTCTCTCAGCTCAATGTTCGGAAAATTCAAATAACTTTAAAGCTCATCTTGTTGTACCATTATGTTCATTGAATGTAACAAATTAAATGTAACTCAAAGTACCTTGAGCGAGTATATATTTTTGTGCGAGGTCTTTTTGAATGCCTATTAATGTGTGAAGGTATCATCCATAGGTACCAGGTATTACTGATTGCTGATTATGCATCATTTTCTCCTTTTCCTCTCTTTTATCCCCTAAAAATCTAAATAACATTGCCATTGAAAAAAGATAGGTAATTAACTATTTTTTTTAAGTGGTTAGTTGATATGTGACGGAAAAAGATGGACAAAAGTCCAAAGTTACTTTTTTTCAATTTTAGACTAGAAACATCGCACATATATACAAAACTGATTGATGAACATGAAATGCTGAGACTTCAACCTTAGATTTTACACGTTACTTAGATACGGAGGCTCAAACATTGCCACTTTTTTTCAAAAACACGCCATTTCTTTTTTATTCAAAAATCTTAAAAATAGTCCAGGTGGAGGAATAGGGATATTTATGAAATGAAAAGCATTAAAGCCTGTCAACATGGTGCTTCTTCTATTATGCTTTAGTTTCAGAGATAATTGTAGATATTTCTCTGCAATTCCGTCACAGTAGCTCGTGTAGTAATTAGAATCGGTCTTACTTATCTTAAAAAAGGCAAATTCGAGAATAAATGGTTCACACAAGGCAAAAGATCCAACGGAGTCACGGTATTTCTAGTTCCCGCTGCACGAAACCGGGCCGTGACGTGCAATTGGATAATTGGACTTATGTTATGCGTCGCAGACATTTTTCATAGAGTCTTTCGGAAACGCCTTAAAATCTCTTCAATTAATACTATGGTAAAATACCTCCTGACAATTTTTGTAAAATATGTCAGTATCCTCTTGTTCTACAGTGCTTCCTTAATATCGTTACCAAACATTTTTTCACCATAAACTTTCAGAAGTTCCTCACAGGAAAATATTCCTTCAATTTTTGCCTTTACTGGGACTTAAAACCAGAATCCCCTGATCTTCAGTCAGGATCACTATCACCTGAGTTTCCAAGATCTCCTTTATTTCGGAAATTAAAATAAATTTAAATAGAATGGGAGGATAGCTCAATAACACCTGGTCGATAACAACTCAATAACACCTGGTGGAAAATTAGGAGATCCGGGTTCGAGTCCCAGCAAGGCAAAAGTCTTTTTTCTCTGCTGTTGGGCAATTTCAGAGGATTGAGGATTGAGATTTTCTTGGCAAGTTCACGGTCTTTGAATTTGTTTTGAAAAAAAAGGGAATGATTCTCGATTCATCGATAATCCAATATCATTATTTTCATCCTGGTCTGTATGGATACATTTCGATATCGATATCGATTCGATCGCATATCGATTTATTTTCCAAAGTTTCTGTTTGATTGTACATTGTCCCGGATTCGATTCGCATCGATGTATACATGATGTGTGTATGCGTGGATATATTTTAAGCGGTGATACCACGAGGTCTTGCGACTATGTGGACGGCGGAGAGGAAGCCAGCCAAATTCCCTCTGATCGAGTGGACGCCCCCTGCGGGGGATCCAGGGCAAGCCCCTGTCCTCCCCAAAAGCCTCCGGCCCCACCCCCTACCAGGGGTGTCTTCGTCCCAGCACGCCTGGAACGCCCACGCTACGGTTCTGAACGCCACCACCCTCTCCTTCGCGCAGGGGCTGCTGAAGGCCAGACCGGAAGAGGCTTAGCTGACGAGTTGGGGTGGTAGGAAAGGGTTGACCGCCTCCGAAAGAAGCATCAGAAGGAATTTAGGTCGCATCGGGGGTGGGTTTTTGGGGGAGGAGGTGGTATGGTAGGGGGGGGGGGGGGGCTATAATTTGTCGGGGTGCTTTTTCGAACAGGTAGTAGGGGTTCTACCATATCTCCTCAATCCCTGAGAAGAGGGACCGACTTCCTTGTAACCAAAGTAGGCAGAGGTGGAGGAGGGAGAAGGTGGGATTTAGTTGACGCCGCCCCACGACTAGGAAGCCGTACAGGTATCTAGCTCTCCCCCTGCTACCCTTCGTGTGAATCCCCTTTGCTCTCTTTCCCCCCCATGAAAGCCTCGAATGCCAGAGAAGGGGTGGTAAATCTCTCCACTCCGGAGACACCTCGCGGGAAGAATTTTCGTTTTTTTTTACTATTTTCAGTGGGTTGGGGGGAATCTTGGGGAAAGGGTGATTTGAGCATACCCCTCTGACCATAGTACAGGAGACCCTCCCTTCTCCACCCTTCCTACTTTACTCTTGTTGTCATTCACTCAAGTTTCATTGCTTTGAAGCGAAGGTATTTGTGCCTGCTCCACTGGACCTGTCGTTTGCCGTCTGTTTATCTTGTGCTGTGGTTCATCGCTATTTGGTTCGGTCACGAGCGTTAAGTGCTCGCGTGACGTGGATTGACCCCCCCCCTTTTCTACCACCCTCGTGAACGTATCCTCCCAACTATCCTTGTGACGGAGGAGAATGGTCCCTTTTTGCTGGTGAAGTGTTTATTCCGTACGCGGCCCGGAAGTCCGTGCGAGTTGACCAACTACCTGCTTCTTGGGTTTCCTCGATATCTCGGAGCAATCCCCTGGTACCCGCTCGGAAGATACACCCGGGAAGGATTGAATCATGTCTGAGGAAGATGGGTGAGTCCCGTAGTGGATGAGATGGGAGTAACTTGAAAGAATGGTGAACAACTTGGACGCGGAGATTTCTTGGTGGAAACAAAGGAGGATATATGATATTTCCACCCATCTGGGAATGAAAGAAAACTGGTCTCAGTAGAACCTTAACAGTCTCTTTATGATTAGTACTGTAGTTCAAGAAATCCATGAAGGAAGAACCGTCTATCTCTACCAAACATCCATCTCTTAATAACTTAGTGACATACGCTAGTGAAGTAGTGAAATACATACATTTCAACTGGCGTAACCTACTAAGGCAACTATTCCTGGCAGCATATATATATAGTGCTTCATTTATGGGGTTTTTCTCATTGTAAATATACCTTCATGTACGGGAACAATTCACCCATTACCAAAAACATTCCAGGAGGATTGCTTAGGGGCTCAGATTTATACGTTAAATGTTTTAATCTACGTTTAAATTTCGATAAAGTGTGTGTGGATCAAATACCAGGTATGAAAATGTCGTGTAATCATCACACTAAGTTGAGTTTAAATAATCTCTCTTACGTAGTGGATACGTGGCATGGAGTTTAAGAATGCAACTGCTTCATGTCTTTGTACGCTGCGAAGTTTGCCCAAAATCTGATTGGCCAAACATCCTGACAAATCTGTTTTGCGGTCGGACACCTTAAAAGCGAAATCGTCGAAAGCATTTGTAGAAACCTAGAGTTCTCCATAATTTCATACCTTTTTCTAGCAATATGGAGAAAATATCCACATACGGAGTTCTAGCAATAATTTATAGACGTTTCCCATCATATTTGATCGTGCAATATGTTTCACGCCTTGAATTTTTGAATAATTATTTTGGTTCTATGACGCTATGAAGACAGCGTCAAGTGCAGATGTACTTAGATTTTTAGGATGTTTATTCTGCACCCTTTCTTGGTCTTGTCAGAACTTCTAATTCCTCTTCAAAGAACTAATCTAAAGAGTGGCCCAGAATTTAACTCAATAGAAATGAGTATTTTGAGCTATATTCTAAGAATGATTCCTGGAACAAACGAGTGGCATTCGCAAAAGAACAATCGAGCAACGTAAGACACCCAAAAATACTTATTTTTTCGGCTTTATTTTGGAATAGTTCACATAAAACAGAGCCACCTGTCTTTGAAACTTTATTTGGCGTAATGAATGTAAACGAAGCATCCAATCAATGGTTGTGTGGTGGATGCGCTGTTGTTGTTTCTAAAATGAATGTTCATTTCTTAATCATCTTGTGCTGTGCCTTTCAAGTTCTCAAACGATATGTTATCTGAGGCACCCTGATCTGTTATACGCCACTATGGCAGACTAAGTGTCACAGATATGAATTCTGCCTAGTGAATGGGTTTCAGGTTTTCAAATGGGTAAATCTATTAAGCTAGATGGGCTGCTCTAAGAAAACTAAGGCTACATTTACTCGAGTAGTTTCTTTGCAAACGTTTAGGTAGTAAGCCGAATACAATTGGCAAATTAATGTCAAAACATTACGTAATGGATGTGCACAACAGCGTGTAGCTACTTCTCGAGTAAGTACGCCAGAAAACATTCAAAGGCAATTTTTATGGAAAGATCAATTGCTCGCCTGTCGCGCTACTAAATTTTTAATTTTTCCATGGGGTAGCAGCATTGTGCCTCTAAATTACATATATTATATTGAAGTATTCATTGCAAGAATTTGTACTTTTTTTCATTCCTTCATATTAGTAAGTGTAAGGGTTTTCTCCCTTATTGATAAGTCATTTCTGGTGATGTTTCACTCCTCAGCATAAACTCTTGCTGTGGCTTGCAAGGTATTGCGTTAATGTAGATGAAAGGCTATGCAGGGAATCTTAAGTAGAAATAATATCACGGTCAATTGTGTAGTCTGCGGTGTTGTAACGAGAATTACGGTAGCAGGACGAAAAGAGTATATGTAATTACTAGATTTGTGAAAGGATATTGAAAAACATGATCGATGGCGAATTTTGAGATAACTTGAGCGAAAAAAAATGTGAAGAGTTAAATCATTGAAACTGTATGGGAAATAAAATAATTTATTTTACCCGCAGTAAAACAATAAAATTAATAAATCTGCATCCACATCTGCGCGATGCTCTGCAAGCCACCAACGGGGTGTGCGGCGAGGGGTGAAGATCACCAAGCATGCACTATTGACATGCAAACAAGCTACTATAGGGTCTCATGAATCTAGATTGTTAGTATCTACGTAGTAATGAAGGGATTGGTTGTTAATTCATGTATCATGCACTACAGATTACTCAATATTTCCGCTACCAATCCCTTTGCTATGCTGCCTATTGTGTTCTTTTATGGAATGGGGGAAAAAATGACATTTTGAATCTATCAGTACGACAATCTGTATCTCTAATCTTATTTATCTGGGAATTATCACAGTCAATAGCTGGAAGGTAAATTGCTTGATTTGAATGAAGATTAAGAAATTTCACTGTATTTTTTAAATTCAAATCATTCTCTTATTTGTGTTTTTGTTGAGCAATAAAATCAATATTCTATTTCATAATTTACTTCTACAGTTAGATATCATTTCCTGTTGGCCAAATTTGAAGTAGCCTGTATGGGCATAAAATATCATGTAATGGCAAAGAGTTAAATCTGAAAGAAACAGTACTGTCTTTGGTAGCGATCAGGTGTGGATTTGGGACTAACGACCGTTTTTATGCTACAAAAATCCTAAAATATTTTGTGCAAGATACACATTTTTAAAAATGTTGTAATGTCTCAGTACGTCATAAGATAATTTAGAAATTCACACCGTAAGGAAACTGAGAAGGCACTCGCAGCTCAAGGGGTTTAATTTGGGGAAAAGGGTTCGGTAATTATATATTTAGGACATTCACTGTAATTAACTAAAAGGAAAAATCAGGATTGAGAGAAGGTATGTTTTTTTTAAGAAAAGGTTTTGAGTATTGAAAACTATGTAGAAGAAAATTTTATATTGTCAATCGTTGGTTACGGATAAATTTTGAATGATCAGTATCAGTCTCCAATAATAAGGGTAGATTCAATAAGGAAATGAACTGGACGAGGAAACATAATGTAAAATCATATGCCAGGAGTGATGTTGAGAAAATGTTACTGAGGAACGAATAGAATCTCGAACAAGAAACTGTTACGATGAAGGAAAGGTGAAGAAAGCAATAGCGTGGAGAAATTACAGAGACGGAGAAGTGAATATGTATGCATATGGACTATGGCGTTAAATGAGTTCATGAAGGAAAAAAAAACGAAAATACGGATCCATCAACGAAAAGTATAGGGGAGAGTTACCACAAGAACTCAAATAAGAACAGTTTATAAAGTAATGGAGGAACTAGACGGCTTGCTGAGACGATCATTTGTATCATTGGAGTACAATGCGCCATGATTAGAGGTAACCAGGGCCCATAGAAATTGGCTTATGAAGCAAAATGGAATTTTAGGAGCCATAAACCTAACAGGTCATCAAACATGTAGGGAGTATTACTGTGGTTTTCTTATTTTTTACTTTTCTTGCCGTCTTTTATTCTTTCTTGTTTTTTCACCAGCGGTATAATTTCAAGGCTGATTTAAAGACACACGCTTACATGTTTACGAGAAGCTCTCTCGAATTTACAGGAAACCATTCCTTGCCTATCAGATGAAGAATACTTGCCTCAGTTAGTGAATTTTAGCGGATCAAATTAAATTAAAAGGTTCGAAAAATTTTTTTTCTCTTGATTTGGGTTTTCACAACGGCCATGTTCAGGTCGTGGATGTTGAAAGGTCTCGGTTTTCAGGCTTTCTGCTAAAGTTTTGACATCTTTTTTACCTGACCTGTGCATGACGACTGTAAAGCCAGTGAAACTGTCGTCCGAAAATATAGACCCTAAGTAGCACCACTAAAGATACTCTAATCCATTGGAGATGCATTTATGTTAGTGTTAAGTACGAAAAGCAAAATTTACACGGAGAAAAACCAACTTGGTAACTCAAGTGTTGTAGCACCTGGCTCAGGAGGAGGCTCGGGTGCAATTCCCGGTCAAGATGAATGATGTTTTTCTCTGTGGAACATCTACTTTTGTGCAATGAGGGCTTTCACTCGAAGCCTAAATCGCTATTTTGTGGGCGAAATCATCAGATGGAAACGAAAAATGAATTTTAGTGAAAAATTAATTTTCTAACCAGAGCCATTCACTCATTAATCAAAAAAATTAAAATAACCATAAGATGACGCCCGAAGGAACTACGTTATGGATTACTACGTCATCCATTTCCCGTCCTTGACTGTTTTTTAGGGAAAGGAAAGTGAGTGGAGTTAGAGGGTGAAAGGCCAACTCGCCTAAATTCTTTCGCAATCACATCCACAGGCAGAGTCAGTGTGTGTTCCCCAGTGTGGCAAGACAAAGGAGCTTCACAATCTCATTTGTGATATTGACGGATCTAAGAACGGAAAAATTCAAGTCCTTTTATTTTAGAAACTCTATCCAGAGTGGGCATTGAAAATTATGCTAAACGACCCCATTTTTGTGGGTAACGCCGTTAAAGCTTTTACGGCTAGTTCGAGAATTTTTAATTGAATTTGTTAATTATGAACTTAGTTATAAGGTTGTGGCATATCATATAAACTTATGGGGTGTCTGTAACGGAAGTATACCACTGCTACGAACCACACGTTTTGATTCGTATTAGACTGACAAATAAAGCGATTTATCTTCTATCCGTTATAGATGATAGCTGGGGATCGGGTTGGTGTGGTGGCTAGAGTATTGGCCTCCCATCCCGAGGGGCCGGGTTCGATTCCCGGCAGTGGCGGAGTTTTTAGTGGAAATCCGGTCCCCACTTGAGTGCCTAGTGGAGGGCAATTCAGGTTCAGTACTCCGTCCGTCGGATGGGACGCTAAGCCGTGGTCCCCTTGGCGCCTGTCGATGCCGACAGGCGCCAAGGCGTAGGCTAATGCCGACGCTGGGTTTCTCTCCACCCTTCCTACGTTACCTGAAAACTCCTATCAATACCCAATTTTCCACCTATCCTAAAACGGCGTGAATGACCTCAGCTGTCGGTCGCCTCCCCTGAATCACCAACCATCACCTAGATGTTAGCTACGGGAAAACTCTAATGACACATAATGTGGAAAAAATAAGTTTTCACCTCATGTGATACGCATAGCATTTATTCAGGTCGGCCATGATGTATATGTTAAATATAATCGTTTAAACATGGGTTCATGGATCAACCAGCGAATCAAAGAAAAAATATGTCCAATTGAAATTCGTAAAAGGCAGGCGGGTTCATTTTATGGTTTTTCATTTACATTCTCTTTTGCGGGTAGAGATGGGCAACTTGGTAAATTACCGCAGTAATTTTCGTTAATTACCGTGGTATTTATCGTAAATTACTAACACCCCTGAAAATTACCGTAATAAACGGTAATTTTCAGAAAAGTTCTTTTTCAGAAAATTTCTTCCTCATGAAGAAGCCATTGGAATTGGTAATATTATAAATTAAAAAGCTAAAGCGATTTTTTTTACATTGTGTCCATGATTTATTCCAATTATTTCAGAGTAAAATAACAAATGCGCATTGCGCAGAGGTATGTTTTTGGAACGAAAATTTCTCATAGTGTGACAAAAGAGAGGCAAATTGCGTGTTCCTGCCAACTTTGTTTTAACTTTTTAATGAGTTGTTATTGATAAACGTCGTGATATGTTTGATATAAATGTCGGCATTTATATCTCAATGCTATTTGATTTCGTTTGGAGTCCTCTGATAAGGATTTGCAGCTCAAAACTTAAAATTACTGGAAAATTACGGTAATTTTCGAAAATTATTGTAATTTACCACGGTTATTTACCTCAATTGAAAATTACGGTAATTTACCCATCTCTATTTGCGGGAATCGGAGTCAGGATCAAAGCAAAAACGGATGGGAGAATGGCTTTTTAAAAGTCTTCCTCGAGCACAGAAATATTCCTCGGCCCTTCTGAATTCCGTTTGGGAGGGAGGGAGTGGGGCGTCTCCCCGGTCCACGTGATTCCGTCTCCTGCTTCGCTAATGGGGTGGGTAAGGGAGGAAACTCTGCGCCGTTCACCCCGAAATCGAGAAACCGCCTCGGGAGGTGAGCGACGACCGCGCTGGTTGGTGCACAACGATGGAATGACACGGGGAGTGGGGATTAGGCCGGGTGCGTAAAAGTTGAGGAGTCGCAAAGTACGCGAGAACAAAACGACCAAAGTTCGGGGTCATGTGGAAATCCTGCCCGTGAAAATATTCTGGAAGGGTCTTCTTGCCTCTCTTTGGGGTGTGTGTTTCGCCCGGTGTAGGGTGAGCTGCGAAATTTGTGGCCATTTATCCACATTTACATAATCACCCCCGAAGCTACAATGCTTGGGTGGAAGAGATTGAGCCTACTCTAGGCATACATTAATGTCAGTGCACCAAAATTATATTTTAACATTAGAAATTTGTTGCTCCCTTGCCTACCTAATAACTCTTCTTGAATCTGGAGAATAAGTATGAGCTTCTAATCGTCTTTAGTGAAAATATCCGAATACATGATAATTTCCCTAATTAAATTAGCATTCTAAATTTAATTATAATTTTAAAACTTTAGTTTCCCTACTTTAGTTGGCATTCGGATATTCCTGCACTCGAAATATTCGTTAAAGATCTTCGTTTTCTAATGCATACGTTTTGCTGACTTTTATTTGTACCCTCAGGGCTAGATTTAAACACATTGAAATGCCACAGTTTCATAACTGTACATGTATTATGGAAATTCATATATATTTCAGTATTCGTACACACGTGCATGTATACACAACTATTTTTAGTACACACGTATATGTAAAGATATGGTATCATTAAGACGTTTTTTACCTTTTTAAACTGTTTCAAAGAGAAGGCTGTGCAATTAATTGGGATAAATGCTATGGAAACAGAAAACTGATCTCATTTTGAATTATATAAATAAATTTAATGAAAATATCATATCTGCTTGAATAGCAATGAAAAGGGAACACCTTCGGAGGAATACGAGTATTTTAGGTATCTATGGTATTCATGTTAAACAATGAATTTAATTTAGTGTCAAGTATTAATTTAATAAAAGTTTAAGAAACATCTCTGCATTATCTATCTCTCTATTTACGTGTTAGCTTCGTCCTTGTCGAATAACGAACAAAAATATTAATCAAGGTTACAAACGAAAAAATTCAAATAGCCGATAGTTAAATGAATAAAAGATCCTAAACATTTAAAATAACAAAATACATCAGTGATCAAAAACTAAACAGACGGTGATATAGTGGAAAATATGCCACTACAAGTTTTTCATGGAAAATTTCAACCATCTTTCGGTAGCCCTAAACCTTTATTTTCTTGCGATATTTTCTTCTTCACTTCAGCAAATATTGTATCTCTTTTCTTGCTCTTCTGATATCCCATCTTCAATCTCCGTCTTCTTCTCATCTCCTCCTCTGTTCTTCATCGCCCTTTATATCCATGCTCATCCACCTACAGTGCCTTTTTTATCTTTCTTTCTGGAGAATCTCGTTCACTTCAGCCATCCATTTTCAATTCTGTGGTCTTCTATTCTGATCCATCGTACATTATCTACCACACATAAGAACACTTGCAATTTCCCTTCATTCTTTCATCAGGGTTCATACCGGTCCGGGAATTCATGGAAATGTCAGGGAAACACTGCAGGGGCGCAGAAAAAAGATAAAAATCTTGGTTGAACGCACGAAGCGTTTCTACGCTCGAGGTGTGCATTATGTTGCCGTCAGCTTGCCGTCGTGGCTGGGCGGCACGGGGTAGCGCCGACTTCATCTACATCTACATAATACCCTGCAAGCCACCATTAATATGTGCGGCCGGGGGTGAATTCTCACCAAAATGCACTACATATCATGTACAAAAAAGAATTGGTATTTATACTCTTACTCTAAACTTTATTATTTAAAAAAAGATAAAAACAGCAAAGCAAACATGCAAGCCAAACATGCTGTTAGTTAGGTTAGCTTCAAGTCCTTATACCAACATGCAGCTACCAATGTTATCCATTGCTACACTCGTATTGGATATATCTACCGTTATTCATATCCCTAATTGTACGAAGAAAATGGACATTTTGAATCTGTCAGTTCGGCAATCAATTTCTCTAATATTGTGATCATGGTCCAGTCTACCATTGTAAGTTGGGGTTCGCAAAATATTTTTAGCGCCATCACTGAAAATATGGTCTTGGAATTTGTTTAAGAGATTGTCTAAATTTCAACCTGCGATCTGACATTGATTCCCAATTTAATTCATTTAATAGACTGGTTACGCTAACATAGTTATGATACCGTCCCTTAATTAATCTTGCCGATTGTCGCTGCACACGTTCAAGTTCATTATTTAAGCCAATTTCGTAGGGATCCCATATACTGGGAACATATTCCAAATGAGGTCTAACAAGGGAAAAGTAGCCGATTTCTCGTACATGTTCGTCACATTTACCCAGTACTCTTTTGATGAATCCCAGTTTACGATTAGCTTGACCCATAATTTCACGTATGTGTTTACCCAAGGAAAGATCATGTGTCAGTCTTATTCCAATATATTTAATGGATTCCACGTTTGTTAATTCATTATTACTTATTTTGTAAATGTTAGGAGAGAGTTATTCTTTTTCCAAAAATTTGTTACTAGGCATTTAAAAAAAAATAATTCTAACTGCCACGGGTCACACCAATTTCAAATTGCTTGTAGGTTATCATTGAAACTTGGCGTCTCGCTCGGGCTCAGGATCTGTCTATTTTGTCTGCTCGTCCGTTGTTTTTGAATTTTTACAGGAATGTGTTACTTTGCTGGAGTGAATAATTTTTAATTCACAATATGCTTTGCCGCATTTTTCCATTAAATAGCCATATACAACTGCTTTGTCATTGCTATAAAGTCAGGGATATTTCAAAACTTGGGACTAATAAATCAGGGAAATGTCAGGGAAATAGAAAATGGAAAGTTGGTATGGACCCTGTTCATTCGAAGATGGATTTAAGGTGAGAATTTAATCGGCTTGAGAGAAAATGCCCTAAGACCGGAATATCCAAATGCCAATTTTAAAGTAGGGAAAACAAATCTCCTATCGTTTTCCCTATTTTAATTAGCATTTGGATATTCCGGTCTTCGGGAATTTTCATTCCAAGAGTCAAATATCGCCGCAGTACAACTCTACGGAATAAATTCACTACTATTTATTTCCTCAAATCTCTGTCAAGTCTATAGTCACGCATTCTAGGTTCACTCATAAGTCAAACTCTACATCCAATATTAATTTTGTATTCCGACACATATATCGTTGGTACTAGATCCTCCCTCTTCCTTAATCCTATCCACGTTACAGAAATATTCTATCTTCAAATCTCTTGTAGTTCTTCCTCTATTGCTTTATTTCAATTTCTATTCCAGAGGGAATTTCATTATTTTAGTTTTCTAACGATAGATTTTCATGTGGTAGTAGATAAATAGGTAAACTTACGCAAAACTCTCAACCCAATGAATTTATGTATCCCTAGCCACAAATCATTGCCTCTGTTTTCATCTTTCTGAATGCTATATTTAATTGTAAAAGTTTAAAAATCTTATCATAATCAAAAATAAGTTAATAAAAAAATTAAATTACTAATTTAAAAGGATCATCATTATCAAAATAGTTCCCCCTTCACGACATTTTACGTTTCGAAGAGAAACAAAAAAAATATTTATCTACCACAATCTCACAGTATCTCCTCATCTTGAGCAAATGTATTCAGTTATTCTCATTCTATTCGTCCTCTTCCTGTTTTTACGTTCGTGGTGGTTTTAGAAATGCATCTCATTAAAAGCGTTAAATTTAATTCTTTTGTTTCTGCATAATTTTATAGACTAGCTGAGAAGGAAATTATTAATGAATAGGACGATCCAGTGTAATAGAAAGCAAGGTTCACTTTATATTGCAAGTGCAAGCCGTCAAACGTCTAATGTTATGACTATGAGCTTGCAATAAACACTACGGGTGACATAAAATTGCACTTCAATTTTAATAGGCCACAAGTAAAAATAAAGTGTTTTCCAAGTAAACGTTTTTGAATAGGGTTTAACTGTTGTTAACACTATATGCTGTTACCATATGAGATTACTTTGATAGATACTAGCAGGTTCTATTTCTACTATCGGCGCAAAAAAGGTAGAACGCTGAAATTTAAGCATTTGCATGAAATTCTGCCGAAGCTCCATAGAGTCATTTAATATATCGTTCTACTCCTTGTTTATTTGACTATAACATTAAATCATTAAAAAGTGTTTAAACGTAAACGCTTAGCTTCAACCTTCAAAAGAGTGAAGAAGAACACGCGAAAAACTAGGAGAACGGCGAAACGGTCTTCTTCTTCATCTCGTCACGGGAAAAATATTTGATTGGGGCACTTCATTTTTTTTATAGAGAGAACAACATCTCCGCATTACAAAAATTTTTTAAAAACTAAATTTGACCCATTTTTGAATTTTTAAAAAGGCCTATAGTTAGATTTCAATTTCCGAGGTGTAGAAAAGTACATGAATATCGAGATTACGTATGCTATATGGAAAATATATTTCAAAACTTTTCATGTTAGGAAATTTTGATATTGTTCTTCTTACTTCTATCAAGTATTTGTTACTTATGAAGACAATTTTCAATGGATAAATTATTTGAAATTAAACGTTAACTACATGTATTGAGTGTTTAGATAGTTAATATACGTGCTTTTCTTACATAGCACTCGACGGACGTATTACCAGAGATTAGAGCCGCGCGCGACCAGGAGTTCACCATTGCCAACAGCGTAAAATAGTAGTGTGCATTGCCGCGAGGTGATTTTCGTCTTTGTGGTTTATTTTAAGTAGGAGTGCGATCACTAGGATAACGGCATTTTTTATCCCTGCCATTGAGGGTTAGCATTCCAGTATGCAACAGTAAATCCCTAGGCAATGGAGGATTTTCCTGGTTTCGGGGGATCTAATTTACACTGAATCCTGGTAACCCAAAGACACAGGATAATTCGCACTAATTTATATAGAAGGGAAAAGAATCATGTTCTATAGGTTTTATAATTCATTTATGCCTCACTTACACGCTTTGTTGACTTGATGTTAAGGTTTTTTTTTCAATATTATTCACCCATCCGTTAGGCGTATTATGGACCCAGACGTTGGACGTAATGCTCATGGATCAGGGACAGTTATTTAGGTTACTAAATTCAGACCATTTTCTCCATTGACAACCAAGACAGATCCCCATTGGCAAGGCACCCATAGGCAGGCAACATCGATTGCAGGTCCAGAATATGAGTACTAGTTGCTCTATTATTTATATAATGACAATTGCCCTAAAATTACACAGTATTTCGTCAAAGGACTTTCACAAAAACACTTGAAAAGGCTATGGATCATTCTTTTGGAAGAATAAAATAGGTGATAGTTGGCTGAAATATATGATTTCAATGTCGGAAATTATCAAAAGGAACATTCGCAGTGGCATACTAATTGAATGTTTCCATCTTAGGTTAAGCAGACACAAAAAACATAAACGTTGAATTTTTTACCCTACTTTTTGAATTACTAAACTCTACTGCGTATGAAAAAAATAAAATGCATGAGAAATAAACAAAATTTAAGTTTTTCTGTCTGTGCATTAGTTTTTCACAAAGTATCGCCTAATTTGATTCAACTTATCTTAAGTTAATTTTTGCACAAGTATTTTGTTTCAGACGTGTGCTGGTCTTCATAAAGATAGACAGTGCTTGTTGTTCAAAGGGGATATTATGGATTTATAGGGAGTACCAAATGTCCTACCCTGTTGTACATTTAGCGGGTTGTGGTCCAACATCATTTTATGAGTAATTTTTATCGCTGGATGCACGTCCTATCCGTTTCCTTAAGATGATTATTCCACTCCTTTCAGATCGTGGGTGTAATATATTTGTAATGACTGGTGATTTGGTAATGGAAATTAGACTTAAAAATGAATATAATGAATCACTAATTGATGATTGGTATCGCAACAAGACTTCAAAAGTTGTGACTTCATCATTTTCGGAAACAAATGAAAGAGTGCCAGCGTATTCAGGACTAATGTGTGATACAAAATATGTTATTTATTTGTTTTAATTATTTGAGCAGATAGTAGTAAATTACACGTAAATCAGATATCAGCATCTAAGAAAAACACTCGGAGCCATGAGATTAAGATATGAATTTAGTTTTATGTGGGTAAAGTGTTATGCAGATGCAAACAGCAAAAATAAACCGTCAAACCATGGATGCAGAATGTAATGCTGAGAATTTTATGATTGACAGATACAACAAGAGGCAAACAACAGCAGTATAGCTCCAGAACACTAGTGTGATTAAATAAATTTCTTCCTATACCTCTGCAACCGAGTTTTTGTTTCAACTCAAATACCATAACATTTTCCGGCAGTAATTCAATCAGAAAAACTTTTAATTGAAACACTCATTGTCAGTATAGAGTTAATCACTACAACTTTGAGTCTTATGAAGCGTAATTGCATTACATCTACACTTACTTCATACCCTGTGAGCCACCGTGAGGATGTGTGGCAGGGGTTGAAAATCACCATGCATGCACTACTGAAAGGCAAATTAAGAGCTGAAATGATACTATTACATGAAAACAACTTAGACCACGTGCAACTAGGTGATAATTGTGTATTAAGTAATGAAGTGTTTGCTGGCTAGAAATATTTTCATTGATTATAATTTTTTTCTAGCATGATAAATTAGTAATATTTAAATTAGTGGTGACGCGTTTTATCAGAAATCAGTGATATTTTAGTGATATTAGCATCACGATCATTGAATCATTTGGCGATGTTAGGTATAATTGTGTCTTATGAGAAGGGCAGGACAAACAAGTAACACTCTATGAAACGGAGCAAAAGTGTTATATTCCTTTGTGACTCTGATAACGGTTATCTCATGAGCGTGTAGGGTTGTCACATCGACATCGATGCATCGGACTACTCGATGTTTTTTGCCGATGCATCGAAAACATCGAGTGGTAAGACAATCGATGGAACATCGACTCGATGTTTTCAAAACACTCAACATCGCAGCGATGTTTTAGGAAACGAGCGGTATAATAAATGTTTTTGGTTGACCAATAATTCATTTTTCTGATTATCATAAGCCTTTTAAGAATACGAACAAACCTTCCCTAATTACGCCATCTATCATTCGCGTTTTGGGAAACAAGTGAAGGCATAAAATCGTTCATGTTTTCATCCCAGTGTTGCCTTCCAAGAACATGATCCGCCATGCCTACATCAGTACCTTCTGAGAGGATTGTATCAGCTCTCAACTTGGTGGTGCAAGATAACAGGAGTAGGTTTGGGTCGCTGCATATTAAGCAAAGTGTGTTCCTTCTCGATACTAGGACGTTTAAACGTTTTAAACCCATTGTTTTTCAATTTGATTTTTTTTATACTACCAAGCAGAGAATATTTTTAGGGTACAGGTACACCCACTTTATTGTGTTATTTGTTGTATTATGTTTATTTATCTTTAATTAATTATGAAACAGATATATGTTTTCTCTGTTTAAAAATAGATTCAATGGAAAAATATTTGCGTATTATTTATCAATATTTTACTAAATAAGGTCCGATTACGGAATCTTTTTCAAAATTGCACATTTTTTAAGAAGATGCAAAATTTCTGATGCATAATACCTAATACATAATACCTCTATGATATAGCTAACCTCGGATATGAAGGCATAAAAACTCGATACATCGAAACATCCATGTATTTTGTCGATGAATAATGAGTGAGTGGTGAGTACTGTTATAAACATCGAAACATTGACTACTCGATATTTTTTAGCCGATGTGGCATCCCTATGAGCGTGGTTCAATTTGCTTGGCCTGACTTCGTTGTATGGGGGATTTAATTATTTGGTGACACAATGTCGTGTCTTAGGTTTTCCTCGTGAGGAGGTAGAAGTCTATGCGATGTTGATTGCCGAATAATTTGAAGTAAGTCCATTTACTTAGGAGTTCTATTATTTAGCGTATTTATACCTTTCTCATTAGGTGATAACGGTAGAGACATTTGCTTGCTTGTTCTAACCTTTTTCTATCAATTCTTCGGATGATTAACCGTTTGTTGACATTAATACCTAATATTCGGTGAGATTTGTACTCATAATATGGCCTTGAAGAAACGTGATATTTAGGGTTTGAACAACTACCGGAAGTGTTCCTAGCGCCAACGCCATCTACTGTTGTGAACGTTAACTCCTCTATTTCTTACTATAAAACGAAGGAGCCGCTTTTATTAGCGAAGGAGAACAAAGCAATGGCAATTCTCATATTCATATTCTTTCCGTTCACTTTTCCCTCTGCTATTGTCTTCATCAGGCCATCGTGTTATAAGATGTGGCCTATTAAGTGTTTCCCATCTTCTTCTTGAGGTTTTCAGTAGACATCTCTCCTCTCCCACTCTTCTTAAGACTTATTTGTTTGTCACTCGATCGATTCATTTTATCTTCATCATTCTTCGGTATCACCACATTTAAAACGACCCTAGCCTGGACTTCTCTGCTGCAATGCAAAAATGTTTTTATACCCGATTTATCGGGTAGTTTTTTTTTATCCTTTCAGTGTCGTGAGCGAAATGAATCGACAAGTGTATGCACACATTAGTTTGTTATTTAGCATTAAAATAATGAAAATTTCCAATGCAATGCTCATTGCTGTAATTGGAAAATTAATTGGAACAACGACTCGTTCGTCTTGCTTGCCGAACACACGCCAATGAAGATTTTTGGGACCGCTTATTATTGGAATGAGTGGCTAACTATATTCCCTCGATTGAAACTTCACTCGATGGAAAATTTTATTCTCGGCATAATGGAATTCGGTCTGAATTAATTGCAGCGATATAATCCGCCGCACGGGAACGTGTTCCTCATCGTGCGGAAATTAAGTCCTTTCGTTTGAGGTAAACGCTTACGGAGGCCAGCGTTTTAATGCATCGCTACTGTCGCTGAAAAGTCCTGTGATCCTTTCCTCCCGCAACCCCTTCTCGAATCCACCGCCTCTCCCCCTTAAAAACCCACCCCATTACAAATACGTGACCCGCCCCCACGAGTGGGAAATTGAATTTGCGGACGGTGTTCCCCATTCTCCCCTCCCCTTACAGAGAGGCAAGTCAGTTACGAGGTGGGGCCTTGGGCTTCATTTACCCTGGCTGCGCCCCGTTGCCGGCAAGTGGGTGGGAAAAGGGGAGGGAGGAAAGGGGTGAATGAGGGCGGTCTCCGAGGCTTTGGTATGAAAACCGTGAGGCTTCGCGAACTCCGACGACCTTCTTCGAAGGAATTTCTTCGTCGGCAATAGGAGGGGAAGGGCGATGCTATTTTTTTTCGAAGGTGTAGGTATTATTAGGATAAGGATATAAGAATTGGAGCGATGTGGTCGATTTTCGATATCGGTGATCGAATGACGATTTTCGATACTTGTACACCTTTTAAGTTAGTATAAGGGTACGTGGCAGGGGGTGACTGCAGAAATGAAATGCATTATAGAAGAGTAGACAATCACCTTCTTAGTGATTACGCTATTTTACTGTTTAAAATGAATTTTTCTAGAGAAGCAAGAGACATTACATCTACATGAACATAATACCCTTAAGGTGTGTGCAAGGGGAAGATTTACACCAGCGTGCTTAATCATTCATGCTAAAAATGTATTAGTAGCTATATTCCAGTTGAAACATTACAATTTATAAAATATATACATTTACTAATTGCTTGATCTCTTATATTATACCAACATGCACTCAGACAGATTCACCATAATTCATTTTAAAATTTTCAGGTTGCTTAACTAACAACGATTGAAACCCTATGAATAATCATGGTACATCATTTATATTTTGTTGTTGATATAGGAATGAAAACAAATGCTTACATCTCAATTACATGCCCTTAACAATAGCCCAACAAGTGTGATTTGATCTATAATTGTTTGTAATTGATTGATAAAGTAACGGCAATACAAATTGGTTGCTATTACGATTGTTGGTTATCATAATTTTACCTGCCTTTGTGAGTTGGGGTTTTAATATATTTTAAAAATCTTTAGAAAAGGTATCCATCTTCAATTAACGCAAATAAAAAGAAGATATTTTGAATTTTAAGCCTAAATATACGAGCTATTATAAATAATAGTTGAAATGAAAAAGGCATTTTACCTCCAATGGTCCAGGGAGAATATAAAAGGTTAAGTGATCATTTTGGGCTCCTGCAAGGTAGGAGTTACATTGATGTATACCAGCAATACTGGACAAATTTCAATATGATGTAAGTCACGTCCAGCAGAAGATGAAACTAATAGCTTGTCAGCGGTATATCAACGTTAAAAAAATAACGTGAAACGACTGATAATAGAGTTTTCCATTTTTTTGCTCAGATGCTTTAACGTGGACGTAAGGATAATAGCAAGCTGTCGGCTATCGAGATTTTAGCGTGTAAAAATAATAAGGAGATGAGAAGAAGGAAGAAGTGGTTAGTAAGTGTTAGTGGAGTTAAGAAATTTGAACGAAACAGTAAGGGGATGGAAGCTAGAGTAAATTGAATGTCTACATAATACCCTGCAATCCACTAGAAAGATGCGAGGCAGAGGGAGATTTCAATCAAACATGCATTAAATATATTATGCATAAAAATGATTAGTAATTACATAGTAATCTAAACTTCACAATTTAAAAAAAGACCAAAATAGCAAATGAAACATGCAATAACATGATGTTGGTTAGGTTAGGATAAAGTCCTTATACCAACTTGCAACTTCGTATGCTATCCATTGATACACTTTTAATTATAATATTGGATATATTTAAACCAATTCATATAGCTGTAAAATATATACTCATATTGTTACTTTGCCTGAAAGAAGAAGAGCTTTTTGAATCAGTGGGATCGACAATCAGTTGCAATCAATTTTAAACTACGTTCCAATAATGATACTCATTTTAGTTCATCAAACAGATTGGTTACGCTAATAAAGGTATCATACTGCCCCTTAAAAAATCGTGACCATCTCCGCTGCACACCCTCTAGTTCATTTAAGCCTATTTCGTAAGGATTCCATATCCAGGTGGTGTATTCCATATGAGGTCTAACTGGAGAAAAGTATCTATTTTTCTCGTACATGATCGTCACATTTGCCCAATACTCCTTTGATGAATCGCAGTATAAAGTTAGCTTCGCCCATTATTTCACGCATGTGTTTCACTCAATAAAGGTCACTTGTCACTTATTCCAAGATATTTAATTGGATTACACGTTTTGTTAGTTTATTATTCCTTATGTAGTACGTGCGAGGAGGATAACAATTCTTTTTCCAAATTTCATTACTACAAATTTTCAGGAAATAAAGGTAATAAATAAGGTAAATAAGGTAAAAGGGTTATTTGAAATAAGTGATGGAGGGAAAATATATGAATAGCCGGATAGGGGGAGGATATGAGGAGTAAGTTAGTGGTTTACGTAGAATGAAGCGTGGTAGGACGCATACGGAATCAATGGATGTCATTTGAGAACTAGGAGTCAGAAGAGGAGTGAATAAGGAAGGAGAAGATAAGATGGGTTGGAAGATGAAAGAGGACGTGCTGGGAATATTTGAGGAGGGTGAAAGGTCGTTGAAGGAGTTGGCAGAGGGAAGCGGTATGGAACGCGTATTAAGTTGGCGATGGTATTTTAAATATTCAAAATCAAAAGTACTTTTCATCAAAAGAGTAGGTACTGGGTAAATGTGACTATCATGTACGAGAAATCAGCTACTTTTCCCTTGTTAGACCTCATTTTAAATACGGTGCCAGTATATGGAATCCAAACGAAATAGGCCTAAATAATGCAACTTGAACGTGTACAGCGATTATCGGCAAGATTTGTAAAGGGACGGTACGATAAATATATTATCGTAACCAGTCTATTAAAGCAATTAAAATGGGAATCATTGTCAGATCACAGGTCGAAATTTAGACTTAAATCTCTTAAATAAAATCCAAGACTATATTATCATTGATGACGCTAAAAATATTTTATGAACCCCAACTTACAATGATGGACTGGACCATAATCACAAA
This sequence comes from Platycnemis pennipes, assembly GCA_933228895.1. NCBI lineage: Eukaryota > Metazoa > Arthropoda > Insecta > Odonata > Platycnemididae > Platycnemis > Platycnemis pennipes. The sequence continues at coordinate 110,863,518 of OW121855.1, read as the reverse complement.
AGTAGGGAAATTGATTGCCGAACTGATAGATTCAAAATTAACTTTTTTCCTCTTACAATGAGGGATATAATTAGCGGTAAATGTATCCAATACGAGTGTATCAATTGATAGCATAGGTAATTGCATGTTTTTATAAGGACTTTAAGTTAACTCAACTAACATCATGTTTTTGTATGCTTGCTTTGCTATTTTTATCCTTTTTAAATAATGTAGTTTAGACTAGTATAGTATTGCTAATCCTTTTTATGCATGATATGCAGTGCAAGTTTGGTGAGAATTCACCCTTTGCCACACACCTGTATGGTGGCTTGCAGGATATTATATAGATGTAGATTTAAGTGATGTGGTTTGTGGAAAAACCTTAAGAGAGTGGGGAGAGGAAGAACAGGATACACAGTTTGGATGGAATATTTTTCTTAGTTCTTAGGGGATGGCAGTTACCTCTTTGACTATTTAATCTATTTAGAAATAGAGGGTGATCAGTAGAGATATGGGTTATTCAGAGCACGGAGGAACGGTGGAGAGATATCTGTATTGGCGTTAGCCTGCCCTTATCGTAAGGCGCCTAGAAGTTCACGGTACAACATCACATCCGACAGACAGGTTACTGTTCTTGAAGAGGCCTCAAAATATATCTTATGTGGGTAAGGCAAAATAAAATCTCTACAGCTGCTGGAGCTCGATCCTGGTCCCTCCAAGGGTGAGGCTACCATTCCAACCTAATTCCCTAGTCAGCATATATAGTTGTTAGAATTATGTGGAGCTAAAGAAGGGAAAAATTGGTGAATTCTGATCCAGAGAAAATATTCCATACCTGGATTAAAGGTATCAGCACTATAGTTTCCACATAGACGTTCATTAGGTACGACTTTGGTTTCGTAGCTGGGCTATATCAACATGATTTAGCCTTGATAATGGTGATGTATTCATGCCATGAAACCAGGAACATATGGTATCAACGCTTATGTGGATACTAGTGTTGAAAATAAAATCCAAGTTCGAAGCCTTATCATGGTGAAAGGTTGTCATGATGTGTATTAATAAATTCAATTAGTCACCTCCACAAAATTTACTGTACAAACTACTGGTTTCAGCACTTACGCCATCCTCAGGTAATAATAATTTGAGCATACCCAGCATATAAAGTCGTTGTTGGGAGGGGGGAGGGTGGGAAGAGGGGGTTTCAGGGAGGTAAGGTGACGAGCAACAAAGGAGATTGGTTTGGGAAGGTGACGTCGTTGACGAGGCAATTGGAATAGCCTCGTCAATTGGCTATTAGTTTGATCCTCTGCTGGACCTTACTTACATCAATGTGTAATTTTACTAGCATGACTTCTGGGGAACTGCGTGAAACCAATTCCAGGATTGCTGACTAATCATTTCAAATGCTTCCACCCTTTTCTATTCTGCTGCTGTCTTTGTCCATGCCACTCTGCCTTAAAGGAACACGCTCCAAATTTGCATTCTGTTGAATTGTGTCCCTACTTATGTGCATAGCTCAACATAGTGTGCATAAAGTTATTCCTAGCTGGGTTATCATTCGCATTTTATGCTCGCTTGGTCGATGAGTGGAACAGAAGCCACCCAGCGTTGCCCACGTGGCTGGTCTTCTGAATATGAGCCTCTTCCAACAGCACGTAGATGGCCCCACATCCATCTATCAGACGATTAGATGTCGATTCTTAATTCAACAGGGGCTAAAAGTCTTAAGGGTGAAGGAAACGACCGCGGGGTACAGAAAGAGAGAGAAGAGGAGAATATAAGGCTTGGAAGCCTACATTGCGACGAAATTCATTACTTTTTGAATTAATTTACCGAGCCGGCGTTCAGTCCGTGTTTCCCGAAGCCATCCATTATTCAGGGGGAAAAGGGTAAAAAGGGAAGTATGAGGAAGAGTTTGATGGAGCAGGGGGGGATGGGAGAGAAAAAAATGAAAGTTCGGTTCCATTATTAGGGTGGTGAATGTACGTAGTGGGGGGAAAGGAGGGGAGGGTTTTATGGGAAGGTTGAAGAGCAGTACTTGAAAGGAGGGAGGAGGGGAGTGAAGGAACGATTCTTTCATTGGTAAAGCCGCGAGGTCTTCGTAAAGGGGTCGCCTTTGTTCCCACCATCCTGTGTTGGTCTCATCTACCTTCATCCCTCCCTTGGAGAACGCCTTCGGGAGAGCGAGAAACGAGCTCATTGTTTTGCTTCCACACCGGCTTGGTTCGCAGGTTCCTTCATTTCCAGGAGCCCCGCCTTTGTCAGGATGCGATGCTCCGGGCCTGAACAAACATCCCTTCTTCCCAGCATCCCACCTCTTTCTCGACGTCGCAACTTTCTGCTCATCTCTTCCCCTTCCACCTCTCTCCCTCAGTCCCACCTCCCACCATCCTAATTCGTCCACCCGTCCGTCAGAATCGCACGCTTCTCTTTCATGCATCTTGCAAGTTTTCCTGCCCTCTTTTATGGGTGTGAAATATTCTGAATCATCCACTGCACCTGATTCAAGTGTGACGATATCGGCTGTGTGGTGGCTGAAATAGTGGCTCTCTATCTAGAGAGTTCAGACTAGCATCCCAATCATGGTAGACATTTTAAATAGGTATGCCGGTCCCTAATTGAGTGATAGGGGCAGTGCACTTAAAGATTTCTAGGCTTCAGTTTATTGTTAAACCGTGGACTCTTTGATGTCTATTCATGTGTACGCTACTCTCAAATCTGCATTTCTCTCCAATATTCCTTTCGGAAGCGTGCAAATTTAAGCTGGACCATTATAATATATCATTTCCGGAAAAATCCATGCCCTAATTCAGCTACTCACCTCCCCTAAGCGGTGCAAACGACCTTAACAGCCCATTAACTCCCTCACATTTGTATGTAACCCTTTAAGTGCCCGCGGGCCTAGCTATCGGCCCATGGGGTATGTGCGAAGAATTCCACGGGCTAATCTATAGGCTGTGTGTTTTTACTTCCATACCTTTTATTATCGGTGCGACGCATAGCTTATAGTAGAGATAACAACGTAAATGAACTTTATTTATCACACCTTTAGGTATTCAGAGCATATATAAAAAACTAAATTCAGTAATAAACAAATATAACTTTTTCAGTGCAAACACACAGATTCGTCAAAAAAGCCCCGACATATTTCACGTACCTATACCAGGCCTAAGAGGCTGGCACTAAAAGTGTTAAGTGATGCATGTGAGTAAGGAAACAAAGACGGGATTGCGCTGGGGTGATAATTAGACAACAATTCCCAGTCCCGAGATTGATCACTAGTGTCTCAACCCAGAAATTATGATATTATGATTTACGATTTTGATATTTGAATTAATTATGACCGTGAAATTAATCCTCCATGATGAAGTACCTACATTGCCAATATTAAACTACCTATCTTGCATGGCGGAAAACGCATAGATCGTAAAGATTCATTGATTCAAATGAGTTGAAACCTGTGCAATGATGTCGTAATTGAAATTTATCCTCAACGAGTAGGTACTTTTTATTATCAATGAGAAAACTAATTATCTTTCATGGCAGAAAAGACGTAGTTCGTAAAGTTTCACTGATTCGACTGAGTTGAAACCTTTTTTTTGGTCTAGTGGTCAAAATAGGCATTAGATTTAAGATTTTTTATAATCAGGCCACTGAAAAGCGTAAAGACATGTGTTCAATAGTTCCTGAAGACCTGTAAATCCTCAAATAAGTCTGATGGAACACTATATGACTCATTATGAAGTAGGCCACTGAATCATTCCAGCAATAGATACTCGGAATAATCGGTCCTCCAACAGATAGAGTTATTCCCATTTTGCGCAACGGAAACCCGGGCTAAGGGCGTATAGATATGCAAATATCAGTCACGTGAACGATTTTTTGGCGCTGAAAGTTATCACATGTATTTGTATATTTTGTTTCTCCTCTCCGTTTCGCAAAAAACTATTCCGTGACCATCACCATTGATCAACGATCCTTAGATTGGTTTAACTCACCTCTCCTTGTAAATTATTGCAATAGCTATCGTTCTCATATTCACATATTTCTTCGCTGTCATATCCTTTATTAATTGCTTCGTTTTCCACACAAGAGGCATTTCTTTGCCATGTTTCTCGTTAACATTTCTCTAGACGATTGTCTTCATTAGACCTTTTTGTCTCATTATGGGACCAATCAGGTTATCAACCTTATTTCATACCCTTTGAGCAGACTCTTTTTCTTTCTTTGGTTCTTTCTTCATCTTTTTTGTGTGACACTAAATTACAAATGTTTCCAGAATACACTCCTACACAAGACTACCGTCATTGACACAAAGAGCTTCAATTATTCAATTCAAATTAAAATGTCCCTTTCTCCTAAGTTTGTATTTCCAGCTGTTAATTGATTCTTTCTTTGGTGGGATCTCTCTTCTCCTGAGCTATTATATTCACAAGTTTCCCCATCGGCTCTTATTCTCTTTCTGAGATAGCAATTCTCATTCACATCGTCTTGATTTTTCTTCACTTGTATTATATTTTTCGTCTCTTCTCTTTCGCTGCATACCTTTACCTTAGTTTTACATTTATATGGCTGGTAAATATCTCTTATTTTTTTCCCGTGGATATTCATCACATAAGTGTAGGTCTGTCGCGCGGAAGTACATTTTAGTCGTCTCAAATTTCTATCTTAGAATTATCAGGTAATAATTATTATTCGTAACTTTATACCCAAGACAGTTGAAATGTTTCCAGTTTGCACTTTCCGTTGGAGCCACTTCTGATGCCTGCCATAACGAAGCATGATCGAATTATAAGTTCTTATGAAAATGTCCCTTGCGTCGAAGTTTGTATTTCTAGACGTAGGCAGATTTTTCTTTTTTTATCAGCTAATCTCGTCATATTAACATAATAGTTAACTATCATATCCGCTCCTAATTGCCTAAAATTATTTAAGAACAAGAATTCATTTAACACAATTGAAGACAGTATCTGAACATTTTCAGGTTCGACTGAGTCCAAAGTAGTGGTATTATTTATAAAAGGTTTGAATTAGGATAAAGTGAATTATAAACTGATATTTTTTCAGTTGACGTTACATATAAATTAAGAAACCCAACGTATTATAGTAGATTAGATCAGGTAAACAATATTTCTGAAATAGATGGGCGTTCCTGTAGATCAGGAATGTCATGTTCCCCGTGTAACATAAGAGAGCATAGTACGCAGAAAAATAAAAGTATATGGTGATGTAATATCGTTAGTGTACCCCTTAAACAAAACAAGATCGCTAGTGACTTGGTGGTATACGGGTTTCGGTGCATAAGCACGATCTCCACCTGAACATGGTGCTTATGCACTGAAACCCGGGTCATGGCAGTGTTGTTTTAATTTGTGGCTTGTACAAGTTATACATTTTATTGAGTATATCCTTAAGGAGGTTCCACCGTGACTCCGTGACTCAAACTCCCGTAAAAGAGCTATGTTATTTAATGAATAAATACCGATCCAGTAAAACACCTATATGGAAAATCATCTATTGGATGATTACGCATATTGCTATTTTATAGCGCGTAGTAGGTGCATTCTATTTTTTACATGTTATTTTAACTCATTTTTACTTCGAAATATGACTGACGTGTTGTTGCCACGTTTAATTTACAAAGTGAGAATACATTATCAATCCCGCTTACTTAAATTTTCTTACTTAGTTTTAAACTATTCCCATGCAAATACAACTCTTTTTTAAAATTTTATTAATATTGATATGTTTGAAAACTGTTTGAGAACAATGACGCTGCTACCGTTTGGAAGCATTGGTGTTAATTACATCATATCAATAACCAATTGGACATTTAAATTACGTAAAAATATAGGAAGGACCTTGGTAAGGTATATTGCTAAATTAAGTCGGTAAATAAGCTTGTAAGCAAGTTCTTTCACAAGTACCGTTGCCAATGCTAACAACATACTGTACCGCTACTTTTTGTAAATAAGGCTTTTCTACTTTTTTCCAGCAAACATTTATTAATATATCAATTAGAAAAATGCGGTAAGGTGAGTGCTTTTTACAATGCTGAATTCTACATAAAATTGTGCATCTTATATTAGTTTTTCGTACAAACGACATTTCTCTAAAAATTATTAATCTGTAAATTTTACCGCAATATGCCATGCTCTGCCGTATAACCACGTATAAAATAACTGAATTTTAACGTCTTTTTTCTTCAAATATATTATGAAGAGGCCAAATTTTTTTATTGCCAATCGATAGAAGGGCCAAAAATTATGAGTTCTGGAATTTTCACAAAAATGACATCTACTTCATATTTCAGCGGAGCCTCCTTAAATGTATGAATCATATTTTAAAATTACTGACGTATGCATGCTAGAAAAATGCAGGTAAATATATTTAAAGAGAGCCAATCTAATCAGTAGTCACTTTGTTTATGAGTAGTTAAACCATATTGTTGCACATGACCCATATGTAACCTGTTTTCATGAAGTAGTAGCATTGAAGATCGTAGCTTTATAATGTAAGTGGTGGATGATTGGCGATCTTTCACCTCCTGCCACACACCTTCCTGGTGGCTCATAGATTTTTATGTGGATGGAAGTGTCGAAGTTTGTTTCTAGATTCCAAAGAAGATTGTTTTAGTGGTATACCGGTCCCTACTTGAGTGCTGTGTGCAGAAATCTTGTAAGTTTAGATTTCCGTCCGTCAGATGGAGTGTGAAGCGTTCATCCTTTGCTGCTTTTCATCATCATACAACGGGTTTCATTCTACCCTCACTCCCTTCCCTATTAAAGCTTACTTCCGCCATCTACTAACCCTCAGTTGCTACCCGTCTTAGAAATAATAATTACAGCTTTCGTACCTTGGTCATTAGATAATGGTACTGAAAGTTTCCACTAAGCGTCGCTGTAATTTGTAATTCTTTAGTTAGCTGAATGGCTTTAGCTAGAGAAGTTTTCAATAGCTGCATTTACACAAACTGCATTAGGCCAATAAAAATGAACACGTATATATTTATGACAATAAGATGCGGTGAGAATATGTCTATGAGAATAATTATAAAAAAATATTTTTTTTGACCACAACTCATTCTCATAATATTTCAGGTATTCTACTTTTAAAGTTAAGTCAATCAATTGGCTAAAGCACAAAATGATTAAATTTTCATGGTATTTCATTCATATTTAGCATCTGCGGGGGCTTTCATGGAGGGAAAAATATCCTAATGCAATATTTTCGCTAGAGGGAAATTCAGGATTTGTACCATCTTGAATGAGATTGTATTTTGGTTCCTCTGTGTTAGGGATGCCACATCGGCTAAAAAACATCGAGTGGTCAATGTTTCGATGTTTATAAAAGTACTCACCACTCACTCATTATTCATCGACAAAAAACATCGATGTTTCGATGCATCGAGTTTTTATGCCTTCATATCCTAGGTTAGGTATTATCATAGAGGTGTTATGTATTAGGTATTATGCATCAGAAATTTTGCATCTTCTTAAAAGCTTGCAATTTTGAAAATTATTCGGAAATCGGACCTTGTTTAGTAAAATATTGATAAATAATGCGCAATTATTTTTCCATTGAATTTATTTTTGAACTTAGGAAAACATATCACTGTTTCATAATGAAATAAAGATAAATAAACATAGTACAATAAATAACACAATAAAGTGGGTGTACCTGTTCCCTAAAAATATTCTAAGCTTGTTTGTGTAAAAAAAATCAAATTAAAAAACAGTGGGTTTAAAACAGTTAAACCTCCCAGTATCGGTAGAGAACACTCTTTGCTTAATATGCAGCGACCCCAACCTACTCCTGTTATCTTGCACCACCAAGTTGAGAGCTGATACAATCCTCTCAGAAGGAACTGATGAAGGCATGGCGGATCATGTTCTTGGAAGGCAACACTGGGATGAAAACATGAACGATTTTATACCTTCACTTGTTTCCCTTCACGCGAACGATAGATGGCGTAATTAGGGAAGGTTCGTTCGTATTCTTAAAAGGCTTATGATAATCAGAAAAATGAATTATTGGTCAACCAAAAACATTTATTATACCGCTCGTTTCCTAAAACATCGCTGCGATGTTGAGTGTTTTGAAAACATCGAGTCGATGTTCCATCGATTGTCTTACCACTCGATTTTTTCGATGTATCGGCAAAAAAACATCGAGTAGTCCGATACATCGATGTCGATGTGACATCCCTACTCTGTGTGGACACAATTCATGATGAAATGGATGTCCTTTTTCATGCCTTATAGTTAATTAATTCGCAACCATGAGTTCTTTGGATAGCAAACCGATTGTGGAGCATGTCAATCACACTCTCAAATGATGATTACTTGACGAGTCGAAACGAATGTAGTTGATGAATTGTTCATATATTTCATGCAGCTAATCACCTAGTGTATTCTTCGTATTACACTCATGTATCATAAAAAAGGAAATCTTAATATATTTTTTATTTCTTACGTATTTAACATATATTATTAAAATGATGATGGCCATTATTTTAGTTTAAACTTTTCACTATTCATTCTTCATTAGCTCCACAGTTACTTTTGGCCCTCTGCCTTTTGTATATACAAATAAACAGAACGTCAAGGAAACCTGCCTTTCAAATTTCCCACTGAAGATGCTTTGAACAGCGCCCATGGGCGTTTCGTTTTTTTTGCCCAGGACTGTATTATATATTAGACTGAATGCGAAAAGTACCATTATGTATTTACAAGTAAAATGTTTAATATATATATATTTCACCTGAATTCTTTGCCAAAAGATTTATTCATGCTCTTGTTGAATTATTTTATCTAATAAAATCAAATAAATCCAATACTTCATAATAATTTAGAGCATTGTGCTGTTTTCCCCTCGTAACATTCATCCATTTCCACCACTTATTTACCCTTTATCGATTCCCAATATTTTAAAATAGAGTCGATTGATGCGGTCGAAGAATTGAACAGACTTCCAATTTCGTTCAACATAGATACCGATTCACGGACTTGACGTATAATTTGTTTCCAAATTTCACTCATCAATTCCAGAGGAAAAGATGAACAGTGTTTTGCTAAAGGCAATGAAAGGAAAAGAGTGAATAGCGGCGTATGAAATTCTATCTACATTTTGAATGAACGCGTTTCGATACGAGCCAAGTTCTGCGAAATTTGAGTTTGGGAAATGATTTGTGTTGTCGGGGAAGTGATTTCCTACGTTTGATTCCGGGGAAAACAGTCGGAGCCTAATTCCACTCGCGGACCAAAACAGGTAATGCCTTTATGCGTCCTTATCAGGGTTGTGTTTTGTCAATCACGGAGATTACCGGCTTACACCTAACAATATCAGTGATTTTGCAATTCTGTGATGGTTTCTGTACACGCCTTTCCATGCCTTAAATTTCCTGGCAGATTTTTCCTATATTTCTATCTAAAACATAAGGAATGTTAAATAGATTCTAAAAATTTCAAATTAGAATAAAATTGTCAATCAACATTTTGTTCTTGGCCTATCAAATTTGATTCAAGTTTTCCCACCTCCAACTAGTGCTAAAATCATCGTAAAAAATCTTCAGGTAATCATAAGCGAAGCTAATCTTAGGTAGATACAGTTAATTGAGCAGACAGCAGTGAAAACATGTCTTAGATTCCTCCAGTAAGTACATCTAAATCATAATATACAATACTAGTACCTACTTCATCCTTTTTTCTCATAGAATTATGGCGATGGACACAGATATCATTGGTTTGGACGATTTATAACTTCTAATATTGCCTACTAAGTTTGCGTTAAAACTGAATGTAATTACTTGAACAAAGAAATCTCAAAGAATTACGAAAAAAAGACCCCGTGGGGTCGCTGTAAATAAACAACGAAGAATGAAGTTTTTTGGACACATCCATCTGTGATTAGGCCACTTCGCTATCCAGTACCATATTCGCTACTTCATTAGAGCGAATAGCGACATATCCGGGTACTTTTAAATCAATAATTTTGCAAATGGGTGGTTTTTATGTTGGCATATGTCAAAGTCATTACCCTGTCTTGTAAATAAATTGGCATTGCTGCTGAAGGAATGTCTTCTGTGCCAGACGATGTTGTGAGTCCTCAGAGACGTTTGATTTTGCCAGTAATCCCTAACCTCTTTTTATGCGCTAATCCACTACGTCTTTGGCTCACATAGTCATTGTTATGGTATATTCTGTCTAGTGTAGTACTTGGTAAAATTTTTATGGAAAATATATCGCTAGTGAAAAATTCCTCTCCCCTTAGCCCATTGGCTACGTAATTTCTACTTGAGCCAATTCTTGCGAGGTGTTTGGAGAGTATAGGTACTAGTTTCCAGCGGTTGAGCAGTTATTGAGGGCAATTTGGACGACTTTTGCGGTAAATCCAGGGGTCGGACATTATTGGTTTGAATAGATTTTAAAAGAAACCCTGAGATGCGTAATTTTCTGCGTTATTTACAGTTTTTCCTTGCATGCTACACTAATAGTTTTCGCAATATAAAACTCTTTCTTGTTTAACTCTTTGGTTTTCCCTTCCCATCCAACGGATGGGACGTTAAATTGTGTTCTTCATGGTACCTTTAATTAAGAGAAGCCTAATGCTGATGCCGGATTTCTCTCAACCATTTTGCGATTCCCTAAAAAAAATTCCTACCTTGATCCGATTAATCACTATCCTCTCTTTGGCGAAAATAATAAATAAAAATTCCCCCGAATAAATATATAACAAAAAACACACTCTTTCAAGCTATTTCTTCCTTTCTAAAACACTGATTTAAATTTTGGTAAGCGCGAGGTTAAATTACTTTATATCAGAGTATATATTGTATTCGCATGGAAAAAGGCAGTAAAAACTGAAGTGTCAACGTTTAACGGTCTATATTTTTGCAACCACCACATCTCACCACATTCACAATTCAATTTGCAAGCTGGGAGAAGGATCGGTTATAGGACGGGATGAATTAAATTTAAATCAGTGTTACCGTTAAGGCAGAAGGTAGAAAGAAACCCAGCGTCGGTGCTATCGTGATCCTTAACGAAAGGCGCCAAGGTGACCACGGCTTAACGCCACATCTGACGAACTACGGGCTGAATGCGGATGATCTCCACAAAAAAACAAAGTATGGCCGGTATGCGCACAGAGTTAAAATGAAAAAAAATTGAGCTTGAAATTGATAAATAACTTGAGAAGCTTATCTCAAAACAAACACCCTCGGTTGGTTTTTTTCTTAGACCTCACTCCACTTACCTCCCCCCTATCACTTTGGTCCAGCTATCGTGCAGCATCTCTTTCTTTCTCTCTCCGTTCCCATAATGACCTGCGGGCGATGCTCCGTTCGAGGGCAAGGGTTTCGCGAGTTCTACGTAATCGCCCCCGCTGACGCACGCTCCCCAGGTAACCCTATTCCGTATGGTAGCTCTCCCCTTTCAAACACTCCATTTTCATCTCTTCTCCCGTTCCCCGGACTGGAACTGCCCGTAATAAGCCGTCTCTCCTTCCTTCAGAACGCTGCTCTCTCCCGCGTTCCCTAAGGGGTCTTACTCTTTGGGAACGTGCGGGGCACAAAAAGGGGTCAAAGGTTGGAGAACCCTGAGGAACTCCTGCGAAAACCTATCTGCACGACAGGTCTCTTTTGAATTCGTGAAGTGGACCGCTCGTAAATTACCCTTTCCCCTCACTCCTCATTACGGACTGTAATTTATTCTTTTTTCAATTTAATTCGTCTCACACACAACACAACAAATATAAACAGTATCATAATAAATTACCCTCACAATATATCACTTTCACTCTTGGTATCTTCAGGCTCAATTTTTACAGGCCATAGATCACTTCACGAGCCATTTCACTTTTCACTTTCACATAAAATATAGCCAGTACCCTCTTAAAAATAATTACCTACATAATAGTGGGGAGTGGACCGCTTTATCCCTTTAGTTTATCTGGAGTTTCTAGCTGAGGCGATCCCCGTCTCCTTGGGTTAATCCTGGCTTCTCCGCCATCCCACTTTCCACTTCACTGTTGTCAGACCATCAGACTCGAAGCTGGACGCCCCTTCACTGTTCTTAGACTATCAGACTCGCCTAGAAGACACTTCCCTCTTCTTGGACTATCAGCCTTCACCTCCGTTCGACTCCTCGACTAGCCGCCTAGAAGCCTAGCAGCAGCCCCCCTGTCTCGCTCTTCGTCCCTCTTTATATCGGCACTTCTTAATTGTTAACGCCCGGCCATAATTAGTCTCCCTCCGTAACCTGCCGCGAGTTCAACAATAGCCTGCGAGACAATTTCTATTCTTGGGAATGCAACTCCCGAATGACCTGAATCACCAGGCTCAATGACAAATTGGCCATTGTCGAGGCCGACGCCATATTTCCCTATGTCTCCGTATAAATATTCTGTACAAAAACCAACATGGCGGCTCCCCAACTCCCCAGCATGCCATGGCTAAAAATTGATACGTTACATCTGCCCCGTCGAAAGCAAATATTATATCCTATAAGATTTTCTTTCGAAGCCTCTAATTAAAATAAAGCGTCGCCCCGGCGCCTCTAAAGATCGTTCTACCCCTGAAATTGGTCCACATCCACTATGTTTACATACATTCATAAAATACAATAAATGCAATTATACCCTTCTTTAAAACATCAACTTTACCTTTAAAACATAACATACAAATATTCAAAACGAATGTCATATGCCCTCTTCAAATTTAACATCTTTAAAATAAGTTGTACAATTTACATAAAACATTGGGTCATATGTAATTTCCAAATGTACATATTTAAACATGCAAGTGCATAACCATCAATAAAATAGTTTCTGGTAATCAAAGGAATCACACTTTGCTACACATCAAACATAAAATCTCCTTCACCTTTAAAGTTTTACATTGTATCTGTCAGCCTCATCATATTGAGTCCAAATGTTCATTCACCCAGCTGACTTCACTTAAACACCAATTTAGTAACCGTAGATCCACTCCCTCACCGCACAACTACAAAGTTTTAATCACAAGCCCTTACTTTGTTACACCTCTGCGACCTTGCGATAAAATGTGTAAAATGGCGCGGTAAATCTGTGTCTGCCGACGCTTGCTCACAATGTAACTAGTAAATCGCATGACTCGGCTCTTATTTTCTTACGTTCTCAGTCCTCTCTCAACTGTGCTTGCGCGATGTTCTGTGTGGAGTTGGTTTCTTGTGCGTTTTGTTGTGAGTGCAGTGATTTCTACGTATGGTTTCATGTGGGATACATGGAAAGTTCCTCGTTCCGTTTGTGCATAGTGGAACCCGATCTCCTATCTCGAAGTTATTCCCTCTCTGTTGTGTTTTACTTGAGCGTAGCACCCTTCCTTTCTGCCCCTTTGTTTTGATTCTACGCTGGAATCTTTCAACTAACCCTGGAATATCTTCCTTTTCTTGGGTGCTGTCTGCCATCAGACAAGGTAAGTCGTCCTCAAAATTGAGATAACACTTCTTTAATTCCTTTCCACGTACGTAGTCAAGTGCTCTGACTAATGCGTTACTGCTAATTGCACAGCCAAACGGCCCTCTAGTAAATTGGTATATAAATCCTTCAAAGTAAACTGCACAATACTTCCGAGAATCTCGATGTAGTTGAATTTGGTAGAAGCTTTGCGTGAGATCTAAAGATGTCATGTATTTTACGTTAGCACAATCTTGAAATATTTCTTGAGGCGTTCTTGAAGTAGCGTAATCCGGCTTCATCATCTTATTCACCGCCCTTGCATCCAGACATAGCCTTATTGAGCCATCCTGCTTCGGTAAACATATCAGGGGTGATACATATCGTGATGTACTCTTTTCTATGAGTCCCTGCTCCAACAGCTGATTAATAGCGTGGCGTGCCTTCGCACGGTAATTTAGCGGTACATTGTAACTTTTCCCGTGGAACTCCTCGTCACCTTTTATCTCCACCTTATAATAATACCCCTTTATTTTTCCGGGCGTATTTCTGAAAATCTCCTTCTCCTTATAAATAATACCCGCTAATTCTCTAAACTCCTTCTCCTGTAAATCGCTGATGCTTCTCATGCTGTTGTGGATTTCCTCCATAGAAACTGTATCTTCTCTCTCCTCATATTGCCCCTGTTTAATTGCCATTATTAGCTTCTGTGACGACTCCGTAGGCATTCCGAATCTTCTTTCTTCTATCTTCCGCCCTTGCCTCAGGATTATGGTGCTTTCATTATAATTAATCTCCGCTTTCAGCATCTCTAATGTATCCGTGCCCAATATTAACGGCTTCACTAGATTAGGTATGATGGTGCAATTAATTACTACATCAATCTTCCCTATGTTTATTGTGGGAAAGATTTGTTTACTAATTCTCCCGCTCCTCCTACCTATTGCTCCGATCACCTGAATTCCCCGTATTGGTACCTCCAATACACCTTTGAATACCTCTGGATTCTCCGTAAATGTGTTCTCATTCAGACATGTGATTTCTGAACCGGTGTCCACTAGTGCCTTAAACTTCCGCCCCCCTATTTCCACTACAATTTCCGGACACTTGTTTTCTTCATGCGATCCGTGTTCCTTTTCTTCTTCGGTCAAATCTTCGGGTATGCATAATATATTCCTGATTTCCTTGTCGCATTTGCTCCTGTCTCCTCTATTTCTTTCTTCGGTCTCCCTTTCTCTGGCTAATGTCGTGTCGGGACTGCTTGCACGACTTGCCCCTTCGCGTTTCCCTGCTCTTCATGCCTTTCTTCACTACTCCCGGAGTTTTCCACAATCATCGTGCGGATGTTTGCATTCTCCCTGGGTGGTCTTTCTTCGTAACTCCGTCCATCCATTTGTTCTCGGCTGCTGTACCGTCTCACCGGAGATGTCTGCCTCTGCTTGCCGGATGGATTAGGTTGATATCTATTACCATTTTGATTCTGAGGTGGTGGGTTGTATCCACGGCCTCTAAAATCATTTCTCCTTCCCTCTGTTCCTGTCCATCTTCTTTGGCTCTCTTCCTTCGTCTCCTGTATCGGCTGCGGCACCACCCTATCGTATCGGCTGAGCAATGACAACAATCTAGGAATGGTATTTATTTGCTGCGATATGATTGCCGTGTTGACCTCCGGACCAAAATGATGCTCCAACCTATATATTATTTCCTCGTCCTCCATCGATGGCCTTAGTTCCTTTGCAGTGCTTATTCGGGATGTTGCGTATTCCACTCGGCTGATATTCCCTCGTTCAACGTACCGGCCGGAATCTAGCGTCCTCCGAACCTCCATCTGCTGCTCACGCCCCCAATACTGCCTCATAAACAGCTGTGTGAACTGCTCTACGTCTTCTAGTAGATGTGATATAGCGGTAAACCATTCGCCTGCAGATCCCGTCAGACCTTGTCTTACGATTTTCAGCATTTCGTTGGAGGATAATTGGTACATGGCTTGGTATTCCTCCAGCTCACTGATGTATCGCATAGGCCTAGCTCCTCTCCTACCGTCAAAATGTGGAATCTTCATCATCACTCCCGGTGATTGAATTGCGGTTGAGTTTCGCGAACACTGCAGCCTTATCTTTTCCGCTTCATTCTGCGCTATTATTCGTACTTTTCCTTGCAGTTCCGACTCTTCCTTCAATTTTTCTGCGGTCAGCAGCTGCATCTTTTCAGTGATATTCCTCACTTCCTCACGCGTTTCTATCGCCAAGCTTTCATAATCCTTTAGCCTTTCCTTGACATTATATAAATCCTTCCGTGTTTCCGCCGCTATACTTTGGACATTATTATTCGCCTCCTCGCGGACAGCCCCTATCTCTGCGCGCCTTTCTGCTTTTTCCTCTTCTATCCGCGTATTCATCCTAACTTCTGCTCCTTTCAGCTGTTCCGCCTGCTCCCTCAAGATTGTTCTTAACAGCTCCGCCTGCTCCTTCTGTCTTCTTTCTTCTCTCCGTCTTCTCTCTTCTTCTCGTTCCCTTTTCTCCTTGATTTTCTCTTCCTTCAACCAAGCCCATAAATCCATCGTTGTTGGAGTCCTGTCTTCGACCTCGAATTTGTGAGATTCAATGACTACTCCCTGTTCCTCGAGAGCAGATCTAAGCCTACCGACCAATTCATTTTTAACTCCTTCGGTGCCTAACCCTAGTTTCTTCAATTCCTCCTGCACCTCGGCCTTCTTCAACTCGAACAGACTTTTACTTGCTCGGAACATCTTATACAATTACACCGTTACTACTAACACTTAATCTGTAGTAATTTTCCCGATGTCTAATTTTCTCTCGCGTTCTCTAACGTGAACACTTCCTTCTCTGCACCTCTCAGGTTCTCCTCGTGGTATCTATTAAACGTAAGCTAGCAGTCAACCCCGTACGTCTAATATTTTATCGTGCTCAAGCGTTGGGCGCCATAAATGTAATTTATTCTTTTTTCAATTTAATTCGTCTCACACACAACACAACAAATATAAACAGTATCATAATAAATTACCCTCACAATATATCACTTTCACTCTTGGTATCTTCAGGCTCAATTTTTACAGGCCATAGATCACTTCACGAGCCATTTCACTTTTCACTTTCACATAAAATATAGCCAGTACCCTCTTAAAAATAATTACCTACATAATAGTGGGGAGTGGACCGCTTTATCCCTTTAGTTTATCTGGAGTTTCTAGCTGAGGCGATCCCCGTCTCCTTGGGTTAATCCTGGCTTCTCCGCCATCCCACTTTCCACTTCACTGTTGTCAGACCATCAGACTCGAAGCTGGACGCCCCTTCACTGTTCTTAGACTATCAGACTCGCCTAGAAGACACTTCCCTCTTCTTGGACTATCAGCCTTCACCTCCGTTCGACTCCTCGACTAGCCGCCTAGAAGCCTAGCAGCAGCCCCCCTGTCTCGCTCTTCGTCCCTCTTTATATCGGCACTTCTTAATTGTTAACGCCCGGCCATAATTAGTCTCCCTCCGTAACCTGCCGCGAGTTCAACAATAGCCTGCGAGACAATTTCTATTCTTGGGAATGCAACTCCCGAATGACCTGAATCACCAGGCTCAATGACAAATTGGCCATTGTCGAGGCCGACGCCATATTTCCCTATGTCTCCGTATAAATATTCTGTACAAAAACCAACATGGCGGCTCCCCAACTCCCCAGCATGCCATGGCTAAAAATTGATACGTTACAGGACCCTGCCTGCTTAAATGATTCGATGTACGAAATGGTGGTGGTTTGGTGTGTACAAATCAAGTTCTGCATGGAACGAGCATTTAAATTACCTCAAAAACCAGTATTCACGCCATAATAATAACAATAATTTATTTTTCTGTGACCACGCTTACACAGAAGTAGGTATAGGATTCGTCATAGTACATATAATATACATAAAATTAGGAAATAAAAAGAAAATAGTCACAAAAACATGCATACTAATGATGATTGCAGAGATACATTATACACTTCCAGTTTTATTGGTGTTCACAAAATATTCATTTGATGAATAGTAGCACTGCTGCAATAAAAATTGTTTTAGATTCCTTGCAAATATTGATGAGGTTTTTGATGATCGAATGTACTCCGGTAACAGATTATAAATATTCGTTGCCGTTGCAAGAGGTTCTTGTTTTATGGTGGTTCACGTAGATTTTATTTTTATTCCTTGTGTCATGAGAATGGATGTCACGGTTGATTCGCACAAGGCGAAGGTTGTTATCTGTAAGTACTGAGATTTTATATACATAAATACATGGGTTTGTTAGTAGTTTGAGTTTTTCCAGTAGCGGTCTACGTGGGGTTCACATTGGTTTTCTTAGCGTGCATATTATTAGATTTTTTCTGGATCAGAAAGATTTTTTCCAGTAATGAAGCTGACGAACCCCAGAAGACTATTCCCTATGCCGCTCTGGAGTAAAAATTTGAATAACATACAGATTTCAGCACATCTATTGATACTGTTTTTCGCAAAAATCTGACTTCATATAAAACACTATAACTGACTTGGTTTAAAGTAGAGCAGAGTTTGGTGACATGAGTTGACCAGTTGCCCGACTGGAGGATGTGCAATCCCAAAAACTTAGAATTCTATCAAGTTAGTGAAGGCGGAGCTCACCCGACTCAATAGCTTATGAAATACACGCATCAATTCAATTATATATTCAATAGTAAGTATGCGGATATAAGTGTGTCTTTGGATAGTCTAGAATATTGCATATCGGTATTAGGACTTTAAGCTAACCCAAGTAAAAGAATGTTTTTGCGAGTTTGCTTTGCTCTTTAAGTCTTTTTAAATTGCAATTTTTCGGCAAAAAATACTATGAATGCTTTTTTAGAATTATTTATAGAGAATACTTGGGGTAGACACACTGGGTGGTTATTCAGGGGAGGTGACCGACAGCTGATGCCATTTGCGCCATTTAGGATAGATGGGTAATGGTAGGAGTTTTCAGGGAACGGGGGAAGGGTGGAGAGAAACCCGACGTTGGCCTTAGCCTACTCTTAACGAAAGGCGCCAAGGGGACCACGGATTAACGTCCCATCCGACGGACAGAGTACTGAACTTGAAATTCCCTCACTAGGCACTCAAGTGGAAACCAGTTTTCCACTGATAAATCCGCCACTGCCGGGAATCGAACACTGGCCCTCGGGATGGGAGGTCAGTACTCTAGCCACCACACCAACCCGATCTCCGGGTAGACACATCCTCTGCCACATTTAGATGAATCATTGTTAGGACAGGACAAGTTATTCCTGCACCAGCATCACCATCAAAAACAGCTTAACAGAGTAAGATGCGGTGGCCATCAAAATAGTCTCCAAATGCAATTGATATCAGGTTCTTTGAAGGTCTCTTGAGATTAAGTTTTAGTCCATTCCACTTCGTCATTGACCAAGCTCTCAGCTTAGTGAAACAATCTACCGTTTAAATTATTAACGTCTTTAGAAATTTTTCAGTTTAATACTCCATTATAATTTAATGTAAAAACTCAGGTGATATGCTGAATTCAGTGGATGGAGCGTTTGGTTACTCAATGGTTCCCTTTGCTGTACAGGGAATAGTATGTTTTATCAGTGGTTAGGGTGCTGGCTTCACATTTTGAGGGTCTGGCTGTAAATCCCTGTTGTGGTAAAGATTTCTTATTGGTGTACTGGCCCCCGATCGAGTGCTATGTGAAGAATGCTTCGTATAACACCTGTCTGATGGGATTTTAAACCATGAACCTCTTTGGTGACTAGCAGGCCAAAGGAACAGGCTAAAGCCAACGCCGGATTTCTTCTCTTATTCTAAACTTCAAGCATTATGCGTCTTTCAGATTTCCTTTAGTCCATGTTTGACAGTGCATCAGTGAAATTTCTTAAGAAAACTGACTTCTTAATGAGTAAGAACCAGATTAAATCCCCCCCCCCCCCAGTTTCTCGTTTAACACCTCATAAAACAAAACGTTGATGCATTCTCAGAGATAATTTAGGAGTATAAACAAAAATCGAAAGCAGGGGGTCCGGGTTTGAATCCCGGTCGAGGGCATTTTTTTTTCTTTGCGGAAATCATCTGTTGTGCATTTTTATCGGGTGACTCTGCTAAGGAATTCGAGCCTGGATCGCATTCCTTGAATTGCTAAGTTGTTTATGTAGACAACTCTATACTCAGAATATCTCAATGCCCCTCTAAATATAACTCTATACTCAGAATAGCTAGCTTCTCAGAACTCTTCCCCTCCTACACACATTTATGGTGGTTTGTAGGGTATAATGTTGGTGTAGACGAATAATCATCCGTTTGAAAAGCATCCCAAGTTTTCCCGGCGTATGCTGGTAAATAATCGAAGGCTTTGTTGGATACGTTGATCTAACTTAACTAACAGCAATATATTGCGGGCTTCCTTTGCTATTTTTATCTTTAAGAAAATAAAGTTTAGAATAGCATATTCTTATTAGTTTTTCTATGCATGATATGTAGTGCATGTTTCATGAGAATTCACCCCCTGCCACACACCTTTATGGTGGCTTACAGGGTATTACGCAGATGTAGATTCAGTGAAGAGGGGTCGTGCCCATTGTTAAAGCGCACCATCACCAGGGATGTAGGTTAGACCTCAATTTCACTGGGGGAAAGATGCATCGTAAGTTCATATCTTCTTCTATATATATAAAAATGAATGTATGTGTGTGTGTCCTTTATGCATTACTACATCATTCATCGGATCGCCATGAAACTTTGGAAAGTTGTTGAATACGCTCCCGCAAAGGTTTATACAAAAAAGATAATTCAATATCGATGCTGCATCGATATAATTTTGATAAAATATCGATAAATCGATACATTATTGGTACAAAATTGTGGTGAAATTATTTAGGTTTTTTACACTATTATATTTTGGTAGGTGATTATTTAGGTTCGTTACACTATCAATACAGTATCGATATAATGTCGATACAGTATTGATAACTTCATGCACTACCACAACATTCATCCAATTTCCATGAAGCTTTGGAGTTGTTTAGTTCACTCCCATGAAGGTTTGTACAATATCAAGAATCAATAAGTATCGATACTGGATACGGGATGTGCATCCCATTGAACGTGCAATTCATTGAAACTCTCACGTGCAACATATCCAAATCATCCGGCATGGGACATATATTTCAGAAATGCCAACTTATTACTTGAGAAGAATGCAAAATGGTGCACAAAGCATCGCTCGAGGCTCTGGATCGATCCTTGCAAGATTTGCGTGGAAACCTGAGACCATTTGAGAATGAATTAATATTGCTTGCAGGAGATTTCAGGCAAACGTTACCTGTAATTCCTCGATCGACAATAGCTGATGAAATAAATGCTTGCCTGAAATATTCTACTTTGTGATGACATGTAAAGACGTTAAAAATTAACTACAAATATGCGTGTCCAGCTGCAAAACAATCGATCAGCTGAGATATACTCACATAAATTACTGGAAATTGGGAACGGAAAGGTGCCGTTTGGTCTGACCTCAGGAAAAATTTCATTGCCTCATATCTTTTGCAATTTAGTAACGTCAAAAGAAAATATGGTTGAATAAGTATTTCCGAACGGAATTTTTGAATTTACTCGATCTGTCAGTGATGCCACCGCACGAACTGCAATTGAGAATTGGCGTGCCAATTATCATATTGCTAAATATCAACCAGCAATATATATTTGATCAATATAGGTATATTTTATACAAAATACCGGTAAAATATTGATAAATCGATACATTATTGATACGAACTTGAGGTGAAATTATTTATTTTTTAAATAAGTTTTATACAGTATCGTTACAATATCGGTACTGCATCGATACAATATTGATAACTTCATGAATTACCACAACATTCATCCAATTTCCATGAAGCTTTGGTTAGTTGTTTAGTTCACTCTCATGAAGGTTTGTACAATATCGAAACTGGATACGAGATGTGCATATATATATTTATGTATGTAATTTTAATTAATTCATATTTTATATTTATTATTTAAAATTATTGTTATTTGTAAATCATAATTTTAATGACAATTGTTTACATTAAGTTATCGATACTGGATACGGGATGTGCATATACCTATATGATTATATAATTTTAATAAATGTATATTTTATATTTATTAAAATTATTATATATAATCATTTATAAATTATAATTTTAATAACGTTTGAATGATGTTATATACTTATGACAATTGTTTCCATTCCATTCAATCGAATGTTAAAAATGACAATTGTTTACATTAAGTTATCGATACTTACTGGATACGTGTTGTGCATATATATATATATATATATATGTTTATATAATTATAATGAATTTATATTTAATAATTATTATTTAAAATTATTATTATTTATAAATTAAATTTTAATAACGTTTGAATAGTGTAAAAAATGAAAATTGTTTACTTTCTATTTACTTGACAATGACAATTATTAACATTAAGTTGAATGTAAACAAGCTTTCAATTCTCATCATCTTTCGAATACTGAATTTTCCAGTGAATTTGCGAGAATCGTCTACAGTTATGCCCCCCAAACGGAAATTGATTGATTACTCTACATCTGGAGCACGAAAGAAAAGTACATTACGAGCTTAAGAGCCAGACGATCAACGAGAATCAAGATTGGAAGCCAATCGGGTACGTACTGCTCAAGCCCGTTCTTCTCAAACTATCGAGCAACGACTTACAAGATTGGAAGCCAATCGATTACGCACTGCCCAAGCCCGTTCCTATGAAACAATTGACCAACGGATATTAAGACTGGGAACCAATCGAGAACGCACTGTTCGATCCAGACGGGCACTGCACGCTGATTTGAATCTTGCTGCGTTCCATTACGATGCTGATTATGATTACAGTCTTCATCGAAGTGTCGTTATTGGGGAAATGGACAAGTTATGCGAATTTTGTCGTGCATTGAAGTTCAAGAATGAAACTCCAGGAATGTGCTGCGCAGGTGGAACAGTGAAATTGCCAGAATTGCATTTACCACCCGAACCATTATCAACGTTGCTATCAGGTGACACAAGCCAGTCGAAACATTTCTTGGCAAACATACGCATGTACAATTCATGTTTCCAAATGACATCGTTCGGTGCAACAGAAATAATACGTGACAATTACATGCCAACGTTCAAAGTCCAAGGGCAAATTTATCATCGTGCTGGATCACTTATGCCACTGCCGGATTCAGATCACAAATTTCTCCAAATTTATTTCATGGGAACCACAGATGAACAAGTTGATCAACGTTGTCGATTCAATGCCAGCACTAATCGAGAAATTGTTGCTGCACTACAAACTTTATTCGATCAACACAACGAATTAGGTCAACAGTTCAAGACGGCCCTCGAGCGAATGCCAGCTGAAGATTACGTTGTTGTCATTAGAGCTGACAAAACACCAACCGGTCAACACGAAAGATAATACAACGCACCAACAATTAATGAAGTGGCGATCGTCATAGTTGGCGAAGAATTTAACTCGCGTGATATAGTTCTTCATCGCAGAGGTGGTAATGTTCAGCGAGTCTCCGAAACTCATCGCTCATACGATGCATTGCAATATCCAATTTTATTCTGGGCAGGAGAAGATGGATATCATTTCAACATCAAAATGAGAAATCCGCAGACACATGAGGAGACTACTAAGAAAATCAGTGTCATGAATTACTATTCATATCGATTGATGATTCGTGAGAACCTAGTCAATCACGCTTTGAAATGTCGGCAACTGTTCCATCAATACATTGTCGATATGTATGCGAAAATCGAGACCGAACGACTTCTCTTCATTTGATTGAATCAAACCAAACTGCGCTCAGAAGAATATATTCATTTACGCGATGCAATTTCTACTGATGGCAATCCCAGTAAACTGGAAAAAAATGGTCATACTACCGGCTACATTCACAGGAAGCCCACGGCACATGCATGAATACGCACAAGATGCAATGACTTATGTTCGTGCATACGGCCGTCCAGATTTTTTCATAACATTCACGCGCAATCCTACGTGGGATGAAATTAAAGAACTTCTGTTGCCTGGGCAATCGTCTTCGGATCGCCATGACATCATCGCACGTGTGTTCAAACAAAAATTGAAATCTATGATGGATTTCATTGTGAAACATCATGTTTTTGGGGAGACACGCTGTTGGATGTATTCCATTGAATGGCAGAAAAGAGGATTACCGCATGCACACATTTTGATTTGGTTGATCGACAAAACTACACCAGAAAAAATTGATGAAGTCATCTCAGCGGAAATACCAGATGTCGGCATTGATCTAAGCTTATTCGAAGTATTACCAAAAACATGATTCATGGTCCATGTGGAGCGGTCAACAACAATTCTCCGTGCATGAAGGATGGAAGATGTACGAAACGCTATCCAAGAGACTTACACTCCGAAACTATCACTGGAAATGATGGATATCCACAATACCGTCGGCAATCAACTGAAGATGGTGGCAAACTCATCACTCTAACAGTACGCCGCCACTGTGACATTGAAGTCGATAATCGTTGGGTTGTGCCGTACTCACCATTACTCTCAAAGACGTCCAAAGCACACATCAATGTCGAGTGTTGCAATTCAGTGAAATCGATCAAATATGTTTGCAAATATGTCAACAAAGGAAGCGATATGGCAGTATTTGGAGTGGGAAATGCATCTGCACCAATCGATGAAATCGAACGATATCAATTGGGACGCTACATTGATAGCAATGAAGCTGTTTCGCTTATTTTCTCATTTCCAATTCATGAACGTCATCATGCAAAAGCATTTACCCCACCGCAAACAACGTTAACTGCGTTCTTCTCACTGTGCACGGATGATATGTTCGCAAGAACGCTGCTTTACTCAGAAGTGCCAAAATACTACACATGGAATGGATCAGCGAAAAATTTTCAGCGTCGTAAACAGGGCAAACCAGTTGAAGGACATCCAAATTTATATTCATCAGACGCGTTAGGCCGTCTGTATACAGTTCATCCAAACAATCAAGAATCTTTTTACTTACGATTACTGTTAGTAAACATACGTGGACCGAAATCCTCCCAAGTACTGAGAACAGTAAATACTAAAGTATATGCGACCTATCGAGAAGCTTGCCAATAATTAAATCTTCTTGAAAACGATTCCCATTGGGACAAAACAATCGCTGGTACATCGAGTACTGCTCAACCACAGCAAATACGCATGTTATTTGCGATAATATTGACAACGTATTTCCCATCCAACCCAAAAGATCTTTGGGAAAAATACAAACATTACATGAGTGCAGACATCCTACGTCGTTTTCGAGCAACGAATCCGGACATGCAATTCACAGCAAACGTGTATAATGAGGCGTTGGTTTCGATCGAGGATATATGTTTGGCAATCCCCAACAAAGGATTGGAGCAGTTGGGAATGTGTGCACCAAATCGATCTGTAAATGACGCTTATGATCGTGATTTGCAACGTGAAACACACTTCGATGTCGATGATTTGGGTGGATTTGTTGAAAAGATTCTTCCGAAACTGGTTCCAGAACAACGCATTGTATATGACACAATCACGCAAGCAATTACAAATCAAGGCGGCGGAGAGTACTTCATAGATGCGCCCGGAGGTACAGGTAAAACTTTTCTCATTTCAATCATTTTGGCAACCATACGATCACGGAATGAAATTGCATCATCTGGAATTGCGGCAACACTTTTGGATGGTGGTCGAACAGCGCATTCAGCATTCAAATTGCCGTAGAATTTGCAAACCATTGAGACGCCAACATGCAATATCACCAAAAATTCTGGAATGGGTAAAGTTCTCCAAACATGTGAACTTATCATATGGGACGAATGCACAATGGCTCACAAAAAAGGATTGGAAGCGCTTCATCGTACACTGCAAGATGTGAGGGGAAATGCACAGCCCTTCGGTGGAGCACTCATTTTATTGTCTGGTGATTTTCGACAAACTCTGCCAGTTATACCACGTTCAACATCCGCTGACGAACTTAATGCATGTCTCAAATCATCAGTTCTATGGCAACATGTAAAGAAATTGACTTTGAAAACCAATATGCGTGTTCAACTACAAAATGATGCATCCGCCGAACGTTTCTCAAAACGATTACTGGATATTGGGAATGGGAAGATGGCAGTCGACAGATATACACAATGTTTCACATTGCCAACAAACCTTTGCAAGATGACATCAACCAAAGATGAATTGATTCAAAAGGTTTTCCCAAATATAGCGCGGAATTACAAAAATCATCAGTGGCTCAGTGCACGTGCTATTTTAGCAGCTACGAACAACGATGTCAAAGCCATCAATTACAGCATTCAAAACGGAATACCAAGCGAAGCAACAACTTATAAGTCCATCGATACTGTGATGAATCGAGACGAAGTTGTCCATTACCCTATGGAATTCTTGAATTCAGTCGATTTGCCAGGTATGCCACCGCACATTTTAACATTGAAAATTGGCGTCCCTAGCATTCTTCTCCGAAACATCAATCCACCACGACTTTGCAACGGTACAAGACTTTCGGTGAAAAAGATGATGAATAATGGCATCGAAGCTACAATTTTGAATGGGAAATTCAAAGGGGAAGATGTACCGTTGCCACGTATTCCAATGATCCCAACAGATATGCCATTTGAATTTAAACGTTTACAGTTTCCGGTAAGACTCGCTTTTGCAATGACCATCAACAAAGCACAAGGACAATCGCTGCAAGTATGTGGGCTAGATTTGGAGAATCCGTGCTTCTCACATGGTCAACTGTATGTGGCCAGCTCACGCGTCGGAAAACCTTCCGATTTATTCGTTATACCAGACGGAAAAACAAAAAATATCGTGTATCCACAAGAACTCGATTAAATACATAGAATTAAAAGGGCACTATGAAATGTTTTGCATATGGAATTCAATAAGCTTCAAAAAAACGACACAGTGGAAATTGAATGTTATCACAACGAGTCTCCTTGGATTTCTTTCTTCTGAGATCGCAGCAACTCATTGACATAGCCTTAGCTCTTGCGTCGTCCGGAATAGCTGCGACATTGCTACCAGGTGGAAGAACTTCTCATTCCTCTTTGACATCCCAATGAACTTGCAATTCATTGAAACTCTCACATGCAACATATCCAAATCATCCGGCATGGGACATATATTTCAGAAATGCCAACTTATTTCTTGAGATGAATGCACAATGGTGTACAAAGCATCGCTCGAGGCTCTGGATCGATCGATGCAAGATTTGCGTGGAAACCTGAGACCATTTGAGAACGCATTAATATTGCTTGCGGGAGATTTCAGGCGAACATTACCTGTAATTCCTCGATCGAAACTAGCGTTTGAAATAAATGCTTGCCTGAAATATTTTACTTCGTGACGACATGCGAAGACGTTAAAATTAAATACAAATATGCGTGTTCAGCTGCAAAACAATCGATCAGCTGAGATATACTCACATAAATTGCTGAAAATTGGGAACGGAAAGGTGCCGTTTGGTCTGATCTCAGGAAAAATTTTATTGACTCATAACTTTTGCAATTTAGTAACCTCAAAAGATGAAATGGTTGAAAAAGTATTTCCCAATATTCAAATCAATTATAAGGATCACGATTGGCTGAGTGAATGAGCTATTCTTGCGGCCAAGAACAAAGACTTTTACGAACTTAACAATATTATTCAGTCTAACACTCAAAGCGACGCAGGCACATATGTACCAGACCGTCGACACTGTTGTGGAAGCAGATGATTGGTTATCGAAAGGAATTTTTGAATTTACTCGATCTGCCAGGGGGCCTATGCTCGAAATTATGTTTGTATACGAAAGAGCATTTCGTGTGAGTCACATGGTACCAACTCGCACGGCGGAGGAAATCGGTATGCTCGAAACGCGGAGCGCGTGAATTCGAATGGCCCTTGGATGCCACCGCACGTACTGCAAATGAAAATCGGCATGCCAATTATCATGTTGCTAAATATCAACCAGCCTAAGCTTTGGAACGGCACGTGGCTTTCAGTAAATAAATTAATGACCAACGTCGTAGAATCCACAGTCTGGACAGGAACTTTCGAGGGAGAAGATGTCCTCATTCCTCGCATTCCTATGATTCCAACAGATATGTCATTTCAATTTAAGTGATTGTATTCCTAATTCGATTGGTATTTGCATTCACCATCAACAAAGCTCAGGGCCAATCTTTAGAACTATGTGGTTTAGATCTAGACACGGATTGCTTCTCACATGTACGTGTATTTTGTTGCGTGTTTGTTGCGTGATCTAGAGTCGGCAAACCAGATAATCTCTACATCTAAACAGACAATGGAACAGCAAAAAATGTTGTATACCCATAAGAATTGTGAAATTAAACACACTATAAAAGTGCGCTTTTCATTCAACCAGACTGAGCCACAGCAACGCGTGGCCGGGTACAGCTTGTTAATTATAAAAATAAGGGCGATAAAGATTTAAATGATTGAATAAGTACTTTTATTGAGTTGAAAATAAGGTACATTCTAAAAGAACACGTCTGTTTTATCAACCACAAGAAACAGAGGGTAGAATGGTGAGGTTATAGGCCTTTAGAGAACTCAACGGAGTATTACTGGTGTAAAAAGAGTTGAAAATCAGCGTTTTGTAATGTATAGATGTCCGTTCAGTACTGAGATTGGTGGTTTTAAATGGCATGAGTTCATCTCTTGGCGTAAGTTCAGCCAAATCCAATTATTGTTTAGTTATCTTTTTCTTTTTTTTACCAGATCTTTTACTTTAACCGAATGCGTGCCATGGAAAAATAAATGTACGCCCATAATGATGTGTGAATGCTGCTTTTGGTGTGTCAGTTAGGTCTATTCTCCAAATCAATTATTTTAAGCATAGGCATTTTTGGTATGAGAGGCATCTTTTATAAACAATTCACGTTGAAATTACAATAATTTCTGAATACCTGATTTTTTCCCTAGTCTTTTACATCTTCTCTCTTTGCCTGTTATCCCATGTATTTTTCTTATCTACTCATCTTTCTTAGTTCATGTGTGGGTTTACTTTTTTTGCCTACTTAAACTGTAGATAAATATCGGTCTGAAAGACTCCAATGAGAACGGTCTTAAATACGAGCACTGGATATTAATGAGTTAATTTTGGGTACCTAGTTCTCCAAAACTTGGGTGCTTTATTCCCTTAATAGCAGTGAACTTGGTCTGCTCCTTTTCGTACCAATTCTCAAATATATCCACAAATTCCATTTGCGATATTCATCTGCGATATTCGAGCATTTGATCCAACACTTTTATCACAAAATGATAACATATATTATTTTAAAAACGTTCGGCAACACTGTTGTTTTTACCGGTGGATGATTAAATGTTCAGTTCTGCTGCTAATTGCTTTGCAGATTTTGATTAAGAATCGATTATTGAAATGGAAACAACATAGCGGTAATTACACGAAGTTCACTAATGCAATTTATCATTAACGTTGGAAATTATAAGACATGTTTCCGTTGAATACGTTGGTTGAATTGCTAATTCCAACGACCGATGAATTTCCTTTCCGCTTTTTCTCTTGTCTTGTTTACTTTTGCGTTCAGTTTTCTGACATATCTAAAGAAAAAAATTATCCTCGTGTTAACAAAAGAAAGTTTCCAATGCGGCGCAATTTTTGAAACTTTTCCTCTCTCCTCTCTTGTACTGCATTTTAGCTTTTCATTCATCTCCATTGATACATATTTGTCATCGACAATCACTCCGTTTATCAAGCGTTGTTTCCTCGTTCCGAAAACTCGCTAGTGCTTGAAAAGTGGTTCATATCCGTTTCTTTATCCTTAAAAGTTCCAATGTATTCAACTTCCATTGTTATTGCGTACATTCATACGATGTTTGTTGGCATATTGAGATCAAACTTCTCTGCACGAAAAGCCAACATTTCAATACCAAGTGGGTCGGCCAATATTGAATGAATACTTGGAGATAAATAATATTCCATGGCGGAAGAAATCATCTGTTGAGGTCAGTCGACGAAATCGTATTAACATTTTATTGGGGCTTGCATCATAAGGTATCTATTTTACAATGAAAATTTTCGTCGAAAATCTTTCTGCTCCAATCTGAGAAAAGTTGACGAAGTTTTTACTTGTGTTCTGTTCACGGATTCGTAGAGTCGCAAAAGTCAAGAATGATTTTTCCCCACATACGCTGAAGCCGTTCAGGAGCCAAAAGTTTAATATTAGTAAAATGCGATGCGTTTTTATAAATCATGTAAAACACTGCAAAAACTACCAAAGATCGTAGTTCTTAAAATATATTTTGTTCAAAGTACAAATCGTCAAAAGACTATTTTTTCCTAACTAGCTAATGGCGGAAAGAACCAATGGAGGAAAAGTGGAAAGACAATTGGCTCTTGAATGCTGTGATACAGGATAATAAGTTGGTTAAGTATGTGATCTTAAGGAAAAACATTGTCATAATATCAGTGGATATATATTTCTTTGCGAGTGTGATATTTGGAAAGTTAAACACCAGGTATAAAATTTTATTGTTCCAATGCTTAATATTTCTAAAGAAAAAAATACGCAGTATACCTGATCAAATAGCATATTTCAATAAAGAAAATGGTTTTGGCGCGAGGTTTTTTTTCATATATGCATGAATTTCTGTATAAACACACTGTTCTTCAGTTCGTGCAAAAAGCTAGCTTCTCTAAACCTCTTAGAAATATACTGAGAAAGATAACACCTAGTTAGGTATACTGTTTGGGGCAATCCCTATCACAGCAAATGATCTGGGCTTGACTTGAGATATTAGTGAATGATTTATTCCTATTTATAATTCTTCCGCTGATGTTTTTCATCAATTTTGAAAATCCCGTTACGAGGTTAGATTCATGCAAAGGCCCTTAGCTGTGTCATATATGATGAAACCATTTACCTGTCTCTGGTTGAATATTTGATTGCGATACGTAATTCTAAAGTGTGTATAACGCTGATAAATAGAGTTATATTTAATATCTATCATGGAGCGTTAGACCATAGCACTAAGTATACATTCATCCTGTGTGGACTATTCATGAAAAGTGATTTTAGCCAAAAATACTCTGGTTTAACAAGAAGTCAATGGAAGTAACGTCTCCGGGAAAATTAAACATATCTAAAAAGCATTGTCTTAATGTAATCAGATATCTTGTTGCTTAAAAGTGTTAAATTTGAAAATTTACATACGTCTTTACTTTTTTCTGTCTAACACAATATTTTATTGAAAAAATCGTATTTTCCCCAATATTCACTATTATCGGCGAAGAAAACCAAGCAATCTTTTCCAAACCAGTCACTCATGTAACTGATTTCAATCATAAAATTAAATGTTTATGAAAAAGTGGCCAGTGAAAAAACACGTGGATTCTTGTATAAAAACCATGGACTAGTCAGTGAAAGATATTTATCTATATATATAAAAATGAATGTATGTGTGCGTGTTTTTATTATTATTATTATTATTATGTTACTTTTGTAACATCCACCTCCGAGTCTCCGGCTAGCATCAGGTTTCGTTGCCGTCATAATTGCCGGGGACTCGAGAGGGGTCGTGCCTAGGGGTAGCCACGTCCGCCACCGGTGGATAGGTGGCTACCCGGCATTAGGGTCATGCGCACGAAGCAGGCGGAGAGACCCGAGAAGGACAGACTTCTGCATTGCACTTGCAAGTGCATCCGCTCGCGCCCTGCACGCTGGGATGCACTTGAGATTTTCGACCAGTGAGCTCTTGACACCACCAAGCACGCCCACGATGAGGACTACCAGTTTCACAGAGTAGCCCGCGTACATTTGCCGGAGTTCGCACAGCAGGGTTCGCACGGCTGCAAGGGGATAGTTCGCTCCCAGGGGATTGGAACCACCTGCTCGCGATCTTCTCTCCCCCTGCCACATCCGCTTGGTAGACGAATCTTCATACTGCAGGAGTTCTTTGCGTGATCTCAGTTGCTGAGCAGTGGATCTCGGCTTGGTTGGTATGTCGTCTTGGATGGGGAGCCACAAACCACGAAATCGTTCTTCACTAATTTAACGAGAGAAATATACTTATATGAATATGTATATACATACATAGAGTAGAGAATGTAAGACGATGATGATGATGATGATGATTAAGGCAGGTTGAATGGATACGTAAATAAATAAATTAAAACAAATAATAATAAATAAATAAATAAATAGTTAAGAGCGAGATACGTGCTTGTAATTATCGCTTATGATCCGTTAGGATCTATTAAAAAGAAAATTTTAGGGGCCATGCTGTGAGCATATCACTTCTTTGTATCCCCAGAAGTTGAAGAAAGAGGCTAAGGATGCCTTTATTTCATTATATTTCCTCTCCTTAGCTAACCTCGCCTGAAGGGCCTTGATAAATGCACCCCAATGGTTTACTTGTCGGATTTTTCCGCGGAAGAAGAGGGTCACTTGTTTGTATATGACACTTTTTGCCAAAGTGATCAGGTAGTTTGCCAACTTCACGCCGGGATTATTAAAGTGTCGCATGGGTATTCCGCCGTAGATCTGATGGAGATATACGTTGTTTGTTCCAAGGAGTAGTTTCAGCGGGCGTCGTAATTTGGTCCAAAGCTCTCTAGCTTTTAAGCATACAAATGCCAGGTGCCATGCGTCTGCCTCCATTCCATCACACCATGGGCATTCGCTATTTTCACGTTTATTTATGGCAGTTAAAAATCGAGCGTCGGCCCATCTTCCTAGCAAAAGGCGCCACGACACATCTGCGTCTGCACCGAAATTCGGGTGTGCGCGAAACGAGAGCCAATGAACCTTGTCATCACTATGCGCAGCCTTAATTGGCCATTGACTTCCTGAGCGTAGGTATCTCAATTATTTGTAGACTGCTCTCTTGTCCAAAGGAAGTAATCTGCTGTTGGACATCCTTTTACTGAGGAAAGCAAAACGCGGGGTAGGAGTAGGTGGCGGCCATCCGGTTGGGAAAGGTCGGCAATCGCCATCATTTGGTGAGCTCACTACTTCAACATTAAATAATATCCAAGACTTGATGAGACTATTGTAAAAATAACCACTGATGGCACACGTTTGGTTCAGCGGAGGGTAGACTAGTAGGCCAAAAGCGTGACCTATACCTTGAAATTCCATCAGTCTACGGGCAGCAAGTACTTTCCAAGGCTCAGATGGTGAACCTTGTAGAAGTCTCTGCAGGAACTGCATTCTGAAGGCAAGAATTTTGTCTTCTAAATTTACGAGTCCTATTCCTCCCTCAGACAATGGGGCCGTTAATATTGTGTTTTTGACCCAATGTCTTCTGTAGTTCCAGATAAAATTGACCATTTTTGATTGAAGTTCTCTGATACACTGTTGTGTAGGCGTGTGGCATTGTAATATGTGCCACAGCCGAGGGGCGATGAACTGGTTTATGGCCAGCGCCCGTCCTCTCAGTGATAAAGGTGCAGCTCTGGGCTTCCAATTTTGCAGTGCTGTATCGAGTTTCTGATGTAAATGTGAACGTATGATATCACTTTCCTGCTGAGGATCGTTGGAAAGCCATACGCCTAAGAATTTTGATCCATCGGCATTCCACTTGAAGGACAATGGCTTATCTAATCTGTTTTTCCAGGCTCCAACCCATAGACCTTGGCTCTTTACCGTGTTTAAAGCCGCACCAGAAGCTCTTGCATATCGATGGAATAGGCTGAGTGTAGTGTCGAAATCTTCATCTTTGGAAATAAAAATGTTTAGATCATCAGCGTATGCAGCTAAGACTATTTTCGTGTTTAGAGTACCTGTCAGAGATAGTCCCGAGAGCTTGTCTATTGCTAGTCTAATAAATGGCTCAATAGAAAGGGAATAAAGCATTCCAGAAAGGGGACAACCTTGACGTATGCCTCTTCGAAAAGAGAAGGGGGCTGTAAGCGTGTTTTGTACACGCACCATACACAGGGCATTGCTATAAATAGCTTGAATGTAACTTATAAATTGAGAGCCTAGGTCCATTTTCTCCATAATCGCGAAAAGGTATTGATGATTCACCTTGTCGAAGGCCTTGGACTGGTCTAGTGATAAAATGGCCAAGGGTAAGTTTGAATTATTGCAGCTCCAAATAACATCTCTGATCAAAGAAATAGTGTCGAAGATCGATCTCCCTGGCACACAGTAGCCCTGCTCTGGTGATATTAAGGTACCTATGACAGATGAGAGCCTTGTAGCTAAGGCTTTGGCTATAATTTTATAATCGACATTTGATATGGATAAAGGTCGCCAGTTGGCTATTTCAAGTAAATCGCCCGGTTTTTTCATTAGTGAAACGACTGAAGTTGCCGTGGTCCTCGGAAAGTGTCCTTTTGTAAAAGAGTCTTCGGCCATTCGAGAGAAAGCTGGAGCCAACTGATTCCAGAATTTGGTGTAGAATTCAACTGTAAGACCGTCGAGCCCAGGAGCCTTTCGCTTGTTCAAGCTTCTGAGTGCCGATGTGTAATCATCTTCCGTGAGAGGCATATTTAAAAAAGCCTTATCAATATTACTCAGCGTGGGCAAATTATCAGATATAGAGTTGATTGCCGCAGTAGGAATATGCTCACTCTGGTGTTGATGAGCAAAATGTTTATGAACGAATCGTCGTAACTCCGATGATTGCGAGATTATCTGACCATCGATTCGAAGCTCATTTAATGGTTTTGGTCTGCAATAGTTTGCCCATTTTGCTATATGATCAGAAGCAGGGGCATCATTTCGCACGAGTGATTCCCAGCCGATCGTAGCAATGATTTTTTCAGCCATCAATTTGTATCGCTTAGCATCATCTGAAGGTGATCTACGTTGATAGTATGATTTTTGGAACAGAAGGGTGTAGTCCTTTATGCTCCTTTTCAACATTTCCCATGCAGAACTAGGGTTCACAGCAGTTTTAACTTCTTCTGCCAATGCATTTAAGGTGTTTTTCATATTAAAAATAAAATCGTCTTCCTCAAGCAGGTTGTTAGGGAAGCGCCAGTAAGGAGGGGTAATAAATGGTACGGAAATCTTGAATCTCATTATTACAACTTTGTGATCCGAAAAAGTGTTAAGTAGTTGAATATTGTTAACGTCCCTAATCGAGTCCTTAGATAAATAAAATCTATCAAGCCTTGAGGATGATCTAGGTGCTAAAAAGGTGTGGCCTGGGCTGCTAGGTTTTAGTGCTGCCCATACATCCGTTAGCCTGTTGACATCTATTAACTTGCGCAGTGCTGCCGCAAAACGAGGGTGTCTTTCCACTCTTCCAGATCTGTCAACAATTGGGTTGAGGGTAGTATTAAAATCACCTCCGATGATCACTGAAGTATTTGGTGTTAATTGATGTGGAGCGAGATTCTGAAGATAGCGATAAACAGCATCAGTGACTTGCAGAGCCACTTCAACATCACGCGGCCCGTAAAAACAGATGACTCTTAAGGCTTGTCGAGAGTTTTCATTCAAAGTTAAGCACACTTCTTGAGCATGTCCATCAAATATAACCGAATGGGATTGTACATGGTCACTTAATTTGGTGCGAATAGCAATTGCTGTCCCAGTGTGTGGAGTTCGTGGGTGGTTGAGAAAAATTTTGTAACCTGGCAGTCCTAGACACGGTATTTTATTAATATTTGCCTCTTGCATTAGACAAATATCAGGTTTTTTGTCATTTAGGAAAGCCATCATTTGCGCCCATTTATACGCGCTACATATAGAGCGAACGTTTATAGTAGCCACTGATATTACAGACATATAAATATTTGTTTTCAAGCCAATATATATATAATATAATATTATATATAATATGTAATTATAGTATATAAAATAATTTACAAGAAGTAGGCGCTTAGTCAGTATTTGACAAGTGCCCAATTATGCGACCTATTCGCATTTTCAGTCGTTCTGAGAGATGAGGTTTTATGGTTTCCAGTACGTTGCATAAGCCGTCGAGATCGCTTGTTAAGGTTTTTGCAAGCATTATTTGTTTGGAAACATTTCTGTTGTGCGTTTCCTCTAAGAAACGGATTACTTCATCTGCTTTCAACGTTTGTTTTGAGTCAGCTGACGACATGATAATATAAATGCGGTCTTTGTCTAATTCGTCAAGGCGATGTGTTGAACCTTTCCCTCCTTTATCGTCTCGGGAAATCTTTTTTCTTTGAGTAGAAAACTCAGTTGGCTCCTCTTCGGTGTGTGGTGGACGTTTGATGGAGCGAGCGGTCTTGCTTGATTGTTCATCTGCAGCCATGTCGTTATCTGAGTCATAAAGGGAATCGAGTGATAGGTACATTTGTTGAGGACTGGACGGTATTGTGGTTATAAGAGGGAGTGTTAGGGTCGAGAGTGGAGGGGGGTGAGTGGAGATTGACGGTTGAGAGAGAGGGATCGGCAGGGGAAGAGGAGAGGGTGGAGGGAGGGTTTTACTTTCCTCATTATTCGGTGTGTACTGTGCCGAATTGTCTGAGGCAAGAGGCAACGACGGCGAGGGAAGAGAGGTGTCGGGAGTGGAAGGGGGGGGGTCGACTGAGACTGAGTGCTCATCATTGACCTTCTGAGGTGCAGATTCCTTGGGAAGAGGTGGGGGGTTAGGAGGTTGAAGGGCGTCCGTAGTGAGTTGTTCGGAGTCGTTATCTGCGGCATTTGAGAAGGAAGAATCCAATGGTTCATCAGATGGAACGTGATTTCGTGAGTCCGTTTCTGCCGTGGTTGTGGAAGGGCCATCCTTCTCCACTGTTGCAGCGTCGCACATTCTTGCTACGTGCCCTTCTGCCTTGCATATGTAGCATCGAGGTTCTTCAAAGGACAAGTATATCCTGTGCAGGGTATTGTCGATATCGAGGAGTACGGAGTCAGGTAACACTGTATTCGGTCTTCTCATGACGGGCACAGCTCTTCTGAATGATAGAATGTGGTCATAACCCTCTTTTTTTGCGCCGATGGTGAAGTGTTTTATTTGTCCACACACAGTGACAGCTTGCTGAATAATGTCCATTAAATCACTGTCAGGCACTTCTGGGGGATCGTTGGAGATAATTAGTTTCTCGACCCTTGCGGCCATAGTACGAGCCTCGAGAAAGCGGTCCTGGAGCGTTATTCCACCAACCTCATCCATGAAAGCATTCACTATTTCTTCACTCTTAAAGTAGATACCTACTCGCTCATGAGAAATTTTAGATGCGTGAGTGATATTTTTTCCTCCTCCAACGGCTTCTCCTACCGCATATACATATTCATGCAGAGAACTATTCGGGATGCAAGGGAGTATAATTCCTGTTTTCTTGGATTACGTGTTGGCTAGAGGGGTGACCTTTCGAGGCTGTAGTGCATAACTCGATTGTGCAATTTTGGGAAAACGTGACTGAGAGGGGGTGTTAT
This sequence comes from Platycnemis pennipes, assembly GCA_933228895.1. Classification (NCBI taxonomy): domain Eukaryota; kingdom Metazoa; phylum Arthropoda; class Insecta; order Odonata; family Platycnemididae; genus Platycnemis; species Platycnemis pennipes. The sequence continues at coordinate 110,826,678 of OW121855.1, read as the reverse complement.
GTCCAAATGGGAAATTGGATGTCAATTTTCTTCCGGTAGGCCTGCCGTTAATGATATGGGCATAAGTTGCAGACGATACTGATGGGCCGTGGTCGGCGGTTGTTTTTCGGTCGCGAGGGCTTTCTTCAGGTCGGTTGACAGTTGGTGTTAAATGCAGGACTCCAGCCACTCTTCGCAGAGTCGTTGGGGAGTTGGGAAGTGGATTCGATATTTCAGTATTGCTTAGGCTGTTTAACTGTTCGATGGATGACACTCGCGTATTGCTGGGGATCCCGGGTCCCCCCCTATCTGATAGAGAGGGGGTCGGAGAGGGCGGACGAGAGGGAGGGGGGCTTCCCCTCCCTCCCCCCCCCCAAGGCCATTGCCGTTAGAACGGCGACGGCCCAGGCGAGGAGGTTGTAAGAAAACCGAAAAGGGAGCTCTTTGTTAGTGGGGAGAACAAATAAGTATGAAACAAGTAAAAATAACCAAGGAAAAAAGTACGGTGAAAAAAACGATATGAAAAGGAGGTGAAAGGAAACGATCTCACCCACGAGTTAAACAAGCAGTCCTTCCAGAAGGCGGCGAGAAAACTGCAGCGTAGAGGAGCACTGCGAGAAACACGTCCGCACTCGACGAAGGCTCGTGTGCGTGTGTGTGTGTGTGTGTGTGTGTGTGTGTGTGTCCTTTATGCATTACTACACCATTCATCGGATCGCCATGAAACTTTGGGAAGTTGTTGAGTACATTTCCGAAAAGAGGACTACGAAATCTATATTTCAATATCGATACTTTATCGATATAGTATCGCTAAAGTATCGATAAATAGATACATTATTGATACAAAGTTGAGGTGAAATTATTTAATTTTATAAAAGGAATTTATCGTTGCAATATCGATACTGTATCGAATGTATATACCTAATGTGTTTGTCCTTTATGCATTACTACACCATTCATCGGATCGCCATGAAACTTTGGAAAGTTATTGAGTACGCTCCGCGAAGGTTTCTACAAAATCGTTATTTCATTGTCGATACTGTATCGATATAATATCGATAAAATATGGATACATCGATACATTGTTGATACAAAATTGAGGTGAAATTATTTAGGTGTTTTTTAATCGAAGTTTTATAAAGTATCATTACAATATCGATACTGTATCGATACAATATTGATAACTTCATGCATTACCGCAACATTCATCCGATTTCCATGAAGCTTTGGTTAGTTGTTTTGTTCACTCCATGAAGGTTTGTACAATATCGAGAATACAATATCGACACTGGAGACGGGATGTGCATCCCATTGAACTTGCAATTCATTGAAACACTCACGTGCAACATATTCAAATCATCCGGCATGGGACAAATATTTCAGTAATGCCAACTTATTGCTTGGGATGAATGCACAATGGTGCACAAAGCATCGCTCGAGGCTCTGGATCGATCATTGCAAGATTTCCGTTGAATCCTGAGACCATTTGAGAACGCATTAATATTGCTTGCACGACATTTCAGGCAAACATTACCTGTAATTCCTCGATTGACACTAGCGGATGAAATAAATGCTTGCCTGAAATATTCTACTTTGTGACGACATGTAAAGACGTTAAAATTATGTACAAATATGCGTGTCCAGCTGCAAAACAATCGATCAGCTGAGATATATTGTATACCCATAAGAATTGTGAAATTAAACATACTAAAAACGTGCGCTTTCCATTTAACCAGATTGAGCCACAGCAACGCGTGGCCGGGTCAGCTTGTTTATATATAAAGATAGATATTTCAAAACGCTTAGAGATGAATCTATTTAAAACGGCCTTTGCATTTAAACTGACCTGACAACAAAATATCCGGGTTCAACTTCATATTTTTGTGACCTCAGCTGTTAGTTATTAGTCCTCCCAGCTTAGAATTTTTTCACTGGTGTTTTGCACCAATTTTGAAAATCCCATTAGCAGGTAAGATTCATGCTAAGGGTTCCTTGCTGTTTCGTGGAAATAGCTTGTGAGATAATGCTTCTCGATAGATGTTAACGTTCAAGGAAGAATATATTCCTGGAAGGTGACAACAAACCCTTGACTTGCTTCAGAACCTTGAGAGGAAAGGTTAAGGCCGCACGTCTTGCGCTAAGTTGACGTGCCGTCACCTCAGGGCGTGACGAGAAACTCCTTGAGAACATACGCTTGGAGCATCTTTGAAGTTTCCGGAGCGCCCCTGAGCGAATACAGCCCTTTAATCGTGACCAGAGTATCGGATGCACGGTTAAGACCGGGCCCATATTTTTCTTTCTCAGGTGAGGATCCAACCCACACGTGACAGGTATAAAACTTGAAAGTCTTTGCTTGTAACGGTATCCCAGACGTGACAGGCCCGTGAGCAGGTTAAAGTAATATAGCAATATGTAATTCCACTGAGAATAGCGAGAAAACTGAATGACAAAATAACTTAAAGAGCATTATGCAGCTAAGTTGAAATTGAGTGATAAATACCACTTTTTCATCCTGTGAAATCACTGAAGAATGATCTGATTCCTCTTTCTGTGGGCCATTAAAGAATTACTTTGGAATATATTCTTTGAATTAATTGATAACCTAACATACCATTCAAAGTCTCTGCCTTAACTAAATGGAACTCACTCACAGTAAATGAATTGAAATTTTGTATGTTCCTCACGGTTTTGTCCTAATCAACCATGGTTTCGACACATTAGGAATCATCATTAGTTAGGTATTTCGCAACCTTGATAATGATACTAGCACTGCCAAAACTATATCTACATCTACACAATACCCTGCAAGCCACCACAAAGGTGTGTGGCAGGGTGATTCCCTGTAGTGGATCATAATGAAACAGTGTCGAACTTACACACTTTTAATCAATTTCCTATAACCTAGCATATTTTGGGAAAGTAGATATAAAATTTATCACTCTATTGAAGAGGGTAGCGATTGAGGAAAGCCAGCAAACCTTCTTTCTTTAGCTACCCATGGCTTTAACCAGTTTTGTCTTTTATTGGGCACTTATTTCAAGACTAGGGCGTATTTGCGCCAGTTTCAAAATGATAAGGTGGTTTGGGGACTATTGCAGAATCATGCCTCCTTCACACCAATATGCTGTCCTACAATCTTAAACAACTAAACACCCACGACAAATTCCTCTAAAATCTTCTACCTAACATTATGCTGAGCAGAATTCCTGTACATATCTACCTCAAACTCCTTACCTGCGATTCCTCCATCTACTCAGCTTTTAGGCGTCAAGTGATTGCAAAATTTCCTTCATTTACTTTTCCTGCCTGCTCTGTATTTCCTCAATAATTTACTTTTCTCATCCACCGTAACTAGCCTCTTGCACTGCATTCCATAACATAATTACGTCTAAGAAGCCTCCAATATACTCTCTTCATTATTTCTTGATGTCGGGATTCTCAATATCTGCAAGAATTGAATTTTTAGTAACATATTCTTAAAGTATTTACGTGAGATTCCCGCCAAAGAGTTCACACGAAAAGACTTCATTTACTTTGAACTGTTTTTTCTACATTTAAAACAATAAGAGTTCTATCCAAAAAGATCCACAAATAGCAGAACATCTTCATGTGTTCTAAATCATGAAATGCATTTAAATGCTTAATATAAGCGTTGCTTAATTTTCTACCAAATCTCCTTTGTGGAAGAATTTTAAACATTTTTGTCGTTAAATATAATTGGTTGATGTGAAGGATGCGATAAACTTGACCTCTCATAGTATTTTGTATAGGGGTCAAAAATGGTCGTTTTCTATATTTTTTGGATCGTCCATAAATGAAATTGTGAACCCTGCTTCAGAGACGCTCATTATTTAATTTCTGTCATGGAATTAGTCTTCATTTCCTACTTTCCCCGCTGATCTCCCGCCGCGGATAACAATGACGGCAGGCTTTCGCTGAGAGGCTAATTAAAGAATGGCCGTCGAGTCTAATTGACTTTATGGAATTTCCGCCCACTTTCATTCCACTTGAAGCTCATCCCGAAACCCTCACAAATCAGTCCACTATATGTTATCGCCAGAGGAAATGAATAGATTTTTTCTCCACTGTTCTAACCACTAACTGCTATGCCCTAGGTTTCTCCTTCTGCTACTCCAAGATATTTCCTTTGAAACATTAGTGCCCAATCATTGGCAGGCATCAATTGGAACACTTATTTAACTCAGATCTTCGATGAGCTAATTTATTCATGGAAAAAAAGAATGAAATTTTGTTAGATTCACTTTAACACTACGATAATGTGGATATACTGGACACGTACAAAGATATTTCTCCTGGTGAGGAAATCGAGACTTTAGTGAAGTAAAGTCAAGGTCTATCCACACCGTTGCATGGAGGTATTTTGTGGGAAATTTCTAACCACCATTTCGAATCAATCCAAGTATTTCACCTAGCTAACACCAATTTTTGGACGATAGTTTATCTAAAAGGTATTTTAAGGTTGTGTTAACAGAATATCTATCTTGAAAACAAATTTACGGGAATTCCCTCAGTAACTTAGCTGCGCAATGTATCCGTTATGTGGATAAAAAATTACGTAGACAAATTTAGTTTTGAAAATGATGCCTTTTCACCATCGACTCCTAACCAGTTTTTCGTCACTCTTTCTTCTCTGTTAGCATTCCCCGTGGAATCTCCTAAATTTTCTCTTAATGATGAATAACTTCCCTCATTCCTTCCGTCGGCTCAGCAATAGGATAATTACCACCCAGGGAATAACGGGAACTTTTCTTGTGGAAAAATTCAACCTGCCCGGCTTCCCAAAAAACGGTTACGTTAAATGTTTTCGCCAAATAGAAAATACAATTTTTAGGAATAATTTGCCTCCTGTTTGAGATTATATCGTGCACTAGAATACTTTTTTGCCATGATATCTTAGATTAGTCATAACTTTAGCGGCTTTGTTACTCCTATCATCGTCACAGAATGATTTAAAAGTTTATGTGTGTTCAGGTAGTTTTGTTGGTTTAAGAAGTATATTTCCATCTAGATATATCTATTTTGAGCCTCGAGAGAGATAATATGTATAAAGTTAGTGTACTGGTCCCAACTTGAGTTGTATTTGACGAAAACACTTTAAGGTTATTAAATTGTTCATTATAATACACGTTAAACTGTTGATCATTTTACTACTTCCGTTAGCGTCGATGCCAGGTTTCGCCCCACCATTCCTTTTCACTTTAAATTTGAGAACTCTTCCTAAAAATTACTTTAGCTGTCTGTTACATCCCCTAATTAACGACTGTAATAGGCTAAAAACGGTTATGAAAACTTTTGCAGGAGCCTAATAAATTATAAATATTTAAACCAATGTAAATACAGTGATACAGTATCATAACGGTGTAATGAGCTTAATGACAGGGAAACTAAACAATTAAAAAAAACTCACTGTACCCCATAAGGATTTTATTAAGACAACTCGGGTTTGGACACATTCAAACTTACACTCGATATTCTCATCTTTGAGCACGACGAAAAAGCTTGGAAAAAAACAAAGTGTTCTGAATAAAATTTTAATGGAGGTCAACACATTACTTTTTCTATGTGGCGGATAACATCCACCATATCACGGCTGAAAACATTTCGTCAGTAAATAAAACAATTGAGCTCTGGGAGCTGAAGATGCTTTATTGATGAAAATTATCGAGAAAAGTTTTTTTTGTGATTTTGAGACATGCATTAACTTTTTTCACCGCCATCACTACTATTCACTGCACACTAAAGAATGGGAGTAATTTTATTTCCATGTTAACGTCAAAAAAGCTGTAGATTACAAACACTAAACAATTCATGCCAAATTCAGCTTCAAAATGAACAAAAAAACGACTAACACTAGAGTAAAGGCTAACATCAAAATCTATTCAACCCACTTCAGCAATATTTCTTGGGTAATGTTCTTCATCAGCGTAAAAACTTAAGGAGCGTCAGTAAGATGATTGTCAGCGAAAACGATTCTCGAGGCCCCACACCTGCGCTCACGACGTCCGACATCCACCTCAGATGTTGCATCAGTCGAGTTTTGATTTCTGGCATATCTGGCAAAGTGCAGCCTTTGGTACGTGGGATGAGGCCTACGACTTTCCATTGCCCCACTCTGTAAGGGCACCATCCACGGCTATACCACTCAACCATACTCTTGACGTTCAGTATGAAACCAGGATCTTCCGGCATGTTGCATATCAAAGCACCACCGGAATCATTCTGCGAATCGAGAGATTCGTTCACATCAATCGCCATTTGAAAAAAAATGCACCTGGACCGGGAATCGAACCACGGACCTTTGGCTTTGGCATACTAGAAGGAAAGCGAGGGCTCAACATCTAGTACCTTGAGCTTCGGTAAAATTGCTCGGATGAAAGCGAATCAGGGATCCTGGGTAGCGTAGTGGTCTGCGCAGTGGCCCGGAAAACCAAAGGTCCGTGGTTTGATTCCCGGTCCAGGTGAATTTTTACGCATAGCAATTAATGTGAATTTCACCGCCGTTCACGCAGCAGGTTTGAAATGTCTTACAAGAGATTCGTTATTAAATGGTGGATCATTTATAGCTGAAGGACCAAATTATTGCAGGTAGTGATTCTCTATTATTGCCTCCGGCTGGAATACCTAATATCAATATACAGGATAATATTCCAGACAAATCACTGTGTAATTAATCATTGTATTTATCTAATCTGGTATAAAAATCATTATTATTACATTTTATATAATTTGACATTGGTTGTAATGTGGCCATTCACTTCATCATCCTATGCCTTAGTCTTAATTCGTTTATTGATATGATTATATCATTGCTAGATTGCAAGTTACAGAAAAATAGAAGAATTTCAAGGTAAAATGCAATAAATGTTTGAATAGCTTACCAGGCAGGCCTCATCACCTATCGGTGATGTTGTACAAAAGGTTTCCTGATCTTCTTCCGAAAACATGTCACCAAATTTATGGCAATCAGCACTGTTTTTAATTTCCACTTTGGAAGATCGCAGCCTTTCTCCCAATTGCCTCTCCTTTTTTACCTGTAAACAAATGAGTTGAAAGAGAAAATCCATCACATTAGATGCATCCTTTATTAGATTTTTGTCTCTTTTAGGATAGGTGTCCGGAAAATAACTTACCGCTCCCCAACCGACGATCTCGCATAAGGTTCCCGGAGGAACGAAGTCCGAGATAAAGGGCAATATGGCAATGCCTAACCTTGGCTCGTACATGAACGGTGAATCAAGCTGAAATGACAACGGAAATAGTAGTAAGGATGTATGAAGATGAGCAGATTTAAGCGTTTCACGTAGTATACAATACGCCAGGAAGAAATTAGCTATGGTAGAGCAACTAAACATATTGTATTTAAGGAGATGAAATCTACGGCCTCTTTAAAGTGACAAATAAAATTCTCCAATGGCCATAACATTGGCAATCCTCGTCATGGACAAATGGGGTCGTTTGCCATATTTTTTTAAATGCCGAATATGATAGAGTTTGAAAAAAAAATATTTTTCTGTTTTTTGATCCGTCAACTATTTCTCGAGTTATAGGCGTCAAAAAACTAATGTTTTTAACCCTTTCGGAAAAGTGGGTGTCGTGCAACCCCTGACGTATAACGACTTGGTCCAATCACAACTGAGCCCGCGAAGCTACTTCGCCTTATCGCAAAGGGGGGGACACAGCTGACTCTGTCAATAGGAGCGATTGCGACAGGATCTGTACGAGCAGACCTTCCGAGAATCCCTCTCCACTCCCTCCCCTTCCCCAACGAGCAGTCAAGGACGGGAGGAAAGTGACGTCAATGTTATCACAGCAGCATTTTCGGTGGGCGTCACCTTTTGCTTATTTTAATTTACGATTTATGAGTGAATGGTTGCGGTTAGAAGATTAATTTTTTCACTTAATTTCTTTTTTCGTTTCCATCTAACGATTTCGTGTACAAAATTGCGATTTCGGTTCCGAGTAAACCCCCCCTTTCCTGTATTGGTTTGCGAGATGGTCAATTCCAATGGGCACAGTCCCATTTGAACTCCCAGTAGGTGTGCCCATCTGAGTGTGTGAGTGAGTGTTTTTTCTGAGTGATTGTGAGTGTACTCGCGTTCATAACCCAGGAATCCTGACCACGGTCCCATCAGCCGCGTGAAGGATCCCAATTTGGTTGAGTGTTTTTGTCTGTGGTTGCGTCACTGACGAGGAAGTAACATTCCCACAAACCACCACAGGAGGGTTTTCTGGTTGAGAGGCTGTAGTTGGTCACTGCTGTGGAATTGACCCTCCCGCAAACCAACACAGCAATTTGTCCTTGACGAGGGTTGCCAATGATACGGCCATTGGAGACTTTTTATTTTATTTGTCACGTACACATATTGCCTTTACTATAACCAATACGAACATGATAAATGCATAAGTAAATTCAGACGCGGGGCAATTATGTAGCTAAACACGGACTTCCGGGCTAAGTCTAAAGAGAGCAGTTATTTCTTTGGAATTGGGATTCTGGTATAATTGAAATATAATTTCTCGAAAAGGCTACTTTACCTTGATAAGGCCGACATCATTAGCACTGTCCGACTGGTGATAAAGAGGGTGAAGTTCCTTCTTTGTCACGTACCGCATTTGGGTCGACTCAGTGTCACTCATTTTACTGATGGCTCCATACACATAAATATTTCTCTCTGGAACATCATATCTGCAAAACAAAGGGATGTAGTTTCACGGACTAAGCTCTTGGGAGAAAGAATGAGTAAAATGGTAAAGCTATTGAGCACATTCGTTGAACTTAGTTTATATTGTGCAAAACCTTTTGTGTTTCATTTGCCAATATGTCTACTACCTTGTAGTGAAGATTTAAGGTGATTGTGTGTTATGATGGTTTGTAAATTTTGAGATTCGATTGGCTATAATACTACTTACATGCAGTGCGCTGTCGTTAGTACCCAAGATGGAGTCAACAGAATTCCTGAGCAGATATGGCACCATTTGTTCAAATGAACAGTTACCTTTGAAAAAAATTATAGAGTAATAAGATTGCGTGCCTTATATGGAATTGCGTTTGAATAATTAGCGTAACTAATTGTCTGCGAGAGTACATATATATTTCTCTCTGGAACATCATATCTGCAAAACAAAGGGATGTAGTTTCACGATTATGTATTATGATCCCTCTTTCCTATATGATTGTTAAGAGGAAAATAAAGCGACCATTCCTTTCTTAACCTCTTTTAATATTAATTTTTCAGCATAACAGAAGGCAAATGCGATAAAATCCAGTATGCGTAAATTTAATCATATCACAGAAATTGAGAGAAAGGATTAAAAACTTACCATGAAAGGGTAGTCGTACACGTCCGCTCGATCTCCGTCAAATACCACGAGATCGTCCTTGTCTCCTGAAATAATGTGGTAAATCAAGCAGTTAGGATAAATCGTGCAAACCAGATTAAGTTCAAATGCTATGGTCATAAGACATAGGCAATGAGAAAACAGTCTATCGGTAATTTAAAGGCATAATTTAGTGAATGTTGATTATTAAAAAAAATGATAGCTTACGGGTAATATATTTCAATGGTCTGCATTGGCATGAAGGCAGTATCAAAATCAATAGTAATAATAAATGTTTTAGATCCATTTTCATTACACTCCTAGAACTCGTGAGTAGTCCTTGAGAATGTCGCATTGAATTAATGACTCACCATAGAGACGGTTGTTGAGGGGCTTGGTTGGCGGGTAAAAGATTTATTTATTTTTGTAAATCCAGTAACAAAAAATTGCCTATAAATATTTATCGTTTATAATATCGTGAATTTTTCAATACTGTAAAATAATGATGATTCATTGGTATTATGTTTGTTTTTAATACATTGATTATTTATTTCCGAAAGAAAAATAAACAGTTGTTGACTTTTGGTTCTTCCTTGGAGACGGTAGTCAAGGGCCAGTATTTCCAGGTTTATTAACAAAACAATGCATATACTAATGCATTATGCAATTATGCAATGCATGCAATATACTAATTTTTCATTGTAATTTCACAATGCTACAATTATGAAAGAAGAGAATGTAAGATATATGTTTTGAAAGGATAAATATATCTAATGAGAATTATGCAGCTATGAAATAGAAAATGCGATAGCTATTGAAAATTATGCAGACTTTTTCCAGTGTCCCGAAATCATTTGAATTGAAATTATGTATCTCATAAGCCCGTTATAATATCAGTTTCGAAGAAGGTTTTAAAAAAAGTTTTCTTTTTTTTTTGGAAGGAAATATCGGTTATAGGATTTGTGATTCACAGTGTGCCATTTTGCGAACTTTCTGAGCAGTACACCGAATGATTGTTCTGATAGTCGATAGCAGCTACTCTCATGATTTTTTCAAGCAATATAAGTTTATATAAGGGTAGTTTTTCTGTAACTGAGTGTATTACGAGTTGCTTAATTTCATAAGGACGTTGAAATAGTCCATCGATGGAGAGTAATTGGAGTTTTCCAGACGTTCGGCATGTGGATAATACCTTGATGATTATTTTTGATTAAATTTTATATTTATTTCCATGCCTAGGAATTCCAGAGTGTTAACTTAGTTTTAAATTTACTCGCTTATTAATGGCCGAAGAGAAATGTTTTGGATAATTTAGAAATAGTTGCCTTGTTGATGAAATGTTAGAAGCATGGCTACAGTGTACTTTTTTAAATATTTTGTATACCGATATATTCCAAGAAATGAGTTGCTCTGATAATTATGGGAAAGGGCTGCCAAAGTTACTACTATCATTATGTTGATGCTTTCTCCAATATTTGTTTTAAAAAAAGTATATTTGTTAACTTCAACATATGTACTGAAATTGATTTTGAAGCTGGGAAAGTATTACTATGCATTCGCACTGTGAAAATTTCCCAATGCTTATCCGGTCTTAGAAACAATTTTGGATCAGTTGATATCTAGAGAAAAAGAGATAATTGCTAGATATTCATATTCGAAGGCACAACTTGATCTCGATTCTATCGTATTATCAAACCAAGGTGTTGGCAAACTTATGTGATGAAAGAACCAAACCTTTCTTTCACAAAAACATTTTAAGTATTTGGGAACCGTATTTATTTTTTTATATCGCTATAAAAAGGGAACAAAGGTATTCAGTAAGCCAATGTAATACTGAAAAGAATATTGCTGTTTATTACAACTTCATCAAAACAAAATTATTTCACACTGCACATTCCCCTTATAGGTACTTACTATAAATTTACATCAGTGTGAGGAATGAGCATGTATTTTCCGAAGATGCCTCTGTTAGTTTCGGGTTTTAATTGTTTTTTGTTTTAATTGAAGCCTCAATTTCACGTTTGAATTAGTAAATGGAACTATCACAGTTTTTATAGTCACGATAATAAGCGATAGTAATAACATTAACTATAAGTGTTCAATTTTTGCATTCAATTTTAATAAGGAGTCACATGTGCACACCCATAAATCCGTATGTGAGTATCCGTATCCAGTGTTTGCTTACCGCCGATGTAAACTATTCAGTTAATAATAATATGTAAAAGCGAGTTAATTTTTATGGGTCCAAAGACCATATCTTGCGCCAAAATCCCCTGATCCCTATCTCACATGCAACTGATCTTCCCTAAGCTCTCTACTTTCAATAACTATCCGTGTTTGTTTCATCCATCTTTCTCCAGATGTTCCTTTTCTTCATTTGCTTTGTGGCCGCCAATTCAGTACTCTCCATGACAACCATGTATCTGTTATTCCATGTCCATATCACTTACACCTGTAGGTTTCTATTAACTCAACAATAGTTCGTTATCAATATATGCATCTGTTTTCGTATTTCCACGTTTGCATCGTGCTAAATCCGCAGACTGAAGGTTTGTCTAAAAAAGCCATCTCCACCATCTTCAGCTTTTCTTCATCTTCCACTCTTGATTCCCAGGTTTCTGAGCCATATAGTATTAAAATTCATGATATATTATCATGTATTAGTTTTTTTGTATCTTTCGTTTGATCTTTGCCCATAGGACAAAGATTACTTTCTGTATAGTAAGTTTTCCTTGTAATATTTGAGTTGGTTTATCCCCTTTCCTATTTCCTATGCAAAGTATCATTATTTGTTTCCAAATAGTGACTCATAGGCTTCTAGTTTTCCCATCTATCATGATATTTTGAGGATGTTCTGTTATCCCATTACCAAGTTCTTAGTTCTTTCAGAGTTTATCTTCGTACCACCCTATTTATGGGAGTCTTCTAATTTTCGATATTGAACTCGTTCGTAACAGTAAGACTTGATCATAAAAAAAGGAAGGCAGATATTCCCCGTTGGTGTCCATACCCATATTTCCACACTGATTCCTAATAAAAGGATGAAATTGGGGTAGATGCGCTGGTTTGAGGACTGCGAAGGGTCGGGTTTAAATTCCGAAAGTGGTCCCGGGTTCATATTCCAGCAGATCAAATAAAGTATGAGTCATTACATGGAAACAAACAATGATACCTAACATAGGAAATAGAAAAGGGGAAATATGAATTAAAATAGTACAGGGAAAATTTACTATATAGAAAGTAATATTTGTCTTATGGGTAAAAATCAAATGAAAGATTTAAATTCCAAATTCTTTTTATTGCTCAGCATTTTTAATTTTTTGAGTTTTCTTAGTTGACAACATAAGTACAGTGTTATTTACAGTTGACCATCGTTCGTTATTCATATCCCTAAGAGTACGAGGAATAAAGGACATTTTGAATCTGTCAGTTTGGCAATCTCTTTATCTATTTTGTGATTATGGTCCAGTCTACCATAGTAAGTTGGGGTTCGCAAAATATTTTTAACAACATCACTGAAAATATGGTCTTGGAATTTATTTAAGAGATTAAGTCTAAATTTCAATCTGCGATCTGGCAATGATTCCCATTTTAATTCATCAAATAGACTGGTTACGCTAGTAAGGTTATCGTACCATCCCTTTACAAATCTTTCCGATCTTCGCTAGAGACGTTCAAGTTCATTATATAGACCGATTTCGTAGGGATCCCATACACTGGCAGCATAATCCAAATGAGGTCCTACAAAGGATAAGTAGGAATTTCTTAGCCTCTCGTTCGTCAGCATCAACTTGTAATATCTTATACTTCTTAGCAGAAAATATGTGTATATTTTGAATGCCTAGTAAATGAAAATGGGGCCCCTCATTTTTGTTTTTTTTTTATATTTAGTGTTAATTTATACGCCCTAAGATCGAGAAATTACACCAAATTCATGCAAAGAATCTCGCATGGTATCGGGATTCCCTTTATATCTCAATTGAAATCGTCGTATTGAAGCGAAGCTTTTAGTTTACTGAGCTATTAACGGAAGTCTGGTGATGTTTCATGTCACATTGGGTTCATCTGCATGACAAAAGAGGAAAATACAAGTTATTGTTTGCCGTTAAAGTGCGTTTTTATCCGTTTAACTCAATGATTTATCGCGCCTCTAATGGGTCGTTCCAGGCTTAATATTCCCCCTTAATTATGGGGAAATGGGATTTGATTGCCGTGTTTAGAGATTAAGGTCCGTTATGGCAATATTTTGTCTCTGCAGTGTCCCGATCAACAAGAGTTTAATTGGAAATTATAGCTGCCAACGCCCAAACACGCACTGTTATTAGTAATAGCAGTTTTATACATTCTTACAAAATTTTTAAATTTTTATATCCCTAATTAAATTTTCAAGCGAGTATATTGTTGTTATGGGTCGTAATAATTTATTTGCATGTCGGATTTTTTTAAAAAGTACTCTGGACCCAATTTTGTTGCCTCGAAATTTAGTAGGCTGCTCCGGGAACCGTGCATTGATATTTGAGTTGTTGGTGAATTCCTTTTTTTTGCTTTGTAAATATTGCTGCATTGAAATACTTCGTTCATCACAAAATGGTGAAATTAATGCCAGAAGGTACATGCAGCAAAAACATTTGAATTGCCAAAAGAAGTACTGTGACAACGGGATTTATTTTCTGGGGCCGATAACTAAGGTTGTTATTTGTGAATTATGCATTTCTCTTCAGTAATTAAATGCAAGATAACGAATTGATAGTCTCCTTTCTGTGTATCCATTTTATGGTGAGCGATAATGGAATGTGTATTTCGATCATTTCATTAACAGCTGTGTATTCCAGGAGGAGACAAAACATATTACGTTTATTTGATTTATAAAACACACATTAACTTTTTATAAAACTTTCTATCAATTGTTCTGTCAGGAAATATTCCTGTTCAGGTGAAGGTAACATATAAAATGTGAATCCTCCTTAATTAATTACTTCTTCAAATACTGCTGCACACTGCTTCTACGCACTCATTAAGAAACCAACCTTTTTAGCCAGAAGTTAGCATGTAAAATTACACCAGATTTACGTTTTTTGCAAGTAGAAAACAAGCAAATAAATTCCCTATTTTTTCTTCTATTACTCAAGTTATCTATTTAATCTACATTACATCTATCTAATAGTCTGACCCATTAATTCTCTTAGTAGCAAGAGTCATAAAAATTTTATCTCAGTTTTCCTAAATATCACATGGTTAACTTGCTGAAATTCTCTTGCGCATACACACGTGTAATTTCCCAATGAAACGCTCAATATCAAAACATCAAGCTTATATTTTGTCCTTTAACTGCTGTACAGTTTTTTTATACTGACTCAGCCACTGCAGTGCGTGCCTTTCGTAAATTTATGACAATCTGGTGTCAATAGATGCCCGACGAGTCGAATAAATTTTTAGTTTAACCATATTTCATTCTATGACGTTAGCCATGTGTAACTATCTCTAGCCTTATTTACCCTGAAATGTAACAAGGCTGCTGCTAAATATCGAATCATCACTTTATTCATCAAATGTTAATCAATTTTTTAATTGCGTATCAATGCTATTTAGCAGTATAAAAATATATGTGAATATATATTAATATAAATTATAGTATGTTAAAAATTGTAGTTATCTGTCCATATTTACAAGTGGATAGCTAAGATTTAATGATTTGAAGTCTTGAAAGATATAGTCTTGATGTATTTGAAGAAATACATGAAATGTAACAGCATTCGCGAATGTTTACAGAATTTTAATGCACTACTAGTTTTATCTAACAAAATCATCTTCAAATTACGAGGTTTTCATCAAGGGAGACGACAAATTTATATTAACTAGGGGATGGAACGAAATATATCTAGGAAGTTTGGAGTCGGTAAAGGATTCAAAAGTTTTAAACCCCTAATTTAATTGCCAAATCTTTACAGGTACATTATTATAATAACTCAGTTAATATGAAGTACGCTTAAATAACTATGTTGGCTGCAAAATTTCTGTCTTGTTTAGAATTTCGTGTCATTGAAGCAATCTTTTGTCCACCGATTTTAAGAAATGCACAGCCATATTAAATCTTATTCTTCTCTGTATAAGTTTCAAGCTTTTAATGCAAATATATGAAAAATAAATCATTGCAATGGCCGTAGTAGGCGCTGTACCGTTCTTCATCTGCATTGCTGAAGTTGAAAACTCACGTGGAATTGAATTTGTATAAAATTTAAAGCATTAAATTATTTTTATCAATATCTCCTCGGGAAATTTTATGTAAAAGTTACGCAAGGAGAGGTTGATGGTTTAGAGGATTATGTTTCCATTTGTAAAAATGAGAAAAAGGAATATTAAAACTATTTTACCGTCCATGGCCATTACTACATTGTACAATTTATCAAAGGCAAGTATCATATAGCCTTTTAATTCCCTCACTCAGCTTTAATTAAATTCATGTGTAATTCTTTGAGCCTAACTTCCAACAGCCGTAACACCGTTGGCTACTATGCTACTATGTTGATTACTAGGAAATCTGCACAACCGCGAAATAAACGCTATTTTGCTGAGCCCCTTCTCTGAGAATCAATTTTTCATTTCACATTAATTGGTCTTGCTTTCATTTTGGAGGAAATGATTTTTTTGTGCTTCACTTAAATCTTGGAGAAACATTTTTTTCCATATCCTTCGGAATTTCGAAGGGAAGGTTGGAGCTACCTTCAAGCTAACAAGGTACGGAGCTGCTGTATATCTCTTTCCCCTTTTTTAGGTACAAATCTTGAATTACTTTTAGGAACAGCCATTTATTTTTTTCAATTTATGAAGGATGTGGAGTGCTCATTAAATTAACCGGTTCAAATCCCGTCGTACATATTTTTTTAACCAGGCTTGTAAAAAAGTTCTGCACTCATGCTATGTGACAACAAGAAAAGGGGTTTTTAAATATGTGATCATACGTGATATGAAGCGGTAAAAATACGTCTTCTTTTACCAAAATTTTTGTACACCTACTTAAAGTCTGCAAATCTGCATTTTATGCAGTTGATCTTGCTGCAGATGCAGATCCCTTGCGATGAAAAATGATTGAATAAACAGAAACCATAAGTCCACCATTGACCAAGCGTACATTTTTTTTAAATTTATCATTTCACATATTTCTTACCCATTTAGAATCAGTCGCTACTACCCTGCGCGTATGCAAATTGAGTTGAATACCATTTTTTGTCAGATTAATCCATAAATATTTGGATTAACTTCCCAAAAAGAAAATTATGCGACCCGTTAAACCCCGTAGACAGCAGTTAAGAATCTTTAAATGATTCCTAAACATGTTTTACAGTCCGCATGTTCAAACTCTCGCTAACTGGTAGTAGTGTTGGCTGTGTAGTGCTCTGAAATATCTATACAATTTCTTTGTAAAACTGCCTTGTGTCATTTTCTTAATAATGATTATTTGACCTGCTCTATTCTATATCCATGTGCAATATTTATGAAAAAATGTCATCACATGAAGTCTTCATCTAGCGCCCTGTATTCTTAAATTAAGAATACCCTCTTGGGAGATAAGTATTACACATAGAAAAGCAGGCTTGCAGCAAGTTTCATGCAAGCTTCACGCAAGTTCTGTGCAAGCTTCAACCCTTCAAAAATAGAGGGTAGGCCGAGGGTAGGAAATCATTCATGAACCACACACAAAAACATTACCTATGGCATGCAATTGTACAAAGGAGCTGTACCCATGTATCTAGCGAAAGAAATTAGTTTTCACAAAAAAATTCACTTCTTGCATGAGTACACCTATAGTATCAAAATTTAAAAAGAAAATAATTACAATAGATTTACCTGCATATTTAATGCTCAAGTTATAATTATTTAACTCATGTATGGCGCAAGGGTATGTTTACCCTACTTGTCGTATAAACTTTAACCTAACCGATCTGACGAACTACTTTTGACGATGGCTACCTAGCGCTTCTTCGCTAGGAAAATTTGGATGGGAGGTCGTATATATACAGCTGCTGGCTTGCATAAAATCGTTAGCGAGAATTAACTTTACAACATATGAACACGGGTATTTGCACCATTAAAACATTTCTCCAGTGACCATTCTGTGGCTAAAAGTCAGCATGACCGTTATGAATATGCATAACTGATATTCTTTCAACTCCAGGAGAGATAAATAATAGTTTTCTCAGTAATGTACGCCAATCGCCATATTCATTGGACGGGCCGCGGGATCCTTGGCGATACAAGTAGGAACCCTGACGTCAATACCACTGTGTTCTGTACTCAATCAATCTGTATTCACGAACTTTACATCCTTGTTCTTCTTTGTCAGTTAATTTATCATTACGTGCTTAAGTTAATTTCGCGCTAATTTTTCCTATTCTCTCGCTTTTCTTCAATTTAGCTGGAATTGTTTTTCTCTTACGGGACATAAGCCGTGCGCGTTCAAGCACAGGTAACTCTACTCCTCCCTTAGAAGGAACCCTATAGTTGCAATTGCCTTGGACTTGCACTATTGCTACCAATGTTGCCAGAGTCCTGCAGTAACGTAGCCAAGGTTGGCACACTTCATGCAAGTCGAGTGCAACTTGCACGAGACGTGTCAATATTGGCAAAGTTGCAGCAGGCTTGCATCTAAATTCCCAATCTTGGGAGGAAAAAATTCTAAAAAATAAATTGCACTGATAGATAAATCCGCCTATGATTCGGCTTATTATGTCGCTATCTCACAATTTTTATTTGGCGCCCAATTGAAGAGAATTTCAGCGAGAAGGTTTAATCCAAACTATGTATGTAGTAGTTTTGGTACCTCTGCCAACCGTAGCCCGTTACTCCCCTGATCTGATTTGTATTGGGTAAATGTGACGATCATGTACGAGAAATCTGCTACTTTTCCCTTGTAAGACCTCATTTGGAATATGCTGCCAGTGTATGGGATCCCTACGAAATCGGTCTAAGTAATGAACTCGAACGTGTGCAGCGAAGATTGGCAAGATTTGTAAAGGGACGATACGATAATTATATTAGCGTAACCTGTTTAATAAATGAATTGAAATGGGAATCATTGTCAGATCGCAGGTTGAAATTTAGACTTAATCTCTTCCACAAATTCCAAGGCAATATTTTCAGTGATGATGTTAAAAATATTTTACGAACCCCAACTTACTATGGCAGACTGGACCATAATCATAAAGTTAGAGAAATTGATTGCCGAACTGACTGATTCAAAATGTCCTTTTTCCCTCGCACAATAAGATATACGAATAACGGTAAATATGTCCCATCGGAGAGTAGCAATGAATAGCATTGGTAGCTGCATGTTGGTATGAGTACTTAAAGCTAACCCTACTAACAGAATGTTTTTGCATGTTTTCTTTGCAATTTCTATATTTTTTAAATAGTGTAGTTCTGACTACTATATTAATACTATTCCTTTTTTATGCATGATATGTAGTGCATGTTTGGTGAGCAATCACCCCCTGCCACACACCCTTGTGGTGGCTTGCAGGGTATTATGTAGATGTAGATGTAGATCCCTTTCTCGCTACCATTACCTTACCCACCTTCCCATTCTTTCCCCATTCCCTCGCGCATGTGAGTCCCTTAGTAAACCATAGCGATTACAAAAGTATTCTAACACTGAGAATATTTTCTTAAACCCTGTAAGTTTCCGGCCGTGACCGCTAGGTGGCAGTAGTTCCGACTCACTCAAGCAAGAAAATCCTCAAAAATCTAGAATATCATCTTACATGACAGCTGTAAGAATATTTTCCTCTTAATTTAAGAATAATTTTTTTTTCAGTGCAGTAAAGGCTGGGACACAATCAACATATACGGCTGGCGTGAGATGTTTACGTGAGACAGGAACTTTTTCTCTTGTGACACGCAATCAACGTGCGCGACTCGCGAGTACGGAACAATCGACTGACGAAATCCGACGCAATGGAAATCCGTAGCGAACGTAAAAAGGAGCTAGAAATTAATTAACTAGACCGTAGAGGTACTTACGTATTGCATGCCGTTGATGAAGTTACCATATCGCTCAAGTTACGTATAATTCATAAAAATTAATTCGTGAAACTCGTGTGTTATCCTTCCTAACGAAATGTTTACCATCTAACCAATGTCAATAATGGCAGACAAGCTTTTTCATGTCATTAGTTACCAAGTAAAGTCTCAATAGAACACAATAACTTCAAATAGCTATTCATTCATTGAGTCCCTCCTTAGAAAAAAGTCAGGGAATTCTCTGTGCTAAAATAAAAGGCAGAAATAAGTTTTACAATATCTGAGACTAAAATTTATTTCAGAAGAGACATGCATCCACTTGTAACTTCAATAATTCACGACAGGTGTCTCCTTATCACCAACTCCTGGGACAGTTTTCATTGGTTTTCCGTGCACGTGAAACGTGGGAGATTGAAGACGGCCATCTCTCACGTACACATCTCACGTTACTCGCTGATCGTGTCCGTTTCCGTTCTCCCACACATGAGCCATCTCCATTCACGTTTTACGGTACACGTTTCACGTCTCCCGGTATTTTCTTTAAAAATCTTTCCTTTTCGGCAGACTAAAAATTCGACGTCGTCGCATGACGTGACGGCACGGTTCCACTATCGGCGTTGTTTATCCGTTGTAAGTGGAGGTTAGATGTGTAATTAATACTTGGCGAAAACGTATGTATTTATCTCATTTGTCTAATGCAATACATTTATGTATTTCGATATTTTCATGGATTACTGTGGATAAATATAGCAAGTCATCCATAAATTATATGATACCTCTATGGTTTGGTTGGCTATTCAGGGGAGGCGGCCGACAGCTAAGGTCATTTGCACCATTTAGGTTGGGTGGGTAATTGGGTAATGGTAGGAGTTTTCAGGAAACGGAGGAAGGGTGGAGAGAAACACGGATTCAGCATTAGCCTACTTTTAACGAAAGGGGCCAAGGGGGCCACGGCTTAATGTCCCATCCGACGGACGGAGTACTGAACTTGAAATGCCCTCCACTAGGCTAACAAGTGGAGACCGGTTTTCCACTGAAAAATCCGCCACTGCCGGAATTCTAACCCGGGCCTTCGGGATGGGAGGCCAGTACTGTAGCCCGACCCGATCCCCGATACCTCTATGGTATCCTCTTTCTATTCACTCTACGAATCTCTGCTACGACATAGCAACTGCTGTTATTTAAGAAAATTGCCACCATAAGTGAGTCAAGCAAAGACAAACTGTCGGATCGTGTCGGATCGGATGTCAGATCGACCTTTTTTAAATCCCTTAACAGCCACGTTTTCGACCAATAAAAAGGAAAACACCTCAAAATAATATATATTCATTTCATTTTCTTCCAAAATAAACGTCAGTTTTCGTAGCAATACAGAACCTGTAGAGTGCAGTGATCTCAGAAGGCGTTTCAGGTCACGTGAATTTCGTCCGTTTGCTTGAACATTTAATAGCTTTTAATAATCCTAATGGTTAGCAGAGAAGTTTTTGGCGTCTTTGTTTCATTTACATCTTCATCTACACGATACCCTGCAAGCCACCTCGTGGGTGTGTGGCAGGGGGTGAATATCACCAAGCATGCACTACTAACATGCAAACAAGCAACTATATTGTCACATGCAACTTGATTGTTAGTACCTATAGTATTCAAGGGGTTAATACATGCATTATGCACTACAGAATACTCTAAAATATTTCCCCTACCTATCCCTTTGCTATGCTTGTTTATAGTTTTTGAGAAAATTTCGCAAAATGTACATCAGCGAAACAAGGGAAACCAATTTCATGCGTATTTCCCATTAGATACAAGCATCCGCACTTACTTCCTTCAAGGAGGAATGTTAAGTTAGGCATTAGTTAACAAATATTTTAGATAAACATATGTGGACCAAAAGTACTGTGGTACTTTCATGATTTCTTGGCAAGTGGAACTATAAATTCCATCCTATAAAAAAAGGATCATTCTCGGAGAGCAAAAATATTTTGCAGTCACTGAGTTGCACCTTTTTTGGATGCCCTTAATCGTTCATTAATAAGTAATCCCTGACCCTAATTATGACGCCGTAAACTGGAATTGCCGTTAATCTCATATGATACGTTTTCGCCTGTTTGTGGGCACTTAAAAAGCTAATCATTAACGTCCCAGCGCGCTGACGAGACCCCGAGAATCCGGTCAATAAAAGTCCCTAAAAATAGCCATTCCCAGGGCACCCTTAGATTGGGTCGAAAAAATAAACATCCGACAAATTTCTTCCATTTTCGTTTCACCTCCAATTCTCCCGTCCACGACTCCTGGAACCCCTGGACTCAAATCGATATGAGCGGCAACCCTGCCCGCTGACCTTACAAGCCTAAAGCTATTCTGTTACTCGTTTTCCTGTTTCTTTAACGGCGAGGTCAAAGACCTTTTCCCGGGCCTGTGACCCACTTGCTTCGCCAACTCCCTCTACCCTGCTTTTGCAATCCCGGGGTCAAACGAGTTTCCGCCATTTCTACCTTTTCAGTTTCCTTCGAGAGATTTTAATATTAAGGGCCTGTGTGAGAATCCCTGGAGAGGAAGGGGAGAGAGGGAAAATTGGTCAATTATATCTTATAATGACCGAAATGAGAGGGAAATGAGAATTCAAATTTAAGGAGATGAGAAACGGGACGATTCCTAGGGGCTGTTTCATTACAACAGGACATATTTTCAAGGATGAGTGGATCCGGTCTCAGGAAATCCTTTCTCAATGAAGTCAACGATAAAATGAGGGACCACTTCAATATAAAGTTCAAAGAAAAATTCATTGAGTGGAAATGTTTTAACTGCATCGCATGAATAAAATGCGAAAAAAAATAAATTTCATCGCAATGAGACAGAGTATAAAGAACTAAGTATTATCATGCTAAGGAATTTCGCTGAAAAAGTTTTAATCATGTTGCACTCCTTAATAAAAAGAACACAATGGGACACAATTTCAAATTCGTTCTATCATTACTGTAAACGAAATGAATGAGTTGAGGCCCCTGCAATATAAAAAGCATGTACAGAACCAATGAAACTGCAGTTTTACATATTATGGCTTGGCATGTTAAACATGCTTGCAAGAAAAAAATCCAAATCAATCTCCACTCGTTCCACCAATCCACAAATGTTCGCGCACGTCTCGGATTTGCAGAGATATTCACTTATCAGAAAATAGCATGTCATGGTTTCGGCTTGACATATCCAAGGAGATATCCAATGGTTTAGGTAATTAGCTCGGAGCGCTCGTAGATATTGCCAGTAATATTAACACACTATCCAACGGCGTAACGTGCATACTGATCCATTACATCTGCATATAGTAAGTCATACACTTTGGTTTGATAGCACTATATTTTTTAAATTGAACGCTTATGAATAATGAAAACATCTCTACTGCAAATTCAAGTATTGCCTACTACTACCCCAACATAGTTACCTAATGAAATGTTATAGAGTTACCGCAGAGAAAAAATCACATTGTAGACGATTTTTGTGACATAGAATATACGTCAAATGGGTAAAATCTTGTCTTTTATATATAGCTTCTTATGATTCAGACAGAATAGTTTCTCATAAGTTAATTTAGTTAACACACCTGGCCGAAAATAGGGGAATTTCTGGTTCGAATTCCAGGTAAGGTGTATCTGTGAGGATTCTGCTACCTCTACCACATTCGTATTGCTATTCAGAGCTAATAAAAGCCGTAGTCTGTATAATCAGGTAAAAGAATTATCTCCAAAAGAAATGGGCAACTTCTTAGACGGAAACACGAAAAAAGGAATCCGTTGGAGAAAGTCCTCCACTCTTCAAGAGAGAGCCTCTAGTCTTACAAAAACGTTCCGTTCCGCTCCAACCAATATTAGCACTGTCTTAGAAAATTTTCCTCTGTAACCAAAGTAAGGGCCAAGAAGATAAGTTTTTTCTTCACACAACGATGTAAGTAATAATAGTTGAGGTGGATGCAAAAATAAGAAGTACTGCGTATTTTGTTTTTGAAATTATATCGAAGTGATTTCTTTTAACTTGAGCATGTTTTAAAACTATAAACTCATTCATTCTATAGGAAACACCAAGTCAATAATGTAATTTATTTATTGAAACGCCTAACTAATCCATATAAATCACAAAACTTTGTGAGAACTAACAATTTCATGCATTTTATAGTTAAATGTTTACGTTCCAAGTAACTGCATGTCTCCCATTTTTCTCGGAGAGGTAACATCGTGCCTCCTGTTGCATGGACGTGATGTTTGCACGGAGTGGTATTGGTTTGAATGTCTGCGAGGTACTAAGCGTGAAATTATACTATAGCTGTTGTTTTTAGATGGCGACTAAGAGCTAGGTCGTTTGCGGCAGAAAGAATATAGGTGGGTTAAGGCCCGGGCACAATAAACGGAAACGGATGACGTGAAACGTGTGCAGTAAAACGTGAATAGAGATGACGTATGTGTGGGAGAACGGAAACAAAAGACTTGCAACCAGCGCGTAACGTGAGACGTGTACGTGAGAGATGGTAATCTCCCATCTCTCACGTTTCACGTGCACGGAAAACCAATGAAAACTGTCCCAGGAGTTGGTGATAAGGAGACACCTGTCGTGAATTATTTAAGTTACAAGTGGATGCATGTCTCTTGTGAAATAAATTTTAGTCTCAGATATTGTAAAACTTATTTCTGCCTTTTATTTTAGCACAGAGAATTCCCTGACTTTTTTCTAACGAGGGACTCAATTAATGAATAGCTATTTGAAGTTATTGTGTTATATTGAGACTTTACTCATAACACACGAGTTTAACGAATTAATTTTTGTGAATTATAAGTAACTTGAGGGATCTGGTAACTTCATCAACGGTATGCAATACGTAAGTACCTCTACGGTCTAGTTAATTAATTTCTAGCTCCTTTTTACGTTCGCTACGGATTTCCATTGCGTCGGATTTCGTCAGTCAATTGTTCCGTCTTTTATTTTAGCTTAGACAATTCCCTGACTTTCTCCTATTGAGGGAATCAATGAATAAATAGTTATTTGAAGTGTTTATTGTGTTTTAGTGAGGTTTCATCTGGTAACTAGTGACATAAAAATGCATGGTTGCCATAATTGACATTGGAGTTAGTGAACATTTAGTTAGGAAGAATTTTTTTAGGTTTTGACTAATTATTTTTGTTGAATTATAAGAAACCTAACCGATCTGGTAACTTCATCAACGGCATGGAATACGTAAGTTCCTCAACGGTCTTGTAAATTAACTGTTAGCTCCTTTTTACACTCGCTACGGATATCCTTTACGTCATATTTCGTCAGTCAATTGTTCCGGACTCGTGAGAGTCGCATACGTCAATTGTGTCCAATGGAGAAAAAGTTCCTGTTTCACGTTTCACGTAAACGTCTCACGTCAGCCGTTTACGTCGACTGGGTGCCAGCCTTTATATATTTGTAAAATAACTTAATTTTTCACCAAAAGTTACGCCATGTATGTACATTTCTACATCTACATAATTCCCTGCAAGCCACCATAAAGGTGTGTGGCAGGGGTGAATTTACATTTAAGCTGATGTGCTTCTCATTCAAAGAGTTGTAAACAATAATACACGTTCTTCAATATCAGCGGCGAATGTAGACCACGAATGTTGAATAATAGTTTTTCAATTACTATTTGCAAATGCGATTGCAATTAGTTAAATTTTTTATTAGTTAGATTTAAATTTCTTGTTAAATTTTCTTAGCACTGATATTTAACTCAACTCTTCACCAGTGACTTCCTTTACTTATTATTTCAGTTGTGGATACGGTCTTTAGATATGAAAATGTGAATATTAGGTATAATAATATTCAATGAAGTTGGATTTAAACAAATTTTTTAAGTCAGTCGTTTTCATCATGAAACTTAAATGTATTCTTGTATAATGAGTACAGTCTACACATAAGATAAAGATTAAAATCATGAGCAGAGTCACCATACAGATAGTATAGAATTATGATACTTACACTATAATATTACAGTATAATTTTGGAGACACAAAGAAAGGTTTATTATCTCAGGCATTACTATCTTTTTGTTAATTTTATTTAAACCTCTCAACTTTTTAATGCTTAGCTAACAGAGTTAACATAAATTCCTAATTAATAACACGGAGTCCTTGTACGAGTAATAGTCGTATTTTGACGTTAGCGAAGTTTTTTTGAGAAAAGAAGCGTGTTATCTCAGTAAAAGTTATAGCAGGAACCTGAAATGCAATTTTAATGAAATGGCCTAGGGCCTAGAAATATTATTTTTTACCAATGTTCCAACTTTTAAATGTGTATCCATCTAGATATGCGTAGCACCCTGCAAGCTACCATAAAAGAGTGGGTTTCAGGGGATGAATCTTTGCTATTTGGCATTATGTTCAAGAAAGAATTAGATTAAGGACTACACTTCATCTCATGAAATATTAAATATTTTCGTACTTTCGTAGGTAAAATGTTTGACTGTAAAACAATAATAGAATTTTAAAGCTTGTTTTTACAATAGTGTATATTAAACGTTTAACTAAGATTATTGTCCATAAGTATTTTAATGCCTAAAAATACGTTGTCATAATTTTAATATTTTCTCCATTTATTTTATTTCCAAAAGGCCACGAAACGAGTAAATTTGCTCCGGAACTATTTCAGAGGTAATGTTTCCCTTGGTGGTCGTGGTTAGAGTCAGTTGCGTCGACCCTGGTCGGTTTAATTCCTTCTCCGTAATGTCAGCTTGGAGATAAGTCTCCTGAAGAGCGGGAATTTTGGTCTGGTTACACCCTTCTCGGCCGGAGTTCTTAATGGAAGGTCTACGCCCGCTACATTTTCACTCCACAAAAAGTAACGATTCCGCTTTCGTGTCCGCGGTGGTCATTCCGCGAGGGATCTTTACGAGATCTGAAACTTCCACAGCTGCTACGCCTGGTCATGTTACTTTTTCCGCACAGGTGGCAAATTGGAAAGAGTCAAATTGTGAATCGAAAGTGTTAAAAGATTTGTCCCAGTGGACGGGTAGGCTATGCTTAGTAATTTATCAGGTAGATGTCAGACCTCGCTATCGTTCATGGTGGAAAAATTAATAACAGTTCACAGGTAAAGTTAACCCATTTACCAACAGTACCTTACAGGTACACTGAGGGATCTAGGCAAAGGGCACTTCCATGAAGTTAGGAAGATTTATAAATTTTGTATTATTATAAATAGTAAATTTTAATTTATGAAAATTGTATTCATTTCTTATGCTCAGAATACATTTCACGTTCAAAATGGCAATGAAATAATTCATTATTTCCCGGATATGGAGTAGGTAAATAAAACCCAGATAAATATGCACTACACGATGAGACCTACTTCCTCTACTTACGTTAGGCTTCACGAAGTCAACGGAAGACGATATTTTTGGCAAAAATATAAAACAGTAACTAAAGTCTTCTTTGAAGCATCGACATGCATATGAAAGGATCCTTAGCTATTTATGGGCCGAAATGGCTGGTAAAATAGAGCAACATGATGTCATAGGCGAGGTTGAAATTTTAATTATTTCAGATTGTTCTATCACCGGTAGAGTCGTGATGTTGGTTCAGTCCCATAAAAAACAGTATTTCTGAATAAAGGACCCTGGCGTCATAGCTGTGGTTAAAGAATTAATTATTTCCGAATATTGCATCTCCGGTAGGGTTATGATGTTAGTGTTGTCCCATAAATAATCGTATTTCTACTTTTTACAATATATGTCTTTTTTGTTGGAGTTAACAAATGAGGGACTCTAAATATTCACAAATCATTCTATATTTCGAACCTATTTTTATGACATTCTTAATATTTGTAAGAAATTGTGAGTTTATAATTTCTCGGAATATTTAGTCTTCACTGTGAGCTGTTGTCTAAATATAATAATTCTACGTTTATTCTGCTAGTAATTATGACACACTGCAAAACCCATCGTATCGCATTTCTACCAGGTTGATCTTATATATGAGCCAATCCGTCAACAAATCTTTTCAGTATAGATTCATTTTTCTTTAATACTTTTTTATATTAAAATATAACACCAACGAAGGCTGCTAAAAATTTTCACTAATGACATAAAGAAAATGAGAAGTGTACTTGAGTGTTTACTGTTCAAACAAATACTGATCCTGCACATTTTAATCATGCGGTAAGAGGAGGTAAGGAGAAACACTTTTATTAGTCTTTGCTGAAAACGTGTGATAACTTAATGAATGTTCAGTGCACTGCATTCAGGCTGCTTAAATGCGCTTTCTTAAGCTCTGTGTTCTATTAATTAACGTCTTCTCAAAGGCTCTATTAGAGCATCAAGTATGCCTTAGGCTGCTTCATTACATTCTGCTAATCAAGGATCACTTTCGGTGTAATGCTCGACTCTATGGAACAAAAGCTTTGCGATCTGTGCTAAGATAAATTCTTCAATTACGGAGATGTGAGACCGGGAGTCAAAGGCACCTTATTTCCCCAAACATTGACACCTGGCATTCTGCTGATGCATCCATAATTATTCCACTTCTTAACACAGCGCTAACTCAAGCACACATCAGCGCCAAATAGTTATTGTATACCAGTTGCTCTCAGTAACAAGATGAAGTTCATGATTGTTGTAATGAATTATTATTTTCATTAAACGTGCGCTCATTTATATAAAGTCTTTTTGATTAACTCCGATATCTAAGGCCAGATCATTTGTAAAAGCGTATTCCATCGGTAACACGTTTGGTTGTTGAGTGTACAAGTATTGCGATCTGAGTTTTTCTGCAAAAAACATTCATGCATAAAGGACAATCATAGTAATGTATAGATTATATAAGTAATGCGCGCACACATTCAACGCATGGTAGAACTAGTTATTAATATATTGAATAAAGAGAAACTTTTTATCATTTTCTAGTTCAAAGATGCATCAAAATTGAGTCCACGAGGTTTTTATTGGCAAATTTGTTTCATTTTTAAAGTAACTGTGTTGACCGTAGTGTGACACATATTTGGGTAATTATGATGAGTTTCCTCCTTACATTGTACCAAAACTCTTTCGTCAAAGCAAAATAAAATGATATATGCGTATCGTTTTATGCTCAAAGAAGTTACTGCTAAATAATATTCCTTTTGAAGAATAATTATTTTATGAAAATATTTTAGGAATAATTTCATTCATTATCGTTGAAAACCATTCATTTTATCAGCCAATCAATGATCATTTTAATTAGGGAATATCAACGGAGCAGAGCTTTCTATCATTTGATTCACTTCTACTTTAAGAGAATTGGTTAACGAGTTTCTTAGAGGCTCTTTTCTTAATTGCTCGTCATCAAGAATAATCAGCAAAATGACCCTATTGTACTCAAATTGAATAACAATTTTATGAGCAGTTACGTATATCATTTTTATTGCATACAATATTCGTCATTAAGGCTTTGTATGTGTTAATGCATGTTGTTCATACATGTAAAAATTCAACTGCCTTTTCACTTAGTGGAATGATAATGGTGGCAGCCAGATGGAAAATATCCAAGTTTATTTAAATAGTTACGAGTAGTGCCTGAAACACGGATGATGCTTACAAAATGTGATCAAAACATATTTTATTTTCAAGACTGTTCGGTTTCCTTTTATACATTTATTTATAAAATGTCATAGGTGAAAAAAGTTAGGTTAAGTAAAGGTTTGAAAATTTCTCTCCATTACATCACTTTTACCACTCCCACTTTTCGGAAAGGATTAAACAATTCAGTTTATCGTTACATATTACTCGAGAACGACTAGGTGGATCGAAGAATGACAAATACAGGTCCTCTTATTTTACAAACTCTATCGGATTCGGAACTTAAAAGAAATATTGTGAATGCCTCCATTGGGGGAATAAGGAAAACATGGACATGAGGTTCAAGAGATGAGTGGAGTGCTTGGAAGGAAATGGTATTTAAGGGATATCTGAAGTGAATAAATATGTTGGAGAAATGGAGACAGGGGAGAGAAAAGGGATGAGAAGGGGTTTAAAATAGAAGAGGACATTTATTGGAGAGAAGGAAGAATGAGTGAGATACGCCATTGGCTGGAAGAAAAGTGGGAGAGCTTGGTGGAAAGAATGAACAAACAAATGCCTAGACATGAGGAGACATCTTCCGATTCAAGGAGTTTACCCCTCTTCCCTTCTACTCTCAAATCTCTTACGGTGTCCCATCTCCTTCCCCTAAGGGCATTTCTTCTTCTTTTGACGCCCACAACCTAAAAAAGATCCGCCCGTCGCTACAATTTCACCTCCTCCTTCTCCGCCCACCCATACCACCAACCCGCTATCCCCCAAAGGAGACCAACTGGCCCACCACAATTTTTCGGCTCTTTCCGTTACTCTCGTCGTTCTGATGCGTCCATTTGGGCAGGCACTGAGGAACTGGGGGCCGAGGATGGATATTGATATTCTACGCACTCCGTCCTTCCTTTTAATCCCGAGCGTCAACAATGCATGCTAAGGGAACCCTTTTTGAAAATTCCTGGAAGTCGAAATACGACTCTTTGAGCAATGACAGCTTCTTTCACGCAAGACATGCGTCTTGCTCATACTTTTTCTTCTAGACATAACACCAAGGTTGTTTTTCATTTTCAGTGTACGCAAGAATGTTCTCTAAATATGTCAGCTCATTGTCACCATATCGACCTCAATTATTATGAGATGGTTTTCTCGAGGTGAGGTTATAAAAATTTAAAAAACAACAATTCTCACGAACGTTTCGAAATTAGTTATTTCATGGACAGAGCTTAGAGTTACATAAAAATCAATAACTTCACTTCACACAGATATTTTGGTACATTTTTTCGGATTCCCCATGGTGCTTGGTGGTGCTTATCGTGTTAAAAATCGAGGGTAATCCGAAAAACCATACCAAAATTGATGTGTGGAGTGAAATTAACTATTTAAATGTTATTCTTAAGCCCTGATTATTAAATAATCTAATTCCGAAATTTTGATGGGGAATTTCTATTTTTAATTTCATGACCTTACCTCGAGAGAACCATCTCATGAAATTTAGAACTAATAGGATAGAGTTTATCAGCATATTAGTTCCTATCCAGTAAAAGTTGCATAATACTGATTCTAACAATTATAATCGAATTCCGAAATGTTGATGGAGAATATCTGTTTTTAAATTTATGGCCTTACCTCGAGAAAACCATCTCATATACGTAAGAACTAATAGGGTAGAATTTATCAGCATATTAGTTCATATCCAGTAAAATTTGCATTATACGGATTCTAACAATTATGAACCATCACAGGAAAATTACTATCTAACATTCCTTGTATGATGTCAGGAACATCAGCATAGTACTTAATCGTAATTCTATTGCGAGGCTGATTGGTGAAGGCATGCAAAATTACAGCTCCTCACAACATATCGCACTAAGTATAGATGAAAATAATAACGTAATATTTTTTCATTTAAGGTAATTAACGTCAGTACTTATTATGTATTCCTATATTGCATAACTTTCAGGAACTGCAGGCTTGAAATCAGAGTAAAGCCATTACACAACTACCTTTATGCGCTGAAATGGCAGATGTAGATGCTCACTGCGCTGACCGGTATTAATACTCCAGTAGTGATGAGGGAAGCATATACACGTAGTGATTCCGAAATAGTGGTTTGGATTTCTGGCAGAATATATGACCATGAGAGGAAAAACAGAGGGGGAACAAACATGGATTCATGGAACAGAATAATTGGTACAGTTTGTTATGGTTGGTATTGAAGTAAACGATTATCTTCAACTTTTAAAAAAAAGGAACAAGGTTAATTGCTCAGTTGTGATTGGACGAAGTGGATGACGTAAGAGGTCGCATGTACTCGCAGTTTTCGAAAATGGTTAAAAATATCAGTTTTTCGCCGTTTATAAATAGAGAACTAATTGACGGATCAAAAACGGAAAAATACTGGTCTTTTTATTTTACAAACTCTATCAGATTCGGCTATAAAAAATTTGGTAAACGATCCCATTTGCCGAAGGAGGATTAGTATCTCATCGCGTTTCAGCGCCTTTGATTTTTTTTACATATTAATTGATATTTATTAAGATATAAAATAGTATTTCAATAACAGTAAAATTACCAAAAAAATTACGAAGAATTGAAATGAGGAAAAATTTAAAAAAATGTTTTATTGCAACAATCAATTTTTACATTAAATGATGAAAAACACATAATCACATGTATTTAAAAATGCTGTATTTTCTTACGAGTCCTTTTGAGGCGTCTCAGGCTCATCAGAAGGTGCTCTTTTTTTAAGCTATAAATTACCACATTACTGTGTCCGTATAGTACGGTTTACAAGAAAAAAACACCAGTCTCCCGATTATCTTTTATGTCTCATTTACAGGAAATTTGAAACAAAAGTTTTACGTTTGCTTTTTTTTTAACTTCTGCATATGCTTTCAAATAATCCGTTTCCGCCGCATTCATTAAAATATTTTGGAACTTCACAATGGTGCAAATTGTTTCCACTTCATGTGTGTATTCTCATTCATTTTTTCATTTTTATATGTGGAATAGTTTCCCAATGCTTAAAATATATGTATAACAGATTTTCAACAGGTAATGATTGCAGTATTTTTTAATATTGTTTATATGGCTAGTATTTTGTTTCAAGGGCCTTCTATTACGTTTTAGTTAATTAACTAAAATACCTACGGCCAGTTTTAGAACAAAAATTTTTAGTTATGTACTCTGGGGCTAAAAAAAACTTCAGCAAGACTATAAAATTATAGGTAACCATCATATCGCTCTCCAGACAGCCCTCAAATATATATCGGTGCACCAATGAAAAATCCTAGCCACTGCCGGCATAAGAACTCGGTCCCTCAGGCGGGTGCCCAAAACTCCTGACACCAAACCAATAGTATCACATCCTTACACTTGGGACCACCTTCCTGTATTGCGATTTTACAGTATTCTATGTATTGACAACCTACTGACTATCAATAATGTGGTGAAAACTAAGTTTCGTCTATTTGCCGATCACATAGAAAGTCATGCCTAAACGATCAAGAATCTTTAAATGATGACATGTAAGCAATTTAAAACTGGTGTGATTCACGACAGGTGGATTTAAACTTGTAGTAAAAACGTGTAGAAATGAGTTTTTGGAACAAAAATACTCCTCCTAACACTTATTACACAAGGAACAATGCATTGAGGCACGTGGAATACATTATTTATTTTGGAATAAAACAGACAATTGATCTTTCTTAGGGTAAAAAGATGCGTAAAATAATGGCTTAAGATAATCTTAGACATGGATTCATGAAAAAACGGAAAAATACGGGTCTCTTTATTTTATAAACTATCAGATTTTGCAATAAAAAATATAGTAAACGACCCCATTATCCTTCTCCGTATTTATTTTTTGAATTAGTAACCATGTTTCTTAGGGGAATCTGTGCCGTAATCCTTTCTTCTAAAAAGTTATAAACTGCTATCGTCTAATTCCTTCAATTGGGCTTTTTCCTAATCGTTTCTCAAATGTGTCCTTCAAACCTCAAACTTTTACGAGAATAAAGTTACGTAAGTCGTGACGTCGGTCTCTCAGACCGGAACTTTGTAATTATATATCTCTTTTTTCTGTTTTTGAATTATCTTCCGCGTTCCTTTTGGGGATTTGAGCCGTAATTCTTTCTTTCTCAACTGCAAAATTTTCCATTACTCATCTAAGTTCTTTAGATGTGATTTTTCCTAAAGGTGGTGTGTACTTCATCCTGCACTTATATATATGTATTAGGTACTAATTTTGTAGTTGTGAAATTGGCTAATTTCTGCCATTCACATTTTTCCATTCAAGGTTTACTTACATTAGTACGTATAAAACACTTTCAAACAGTCTTTTTGACCAGTAATGAGCAAAGCAAATTTCAAATGGTATTACTTCGTGAAGGGATATAAAATACAAGTATCCCATTCAGTAAACATTTGACTTACCAACCTTGAATTTGACGCTGTTTAGTTACTTTGGCTCCTTGTATCTCTTCACAACCTACCACATTGTTTTTCTAATGACAATATAAATAGAGCACTTTTGGTCCGATGTGTCCACACCTCCTTTTGTGCTATTATAGAATGAACTTATCTCCGGTAGTCATTGTTCACTCTGGTCAATTATTGAGTACATGAAGGAGACAAATAACACAAATCTGTTCTTCTTTGTAGCACAAGTGAAAAGAGTTTTATCCTTAATCCTGAATCACACGATCATTTTCGACGTCCCTTTTCAGGGATAGCCTAAATGGTAGCTTAAAAATGATCGTCTGACTTGATCACTTCACGGATAGCGGCAAGGATAGGGATCTCATTCCCTTTTTTCGTCATTTAAGCACGTCCTATTTTCCGTCCCTCGGGTCTGTCATTTAGCCAATCAGAGCGCAAATTCTGGAAGAAACGTTTGGCTGCAGCCAAAAGCAGTCGACGACGATGTAAATCATCCATAGTTACGAAGTTGTTTACCGTATCTCACGAACAGAAATGATACGAGAGACGACGGTAAAAACGGTCGTGTGAGCGGCGAAATGATAGCTTGAGCTATCATTTTTGCGGTCCTTGAAAGCTATAGCTTAAATGATCCCTTTAAAAGGACGATAAAAATGATTGTGTGATTCAGGCTTTAGTAAATCCATACATACTGCATCTAGATACTCTCTTTTTGTTAGGGAGAAATTGAGGTGGAATTTTTCTCACGTTTTTCTTCAAGGTAGCCACGTAGGCCAATAGACTTTTTCGCAGCTCCTCACGCAACTGTAAAGATGAAAGCCAATTATTTTCTGTTACATATAATGTATTTGTTGTATACATGGATTTACAAACTCTGAGAATAGCCTGAGAAGGTTTTTGGAGATTTTTCTCTGTTAAAATATTCTCCAGTTCCATCAGAAACCTTACCATAGTGAATGTACGCGTCGTAAAAGTTATTGCTCGGACTAGACTAGACAAACCATATTTTGCAGGTTTTTTAGAATGTACATTTTGAAAGAGCATCTGCCTCAAAATTGTGCCAAAATATTATCAACGCAAACTTAGGAACCGTAAGAGAAACATTTTTTTAGAATTTTCAATGAAACGACTAAATATCCAGCTTATGGCTGCAGGTCTGTTTTCTTTCTGGTTTCACGAGTATTTCGATCACCAAAAGGAAGGAATTGCACTAACAATTCAAATCTTTTGCTCGATAATACTGTCCGAAAAATCGGTCGTTAGATACGACTTAGATAGAGCCATAAATGAAGTCAAGGAGAAGTGTTCTGGAGTGAAAGTCCACGGAGAAACAATCAGTATGCTACGATTCGCTGATGACATAGCTCTCATAGCAGAGACAGAGAAAGAGCTGAATAAGATGCTAACAACCATGGAAAGGACTATGGCCAGATATCAGCTGAAGATCAATAAGAAGACTAAAATATTGGTGTGCAGCAAAAGAGAAGAGGCCAAAACCAACGTTAAACTAGGAAAACAGAAACTGGAAGAGGTGAAAGAGTTCTGTTACCTGGGACGAAGAGTAACCAACGATGGACGAAGCAAGAAAGAAATAGTGAGTAGAATAGCCCAGGCAAAGAGGGCATTCTTTCAAAAGAAGAATCTACTTACAGCAGGAAATATAATCATAGAAGTAGGGAAACAGTTCATCAGAACATACATCTGGAGCATTTTTCTTTACGGCAGAGAATCATGGAAGATGACAGCAGCGGAGAAGAAAAGGGTAGAAGCATTTGAAATGTGGTGTTACAGAAGAATGCTGAAGATTAAATGGATCGATCGAGTAAGTAACGAGGAAGTGCTAAGAAGAGTAGGAGAAAAGAGAAGTCTGCTGACAACTCTAAAAAGAAGAAGGGAAAACTTAATCGGCCATATCCTGAGACACGATGGCCTGATGAAGACTATCGTCGAGGCAAAAGTGAACGGGAAGATTGGAAAAGGCAGGCCTCGTATGAGATACATTGAACAGATTGTGAAGAATGTAAAAGAGAAGAATTACGTCACAATGAAAAGGTTGGCCGATAGAAGAATCGAGTGGAAAGCTGCGTCAAACCAATCCTAGGATTGTTGACCAATGATGATGATGATGAGGTACGACTTGAGGAAAAAAGTCTTTGGGTATTCTCTCTATTACATTTCAAGACTGAGGAAAGCAAAAGAAGGCCGATGAAAGCCTTTAATTCAAAACATCAATATAGAAATACACCGGACGATCCCTTCGGCTGGTAAGATTTCTTGCACTTTCAATTTTGTAGTTCGTAAACTTTAGTATGAAACGAAGCATTTCGTTGTCAAAAATAAAATTGAAAACTTCAAGAACTCAAGGATTGCCACCAATTGATAATTTCAACTTTTTCAGTCCTGTCTTTTGCGCAATAATATTTCGCTGAGCTACTCTGGTGGCTCTCTTTGGCTCTTTTTTGCTCCAGGCATAACCTTTTTTCCGGTAAATAACATTTTTACTGCTATCGCCAAAGCTACCACTAATTTGTCAAACAGTGTTCTCGTAATCTAATTCAATTGAGGAGTCCCAGCTGCACTCACTAAGAATTTCATCATCATCTTTGCTGATATCCGAATCCGCAAATGTACTTGCTGCATCTGATTCATTGCTGACCTTTTGAAGATGTTTCCTGATTTTTCCAGCAATGCCTGGTTCTGAGAGTTTTTTTATGTCAACTTACGACATTCCTGAAGGTCCATGGTTCGATTCCTTTAACTAAATGGGGAAGTACTGACATCAAAACAGTAGTATAAACAATAAAAATAAATATTTACATAGTTTAAAATTGAATCATTGCTACAAGGAAATAATATTTCAGCTAACCTTGGAAGAGGTAGGAGTTTTCAAAAACATTACGTTAACGTCTGCCTGTTAGACCGGGATTTCTAGAAAAGTTAAAAATAGAATATTTCTTCGCATCGCAGATTCTCTTTGCTTTGGACAAATGTTCACTGACAAAAGTTAGAAAGCTGCTGAAATGTACAAGGCCACACGTTAAAGGACAAGGGGAAAAACTAATGGTATTTGATGGGTAGCGGTCTGGGAGACCAGCGTCACGGTTTGAGGGTTAACTAAAATCTATATCATTATCAGCCCGTATGTTGAAATTTAGACTTAATCTATCAATATAATTCAAAGACAATTTTTTCGCTGTATTTGTAAAAAAATATGTTCCGATGTCCACCTTGCTATGGTAGACAGGATTGTGATAAAAAAATAGAGAAATTGATTGCCGAACTGACAGATTCGAAGCATCCTTCTTTCCTTGTGCAATTAGGGATATCAATAGTCTTACATATGTATGTCCAATAGTATAAATACAAGCGCATCAATTGACAGCATTAGGTAGTGGCATGTTGATGCACTAAATGCTAACCCAATTATCAGCATGCTTTTGCATACTTGCTTTGCTATTCTCATCTTTTTTAAATAGTGAAGTTCAAACTGGAATATAATTGTTAAACCTTCTTCTACATTTTTATCAGTCCTTTTCATGTCAAGCATGTTGGAATGAATTCACCCCTTGCCACACACCACTATGGTGGCTTGCCGAATATTATATAGATGTATGTAACTATTGTAGCTGATTAATTGCTATATTCCTTTCGTGACTGTGCTCTGAAATTTTCAAAAACAGCTGTATGGAGTACTCGGGTACCCCTACGCTTTTTTCCGAATGTTATTTGATTTTTTATTTTTCTTTTACTTAGCCTTTAATTATGTTTAAAAAGACATTATGGATTATTTTGTTGGGATTCTCTTATATTTTTGTTGTTTATTCCCTCAGAAATTTGCTTTGAGTTTACCTCTATAGGAACTCCTCTTGGAGCCAGGTACACCCAAGCACATCTCTGGATATGAGATTTGGGATAGTAATGTGATATAATTACTTATAATGAATTAAATAATGAATCTATCGAGAAATCTGTATAAATGGGGTGAGACACACAAAAAAAGACATTATGTATAGCAATCCAAGCAAAAATGGTTGTGCGGGGTCTTGGGTACCTACCCCATTCTAAACCTAAAAAGATATTTTGGAAAAAGTAGGTGAAAGAAATTTCTTTCAACTCCGTAAGATAGGAGAAATGTTTATGCGCATACAAGTGGAATAAGAAAAATATGTGGTCAAAAATAAAACTCTTCTATCAAATTTAGTTAATTTCGGGTCTTCAAGTACCCCGCACCTTCACGGAAGGGATATAGAGGATGCCGCTCTTTTTCATCCCTGGGATACCACAACGTGGTATCTTCTCCACCACTGCACCCCATCAACCACCCGTCCTATTAAAGCGTTCCCACGACGAGGCCTTTCTCCATCTCGTGCCGCAAATTCGCGACCTGATTGGTCGAGAGCGGGAGGGTGGAAATGGAAGATAGAATGGAGTGATTTCGCCATGACGTCACGCGGGAAACGAGAATGGGAAATCCAAACTTTAATGGCTGTCCCGAGAGTAGTTTTCCGACTCAACCCAGTTCTTCCCTTTCTCTCGTTCCCCAGCTTCTACCCTTATCAAGCGTGCCGTCACCTTCAACTGTCTCGGAAACGCTACTCCGTTTCGTCACCCTCTCGGCACGACTTTAAGGGAAAAATTCAGAATACGAACTATTTTACCAGTGTTCCATTCTGCGTGACGCCATAGAGAATTGGGAATATCTATTCTCTATGCTCATAGAGCATTGGAAATCTCTATTCTCTATGCTCTAGGAGCATAGAGAAATTGACTCCAAAACCTTTTAAAGGTAGTTTCTGAAACAGTAATCTCCGTTAGACAAAAGGTACTGTCGGATATGTATGCGAAAGCAAGTTCTAAAGCAACCTATTAATTCATTGCCACGTTTGTGGATATTTTTGTAATTACTGCACTGTAGGAGAAACTACACTAACCACTGCAGTTTATTAGCATAAAATAGGTTAAATAAATTAACTTCAATAACCGAAATCTATCAGTTTAATTATAAGGCCTGGAATAGGGTTTATGAGACCTGTAAAACTCTGATGTCTGATCGATTGAATTTCAAATATTCTCCTATTAGTTTGATTTACGTTACCCTTAAAATTCAGTTATGTAGTAAGCTGTACTAGTAAGTCATTTCTATTGTTCTGAATCCTACTTCTGCCATAATTACTTCCTTAAAAACCAACCATCAACATTCAAAGGACACATTCAATTTTCTCATATCTCCCTCTTCTTTCAGCATTTAATATCACTAATCATCATTTTTTAAACACGCTAGCGGTGTTTTTTTTGCAAACAATTTTAGTGCAATGGAAAAGAAAATTTTAAATCAGAATAAATATTTTGTCATTGTTCCTAAACATGCATTTTTATGTGAAATGAGGATTAAAGGAGATTAGAAACGTTTGTTATTTGACGATGTAAGAGAACAAAAACATATAGTTTGTATTGGGTAGAATATTGAAGAGAAAGTAAGTTAGAAATGAAAGAATTCGGCGATAATTGGATTAAGGTAAGGTGTATGAATCAAATTATCAAATTTGATATTCAAATAGAGCCACTAATTAAGGACAGAATCTTGCTCAAAACAGAATATGGGAGGAAAAATGCAAGAGTTTGAACAATATTAATAAAATTGTAGGGTGTGCTGAGCCGAAGTAAGAAATTGAGAAAGAACAAAAAGAGGCAAAGAGGAGTATTTGGGAATAATAATGTTTGAAAGCCTCAAATCAGAGTATTTGTGGTCCGTAAGGATAAACTATCCCTGACCAGTGAAAGAACCGCAGCGCCATCTAGAATCAACAATCAATTGTTTCACCCACAATACTCTATATCTTTTGCTATAGTTTCTTCCTAGAAATAGGAGCATAACATAGGGTTAAGAAACTGGGATAGACAATAGGCGACAAACTTTTCCTAGTGCGTAGGAGTGTGTTTATATTTATGGCGAGGAAAACTTGAGACTGCTACGTCGTAGTTGGCCACGGACTCTAATAGGATGGGATCCGCTTCGGTATTAGTTCATTTTCTTACGGCCAACTCCTGGAAAGAGAGGAGAATCTCTCAATCTGTCCGAGCTTCCGAAAGCAAACAATAGCTTGAAAGTTTCATTCTCAAAACAACGCTCCCTAAGAGTCTGCGGTGTGTGTAATTCAATGAATGTGTATTATCTTCTAATTTGCCTTCCCCTGCGGCAAAATATCTCGGGTTTCAAACGAGGAAGTTCTTAATTCACCGGGAAGAATTAAAATATCGAGAATATGATTTTTTTTCTTTTTTCAGATGCCTAGTTTTCCCACAACTGGTTCCCACAACCATATGGCTCAAACACGCTCGCTTTTCACGTTTTTTTACTGCAAGAGCTCGAAGAGAATTTAAGCAAATCTCTCAAAAACAGGATACAATATAAAGAAATCTACAATTTTTCGCTCACAATGTCATTTTTGCTGTCTCTCTTTGCTACTTTTACTCTAGAGGTAACTATTTAAAAATTTAGTCAGGTAATTAAAAGCGTTTTTACTGAAAAGATAGTCGCTTTCTTGGGTAATTCATGAGTATAATTACTTTGGTTTTCTCCGTCCAATCCCAAGCAATGCAGGCTTTTCTTTAAGTATTCATGCAACATTATTGCTTCTCCTTGTGATATTAACCTTAACCCATAAGTATTGTTGTCATATCCTTATTCACTAAGCTGTGACTTCCAATTGCTACCTTTTGGGTTCCCGCAAGGAAATGGAAGAAAGGATATGCTCCCGTGACGGATAAAGTGTCCTTTAAGAAATAGAGTCCCTATCATATGATATATACCTGGAAATCATCGTTTTTAGTATTAACTTTTATGTTACCATTGATGCTACCGTTGTCCCTATCTCTTGACATGTTCGTGAAAAATAAACATTTTGTTTTAGTTTTCAGTGGTGAGAGAACGTCCTTGGTACGTTTGCTGGGCATTGATGATTTCAATTTTAGAAAAGGGAAAGCATTTCCAGAACTGCAAAAATGTATTCAATAAGGGCGTATATTTTTATGGAAATAGCAAAATGTTAATTAGCATTCCGTAGAGTATATCTATACCTACCGATCCAAGACAGTGATAATTGTCAGTTCTCGTCGTGTGAGAAAGCAGAAGGCTCTAGTATTGACAATTTTTTCTCCTACACTTGCGCAGATTTTCTTTCCGTAATCCACGCTTTTCCTGCTATTTTCTCTGACGTAATTTACTTTATTTTCTGAATTTTGATCACTGATTTTGCGAGGAAGAATCCAATCCTCCAGCATGAACGCTCCACAGACAGTCC
Source organism: Platycnemis pennipes (assembly GCA_933228895.1). NCBI lineage: Eukaryota > Metazoa > Arthropoda > Insecta > Odonata > Platycnemididae > Platycnemis > Platycnemis pennipes. Next base: position 110,786,052 of record OW121855.1, on the reverse strand, counting down.
TACTTACTGCCCACCTGACGAGTCTCCTGCTGATGTGGTGTGGATATAAAATAACATAATATCTGCTGTGTCAGTTACCAGTTCGAATGCTTTGAATTAATGCATGCATTAAACTTAATTCCCCACTCAATATTTCTTTTTATCCCAAGAGATACTAAAATACGCACCTCCAAATCTGAGTAACATTCCAGTGTCCAACCGGAAAGTTGATCTGCTTGGCTAGAATTGAACTCAGCTACCTAATTTTTAGCCCACCATTGCGTGATGTTAGCACAATGAGAAGGGATGGTGCGTATTTTCCCTGTTGCCTACTACAGTTCGCGGAAAGATCAGATTTTCAGATAATAATACAGGTTTGGATATGGCTAGATAGGTATAGCTACTCTTCTGGGATTCAAACCAGGTACCTCTGGACAAAGGCCATAAGTTGTATCTATTGAGGTACCACGCTCTCATCTGTACTCTCACAGATTCTTTATTATCACCCGTGGCCTTAAGATTGGTCCTCAATATTCAAGTCCACCCCACACTTAAAGGTTATTCAGACTCATGTAAAAGGCAAATTAATAAGAGAATGATGAGGAAGGGTTGAGTAGCCTGGCATCGGCGTTGACCTAAACTTAATGAAAGTCCCCGAGGAGGGGACCACAGTTTAGCACCCCATCATACGGACGGAGCACGAAAGTCTTCACACTTACCTGAAGAAGAGACTAGCTTACCTGTGAAAAATATGTGCCGCTGCCGGGATTTGAACCCGGAACCGTGAGATAGAAGGGCAGACGTCTTCACCAACACACCACTATTTATAAATTATTTTTCCCTGTGCTTTTAATTTGTCCCCCCATACATTTCATTCATCAGTTTCTTCAAAATGTACCTGTTTCCACCGTAGAAATAGTAGCGAAAACAGTTGACATCACCCTGATGTCTTAATAAAAAATGTAAGAGTTATTTTTGGAAAAAAGTGGACTGTATTTGTCAAAAAGAGAAGATCAATAAACAGCTAAATATAGTAAGCAACATAATAGGGATTGTTGCCAGGTTGGTATGCAGATGAATAAATTAAGTGTCTGAAGCAGAACACATACGAAATTCGTAATGATTAATAACAACTGAAGAGTGCAAACTGGCGTAAACATTACAAATGCATATTGATGCTTCGGACTGGGAGAGAAAGATGGATGCTATGGTCATAAATTTGAATAACTGAAGTAAATATATAGAAACTTAAACCTAAGCGTTTGAGTTGGAAATATATGAACTCATCAATCTCTCGAAGTAATGAGATCTCCTTTTGTATTGCCCAAATGTGACGAGTTAATTTTCACATCTTAGCAATGTGATTAACCGGCATCGTTTATTATAAAAAAACATTACGATTACACTCATATTTTTAATAGATTTCATCTCTATGAGATTATTTTGAAAGTGCGAATGACGAACGAATCCATTCTTTATATCAAAAATTTTATATTCTTGTTTGATTGATGTCAAACTTTTTGTCTTTTCAGGTGAGTTGAGACTCTGTACCCTTCGCTGTTTCATGCTTGTTGCCTTTTGGAGTAAGTACATGATCTAATTAGATGATTGCCCTATCCTTCTATAGTTTGACCTATATGGTGGAGGTGAAAACTTTGTAGAGTTTCCTAATGAATAACCATTATATGCTCTCTTCTATCGTGAAATATTGTGGTTATATGCATATATATATATATATCTCGAGATTAGCAATTAAAAATATTAGAAGAAGCAATAATTTCAATTTAAAAATCCTTTAGTTACATGTTGTTGTATAAAATCCTTTCAGCATTCAACTATTCTATAAGGTAAGAAGTCAAAAATTGTTTAACCATAACAAATATATTCCAATTTTCATGCTATACAGAAAAAGTACAAGAATTAAAGTTTTTTGAAAGATACATAGGTACAATGTGATATAAGTGATAATGTAAGTTCAATTACAATCAAAGTAGTACGATTTAATTATTTTGTTCCATCTTAATAAAATATAAATTCAGTCTGCATTTATCGTATTCGTAAAGAACTTTTCCGATTTTATGTTAATGTTCATGTTGCTTTAGCCATTTCTTTCGGTACAAGTTAAAGTAGTGACTACTCGTGAAGAATTCTTCTGTCTTTGCATGTCTCCAATGAATGAGTCACATCATTCCGTGATATCATTTAGATAACATTTTTGATAAAAATGTGTTTAGCAGACGAAAGTTAACTCTAATATTTTGCTAGATTTTGCCGTCTGAGAGAAAAAGTAAGCTGTTTTTTACTGAGGCAATGTTTCTCTAAATCTGAAGAAAAAGGAATACGTATCTTGAGAGCTCTTTCTAAAAAAATACGACGCAGTACCACCATTCACGTACATTGCGCATTTACGCTTGTAATTTCCCACTTGGCCAAATTAGCGAAATGCAAACACAGTTATATCATCACTTATACTCGACGATACATATTCATTTAAGCCGTAACGAACGCAGTAGTCTGTGTCCATATTCCCATACTGCGTGATTCGTCGGAGATAAGGGTGATTTAATGGAAAAGGAAGATGGGATTAAATTGCTTCATTCTGATGCGCATCGCTCTCTCGCCTCGCTAAATAATCTGATATGGAAAGGAAGCATATTTGAGGACCGTTGGACCTCTTCAAACAAGATGATACCAACTCAATTAAGAGCCCAAGAGTCTCATCCTCGCTGGGTAAACAGCTAACCGGGTTCGGGGAATTTGACGCGAATGGCATGCATGTACATTTGCGGCCCATCCAGAAAGGCAATACGTGTATGGGGTAAGGGTCCAGGGCGTAAAGAATTCAAGGAGCTGTCGTAGAGTTGAATTGGGATGATATCCGAAAGCGAGAAACGGGCAAAGTTTGTCATTTGCTGCGTGCGCTGAGTTGCGCTGTGATCGCCAAGCGCTGGATGTCGTCAACGAATAATGGAAGGCAGGTTACATTGATCATGCTTGGCCGACTTTTGCTGTAATGACCGATTCGTACTCGTTTCTTCGGTGCATGGAAATTCGTTTGATTGCTAATATAAGTACTTGAAATTTGGCAATGCTTACCAATTGGTATACTCACTTGACGACCACCGTTTCAACCCATTGAACTTCATGAAGGATATTTCAACCCTGCCGCGTGAACGGCGGTGAAATTCACATTAATTGCCATGCGAAAAAGTTCATCTGGACCGGGAATCGAACCACGGACCTCTGACTCCCGGCTTTGGACCTGAGCCAAAGGTCCGTGGTTTGATTCCCGGTCCAGGTGAATTTTTTCGCATGGCAATTAATGTGAAGCATTGAACTTCATGCAAGTTTTTCACGCATGCTAAGCCATTCTATATTTATCCACGGCAAAATCAAATAATTATCGGCCCCGGTGGCGGCGAGGTTATGTCCTTGCCTGCTTACCTGAGGGTCACGATTTCGAGTCCCACCTGATAGGATTTTCACCACTCAGGACATGGTTGTGTGTGCTCGTCAGTTGTTGATCATTGTTCATACCCTGATGTAAAGGCCATAAGTGCTGTTTTCGGTGGTAATGGGAAATAAAGAAAAAAAAATGAATCTGTTTTTACACAGCAGCGCCAGTTATTCGGTGGAAGGATCAAGAACTGAGATTATTTGCACCATCAATGATACGATGATTTCTGGATTTAGATATGATGATCACAGTTACCCCAATATTATACCCTGCAGTATACTCAATCAGGATTGGGTTTTTATGCTGACTTGAATAACGGCTTCAGAGAGCTCCGGTTATTAAGTCCCGGCAGAGGCAAATTTTTCAGCGGTATACCAATTCCTCACTTGGGTTCGAGTTCAGTGCTCTATGAGTTGGATAGGACGTAAAAACCATGGATTTTGTGGCACTTTTCGTTAACACGTTCAACGCGGCACTATTTTTTTACGGTTTTGCCAGTGGGTGAATTTTTTTTTTAAGTTTCTTAATGTTTTACCACTAAGAACAATAAGTCAATCAACAAAAATACCGTAAAATAAAAAATACGCGTAAAAAATGAATTTTTATTTTGGAGGACGATCGTCGTCCGCCGCCACCCGATAGCACCACTCGGGTGTAGTGTGTGGTTGCATGCCCTCCCCGATAGTCCGTTTCGAAGTTTCTTCCGTTGATTCCTGTTACTTGCGACGAAATATGTGCGGACTTCCTTATTACATATTGTTAATTACATTGTTGTTTACAAAATTTTTAAAAAACATTCTTATTAAGAGCGGGCTAGTGCCAACGCCGGGTTTTACTCCGCCCTTCCCTGGAAAACTTCCTTCCCATACTCAAGTATCTCAAACATCCTGAATGACGCAAAGGACCTTGGGTGTCAATCGCCTTCAGGAATAAATTTTCTGAAATTTTCGTCTATTGTCCAGGCTTACATAGTAAGTAGAAGTTTGTAAAATGTATTTTAGGACGTCAGTAAAAAAATTATCTTGTAATTATTTGAGAGATTAAGTCTATATTTAAGCCTGCTGTCCGAAAAAAAATCCCATTTAGTTTCTTCTAGTAGACTGCTTACAATTTCATGTTTATTGCACCGATTTGTCATAAATAATGCCGATCATTGCTGTACACGCTCTATTTTGTTAGTCGGTCAATTCGTGAGATTTCATACACTGACAGCGTATTGTATTTGAGATCCAACACGGGTAAATTACAGTTCACAGTATCAGGCGTCACATAGTGGAAGTGAGAGATATTGGATGAGTAAAAAACTTTAGCACTTTTCCACAATATATTTAAAATAATAAAATTACACAACACGTGTTTCACAACATGAGTGTACACCTGATGATGGCTTAGTAAGCCAAAACACGTGTTGTGTAATTTTATTATTTTAAATATATTGTGTAAAAGTGCTTAAGTTTTTTACTCATCCAACGGGTTAATTAGCTATTTTCTTTTACGTGATCGTCTCACTTTCCAATTAACCTTTGGATAAATTCCAATCTAAGATTAGCCCCACCAATATTTTCCGTACATGTATACCACAAAATATCATATAATTGTCTTTTAAAAAGATGGATTCTGCGATAAATGGGGTTTGTAATATTATTTAAGTCCGCGAAAGCATTCACTCGAACCGAATACTCTAATTTGTGATCACATTGATGCTAAGATGCTACTGCATTTTCATTCAACTTCGTCCTTTCCACTTGCTCATAACCTCAACTACTATCCAGGGTTTTCTTGTCCAATACTATCTTGGTATGTACCCTTTTACTAGGTTACGGTCCTCCCCCAGGCCCTATCTATGTTTTCTTAACTGAATCTCATTTTCTGCTGAGTGACAATGGTCGTAGAGTTGTCCATCTATTGTCAGAAAAATAATTTCAGCCTGTAATATGTGAGAAGGTTTTCAACTTTAAACTACCCAGTAGAGTTGTAATGGATATTGAACATTTTTTATAATATGCCTGGTTGAAACAGACTCAAGGAAAGACTCTGGAAAGAGCTTGGACGCTAAATGTGTGTGGGTGTCGGGTAGGCGGAAAAAATAAGAGGAAGATATTCCAACTTACGCAGTCCAACTGAAAAAGGAACGATGGATAGAAAAGAGGACAAACTAGGAGCGCCAAGCGTGACGGAGGAGAAAGTATCCTGTTAGCTGTAATTTTAAGTAAGGAATTGTGGATGGAACATTACTTTGGCGAAATTGGACATTTAAGGAAGTTGTCGAAATAAGAGGGCGTGTAGACCATGCTTTTGAAATGGGGGTATACATTTAAATTTTTTGGCCAATACCACGGTATGTGCCTTTCATTAATTAATTACGTTTCAATGCTGACACCATTCGAAGCAACAACACTGGGGTTCGGGTTGGTGTGGTTATTAAAGTTTATAACTTAAATTTCCACCTCAACATACCAGGTTCAAACCAGGCATGGGCGGATGTTATTCAAAGATGCACCCATGTACTCCATCTTTTGAGAAGCACGTTAAGCCGTAATCCAATTGGTGCCATTTTTTTAAGATCAGGCTTATAACCACGCCGGTTTCTCTCTACTTTACCTCATTACCCTTCCATCCTCATTCTTCTGCTTTTCCTCTTACTCTTAAGCATTTTTAAGGGCGAGGACTGACTAATAATAGCAGTTTATGATGGGAAATTGCATTTGAAATAGTTAAGAGGGTACGATTATCTCTCTGTTTCCATAAAGACATCAGATTGTTTACCTACAGTTGACCAAAATATTGTGAGTACTCGAGTTTGGAGGGTTTTTATGAAATGCCCACAAGACGTACAGAAAATCAAATTTCACTACATTTTTTTGGTTATTTCCTAGTGTATGCATTTACATTTTAATTTTTTAAATAATATTGTCATATTTTTTATAAAAATTTGAATAGAAAGAGTGACGGTATGTAAACATGCTCAACAATTACGCCGAATTTAAAAATTCATTTCTCGAAACCCGTCAATTGATCTATTCGAAATTATAACACAATTACGCAATAATTTTTTACGCGTTTCCTAAAGATTTCTGAAATTTATCTATTGAAGAAGTGATACTGTTATCATTTTTATCTTAATAATTATCCTCGACTTAACGCCGTCAAACAAATTATATCTTAATTGTGTTGTAATCTTTAGACATCCACATTTTATGATACGTTGTTGTTAAGAACGTAATGAAATCAACTTTTTTATATCAGTATATATTTGTATGGGTAGGAATGACACGGTTAAGTGGGTCTTTGTTTCGGCAACGTCGTACGGCTATCTAATTTTTTCTTATATATATTGCGCAGTATTGAGGAATAGATCTGCTGATGGGTTTTTGAAATGAAAATTTTGAAAGTCTGCATAATTTTTGTACACGTTAAAAAAATATCACGTAATCTCTTACAATTCTAATAAAAATGCAAGATCATAAATTTTTCAAAACTATATTTACAAGAATTAAGTTTGAATTATTGGAGAAAAAAATGATGGGTATAATTATATGCTCTGTAGGTTTTAAGTAGCTTCGTAATCACCCTTCGAACTCTAGTGCACATAATATTTTGATCGGCTCTGTTCGTTTTCTGAATGGTTATATTCTGGATTTTGGGAAACTTCTCCAGGGACAATGGGGGCGTTTACTCGGAACTGAAATCGCAATTTCGTACATGAAATCGTTAGATGGAAACAAAAAAAAGAATTTTAGTGAAAAACGAAAAACATATTTTAGTGAAAAAATTAATCTTCTAACCACAACAATTCACTCATAAATCAAAAATTAAAATAAGCAAAAGGTGACGCCCACCGAATAAGCTGCTGTGATAACATTGACGTCATGTTCCTCCCGTCCTTGACTAGAGAAGGGAGTGGGGAGGAGGGGATTTCAGAAGGTCTGCTCGCACAGGTGCTGTCGCAACTGTCCTATTGGCAGAGTCAGCTGTGTCCCCCCATTGCGATAACGCAAAGTAGCTTCGCGGACTCAGTTGTGATTGGACCAAGTCGATATGCGCCAGAGGTTGCACCTCGCCCACTTTTCCTGAAGTGTTAAAAACATCAGTTTTTCGCCGCTTATAACTCGATAAATAATTGACGGATCAGAAAACGGTAAAATACGGGTTTTTACATTTTACAAACTCTATCAGATTCGGCAATAAAAAAATATGGCTAAGACCCCATTGCTGGACCGAGGAAGAATCATCAGCATTCATGCCACGGACATTAGGAAAAATGATTCGTCTGAGAGAGACTGCAGGAAAGCATTTTGCTGTATGCACCCGATTGCGAATTGCGTGCGGGTAATAGCCTGGCAGCCTAGTGCTGCCGTTGACGGACATAAAGGAGACGAGGCGAATGTGCAGCGATTTCTAGAACCCTGTCGGGTCATGTGCGCTCGCCATATTCGCCTTTGTCACGGTACCCAGCCATTAGCCCGACCCTCGATACCCTGCGAAAAGTATCCATTTTACTACCCATAATTCCCTCTCTCTCGTTGCGGCTTAGGTATGCAACCGTCGTTTATGCAGAATACTCACGGGGAAAAGTTCTTGATTACAGCGCCACGCAAAATTCAACCTTGCCTCCGGAATAGTGGGAAGGGTTAGGCTGCCTAAAAAAAGAGAAACGAATAAATTGAAGGAACAGGACGGGCACGTGTGAAATTTCAACAGGAGTTCTAAATATTTCCATTCGTGCATTAGCCATTAATGGTGCAATGCAAGCGTGTGATGTTTCTAAAATATTTCCTGGTAGTATATTTTGTAAAAATATGACGTTTTTAGAATCAGTGTCAGAAATTTAACTGTTATATTGACTGTATTATATTGACTAACAAGGTTGTCGTTTATATAGGTACCTATTATTTCTGTGGCTAAATCCAACATGAAAAGTCACCAAAAATATTCAGGATAGTTCCTAAAATGTCTTAAATATTGCAACAGTTGGTACTTGTACCATAATAAGAGTGAGGTCGTTTTAGGATTCGGTTTTAAGAACTGCAGTTATCTAAAGAAAGATATAAAAATGTTTAAAAATTTTAAATGGAATAAAGTATATTAGATATATATTCTACCAGTTTAATGGTTTTTTTATTGTCTTATTTACTAAAATGTCGATTTTTATTATTGCCATCATATTTAAAATAAATTCGTTTGCCTACCCTAATGGGCCATGGGGAGATTAAAGGATCACATTATAAATGCTTAAGAGTTCTCAAAAATTTTACGAAAAAATTAGTTCAATTTGTCTTTATAACTGTTCTTGAACTACAAGAATCTAAATTTCACAAGTAATTCCCATAAGTTCAACAAGCATATTAAATGACTATTGAATCTGCGTGAAACTTTCCTGTGTCCTTTTGCCGAAAAAAAATCTTTCCTTTTCGATGTTTATTTACGATGTTTCTAAGGGTCCCTATTTTGTTAGGTGGTCCCCACGTTGTTGTCACGCAAAAAGATATTTTTCTTACTTGACCTCTTAGAAATAATATGTTCTACATTAACTTGGCATGTGATGTCAGGAATTGGCAGACGTCCTATTCGCTAACATCTTATTCAATTCTGCAAACACTCCACTATTAAAGAGAAAATGAAGTTGGTAACAGAATCTGAGCACTTCATTTGCTCAAAAGTTGAATTCAATTACAGAGAGCAGAGCGAAATTAGAACAATGTAAACAGCACACATTATTTAAAATAGAATAATCAATTTTCACAAATGAGGGAAGGGTACATTATAATGAATGAGAATTAGGGATTCTTTTATTATTAGCATTTATAACAATTATGTTATATTATCATTGTGATCACTTTGTCACAAATACCATCAAGAATATCACGAAGATCTGTTCAAGTTGAACGTAACTGAACTCTGAGGTGGTTAAAGTTTGGTGAGGTGTTTGTTTTGCGGTTAAAGCTACCCTCTGTCGTCCTATATCCCTCTCCTGTTCTCTCTCACCCTCATTTTGCCTATCTCAGCATCCGTCTCACATTTAGAACTTTGCCAATGATGTCCATGCTAATCTCGTATTACCATTCCCTCCACCCCTCTGCGCACGCGTCACCGACAATAGATACGGGACGCCGTAGCAACAGTTTTGGGATGGGACAAAGTTATCCAAAAGGACCTATTCGACCATTTTTTTCTTTACTGCCAATCGGTATCTGGGAGGATCACCTATCCGTGGTCGTGAGAAACAATTGAAATGGAATAGTCTCCCATTGCGTGACTACGGGGGAAAGGGGCTATTAGGAGAGAAGATGGACGTGAAGTACCTGTAAGAAAAATTCAACTGCTCCAAATTCAAATATTATATTTTATTGCCCTCTAAACATATTATTAAAATAAATTGCGTAATTTAAGTCGTTTCAGGACCCGTTTGGTGGAGCTCAAATATCACGAACATGAAATAATTCCTCCGACAGAACTTTCCCAGCGGCATGTGTTTTCAAAACATATCTTCACGGGGTTCCAGTGTATCTTATGTGATCACCACACAACCGGAATGTTCTAGAATGTCTATATTGAACGGTGTTGAAACTCAAACGCTAACAAATGACAAATATATAAAGCATGGAAACTGGTTGTGTGACAAAGTGCACGTAAGTGGAAAACTGCAACGAATTCATTTTCTTCCGTATGTAAACTTAATTCTCGTTTTATTTCTTAAGTTTAGTGGTACACTGAGTTCATGAGCAAAGAAGAATACATAACCGGGACCCTTATGTTGCCAGTCTAACTTTTTTCTGGTGAAGAAATTAAGCCTTGTGGTAAAGAAGAGTGTTTTATGTTTTTACTGGTGGGAATACTGAAAGCTTAGGTCACATTCGCCCTTCAAGATAGTTGGGGATCGCAGGGATCGGACGAAGGTGGAGTAAAATTCGGCATCTGCATTAGCCTGCTATTAACATAAGTTACCAATGAAAGCGTAGTTTAACATCCTACCCGACGCAAGGAACACCACTCAGCCCCTGACTAGAGAGCATTGTATCCAAGGGAAATCTACCGCTGCCGGAATTCAAATCAAGGAATCCATGATAATAGGCCAGTGGGCAAGCAATTAAACAAACTTATTATCAAACTAAAGGTAAAAGAATATTGTTTATAGAGTGACCAAGCTGGAGGCGAAACAAAGCAACGTTTAAATACCTTTAGAAACTGTATAAAGAATGACTTATCGGCAATTAATGGCACTAAAATACTACAAGGAGAATGCGTTGAAGTTACTTGTAAATAATTCATGAAAAGACAAGGCGAATCTTATTCTTATGAAGTTGAAGAATGTTTTTTTTCTTTCAATGTTAAGTATCTCACTAGTATCAAACACTAATGTGCCTTCATATCATAGAATGACGGCATCTTAATTTCACATTGGTATTGCTTAAGATCTAGTATGTTTTCTACTTTTAGCATTTATTGATTCCATTATTTCATACTACTCTCTCATTTAGCAATTTTCGAATCCTTAAAGCTAGCCCAATAAAAAATGTTGTCGTGGTCCTTCGTGGTTATCTAAGCTAATCAATCAGGACCACTCTCTACCCCTATTAAACCTATCCCTAATGGCAATAATTAACCTAAGCTAATGTTGCCTCTTCTATGCAAATAACATTACTTGTAATAATGCCCATGCTTAGATCAAAGAATCTGCCGCAGAGAATAAATAACGAGGACTTATTTAGCCTGAGCAGCGGAAAGGCATGCTTGTGCATTCTACTCTTCAGTTGTTTTTTCTCAACTGTCGCAGGAAGACATGCAATGTTGGATAACAAGTCGAGACAGTCACGTAGGACTCGAAGTAATCGCGTGAGATACAAGACTTTCAAAGCGTTCTTAAAAAAAATTCCATAATTCCTGTAGTGTTTTCGTAAATTTTTGAAGGGAGGATAAAAAAATAATGGGTAAAAGCATAAACACCCCATTTATTCCTCGAATATTAATGCATGAAAAGAGTTCGTGATTTTACCGCAGTATTTTTTTCCTCCCAACTGAAAAACGAGCGGTATTCACATTCGGAATGAATGGACGTGTCTACATGCGGAATGGAATCATATCAGACGTTATGATCTCGAGTTGTCTTTTGTTTTCCCATTGACTCAAAAAAAATATCGTCCATCTGCTGACAGCATTTAATTTTCACTTCAGTTCATATCACAAAGCATATTAAGAATATGCGTGCAATATTTTTTTGCGGCAAGTTAAAATCCGATTAAAGAACATTTATTTGATTTGAATCTTGCTTTTTCTTAATTGTAATGAGCCGGAAGAATTAAATTATCACTTATTCTACTTTCACCCAACCCATTAGTAATTACAGGGTGATTTTATCGCCTGTCTTTTTATTATCTAATCATTCTTAATTGTTATTGTGAAATATACTTGCACGAACAATAATTAATGCTTTTAATATTGAAGACAATGTGAGGGATTTTATTTGTCCTTTCCGTGAATAAATGGGAATGACGTGTAAGAAAGATTCTGCTTTTTATCATGCGGTCACAGAATTCTTAGGGAAGATCCGATTGGGAAATTGGATAATTTTCCCATTTTTGAGCACGAATTGATTATTCTTGATTTCTTATACGCTTATATTTGTGTTAATATGTGTACAAGGGGATAGTTTTATTTATTAATTACAATCGCATTTTGTCATTCAAGTCAGAGGGTTAGTTTTTCACAGAAAACTCTTTTGACATATCAGTAACACATTGTATGGGGACACTTACTTTTCTCTATAACGACTCCTACGAACACATTAGTGCTTAACTTACGTTTAACTTCAGATGATTTTTAATCAGGGACAGTATTGCACCTTGCAAAGGACACGGAAGTGTTAAAAATGGTGGGGCTCTACCCAACAAATGGTGTGGAATAACAATCCTTACTTGATTTTAATTTCTTACATATGACATATTCCGGCATAAAATTACAAAAGATCACAAAAACAAAGGGCAAATTATTTTTATAAATCAGTGGAAATAGCAAATGTTTGAAGATGCATTCACATAGGTAATTAATTTGCAAAAATCATTTTTAAATGGACTGAATGAGAATAACATAAACGTCCTTTGCACTTGGGTGATTGTCTCATTTGATGGCTATGGAAGGACCAAGATATATAGAGTTATGTGTTTTGATAGGGATACCAAGAGACAGTGTCCATACGTATCATTTCTCTCATCTATTCACGTATTGTATTCATAAATGTTCTCCAAATACTCTATCTCCTTTCTTTTAATTCATATCCTCTGCATTAATTCTATGCGACAACATATTTTAATTTATTTTCCTCAACCTCACATACTTCATAGTTTCTGAGTGTCATATTTCATCCATCCTCTATTCTAGATACATAGATAGCATTTTATACGGTAATCATAATTCAAGACTTGTAATTGACGAACGTTTTTACACTAGCGAGTGACTTCATAACCCGAACAAAATAGAGTGATATATGTCTATGGAACAACAGAATAGCAAATTTGAGTTTGCAGACTTTGCGACACAGTATAGGTGAGCGAAGGCAGAGATGAAACATTTTTCTTTCGTCTACACCATGGAAGAAGAACTCACTGTGTTCAAATGGGTTGACCCGCAATGCGGGTGCTTGAAAACATTTGCGAGGGCAAGGGTGCTTTGTAGAGGCAAGCCTTCCTCGGCTACGGTGCATTTACAGGGAGTAGCATATCCGCAGGCCCCATTCGACTTCCACAGGTCACATTTTACGATTTCATTTTTTTGAGATCAGGTCAGCTTCCTCTGCTGCTTCGGAATAAAGTCACCTCGCCAGCATTTTTCGTTACCCTGACCTTTACTCATCACCCTCTACAGTATTCGCCCCTGCATAATTTGGAATGGAGCTCCTTACTGGCATCCATAATATACGTTAACTTCCCCCTTTTTATTTTTACTACTATACTACAAGCTATGCGAGATATTATGATATTGGATGTGGCAATATATTAATTTCATTTTCAGAAAAAACTAATTGCAAAAATATAGTAATATGACATGGTTAGACATTTAGTCATGTATTTCTATTAGCTATTTCCATTAGCTATTATAAAAGCATGTATCACCATCACCAGTCAATACATAGATTTTTTTACGCAGCTCTCCAACATTATTTCTCTCCTACTAACTATACGGATGATTTTTCGGGAGTTTAGGCCCTTTTTTTGAGAATGAAAAATATTGAACTTTTAGCCGGCGTTTCGGAAAATATATTTTTTTCCTTCTTCAGGGCTAAAAATGGGATGTATCACCAATAACATAACGATAATAAATACCATGATTTACAGGATGTGTACAGTGCCAAATGCTTTACAATATAATTTTTTACAAATTTTATTGCGAAAAAATTACGCGGAATACATTTTACATACCTTAAGTTCTATACGATGGATTTGTTTACAAATTGGTTGCTAAGGTCCCTGTGTTATATTTTTTTTTATTTTGATGCATTACATTGTTATATATTTTACCTAAATAACAAATGTCAGTTCTTTTATCAAATTAATTTTGATTTTAGTTTGAATTTTAATTTTTTTAACTTTAAAATTTGTAAAAAATTATTTTGTAAAGCATTTGGCACTTTAAACATCCTGTAAATCATGGTATTTATTATTGTTATGTTATTGGTGATACATCCCATTTTTAGCCCTGAAGAAGGGAAAAATACATTTTTAGGGACGTAGGCCAAAAGTTAAATATTTTTCATTTTCAAAACAAAGGACCTGAACTCTCGAAAACTCATCCATATATTTAATAAAAAAGATGTCTGGAATTCAAATTACCTCCTACTAACGTTTTCATGCTTATTTAACTACCAGTTTTCACATAGTTTAGTAATTTTCACTATCTTATCCGAGGGCTTTAATTTCATTTTCTTCCAATTGTTGATTCAAGATTTGTTCCCGCATAACTGTAACTTGCAACATCACAGTAGGTACTAATCCTGAGAGGAACATGAGATTCATTGCCTTGTGGGGGATTCGAACCTGCGACCTTTGGTTAGCCAGGCCAGCACGTTATCGAACCAGCTTCCACATTTGTTCCCAAACTCATTCCTTTGCGGGTTTATAGATCTCCTTTTGAATCTCAGCGTAATAACCTGAAATATATTGTTTGATTGTTGATAAACAGCATCATCAGTCACCTATTTTAAGTCAAAAGATAATTAAATTTACTCTTACTACAATATGTGCTACCAAAGTACTAATCAGTGCATGAATTACTGACTCGCATCTGAGTGCTACTTCCTCATGGAAAACATTTTAGATATGCATTTGGGAGATATATTTTACTAAATTGCTCAGATATGTACAGTAATCTTATGACTATTGACTAGACAGATTAGTCTTTAAGTACACATATTTATATTTCCCCGCGAATTTATGAGTAAGAAGTAATAAGATTTAAAATATGCACGTTTAAGTAAATTACTAATGGCTTCTCTCCTGAAACAAAACCGACCATATTATTTCTACCCTGCATTTTTTCCGCAATTTATTACTGACCCTAATTACACACAAAAATTAATTTCTAAAATGCTCGCCTTCCAATATATCGCTATAAATTCATTTTCGAATCATTATCTTGAAATGTCTTGCTTCGGTCTCTAAATGGCCTTACTGGTATTTCAAGCGCACATAGACGGTCAAGGCGGGTTTCCAATCGCGTCGTGACCATGGCATTATACACTGCCTTTGAAAAAAACCTGATTCCCGCCCTAATTCCCGAAGCGATAACCGTTTTAGAATCGTTACAAAATTTGATGCTGCACGCAGTGTGGAAATCGTATGCATCATTAGGCTTAGGTTTCCTGCTGCGGATGGAACTATCCCAAGGCACTTGCAATGAACCTCCTTTGCAGTCGAATGGCTTTTAGTGCATATTCATCCATTCCGTGCGAAGGTTATCCCACTGAATATACCCGCTTTGCTTTTCACTCTGCTTATTACCAGCTCTTAGGAAAGAAACTACACGTGAAAGGAAAAATTCTTCCTGGAATAGTAATTACTTTATTCCAACTTGCATCTGGAGTAAGCTCCCCTACGGAGGTTCCTATCAGCTAAGAAGCCATGAACCCTTGCTGGAAAAGCAATGGCAAGCCATTAAGGTATCAGTGAGGGTACATTTATCGCGCGATTATTGAATGTATGCCCCGGCCATACTTAGGAGAAACTCATCGTGGCCGCACTGCGACGGAATGGAATTTTCCCCTTTCTAGAGGATCACAATGTTGCCACATCTCAAACAAACCAAGAATCATGCATATATGTATAATGTGTTTAAAGCTTTTCCGCATGTGTGTACATACCTACATGTTACACTAGCGCAAATAGTTTTATTTACGCTCATTTGCTCTAGGTAATGTATATATTTAAATTACTCCTACGCATTAGTCGAGTTACTTCAATATGAGCAATATTATCATTACACTTTACTTAGGATATTCAAAAATAGAAAATAGAATAGTATAATATAGTCACATTTTCATTTGAAATTGGATTGGATGATACATATGTATTCCCAAATCTGGCATGAAAAATGTGTAGGATTCACATTGCTATAGCCATAAGCACCTTGATTCATCCACATTCAGGCAAGAACCTGGTTGTATTTTCTATATTGACTGGTTTATTTTGACCAGAAGACTTCGGGTTCTACATTATACCGCTTGGCTCAGAGACTCATATTGATTTCTTGGGGCCATTGACAGGTGCGAAACAGCAAACTGTAAGTAAGTCACTTGTTAACATATTTCAAAGGAGATTCGGCATTCTCTCATAAAATATTAATTAATTAACAGCTCAATTGGTTGTTCCGAGGTTTCGTTGTGCAAAAATGATAATGATGCAATAATCTTAATTTTTGTGACTCATAGAGCCGTGTGACTTGTTATCAAACCCGAGAGCTTCGTTGATGGTGACTGTGTGTAATATGATACCTATAATTATGATATCAAATATTTATTCATGACTAACAAATGACGATTTGAAGAACGTCTTTCTTTGGGCATCACCTTCGTTCTGTCTATAATTGGTCATTCATCCTACGAAGGGGACCATCTCAAGATAAATACATTTAACCTTGAAGACGTCATCGACGTAAAAGAGAAAACGATTTTTTCTTTAGAAACAACGTGGGAAATTCCAAATAAAGAAAACCTTCTATAACGGAGAGCAAGTATTTTTAATACCTGAAAAATGATATTTTATGATATTCAAATGCAAATAAATTTATCCATATAGACCTGCTACAATTTGATAGCAATACAATCGTAACAATGGGTAAAGATACCTGCCAATCACAGTATTCAAGTAAAAACCAAAATCCCTGGGACCTGAATCTGTTAATTTTGGTAACTGCGGACTAACAGTATTTCCCAGTTATGTGGTTTGAAGTTTTTAAGTAAACTACGAGTAGTAAACATTAGTGAGTCATTACTTCACCAAGTTACATTCAATATCCAAACTAAAATTCCATGACCCAAAGTCAAACTCCATTTTCTGTCAAATTTACCAGTTGGCTATTATGGTGCAACCTGTTTACCACAAACCTTTCATTTACCAACCGTATTTTTATTTGTTGTCAAAAGCTCAATATAAAGTCAATTCTCAACTCTTGGATTAAACTTCTTAGAATTGTGCATAAGGGGGAATATGCATGAAATTTGTTTCTCAAAGATTAATGATGTACTGGATGCAAAATTTTCTCGCCATTTTAAATATATGTATAAGCCAAATTTTTCTATGCCCACCACAAAGATTATGAAATGATTTTAAAATGTTCCCAAAAGTTGACTAAAGTCACGTAATCTGAAATGATTTCTGATGTCACTGCACAGTACAGGTTTCATATTGCTACGTAGATAGACATTTATTTTTAAAGAAAATGAAGTGAACATATTGTTTTGAGGTTTTTAGCCGTTTCTCGAACGAAACGATGACTGAAAAAATACTTAAAAAAGCACATACCGGCAATTTCATTTGTTTTACTCCCTTATGGCGGTGTTCCTAAAAAATCAGCGTATATGGACGATTTGATCGTTACAATCCATACTACGTAAATAAAAAATAGAAATACAATCGTTTATTGCATTAAACAAATGTGATAAATAAATACGTTATCGCTAAGTATTCATTTAGGTTCTTACACTGTAAAAAGTTGATCTGATTTTCAGTGCGATCTGAATTTAAGCGTTGTCTGGTTTAAGGCAGGAACACGGATGCAAGGTGCGGAAGAGGCAGGAACATGGATGGTTGGTGCAGGAGCAGTTAAGCAGAAAGCAGAGGGAGCAGGATTCTGGATGGTCTGATTTTCAGCGGTTCACCTGCCTTATTTTTAGACAAGATAATACTGCTGAAATTCAACATACCCTGTCTTAAAATTGTTGCATCTGAAATTCAGATCGCTTTTGTACCTTAAAATCAGATCTACTTTTTACAGTGTACCTCCACGCATAAACAGATAAACAACGCCCATAGTGATACCGTGCCGTGACGTCATACGATGACGTCGTGTTTTTAAGCTGCCGAAAAGATACAATTTTCAAAGAGTAATATCTTTGCAACACAACTTAATTCTTCACTCTATAAGCATTACCTGTTGTTCTTTGTACAAAAGACGCATTGACAGACCTAGGTGAGGTGAATCTTTGGTACTGACGGCGGCGAAAGGTTTTCAGTGAGCCACACGTGCTGTTTATTGAGGTAAAAAATAAAACGCGATCTCGATGCGAAGATGTTCTTCGGCACCTGGTACCCATGTCAACGTCGGGTTCGGGGATGATCAAAGATTTCCACGGCAGGTAGGTTTAGGCGCACCCGAATCCTTTGCATCAGCGGACAAGACTACAGTTTTCAGAAAGCCTCCGCACAGCCGAAGACCTCCACGTGTTTCCTTCTCCCTTGGAGTATGTTTTATGCATGCGTTTATGATGGAGTCAGATGTGCCCAGGTGGATAAGGAGAAGCATTGCTTGTCTCCTTCTCAAAGCAAAACATGAAGAGCACTTCCTTATAAATAAAAGAAAAAAGTGTGGTGGGGATGGAGGTGGAAGAAAAGAATCCTTTGTGACGTGAGGGATTTATATTTCGTGGAAACTTTTTCTGAGAAACCCCGCAGGCCAAATAGTAAACACGAATAAGTTGGAATCATCATTTCACCTTTCTTCCTCCCTGTTCTGCTTATTTCATTTTACGTTTTTGCAATTACGTAGTTTTCTTTTTTTTAATGCTTTCTTTAATTCGCTAAGATCTTTCAAATGGCCTAAATCACAAAGGGCTAATTCCTCGAACCTCTATGTTTTCTGATATTTGGAGAAAATATTACGGTCCTTCTAAGCAATAGCAATTTAAAAATCTGACGAACCATAAGTTAATTCTAAAGGACATTTTCCTGCCCATGCAAATAACTTGTCCTTTCAGTCAAAATGTATCTGTATCTATTTTTACTATGGTCATCGATTGCACGTGTGGAACTTAATATACCAGGATGAAGTATACATTTGGAATATTTCTTTTATGAGATACATTATTACGTGAGCTGAAAGTGCTATAGCTAGATGGATAAATTCATGGTCAGTTAATTAATCCTTCAACAGCACAAGAGAACGATAAACGTTCCGTAGACCTAGAAATATACCTAAATTTGATATTAAACGTACAATGGTAATTAAGAGCAACATTTTCTCTTCTTAGTACATCATGTCTGAAGTACTAATATTATAAAAAATGTTGTTAATTCAAGGAGATTTTAAAGTAGGTGCCAGCGTTTAAACTTAGGTAATATTCTTAACTTCGTCTTAACTGCGTTAAGGCCGACTAATTCTATCTCAAAAAAAATCTACATACTCGCAGTGCCCTACGATCAATCGCGATGGTGTGTGGCAGGGGAACTATGCATGACCCAATATCTTTTAAGACACCGGGTCGCTTTCATTGGCGCATGATTTGTTGCTTAAGAATTTCCAGGACAATAAGAAAACTCAACATTAATCTGAGCAAATTAAAAAAAATTCTAAGAGAGCCCAATTATTCAGGATTTAACTTAAAAGCTTCTTACGTTTATTTTAATAATGATGTTCAATTTTCCATAAAAATGACTTTTAATTCGACCCGTGTATCAATGTTCATAATTGATGGTCATGGTTCTTATTTCTTACGATTAGTTCACTTTCTGTAGATGGTTAAGCATGGCTTATTTTTAATATTATTTTCGGAGCAAATATTCACCTTCGCATGCTGTAGTTTTAGTTATTCGGACCCGAGAACAATCCCGCGAATAAGTATTGCTATCAAGACTTGGCATATCATCATCATCATAATCAATTCTCAGATTGGTTTGACGCAACTTTCCACTGAGTTCTTCCATCGGCTAATCTCTTCATATTTACATAATTCTTCTCTTTCACATCCTTCATCACTTGTTCCATATATCTCACACGAGGCCTACCTTTGCCATTCTTCTCATCCATGACTTTCAACGATTGTCTTCATCAGGCCATCCCAATTAAGTTGCCCCATCTTCTTTTTATAGTTTTAAGCAGATTTCTCTTTTGTCCCACTCTTCTTAAGATTTATTTATATGTCACTCGGTTGACCTATTTCATCTTCATCATTCTTCTATAGCACCACACTTCGATTGCTAGTACCCTTTTCTTCTCCGCTGCTGTCATTGTCCACGCTTCACTGCCGTAAAGAAACATGCTCAAGATGATAGTAGATTTATTACAAACTTTTACAAACCACAATAATAATGCAAACTCACGACCCGGGTTTCGGCGCTAAGCCTGATCATGGTGCTTAGCGCCGAAACACTGGTCGTGAGTTTGCATTATTATTGGGGTTTGCAAAAGTTTGTAATAAATCTATTGCCATGGATTTCCAAAAAGTTACGACTGAAAGTATCTCATTTATGCTCAAGATGTACGTCCTGATGAATTGTTTCCTTATTTCTACGCTTGTATTTCCAGCTGCAAGTAGGTTCTTCTTTTGGTAGAAAACCCTCTTTGCCTGAGCTATTCTACTGACTATTTCTTTCTTGCTTCGTTCATCGTTGGTCACTCGGCTCCCTAGGTAGCAGAACTCTTTCACCTCTCCCAGTTTTTGCTTCCCTGATTTAATGTAGGTTTTGGCCTCTCCAATTTTGCTCCATACCAATATCTTAGTTTTATTCTCATTCATCTTCAGATGATATCTGGCCTTTGTCCTTTCCATATCTGAAATCTATGTTTTGAGATCGAAGTTCGAAGCATTGACGTGGTGGAAGGTTGTCATGATATCAACTAATAAGAAACCTTAGTCACTTCCACAGGAAGTGGAAGTGACTAAGGAAATTCTAAGTGACTAAGGACACGTCCTGTGGAAGTGACTAAGGTTTCTTATTAGTTGACATCTATGTTTTGCTCATACTTCATGCTCAGACCGTTCGTTGAAGAGCTTTACGAAACAGCAGCCGCTGTGCTTACACCTATATTATGGATTTTACAGAACAGCAGAGAGATTGTTGAAATAATTGAAGAAGAATAATATTAGAAATGTTACGGATTTTTTAAACATAATCCAAGATATTCCACTCACTCAGTATTCTATATTCCCTATCAGTGGGTAATATTTATATCCACCTTTGTTTATTGATTTGAAACATGTTGAAAAATAATGGCTCTTCCTTGCTTTTATGACACCTCGTTGCTTCTAGTCTTCTGTTTGATCTTATTCTAGACGGCGATCAATAGCTTTATTATTTACACTACAATAAACAGTAAATAGATGGGAATCACTGAGATGTGTTGGAGAAATAGCGTTGTCGATGATAATGGGGAATTCATTGCAAAGCATACTTTAAACTGTATTTGATCTTTCGAGTATAACGGCTGTAAAAATCACGAACGTTTACTCGTCACGAAATTTACCAGGTCTGCTTCTTAGTTATATATCACTTTATCTGAAAAAATATGAAACATGTAGAACAAGTTGTTAAAGATGTGAAAGAGAAGAATTAGTTTATATGAAGAGTTTGGACGATCAAGTGGAGGACTGTATCAAACCAATCTTAGGATTGTTGATTGTTGTAGGATGATGATTAAAAAAAACAGTTTTTCTTATGGCTTCCTTATGGGATAAAGTATGAAGCCAGTTTATCAATTTCATATTCGTTTTAAAGGAAAATGAATCAGCCATGAAATATTGTCCATGGTATAATATCACCCGTAGATTAAAAGATATAGGTATTATATAAGCAGTACATTTGCCCGTGCAATAAATTATCAATATAATAAGCAATATATATTTATGTGCATTCTCTCTTAAAATATAAAATATGTATAATAAGCATACATATTTCTGTACATTCACCTATAGAATAAAATATACATTTAATATGCATTATACATATATTATTGTACGTTCGCCTTTATAATAAATTATACTTATATATTTAATGAGCAATATATATTTCTGTACAACATAATTTTCGATTTCTACGCAGTGGAATGGCCCTTCTCAAAGGGTGCTCTCTAAAGGGAGGGATAAAGACTTTGAAGGCCTCGCTCCATCCCCCCTCCCACCCTTCATTCTCTCGGTTCTGCCTTTTGGCGCCCGCGGCAATTCCTCGAATCCCTGAACGACCCGCATTCTTTCCCCCCTTTCCTCCCTCCCCCGAAATCCCTCCTCAATACTTCGCCCTCACCTTTCCGGGGCATTGTCCCTTCGATCCACCCCTTTCCGTTTTCTCTTTCCTCGTTCCGCTATCCGTAATTTTTTTCTCCCCTTTCTCTCTCCATCTGCCTTTCCACCTTCCTCCTGCTTGGTCAACATATTTCTCCCTCCTTTTGTACCTTACTTCCTTTCTCTCTTTTCGAGCTCTTCTTTATCGTATTCAACATTTTTTTCTCTCTTCATTATTGTCTTTTACCCTCTTTTGACGTACGATTGATGGTTCCTTTGCTGCTTTAAAACGTAGTCAGAGTAAGGCGATTCATCGCAAGCACTTAAGAATAGATCAGAGTTTGGCAAACTACGGCAGGTTTGCCATTGGTTGTCTGCTCTTGGTTTTTAAGTGATACTCGAAACAAACAATAAAGCATCAATATTCTAAAGCAAACTAAATCATCTTATATGAGAGCATTCATTTTGATCAATAAATACATTTATGATAGCTATACTTGATGATATCACCGTAAGTCATGCTTAAAAATCAAGCGTCTCTTATCAAAAAAGACTCAAAGTAATCAAGCAATCATCCTAGCAACAATCATCAAAGCAACTTCAGAGTTTAAACAAACAACGGCTTTTTTTGTTTTCTCCTAGTTAAAAATATACAATTAAAGTTAAATTTAAAAATATTGACTGTGACTAACATGTTTTTCATTTGTAGACATATTTAAAAAGATCTCAAATAATTATATATTTTTCTAGAATAAATATATATTGGGCTCTTCCTTCGTAATAGTTCGCCGACCAATAATGTGGATGATAAAAACCTTTATAAAAGTGAAACAAAGTTTCACTTTTATAAAGTTGGTAAAGTCAAAGTTGGTGGGACAAAGTTTTTCTGTTGATGGGCTTTGCTAAAAAAATATTGTTCAAACCGGAGGGTAGTGTTTGATAGTTAAGAGTATAGTCTACCCCGTACTATAGCGGGTAGTATAAACTATAACGGGCAGTTAGAACTTAACCTTAAAAAGTGTGTAGCTATCAAGTTTTGGAGGAGGAATAAATCGATAGAGCGATCATATAAAATTAGTGACACGAAGAACGAAAACGTTGAAACCATAAGATATTGAAGAGTAACAATCACTAAAGATTTATCGTGGGGAAGACACATCCAGGGAATATGCGGCCGAGTGAAGAAAAAGCTAGAATTTGTAAAAGGAGTACTTGGGAAATGTGATGAGAAGACAAAAGAGCGATGTTACTTTTCACTAGTTAGTCCTCACCTTGAGTATGCAAACAGTGTATGGGATCCGAATGAATTAGGAGTGATCAGAGAACTAGACAGTGTGCAGTGTAGAGCAGCTAGGCTGGTCAAAAGGCGTTACGATAGGTTGAGTAGTGTATCAAAATTAATACAAGAATTATGGTGAGAATCATTACCAGAGCGTAGGTTAAAGTACAGATTAAATGTATTAGAGAAATTTCAATCGGATAGCTTTACTGAAGGTGCTTAGCTTTTTTATGTTTTTTTAAATAGCGTAGTTTTGAACAGTACCTATACAAGTACTAATTCTTTTTAATGCATGATATGTAGTGCATGTTTGGTGAGAGTTCACCCCCTGCCACACACCTTTATGGTGGCTTTTAGGGTATTATGTAGATGTAGATGTAGAAGATGTTAGTCACATATTAAAAAAAACCAGCGTATTATGCTAGATTCGACCACATAAATAAGATTAATGAGATCCAAATATCGAGATGATGCCTGAGCTGAGCTTGCGCCCTCAGTGTGGCAAATGCAACAAATGCATTACTATCATGATTGTATCATAAATGTATTACCATTCTGCTGTAATGAATTAGATTTGATCAGAGAACTAGACAGTGTGCAGCGTAGAGCAGCTAGGCTCGTCAAAAGGTGTTACGATAGGTTAAGTAGCGTTTCAGAATTAATAAAATAATTAGGGTGGGAATAATTCTCAAAGCGTAGGTTATAGTACAGATTAAATCTATTAGAGAAATTTCAATCGGATAGCTTTACTGCAGATGTTGGGCACATATTAAAAAAACCAGCGTATTATGCTAGATTCGACCAGATAAATAAGATTAGAGAGATAGATTGTCGTACCGATAGATTCAAAATGGCATTTTTCCCCCGTACTATAAGAGAAGAGAATAGGCAGCATAGCAAAGGGATAGGTACGGGAAATATTTTAGAGTAGTCTGTAGTGCATGATACATGTATTAATCCCTTAAATACTATAGATACTAACAATCTAGTTGCATGAGACCCTATAGTTTATTGTTTGCATGGTAGTGGTGCATGCTTGGTGATCTTCACCCCTTGCCACACACCCTCGCGGTGGCTTGCAGGGTATCGTGTGGATGTAGATGTAATAAGTCATTGGTGTGTGAAATTTACACATCCCAGCTACTTTCCCTGGACCACCTGCGATTTCCTACTAAGTTCTGACACTACTTTCCTACTAAGTCATGCCCAGAAGAGCTTTGACCCGTAATTCGAATTCGGGACCCTCCGGTCAGTAGCATAGATCTGTACCCATTATGGTATATTCAATAGTCAAAATATTTATGAAATTAAATATATGATGATGAAAGCAAAAGGTATTCGATGTTTATAGGGAAATAAATTTGGATTCGATTGGAAAGCAGAGTTATGCGTGTAATAAAATAAAATGAGATATTTTTAGAAAAAGTGAATACTGTTGGGATAACTTGGATGTCATCATGTCAATGCGATTTCAAAGGAAAAATGGTTATTATTGAGGCTGCTCTACAGAAAATTTAGGGAATAACTGGAAGGAAAGCTGAAATTTGGCGTTGTTTATCCGTGCATCTTTTATGCAGTTGGTCATTGCAAGTATTTTTACCGGAAAATGTATTTATTTTCGACATTAAAATGTATTCGTTCATGATGAACTACATTAAGGTCAACTTCATAAGGTCAACTTCAACCTTACACCAGTCTGTCGGGATATTTTGGTGTTGGCCTTATATGGCGTCTTTCGTGTGGTGCACCCTAGCGGTGACACTGTATTTTATTCACAGCCGTCACCCACTGCGAAAAAGAAAGACGCCAAGAAAGATCAATCCATAGCGGTGCGAATGGCTTTAGTTGTTGGTGGCCGCGCCTAATACGAAAAATGACGAGAAAAATTTCATTGAAACAGCAGCATGTGAAGGAAAATTGTAATATTAAACATGATATTGATATTTTTTAAGATAGAGATACAACGTAGTGGGAATAAATATGCTTTGCTGAAAAAGCTATTGGTAGATGCTGTGTAATTTTACATTCATGAATTTAGTGTAAGCTTTTCATTTAAGTGTTATGAAGTCATTGTACACAAATACTTAAATATAGAGATAAAAAGTAATATTTTACTGTACCCAGCACTATTTTATTCGTGTCCAAAAACAAAATCCATAGATATATATTCATTCTTTAAATGAAAAATTATTTGTGTAATATTTTTTCATTAATATTAATAAAAAATTCTGTGATACTTATGTTATCTTCCCCATAGATAAAATTTCTGTGTGTGCTGTCTTAGCGTCTTTAGATATGGATTTTCCTTGGAAATCATTTTTCACGTAGTCAGTAACTATCCCTTGCAATTAATTTATCATTTTGCAATAGCCAGTTATGCTTTGTGAATAACAGGTCGTTAGAAGAATTTCCACACAATTAAAGAAAATATGCTTTGCTTAATGTTATTATTAAATGATTATTTAATGCCTTCAAAATGCGTTCAAAAAGGAGCCCGTCTCTCGCAATACCTCTAAGAATTTGACTGGATACAACCCACTCTGAGTCTAGCCTTCTGCCACCTGAAAAATCCTTCCCCTAGCCCAAGGTCTTTTACACCCTTCTGCATTCCATACCTCCCATCCTTTTAACGCCTTCACTCTCCCCCTCTCTTTCTCTATCTCTTCTTTCTTTCTCCCTCCTCTTCGAGCTTGGAATTCCTTTCGGTCCATTTCAGTCCTTTATTGTGCGAAATAGATTACGGAGAAGGGATCCATAGAGCATGCCCGGCATGCATGTCCCTGGAATGGTCGCATTTAATGAATATTTTCAAAATATTTCGTCGCCCCTTTCTGTCCTTGAAGGCGTCACTCATAGTAAACGATATAAGGACGCGTCTCTTTAACCTTGGTGGAAAATGTTGATTTATTGGTGGCAAAATCTGCTTTGTAAAATTTACGTGCTCACCAAATATTAAAAATACAAGATAATATCTGCACGAATATTCCACGAAAAGGGAAATATTTTTTTCGGTGAAAGTAAATTTAAGTACCTGGTAGAAAACAATCGACCGTATACACATATTCTCTTGCACGCACTAATAATGGTAATTAATGTTTGAAGTGTAGGAAGTCATGTATGAACACTTATTTTTCATTTTTCTGTTGAGGATCATGATTTCATTTAGACATTTTCCTTTTTTCAGTGAAAGTAACTTTAAGTACCTGGTGGAAAATAATTGACCGTACACACATATTCTCTTGCAGGCCCTTATAATGGTAATTAATGTTTGAAATGTAGGAAGTCAAGTATGAACACTTATTTCTCATTTTTCTGTTGAGGATCATGATTTCATTTAGAATAGATTTTCATTCCTAGCGTCACGAAAAAGTGATCTAATAAAGGCAATATAACATTCATGTTCCTCATTTGGTTGATGATGATGCCTCGAAACATGCCTCAGTAAACAGTGGCGCATATATTTGTGCAATTGAAAATACTTCCTTAAAGTTGTTACACAACTATCAGTTTCTTCTCTCTCGTCTGGTGACATTGTCACCATTTATAATGTAGACGGTCCATATACAAAGGATAAAATGTTTAGAAAAGGATAAATTCATATTCTTTTTTTTTAAATCCACGGTCATATTAGCGTCCTTTGGGTATTGTTGTTATGATGGCTTCCTAGTGGATTGGTAGAGTAACAAAATAAGCCAGTCATACTTAAAAAAGTATTATATATTCAACAATTGCTTTCACATCTTCCAAATAACATATATTTTCCCCATAGTTCCCAAATTTTAAATGCCTCATCGAGAGTACTTCATGGTAATACTCTATTTTTCGGAGGTAGCATTAAAATGTTATAGAACCTTGGGCAAACCAACTCAATTTTCGTTCACAGTTTTCTCATGGAGTCATCGTGTTATTCTACACACTTCTCCCGTTTCCTAGAAAAATCCTGCCACTTCCATATTTGAAGGGAAAAATAACCCTATCTTTCGTTTACATCACTTCGTAACAACGAGAACATACAAAATGTCTTGCCCTTAAATTCATATTGGATACTTGGTTTGATATCATCCTCTCTCTTTCACTCACATTGTCAATGATTCTCACATTTTTCTCTCATTGAAAAGGATGAACTGCAAATGCAGCGGAGTATACAGGCTTTTTTTTAAGTTTTGCATCGAAACCGAAGTTACTTAAAGTTATATGAATATATCTGTAGCCAAATTTGAGATTGACGAAATAAATATTTTAGAATTTTTATTTCTTTCAGTATCTAATGTCATTCAGTGTAAAATGAATTCCGGTAAAGATTTGTTACACTTACGTTAAGAATTACGTTAAACATTTGTTAAAGATGTTAGTTACTCCCTTCCCTTTAGGTATAAACTGCTTAAAGTTCACTAAAATTTTGAAATTTTTATCACCGTCTGAATAATGTCCTCATCTAAAGGGGTTTTAGGAGTAAAGAACAGCATGTATTTATTTTTGTAAGGTAAAACAATGTTATATATTCACCTTCAACCATATCCTCCCTGATTGTTACCAGCTAAATTAAAAATAGCTTGGCATCAATCTCTCACAAGTTGTCAACTTTATATTTACCTACTCTTTGTCTTGTGGACAGATTTACTCATGTAAATCTCTGTCCACAGGTTCAGATGGTGCATCCGGTTTCGCTCAAGGTGTTTCTGTGGCGCGGAAAAAGAATTATTTTTCCACCAGAAGCATTCACATTCGACCACCATATCCAACCCACTTAACCTTCTTTTTTTTTCGACACCGCGTATTATTCACCAGAATGACCTCCTGCTCTATAGCCCTGAAACTGAAATTTACGGCGTCGTTACCTGGTTCAGCAGGGCCGTGTTATTTTCACGGCTCGCTTTCACAGGGTCTTTTCAGAAGTAGGGCTCTGCGAAATCAATAGTTTTGCACGATCGTTCTCAATGCCCAAATCTTTCCTTTGGTAGGTGAAAAATGCGTTTTTTTAGTTCTTTTGTTTTATCTAGTCCTTGTGTCTTCAACTCCATATGATAAATTTATGGGTTGAATCTATGATAATGACTATGTACCTACCTCGTTCCACCATATTTCATAACACATTTTATAACACATCCACAACGATAATTTCTCCCATAATATGTTCTTGCATTTTTAAATGAGCCTTTGTTCCTCGGTAATTTCGCCTGTTTTGAAATAAACCGAAGAAATGTCGCCACCGTGCGGAGGTCAGGATGGTGTAGTGGCACCCATTCTTGACCACTACTTTGTGCGTCAAAAGTTCGTTTCATCTCCGGTGAATTATTTTTCATCCCCTTTCAAAGTATTTTCTCAAGTATTTCACTTGAGCATATTGTAATTTTCGTTTTACTGCCGGAATATTGTATACTAATTCCCATCACGATTTTAATCAATCAATTGAAGAGGTGCGTCCAACAATGTAATAAGTGGTGACTGATTATGGCGTTGAAAATATTTGACCAGAATTCATATGTGGACGGCAGACCCTGAGGTATAGGGAGCTAAATTAGTATGGAAATGGTTGGCGTATTTTATGATATTTGGATTTGGATCAACTGAAACCTAATCACCATTGTACAACACAGTGTCGCGTGAGGATATCCGATTTCTCTTCTCTCCCGGAATCCAAGTTTACTTTTTCATCTTGTCTTCTTCCCTTTGTCCTTATCCTAATCCCTGTCATTTATCGTGAATGTAATAATAAATTCGAGGAAATGTGGGTTTTCAGGTGTTTACTAACAGAAGTGACCTTGTGAGGAAAAATCTGGAGGAATAATGTAAAGAAAGGTTTTGTCAAGAGATGGAAGAGGATGGTGGCATTGTATGGATCTTTACGACCTAAACACCGAGGTATAAAAGTCAAAATAGGATGGAAGCTTTAGAAGTGCGGTTAGAGAGAAGATGTTGGAGAGAGAAGAGGAACTAGTAATTAAAACCGTGTAAACTTGCCTTAGTGCCTAGTTTATGTGGATCGTGTATTTAGTAGAGTAGCTGGTGAAGTACCCTTGACTGGATAACTTAGCGATAATCTTTCAAGCTATTTAAACGACAGTCAATTTGGCAGTCTATTAGACATTTTCGAATTCAGTATATGATTTCTTGTAAAGTCTATCGTGTTTAAGTTTTTTATAGGCAACATATTCTTTAGAAGTCGATTTCTGAGGTAGTAATTTTAGTTTTTGATTGAATTCACTTGTTTCAAAGATCTCTCCTTTAACATTCTCTACTAATTCAGTCTCTGCCAGTTTTCTCTGATTCCTGTTTCTATAATTGACACTACTTATGATTCAAAGACACCAAAATTCTTTATAAATATTTACTGAAGATCACGTTTCTTCCAGTGACAAATTCATAATTTCAGAATGCAAACTCACTCAAACAGGCTCTCGAATCACTTAAAATAGTCCTATTCGCATAGGTCAAGCGCACAGTCAAGTAGAGTATTTTTGATTCTGGGGTAGTCAAGTACTTCACTTCATATACAACCCCACTTGACTTGAAAATCTACTCAATACTTCACTTGTCACTTTACGAGTCACCTGACTGAATGGCCAAAAGTCAAATTGCCTGAGTCGACCAATCACTCGTCAGAATACAGAGCCCGTATGCACTGGGTTCTAAGGGAAATAGAATGTTGAAGGTCTCTATTGAACGAAAAATTAAATCACCACTCCACACATTAATTCCTAACCTCAAGAAAGCATCTGTTGTTTTTTCAAGCCATCCTTCCAAATTAGGGACATTTTCTTTGTTCCATTTATTGCTACATTTTGCGATCACAAACTTTTTTTTTGGTATATATTTTTGCTTATGACCAACGTTTCTGATTTAATGGTATTCACTCTCAACAATCATTTCTAGAATGAATTAATACATTTTATATTCATAGTGAAATCTGCCGTGATGCCTAAATTTTAAAAGCACCTAATCATTCGCATTTTTTATCTCTAGTGCCATTCTTTGGAGGTTAAGAAAGTGTGGGCTTGTTTATTGGTCTCGCAGATGCGGTGAGTAACAGTTGACGAACGTGGCTACGGAAGGAATTGAGAAGATTGCGTGCATTCTTGGGAGGAGTCGAAGGAAGAGATAAGGTCGCATCAATCGACCACGGCGTTGACGTCACCAACCCGAAGTTTGCGGGAGTTAGACGTCATTCGGATTGACACCGCGAGATGGAGCGGAAGGAAATGCAAATTGAGACGGACGGAGTCGAAATCTCCGTAACTTCATGAGATTATTCTCAAGGATGCCCCGGGGAAAAAACTATAAACAGAAAAACAACTTAGCCTCAGTATTTATCATGGATAT
Organism: Platycnemis pennipes; assembly: GCA_933228895.1. Lineage (NCBI taxonomy): Eukaryota > Metazoa > Arthropoda > Insecta > Odonata > Platycnemididae > Platycnemis > Platycnemis pennipes. Next base: position 110,755,317 of record OW121855.1, on the reverse strand, counting down.
CAGAGTGATTTCTTCTACATCTACATCTACATCTACACAATACCCTGCAAGCCACCACAAGGGTGCGTGGCAGCGGGTGATTGCTCACCAAACATGCGCTTCATATTATGCATAAAAATGCATATGGGAGTATATAGAATAGCGATTTTACATTCCTCAAGGATGAGAGCTTATTTTGGCGAATGAGAATATTACAATTTATTTGAAAAATACTTGTAATAATACTATGTTTTTTCATCATTATCTCACCATTATGAAACTAACTTTAGAATTTTAAAGTTGATTTCACTAAATAACTCTTTGCGTAGATATACTCCACCTGGTTTCGGGTATGATTGTCATCGCCACTACTAAAATAGACATGAGTGGCGTCAGTTACACAGTCGCAAGACCTTTCGTTAATCCGAGTTAAAATGAGTGAACTCAGGCTGTGGCAAAGGGCAGCAGGGGTAGATAACTGAATGCACTTGGGAATATGTATAAAAATATGACTGGGAGAGCACTCCCTTCTTTAATGTGTGGCCTTAAATATGCCAACTATTTAAAGATTGGAACACAATATTTGGTGGGGTGTGATATTGGTGTACCGGCAACAAACCCCGATCAATTAGTGGGGCCTGGTTAGTGTAGTAGTTAGTGTTCTGACCTCTCAACGGGGGTCCAGGGTTCGAATCCCGAGAGTGGAAGATATTTTTCATTGGTTTAACCGGCCCCTACGTGAGTGTATCGTGGATAAAATCGAGTACAGTACTCCGTATGTCAGATGGGACGTTAGGCCGTTGTCTCCTTAACGCCTTTCATTAAGAGCAGGCTAATGCCAACTCCGCACGTGCGCACGATGTTTTCTCTGTTGAATATCATGCTCTTGAAAATCTCCGAACACTAGAAAATCCAATTGCCAAATTAATTATGGAAAACGAAAAATTAATTATTCCGCTGGGCTCCCGACATGTTCTGACCTGTTTTGCCTTGCTCTCCCCGTTGATGATTGCCTTGACAATCGAAAAACCGGTTTCAGAGATATCGTTCTCCATAATTAATTTGGCATTTGGTTTTTCTAGTCTTGGGACATTTTCAACTAAGCCAAATTTAAAGCTCTCATTAGTTCATCTAATCATGGCCATCCAGCAAAAAGTGCTTCATAAAATACAGAGACTCAAATTTAACACAAAAACCCTTCTGGCAGACATTCGCTTCTTGAAACGTTGCAAACAACATAACACCTTCCTCAAGTTCATTCACATCCACTTGGCTCCCGACATGTTCTGACCTGTTTTTCCTGGCTCTCCCCGTCGATGATTGCCTTGACAATCGAAAAACCGGTTTCGGAGATATCGTTTTCCATAATTAATTGGCATTTTGATTTTCTAGTCTTCGGACATTTTCAATTAAGCAAAATTCAAAGCTCTCATTTCTTCATCTAATCATGGCCATCCAGCATAAAGTGCTTCATAAAATACAGACACTCAAATTTAAGACAAAAACCCTTCTGGCAGACATTCGCTTCTTGAAACGTTGCAAACAACATAACACCTTCCCCAAGTTCATTCACATCCACTTGGCTCCCGACAGGTTCTGACCTGTTTTTCCTGGCTCTCCCCGTCGATGATTGCCTTGACAATCGAAAAACCGGTTTCGGAGATATCGTTTTCCATAATTAATTGGCATTTTGATTTTCTAGTCTTCGGACATTTTCAATTAAGCAAAATTCAAAGCTCTCATTACTTCATCTAATCATGGCCATCCAGCATAAAGTGCTTCATAAAATACAGACACTCAAATTTAAGACAAAAACCCTTCTGGCAGACATTCGCTTCTTGAAACGTTGCAAACAACATAACACCTTCCCCAAGTTCATTCACATCCACTTGGCTCCCGACAGGTTCTGACCTGTTTTTCCTGGCTCTCCCCGTCGATGATTGCCTTGACAATCGAAAAACCGGTTTCGGAGATATCGTTTTCCATAATTAATTGGCATTTTGATTTTCTAGTCTTCGGACATTTTCAATTAAGCAAAATTCAAAGCTCTCATTACTTCATCTAATCATGGCCATCCAGCATAAAGTGCTTCATAAAATACAGACACTCAAATTTAAGACAAAAACCCTTCTGGCAGACATTCGCTTCTTGAAACGTTGCAAACAACATAACACCTTCCCCAAGTTCATTCACATCCACTTGGCTCCCGACAGGTTCTGACCTGTTTTTCCTGGCTCTCCCCGTCGATGATTGCCTTGACAATCGAAAAACCGGTTTCGGAGATATCGTTTTCCATAACTGATTTGTCATTTTGATTTTCTATTCTTCGGACATTTTCAATTAAGCCAAATTTGAAGCTAACATTATTTCATCTAATCATGCTATTGAGAATAATAATTATTGACCTAACTCAGGTATCATTTATCGCATACATTAGCCGGATGTTAACTGGCGTTGTACCGGTTTCATTTCAAAAGTAGTTGGGGAAAAATTTTCACGGTGGGATAAAGGAGGAATGGTGATTGGTACTGCATGTCGTTACCACAGTCCGTGGAGTTAGGGGACTGAAAAGCATTCCAGTTTCTTGAACCAGGCCTACCATTAGTGGAAAAACCTCTGGATACGTTGTGTTGCTGTACAAGGGTGCTACTTTGAAGATTATTAATTCGTTAAATGAATATTTAAAATATATTTTTTGCTATCAAATCAGTTCGGATACCTTTAGGAAAAAACTATATATTACCACTTGGCCTTCGACAAACCTTAATAGCAAATATTATGCTAATTTCCGAAACCGCATCCGAGTCCTTGACTCCTAGATTAATAAATTTGTCTCTATTCGCTTTTTTTTGGAATCAAGCCAAATACTGACTCTCTAGTACGTTTACGTAATTGTAGCCTCCAATAATTATCGGTGGTATATTAAAATATGGGGCAATATGTTAAGGATGGAAAAGAAAAGAGTTATGCGATTATGAAGAGTGTAGCTTTGAAGAAAATTGAGTGAGTAGCTGCGTTAAAGTGAACTTAAGATTGTTGACAGATGATAGTGAGAATTATGATGAATACGTTTCATGGTTATTTATCCTGTTTTTATAATCATTAATGACCGACAATGTTGATTACAATAACCTAAGCGAAAGAGTCGTAGTCGTTTTTATCCACATTTTCTTTCCATTTCAATTTTCATTTCCTCTTTAATTCACGAGCGTTTAAGGCAGTACACATATATGTGAATATTATCAGTTTGCTGAAATGCGACTGATAACCCAAATATTTTATTCGCAAACAAACGTCCGCTGGTCGGTCTGGTCGGATCTGGTCGGGTTTTCAGATAGCAGATTAGTTAGGGTTCTAATTATGTTATATGATGTTACACGTGAATTATACTTTGATTGACATTGAATTTACCTTTACATACATTTTTCCACACATTTTGCCCCCCCCTTCCCCATGAATCATTTATTTTTTGAATCTGACGAGAAAAAAAATGAAAAATATCAAAATTTCGGATTAAATATATAAATTAAAACTAATGGACATATGGAGGAGGAAATTCAGGTCACGTAACACCTTACTCTAGAGGCCTGGCAAGAGCCCTATTTCCAGAATGGGTTTAGTGAAACTCGGCTACGTCTATTCCTTCTAAGGCAATACGAGGATTTCAGAGATGAATCCCGAATCGATTTGGTAGGCAATATCCTACATTCCGTGAAAATCTCTTGGCACGTGAAATGGATAAGAAATTTCCATATTTGACGCCTACGCGGGAAAAAGAAGCATTAGAAAGACGTATATAACTACCACATGAGTATCTACCAATGGTCGTAGATACATTTCTCATCAAGTTTTCAATAACTATCATTTGTTTCATTTCTTGACAAAAATTACACAAATTAAAGAAGCATCTTCCGAAAGATGATTAATTATTTACTGTTGTTGTGAAGCGAATGTCTATTGTTCTCTTCGTTTTCAAGTCCGAACCCAAGTTTAAAATGGCTTCCAAGTCGGTTGCATAGAGGATACAATTGGGAGGGTAAAGAGAAACGGTGGAGAAAATAATGGCATCTGCATTAGACAGTTCTTTACGAAGGGTGACAAGGAGTCCATGGGCTAACGTCCCAATTGACAGACGGAATTATCAAGTTGAAAGATCTCAACGAGGCTGTACAATTAGGTGTCGATTGACCAATAAAAGTTATCTACCGCCCGTGATTCTAATCCAGGACCTAAAATGAAAGACCAGTACTCTAGCACAAAACCTGCGTGGTATATCAATTAAATTAAAAACATATTGCGTAAGAATTATTCGTCGTGTTTAAGTGAAATGCAGCTTTGTCAATGAATTGTTCTATTGGATTATTATCAAACGGCATAAACCAATCAAAAAAAGGTTGCCAGGGGGGCCGATAGGATAAATATTAGCTATATGTCGAAATGTTTGGTAAGAATTTGCTTTAATGTGCATAGGCATAGCCTAACACGATAATTAGGTTGCACTTGCGCAGTTCAGCTTCACTTGTCATTTCTTTCTTTTGGAGAGCAATTGATGACATTGACATAGTATTATGCATACTAGCTGATGGTGCCCCGTGAATTTCAACAGGAAGGAGAAAGATTATAAATACAGACGGGATTAAATATTTTATAAATATTTCCGTAAAAGGGCGAAGCCGATATTACGTACTGCAGCTGTATTTGGCTGAAATTTTATCTCAGAATATTAATTCTAGTTTATGTCTATGTAAGCTCATACTTAAGTCGGAAAATTAATGAGAGCCTTTACAGAAATTAAAATAGTTTTCCGAATCTTTCAGGCTGCGGGAAACCAAGTAGGTTCAAAAGTCCAAGGAGGGGTTATTTGCATGCTAGCCAAAGGCTGAAATTGAAGCCAGAATGGGGGTGCTTGGGAAGGTTTAGTTCCCGCCTCCTCGGCACAAAATGATCTTTTTTGGAGTTTGCTTGTGTGTTTATGTACAAAATTCATCGGATAAACTTCCTTTGAATAGGATATTTAAGCCAAGTAATGATGCATTTAAATCTATCAGGGGTTAACTCCGTCGTACAAGCAGGGCTAAATTTAACGTTTTTAACTAATTTAAATTGCGTTAGTTTGCTTTCTAGCACACTGTTTATTGTATACTTTTTTGGTAAAGTAGGTACGTTTCACGTTACTAATACTTTTTGAATACTTTTCATGTTTCTTTAAGCTTTTGTGTGTGTGTTTTTTGTGTACCATTACTCATGCTACTGCTCTTTAGTTTCATCACGTACGATAATATTGTTCCATGAGTAGCTCGAGTAGTAAGCCAGTATATTTGTGCCGAATAATACTCCCAAACATACTTTACGAATCAGCCGCGATGTCGCATTCTTTACCTTTTCACATATTTTCCAAAAAGGCTAAGTAGCTAACGGACTCCCTTACATGGGCATGTTTAAGCCTCATCGATATTTTTTATTCGGATGAGAAAATGTCAATGTTCTCAGCAACTCTTGAAAAAGAACCGGGAAAATCAGTACATTTTAATAAAAATATCGCATTTTAGGGCAAACTGGATCGCAATACTTAAAAATTATTGCAAGGATTTGAATTTTTGAAGCTGTCCCCGTTTATAAAAATAGGTACATGAAAAACGTTTAACCATGTTACTGAGCGAAAAAAAAACAAACATATATTCAATATGCCTCATTCATAAAACTAATTTTGGCAAATGTAGACTCTTTAATTGCCACCGGGAATTGAACCTGGACCCATTTGTTCCGCGTCTTTATAGGTTCTTGAAACACAATGCATTATACGGTATCAATGCAGAACCCGTGAAATAGGGGGAGTCACGGATTGGCAGACAATAAAGGCTCAAGAGGAAATCTTTCGGTACCATTGTCAAAATGGCTGTATATTTGGCCTATAAAATCAGTGTGAGCAAGGAAATATTACGTGAAACATCCCTTCTACATGGATTCAACAAATTCAAGGGAGTTTTTTTTAAATATATGTATGTCACAAGTAAGATGGGTGATTTAAAGTCTATTTCCATACTAATAGGCGCTTCAGACCGTAAGAAAAGGTACAAGGATGGGAATGGAAGAAAAGGGATCAAAGTACGATGTAATGCCGTAATATTTAAAGCATGAACTGTTCGTAATGAATCTGTGTACGACGCATATTAATTCAGGAACTCTGCTCCACTAAGGGTCTTCAAGTCATGAAATGGAACGCAAGAACATGTGAACGCCATACTTTAAGGCCGGTATTACGATGAACGTTTTCTGATATGACGCAAAAGGACGGTGGCGGTGAACGCCTACGTAACGGCTCTATTATTGGTGGTATATCACTATCGATGACGGATCAGAAACATTGCCGTTTTCCAATATGGCGGCGCGGCTAACAGTCACCTCTTGGGTTCGAATTGGTGTAAAACCGTTAATTTTCACCTTTATCCAAAACTAGTAAGCATGAGTAAACTGTGAATATAGCAGGTACTCTTGTGAACATTTAATTTAAAAAAGAACGTCTTTCAGTTGCCGAAAAATGTTTTTGTAAAGTGTCACCCTCATTCGAACATTTACCCTCACTTGATTTTCAAGTCGCTAGTGATTGGCTAACGGAAACCAACGCGACGGGAAAGCTAGACCTTGAAAAGCTTTCCCCAACGTACGTCAACGGCACGTCAACGTCCGTCCGTCGTGATTAACTTCATTGCGTTCCCATTCTTCTAACGTCAACAATGCCACCGTCCGTTTCCGTTACGTCAGAAAAGGTTCATCATAATCCCGCCCTTAACCGTAAACGAGATGAAACTTATGCTCTGGACGATGATGTATTTTATAATACTCAGTTATTTCCGCTGCCACATGTCAACGGATTAAAAAACTTTTCTTATTTTACTTACGAATGCAAAATAAGCAAGGACTAGCTACTTGATTCCTATATACCCGTCCAGATCCATTCCATTCTTATCCTTATACCTTTCCTCTCGGTCTGAAGCGCCTATCAGCGCGGAAACAGACTTGAAAATACCCATGACTAGCTATTTATGTAGCTGAGAGTCCACTATAAGCATTTTCAGGGTACGTAGTATGGTATTCTATGCATGGTGAAGATTCACTCCCTGTCTTTGTTTTAGTCTGCAGGTTATTCTGTGGATTTGGATGGATATGTTGAGCACGAGAAAAGGAAACTCTGGCTTCCGCGCAAATTAACCAGATGAGTCGTATCACCCGGGTACATCCTCTTCTCTCTCCGTTTCTCCTTCCTTAAGACGTCCACAGGGGTGTTCTGTCCCCATCTTCAAATATCCCACCCCGCCCGCCCTCTGAAGCAAAGAAGTTTCCCCTCACCCTCCAAACCGTCCAATCTCCTCAGAATCTCCTACAACCACCTCGAGGAGGAGGGATAAGGGGGGAGTTGGTCTTCAGAGGAAGATCGATTGCATCTTCCGAGTAGTGCATAATGCATGAAGCCGTGGGGAATATTAAAAAGCTTTTCATTGCCTTGTGTTTGCGGCTGCTTTTTCTCGGAATTATCTCGTCGTCGATCCCCAGGGAGCGCTGGTCGTCCCTCCTTTATTTTTTTCCTCCTCCATTTCCCCAAATCCGTTTTGTTTTTTTTTAATTCGTTTCTTCCTCCCATTCTCTTTCTCGTTCTGTCTTCGTCTCCTCCATCTCTGACGCGCGTGAGATATTCCAGATTTTTTATTTATTTTTATAATTGTATTTTAGCTAACTAAATCTTTATATAGTATGAAAACTCCACTTTTCATCGCTACCTTGTTTTCATAACCCAAAATGTATATTCCTCCGGGATCATCCGAGCTTTACATTTTTTTTCGCTTTTCTTTCTAACGTAGTGGTGACATGATCACTGTTCCCGGCCCTGAATACAACTCTCGTGTATAAATACCTAAACATTCGTGTTCGCGGTCTTTTTGCGCTTCAGCGTAGTCACTCTCATATTTTTAAATAGTTATGAGTGTTTATAATAATCTGAAGCTTCGTCTTTAGTGTTTTTTCACAAAATTCACGTGTAAAATCTCATCAGCAAATTTGAAATAAAATCTGTTGCCTGGTGTTATAGTATTTTTTTTAACGGCAACGAATTATTGTTTGTTACGATGAAGTAGAAACTGCTGTAGTTTGTACAGGAGCCTGCCAAGCATTGATCACTTGCCTACGTCTGCCTGTTCCCTTAAAAGATACCTTTGTTTCTTTTTTTTTTTCAAATGATACCTTTGCTTTAATTCACTTTCTTCCTCTATGGAGTGTGCCTGGAGGCAAATAATCACTGAGGCATTCATGCCTCTCTTATTTCACAATGTCAATGAATTAGATGCTGCTACCGTTATCACACCAAGTTGTCACTATAAACTTTCAACTAATATAGAGTATGCAATGAAATATTAAAGTAATTGTTCTCATCATTTATACTGTATAGGTAAAATTTTACATGGTTATGCGTACAAACGTCTAAAAAAATATGCATGGCCCATTCTATTTCAGCCCCTAATAACTTAGTTTTAAATAATTCAAAGATCACGTACTAGCCGTGAAAACTTTAACGGCGTTACCCGCTGAATTTGCACTATAGCAAATATTCCACAGAGAAAAAATCATTCGCATTGACCGGGACTCGAACCCGGACCCGCTGATTTCTGGCCAGGTGCACAAGCACCTGACCGGAAATCAGGGGGTCAGGGTTCGAGGCCCGGTCAGGACGAATTATTTTTTCTCTGTGGAATATTTGATAATTTAGTTTTAACCTATTATTTTACCGTTATGGTGCATGAAAATTACACTACTTGTGAACCTCTCGAACGTCAATATAAATTTATGATATCACTTACTATTGTTCACTCAGATGTTTTCTTTGCCTTTAATGCCTTATACAAAGGTATTCGTTTTGGAATTCAATAAGGATTACTAGCATCTTACTCCACCTCCGCCTAATGCCCTGGTGTCTGTGTAGCAAAGTGGTATCTTTCAAGTATCGAAATGGGAAGATTAAAACTTATTATATTTATGCTAGCAGACGTAGTGGCGAAAAATACGAAGCCTAGAAATACATATTTACCCAAAACGTCTACCTAGTTCCCTGGTGACAGTAACTGAAACGAAAGTGAAACGGAGGAAAGTAAATGTATAGATTTATGAATAATTTCAAGTCTTATATTTAATATTCTTATTTTAGACTTTGTGTAAATAATTACCAATCTGCCGTAATATAGGGCTTGAAATACAACTTAATATGACCGAATACCTTAACAATATGTTCCCTGCAAAGTAGTATGGTGCTTGGATCCTCCAGTATGTTTGATAGGATGGGAGTCGTTATCAAGCAGCTACTAGGTAAATAAAACCCTGTAGACATTTACCTGGTTGTGTTCCATAGTCTAGGGATTTTGCTGCAGAAATTTTTACAAATCAATGGGTATGACAATAAGAATCAATCGTTTAACTTTGGTTCGTGTACTGATTTTGCTATCTTATTTGGTATTTGTAAAATGTTCTGCAATAAATACTCGATCTACAAGATTCTTGATATTGTAGCAAAATGCTTTACGGCATGAGAAACAGCAGTGCTACAATGCACTTGGCAGAGTTGACGAACTAACAAGAAACCGAAGATAAATATAATTCAGATAAATATGGATAAATATGTGAAATTTAAATGGGATAAGAAATTATTCGAATTCATTACGGTATTACCTTTCTATGTGAGCGAAAACGGTGGTAAATTTCCTTAAGTTTCTTTCATATACATATACGTAATACCCTTAAAACCACCGTGAAGGTGTGTTTCTCCTTGGGGTGAATTCGCACCAAAGATGCATCACATATCATGCACAAAAGTGATAATTAATTGTACTGTAGTACATACTGTTATTTTAGGGTACCTACTGCTGTAGTGAAGGCTGTTAGGTTGTCCCACCGGTTGAGGAACTGCATTGTTGCCAACGTTCCGGAGACCGAGCTACTCACAATCAGAGCGACTGGGTGTCAGAAAAGTTGGCAATTTCTGACTCAGTGGAAGACCCGAATAGCTTTCACTACAGCAATTTGCCTGAAAAGCATCAGATCTTACTCTACCTACTACTGCTTACCTGTACACTCTTAGAGCTATTATGTCATCTTAATTAAAATTAGGGGAGGGTGGGGCTAAATAAACCGTTTGTCGTTTGCGGCGTCCTGGAGGACGGATTTAGGGAATATTACTTCTGAAAAAACGGTCTATCTTGTAGAACATTTTTGCTCTACAACCGCTACAAACTATTCAAGCCATGTGAGCATCGGAAGTATGTTTTTATGGCCGTTCTTTGGAAAGTGCGCATCCGGTCCATTTGGCACCGCGGTGGGGCCGAAAGGACCATGGTTGGGGTTAAATGAACCATTTTAACGTTTTTTAAGCGAAATGAGTGTTTGAAAGCGGCTCTCGAAAAGAGAAACAGAAAAGGAGTGAATTAAATGTAAAAGAAGCGATTTCGCTAACAAATGTCATTTATTAACATATATTTAGCTCCTCAACAGAAATATGTTCGACTTAATTTTTACGTGGATTTTTCGCTAGGCGTCCGTGCTTCTTTGGAGCTGAGATATCACTTTTGCGGGCCTCCGCGGCATCATGCACAGCTAATAGATCCTCCATAACTTCCTTCCCCATGAAAGCAAAGAAAACGTCGAAATCCATGCAAAACATGCGGTCCATTTAGACCCACAGCAAACGGACAATTTAGTCCCACAGCAAGTTTTGGCAGTTGGAAAGGCGCACAAGAGCTATCCCTGAGTTGATCCCCTGAACTCAATTATTTTCCAAAAGAGCACTACCTACTTACCTTTCGTACCAAAATTCACAGTAAAAACTTCACAAAAACTCTCAGCAATCAAAACCTTCGGAGCACTAAATATTTTGAGTGAACACACGATAACAAACACCAAAACATAAATGGGTTTTCATTGCCACAAATGGCATAAAACGGCTGACGGTCCTTTGCAGTGCAAAACGTCGTCTACCTTAAAAATTTGAACTCTCTAGCTCATCAGAAAGGAGCGCAAAATATAATTGCAAAAATCAAATGCGGTCATTCAGCCCAATTCTCCCCTATTAAAAGAATTTATACCGAGAGCGGATACTTTTTAAACCGTGACAGTAATAATATAACACTTCATACAGCAATTATAATTTTGTCGTATACTTACAATTATTATATGTGATTAAATTATGCATAAACTTCCGCCATCTAAGAATAATGTATTCAAGTCCATATCGTGGGATTAGAGCTCCCGCGACCCACCTTGCTCCCGCCCTCCACAACGCGCTTACCCCAGTAGGGCTGAGATATATTTTTCGGCAGCGTCGAGACCTCCCTCCAAACGCCCTAATTTCACCTGGAAACCGAGTGAACCCGAGTTTTTTTTGGGCCACCGAGACCCCCGCGAACTTCATTATGCCCAGCAAATCCCTCGCCGTAAATCAACGCCCTCTCTCGGCGGGAAACCGCGGAATCAGCCCAAGACGGCCTTCTTACGTCCTACCGCCCGCCTCCAAAGTGCATCGTGGGGAACAATTCCCCTGGGTCACCGCCCGTGATACGTTTCAGGAGCTAACTAACATCTTCCACTTCCCCGCGAAGAAAATTGGCTCGGTCTCAAAGACCTGAAGTGACGAAAAAAGGATAAATTTTCATCGAATAAAAAAATAACGTGTTTCGAAAAAATAGAAGTTTCGAGTTTATCGTTTCCTTATAATGGTGTACATAGTGGACGTTTTTCTACTTTTTTTTCCTCTTCAACTTTTCTTCCTTCATAAGAGTATCCCGATAGTAATTTCTCTTGCAAAGGGGTAAGGATCCTCATTTCAGCGCACATCCTTTCATGTATATTCGTGAAAAAATTAAAGCGCCGGCCAATATGGATTTCCTTTGGGAGCTCAAGGGTACTGGATGAGGTGGTTGTATAAGGGATAAAGGGTTGGATTAAAGAAAAATATTAACAGCTGGGGCGGCCTTTTTTAAGCACGTTGCTGCGGTATTTTGCAAAGCATTGAATGGGATATACTATGGCGAATTCAAAGTAAAAGATGACTAGTTGCAACATTATATGTTGTGTAAATATTTCATGCATTTCATTCCTGTTTATACTCATTTCACCTTTACAAAATTGACTTTGCTATATGTATGTACACATCTTTCGATATTTGATTTCAGCAACCCAACAAAAACAAAATAATAATTTTTAGGGAAATCATCAGTTTGCGTTAGTTTTTCACAGATTCACATCACAGATTTAGTGTATCATTTATGGTTCAAACATTCCGTTATTTCAACTATTAAAAAGTCAATATTGATGAATGAGGTATCATTTGATAGGGCAATTTTCGGACTCTGATATTATATCTATTTGAAAATAGAATTCTAAAATGCTAACAAGAAGAGCCCAAAAGGTGCTTTATTTCAGCACAATTAACGTACATGGAATGAGAAAGGAGAGAGAAATATCTCACAAATTTGGGAAGAGGAGGTGAAATAATATTCCAAAATTACCTCCGCCATTACGTAGAAAACTGAATATGACGACGTAAATTTTTGAAATTTGTCGCACAGGGGGGAAAAGCCGTTGAAATACTAAACGACTTCAAAGAATTTCGCAGAAAATGAACGGAAAAAGGACCCGATATGGCAATGAGGAAGTTTTTTCTTCGTGTTCTGGGGAGTGAATAGGAGGGAAAAAGGGAATGGTTGTTTTCTTATTTGAGTTATGGTTCCCAGTCGCGGTCACCCAGCCGACATTCACGTGTCCGAGCGGTGGAGTGAGTGGACGAACGCAGCCTGCTTACGTCCGGTTTGGCGAGCCTTTTACCGCAGGAAGTGACCCGCCTCGAGTCCGTGACCCAAGTTACTACCCATCGCCGCTGGACGCGGCAGCGCCGTGCATAATCACGACATCCCCCCCCCACCCTTTCCGCTGCTTTTCATAATTCTACATATGAATATTATTTAACGACTCCAACTCACGGAACGAAAAAATGCATGTGCCAAATGCCAGATGCTCAAGGTGGATGTTTTACTACGACGCATTTTAATCGCAATAAATCAGAACATGTTCCTCGCCCACATCATTGGCTTGATTTTCTCATTTGAAGAAGCTCTAGTCATTAAAATTGTATCACGGAAAGTTAAATTCATTTGCAGAAATAATAGCATTAGATTTTCTGTAAATCGCTTGGACTTTTAAGGTTCTATCCTGCCGTCAATCCTAGCTTTCTTTATAATTGGTTCCATTACGAGGTAATTGTTGTAATTTATGATTCCTCTTATTATTTTATTTTCTTAAGAAGTAGTACAGTCACGTTCACGATACAAGAAATTAACCCTCAATCAACAACATATATATTATTACATCACCGTAACTTGGATACCTATCAACATAGTTATATCATTTTTCTCTTGTTATTGCACATATGAGAAATTGCGCTCTCTAACAGTAATTACGACACATATCTCCCAGTCATAATTCATACCAGGTCTCTAGGATACCAGGCTACCGTAATACATACAGGCCTAACTGCCACGCACGGCTACTGTCTTCTTTTCCCTCAAGGAATGATGATTAGAGAGGTATGTGTCAAATGTATGAGAATGTCTGTACAATCAGAAGAAAGCTTCAAAGATCAATGATAAAAGACGCCTATAAGCATGCTGTAAATTAAAGATTCATTTTTCTAATTTCATCCTTCCTCAATATCTTATCAAAGGTTTTTGTGCTCGTTGATAGCACTTCTGACACTGATGTCGAAGTAGTTAAACATCTTGGCATATGTATTCTCAACTCTGGGGCGTCAATGTGGCCTTCAGGCACCCTCCAACTACGAAGTACGATCATTGTCCTCTAAATTATTGGATTTAGAAGAGCTCATGAACATTTTGGCACAAGTTGTTTTCTATCTTTCTGATCGATTTTATTTATTAATTTTCAACACACTTTCTATTGTTCTATAGACCTTTCTATGTTCTGTATATATTCTTAAATTTTTCACACTTACCCATACTCAATGGCAAAGTTATATTCTATGTACCATAACTATACATTTTAATTCATAAATTATAGAATTCTAATAAAATTGCGTTTCAAGGTGGAGCAAAATCTCTGCCCTAAGCTTTGAATAAATTACTAGCTTTACTAGAATAACGGTGTCACGGTTAGTCTTCTGGAGTGCGTGAACAGCAATCGTTTGGAGGAGCTCAAGGCTTAGCGGAATCATTTCCATTTTTTATAGTCACTAAATTTATTTCATTCAGGAATTGAGACATTTTCATTAAGTTTAGTAGAGTCATATAAAGAAATCACTATTTTCCTCTAATTTTGGAAATATTTTTAAGTTTTAACTTGTCTCGGTGACTCATGGGAACATTTTTTCTGAAAAAATGATTTTAAATTGTATTTTTCACCTTATTCATCTTAAATATTATAGAATCATTTTAAAATTTACCATACCGCAACAACTATAAGGAAAATACTTTTGTTGAAAGAAAAATATGCAAAATTTTAGCAGATTTATAATTTTTTTAAGCTTCTTTTTCAGCAAAAAAGTTCAAAATAAAATTAAAAAATAAAATTGTTTTTCAAACTCATTTTTTTAAGAGCACAATTTTTTTAAATTATTATTGATATTTAAACAATTTCAAATCCCGAGGGGAAAAATAAAATCGTAAGGGCAAAGTAAATTTATTTTTTGTCAACTAATTTGATGAAACTACAGCCAGTTTTCCACAAATAAAAGTATATTTATATCTCTACTTTGCGCTCACGATTTTATTTTTTCCACCCAATTTTAAAATGTTCAAATATTGGTAAGGAACTTTTTTCAAAACTCTTTAGTGCACGCCTTATTAAAATCGCGTATTTTAAAAATAATTTATTTTATTTTTTCCCCATTATTATTATTATTGAAATAACCAGTTATTTTTGCCAGAAACACACCAACCCTTGTATTAATCCCCACACAGAAACTAAGTAAAATAATATACTCAAAAAAGAGAGACAATGAATTTCACGTGTGTTAAATGAATCCTTGTATCGCACCTTCAGAACAAGTTCTGTTTGTGTAATGAAAACCTTTGCAAGATCTTTGTCGAATCCAACTACACGAACGTCTAAAATAATTTCTTTCAATTTCAAGACAGTCTCATATTTGGCTGTCGCTGACCAAATATCATCCCACTCCTTTTTCTTTTCCAATTCCTAATGCTTGGATTGATCTTGAACCTATTCAGCATTTTAATTTTTCCCTAGCGCTTGCATTGTTTCTGAGCTGGAAATTTCCTGAGCTGGAAAAACAGCATTCAAAATTCTTATCTTTCACTTGCATCCATTTTAAACGTTGTCTTTGCCCAAAGGTATGTATTTATGGTACTCATCCCTCGTCCATTACATCCAAATGGTTGAACCAAATCTGTAAAACTGTACGTACTTTCGTTACTCTTTGCAGAATCATCTCTCCAAATTCTCTATGAACTCTCCATTGTAATTCACTGTTCTTCATCCAATGAAATCCACTTAACTTACTTTCCTAATTGCTAGTTATACTTTTTCTCACATAATAAAAATAGCTTTCCTGTTTTTTCAGCAGTATGATATTGGTATTTTATGTACTATTTTTGAAACAATCTTTCCAAAGTAAGTTTGACCTTTTAACTCTTTACCAGGTAATTTTTTTGAAAAAATGTAGTCCGCCATTGCGTAGTCAATTCATTTGAAGCCCTTTGAAAACTTTTACTCCCTTATTTATGACAAATGAAGGTATAATGGTGGTGGTAATAATGGATGATTACCTCATGTCATATCGAAACCTGGTTTGATAAGTGAAAACAGACCTGGACATTATCCATTTTACCTTCTTTCGTCATGAATACAAAGTGTTTCAATCACGTTACGCTGCGCTCTTTATTGCATCATATCATTCATTAAGGCAAAAATTACGGTTTATTTAGATGAAGTGCATTTAGTACTCTCGTTCGCATCCTCTTTCAAAAGTACCGAGTAATGCTACAGCCAAAGTCAACTCCGTGTTTACTTCCTAAGACAATACGATTCTCTTACGACACCTATTTTTCAGTGAGGGAAATATTACCGTTTATAATTATAAATGATCAGTAAATTACCAACACGCATTCCTATTTAAGAAAAAAATATGGAAAATGTAATGATAAGGGTCTCTAATTAAATGCTTACACCCCACTTACCAAAATATGTTTAGAGATTAGATGTGATAAACTCAGTTCAGTCTAAGTTCGTTATACAGAGAAATAAAAACCTCTCGTTAAATACAAAAGGGAGACAAACAAGAGTTCAAGCACTGAAATTCAAGATAAAAATGCAAATTTTCGCATTTTAAATCAATTTCAAGCTTTGCTTGGCGGGTAAGTGGGTAAACTAAACCTTGGCTCTTTCCTTGTTGCTATGAGATGGACGCGTTTGCTTTCTGAATACACTAAAACAGGCTAACTTTATCATTGGGGCAGCCCTTTTGGCAGGTTTTGCATTAATCCGTTAAGTTCCGTCCCTTTGACCGGCTGCTTCCCTTTTTAGGGTCCTTCAGCGCCCCGAGCGGAGTCCTAACCAGGGTGCGGCTCTATGCGGCGTCGAGCACGCACCCACGACCGCATAACTTGAGTCGGTCGCGAGCGCTGCAGAGAAAAGCTCACTGCCAAAACCACGCCTTAGGTTCTCCGTCAAAAACGTTCATGGAGAAAATGAGCTTCCATCATTTAATGCGAGGAAGCATTGAGTCCTGTCTGTATAGTAAAAAAACCCTCTTCCGCTATCCAAAAATAATTAATGCATTTTACAGAACTCGACTTTGTCTTTTCTCCACATCAAACAGATCTCTGTTTGCCGAGAACTTAAAGTCAGCACTTAAAACTCAAAAAATATCAATGAAAGAATCATCAGCCTAGCAGCCAAGAATGAATGTAAGCTCCTGGCATAAGCTCTTCCTCATACTCAACTTCGAAAATCGCAAAGTCTTCAGAACACACAAAACAGTCACATCACCGAATCAATGTGGTTCTATACCGATTCTACTCCTCTAGATGAACTGTATAGATATCCATTATATGGATTCATTTTATTCATACTAGAAAAAGGTAAAAAAAAATCTCAATTAACATCACAAATACTATAGAAAAAAAACTTTTGATCATGAATACACGAAAAAAATATCGTCAACCACAAAATATGTTACAAATCCTCAGAGTCATTTCCATCAATAAAAGGAAAAATTAAATTTACTCATACATTCTGACTATTTACAACGGAAACCGGTCACCAACTGTTATTGTATTAATTCAACTAATCTTTATTTGAAAACCCTGAATCTTGATGGTCAAACTTACAGTTATATTTCGCAATATCCCAATTTTATCTGCAGCTGAATCAACATTTAACTCTGCAATTTAGCTGGAATTCCGTTCAAAGGATATTCTCCTTAAAAGGTGGCAAATTATTTAATGAAATAAAACTTGGCAGCTTTTCGACTCACTCTCGTAGTTTATTTGCTGGTTTTGTAAGTTCTTTGCCCATTTTTTTAAAAATAAATACTACTCTACGGAGCTATCTGTCTTTGGAATGGTTCTTGTGCTTTGGGCGGAGGTGGCGTAATTGACTTGGAAGCCGTAGGAATGGAAAAGGTGATGAACTGTTTTTGACTTGGTGGAATATTTATTAACCCATTCCAGGGAACGCGATAACGATGTAAAATATTTGGTTGGCTGTTGCCCGAAATATGATGTAAAAAATACGTTTACATCTATTGCGTCTCGGGGGATGTAAGAGCATGAAATTTGGTTGGGACGGCGAGCCAAAGCCCGTTATTTTTACCCAAGTATTGCGATCACGCCAAAATCCTGGACCGGACTGGAGCCGGGCATAAATTATTCCCTAAACCATCTCCCGAAAAGAAAAAAATTAAGTGAAAAAAAATGAATGGGCCGATCGCACAGCGGCCATAGATTTGGTTTTCAACGATTGCCCGGCGTAGCCAATAAAGTGCCTCCATGAGGATTTTGCAGAAACAACCACGGTTCCACTGCCATCTATCGGTTCTTTCCTGGGAGCAAGCGATCGTGACAGCATTTCCTCAGAAACGTTGACAATTAAACCTGCCTCCTCCTTAGTCATTATAAAGCATATTATCGTCCAATGGTCTAAGCGAATAAAAATAGAGAAAAAGTTGCAAAATACTAATTGTATTATTTATTTCTCTATAAAAAATTCTAGAGATGATTCTCTTTATGTTGTAAATATGCGTGTAATCATCTTTTATTGTTTTTGTCAATATTTTGGGATTTATGAACATTTACGAATCTAAAATGTTTATTGATAGGAAAGATTTAATTGTGGTATTGTGGCTGGATTTCTTTTAGCAGGGAAAGCAAACCTGGTACCATGCTTTAGTCCCAATCGAGGCTTTTTGTGTACTGTTTAAGTGTTTTGATGTCACGAATGACGTATGGCTGGTGCAGTTAGATAAAACTTACCTTTTAGTTCTCATAAAGCAGTGAAATCGGCAATTGAGTAAGGCCTTTTTTTACATTATTCCTGTTTTGTTTAAAAAACACCAAAAACAAAACCTGATAAGCTACTAAAAATGCAACTGTATATTGTTGACCCAAGGGTTGAGCCCCAATCCTGCCTCTGGCGCGGAAGATTTGGTAGTCTTAAGAGACAAGTCATAGTATTAAGAGAAAATACACGGTGCGATATGAGTTCGGTATAATTTTTAGGCCTGAGACCCTGAAAACTAACACTAAAACTACCACTGTCAATCAATTTATCTGAATAACTATGAAATCCGAGGTCACAGGTCCAAAAATTGCATAGATCTCTGAACGATTTTACTCATCGTTGGAGGAAATAATTGTCAGATAACTGGCAGACTGACTGACATTCGGGTTGATCAGGTCATTCATTGATAGTTTTCAGTACAATGAGGTGCCATCTCCGGATAAACGAACAAAGGGAGCCTTGTTTGACTAGTCTAATGGGTAGAATGTTAGGCCCCAACCCCGAATTAATGGCTTTAAATATCATCAAATAAGAGCGTATAGGAACCCGGCAGGTCCAACCTAAGAAAGTACACATACTCATGTATATAAATTGTGATGAGTCAGGTCGCGGGCGTGTGGCAGGAGTTGATAAAATGTTAAAAATGCATCATCGGCATATGGACAACCTTACTATTAGCTACTTTACTATCGGATATAATCCCTACTTCTACTAATTCCTCAGGGGAGTATTCACCTCCAATTGCAATGCAGGCTGTTTAAAAGAAACTGGAACATTTGGCCTAACCGGACAGCTAATGATGATTTTATAGGTTTCATGAGAAGCCAGCATTAAAAGGAAAGGAATAATAAATAATTTCTGATTCATGTATGCAAGACTACTTTCTGTCTAAGTTTAGATGGTTTAGATTCACACACTATTGACTTTTTCACTGGGGAGGATTGCGGACTGGTACTATAGAGCTAAATCTTGTTATGAACTAATATTTCTGCCAATCTATATGCGATCTCGTGATACGCTGCAACTTTTGAGTTTTTAAGTGGCTTGCTTCTTTTTGCACCATTTATTATTAATTAACAACGTTCCAGTCATGCTTCCAAATCAAAAGTTCTGGAAAATTAAATTCCTGACTGAAAATATTCAGCTAAGATCCGTCGCTGAAGTAATTTAATTGTCATGATAAAAGAGATTTTTTTCAAACTTTGGGTAATTGCTCCTATTGGAAAGCAGTGTTTTTCTTTCTGGCTTTGAAATCCTTAGTTTTATAGAACAGTTCTCAGATCTCTATCAAATTTCTCGTGGTACAAACGAAGTTTGTCATTTAAACTACCACGTCTTAACCGTCCTCTTCAATCCCATTATAACTTGCCCGAGCATACCTACTTCGCGTCCTGCTTTGGTCTAATCAGAACCTCGTCGAATGAAAATCTTTCCTTGCTCATTGTTCGTGATTTAATTACCCTTTGTTCTATTATTTACATCCCTGCGTCGTGGCAACCCCATACCGTGCCGGGGATCGGGGCCAGAGATGTCAAGGGTGACAGGATATTGGTTAGGGAAACATGTAATTTCTCCATTTCACCCCCCCTCTCTCCTGACTTTTCAAAGGCACATCCAAAGCTCGTTCATAATGGAGCAGAGATGCTGTTTGATGCCAGCGCCGCCAGCACGTAACTGAGTTACTATCTCCTGCGTCGGGAAGAGAGATGTAGGTCAAGCACTCCGAAACTTTAATCTCATCTTCAGCGTTCGACGCTCTCTCTCTCTCCCTCTCTCTCTGTCTCTTCCCACCCCCACCATCGGTCATCCCTTAAGCTCGGCCTACACCACTCGACTCAACCTCTGCGTCCTTTTAGACCCACGCTAGATTCTCTCCGTGTTCAAAGATTATACCTAATCGAGATATGGTAGAATTCCAGTGTGCATAATAAATGATAGCATGAACTTGGTATTTCCACAATTATTTATCTCACACTACGACCATGGTTTCGACGATAGACGTCATCATTATGCCATCGTCACCTGATGATGACGTTAATCGTCATCATTCAGGTCGTTAATCGTCGAAACCATGGTCATAGTGTGAGATGAATAATTGTGGAAATAATTACATTGTGGCGATCGTCAGGGAAAACCGGGAAAACCTGGAATTGTCAGGGAATTTTGGAAATCTGGAAAAGTCAGGGAATTCTCGTAACAGTCGGGGAGAAACTGGGATAGGAAATTCTCGTTTTTTTTCTACCATTGTGTTTACCGGGCAGTCTTTCCACCTTTTATTTCACCAAAACATGTCACCAACTAAAATTAATGTCCGACGCCGAAGTAAATGCAATAAGCCCCGTGAATTCGTTGAACATTCAGTTGTGAATCGTAGTTATTTAGTTGTGAATCAGTCGTACATTGTATCCCTTTTCTATATCCTTAGTGCTTAGCTTACAATTAGTGATACCCGTGCCGGAGTCCGCCAGTAAATTGGCCATTAACTTTCCCTTCGATGCCTTTTCAGTAATCTTCAACTTCCCAGAACTACCACGACACGCCACCTCTTCCTTGGAGAATTAGACATTGTCAATTTGTAATTACACCGAAGGAAACATACACGGCCACAGAAATGCGATACGGGTACGGGGGTACGCGGCCGCAAAAAATGTATTAAAAATGTGTACCATTTGTGTGAGGGCTTACCTTGTGAAGGTTTAATATATTTTTTCATTAGGGCGGAGGTTCCATATAAATTTTTTTCATTCTTATAGTTTTGAATGCACTGATTTCAGCTCCAAACGTTTTCTGAGTTTTGACGAAAATTTAATTCAGCAGAAATTAAATATTCCGATAATAGGAGACCTTTTGGCGATCGGTCAGGGAAATTGGTAAAGTCATCAGGGAAAAATCAGGGAAAAGTCAGGGAATTTGAAAATTAGTTATCAGAAGCCATCCTGAATTAGGTTTATTCTATTATTCATTACGCATGAAAATAAAATTCCATAAAGTAACGCCTGAGCCATCAATTCTATCAAGAATACCTGTATTGAGAGTTTGCCCATGAAGGTCATGCGGTGCTAAAAATTAAAGTTATGTTTTCATTAGTGAACTCAACATAGTTTAATGTGGGAACACCACGTATATGTTGGTGCATATTTTGTCAATCGCATAACAACATTCATATTACGGTTTATATATTTAGTTATATTGAAGAGTTGGCGATCGTGTTTTTATCATTGCATATGAAAAATTGTAACTATCAACGGATCTGTACTCTATGTGATCACAATTATTATTGATGTTATGAAAGTATATTAAAATAAATATTTGTGTGGTTTCTATGCGTAAAAATGATAAGGGCACAGATACTTAACAAAGATAGTAGTCATAACAGCGGCATTACGAGCATAATTTGATTTTTATGATGATCGGACACGATATGTTTCATTGCCAAGTCTGGCCTTAATTTAAGTCTGAATACTTAGCAGATATGATAATAATATTGTAGTTTGATGGCAACTTGCCACGGTAAACATGAACCGTATTCAGTGGGATCATAATGGAATTCAGTACTGTTGCGGTAGCAAAGTGAGCATCATGTTGTGGTTGTGACCGAAGGTATAGTGTCAGCAATGGAAGATAGAAGTGGTTGTTTGCAATTGCGGTAACCTCTATGCTACCTCGCATTGTCTACCCAAGACGTTATAACTAAAGAAAATGGCCACAGCTGTGCCCAACGCGAAATTTGTCCCCACTACTTGTGGGTCTTCTGCGTGGTGTCAGATCATTGGTACCGTGTTTCACTTACAATTAGGAGGTACGCCGTTTTGGACAATTAAATGACGAATTTACGATTTTCTTAGCACCAAATCATTCTGAAAGAACACAGTTGACTCAGATTCCCAATTTTTATGTGTAAATATCGAATATGTTGTTGAAATTTGTGATTTCTCAAATCGACTCTGTTCTAGTCTTTCCTTCTTCTTTAAATTTCCTTTAGTGGATTTCAAAGACTTGAAGTTTAAAATTACGTTTCAATGCAGCTTAATTGCTGTATTTCCCTTTACATATGTCTAACTATATTACAAGTTGCTATGTGCCACTGCTATTAGGAAGCCTCTTTCTGTTCGTAGTATGTTATTATTTAAATTGATCTTTAACCTCTTCGGTGTTTTATGTTCTATTCGCATCAAATTAGCCCTTTACATTGCGATAGGGCATAAATTATTCCGGGCTTCAATACGATACCCCATCCGGAAAACTTCCATGACAAAAACTCTGAGTCAGAGATGATTTACAACATTTTCGTTCGGATATCATGTGAAGTCGCGACAACATTAGTTCACCAAATATGTTCCGTAATATTCGTGAAGGTTTCTCGGGTCCTCTTCAGGGCCCTGGGGAGGACCCGAGTGAGTGGGGCCGCTCACAGGGCCACGATAAGGACGGACACGGGACACGGACGAAAAAACTGTCGCCACAGCCTGCCTGCCATACATTTCCACGGTATCGGGAAAAATATCCAGAATACTCCGAAGGTTCAACATCGCCACAATTCATGTATCACCGGTTAAGTTAAGACACCAACTAGCCAAAGCAAAGGACCCAATTGGCCTCAAGACTCCCGGAGTCTACCAGAAACCGTGCGAGTGTGGAGCGGTGTACGTCGGAGAAACGGGACGCACTATTGAGACAAGCATGAAGGAGCACAGAAGGCACCTTAGGTTGGGGAAATTGGAAAAGTCAGCCATCGCTGAACACTGCGTCAGCCGTGATCACACCATTAAAGACCGATCCTCAAATGCATTCAAGAGGACAGGGGAAATTCTCGACCAATCAGGAGGCGCCCTTCTGAAGGTTGGTCGATGGACCAATCACGAGGAGACACCTGACCCCAAGAGAAGGATGTATAAGAGGACAATTTTTGCGATACGTCGTTCAGAAGCCTGAAGATGATGACCGAGTCGGGAATCGAAACGTCGGCGGACATGGACGCAATAACCCAGTGGAGGACCCGAGAAAACTTCATGCAGCAGATACGCCGGGAAGCCACCAGATATTTCTTCATGTTCCGTAATATTCTGCTAATCTTTTCATACGGTTTCCGGATTCCACGGTTGAATATATCAATTTTCCTAGGTAGTACTGAACGTAATACCTTCATTCCACAAAGTACACCAGCATGGACCCGTGTGTAACTGAATGACACAGAATTTCGTTTATCACCCCCGCTATTGCAGTACTAGGCTTTGAAATGAAAAATATGTATTTATGTCACCACACAAATCCATTCTCTGAGTTATTTAAAATTTTTCCTTTTTATCTAATCATCACTCTTTGCTGGTCTTTTTTTTTACTGACAACAAAGCGTTGTTACTGCATCCAAATTAAAAATTAGAGTGACATATTATTTCCTCACGAAATTGATAGGATCCCTTTTATCTCTTGACTCAGCTCTATTCTGCCTACTACTAGATGTTTCCTTTTATCGGGAGAAATATTTTTCTTCCTTTGAGAGGTCAGAAACGCGACGGGAGGAGATTAACCCTTTATTAGACACGCCCCGTTTCACGGGTTGTGATCTTTACTCGAGCATAAAACTTTTCCTTTTGTAGAAACTTTCTCCTCTCATTTTCTTGCTAATTTCGCAGAATACCTGACGTCTGAAGAGAGCTCGAGGTTCATAATCTGATTCATCGCAACAATTTTTTTCGACATCCTCTTGAGTGGCGAACAGGGAAACGGCTAATATAATATTTTTTCTCGACTCTAACCTTGTGAAATCTCTTTGTAGCGTGTGCCAAAAGAAAACATTGTTTCGTGTTCCAGATTCATTCAAAACGTCGTTAATTTTTTTGTTCTTATCGCATTAACTCCATCAAAGATTTTCGGCGGAAAACGTGAACCTTTGAGCAAAGCAATTATGAATGTTTTAACGTTTTCCATGCATACGTATGATGTCGCCAAAGGGTGATATGACCAACGCTCTGTGTGAAGTAATCCATAGCTTTCATTTTCAATTACCATTATTTGGGGATTTCAGGAATTCTTTCCGAGTTTTTAGACCATTTTCTACCATATGGTTGTCACCTTATTTTTTGGTTTTCGGTCAAACTCATTCCAATATGTTTTATGAATTTCAATGACATGCAATGTATTCGGATACTGCATATTTCTTTGCGCTATACATGTTGAAATTACACATTCAATTTTATCGCAGATTGTCTGCATATATTATGTTGATAGAACATAAGAGTTTCAAAGGAAGACAGTGATTACTGATTCTATCGATTACAACGATGTCAGAACACCATAAGAGATCCAGAATAACATATATTAACGGTAAATACCCAATTATTTCCTTGTCTGGTTAACTTGTACATACTAAAGAAAAAAATGCCCAAATTATTCATATATCAGGCATGGCATCTGTCCATATACCGTTCATTGATGGCAGAATCTTACTTAACTTGAATGTTCAAGCAATGCCTCAATAACTACGGCCATGCAGTGTCATTTTTGTTCCTTCGCAATAAATCTGGTCACAGGGCCTTCTTTTCTGCATATTTAAGTACTTTTTCCCTTGCATGAATAGGTTTAATGATGTTTTGATGTATTTTCAGTTATCTCTGATGCAGGAAGTTACTTATATTCGGCAGAATATTGAACGAAGACATCTTAAAAAGAGTTAGAGAAAAGAAAATTAAAAATTTACCGTTTAGTTAAAACATGAAAAAAGAGACAAGAAAACCTATAGGCGGCATCTTGGTACATGATGGTCTAAGAAACACAGTCGTGAATACGAGAGACAATCGAATGAATGGCTATTAATGATATATAATGAGATTCATGAATTAAGTGGTGAAATATGCAAAAGCAATGATTTATTCAAATGTGAATGGGCTGACAATTATTACAATTGAATTGAGAGGTTTTGGTCAAACCAGATAGAATTTTATACCGAATTGATAATGAATGTATACCATTGATATCATTGTATACCATTGGTAATGAATGGCACTTCCGACCACAAGCAGCGTAAAATTAGGAAAATAGAAACTTGAATAGTTGGGAGAGTTCTGTTGCCGGGGAACCTGAATGACCAAAGGTGGACGTTACAAGAATGGAATATTCAGTAATATAGCCCAGGCAAAGAGAGCATTCTATCAAAAAAAATCTACTTACAGTTTGATCCACAAGTGTAGAAGCAAGGAAACAATTCATCAAAACGTACATCTGGAGCATGTTTCTTTATGACATTCAGGCATGGACAATAACGGCAGCAGAGAATTCAGAGGTGTAATCATTCAAAATGTGGTGCTAAAGAAGAATGATGAAGATTAAATGGATCGGAAATTGACCGAGTTGATGACGAGGAAGTCTTAATAAGAACGGGAGAAAGGAGAACTCTTCTGGATACCAAAAGAAGTAGACGGGACAAAATAATCGGCCACGGCATGATACATGGTGGCCTGATGAAGACAATCGTTGAAGGACAAGTTAACGGGAAGGACGGAAAAGGAAGGCCTCGTATGGAACAAGTTATGAAGGATGTGAAAGAGAAAAAATAGGCAAATATGAAGAGAAAAGCCGATAGAAGAACTCACTGGAGATCTGCGTTAAACCTATTGCAGGATTGATGACTAATGATTATTCATTTAGTAATTTGATGTAAATTATCCGTAGTCAATATGCTTTTAATCTTCCTTTTATCCTGGAATTTAATAATCTAATCCCTATGTAGTAGCTTCCATTGTTTATTGTAGTACTTTGTGTATGCGATGTGGAACTGAATGAATTAAGTAGGAGATATATGGAACAAGCGATGAATGATGTAAAAGAGAAGAAATATATAAATATATGGAGCTGATGGGAGAAAGGGGGGGAGAGTTCCGTCGAGTCATTCGCAGGATTCTTGACTGATGATGGTGATAGTGAGAATTATAATAATCGAGGCACTACTGAACTTGAAAGAATGAGCTCCTCTAGCTGCTGATATTTAACAGGGGTTGTCCCATAAGTATTCCGGATAAACTTTTCACGGAGGGATAAATCCAAGGTCCCTATATAAGGACCATAATAATATAAGGACCATGGATAAATCATATCTCGAAGCAGTCTCATATATATAACTATGGTATTTCGTTGATTAACTTTTATAATGAATAAATATTAATTTTGTGCAATGCTGATCGTAGACTTTTATTGAAATTCAAAATCCTAAAACAATTAATAATGACTAATTTATGGAGAGAACTTAAAAAAAATCAGTATCCCATTTGTCCGATGTGCCCTTCCGCATTTTTCGTTTCGAGTAGGCAGATTCCGATGCTGGGTCTCTCTCCACTCTTTCTCCTTCCTCCTTAGAAAAACTCCTACCTCTACCATTGAGGCATACCAAAGTGTGCTTCATATATATTTTATCAAAATTAAACCTATTTTTTGAATTACTTCAAGGATTGCGAACATAGCCGTTAGTACAGTAGCGGAGTCGCACGATGTTGTGCACAGTTGCACAATTTTAAAATGGTCAAAAATAACCTTTACCGGGACTCGAACACGGAACCCCTTTATATCCCGCCAGAAACTTTACAATTAAAGCTACCATGACAAAGAAAGCTGATTACGTACTTCAGCATGGTTTTGCGTAAGGTCTAATTAATATATTGTACATGAAAAGTGTAGTAATTTATTACACTGTAGTTTAGTATTAGTATTTTAGTTGCTATAGCAACTGGCCAGATTCAGGATTTCATTCAGTAGGGGTTCAGGATTCCATTCTCTATCAAGGAGGATTTTTTTTCTCTGCTGATATTTAGTAGGATGTCATTGTCAGCAAATTTAAGCACTTTTTCAGTAGTAACGGTATGATTCATACGAGTTTTGCTTATTTGTGACGTTTCTAAATTTTCATAGTTGCAGTTTTAATTTTTTATTAGGTGCGTGGACGGCTGATGTCATTTTACACGACCGTCAATCTAATTTATAATACCCAAAGTTTAACGCCAGTAAAAGTCCAGTTTTTCATGTGTAAATGTTAATTATTTTTTATAAGATGCATCTCTATGCATGATTCCTGAGGTGGAGAATTGGGTAGTGAATATTTGAAGGTCTTAAATTCTGGATCGACCCGCTAGAAGTGCCTGTGTTAGTTTGACGCTGAATCTTTGCCCGGATCACCGCATATATGAGTACAACCGCTACTCTGCCTTTCCAACTGTCACACGGTGAGGTTGACGGGATCCGGCGGTCTTCTTTTGCACGTGCATAGTTGAAAGGACTGAATACCCCTCGTTTTGATTAATAATCCTCGAGGCTCTCCTCATACCACGCTATAACGCCGCCTGTGTCGCTATGCCCTTCCATTCATTACTTGGTTAAGATACCTCGCTATCTTTATCTCTCTCTCTCCTGATTCGCCCACGATCTGCCTACCCCTGGAACATCATCAGAAATATCTCCCTCTCCAATGCCCCGCTTTTGGTAAACCGCCGTATTCACTTTTGTGACGCCTGTCACGCAGCGAAACGAACGGTGTTTTCTCGTTTCCGGGCAACAAAACCGCTGATTTTGCTATGATAGAAAGGGGTTTAGTTTAGCATTTTACCAAGCTGCTAAAAAAATATTGGTGGGCCTCCTTATTTGACGCCACCTCCTCATGAATTGATGAGTTACTTGTGTGATAACAATTACAAAAAATGGATAAAATACGTTACAAATAATTCAATTGGCACGTTAGCTTAATTTCGTACCGCAGCAGTAAAATGTGTTTGCGTTGAAAATTAAATTTCATTTAGTGCAATTGTTATATAAGTCCATAATTTGACATGTAACCATCGGTTATCAGCAGTTTATTTTAGATACTTCATGCTTATTTTTTAAATGCTAAATGTGTTTTAAAGTGGGTTGTATCCTACCGCATCAGTCTTAACCTAAAGGTTAAAATACTTCAGTATTGCTTTTAACGCTACAGTAGCTTAGTCTAATGAAAATTTACTTACTTTGCTACACAATTAATGACAAACGTAATTATTTCAAATAAGACCCAATAATTGGATTTTGTTTATTTTCTTTCAATTTATAAATGAAAAATATCGATTATATGCTATTCATGAGCCATGAAATTATTTCTCTAATACTATCAATGACTTTGGTATCACTGGTTAGGAGCTCCTGATCTAGCTGAGATTATATTTTCATTCCTTTCACGTTTTCTTTCTTACGTGTAATTTAAAATACTTAGGTCAAAACCAATGTATATCTAAGTTTGTACTTAGACATAAGAACAACCATTATATAAATTGATTATTGCAAGTTAAACGTCAATTTTGTAAAACATGAGTGATAATAAACCATAAAATTTTGATGGAATACTGAAAGTAAATTCATAATGACCCTTAAATCACACCCTTGACATTTTCGTAATCACTGCGTCATGTACTTTAAGTGACGAAAACTCAGAATTTTACTTTCATTTTGTTGTAAATGTCACATTTTTGCATCACGTTAAGGAAGCATTTTTAAATTCCAAGAGTATTCTTGAGTCTAAGGTTGGGTGCATTTAAGAGCTTCTCTTATCCTTGAAACTCCTCTTATAAGGGAACGAAAACATTTTAAGACCCTCCTTTAGTGGGGGAGCGTTTGCGTAGTGGCTGCAAAACTCTATAAGGAAAAAAATATAGTCTCGCGCCGAGGGCGATGGATAACCAGCCACGATAATAAACATGCGGGTTCCTTCTCATCCGCGCGGAAACCCTTACTCAGGAGCATGTCGCCTCGTTGAAATTCACGGGTGAATAAGGAGCCAGGCAATCTCTATTCGAGCCTCGGGAAATTTGGAATGCGTTTAGGGGAAAAAAAAGAAGTAGTGACTCTAAAAAGATCTTGACATCATTACCGGGATTATGCCCTTTTAAAAAGGGTGTATTGACCCTATTTTCGCCGTGCTTATCCTCTTTGCCGCGTCCTGAGGGAAGGCTGATGTGAAACCGAAACATGAGCGAGATTCTTCAACTCATTCTCAGCCCATGACCCTTTTTTTCACCTCCTCCAGGAAGAGACCCTTTCTCATTCTCTCCTTCCATTGGTCCCGTCTTCATCTCCATCCTTAGGCAAGGGAGCCTCCTGCACCTCCCCGAGTCCCTCTATCCCTCGTTTCCTCTCTTTACCCCTCCCTCCTCTCTCCAGAGAGCCAATCTTCATACCTAATGAGGTCTCCGCCTTACGCGTTCCCAACCACCCTTCTCACCCTCCCCACACTCCGCTGCCGGCGAGGGAGAGAGAACTCATTTCGACACCCCCTCCCCCTTGTGCTCTTTCCGGCATTTTTATCTCCCAATTTACACCCCGGCTTGGTCCAACCCCCATCCACCCTCTTGGTCCTAAATAGTTAAGTAAATATGTTGGACCTCTCATCGTGCTTTGATGAACTCCTTCTGCAGCTCGGCTGAATGGTACGTGCCTACAGGCTGCTGCTCAGGTATGCATTCGCTCTTTCACGGGCATCTTTCAGGTCCAGTGAATCATCCGCGTTCTGCGTTCATCATTAACCCGGGAAAAAAAGATTATCACGAAAACTGTTAAATGGGTTTTTTGCCTAAAAACGAACTTGATCGGCGTAAACGTATGCTGTGTATAAACCTCAGATGTAATGGCAATATAAATACAATAAGGTTCTTATTGTGAGGTAATAACTTCTCGATCTACGAAAAGCATCGCAGGATCTTATTTTTTCTTAGGATTCTCTTTTATTATTCTTATTAACAATATTGCTTACTTATGAGAAACCAGTCAAGGATTTCCCATTTAACGATTTTTATGCCAAGATAAGATTGGTGGTGTACTTTTTTGCGTATCAATTATGAGGCATTTTGGACGTAATAAAAAGAACTTTACACCTCGAGTCCTGAAATTCTGAATTGAAACTAGAAAACGAAGAAAATAAATTGCTTTACAGCATTCCACTTGCATATTTACTTTATATATGTATGATGAAATAAGCAAGAAAATTGAAGCGTACTCCACTTAAAATTTAACTTGCGTATGTCTTGTCATGAACCTAAGACACCTACAAAATCCTTGCAACATGAATTATCGTAAAATTATAGCAATGGAATCTGAAAAAAGGTTTTTTAAAACAAATCGTTATCCAGTTTAATTGCTGATATCAGCTGAAGATTAATAAGAAGAAGACTAAGATATTGGTGTGCAGCAAGAGAGAAGAGGCCAAAATCAACGTTAAAATAGGAATATAAAAGCTGGAAGAGGTGAAAGAGTTCTATTACCTTGGAAGCCTAGTAACCAACGACGGAAGAAGCAAGAAAGAAATCGTCAGCAGAATAGCCTAGGCGAAGAGGACGTTCTATCAAAAGAGGAATCTACGTACCGTTTGAAATACAAGTGTAGAAGTAAGAAAACAGATCATCAGAATGTACATCTGGAACGTGTTTCTTTCTGGTAGCGAAGCATGGACAATGACAGCTACGGAAAAGAAAAGGGTGGAAGCATTCAAAATTTGGTGCTACTGAAGAATGATGAACATTAAATTGATCGACCGAGCAAGTAACGAGGAAGTTCTAAGAAGAGTGGGAGGAAAGAGAAGCCTTCTCATTACTCTAAGAAGAAGACGGGACAACTTGATCGCTCACAACATGAGACATGATGGCCAAATGAAGGCAATCGTCGAGGGACAAGTGGAAAGGAAGAATGGGAAAGAAGGCTCTGTGCAAGATATATGGAACAAGTGATAAAGGATGCGAAAGAGAATAATTACGTATATATGAAGAGATTAGCCGATAGAAGAACTCAGTGAAGAGCTGCGTCAAACCAATCTGAGGATTGATGACTTATGATGATGATGATGATCCAGTTTAATCTGGATGGAAATCTGTTTTTGGACCAAAATTCTGTCTTGTACTTCAATACAAATCGCAGAGTTGATGTTAAAAGAATTAAACTGATGATTACAAATCCCAAATATTGATACACAAATGAAGATGCAATAGGTTTTACTGAAAATATTATGCTTCATGCACTTATATCAGAACCAGCAAGATATGTTATGAGGAAAAATATAAAATTATTTCGATAAGCAAAGTCTTTTTATAATGGAAAACGATTTGACTCTTCTAGAGATAATTATAAGTACAATAACTCGAAGATAAAGTAAGTGTGTATACCATATTTTAAATTATTTATTTTATTTTTTATTAGAGAGAAAAAACAAATGGATGAATATTTTTGTCGGGTTGATGTTTTTATCGTAGAACCACCATTATCAGCTGATCATTAAATTATACATCCCGGATTTTACTCGAGGTCACTTTAATTTTCTCAAATCGGGTGTTGGCAAAGTTGTAGCATGTGTTGGCAAAATTGTAAATATTGCTCTGTATTCTCAGATAAATATGACGATATTAATAATTCTCCAAAGGCGTTTGATTTCTCATCCGCGCAAAGTTTGGTGTCCATGAAATAAATCACGCTTTTGAAAGGATGATAAATTTTCCGGGTCCCGTCTCCCGGGATATTAATTAGGTCGATAATTACGCCATTCATTTTGATTCTGCAGATCGATATGGTTGACGTGAAGTGGATGGTTGGTGCTGGTTAACGAGGCGAGGAATGGATCTTGAACCGTGGAACTCATTTGCGTTTTTAAGCCTGTATCCGCAGTAAAAAGCGCATCAGACCGTGAGGAATGCTACAAGGATAGGAATAGATGGGAAAAGAGGAAGAATAAGAGAGTAACCCGGTGTCGGCATTAGTCTGCTCTTAACGAAAAGGCACCGAGGGGACCACGGCTTAACGTCCCATCTGACGGACAGAGTACAGCACTCGAATGCTACACTTAAAATACTCGGGCAGGAAAAGTACTCCACTGCCGGGATTCAAACCCGAGCCTTCCCAGTTAGACGGCAGCAGGTATGCCCTGGCCATGGAAAGAAAGTTGGAGAGAAATGATAAATCATAGGGCCGGAAAAATGTTTCTCATCGAACGATTCCCATTAACCTTTATAATACCGGGAGTTAATAGCACGGACTTAGAATAGTCTTAGACTTAGAATAGGTTAATAGCTATTGTTTTCTAGGCTTTTAACTTAGCCAAAATTCTTCATTCTCCCAATTGAAAATATTTCCATCTCTTAAATTAGACAGCCGAAAGCATATCTTATTCATAAAGCGTGACAATCATGGGGTGCATTTGATTGGAATCCCATCTGTGGCCATGATTACAAATCAATATTTCATTTCATACTAAAAATAAAATATGTATTGTAACATTCTTCAAAAGTAATCTCTTTCGCCTTAAAACCGTTTTAATTCCAAAAATCACTTATTTTTTCTTTCTTTTTCCTTCATTATATCTTGTTATTATATTTAATTTCATGTAGTGCTATGGTCAGTGAGCTAAGTTTTGAAGTGAGTGGCTGAGTAGTTGACCCTCATTACTTTATTCCTCATAGGCATTGTCCCATCGTAAATTTTTTTATCGTCGTTCTGATTATCGTAGTACCTTCCGACGGATGGTTTATCTAACCCGGACACTCTCTTCAAAGCACTCCATTAGGTGCAGGTTGACCTATGAAAAATATCTTCCACTCAGGACATGCGAACCTATGACCCTGTGAGTGAGAGACGAACACTATAAGAAACTACTACACCTACTCCCGCCTCCATTTCATCACTTATTTAAAGTAAGGTTTCATTTGATTTTCGTTTGTAGTGTTGGCAATTAATGCATTTTTCACAATCACGTCCTCACAACATCTCTAGTTTTGTAATTCTTCCATTGTATAATTCTCTTATTTTAAATTTTGAAGGCTAAATGCCATACCAATAGAAAAGAAATAAGAATATTTCCCGGGTCCCTTGGATGTTTCCCTTTCTCGATGATTTTATAATGCCGTATGTTTTTGAAATAAGAGGTATTAGGTGATATGTCACGGAATGTAAATATGCTGTTTGAACAGTTGTAATTTTATACAAAGAAAAAAGATGTAGTCACAACCTACGTTTCGATGCACTGCATCTTCAGTTTCATTTAATTTGGCCTAGGTGCCTTCTTACACACAGAATTTGGGAAATAGATGCCAAACATTCAGATTGTGATATCCTTCTTACCTCGTATAGTTGAGGATCAGAATAGCGGAGGCTATATTCAATAGTATGTACACAAGTATATCAGTAGGAAGCCTAAATACTTGCCTAGTCTGTTTAAATGTTTCTAAAAAATTCTGAGGTTTCAAGCGTGGTTGAGTGGAAACGGAACATGATGGAAACTTGAAAACTGAGTTACTTCCACAGAGAAAAACGTTTATGGCGACCGGGTTTCACTTTTTACAGCATCTTCAGACCTGAAGATGCTGTAAAAAGCAAATACCGGTCGCAATAAAGGTTTTTTCTCTGTGGAAGTTGCTCAGTTTTCAAGTTACTACTAAATGCTTCTAGCTAAACCTTCTAAATGTCGATTTATACACGCTTGCTTTGCTTTTTAAAACATAGGTTTTAATGTTGCTATAGTTTGGCTAAAAAATAGCTACTAATACTCTTTAGCCATGATAGGTAGAGTCTTTATGATGAAGATTCACCTCTCGTCACATATATTTATGGTGGTTTTGTGGGTATAATGTAGATGCAGATTATTTTTAGGGGAGGAAGAAAGGAGTGAGAAGTAACTAGCCACGGAGATAGAAAAGAGTGTGCAAGTGGGAATTAAATTGCGCTCTCAGAAAGATATTGCGGTGAGACCAAAACTTTCTGATCACAGTGCCCACTTAATGCTCTTTGACTACTTGCTCATTCTTTCCCTTTCCTCTTTTAATACGATTAAGCATATACAAGAGGTCTTAATATGTACTAAATCGACATCTGGGTAACCCGAAGAAGATTCAGTACATCAAAACAAGGGTTGTGAGAAAACCACTTTTTTGCTGAGGGTTACATTCTTTTCCATCAGTACCTTACAGCATCTGTTGTAGCCTTAACCTTTCCAGCTTAAATGAGGAAAAGGAACGATGGGACAGAGAAATTTACGTTCGGTAAGAATATTCCATAATGCTGAGCGTTTTTTTTTCACGTCCGTTTGTCTTCAGACGGTAAGAATATTTTTTAGACGTCTTGGCCTGGAATAAAAGTGTGGTGGAAGACAAAAGGAGAAGTGCCGAAAACTGTGAAACAAAGGAGTGTAGTTGGGAGGGGGAGGAGAGTTTTCAAAAGGCCGGAAAGGAGAAGGCGGAAACCATATTAAGAATTAATGCGACGATGAGAGCGCTGATGGAAGGAAGAATGTTTGATTAAGGAGGGGATTTAGTAGCCAAGGCGGAGACGCGAAGAGTTTAAAAATGAGAGAAAGGTATACAGAGTGCTTCGTGAGGCAGAAGATTACTAATAGGAAGTAAGAAAAGGATTATGGAAATAACTTCACCATCGTATAGGCAGGTATTTCAAGCACATCAAGAGGTGCATCTGGTAGAATGGAGAGGTAGAGTGGTTAAGAGGGAAATAAGGTTAGGCTTGGTCGTGTTTAACCGCCTTATCATCAGTAGTCAATGACCCTTGGTTTAAGAAAACTAACTGTTTCAGGGGTAAATTTGTGAAAATTTTCCATGGTGGAGAAAATAACTTTGCAAATTTCAATTAATAGATTTATTCTCGACCCGGGTTTCAACACATTGTGTCATCATCAGGTGAAAAAACAGAGATGCAGTCCAATGCACAGGGTGTAGGCCAAGGAGAGGGGGGTAGTGAAGGGGGAGGCAGGGCGAGGTGGGGTGTGACAAGGCGGTAAGAGGAGGGTAGGGGGGGATGGGGGTGGTGGAGGGTTAGGTGGGCTGATGGTGCGTTGGCGCGCTAGGGAATCGGTTTCGTCCGTGGACGTCGTCTGCCGGTCACTGGTTCCCGGGTGTCGTTACTGCTACCTGGCGTTCCGGGGGTCTCCGCTAATCAGCCTCTCACAAAGAAGCCGAGCTCCGCCGGTGGGGGGGGGAGGGGGGGGGTTGGGTGGAAACATTCGTCCTGTGTTCCGCTGCGTCCGTCTGGTCACAGCGGGTTACCTGAGGGATTCGTAAGAGATAGAGAGGAGCGGGGCGTGGGAGGGGAGCATCTGATCATTGACTAATAGGGCCTTTTTCCAGGAATGCTGAATAATCTCGAGGGCTTCGAGGGCGTCTAATCTCCGATCCTTATCCTCGAAGTGCAGAATTTCTGGGGAAAAACTGCTGGCATGGCCGCTTTCAAGGAGGTGCCAGGCGAACAGAGAGTAATCTTTTTCCGCCTCGAACTGGTGTTCTTTCGCTCTCATGGCTAGGTATTCTGCCGATGCATTGTGCAGGGCAGTCGTCGCACTTCAATGCATAACTCCACTTTTTTGCATTTCGGGAATTTTGTCTTTGGCGTTAATGAGCTTTTTACCAAGCGTGGAGGGGGCTGAGTAAGCAATCCTTTACTTATCTTCGGGTATTCTTTTGGCCGTCGCGTACCATATGTTTCCTAGGAAGGAAATTTTACACCACTTTTTTGGCTTGCCACTAGTTTGCAGAATGGAAATATCTGAGATTGCTAGTTTTCGGAGGGGTTTCCTGAGGATGTTGTCAATGAGATTGGAAGAGTATCCATTCCTGGCGGCAATGCACTTGATAATCCGGAGTTCGCGTTCGTAGTCTGTTTCTTGCAACGGGATCCTAATGAGTCTGTTGATTGCTGCGTAAAAGGCGGCGGTCTTTTGGGCAAAAGGATGACGGGAGTCGGCCGGGATGATTTCGTCTGTGCACGTTGGTTTACGGCACACAAAAAACTGATGCCTACCGTTGGTTATTTTGATGGTAAGATCCAGGAAATTGATGCCGTTACCGTTGTTGGTTTCTACTTCCGATCTGTGGTTTTCATATACGAGGCATGTCCGGAAAGTAAGTACCGTTTCGTTCTACCGCCACCACAACGCTAGTGTCACAGTTCCTCGCATGTGTACTCGTCTTTATGGTTCACTGTCTTTCGACTGACACCATTGCTGCCAGATTGTGTTGTGTCTACATTTGTTAGTGATCGTTGAAAGTGTTTAAAACAATATCTGATCCCGCCGACTGTGAATCGCGCTCTGTAATACGGTTTTTGAACGCAAAGAATGTTAATCCAGCTGAAATTCATCGTCAACTTGTAGAGATTTATGGTGAAAGTGTAATGACTGATGGAATGGTGAGAAAGTGGGTTAGAAAATTCAATGTTTAACAAACCAGTGTTCACGACGAAGCACGAAGTGGGCGGCCTTCTGTTGTCAATAATGGTTTGGTTGAAAAAGTGAATGAGAGAATTATTGAAAACAGACAGTTTACGATAAGAATGCTTTCTGAAGATTCCCACAAATTTCAAAAACTTTTTTGCATGAGATTGTCACAAATTGCTTAAATTATCGCAAACTGTGTTCCCTTTGGGTTTCGAAAATGCTTACGGATGACCACAAACGAAGTGCAATGACATTGACATTTCAATGCACTTGGAAGTGCATTGACATTTCTTATCCGATGCAGTTTTGAGGGAGGTGACGTCTCAAACAGTATTGTGACTATCACTCATTCTTGAATTTGAAGCGTGATTTTGGAGTAAGGCTTGACAGCGATGACGACGCAAAGAACGGTGTTCAGCAATGGCTGTCTTCCCTGGCGACATCTCTCTATGAAGAGGGCATAGAAAAGTTGATTTCCCGTTATGACTAATGCCTAAACAATGGTGGTAACTATGTAGAAAAATAGTGAAAGATATACTCTTTCATGTAAATATAAATCTTGCCTTGAAAAAAACTGTTTTTAAGAGTTTTTTCCCAAACGGTACTTACTTTCCGGACAAGCCTCGTATATACCTGAAATTATAGACGCATCTGACTAGAGGGAAAGATAGAAGGATGGGAAATGAAGGGTAAGGAAGGTAAGTGGAAGGACAGTACGTCGGAAACTTAAGTAGGGGCCGGTTTCCAAATAGAAATGTATGTTGTCAGTGGCAGATTTTTATCGTAGGTCACAAGACCTACTATTGCATATGTCAATTACTAGTTGCTACTAAAGAAGTTACTGACGTTGATCAAATAAAGCTTCGGTTTCAACCTTTTACATTTTTATAAATAGCAATAGATTTTGGGGATTAAATTTCTCAAATATTGAATCTTAAATAGCGCACAATATTGAAAAAATCCATCATCTCCGATGCAAACTCGAGGTTTGTCGTTGAATTATGATTCACTCACTTCAATTATCTTACCGCATTCCATATAGCCTGCGTAATGCGTATGAATATTCAAATATGATAATATAAGGTAGTAAAAAGTTTGTTTTATCAAGTTCCTTTGTGATAATTCCATAAAAAATACTAACATGTAAGAAAAAAAGAATTTCAAAGCAA
This sequence comes from Platycnemis pennipes, assembly GCA_933228895.1. NCBI lineage: Eukaryota > Metazoa > Arthropoda > Insecta > Odonata > Platycnemididae > Platycnemis > Platycnemis pennipes. Next base: position 110,717,403 of record OW121855.1, on the reverse strand, counting down.
TACTGTGAGATCTGGCATTAAAAAAATATATTATTTTTTGTTAAAACCACGTTTGAAATATTTCAATAAAAAACAAAAATGATAAAATAAAGCAATGTGTCAATAAAAGCAAAGATAAACTGCAAAAATAAACAATGATAAGGTAGGAGTCAAAATGACTCCATTCGGTAGTTCTAGGAGGGGAGACAAGTCCGGTATTCCTAGTGTTAAATTACTCACGTCACCGGCTAAGAGTCTTCCCGATTGCAGCCATCTACGTTCTCTCCTCTTGATACAGTATATTTTCCTGCATTGAAGAAACGCATAATGCGTTTTACGTAATAATATGGCTAAAACCAGAAAAAAATGTATCAACGGAAATATACCCTGGCGTGCTCAATAAAAAATTAAGGTTAGCATGGCGAGTGCCAATTTATCGTAGTGGTGGAACAAATTTATGACCCCCTCGTCAACTCCATATCGTTATCGAAGTTTTATTTCTAATCATCCTGAAGCTGGTGTGACATGGGCGGTAATTCATACTGACCTCCGTCAAGGCCGGAGGGACAATGCCGTTCCCCTTGGGCCTCTACAAGTAGTCTCCGAGGCTATCTTGGTGCTCAGTGGGGTGGCGTGCTACTGCTTTATGAGCTGGGACGAAATGAAATATGACGGCGTATAATTTACGATCGCTTGAGATAAGCCGCTCGACGCTTATGAAGCGACGCTCATTCACCAAGGTGCTCTTGATCGCAAGGTACTCCAAAACCCCCCGGCATGTATACGTATCCCGTTAACGCTTTCAATAATGTTTTGTTTTCCAGCCCTCCAAAGCGGAAATTCGCAAGCTCTCAAGATATCAGTTTTCTGAAACTTAGGATTTCCGGCACTCAGGGAGGGAGGACTTAAAGTATCCTTATAACATCCCTGAGAGCGCTACTCAAATTAACATTGTGTTATTATATAATGGGGGAGCAAACTTTGGTGAAAGACTGTGGAAATAAAGTGTAATATGGATATTTTTGCTTAGCTCTTTTCACAATGTAATCGTAGTCTTTTTTGTCCTAGGAAACAAGGAAAGTAATTATAAGTAACGGTTCTCAAGATATAAAGGTGTGTTATAAAATTTAATAGTATTTTGTTTTTCTTATCTTCATCGATTTCTTGTCAAATAATCATTTTATTAAAAAAATAACTTGTGATACTTGAATTTTAGTTTAATTGCTAAGATTATTTCGTTTTCCTTCTGATTTTCGTCTTTTTTCAACTATTTTAATTTATTTCACCATTGATTTCGGACAATTATGTCGTGGTTAATCATCAATGAGGTTAGTCAAATATGAGAAACGAGCAATTCATTTTTAATATTATCATCTTCTTCCCAGCATCACTCAGGATGAATTTAAAGCCACTCGCCCTTCTATTTTCTATTGTTTAAACTCTTTATATATAAACATCATTTCTTTTCACATACTCCATTATTTCATCTTTATATAAATAAGGTCAATAACAACTATGCTTTAATCCACAAGGTTTTTTACTGGCACTACTAATTTCAACGCCACGGAGTCATCATCAGGTACATATATTACAATCATAACCAGATATATGTATACTCAAAAAGCAGGGAGGAGAGAGGGGGGGAGAATTAGGGGAGGGTGGTAGGGGAGGGATCAGGTGAATTCCGAGAATAGTTGTGTGAAGCTGATGGGTCAGTAGAAAGGCACTCAGTGTGAGGGTTGAAAATCTTATCCGTAATAACGAGGGACGCATGATCAGTGGGGGTTGAATCACCCAACACATTCAGAACAGAGTCAAACACTCAGCGGATTCTTTTAGTAAAACTCTTATCCCTATACACCAAGGAAGTTTAAGCTGCCGTGCATTATTCCTATCCGTGATTTGTAATAAATGCACTTTCTCTATTAGATTTAAAATTTTATTTGATTTTTTAAATTATACACCATTAATATTTTACGTACGAATCTCGGTTTCTTTAAGTATCTGCATATTTTATCACGAAACAAAATGCTGTCAATTATAGTCACGTGATACTCTTAACGCTGCACTGTGGTCTGAAATCGGATATAGCCGGACAAAAGTCCAAAATTGCTTCTTTTGAGGTACACACTTGAAACTTGTTATAAACGCTCAAAATTGATCACTGATCATGGAACAATAAGCCATTTTTGGATGATCTCATCCGTTTTTGAGGTACAGAGGCCCAAACTTGGCCAAGTTTCCAAAAACACACCCGATCTTGCTTTTCTTCAAAAATATTTGAAGTTAAGCTGCTGGTGGAGTTTTAGAGGGATTTTTATGAAGTAAAAAACATTATATTCCGGTAATATGGTACTTTTTCTATATTATCTGTTAGTTTCGAAGATTTTGGTTAATATTAGTGTGGTATTACGTCGCAAAATGGCGGACCCTTTTTCCGGGTAAAATTTGACATAAAGTAGACAATATCTTTAGTTTAAGAAAATTGCCACCGCAAAAACTTTCATGAAAGTATTTAATAAAGATATTTTAAGAATGTAAAGCAAAAATCTTGGAAAAAAGTTTGCGGCTGCGAAAATGAACGCAATTTTTCGATCGCGCTTCACGGCACGGCTCCGCGACGCGGGGCCTAGAGACTCGGTGACTCCGTTGGATATTTCAAGTTGTTTGGAACTAATTATTGAAAATTGTCATTTTAACCATGGTATACAGTCTCTATTGACCTGAAATACTATATTGAAGATATTACGAGGATATTGGATTGATCGAATTGATCACTGAACGCGTGACTCTGGTATACATGCTCTGGTTTGGATACCTTACGGATTCTTGCCGCATGTTGGAACATCTTTTGGTGTAGAATTTAAGTTTTCACGCGAAGGGTACCCTACACATTTACCAGGAAAGGCAACAGTCAGAGATTCTTTTTCTACTCCTTACCCTTTTCACACTTGCCGAGGAGGAACGTGCGAAAAGGGGCTTTTTATGACACCGCGCAGCCTATGACGGTATTTAACGGGTATTTCCGAAGGGCTTTTTCCTTTTCCCTTCAAAAACGCATTTTAGCTGGCAGTTCTTATTTGGATTTGGTGGATGAGTGTTGTGCCTGTAGTGATTTAGTGATTTGCTAAAATCTATGTGTGTCTAGTGAATTGATTCGTCATTGAATATATATCATATACACGTGCATGGAATATACATATATATCATTGAATTAGTTTCGCTGTTTATTTCCTGTGTTGGTCAGCGGTGTTTCTGGTTTACTCAATAGTCTTTCTTTTTCAAGGTTAGTATTTTGAATATAATTTTCAGTATCGCTATTTATTCTTAGCATTTCACTCCGACGCTTATAATATTCCTTTTTATAAAGCTTCACGGCGTTTTTTCGCCGATCTTATATTATGGAAAATATAATCGTGAAAGGTATTCATCGTGCAACTTTCATTACATAATTTTATCTGTCGGATCCATACACAGATTTTTGTGTTGTCCAGCTCTGAAATGACATCATATCAGATCACACGTTTGGAGCTACACAACAAGATAATTGAGATGAAAGGAAAATCATTGCACGATAAAAAAATATTCTTGCTGGATTTGTTATCTCGGACTTTGAATTTAGAGAATCATTTCGATGCCCTAGATAGTCTCCGTGAATTTCTATGAAGGTTCTTGGTATATTACCAGAAAAGGTGGGAAGAATGTTTTCAAAAAAACGAGCAATTTTTAGCTCGCAATAATGCATGGCTCAAAGAGCCAATTATTTTCCTGGAAGCAGTCCGTGAGTACCTACCAGGTACTTCTACAATGACCGGAATGTATTTTCTGATTTATTTCTTTTGCCCAATATCATGGACGAAGGTTTTTACATGGAATTTATATCTTAACATTATTGATTCATTAGGTTCATTGGGGCGACCAAAAAAAGGTTTTAGGACTTCCTCAGACAGGTCAAAAAGAAGAAAAGTCCAAAATATTGAAAGTTCTTTCTCTGCTGCCGAGCTCGCATTGGCAGCCTCTAGGCAGAGAGGAAGGAGATAGTGCTACCGCTCAACTTCTCACGGAAGTAACGACTACCACTCCCACTAGAGCAAAAAGAATTCTCACTAGGTGGAGGAAAAAAGATGAGATGCAGTCGGAGATGTCGCCAGAGGAGGCTCTATCTCTGATGATCACCACTGAGCTGACAAAGAATCAGTATAATTGCTCCGCTCTTAGTTACGGGCACAACCTGTACCCTAGCTATGTGCGAGTGTTAAATGCAAAAAGCGCTGCATACCCCGAAGGGATACACATAACAGAAAACATTAGCGAAGTGAGTTTACAAGATCTATTGAACCATACAGAATCGCGGATACTGACATGCGTTTCCACGACTCTAGCATCCGGCAACAAAGTAAATTGCACATTAATTTGCAAATATGGATTTGATGGGATTTCGGGCCTTTCGCAATATAAACAGTTGTGGGAAGAAGCGGATACTTCAGATGAATATTTATTTATGAGCGCCATGGTGCCACTTCGTTTGCTGAATGACGCAACTGGTACGAGCTTAAGGCATTTCATGTTTCATACCTAGTTTATCTTTGGCCAATCTGATAGCAGTACAGTTGAGTACCAATAATATATGAACTATTTTAGGTGAGATTATCTGGAAAAATCCTCGCCCGTCGTCAACCATATTTCGCCAGCCCATTCGCCTTCAGTGGCTAAAAGAAACCAAGGAATTTGCTATGGCGGAAAGTAATTATGCACAAAAGCAGATAGACGGCTTAAAAAATTGGAATTGGGGAAATTATTCTGTTAATTTCAGCTTGCTTCTGAGCATGATAGATAGAAAGGTAAGGATTTTTCCTATTTTTAAATTGATGGACATGTAAATGGTGGTGGATATTGTTAAACAAATCTATAAAAACATTTTTTAGGTATGCAATGCATTGACTGATTGTGCTACTATGAGGTGCTACATCTGTGGAGCGAAAGCTTCCCAGATGAATGATTTAAGGGCAATGAAAGATCGACCAGCAGATGTTACTAAATATTCCTTTGGTCTGTCTACCCTACACTGCTATATTCGGTTTTTCGAATGCGTATTGCACATATCGTATCGACTGGAGTTAAAACAGTGGCAGGTGAGAAATAATCCAAACAAGCTGGAAACTGTATTTAAGGTAAAATAAACATCTTTAATGATAAATAAATAAATAATGATAAATCTCTTAATAGGCCCGCGGCAACCTAAGAACACAGCTAACAGAAAAAAAGATTAGCATTCAGAAGGCATTTAGAGAAAGGATGGGGTTGATAATGGATGTGCCAAGGCCTGGATCAGGAAACACGAATGACGGTAACACGGCAAGACGTTTCTTTGATTCTCCAGAGCTGGCCGCTGATTTAACTGGCAATTGTATAAAATGAACCCAACTTCTCAGCAATAGCCACCAATAGGAAAATTTTCTTTCCTTTCTAAGATTTATGTTCTGATGGGATGTGCAAAGGTAAAACTTACAATAGCAAAATTAAATTTCAATGTCGTGTTTACCAGAGTCACGCGTTCAGTGATCAATTCGATCAATCCAATATCCTCGTAATATCTTCAATATAGTATTTCAGGTCAATAGAGACTGTATACCATGGTTAAAATGACAATTTTCAATAATTAGTTCCAAACAACTTGAAATATCCAACGGAGTCACCGAGTCTCTAGGCCCCGCGTCGCGGAGCCGTGCCGTGAAGCGCGATCGAAAAATTGCGTTCATTTTCGCAGCCGCAAACTTTTTTCCAAGATTTTTGCTTTACATTCTTAAAATATCTTTATTAAATACTTTCATGAAAGTTTTTGCGGTGGCAATTTTCTTAAACTAAAGATATTGTCTACTTTATGTCAAATTTTACCCGGAAAAAGGGTCCGCCATTTTGCGACGTAATACCACACTAATATTAACCAAAATCTTCGAAACTAACAGATAATATAGAAAAAGTACCATATTACCGGAATATAATGTTTTTTACTTCATAAAAATCCTTCCAAAACTCCACCAGCAGCTTAACTTCAAATATTTTTGAAGAAAAGCAAGATCGGGTGTGTTTTTGGAAACTTAGCCAAGTTTGGGCCTCTGTACCTCAAAAACGGATGAAATCATCCAAAAATGGCTTATTGTTCCATGATCAGTGATCAATTCTGAGCGTTTATGACAAGTTTCAAGTGTGTACCTCAAAAGAAGCAATTTTGGACTTTTGTCCGGCTATATCCGATTTCAGACCACAGTGCGCTGGTTATACGCGAACACTTCATATTCGTGACCATTTGTGATTTTAATGCATACGTTGGAAAAAATATTCAGCTTTTCTTGAGGACTCCAGCGTCGGTTTCAAGATAAGTGTGGCTAATATGCGCCTTTGCCCCACTATGGCAACTGGCGCTCTATGGAATCGATAAGGCATACATTAGGAAAAGATAAGGGTTATTCGCTTACTACACAAGGGTTACCGTTCCTGGAACAACAGATGATTGGAATGGGGAACCAACACACGCACTTGGAAGAACGTGTTTAAAGCCTTTAGCTGGGTAATATGTGCACCTGAGCCTTCAGCGGGCGCTAAACGCAATGCAGCAAGATAAGTGTGCACACTTATCTCGCTGCACACAGAGCAAATTATGTCTTCATTGCACTCGAGGGAATAAAAATCAGTTGTTGGGACACTGGATTTTCTACCTAATCCCCCACTTTTCATCCAACTATCATATTATTTTCGTTATCAGCCCCTCCCTTTTTCATGTCAAGTGATGGAAAAAATGCAACTTTAGTCACGAATTTCAGCAGTTCGGTAATTCTAGTTCATGTGTCTTTGCTTTACAGCACAAAATGTTATGAAGTGCGATTAGCCCTTCTTGCCACTATGATGCGGAGTAATTTTCCATTAATCTACCATGATACTCATGGACATTATCATGGGTAACTACAGCATTAACACTTAAGACGAGTTTTTCGTCAAATGTTTTGATGGCATTCAAAGTTAAGTGCAGATCATTCTTCAAGAGTGTTTCATCTACTGGATTCTTGATTAATGCTTTGTTATAGAATTAAAATACTATAGAACATAGAGCTAAGGAAATATTTTGATAGATAATATCGAATACAAGGAACTGAAGACGGAATTACGTAAATTTATAAGCTTACTGATGTCTGAATGGTAGCTCTCCCGAGCCCTGAGCTAGCGCCCACTGTGGCTGTAATAACGTTGATATCAGGCTTTGTGAAACACACTGCCTTTGAAAGCAATCGTCTAAATCTTTTAGCCGCAAATGATAGGTTTCTGGGTAGTCCTCACTTGCTATCTTCCACCTATATACATGCTTAGGTCATCTTTTATATTTCTTCCGATTAAATCAGACTTATATAAATGTATTTTTCGTAGGTTTTTATTCAGTCCCCGCTTACCATTCCTCAACATGTACCTGATATGCTTTCGAACTTCACTTAATTATTATTAATAATTCCAAATTCCGAACCAGGGTGATCGAATCGCATTATATGTTATCCGGGCACGAATCTCCGATTGCTGCAGTATCCTGTATAGTTCAAAAAATGTGGAAACAAGGATGAAAAGCATTTGGAGAAATAGTTCTGCATATTTCCCCACAAAAATAATAAAGCACATGAAAATGCCAATAAGGACAAACATGTCAAACAAGAAGATGACTATGCCCTCGGAAAATCACGCACAGCCACGAAACCAACAACCGTACCAGCACCAAATAAAACCACTAACTCAAAAACGGGAAGTATTTACATGCATACTTTGTAGAGAATACTGCAACATAAGAAAAATCACGAACGTATCATGTGCTAAGTAAACTTATTATAGTACTTTAGGTGGGAAAACTCTTATTGATGAGGCTAAGCAAGATATAATTAAAATTATTATTATTAAAAAATATTTTCATTGCCCTTGAAAAAACATTAAATTAAAGAGAGGCTCTGACTCTTTTGCCGCTATAGTTTTATAGTGGTATGTTGCATTATACTTGCTGGCCATTATTCATAAATTATTTTCTTTTTCGATTGCAGCCAAATTTTGATATTAATTCCCAAGATGTTCACAAGGATGTAGCACTTTACTCCGAACACTTTGAGAATATTGCCGTTAAGAGAGTTCTACATATTTGTGTGGCTGGGGGTGATGGTCACTTGGCATGCACTACATATCTGGAACAAAGAGCTACTATTCTGTTACTACACCACTACTACTACACAAAAAGATGCTAGCTGTATAAGTACGCCCAACTTAATGGCTAGTATCTAGAGTAGTAATGAAGGAATGACTGGTTATAAAGGTATTTCTCTGCAAATTCAAATGTGTATTTTCGTAGATCACATGGGTTAGAAATGTTGAAACATATATCATGCACTACATCTGCATGCAAACAATAACCTGATATTTATCATAAATGTGAGTGCCAATTGGTTAATGCATCATGGGATAACATGCATAAAAAATTATAATTAATTATATGCTAGTCTAAGCTTCACAAATTAAAAAATGATAAAAATTCTATAGCAAGCATGCAAAAAGTTGCTATTAGTTGGGTTACCTTAAATACCTTAGTATGTGAGTGCAAAATATTTTTTATATTGTCAGTTAAAATATTATATTGGATTGTATTAAAGAGACTGTGTCTAAATTTCAACCTACGGTCTGACTATAGCAAATGTTCCACAGAGAAAAAATCATTCGCCTTGACCGGGTCCCGGTCAAGGCGAATGATTTCCATTGACTGCGTCGCTACCAGAGGATGGACCATTCGCGCCCCCTATCAGAAGAGTAGCGGGGGTGGCGATTTTAAGTGGGCGGTGTGTGCGGGAGGCAGAGGCCTGACTGAACTTGATGGATGTTGGGGTGGATGAGCGGGGGTTGGAAAGACAGGTATAGTGCAATTTCAGCGGCTACCGCCGCTAAAGTTTTCACGGCTAGTTCGTGCGCTTTGGACTACGGTCTGACAATGATTCCGATTTTAGTTCATCTAATAGACTGATTAGACTAATGAAGTTATCGTATCCTCCCTTTACAAACCTCGCCGATCATCACTTAACACACTCCAGTTCATTACTTACGCCTATTTCGTATGCATCCCATATCCTGGCAGCGTATTCCAGATGAGGTTTGACAAGAGAAAACTACAATCTACACAAACAATGTTTAACCTACTACTTTGTACTGCGACTACTCTTACTACTAGTTTCAACAACTCTTTGATATGTTTTCTATTACATTTCCTGATAGTTTGCGAGAAAAATGATATGTTAAGTCTATCGGTCCGAAATCTCTACCGCTGATCGTATTTATCTTATCAAATGTAGCATGATACGCACGGGTCTTTATACGTTTATCTATCTTGTTCAGTCAACCTATCCGTGTTAAAGTTCCATTGACTGCGTCGCTACCAGAGGATGGACCATTCGAAGAGTAGCGGGGGTGGCGATTTTAAGTGGGCGGTGTGTGTGGGAGGGAGAGGCCTGACTGAACTTGATGGATGTTGGGGTGGATGAGCGGGGGTTGGAAAGACAGGTAACGCTTGACGTCAGCCGACCTGTCGCTCAACCCTCTAAAACCTTAAAAACCAACCACCCTCTCGCGGCATTAGCTCAACTGCAGATTTCGCAGAAGCACATGGCACTTGCAGTTGCCCTAAGCCGAAAGTTCAACATTTTCTCAGCGTTATTTTTTCAAGCGAGAGCTCGGGCAAAATGAGGGACAGGTTGGTGTCTGGTCAAATGTATTCTTACTGGAAGGGCTCGGATTCAAATCCCGGCAGTTAAAGGTATTCTTTGTGGGTAAACCGGCCCCTGTTTGATTTTTTTATGGAGAACACATTTGAAGGAGTTTGGCTCGCGACTGCTTGAGTCAAGTTATCTAAGGAATCTTATTAAATAAAGTACGAGTATATGCCTGCTAAGTGATCCTTACTTCACAAAGAAAATTACCTAAGCTATTGAAAGTCATAAGTATCACAAGAAATACAATGGAAAGTCGAAGGATATTTTTTTAATGATATTTTTAATCAGCTCGACGATGGAGCTGATTAAAAATATCATAAAATTCATTGGAGTCAATTCAGCATTTACATTACAGAAATAAATTCATGTACTCAATGAATTTACTAATGTATAACACCTGAATATTACCATCAAACGTTATGTTATAATATTTTTCTGAAATATCCTTTAATATCTCATTATTAATGTTCTTATTCATACGCCCTACATTTTGGCTAGAGCGACCGCAGCGCCACTTGAAGTCAACTAACGCATTTCGTCTGCTATAGGCGCAGAAATTGGTGGATTTAGCGAAAAATCGGTGGGTTGATGCCTTTTATTTCGTGTCATTTTATTCCTTATGACATTACGCATAAAATATCAGTTTTTTGCAAAAATGACAAGTCACTATGGTATTTTTAAACGTTATATTCCCATGTGATGGCCATTCTCGCCGTTAATCGTATGTAATTTCAAATGCAATTTGTGCAAAAAGGAGTATGGGTTGGTGTAAATATCGTTACTTTATTAGATAGAAGAACTTTAGTTCTATAAGGGCTGAAAATATAAAAAATGACATGACTCACTTTTTTCGGATCAACCTCCTTAAATACAGCACTCCTTTCGTCAGATGGGACGTTATGCTGCAGCCTCACTGCCTTTCATTCAGAGTAAGCTAACGCCAATGCTGGGTTTCTCTCTACCCTTACTCATCCATTCCCATCCGTATGCATTTACATGTATGCATGTCCGTATTATTTTTGAAATATTTTATTCCAATATGTCATACTTCCACTACATCGCGCCTGAATCGGTTGATTTTATTTGAAATAATTGCTTGCACTTTGTTTCAAAAGCGTATTGTGTGTGGAAAAAAGGATTTCCAGTGTCACTCAATGCGACTGTTCGACTCTCATAATCTGTATCATCGTGGACGAATTAATTTTGTGGGAAATTGAAATGATTAAAATATTTCGTAAGATTGCAAGTGTACTTATTGGCCTCTTCCGGTTCCAACGTTAGCCAATGCTATTCTCAAGAGGTCTAGCAGAAATAATCATTCTTAAAAAAACGTTCTTCAGTTATCTCAACACTTTGCCTAAAATTCTGAAAGTAACGAGTCAATAGTCGTGTAATTTTCAATACAATTTAAATTTTGCAGATTCAAAAAGAAAATAAAAGCCATGTACGATTGAGTAAAGATTGGATTGGGTCCTAAATTAGAATTTTTAAAGCGATATTCAAAAGCAGCAGATGAATGGACATATTTCAGCAGGTGCTGTATCAGGCGAGTCTGTTTCCTACTTTGTAGCTAAAATAGTAAATATTAGGGGTAAAAAAAATTAATATATACGACTGAGTAGCTATGTGCGGGGATATCAGAGCTTATAGAATAGACTTTCCGTGTAAGACATCGTTTTATTGGCTGCTTTCATGCTCGGTTAAATTGGATCCATTCCGCTGATGCTAAAAAGGAACGCAAATATTGAATCACGCAGAAACTGCGCTCAAAGCATTTTGGTTGGAATACTATTTGGCACTGAAATCCAATATCGCATCTGAAAAGCATCCATTCTTAATTCTTCCATCAATGAGCTCCGATCATTTACTCAGAGAGCCAGGCAAGTTCTGCATAGCCAAGATAGTTTAGGAAATTGCGATGGGAAAAAAAGGCTTTAATCCCTACTCAAATGGGGGACAGTCTTACAAGAAAGCTTCCATTGATTTAAATTAGAGCCTACCTACCTCAACCCCATTCACCCGTCCAGAATAGGTCTCACTACAATAATCCTACCTATTTCTAAAGTTTTTATCAGTGTTTTGCCTATGCAATCAAAATACTCTATCAAGAAATTCAAAGGTCCACGACCTAGCCGTGAAAACTTTAACGGCGTTACCCGCTGATATTGCACAATAGCAAATTTTCCACAGAGAAAAAATCATTTGCCTTGACCGGGACTCGAACCCGGACCCCCTGATTTCCGGCCAGGTGCTCTACCAGTTGAGCTACGGTTCAACACAGAGTTTATTTCATCTCAATTGTAGTACATCAAGCATTTTCAATATATTAAACAAAATTGTATGTTTCATCTCTTATAGGAGAGTAAAAGTGCTACAAAATAGAATGCTCATTAACACATATTAGTTATCCTTCTTACTGCAATTTCTACATAACCGTGAGTACTTGCCGAGTGCCATTTGCTTTTATTTTCCAGAATTCTTTTGATTCCACCGCGATTTCTTGGCTCCATAGAGATAAAATTTTCTATTACCGTGATCATGGCATCATTTCGGGCTTTTGGAAAAAGGCGAAAGTTGAGGGAAAGGAGGTCCTTATCGGTTATGCTGCCTTCACCGAAAACGTCCCATTCCTTATACAGTTTTTTTATTGCCTCCCATATTTTTAATTTGTCTTTGCACCCCAGTACATAGTGGCAGAGATTATCAATTTCCCCACACCTGACACAAAGAGGCGTTGCGGTCATTTTGAAACGGCATTTTTCTTCACCTGTTAGCACTAATTCCCAGATAATGTCAAAGAGTTTGCTCTTCGTTTCCGGGGGCGACGTTTTCGAGGCCCAATTTTTCCACTGACGAGGATTCCCTTTTCGTCCTCCTGCTTGTTTCGTTTGTAACTCCCTTACTCGATCATACATACGTTTCGTCACTAACGCATCATTTTCTTTTAGGATACCTGCTACCTCTTCCGTGTCCCGTATGCCCCTCCGAAAGTCATTATTTATGGAGGCCGCCGTCCACGCATCTTTTAGCAAAGACTTGCGCCATCCGTCGTCTCCACCCAAGATTTTGAGGGTATTTTTTGCAAACAAAATTTTAGTTTTTAAATCTATATCGTTCAGGCCGAGTCCTCCCTCCTCTCTACTTCTATAAAGGTGACAACGTGTAACCTTTTTAAAGTAGCCATCCCAGAGCATCATATTTGTATGTTTTATCGCTAGAGCAATAATATTTTTTGGGCATGGCCAAATCTGAGCAACAAACCATAGATTTGGGAGTATTAACTGGTTTATTAAACTTGCTCTTATTGTTATCGGCCGGCGTGGATCAAATAATCTTTCCGCCTTCCATTTCACCGAGCTGACCAACGTATTCCAGTTTTTGTCTATCATCCCCTCTGGCTTTTTTTCCCAGTGGAGCCCTAAAATATTTATCGCAGGCACTGGCTTCCAATCTGAACTATAGTCTCCCCACTCTCCCGTGAGCAATAGTTGATTGGATTTAAACTTGTTGAGGGACAGGCCACATTTTCCAAATTTTATGAGTGTAGCTTCAGCTTGATATATCTGTTCTGGGGAGGTAAGGAATAGGGTGATGTCGTCAGCGTATGCTATTCCTACGCATCGGTTTCCGTGGCGCAGTATTCCTAGACCGTCTCTTTCAAATTGACGCAATACAGGGTCTAATGCAATGGCAAAAAGAATCATCGAGAGGGGGCATCCCTGTCTTACTGAATTCTTAATGCTAAATGCCAAGGTTTTGAAATGCGAAATTTTTATTTTTGCTTTTATATTCTGATAGAAGGTTGAAACTGCATTGATGAAGTATGTAGGGAAGGCCATTCTCTTCAAAAGAAGGACGATCCATTCCACCCGAATGAAATCGAAGGCTTTTTCTAGATCGAGGGCCAATACCGAGAAAAAGTTTTCTCCGTGAAGGTCCGACGTCAAAACCATATCTCGTAGTAGTAGAGTAGCGTCTAAGATATTTCTGCTTGGCGAGACCGCGTATTGCATTGGTTGTATTACTCTGTCTATCAGGGCCATCAGGCAATTCTTAAATACGTGTGTCATTATTTTATAGTCTACATTTAAAAGAGAAACTGGTCTAAAGTCTTTAAAAGTCTTTGGTTTCGTAGTTTTTGGTATAAGTGTAATGTGCGCTAATCGCTGTGAATCTGTTAAAAACCCATCTCTCAGGGTTTGTCTAAAAACTTCGGTAAAACTTTCACGTAAAATTGGCCAAAATGTTTGGTAAAATTCAAAAGGGAGACCATCCGACCCGGGTGCCTTTACCCTGGGAGCTTTCTTCAATACGACATCGAGCTCACTTGTTTCTATCTCTCTCCCCAGGAATTCTCTATCTCCTTCTTCTAGGGTAGGGAGCTCTCCTAATTCCGGCGCTTCATTTTCGTTCCACTGCCCATATCTGTTGAACAGGTTGGAGTAGTGCTCGAACGCGGGGTCTAGCATATCTTTTAAGGCCGTCTCCCTAACTCCGCTACCCACTGGTGGGGTTTCACGTTCGGATCGCTTAAGTAATCTAATATTTCTCGCAATCATTTCTAAATTAAAGTCCTTCCCTTGTTGCCACGATTCCTGTTGCCATATCTTCGGGGCATACTTTATTTTCTCCCTCTCTAATATGATGCGCTTCAAAAGTCTCACCTGTTCGTAGAAATTTTGTGGCCTGTCTGAAGTAAATAAAAGTTCCCTCAAAGCTTCCCTATAAAAAAATAGAGTGGCATTCTGCTCCTTTTTATAGCGAAGAGTGTGCTTCTGTAACAATCGCCTTACTGAGGGCTTGAATATGTTTTCCTACCAAACAGAGTATGCTTGATTTTGTGGTTTACAGGCTATCATGTCTTCCAATTGTCTTATTATTTCTTCCCTGATCGACGTTACCTCTATAATGTTTATGTCTAATCGCCATTGCCGGGGTGACCCGGTGGGGGGTCCTTATCAAGGGCGTAGAGGTTCGCAATTCAATTACTAAGGCGCAGTGGTCGGAGAATGCTACTGGCAGAGTTTTTGCCTCTGTTATATCCTCCTTTATCATCTGCGATGCGAAAAAGTAATCTATGCGCGTCCTCCCCTTCTTCCCGCACCGAGTAAACGGAGGGCGTTCTCACAATTGTTTTTTCATTACGTCTATGCACTGGCACGAGTCAATCAGCCGTAAAAGCGCTCGGCTGGGACGGTATGTGAGCTTGTTAGCGTTGGATTCACTATCCTCCCGTTCGTAGATGGAGTTAAAGTCCCCCGCAAGTATTGCTTTACCGGTAAAGCTCTGTAAATAAGGAACCAAAGTGCCCGTGAGAAAATTTTCTCTTTCTACACGCCTTTCCTCACCCGAGGGTGCATGGATATTAATCAGAGTCGTATCTTCAATTTTACACGAAATTATGCGACCAGACTCGTGCCGACGTATTCCTTTAGCATCGGTTCCGTTCTTTATTAGAAAGGCGGTGCCTCTCGATGACTCGTCAAAATTTGTTATTTTATAGAAGTTTCGAAAATGCCACGTTTCTATCCCCATCGCCTCTTGTAGCATGACAATATCAATTGATTGCTGGTCAATAAGTGACTCAAGCATGCATAGTTTTATGGGGCTGTGTATTCCTGCAATATTCAATGTTAAAATTCTTCGCATGACGTGTTAACTCAACTTGAACCCAAAAGAATTCTGGAATGATTTTTTAACACACTTAAGGCTAATGGCGTTAACAATAATCAGTTTCTCGGCAAGTACTCATCTTTCTTTCCACTGCTTCTTCCTCCTCTGTTCTTCCGCTCTTTGCTTCGGTCCGCCTTCCCTCGTCTCGTGTTTGGCCCCCTACCGCCGGGTCCCTCGACGGAAGCCCTTCCTCGTCTTTTTCTTTAGGCTGGTTGTTCCGGTGATTTCTTCTCCGCTGTCTCCCGATCTATCCCTGAAGTCATCAGGAAACATCATGGTGAAGTCCCGGGGTTGAGGAGTCAGGTCCACGCTCCCAGGGGCCTGGATTTGGAAGTTGATACTGTTGGAGAAATAGTCTGCTTCTGCAAAAAAGGAAGTTGTTATTTGGGGTTCAATATTTGAGCCACCCATTTCCCCCCCCCCCTCCCCTTCATTTAAGTCTTGTTTTTTTGGTATTCCTTCCTCCTTCCCAATTTCACATTTTTCTAATTCCCCTGTTGAGAGAGAAGAAGAGGCATGGAGGTTAGAACTTTGTGCTGCCACCCCCTCCTCCTCCCCTACTCTCCCACTCGTTAGTTCTGCACTCGTTGGTATTGCCCCACAAGTCGGTGTAAAATGCTCCGCCCCTCCCATCTCCTCTGCTATCCGAGTGGCGGTCTGTCCCCAGACTTGCTCAACACCTTTTTGCATTCGACTATCGCCAATGCTCACGGGACTCCCCTTCCCTTCCGTGGAGCTGTGAGCATGGGAGGAGGTCATCCCCCCCTCCTCCTCCATGCCAGTCGTTGCACTTGCCGTGATTCCCTTTCCAACTTGTCCCTCCTCCTCCTTCGCTTCCTCCCGTTCACCACTGATACACTCGCTTTGTTCCCCTATGTTCCCGATTCCTTCTCTTTCGGAGTCTTTTTTAACTGCTGATACTCGGTCTTCTGTTTTTCTTTTCTTCATCTCGTGTTCAACGGGTCTTCTTGCCTCCCTCCTTCTTCCATCGGGTTGCAAGGAGAGTAGGTCCGTCTCCTCTTTTTCCCCTCCCATGGAGACCTCTCTTCTCGGTCTTGTTGCCGCAGTGTCTAACTCCAGCTCAAGCAGCCCTCTTCCTCTCTCCAGGAGGTCTGCCTCAGTGTCGTAAACAATCATGTCTTGCCTTTGCATTATATCTGCGTAGCTCACCAAGGTCCGGTTTTTTGGGCAGTCCCGTCTAACGTGCCCTTCACCATTGCAGCGAGCACATGTCTTCTTTTGACCCTCATAAATGATGATGGCCCGATTCCCTCTTATTGTGAGGTAAGAGGGAATGTTCCTCTCAACCGTCATCCTGGCGATCCTCGTACCCGTCAAGACCGGCGCCATTCCACTCCCGCTCCATCTGTTTTCCCATATTCGATGTACTTTTCCGTACTGCAGAAGTTCTTGTTTGATGTCATTTAACTCAACGTCGATTGGGAGCTCCATTATCTTAACGTTAACTGGTGATCCGGCGACCGGTTCAATATCAACCCAGCAAAGTGGGTTTTCAACTCCCGGAAAGGGAAGTTGTGCAGTGTTTTTTTCCAAAATGTCCAGCAACCGTTCTTCATTGGTCACTGTAACAAACACACGATGTTTTTGCACGATGCTCATCTGAATCGCTCGTATATCAGAGACCGCGAGGCCCAACATGCCCATTGTAAACGTGTGGACCTCAAGCGGCTTTGGTGGTCGTTTCGTTTCGTCACATTTGATGACAAAGGAGTTTCCTCTTCGGATATCAGAAGTCTTCTGTTGATCCATCTTCAATAGATTTCGTAGCGACAAAAAAAGAACAAAGACTGAGGGAGGAATAACTGCGCGGTACCTCCCACCCCGCTGACCGCTCCTGCGGCAGCAAATAATATGTTCGAAAGAAGTAAGAACAAAAATGAAGACCGGGCTTCTTCGTCCTTGTAGATCAAAAACCCCCCGAATCACACTACTCACTGCTCCCGGCCTCCTACAGAGTCCGGGAGCTTGTCTCTCCGCTCTCGGCGATCGAGGCTTCACTTGCCGGGAAAAACACCACCACTGCTGGGCACAGAGCTCTCTCGCACACGTCCGACCTCCTCCAGCTACCAAGGCATCCTCTTTCTCTGTGGAAATTATAGAGCCTTAAAGGAACAAGATAGAAACGGACTGCTAGACATATCAATGTCACAAAGCAGCCACAGAGTCCACTCCAGAGTATAATTTCCACAGAGAAAGAGGATGCCTTGGTAGCTCAACTGGTAGAGCACCTGGCCGGAAATCAGGGGGTCCGGGTTCGAGTCCCGGTCAAGGCAAATGATTTTTTTCTCTGTGGAAAATTTGCTATTGTACTCTATCAAGGTTTCATTGTCAGTTCCTTTCCCTCAACTGCTGTGGTAGGCTATCTTTTAAATTTCACTTCATAAAAGTGAACCTAGATATTGTAGTAGTTAGAGTACTGGCTTTTCATTCCAAGGGCTTTGGTTCAAATCACGGCTGCGGCAGAAATTTTTTTATTAGTTTACCGGTCACCACTTGGATAGTGAGTGCTGAGCATTACGAGTTTTTCATCCGTCAGTTGGTAGAAGCATTAACCCATGGACCCCTTAGCATCTTTCGAAAGGAACAGAAGTATGCGGACTCACTTGAGGACATGAGGACATGCGGACGAGTGGGTTTCACTCCACTCTTCCTACGTTACTTGAAACATTCATATTCTTAACAGATTGCTCACCTATCCTAAATGGCGCAAAAAACAACTGCCGGGTACTTTTTCCAAAGAGATTTAACTTATAATAGCGCAAAAAATCTATTTTTCTCACTGAAACTTCAACACTTCAGCCTGCTTCCTTGCCTGCCAGTATGCCAGTTAATTTTTTGTATTAATGTGGTTATCTGTTACTTCTCAGAAAGTGTGCTTAGTCGTATATTTTTCGTCTAAAAACAGAATTTCAACAGAGAAAAAACTGATTCGCTTTGACCGGTACTCGAACGCGGATACTCTTATTTCGTACTAGGTACACTAACCGGCTAAGGCTAATGATTTTTTTCTCTGTGGAATTCTGTTATTGTGCAATTCCAGGGGGTTACTCCGTACTAGCGCAGGTTCTAGCGGCCATTTCGCAGTCCGTAAATATATTTTTGATGCAAAAGATAAGAAATGCGTAAATATGGAGAGATTAGCTGTTAGAAGAATTTAGCGAAGAGCTGATTCAAACTAATCTCAGAATTGCTGGCCGATGATGACGATGACAATGACAGCCTCTCTTATATACACTCATCCGAGACCTGTCTTTTGCATTTTCTCAGTTCACCTGTCACTCGACGAATGTATGTCTTCTTCATACCATTATATCCCATTATTGGCGAGTTTGAAACTGAAATAGGAGAACAATCCTGCATTTTATTCCTCCACACTCTCACTAAAATCCATACTTAATACGGCCTGCCGTTCACCTACCTATGTACACCGTCTGCCATTGCCGTCTTTCATTTTTCCTTTTGTCTGGATCTTACTTCTCTCTCTCTCTCTCTCCCTCGGTGCGTGTTCCAACGTCATATGGGGCAACATCTGTGGTCACGGACGAAGGCAAAAAAATAAATAAAAAGAAGAAGGCGGTTAGGGCGAAACTCACGCTCGCTGAGGTTTCGCCCACGTACCAGAGGCAGGAAGCGACGCTCAGCGTCAAATGTAAGAAAACGCCGGAACGTGACTTCGTGGGGAAGCGATGTTGCTCGATCGTTTCAAAGAGGAAGGAATCTTTAAGAATCATGGAAAGACCTGGGACTATAATACCCGGGACTGTAAGACCCGGGACAATAAATTCCAATTTCTACTCCGCAACAACTTTTAAAAACACTCTTTTGAAAATATCGTAGATTGAAGTTAATATTACTCGTATCATCTCTAGATCAAATGGTATCTAGAATAGAGCCTATAATTAAATATTTAAGAAATGTACCGTAGTAACTTCTTGGCAGAGTTCCATCTGCCTCATTGTTACTCCTGCGTTCCTGGGACATTAATCATACTTTTTGCGTGAACCACTCATAGTAATTCATTTTGAGGAATCCATAATTACATAATTACTACCCCTAATACTCTTGAGAGGTCGGACGCACGTAATTTAAAACTCAGTAATCTGCTCGCCTTCCTGATTTTATTTACCTTTTGATAAAGTCCTCAAGAAAACAATGAAAAACATTTGAAAATCTGCGTCCGTCACATGCGCGTACTTTAAATTACATTGGTGGACAACAATGCCCCAACTTGGCAGATGGAGAGTATTTGAAGGGCAGTCAAAAAGAATTTAGGATTAGAAACGAATGCAGGGAAAGCGATCAAGTTAGTTAGTAATAGGTATATATTTAACACTTTAAACTGTTAAGGATTCTGTTCATAGGATGTTAAGTACCTTTGTTGTATATGATACGTGCTACCCCATTTTTTTGCTGTTGTCAGGAATCGATGGTGTGTGAACAGAGCGAAACCCAGCGAACAATATTACGGTACACGAGGTGAACCTAATTTTTATTTTTTTCTTATACCCAAATCGTTGGATTAGTGAAATTTACTGAATTGAAAGATGATAACTAGATGTCGCCTCAAAATCTGCTACGATACCGTATGAAAACAGTGAGATTTCTCAGCCTTATTAGATCTCACATTGGTTACACTGCCAGTATATTGGAACCTTACGTGGTTTGACTAAATAATGAACTAAAGCTAAGATCAGGAACATTTCTAACTGAAGAGGTTCATTAATCATATTAGCGTAATCAGCTGATTAGAAGATTTATATTGGTGTACAATATTAGACCGTAAGTTCAATTTTTTGTAGATAACTCGTAATTAAGTTCTTACTCAATGTACTTGACTATTGCATCAAGATTATATAGGTAGAATAATGATAACCTATTCGCTAAGTCACACTTGCTAAGGTGTGCAGGGCGATAAACTTAAACTCAGTGTAATTTGATTGCCGAACTGACAGAAGATGTTTTTGTTCGTAATATTAGGTACCTATTAAGCCGTGATTATATTCAAAAATATAATATAATTAATATATTTTAAGTAATCTAGGCAATTTCATTTCAACACAAAGAAGTTGGCCGAACTTATTGCATGTTCGTAAATGCTCTGCTCTTATTTTTTAAATTGTTATATTTCGATTAAAATGTAGCTAGTTATTGTCTTAGAGCAAATTATCGTAAAGGTCGCCCCTACCAAAAACCACGATGTTGGCTTGAAGGGCATCACTCTGATTTAGAATTCACATCTCTATATGCTAACTGGCATTTTCCCACTGCCCTTTTTACTTACCCAGCATTATAATATTGAAAACATCCTGCAGTCTATCAATCTCTCCAATTGTGACTTGTGCCAGATGTAACTTAAATTACAGGTTCTGACGGAATCAGTATGACTCTCACCGATGGATTTGAAGTGCATTTTTTTCTCGCAAACTTTGAGAGAACATAATAAACCACATTGGTGACAACAATGAACATAGTATAGATTGCATAATTAGAGCCGCATAGAGAGGCATCTAGTAAATATGAAGCATTGTTAACATCGATATCTCATGTGTGTTTTGGGAATAAGTATTATTAAGTTTGTAGCGGTGTCCGTCAGTCCAGTCGGTTTTATTGTGTTTTCTCGCGGTGGTTGAGAGCTCTGGAGGTGGGGAAAAGTGCGTTCAATGCAGAACGTGTCCACGCACAACATATCAGTAGTTTTAGATTTCCTTTTTACCTCCTTCCCACCCAAAAACGATAAAAAGTATAGTTGTGTGCGGGTTGCGAACCTCCCAGGATGTTTTAACTCTCGACCTCGGTGACTCAATTTGAGGTAAACTCCGTGGATACTTATCTGATCGATGCAAGAGTGGTGTCGTTTTAAAGAAGAAATATGGGCACATGGAACAAACGTATTAAAATATTTGTCAACGAATCGAAAAATGGTGAAAATTTAAGTGTTAAAAAGAGTGTTTCACTATCTTTTACCATGGGAAAGAGTTGCTTGCTAAATGTGCATTAACTAATTGGCGACGTGAAAGAAGCTACAGAAAGCGGAATTAGTTTCATTTATTCAGGCATCAAGACATTATATATTGATTCGTAAGCATGTTGAATAGTAATTTTGTTTATTTGATTATTTGTTATTATATTATACTAGCGGAAGCTACCCGTTGAAATTCAACGGGTGTGAAAAACATTGAATTTATTTTGTAAGAAAATCACTGTCTGAAGAATACTGTTAGCGCGGTCATTTGAGGAGTTGGTGATTATCATCACTATGCGCTGAACGTTAATATTTATGCATACTTAATTGCATGTGAAGTCAATTTCATTCCTACGATTATTTAATTATTTAATTCCCACGATTATTTAATTCCTTTATCGTTTACTACGTTAGTGTTCTCCGATATACATGCAGTGCCCCAATGAGAGCTACTTTGAGAATATATATTGAAGAATATACTTGCTGTAAATATGCATTGGATTAATCGAAAAAAGTTAGAAATAATGATGTTGTTCTATTTTAAAGAAGGGAATCTTGCTTTCTTATCTTAGATTTTATTTACGAAGAGCCCTCGCAAACTGCTCGTTTAGCAGCTTAAAATATTTTGTGAATTTTTTCTTTTTTTATACAGATAGCATAATTGCAACGGGTCCGATAAACCTGGAAAACTGGGAAAAGTCTAGGAATATGAAAAGGGTCATGTAAAACATGAAAATATGTAGAGAATATGAAAGACAACCTGGAACGTTTTTAAGCTTTCACCTTGAATGTGTCGTTTTTAAAACCTCATGCTTTAGTTTTCGATTTTTCAAAACTTTCAAGTGATCCATCAAAGCTTTTACATTGATTACGTACCAAACATAAATTATGGTGTTATTCCCTTTAATTGAAGAACGGGTTAGCGAATCCGCATTGCCGAACAGCTCATGATAGATAGAACTACACAATTCTCTACTTATCGTGAGATCAATGTTTAGCTATTTTCATATTGCCCTAATCTGCCCACTCAAATCACGTTTAGGGGCACCAACCAAACGGTCATACAGCGAGATCACAAAGTACCTCTATACATAATCTATGTGGCCCGTCTCTCGTACTGGGAAGAAAACTTTTCTACGGTTCTTAACATTACCCGAAAAACGCCACGAGGCGGTGACCGTTATTCGTTTCTCTTTTTTAAATTCTTTCTCAAACCTTAAGGAACATCGAACATGGGACCCTTGGGACTCTGGGCCCCTCTTATATAGAATTTATTTCTACGTGTTACCATGGGCCTTCAGAAAAACGTGATATTTAAATGCTAGAGGCTTGAAAATGAAAGGATATTCACACCAATCTCTGGTTGTCAAGGAAATATGCTATTGTTGATTTCAGAGAAGAATGTGAGATTTTTCAGCTAAAAATATGATTATAAGGCAAATACCAACTTCATTTATTCAGCCATTTCATAAAAAAAATTCCAGCACTCCGTCCTGAATGGAAGTACTTTAAATAAGCAAAAAATGAGACCACTGCACCGAACTCAATGCCAGGGACCACCAGGATCCATCTAAGGGCCCATTCAGGGGCTTTTGGGGACCCTGAGGGTATTTTTACATAGCCTATGTTCTGCCCAGAAGCATTTCCTATCTACATACCAAATTTCAGCCCAATCCCTTTAGTAGTTTTCGCGTGATTGCGCAACAGACAGACAGACAGACACGATTACATTTTTATATATTAGTATGGATTGAGTGGTTCGAAAAATGACTCCTTTCCCTCACAGGCGCATGTTGCAAACCTCCCAGGCGCATTTTGCGTACCTCCCAGGATATTTTAAAAAACCGGCCTTATACCGATCTCTTGAGGTAGGTTAACCAATAGACTGCCTAAAAAGCAGGCCGCAGGTCTGCTAGTTATAAATTAATTTACCTTATGAAATGCCTTATAAAAAACTAATTTTTACATTACTGCTATGCAAATAAATTTTCAGTTACATTTCTACCGAAACGCTGCTAATACATCTACATCTACGTAATGCCTTGCGAGCCTCCACGAGGGTGTGTGGCAGGGAGCGAAGATTACGAAACATGTAATATGAAAATGCAACTAGGATGCTACATGGAAACATGCTAAATAATAGGGTCAAATGCAGCTAGATGGTTCGTATTGACATAGTTACAAAGGAATTGGTTTTTAATACATGCATCATGCCCTACCGACTATCTGCTCCTAACAGCATTCCACCTACCTATCCATTTGCTATGCTGCCTATTGTGCTCACCTATGGTACGCGGGATAATGACATTTTAAATCTATACGTACGACAATCTATCCCTCTTATCTTGTTGTTTTGATTCAACCTAGCTTAATACGCAGGGGTTCTTAGCTTATACTCAGCCATCTGTAGACAACTGTTTCGAATTTACTTAAAAGGTTTCGCCTAAATTTTAAACTACGTTCTGAAAATAATTACCATCCTAGTTCCGCCATTAATTGGATAGTATATGGAATTCGTGCTTCCTCGTATGGATCCCATATACTAGCGGCATATTCTTAATGAGGCCTGACAAGTGTAAAAGTGCTTCTTTCTCGTACTCTCTCATCGCAGATGCCTAGAACCCTTTTTTCGGATCCTAATCTACGGTATGCTATTCTAGTTTTTTCCCTGACGTGATTCCCTCATAATATGCCTTCAGTGATGGTTGCGCGTAGGTAAGTATTTAATAGATTTGTACTTTAGAGATTTTATTTCCCTTGATGTAATAATTATTCCGGAGGAAGTTATTCTTTTTCCAAAAGTATCATATCGCGAATGTTTTCAAATTTAATTATACCTGCGAACTAACACGCCAATAATCAATCGCATCTAAATTCTTCGTTCAATACTGACTGTCATTTTCATATTGTATTTCCTTTAACACTACTGCAGCATCGGCAAAAAGACGGATCTTGCTTTTTTTAACTACCTACTGTATTCAAGTCATTTATTTAGAGAAGAAGTCAAATTGGTCCTAGCACTCAAATAGTTGCTTGAAGGCTGTCACGGAGATGCAGATGTGTTAAAATCTTACAATATTTCTAGTAGGAAATTTGAGAAATGTAAGTTTCGCATGCTATGAAGGGACCCCCAGGTCCAATTCTTCCATTCACTTCGTTCAACGCCTGGCTAAGTCTGCATGGCTTATTTTTATTCTCTCTAACTCCTTCATTTTTTTTTGATAACGTTATAATTTGGTGACTTCAACTTGATTACCCCGTGCGTGCCTGGAGTTATTAAATTATTAAGATGCGAGGAACGAGGAAGATCGTGGCTCCTTTTATCTCTTCGGCAAATTTCATCCTTTTAATTACACCCCATTTCGGCAGCGACGTTCTTGAAATTTGCTGTTTTTAATTTAAATTAACATTTTTCACATTTTTCATGGCATTTATTGGATATGTTATAATTCGGTGGCGACAGTTTTTCCCCATTCTAAAACAACAGTTTCGTAGCGTAATTATTTTGGTAATGCATGGTACATATTTTTGTTTGATTATTAACTGCCGCTATTAATTTAAGCAAATTAAAATGTTTAATGTTTCCTTGTCGAAATATTTTCTTTGAATAACTATAGATTGTCCGGTATCCTTTCTTCGTCTAAAATATTCTATGTGAAATAGAATAAATACATTTCAAACGTATCTATGATTGCAGTATTTCTAGTTGAACAGCTGGTGAATGATAATAGTAGTTATTAATGTTCTTGGAAAATATATCCACTGTAAAAATTTACAAAATACGTATACATCTATTAACGGAGCTTATGCACATGCATGTTGTTTAACCATGTAACAAAAGGATTCTCCTTTGCACAGAATAAATGTAATTTTCATTGTATTTAAAACTATAGTTG
The DNA here is from genome assembly GCA_933228895.1 of Platycnemis pennipes. Lineage (NCBI taxonomy): Eukaryota > Metazoa > Arthropoda > Insecta > Odonata > Platycnemididae > Platycnemis > Platycnemis pennipes. Next base: position 110,692,093 of record OW121855.1, on the reverse strand, counting down.
TGACCAATACGAACATATAAACCTGTATATCTAGGTAATATATGGACAAGAATAAATTTAAAATTGTCAGTAGCATTTCCTTGATACTGAAAGGTTTCCTAATCAAATAAACGTTTCTCACCACAGGAAGCACAGTTTGAAAATAAATTAAATAATTGGGAACTTTCATTTGTTTCCACAGAAATTTGTGATTTTAAAAAACATTAAAATGTGGTGGTGAGAACGCATAAAGAAAAATGGAAAGGTCCAGTGAAAAAAAAAGCGTCGCTAAAAATGTGGCTGAAAAAGAAAAAAAATGATGAAAACTTTAATATGGAAACGAAAGAACCCGATAGGCCATCTGTTAGGGCAAGGTGAAAAATTATGAGAGAAAAGTGAATGGGAAAAACATGGTAAAGGATGATCTCATGTGATTAATATGGAACGTGTACTGCAGAATGTCAAACGGGAGAAATATATCAATGGGAAAACGTATGCTTATAAATTAATTGAGAAGAGAGAAGTCCAATCAACCTTGTGGTTTCTTGATCAGTTGACTATTAACAATTACCATTAATGCATCTACGCCATAGAAGTGCTCGCATAATGCTCAGAGAGAGATGTACCCAAGACAGAGTGCATTATAATTTCGAATTCAGTATTTAGCAGTAGCAATTCATCAGAACCTACATCTGGAACCTGTGTTTTTACGGCAGTGAGACATAGACAATGACAGCAGCGGAGGAGAAAAAGGTGGAAGCATTCGAAATGTGGTCCTACAAAAGAAGATTAAATGGATCGACCGAGTAAGTAATGTGTAAGTCCTAAGAAGAGTGGGAGAAAAGAGAAATCTTCGGAATACTTCTGAATTTAATTGTCAGTTGGACTAAATTCTGTGAACTAGTTCTTAAATGTTAACATCCACTCATCTATCTGCGTTCATGGTTTAAAAAAATATCACTCTGATCCAACCAATGTTGCATGAAGCCCCATCTTCTAACGGTGTTTCCTTTTTTTTTAGTTATTTCTGTTCGTATTCCGAAGATGTAACGTCCAATTACTCCCATCTCCTCTCATCTGTGGCTTCCCGTGTTATCTCGAACAATATTTTTTGTCAATTTTTTCTTAAACATCCGTGAAAAATATAGCAGATGTCTGGTCGTTAACCCCAGTCTTGCAGCCGAAAGGCCGCGATTTTTAACCAGGCATCGATAGCTCATAATTATTGGACACTGATATTTGTCATGCTTGCTCTATCAAAGTATCTCAGTATTGATATAGCACACATATAAAAACCTCATACGTCCATTATTTAGGGAGAATATTAGGTACTTCTCTGGGTCAACGATTTTTCCATAAATTTTACTCATATTCAGCAGGTCAAATAGGCACATAAATAAATGTATGGATATAAATATATATTTATGCGCATAACCTAAATCCGAAATTCTTCTTGGATATCCAAACTCCCTTCCTCCCAGAGCCCTGCCCTATGACGCCCGCAATAAAAAGGACCATTACATCGCCAAATGAGAATTCTCCCCGACTTTTTTTCTAATATAACTCGAAATCTTTTTTCCTGTGAACCCACGCACGGCGCTCTGCTTAAATATTTGAATAAACCACTATGATAATGAAGAACCCTTCGCGTTACCCTCCCTCACGTAAAGGAAGGAAAATGGAGGGACGGAATTTGAATGGCGAGCCGAGCGGAAGAAAAAAAGAGAAGGACGAATTGCGCCGGAGAGCTTTGTGGGAATCAGGGATGGACCCTTTTGCCCACGAAGGGTATCCCTTGCAACTTTATGGCCTCTCTTTACCTTTCCTCCATTTATGACCTCTTTCTCGGCACAAATATCTATTACTTGTTCCACACCATCCATCCTCACGAGCTAGGAATAGTTTATTTCAAATCCTGGAAGTGAGGCGAACTCAAAACTTTACACTTAAAAGTCCCGGTTTTAATTTACCTTGGTTCAAATTTCATTTAGCGTTCACTTAATTAAATCCTTGCTGCTAATAGCGAATTCGGAAACTTGCGTTCTCTTCTTCCTCGCTTAGAAATGTAGTTTTTCATTCTTAACGGAAACGATTCTCTGTTGAAAAACGGAGTGGTGATCGTCATCTTTATTAATTAACCGATACTTGGACGGAAGACCCATTTATGACAGTAATCCTACGGCGTTTACATGTTCATAGCGTTTACTATAAGAGATGCTCTAGTGGCATGATGGTAATAAATATGAAATACAAAACAATGAACATAGTAAGTTTACATGTGTATTTAAACATTCAAAGGATTACTGGAAGTATAATTTGGGACTTTTTCCACGTCACCATCATCAGTATTTCAATCCTAGGATTGATTTACTGCAGCCCTCACCTCTGCCTTATTAATTGTTAATGCCCTCATATCCTGTTATGTGTTATCTTTCATGTACTTCTTTATTTACCATATATATTCATCCCTTGGTCTTCCTCGCGGTACCTCCCCTTCTATTATATTTCTAACTATTTCATTATTCCTCAAGGTATATCCAATGCATCTGGTTCTTCTTTGCCATAGGGTTTTCCATATTTTCCTTTTTTTATCTGCTCTTCTGTACATCTCTTCGTTCTTCACTTTATCTGTCCATTTAATCTTCAACATCCTTCTCTAGTACCATGTTTCGAATGCTTCAATCTTTGTTGGTCTGCTTTCCCGATGTTCCAGGTCTCTGATCCATAGATCCCACGCTCCATACGAATGTTTTGATGAAGTGCTTCCCTGTGTTCAGCTGTTGGTTCTTTGAGCGTAGTAGTTGTCTCTTGTTCATAAACGCCTCCTTAGCTTGTGCTATTCTTCTCCCATTGAGCTTCTCCCATCCCAAGTTATACTCTGTTGACTCTGTTATACAATTTGACTACTCGAATTGCGATATTTGCCCTGAGCTTCTCTCTTCCGTAAAATAGGATTTTAGTTTTCCACATGTAGATTAAAATTCCAACGAGCTGTAAGTTACATGGCCTTAGTTTGTTAAACGACAGTAATCCTGTAAACCCTTCTCCATTGTTAACCGTCCAGTTGCCTAGCCCACCCCACTCTGATCTCCCCTTCCCTCTTCACTCTCCGTAACCTTACGAACATTCCCTCTCCTCTTTTCTTTCCGCTTTCTTTAAGTTCTTCCAGAATAAAGGGACCATCCCAATCGCCTCCTTGCCAGAACTCTTGAGAATGACGTTATTTGACGTTGGAACCGGTTGAAACTGATGAATATATGTAGATTCGTAAAAAGTGCATTGCCTTTCTTTCAACGATGTTGTTGTTCCAGAAAGTAAATCTATATACAGGGTGCGGCAGAATGACCTCCCCGATTTGAGAACATTGTCGCCAGGGGTAGGGTGGGGGTACTGCATTGGCGCTTGTGTATAAAGACAGCTATGCTCATGCCATTTGCAATTTATAGCATGGTGTGGTCGGGAATACAGCGTGCTTTCATTGTGGTGGAACCTATTCAAAATGGCGGATGGCTGATTTCGACACAGCGTGCCTTTCGTATTCGCTTTACGCTGGTTCGACATGATCCCGTTCCAGATAAAAAACAAATCGCATTTGGGTGTCAAACTTTAGACAGACAGGTAGTTCGTTAAAACGGATATCTACTGACTGACTTCGGACTTCAACAGTACCGGAAAATGTTGCTGCTGTGAGAGCTTCGGTTGAAAAATCTCCACGGCGTTCTGCACGGAAACATAAGGCTGCATTACAGCTATCGGACCTACTCGATATTGTGCGCTGACCGAGAACTTTCGCAGGCCTAGATTGGGTGATCTTTTTCATGAACATGGAAAGAGAAATGTGTGGTTCCAACAAGATGGTGCGACATCCCACACCTCTCGTCAATCCCTCGGAATTCTGAGATAAATGTTTCCTGGGCGCCTTACTTCCTCGCATGGTGACTAGGGTGGCCCACTAGTTCTTCAGATTTGTCCCCGTGTGCTTTTTTTCTCTGGGGCCATTTGAAATCCAAGGTATACCAACATCGTTCTCAAACCGGGAAGCCCTTAGGGAGGCAATAACACAAGTAGTTGCTGCTATTCCACTCGAAATGACCCACAGGGTCATGGAAAACTACTGGGAGAGACTTAATCAGTGTATTGCCAATAATAGTCAACAATTAAATGACGTCATTTTTGAAATTTTTAATCTAAAACTACATTGTATTCACTATATAGAAAGATATATACATTATTCTTGTATCTTGCTTGGTTTGGGTTTTATTTGCATCCCAAATAGGGGAGGTCATTCTGACGCACCCTGTACAATGGTTTACTCGGAACCGAAATCGTAATTTTGTACACGAAATCGTTAGGTGGAAACGTATAAAGGATTTTAAAGAAAAAATTAATCTTCTAACCACAACCATTCACTCATAAATCAAAAATTAAAATAAGCAAGAACGCCTACCGAAAAAGCTGCTTTGATATTATTAACTCTCTCTATATAAGGAACATAGTGGAGGGGGTTCTCGAAAGGTCTGCTCGCACAGATGCTGTCGCAATCGCTCCCATTGGCCGAGTCAGCTGTGTCCCCCCATTGCGATAAGGCAAAGTAGCTTCGCGGGCTCAGTTCTGATTCGACGAAGTCGATTTACGTCAGAGGTTGCACCACGCCCACTTTTCCGAAAGGGTTAAAAACATCAGTTTTTCGCCGCTTATAACTCGGTAAATAATTATCGGATCAAAAAACGGAAAAATAACAGTCTTTTTATTTTAAAAACTCTATCAAAAAATATGGCAAACGACCCCAATACCCTGATGCAGGCAATACTTTTCTCCCATATCCACAGACGAAATATCAGGTTGCAGGTGGGTAGTGCACTTGTGTGACAATCATATCTGCCAGCTACCTTCTCACGGTTGATCAGAAATAAGATCACCCCAGTGGCTTAAGTTGCCAAAGCAAATTCAATTCACCATGAACAGTGGTTCTATCTGTGAGGAAGTTTTCGAACTTCCCTAGGCATATACAAGCACAAAAGATTCCTGATCTTGCACCCATTATTGTGAGTCTATTCTTAGTCCTCAATATAAAATTCTATCGTTTTAATATTTTAAAAGCAAAACGGTGGTGCAGAAGGCTATTACCCAGGCTGCTGTACCAAACTGTTTGTTTGGCTACGAAATTAGTCGTTAGAACTCTATGTCATGTGGATCTAAATATTGGTTCCACAGCATAACTACAAACCTAATTCAGGTGTAGATGATATTGAAAAGTGCCTGAATACTTGCTGTATCTGGTAAATTTAACATGAGGAGGACTGTCCCTTTGTAGTTTGAAACGTTTTTTTAATTTTTAGTGATCTATGACAGTGAAAAATTGAGTATGATCGTGATTTATTTTACTTTTCCATAATTTTGCTTAAGATTGTACTCGTTTTTGGTTAATTTGTTCTTCTCCTTTCACGGAATACTCCTTCCACGACGGCGACCCGTCAATAGACAGATACTTACTTCAAGTAGTTTATCTCATATGTGTAGTGGAATGAAGTGGGCAGAGGGTCCCAGTGGGAAGAGCGCTAATTTACCGATCTAGCTCCCGAAGTTAACGAAATAAGCTAGTGTTTTTCAGATTTGGGTGTGGAGATGGATGTATTACATAAAGTGGGGCGAAAGGAAGGCGAACGATGAAGTGCTAAAATCGGTGGGAGAGGAAAGGAATTTGATTGAGGGGGTTAGAAAAAGGCAGGAAGTGTGAATGGAGAAGGTAATTAAGGGCGATGGTGTTTGGAAAGAAATGATTGCAGAAAAAATGTTGGGTAAGCGAGGAAGAGGGAGGAGAAGAACGGGTAGCTTGGATAGGGTGGTGGAAGGTGATGGTGAAGGGTGTGATGTGTATAAGCGAGACATGGTGTGAAATGCAGGCGTCCTGGGAAGAAATAAATGTTCATTTAGACCTACCTAAAACGCCTGAAGACTAATAATAATCTCTTTAAGCTACCCAGAATACGACTGTCCTGGATCAATTATTATCTGCCTATTAGGCCCAATACATTGGTACTGAAAAAAATAAGTATCTATTCCGTGGTTCCGCGAGGATTAGCAGTTGTTAAAATTGGCTCCTATTTCCTACTTCTAATTCGGGTTAGCAGTTAACCCTTTTTTTTAGGGAGGTATTAGATTAAAAACTTCCTAAAAATCCGGTTTATCTTTGACTAAAGTAAATGAGTGATCCTCATTCATAGATACTGTGAATGTTGCCATGCCCGAAGTAGAATTTGAGGTCTCCTTCAACGTATAAATTGATAGTTTTCTGCCGATTTGGTTTATTTCTGATGGTTTGTCCCTGCTCTCCTTTGTATTTATTAAATCTGTTGGCTCATCAATCTGTACTTTATATCTTTCTCAGGTCGGCATATTTCTTGCCCCTTTGCATTTTCTCTAATATACCTTTTCCCTTTTTTTCCTCACCCTTGACAGCTTAGGTTCAACTCTCGTAAGCTACCTTTAGAATTCCATTGCCCCTTATACCATTTTTTTCTTTTAATTATGATTTTTAATTCCAATATATTGTGCTATGACTCAAGATCAACTTTGTCGTAATTTTAAGGAAATACACCTCTATGGCTTACAAAGATAGAAATCAGTAATACAACGTTTAAAAAGAGGATTTGATGCGAACTAGGATTTACTGTTCTACAGCATCATCAGGCGTCAGATGATGCTGCATCGCATTGAATCCTAGGCCGCATTGAAGTCCCTTTTTTGTGTAGAATTACAAAGCAATGTTTCGATGTTGAATCATTATGAAACAACCAAAATTTTGCATGATTACCGAAATTTAGAGAGCAAATAAGGATGGGTATGTAAGCGTTAAAACCATCGTAATTTTATTCCTATTAAATTCGCTATGGCCATGGTAATGAAACTGATGTGCAAAATAACTTTTATATGTACATACTTTAGAAAAAACAGATACAACAAACCGGAGCCAAATTGAATATTTCCTCATAAACTAGCTGCTAATTTTTTTTAAACAAACAGCAGTTAATAATCAATGATATTTCTACAAACAAAACATACAGTATAGTTTGTGACGTACATTTGTAACAGAATACAACCGAGTGGATAACTGTCTGCCTACAAAGTTAATGAAAACAACTAAAATTAATTTGCATTTTTTCTCAGCCAAACCTATTCTTTGAGAAAAAATAAAGAGTAATTTGTGTTAGAATTATTAACAAACATTAGCTTATCATTAAACAACCATACGAAAATATGCAAGGGTGCAGATATAAAAGGTTATTTTAGAGTTATGTCGATATACCACCGAGTGAAAACTTGCCCACTCTTGCAGTGATCCTGGAAAATTTGTTGGAACCCCTCGTATTCTCACTTCCTTCCCGCCAAACTTCTGCATTGCGCACAATTTACGCAAAATTTCTAAATCCACCCCCTCCCACTTACACCTACGTGAGGGCGGTGGGTTTTTCCTTTCCGCCCACCCTGCTGCACCCCCTCAATCTTCGAGCTCGTCCCACCCACGCCCCAAGGGCTGTGGCGGTTCGACCGAATCCGACCTAGCATCCCTTATCCATCCTCCATCCAGCCTACACACACCCACCCCTCCTTCCCGGTCCCAACTTCTCCCAGCCCACGCAGTCTCCGCGTATCTTTTCCACTTCTTTTTTATTGGCTCTCATTAGGAGCGTCAAGCTCTCAGATTACAACCCCGCCTTCCTTTTCCTGAAAGGCCGCTTCGTCTGCTTATACGCATCCTCCCCTATGGTCTTCCTCTCCACACTGCTCCGGCCCCACGTCCCATCTTCGCCCACTTCCCTCTCCTCTCTCATTCCCCTCTCTCTCCTTCATTCTCCCATTCCCTGACCCCATTCACTTCTCCCCTTGCCGTTCATTCATTCCCTTGCCCCATTCATCCCTTTTACTCCCCACCCTCCCCCCACACTTCCCTCTACCCTTAAAGGCGACACCCCTTGGCGTGATCTTCAATCATTCCCTTCTCTCTATTGAATAAACGAGCCTACCCGGCTCCCTTACGCTCCTGCCTTAATCAAAGTTTGGTTCCCTAAGCTGTTTCCTAGCATAATAAGGCATGGTTCCAAAATCTATCCTATTCGGGAAAACTTACCTCGTTTAAAGAAGTTTTATTTATAGGTGTGCGTCGATCGCGGTGTGATTGCTTAAGTAACTAAAGGCACATAGCGTTTTTTCAGGAGGTAACATGCGAAATAACCAAGTGAACGAGATAGGGCGGGATGGAAGTCAAAATATATGAGGAATAAAAATACACTTTATACAAGCAAAAAATAAGTTTGTAAGGACAAATAATGCTAGTACACCCCCGGTTTAAAATGACCAACATGAGCGCTCAAGGTAAATGCAAAAGTAACTAACTAATGAGTTATATCAGGAGGATGAAAGTTATTTGACGTATATACGCAATAAAATGGATGTAAGTCACCCAAGGCAAGTCTGTTCTCTTAAAAATGTGAAAAAAATGGGATCGCGTTTTGGTCAAAATGACCCATCTGGTCGTTCTAGCATTAATTGCTCAAAAATATATATTTTCTGTCAAATGTAGCAGATACACTAAATGATTGAAGACTGCTAGAGGACAGGTTATAGAGGAACGGATAAAGAAGCCTATGGATAAAGATAAGATGAAGAAGATAAAGTGCCTATGGATTTACTGACTAATGCGCAGACCCCTACGTTACTCGCGAAGCCTTTTTTGGAGGCAATATTTTAATAGATTTTATAATAGTTAGATAAACCGGCAATATAGTCACATAAAAAGTAAAAGTTGGATCTATTCGAAATGTAGTACTACAGAAGTTTTATGAACATCAAATAAATTGACCGAGTGAATAACGGAAAAGTCCTTAGTGGGAGTTAAGAATAGTCTGATAAAAAATTTAAAAAGATTGAAGAGCGTCATTGGTCACATCTTAAAATATGATAAATATGATGGCGATCGTTAAGGGTTGATTGAACAGAATGAAAGAAAAAAATGTAAGGCCTCGTTTAAAATATTTGGCGGAGGTTTTCGAACCATTCTGGTCCAGTGATTCCAAATGGAAACGTCAGTTTATTGCTCCAAGCAACAATTTAAAGTACCAGATGACTTCAAACTATATCATCAGCTTTGATCCATCATTACATCACAAGATTTCATTACTCGCCATAGAACACAGAAAATAATCTTCAACTTTTTTTTGCCGTACTAGCACTCGGATTTTTTTGATTACTATGGATGAAAATTTTATTGAACATTTGGACTGGAATGAGTTGAGGGAATAGCGAATATATTCGCCGACGATGGTTATCCACGTTCTGGGGAGCGGATATAAAACTACATAGTTTTCACCCCCGCGGTAGTGGAGAGGAGACATTTAATCCCCGCAAAAGAGGTTTGGGATATGAAATAGAAAAATTATTTATATATGAAGAGTTTAGTTCAGTGAAGAATTGAGTGCAGAGCTGTCAAAAGTCAAATAACTTTGATATTTTGCCCTGAATGTTTATAAAGGATTTTTATCCGGCGCGTTTTTCTTTACGGGAGTAAAACGTGGGCATTTAGACAATAAAAAAGGTAAAAAAAAGTTGGCGTTATCAATTTATTTTTTAAATATCTTATGCATAGGGAAAAACTGTTATTTATTTGAGATGAGGGGCAGGGAAAATACCTATCTATGGATTACCATCAGGAAACGCCTATATTACAGCATGGGGCATGTTTTGAAATTACATGGTCTCATCATCGACATTAAAGATAGGAAAATGTGGAAAATGCATCAAAAACGCCTGTATAGGAATACTTGATCCACGTCATAAAGGCTGCCAATCTTATACTCAAACCTGGAGATATTACGGAAAATACTTACGCATGAAGAGCTTCGATTAAACAATCTCCTGGTTGAAAACTAATCAATGGATGAGAGTAAATTCCCCTCTGCCTTTAGGGTGAATCTATAATGGCACTCGTTAGAAAAAATTGGGCTTGGTTAGTATGAGTTCTGAATGTTTCCAATATTGATTCGTGGTTCGTTTTCATAACCAGTATGCATTTACCCTCAGCAATTACAAAAATTATGTACATGTCATCTGTTCTTAGCGACACAGACCTCGTATTACAGCAAGTGGTTTATTGCGTTTTCTGATAAGTTAGAGCATTTAGCCTGATATACAGGGTCTTCTTTGAAGTAATATATTCATGGTATGTCTGCATATGGCATTAGAATACTTGAGCATTTTTGACTTTTATATGCCACAATTACTGCCTACTTCGAGTAATAGAATATACAAAGTATCTTCTGAATCTTTGAGTAACATTAGTAATAAGTTAAGCATCTAAACAAACGTATAGTTGTGCTGACAGTATGAAATGAGATCTATTAGGGTTGAAAAAAATACAATTAAAGAACGATTGAAACCCAACGAGGTAGGACCCATAGATTTAATGCTTGCAAATGTAATGATTTTTGGTGGTTAATGGAATAAATGTACTTCTTCTAGGCATAAAATATTATTGGTAGTAAATAAAATACTAGTATTGGGCTAAGAAAATCAGCACATTGTGACTACATCTTTAATATGTTAGAAAGTATAGCTAAGGTTTTGATTAAAATATAAGTTGAATGATTTTAAAAATATTTTCTTGTGAAGTCAATATATATTTCATTCAGTAAACCAGCGTTCATAGAATTTATTTTCATATGTTTAAATGCATTTGATATATCTAAAAACTGTTCCAGTATTATGAAGTATGAATTCACTATAACCTTTTTCTTTTCTTCTTTTCTGCAGGTGAGTGAAAAATCTGAGACCAAGTAATAGTTTCTGCTAATTTTGCTGATAAATGACTACAATCCGACGTCTGTCGTGAGTAACCACCACCACTGTTATCAATAATGTCCGTTCCCTGAAACAGTTAATATTTTTACAGCTCCTTCCCTGTTGTGTAACAAAAATCCAGTGTAAAGGACATTATATAGAGTGTAGTTGCTTAGATACAGTGATGCTTGGACTTTTTTCTCATGCTTTTCTAAGAAAGTATGAGAAGAAATTCATCTTACCGTACGGGAAAAATGATAAATTTGTTCTAAAACATTTCATGTTGTTAATACAGAAATAGGGAATTTTCCATTTTCCCCTGTCCCAGTGATCTATAGCTATGGTGTTCATGCTTATTTTACAGGATCTGTTGCGCAATTGTCAAATTTGCAAATTTTAGAGCTCTTGCACATGTATAGGGAGCATATATTTCCTTTCTTCACATACCTTTAAAGGACAATAGCATATTTTGTGCTGCGCCGAAAGTGTATCCATAGCAATTTGCTATAATTCGTTATGGCATTGCATCACATGATTATAAGTGCATATGTGTAACTGTACAGGAGAGATTTTAAGAAGAACACGGACTTGGAGAAGAACATCATCATCCCTGTTGCCAAAAAGAAGAGAGCTGAGAATTGTAAGCATTTTATGACCATAAGTCTGACGACGCATGCCTCGAAGATAATGACGAGAATTATCTATAGAAGAATAGAATGAAAATCTGAGGAGTTCTTGGATGAGGACCAATTCGGTTTCAGAAGAAAAAAGGGCACAACAGAAGCGATTTTGGCCCTCGGGCTACTAATAGAGAAAAGAATAGAGAAGAATCTACTTAAATTTGTTTGTTGCATTTGTAGATTTGGAGAAGGCATTTGACAACATGGATTGGAATATGACGCAAAAGTTTCTGAAATAAATTGGAGTATCAAACAATGACCGAAGAGTTATCTACAGCTTGTATAAAAACCAGATGACGATAATGAAATCAATACCCAGCAGTACAGTATCAAGCATAAGGAAAGGAGTGAGGCAAGGATGTGCACTGTCTCCCGTATTATTCGAAGTCTACACCGGAAAGCCATCCAAGAAGTCAAAGCAATGTCGCTGGGAGTGAATATCCACGGGGAGGAAATCAGCATGCTGCCATTTGTCGATGACATAGCAGTCATGGCAGAAACAGAAGGGGATTTAAAGAAGACACTAGAAAATATGGAAAGAACAATGACCAGATATCATCTGAAGATCAATAAAAAGAAAACTAAGGTATTGGTGTGCAGTAAGAGAAAGGAATCCAGGACAAATGTTAAACTAGGAAAACAAGAAATAGAGGAGTTGGAAGAGGTCTGTTACCTGGGAAGCCGAGAAACCCGCGGTGGACGAAATAAAAGAGAAATCGCCAGTAGAATTGCCCAAGCAAAAAGGGCATTTTACCAGAAAAAGATTCTTCTGACAGCTGCAAATACAAGCGTGGAAGTGAGAAAATATTTCATTGTAACATATATCTGAAGCATTCTACTATATGAAGGCTAAGCATATACAATGAAAACAGCAGAGAAGTCCAGGCTGGATGCATTTGAAATGTGGTGCTACCGAAGAATGATGAAGATAAAATGGATCGATCGAGTGACAAACGAAGAAGTCTTAAGAAGAGTGGGACAAAAAAGATGTCTTCTGAAAACCTTAAAAAAAAGACGGGACAACTTAATAGGCCACATCTTAAGACACGATGGCCTGATGAAGACAATCGTCGAGGGAAAAGTGAACGGGAAGAATGGAAAAGGCAGGCCTATTATGAGATACGTGGAGCAAGTTGTGAAGGATGTTAAAGAGAGGAGTTACGTCAAGATGAAGAGGTTGGCTGATAGAAGAATCGAGTGGAGGGCTGCGTCTAACCAATCCTAGGATTGTTGATCGATGATGATCATGCGTAACTGTAAACGTACGATTCATAGACCGAATAGATTAGTCTTGTGTGATGTAGAAGTACTCTTTGCACAAATTTAGTGTCTAAGGCATAGCAATTGGTTGCTGTTCAACAAATGGATTTGCGTTTTTACATAATGTAAGGGAATACATATACCTGGGAGCATTAGTATTAAAGTAGGCAAATTATTTTAACATGATTGTATCATAGTTTTTTCACAAGGAGGATATTTATAAGCTTTGGTGTACGTTTTCTTTTTCCCAGCAAAATCAAATCACGGATTAGTGTGTCCAACTGCAGGGTCATTTTTTAAGCTGGCGCATTATTTTAGGCAAACGTCTCTTTTCTTCCTATTATAGGCCTCGTGAGCTCCATTTCCTTGTTCTGGAGCGTCTTCTCTTATTCGATCAAGGAACCTCCTTGCCGAGCTAATCAATCCATTAATATTTATGAATATCCGTCTGAAATAGATCCTTGCAGGCTGCTTTTAACCGTTCTCATCCATTCGACAAAGGAAATTGCTAATTTACGTTCAGGTGAGGAGACTCTGCATCATGAATTTATTCGGGAATATGCTTTTATGCTTCTAGATGGTAAATTGAGTTTAAACTTACAGTAAACTTCCGAATAACTGAACGCGTGTTATCAGGGCTTTGGATTAACTGTTCATCGTCAATCTACCGCCCGAGGCTACACATTTAATTGCGGCCGGGACACCTCTACTGCATTCTTTTTTTGTCACAAAATCCAATCCTGTGCAGGGAGGATCTTTTATTTGGTAAGATGTGTAATTTTCTTTGGGAGTTTATTTATTTTGGCAGCGCACTGTTGAGAAATAAATCCGGAAAGAACCCAACGGCGGATTATCCGTGTAAATCCGATTCTCCCTCCACCCTTTACCATTCATCAGCACGGATAATCGGGAGTTTACTCTTACTCTGGTTTCCCAACTACTGTATGAATGTCGTTCAAATTACACATATATATTTTAAATTTGATGCCAGGAAAAGAGCACAGTGTATGATTAATAGGGGTGAGCCGGTAATGATATTAACTGGAAACATCTGAGGCAAGATTGTGAGTTTATTCTGATTTATTATATTGTTAAAACTCCTAACATAAGTAAAGATCGTCACTATAAATATCAAAATTTTATTATTTAGGGGAGTATTCTAACAGAATATACTGAAGTGATGAAAGAAAAAGAGAAGTAGCAGCAAGTTATTATGGGAAAAAAGTCCGGAAATGAAATTTGATAATTGTAGTAATTTTGTTTATCGCTCTTACATTGATTTCTGCCAGACTAGTACGAATTTCGTCAGTTAAACCGATGTTCTCCTCATTATATTCCAAGTACATATGTATATTTCTGTCAATAAATAGTAAGAACCCAGTCAGCTTTTGCTCCACTGATCTCTTCCGTAATTATCCCGAAACTAATAGACCTAATTATCATTTCATTTTCATTACTACGCATGATTTGGCCCCATTTTGTCCTTTAATCTAACTTATTGCAAGACTTTGGCTTCAAGACATAGGATACGCATGAGAGAGAACTGCGAATCATCCTAATTTCATTTAAAACACACATTTCAATGCGACTTGGGAGATAGGTCCAATACGGAGATTTGAGTATTGATTTTCTAGCCTTAGAACATGATGCACTCAACCAACTACATCATTATCTGTGGAGTATCCTGCAAAGTCTCTCAATGCTGTGTGATAGTTGGTGAATGATAACAAAACATACACTATTTTTGAAAAATGACTACACTACTGCATATTAAGGTTCACTCATGATATCACGCGAGATGGACTCAAGTTCACCATCGAAACAATGCTATATATACATACCGTACATATTGGATAAGCGCAAAATACACATTAGCTATCCAATAACATACCAGGTAACTTCTTCGCGACCTATATAAATCTTTCATGCACATTGTTTGCAATTTTATTAAACGGAAAATCATTTAATTGAAACAGTATCGAGTGAAGTATTGCGATGTTAAACATTGGACCCCTTGGGTCTTTTCGCCAACAAAAGCTTACACCCCTATTAGGTTCTTCTCTCACCTCACAGGGTTCCTAAAATATAAAGCACCTAACAAAGCACAATATATCTTTCACCGTCTCTAGTCATTATCTTTCAAACTCTCATCCGTCACGTTCTGACTGGGTAATCGTCGCCTATCGTTCCGATCCCTTTGGCTTTCGTCCGCCCATCCCATTTACGTTAATATGCGTCGAAGTACGGCTGAACGAGGGGGAGCTTGTACGGCCAACTCGAAAAACCCTCACGAGCCAGATTGATTGCGGTTCGGAGTAGGGGCCCAGAATATTAGATGGGTCCTGGGATCTTACCGCTGCTGGTGAAGGTTTCTCCGCCCGACACATGAGGGCGTGCTCGGTCTTGATTGATATGCGAGCCTTTAGAAGTGGTGGATTTGTCCCGACAGGACAATTTGCCGTTGGAGGGACAGTGAGGGTTGAGGGATCGAAAGATAGGGATGGATTCACAGAGGGGAATAGGGACGGAGAGGGAGGGAGAGAGAGGGAGAGAGAGGGTAGGGAGAGCATAGAGACGAGGGAGGCTGGAATTGGAGGGACGGTTTCAAAGGCTTCAAAGGGAAGACGGCAGGAGAGGAAGCCTCTACAGTATAGTGCACAGTTATGATAGAGCAACAATTTATTCAGGCTGTAGTTAGGGCATGGTAGGAAGTAATTTTGCCAACTCATCACCGTACCGAATATTATCTTTGATGCAGTAAGCTACAAATTACAATAAACTACAGCATCGTGCGTTTTCGCCAATGCTTACAATTTTCCGCTCAGCGTCAATCCCTTCCTAACACTTTTGTGAAAAAAATTCACACTTATTTTCTATTCCCACTGATTTTCTCTCTTTTACTCTCTACTTTCTCTCACAGGGTACTTTTTATTTCTATCCTGAGTATCTTATTATGCACAATTTCCCAACTAACAGCCACTCACTACGAACGATAATGACTTTAGTACAAAATAAAATATAAAAATAACGTAATGAAGGTAAAATATTTTTTATGAACACTATTTGGCGGTGAGTCTCCACAGAAATATTAATAAAAATAACTATGTACCTGATTTCCTTCCACTTAACTAGAAAAGTCTTGGTGTAAGCCTTAAGAATTTATTTTTAAGCAAAAGAGTATAGTATGATTCCTGAATTTTGGGGAAACTTAGCATGGTTTGTAATAGCAGAAATTGGTATTAGAACCAATTTAATTTATTCATGGCATGGACTGTCGTACTATCATCTTCAAGACCTTGATTCGAAACCTAGGTCTGTGTCTGAATGAACTTGTGGAATCTTACAAAGTGGTTTTTTCTCCTTGCTACCATTATGCGATTCCACCAAGTAAAACCTGAGGACTTCCGTTTTATGGATACAATTACTTGAAGAATGGTTGGGTGTCAGAATGCCTCGCGATAACAAACTCTGAGGCACCAAATTCCAAAAGACCAGAACCATATTCTTCCTCAAAACACCGAAAATACAACAAAATTTCGAGTTGGTCACCTTAGACATTGCTCTATATCCATTGAACCTTCTTTGTCCTACTATTACCAACATTTTTGTAGCATTAGTTTTCGTTATCAGTCTTCCATGTCCAGGAATCAAGTATCGGAACCATGAGAACACTAAAGAACACTATTTGCCACCCTAACTCCGGAAAACTATCTTAAGGCTTTTATCATAACTATTATCCTGTTCACCAACGCCTTTTCCTACCTTCTGAAACTTCATCTTAACAATTTTTTTTACCTCCGACGAAAGGGCAGTTTAGCAACTAAAAATGTTCTTTTGATCTTTCTACTTTTATTTTTACCAAACATTATTTTTTCACGCACGAGCAATAGCGTACCTGGAGTTGAATACAAATGCTTCGTCATAAAGAAAATCTGTTCTCTTTATAGTGTTCTACTTTAGTTCCCGAGGCTAGGATTCAAATCTCGGTCTCCTATGAGACTGTTTGTTGGTACTTTTCCCCACTTGCGTGTTATCAGGAAGCGCTTGGAGTTTAATTCTAGATCCATTGGATGTTTGGATGTAACGCTAAACCGTAATCCTCTCGCCACCTTTTGAAAAAAGTGGTTTCGTGAAAGTTAAACTGTTGAATTTTTGAACTAGTTTCGAAATCATTGCAACGAAGAAATTTTGTGAATTCCACTGTTTGCTGCAAAAAGTACCGGTTTAGTTCAGGTACGCTTTAATAAACAGTGGTAGTGAGAAAGTTTCTTCATTGCAAATATGAAACCCTTCCACCACGTCATAGCTTCAAATTTCGATTTAATTCGCTTGATTTGATTTTTTAAAGCAATATTAATAGCAGTGTCTTCACAATTGGTCATAGCAGCGTTCGCAACTAAATTGAATGCGATGTAATTTAGACCCGAATAATATTTATTAAAACTTTTATGTTATAAGATATCGATATATTGTTAATTAACCCATTAAGGACCATAATTATTTCACTGAAACAATTTGGTTTTTAACGTTTGATTCGAAGATATAATCACATAAGGATCACAAAAACTAAGTTTTACGAAAAAATATTAATATTTAGTGCAAAAAAAATGACGTCCCAAAATACAGTAGCTTTCTCTCCAGAATACGACCATCAGTAGCAATTTACAAAAAAATTATTTCTGGATACTTTTTACCTTAAAATTAATGTTTATGACACTTCTGCAAGAAGAAAAGTGACTGGTTTCAATCACACGTGATTATTTTTTCAATATATTGACAATAACGTTTTTGATCATGACCTATATTTGACATAATGTCACATTATACTATGTAAAATTACATGAAAACATTTTTCAATTTGCTCAATTTCAATTTTTTAGGCTTGAAGCATTTTTTAATAAAACTATTATTTAGCTTCTACAGAACAATATACATAAAATGTACACACTTGATGCACCCAGAATGGGATAAAACCATGAGGTGTACTATAAAAAATAACGCAATGCACAAATGTTCATCGCATGACATTTGAATTGACGTTCAAGCATCAAAACTTGCACTGGTTTGAAAAAGAATAACACTTCAAAAAGTGAATTTGCTGTTAGCGAATGCTCATCGCATATCCACAAGAGATAACTGAAATTGTTTACCTTTCATGGAAATCGGAAAAAAATCGATCATGCAATGAGACATTACAGCGTTTACAAATTCTCATGGTTTTCTTTCCGCATACAGCACAGCGTTGTTGTGTTTTTATCGGAAATATTAAATATTTTCCTTCATCAGATCTTATTTGTACGCTTACTCTTCCACTAGAAATACAATTTTGTTGGGACTCAGGACATTTACGTACTGCAGAAGTGGTTTTTGGACAAATATGCCAAGACTATTCTCCTTCTTGCATCAAGTAAAGACACATTCTATTCTGATTTCATTATCTGGTAAACTCTCCAGCTGTTTACCACGGCAATGTCAACCACTTGCGTGAAAATAGGGACCCACCATTTCTTCCCGCGTATTCTTGTCCTGTCTGGTGAGATCAGTTTATCCAGTAAATCTACGCCTTCCATATGATTATTATACTCGGAAATAACTGTAGGCAAATGAAAGGTGATTTCTTTCTTGTTCCTCAGAGAGTAATGTTTTACACAAACTATGGAATAAATCTGACTATAATTGGTAGCAACGCATACTGGAGTGTTGTCATGTCACTTAGCTACCAGAATTCCATTTTTGTAATCAAATTTATAAGCAATAGATCCCTTTTTGGTTGTTCTTACCATGACCTCTGATGCCGCCAAATAGCTTTACTTGACGCGGCTCTCTCTAACAATCCCTGATGCTTTCAATTTCTCATTCTTCAAATCAGTTTACGTTTAATCGCTTGTAAAGAAGTTATCGAAGAATAACTCATAATTTGTGGACTCGCTATCAGGAACGACGCTTGCGAGTTCATTTATGACCCTGATTCCCAAGGGCATTTATTATTTTCACACTCTTTCCCAAGGACCGATGAAAAATTGCAACGATAACCATTAGAGTTACACAGGCACCAAAGTTTATAGCCGAATTTTATTGGCTTACCTCGCATAAACATTTTGGCAGAATGCATACCATAGTATCGTATCAACATTTCACCAACAGAGAGATGGGAATCAAAAATGCCAAATTGTAGTTAACTTTTTCTACGGGCTTCAAGTTAGGGTCTCAGTTTACATATTTTATCATTTTTATCACCTAAAGAAGCATTGTTGTTTAGGTGTAGAAACCTTTTGATCTCTTTGAACCTGTTTTTAGGCATTGAATGGTAGACTAAAGAAACTCCAACGTCAGGCAGCTGTTCCAATACATATTCTGCTGTGGAAGCTTGTGATAACCACTAATCAAAAATACCCCCAAAAATATTTTCAATTTATTCTAGTCAAATTTGAAATGGGGAAATTTTTTTTAGTTGCAATTATTGTACTCTATGTAGCAATAAGATTCAATAACTAATCGTCAAAAAATTCTTCAAAAATCTCAACCACACTCATGTAAGACTTGCAGTTTGTAAAAAGTTCTTTCGGAAGGTTGTCATACCAGCACCATATATAGGTGCACACTTTTTACATTCTGGGACATAAGATGTGCATGGCTTGCTTCGCTTAGGAATAAAAGAAGTTCAAGTTGACGTTCAGCTATACTATTACCAATATCGATATTGGTGATAGTATTGCTGAAGCCATGATCATGGGTTTCTTGAAGGAATATTTCCAACTTGCTACATCGTGTAGATTTGTGGTCTCTCGGAGTTCACTTCATCAATATTTTCTTCATCCGTAAGCTCCTTAGGAGAAGGAGGGATTATAGCATATTTTACATAGTCAAAATTGTCATCGTCGCTTATTAGCAATGGATTAGTTGTAACTTGCAAGGTCAAGGCCATGCATGGACCATAATGATCTCATGATGTAGCGTCTGGATTATAGAATTAAATTTTTTATGCTAATAATTTAAATAATTTTGAAAAGATAAAACGAAGAGTATATAGCATAAATCACTTAGCAGAGGAAAAATTCAAATAATTTCATAGAAAAGACTAAGACGGAATATTTTTCACAAAAGTCCGTCGCGGGGCCAATGTCCCAAAAATGGGACGCAGCATTTTGACTAGAGTTATACTTACATTTGTTGCTGTATTCGATATCTTAAGAATGCACGCAATAGCAGGACTCTTTTCGACTACTTAAGCACGATGAACTCACACAAAACACCAGTAACGGAGTGTATGCAGCACTAGAGGTTGAAGCGTGCTAAACTAGAAAAAAATTCGATATTCAGAACCACCTGGTTTAGTAAATTATCAACTAAATGTAACATTTTCTACAATGTGAATACATTGAGTAATGATGATTATCCAGTGCAAAGGAAATAGAAACAGGATGCAAAATAAAACTTTTGTTGCAATTTTAACCTGCGTCCCAAAAATGGGACATTGGCCGGTAATGGGTTAAATGAACCTTTCAAGATTTACTATGATAACTTTGCATCGCATTATGAT
The DNA here is from genome assembly GCA_933228895.1 of Platycnemis pennipes. Classification (NCBI taxonomy): domain Eukaryota; kingdom Metazoa; phylum Arthropoda; class Insecta; order Odonata; family Platycnemididae; genus Platycnemis; species Platycnemis pennipes. Next base: position 110,671,801 of record OW121855.1, on the reverse strand, counting down.
CGGTTGGGAATTTTTAAGATAAACGTCTTTGGGTTTTCACTCCCGCGTTTGCATAGTTTTATGAGACCTTTATTTTTATTCATGTACAACTATGCAGTATAATGTTAGGGGACTAAAGGAGAGACAGTTTTTCGTCCTCTACCAGGTAATAGAATAACCTACGTTATTGTATAATAGCTTTTACAAGAATTTACATGATTTTATAATGTTATTACTTAACTTTTATTGTTATTTCTGAAACATAAATTGAGCTAACTTTAAGACAAACTTTCGAAAATTCTTTTCAAAAATCCCAAATCAGTGACATAAGCAATTCGCTACGTCGATGAGAATTTGGCACTACAATGCATAACCGTCAAATTTGCAATTTGCTGCCTTCGCAACGTCCAATTATGCTTTCAATTGTCATGACAGATATTAAACACTTACCTTCAGCGTTTTTAGCACGTGTACCACCTTGCACGTGTACCATCACGTATAGCATCTTAGAATCATTATTGAGGGTGCATTGTCCCTGTTTAAAAAGATTTTTCTTGCCTTGGCCAGATGGAAAACTAAGAAGAAGACAGGACAACCCAATCGGCCGTATCTTAAGACACGATGGCATGATGAAGACAATCGTGGAGGGAAAAGTGAACGGGAAGAAAGGTAAAGGATGGCGTCGTGGGAGATATTTGGAATAGGTCGTGAAGGATGTGAAAGGGAAGAATCATGCTAATATGAAAAGATTAGCCGGTGGAAGAATCGACTGGAGGGCTGTGTCAAACCAATCCTAGGATTGTTGACCGATGATATTGTTGGCAAGATGTAGCTAACCCTGCACCACTGTGGACCCAGAACGACTACCATAGCTCTTCGTTGAGGCTTTTGCGGTTCATAGTGATGATTAAAGTAACTTTTAGGATCTTACCGCTTAATCAGGTTAACCTGACATTTTGCGACCCCTGCTGTACGCTTCTACTGAGGGAATCGTAACTTGTGCCGATGTAGGTTGGTATATATACCCTTCAGGTTGCTGGGTTGGGTGCGGTTGGGGGAAGAGGAGAGGGGGAAGAGGAGAGGGGGAAGAGGTTGACGTAGAAAGTTTATTAAGTACGGGCATTCATTTGAAGGCCACCATCTCTATCGAATTTGGCTTTCTGCTTTCTTATCTCGATGGCCTCACTATAAAGCAGATGTTTGAATTTGTTGCCCCTGGTGAGAAATTTAGTTTTATCGAAGTCGATTTGATGACCAAGGCCGCGTGCTCTGCCACCTCTGACTTCGAAGGTTGCCCGAGTGGAGTGGATGCTCTTCTAGCCTAGTTTTAATGCTCCGTCCAGTTTACCCAATCTACTTCTTTCCGCATGTTACGAATGGAATCTCGTAAACTCCTACTATTTGCAGAAGCGTGTACTATCTTTAACGTTTCTCAGCAACGATTTAAGTTGTAGGTGAGGTTTGAAGATAGTCTTGATTTTATAATTTTTTAAGAACATTACCTATCTTGTCACTCGTGCATTTTATGTACGGGAGACAGGATTTATTCGTGATCGTGATGTCGTCAGGTCGCGTGTCCACTGTTTCCTGCGGGTACCGATTGCCCTTGTCATTTATTCTTCTAAAAGCTCGGGAGATAGCTCCGTCGTTTTGCCCATTCTGGCGTAAAATGGTTTCTTATTTTAGTTCTACGGCTGGATAGTTCGCCTTGTCACTGATCCGCATTGACCGCTGGATTAGACTGGGCCTGACACTATTTATTTGGGCCAGATGGTTGTGCAATGTGGCGTGGAGGTAACGGTGGGTCGAAGTCGGCTTCCTATATACTGTATGCCCTAGAGTTCCATCATCCTTCTTTTGGATTAAAACATCGAGGAAGGGTAGTTTCCCTTCTTGCTCAAACTCCATTGTCCACTTAATACTCTGGTCCTTGCCGTTTAATTGATTAAAACATTCTTGGATCTTCTTACGTCCATGCGTCCAGATGATAAGAGTGTCGCCAATATACCTCAGCCATATCTGCGGTTTTTACTCCGCGGTTTCAGCGCTGACGTCTCTAAGTTTTCCATAAAAATAGTGGCCATGGCTGGTGAAATAGGGGTTCTAATAGCAGCCCCGGACGTCCGCTGGTAAAAGTTATCCCTCTACTGGAAGAAAGAGCTTTTGAGGCATATTTCAGTCAAAACGGCGATGTCTTTGTGGAAATATTCTTCGATTATTTTCACTGCTCCGTCACAGGGTATGCTTTTGAAGAGAGAAACTTCGTCGAAACTGACGAGGATATTATCTTGACTAACTTCGATGTTTTTCAAAATACTTTTTTACTATAATTCTACTTTAATTGTAGAGTAACTCTCCTCTGTTTTTGAGGAAGCTAGGTGAGAAAGATCATCAAACTTGGCCGGGAGCTGAACCTGGATCCTTTTGGTTTCCAACCGCACCAGTTAGGTTGTCAAGGCACCCTACCATATATTTTTCTAAGGAATTTAAATGCACTACCTTTTTTAATGGATATTGAAAAATATTGTTTGCAATTCAATTTATAATTTTTTCGTCAAACGGCGTATGTGGGCGTGGAATCCAGTTGCTTGATTAGGGATGAAAATAGAGTTGTAAGGGGGAGTTTCGAGGGATCCCGATGATCCAAGCTATTATTAAACCGAGCAGTTCTATGTCCATCTCTCCCTTCCCTACTATCCCTCTCAAGCGAGCCGAGGTGCAAATTGCTTAGTCGTACAGCCGAGGGCCCCTAATTTCGTCACCCGACACCTCTCCGTGTTTCAGTCAAACGACCTACAGCCGTGAAGCAAAATTGAGACCGTGGGTTCGTGCTTGCCTGTGTGCGTATGTTTGCAGTGCATGCGAGAGAGTTGACGAGATGAAAACTCCCTCACCCATTCCCACTTCCCTTTTTACATTTAAAATTAATTAAAACAAGGACACGCGTGAATGGTTGGTCCTGTGCGTGGGAAACGAGCTCAAAGTGTCCTTCTCCACGAGTATAACCAGAGGGTAATTAATGCTGCCTCGTATGGGAAGGGGATATGTTTTCATTTTGGCGCTCCCGCTATTTTTTCCAATTGCAGCTACAGCGAGAATTGGGTTTTTCAATTTTTCATGATGTCGTCACTTTCGGGATGATTATTTTCCCGCTGTCTCCTGACATGTTTCTCAGGGCTTTAAACCATGGGTCACTCTCGTGGAGGTGCAGAATTTAAAAAAAATGAAAGAAAATTAAAAGACTGAATATCATCTGAGAATTATTAATAGAAACATGTTTATTTTAGATTTTCATCATTGTTGTCCAGTTATTTTTTTTGATATTGCAACATTATTCTGCTACATGGGAAATCGAATAACCACCGATCTATATCTACATCTATATCTATATCTACGACATACCCTGCAAGCCACCTCGAGGGTATGTGGCAGGGGGTGCATCCACACCAGGAACAATGACAAACAAACAAAAATGAACACTACAAAGCAAGCACTACACCTTTAAAAGTAATTGGGGAAAAAAGAAGAAAAACTACCAAATCCCAATCATGTAGGACACACCCATGAATACCATGCATGCCTTGAAACCCGACACCAATTTCATAGATACTCATACATGCAAAAAAAGGCATTGCATGCAAGTCACACGTTGATTTGAACATGCAGGTAATAAAAAATAAAACTATCGGCCTACTCTGAATATTACCTCTATAATCATTACCGATTTACGCGATGTTTTACGTTCTGATCACGAATCGTACGCGGAAAAAATGACATTTTAAACCTGTCCGTTCTGCAATCTATCTCCTTAATATTATTAGAATTATCGAGCCTACCATAATAAGTCGGAGCCAGCAATATATGATTAACGTCATTAATGAAATGTCCCTCCTTAAATTTTCCCAGAAGATTAAGTCTATAATTCAGCCTGCGTTGTGACAGCGATTCCCATCCCAATTCGGCTCACATACCAGACACACTGCTTTCCCTATCGTAACACTCTTCTACATATCTCGCCGCTCTTCTTTGTACTCGATCTAATTCGTAAGTTAAGCCTGCTTCATAAGGGTCCCATATGCTCGCAGCATATTCTAAATGAGGTCTAACAATTGAGAAATAGCAACGTTCCTTCACCCTCTCGACCCTTTTTCCTAATATTCTTTTAGTAAACCCCAACTTTCTATTTGCTTGACTGCATATTTCCCTGATATGTTTTTACCCCATGATAGATCCTGAGTAAGTGTTACACCTAAGTACTTAACTGATTCCACGTTTACTAATTCCGTTCCTTGAATCATATAGTAAGAACGATAGACGAAGCGAGAAAGATATAATAGGTAGAACAGCCCAGGCAAAGAGTGTATTGTAACAAAAGGAGAATATACGTCCTGCTGGAAACACTAGTGTAGAAGTAAGGAAACAATTCATCATAACATACAGCTGGAACATGTTTCTCTATGGCTGTGAGGAATGGAAGATGACAGCATCGGAGAAGAACAGGGTGCAGGGAACCATTCGAATTGTGGTTCTACAGAAGAATGATGAAGGTCAAATGGATCGACCGAGTAAGTAGGTAACGAGGTATTCCTAATAAGAGTGGGAGAAAAAAAAGGTTTTGTGAAAGCCCAAGGAAGAAGACGGGAAAACTTAATCGGCTACATCATGAGAAATGATGGACTAATGAAGACAAACGTTGAAGGGCAAGAGGCCTGAAAGAATGGCAAAGTAAGGCCTTGTATGAAATTTACGCGTAAGGAACAAGTGATGAAGGATGAGAAAAAGAAGAAATACGTCAATATAAGAATATAAGCCGACAGGAGAATTCAAAAAGAGAACTGCGTCAAACCCATCTCAGGATTGCTGAGCAATGATGATTATAGATACTATTCCTTATGGCTGACAACCTAATACATCTATTGTTTAATTTCATTAAGAACAGTAGTATTGAGGAAATCGATGATGACCGTAATTACTAGATTTGGAGCTCTGGACATAAATATTCCGGGACTTCGGCTCGAATCCTAGTATTGTAAACTACTGACCGCTCAATGCAACAGACTTGACCGATAATGTTGAACACTTGTAGTTAAAAACTTTGCATATTACAATCTCTAGAAAATATTCCCCTTATAAACTACATTACAGATTAAAAGTGATTGTGACAGTTTTTATCAGTTTGCTTATATGAAATTTACGGATTTTGCACACATTGTATGTTAATATCCGTTGCCGCATTGCAAACCCTGTTGCCGGTGTGGTATGTATATTGAAACCGTTACTGATAGATAGGAGAGGAGAAAACCTATCTTTACTTGACATAGTTTTGTGCCATTTAGGTACTCGCTCTGAATGTCTTAGGTCTCATCTGTGAGCCTTTAGATTTTAAAATTTTAACAATGGCTGCTAGAAAAATTAAAATCAACAGAGTTCAAGGGCCTACCTCTGCGTCTAAAAAATATCCTACGATCAACATAAAAGAATGTGGCAGGGGGTGAATTTACACCAAACATGGATTGCATATCTTGCTTAAAAATAATAAGTAGCTGTAATGTAAACATATTAGTACAAAAAAATTTAAACAGCAAAACATTCGTAAAAATGTTTTTTGTTACCTTTGTCCTTATATAAACTTGAAACAACCTAGGCTATCCATTGATGCATTTTTATGCATAAATTTGAAAACATTTACTACCTATCATATCCCTAATTGTGCGAGAAAAGAAATATATTCAAGTCTTTAAGTATAGCAATGAATTTCCATAATATTCCATTGAATCATGGTCCGGCCTACCATAGTACATCGGAGTTCGCAAAATGTTTACAATGACATCAGTAAAATTATTGTCTAGGAATTCACTTAAGAGGTTATATCTACATTTCAACCACGGAAATGATAATGATTCCCATTTCCGTTGTTCTATTAGGCTGGTTATGGTATTGTAAGTATTATACAGTTCCTTTATACGTAAATCCACCCAATCTTTGCTACACACACTCCAGTTAATTATTCAACGTTATTCCAGAAGGATTACATATAATATCAGCGTATTCCAAATGAGGTCCCACAGGGAAAAGTAGCTTATTTCTTTTGCTTAGTCGTTGTATGTGTCCAGCACTCTTTTGATGACCAGAAATTAAACAATAAATAAAAATTGCCAATATTGTGGCTAATATTTGGAAATATTGGCCACAATGATGGGGTAATAACAAATTTCCTAGGTGGTTTAGGTATGTACTATTTTAAGATATTCGCAATCGTGCAATTCAGCGGGTAATTCCGCTTAAGGTTTCGCGGCTAGATCGCGAGCTTTGAATTATGTGCTATTTTATTCGGTGAACGAATCCACTTGTAAATATTAAAAGTAGCAGGATAGTGCAGAACGTATTCTAGCATCATAGCATACAGTCATTACTGAATGTGAACGGAGGAATCGGTATTCGAATTAGTAGAAACGTAACCTTCGGCCCTACTAATGAGGATCGACGATCGGTCCTGCCTACGAGAGCGTCTTATACCGTAATTTCTTCCATTTTTATGCTCTCATGGCTTTCTCGTTTGTGCCTTATAGTGACCCTCGTGATAATTTTATAATAGGATCAGTAGTAATAGTATATTTCAGTATTAAGGTGCTCTCATTGATAGGCGAAATTGAACCAGCTAACTTTATATAATGGGCGCATTTACTCTGAACCAAAATCGCTATTATGTGCACGAAATTGTTAGATGGAAACAAAAAATTAATTCAAGTAAAAAAATAATCTTGTAAACATAGCCACACATCAATAAATCAAAAATAAAAATCAACAAAAATTGAAGCCCACCCAAGGAGCTGCGTTAAGGATATATACGTCATCCACCTCTCTTCCTTGACTATTTTGAGGAAAAACGGGAAGGGATCGGAGGTGGGGAGGGGAGTTCTGCCCACAGATATCCTGTCGCAGCCACTTCGATTGGTAGAGTCAGCTGTGTGTCCCCCATTGTGATAAGGCGGAGGAGCTTTGAGGTCTCAGTTATGATTGGACAAAGTGAATGACGTACAAGTCCTTTGCACGCCCACTTTTCTGAAAAGGTTAAAAACATCAGTTATTGGCAGCGTATAACTCGAGGACTAATTGACGGATGGAAGAACGGAAAAATACGGGTCTTTTTATTTTACAAACTTTATCAGATTCAGCAACAAAGAAATATGGTAAACGACCACACTCTTATTATAAAATCGTCATGATGCAAACAAAACATCCATGTCCAGAAACCGGACCATTAAGGTTGTCGTTCACATTACCGACCGGTACCACGGCCGGTATTTTGTTGAAACACTGTGCCCTGGTTGCTTTCATTGCGTTCATTAATGTGTCCAATTTTTCTTGCTAACCTGCTTTCGTTGGTTCATCGTCAGTGACCAACAACAAACAAAAAAGTATTTTTATTTCGTGTGCGTGACGATTCATTGACGGGTGCTTTAGTGACTCTAATGAGTGAGAGTATCATTTGTGTTCAATTTTTTAAAGCTTGATTTCGTACGTGTGATTGAGAGCTCTCTTACTGTGCATATACTCCTTCTAATCCCCTACCCCCTCTGCCCCTTAATATTACGGCTTTAAGGAAAATTTCTTCTTGCATTTTGTGTTATAAACAGTCGTAGATGCGTTCTCTTCAATTCATCTAGTTTATCAGCTTTCTTTTTGGGTTTTCCTCGCTAATGTCAGTTCGCTTTCTGACGATAATTTCACCTAAATTTTGCTACTATACCAGTTATCAGTGGTAAAAGTCCATCTTTCCTTTAACAAGAGAAATTAGGCGGTCGACGAGGTCCTTTTGCGTGTTCGATACTTAATATGGGTGTTTAGGTAGAGTTCTAGCGTATTCTGGGTATTTTAGAAAAGTGAGAGTTCATGAAGAAAAGAAAGGTTCACGCATCGTCTATATCAAAAACCTTCAAGCTAGTGTTTTCTTTAGGTCTAGTACTGACAAAATGAGCAACGACCCCTAATCGTACTGAATAGTTCGTAAATGGAAGTGTACTTGACCGGAGTATTTCCCCAAGTGTGTTTCTCTCAGAGAAAATTCAGCATTTCCCAAACAGCCGTCAGTTTGTGTAACGCTAATATTTCGCTCTTGCTGTTGATGTCACCAAGGCGCATAAAATCAAAAACAGAAATTTTTCATAGGACATTGTCAACGAAGAGTCTGGCGGTCCATTCCTGCCCCTAAGTTCACTGGTCACGGTCTCTAGTTACTCTACCTTCTACTAATTTACTCTTTAACCTTCTTTACTTCTCGTATCTTCCACAGCCTTTTCTTCGTTTAGTTTTTCACAACTATTTCATCCCTTCTATTCTCATTGCATATCAATTTCGTGAACTTTTGGTTCTTAGTGATAGCGAAAATCATATTTATTTATAAATTACCATCCGCAATTTAATTTTTTCTTTGTCTTCAATTGTTATTTGTTTAGGTACTTTCTCGCATTAATTGCCAGAGAGTTGAAGTTGCCATATTGGTGTGTTGACAAAGTAATAAGGAATTTTATTGAAGCCAAACATATTGGGATAGTTACATAAGGGTTGAAGTTGGGTTTTGGGATAGGGAAAATAGTCCAGTTAAATCATAACAAAAAAGTGATACAAGAAATTCAATTTAATGGATTTACGCATTATTTTCAATGTTCCAATTTTATATTCTTATTTTATGCTTATGATGTTTTCTTAATGGAAAATAAAATTGTCACTACTTTACAGTGAATTGGATTCAGTCGCCTAAAATCCCATTGGGTTAGCAAAATACAACTTCGGGCCTTACATTGGCCTGAATGCGAGAGGAAATGAAATGACGCTCTTCCAGAATAGACGCAGAAGATAGTCTTTAATCGTTTATTTATTTTGGGACTGCCCCGCCTTAATTGCCAGAGAGTTGAAATTACCATAGGTATTGATGTGCTGACAAAATTATAAGGAATTTCTTTGAAGCCTAACATATTGGGATAGACAGGTAAATGAAAGTAGTCCAGTTAAATCATAATAAAAAATTACGCACAGTGACAGGAGAAATTCAATTTAATGGATATAGGCATCAGCCTAGATGTTCAAATTTTATATGTCTATTTTATGCTTAGAGCATGCTCCTATGGGGAAATAAAATTGTCATTGCTTCACAGTGGATTGGATTCCGTCGCCTAAAATCCCATTTGGTAGGCAAAATACAACTTCGGGCCTTAACTTCAGCCGGGATGCGATAGGAAATGAAATAGCGCTCCTCCGGAATCGACGCAGAAGGTAGTAATACGTAAATACCGACGATTCAGAGCTACTTGGAGGAATGCGTCAAAGGGTTCATTTTCTCGCGAAATCAGGTCGACCTTTGGGTCTCACTAAAATGACACCGCGCGGCAGATTCCGAGAAATGCTCTTCAAATCTTCAATGGAACTACTTGCCCGTGCTATCTGAGCCTGACCTATAAATCCCCCCTGGGAGAGAAATCTTGGGAGCAAAGCATATTCCGGAATCAACCTTTTAGTCGACGGATTCGAGGCGCAGATGCCCGCTTCAGAGATACCAAATGTTTACCAAATACACGAATGAATGTGTACGCCGGCTTCTAATTTTGTGCGGAACTGTTTAAGTACTATGAATACAATATTTAAAAAATGAAGATAAATGCTGAAAAAAAGTGTGCTTAGATAGATTTGATTAGCGTCACGCTAAATATTTTCCGTTCTGTTATTTGCATGCTAACCTCCTGTTGTTTTAATTATGTGAGGCGAATAATAACTAAGAATCAATTAAGTATACAAGGAAAAAATACGGATAGATTGGATTTTATGTGAATGTTCAATGATTGAAAAGGTTTCGTAAATGTTCATACTCAAAAGCAGTTGAAGTGTAGAATAAAATACCTCTTTTAGGAATTAATATTAAAATATACCTCGATAACGACCTCCCAAAATCGAATAACAAAACCAATATGTAGATGTAAATACCCTTTAGGGAATGAAGTGGAGATATCTGGCATTAATTTGATCCACAAGGACAGATGCGTTCTGCCAACTGATGAGCTCTTTGAATATGTACTCTAAACTGCAAATTACTGCAGTAATAAACATAATCATAACTACGCCAATGATTTGCATTCCATATTTGCGCACACAATCACCTCCTGACGAGGCTGTGGTTCAGAAGGGCTTACACTGTATTTGTTAAACTTACAGCTAATGAAATGAATTTGTGAAAGTTTGAATTACAATTATTTCAGATAATTACATGCGTAATAATCTGCATTGTTTTATCGAAATATGCAGCTGCATTAATTGGTAAATTATAAAGAATAAATCAAATTAAATTAATAAATGCAAATGCATATATTCGAAGTAACAAATGGGCATGCCACGTGATAAACGATGGACTTCTATAAAGACTGGAAGTAAAGAGAAATTGGTAGAAACTTTAATGACACTGGACCATTTATTTGGCTACACCTGAGACGAGAAGGCCAGAAAAATCCAGTTGTCTAGTTGCTGGGTAGAGTGAAAGAATAGTAAAAAATTAGGAATGCCTTACGAAGGTGTTGAATGAGGTATATGGTGAAAATAGCGTAATTGAAAGACGATTGGACATGCATGAGGAGGCTACCAAGTAGGAAAATTTAGCGAAAACTGCGTGAAGTATATTTTTGGTTTCATTTTAGGCCGACGATGCTTCTGAAGGCTTTGCATTCCATCAGCACAGTTTCCATTCCCTAAAAATATCTCCGAGTTCCCTTACAGGTAGGCAAATTGGAAACCGACTGGCTTAGAGCTAGGGCAAACCTTGTCCGAAACGTTGCCAAATTGCATCAGTGCCCCGGTGTGGAAGAATTACTCGTGGGCGGGAGTGCTGGATTGCAAGAAATGGCACGTAGGAGTTTCGAAACCTGATTTACAGCGCTCAACGTCCATAATTCCCTCTCCCTAGAAGATAACTAGAGGGATCATCCCGTCAAACGCGACACCTCCTACACGCCTACGGCAGAAAAACAGACGAACACCGAATACGCGTCGTCCATCCGTGGCCCCGCCATCTTCCCGGACTGTTTTTTTCTTTTCACACCTTTCGGAGAAGTCAGCCCACGCTCCCCTGTATCCGGAATTTCCCCGCCCACCTACGATTGCGCATGTGCAGAACCGCGCTGCAGACGTTCCTTCGAATTAAGAGAGACAAAACATATCAATGGTTTGACCCGAGCGTTTTTTCTCCCGCCCACATGCGTGGGATTGGGGCTAATTCAAAATGTGATTCATCGAACGGATGATAGGAGATTGCAATTGGAAATCAGAAGAAGTCAGAGTAATTTTCCAAAAAAAGTACTTAGAAGCTAAAAGTAACAATGGAGCGTAGAATATGGGTGAAAAAGGCCCAGAAAGAAAGATATTTATAATTTTATGTAGCATTAATTGGGTAGGAAAATATGTCACCTTCAAGCAGTGGGGTAGAAACGGATGAAGAGTCATTAATTAAGGATAGATATCGATGAATCCAATGCAAAGAAGAATATGGACAATCGATCAAAACCAAACCCAAAACCAGTAGAAAGTAAATCAATCAATTCCGTGTCTCTCCATGAGGCTAGTAACACACGACATGCATTGGATTACCTTATCCAGATGAAACAACGCTCATTTAGTCTCGCCCATGGACACGCTTTACCCTGACGCAGAGTAAATGAAATCTGATGTGAATTTCCGCCATGCTGTAGCCATGACGTCCGAATTTCCAAGTGACGATCGTGAGCCGCGCTCTCTCCCTCATCTCGCTTTCTCTGCCGTCTCCTCTCCTTTGCTTTTGCACGCTCTTCTTCCACACCTATCCCACGAATCTTATCTTCCCCCCTTATAGTATCTCGCCTCTTTCCAGCCCCTTCCATCCCTCCTCCGCACCAACTCCTAACATAAGCTTCCCAGCAGTCCTTTCCATCCCGCAGAAGTGTACCTTTTTCCCATTTCCCCGTTTCCGGTTTACCATCCGGAATTTTAGCGGCTTTGTAAAGTAGGGATTGAGAGAGACTTGTCCTTCGAGATTTCGTCAGATAAGTGACAAAGGACCGGGCATCGCTGCAAATAAAGAGGTGATGTTGGGTTAGCCAAAGGATCAGGCCGTGGAATACCTATGTATCCACATCTACATCTACGTGATACTCTGCGAGCCACCTCGATGGTGTGTGGCAGGGAATGGAGATCACCAAACATGAACTATTGACATGCACCTAAAATATTTAATGGAGGATAGTATAATATTAATGGAGGCAGGCGATACTTGTTGGAACTTAGTTGCACTGAGCTTGTTAAGAAAATTGACTTTGCACAAATCCACAATTATAAATTTATTTTACCGATCGATTTCAACGTCTGAGCGTCATTATCAAGGTACACTTACATCTGGCGCAGTTCGGGGTCTTTATGTACGGGTACAGGGAGTGTACCTTGAAAATGACGCTCAGGGGGGTTATTTTGTAATCTCACCTTTTTAATGACTCTTTGCGGGAAGGCGGGAGATCCGTTTCGCTCTCTTAATGATCGGCTCACGAACGGTTCGTGAATTGTCGAAGCTTCTGTAATGGTGGAATACGGTGATGGTGTGTGAAAAATTGTTTGACCCTATGATTTTAATTATTCGGATGACCTGTCAAGATAATTCATGTCCGATAATTTCCTTTATACCAATATTGGAATTTGCATTTGTTTCTCGCTACATTTTACGTTTATAGTGTTTTTAGAATTCATTTGTTGATAACATACAATTCGTGCTTAAAGAACGTTTAAGTTCTTTACTTTGTGCAAATTCCAACAATACAATTTAAAATCGTTTGTATCTTTCCCGCTCTTGCTTTTTTTCCAACTTAAGCTTCAAGTGATTCAAGAGATGGTGGCTCCATGTCACGTTATTTATGAAGAATGATGGGAACTAATGGCAAGCGGAGATAATGAAACGGATCAAGAGTCGAAAGATACGGATCAGAGCGGAAGAATCGTCTAAAAGACCAGCACATGACCGGCAGTTCACCGCTTGAGATCCAAAGATGGTCACGCCGCCTGGGTGGCGGAGTTTAGCTACAAAAAAGTGACATTTTATGACGTATTCTCACTAAAGTGAGATTACAAAATAACCCCCCAGAAGTTGAAATTGATTGGTAAAGTAAAATTATAATTGTGGAAGATAGGATATATAATTTAAATGATATTTAATTAATACATGCTAGATAATAGGGATTGCAGCTATATGGTTAGTATCTACGTAGTAAGAAAGGGATTACTTGTTGTTATTACATGTGTCCTTCGCTACAGACTACTCAACAATATTTCACCCACCTATCCCTTCGCTACGCTGCCTATTGCTATCTATTATGGTACCGGAGAAAATGACCTTTTATATCCATCGGTACGTCTATCTCTTTAATATTCTAAATCAAACCTAGCATACTACGCAGGTGTTTTTAACATGTAGGTATCTAACGTCATCTATGAACGTATCGGTTTCGAATTTTCTTAAAATGTTTAACCTAAAGGTTAGCCTGCGTTCTGAAAGGGATTCCTATTTTAGTTCTACAATTAAACGCCTAGTACTTGTATAATTATCATAACGGCCTATAACAAATCTAGCGAATCTCATTTGCACACGCTCTAATTCGTTTATCATGCATTCCTCGAACGGATCCCATATATACTAGCGGCATATTCTCAATGAGGCCTGGCAAGTGTAAAATAGCTTCTTTCCCGTACTCTCTTATCCTCTCAGGAAAATACGGAATATTACTGTGCAGCTGGTTTTAATCTCTATTGTGATATGGAGTAATATCTTATCCAACTGGGTGTAAGTAACAAAAATTCCTGTGAAACCTAAAGCTTGCTTCTATAGTGCAGTGGTTCAATTTCCTACAAATTGTTTGTCCCAAAAACAAAATTCTGATTTAAACTTAAAGCATTAAGCATCAATGACTCATATGATGTTATACCATGTAGACTTTGTGACAATAAAAATTAGGGTAATATCACGTGATAATTTTTTGTAGGCATTTCGTAAATTGTAATGAGGACAAAGATAAATTTTAGTGGGCACAAGCTTTTCAGAATAACGTTGGTACGGTAGAGGAATGAGGCATTGTTATTTAATAGGAATGAACGTCTTTACGGCAGTGAAGCATGGACAATGACAGCAGCGGAGAAGAAAAAGGGTAGAAGCATTCGAAATATGGTGTTACAGAAGAATGCTGAAGATGGATCGACAGAGTAAGTAACGAGGAAGTGCGAAGAAGAGTAGCAGAAAAGAGAAGTCTGCTGACAACTCAAAAAAGAAGAAGGGAAAACTTAATCGGCCATATCTTGAGACACGATGGCCTGATGAAGACGATCGTCGAGGGAAAGGTGAACGGGAAGATTGGAAAAGGCAGGCCTCGTATGAGATACATGGAACAGGTTGTGAAGGATGTAAAAGAGAAGAATTACGTCACAATGAAAAGGTTGGCCGACAGAAGAATCGAGTGGAAAGCTGCGTCAAACCTATCCTAGGATTGTTGACCAATGATGATGATGCTGATGATGATGAATAATGGTAGTTGATAAAAAGGGTCAGTTCATATTACAGAATTAGGGTGCGCAAAATACTTTGGTTTCACTATTTTTTTCCTAATTAGTCATGGTAAAGACTTGCACAGCAATCATGCTTCTCTTCAGAACTCGATCTCACGTGACCTTTGGACTGATGACATGGCGCTTCCATGTGAGTGGTTACTAAGATTGGTTAATAACAAGGTAGTACACGCAATAAAATCTCAGTAACGTGACAATTGCTGTAATGAACCTCCTTTACTTAGGTAGGTAGGTAGGTAGATTTAAGTTTGTATGGGTGCGTCGACGACTAAGGTCATTTGCACCACGCAGTCGATATAGTGTACTAAAATAAAAATTGGATACGTCGGCAATAGAAATAAATAGGAAAAATATGAAACACTATATTAAATCTTATTTAGAAGTCCAGTTACTTTTAAAAACGATATAATTCCGCTTAGACGATCATGATCGTCTCCTAGAACTTGTTCTAGGTCTCCCCTAATACCCAGCTTTTCGCGCACAGTCCGGAATTTGTCACACTCAGTCAGGAGGTGTCGGACACTGAGAGGAGAGTCGCAGTCATCACAACGAGGCGTTATTTTCTCTTCTGTAAAGAGGAAGGAGTGGGTCAAGGCGCAATGCCCAATTCTCAACCTTGTGATGACGACTTCCTCTCTGCGACTGTTCCTGACGGAAGTGGGCCACACTGACGTTACCGGCTTTACGCTGCGTAGTTTGTTATTACGCACGTCCCTCCAAGATGTACTCCACTGATCTAGCACTTCTTTACGAAGAGTAGCCTTTAGGTCCTGGCAAGGGACCAGCGTCGTCGTCTGTTCAGGGATCTTTAGAGCCCTCTTCGCAGCTGCATCGGCCGTCTCATTACCGGCAATTCCCACATGTCCAGGGACCCAGAGGAAGGTTATGGTAATTCCTCTTCTATTAAGGCATAGGAGGCTGTAGTGTATGCTCTGGACAATGGGGTGATTGGAGGAGAAGGCGGAAATGGATTGAAGAGCACTCATAGAGTCCGTACAAATAGTGAACGCCTTAGCACTCTTCCCGATACCATCAAGGGCCATCTTAATGGCCAGCAGCTCGGCTGTGAATATGCTACACAGTGGGCTGAGTCTGGCCTCGATGACGCCGTGGTAAGAGGAGGTAACCGCGCATGAGCAGGCTGCGTCCGATTTAGAACCATCGGTGAATACGGGGATGAAGTCGGGGTGGCGACAGAGAAATTCATTGAAAAGACGCTGGTACTCTAGATCAGTGGTGTGGGCTTTCGGGCGGCTACTGAGACCCATGTGGATTTCAGGGGGTGGAATTATCCACGGTGGGTAACTAGAGTACCCGACCGGATACAAATCTGGGAGCCTTAACCTGGTTCCTTGAATAAATAAATTAAAGCGAACACCAAGCGGCTTGGTGGCCCTTGTCCGTCTGATAAAAAGTTCTAAAAAACGAGGGTTAGAAATAACGTTAAAACACGGATGGTTCTTTGTCGCTAAAATTTTGGCCGCATAGGAGCACATTAAAATGTTTCTACGGTGCGACAACGGCGGTTCACCGGCATCAGCATAGATGCTGAGGACCGGACTGGTCCGGAAAGCACCAGTGGATATCCGAAGCCCTGCGTTGTGCACTGATGTCAGAGATCTCAAATACGTCTCGCGGCTGGAGGCGTAAACAAATGACCCGTAGTCCAGCTTGGAACGTACGAGTGAGCGGTACAATAAAAGCAATGACCTGCGGTCGGCACCCCAAGATGAGTGATTTAAAAACTTTAAAAATATTTAGAGTCCGTAGACTTTTATCCCTTAAACTCCGTATGTGATCACGGTAGCTGAGTCGGTAGTCCAATGTCATGCCAAGGAACTGAACTGAGTCCACGTAAGGTAAGTGTCTACCACCAAGTAAAAGTGCTGGTGGAATG
The DNA here is from genome assembly GCA_933228895.1 of Platycnemis pennipes. NCBI lineage: Eukaryota > Metazoa > Arthropoda > Insecta > Odonata > Platycnemididae > Platycnemis > Platycnemis pennipes. The sequence goes on along the minus strand of OW121855.1, from coordinate 110,655,309 downwards.
TAGGCTCCTCTTACACGATAAAAATGAATGCATTTGCACTTTTCCGTCGAAAATTTAAATCCATTTCTCTGGGACCAGCTCTCGAGTCTGTTCAGAGCCAGCTGGGTTACTCTAGCAGCGCTGATAAGTTTCGACGACCTGCAAAATATTGCTAGGTCGTCCACAAACAGTGATCCCAAGAGAGGAGGTTTGATACATCTTGCTATATCATTAATAGCAATGGCGAATAATGTCACGCTTAAAACGGACCCTTGGGGCACACCGTTTTCTTGTGAATAAAACTCTGATAGGTGGTTGCCTATCTTAACTTTAAAAACACGGTCACTTAAAAAGTTACGTATAAAAACAATTAAATTTCCCCTCATGCCCCACTCGTGCAGCGTCGTTAAAATTTTTACTTGATTTACTTGAACTTGATACTCCTCCTTTACTTGATTCGCATTGTCAAAGGATGGATTCCAATTACTCTCGTGGTTAGCAGGTATTTAATCAATTTGTTGCTGTGTTTCGACTGCAGAATGCTGCTTTCAACTATCATTTGATGATTGCAATTCAGTATAGTCATCAGTGCTTTCGAATCCCCCGAACTAATAAAACCTTCAGATCGGGAGGAAAGGTACATCCTTCATCTCTTCCATTCCCATATTTGGGATCGGAATGGAAGAGATGAAGAGAGAAACTCTGGTGATGCTAATGCATAAATTTACAGTTTAATATTTTATGAATCAATATTACTTTAATGTTTTACATTAATATATATACTAGTAAAAGGCTTCCAGAAAATCACCATTATGACGAAAATGTCTGAATTATATGAGCTCATGTAGTCTTCTGTACCAGAAAAGTGGATGATAATGAATATTTATGATGAATATTCTTTCCCTGGTATATTTGTCTCTCTGGACAAAAGTTTCACTAGCGATGCAGTCGGCATCGTCAGGTGCAAAGCATGAAAGAAGTACTTGGTTATTGCATGGCGGAAAAACAAGTGCCAAATCTATTGAATTAAATGTACAACGAACACGGTTTTAAATGTTTTACCGGATCATCATATGTTCCCTGAATTATCGTTGATTTCTTTGTGGTGGCTGTGGAAAATACTTTTCCAAACGAAGGGCAGTGAGTACCAACAGTCTCTCATTTCAACGTTCTTCTTCATGGTGACTCCTGTGACCTAATTCTGTAAAATACCCGTTTTCTTGGGTTAATTTTACCATCTCTAGCTTTTTTTATTCATATTTAGCCAAGTGTGTAAGGCCCGTTAAATTTATTCAATTTTTCCATACGATTCAATTCGAACAAATGCAGCTTTTGTCTTGCATTTTGGCACTTCTGCTCCAGAATCTTCAGCGTCACCTCTGTTTTATCAAGTAAAATCCTCCCCATGATATTTTATTGGCCAGTGATTTTTTTTCTCTCCGTCTTCATTTGTTTCTTTATTAACCAATCTTCACAATTTCCGAAGGTTTCTGGTTTACTTCTGATGGCATCAGGAATACTATCCCAGTAGGTTCAAACAAGTAACTATTACGGAAGGATTAAGAGATTGTTGTGGGCGCGAGCAGGTGATTTCACCTGATGATTAACTGACCTTTGTTTGGGGCCAAAAGTTATTAGAGAAGAACAGAAAAACAGAACGGGTTGTTCACCATGTCTCCGTTGGAAAACGACAGTATCATAACTTTTTTTAAATCCACCGCGCCCATTACCACCTTTAGAACGAAAGCTTCGTTAGTGCGTTGAGGCTACATTCAATCATAAAAATGTCAAAGCATGTTCATAAATGCACAACTGCTGAACTGATGAGATTAATGATTTGATTTGGGACTCAAGTTGCTTCGTTTATGACTCTGCTATATCTCAGGGGAACAATTACAAATACTGCCAAGGCTCATGATCGTCAGTCAAAAGAAATTAAATTAAAATTTTTATCTCGCAGTGATGTTATTCACCCCCTCCTCCCACCCGCCTAACTCTCCCCAACATTATTTCTAAGTTGATGTGCGTGCGTTTTGCCTTTTTTGAATAATGTTTCTCTAACTGCATTCGAAAATAATTATAACTAAAGAATGATCCCTATCTGCCGCTAAAATGAACTTGGAAACGTTCTTGGTATGCAGTCATGTTCAAAAGTTCTCTTCCATGGGCATATGCCTTTGTTTTCATTTGGTTTACCGGCAAGTAGTTTATTATGTAAAGGCGTATTCTGCCGCTGACTTTCCAAATATAAACCGTTAGGAACTGTAACAGTGACTTCGGCGTAGTGTTTTAAAAAAGAGTTCCAACAATATTAATGAAACACCTGAACCCTTCCAACCATATCCTTATTTACAACAAACTCAAACATTGTTTCATCGCTGATGTGTCATTATCAAGTGTCACACAAGGGTGAAATTGCCCTTTGATAATGTCACGAAAGCGTTGAAACCTTGGTTTGGATTATTACTTAAAAAATCTGTGCGGATAAGTACAATCGTTTCATTAATACTTGGATTATTGCTTAAAAATCTGTGCGGATAAGTACAATCGTTTCATTAATATTTGGATTATTGCTTAAAAAATCTGTGCGGATAAGTACAATCGTTTCATTAATATTTGGATTATTGCTTAAAAATCTGTGCGGATAAGTACAATCGTTTCATTAATATTTGGATTATTGATTAAAAATCTGTGCGGATAAGTACAATCGTTTCATTAATATTTGGATTATTGCTCAAAAATCTGTGCGGATAAGTACAATCGTTTCATTAATATTTGGATTATTGCTTAAAAAATCTGTGCGGATAAGTACAATCGTTTCATTAATATTTTATAACTGATTTTTTTATTGACCGTGCAAAACATTTTGCATAATAACCAACAAGGTTTCCGTAATCCAACTCTATTATTTACAATTTTTTTACCACTCTTCCCTAGAATTCCCTTGGTGGTCCACGGCTCTTTCTCTTGAATAGAGGATTTTTATCGCACATGGGAGTACTTCGCAGCCCAAGAGTTTCCACGAAGGCTGGCATGCATGGGATGAGATTGGAGATAAGAGGAATAGCAAGGCGAGAGTCGAAGGCTTTCTCCTGGCTGTAAGAGGTAGAGAGACAGAAGGAGCGAGGAAGCGGGAGGATGGAGGAGAATAATGGAAGAGGGAAAAGGCGAGAAAAGGGTGTTGGAAATTCGATGGCGTCCCCTGGAAAGGGACTCCTGGCTCAGGGAAACATGACCTGAATGGCGTGCGATCAGGAGATCTAGGAGAGGCGCCGTTTAGAGGCGCCGGTCGGTATCCCGACGGAAGCGTCCTTTTCACTCTCCTTCTTGCTGATGGAAGCGCAAAAAAATGGAATCTCAGGAGGGTATCCGAGAGTTGGATCTACCCCTCCTTCCCCTCGCTAAGCCATTTTTTCCAAAGGTTCCACATCCATTTCTATAGAGCAGTAGTAGCTCTAATAGATTTATTCTTACTGAGTATGTTCAGCATAAGACCATCATGCTATTTTAGATATATAGGTGCTTTAATACGGCATGGAATATTATCGAAATCATACGCATATTTGCATATTTTGAAAATCACTAGCTTAGTGCTAAAATTATACCATTTAAACCCATTAATACCCATTGGCCTCAGTTGCTAAAAGTTTTCCACTTTTTTTAAAATTCCATTCTACCCCAATATGCGTCGTACACTGCCAATTCTTTCCTCTCTATCCTCCCTACCCCCTTCTTTGTTGAGCAATGTACTCTGCCATAAAACCCAACGGTACCTATGGGAGGGGGGAGTTATGAAGGATGTACAGGTAATCATTTCCGATCCTTGTCATTTCTCATTATCAAATTGTCTCTTTCCTTCCAAATTTAAAACTTAGATAAAACCAGCGAGTTTTAACCTGGCATTTCTCTCACCGGGAGGGTACGGGCTCGCATTCCAGCAGTGTAAGATATGTATATTAATTTTGTAGTGTGTCAGTCAGTCAGTCAGTCAGTCATTCTGTATCCGTTTTGTTTTGTTCTCTCCCTAGTTTTAAGCTAAAAAAGTGAAGTTTGAGGTGGTGGAGTAGTTTTACGATTATTAGCAGTTTTTGGTGCAGAGAAATATGCAAAAAAGTTCGTGGAAGGCAGTTGTCTGTACGTATGTGTGTTTGCGAGGTTGGTTCATTAATTTGAGGTAGTCTCCGAAGGCACCGGTCGGATTGAAGTGGAAGTGGTGGTGTATGAAAGACGAAAGCTGGGAACATTGCATAGGCATATTTTTATTTTCGTTGTTTGACCGAAAAGTTAAAAAATTAGGCATAAAAAATGGCGTTTTCCCGATATTTTAATAGAGGAAACCAGTTGCTATGCAATTTTGTTTACGTTGATAAATAAATGCGTTTACTTTCTCGGTAAAAAGACAAACATTTAATCGAAGAAGTTGCAGAAAGTGGAATTAGTTTCATCAATCAATTTTGTAAGTAGGAAAACGTTAATTGACGTTTTCCATGCTCAGATAGTGAAATAAAACAAATTTTGCCAACCGGCCCCGATCATGTCTATGAAATGTAAATTTAAAAGCAAGGTGTTTTGAGATACCTACTTTTCTGATAGTTGAAAGAAGGTTATAAAACGTAAAAATAATACTGGTAAGTATGTAGATTACTTATAAATATTGTAAACTATGAGTAGACACGATTGCTCAACTCTGTAGTGGCCATTTGGAAAAAGAGTTGCATTTAGAGCTGTTGGGCAGATTGCAATGCGTCTTAAATTTGGGGTAGTAAATTCACTTCATGACAATAGTTTAGAACCTTATCGATACGTTTAATGTTGTCACCCAATACCTTGCTCAGATCCCCGAATATTTTGTGGTGTTTGAGTTCCATCCTATATTTTACACAGTCGACAAGCAGGTGATTCACCTAAAATATTTCCAAAAGTTCAAAAAACCAATTATAAAATAAATATACCGAGACGATTCCAGAAACACCAACCTTTACATCGATTTGAGTAAAATATTTACCAAATATTACGTCAAAACCATTCGATCGACCATATTAAAACCTCCTAGAACATTCCATTTACATAAATTTTAAAGAAGACATTCGCTTACATGCCCACCAAAAATATTTAAAAAGGCTAAAAGGACCAATTATATTTTCAAATCACCCAGACGATCCCAGAAAAATTTCACAGCCAATGCAGTTTGTTGTACACTGCCTGCAAAGCAGGCAGCAGGTCTGCTAGTATATATTTCAATGGGAAACATGGGCGTACTGGAATGTTTTTGGAGATTATTTGACTACTGTACTCTATCTGTTGGATGAGGCTTTAAGTTGTGGACCCCTTGACGAATGTTGGTGCAGTCTAATGCTGATGCAAGGTTTCTCTTCAACATATTCCTTCCATTCCAATCCTGATATCCCTTTCCTCCCAATCGGATGTGCCTTTATGTTCGAAAGCAGACTTGAAAGACAGACGGACAAATGATTTTCCAATGTGTCCTCAGATATTTTACCTCCCGCGTGTATCCCAAAGCTGCAGACTCTCCGTCAGTTTATGCCTCACGGTAACAAAAGGGTCGATCTCATTCTCATATAATTTTCTTTTTTCATAAGCAGATACTGGTGCATCGAGATCAATCCTCAAACGAGTGATTTCAATCTTCTGCCACCTAGAGTTAAGGACACAAAAGTGTGTTGCTGGTGGAGAATAATTATCTATCTTGTACTAGTTACATACCTGTGAATCCTCTGACGTATATTGACGTCGTCCAATCACAACTGAGCCCGCGAAGCTACTTTGCCTTTTCGCAATGGGGGGGACACAGCTGACTCTGCCTATAGGAGCAGTTGCGACAGGATCTGTGCGAGGAGACCTTCCGACACCCCCGCTCCACTCCCTTCGCTTCCCCTAAAAGCAGTAAAGGACGGGAGGAAAATGACGTCAATGTTATCAAAGCAGTTTTTTCAGTGGGCGTCACCTTTTGCTTATTTTATTTTTGATTTAAGAGTAAATGGTTGTAGTTAGAAGATAATTTTTTTCTATAAAATTCTAACGCGTACAAAATTGCGATTTCAGTTCCGAGTAAACGCCCCCATTCAGGAGTACTTACTTCGTGAAAAGGACCTATAGCTTAAGTCATTTACGCCATAGCAGACGTTCTGTTATAGCGATATATACACTGTGAGGTGCTCATCATTATCCAATTCAGCAACCCTAAAATTGGTGTGACGCAGCTCTCCACTCGATTCTGCTATCGGCTATCTTTTTCATATTAACACCACATTTCTTCTTCACATCATTCTCTATCACTTTAGTGTATCTCACCTCTTCCTTTTCAACTCATTTTACTTACTTTTCCCGTCATCAGGCCATTGTATCTGAAGATGTATGTGGTCCTGTTTTATAAAAAAAAAATATATCTGCGTGGTGCATAAAATTTAATTTCCCATGCTTTACTTGTTGGAACCACATGTTGGTAACAATTAGAATAACCTTTTTAGTACGATTCCACAGCAGTTTTATTCAGACACTGACCTAGGTTCGATTGCAGTAATAACATCTTCAAGGTGAGAGAAGTTGAAGATATCTTGGAGATGTCGTTGAAGATGACTGACTTCTCCACCTTGAAGATGTTTGTACTGAAAATGAAATCCAGGTCGGTGTCTGAATAAACTTTTGTGGAATTTTACTAAGTGGTTATGTTTTTATTGCCTGCATTGTACAGTTGAAGATGTAGAAAATCAGAGTTACCACGCCTGAAGAAGTGCAAGCATTTCTTGTATTTCGATCAGAAAATTAACCCGTTGTTAAATCCTGATGTTGTGGCAGTTCTTTTTCAATCGATGAAAAATGATTGTATACTTAATTGCGCAATAATATCTGCGATGCATTAAAGAAATATTCTTATCCCAATACAGAAAAGACAGTAGATGGGGTTTTATTGGTTAAACTTGAAAATTTTCAGGGAAGTGGAACATTTGAGAGAAACTTGGTGTTGGCAATAGCTTGCTCTAAACTGTACCAAGGTTGCCACGGCATGTGATATAAAGATCAATTTAATTTCTTATGGCCGTTGTAGACGGTACAATTTCTTGTACACGGTCTTGTACCATAAATTGAACGGCGAGATTTGACCAAGATACTGTAAAGAAGTTGGTTCACGATCGTACACGATCGAAGATTTTCATGCAATATGTGCGCCAATAACATGCGCAGATATCGTTTTTTGTCGAACAGCTGAATCGCAATATCCGATGATAGTATTTTGAAAATACTGCCATAGTTACTGGGTTACAATGATTTGCAAACATTAATCCTAGAATTAATAAAATGAAATTATACGATTGGTTACTTACACACTTTCATCGGCTCATGAAACCCATCATTCATCGTCCAAACATCATGTTTTTGCGAGTCACATATATGTATTTTCGGTTCAATAACGTCATCTTAATTTCATTGAGGTTTAATGTTTTCCAGTGTGTCCAACTCATCTTTTGAGAAATAGAACACTTCCGACGCGACCGACGAATATCACAATATGGAAGCAATCAAGAATATCATAATATGGCAGCAACAAAGAATATCACGATATGTACAACAAAAATGGAAGTTTTGCCATGCTGATAGGAATAAAAGTGATCGCAAACAGAACACCTACTTTACGAATACTAAGCGAACGCATCACTACCGTCACATGTCATGCATAGAAGCTACGGAGTGGATCTTGGACGGTTTCATTTAATAATATAGAGCTTGATCTAATTTTTCGTACAAGAAATTATACGAACACCTCGTACACGATATAATTTGCGCATTGTACAAGTTCTTGTACAAGAAATTGTGCCGTGTACAACGGCCTTTAGATTACTGTAAACCTACAGGGTAAACACCACGGGTTGGCGGTACGCGCGGTCAACAATAGAGGTTACCGATTAAACGCCGAGGGTTGGCAGTACGATCGGCCAAATAATGTGTTATGAAAACGATCGTAATAATTGGCAAGAATAGTAATGACGGGTACTTGAACGGGGACAGCAGTGGAAATGACACGAGGAGAGTCGGAAGTGAATACGAACGAGGCGTACGCATCGGGAGAATAGGCCCGGGAACCCTAGGGAAAGGAATCATCATCTGAGTGAGGCAGATGCCAAGGCAGGTGCGCGAGAGAAGGACATCGGGCAGAATAAGAAGCAAGGCCGAGGGAAGGAGACTAAAGAGGCGAAACTGCACGGATGGACCGAGGAGGCGTCGACGAGAATATTACACGGGAAGGAGCACTCAGGCCCGGTATCACGGAGGGAGGACGAGTCGCAGTAGTTACGATAAGTGGAAAGGAACTGGAACATTTTTCAAAATTTTATTCACAGAAATTAAGCCCAGTTCATTTATTTATTATGCATAATTAATGTAAATAGTGTTTTTGCTTAATCTTTCCTCAACTGACCACTATTTATTGCCAGTGACTGAAGTGTATTGATATATGTATGTGACTTATGTATTAGAGTGTGTGTGTGGACGGTAAGATAAAAGTGAGCTAGCTGGACGTCGGACACAGTATGCATGCATGATATGTATTGCACGTTTGGTGAGCATTAACCCCCCTCTACACATTTTTGTAGTGGCTTGCAGAGTATTATGTAAATGTAGATGTAAGGTAATCGGGGGTGAGGGTTACATTACATTAAAACATCATTCAATGTCCCATCATTGGTGCATTTAATTCGATGGAGCGTACCCATAAAATTAGCAACACGAAGATCGAAAACGTTGAAACCAAAAGATATTTAGGTGAAGCAATCACTAAAGATTTATCGTGGGGAAGACACATCCGGGAAATATGCGGCCGAGCGAAGGAAAAGCTAGGATTTATAAAAAGAGTACTTGGGAAATGTGATGAGAAGACAAAAGAACGATGTTACTTTTCAGTAGTTAGGCCCCACCTTGAGTATGCAGCCAGTGTATGGGATCCTAATGAATTAGATTTGATCAGAAAACTAGACAGTGTGCAGCGTAGAGAAGCTAGGTTCGTTAAAAGGTGTTACGGTAGGTACAGTAGCGTTTCAGAATAAATAAAATAATCAGGGTGGGAGTCATTATCAGAGCGTAGGTTAAGATACAGATTAAATCTATTAGAGAAATTTCAATCGAATAGTTTTACTGAATATGTTAGGCACATATTAAAAAACCAGCGTATTATGCTAGATTCGACCAGAGAAATAAGATTAGAGAGATAGATTGTCGTACTGATAGATTCAAAATGGCATTTTCCCCCGTACGATTAGAGAACAGAATAGGCAGCATAGCAAAGGGATAGGTAGGGGAAATATTTTAGAGTAGTCTGTAGCGCATGATGCATGTATTACCCCCTTAAATACTGATACTAACAATCAAGTTGCATGAGATCCTATAGTTGCTTGTTTGCATGTTAGTAGTGCATGCTTGGTGATCTTCACCCCCTGCCACACACCCTCGTGGTAGCTTGCAGGATATATTGTAGATGTAGATGTAGATCATTACCTATATTTGCCATCTAAGTCCAAACATTTTACTTCCTTGCAGAGGGGGTAGTATCTCACCTAACTCTTCTTATTTAGGGATAAAATGTGATTGGAGGGGGAAAAGTAAACAACATTTATGGACCATTATCTTTATTTTTCCTAATTTATATCTACATTTATCTCCCTATAAGGGGATATTTTTTCGAAAATGTTTCCAAGTGTCTGTGCCACTTCAAAAAATCGTTGTGGGAGACGTTAAGATCAGAGTAACGATTGCGTGGTCGTAAATTTCACCCGTCAGCTTGCTACGCCGAATTTCTTGTCGACGTTGAATGACATTTTGATGTATCTTGGGGTTGAGTAGTCAAAGGGTCAGGATACTCGGCCGTGTTTTTCCTTGAGAAAATTTCGCCTCCCAAGGAAAGCGTGTACTTCTCGATTGAGGGGGCCATTAGGACGCCTGATTTACTGCGCCACAGGGTTTATGTGTCCTCGTTGCGGGGATAGGGTTTACGGGGCATAAAAAGTAGTAATTACCCCAAACCCCTTGCTGAACCCTGATTTTCCCCGACTGGAACTCGATGTTCGTGCTAAGGTTTTTGAAAATGTCTTCCCATTATTTTCATATGTCTCTCGACTTGATTTTGCGTTTGCCTGGTTTTAACTTCCTTCTTAACTAGAGCAGAAAATTAACAAATTCGTACCACTTAACCAATTTTCAACTCGTAAAATATTCGGCCTAAAGTTTTTCTGTGCATTAAGCAAGATTTCTTTCTTCAAAAAAATCCCTGAATTAAAGGCACTACAGCATCCTACTCCGCATTTTATACTCCATTCACGCACTCTATAACTTCCTAATTTCATTTCATTTTATCTGCATCTACCGAGTACACTGCAAGCCAACACAAGGGTGTGTCCCAGGGAGTAATTCATCATCCCTATCTGCACTAGGTAAAGCAATTATGATGAAAAAAAAAACAACTCAATTATAGATATAGAATACAGTATCAGGCGTCACGTAGTGGAATTTAGACATATTTGATGAGTAATGTGGAATCATATGCCACATTGCAACGTCCAATGGGTATAAAAGAGATATTATAAACAAACTCCTGGGAAAAAAGCTCACAAAAATAGCTATTTCCGAAATAACCGCTATCCCAGCTTTTGAACCGGATAAAAGAACTTGGTGTAGGCTATCATTTGTTGGTAATCTCTCCTACAAACTTAAGAGAATATTCCCAAAGGACAAATTTAAAGTGTGTTTTTACAATCCGTGTACCTCATCGAACATTTTGTGCAAAAGCAAGAACGCCATTGACCCAAAATTCCATTCAGGCGTCTACAAAGTCAAGTGCCTCAGCTGTGATAAATATTACGTTGGACAGACGGGCAGGGATTTTACCACCAGACTTCAAGAGAATCGAAGGTGTGTGGATAAGGGAGACAAATCGTCACTGCTGGCCAAACACCTCCTGGAGACATCGCACCATTGCCTCTTTGTTCCGGAAATTCTGCACAACGAAAGAAAAGGCCCAAGATTGGATGCATGGGAACAGTGGGAAATTATACATAGTGATAATAACCTGTTGTTGAATGACCAACTTTTCCGAATCCATTCCCCAATGTTAGCTATTCCTTTTTCAAATAACCCACCACTTCCCTACTACAGTCCCAAGGACAAACTCCTTAGAGCGCTTCATCATATTCCTTCCTTTCCTTTATTCTCTCCTTGGCACCGCCCCCCCCCCCCCCCCCCCCGTTACTCACCATCTAGTCATTCCCTCCTCTTCCCCCCCCCCCAACCACTTTCCCCTATCCCCATCCCCTTCCCGTTTCCTAAATATTGCGCTTCTGTCGCGGAAGTTTATAAGTGTACACCTGATGATGGCTTAGTAAGCCGAAACACGTGTTGTAATTTTATTATTTTAAATTAAATTGTGGAAAATTGCTAAAGTTTTTTACTCATCCAATCAATTATAGATAATTATTACCGTATTTACTCTTGTAAGCCGCTCCCTTATGTATCCAGCGCATCTCAATTTTTTGGCAGGCTCACGAAAAACTAAAATATTTTCGTCAAAAATTTGATTTTTTTTTCCCTTAGTCCTGTCGCTTTTTGTCATAACCTAAGAGCCCATTCTTCAGTAAAGACAAAAAATATAGGTATATGTTAAAAACAAGGTATAGATGTTGGGGGAAAATGTGCAATGGAAGCAATAGTAATTTGAAGAAAATAGGCTGCATGGTTTAGCAGAAATTCCGAAGGATTCGCGTTAGACTCACACACTCTTTTTTAAACCAGGGGTTTCGGTAAAAGAGTATTATGATACGGTAAAAACAAAGAAAAAACACAAGATTTCTTCTTTAGACTTCTTGTATACCTTACCCCAGACTTACAGAATACGGTCCACTCAGTGGGCTCTAATATTCAAATCAGCGACATTGTTGGAAGAGGCTCTGTGAAATGATGTCTCTCTTTCGGTAGCAGCACTTCAGCTCTCTCCTGATCTAGATCTACTTGGCCTACTCCACTGCTGCGTATGCTGCTCTTGAATTGCATTTAGTCGTCAGACTTATATTTTTAGACACAACATTCAGTTGTAGACAACTACGATTGAAGAATACGCTTAGTTCCGCTTTACGAAACTTCAGTGAAAGTCTTAGGAATAGCTTCGCCTGGTCAGCAATGCTCGCATTTTGAACGAACGTTACTGTGTCCGGCGAGACTTGGTGGAATGATATCATAATGAAAAAACACTGGTGATAACACTTATTCCACAGATATAATGGTGGTTCTAAGCGTTTCAGCCGCTAAGCCATCATCAGGTACAAAGAATATTCTGTCAAGAGAGCGGTATATATAAACAACTAGAAGGGGGCGGGGGAGGGAGGTATTTGGCAAGGGTGGAATGGTGTTAGGTGGGGGAGGGGAACTGAGAGGGGGGGCACTGGTGGCGAGTCAATGCGCGGTTTAGGGAATGGAATGGCTAGGAGTGGGGAGTGACATTTAAACAGCTGATCATTCATGATGTACTCCTCCCCTTACAGAGCAATTTCAAATTGTTACAGAGCGACCATGCATTATGATATCATTCCACTACGTCTCGTCGGACACAGTTACGTCCGCAAAAAAACACCACATTTTACCATTTACTCAACATGCAGGGATTTTATCACGAACAACCTAATAGTACACTTAATGGCGCGTGTAGTCACGCAAAACAGCTGTTTATGGATATAACCTATTCAAATCACGTCCCTGGCTGCTTCGTTTCCATCCACATTCATGCATTGTGAGCGCAATGACACTACCTCATCGATGAAAAATATTTTAATGGAGACATTTTGTATTTCCTCGTCTTTATGTTGTTACTGTCACGTACCGTGGGCCGGAGGAACGAACATTTGTATCTATTTGCGATCCGGTATGTTTCTCAAATCTTCAACTTTGTTTGTTAATTCTTACTACTAGTCATGACTAGCCTATTAAATGAATAAAATTGGGAATCATTGCCAGATCACAGGTTGAAGTTAAGACCTAATCTCTTAAACAAATTCCAACACCATATTGTCAGTGATGATGTTAAAAATATTTTGCGGACCCCAACTTACTATGGTAGACCGGACCATAAACACAAAATTAGAGAAATTGATTGCCGAACTGACAGATTCAAAATGTCCTTTTTTCCTCGTACTATTGGGGATATGAATAACGGTATGTACCCAGTACGAGTGTAGCAATGGATAACATTGGTAGCTGCATGTTGGTATAAGGACTTAAAGCTAACCCAGCTAACGGCATGTTTTTGCATGTATGCTTTGCTATTTTTATCTTTTTTAAAGGGCGTAGTTTTGAACCATACCTATACAAGTATTAATCCTATTTTATGCATGATATGTAGTGCATGTTTGGTGAGAGTTCACCCCCTGCCACACACCTTTATGGTGACTTGTAGGGTATTATGTGGACGTACATAGATGTAGATGACTATTTATCCCTAATCGTATGTATTGTATTTTTCATACCTTAAAATCTAAACAGCTACTTTATGTATTTTTTTTATTTCTTTCCCTTTGGAAGGTACACAGTTTTCAGTTGCAACTATCACACCTCCCTTTGTAATATTATTCACTACTGCACGTACACTTGCTGGTGAGCCATATATTTTCATGATCAAGACATTGAAGTTATTAATTTCATCCACGGTTAGATATGTAATCATAGTCCGAACGCAGGTTTAAAAAGAACGCGCTAGTCTGTCCAGAATTATATGCGCGATAGTTAACTTATCTGTGTGTATGTTGGTACTTGTCTCGGTTCCACATTTACTCTCTGTGAGAGAATCCAATATAAAAACCGTCGCTGAATGAGAGGTAGCACACTTATTCATGAATTTAAAACTTAAATAAAATAATTAAGAGTGGAAAACGCAACCAATTATGATATTGGATATGGTATTAAAATAGAAATGAAAATAATATTCGTGGTATATTTCAACAATTGGTTTGCTACGTTCAACAAATATTAGTTAAGAGTTCTAATAAATCGTTGAAACCCCAAGACTGATTCAATCGTCACCCTGTTTGCGTTTGGGACAGCAAAATAGGAACTTACTGTAGCCTTAAGTCAAAAGCAAACTAAACTCTTACATTTCATTAAAATAGATGTATCAACCCCTCAATTTTCCTGAAGAAAAATCTAAAATACCCACACCCCACCATCTATCCATCTATAATCATGAAAATTACCATAGTTCTCGTTATATTTACGTTTATTTTAGAAATAGGTAATCGTAGTGATATGTTTTTTTGAGATTTTCAGTGGTTCCTTAAAACAAACAATGAATACTGATTTTAAAAAAAAGAACAATCCGGCAAATTGCCCATGGTCAACCATGTGCCTAATGATTGCTGTGTCTCACCATAGATTCGTGTAGAGAAAACGAATAGGGAAATGTAGAGGTATTATATATTTTATGAACGATTCTCGTTACTATTAATGCTACAAGGGGCAGAGGAAGCCTAGGGGTAGCGAGTCAGATTGATGAACTGAGGGTCACCGGTTGGATTCCCGGCGACGCAAATTATTTTTCAGGACTTCGGAAAAATTATATTTTTTGATTTTTCCCGAACGAGACAACATGAAATTTGGCGCCTGCCCCAAAACACCTCAAAACCTCGATAGTGAAAGGCAGCAGTTTTACCATGAGGCACTGAAGACATAGATCTACATCTACATCTACATAATACCCTGCAAGCCACCACATGGGTGTGTGGCAGGGGGTGATTGCACACCAAACATGCACTACATATCATGCATAAAAAAGGAATAGTATTAATATAGTAGTCAGAACTACACTATTTAAAAAAGATAGAAATTGCAAAGAAAACATGCAAAAACATTCTGTTAGTAGGGTTAGCTTTAAGTACTCATACCAACATGCAGCTACAAATGCTATTCATTGCTACTCTCCGATAGGACATATTTACCGTTATTCGTATCTCTAATTGTGCGAGGGAAAAAGGATATTTTGAATCGGTCAGTTCGGCAATCAATTTCTCTAATTTTATGATTATGGTCCAGTCTGCCATAATTAGTTGGGGTTCGTAAAATATTTTTAACATCATCACTGAAAATATTGCCTTGGAATTTGTGTAAGAGATAAAGTCTAAATTTCAACCTGCGATCTGACAATGATTCCCATTTCAATTCATTTAATAGACAATCTAGATCAAGAGGATCGGCCCAGTATCAGATGCCATTGCTGTAGGCGAGAGTGAAGTTCAAGGAATCGACTGGTGCACTGCGACGTGGGATGCAACAGTCAATCACCAGATTAATATTCCGAGAAGTAGCGGCATTGCATTCAACATGACGTGATGGCATTCCTCCTGGAAAAATATATATTTACATCAGTAATCATCATCATTATCTATCAATCCTCAGATTGGTTTCACGCAGCTCTCCACTGATTTCGTCTATCGTCTAAGCTCTTCATATTTACGTAATTATTCTCTTTCACATCCTCTATTACTTGTTCTAGACACGAGTTCTTCCTTTGCCATTCTTCCATTCCACTTTTTCCTCGATGATTGCCTTCATCAGGCCATTATGTCTCATGATGTGGCCGATTAAGTTGTCCCGTCTTCTTCTTAGGATAGTCAGAAGACATCTCTTTTCTCCCACTCTTCTTAGAACTTCCTCGTTACTTACTCGGTCGATCCATTTAATCTTCATCATTATTCTTTAGCACCCCATTTTGAATGCTTTCACTCTTTTTTTTCCTTTTCTATCATTTTCCATGCCTCACTACCATAAAGAAATACGCTCCAGGCATAGAACATCAGTCACGAATGCCAAATTCAGAATAGGGACGTGAAACTTGAGAACACTCAAAGTAGAAAACATACAAGGGCGTGAATGAATTAACGCTGAACAAGGCAGAGTGGCGGGTTGCAGTAAACTATTCCTAGGAATGAAATAATGATGATAAGCCATACTACTTAAATTAAAATCGAATTACAATAACTTATTATTTTACTCAGGCTATATTGATTAAACCGTTTTCGCCACTTATTCATTAAACAATTCATCTTGCGCGCAGCAACTAAACAACGACAATAATGATACCGTGCAGCAAAGTGATGCTTTGGATCCCGATGCCGTCTTGTTTTTAGGCCGCCGAAAATGAGCAATTTTTCAAGAGGGATTTTTAAATTTTTGAAACTACTTCGTTCTTAAGAAAAATATGTCACCAATCACATTTTTGCTTATTAACTTTGCATTCAAAGTTAATGAGCTAAAAATATAGTGAATGTTCCCTACCAAGAGCGGAAATTTATCATCTAGTGGCAATTTTGACAACAATTTGTAATATAATATAAATAATATTTACAAGAATGTTGGGAAAATTGTGTTTATCCACTAGCGCAAAATTATTTCCAAGCGTCGCAGGTAGCATAAACAACGATAATGCTGAACAATGTTAGGCAAATTTTCTGTATTAAACTCCACAAATTACTGGCGTTGCCCAGGATTTGTTCCCGGCGCTCCCTGAGTTCGAGCCAGGCGCTTGGACCACGTAAGCATCATAGGCATTCTTCCTCCATGTGAATTTTTAGTTTTATTTTGTGAATGCCTGGTACGTTTTCCAGTACTCACCATCATGCGAGGTTAACTATGGAAATCCGAGGCGGTCTCGCCTTATCCCGGATAATTGGCTACCATAGATTTGGGTAATTTGTCACCTGACAACTGAAGGCGAGCGAAAACACCTGGAAATGATGACATTAAACAAAGAATTCCGCGAAGCCTTCTCTGCAACGACAGTAATGATTAGAACGTGGTCTATGAGCTTAGGTACCCAGCCACGTTGCTAATTTCGAAAAAACCTTGATACGATATAACAAAGAAAGAAAGCACGAGCCAAATCAACCAAATCTAAACTTAAACTTAAATAAACTTCACTAAATTACAGAACCATCAGGCGCTGTAATACAGTGAAACCTGGGTAATTTTAAAGTTAGTCTTGTGCATTTGGCTCGTGTTTTCTTTCCATTTTATCATGTTGTGCTTCCACTCTATATCGCTAGAATCTTCAGAATTACTAATATTTACTTTATTTAATAATTAGTTAAGATTGCTTTCTTATTTACCGCGATGTTTGTTTGAAATTACCACTAGAAATCACTGGATAATCCATATTTATTACATTATTTGGTATTACGAACAATGTAGCGTCATAAATATAGCTTACTTTTCATGTTCCTCATAACTGCTTATCTAATGTTTTACAAGGAATTGGTAATAAGTGTTAATATAATTATCTTCAATTGATATTATAAGTTTAGTGACGGTTCACCCCTGCCACGCACCTTTGCGGTGGCGTGCAGGTTGTTCTTTAAATGTAAATGTGACCTGCTTCCGGGTATGAATCAAAAGAATGTACCGCAAAGTCTTCTTCCTCTTCCCTCGCTACTCTCCGTTGGGGGGAAGCAACAAGTGTAAAAATATGTCTTCCCTGAGGGTAGAGTTTGGAATGTGATGGGGTGAGCTGGACCGTTCCGCCCACCTCCCATTTCGTACGGGGGTGTCTCCCGTGGACCGAGGCGACGCCTGCGCCTCCACGCGGTCATCTGTCAAGTCTCCTCCCTACCCCCAGGGCGAAAATAAATCACACGAGGGAAGCCGTGCATTCCCGACGGAAACATGCAGAATTTTAACCGACGCTCTTTTGCGGCCGGAAGGTCTAAGTGGGTGATTTTAGAGCAGTTCTTGTTGTATGACCCGAATACGAAATCCGGAAAGTGAGCGACACAGTCTCAGGCAAAACTTTGTGGAAGTTATTCATTGTAGGAGAGAAGGTTACAACACTGCTGTTACCACATACACGTTCATTTGGTACGACCATGCTTTCGTAGCAAGGCTACGTCATCAGGTGAACAGTTTCCAAACACCAAATTTCCAGTATACATATAGCAAAAAATCGTAGGAAATAATGGAGGAGGGATGGGAAAAGTAGTAGGAGAGAAGGGGTTGGAGAGAAAAGGGACGAAGACCCTTTTCTGTTTCCCCCCTCTTCCCCTACTCCTTTTCCTCTCCCCCTTCCTTTATTCCTACGGTTTGTTTTGCTATATGTACTGGACATTGTGTTAACTCTTCACCTGAAGATATAGCCTTTCTACGAAAGCATGGTCGTATCAAATAAACGTGTACGTGGAAACAGCAGTGTTGATACCTTTTCTCCTACCAGAATAATTACATCTACATCTACAACCACATAATACCCTGCAAGCCACCATAAAGGTGTGTGGCAGGGTGTGAATTCTCACCAAACTTGCACTACATATCATGCATTAAAAAAGGATTAGTATTTATGCGAGGTCTGTTCAAGAAATACGCGGACTGACGTCATAAAACAAAATGTACTTTACTTAGAAGCTACGTGTCTGGGTTACCTTCAAAGTACTCCCTTCCCCATCTTACACACTTGTCCCAACGGTGGTTCCACTTGTAAGAACAGTCCTGGTACACTACTTTTGTGATGGCCTTCAGCCCTTCGTCGCATTTGCCTAAATTTCGGGAATCGTCTCAAATCATCTTCATTTTAAGAGTCTTTTGAGTTTGTGGAACTATAAAAAGTCACAAGGAGCAAGATCAGTTCATCAGGAAGTTGGGTTAAGCCTGTTATCACCCTTGACAAGAAGTTTTAATCTTCTTCTGAACTATCAAGCAGTTCCTGACAAAGCTGAACGTGATTGGCTTTCTGGTCATCTGTCATCATGCGTGGCACAAATTTCGCAGCAACGTGGTGCACCTTCAATGTTTCGGTCAAAATTTTGTAACAAGAACCAACAGATATCTCACACTTTTCAGCAAGCTCCCTGACTGTCAGACGTCGACTTGCTCGCACCAAGGTGTTGATTTTGTCGACGTGTGGGTCGTCAGTTGACTTGGAAGGACGTCCAGGACACTCATCGTCTCCGATCGACTGTCGACCACCCTAAAAACGTTTATGCCACTTGAAACATGCCGTACGCTTCATAGAAATATCAGTGTAAGCCATGTTGAGCATAGTATGTGTTTTAGTCGTAGGTTCTCTGAGTTTAGCACAAAATTTCACAGCAAATCTTTGCTCCTTCAGATCATTCATTCTGTAATCCGACTAACGAAACTATCGCACTTCACTAAAAACCGCGTTGCTAATCAACAAATGAAGATATCTCCAATGATAAAACGGAGTTATTATCAGCTGATAGCATAAACCTTGTGACGCCAAGTGGATTTCTGTGTACTCAAAAGGGGCCGGGAAATTCACGCCTATTTTTTGAACATGCCTCGTATACTGTTCTAAGCTTCACTATTTAAAAAAGATAAAAATAGCATAGCAAACATGCAAAAACATGTTAGTTGGGTTAGCTTGAAGTCCTTATACCAACATGTAGCTACTCGTATTGGATATATTTAGCATTGTTAATATCCCTAATTGTACGAGGAAAAAATGACATTTTGAATCTGTCAGTTCGGCAATCAATTTCTCTAATTTTGTGATTATCGTCCAGCATACCATAGTAAGTTGGGGTTCGCAAAATATTTTTAACACCATCACTGAAAATATGGTATTGGAATTTTCTTAACAGATTAAGTCTAATTTTCAACCTGCGATCTGACAATGATTCCCAATTTAACTCAATTAATAGTGTGGTTACGGTAATAAGATTATCGTACCGTCCCTTTACAAATCTTGCCGATCTTCACTGCACACGTTCAAGTTCATTATTTAGACTGATTTCGCAGGGATCCCATACACTGGCAGCATATTCAAAATGAGGTCTAACAAGGGAAAAGTAGCTCATTCCTCGTACATGATCGTCACATTTACCTAGTACTCTTTTGATGAATCCCAGTTTACGATTCGCATGACCCATTATTTTACGTATGTTTACCCCAGTAAAGATCATGTGTCAGTCTTATTCCAAGATAAAATTAGCGATGGTCGAAGAGAGTAGTAATCAGTCGGCATGTCGTAAACCCCCAAAGTATGCATCAAATAAGTATTCTGCATATCATATCGAGGGCGTATGGCAGGGGCTGGTTAATATCCACAAACACAATGGTTATGGGCAATAAAGATTGCGACATGTTATGGCTGAAAACTGTTATGCATGCACCAGTCGGATGCAAATAAATGATACGTAATTTTGGAGAAGCATTATTTTCATCAAAGACAATTTATTTAAAGTATGGAAGTTGTGGTAGGGTACAACAATGGGTAAGGTGGGTATTTTGAGAGAGGAGGGAAATATAAGGGAACGGGTGGAAAGGGGTGGGGAATGGTGTGGGAATAATGGAGTTAAACACGGTGTTGACGTTCGCCAAGCATGAAATTTACTGACTGGCTAGGTAGGCTAGTGGTAGAGGAAGATAGAAGTAGGTCTTTGTTCGGGTGAGATTACCAGCAGCTTCAGACATTCACGACATTTAGGATATGAAGGTGCCTCGGTAGAGGAATGAATTCTTCAGGAAGTCGGAGAAGATAGGAGTGAAACTTCGTGTCAGCATCAGTTCTCTCTCAATGAAAGGTTCCATAGGATAGGGATTTAGATAGATATATTGTCGTACCTATAGATTCAAAATGGTATTTTTCCCCCGTACTATAAGAGAACAGAATAGGCAGCATAGCAAAGGGATAGGTAGGGAAAATATTTTAGAGTAGTCTGTAGTGCATGATGCATGTATTAACCCCTTAAATACCATAGATACTAACAATCTAGTTGCATGAGACACTATAGTTGCTTGTTTGCATGTCGGTAGTGCATGCTTGGTGATCTTCACCCCCTGCCACACACCCAGCGGTGGCTTTCAGGGTATCGTGTAGATGTAAATGTAGATGTAGAAGGGATCAAATAATTTAACGTCCTATCTGACGGACATATTACTGAACTCTTGAGTTCTCCACATAGGACTCAAGTAGGGACCGATATTCACGGGAATAATATCTCTTGCCACTGCACCGGGATATCAACTAGGCCCCTCAAAATAGGGAAGTCAGCAATCAAGCAACCACTACATACCGACTTCTTCAACATCCTTTTTTACTTGGGGTAGATGGATGCAGAGTAAGAGGTAAGTCATAGACTAGGGGTAAAGCACTCGGTTACAAGTGCAAGAGTATAGAGGTGCTAAATAATTGTTCCCTGTCGTCATATTATTTTAAAACCTAACATCTGAATTCTTTCCATATACTAGCCTAGTTGCATATCAATATTGCATGTTTAGTGAGCTTCACCCCCAGACACAAACTCTCACGATGGCTTGCAGGGTTATGCATAAATGTAGACGCAGAGTGTAGGCTAAAACAGGTAAAAATATTATTCATATTGAGAAATAAATAGACTAACTGAACGTATCCAGTCGTTATGCAGTGTATTGTGATATCACATGTGCGGATGAAAATATTTCCATTTTATTCTAGTAGGAAAATGCATTCCATAGAGAGACGTCAACGCACATGTGAAATATGAATGGTATGTTTAATATATGTTTTGACGTATTTATAGACGCAAAGAACTTTGAGTTTTCTGCTATTTGATTATTAGATAGGACTCTGTAACGAAGCTTATTGTTATATACTCATCGAGTGATATGCAGTGTTGGTAAGTAATCGAGTAAAAGTAATCGGATTACTTGTAACGATTACTTTTGCTGTAATTTGTACTTGTAACGATTACTTTTTACAAAATGTAATTTTTATTTGTAATTTACTCCTTACGGTGAAAGAGGAATCGTTACTTTCGCTGTAATCGTTACTTGCTAGTAATCGACGATTACTTTACTCGCTCCCACGTAAACTTGAATTGCTTTCAGGCAGCTTCGCTGGCGGTATAAAAGCTTGAACAGGGAAGCGTTCAAGGTCGCGTACGTCGGTCGGTCAATCTTCCCTCACAGGAGAATTTGGTGTCTCCAGCCATGGAGGAGACACTTTCCTATTTGTCTTGCATTAATACCGCACTGTCATTGGTATTGAAATTTCCCTCTCTGAAGTCTCTATTTGTGAAATATAACACAGGTATTCCATCAAGTACTCCAGTTTAATGACTTTTTAGTGTGTGCAAGGTGCTATCACCAAATAAATCAAGACTCAGCGATGAAAATTTTAATATGCAACTATTCAGTAAGGTGAACAAGGATGCATTAGATTAAGAATATCATTTCATAATTTTTAATTTTGTTTCTAGTTAATAATTATTTTCTCTTTGTCGTGTATTTCTTATTTTGTGCATATTAAAGTTGCATAATTTACTTCATCTTATTTACTTATTCACTGATTTACCTAGTCTACAAATAACTTCGAATCCCTGAGTACCATAATTTGCTTGTTTAGGTTTGCTTGTTTTTGTGCTAGGAGGTTTGGAGGTACATAATTATGTTGTAGCCTACTTATGATGGGTACAAAATATGACACCCCTTGTGTTGTTACAGCAGTTATAATTGTATGTATCGCAAGTGAAATTGCAACTTTAACAATTTCTATGACTCAATTATTCCACATGCTGCACTAATTTTACTGCACTATTCGACAGTTGCCAGATGGTCTCTAGAGTGGACAATCTTACAAGAAGTAATTGTAATTGTAACTGTAAAATTACTGATTACTTTTTAAAATCAGTAATTTGTACTCGTAATTGGTTACTTTTTTTACGAAGTAACTGTAATTGAGCCCAGTTACTGTTTCTCAGTACTTTTACCAACACTGGTGATATTTCATCCATTGTTGCAAGAACTCTACCATCGTCCATTCTTCCTCTCCTGAGGGTAGAGATCGTTAGTAGGTAATCTGACAACATTGGCCGTCACATATGTGATTATGAATGCGTCGATAACTTCCGTAATACTTTCCCATTTCTCTCACATGTCATTAAATAAAAAAATGATTAATTTTTCCCTTAAATGGAGAACTAAAATCTCATTGCAAAATATAAAACTGCCAGTGATTTGAGAATATATTTTTTACTATTGTTTTAACTGCAAGGTTACATTACAATGTTTGCTTTAAACATGAATGTATTAACAAAAAATTGTGCTGTGCTTCATATCGTTGAAAATTCACTAACAAATCATATAATGCAATTTGCGTAAAAATCCGGCAAAAAATCTCTTAGAATAAATAGAACTGATGTTATCAAATATTCTCTTCCAGGTGAGTCTCATCTGATGTTTTATATGGCGATTGATGAGTTTCGAAGCAAAAGTTACCTTTCCTGAGAAAGTAAGTAAATTCCTAGGTATAATATCTCTTTACGATTTCTCTCTCACGGGAAATTGTGCACATTATCCTTTTTCATATTAAATGCTTGCTGTAATACATAATTTACCCATCATACTCTTATCCACTGTACGTCCCTTTTTCCTACGCGTATGACATTGAGTTAAAAAGAGGATACAACTCATTTTCCTCGCTATAACTTCATTGAAAGGTTTCGTCAAATGGTGATGGTGATGTAAATGGAGCAGATTGGTTTCAAAAACCTACTATTGTAGTAATATGTAACTCAAGATCTTCCCTTTCTTTTAAATGATATTTTTGCCTCCTAAAGGTTTTTTTGCACTACTGTTTCCGCTTTACTCCATCAAGCTCTCTCAATTTTATAAACTATAATAAAACTTAGGAAAAAGAATGAAAGCGAGCACCAAGAATTTAAATAAACATTTATAACTTACTGTCAAAAGCGGTGAAGGACTAAAATTGACTTTTACTCACCAGGAAAAGTACAACTGTCAGGAGTGTCAGCAGTTTTCATAAATGAACCTAAATCATAATTAACATCATAATAGACGACGAAAAACAACCAAAGTTTAAATTACTGACTAAGCATTTTTGTGTAAGGTGTTTCAATAAAACATGTTTACATTAATGCCACGCATGCACGATAATTAGATTGTTAAATCATTATTGCTCCGAGGTTTGTGCCTTACTTTATTGGAATATTATTAAGCATAAAATAGTACCCTTTGAGGCCGGTAAAGACAATTGCTGTAAAAACAAATTCGATATTGTATTTTATTAAACAAATATTTTTCGTTGAAAAAAACAAAAAGTGAATGAAGCATAATAATTTATCTCTTGCAAAATATATAATATCCAGCGAAGAATCAATTAAAAAGCACCTACCACTAGTTAGAGTGTTGGTTTTTGTTGGATTATGTTGTCTGGGTACTCTATGAAGTTGATAGTCTGTGGTGGTGCAACTCTATGATATGCAGCCAAAATCAGATGGGGCCTTCTGAGAAACTGGACGGTAAGAAGATAAAAATATCATTCTGAGAACCTTAAGTCTGACTTTGAACCCATTTCAAGGTTCCTGCATTTATAAAAGCGCATTATTCCACAGTTTCAGTGGTTAGCATGCGGTGAAATATTCTCATGAGGTATTTTATTGTTATTTACGACAAAAACGTTGAATTAGAATCCTATATTTCCAATTTTTACACAGACCACTATTCTGTGTTACGAAACAAGTACACACGTTGCCCCCTTGACTCCTGGGCTCGCATAAAGACTTCTGTCGCTATACAGGGGTCAATTACGAACGGTAGTGGGCCTCCTAACAGAGCACCACCAGGTGATGAGGCACCTGCAGCTCCTGGAAATCGTAGATTCACCTAGATGAAATTGGTATGAAGAAGTGGATAAAACCACATCTCACATATTATGCAAGTGCCCCGCAGTGATGAACTCTCGAAATAGGTACCTGAGTTTACTATTTTTGGAACCCAGCGAGGTAAGGGAGATCCCCATAGAGGACCTGTTGGCCTTCAGCAAGGCGAGTGGCCTTTATAGGTGATTTCTCCAGAAGGGTCGTTGGCAGAATGGACAAATAGATCTAAGTGCCATAGGGCCCCCTTTGAGGAACTCCACCACGTTAATTATCTCTCTACCCCCATGACGTAAAAGGATACCCAATAAAGGGATTCCTAGACTGTTTCTATGGGGAAGTACCCTTCTAGGAATTAATTAGCACCACTTTGGATGAGGATGGGGAACAGGTGATGCGAAATCCCCGTCATATTTCCACTCGTCTAGATATTTCAAGTTTTTCTTCCTTCAACAGTTCCACCTGCCCTTTTCACAAAAGGATTCCAGTTCCTCCAATGTTGGGGAAACTAAATACCTCCTGCTACGGAGAAAACTAAGTTCCTTTTCTCATTTCTATTTCCTCCTCAGCATTTTTTTTTCTTCCAAGAGTGCAAAAAATATTGGGCACATCGACCTTTAGAAGATGCGAATGCATGAAGAATGGACTTTTGGAGCGGGGAAGGGGAAAAAAATAAGATAGAGCTAAAGTTCGTCGGGCATTCGGAGAGAACAGGCAAAGCTGGAAAGTCTCCCTTCTTGCTTGGATTACCTTCTTTAATCACAAATTCCACCCTCCCATTCCCCTCTCTTTTCATCCTTTTATCCCCCCACTCCATTTCCCACCTGCCAACCTTCTCAACCCAGACTTCACCTTATTTCACCCCGTTCCCCTCGTCTGAATTTCACTCAAGCCCCCCCCCCTCCCTCGCCCCTCCCACTCACCTCTTCATCCCCTTTTTCTCATTCCACTACCTGCCAATATCTCGGACTATCAGCCTTTCATTTCTCCCAGCACCGGGAACTGTACGGGATGGAAGGGAATCGTGCTAAGATGCATCGGACCTTTGCTAATCGGAGGGAGAACGTATCTATCATTTCATAAAACGCATTTTATGGATGACAGTCAGATTTTGGTGGGCAAGGATGAGTTTTTACTAATAATATAATATCACAAGTGCACCGGAGTAGAGGTATGGAGGAGGGATACCCATCCAACCTCCGTCTCGGCCCAATGATGCTTAAGGAGGTTGGCTCGCGGCTGCTTGAGTCAAGTCGTCTAAGGAATCTTATTAATTTAAGTACGAGTATATGCCTGCTAAGTGATCCTTACTTCGCAAAGAAAATTACCTAAGCTATTGAAAGTCATAAGTATCACAACAAACACGATGTAAAGTCGAAGGATTTATTTTTTATGATAAATTTAATCTGCTCGACGATGAAGTCAATTCAAAATTTACGTTACAGAAATAAACTCGTGTACTCAATGAATTTACTAATGTATAACACCAGAATATTACTATCACAGGTTATGTTATAATATTTTTCTGAAATATTTTTTAATATCTCATTAGTAATGATATTATTCATTCGTCATACATTTTGGCTAGAGCGACTGCAGCACCACTTAAAGGCAACTAACTCATTTCGTTTACTATGAGCTCAGTAATAGGTGGATTTAGCGAAAAATACGGTGGGTTGATGCCTTTTTTTCGTGTAATTATATTCGTTATGACATTTTGCATAATATATCAGTTTTTTGCAAAAATGACACGCACAATGGTATTTTTAAATGTTATATTCCTATGTGATAGCCGTTCTCGCCGTTAATGGTATGTAATTTCAAATTCATTGTGTGCAAAAAGGAGTATGGGTTGGTATAATTATCCTTACTTTATTAGATGGAGGAACTTTAGTTCTATAAGGGCTGAAAGTATAAAAAAAATTACATGACTTTCAGTCTTCGGATCAACCTCCTCGGTGATCTGACGGGAACAGGTGTATGGACTTGACTAGGCCCTTTTCTTATCAGTAATAATAGTATTTACAAGAATGTTGTACAGAACTGAGGTCTTTGTTTCAACTGTAAATTCAACTTTGATACATCGCATAATATTTTTGTGTAAAATGTAGCCGTACGGGCGCCAAACCTAGGGTTCCATATGAGTGCCGACTAGCGCAGCAGGAGAACAGGCCGTGATATGGGTTCTTCGCTAAAATTGCCGCACGGAAGATAGTAAAGTGGTGATCGGGAATCATTAGATTGCATTCTTAGAACAGCATTTATTATAATGAGAAAACAATTTATACACTTAGGTATCCTCCACAAGGTAACAAAATACTCAGGTTAGAAATGACTAACTTATAAAAAATACCACATATATTAGGACAGTAACTACATCTACATCTACATAATACCCTGCAAGCCACCATAAAAGAGTGTGGCAGGGGGTGAATTCTCACCAAATATACACTACATATCATGCATAAATAATTAGTAATAATGTACTTGTCTAAATTTTAATAAAAAAATAAAAATAGCAAAGCAAGCATACAATATAATGCTGTTAGTTGGGTTAGCGTCCTTATACCAACATGCAGATACCAGTGCTATCCATTGCTACACTCATACTGGATATATTTACCGTTATTCATATCCCTAATTGTACGAGGAAAAAATGTCATTTTAATCTGTCAGTTCGGCAATCAATTTCTCTAATTTTGTGATAATGGTCCAGTCTACTATAGAAAGTTGGGCTTTGCAAAATATTTTTAAAATCATCACTGAAAATATGGTCTTGGAATTTATTTAAGAGATTAAATCTAATTTTCAACCAGCGATTTGATAACGATTCCCAGTTTAATTCATTTAATAGGCTGGTTACGCTAATAAGGTTATCGTACCGCGCCCTTACAAATCTTGCCGATCTTCGCTGCACACGTTCAAGTTCGTTATTTAGAGCGATTTTCGCGAGGGAGTGGAGAGACTCTTCCTTCTGCTGACCAGTTGTGGAATCACGGATCCATCTTTCGCGTTATCGCAATCTTTATTGCTAACGCTTACCCGCGAGAGTAGTGCACGGTTAGCAATAACTGTCTATAAAATTCGCTCCACTGATTGTAATAAGCGATTTGAAGTGCTGTACGAGAAATGAAGAACGGAGATCACGTTCTCTCCGACTTAAGGTTGGCACGCGGCTGTTTGAGTCAAGTTGTCTGAGGAATCTTATTAATTTAAGTACGAGTATATACCTGCTAAGTGATCACTACTTCACAAAGAAAATTACCTAAGCTATTGAAAGTCATAAGTATCACAAGAAATACGATGTAAAGTCGAAGGATTTATTTTTTATGATAATTTAAATCAGCTCGACGATGGAGTCAATTCAGCATTTGCGTTGCAGAAATAAATTCGTGTACTCAATGAATGTACTAATGTATAACACCAGAATATTACTATCAAACGTTATGATATAATATTTTTCTGAAATATGCTTTACTATCTCATTAGTAATGGTATTATTCATACGCCATACATTTTGGCTAGAGCGACCGCAGCGCCAATTGAAGACAACTAACGCATTTCGTCTGCTATAAGCGCATAAATTGGTTGATTTAGCGAAAAATGCGGTGGGTTGATGCCTTTTTTTTCATCTCATTTTATTTCTTGTGAAATTACGCATAAAATATTAGCTTTTTTCCAAAAATGACATGTATGGTATGGTATTTTTAAACGTTATGCTCCCATGTGATGGCCATTCTCGTCCTTTATCGTATGTAATTTAAATGCAATTTGGGGAAAAAGGAGTATGAGTTGGTGTCTTTACTTTATTAGAGTATCTTTAGTTCTAGTGCTGAAAAGTGCTGAAAATATGAAAAAATGACATGACATTCACTTTTCGGATCAACCTCCTTAATTGTAGTACAAAAATAACGATAACGCTAGCGCTCGCCTTATGAAGATCCATGATCGAGGCCCAGGATAGACTCCCGGACTCCTGCCCACTGTCCAAGACTCCTCACCTTCTGCTGGAGAATGGAATAGTTAGAAGAATGGACAAGAATCTCGCTGGGGGTAAATTAAGAACGGGGGGATTAATAGCGGTGAATCAGGTGGTTTTTGAGTTTAATAATATTCCAGGCAAGAAGAAAGCTCAGCAAAAACATTGAAAGTGGTAAATGTCTACTACCATTATTTAATTATTTGACGACACCGGTGGCGTTTGAGTGCACTCGTGAAACTAACGTATTTTTTCCCTGTTTAAATGAAGTTTTAAACATCGCAACGTAATTCCGTCAATTTTTTCACCAAATTTAGATTCAACACTTTAAAAGTACCAATCGTAACCTTAACTTTGGTTACTTCGGTCAGAAAATTTATTTCTTAAATTGCTAATGAATACTTTGTGCAATTACAGCATATAAAAGGAAATAACGTTTTTGAAAGATATGTAGGAGTGATATTCCTTGGTGTTGTTATGTTTAAAAAATTGTGGAAAAGAAAACCTAAAACAAGAGTATATTTTTTCATTGTCCCTCGCTTCTATCGACCAGCGTTTTCCTCAATGGCACTTCAATTATCTTTATCTCTTTGACGCTTTACGTCATGTGAAGAAAAAAGCCGTGTCTTTGATCTGTATCACCTCTTGTTTTCTCCAATGGCAGGAAGGATCCTGAAGATGATTTCATGGTAGGGACGTAAGTCAGCGGGAGTGAGAGTTAAGAAAGAAGAATGTTGAATGAGTTTACCTGCTAGGTAAACACTAATTATTTAACGGGAAAGGAATGACGTTAATTATCTGTCCTATTTTGCCTCCCTAAGTAGTACCTGATTGATTTTTATGATTACTAAACATCCCAAGCTATGTTTTTCATTTCATATTACCTTGAATTCAATCTCTTTTAATCCTATGGCTGCTGCAAATTGTCCTCAGTTGTCTTCTCGATTGACTACATCTACATCTATCTACATCTGCATGATACCCTGCAAGATACCGCGAGGGTGAGTGGCAGGGGGGTGAAGATCACCAAGATGCACTACCGACGTGTAAACAAGCATCTATAGGGTCTCATGGAACTAGATTGTTAGTATCTATAGTATTTAGGGAATTAATACATGCATCATGCACTACAGACTACTCTAAAATATTTCCCCTACCTATCCCTTTGCTATGCTGCCTATTGTGCTCGGTGTGCGGGGAGAAAAAGACGTTTTGAATCTATCAGTACGACAATCTATCTCTCTAATCTTATTTATCCTGTGGAATCTACCATTCTAATTAGCTGGTGTTTTTAATATTTGCTTAACACTTTCAGTAAAGCTAACGTCTTCTAGAAAATGTTTTCTCAAATTCCAATTTAAATGCATTCGGCAAAAAGTGAAAATATGCGAGTGAAACTCCATAAAGACTTTACGTCCCCTAAGAGTCGTCATTTTTACGATGCATCTCTGGTGTTCTGGTGGGTGGGTCGGTGTGGAGACTAGAGTGCTGGCTGGCCTCCCATACCGAGGGCCTGGGTTCGGTTCCAGGCAGTGGCAGATTTTTCAGCGGCCAACCGGTCCCCACTTGAGCGCTAAGTGGAGGACACCTCAGGTTCAGCACCTCGTCCTTTAGATGGGACGTTAAGCAGTGTCCCCTTGGCGCTTGTCGTTACGAGTATGCTATTGCCGTCGCCGGGTTTCTCTCCACTCTTCCTCCATTCCTTGACAACTCCTACCATTACCCAAATACCCACCTATGGCACAAATGACCTCAGGTAGCGGTCGTATCCCTTGTATAACCAACAAAAATCTAAGGGTAAATGTGAGCTTAAGGGTCACGAACTTCAAACATTTTTTTCAACCCCTAAACATCGTCATTTTTTGATGAAATTTTCACAACACAACCTGCTATAACAGTTATTTACACTCGCGAAAAAATATTTCAAAAAAAGTAGAAACTCACGAATTTGCAGTGATTTAAATCCATGAGGTGGGTGTTCGCAGCACCGCCATATTGGTGTTTCCCAGCTTCGACACCAGGTGTCACGGTGTATGTAGATTGCATTTTCTGCAGTAAAATGGTTGGCGGGAGATGGCGGGAGATGGCGGGGAACAGGAAAACAGCGGAAAGTGTGTTACGAGACTCCTCACAATCATTGAAAATGAGCAAAAACATGAACGGGATGGGGGTTTTGAATCACCACACAACCGATGAAACTGCACAAAAACACGAACGGGATGGGGGTTTTGAGTCACCTCACAATCGATGAAACTGCACCAAAACATGAACGGGGTGGGGGTTTTGAGTCACCTCACAATCGATGAAACTGCACCAAAACATGAACGGGGTGGGGGTTTTGAATCACCACACAACCGATGAAACTGCACAAAAACACGAACGGGATGGGGGTTTTGAGTCACCTCACAATCGATGAAACTGCACCAAAACATGAACGGGGTGGGGGTTTTGAGTCACCTCACAATCGATGAAACTGCACCAAAACATGAACGGGGTGGGGGTTTTGAGTCACCACACAACCGATGAAACTGCACAAAAACACGAACGGGATGGGGGTTTTGAGTCACCTCACAATCGATGAAACTGCACCAAAACATGAACGGGGTGGGGGTTTTGAATCACCACACAACCGATGAAACTGCACCAAAACATGAACGGGGTGGGGGTTTTGAGTCACCTCACAATCGATGAAACTGCACCAAAACATGAACGGGGTGGGGGTTTTGAGTCACCTCACAATCGATGAAACTGCACCAAAACATGAACGGGGTGGGGGTTTTGAGTCACCTCACAATCGATGAAACTGCACCAAAACATGAACGGGGTGGGGGTTTTTAATCACCACACAACCGATGAAACTGCACCAAAACATGAACGGGGTGGGGGTTTTGAGTCACCTCACAATCGATGAAACTGCACCAAAACATGAACGGGGTGGGGGTTTTGAGTCACCTCACAATCGATGAAACTGCACCAAAACATGAACGGGGTGGGGGTTTTGAATCACCACACAACCGATGAAACTGCACAAAAACACGAACGGGATGGGGGTTTTGAGTCACCTCACAATCGATGAAACTGCACCAAAACATGAACGGGGTGGGGGTTTTGAGTCACCTCACAATCGATGAAACTGCACCAAAACATGAACGGGGTGGGGGTTTTGAGTCACCTCACAATCGATGAAACTGCACCAAAACATGAACGGGGTGGGGGTTTTGAATCACCACACAACCGATGAAACTGCACCAAAACATGAACGGGGTGGGGGTTTTGAGTCACCTCACAATCGATGAAACTGCACCAAAACATGAACGGGGTGGGGGTTTTGAGTCACCTCACAATCGATGAAACTGCACCAAAACATGAACGGGGTGGGGGTTTTGAATCACCACACAACCGATGAAACTGCACCAAAACATGAACGGGGTGGGGGTTTTGAGTCACCTCACAATCGATGAAACTGCACCAAAACATGAACGGGGTGGGGGTTTTGAGTCACCTCACAATCGATGAAACTGCACCAAAACATGAACGGGGTGGGGGTTTTGAGTCACCTCACAATCGATGAAACTGCACCAAAACATGAACGGGGTGGGGGTTTTGAATCACCACACAACCGATGAAACTGCACCAAAACATGAACGGGGTGGGGGTTTTGAGTCACCTCACAATCGATGAAACTGCACCAAAACATGAACGGGGTGGGGGTTTTGAATCACCACACAACCGATGAAACTGCACAAAAACACGAACGGGATGGGGGTTTTGAGTCACCTCACAATCGATGAAACTGCACCAAAACATGAACGGGGTGGGGGTTTTGAGTCACCTCACAATCGATGAAACTGCACCAAAACATGAACGGGGTGGGGGTTTTGAGTCACCTCACAATCGATGAAACTGCACCAAAACATGAACGGGGTGGGGGTTTTGAGTCACCTCACAATCGATGAAACTGCACCAAAACATGAACGGGGTGGGGGTTTTGAGTCACCTCACAATCGATGAAACTGCACCAAAACATGAACGGGGTGGGGGTTTTGAATCACCACACAACCGATGAAACTGCACCAAAACATGAACGGGGTGGGGGTTTTGAGTCACCTCACAATCGATGAAACTGCACCAAAACATGAACGGGGTGGGGGTTTTGAATCACCACACAACCGATGAAACTGCACAAAAACACGAACGGGATGGGGGTTTTGAGTCACCTCACAATCGATGAAACTGCACCAAAACATGAACGGGGTGGGGGTTTTGAGTCACCTCACAATCGATGAAACTGCACCAAAACATGAACGGGGTGGGGGTTTTGAGTCACCTCACAATCGATGAAACTGCACCAAAACATGAACGGGGTGGGGGTTTTGAGTCACCTCACAATCGATGAAACTGCACCAAAACATGAACGGGGTGGGGGTTTTGAGTCACCTCACAATCGATGAAACTGCACCAAAACATGAACGGGGTGGGGGTTTTGAATCACCACACAACCGATGAAACTGCACCAAAACATGAACGGGGTGGGGGTTTTGAGTCACCTCACAATCGATGAAACTGCACCAAAACATGAACGGGGTGGGGGTTTTGAGTCACCTCACAATCGATGAAACTGCACCAAAACATGAACGGGGTGGGGGTTTTGAGTCACCTCACAATCGATGAAACTGCACCAAAACATGAACGGGGTGGGGGTTTTGAGTCACCTCACAATCGATGAAACTGCACCAAAACATGAACGGGGTGGGGGTTTTGAATCACCACACAACCGATGAAACTGCACCAAAACATGAACGGGGTGGGGGTTTTGAGTCACCTCACAATCGATGAAACTGCACCAAAACATGAACGGGGTGGGGGTTTTGAGTCACCTCACAATCGATGAAACTGCACCAAAACATGAACGGGGTGGGGGTTTTGAGTCACCTCACAATCGATGAAACTGCACCAAAACATGAACGGGGTGGGGGTTTTGAGTCACCTCACAATCGATGAAACTGCACCAAAACATGAACGGGGTGGGGGTTTTGAATCACCACACAACCGATGAAACTGCACCAAAACATGAACGGGGTGGGGGTTTTGAATCACCACACAACCGATGAAACTGCACCAAAACATGAACGGGGTGGGGGTTTTGAGTCACCTCACAATCGATGAAACTGCACCAAAACATGAACGGGGTGGGGGTTTTGAGTCACCTCACAATCGATGAAACTGCACCAAAACATGAACGGGGTGGGGGTTTTGAATCACCACACAACCGATGAAACTGCACCAAAACATGAACGGGGTGGGGGTTTTGAGTCACCTCACAATCGATGAAACTGCACCAAAACATGAACGGGGTGGGGGTTTTGAGTCACCTCACAATCGATGAAACTGCACCAAAACATGAACGGGGTGGGGGTTTTGAGTCACCTCACAATCGATGAAACTGCACCAAAACATGAACGGGGTGGGGGTTTTGAGTCACCTCACAATCGATGAAACTGCACCAAAACATGAACGGGGTGGGGGTTTTGAATCACCACACAACCGATGAAACTGCACAAAAACACGAACGGGATGGGGGTTTTGAGTCACCTCACAATCGATGAAACTGCACCAAAACATGAACGGGGTGGGGGTTTTGAGTCACCTCACAATCGATGAAACTGCACCAAAACATGAACGGGGTGGGGGTTTTGAATCACCACACAACCGATGAAACTGCACCAAAACATGAACGGGGTGGGGGTTTTGAGTCACCTCACAATCGATGAAACTGCACCAAAACATGAACGGGGTGGGGGTTTTGAGTCACCTCACAATCGATGAAACTGCACCAAAACATGAACGGGGTGGGGGTTTTGAGTCACCTCACAATCGATGAAACTGCACCAAAACATGAACGGGGTGGGGGTTTTGAGTCACCTCACAATCGATGAAACTGCACCAAAACATGAACGGGGTGGGGGTTTTGAATCACCACACAACCGATGAAACTGCACAAAAACACGAACGGGATGGGGGTTTTGAGTCACCTCACAATCGATGAAACTGCACCAAAACATGAACGGGGTGGGGGTTTTGAGTCACCTCACAATCGATGAAACTGCACCAAAACATGAACGGGGTGGGGGTTTTGAGTCACCTCACAATCGATGAAACTGCACCAAAACATGAACGGGGTGGGGGTTTTGAGTCACCTCACAATCGATGAAACTGCACCAAAACATGAACGGGGTGGGGGTTTTGAGTCACCTCACAATCGATGAAACTGCACCAAAACATGAACGGGGTGGGGGTTTTGAATCACCACACAACCGATGAAACTGCACAAAAACACGAACGGGATGGGGGTTTTGAGTCACCTCACAATCGATGAAACTGCACCAAAACATGAACGGGGTGGGGGTTTTGAGTCACCTCACAATCGATGAAACTGCACCAAAACATGAACGGGGTGGGGGTTTTCAGACACCTCAAAGCCGATGAAACTGCAATCGAATCGCAGGTTTTTGTCGGACGACCACCAATATTAGGATTGATCACTTATTTCACATTGTAAACATAACTAGGTGAGGAGGAAAGGACCTCCGTCTGCCTCGGCAGCCACAACGGACGACAATAGACGATCGAATCAACAAGTTCGCGTTTTAAAAAATGCCCTTCGGAAGCTAAAACCCAACGTCCCACGACTTCGCGTATTTAAACAATGCCCTTCGGAAGCTAAAACCCAACGTCATACGACATCGCGTATTTAAACAATGCCCTTCAGAAGCTAAATCCCAACGTCTCATGACATCGCGTATTTAAACAATGCCCTGAAAAAGCTTAAACCCACCGATCTGACAGGATATAGGGAAGAGGTGAAATGTTGCCGAACCCTCTAGCGTTGGTCTCGGGAACAACCCAAGATGGCGTTGAAAACCGTCGATTTTCATGTGAAAAATGGTGATTTTCGGAGTGTTATATCTCATGAAATAATATCATTGGAGCAACAAAAGGCATGTCATAATAAATCTTCATCCTTCCTCTACCTAACACAGTTGGAATAAAAGGGCTAATCAACACCGTTTTTGCAGGATAAATATTCAAAGTTTGTGACCCTTAAGCTCAAATCTACCAAATCTAAGTATTCTATCTATTCTAAATCTAAATCTATTTGTTAACCTACCTCAAGAGATCGATAAAAGGCCGATTATTAAAAATATCCTGGGAGGTTTGCAAAATGTGCCTGGGAGGTAAAGGAAAAATTGTTCAAACCACTTAGTATAATATAATAGCAAATAATCAAATAAATAAAATAAGTACTCAACATGCTTACGAATCAATAGATAATGCCTTAAGGCCTTAATAGATGAAACTAATTACGCTTTCTGTAACGTCTTTCACGTCGTCAAGTAGTTAATGCACATTTAGAAAAACACGTAAACAAACATACATAGCAACGTGTACGAATTTGCATAGCAACTCTTTTCCCAAGTTAAAAGATAGTGAAAACACTCTTTTTAACACTTAAATTTTCACATTTTCCGATTCTTTGACAAATATTGACATACGTATGTTCCACGTGCCCATATTTCACCACTCCCGCATTTATAAGGTAAGTATCTTCGGAGTTTACCTCAAATTGATGCATAGAGGTCGAGCGTTAAAACATCCTGGGAGGTTTGCAAACCCCACACTTTTATAATATTTATATTTTTTGGGTGGGAAGGAGGTACAAAGGAAATCTAAAACTACTGATGTGTTGTGCGCGGACACGTTCTGCATTGAACGCACTTTTCTCCACCTCCAGAGCTCTCAACCACCGTGAGAAAACACAATAAAAACGACTGGACCGACGGACTGACTGACGGACACCGCTACAAACTTCATTATACTAATATTTGGTAAACCTGTATGCTGTAAATTTGTGCTTTACATTGCATTCCGTCAATCGATTTGAATAAGCTCACTTATTATCTCTTTCCCATCGCAACTGCGTTGCCAAACCCCTTCCCACTTCCCCGTCCATACCACATCTCCCTTTCGGTGGGTTCCTGCCAATCACATCACTTCGGCGATTACAAAAGGGAATGGGTGACAGGAGGCGAACTTCTGCCGATGACGTGGTCGGACGATCTCCGAGTGGATGGTTAGGAGAGAGCGAAATTCCCCTTTTATGTCGACCCCGCTCCCCCAGGCCATATGTCAAAGGCCACGGGGTGAAACCGCTCTTTAGAACAACCCTCTGGCTCATTTGTTTGCGATAGACGTCGGGATTACACGCCGAGCACTTGTTTCAATTTTTGAGCCAGCGCTCATTAAGCACGTATCCCCGTGTTTCACGACATATCTTCTCGCCTGATTTTATCTACATCAACATCTACATGATACCGTATAAACTTTCTAAATAACGTACCTGAACGTGAGCAGCGAAGATCGGCAATATTTGTAAAGTGACGGTACGATAACCTTATTCGCGTAACCAGTCTATGAAATGAATTAAATTGGGAATCATTGTCAGATCGCAGATTGAAATTTAGACTTAATCTCTTAAATAAATTCCAACACCATATTTTCAATAATGATGTTAAAAATATTTTGCGGACCCTAACT
Source organism: Platycnemis pennipes (assembly GCA_933228895.1). Classification (NCBI taxonomy): domain Eukaryota; kingdom Metazoa; phylum Arthropoda; class Insecta; order Odonata; family Platycnemididae; genus Platycnemis; species Platycnemis pennipes. The sequence goes on along the minus strand of OW121855.1, from coordinate 110,618,109 downwards.
TACTATGGTAGACGGGACTATAATCACAAAATTAGAGAAATTGATTGCCGAACTGACAGATTCAAAATGTCCTTTTTTCCTCGTACTATTAGGGATATGAATAATGGTAAATATATCCAGTACGAGTGTAGCAATGGATAAAATTGGTAGCTGCATTTTGGTATAACGACTTAAAGCTAACCCAACTAACAGCATGTTTTTGCATGTATGCTTTGGTATTCTTATCTTTTTTAAATAGCTTTAGTTTTGAACAGTACCTGTACAAGTACTAATCCTTTTTTATGCATGATATATAGTGCATGTTTGGTGAGAGTTCACCCACTGCCACACACCTTTATGGTGGCTTACAGGGTATTATTTAGATGCAGATGTAGATACTCTGCAAGCCACCGCGAGGGTGTGTGGAAGTGGGTGAAGATCAAAAGCATGCACTACTAACATGCAAACTAGCAACTATATTGTCTCATGCAACTAGATTGTTAGTATCTATAGTTTTTAAGGGGTTAATACATACATCATGCTCTACAGGCTACTCAAAAATATTTCATCTACTTATCCCCCCTTTGCTATGCTGCTAATTTTGTTCTCTTATAGTACGGGGAAAAAATCCTATTTTGAATCTATCATTACGATCTCTAATCTTATTAATATGGTCGAGTCTAGCATAACACGCTGGTTTTTTTTAATACGTGCCTAACATCTTCAGTAAAGCTATCCGATTGAAATTTCTCTAATAGATTTAATCTGTATTTTAACTTACGCTCTGGTATTGATTCTCACTCTAATAATTATTTTATTAATTCTGAAACGCTACTTAACCTATCGTAACACCTTTTCACGAACCTAGCTGCTCTATGCTGCATTCCGTTCATCGCTTACGCAACAGCGTCGGTTGTAATATAGCAAATATTTCTGATCATATTTTTGCAGTTGAGTTTTGACGGAGGAAAAATTTGTTGGAGACATCGTTGGGGTGGGATTTCAGCGAGTGGATGAAAGGGTGGAGAGAAAACCAATTGACGTATTTGCTATCCCTTAGTGAAAGGGGCTAAGGTAACCTAGGTTCAACGTCCTGAGGCTCGAAGAACACATTTGAGTCAATGTAATCACCGCACCAAACACGAGTAGGGACCTATTTATCAATATAAAAACTAGTTAATGCCACGAATCGAACCTGCACCCTCTGGACTGTAACTGGTTCTCTAACAACTTCAACAACCCGACGCCTGTTGAGATGAAATAGCGCAAATTCAAGACGGGTAAAAATCAAAAGTCGACTCTGGGATACTATATTACCGTAAATTTGTTTTGGACCCCCTGATAATTATAAAGATTATGTATTGAAGAATTATCCAAGGGAATGCAAACATTTTAAATACATAATTATTGGAATATTTGTGCTATGGCAGATGTAGTGAGTTCTCACTGCTCATATATTAGATTTGTGAATGAAGAAATAGTAGAACTTCACATTTGAGCTGTAGTGTTCCAACAATCAGGTATCAGAGTCGCGTATGGCTGTGAAACCTGGTTGGTATGTCTCAGAAATGTAGTCCATTTTGAATGATAATTAAAGACTCTTCGATGCCCAGTTAATGCGGAATCGGGGAAGTAATATGATGTAGAAAGTAAAGATTTTTCCATGCGCGAGAAGAATAGTGGAGGTAAAATATTTATCTTTGCAAAAAATTGAAACGAAAACTTTTTGATAGGCAGTAGATTACTAAAGGTATTATGCCGGAGGATATTGGATAGATGAGGGAAGCACATGATAGATTCTCTGAATAAATACTACCTATTCTGATTTAGCATGCAGGTATGTACTTGAAGGTAGTCACGTCTTTAATCTTAGGAAATAACTACAATTCAGATTTCATTTTGTGCCAGAAATGAGGATGTAATTCGAATTTCATCGGTCGTTTTATGGAATTTTCCTTTTTATACTAAATTCCATTACTGTCAAGTTGTCTTAAAATTTTTAAATTATTTAATGGCCATGAGTTGATATTTGCATTTGAGCATCGATCAGTCCAAGCAGTATACATGATTTCAAAGTGATTTCTGTTCAATTGAATCCCTTTACTTGCTTCGTCACCTGGACAATTCCTGAGCAAAATCTCTGATTCGTTCGAAGAATAATTCCACATCTTCCCATTTCGATCGCGTTTCTATTTTCATCACAAAGTCCCTTTTACTACGTATCACTCACAGAAAGCTCAAAAGTTTAATAAAAGCTGAAATGTATGAAATCAATTTGCTGCAACAGTTATGATAAACTCAGTTAATGGGATACCGAGGGGCTTGCGGACAATTGTTCTTAATACAAGTACAATTATTGTTTGATTCTACCATTATGTGCAAGTCTTATTTTCAAATATAAGGCTTTCCAGGTACGAGTTGCTTGTACCAGGAATGAATTACTGAAAGAAATAATTCGGTTTTTTGGTAAGTGCGGGTTGCCAAACTTGCAACTGTTTGATTTCTCCCGAGAACGTAAAGAGTGTGTATAGACATTGGGTAGTTTTCGTAATCAATATTTTACGTGTCCGATTTGCTCTGTAGAAAAGAAAATCTTCTATTGGCTCTGAGTAGTTTTACTTTCTCGTAATTTATACCAATGTGATTATATCTGGGGATGTTGTAAATAAGCCTAACACACGCATTCATGGTTCTCTTCACTTATATAATATTTGCGGATATAGACTTGAATTCCGTTGATGAATACATCTACTGGTCTTTTTCCGGACCCATCTGATTTGTACCCGTAATGCAATCTTATGCCGTTTTAAACAAACTGGCAAAAGTAATTACTTAAGCAAACGCCAACCACTTAAATAACAAACCTAAAGATAGGCATGGTTTGCAAGGTAACACGTCCTTTTCCAAGTCAAAGCAGTCATTACATTTGACTATAATTTCCCTCCTTGAAACTGTTCGATTTGAAGAAGCAAACGACAGTAAAGAATCAACTTTCACTTATATCTGCATCGACTTTACCTTCCATTGTCGTCGAGCATTTTCTTCTCCGCTAAAAATCTATACTGGCATGGCGTCACTACTCTTCTTACAAAAATCTACCACCTAAGTTTGCCCGAGGCTTTTTTCTCTTTCTTTCATTATGAGCAACTTTCCCTTCTTCAGCGTCATGCTTATTCTCCCATTCATTTTTTTCCTTTAAGTTTTCAGAATAAAATAATAATATGACCACTCGTCCCTCTCCTACCCACCAACCCTTTCTCTCATGTTATTGAACTTATGTTTTTGAAATGGATAAAATCCTTTTTTCGTGCCACCAAAGATTAGATCTGACGGAATTATCATGGTGGCCACCCCCACTTATCTCATTCTTGCTACTTCTTTCTTGAGCAAGAATGTTCCTTCGTTGTCGCCATTCATTCTGAAACTGTTCCACGCAATGCGCGATTACTATCTTATGAATTTACATGTCTATATGAAATAAGTATTGATGCTGTGACTTATCGATGTTAAGTAAATAATTAATGCATTGAGTAGTATTGAAATCCTCTAGTGTTGTTGAAAACATCAATCATGCGGATCTACATAAAATTTTAATTTTATATTTTATGATACAACTCCTAATCTTTAATGGGAGTTAATAGTCAATTTCGAGACATCGTTAGCATTGCATAATTCTTCAAACCGATAAAATTTGTAGGTCATTTTGTCCACATTACCATCACTCAATGATTCAGTGAATAACCTAAGATATAGGTACTTCATTTCATCCAATCTGCAGGAACCTTATCCCTCCATTGCTTGTGAATCTAAGCTACTAGGTTTTCAAATAATTTTTAAAATATTTTCACATTCCAAACTGAAACGTAAGGTGATTGCTTTATTCTTGACTTAGGAGGGAATCAAACTATGTGAGTTTAGGTTTCCGAACCCGCTGTTGCGATTACACTGGCTGAATCCATGAACATTTAGCCATCAAGCTTGTTACATCGAGAATACCTTTCGATCTCTTCGATAAAGATCGCAATATCGGCTTGGTTGCCATGGCAATCGGCGACGGTGTCATATGCTAAAACGTCCCAATGACGTAGATCTTGAGGTGTAAATCTTTGATGCCATATTTTCAAAATCCATGATTGTTGCGTCATTATAATATTTGCTACTCCCTTGACGTCATAAACACGGTACAACTTCTCGCAGTACTATTTTGCTTAGAGATTGCAGTCGGAATATGTTGTGTGCGAAAGTGTGTTCTATGAAGTTTGTAGTGTATTTTGGTGCGACCTTGTGAAAAGTAGTAAGATTAGGTGACAATATTGAGAACCTTAATTTTGTCATTGAGACATTGGTGAAATATTCCATTGGGTCTTTTCTTGTTAGTTTATACAAAAACGTTGGTATACATCCCTATGTTTCAACAGCCCGAACAAACAGGTCTTGTCTGTAATGAAATAAGCAAACCGATTACATTCCTGACGTAAGTGGATACCTAATAAAGACATTCCTCGACTGTACCTATAGGAAATTACCCTGCAACGAATTAATTAGCACCACTTTGGACGAGAATGGGGAGAAGGTGATACGAAATCCCCGCCATATATCACCACGTCTGGATATTTTCAGCTTTTCTTTCCATAAAGGATTCATTTCAGTTTCGTCTACAGTCATTACGGGATTTGTGGCTGCTTTGACGTTAGAAAACGCTACAATTTCTAGTTAATCCAATATCGGATCTTTGCGGAATAAGATCCCTAAGAGGTTTCTATCCCCAGTGACATAACAGGTCAGTAGCTGTTCCTTCTCATATAAAACCAAGGTTTTTACTTCTCATTTGAGGCTTAAGAATGGACTTAAAGGCCTCAAGGTATCTCAGGTAAGATGTCAAGTCAAGTAGCCCCAAGGGTTTAGGGCCACTCGGTCATCGAAATGTCAGCGGAGCGGGTTTTATGTCTACCGAGGATCTGAGTGGACGGGACGAAAACCGTTGGCAATCCGAAATGGGAACGCCGTTGGGGAGATATATATTGTTTCACTATTTTTTATTCTTTAATTTGCAAAAGCTTCCGCGAGTAACGCGTATTCCGTTGGTTACCTTACATTTACAGTGATTAAAAACATGCCCTGAGTAGAACTAACGAATATCAAGTTGGCTGAAATAATATTTTACCTCATGTTCCTCATGGCGTAATTACCTTGTTTAATGTTTGGATGAGTTAAATCCAGATTCGGTCACAAATATTTTTATAAGGATAGGTTAATTTTTATGGGAAAGAAGATAAAAAATGGATTGCATGTACGTACCTGAGATTATAGATACACTGTTTTCGGAATAAATAAGGTATAGTAGGTAATTATAGGTATAGGTAGACGAAATAGGTAATTATTGGTATAGGTACATGAAATAGGTAAAAAGGTAGGTACACGAAATTATTTGGGCCGTAATGAATTTCAGAAATAGATATCAATGCTGTCGTCATCTACTAGAGATGAATATTATGAAAATATTTCCTTTAGTATTCTGTTATATACCTACTTTTGGAAAACATTCCTAACACTAAAAAAAACGATATGTGTGAGTCCGGATCAAGGTGAAAATCTTTCTCAGTGAAAACTGAACACTAAAATAATTTGTGCAATCATCATTTTAGGTCCTCATTAACTCTACACCAAAAGTTATTCTGCAAATTTAAATTTAAATTTCATTTTTCCCTATATGCTGGATTTTATCCGCGAGCAGGTGTTTTGTTGTCCAGGAATATAATATCACTATAGGATCAGGAAAGCAATGCAATATAGTAAGTGTCACACTTTATTGTGTTGATTTGTACAACTCGGTGTACTTTTTTAAGGCCATTTTTCATGTGTTTAATATTTGCATTATTTCATCTAGGAAAAGCTAGCGTGAGAAAAAATTCTAGAGAAAGAGCAGACGGCAGACATATAATTCAAAGTCCTGGAATCATAGCATGCGATCCGTTGATATACATGTTTTCCGTCTAGTTAAGTATGTTGAGCGTATCTCGTTATTATTAAAACAGAAATAAGCTGAAAGCCATTATAGATTACGTATGAAAGAATATGAATCCTTTGCTTGCATTTCAAGTGAACTTACTTAGCATGAATAAATGCTGTATTGCATCTTCAAAAAGGTAAATTATGGCAAGGCTCTAGATGAGAAATTTATTTAACAAAAAAATATCCAGAAACGTACCTACATCATAGATGAAATTTTGATGCCTATTCATTGCTCTTATATGCTTTTTCCAACGAATCCTGCGAGAAAATCTCCGTTGAATAGTTTTCCATAATTTAAAATTATTTTAGAATGCGAGGAGTGTATGAGTTCGAGAGGCTGCATTTGAAAATTGTCAACACCGCTTACACATTGTTTAAATTTTATTCGAAATATAAGCATTTTTATGGTACCTTTTTGTAGATTGGAGGTATTTGTTGTCAATCAATTTTCCTGCTGTTGTCTCCTGTAAATAAAAAGAAATTAGTTAGAAAAAAAATATTACCGGATATGATGCCCGCTGCAAAATATATCCGATTACAAGTAAAACATACCTAATGTATCAAGTTCTTGGGATTGTTCCTGGTATATTCTGACATTATGCATTATAATCGATAGTCTCTTTGCATGTAGGTCAGCCACGTGCCTAAACTCGCCGTTCCTTTCCTTGCGAGACGTTAATTTAAGTTTCTCATCCGGATACGAGCCAGCACAGCAGGTCAGCTGATGTTTCATTTGGATGCAAATTTTTGAAAGCTGATTTCTACGTCCCATGTAGCAATTGCTCTATCACAGTGAAAAATGTATAGGCGGATAAAACTAAGCTTTTATTTTTTCGCTTTCTTACACCATTATAACATTGAAAGAATAGGATCATTTTGATATTATGTCGGTAAAATTATTGCAGAAAAGTTAACAAAAATATGAGATGGAAATTAACAAAGTAGTGTAGGTTTTGTTAGCCTAGCTGCAACTTATCTTATTGTTAGAGTATAGTGCCGCATAATACACCAGTTATGTAAGGCATTGTATTTCGGACGTCATAAACTCTTCCTTCCAAAACAGGGGGGCGCAAATTGTATCTGTACGACCTTCGCTGCTGTAATGCGCCCCGCGCGCTCATTATACTACTTGCTACTTCCTTGCAAGCTATTTCTCAGAAGGACGTGATTGGCCGGGTGGAAATGCCCTGCTTTCCAAGACCTCAACCATCCCCATAACTCCCACATTTTCGCCATTCCAAATCTCGCAAGCCTATTTCAAAACCTTACCTGCCTTTTTCTTCTGACATAAAGTGGCGGAGTAAGCCTTCGCTCTGAGACGAATGACCCACTTTTACTCGTGATTCCTTCAGCTAAATTGCACCTTCCTTAGGTTCCCGTCCATGAGCACTAAATTTCTTCGGTGAGGGAAATGAGCAAAACTGTCACGGAAAAAACTGGCTCATCGATATATTGCGTAACGATAAAGATATATCAGGGAGTCAGGGAATTTGTTACGATGTAATTTCGTCAGGGAGGTGATCCATTTTTACCTTCCATTTGGAGAAATTATCTAGATGAATTCATTATTTTCTCAGATAATAAGTTTAATCATTAAATGCTCACGGCATTTAAGATTTCTCCTCCCAGAAAACTCAATTCTAAATCATGGAGAGATTATCTCTTCGTTTTAACATTTTTCCCTAGTCTATCATGTGACCTAGATCTTTGAATTTTATGCATATATTTTTGAACATATCTCATCTTAATTTAAAAATGTTTCATGCTTCGTTTTTATATTTATTTGTTTTCATCAAACAATGTTCAAATAAATATTATTTTTGTCAACAGTCCTATATATGTATCGGCAAACTGAGTGTAGAGGAAAATACAGGAAGCCGATATATCGGCATTTTGAGCATTAATGGTTATTGCCAATAATACTTATATAAAATTAAACTTATAATTGGCAGTATCCGGAAGCCCTTTTTGTATGATAAAGATAAATAATTTCGTCACATAAAAATTTGAAAAATATCCGAATTTCCATTTGTCTTGGCCAATTAAGATTAAATTCTTAAGAATTAAGTCCATAAGGCCTATGCAAATGTCATCGCAACAGCGTAACAATCAGCTCTAACAACGTTTCATTTCAGCCATTTTAGCGCAGATGTTTATATTTTTTTAATTTGGTTATTAATCGGTAACTTCCACAAACTGTTGCCTCTAACAGTTTGTTTATATTTTGTATGCAAAAGGAGCTGTCTAAAAGGTATTTATCGATTAATAATCGATAAATAATTTTATAAAGTAATAACTGTAAAGATTTTCTTGTAACGCTTTTAAATATACTGATTGAAGACCATATCTTGAGAGTTTTGGAGACGAAAAATACAACGCGCGAGTGAGGTCTGATCTTTGGGAAAGTTCTAAGGACCAAGATTGAATCCCTGGCAAAACCAGAAAACCATGGTATTCGATGGCAACATAAAAGTCAAGTTACGAAGAAATATTGGCAAACGACCCGAAAAGCTAGCTGTGCCTAAGGTACCGTACCACGGAAGCCTCCTTCAACATATGAAGAAATACATTTGAAATGATGAGGCATTAATAAAATATGAAATAAATGTTAAGTTGTAGTTTTTAGAGTCCAATACTGATATTCATGTGCCAAAACCAAAGTAAAAGTGTAAAGAAATAAATATACATTCAAACGAAAAAGTGTAAAAAAATAAAAAGTTCACTAATAATTTTTTACTGCACCCCCTTATTTTTCCCATTCTTTGCTAGCTCAGTTACACCTGGACAAACTCTCGCAGTGGAATGTATTTTGTAAACAATGGCTCATAAAGGCGACAATATTTTCAATAAGCAATGTTTAATCAAACTTCACTATTTCAATCATTTTTATCATAAGACAGTCTAAGACCGGTCTTATATTCCTCCCTATTTCTTTCTGTTTTCAGTACATCCTTATTCTTCTTCTTTTCTTACCTTATTATTGATCCGGCCCATGTGCTTATCCCTCGGTCTTCCTCGTTAGGTTTTTCCTACGATTTTAACATTAATTGTATTCTTAAAAGTTCCAGCATGACACCACTCATAGTTGGCATTTTAGTCAGCTGGCATTTCAAAAATAAGTTGGAAAAAACATAGGAGAGAACCTGAATGATAAATCAGTGAAAGAGCGTTGGGAGAACCTTAAATGTGGACTATAGGAAGCCGCAAAAGAAGTTCTTGGAAGAAGAATAGTTGCCAAGAAGAAGCCATGGACCACGGATAATGACTAAGACTTGATTGAAGAAAGAAGAAAGTAGGAGAATGCGAAAACTGAGGAAGGGCAGCTTTCCTACAAAATGATAAGGAACGAAATAAGTCGCAAAGCAAGGAAAGCTAGAGAGATGTGGATGAAGAATCTATACGAAGATGTACGAAGCAACCTTGCACTTGGAAAAGTGGAAGCTGCCTACAGGATAGTGAGGAACCACTTCAAGGAACGGAGCGCAAGATGCAGTGCCATAAGGGATAAGAATGAGAAATTTTTATTGAAAACTAGAACAAAGTGAAGAGATGTAAAGAATATCTGGAAGAGTTATACAACGGAAAAAATCTCAGCACAAGAGCTATTAAAAAGGAAAGCGAAGTGGAAAAGGATGATATGGGAGCATAAATATTAAGATTGGAATTCGACGCTGCAGTAAGGGACCTCTGGATGAATGAGGCTTCTGGTTCTGATGATGTTCCTTCAGAACTAATTAAAAATGCCGGAGAGAAGAAATTAACTCATCTTTACGAAACCACCTGCGACATGTACTCAGCAGGAGAAACTCCAAGGGACTTCGAGAAATACTTCATCATTCCTATTCTCAAGAAGAAGAGAGCGGAGAAGTGCAAAAATTTCAGGACTATAAGCCTGACGACACATGCATCGAAGATACTGACCAGGATCATCTACAGAAGGATAGAACGAAAAGCAAAGGAGTTCCTGGATGAAGAGCAATTTGGATTCAGGAAAAGTAAGGGTACAAGGGAAGCAATATTGGCCCTTAGGCTACTCATAGAGAAGAGAATGGAGAAGAACAAACCGACGTTCCTTACATTTGTGGATTTGGAGAAGGCTTTCGACAACGTGGATTGGGATTCAATGCTTGGAATTCTGAAGGGAATTAGAATGTCCTGCAATGACCGATGAATTATACACAGTCTCTGCAAAAACCAAGTAGCTGTGATTAAATCTGGACCCATCTGTGAATAGGCAAATGTAAGAAAAGAAGTGAGACAAGGCTCCCGTAATTTTTAATGTTTACATCGAGAGAGCCATCAATGAAATCAAAGATATTCATCAAAAAAGTAAGAAAGATCAAGGTTCATCTTGTCTTGCCTAAGATTTAGAAAAATGTTTGGTGGACGGAAGTTTGGTTGAAAATTGTAGATCGAATACGAAGATTTATCAAGGGTTTAAGGAAACACAAAATGACGACTTACTTGCAACTACGAACCCTTTTATTATTGCGTAAAAAAAAGAGAGCTAATCAGCGAAAATGAATGGTGGGAAGTTTGAATATATGTATAACAACCCCTCTCAAATGAACACTATTCATAATAATGACACAATACCAATGCTTGAGCAACACATTACTTGACAAACAACTTACACAAGTCCAATAATTGAACAACACATCTGATGTTTCACCTTCGTAAGGGCTTTGGCTAAGACATCAGCAGGCATATTTTCAGTTGACAAATATTTCATACATATCTTTTTGTCATTTACAAATTCTCGAACAAAACAGTGCCTGATATCAATAACTTGCTTCGATTATAGAATATTACATGATTTTCACTGAATATATAACGAGTTTGACCCTCTGAAATATCAAAAAGAATGTAGGCATATTTAATCGTTGGCTGTGACGACATTTTGAGGTCACATCAACAATTCCATGGCTATGCATTTTATTAAATCTGACCTTTCTCAGTAGTAGTGGTTACTAGTGCAGAGAAGGTACCGAATGCAGAGATTATAAAAAAATATGAATCGGCTTTCAAAGCACTTCATCGATAATAGCCTTCTTTCGTCATGCTCTTACCTAGGGAATGCGTCACAGTGTTTTTTGAACGTCTATGACGTCAGTCTATTTCTTATACTATGACGCCAGTTTTTGATAAAACGCAAAGTTGCTACTTTTAGCATAAGGAAGACCAAGGGTATTTTTCTGCTGAAACCACCGGTGTCATTATCTGTCGGTTTTCAAATGTGCAATCACTATACACCAAAAAACGGCTCACAAAAACGATACAAGCTAATTTGTACCTAACCTAAAACGCAATACCTACTTCATCTTTTTTTCACAACTTTATGTTGCCCTGCAAGCTGCACGAAAATCTTGTGGTAGATCACCTTTAATGCAAATGACATTTTGCTTAAAATGCGAATAAGAATTTCTTAGTAGAAAATAGTCGTGTATCGCAAAGGTTTATGACAAAACATTCATAAAGAAAGATTCCCTTGACAAAATACAACAAAAATGCATGATGGAAATCATTTTTGCTAGTTTGAGTGGAAAAGCAATTAAGGTACCGATATGGGATATTTTTATTGACGTTGGCCACAAACACAAGAAAAAAATCATGTTATCGATTTTGCTACTGGTGTATCATACTCCTTGCGGATTTTGATCTATTTTCAAACTTTTTTTTTGCATTTTTATTAAAAGGTTTCATGTTTCCAATGGGATGGTGTTCATTGCATGCCTAAACCACCCACATCAATTTGAATTTCACCCATTCTCATGATCTTCCATAGATTTCAAGGTGTTAATGAAGCCACTCCAAAATTGCGTACCAATATACAAGCATGCTAACGAAAAATCACAACCACTTCCACCAATCTATCCACTAAATCAATCCAACTTCAAGGTCCCAAATCAATCACCCAGATCAGACCCCAACACCGTTGTTGTTGACGGCCTTTCCGGCTCGCTGGGCTAACTTAGTGGGCGTGGATCGTTAGATATCCATTACTTTAATGGCATTACTGAAGCATTACGAGGATTTATTTGTGCAAAGAGTGGTGGACCAGTCCTACGCTGCAGAAGTGAAATCAATCATTCGTTGAATATCTAAAGTTCCATCTCCCATGTTAATGAATTAAAGCTCCGCAGCAGTTTCCGATTTTGCTCTTTCCACCTCCAAGTCTCTTGGTTATGGACGCGAAGCTTGCACTCCTATAATCTTCACTGGAGTCTCTTCCCATCTTCAATCAAACAGCCTATTTAGCTTCGAATATAAGGTCCTTTTCTTATGTTCTTTAAAATGGAAATCCGATACATGATTAAATTTAATTTCGATTATGCTGGTCGATTCGATTAAATTTGTTTGGTACAGTTTATTTTTAAGTGAAGCGTCCTATGCGTCAGAGCACATTTTTAAGGAAATAATAGTTATATGTGAACAAAATTTATCGATCATTGTATATAGTTTCAGACATGAGAAACAGTGATCGCTAATAAACAAGTCTTAACAGCCAATAAGACTTTTTTTCAAGAAGATTTTCATTAAATATAACCATGCGTATAGGCAATCAATAATAGGGTAGTTTTCTATTGTTTTTTTATAGTCGCGATCAAAAGTTGAAACCTCAGGAGTACGTATTTTAAGCAATTCTATTTTTAAATTACATTTTGTATTTTTCCTCATTAATTAAAAAGTGAAAAAATCAATGGTGCGAAAACGCGACAGTAAACTATTGCATGCCCGGTAGGTAGGTAGGTTTGATTTAAGGTGCATCGACAACTTAGGTTATACCGCACCTTCGCATGCTTATTCCTGAATATTACTTATAACAAAACAATTCTTTCATTTGCTATTATAGGTCTGTCTATACACAGTATATCATGTGTGTAACGTATAAAAAGGGGAAAATCTTGACATATTTTTGTGATGCATGCCCGGTAATGCCGGGTGTGTGACGTCAAACTATTTCCTCTGCCTGCCACCAGGTGGAACTTGGGACGTTTCCAAGTAGATGCGGCACTCCGTTAAACCTTATTAGCTAGAGTCGGAGGTATATTTATTCCGTTAATCTATTGTAATTAACTTTTATTCATTTATTTAATATTATTTATGCAAATATATTCATTTAAAATCGATTAGTCAGGAAGTTTGTACAATTAGTATTCCTTTTAACAGCATACCGTGAAGTTCGCCCATCGCCGCATGACCTTCACGCCATGCTTCGCAGTAGCAGAAGACACAACGAGCACGATGACCTTCAGCCTATAAAACGACTATTAATACCATGTTTAACAGAGGACGCTTTTTGAACTTTGATAGTTTTCACAGGCTAATATTAATAAATATTCTCTCTAGCTTAGGAGCCCTAAAATACAATGGTAGGTTCAGCAGACGAATTTTCCTATGCCCTGCAACATAAAGTATATACATGTTAGATGAAATAATGAGAGCTTCTTATTTGGATTAATTGAAAATGTCCGAAGACTAGAAAATCCAAATGCCTAATTAATTACGGAAAACGATATCTCAGAAACCGGCTTTTCGATTGTCAAGGCAATCATCAACTGGGAGAGAGCCAGGCAAAACAGGTCAGAACCTGTCGAGAGCCAAGCGGAGAATGCTTGGCTCCCTTTTGAAGTTTTTTTTATAAGTTTTAACATTCTTCGCTTGGCTCCCGACAGGTTTCGGACATTTTTATGTACATATTAGGTCAGAATGAAGGCAGTGCACCCCGCCATTTCTGAGCTTTTTCAAATGGTCTTAAAATTAAAATATAATTCTCTAGTAAACTGGGATTTCTTAAATACATGCTTTTTGTGTAAAATAAATGCATTTATGGCAGAGCACGAATCGCAAGTAATGAAGTTTATAAGTTTAATAAGTTTTCTTTGATGAAGGAAACTACCCTATTCACACATGAAAAAAACAGTAACATTTTTGAAATTCGATTTTTACTCAAATAATACATTGTATTCATCAATATTAATCACCAGTCCTACTGGGAAACAATTATCTATCTAGCATGGTATCATTTAGACATAGATGAAGATTGATATTCAAGGCAGATCAATATTTTCCATGCGATTGTTTCACAAAAATATCGATGAATAGATTCTTAAATTTTTATATTTAGATTTATGAGGCAATGTTCTTATTCTCACATTTAGAAATGAAGTTAGTTGCTTTTGCAATTAAGGGCTAACTCTGTGATCTACTCTAACCATGATAGCCTATTAGGCTATCATGGTTAGTATAATGCAGTTATAGTTGTACTATAACTGCAAGTGGCAACCTTCGGATTTGAATGATGCCTAGGGTGTTAGTCATTTTAATTAAGAGCCTCTTTAGTTGGTTGCGATATAAACTTAGTCCTCAAAGGTTATGAACAACTTTTTTTATCATAATGACAAAATTTGATCAGGGGTTAAAAAGTTCATGAATATTTTTGCATTCATATTTCAAAGTACGCGTTAGTAAAAAAGTAATTGGTTTGTCTGCATTAAATACAAATGACCGGTACGTATGTAAAGAAACTATTTTTTGGAGGATGTTCACTGGAGAAAACATTGCATTACTCCGTATTCCGAACATAATTTACGGACCGATAAAGCATCATTAATAACCAGTAAAATAGTGAAATATGCAGGCTGTGGGGGGAGAAGTATTCTATTATCATTAAGGTTATGACGCGTAGATCATCGCTTTAGGATGAATCATTTGAGCTTTCCGAAAAAAGAAATATTGTTTTCACACCCAAGACCCGAGCCGACATCGACCTGAGGAACATTCATCATAGGTTTTTTTTTTAGAGACGTGAACAACGGCAATAAAGATTCTGCTAATGGAAATAAATGGCGAAGAAATGGTAGAGGTCGTCAAAATGCGATCTATTTGGTAACCATAAGGACGCAGCATGCCTTGAGTTTAACCCCCTAGTGAAGAAATTTTCGGTGAGGGAGCAAGTCAAAGGTGTTGTGTTCTAAGGGGAAGATTAATATCATACGAATCCTTGCAAAACAGCGGTAAAAACATGATGTCAATTATTTAAGCTGACCTTAAGTCATGAGATATTTAGCAGCACAAGTCCTTTTATTTTCCCGTGCGCATGATAACTAACGGTACGATAGGTCATCTCTCTTATCTTGTTCTTTTGATCAATTCTATCAGAAGCTATTTTATACGTTTGAGCCCAATCTTTAAGCATATCAGCTTCAAATTTCAAGCGATAAATGTATTATTTGACTAAAATATACCTATCAGTAAAATCAGCTATAGTTCGAAAAGTTTTAGCTCCTCTTTAAGCAATATTTATAGTGCATTTACGGTGAAGGTTCTCCTCATCCCACGCATCATTATCGTGATGGTAGGGTATTATGTAGATGATAAAGTAATATCTTTCTACTACCCTCTCATTACAAATTAATATCTAATCCTGACGTATATACCAATTATGTAGTTAAATAGGCTGGTAGGTGCATGAATAACCGGGTTCTCAAATCAATCACTATTGTACCCAATACTGCAGATTCGTAGTAAATTTTCGGTGATTATTAAGTCTCTGCCAAACACCCATTGAGAAGGATTGTAGGGCATGCAGTGAATATAGTGAGTAGCATCAACTTTAGACAGACTACTGTTTCTTCGAGAGATATGAGAAGTACCATTTTTTTCAGGGTTACATGTAGCTCAATTTAGCTCAATTTAACGCTCAGATGTTTATCATGCATAACTCGTGCATACTCTAGGAAATATGAGTTAAGAATTAAATTCATATCTAAAAATCACTGACCAACCATCAAAAATCATCGTTGTCCTATGTATAAACTAACAATTGAGTATCATTTTTAGCCAAAGTTTCACCTGTTTCGTAACTACAATGTCTAATATTTTCCTCGGGGAGGCAGCATTTCGCCTCTCAGTTGTATGTATTTATTGTACGCATTGATTTATTAGTATTTTTTTGCGTGCCTGCATGGTATGACGAGTAAAAGCCTTTTCTCTGATTTATGATGAATGGCTGGTAATGGTTTACCATCTGCCACTCACCCTTGCGGTAGCTTGCAGGGTATTATGTAGATGATGAAATAATATCTTTCTCCTACCCTCTCATTAGAAATTACACTCTAATCCTGACGTACATACTAATTATATAGTTGAATAGGCTGGTAGGTGCATGAATAACCGGGTACTCAAATCAATCACTATTTTACCCAATACTGCAGATTCGCAATAAATTTTCGGTGATTATTAAGTGTCTGCCAAACACCCATTGAGATGGATTGTAGGGTATGCAGTACATATAGTGATTAGCATCGACTTTAAAGAGACTACTGAATCGTCGAGAGATATGAGAGGCACCATGTTTCGCAGGGTTACATTTAGCTTCATTTACCTTGCAGATGTATATTATTCATATCTCGTGCATGCTTTAGGAAATATTAGTTAAGAATTAAATTCATTTCTAAAAACCACTGACCAACCATCAAAAATCATCGTTGTCTTTTGTATAAACTAACAATTGAGTATCATTTTTAGCCAAAGTTTCACCTGTTTCGTAACTACAATGTCTAATATTTTCCTCGGGGAGGCAGCATTTCACCTCTCAGTTGTATGTAACTATTGTACGCATGGATTTATAAGTATTTTTTTGCGTGCCTGCATGGTATGACGAGTAAAAGCTTTTTCTCTAATTTATGATGCATGGCTGGTAATGGTTTACCATCTGCCACTCACCCTTGCGGTAGCTTGCAGGTTATTATGTAGATGTAACTGAACGTGAGCAATGCCGTCCTAACATCCTCTTCCACCCGCCTGAATGAATTCGCACGTGAAGATTTCCCCCCGAAATATTGCAACCCACTTGGTCTCTAATCCTGACCTTTGTGACCGTCCCTCGTGCTCTCCCTATTCCTACCCCCATCCTTACAGCGCCTTCTTCCCAGCTATGTCAAATTACCCCCAGAGGGTAAACAATCTCTCCCCACCTTCTCTCGCTTTCTCGCCGTGTGTTGGCACGCGTGTGTGGTGTTAGTGTGGGTGTGTTTATTTATCCCTTGAGCAACAGGTCTCTTTGGAAAGCCACGCTGTAGGGGTGGTCCTTGCCGTTGGGTGGGAGTTGGGGGGTGTTTTTTGGAGGTGGTACATGGAGGATCGGAAAGCGCGCGACATTTTTTACGTGCAGTCATGTTGAACGGGTCAGTGTAGAGAGGGTGGACAATTACAGCAACAGTGATGTAACAGCGGTTGTACTCCTGTTGATGTTACCCTTTTTTATTGTGGCCCAAAAAAAAACACTCCTGCACTGCAGACCAAGGGAGTTTTTTTTTATAACAACGCTACGGTTTCCGCTCATTTCGAAGTGGAAACGCTCAGCGCTTGTAGCGGACTAGACTAAGGGGACACGCTTTTTGATGAGCGTCGACAACGGTGTAAATAAGCGCCCTCTGGTGTGCTGATGTTCATGTTCTCAGAAGGGTGCTTCGTTATGTTGCACTCCGAGCTCAACATACACCTCTGATTACACTCGGTGGAAAAGGTGTTGGTGATAATTGCCACATCGTCTAAATGGTCTCTCATGCTTCATGTTCAAGTGCCTTAAAGTTAATTAAACCTGAAGTTTTAGGAGTAAAATTTGCTCCAATTTGAATATGCGTTTTTACAATTGTTGGAAAATTAATTATACCTACATCGTGACGCTTATCTTTTACGCCCAGAACTTTTAGACTGCAGTCCAAAATTCATTCCTATCCATTGCCAACTAAGTAAAATCGTAAAACATCTTGCCGTGAGTGGCCAGGGTATTTAGGGTGGTAAGACGTTGATCCGGTAACTAAATTTTTGAGAATCCTGTCTAGGCCATGGCTGTAACGTTTATGATAAGATTAAAACTATAAACACATTAGTTGGTACGTTGGGTAGTACCCTAAACTGATTTTGCATTTTAAGGCCAAAATCTAAACCTTTTTTCCAATATTTCTCTTCATTTGGCTCATGGACTCTTTGCTTGAAACGTTTAATACCCAAAAATATGATAATTTGATGTACGAAAATTTTTTTGTAGGTGCAGTCCTCGTGCTTCACATTCAAATTGGAAGTGTGGGTCACAAGGATTACATAAGAGAATTACACTGCACAATAGAAAGATGGAAACAGATCTTTTTTCATCAATTCGTAAAAAATAAATTTTACCTAATATGATGTCGTCATAAAATTGTATTTCTTTAAAATAAAAATGATATTGCACACATTAAATTAATACCTTTCAATACATTTAATTAATTAAAGAAGAAATCAAACCGAGATAAAATTAATATGTTAATTTTTAATGGTATAAGCATGACTGCATGGAATAATAAAATGTATAATGCATTCTCATAGTTTTTTAACCTGTTTATTTGCATGTTGGATAAAAATTAGAACTTCTGAAACCTGTATGTTTTAGTCACAATGTTAAGAATGAGTTACCTGTTGAAAATACATGTCTGGTTTGAAGTCACCTCAAGGCACGCACCATTACGATGATACCGACTTTTTAGGAAGCTGCGTACTAGAACATACAGGAGAAATGATTGGTAGAGATACCTCTTTTTTGTCAAAAATCAATTTGTACATGAGTGAGAGAGATTGGCGGGTTCTCTTTCAGAGTCAGGGCCACAAATCAATAAAGAAAATAATGCATCAATAGTACTGTAGGGCTGTTAATGCGACATGAAAGAAAATGTCGTATTAATTCAGTCATTCGTATATTCTTGAGCTGATTTAGTTTGCTATATACATTTATGAGGAGCGTGGTAGCGTAGTGGGTAGAGCGCTTGGCTACTGATCGAACGGTCCCGGGTTCAAATCCGGGTGAAGCCTTTGGACATCCCCGAATGAAAAATCCTCAGAGTGCGAGGTGTCCCAGGGAAAGGAACTGGACCCCCAACCCTGAATGTGTACAATTTACACGCCTGTGTCCTCATCCGGGGTGATCTCTACCCTCACCTATGAAAACCAACCATCGGGTTGAATCACTGAGTGAAGTGAGTGATACATTCATGGTACCTTTGAACAGTTCATCGCCTATATTGTATGAATAAGCTCATTTTACAACTTTATGTGCAATTATTAATCTGCATTATTTACGTAATATCCTCCAGCCAATAGTGAGGATGTGTACATGATTACTACACGTGAACTACCCCAATAAAAGCAGTAACATTAAATTTTTTATACAGTATGGACACAAAAGTTCCTTACACTTTAATGTACATTATATCTTGCAATATATTACACTGTAAATATATTGAGCTCCATAAAGAACTGTCACGAAAGCTCATTTAATGCTACAACATATGTGAGGAGGGTATATATGTACTTTTTTGTGTGCATTGAGAGGCAGAAACATATGCCTATTTCTCCTTTCACTTGCGTCTTGTTAGCTAATGCGGTATTGTTCTTATGATTTGCATTTAACAACTCTTGCTTCCTTATTATGGATAGTCATTTGGTTTATTGTACAACTGCGCATTTTTTTCGTTTAGAATATACTGCAATTTCGAACGTTTTATCCAAACGTACGGGTAATTTTATCTGGTAGAGTGTGGGGGAAGGACAGCTGGCCTCAAACGTAACAAGTACTTCACGTCAAAAATCTAAGGATAATTTATGTTATCTAAAGCAAAATTATAAGTTCCAGAGTAATACCCAGCAAGAAAATTCGTATCTTAGAACGAGATAATTTAAAAAATAGCGGGTGTTTCACATTAAAGTAAAAACGATAGTCAAGATTTACACCGGATTTTTTAGAGTACCATGCTCCATATTCATCTCCATCTACATAATACCCCTCTACACACCGCAAAGGTTTCTGTCAGGGGGTGAACCATCACGGGCATACCTTTAAATTCAAATGGAATTTAATTTACTTTTACTTTCATCCATGGAATCGTGTATATAAGCAAGATACAATACCCGTTCTAATCATTCCGTAACGTCTTCTAAAAATGTTATCGGCCTTACCAATGGTTTCGGACGTGCAATTTAAGGTTTAGGTCTCATACTTTCCTCGTGGATAAATTATTTTCAGCTCTCATCATCACCCTATCTTGACTCAAGAGTACTTTCTGATTCCAACGATTTAGATCCCGAGCGATGATACGTCGACATCTACATAATACCGCTTGAGTCATCATAAACTGTGTACCATGCATGAATTTTAAATCAAAAGATAATTACTATCGTACACGCATGCAAATATACTTGTCCGAGTATGCACTAAATATAAGCAACTGAAAGGCACTGAACGTGACTCGCTGTTGAAATAATGGACATAAAATTACCTCAAGTTTACATCTGATTCACTTCGCTATCCATTATTACTAAAATCCACACACCCATGTTTATGGAGGACATTTAAAGCTTATTTATGGTCAACTGAGAACTTGGTCATCGTGTTAAATTAGAATTACACTTAAAGTTAGTTTAAATTTTAAATTAACTTTAAGTTATTTCAATTAACTATAGAGTTAAATTATACCGAGGTGGTGAAATAGGATCCGTAATTAAAAATGGAGAGTAAATGAATATATTCGAATCCTTTTATTATTTTAGTTAGCTGATAATCTGTGATAGATAATTAGGGAATAACCGACTGCTTACGTAAGCGTAAGAAAACAATGAGGAATTCCTCCCATGGTAAAAAATTTCGAAGAATTTGTTTGTTAGGGGCCGGCAATTAAGGGTCGCCGAGAAGGAAGCCACCAGGACTTTTCACTGCAGCAATTGCCCCACTCCAATATGAGCCTCTTAGTGCTTTTCCACCCGTCCACCATCGAGTGTGTAGGTACTTCCGCGGTCAATAAGTGGGCAAAACGTGAGCCAGACTAGTTCCAGAACTATACGAGCTGTTTTAACTAAGGGAGCGGAGTTTATGCTGCCCCATTACGACCCAGTGCGCCGGCACTTCTGCTCGCCTCTGTTTCTGAACGTCGCAATGCACTTTGTGGCGCTTGAAGGTTTATGCGGACCGTTGCGTTTCCAAAAGGGGGTGAGTGAGGGGGAAGGAGTGTGAGTTTGGCTTTTCTTTGACGTCAATGCAGCAGAACCAGGATTTTGTCAGCACAACGAGAGCCGTAGTAATTTTCGAAACTAACGCGAGTGCTAAATGGAGTGGATATATATCAGACGAGACTCTTGAAATTTGCTGAAAATAATGGAAACCAAGCTTTATTGGATGGAAACTAACTATGTCATTGTGGCTTCGAAAACTTTAGGCAACACGACTGACTTTTTTGTGGTTTACAAAGTCAAGCTGAGAAAATCTATGGCCCCATTAGATTGTTGGTGTTGAAGATGAGAAATATGAAGTTATCTGCTAACCGATGACTGATGAAATATTTTTAGAACTCCCAATTATTATGCTAGATTTAATCATCATAGTAAATGGAGTAGAGAGGCAAAGTGTTTTTTGGCGTTGAAAGCTTTAGGCAACTCATGTGACTGGTTGGTGGTTGACTAAGTGCGGAAAACCCTTGTGACTTTTAATGACGTTTGAAAGAAAAAAATTGAAGTTGTCTTTCGACCGGTGACTGCTGAAATATTATTTTAACGTCCGTGTACTATGCTAAATTCGATCATATGAACAAGAGCTTCAAGAAATATTGTCTTTTTGATTGACTTAAATGTCATTATTCCTACGTAATGTTATATAACATAGAAGACGATATGGTAAAACAATAAACGGTAGATGATGTATGCAGTGCAGGAACAATATACTATCATTCTTAGCTCAAGCTTGCTTGGAAAATAAATGTTGTACAGTAGTAAAAAACTGAATTGTTGTAATTGTCCAAGGATTTGATTTCTTGATGTAAATATCATACCTGGTTATGGTTAATCAAATGTCATATTACGGTGGTTAGCAAGGTATTCCGCTGATGCAGAAAGAAAGTACTTTATTTTGTACTTAAGGAAAGTAAATTATTTTGTACGTCTCACTGCTTTGACAATTGATTGCAAAAAAGACTTTTCCATTCACAACTACTTAAATTAGAAATATTTTGTGATAAAATCATCTACATGTACATATCCTGTAAGCCAACGCGAGTGTGTGTGGCAGGGGGTGAAGATCACCAATCATGCACTACCGTCATGCAAACAAGCAACTATTGGGACTCATGCAAGTAGTTAGTATCTATAGTATTTAAGGGATTAATACATGCATCATGCACTACAGAATACTCTAAAATATTTCCCCTACCTATCCCTTTGCTATGCTGCCTATTCTGTTCTCTTATAGTACGGGGGAAAAATGCCATTTTGAATCTATCGGTACGACAATCTATCTCTCTAACCTTATTTGGCTGGTCGAATCTGGCATAATATGCTGGTTTTTTTAATATGTGCCTAACATCTTCAGTAAAGCTATCCGATTGAAATTTCTCTAATAGATTTAATCTGTATTTTGACTTACGCTCTGATATTGATTCTCACCCTAATTCTTTTATTAATTCTGAAACGCTACTCAACCTATCGTAACATCTTTTAACGAACCTAGCTGCTCTACGCTGCACACTGTCTAGTTCTCTGATCAAACATAATTCATTCGGATCCCATACATTGGCTACATACTCGAAGTGGGGCCTAAGTAGTGAAAAGTAACATCGCTCTTTTGTCTTCTCATCACATTTCCCAAGCACTCTTTTTATAAATCCTAGCTTTCTCTTCGCTCGGCAGCATATTTCCCGGATGTGTCTTCCCCACGATAAATCCTTAGTGATTGTTACACCTAAATATCTTACGGTTTCAACGCTTTCGATCTTCGTGTTACTTATTTTATAGGTGCGCTCTATCGAATTATTCCTCCTCCAAAAATGGATAGCTACATACTTTTTAAGGTTAAGCTCTAACTGCTATTTGTCGCACCACTCTTGAATTGCATCTAAATATTTGCTGAGCGATTTCCTGTCTTCTTCTTTTGATATACCCCTATACACTACCGCATCGTCTGCAAAAAGTCTAAGGTTACTACTAACTACGGTAACTACGGTACAATCATATCTAGCCTCGTACTATAAGCGGTAATTGTTGAAATGGTGGTGATTGTTATTTAAATGCATTAAAATGGTTATGCTCGACCCAGGAATCCCATAAGTTTTACTCATTTTCCATTTTTTTCGTTTGCGTTCAATGTCAATGGCATGGCTGGCACTTCTTTGTTTGATCACAATGTCTTGAAAATAAGTTTCATTAGTTTAAAAAGCTCAACCCCTGAGACATCTGTTTGTTTATAAGATGCTAGCAGTATTTTTATTTCAAACATCTCCAAAATAAAAAGTGTAGCTAAGTTATGTAAAAGCTTTAGGACTTGGTAGTTGAAACAGAAAGAGGTACAATACCAAATTAGAAAGATAGTTAATGTTTATAACAACATAATTTTTTTCTATTGTTTTTATCAATGTTACCGAATATCACTGAATATTTTCTGATCACATATGCGTGTGATGATTTGAACGCAGCAATGTCAGCAACGCAGCAATTATATACTTAGACGGCACGTTGTAAGTTTTTATCTTTCTATGTTATATTACTTTGCGTTATAATTCATCACTGTATCTTTACTTGTGATGAAAGAGTAGATAATCCCAAATCAGCAAACTTTGTTTCTTCCGGGATTACCTATATTCCTCGATGAAATGAAAACACAGTAATGCCAATCATGTAGCATTACTCAAAAATGATAATTAACATCGTTTACTGTGATCAGGATGAACTTTTTATGCTTCGGAATTACTAGCACGGAAGGCCCCTATTTACAACTTATTCCTTTATGAAATGACTCTTTGGAAACTACGTAATATTCTGGCCTTGAAATTTCAGAAAATGATACGAATGACTCCCTTTATAATTTTAGAGTCTTAAAAAATATTGAGTAGATCGCTAAAAATCATTTTATTAATGATTAATGATAGACTATTTATCTATTTCCATGTCCGGCAGATCAAAATCTTTTGAGTTTTCTGCTAATCCAACTACACTGCGGAATAGTGTGTTGTTTTTCTCATATAAGATCGCTCCATAAATACTGAAGTATTTTTTCAAGCTTAGTTATTCAAGCTGCTTGTCGTTTCTATAAGTATTTACTCCTAGCCACCTGATTAGAAAATTCCCGAGAGAGCTTTCTGAATCCACTTCCGGAGCCGTAGTGTACCTACCTTATTGAACCCTAAGAAAGGAAGGGGTAGATTGTGGAGGAAAAGCACTTCTTGAATTACGAGGAAACTTTTGATACGCAAGGTACATAGTATTATGTTCTTTATTGCCATGAGAGGCAGTTATGTTTCATCTCCACCACGCTCTTATCGGTTGTTTTTCTCCTTGTAATTCCCTGATGTTTGAACTTCTTTTGGGAAAATAAGATGTAAAGAAATCTTGAAAACTGGGAACGTTAACAGTAGCCAAGTTTTGCGTATAATTTCCCACATTAATCAGTCAGATTCCTAATTGAATGGGATGTGGTCTGCATCAGCATATTCCGTCCTTTCATGCCAGTGACTCAGGGATTTTTCGGCCCACGTACTGTATTATAGACTCAGACTATAAAACTATAAAGTTTTTATATCCTTGGAAATAAGTAGTAATTATGCGAGGCCCGTGTGCTTTTAGCGTATCTCAAAACTTTCTTGCAGAGTAATTCGAAGTTTACTTTGTTGTTTAGCAACGCACCTTATTTTTACAGATAGTAATTTCCAATGCCAAATATGTGTTTCGCAGTTTATATTCTTACTTTTGTTCTTCATCACCAATCAGCAGCAATCCTGAGATTGATTTGACCCAACTCTCAACTCGATTCTCCAATCAGATAATATTAATATTTATAAGTTCAAAAGATTCATGCTTAACAATGTGGAAATCCATAATGACAGAGAAAATGACAACGTATATTCCACTAGTAGATTTATTATTCAACCCAGTTGACAATTGTAAAAAGGACTACCGCTGGTGCAAAATACATTATTACGGTCCTGTCTCACAAAAAGTAGGCAATCTCTTCCCTAGAGACAATTTCAGAATAGCATTTCACAATAATTGTAACCTCAGAACCCTTCTACATAAAACAAAACACAGCACCGAAAAGTTGCAGAACAGTGGCATTTACAACTTGCAGTGCAATGATTGCAGCGCAGTTTACGTGGGGCAAACGGGAAGGCCCTTCGAGACGAGGGCAGAGGAGCATAAACGGAGTTTCCTAAAATGTGACCTACAAAAATCCCACTTTGCCAAACATCTCATCTACATCTACATAATACCCTGCAAGCCACCATAAAGGTGTGTGGCAGGGGGTGAACTCTCACCAAACATGCACTACATATCATGCATAAAAAAAGGATGACTACTTTTATAGGTACTGTTCAAAACTACGCTATTTAAAAAAGATAAAAATAGCAAAATATACATGCAAAAACATGCCGTTAGTTGGGTTAGCTATAAGTCCTTATACCAACATGCAGCTACCAATGTTATCCATTGCTACACTCGTACTGGATACATTCACCGTTATTCATATCCCTAGTAGTACGAGAAAAAAAGGACATTTTAAATCTGTCAGTTCGGATATCAATTTCTCTAATTTTATGACTATGGTCCAGTCTACCATAGTAAGTGGGGTTCGCAAAATATTTTTAACATCATCACTGAAAATATGGTCTTGGAATTTGTTTAAGAGATTAAGTCTACATTTCAACCTGCGATCTGACAATGATTTCCAATTTAATTCACTTAACAGACTGGTTACGCTAGTAAGGTTATCATACCGTCCCTTACAAATCTTCCCGATCTTCGCTGCACACGTTCAAGTTCGTTATTTAGACCGATTTCGTAGGGATCCCATACACTGGCAGCATATTCCAAATGAGGTCTTACAAGGGAAAAGTAGCTGATTTCTCGTACATGATCGTCACATTTACCCAGTACTCTTTTGACGAATCCCAGTTTACGATTCGCTTGACCCATTATTTCACGAATGTGTTTACCCCAGGAAAGATCATTTTTCAGTCTTATTCCAAGTAGGGGGGAGAACATCTGTGGGAGAAGAACCACCAGAGCACTTTTGTCCCGGAGTTCCTACACCAAATGGAGAAAGGGAGGAGGATGGATGCCTATGAAGAGTTATAGACACGAAGGCACCTGAAGCAAGGACACCTGCTGAACGAAATCATCTTTGAAAATCACTCCCCCCTTCTGGAAGTCTCCCTCACACTAAGGGACCAACAAGCATGGCCAAGACGCCCTCCCTCCGCAAAACCATTACTTAAAACCCACCACTAATCCCCCACCCGCCTCACTGCCCCTCCCCAACCCACTCCATCCCATCCACTCATCACACCAATGCACCCCGCCCCACATCCTTTTGCGTATATAAGTGTGTGGGATGGAAAAAAAATTTTGTACCTGATGATGGCGCAGATCGCTGAAACTAGTTGTACCGTAAATAAATCTACTAGTGGAATATACGTTGTCATTTTTTCTGTCATTAGTATTTATGTATGTCTTCTCTTTTACTTCCTACTAAAATCGATGCTTATATCTCACAGGAGGCCTTCCTTTGCCATGTAAATATTGTGTTCAACGACTGTCTTCATCAGGCCATAATAGAAATAAATTATGGCGGATTTACTTTTCCTATCTTCTTTTTAGGGCTTCCAGTAGACTTCCATTTCCTACCAGGCGTCTTAGGATTTCCTCGTTAGTTGCTCGGCTGCTATATTTTACATTCAACATTCTTCCGTCGCACTACCTTTCAAATGATTCAGAGCCTTGAAATATATCCTTCTGTTGTCTTCCGTGCATATTTTCTCAAAGAATACTGTTCGAGGGGTTAATATTTATTCAATAAAGATAATCATTTCACTCTTGGATTCATGTCATGATTTATATTTTTTAGATTATAGATGGCAGGCTCAAGTTGAGATAAATATATTGACTACAATTCACTTGTCTGAAATCCTGGTGGCTTGATCTCTTCCCTAAGCAAATGGAACATTGAGAGTATATGACCAACATCGAATCCTTAATTACTCGCGTAGTTGAGCCCATGATAAGATCACCAGAATACGCTCAGAAATCTGTGATGGTCTTTGACAAGCATATTAAAATCTTGTTAAAATAAAATTATCCTGGACATTATGTATTCTGTTTCTACATAGAATATTCTCCCATTCGTGGGTCACTGCCATTGCATGGGATCCCTACGAAATCGGCCTAAATAATGAACTTGAACGCGTGCAGCGAAGATCGGCAAGATTTGCAAAGCGACGGTACGATAACCATATTAGCGTAAGCAGTCTATTAAATGAATAAAAATGGGCATCATTGTCAAATCGCAGGTTGAAATTTGGACATAATCTATTAAACAAATTCCAAAACCATATTTTCAGTGATGGTGTTAAAAATATTTTGCAAACCCCAACTTACTATGGTAGACTGGACCATAATCACAAAATTAGAGAAATTGATTGCCGAACTGGTAGATTCAAAATGTCCTTTTTTCCTCGTACAATTAAGGATATGAACAACGGTAAATATGAGTAGCTGCATATTGGTATAAGGACTTGAAGCTAACCCAACTAATAGCATGTTTTTGCATGTTTGCTATACTATTTTTATCTTTTTTTAAATAGTGAAGTTTAGAACAGTATATAAATACTAATCTTTTTTTATGCATGATATGTAGTGCATGTTTTATGAGAATTCACCCCCTGCCGCACACCTTTATGGTGTCTTGCAGGGTATTATGTAGATGTAGATGTATTGAGAGGAGGCAAGGCCTGATTGCGGGTTTCGCTCCATCCTTCCGCTGTTTCTTCTTATTTCCAAATACTCACCGTTTTACAGTGGTCCATAAGATCTTGGACGTGGATCTTCTTCCCTGAATTGCAGCTTGTCTTTGCAGCGATGGCGCTTCGATTTTCAATGCATTCAGCTGTAGTATTGCATTTGATACAACTGAGCTCAAAGGCAGCAATTCCTTCGCCTTGTTTCTTTTCATACGAAAGCCCAAATAAGAAAATTTTGATCCCTTATTGGAGATTTCGGTGAGATTTTTAAATTTTATTCCTTAAGAAAAATAAAACCGCGCGGCGTCACTATAATGAGTTGATGATAAATGAAAGCATTAGAACTTACAATGAAATTAAAAATGTGTCGTAAGACATGAATTTTAGTTAGAAACAAAATGGATAAAAGTCAATATTTTTCCTGGTTATTTGTATAAATGATTCTCGATTATAATACATTGAAACTTACGATTTGTTTCCTTGTTAAAACGCACGTGTCTCTATATAAGGACAGGATATTATTTTTCGAGTTTCACTGGATAACATAGGCCTATGTGGCCATAAAACTCTTCCCACCTATCATTTACACGATATCATACTTAACCCCCGTATAACCCCTCGATCATGAACGAGAAATCAGCTACTTTTCCCTTGTTAGACCTCATTTGGAATATGCTGCCAGTGTATGGGATCCCTACGAAATCGGTCTAAATAACGAACTTGAACGTGTGCAGCGAAGATCGGCAAGATTTGTAAAGAGACGATACGATAAGTATATTAGCGTAACCAGTCTATTAAATGAATTGAAATGGGAATCATTGTCAGATCGCAGGTTGAAATTTAGACTTAATCTCTTACACAAATTCCAAGGAAATATTTTCAGTGATGATGTTAAAAATATTTTACGAACCCCAACTTACTATGGCAGACTGCACCATAATCATAAAATTAGAGAAAATGATTGCCGAACTGACCGATTCAAAATGTCCTTTTTCCCTCGCAATATTAGAGATACGAATAACGGTAAATATGTCCTATCAGAGAGTAGCAATGAATAGCATTGGTAGCTGCATGTTGGTATGAGTACTTAAAGCTAACCCTACTAACAGAATGTTTTTGCATGTTTGCTTTGCAATTTCTATCTTTTTTAAATAGTGTAGTTCTGACTACTATATTAATACTATTCCTTTTTATGCATGATATGTAGTGCATGGTGAGCAATCACCCCCTGCCACACACCCTTGTGGTGGCTTGCAGGGTATTATGTAGATGTAGATGTATATCTCCAGCCTTTAGGCATCGTATGCATACTACTCGGTTCTACTCCACCCATTTAAAGACATACCCATCATTCTTCCCTCAATAACCACTTAAAACGCGCACCTTATACTGACCTTCTCTCTTCACCTATATTTCCAAATCCTTTATTCATCGACAGGTTTTAGCACTTATTCCTTTGCCTTACTCTATTGCAACATTAAATTCTCAATCCTTTTTTCTACTAACATTTAAACCCAAAGTCTATTTATTTTTCTTCTTTCTTCTAACTTCAAAGTTCTTATTAATAAGGGGATCGGGTTGTTATTGGTGCTAAAATACTCTAATTACCTTCTTTCTTCTAAATTCAAATTCGTTATTAGGTAAGGGGATCGGGTTGGTATGGTGACTAGAGTACTCTATTTATTTATCTTCTTCATTTTAACTTCACAGTCGTTAGAGTTAGTAAAGGGATCAGGTTGGTGTGGTGGCTAGAGAACTGGCCTCCCATCCCGAGAGCTCGGGTCATATTCCAGGCAGTATTGGATTTTTCAGTCGGCAAACCGGTCCCTACTTGAGTGCCTGGTGGAGGGCATTTCAGGTTCAGTACTCCGTCTATTGGATGAGACGTTAACCCGTTGTCCCCTTGGCGCCTGTCGTTAAGAGTAGGCTAAAGCCGACGACGGGTTTCTCTCCACCCTTAATCCGTTCCCTGAAAATCCTACCATTACCACATTACCCACCTATCCTTATTGGTGCAAATGACCTCAGCTGTCGGTATGTATTCCCTGAATAACTACTTATATTCTTTTTTTCAGCAATTCCTACTACATATAATCTCTTTTACTGAACGTTTTGCTTTCCTTTATCTCAAGTCTAATGTCATCATGTTTCGTTATTCTACACATTTGAGTGTTACTGATGAAATTTGACCTATAAATTATGTCTTTTTCTAAATTTTCCGATGAATTAACAGAGAAATGCTTATAATTAGCTACGGTAATATTGTGTTGCATGCCAATTGATTTTGAAGTGAAGTGATCATGTAGCTGATAGTATATTTTATTAATCAAACTTGTACGTGTACTTAAATATGCACATCAATTTTTCTTTCCGTCTACCAATCAATGATATTGGATATTTAAGCTTGAGAAATGAATGATTTCTCCATTTGCAAAATCATCTTCAGAATATTAAGTTTGCGGCAAATACTGAAATGTAGCGACACACTAGCCAGCACCCACAATGGGGTCTTTTACCATATTTTTTATCGCCAAATCTGATAGAGTCTGTAAAATAAAAAGACCCGTATTTTTCCGTTTTTTGATCCGTCAATTATTTCGCGAGTTACAAGCGGCAAAAAACTGATGTTTTTAACCCTTTCGGAAAAATGGGCGTGGTGTAACCACTGACGTATATCGACTTCGTCCAATAACAACTGAGCCCGCGAGACTACTTCGCTTTATCGAAAAGGGGGTATACAGCTGACCCTACCAACGGGAGCAGTTGCGACAGGACCTGTGCAAGCAGACTTTCCGAGAACCCGCCTCCGCTCCCTTCCCCTAAAAGCAGTCAAGGACGGGAGAAAAATGACGTCAATGTAATCAAAGCAGATTTTTCGGTGGGCGTCACCTTTTGCTCATTTTAATTTTTGATTTATGAGTGAATGGTTATGGTTAGAAGATTAATTTTTTCACTAAAATATGTTTTTTGTTTCCATCTATCGATTTCGTGTACAGAATTACGATTTCGGTTCCGAGTAATCACCCCCATTTACAGTGCTAATTTTGATGTTTGCACCTATTAATGCAGTAGTAATGGTTGAAATATATCATTGTTAAGGGAATTATTCTAGGCAATGGAGTAAAACTATTCAAATTAGTAAGTTATTGATTTGACGACGATTTCAGCTTAATCTGATAAGAAGACAACAAAATTAAATTTTAAATAAACACTATATGATTTCACTTTAAAAGTTTGATGAAATCAGTTCCAAAAAAAGGTGTCGCCAGTTTTCATTTAAAATAAAGAGGAAGTGAAACCTTTTAACGTATCTCCACTCCCTCACTGAATTGGTCCCTTTCACGCATCGAAAATACTGGCCTCTTATCTTTTCAGCGTACTGCATATCGCCCTGTGGTTCGAAAAACTCTACTGGATTATTCGTCCACCGATCTGTTGGATTTTTCTTTTGGTCTCTGTCTCAGCGAGATAAGGCTGGATCAGGTTGAGCTCCTGATTTCATTTGCGGGATCAACGTTGGAGCGTGCAACTTGAACGCTAACGCTTCGCTGCACTATGAGTGGATGAGTTCAGGATCGCTGAGAGAAATAAAACCCAGCGGCAAATCCCTGGGGGAAAAAAAAAATTCATCTCTTATAAAAAATCATATCGATGTGAATTGGGCAAATTGTGAGCCTCATCTCACGCATAAGGGTGAAAAAACTAGAATAAACGCATTCATTTCCAGCAGAAGACATAAAATCACAGAAAAAACAAGAGTAGCAATAAAAAAGTGAAAGGGATCAGATTTCACCCCAGATTAGACCCGTTCGCTCTTTTTTACCCTTCCTTTACCCCTTTTTGGAGTGGAGCAGTAAATCAAGCGTGGTCCTTCGAGAGATTTTCCAGTTGCCTCTCAACCTGAACTTTTGTTTTTTAATGCTTGTCTCGCGAGAGCCAGGGTCCGATAAATCCAAGCTTCATCCCTCTTCAGGCGCCAGAGGCGTTAAAAACTAATAAAAAAAAGCTACTGTAGTCGTCACGGGAGAGGGTTCTGTTGTCGTATTGATACGGAGGACCGATCCCCCGTCCCACACGGGGTATATGAGAGGAATAGGGGTTTTTGAGGGAGTGAGGCGGGGACGTGTGTGCCCCTTAGGGAAAAGGTTTGCTTTCCGGAAGGACGGACATAGAAGGGGCGAGTAAGTGAATCCACTTACGGCCATAAGAGACCAATAAGCGCCCTTTGAAAGGGGTTTATTAAAGTATAAGTATGCGGATATGCAGGCGATGGATGTGACATAAGTTATTTCCTGAAGCAGGAAAACGTCTGTAACATATGTTTTAATACTCTTTTGAATATTACGTGACTGAATACGCCCATGAATAGCGCCTCATTTTGGGACCCAAAAATTCAAAATGTGGTCCTACAAAAGAAATACGAAGATTAAATGGATCGAACGAATGACAGATGAGAGGCAGAAAAGAGAAGTCTACTGAAAGCTCTAAAAAAAAAAGAGTGAGCAACTCATTCGGCCATATCTTAAGACACTGTGGCCTGATGACGACAATCGTTGAGGGAAAAGTGAACGGGAAGAATGGAAAAGGCAGACCTCGTATGAGGTATCTGGAACAAATTGTGAAGAATTTAAAAGAGAGAAGTTACGTCAGCTTAGAGAGGATGGCCGATAGAAGAATCGAGTGGAGGGCTGCGTCAAACTAATCTTAGGATTGTTGACCCATGATATGGTCAGCAGGTAGGTTAGATGTAGATTATTTATTTGGGTTAAAATCAGTAAATGAATGGGATCAGGTTAATGTTGAGACCTAAGTGCTTAGACTCCCATCTAAAGGATATAATAATAATAATTTTTATTCCACCTCTTGGAAAAAATGAAACATACAATTACAAATAATACAAAAACCTTAATTTTGAGGGGAATAGAGGTACCCCAGACCTGTTGGGGTTACCATCATCGACAATTGAAATCAGCGGCTGGAGCTAATCTATACAAGTATTAAGCCTAGTGGCTAATAAACACATTATATATTCAAACATTGTGTTCCAAACAATTAAATATAAAAAATAATAAATGAAAGAAATGAATGAAAATATGTTTTCGAATACCAGCCTTGAAAGTGATTTTTCATAGGTCACCCATGGGTTGGCATTCTAATGACACCTTCAGTGCATTCTGACTTCCTTGTCACCAACAATAGGATCGTTTATCATATTTTTTATTGCCAAATCTGACAGACAGTAAAAAAAAAACCCGAGTTTTTCCCTGTTTCCGTTTTTCGATCCGTCATATAGTTCTCGAGTTTTCAGCGGCGAAAAATTTCTGTTTTTAGTCCTTGCGGAAAAATTGACGTGCAAAGGACTAGTGCGTCATCCACTTCGTCCAATCACAACTGAGATTCCGAAGCTCATTTGTCCAATCACAATGGGGGACACCCAGCTGAGGGAAACAGCAATGGAAGTGGTTGAAGAACCTGGTCTTACTGGGTTTCTTTCGTGCAGACCCATTCTATATGAATCGATCTACGTGGAAGAAATCCCGTAAGACTAGGATCTTCAAAGTTGACGCACCGCGGTACCTTACATAAGGAATGGAATTGGTTGTTACACTCCATGCGGATTGTTTCCAAAGGAATAGCGAATTCGACTTCATTTTAATTTGCGAAAAAGTAATTAAAACTTCAATACGCTTAAAAATGTCACGCCATTGTAATTTTTGAATTATTAAATAAACTTCAAAACGCTCAAAAGTCACGCCAAAATGTATAAAAAAATATTTTGTCCTTCACTTGTTTTGGATTATTTATAGGATACGACAGGATCTGTACGAGCAGACTTTCCGTCCCCACTTTCATTCCCCCTTTCTTGTCCTCAAAAGAGTCAAGGTGGTTGACGTACATACCCTTAACGCAGCTTGCTTGGTGGGCGTATTCTTTTACTTATTTCATTTCTTTTTTTTATGAGTTAATGGATCTGGTTAGAAGATCAATTTTTCACTAAAATTCATTTTTTTGTTTCCATCTAACCCTTTTGTGTACAAATACCGATTTCGGTCCCGAGTAAACCCCCAATTGCGTGCCAAAAATAGCGAGTAGTTATTTACACACCATTTACCCTGGGGAGTTATTTTGTAAACTCACCTTTTTAGTGACTCCTTGCGGGAAGGCGGAAGATCTGTTTCGCTCTCTTAATGATCGGTTCACGAACGGTTCGTGAATTGTCGATGTTCCTGTCAGTAGTGCTATCTGTTGCCGATCTCGGTGTGCTGAGGTTCTTCGCGTTGTGCAAATTCCAAAAATACAATTTAAAATCGTTTTCATCTTTCTCGCTCTTGCCTTTTTTCCAACTCAAGCTTCAAGTGGAAATGATGGTGGCTCCATTTCACGTTCTTTATGAAGATGAGATGGGAACTAATGGCAGGCGGAGATAATGAAACGGATCAAGATTCGAGAGATACGGATCAGAGCGGATGAATCGTCTAAAAGACCGGCACATGACCGAGAGTTCTCCGCTTGAGATCCGAAGATGGTCACGCCGCCTGGATGGCGGAGTTTAACTACGAAAAAGTGACATTTTATGACGTATTCTCACTAAAGTGAGATTACAAAATAACCCCCCTTGTGTGGCACTTTCTACAATAGGATGTCGTTGAAATAGATAGTTGGTTTTTTGGAAACCCTGCATTGCTTTCAAATTCGGAATGATGGATACGGACGCGTTTCTTTGCGTTGCTATGCAAATGGAAGATCCCTGTGAGAAGGCGTTGGGGTGTTGTTGCGGAGGGGGTGGGGAGTGTGAGAGGAAGTGGGGATGAGTTGGTTTGGGCAAACAGAGCACGGGAGTGGAGCAAAGAGGTCCTCTCCCACACACTCACTCCTTTCCTTGCCCCCTTCTCTTTTAGCTCATCCTCCTTACGTAGACACGACGGTAAAAAAGAGGCGGCCATTAATATTTCAACGCGGCTGGCGACGCTACCGTTGGGAAGAGTCTTGAAACCAAGAGACTCAGCTGCAGTGGAAGAGGAGGAAGGATTTTAGGATGAAGGAGAAGGCGGAGTTTCGAGGAAGCGTGCTCTAAGAAATCTAATGATGCCTGCTCTCTTCGCATTAGCGCTTTCAAGTACATTCAGCTCCATAATATAATCACTAGCTGCGCGGGCCTGACTTCAGTAGTACCAGTAGAATTTTGATAAAAATTACGCCAACTGCTGAGGCTATATGGTGCTGTGTAACTTAATCCTAAGCGTAATCCTAGGGCTAATCCAAGACAAACGCAAGACTCGTCTAAATAAAGGTTCGAATTCGTGACGAAGACTTTAGCGTTGCAACATGATTGAAAACCATTATTTTCATGAAAACACTATTTATATAATTGGTAAGCTGATATTCCGCCCTTTTTTAACATATAGATGGTTTTTTTCAGTAGTTTAAGTCCTTGAGAAAATAAAAAAAAATTTTAACTAATGGGCCGGAAAAAATGAAGCGATGTGGATATTAGCCAACAATTTTTATTATGAGAAAATCAAGCAGTGTTGTCGACTTATTTCCTCCGTAAATACGAAATAAATATAATATACCTTAAATTTTCAAATATCGCGCGCGAAGTTTTGAGGTGCATTTGGCAAAGTGGAATCAGGCGAGGGAAAGCGAACGCGCGAGAAACCACAGCAAATCACACCACAAAGTCCAAGATAATTACAATGTAGTCTCCTTGACAGAGTTCTTGAGAATAGACGAATTCGACACCTACCGTTACGACAGCTGAAACACAGAAACAATTGTCTACACAACAGTAGTGCCAAATTTCAGAATTTGCGTTGTTGCCGAGTAAGAAAGAGAGATTAAATAAATGGTTTAAACGAATGTTATAAATGTATAAGCGTTTAGTCACAATTATTTCGTCACTACAAAGTATGCGAATACCCATAGCACAAAATGACATACTTTTCCAATCCATTCATTAAAACCAACATCTCCAAGGTCAAAGGAAATGCACAGAGTGACAACGTTCAGGGGTCCCAGAAACCGAATCAAGTCAAGTTTTATTTAATGTGTCATGATAATATTTAAATTCAAAAGGGCAATGTAACTATATGAATTTAGAATTAGAGGCATCCGGTTAAAATGTCGTGTAATTTAATCATCTCCAAGCAATTTTTAGGGCCATTGAAATTATATGAGCACTAGTTCTCAACGATTCACGATTACCGAACCAGCCAGCTTAAATATTTGCCTCCGGGCCGCCCTTCCTTATCTCTCGGATGCAATTTATTACTGGCCTCCAGGTGGTACTGAGGTTGAAACCTGTGCCTCTTTTCATGTTATTATTTTCGAACGGACATCGATGGTCTCCTTGGAGAGTCTATCCCAATAGAAATTGATATACTCACTTGATAGAAACACCAAGAAAGCGCCAAACAATGTGTCGAAGAATGGAAATCAACTTTGTAATGCCCCTTTACGACTACTAGTGTAGCTGCGAGCATAGCTACGCGCTGGTAAAGGGGCCCTCGGCGGCCAACGTAACGGCGTTGCATGTTTCCTTGAGCCGTGAAGTTTGAAGATCGAAAACGTTTGCCAAGTTTTATACATGTAGTTGGAATTGGACTGCAGAGTAAATCCGCCTAAGATTCGTCTTGTTATGTCGCTATCTCTCACAAATTTTATTTGACAATGGAAGAGAACCATGCGAGAAGATTTATTGTAAATTAAGTAGTTGTTTTGGTACCACTGCTGACCGTAACCCGTTACTCCCCTTCTCGCTACCCTTTCCTTGCCCACCTTCTCCTATTTTCCCCATTCCCTCGCGCATGTGAGTCTCTTAGCAACCCTAGTGATTACGAAAACATTCTAACATTGAGAATATTTTCTTAAAACCAGTAAGTTTCAGTTCTTAATCGATAGATGGCAATAGTTCTGACTCACTTAGGTAGGAAAATCCTCTAAAATATAGAATATCATCTTATATGTCAGTAGTAACAATATTTTCCTATTAATTTAAGAGTTATATATTTTAAAAGTACGATACCACAAAAAAAGAGTTTTTTTAAATAAATCTAGTGGCAACAGTGAAAGTTGCCTTTTCCTCCTCAGATTCAAAATTTCCTTTTTTCTCGTACAATCATGGATAAGAGTGGTAGCGGGAAATATATCCAATGCAGATGTATCTATGAGTTGCATAGGTAGTATTCCATGCCATTTCACCGAATACTTGTTGCATCACCATTTCAGAAAAAATTCAAATTTAACATACTTACTGCTACATGTCTGAAATGCTCAAAAACAATATTTGTTAATTTTTTTCCATGACCTCAAGGACTTACAGGGCCGCGAAGTCACAGCGCACTGTAAAAACGACACTTTCAGCGAGTATCGGTAATTAAAGTTAGTCGGAAACTACAGGTTGTAGTAGAATGGTTCAAACACCATTTTGATGGTCATAAATTGAGCTTTCATTTGAAATGTATTTTAATAACCTTACTATGTAACATCTATGAGAATGGTGAGTACAAACTTTTGATACAAATTGCTGTGTTTTACAACTTTTGCTATTTATTTTCTTATAGAAGGGTTGTGATCACAAGGTCTATATTTTTGTTATAGTATCTTTGGGTACCATAGTAAATGTGTGTAAGAAAAAGGTTGTGTGTTTGTTAAGCCTTTAGCTGTTACAAGCTTCCGCAAATAGGAAAAATTGAAAATTTACCATTTTCGGGACCCGGTATCTCTGGTGGAGTACTTGTTAAAAATTTTGTTGAAATTTTCAGTGTAATAAGCTATGATCCTATTAAGAATGCACTAAAAATTTGGAGTATGTGGTTTTGCTTGTTTGGAAGTTACACCAAACTGAATTTTCAAAAAATTTTCTCTCGCTCACTTTGTAGAAGCAATGTATGGATTGTTGCATATAATTAAATGCTTCCAGAAATAACTCCAAATAATAGTTATATCAATACTATCAAACTAGTGCCTTGAAAGTTGTATATTCAGTTCCAATAAGAAGCAGGCACGTAGCCAGAAATTTTCCTTGGGGGGGGGCTCAGTCTAGTGTTGCATAACTTGAAACAAATCAACTTTGCCCGTTCGGTGCCGACATGTTAAAAATCTCTTCCCTAAATTTTCAGTGCTTTGTAGTACAGCGTCAATTTATACTTAAATTAATTTATCAAAACAACTTGTTCTCAGAAATAAAAGTATTTAGCCTGGCGCATTGTACAAAAACAAAGGCTTTTTTTCTCCTATCACGAAAAAGATGATCATTTGGAGTAAATTTTACTCATATCTTTTATCGAATCTAGGTATATTCACCTAAAAAATGGGTAAACCACTGCAGGTAAAATTCCTTGACATTAGATAATGGATCCATGCATGTAATATGTAATTTCAATTGGGTGTTATGAAAGATGATTGAATATTTTTCCCCGTGAAATTCAAAGAAGCACAACTTCCCTTCACGACTTATGCATGCCCAAATTCGTTTTTCATGCCCCCCTGCGCACAAGCCTTAACTGTCAGCAGTGACTAGTTCCTCCTCTCTTTTTTTTGCATGATACCCTTGCTTTATCTTTCCTGTTTGAGGAGGCATGGGGTGCGTAAAACACTCCTTTGTGAGCTGCTTCCACCGGATAAAAATAGAATGGCAAACGCAAGGAGTGTTCCTTTTTTTTTATTTTCCGAAAATCCGGAAATTGGATTTCAAGAACCCCGGTTGCTATGGAAGCTTGGGTGAGGAAGGGGTTGGACCAGGAGAAGGCGTAATTCCGTGCCCTCGGAAATGAACATCAAAAGCCCTTCTACTGAATAGCCTAATTTTTTATGCTAGTCCTCATATCTCCCCACCCACGTTATATTAAGCCAGCTACCATTCGTACCAGACGCTTAATTTAGGGAATAGAAAAAGAATTTTTTTTTGTGGAGGCTGAAAACAAGAAAAAAAATAGATTCCATCCGTCAGTCGAGTCAATATTGAATTTAAAGGGAATTCGCACGCACAGCCGTTCAAGCAGGATGGAGAGGAAAAAATATATGTATTTTTACGTAGCAATCCTCTTACTGGCGGACGAGTTAGTTATTAAGGAATGAAAACAACGGGAAAGAGGTAGTAGGGTTGGCACGCCGAGTGACTCGTAATTTGCAAATTGGCCGGTCGATCTTCCGGAAAAGGGTGCGTGAATTTCCACTGCGAATTTTCTCCGAAGGATAAGAGTCATAAGAATAAGGTCACGTTCAAATCGCATAGCCCCAAAAGACGCGTCGGAATTTTCTTCGACGACTTCAACATACCCTGAAAATCACTGTATTGGGGTTGTGACAGGAAGTGATAGCTACCAGCCGTGAAATGGGATTTATTAACGAAATATGTATCAATCCGCTGTTTGCCATGCATTCGTTTAATGCCACTACTGAAAAAGAATTCATTCATCTCTTAGTATTTTTATCATAATTTTTTGCTAATTATAATATCTTACTCCGCAAGACACGTTCAGAGACGTTGGCCGAGGTCTAGTACATTCATTTATGCGTAGAAAACTACTTGATTAAATGAGCATTTTATTCTTGCATTCTACTGCCTCAACAGCTAAATGATTGATGTTAACCTAGTAATATAATAATAACTAAAGCACATAAATTCACCCGTAGTGGTGTGAAGCAAAGGGCAATGTGTCACCAGTCCGTAAATATAATGTAACGAAAGAAAAACTATGGTATTATAATACAGTATAGCTTATATTTTGCTTGAAAGAATCATACTTTATTTTCGCTAAATTTGTGTGTTGTGCGTGGGATAACTAATTGTTTTATTGCTTGATCCGCAAGTTTACCCCTATTTATCCAATTTTTTTTCCGGTTCACCTGTTTGGGACTTAATATGTCGATAGCTGGGTAACACTCTTTACACCTTCATAGAACCTTGTTGTAAAAGTCATTGTTTTTCTTTTTTCCTCATGCAGTTATCAAATAATATATGTAATTGCGGCATACATGTTCTTGAAAAAAGCTGCGAGCCTCTTTTTCTCTTGAAAAATTCGGGAATTAGGTGGGGGTTGTGACTATTAGCGCTGTTGTAACGTCGCGCCATGCCTAAATAGATGGGTGATTGCATTTGTTTTGTTAAATGTTCGAGACTTTCTTTTATTGGTTGATCTTCATAGCATTTATGTTGTTTTTTTTCCTTAAGATGTGATTGTTTTTTAATTGTTTGATGCTTTGAAGGAAGAAAGTCTGTTTTAAGCAGGTTCCACCGGATTATGAAGTAGATTTCATTTTTGTGACTATTTCAGGACACATTGTTTTTTGGCCCTTCTATCTATTGGCAACAAAATAATGAGGTCTTTCCATAATATATTTGAAGAAAAAAAGGTGAAAATCAGCTATTTTATACGGTGTTATTCGGCAGCAAAATTTGCAGATTAATAATGTAAAGAGAATGTCATTTTGACGAAAACTATTGTAAGAAGCGCAATTTTCCGTAGAATTTAGCATGATAAAAAATTGCTCGCCTAACCATATTCGTTTAATTGATATTAATAAATATTTGCCCGAAAAAAAGCAGAAAAGCCTTAGATACTAGAAAGTGGCGCTACAGTATATTGTTATCATTGGCAACGGTACTTGTGACGGGACGTGCTTACAATCCTATTTACTAACTCAATTTTTGGAATGCACGTTACCAAGGTCCTTATATTTTTACGTAATTTAAATATTTCAATGGTTATTGACATGGGGCAATTAATACTATTGATTTGAAATGGTAGCAGCGTCATTGTTGCCAAACAAATTTCAAAAATATGTGTATTAATAAAATTCAATACAAATACTTGTATTTGCAAGAGAATAGTTTAAAACAAATTAAGAAAATATTTAACATATTTTAAAATACCTATTAGTAGGATTGAGAATGTATTCTCACTTTGTAAATTAAACGTGGTAATAGCACGTCAGCCATGTTCCGAAGTCAAAATGAGTTAAAAGAGCTTGTAAAAAAAATAGAATGCTACTACAACGCGCTACATAATACCGTACTCATAAAATTATTGTGTATGCGTTATCACCCTATAGATGCTTTTACATGTAGGTTTTTTCCGGATCGGTATTTATTCATTAAATAACATAGCTCTTTTACGGGATTTTGAATCGCGGAGTCACGGTGGAACCTCCTCAAGAGGTTGTTGATAAAAGAGAGGAGGGATTGTTGGGTGAGAGACCGGAGGGAGAGGATCTGAGATGTACATTCTTTAATAATGAGGGTTTTTAGACCCTTAACCTTAGTTAATTTATGTATATATTTATTTTTGAAGAGAAAAGGTCACCGTATCACAATGTCCTCTGATTCCGACGGATCGAGTTGACTCTTAGTGCAGTTATTAGGTTGGAAACTAACAATAAGTTCCCGCCGCTTTTTTACATTGTTACATTTACATTCATAGTAACGGCGGGAACATAGTCGCCAACCTAATATGTAATTTTCATTGGTAAACCTGTCTCCACTCTATTGCCGTGTTGTGAGCACTTTAGGTACAGGATTCTGTTCGTCGAGCGTTACATTCCTTGACGCCTTTCATTTAGAGCAAGCTTTTGCCAGCAAACTCTCCTAGCTATACCAAACGGTGCAGATTGCCTTAGTTCTAATATTTCTTTTTCCATTTATCATTAGCTTTAATGAAAATCTCATATTCTCGTCACCGTCACATCCCGGAAAGTAAAAAAATATATTATTTTTTTCAAAGTAGACTTCGTCCAAATTGAGCCTCTCGTCACTAATGCGTATCCCACATCTGAATCACATCTCTCTGTAGTAAAATTTTTTGATGCACCGTTCATTGGATTTCAAACTCTCATATTCTCTTTACTTTAGTCACCCCCACATCCTGGAAACTAAAAAAATATATTTTTTTTCTAAATAGACTTAGTCCAAACTGAGCCACTCGTGCCTAATGAGTAACCAACATCTGAATCATATCTTTCTGTAGTAAAAGTTTTTGATGCACCGTTCATAGGATTTAACTACTGGTGAATTTTCACACTTCCGGAAAACTCTGAAAGTCAAAACTCCTCAGTCAAAATTAGCTGCGTGCATTACAAAGTTCATTTTCTTCACGAAGAGATGATGAGAAGACATAGCTGAAGGCTTTAGCATGCAATGAGAATAAGTGAATAACAAGTGGTACTACGTTAGGATGATTTAACATACTATTCTTAATGTTCTCGCTGGTTTGCATTGAAAAAAATATTATCTCAAATCCCTACCAGAGTTTCGTTCTCTACGTTTTGCATAATAATGAATACGATAAAATGAGTAATTTGAGTGATAAAGGGAAAGTTAATTCACAGGAGGGGGTCTGAAATGCTGGAACATTATTGGATTTTCGGTGTATCTACCTTGGTTACTAGGAATAGGTTGGTAGTATTCAGTGAGCGGAGGAATGGTAGAGAGAAAACCAGCCTCGTCTTAGACCTACACTTGCCGAAAGGCACCAAGTGGCCACCGATTCAGCGTCCTATTTGACGGACGGAGTAGTGTACCTAAAGTGCCTTTCACATAGTGGCAGGAATTTGAACCCGGATTCCGGATGAATGATGTGAATTACATTTTTTTCAGCTAACTGCTGATGTCATTCGTAAATATAAAAACATCTTGAACAAGATCAATGAGCGTTATCTAATTACCGCGACAGTGATTATAGCAAAAAATATGAATAACGTTATCCACGAGAATTACTACCGTGAAGTATCGTCATTTCATTCGTTTATAAATATTTTGGCAATGAATCATTTGGTGAAGTGAAGACCAGTTAGCTTATATGTTGAAAAGGTGTCAAAATATATTTTTCAAGACGAGCACACATTTTACCTCTAAGCATCTTGCTGTAGGAACGGACAGTATTATCAATTAGATCTTTAAATAGATATTAAATTAATGTGTAAAAGTAAAATATCCTTCTCACCTGCTTCTTTAGGTACCGACGATAATATTATTCTCAAAATCTTATTAAATATATTTGTTTTCCACCTAACCACATGTACAAGAAACATTATTTTCAAAACTTAATGATTTTGGAAACGGCAGGAATACCAATTCTGTTTACCATGAGATATATCTTTTTATCAGAATGTGATCAATTGTGAAATAATTTTACTAAAATAAGGAGATATTTCGTTGCACCATAATGCAGTGTCGCAACCAAAAAGCTTTATTGAGTGGTGCGCCATCTGCCCAACTTTTTACGAAGTGTAACCAAAATGTTATTTCAATGGGTTTCATAATTCAACCAATAATTTTGAATTTTATAGTAGGCCATATAAGTTATTACATGTATACAGTATAGTTAT
The DNA here is from genome assembly GCA_933228895.1 of Platycnemis pennipes. Classification (NCBI taxonomy): domain Eukaryota; kingdom Metazoa; phylum Arthropoda; class Insecta; order Odonata; family Platycnemididae; genus Platycnemis; species Platycnemis pennipes. The sequence goes on along the minus strand of OW121855.1, from coordinate 110,574,982 downwards.
GTAAGTTATATACGTTGTAAAGGGATTATCAGTAAGTTATTATTTATATGTTATAAGTAAGTTATTACATGTATACCTGTAAGTAGCCATATCAGATATATAGGCGAAAGTAATCATAAAACTTTAGGCCTATGTTATTTACGTGCCACTGAACAGATAAGAGATATTCTTTTTTATCTTTGTTCTAGTTATCCTCGAGTAAGATGATGCAACGAGTTTTTCCTATTTTCCAATTGCATCTACCATGTGAATGCAACCTCGAAAAGGACTTGACAGTGATGAAGTAGCATCGTAACTAGTCGGAATAAAAATTTACTTGAGGAAAATTGCAATATCTTTCTATTATTAATATGAACAATATATTTTCCCCTCCCCGTATCCCTTGGCTTCAACTCCGCTTGCAAGCCCTTAAGCAACCCACGGCACGCGCCAACCCCTCTTCTCTTTGGGGACCACCTTTGCGTCACGCTCCTTGCTTCCCATTCTACCCACGAAGTCGAGACGAGAGGGAGAAGCCCTCATCCCCCTTGCCTCAAAACTCCCTCCCTTTCCCTCTGCTCCTCTTAAGCTCGCTTGCAAAGGAGGAGAATTGCTGGGGGGAAGATTCTTTCCTCGAGGCTCTCCCCACCACCTCCCTATTCTCGGAAAGGAAGGAGAAGAAGTCTCCTTCCCTCCCACGCCGAGGCAAAAGATTTATTATTCCGTTCGCATGAATATTTGCTAAATGAGTGTCGCAAGGCGTGCGCTCCATTCTGCTTTTCTTCCTCCATCCAACCCTCTCCCCCCCCCTCTACTTCAACCCCCCGCAAACCTGAATCTTTGCTTTCCCATTCCCCAGTTTCTCACGCCAAAAGGTATATTTCTCCACGCGGATGCTCTAGGATCTTTGCTATTCAGGCTTAGGAAGGAGCGTATTGACCCTTTGATAATGATGGCCAAGTCAGAACTGATATATTTCTTACCATTTTTATATCATTTTTCCCGCATGGTGACTGCTTAAGGCCGGGATTATGATGAACGTTTTCTGACGTGACAGAAACGGACGGTGGCATTGTTGAAGTTAAGAGAATGGGAACGTAATGAAGCTAATCACGAACGGACGAACATTGACGTGACGCCGACGTACGTTGAGGAAAGCTTGTCAAGGTCTAGCTTTCCCGTCGCGTTGGTTTCCGTCAGCCAATCACGAGTGACTTGAAAATCAAATGGGGGAGTAAACGTTCGGAAGAGGGTGACACTTTTCAAAAATGTTTTTCAACCACTGAAAAACGTCCTTTTCTGATGAAATCTTCACAACACAATCTGCTATGTTCACACTTCACTCATGCTGGACAATTTTTGGAAGAAGGTAGAAACTTACGTTCTACACCAATGCGAACCCCTGTATGCCGCGCCGCCATATTGGAAAAGGGCAGTGTTTCCAATCAGCCGTCTATCGTGATATACCATTAACAATTGAGCAAATAAGTTGGCGTTCACCACCACCGTAGCGGCCCAATTGTTGGTGGCATATCACGATCGACGGCAGATCGGAAACACTGCCGTTTTCCAATATGGCGGCGCGGCCAACAGTCACATCTCGGGTTCGAATTGGTGTAAAACCGTAAGTTTATACAGTTTTTCAAAACTTTTCTAACGTAAATGATGTGCAAGCGTAGCAGGTTGTGTTGTGAAAATTTCATCGAAAAAGGACGATTTTCAGTGGTCGAAAAAAATGTTTGAAAAGTGTCACTCTCATCCGAATATTTATCCCCTCTTGATTTTCAAGTCACTCGTGATTGGCTGACGGATCAAACGTGACGGGAAAGCTAGGCCTTGACAAGCTTTCCTCAACGTCCGACGGCGGCTCCGTCATCGTCCGGCCATCGTAATTAGCTTCATTGCGATCCCATTCTTCCAGATTCAATTGTGACACCGTCCATTTCCGTCACGTTAGAAAACGTTCATCGTAATCCCGGCCTAAGACCGTGGCACAATCAACGTAAACGGATGACGTGAAACGTGTACCGTAAAACGTGAATAGAGATAGCGCATCGGTGGGGGAACGGAAACGGACACAATCAGCGCGTAACGTGAGACGTGAAACGTGAGAGACGTCCATCTCTCACGTTTCACGTGCACGGAAGCCCAAAAAAAGAGTCCCAGGAGTTGGCGATAAGGAACCACCTGTGGGGAGTTACTGAAGTTACAAGTGGATGCATATATCTTCTGAAATAAATTTAAGTCTCAAATATTGTAAAACTTATTTCTGCCTTTTATTTTAGCATAGATAATTCACTGACTTTTTTCTAAGGAGGGAATCAATGAATTTATTTGAAGTTATTGTGTATTGGTGAGATTTTATTTGGTAAATGATGACATGAAAAAGCTTAGTTGCCATTGTTGACGTTGGAGATAGTGATCATTTCGTTATGAGGGATAACACACGATTTTCACGAATTAATTTTTGTGAATTATGAGAAACTTAAGCAATCTGGTAACTTCATCAACGGCATGGAATACGCAAAGTACCTCTACAGTCTTGTAAATTAATTGTTGCCTCCTTTTCACATTCGCTACGGATTTCGTAAGTCAATTTTTCCGGACTCACGAGTCGCGTACGATGTTACTGACCAAAGTTCTCGTTCCACGTAAACGTCTCACGTCAACCGTTTACGTTGATTGTGTCCAGGGGGGTTATTTTGTAATCTCATTTTAGTGAGAATACGTCATAAAATGTCACTTTTTCGTAGTTAAACTCCGCCACCCAGGCGGCGTGACCATCTTCGAATCTCAAGCGGTGAACTGCCGGTCATGTGCTGGTCTTTTAGACGATTCATCCGCTTGATCCGTATCATTCAACTCTTGATCCGTTTCATTATCTCCGCTTGCTATTAGTTCCCATCTCATCTTCATAAAGAACGTTAATGGAGTTTCCACTTGAAGCTTGAGTTGGAAAAAAAGCAAGAGCGAGAAAGATACATACCATTTTAAATTGTATTCTTGGAATTTTCACAATGTAAAGAACTTCAGCACACCGAGATCGGCAACAGATAGCGCTACCGACAGAAGCTTTGACAATTCAAGAACCGTTCGTGAGCCGATCATTAAGAGAGCGAAACGGATCTCCCGCCTTCCCGCAAATTGTCATTAAATAGGTGAGATTACAAAATAACCCCCCAGGCATTTGACGCTAGATGTAGTACTACGCTGTAGATGAAAGCGATTGTTCCATATCATCGGCGAATTCTTGAAACCTACTATGTGCTAAATATGAAATGTTATAGGAGACACAAAAGAAATGTTTAAAGGGGTTAAAATAGTATTTTTATATTAATTATACAAATATAATATATTTTATATTTTTATGCAATTTTATCACATTGCTAGCTTCATAGGTTGGTGCGCCTTGACGAAACGAACATTTTGACACCAATAACTCAATTTTGGCATTTTGGTCACATAGCAGGTTTCAAGAATCTGCCGACGATATGAGACATTATTTATCTTAATAGTAAAAAAAATTATAAGTCTTTCATAATCTACAGTCATCAATACTATAACCCCTGATATACTATGCTATATTCTACACTATAACCCCTGATACTGTAACCCTCCAAATGATTGGTTTTCTTAACGTATCTACTCAATTTCCATATCAGCTACGATCTTCATTTTTACAAAAATCTTCTTTTTCATATCCTTTAATGCCTGCGTTTTGAATTTATGCACGACATCTTCCTTCACCATTCTTCCCATTTACTTTTCCCTTTAAGACCCTCTTCAGCAGACCAATTGTCTTAAGACAATTCCAAGGAAGTTTTCCCGTATTCTTTCTAAAGTTTTTTTTTATCTCTCATATCTTCTGTCGCCACTCTTCTTATAATTTTTTCGTTTTACACTTATTCTATTATTATATATTGGCTTCATTATTCTTCTGTAACACTTAATTTTGAAAGCTTCTAGTCTTGACTTTTCTGATAACGTCATCACCCATCACTCCATTACATGGAGTGAATGCACTAGTTGTACGTCCTAATGAAATGTTTCCCTGCTCACCAGCCCTTAGTAACTCCATGTGGAGAAATATTCTCTACTCCTGGACCATTCCACTGCATATATTACTAATTGCTTTGTCTCACGCTTAAATTCAATTATAATATCATTTTTCTTCGAGTGATATAAAAAATATAAGAAAATGTATTTTTTTAATTCACAAAATTGCAATTTTTCGTTAGTTTCTTCTTTTCGTGCATGGCATATTTTTCATAGAGACATTGAAGTAATTGAGAGCATAAATATTCACCCTATACAATATAAAGTATTGCAATCACTATAGTATCTTCACTTATCGGAGTTAAAAAAAGTAGTGGAGTAATGAGAGTTATTTCTGTGTTCCCTGGTACATTTAGTAGTTCCTGTTAGTAACCCAAAAATTATTACTGCAAAAAGCAATGCAATTTTACAGAACCGGTAATTAAGCATAATTGTTTGTATCTCCTCCATATTTTGCTGTCTGAATATATTTTGGCTACTATTAAATCCCTTCCTTTCGATTTCTTTATTCCTTGGCGAGTACAGGAAAATTAATGTCTCTTTATCCTTACTTATCTATTAATTTATACCTATATTGGGGTAACATCTATAAAACCGGGGTTTATAGATGTTTCCCCAATTTTTGGGGTGTTTTCAACCCCCTTAACTCCTTCCGTAAGTATTACCCTTTTCTGTAGTGAGTTATTCGTTAAGAACTCTGTCCCTTAATTTTTTCCATGAGTAGGTGCTTTTAAGTAATACATTTATATGATCCACATAACATTTATTTTAACGTCTTGAAATTTTGTTCCTAGTTGAAATCTAACTTTTTTTAGATGATCTAAATAGGGATAGATTGTTCTAGATAGGTTACTTTGAAGAAAGATGGCACATTCTCAATATCGCCTCAATTAAATTCATCTCATCCTGCAACTACAGATTAAGCTTTTTTAAAAGGCCTTTTCTCTGCCAGACCCCATACAGTTCCCCTCTAAATGTGGATTGCATGTCGCAGATTACCCTGAGAGAGGATAGATACGAACGAGCCCTCCCGATCCTAGACGTCTCACAGAAAACCAGTTCAATTTCATTGAGCGCGACAAATAAGCTCTCTGCATTCCCTGATCTTCTGCTCCGCGCAGATGTCGCGAGGGAAAAACTCAGTCGTGAATTACGACCGTGATTTTCCTCATCTTGGCACCAAATCCTTCCTCTATAAAGTCTCCGAGTCAGAAGATATGTTCCCGAACAGTTTCGGAACTTTATACTTCCTTATCATTATGTCTTCTCCGTTATCGCATTTTCAGCGTCACACTCCTCATCGTACTCGAAGTTGAAGTAACTGTTTAAAACTTTGCACAAATAATATGCTTGCTAAAATTCACTAAAAATCCGGTTCCACGTATGGAGATTGATAATGACACGTAAATTGTCGGAACAATGGTCGAAGCCAATAAAACGTGTGTGTGTGGAATGTAAAAAGCGAAGTTTCTTTTCCAATTCAAGAAAAAGTTTTTATATTCAAGCATTTAAATATTCAACATAGTGGGACGAGATTCATTTGATTAAATTCTTCCTCTCTTTAGTATTATTACTCCCTTTCTCTCCCTTATCCTTGCTATAGACTAATCCCCAACCTCAAGTTTCCCTTAAATAATCAAGATTTCCTTTTAAAATATTAATTGCTACTAGGTAGTGATAGACTTGTACGAAATCGAGGGGAGTTTTTCAAATAAATTAAACATTCCGAGAATTTTTGACAGCTATATTAAAAGTTATTTAAATTTAGACATGTCACATCAAGATATTTCATGAAAATAACTTCCCTGAACATGAAAATTCAATTGCACGCATGACACAATCGTATGTATTAAGCAAATACACCAGATGTGTAATAAAGATTAGTATAGTATTTCTTTATATTCTAAGCATGTCTTCATTACCCACTACTGGTGTATTATATCTATATCTACATAATACCAAGTAATCCACCATAAAGTTGAGTAGCAGGAGGCATATTTTCATGTATGTGCATTGTATTTCTGAAACATATCCTAACTTGGTGGAAGAAAATTAGGATCTTGAGATTCCGCGGGATATCCATAGTAATCAACAATGCATAGGTTAAGTACCATATAGTAGTATGTGTAAACATAAGTTCATATATGATAATTGCCCACCCCCTACCAACACACAATTGATGTTGTTCTTCGAGTAGATAAAGGATGTTAATTTTGATATGCGTATAAGAGGTTGGCTCGCGACCGCTTGAGTCAAGTTGTCTAAGGAATCTTATTAATTTAAGTACGAGCATACGCCTGCTAAGTGATCCTTACTTCACAAAGAAAATTACCTAAGCTATTGAGAGTCATAAGTATCACAAGAAATACGATGGAAAGTCGAAGCATTTATTTTTTATGATAATTTTAATTTTATATTTACGATACAGATATAAATTCATGAACTCAATGAATTTACTAATTTTTAACCACAGAATATTACTATCAAACGTTATGTTATAATATTTTTCTGAAATATTCCTTAATATCTCATTAGTAATGATATTATTCATACGCCATACATTTTGGCTAGAGTGACCGCAGCTCCATTTGAAGTCAACTAACGCATTTCGTCTGCTATAAGCGCAGAAATTGGTGGATTTAGCGAAAAATGCGGTGGGTTAATGCCTTTTTTTCGAGTCATTTTATTCCTTATGGCATTACACATAAAATATCAGTTTTTTGCAAAAATGACATGTCACTATGTTATTTTTAAACGTTATATTCCCATGTGATGGACGTTCTCACCGTTAATCGTATGTAATTTCAAATGCAATTTGTGAAAAGGAAGTATGGGTTGGTATAATTATCTTTATTTTATTAGATAGAGGAACTTAGGTTCTATAAGTGCTGAAAATATAAAAAAATGACACGACTTTCACTTTTCGGATCAACCTCCTTAAATTCTTGCAGAATAGTTTGTAATGGTTTGTAAAAGGCAACAGGTTTTGATTGGGACTTGAATTTTCAGATCATTATTCCTCTGCAAAGTGGCTCCTTTAGAGCCTTTTTAATTTTTCTTCATAAATGATAGTGCTTTATTTCTTTTGAATTCACACTGAAGACTGATATCCAGAAGGGTTTCTGATTTTTATCATAGTTGGCAAAGTCGCCAAAAAAATTAACTATTTAAAATTAAAGTTTACCTATGTTAAAAGTAACTAGTTATAGTTAACAGTTACGTTTCTGAAAAGGTAACTGATTAAGGTTAAAGTTTATCTCTCTTAAAAGTAACTAGTTATAGTTAACAGTTACTTTTCTGAAAAAGTAACTGATTAAAGTTAAAATTAAAAAGGTAACTATTACGTTAACAGTTTCTTTATCTGTTACTTTGGATAATTGGATGCTGTGATAATAGGGGCCTTGGTGGTATTTGTTTTGACAAGCAACGCAAACACTTAAAACTGTGGTTTCATCCATCCGGTTGAATTTGTTTAAAAATATTTGAATTGAGGATTTTCGTTGTAATTTCATTTAGCGGCCTGAGTGTTGTTGGTCAGGTTTCCTAGTGTCTGCTGAAATAATTCTTCGATTTTTCTGAGGTGGAGCTCCAATTCCGGGATTTTTAAACTGCCATGAATGTAAGACTTTCTGACATACCATCGTGCGTCCGTAAATTTCCTCAAAAGATTGTTCTGAGCGGTAGAAATGGCTTTAGGTTTATTTTTGATATCGATCCCCACATTGCGATGTGAAGTATCCCTTCACAATTGTAAAATTGAAGTGGAAAAGGCTTAAGCCTGAATCACACGATCATTTTTTACGTCCCTTTTCAGGGATAGCTCAAATGATAGCTTAAAAATGATCGTCTGACTTGATCATTTCACGGATAGCTGAAATGACAGGGATCGCTATACCTTTTTTCGTCATTTGAGCACGTCCTTTTTTCCGTCCCTCGGGCCTGTCATTTAGCCAATCAGAGTTCACGTTCTGAAAGAAACGTTTGGCTGCAGCCAAAGGCAGTCGACGACGATGTAAATCATCCATAGTTACGAAGTTGTTTATCGTATCTCGCGAACAGAAATGATACGAGAAGGGACGGTAAAAATGATCGTGTGAGCGGCGAAATAATAGCTTGAGCTATCATTTTTGCGGTCCCTGAAAGCTATAGCTTAAATGATCCCTTTAAAGGGACGAGAAAAATGATCATGTGATTCGGGCTTTAGTTGTATAGAGTTACGGTAGATGCTGGGGCTTGGGCATACAGTAGATGCAATGAACTGGGGACTGATGTATTGACGATGCAATGTCGCCGAGTAAGGCACTCGTAGACTGGCGCATTGTAACAGATACATTAGTTTGAATGAACCACTCCCCCTCGTTTTTTGTCATAGATTTTTAGGTGACCCTTCTTTCTCGGATTCAACTACGTAGTATGAATTCACCGAGCAAGCATACGAACCCTCCAGGGCATTGCCTTACCGTAGTTTCGTGTTTTCTCGTCTGATGATGCGTTCCTAAACTCTGGAGGTCACTCCCCTCAGCCTTGCTTTTGTTTGAATGTTTTCGTCTAGGCATATTCATTGCATTCTTAGACACCATTTTATTTCCTTATTTGTATGTTTGGCAACCTATGCGCCCGAATTCAGACTTCAAATTCGTCAAAATCAACTTAAAAAAATCAACTGAAGTTATTTTCGTATCAGTTAATGCATAACTGTTACGATTAAAATTGAAAAACATAACTCTACTAAAAATTAACGATCGAATTAAATGGATAACCACATTTGTAATGATTTATTTTAGTAGTTAATTTTCATATCGTTAATCCCAACTGTTATGTGTACGAATATGTGTGTAACATTCTGTCAATAACAGACTCCAGTCAGGAGACAATGTATGCCACGAGATTAAAACTCGATACCCAACTGCCATGCGAAATACTACGTTTAATTGTTTGCGCAACATGAAAGTACAGTAAAATAAAATGACGAAAAAAACTTTTTATGGTCAGGAAGCTGAGTAATCGTAGTAAAACAATAGCAACTGAATATAAGAGGAAAATGTGCTGCTTTTTTATTTTAAATACATCGTCATAAAGGAATGAATTTTGCACCCGTACATTACCAATGTGATGTAACAATTTGAGTTAAGAGAGTTGAATACCTTCCTTTCAGTGAATAGGAGACGTCTGCGTACGTATCGTGCAATGGTGGGTCGTCTCTCATCGTCGCTTAAGTCCGTAAAACTCGAATATTCTCGAATAGTCCCGTGATTTATGATAGCCGCCATTATGCCGCCGAGACAGAGTCCAGATGTGCTCCTTCCACTGCTTCAGCTGACTGCGCTTAAAGACGGGGAACGATTACCTTGGTGTACCCCCCTCCCCTCAACTCCATACTTCAATAACGTTACCCAAGTTACCGACTGCCTACTTAATCCTCTTATTAAGGATTTAGATTAAGTCTGCGTAATAACTGGCTCCTGATTGTTTAATTGCTCCACTCCATGTGACTACTACATATAAAAAATCTTTCATAATGCTAGGGCCAGGTTGTGGAATAGTATTGCCACCGACATTAAGGAATGCCATTCAGTATTTGTTTAAAAAAAATATTTTTTCGGTATCTTGTTAGCAAGGAAAGTTAAAATTTTGAAATATATTTAATGATTGACAGAAGGTGCTATTTTACTTCACCCGATTAATACATAATCGCCTTGAAAATGTACCTACGTATCATGTAATGTTTTTAGCCCAAGCATTTCTTTTTTTTATGTTCTTAGTGGACGAAGAAGTCCAAGAGCAATAAAGTATTTTAATCTATTTCCACTGGGAGCCACCGCAAGGGTGTGTGGCAGGGGGTGAAGATCACCAACCATTCACTACTGACATGCAAATTAAGAGCTACAATGATACTACTACATGAAAACAAGTTAGGCATGGGAGTCACGTGCAACTAGGCGATAAGAGACCACACAGTTACGAAGTGACTACTGGTAAGAAAAAGTTTTACTAAATATATTTATATGTATTTACCTAGCATACAGAGATTAATATTTATATATGCTTGGTGAACTACAGGCTACTCAAACAAAGTTTTCCCTACCTATATCTTTGCTATGCTTCCTATGGTGCTCTCTTATGGTACGCTGGAAAATGACACTTGACATATTTCGGCACGACAATTTCCCTCTCCAATCTGGTTTTTTGATCAAACCTATCATAATAACATGGGTCCTTAATGTTTATCTTCCTCCATCTGTAAATAATTCAGCTTCGAATTCACTCAAACGTTTTAGCATATTTTTAACCTGTGTTTTGATAGTAATTCCCATCCTAGTTCCTCTGTTGAACTCATAGCACTAATACAATAACCATAACGGCATTTAATAAATGTAGCTCATTTCCTTTGCACACGCTCTAATTCCTTTACCATGCCTTCCTCGTACGGATCCCATACGCTTATGGCATATTCTAAGTAAGGCCTGACAAGAAATCAGATCAGGTTTTTGGGGTTTGCGAAAGGTCAAATTGTACCACTCACTTAATCTTTATATCGATTAGTGGATTACGACGGATTTACAATTTCAGAATTAAGTTGTGCAAAGTATATTTCCATAAAAGGACCTACATACTTAAAAACTGTAAAATTTGCCGATAAATGTTTGGCGTTAACACCTTGTACTTTGCAAATGTGACCATAGATATTAACTCTTACGCGTGCATAAGGTCTCAGGTTAAAGGTTGTAACATAACAATTGAGCCGCCGAGATCAACAATGCAAGGTGTAATAATGGAAGTAAACAAGCGTTGTAATTAAGGAACAATGGGAGAGAGTGAGAATCGAGGAGTTGTGTGTTAGACGCGGTGGCGTGGAGTCGCAAAAGTGACGCGTGCTTAAGAAAGGGCATTATTTGTGAGCTAGTCGGTGTCTGTGTGGGTAAATAAGCATTCGTGAAGGAAATGAGATTATTGGTGTATTTGTGTTGTGTCTGATTTGATTTAAGAAGTGACTCGAAAGAAAAGAAAGTGTATAAGTGCATGGCCTGTTAAGTGCGAGCCTGAAGATAAGTGTATTTCGTTTGTTGGTGTTTGATTAATTTTTAAGTGCATTTCGTGAGGGCAATTTCTTATGTTGTGCATGATTTGTGCAATAAATTCGTGAGATATAATACATAAATGAAGATATTACAAGGTCTGCGGTCTCGGTAATAGGTCTCAATCACATTCCGTCAGGAGCTTTCCCACGGTGACAGGAGCACCATAGTCTTCGCTCAAGGCCTGTATCTTATCTCCAGAGGAGGGATACGCATGAGTTACAATCTCTAGAGAAGGGATATGCATGGGCTGGGATACTATGCCCGTTTCTCAGTCCGGTAACTTCGACCTACTCCCTGCGATTTCTCCTGACAGAAGTGGGTCACGCTGATTTCCCAGGCTTTATTGCTTGGAGTTTAATCACATCTATATTTGACCATTGCTTCTTCCACTTCCCCAGAGCTAATCCCCGTAACAGAAGCCCTGAGGTCACATGCTGGTACCTTTGAGTAATATTCCGATTCACATGGCATCTTTTCCTGCAGGGCCGGCGTTTTCATTGTCAGTTATTCCACCACGTCTAGGGATACACATTAAGGAATTTGCTATGCCCTTACTAGTAAGGGATCTAAATCTACATAATGCCCTGTAAGCCTCAATAGTGGCTGTAACAGGAGGTGATTTCAAATTAACATGATCATGATTAAAAAGTAGCTATATTCTTTCCCAAACATGTTTTTTTAGAAAATATTTAAATAGGAAATCAAGCATGCACAAGAATGCTCTAGTTTGGTTAATCTAGGATACACATTAAGGAATTGTTCATAGGTGTTTTCAAGTCTGTTTCCGCACTAATAGGCGCTTCAGACCGGGAGGAAAGGTATAAGGATAGGAATGGAAGGGATGGGGATAGGATCGGGTCCGAAGCTGGGAGCCGGAATCTCCCCATCCACATTAAGGAATTTGCAATGTCCTTACTAGTAAGGGATCTAAATCTACATAATACACTTCAAGCCTCCATAATGGCTGTGACGGGAGGTAATTTCTAACTAACATAATCATGATTAAAAAGTAACTAAATTCTTGTGCAAACATGTTTTTTTAGAAAAGCATTATAATAGGAAATCAAGCATGCACAAAAATGCTGACGCTGACGCTTGTTCAGGATACCTGTATCGCCATCCCGGGCGTATGCCCTCTATGGTCGTGGTTGGGAAGATCGAAAGGAAAAATTTCGGTGGGGGAGAAAGGTTTTATAGTTAGGGTAGGAAGCTCAATGGGTTTCTTTGTCGAGGGAATTATTTTTGGGGACTATCCAAGGTGAGACGGGTTGTTTCGTTAGGGTAGAGTTGTTTGGGGTGATCCGGGGGATATGAAGGGTTGTTTTGTTTGGGAGTAACTTTTTGTGAGTGAGGAATTGATTTAGGGATGTCTGGTTGCGTTATATGTTTGTATAGAGAAGGAGAGAGAAGGGTTGTTTTGTTAGGGTAATGCTGAAGGTAGGATAGCGTGGGAATGGGTTTAATCTGGTTCGGGTGGTTGTTGGTTAGGGAGCTCCTTAGAGAAGCTCCTTGCCCTGTAGTTTGGTTGGCAGTCTTTAAACCAAAAGGCAACTACCAATGCTATACGTTGATACCCTTGTGGATACATATACCTTACAACATATTTACAGCCATGCACATTCCGAGTGTACGAGAGAAGCAGGACATTTTGAATCCATCGATTCAGCAGTCATTTTCTGAAATTTTATAATCATGGTCCAGTCTAATATAGTAAGCTGGAGTTTGCAAAATGTTTTCAACGTTATCAGCGAAAATATTGTTTCGGAATTTATTTAAGAGATAGGTCTAAATTTCAATATACGGTCTAATAATTATCCCCTTCTTAATTCTTATTATATACTGGTTTCATGATGAAATGCAATTAATGCACTTCTTGGTCAAAGAAGCATTTTTAGGATTAACTAGACTTTCTAAGATTAACTTCTAGGAGGGTGATTCGACTACTTAGATCATTTGCAAAATGGCCATAGTATTTGAAGCACCTTAAAATATTTCTACATTCTACCAATAATTAGATAAGGAAAACAGTTCCCTCTAGTGTGCTTGACTCTATGAGACACAAGTTTAAGATTCCTTGTAATTTTGTACATTTATTTCCTTTGTGAAATGCTTTGCGATCAGGTTCAAATCGCATAGTGTTCGGTTGCAGAAGATACATATGCGTTTGGTCATCCTCTAAGGGGTTCGCATTGGTTTGGTGGGTAGAGTGATGACTTCCCATCTCAATGGTCCGGGCACGATTCAGAGGAGATATTATTCATCGGTGTACCGTCACCTGGTTGAGTGCTTCGTGCAGAGCACCTTGAATCCATTACTTCGTTCGTCGGATGGGACATCTACATAATACCCTGCAAGTGACCATAAAGGTGTGTGGCAGGGGTTGAATTCTCACCAAACATGCGCTACATGTCATCCATAAAAAAATGATTACATATTAATAATATACTAGTCTAAACTTCACTATATAAAAAGATAAAAAAATAGCAAGTAAGCATACAAAAACATGCTGTTAGTTGGGGTAACTTAAAGTCCTTATACCAACATGCAACTACCTATGCTATCCATTGATACGCTCTTATTGGATAAATTTACCGCTACTCATATCCCTAATTGTACGATGAAAAAATTAAATTTTTAATCTTTCAGTTCGGCAATGAATTTCTCTAAAATTTGTGATTATAGTCCAGTCTACCATGCTAAGTTGGAGTTCGCAAAATATTTTTAACGTCATCACTGAAAATATTATCTTGGAATTTCTTCAAGAGATTAAGTCTAAATTTTAACCCCCGGTCTGAAAATGATTCCCAATTTAATTTATTTAGCAGACTGCTTATAATCTCATATAGTTATCGTACCGCCCCTTTACAAATATTTCCGATTTTCTATGCACACGTCCAAGTTTAGACCGATTTCGTTGGAATCCCAAACACTGGCATTTTCCATATGAGGTCTAACAACGGAAGAGTTGGTAATTTCTCGTACATGATCGTCACATTTGCCCAGTGCTCTTTTGATGAATCCCAGTCTACAAATAGCTTGAACCATTTCAAGTATGTGTTTACCGTAGGAAATATCATATGTCAGTTTCGTTCCAAGATATTTTATGATATCAACGTTTTTTAATTCATTATTACTTATTTTGTAATTGCTAGAACGTTAAACTATGGGCCAAATTGCGATACAGGGCTTCTCTTCCCCTTTCCTTCATATTCAGAAAAAATCATTTCTTTCGCACAACAACGCCTTTTTTAAACGGCACAAAAGAGCTTAGTTGTTGGTCAACTCGCCGAATTAATACGAGGACGAAATTCTCCAGCGTCTTAGTATTATCTGTACAGTGTTTAAAGACATCAACGATGAATCTATTCCTTGTGCATCCTTCTGATTGCGAATGAAAATAAAAATGTGAGGCCATGCGAAAAGTTCATAGATCTGCGCTAAATGAAGATACATACGATTTTGCGCACATGTTGTTGGCATAGCAGTATTAATTACTGCTTCCGATCACACTTTGTAATAAAGTCAAAATGAGTAATAACCGTAATAACGTATTCAGAAAAGCTGTCAAAATCAATGACATTTCTCTAACGACAATATTTTATTTCCAAATGAGTTCCTTGGAATCAAACCCTTTTCATAATAGTTACGTTTTATAATTTTTATTTTAAATAAATAGTTAATTTTCATTATGGTTTCTTAATAAATATAGATTACGTCATAATCACTTTCTTTTACAAAAATTTAATTATTTTGGCATTAGCCCCTGAATGGGGTCGTTTACCATATTTTGTTATTGCTGAATCTGAAAAGACCCGTATTTTCGCCGTTTTTTGATCCGTCAATTATTTTTCGAATTATAAGCGGCGAGAAACTGATGTTTTTAACCCTTTCGGAAAAATGGGCGTAGTGCAACCTCTGACGTATATCGACTTTGTCCAATCACAAATGAGCCCGTGAAACTACTTTGCCTTATCGAAATGGGGGAAACACAGCTTCCAAATAGAAGCAGTTGCGACAGCATCTGTGCGAGGAGACCTTCCGAGAACACCTCCACTCCCTTCCCTTCCCCTAAAAGCAGTCAAGGACGTGAGGAAAATGACGTCAATTATCTCAAAGCATCTTCTTCGGTGGGCGTCACCTTTTGCTTATTTTAATTTTTTTTGTGAGTGAATGGTTGTGGTTAGAAGATTATTTTTTTCACTAAAATTCTTTTTTCGTTTCCATCTAAAGATTTCGTGTACAAAATTGCGATTTCGGTTCCGCGTAAACGCCCCCATTACACCCCTGATTGATCACATTGATAATTACCTTGGTAGATTAACGTTAAAAATGTATTTTCTCCTTCGCCACTGAAATTGGTATCCGTTTGGGGGGATGCGGCGTTCAGCTATGTCTTTTTGCCCTAACTATGAGAGTACATAATTGGATGGAAGTAGATCACTTTCAGGGAATTCAAGTAGGTTGGAGAGAGAACCTGTATCGACCTTACCGCACTCGAAACGGAATCTGCCTAGGGATTTGTGGTAAAACGTTCCATCCGGTGGAAGGAGTATTCCACTTGCAGACCTCTCCATTATGCATTTCAATTAGCAGTGCGATTACGTACAGTGTTGCACTGAAAATATATGCCACACTGTGATTGGAACCCAAGACCCAGGGACTGTTAGCAATCTCTTTGGCCGCTTGCTAACCTGATTAAAAAACTTCAGCGTCATTAGCAAGGGTTGGTACAACCTTTAATATTGACGCTGATTGGTATATTACCATTGATGATGCTGCAGTGATGACACTCTAGATAACATTAATGGAGATCGAATCTCCATCTGCCTAAGAGCTCTCTTATTTTATGTTCTCTTCAAAATATAATTAAAACGATGAAACTGAATGGTCATCATCAAACTATTTGTCGAAAATTACAACAGAATGAACCACAATGTGATACAATTTCTCTCTTTTTTTGCGCCAGGTATAATGCATTAGATGGCATCGGAAATAAGTGGAGCAGTTCAGTGACTTTTGTTGCATTTTGGACGAAGACTGAGACGTTAATCCGTGCATCTTAGGTTACATCTACACCTACGCGGTACCCTGAAAGCCACCGCGAGGGTGTGTGGCAGGGGGTTAAGATCATCAAGCATGCACTGTAGACATGGGAATATGCTACTATAGAGTCTCAGGCAACTAGACTGTTAGTATCTACATAGTAATTAAGCGATTGTTTGTTAATACATTGGTTGGTAATACATGCCTACAAGAGAAACCTTTCTTTTCACCCTCCTCAATTCCCTAAAAGATTCATATCTATGCTAAATCACCCACCAATATAAATGAACTGATGTGTTGGCAGCCTTCCCTATATAAATGGCTGTATCATTTCATGAACATGTTAAACAGGTCAAACACTGGAAAAAATACAGCACTTTGCCGCAATGCGTTTTAAATGAAGTGTCCAACGCCTTTGATCATCATCATTAGGAACCGTTTAAACACACTGTATTCTTCATTAAAAAGTGCTGTCGAAAATTGCTATATTTTTCCTGGTGTTTGATTACGGTATCTTTCCACTACATCTCGCCAGACACATAAACCTTGATGTTGCACAGATATTATGTGTAAAATTTCTCCAGTTACCCAACCGGTATGGCGATTTGATTCTGACGCGGCGATTCTGTGTATAAGTCAGCAACCGTTTTCAGGGTGTCTTCTGCAATTTAATGACAGTCTGTCTAGGTTAGCTAGTCTAGGTGTTAAAAACCCCTGCGTAATATTCTAGATTTGGCCAGATAAATAAGATCAGAGATATTTTTGCGCCAAATAGATTCAAATTGTTATTTTCACCCATGCTACAAGAGTACACAATAGGCAGCAGCACAACAATGGATACATGGGAAAAATGTCGTTAGAGTTGTTTGCAGTGCATGATGCATATATTGACATTACTAACCAATGCATGGTAGGTGATTACAGATAAAAATATATTTATATAAATGATATTATAACCAGTAATTCTCTATTACTATTTAAATACTAGCCATCTGGCTGCATGTTAGATAATAGGGCGACATTGTTGCATCATCTAACGTGCTTCATTGTAGTAGCACATCAATATAGAATGTTTGATGATCTTCCCTCCCTGCCACGCACCCTCGCTGTTACTTGGAGGGTATTGACAATTTATTTGTATTTTTACTTATTGCTGTCTCAAAGCTCGCTGATTTGAATGTGTGTAGCCAAAGTTACAGAATTCCAAAATAAACTTAGGATAAAACCGGTGTCACAATTCATGCTTTTAACCTTCATTTGAACTACATCTTCGGTGATCTCAATAGGTTAATGTTTGACAGAGTCATTGCACCATGTCTAAGCAAATGAAGTGGCCATGTTTGAGGCCGTATTCTGTGATCGAAGATTTTTTTTATCTGGAAGTGTCTGATGCAACTCCAGTGTTCCTAGATTCTTATCTCAATAAATCGGTTTACTTCGCCGATATATACTTTCTCGCACACTAAGGGAACTCGGTAAACTCCAGGAGTTTTCAGACCAAGGTGTTCCTTTGAATTTAAAAGTAATCTCTATATTTTTCTTAATGTATTTTTTTCAAAACATCCGTTGTTGCATCCTCAAAATGTGATATAAATCCTTATCAAATCCAATACCACAGTTCAAATTTATTGCTCAAATCGATGGAATCCCTTTTTCCAGCATATTTAAAATCTAAGCGAAGAATTAATGTAGCCGTGGGCAGGGTGTTCTACTTTTTGTTTCGTTTAAAACTCCGTTTATGCTTAAAATGCATTGTATGGCAATATTTTAAGTTTAGATAAAACTATTTATGTTTTAAACTATATTTTTGTTTATCGGAACAAAAAAAGAGCGTCTCCACGGAAATGACGTAAATAAACAAATAGGAGGAAAGGTGTATTATCGGTAGGACTCATGCATGTTATGTTTCGTAACAAAAATAAATAAATCATGAAAATATGATGTATTGTTAACTGCAAATGCATTGCAGTTAATAAACTATGTTTATCGGAAATGTCAAAAAATAGTTACACTTTTTGCAGCCCCCTAGAGAAATTTACTAACTAAGACCCAGGTTTCGTTACATAATAGCATAACCTGATTATAACCTAATGGTTCTTTATTTTAATTTCCTATCTGGAGAGGATCCACATTAATTTATCTTAATTAAAACATTAGTCATATAAATTGCCTTTGCTTTGTTGTACATAAGTATATCTTTCCTTGACTGATTCATTGCAACAACTCAAGAAACAACAAAGTCTTTTAAGTGGATTGGATGAATGGTCGAACTTGCGAAGCTCTCACACATGGTCCTATTCTAATTGTTGGCCACCTTTACTGTTTGCTTTACTTTTCCCTACCCCCTCTCAAACACCCTACTTTCAAAAAGCATGCATCCACTTTCCCCTCCTACTCCATTCGCAAAATGAACCCACCCCTGTCTCAACACTCATTGTCAGTCACACCGTTCCAAATCCCGTCAATTCCTTCATCCACATCCGTCTTATCCTCTCTCTCTCTCCCTCTTTCACTTGCTTTCCCATCATCCCCTTCTTCCTCTCCTCCCCTACCCCCGCCCCGTTTGCCAAATCTGTGGATCTTTTTTCTTCCGATGAGAATTTATGACGAATCCGGACCAAATCAATCATTCTCGTTCGAAGCGTTCAAAATAAAAAAAAAGATCCTCGGACCAATCAGGTGATTATTATCTTCATTGAATCGAGAAGGGAAGATAAAAATTCCATTTTTTCTCGTCTCACGTTTATCTAAGTGATTGTTCTGCTAGGTGACTACACCTCTCTTTCCCTACGGAATTCAAGTAACTAATGCATGTAAAATCCATAAGTATTTCTCACCCTGACTGCAGTTGCCAGGTTAAAAAGACGCTGTCTTTCCTCTCCAGAGGTCTCGTTTTCCGTTCTTTTAAGGGACATGGATAATTAATATTTTAAGAGTGTATTGTGTGAGGGGAGTTTTAACTTCGTAATCGGCCACTGGAATATTTGAAATTCATTGAGCTAGTGAGAAATTTCCAAGAGAATTTTCAATTTCCAATAAGCTACCCTGAGATTTTGGGTAAATCTCAGGGTAGCTTATCACTATACGTATTATTGGTAAATCTTATGCTTTAATATTAATCGAAAATGTGCAAATTTCAGGTTTCCTTATGACTTTCTCATTAAATGTGATAAAATTAGCTTAAAACCCTGAAAATAAATTATTTAGACATTAAATTTCCACTAATCGAAGAAAAGAAATAAGACAAGATGTTATCTTTCAATCATTTTGAAAAAGGAGTTCGTGATTACATAGGTTTCTCTTTTAGAACCGGCAGCCTAGAGCAGTGATTCCCAATCTTTTTAGTTGTGGCACCCTTTAAAATGTCTTTAAAATTCTTGGTGTAGGTACTTTTTGTTACTTTTTACAGTTTACCGTTTAGGCCTTTCTCATCATCACAGAGGGTAATTCACACTTTATAGAATTGGTTGCCCGGGGCACCACGAAGGAAGGGGTGCTTTGGGAACGGAAAAAGCAATTCTTTATGCGGCCATCGACAACTTACTTCATGTCCAACATGCTAATGTACTCCTTTTTTATTCAATATTTGCAACTATGCTTACTGGTGAATATGCATTACAAGAGGGTTTGACAAATAGCGTATTGGTGACGAAATATTCTCTCTCCGGGGTAAACATTTTGTCCTAAGCCGTCACTGACTAAGTAGATTTAAAGAAGACGATAAGGGTACGGCCTTAAGATAGTATTATGAATCGAAACCCGGGACCTACGGATTAAATCTGTTCAGTGACCATTATAAACTTTATCCTTTTTGTCCAAAATGGAGGAGTTCTACATAGAAAAGCCTGAAATCATTACTTTTAATCACCGAGTTTGTCTTAAAAATCAACTAATTTGATATAACTGCGCAAACCTATGAGATAAAGGTAGAAAATAGTACAGGATTTGAAAGATGGATTGTTGGCTAGGACGAGTGGTATGGGTGTGCTACTTAAGATATGCCTAGACTAAAATTCCAGTAGCACTCATTATGATGGGAGTGGTAAGCTTGCTTGGGCAAATTGAGGCATTTTCCAGCTGTGGAGAAGTTCTAACGTCTACTTTGTGCAAATATTTGAACGGAAGTTTTAGAAAAGACTTTCATATGGAGTTCAGAGTTGTATTGATAAGCCTAACCTGAACACTAAGGAGTGATGGATAGATTGCAAGCATTCATTAGAAGATTTTGAACTGGGAGTATAGTCTAGAGAGAGGAAAATACGATGGGGGATGGTGAAAGCTTAAAGCATGGTTGGAGAGGAAATATACATATTTGTTGAAACTTGGACGTCTTTTAGTTGAATGACAGATGGAAGATGGCATTGA
This sequence comes from Platycnemis pennipes, assembly GCA_933228895.1. NCBI lineage: Eukaryota > Metazoa > Arthropoda > Insecta > Odonata > Platycnemididae > Platycnemis > Platycnemis pennipes. Next base: position 110,554,460 of record OW121855.1, on the reverse strand, counting down.
TTTTACTTAAATTTTATTTACATTGATCAAATAATAATGCCAATTTTTTATTGAAATTTATTTTGCTAGAAATCTGCCTTCAAATTTGAATTATCAGGATAAACCAATTTCATCAAATATCTTTTTCTCGCCAAATACATTTGAACTTTGTCATTCATTGAGTCTGGAATTTTCGGAAAGTGAGAAAAAAAACAGAAGTAGCAGATAAAGTGCTTCAAATAATATAATTGTTAGAAATTTAAACATGCAACAGTACATTTAATGGTATTTGAAGCAGTAATTAACAAAAACATCCAAATCCAAGCAATACCGGGACTGGAAGTGAATCTCTCGTTTATTTTATCGCTTAGTACAAAACAAACACGGTATACAGAGTGCAGCAAATTCATTCAAAAGCTAGAATGCAATATAAAACAGAAAATTTAAAAAAGTGAAAGTGGTTCTAAGCTGAATATGAAAAAGTTAAAAAACGCTATCCAGAAATTTTATTTATCATTGAATAAAAACTGACAGTATCTCTTCTTAAACTATTAATTGATAAAAAACAACACTCTATTTTGCATCAAAAATTTTATGAGAGCAGTTGAATAGCGTTCTGGAAGAGTTGAAGGACACATTTTAAACAATTTTTTTCTAATTAGTGATTAAATATCTGCCGTTCGTACGTTGGGAGATCAAAAACTAATTACCGTTCATCAACATATAACATAACGCAAGGTACCTTCATTTAGTATATTTTTGCATCGAAGAGCATGACTTAAACTTTTATGGATAGTAATCTGCACTCCTGTTGAAATGCTTACAGTAACTGGAATCCATTTTCTTTATTTACTCTGAAATAACGCCATGACTATATTTTTATTTTTAACTTTCGTGGGTCATTATAGCTATATAGGTACCTATATTTGTTGTTCGGGTGTACCCTGTGTATTTTACCAGGTGTGTTACCTGGCGTTTCGTGGACGTTGCTGGTCACCTTATCAAAGGGAATGAAGTATCTGTTGATTTTGAAGGGGTTTTATAAAGTCTTTATGCAAGGAAAATGATGAGAAGGAGAGGGGTGGAAGGAGTGGCCATTGCGTTTTTATTTTGGTTCAAAGCAGGGTCCCAATTGTGGCTGATTTTGAGGCCACAGTTCCTATTGTAATTTTGCTTGCATTTTCTTATCTCCAATGCTTCGCGAATCAGCCGGGGCTTGAGGTTTTTCGCCCTCACGATTATCATTGTTTTGTTTTTGAGGTCAATCAGGTATATATTCCTTCTCGCAAAATTGGCATGGTATCTCATACACACCTTCCATTTCAAATGGTGTTGCGTCCTTCACACTCCTCAGGCAGTTTCCAATTTTTCCATGTGGCTTTAACGCAGTTTTGATTTCATGCTTGTGGAGGATGCTTTCTATTCTATCCGTTATCCCCGGGAGTGAGGAAGGAAGGATGCAAGGTTGTATGCGTCCGGAGTCCCATTTTTTTCTTTCGGGCCGTCCGTATCCTTAGTCATGTTTTTGTACAATGTTTTGGAGATGGCTTTCTTGTCATATCCGTTCTCCTGTAGAATGGCTTCCTCTTTCTGTCTTTCGGCAGGAAAGTTGGTGTTGTCATTAACTCTACAGGACCGCTCCATTGCGGTGTTGAGTGGAAGAGGGTCTCCTATTACACCACTATTTGCCACATGGTGAACCGAGCGCAAGCAATACTAGTGAAATTGATTAATCATCTACATCTACATTTACGTAATACCCTAAACGCCACGAGGGTGTGTGGCAGGGGGTGAAGATCACCAGACCTGCACTATTTACATGCAACCAGGATATTTAATGGAGACATGCTGGATACTAGGGTTACAAGCAGCTAGATGGCTAGTACACACATAATAAGAATCTATAATTAGTTTCTACATCGTGTACTACAGACTGTTCTGACAATATTTCACCTACCTATAGCTTTGCTACGCTGCCTATTGTTCTCTCTTATAGTACGCGGGAAAAATGTTATTTGAAATCTGTCGGTACGACAATCTACCTCTCTAATGTTATTAATCTGATCAAACCTATCATAATACGCAGGGGTTCTTACCCTTCCTATTACTTCTATGAAACTCTTAACACATATAATTATCATAATGGTCTTTGCAAATCTAGCGGATCTCATTTGCACACGCACTAATTACTTTATCATACCATCCTCGTACGGATCTTATATACTAGTGATATATTCTAAATGAGGGCTGACAAGTGTAAAATAGGTTCTTTCTCGTACTCTCTCGTCACAATTTCCTATAGCTGTTTTTACGAATCCTAATCTACAGTTTGCTACACTAGATATATCCTTGAGGTGTTTCCGCATGAGATGTCTTCAGTGATGATGGCGCCTAAGTATTTAATAGATTGTTCGTTAGATATTTTCTTTTCACTAGGGTTATTTTTGTGATAATTAACACCCTACCGTATACCCTCAAGGCAGCTCGCTCGATATTCGGTAGAAATAGATTCAAATATGTACCACATGTGAAATACTTATGCACTTGTTAATTCTAGACAACAATGGTATCTCATGCTGGGGTGGTGCTTACTTCACGAACATTAAACCTTTGGTTCTGGCACAGAAAAAAATACTGAAAGTTTTGGCATGTGTACCATGTACTGAGCAATCTTTTCCTTTATTTAAAAAGGTTAACATTCTACCTCTGAGACATCTGTTTGTTTACAAGGTGTTGAGAATATTCTTCAACCGTAGTGGTGAAAATGGAAAACCTCAAATGTACAATCTGAGAGTAAATTATGGTATTGTAATACATAAACCAAATTTTGAACTGTTTCGCTACTTTTACTTGTATTTAAGTCCCAAAATGTGTTGTGCACTCCCTCAAAACATTTCGTTAGTAAAAAATTACGCTAAATTCTTTAAAAACTTTAGGGCCTGGTTGCTAGGTCAGAAAGAGGTAATTTTATATGTATTATATGTACAAGGTTAACATACATTTTTCTATTGTGTTTACTAATATTACAAAATGTTGCTACAAAAAAAAACTCATTAGCACATGCACATGTGAATATTGAAATACACAAATGACATAATATCATATATTCAGTGTACTTAAATGGCACGTAGAGTGTTTTTTTATCTACTTATGTTATATTATTGTAGCTGTGAAAGAATCGGTAACCCCGAAGCAGGAAGCTTTGCTACCTAAGGGGTACCTATATTCCTCAATTAAAAGAGTTACTATTAATGTATATTCATGTATTTATTGTATGAGAAATAAATTATTATTATTATACGTAGGATTACTTTGCAACGCAGCATGATAAGAGGAGAAATCTCTGTGGGTCCAATCTTGAGAGAGTGTATTCCTCCCAGAAAAAAATTAAATTTTCTCCCCACAATCGATAAGCATTCAATCACTCTCCTGGGAGGGATGCGAAGACTGAATTCGATCCTTTGGATTCGGAAAATCCGGGAAAGCGTTCCCCACACTAATTTCTTAAACGACCGCTTCGGCAGGATTGATGGCGAATCCAATCTTTTAGCTCCGAAAATGTTTTATATCCCTGTCCTTTTTTTTTTCTTTCCTCCTCTTGGAGGAAAGCCGTTGTGATGGAATATCCATCTAGAGATTGTCCCGTTCTCAACCAGTCTGCCTCGAACGTGGATTTTACGTTTTTTTTCACGTCTAGTTTCGGTCGTCCCGCCTTGCGAATTCAATAATACTCTTGGGACCGCCTTAACGGTTGATAACGTGTTATTTAATATGGCATGAATGAAGGAAGAAAAACTTTTCCCGGATTGATAACGTGAATTTCAAGGTTCGCAAACGGTAGGATGTATTTTCTAATTTCTTCGCTGACAACAGTAGAGATAAGAGTAGAGGCGATGAGTGCATTCGAAATAAGAGGGTTTTCATAACAATAAATTTAAATATCGCCGCATTATCCTTCCACAATGTAACCCCCACAGGACAGTGACCTCCCCTCCTCCATATCCCCCGGTACGTTGGCCATCCCTGCAACCCATTCAAAAACAACAAAGTAGCACAACGTAAGTCCCCCCCTCATCTCCCTTCACCCTTAGCCAAAGTGTATATATACCCGGGAGTCATGCATAAAACTGTGTACTTGAAGAGGACGCCTTAGCGTCGGAACGCGTTGTACCAACAAATAAAAGTCTGCGAAAATTTACATAGGTTGCATCTTCTTATTCAACATGAATTATCACCAAGTGAAAGCCGAATCTATCGATTTCATTTCCTAACAGTTTAACTTGACCAAGTCTTGAATCTTTCGTTTCTCACCGAACAAATATTGACATTTTCATTACGAACGAAAACTTCATATTTTGTTATCCACGTGGATAAACGCATAACTTGAAACGAATGACGTTATCATAACGACAAATTTCATTCGTTAAAGCGTGACAAAATATTTAAGACTTGGGCCCCGGGACTCAAACCCGGAACCTATTGATTTCTGGCAAGGTGGTTTATCAGTTAAGCCACTAATGGTTCCTGCTTCCTCTGTAAAAACTCGTGTGAGGTGGAATGTCTGTTACGGTGCAATTTAGCAAGTGACTCCACTTAAGTATTCGCGACCAATGACCAATCCTTGAAATTGAAATTTCGCTAGAAGCAGGGTGTGACACCAGCCTCTGAAAACTCTCGGTAGATGTAAGAAGAAGTGAATTTTGGGCAGAAATCAGAAATCTGTACCAAACGTGTTGGAAATGAACGAATATTTTAGGCTTTTGAGATGCATGTGTATTTAGATGGATGGAAAAGGCAAAGATGATGACGGAAGAGGAGTGAAAAATCTTTCGCGAGCATTGAACGATACGTCACTAGGAAATTATAATGTTTGGGTATTGGATGCAATATACATAGCCAAGCATTTGCTCTACCGCCTTGATGTTGGTTGGGGATCCCTGTGACGTAGCATGAGCCTTTGCGATGAGAGTTATGGCACTTAATAAAACACCACGTTTTCCGGTGTTTTTTCTTAACTGCATTACCGAGGAAATAAGTGAATACAGAGTAAAATATGAAAGCCTCTGTTCTAAATATATCGCGACATTTTCCGTGTTTTGTGAGGAAAGTTCGGTTTTGTTCAGTATACGGTTCAACAATCACGTTCGTGGCTGTTGAACCGTATACATTGTACGGTCTGAAATACTTACTATTTTAGTTCACCTTAAGGGCTGGTTATGCTTACATTGTTGCTAACATTATAACATATACTTATGACGAACTTCATGTCGGTGTCACTTCATGATCTGACAGTGACAATGATTCACCTTCTGGGCTAAGAATAAACCTATTCAGTATCAGTGGGAAAATTCGGAATATTGTGAGTGAATTTTGCTGAAGTGATAATCATGCAATTATCCTCAGTGGCAAAAGTGACCTAAAATTTTTGTAAATCTAAACCAAACTGACTAAAATATATTTTTCAATATCATAATACAATCCATTTATATCTCGTCTATTTCAGTTTTTTCCACTCATCTTTTTCTTCAGTTACTCATAACCTTTTCTGAGAATTTTTTTGGTAAATTCAGTAATTTCCTCAGTCCTATTTTAAGTTCTTGACTACCATCATTTTCTTTTTCCGTTTTTGTGCTCACGTCACGAGAGAAATAGGATCCCTCGAGTTGGAACGTTACTGGACGACCTCCGTGGGGCCAAAATTTCATCGCCACTCTAAAAGCCCATCGCATTCTCTCCTCGATCTTCTTTACTGGGAGATATCCGAAGCCTTTCGGTATTAAACTCGATCGAGGAAGGTCTTGGCACTTTTGAAAAGAAATTTAAGAAGGTAAAAATCCTTAATCGAAAATTCTTTCGATTGAGTGTCTATTTTTCCGGTAAAAGGGTGCTAAAATAGTTTCCTCCGGAAATCTCGTAAGAAATCATTCCTACGGAGCACTTTAGGGTCATAAGATTCTTTAGTTACAATTACTGCCGGATATGTTTCGGAATATGGATTCTTTCAGGACTTCCCCAAACCGGAAATCAAAAAACCAAACAAGTTTCCTCCAAGTGATCTATTACACAATAGTCTTGAAACACGATCAAACTTCACTGTAGCATAAGAGAAGAAATTCCACAGAGAGGAAATCATTCGCCTTGACCGGGGTCCCGGTCAAGGCGAATGAGTTTTTCTCTGTGGAGTTTCTGCTATTGTGTGCATTTAAGCGGGTAACGTATTTTGGTGAAGTTCTTTGTAACATGAGAGATGAAACCCAGCATCCTATATGTCTTTGCTGCTATAAACGGAATATGTAGATGAAAACTCATTTTGTCATCAAAAAGAACCCATAAGTCAGAAATATGTTGGACTATTTAACACATTATCTCAAAGAATATGAGTAGCACATTTATCTTGCATTTATATAATGCAATTACCTACGATTTCTATTACGTTCTTTAGAGAATCTATGCATGTTTAAGTGTTCTTCGAACTACGTAAGCGAGCCGAATATAGCTAAAGAGACCCGTTCTGTCCATATTTGCACCAACGTTTTACATCCTGGGCAAATTCCCCGAAGATATATGCTAACATTCTGATTTTCTCATGCCCATCCTCATTTCTCTTGGAAAGGAGCTTTTCTCAACACACCATGAGCCACTTAGTGACGAAATATTATAAAATATGTACTGGTAATTTTAGCTCCAGTTACGGTATCCGGTGGACGTATTGTCTTCGAGGGAATTTTCATCATGTTTACCGTGGATATTACGAATCGTAGCGGGGGCTGGTCACGGTAAATAGTCAAGGTAATGAGAAAAGAAAGGGAAGAAAAATAAAAAAATTATTTCTCACCCTCTCTCTCCTCTCCATTAAGTCTAATTTGCACCACTACCCCCTCCAGAAATCTGAAACTTAACTACTCCATTTAAAAATCTCCGGTTCTCATTATTTTAGCTCATACGTTCCCCCAGATATACCTCACAACAACACACAATTTACAACACAACATTATCATTCCCTCTTTCCTCACTTTAACATCCCCTATCTCATTTCTCCTAATTCTACTCCATAGTCTCGCCCGTGAACTCACTAGGGTCTCATCCAATTTGCGAAGCATAGGATATGATTTTGAATAAAGCCGTTCCATAACCCCCTAGCACCCTTTCTCTTTCTCTCGCTACACACCACTTCTCCTACGTCATCCCCTTCTGTTTCTCTTCACGGTCTCCCAATCCCTTTAGCCTTCCTTGCCGTATGACTGCTTGGTAAAAGAAATTTGGGCGGGAAATGGGGTATAGGAGAGTTTTTGGGTAAGGAAATGGGGGTGTGTGGTATTTAGGGAGATGAGCTCGTTTATGGAGAGGGTTAACTCGAGTAAGAGGAGATTGGTATTTCTCTCCGAACACCAGATGGTGAAAGGATTTTGCTATGAGCTAATCGAAGTTTCCCTCAGTTTAATGCTTCAAATCGATCGGGTAATATCTACTTATTACTACCCAATAAACTGTCTGTTGGGTGTGTGAGTTAGCACCAAACATGGACTACGTGGATCTACATGCACAAAAGTTTCCTTATAGTAATTTCTTAAATAGGGATTTCAATGAGCATCATGCAGGTTACACTACAAATTCTAATTTTATCCCAATATGCCAAGATGCATCTCAGAAGTACCACGAGCATAAACTACACGTGTTAGTATTTCATGCAGACACACTTAGAACTGTGGCATAACAATTGAGCCGCCAAGACCAACAATGCAATGGGCAAAAATGGAGGTAAACATAGGTTTCTAGGTGACGCCGGAGCCAATAGCCAGAAGCGTTGGTAATTAAGGAAACAATAGGAGAGAGCGAGAATCGGGGAGTTGTGTGTGAGACACGGTGGTGTAGAGACACAGAAGTGAGGCTTGCGTAAGAAAGGGCATTATTGGTGAGCTAGTTGGTGTCTGTGTGGGTGAATAAGTATTCGTGAGGGAAGAGAGATTATTGGCGTTGCTGTGTTGTGTCTGATTTAAGAAGAGGCTCAAAAGAAAAGAAAGTAAAAAAGTGTATGGCCTGTTCAGAGCAAACCTGAAGAGAAAATGTATTTTGTATGTTGGTGTTTGATTAATTTTTAAGTGCGTTTCGTGAGGGAAGTTTTATTGTCTGTGCAGGTTTTATGGAATAAATGTGAGATATATATAATATATAAAGGTATATATTACAGAACTGAAAATACAGCACACAAACCTAATCCCTGCTTGATACATTTAATCTTATTACTGTAATGTGCGCAGTTTAAATTTCATGCTAAACTTAATTTATTTTATTGTATTTTGTGAGAAGTTTTGACTATTTAATGGTCTCGAATTATTCAAGGAAATGACGAATATCTAAACCTATCGGTAGAGCCTTATCTTACCCATGCGTACCTGTCTTCCATTGTAGTCTCTGTCCTACGTAAATCTCTAATTAAATAAGGTGAATGGGGTCGTTTACCATATTTTTTTACTGCCGAATCTGATAGAGTTTGTAAAATAAAAGGACCCGTATTTTTCCGTTTCCTGATCCGACAATTATTTCCCGAGTTATTGGCGGCGAAAAACTGATGTTTTTAACCCTTTCGGAAAAGTGGGTGTGGTGCAACCTCTGACGTATATTTACTTCGTCCAATCACAACTGAGCCCGCGAAGCTACTTCGCCTTATCGCAAAGGGGGGGACATAGCTGACTCGGCCAATGGGAGCGATTTCGACAGCATCTGTGCGAGCAGACCTTCCGAGAACCCCCCTCCACTCCCTTCCCCCTCCCCAGAAAACAGTCAAGGACGGGAGGAAAATGACGTCATTGTTATCACAGCAGCATTTTCGGTGGGCGTCACCTTTTGCATATTTTAATTCTTGATTTATAAGTGAATGGTTGTGGCTAGAAGATTAATTTTTTCACTAAAATTCGTTTTTCGTTTCCATCTAACGATTTCGTGTACAAAATTGCGATTTCGGTTCCGAGTAAATGCCCCCATTGTTAGCCCTGTACTAATGTAAAAATTAAATTAGTCTGGCTTGTTATTTTCATGTCTGAAGGGTCTCCCATCTCATCATCATCCCTAGCAACGAGGCAACACGCCTTCTTATCTTAGCAATTGTTCAAATATCGAGTATAATCACCTCTGAATTCTATCTAATTCCTATACTAGAATAATTATGTGAACTTTTCCGCAAAAAATAACTTTTAATGCGACCTGGGTTTCAATGTTGAGACATCATCGTCAGGGAACAAATGGTGTTAGGTGTAGCCAATATATAAATCTTTTGGAAGTGGTGGGGGTAGGAGGGGAGAGAGGAGAGGTAATGAGTGGAAAACCGAAGAAGGCGGTGAAAAGGGGATGGGGAATAGTGGAGAGGTGGGAAATGGGAAATCTCCTTTCACCTCCATCTTTCACCTTTCTACTCATCACCTCTCCTCTCTCCCCTCCTACCTCCCCAACTGTCCCAAAAGATGTATATATTGGCTACACCTAACACCATTTGTTCCCTGACGATGATGTCTCAACATTGAAACCCGAACCACATTAAAAGTTATATTTTGCGGAAAATTGCACATCATTATTCCAGCATGGACAAATTCCATTCAATCTCGCAAGAATCCTCGGATTTTATAATTCCTATGCATTGTTTCCCTTTTGGCATCGCCCAAACCTTTTTAGAAAACGAACGGATTCAGGGGTAACTTTGTGAAATTTTTCCATGGTGGAAATAACAAACTTTGCAAATTTCACCTGAAGATGACACAATGTGTTGAAACCCGGGTGGTGAATAAATTAATAAATAGAAATTTGCAAAGTTTGTTATTTCCACCAAACCTTTTCATTTTCATTATTTATTTACAGTTCTGGTCGCCATCCTTTTATGTTTAATGGTCTTTTGTTATCTTATTGAATTTATCAATACCTTAAATTTAATGATTTTTAATGTTCTTTGTACCAACCCAAAGTTATTACCTGGTCATGTTATTGACTCGCATTATTGTTTAATATTAATTTCAGTTTAAATTAAAATATTACATACGATCAGGTCTTTGTTGGATTCCTGAAATTGTGATAAACATCACCAGCACTCTAATATTAATAACAGTTTCTTTGAGTATGTGTGCATGCTCGACCCCTTCGGATGCAGTTAACGATTCGTGTCACGTAACATTACTGATGCACTAAAAGCTCTGCTCCTGTTAAAGTCCTCCTATCTCCTGCCTCCTTCTACACAGTTTGGAGTGCGTATTAGTTACCTCGCGGGTGATAAAAGATATTCCGCAGCACCCAGTGAGTGAATCGTTATCCTTGAGAGTCTCCGGCGACTCACGCGGGATCCGCGGCTTTTAATGCGTTGGCAAGGGGTGACGAGCGGGAATTAGCTGGATTGGTGCGAGCTCTCGCGCCTGGCACCCCCAGATAGGTCGATGGTGCGCGATGAACGTACCGTACGGCAGGGCTGAGAAAAGAAAGGAACCGGAGGTCGCGCTGCTTGGCGCTCGCGATAAGCGATTCTTCCGCTTCGCTGAGCCCAGCGGTTGCAAGCAGCGCGAATGTCAGTCGGCAGCAGGCGTAGCAGAGCTCTCAAAACCACAGATATATACAATTGGTACTTTTGCCGCGTTTCTTGTCGCACTCTTTGTATTCATACCTTGCGTTGAAAGTTCCATAAAAAAACATTATCGATGACGTCAACAATGTGGGTATATGCATGGAATTTGTTTCTCTAAGATTATTGATGTACTTAATGCGAAATTTTCTCACCAACTTAAATATACAAGCCAAATTTGTCTACGCCCACCGCAAAGATTATTAAATGATATTAAAATGTTCTCGAAAATCGACGAAAGTCACGTGTCCTAAAACGCCTTCTGACGTCACTGCACGGTATAGGTTCCATATTGCTACGGAGATAGACATTTATATTTAAAAGAAAACGAAGTGAATATATTGTTTTGAGGTTTTTAGCCTTTTCTCGAACGAAACGATGACAGAAAAAATACTTAAAAAAGCACAATCCGGCAATTTCATTTGTTTGACTCCCTTACGGCGGCGTTCTTCTTAAAAAAACGGCGATTGCATTGACAAAGTAGAAATTCTTGGGCACTAAACAGACATTATATAATTAATGGACGATTTGCTCGTTACCATCCACACTACGTAAATAAAAAATCGAAATACAATCGTTTATTGCAATAAACAAATGAGATAAATGCACACGTTATCGCCAAGTATTCATTTAACAACTTATCTCCACGCATAAACAGATAAACAACGCCCATAGTGACACCGTGCCGTGACGTCATGCGATGGCGTCGTGTTTTTAAGCTGCCGAAAAGGTAAAATTTTCAAAGAGTAATATCTTTGTAACACAACTTAATTCTTCAGCAAAATTTTCGCAAAGCACATTTTAGCTAACAGAATTCTCATTCAAAGAGTTTTAAAAAATAGTTCATGTTCCCCATTCTTTGATATCGTATAGTTTTGTGCGGCTGATTTGGTATTATAGAATAGAATTTAAATCCCGTTCATGTGCATTGGCGTAGGTACTTTTAAGGCATATATGTACGTTATCTGCCTTATTGTAATTAGGCACTCATATCTCCACCTGTACCATTGGGTAAAATACCATTTTGCTCCTCCAGGGGGTTTAATCAACTCTAGTATAAGAAATATATCAAAAAATAAGTGTGACGTGAAGTAAAACCCTTTGAATGGAAGGCCAGCCTAATAGCCACTGAACCTAACAGATCCAGTCAGTATCTACTGAATTTCAGCAATCGAGAATCTATTTGGTAAATTATAAATAAGCGTTATAATTAATTATTTACTTTTTATGATGATTTTCCATAACCGTAATTAAATAAGCGTTTTCAATGGCATTACTATTGCTCCCTCCGAATGAATGCTTTGATGATACATTAACTGCTCGTCCTAGACATGGTTCATCTTTGGTATAATTTAGGATTTTGAGCGTTTGCGAAGGAAACCAGCAAGCTTTGTAAAAGGCCATTATGTTAATTTTGTCAATGCGACGAGTTTAATAGAAGGGCTAGGATGGGAATACTTCACATCAGATCGCAGGTTGACATAGACTAAACCTTGAGAAAATTTTAAGCAGATTTATTTTCAGATGACATCATATATATGTCAGGAACTCGAACGTATGATGCTGGGTTTGGAAAGATCAACAGTATTAGAGATGTAGTTAGTCGTTTCGATAGATTTAAAATCCCTTTTTTCACTCTTTAAGAGAACTTAAGAGGTAACATAGGAACTGGGGTAAGAAGGTAAAAGAATTTTGGTAAAAGAAAGTTTATGAACTACGCTTAAACATAGCTATCCTATACATGCTAGGAAAATTCTGAGAAATATATCTAGAGGAAACCTTTCTACTAATAATCACTTCATTTATATGGAGGCACCAACCATGTAGTTACACGTGATTCATATTCCTAGCATGTTTCCATGTAGTATTATCGCTGTAGCTCTTAGTAAAATGTCAATAGTGCATGTTTGGTGATCTCACCCCCTGCCACACACCATCGAGGTGGGTCAAAGGTATTTCGTAAATGCAGAGAAAAGTAGAGAACTACAATGTGTTTCTCACGAGGAGTGCGGATACTGACTTGAAAACACAGATGATGAAGCACAGCCGGCCATTCTGTATCTACGTATACTAGCTTACTTCTCGCGCTACACAGAGATCATGTTCTTTTTGCACGAAGTAAAACTAATACCTATTAGTATGATGGGAAATAGAAGTACTTTTAATTTCGTTAATTAGACTATGGAAAGTGAAAAATTAGAATAAGTGAGCACACGCCACAAACAATTATGAAAATAATTAAAAGGAAGGCAAGTTCATCTTCGACCCTAATATTGAATTGTCACAAATAATTATTAAAATATGCATTGAATATTAATCTCCTTCCCACTGAATTTCAGCGGGAACTACAGCTAGTTTATTTCAAATACAGCAAAAATTTCATTTTGTTTTCGATGTTTATGTTTTCCTAATACTATCTATTCATTCTTTGCAGGTGAGTCTCAAGCGATTATTCTTCGTTCGCTTCAAGTTATTGGATGAATTCCGCGCCCAATGCCGTGAGTAATGGAAAAATTTGCACTCTAAATCAATTTATTTTTTGTTGCATCAAATACTTTACTTAAATTAAAAACGTAACGGAGTGAAGAAAAACCTTCGTTCGCGACTTGCTGGCAGATTTTCATGGTTAAAATAACAACAACATAGTGCATTCCAGAATTTTAATGAACCAGCCGACAGCGGCTTCGACATCTAACAATAAGTCGTCATTCTGAAGGAATACCAGTCCCTCGTGACTGACCTGACTAGAGGATGACGCCTTAGACGTCGAAACCGTGGTCGACTGGTTCATTTAAATTCTGGAATGCACTAAGTCATTGTTATATTCAAATGTAATGGAGACATACGATGGAACGATACCAATTCATGACCGGGAAAATTCTTTTGCAGATCCGTCAATGTGAAGGAAACCATTCAACATGCACATCATATCAGATTTACTTAGTTAAAATCATTTCACGGACCCGAGAATTCTTTCCAAATCCTTTGCTTTTCATGTAATCATTACAAATGTATAAAAAACCCTATTTATAAACTTTTTTTATGAGTCACCTTTGTAAAAATTTTTATTTTTACAAGGAACAATGTTTTTGGAACAATTTTGTTGGAACATGCGGAAATTTGTTACTTAAGGGAGTGGGTTGAAACAAGATTGGAGTCTTTTTAGACGTGGGCGTTGAGAAGGCTTGGAAAGTCAGGATTGGTGAAAAGTATGTCAAGCAAGGGCAGTGGTAGGAAGGGAATTCACTTGAGGAAGTCAGAATAGTGGTGGCTGGATGGGACGTGTGATAAGGAGCCATAGGGTTCCTAAAGACCCTGATATAAGAGTGATAAATGAATGGGTCAGAGGGAGGAAAAAAAGGGACAGTTAGAGTGAAATGATGAGGGTTGCTCAATTAGGAAATGAAGAAAAACTAAATGTGAAAGAAATGTGATATTCCGACTTGTGTATTGAAACCTACCTTTCCCGGTAGGTGACCACTCATACCTATTTGAAAGATTGATGTGAATATAAGTTCGGTAATAATCATAAATAATTATCTTCCAAACATTCATATATGATTGGTTCACTGTTCATTTCAGATTTCGCTAAGATCCACCATCGTGCAAAAACATACAGGCGGAAAGCACTTACTTCCAAAAGTTATCTAAGAATTATAATTTTTATGTGAATGTGCAATTGAAAAAGATTTCTACTTTACTGTCTACTAAAATTTTATTCTTTTTTTACAATTAGTTAACGAACATAAAAATAATAAGTAACTGGTGTAGAATAAGTTCCTAGATGTTTTTGTAAAACGATTATTATATAATATTCTTGTATGTTGTTCAAAATGAATGTAAATCAATAGCAACTATAACCAGATGTTTTAGCTAATTCATTGTTGTACCTATTTATATTGATTATTTAAATAACAGATTAATTGTTGCTAGGGTCTCAAAGTACTTATTTCTGAAGAATGTTTAATAATTAAGTTCAAAAAGTTATAATCATTGATGCATTTTTCACTGTTCCTTTTATATTAAATTTTGTATTCTGTTTGTAGTGTTCACTAACATAGAAGTGTAAGAAAAACTACTGCAGATTAAGGACAAAGGTGTTCATGTTAAAAATGCTTCAAATTCTTTGTTAGTTTAAGCACAAGTCTTTAAACGAATGTATTATAACGCTTTGCTTTTCTTTCACATTTCAAACCATGGGTTAGTTACTAAATTATCCAGCACCAATGATAGTATCTATGTGAATGTAGTTGCAACACACATTTTCTATGTTCTTATTTCTGTATTTCATCTGAGATGATCGAGTCGGTGGCCCTAAAACGGAGATACTGTCCAATGGGGCACCTATATTCCAGACAAATCACTGTATAATTAATAATTATATTTATCTTATCTGGAATAAAAATCATTATTATTATATTATTATTATTTTAATGAAAAATTCATGGTGCAGATTTTTGCACTGATTTGAGTTGACATAGAACCTATTGGTTTTTCGGTTTTTGTCTAAGCCTAATATGCATCTGTTCACCAGCTGTTTTAACCCCTACTTTCAGAATATAGATTTGAAAATTTAGCTCAACTACGTGGCATGTAGTGACCGCACTTTATAGTGGGAGCTCGCTAGCATTTGGAGGGAAATATTTTTATATCGTTGGTAGTACTCCAATAACATAACTTATTTACTCAGCAGGCGACTGACAAAATAACATTTGCCCACAGCGAACATCGCTACGGAAGAGGAACTCTTATATTTTTCCCTCTTAGTTCCTCAAAGTCCACTATTTCGGTAACTATCGACCTCTCTTTCCTTCATTAATTCACGAATCCCACGCATTCGGAGCTTGCACGTGTGCGTAAAATTCACCGCCCGGCTCTGCCTGAGTCTTACTGACATCCTGCGCACGACTGCTACACGTGTAACCCATTTTCATGACCTTTCGCAGGATATTTGAGATCGCCTGCTTTTATTTCTGCCGATTGCGCAGTGAAATGCAACCGTTTGAAGTGCGGCACATGATATTCTCGGAAAGGCTCAAGCATTTTTTTAACGGAGACCGGAAGAATCCCAGCGAAAACTGTGTAGCAAACATTTTTAGGACGTGACCCATTTGCTAAGCTCGCTTCCTTTGCTTAGATTCTGCTGTAAAATGCATCATGCATGGGATAAATATTAATTTGTTTTTCCACGGACGTAATTGCTTGGTGATATTTTTTTCTCATTTACAAATAAAATTAAACAAGCTAGAGTATGCGGGCTTCCTGAGTGGAGTTATTTAATTTTGAAACAGCCTGATACTGCATCAGACTTTCCTTCTTGGGAACAGTTAATATGGATATTTCGATAAATGCTGTGTACTTTTCCACAGAAATTTATCTATATACACATAAAATGATGCCCTGCAAGGTGTGTGGCAGGGGCTGCATTTACGTCAAACATGCAAATCATGTTTAAAAAGATTTGGTAACTGTCGTTTAGTCTAAACTTAGCAATTCAAAAAAATATTAATAAGCGAAGCAAGCATGCACAAAAATACTGTTTGCTAAAGTCCTTCTACCAATATGAAAGGAAGTATGCTATGTGTTGATACATTTGTATATATGTATGTGCTATTGAGCATATTTCTAGCTAACCACTTCCTTGTACAAGGGAAGAAGGGCATTGTCCGTCTGCCACTTTGTCTATCAGTTCCTCTATTATTATGATCATGATATACAGTCTACCATAGCAGGTTGGATTCCGCAATTTTTTTAGCGTTATCATGGCAAATATTGTCCTGGAATTTAACTAAGAGATTAAGTCAAAATTTCCACCTACAATCTGATAGTGATCCCATTTCAAATTATCTAGTTGGTGAGTATAGTAACGTATTTCACCGACTTGCGGTCGAGGGAGTGTTGGGATATGAGAAGAGGCTATGCCGTTGCTATGACGTGGCATATGGATGGATGTATCGGACCCTGTGGGAGTGGTCATGGTTAGTTTCTCGGAAAATATGGGGGAGGGGTACATTTTCGTGTACATGTTGTGGGTATAATTGCTCATTATAAAATAAAATATGTTTGGTACCTGTACTGTATATGTTTTATACTCGATGATACCGCATATCCGTGAAACGTGTTGTGCCATGCATACATTTCTGAAGAATAGTAAAAAGTTTTTATTTAAATTTGGATACAAGACCTTTTGAATAAAATATCAATATATACTTTCCTCATCTTCAGCAGTCAGCAACCCTGTGATTGGTTTGACGCAGCTCTCCACTCGGTTCTCCCGTCTTCTAATTTCCTTTCATTTACTTATTCCTTCTCTTTCACATCCTTCATCATTTCTTTCATGCATCTCTGCAAGTTATCCATTGCCTTTCTTCCCGTCCACGTGTTCTTTGTTCAACGATTGTCTTTCTCAGGCCATCATGATGTGACCGATTAAATGGGGGCGTTTACTCGGAACCGAAATCGCAACTTTGTTCACGAAATCGTTAGATGGAAACGAAAAAAGAATTTTAGTGAAAAATTAAATCTTCAAACCACAACCACTCACTCATAAATCAAAAATTTAAACAAGCAAAAGGTGACGCCCACCGAAAAAGCTGCTTTGATATCATTGACGTCATTTTCCTCCCGTTCTTGGCTGCTTTTAGGGGAAGGGAAGGGAGTGGAGGGGGGTTCTCGGAAGGTTTGCTCGCACAGATGCTGTCGCATTTGCTCCTATTGGCAGAGTCAGATGTGTCCCCCCATTGCGATAAGGCAAAGTAGCTTCGCGGGCTCAGTTGTGATTGGACGAAGTCAATCATTTCAGAGGTTGCACCACGCCCACTTTTCCGAAAGGGTTACAGACATCTGTTTTTCGCCGCTTTTAACTCGAGAAATAATTATCGGATCGGAGAACGGAAAAATACGGGTCTTTTTACTTTACAAACTCTATCATATTCGGCGATGAAAAATATGGTAAACCGCTCCATTTTCCCGTCTTTTTCTTAGCGTATTCAGAAGACTTCTATTTTCTCCCACTCTTCTTAGGACTTCCCAGTTACTTATACGGTTGTTTCCTTTAATCTTCAACATTTTTGTGCAGCACCACATTTCCAATGATTTTACTCCTGAGTTCCCCACTGTTCATCAATTGATTAATCATAATGATCATTCTACCTTGAAGAGATCTCCTACAGTGGAGGGAAAACGTAGGTGGACAACTACGACATCGTGGAGAAACAAAAAAAAAACTTATCTGCTGATTTCATCGTCCATGCCTCACCACCGCAAAGAACACGCTCCAGATGTGATCAAGACTTTTGTTTGTGGAAAACACTTAGTATATAGGAGGGAAAAAAGAAAACATGCATCAAATGCAATACTTTACTATACTTTACTATAAGGAACAGTGCTTTAACCACATACTCTCGTTAGCAGGGTAATTATCATGCATCATATATATCCATGTTATTGACTCAATACTATTTTTCCTATTTTTTGAGAGAGATGTGTAGTTTCTTTGCCCTTACATATTTTTGTGAGAAATCTTATCTATCATTGTTGGAATTTCCAAAAGTAAGTATAGCAGTAATCAAGAAAATTTCTTATGGTAATGCCTTGTTACATTGTAACCGTGGACTTACCTGATTGATGTACTATGAAATTTTCCTTTTGCGATGCAACCCTGTGCTTCAAACCTCTAAGTGGAATTTTGATTCTCTTTCAAAAGTACTCGTTTATATCAGAAGGCTATGAGATGCGGTATTTGATACGTGAATACCCCGATGATTTTTTCACTTTCATCTATTTATTAAAATGTTACAGTATATATTCGTCTTGGATATACCCCCTGCCATACATCCTTGACGCGCCTCACAGGGTACTATGTAAGCGTAGGTGCATGAATGGAAAACTATAAGTGAGGTGCATTTTCTGGAAAATAATGATCGCAAATGTGCAATTGTTACCAATATCGGAGCGTTTTTCGGAAAAAAGTAACCATAAAGTAGCACCCGTCCTCCATGATGCATATTATAAAATGCCATTCTTATTTCCAAAAATAATTGATTTTTCACAAAGAAACGATGTTTTTACTTTTAATTAAAATTGGTTTACATGAGCGAGATAAACATTTTAAATGTAGCGAAATTATATACGAATTTTTTGATAACGACAGTGAATCAACCCAATAATCGTGAGAGTGACTGTGAAAGATAGGGCCTAGTAGCATGGAAAATTCAGAAAATCGGATGAGAGACCAATTTCTTTCCCCGATCCACCTATCGTCTGCTAAATCTATCGAGCACGAAGACAATAATTCAGCTTTGATCTTACGCATTATATATCCAAAAGACTTTCTTTGCATAGAACCCTCGTCCCCATGGAAGAATCTTAACGTAAGGACTACCTCTGTACAATGCAAACCGACAATTGTAAGTATTGTGTTGTTATCTAGCTGATCAGCGCCGTTTGGACACCACTACGGTAGTGAGGTATGCTGGATTTCCTTCTGGGGGGGAGAGGGGTTCATTAATATTTGTGTGCATCATCAAAAACTTATATTTAGATTATTATTCACTCAAAGAATAATTAAATTAACATTCTCTTCGTGAATGCAATGGGGAACTTGCATGGGTCGACGATTGCTATAAAAACTATTTTGAACAGGTAAAACGGAAATATTAGCTCGCAAAAATACCTAAATTATCTCCATTCATCATCAGAAGAAATAAAAAATTGACTTAAAAAATCAAGCAAAATTTCCCCGAGCCGACCACTGCGCGAAGACACCCGAGCTCTGCCGAGGCTAGGTGTGACGTCATCCGTGCCTAATCTGCCGTCTGAGTCGGGAAAAACACCAACGCATGCTGTAAACATTGTTTTGGTGGAGGATTTCGTCGCTCACCGTCACTTGTTCGTGTGCTGTTATTCTTGGGTAAGTTTTCCTATTGTTATTGTGCCACGATTATTACTTGGGATATTAAAAATGCACTTTCGGGATGATAAAATAGACTTTTTACCTCGAATATTTCAGGTAAAAAAAATGGATGATTACGTTGCCGCTCGTTCGGGCAATATTCCTGAAATTGATGCCATGACCCTCATGGCATTTGTTATGACAAATGATTGTTATACGTCGGCGGAAAAAAAAGAAAACTTTTTCTCCTGACCGGATGGGAGAAAACTCTCGTTATGAAAAATTTGTAAGGCGAAGCTGATGACCTTCGTAAGGACCAATGGAAAGTCTCGTACCTTAAAATGATGATGGCTACAGCTGTTTTGCTTCGGTAATTTTGCAAACAAACCTTTGGACAAGAAGTAATGTAGCTCAATGAGGTTATGCGAGTGATTTTTTCGTTATTTGCTTTCGATAATACTTGTGTGACATCGTGGACATGTGTGCATTTAAAGCCAGCGGCATGAAGTTACCGTCGTTTACCTCAAAATTTCGATTTTTATGAATACGAGAATAAATGAGAGATATTTACTTTGAATCCTTTGTTTATAATACTTATTAATGCGGAGAATGAAGGTTAGTTTATCAGAGCGAGGCACAAATCTAGAGGATTGGCCTTATCGGGAATGACTTACCCTTGATTTAATATTCCGTATGAAGTTTATTATAGGGAATGGACTTCCCAGCGTACGATTTATTTTCTTCAATGAAACTAAATAGTATACTGGTGATAATTAATTACGTTATAACAAGAATAGTTGTCTTGTTTTCAAAACCAATAGTACGAAGCACGTTTATCCACGTCATGCTGTTGGATGTCAGGTAAAAGGAAGTTGAAGCATTACTTATCTTATTCCATATCTTTATTTTCGCCAGAAGTATCACTGAATTTTGAAAGTCATAACCCTTATGCTCACATTTACCTCTCTACCAACATTCACCGGTTTAAGTGCTGTGCTATGATCTAGTTATTATCATCGGACATTCAGCAAAATACATTGCAATAGTCTTTGTCAAGAAAAACAACACTAACATCAATATCAGAAGGAAATGTCAATATTTTTACCTTCAGTAAATCCATTTAGGAATTTAAAGTGCAATTTTAAAACATAAAACCTGATCTTGATCGTCCTTCTTTGATGAATAAATATATTGGGGGCATTGGGGCATGATCCCATAATTCTATCCCATACATTAAATGGTTGTGGAATAAGGAAAAGTAGCACCTGCTATTCAAAACGCTCAACACAAATGAACCCGCTTATTGATTTAAAAATCATTACCGTCCGACACCCCAATCTATGAAAAGGCATTAGTATAAGCTAAACAGTGTTCTTTAATCATCACCATATCACATTCAATGCCAGCATAAAGTTTGTAAATGGCTATAATAATTCAAAGACCTGAATTTTTTCAAATGTACTTTGTAGCCCTTTAATTAAATACCTATGTGGGCCACAAACAACTTTTGTGGCAGAGTATAGTATAGCATTACCTGAATGTAATTCTCATGAACATCAACACTATAACTACACCACCGAAACATAAAACCGTTCTCAAGTCTCGATTACATACATATAAAAAGACACAATGACCCTGGGTCTTATACTTGCCTCATGTCATGCTAAAGAGATAATGATGAGCACTGCACTACGCCGCTACATAACGTTACAGATCGATGTAATTGTATTAAGATAAAAAAACTTCGGCACCAAATCAATAGCAAAATATATCTACCTTTATATAAAGGCATTGTTTTATTAACTTGAGAGCATCAGACCTAATACACACGTTCTCAAAGAAACACATCGCACAGTGAGTACATTTCAACTCGGCTGGCACGTAAAAGGATTCGAAAATTAAACGATCTTGACTCTAACTTGTAACTCGTATCGAGTAACAATACTATGTCACCTAATTTGCCAATAAAATTACTAAAACACCACTCAGGGCCAAAAAATTGCTTCTGACGATTCGCAGAGCAATGAATGTTTTGGAAGTATTCAACAAATCACTGTCGAGATGCGCACTTTCTCCACGGGAGAAAAAGATACGTCGGGCTCTTGAGTGGGACGCTTACACCTCACCTTTGATAGAAGTCTGGGTTAGTCAGTCACTTATTGACATTGTACATACGTTTCTTCTTGCGTTTGTAGGCAACCTAATAAATAGCTTATTAGGCACCTTGGTTGAGGTATTTTTACAGCCAGGTGTTAAACAATACTTATGCCTCGAACTCATCTCGCTGGCTAATTACAATGCTAGGGAGTTGGGTCGATGTATGGAGCGGGCACTGCAAAAGTAAGATGAACTTTCGAGATTTAAACTATCTTGCCTACATATTACTCATTATTGACGTGAAATATCAACTGTATATCATTAAGTGATTACCTACTCAATTAAAATCAGTGGTGGGCTCACTTTTGGGTTAAATAGGCTCGCTTGAATCACCCGTGTTGGTGCGCTGTTAGCCCAGCTGCTTCGGGCGATTGTTCGGCACTGTTGACGTCATCGGGTATTCTTCAGCAGTGGCTTGGGGGGGAGGGAGTTTTCGGCGCGCTTTAAAATGTCGCTATATTTAACATTCAATATCTCGCGAAGGAAAACTCAGATTTACATGCAGTTTTCTTTGTTGAATCGAGAAAATAATTTTCTGTCCGCCTGTTAAATAAAAAAAAATCATGCAAGTTCCCCATTCAATTATATTTTTCTGCCCAATAAGCTATATTCTAAACGCTAGTGCAAAGTATACAAAATATAGTAAATTACGGGAATGTTTTTGGGGAGGATTTTAACCATAATTCCCCGTTGATACGCCTCTGCTACTACCATACGCCTTTTCTTAAGTCGAACCGTTGATTATCGAACATAGCATAAGTTGAACCATCGTATATCGATTAGACAAGCTGTCCTATATCACATAGGCCGAAAGTCGAGGACTGACTCAAAATGGCTATATTTTTTTATGAAGTAGGTGGCTTCTTGGGCAAGGGCCTAGCCAAGTTGACACACCGGTTCCCGTAAGATAGCCGAAGCAAAGCAACGTTGGGCCGGGACTGAGGTTGGATGGGTAACCCTACCTCTACCGTCCCCTGTTGCGAGTTGCGGGTAGGTTAAATGAGGGCTGGCACAATGGATCTTAAGGGTCCTAAGTACCAGGGGGGCTCATGAAGGCCTGCCGCCCACACCTCCAATTCACTTTTACAAGTACCTACTTGAAGTCCTTTGCTCAAAACTTATTCAGTCTTACTTTCTCTATTAATTATCATCAATATGATGGTTTAGCTTTCTTGAAAGAGACGGCATGAAGCACGTATCCATTCACTTTTGCTTGTATCTCCTTGGAAGTGATTATGGAATTAGGTCAAGGGGTTGAGTGAAACATTTTCCCCCGTAAAAGGGCGTCTTACATAAACGGCATTTATCACATCCCCATTTGACTAAGATCCTGACGTCATCAACTCGCGAATTCTCACCACTCTTCGACCCTTTTAACTGCCTGCGCGGCAGACTGGAGTGGTGAAGCGAGGAAAGGCAGGGAGGGGTGGATATCTTAAGTCGTTTGCATAGCTGATTGTGTGACGTACCATGTTTTGGAAGAGGCTGAGTTGGGGGGAGGGGGGGGGGGAGTAGTAGGTGGCGAGAGTGTAGTCATAAAGCTAAAGTTGGAAGAGAGGAAACTGTAATGCAAGCCCTGAAAGGTTAAGTGGGTTATTTGAATGTCGCGCGCCAACTTAAAAGGAGCTCGGTATGCTGAAAGACGGAATGGTGAGTGGAAAGTTACATTCATTAATCGAGGGGAATGATTCCTGATGAAGATCTCCGCCCAGTGGCAAAGTAGAAGCAGCTAGGTTTTCAGGTTTTCCTCCGCGTCTATTCATCTCTGTGACAATAGATCACTTCAGTCCTGAAGACGCCTGCTAGAACGCCGACGAAACTCTTGTCTAAGGGCCGCATTCAGATGTCTCAACTAAATCGCCTAGTCGCAGCTTCACTCCATGAAGATTAGTGCTCCTTCTCCTGCAAATTGGCATTCAGCACCACTACTTCCACTCCTTCTTCTGGAGTGTTGATGGTCGCTATGTTGCCAACTCGACTCAAGTGTAAGCAGCGACATTTACATCATCCTGGTTACGGTTATATACGGAACTAGGCGTAAAATAGAGGGAGTTTTGAAAATCAATACCATGGTCTCCATGGAATTGTATAAATATTATTATATTTTTCTGATATCCATCATCAATAATTTCAATATTATTAGAATATCAGTCATTTATTCGTAAAATAGCTATTCTCAGTACAAAACGCATGCAATAAAAATGATGGCACACAGTTTTTCGATTTTTTTCGTTTTTCGATTTTTCACACAGTTATAATATTTAAATGACATTGGTTTTCATTAACAATCCATATTATTACGTAAATACACTCCACATTACTATGCTATTTAATCATATGCATCAAAAAATTTTTCGAAGCGTTTAATTATGATCATTTGTTAATACCTACGTAAATGTATAGTAAAACTTTTATAAAAGACAAATCTAAACGTTCATTGAGAACCAACCCTTCCTGTTCCTGTATAGCTCCGGGAATTGTCCTCCAGGATATATTATAGGAACATAAGTGCAATCTATGAAGCCTATAACACCAGGAAATTGCCTTATGGCTTGAAACTCCATGTTAAACTCACGGACCTCCTGCTCAACTTATGGCATTTTCACCCAGTCCGCTAGCTTGTTGGCAACCTCCCATGATACAGACTGTTATATATGTATTCGGGTCATCTTAGTGAGAATCAAAACAAACCTGGATGATCCGGGGGACAGACGCCTGCGAAATATTGAGTAGGTTCCCATACACTACCTTAAATACCAATAAGCAATTAGAGTTAATTTTTGAATGCTGATAAAAACATTTAAAATACTTACTTCGATCGTATATCGAAATCACGATCACACTTTATGCTCTTCCGTAAATTTAGTACACAAAAAACGTCAGGGCGTGCGGATGTTTTTCCGTCACGTGCTAATTACGTGATTTAGGTAAATAACGTAATTAACTATTTTTACGTACTAATGACGTAATCTGCTAAAATTGCTAAAAACGTAAAATATTTAAAATGCATCCCGGGTAAACAGATTAAAAATATGTAAAACCAGGGACAATCGTACAACGAAACTGCGACGAAAAAGAAATTGGAAATGGAGAGTCTCCAACCAGGGATGCCATCATCATAGAGCGAATACTTTACCCCTAACCCAAACAGCAATGATCAACATGTCTAGTTATTAGCTTTATATTTGCAATAAAATATTTCAAACTCGTTTTTTGACGAAGTTACTGGATATATAACCCTATATGGGGGGTGATTCGTAAATAACTAATCAAGGACTACCTGCCTGGCAAGTCTCGTCAAAATCCTAGACCCGAAACTCGGACTCCCCATGTGAGGCATGTAAGCAGCCTTAAAATATGTGGCACGGAAACTGCTCTTCCAACGTTTTCATCCGATATTAGTGGCACAAGTACATCGGTCACGGTGTCCTTAGAAAAGCGGTATCTACTGAGAAATTCACCCTCCGAATACATTTCCATTGGATTTTCCCTATCCACTACCATTCTCCTTGGTATATTCTCACTCAGGTTATCTAACGCGTATTGCATGAACTCGATTAAATTATCATCCAGCCATTGCTGATGCATCTTGAAATAATACTCTTTTCGAGGTGTATTCTTGTGTGTTTGTTTACTTCAGGTTAGCCAACGTACAAATTTCGTTCATCTCTTTCATGTCCAACCTAAAAATATTGGTACATTACCCAGAATCAGTAATCAAGATATTCCTGCCAAACAGTTTCATTGATCGCACACAAGTTGATATCAGAGTACTCTTGCTATGTTGCTTGATATTACAAAACGTAGCAATGACGCTTAATAACCTTATATCGCATGAAAACAGCGTTTATATGTGCGAAGCGTCGACCATTATACGCCGTCGGCCATGTTGATATTCTATGTAGTGGTGATTTTAGGGTGGGTATGGGTACCCTGCCAATTTAGGCCAGCTGTAACTACAACAGCAGTGAGACCGCCACTCCATAGAGCTTCTGAATGCCATGTAGTGTTGATTTACGTCATAAGAAGTTGAAGCTTGACTCCATAGGAGGTTGTGAATACGGCCCTAAGAGATGGACAGACGTGGAGGACTACCCGGAAACCTAGCAGCTTCCAAGGGGAACGAACTCGAGATTTAGTCCATGACAAAGGACATGAAGTAATGATACTTTGCACTTTTCCACATAAAATCTTTTATTTCAAAGTAGTCAATGTGTTGACTCCTTTGAAATAAAAGATTTTATGTGGAAAAGTGCCAAGTATCATTACTTCATGTCCTACAATGGATTTCCACAATGTATCAGCCTCCACCATTCATTTCATCAATGACCCAGTGGGGAGAGACCATGCAAAAGACATTCACGAACTAATTCAAAAGTAGTCCACCACTGAACTATCCTGAGCATACATCCATAGAATGTTCATTGAATGTTCAAGTGTGAACTATTCATTTGAAACTGTTCATAGATCGTTCATTGAATGTTCAAGTGTGAACTATTTATTTGAGGCTGTTCATAGATCGTTCATTTCCAGTCCACGAAGTATTATTCAAAAATGCACCCATGCTAGGTTAACCTCAAATGGCAATTTAAGAACACTTTAGTCATATTACATATATCGGTTAGGCATAAAAAAATGTAGTAAAGCCACTGCAGGGTAATACATTAGTAATATTTGAAAATTGTGAGCAGTAACGATGTCTATCTATTTACTCACCGCAGTGAATTAATAGGCTATGTTCAACCGGAACGTATCAGCACCTTGCTATTACCAAAATCATATTCCGAAGATCCATTTCTGTAGAATGTATCTGGGCTCATAAATTTTAATTACAGGATACTTTGAAGAATAAAGAAATTCTACGAGAAAGTGGTTTTACGAGATTATCTTCTTATAATATACCTTCATGCTTCATATGTTATTCATTCAAAAACAGTTCAGCTGCAATTCATTCAAGTTAAACATTCTTTGAACATTCTATGAAGTATTCCAATGAATGTTCTTTGCACTATCTGTGAGTGCAATTTGAACGTTCATTGAATGTCCTTCTTGAATAATCTTTAAACGTTCAAATAGTCTTGACTGAACGTTCTTTGAACATCTTTTGGACAATTAATTCCCCACTGGGGAAAAAGCACTTCATAAGAATGAGCAACAATTTATAACACCTAATCATAAAATTCGAATGCGATTAAATTTCTTGCATGAGACACTTGTCATTTTATGAGTTGTAGGTTACGGTATTTTGTGGGATCTTGTCGCTTCCGTATCCATCATTACCTCAATTGTAAAATATTATCTGTGCATGTTAAATGACTATAGTTATATAATAGAACAAGAATGAAAATCGTAATTTGTTAATGTATCCTTTAAGCAAGATAATTAATGGAAAGAAAACGAATGATATTCTACATACATTCTAAACATTTTTTATCTTTTCCGTAGCAGTGAAAATGATAAAAATCAAAGTTTTGATGAATGCAAACAAAGGTCGCATGTAGAAACGATTATATCACCTATGGCTATGGCAGACAACCGGGAGTTTAGAAAAAATACATGCTCATGCTTTACACCAGGACCTCTAGTAAACGTGATCGGGTAGGCACCGGTTGATCGGAGAGCAACCGGAATACCGTAACCTACAACTCATAAAATGACAAGTGTCTCATGCAAGACATTTAATCGCATTCGAATTTTATGATTAGGTGTTATAAATTGTTGCTCATTCTGATGAAGTGCTTTTTCATTGATGAAATGAATGGTGGAGGCTGATACATTGTGGAAATTCATTGTAGGACATGAAGTAATGATACTTGCACTTTTCCACATAAAATCTTTTATTTCAAAGTAGTCAATCACGTTTAATAGAGGTCCTGGTGAAAAAGCATGAGCAGGTATTTTTTTCTTAACTCCCGGTTGTCTGCCATAGCCATAGGTGATATAATCGTTTCTACATGCGACCTTTGTTTGCATTTGTTACAGAGTTACAGCAGATACTGAGGGTGTGCCTGCACACCTTTTCATTCAGCGATTCACTGGAGGCTGATGCATTGACGACGCAATGTCGCTGAGTACGGCATGCGTAGACTGGCGCATTGTAACAGATATGTTAGTTTGTATGAACCCCTCCCCCTCGTAATCCGTCAGAGGTTTTTGGTGACCCGTCTTTCTCGGCTTCAACTATGTATTTGGAATATGCCGCCAGTGTATGGGATCCCTACGAAATCGGTCAAAATAATGATCTTGAGCGTGAGCAGTGAAGATCGGCGAGATTTGTAAAGGGAAGATACGATAATTATATTAGCGTAACCAGTCTATTAAATGAATTGAAATGGGAATCATTGTCAGATCGCAGGTTGAAATTTAGACTTAATCTCTTAAACAAATTCCAAGGCAATATTTTCAGTGATGTTGTTAAAAATATTTTGCGATCCCCAACTTACTATGGCAGACTAGACCATAATCGTAGTATTAGAGAAATTGATTGCCGAACTGATATTCAAAATGTCATTTTTCTCTAGTACAATTAGAGATACAAATAATGGTAAATATGTCCAATCGGAGAGTAGCAATGGATAGCATTGGTAGTTGCATGTTGGTATGAGTACTTAAAGCGAACCCTACTAACAGAATGTTTTTGCATGTTTGCCTTGCAAACATGCAAAGCTCTTGCTCTTTTTTTAAACAGTGAAGTTCTGACTAGTATATTAATACTATTCCATTTTTATGCATGATATGAAGTGCATGTCGAGTGAGAAATCACCCCCTGCCACACACCTTCGTGGTGGCGTGCAGGGTATTATGTAGATGTAGATGTAGTACTGACGACATGTTATCAGCGAGTAGGCATACGAGCCCTCCAAGACATGGTCTTCGCGTGATTTCGTGTTTTCTCGTCTGCGGGTGCGTTCCCTAAACTTTGGCGGTCACTCCCCTCATCCCCGCTTTTGTTTGGAGGTATTCGCCTGGGTCTATTCATTGCATTCTTGCACAACTACCCTTGCATTCTTAGAATCCGTTTTATTTTCCCAATTGTCTGTTGGGAAACCTTTGCATCCAAATTCGGACCGGTAGGACAGTTGCCAACAATTAACTAATAAAATTAACTAAAGTTAGTTTTACATCATTAATGCATAAGTTCAACAATTAAAATTTAAAAGGTAACTCTTATAAAAAGTAACGATTAAATTAAACAGTTAGCCACATTTTAACGATTAATTTTAATCGTTACTTTTTGTAAATTTTTAATCCCAACTATGGAGGTGACATATGAAACAAGTTGTAAAGGAGACGAAGAGAAGAATTATATTAACACATAGTTTAAAGACGATAGGAGAATCTAGTGGAAAGCTACGGCAAACCAGTCGTAGGGTTGTTGATCGACAGAGAATGATCGTATGACACTCCTATGTCTTTTAGAAGCCAAAGCATATGATTTCAAATCACCTTCTCAAAATATTTCCCTATAACCACGAGAGCAAAGGGTGCCATTTAATTATAATCCATTTTTCAAACGTTTTGAACTTTGATTTTTCCAATATTAATGTTTGCATGTTCTATATGGTGCGTCAATGATGAAATATAAAGAACAAGAAAAAAACTAACCTCACAACCCTAAATAGTGAAACGATGCCGTCGTTTCCTATAATCAATATATTTGAGTTTTCTTTGATGAATGGTATCGAACTATGGGCACAAAATTGCAACCAAAGCAGGAATCTGTAAACCGCAAAAGATTTACCGAGCCAATGATTGGGTCTGAGTGGTGTTCCAATATGGTCAGTAAACGAACTGCTGAAGGGATTCCCTACGCAGCAATAATTTTCGGTGCTTATTATCCGTGTATGCTGGACGTCATAGGAGAGAACAGAGCTGACTGAGTGGCATTAGGAAAGATAGCATCAATGCGAGATCTAGTTACGGCAGCAGGCGTACGACATTAATGAACAGAACCATCAACATAAATTAGTGTGGATACAATATCAGGTTGAATTAATCAAGCACGATATTTTGCAATCCGCCCAATTTTATTTCATGCCCTGAAATCTGAGGGGCCTATGATATAGACTAATGCTAATTGATAAAGTAATATAAGAGTGGTCAATGATTCACGAAATTGCTGATATTTTTACGCAACCCAGCGAAGTATTATTCATGGAGATTATAGTAAAGTTTTGATAAAAAACGTTTTGAATTGATTTTAGCTGAAAGTTGAAATTTTTGCTCATGTCCTGCATGATATTCATTTCATTATGTAGCCATCTGTGAACATACACTCATGTCCGTATAGGATGTTTGTGTGAACTCACCCTCTGCCACACACCCTCGAAGTGGCTGGTAGAGTATTCAGTAGACGTAGATGTACTCGCAGTGGAGTACTGACCTCCCATTTCGAGTTCGAATCCCGGTGGAGGCATAAAATTCTCAATTGTTCACTTGTCCCCACTTGAGCTTTGCATGGAGAGAACTCGAAGTTCAGTACTTCGGCCTCCTATTAGGGCGTTAAGCAGTGAACACTTGACCATGTTTCATGAAGAGCAATCTTATATTGGCGCCGGGTTTTGTTCTACCTTTCAGGAAAAATCATGTCCCTGCCCAATCTCCTTATACATCAATTTTTAGTTTTTGTGATGTCGTGCGCGTATAAATCAAGGAATACCAGAAATAAAATGAAATTAACTGTGTCTTATAACAAGTTGAAAGACTACCCGCGGGAGCCAAAACGGAGTTATCCGCTGAAATTGCGCAATGGCGCGAAAAAATCATCCCGGATCCCAGTCAAGGGGGATGATTTTTTTCCCTGTGGAAATTCTGATAATTGTACCTTGTCACAGGACCACTATGTACCATAATTCCTTTTCAATAAAATACTGTTATGCATGAAATTAAATTCCTCAAGATACTGAAGAACATCATGAAAGGAAAGAGATTTAAAAAATGTTTGTTTCCGTTTGATTTCAATTAAATTTGATTTTTACGTGTACCCTATCTATTAAACGAAGGGATGATATATTATCTTGATGTGATATCTAGTTTGCATAGAACTCAAGTTTCTGTTTATTTCTGTAGGCTGTGAGGAATTACTTTCAATGTGACTGGTTGATAGATTACTGTCGTTGCGACTGTAATAGCTTTTCCTGACCTTATCAGGACAGTCTATCTGTTATTAAGCATGAATGATCCAAGGATAATTATTCTCAGAGCAAATAAAGAATCTCTTTATCAATTTTAATTATTGCTAATGGTCTCGCCAGTCGATCTCCCCTCACACAAATGACCGCTACTCATCTTCATCTATATTTTACGCTACGATAAAACGCAAGGGTGTGTGGCAGGGGGGTAGTTGGTTGTCCTTTCATGGTTATGCCTTCAAAGCACGCAATGAAGAGCCACCCTACAAAAGAGTTTGGCAAATATCTTCAAGGTATCATCGCATGAGTCAATTCATATCCCTTTGAGATTACCCTTCTTTTGTCCCTAAAGACCAGGTGGAATTGAAAGTATTTAAAGCATTGAATAATTAAGGTACTTAATCTAGTGTTAGTGCTTTCCTTAGCCACATGCAACGAGTTGTTCTCAAAGAAGGGTACGTATCCTCCTTCTTTGCTCCTCTCATCGTCGGACATTGAAAGAAAAAGAGTTGCTAACTGGATTTGCCAATCTTTTTGAGCAAAGAGAAATGTGAAGCCGGGAGAATAATATGTTTAAGTTCACGGGAGGTGGGGATCACAGTTTTCTTTGCCCCGGGCGAGAGAAAGGAATTTAATTTACAAGGCTTTTCAAAAGAAGACTTACTTCTTAAGGATGATCGTGTTCTCTTTTGCCGTCAAATTGTGTTTTCCTCTTCATTGTTTTCAACTTTTCTCCTTTTCTTCTTCACTTTGCTTTCTTTTGGGTCGAGTGCCCTCGAGACATGCTCATTCTTTTTCTTGAAACGGATGAATTCGGACCTCATTCTTTTAAAATATTCACTTATTCCGGAATAGGCGATTTCTACCTCAACAAAGTTTTTGTTTTTAAGGTGCTATGGCGTTTGGTAAATCATGATGCTATGATTTTGAATTCTTATAGTTATTTGTATATGAATTAATCAATTTCTTAAATTGTTACGATGCATATTTTCGTTGATTGGTTGTTAGGGGTTAGGTGGTATTGTTGAGGGTAAGATGAGACTGGAATGCACAGCAAGTCATTCCTGTATGAAATAAAAAAATACTTTAATTAATACACAGAGGATTTCGGAAAATATTTGAAAAGTAGTCCAAAGTTATGGCGTATTTAATGGATCTATAAATGTTTTTACAAGCAGTGAGAATTTAAGAGTAGCGATTTTTTGGTTTAATATTTTTTTCATTTTTTGTCCTTGTCCATCCCTATCTCTGCGGTACAATTTGAGGGCTAGTAATGGCATAGTGTGTAAAGTACTGGTGAACAAAACCGGAGGGTCCCAGGTTCAAATCTGTGTCTGGGGATAACCCTCTCCTAAAATCCTCGCGATGCTGTTTTTGATGGTAAAAACTTCGTGAGAAATCTCAGGTGCCCCTGAGAAACCCCATTCAAAACTTTGAATGTTTACATTTCACACGCCAGTGACTTAGTGAGTGAGCTATACCGCCGTATATTAAAAAAGCCGTCTGTTGACCCATGAATGAGTGACTACACATTGATCTTCATCATTGGACACATTGATCTCGAACATTGATCACAGACGAAGCATTTTAATGTCAGCCTACACTAACATCAAAATTTGAGAACAATGCCGGAATGATGATTTAACCATTTCAAAGACTTTTCTCGCTTAATGCTTTCCAATCACGAGGTTAAAACTATTCCTGTCTTCAAATCCACTGATTTCACCGTAGGTTTTCATGCAATATTGCAGTCTATTTTCGGAAATTCCTCCGTCAAATTAAATTCCTCCTTAGGCATTGGAGGTAGAATGTTTATGACTATGTAGTTACGCTTGAGAAATCCAACAAAATTCAAAATTATTGTCTCGGTAAGCATGAAGGTGGTTGAGGACGAAAGAAAAATTTAAAAAGGCTCTCTCATTCGAGTGCATTCCTTTTGTTCCTTCCCAGTTCACGGACTCTTTTCGAGTCGTCGCTTGCGTGATGTAATCTGTCCACCTCAGTGCATTTCTACCCTCCCTTTCCATTGGCTCTGTCCAACCCCCGGACTGCGCTATGGGAAAGGGGAGAGGAGAGATTCCACGCTTTCCTGAACCGGAGAAACTCTTTTGTCTTCCACCAAAACTCACCCTCCCTCCCTACAAAAACGTCCCCCTTAAAACCCACCACTGTATTCCCCCTGTATCTTCTTTTTCCTACCCCCTGGGGGGCGTCGAAGTGTAAGGGGAATGAGGGAAGGGAGGGGTGAGAAGGAGTTTGGAAAGGGAAGAAAAAGAAACAGCAGATACGGCAGTCACTTCCCCAAGGGGATCTTTTCGCTCGCTCGCACCCGAAAGAAGGAGAATAAGAAACATCGACTTGAAGAAAAAAAGGAAGGGAGTGGATTGGGGATGTTTTTCTTCCTTTCTCTTCCTAAAATGTCTCTATGATTTCCCTTAATTATTGCCATCATTCTCCCCAGATGGTTTGACCACAACTTACGGCGCGGGGAACCAACTGCCATAATTGCTTATCTACTTCCTCATCTGAATAATGTCTAGTAATCCACCACAAGGTTGGGTGGAAGGCGATGACACACTACCAGGCATGTATTATTCACTTTCACTAGTTAGGCCCCGTCAAGAATTAGGAGCCATTGTATTTAGGCAGCATAGCAAAAGGACATATTTAGGCACATATTAAAAAAACCAGCGTATTATGCTAGATTCGACCGGATAAATAAGATTAGAGAGATAGATTGTCGTACCGATATATTCAAAATGGCATTTTTCCCCCGTACTATAAGAGAACAGAATAGGCAGCATAGCAAAGGGCAGGTGAAATATTTTAGAGTAGTCTGTAGTACATGATACATGTATTAACCCCTTAAATACTTTAGATACTAACAATCTAGTTGCATGAGACCCTATAGTTGCATGTTTGCATGGTAGTAGTGCATGCTTGGTGATCTTTACCCCCTGCCACACACCCTCGCGGTGGCTTGCAGGGTATCGTGTAGAAGAAGTAGAAGGGGTAGGTAGGGGAAATATTCTGTAGGCATGGTACCTGTATTAACAACCAATCCCTTAATTACTATGTAGGTACTAACAATCTAATTGCATGAGACCCTTCTTTGAATGTCAATAGTGCGTGTTTGGTGATCTTCAACCCCTGCCACACAGGGTATTGCGTAGATGTAGATGTAATGTACACTGAGATCCACTGTATAAATGTCAGAAATCTGTTTAGGGAAATATCGGCCATATGTCTATAAGATCGCGAGTGCGTATCCTCTCGTGGATTTACATTTTGGGTTTGTTTATCAAGAGATAATGACTGCATCATTGTGAGCGATGAAGGGATGCAAAATTATTGTATGACAGCAAATGCCTAACCATAATTAGAAATTGGAAATCAAACATTCTAATGAATTGGTTGCACCATTTATTTATTAGGGTTTATTATTTTCCTTAGTTCATGTTGGTAGATATTGTTGATGAAATCCATGATTGTTGATGATTCACCCCTTATCAAACACTTTGAAGTGACTCTCGGGGTAATATGCAGGTTTACACGTTTCGATATGCTTACTTCATCCCGTTCAATAAAATTCTCGTTCACCTATATATAATTTAAGCGTCTGCTTTCTGCTTGTTAAAACGTAAACCAACATTAATTTGGTTAGAGTATCCAAAACATGTAGTAAAATAATTTTTCCTTTGTAATGCATGATAATAATATCATGTATTGTTTCCATTTGATTCTATGTTTTTCAGTGCATCTTAAACGCTAAAGAAAAGATTAAGGTTACCCCAGAGATAAGATTGCTCTAAGATTAGTATTTCCCAAACATTAGGTTACACCAATTGGGAGGAAACAAATGTTATCGTGCATCATTGAACGCTAACAAAAACGTGTACAGATTTCGAATCGGTGCTATTCAACGCAACGTAACTTTTCCTGTTTTTCTGGCCAAGGGAAACCATTTCTTGAGAATTACTATCTCAAGAAATAGTATCTCAATACCAACTAATTGAATGAGAATTGTTATGGGAGTTGATTAAAAATTTTCGGTACGAGAAAAAGCAAAACTTCTCAGGACCATGGTAATATATCAAAATACATAAATCAATTATAATCAACATATCTCCCTTTGGAATAAACTTTATAGGTATGGCAGGCGATATAATTTCCCTTGTTTCCCGAAAGTTTCCCCACAGTAAAACTCTCGGAGCATCCTTTTACAAATTATTAGTTAGTTTAACAGGTTAAAAGTATTGAAGCGCTATGTTCCAGGAATATCTAATGGTTTTGTCTTGCAACCTGTTCAGGAAATGCGGTTTTCAAAGGCCAAAGAGCAAAATGATGGGGCATTGCCGGCAGGCATGGCGGAAGATGATACCCTCGTTGAGTATAAAATGGGAGCATAAGCACCAAAAACCAAAAGCTGCTAGTCTTGAAACTTTCCTAAGAGAGACCAATATTGGCTTTGAATTCTGAGAGGTACCCCTAAACTCTTTGTGTTTTAGCTACCGGCTTTGCCAGGATTTTTCCGGGAAACTGGAATCCGATACTGACATCCACCTGAGTCCACCAAAGAATTCCTTGGTGAACGCAAAAGCAGCTCTCAAAATTGAAACGAAATTCTACTCGTGCTGGTCTCAAAACAATGCATTGCGGTGTAAACAGCGTTATGTTTAGCGAAATGCTGGAACTATGGCATCATAATGGGACTGCGGTCATCGTCAAAAGTTTAAATACATACTTAAAAAATTATAATTTTGAAGCTTAATATCCCAAAAAACGGATGAGGCTATATTCGTGCGTCCGTTCACTTTTCCCTCGGCGTTTGTCTTCATCAGACCATCACGCCATGTCCATTTGATTCGATATGATCCATTTAGTCTTCCCCTTTTCAATGTTTCTTCTTGCTTTCTATTTCCTTACCTTCCTTAGAAATTTATCGATTGTCCTACAGTCGATATATTTTTGCCATCACATTTTTTTTCTGTAGCACAACCATTGGAATGCTTCCAGTCGTAACTTTTTCTGCTGCTGTCATTGTCTATAACTCACTAACGGTAGTTACACAGATGTAGGTTCTAATAAAATTTTTCTTCCTCTCAATGTTGGATTTTCCGTTTTTCTACATTTAGCTACTGTAGGATTTCAGAATTAAATTTAAATTAGGTTTTCAGAAAGAAAATGTCAACATCTGACGATCAAATTATCAGGTTTTTCCAAGTTGTAAATCCTTCCCTCAACTGATCTCCAAACCTTGTGGCGGAAGAAGTTGATCAGAAAGTGAATTGAGTGTATAGATTTATTTGTTTGTTGTAGTTAGGAATATTCTATCGAAGCAATATCAGCACCCATGTTTATGAAACGACATAAACATTACATCTTCCCTAAATCAAACTTTCTTTATGACCAAGGTAATGTTTTTCACATTGTCCATTACTCGGGTACTATTTCTTAAGGGCACTATCCAATTTCGCAAAGAATTACAAGATTCTTGTACAACACTACAACTCAACACAACTATCTTAAAACTAAGGTTAACTACGGGTGACGCGGTACTACTTCCCCGTGATAGCTGAATCCCAGTCCACATACAGCATTCGGTTTTAGGGATATAAATTTTGCTAGATTTAAACAGCGTTTTTCATAGAATTTAGTTAATTAGGGAATGAAAATTAAATATCCTTGGTACAGGCGCATGCATTATTATAAGAGAGTTAACTGAGAAAGTGGATTTCACTCCATATTCTCAGCTAACTCCACTTGTGCGAATGGTTTCCTTTAGATGGTTTCTATGAGAAGGGGAACTAAAATATGTGTACCCCGCATGATATCCATAGAAATATCTACTTATGTATGCAGTAAATGTCAACTTCAGTGCACGAACGTAGTGCATGCGTGGTGACAGATCACCCCATGCCACACATTCTGGAGGTGGATTCGAGGGTATCAGCAGATATTTATAGAGAATTATATGCTTCGTCTTTAATAAGTAAAACATTATTTTTAGCTTAAGTAATGCTGTAAAATCATGTGGTTTAGTTCTGGTTCGGAAATATATGTAAAAAGGTTCATAAAAACCATCTAGCTGCACGCGACCCTTTTATCTAGCATGTATCCATGTAGTAGCCTGTTTGCAAGCAAGTTTGGTCACCTTCACCCCCTTCCATATACCCTCACGATGGCTTTTAGGGTATCAAGTAGATGTAGACGTAAAAAGAGAGTTTATTGATCTCAAGCTAAGACCCTTGCCAAAAATAAGGCTTGCCTTAACAGGTACCTACTGCAAAACCGTTTAATTCTTGGTGTGTAATAAAGTTTATGGCATTAACAATAAGCGGAGCTTGATTGATATTGTACTAACCATGTATTGAGATTCGAGAAAATTAATCATGCGGGGAAGCAGTTCAAGAAAAATGTTTGATTATGTCTTTTGGATTGTTCCAGATGTTGAGTGACGTTATGTTTTATGAGAACCATGCCCTTAAGAGGCGTTCGTTAACGAATATGAGTCTTCGCCTACGTCGTTCCTCTTAAGGAAAGAGTAAAAAAAGCAGCAGGAAGGGTGAAAAGGATGGAGTAGCGTTGGCAGTCCAGTTTCCTCAGCGCTCTCCCTCCATCTCTCTCCTCCGACCCACTCAGAAGCTGAATTGATCGCCGCTCACAGGAGGTCGGCAGGATGTTCCAAACGGTTACGTTCCCGAGGGGTGGAGAGTAGAGGAGACTCACCACCATTTGAATCAGGGGATGTTCTCCATCCTTCTCCCTGTCTCTCTCTCTCTCTTTGTGTGTCTCTCTCCTATCCTTATCCAACTCCTTCATTCTCCCTTGCGACGGGGTAAGCACGAAAAGGATTTCACGCTCCAGGAGACGGTAAATCCACCCCCGAACTACCCTTCCCAGTCACAAACAATTTTTTATGCGTATATGAAATGTGAGGTTTTCAGTTCTTTTTCTTCAAAATATCTTAGGAAACATGCTTCGCCTCAACCCTTCTCCTTCGAGAAAAGAGCAAGTGGCACGTGAATGAACAACACGTATTTTCTCGAGAAGCACAACATCTACATCTACATCTACATAGTACTCTGCAAGCCACCATAAAGGTGTGTGGCAGGGGGTGAATTCTCACCAAACATGCACTACATATCATGCATAAAAAAGATTAGTACTTGTATAGGTACTGTTCAAAACTACGCTATTTAAAAAAAGATAAAAATAGCAAAGCATGCATGCAAACACATGCTGTTAATTGGGTTAGCTTTAAGTCCTTATACCAACATGCAGCTACCAATGTTACCCATTGCTAGACTCGTACTGGATATATTTACCGTTATTCATATCCCTAATAGTACGAGGAAAAAAGGACATTTTGAATCTGTCAGTTCGGTAATCAATTTCTCTAATTTTGAGATTATGGTCCAGTCTACCATAGTAAGTTGGTGTCCGCAAAACATTTTTAACATCATCACTGAAAATATGGTCTTGGAATTTGTTTAAGATATTAAGTCTTAATTTCAACCTGCGATCTGACAATGATTCCCAATTTAATTCATTTAATAGACTGGTTACGCTAGTAACGTTATCGTACCGTCCCTTGACAAATCTTGCCGATCTTCGCTGCACACGTTCAAGTTCGCTATTTAGACCGATTTCGTAGGAATTTCGTAGGAATAAGGATTTCACTTTCCAACCGGCGAAAAATCTACCCCGGAACTACCCTTCGCAGTCACAAGCAGAGTTTTTTTATGTGTATATGTGATGTGAGGTCTTGAGTTCCTCCCCTTCAAAAGTCTTACTCCAAAACTAAATATATCTCTCCATACTAAAAATGTCTATATTATTAAGCTAAAAATCTCTGTATATACTAACCAACGGTGGTGGCCATCATATATTTATAAATCTTAACCAAAGTAGACATGCAGTGTGGAAACATATGAGAGGGAAACAGGTCTACAAATATATAAACCTACTGCGTACCTGCAATCAATTCTCAACTTTCAAATCAAGTCAATAAAATCAAGTGTCATTGACTGAATAATTGCCAAAAAATGCCCTACGGCATCTACCACTCATTAAATTACTACTCTATAAAAAACAAATACTGCTGAAATACGGGAAGCACTTATAAAAATATACTTTTTAATCAACATGCTGAGAAATGTTTGAAAAAAAAATACACACTCGCAGTGAATATTTTATGATGCATGCATAGGTTCTAGACTCCATAATAAGGCAAATTATATAACTATATTATTAATTTAAAGATTTTGTTATTCCTAACCTAAAAATATCTTTCTATATAAAAAATATGTACATCATTACACATTAAACATTCCTAACCTAAAACTATCTATATAGTCTGTTATTGTTCTTCGTTTCGTGGGCAGTAATGCCATTTTAAACCATTTTTTTCTGCTATTGACCTATGTATTTCTATCTTTGCTCATTTACATTATACCCCTGCGAGTCACCGCTAAGGCGTGTGGCAGGGGGTGGTAGATGACGAACCAGCCGCGAATTTGAGTTTTTCCTGTTAACCTTGTTGACTATAGAATAGTTTGTAATTCGTTAGAAATGTTATATTTTTTTCTTTATAGTCCTTATTATGCATGCTAAAATAACAAATTCTTGTGTATCTCGATCTGACAGATGACAATTCTCTTCATTTGTAGCTTTTGCCTGTCCTACTGATGTAGCGTAGGGGTTGGAAGATATCTGTGTTGTCATTTGATTAAATCATGTGATTTTAAGTTATCAAGGAATGTAATATTTTTGAACAACTTTTTGAGTGCTGGGTTTCCCAACCAAGTTCTTCCAACATTCGACTGACATTTCATGTACGTTCATATAATTTTATTAAAAGGGCTGTAAAACATCTTATCTTTATCATAGATGCTATAACTGTGTGGTAGAGTATACATTATGTAAGTTATTTTTGAATCAATGACGAAAGAAATTTTGAATGATATACTTCCTCTCAGTATAACTCTCTCCTATCTCATGCTCATTATTTTCCCAAAACTACTTATCATTCGAAATCTAACTAACTTTATCATGTGGGCATGCATATTAGATATGGCATACGTTCCTTTTATCCCTTTCTGGAAGTATATGTAAATCCAAAACCTGTTATAATGACTGAAAATTATGTGCAGAATATTCATCATAGCATAAGTATTTAAATATTAACTTACACCACTATTCTTCGACCGATTCGATCACACTGATGTACATATCAATTGTTAGCGACAAATATCCCTGTCCGTTTCAAAGCATGGAGTTTTTAGGGCCAAATTATGGCCATTGGAAAATTCCAATATCTTTACTATTTAAAATTTTAATATATTTTTGTAGTTGACTTCAGCTAAATTTGTCGTAGTAGAATACCTGCTGAATATATTGTTGGCTTGTTTTTTTTTGCAGCTAAGGAATAAATATGAAAGAGTAACTAAGCTACCTTTGGTTGTCGACGGACTCGCGATACATTTACGTCAGCCACAAAAAAAATTAATCTTGATGGAGGCCTTGCTTTAACACATTCCAAGGCAGTGTACAAATTAAAAATAAAATTTACAAATAAGTATGAAATTCGTCAATTATTCACGCTCGAATACAGCGCCCCGACGCGGAGTTTTTACTTTCACCATGTCCTCTATCGTCAGACGTCAGGAAAAAAAATCTCTTCCACTTCAACTTACCCTTTTGAACCTCTGACGGTTTGTGAATTCCATGAATTTTGCTTTGCGCGAGTCATTTTTTTTAAAGCTCAGCGTGCTAAACTCGCCACTTTTAAGTGTGGCTAGTGGGAGAAAGCAGACGAAATATTTTTAAATGGCATGCCCGCGCAGTGGTGCAGGACGCAGGGATATCCTGACTCTCGTCGAGGACAAAAGGGGAGGTAAAATTTATGAGAATCAAAGAGGAGTAACATTGAGGACTGAACGGATATACATAGCACCACTTACAAGGCCTCAAGAGACTCGAATATTCCCTTCAAAAATATTTTGTTTTACAGCCATAAAATACGAGTAAACAAGTAAATGTTCATAATTAACTGCGATTTGTACTTACACCAAGTACAGCGTTTTAAAAAAGCGTATATAATTTTGTGTTCTTCAGTAAAATTTCATGGACATTGCAGAGTTTTTTAGCAGCATGTTTTTTATGCTTCTATCAACGAATTACGTTTACACCTACGCAATACCCTGCCAGCTACCGCGAGGGTGTGTGACAAAGGGTGAATATAGTAAAACATGCATTATTGACATGCGTCTAGGGTACTGCATGGAAAAATGCTAAATAATAGGGTGACATGCTGCTAAATGGTTAATATGTGCATAGTATTTAAGGGACTGCTTGTTAATAGATGAATCACGCACTACAGACTACTCCAACAATATTTCACCTGCCTTTGCTATTTTGCTTATTGTACTCTCTTGTGATACGAATGGTAAAATAACATTTTAAATCAATCGGTACAACAATGTGCCTCATCTATCTTTTTACAATCTAATTACGCTCAAATGTTTGTAGAGGTTGTGTGAAAAGTAGAGAATAATAAATTAATGTTTCATCTGTGAATCTAACAAGGAATATCTTAATTAATTAATATTGGCACTGTGTTAAAAATAAGAAATTGGTAATTGCCATTGGGAATGCATTTAGAGTACATTCAGCGTGACGTTAGCAGTGTTAAGAGGAAAAAAAGAAGTTGCGAAACGCATATAAGAGAGTAGAAAATATTTACTTTCCGAAGCTTAGAATAATACCAATTAATGATATTTTTTCCAGTTATCTGATTGCATTATCACTCCTGCGTGTTTAATTTTTGCGAAAAGAATTTTTTTAGACTATCATTAATAGGGAAATAAATCATCATTATTTAAATTCAGCACTTCCATCACCATACGTACTTCGTTAGCACCAGTAGGCCTGTATTTGTTCCCTACCTGAAATTGTAAACCCAATATACCTCGTTTCTTACACTTTCTCTGTTGCCATTTTCGTTTTGTGGCATTATGCTCCGCTTTGAACCCTCAGATAAAAATTCCCATTTCTACTGCTCCCACTTAATTTTAAAATTGTAATAATTTTTTGACTTTTTGGTTAGGCATTTCTCTGAATGTGATGACATCAGACTGACGATCTTAAAGTCTTTTATTGCTTTTGCTGGAGGAGCGGCGACCGTTGATTTGAGTTTAATTTATTTAAAAGCATTATTTGAACGAGACATATGCTTGCGTAAATAGGCATGTGTAGTATATATATAAGGAGGGGATAATGAGTGAAGCAAAACCCGGTGTCGTCATCCCCTCCCGTTAACGATGGCAACGAACGCAAAATGGTACACGTTATGGTGAAGGTATTCCCGTCAGGTGGAGGGAGGATTGAATATGAGGTATTCTCCACGCAGAACCAAAATGTAAAATGGTATATAAATGAAAATTTGTGCTAATGGTGTACGAATGAAAAATTGTGCCAATGGTATACAAATTTGGTACATACGGGGGTCATTTAGATGGGAGGATATTACTCAAGCAACCACATTAATTTAATCCCCAGTATATTTTTCTCCATTGGAAAATGCCGCCTTTTTACTCACCATTCATGAATTCTACAACATCGCGCTTGAAAATTTTCTTTAATGCTCCTCCTTATTAGACATTAGCGTGTACCATTTTGCGTCCATCGTTAACGGGAGGGTGATGACGACACCGGGTTTTGCTTCACTCATTATCCCCTCCTTATATCTCCTGCCTGACCTAATGTCATCCGGAGAATCTATTTTTAAACCCCTCTCCCGCACTTAATAAGATTCTACCTTCTCCCAACTTCAAAGCATCTTCTTACATCTCAAAACGTCCTCCTCGTCTATAGGAAACATAAGAAATAATTCCATTTTTACTAGAATGAGATAACCTTATGTCTGTGGGAATACGCGTGGCTTGAAACAACCGATTTTTAATGAACTACTTACCAACATTGACATAAGTAAATGGTCTCTCAAATTCACAGCACAATTAAAGAGGTTCCATCGTGACTCCGCGATTCAAAATCCCGTAAAAGAGTTATGTTATTTAATGAATAAATACCGATCCAGAAAAGCAACTATATAGAAAATCATCTACAGGGTGATAACGCATACACTATAATTGTAAGACTATGCTATTATATAGCGCGTTGTGGTTGCATTCTATTTTTTACAAGCTCATTTAACACTTTTTGACTTCGGAACATGACTGAGGTGTTGGTGCCACGTTTAATTAGTAAAGTGCGAATACATGCTCAATCCCGCTAATATATATTCAAAAATGCGTTAAATATTTTCTCACTTACAGGTAGTTTTAAACTATTCCCTTGCAAATACAGCTCTTTGTTTTGAATTTCATTAATAGTCATATTTTTGAAAACTGTTTGGCAAAAATGGCGCTGCTACCATTTGGAAGCATTGGTATTAATTACGCCATGTCAATAACCAATGGGAATATTTAAATTACATAAAAATATAAGAAAGAACTTGGTAAGGTATATCCCTTGATTAAGTTAGTAAATAGGCTTATAAGAACGTTCCGTCACAAGTACCGTTGCCAATGATAACAACATACTGGAGCGCCACTTTCATGTAACTAAGCCTTCTCTGCCA
This sequence comes from Platycnemis pennipes, assembly GCA_933228895.1. Lineage (NCBI taxonomy): Eukaryota > Metazoa > Arthropoda > Insecta > Odonata > Platycnemididae > Platycnemis > Platycnemis pennipes. Next base: position 110,511,060 of record OW121855.1, on the reverse strand, counting down.
TTTTTCAAGCGAGCTTTTATTAGTAATTAATCAAATCAATTAAACAAGTGTCGTAAGGCCAGCACTTCTTGCAATGCTAAATTCTACGTAAAATTGCGGATCTTATATTAGTTTTTTGTCGACATTTGTCTTTACATTATTAATTTGCTAATTCTACTGTAAAAGCCATGCTCTGCCGTATAACCACGTATAAAATTGCTGATTTTCATCGTCATTTTTCTCCAACTATATGATGGAAAGTCCTCATTGTTTTATTTCCAATCGATAGGTGGGCCAACAAATTATTTGTCCTGAAATTTTCACAAAAATGAAATGAGAACAATTAAAATTCAAAGTTTCCATTTCACCATTGAAATGTGAACAATTCAAATTAAACAATATTTAACTAACTAACCATTCATGACACATTATATTTTTAGGTGTCATAATTACAGTCTTACACAGTCATTGTAGCATAGAATAGGTATACTTTACAAAGAAGTAGCCATCAATAGACACGTAATAAATGAATAGTGTGCCTGAACAATACTTTTACACCATTCGTGCATTTAAGTACACACGCCAATGGACGATTAGTTCTGAAACGTCACGAGATCACGTGATGTAAACAAACCAGGTGAATTTTTTGAATACAGCTGCTAGAGTATTGTTATAAACGCAGCGATTGATTCTTTCACACGCATTTATTCACAGGAACTCAGAAAATAAAGCAATTGAATAGTGCAGTAATGCAGCTTCTCATACTGCAAAATCTAAAGCAAAAATTCGGGAGTACGTTCATAAGGAAAAGAATCATATTTTTACATTGGGTGATCAACTATCATCCCAATGGAAATAAGTTAAAAATTTCTTAAAGAATGCGAACGTGATCACGACACTATTTATTCACTGAATTCCGGACCGTGATTCCTGAGAGATATTTATTACAAAAATATTGATTCCAAGCGCTATTTTTATCTCTAAATAATTATCTCTAAATAATTTAAAACATTAGTGTATGACCACGTTTTTCATTGTTTGCAGCGTTAAAATATGTCCTTTCACGGTATTGGCGGCCCTGAATTCTGAAGATACCCTTAGCTACTCATCATTCACTTATCCAATTTTATGTCTCGATTTTTTTTCTTACAATTGTATACCCCGCAGTTTCCGATTATTTAAATACCTACTTAGTAAAGCGTTACTTGAATCTGCTGAATTTTCTAGCGTATGCAAGTTTCAACTGCCAACAAAAACATGGTTTGTCACACATGAACGCTAGAGATACATGGGGACATGTTTTTGAGACTGTTGATATTATCTCGAAGAGGTCACCTATACGGGGCATAAACATGTAAAAATTTACTTGGTATGAACACAAATAGATCACAAATTTGGTGCGTTTAAATGATCTTACCAATCTTACTTATTTTTTTCACTTGAGTTTTGTCTCAGCTGGGGTACTGCAGTAAAGACGAATGAGAAAAACCCAAGTGAAAACAATTGTTGATACTGTAACGAGTGATTCAAAAACACTCAATTTGCGAAGCATTCTTGCTAGTACCACGTGACCCCTTGGTTACCTATTCGAGAGAATCACAACAGTTCCAAACCCCTGAGGTGTTGTGTTTGAAACCGTCGTAATTATCTCGAATAATTACCATGGAGTCACGTGATACAAAAACAAATGTTTTCAAAATAAAATGTGTCTGAATCGCTCTTTACAACATCATTAATTGTTTTCACTTGAGTTTTTCTTATCTTTTTCAACTAAAGTGCCCTCATTTGAAATAAAACACAAGTGTAAACAAAGAATGAGGTTGAAATCAGCAGTTTTAACCCACCAAATTTGCGAAGCATTCGTGTTTATGTCACGTGACTCCTTGGTTACCCATTAGAGATAAACCCGACAGTTTCAAACACAGCCCCCCTGTCGTCCAACTGATTAATTATTAAGCCACGCTTATTGACTAATCGCCCTTTAGGTTGAATTTCCCCAATTACTACCAACTGTAGCCAAAATTCATCCACAGGCAATTTTTTAGGCTAGATTGAAGTGGTAACTAAAGCCGTGACTAAAGTGGGTAACGAAAGTCGTATAAACTAAAATAAAATGTGTTGTTTATCCTATAATAAAATTTTATGCAAAATAAAATGTGACGTATATGCTAAAATAAAATGTAATACATATACTAAAATATTGTTATACCTTACAAGTGTAATGATAGATATGGGATACGCTTCTATGAACGTTTGGCCACTGTAATTTTCATATTCGGCCGAATTACATCGATATCAGTCCGAGATATCAAGCGAGATAGTTGTTTCTTTTATACCATGCAATCAATTATATTGTAAAACGAATGAAATATTGGATGGGAAAAGAGTTCTATAGATGCTGAATTTTTCTGTTGTTTTCCTTGGTCATGAGGAGAACGTCGGTATTGTATTCGCAAATGCGATGAGAGAGTACGAGAAAGAAACTACTTTACAAAATTCAAAGATCACGTACTAGCCGTGAATAATTTAGCGGCGTTACCCGCTGAAATTGCACTATAGCAAATATTCAATATTTTATAGCAATATTTTTCCATCTTGTTCCTTTTAGGCTCTGTAATTTCCACAGGGAAAGAGAACGCTTTGGTAGCTCAACTGATACGGCACCTGGCCAGAAATCAGGGGTCCGGGTTTGAGTCCCGGTCAAGGCGAATGATTTTGTAATTGATAGGATAATTGTATAACTGTTACAAGTATAATAGAAGAACTAGGATGGGAATTACTATCAGAACGCAGATAAAAATTTAGCTTAAACCTTTTTAGTATATTCGAAACCGATTTGTTCACTGATGACGTTAGATTCTAATTAAGAATCCCTGCATATTATGCTAGATTTGATCAGATTAACAAGATTAGAGAGATAGATTGTCGCTCTGATAGATGTAAAATGTAATTTTTCCCGCGTACCATAAGAGAGCACAATAGGCAGCGTAGCAAAGGTAGGTTAAATATTGTTGGAGTAGTAATAACATGTTGCTGAATTTTTCTGTTTTCGTGTTTATGTCACGTGACTCCTTGGTTACCCATTAGAGATAAACCCGACAGTTTCAAACACAGCCCTCTCGTGTAATAACAACCAATAATCCCTTTCTTATTATATGGATACTAACCATATAGCTGAATGTGACCCTATTATCTAGCATGTGTCCATATCTTAGTATCTTAGTAATATCTTATTTGCATGTCAACAGTGCATGTTTGATGATCTTTACCCCCTGCCACACACCCTCGTGGTGGCTCGCAAAGTATTACGTAGATGTAGTTGTAGTGAAGCTTTGGATTAGTGAAGGGAAGTGAGTCGGCGTCGGTATGAAACTTCATTAAGTAATGTTAATATTTACGGTGTAAACGCATTATCTCCTGTTAAAATCCTGATGCTAGGCAATTTCCATCCGTATTCGTCTACATTTGCGTAACACTCTGCAGCCTACCTCCAGGACGTGTAGGAAGAACAATCACCCTATAGCAAACATAGTTAACCTATGTATTTTTAGTTAGGTTAAATATTAACCTATTTAAGGTTAATTTAACCTATTTTTTAGCTAGTAGGAAATACATGCTACTAATAGTGAAATATTATGTGCTAGTACACTATGGCTACTTGTCATGTAAAGCGTACAACTTAGCTTTTAGCATCTATGTGGTAATAATGACTATTAATCGTTGGACATTGATTAAAATATACTAATTAATCTTTTTGCGTTACGATGTGGCCGAAATTTACGTGAGCTGGCTCCGTTGCAAATTTATCCTGAACTTTAATAAAAATTTCGAGTACAGAATGATTTTCTTTCTTCGCGAAGATATTTTCCGCCATATAAAATAAAAAAGTATTTCTGACATTCATTACACTCGATAGTAAATATTAGCTAAGTCAACAGACCCATTTGCCTGCGTAAGTAATATATTAATGCTCACAACACCTGCTAAGCCAATATAATGTATTATCACGCCAAAGACAAATGCATTGTTTCCTTGTTTACATTTAACAAGTCCTCATTCACGAATCTTGAAACACCCGTAATCTGTTTGCTGACACAAGAGACAGTGTGTTTGCTTCCACGTCATCACCATTCTCCGTCGTCAAAATAAACATCAACCCGTTTCTTAGCCTTTCAACCGTGTCTTCTTTTCGCTGGGGATTCTACCATTTGGCAAATTTCTTTTTTCCTACCTCGTGGTGGATCTTTAAACTATGATGGGAAAAATTTTGTTTTTTTCCTTATTCCCTTTCAGGTTACTCTACTATGATAAAATCATAGCTAATTCCTTAATGACAAGATCTTTATCTACAAATTACCGATGTGGAAATTGATACAAATATATAGAACACCACCGTACAAGCGGGTACATACAGATTTTATCCTGAAGACCAAACTTGAAAGAGATAGATAGTTTGACATACAGGTTCAAGAATTCATTATTTATACACAAAAGTATGGACTATTATAAATTATAACAATGATAATGGGGGAGTTTTGTATATTTGATTTAGGTTTGATGAAGAAAAGTCTTCAGTGATTTGTTAAGCAGCCAAGTTTTAACATTAAGTCTCATGACTGTATTGGGAAATATGAATCATTATTATTATTTAATTAATCTTTATGGAAATGTCAGACTAGTTAATAATCCTTGAGCTAAAATTTACTTACCGACAATACAACTAAATGAGCCTCGTGAATGAACGTCTAGCATGTTCATCCAAGTAGTAGCATCATACCTCTCAGTTTTATACAAGTAGTACATCCACGGAGTGGTAGTTTTGTTTTCCTGCATCAAATCAATTGTAAATTCAGTTCTCTTTTTCATTAGTATCTCATGCCTTTTGTTGGTTCGTTGTGTTGATGCCGATGCTTGTTGGGCGTTGTGTTGATGCAGATATACCTTAGAAATCCTTTCAAGTTTGTATCACAATGAGTGTTAATGATCAACAATACACTATGTGTGATGATAACTAATAGATACAACACTACTAATTAGAAAAACATGTCAGCTGTGCATCATAAAGCCACGTAATGATAATTGAATGGGGTCGTTTACCATATTTTTTTATTGCCGAATCTGATAGAGTTTGTAAAATAAAAATACCCGTATTTTTCCGTTTTTTCATCCGACAATTATTTCCCAAGTTATAAGCGGCGAAAAACTGATGTTTTTAACCCTTTCGGAAAAGTGGGCGTGGTGCAACCTCTGACGTATACCGGCTTCGTCGAATCAGAACTGAGCCCGCGAAGCTACTTTGCCTTATCGCAATGGGGGGGACACAGCTGACTCGACCAATGGAAATGATTGCGACAGCATCTGTGCGAGCAGACCTTCCGAGAATCCCCCTCCACTGCCTTCCTCTCCCCTGAAAGCAGTCAGGGACGGGATGAAAATGACGTCAATGTTATCACAGCAGCTTTTTTAATGGGCATCATCTTTTGCTTATTTTAATTTTCGACCTATGAGTGAATGGTTGTGGTTAGAAGATTAATTTTTTCACTTAAATTCTTTTTTCGTTTCCATCTAACGATTTAGTGTACAAAATTGCGATTTCGGTTCCGAGTAAACGCCCCCATTATGTCTACGAATAAATATAATGCATATTTATTAGTTAGAAATGTTTTAAAGTGTATGAAGGTACCCGAAAAATTCATCGCAAAGAGAATTTTTTTATCGTCCTGCTTGCTGAGGATTAAAAACACCCTCTCGGGTGAAATAGCAGTGAAAAAGCATAATCAAAGCGCATTGTTCCTTCGGGGCGTTACGCGTATCCTTTCATTATTACGCAAATGGCAGCCCGCCCATTCACCGCAGGGCAACCCTGTTGAAGACGTATCCTTCCGCGTGCGGGACCGATCTGAGAGCGAGCTGATCCCGTAAATATTTAAGATGCAATTCTCGCCGTGAGTCTAATCTCGCTCCTCGGGTGGGGCGAAGGGAAAGCCAGCGTCGTAATCTAGATGCTCACCACCGCAAAGGGGAGGAATCACCCCTTTTCACTCACTCCTCTCCAAAAAATCCTGAACCCTCGGAGTAATGAACGTCTTTCTCCCCAACGCCTTCTTAAATATCTTCATTTTTCTTTTCCTGGGTCTAAACAAAGGAGTTTTATTCTATCGAAATAAAGGATTTTTATCCATCCGGCTAAGAGGAGAGCAGATTTTTGACTCTATTACCTACTACAACCGTCACATTTTATTCCTGAAATGGAATTCATAATGGCAAAACATTCCAGCTCTTGAATCAAAAAGCATTTTAGAGTACTTATAGGCCCTTGAATTGCATTTAAAGTTACTCTAAAGTAGCCAGAAATCCATCTCAAAGTATTTCATATATGGGGCGAAATATCGCCAAATTTGATTTGCGTGCTTGCACTGTTAGATAAACATAGTGTAATAAAACGAGCGTCTAAATGATCAGTTTGATTAGTATGCTTCTTGCACATCCAGATTAGCGATGGAAATCTGCGAGAGTAAGCGAAACTGTGCTATGTAGTTTAGCCTCTCACTTGAATTAATGTAGATGTGAAATGTTTATATATAGGATTTCGTGCATAAGTTTTCAAACTCCAATGATGCTGAAAGCATATGAATAAAACCACCGGGCAATGGTAAATTAGGCTATATAAATAAAATTATACAATGTATATAGAAATAAGAATAGTAGTGCAGAGTGAACCAGAAATTATATTTTTATTTGTAAAATTAGAAACAGTTACACGCTGGATAGATTTTCCCTAAGGGAGTACTTAATTGAATTTTTTTCAATATTTTTACTTCCTGGCGATAGGCTAAATGGAGGCCGTTTCATTTTTACAAGATTATTATGGAACGTTACATTCGAGTCCTTTTTGTCCTTTTACGAGTCGTTTTCGTCCATGAGGGTGATGGCTTTTCATTAATATTAGTGCTTCAGTTGGATTCACTTTAAATCTTAGATAAACTTAAATTTAATTACCAGTTTTGGATTAAGAATAGATAATTTAGCTTGGTAATGGATGATGCCATTGGTTCCGTTGTTCGAATAACATACGTTTAGAAGGAGGTTTACCTACCATCATTATGTGAGTAAAAGGAACGTGGGATGGAAGACTTAAATTATTTTTATGCAAATAACTATGTAAAAACTTAAATTTAAGTTCTCCATCTTAAAAGTGTACTGCTCAACTTAGACTCATCAGATAAAATTGACCTAACTCTACTATTTTTTAAGCTCAAATGAAAATAGCTCAATGTATCTGACAGCTACATTTTTTATAATATACTGTTTTGTAGCTGATAGATTTCTGCAATTAGTAGCAAACAGAGATAATGCCTTTTTTTGAGGGATTAGCTACAACTATGACTAGCTATTTATTTTTTTGCAGCTGCCCTTTTCCGTACCTGAAAATAAATACAGCGTTCAGTATTGTTAGCATGCGGGTTTATTATCATCACCTGGGTAATGTTATTTCCAAGGCTTTAAAGGGGTGATTTAAATGAAGATATGTCCGTAATGTCTACAGCATCGGTTCTGCCAGAATTTCACTTTCTGTTATATTAAAAGTCCTTTCGTCCATGAGGGAGCATGGTTGCTGTCGATACAGTTTGATAAAAGCGGAATGAAAACATTTTTATATATTTCTTAAAAATAAGAAACCTGGACAATACCAAAAAGCATTCAAATTCTTGTCCATTCGTGAGATAAGCCTTAAATTTTCTGCAGAAATAGGGCCACGCAATATCGTTCTCGAAGAAATTACGCGTATTGCATTTCGGGAAGATTAAAATACGCTTCCAAAGGGAAAGGGCCATGTCCCAGGATGTATGCGGTCGGATTACTGAACGGCAGTGGAAAATTAATTCCGATCGGAAAATTCCTCAGGCTTTGGTGGCGGAAGTCGCTTTGACCGCGATATTTCCGGAAGAGCGAAGAGGTGGAAGGGTCGCCAGGCATGAAGAATTATTATTGCGGGAAAGGGGCCTTTTAGGGTCTCTTGCGACTCCTAAATTTATCGACAGAAATGGTCGGGGGAGGACCGTTTTAAACCACAGCGCGTCATCTGTTTCTGTCGAACAGCTAGCAAAACACCCACACATAGATTGATGAAACATGGTGGTCTGATATTACGATATACGTCAATTTTTATTCCCTTTTGCGGTAGACCTGTTTTCAATAAAAAAATAATGTGGAGGCTTTCTAAAACATTGCACTTCTCACTCATAACGTCATGGTTAGGAGTGAGAAGTGCAATTCAGGTTGGTTGGTTGGTTATTCAGGGCAGGCGACCGACAGCTGAGGTAACTTGCGCCATAGGTGGGTAACTGGGTAATGATATGAGTTTTCAGGAATCGGAGGAAGGGTGGAGAGAAACCCGGCGTCGGCTTTAGCCTAATCTTAACCAAAGACGCCAAGGGGGCCACGGTTTAACGTCCAATCCGAAGGACGGAGTACTGAACTTGAAAAACCCCACTAGGTACTCAAGTGGGGAGCAGTTTTCCACTCAAAAATCCGTCACTGCCGGTAATCGAACCCGGGCCCTCGGGAAGGGAGGCCAGTACTCTAGCCACCAAAACAACCCGATCCCCATATATCTTAAGTAGATATTTATAAGATTAGGAACTAGCTTCGCAACCTTAGTGTTGTCACCCGCTGACATGAATTATATGCCTTTTTTTCTCTGCGAAAATAAAGTCATATATACAGGTTATGTAACGCAGTTTAAACTTTAGGCTGGACTAAATTGGAGGCAGATATGTTTACAGATAATAATAGATATAAATTAATGACCCCAGTCTGTTAGGCTAGATTAGATTAGATAAAAAAATTTAGAGAAATAAATGGTCGTACTCATACATTTAAAATAACATTCTTTCCAATGGGTAGCAGAGCAAAGCGATAGTTTGGAGAAATATGTATTAACAGAGTAGTGTTCAGTGTGTGATTCATGTTTTATCATTACCCAACCATGCATGTTAGGGAAATACAGATAAACGTGTGTCAAAAATGATATTTACAACCAGTAATCACAACATTAATGTGTAGAAACTAGCAGTCTAATTGCTCGTGGCTCATAATTTACACGTTTCCATGTAGTAGCATTGTGGCTCATAGTCGCACGCTAGGTGATCTATCACACTTAATAGATTCTGGTAAATGTCAATGATAATTAAATTCTTATGTTTTGCATAAAAATTCTAATGTGCTATAAGGAAATTATCCAATGATCTTTCCTGATGGTTTATATGCCCATTGACTTGGATGACACCTATCAATGCCCAATTTGCGATTGAAGAAAATGATGTATTACACTATGCGTTCCACCATTCCAATATTGCTTAGAAAACAGTTTTGCCGACTTCAAAGCTAATAATGTATTTGTTATCCGCAGGACATGGAACAAAGTGCGTCATACTAAGGGAGGATTCAAAACTGACGATGTTGCCTACACTGTAAAAAGTAGATCTGATTTTAAGGTACAAAAGCGATCTGAATTTCAGATGCAACAATTTTAAGACAGGGTATGTTGAATTTCAGCAGTAATATCTTGTCTAAAAATAAGGCAGGTGAACGACTGAAAATCAGACCATCCACAATCCTGCTTCCTCTGCTTCCTGCTTAACTGCTCCTGTACCAACCATCCATGTTCCTGCCTCTTCCGCACCTTGCATCCGTGTTCCTGCCTTAAACCAGTCAGCGCTTAAATTCAGATCGCACTGAAAATCAGATCAACTTTTTACAGTGTAAGGAAGCCTTTAAATGGTGTTTTTTTTAATATTTTTTTCTCCTGAGATATGTTTAAATATTATTATTTTTTATGTACAGCAAAGTGGTGTGTTTTAAAGAGATATTTACACATACCTCAGAAACTAATGTTTCTTCAACTTCCTTTAAATGTATTTATCCTGAACTCAGTGGCGTCGGAAGTGGGGAGTCGGTGGGCCCGAACCCCCCCCGCCCCCAGAATTCGCCCCGGTATCCTTCATTAATATAAAATAAAAATTTCTTTGGTTTCTAGCTATCATTTTCCCTATGGACACCTATTCTCACACCTTCTTACACTCTTCTAGCGCAATTCTCGTTTCTACACCCTCCTATCCACAAAAAATGCTAGCGATTTTCAAGATTACCCCCCAACACCCCCTCCAGGAAAAATAGTTCCGACGCCCCTGCCTGAACCTCTACCTACGAAATGATATTGATTTTCCAACTAGTACTCGCCGAAATGCATAAACACTCCTAAAGAAAAGTTGTATTTTTGCAAGCATAGCTGCTTTCCACTGGTAAATAGCCGGTATTTAAATAAACGTTAGAGTCATTTCCGGGGAAAAATATCGGAACCTGAGTTCATTATTACTCAAGGGAATATGCAATGTTTTAGAATACCGGCATGGCTGGAGGCAAAAGAGTGGAGAACCATGAGGCATCGTTTGCCAAACTTTGTGGAAGGGAAGACAATTATGCGGCCCATTCTATGGACAGGGTGCTGAGAGCCTTAGTTTTCCCAATATTTCAAATATAAAGATGGGATTTAGACGTAATTTAAAAAAAAAATTAAAAATAGGCAGGTTACGAATCTCATCCCTCAGAATAGGCCACTTTATACGCTCTCTCCAAATTTCAAAGCATTTATTAAATTTAACGATTTTTGTTGAAATGACCACGTATTTTCCGGATGTATTGTTGCTCCTCAGTATGAGTTCATTATCTCAGCGGTTCTGCTAAACAATGACCAATTACAATAAAGTCTCTAACCAATAGGAATAGATTTTATGTTATATTTTCTGTGAGAATTTGTTTCCTTCCTTTTATGTCTCCATAATTGGATGTAATTTTTGTACTAAAGGTTGCCCATGAAATCTGTAAAATGCATAATATCGATGATTGAGATTATATTTTGTGCATAGCTGTCTTCACGCAAAGTATTTAACAAGCCTACTCCCAACACATATCCTCAGTTGTTGGGACTTCTCCTGGGCTTCCCTGATGCAACAAGTTCTTTGTGTTTCCAGTCATGCTTCTCCTGTTTTACCGATGATAACGACGACATTTCGCTGGGAATTTTGAAATTTTGCTTAACACTTGTCTTTTTCCAGGATTTCCAGGAATTGTATGTAATGCTAAAGAAATTCACGTAACATATTCACAAAATTATGATAATTCAAAATAAAACCATCATTATACAGATTCCTAGGGAATACTATAGAATACCCAGCTTTCATGCGTTCCCGGAAAAAAATTACCTTAACCATTGCGTTAAGCCTTTGCTTAAGTACGAGGGTTGTCCGTAAAATAAAGTTCCCAAGGCGCTGTAGTCGCGACGAACGCTTTCGCGTGGGATCTGGTAACACGGACGGGTAGCTTGGTTCTTCCACTCCAAATCCCTAGCCTTAGAGCTGTCTTCGACGCTCTGTCTTCCCTCGGCAGCCGTTCGACATGGAGCTACCACTCGCTTCTCCCGCCAGGCGTGAATTGCGTTCTGTGATTCGTTTTTTGTGTGCAAAAAAACAATGCGCCGATGGACATTCATTCCCAGCTTTTTGAAGTCTACGGAGAAAAGTGTATGAGCTGTACAACACGTACGAAAATGGTGCAGAGAGTTCAAAGACGAGCGTACAGACGTCCATGATGAGCAGCGTTCCGGACGGCCATCTGTTTCTGACGAAACGATTGCAAAAGTGAAAGAAGCAATGCTTAAAGATCGAAGGGTAACTGTTTGAGAACTCTGCGAATTGATTCCCGAGGTCGGTAGAACCTGTATTGACACGATTTTGACAGATCGTTTAGGGTATTCTAAGGTTTGAGCAAGGAGGGTCCCAAGAAGGCCTACGGAGAATCACAAACAGCCCGGACATAGACCCAAGTGAATACAATCTCTTCCCTGAATCAAAGAAACACCTGGGTGGGGCGCAATTCAGGACCGGAGATGAGCCGAAAGAAGCGGTTTTAAGCTACCTTCGCGCCACGGCGGGAAAGTCCTCGACACGGGCATCAAGAAAATGATACACCGCATGCAAAAATGCATCGATCTCAATGGCAATTATGTAGAAAAATAGGGAAAAACATAAACTTTCCAGAAATGTACGATTTATTGCAAATAAATATGTTTTTAAATGTGTAAAAACAATGGGAACCTTATTTTACGGACAACCCTAGTATATTCACTCATCTTTAATTCAACGTATAATTTTTCATTATTTCTATCTTATGTCCACTTTTTTTCACGATTGATTATAATCTTCACCGAAATTTGACCCGCTTTTGGTAAGGATTGTAGCAGATTAAATTATCTAAAGCTAAATGCTCAATATTTTGTAAAGGAAGATCTTTATAATAAGTAATACTAGGCCTAATAATAATAAATGAATCGTAAATATATATTATTCATTCACTTATAATCGTATTGCTCCTCTTGTAGGTGTAACGATGGAGTAGCATCCATGAAATGGAATGAAGTAGCCGATAAGTAGCCAAGACTGACATTAATTTAGCAAAAAAAAAGCTTGATGAGGTAAAAGAATTAATATTAAAACAATCTACGAATAAAATTAGAATGTCAACTGTCAGTCGAGTAGCTCCGGCGAAGAAGACATTCTTGCGAAAGAAGAATTTACTAGAATCTGCCAATTCAATCGTGAATGTAAGGAAACACTTCATTGAAACTCAAATTTGGAGTATATTTCTTTTTGGTGCTCTGAGGTATGGAAGAAAACATAATCATAGAAATCACGACTGGAATCACTCTAAATGCTGTGTTACAGAAGAATGATTAAGATGAAATGTATTTGACCGATTGGCTTACGAAGAGGGGAGAACATAATTGGCCATGTCTTGAAATTCTATGGCCTGATGAAGACAATCGTCGAGAGACAAGCGAAAAAGAGGAATGGTAAAGGATGGTATCGAATGAGATACGTGGTGTATGTTGCGTATAGTACGAAAGAGAAGATTTATGGGAATGTGAAGAGATTTAACGATAGGAATACCGGGTGGGGAGCTATTTCAAATCAATTTTAGGATTGCTTAGCTATGGTGATATTATGAAAAAATGTAAACAAACACTGCTACTCGAAAAGAATTTTATTGAGCATGGCTGGAATCCGAAAGTTAGCGAAACCTCGAATATAATATGTAAGATAAACCTAAGACTGATCTTACCCATAACAAAAACCCGAGGTACACTTCAAAATAATTTATACTTTTGGCATTTTGAACCAGAGTATGGTTTAACATATTAAAACCGGATAATTACAATAATTCGTCGTGATAATTACAATATGTTTAGAATCGTTTTTGTTTGCTTTTCTTCGCAGAATCATCATAGGTTAGCAAACATAAAATTGCTTAACCAAGTCAATGGAGATGCAATACCTTTTCTAGCGTGCATTAACGTAATTTCTAATCTCACATAGAAGGCGAGACAACTCTAACGAAAATTATCATAATTACGTCTTGGTGGGTTGTGTTTGTAACCGTCGGTATTGTTTAGAATAGGTAACCAAGGGGTCTCGTGGTATAAAACCGAATGGTTCGAAAATTTGGTGTGTTAAAACCACTGATTACAGCCTCATTTATTGTGTTTATTTGTGTTTTTCTCATCTATTTCGGCAATACAGCCCACATATTAGATAAAACACAAGTGTAAACAATGAAGTAGGTTGTAATCAGTGGTTTTAACCCACCAAATTTTCAAACCATTTGTATTTATACCTCGTGACTCCTTGGTTACCTATTCGAGATAATCCCGAAGGTTTCATGAACAACTCCCCTTGGCCTATTTTCTTCGGGTTCACGCCAGGAAGACGATGTTTCAAGTGATTATTATTATCTGGCGGAAGGAACGGTCGAAGAATCGATCTACAAACTCAATGTTTGAACATGGACGAGAAGAGAGAGAGAGAGAGTAAACTGAATAGAAGCATTTTGATGAACGGCGGAATTTCCTTCCTAATTAAAGGGTAATGTCCGCGTCACAAAAGGACAAGGCCAATTCCGAGAGCTTGGATGAAAGGGGCAAGGCGGGACGGGTGAACGTACACACACACATACGCACAAGGGGAGGACTAAAGGAAAGACCGAGGGGTGGGTGAAGGAATTGGAAGGAGGAGGAGGGGGCGTGGCTAGTTTGCTGACGTAGTACTACAGCCTCCCCCGCCCCTCCCCTACTTGCCTACCCACCCCCTCACAACGATTCGCCCATGAATGCCACTCTGTGGATTTCGACCAACTCTAAGTGAAAAGATCTACCACCGAAGTGATCTTTTCGAATATTATTTCCACGATATCTCATAAGATTTTATATTCCAATAGAAAATAATCACTAGAAGGAATCGCGAAAAAAAACATTTCTTTGTTTTATGCAGATTATCTGAAAATACTCTGAAATACTTCGTGTTATCTATGAATATAATAGTATGGTAGTATGTTGTAATTTTAATAGCTATTTTAATCAGGGAATTTTAATTCATTTTAATCCAACATTTTTATGTATTCTAAAACAATCTGGCACGATACAGTAAATCAATTAAATCTTGCCTAACAATGGTAGTATAGGTAAGATCCGAATTCCATGCAGTGTGTGACTTAAAAACGTCTTAGTTAAAGAAAAAAATTCAATTTCATTTCGAATTCAGATGAAGTTTATAACAAATATACGATCACATGGGTCTAATTAAAGGTATATGAACATGCTCTGACATTGGAATGTGATTACTGACAAATGTTAATTAAAAAAATGCCGTTCAAACTACTAAAGTCGATTTTTCTCACAAATAACTCTACCGATTATTTTCTTTCGGGGCTTAAAACATTTTGTGAATCATGGTAGAAATAAAATTGAAAATATCCCATCGGTGCAAGAACTTTTGATTCAAAATTGATCGAAGCACACCGTGGTCAACTACGATGCCCCCAGCCTGAGTCAATCTTCACGGCTCTTTTTTCTTCCCTATTTAATCCTCCTCCTTCTCATCCCCCTATTCTTCTTCTTTCTTTCGCCCCTTCGGTTGTCAGCTGAGGAAGAGCCGTTTACATGAGCATTCTCTTGTACGATTTTGGCATTCCGGGACATTTTAAGAGTACGGCCGGGTTTCTCATTGAAAGGTGCGCATACTATTAATGAAAATCGATTAAATATGTAGTGGTTGGTACAATAGGTAGGTAAGTTAATAAATGCTAGTGACGTTTTGATTCAAAATATTATACGAAAAAAGGTATTTAAAAAATATTACTGTCTCATTTTACTCGCCCAGGTCGGTAACCAAAAGGTTTTAAAAAGGTTTGAATGAGACATTTGACATTGTTGTCATACCCCTCTTTGGTTTAGGCATAAAAGTGAATGATTGGCTTTGATATGCCATACAACTCTAAGGTTGCTTGCTGGATAGTCTGTAGAAGTTCGGGAGTGTAAGTTGGATTAAGAGCGTAATGGTGCAACTTTCAGCCTATTTCTACTCTTTGCATGACATTCAATTTCATAACACGTGCAGTTTGGTTTCCAATGTTTAATCAGAAATTAAAGTAAGTGCCTGCCGATGAGCCAAAAATTCACAAAGCACTGCCTATAATGTTGAAATATTAAATACAAACTTACTTATTTCTAATTATATATTCGGATTTCAAACATTTTTTTCACCCGAATGTATACAGTAAATATATTTGAATAAGTAAGTAAATTGGTAGCCGTAAATCGATTTCATAAAATATGCAAGACATTCAGCATATAATTGTAGTCCATCCCAAGTATTGGAATGATGATCGGTCTTCTCTTTGTTGCTATACAGTATTACGTATAAACAGCGTAGTAAATATTATTGTATCTATTTGGTGTTGACGGAACGTGTCCTAAAAATATCAGTATGCCTCTATGAGTCCCTAGAATTATAATAAGAATGTTTTTGCACATTTTCCTTCAGAATGTCATTATTTTTGATTCCATTAACTCTGTTCAATTGAAAAACTTTGTAAATTTCACGTAAATAACTTTAATTGACCAGATTCGTTGCTGTGCGGCACCATCAGGTCGACGAAACTTGTCAATTAAAGTTACCTATGTGAAATTAACAAAGTTTTTCAATTCAACCTGAAGCAATTTCACGATGTCTCGCCGAAAACCATCCATTCCATTAAATCTGTTTAATGCAATATATAGGAATACATAATTCATTTTGTGTTTCCTGTAGTTATGTTTGACACCGTTTCGTCTTTATTGAAGATACAAGACTGGTTGGAGGAGAAAATTCGAAGTTTGAGTTGAGCATTGTGAACCTCCTTGAGTTTCACTGCTGAATTATTACCAATTTTTCAAGAACTCACACTTCGTAAGTCAACGATCTAAAGTACCAACCATGTGATGATTTTGTTGTTTAGTAGTTGCGGAATAAAACGCTTCTATTCGGAGGACGAGAAAATTTTATTTGAATTATCACCCTGTGATTTCCAGTTCGCCTTCCGGCAAAATCAGTAGAGTTGGCAGCCCTTCTGTATCCACCCTCCTTCAACCCCATCCTCTCCCATTCCTTCAACCTTCCCCTTTCTTCGACACGAGATATTCTGCGACGGTCGCCAATTCCTGCCCGCCAACCCGTTCCCTGTTATCCCCTTTCCTCCCGTTCCCTTGCCCCCGACTCCTCATTCAGCCCCTCTATCTTCATCCCTTTGTGACCCACCACCCCTCCAGCTTGAGATGCGTCCACGCCGGTAAATGCCCCCCCCCCCCCAGGGTTGGAGGCAAAGGATGTCCGTTGAGGCAGCTCGACAAGTCCTCGTACACGGATGCGAAATCGCTTTATTTCAGGTTTTATTACAGAACAAAATTTCGGCTACAATGGGGAACATGCACTATTTTTTGTAACTCTTTGAATGTGAGGTTTATTAGCCAAAATATACTTGGCGATAATTTTGCTGAAGAATTAAGTTGCGTTACAAAGATATTACTCTTTGAAAATTGTACTTTTTCGGCAGCTCAAAAACACGACGTCATCGCATGACGTCACGGCACGTTATCACTAAGGGCGTTGTTTATCTGTTTATGCGTAGAGGTAAGTTGTTAAATGAATACTTGGCGATAACGTATGCATTTATCTCATTTATTTATTGCAATAAACGATTGTATTTCGATTTTTTATTTACGTAGCATGGATGGTAACGAGAAAATCATCCATTAGTTATATAATGCCTGTTTAGTGCCCAAGAATTTCTTCTACGTCTAAGCAATCGCTGGTTTTTTGTAGAAGGACGCCGCCATAAGGGAGTAAACTAAAGGAAATTATCGGCATGTGCTTTTTTAAGTATTTTTCAGTCATCGTTTCTTTCGAGAGACGGCTAAAAAATATATTCACTTCGTTTTCTTTTAAACATAAATGTCTATATTGCTCCGTAGCAATATGAAACCTATACCGTGCAATGACGTCAGAAGGTGTTTCAGGTCACGTGCATTTCGTCGATTTTCGGGAACATTTTTATATCATTCAATAATCTTTGTGGTGGGCTTAAAAAAATTGGCTTGTATATTTAAATTGGTGATAAAATGTTGCATCAAGTACATCATTAATCTTTGAGAAACAAATATTATGCATATTCCCCATTCATGGCTTGCGATATGACGAAAAGGATTGAATTTAAGATGAAAGATAAAGAGATAAAAAAAGTAAACTGCACCACTTACAAATTCATATACTTATATTCATTTCTTCCCCAATCAATTGGTGACAAATGGCAACATCAAGACTTCTCACGCCATGAAGCTTCATAAAATAAATTTACCTGAAGATGACAGCAACATCAATCTCATTAGATTAATGAGCTTCAAAGAAAAAACAGATTCAATTAAGGAGGCTCCACGGAATTATGAAGTAGATGTAATTTTTGTGAAAATTACAGGACACAATTTTTAGCCCTTCTATCGATTGGCACTAAAATAATGAGGCCTTTCCATTATATATTTGAAGGAGAAAGACTTTGCAAATCAGGTATTTTATGCGTGGTTATACGGCAGAGCATGGCTCTTGCAGTAAAATTTGCAGATTAATAACGTAAAGAGAAGTGTCGTTTTCAAGAAAAAGTGATATAAGATGCGCAATTTTATGTAAAATATACATTGTAATAAGGTGATTGTCTTACCACACTTTTTTAATTGATATTAATAAATGTTTGCTCGAAAAAAAGCAGAAAATCCTTACTTACATGAAAGTGGCGCTACAGTATGTTGTTATCATTGGCAACGGTACTTGTGACGGAACGTGCTTACAAGCTTATTTACTCACTTAATTTAGGAATATACCTTACCAAGGTCCATCTTACATTTTTTATGTAATTTATATATTTCATTGGTTAATGGCATGATGTATTTTATACCAATGCTTCCAAATGGTAATTTTGGCAACAATGACCAGCGTCATTGTTGCCAAACAGTTTTCAAAAATATCAATAGTAATAAAATTAAAAATAAAGAGCTGTGTTTGCTAAGGAATAGTTTAAAATTAAGTGAGAAAATATTTAACGTATTTTAGAATACGTATTAGTGAAATTGAGCATGTATTCTCACTTTATAAATTAAACGTGACAACAACACGTCAGTCATGTTCCGAAGTTTGTGTATGCGTTGTAACCCTGTAGATGATTTTCCATATAGGTCTTTTTCTGGATCGGTATGTATTCATTAAATAACATAGCTCTTTTAAGGGATTTTGAAACACGCAGTCATGATGGAACATCCTTAAGATGCTAGTTTTTTTGTCGTTTTTGAATTAAATCATGCCCGTATGGCGTACAAATTAGCGTAACATATGTATTTTTTCACTAGCCACAGGTGAAACATCTGGTAGCATGTAGTATTTTCCATGTTTACGAAAGTGGTCTTCAAGCACCTTTCTGCCAGTAACAGGAACATTATATCATTGGTGAATCGTAGCATGATTCCCCCTCCCCCCATGTATTACCCTCCTGGATAATCTCCCCCAGTATATTTTATATTATATGAATTTTCGTTTCGAAAAGAAGGTAATCATGAATAGGAAGACTACTTCACGAATAACAGGAAGTGATTATTGAGTATAGGAGGTGGAGAAAACCGCAAGAATGGCGTAGAGTAGACAGGTACTATTTTTACTTGAAGTAATAAAACATTTATCTCCGATTAAATACTTTATAACTTCTTACACTCCGCCAAGTGTAATAAGTTATAAAATCAACGTGTAACTGTCACATATATTCTATAATGTGGCCTAAATAATTGTGAGGGCACCTAAGGATAAGCCTGCAGTTTGTAGCTGCAGGCACAACTTTATGAAACTCTTTACTAGGAAAAGAATTACCGCATGGCACGTTTCACACTTTATTTCTACTGACCATGGCTTCGACATCTAACGTTATTAGTGAAGCACCTCGATAATGATTGGTAATTGATGAAGATTTCCTTGATAATGAAATTGAATTCCGAAAACATGGTCGGTAGAAATGAAGCGTGGAACGCCATAGGTTTTAATTTTTTTCCCAAATCCCAAATATTCCTGCATCCCTCGTGCAAGAGGGATGCAGGATAATTATTTTCTGCAGGGTAAAATAATAAATATTTTTCGGCTAGGTATTTCATTCATAGACACAAATTCCTGTACTCCTTCGGTCCTTGCAGTATTCTCACTTTTATTTTAATTACTAGCTGTTCTAAATTAATGTTAATCACCAAAGCTGAAAATTGCATACTAACCATTAATTTATAATGTTAGTGGTACTGGGTTATAATCTCGGAAAATCCCCATTAGATCAGTAATAAGATTTTGCACCATTGGAACTCTATGTATCAATTATATGCGGAGGATTTACAAATATATCTCCGCTGCCATCCAACACACCTGCTTGATGGTATTGAAAAAGTAAATGACGACATCGGCCGTATTTGTAATTGGTCCCGTGAAAATTTGTTGAAAATTAATCCTATGAAAACGAAAGGGATTATAATTGGTGCCCCACAATTTATTAATAAACTTAATTTTGAAGCATTACCTAAAATTTGTGTTGACGGCTTTGAAATTCAATACTCTCAGTCTGTTAAAAACTAAGGAGTTACTCTTAACAATATACTCACTTGGGATGAACAAGTAGCGCATATTTCAAATAAGTGTTAATAAACGTTGGCACAGCTTAAGCATTTCAAGCATTTAATACCTTTTGAATTGCGCAAAAAGTTGATTCAATCATTGTACCTTCCTCATAGTCAGTATTGCTCGCTGGTAATGTCTGATTTAACTAATGAACTGTTCAACAAAATGCAGATATTGTTAAATGCTGGTGTAAGATTTATATGTAATGTGGCATTACATGAACATATAACGCCTTGTTACTTAAAGATCGAGTGGCTTAAACTTGAAGATCAAAAAAAATTACAGTATTCTATTTTTATGTTTAATTTATTGTCACGCAAGTCTCCTGATTACTTATATGAAAGAATAATGGTCAACATTAGCAATTGTGACAGGGTTGTTAGGGCGCGGAGACGTTTCAAAATACCAAAATGCAGAACAAACTCGTTCCTGCAATCCCCCCTAAATACATCAATGAGAATATGGAATGATATACCTGATTACATTGTTAAAGTTAATAACATTTACCAGTTTAAAAGGCTTATGACAGTTCACATATATCAAACTTTCTGTGCAAACCTAAATGAAAAACGATTTGGTTCATTGTCCAATGCATAATAATGAGTGTATATATATTATGTAGGTATATGTGTATGTATGTATTTACCAAAGATGTGGGAAGTTTATATTTTTTCTATGTTTACATGTGTATACCCTTGTATGTGTGTAATTTTTGTGCATACCTAATGAAAAAATGATTGGTTTCTTGTCCAAAATATAATAATATATGTTTGAGCATAGATATAAGTGTATATGTACGTATGTATGTTTGTATGTAGCTTCAGAAGAGATTCATAATTTATATTTTGTTTTTTTTTCCCATATGCATAATCTTGTATGAACACCTATGCATGTTTTCATTGTCATGTAATTGGAATTTGGTCTGTTTACATAAGTAAACTCTTGCATGAATATCTACGCATGTTTCTATGGGCATGTAAATTTGCATGTATGAAATTCAAATAATTAGCATATTGTCTATTTGCTGCACCAAAACCAAAAAGGTAAAATTGTAATCCTGTTCCATAGGACACTAGTCCTCGAACAATGAAATTCTATTCCTTTCTATTCTATTACAAATTACTATTCGGCAGTACCACGATCTACTTTCCTTTTGTGGTGCCAAGGAGATAGGAACGCAACTTTCTGAGCTCTCTGGGGAATTTTAAATCCCTCAATTGTTGGAGGATAGAGTCACAGCCAGCTGGTTTGAGTCGAGTATTGAGTAAGAACACCCTTCTGTGTCCGAATTTGTTTTCGTATCCCTACTTACTTCCTGCTGGTGTTATCCAGGTGTGTGTCTTTTTCTTCTTCTAATGGCCCTTCCTACGGCATAAGGAAATCGGTCCACCAAAGCGTTTGGCGAACGTTTTCGTTAACGAAGCTGTTTACACGTTGGAAAACTGCCCGACGAAATTCCTGGCAACGTAGAGAAGAGTGGTCCTCGGTGCTATGTGTATTTTTCATGAGAATTGAGCCAAAAGGGTAGGTGGATAAAAAAATTGATTGAATGAAAGGAATGGTTCGGGACGCTGTTATCGTTCAGTGAATGTGCCAAGAACTTTCTGTCGTGGAGAATTCGAAGATCACTCCATATAAACAGGGGTTGAGGGTGCCATAGTAACAAAGGAAGCACGGTTTAACGCTCCTTCCAAGAAATGGAGTGTTGCACTTGAATTGCTCTCGGCACAAGATTAAATGGGAATTATAAATAAACTTTTGGGTCTGCGCCCTCACGTCCACGCATGCCCAATCAACCCTCGTCCTCCTCCTCGGTGTGCCATTAATTCACCATTATTTGGTGGCATGCTGGCATATTTTCTTAATTTATTTCTTTAATGCTTTCCGTTTCCATTCATATATACGTACCTTAACAATTTTTGCTTCTTTGTTCGTCAAGTTTATGGTTTTGGTAGTCTCGGTATATATATTTCATTGAAGTGTTCAGCTGATTTGGGGTACATAACATTTATGTCAATGATAAAAACATAGGTATCATAACTATGTTTCAAAAAGTCATAGTGTTTAAATCGCTAATGACGACCTCATGGTACGGAGGTTCGAAATACAAGAATATATGAGGGTTGCGTGGTCCCAGGAAAAGTTAAGAGGTCGTGTTGCTTTAAGACGCGATCCTCATTTTCTTTTCTAACCAAGTTTAAGAGGGCGAAAAATCATTTTCTTGTGCCGTATACCACTGACGATCCATGGTAATAGATGGTGAAGCCTGATTGGATAACTTACATTAATGGATAGTCCAATCATGTTTTATTTCAAAGAAGTATTGCCCTTGATTTTAGTGGCAGTCTTAACTACCCCTCTGCCTATTTTACTGAAATTATCGTTTTATCCTAAAATACCGTTTTTTAGTCGATCGTTAATTCCATTTAATTACCCTAAACTCTACACCGCGCGTAACTAATGCCGGTTATTTCCGCATAATTTGAGTACGTCACATCATTTTGCGGAACATTCAGTCGTGCATTTTAATTATTTGTATATGACTGGCAGGTTTTACTGCATGATAGGAAGGATGAGGATTGATTAGCTTTTGCATAATCAATATGTTATTTTGCGCACCGTTACTAAGAAAATGTGCCTGTTCAACTGCCGAGATTGGCAGCTAAGGCGTCCCACAACTTGGGTGGTGTCTGATGTATCGAAAAATAGTACATGAGGAATATCTGTAGATGAATAAGGATAAAGTGATCTAAAATGTAAAAAATATAATATATCTTTCTTTTTACCACGCATCGTTCTTAGGTTGGTTGGTTATTTAGAGGAGGCGACCGACAGCTGAGGTCGTTTGCGCCATATAGTATAGGTGGATAAATGGGTAATGGTAGGAGTTTTTAGGGAACGGAGGAAGGGTGGAGAGAAACCCGGCGTCGGTATTAGCCTACTCTTAACGAAAGACGCGAAGGGGACCACGGCTTAACGTCCCATCCGACGGACGGAGTACTGTACTTGAAATGCCCTCCACTAGGGCCACCTCCTCCTCCACCTCCTCCACTGAAAAATCCGCCACTGCCGGGAATCGAACTCGGGCCCTCTGGATGGGAGGCCAGTACTCTAGCCACCACACCAACCCGATCCCCGCATCCTTCTTAATTCTAGAATTGATATCAGGCGTAATCCATTACCACTCCCACCCATGAAATACTAAATAATCCGTTTTCCCTGCCTTGAGCCATTTTATGTTCTTAACTCTTATCCATCTTCACGTTCTGTAAAATTATCAAGAACGTTCACTTCCCTTCCCTATTTCCCGAAAATCTTCTCATAACAGCCTCCTTGAATAACCATTTGACCCTCTGACAACCGTACCATTAGATAATCGTGCCATCTTAACGGATATTTTGAATGGTTAATGAAAAAAAAACACGCCCTTGTCCACGAGTCTCAAAGATACAGCCTTGATTATCTCAATGCCGAGCCATTCCATACCACGGACAACTTCTTCTAAGTATATTCCTCCTTAAAGGGCTCCATACTTACTCTGTAGACACTTGCTCAACATACCCCGAGCACGTACTTGGTGGCCAGGGAGAATTTTAGTACCGAACAACCTTTTAAGTCGTGCATGGAGGAGGCGTGACTCTCAGGCTTTTAGCCAAGATGCTCGTAAGGAGCGTGATGTCAGAGGTTTCCTTCCGAAGAACGCGAAATCCGGAACTCTGAACGCCTCGCGTGCAGAGAGATAAGCTTTCCAGTATTGCGGTCTAGTCTTGAAGGAGTAACTTCGCCAAGTGCGAAAGTCCCGAAGCGAATGGTATATTCAACCATATTCATTTTGTTTTACTACAACATTGCTTTGAATGAGTGTTACACCCAAGTAGTGGATTTGAAGAGGTAAACCCAATTTTTGATAAGTTGGATGTTCTTTTTTTATAATTACTTCTCACAGACCATGGGGCCAAACTTAGTGTCATTTCAATGTAACAGTTTGGCGAGCAGTAACTGAAGTTTTCTGCAAAAAATAGTTTTCGTTTATTTATCTATTAATATTTTTTTAAGCTACAATGTATTATATTAGTTTTTTACCAGGATAAATTTAATTTTTTCGCAGAAAAGTTAGTTTTTTTCTGCATTTTAATTGTTCTCACCAATATGATCGAAAGTTTCCTTCGTTCCCTACTTCAATCAATCCAAGCCCTGCCTTCCCCTTCCTACTAATATCCTCCATCAAAACAGTATGATTCGACTAATATTGTATTATTCCTCCCCGGTCTGGTTACATGCAGACAAGACACACTTAAACGGTTAGCAATCCTGTGGGAACAAAAACATACGGACAATAATAGATGTTCCATGGTTTCTCTGCAACTGCAACGTAAGAAAAGATCTCAAAATAAACTCCCTTCTACGTATACTTGAAACTTTAAATCCAGGTTTCAAGTATAGCCTGCCGCAGACTGCAAATGAAATACTAATTCATCTTTGGGATCACACCGTTGCACAGACCCGTCATAAAGTCCCTCAACATTCCCCCCTCTCTGATTCCTGTTCCCTATTTCCATTACCTCCTGCAATGCTGTGACCTAACGATTTCTTCTCCAGAAATCAAGCTGCTAGAAGGACCTGTTAGACAGTCTATTAACTGGAAAATAGGAGATAGAAACCGTGATATTTTGGCATGGCGTTTGCAATTTTTCTTAATTATGTGAAATGCTTTGTTCGTTTCCTGTAAATAGAAGGAAACGCTGTTTTTTATGCAAACACCAACAATTATGCATTATTAAATTTGTAAATTTTACGGCAAAATACTCCTCAGGCATTATCTCTCTTGTTTCTCGTCGGTTCGACTAAATTTTGCCTGAAATCTCATTGATTAAGAACTCGATATTGTCGACTCCCTCAGGCAGTATCGACTGTAGTGTAGTATTTGTTGCTAACAATCGGGCGCCCTACCCTTGACATTACCATTGTTGGACAAGATAAACAGAGGGGCTTATTTAGGAAGGTATTGACATTGTCAAGCGTCAACAATGGCGACGTCAATGCCTCGATAAATCCTGCATTTGGCCAGCAAACAATGGATTTGACGGGTATCTGACGTCACCGCCTTGACATTGTTGAGTATCCGTGTCCCCACTGAATAAGGCACCGGGTCGAAACAGTTCAAGCTAACGGAACGTGCTCTCCGGAACATATCCCATTGGGACTGGACTTAATGCACAAGACCATGTACCTCCTATCTTCCACGAGACGCGGTGATGTTAGCCGAGGGATTCGCCTTAGAAGCAGTAGTTAGCCACGCACTCAAATCTGCAGAAATGCTCTTACCAACAAGGAGCTGTAATTGATTTCGGACCAGTATCCGCTGGGAATGGTCCAGAGAGAACGTCTGTTTCTGAAGCTTACAGTGCTCACATTCACGGTTTAGGGGCCAGTTTAAAATTTATTTCAACGAGTTTATTGTTTAATCTCGGCAGAAAAAAATTACCAATTTACTGGATCCCAAATATTAGAAGTACTATTGGTTTAGTAGCGTGGAGAATTGAATCTCCTAACTTTTATGTTGTAGTTTCCCCAGCTACACTACTCAAATAATCTAAAATAATCTGATAATGATTCCCATTTAATTTCATTTAATATACTGGTCTGGCTATTATAGCTATCATACCATCCCTTAACAAGTCTTACCGATTTTTTCACCCGCTTGCTTTGCCGTATTTATATTTTTTATTAATCGAGAGGTTTAGAATAGAATTACTAATCCTTTTTATGAATGATATATAGTGCATGTATGGTGTGAATTCACCCCTGACACTCATCTTTATGGGGACTTGCCGGGTATTGTGCAGATTCTGCAAGTTTCTCTACGGAGAATGAATCTAAGTTTATCCACGGTGGACCCGAATAATATTTTTATGTGTTTCCAAGTTAGTTTTGTGGTTAGTGTAACTCTCATTTTACAAATTATTCTGAAAGATACATTCCACTTTTTCTTCCACTTTTTCGTCCCTAAAGTTTTGTGACCCCTGGTCTAACATAACCGCAGATGCAAGTACCACAAAACACTTACAACATCACCCAGGGGGTTGCCACCTACGAACCAACTTTTGAACCCTTGACCTTTTAGTTGGCAAGCCGGCCATGTTATCGACCTGTTTATCCTTGCCGAAGAAAAGCTAGATGCCATTTTAGTTTGGGTCGGAAAGGAACGAATAGGATCATTATGAATTAAACTAACTGGAGTGCAATGGTGAATCTAGTTGAAGTTCATCCACTATTGATCAGCGTTCATGCTATTTCGGGCGCCAATCGCATTAATTCACTTCAAGTCGTTCTCTGTCAGGCATTGAAACGCTTCGATGCGGGCTTGCAAGGGGCCCGGCAACGAGCATGAAAATAGGAATCTGAGCGCTCCAATCACTCCGCCGACAATCCTGTGTAGTTGCTGCGATGACGTCGTCAGTGGTTGTTTACCTTGGATACAGTATTTGCAAACATGGCAAACTTGAATGTAGCATTCATTATGAATGAAAAAATATGAATTTGAAAAAATGAATATGAAAAAATATGGAATTTGAGTTTATTTATAGCCAGAAAGACTACAAATAATCTTTTATTATCCACATTATTTACTTAGTACTATAACAAATAACAGCCTGTCTGCCATTGCTATTTTGTTTCCACCCGTAAAAAAGACGCTACGTTTCAAGCAAGCAAGCGAGCCAACCGCTAAATGT
The DNA here is from genome assembly GCA_933228895.1 of Platycnemis pennipes. Taxonomy (NCBI): domain Eukaryota; kingdom Metazoa; phylum Arthropoda; class Insecta; order Odonata; family Platycnemididae; genus Platycnemis; species Platycnemis pennipes. The sequence goes on along the minus strand of OW121855.1, from coordinate 110,484,227 downwards.
GCTAAAGTGAATTATGAACGGAATTTGAAGCGGTGGCGTAACAATGCAATTGTTGCGTGACACGGAACATGTCCCTCATCTCAAAAACAGTAAAACCCAAGAGGAATGTAAATTGAATGAAATGCATTTATATACACCATAAGTTAGGTCCCGTATCTCAAAAAAACATTAAAACACAAAAGGGATGTAAAGTGAATGAAATGTAAATCTATACACCACTAGTTAGGCAGTAAGCGGAAAATGCCTCCACTGTTCCGTACCCTTGAGAAATCAGATTGATTAAGGTACTGGATATTACTCAAAAAGACCTGCAGGTTTTGCAAATAATTCTTGTGATAAGGGCGTAAGTATAACTGCATTCCTAGATGTATTGGGATGGGAGAAAGCAAGCTAGACTAAATATTTCGGATAGGCACAGGTATATCTAGTTTTCCTTTTATACTAAGACAATTATTAATGCCAACATTATACTGGAAGACAGCATCACACTGATAAAATTAGTGAAATAAACTCTGACATTACCATTAAAGTGTTCATTCTTTCTTGGCATAATTCATGATCAAAACAACGCCAAGATATTATACTCCAACTTCAAAGAAATATCTTTCTCTAAATAGGCAATGCAATGCTGACGCTACGCATTATTATATAACGATAATTGAGCTATATTAGAGATAGGTAAAGTAGGTTTTTGGGGCTTTATGTAAATCAGTATGAACGCTTATATTAATTAAGATAAAGATATACACATGCGTGTAATATCTTTTCCATGTGGGGTGAAATTTCATTCGTCTGTCAAGCATAATATTGGTAGTTGCCAGTGATGAAATAATATTTTAAATAGTATTTTATGTAGGCTAGAATACTGCGCTACAATCCTTAGGGTCTGGGTTTGTATCCAGGAAAAGGTAGGGAACTTTTAGTTGTACCAATTTTACAACTTGTTTACTTTGTCTCTTGTTTACTGTGTAGAGAGAACTTCTAGTTCAAGACTCCGTGAAACCATGGACCCCTGGACGACTTTCGTTAAGTGCAGGGCGGTACCTGCAAAAGGTTTCTCTTTACTCTTCCTAGGATATTCCTTCCCTTACTCTAAAATTCCTAAAGGTGCAGATGACCTTAGCTGCCAGATATCTACCCTAAATAAGTAACCAACCAAAGTACTGCATGATGGGATGCAATTATGTAGTTGGTGTTTCGCCAAACGTGTTAATGCATTCAACTTAGGAAATATTCCTCAGCGATATATGTGCATCATTAATTCATGATTGGTGATACCATTATGTTGGCTTTCAGGGTACACAAGTAACATACTAGAATACAGTAGAAGTTTTTTAGTATGCGTATGTAGATGCAGTATGAGAAGTTTGAAGATGATTAAGACCATCATATTCGTTTCCCCTGATATACTTCGATTCACCTAATTTTTATTACATCTATATATACCCTGCAAGCCACCGCGAGGGTGTGTGGCAGGGGGTGAAGATCACCAAGCATGCACTACCGACATGCAAACAAGCAACTATAGAGTTTCATGCAACTACAATTATTAAAACGTATCTAGGTAACTCATATGACATTCATCTAGGTAACTATTCATCTAGGTATCTAGATAATGCAGGAGTGTATGTATCTAGGTAATCTAGGTGTTTATGTATCTAGGAAATCTAGGTGTGTAGGTATCTAGGTTTGTAGGTATCTTGGTAAACTAGGTTTATTCATCTAGTTATCTAGGTAACTCGTATGGTATTCTGGAGTACGGATGTCAATTTCTGAAGAATTCGAAGTGAACAATATCTGGATATTTTTCTTGCTTGTTCCAAAAGCAACGAAGCCGAAGAAAAAAAATATCAGCTGAGATATGTCCGAGGTAGTGAGCCCTTGGTTTTGCTCCTTGAAAAGAAGTATAGATGGGGTATCATGAGCGAGAGAAGGAAAAGGGTACTTAGAAGAAAAAATAATCCAGAAAGACTGTAAAGAGTGGATTTGTGAAGAACGTAAAAGAAGAAAGACGAAAGGGAAAGTCCCTTTGAAGATGGCCAAGGAAGGAGTACGTGAACCAAATAAGTAAGGGAACCAAAGACGAAAGATATTTTAAGACCCGGGTAGAGAAAGTCAGTGCGAGCTGGAAGATTGAAAGACTGGAAGGAGAAAAGCAACGTTCAGCCAATTTTCGGACTGGATGTCTGAATAATGGGAAGAAGGCTCATCAGAATTTCCCGGGAAAAGAGTGGTGGCCATTTGTGAAAGTAAGAAATAAAAAGAAGTATTCACGTTTGATCTGGCATCGAAAGTAACTTTGTGAGACTATGAAAATATGTTCTATACCATATCAGAGGTTTTCCATGAGGTACGTCCTTTATTACTTTGGGGAATTAAAAATAAATTTCAACAGTGGCCGGAGTAACAATCACATTCTAGGCTCGTGAATAAGGGCTACTTACTTATTGGAGAAATTCCCTCCTCAAAGGGTAAACATCTACATCTACGTAATATCCTGCGAGCCACCACGAGGATGTGTGGCAGGGGGTGAATATCACCAAACATGCACTATTGGCTTGCAACTAGGATACCTATTTAATGGAGACAGGCTTGGTAATAGGGTCACACCGAACTATATTGTTAGTATCTACATAATAAGAAGGGCATTATTGGTTGTTATTACATGCATCATGCACTACAGTCTATTCTGACTATATTTCACCTACCTAGGTCTTTCCTTGGGGGTCGTGGTGGCCTAGTTGGTAGAGCACTGAGCTACTGACAGGAGGGTCCTGGGCTCAAATCCCAAGCAGGAGGCTTTCTGGACACCCCTATCTAAACTCCTGCGTGTCAGAATTTAGTAGAAAATCGCAGGTGCCCCAGGGAATGGAACTGGCCCCCCTGAATGTGTGAATTTCACACGCCATTGGCTTAGTACGGGGTGAGCTCCACTCTCACCTATCTAAAACAACCTTCACATTGAATTACTAAGTGATAGTGATTCCTTTCCTACCCGAGTACTTTCCTGCGGGTAAAATGAGTGAAAAAAAAATTGGGGACTGTTGTTTTATTAAACGCAGATTTATTGGAAACTCTCCCGGCTATTGGATTCTTTAATCTTTAGGTCAAACTTGAGAACTTTCAACACAGAACAGCTGACAATACAAACAACATATTTATATAGGGTTGCTCAAGCGACAAAACAAGTTCGCTCCACTGGCACAGATGGCACTACTGGTGCACAGCTGTGATCTCAAACATCAGAGTCCCCTTAGCATGCACAGTTATCAATTGTCTCACTGTTGGAATCATCCCAATGGACAGCAATAAACTACACTTCCCCTTGATTCCATACAGTCGGCACCTCCCATACAAGTAAGCTCTTACATGAAACATAATTGTCACAATAATATCATGGGACATAAACATAACTCTTGAAAAGTCACACACCAGCATCAAACCAAATAAATATTCTAAATAATATAGCAACTACTAAACAACATATTGATAATGAAGTAATCAGGAATGCCAAAGTCCCATTATTGTACATAGTTCTTGAATTCTTTGGTGGTTTTTCCATTTTTCCGCCCTCTTCCTGGAGCCCTTCGTACTTGGTCTTCTCTGTCTTGGCATGCTCATTAATGGTCATTTGTCTACGGAATTTTCGAAAACCTTCCAGAAAGGGTTTACTTTTATCATTTGCGACTGCTCTCTTGAGTTTTACACTTCGCTTAGTTCGGTTGAGCAGCTGATTGTGAATGTTCTTTTTCTCAGTCTCATGAATAAATCTCTTGTAGTGAGGTCTTGGTACCTGGCCCCTAGTTCCATTCTCCTTCAAATCTGTGAGTTCCTCCTTCATGGTAGTTACCCAATTTGCTAGAAGGGGACGATGCTTAGCTTCCTCAACAGATGTAGGTCCAGAGGGGATGTCTTCTGACAGTGACACCAGGACTGAGTAGCAGTTCGAGCAGCCACACAATCCAGGTTTGTGTAAATTTCCCAAACGCCTTGGAATAACATGTACCTTTTCATTCCCATCAGTTTTGGCGTCATCTTCGGGCAGACAGATGTCTAGGGTATTGGTCAATTCCTTAAGGTCATTCAGTTCTTTCATTTGTTTGTGAAGCGCCAACTCTTCACCTTTTTCTGGTTCATCTAGAATGTTTACATGACCATCGTCATCTATAAAATTATCATTTGCGGATAACTCATGCTTCCCCTGGTCAGCCGATTTCAGTTTCATTCCCTTGGTTGACACCGCATGCAGGGCCATAGCATGACTTCTCAGCCCTTGCTTGTTGGGGTTATCGGTGCATAACTCATACATATTTCCAGCCTTCTTTGCGGTAAATATTACCTTACCATTCAGTATGCCTAGGGCATTGTCATAGTTGAACGTGACAACCACACCTTTCCCGGTCAGTTGGGGAACGGAGATTAAGTGGCAGTGTAGTCCAGGTACATATTTAACTCTCTGTAATCGTAGCTTCATGCCTTCCCCTCCTTCCGTTCTTGCATCTAAATGGACGATTCCCTCTCCTTTAATGGGCAGTTTTACGCCGTTTCCTAATTTCACTGCTCCTTCTTCAATTTTCTTAATGTTTTTGAAAGTTTTAGCATTGTGGCACATATGTTCAGTGGCCCCCGAGTCCAAGTACCACTTGTCTTCACGTCTTATGCACGGTGACGAGTCAGATAATAGTGAAACATCGTTCTCGCCCTCCGAGTCTTCATTGCTCTCGATATTAGTCTTGGGTCCGCACACCATTCGTTGCTTCGTCCTTCTTTCCTTGAATTCCGCCCAAATAGGACATTCCCTAGCCATGTGACCTGGTTCGTCGCAGGTATAGCACTTGAAGGTTGAGGGAGAACCCTTCGTCAGCTCTCTTCCCCTGGCCATAGGGTCGTTAACCTTCTTGCGCCTGGGAGTGCGTCGCGTTCCTCTCAAGTCTTTTGACGCACTTAGAGCGACTGAGTCCTCGTCCATCAACTTGCTGTTCCTTTCCATTCTTTTGTCTTCCAGCATCAGTTTCGACTTGACCATCGATGACGTGACTCTAATTTCTCCATCTTCTAGTGATCTAACAAGACCCTCATACATCGGCATGGGGAGGCCGAGAAGCAAGAAATATGCGAATGCCTGGTCGCTGAAAGACACGCCCCCTTTTCGTACCTTCTGCATTGTTTCCTGCATTTTACTTACATACTCTTGCATCGGTGTTCCAGGCTCCTTTGTCGTAGTAGTTATCTCCCTGAGGTGAACCACGGTATGTAGCATGCTGAATGTGCCGTACATTTCTTCCAGCGTGGTCCAAATTCTCTTAGCCAGCACAAACTCTCCAACGTCATGCAGCATTGAGTCGTGCAGGGCATTATAGAGAATAGCTCTCGCCCGGCGATTTGTTCTTGCTTGTTCCGAATTAAGATTAATTAAGGTTGGTTCGTCATCTTTAACACTGTTGATTTCGTCGCCAAATCCGGGATCTATCGCGGTCCAGCAGTTCTTATCGATCATTAGCGCTTCAATCCTCTTGCTCCAGGCATAATAATTCGATCCGTCTGCCTTCAGTATCGAGCACCTGAATACTTCCCTTTCGTCCGTATTCATTGTCAAACTTATTTTCTTGACGATTAAGTCAAACTTTCCCTCTTTACGACTTCGTCAAACTTACTTTCTTGACGACTTCAAACTTGCTTTCTTGACGACTTCGTCAAACTTACTTTCTTGACGATTAAGTCAAACTTTCCCTCTTTGCATTCGTCAAACTTACTTTCTTGACGACTTCAAACTTGTTTTCTTGACGAGTTTAATTTACGTCGCACATCGCGTAAATTTATCTGCGTCGTTGACCTGCGTTTACGTATATCCACCAGGATCCTGGGCCCATAACCTGTTGTTTTATTAAACGCAGATTTATTGGAAACTCTCCCGGCTATTGGATTCTTTAATCTTTAGGTCAAACTTGAGAACTTTCAACACAGAACAGCTGACAATACAAACAACATATTTATATAGGGTTGCTCAAGCGACAAAACAAGTTCGCTCCACTGGCACAGATGGCACTACTGGTGCACAGCTGTGATCTCAAACATCAGAGTCCCCTTAGCATGCACAGTTATCAATTGTCTCACTGTTGGAATCATCCCAATGGACAGCAATAAACTACAGGGACTGCTGTTTTACAAGATCCTAATGAGGAAGTATGATTTAGAAAAAGTGTGTTGTGCAAATGGCAGCACCTTAGTTTTTTTTTAGTTTTGCAATTTCTTATGTGGTGCATAACTTAGTTTCCGAACAATTTAGTTTGTGGTCATCATCAGATATAATTTCCTCGGCCCGCTATGGTATGGTGCATCATAAAAATTGAATACTTGTGGAATGAAGGGCATAAAATTGTCACTTCATCTCTCGGGAAATGAGGAATAATAATACAGCAAATAAAATGGATTTTAATACATCCAATAAGTGTATAACACAAAGAATAAAGTTTAGTATAGGAATTTAAGAAGACTCAATAAAAAAGTAGTTAGTTTTGGCTCCAATTACTGTGAAAAAAATAATAGTGTATCTAGGGTATTAGAAGAGGTTTGGAAAGAAAACTCACGAGATTAGAAAGACATCTATAATATTAATTTTAGTTGATAATTTCATACAACCGGTGGCACATCCCTTCACAATGACATTGTAGACATGTTTGAGCCCCCGTATCATATGAGCTGGGACAAATTAGGGAAAATCAACCTTTGGACCGTGTGATGAAAGATATTTACTCATCCCTAGCACAATACAGCATCCACAAAGAAGAAATGATGAAAGAGCATAGAATTCTATAGATCTGAGCCATGAAACATCGGGAAAGTAGACCAGCAAAGAATTGAAACCATCGAAGCTGGAGGAGAATGTTGAAGATTAAATGGACAGATAGAGTGAAGAACGCATAGGTGTACAGAAGAGCAGATGAAGAAAGGACAATATGGAAAACCCTACGGCAAAGAAGAGTCAGGTGGATTGGACATACCTTGAGACACAATGGGTGGATTGCAAGACCGAGGTTTAAACCGCGGTTTAGACGATGGCTAGGGAAAATGGCCGAAACCGCGGTTATTTGCTTGCATGAACGAGTTTTACGTCAGACGCCGTCTAAACCGCGGTTCAAAAGCCGCCAATTCCCGAACCTCCTGCTGGGTAGGTTTAAGCCGCGGTCTGCGTTCGCGAGAGACACCAAACATGGCCGGCCGGCACTTTTTGACGTTCGCGAGGCGGAGGAAATAGAAGAAATTACAGATATTGAGGATGCTGACGTTCCACCAATAAGGATAAACAGATTAATTAGGGACCGAAGTGATCTATTTTTATCATACATCGATTCAGAGTTTGAACAGAGGTAAAGATTTAATAAAGAAGTAACTCATCAGCTATTGGGAGAAACGAACTATCATATTAGACTTTCGACGGACCGCTGGGGATTCCAAGTGCCACCAATTATTCAATTGCTTATGTAATTAAGGTCTTTCGCCACTGCAAGTTTTGTTTTAAGGCTTTAGGGGATCAGATTGGTGTTCATGAATCAACGGCTTTGAGGTGCTTCATGAATGTACGCGAAGCTCATTGTGCTCATTGGAGCTAAATATTACCAATTTCCCCTTAATTACCGCAGAATTACATGATGTGATAGCTGAATTTTCTCTCTTATCAGGGTGGGCATGAATTACATTTGAAATGTGAAATAACGTTAATAAAAAATAACGATAAATAGGTTGTCCTTGTACAGTTGATTGATGATTAAAAATCGTGCTCCAAATTTAGTGAAATTACCCATTCTTAGCTGTTAACCAATGGGAAAAACCTCTAATATTTTCGCTAGTGCTTTTCGGAAAATGTATGGAGTTAACACAGAAATAATCGATTTATTAGATACATAATTTATACAGATCCTGACATTGATTCTCTAGACTACACGCACATTAAAATTTCCTGCCCAGACGTACGTCAATATAAAGGGATATTATTCAATCTGCGTACAAATAATAGGTTGAAAATAGGGTTATTTATTTATTTTTTTGGCGTTTAATGTTCACTCGACATATACATAATCACAGGACGTACAATCAAAAAATATAACTACAAAAATAAGGAATAAACTGGTTACAGCCACAAAAATAATAACTTAACTGCCTTGATCATTAAGTCACTTCACAAACAAATTCTTCGCTTCTTTTAAAAAGTTGTCTTTCCTTGCTTAAAATTCCAGTTCATTGAAATGCATTACACTTTTGGGTTGTTGGCATTATACTTTCCACAAATATCTTTCAATTCCTCCTTTTCCCTATTCAACGTGGTCGCGTAATACGCCTTACTCTCTAGTATTACATACCCTGATATAATAGAGATCAGGAGCAGCTTCTCTTCCAGCGAAAAATTTTCGTTTCGTCCACTGCACATTTTTACTAGATACTCACACGCTTCCAAACTGAAGTTCACGGTGTTTATTTACGTCGCTAAGGAGCTTACAATTGCTTTTCGGGAAAAAAATGACAGTAGTCAACGTTGCCACATAATCAACAACGACAGGCCGCGGTTTTCATAGATCGCGACGAAACCTTGTTTATGCAAGCGGAAGGAAGATCGCGTCCAGGCCGCGGCTTATGAAGACGCCGTCTAAACCACCGTTTGAACCTAGTTCTTGCAATCCACCCAATGAATTAGTTAGAAATATAATATAAGGGGACACTGAAGAGAATGTCATGCAAATAAAGAATGACGTTAAAGAGAAAACCTATCAGGGCGTGAGAAAATTAACACTAAATAGAGGGTTGCAGTATAAAATAATGGGATTGAAATAGGTACCGATGAGTAAGTAAAATACAAAAATGATGTGCGAGCAATAATTCCTAACAAAAGAAACAAACATTTATGGACAAATATTTCCATAAATTTTATGTAGTTGTCTTGGTAGCATAAGAAAAAAATTACTTCGTAAGATCCCGCAAGTTTATTTAGACACCGACCTAGGTTTTGATTGTAGTACAATCATCTTCAAGGAACTACAATTGTACTAAAATCACCTTGAAGGTAATTGTACCAAAATCGAAACCTAGGTCGGGGTCTGAATAAACTTGTAGGATCTTACAAAGTGTTTTTTTCTCTTGGCTACCATCATGCGGTTCCACCAAGTGAAGCCTGAGTACCTACTTTCTTTTTATATGCAATTGCTTTCATGATTAATGTTTGTTTTTCGGGTGAACCCCGCGTACTATACCAGGTGTGATACTCGGGACACGCGACCGACCTCAAACAAACAAAGATAATCGCCAAAGTGAAAAACTTCAAACCCCGGCTGATCCGTGAAGCTTTGGAAATAAGAAAATTCTAGCAAAATTACAATAGGGACTGTGGCCTCCAAGTCAGCCACACGTGGGACCCTGCTTTGAACCTAAATAAAAATGCAATGACTACTCCTTCCATATTCCTCCCCTTCCCATCCTTTTCCCTCCATGAAACTCCTATTTATAAACTCCACCAACTCGACAGATACCTCATTCCCTTTGATATGGTGACCAGGAACTGCCACGAAACATCAGGTATCACACCTGGTATAGTACGCGGGGTACACCCGAAAAACAAACATACATCTATAATGGCCCGCGAAAGTTTTAACCAAGAATTGCCTTCTTTTTTTTAGTAAATATCATTTTTTTTCAATCTTAGATTTTTTTCAAGGTTGTTGACATTACATTCCCTGCCACACTTCCCATCGGCAGTTTGCGGGGTAGATGTATCCTTGCGGTAGCGCATGACTTGGTGATCTCAGGGGTTGATGTGAGAGCGTCGGTAGTTGGGCCTGAAATAGGAACGGTATTAGGGGGTAGATGGGGCGGCCGTGATTTGGCAAGAGGGGAATCAACCCCAGTGGCCTTTTTTTTATTACGACCGGCCAGCCGTTTTTTACGACCCCCAAATCCCCTTCACTCACACAGACGAAGGGCATTTCTTCCTCGGATCGGGAAGAAGGAAGTGAGTGGGAAGGAGTGAAGGAAGTTTCTAAGGGGTGGGCGAGGTTGTCCTTAAACGAAGACGGAGATCAAGATTAAGACTTCTTGAAGGCTTTGGGTGACCCAAGTTTATGCTTCTTGCGTCGGGAAGATTATTAGCGTGGGAAGACTGTAAAGTGAACGTATACGGTAATCAGCGTAGGATACCAAGATCTTCCCTTCCCTACCCTACCCTTTAACCTGTCTCAAATTACTTATTTTCTGCTGACGGATACAATTTACCAAACTGGATAAGATGAATGACTAGATAAGTACGGTGATAGGACGAGGCATATAGGTAATAGTGAACATATACAGGCACAACGTATTTAAGAATCTGGAATATTTTGTTGCGCAAATCTGTTTTTACAAACGTGATACACATTAGCCTTTTTAAGCTGTTCGGTATCACCAGATACGTTCGAATTGCTTTTTGGGCAATTAAAGATAGGTGTGGGTATCATCATCATCATCATCTTTAGTCAGAAATCCTGTGATTGGTTTGACGCAACTCTCCACTGAATTCTTCTATCTGCTGATCTCTTCCTAATTACCTTTTTTTTCTCTTTTACACGATTAATCATTTTTTCTATATATGTCATGAGTGGCCTTCCTTTGCCGTTCTTTCCGGTCACTTTTCCTTCAATGATTGTCTTAATCAGGCCATCGTGTATTTAGATATGGCCGATTAAGTTGCCTCGTCTTCTTCTTAGAGTATTAAGAAGACTTCTCTTTTCTCTAACTCTTCTTAGGACTTCCTCGTTACTCACTCTGTCGATTCATTTCAACTTCATCATTCTTCTGTAACACCACATTTCGAATGCATCCTCCCTTTTCTCCTCCGATGCTGTAATTCTTCATGCCTCACTTCAGCCAACAAACAAGCTCCAGATGTACGTCCTGATGACTTGTTTCCTTGCTTCTACGCTTGTACACTAGGTTAGTATATGACCAGTTTTTCCGGTGAATAATTATGAAGTAGTACTCTTTTGTTTACCAACCAGGAATGGCGTTGATAGGCAATGACGTTTCAACGTCTCACAAATGTCCTCAGAAAGAAGCTCTGCTTTAGGTAGTCTCACTTTGAAAACGATGGAATAATTAGCCGTCAAAAACCTCGGTTCCTCTTAACTCCCGGAGAAGTGTGTGAGAATGCTTTGTCACAGGTATAGAATTTTTGAAAGATGTCGAAAAATTAAAAGGAGTGAACCGTGGCCTCGGAATCAGACTAATAATTATTTCTACAAAGCGTTCGTTTAGTTTAGTTTCGTTTACTTTACAATGAGTTCGGTTCACTATTGCTAATATGCGGACCGGTATTCCACTGAATAATATATCTTTCATTATTTTTATTCCAACGTAGGTCCTAGGTGTGAAACGCCGTTATTCCATTCACCGTGCTAACCCAATTATATCTGCAACAGTTTTAATTCCGTCGTAACAATGGTATCTTGTGAACGTGCTATTACCGATCCCAAATAATATTTACACATTTTTTGTCTGTAAAGTATCGCGTTGAATTTAATAAATCTATAATCCAGAGCATAATAGTAATACTGTTTGTATTTGCTAACCTTTTCTGCGATAATGGTACCAATTCATATCGTAAAAGCCTCACAAAGAGCACTTAATTTATTTAATTTTATATGCATTATCTCTTTCTAAAGATAACATAACTAAAGTTACGTCATATTTATAAATGGTTACGCGTTAGGGATCATCCGTAAATATAATTATATATAGGAAGAGTATTTTATTATTTCTTCTACATTAACGTGCAATTCGATGGTTAGTATCCGCATAGTAATTACTGGCTATATATGCATTTCTTTTAATATGATTCTCGACGTTTTACTCGCATGCGTGGTTTATCAATGTTAAAAATGCTTCATACCCTACGGACCGCTTAAGAAATATTTCACTGAGAAAAGTGACCTTTTAAATGTATAGTTTCGACAACCTTAATCTCTAACGTTGTTCAACTGATCAATTCTAGAAAAATACAGGGGTTCTTATTTAAAATCTAAAATCTTCAGTGAACCAATCAGTTTAAACATTTCTACAGAAGTTTCAATCTTATTTTTATTTTTTTAATATACTTTAATTTTAATACGCAGGGGTTCTTGAAATAATAAAAATCTTCAGTGATCCTTTCTGAGTTTTTTTTCTGCTGGAGTTTCAATTTTATTTTTATTTTGTAAAATTATAATTTAGTTTTAATACGCAGGGGTTCATGATATATATCTAAAATCTTCAGTGCACCTATCCTTTTAAATATTTATGCAGGATTTTGAATCATATTTAAATATTTAATGAATTAATTTTAATAAGAGAATTTAAGCCTACGTTTAATCCGTCGCTCTAGGCGAACAGGGATTTTAAGAGCCTCAATGAATTAGCAAGGGATGACTTCCAGCCAGGGTACTAATAACCTGCGTGTTGACGCGCCCTAAAGCTTGCAGTGAACCGGCCGACCATCCGTCTTACCCTGCCCCCACCCCCTTCCACCCGCCGAAATAAAGCCTCCCTCCCCCCCGATAAACAATGGCCTCGCTGGCTGAATGAAATACTCGCCCTCCCCCTACACCCTACACCCGGGAGACCGCTCGTATTTTTAGATGGGCAGGACCAAGGTTGGATTACTCCACCACGCTCGTCCAGGGAACCCCAAGGTTAAGGAAGGCGTTTGCTTGCTTTGCTTGAAGGGGATGGAGGGAAGGCTCTCCCGGAGAGTGTGAGATAGATAGATTATTTTTATTTTCGCACATTACGTATATTGTTCACAATGAATTAGTATGAAATATAAAAGAAGGAAAGGTTGCGTGAGGAAGAGCAAGGGACAAGTATATAGGGAAAATAAAGAAGGACGTGAAAGAGAAAACATATCATAGCGTGAGGGAATTAGCACTGAACTGGGCAGAATGGAGGGCAGAGAGTCAACCAATCCTAGGACTAAAATACTGATGATGATGACAATATATTGTACTTTACAGAATAAAGTTAATTACATAAAGTAACAAATTACATAAAAACACGCGATAGTAGCAAAAAACAATCATCATCATTAATGGTCGACAATAATACGATAGGTTTGACGCAGTCCTCCGCTCGATTCCTCTGTCGACCAACCCCTTCATATTAACGTAATTCTTTCCTTTATACACCCTTTACAACTTATTTCATATACAGGGTGTCCAAAATCACCCGTCCACCCCCATAAAAGTTGCCCGTAAAGATTATTTTTCAGAAACTGTTGGCTTATTCATAATTAAATGGGGTATGCTCTATCGAATGGTTATGCCTAGTTTTAGCACCAAGTACCGGTTTTGGCAAATTTAGAGGGCAATTAGAGGTCAAAAATCACATTTATCAAAAAAAGTTTCGAGCGAAAGTTACGTATTTTTCTGCGTAAAATCCGAATCTGCGAAAAATATTTCCATGTTCCGTTTGAAAAAATGAACTTCCGGTCTGAATAGCCCACTTCCGGTGTAAATCGGAAGTTGATTTTATGACCATTCGATAGAGCATACCCCATTTAATTATAAATGAGCCAACCGCTTCTGAAAAATAATCTTTCCTGACAACTTTTAGGGGGTGGACGGGTGGCTTTGGACCCCCTGTATATCAAACGAGGCCTTCTTTTGCCATTCTTCCCGTTCACTTTTCCCTCTACGATTGCCTTCATCAGTACATCGTGTCTTAAGATATGGCCGATTAAGTTGTCCCAACTTCTTTTCAGAGTTTTACAGCAAATTACAAATGTTCATGGATATAAATATAGGTAGAATACAAGTATGGTAATAAAAGGAAAATTATGCGTATTGGTTATTGGTATGCGTTAAATTTTGCTGAATTTTGCTAATAAGTTTCACTCTCCAGGGTGTATAATTAGTGAGTGGAAACGAAGCATAAATGTTGCAAATCAAGATGCATTTCTGACATGGGATGGCAGTGAGTTCCATTGGTTGAGAGTCTGTGAAGGGGCAAGGGGTTTTTATCCAAGTTTTTGTGCCTTCGTTCCTGAATGGGGGTGTGCGAGAACTGTTAGGAGAAATTGAACGGCGCTAGGGTGACACAGAGCGAGGGAGAATGGGCATGTGAAAATCGAGAGATTAAAGTGTTTAAAACTACAGGTGCCATTGCACAGGGTGTTGAGGTAATTCGATAGTATCGATTGCAGATATGCGATAAATCGGTACCTATTGATATTGGTATTTAGATAGGTTGGAACCATGCGGTATATCCATTGCTATAATGCTATTGATCAACATCAATATACCTATCAATTGATGAGGTGCTGATAGCGGGATATAATCTTTTCCGTTTTTAGCTAAGTGTTCCTGAAGACCCTTCGTCTTTATATACCAAGACTGCTTTGTCATTGATGGATTGCAGCACACAGATTTTTAACGTCGATATTCATTTTTTTAATAAGACATTTATTGTACTCTTCAAAATATCGAATAAAAAAATAAGGGTTGAAATAAACCGAAAGACACCAGAAGAAAATCTAAGGAATACTTTGCATAAAGGGGCCCATTAAAGAATAGGTGCCAGAGTGTTTTTGGGGTTTTAAATTTGTATCGTGTGATGCGTTCACACATTTTTTGCTCTCCGTATTGGGAAACTATTTGTGAAGTTCGGGATATGCAAAATTGCCGTATGAAGAAGACCTCCTGAAACTGGGAAGGATTTAGCGCCGGCTTCACAGGCGTGGAGATCTTTTTCCTCCTTGTCAATATTCAGTCAATATCCAAAGACCGTTTATTGGAGCAACGATAATATATTGGATAGATTGCATTACCGAAACGCATCAACAGCTCTGTCAATGTCGGCCTAAATGGCATCCTTTAACTCACGGAACTTTTGCAGCTATTTGGATTGAATGCGAGGCATTGAGGTTACAGCTCAGAATCATTGGGAGCTTTTTTTCTTCATGCGTGCTGCATGAATAGAAGGTCTCTTTCAGACTCTAGAGCCTAGAGGCAGTGATGAAGATAGGGTCTCAAATCACTTCATTGAAATTGATGCTTTTGAAAGATTACGCATTCGACTCTGTATGACTAGGCACCCTCGTTCTCTGTGTTCTCGTCATCTATCCCGTTTCGATGAAATAGAGTGAATTCACGCCGTAAATGCACTTCGACGTGAATGACGTGCAGATTCAACTGCATTCTTTTCGCATTCAGGATTTCCCATGTGGTATGAGAAGCGGGCTCTAGTGAAAATATCATTCTCTGAGATGATCCCCATGGTTTTCGAATATCATTCTTAGCCCCATAATTCATCTTCACTCGTAGGATCTCCGGAAAATGAAGAAGGATAAAATCTATTCTACGAATGACTTCAGTTTTACACCAGGGATTTTAAGAATACCTTGACGGATTTAACTGCAATATTAGAGAAAAATAATGCTTCCCTCCTGAACTCAGCTTGTTTTCATTTCCAGAGCTTCGGGATCGGACGCAAGTAAGTACGTGCATTGTCAGAAATATACGCTATAACAATCATATATACGTAACTAATTTAATAGAAGAATTAAATGAGGATTACTACAAGACTATAGATTTAAATATACGCATAATTACATTTTAAGTTGATATTTTTTTCTGATGAAGTTAAACGCACTTAGTGAACTCCTACTCAACAAAGTAGACTGTACCGCAAACATAAAATTAAGGAACATGACTGATAAACCCGAATTAAGGTGTCTTTTTTTCCTTCATACTACGTATTAGGAATCTGAATTGCCGTGATTATTTTCAACGATATATACACAAGTTTATCAATAGTTAGCCTTGATAGTTGCATGTCAGTATAAAGACTTTAAACTAACTTAACTTAACACAGTTATGTACCTTCGTATATACTAATAATCTAGTTGTATGAGACCCTATAGTAGCTAGTTTGCATGTCAATAGTCCATGCTGGTGATATTCACACCCTGCCACACACCCTCGCGGTGGCTTGCAAGGTATCGCGTAGATGTAGATGCATGCCTGCTCTGCTATTTAAATGCTTTGCAGTCTGTAGGGTGTGATGCTTATATAAACATTAAAAACCCATGCATGGTAGGTAAATGCATAGGAAAATATTGAGATAAATGCCATTATAAGCAGTAATCCCTATATTACTTTGTAGTTACTAAGAACCTAGCTGCACGTTTCTCTATTGTACAACACGTTTCCATGTAGTAGCCTAGATTAATAGTTCATGTTTGGTGATAATCGTCCCCTGCCACACACCCTCGTCTTGGCTTGCAGGGTGCTGCGTAAATGTAGATGTATATGTAGTAATATTTTTTAAGTTCTTATAGTTGGGCTAAATATAAAGCTATGAATCTTGCATAAGCATTATCGGTTGTGCATGTATGGTGAAGACTTACCCACTGCCACACACCTTTATTGTTTCTTAAAGGTTACTATGTAGATCTAGATGTAGGTGAATATCTCCTAGTACTGATGTTTTCATTCAGATGATGGAAGGGCAATACTATGCATAAAAGCTTTGGTGGATCCTCGGAATTTTTTCATGCGGAGATGAACCATACGCGAGGACTTGATGAATTATTCAGAGCGCGTAGCAAGAGAAACATGAAGAAGGAATATAGCTTCACCCTATATTTGGAAAAAACATTATGTCTTCTCTTAACCTATATGGCATAGGTCAGAACAATATTGCATTGAAGATTGCATAAATTAGTTTTTCTATAAAATCTCAAGGTTAAATTTAAGTATTAAAGGTGTTACTTTTCTACTACAAATATTGAGCTAGGAAGATATGGTTTAAATAAAAAAATACATAAATACCCTCATCATCATCATTGGTCAACAATCCTAGGATTGGATTGACGCAGCATTCCACTCGATTCTTCTATCGGCCAACCTTTTCATTGTGACGTAATTCTTCTCTTTTACATCCTTCACAACGTGTTCCATGTATCTCATACGAGGCCTGCCTTTTCAATTCTTCACGTTCACTTTTCCCTCGACGATAGTCTTCATCAGGCCATCGTAACTCAAGATATGGCCGATTAAGTTGTCCCTTCTTCTTTTTAGAGTTTTCAGCAGACTTCTCTTTTCTCCTACTCTTCTTAGCACTTTCTCGTTACTTACTCGGTCGATCCATTTAATCTTCAGCATTCTTCTGTAGCACCACATTTCAAATGCTTCCATCCATTTCTTCTCCGCTCCTCTCATCGTCCATGCTTCACTGATAAATACACTATTGAAGTAAAATAATAATATTTCCATTGATAGAGCTATTTCGAATAATAAAACAATCATATAAAAATAAATAATCATTTCACAAAAATGAAAGAATAAGTTATTTGCCCATAATTCAATAAGTCGTGAAGATATGTTATTTTATGATAAGTACATGCCAATCAAGTCCTGATACGCCACTGGACTTGTCAGCAGGTGCCTTCGTTTTAACATTCTCGTTACATGCATTACATTCTTATATGAAATAAATATAAGTGTACATAAGATACAATACTTTTATTCTCATATTTTGGGGTCTTAATTTGGGTGTTTTGGGCTGAGGTCTTGCATTGATTTTTACACACTGGACATCAGCGGGTACCGGGTATAAGCGAGGATGCCATCCCTCGAAAGGGGCTGGTTACCTCTACCTTGGAAAGACACTCCCGCCTACCCCCAAACATCCGCCTGTGCCCCTATACAAAGGAATATAACACCCAATACATGATATAAATAGTAAAATACAACCCTCATACAATTTTTGTAACAACTAATTCTTTAATTTTTTCTAAGTTGATACATTTTTTTATATCTTGCATAGTTTGAGACAAGTCATTGAAATTTTTTGATATCATATATTTAAAAGATCTTTTATCATGAAAATTATATTACCTCGGCACTATCCATTTGTTTACATATCTTAGTTGTTGATTATGTCTCATTTTACTCTAGGTTTTTTACCACTGAAAGATTGGGCGTAAATTAACTCAAAATTATTGAGCTCCGTTAGTGTTTGTAAACATAAACTTAAATGTATCTCTTCCTTTTTTTCGTATTTCGTATCTCAATGTTTCTCCATTGTGCTTTGCATTGCAATAATCTTTTTAAGAAACTGGTGTTAGTACTAATCCAAACAGTCAAACCATATCGTATGATGGCCTCAGCTAAACCATGATACAGTATTTTTTTAATCAGGTTTTTAAGGTGTACTTAAGATATGGTATTTGGAACAGGACGCACCTAAATTTATCACATATGTTGTTGATACTGTTGCTGAAACCGAAGTATTTATTTAGTATTATACCTAAATATTTAACGTGCGCCACTTGGAAACTGTTGGAAAAGAAACGTCGCTTTGTACATTCCACGCGCACATGTTTTATACGTTTCGAGCATGGGTACATGTCATTATCAAGGTAAATTAATGATCAATATATATTGATCAATATAATGACATGTAAATTATCGAAACCATGGTCGAAGCCAATAAAACGTGTGCGTGTGTAATGTAAAATGCGACGTTTCTTTTCCAATCTCGTGTTTCCAGAAAGTTAAACCTAAAACGTTACCGTTTTGGAAAATTTTACTGGTCATAAATAAGTAGAATATGATAGTAATTGATGATGCTAATTTCTTTTTGGGCCTCATAGCCTTAACCCTTACACTCCCAAGCGGCCGATATATCGGCCGCGGCCTTAGTAGCCAAAACTCCCAAGCGGCCGATATATCGGCCGCTTGTATCGGAGACTATTGTTCAGTAACAAATATGTTTATGCACATTAAGTTTCTTTTATATGAAAGCAAACGTCTTTCTTCGTCATTTGGTGGCAATTGTAAAATATTTACGGCATTATGAGTATTTTTTAAAGACTTTTTTTTCAGCACCTTGCGTGAATATTTTACGTGCTGAAGTGAACCGTAGATTGTTCGATTAACGCTTATAAATCTGAACCCTATTTAGTCTCCGTTGAAATCTTTTGGAAAAAAGAACTGGAAATGATATATTATCGAAAGATATTTCTTTTCTTCATTACTACTAACATTATGTCGTTATTTCTGATCTATTGCATTTTCATTGCATCGCGGAAAATGCCACCGCGGGTGACTAATTTGCCCTTGATGTTCGCAGTGAAACATATTTTTCCATACGAGATTCTATGCTACCAACTACTCCTTACAGTTTATATCTTTCTTTTCTAATGCGTTCATGAATCTACGTAATTTTCTAGTCCTGAAATATATAGCGAATAATCCTCCTTGCGCGTCTGGTACGTGATAAGTTCAGGATATCTTCATTTCAAATATAATCAAAAGGTATTCGTAAAAATAAACTGCATATGAAATGTAATACAGGAGACTAGTATTAAAACTATCGGTAAAATACAATGTAGCTTTTCATTTACATTGAAGATAACCATGTAATATCATATCGCGTAACGAACGATTTTTTTCTCATCACACTGGTGACTAATGCTACGAGGAATCGCCGAAGAAGCTTTGCGTCCGCAGTTTTCTATCGTGAAATGATACTTTGTTATCTTCGTAATTGAATCATTTTATCCTTGCTGACTTTGCTTTCTTTGAGTGAACGCCTTTCCAAATGGTCTTCAGTCTCTGACTGCGTGCTTCCCTGTGGAGTTCTTAGTTCGCAACCACACGCGCGTGTTCGCAATCGCTGAAGGTATTCATTTGGTAGTGCATCAATACAAGAATTTTTGTAAAACTTTAGCATTCTTTTACAGTGGTGAATATTTTTTGTAAAAATATAACCACAAAATGGCTGGACCATCACATATAGGAGAAAAAGATATTTTGAATATATTAGACGATTCATCCGATGAAAGTGTGACTGATTTCTTTGAAAGTGACAGTGAGACGGGGAATGACAGTGATGAAGATCAACATTCATTGCAGCCTTTTGATGAGCAGTGCAGTAATGAAGACAATTGTAATGCAGAAAATGGGGAATGGAGGGAAGTAGTGCCACCAGAAGAATCAACTCCCACACATTACCATTTCCAGGAAATGACCGGCCCCAAGCGTGTGCCTCCCCGTAACTCTCCTCCGATTCAATATTTTCAACTTTTTTTCACAGATTTTCTCATTACTCTCTTTGTTACTGAAACTAATCGCTACGCCCAACAGTACATCTCCTCTCAGTCTGGAAGATCATCACCATCAGTGAAGTGGGAAAACATTTCATCTGCAGAAATGAAAGGATTCTTGGCATGTATTTTGAACATGGGAATAATCCGGAAACCTACCATTGCTTCGTACTGGTCACAATCAACATCCCAAAGTACCCCTTGGTTCGGAAAAATGTTTCCGAGGAATCGTTTTCAGCAAATTCTGAGATTTTTTCATTTGGTAGACTCTGAGAAGTGTAAAACACGCAATGATCCCGGTTATGATCCATGTATCCGGTACCAACCCCTTTTAGATCATGCCAATAGAGTATTTAGATACCATTATACCCCTCACGAGGAACTAAGCGTGGATGAAAGTCTAGTAGGGACTAAAAATCGTTCAAGTTTGTTGCAGTACCTTCCAAATAAGCACCATCACCGCTGGGGAATCAAATTTTGGATGCTTTGCGATGCGGTGTCCAATTATTGCCTGGGATTCTTTACGTATAAAGGTAGGGCAAGTGAGGAAGAAAGATTGGAGATAAAGGAACATGGACTGGGATATACGGTGGTGATGAAACTTCTTGGAGTGAATAATTATTTGCACAAGGGCTACCATGTTTTTGTGGACAATTTTTTCATGTCAATTCCACTGGTGAATACTCTTTATGAAATGGGCACATATATTACTGGCACTGTCAGGAAAAATCGGAAATATCTACCAGAACTTTTCAAGAAGAAGTTTTCCGTCGGTGAGAAGGTTTATTGCCGTGCTGGATGTGCCTTAGGATGTGCATTCAGGGAAAAAAGTTCCCAAAAAGGACCGGTGATGCTCCTTTCGAGCAAGTCAATAGCAGAGGATAGAGAAGTTACGAGAGTAAGGCAAGGCCGGGAGAAAAAATATGTAAAGCCAGGAATAATATTAGAATATAACAAGTTCATGGGAGGAGTGGACACATCAGACATGATGCTGTACACATATTTAGATGAAAGGAAAACATTAAAATATTGGAAAAAGGTAGCATTCCATATTATTGGAAGGATGGTGTTGAATAGCTACATATTATACAAAGAAAATTTTAGTGAACCCGGAAAACCTCTTTCGAGACTTTTATACACAACAAA
Source organism: Platycnemis pennipes (assembly GCA_933228895.1). Taxonomy (NCBI): domain Eukaryota; kingdom Metazoa; phylum Arthropoda; class Insecta; order Odonata; family Platycnemididae; genus Platycnemis; species Platycnemis pennipes. The sequence goes on along the minus strand of OW121855.1, from coordinate 110,462,977 downwards.
TGTGATAGAAGTGTTAGGGACAGAATGGTTGAGGAATAGGGATGAGTCCAGAGGGAGTGGACGTGGTTCACCAGGAATTAGGAAATTGGGTGGCCGTAAAGAGTCCAGATGCTGTGTATGCAGCACAAAGGAACGGAGGAGAAGATCCAGGACAGTGTGCGTCCGATGCAACCGGGGATTGCACGGCGAGTGCTTAGCTAAACATAAGTGCTAGCCCCAAAGACCGTGAGTAGCTCACAAATTGACATTTATATTTCATATGTGACGATCAGAAAGAAGTGCAACTAACCTCCTAATTGACATGGAAAGTACTTCCGAGAATAATGCTGTAAAAGCAGTTGTTTTCATGCTGCATGTTATCCGTCAACATTTTACAAATTTCAATATTTATGCTCTGGCAATCCAATTATTTATGGTTATAATACTAATATGTTAACTAAAAAGATGTATTTTGTTATATTTACTGCGTATCATGTTGTTTATCATATTCATTTTGTCATTCACAAAATTAAACAGTTGGACAATTTCATAAGTTACACAGCGAGAGTAGGCCTCAATAGCGCTAGTGTAGAGGTATACTATATATATTTTTTATACCATAACCTATGGAATAATATGAACAAAATTAAGCCAACTTATTAATAATAAAGTGCACTATATAAATACATACTTTAAAGTTGCATCTAATAACCAAGGTTTACTGAGTGAGCTTTTAAAAAAAATTATTTATAAACAAATTTAAAAAATAATTTAATTTTTATTTTTTCATAACAAAACTAAAGAAGCATGAGGAAAAATAAAAATGGACATGTAAACAGCCAATATTTATTCATGAGTGTATTTTTTTTCATATTAATATGTGGTAAAATAAAGACAATAGAATTTTTTAAAAGAAGAGAGAAAATTTCGTTAAAAAAGGGCTGGTATTTTTGGACATGTACACAGGAAAAGTGCTTGGGAGCGAAAGGGTTAAGCAAAGTATTGTGGTGGCTTTGAGGGTGCTTTAATTTGAATCAGATGTACATGCATTCTTAATATTCTATGGAAAACATAGTAATGATCAAGATATATGCTTAGAAATAAACGCTTTCCAATAACGTCTTATATTTTTTGACGGTGGTTTAAACATATTGACAGGTGGTCTCAATCAATAAGTTTTTAATATGCTGGAGGAGGCATTGGCATACTAGCCTACGCATAACAATGAAGCCAGAATATGTGGCTTGGGAAGAAATGGACCCTGCGTACTCCATAAAAGCATTGTTCTTTAAGTAAACGATCTCTTGTGGAGACTAATGAGCATTGAAACAAAAAATCGTTCTCAAATTTTGTCGCTGATACGTCAATTAGGGTTCTCAAAGCTATTTAAGGATTGTTTAAATTCATTGCATTCCACTTGGAGTTATTTCTATGCTTTAAAAATGGCTATAATTCGACGTATCTACCTTAAAAATTCGACCAATGTTGTGCACTTTCCCCAGTTTACTTGACGAATCTTTAAATCCAATTTTTCATCTTAAAACCCTAAGTTTCACCGACTGCACAGTAAGAAATAGAAAGAAAATTATCGTTCCGTTAATAGAAATATTTTTTTTTATCCACACAGTTTAGTTCAGTTTGGAGTTTGTGTGCCCCTAGGCAATCGGGCTGAAGGTTGGGACACCTTCTAAAAAGAATAAAATGCGATACTGTTGACCCAGGTCACAACGGCTTTCAACATAAACATAGATACCTTGCAAATAGCACCCATATGGTAAACAACTTCGTCCTTCCGAGTAACGCGAGTAGCAAGCTAGGATATAAGTACTTAGATGTTAGCTTCTCATTCATATGCTATGTTGCTTCTTGCTGAACATCAAAACTTCGTTGTTCACACCAGCCCAAACTTCATAAATACGGACTGCAAAATGTTCTCCTACAGTACAGTATGTTTGTGTGACGTCATAAGCTGACACACGCCATTGCTGTGGCCTGGAGGGTTCTTTATGTGAATTCAGATGTAAAACCATGTTTATTTATCCCGAGAAAAATACAAAATAATGATATTTTTCTTATTTTTACAGCTCTTTGATAACTCCATACATTTTTTTTACGGTAACATAAACTTTACGTTGAGCGATCTCGATCTCTGTAACGCATGTTGAACGGTGATAGCGGTTGGGCTTATCTTGGGTAATATTCGGTCCAGGAGAGTGATGGCTGCCAGAGTTTATCACCAAAACATTTCGCCAAACCGCAAGGGACTAAATTCGCAGAACCGCCGCGCCGCTTGGACGAGGAGAATGAGGAATCTCTTCAACAATACGATATTGTGCGATAAATTGATTGGTTTTCCGACCGCCCTGATATGGTTTTAGGGAAGTTAGTCCCGATCCAAATCTGATCATACAGAGATATTTTGGCTGACAATCTCTTTTGACAGTTCGATCGTCACTGTCACAATGATCTCGGGTCATTCTTGCCTGGCGAACGAGAGAATTTTTTACGTAATGTGGAAAGTTTGGTGATAAAAAGAGAGGGAAAATTGGAAGAGAGGAAGAGAGAGAAATATGTGTATTTGTGAGAAATGGAGGTTGGAGAGTATAATTTTGGGGTTTAATCAGTTATACGGTTCAAATTGGTTCTTTTCACCTCTCCCCCTTAAATTGATTCACTTATTATGCGTAGGCAGTTATCTCTTTTGGACAGTTGGGACTGTCGGTATTCTTACGAGCATCCAGTTAATCCTTTAATTTCGCTCATTTTCAATGGGGTCGGAACACCTACTGATATTGAAGTTATCCCTTGAAAACTGTATCACACTAGCTGTTGCCGGTTACTGTTGTGCAGTCAGCCAATCATGTCAGCCAAAAATGTGACGAGAAGACAAAAGAGCGATGTTACTTTTCACTAGTTAGGCCTCACCTTGAGTATGCAGCCAGTGTATGGGATCCTAATGAATTAGGTTTGATCAGAGAACCAGAGTGTGCAGCGTAGAGCAGCTAGGTTCGGTAAAAGGTGTTATGATAGGTTGAGTAGCGTTTCAGAATTAATAAAAGAATTAGGTTGGGAATCATTATCAGAGCGTAGGTTTAAGCACAGATTAAATCTATTAGAGAAATTTAAATCGGATAACTTTACTGAAGATGTTAGGAACACATTTAAAAAACCCCAGTGTATTATGCTAGATTCGACCAGATAAATAAGATTAGAGAGATAGATTGTCGTACTGATAGATTCAAGATTGCATTTTTCCCGCGTACTATAAGAGAACAGAATAGGCAGCATAGCAAAGCGATAGGTAGGGGAAATATTTTATAGTAGTATGTAGTGCATGATGCATGTATTAACCCCTTAAACACTATAGATACTAACAATCTGGTTGCATGAGACCCTATACTTGCTTGTTTGCATGTAAGTAGTGCATGCTTGGTGATCTTCACCCCCTGACACACACCCTCGCGGTGGCTTGCAGGGTATCGTGTAGATGTAGATGTAGATGAATCAGCGCCAAACACCTCTCAACGGTTGTATGATAGGTGCACATCTTTTTCTAAGCGGTCCCGGTTGTGCAAACTTATAGCCAATTGGAGCTCGTCTCGCGGCCACGAGTTGTCTTTGTTTACACTTCGTGATATTTTGGTTGTCGCTATTTAAACTGATGCCTAAACTCTAAAAATATTAAGAATACATTTAAAACAGCGTTTAACCCTCTTTCATCACCTACTTTGATGGAAGTTTACACAAACCGTAACCAGTAACGACAACCATAAAAAGCAACCAATGTTGTGATACCCATAGAAATGACTAGCTTTTAAAAAAATATCTCATAACTTAGGACAATAACTAACCAATTATTTGTCGTCATTCATGCGTATCAAACATTTTACATTTTTTCTAACTGCATCCCTAATATTATCCTCGGAGTGGTAGCACAGTGAGTCTTAGTTTTATGTAAGTAGTGTATGAACGGGAATGTATTTATTTTGTATGTATGCATACATACATATATGTGTGTATATATTTTTATTTATAACCGTAACCAATACGAGCTTGCCTCGTGGCTACGAGCTATTTATGTTTACACTTCGCCATATTATGATTGTTGCTATTTCAACTGCTGCCTAAACTCTAAAAATCTCAAATATACAAGTAAAACTGCATTTACACTCTTGCATCACCTATTTTTTTCTGAAAGATGCATTCTAACAGTACCTATGCATTTTAGTGAGGTGACATTAAATGTACTTTATTTATTTGTAGCTTGTCTTTATAGGCAGAAATGCTACACTATGGGTGCTTTCCAATCATCGACGCAAGTCGACACAAGTCAACTTGTGTCGCGTGTAGTGCTTTCCAATCAGTGTGTGTCGCTAGTGTGTCAAACGCGAGTCGACACACGTTGACACACCGGTAATGGTGAGTTACTGAAAAAAGAAGGAAGGACGGCGCAAGCTCTAAATCACAATACGTCTACAAGAGGCATATTGAAAATAACCGATAAATCAGAACAAATGTTTAAGTTAAGTATTTTCTTAATTAATCATCCTACAACTCATTTCTTTGTTCATTGGTAACAATTTTGCTATAGCAAGATTTGCACTGCTAACAATAAGGAAGCTCCTGATTTCCTTCCCACAAAAACGCACCAATCACGAGTCCCCGTGGAAGTCCTTAGCGCATCAGCTACTGCGCATCTGAAACTTGCTTTCCATTCGTGAAGACACAAGTCGACTTGAGTTTCCGCGAGTTAACTCAAGACGACGCATGAGTCGCTTGAATGGAAAGCACCCTATGAGGCAGCATAGGAACAAAATGTAAACAGCACGTGACCGTGAGTCAAGATCATATCACTTCGAGTGCACGACCGGCTAGTTAAATCACTTGTCCGTGTGATTGGAACATTTTGAATCAGCCGTGACCAGCAACGGCTAGTGTGATACAGTCCTTAGGATTTCGAAAGATTATCGGAAAGAACCGACCGTCATCAACTGCTACGTTTCCATGGCGACGGAGGAATGTAATAAAAAACATCGGGGGTAACGATCGAAGGTGTTATTCTAAAAGAGAATAAAAATTCCTGTTTATGGAGATCTCGGCAAATTTGAAGCGTATTGGTTTTGTGGCCATTTGCCACGAAAGTTATTCAAATTTCGTCCCACAAATGGATCACGATGTTCAAGTGCTATATTATCCTAATTTTTTCATCACGAATGAGGTCGTTAACATGACAAGCACACATCGATCTACATCATCTACATATATCTTCCATTGGTGCTGAGCCGATGTTTTGAAAGAATTGCAATGGTGTTTATTTCGTAGATCTGGTGTGGAATCACGGATGCATATTTCACGCTATCGCAATATTTATCGGTAACGCTAACCCCTAGAGTGTTTTTACAATAACCGTCTATGAAATTTGCTCCTTTGATTGTGATAAGCAATTTGAAGTGCTGTGCTAAAAATTAAGAACGGAGATCACGTTCTCTCGGACATAAGCTAATTAAAAAGGATAACGATAACGCTAACGCACGCCTTACAAAGATCCATGATTGAAGCCAAGGACTCGTGTGTTACGGAATGGAATATCTCTTTGCTAATCTTGTGGTAAAATCCTCTTTTACGCATTGATGGAAAATACATGCATGTAACAGGGAGTACTATGAGGCTAAAACTGAGAGTGAATATGAGAGTTAGCGTGGGGGTGTATGAAGTAATTAGATACAATAATAATTAATGTCCGTGATTGTAAAATTGCGAAGAAAAGGTATATTCATGGACGATTTTTTTTTTAATTCTGTGATGTAGGAATAATAATTTGGTGCCCAGAAGGGGAAAAATAAAAAAAAAATTGTAAAAAAAGTATCAATGTCACGCTAAAAATTACACTAACCGCTGGAAAATAATGATAACATTGCAATATATATACAATTAAAACATAGTGCATTTGCTATTCGTTCCGTTTTGTGATTGGAGGGGAAACAGTTTCTTAAGGTTTGCAGTAAATAGAAAGGCGATATATTTCAAGGCTCAAGATTAAGAAAAAAAAGAACGTAAAAACCATTTTACTGTTTTACCTTTTTGAAATGCGGTAATGGCAATTACCACCCTTTGATTTACGGGAAAGGCTACCGCTGCCCGCCTCCTAAGCAGTGGAAAGGGTCACAGGGGAACCCTAAGCAGGGGTACCCTTAGCCTGTTAGGCAAAAAACGGTAGAGAGAAAGTCTCGAGATATTATAGGTCTCTGGAGATGAATTTTGTGGCATAACTCTACTCCCGCTGCTATGGAAGTCGTCTTGAATTGCAGAAAACAGGTAAATTTGTGAAAAATTGCAAAGCGTTAATGTTTGCCGAGCTGTGAAATGAGATGAAGGAGGGTAAAAGGTGACTTCAAGAGATTGTTGGAAATTTTTATGGGTAAATTATTTAAAATCATGTGAAAAATGTGCGGTATAAAAAGGATTATGCTGTATATAAGGCTATGAAGAATTTTGACAGTAAAATACTTGGATGGGATGAAAAATATTGGAACTTATGTATCTCTTATGCACACATAAGTAATATTAAGCGTCACTTTGTGGAAACTTATGATTTTCAATATTAAAAAGTTAAATCACCTATTTATTTTCACACTGACATCTTCGATATTTATATAACATTACTCTTAGCAAAACGCAGAGGAAAAAGGCTTCAGGATCAAAATAGATACTTCGACATTATTTCTCATAAAAAAGCAATAGCTATGAGTCACCATTACACATTCACGTAAATCTTGGGACTACTTGCGGATCTACATAGTTATGCATGTGTAGGCACTCATAATAGTTGCGGACAGCTAAGACCACGTAAGCAATCAACATCGCGGCAATGAGTTGCCAGGGTCGAAAAGAAAAATATAAATAAGTGCGGGAGAATGACAAGAAAGTGCAAAAAAGAGTGATCAATTTAAAAAAAGTCAAGAAAGGGAGAAGACGTACGCGGACTGTGGAAAGCAATGGAGAGGAGAGGAGACCAAGTTTGCAGAAGAAAGTTGAAGAAAGGAGGAAGAATATTGTTTTGTAGACCTTGACCAGGGTAGACTTTACATTATTGGCCCCTTAAATTTTGGTGCACGAAGACTCAAAGAATTTTAGACCACGGAAAACCTGGGTTAGAGTAATCTCAAACGCGATTACAAAAAAAGATGGACAAAAGCGATCAAGGGGTTTAATGATCTTAAGAAGGGAGAATTGCAAAACATATTCAGGGACCGGGGAGAAGCGGTTCAAGGCTCAAAATTTGAACTACAGGAACGTTTGAATGGATTATTAGAAAAGGAAGACATAGATAGATGTTCCCGCACATCGGTTCGAAGTCGAGGGAAGGAACGGTGGGAAGCAGCTTGGCCTAAGAGAGCCAAATAATCCTGAGAGAATTGAGAGAAAAACAGAGGAGGAGGGATGAAAGATTAGGAGAGAGATATGACGAACGAGATAAGATTAGTCGAATAGAGCTACACGAACTAGCAGAATTGGTACAAAAGAAGTTCAACGAGGCAGAGAGGAAAATTGTGGAGATGAAGGATCAAATACAAGAGGGAATCGCCGACTTCAAGCTAGAATGCTGAAGGAACATAGCGGATTTAGAAGATAAGGTAGGAGAAAACCACAATGAAATATAACAGTTGAACTTTAAATATGACGACCTAAGTGGCGTCACCAGGGAAGCAATACGGACCGTGAGGAGGGAATAAATGAGAACAAAGGCCTAATAGAAACGCTCACAGCAAAACTTGATCAGCAATTAGATGATAGGGCAGCAAGGCTAGACGAGGAAACGGTAAAGGAAGTAGTGAAAAGAGTGAGGGAAGACGGTATCCGGGCACCCAGCGGATCGCAGATGACAGGCATGGCAAATTTGAGAAGACCAAGTTACAACGGAAGAGATGGATCAAGGACCGATGAGATACATCTTTAAACTGAAGGAATATCAAGGCAAGTGCCATGGAAACCAAACAACGGTGGAGTATGCGATAAGCTGGGCGAAGGAATTGACGACACCCATAGCCAACCAGACCTTAGTATACCTCCTGATACGACACTTCGAAACAGAAGTTAGCACGGGAATTATATCCCGCAATATCAAAACACTCCCGAAACTCCTCACCCAGCTGGGACGATATGGCAGGATAAAGGAAGATGAAAGGTGGTCCGAAACGGGACTACGAAGGTGAAAAAATCGAGATACGGGTCAACATGAAGAGGGAGCTGGACCAAAGAGACCGGAGGAGGGTCAGCCCGAGGCAGTTGGGCAGCGGAGATGGGAGCAACCACAATACCAACGTTATGAACGACGTCGGTTCCCGGGGAGACAAGAGGAGAAGACCATATGAGACACAGAGATACTTCCCAAGAGAGAGGAAAGGAGAATACGCGGCCGAAAGAGTGAACCGGAGGAACAATTGAACATTGGTAACATTCAAAGTCGGGGAAAAAATACTTTGTAACGTGAAGGTCAGCCGCGCGACGCTGAAATGCAGCTATTTTGATTAGCCCGAGATGTCAATTAATTGAGTGTTATAGTGTTAGGTATTTAAGGTGCATCGACGGCAGTGGTCATTCGCACCATACAAACCCTAAGATATAAAACACAGTAGAATTATTACTTAACACTAATCGTAGGTGAATTTACGAATTGTTATTAAATATGCATTAAAACTATGTAAGTATTAACTGTAAAAGGACTAGTGAAATCCTATCTTGTTTAAAAGGCATATTTCTTAATGTTATCAGTAGGCACCTTAGTATTAATACATAATATCCCATCATTTGGATGCATCTCCTGAACTGTAACAGCTCTACATGCGCCAGTAAAGAGAGAACAGTATTACTAAAGAAAAAGTTGCACCACTTCCTGAATTTTCGGACTTTGAGTTCCTGCTAAAGTGAGGCAGAGTATTAGAATCATCACAACTACATCCCCAAAGGTATTTTATTCAATAAACAATGAGTGAATACTTGCAATTTAGCAAAAACCAAACAGGGGTTTGCTGAAATTTTTGCGAGATTACGCTATGCTTTTTTTGATTCTGTAAATATTAGATGCCCTGATCTGCAAACACTGAAGTAAATAAGTAATGTTATATTGAATGCAAACTCCCTTTTCGAGGTATTTGTGGCGGAATTTAATTAAGCTTACTTAATTAAAAACTTATTAAAAACTTAATAAGTGTTATACCTTACCATGGTCCGTCTTATACTTTTTATGTAATTTGAATATTTCATAGGTTATTGACATTGTGTAATTGATACCAATGATTCCAAATGGTAGCAGCGTCATTGTTGCCAAACAGTTTTCAAAAATATTAATATTAATAAAAGTCAAAAGAAGAAATTTTACTTGCATGGTAATAGTTCAAAACTAAGTAAAAAATATTTAATCTAATTTAGAATACGTATTAGCGGCGTTGAGCATGAATTTACTCACTTTATAAATTAAACGTGGCAACAACACGACTGTCATGTTTCGAAGTCAAAATGAGTTAAATGAGTTTGTAAAAAATAGAATGCAAATGTTAGGCGCTATAAAATAGCATACTCATACAATTATTGTGTATTCTTTATCACCCTATAGATGATTTTAAAAATATAGGTGTTGTATCCGGATTGGAAATTATTCATTAAAAAACATAGTTGTTTTACAGGATTTTGAATTGCGGAGTCACTGTTGTACCTCCTTAATATTTACCTGGCGATAGAGCACTGTTGAGAATGCCATCTAGAAAACTCTGTGGACCTATTGTCGTTTTTCGTTAAGAAGCAGCCTGATTCCGAAGCCGGGTTTCTCTCCACTCAACCTATCCCTAACAAATGCTAGGTTCACCTAGTTACCTATCCTCCCGGACAAAAATGGTCTGTTGCTACTCACCAACAAACAGTTTCCATAATAAATGCATATTCACCCCCTGCCACACACGTCGAGGTGGCTTACAATGTTCTCTATGGGTACAAATGAGTCTAGGGAACAGAGAGCCACTCCTTCCCCTCTCGGCACCGCATCGCTGCGGAAGGTGCGGCACAGCGGATGCGGGGAACGGAGGAAAGGGACTCAGAAGCAGTGTTCTTGTGGGAGCAGCGGTGATGGTACCCTTAAAAGGACCTTTTAAATCACCCGGAAGATGTCACCCGTCCTTGTCCCCATCCCTCTCTCCTGTCAGCCACTTGTTAAAGGACGAACGGTTGGGCAGGCGTCCTCTGCTCATTTGAAATGGTAATGAAAAGACATTTCGAGCGCTGGTTGGAGATCGGCTGAATTCGTTTCCTTCCGCCCTGCCTGGAATCTGTCCTTCTCGTGAAACTTGAACCCTTTCCCGTCGTCCGTTAACCACCCATCCCCTACTCTTTCCCCCAGATGATTTCGAGGGTACCATTTGCGATACGCCCCGTAATATCGAATCGCGGTGAAAAAAAACATCGTATTGGTTGGGTCGATATCATTGATTAGGAGAAGGGACGCAGCCACGGCCGTTAACGCTCTGGAATCAAATTCCCAATTTCCCCAGGTTCAAAGTCTACCCTTATAATGGATGTTGCGTTTGAGTTAGATTTGAAGATTTCAAAACCGACATTCCAATGGAACTCGAACAGTGGTGTGGAGTGGGACAATGAGCACGACTGTCATAAAACCTATTAAAATAATCACAGTTAGCACCATGAATACCAATTTTACACGCTCGCGTTGGAAAAAGCTTTTATCTTAAAGCCATTTTGACGTATGCATCTACATAATATTCTGCAAGCCACCATAGAGATATATGACAGGGGGTGATTTCTCACCAAGCATGTAAATATCATGCATAAAAAGGATTAGTAATAGTATACTAGTCTAAGCATCACAATTTAAAAAAGATGAAAACTGCAAAGCAAGCATGCAAAACCTGCTGTTATTGGGGATAGCTTAAAGTCCTTACACCAACATGCAACTACCTATGCTATCCATTGATACACTCGTATTGGATATATTTACCGCTATCCATGTCCCTAATTCTACGAGGAAAAAAGGACATTTTGAATCTGCCTGTTCGGTAATCAATTTCTTTTATATTGTGAGTATGGTCCAGTCTGCCATATTTAGTTGAGATTCAGAAATATTTTTAACGTCATCAGAGAAATTATAATTATTTAAGAAATTACGTCTAAATTTCAACCTGCAATCTGACATTGATTCTTGTTTTAATTCATTTTATATAGGTACGTCTTTTGCACCAATGCCATTGGATTAAAAATTGGAATAATTTATACTCATGACAATTAGGAGAACAATAACTGCTCTCTAACTTTCGGGTGCAATACCCGCTAAATTAGGTACCATGAAGTAAACAATGGATAAGTCTCTTCAAGACATTGTCTCCGTCTTGTGTATGTTAGTTAAAATGCATACGAATCTTAGTCTTTAATACCAACTATGTCTTCCTCCCACCTAGAGTCCGACAGTGCTTGAGCATTTCTTCACCTAATGTCCCGTTGGTTGAATTGAGAAATACATTATTTTTAATATATTTTTTCTAATGAAAGCGTCTCCTTTTCTAATCTCGTACTATATAAATGAGTATGTTATCAATAGATAGAAGAAAGAAAGAAATATTTAGTAGAATAGCCCAGGCAAAGAAGGAACTCTACCAAAAGGAGAATCTACTTACAACAGGATGTACAAGCGTAGAAGTAAGGCACAGTTCATCAGGACATACATCTAGAGCATGTTTCTTTACGGCATTGAAGCATGGATGATGACAGCAGCGGAGAAGAAAAGAGTGGAAGCATTCGAAATGTGGTGCTACCGAAATTACATTAAACCTACATTAAATGGATCGACCGAGTAAGTAACGAGGAAGTGCTAAGAAGAGTGGGAGGAAAGAGAAATCTGCTGACAACTCTAAAAGGAAGAAGGGACAACTTAATCGGCCACATCTTGAGACACGACGGCCTGATGAAGACTATCGTCGAGGGAAAAGTGAACGGGAAGATTTGAAAAGGCAGGTCTCGTATGATATACATGGAACAGGTTGTGAAGGATGTAAAAGGGAAGAATTACGTCACAATGAAAAGGTTGGCCGATAGAAGATTCGAGTGCAAAGCTGCGTCAAGCCAATCCTGGGATTGTTTACCAATGATGATGATGATCAATGGATACGACTATCAGCCGAGTTCTGACGGAGCATATGCAGTTTAAATTAGAAGACATTGTTTGACCAATAATTTTACTCAAATTATGAATATTTTTGACAAATACGTAATAAAACAGGAAACTACTCATTGAGCTGCGTATAAACAACAAAATAGAAATGATGATTGTTGGCAGAAAACATGTATGCTGCTTATGATCGTGCAAATAAATAACTAATAAGAATTATTGTAAATAGAAATTGCATACGCATTAAAAACTATCTCTCCTAAATTGTTTATATACCTACCTACCCACACTACCTCATTTCAGTTACCCAACTAAGGAAAAAATGTTTTGCTTTGTCGGGGAAAGAATGAATATTCTAAAATTTCGCATAACTTGCTGGTTTACATTACTACGATTGCCAGCAATCGTTTTCGTCCACTAAAACAGAGCCTGTAGGTATAAAGTGAGTTATCAGCGGATAGGATTTATAATTCAGAGATTATATTCATGTTTAGTTTTAAAGAAATGTTCGTTTTTAATTGTATTAAAAAATTATTCACACAATTCTGATAGTATAAAAGAGCAAAGACGTTTCGATTCTGGAACAGAAACGTAAACAATTGACAATCAAGAAGAAAGGTTTCCTGACGGCTGGAGAGACAGTTAATGCTAATAATCATGCATAAAATACCTAATTAGAAGGTATTGAAAATTTAAAATATTTTCACAGTAATAAACTGTGATTGTTGTATTGTGTATACATTTTCCTATTTCCCTTCAATTACACACTAAGAGACTAAGTCATTCTTCGTAAGGGATAGAAAGCCATGCAAAAACTTCGACAAGACTGTTAGCGTTATTCCATTACTAATATTTCTTTTTTTCAAACAAAGGTACAGTATTTTGAGATTTTTCGCTCATGAATAGGACAGAAGAATGCAAAGATGATTGTGGAGATTTCACCAAAACTACCTTGATGATCATGGGTGAACATCATCTTAGCATCTTAGTTCGTACTAGGTCTATCTTTGATTTTCATCATTATCGGTCATCATCATCTATAAACAACCTTAAGGTGCGTTTACACGTAGCAGTTGACTGCTATGAAAGTCAACTGCTAACAACTATTTACTCCACTCGCATACGTGTAAATAGCAACTGTGATGCGAGTTCAGGTCGATACTGGACACATGTCGAACACTATCGACCCACGTTCGAGCTATTAGCAAAGTTGAAGCCCGTCTACTTTCCAGCGGAAATGTATCCAACACAATCGCCAACGTAAAGCAATACACGACGGAATTTGGATATAGTAACAAGGATATCCCTCCAGAAAAGGGGAAATTCTACTCTTTAAAGAATGGGAACAAAAGATAATCGTCAATGGACTTTATTGCTTGATGAATTTAATGAAAATTTAAACGAAATTTACTATTAAAATAAAACGCTTTTTATTTGTTGTGGCAACGCCTAAGTAGCGGCTTTAAGCTTCATAGAAGTTAACGCAGGCGCATCATAGCAGTAGCGATATAGGTACATCGCGCATCTCGCGACTGTCATAGCAGTCAACTGCTATGTGTAAACGCTGCTTTAAGGTTGGTTTGACGCAGCCCTCCACTCGATTCTTCCATCTGCCAATCCCTTCATATTAACGTAATTCCTCTCTTCCACATCCTTCACGACCCGTTTCATATATTTCATACGTATCCTACCTTCTCCGATCTGTCCCTTAGCTTTTCCCTCGACGATTTTTTTCATTCAAAAACTACCTTAACCATCAAAAAATAATATCGGCCATATCCGTCTTTGCTACTCTTTCCTCTCCCGTTTCTGTTCCCTTCCGCACCCATTCCTCCGTAGGAATATAATGGCCCACCCTCCCAGCGGGGTGCATCACTTTACTATGAGAAGGCCTTCGGAATCGTAGAAAAATAACTTTTGCTTTTTTTAATAAACCTAACGCGGATAAATGGCCAAAGTTATTATTTTTTTGAACTGATACGGCGTCTGGGAGTTATCAGCCAGTTACTTATCAGCCAATCCGCTTAATTTCCCACGCATTTTATGACAGAATTATGTTGGATGGAAGAGATCTACATGCATCTACTAACCACCCTGGAAGCCACCTCAAGGGAGTGTGGCAGGAGGTGACTTCTCACTAAACTTGCTCGACGTACATGGACTATAGTTTACATATGCCTAGGTACCTTTGGAGATATATTTTCTATTGACACCATGTGGCAACACACATTTCAATTTCTTTTCTTCATCCAACATAAAAAGAATCATTTGAAAAGTTCAGCAAATGTGCACTTTTCGCACTAATTATTCAGGCAGGCATGATTAAATAGATCCGTCGGGTTGTCGTAGGAGCAGAGTGAGGGTGGTTGGTCGGGATCCGTGCTCAGACAGCGCCATCTGAATTTGAGGAGTGAGCGGACCCGCAAACGAATGAGCATCTTGTTCCGCTAACCCACCTACCCCCTCCAATATGTCCTCTGGCCTCATTACAATTTCGGGGTTGATGTTCCTGGGACTGCCTGAAGTGGTCGCTCGCCAACTCCGGATATGAAGCACAGTCGAAGTCGAATATTACATCACTCTCTCCTTCTATTCCTCCATTTCGGTCCTATTTGCGCTCTTTGGAAGTACTTCTGAATGAATTACCTAACTGCCGCCAGCGCGGTTTCGGAAGTGACGTGGGTCGTCGAGGGGAGTCTGATGACGTAAGACTTGAGTAGTTCCAGAACTAGTGCGCAGTTTTGGGGAGTAACTTAGTAAAATGAAATCAGTTACCGGTATCGGTTACTTTTTAGGCATTTATATTTGTAACCGTAAAATTTAAAAAGGTAACTGTAATATGTAATCTAACGATATTTTTCTGACGTTAATCGTTACTTTTTGAATGGTATTTCACAAGAAGAGTTCATTTTCAACCTCGCCAGATACTCTCCTGCTTTTGAGAGTCGATGACTATGGCACTAAAGATAGTCAAATCGAAAGTCGGTTTGATATTTTTCGATTTTCAATATTCGTTGCAATCCTATCTCACCTTGTTTCCGGGGGATCAGGTTGGTGTGGTGGCTACAGTACTGGCCTCCCTTCCCGAGGACCCGGGTTCGATTCCCGGCAGTGGCGGATTTTTCAGTCGAAAACCGGTCCCCACTAGAGTGCCACTTGGTGGAGGGCATTTCAAGTTCAGTACTCCGTCCGTCGGATGGGACGTTAAGCCGTGCGTCCCCTTGGTGGCTTTCGTTAAGAGTAGGCTAATGCCGACGCCGAGTTTCTCTCCACCCTTCCTCCGTTCCCTGAAAACTCCTATCATTACCTAATTATCCTCCTATCTTATGTGGCGCAAATGACCTCAGCTGTCGGTCGCCTACCCTGAATAACTAACCAACCTACCTTGCTTCCGTCTTGTCTAGCTTTTTACATAAGTAACCCGCCATGGCCTTGGAATAAAGTGCTCCCTTTTAGGTTTTTTTAAACATATTTTTTGTTATCTGAAAGCTAGGGCTCCAGGAATATGACTATGAAGTGCAAACTTGGCATAGGAGGTTAGTGTTTGTGAGCTTACTTAACTTTAAAGAAGATTTGCTGGTAGTTAAATGTATGAGGTAAAGTGTAAGGGTGTTCATAAGCAGTACACCTTCCACTTAATTCATAGAAATATAGAAAAATCTAGTAAATAATCTCTGCATGTCTTTCGGGTTCTAACCACGTGGGCTGGTTTTAACAGTCCCGCTGACACCATTTTCAGCGTTTTCAGGATGAAGTTATAGGGCACGGATTTTCGTATGCTGCCAATGTTGGTGGGATTCCTTTTACCAGTAACAGTAAATCTAGTATTAAAAGAAATGGTTGGTGAGTTTACATGGTGGAAGTTAGTTTTCATTTTTTAAAAAGGAAATTGAATAAATTATGGCTTACGGCCTTATGTAATGGCACTTTTCCGCAGTAGGCTAGAACATTTATCATTTTATGCATTTAATAATGAGAACATTTGTGTCTAAAATTTTATGCTGATTTAAATACGTAATATGTTTAAGTTTTTCAAAGTTTCAAAATTATAGTTACCACACAGATGAAAATGATAATGCATGGTTCATGTAAATAAAAGGTCGTCGGTAAATCAATATTTAATTCCATAAAATTCCTCAATAATTTTCTTTTATAATGCATTTTTTCTTTGATTTAGAGTGCTATTCAAATATTTATGTTTAACAGAAAAGCTTAGTTGAATTTTCCTCAACCTGCAATATAAATGTGTTTAGGCAATTTGTTTAGGCATTGGTGTCATTTTCAGTCGTGAAAGAATTTCATCACTCTGTATTCATTTCAAGAGTCACGAGTATTTCAAATGAGTGTTGCTGAATGGTGCACTGCTGTGCCCTCGAGGAACTCTGTTGACGGTGAACTCCCTCTTGTGCGTGATGTTTCGGCCCCTTCTACCCCTGTGGTCCACGAAAGGGTCCACCTTTCTGGCATGGAGCCCTTTTGGCGATTAATTACATTAAATATTCTGGGTTGAAATTCTAACGCGTGTTGTGTTTCTCTTTCCAGGTAAGCGATAACGACTCTCCCAGGACCATTCCCCAATTGTCCAGGTACACGCGACCGACAGGTAAGGCAAGGATCTGAACTCGCCCTTGCTTACTCTTTTTAATTCGTTTTCTCTCTCCTCTTTTTCTTCATTTTTCTCTTCCCGTCATTCTCCCTCTGTACTTGGACTTCTATCTCCTATTTTCTCCCTATCTTCATCATTCTCTCACTCATTGTCTACATATATCTTTCTCTCCCACTCATTCTTTCTGGCCTTATTTATCTATACGTTTCTCTCTCTCATTACTTATCTATATCTCCCTCCCACCGATTCTTTCTCTCTTTATTTGTCCAAATATTTTCCCCTCTCATTTATTCTTTTCCACTCCTTTAATTTATCTGTCTTTTCCTTTGGTTCACTATTTCACTATCGCTCATTAATTATTCTCCATTATTTCTTTCATTTCCACATTCATTCTTTTTCTCGTCTCCTCCCTCTTCTCTCTTTTTTTCTCTTTGTCTGAATCTTTCTTTTATTTTCCGTTTCTATCTATTTCTACCTCTCACTTGCTTCTTTCCCCTCCTCATTCTTTAATCCTTTCTTTTCTCATTCTTGCTTTTTCCCTCTTTATCTCTCTCCTAATCTGGCTCACTCTATATTTTTTTTCTTTAAAAATATGCTGGGTGCGGTGGATTTATCATTTCTACGTTCACTGATAAAAGTAAACTTATGAACATTTATCGGATATTTAACATGAAAAATAATACCTGCGCAATTAACTGAACACGAAGCTGATTGCAACAAATAATGATATTTTCTGGGAAGAGAGTTGCCAAAAATAATTATAGTCGCCGTTGTCGACAGTGAACGAATACAGGTAGGTTCTGTCGCTTTTTTTAAAAATAATTCATCATAATGAAGCATGACTTAGATCTCCACCCTTGAATAACGTACGTGTAAATTGCATTTTATTGTGATTATGAATTTTTTTACGAGGTTTCCATGTACAAATGACTTAATATTCCTATGTGAAGTGCTTTTGGGCTCTCTCTAAGGTATAGAATTTCTTAAATTAAAACCTCAAATGCAACATTAGCAGAGAATCACCAAATATATTGTCTTTTCAGTCCTTAGATTCGTCAATTTACATATACTTATTAGTTCACCTCAAGAAACTAACAAATTTCATATGTATATTTCACTAATAGAAATATGGTTATGGAATTATGCTGAAGGGCTTATTTTTACAAAAGTATCATGCAAAATCATTGGAAATGCATTAACGGTACACAAATGAGAATAATTAAATAAAGCTGTAAGTTAAACTATTATTTTAATTATTGATAAAATAACTCCGACAGGGGCAAAATTTGCTTAAATAATAAACTAGGACCTATCCGATCCAGGATAAATTCAGAAATAAAAAGGGTCCGATAAATACAAGAATTAGGGTATATCTTTCTTCTATTCTATTATTCTTTCTATTCTACTTCAATTCTACTATTCTTACTTTGTATGCTTCCCTCATCGTCTCCCGATCTTTGATGACCGGTCGAAAGAAGATTATCGAATGGGAAGAATCGAAATGAGACTCCGTTCCGACGGCGAATCATATTTCGGATCATCGTTGGTCGGGGTCGGTGAACTGATTGTCATTTCACGCCCATCACGGTTCCGGATTTTTACGATAAGTCACGTTCTCTCCGTTCGTAGGCGATGAATGAACTGCCATGCGACCTGTGATTTGCTGCAGCTAGGACTGCGTTGAAACGACCGTCCTGTCGTGCGGTCATGATCTACGTGCTAACGGTTTACAGACTTCCCGTAGTGAAGCGGGTGAAGCTCGTCATTTGTCAGAGATTTTCGGCGAGAAAATTCTGTTATTTCACGTCCACAGTCATAGAGTTCAGTTCCGAACGGCCATAATTTATGGGAAGTAATGTATGCATTGATTCTCGTAGCACCAATCATTGCATTCGTGAATAAATTCGTGCGTTTCTTCCAGCGATACTTTCGAACAACCCTCGGTATGCCAAACAACATGCATGTTATGTGCTTATTTCTACAGGTATATAGTTATAACCAAAATAAATCCTTCCTTTGCCTTCTAAAAGTAATATTGTATACATTTCGTCACATTAACATGATCTACTATTTTAATATAATAGCTGTATTTTAATCCCTTAAACCTACCTTATGATTTCTAGCAGAAGCAGTTCTTTTATCGCAAAACAAAAATTATAATAAAATGCTCACATTTAATAAATACAGTTTAAACAGTGTGCCCATGCGTATCCTGTGCATTAAAATTAAAATCTGATGCACGTTTTAAATTCTATTTCTGTGGTTCTGTTCTATGATCTCTAAGAAGAACCGGGTTATTCGCTGGAACTGTTTATTTTTCAGTGAACTATAACTTACACCAGAAAGTATTTGTTAGAAAGATATGTTTTTAGTAGGTAATGTATGATTAAAAATCGTAGAATATATTACCTAAATACATTACAACACTTCTTTATATGCAGTGTCAGAGGTGATTATATGGTCCTTTGTAATTTTCGGATTAAATATTGCTTTAACGGAAAGGACAATATTTGAAAATCACCTTACTTTGTTCGTCTGCTCATCTAAGCAATTTTTTAAAGAATTTCAAGGAGAAAAGCGATAGCTGACGGTAATATGTTTTCTCTGAGTTAAATAAAATAAGAACCAATTAATTCCTGGATTCCAGGAAAATAAGATACCTAAAATAAGTACCAATTACTCCAACTGTGTAATTATCAGTAAAAAATGGCAGCAAAATCTTGGTGTGTAAACTCTGCTCTTTTTTATATCAAACATATATCATTACAACATTCATTGGTCCCATTGTTTATCAGTATTTAAACTACGGAGGATTTTCTTTCGCAATTAAATTATGTATTGATGACTATGTTAAGAGAAAAACTTATTTTATTAAATTATGTTATAACTGTCGATGAATGTAGTTCTAGATGAGATAAAATGTAATTCAGGTGTGCGAATACGACGCATGACCATAATTTTATCCTTGAGTTTATGCGATGAAAATACCCCCGCTAAAAAAAATTTAGAGTTTCTCAGAATTGATACATTTTGCCACCCTAAATTAGCAGTTTCTCAAAAGTGAAGATTTTACTATTCAAAATGGCATCTCAATAATGAATTTTTATTAAGTTTAAAGGGAGAAAAAAGGGTATAAACATAGGACATCCTTGATTTATCAATGATCTATAAATTATTCAATGGTGCCTTGAAATTTTAGGCAGCTTTATCGCTTATTATTACATTTCGTGAAAGATTTGCACGAATTTTCATTATATTCGTGGGAATAATTTCTTCTTAACTGCCAAGTTCGCTGTCAAGTTCAGAAAAGAAACTCGTCTGAACTTAAATCAGTGGGCTCCCTGAGGATTCATTCATGTATGATTCAAAATTCTCGACTTTGTCAATGGTGTGGTTCTTAAGCAAGATACATGACAATTGCCCAATTCAAATACTAAAATCGAGATTTGACGAAGATGTGAATTGAGATTTACTTGACAATCCGGGATTATCACTGTCGCACGTTACGAAAAATATCCCGCTGAACATAACCTACTTGCTCTTTTGAATGGAGATATACATGTAAAAGTAATGATTGCCCCAGGAATGCAATAACTAATATAGTTGCAGCAAGGAGTTTAGAATTTAACAGAGGTGGCACATCAGGTGATTCGTGAATTAAGACGGTAATTTTGGTCGGCTCAGACACACGTACATACTACTTGAGTATTCTCTCACGGATCATGTTTTTTTCGCACGCGATAAGAAACCAATATATTAGAAGGTTGAACGGTTAAATTCACTGTAAAAATTCTTCAAACAATCAGTGAAAATTGTACAAGTATTTGATTAAAATAGGCTTATTCATACCAGCATTTAACAATAGAAATCCTATATAGCGTGCATTACCTCTTCCTCAGAATAATCTTAAAAAGATCGACTAAGCGCGTGGAGATGAATTAAAGGAACCAATCTATTTCTGTAGGAATTAATTACATGCCGTCTCCATGGAAGCCAAAGAAACAGCAATTTTTGGTGCCAATTCTACGTAGAATTATCCTTCCCAAGTGACGCATTGTAGCAGTTCACACAGTAGGCCAATTCCATGAAGAAAATTGAGGCAATGTATTTTTTTCCATTTTAAGAATGAATTTGCATGACTCTATCTAACTACATAAGGGAATACCCTAAAGTTAAAAGTATAAACGATAAGTAGTTAGGCACGGTAAAAAGTATGTCGGAAGGGTTTAAAACATTGTTTTTTTCCACACATATTTAGGATCAGTAGTAGATTTTGCTGATGCCTACCGGGTTTTTAGGGTTTATTTATTTCGCGGTGAATACATTAAATATCCATCTATTTATAGGTCATCCTACAAGCCACCTCGACGGTGTGTGGCAGGGGGTGTGTAAACACCAAACATTCACTACGCACGATGCGCAATTGATGTACCCGGCACATATCCACGTAATGATGTTCTAAGTTCCTGAGAATAAGTAGGCTTAGGTATGGGACACCTCAAAATCCCGTAAAATCTCATCGACTGGTTCAGAATCCACGATCGGTTGCGTCACCTCTTGCGTGCGTAAGGCTTTAAGAGGCATAGACAGATGGCACTTGCTTCGCGTCAGGGGAACGATAAACACACATAGGCGCACGCAGTTTTGAGTGGAGAGTGGGGGGATAACACGTCAGCGACGCCATGCGCAGAATTTTGAAACGCTGGAGCATCAACAAACAAACAATGCGATAGATTCCATCTCGCGCATGCGCAGACCGGGCTGCCCATCCCTCGCAAATGACAGATCTACGACGTGATGGCGAAAGCGTCTATCCCTGCATGATCTTGCCGATAAAAGGATTATTTTTGCGACAGGTTGTTACCATAATCCGCAGTTATGCGCATGATTTGAATCTTATAGGTAGTTGATTGTTATATGTATGATCCAACATTTGGCAACAATTTTTCTCTTTAACGACATATCGACGTAATTGTCATTATGTAACTTTGTTGCGGTAGCACATATTAATAGCAAAGTAAAGCGTTAGACACTCGCAGTTGCGTACTCTCTTCGTCTACGTAATACCATTCAAATGCTTGAGAGTGTGTGGCATGGGGTTAAGATCACCAAATACGCACTACTTACGTGCAACTAAGAACTGCGATGCAACTACCTCATGGAAACATTATATATTTAAAGGTTGCGTGCAATTAGATGATTGATATCAATATTGTAATGAAGTGACTAAGTATTTAGTGGTTGTAAAGATATTTCTCCAAATATATTTAGCTGCATTTTCATAGTATGAAAGGCCAGGAAATGTATAAATAAACTTCATGCACTGCATATGACTCCTAATATATTTTTCCTGCCAATTTCTTGGCTATGCTTTCTAAAGGCTACTTTGCAGGATACAATTTTTTGTAGAATTTCTTGCACAAACTCTTGTATGAGGAAATTGTACCGTGTAAAGCGGCAAATTGTACGAACGCTTGTGCGATTGTCTGAATGACTGAACGGGTAATAGAACCTGTTCTGATTCCATTCAGACAAACGTACTATTTCGTTCAGGTTATACAAGCGTTTGTACAAGAAATTGTATAAAAAATTGTATCGTGTAAAGCGGCCTTAATATGATATCTTATTTACATTGAAGGAATATGTGATTGGTGACTCCATCAAAGTGACAATTCACCGATTTTTTGGAGTTTCTTATAACTAGCATACATAGCGATTGTTTTCACATCGATTTTTATGTCGCCTACTATTTTTAGAACTTCTCCGTTGTTCACTGAGCCGATTAATTTTATCTTCCTCGTTATTGTTAACTCCACGTTTTTGAATGTTCAAATTGTGACACGAAAGCCGGAGGGAGCTCAGGACTCACACGGCAGCCGTATCCAATAACATCTGGCACATGATACGTCGCTGAGGTTGATGGTGATTCTGGAAAAATCGTTGACGATGATGATAGCGTTTATGTAATTGAACATAGTAGAGGGATAGGCAGGTGAAAAGTTTTTGAAATAGTCTACACTGCATGATGAGTGTTTTAACGTTGAAAACCTATAATTGGTAGGAAATTGAAGATAAATAAATCCTAGAAATACCTCTCCAAGCCGTAATCACATTAAAATTTTTACAGAGGAAAAAAAACTGATTACGACTCGAACTCGGAACAACCAGATTTCTGGCCAATAGGTCTACGATTGAGCTAACAAAGCTTCATTTTTCTCGGATAAAATTCTGTTATATAACATTTCAGTGGGTTGCTCCGCTAAGGTATTTGCAGCTAATTCGCAATCCTAGAACTTGTCAAGTAATCACTTCGTTACAATGTATAAACTTAGAATTCATTGCGGCTCTAAATTGCGTTTAAGTAGTGCATGTATGTTGATCTTCACCCCCTGCCACTTACTCTCACAGGAAAGCACGCAGATGTAGTTTTATACAACGCGGAATATCTCATATTTATCACTTGGACTCCTAAAGGAGGTATATTTCTAATACGTTGGCTTCCCATTGCAATATATTAACTGCGTTTCGCAACATCATTAACGAAGCACTTCGTCATAAAACTAAAATCATTTTCCACCACCGACTTCTTAGCAAATAAGCGTGGTAAGTATTGGGAACGTATTGCCTTGATGTGCGGGTATTGGTTATAAATTCGTCATTGTTATCCCTCTGCCGATGTGGCAACGGACCGATATACATTATGCATACAATACTTTTTATGTGGTGGTGTTTAGGTTTAATAATAACTAAAGATTTATCGTGGGAAAGACACATCTGGGAAACATGAGGCCGAGCGAAGAGAAAACTAGGTTTTATAAAAAGAGTACTTGGGAAATATGATGAGAAGACAAAAGAGCGATGTTACTTTTCTCGAGTTAGGCCCCATCTTGAGTATGCCACCAGTGCATGGGATCCGAATGAATTAGGTTTGATCAGAGAACTATACAGTGTGCAGCGTAGACCAGCTAGGTTCGATAAAGGTGTTACGATAGGTTATCAGAATTAATACAAGAATCCGGGTGGGAATAAGTATCAGAGCGTAGGTTAAGGTACAGATTAAATCTATCACAGGAATTAGAATCAGATAGATTTACTGAAGATGTTAGGCACATATTAAAAACACCAGCGTATTGCGATAGGTTCGATAAAATAAATAAGGCTATAGAGATATATTGTCGTACTGATAGATCAAAATGTCATTTTTCCCCCGTAATATAAGAGAACACAATAGGCAGCATAGCAAAGGGGTAGGTAAGGGAAATATTTAACAATAGTCTAGTGCATGATGCATGTATTGTCAACCAATAATCCATTGGTTACTATGTAGATACTAACCATATAGTTGCATGACATCCTATAAGTACCTTGTTTACACGTCAATAGTGCATGCTTGGTGATCTCCTTCCCCCCTGCCACACGCCCTCGTGGTGGTTTGCAGGGTATCGCGTAAATGTAGATGAACAATGTTAGGTCCGTAATCCGTCAAACGCAAGACTCCTCGTCTCATAAGAATCGTTCCTGGAAACAATTTCTCTGAGGCAAACTTTATATGCATAATAATTAATGCGAACGAGATCAATGGCGTGCATTGAGTCAACCGCGCATTTTTGTTGGCATTATTTTACTGACGTATGTCCAAGCTCAATGAGTGCGCTTAACACGGCTCAGTCCTTCTGGCTAATTCACAAGCACATATTGAGGGAATATACGATTGGAGAGTCCATTAAATTGACAAATTCCAGTTACTGAAAACGCTATTTGAAATCCAATTCCTCGTCTGCTTATGGAAATCGGGGTGGAGTTTAACGTCCGTAAAATGTTTTCACATTTTTAATGAAGTTCATGAGGGACCGATTAAACCCGGATTATGCGGTGAGGAATGCAGAGGAAAAAGGATGTCCACTTTTCACTGTAACAATACACGAACTGTAACAATGTTGTCTGGCACAATGGGGGCGTTTACTCGGAACCGAAATCGTAATTTTGTACACGAAATCGTTAGATGGAAACGAAAAACGAATTTTAGTGAAAAAATTAATCTTCTAACCACAACCATTCACTCATAAATCAAAAATTAAAATAAGCAAAAGGTGACGCCCACCGAAAATGCTGCTGTGATAACATTGACGTCATTTTCCTCCCGTCCTTGACTGCTTTCAGGGGAGGGGGAAGGGAGTGGAGGGGGGTTCTCGGAAGGTCTGCTCGCACACATGCTATCGAAATCAGTCCCATTGGCCGAGTCAGCTGTGTCCCCCCCTTTGCGATAAGGCAAAGTAGCTTCGCGGGCTCAGTTGTGATTGGACGAAGTCGATATACGTCAGAGGTTGCACCACACCCACTTTTCCGAAAGGGTTAAAAACATCAGTTTTTCGCCGCTTATAACTCGGGAAATAATTGTCGGATCGGAAAACGGAAAAATACGGGTCCTTTTATTTTACAAACTCTATCAGATTCGGCAATAAAAAAATATGGTAAACGACCCCATTTCCTTGAATAATAACACTTGTTCTTTTGTTTTGGAAAAGGAACTCAGTTATTTACCTAATTTCATGGCCTAGGAAAACTAAAAACAAAGCATCAGTTCAAGTGAATATCTTTGGGATGGTGGAAAAAAATGAAGCAGTTAAAAGGTTGAAATAATGGTACATATTCTATGACACACAAACTAACATGCATTACTCGCAAGAGCACGCCATAATTAGCCTCCGATTAGAATTCATGAAAATGGAGGTAGGGAGATGCGATGAGAGTGTACAAGAAAGAATATTATTGTTACTTTATTAGGCCTCGTTGAGAATATGCCATTATGATTTATACGAGTAAGATATTTAAGGAATCACAGCCTATTCTAAGTAAATCAGTAAGATTTTGTTTAAGGTTGTTACGATAATGTTATCAGTGTCATGATTCCAAGAGGAGAACTCGGATGAGAATGACTATGAGTACGCAGGTTGCAATTTAGGCTTACTTTGCCTAGCTTCAAGTAATTCTAAGCTGAAATGTTTGAAGATGACGTTAGATGGCTTGGTTCCATCTTCACCACATTTCTTGTGTTCGTCCTTTTATGTGTTACCTATCCCTATTCCTTATTCTATATATATAGCTATTTCAGGAAAGCACGTGACGTGTAACACATGTATAATAGTCACTAGTTGCGACGACATAAAAAATATAGAAAACACAAGAAAAGAAAAAATACATATATTTGATCAGATAAACGAAATTAGAGAGAAAGATTGTCGTACCAATGGATTTAAAATATAATTTGTTGCGTACTATAATGGAACGTAATAGGCAGCGAAGCAAAAGTATAGGTAGGTGAAAAATTGTTCGAGTTTTCTGTAGTGCATGATGCATATTTTCATCAGTAGTCCATGAATACTAGGAAAAAAGGATAAACTCATTAAAAAATGCTTTTCTGACCAGTATTAAATTCTTTACTATGTAGATACTAATTATATATTTATCCGTTACCTTCATATCTAACATGTCTCCTTGAATCAGTACGATTGTAGCTAATTCTATTAATTCCATGCAAGGTTTGCATGTTTGCTGATTCTTCAGCCTCTGCCACACACCATCGCGGTGGCTAAGAGAGAGTATCACTTGGATAAAGATTCAGAGCTGAAGACTATCAATATTGGCAATAAGTGCCAGTCAGACATATTTACGACCCAACTAATTCAAATGTCGATTATTTACTCTTACCATCAACAGCACATCATGTTGGCGGCCCACGGAGTACAGTGTGAATTTGAGCTATAACGGGAGAAAAAGAGGGTATAATATTTTAAGACTTGTCAATTTTTTTTGTTTTTTTGTAATTGTTCGTGAGATTACACCAGCGGCCTCGTTCTATTCAACCAGCGTATTATACTCGAGTAGAATTGAATTTTCCGTAAGAGTGAATACGCCCGATTGTTAACCCACATCGATGTCATGAAAAAATGGCGCCAATTCTTTTTTGTCTTCATATTTCCGCCACGTAATTATTCCCAGCACGCCTTCTATCGTCAGCGGCTGTGCTGAAAAAAAATGAAACTACGACTCACCTCTCTTCAGGGCAGGGATTAGGTAAAAGTTTCCCATACCCTTTTCCGTTCCACCACCCTTTTGCACGCCCAAAATTTCCCCTCCGTTTGAAACTTGGCCACAAATTAATCCCCTCTGAGTTTTCCAAAAGGGGAGAAATCCTCTTTCCCCTAGCAACCACGCTACCCTTCATTCTCGCGGACCAACCCTAAAAAAAAAGGATTTTCACTTGACAGCTGTCAGCAGCCTCCACCACACCGCTGCTTCCTACACAAGGGCTTCTTACCCTCTTTGTCTTTTCCCCTTTCTCTCTTTGCGTTCAGTCCTATCTGCGGCTAACCCTCTTCACCAATCGGCCCCCATCAGAGCCCTTCCTTCTGTTCTTCATAGTTATGTTTAGTTTAGATAAGTTATTAATGTTTGTCATAGCTATTTATGTAATTTTGGATCTCATTTGGAATACGCTGCCGGTATATGGGATCCCGAAGAAATTGGCCTAAATGATAAACTTGAACGTGTGCAGCGAAGATCGGCAAGATTTGTAAAGGGTCGGTACGATATCCATTTAGCGTAACTAGTCTATAAAATGAATTTTAAATGAGAATCATTGTCCGATAAAACGTTGAAATTTAGACTTAATCTCTTCATTAAATTCCAAGATATTATTTTCAATAATGACGTCAAAAATACTTTACAAACCCCAACTTACAATTGTAAGCTGGACTATACTTGCAAGTCAGAGAAATTGATTGCCAAACTGACAGATTCAAAATTTCCTTTAATCCTCGCACAATAGTCGAATTATGTCGAATACGAGTCTATCAATGGATAGCATAAGTAGTTGCCTGTTGGTATAAGGACTTTAAGCTAACGCAAATAACAGCATATTTTTTCATGCTTGCTTTGCTATTTTTATCTTTTTTAACTAGTGAAATTTAAACTATTATATTATTAGGTACTAATCCTTTTTAATTCATGATATGTAGCGCATGTCTGGTGAGAATTCACCCCCTGCCACACACCTTAATGGTGGATTGCAGGGTATAATGTAGATCTAGGTGTATTTATATAGCTGTAGAAGTGGTAGACTAGTTTTTATTCTTCTTGTTGTTGAAGGTGACTGTGACCATCGAAATTTCAAATAGGCGTGAGTGTTAATTTTTTGTTTGTTATACATGTATTTTCCACACCTGTGAACATTGCTACAGCAATACTCTCGTAAAACGGATACATCTTATTTGAAAAATAGTTAAATCTTTCTGCCTACAAAAACTTTGTCTTACTCGGGCTTTATTCCATCTTCACCACCTACATTGTGTTCGTCAATTTATTTGTTATCTGTTGACTTTCAATATCCTTTCTTTAATATACACACATAAAAGCCTATTTCTAAGATATAGGGAGTGGAATTTAACTAATTATGGGCGCAAAAACTACAAATCTAATAAATCAAAATCAAGTGCTTCTAAATAAAATTATCGCACTAGACTGCATAAGAATAAAATTTTAATCCACTCTAATACTAAAATTGCGAAGGCAGTATTCATATTAAAAGCCTCTTCGTTAATTTTAGCTTTAAATTTACTTAAAACTTAAGCGTCAATGCTCCGATTAATGTTTTTGTATTGCTTGAAGTTAGGATTAGACACTTGTTTTGTTACATGGCTAATCGAAATCATTCTTGTTTTGTGATTCAAAGATGAGTTAACTTCAGACTCCCTTTCTTCATTCACTAATTTATTATATTGGATACCTGGTGGTGTACATATGTTCAATAATAATAAATAGGTAACACCATTAAAGTGGTCCCCAAAAGTTAACATATTTCATTTGAATGGTTGAACATAACTTAATTATGTGGCAAAATTTTCGGACAGATTAGTGGCACCCATGGGCATTTGATATGGTTGGCGATCCTAGGATTATCCTCTCGTTCCTTGGACGAAATACTGCATTTTCTGAACTGCTACTAACGCAGAACAAATGTAGGGGCCGCAATTCAATATAATATATCTACCACTGGAATTTCGTTCTTCATTTCATTCTCAAATTATTCATTATTATTGCACCATAGGTTCTTCAATCTTTTCTCTGTATCTTCAATACTGTCAAATCCCAATTATAGTCTTATCCTTTTCGCAATAATTTTTTTTAATCGGTTATCTCAGGACCCTCCATTTCTTTCCCCATTTTCTTTCAGAATGATGCATTTGTAGAACTCATCTCTAAAATAAGGATATATACCTTCACATGTTATTACCTATGCATATTATTTTTAGCGAATATTTCACATACTATAGGTATGTGGAATATAGGTTAGTGGTACTATATGTATGTGAAGTATTCGCTTCCGGCGAGCATAGCAAGGAATACAACACGGGTCACGCTTATATGAACAAAATATAGGAATAAAAATATGATGCAGAGACTGATAAACAGCTACTGAAAAAACATGACATTTTTTAAAAAGTATTTTCTGAGTATGTATATTTAATTTATTTATTCATCACTTCTTTTAATACATTAGTCAATATGAATTTATACGCATATTTTAGGGACTTTTCATATTGATATATAAGATTATACGTAGATTATGGGTATATTTAATCTTTCTTTGAAAAACTGAGGTCGTTCTGAATTTACCCTCATGAAAAGCCACTGAAGGAAATAACACCTTCTCCAGGATGGGTGAAAAAGCCGTCCCCATCCCTGCCGACAGAGAATCAAAAACAAACCCAGTCTTTCTTGTCCCGTTCCCCCTCCGTCAACGCCACCTCATCCGCCTACACCCCCGTACTCAAGACTCTCGACAAAAGGGAACTGGAAATTGAACCCTTTTACTTCCTCCGTCGTTAAAGCGACCGTACCCTTCCTTTCCCCCGGGGCTTGTTCCTGCCCCTTGAAGAGATAAATAAAAAAAATAACAAAACTTTTTCCTCCCTCCCTCACCTCTTCCTCTTTCCGATTCCCTCCCTTCCCTCATCCTTTCTCTCCCTTCCCTTTGCTTCGTCACCTTCTGTTCTGTCAAACCGTTCTGGCGAAACTCCTCACAGGGAATGAATGGGAGGGAGGGGAAGGGTGCCTTAAGCATCGCCGCAGGAAGGGAAAATCGCTTTGTAGGAGTGGTTTTCCAGGGTCTAAACGCCCCGCGAGCGTTTGACGGGATCTTTGTGATGGCAGGCGGGTGGGAAATGATGGAGAAAACGCGGGAAATTAGCTCATGTCTTGGCTAAAGTTGTGTCTTCCTTCTTGCATTTTACGTAGGTACATGCAGCATATTGGGTTGTTGGTGCTTGCAGCTGTAATAAAATCCCATATACGCCAAACTATCAGCTTATCAGTGCATAATTCAATGTTTCAGTATTCTGACGTAATTTTATTACGATAAAATGATGGTATGCATGAAAAATTAAATCGTAGGTCGAATATATAAAAGAGTACTCTGAAATCATAGCTTGAAAACAGTAAATTTGGATGTTTTTTTATTGTTCATTAGAATTGTGCCAATAAATTTAGTTCGTTGATTGCCATTGGTTAGCTTGGATTTAAATTGTTATGCATGACCAATTATAGTAAGCTTGTGGCCAATTATCGTAAGCAAACATAAGCGTAATTTACTGTAACTAAACCAAGTGATATAAAACATTTAACCGATTTGACCACGTTAAAATGTTGGTCCTCTATTCAATTGCTAACAATTTCGAGTAAGTTTAATTTTTTAAATGCTACAAACATAATTATATCTATTTCAGCTACAAAAAATATTAAAAATTGGCCAATTTCATCCACTTATATCCAAGATGTCTGATTTAGTCTAAAAATCGACATACTTATATGAAATGATGATGTAGAAAGTTCGACTAATATTGGTCATATCTAAGATACTGTAGAGAAAGAAATATGCTGATAGGAAATATAAAAGGTTTACTTTTTTATAAGTATGAAATTTTACGAAATTGAGCCAGAAACAGTTGAATCCACATTTCAAATTCAAATTACGTAGATGGTGTTTTTCTACGCACCGAAAAGTAGGGCTGCCCCTTTTTTAAAGAAATTTTGTCTTCCTGTTAGAAAAAACGGCGTAGTGTCCAATTGTCGATCATCCCATTGACAGACGAAGTGCTGAACTGAAATACCCATGTGTCATTGTTTCAAATCTCCCCTCATCTGAGATTTGAGCCGGTGCCTTTGGATAGGAGGCCGAAATATTAGCTCCAATACAAACTCAGTGCTCGTGCGATATCATTCGTAAATATATTGCTCTATTTTGTCACCATTTTTGAGCTATTTTATGAATTCAGATATATGCTTTTCGGGTCCCTTTACTACACTGTAAATATTGTATCTGATTTTAAGGTACAAAGCAATCTGAATTTCAGATGCAACATTTTTTAGACGGCGCATGTTGAAATTCAGCACTAATATCTTGTCTAAAAATAAGGCAGGTGAAGGACTTAAAATCAAATCAGGTGGGACTTATTTTAAGTTAGGCCTATGCTGAATTTAAGACAGCCCTAGTCTGGTAATAATGCGTGTTGCTACAGAAATTCAAGCCTACTTTGAGGGGATGTCTTATTTTAGGGCAGGTGCTGGACTGAAAATCAGACTAGGTGGGACTTATTTTAAGATAGGCCCACATACCAATGCGGGTTGCTATTTAAATCAAAGCCTACTTTTATGAGATGTCTAATTATAAATGCATTTTTAAACACTTCACACGAACACAAACCAAAACCCTAACGTTTCATATTTCTACTCGATGATACTTTTTTACTGACTAAATTTTTCAATAGAGCAAACGTAAGTCATAGAATTTCCATTAAAAAAGATTT
This sequence comes from Platycnemis pennipes, assembly GCA_933228895.1. Classification (NCBI taxonomy): domain Eukaryota; kingdom Metazoa; phylum Arthropoda; class Insecta; order Odonata; family Platycnemididae; genus Platycnemis; species Platycnemis pennipes. Next base: position 110,431,359 of record OW121855.1, on the reverse strand, counting down.
CAGGACTGGAATAGAAACACATTAAAAATAACTTCAAAGATAATATGAAAATTTGTACTTTTATTGGAAACAAAGTAATCCATACAAAGTCTTCGTTACCAAAGAATTGTGCCAGTATCTAATAACCAAGGCAGGAACTGTCACTTGAGGAGGGAGGCTATTTTTTAGTTCTTACAACCCTGCCACGTAGAGAAAACATGGAAGATTAGTCTCAGGATACGTCACTCAGACACAACTGGCTCCATTCTGCAAACAAACGAAGTATCAACGCCACATTCTCACACCATTTATTCATCGCACGAAACATATTTCACCGACTTACAATAAAATTTAACTAGACTTCGAATTTATACTTATTAACACTTCGCAATCCTTGTTGAATTCCATCTCTCTGGTTACGCTCCGCCCATCAGTCTCTGCTATTGGCAGGTTAGCTCCAATTGCAGAGCAGACCAACCTATGCTTATATTGAGCCCGGGTGATCTGAATTTCAGATCACCACCATCTTATTTTCAATACGCTGTTCTTAAGTTCTTAAAATAAGAGGGAGGTGTGTCTGATTTTCACGCATGTTGAGTCTTAAATTTAGAGTACTTCCATAAAATCAGACAGAGTTTAAAATCAGATCGTACTGAAAACCAAATAAACTTTTTACAGTGTACTGCCTAACTAATAATTTTTGCCAATAGAAACTCCATTTACTTAATAATATAGAATAATAATAATTACAAAAATTATCTTTTTGAATTTAGTTTTCTCATACATATTTGTTGATGCAGTTTTCTTCCATATTTCTTAGTTTTACAGCTCTTGTTTTCTTGTGTCACGTTTATGTTCCATCCACCTCTTGCTTGTAAAGCGCCTACTCCCCTCCTCCTAGCTTACAAAGTCTTCCAAAATTTAAATTCAAAAACTTGTTTATTTAGGCGCGTTGTGCAGAACAATACAAAAATTATATATATATGAAATACAGGAGTTAATGGAGTTACAACGTAGCCACCCTGTTTTAGGCAAATGTAGCCTCTTCAGGGTTGAAAGTCTTCCACAATTTGCTTGCTATTTATAGGATCCCATCGCTGTAAATTTCCTCCTATATCCCCCTGGTTGCTACCCTACATTTATGTTTATGTCACCTCCTTCGCTAGTGCAGTTGCGGAAATGGAAAAGCTTGTGTTTTTGGTCATGTTAGGTCAATTTTTTCTTAAATGCTTATGTTCTGTAAGGATGTATGCTACCTTTCACTTCATTTTTATCCTCATTTACATTTTTGGGAAACTTTTTCTTGCTTTGACTTTCTTTACAGCATTATTTTGAGTATTTTGGTCACTTCCCGTCCATCTAATTCTAAATTATTTTCAGATTTTCCTTCCACTTTTCCATTTGCCTTAGTTATTGCTTATAAATCGAAAAGAGACACTTATGAATGTCATCACCATATGTAAGCAATCATCAAATGACTGATCATACGATTGAATTGACGGAAATCTTCACTTCTCTTTCCGTGTTCTGCATTATTTCTCCCACAGGCGTTTTTAGGGGCACGGTACCAGCTTTGACGTGGCTCAGCCAACTAATCAATGTATATAGGAGTTTAGTGTTCACTTATTTTGTTACTTCTGGTTTTCATGCTCTTGTGGTCTTTTTATCGGGTTTGCGAGGAATATGAACTTAAGATTACTTGCCAAAGACTGCCTTCTAATCCTTAAATAAAACTGTGCTAATTTTTATTTATATTACTCATATAAATATTACTCATAAAATATGAGAACTATTACCAATGAGGGGGACCAAAAAATTTTTCTTGCAATAATAATTTCCATATTTTTTTCTTTATGTCAGCTTTTCAAGAATCTTTTTAGTTTTGGGATCGTGTGGCCTTTTCAATTTTTAACTATTTTCACCAGTGTTTTTTTATTGTTTTCTCATGCCAAAGAACATGAGATGGATGCTGCAATGTTGTGTGATATGATGGATATGGCTGAGTTTATTAAGCATTTTATAAAAGAAAAAAATGTGTAATTAAGCAAATATGGTTCATGTGGGGTTGGTTCTCCGGTCGGTCAACATCTTCATATTCTTAAGATGGTTCCTATTTCGAATATCGTTCACTACCTCCTACACGCATTCCCGAGTCCTCTTCAGTCTCAAGAAATGGTCGTTTCACTTAGGTTGCACATACCCTTCCAAGTATATCCCTCCGGAGAAAGTGGAAAAATGGGTTTTGCCTCCCATCCTACTGTTCATCCCTTGCCCCTGCACATTCAGGTTAAAACCACGTGAGGCACTTTCTTTCATGCCTCATTAATCGTTGATTACCGGGCTCCTCAGGTAAGGGAACTCTTTCGCCTTCTCAAGTTTTTGTTTTTCTAGTTTAGCGTTGGTTTTGGCCTCTTCTCTCCTACTCTACGCCAATATCATAGTCTTCTTCTTATTGATCTTCAGCTTTTATGCTTCATAATTTTCTTGAAAACACCTATGTATTCAAAGTTTTGTTAATAAACCGTAGAGAGCTCAGGCAATCCAAAGACCTGCGGCTCGATTTCCGGTATATGGAATATTTTTCATACACATACGTGCACTTGTATTACAGAATACCTCTCCCTCAAATGTTAAGCTTGTAATTAGGGTGAGGATATTAACGTTAGAACGTGTCTTTTTCTCCGGTAATGACCCCATCATGTGAAAGAAAGCTTAAGATATGACGTCATACTCCTACCTATCAATGGAATGGATAGCTTCCGATGAAGATTAATCAAAGTAAACGAGGTCGATGAGATAGCATGGACCGGAGAGGCCAAGACGAACTTTGGATTGGAAAAGGATAAGCCAGGGTATTATGAACGGTTGGCTCATCTTGGAAATTAATTGAAGTGAAATAAAGTAAATGAACATTACATAAATGAAGTGAAAATTGTTTGCCTTTCCAAGATAAAAAAAATTAAGGCTATCAAAGGGAAAGTGTACAGAAAGCATTGGAGAGCACTTGATTGGAATCTTTTCAGGTTGAAAAGGTAATGGAGAAAAAAATGGCCATGAACTTAAAGATACTGTATGGAGGTTAATGCGGAGATTAGACTAAGCGACGAAGGATTCACAAACGTAATTGGGACTAAAATGAAAGGCACAAGCTTCGACATGGTGGAAGGTTGTCATGATATCCATTAATGAATACTTTTATTCACTTCCACAAAATTTATTTTACATTAGGTCTGATCTGATGATGTCGTTACTGCCGAGACCGGTTGTTTGTAAAATTACTTTTTTGGAAGTGACTAAGTAATAGATACCATGGTAATTGAGACCCTAGGGTTTAAATGAACTGCGGAAATCAAAAGGAAGTGAAACGTTTCATGAAGTTTAAAGCATGATTCGATTAGAGTAGGAAGATTATTTTTGCCGAACAACAATGGGTCAAAGAGTGTCAGGGTCTAACAAGAGAAATACAATAACCAGTGTTGGAGAAAAGCAATAAATAAAAAAGTCATTACAATAGCCTAGGAAAGGAGAGTATATCCTACCTCATGAATCATCCACCCGTACCACTTTCCATTGTAAGAAGAATATATTCTTTACTGAAAATATTTGTTTGGATGGAAGGAACAGGGTTAGAAGTGAGCTCTGGAGCTAGCTTCTTTATGTATCGTGGGTGATATCTGGAGAAAAGTCAAAGCTGAAAGCATTCGAAACGTGGTGCAACGAAAAAAGTGATGGAGATAAATGGATTGACCGAATAACAAACGACGATTTGGAAATAGAGAAGTCCAATCAAAACTTTGAAAATAACTCGACACCACCTAATCGACCGTACTGAAACATGTTGAAGGTAGTGTAGTCCCGAAAGGAAAATTGAATGGTAAGGAAGACAGACGGATATCTCCAATAGAAATAGTAGCGGAGTATGCAAAATCAAATACATTTTCAGCTTCAAGATGTTAGCTGATGGCAGATCTAAGTGGAGAACTGCATCAAGTCAATATTTGTATTTGTTACAAGTAATGGTGTTTTTGATGATGGTGAAATATATATTTTGCAATTCCCGATTTCCATTAGGGTTCGTAAAAATTATTGAAAAACCCTCACATGCGATCTTTAACAATTTCTCGCCCATATGCAAATATATTTCCTGCGATTTTGACCTCTCTAGGCCATGCTTATTAAAAGTTTAGTTTGCCTTGGCCAAAACACTTCATTTTTTTTGTAGCGTCAATAATAGCTACAAATGTGGGAGTTTACAGTTTATTTAAGCTGATAAGTAAGATATCTTTTCTATACCCACCTTCTCAACTCCAGTTCTTATTCATCCGCCACCATTCAAGTAATTCACATTTCAACTCCAAAAAAATATCGACGGGTAATTTTGAAGATTCCCTTCCTCCTTTAGCCACTTATGAAAGTTCGCTGAGTAATCTATTGGTTTAACTTCGTAAGCCAAATAAATTTCATAATTAGACGCTGGAGGCGGAATATTGATGCAACATCTTTGATAAGCTTGTGGCGCCAAGGGGCTGACCTGGAGATTCCGTTAATAAGTGGATGACTATCGAAGCTCTTTATTGAAGCGAGACTTTGAAGTAAGGAGATCAACTTTATCATCATACGCATGGCCTTGAAATCTACTCTTATAAAGGATGACTATAAATAAGGCCAATGAGTTTAATTTCTATCCAGAGAGATTTTTGTTCATCGCGAAATGCAAAAATGCGCAGTTTTCGTAGTGGAAAGTAGAAGCAAACTCATAATGGGTCAGAAATCCTAGAAATGGTTTGACTTGGCCCTCATTCAAACTAACGTATCTGTTACAATGCGCCAGTCTAGGTATGCCTTAGGCCGGGATTACGATGAACGTTTTCTCACGTGACGGAAACGGACGGTGGCATTGTTGAAGTTAGGAGAACGGGAACGCAAGGAAGCTAATAACGATGGCCGGACGTTGACGTGCCGCCGACGTACGTTGAGGAAACTTTCCCGTCGCGTTGGTTTCCGTCAGCCAATCACGGGTGACTTGAAAATCAGTGATGATAAACGTTCGAATAATGGTGACACTTTTCAAAAAAAAATTCGACCACTGAAAATCGTCCTTTTTCTGTTGAAATTTTCACAACAAAACCTGCTATGTTCACACTTCACTCACGCTAGAAAAATTTTGGAAAAAAGTTAAAAAATAACGGTTTTACACCAATTCGAACCCAAGAGGTGACTGTTCGCCACGCCGCCATATTGGAAAACGGCAGTGTTTCCAATCTGCCGTCGATCGTGGTATACCACCAACAATTGAGCCGCTACGTTGGCGTTCACCGCCACCGTCCGTTCCCGTCACATCAGAAAACGTTCATCGTAATCCCGACCTTACTCGGTGACATGTCGTCATCAATACATCAGCCCCCAGTGAATCGTTGAATGAAAAGGGGTGTAGGCATCCCTCAGTATCTGCTGCAACTCCGTATAACTAAGCCGCTTCCACTGAAATTTTACAATTGTGTAGGGATACTTCACATCCCATGTGGGGATCGATATCAAAAACTAACCTTAAAGCACTTTCTACCTCTCAGAACAATCTTTTGCACTAAATTACAGACGTACCATGGTTTGTCAGAAAGTCTTACATTTACCACAACTTAAAAATCCCTGGATTGTAGCTTCACCTCAGAATAATCGCCGATTCCTTTCAGCAGACATTAGGAAACCAGACAAATAAGACTTATTGAACTAAATGGAATTACAACGAAAATCCACAATTCGAAAATTTTAAGCAAATGGAATCGGTTGGAAGCACAATGACAGTTTTCAGTGGTCACTTTGTTTGTTAAAACAAAAAAACATCAAGACCTCTATTGCCATAGCATCGATTTTGCCAAAATAACTGAAAAAATAACTTTTAACGTAAAAGTTGCTTTTATTTAACTTTAAACAGTTACTTTTTGCAGAGATTAACATTAACTTTAATCAATTAATTTGGTTTGATAATTTTCCCAACTATGGACATGATTCTTCTCTTTCACAGCCTTTAGAACTTTCTCCATCGCATACGAGGCCTTCTTCATGGCATTCTTCCCGTTCAATTGTCCCTCGACCATTGCCTTCATCAATCCATCATGGTTTAAATAATGGCCGATTGATTTTTTTAACATCTTCAACAGACTTTTCTGTTTTCCCAATCTTCGAAAGTCCCGAAACTTCGCTAGTCACTTGGTCTATATATTTGATCTTCGTCATTCTTCCGTAGCACAACATTTTGAATGATTTCAGCCTTGATTTATATGCTGACGTTATGGTCCCTGCCTTACCCTCATTAAAGAATCGTGACCCATATGTTAGTTCAAATTACCTGTTTCTTTATTTCCATGCTTGTATTTTCAGCAGTAAATAGATTATTCTTTTGGTAAACTTTTCTCTTTTCTTTGGCTATCGTTTCTTCGTAACTTCAGTTAACGTCTTTTGATTCCATAAATTATCGAATCATATCGACTGAATAAAACGTTTTGCCATATTTAGCCTTCCGGTATTACCTAATCATCTCCAAGCACACATACATACATAGTATTATAATCCTAGGATTGGTATACTGCAGCCCTCAATTTCTCCCTATCCCATGCCAGTTCCTTCATTTCCCTATGGTTCTTCTTCCTTCTTCCCCGTTCCTTCTTGACTTGCCCCAAGTACTCTTCTCTTGGTCTTCAATTTTTCCCTTCATTTTGCTTCCCACGTAATTGTTGTGTCTTATGACATGGCCAACCCACCGTGTTCTTCTTTGGCGTATGGTGTTCCATGGTGCTCTTTCTTCTCCAATTCTTGTGTATACCTCCTCGTTTCTCACCCTATCCGTCCATTTATATTCAGTATCCTTATCCAGCACCAGGTCTCGAAAGCTTGTATTCTTTTCTGGTCACTTTTTCCAATGGTCCATGCTTCTGATCCGTATAGTGCCACTGCCCACACGAATGTTTTCACGTACTGTTTTCTTGTCTCCAGTCTTATGCTCTTCGAGCAGAGTAGTGGCCTTTTGGCCATGAATGCCGTCTTAGCTTGGACTTTTCGACGCTTGATGTCAGTCGTGCTTCTTCCATCCCAGGTGATGGATGCTCTCGAGGTAGTAAATGATTCCACTTGCTCCAATCCTTCTCCTTTGAGGCGGACGTCGGCCACTGTTTTCTCTCTTCCGCACACAAGTATCTTGGTTTTTTTCTTCTTATCGACTTTCATGTTGTATTCCTGGAACACTTTTTCAATTATTTTCAGTGAGTTCTATAGGTCTTCCTCGTTTCCTGCTACGACTGCGATATCATCAGCGAAGCGTAGCATGTTGATTTCTTCTCCACTCACTTTGATTCCTTTCCAAGTATTCGTGAGTACAAAATTTCTTGAAACTTTGGAGATTTCCATTCGTTTTCACTCTTTTGTGCCATGAGTACACCTACCAGGTCTGTTCGTCTCCCCTTCATTGCGAGGAACCACCTCTTAGTTCCTGGAAGTCCTAATACCGAAGCCCTCTTATCTATTTCTATCCAAAGCTCTTTTGCAGCTCCCACTCGTCCAATTACCTTCGCCTCGATGTTCAAGGAAAAGTTTTCGCCTTGTAATTAGGTGCTCGGAATCCACCGCTCTTCGTTCAATGAAAAGGTGTCCTCAGGGATACTCCCCGCCCCTGCCGTTGGATATGATGCGCATCTTTCACCATGGCTTATTTCCTCGAATTCCCCATCTGTCTGCTTGCATTGCTCCTCTCGGAGGATCCGCATCGTTTCCTTGATAGTTGGCCGAGGTTTTTATCCCAGCTTCGAGCAGACGAGCCAATATTCTTAGTTCATTAAGCATTGATGGACGGTAATGGAGCTTGGGCGAAAAAAATACCAAAATCTGAGGTGGTTTCAGTCATAAGGGGAGAGGTGGATATTTGAAAAGGGGTGGAAAATGTTTGGTAGCACGGAAAATCCTCATTTATCCGAGAGGTGCATATTTTTAAGTTTTCACCCTACAGACCTATGTCAGCCTCCTTTATCCTAGAGGAAACTAGAGGTGCCTATCCCACAGTTTTCCATCTGAAGGACCTTTCAGTGAATGTTCCATCTAAGTCTTTGTATTGCTCCTATATTAGTCAAGGAGCTTCGAAAGTCATTAGTGACCGTATCAAAAGTCCAATATATTTTGAAGACAATCGTTGAAGAACTAGTAAATGGGGAAAACGGCAAAGGGTGGCCTGTTATGAGATATATGGAAAAAGTGATTAAGGATGTGAAAGAGAAAAAATACTAAATATGAAGAGATTAGCCGATAGAAAAATTCAAAGGAGAGCTGCGTCAAACCAATCCCAGGATTGCTGACTAATGATGAAGATGAGTTTAAATAAAAACGCTATAAGATGTGAAATAAAGCATCCGGAGCAGGACACTAGCATTTCTTTGAATCTTTTGTTAATATGAAGGAATATGATTGAAATTAAATATCAGAACAATTGATTATTTCTCTCCAAGTAAATAGAAAATTCTTAAAGATGAGCCATTATAGGTCAACTAAGAGGCGCAATTTTTTATTCTTTTTTTCTGAAATCAATATATTTGATTGCAACAACTAAAGGTGCATTATAATGTTTATTTAATGACCATCATTTTCAATTATTCTTTTTCTGGTGCTGATAAAAACATTAAATTATCCCCTGGGCAAATCTACGATCCTACATGTCCTGCTATTCATGTTTTCAATACCCTACTCGCAATCTCATTGCTACTTTTCCTGTTTACCCAGCTGTGAATTATTTTATAATTTAGAATCTTGTTGACAAAAGCAACGACTTACCCTAATTTGATGCTAAATGTGCGATATTTACGTCGTAAAGCAGGTTAGGATGGAAAATGTTTTCGCAATTCCAGCATTTTTTTCTGATGCTGAGGTGAAGCTTCCCAAGGATAAATGAGCATCGCCCAACTTGACACTGGAACTCTGGATAAGAATTATTGGTTGGATATTTTTCTCTTCCAAGTACCAACACATTCCCTGTTCATTTATGTTTCTTTCGGCTGTAAATCTCAAAGAACGTGGTGTAGTGCTGTTCTATGATAGCCGCTTCTTTTACCCATTTATTTTCCCTCCCTTCTAGCGTATCCATTATGAGCAACCGGAAGCATATTTTTTATATGTGTGCTTGTGTTTGTTTACCACGGCATTTGTTGCCCTTGGCATTGTTGTTGTGTTTACTTCATCCCTCTTTTAATACGCCTTCCCCTTTAGACCTTGCAGTGGTTTACTTTATCGCTTTCTTTGATGCTATCATCCTTCCGCGAGACTCCATTGGCTGACAAAGCTTTGGAACCATTTTTTTAATCCGAAAAAGTATTCATTGAGTAAAAGAATATAAATCCAGAAGCTTGAAATACCTAGTTATTCGGATAGGAGACCAAAAACGAAAAGACAATTAGCCTTTTAAGAATAATGTGGACCACTTAGTATTTGAAGCAATATTTCCAGGCAACGGTGGAAGGGTTGGAAGAAACTCAACTACGATATTTGCTTTCTCTTTTAACAAAAGACCAGGCAGGGTTCAACGGCTCATCCGATGGACCAAGACATTATTTGAAGTGCTAAGTTACTACGATTTCCGGGGATCGTAACTGCGGATTCTTGAGCGGAAAGCAATTATCAAAAACACCACAAATAATCGGATTCTCCAGAAACAGTGTTGCTTTGAACGAAAATGCCACCACATAATTGCCTACAAGCAATCGTCCTTGGTACCATGTGGTCCAACTCTTAATGGTAATCAAGTTTTGGATACAGTATAAGCCTTGCAACGTAGTCGTAGTCGTAGTAGTAACGTAAGATCAACATCCTAATATAGTGTTAAATAGTATTTGAACCACTTACTTTCTAGGCAAAAATTTACGAAATTAGTCAGCTGGGTTCCTAGTTAAAGGAGTATAACTTTTTGATCGAGCACGATATGCTAAATGCATCTTATTTCTCTCAATTTCCAGCATTTAGGATTATTTTTAATTGTAAAAACTATCTACATTATGCACGATCATCTTCTAAATACATCTATGGACGATAAAGCATTTAGAAAATTAGTGAGAATTTTGAAAGGCTGTGAAGATAATCGAGGTAGTATAAATACGAGAATGAAACACCGAAATTAAATCTCATGTTAATAATTTAAATTAAAATAGCTCTCAGAAAATATGTACAAATGTTATCAGAAAAATTTTGTAGCAATTTGAGCAAGATTACTCTTGTAGTTTGAAGAGCTGATTGAATTTTTTTCCGTGTTGCATCTTGATTTTGCTCTCCTGCTCAAATCATATAATACTCATAACCTATGCTGGCGTAGTTGGAAATGCGATCATTCTTACAGAGCACATGTGCCTAGCTGCATCTCAAATCCATTTTGATAGCTTACAGAATTCCTCTTCGATCGCAATCGTGCTTTGATGCGAATGTATATTGATGATGCAATTCAACTCCACGCAATATTATAATAAATCATCCTACCCACCTTGTAAACGCCAGGAGTTTTCTTCTACTTATTTATTACTGCTGTGAAATCACTTCTGTAGGATCATCGGAGACATGGAGTCGGTTATGTATGCTGTCACAACAGTTTGTTTGAATTAAAAGAGCGCAAATTTTTTTCAGAGGAGTTGGAGAGATGGGGAGAAGGATGATGGGGAGAGAAGAGGCGGAATGAGAGAGAAATGGATGGGAAAGAGGGAAAAGATTGATTGAACGGAAGCACAAAAGGGTTCCTCTTCACTCACCCTGTTGGATGAGGAAGAGATGGAAAAATACTTTCGGAAAATATCGACTGCCAATCCGATAAAAACGTCGATTCTTTTTTTTCTCTCCCTTTCCTCCCAGAAAGAAAAAAGAAATCTTCCCCTTCCTTCTTCCCTCTTGTGTACCCTATACTCTTCCGAAACCCTCCTTCTTTCTCTCTAAGCACACCCGGTGTCGTAATCTCAAAGGGAAAGGAGGGGAGGGAAGAGCCTGAGGGTGGGAAGTGAATGGGGTTGTGTAGGCGCATGGGGAGTGTGGGACGAGGAGGAGAGCTGGGAAGGGGGTAGGTGCGTCACTGCCACGTATTAAAAACAAGCCGGAATTCCCCAGGAATATGGCAAACAATAAAGTACCATGATATTCGATATGTATCGAGTTTTACAAATAATTAGTTACGTTGCAGCGAATGAAAATACTTTTTATAAGGAAAAAATATTGAAACTATCACCATTTAATGGTTTATTCACCAAGTTTTCGATAGGATTTTTTTCGTATTATCACTTTAATATTATAATAATTATGAAATTTAATATATTATTACCTTATAGGTTTATATGTAAATAAAACTTTAATTATATTTTAATACTTTTTATCAGGAAAAAATATTGAAAATACCACCATCTAATGGTTTATTCACCAAATTTTTGATAGGATTTTTTTCGTATTATCACTTTAATATTACAATAATTATGAAATTTAATATTCTATTACCTTATAGGCTTATATGTAAATAAAACTTTAATTATATTTTAAAATGTGCCACAGATTGACTAAATAACACCGGTGAGATAATGCATGTACTTTGTAATCCACATTTTGAGAGCAGATATAATGAATGTGTGCTCATGTACGATAGTGCCGAACCATCAGTATGGAGTTTTTATCTTCCTCAATTCCATCACAGGTTTGTGGAAAATATGGCCACATCGTTCGCGCGTTAAATGAATGACACATGATAATTTACAGCCTCGGCGGCAGGATCGTGTCTCACTTGGGGTGGATTTTCGCACCCAGGGAGTGGCTGAGTGTTGTGTAATTATTATTGGTAATATTTGCCGAACTTAAAGGGCCTTTGTGCTGTTTTTGGGTCAATGAAAAATAAATAATTATTTTAAATGGGGAACATGAACTATATTTTATAAGTCTTTGAATGGGTAGTTTAATTAGCGAAAATGTACCTGGTGAAAATGTTGCTAAAGAATTGAGTTTTGTAACATAGATATTACTCTTTAATAACCGTACCTTTTAGTCAGCTTAAAAACATGGCGTCACGGCACGGTATCACAATCGGTGTTGTTTACCTGTTGCACGTGGGTGTTAGTTGTTTAATGAATACTAGGTGGAAACGTATGTACTTTTTCATTATTAAAATTCAGTAAACTAATGTATTTCGATTATTTATTAAAGTAATATTGATCGTAATGAGCAAATCGCCTATAAGTTTTATAACACCTGTATAGTGCCCTGTTTGTTTTCACACCAAGAATCTCTGCTATGACTAAGCAATTCGTCTTTTTTAAAAAGGATGCTGCCATAACGGAGTCAACCAAATGCAAATTGTCGGATTTTGCTTTCGTAAATCCCTTTTCACTCTTTTTTCGATCAAGAAACGACAAAAAAATCTCAAAACAAATTATTTGCTTCGTTTTCTTCCAAAATAAACGTTTGCTTCCAGTGAAATTTAGAACCTATTCCGTGCATTGGCGTCAGAAGGTGATTAAGGTCACGCGATCTCCGTTAATTTTCGGGAACATTTAAATTGTATGCAATAATATTTGTGTTGGCATAGAAAATTTTCGCTCGCATATATAAATTTGTGAGAATGTATCGAATCAAGTATACCATTAATACACGTTAAACGAATTAAATACATATTTCTCGTTGTTGAATACGAATAAACTCGTATGATTCTTTATATTGAACGCTTAAAATATATTTTTTGTGATGAGAAATTTGAATTGCTTACATTTTTATCTTACCTTATTATCTTCTTCTAAGATGTATTTCCATAGGTAAAGAAGGTTCGATAATGTAAGCTGAGTAACATGCTGAGTATGAAAAATGGTGTGGGGAGGTGGCTTACTCCTTTGTTGAGAGGATGAACGCCTCGAGGTTGGGGAGAAGACGCTGGCAGAAGGGAAAAGAACGGGAAAGGAGGCACTTCGTCTCTCTCTCCCACGCCAAACAAACTCCCACGCAAGACATCCAATACACCCTCCCCTTTCCCTCCAACCCTTCGGCCTTGGAATCTCCAGCGTTCCCCCCGTCCAACCTCCATCTCCCCTGCAATATCTTACATCCCTCCGCAATCTCCTTCCACCCCCATCAGTGGAGAAAGGAAGGAAGGGAGTGTGAGGAGAAAACCTTCCCTTATTATGTGTCGCGGCACGTAATCATCGATCTCCCTCGCACTCGGCGATTCTGCATTCCGAACCCTGGGACCAGGGTCTCATTCTCCACCCGTCTCCCATTCACATCCTTGAATCCCCCATACGCGACCCTTTTACTCCCGAAATCTCCCCATACCTACTATTACTTAAGCCTCGTCCCTCCCCTTAAAAATACGGATCCAAAGATGTGCGAACGAGCTTTCCATCCCTTATTCTCTCGGGGAACGAAAGGGTATTTCATTGAAGGGGACACGAATAGGGTGATGAAGGTCCTTTAGTTTCTTCTGAGTCATTTGGCACAAATAATTATTGGTTTCCCTTCTCGTGATGTACCATACGTCAGAGAGGTAAACAATGGCCGGCTGCCTGCTGAATTCATTTTATTCACGTAGGAATTCACTGAAAAGGTAAATTTTCCCTTTGGTAAGTCAATGTCGTTCAATATTATCACATCGTGTAATGCCTGTCCTATGAAGCCAGTACAGATTTTATCTATGATTACATCTACATCTACATAATACCCTCCACCATAAAGGTATGTGGGAGGGGGTGAACTCTCACCAAACATGCACTACATATCATGCATAAAAAAGGATAAGTACTTGTATAGATACTGTTCAAAACTACGGTATTTAAAAAAAGATAAAAATAGCAAAGCATACATGCAAAAACATGCTGTTTGTTGGGTTAGCTTTTGGTCCTTAACCAACATGCAGCTACTAATGTTATCCATTGCTACACTCGTACTGGATATATTTACCGTTATTCATGTCCCTAATAGTAGGAGGAAAAAGGACATTTTGAATCTGTCAGTTCGGCAATCTATTTCTCTAATTTTGTGATTATGGTCCAGTCTACCATAGTAAGTTGGGGTTCGCAAAATATTTTTAACATCATCACTGAAAATATGGTCTTGGAATTTATTTAAGAGAATAAGTCTAAATTTCAATCTACGATCTGACAATGATTCCAAATTTAATTCATTTAATAGACTGGTTACGCTAATAAGTTAATCATACCGTCCCTTTACAAATCTTTCCGTTCTTCGCTGCACACGTTCAAGTTCGTTATTTAGACCGATTTCTTAGGGATCCCATACACTGGCAGCATATTCCAAATGAGGTCTAACAAGGAAAAAGTAGCTGATTTCTCGTACATGATCGTCACATTTACCCAGTAGGTACTCTGTTGACGAATCCCAGTTTACGATTCGCTTGACCCATTATTTCACGTATGAAAGAAATCACAAGAGGTTGTTTCGATCTTCGAACGTTCACGTAGAGAACCACGTATTTTACCCCTGACCTAACTCTCCTTGCTAATTATTGATTGTTAGATTGCCTGATTGTTAATTGCTTGATTAGCCAAAAGCCGCATTGTATACCATCTTTAAAAAATAGCTGAAAGAACTCAATCTGTTCCATGGACCCACGCAACATTTTTTTCCTCGTTGAGTTGACTCATGTCAATGGTAAAACGACCTTTTATGACAAACACGATTTTATTTCATGTATTTGTTCACGAAATGCACACATTATATAGGAGTTATACAACGGAAACAATCTCAAAACGAAAGTGATTGAAGAGGAAAGCGAAGTCGAAAATGATTATATCTGAGCATCAATATTAAGATCGGAATTTGACGCTGCAGTAAGGAACATTCGGACGAATAAGGCCTCTGAAATTGATGATATCCCAGCAGAATTAATAAAAAATATAGGAGAGAAGACATTACCCCATCTCTGTAAAAACATCTACGACATGTATTCAACAGCAGAAATACCTAGGGACTTCAAGAAAAACATCATAATTCCTATTCCCAAAAATTATAGAGCATAGAAATGCGAAAATTTTATGACTATAAGCCTGAAGACTTATGCATCGAAGATATTGACGAGGATCATCTACAGAAGAAGAGAACGAAAAGCAGAGGAGTTTCCCGGATGAAGATCAATTTGGATTCAGGAAAAGTAAGGGTACAAGAAAAGCAATTTTGGCCCTTAGGCTGCAAATAGAGGAGAGAACGGAGAAGAGCAAACCAACTTTCATTGCATTTGTGCATTTAGAGAAGGCTTTTGACAATTCGTATTGGAATTTAATGCTTGGAATTCTGAAAGGAATTGGAGTTTCTTACAATGACCGTAGAATTATCCATATATTGTATAAAAAACAATTAGCTGCGATAAAATCTGGAGCCATCTCTGAAGAGAGAAGGATAAGGAAAGAAGTGAGACAAGGCTGTGCTCTGTCTCCCGTAATTTTTAACGTTTATATCGAGAGAGCCATCAGTGAAATCAAGGAGAAGTGTTCTGGAGTGAACAGCCACGGAGAAACAATCAGCTTGCTACGATTCCCTGATGACATAGCTCTTATGGCAGAGACAGAGAAGGATCTGAAAAAGATGCCACAACCATGGAAAAAACAATGGCCACACGTCAGCTAAAGATCAATAAGAAGAAGATTAAGATAAGAACTGGAAGAGGTGAAAGAATTCTGTTACCTGGGAAGCAGAGTAACCAACGATGGACGAAGCAAGAGAAAAATAGTGAATAGAATAGCCAAGGCAAAGAAGACATTCTATCTAAATAAGTATCTACTTACAGCTGGAAACCGTATGGAAGCAATAAGGAAGCAGTAAGGAAGTAAGGAAGCAATTCATTAGAACGTATATCTGGAGAATGTTTCTTTACTTCATGAGGCATAGACGATGACAGCAGCGGAGAATAAAAGGGGGAAGCATTCGAAATATGGTAGGTACTACCGACGAATGATGAAGATTAAATGGATCGATCGAGAGACAAATGAAGAAGTCTTAAGTAGCGTAGGAGAAAAGAGAAGTCTGCTGAAAACTATTAAAATAAAACGGGATAACCAAATTGGCCATATCTTAAGACACGGTAGCCTTATGAAGACAAACGTCGAGGGAAAAGTGAACGGGAAGAATGGAAAAGGCAGGCCTCGGATGAGATATTTGGAGCAGGTCGTAAAGGACGTGAAAGAGAGGAGCTACGTTAATATGAAGTGGTTGGCCGATAGAAAAATCGAGTGGAGGGCTCTGTCAAACCAATCCTAGGATTGTTGACCCATGATGATGACACATTGTATGATAATAATTTCATTCGAGTGATTTTTCTTACGCAGATGCTTCCATTCCTTAGGATCTAACATATTTTTATTTAAACATTTTTGTCACGTGGACCACACTAGAACCAACTCTTAGTAAACAGTGGCATAACCAGGTTTTGAACAACGCGCTTAATTGCGATACCTAATGAATATTGAAGTGGAAAATGTGATAGGGTTGGTAGGGTTTATAGAAAACTGGCTTCAAATCCTCAGGACCTTGGTTTGGATCCCGGCATTTGCATACTTTTCAATAATACCATGGCTCATACCTTAGTACCTGCTCGATAGAGATCACTTCAAGTCCAGCACACCTAGTTTCAAAGGCAGTGTTACATAGTAGACCCCTTGGCACCCATCGTTAAAAATAAGACGATATTGATAACAGGTTTCTCTCCAGCCCACCTTTGTGGCCAGTATCCCAATTCTGCCAAAGAAGGCACATCTTAGATTACAAAAATGATGATAGCTGACAGTTGTCGGCCAGGAAATACATGCATCACTATCAATTGCTCTCAAATGTACTAAATTTGGAATTAATTTGTTGGACTTTTTGATTTAAATTTGATTTTGGATTAGTAGTTTGGTCGGCAAAGTACGGCTAGCCACATCTCTTCATGAATTTTCACTTAATACTCCTTTAGAACGCTATTGCGGCTCGGAAGTCAAGTTGAAAATGGTGACAAAACTATCGTGCTTTCATTTAAACAGCATATACTAGCTTTTGCAAACGGGGATAAATTTATTTAATCCTGATTCCGACTGTAAATAATAATTATAATAATATAATCCTAACATAAATGCATAAAGTATGTATTAATGGCCATTCATTTAATCGAGTGATATAGGTACTCCGAAGGAAAGAAAGCTTCCTACTTTGGGGTTACCGACTATTTCATCACAAGTGAACGTGGATTATCCCACCAACTAAAATACCGTATGGAGATCAAAAACTCACTGCGTGCCGTCTAAGTATACCGTTTACGTAATATGGTGACAATTGATGCATTAAAGAGCTAAATTAAATTCAATGAATTGTGTGTTAAATTAAAAAAAGCATAATTCACAAACTGGACATACATTTTTTCACGATATGCAAACTCAGTGCTCATACAAAAACAGTGAGATCAAATTTAGGTGAATTTTCATTTTTATGAATAGATACATAATTAATATAATTACATGCTATAACATTGTCTTAAGTTTGCATCACTTTAAAAATATACTTCGGCTCTCGGAAAAAATTTAAAGTCATTGTAAGGGACAGGATTTCTCATCCGTCACAAAATTTTTCGGTCCCTGGTGTATCATCCAATCAGGGCCGCCATCCAATTAAGGAAATCTAATTATTATATTAATCAACACACCTTTATGGTGACTTGCAAGGTATTATATACATGTAGATGAAATTTGTTAGTGGATAACAGCCTTTCGTTCGTTCACTCGAACTATCATTTAATTGAATGTGTTGCATCTTTCGTTCATTCATCAAACCGATTCGTTCGTTCATTTTCTTCAGCTCGTTATGTTGCTCACCCACCCTTCGATTCATTTTTGTGTCCCCTCGTTATTTCATTTGTTCTTTAGTGCATTCTTTCCATTTCAACCGTTCGTTCATTCGCCGTTTCTTTCTTTCTCCCCAAGGTCTTCTGTTCACTCTTTTTCTGACTCACTGGCTCATGCGTTCACTCACTCATGGACGCCATCTTTCATTCATCTTCACCTCGTTCAAACTCCGTGGTCGTTCACGCTTTTTATTCGTCCCATTCGTTCCCTTCGGTCGATTTCTTTATACCCTTTGAACATTCTCTTCGCTTCCCAAGAATTAAAACCTTTAACCTTCTCTTTCCACTCCCTTTCGTCTCTCCCTTACCCTTATCTCGTCCACCCTCTTGACCTTTTTATTTCGATGGCGACCAAACTTTCACCCCACATCCCCTGCGCCGTTGTTGAGAGAATGGGCGGAAAGTGGAAGAAGAGAAAATCATCGCCGTGAAACATTCCCATGAGTTCCTGTTTTTAGTTTTATATTTTCACTGTCCCTTACTCTCCACTGGGCCAATGACCTCCTTACTTCATTGAATTATTATAGTGATTTTCAGTCAGACCTAAAAAAGTAAAACCATGATAGCTTCCATAACACTAAACCGTATCTGGTTTAGTATTATTATGTTTGTGGTTATTGTATTCTATTGTGTCATGTCTCGGTGTTCAACACATAATACTGTCAAACCATTATACTCATGAAATTATTCATAAATATATGATAGGTTTAATTGTTATGTTAGATGCTGCACATGTTAAACCTAGAATTTCTGCGACATTGTTCTTTTTGTATCATTTGGAATAACATATCTTGCATGTTATTGTTTTATAATTATCAAATTGTTTATTTTTGCTATTCATTCTTCATTGTATTCAGTTCGGTAAAGTGTTTTCTCCATTGTAAACCACATATTCTACAGATTGTATGTGTGTAATATATGTTCCATTGGACAAATGTCCTAGAACAATAAATTTAGTATATTATTATTATTATAATCCAAAGAATTGATTTCATTATTATAGCCAAGGTTAGTAATTATCAATAGCACAGAAGGAGATTAGAGGGAAACCCAGCGCCAGCATTGCTCATTACGGAGGCACCAAAGAGCTCACGGTTAAATTTCTTACCGGATAGATGGTTAACCTTCTTTAACTTCATTTATTGCTTTTACAAAATCGGAAAATTACTAATTTCGGACACTTTATTGTTATCTGACTAATTTTTTAGCTATCTCTGACGTAATGCACAGGTTTTTGACCCATTCTTGCGGTTGAGCACTCGATAACTTACCTCTTCTCATTTTACGCCTGGGAAGAAAGTTTTTTCTCGCCCGTGTGGATCGGCTACAGTAAAAGCGACGGGAGTCGAGTCGTGACTTGAATTCATCTCCGGGGACCATTAATATCTCAGGACATTCACTCCACCGTTTATTGCCGAGCCAGGTATCCCTGTTTAGGCTCCCTTGTGACCCTTTCCATTGTCCAGTTGGTAAAAGGCGTACTCGGAAGCCTCTACCGCCATTCTCAGACGTTGGATACTAAAATGGGATTTACATCACTTTTTTTTCACAACCTTGTGCCCTGAAGGAAACGCAAGACCTTCGTGTTTACGGTGAAAGAAAATATTTAACTTTTTGACTTCTTACGCATGCAAATGATCTAAAGATAAGATACGACTTTGTTTTACGACTGTGCTTTTGGTATTTCTTGAGTGAGAAAACGGGTGTTGCCGAAAAATGTTTTCTTTTTTTGGCGAGGTTGGGGATAATCAAGTACCTAACTGACACTCAACAGCATACTGTTAAATATCAACATGATAGGACAATGAAAAGAACGTTTCTACGGCTGTATGCAATAACAAATGAAGAGGTTTCTCCTCTGATGAGGCCTGCTTGTCGGGTTAAACACCCGATGTCAGTTTTTGATGCTGGGCATCCTTTACCCATCCTTACTCCTTTCCCCTGTGTGTGTGTGTGACGGGACACTGGCGAAGGAGTTTACTCGTAAATCCTGATGCTGTGTTTGAATGTGAGTCAGGAGGGTGACTTTACCTACTCTGTGAATATACAAAGCCGAGTGAGTGATTGAGGGAAAAGTCCCTGAACCCTGCATGCATGTGTACATGTGAATGGGAATCACGATGGTGACTGTGTATTGTATGCAAACCCAAGTGAATGAGTGCTTTAATGTTATTATCAATTTTATTTTATTTCTTTTAGTTATTCAGTAGTTTTCCTTTTTATTCTATTCAATTTACGATCCCCCACTATTATTTTGGTCTTGCGTGTATGACGGGTCACTGGCGTTGGAGAAATCCTCGTAAACCCTGCTTGTGTGTGCGACTGAACTCACGAAGGTGACTGTATTTTGTATACAAACCTGAGTGAGTGAGTGATTGTGTGAGTCACTGTTCGTTTTTATTTTTACCGTGATTCCTTTAAGTTTGAGTGTGACGATTGTTAGCAACACTAATGAGTGAATGTGCGAGTGTGTCATTTACTTCCAGTTAAATTTCTTTGTATTCTAGATTTTGTACGAGAGATTGAAAGCTCCCTAACTTTTTATATACCTACTCCTTCCTTCCCCCCTCTCCTTTCTGTATTCCTCTGCCCCTTATTACTACGGCTTTGGGGATATTATTCTTCATTTCTTATCAACATGATATGCTGCAATTAATCACAGAGTGTGTGGCAGAGGGGAACCATTAGCAGGCATGCGTTGTAAAGCAGACATAATAAGTTTACGCGTTAAACCATGCAGGCATGAAAAATACACTGCCCCGAGCATACACTACTTACAAATAGATTGGATAGAAAAAAATAAGGCATGCATTTACGAGACACATAAGTGTTAGTTGTAAATTATATTAATTTGTTTATTCATGGAAAGTAGTGGAATGTAAATTGATTTGATATCATTTTTACGCGTAAACTAAATCATTAAAATTGCAGTTGATTCACATCAAATTGATATCAATATTAAATTTTAGTAATTTATATCAAATAATTATAAAAATATATATAATTTATGCTTTTATTACGTGTAGAATTAATGTGTTGGTGGTAACAAAATTGAAGAAGTATTTTTTTCTTCGGGTTTCACAGGCTAAAATAGTACCACAGAGTATACTCTGTGATAGTACACATCACATTCATCCCATGCAAGAATCTTTATCCTTTCAAATAGAATAGGTGCAATATTCAAATGCACTAAGTTTCATCCAGTCTGACTTTTGGTGATTAACTACCCTAGTATCTGTGCGCCAACATCGAAAATAACTGTGCGGAACACGAGTAAAATAAGACTTGATTGTAGCAAATTTAGTGAATTGCTTCATTTTTATGTAGTAGAAATGCTTTTAATATATTTTGGCTTCCCTTTTGTGAGCATAGCGAACGCTGAAAAGCAAATATCTGTCATAATACGTACACAGTTGGAACGTTAGGATTAATTTTTCAGCGTTCTCGACTTGTTTTCGCGACTGCCGGCGTTCCATGTCGGCAGAAAAAAACATTTGCTGGAATTTCTTGTGTGTATTATGCCTTTTGTTGTCTGCATGTTTATTCTTTGATCGTTCTGGCTGGGGTCGCTCTTTTTTCTCCTCGTCCTCAAGTCTCCCTTACATCACTCTCCCAAATCAAGCTTTCAGCCCGGCATTCACTTTATCACGAGGGCACGGCTCGCAACGACAGTCCAGTCTCTTCAAAACGTACAACGTTGGTCATCCTGGTGAGTTATTCGTCATCACTGAGATGGGGGACGGTTCATCAACAAGTTTTCGTGAAAATAACAGGAAGCAAAGTGACAGAGAAAGTGTGCTGTTGCACAGAGCAAATTCACTGAAAGTGACATCGCGATGACTCTGGAGAAAGAAAAGGAAACGTATTATCCTGGATATCATTAACAAGGGCACTACACCCATCAGCGTCATTTTAATCTATGTTTCATATAACGCAATTCGTTTATTTTCTCCACTTCCTTTCACCGAATGAACTCTAAGCATCACCATAGCCGATACGTTCCTCTCTCAGCGAAATTCTAATGTCTGATTTAATAAAAAAAATAACTTTGATCAATCCTGTCCTAGTGAGATTTTAATCATTGCTTGTAGTGTAATGGGAGAAAAATAACTTCATAAATAATTGTACTTTTCCAGGTTAATACAACATTATTGGGACCGAGTAAATTCAATTGCTTTTTTATTCTTTGCATTTGAAAATGATACCGTAAAACGGGGTTAAATGGACATTGAGGATAACTTTGACAGTTCATTTACGCTTTCGGTATTTACTTTAGATGCATTTCAATGACTTGTCAAAGAAACCACACACTTGAGGCTACTATAACACTTAAAAAAAATATATACAGCTGTGGGATGACGGGGTCGCTTGATTTGCCTATATATTTGATTACCAGAGGATATATTGTTCATCTACATCTACATAATACCCTGCAAGCCACCATAAAGGAGTGTGTCAGGGGGGTTCCCGGGTTTTACTCTATTGGAATAAAAATAGCTGGAATTTAGGTCTCAAAAAATACCTGCAAAAAACATCCAAAACCTGTTCAATGTAGCTTCGTTTCTTGGTACTTCATCGTCACTTATAGGTAAATTAATACTAAGCGAATTCAACTTTGGATTAAGAAACTGTTTTGGCATTTTGCCTTCTTATATTGATCGCATATATTGCTTTTGCTTCTACTTTTAGATTACTTGAAATATTCCAATATAATAATCTCCTCTGATTTGAAAGTTCTCTCTGTTGCCTGAAGCAAAATATGAGAAATTATGGAAGCAATTTCTTATGCTTATTCCCATTTATTCACCATATACGACCTAAGCAATGATATTAAATAGCATATCGTGCCACGTGATAGTAGATTGAAAACTCATACCCTCCTGTACGCATAGTTTTTTGACGGTCACTTCCACTTTTAGATAAACTTTCATGGTGGACTGTATGAGTATGTCAGAAGTAATTCCCATAGTACCTCCTTAGAATTATTATTGTAGTTAGGAATCCTGAGTGGTGACTAATGTTCCCTCATTGGCAAGATAATAGGGTATGGTTCGATCCTATAAAATATTTTTTCTAATTGCAAATTTCAACTCACCAAAGTTCCATCCATAGAGACAGCTACTAGCCATCTTGCAATGCCTTCTAGACTAGAGTCTTCGAAACTGAAAAAAATCTTCACTACTACCTATTATGAATTGGCTCGAAAGTAAATGTAAAGTGCATCCCTTACGTGATTACACCTTTGCAACTATCATGGACGCTTTAGTACAAATTCAATTTTCGACGGAATCAATGATGAGAATACTTCATAATAGTAGCATTGACAAAGTAAACTTATGAAACTCTCCTTCAAACCGTTTTCTGCTCACCTTCAGAGGATTTAACTGTATTTCTACGTACATACCGGTGACTTTATCGCAATTGATATATCTTGTGATGATATACATAGTTATCTTAACAAATATTACCAAAAAAGTCCACGATAATCATTGATGATTAAATCCTTGATATACGGTTAAGAGACCAGATTTCCTAAAATGTCTCCTACGGAATTTATCAGTAGGTATTTTAGTTTTTGGCGGCTTTTTTTATCTGCAACAACACATATGATAGTTTTGCGTTTGGTAAAGGAAGACTTGTCTAAGTTGTCAAACAAACACCATTGTCGGCCATGCATATTTCTGTTGTCAACATCCAAACTCCCCAGAACAAGCTGACGAGCATGTTGGTACAGTTTCGCGTCATCCCCGATACATATTTGATCTAAGCATTTTATGGTTCCACAATTTCGGCAACGTAATAACCTAACTTATGATCGCTTTACTCTTATGTTTTGAAAAAAAATATGCGTAATCTTGTAGGATATTCCATTGAAAACAAAACAATTTCTATTCGCGATTCGCGTTCCGTCATTACTTTGCGCACTTAACAGCACTCTTCGGAAAGCCTGAAGAGGCAGCCAAAATCATGAGAAATAATCCACTCCTACACATGCAACAAGCATGCTCTAGCTCACTTTTAAAAGTTGATGTTTATAGTCAACAGTCGAAATTAGAGGACGGCAAGGATTTGGCAAGGCTAAAGTCACGATCGATCATCTACTCCTTTCAAATTTTTTTTGAACACTCAGTCTTATTTTTTCCACGAGTTATGAATTCCAAAGTGAGGACAAGATTTCTTTCATCAATGCAGGGATATTTTTAGAATCCTGTTTGCTTTTCAACTTTCGTCATTCAATATTTTCACTTGGTTTCTCCATTTGGAAAGCATGAAGCTCATCCATCCGTCATATTTGGTCCCGGGCGCCCGAAAAATGCTCCAGTGTACTGAAAAGAGTGCGCACGTGCTTGGCTAACTGCCTCGACGGAAACCGTTGCTCTTTTTTCCTCCCTCTCTCTCTCTTTCTTTCGTTGTACGCACTGCAAACTCAGCACACCGTGTTCTCTTCAGAAGCTTCTGGCAACAGTTCACTCTGCAAATAACCGTCCCACTCCCCTCTGCAATGGGAAGTTTCAAAAAGGGACCATCCCTTAGTTTGAATCGCGTAAGCTTAGCGAATTATCTACCTCTATCATATGTTACCAAATTATATTCGGTGAGGGCATCATGTTTCAGGAATTTGGGATACATTTAAGTGCACTCAGAAATATATGTTTAATATTCCCATTTGATTCCTTTAGACTTGCATGTGAGGATTGGCAAAAAATGTTAAGGCATTCCTTGAAAGAAAGATGCTTTCATTTGACGCTTTTTATAATCTGAGAATGTTTTAGGATCCAAGTCTTTCAATGCTTCTTTTTACCCTATTTTTACATAAAACAATTATAACCTACAAGTCAACACAGCCGTTTCTGACGACTTCTTGCCAGACAAAAACTGCAGTAGTGAGCTCTATAATTTTCTTACAGTCTTCATTATTGTCACTTAAATTCCACCCTGGAAGCTTCACAGCTTCATATAGTCTAATTAAAGCAACCAAAATTTGGCTTCCTCTTAAGACTTCATAGATTTAATACAAATATTAAGAACCGTGTGCCTCACATGAAGAAATAAAAAAATAATATTATCGTAAAATGTTGCACAAAAAAGGTTTTATACAACATTCAAATAATATCCCTTCGCTGACCTGAAGCTGCCTGCTGCAATGCAGGTGAAACTATTGCCTGGGAAGCAAGCATCTCGCCGTATGCTATTGATTCTTGGATCACTCAGAAAAACTACTCAGAGTACCTACTAATTAATCGATTTCTCTAAAATAAGCATCCCAATCTGAAGTATCATAACACGAAGTAAGATTTTGAAGATACTTCGCACAAAGGCTATTTCCGGCGAAGAAAATTTTCCTATGGAATTAGACCACCTCAGAAAAACCTTCCGACAGAATGGATATGGTGAGCGGCACATTTCCTTGGCTTTCAAGAAGTCCTCTATTATTTCAAGGCTTTTGGATTTAGAGGATAAACACACTAAACTGACTGCCAGAGCCGTTTTGCCATATTTTTCTACGATATCTGGAAAAATTTCGAGGGTTAAAAAGAGGTTTAATATCGACACCACTCACAGACCAATGGCCAATTTAAGGGATCGTCTCGTTAGAGCGAAATACCCAATCGGCCTCATGACTCCGGAGTTCTATAAAATACCCTGTGAATGTGGAGAGGTCTATGTGGGAGAGACAGGTCGAACGATTTCCACTCGACTGAAGAAACAATGAAGACATTTTTGACTCGGACAGCCGAAGAAATCAGCGGTAGTTGAACATAGCCTCAGTCTGGATCATCGCATTAAATGGGACGATACGAGGGTTCTGTGGCGCTCGGAAAATTTCGGAATCGCTTGACAAAGGAAGCGATAGAAATAAGAATGGAGAAGAGGAATGTAAACCATTATTCGGGCTATACCATCAGCAGCTCGCGGAATAGAATCCTGAAAAGAATACATACAGGCTGACAGAGCGAGGCCAACGGTCAACGGTTGTCCTCCAGCTCAACAATCGGGGCTCGACCAGTCCTCCACTGCCAGTGCCAATAAAACCAACGGACGGTTTAGTTTCATGACATTTGCCTTGAGGATGGGTAACGAGTCGCTACCCGAAACGTCGGTAGCATTACACCCGGTGTAGAGCCCGAGAAGAGTTCATCACTACCATAACACGATTAATAACAATTAACGTTAAATACAATTTTAATAATAAATCTAACTTGAAATCTTGAAATAGATGTAGTTTACACTATAACCTAGGATATTCTAGTGGTCATGACCTAATAATTTGAGCGATTAGGTAATGGTGCTGGCTTATTGCGTGTGATTTTAATTTTTGATTGATGCTGTCATGATAGGGTACTTAATCCCTGGGAAACTAATAATGCATAAGCACATCGTGCACAAATGGGGTGTTCTTGAGTGCACATCTCGGGATCTCAATTAAGTTGGCTCCTTAAATTAAGGACAGGAGTGTTTTTTATTACGTCATACCAGTTTATGGCACCCACCGAAGGGATTATCCTTTTATATACCACCCATAGGTAATCTGTGCTTTGTATTTATCAACACTGTAGAAGTCATTTCAATTATGGTGCTAGGGTACCTCTATTAGTGTTGCCCGTTTACATATCATCTCAAAAATTTATTATTGAATTTAAATCTAAAATTAAAATTCAGCGATAAATAAAATGCTATCTGGCAGGTAGATATTTACATACGTATGGGCTTAAAAAATATTCCATTTGTAAAGTTCATTATCATTGAAGTACGGAGCGTATTCCGACTTGCTCGGAAAGCCATCTAGAGGGTATGTGGCAGGGGTCTAGTTATTAAAATAATTCACTAAATACCGCAATAAATATAGTTAAATTACGTACCCATTTAGGTATTATTATGAATATCATGCAGAACATGAACTTAAAATTCCACTTTTCATCCTACATGCTAGGATACAACTGAGAAAAACTACATTCACGCCTTGCATATAGGTATTATGGCATCAACCAGACACGCTCTGAAATGTATCTCAAAAACCTGATCTCGGTTGATTGGCTTCATCTATATTGCTTCAACGTGTGCGATTTCGTGCTTATGTTAATTTAAATTTATTTTTATGAAAAAATCGTGGATAGAGAAGTTTTCATGTAGTCAAATCAAGAATTTGTCATGAAAAGATCGAGCATTAGAATATATCTGTCTGCAATGTAGCTTATTTATCCAATATTATCAGAGTGGTCCTGACTACCAATATCTTGGAGGGGCCTATATAATTCTCTCGATATTGGCAAACTTGTCTGCCGTGTACCTATGCAAAAGCCTTAGTCAGGCTTGCTGTGTTCACGTTTGATGTAAAAAGGGAAGTCAAAGAGAAAAGTGTTGTAAACATAAAAACGGCTAGCCGGTAGAAGAAAAAATTGAAGTGCTGTATCTAGCAATATCTTTAGTAGACGCCCAGGCATGATATGAACTTTTTAATCAGAGTAATTTTACTAGAGAAAATAGATTGAATTCATTTTTGCATTGCACGGAACCAGCATTTGCCGCCATTGTATTATCTTCATTATGTATCCAGGCTAACACCATTCGAGACCTGATTCCTTTTTCGGCTAAAGTCTGCATTGGAGCTCATTACTTTTCTTATACCCCAATAAGATGCAAATATGGCCTCTCTGACTTAGCTCGACTGAACTTAAAAATCACTGCACTCAGATACTAATCGATGAACTTATTGTGTCGAGAGCCAGTCATTCGATCTCTATTAAGCCTCGTAGTTGACTTTTTATAAAAAAAACGTTGGTTTATAACGTTATTTAGGCATTAGCCATTAGGAAAATATTTGTTTCAATGGCACCAAAACCGCTGGGGATGAAATTGTTTTTCTCTCTTTATCTTCTATCTATATATATAAAAATGAATGAATGTATGTGTGTGTGTGTGTGTGTGTATGTCCTTTATGCATTACTACACCATTCATCGGATCGCCATGAAACTTTGGGAAGTTGTTGAGTACATTCCTGAAAAGAGGACTACGGAATCGATATTTCAATATCGATACTTTATCGATATAATATCGCAAAATTATCAATAAATTGATACATTATTGATACAAAATTGATTTGAAATTATTTAGTTTTTTAAAAGGAATGTATCGTTGCAATATCGATACTGTATCGAATGTATATAATGTGTTTGTCCTTTATGCATTACTACACCATTCATCGGATCGCCATGAAACTTTGGAAAGTTATTGAGTACGCTCCGCGAAGGTTTCTACAAAATTGATAATTCAATTTCGATACTGTATCGATATAATATCGATAAAATATGGATACATCGATATATTGTTGATACAAAATTGAGGTGAAATTATTTAGGTGTTTTTTATCAAAGTTTTATAAAGTATCATTACAATATCGATACTGTATCGAAACAATATTGATAACTTCGTGCATTACCACAACATTCATCCAATTTCCATGAAGCTTTGGTTAGTTGTTTTGTTCACTCCATGAAGGTTTGTACAATATCGAGAATACAATATCGACACTGGAGACGGGATGTGCATCCCATTGAACTTGCAATTCATTGTAACACTCACGTGCAACATATTCAAATCATCCGGCATGGGACAAATATTTCAGAAATGCCAACTTATTGCTTGGGATGAATGCACAATGGTGCACAAAGCATCGCTCGAGGCTCTGGATCGATCATTGCAAGATTTCCGTTGAATCCTGAGACCATTTGAGAACGCATTAATATTGCTTGCACGACATTTCAGGCAAACATTACCTGTAATTCCTCGATTGACACTAGCGGATGAAATAAATGCTTGCCTGAAATATTCTACTTTGTGACGACATGTAAAGACGTTAAAATTATATACAAATATGCGTGTCCAGCTGCAAAACAATCGATCAGCTGAGATATATTGTATACCCATAAGAATTGTGAAATTAAACATACTATAAACGTGCGCTTTCCATTTAACCAGATTGAGCCACAGCAACGCGTGGCCGGGTCAGCTTGTTTAAAAATATGTAAAAATGATGGCTATCTCAAGATATGTATATATTCTGAAATTGTACGATATGCAAAACTTGGAACCTTTTCTGAAGGATTCCTGACCAACTCTTTTAAAATTATGTGTATACATAAGCTAACCTTACTCTCCAGTATAGTTATTCCTTCTTACTCTTTCAGAATGTATTATCCCCTCCAATCTTATGCAACTTCAAGACTTAATCGTTTTATTTCGTCTCCCAGCAACTTTATCCTTCCTAATATCTCACCCTTTGCTTCCTCCAGCCTTTAATGAATTTCCTCCGGCTGTTTTCTCTCTTCAGTCGACTTTTGAATCACTTTTTCTTTGCCTTCCCTCTTATTTTTTCCCCACAGTTCCTCCATGCCCTCCCGTTCTTAAAGTCTAACGAATATATATTTTCATCCACCGTCTTTGAGACCGTATTGGATATTGCTTATTAAAGTTTTTCAGGAGGGCAAAATCTGGATGCCCAATATTGGAGGTGAACTCTGATATAAGCGTTAAATGAAAAGTTCCTTTTTACCAGCAAGTGCTTTAGACCCTTTTTATTCATTTTACACTCATTCCGCATGCGAAAACGCAATGATGTTAAGTTTTCGTTGAAACCATAATACATGTATGCCACACTGTAAAAATCATGGATAGGCTGCCTTTTTTATTATTATTATTAATGGCTTTTTTGAGCACTTACCTGAAAAAATAATCTGGTACATAAATTAGAAACGATGAACAATAAATATTTTCAATGCTAGTTTTATGGTTTAAAATGAAGATTTCAAAAATATTCCAAACTATATCCAAACCAATTTTAAGTACCTCCTCAATTCACCATTTCTCTTTGATATACCATGCTATGTATTTACTGTAGAATTTTTTTACCCTTTTATGAAAATTAGAAATACTGCGTGTATGAGTATGAGCAAAATTGGATATTCGTGTACATCGTCAAAAATACTTGTGAAAATTGAAAAATGTTATCAACTTTATTACATTAACTATTTTTTTATGAAATCTCTTATCATACTTTTTCTATTCAAGACCTTTTAATGAGCTCTTTTTCACATCTGTAGCTTCAATATACACGGATATTTCCTTCAAATGTGTAGTTACTTTCGCAAAATTCGTATTTTGTAACGTTGCAATTTGTCGTAAACGGTTTCATTTATTGAAAAACGGCTTTTGAGTTTTCTTTTTTTATCAAGTGGTGACTTTTTGCCATGCTTGTTCAAAATTAATTACTATTAGGGTCAATTCTGCAAATTTTCTGGTGCATGTGACGTGGAAATGACCCACGTATGTTGCGTAAAAAATATAATTTTATTTTTGGTAATCCTATTTTAACCGTTTAATATAGATTTTAGGACTGATAATTTAGAGAAAAGTATGGCAGCATTTTATTACGCAGGCAAGGCCGGGAAAATTTTATAATTTATTTTCCATGATAGTTTCCATAGCAACTTAACGATACTTTTTTATCCCCAGAAAAATCGCCCCCAGAGCAAATGAGAAGTAATTTTAATTTTTGTTTCTTCATTCTAGTATGTATCGCTTGCTCTACGCATATCCAATACGGAACCTTCAATAGCCATTTGTAACAGTCAATTTTCCCCTTACGGCTGCCTTCATCACTCTATTAAGTCCCAAAATCCCTTCATACCTTTCACAGATTTCCACTATGTCGACTACTCATACGTTGTCCTGCTTTTCAATCCTTCCCTTTCAGTTTTTTCTCGAGGACCCTGCGGGAGAATATCCTTTCTCAAAGGGATAAGATTACATAGCCCTCCTTTCAGAATGTTCATCTTCGTCTTTCTTCTTCCTCTCTTCTCTGAACATCTTCATTTCCAACGAGTTCTATCAATTTTATGTTCAATGTTTCTCTTCACAGTTGGATTTTTTGCTATTCCAGTCTTGGAATGAAAGAAATCATTTTTTTGTTTTTCGTTCAATGTATTTGCCATAACGCATAACTTAGATGTATTACGTATGCCATCATAGATCCACAATGCATCGGAAGCTGCGTCGTGTATTATGCTAAAAACACTGTAAAAAGTTGATCTGATTTTCAGTGCGATCTGAATTTAAGCGCTGTCTGGTTGTAAGGCAGGAACACGGATGCAAGGTGCGGAAGAGGCAGGAACATGGATGGTTGGTACAGGAGCAGTTAAGCAGGAAGCAGAGGGAGCAGGATTCTGGATGGTCTGATTTTCAGTCGTTCACCTGCCTTATTTTTAGACAAGATATTACTGCTGAATTTCAACATACCCTGTCTTAAAATTGTTGCATCTGAAAATCAGATCGCTTTTGTACCTTATAATCAGATCTACTTTTTACAGTGAAGTAGCGTGCCTTATTTCCTAGTGAAATTGCTTGACCTATTCCATATTATTATATCTGAGACTTATCTTCCATCCTTACCTTTTCCACAGTTAACATAGAGTATATTTATGTACATGCATTTCAGCATATTCGTATAAAGCTCTTATTATTGGTGGAACCTGAAGAAACTCTTAGTGTTGTGTCTCGCATTTATTTTTCTTAAAAATTTTACTGATTTGGTTGGAGTGGTGTGGGGGTATTTGTTGTACGCTGATATTTTGCTGGTTTAATTCTTCCTGATGATAATCATGTATTGAAAATAAGTATACAATTTTTTTTAACTTTTGAGTCATGGAAATTAAATTATAGCATTATTAAAAGCTACAAGTTTCTTGATTTGCATTCTTTGCAAACGGTACTTGTTTTGTGAGTTTTATTCTTTAATCAATGTGGCTCTTACCTGAGGTGAATTGTCTGTAAAATAATGTCCGATTTCTAGTAATATCTGGCTCAGTTTCAGAAAAAACTTGAAGAAAAAAATTCATTTTATTAATACGGATTTCTATAGTCGATTTCCTTTAAATTTGGGCTTGTTCTTATGCTACCAAACTTTGGAAATACAATACGTTATTTAAGTGGATTAAACTATTCCTCGTTATTTCTAGTATTCTTCATTTCTTCCTTCTAAAAAAATTTTTTCTCTGCAACCCCTTCTCTCCCTTTAGTGCGTCCCCGTGTCCGCCAGTATAATAGAAGAGCGCGGTGCAGTATTTCGCGGACAGAGTCAAGGCCTTTCTCTCTCCCCTCTGCAGGCGTTTTTTCCACCCTTCTTTTCCGGAGGGTAAAAGCGACCACTTCCTTCGTTTTGGGCCGGAAATATTTATAATGTCCCCCATTGCGACCGCATTGAAGTCGGGGAGAATGCACGAATGACTTCCCTCGTCCCGACCAAAAATTTTTTCTCTCGGAGAAAATGCAGAAATTCTCACTTTCTAGGGTGGCGATAAAAACTGCAGTCGTGAAAGCCAAACATTTTTTTTCATTCAGGAAGAAAATTTAAACGTTTCGCAATATCTACCCAGGTTAATCATCGCCTTATATGCATGAACACCAGTACTAAATTTATTCTCTCATCAAAAACAAAATATATCGTTAAGAATACCTACATTATTTCACCGACGTAATAGTATATGATATGATCGGTCTTTATTTGGGGGAGATGAAATAAGATATTCGCAGTATTTTCCTGATACTAGTTAATATTAGAGATAAGTATGTACTTGTTGGCTGGGGAATATATCGTTGTTTGAAGGATTGATTACACTAGTCTATATTGCTTACATATTTCTATTACCGCACATCATTAGCAGAAGAGGTTGAAACGATGTACATGTATTATTTCTCCTGCGTACCATAGGAGGCCATTATAGGCAGCATAATAAAGGTATGTTTAGGTTAAATATTGTGAGACTAGTCTGTAGTGCAAGCAGCATATTTTAGCATTACTAATCCATGCATCGTAGCAGAATATAGATTAATATGATGAGAAAAATATATTTTTAGCCGGTAATCCCTATGTTACAGTGTAGTTAATATTATCGCAAGTTAAAGGTATATCTAACATGTCTCCATTAAGCATTAGCATTATAGACGTATGTAAGCAGGGCATGCCTTGTGACCTATCACCCCCAGCCACGTAACCCCGCGATGTCTCGCAAGTTATTGCGTGGATGTAGATGTAAAGATTTTCATTAAAGATTTATTGTGGGGAAGACACATCCGGGAAAAATGCGGCCGAGCGAAGAAAAAGCTAGGATTTATAAAAAGAGTGCTTGGGAAATGTAATGAGAAGACAAAAGAGCGATGTTACTTTTCACTAGTTAGGCCTCACCTTGAGTATGCAGCCAGTGTATGGGATCCGAATGAATTAGGATTGATCAGAGAACTAGACAGTGTGCAGCGTAGAGCAGCTAGGTTTGTTAAAAGGTGTTACGATAGGTCGAGTAGTGTTTCAGAATTTTTACAAGAATTAGGGTGGGAGACATTATCAGAGCATAGGTTTAGGTACAGATTAAATCTGTCAGAGAAATTTCAATCGGATAGCTTTACTGAAGATGTTAGGCACATATTAAAACACCAGCGTATTATGCTGGATTCAACCAGATAAATAATATTAGAGTTATAGATTGTCGTACTGATTGATTCAAAATGGCTTTTTCCCCCGTACTATAAGAGAACAGAATAGGCAGCATTGCAAAGGGATAGGTAGGGGAAATACTTTCGAGTAGTCTGTAGTGTATGATGCATGTATTAATCCCTTGAATACTATAGATACTAACAATTTATTTGCATGAGATCCTATAATTGCTTGTTTGAATGTCGGTAGTGCATGCTTGGTGAATTTCATCCCCTGCCACACCCGATCGCGTTTGCTTGCAGGGTATCGTGTAGATGTAGATGAAGTAGGTAGCTGAGACTATTCGTAACTTCATCTGTACCGAGATTCTCATACGTCTTCTTCGGAAAGATTAAGTAGTAACCACAGAGAGATTCTTGCTGCCCGCGAGATTTAAGGGAATGACACCATTTTGATTAGAGAGAAGACGTATAATGATGAAGATGAACTTACTGATAGGTTCAAAATGGCTTTTTCCCCCGTACTATAAGAGAACAGAATAGGCAGCATAGCAAAGGGATAGGTAGATGAAATATTTTAGAGTAGTCTAAAATATTTCATCTACCTATCCCTTTGCTATGCTGCCTACAGAGTAGTCTGTAGTGCATGATGCATGCATTAATCTCTTAAATACAATATATACTAACTATCTAGTTGCATGAAACTCTATAGTTGTTTGTTTGCATGTCGGTAGTTCATGCTAGGTGATCTTCACAACCCCCTGCCACACACCATCGCGGTTGCTTGCAGAGTATAGTGTAGATGTAGATGTAAACGGAGTAGACGCCTCATACCAGTGTGGGCGAAGAAAGGCTAGCGGATGCTCGGGGTCGCGAGTCATGATTACTTCACAAGCCCTCAGTAGTGTGGAAGATTCACTCTGTGTTAGACACGGTTACTGCGCCGCGATGCCCACGCGTGACCTTCTACCGTTCCTCCTTCTCCTGATTGGCCCTCTGTGAAGTGCGGAGGACCGCGTCCCCCAAGAACACGTGTTGGGACCAGGACACGGGTGACGCGGTAGATGGCGTTGGTGGGAGTCGAGACCCCGAGGTTCTCCTTCCCTACTACTTGGGGCCTACGACCAATCGGAAACCGTTAATGGGCGTGGGGCATGGTACGCTATGAAAGGTGTTCATTGTTGTTGCGAGCCCACGTGCAAGATGACATCAATCGACGTGTCACCATTGGTGAATTTTGTTGTCTCCCCCCCGTCGTTAAAATTAAACCTTCAAAGATTTGTCCCCCTAGCTAAAGGTCATTTTCTGGTGAAAAGCAATATATGCTCTGGCCCTCACCTTTGTTATATTTCGCTTGCTTTGAGCTGTCTTCTATCAGGCTAGACGCAGAATTGAAGCCCTAGTGGCGCGCCACAAAATAGCCCACTCTCTTGCAACCAACGGTAGTATATTAGGGTTGCGCAAATTAGGGAAGCGACGATTGTCAAGGGTTCTTGCTGTGGCCGGGGCAAAGTTTCTAATGCCACGGGTGTCATGCTACTTTCTATATGACTGTGTTGTGCGGCGAACTTTATTTTCCTCATGATAGTGCGTTATTGTTCACATGTGTTATATATTTAACTTTTTACGTGTGCATACTTTTTGTTATTTGATTTAACCTTGCTTAGTAGTTCAATTATTTTTTCTGAAGGCTTTACGGAATCTATATTTGAATAACCTTTAAACTGAACACAGGGATTATGATATCCTGTGAGTTTATTCATTTATGGATGTAAAACAATTCCTCGAAGTAACGCCTCCAGAATTAGCTTACATTTTTGGTGGATAATATTGCCTAAAGACTATCAGAGAGAACCAGTAATAAATAAATAAATCTCATGGTTTATTTTTCTTCCAGAATAGTTTATTTTGCGCTTTTAATATTATGTAAACTTAATTTAAACGTTATTGTACACGTGGATTCTGAGTTTCAGGGAACAACTACATACTATAGGGAAG
Organism: Platycnemis pennipes; assembly: GCA_933228895.1. Taxonomy (NCBI): domain Eukaryota; kingdom Metazoa; phylum Arthropoda; class Insecta; order Odonata; family Platycnemididae; genus Platycnemis; species Platycnemis pennipes. The sequence continues at coordinate 110,396,035 of OW121855.1, read as the reverse complement.
TGAAGTGTAAGGAAATCCGACGTCTTCCATAACGGAGGGTGTATTGGAGTCTTTGATGTACCTTCCCATGCGACGGACAGAGTACTAAACTTCAAGTGCTCCACTGACAGCTCCCAGATGGGGACCGGTATAACAGTGTATAAGATCTCTGCCGCAACCAGGGTTAAAAAATGAGTTGGGATGAGAAGCCATTATTATAGCAACCACACGAAATTGATCTCCAGGGTTAAATGTTTAGAGGATTGTAGGGTAGAGGGTATTGAGACTGCTTGTCAGAGAAATACGTCAGATTAGGCGGTGCAGTGTAAATTAGATGCTTTTGAATGTTGAAATTCCATTTTACCACCATTTGTTTGGAGAACATTTCTTGTGGAATGTTAATTCACACTGGATTTTCGTTATACGCTCATCTCCTATTTATTACATGAAGGCAACTGACCCCACGTGTCATTCGCTGACTGAATAATTGATGGATTATTACCTGCGAGTCTCAAATGTGGAGAAGGATTGCGAGAAGACCCAGTGACTCTACTTGAATATTAAAAGCCAAATTTATTAAGGGTACTATGGTTTAACGTGCCATCTGCCGACAAGAGTGCTGAACATAGTGTATTCCAAATAGCACTAAAAACATTGCAGGTATAGAGCCGAAAAGTATCTATTTATTTCAAAATTCAAGCCAGGATCCTTGAAATCAAAATCCAGTATTTAAAATGCCATGTTAACTCAGCTCCATGAATTCTTTCTAATGTTTTGGCACAATGAGTGGCATCTCTTACATTAGCACTCACACTCCCTTATAACGTTTCTCTCTTTCACTTCGGTCCAATGTCCCTTTAAGTAACAAGAATTTGACCCTTTGAGATTGGAATTTACTTGATTTCATACTTTTTTTCTGGAGCTTAGGTTTATATATTCACATTAATGTTTCATCATTTAACCCAATAAGAAACCAAAAGTGTTTTCTACCATTGAACCGGTTGTTCTCTGCTTCACAGTTGTCTCTGTGCTCATGATATTTCTTCGGGACTTTTATAAGATGTTTCCTCTTTTTCCATCTCCTCCGCTTAGCAAATATATATTCTTTTGTCCCCCCTTCGACATGTCATTTCCTGCAAATATATCCTCCGTCTACATTTTCTCCTCTCTCTTCCAGAACTTCTGTCCTCCTGAGTTATTCAATGCTCTCTTCTTTGCTCTCCTCTCATCTCAGTTTGTTTCCGGCTTTATTCTTTTTGCTTCTTCCTCCAACGCTTAAATTCTGAACCCATCTTTTTTTACCACTGGCAGTGGATCAGAGCTCTGCAAAGCAGCTGCCCACACAGAATTTTCAATTTGATGATTAAATTCCTTAAAATTAACCAGTCTAATATTATTACCTGTTATTGAATTACTATTCGGGAGTCTATTGATCTATAAGACTTATATTATGTCAAACTATTTTGCTAATATTGCAGCTCAGCTTCTCGACATATCATAAAAATGGAGAGGTTGTACTAAATATAAGACACTTCAGACGCTGAAGCATTTTATTGGCATTTTGCTGGATAAAATTGGGTAATTTATACGAATATCACGTTTATAATGCCTTCAACATCAGATTAATCAACAACAATAGACCTGTCTAGTCCTGAACGAATATACCGCTGCGCATTATTCTAGATTTCATCATATAAATAAGATTTGAGTTTTAGGAGAGCGAACAGGTGAGGTGGGTTTAAAATTTAACTTTTCCCGCGTACCTTAAGATAGCAAAATAGGCTGCCTAGCAAAGGGGAAGGTAGATTAAATACGGTAAGAGTAGTCTGTAGTGCTTGAAACATGTTTTAAGAGTGCTAACCTATGAATTCTAGGGAAATATGTATAAATATGTTTTGAGAAATGACTACATAATTAGTAATCCTTTCATTACTATATGGAAATTAACCATCTCATTACTCGTGACTCTTGTACCTAACATATTTCCATTTAGTAGTAACCTTGTAGATCTTATCTGCATGTAGGTAGTTCATATTTCGGGAACTCCATCCCCTGCCAAACACCTTCGCATGCTATTCAGTAGATGTAGATATGTTCTCGAGAGTATCCGGGTCGACTGCGGCGTTCTCTCTAATCACCGAACACCTCAGCGCTCCTCTCAGATACGCGACGGTTCCCATCCCCCTAGGCTCGCGGCGTCAGCTGTTCTCTGCCGCTGCTCTCAACCATCCTTCCATTTCCCAATCCACCTGTTCGCTCTCCTCCAACTCCCACGCATGTTACCCTTACTCTCCGCTCCCTCGACATAAGGCGTCGACGAACTTTCATAACCCTCCCTGCCTCAAATGCTCGTCATACCTTCTGACGTCGCTACTCATAGCAGTCTTGTTTGTGGCGCGAAGCCTTCATTCACTATTCTCCATCAATGATATTACAGAACTTCCTCTGATTGTTGATCTAATGTCAAAAAATACTTTCGTTTCTTCGCAAAAAGATGAAACTTTTATCAATGTAAAAGAGTTCAACTTGATGCAGGATACATAACTTGATATTCAAGGAGTCAGGGATCATATCCAACAAGTTCATCTCAATCTATTTCCATCACGGTTCCTATGTAGCTCTTCCCGTTAAGGTTCCTACCTAGGTAAGATCATCAAGGATCTAATCTCTTATTTCATCATGACTGTATGCGCATCAGAGATCGATTAGTATCCATTGGATTTCCCGTCAGTTATTTCTGTTTATTGCGGACATCCATTTGTGCGCGCCTATCAATGATCTTTTATACAGGCTCTTATCAAAATCCTTAATTATTCATTCATATCAGAGATTTCTTTCAGAGAGCTGTTGTTCAGAGAGGATTTTATGCTTCTATTACATTCCTTCTGCATTGTATAAAATAAATCACCCCCGTTAATTTTACCTAACAATGACTATTATGAATTCCTATAGCCTAGATTAAAATATCTTCAAATGAAGTTAGATCTCTAAAGATGATTAAAAAACTTAAATGATCCAAAAGTATAAGTATTGACTGGTGAAAAAGGTACAATGAGAAATGTGCATTTCTAGGCCAAAATTTTCACAAAAACACCGGCTTAATAAGAAAGAATGGTGTAATATTTTAACGATAACATCCATTTCCTATAACTGAATGCGTAACACCATTAAAGCATATTTAATGTAATTCTTATACGGTAAACATCGTTGTGACTGCACATAAATATTTATAGCATTTACACAGTTTCATGCATATTTATTTTTATAAAATATTTATTTGTTGATGGATGTCTTACAAGAACTGAACTGGTGCTCGAGAATCGAATGCATTGAAAGCAGTGGAATTAATATCTTGCATAGCATGATAGGAATCAAGTTAGCAATTAATGGACGTTGTGCTGCTATTACATTCCCCCTGCATTGTATAAAATAAATCACCCCCGTTAGTTTTACTAACAATGATTATTTTGAATTTCTATAGCCTAGTTTACAATATCTTTAAATGAATTTAGATTTCTAAAGATGATTAAAAAACTTGAATGACCCGGAAGTAAAGATATTGATTGGTGAAAAAGGTATAGCGACAAATATGCATTTTGATGCGTGAAATACGCCATCATGTGGACAAAATGTCTTATGCCATCGAGCTGACTATCACCAAAGAGGGCAATATTTCTCAGGCGGACCCTCTTTGGGAAGTATATTGCTATGAGTTTCTTTGTTCAAATTTGACAGTATAAACAGGTTTTCGTTTAAGACAAAGAATAGACCAAGAACTTTCTCGACCTTGGTTGGACTAGCGAATATGACTAGCACTGTACTATGCTAATGTTGGGTGATATGGTTAATAAATAGGGAAATTTCGTGTTTACAATCTCTTTAGGATGATTCAATGAGATGGACAAGATTTTATCCGTCAGTTTTAGCTGATTCTAACTTTGTTTGGATACTGGTTGTGCAAACCGCCACGTTTTTCGAAACAGTGAAAACACTTGTTTAGGGCAAGCATTTATTTTTTGGTAAATTTCGGCTTCACTCATTCTAATTCTGACCATTGTTTCATCAAAGCTTTTGTATGAGTAACTTGTAAACAATTAAAGCATCTAAATGTGTGTATCGGGAATATTGAGAAGGCATTTCAGAGACAGGCATTTAATTAAGTAGAAGAGCTACATACGCTTTTTCTATGGAATGGAGTGAATAAATTGTTTATTATTTGGATTTATCTCATCGTATTGATCGTAAACGCCAGTCATAGTGCAAAATAATAACTGAGCCAATGCAGCGATATGCTCTCTAAAAATCAATGGAATCGTAAAAGCAGAGATTGAGGGGGAACTATGGCTTCAAGGGTTAGAGTTTGGTATTGAAAAGGTATTTTTGGTTAGAAAAGAAGGGCGTATTAAAGGGTTTAGTGTTCTTGGGACGAAGATTTGACAGCATCGTTTGAGGGTAAAGATAAGGCAGTAGCATGCAAGAACATATTTAACAACGGTGAAGGCAATTTTATTAGTATTTTCTATCATTCGCTATTTCCGGTCATTATATCACCTAAGTATGTAGCTCGCTCATTCATATTTACGCTAATATCGAGAATTTTATGTATTTCAATCAATACTAAACTTCCAATACCTATAGTAATATTATTTTGCTTTCCTCCGAATGAATGTGTGATCATTTCAAACAATATGCGATGAGTCGATCATCGAAGCAATTGGTTATCGATATTACGATTATTGAATTTTCGATATTCGATATATCGCTCATTCTCCTTCACCTCTGTTCACCCCACCCTCCAATATTTTTCCGATTCTCGTTCCGGTGTGTGTACCCCTCTCCCGCCTCCACAGCCTCGAATAAGAGCCACCATCTCCACCACAGGCTCTCAGGGTATCGATCGAGAGGGTCGACTCACAACCATCCCTCCCATCATTTCGCTCTCTCATCCCCCTCTCCCTTCCTTCTTCCTTCCCCCACACCCTCCTTCCCATCATCCCCTCCAAACCCACGAGGTCTCCTCCTCTCTCCTCTCATTTCCTCTTGTCTCACACTCTCGTTTTCTTCCTCTCCCCTTTTTATCTCCTTTTCTTCGACCCGTCTGCTCCTCCCATTCAGAAATAAAAACTTCTTAGCCCCGAATCCTCGGATGGACTGCGAAAAGTCCCAATCTTGGAAGGGTTGAGTGAGCTGTAATGGGTAGGATGATGCGGCGATAGTAAACCTTTCGAATCAAACTGATATTTTTATCGATTTCACTTCGACCTTACACTGTAAAAAGTAGATCTGATTTTAAGGTACAAAAGTGATCTGAATTTCAGATGCAACAATTTTAAGACAGGGTATGTTGAATTTCAGCAGTAATATCTTGTCTAAAAATAAGGCAGGTGAACGACTGAAAATCAGACCAAGTGGACTTATTTTCAGATAGGCCTATGCTGAATTTAAGACAGCCCTGGTCTGGTAATAATGCGGGTTGCTATTGAAATTCAAGCCTACTCTGAGGAGATGTCTTATTTTAAGGCAGGTACAGGACTGAAAATCACACCAGGTGGGACTTATTTTAAGATAGTCCCATGCTGAATTTCAGACCAGGGCTGTCTTAAATTCAGCATGGGCCTATCTGAAAATAAGTACAACGTAACAATGCGGGTTGCTATTGAAATCAAAGCCTACTTTTATGCGATGTTTAATTATAAATACTAGATATTTAAACACTTCACACGAACACAAACCAAAACCCTAACGTTTCATATTTTTATTCAAAGATGCTGTTTCACTGACTAAATTCTTCAATAGAGCAAACGTATGTCATAGAATTTCCTTTGAAAAAGATTCCAGGACTGAAATGGGAACACATGGACAATAACTTCAAAGATAATATGAAAATGTGTACTTTTATTGGAAACAAAGTAATCCATACAAAGTCTTCGATACCACAGATGTGTGCCAGTATCTTCAAACCGAAGCAGGAACTGTCACTTGATGAGGGCGACTATTTTTTAGTTCTTACAACCCTGCCGCGTAGACAAAATAAGGAAGTTTACTCTCAGGATACGTCACTCAGACACAACTGGCTCCCTTCTGCAAATGAACTAAGTATCATTGCCACATTCTCACACCATTAATTCATCGCACGAAACTTATTTCACCTACTTACAATGAAATTTGACTAGACTTCCAATTTTACTTCCTTACGCTTCGTAATTCTTGATGACATCCTGCTCCCTGAGGTTGAATGAAAAACACAGCGTTTTGTTTATCCTGCTCCCTGCTTACGCTCCGCCCATCAGTCTCTGCTATTGACTGGTTAGCTCCAAATGCGGATCCAACCAAGGCGTGCTTATTTTCAGCCCGAGTGATCTGAATTTCAGATCACAACCATCTTATTTTCAACATGCAGTGGTTATGGTCTTAAAATAAGACGGAGGTGTGTCTGATTTTCACGCATAATGAGTGTTAAATTCAGACCACTACCTTAAAATCAGACAGCGCTTAAATTCAGATCGCACTGAAAATCAGATCAACTTTTTACAGTGATATTGTCATTATTTTATTCCGATTTATATTAACATTCAATGCATGGTAATATGATAATATATTCACAGCCACCGATAAAGGTATGCTGAAATAATTTTGTTATACCTTTAGGAAGACCGAGTTGTTTGATTCTTATGGTTCAACTTGTATCAACTCACATGTTCGAGTATAATCGATGCTTAAATAGAGACATATATGAAACCTAGGTCAGTATTGGAGTGAACTGAGCTTTAGTAGAGATATATCGTCGCGCTAAATCGAACGGCCAAAACATTCCAAGGTCAAAGGTATGAAATAATGAGAAACTACGGCAAACCTTATTTATCAACGATGAGGCCAACATAAAAAAGCTGTATTTAACTATCATCCAGGCAATGTTTTCTAATATCCAGTTTTTGTCATCATATGGGAGGTTGACTGAAAACCATGGTCTTTACAGCCATTAATGGTAGATAGACTGAAGGTAGAATGATAGACAATAAGTAGGATAAGAGAGATATTCTCATATTCTCTTGGGAAGAACCACCGGGGATATAAGAAACGGAACCATTTAAGGAAGTTCAGCCTAAAAGCTTATTAAGTGGACTTCAATTAAATGGCGGCCAGAGTATTTTGTGTACCTGGGGAGGCTGATATTCTCAGATGTTTCTCAGAAACGGTAATCCCTATTTTATATGAAGCTTTGTTTTATTATAATAAGCTTCTGGGAAATGAACTTGAGTGTAAACGATTAATTCCACTCCAAATACAAGCTTTATGCTATAATCGCGTGTAACTTACATTAATAAAATTATAGTTTTCGTCTTTCTCCTCATATTTAAGGTAAGTATATAGTCAACGTTTGAGGGTTGTATAAGTGTTTTCTCAGTAAATGACTAATGTCTACAATATGTACTTAACAAAACTCTGAATTTTTTTGGAAACGCAGAGGATATTTCAGTGTCTATTCTACTTTTGTAACGTATACTGACGTTTAAAATTTTAAAGATTAATTTTTTTCCCGCAAATTTAGTGCAAGTAATAAGATTTCTCTTATGTCAATTATTGAATTTATATTTTGCTTTAAACAGCTACATTTACCAATTGCAATGACTGAAAACATGCGACATGGTGATCGCAGAAAGATAAATACATAGGTTGATAAGGAAAGTATTGACATGTTTATCGTGTTGCGCCACATTTTTTCATGTTTAATTTCCGTAAATATTTCTTTATTCAACTGATTGCTACAACTTGAAAAGTAGGGTTCATCCCCATATTTACCTCAATCCATCTCGAGTATTTTTCTCTCACAGGGTGAATTAACCTAATTCTTTCATTTATTAGTCTGAAAATATGTTTTTCCGATGAAGATTATAAGGTAGAAGAGGTAGAAGAGGTATAAAATGGTAAACGCAAAAGTTCAAACATGTGCAATGTAGATATTAGTTTTGGTATTGATACTTCAGGATGATCAACTTCTACATAAATATCTACGTAATACGCTGCGAGCCACCACGTGGGTGTGTGGCAAGGGGTGAAGATCTCCAAACATCCACCCTTGACATGCAGCTAGGATATTTAATGGAGACATGCTAGATAATAGGGCACTTGCAGCTAGATGGTTAGTATCTACATAATAATAAAAGGATTATTGGTTGCTATTACATGCATCATGCACTGCAGACAACTCTGACAATATTTCACCTACCTATCTCCTTGTTACGCTGCCTATTTTTCTCTCTTATGGTAAGCGGGAAAAATGGCATTTTTAACCTATCGGTACGACAATCAATCGGTACGACAATCGGTACGACAAATCTCATTAATCTCATCAAACCTAGCATAATGCGCAGGGGCTCTTAACATATATCTAACGTCATCTGTGAACAATTCGGTTTCAAATTTTCATAAAAGGTTTAACCTAAATTTTAGCCTTCGTTCTAATAGTATTTGCCATCCTTGTTCTTCTAATAAACTCGTTACACTTATACAAGGCGTACATAGGTGCCCTCGTTACATTGTAGACGAATCAAAGTTCCATCTTGGGATGTAACACTGGGAAAAAGTGAGTCTATCGAACGAAATTAACTTGTCATTCTCCTCTGTAGTTTTCCGAATTCGCACTATCCCTACCCACGCACATGCGCTTCCTTGTTCCACAGGGTTTGATTAAGCTTCGCCCTTATCCAATCATCTCGGCTCTATTGAATTATCCCTCCCTCCAGCTCAGCAACGTGGGCGAATACACGCACACACATAGGTCATCTCCCAAATAAGTGGATTCCTTTTTTTCCATTCCTCTCTCTGTATACCAAAAGCGTATCTTTATCGCACCCTACTTGGATATTGATCACTAAATTGGCCCAATGTTTATTCAATTAACTGCTCCTTGTTAACGTCTTTGCTATCGTTGAACTATGAGAATAAATATGTATTTACGCATCAATTTTTATAAAATTTTTACATGTTCATTACTAATACATTCATCAATTGTGCAAGGAATTACTTTTGGTGCTGTTTCAGTAATAAAGGGATAATTTTACATGGTCTTTTTACAAGGTTTAAAACTAATTGATTACCCTTTCTAGTCTAAATTTCTCACTAACAGAACTTCGAGCAATATCGCAGGATACTCAGTAAAAAGAAATGCCTCCCTCTACGAAGAATGTGTAAGTTTCCCACGTCAATATTTTAGTATTCATTGACCTTTACCTTCACCTATCTAACCAATCTTTGGGTTGACAACTAAGCAATTTCTATTTTTATGGATGGTATTGAAGAAAAGTGTAAGTAAATAACGGAAAATGATAGAGCTGAAACTTTATATATAGGTACTGAAATAATTGCTCCATCTGCACTGTATGCATAGAATTTACGTCCGATATGAACGCGTATTAGTTTCACAATAATATGTTAAATAAGTCATCTTGATTTCTTAGAATCTTGGAGCAGTAACTCTTTCGTTGGTGCTCTGCCCATTGCCATAATTTTTATCACCCGCTCACGTTCAATGTAAAAGGACAAATAAATTCATGATATTACAAGTATATCGAGAAATTGGTTTCATATATAGAATCAAAATTTCTATCCTGTATTTTAGAGAATTATTGGGAATGTATGCAGCAGATAGTCTCACATTAAGATCATCATTGGTCAACAATCCTAGGATTGGTTTGACGCAGCCCTCCAACTGATTCTTCTATCGGCCAACCTCTTCACACCAACGTAATTTCTTCTCATTAATCACTCGATATTCTACGCAAGAAAAGGAGAATAACTTGGGACGCTGTAACTATTCTTGCATTAATTTTAAGTATGGGTAAATAGTACGAATATTTAGACCGCATGCAATGCAAGGTGTTGAAGGTAATTCGGTTATGTTTTACATTCTTCTTATACCGTTAGTTTTGAATGTTTTTGGGAAACCTTAAGGCTTAAATACCTAAAATGTGCATAGAAACTAAACTAGACGAAAAAATTAAGAAAGTCTAAAGTTAGAAAGTGAACATACAGAGAATCATTAACGATTTTTGGAAATGAATTGCAGTTGTAACAAGGGATTTTGCTCTCATTAGCCCTATAAAATATTTTTTGAACATGTTTTGTGGTATTTAAATTTGAATATTCAATCGTACAGCCGAAACCCTGGTCCGTGGGGGAATTTTCCTCAAAGATAGCATATTCGTTAAACACGAGGACCGGTGTGAAAATGATTACAGTAATTACTGAACTAAAATATGTCTTGTCCCAGACACCGTTCTCTGAAAGCCGTTCTACGACTTCATTTCATCGTACCTTGACCTCTGCAAACTACCGTTGCTCCTAGCAACCTTTCACTTTTCACAACGACCCCATTAACCCCTTATTGACTGGATGGTATTCCATGTATCTCACCTGCCCCTTTTAACATCCCACACCCTTGGCATCTTTTACAAATTGGCCACCTAATTGAATTTTTAACGATGGCGTTCATAATTCCGGTGTGGTGGCTTTTATTAATCAGTATGTATCGGGGACTTGGTTTTCCCTCCGGAGAGATGCCGGAGAAAGGTGATCATGAAAGAGAATGTCCGCCAATTTAATATTTACCGGTGAAAGTTTTAACGTGTTTCTCTCTGTTTTATGTAAAAAATACCTGACCTATTTCTATGACTTATTTTCATCTGACGCCAAGTATGAATGTAAATACAAAGGGAATATTAGAGAGTCAAACAAATGAACTGCGAGTATACTGGTTCTTTTGCTGTGTAAATAATGCGATAAGGGCTAACTTTATTTGGCCAGAAGAGCGAAATTCTCTCTCTCAACCGAAACATTTGTTGAGGTCTGTTTTGTAGCCACGGGCTGGTGTTTAAGACGTTACGTGTGCTTCGGGATTGCTTAATGTTTAAAGATAGAAAATTAATGGAAGAATTATATTTTTGGATTTACCTAGGCCTTCTTTGTCATCCCGAATGCTGTTGCAAAACTTTTAATCAGGTTTAAAATCATATACCGTGCCTTTTCATGAAAACACACTATGTTTACAACTTTAACTATATTTATCCAGGCCTTTTAGCACTCTTAATGCTATTATCTTACGCTCAGTACAGAGCCGTTGACGGAAAATTCCCAATGACGCCTTACTTAACGCTCTCTCACACTGTAGTCCAGAGAAATACAAATTTTAGCGTGTGTCTATTGACACATCATGCTCATATTCATCCCCTTGTTAGCATCACTGACTGATGCAAATATGCGCTATATGCTGAGCAATTTAGGATATTAGTTCCTTCGTTTGAGAATTGATATAACCTAGGTAATATTGTATCGTAAAACCTTGCATATTTTTCCAACCAATAATTACCGCAATTCCAAAAGCAACATGAAACGTAATCGATCAATTTTATGGCTAAGGAGGACTTATTCTATCCTAAAAGACCAGTAGCATTCTAAAATAACTTCTAAATACTAAACGCTGAGCATAACATATAAGAGATAACATGCTCAAAGGTTAATTTCTGCTTAACTTTGAGAAGGACGCAGCATCGGTAGTCACTCGCTTATAATGAATCAAACTCAGAATGTTTCTGAAGGCATTTGACGCACGATTTTTAGAAGGGAGGATTTGCTTGAAGATTTCAAGGGGATAGCCATGTTCTTTTGAAAATTCAGCAATTCATAAACTCATAAACTTTGCCTATTACTGATACTTTGAAGTTTGTTGCCCGATAACGGCATTCACAAATGATTTACTTCTCGTTTATGTACGAAAGACAAGACTATGAATGTTCATCTTGAGAGAGCGATAGATCGTTACATCGATTTTTTTACAAGTACTATTAAAAACAAGCAGAAACACTTTCCTGGACTATTTTCTTCTGAATTCTGGCATCCTATTTCCTTCGCATTATCTTATTTGTATCTTTTAAGTCTTTTATTTCTTAGAAAGACGTATCTATTATAAATATTTCTTAGATCAACTGTACGCTTTTGCATTTATTCGTGTCATAAAGATATATACAACCGGTTTTCATAATTTTCTAAATTATTGTAAAAATGAAAATAATCAACTATACAGTTAATCGTCTTGCTGTTTGCTTTGAATGAATTAATGAGGGCTAATTGTTTTACACTCAGCGAAAAGTTAAAATTATTTATACTTACGCTGAAAATTCATTCATTTTTACGTACAACGCATCGTTTTCACTGAGAACTCTGTCATTATTGCATAGTGTTTAGAAAATACGTTAAAGTAGAATAAAAAAATAATATGCTTATCTACCGACTGAGCTTCCATGGACTCCCTCAGCTGAATCAGTCAATGAGTTCCGGATTGACGGAGTGGGAGACAGTAGAAGAGGGATGGGAAGAGTCGGACCTAATGAAACGAATCAAAATCTTCTCTCCTGGATGAGATAGCTGCGTTATCTCCTTCCCCTCCAACTGTCGTGGCCACTTATCTACCCTCTCTCTCTCTTCATCACTGGTCGGATTTGGACGCAATATCTTTGGCTTGTCCCACAACCTATCTGACGTCACTACCTACCTCTTCCTCTCTGAAACCTCGGAACGTACAAAGGAGGAAAGGTGATACTGCTCTCCGGTAAATTTCATCAAGGAAGATACGTTCGTGTTTTGAAATTTACCCGAGGAAAGAAGCCCTCCTGGACCAGATATATTGAGCCACCTTAAGCAACAAGTCCTTGATTTGGTTTCATGAATAGGGAAACCTTTTCTTGTGGTATTATACATCGTACACTCTCTGATTACAGTGTAAGAGAAAATATCTTACAAAAATAAACCGTTGTTTTCAATGTTAAATGGCAAAACACGTGTGTCTTTAATTTGTAAATTTTAGGGAGACTTGATTTCTAGCAATTGAGCTCTGAGATTAATAGCTTTATTTTTAAGAATTTAAAAAATCACGCATTTATTCCTTAGAGCATATTGAGATCAAAAAGTTAAGAACCCTTCGTCCAATAAAGCTATCAGTTAAGTACGCATGAATCATTAAGATTTTTAGGTGATCAATTTTCTAAGGCGATCTGGATTCATATAAACTTATCCCTTATTATAGTATAAATGAATTATTTATGATATAGCTTGACTCAAACACTCCACTTTAATGTTGCTAGGCTGGCAAATAGCTAAAACATATTCACAACAGACTTAGATCTAAAACGAGCTACAACAATCAGAATAGCAAACATTTACGATCATTTTTTAAACAAGTTTTCGTTTTCTTTTAACAATGTCCTAGTCATTTTCTTCTTTTAGCACAGTCTTAGTCCTTTAAATGCCTTTGATGGTTTGTTAGATGTTTCAGTTTTTGTCGCGACCGCATCACTTACCCCCACACTCCTCCAATAGGTTGGAGACGCGAAAGGGCTTAAAATCGTCCCTCACATGTTTCCGCACAAGCGTTTCCCCAACTCCGGGCGGAAATCGGAGGTAAATTCGCAGCCGAGTCCTCCAACACACCTGCTAACCGAGCGCTCCGACACTCCATATCGCATGGAGTGGAACCTCGCTCAACCATTCATCTTCCATCGACCGCTGTGGAACCCTTTTCCTCCCCCCGCCCCTTCCTTCCCCTCTCTTTCTCCATTGATCCCTTGTTTTATAACTCCTGTCAACCGTGTCAACGTTAGTTTTTGCTTTCAGTGCTCGAAGCGTAAGGGTATATGTTGGACCCGTGCCCAACTGTCGGATGTGCGTGTTGAGCTGGTAGGCACTGTTGTCGATTTCCCATAAAAACATTTTGGCAATGCTGGCAATGAAGTTTACCGGTATTTTTTTCTTTTTTATCCTTTTTATTTTTGGGAAAGTGAAGCTGCTAAGGTTCATCTACATCTACATGATACCCTGCAAGCCACCACTAGGGTGTGTGGCAGGGGGTTTAGATCACCAAGCATGCACTACCGTCATGCAAACAAGCAACTATAGGGACTCATGCAATTAGATTATTCTTCGCACCAATTAGATTATTAGTATCTATAGTAATTAAGGGATTAATACATGCATCATGCACTACAGACTACTCTATAATATTTCCCCTACCTATCCCTTTGCTATGCTGCCTATTTTGTTCTTTTATAGTACGGGGGAAAAATGCCATTTTGAATCTATCAGTACGACAATCTATCTCTCTAATCTTATTTGTCTGGTCGAATCTAGCATAATATGCTGGTGTTTTTAATATATTCCTAACATCTTCAGTAAAGTTATCCGATTGAAATTTCTTTAATGCATTTAATCTGTACTTTAACCTACGCTCTGATAATGATTCTCACCAGAATTCTTGTATTAATTCTGATTCACTACTCAACCTATCGTAACACCTTTTAAGGAACCTAGCTGCTCTACGCTGCACACTGTCTAGTCCTCTGATCAAACCTAATTCATTAGGATCCCATACACTGGCTGCATATTCAAGGTGGGGCCTAACTAGTGAAAAGTAGGTAACTCTTTTGTCTTCTCATCACATTTCCCAAGTACTCTTTTCAAAAATCCTAGCTATCTCTTCGCTCGGCCGCATATTTCCCGGATGTTTCTTCCCCACGATAAATCTTTGGTGATTGTTACACCTAAATACCTAACGGTTTCAAATCTTTCGATCTTCGTGTTATTAATTTTATAGGATCGCTATATCGAATTATTCCTCCTCCAAAAATTGATAGCTACACACTTTTATGGTTAAGGTCTAACTGCCATTTGTCGCACCACCCTTGAATTGCATCTAAATCCTTTCTAAGGTATTTCCTGCCTTCTCCTTTTCACATACCCCTATACACTACCTCATCATCTGCAAAAAGTCTAAGGTTATAGGATAATTACTTGTCAATAGTCCTAGGATTGGATTAACTTAACTACTATCTCGTTTGATCTACGGAATTAGGTTTTCATATTTACATATTTCTTCATCCGTCAGTAATGACACTAGACAACGCGTACGAGGCCTTTTTTTGCCATTTCTTACATTTATATGTCCCTCATTGGCTGTGTGCATCAGACGAAGATGTCTCTAGGTAATTGTCAATAAATGTGTCTAGTTTAAATGTTCAGCAGACCCATTTTCTTCATTTCTCCTTCTTTATTCCTTTTTTATCAGTCATACTCACCCAAAAAACATTTTCCATCCAAATGTTACGAACTTAAATCCGCACCATCATTAGAACATACTCCTCTCTCAAACAAGTTTGCACTTTTGAAATACGTTACTGTGCTTGTAGGGCACATTTTGGCAAAGAAAAATATTGAAAAAAGAAAAAAAAATGCTTTCATTCGAATATTGGCATTTCATGATTTGGTTAAAATAGCAATGTCCAATTCCGTATTATTTCCAAATTATAAATGTCAATAATTTTAATAAACTGTAGAAGAAATGTTTTTCACTGTGTCCTATATGCTGTCCTATTTCATTAGTATTATTAAATTTGTTCATTGTGAAAAAAGAAGTTCAGGGCATTTTTCCATGTTAGCTGGTTGTGCATTGAATTCTTAAATTAATACTCATAATATTGAGTTTGCAATTCGTAGATATTCAACAATAATATCCCCTGCTAGACTCAATGTTTGTTTAATCCTAAGATTTGAATTATGCTGGGCTTACTTTTTTCCTACCTTGTGTTTTCTCTCTTACGGCCTTTGTTGCAATTAAATAGCACAACCAAATATTTTATCAGATATCTGTCTTCTCCCGCCTTTCTCAGGACTTTTTCTTTGTAACTTTGTAAATACATCTTATCTTCATCGTCTACCATCCTCGTCACACTCCAAATGCTTCCAGTCTTGACCTATCCGGTGGTTTTATCTCCCAACTCTTAGAGATATAATGAAGCCAAAACCATATTTAAACAAAGAAATAAAAAGAGCTGCGTCATTATTTATATCTTTCTTTTTAGTATATTATCCATTCCTACCTGTTTCTTATACTTGAAGCTTCTATCTACCTTACATTTTTCGGTTAGGCAGTTTGGGACAGGACTAATCCTTTAATATTTTAGCCTTAGCTTGACATGTCACTTTCATCTCCCTGATTTATAGCATCTAAAGTATTTGATACCATGTATATAATCCCTGATGGCATTGCTTTGCGAGATGGGAATAATATTATGTAAATAGGCTAAAAGCTACTTTCTCCACAATGTCATTAAAATGAAAGATTATTATTTGCATTGCAGTGACTTCTCATTTTATCCGTCCTTGGCGTCATTATGCCATTGAATATTTTTCCCTGAAATCCTCAAAAGTTCTTGTTGATTTACATATTCAAACTCATTATTCATCGCACTCTCTAAAATTGAAAACAAAATAAGTTTTCAGAGGCACATTCTTTTTACCGCACTACAAATTTTATTTCTCCAGAGTTAAGATCAGACAATAATGGACCATCCTCATTAATTATTTTACTCTTTATGTACCGGGTGTCTTTCTCATCCGAAAGCAATGCTGTGTTTTATTTTCCATCTCATCTCTCATTTCGGGCAATGAGATTGTTATCACACAAGTGTCGAGTGTTCTGGGCACCCGGATGCAAGCTGTGTACCGCAATGAACTCCCCGTGAGATCGTTCTCTGTAGTCTAGTTTTATGCGTGTTTTTACGTGCATATCCGAAATATGAACATACGTCTATGTACGTATATGAATTAGACTAGCCACACACTCACACATATAGCATTGATTCATTTTATACTATAGCCTATCTATCCTCTTTGACGCCTTTGTTCCTTTTTCTGCTGATTTCTGAGCTATCTCTAGAGGATTTTTGGTATCATTAGCTTTTTACCACCGGTGACTTACATTAAATTAGGCATGCTCCTTCAAGGAAATTTATTAATTTCCTTCTATTTTCTTCAACAAAAAAAGAGTATGTACATCGAGCTACGCAGCCTTTCCGGAAGCTATTATGTCTTATGATTGGTATCTTTTAAATAATTGCTTAGTTATACTTTTACTGTATTTCCGATTTTAAATGCCATTCTTTGACCTCCATTATAACACAGTACCCTAAGAAGGATGTCTCTTCGCAAATACCTGCCAATTCATTGCAAACCCTCCTTCTCAATAAAATAAAATGTCTTATCCCCCCTTCCACCCTGAGCCGTGATTATTGATTCACTTACCCTATATTCTCCTTCTTCCCTTTACCCTCCATTTACCCTTTACTCTACCCTCCCCCCGGCTTGGTGATGTGTGCGTTGATTTATCAAGCAACTCAAACGTTTTCCTAACTCCCCCTTAGAATGACGCAGTAGCATTAGCAACCGGTTGTGTAATAATGCAGGCACTAGTGGTTCATTACAATCATGTGTTTTCCGTACCATGAAATAACTCCTCAAAGTACATCCGTAAGCAGTATACGTCATTATCTTTTTAGAATATTTTACTCACACTGATAAGAGGATGTCGTTTGGGCAAAAGCTGCTTATCTGTTCACGTGTCTCCAAAACTGTCCAATTGCTCCTATTCTTTGAAACAAAACTTACCACCATCCTGGGAGAGTTATTTTCATGTTGCAGTATTACTTTGTTTACAAAGTAAATTTTTATTTATTTTTTTAATTAATCTGCTTCTTTTGCCGACTGGAGAAAAATCAAGGGAAGGCTGCGTCACACCAATCCTAATATTCTTGACCGATGATGATGACTGCTTCTTTTCTGATTGATGCATAACTTGGAAGTACGATGCAATGAGAAAAGGATTTTTCATCTAGATCTTCATCTAGAAAATATTTCACCTGATCTTGAAATTTCTAAATTTGACTGAAAGAATTGGGAATATGTTTTTTACTTTAATATTGGCAGCACCTCTACTTTTACCATGTATCATGTTTACCTCTTTAATTCATGTCTATATGATATGATATACATATAGATATGATATGATATATATAGGCATATGATCCCTAATGGCAATATTGTTGGGAGATGATAATGGTCTTTTTAAATAGGCTAGATATGGGCTCCCTCTATAATGTCATTTGAGTGAAGTATTACAATTTGCATCGTAGTGGCACCTAATAAAATTCGTCCGTCATGTCAGTATGTCAATGACGGTTTTCCCCTATCTTTCTTAAAAGTTCCTCTTGATATCCACCCTTCACCTCATTATTCACATACTTATTCCTGCTCATACGTAGTTGTTCCAAACAATTACGTCACAGCACATTCACCTGATGCATTGCGCTGGCGGAATAAGAAAAACCGTGAATGTTCCTCCGTAATTGGCATCGTGTGGAAATACTTTCGGAGCTGAGACAGCGATCAGTGCGAGCGAAGGAAGCAACCTTTTCCTCGCTCCGTAGCGCGTGGGCGAAAGGCGTATGAGGATGCCTTATTCATAAGACACTTGGCGACGTTTCTTTCTTTCCAAGGTTGCGTTGCGAGGAGACGCGAGTGTCCCCCAGGCGATCGTAAAAAGTCGTGCCCTTTCTCTTCCCTCCAGAGGGCGCAACGTATGCGTGCGTTGTCCCGCAACGAGCGTCACTCTTGAGGGGTGGCCTCCCCCCTGCATCCCCACCCACCCCCTGCACGCATCCCCCCCTCTTAGATTACCTTGAAGCCTGGCCCTCACGTGTGGGAGAATGTAAGCCTATGCAAATAAGAAAAAATACATAAAAATGACAACAGAGGGCTGTAACAGATTTTTTCGCAGAGTAGAAGAACTAGACGGACCAAAGCATGATATGTCTAAAATATAAAAATGGAAATATGAGCCATGTAATTTGTTTTCACAGTAATACAGTTTCGATTTCACCTTAACAATATCTTTTTGAATATTTCATGTATATCTACTCCTATGGAGTACTCTTTAACCCACTTCGTGATTATGTGGATGAAAAATCACTGAACACGCACTTACATTCACAAATAGGTAGGTACACAGGTATTTATTCTGGAAAATGTGTATTTTTGTTGTTCTCATATATGATAACATTAATTGGTCTCATCTGTGTTTTAAAGTCTGTACCCGCCCTTATAGATACATCGGGAAAGAAAAAATATTGAAAATGGAAGGGCAAAGGGGAAAGAAGGATGGAGAGAATCCTGCCGTCATCGTATGCAGTATTGTACTCGAAATTTCTTCACCTAGTATACAAGTACGGGATTCATCAACAATGAAAAGTTACTTCCACAACCGGGATCCGAACAAGACTCCTCTATTTGTGAGGCTAGTATTCTAATGACAACACCAGAAAAAACTCCATTTCGCATTATTTATTTTATGTACATAGAAGAAGTGTACTGCATTTGTTAGACGACAAGGCATTCGCTGAATGCCCTAATTATTAATTCTCAATAGGCATGTAAAGGTAAAATGAAAATGAAATGATAGTGTCAAGAACCTTCTTTAGTAGCACTGTCATATATTGGACCTTGGACTGTCATATGTACTCGTACGTGCTTGGAACAATCTTTGATATATTTGAAGCATTGGGGACGATTTTTCAAGTCGCAATTTACTAAGAACTAACAGCGTTGGGCTGTTATGTACCTTCTTTTACTTAAAATTGTAGCCATAGAATTGCCAATGAAAAGAATGATTGCCATTAAATAAATATTTAGCTAAAGCGAGACACATTTGCGTAGTCAATTGCATTCTGTGACGCCTATATTTATGGAAAAAATATGTAAATTGCATCCAGCGGAGAAATTTTATATAGTCTCTGTTGCAATTAGGATTCCCGCTTTCGTTAAGTTATCATCTGGCCGTAATCAAGGTCTCTTCTAATCTTGTATGCCTGATGTTTTAATGACTGTTCATTAAATTCTAATATATGGTGGAACTTAATATGGGGCGGGACACTATATGGCTCGGAAACGTGGTGTTTGCGGAAAGAAGATTCAACAAGACTGTGGGCTTTTGAGATGGGGGTGTGGAGAAGAATGGAGAAATTAAATTGGGTCGAAAGGAGGACGAACGATGAAGTGCTAAAATTGGTATAAGTGGAAAGGAATCCAATGGATGGAATTAGGAGAAGGCAGAAGTTGTGGATGGAAAAGGTAATAAAAAGGGATGGTGTGTTGAAGGAGGAAATTGAGGGGAAATTGTTGGGTAAGCGGGGAAGAGGAAGGAGATGAACGGGTAACTTGGATAGAATTTTGGGAGGGAGGAGGTGTGAGGGCCTGAAGAGGGACATCGTGTGAAATGCAGGGGGTGAGAGAGAATTAAATCTACATTTAGACGTACCTTCAACGGTGGAAAAATAATCATCATAATATGGGGGCATCATGGTACAATATGTATTGTATCTTATTGGCAAATGCAGAGAAATTTGCATTTCAACATCTTTATCTACATCTACAAGATACTTTGCAAGTCACCGCGAAGGTGTGTGGCAGGGGGTGAAGATCACCAAGCATGCACTACCGACATTCAAACAAGCAACTATAGGGTCTCATGCAATTAGATTGTTAGTATCTATAGTATTTAATTTATACATGCATCATGCACTACAAACTTCTCTAAAATATTTCCCCTACCTATCGCTTTGCTATGCTGCCTATTCTGTTCTCTTATAGTAGGGGGGAAAAATGCCATTTTGAATCCATCAGTACGACAATCTATCTATCTAATCTTATTTATCTGGTCGAATCTGGCATAATACGCTGGTGTTTTTAATATGTGCCCAACATCTTCAGTAAAGCTATCCGATTGAAATTTCTCTAATAGATTTAATCTGTACTTTAACCTACCTATCTTAATCTTAAATACTGCTCGTCATAGGTTGTTTTACAAAATTAACCCGTGACTGGTTGATTGGAAACTGTGGCCGCAAGTCTCTTCAGCTCTGAGTTTCCAACTCCTATTACTCCTATTCGTCTGTACATTAAATTCCTTTCTATGTTTTGTCACTCGCTAAGGGTTAAGGCGTTCTTTTCTGCTAAACAAATTATCTCAAAGCTTTTGTCACCGTAACTGAATTATTTCTACATTTTTTGTACGCTTTCCGGTGATCATTAAAGTAATAATCCTCGTTTCATTTCGTAGTTCACCACCCTTTATTTTCATGGCCACGCCATTTTGAGCAGAGTAGTGAAATATAACGCTTCGGTATGGAAAGAGCCGTCGTTATGCTCAAGAAAAGAACCTTCATTTCGTTGCCCGCTTTTCTTAGCAGTGAGGCCCTTTTTTTGTATACTGCTTGCATGGGAACAACCACCTGAAACTCTTTGAAACTCTTTCGTCTAAGGATTCCCAAGAGAGTGGTGGGGCAGGATTGAAGTGGAATAAGGGGTCGGAGGGGGGGGTGTTGGACCGACGGGGTTCCTTAGAATGGAGGTCGCTTTGAAAAAGTAAAAGACTGAGAAGAGAAGAAAGGGGGAAACACTTTACTCCGTGTAGGCGGTTGAAGAGAATGATAAATGATCGCTGCCATGGGAATCGAGCACGTGATTTATATCATCTGCCTCTCCGAGATTCTTCCACTTGTATTATTAATGCTGCCATGAAAATTATCGCATTACGTTTCCTATGGAACAAAATGGAAATTGGAAATGGGCTAGCCGCGAAACGATTGGGTGTGGGGTGTAATCTAAATTTGGACAAAATTCTAAACATTGAATACATCCAATTTCGTAAAAAACCACGTCCGTAATAGTGCCAATTCTAGATCTCAACAGGAAGGAGTGATTTCATTTTATTATGATTAATGTTTTTTTTTTATTAGAGATATTATGTTTTTATTCGTGTATTATGTATATTATTCGTGATATTATGTTTTTTTATTCGAGATATTTATATTTTATCATACTTAACATTTTCAAGAAATTATCATAAAGGTTAAATTGGCTTCCGAATTCTATACTAGGCTTATGTAAATACTGGCATTAATTTTACTACCAGAATTATAAATAGTGAGAAAAATGTGACTTTGTTCTTTATAGACAAGTATTTGTACTCCATATAAATTAAGGGACATATTGTTACACCGATGGTGGCAAAGAGTAGAAAAATAAAATTTCTGTTCTCAATATTAAAACTACTTCTTAGCAATTTTATCACGCGAGATATTTTTAATCGGTTAATGCAAGATACGAATATTTATTATCAGAAATTAAAGATAAAGTAGAATTGGTTTGACGCACGTGAGTGGATTTTTGATGTCTTAACGCAAAAAAATTATCTTTGGGTATCAGCTATCGAGTATGATTAAGGAAGTATATTTTGGTTGCACTTACGTAGATTATTATATCCCAATAATTT
This sequence comes from Platycnemis pennipes, assembly GCA_933228895.1. Lineage (NCBI taxonomy): Eukaryota > Metazoa > Arthropoda > Insecta > Odonata > Platycnemididae > Platycnemis > Platycnemis pennipes. The sequence continues at coordinate 110,373,846 of OW121855.1, read as the reverse complement.
ACCACTCTGACGTTGATTAGTCATGTCCGAAAAAGAAGACTACGAGAAAGAGTCCATTAACTAAGCAGTGGTTTGTGTCCATTTAACCAAAATATAAGGAATTTAGCTAATACTAGTAGTTTTCCCAACCCTCATATTAGAAGGTTGAAATTACTAAGTGTGAGAGTATATATTCCCCCCCCCCCCCCAGTATTCATCATTGTATTTTTCTTAAACCATAAAATTTACCTCTGAATAATGCGAAGTTTAATCAAGTTTGTGCATAAAGAGTATCATAATTTTATTTTTAACTGGTTAATTTTTTAGAGAGACCAAAACCTGAATCATCGTTTTTTTCCTCTATATAACATCCCCACATCTCTCAATTGGAAAAAGATATTTAAATCTTAGATAAATGGTAATTTTTACTCCTAATCCTCCAAAAACGCAAAACAATCTTTTTAACTAGACTACTTTCACATGTGGGTCATGGTGGAAACCTTTGGAAGAAATGGACCAAATGTTTATCGCAATTATATGCCGTTCACCACTCATGAATTCTTAAAGGAATAACTTGTTTAAGTTTGGGAAACTGCACTCGCAAACTTGTTTTCCTTATCAAAGCCAGCTGAGGATAAATTCGAATAACAAAAACGAGGGCTAAAAATCCGTTTCAGTATTTCATTCCTTTCACACAAGTATTAAAAAAAGATCCCGACGCTGGGATAGCTCTCCATTGAGGTCAAATCAGTCGAATATTTTCCTTCGTCGTGCCTCCTCCTCTTCTCCACCCGCATTTGACCATGAGTCCTACCTCCATCATGCGAACATCTTATCCCCTCCTCAATCTCCCATTATCTCCCGGCTGGCTCTGCTCCACCTATTCTAACCAAGAGGGTTCGATTGCTGTTCGGTAAATATACCGAAAGGTCAAGGTTTTCTTGGCACGTATAAATCGGAAAGGACATAATAACTCCGACGGGCGACCGTCATCTCTAGCTAAGAATCAATTTTTGGGGAACATATTCATCGCCCAGGTAAAGTAAGTGACGTAAAAAATATGTATGTTATGGCAAGGAGTATTCATAGAGTAATTTAAAAGGAATTGGTCCCGTAGGTTATTTCAACAAGATCAATTTAATGATTCCTATAACTCCGTGCCATATTCTACAAAGTTCATCTCTTTTTTTATAGTATTTTCCAGCTATAACCGTTCAGCAATTCATAGGCTAAATAAGAACTTTTTCTCAGATAAGGTATGGGGAATTTTAAATAAGTTACGTTAATTACTAATGATCATTCAATGTAAAATAAAGAAGCTGCTAATTTATTAATTAAATTATTTTCAGATTACTTCTCATATCCCTGAAAATGTCTTATCTTCCAAGTGTGTGAATTTACATTTCAACATTACTTCACGGAAAATAAATCGGAAAGAAATATAACGTGCAATATTTGAATGCGTTCCGCAACAAATTAAAAGGATATTTCTGTTTAATTTTCGATGCGTTCCACAAATCATGAAAAGGATACTATTTCATTTTAGACCGTGAATTTCACCTTTTTCCATCACTGAAATGTCCAGAGTAAAAATGTGAATGAGGAAATCCATATTTCTTCTCACTATTCTGCAGAACGAATTTTTCTATCACTTCCAGCAGCACGCAATAATTGAAGTTTTTAATGCGAGATGTTTTCACTGCGTTTATTAATTTAAGCAAGGTTCGAACAAAACTTCTGGCTAAAAATGTCAATATCTTAAACAATCCCTCTGCGGCATTATGAAAAATATGCAGTTTTCCCAGTTTCCCAGTAAGTGGTGGTGGTCCGGGTCCATAAAATTCTTTTCTTATTTTCAAGTTTGTTAATGCTATAAGGGATGGTATATTTGGTAGACCTTGCTTCTTTTCAGCAATTTGGGATCGTATACTTTATAACTTAATGCCCCAATTCTTGTGGATTACTTTTATGATTTCCAAGATACTGCCATAAAATTACAAAATAAATATGTTTCTCTTGTGGTTGATCACAAAAGATAGATAAGTTTCTATCAAATCTAAGGCCGGTGTTTTGTTGATTAAAAATGAAAATACGTGAGTTATACGTTCTTCACTAAAGGTCAACGTCCATTTCAATGGCCATTCACCGTCATAATTACTGTTACTTAGTCCCAATGATGAAGAAACACGAGCTCAACACTTATAATATATAAATTGAAATGCATTCACCGTAATGAAGTGGTATATGTTTTCGAGAAAGCATGGATAATATCTTAGACTGGCTACGTGCTTGCTAATTTGCGAATTTTAGTTGCCAAAAATAGGCGTCTCTATTTGGGCTTACTCTTGTAACACACATAATCTAGATAAAGGGTGGTAAAGAAGCGTAAAAGGGATAGAATCGGTAATTCTATTGTTACACACATAATATAGATAAAGAGTGGTAAAAAGGACAAAAATATATAGAATTGATAATTCTAAGGCATGATATTCCTCTACAGTTAATATTTTAACTTAGTTAGTAGCGTAAAAATTAATTTATGGTGACGTTAGCAACCGAGATTTTTCACTCGAAAGTATTAACCTTTTTCTTGCTGCCATAAAATATGAATCATTTTAAGACTTGTAGGCCTCTAAGAAATATTCGCAGGAGGATTGGTTGGTGTGGTGGATAGTGTGCTGACTTCTCATCCCGAGGTCTCGGGTTCAAATATCTGCTGATCACAATCACAAACTGACCTAATCCAGGGTTGGGAAAGTGGTTAGCTTACTGATATCTCACCGGGAGGGCCCTGGTTCAAATCATGACTCGTTGTAAAGATGCTCATGCTAAATACACTGTTGTACACTTTGATACCATTTTCAATTCAAAGGAAACTAAAAATGTATTGAAACATATTTTGTTGGAAATTGTACTTTTCCTCGCTTATCGGAAATGCTATTGAGCATCTCAAAACTAGTGTTTACTAAATTATTAATTCACTCGTGTTTAAAGAGTGTTTATGAGATACAGAAAATTTAATCACACTGTTTTTTCCGATTAATTCTATGAGTTCTGTTGTGAAAATTAACTTTTTAAATAATATTTTTATATTTACTATTAAAGTTTGAATGGAAAGCGTGACAATTTCCTTGCGTGTTCAACAATTAATCCGACTTTAAAAACTAATTTGTCATAAAACTATTATCCTATCTATTTCAACTTATAAAAAAATGCACAAGAATGATTTATGCAATTTTCATAAAGTTCAGAAATGTACCCCATTATCCTATCTATTTAAAATTATAAAAAAATGCACAAGAATGGTTTATGCAATTTTCATAGTTCAGAAATTTACGTGTGCATGAAATGATGCCGTTATTATTTTTTCATCAGAAGCGTTTTTCACGTCTCTGGGTGGGCAAAAAAATGCTTTCTTAATTGCATTGTAATCCTTAGATACCCAAATGTTACAATACTTCGTCGTTAAGATTTTTTCAATTTTTTTTGTAATAAATTCATTTATTTCAATACATATTTGCATGGCTAGAAATGCGATGGGTCAGCGACCTCTTATTTCTGCAAATTTGGGTGGGGATGCCGCAACAAATAGCCGCTGACCATCTTATTCCTCCCGAGAAAGTCGAGAAAAACGCTTTTGACATTGATGGTGACGGGGTCAATTTTTTCTAAGATGAATTCCTAAAATTCATAAAAATTGCATAAAACTTTGCTTTGTTTACTGTGCTAAAATTTGGAACAAATCATGTTTAGGGATTTTGAGACATAAATTTTTTAATTCGGCGTGATTGCTGAACACGTAAAATAAATCGTCACTTTTTACATTCTACCTTAAGTAATAAATACATATGTGTGCCAGTGTAATTAAAAAAAACTTATGTGTACAGCAATTAACGCAGAATTGAACGAGGAAAATATGATATAATTGAGGTTTCTATAGGACTTTTGGTTACCTCATGAATACCCCCTTTAAACTCGATTGTGCATAATATTTTGGTCTACTGTATTTTCAGGCTAACTCGTGGGATTTGGCTCCGCCATCGCCTGCTTACCTGTCTTAGCCACTGGACTTGGCGTATTGCGACATTATAATTGGCATAAAGCCTCTCTTGGTGACAGGTGTAATAATTTCGGCAGTTAATGACTTGTAAGGAAGAAGTGAAAATAGTTTCATATAAAAACGTTTCTATATATTTTGTTTTCCATTCCCTGCCTACCCGGTAATAAATAACATTGGCTCTACGCCCGTAAGTACGCAACAAGCATTACGATCAGATATGCGGATAGCGGCATTATAAGGATAAACTCGAGCTTCCGTAGCTCAACCTCTTTTACCCCAAAGTACCGATCTTTCTACATCGTCCCTCTGATTCCAACCGTTGTTTTGTCTCCTTTAGTTTTCTATTTTCCATACGTTATTGATTGATATCTTCATTTTCTTGAATTTTAAGTTGCATTTCATAATCACTAAGTTGTGGTGACTGTCGATGTCGATTCTACTTCATGCGGTGTCTGAAGCTGCGCAAGTTGATGTTGGGGAATTTGGAACGTAGGTTTTCGCAGTGAAATTCGTCGTCGTCAGAGGCTTTCGGGTGCAGCTGCGTATGACGCGTTGTCGGTGTGAGAGCTTTCACGGCCATTGCAGGACGCATCATCACTGCCTGATGGCCGCGATGGCTCGCACGCCGACAACGCGTTATACGCAGCTGCACCCGAAAGCCTCTGACGAAGTTGATGTTGCTTCGGTTTTAGCGGTAGTCTGCGAAAGTCCGTGGCGTAACAAATATCAAGTATGCTTGCTTGACCACTTTGCGCTGATAGAATTTTCGGCGCAGTCCTTCAGGGACAATATGCCATCTACTAGCGGTGGTATCGCCTATGTGCAGTACAACGGCATAATCTGTTAATTATCAAGTAATTGGACGTGAACAAAGCAATATATTACCACCAACATTGGTCAACCACCCCATTATTGGTTTGACGCAGTCCACCACTTCATTCTTCTATCGGCCAGCCTCTTCATATTGACCCTCTTTTTTTTACATCCTTCGAATTCTGTTCTAAGTATATCATACGAAATCTCCCTTTCCGTTCTTCGCGCACACTTTTCCGTGGACGATTGTCTTCATCAGGCCATCATATCTTCAGATATGGAGGATTAGGTTGTCCCGGTTTCATCTTAGGGTTTTCAACAGACTTCGTTTTTCTTCCACCCTTCTTAAGACAGCTCTCGTTCGTCACTCGGTCGATCCATTTTATCTTCATCATTATTCGGTAGCACCATATGTCAAATGCTTCCAGCATTGACTTTTCTGCTGCTGTTATCGTCCATGATTCGCTCTAATATAGTATAATGCTCCGGAATCATTTTATTATGGAATATTTCCTCACTTCCACACTCGTATTTGCAGCTGTAAGCAGAATCTTCTTTCGGTAAAATGTCCTTTTTGCCTGGTCTATTCTACTGATAATTTTTCTTTTGCTTAGTCCGTCGTTGGTGACACTGCTTCCCAAGTAACTGTACTCTTCCACCTCCATAAGTTTATGTTTTCCTAGTTTAGCTGTAGTGCTGGTTTCATTTCTTATAATGCATTCCAATGCAATGGTTTTCTTTTTAATGATATTCATGTGATATCTATCCATTATCCTTTCCATATTTACTAGTTCCTTCTTTAAATCTCCTTATGTTTCTGTCATGACTGCTATGTCGTTGAAAAAACTGAAGAATTCTGATTTTATCCTCGTGGATATTCACTACTGAAGAGATTTATTTCACTTGGATAACTTTCACTTTGTAGAAATGGAAAGACGCCGTAGGCAGTTCACAGTCTTGTCTTACTCCTTACTTTATGCTTTCCCCTCTACTGATTTGATTACGTCCATCTGGTTTTTATACATGCTGTGGATAACTCTTCGGTCATTGCATGATACTCTGATTTCTGTCAAAATCCTCAAATTCCTATCCACGTTGTAATACGCCTTCTCCAATTCTACAAATGCCTGAAACATTGGTACATACCTTATACTCTCTTCTCTACAATTAGTCTGAGGGCCAAAATCCCATCAATTTTGCCTGTTTTTTTCTGAACCCAAACTGAGCCTCATCTAGGAACTCCGCTTAGTTTGTTTTTTCTATAGATGAATTTTTTATAGATGATTTCTGAGGTATGGATCGTCAGGCTATGATCATAAAATTTTCATAATTCTCGGCCCTCTTCTTTTGGCAATAAGGATGATGGCGTATTTGTTTGTGGGTATTTCCATTGTAGATTACATGTAGCTGATGGTTTTGTACAGCGGGGTGATTGTCTTATCCCAAGTACTTTTAATTACTTCGGTAGCAATATAATCTAATGCATAAGTCTTATTTAACAGCAGGTCCCTTACAGTTGCGTCGAATTCCGATCTTAAGGTTTAGGCTACCAAAATATCCGTACAGACTTCATACAAATAGTAGGCAGGTTAACTTGGTGGAGTTTCAATCTATTAATATATATACATCATAATTTCAATTATTCTGCCTACTAGACTGACTGACTGTCACATCCACTAACAATCGCACAGACCAAACTACTGGGGTAACAAAAAATTATATTTGTTTATTTGCTATCCTAGTGCTAGCCTATCTTTAAAAGTGACGTGATTAGTGGGGTTTGGCATGGTGTCTACCTCTCACCAATCACACAAATTCAAACTTTACCTATATTTGCTAAGAAATATATTATCCTTGATATCATAATATGTCTCTCACAAATAACAAATATTAAATTTTTATTTATCATCGTTTTCATCTTCAAAATTTTGAGTTGGGAATCAAGTGTCTTAATAAACAATTAGGTACCTAGCTTACGTTTGTAACTTGCTCAACAAAACAGCTGACACCAATATATACTTCATATATAGCTCTTATTCAATATCCACATTTGTTAAAGTAACTGTTTCCATCGCTTTTTTATAGACGACAGCAAGTGATTTAGCACCCTGAACAGAATAAGTAAAGATTGAGGAAAAGAAGTAGTTGGGCCCTTATCAATCACACAAGTGTACTTAAACCGAAATTCGCAATCATCCTAAGTGTCGTAAAAGTAAAAAGAAAAAAAATTGAATGAAAGAAAACCCTTCTCGGCGCTCAGTAGTTGAAAATTGGCTCTCAAGCGGGCGTTGCAATCGCCATTTCCGCACCTAACATCTTCTTGCCCTTTCACTCCCACGAGCATAAGATTGTGAAAGATTCCGTCTCTCGCTGAGTACTTGGGAACAAAACACTTTGTCGATTACTGCGTGATTTCCTCATCAGCGGCAAAGCGCTTTTCTTTCCTTGGCGTTCGTCATCACCATTTTCCAAAGGAATTCTTCCCTTTCCCTCAATCAGTGAGCACGCTAAAAAGTGAAATATTTTCTTCTTCGACCCATTTCAGTCTTGCCTCATTATTTGACCTTTTTCTGGACGTAAATGCATAAATAATTTCATTTAACAATTTATCTGCCTCCGTTCTTCTTATTCATTATCTCTTTGTTTGTCTCCCGTTCCTTAATCTATTACCCATATACCTTTTGCCATCATCCAATAACTATCTATAACGATTTTGAGACACATGAGTTTTTGAAACTACATCTTCCGAACAAAAATACAATTTTTATTGCAGATAAATGCATCTAAGAAAAGGTTTAGTTTTTTATTGATTAATATGCATGAAATATTTCGTCACTTTGGATAGAAATTTATGAAACTTTATTTGAAAAAATTAATTTGTTTTCCATTATTGAAATATGAGGACCTGAATTCTTCGGGCACTCCACTCGACTTTCTCGCACCTGCAGAGAATAGCTGTTATTTCACGTGGCGTTAAGCAGAAAAAAAATCGATATTAGATCAGGAATTTGTAACTTATCTATTTCTTTATATATTCTCAAGACATTATGACCACAAGAATCTAAATCAATATTCCACTGATATTGATAGTTTGGAAGCTAGTAGAGATTTAAAATTTTGCAAATTTTACTATAAATAAAACCAAGTTTTTATGTGCAGTTAAAATATTGTTGGTTTTATTAAGTTTAACTCGGACATTTATATGAACGAAGGTAAGGTGTCCTTAGTGCATGGTTTCCTCCCAAAGTAAGCTACTCCGATGAGATCTTCATCTCTTGCCATCCCCTTTCCTTGTTCCTTTATATCCTTGACCATCTGGCCCATCTTCACATTCCGATGTGAAGATCAAACGTGACAGCGTTCCAGTAAGAACTTGACGCCGACAATGAAAGCGCCATTTTTCGTACAATTCTTTTTTCCTTGAGATGATCGCAAACCAGGGCACAAACCTGCGCAGGATCACACGTGACCCATTCTCCGGGTTCCTTGGGAGAATGAAACCTGTTTCCCTGCGCTGAAGCGCAGCCCATCCACGGTGAAATAAGGCTCTACCCTAAAGAGAGTTCTCCTTCTGACCCAGTTTCCGATTTCAATCCCGAGAACCACTCTTTTCTCGACCTGGAAGCCGAATATTTCCCAGTCTGTATTCCGTGTGTATCTCAAGATCTTCATTTTGCCCAAGTAGCCAATCTACACCCGCAGAGGTTCCACTATTTTCATCATGAAGCTTAGCTCGAGTTTCGTCACGCATTTTGCATGGTATTTTCATTTTTTAAAGCATACACATTTATTTTATAGAAATTTATAATCTTATAAAATACATTTGACCCTCGATGCCCTATTTCGCGTAAAAAAAGGTTTTACAGTAGCATTTACTATCAATATCTATTACAATATTATTAATAGTACATTTATTTACATTCTCGTCATACGTCATACATTTTTTTATATTATAGCCTCTCTTTGTATCTTTACGCGTAAAATAATTCCATAAGAGCTATTTTAAAAAGAAAATAAATTGGGTCCAAATAAGAACATGGCATCTCTCAATCAATTTAGGACGAAGCATTTTCGAATAACAAAATAATCGTCAATCTTGATGAGCACAATATGTATTTCGAGCATCGCTCCATATAATCAAAGCTGTTTTCAAAATGGGTTTATCAATTCTCTTATAACAACGGTCTCGGCAATTTCTTACGTCATTGCTTCAAACCACTCACCACTCACACACGAAACATTTCATTTCAACACAAGAAACCCCGAGTAAGGATTAAGCATCCCACTCATTACGAAGACGGCACTGGTTCTACAAAGTAGCATCTCTACGCTGTGCTTCCGAGTACTGTAGACACGTTATGTAATGAATGATTTGACGTTTTAGTGGCGAAGGATACGAGCGAAAACTTTTAGTAAATTCCTACGGAGTTGGTGAGTTCAGGGTACTGAAGTGACGTTACAGATGGCGTTTATCAATGCTCAGAGGATGATGATGGAGTCAGCTAAAGAAACATCAAAACATGAACTATCAAACTGGAGGGGAGTTCTGAGATAAATTTACCGTTACTTGAATAAATTTTTAAATAAAAGTCATTAAGGGACCGGTGCGTATTTGAAAACATATCATTTTCATACATTCAATGTTGATATTTCTGGATAGAAACCTGCGATCTAGTCACCAGATTAACCCAATCCACGGCAATCTCATAGCCCAATCCGTTTGACATAAGATCAGTATGTCGGTTTAATTATTGATTGACATTTTATAGCAAATAAAAAAGCATGGTGGTCAACGTTAATATTCCATTTTCTCACAAAGAAGTGTTTTTTTAGGGAGGAAAGGAAGTAAGTAGGTCTCGCGTAATGAGAAAAATCGTTTTACCGCGCACAATTCACGGGGCGGAACGAATGCCACTTCCCTTGAGTGAGGCCCGTTATTGAATGCTCAGGCGTAGAGATGGACCTCTAAAACCGCACTCTATCCTCCTTGGCTTCTGCCTTCTGTCTGCTCTGGAAAAGGTAGAGCCTTCAGGGTGGAGGGAGACCCACGTAAGGGATGCCCAGAGGAGATGCCCAGCATGCCGTAGTCAATGAAAAATCCTACAAATGTCTCAATTCTCTAGAGCGAAGAATCTAACGAGTCCTCAATCCATTAATCCTTGAGTAGTACTGCAGTAGCTAATAATTTGCATAAATTAAAATGTCCATTCACGATCATCGATGGGTGGAACTTCTCCATCAACACTCGTTGATAAAAAATTTTATTTTTTTTTTTAATCTTTACCATAATTTTTACTTAAATATATGCATGCTTTTTTCTAGATCTCATCAGCAAGTGAAGATAATTGTCCACTAATGTCCTCATGCATACGTAGATGACGGAAAATACAGTGAATATATGGTTAGCGTATTGGTTGGACTACCGGTCTTTTACCATGAGAGTCCGGGTCCAACTCTCGGAAATAGGAGAGAGTTTTCATTCGTTAACCGGCCCCAACTAGAATACTCTTTGTTTTAAGCGCTCTTAAGTGCTGTCAGAACTTGAAACCCCAGACGAAAATGACAAAGAAAGATCTCGCATAAGGTATTCATGCATACGAGACACTTTGTTTTAACATACAACTTGTTAAAAGAAAAATTTAAAGGGTAATACTATTTTAAATATAAATAGGCTTGCCAGTATATGCCATAAGTGAAGTACTGCGTCATACGAAACTTAGGACTGATGAAAGGAGATGATAAAAAAATAAATATATTTCTTCTCGAAAGTGCTCCAGTTAGGTTCTCAAGGGGAAGAAATGTCAATGTGGATTTGTTGGCAACATAGTGCAATGCAAAATCATTCGTAATACTTTTGGGAATAGTGTAAATAGGACACTCAACTTAACAAGTACCTCTGATGTTCAATAATGATAAAAAAATCAATTTGCGATTCCCCTTTCTTGAACTTCGCCTACATCTGCCTCACTTACTCCGATCCATACTCACGCTGGTTTCCATTCGATTCACTCCGCAGTTCCCACAGTTCTCTATTTCTATCCATGTCGATCTCTCCCCGGAGAGCAAGTAGTTCCCGGTGGGCAAAGAGTTGAGTCTGTGGCTTGTGTTGGCCTTCCGAACGAGAGACAGCGCTTCGAGCCCACTCCTTCCCTTCTCCTACTCCCCCTTCCTTCAGGCACTCACTCCCTTTGCATGCTGGGAAACGGAGCGTTCGAATTTTGAGAGAGGAGAACGTGGATCCCATTGGAGTATGATGTTTGGCAGTGACTTCGGGGACAAGGATCGTGCCTAGGGAACTCAGTCGTTGAAGTACTCCGACGGAGTTTGCAAAGAAAGAGTTTCAAAGTCATCCTAACTTCAGTTACGGAAACACTAGGAACAAATTAATTAAATTAAAATTTCATTAGATGTATGATGTCCTAAAGTTCAGAGTAGTTTTAAATTAGACTATGTTTTGGCGTTTATGAACGTTTCCTTCATTGCACTTTTAACATCTTTAGTTCAATGCATGTGCAAATGTCATTCTTGTAGGCTATGGTGGGAACTTATTCGCTGCGGTGAACTGGCAACTCTTATCACTAGTAGTTGATATGCGTTCCCGATACTTTGTGGAACTCCATTGCTACTAGATGAAAACAGAATTTGCAATTCCACTCTTAACAGTGGATTTATTCTATTAAGTTTTTTTCACCTGCTAGAAACAGCTGTAAAGAAGCAAGAATAAAGAAAGAAGTGAGACAAGGCTGTCTTCCGAAATTTTTAATGTTTACTTAGAGAGAGCCATCAACGAAATGAAATAGAAGTCTTATGGAGTGAATATCCACGGAGAAACAAATAGCATGCTGCAATTTGCTGATGACATAGCACTCGTAGCAGAGACAGAGAAGGATCTGAATAAGACTCTAATAACCATGGAAATGATAAATGGTCAGATATCATCTGAATATCAATAAGAATGAAACAAAGATATTGCTGTGCAGTAAAAGAGAAGAGGCCAAAACCAAAGTTAAACAAGGGAAGCAAAAACAGAAAGAGGTGGATGAGTTCTGTTACCTGAGAGGCCGAGTGACCAACGACATGGACGAAGTAAAAGAAGATCCGGCATTCTAGCCGGCAAAGAAGAAAGGGCATTCTAACGAAAGAAGAGCCTACTTACATCTGGAAAAACAAGCGTAGATGCAAGGAAAAAATTCATCAGAACGTACATCTGGAGCATGTTTCTTTACGGCATTGAGGCATGGACGATGACAGCAGCGGAGAATAAAAGGGTGGAAACATTCGAAATGAGGTGCTAGAGAAGAATAATGAAGGTAAATGGATCGACATAGTAAGTAACGAGGAAGTCCTGAGAAGAGTGGGAGAAAAGAGAAGTCTTCTGAAAAGAACTCAGTGGAGAGCTGCGTCGTACCAATGTGAGGATTGATGACTAATGATGATGATGATGAGAAAATATAGGGCTAAGTGTTAAAATTCTGCTTCTAAGACGGCCATGTGTCATTCTTAGGATTAGGACTAGCATAAAGTTATGTTAGACTGTACGATCTAGCCTCAGTTGCTGAATTGCATTTAAATCAATTTATAGTAAATATTTAACAATAAAGAACATATCAATTTTCTTCTATTTCCTCTACTAAGTAATATACTACTCCAGTAAATTGCCTTGAACTAAATATCGAATTAGTTGCAGAACCAAAAACATGGTTCATGCATGTACTGTACTTTCTTATAATTTCTTTAAGAAACTTACTTCCCTCTCCTCCTCCTTCCCATGATCTCCTAGTGTGTCTCCGTCGTCTAAACCGTCTCCGTTATTCGCAAGATTTCTCCAACCCTCTATAAACGCACTCTTCCATCGTCTCCGGTCTCTATTCATTCTCCTTCCTTAAGATCTATTTGACATAAAAACCACGTAACACATTAATCAACCCTTAGATCCTTGGAATCATGCTTCGTTACTTCATAGTCCAGCGCTACCAGCATCTGGACTATGAAGTTCTATTATGCAAAACTGACATATACACACTAATGGGAAGTTCTTTGGAGCTAGTGGAGATACACTGTTTAAGTAGGTACATGAAAATAACCAAAGAGTTGAACTCTCAACAGACTATTACAATGATTTTTGAGCTAACATAGGTGAATAAAAATCACGTTAAGTGCATCAAAAAATAATCGTTGAGGAGGACGGATGGGGGGAATGCAATATTTTAGGAATTCCTGATGTGACAGATTTAGCCAAATCATCACAAAGGATGTGGAAAAAATACCTTTATTTTATTAATAAATTATATTCCGCTCTTAAAAGTGCCCCTAACCAATAAAATGTGTGAAGCGTTAGTTGTAAGAGGAAGAAGGTTGAGTGCGGAAAAACACGGCGTCAGTATTGCTGGTGCTCCTAGCGAAAGATGACAAGGAGTCCACGGCTTAACGTCCCAGTACCACGGGGTACTGGAATCCTCCATTCAACTTCTTACCGTATCACATATTAGTAAGTTACCGCTGTAACAGATAAATTGCTGTGGGGGGTTATTTTGTAATCTCACTTTAGTGAGAATACATCATAAAATGTAACTTTTTCGTAGTTCCGCCACCCAGGCGGCGTGACCATCTTCGGATCTCAAGCGGTGAATTGCCGGTCATGTGATGGTCTTTTAGACGATTCATCGGCTCTGATCCGTATCTTTCGACTCTTGATCCGTTTCATTATCTCCGCCTGCCATTAGTTCCCATCTCATCTTCATAAAGAACGTGAAATGGAGCCACCATCGTTTCCACTTGAAGCTTGAGTTGGAAAAAAAGCAAGAGCGAGAAAGATACAAACGATTTTAAATTGTATTCTTGGAATTTGCACAACGCGAAGAACTTCAGCACGCCGAGATTGACAACAGATAGCGCTACCGACAGAAGCTTCGACAATTCATGAACAGTTCGTGAGCCGATCATTAAGAGAGCGAAATGGATCTCCCGCCTTCCCGCAAAGAGTAAAGGTGAGATTACAAAATAACCTCCTGACACTGTCGACATTCTAACACGGGTCCTTGGAATGAGAGGCCAGTACTCCACCCACCACGCCGACTATTTCTCCAATGAAACTCACATTACTCAGTGAAAGAGATAGAAAAATAACCTTTGATTCATCAGTTATGGCGTGTTGAAAGCCCACATAACCCTTAGAAGGGAATCCACCAAGACCTTCGATCAAGGACACGTGCGGTGGAATACGCATCGATAGACCCAAGTTTTATTTTTAATGGAAACATCTTGGCTTGAATAACAAAAAAACTATAAAAGTCGTAGATTATTTTTCACGGTCCTTAGCTTCAAAAGAAACTTTCCTTTTCTTCTATTCTCTTCTCTTTGTTCAACTTTCCTCCTCTCTCTCTCTCCCTTTCTCTCCCTGTCCTGGAATTCTACCTTCCAATCACTCGACCTCTCTTTTCCTGCGCGAAAACTTTTTTCCCCTCTCCTGCGTGAGAGCGAAATAATCCAAGCCCACTTTGCACACATCTTCGCTGCTGTCCCGTCATCCAAACGAAACCCTTGCGCTCCCTCCGAAACGATCTCTCCGCTTATGCCCTGGGGCCATCCCTTGTTCCCAATCCCCCTCCTTTCATCCACTTCCCCAACTCTCTCCTCCCCCCTCTTCTCCCCAATCCTAACTCCTCCACGTCTCGCCGAAACATCCCCCTCCTTTCAATATTGCTACCCCCTCCCTCCAAGACTTTACATCCCCCTAACCCGTCTCTCCACGTCACTTCCTCTCTGAATGACGTCACCATCCGACCGGGAGGTTTTTTGTTGTTTATATTCCGAACTCAACCTCCCCCCCTCCCCTACGCCCCCCCCCCCAATTTACCCTTCCCTTCCCAAACACATAACTTCCTTCTCCAGAAAACCAACTACCCCCTCCCTCCACTTTTTCCTACCTCCCCTTTGTCGCTGCCGCGGAATTTTCCATTGTCTCTCCGTGCAATCCACCCCTTCAAATTTTACTCCTGTTCCTCAATACATTCGACAAATCTCCGCCCCTTTTACGAACGTAAATTGATGCTTTTTACTATTCTATCTGTGTAAATCATTGTATTCTATTCTTCGTTCTTTTAATTGTTCTGTTGTCTTCTTCCTTGCGCTACACGACTTTTTTGAGTAACTATTGGGCGTTTCTGAAGAAATGAGCCAGCATTCCGGACAGAGCTCTTTATACTCGAGCATGTTCTGAACCGCTTTATTACCCAAACTATCACACTACCACCTGCCAATACTCTTTTCAAAAGTCCTCAATAAAATTTTGGAACTCCCTCTCCATACATTTAAAAGAAAGTTCGTTTCACTGAATGCTTTAAAAGGAAAATGTACGACTTTTTATTGGGATTGCAGAATAATTATAGCTATAAATTTAATCTGCGTATATAAATATTAGTCCTCAATGTAAAACTATTTTTAATATTTTCGAGTTACATAGAAGCAGGAAATATATTAAGATATGGATTATCTGAAATATTTTCCTGTCATTGTACTTGTAATGAAATATGTTAGTAAATATAATTTCAAATAAATGTTAACTGATACCAAATAGGTAAAGAATGTTGGTAGTTTGATTGTTGCACCTGATGATGACTGAAAATGTATAAGTTTTTTTAATCTAATATTGCTATGTTGAATATGTGTAATAGTGATGTAAAAGTCTGAATTACTAATGTGCTTGTGTACTTTATTTCCGACATAGATGTACTTGTTCTTATAGCCCGTGCCAGAGAACAATAACAACTCTATCTATCTAACTTTGTAAATAATGAAACGTGTAGTTTTGGCACGATATTTTCTCCAATACAAACATATTCCATCCCTTAGGCCATACTGATGTATGCCAGGTGTGATATATGAAGATAATTCATCGATCTAAATATTTGTGTAAAGCACAAAATATTGTGCAAAACAAAAGTTTAGATTATTTGCTATGTATCGCTTCCACCGCGCATCGGTTGATACAAACGATTAAACCAAAGCTGTTTTTCCGCAAGAGATGGAACTTGGCTTGCATGATATAACAATATTCTCTCCAAAAGAAGGATGGCACAAGAAAAAAATCATTAAATTTCATAGGCTACAAGGCAAATAGTTAAATTTTGCTTTGAGTCCACGGGTTAAAATAAAAGTTCTATTCTGCTAGACCTTTTCATATCTATTACAATATTATAGCAAAATTTAGCATTATGAGTAATGCAGTTCCCTCACAGTTCAGGGTTACATTTCGTTTACTTTAAGCTTAGTTAAATGATAATACATTATTGAAGCATTTCATCATATTGTGCTCGGATAACCACCAGAGTTATTGAAAATAATGGTTTCTCATTTTCATGTTTTTCGTGTACCAATTCACTATACCAACGGGAAACATAGAATTATTTGTTTAGAAAATAAACATTAAAAAATCTTTGTAGCTCGTTTTTATCAATAATCAATAAAAAAATGCCGAGGATAAAAATGAAACACTAAATCAATATAAACTATAGTTAAACAATTAGTAAGGTATGTATCCCATTTCGTTCCAAAATACTAGTTAATGGATATTTTTAGAGTTTTTATAAGCTGTCAATATTTTCTAATCATATTCTGTAGAAAATTGATAATGTTTGGACAATTAAGTCTTTTAACATAATTGTTGCTCTCTATTAGCTTTAAATATAATTTTATCTTAATGTTAGAACTTGGTCTTCTTTTCTAAACCAAAGCCTGTATTTTAGTGATGTGGTGCAGTAGAATGAAGTGGATGAGAACAAAATAATCATTGATTCCACAATATCAGTAAATTTAGTCGCGTCTAAAAGTAATCAAGGGCTGATTCGGGGATATGACACTACTACTGAGGTCATTTCATTTTAAAAAATGATGTAGAAGAAGGTGGACTTTTGGGCAGATTTAGAAATCATTTAAAAAACCGAGATGGGACGGAGTTCCACACGGTGTGAAAATAACCTCTGTTTTTTTAATGGTGACTAAGGATTCATTATTTAACCCAAGTTGCGTACGACATAGGGCCAACATTACCACATTGGCCCTTCATCGGACAACATTGGCCCAATATGGTATGCTACTTGGGAATGTCCCATCCGACGGACCAAGTACTGAATACGAAGTAACCTCCACTCAGTACTCAAGTTGGTGCCGGATATATATAAAACAAAGATCGCTGCTAGCCCCCATATTAGAACCTAAGGCTGTGTCCCAAGTCCATAAAATGAGCTACCACGCCAAATCAATGATTATGTATCATTAATGTGCAGTAATATTTTCTGTCTCTATCTCAAAAGATAAAATGTTTTAAGAAGGAGAGAGAGAGAAGGACATCAAGGAAATTCATGAAAGGGGTCTGGCCGATTGTTCTGACGAAAAATAGCCAAAGAGCAGTTGCTCCACGTCCGTTCTCTCTCTCCAATCACGTTCTCGTGACTGACGCACGTCCTGCGTTCCTTTAGTGTTCCGTAACGTAAACATGGGGGCAGGATTTCCCGAACACTTCCGCGAAGTGCGTGTGAGGCGATATGTATGTATTCACGCCGTGGTCGCTTTTGCTTCCAATTCTTTTCATCCTCTTGTTTCCCATTATATCTTTCTTCCCCTCTCTCTTTCTCTCTCCTCGTCACTCTATATCTCTCTCTCTCTATCCGTATCGACGCCTTAGCAATATATCACGCTCCATTACTTTCCCTCCCACCCACGTTCATATTGGCATGTGCCTCTCGAACGCAGTAGGAGGAAGCAGGATCAACGATTAAACATTGAGACCGTTACTTTAAAAACCGGTTTTAAAACCGGCTCGCGGTTTAATCTTTCATTTTGTGGCGAATTAAAGGCACCGAAAAAATAATTTGTTACAGTCGATGGCACGCCTTCCGATAATAAATTCCGAATTCTTTATAAGGTAGTAAACAGATATGCAACAAATGTAGTACTTAACACTTCGCTTTTTTGCCTGACTCAAATAGTTGAAATTCTTAAATGTCAATGTAGATGTCATCAATACACCTTATTATTCCTGATTATGTTGCATAATCGTAAAACATAATCGAGGAGAAATAAAAAAAATACATTTTTTAAGAATCAGAATCTAGGAGATAAACTTTGCAAATTGTTATGAATTAGCAGTATTTCTTGCTATTAATTTCTCTTGGTTTATGTCTTGGGAGGTCTTTTAGACCGTGTTATTAATTTTCGATGAAATGTATACGATATGAGCCTCAAATTTGTCGTGGTAATCTCCCAGTACACCAATAACTATGATCACCAGGCTAAATCATGATTCATGATGAGATGTTCACTCATATGAATATTATTTAAATTTTGAAATTCCTAGTGAACAGAGGGGAAGTTTTAAGAAAAACCCGGCGCCGGAATTTGCTTGCTATTTAAGCTAGACACCAATGGTTGACAGTTAAGCAACGGAAGGAGGACTAAATTTAAAGTTCCATTTGCACTTTATTCAAGTAGAGTAGAAAACGTAAACAGTTCTTAAAATAAAAAATAACTTATTGATGTCAATCAGTGAGTAAAAAAATTGAGTTTAAACAACTGAATAACGAATTCAACTAAACGCAGCCTTTCACTTTAAACCAAGTTTGCGCACGATCACTAGTTTAGAGATAAAATTATGACGATTTGACTTTTGTAAGTCTTATGATCATTATTCTCCTATTTATTATGGAGATAGATGGGCCAATTTATTTGAACCAATTAATAAACTCAGAAGAGTACAAATATTAGGGATCGCTTACACGGAAGGTATTCGGAGCTGAATTTTCCAATATTTTTACGCTACGGGATTATTTTGGGAATATACTATATTGCCTTATTTATTTGTTTGCTCATTTTATGCAAAAGGCGTTTAAACTCGCATATCAGGTGCAGTCAACAAAGAAATGCTCTTCTCACACTTCAGGTTGTGGTTTTTTTGGTGGTGAAACACGAAATTCAATCTCGGGACGATTCTCGGAATTATTTATTACGTGCTTTGGGACCAAATAGAACTCTAGCGAAATTTTGATTATTTTCTATTTTTAAAATTTTGTATTAAAAGTTGGGCTCCACTGGGAATTTACATCCCTTGTGTCATTCAGCGCGTCTTGGAAAGAAATCGATTTGTCACAAAACTTCATCCTCTCCTGTGACTTCTCGCAACCATTGTCGCTGTACCCAAAACTTTTTGAATCAAAACTCCTTTATCACATCTCTCTTAAACCCATTTCTAATGCGTTTCCTCATTCTGTTTCAAACACTCTTATTTCGTTATCCTTTTCCCCAATAAGCCATTTCTCTCAAAGCACTTGAAGATTTGGGTCAGATACGCTTTAGTTGACTTTTTTTTAAACCTGTCTGTCTATAAGTTCGAAGGATTCGGACTTACATGGAGACAGAGAAAAATAAAAAATATTTATTTTCACTTTTAAATTTGTTGACGAGATTTGCCGGGAGAAATTCCGATCAAGAATGGTGACATGAGTGCCAAAATGTCTCCAATGTAAACATGTGGGTGACCTCCTTTTTTCATGTCTTCATGCTTAGTGTTAAGATTTTTATTTTTTTTTGTGAGAGTTTGTTTGCATCCGCCTAGCGCATCCTCTCTCCCTGAAATATTTTCAAAATCTAAGTTTCTTTTGTGGAGAGCGGCTCTGAAGAATCAATATCTGTGTACACTGCTAAGATTAAATATATTTTCATCCTTTTTTGACCAGATATTTGAAGTCAAGCTTTGGTGTTTCATTACAAACTGCCGCTCATACGAAATTCGGATCGGCTAATTCAAAATTCCAATAATAGCAGATGAGGAATCATTGCTGACGAAAATGTCTACGGAAATAATGCAGGGATATTCTCTATCATCGCAAGTATGCAATATATAATGAGAACAAATTATAGGAGGGCATAGAATAAGCTGAAAATTGAGCTAAAAGCAGGTGTTCGGCAAAAATACGGTTATATTTTCTGATAATCAAATTTTAGTGGTAGTCAGTCACCCAAGAGTCCTTGCAAGATGCCCTGCAGGATCAATTGGGCAGCAAACGTCTGTATTAATAGATTGATCACCCTAAACCAAATATTTTTATTCAGCTCAAGGATTTAATTGAAATTGCAGATTTCAATTGAAAACTAAGCCACTAAAAAGTTAAAGGATATGCCCACTGATATGCTACATAGCGATTTTTCCATGGAGAATAAATTATTCTAAGTTTATCGGAATCCCTATTTTGATAAATGTTGATATTGTACAATTAGAGTAAGGATATTGGGAGACAACAAGAAAGAACTGAACATTGAAGCTAGCATGCTATGAGTTAGTGTATGGGACGATATGGGAACGGCGCAGTGTATATGAAGATACACGATTGAATGGCTGCGGTTCTTGAATTGTAATATGAAATAAAGGATTTACGGAAAGAAACAATTAATTGGACTCAGACCCTCAAGTTAAAAATATTAGAGAAAGTTAAATGTAGAAAGTCGGTGACAGAGAAAAATGACTAAGTAATTATATTTCCACTCGTAAATTTATTGGTGGCGTGATCCGTTTCAGCGCTTTTGCGCCATCATCAGGTACACTCTCTCAGAGAAAAAAGGGTGACTGACTACCACCGCAGAAGGGCTAAAACTCGCCCTATCGTCAACAAATTTACGAGTGGAAATATGAATTGTTATTTTACTCTGTCACTGACTCTCTCTATATTTAACTTTCTCGAATAATTTTTATTTGAGGGTCTGAGTTCACTTAATTATTTCTTTCCGTAAATTCTTCATTTCATATTTCAATTCAGGCACCTCAGCCATTCAATCCTGTATCTTCATATACAATGCGCCGTTCCTATGTTGTCCCATACACTAACTCATTGCACGCTAGCTTCAGTGTTCAGTTCTCCCAATATCCTTACTCTAATTGTACAATATCAACATTCATACAGAATAGGGACTCCGGTAAACTTAAGTAAATTTATTCTCCATGAAAAACTGGCTATGTTGCATAACAGTGGGAAATACCTCTAACTTTTTAGTACCATAGTTTTCAATTGAAATCTGCTATTTGAATTAGATCCTTGAGCTCATAAAAATACTTGGTTTAGGGTGATCTATTTATTCATGCAAACTAATGCTAATCTACCGATTCGGCAAGGCATCTCACAAGAACTCTTGGGTGACTGACTACTACTCAAATTTGATACTCGGAAAATTTAACCGTATTTTTGCCTTTTAGCCCAATTTTCAGCTTATTCTATGAATTCTAATTTTTTTCTCACTATATATTGAATATTTGTGATGATAGCGAATATCCCTGAATCATTACCGTGGACATATTTGTCAGCTTTGATTGTTCACCTGCTATTATTGAAATTTTGCACTAGTCGATCCGAATTTCGTATGAGCGGCAGTTTGTAATGAAACACCAAAGCTTGACTTCAAATATCTGGTCAAAAAAAGGATGGCAATGTATTCAACCTTAGCAGTGTACACAGGTATTGATTCTCCAGAGTTTCTCTCCACAAAAGAAACTTAACTATTGAAACTATTTTAGGGAGAGAGGACGCGATAGGCGGATGCACAAAAACTCCCACAAAAAAATAAAAATCTTAGCACTAAACATTAAGACATGACAAAAGTACGACTTCACATGGTTACATTGGAGACGTTTTGGCACTCATGCCACAATTCTTGATTCAAAGGGTGTTCGCGGATCGAGAATGGTTCAATGAGCGCCGAAATGTTCAAATATTTGAGTGACCCCCTTTTTTCGTGTCCCTATGTTTAGTAATGCACGCAGGTACAATTTTATCAGAAAGAAACATATAGTGAGTATCAAGAACCACATGCTAACTTCTATTGAACCGTATATGCATTTAATTAATTATCATAGTTACTGTTCATATCACATCTCACTTTCAGTAGATATATGATGTGTGAATAAGGTGAAAATGTATTCGCAAGTAAACGACGTATTAAAAGAAAATTGTAAGTATTGAAGATTCTAGCCTGTTTTCTTGGAATTTGAGCGTTTTAAGTGCCCAAGAAAATTTTCAGTAGTTAATTTTTTTTTCCTTTTCTAAATTTCATTCCTAAGTGTATTTCTCCTCGGCATGAAACTTAGTACATTTCCATTTTAGCCAGTCGAATTGATAGCTTGTCTTGCCATGATTTTAAACCGTGGGATGTATTTTTTTACTGTGAAGAGGAAATAATAGATATTCTTCTTCTAGCAGACATGTAACATACTTAAAACGAAGAAATATTGCTTTATGCTTCCAGAAGATATGGGCAGGATTATGGATGTCGTAGAAACTAACTTTATAGATGGAACATCTGTGACTATGAGCCAACTACGAAGCACTTCTATCCAACTTTTGGACTTCGTCTGCTAATCCTCCTGTTATTTCTTGGGTACATAAAAGTTTTTATGAAGATTGACTCCAATTGCTGCTAATATTATGCATTTATCATAGCAGTGAAGAAAATTTCTCATTTAAGACGTTTTTCCGTAAAAGTGCACACTTTTCTTTGCAACAAAATATTTTTTTTTGCTTGCATAACCTCCTTCAGTTTCTTAAACAAAAGTGATTTCAGAAGTAGGAGGTTAAGAGAGATTTTAAAAGAGGTTGATGGAGATATATGTCAACAAGTAAGATGTGTCATCAATAGTTCCATAATACGGTAAAAGTGGAAATGTATCAATTTTACGATCAAGCCTCCTCAAGGGTTCTCATCTCCTTCCTTTATATCCTTCATGTGTCCACGTCTTGGGTCCGTCGAGGCGACATTTGGCCCGGCTACAAAGCTTTCCTCTCAGAACTTGCTCTCTTGGCCAACGCCTACGTGTGGGGACCCAAACCATAACCCTGGCGGACGCCCTAAATGATTTCACGTCCGCTTCGCTCTGCTCCTCTTACCACTATCCCACCCCGCCTGTGCATAACCCCGCACGTTTCGGAAATCCTTTCCGTCCAATCTTCTCCTTTGAGCCAACTCTCTCATCCTCCCGATATCCCTTTGCAAATCCCAGGGAATATCCGTTTCCATTTTGTGGCAAAATCTCGATTAAAATCTCTTATGCGTAGGAGAGAAATGACTCTTAGGAAAACATGATGGATGGAAATGTAATTCAATTTTGATTCCAAGCTTTGGGTTGCGAATAATCCATAAGGCCGTTTTACACGACGAATTATCGTGCAAATGATCATGCGCATGAAGATCATTCATCGGATAAAACGGGAAATTCCTCGAGTGCTCTACGTCCGTCTTTGTTTTTTAGCGGGTAGAAGAGGATGCGAATGAAACAAATGTAGGACGTGATCCAATCAGCTGTACTTTTCGTGCTTATCTAGTTTATTGCTTTACTCATTGAGTATATGTAATCGTTAATGATTCTTGTAATTTCCATGCACGTGTCCACTATGGAGTTTTCACGATTAATCACGTTATGGGTGAAGTCAGAGTTAATTATAAAATAATATTTACGCATGTTTATTTAAATGTTTTAATTTATTTACTGTAACGTTGACAGGTACAGAGCAATAAAATTTGGAACATGGCATAAATAAAAGCGCTGGAAAATGCATCACAATATTTCCGACAAAACATTTTTTCTTGGCTGTCATGCAATTTAGGATTTCACTTTATTGTTGCTTGTTAACACTGTGTTACCAGGGAACGGTATGATCATCGATACAATTGACCCGTCGCGAAAACTTATCGCGTAACAGCTGACCTGAAACAAACTGTAAAATATAAAAATTATGATCAACATGTAAACTAAAGGGCGAAAAAGCTGAAATTGCTCCTCTTCTCGTCATTTCTAATCTTTCTTAATCATGTCTGGTGAGTCAAGAAATATCTGGTGCATTCCCGGCCAAGAAATATCTGGTGCATTCCTGGCGTATCTGCTGCGTGAAAGTTTCTCGGGTCCTCCACCGGATTATTGCGTCCATGTCCGCCGAAATTTCGATCCCCAACACGGTAAATGCCTTCAAGGCTTCTGAATCCCTGAAGACGATGACCGAGCCGCGAATCGAAACGTCGGCGGACATGGATGCAATAACCAGGTGGAGGACCCGAGAAACCTTCACGCATGTCTGGTGAGATTTAACACGTTACTAAATCATTACTATATTTTAAGTCGATATTGCAATGTTAATTATTTATTTCATTAGAAGATAAAATGTCATTATAGAAGAATAGGTCATTGCATCCGATTTAAGCGATCTGAGGAATGAATTGCAGGGTAAGTCTAACAGTTGTGTCTGTCTAAATTCCCTTTGGCCTCCTCTAATCCAAGTAGGTTTTTTACTTACAGTCTGTGTAAATTTAGGTACAGAAATTATATTCCATCATTTGTTCAGTACATATGTAGATGTATTTTTCAATATTGTCAGAGTTTACGATTGATTTTTGTGGTGGACATTATGAACCCCTGTTTTCTGAGAAGTGTTTTATGAGTTGAGAAATCTTGTTTTGGGGCCGAACCTGTCAGAATGGCACTCTCTTTAGCTTCAATATAGCTTATATAAATTATATACGGATAACTATTGCATTGCGTTATATTCATTAAAAGCTGTTACGATAGGTTTAGTGGTGTGTCAGAATTAATACAAGAATTAGGGTGAGAATCATCATCAGAGCGTAGGTTAAAGTACAGATTAAATATATTACAGAAATTTGAATCGGATAGTGTTACTGAAGATATTAGGCATGCATGGTAGACACCAGAGTATTATGCTAGATTAGACCAGATAAGTAAGATTAGAGGGATAGATTGTCGTACTGATAGATTCAAAATGGCATTTTTCTCCCGTAATATAATGCACAATAGGCAGCATAGCAAAGGGGTAGGTAGGGGAAGTACTTTAGAGTAGTCTGTAGTGCATGAGTCATATATTAACAACCAATCCCTTTATTACTCTGTAGATACTAACCATCTACTTGCATTAGACCCTATTATGCAGCATGTTTCCGTTTAGTAGCTGGTTTGCACGTCAACATTGCATGCTTGGTGATATTCACCCCATGCCACGCACCCTCGCTGTGGATTGCAGGGTAGAGCATAGATGTAGATGTGTAGATGTAGATTGCAATGATGGAAAATATTTAAACACATAAACTCAACGGGATTACTTGCTTGCTAAATAGAATTGTTATAACTATCGAAGATTTCACTGATAATTTTATCGTAATATTTTTTATTATCCCATCAATGCTTACATTGCCTCTCGGTAAAAGTAAAGAATTTTGTTAACATGCCTAGACTTAAATATAATGCATCATCTTTACTGATAGTTAGCAATAATAGATTATTTTGACGTATCTCTCCACTGAATTCACCATTTGGCTAACCTCTTCATGTAACGAAAATAAGTTTTGAAATCCTGCCATGCAAGCCTTGTGTTAGTTCTCTCTCTTGTACACACTATTGCGGTGACTATCAGGTCTTTTTGTGGGCAAATATGTAGATTTAAATCAAATATGTAAGTACTGGTACATCTTGAAATATATAAATGATAGGAATATCGTTAGATATTTAATAGCTGTCAATAATTTAACGAAAATTTTAAAGGATGAGTTAGCAGTTTTCACCATCTCTTCTTTTCACGAAAACTCAGCAAGAGCACTAAAAGGTTTTCATTAATGGCATATATCGAGGTCACGTTTAGCCACGAAGCACTTACCAGCTCCCCGTTCAACGCCATATCAAGGTCATCGATCAGTACCAGTCCAGAAAAAATTGCTATCTTCGATCGTGTTGGCTCCCATAATGGTGGAGGTTCAAATGACATTTTTTCCCAGCTGTAAAACCTTCAATCACTTTCACTTCATATCATTTCCATTCTCATGGTCTCAAACGGTAAGAGTGATTATCTCTCCCGGAAAATGTATTCCATGTTTTATCTTCTTGGCTCCTTGTTCTAGGCTCCTTCTAGAATGCCCTTGTGGTTTCGGCAGCAAGAAACGAATCATTCTTCGGTCCTTTTCCATACTCTGACCATAATAAACCCTCTCCAGAATATCCCTCTGAATCATAAATGGTTCTTACACCGTAATTTTCATTTAGGATACTGAAAAGTGTATACTGCTGTTTAAAATACTATCATGATCCAGGTAACTCACCCACTCCAATATAATTCAATCGATCCAATTTCTTAACTCACTCTTAATATTTCCTTCATGCCAACGATTTCCAAATTTATCAACATTGAACACCAGAAAACATAACATACACTATAGTATTAAATGCTGATATTGTACATATCAACACGTGGGCTGAGAACAATGGTCTGAAACTGAATGGAAAAAAAACAAAGACCATCATCTTCGGCAGTAGGAGCCTTTCCTCTAAGACAAATTTCCAAAGTATCCCTGCAATCACAGTCAAAAATAAAGCACTCCTTTACGAAGAACAAATAAAAAATCTAGGAGTCATAATGGACAGGAACTTAATTTGGAATGCCCACTGCCTAAATATTAGGAGTAAATACTACAAAACTCTTCATCACCTATACAAATCCAAAAACCAGTTGCACACATTCATGAGAAAATCAATCGTAAATGCGATTATATTCCAACATTTGGAGTAGGGTAAAGGGGGGTGAATCGGGCCACAAAAAGGAAAATCGTCGATTTCCTCGTTTGTGTAAACAGTTACATTTTGAAAGCATTATCAGCAAAGGACTTGATGTTTTTCCAGTTTAAAACGCAATTTTCAGCGTGGTTGCTCTGAATAGAACGGTCCTGGAGCAATTTCTTCAAGAGACTGCATGGTCCTATTCGCCCGACGACTTGGAGGGCGAATCGGACCAGATTAGAGGCTGAATCGGACCAGTAAAATAACGTTATAAATTTTAGTTTTCTTAAGTTTTATTCCATAAAATTTTGAAATTTTGCATCATTGCTTTTAACAATGTAGTGCAGTCTGGAGATATTTTGACGACACCTTCTTAGAGTCAAACATAACTTTACAAATAGACATACATCACCAAATCTGAACATAAAGAACAAAATAGAACAAATTTACCAAAAAAATTAAGCACATTTACCACAAGTGAATTTATCTCGCCCCTTAGCACCTACACACAGCTCATGGTACCAACAATTACACTTCATGCACTTAATCCAGTCTCTAAACTTTGACGAATTCGCACAATTATAAGACTTGGAGCAGAAGCCACAAAGCGTATCATCAGCTGAGTTTTCCCCATTCTCAATATTGCCGTCCCTATCTGAAGATGATTCATATAAGTTTCTGCAAGTTCCTTTCGCGTTCCTAATATTTTGTTTCTTCAGTCGTTGCCTTGTTTCCTCTATTACAGCTGGAGAAGTAAGTATTTGAGCAATTTGCTTTCTTGACCTTTTCACATTGACTTTCACTCTTTTTTCTGGTGTAGGTAGTAAATTATGGAAAGACCTACCCAAAGTATTTGACGATTCCTCAGATGTTGATGTCGAGGATTGGCTTCCTTCATAGGGACTGGCAGTTAATTTTTGATCGGAAGATGGATTTTTCGAAAAAGGAGTGGATGCATCTTCTGGGGCGTGTGAGCTTCCGAGATTAGAAGGATGAAGATCTAACTCCGTCAGGATACCCGGATTCAGAGGGAATATTCCTGTTGATCGGAATCCATTTTCAGCGTTGCCGATTGTTGCGGCTTTGCTCCATGCATTTCGAAAAAGCCGACCAAAATTAAATTTAGTTATCTTTCTATCCCCCTTACAAACTGTCATATACGCATTTGTTTCAATATCGTAGTATGTCTTTAATGGTTTAAAAAAAGACCTATCCAGAGGTTGCAACCTTTGTGTAGTGTGGCTGGGCAGTGATAAGAGAGTGATCTCATTCCTTTCACAGAACAGTAGAACAGGAAGAGTCTTGTGTGATGCGTGGCCATCGAGGACTAAAATGCATCGGCCAGGAATCCTGTTTGCTTGAAAGTGCTTTAGCCACTCCAAAAAAAGATCCTCATTTATCCACCCTGAATCGGACATAAAAATTTTAGATCCCAACGGAAATCCATCCTCCCATTCCTTATGGAACTTTTTCCCCTTAAAAATTACAAAAGGTGGTATGTAATGTCCACTTGCATTGCAGCACGCAACAACTGTCACCAATTCCCCCTTTCCACTGATGTCTGTTTTATGACTACCTTAGATCCTGTTCTTGCAACAACCTTTTGGGTTTGGCGATTATTTAATACACATCCCGTTTCGTCAACGTTGTATATAAGGTGGGGCCTATCCATAACTCCAGCCTCAGCCATCGAAATAGTTAACTTTGAAAAAAAATCGTCTACATCTTCCTCATTTAAACCCTCAGCTCGAGCCACTGACAAACCTTCGGGTTTTCGAAGACTTAAAGGATGTCTAGATATAAAATTCAAGACCCAATCCTTGCCTGCTCGTTTTTATAACGCACAGAAATTGTTTTTTATGTTGTTTTCAATGGAAAATTCATATGCCACCTTCATGACATCATCTCTTGTCAATCCGAACCCAATTTCACATAACCTAAGAATTATTCTAATTAATGCTTCCTCTTCTTCCACTGAGAAGACATTTTGCCCCCCTCTTGTCTTCAATTTTTCCGTATCCGCTACTATCCTACGATAGAGGCAAGTACGGGGACCATGGAAAAGTTCGGCAGAATGCCTCATGCTTCTTCCCTCTCTGAAATCTTTCAGCGCCATTCTCATATCCTCCTCTGTCCATGTCTGTTCCGTTTTTCGCCGGTACTTCCCCATCTTAATCCAAAAGGAAAAACATTAACGGTAAGCGAAAATTATCACATTCATAAATACGTTTTAAATGAAATTTTGCTAATGTTACGCTATCAAAAGGAGGTTGTAAGGCGTTCCACAACTAATTCTGTTGCCATATATAATATTTAATACTCTGGCAATCCCTCTATCACGTACATTATATCACCTCCTTTTCTTTGAGATTGGAAAATATAGACCACTGAGTAATGTAGAATGTATAGGTATGGAACTCAATGTGAATTATGAACAATCATTTTCCATCATGAAATGCGTATGTTTTATGATATAGTTTCAGCGAATAATTGGTTAATATATATGGAACACTACACAACATATGTTACATCAAACGAAGGTAGCTTACCTCTCACTCAGCCTGTAAATCGTGCTCGTCGCCGTAATAATTCACCTCTATGACGGGGAAAATCTCTTTCCTCCTCCTCGTTATACGAAGTTAATATCTATAACGTGATATAGAATAGCATTAAAATAGGTTTATTCCATTAAACTTCTTATAATACTTAAATAAAAGAGTATGGCCTAAAAACAAATTTTTAGCCACTTTCGCTCAAACATTCTTATAAACATTTGATGTTTTTAATGTAAAACATTAAGTGTAAGTAAGCAATTTATCAATATTAGTTGTATATCTACTTACTTTTTAGTAGTAGAAGGAATTTTTCCAAGTGTCAGTTGAGTATAACTGGTTCAATGCTTCACCCTCGACCAGCGGCTTGGAACTGAACTCCTGCGCGTGTTGGTCCTTTTCACCCGACTAAGTAATATGATTTTTTATGTCCTCCGAGCATCTTCAACTCCGTTTTCAAAAAGGACGTCCTTAACCGTTCAACAAGATCCTATTAATGTTACCTACAGATCCCCCAGCACAAAACAGAAATGTATAATAAATCCTTCATAAATACAGTATCACGAAACTGGAATTCACTTCCAGTTGATTTTAAAACAAAAAAACTTGTTTTAAAAGAAAATTATTTAATTATATGAGTATTTATGAAAAACTGTCAGCCTTACATATGTAGTAATTCAATTAAAATTATCATATATAAACATAATGTATGTTGAATTTATCTCATTGTGTATTATGCATTTTTTTTAAATTAGTTAACTCTTACTATGTTTATATCATCAAAAGTATTATTGTGAATTCCATATCAATAGGATATTCAGTATAATGATGTGAATATATAGCAATAATTAATAATATTAAGATCATTTTTTGTATATTATAACATGCATTATAAGTACTATTTTTATACAGTTTTGTTTTTTTTTATGTTATATAAGCTTCATATTATTTCCTAAAAAGTCTGAAAGACCTTAATAGGTCTACGACAATAAAAGTTTTATTATTATCATTACTGCCGCTTAACATACTATCATGATCCAAGTATATATTTTTAAATCCCTTAAGTCTTGTTAAATATCGTGAGTTTGGCCATCTACAAGCCGAAGGATAAGATTTTGCAATTTATAATATTTTTGAGAGATACGGTAATAGATTGATAATTGTGTGACACACTTGGTCATAATGATCACGTACCTGAAACTCTTTTTACCTTCGTTATTGATTCCTAAAATTTCTGTCGTTCGCAAAAAGCTATTTTTTTATTTCCATGCGCACATCTTCCAAGATTATGAGTATTGGTATCTATGAAAATATGATTTCAATGTTATAGAGAATAAAAATGCTTGGCACCGGCAGAATTAAAAATGGAATTGCTCCCAGTATCAAGGGCATAAGTTATGAAGTTGATTTCTCTATAAGCAATAATATTGTTTCGATATTTTGTTCTTTCATCGATAAATTAATTTTCGGCACCAAATATTTTTCAAGCAACAAATTCTCACACTAATATATGAGCAACCGGGTGCTCAAAACTTAATTTTATTTGATGGATCTCAGTTTTTCCCGGCGAATAGACTGGAAGAAGAGTTCTCGGGTTTCCAACCGGGTCCAAGTGCTTTTAGGCACCAACGTTTCGAAGGCTAAGTCCGCCATCGTCTTCAGGGTGAATGATGTAGCCAAAAATTGTCCGCCTTATATACAGTCCCGTCTAGTTCAGGTAGGCTCTGATTGGTCGACAGGTCGATCGCGTTTCCTCTCCCCCTCCACTTTGTTGAGAGCTGGTTTCCAGGCGTTGCTCAGATGGAAGCCGGTGTCTCTATTCATATTGTTTCCCTCCAATCTTATTTCCACCGCCTCCTTCACGACACGATCCCAATAGTTGTTGCTGTGGGACAATATTTCCGTGTCGTGAAAATGTATTCGGTGGCCGAATTCCAGGCTATGTTCGGCCACCGCAGATTTAGTCGGGTAGTAGAGCCTGATGCATCTCTCATGCTCCTGTAGCCGTTTCTCAATTGTACGGCCGGTCGAGTACAGAGAACAGGTACCCGAGAACTCTTCTTCCAGTTAATTTTATTTGTTTTTTTTTTAATGTTTTGGATCGATTGTCGTTGATATGCCGAGTTTTAGTAACTGTGATTGCGCGAAGTGCTCTATTGGTCAGACGGGTAGGAACTTTGCCATCCGTATGACTGAACATTGGAAATGTTGGGAGAACAGGGACTTCTACTTCCTTCTACACCTTTTGGACGCGGCACGCCACTGCCTATTTGACTTGGAGATAAACCATGTGAAATTGAAATCGAAGTTAAAAAGGTTCTTTATTGTTCTGGGACTATAAGTCCCCTAGAACATCTAAAGAAATATGACATGCCAAAAAGGAAAAAAAAGAGATAAAATGAATGTAGCCAAGGCAACAGCCGTACAATTGCATAATGGAGAAATATAATACATATAAATTAACAATAAATAAAAAATTCGAATGTAATGAGTACATAACCATTAATTGGTAAAGGTTTATTGGTTTAGTCATTAATTGGTCGAACTAATATTTACATAACATTACAATCAAAACCACTACATGAAATGAAATAAAACACTTTAAGGAAAAAGAAATTTAAGAAAGGCAACATAAATAATGATTTTAATGACTTGACAATAAAGCATAAAATAACAAGGAATATAAATTAATATGCACAACATCCAGCACTTAATTTAGATAATACAATAAAACAAGATAGAATTAAATAAAATTAAAAAAAACGAGTTTGTGAAACCACATTTAAGCAGAGTTGTGTAAATGTTCAATAATATTCCTCTTGAGTCTCGCCATTGTAGGAGAAGTTCTAACATTGTCAGGCAAACAATTCCATAGTTTGCAAGAGGAAATGAGAAGCAGAAGAAAGTGGAGGGGGAAAGCTGGGGAATGGACGCTCTACATCAATTTGAAATGATTCAGCAAGGAGAGTAAAATCAAGTAAACCTTGTTATCTATCATTAATTATTGCCCATTGAGAATGACACTAAAGTGTTGAAACCAGTCGGGATGTACCCTATAAATAGTGTAGAATAACAAGGTGTATTTGATTGATTGATTTTACTCTCGATCATGAAATTCCGCAAAGTATGCTCGCAAACAGTTGTTGAATAAGAGTCTCTCATGAATTAACAGCTGTTCAAATTTCCAACTCCACTCCTCGCCTTTCCATTCCCTAAACCATGTATTGACTCACCACCAGTGCCTCCCCACTTACCTCCCCTATCCCTCCACATCCTAGTTGCGCACGTATTCCGCTTCCTTGAGGATAAGTCTTTGTACCTACCTGATGATGGCTTTACAGCTGGAACGCATTGTATGTACCTTTAATTAAATCCGTGGAATAAGTGCTATCTATTCTTTAATTAATGAAGATCCCGAGTGTTGACGCATTGGGCCAACATAGCGAGACGGATTTTAATTGTCCCAATATCACACGAGTCTTCTTGTTCTGTTTTTTTTTCTTCCTCCCGTGACCTTTCTCTTTTGTGTGGAACAATCGCCCTTCCCGGATTGGCGATGGGACCTTCTCTCTCTTTTTCGTTCGCGAGAAGAAAGGAATCCCTATTGTTCCCTTTCCGTCCCTTTGTGTTCGTTCCTTCGTCCTCACTCTCCCTACCTTCTTCTGTCTGTTCCTCGCCCCTCTTTCCCTTCCCACTTATTGTCTCTTTCTCTCTACCTGGAAACAAATTTCAGTTCAAAGGGAGCATGATTGACTTTTTGTTTTTTTCGGCATCCTAATTTTTTACTGAAAAAAACCGAATAATTGTACTGATTACTGTGATCATTTTTGTTACATTATAATTATGATCGCAGTTCTCATTTGGATTTCTTTGTATCCATACGTAATCTTTTTTCTTCCTTATTTCCTCGTGCGAAAAGAAGATCACCAAGATTTTGTTAAAATCCGCCATTAGAATTATATTGTTATTACGCGTTTAATAGAAGAACTAGGATGAGAATAACTATCGGAACGTAGGTTTACCTTTGAAATAAATTTTAAGATAATTTGTCTACGGAAGGCATTAATAATTCTTGCTTAATTTACAAGGTTTGATCATGTAAACAAGATTAGAGAGATTGATTGTTGTTCCGATAGATTTTAAATGTCATTTTCCGTCATACCTTAAGAGAACTAAATAGGCAGCATAGCGAAGGATACGTAGGTAAAAGATTATAGAAGTAGCTTGTAGTGCATGAACCATGTTTTAGAAGGGTGCCTTTTCTCAATATTGCTCCAATGGAAAACTGTTTTAGTTCTTATTGACAAAGCCACTAGGATTCGCAACACCGATCTCCCCTTCCATGAAAAAACCCTATTCATATTCATCAACACAACTGTTCTAAGTGATTGTAAATAAACGTAGCCTCATCAGTCATTTCCATCGAATAATAAGTGCCACAAAATACGTAATTTCCGTCCTTAGCACTTTTTTCATACGATTTTTCATCATAATAACCGTTTTAGTTTTTTACTGCTGAACAATATTTCTGTTTTTTTCCAAAAAAATGCCAACATAATATATGCCAAAACATGAGTCAGCACTAGCACTGATGTGATTCAGAAAGCCTACACACCGGAGATAACGAAGGCCTTGAGAAACATACCAAAATAACTCGGCCGAAAAATCGGCTATCCGCAGTAAAAGCGTTATTTTTTTTACAGGTGATAAAGAGTAATTCCTTTTACGTTACGAATCATCATCATAATGTGTCCAAAATCCCAATACGTTTAATTGCAGTTCTTTACTAGATTCCCGTTCGGCTAAACGCAAGATCATATCTATATTATATTCAAATAATTATCCTCATTCGCATCCTTCACGACTTGCTACACATATCTCATACGAGTCCTGATTTTTCCTTTCTTCCCGTTCACTTGTCCCTCGACTATTTTCTTTTCCCCTCTACCCCGAACCTCAAATGTCCTTGTGTACATTATTATCAGCAGTGAGGTAATGTAAAAGGGATGATTTCTATATTCATGATCGGTCAGCAACCCTAGAATTAGTTTGACGCAGCCTTCCACTCGATTCTTCTATCGGCAAACCTCTTCATATTGACGTAATTCTTCTCTTTCACATCATTCAAAACTTGTTCCATACATCTCATACGAGGCCTGCCTTTTCCATTCTTCCCGTTCACTTCTCCGTCGACGATTGTCTTCATCAGGTCATCGTGTCTTAAGATGTGGCCTATTAAGTTGTCCAGTCCTATTTTTAGTTTTCTTACAGTCTTCATATGACTTTTTCATTTGTCACTTTGGTAGATTTATTTTAACTTCATCGTTCGTCGGTAGTATCACACCTCAAATGTTGCCAGCCTTTATTTTCAAATATTATGCGAGAAATTAGTTTACTTACGTAGATATATATAAGTTATACTTCATAATTTTTGTAGCAATCATTCTAGGAATTGTGTATGTGTGAATATGTGCATAAAATTGAATATGAGTATGCATGTTTATATATATGCAAATAGGGAAAAATATATATATCAGGAAAAAATGTGGTAATCGTATAATTTAATGATGTTGTGAAACCCACTGACAAGTCCTTGGGACTTAGCGGGGCCAAAATTGTTATACCAATAGCATTAATATGTATAATATGTAAAATGTATTAATAATTATATTATATATTTGAAAAAAAAATTTGCCACCTTTTGGCTAGGTAAAGCCTCAACTATGCTATTAGGGTTTAAAAAATATACTTTTGGCCAAATTTGGTAAACTGGGTATTTTTCTCATTTCATCAATTTTGGCTGAGTGCATTACTGTGTTGAGGGACAATCTTCTGGTA
Organism: Platycnemis pennipes; assembly: GCA_933228895.1. Taxonomy (NCBI): domain Eukaryota; kingdom Metazoa; phylum Arthropoda; class Insecta; order Odonata; family Platycnemididae; genus Platycnemis; species Platycnemis pennipes. The sequence continues at coordinate 110,339,015 of OW121855.1, read as the reverse complement.
TTTTTATCTTCAATCGAGAGGCAAGACAAGCTTAATTCGTCTAAACGTTTAAGACGTTCAGAATGGTGCCATAGGAAGAGTTATATACTCGGTGACTCCACCATCCTTCGTCCCATGTATGTACTTAAAGCCTGAGGAGTGGAGGAAGGGGGTTAAAGGTGGTCACATGTTGCGCAATCCACCTCAAACCCTAATCCCCCACCCTCCCTCCACGACCCTGAAAACTTCCCACTTCAAAGTAAGCCCAACTTTTAAAAGCCCCAAATCGAGTTTTTCCGTTGACGTTGGGATAGAAACACGATAATTGCTCCCCTATCGCCAAAAACTTCCCCTTGCGCTAAAGGCCACCTAACAGTGAAGATGTAGAAGGAGGGGGATGATAGGGCGTGGGTGTAAGAAAGAAGAAACAGTAAAAAAGAAAGGGTTCTGAAGTCCAGTAATGAGCATCAGATGCGAGGAAAGGGTTAATTGCTATAGAAAATTATCCATATAGAATTATAATCCAAGAACTTATTTTAATTATTATTCACTTTACGCCTAAAATTGACTTCTTAAGCGATGATCCAGCCTTTCCACGATTTTCTTACTTTGCAGCATTTAATTCCTATCTCTTGTCTTTCCACCCAAACTGTTTAAACTGTCCTACTCTGCCCATCTCACTTACACTACACTCTACTCTCTTCCATATACCTCAAAACACTATCACTACTTAATATTCAATCTATCCTTAATCGTTTACTCTTAAATTTTTCGTGTAATATCTTTACCACTCACTTTTTTCCATTATTTTTTCGTTTCTATTCTTATATTTCTTCGTACTCCCGAAAAATGACTTACGCTGTCTATCGCCAACTAATAATAGCCAAAAACCACGTCAAGGAATATTATCGTGCAGTGATGGTAATATTATCTCCAAAATTCATATTTTAATTCCCGTGGAGACCCGTATTAATGCTTAGCACTTAGTTGTGCATGGAATTTGCGTCATGTATCATTAAAAGGACGCCAAATCTGATCTCACTTCTTTTTTTTGTGCCTCAGCTTAGGCGTCTCAATGTGATAATATGCAAATTCTAAGCGTCGCGTTTCGTCATTAAAATATTCTTGAGTGATAGCAATTAAGATTAAAAGAATCGACTCGGGTTTACGCAGCATCTATTGAGAAACAATGACGTGGCGTAATCAGACACCACTCCATCATAATATAATTATGTGCTCCTTATGAAGATAAGTATAATTACAATAGAAATATTTTACTGTGAAAAAAATCGTTAACTAATGAGTTATACTTAATTATCTTTTATTATCTGATGCCAGGTAGGAGTCATAATATTTACTTCAAATAACAGATAGTTCCAGCGATATATTTGAATTCACGCTTGATAAATTGTCATACATGTATCTTTCAGGAATGTTTCTTGCTAATTAAAGGAACAGTGTATAAAAGTGAAAGGGAAAGACAGGAAGGTGTGCGTTATACGATGAAACTTGATTGACTTTAAGGGTGACTCTTTAAAAATTTCTCCCTTGAAATTTCGGCTCATCAATCGAAGAGAAAATAATACAAAAATTTGTGATTTGAACGATGCGGAATAAAAATGAAAGTTGGAAGCAATAAAGTAGGATGTAAATTTACTGAGGAAATTAGTCCCTTTCACTTGAAAAAGATTAATTTTCACCTCGTTAATGGAGTTGATTGGAAATTTTTTATTCAATTCACTGAAGGGTTCATTTCATTCGTTCTCATTCTTTTACTTCCAAAATTTACAAATGATTCTCACCTCTTTAGGGAGGGAATGGATGAAATCTTTATGTATTTTTAAACTTTTCAATCGCTCAAGGTAATTAGATCCTTCTATCTCTCGGTTTAATATTGTAGATAATATTTTTCAATGGTTGGTTTCTTTTGACCATAATTGGATTAGGAATATGAGTGCATAAGGTAGCTGCCATTCCATAGTGAAGTATATTAAATATATATTCCATAACTAAAGTAAATAATAGATGAATTTTCTTGTTGGCATCAACTTTGATTGCGTAAAGGCACGTCTATGGTTGTATTCAAACTTCAACATTATTTATTACATATTTAAATGCCAGGTCTTCCCGCTAAATAATATTTGTTGCTTGATAATCTCCTAAAATTACGATATATCGGAAGATATTAGTATTTTTTATGAGCTACGAAGGGCAGTTTGGTTGATCAGGGGAATTATAAGTTAAAATGATCTTTATTTCGTGAGAATGATTGTGAGTACTTTGTGGGTTTTAGTAGGAGAAAAGAAACCAGGACCACTCTTAAAATAGATAAAAACAAAATTGAGGAGGAGAAAGAGTTCTGCTACCTGGGAAGTCGTGTAACCAACGATGGACGAAGTAGAAGATAAATTTCCCGTAAAATAGAGACCAGGCAAACAGGGAATTTTAACAAAAGAAGATTCTGCCTACAGCTGCAAATAAAAGCGTGAACGTGAGAAAAAATTCCATCAGAACATGCATCTGGGGCACACTACTATACAGTAGCGAAGCATGAACGATAACAGCAGCAGAGAAGTCCAGGCTGGAGGACTGAAATGTGGTGCTACTGAAGAATGATAAAGATTTGATGGATCGAGCTTGTTTCATCATCTGGAGCTCGTTTCTTCTTGCCAGTGAGGCATGGACGATGTCGGCAACGGAAAAGAAAAGGGTTGAAGCATATATAATATATACTATGTATAATATAGTAAGTACTATAAGAGAACAGAATAGGCAGCATAGCAAAGGGATATGTAGGTGAAATATTTTAGTCTGTAGTGCATGATGCATGTATTAACCCCTTAAATACTATAGATACTAACAATCTAGTTGCATGAGACCCTATAGTTGCTATTTGCATATTAGTAGTGCATTCTTGGTGATCGTCACCCCCTGCCTCACACCCTCGCGGTGACTTACAGGGTGTGGTGTGGATGTAGATGTAGATTGGAGAGCTGCGTCATACCAATCGTAGGATTGTTGACCGATGATGATGAAAAAAATCACTTGTTAGCTTCCCTCTTATTATTTTCAGATTTCCATCCTTGTTGGGAATTTAACCGATAATTTTGTCATGGTTGGTACAAAATACTCTCGTGTACAACTACCGAAGAAGGGACAATTTGATCGCCCGTATGTTCGGACAGGATGGCTTGATTAAGACTATCGTCGAAGGAAAAGTGAACGGGAAGAAAGGATTTGGCAGGCAATGTATGAGATATATGGAACAAGTTGTGAAGGTTGTAAGGGAATTACGTTGATATGAACAGTTATAAGAATGGAGTGGAGGGCAGGACCAGATTTCTGAATAGGCTGAAAAGGCTGCAGCCTAGAGCGGCAAAATTTAAGGGGCGGCACTTTGGCAATTTACTAAAAATTGAAAATATACATATACAAAGATTGTGCATACCTGCTGCGAATTGCGCTGGAGAACGTAGTTTTTCCTGCCTTAGAAGAGTTAAGAGTTACCTACAAACTAGTACTACTGAACGAAGGTTAAACTCACTTTCTTTACTGTGTATTGAGGCAAATACAACAAAACACTTTCATACTAAGACATTATTAACGAGTTTGCCATTTAGAAATCTCGCAAGAAAACTATGTTGTTTTGAACATATACGAAAGTATATAATGTACTTAAGCCCAAACATTCAACTATATTGTGTTTGCATAGTTATTCATGTTTGTATTATGGTAACCTGTATAACATCTATCTATATAATGTCAACAAATAAACCAGTAATAAGCTATTTTTTGTGTGGTTTTAGTTTTACTCTTCAGCACAATTTTATTCGAATAACTGTATCTATCAATTGTTGTATAAAACGAATGTATAATATGTATAACATATGAGTCTATTAACTGTGAATCTCTAAAAAAGGGGGGGGGGAAGCCAATGGATTTAGCCTACAGGTGGCATACTCCTAAATCCCGCCCTGGTGGAGGGTTGCGTCAAACTATTCCTAGGATTGTTGACCGATGATGAATATCTACATTACTCCTTTTGCAATATCTCACTGCTGATAATATAGAACACAGGAACGTTTGAGTTAATGTTTAATCAGGAACGGAGTAGAGGGGTCGGTCGGTATCGTCCAAGGGGCCTACCGATGTGTGGCGACGGTGGTGCGACCCACGGCAACCAATTATAATCGTAATTGGGTGTCACGTGGGGTCTCTGAGAGGTCTTTGGTGTGAGGGGGAGGGAGGGGGGAGTGAATGGGGAGTACATACACAGCTCCTGGAGTCCGCTGGAATGAAGTGCGAGGCGCATGGCGTACCTTGTTGGCGGAAAGCAAACAGGCGAAGCAGCAGTAATGAGAGTGTTTAATTAAGAGCTGACGTCGCCGTAATTACCCTCAGAGGACCCACAGCCGAATTTCTCTCCCTGAAAAGAAGATGCAGAAGAGCATGAATTGCCCTCTAACCCCACCTACCTGTTTGGGAAGGTTGGATGTTTCCGAAAACACATAACACCAAATTTACGAACATGAGAGCGGGGTCCTTTTTTTCATGGTTATGTACGCATAATCAAATTGCAAAAAGTGTGTCTACATTCGGGAAATTTAGAGTCGACGATCTTATAAGAGACAAACAAATATCATGGTTAGTGAAATCAATCGAATAGTGGTAACCATTAGAAGGGTACGAACTAGAGCTGAGATATTTTACTGGCTCAGAAAATCATTATTATGCGTCAATCATCCTAAGATTGCTTACATTACACAAGGAAAAAAATTCACCTCGACTGGGATTCGAAACCGGACCCCATGATTTCCAGTCGGGTGCCCTATCACTTAAGCTACCTTGACTAGTGGATAGACTAGAAGTTGGATAACATCAGGTCCGGATTCAAATCCCGGTTGAGGTGGATTTTTTTCATTATGGAAATTCAGCTATTGTGCTTTTCAGCTGGTGACTCCGCTAAGGTTTTCGCAGCTAGTTCGAATTCTTTGAATAATCTTAACATTAGTTTGACCCACCTCTCCACTTAATTCTTCTAACGGCCAACTTCTTCTTATTGACGTAACTCCTCTCTTTTAAATCCTTCACAAATTTTTCTATATAACTCATACGAGGCCTGCCTTTTCCATTCTTCCCTTACACTTTCACCTCGACGATTGTCTTCATCAGGTCATTGTGTCTTAAAATTTGACCGAATTAATTGTCCCGTCTTTTTTTAGAAAATTAAGTAGGCATATCTTTTCTCTCACTCTTCATAAGGCTTCTTAGTTTGTCACTCGGTCGATCCATTTTATCTTCATCATTCTTCGGTAGTACCACATTTCAAACGCTTCCAGCCTTGACTTGTCTGCTGCTGCCATCGTCAATTTTTCGCTGCCAAACACTCAATATGCTCCATATTTATGTTCTAAGGACACGTTTCCTCACTTCCACGCCTGTATTTACAGCTGTAAGCAGAATCTTCTTTTGGTAAATTTGTCTCTTAGCCTGGGGAATTCTACTGGCAATTTCTCTGGAAAAGGCCTGCCTTTTCTATTCTTCCCGTTCAATTTTCCTTAGACGATTGCCTTTATTAGACCCTCGTGTCTTAAAATGTGGCCGATTAAGTTTTCCCCTCTTCTTTATATTGATTGCAGGATGTATTCGTAATATAGGTAATTACTTTGACTGCAGTTATATGGATTTATCAAAGTTATAGCGAGAGGAAGTTAATAAACCCGGATTTGGTTTAAGTCTGCTGCTATCGAAAAGTATAAAGATGTCCAAGTTGAGCGTTTCTTACCAGAGACGGCGCCATGCAATCGAATTGCTCTTCGTACAGATCTCAAGTTGTAATCCGAATGATCCATAAATATCTCTGCCACATTTGAGATTCAAACCCGAGTCCTCGGGAAAGGAATACTATACTTTAACCACCATTCCAATTCTTGAGGAAAAGGAAAGAATAAAATTATTTTAAAGGGATGAGCAAATGAGTTTTAGGTATGTTAGAGGAGGAAATGAAAGTTTTGAGGGACATTCTAAGGAGGAAGAATTCATAAGTGTATGAAAAATAGAAGGAAATTAGCTACTTAATTTTGCGGTTGAGAAAAAATATGGAGAGAGCAAAAAAATTGGTAAGAGCTAGAGGAGGATAAAAAACAGTAATCTGTAACCATATGCAGTGGGTGGAGGGGGGTGAAAATACGGTTTGCGTGTCACTAAAGTTAAGAGCAGCAATTATTGTGACAAACGGCAGTAAGGACAATTCAATTAATGCGTATTGTTGGTTTAAGGGTCGCATTGACAAGTGAAATAGAGTAGTTGTAGTTTTGTAGAGGTTCAGGGAAGCCAGCTTAATCTCAAGCCAATTGAGCCAGAAAGGATAGATGGGTAACTGGGTGAAAGTAGGAGTATGTAGGGAACCGAGGAATGGTGGAGAGAAACCCGGTCTCGGCATTAGCCTGGTCTAAACGAAATGCAGCAAGTGGACCACGAGATAACGTCCCATCCAACGGACGGTGTACTGGACTCGACTTGCTCTCCACAAGGCAATAAAGTAGGGACCGTTACACCAATGAGAGATCTACCACTGCTGGGATCCAAACCCGGGCTCTCGCAATGGGAAGCCAGTACTCTAGCCACCCCAACAGTCCACTCCCCAAGTAAAGTAGACCTGTCGTCAATCGCAGATGATGACAATGAGGAATGGCGTATTCCTCATCTGTAAACCTTTTAGTGATGTTTCATGATACTTCAGTCACATCATGATATTTTAGTCACATCATTACTTTTCTTTGCACTATAATAAAAAATATTCAAAATTTGAGAGAATAATTGTGTACACCATTTATAAAATGTTTTTTTTATCTAAAAAACGTCCAAAGCTTCTATTTTTTTCTTGTTTATTTATTTAACAAATTTATAGATTACTCAGCATGAAAAACATAATGATAGAGTAAACTAATTACACAGTTAAATCCATAATTACAATACAACGGTCATGGCTACTGAATGTTGCATACAAATTCTGGACCAACTTTACTATTTCGCTAACATTGACAATATATCTTGGCAAAACATTTCCTTTGACATGTTGATATTTACTTCTTCAGAAAGGGTATTGAAAGAAATACATATTCTACTTAACGGTGAATTCTTTTAATAGATAATATAATTATTCTAATTAGTTTTCATATTTGCATTTATTCACCTTATTGGTATACAATTAATCTCAGTTAAAAAATTAATGCAATCTATACAATTAGCCTTTATCGGTCATTGGTTGGCACATGATTGAAGATTGTACTCTAATTCTGTGAATGTTGGAGCTCGTTTGTCAATCATAAAGGGTTCGCCATCTCTTGTATGGGATTTATCATTACTTATAGGTGGAACAACTATTTTATAGTAAGAATAAGAAAAAATAATTCCAAGAACATAAATGTACCCTGCAATCCACTGCAAGAGTTGGTACCATCACAAAGGATACATTTTAAATCTAGAGGTCTAATGTCACGCCAGCATGTGCAGTTTATTTATAGATCCGGCAAACCTGAAGAAGTAAAAATAAATGGACACATTTTTGAAAGCTATTACCTTCCTGAGTTCGACATTCCTCATGAACATTCATCCTATATACTTCTTCAACCATTCAAAAGACAGTTTTATTTAGAATTACCATCATGCGGGCGTGAAAACCTTCAATTGGCTCTGAATACTGTTGATAATATTTCTCCCTTAGCCTTCCTTATCCGAGGCTCCGGACAAGCGAGACGCAATCTAGCGGTCGAATTCGGAAGTAGACGTTGAGGGATAACCCTAATAGCAGTCAGCAAGTGCACGTAGAGATTCAGTGGCGTTGAGCAGTTTTTTTGAGATTTAATTTCTTTTTCTTCCTTTTTTTCTCTATATTTTTGTACTCAATCCTATTAAATATAATTCTTTTCATAGTTATATAGTTGTAGCTATACAGAGTGTCCCATTGATCGTGTGTCATTTCTGACCTGTAATTTTAGACACTTCCTTTCGAGCCACATGGATGAAATTTGGTACCTGGCTAGAAAAGGATGTAAGTTTTGTTGAGTATAAACAAAATATTAAAAATATGACCTTTTGACCCCAGAAATAGGGTCCAACCAAAAATCCAAATTTTGCCTTATGGGCTTTCAATGTTAAAATATTCGAAGTACAAAAAAGACATAATTATTTAGCGAAACTTTCGACTAATAGGTTTTTGGACACGAAGAACACGATGTAAGAACTATTGAGGTCGAAAATTGCAACCGTGACCCCTGAAAGGTCACAGTCAAGGTCACAGGGGTTACAAAAAATGAATCACCGCTTCAAACCTATCGAATCATAGGTTTAAAAAGGTGTCAAGGTTGATTTTAAGGTCTTCAGATCTCTCATTTCATCCCTTGACCTTCAAGGGTTACTCAGGGGTCAAAGGTCACAGTGGTTACAAAAGGTGAAATGAGGCTATAAAGGTATCAAATCATATGTTTAAAAAGGTGCCAAGGTCGATATTAAGGTCTTCAGATAGCCCATTTCATCCCTTGACCTTCAAGGGTTATTCAAGGGTCAAAGGGTGACAAAAGGTGAAATTATGCTAAAAACATATCGAATGATAGGTTTCAATAGGTGCCAATGTCGATGGAAAGGTCATCAGATCCCTCTCTTTATCCCTTGACCTTTAAGGGTTACTCAGGGGTCAAAGGTGACAAGTGTGACAAAAATTGAAATGAGGCTATAAACGTATCAAATCATAGGTTTCAAAGAGTGCTCAATGCGATGGTAAAGCCCCTCCAGGAATTATCTGACATTGAAGGGTTGGGAAAGGATAAAAGGTCACTACGTGTATCCTCGAATTAGGGCAACAGACGCGTCGAATTCTAGCTTCGAAAGGGTGAAAAATTAAATGAAGTACCTTGGTCCTGTTTGTTGTCTCCTGACCTCAAAGGGCTACACTGAGATTATTGGTCACAGATGTTAAATATTGCAAGACGGGGAACATAATAAGAATGAGATTATTTACGCTGCCAAAGTCAATGTTAACGTACTCAGATCCCAACTGCCATCCCTTTAGCCCTTTTGGTCATATGGTAGTCGTTGATTTCGAGTTTATTAATCAATGAAAAAATTCAATTGTAATTTCAATTTAAACACTGTTATTCAATTAAAAATACTTTCTCATATGTTTTATCTAAAGAGTATTTTAATTATCCAAAATTCAATCAATATTAAAATTTAAAATGAAAATATCGAAGCGGTAAAAATGAAAATCAATTCTTATTCTTTCTACGTACCCGATATTCCATGCCAGGCACAATTTAATTCGCGCAATAAGAGCGTGTGTGAATCTGTGTTCCAGCATATTCGGAGATATGGGCTCTGCACCCGTTGTAATCTCTTTCTTTATTTCTTCGATGCCTGAAAATGTTTTTTTCGCTACACCTGGTGGCCTTTGACCCCTACCCAACCGTTCCAGGTCAGAGATATGCTTGTGGGATTTTACAATCGTATTAGGCACTATAAAAAAAAAATGCTTCGTTGTAGCCCCGATTCGAAATTTGACACTCCAGTGACCTTTGACTCCTGAGTCACCCTTGAAGATCAAGAGAAGAAAAAAGGGATCAGAAGACCTTACGATCGACCTTGGCACCTTTTTCAACATATGATTCGATACGTTTATAGCCTCATTTCAAATTTGTCATCCTTGTGACCTTTGACCCCTGAGTAACCCTTGAGGGTCAAGGGATGAACAGAGGGATCTGATGACCTTTCCATCGATATTGGCACCTTTTGAAACCTATGATTCGATATGTTTTTAGCATAATTTCACCTTTTGTCACCCTTTGACCCTTGAATAACCCTTGAAGGTCAAGGGATGAAATGGGCTATCTGAAGACCTTAATATCGACCTTGGCACCTTTTTAAACATATGATTTGATACCTTTATAGCCTCATTTCACCTTTTGTAACCACTGTGACCTTTGACCCCTGAGTAACCCTTGAAGGTCAAGGGATGAAATGAGAGATCTGAAGACCTTAAAATCAACCTTGACACCTTTTTAAACCTATGATTCGATAGGTTTGAAGCGGTGATTCATTTTTTGTAACCCCTGTGACCTTGACTGTGACCTTTCAGGGGTCACGGTTGCAATTTTCGACCTCAATAGTTCTTACATCGTGTTCTTCGTGTCCAAAAACCTATTAGTCGAAAGTTTCGCTAAATAATTATGTCTTTTTTGTACTTCGAATATTTTAACATTGAAAGCCCATAAGGCAAAATTTGGATTTTTGGTTGGACCCTATTTCTGGGGTCAAAAGGTCATATTTTTAATATTTTGTTTATACTCAACAAAACTTACATCCTTTTCGAGCCAGGTATTAAATTTCATCCATGTGGCTCGAAAGGAAGTGTCTAAAATTACAGGTCAGAAATGACACACGATCAATGGGCCCCTAGTATAAGTATTCCATTTTATTTCAGTTTTTAGGTTTTTAGAATAAGGGTTCGCATGGTGTTCAATTTTTTTACGTATTTCATTTCCTCTCCTATGGCTTTCCTCTTCTATTTGCTCCATTCTATGTAATCTGAAACGAAAGCAATTGCGTCATTCTCTAGTCGAAAGTTTGATTAATTAAAATTAGCATAGCAGTCCCTCGAATATTTTCGACACTGCCCCAGCCCCAAAATCTTTGCATTCGCGATTCGCACACCCCTTCTCACGTTAGAGACCGAATTTCGTCCACGTTAGGTGTAGTTTGTAATTGCGCACGGATCCCTTTAATTACTCCATCTCGGTTCGTGGAACAGGAGTAATTGCTCTCTCCATTGCTTGGAAAAGTTTCCCTCCAGCCCACGTTCCCACGGCGACTTGATTTCCTTTTTACCAGCAGACCCACTTTGATCGTCCTGTCGAAGAAGAGCGGGCCCTTAAGCCCGTACTCGCCCAAGGGATTAAAAAGATATAATAAGGATGAATCATCAGGTAAAAAAATGAAAAAAGAGAGATGAAATCAGGGGATTCATCGAGTGTAGCTTCCCCGAAAAAAAATTGACCTTTTACTAATTTCCAGACGGGGATCTCAAGAAGAGCTTCTCCATTAATTCGGGACGCCAATTAATTTCGACTCTATCGCACTAATCGACCCATTGGTTTCAAATATGTATATATCCGATTTGAGGGAACAGATGTTGACGAATGTGCCGAATTTAATATTTCGGGGTATGACTTTGGTCGATTCTTAATTCCCTTGCTTTGGATATGATGATTATTAATAAGCCAATCAAAAGAAGAATTGAAAACCGGTTTTGAGAGGCATGATTAAAAGTAAACCTTTTTTTCAAATGGAAAGTTCCCTATTGAATGAGTTATGGTGAAAACATTAATTTCAGTATTATTTGCTTTGCTCATTACTTATAATCTGCTGAACTCTGAATTACTAGTAAATTAAATACTGCATTGGATGGAATTTTTGAAAATCTTGTGTAATAATTGTGCTACCATTTTCAGTGCCAGAGCCTTAAGAAGATATCATGATATTTTCATTGCGGAAATTGGTTTAATATTATCATTCAATTCCAGTTCCGTGCTGAAAAACGGGTTAATCAGGATGGTTGACATTCCTTTAGCTGCAAAGAAACATTGCCGTTTTATCATCACAATTCTAAAAACATATATCATGCAACCTTCCATTCTCCGTTGTAACCATTCTAACTCCTTTATTTCTCTTCAGCATTTCTTTTGAAACACAAATCATGATAAATCACGTAAATTTGAGATTTTCCAACGTATTTTTTCCTGTCTTTCTCATTGACAAGGCTATGAAGCACCATTTGAGGTAAAGTACTGCCTGTTTTTTTTGGACCTAAAGGCTTAATACGAAATAAATATATTTTTCTATATTTATATTAGTCTCCGTGACCAGCATATGCAGTATTTTAGGTTCACTGTCACTCTTAGGTATCATCTTCACTGCCTCAATTACTTTACACGTATTACTGAAAGGAGATTAAATCTTCTATTAATGTCCACTAGAATCCATTGAATGAGCTGTGCATTACAGGTGAAGATCGTTTAGTTTTTCAAACGATTATATCGAAATTTACCAAAAATAAGACGGAACGTCGCAAAAGATGCAACGCAATATACAGCGCACCATTATTTAAGACGCATCAGCATATAAAAAGGAAATACACCTTAGACGCTCCAACAGTAGACGTACCGATGCATAAGTATAACTGACATTAAAGACCCAGCGACACATTTTTGTGAACCATATTTCTGAAGTAAAAAACTTCGCGAACAAACGCTCATGATTTCTTTCTAACTACACCCATAGCCAATCAAAGTCACTTGAAATCTTACTCGCATCACCTTCAAATCACAGATGAAAGCAAAAAGATGCTCTGCAAATTCTAGTACCGGCAGCAGTTAGTAGACGCAAATATAGCAATCACAGTTGTAAAATGCCTCATGCTAATTATAAATGTTATGTGTAGGTAAATTTATGCAAATGAAATTAAACTGATGAATTAGGAATTGTAAGTATCCATCTATGCAAGGTGAGAACAATCTTCTCTATCTTCTCTATCCCCAGCAGAGGAACAAACTACTTCACGGCAAGTGAATGAAATAATTTACCTCGTTAAGTATTCAATGAATTTCCTAAAATAATTAATGTTTCAAGTAAGGATATGCACACATGTGTACGTAGACATGAAATATATAAGTACACAAGATATGTATACATAATATTTATACATTATTTGTACACATGAAACATGTTATGTTTAAGAGTATTTCAATTAGCGATAGTTTGATTTACTTTTCATGTAGTCTTGTCTGTTTACGATCCTTATGTGCCTTGATCAACTCCCTTTACCACAGAAAATAGTTCAAATTGCAAATGTAAAATAAAATTCTATTCTATTCCACCAGCCATCTGGGATTAAAAATGTAATCTGGGATTAACAATAGCATGTGGAAGACCCACCATTCAGATATAAGTCACTGAGATGAGTGCTTGTACCATACATGATGGCATGATAAATACAATCGTCAAGGGACAAGTGAACGGCAGGGCAAAGTAAGGCCTCAGATTAAATATATAGAGCAAATAGTGAACGATAGGAAAGAGAAAAATTATGCCTGTATGAATAAATTAGCTGATAGATTAATCGACAAGGGGAGACAGTCAACAATCTTAAGTTTGCTGACTGACAATAATGAATTTTGGAAGATATGTTTGTGTTCTATGGCATCAAACATTCTGATGTAAATCTTTCAAATGTTGTCACTATTATGTTATGTTTTGAACTAAATGGAAAAAACACTTCTGCAACCAAAATGCTGGCCTTCCACTATCATTCAAAAATCAGCTTCTAGACTTTCCAAGACTTCACAGTATTCTTCCTTGCATACCAAAGTGACGATGCCTCTATGCTCTCGTTTTAACGTAATATTTCATACCTAATGCTTTCAGAATTCAGTCCTCTTCAACTTTTCAGCACTTTCTCATCCCTTAGTAGTTTTCAACTCTCCTTCTCTGCATTTATTTCTACCTCCAAAAACTTTCTTCCTTCTTTTTCCAAACTTTCACGTCACTTTCTATTCTGAAAAATTGATATTTTGAAAACACTCTTTCGATAAAAGTTATGATCTACTCTATTAACTCAGATTTTTTGTGCGTGAAAGTTTTCTTCTATGCTTTTTTCCACTCTTGAGCGTAAAAAAATAACTTAAAATACAAGTTTATAAAATACTATTCCGTTTTTTTTGTGTTTTAAATGATGAGTAACATTTGGAGTGATGTATCGGTTGTTTTATTACACTCCCAATTTTTGATTACTATGAAATTTGACCCTATAATGTCTCATAACTTTCTAGGGACAGTCATTTTTTGGGCTTCAAAGACTAAGTAAATTGCTGATCTGATGAATGAAATTTCATGGTCTTACTTAGCTTGAAAAAGGCGAGTCACCAAAATATCTATTCATTATTGTTTCATCTACATCCACACGATACCCTGAAAGCCACCGTGAGGGTATGTGGCAGGGGGTGACGATCACCAAGCATGCACTATTGACATGCAAACAAGCAACTATAGCGTCTCATGCAACTGGATTCTTAGTATCTTTTATATTTAAGGGATTAATTAATGCATCATGCATTACAGACTACTCTAAAATATTTTCCCTCCCTATCCCTTTGCTAAGCTGTTAAACCGTGTTTATATTGTGCATTTCATTAGGGACAACTCGGTTACGGTTTTTCAGATACGATTTTTAGATAAAAAACATTGACCTGAAGGTGTCCGCAACGCCAACAACACTTCGTCCCAACAATCCTCATCTCTGTACTCGGAGAATTAACAAATGCAATATTTACCGCGGATAACTTTATAGTTAGCAACTGAATTTGCTTTCCAAATATCGAGATGATGCCTGAGCTGAGCTGCGCCCTCAGTGTGGCAAATGCAACAAATGCATTACTATCATTATTGTATCATAAATGTATTACCATTCTGCTGTAATGAATTAGATTTGATCAGAGAACTAGACAGTGTGCAGCGTAGAGCAGCTAGGTTCGTCAAAAGGTGTTACGATAGGTTGAGTAGTGTATCAGAATTAATACAAGAATTAGGGTGGGAATCATTATCAGAACGTAGATTAAAGTTCAGATTAAATCTATTGCAGAAATTTCAATCGGATAGCTTTAATGAAGATGTTAGGCACATATTAAAAACACCAGCGTATTATGCTAGATTCGACCAGATAAATAAGATTAGAGAGATAGATTTTCGTACAGATAGATTCAAAATGGCATTTTTCCACCGTACTATAAGAGAACAGAATAGGCAGATTAGGAAAGGGATAGGTAGGGGAAATATTTTTGAGTATTCTGTAGGGCATGATGCATGTATTACCCCTCAAATACTATAGATACTAACAATCTAGTTGCATGAGCCACTATAGTTGCTTGTTTGCATGTTAGTAGTGCATGCTTGGTGATCTTCACCCCCTGCTACACACCCTCGTGGTGGCTTGTTGGGTATCGTGCAGATGTATATGTAGATGATTGAAGAAGACACTGATTTATAAGATAAATACTACTCCCCAGTGAATATTATATGGAGCTTTTGTAGTTGAACAGTCAGGCGCTCAGCCTTCTATATGAAACAGCTTTAGGGAAGAATGAAACGATGGCATAAGGTTTAAGTTTTCATTTATCTTCTAGAAAAATGTTTCTTTAAGAAACCACCTCATTTCACCCTGCTGATGACAAATCTCCTCCATCTTCAATAAGAGGCTAGTGATAAATTATCCCAGGATCATTTGAATGAAGGTCGTCATCTTTGCCTCATGAAATTAACTAACTCCTTTTTTTTGTGTTTTATAAAATATTTAGCTTATTTCCAATTGAAATAAAAGTGTAATTAACTTATTTAAATTGTATTTACGTCGGTTAATTCAACAAGTTAGGGTTACAGCAAAACACTTCCGCCATTCAGCCTTCTTAATGTTTGCTGTTTTTGGTAGAAATTAACTTCTGCTTTGAGGGTTAAGTGTTCATTAACATGCAATAAACTTTCCCAAAATAAATCTCCCCTTGAAAACAAGCCGATTACCTAATCAACCACTTACCTAGGAAAATCTATTATTTTTTTACTTATTCTTTTTATGAAATATTATAAGAAAGAGACTGAAATGAAAGGATAAGGTGCCGATTGGAAATATAGTTGCAAAGTCTAGGTAAATAAATCTTAGTTTTTGTGAATGAATTTCGGCCGGTCAGGATGCCAATTTTGATATTACTTTGGAAGGGCCAAGGGAATGCCAATTTTGATATTACTCTAATATTTTTGTTTAAGAGTCAAGTTCAGCTCAACCTCGAAGGAACTTTCCTTTAAGAAAATTCCTCCTTGGACCCAGCCGAAGACACCACTCTGGCGTCTGAAAGGCACCACTCTTTCTTCAAGGGCTAGTATTTTCCTCCCTTAACCACTTAGGCGTCTTCTACCCCTTCGATAATACTTCCTTCCCTGCGAAACGGCAAGTCATTCCGCTCGTTTCGTTTCACCCTGTTAAAAAATTCTCTCCCAAACTTAACTCTCCACTCCGGAGAAAAAAATCAAGACTTTACGCCCACTGCGTCACTCGTCATCCGCAAAAAAAAAAATTGGGCAAAAAAAAACTGAGAAAAATCCTTTTCCATCCGCGTACCCTTCTCACCCTTTCTTTTTTTTCATCCCCACTCAAGTACGGTCTTACTCCTTATCGTCCCTGCCCATTCCGATCCCTCAAATGAACCGTTACGGGGAAAGCATTTAGGGTGTGGAAACTTTAACGAGGGACGTCATCAGTTAGAGAATATGGATTAGTTGCACCCGACATTTCCGGTATCCAGTCACTTAGTTATTTCAATTAATGTTCTCCTCGATTTGAAAAGCCTTGACGAATCTCTTTGCAGCAATTCTTCTCGTACGAAGGTTGTAAGTAACTGTGAGAAAACGTGGGTTGGGCAGAGAGTTGGTCTCAATTTCATAATTAATTTCTTAATCAACAGTTTGCGTCTTCGAGGATTAATAATAGGCACTAAGTTGTAGTGTTTAAAGAAATTCAACTTGGCTATGTCCACAACTTCATTGTTTCCGACCATGGTTTCGATACAGAGTATAATTATCAAGCTGATAACATATTTCGTAAATTATTTTGGAAATGAAATGAAAAAATGCCACTCTTACGCCACCATTCATATCTATATCTACATCTGCACAATACGATGTAAGGCCGCTCATAGGTGTGTTGTATGGAGTGACCTATCACCAGACATGCATTATTAATCAATTAGAACTCTTACTACCGTGCAGACATGAATTTTCATACTTACACTGCCTACTTCTTTGGAACCAAGAGTCACAACATTACCATCCTGAGAAAAATATCAGTAAAACAGTAACGAGATATTGAAAGTTTGGTATTGATGACAATACCTTGTCAGTTAATATAAAGTAATGTAATAGTTTTTAATTAGGTTACCGTTTCTAAAAACCATTAAAATTATGAAATAATATTTCGTAGAGTTAGTAGGGTTTTCATGAGTGTGTGGGGTTGAAAACCATCGAAATGAAGACTTAAAATTAAAAGCCTCGTTGTTTAAGGTGGTCCTTTTGTACTTGAACACTGATGTAATTTGCCATTGTGTATCTTCGGCCCTGATGAGGCCATTCATCACCGCCTCGCGGCCTTATTCTTTCCGAGTCTTCGGAGCATTGCGTGATCCCGGGCAGTAAATCAAGCAATCAGCCACCCCAAGGCATTCAGGGTCCTATCGGCTCGCTGTCATCCCGTCCGTTCCCTCCCACAGTCACGACTCTGTTGGCGATATCATGGAGCGCGGACTATCCAAACACACACTCGTCACTTCGTAATTAGCTCCGCTACGCAACCACGCTTCCTCCGTCCGCCGACAGAGAGCGCCATCAACGCTAGCGTGGCGTATTCACGCATTATGCAACAGGTCTTCTCCCCCCCCCCCCCCCCCCCCCCCCCCTCCTCTTCCTTTTGGGATTGGGTTTCGGGAGGCATGCCTAGGAGTGCGTGCGTTTGAGTTCTCCCTCTTTACTCATTATATTTTCCGGAGAGAATATGAAATTTTGCCGTCGTCCATCACCTGGAGTCCGACATGTTTGGCGGGCCAAATGTCGAAAAGCTGAGAAATAGAAGGGAAACTGGAGGTATGGGGGAGTGGATCGCTGTAGTGGCTAGAGTACCGACTCTCACCGGGGGCCGGGTTCAAATCTCAGCAGTGGTAGATATTTTCATTGGTAAACCCTATTGAAGCGTTCTGTGAAGAACAATCGAGTACAGTACTCCATCATGTGAAACTCAACTTGCTCTCTTTAACCACGATATTTTAATTTCTGGCGAAAATAATATTCCAGTGGATGCTATATTTCTCGATTTCAAAAAAGCTTTTGACAAGCTATCTCATAGCAAATTATTTTGAAATTAAAATCTTCTGGGATAGACAGTAACATTATATCATGGATAAGTGATTTTCTACATTATCGGGTTCAAAGGGTTGTTTTGGATGGTTTACCTCACCGGAAATTGAAGTCACTTCGGGTGATCCACAATTTAGTGTGATAGGTCCAATCTTGTTCCTTCTGTATATTAATGATATCAATAAGGTGGTAAAAGGTAAGCTTCGTCTTTTTGCCGATGACGCAGTAGTATACAGGGAAATTCTCTGTCCAAATGATAAAGAATGCTTAAATATTGACCTACAAGCAATTGAAAATTGGTGTGATACGTGGCAGATAGAATAAAATTTTTTTTAATGTGTACTAATAAATTTTTGGAAAAAGAAAACATCTCCTCCTAGCACATATAAAATAAGCAATAATGAATTAACAAACGTGGAATCCATTAAATATCTTGGAACAAGTCTGACACATTATCTTTCCTGGGGTATGCACATACGTAAAATAATTGGTCAAGCTAATCGTAAACTGAGATTCGTCAAAAGAATACTGGGTAAATGTGACGATCATGTACGAGAAATCAGCTACTTTTCCCTTGTTAGACCTCATTAAGAATATGCTGCCAGTGCATGGGATCCCTACGAAATCGGTCTAAATAATGAACTTGAACGTGTGCAGCGAAGATAGGCAAGATTTGTAAAGGGATGGTACGATAACCATACTAGCGTAACCAGCCTATTAAATGAATTAAAATGGGAATCATTGTCAGATCGCAGGTTGATATTTAGACTTAATCTCTTAAACAAATTCCAAGACCATATTTTCAGTGATGATGTTAAAAATATTTTGCGAACCCCAACTTACTGTGTTAGACTGGACCATTATCACAAAATTAGAGAAATTGATTGCCGAACTGACATATTCAAAAAGTCCTTTTTTCCTCCTACAATTAGGGATATGAATAACGGTAAATATATCCAGTACGAGTATAGCAATGGATAACATTGGTAGCTGCAAGTTGGTATGAGTACTTGAAGCTAACCCAACTAACAGCATGTTTTTGAATGCTTGCTTTGCTCTTTTTCCCTTTCTTTAAATAGTGTAGTTTATAACAGTATATAAATACTAATCCTTTTTATGCATGATATGTAGTGCTTGTTTGGTGAGAGTTCACCCCCTGCCACACACTTTTATGGTGGCTTGTAGAATATTATGTAGATGTAGATCCGTCGGATGGTTCGTTAATCCTTGCATCCCTTAACGCCTTTTCGTTAGGGGCAGGCTAATGACGACGTCGGGTTTCTCTCCACCCTTCCATTCCTGTCCTAATATCTATTCCCCCTATCAGAAGCGCTTATCAGTGTGGAAACAGACTTGTGAACACATATAGTACAGAAACCATCGCCTGAGAGAAAGAAATTTCAGTTTCCCGGTGAGGAACTTTTGTACCTAAGAAGCTTTGTTAGAGAAATTTTAATCGTTGAAAATGGAAGGATTCTCAGCCTATTCTTTTTTCATTCGTGAGAACGAAATGCGCAATCGTTCAACAGAAGGGCTCGTTCTTATCCTTTGGACTCACTCCTTGCCACCAGATTGGGATATTTTAGTGCGAATCCGTGTTAAGGAAAGAAACATTCATTCGCTACCTATAAAATTGGCAATTTTCCTATTTAGATCATATTCATGGCAGGCCATTGAGAGAAAAAAATTTCAATAAGTTCATCATAGAGGAACTTTTTGGCCCATGAGATATTTTTACAACGAGATTAAATTGGAATTTATTTCAAAAAATAAATAAGTAAATTAGAAAATAATTTTGAAAAATAATAATGAATAAAAAAAAATGTATATCTCTTCGAGCGTAAATTCACCAGCATACAGCCGAAAAATGTACCTAAATATCGCACACATTTCAAACATCTGACGTACATGATTACTCATTATTTTCGAAGTTACCTAGAAGAGTAATTCATAAATATATTGGATAGCACAGTAATTCGTGAATATATCAAAGATAAAATATTATTTTTTCCACCTCAGGTAAAATATTAGAACAGCAGGAACTTTCAATTAAAACTTTTTAAAAATACCTTAAAAGCATAAATATGTCAAAAAAAATAAAAGGTTATGGAGGCCAAAGATTTGACAACGCTGCTAGGTCCTGGACTTGAATCCATGACAAGTGTGTCTTTAAAACCACCTGGGTCATCTCGAATAGGCAATCAAGGAGTCATGAGGTACAAACACGAATGATTTGTAAATTTGTTACGTTAAAGTCGCTCATTACAGTATCACTCATTGAATTCACTCGAGTTTATTTCATCCCAGAGACGGGTGAGAAAACATGGAGTGAAAATAATGAAGGAGATTGTAGCTAGCATTCAAAATACACCAAGCAGGCGAATATTTCGCGTTTTTACCACGTGATTCAGTTTTTACGAATCACAGATAATCCTGACAGTTTTAAACACACCCTACTGAGTGTGGTAGAGGTATTTCAGTGTAATACAATTCCCTAATCGAGTTTTGTGTTGCGAGAACATCGAGGTTCAACATTTTCTAGTGTTTCGTCGGATAGATATTGAAATTAGATCACCTATTTGCGCATGTCGTAAAGGTTAAATCTACATCTACGCGATACCCTGCAAGCCACCGCGAGGGTGTGTGACAGGGGTTGAAGATCCCCAAGCATGCATTATTAACATGCAAACAAGCTACTACATGGTCTCATAAAACTAGATTGTTAGGTTCTTCATAGTAATTAAGGGATCGATTGTTAATACAAGCGTCATGCACTACAGATATTCTAATGTTACTGACGGGATACACTCCACCCTTGCTCTCTTCCCTAAAAATATTCTACTCACATCTTAAAACCCATATACCACTAATTTCGTGTATGAGCTCAGCAATTACATCCCGTACAATAAAACAGCTACCACTCTGTGAAATTGCAAAAATAAAACTTAATTTTCCTCCATAAACAAGATGCATTCTCACAACATTTACGATTTTATGGCCTCTATCAACATCAGGTGACCCTTATTATGGGATATGGTGAAATTAACATTTGAACCAATGCGTTCAAATTTCGCAACAACCAATCAACTGCGTCTACGCATTTAGTCCTTTAATCAGGAACATGCTTTTCGGGAAAAAAATGTTAACGCATCTCTTTAAAGACACACGGGTTTAAAAAAGAAAAAAAAATCATATCCGTTCACGCAGGATTGTGAGGTAAATACCCCTTACCATTACGTTCACTGGAAATCGTTTGGTCTCTGCGCTTCAGGATCAATACGTTTCCACCGAGGATAATTTCCCCAAATGATTAATGGGAAATTCGTATCCACGCACCGCCGCACGCTACCAATGGAAAGTAATCCGTCGCTGTTTGCTGCGCGATGCAAAATGACGCCGTGCGTAACCACTTGTTCCGCGGGCATAATTAAAACGCGAAATTCAGCGAATTTCGCCCCTTTCTGGATTGCGTCCCACGGATCTTGAATATTAATTCGGCATCCAGTGTCCAGTGGCAATCCGAATTCGTAATGTCTCGTTTTTCCGTGAGTTGGGAAGTCGTGAAACCCCTCGAAATACTGAATTGCGATACGTTTATCCTCTAGGTGTCAAACGCGAAAATAATTCATTGCGACAAATGGAAGAGTTTCATAGTAAAGCAGAAATATTTTTGAGTACCTAAAGTATTGTTGATTACCAACTGGTAATCATAAAAAAAACCTAATATGCATTCATGGGTAAATACTCCATGAGATTTGATTACGTGTGTTCCACAGGTGTGGGTACAGTTGCATCAAAGGATAGCCCAGCGAGGTATTTTGTGGTAAAAGATAGGGCAGGGGGTTACTTATTAATACAAATAAATTTCATTCATGCAACTTACATAATTGAATCTCATGATAAGAAATAAACCACGAAACATTAAAACCTATTAAAGAAGGAGACAGATCATAATTTTAACCCTAATATGGCACTATCGTAGTGGTGCGTGAGTAATTGACATTAAATCAAGCATTTATGTAAAGTATTACATAATATTACGTGTATATTAAGGAGTTGAACTTTACTACTTTATGAGAGCTTGTAAGTGATGAATTTAACAGGAACTTTAAACTAGAATATTAGTGGTATTTCGACAGATAAAAAATAATTCACCATTTCCGGGACTCGAACCGTAAACCTGCCTGTGATCAAAAATGTGATGAAAAAATCACTGTGAGGTGATTTCACCAATTGACTTGGAAGCAACCATTACCGTTTCCAGGTTCGAGTCCCGGTCAAAATGAATGATACTCATTTCTGAGAAAATTCTGCCATTTTTCATAAGAGGTGGTAACTTTGTTATGTTTTTTCGCTGCTACTGTGCAAGCCTTGATTTATTTAATCCTATAGGTACCTCCTATACGGTAGTTAATAATAGTTCTTAAGGCATGCAAGGGTGTGGTTATCACAGTAAGTAGTTTAAGAGCATGTTTCAGATGTACTAGAGACAACTATATTGACATATCACTTAACTAACTATAAATAATATTTCCGTAATGAAATTGTTCATTACTGCTCTATTTCTCTATTTTCACACTTTATAACTAACATGAACAAAAAGAAGATGGAAGTAGACTTATGAACTCATGAGATTCGTTAATTGAGAAGGATGGGAAGTTGGTGCATGGAAGAGATGGCGGACGAGGGAGTGCTGGAAGATGGTTAGGAGGAGTAAATGAAGTTGATTGAGGAAATGAGGAGTGGACAGAAGGAGACACTGAGTGGAACGGATTATAAGAAATTAGTTTTTGTTGAAAGACGGGATTAAAAGAAAAATATTTGCTTTTAGAATTGGAGAGAGAAGGAGAACATGAAGTTTATTTTGAAGTCTGCAGCACTAAAGAAGGACATTGAATAAAAATGAAGGTCGTACTTGCTAAGGTAGATATATATCTACCTATGATAGTAGAGCACTAATAATAATGTGTAAATCTCTTTTTTTTCAAAATTCAGTTCAGCTGGGGTACATCTTTATTCGTGATGCCCATTGAATACTATTTTCTTCCTTCCATTTACTTAATTCCTCAGCATTCCCAACTTCTATCACGGCTTCCAGTAAACCAACGCCGTCATTGAATCTGTTCAAGGATTGCGAGCTGGGCCTGAAATGCTTGAGGGAGGTATCCCTTTTTATATTAACAATGACGGATTTTTCACCAACAAAAATTCCTTGATGATCCAGAAATCATGCGGTTCAAGGTTGGAGTCACGGGGAAGAGGAATTATATTCATCTCAGTGAAAATTCTGCTTTTGTTGATATAAGCGGGTAACTCCAGTAAACCTCGAATTAGATATGTAGAAAAAGCTGTAAAGGATGTGGAAGAAAAGATTTATATCAATATGAAGGGGTTGGCCGAGAGGAGATTCGAGAGGAGGGCAACGTCAAACCAATTTTAACATTGTTGGCCGATGATGATGATGAGCACCATTAATTGTTTTTGCAGCTTGTTTGAAATCCTTGAATTTTTGTAAATAAGCATTAGCATTTCAACTTGGCTTAGTTTCGTGGTTGGTGATGCAGGGTCCACAATTGCGGCTGAATATTACATAGCATCACATCTTGTTTCCATTAAAGACTCCAGAAATAAAAAGGAAACAAGGACGCCTAGGTATATCAACTGGTTAAGGCGGAAATCAAGGTTTTCTAGGATGTAGTCCCAGTCACGGTTTATTTATTTCTCTATGGAAAATTTCCTATTTTGTTATTGCAATTCTTGGACTATTCACTTTTTGGCCTCCTTCTAATGAATTTCAATGGTTTTCTCTCTTTCCAAGCCATATGCAGCATACTCACTCTCATCCTCCTTTTCGTCTTTCGTATCTTCATTACTCTTCCCTCCACAAACCCGAACTTCCTAAATCTCTTCTCAAATTACTTTAGTATGGCCAATATTTCAATACCATGAAATTCCAATCATTAGATTAAACTCCTCTCTAACCTTTACTTATGGTATTTGTTTAGAATCCCTGTCATGAGGTGAATGGAACCAACTATAGGTTAAAATTTCTGAAGGTAATTTATCAATAAATTTCCACATACAAGATATATATACAAATGTCTATGTTGAGGGGCGATTGAGATAAATTAACTTTTATTTGCCCCTCGTCAATATTCGAAACATAATGTACATGAGAAAACATCCTTATACATACTTAAATATGACTTAAAATTCAATAATAAAAGTATAGCATCAATAAGTTGCAAAGATGATTCAAGATATTGTTAAATGATAGTCAAGAGAAGAGAGGTTTATCCCACACTTCCATTAAAAAAGATCCATTTTTTCCATCTCGCCATTCTCCTCCTCTATACGAGCAGAAACAAAAAACGTTTAACGTAGAATAGAATGCAGAAAATACGTATTTTTTATCTCGACATTTTCCATGTTTTCTTCCCCGTGGGTTCCCTTTCCTTAAGGCAGTTTCTTCATCCTGCCAATATCTTCAGGCTGAAGGCATCGGGAAGTGGGTTTTGTCGTGATTATAGACTTGCATCACCTCAGTGCTGCGCTATTATTTTCCGTGTGGTACACTCCTCTCTCTTTGTCTGTTTCAATTCTAATGCGTGTTGGTTGGTATTTCCTTAGCTTCCCTGAATATTTTAGGGAAGTATTGGCTCTACTTTGCTATTAGCCTGACATCTTTGAATTTCATATCCATATTCCAGTTCTAGACTATACGTTCTTGAAAATGGTGGAAGACAGATTTTTTTGTTATCGCTCTCTGAAGTTCCTTAAGGTGCGTACGCTTATCGACTGACCTTCGACCTTAAGACGCTGGCAGGAGAAATGTCTCCTGAAACGCCATCCCACGCAGGAGAAAATCTCGAATATTAAGAGATCGTTATCCCAACGCTGGGGAAACCTGTGAGCGAACTAGGCAGCTTAACTTCTGATCGGAAGAACATATTTATGCCAGAATTTCAGGAGTATGAAGTCTTGGAAAGGTTACATTTTGGCTTGTGGTGCCAATGGGACATTTGAAAGGACTTCTGGTGGAGAACAAACATTCGCCATCTTTCATTTTCTAATAATTATGAAATAATATTGAACCATGGGGATCATGCACATTTTATCCGCGGTTTTTGACATCGCCTGTCATAAATTTTCTTGAGAGCAAACAAAAAACCTTGTTTAACCATCTTCCTTTACCTATAATGACTTAAACACCGAGGTGAATTTCGTTCGTTCCCATCAACCTCAATTTATTACAACTTTATCTTAGCTTTTGTTTTTCAAATTTGTTTTTTTCACATATCCTTTCATTTGCTATTTTGTTCAATCATATCAAATCATGCACGCACAAATTCAAGAATATACAGAGTGTCCCATTGATCGTGTGTCATTTCTAACCTGTAATTCTAGACACTTCCTTTCGAGCCACAAGGATGAAATTTGGTACCTGGCTAGAAAAAGGATGTAAGTTTTGTTGAGTCTAAGCAAAATATGAAAAATATGACTTTTTGACCCCAGAAATAGGGTCCAACCTAAAATCCAAATTTTGCCTTATGGGCTTTCAATGTTAAAATATTCGAAGTACAAAAAAGATGGAATTATTTAGCGAAACTTTCGACTAATAGGTTTTTGGACACGAAAAACACGATGGAAGAACTATTGAGGTCAGAAATTGCAACTGTGACCCCTGAAAGGTCACAGTCAAGGTCACAGGGGTTACAAAAAATGGATCACCGCTTCAAACCTGTCGAATCATAGGTTTAAAAAGGTTCCAAGGTCGATTTTAAGGTCTTCATATCCCTCTTCTCATCTCTTGACCTTCAAGGGTAACTCAGAGGTCAAAGGTCACAGGGATGGAAAAAATGAATCCAGGCTACAAACGTGTCGAACCATAGGTTTAAAAAGGTGTCAATGTCGATGGAAAGGTCATAAGATTCCTCTTTTCATCCCTTGACCTTCTGGGGTAACTCTGGGGTCAAAGGTCACAGTGATTACAAAAGGTGAAATAAGGCTACAAAACTTTCGAATCATAGGTTTAAAAAGATGGTAAGGTGGATTTTAAGGTCTTCAGATCTTTCTTATCATCTCTCGACCATCAAGGGTAACTCAGAGGTCAAAGGTCACAGGGATGGAAAAAGAGAATCCAGGCTACAAACGTGTCGAATCGTAGGTTTAATAAGTGGACAATGTCGATGGAAAGGTCATTAGATCCCTCTTTTCATCCCTTGACCTTTAAGGGTTACTCAGGGGTCAAAGGTAAAAATGGTGACAAAAATGGAAATGAGGCTAGAAACGTATCGAATCATATGCTTGAAAACGTGCCAAGGTCGATCGTAAGGTCTTCTGATCCCTTTTTTCTTTCCTTGACCTTCAAGGGTGACTCAGGGGTCAAAGGTACTTTGAGTGACAAATTTCGAAACGGCGCTACAACGACGCATTTGTTTAAATAGTGCCTAATACGATGGTAAAATCCCTCCAGGAAGTCTCTGATCTGGAACGGTTGGGCAGGGGTCAAAGTCCACCAGGTGTAGTGAAAAAAACATTTTCGGACATTGAAGAAATAAAGAAAGAAATTACAACGTGTCCATATCTCCGAATATGCTGGAAGACACATTCACACACGCTTTTATCGGGCAAATTCAATTGTGCCTGGCAGGGAATATCTGGTACGTAGAATGAATAAAAATTGATTTTCATTCTTACTGCTTCAATATTTTCATTTAAAATTTTAATATTGAATTTTTTTTAATAGCACTTTAAATACTTTTTTAAACAAAACGTATGATTAAGTATTTTTAATTTAATAAAAGTAATTGCCTTGAAATTACAATTGAATTTTTTCATTGATTAGTAAACTCTAAATCAACGACTACCATATGACCCAAGGGTCTAAGGAATGGAAGTTGGGATCTAAATTTCTTAACATTTACTTTGGCAGCCTAAATAATCTCATTAATATTATGTGTT
Organism: Platycnemis pennipes; assembly: GCA_933228895.1. Classification (NCBI taxonomy): domain Eukaryota; kingdom Metazoa; phylum Arthropoda; class Insecta; order Odonata; family Platycnemididae; genus Platycnemis; species Platycnemis pennipes. Next base: position 110,312,072 of record OW121855.1, on the reverse strand, counting down.
TCACGTCTTGGCATATTTTACATCTGTGACCAATAAACTCAGTGTAGCCCTTTGAGGTCTGGAGACACAAACAGGACCAAGTAAATTCATCTAATTCTTCACCCTTTCGAAGCTAGAATTCGACTCGTCGATTGCCCTAATTCTAGGATATACCTAGTGACCTTTTGCTCTTTCGCAATCGTTCAATGTCAGAAAATTCCTGGAGGGACTATACCTTCGTATTGTACACTCTTTGAAACCTATGATTCCATACGTTTAGCCTTATTTCACTTTTGGTCACCATTTTGACCTTTGACCCCCTGAGTAACCCTTAAAGGTCAAGGGATGAAAAGAGGGATCTGATGACCTTTCCATCGACATAAGCACCTTTTTAAACCTGTGATTCGACACGTTTGTAGCCTGGATTCTCTTTTTCCATCCCTGTGACCTTTGACCTCTGAGTTACCCTTGATGGTCGAGAGATGAAAAGAGGGATCTGAAGACCTTGAAATCCACCTTGTCATCATTTTAAACCTAATTCGAAAGTTTTGTAGCCTTGTTTCACCTTTTGTAATCACTGTGACCTTTGACCCCAGAGTTACCCCAGAAGGTCAAGGGATGAAAAGAGGAATCTTATGACCTTTCCATCGACATTGACACCTTTTTAAACCTATGGTTCGACACGTTTGTAGCCTGGATTCATTTTTTCCATCCCTGTGACCTTTGACCTCTGAGTTACCCTTGAAGGTCAAGAGATGAGAAGAGGGATATGAAGACCTTAAAATCGACCTTGGAACCTTTTTAAACCTATGATTCGACAGGTTTGAAGCGGTGATCCATTTTTTGTAACCCCTGTGACCTTGACTGTGACCTTTCAGGGGTCACAGTTGCAATTTCTGACCTCGATAGTTCTTCCATCGTGTTTTTCGTGTCCAAAAACCTATTAGTCGAAAGTTTCGCTAAATAATTCCATCTTTTTTGTACTTCGAATATTTTAACATTGAAAGCCCATAAGGCAAAATTTGGATTTTAGGTTGGACCCTATTTCTGGGGTCAAAAAGTCATATTTTTCATATTTTGCTTAGACTCAACAAAACTTACATCCTTTTTCTAGCCAGGGACCAAATTTCATCCTTGTGGCTCGAAAGGAAGTGTCTAAAATTACAGGTTAGAAATGACACACGATCAATGGGACACTCTGTATATACAACACGTTTACTGATTCATAATGCGCTTATTTACCAATAGCTTCACGCATATGCTTACAACTATGACACACATTAGCTCGTTTGTCTTGGTGCCGTTACTTCTTGGCTACTTTTATAACTGTACAATAATTTTGAGTGTTTATTACGGAAAAATTTTCAGTAAGAAAAACCCACTACTGTGAATGGGGTCGAATTAGAATCCAATTGCATAACTGATGCGAATAAGCTACCGAAACAAAAGCATTTAACTTTTTCCAAGGTCCCTAAATGCACATTCGTTTAAAAGCAGCAAAAAAAATCAAAACTCCAATACGTACTCCTGCATATTGCCGAAAGTATTTCCCGATCATGAAGCAGTTTCCTCAAGTTTTACGTTAAGTTCAAATGAATTTTTTTCTGTTATTGATAAGGCAGGGTTTGCACCTATTTTTCTTATTCCTGCTCGGCTTCTCAAAGAAAAGTGAGGAAATTACAATGATAATCAGGCAGCTGGAGTGGATATTTTTATTTTATATGGACATCGTCACTGTCTTTGGGAAACCAACGAAAATAGCTTACAAGGATTAATTACACTTGGCCTTGATTTTATGATTCCAAAAAGTTCATTTCTTCCAAAAAATTCTACTTAAAATTTAGCTTGATTTAAAAGCCTAAATGTTGACACCAAACCTAAATATAGAGCATCACATTCCATAATGCCATGGTATAACATATTCACTGGTTCAGATTTTATTGCCAAAAATATTTTAACTTACTGTAGACTAAACTGTCTGCTTTTTTCCGAAATAAACGCGCTTTCTTGGATTTTTTTATACCTCTAGGAATTATACTGTCAGATGCGAACAAATTAGAGGATTGCCTTGGAGGGAAAGTTCTTTCTATTTCATTTCACAGTCGGAAAAAATCCTAATTTTTTTGTAGTAAATCGAACTTAGTATGTAGCAAACACCCTGCTAACTACCTCGAGGATAATTGGCAGGGAGATGAATAGTTATCAAGAATACAACCACTTAGATTTCACCAACAAATGTGCTGCTTCTATATGATTAAGGAAAATTAGTGCTAATAAGGCATTTAGTACCTACGGGCATGCATCTAAAAGACTTCTGTGAAATGAATGCTTTACAAATGCTTAGCGATTCATTTTATTACACTAAAATGCTTTTCTCACTGGGCAGGCAGTTGACATTATTTGATGGCATTAATAAAGCATATTAGGCGTGCAAGAAACCGGACTTACAATCACCCCTCGACATATCCAATTTAAAGTTTCCTTTATACGCAACAGCTATTGATATAAAACTTGAATTAGCATATTGAATAAGCATTATAAATTATATGCTGCTAAAGAGGTCAGTTTTACGAATAAAGTTAAAAACTAGGTCAATATTCCCAGGGTTGTACCCTAGAACTTGTCCTAGATCTCCCCGGATATTCAGTGTCTCTCGTACTGCCCGGTATTTACACCTCGTCAGGATATGTCTGCCACAGTCAAATAATCCTTGCAGGTATTGCAACACGGTGGAATCTTACCTTCTTTGAAGAGGTAGGTGTGAGTAAGTGCAGAGTGCCCAATTCTAAGGCGAGCAAGAATGACTTCTTCCCTGCGGCATTTCCTGGCTAAAGAGGGCCACACTGATATTACGGGCTTAATAGGTTGCATTTTGTTTCCATTTTGAGCAGTCCATATATCATTCCACTTATTCAGGGCTACGCCCCTCAGCACATCATTGAGGTCTTCAACAGGTACCAGCCGTTCACATTAACTGCCATGCGATAAAATTCACCTGGACCGGGAATTGAACCACGAATCTTTGGCTTTCCGGGCCACTGCGCAGGCCACTATGCTACCCAGGATCTATAATTCGCATGGCAATTTTACGAATGGAATGGAAAGCCAAAGGTTCGTGGTTCGATTCCCGGTCCAGGTGAATTATTTCGTATGGAATTTAATGAGAATTTCACCGCCGTTCACGCGGCAGGCTTGAAAAATCCTACATTTACTACCAAGCGTGGATTAAGTGCTGGATGAGGTTCATCTTCGGTCGTGGCTTCCTTGAATCCCTTTCTCCCTTGCGTTGCCATCCTTGATGGACCGCGAGGGCTCAACATCTAGTACCTTGAACCACGGTAAAATTGCCATGCAAATTAGGGATCCTGGGTAGCGTAGTGGTCTGCGCAGTGGCCCGGAAAGCCAAAGGTTCTTGGTTCGATTCCCGGTCCAGGTGAATGTTTTCGTGCTGAAATTATTGTGAATTTCACCGCCGTTCACGCGGCAGGCTTGATATATCCTACAGGTATCAGTTAAGACTCAATGTCATAGGAATCCACGTAAAAGCTATTTGTATACCCTTTTCGTGGAGAGCTGTCATTTCTGAATGTAATACGGCAGTGTTTTTGAAATAGTTCTAACGTTAGCTCGGCTACGAATTTGCTGTAAAGAATGAAAATGATTGAAATTGGGGACGTTTCATTGGAAGCAAAATGTGTGCACCCGACAAGTATCTTGCTCACATTTTCCACCAAAATTTCTCGTGAAATAAGAATGAAGTCGATGATGAAAATGCCAGATAGCAGTAATTGTCACTGATGGAAATTTTGAGTTGTCGGCAAAACGTATCATTGTTCAGCCAAAAGGATGGTCTGGCTACTTTCCAAAGAAGTTTGAAATTCACACAGCATATATTTGCTGTGTGAATATTGCTTAGGTGCATATTTCCTCCCTCTGTTATATTTGTGGTGGCACAATGGTTCCCAGAAAGCCCACCACCTTAGGCTTATCTGGTGGTGTCCGAATCAGACCATTCCCGGAATCGAATCCGGGCAGGTCAGTTAACCGATTTTCTACCCTCTAGAATAGGTACCAAATATTTCTGCTAATACCTTTAACGTATAATATCTAGGACTCCGGCTTTTTTCTTTAATTTCAGTCGACGCTAGAAATATAGATATGATACTCCATCAAAATGCGTAGTCCGTAGTATACTTTACTGCTTTTCAATTTTTAGCTGCATTTTAGTTTCACTTCACACAACTAGCTGTTACGGCCGAAAGTCTTGTTTACACTGAAACATCCTAGCATATGTCGGCATTAATGCCACACAAAATGGCGGACATTCCACAGAATTTCACCTTCAAAAACGCTTTTACGTTTTAACTCTTTTACATAGGAATTTCACTCAACTTATTTCAGCTTTTTATTCAATTGGTTGTAGTAGTGGTATTCAAAACCTCTAGCAAAAAAGTAAGAAACCTCTATGAGGGACAAAAAAATCCTAGTTCCTTGAACTTCTGCAAATGGAATTTCAACTTTAATCATTATTTTAAATTGAAAATGCTGAATTTCATCCAGAAATATTTATTCACCATGTTACGATATAAGGTTTCTCAAACGATACCATAAGGGTTATAAGCCTGTTTACTAATCTTTCGTAATGCCATCGAATAGCCTGTCAAGGACACATCCTAACACTGCGAATCCTTAACGAGGTATCTCTTTATTGATGAGCTCCGTATAAAAAAATGTAGAATCCTCGTAGTAACATTTTACGGGAAATATTCGTAAGTTGTGACCTAAGGTTTTTTTTCTAGCATTGAGGTCACCAGCCCCTATCCAGCGCTGAAAATGATTTTTACGAATCCGCATCTGAGAATTGTAGGATGCGCTAGGGATAAAAATTGAAAATAAAAGTACAGATGTACACACATGAAATACGTACATCATCCAAAACCTCCGAATGCGCGTAACCGCCATGACGCTCCATATCGCTTTTTTATTTTTTTTTGCTTATTTTTGTTTTGCTCGAGGATGCACCGATGATGGCGCCGTGATCAGTGTTGCTCCGCCTACCGCCCTCACGCCGGGTACAGGGAAAAAAAGCGAAGAGGGAAAATGAAAAAATAAACAAGAATCGATTTGGTACACAAAACAAAAGAGAGAGGAAGATGCGAAGCAAGGCGCGCGCGAACAATTCGTTCCCAACTCCCGCTGCTATTCGCTTGTTTTCCCTCATCCCCCCGCCGCTGCAATTCACGTTCCAATTAAAGCGAATACCGGTGACGTGCGTGCGGCAGCGCTCCCCCGGTGAGCGTGGTGGACTGCGGAACTTCTGGATTACGATTCCCACCCTCTGTGTCTCCCCCTGTTTGTTTGCGAGTGCGGTCACACAACAACACGGTCGGAACGGGATCGCTCAGAATCGGATCAAGTCTCGAAGGGGGCGGTTTGGTGTTGTTCTGGCGGGTGATTGAGTGACCCTTTTTTTGCGGCGTCTGATATTTAAGGGTCCCTTAAAAAAAATTAAACAAAACTTTTCCTACGTACCCCGTTTTGAATGCGAAAAGTTGTGAGAGCTGAGTACTGGAGGGTGTTTGTGGAGGAAGAAATGTTTATTACCGTAGAGGAGTCTCCTGAGGGTTGCTTTTTGGGATGGAGGTGGAAAAACAAATGAAGGCCAATGTGAGCACCATTAAAATGCATTATGAATTTTTTGACATATTTCCGTATCAGGAAGCACCAATAAGGTAGAAATATAATTTTATTCCTTCCATTTCCTTCAAAAAATTAACTTCACTACAAACTAAGAAATTTAAAAATTAATATAAGTTTTCCTAGGCTCAGCTTACTTAGACTTACGTAGCTACTTTGGTAAGACTTGGGAGGTCACCCAAAGACATTTGGTCGGTGATTTGATCCCATCGGCACAAAAATACATGCTTTAAACGAAAACTGTGAGCGTTGCCGACCACAGTAGTTTTGTCTGCATTTCCCCGGCCCGTTCAAAGACGATCGTTGGTATTCCATCCCGGGTTGGACTAATCTGAATAAAATAACATCAGCAGTTTCTATCTACAAACATAACACCACTGTATTTACGTATTAGGTGAGAAACATAAATTATGATAACCCAGAAAGAAAAACCTACTTAAACTACTTTAAACCTACTAAAAACATACTTAAACTAAACATAAATTACTTATAGATACCGAAAATGATGAAATTACTTTTTTCATATCCTTATTTCGTTATTACTTTTAAATTTGCTAATATATGCTCAGTTTATTAAATCAACTCTGCCCTCTATCGATATTAAACCCTTTCTATTTCTTAGTTTCCATCATGGTTTATTCGAAACGTGAAATTTTAAATAATAGCTCCAATTAAAATAAAGGCGTAATTCAATGCTGTAATCTTTAAGGAAACAATGTTGTGAAACTGATAGTGGTAAAAAAGCATCTGAATCAGCACAAGGTTACCATTACCAACAGAAGAATAAAGTTTGTGTGCTTGTAATAATTGTTTTCGTGTAAAGTGAAATAAGCCATTCGTGTAGACACTTTTGTGTCGACATCTAAACTTTTATTAAGAACACTAATATACTAAAGTATGCTACTACTATAATTTAAGAACACTAATAAAGTATACTAATTTAAAGAACAAAAGTTCTTAAAATATGTATACTAAATAAGTTATTGAGAAGGAGGAAAGAGTGAAATAAATGAGACAGTTTAAGTATAAGAACAGGCCACTATCAATGTATGAATAGAAAGCTGTGATAGACTGAACGCAAACTAATTAATATCCATTTTTATCTCATAGTTGTAGAATTAGGATTATAGGTGTGAGACACTGTTAGGCCTGATATCACGCTTAGACCGACCCCGAACACTCAGTTCTCCGTGGCCGTAATGTTCTGCCACGGATAATGTGGACAAACGTTTTGTAGCGTAAGCAAGGGAAAAAGCCCTTCGCAGACGACTCCAGACTCAAAAACGCATATACAGCACAAAATCCCGATTGTGAAAGAATTTTATTTCGAGAGAGAAATGTAAAAATCAGTAAAGTGTAGAAATCTATAGGTGTTTTCAAGTCTGTTTCCGCACTAATAGGCGCTTCAGACCGGGAGGAAAGGTATAAGGATAGGAATGGAAGGGATGGGGATAGGATAAGGTCCGAAGCTCTCCCGATTGATTCAGTAAAGTGTAGAATAAATTTGCATCTAAATATTTGGCCTTTATTATTTACTGGGATATCAAGGGATGAGAATCCTCAAAATGAAGACTGATTGCGCATAACATGCTTAATACTGAATGAAAATTGTCACTACGAAGCATCTTTTGCCCCGTTTACATTACTAGGGTAGAATGATGGTTAATATGGCAGCTAAAACTAACTTGCGTTTACACGGCCCACCCAGAACCAACGTAAAGACTCTAGTGACATCTATGGGAGAGTATTTTAAGTCAAAATAACAATGGAGGGTAGGTTAGCGAAAGGACTTTGTCTTTTCCAGGATTCCAAAAATTGGAAACGTATTTTAACTTATGTGCAAATTAGATGCACTCATTTTAACGAACGCTATCAATGGAGTTTCTTTGATCCCTTTTGATAAAGCTACCGACAATATTCTTCCTAAATAACTTCCTCATGATTGACAGTGGGTCGTATCTCCAAGATACTCAATGGTTTCTGTGTTAGTTAGTATGCTGAACTTCAATTTGAAATATAAAATTGAATGCAATTGCCATTTGCTTTGAATAGCTCCAAAGTAATGCGTTAAAAAATATGCAAAGTTTGTACAACGATGAACTCCCTCCGTGACTTTAATTTCCAGATATTTAAGACACTCAACCTTTACCTCTTTTTCCTCGCATATTTCAACTGATACCATTATACTTTTAAATTATTAACGTTTCCTTGCCTGTATTTTTATTCGTTTAGCTTATATACGGGCATCACGCACCAAGAAATGAAGTCAACCATGGAACGCCATGCTATGAAATGATTAATTTTTCACCTCTCAATAAGTTAATTCTCATGTTAACCCATTTCGTAGACAAGTTCTTGCATCCAAATAGAATAAAAGCTCTTATCAAAATTCAGTATTTTTAAATTCGGTATCCCAAGTTTACAATATTCTGCTCTTTGTGAAAGGAGCTATTGCTGAAAATACTTTTAACGCAGTCCTAAGGAGCAAATACGTAAAAAATAACACGAGACGAATTTCCTGCTAATGTTTGCAACTTCTTAGTTATTTAATTTCTGTATGTATATTGTCTGCACTGCAAGGTAAACACATAAAATAAATATATAAGCGTAAGTATTCAAGATTCAAGAGTAAAGCAAACTAATTTAAACCATTATTGAACAACCGAATCATTGTAACGTGGTAATATAACTACTAAAATATATTACAATGTAATTTAATAAATATCGTTGTAACCAAGAATCATTTCCGATCCATAGAGTGCAATCCGGTCTCTTCGTCTTCAAACATTGTGCTTTCATTTCCACTTCCATTTTAAAAACAAACCTTCTTTCTACCATTACTTGCGTTCACACGCCCTTAAAATACCAGTAACTAGCGCCAACCATAGTAACTCAATCGTTGTAGAAGCGTTTACCAGGGTTAGCGGCAACTTGCGTTCACACGTCCAATTTCCGACCATGGTAAGCATTACCATCGTAAGAAACTAGTATTGTAAACGGGGCATTTATCACGCAACAAAAAAATAACGAAAGATAATGACATTATATTTCTTGTAAATGGAAATAACAACTCTGGTATTCCACGTATAAATTACATTTAATGCACGACCCGGGTGTCGCCACAGCATAGCATCATCATGTGTCTCTCTTGCCTTATTTATTTATCTTCCCTGCTTTAAGCCTCTAGTAGAAGCACCTTAGCCTGAAGAATGAAGAGAAGGGGGAACTATTTATTATGATTGCGAGGATAACAGTGTTTCCCTTTTGTCGTGGATAGCGTGCAAAACGAGAAATAATGAGTAATTGAACTTCCATTGAATTACCACTTTAATTAAATATTTTACGCTAAGAATTTTATGCTAGATTACTGCTTATATTAGCATATCGTTCCCACATAGCTTACTGTGTTTTCCTTTCTCTCTCTGACATTTGAAATTAATACGCTACTCAATCGTTCAACCTGAAGAGTCGAAAAGAAACTCATTGCTAACGACATTGTTGGTAGTATGCTTTGAATGTTGACAGCAATTTATTATCAGCATATCTTTTGTGCGTCACGAATATCGTGCACCTGTTTGTATAACGTATTCACTTCATCCAAGAAGAAACAACATCGAGCCTTGTGACACTACACTTATTTCCACAAACCGAAAATTCAATTCCTCCACAAACACATCATTTTGACCAATAAATATCTATTCATGCTTGTGTTGCATGGCATGTTTCAGATGGGGCAGTAATAAAAACGATATTGCCTATGCGTTTGATTCTCTCAGTTTATATTATTCCAAATAAATACCTATAATTATCATTTTATATAAAGGAGATATCAGAAAATACCTGAATGATTGAATTTTTTTATTTTTTTGGAACTTACTTGAATTGCCAAAATGAGTACATATGGAGGATGATGTAATAAAACATGCAGGGATAGTTTTATTCAATATAATTAATTGACACTAAGGGTATCTTGTTCCAGTCATCTCTACCTCTAGCAGGATTCAAAAATGGACACGGGATTGGAAACAAATACTTCATTTAAAATCCTAACCCTATCATCATAGCATCTGAAGCATCAACAATAATGATGTTTTGGCAAAATCAGAGTTTAATCATGCAAAATTTAATAATTTTATTAACTTGTACGTTATTTATTTAGCTTGATTTTAGTGAATCAAGAAATTAGTGTAAATGACATATCAACATGAAGTACTGTCAATCTCTCATTTTTTATTCAGGCCATCTTCATTGTTATTTGATTTTAATGACTTTGGGGAGGCCGAAAACTAGTGAGTATTGTAAAACGCGGGGAATAGGTCTTAGGGTACAGAAGGATGGTGGAGAGAAACATGGCGTCACCGCTATCCTACTTTGAAAAAAAGGTGCTACGATACCCACGGTTTCACGTCCTACCCATCGGACAGAATACTAAACTCTCCATAAAGCGCTCCTGTAGATAATAGTATTACACTGATATAATTCAGTTACAGCGTGGATTCAAACCATAGCCCTTTGAATGGAATGCAAGTGAAGGAGTCATCTCACCAATCTATATTTCTTTAATTGAGTAGTTTTAGTTATTACCATGGAAAAGAGTAGCATATAGTTATCTATATCTATATCTACGACATACCCTGCAAGCCACCTAGAGGGTGTGTGGCAGGGGGTGCATCCACACCAGGAACAATGACACAACAAACGAAAATGAACACCACAAAACTACGCCTTTAAAAGTAATTGGGGAAAAAAAAGAAGAAAAACTACCAAATTCCAATCATGTAGGACACACCCATGAATACCATGCATGCCTTGAAACCCGACACCAATTTCATAGATACTCATGCATGCAAAAAAAAAGCATTGCATGCAAGTCACACGTTGATTTGAACATGCAGGCAATAAAAAATAAAATACTATCGACCTACTCTGAATATTACCTCTATAATTATTACCGATTTACGCGATGTTTAACGTTCTGATATCGAATCGTACACGGAGTAAATGACATTTTAAACCTGTCCGTCCTGTAATCTATCTCCTTAATTTTATTAGAATTATCGAGCCTACCATAATAAGTCGGAGCCAGCAATCTATGATTAACGACATTGATAAAATGTCCCTCCTTAAATTTTCCTAGAAGATTAAGTCAATAGTTCAGCCTACTCTGAGACAGCGATTCCCATCCCAATTCGGCTAACATGCAAGACACACTGCTTTCCCTATCGTAACACCCTTTTACATATCTCGCCGCTCTTCTTTGTACTCGATCTAATTCGTAAATTAAGCCTGCTTCATGAGGGTCCCATTTACTCGCAGCATATTCTAAGTTATGAGAAATAATATAGCAATCTCTTAAAATGTTACCTTTGAATTAACTTGGACTTAAATTAATGGATAATGGTGGTGCTTTAGCTCATGACATAAAGTCTTACAAAGGCTTTCAGGGTATTATGTAGATGTAAACGAATGTTGACTCGATAATTATATTTCATTCGGACATTTTATATGCACGCTGGACGTAGATTTTGACAAAAAAAAACTAATAGTTTGCTTCATGAACGAAAACCAAATGCTTCTGAAGCTCTTCTTCATTTCGTAAGTATTTTTATTTCGAGCTCTAAGTTGTTTTGTTCACCTACTTTTCCTATCTTTCGTGTTGGCCATTTCTTCTCTTACCCCATTGTTGAGTCCTCACTACCAACTTTATTTAGACGGCCACTGTTCTTCATTCGAGCGCAAGAGATTCTCCCGCATTTCATCCTGGGGTACAGAAAAAAGACAATCCCTGTCTTACTGGAGTAAAATGCGAACAGAAAGTTGTGACCTCGTTGCATGAGTCCCAGAGATGATTCATGGGTCTCCTGGAAACCTCACCGGTCGCACGATTTTCGAGAAAGGTTCGATAGAAGTCCCGGGTGTCGGACGCCTACGCCAAGGGAGGCGTCCCGCTAGGATACCCTAGGGTTTCCGTTTCTCACCAGGGAGCGAGCTGAGTTTCATTATGGTCTTGGGATGCCCTATTTCATGTGACTTATTTTTGCCTTGCAAGTTTCCCTTGATGAACAACTTCCCGAAATGACACTTGTTTAGAAGTTTCATTTTGAAATCCTTACGTCAAAGAAACATGTTGTAAACCGAAATTAAAATTTTTTTAATTAGTGACGCGTCAGACATCTACATCTAAGTAATACCCTGCGAGCGGCGACGAGGGTGTGTGGAAGGTGGTGAAGATCACTAAACAAGCACTGTTGACATGCAACTAAAATATTTAATGAGGACATGCTAGTTAAGTGTCACATGCAGCTAGATGGTTAATATCTACATGATAAAAAAGGGATTATCGGTTGTTATTACAAGTATCATGCACTACAGACTACTCGAACAATATTTCACCTACCTATCCCTTTGCTACGCTGCATATTGTTCTTTCTTATGGTACGCGGTAAAAATGACATTTTAAATCTATCGGTACGACAATCTATCTCTCTGATCTTGTTAATCTAACCAAACCTATCATAATACGCAGCGGTTCTTAATATATATCTAATCTATCTATCTGTGAACAAATCGGTTTCGAATTTATTTAAAAGGTTTAATGTAAATTTTAACCTGCATTCTGGAAGTAATTTCCATCCTAGTTCTTCTATTAAACTCGTAACATTTATACAAATATCATGACGGCCTTTATGATAATTGATGAAGGCCGTCCTAGCGGAATCTAGCGGATCTCCCCTGTACACACACTAATTCCTTTATCATAACTTCCTCGTACGGATCCCATATACTAGCCACATATTGTAAATGAGGCCTGACAATTGTGAAATAGCTTTTTTCTCGTATTCTCTCATCGCACTTGCCTAGAATCCTGTTTATGACAGGTGAAGTATGGATATTCATACAAATTCATATTGAAATTTCTATGAAATATTTTCCAGTGAGTTTTTGCGACAAATACTCAAGAATTCTGTGCATAAAACGCACTATAATTTTTTAATATAATTATATATTGTAGTAATTGATAATTAGTTACTCCAGAGCGCTCACTCTGTATCCATAGATTATTACCTTCACATGCCTGCCAAATTTTTTAAAATCTGAATTCAAATAAACCGGATTGTGTCACAGTAAAATACTATTTTGCCTCGACTAGCCATTATTAGTACATCCGAAATTGCACTACACAACGCATTCTATCGGAACTGTTTCACACACATATGATATTCTTAGGGACATTTAATTCAGATTAAATTCATCCACAGACAGGTAAAATGCATTAGAAGGTGCATGTACAACTTCTAATTTCATGCATGTCATATCTTCAAACACTGCTCAAATTACTTAAGGAGATAACTTTTTATGCTAATTTAGGGTAACAAAAAAAATTAGTGGAAATTTAATATGCAAATTTTTAAAAAGGACATTCAGATACCTTAATGTGTATATCAATATCAATTTTAATCAAGTCCATGGAAACATCGTACAAGTTTTTTTTCTATTGTTCAAATCTTCCCTCATTGTAGCTACTTGCGTAAAACAAAGCAGTTACTTAAGCATCGTTTGGTCTTTCAATGCCTTCAACTGTTTCGACTACTGATTATAATTGGAAAGTTACCTTTGCTGCGACTATAATAAGGTGAATTTTAAAAGTTATGCTCAATATCGAAGGATAAGTTTCGCCATCAAGTTCTGCTGGAGCTGTGGCCAGGACTTAAAATCGCGTTAACTGCGGACAGGTACCGTTTCACTAATGTAGATTTCCTAGGCGTGCTGACAAATTCCGAGGTCAAACACACTTAACCTGAATTCCAAATACGAGGGTCATCCAGAAAATAAGTTCCGTATTGGTCTATAAGTTGCTAGGGTTTTTGTTTATTAAATTCTGGCAACGTTGTACGAAAAAGGGGGACCTTCTGAATAGAATGAGAGGTGAAGGGCCGCAGCAGCCTTGAAAACACGTTCACAGCAAGTCGTTGAAATGGAGCACTTGACGTCGCGTCCCACCACCTCTGTGCCTGTTCCGTCGCGATTCATTGTGACATTGAGTCGAGTGATTCAATTTTTTCATTCCCGTAGTTTCAAACCGGTTAAAATTCATTAACAGCTTGTTTCTGTGTATGGAGAGGGTGTAATGATAAAGAGTCGATGGTGAGGAGATGGGTACGTGAATTTAAGGCGGGAAGACATTCACTTGAGGACGAGAGTGGAAGAGGCAGACCCTCAATTGTCACGGACGGACTTGTGGCAAAAGTCGACAATGCTGTTCGCGAAGATCGCCGTTCCACCGTGGATGAACTCCACGAGTGATTTTTTGCCTCAAGGAGAAACAATTAACGCCTCCCGGTATTGTGAGACCCTGAAAAACCTTCATCGGGCCATCCAGAACAAGAGAAGAGGAATGTTGACCTCTGGTGTGTGCCTTCTCCACGACAATGCACGGCCTCACGTCGCTCGTTCACTACGGAACTTTTCGATCATTTCGGTTGGGATGTTCTGACCCATCCACCTTACAGTCCTCACTTGGCCCCTTCAGACTTTCATCTGTTCACCAAAATGAAGGCGGGATTAGCCGGAGAACATTTCACAAGTGACGAGGAAGTGAAAGAAGCTGTCACCAAATGGACCAGAGAGGTGGCGGGAAGCTTCTACGAGGAGGGGATTTCAAAGATTATTTTTCGGTATACAAAGTAAATTGAGGTTTCCGGAGATTATGTAGAAAAATAATACACATTGTTAAGAACGCTTTCTGTAAGTTTACATTTTTTTCAATAAAAACTCGATACATAAGAAGAAAACGGAACTTATTTTCTGGATGACCCTCGTTCCTGTTAAAAGTATATTCACTAGTGAAACATAGCATCACTCTTTACAGCATTCTTATTACGTTTTGCGTGGCCTAGGTTATTTTTCTCCTAAGCCATTCTTATCACCTAGGGGCCATGGTCTATTGTTGCAAGTCATTAGGGTTTCCCTGAATTGGGAAGAGTATTTCAATTGTTTATTTGTACTTGTTGGTTTGTACTCGCCTTGTTTATTTTGTTGACATAAATTGTTTTTCGTAGTTAGATTCTCATGCTTTTCTTTTTGGTTCTATTTTGACCTCATCTTACTCACCCGAGTCTGGAAATAATTTTGTCCTCTGGACGAGAGTTTCTTGTGAACTCATTTTTTCATTCGGGAAACGCTGCACTAGGTTTACCATTTCTAATTATTTCATGTATCTTTACTGTAATCTATTACTGTCCCTGATTAATACGCACAACAGATTACTGTGTTTTGAACGTTTGCATATCCAGTCACTAAGTTACTTTTGATCTATCATTACACTCAACAATTTTTAAATCTTCCAACGCGGTCGAGGCGAAGGAAGAGAAAGGCAAATGTCACTTTCTCGGAGGGAGATGACGGAAATGATTTATTTATTTCGGGCGTGTGGGAGTCCATTGTGTGCGGAGGCGTTGCGGTGGAAAACACTGACCCCACTCGATAAGTGCATTAACTTGTTATCTGTGGAGAGCAGGGATTAGGGGATGAGGGAGACAAGAGGGTTACGGAGAGAAGGACGGAAAGGAGAGTGGGAGGGTGGAAAATGGGAGGAGAAGATGGACACGGGAAGTGGAGGAGGGTTGGTCCTTTTTTATGATATGGGAAAAAATACTTACGGGAGGGTTGTGTGGACACAATTACTCACACAGACGCACAAATAAAAGAGAGAGATCTTGAGGGATCTGACGTCATCTCCGACCAAGTGCGTCTTTCTCCACGACGGGGTGGATATCCCCTTTACATCCCCACCCCTGGTTAACCCACCCTATCTCTCTCCTCCCCTAAAAAAAACATCCTTTCCAAACTTCCCATTCCGCCCGGGCAGTTTCCGAAGTCTTGGTTTTTGTTCGCTGACCTTTCCAGTCTCGTTCGAGACGATATTAAAATGATTGGATGACGGAATTCACAAGAACTTCCCGTGATAGTTTCCTGTTTTTCTAAGTTACCTACCTTCCCTACAGTTTGTGAGAATATCCCATATGTAAAAGTCGCATTTATTGCAATATTATCCTAAATTTAAAATTTTCAAGTGCTTTATTCTTGATGTTCATGCGTGAAATTACTAGTGTTTTTATTAATATTTTATGCAACAATAGCCCCAGTTAAATATGCTTTTATGTCAATACGTATCGATTAAGCAAAAAAACATTGCGTTATGATTTTAACGCATAATACCACTGCATTTAAAAAGGTGTTTAGCCATTTGAAATACATGTCTACTTCTACATTTGCATCTGCATCTACGTAATACCCTGCGAGCCATCTCGAAAGTGTTTGGCAGGAGGTGAGGATTACCAAATATGCACTATTTACAGTCAACTAAGAGCTGCCAAGATCAGCATGCATGTAAATAACCATGCAGTCAAGAACAACCAATATCTACTACTCAAACAATATTTCACCTACCTATCCCTTTCGTAGGCTACCTATCATGTTCCCTAATGGTGCGCGGGAAAAATGACATTTTAAATCTATCGGTACGACAATCTATCTCTCAAGCATTTTTTTATCTGTTCTGGCATAATACGCAGGGGTTTTTACTATGCATCAAACATCTTCAGTGAACCTTTCCTATGGGATCCTTATGAAATCGGACTAAATAACGAACTTGAACGTGTGCAGCGAAGATTGGCAAGATTTGTGAAGGGACGGTACGATAACCTTATTAGCGTAACCAGTCTATTAAATGAATTAAATTGGGAAAGATTATCAGATCGCAGGTTGAAATTTAGACTTAATCTCTTAAACAAATTCCAAGACCATATTTTCAGTGATGATGTTAAAAATTTTTTGCGTGCCCCAACTTACTATGGTAGACTGGATCATAATCACAAAATTAGAGAAATTGATAGCCGAACTGACAGATTCAAAATGTCCTTTATTCCTCGTACAATTAGGGATATGAATAACGGTAAATATATCCAGTACGAGTGTAGCAATGGATAACATTGGTAGCTATATGTTGGTGTAAGGACTTAAGGGTCACCCAACTAACAGCATGCTTTTACATGTATGCTTCGCTATTTTTATCTTGTTTTTAAATAGTATAGTTTTGAACAGTACCTATACAAATGCTAATCCTTTTTTATGCATGATATGTAGGGCATGTTTGTAGAGAATTCACACCCTGCCACACACTTTTATGGTGGCTTGCAGGGTATTATGTAGATGTAGATGTCAGTTTAAAAGATCTGCAGGAGAGTAAATCCGGTTGGTTGGTTATTCAGGGGAGGAGACCGACAGATAAGATCATTTGCGCCATTTAGGATGGGTGGATAATAGGGTAATGGTAGGAACATGGTAATGGAGGAAGGGTGGAGAGAAATCCGGCGTCGGTATTAGCCTACTCTTAACGACAGGCGCCAAGGGGACCCCTGCTTAGCGTCCCATCCGACTGACGCAGTACTGAACTTGAAATGCCCTCCACTAGGCACCAAAGTGGGGACCGGCTTTGCACTGAAAAAATCCGCCACTACCGGGAAGCGAACCCAGGCCCTCGGGATGGGAGGCCAATACTATAGCCACCACACCAACCCTATCCCTTGTAAATCCGTATTATAAATGCGATCTGAAAATGATTCCCGAACTAATTTTTCTGTTAATTTTGATGCACTGCTAAACCTATTGTAATACCTTTGGGATGCATATCCTCCAAAATCGTTTCATGTTGTACGTACCATGATACTATCTGTCTGCAAATTGCATTCGGATGTATGTGCCCATATGTAAGTTTTAGTAATTATACTATTGCGTAACAAACTGTACTAATTTTTTCTTTCTTTTATTTTCAGGTAAGTCATTCTTCCAAACTTTGAGTTGGCATGCCGACGGTTCCGTTTCAGCCGATATCTGCAGAGCGAACTCGTTCTCGAACGTAAGTCGACATCTTTTTCTTTCCTTTTAGGCGCTAGGTTTCGTTTTGTGAAGGACATTTCTTCTTGCAGAATAATACTCGTTTAAAAGTTTGGAGTCGCTTTAATCAGCGTAACGAGAATCAAACTTTTGTCGAGAAAATACACCATAACGCGGAAGAACGCACGAGATCCATTATTAATTTGTACTGTGAATCTATGTAATTAGCTATTCTTTCAATTCTGAAGTAATAACTGGCATTAAAAGCATAGACAATCTTCTCGGGGTTTCCACCGGGCCAGGTTGTCCATGGCCGACGTTTCGATCCTCGACTCGGGCACCGTCATCAGGGCAGATGAGTGTCAAACTGAGGTTTTGGCCCCCTTACCTATATGCCGGATATCCTGGCTGATCGAATACACAATTGAATATTCCATCCCATATGTTGAATATGCCGAAAAGGGTATACAAGGCGGCCAAATTGTTAATTTAATATTCTTAAAAATTGAAAGAAATTATTCTTTATCCTTAATCTCTTATTTTTGGCATACTCTTTATTCTTTTTTTTTCTTAAATATTGTGCTCATGTCTAAAAAAAAGCGATTGAAATATTATTTTCTACTGATAGTGTTCTAACGCATAGATTATTTCTGGTAGCTTCCACACTGGTGTAAACCATTGGAACTACCTAATGCCCCACTATTGCAGTGTTATATTTTTTTAAGGTATTGTTTTTCTGAAGTGGAGCAATAAATTTATCTTTATCTTTGAAACAAATATGTAAGGAATGCGTAATTTAGCTTGGATGCGTGCGTTTATAAATTACCTGAGAGTAGCACTTTACACCTTGAAAATTAATTCACGTCAAACGCTGTGGCGCTCGTTGGAAATCTGTTGATTCCCCACTTCCGAGAGAAGACAGTTGAAACACGCCTCGCGATCTCACTCCGTCTCCGAATCGTTGCGCAACAAAGGATGATTCTTGCCTGCAGCGTATTGTATCCTCACGTCGTCGGCGGTTGCGATTGGCAGTTTAGAGGAAGTCGCCCACCCTATGAGCGGCGAGGGAGACCCCCTAGGCAATATTTGTTTACGTAACTGGCATATGGGCTCCATGGAAACGACGGATGGATAGGTCATGATGCTCTCGCCCACGTCAGATTCCATCACATCTGTAAGTAACCTTTGAGACGCGAGTAAAGATCTTTCAATGTTCACACCTTATTTTAGCATACCAGAAATTAATTAATAGGTAATATTCTCCTAAATTCCTTTGCTCATGCCCAGGAGAACAAAGCCAAACTCCTCCCACTTACTTTCGCATAGCAACCACTGTTTACTTGATACTAACGAACGTCATAATGTTTCTGAAAAGCAGGAGTCACAATTGAAATTTAATCGTCTGGATAGATTTGTTTGCTTGCCTTAGAGGAAGTAAATTAAGCAGAATTAAGAAAAGAAGGGCGGTTTGAAGGACTTTGATAGAGGGTGGATTATAGATTGATAGATAGGCAAATAGATAAATATAAATTTATATTTACTATCATAAATTTTCCTTATAAATGTAATTTTCCCAACAAAATATATATTAATGCATGAATATGAATTTATTGTTCAATGGTGTGCCCTTTAAGAAAAAGTATGTTTGAGAAAAAGAATTCGCTGGAGCTCTTTACGTAATTTTCTTAGATATGCAATCAAAATTTAGGATAGAAAAACTACATCACGATTATCACAAAATAAGGGACAGTTTTAAACATACCTAACTACTCAAAAGTCACTCAGTAGCTAACATAATTTTTACCATATATGCAGTGAAAAATATGTATACAAAACTAAACAGTGTGCCGTGCAGAATCAGGACATACTCTTATAATGATATGCTTGATATGCTACTGTTAGAATGATATACTGGTATGCGTTACTCCCAACAATTCTTTACCAATCAAATACGGTTAAATACTAAGGATCGGTTGATTCCGATTCCCGATTCCACCGATTCTTAGCGGAAGCAAGGAATCGAAGAATCGAAGCCCTCAAAGTCAATTCTGAAGAAATAAAAACCAAACAAACGGTACGTGATTTAAAATTTCCCGGGTGTAAGAGCACGCGCTCACGCTCTCTAGTGGATCGACCAGCAAACTTCAAAGAAAAATCGTTTTTCCCGTGTTTCTTTTCTTTCGTCATTTATTTTCCTGTGTTTCTTTTCGACAGTGCGCGCGAAGGCATGGTGTAATACGTCCTCACCGAATTTCGTGGAGATAATCGTGGAGATGGATAACCTGTTAATTATATTGATGAGTAGAAACTCGATATTATGAAGTCGACGGTACCGGAAAAATTGACAATTCGTAACATCAAATATCGTATGAACGAGTATCCTTCATCAACATCGCGAAGAAGTTACCTTCCTGAAAGTTCTGCATTCCCGCAACGCAAGTGCATGAGTTACGATGTACTTATGAACGTATCTGCAAATGTGTATTCATAAAGCCCAACAGGGTTCATAAAGTTAAACACTACTATCTTGTTTCTTATCTCCAATGAGTCAGAAATTAGGCAGTCAAGCGTCTTTGCAAAATTGTTGTGCAGTTTGGACTAGGCATATGAAGATTCATTAGTGCATTTTCCTATATTACCTTAATCTCTACTGAAAAAGTCGTAACGTAAATTAAGTGGTGTATTAATATTTTTAACATAGCATTTATGCATGTATACACAATGGAAGTGTGTGATTGGCGAGATTATTTGCCGCTAGATGCTTCTCCGGATATAGAATTTAGAGGAATAATTAAAAAAACACAAGAGATAGCACTTATTCCACAGTTTTGATGGTGGTACGACGCCTTTAAGCCGTTATCATCCTTGATGAATGAAAATGAAAAGGTTGGCCAATGAAAGTCAATGAAAAGGTTGGCCGATAGAAGAATCGAGTGGAAAGCTGCGTCAAACCAATCCTAGGATTGTTGACCAATGATGATGATGATGATGATGATGAAGCCGTTATCAGGCACAAAGAGTATTCGGTCAAGAGAGCTATATATATACACAACTAGGAGGGGGAGGGGGAGGGAAGTGTTGGGCGAGGGGAGGGAGGTGTTAGGTGGGGGGGGAAGGAGTAGAGAGGGGGGGTGGACTGGTGGCGAGTCAATCCGTGGTTTAGGGGATGGAATGGCTAGGAGTGTGGAGTGACATTTGAACAGCTGATCATTCATGAGGGACTAGCTGAAAAATTTCAAATTGTTCCAGAGCGTCCATTCTCCACCCTTTCCTCTCCACATGGAGTATTTCCGTGTCAAACGGGCAGTGGTGTGCTGTGTCCAAAAATGTGTTTGGCCACGAGGGAAGATGAGTCCTCTTCTCCCAACATTCCCGTTGCTCAGTCATACGGATTACGGATACAAATACGTTAGGAAGTTGTGTAGATTAATTTATATTGTAAGTAATTACTGAAGAAGATTCACAAGTAGAGCTAGATTCTGTGGCTTTAACATCCACCGTGTCCATCAGTTTAGGAATTCAGTCACAATAAAAGAATCTTGTTACCTCAGCAGAGAATATTCCCAAGGAAATATTAGGTGAAGAAGAACTAATAAGTATATTAGTGAGAATACATTGAACCAAGAATAGAGACATTAGCCCAGGATAGAACTGTGATGGAAATTTCATGCGATAAACAAACTATAGCCTGACAGATGCCTTGTATAAGATATCAGTGAACCATACTTTTCTTAATCCTAATTACGAGGGTCATCCAGAATATATTTCGTTTTGGTCTGTAGGTTGCTAGGGTTTTTGTTCATTAAATTTTGGCCACGTTGTACGAAAGAGAGGAACCTTCTGAATAGAATGAGAGGTGAAGGGCCGCAGTAGCCTTGAAAACACGGTCACAGCAAGTCGTTGAAATGGAGTCCTCGACGTCGAGTCCCGCCACCTCTGTCTTTTTGTGTATTTTGTGAATATTTTGTGTAATGTGCGTATTTAAAAAAGTTAAAGAAGGTATTGTTATTGTATTGACATCTCCTTCACGTGTGCTACACTTCTCTTCCGTTCCCAAATTCTTTTCACAAACCATGACTTTAGTGCCTCTATGAATTTCTTAATACCCTTCCCTCTCATAACTTTGACCCTATTTTTTCTATTGCAATGCACCCACCCCTCTTCATATCTCTAACTTACCCTCACCTTCCCTTTTTTATGTGTGGGTCTTCCCATGTTAAATTGACCAGGTGATTGCCCTTAGGGTAAACTATTTTGACCAAATATGTCAAAACGTCATCATTTGATCAGAAAATCAAAATTCCAGGATCGTTTAGTAATGCATTCAACCGTATAAAAGAAATTCCAACGTTGGAAAATTCGAATTTTCCAAAGGTGACTACTCATTCAATGTAATAGCTCCGATAACATAGAAGATAAAAATGTGAGAAGGAGTTTATTTTAAAGTTCTTAAATTAAAAAAATATAGTAATGGATGATATTATAAAAAGAATACAATTTTATAATGGTTATAACAATTTTGAATTTTCAAATCGGCATTTGACAATGTAATTACCTTTGTTTTCAATTTAGCAACTTTGTATATATTTTAGATACATCTCTTCTCTTCAAATGAAATATGGTTTGTTAGAGGTAATATTTCACTTTTGAAATTCATGCATGTGTTTTTCATCATATGAAAAAAAATGTTGGATATTTAAATTTCCAAAACAAAATTTATTTGAGTGTAGACGCAACGGTGGTCTGCCTCAGCGGTATCTGGCTAGTGCGCCAACCATTTGGTAGTCTCTTGTCCTCAGATGTCTGCACGATATCTCTTCCATCTTCTTCTCGCCAATTTTAACCGTATACGAACTCTTAAATCCCCTTTGCTCGTGCCATTCGCTATTTGCTTCCCGTAGATGTGATCGCCGCCTTAGAATCCACGACGAGTCGCACGAGCTGTCTGCCTCGGAGAACAACAGGCAAACCTCGCATCCACTTCAACTCTCAGAATTACTTTGCGCTACGATCAGAATGGTGTATATATGTTAGTGTATCAAAATGTGCCATTATCATTTAAGGACGTTGGCTTGCGACTGCTTGATTCAAGTTGTCTAAGGAATCTTATTAATTTAAGTACGAGTATATGCCTGCTAAGTGATCCTTACTTCACAAAGAAAATTACCTAAGCTATTGAAAGTCATAAGTATCACAACAAATACAATGTAAAGTCGAAGGATTTTTTTAAAATGATAATTTTAATCAGCTCGACGATGGAGTCAATTCAGCATTTTCGTTAGTAAAACAAAATCATGTACTCAATGAATTTACTAATGTATAACACCAGAATATTATAATCAAACGTTATATTATAATATTTTTCTGAAATATTCTTTAATATCTCATTAGTAATGATATTATTCATACGCCCTACATTTTGGCTAGAGCGACCGCAGCGTCACTTGAAGTTAACTAACGCATATCGTCTGCTATAAGCGCAGAAATTGGTGGATTTAGCGAAAAAAGCGGTAGGTTGATGTCTTTTTTTTCGCGTCATTTTATTCCTTGTGACATTACGCATAAAATATCAGTTTTTTTGCAAAAACGATATGTCACTATGGTATTTTTAAACGTTATGTTCCCATGTGATGGCCATTCTCGCCGTTAATCGTTTGTAATTTCAAATGCAATTTGTGCAAAAAGGAGTATGGGTTGATACAATTATCTTTACTTTATTAGATGGAGTAACTTTAGTTCTATTAGCGCTGAAAATATAAAAAAATGACATGACTTTCACTTTTCGGATCAACCTCCTTAATAGAGAATTAATTATTATTCATCCTTATACACACTGTAAAAAGTTGATCTGATTTTCAGTGCGATCTGAATTTTAGCGCTGTCTGATTTTAAGGTAGTGGTCTGAATTTAAGACTCATGATGCGTGAAAATCAGACACACATCCGTCTTATTTTAAGACCATAAACACTGCATGTTGAAAATAAGATGGTTGTGATCTGAAATTCAGATCACCCGGGCTGAAAATAAGCACGCCTTGGTTGGCTCCGCAATTGGAGCTAACCAGCCAATAACAGAGACTGATGGGCGGAGCGTAACCAGGAAGCAGGATAAACAAAACGCAGTGTTTTTCATTCAACCTCAGGGAGCAGGATGTCAACAAGAATTACGAAGCGTAAGGAAGTAAAATTCGCAGTCTAGTCAAATTTCATTGTAAGTAGGTGAAATAAGTTTCGTGCGATGAATTAATGGTGTGAGAATGTGGCAATGATACTTAGTTTATTTGCAGAAGGGAGCCAGTTGTGTCTGAGTGACGTATCCTGAGAGTAAACTTTCTTAATTTATCTACGCGGCAGGGTTGTAAGAACTAAAAAATAGTCGCCCTCATCAAGTGACAGTTCCTGCTTCGATTTGAAGATACTGGCTCACATCTGTGGTATTGAAGACTTTGTATGGATTACTTTGTTTCCAATAAAAGTACACATTTTCATATTATCTTTGAAGTTATTGTCCATGTGTTCCCGTTTCAGTCGTGGAATCTTTTTCAATGGAAATTCTATGACTTACATTTGCTCTATTGACGAATTTAGTCAGTGAAACAGTATCATCGAATAAAAATATGAAACGTTAGGGTTTTGGTTTGTGTTCGTGTGAAGTGTTTAAATATCTAGTATTTATAATTAGACATCGCATAAAAGTAGGCTTTGATTTCAATAGCAACCCGCATTGTTACGTGGTACTTATTTTCAGATAGGCCCATGCTGAATTTAAGACAGCCCTGGTCTTAAATTCAGCATGGGACTATCTTAAAAATAAGTCCCACCTGGTGTGATTTTCAGTCCTGCACCTGCCTTAAAATAAGACATCCCCTCAGAGTAGGCTTGAATTTAAATAGCAACCCGCATTATTACCAGACCAGGGCTGTCTTAAATTCAGCATAGGCCTATCTGAAAATAAGTCCACTTGGTCTGATTTTCAGTCGTTCAACTGCCTTATTTTTAGACAAGATATTACTGCTGAAATTCAACATACCCTGTCTTAAAATTGTTGCATCTGAAATTCAGATCACTTTTGTACCTTAAAATCAGATCTACTTTTTACAGTGCAAGCTACACCGAGTATTAACTCAGGGAGAACCACTGAGTGTGCAGCATGACTACCTAATTAAATATTACTACAATAAACATTTGATGCTTAATAGCAAATAGTCCAAATATGGAAATTATAAAGGCTTTAAAGGAGCAAGATGTTCACGGACTACTAAACATATCATATCACAAAGCAGCCGAAGTCGTGCGCATGGCGCCACCGTACACGAGGTTAAAGTTCTATAATTTAAAGCTCTATAATTTCTACGGATAAAAAGTACTCCTTGGAAGCTCAACTTTTAGAGCTCCCGTCCGGTAGTCAGCGGGTCCGGGTTCGAGCCCCGATCAAGATGAATGATTTTTTTCTCAGTGGAATATTTGATATTGTGAAAACGAACTGTTTCAGGGATAACTTTGTGAAATTTTTCCATGGTAGAGAAAACAAAGTTTGTAAATTTCACTTAATAGATTTATTCACGACCCGGCTTTCAACACATTGTGTCATCATCAGGTGAAAAACAGAGATGAGCAAATCTGTTTTTTCACCTGATGGTGACACAATGTGATGAAACCCGGGTCGTGAATAAATCTATTAAGTGAAATTTACAAACTTTTTTTCTCCACCATTTGATATTGTGCAAATTCAGCGGGTAACGCCGCTAAGGTTTTCACGGGTAGTACGCGATCTCTGAAATTGATGCTTAAATCAATCGCAGCGATGGATTACGTACCGGCAATTCCAATACATGTGTCCTGCACTGAATGAGAACAATGTTGGATATACAAATTTCCAAAAATCAAAAATAATTTTTTTTTTTTCAAATGGAATTAGCTTAGTAGTCAAGACCTTTCTTTCAAAATGAGTTTAGAGAGATGACCAACAATCATTCTCATTTGTTGACGAAACCACTAACATCAACACCGCATGGCTTGGTGTTCATCCTCAAAAACATTTTGTTTTATTTCGCTTGATTAATTCCTGTACTTATTCAACATCATGTCCCAAAAGCATTGTGCCCCGTAATGAGAACACTTGGCCTTTATATTGGAAGATATATTTTTAGTCGGATTTCAAATATTTCTCCTCATGGAGGCAACTCATCTCAACTGTTTTCGCACAATAGAACTTAATGTTGACATTGATTGACGGTGATAAAGTATGTAATTTGTTCCCCTCATAATTTCGAATAGAATTCATTGATTTCATGCCCCATTGAATTTAATGATTGACTCGCAGCAACGAATGACAAAGGAGACCTCTACAGGCAGCAAATATAGGACCTCAATGATTTGTGGATTTGGCTGGTGAAATTTCAGCGGCGTCGGATATAGAATTCAGGAAAACACAGAACGTTGATTAATGGCTGATTATTTTTGAAGAAATATATATTATTTTTTTGACACGTAGTAGTTTATGCTCTTGTGAACATTTGTAGCATTAATATTTCTTCTTCTTTCTTCGAGTATTAGGCATCAAGCCTGTGACGACCTTCATCAATCTTGGTTTTTCCATATCTTACGTAGACGTCCCCAAGGTATTCTCCCT
This sequence comes from Platycnemis pennipes, assembly GCA_933228895.1. Lineage (NCBI taxonomy): Eukaryota > Metazoa > Arthropoda > Insecta > Odonata > Platycnemididae > Platycnemis > Platycnemis pennipes. The sequence continues at coordinate 110,285,870 of OW121855.1, read as the reverse complement.
CTAACTCTGTAGGTTCATATTTATTTAGGTGTTTGACTTCTTCCGTTCATTCTAAATACTCACCTCACCTATTTCTATATTCTTAAATAGTTTTTTTAGGTGCTAAAAATATGGTTTAATTTAAAAAAATACATAAATACATAAACTACGGTACTGAAATACGATATTAATAATTGAAATGATAGGGCTATTTTACATAACAACACAATCAAATATATTAGAAGATTAAGTTATTTGTAACGGGGTTTCATTGACATTTTATTCCTCGACCGAGTTCTTGTCTTATGCGTAAATTCTGAATCCCTTATAGGTATAAGGTCCTGTCTTGTAAGCAAGCCGCATATAAAAGAATAGCAATGCTTTTATAAATTATTGGCTATTCCTTGTAAAATATATATCTTCGAATCTGGACTGTTGCAGGATTAAATGAAACAAAAATTGTTTCCTAACATTAATTTTTTTAAGGATAACTGAATTGGATATTTTATATTGATATATTAATAAGGATATACTCAATTGAGCAGGGAAAGATAAAGGTACAGATAGTTGCAATTTTATTTTTTTTCTGCATTTAATTCTAGGAAATGAGCCAAAGAATATCAAAATATTGAAAAACTTTTTTGGAGAAAAAAGCTAAAATTAACGTAATAATAGGACAGTATGCACAAATCCTTTCTTCTGAGACTTGGGAATAAATTGGCGAAAGATGGCTACTATTGGCTTTTTAGAGACGATCTAGAAAGGAGTCTAGCCCAGGATTTACATTTTAAATCAGTTGAGGCTAAAGCATTATATGGAAGCGAAAGCCGAATTTTCTTAAGGATACCTCTAAAGTCGTAACCGATAATTGTTTGTTCGTGGTGACAATGCAACTGTATTTTTTTTATTTTGAATCCTATCCAACACCTGGATTAAAATGAGAATTAAAGCGATAGAAGTTGGAATGATGAGAATGAATGTTGAGTCTAAGACCTGAAAATTGACGCAATTGCATTCATACTTTGGCAGTCCGTGTATGGATAGATATGAATAGCTCTAATCCAATAGTATATATGTAAGTATATCAATGGATCCATTGGTAGTTACAATATGGTATAAGTAGATTAAAGTAACCCAATAAACTGCATGCTTTTGCTTGCTTTGATATTTTTATCTTTTTTTATATCTTCAAGTTTATTCTGGAATATAATTACTAATCCTTTTTATATATGATAGATAATGCATATTTAGTGTGAATTCACCCCTTTCCACACACCTTTATGTTGGCTTGCGGGATTAAATGTTTATGTAGGTATGTAGCGAGATATTTAATTCCAGGCTTTGTCTCTAATATGACTAAAGGCCGCTTTATACGCTACAATTTTTTGTACAGTTTCTTGTACAAACTCTCGTTTGAGGAAATTGTACCGTGTAAAGCGGCAAATTGTAAGAACGCTTGTGCGATTGTCTGAATGACTGAACGGGAAATAGAACCTGTTCTAATTCCATTTCAGACAACCATACGATTTTGTACAGTTTATACAAGCGTTTGTACAAGAAATTGTACAAAAAATTGTATCGTGTAAAGCGGCATTAATATTTATCATCCCAACAACAAAATAACCGTAATATTCGGGAGATATACCTAACGTATTCGGGGAAAAATCGATTTCGAATTTTTCATAAAACGATTCGCCCTAAACTTCGACGAAATCATCGCGTGGGACATTTGATGCGAGCGTGGTTATTGAATCCTCGCCTCCGTTGGACCGTGAGTTCCCCTCTCCCGTTCCACCGCCATTCCACTCGGCTTCCAGCAGACGACTTCAGACCACGAGGAGGGAGGCAGACGATGGAGGAGGAGGGCCCTGCTTCGTGAGGAGGAAGGGGTGGGTTTGTATCGCCAAACCGCCCCTACCTCTCTCTCTGTCTTTCCGCGATACACCCCCCTCCCTTCTCTCTTCTCCATTCCCCTCCCCCCGCCTCCACTCGCTCCCCCTCCCCTCCTTGGCGCCTCGTCCAATGGCGCTCGGCCTCCCCCCCTCCTCTCAACCCCCTCCCCTACAGCTCCCTCCCCCTTCCTGCCACCCCTGTTAGACACGCGCCGGCCGCCCCATGCTGTCGCGATTGCCTGAGTCGAGTGTTAGCGTGCATCGGGACAAGTCCGTTCCCCTTGCGAGGGCGCCGATCCCACGCGTCTTGTGATGGAGGGACAGGTCCGGGGCTGCTTTCTTGAGACGTTCAGGCCGCCCGGGGCATCTTCATCTCACTCCCCCACCAAGTCTCCCCCATATTTGCGACTCTGATCACTAAGGTGTCTCTCCTGATGTCCCTCCTTAATTAAATAGGTGTGTTCCGTGTTAGGTTAGGGAGAGGAAGGAAGATTTTTTTAACCCCCCCCCCCATTTCGTTTTTTCCCTTTCCAAACCCCTCATTATAGTATCACCGTCGCGATTCCGTGTGTAGATTTTTTTTCAGGCGAGGATATTCAGACGCGATAAGGAGAGGTGTGTGTTTTGTTTGAAATGTTTTCTTATATTTTCCGTGTGCTCGATAGTGTGGTGTTCTTTCGCATATAAGTGCTACTTGAACGAGAGGACGTTCTGAGATTTAGGTGTCCGCTCGGATTAGATTCCGATAGCTTCTTTTTTTAGTGAGTAGGATTGTCCCCAGACAATTCGGGTTCGCCAGATTGGGCAAGAGGTGAGGTCAAGTTTAACCCTTCGAAGCAGTCGCCGAAGAACCATCAGAAGAAGAAGAAGCTGCCTGGACTCTCGTCGTCTCAAGGCGTGAAGCTGATCTCACCCGGCTGGTTCAAGCGTGATCTTCCGGGAGGAAGATACGGGACTCCCAAGGGAAGGGCTCTCCTAACTCCGCGGGCGGAGTCCGAGGGCTTTCCCGGGGACGTTTCCTCCTTTCGGTCGCTGTCGTCCTCACCACTACGGCCGCGTTAGGCCAAGGGCCGGCTCTCCACGCCTCCCTACGGAGAAATATAACCGTCCACCGCTGGATAAAGGTCCGATTCGATTACGAAAGGACTCCGATTGGGAAGAACGGACACCTCCATTCGCTCAGCGGGGAGGATTCGCCGAGAGTTGAACCTGTTGGTCATTTCAAACGGCTGCAAACTCGTTTCATGCAGTGACCTCCGGCGAAGAGCGCCTCGGACTGAACTTTGAGAATTTTGTTGGCAGTCGGGAGTTTAGCATATTCATTCCCTCTCGCCCCAACTTCGAGCAGTCCTTTATAGTGTGTGCGAGTGTTCGTTCCTTCCAAATAGGTGTTCCATCCCTTTGATTCCCTTCCTGAGATAATTGCCGATTGGTGATGAACAGAGATCATCTTACCCTGTGCTCATATTATAATTCGACTTGCCTTTCAGCCCCCGCAGGTCAGGACATATAAGGGAGTCGATGCAACAATTATTATTTCACCCCCAAACAGTGACCTATTAGGGTTATCGACGTGGGACAGTGGTTACCGCCAGTAGACCCATACGATTGGCCCCGTTAAATACATATCTAATTTCCAGCCCCCAGCTGTGTTTCTCCGTGCAGTTCTTCCGCTTCAAGAGACCTCGAAGGACGGGCGTCTCAGGAGGAACTCGAGGAAGGGGGACAATGGTCTCGTTCTCCGACCCCCGGCCGCCCAACTGGGGCCCGCGCTTCCCTCGTCCGACCGTTCATCGTCTCTCCGAGGGCCCCAAGATCCGCTCGGGCCCGGGAAAGCAGAAGCCCAGCCGCTGCTACGGTTGCGCCGGCCGGTACGCGGTGCTAAGCGAAGTCTGCAGAGGGAGGGCCCCAGGTAAATAGGCCTTTTTTGTGCGCGCGGTCTTTTGACGCACATCATCACATGTTTTTAAAGGAGTGCGGTTCGCATTGAAAGATTAGGATCTTAAGGTTGTGAGGTTTGAACCTAAACTCAGGGATAAAATGTCCCATTGCTCACCATTGCATCAATTCTTTAAGGCCAGCCGGTGAGGAATATCGACAATGTTTTAATTATTTGGAAATATTTTATTTTTAAGTATACGAGTGGTTCTTTACGAATGTTAACTCATTTCTGATAGAGTTTTTACTACTCCTAATTTTTGTAATTAAGTCTGCAAGGCTCCGTATCACATCAAGGCCAATTCATTAGAAAATTCTCTGAAATATTCCTTTTTTATGTTAAAATTGTTTTTTTCGAGCTTGACGAGGAGTTGTTTTCCAATACCCACTCAATGCAGTTATGTCATATGTATTTTGTTTCCCTGCTGTTGGAGGAATTCTTTTGCGCGGATAATTTCGTTCTTCGTCTTGCCATGTCGAAACTTCATGTTAATATTGTTGTATCCCATCATGGATGGTTTGGGCAAGTGACGTTGATTGGTGAGGTAAAGGTATTAATTCAGGCAGTTTTCACTTCCCAGTTTTTGAACGGTCGCACGTTGTTACACGCGTTGAGCCTACGCATTAAAATTCGTGATTGAAATGTGACCTCTACAATCGGATCGCTGATTGCGATTCCTCGTCAGGTTTCACTCAATCCTTAAGTCTCACTTTCATTGCGAATCGTACCGTTTTTATACTATCATATAATTCGTTGATCCAACCTAAGGAACCACATAGCTCAAAAAGTCATCTTAAGTTCTTTGATGAGTAGATGTGAAAAATATTTCGGGCACAAAATTCAGTTCTCATATCAGTGATGATCAAGAAGTCGCCAACATTTTGCAGTCATTTCTATGGAGTGTTGGAGAAAGATTATTTTTTTTTCATTTTGATTCCATTCCCAGAAAGATTACATCTATCGGTTCTGATGCTTGAAATGTTGTGAAGATCCCCCCGTAGATCACGTAGAGCCGAGGCCTTTTACTGCAAAAATTGAAAAATGATTTAGCCATGTTTTATTAGTGTTGATAAAATATTCCTCGTGCCCCCCTAAGCCTGTTTTACTTGCTTAAAGAATAACTGTGGTTTATTAATATTTCAGTATCTTCCAAACCTGTCAATCAAGGGTTATAAATAGCTTAGTATTATCGTAAATCATTTGAAAATCATTCTAGTATACAGAGATTTGTAACATAATTTTCATCATAAATTTCGCAAATTGGTGATATCAAAATTGATCAGGCAAAATGGCACGCTATTAAATATCCTTTTTATTAAAAAACGCGCGAAGATATTTTTATTCGGTAAGTGTTTGTCGAATTTGGTTGATATGTGAATGAAAATCGTATTGAGTTAACAAATGCGAAACTCAATCGAGAAAAATTATGACAAGCATCGCTTTGTGATTTACTGTAAGTTCCTTCCTGGGAATGATGTCATTGAGTCGGGACAAAATATCGAACGAATTGGAGTGGTTCTGCATTCGTTTAATGACGCCCGGGACAAACTCCTTGGTGATCAACTGTTCTGTATGTTGGCTATCTCTTGATCAAACGCACGTGTTCATGGATGTGTGTTGTGTACAGAAATATTTCGGCACGGTAACCATCCGTCTTGAGAAGACGTCTGGTGTTTTGACACCGTTCCAAGGTTGCATGTGCGTTCGCGACTCAGTGAACTCGACCGCGCAGGAATCCGAACAGCGCTAGAGTCAGTGGTGTTCCTTATGTGCGGATTTGACGAGGTCGTGAGCCAAGAGAGGGAGTAGGAGTATGCCATGCTCGCACGTATCCGTTCGTAGGAATTTGAGCACCCAAATTAACACATCAACAAGTACTCGGAATACATGGGCAACTACCTAGGTACATAGCAGTTGCGAATACTTGAAAAACCTCTGGAATGCACCTGAATGCGAGAACCATGACGAGAACTTAAGACGATTACCCGAGTACCTCCTTAAAACTTCGAAATTCCTTCCTTCACGACTCAGTGCGCAAAAGGCACTCGTAACCATTTTGACGACTGTGAGAACGATAGTGGGCGAATAAAAAAACATCGAATCTTTATTCAAACCCTTCGGTATTTATCGTGTTACCCGGGGAGTCGACTGAGCAGTCGAGTTCTCGCCGTCAGGGGTTTTCAGCCTGCTATTCGTGGAGATACTCGGGTAGTCGTCCTTATATTCAATCGGGTACTCATACGCTTCTCATCCAGATACTCGTGAATTCCACAGGTTCAAAAGTGATTGAATTAAAACTACTTTGTAATTTGCACAATAAGCTGAATACGAAATAAATTGTCATTTTCACATTTTTCTAGTAGGAGTGCCTTCGTGACAGGTGAGGTGATTTTGGCGAGGGACCAGACAAAGTCCCTTTAGCGGCGAAATCGGGCAAAATTTATAACTTATTGGAAGAATCTCACTACCAGATATTCAAGTTTAAATTACGTACAGTCGGGTACTTATATTTTCGTCAGGTTTACAGGTTTACGTGATACTAAATAATAATTCGTCCTGAGTGTTATTTAATTACGAGTGGTTTCGTCGCTGGTGAGATAAGTTTCAAGAGATACCAGACACTGCTTGCGTTAGTCAATAAACCGATCGAAAGATTTAAAAAAATATTGTGCAAATTATAAAGTATTTATTATTTTTTGATCATGGATTTTTTCGTTAAGTTGGTCATTGAAAAATACTCTTATTTGTTTTGCGTGTATAAATTCGTGTACTCAAAGGCCTATGGGTACCTAAGCATGGCAAACTCCAAGTAGAGAGGGCGAGAGTGTGATTGTGAGTGAAAAGAGAGAAATACTGCTCCCCCTTATATTTTTTGTCACTTCTGGAGTTTACATCACGTCCCCCTCTTTCTACCCACTTTTCAAAATGGGTTAAAGGAAGCAAGGAGAGAGATGGAAGGTGACGACGCCTCCGGATTTGTTCTCGGGCGACGAGGGCGTCGTCTTCGGCGTCGGTCGGATCCGTTATACAGCGAGCCCCGCGCTATTTCCGTGGCTTTAAACGCTTCTTTTCTCGTGGGGAGGAGCAGATGGCGCGAGGAGGAGCCTCGCTCCGGGCGATGCAGATCTGTTCGGCCGCTGTATCTCCCGAGCGAGTGTTCACGGTTGCACGCGGAACGTCACCTTCCATCCAAAGAAACAACTTTCTCTCCTCGAATTCTATTTCGATTTCCCATCTCCTCCATTCATCACTCGTCTTCCTCCCACTCTCGGCTCTTTCCCTTTAGAGATATATTTAATTTAATGAGTTTCGAATTGTTTATCTTCGGTCTCCAACGCAACGCATCTCCTAAGATCATCATCATCTCCTTTTTTTTCATCAGTTTTTGAGAACTTGGAATCTTTGAGTGTGCAAGGTAAGTTTAGAAAACGAGAATCGTTGTAAAACAAAAAGAGTGTTGCAAAGCGTAAGAGGAATTCAAAGACTGATCAGATTTGGCGTCTCCCTTGCATGAATTTTATCTGAATATATGTAATTTTACGATTTATGTGATTTGTTTCCTACAAAAAAATATGTTTAAGGCTTCCATAAAAGTGTCCCGTCAGTAATGTTGCGTAATATTGGCGTGATGTTTCAGTATTACATTGGTGGAGGTAACTCCATCGCATAACTTCGTTGACATTTTCGTGATATTAGTGATTGGATTTCCGAAGCGGAGAAGTTTTAGGATTCAAGAACAAATTTTCGTCAATAATATTGTGTTCCTGCGAATAATTAATGGTGTTTGGGTAGGATTTTTTAGACAATGTAGAAGGTTTTATCACAGTCAATGTTCCGCAGTATCTATTTATTCTCAAGTAAGAGGCAACCTGAGAAAAAGTAGTGCTGTGAAAATCAGGTTGGAATAAAATACTATTTTTAGGAACTGAAATAATTACAAACATAATTTATGTGATTGTCCTTTTTCTTGATAATATTCTTATTGTTCACGAAAGAAAGTGGGGAAGGCTTCGTCTCAAAAGTAATGATCTGATTTTATTTTATGTATAATTAAATGCTGCTGGGGGATAACCAAACGTTGTATGTCATTTCCCATGCCTTTCATAATTTATAATGAATTGAATAGTTCGGTTCCTAAATTACTGATCCGTCTTCAAAGCAGTGCCAGATGGTATCAAATCCAGTGTACTTCTTTAAGTGTCCGTGAGTACTTATGCAATCGGAATACAATGTAAAATAATAGTCGCATGCTTAATAGTGTCAAGAAGTGTAAGTTAATGAGCCTTGAAGGAAGTAATGATTTTGAAAAAATACAAAGGTACACAGAATCGGAACTCGCGAGCGCGCCGCGAAAACCTTAACGGCGTTACCGGTCAAATTTATAAATTGCATAAATTCGCCAGAAAAACATTAATTTCCATTGACCTGGACTCGAATACAGACCCTCTATTTCCGCAGTTTGGCAATACTTTGTTTCTTTGAAGCCTATATAATTTACTCGGATAAAAGGAGGGTGTATTGGCAGCTCATGTGATAGAGCACCTCGCCGGACCATGAAGAATATAATTGGAATTATTATGATCCTAAGACGGAAAGAATGTAAGAATCAGGCGACAGAAAATTTCAGGATAGAGTGAAAACACTCCTCCATTGCTTTGTGTAAGCAATAGACGGCTCCTAGGGAATACTAAAACTAAATTAATGTATGGTAACATCTATTTCCATTATTGGATTAAACTTAAGTCACTTTACAATGATATTTTATCCATAAGATTGATTCGAAGTATACGTTTTTAAGGGGGTTAAATCCATTCAAGGATTGCTAACTGGTCGTGAATACCTTAGCGCAGTCACTCGTTGAAATGCACAGCAGCAGAATTTCTACAAGGAAAAAATCTACCTCTTGATGCATCTTAATTACGAGTATGTGCAAAAACACATAGGGTGGTCAGGGTTTGAGTCCTGGCCAACGTGGTTTTTATCCCTTGTGGAAATTCTACTTTTAAACCTATGTTATACCTTATCGACAGAGGAAATTTAAACGGGGTTCATGTTTAACATAACCCTGAATGGGGAATAGTAGTTTCTTGGTAGCTGTTATGATGTACTATCTACAGAGAGGAGTGGGAGAGATACTAACAACAATTATGATTATAGGGCATGACGTAATGATACTTTGTACTTTTCCACAACGTATCAGCCTCCACCATTCATTTCATTAATGATGATAATGTTCATAATACTTAAAAAAGAATAAATAACAGTAAAGAGGATCATATTAAGTCATTCATTTATATCTCTTTTTCTTCATCTCCAATGAAGAGAGGCATGTGTGGCAGTGTTACCACATTTAGAGAATCTTAGAGAATTTTAAGGAACGTTACCATGGGGAAGCTGGCGTAAAATAAGTTAAATATCAAAGTTGCTTAATATGTGAATGAAAACAAAAGAATTTGGATGCGCACGTGAACTGTTACACTGTAAATCTGCTGTAAGCGTCATGAAACATCGGAGTTTCTTCGGAACGAGTCCATTCTACAAATCCCGACCGATAGAGGCGAGCAAGCTAACTCACTTTGGAGGCAATTAGTTCCGATACAAAAACCCTTGATTGAGAGGTGATTCCAAGAGCCTATTCTAGCATGTGGGTGTTATCCAATTCCTTCTCCATGACTTCCAACCCAGCCTCTTCTCTTCTATTTCTCATTCCTCGACCAGTTCTTCTCAGAACGCCTTGAAAAAAAGGGGTCGTTAGACCCTTGATCACGTAACGAACACCCCTAAAGGGAAAGGGGAGGTGGGGCAAGGAGGGGAGGAGTTGGAGCTCTCGGAAATTCCTTGAGTGTTTGCGGGGAATACGAGGGAAGCGGAGGAATCTTGCAGAAGTACGCCGATAAGCTAACGAGTGTCTTTAAGTTTAACACGGTCATCATCCAGAATTGTAACATTAAGGAACTGCGTCTATACTCTATTCCCTCTCATTGGGTGTTTCTTGCTTTCCTATTTATTAACCTACCCTCATGTACAGAAAATACTTCAGACTACTTCAGCTGTTGGCATACAAGTGATAAGCCACTGTGCTTTGATAATTGGTGCATGGTATTTGTGCTAGCACAGATAATGTAGTACACATTAATTTAAATATATTTTATTGCTGTCGTAGAGATGTTTTTTTTACATTATCATGAATACAAAAATATAGATACAGCTATGTAACTACCTATCCCCGCGCACTTAAATTAGTGGTTTTTCTCATCTACATCTACATCTACTTAATACCCTGCAGCCACCACGAGGGTGTGTGGCAGGGAGTGAAGATCACCAAACGTGCATTATTGTCATGCAACTAGGATACTCAATTTTTAAAGATTCGTAACTCATCCTAGGAAAAAATACGACATCTAAAACATTAAATTTTGGAAAAGACTCGGAAGGATATATATGAATATAGAAATCGGCCATGTTTAACTTACACTACTTATGTTTCTGTCGTGAATAGAGGATATTGTTTGAAAATTACCTTGGCTAACAATTTGACACGAATAGAAAATGAAAAGTGATGATGAAATCTCATAATTATTGTTCGGTAAATATTGTATAACCCAAAAATAAACGGTTTACTTATATTAAAAATCAAAATAGGCTACCTTAAAAACATGTGACTGTGGTAGGGTTCATGTAATCGATGAACTATCGGAAAATATGTCTTAAATGGGTAATGTTTAAAACTACCTATAGTGGCACGCAGTTGGACGTCTGCACTGGACGGTTTATATTCCCAGAACTGATCCAGGGGCCGCTGGTTTACCGACTTGACTGCCTCAACGAGCTGCCTGAATTTCTGTGATGCTTAAAATAATCATACTCGTTCTTAACCGTTTTAATGAATATAAGAAGTATTTAAGGTCACACAGGATTAAAATCATTTTAAAAATTTCATCCAGTGAGATAAAAGACCAACCAATGTTGAAAGGGGATCGGTAAGGGGACTTGGAATGGAAGGAGGATTTTTTTAGGGGTTTTGAATGGGTAGGTAAAGGATTTGTTGGCAAATTGGCATTTTGAGGGCATTTATGAAATTAAGAATATGAGATAAAAATGAAGATATTTTAAATTTTGGAGTGTATGTAGGTGTGTGATATTAAAAAATTGTTGAGACAGTTAACTTTAAAAAAATAATAATATTGATCAATAACCTGAGTTGTGAATGTAAAAACCTGTTACTATGGAAACTTGACGCAGTAGTCACGTATATTTTAGGCCTTGGTAATTTTTTCAAGTAATTTATGTGAGTAACAAATTAAGCTTTTATCAGATTCATCACCATCAACAATCATTATTCGTGAGATTGGTTTGACGCACTTTATTTTTCATTCGGATACGCTCTTCACATTGTTGCATCATTAATTATTGTTATTGCCTCTGACAGATCATGCTCTAATTAAGTCTCACAGCGTCTTCCGCAGTAATTATTCTTTTTCTTTCCTCTCGACCATGTTTTCAATGAGGTCATACTCTCTCTTAATATAATCCACAACATTTTTTCTTGTTATAAGCTGAATATGGAAGATGTAGTGTTTCTCATCCACTAAAGGTATTCTAAGGGCTTATTATCTCATAAAAAATATTTTGAAAAATCTTATTTTCACTGGCATACTATCGTATGTTTACCAGTATACTTCTATAATGTCTCATTAAGCATCAGTTTTCTGGTCATTTTTGAAATTAGGACATTTGTACCTAATCATAAATATCATATTTTAAAAAATTCATGTTTCTTCAGATGTGATAATGCTGATTATTAAGTGAAATCATATTTTCACTCTTGACTTTACAAATTAGGTGGAAGCTCAAGTTTGAACCTGTAACTCTATGCGCATTCTATAAAAAAATTCTGTATTTATACGAATTAGGAGCGATCCATCTGACAGCCAATCACCGACTGGCAAGAGCGTTTGAAGGAAATTCCGGAAGCGATGTGTGCATCTAGCAATAAAAATTTCAGTCTTCCAATATCCGCTATCGGTCTTTATACCGCAATCCAAACATAGCATCGATGCCAAGGGCATTTCCTCCTCCATGAGAAATTTGATGATACAAATCGGTTAATGTAATTATTTATTTGAATCCATGCGTGAAGATCGTCACTGTGAAAAAAAACAAAGGAAAGCGTTCACGCATGCGCCTCGAATGAATGGATGAATCAGAGATAACGGATAATTTAAGTAGCAGCTGTTATCCTGGGGATAAACCCTACAGTTGTGACCATTTGCTACACTTTGGATAGGAGTGTAGTGAAACCGAACTTAATTTTTTCAGGGAACTGCCAAAAAAAGGTTTAATGAAACCTAGTGTTGACTTTGTAAGTTTTCCTAGCATGGAACACCATTGGGTCTACGGATTAACGTCTTATTCTACAGAAACAGCTACCATGCTAACTACATGCAACTGCCATGTAGATGCTGACCAACATGTAATGTAGCATGTTTCCATGTAGTAGCATAGTTGCATGTCGAAAGCTGATGTTTGGAGATCTCAACCCCCTGCCACACACCCTCACGGTCGCTTGCGGGGTATCGCGTAGATGTAGGTAGAGATGAAAAAAATATACAACGAGATGTGTGTATCTAGCAGCACTTTTACAGGACCGCAATACCTCTAAAAAGATACTTACAACTCCCGCGACTTGCATACAGACCCAAAGGATTGGAAGTTAAAACTTGGCTATTAATAAATTATGCTAAGGTTTGGTTAAAGTATTCTAAGGTTTGAATAAGGTTTGTGGCTATTTTATGTGTAGCCGAAAGAGGAATATAAAATGCGCGGTACTTGGCTAAGAAGACTAATGCAGCTGTTTACGTTTCCTAGAGGTGGAAATTAAAATATGCGGAGATGGTTAACGCGTACGTAACTAAATAAAATAATGAGATGTACCACGAAATAATAAGGTGGCTACGGATGTGTGTTAGGTATTAAATAAATATTTCGGAGAACGATGTGAGGTTCCTAAGGTATGGTAAAAAAGTTAAAAAAATTAATCGTTTCTTGATGGCTAAATACGCAGGGTTATATGAAAGTAAAAATGGATAATGAGGGATAAAAAAGTTATTATTCAGATAATGTCTGTTTAAAGATTCTTCGCTAACCATTGAAATATTAACGTTGGCAAAGTGATATTACCTAAGGGAATGTATGGGTATTGGACCGGACCAAAGGGCTCCAGAAATTCTCTTGTACCCTTGCGCTGGCGAGATAGGTCCCCTTTGGGAGGTACGCACAATGTCCCAAAGGGATCCTAGCATCAATATTCCTTCCCCTCGAGAGGACAGTATTGTTGTCCCTTGGTACGCGTGTGTTCAGCCGCGGGGATCCTTTGTTTGGCTGCCCACAGGGTTAGGGTACAATGACGCCCGTTTAAGGGCTACTCGACGCCAAAACGCAAAAACGTTGAGAGGAGAGAGAGAGAGGGAGAGAGAGAGAGAGATATATGTATTGGAAGCCTATTCTCAGCCCTTGCGTGGGACGAACGCTATCGCTTTCTGATGGAATCCAGAAAATAAACAAGATAAAAGCGCGGGGCGGAACACTATATTGCCTTCGCGATTGCAATGTGGCCAATTTTCAGGTAGGACGCGGTATGAGTTTCTTTTGTCTCATTGAGGCCATCCATATATTACGTGAAGCTTATTTTCCCTTTTTTTTAAAAAATCCCTCCTCCCCCTCTGTAACACTCCGTAACAATCATCCCCTTAGTTAAGCTAATCAGAATAAATAAACCAATGGAAGCGATAAGTATTGTTTGTGACGTAACGCGAAAAATTCTTCCCTCGCCATCTATGGAAACCTTTCAGTACTACGTCTAAAACATCACACTTTGGCGCTATGCGGTGAGTCCTCTATATTATACTTACTCTATGCTTCTGCACATGCTTAAAACATCACTTTTAGTTTTCATAGATAGCCTTCCGCAGGCTGAAAATGAAATGCAAATCCATCAATGGGAATAAGCCGTTGCACAAACCCGTCATAAAACCCCTAAACAAGCCCTCCTCCCTGACCACATCCCTGTTCCCTAATTCCGTTACCTCCTGCCATGCTGTGACCTAACAATTTCCTCCTCCAGGAAACAAACTCCTGGGAATGCCTGTTAGACAACTTATTGGCTGAAAAGAGGGAGACAGAAACTGCGTCGTTTCGGCGTGGCGCGGCCACCGGCCGGTTGTGCAATCGTATAGCCGATAGGAGTTCATATCGCGGTCACATGCTGTTTGTGTTGACATTTCGCGATATTTTGATTGCTATCATTTCAACTTATGCCTTAACTCTAAAAGTATTAAGAACACATTTGAAACAACAGTTGATACTCTTGAATCACGTATTTTTTTCTGAAGGATGATTGATAGTAGCACACATTTTAATGAGGTGAGTTCAAAAATGCTTGAATTAATTTGTATCTTGTATTTGAGGAGAAATCCTGTATCATGAGGCAGTATGGAGACAGTATGTAAACAGAAGCAGCACGTGACCTTATTGCGAAATCCTATTGGCTCCGATTGCACAAGCAGCCAGTTAAATTACCGTACAGTGTGGAACTGTTTACATCAACGGTAACCGGCACCGGCTAGTATGATACCGTCTTTACAGGCCTCTCTCTGTAATAGATCTCCCGTTATTCCTCCCCTTCTGGAATAGATCTCCAGTTCCAGAGGGAGTACGCAGGTGAGGAAGAATGGATAGCCTCCAAACGGGCAGGAATGGCGGCGAAGTGGAATTACAGGGAGCGAGGGATTTATAATGAAATGGACGACGGCCCCGCCGCGTCGCCATGACGACGGATGAAACAATCGACGGCGGGCGAGCGAGCGGCAGATTAAAGCCCGGTCCTCATTCACTCAGGCGATGGAAATTAGCCATCTTGCATTAGGCAACCCAAGCACCACCTATCGGGAAAAAAATCACGTCAACCAAAATATTGACTGATGAGGATAGCTATGAAATTAACGAGTACCTACGTGAGAAACCAGCGTCACGAGATCACGTGATATAAACAAAACACGGGCGGATCGTGGGATATTGCCATGGAGGTTACGATGTAATGTAGTTTGCGCTGCAATGCTGGCCTATGGTTAGGGATGAAGCCAGAATGGAGGTGCTTGGGAAAGATTAGGCCCCACCCACTCCGTACAAAAGATTGCTTTCTGTACCGCCTCTTAGGGAGACTTCATGTGTATAAAAACATAAATAATAATGATATAGTATCTTAATTTCAGCACCAGTCAATATTCACAAGGCTATTTAAGGTGGTATAAATATTTTTATAACCCTGGGAGTTGATGCTATTAATAAAGCTCTTTTACATTAAACCTATTTTAACTTTATAGCATGTCGATTGATTGCGCATTATCCTCTATGTCTCCGTGTGACGAATCATAAAAATGTAATCCAACATCCATCTAAATACCCTAATTTATGCCACACGCGAATACATAATTATCAGTCCGAGGATTGCAAGTAGCAAACCTGTACCCCGTACTTACCAATATGGCCGCTGGCTTCTCAAGTCAGCTGCTTTGCCTCCTCCTCCAGCACATTTTAACCTTAATGGTGATATAGTGCCACCAGACTATTGTCGTAAACACCATACTTGATCAGTTAACTGATAACGTGCTTTAAGTATCTGTGAAAATATTCCTTGCCCCTAAGTCGTTATTGTTTTTTAATGTTTAGGAATCATTTTTCAACAATTATTAGCTCAATGATTGTATTCCCAATAGTATTTAAGATATTTAGGTGTAACAATCACTAAATATTTATCGTGGGGAAGACACATCCGCGAAATATGCGGCCGAGCGAAGAGAAAGCTAGGATTTAAAAAAAGAGTACTTGGGAAATGTGAAGAGAAGACAAAAGAGCGATGTTACTTTTCACTAGTTAGGCCCCACCTTGAGTATGCAGCCAGTGTATGGGATCCGAATGAATTAGGTTTGATCAGAGAACTAGACAGTGTGCAGCGTAGAGCAGCTAGGTTCGTTAAAAGATGTTACGATAGGTTGAGTAGCGTTTCAGAATTAATTAAAGAATTAGGGTGGGAATCATTATCAGAGCGCAGGTTAAAATACAGATTAAATCTATTAGAGAAATCGCTATCGGATAGCTCAACTGAAGATGTTAGGCACATATTTAAAAAAACCAGCGTATTATGCTAGATTCGACCAGATAAATAAGATTAGAGAGATAGATTGTCGTACCGATAGATTCAAAATGGCATTTTCCCCCGTACTATAAGAGAACAGAATAGGCAGCATAGCAAAGGGATAGGTAGGGGATACACTTTAGAATAGTCAGTAGTGGATGATTCATGTATTAATCTCTCAAATACTATAGATACTAACAATCTAGTTGCATGAGACCCTAAAGTTGCTTGTTTGCAATATTGCATGCTTCGTGATATTCAACCCCTGCCCCACACCCTCACGTCGGCTTGCAGGGTATCGTGTACATGTAAATGTAGTAACTTTAGGTGCACTCAATGATATACGGAAAGCGAAATCAGCTATAATGAGGATTCCAGAAAATTCAGTCATTAATGTAATATATTAGTTACCCTAAGGATTAAACTATAAAAAAAAAACTTCCTTATCTTATTGACCTCGTTCGCTATTCGCTAAATTATTCACAGCTTAGAAAAATAATCCTTCGATCAACTAAAGCGAAAATTCTTGCATCAGTTTGGTCCGGAAACTTCCGTATTTATCACGCACGAACCCTGAAGTCACCTTGCGTATAAATTATTAAACAACGTCTATAATCTCCCTGTCAATTGAATGCGCTCTTAGTAAAAAAATGACGGCCACTATATTAATCGTTAATAATAACTTATACAAAATGTGTTTCGTTAACCTCAGGCAAACCTATCTCATGTGTTTTGAAAAAAATTCACATAATTTACCCACATCATACACAAATTCACACTTAAACTCCAGCTACCAAATGGTAAACACAGCATGAGTGGAAGACTAAACAAGGCAAATATTTTGGTCGAAGCATTACGCGGATTTCAGCATTTTTCTAATGGATTTCTCATGTTCTAATGGAAGATTTGAATACTTCATCGATGGATACGGACGTAGGTACAGTCAATTGCTACGTTCTATATAAAAGAGTTACGATACTCTCAATCGTTACCTTTTGCCAATATCATTATGCCAATACGTTCGTCACCATCGTTAAGTATCGTCTTCGCTCTCTTATCGACGAAACATTCACAACGCGGTATTTCGAAAAATATCGTCCATGATAACATGTTGATTTCAAATTAAATTGCGGCTAAACAGACTTATTGTCTGTCTTTTAGTTATATCTCGAAGGCAGTGTTTAGTCAGTTCGTTTGAATGATTTTTACTCAGACAATGTACATTGTTACCTATGAGTATGCACGTTTATTGTGTAAAATGTGATTTGAAAAATAATACTTGATGTAAGGTGAAATTGAGTCTCCATTGACATTCCATTATGACTGTCAGGAATTGTGTACCTACCATTCAGTGAAATCTGCTATCATTGTAGAAAGATACATTCATGAATGCTTGAGCAGAGCATCTGGATCCTTATAATAACATTTTTCCTTGCTATCAATTATTGAAGCTGTCATTTGGAACAATTCATATTAATATTTGTGACCTTATTAGTATGTTTATGGGGATATTCAGGTATGAATTCGATTTGTGAATCCTCAACAACGTGAGATCAGAGTGCCCTGAAATGTGATTGAACTGAAAATGACAACAAATGGGGACGATAATAGATTGTTAAGTCATAATATCTTCGTTGTATCGGTGATTGTTAAGTCATAATATCTTCGTTGTATCGGTATTGTCGACTTTCATGCTCAATCATATTCCCGCTAGTACACTTGCTATAACGTCACCTATTTCTGGTAATCGCAAAAATTTCAAATTCGCGCGTCGAAATTCGTCCGAAACCGAAGGGTGACCGGGAACGCCTCAAGCCTGGAACGAAACGGCCGATTGAGAATCATAACCATTCAACTAAAATATTTGGAACTGAGGTTGGCAGGCGTCATTCCCTCGCATGTGAGTTTTAAAAAAATGTACAAAATCGCAGGATCGATCGGAAGAATTTCGGCGTTCAATACAGTTGCTCGAACGAGAGCTCAAAATCGCCAGGTGGGAAGGCGGACCGAGTCTATTTTCCCTTCTGGGAAAAGATTAGAAATATATTGACGCCCCGCAATCAAAGTGAACGAAGGCCTTTTCCAATCGATTCATTGATTTGAAATCAGGACCCAGCCGAATTGGATGTGAGCTTGTGCTGTTGCTAGAAGAATTATCCAGATGTGGATTGAGTTAAAGTGTAGGATAGATTGACGGTTTTCTACTCCGTAGTGTCCGGGTTCGTATCTTGTCGGTCGAGAAAGATTTTTTTAAATTCATTTTAGACTTGCTGTTACTTTTGCTTGAGTGCCCGAGTTTAATGAATAGCCCCCTGTCCCTTGAACTTTTGGTCTCCTAGTGCCTTTCGTAGAGAGCAAGATACCAATGCCGGGTTATACTCGAGAATAATTAGCGACAAAGCAATCATAAGGATTGTTAGGGCTGTAGGAATTCGAATGGTAGAATGTTCGCGCATGTATGCACATTACCCAATAGACTAATCAGAGTAACAGCCGCTGAACATATATTTGCCAATTCTTCCAAAGACCCCATCGTCCTCGCAAGAGCTGGAAGAAAAAAGAAAAGCATTTAGCGTATTTTTAAAGAGCTCAGCGTGAGATAAAAACAATCCAATTTCCCCATGAGTTTTCTGCAAATTATATTCCACTGGAAATCGGCAGCTCAATCATCCCGGCAGTGGTGACGAATTCAGCAGATTTTGGCAAACTAAACGTCGTGGGTTAGAAATGTGCCTCGGAAATGGACGCTGTTTTTCCTTTAAGGTTAACGATTAGCTTTATAAGTAGATAGTAGACAAGTCGCTATAAAGTTTTCGAAACTGTGTTTCGGGAACCAAATGCGAGATCGTTTAAACTATCACAGTTCTATTTTGTAAAAGCATGTATTGAAATAATAAAATAATATCTTGGCAAAACACGTAACGGTAATACCAGCACCTAGTTCAATTCACTTATTCCTGCATAAAAGTGGGGTGATTTTTAATAAAAAACGAAAATATTCCATCTAGACTTTCAGTAACATAGGGTGTTCAACCTCATTTTTATATAGATTGCAGTTTTTCAGAGCAAATTTCGGGGGAATTTTCGTAACTTTTTTTTTACAAATATCTATCTACATCTACATCCACAAGATACCCTGCCAGCCACCGCGAGGGTGTATGGCAGGGGGTGAAGATCACCAAGCATGCACTACCGACATGCAAATAAGCAACTATAGGGTCTTATGCAGCTAGATTGTTAGTATCTATAGTATTTTGAATCTATCAGTACAACAATCTATCTCTCTAAGCTTGTGTATCTGGTCGAATCTAGCATAATTGCCTGGTGTTTTTAATATGTGCCTAACATCTTCAGTAAAGCCATCCAATTGAAATTTCTCTAATAGATTTATTCTGTATCTTAATCCCACCATAATTTTTGTATTAATTCTGAAACACTACTCAACCTATCGTAACACCTTTTAAGGAACCTAGCTTCTCTACGCTGCACATTGTCTAGTTCTCTGATCAAACCTAATTCATTCGAATCCCATACATTGGCTGCATACCCAAGGTGGGGCCTAACTAGTGAAAAGTAACATCGCTCTTTTTTCTTCTCATCACATTTCCCAAGTACTCTTTTTATAAATCCTAGCATTCTCTTCGCTCGGCCGCATATTTCCCGGATGTAAAGAAATGGGAGAGGTAGTTTCGATGTAATAATGTTCACGTTGAGAACCAAGCACTTTACCCCTGACCCAACTCTCCTTAAACCTATATGATCTCTCCTCAAACCTATACGAATATGATAGCTACTAATGCAGCCAGTTTGTTATAATGTGTCTATAAATTTTCATAGTTCGTATAAAATGTATTTATTATTGTTGAATGATTTTCAAAATTACTCTGAGCATTCCGTCTCAAATGTGTGCCGACAGTTAAGTTACTCCTGTGCGATAAAAAATTAGCAGCTGGAGCACAAAAAATTGAATGTACGTGCAACTAAACTCCCCCATGCTAGTACTATCTCAAGATGTATCAAGTCTCGCGTAACACGAGATCATGTCGGCCTTCTCTTTTTAGTGCCTTTTCCGCAACGGCCGAGGACGTTCGAGGGTGTGTATAGGGGTGGATTGAATGCGTGCTCATTTTACTGGAATCGGAAACCCTTCTCAAAAGTGTTTCCCTAGTCTCGAAAAGTTAGATCTCTGTAAGGTTACGGATAGAATAATGGAGAGTATGGCAAAATTATGCTTTTGTGTAAAAAAGTTCACCCCCGTTTGTTCCCCTGGGAAGGTTATTTTAGGGTTGAGTTGGCCGTACGTAGCCGAAGGGGGAAAATAAACAAAAAAACAAGGCAAATAAACTGGTTGTTCACATGTGCCGTCGAATAAAATAGTTTCACTGGATATCCATGACATTTCATCCCTTCTAGATAGTCGGTTTGGGACTAGGTATCCTATATTTGATGACGCAAACAATTGAATTTGATTATTTTTCTTCGCACTGAACAACTTGATCGGTTCGGAGCTAGGTTCGTTAAAAGATGTTACGATAGGTTGAGTAGCGTTTCAGAATTAATACAAGAATTAGGGTGGCAATCATCATCAGAACGTAAATTAACGTACAGATTAAATATATTAAAGAAATTTCAATCGGATAGCTTTACTGAAGATGTTAGGCACATATCAAAAACTCCAACGTATTACGCTAGATTCGACCAGATATATAAGATTAGAGAGATAGATTGTCGTACTGATAGATTCAAAATTGCATTTTTCCCCCGTACTATAAGAGAACAGAATAGGAAGCATAGCAAAGGGATAGGAAGGGGGTAATATTTTAGTGTAGTATGTAGTGCATGATGCATGTATTAATCCCTTAAATGCTATAGGTACTAACAATCTAGTTGCATGAGACCCTATAGCTAATTGTTTCCACGTCAGTAGTGCATGCTTGATGATCTTCACACCTTTGCCACACACTCTCGCGGTCGCTTGCAGGGTATCCTGTAGATGTAGATGTTCGAGTAAATCCAACCTAGTGTTTGACTCGAAGGTTACCCTAGTAGGAGGGGGCTGAGCCTAACCGTTGCCAACCCTAACAAAAGACTATTGACGTCATGAGGAAAGGGTGGGCCATTTCATTCCCCATGGTTTATTAAAAGTATTGTATTTGTAGTTATTCGGGGAAGGTCACCGACTGGCAGCTGAGACCATGTGCGCCATTACCGGTGCGCACGTATTTGGTAATGGGTCGGAATTATTCAGGAAACGGAAGAAGGGTGGATCTGGAAATAATTCTCAAATGTTAAACACACTCCTTGGTTTATGTAATGAAACATCAGAATGGGAAAATTCAAGGGTACTACACAAAATTTATTTCTATAGAGAAAAAAAGCTTGAGAATTAGTATTATCCACAAAATTTAATACCATCACCGACCATTGATTCAACCGTTCACCGTCATTTTCAAGGTGGTCATTTATCAAGTTTTTTTTCTATATTCAAAATAATAACGCTCCAATAAGTTAGCCTGAAATTATTTGATTAAATTTAATTTGTTCGGTAATTTTTAACATGAAAAACTATTGGAAAATTAGTTTACATTGATATTAGATGTACCTATGTTGCAATATTCAGATGTGTATGACAATATGTAGCATTGTTCAGCAAAATACATTATTTCCCTATCATTAATTAAAAAGAATAGCTAAAAATACTTAATCAATGTTAAAAATTTAAGATAAAACAAAAATTATACTTGAACGATTTAGTTTTAATGCTCTTGTTGGCGATTGATGAAAGCGGTTCAATATTATTCAACTAGCGTGAAACATTTTAGTACATTTCCAAAGTGATTCGTTTAGGGCACTCATCAAGCTGATGACATTAATCGGTCCCGATTCGCAAGTTAAAGTTGCTCATACGCTTTTCTCGTTTCTGAGAAATGAGTGTTCGTAAGAATACGCGCTATTGCGCCATGCTAGATAAAAATACCACGTGAAGCAAGTGCAGAAAAGCCTCACCGGCCATAGGAATCGCAAATGAGCGCCTTATGGCATCGTGCAATCCATTAATCCATTGAATATGATGGTTAGATATATTATATCCTTATCAGGTGACTACCCAACAAGCAATCTCGAGGGTAAATGGCAGGTGGTGGGTCATCACCAAGCATGCATAACGTAGTACATGGACCTAAAGAGGTTCCACAGTGACTCCGCGATTCAAAATCCCGTAAAAGAGCTATGTTATTTAATGAATAAAAACCGATCCAGAAAAACACCTATATGTAAAATGATCTATAGGGTGATAACGCATACACAATAGTTCTATGAGTATGCTATTTTATATTGCGTTGTAGTTGCATTCTATCATTTACAAGCTCTTTTAACTCATTTTTACTTCGAAACATGACCGACGTGTTGTTGCCAATTTTAATTTATAAAGTGAAAATATATGCTCAATTCTGCTAATACGTATTCTTAAATAGGTTAAATATTTTCTTACTTAGTTTTACACTATTCCTTTACAAAAACAACTCTTTGCTTTCAATTTTATTAATATGTAATGCAATTTTTTAAAACTGTTTGACAACAATGACGCTGCTACCATTTTGAAGCATAGATATTAATTACATCACGTCAACAACCAATAAAATATTTAAATTGCATAAAAAATATAAGAAGGACCTTGGTAAGGTATATTCCTAAATTAAGTTAGTAAATATGCTTGCAAGCAATTTCCGTCACAAGTACCGTTGCCAAAGCTAACAACAGCATACTGTAGAACCACTTTCATGTAATCTAGGCTTCTCTGCTTTTTTTCAAGCAAACATTTATTAATATTAATTAAACAATTGCAAGGCGAGCAATTTTCGACAATGCTAAATTCTACATAAAATTGCGCATCTTATATTAGTTTTTAGTGTAAACGATATTTCTCTGTACGTTATTATTCTGCAAATTTTACGGCAAGAACCATGCTCTGCCGTATAACCACGCATAAAATAGCTGATTTTCGACGTCTTTTTTCTTCAAATTAATGATAAAAAGGCCTCATTATTTAATTGCTAATCGATAGAAGGGCCGAAAAATTTTGTTTCCTGAAATTTTTACAAAAATGACATCTACTTCATAATTCGGTTGAGCCTCCTTAAGTGTAGATAACCTGACCAATGACGGAGTTTTATGAATATGATGCCGGACTCATAGTATAAATTCCACTTTTAAGGTAACATTTCAGATCAAATTGTTTACTACCGTATTTGGGTAACGGACATTATTCCTGGATTTTGCTGTGATTAAAGTTGTTTTAAAATTTTTACTGTCATATATATGTACAATAATTATGAATGGTTTTCAAAAAAGTCTGCTCAATCACGTTGAGTTTTCACATTAATTGAAAATGCCATGTGAAAAACTTCACCTGGACCGGGAATCAAACCATGGACCTTCGGCTTTCCGGGCCACTGCCAGGGTTGGTATAGGACTGGTATAGGACTGGTATAGGATCTGGGACTAATCCTGGATAGTGTAGTGGTCTGTGCATTGGCCCAAAGGTCCGTGGCTCAATTCCCGGTCCAGGTGTATTTTTTCACATGGCATTCAGTATGAATTTCACCGCCGTTCACGCGACAGGTTTGAAGTACCACCACAGGTTGAATTTTATTGAAATTTTCACATTAATTTTTAACAACAGTGTGCAGTACTTTAGTTTTTAAGAAGAGATCGGTACCGACAGTAATTGATTTAATCATGGCGTTGATATTTATTGATAAATTTAAAGATTAATAAATTTTGGCTGCCAAGTACCGACGATAACCGAGATAGAATTCATTAATCTCATTTGACTCTTGAAAAACAGACTGGGATGATGTGGAGTCCTTGGCTTAGCATCGTATGCAATAATTGGGACCAGGAGCTTGCCGTTTGCGTTTTGGAACGAGAGGCGACATGCTTACTCACTATCACCTCAAATCCATATCCAACCAGCCTTCCGTAGGTCCCTCTTTGCTCCTTACCTCAGGTAAGGGAATCAATATCAAATTGTATAAATACATACCTGAAATACTATTTGGGTCATGAGTTCCACCTTGGAATTAAGTCAGTATGGAGGAAGACGTAATTTAGGAAACACATGCACAGAGATTTTTATCTCTTTGTCTATTCTTCGATATTTTAGACTTGTTAGTTGATAATTTGCATATATTTTTATGCATATTTTTCATTCTAATTATTAGTTTTATTTTATAAATGATGGAGAGTAGAAAATGTAAATACTGTGCTTACTAGAGATAAATCAAGCTGCTACACTCATATTTTCTTGGCAACCTTCGGCGATATTTTTTTCGGTCCCTCTTGAAGATTCTTGATTAAACACCCAGCGAATAAGAACGTATCGCATTTGAAAAGAAGGTTTGTTTCCTCCAATTAACTCCAGATGAATTCAAAGACGAGTAAATTTCAATTTCTTGCCCGTTTTCGAGTCTCCCACGGTGATAATTATACCACTCGTCGCAGATCATCTCTTAATTCATCCGGGCTCCAAACCCCTCTCTCCCCCCACCGGCTTGATAAATGCGGGTCATTCATGAAACCCTTGGAGCGGGACCCTGAATCCTTTTTATCGGTCCAAAATTTCCCACATCCTCGGCGTGGTATCCTTTGTCTCTTGATTATTGGCGTAGCAACGCATAGGAGTCCTACAAAAACTTTTTCTTTTTAACTCAGTTTACATATCCTGCATGTTATTAAATTAAAAAGGTGATAATTAGAGATAAATTAAAATGCATAGATAATGTCGCGGCTACGCATAGGACGATTTTTTAGAACCTAAACCATGAAATTATAAAATTGTAAACACTTACCACATCTTTCATTTTCCATATACTTTCATTTTCGCTACGCCAATAATCAAGAGATCAGGAAGGATATTATGGAAAATGAAAGATGTGGTAAGTGCTTACAAATTTATAATTTCAGGGCTTGCGTTCTAAAAAATTGTCCCATGCGTAGCAGCGACATTATCTATGCATTTTAATTTATCTCTAATAATCACCCTTCTAATTTAGTAATATGCAGGATATATAAACTGAGTTAAAAAGAAAAAGTTTTTGTTATGCCAGTAACTGTGTTAATTTTGTGAGTCACAAAAGAAGACAATATGGTTTATTTCCATTAAATATGCCTCATTATATATGCCTATTACGCGGAATTTAAGGGGCAGATCTTGTATTTCAATGAGCGTTTTGAAGGACATATTATCATGCGACATTCCATAGATCAAAATGCAATTCTCATTTTTTGTATGATATGGTTGTAGACGCGTCGATAAGAATCTTTTAAAATAATTGCTATCTAATCGTTGTATGAATATTTACTAATAATATTCAGTTTGTATTGGTATTGAGAACCAATATACAAGCAGAACTTTAGGAAAATGAAATGGTTACAGAATCATTATACTAAACGATACTAGCCTATATAATGTAAGTAGGTATAAAGTAAAGTAATAACTGCCTTTCATCTGGTAAGACCACCCACGACTGAAGAAAAGAGTCCGCTATCTACCGATAAAGATAAATTAACCCACTTTGGGATAATTTAGGAGTCAAACGAATTCATATTAGTTCATTCTCCTGGGAGCATTTTTTTTACTACGGAATTTCACCTTCACGAGGCAATTATTCCCAGTCACAGCAATACGCAAAAGGGATTTCAGGGTCGTTCGTGGGCGACAGGCGCTGTCCCTTGATGCGGACGAGAAAATTCGCTCGCTCAGCGATGCAGAAAGCAACTGCTCAGCGTTCGCTCAACTCCCCAAGCGTTTTCCGATGCGGTGAAGCGGATGGATGGCCCGCATAAATGCGTAGCATTGGAAATTCTATCACCGCAAACGGACGACTGGTTTCCACCAGTGATTTCCATTGTTCCCGTTGTTGATTTCGACCATAATAGAATGTTCGCTTCTATTGATGACGACAAGCCGTATTCAAGCACTGCTACAGACCTCCAAGCGCATCATTTTTGCCTAGAGCTGTTGGGAACTCCTTCGGGTTAAGTCAACTGAAGCGTATATCACAGCGACATCTCTTAGACCTTAAAAACTCTCAAAAATAACACGAGTGCAATCTTCACCTTCATAATCATTAGTACGCTTTCCTCAGATTGTTTTGACGCAGCTTTCAATGAATTCTTCTATCAGGTAATCTCTTCTATATCTACATCTACACGATACCCTGCAAGCCACCGTGAGGGTGTGTGGCAGGGGGTGAAGATCACCAAGAATGCACTTCCGACATGCAAACAAACAAAGCACTCTTCACATTTACGTATTTCTTCTCTTTAACATCCGTCACAACTTCTTCCATTATAAATCTTTATCGTGGCCTACTTTTGACACACTTCCCGCCTTCTTATCCTTCAACGATTGTCTTCATCAGGCCATCACGTCTCACGATGTGATCAATTAAGTTGCCCGTCTTCTTCTTAGGGTGTTATGAAGTCTTCTCTTTTCTCCTACTCTTTTTAGCACTTCCTCATTAATTGTCACTTAGTCCCACTTGGTCAATCCATTTAATCTTCAAATTTCTTTCTGTAGCTCCACATTTGGAATGCTTCCACTCTTTTCTTCTCCGCTGCTGTCACCCTCCATGCCTCACTGGCATGAAGAAACACGCTCCAAATGTACTACGCTCTGAAGAATTGTTTTCTTATTTCTATGCTTGTATTTCCAGCTGTAAGTAGATCTTTTTTTGATAGAATCGCCTCTTTGACTGGGATATTCTACTAATTATTTCTTTCCTGCTTCGTCCGTAATTGGTTACTGGGCATCCCGGGCAACAGAACTCTGTCACCTCTTCAAGTTTTTATTTTCCTAATTTAACATTGGTTTTGGCCTCTTCTCTCTTGCTGCACACCAGAATCTTAATCTTCTTCTTATTGATCTTCAGCTGACATCTGACCATTCTCCTTTTCTAGGTTATTAGAATCTAATTCAGATTCCCTCTCTGTCTCTGCTATAAGTGCAATGTCATCGAATAAACAATTCCAACATGTCCACCAAAAACAATTTTTACGACCGAGGCTTCTGTCTTTACAGCTTTGTTGGGCGTAAAAAGTTAAGCTTACTTAGGTCGTATTGCATAGTGTATTGGTGCAAATTTCACATTTTTATTTGTATGTTCCAATTAGACGTGATATCAGCTGAATATTCAAATTCCAACCATAGAATTAAATAGGAAAATGGGAAAATTGTATCTATATTAGGCTTCATACGGAGAAATTAAACCCATCTTCCCAGATGGAACAAATTTCAAATTTCTCCCCATCTGACAAATCTATACGCTTTAAAATTACAATTTACGCTTGTAAACTTTTTTATTTCATGGCATTAAATCTGATAGATCGCTATGCATAAAAATGTTGGATTTTGTTGAAAGATTAACCTGTTAGCGTTCCGGAAAGGTTTTAACGATCAAAGAAAGGTAAAGGTAACCTTAACTTACATTCTCTTGTAAAAAACACACGGCAAACGTGCTAAAATGAAGGAGATATTTTAAGCAATTGGTGCCTATCTAGAATAACCCTAAATACGAACTTTCTACTACTTACTTTCACAGGAAAAATATTTCGTTTAATTTAACCGACTCTCAAAATATGGAAAATACATTAAGGAAAATAGTTTCTTTCGGCGAATACTTATCAAAATACTTTTAGAAAAACGCTTTAAGTAAAAAATTCCTATTCTAATATTTTGTTTCAATAAGGTTTTAAGAGTTGATAATAGTGTGATTATAACTGAGAAACAAATACTTTACTTGTTTTGAATGGTGAAGAGTGAAATTAAACGTCTTATCTGGTGGTGAGAGTGATTTTTGGTGGTGAGGTTTTACAGTTCAGGCCAACATTTAAAATCGCCCTCGCACAATTTTATAATTTCAGAATGTTTTTGAACCGATAATTTGTATAGTGCATTCTAAACTCAGGCTCAATACACAAAAGAAAGAGACAAAATTATCAAGAGTCAGTATCCTTTAGAAATAAACAAATGATTATAAAAGTCAGATAGAATTAGGAGAGCCGGAAAAAAAATTGAAGTTTGGGAAAATTTCGACCCTCTCCCCTGGGAGGCGAATGCTTTAAGCGGTGGTTGACGAGAACAAATGACTCGTTGACGGACGGGGATTCGTCGAGCACAAAGACAAACTCATCAAGGTAATCATCAGCTGTTCGTGACGCTAATTAGCGGTAATGGATGACTATTAAGTGCCATCGCATACGCACACAAACACCGTTCGGATGTATCTGAGCTTCCTGGGGCGTTTAGGGACTCGATACGTCCTGGGAGTTGGATGCCGTTTCACATTGGGACCGATGCATCATCGTGAAAGTACGGTCTCGGACGCGAATTGATCCGACGAGACAGACGGCCGAGCCTTTGAGCGTCACCACGTGGCACTGTCGATAGTATAAGAGTGGGGGGTATTATGTGGGCAGCACAGCAATTGGATGGCAACGGTCTATTCGGACGACAAACTAAAGCCATTTCATCATCTCCCTAGCTGTTATTCTCGGTTAACTGTGTTCGGGCGATGGAGTATGATCAGTTATGCATACCATTGGGGTAAAAAATATTCCAGTGATTATAAATTAGACATTGTTTGTCTGCAATCACGACGGTTAATATTATAATTAATTATTCCTGAAAGGTAAGATGAGGTTACATTTTCATATGAATTGGATATATTTTACTAAATAGTCATAGTGCAGTGCCTTTTATGATTAGAACTAGTCTGTACTTTACCTTTCCAGATGCAATAGTCTGGCTTGTTGTCCTAGCGAATGATTAATGGGGGACTAAATTAATTCTTATTAATGGATTTTAGTCACTTCTTTTTTTAGATATTAAGTTGTAATTCTCACCAGGCATTGAATGTTGCAACTGACGTCTTCTTGAGAATTAAGTTTATACTGGTAAAATGGAAATGGAACAATAAAGTGAGCAGTAAAGAAAGGAACAGCACATTTCACAATACCGAACTAACATCAAGTACACGATGTCATCATTTAAACTGTTTAAAATCATTGAATAGTGATAAATTAGCATAACACAATCGTATTTAACGGCCGATTGTGTGTGAAAAGAGGTGCCCATGTAAACTTCATTGAATCAAAATATGATTTAGCCTATTTACCCCCTGGAATAAGAGGAGAAGTACATTTACAGACGTACTACTAAGTCGGTTTAGTACATCACACCAACCATTTGGTCATCAGATGCACTCTCAGCTAATCTATCTACATCATAACGACCTATCGGTCTCCTTACATTAGTTATGAATTATTTCCTAACATTATTTTCCATATAGGTTACTGCCTCTAATATTCGTTTCCTTTCCCAATGGAGTCATTTCATTTTGAAGAATTACCAAAGTAAGGAGAATGTTTCGGACTTCACCCAAGACTTACATTTTTAGCCTCCTTTGCACGCGTGGTTGGATTGAGTGGAGGGGAGGAGGCTGGTTCTCGCTTATCGCTCCATTCGTAAATAAGTGAGGCGCAATAAATCTGGCCGGAGATAAGGCCGAAGCACGCGCTCTTTCTCCCTCTCATAATTTCCCTGTTTGTCTGCTCCGAACTGACTCACGCACCGTTTAAAGTAGCTGGATTCATCGTACGCGCTAGGCAAACGTTCGAGAAATTCCACCCACTCTACCGGTGTGCCAAGAGAGCTTAATTGACGTAAGGACCGTCACGTTGCGCAGCCTGAGTTGCTGTTGCTTTGTTGTTGTTATTGCAGAGAAGGGGAACAAGTAGGTTAGTATGTACGATATAGACTCTCTTTGTTGTCACAGACGTACGGGTTCACGATACCAACGGTATATTGAAGATGTTTTTACTCAGGCTTAAGGTATCTAGAGTGATTTTTGTATGTATTCACAGATTTGCCTGAAACTGTGTGTTCTTACTATTGATCATCATCATCATCATCATCATTGGTCAACAATCCTAGTATTGGTTTGACGCAGCTTTCCACTCGATTCTTCTATCGGCCAACCTTTTCACTGTGACGTAATTCTTCTCTTTTACATTCTTCACAACCTGTTCCGTGTACCTGATACGAGGCCTGCTTTTTCCAATCTTCCCGTTCACTTTTCCCTCGACGATAGTCTTCATCAGGCCATCATGTCTCAAGGTATGGCCGATTAAAATGTCCCTTCTTCTGTTTAGAGTTGTCAGCAGACTTCTCTTTTCTTCTACCTTATTATCGATAGCTAAGTTTTTTTAATGCATTTTGTAGATTTGATTTTTTTGATAATTCGACACTTTTTTGACACGTTACCTTATGGTATCTTCATCATCTTCATTTGCATTATACCCTTCGTAACCGTGTGTGGCAGGGAGTGAACCGTCATCAGATATATACTGAAAACCAAAAATTCCAATCCTATGCCAATTACCTCATTATGGATTCTTTTTAATTGAAGAGTATTTGAAGCAAATACGATTTACCTTAGAAATGATTTAATTTCAAAAGTTAATATTAGGCGTAGGAGACAGTCCTTCAGAAACCCCAAGCTAAATTCATGAATCGTAAATTTCTGTGTGCCAAGTCATACTAAGAATCCACAGGTTAAAGGAAATGACCTACAAAATACTGACGTGGGAATATCCCTCAATACTGAGCTTATTGCACGGTGAGCTCTTCTGTCAACGTTAACATGAATCCGACCTTGGGGATTGAAAATCATGGCGTTGATTATGAACTCACCCTCAAGATCAGGGTTTTGTAGCCATTCAGAAGCGAAGCAATATTAAAAATGCGGCATGCAAACTGTTGCTCTTTGCCGGACCGTAAGGTTAAAGATGATTCTCTCCCAACTATCAAATTAGGTGTGGATTCGAGGAGTGATTTAAACTTCAAAGAGGCAATGGGGTAGTTACTATATTTTCATTGCCGAACCTAATAGTTTAAAAATTAAAAAGACCCTTTTTTCCGTTCTTCGATCCGTGAATTAGTTCTCAAGTTACAAGCGGCGAAAAACTGATGTTTTTAACCCTATCGGAAAAGTGGGCGTGCAAAGGACACGTACGTCATTTCACTTCGTCCAATCACAACTGAGACCGGGAAGCTCCTCCGCCTTGTCACAATGGGGACACAAGGCTGACTCTACCAATGAAAGTGGTTGCGACAGGATCTCTTAAGGCAGACCTCCGCTACCCACCCATTCTTCGTCAACACAAGTCAAGGACGGGAGGTGGATGGCGTATTAATCCTTAACTCAGGTTGTTCGGTGGGTCGTGACGTTTTTCATATTTTATTTTTTGATTTATGAGCGAAAGGGTCAAGTTAGATGATTCATTTTTTTACCAAAATATATTTTTCGTCTCCATCTAACAATTTCGTGTATGAAATGGCGATTTCAGCTCCTGGTGAACGCCCCAATTGGAGAGGTTTTTAATTCACGAGGTCACACAAAACCACCAGATGAATGTGTTTTATTTTTTCCGTGAAGCGTAGCCCTGAAAGGGATCACGTAAAGGAATGGATATGCAACATCCCCATTCCTCTCTCTATGGTACGCACTCACGGCCTGCTCACGTCATTAGCAAGTACCCCCTCCCACCTCCCACCCCACCCCACTATCCCTTCCCTTCCCCTCATCCCCCTCCCACGCGCAAATAACCGACATCAAACCCCCACCCCCTCCCTCGTTACGCCACTGGCGGCGCTGCTGCCCTACAGCGGACGCTATGGGAAATTACTTAGGCTTAAATAAGGTCTCAGGGAAAGGGGTGGGGATACAGTTTCTCACTCTCTCCCTCTCTCTCCACTTCCTCCCGTTCCGTTTCCCCTCTCTCGGTCTCCCAGGGGTCAGGGACCTGGAAACCGGGGTTTCCAACGGCATGGGTGAGAGAGAGAAGGGGGATGTTTTGTGGGTGGAATATATCGGAGAACGCAGGAAAGGGGTGGTTTTGGAGGTTAAAGCGGGGTGGAATGTCAATCCTCTTTCGGGAGCGTAGGTTGGGGTTGTCATGGACACCCGCGAGCCCGTCTGGGGCAGGACACAGCATCCGAGGCGATGCGAGGATGCGATACAGGGATCCATCTAAAGTACATTCTCTGACAATTTCATCTTTTATATAATTTTATGATACTACCAGCTGAAGGTGCCCATTGAAATTCAACGGGAGGAAGACATATAATAAATGCAATTGTGCTTAGAAATTTTTAACATATTTCATGAACGGGCGATTATGTGTGGAACGGAAGTAATAAGGGATGAAATTTGTGTTATGGAGTTAGCTATGGCTCCAAGTTAGCAACGGAAGTCAGCAACGTTTGGTCTCATCGTTCGTTCATAATAACCCGACTCGATACTTTCTCGAAACGACAGGTCTGATGCTGTTACATTAGCCACTACTCAATGCTGTAATAAGATGAAACTACTGAAACCATTCGTGAAATAAAGGGTCAAGCGAATCGTAAACTAGGATTCATCAAAAGAGTACTGGGTAAATGTGACGATCATGTACGAGAAAACAGCTACTTTTCCCTTGTTAAACCTCATTTGGAATATGCTGCCAGTGTATGGGATCCCTACGAAATCGGTCTTAATAACGAACTTTAACGTGTAGCACAGATCGGCAAGATTTGTAAAGGGACGGTATGATAACCTTAGTGTAACCAGTCTATTAAATGAATTAAATTGGGAATCA
The DNA here is from genome assembly GCA_933228895.1 of Platycnemis pennipes. Taxonomy (NCBI): domain Eukaryota; kingdom Metazoa; phylum Arthropoda; class Insecta; order Odonata; family Platycnemididae; genus Platycnemis; species Platycnemis pennipes. Next base: position 110,253,163 of record OW121855.1, on the reverse strand, counting down.
TTGTTAGATCGCAGGTTGAAATTTAGACTTAATATCTTAAACAATTCCAAGACCATATTTTCCAGGAAGTTGTAAAAATTATTTTGCGAACCCCAACTTACTATGATAGACTGGACCATTATCACAAAATTAGAGAAATTGATTGCCGAACTGACAGATTCATAATGTCCTTTTTTCTTCGTACAATTAGGGATATGAATACCGGTAAATATATCCAGTACGAGTGTAGCAATGGATAGCATTGGTAGCTGCATGTTGGTATAAGGACTTGAAGCTAACCCAACTAACGGCATGTTTTTGCATGCTTGCTTTATATTTTTATCTTTTTTTAAATGGTGTAGTTTAGAGCAGTATATAAATACTAATCCTTTTTTATGCATGATAAGTAGTGCATGTTTGGTGAGAATTCACCCCCTGCCACGCAGCTTTATGGTGGCTTGCAGGGTATTATGTAGATGTAGATGTTCAGATATTTTTTAATTTCCTTAAGTAAAGGTTTTTTGCTAATCATACTACTCGTAGATATTCTTACTGATGATACATGATGGACTGATGAGAATCGTCATTGGATAATTCAATCGGAAGAATGTAAAAAAGACACCTCGAATCACAATTTCCGTATTCCGTGCGCATTTGATCTTAGAAAACGAACCCGTGATCTTAGGTTGCAAGGCCAACGCGTTATGTCTTACATTTCCAGTACTGCTATTATATAGGATCCGTAGGAAGGTCTGATAAAAGAATTAGAGCGTGTGAAAAGGAGATCAGCAAGGTTTTGAAAAGGGCCGTTATGATAATTGCATTAGTGTTACGAGTTTTATAGAAGAACTGGGATTGGAATCAATATGAGAACGCATGTTGAAATGTAGACTAAATCCTTTTAGGTAATTCGATGCTGGTTTGCTTACAGATGACATTAGATATTTATTCAGAGCACCTGCGTATTATGCAAGGTAAAATCAGATGAACAACGTTCCAGAGATTGTCGTACCGATAGGTTTAAGATGCCATTTTCCCATGTAGGTACCACTAGAGAACATAATAAGCGGCATAGCAAAGGGATAGGTTGGTGAAATATTGTTAAAGCAGTCTGTAGTGCATGATGCATGTAGTAACAACAAATAATCCTTTTCTTATTATGTAGGTACTAACTTAGGATGCATGTTTCAGCATTGCTAACACATGCACGATAGGGAAATACCAATAGGTATATTTAGGATAATGTTTTCTACCCTGTTTTTACTTCATTAATGTGCAGTTACTAACCACCGATTTGCACGTGAATGTTATATCTAACATGTGTTAATTAAGTTGTAGCACTGCATCGCATTGTTGAATGTAAGTAGTACGATTTTGATGATCTCTACCCCCTGCCACGCGGCCTTTGCGGTTGCTCGCATAGTAATACGTAGACGTAGACGTACTGCTGTATGCTTAGTTGAATTTCCTTCATTCGTCACTGACTTAAGGTAATCAAGGTTTACACATCGAAAACTCTTGGCGTTTTCCTCAGTGGCTCAAAATCGCTAGTGTCACTTGTACCACAATTTGTGCGATGCTTTGGTCAGAAAGATCCTGCGTGTTCGTTTTAGTCTGAATCCACAGCAATCTGAGTCTCTTATAATACTATAGTTTAGAAATAGACGACCTTTTTCTTTTGCATTATACGAGGGAAAAAAAAGGATCTAAGGTCATAAGCTTTTGTAATGATCCTAATATTTTGGTCAATGTAATAAATTCATGAAATTAATTTTGAAGTGAAAGTCATATAAAGGACACCGTGATCATGAATACTACAAGATAGCAGTAATTCTCAAAAAGGGGGATCTTTAGTATCTTCTATGTTCACTATTATTTGGAAAAAATATAATAAATGGAAGTAAAATATGAGTCTCACAAATCCATATTGTCCCTTTTAATTTGCCTGCTTTATCCTTGCATTATCTTGGTATAACTAATCTGACGAAGGTTTATCCTGAACTTTTCAGGGGAAGTTAGTTATCCCTGCTTCTTAATACATTATCATTCTATCTTCTTGAAATTAATTTGCTATTGTAATGCTTTATGTGGAAATTTAATTATTGCACCTCCATATCGCTGATTTACCTTAATCTCCTAAGTTAGTTCGTTGAAATGAATCATCATCAAATATTAATACATACAAATTACGCAGATAATTAGGGTCGGTGTGTTGGCTTGAGCACTGGGATGTCTTTCAGAGGCTTTGGGCTTGAAATTTAACTAAATGGCTGTAAATTTCATTGCTGTACGGTTAGTTACTTGAGCACTAATTCCGTCCTTTGAGTGGGGCGTTTAAACTTGGCGTATTCCATCAATGGGTGGCCAATCTGACGCCGGGTTTCTCTCCACGATTCCTTCGTTCCCTCAGAAATACTCACCCCTATCGGATTACCCTCCTATCCTTCATGGTGAAAATAACCAAAACTGTTCCCTGCTTTACCAACACACATGCACTATAATATGATCTCAAATAATTTCGTCATATTTCTAACCACTCACCAATCCTTAACGGTGCTATTTTCTATGCTTTCATCTTTTTGTACTAGAACAAATACAGCTATGCATAAAATATCGATATATTTTCAAAAACCCTGCGTGTTATCATAGATTGGACCAGATAAATAAGATTAGAGAGATATATTGTTGAACCGATACATCTACATCTATACGATACCCTGCAAGCCACCGCAAGGGTGAGTGGCAGGGGGTTGAAGATGACCAAGCATGCCTTACTAACATGCAAACAAGCAACCAAAGTGTCTCATGCAACTAGATTGTTAGTATCTGTAGTATTTGTGGTGAGAGTGTCGCAGGTGGTGCGAAGATAGATTCCAAATGTCATACTCCCGTACTATACACAATAGGCTGTATAGAAAAGGGATAGGTAGACGAAATATAATTCGAGTAGTCTGTAGTGCATGATGCATCTTTTGAAAATAAATACCTTTATTACTGTGTAGATACTAACGATCTAGCTTCAAGTGACCATTGTACGATACGCTCCAAAGATCATATCAATGTCTTTAGAATCTTTTTCCGATTATCCTGAAAATATTTTAATGCTAAATTGTTTTGCTATTTCATACTATTTTTGAGATATCGACCGGTTTTATCGTAACTAAATTTAATTTATTTATGCACCCCGAATATTTACTCGTGAGGGTAATGAAGATCATGGCTACTCTCCAGAATTGTAATATCATATGAAGTGTTACCTGAGAAGGGTTGCAGGGCATTATTGAGCATTTTAAACTCATGCTCATAAGATTGTCGCTTGTTGAACCTAATCTTACGGTAACGTTTTTTTTCTCGGATTGGTTATAGTGCGGCGATTCTTGTAAAAACAAATTCCTAGCGATTTGTTTTCTACAACAATCGCCGCACTAGAAGAAATCCAAGAAAAAAATGGCTTATGAGCTGGCAAGTGCCGGTTCCAGCCGAGATCCGATTGGACCAGAGCCAATCATACGTCAACCTAGGTCGATAGGGATGGCAGAAATTAGAATGTGGGGCTTAGCCCGGAATTCTGAGATCTGGCAAACTACACCAAGTCTTAGACAGGCCAAACTACACATAGGAGAACCTAGGCCTAGGCTTGCCAAAAGACTCCTGTAGCTAAATAGGTGTCCATTACGAACAGTAGTGGGACCCCTCACGGGGCACTATCAGGTGATGAGGCACCTGTACCTCCTGGGAATCGTAGATTCACCTAGATGCAGGTGATTCGAAGAAGGGGATGAAACCACATCCCACATATTATGCGAGTGCCCTGCTGTGATGAGGGAAATCCCCATAGGGGACCTGCTGGCCTTTAGGGGCGAATGGCCTTTATGGGTGATTTACTTAGAAGGGTGGTTGGCACAATGGGCCAAAGGGTCTAAGTGCCTCAGGGCCTCCTTGGAGAAACTCCACCAAAAAACAATCTTAATTCGTAGCTAGTTGCATCACTGAATAGTACGAATCTTCATTAATTGAAAAAATAAGGAAATTGAACAGCCGAAGTGTCGGAAATTTTAAATCTGTTTTAATATGCTGGTGAAGTCTTCATGGATTCTCCACTGCGTCAGGAATTCAGTGACTGCCAACGTTTCGACGGTCGAACCTGCCGTCATCTTCAAGACAATGAGTATGATGGTGACGGCAGTGTCATCCGTTGAAACGTCGGCAGTCGCCAAATCCCTGACCTGGGGGGTTGTGTTTGAAGCCGTCGGGATTATCTCGAATAGGTAACCAAGGAGTCACGTGGTATAAACACGAATTATTTGCAAATATGGTGAGTTAAAACCGCTGATTACAACCTCATTTATTGTCTACACTTGTGTTTTATCTCATCTGTGGGCTCGGTAGTCGAGACAGATGAAAAAAAACTCAGTTGAAAACAACGAATGGTGTTTTAACGAGCGATTCAGACATACTAAATTTTCGAACCAATCGTGTTTATACCACCCGACTCCTAGGTTACCTATTCGAGATAATCCCGACGGTTTCAAACACAACCCCCCTGGAGAAGAATCCGTGAACGATTCACCAGTTTTAGTCTCCGGTAAGGCACGAAATCATTGTTGTAATATCACAGCTGAGACAAACTTCCTTAGATTTTTGAGTGCCTAAGGGTATAAATTATCCCTTCTCGACACCGTGAACGAATATTAAGGCATTAAATTGATAGTAAATCATCACTTGAAGGTGATGTGAACTAGTTGGAATATTACCCGCAAATCAAGTAATTTTCTTTGGGCTAATCACCGTATGTTTTATAACTCAGTCTACACGGCAAAGTGGAGGGTTAATTGGTATGTTTGCATACACATTAGCCGGTATGACCCTAGATGACATGATAAAAATACGAACGGTGTCTCGTTACTTCGCCACATGCCCTCATTGCATATGTATCGTGAAATATAGCCATACCTTCCGTGCTCACCATCCCTTTTCCCCTCCTTCCATTAAAAAAATTCCCTTCCTCACTCGCCTCGCCCTTTCCGAATCCTTTAATATCCCTGCCCGAAGGCGTACCCTGTCCCGCCCGCAGTCCCCTTTTTTTCCGGAACCCCCTCACCATATCCCACCCACTCCAGGCGATCCCTCTGTGCTACAGGGACACCAAGCACACACCCCCCCCCCTCCACACCCCAGACCGACCACTTAACCCAATTACCCCGACCGATGCGGTCGGGGGGTGATGAAGGGGGTGGGTGAGGGTTGAAGGAGGGGTAGGGTTTGGAGGGGAAGAAGGGGCGGAGATACCCTCAGGGTGCCTGTCGGTGTGGGCGTGGACGGGGGACATTCTTGAAGGGGAGATGGTGATCCGAGCTCAGTCACCAGCATCACTCTTAGTTAGACAGCGGTTTTGTGTCCCCTTGTTTTTAAGCGGAACGATCTACATCTGTGTAATACCCTACGGTCCACCACGAGGGTGTGTGGCAGAGGGAGAATATCACCAAACATGCACTATTGGCAAGCAATTACATGGCATCTTCATAGGGCAACTTTAGGGACATCTCATTGATGACGTTAATCATATATTGCTGGCTCCGACTTATTATGGTAGGCTCGATAATTCTAATAAAATTAAGGAGATAGATTGCAGGACGGACAAGTTTAAAATGTCATTTTTTCCGCGTACCATTCATGATCAGAACATTTAACATCACGTAAAACGGTAATAATTATTCAGCTAATATTCAGGTCGATAGTTTTTTTTTATTACCTGCATGTTCAAATCAACGTGTGACTTGCATGCAATGCCTTTTTTTGCATGCATGAGTATCTATGTAATTGGTGTCGGGTTTCAAGGCATGCATGGTATTCATGGGTGTGTCCTACATGATTTGGATTTGATAGTTTTTCTTCTTTTTTCCCCAATTACTTTTAAAGCTGTAGTGTTTGCTTTGTAGTGTTCATTTTTGTTTGTTGTGTCATTGTTCCTGGTGTGGATGCACCCCCTGCCACACACCCTCGAGGTGGCTTGCAGGGTATGTCGTAGATATAGATACAGGGTCACTTGCAGCTAGATGGTTAGTCTATTCGTGGTAACGAATAAAATAAAAACTTTTAGTCTACTCCACACTTATTTAATAACCGACCTAGGTTTCGACAACTTTTGTCATTCTCAAGGACCTTGAGAAAGTAACTAAATTCCACAAAGTGACGCCTTCAGTCCTATAAGATATAGATGGTTAGTATCTACATCGTAATAAAGGGATCGGTTGTCAATACATGCATCATGCACTGCAGACTACAATATTTCACCTATCCTTTTACTATGCTGCCTATTGTGTTCCTTTATAGTAAGGGGGAAAAATGACATTTTGAATGTATCGGTACGACGGTTTTGGTACGTTATTTTTTTTTAATATATACCTAGAATCTTCAGTATAGCTTTCCAAAATTAAATTTCCGTCATAGATTTAAATCTGTGCTTTGACTATCTGATAATGAATCCCAACCCAATACTTCCATTAATTCTGATACAGTACTCAGCCTATAGTAACTCCTTTTAATGAGCCTAGCTGTTCTACGCTGCTCACAGTGTAGCTCTCTGATCGAACCTAATTCATTCGGATCCCACACACTGTATATGTATTCAAGATGGGGCCTAACATGTGAAAAGTAGCATCGCTCTTTTGTCTTCTCATCACATTTTCCAAGTACCCTCTTTATAAATCCTAACTTTCTCTTCGCTCGGCCACATATTTCCCGGATGTGTTTTCCCCATGATAAATCGAACGAAACGACCGCTCAAAAGGTCGGCATTATGTTTTGTGCAACTGTAGAAACATCTGCGGTATGAATATTGAAATCGCCATATATTTTAAGTAAAATGATTTCTCGACTAATGAGTAACCATGCAAACTAATTAATCCCGTAACGAAGATATTTTTCGCTATTTTCCGACTCTGTTAACGAAATCGTTTTATTGGATTTGCGCGCACTAGCATAGCGTAGCCGCGTTGTTACTGAATTTATGCACCGATTTAGAATAATCACTGTCACTTGAGTCCAAATAAATTATGTCCACCTAGGAATTGCCAACATATACGCGAATAACCAATGAAATAATTTAATTTCAGTAATACTTAAGCTAAGGAATGTGATTCAGGAACATATTATCTTCGTTAGTCGATGTGTCACTATACTTGCTGTAATCATTAGCTAAGACCCATCTGGAGTAGCTATTGCAAGGAGATTAGAAAGTACACGAGGATGCATCGGCATGCTAGCATGCTACCCTATGGTTGACTACGAAGCAAGAATGGGGGTGCTTGGGTAGGATTAGGCCCCACTTACGCCGTACAAAAACATGGTTTTTTTATGCTGACGAAGTTTTAGCGGGTTTCCATCCGGTTAAATGGCTCCATGTCCAACGTTTCGGCAGCTTACTACGCCGTCGTCCTCAGGATCATGAGTGACGTTCAAGTAGAGTCGGCTGATTTACATATCTAAGGTGTTGAGAATTGCTGTCCGCTGATTGGTCGTAATTGGTTCCATGTGTTTCCGAGGTGGACACCACAGTCGCCATTAATTTTTTTCTTCTCCAGGTAAGGGCAAACGGTGATTTACAGTAGTTATTCATATACATCTACATAATACCCGAAAAGCCACCATAAAGGTGTGTGGCTGGGGGTGAAACCATACCAAATATGCATTTCATATCATGCATAAAAAGCTTTAGTAATATATTTTAGTCTAAACTGTGCAATTTAAAAATAATATTAAAAAAGCAAAGCAAGCATGATGTTTGTTGGGTTCGCTTAAGGTCCTTACACGAACATGCAACCACCTATGCTATCTATTGAACACTTGTATTAATACGATTGGATTTATTTACAGTTTTTCATATCCCTAACAGTACGAGGAAATAAGGACTTTTTGAATCTGTGGGTTCGCCAGTCAATTTCTATAAGTTTTTGATAATGGTCCAGTCTACCATAGTTAGTTGGAATTTGCAAAATATTTTTAATGTTAGTGAAAATATTCCATCACGTCTTGATTGATAGAAAAAGTGGAGTAGCTGCGACTCCTCGGGATAATAATGTGGTGGGTTCCCCTTGTCTTCCACATCGCAGTACTACAGCCGATAAAGTAAATGTTACCCCGCCTGTAGTGAAATGAGTGTCGCTGTACCGACCACTGTGGTCTCCACCTTCACTCATGTGAAGAAGAGTTGCTGCCCTCTCCTCCGGGTGATGGAATGGATAATTGTTGGCGGACTTCAATCGCCAAGTCACAGCATCTTCACAGGTTCTGTATTATTTAATGGCCCACCTTACCCAGGGATAGACCAATGACTCCCTCAGAATGCCGCCCCTTTTTATTACGGGAAGAATGGAAAAGGCAGGCCTCGTATTAGTTACACAAAACAGGTCGTAAAGGACGTGAAAGAGATGAACTACGTTAATATGAGAAAGGTTGGCCGATAGAAGAATCGAGTGGAGGGCTGCGTCAAACCAATCCTAGGATAGTTGACCGATGATGATGAGTGAAAATATTGTCGTGGAATTTAGTGAAAAGATTAAATCTAAATTTAAACCTGTTTTCAAATAATGATTCCCGTTTAGGTCATGAAATAGACTGTTTACGCTAATAACCTTAATATTAATATAATTATAGTGATGATATAAGAAGTCGTTTCAGGCGTAACCTTGTGGAAGATTTTGATGTGCATAATAAAACTTGAACAAAGACCTTGAAAATGGCACTGAGTTGCCGAAACCCGGGTCGACTATCATTAAATTAGTGTGGAGTATCACCATTGAGTTTTATTATGCATAGTGATCAAGTTTGTAGATTGAAAGGAGTGCTTCCAGTAAAGGGTTAAAAACCAAGGATGTGGAGGAGGCAGGGGAATGAAAGTTGGCATCAAAAATTGGTTTAAAAACTTATTCGATCAACTTAACTTATTTTCCGATTGCCAAATTCAACAAACTTTGCTTTGGTCTTATAAGTAGGCACTAACGTCCTGGGATACTGAGATGAGGCCGATCAAAGCTTTTTACCTCAAAAGATATTTGCACGGCTCTTGGACGTGATAGCGAAAGGCAAACCCTTTGTCTTAACCCTTTACTGGAGTTCTCTCTTTCAGGCCGTGATGAATTATATTTTTTTCTTTCATACAGTTTAGAGGCCTTTGACAGGTGCAAGAGCGTTCAATGTGGGATCTTTAAGCTTGTGTGTTATGTTCTTATGGGGCCCGAGAAATTTTTTGCGGGTGGCGGCAATATTCAACGATCGATTGATCGATTGCGGCTCCCGCGAGTGTATTGGGGAGCCCTTTTCTCTCGCCGTCGGCAAAGGTGCCGCAGGGAACGGTTCTCACCTGCCTCTTCAGGTCGAAGGATGATCATTAACGTGGGTGAAAAACTCGCTTACCGAGCAATATATATATCTATGTATCTACATCCATATTTAATGAATACCCTTCAAGTCACCTCATCTACATCTACATAATACCCTGCAAGCCACCATAAAGGTGTGTGGCAGGGGGTGAATTCTCACCAAACATGAACTACATATCATGCATAAAAAAGGATTAGTATTTATATACTGTTCTAAACTACACTATTTAAAAAAGATAAAAAGCAAGCATGCAAAAACATGCCGTTAGTTGGGTTAGCTTCAAGTCCTTATACCAACATGCAGCTACCAATGCTACCCATTGCTACACTCGTACACCAAACGTGTATTAGGTACGTCATTATTTATATTATTAGTTACTGTAACGTAACTTCCACTTCCGAGTCTCCGGCTAGCATCGGGTTTCGTTGCCGTCATAATTGCCGGAGACTCGAGAGGGGTCGTGCCCAAAGGTAGCCACGTCCGCCACCGTCGTATAGGTGGCTACCCAGCATTAGGGTCATGCGCACGAAGCAGGCGGAGGGACCCGAGAAGGAGAGCCTTCTGCGTTGCACTTGCAAGTGCATCCGCTCGCGCCCTGCACGCTGGGATGCACTTGAGATTCTCAACCAGTGAGCTCTTGACTCCACCAAGAACGCCCACGATGAGGACTGCCAGTTTCACAGAGTAGCCCGCGTACATTTGCCGGAGTTCGCACAGCAGATCTTGATATTTAGTCCTTTTTTCAATCTCCTTTGCTGCCATGTTCGTTTCGGCCGGTGCCGAAAACTCGATCACGAACATGGCATGCGAGAGATTGTCGAGGAGAACGATATAAGGCTTCGTCGCCTCCAATTGCCTGGAGGTGGAGAAGGAATAATTCCACCAGATATAACACTTATCGTTATCCACGACGGACTCGATGTCTCCAGGGTCATTATTATTACTATTACTTCATTTATTACCATTAGCCATTGTCCCATGAGGCAATTACATCTACATCTACACGATACCCTGCAAGCCCCCGCTAAGGTGTGGCAGGGGGTGAAGATCACCAAGCATGCACTACTGACATGCAAACAAGCTACTATAGGGTGTCATGCAACTAGATTGTTAGTATCTATACTATTTAAGGGGTTAATATATGCATCATGCACTACAGACTACTCTAAAATATTTCCCCTACCTATCCCTTCGCTATGCTGCCCATTCTGTTCTCTTATAGTACAGTACGGTAGATTTACAATCACAGTAGATTTAAATTAGTGGACTCAAGAATTGAGAAATATAATTAAAAAATATATTTTATCATAAAAAGATAAAGAAAAAAACACTTGCCTATTGACAAGATAAGTGTGTGCAGGCGGTTAACAGATATCGGTTAAAAATATAACGGAATAAAGTAATGAAATAAATTTCTTACTATATTTACATTTCATCAGTTAATACACACACAGACTATACAACAAACAATACACGTACAGAGAATAGGTACCTAGTTCAATATTAAATACATATTTGGAGACATAATAAAATCTTGACCATTAGGTTTTCCTCTGTTATTGTTGAGCGTAAGAATACTGTTTTGCAGTACCTTATGCACGTTGTTATGAAATTGATTATGTACTGCATTTCGCCTGTGTTAATTGAATGAATAGAGAATTTCAGACTCGAGAGGCGGTTACTACGAAGGATTAATTCATGTGAGAGGTGGTGTGTTGATGGATATGGAATTCTATTACATGGTTTCTACTGGATATGTAGTGCAATTCTGATTTCCTCACAAACCTCTCATACAGCTGGATTGCCAGTAGTTAAGACGTAGAAGGTCAAAGTTTTTTAAGGAAAAGTACGACGCTCCTTATATCAGAGCCAGCTTAACCGAGTATAAGAGTCGCTTACGTGATCCCATATTTCTAGTTCACACATGAATCTAACAGCTACATTCATAGTGACCTGTTGTTTGTTATGATTATAGTCGTCAAGGTTTGAGGGCAAAGGAGCCCATTAACCTAAGTGTGGAAGGACTAGTCATCCATCATTAATGGTCAAAACTCCATAGACTGATTTCGGACAGTTCTCCACTTGGTTCTTATACCAGATAATTTCTTCATATTTATGCTTTTTTAATTAGTTATATGTTTTTTTTTTACCTCCTCCAGTTTCCCATGTATCTTTCTCGAGGATTACCTTAGCTATTTTTTTATCATTCACCTTTCCCTCGGCAATGGTTTTTATCAGGCCATCATATCACGAGATGAGACATATTAGGTAGTCCTATCTTCTTTAAAATTCTCTTTTGAGCGGACTTTTCCCACACTTCATTGATCTTAAGTATGATTTTACTGCGCAGTACCGTCTCTTTTCCTCTCTGTTCAGCATTAGGTCCATTTTGTTATCATTTAAGAGGTATTCGCATCAGTACGGTGCCAAAATGGAAATGTTCATATTGTAAATTTGGTTCCCAACTTAGTATGTATGTCTATCTAGCCATAGTTCTAAGATTATTATTGCGCTAATTTATACACCGCGACTGTAACAAACTATAGAGGACCATGTGTACGACTATGACAAACATTAGAGTTTAAATTAGAAGGAAAAATAATGTATGAATGAAGAAAAAACTATTTTTTGTAAGTCCTAATAATAGATGTAACAGAAATCACTTATTGTCTTTGTAGCAATTTATGAAAATAACTAAATCCATACAACACTCTGCAGGCCATTGCACGGGTGTTTGTTTGGGGACGAACAATCCATTGGCATGCAAAAAATATTAGCAAGAAATTAAAACTTGATTAGTTCTACAATACCAATACTAGTATTTTACTAGTAGTTTTAAATACTGCAGCAAACAGAATGCACATGATTAATAGAATATTTTCACATGCAATTACTACCAATAATGAAAATTCACTGTCCTCTGGAAAGAGCTCTTAGCTATAACAAACTTCATGATATAATTTTGACACACTTCGGTTACCTCACGCCAGCAAAGGACCCATAAAAATGCATCGAATACAACTTTCGTTTACTACCAAATGCTACCTGAAGGTCTGCCCTGGATACGACTAGCTGATGGCAAAGTAAAATATCTCGGAAAGCGCAGAGGATGTTCTACTAAACGATAACCCGGGAATCGATCGACTTTCCTTAAATAAGATTAAAAGGATAAGTATTTGTTACTTGCTCCAATCTCACTTTAATTTCATTTAGAGCTGTGTTGTTTTAGTATTAAAAGAACTGAGTCGCAATTAGCTCGCTAAAACATATGATATGACCCAAGCCATTGCTGCAGCTTTGATTTAACTTTAAAACTTCTAATAATCCTATAATTAGTGCTTTTAATGACAAGATCTACTGAGTTGCGACTGAAAAAACATGAAAGAGTGTTTGATTTAAATTTTACGCAAAGCGTAAATTTCTATTCTGACGAACTTGCCTGATTATCATAATTTTGCCTAACTTTCGAGGGTCGCCATCCAAAACATGTCGAGACGCCTGAGATTGCAAACTCAGCCCACGTCCTTGCCGTGGTCTGAAACAAATACCCCAATTTCTCTCCCACCTGCTCTGTTTTGAACATTTTCATCCCCTTCTCACCCCCCTGAAAAAAAGGAGTTTCTGGAAGTAGGGGTGGAGGGTATAGGCGGGGGAAGAGGGTGGAGAGGCTGGCTATCAAAACCTCCCCCACCATGAAGTTCCTCCTCGCCCTTCCTCCACTCTTCTACGATAAGGAGAAGTCGGTTTTCCTTGATCCAAGTTCTGTTTGTGGATAAACCCCCCACAGTTCGCCCTGCTTTTGACGCTCGCAGGTCTTATAACGACGGATCCGTTAGGCCGAAGAGACCGAAGTCTTGAGGAGGTGGGATAGGAGGGGGATGAAAGGGTTGAGCAAGTGTTGCGTGGCGTGTTTCTCCAACTCCTATAAAAACTCTCGCTCTCCGCCCGTTTGGAGAACTTTCCCATCCCTCTCAGAAAGGGGAAGAGAGCCAGACGAAATGAGTCGGTGACGACCTTCCGTCAAGGCTCCACACCTTCCCCCATGTATTCAAATCAAGTTTCCAAATAATGAATATTTAATTCTTTATCCAGACCCAGGGGTATGCACAAGGAGCTTAATTATTTCCGTGCAAGACGCGTTCATTTCTTGCTTCACCAACTCTTCCCAGAGGGTGGTGGCTTTTCATCATTAGTAGTATTGCATGTGAAAATATCTTATTAATCAGTAGAATTCTTTACGGTATAGTAATTAAAAATAGCAGCGGAATACTAGTTGTAGTATTGTAGCAACTAATCAAGTTTTAATTTCTTATAATTATTAATTCATGCCAATAGATCGTTCGTCCCCAACCAAACACCATTGCATTTGCCTGCAGAGTATTGTGTAAATGTAGTTAAATTCAGACATCGCTTCAAAGATAATACTAATTTCGTTTGCACCTATTATTAAGCCTTACAGGAAATAGTTTTTCCTTCATTTGTACACTATTTCCTCCCATTGCTTTTAATCCTGAAATCATTCATTCTTCTTTGACGTGTTTTTCTACTTTTATTCATTTTCAGATCATTATAAAGCCAAATGATCAGCGTCTGTCCATATTTATCGTGAAGGGGAACTCCAACCTCGTTGGTATTCATCAACGTTCTTTCGTAGTTCACCAATTTTGTTTTTCCCTGCATTTACGTACCTCATGACTGAATAATTTCAGATCCGCCACCCGTGAGGACGATCCGCCTTAACTACTTCATCAAGCTGATATTTATGCTATAACATAATCCCATCACACTGGGGGTTCATTAATAAAATTCATGTATTCCAAAAATATCATTTGCGATTCAGAGCTTAGGTTATGTTCAAAGAGAAGAAAAAAATTCCTGTACAGTACGTTCTCTCATATAATTGAGCACGGGAAAGCTAAGAATGCTAGATTTAAGGTGACGGTTGTGCCATAATATAAACTCATCGCAAAGACACTTCATTGATTTACTGCATACATTTCATGAGAACGTTTTGGAAGTCAGAGATGTAGGTATGCTTGAAGAAAAAATATTGTTACTGTATGCATTTTTTCATATACTTCTAAGGGCATAACGGGCATATTAATTACACTTGTGAATTTCATAGGTGTAATCATCCTACATGTTAGCAAATGAATTGTGTAGCTTATGCGTAGTCTTGCTGTTTTGTGATAAATTTTTAGGTGGATGAGGCTGTACTATCCTATACAGAGTAATTTTTTTACAAGCAATGATGGTTCTTGAACGGTTCATTAAACGTTGAAACTACCTTATTCCTCCTTACTGTGCAGCATAACTGTTACCTGGCAGTATTAGTGTCTGATTGGTCCCTCGCAAGCTCTTGTCAGTCTCCTACATTCACTTTTACCCCATCTCTGCGAGATATCTCTTTGCAAACTCGTCTTGTAACCAGAGACATTTGTAAAAAAAAATCAAGAGTATTCCTTACCCCGCACGGTTAATATTTGAGGAGGAAGTCTGTTTTGATTCTTAAAACTCCCGTGTTCCCATGATGCGCTAGAAGTGAAATCATTTGAGTAAACACTTTAATAAATATAAAAAAAGGAAAGGAGCAAATGATTTAACAAATCGACATCTAGATCTTCAAAATACCCTAAAAGCGACCCCTAGGAAGTCTAGGAAATCTACATCTAGATCTTCATAATACCCTAAAACCGACCACTAGGAAGTATGGCAGGGGGTTAAAGTCACCAAATATACACTTTATACATACAGATAAGAGCTAAAATGTTACTACTAAATGTAAACATGTTGTATACAAGAGTTACGTGCAAGTCGATTGTTCACTGTAAAAAGTTGATCTGATTTTCAGTGCGATCTGAATTTAAGCGCTGTCTGGTTGTAAGGCAGGAACACGGATTTAAGGTACGGAAGAGGCAGGAACATGGATGGTTGGTACAGGAGCAGTTGAGCAGGAAGCAGAGGAAGCAGGATTCTGGATGGTCTGATTTTCAGCCGTTCACCTGCCTTATTTTTAGACAAGATATTACTGCTGAAATTCAACATACCCTGTCTTAAAATTGTTGCATCTGAAATTCAGATCGCTTTTGTACCTTAAAATCAGATCTACTTTTTACAGTGTTCGTCAGCATCCATGGAGTATTGAGATAATTACTGGTTATAAACGTATTTTTCGAATATAATTATCAGTATTTCCCCAGCATTTATATGATAGCAATGCTCAAACATGCATCATACACTTTATGCGCTTAATTCATGCATTATACACTTCAGAAAATATTAAAATTAGTTTAACTGCCTATCCATCAGCTATACTTCCCATTATGCTCACTTACTGCGTGTGGGAAATTAACATTTTGAATCTACTGGTACGGCCATATAACTCTCTAATATTTGTCATCTGATTAAATCTAGTATAATGCACAGTGGTTCTTAATATATATTTAACATCTTCAATTGGTGAACCTATCGCGTTTAAATTTTGCAGGGGATTTAATCGGTATTTTAACCAACGATCTGATAATTATTGCCATCCTTATCCATCAATTTTGATAAAATACTAAACCTATATGAGAATCTTTAAAAAATTCCTTTGAACACACAATATGTGTCTCCGGGCTGTTGAAAAAGCTTGATTGAGTTGAACCCGAGACACTAGAAAATCTTTCGCGAAGTTGAAATTATTTGGAATTTTCAACTCTCACGAATCCTGCTCTGACACTGCTTACAATTTTTTTACCCCCACTTTATATTGTCGGTACATATAGGCGTGACAAATTTAAATAAAGCAATTGTAAGACCAAACAAAAGAAGATTTATTTTTCCCACAAGCAATACACGATTACAAGGCAAATAATGTATCACTATTTTTAGCACGTTAAAGATTAATTCTTTTTTTATCACTCCAACCATATGTGAGATTCTTTGATACAATTTCATTTACTCTCTTCCACCAGCATTCCTTCAATCGCTTTCTTACTTTTTTCTGTTCATATTTTGCGAGTATTCTTTTTTGATCTCCAATTCTCTCTATCCAAATCTTTCACACCGAAAATATTCTTTCTAAAAACACATCTGTCTCCTACGTTTCATCTTCCTTAAGGTCACGATGTACTTCCCTCACCCATGAAACTTTTGATTTGTTTTCCTCTCCTGGTAGCTGAGGATCTTATCACCTCTCCTTTCTGGTTCCATTACTTTGATGTATGTTTTTGAAAGCGATCCATCTTTTTGTCGTGGTTGAAATTTTTCTAAAGTTTTCATATGATTCTTTTTTTTAGAACTCAGGTGAAATATGAGATCATCAACGATAATTGTCAACACATGATAAATTTTTAACTTGATAATTATTTACCTCTATTTAGAATTAATTAATAGCAGTTTTTTCGCAAAAAGTCAGCCTCACGGTTGTGGTCTATCACCCTCCACCACTCGCGTTTGTGGCAGATCGCATGGTAAAATCCGGATGTAAATGAACAGTAAAGCCTTTAGTGTGCTTAACGATGGAACTAATATTAGTTGAAGGCATCAGCTGATTAAGCAAATGATGCAATGACTGATACAGTTTCCCTGCCAGAGTTGGAGAGAGGAAGATGAGGAAGCAGTTCGTAATTCTTTGGCTTATTGCATCATCATCATCATCACCGGTCATCAAACCCAAGATTGGTTTGACTCGGATTATCTATTGTCCAACCTCTTCATATTGACGTAATTCCTCTCTTTTACATCCATCATAACCTGTTCCACATGCATCATACGAGGCATGCCTTTTCCATTCTTGCTGTCGCTTTTCCCTCGACGATTGTCTTCATGAGGCCTTCGTGTCTTAAGATGTGGTCGATTAACCTGTCCTCTCTTCTTCTCAGAGTTTTCTGCAGACTTATTTTCTCTCACTCTTCTGTCATCGTCGATGCCCACTGCCGTAAAGAAACATGCTCCAGATGTCCGTTCTTATGAATTGTTTCCTTACTTCTACGCTTGTATTTCCAGCTGTAAGAACTTTCTTACTTACAAAAATAAAACCAGTATTTTAATTCGAGGACCAAAAATATTTTCAATCACTGTGCCGTGAGTGTAGAGCTTAAATCACAGGGTGAGAGAAAGGATAAAAAATGTTTCTGCGATATTATTTTAGTCTTTTCCCCTGGATGGCATATGAAAAGGTCACTGGTATGCCACAACGGATTTATCCAGGCACAAAGGAGGTCAGGTCGGGAAACGGGAAGGAGATATATCTCACTTAATTTTCCTTTCTTCTTCTTTATTCCTCTTGATGTTTTCAACGTGTCTTACGTCGCAATTCTCTCCTTAAATGATTAAAGACTCGCTCGCTAACATTCTTCCCGGCGTTCTTTGCTCACGTCTTTTTCCCTTGACAATGGTAGTGGTACCACAGTCATTTGTTTTTTTTCTTATTATTTCTTTGCGAAATGTTTTCATTTTCATGGCTGGAGAAAAAACTCGTTCAGCCTTGGAGTGTCACCAGGGCCTCGATCATGGATCTTCATAGGGCGTGCGCTACCGTTATCGTACTTTTCTGATTTAACTTATGTCAGAGAGAACGTGATCTCCGTTCTTCATTTTTCGCACAGCACTTCAAATCGCTTATCACAATCAGTGGAGCGAATTTTATAGACGGTTATTGTTAACCCTGCGCTACTTTAGGAGTAAGCGTTATCGATATAGATTGCGATAACGCGAAGATCGATTCCGTGATTCCACACCAGGTGTCGATTGTTTGATTTCGCGTTGAGGAACGAATTTGTTCGATGCCTTCTAGGAAATAGACTGTTTTCTTTCGGTGCATATTGACTCCAATGAAACATACTTGATCCAAGAGTTCTATTGTGGGTGAATTTCATGTTTCTTGAATTTTATTATCTTGTTGAGACTCAAAAACCATTTTTGAAATGTGTTGACGAAATTATTTTTGCATTAATATGGCTCGTCATTTGCTACGTAATGTTTGTTTATTCCGAATACTCGAATTTCAGCATCGTTTAATGTGGCGACAAAACAAGAAAATTGCGATTAAAGGACGCTTTTGTTTCCGAAAGCTTAAATTCTCGAATGCTATTTATTTATTTCAACTGGGTGACCAGTAATTAATCCCACAGTATCATTAAAATAATTCATGAACTACAGTCAGCAGTGATTGACGAAGCTTGGATTATATTACGTAAAAAAGGATTATTTTTCATAGTCTTTGATGTTCATTGATGTGCTACCGGCTTTTACATTGAATGTACAATCTGCAGTAAGCATTGGCTTACAAATAATTGCAAACTACGTCTTCGATAATCCTCTCTTCTTCCACTCTAATGATATAAATGGGTCTTTAGGTTCCGCCATTTAAAATTTGTTTTCAGCTGCCTAGCAACCCGTATTCTGCATTATTTCGGTGTGAATACACTAGGACCACGTTGACGTTGAAAGAAATTTCAGGACAAGATTATGCAGTCAATGGAAAAATCTACTGAATTTCACGTAATTTTTACTTCCACTTCACCGTTGCTCTCTTTTGCGTTCCATATGAAATTTCACTTATTCTAGCTAAAATAAAAAACTGTTGCAGAGGGGGATGGTTCCTTGGAAAATCAGTTCCTTGGATACGTGAACTTTTGATGTTAGTACCCATTCTTCCCGCTGAATCTTCACCGCCAAGCTCATTATCTTATATAACAAAAACTAATTTTATTGACATTTTTCCCGCTACTTTTGTAAGTTTGCGAATCCTTTTGACCTTACCTATATCTGTAGCTACTGGTGAAAGAGGTTTTTCAAAATTGAAGTTGATAAAGACATACCTTTGATCAACACTTTCGCGATTTGCTGGGCTCCCAACATTATCCATTGAAAGCGACACATTCATGTTAATTGACATAGATTCTATTTTGAAAGATTTTGCGAATTTAAAGGCTAAAAAAATGTAATTATATTTTTTTTACCCATAGGAACAATACTTAGTGTATACACATTATAAAAGTTTCCAAATGTGTAAGCTATTTTATTACATTGTTTCATTTATAATTTATAAAAAATAAGAATTTGATATTTTAGCTCACTATCTACTCTCTACTTTCCTATGAGTTTATGAATAAGAATTAAAACATCTTTTTTCATTGTTTTAAATGCATCCAAATCAATAAAGTAGTTCTTTGTGCGTTTGTTTCTATTCTGTAATAATTTTGAAAAAGGGGAGTAGCCCATTGAATAATTAAATTAATTTACAATCGTCGCAATATTTTGTTTAAATGAATAAATAATCCATGTCCATAATGTGTAGGTATTAGTTTATTATTTCACGGCTCGAAAGTCCTATCAAGATCGTAAAGAACAACAAAAACACAATTCTTTGCGAGGGGACCAAAATAACTGCTTGGGGCGCCAAATGCTTTCCCGCTCTTGTGGAAAAATCCTCTCGGACCCGTCTTGTGTTCTCTCCATAAAAGTTACATTTGTGATTCGCTATGAACTGGAAATTAGGCGTGAAAAACCTTGTAATACTATATTTTTTTGCCCCGTATATTTCTCGTACGCCGATGTGAGGGACCAGATGATTTTTTTCCCACCCTAGAGGCCGTTAAGAAGTAGGAAATCGCAGAAATACTTATGCGAAGGTACGTATAAATACCTTTAAGCATTTAATTTAGGCTGATTAAATGAATATAAAGTTTTGGAGGTTAATATGAGCATTGAGGATTTCATGAGGATAATAAACGGAATCGTGTTGTGGAATCGAAGGAATATTTCCTCATATAATTTAAGCACACTATCAGTGAAGTTTTTTTGGTATAACAACAATAGCGACTCTGTCCCTCTGCTTGCTAGGTTTGTTTAAATCACGTGACGCTGTGACAAATATATGAGAAATTTGAAAAATTGAAGCCTCTTAACAGAACGAACGTTAATGAGCAAGTAGTTTAAGGATGCAAGCAAGAAAAATTCTTCTATACATTATTTTTGATGTAAACATACCTTTTTCTCAATTAATACAACGCCTATGGGATTGGATAAGGTAGTAGGAAATTTTACCACCATATGAAATCGTATACTAAGTTAACGTTTAAATGCATTGTTTGATTATAGTAAAAATTGGGAGAAAAAGCCATGGAGATGTCGTTAATAAACAACGAAAAGGACAGGATTATTGTCGGTAGGAGTTATCTATATATATTTTGGTTTTCATCGTGCCAATAATGACATAATTCAACGTTATTGTAAATGCTTTAAAGCTTTAACGTCAATATTTTTTTTGCTTTTGTTTATACATACTTACATATTTGATTTAAACAATCAACAATCATTTCGATTCGAGGAGTGAAAGTTTTCACTGGTATAAGTCCATAGAGCTTAGCAAATAGAAGAAATAAATGAGAGATTTCTGCAAATTTTTACTTGTGTTTAAGAAATGTTACGGTTTTCATCACCATCACATCACGTTCATTTGCTTTTCTGAGCTCTGCTTTTATGCACTCGCGAGTGAAAGGAATGTTAAACGATGCTTTTTTTTGTTTTTCTAACCCTTCCCAAACAAGTCTCCTGCCCTCTGTTAGACCAGAATTTTGCGCTCCGTAAGTTCGGCCACGTTGTGCGGATTTTTCACACTGCGTGCCCTCTGTTTTGAGGCGAACCGACCTTGGAAGGACACGGTTGTGTTCCCGTGACCTTTGCGGCGAACCATGAGGTCTCCATCGCTATCTCAAATGCCACGGAAGATACGCCTCCCTACATTTATACGGCGCACCGTAGTATTGACCTTTCGGGAGGATTCAAGCTCTGTCTGGCGTGACTGAATTCCAGCCCGCTGCTCTTGAAGGCCTTCCGCCGTAATTCAAGGATGCAATTAACGTCCGGGAGGATACGAAACCCTTTACTTTTTATCCCGCGTGGTTCGCTCTTGCGACGAACGGATGGTTTCTATAAGGACTCGAGGGGGGCAGGGAAGGTTGTTCCTCCATTAAACTTGTGCTGATTTTTACAAACTAAGGTGTAGGCATCCTGTTGGAAAAAAAGAAGCCAGGACTAATGCTAAACTAGGAAAACAACAACTTGAAGGGGTGGAAGAGTTTTTACAGTAGTCTGTAGTGCATGATGCATGTATTAATCCCTCAAATACTATAGATACTAACAATCTAGTTGCATGAGACACTATAGATGCTTGTTTGCATGTTAGTAGTGCATGCTTGGTGATCTTCACCCCCTGCCACACACCCTCACGGTGGCTTGCAGGGTATCGTGTAGATGTAGATGAAGAGTTCTGTTATCTGGGAAGTTGAGTAACCAGCTATGGGAAACGTAAAAGAGAAATGGCCAGTACAATAGCCCAAGCAAGAAGAGTGAGGATGTATTCGTATCTAGAGCATGCTACTATGTGGCAGCAAAGTATGGACGACAACAGCAGCAGAGAAGTCAATGCTGGAAGCATTTAAAATGTGGTGCTACAGAAGAATTATAAAGATAAAACGGATCGTTCGAGTGACAAACTAAGAAGTCTTAAGAGGGGTGGGAGAAAATAGAAGTCTGCTGAAAACCCCAAAAAGAAGACGGGAGAACTAAATCAGCCATATCTTAAGACACGATGGCCTGATGAAGACAATCTTTGAGGGAAAAATGAACGGGAAGAATGGAAAAGGCAGGCCTCGTATGAGATGCATGGAACAAGTTGTGAATGCTGTAAAAGAGAAGAATAACGTTAGTATGAAGAGGTTGGCTGATAGAAGAATCGATTGGAAGACTGAAATCTTCGATCAGATAATGTGTTCATATTTGGGTATATCTTCTCCTTTATCGCTTGTTTTATAAATCTCATACGAGGCCTACATTTTCCGCTCTTTCCGTCTACTTGCCTTTCAACGATTTTCTTCATCATGTCTCAAAACGTGACCGATTAAGTTGCCCCACCTTCTTCTCAGGACATTCAGCAGACTTCTATTTTCTCCCACCTTTCTCAGGACTTCCTCGTTACTTACTCGGTCGAGCCATTTAATCTCCATCATCCTCTTGTAGCGCCACATTTCGATTGCTTCCAAGCCTTTTCTTCTTCACTGCTGTCACCTTCCATGAATTACTGCCATTTAGAAACATAACTCAGATATACGTCCTAATGTATCATTTACCAATAAGTTGTTGTGTCATTGTTCCTGGTGGATGCAACCCCTGCCACACACCATCGAGGTGGCTTACAGGGTATGTCGTAGATATGGATATTTCCTTACTTCTACTTTTGTATTTCCATCTTCAAGTAGATAACTTCACTGGATGACATATCTTTTTCCAACGCAAACATTTTCTTATCATTGCTGGTGAGTTTAATTAAATTGTTGGCAACGTAGAAATTTACTAAGACAGATGATTGAAAGCTCTTACAATAAGAAAATTGGTTTATACATGGTTTTCTTACAATAAATGCACTCCCGCAAAAATGCATCAGCGCGTTTAATGATAATAATTTATTCACTTTTCTAAATTCTTTATTTACGACATTAAATATGAGTCCTGTGAAAATTTGATGGGCTGTATTACTTTCTGACGCTTGATGAATCTGAAATAAATATTTCTTGTAAGCATGTCAATATAATTTGCCGGACGCAAGAATCAAAAATAAATAAAAATAGTACCTTTAAATTATTGAACTCATCTACGGGCATTATGCTCTTTTAAAACGTGTAAACAATATGCAACAAATTGACGTAAATTTACACGTGGCTATTGAAAAAATTTTATACTACATATATATTTGAAAACATATATTGACTGACGTAGAAACATTGAACTGATCTTCCAATCAAACTACGTAGTAAAGAGTATTTGTCGATACAACCCTATGCCAACGTTGGGGCACCTTGAACCTCTTTCATGTCGGAGTACCCTTGAATCCCTAGAGCTCAAGTCCTGATCATATCCCTGGAGTCCCTGGAGATATAACACGTTCCTAGACAAGCTTGCATGAGCAATAGATGTTGGATAAGTTTTCCAAATATTTTTTCATCAACTTAGTGTATTCATCATTTTTTTCAATATTTTTACTTTTTTATTGAGAAGGTACTTTTGTTTACATAATATCATGCATGTTTATACTTCAGATGGTTAACCTGCTCCGCAACACCTTACGTAAAATGCCACTTTCAGTGAAGAGGAAAAGAAAGAAGCTTAAAAAAATCCTAACGTCTCATTTAGATAATAAGCTGCTTTAAAAAAATGTTATCAATTCATCTACACAGCACCCTGAAAACTACCATAAATATGTGGGGCAGGGGGTTAATTCACACCAAACATGCATTACCATAGAGTGACATAAAGAAAGTATAAACTACTGTCATGTGTACTCTATGACATTACATATCATGCTTGAAAAAGATTAGAAAATATTTTATAGTCTTAGCATAACAATTAAAAAGCGATTAAAATACCGAAGCAAGCATGCGAAAATATGCTATTACATGGGCTTACCTTTCAGCCCTTATAACAAATGCAACTACCTATGCAATTAATTGATATAGGTACTCGTATTTAGACATGGTACTTGAATTATTTTCCCATGAGGAAAGAAGGATATTTTGAATCTATTGGTTTGGGAAACAATTTCTCTAATTTTGTGATCATGCTCCAGTCCACAATAGTAAGCTGGAATTAGCAAAACGTTTTTAATTTCATAGAAGAAAATATTATCTTGGAATTTCGTCAAGTCATAGTCTAAATGTCAACCTGCGTTCTGATTTTGATCCCCATTCTAGTTCATATAATTGAACTGGTCACGCTAATACTGTTAACATACCGACCCTTTACAAATCATGCAAATCTTCGATGTACATAGTTGCTCCAGTTTTTTTAAGTAAGCCTTTTTCATAAGTATCGCATGTACTGGGAGAGTATTACAAACGGGGTCTCAAAGGAAAAAGTAGATAATTTCTCGTACAGAATTCTGCCTTAAAGTATCTCGCACTGATAATTCTGCCTAATAGCAGTGTCGTGTTGTGCATACACTGCAAGTGCATAACCCTCTGCTATAAAATTATGATATTTATTTAGAGGCAACGTAGAATTTCACTTGTCGGAGTTTAAAGTTCAATCATTCTTTAAGTATGCATCCATGTCGCAGAATGATATGGAGAAGTTGAGTTTTCATCTGTCACCAGGAGTTATATTAAGAACTGCACTATATTGGATAAGACAGAGATTGCAGTAGACTGGATTTTCCCTGATTTGATTACAGAAATGAGCTGCGTTGCCGATAAGTTCAAAAATACGTTCATCCCTTGCAATATTCGTGCTCATAACCAATCCATGATTTGTTGTGCATGTAAATAAGGATCTGTGTAATGAGCTTTCCTTTACATAAAAATATATTCGAGGACACTGCGTACACAAACGTGATTAAAGACTGGAGATTTGGCATCCTGACACCCACCATATTAGCGGATTATAGTGTACGGTGTGTGTACATGTGAACAGATATTACCCACTAAGTTTGTTCGGAATGGAAGATGTTTGTAGCTTCACTGGTGCATATCTCGGAACAATTTTTGTTCATCACTGAAAATTTGCTACTCTTCATCATTTACCATACTTTTATTTCCACCCTATAATGCATGAAGCATCAATTTTTTTGCTTACCCAATCATCAGTATCATGGTTTTGGGTGGTTGGCAGTAGAGCCTTGATATAGACTAGCAAAAGTCAACTAAACGTAAGTATCGACACAATGATTGCATGCAAGCATGCCCAACTCGCCAATAATTATCCTTGATGGAGAAAATTATGCTATGACATTAAATATGTGTTTTGTATAAATTTTGTTAAAAATCCGATCGAATAATTTATTAACTATGCTTTAAATGATCCCAATTAGAAACTAGAGGACGAACGTCATCATATATTACATACAACCAATAACGAAACATACCTACCTATGTATAGAAAGAAAAGGGCTTACAGCATGATTTATAACGCAATTTTTTTTAACTGAGTACAGAGGTGTCTTCTCTTTTTTGAAAAATTGAAGTCATCACAATATTTATTATAGGTTTGGTCAAATCTTTGTAATGATGAGTTTTGCGCAGTAGTTCGATATTACGTTGCTTAATCTGTGTCCTTTTTGACCTCATATTAATATTTTTTACTTCAAAAATTACTTTAACTCACATTTTTCCCTAAAAATGATACCATCGCCGAAATCCCAGAGCGGCATTTTCCAATCTTTTTTTTATATGAAGGCTCTCTATGTATCTCTCTGTTAGGGAACCAAGCGGTCGATACGCGCCATATGCAATCATCGGGAATAATTTGATGAATATTCCCCAGTGGAAAGGCTCGTTTTCAATTTTCCCTCTTTCCCGATGGAAAGCCGTCATTTAAACGGACCCTGTGACGTTACGTCAAAATTGCGACAGCGGACGGAGGACCATATTTACCCGTCAATCAGGTCTCTACTGAAAGTCTCTGCGTCCACTGATATCATCATTTCGTCGTGAAATATTCTCCAAAAAGAACTTTCCCCTGAAATTCAGGCCCTCTTCATCCACATCTACGTAGTACATACTTACCTGAGTACTTCACAGATTCAGCGCAAATGATTTTGGATGTTTACACCTACATCTACATAATACCCTGCAAGCCACCACAAAGGTGTGTGGCAAGGGGTGATTTCTCACCAAACATGCACAGCATAACATGCATAAAAAAGAAATAGTATTAATATACTAGTCAGAACTTCACTATTTAAAAAAGATAGAAATTGCAAAGCAAACATGCAAAAACATTATGTTAGTAGGGTTAGCTTTAAGTACTCATACCAACATGCAGCTACCAATGCTATCCATTGCTACTCTCCGATTGGACAAATTTACCGTTATTCGTATCTCTAATTGTACGAGGGAAAAAGGATATTTTGAATCTATCAGTTCGGCAATCAATTTCTCTAATTTTATGATTATAGTCCAGTCTGCAATAGTAAGTTGGGGTTCGCAAAATATTTTTAACATCATCACTGAAAATATTGTCTTGGAATTTATTTAAGAGATTAAGTCAAAATTTCAACCTGCGATTGACAATGATTCCCAATTTAATTCATTTAATAAACTGGTTACGCTAATAAGGTTATCGTACTGTCCCTTTAAAAATCTTGCCGATCTTTGCTGCACGCGTTGAAGTTCATTATTTAGACCGATTTCGTAGGGATCCCGTTCACTGGCAGCATATCCCAAATGAGGTCTAACAAGTGAATAGTAGATGATTTGTCGTACATGATCGTCACATTTACCCAACACTCTTTTGATGAATCCAAGTTTACGATTCGCTTGACCCATTATTCCACGTATGTGTTTACCCCAGGAAAGATCATGTGTCAAGATGATGTCCTGATGGTATAGGATCTATAATTATGCTAATGATATATTTATGAATTATTCTTTTTCCAAAATAGTTACACATGTTTACAGGTTTAATTCTAACTGCCACATATCGTACTATGTTTTAGGCACAGAGGCCTAGCCACGTTCACACACCTTTTCCCGTGAGATCACCGAAGTTAAGCAACGTTGTGCCCGGACAGAGGCTGGATGGGTGACCCTCCCCCATACCTCTACCGCGGTGCTATTGTCCCCTGTATGCAAGTGACGGGCAGACTAAATGTGGGCTGCCACAATGAGATCTAAAGGGTCCTAAGTACCAGGGGGGGCTCCAGAAGGCCCTCACCAACCCATACAATTTATTTTCATCTTACCAAGCATGAATTGTGTACAGATTCCTAGTTAGTTATTTTCTTTCTTCGATGTTTTAAATTTCCCAGTGCTCTACCGTAATATTAATTTGTTAAAAATGGAACAAATTCTGCCGTTCACCTCAAATTAGCTGAAAGAAGACGATTGCATCAATTAAGCTTTATACGTTTTTTTATGCCACGCAGTGTTTTGTGTTTAATCTTCTCCGATTGCCACTTTCTTCGATGAAGTTGTTATGATGTCATGGATCAGATGTCTCAATACGTGAATAACATCTTATTTTCTTGTTACTTTTACTATCAGTGCGGCAGAAAAGGGATATTTGCTTGGATGAAGTTTAACAATCTATCTCCCGTCTCGTTTTAGTGCTTGCCTTAAAGGTCTTCCGCCGTTTCCTCATCTTCCCTACATCGTTTTCCTTCCTTCTCTCTCTCTCTTTCTTGAGTGAGTCATAAAAGAACATCTTAGCAGGCCGTCCCAAAGACACAAAGAAAAACCTTTCAGGCGAGTGCCATTTCCCTCAACTCAGCAAGGGAAGACTATTTTTCAAACTGCTTCAACCTACACCACCTTCCACATCATCTCTTTTTCTCTCTATCACCCCCTGCCACTCATCCGGTGCGCACAGCGTATTACTCTTTTCACCCACTTCCCGAAAACCTAGGGTTTTATTCCCTTTCTCCAACTCCCACTAGGATAAGGCCTTCTTTAATAACCACGGCAATTGCGTTGTGACAATGGTTATCTCTATTGAAGGACCTATGCCATATATAATTTTTTTCTTCCTAAAAATAATTTCATTGGGAAAGAGCGTAATACAGTTGTTC
Source organism: Platycnemis pennipes (assembly GCA_933228895.1). Lineage (NCBI taxonomy): Eukaryota > Metazoa > Arthropoda > Insecta > Odonata > Platycnemididae > Platycnemis > Platycnemis pennipes. The sequence continues at coordinate 110,225,256 of OW121855.1, read as the reverse complement.
GAGAAAATTTCGAATAAAAGTGTCCGAATCGTCAACTTTGGTAACATCCTTCTTCATTCAAGCCGATATTCTTTTGTGCTGAGAACGGTAAAGTTATGGATCTTCCGTGAAAGATAGCGGGTCTATTCCATCTAGAACATCCAGAATAGAGCTGTTTGCGGCATAGTCTAGTACGAGAAATGTTTACGATAGTTTTATCTGTTGAATCGGGTTGTTTTGATGGCTGTTGTATTACATTCCCATCGCAATATCCTGGGTATGAATGCCGGAGCCAGAATAGTTTTTATCGGTCAACTGGTCCTTATTTCATTGCTGTGTGGAGATGACTCTAAGTTGAATACTGTCCGTCGGATGGGGCATTAAACCGTGGTATACTTTGCGTACCTATTTCACAAAGAACAGGATAATGTCAACTCCGAGTTTCTCTGGTGCTTTACTCCGTTTGCTGAAGAATCTGTTTTTTATCCAATTTAAATGTCGCGAATGACCTTAGCTGTCGGTCACCTCTCCTAAAAATCTACCACAACCGACTGCTAGTCTTAACTGACCCTTCAGTAGTGATACAGTTACCTGTGAGTAGAAGAGAGTCACATTTATTCACGTTCATTGATCACAGTAGGTTTCGATCAACTTTACATCAAAAGTGCTTGCACCGAAGAGATATATTTTTCAAGTATTATTTCTACGATATACCACAAATAGTTTAAGTCCCAAAATAAAATATTCGGTAGAGGGATTGGCAAAAAAATCGATTTCTGTGTTTTATGCAGACAATCTGAAAATACTCGGAAAGACTTAATTGTGTTATTTATGAATATAATAGTATGCGCTCCTTTTATTGGCTATTTTTACCAGTACAGTCAGAATATTATACTTGGTAAAAAATAGTCTATATTTTCTATAATCATAAGCCATTTATGATGTCGACATCTAGTCCATTTAATAACAAACATATGTACGAACGCATTGCTGTAAATGAACATGTTCCGAAATTGGAATTGTTATTACAGGCAAATGTTAGTAAAACTGCCGTAGGTATAATTTACATAGATCAATTTTTCTCCCAAATTCCACTATTGATTATTTTCTTTTGAGGCTTAAAATACGTCAGGCATCGAGGAAATAAAATTGGAAAAGATACCATCGGTGAAAAAACTTTTGATTTAAAGTCGATCGAAGTCCACCGTTAGGTATTTGAGCGCCCAAATAAACACATGGGTAGGTAGGTACCTGAATACCACATCATTAGTATATGGATGAGTCAATAAATTCCTCGATGAGTGCATGAAGACCTCGTTGGTTACATGGGCGATCACTGGAACATCCCGATAAATACTTTAATGCCTAGCTGAACACGTCTGAATACTATACCCCTGATGAATACTCAGTCAACCGAGCGCGCCTCGATAAATACTGGAGCGTTTGACTGAATATCGTTTCCATTCCACCACTAAGGTACGCTTAACTCCTCCTCCTCAACGCCTTGAGTATTCGGAATTCTGAATCGAATGAATGACAAGGTTGTTATAGGCACTACTTCAGTCACCGAAGTAAGAGGGTCGTTCAAGAAGTCCTTAGAAATTGGTAGAAAAACAAAATTATTTTGGGTAGTTTTTTTTATTTTTCAGCATATGCTCATTTTATGTCTATGCATTTTTCCTAGCGTTTCTCCAACTTTTTTAAGCCGTCCAAAAAATAGAATTTCGGAAGGTGCTCAAAATAGGCATCTGTTTCGGCTATGAGCTTCTCGTTCGACGTGAATCGTTTTTCGCCGAGAAATTTTTTTTCAAGTTTCGAGATAAAAAGAAGTCACTGGAGGCTGAATCTGGGTAAAACGGCGGATGCTGTATTTAATTGAATTGTGATTCCACGATTTTCGCCTACGAAACTGCGCAGATATGCACTCGTGCATGGCCTTGATGGAAGAGATTGTTTTCTTTGCCAAATGAGGAGGTTTTTAATGATTTCTTTGGTCAATTGGTGCAATAACGATACGTATTACTCTTCATTTATTGTGTCTCCTTTTTCCAAGTAATCAGTGCAGATAATTCCGCGTGAATCCCAAAAAAACCGTTGCCACCACCTTACCGGCCGATTTCACCGTCTTCGCCTTCCTCGGAGCCGAATCGCCTTTTGACTGTCCTTTGTCTCTTTTATGTAGTAATGTGTCCATTTTTCGTCCACAGTTTGATATTGACGCAAAAACTCGACCGGGTTGCGAACGAAAAGCGCCAAACCAGCATCCGAGTCGATCACACGACTGCGTTTGTTCTCCATTGAGAGCAAACGCGGCACCCATCTTGCCGACATTTTTTTCATACCCAAATATTCGTGAAAAATTGAAAACACTGTACCTTGTGATATGCCTGTGGCCTCAACTATTTTGCGCACATTGATTCGTCGATCACTCAAAACCATATCGTGGATTTTTTCAATCGTTTCAGAGGAAGTCACTTTCACTGGACGTCCTGAACGATTGTTATCGTTTGTGGATATGCGGCTACATTTGAACTCATTTACCAAATTGTAATATGTAGTCGCAAACACAGGAATCAGATGTACCACGAACTTCATCCAATTTTGCTTCGATATCTTTCGGTGTTAAACCTTTTAAATAGAGGTGATTCATCACCGCACGAAACTCACTTTTTTCAATTTTTCTAAATATACAAAAGTTTGTTGCTATGATAGCAAAAAATATTGTTGCTAAAGAATCCACGTGACCGTTATAGCTGAAAGTTTTACAGCAGTTTATCGAGAGATGACCCTTACTAAAAGCAAACGTTTTGCGATTATATCATCGCCACCTATTGGATTTTCTAAGGACTTATTGAACGAACCTCGTATCTATTTTGGTTTCCGTGTTCACGAGTGCTTAATCGAGTATTCACCTAGGCGCTGTAGTAGTCACCTCTGTATTTATCCGCGCATCTATACACTCGATATATTCATAAAATCATTCAATATTAATTTGGTATACATTAAGGTGTGCTGAGCTAACCATGTACCTGACTATGTTACTAACAATGTAGCTGCATATGGCCCATATTATTAGCATGTTTCCATGTAGTACTCTAGTTGCATGACATTATAGTGCATGTGTTGGTGATGTTCACCCCCTGCCACACACTCTCGCAATGGCTAGCAGAGCATCGCATAGATGTAGATGTAAAGTACCTACTCAAATATCTAAGAGTGCATATGACCAACTTCTACCTCTGAAACATCAGTGGCTCAGCAGATAGCTCAGAGTATTCTTCCCTCATCCCTTTCCTGTTCTCCTACTTCCTGCAGAGTTCAATGTCATCCATCTCCTCTGCCTTGAAGACTATTTACGTAAAAGCCGTTATTAACGGGAGATGGGCATGACCCTGCCGAGAGGGAATAAGTGGCCCAAGTGAATCCTGTCGTGAAAAGAAGGATACTGCCGTTCTCAATTCATCGGTCATCCTCTTGCCCCTTTTCATCTCTTTCTCTTTCCCTCAACTCTTCCTTCTCTTTCTTTCCAACCCATCTCTCTTTCTTCTCCCTCTTCCCTCGCTTTGTAGAAGGCTCGCAAGGATCTATTAATCCCCCAAACGTTAGCGTTGGTTTGAGCTTCCTTACCTTCGGAAGTCTTCTTTTGCGAAATTGGGTCGTACGGTGAGATCTATATCGAAGTCGATAAAAATTCATCTGAAAGAAAAAGGTATACATTTTGGTTTGTTTCGTCTCTGCCCGAACTGCTATAAAAAATAATGAGGAGAAAAGAGGGATTCGAACCCTGGTGAAGGCAGGTATTTTTTAGGTAAGATAAGGGCAGAAATATACAAATAATTCCTTGAGTTTTATATGGGGAACACTTTAAGGTCAGTGTTCTATCTGGCCAATAGGACGTTGAGGTTGGTCCCCATGGTAACTTTTGTTAAGAGCAGAGTATTGCCGACGCCGGGTTTCTCTCCACCCATTCCTCCATTATCTGAGTAATTCCTACCTCTACCCCACTCAACCGCTACCCTAATTGCAGCAAATGATTATATCTTTCCTTCAACTTTCTGAATAATTAACTAATCGGCTCTACCCGTCAAATCGATAACATTTGTTAACGTGCATTGGTAAATTTGGATTGGGAATAATTACCATTTTTACTGAAATGCGACCCTTTTTGAATGAATTTTCTTCTGTTCTTTGTAAGGAATACTTGAAGTTCATTACTCCACCAGTTCGATAAGGCGTTCAACAATGGTCTCCATGACGCTTCTTGTTTTGATGCCATGAAGGCATGTTCACAATCCATTAGGTCTAAGGAAGGCAGTTCTTCTACTGTTTACATGAGGTAGAGTACTTGAAATAGAAAACTCATCATCATTATTGGTCAACAATCCTAGGATTGGTTTGACGCAGCTTTCCACTCGATTCTTCTATCGGCCAACCTTTTCATTTTGACGTAAATCTTCTCATTTACATCCTTCACAACCTGTTCCACGTATCCCATACGAGGCCTGCCTTTTCCAATCTTCCCGTTCACTTTTCCCTCGACGATATTCTTCATCAGGTCATCGTGTCTCAAGATATGACCGATTAATTTGGCCCTTCTTCTTTTTATAGTTGTCAGCAGACTTCTCTTTCTCCCACTCTCCTGAAGACTTCCCCGTTACTTACTCGGTCTATCCATTTAATCTTCATAATTCTTCTGTAGCACCACATTTCGAATGCTTCCACCCTTTTCTTCTCTGACGCTGTCATCGTCCATACCTCACCGCCGTGCCGTAAAGAAACATTCCCCAGATGTACGTTTTGATGAATTGTTTCCTTTCTCTTACGCTTGTATTTCCAGCTGTAAGTAGATTCTCCTTTTGATAGAATGCACTCTTAATAGAAAACTGCATTAGTTAGTATGTGATTGATTCTATAAAACTTCTATTACATTTAATTTCTTGCCCTCTAAAAGTTTACAGCTCAACTTAAACTCATAAGTTTAAGATGTAGTTCAAACTCTACTATTTTGAAGGTGTATTTAAAAAGTGAGCGATAGCTACATTTATGAGTAGCCGTAGTGTGGCTAAAACTTTTTTCTTTCAATTTTTAGTTATTAGAGTGTCTATTACCTTTTTGAGGAAGTAGCTAAAAAGTAGTTAGCTGCGAAATTATTTTGTATCTGACCCAACCCTGCCTTAAACACATGTTGTATTATTACTTAACAAATGGCTCTGCATTAATCTCGGGTTTTCACCTTGTTTTTTGGCTAGAGTTGACGACAACGTTATCGCCGGTATTGCAGCTGGCGTCTTCAGGTGGCATGTTGACGCATTTTACCTGAAGAGGCCAGCTGGAGTACTGGTGAAACTTTTTTCGTCAACTGAAGCCAACAAACGTGGTGAAAACTCGAGAGAAAGGCAGAGTGATTCGATTCCACGCAGTACAAACCTTCGAACGAACATATCAATTAAGAAAGTCTTTTTTTCGACTTAATTAAACTCAAAATCATGGTTCGCGACCTAGAGTATCGATTACCTTTTTGAGGAAGTAGCTAAAAAGTAGTTAGCTACGAAATTATTTTGTATCTGACCCAACCCTGCCTTAACCACATGCTGTATTATTACTCAACAAATGGCCATGCATTACTCTCGGGTTTTCACCTTGTTTGTTGGCTTCAGTTGACGACAGCGTTATCGCCAGTATTGCAGCTGGCGTCTTCAGGTCGGATGTTGACGCATTTTACCCCTGCCACACACTCTTTGAGTTAGCTCGCAAAGTAAAATGTAGATGAACCTCTCGCACGTGTTTGAGCGCTGCTACGCATAGCCTTGACCCTTTTCCAATTACCCTCCCCCGCCCCCGTACCCTCTCCATCCTTTTCAATCGCAACATCCCTATCTATCCCACCCACCCCACTCAGTACAGCTCCTCCTCTCCCCATGTTAGCCTCACGGACACCATCTAACGGGGTCATTGAGTCGAGAGTAAAACGACAGCCATCTCTCTCTCCATAGACGAAGCGGCGACCATCTGCCTCCCGGTGATTAAAGAGCTCATTCTGGGAATTGTCCTCCCTCCGTTTCAGCATTACTTTCCTGATCTTTTTCCTCCCAATTCGCTTCCCTCTTGACGTTCTCAGTCCTGAGTGATTGCCTCTGGACCTTTTGAGGTAGGAATGATGGTTGCAAAGGGTTACTGGCACCAAATCGTGGTTCGGGAACCAATGCATTCACGTACGGTTGGAATTTAATCTTCCCAAGTTCGTAAAACCACTCCGGTCATTTGGTTGAAAAAAAAATCACTTTGGCTCTTCCTGTCACTTTACCATTAATTACCACTGCATGTATCTATGGTAAAGTATGGTTTCAGTATTGTAATATCTAATTGTTTACCACACCGCAGGTTGCTGTTATGGAAACTAGAAACCTTTCAATTTAACAAAATAGTTTAATCCCAGACTAGCTTAAATAAATACACTTCAGATGTTACACTTTTCAAATACGTCACCTCCTTTCTGATGTATCTCACACAAAAAAAATCAAAACAAAATAATACCCTTCTTAGAATACAAAGACACAATAGTTCTCTTCCTTCTTCAGGATCTTGTTAGGACAGGCAGACCAAAGACCACTTTATCACTTTCAGAGCCGCTTCACTGATCACTGACGCTCATATACAAATAAATAACCCTCTTAAAATTAATACATACAGGTTTTTAGTGAGTGGACCACTTAATTACGCGCAGGATCTCTGATGATTCCTCGTATGTCTCCTTGAAGTCGATATAGCTGCCTCCGTCTGCAACTCCGAGATTTCTCAGCCCAGATGGTTGAAGACCAGCTCCTCGTGTTCTATTTGGTTTCTATACCAAAATCAAGTCCTTTGCAGATTTCCCTTATTTCAGACAACTCCGCGACATAGATTAACCTTCGCACGGACCGATTGTTGAAATTCGAACCCCAGAGTCGTTCTACAGTCCCCTTTATATAGCGAATTCCACCCATTGTTAAAATTTCGGCCAAAATTAATCAACTCGCGTTTCTAACCATGACGACTAACAATCTAAATTTCTTACAATCTATAATTGAGTTTGGTTTGCGCTACCTTCTTGACCGCCGCGCGAACTATCATTATCGCCCATTATAGAGGCAGGCGCCATATTTTCCTATCTCTCTATAGAAAAGCAATGATCAAAATCAAAGATGGAGGACCCCTTGAATTTCATGCACATGGTTTACTTATAAGTTAAACATGGCTTGTAAACGACATGTTACAGTATTGAGCATGCATGTAGGATGTATCTTTGTAGGAACCTAAAACAAGTACAGATATTATTCATTCCTTGCTAAATGGATGCTGGAACCATGAAAACTGAGATAGTAAAGAAAAATTATGCCATTAAAATGATTTAAACAAGTAAATGAATGATCAAGTCTTAGGAATTATGTGAGAAAAATGAGTTCTCTGAATACCTTAAAAAAGAAGGCGGGACAACGAAATTGGACGTATTCTGAGACAAAGTGATCTCCTTAAGATACCTAGAGGGACAATTGACTGGGAAAATTGGAAACGAATGATTTTTCATGCGATGTGTAGAAATAGGATGTGAAAGAGAAGAAATATCTTTGCATTAAATGGTTAGCTGATAGGAGAATAGCTGCGGCGAACTAATTTCAGGATTCTTGACTAATAACGATGGTGAAAAACAAATAGGATCTAAGTTTAATACATTTAACATTTAAAGTTTTACTCATCAATTTCAACCATTCTTTCCTCGACCTCAATCCTGAAAAAAATTTCCATATCCTATGTTTTACTTATTTTCCCATTAGTCTAATTCAGCATACCTCTCTTTGAAATACAAGGTGTTATATTCACGGATTTTGCAACGGTTAACTTGCCACCAGAGGTTTTACATAGGTAGCCCGTGTTGAAAAATCCTGTTAAAATTCACACTGGCTCTTCTTGTCACTTTAACATTAATTGTCACGGAGTGGAAACCGACTCTGTTATTCTCAAATTCTCATCTTATGTTGCTCATATTTTTTCTACAAATATTAAATTTGCAGGAAAAAAATGTTTCCAATGCATACTGGTAGTATTTATGGTAGAGTAGGGTTTCAGTGTTGAATATCCATAAAAACATCGCTGCAAAACATCATAATCTCTATTAACATAATGCCTGATCAATTCTGGCATACCTGAAATTATATTTTGAAGGATTTTTAGGTTTCCCCGTGATCTAGGCGAGTGATTTTTCTTGGGATTCCCACAGAGTTGGTAATTCTGGTACCTACGTTTCGGTGGCTGACTTCATCATCGTTTTCTATGGGCATTGAGACCTATATTAAATTTTAGAGCGATTCTTCGAAAAGTCGGCACCTTAGTTGTCAACCCGTGGGGTTCCCGTGAAATACTTACTCGTAGATTTAACTCTGTTCTTCTTTCTGAAATTCCGCACATTTTCTTATGAGAAATGTGCTGCAACGGACTTTCATTATTTGTTTCCTTATGAAAGTTTAATTTATCTTTGAAAAGTATGAGAATATTTATAAATATCATCATTATTCTGTTATCTACGTTTAAAGCACATTAGGCTCGAATATCATACATACCTTCTCCTTCTCCTGTATAGTGGAGTAGGTTAACACCCTAGCCATCTGTCCCCATGAATACTTGAACACCCCTTTTCATTCAACCTGCCATGCAGTCGGTGTGAGGGATGTTTTCACAACAGCTGAAGATCCGCTCCTCGATCCTTTCTTGATCCGTTTTCTCGTTTCTATAGTAACTCTCGAAAGGAAGTTCCACATGTTGGGTCCGTCCCAAACAAGCTGAATAAATCCAAGGGTCCCTACAACGGAATCAAAGTTATCATCAGGGCCTGATTACCATATGCAGCATACTCTCATATTGTGAATTTATCACAAGAAATAAAGCTTGGGCCACAATTGTTTATTTATATTTATTTTTTTATTTTTTCTAGTCGAGGAATAATGACGGGATATAAATTGAGTTAGCTCTTAACAATCCAAAAATACTTATTACCCTGATAGCCACTTATAGGGTGTGTGGCAGGGTGTGAGTTATCACCAAATAATCACTACAATTTGCTTATAATACCATAAGTAAGGAGAGAGTTCTATGAATTTAATGAGACACAAAAATTATAGTTCTGAGTTTGATCTAAACAAGGGAAACTGACACGATATTAAGGAGGTAAAACAGCTCAGTGTTTGTTTGAAACTCACTCTTTAATCATCCCATTATCTTCCTTAATTTCACCTCCCGATAATATCTTACATATTATATTGGCATCGCTTTCTTCATTATTGATCTTCGACTGATCTAGGCTACATCTGGCGTATTCTATATCTTCCTTTCTCAAAAGTAATCCCTGCTACCTTACACTGTTATTTTCATTCTCTATAAATTTTATCACATTGTGCGACAACTAGAGAAAAAATGATCTTGATCACATCATAAAAGGCAAAATGGAAAACCAATAATGTGCTAGCAGAAGAAATCAGATTATTTTCTTAAATAACTCACTAACAAACCTTTAACACGCAAAGTATTTCACACCAAATAGGTCAATCGATGATAATCCGACAAAGGCTCCAGCCGAATTTTTGGTCAACGTTCTTATCCATCTCTTCACGCTTTTATTGCCTTCGAAAAGTTTGACCTGTGTTCACCAATGCTTTGACTTTAAGATCGTATGTACCAAGAGTTCTTCTTCTGTTGTTTTTCAAGTCTGTAACCGTACATAGAAACGCTTCAGACAAGGAAGAAAGAGAAAGGAATAGGAATGATTTGAGTGGAGGTAAGGGTGGATAGAAACCTGGCGTCGGCGTTAGTAATCTCTTTAAGAAGGGCACCAAGGTGACCACGGTTCAACGACCCATCCGACGGACGGAGTACTGAACTCGGATTGCTCTCCATTATACACTTAAAACAAGGCCGGCTCACCGATGAAAGATATCTTGTTTCAATTCCAAAATTTGAATCTGGAGCTGCCGGGTTGGATTCCAATACGCCAACTGAACCCCATGAAGTATACTCTACTCTAGTAGCAGGCACGTTGTCAGAAATTTGCTCCGGGGGGGCCTAAATTGCCTAAGTCTAGAATAAAATCAGCCTTGCCCGTTCGGTGCCGATATGTTACAAATCTCTTCCCTTTATTTTCAGTGCTTGGTATTTAATTTCACAGGGCTTATTCCGATCTCTTCTCACTGGTAAAATTCTCTGCTTACCTTGTTATATAACTTTTAATTTGACCGGCCCATGAACAGATGTTCAACGCATACATACCTAAATACTTGATTGAAAAGAACTATTATTAACCAAACATATGCATATAACTAGTGATCACGTTCCAAGACACTTAACATTTGAATTATACGCAGTGTCATCGGAATTATAATCATGCCCATATAAAATCAGAACGACAAAATTATTGGAGACAAATTTCGGGTGGCTGAAGCCCCAGATAGTCCCCCGCCCCCTGGCTACGTGCCTGTATAGAAGGGGCCAGGTAATCAATGAAAAAAATCAGATTACAATTCTACGGCAAGTACGTTGACAAAGGGTGTGTCTCGGTGTCTAAAGTAATATACATTGCCACAAAAACTTTGATTTCGGTGCGCTAAATTTATTTTAAATGCTGTTTGTAAGAGTATAAAAAGCCTGATTTAATCCATTATAGTAAGGACATGACGAAATTTGGCACTATTTAGGAACAAAAGATACGAAAGGGAAACTCCAATGGTCGTAATTTTGAGCACACCCCAGCGTGGCGAGGAAGGGTAAGGGAATTTCCTGCCGAAACCTAAAAAGATTAAAATCAATCGTGGCAATTGAATTCCAATGGGGTGGAGGCCTTTGCCGACAAACTCCATTCATGGATCCCTGTCTTTATTTATCACTCCACCCCACGCCCACTTGTTCATTACGTCCAAGAGCTTTCGTCAAGGGAAAGCGTTTGAATGGTTTCAATCGATCAGTTCATAGAGTCCTACAAGCGCCGAACGCCCACGATATCAGAGAAGATGTGTCGAGGAAGAGTCGACAAGGATCAACCTATCGAATCGAACAGGCAGTTTTAGTAATATCCCATCAACGCTGGTTCACTGAAAAATAATGCAATATACCCCTTTTTATCAGGCGATTGTAATGAAGCATTTAATTTCCAAAAAATGCTCACAATGTAATAAAGGGTTATCCGGCTTAACATAGAGAAAATGTTTTTTGTTAACTATCGATTAGGTACAGTACTCATTTTCCTCGGAGTTTATTTTACAATTTGACCAATATCTTGATAATAGCGTATCATGCCGGATTCCGGGTCGGATTGTACGTTAGTGGTGAGGAATTCAATTATAGTGCCTTCATGAATCGCTAACACCTCATCGGCTGCCGTTTTTAGTATATGCCTGTGGATTAATCAATTTAACGCTTCAAATTCATCGATGTAACAAGAGACTCCCTGCGACAAATATTTCATCTTTTCAATCGACTTCATTAGATATGCAAGCCTTTTCAGAAAATCTTTTTCATCGACATAGCTGTGTAAATCATGGGTTATTCCATTAAATGAAGTCAACGAAGAAAACAAATCATGTGCACAATGTTTTTTTCATCAAAATTGATAGAAAAATTGGTCGGTGCGAAGGCTTTCGTGGAAGGAAGAAGTAGTCGTTCAGTTCCTGAAAATATTTATTATTTAAAGGGACGCTCCTACATGAACCTCGAATTCCACGTTGACGCATAAATTTTCGTCCGAATCTAATGACAGCTTAGGTTGTATCAAAGTTACGATGAGGCCCATGAATTAATGGTAAGCATATTATAATTTATTTAGCCAGCTTTGTGAGGGGCTATCGGTTGAAGTCGTAATATATGGTCTATGCTTGGGTTATATCACACCGCCTAACCTTACTTAATCCTATGACAACCTCAACACCCATGCCATAATTGGTGTTTAAACTCGTGATTATCGATTTGCAAGTCAGGATCCCTGTGAATGTGACCATTGTGGCCATCGCCTCTCAGGGATTGATTACTTTAGATGGTTTTTGATTTACGTCATAGCTACAGTAGGTACAGGCTTCCCTTCCCGAGGGTCTGGATTCGAGTCCTGGATAAAGGGACATTTTTTTATATTTTTATATCGGTCTCTGCTTTTAGCTCAGTGTGGAGAGCTCTTGTGTCCAGTACTCACATCAGTCGGATGCTGCGGCGTCGGCAGTAACTCCCCCCCCCCCTGAATTTCTCCCGGGTCCTGGAAAAAAGAGTAGTCTTCATTGATAAAATTAAATTTCACTTGTTTCCAGCTTGCTTTTTTCCTTCTGACACATACTCGCACACCTTCACATGCTCTTTTAGCGAAATTCTAGTCTCTGCCCCCTCCTATCCGCAACAAATGCGGGCCCTTTTCTTAGGAGCCAGGCACTTTTCTTAGGAGCCAAGCCCTTTTCTTAGGTGCCAAGTCCTTTTCTTAGGAGCCGGACCCTTTTCAAGGTTGACCCCCACCCCCCCAGAAAAATAGTTCCGACTCCCCTCGTCGATTGGGCCGTTAAACCAAGTATCTACCCTTGGTGTCTTTCGGTAAGAGTAGCTTATTGCGACGATGGGTTTCGCTACACGAATACTCTACTCGATGTAAATATTCCTACATCTGTCTAATTTCCCACATTTCCTAAAAGGTGAAAATGACCTGATTTTTTGAATAACTACAATATTAACCAGAAGATCTTTCGACAACAGATACAGTAAAGGTTTTTCTTTATAATTTTAAAGACAAAATTAGTAGGTATTTTTTATCGTCTACAAATATCTATTTCGCTTTCTAAACGCTTTTGGTTGATATAGCTGCTGTTAACCTTGACCCTTTCTGGTAATTATGTTAGTTCTATGAGCACTGACATGGTGTATTTGATAAAAAGGTAATATATTTCTTTAAATGCTTGAATTTCCTTCTTTTTCTGTCCCTGGACTTCCGGCAGTTATGTAAAATTTAGTGCAGATAGACACAGGTGTATTTTTCCATATCGAGAGAGCCGATGTGAATGAATATTGACCTACCGTCAAGATAACATCGTTCGGCACAGACCGGCGTATTGATTAGTACGACTGAGGACGACGTATCCACGTCAGCATACTTCAGAAGGTCGTCACCAGATATGCGTTTTTTGATGATGGACAGCTGAGTCTTGGTCTGGTTCCGTCGCTTGAGTGGAGTGCCGTGTGGTCAACAGAACCGTTCGGTCTCCCTGACGACCGTTGCTGCAGGTAACGAGTTCCTGGAGGGAAAGTTTAGCGCAACCATCGCACGCGAGAAGATAAGCATATCTAAGAAAGGAAGAAGTAAGGAAAGTACAGCGATAGTGATAAGCCATTTGCTGACGTAGAAGAATACCGTGTTCTTCCCTCCTGACATATTGAACTCGATTCATCTGCAATATTTTGACTACACGTACGATGTAGGCACGTAATCGCTGCTGACATGTAGCTAGATTTCCACCGAGGAAAAATAAGTCATCTTAACCAGGACTCGAGCCCGAAACCCTCAGAGATTCTGGTTCGAATCTCTGTCGAGCTTGATGATTTGTTAGTCTGTGCCAATCTTTCTATTGAGCGTATCATTCGGTATACCCGTAAATGTTTACTATGTAATCCTATAATAACCTACTGCTCTTGAGCTTGGAAATCTCCTACCAGGACTAGCTTTTGTTCAACAGATATTTTGAAAAATAGGTTCGTCATATGATAGAATCATCATATGCTAGTTTTCGATCAATAAATATTTTGAAAAACAGGTTGCTCATATAATAACATCATCGACGGAATTCCACCAACCCTAGGACAGAAGTTTATGTCTAAACGTAAAACCTTGGTGACTTTCATAAATAGGAGAACAATAAAAACTTTTAGTCTATCCCAAACATCTTTTTTAATAACCGACCTATATTTCGACAAATTTTACATTCTCAAGGCCGACAAAAAATTTGTCGAAACCTAGGTCGGTTATTAGAAACGTTGTGTGGAATAGACTAAAAGTTTTTATTTTGATTCGTTACCATGAATGGTGTAACTAAATTCCACAAAGTGACGCCATCAGTCCTATCTGATATACGCAATGCCAGTCTGTCAGTTATGGCAAAACTCTTTTCAAGCTCTCTGTGATATATCGAGGCAATAGCCTAAATATCTATTTTAATAACCGGTGTCTGAAGTTGGGGTTCACACCAAAAGTAGAACAATCCCAAGCGTGGCTAATTATCTGCAAACATCCTAATTAGTTTTACCAATTATCTATTCACATTCCTGGTTTTTTTTTAAGTCTGGTACTTTCCTGGCATGTAAAAATTAAGTTATGCACTTTGTTGATTGTATAAAATTCGTGTTAGAAAGATATATAAGATCAACTAAGAGTTATCACAAACGGCAGAAAGCCCTTGCCCCTGTTTTCAAGTCTCGAAACAATGTCATTAGGTAGACATTATAAAACTGGGACTTAACACCACCAAAGGCATAAACTATCAATTGCCTCCCATTATAGGTACTACAGAAATTTACTCAAAAGGTCACCTTTGACCCACTTGCAATAAATGATATATAATAAACAATGAAGAGTATATGCATCGCGAATTGCATACAATACCTATTGGTTACCTTCATTGCGCCATTCAATTTAAGTACGTTATCTTTAAACGCTTCTTTTATGAATATGTTCATCAAAACGGTTTTAGCACTATTCCGAAAATAAATATGCCAGTATTAACTTACAGTACCACGTATAGTCAAGATTATGCATTTTAAAAAGAAATGCGATTGCGAACCACAGTTGGCCGATATTCTAAAAGAAATAAAATAACGTAACGACTTAAAGGAGGATAAAGGAGTTCCTATGAACAATAATTGATAGGTAGATGGTGAAACCAAATTAAAACGAAATGGTATGGAAAGAGAATAAAATAGACCAAGGAGGACTAAATTCGTTGGTAGATAGCAAAATCCGCAATTTTTAAAAGTAGTGAAAGAAGAATTCTTTTCGCGGTCTCACAGACCGCTGCCTCTGGTTACGGGTCTAATGCATTTTCTCGTTCCTTGGTCTGCAGTCTAATGGGGTGAAAGGGGGGTACAAGTTGCGGGACGCCGAACTTTGATGGATTGGGAGCCCCCCGTCAGGAGCAATCCGCCAAGCCCTCGTTTCGCTACCCCACCTCCAGGTCACCTCCCCTCCCTCCCCCCCTTCCTCACAACTCCACCGGATAGAGAAAGTGTATCCTCCCTTCCCTTCGAAGTCATCTCCTTAAAGTTAGCCTAATTTGAAAAAGTCCTGGACTTTAGTTTTTTTTTCTTTCGTGGAATTTGTTTTTTCCTAAAGGTCTTCTTCTGAGACAAGTTGAGACTGGTTTTTCATTGGGGTGAAAAATATAACGCAATAACTTTTTAGGTATTCAATCCTGCTATTGACAATTGCAAAAAGAAAGGTTATTTATTACTTCTGCAAATATTTAATGTATGTACCGATCGCCATGCAGGCAAACTCAAGAGTTTATGGCAGGGGGTGAAAGACCATACTACGTAACCCATATGTACATACTGCTAAGAGGCGTGAACCCCGGCGTCGGCAATAGTCTGCTTTTAGCTAAAGGTACCAAGGGGACAATAATTAACGTCCCATCCAACGGACGGAGTACTGCACTTGAAGTGCTCTTTACACACACCAAAATTGATATCCGGTGTACCGATGAAACATCTCTACCTCTGCCGGTATTCGAAACCAGTCCCTAAGGAAGGGAAGCCAGAAAGCCGTGAAAAACTGCCAAGGACCGTGTATGCGATAGGGCCTGACCATTTTTTCAACTAATTGTATACTGTTAAAATTTTATATTATTGATCCCCCCTACCTTAGCCCCCTACATTTACTCTATTCGAAAATATGCATCTATAGTATTTAAATGAAGGTAAATATCAGGAAGAAAATAGTGAAAAAAGATATTAGGGACACAGTGTCTGCGTCAACGTCCGGATGCAGTTGTCATGGCGATGCCGGTTTGTCGTCGGGCGTGGCTTCAGCGGGCCAACCTCAACTTTCCTGCTGACGCAGCGCTTAGCGAGCGATGAGTGGGCGGAGACATAATTGTATTTTTGTGTTCGCTTGAGAGATAAACGAATGGCCGCTGGAAAAAAATATTAAAGAATTACTCGTACACTTTTTGGGTACATTTCTTCTTGATGTTTTCTTTAATGGAGCTTAATATTCGTTTCCGAGTGAGATAATCCTCTGTGTTGCGCGAGTGAGATAATCCTCTGTGTTGCGTAAGAAAGGTTGCTGTTTTATAAAACGGTTTTGGTTATTCAAGAGCAAAGGTTCGTGCATCTTCACGTTGGCATTATCAAGCGTTTAATAATGTTTGTGGTAAGAGATGATAGTTTAAAGTTTGTGGAAAGTAGACTTCGTTGATGTAGAATACTTGATAAAACATACAGAAAGGGGAAAACAAAATATTAGACGGGTGGTAAACGTTGCTTGAATTATGTTCCATTGTGTTTTCAGGAAAAAATGTGTTATTTAATATCAAAATACTAATGCTGACCTCTCTAAATTTTTTTTTCTGTCGACGACCGTACCGTAATTGGGTAAAAATAATTATTGTAACAGTATAAGTTGTATTGTCAGATTCAAACTCGTGTGGTAATCTTTCTTTTTGGAGTACCTTTCATATGTGTTCACCTTAAGTGCTTTATATTATAATCATAGAATGAAGAGTGTAAGCTGAGCAATGAGAAAGAAGGGCAAAGGGATGGAACAAAACCCTTACGAGAAATTGGAAGGAGGTATAAAAAAGACAGTAAAGAAGATATAAGTACGATATCTGTTGAGGTTACTGCTGAGGGGTGAATTCATGGATAAATGTGGCAGGAATTAGGTTAGGGTGTTTAATAGCTATAGCGATTAAGTACATCTGTACTGAAAGTTCACGTGGATCTAAATTTGTCCCTGATATCCGCGGCAAGAGAGTGTGGCAGGTGTTGGCAGAACGCTAATCGTGAAGATGACGTAAACTGAAAAAAAAATTTAATTAGTATTGTATTTATTGTACTGATGCATGCTGTAACATTTGTTTGAAAGAATAATAATGCTATGTATTACAGTGGTGTATTTGTGCGTGAGAAATGTAAAATATCTTGCATATCTCGGTCAGGCAGTTTATTTCCTTAAATTATATTTCAGTATATCCTACTGATGTAATAAGGGGATATGAATATCTCTATAGTTTCATATTCGAATTCGTTAGTTTTGACTTTTTTAAGTAACTTTAATAATGCGGTCAACTTTTTTTGATTCTAGGGTTTCCCAAAAAAGCTCTCCCAATTCTCAAATGGTACCTTTATCTAATGTCAATGTCTACGTAATACCCTGCGAGCCACCGTGAAGGTGTGTGGCAAGGGTTGAAGATCACCTTGCATACACTGTGTTTGAAACTAATGCCTGTGATGCTACACGTTCATGAAAAATGTTAGATATAGGAGTTGTATGCAACTAGATGGTTATTACATACTGAGTAAAGAATTTAATGCTAATTAGGAAGGATTTCTCCATTAAAGTCATCTGTATTTCCTTATCATGAGTAGATTAGTAATATTAAAACATGCTTCATGCACTACGGGCTACTTAAACAATTATTCGCTTGCCCATTTGCTATGCCTATTTGTTCCTATTGCCTAATTTTTTTCTCTTACGGCAATCAGGATAAAAATTTTAATCTGCCATCTTTAAATGTACGATCTATCTATCGTAATCATCATCACCAGGTCATCTATAGTCTATCTCGCTAATCTTGTTTAGCTGTAAATAGTATTTACTAAATTCTACTACTTAGTCTAAATTTAAATTACTATTAAATTTAAAGTACTAAAGTTTACTAATTCAACTACTCATTCTAGGTATTTACTAAATACCTAGAATAATATGATTGGTTCTTTACATGTATCTGACTTGAATTGAAAACAAATCGGCTCCGAATTTACTTAAAAGATTTAGTTTTTAATCTTTAATTGCGTTCTGATAGGAATCGTGTGCATTCATGCTAGTTTGGTAAAAAAACTCTTGGTTTTGTATTCAATTTAGTGCGTGTTTTAAGGGAATTTCACCGGACGACGCTATAATTGGTATTATAGCGTCGTATAGGTATCTGTGCCTTACTAAATTCCCGAGGAACGTCTTCATTCATTGGATCTCAAGTGTTTGATTGATGGCCGTTTGACGACATTGGCCTAAGTGAGGCCTTACATGTGCGAAATGATTCGATTGTTATCGTCGTCCGGGCAACCAACATGCGTGAGTTATTTTAGTCCGTTAAGCCTGAATCACACGATTATTTTGTACATCCCTTTTCAGGGATAGCTCAAATGATAGCTTAAAAATGATCGTCTGACTTGATCACTTCACGGATAGCGGCAATGATAGGGATCGGTATCCCTTTTTTCGTCATTTAAGCACGTCCTTTTTTCCGTCCCTCGGGCCTTAGGTGCTTCCGTCATTTAGCCAATTGGAGCGCACTCTCGGAAAGAGCGGAGTAGTTTACCGTATTAGAAGGTAATATCTCGCGAGCAGAAATGTATTCCTCCACAAATTTTAGTAAATAAGTTTAATGCCATACCTATGTATTCCTTGGGACTGGACCGCCATTCCAATATTCACAGATATCAAGGTAATGTTTATTTACGTTTTGTTGCTATTGACGACGAAATAAATACACTGAAGTTATGGACTTAGAGAACTAAGAGAGGGAACGGTAAAAATGATCGCGTGAGCGGCGAAATGATAGCTTGAGTGTTCATTTTTGCGGTCCCTGAAAGCTATAGCTTAAATGATCCCTGAAAAAGGGCCGAGAAAAATGATCTTGTGATTCAGGCTTTAGCCCTCGTGCCTCGCTTTTGCATTCCTTATCATGTTCCACCTCGTTCAGCGCTGGGCGACAGTGAGCACTCATTCGAAGCAGTCTCCCTGTTCCTTCTCTCTCCCTCTCTCTTCTTCTTTCCTCCTGCGCTTGGGGAAGTGAAGATGCGCAGTGCCCGGAGAGGTTTCACGGAGCAAAGGACCCAGAGAGGCTGAGAGAGATTCCTGGAGGGGTCGGGAGGGTCGAATTCTCCGAGGACACCATCCGGAAAAGGGGAGAGAGGTCTGGGAGATGGACGAAGGGATGAAGGATTAATTATTATTGAGAGGGATGGAGGGAAGGAATGTGCTTACCCTCCGTTTCGCTGGAAAATTCCATCTCACGTCTCGACGTCTCGGCGTCCGATCCAAAGCGTACTTACACCTAGCGGGAATTTAAAGCGATGTCTCAACGTTCGTTCGAGCCAATTAGGTAAGCATCGCATGACACCGTTGGACATGTTAAGTAGATTTACAAGGAAATTGAGGTGACATTTCAGCCGATTCATGAATCAAGGTCAACAGTATTTTGGGACACAAAAGGGCTTTGGTGATCACGCTTATGGAATTCTATCACGGTTGAAAATGTTTTAGCCTAAGAAAATACTAACTCTAGTCGTAAAAATGAGGCAATGAAATTTAAAAATCAGCAAAAATGATAGTAAGAAAGTGCGCAATTTCCAGAAATAATGCAAAATATGTATTTTAATTATTATTTAGTTATAATAGCTGCTTGTAATTGAATTAATTGTCAGACAATTATGATTTATTAATACTTTCCTACAAATATTCTCACGAATTTGTCCAATCGGAGAGTAGCAATGGATAGCATTGATAGCTGCATGTTGGTATGAGTACTTAAATCTAGCCCTACTAACAGAATGTTTTTGCATGTTTGCTTTGAAATTTCTATCTTTTTAAGATAGTGGAGTTCTGACTAGTATATTAATACTATTCCTTTGTTATGCATGATATGTAGTGCATGTTTGGTGAGACACCCCCTGCCGCACACCTTTGTGGTGGCTCGCAGGGTATTATGTAGATGTAATGTAGATGGATATTAACTGACAACTCTGTTATGAATTTCGGGCAAGATATTGCTCTTATTTAGGATTTAACACACAAAAAATAAGAATAAGAAGCCATAGTAATTAAGCAATGTATTGTGCCAAGAGAGAGTGGTCTTAAATTTCCCAGAGACTCCAACGTGGGCCTTATAACCTTGCATCCGTTGTCCTACCACTCAGGTCGGTCTAACCTTCTTGGTTACTAGCCTTCTACTCACTTACGTCTTCAAGTGGTTTCATGAGGAACGGCGAGTATTTCATTATACATTACCGTTAGCTATAATGTTATCAAAATACATTTGCTTATAGGATTTAAGGAAACTAGTTACATGATTTATTTACATTCTGTTCCTATTATCATGTACACAATTTCTAAGAGGTATTTTTTTATACATCCCTTTATACAAAACCAAAATCGATAATTAGGGTGCCATTGTAAAGAGTAATATATCCGCTTCTGAATATGTGTTATTTTAAAGTTCTACAAATGTTTTGTGTAAAAATCGATGCTAAAAAATTTGTTTTTCTCGAGGGAATTGTTGATTGCCTACACCCTAAAGGTTACATTTAAGGGATGTGTCGTATTGGCACGGGTACGATATCTTTTTCTCTCGTATAAAACTACGCTCATCAATAAATTAGGTACCATTTTAAATAGCAGGTAAATTCTCCCATTTTAATAGCCATTATTTAATATATTACATGTGACAGACTTTCCTCAGAGATTTTAGTTACTGGTAAACTATGAAATCGATGAATTTTGTCAAGACTTTTGCTTGATATAAACATTTATAAGGTAATTAAACCACGTTCTTATTGTGAATTGGCACTGAAAATTACGTAGTCAGTTTCAACATAGTGTCAGTTATCCAGGGAGGAATTCGTACGTATTTTAGAGAGCTTAGAGGAGAAATCTTTCCGTCAATTTTTACTTGAAATCCTTTAAATAGTGGCTTAGTTAGGCAGATGAATTATCATTTTCAAACTATAAACTTCTATCTGTGTGAACACCTTTCATTTAATTAAATTTAAACCGTGAATCAGATTTTCATTTCAGTGTAAAGACTGCGCTTTGGCTCATTACTTGAACCTAATTTTTAACATGCTTAGTGAAAAGTCTTAGTACCTTCGAGTTTATCGCACTAAAAATGCAATTTGATAGGATGTATTTACTGTTAACTTTGTGCAGTAAATCAATGTTTCGCTGCAATCATTAGATCTAGTATGATGAAGTGGTCATTTTCCCTATTACGCATTACATTAGGCGTTAGGCAATATTGGATTATCTCCTCGAAAATTCTAAAATACCGTTGTACCGGAAAGTGGGATTGGTCGGTTATATACCTACTGACTAATGGTCCAATTTTCCAGGAAAAAATGATCAAAAAATGACTGGAATACGCATAAGTTATGCGTATTCCAGTCAAAACCTTAGTTATATATTATATTATTATTAATTATACATAAACATAAGTTATGAGTATATATTTATATACATACGCATAACTTATATCATCTTATCATATAAATTATCATATCATCATATAACTTATGACAACCCAATGAATGTGTGCTCTATGATGATACCACCTAAAGGCAAAGAGTAAAGGATAATCATTACATTAAATCTAATTCCTTTGATTCTATGGCTATGCACCTGGTTTTGCTGGGCATAAAATCGACAAAGTTTATGTTTATTATGGCTTTTCATTTCATAGGTATGAAGGTAAACAAGGCATTCAGTCCATTATATATCGTGATGTGTGAGATGATAAGTAACATTTCCAAATTTAAGTCTCCATTACCGCTCAGAAAATGGATGATTAATTTGCAATAATATTCAGTGCCATTAATAGTCGAAATATTTATTTTAATATGTATATGTCCTGGATGCATTAGCATGAATCAAATAGCATGGCATTGTGTATGACCACGCCATACAATGCTGACGGAATTAACGGTATTCACCGTATAAACCGATATGTTGGGAACATTATTATCCGGAATTACGTATTTTCAAGTTCTTAGATTTCACCTTAAACGTTATAATTTAGTTGGCCGGATTTGCAAAAACCATCGCTACGACCGAAAAAGCACAACTACAGTACTAAATCTTAATGTCTCATATTTTTATAATCCCCCCAACCTTCATGAAGCAACGAGATCTCTTGTACTTAGAGTATTCATTTTGAAAAATGACCTCGAAATTTGGTAATGGAGGACACATTAACATCGTGAACATTATCATCCTAACGGGATAGGTGTCATGACAAGTGGATCTGTAAGGATCTTTAATTTTTTTCCAGGCATTGCGACGCGCTTAATGAATCCTATTTCCGAGACTTCCTAGTTACGCCATCAACGTCGTCAAAGCGCCATCGTCTTTATTTACTGACGCTGCAACGGAATTCGGAATACCATCGAACGTTCGTCTCGTCCGGTATAGCGGGAGTTTCGGATTTCCGGACGGTTCCAGTTTTCCGCGGTACTTCGCCGCTCGTATATCCGAACACCCCCATTTTCCGGACCGCACGTCCGTAGTAAACACGCGAGTGGAAAGGAGTGCGACCTTCCGTCCCCGCGAATCCGACATCATTCAACTCTCCCCCCCCCCCCCCCCCTAGTCTGCCCTCCCTCCCCCTCTTACGCTCCCCGGACCCCGCCCTGCCGTCCCCCCCCCCCCCCCCCCCCCCGCCCCTCCACTCCCTCCCGCTTTTCCCGACACCCGCCCACCTCGTCACTCACATCTTCGACCTAATCGATAAGGACGTCGTCGGGAGAGGGACAGCGGAATGAATCGGCGGCCGAAGGGGTTGGTCGGGGGATGCGTGAGGGTGAGGAACCCCCTTTTTACGGTCCATGCAGGCGTGTGCGCGGAATAAATGATATCGGATGACTACAGG
This sequence comes from Platycnemis pennipes, assembly GCA_933228895.1. Classification (NCBI taxonomy): domain Eukaryota; kingdom Metazoa; phylum Arthropoda; class Insecta; order Odonata; family Platycnemididae; genus Platycnemis; species Platycnemis pennipes. Next base: position 110,202,376 of record OW121855.1, on the reverse strand, counting down.
AGGGTTTTGCATGCAGTGCCAGTAAAGGGGTTCCGAAAGGTAACGTTTGGGACCTCTTGAAGGTACTAGTACTAGCGAGCGAAACTTTTTTTTTTTAAAGCCCTGAATGCGACCGTACTATTTCATATGTATGCACATAATTGCACACCGACGAAGAATGTCCAATGGTTGCAAGAATAGGTACTATCCCAAGATATAGATATTTGCCAGCGAAACGTTTTTTTTGTGAGTATTGCGTAGTATTGTACTATACGTGTGAGAGTATATATGTGTTAATATATGCATCCACTCACGTCAATAAATAAGGTTTAACTATTATTAGTGGAACAGGACTCTCCGTTAAAGGCAAGATACCTACACTTTACGTTAACTAATTGCGTATTGACAACACGGTGAAGTGATAAGCATCATTTAATTGTCATATTGACAAAACAATCATCTTTTCAACGGCAATTGTCGGTACGTTTGTTCTTAAACGAAAATCAATGAATAGAAAGGTGATGTTAGACTGGTAGGCGAATTAAAATACATTGCTGTTCTTTCAACGCCCGAATTTGAATGCTTAGTTACATCACCACATTTTGATATCCCTGGTCAAAGGACATTTTGACCGGTAACCAGACATGTTTACGCGCCGGCAATTTATGTATGAAATGTCGGAAGCACTTATACCCTTGATATTCATAAATGAAATTTTTCTTTGCAGAATCCTGAAACGCACTCCTCGTCGAATTATATGCCATGACGTTTTCCATTCTGGATACACTGAACTAACCATTCGACTTATTGGGTTTGATCTCCATTGATCTGCTACTAGGATGATTACTAAAATGAGATGTAATTGAAATCCACATTTCACTTCAAATCCATAATTATACGTAATGTTTTGAATAATTACTAATTAATGTATTCACTAGATGTTGACACAAAAACATTTGCGGATCAAATACAAAAAAATGCTTCGACATATATTTTATAGAAGGTTGTCACCAGTCGCCAAGGTAACACCTGGAGGGACTGCAGTAATTCGACTGCAGTTTTCCATTCTGGATACACTGATTCGACTTATTAGGTTTCATCTCCGTTGATCTGTTACTAGTATGTTTACTAAAATGAGATGTATTTCATCTTCCGTAATTGAAATCCACATTTCACTTCAAATCCATATTTATACGTAATATATTGAATAATTACTTACTAATGTATTCACTAGAGATTGACACAATAACATTTGCGAATCAAATTCAAAAAAATGCTTCTACATATATTTTATAGAAGGTTGTCACCAGTCTTCAGGGCGACACCTGGAAAGACTGCAGTAATTCGACTATCACGCAAGACACAATGAAACAGACGAGCAACGTGTAATGCCAGTCAACAATGTAAGGTCTAGCAAAGTGATACGGGAATGTTCTCTGTAAGACAAAATATGGCATAGCAACGTATCTTGCCGACGGGCACTAATGGGTCAGTTACACTATCGAACGGCAGTTGATAGTGAAGTTGAAGAGGATTAGTTGGCGGGATACGTGTAAAATTCTGCGTACGTAGTAGACTCTCACATTTTATCCCTGTTACGTAGGATGTTCGATAAGGGTCTTTGAAGGATATCGAATGTTACACAACTCAACGTATATCGTTCGATATACGTCGAGCGTATGAATAAAAACCAATAAATTAATAATAATAGTAATATGTTTTATTCCGCTTTAACAAAATATGCAAGTACATTAATTTAAAAAAACATCCGTTTTTAGTAGGGAATATAGGTGCCCCAGCTGGGTGATCATTTAATGTGTGAAAAATCGGCTGTTATTAATGCATATATGTTTTTTACGTAGTGGCTTAAAAAGCACTTTTCATTTTCAATCATTGTATGTTCTAAGCAAGTAAAAATATAACGGAGAAAATAGTAAAAAATATGACAGTGCTGACAGGAGTGAAATTTAACAATCCAAATGCAAAATAAAGTACATATTCTAAACCTTTGAGATCATACAACAGCTATAAATAGTTTTTTCAGTTCATCAATGTACTTGGATAATAGCCATTGTTTTATTTTGCCTAGAAACATAGCCGTAGAGTTTTGTTTCCACAGTTCAACCGGTAGGGAGCAGAACAAATTTTGTATAGGATAGGTATGCATGTGTTTGCTTGAAGGCTTCATTATCGGCCTTTGGTATATCTACCTTAATATCGTAACTTTTTCGCATGCATATTGTCGTACAGCAGATTATGACTTTCCACGAAATCGAAGATTTTATTCGATTACATCTCGTCCAACTACTCATTCCGAGCCCGTTAGTACCAAAAATTATTCCGGCTTGCGATCGATATATCGCTGTATCGCTCTGCCCCAAAATGCGAGTTTGGCGAGAGAGATTGAGGAAAAGTGGGAGCCAGGCTAGCCTCGAGACCGGGGCAGAATGAAAAATTTCTTTTGTTCACGTGATTATTTATTTTATTTCTTTCTTTTAAGGGGCAGCCTTTCTTTCAAGTAGAACTTCCAAAATGTGGAGCCATTGAGACGTCGCACAGTGGTCGGAAATGGAAAATACCTGGCCAAAATTCAAAAAGTGATTTTTTCAAGCCAGGAAGCTGAAACTTTGCATTAATATTCTCAAAAGACCTGTGCATGCGATGACGCAAAGCATTTTTCTTAGTACACAGCACTTAACAATTAGCATGAGGTCAAAGTTGCACAAATTTCGCAAAAATTGTCTACACTCAATTTTCTCGCGAAATCTTCAAAATCAAGCCCATACTAAAGCATTATGTGTAAATAATTGGAATAAAAAGTAATTTCATTAGATGAAACAGTTTTTTGTCTTGGTTCTTATGTAGTCTGCTTACATTTTTGTAATTATTTACCAAAGATATTAAACAAAATGGCAGACCCTCATTTTTGGTCATTTTTTTAATATATGTAGAGAAAAAGTAAATTGCATCGCCGAGCATCACGGAGTAATTTATATGGGGAAACTCTACAAAGCTTCCACAGTGCGAATCCGATGAGTGATGCTGCGACCGTTTGCGACGCCGAATTTCACATCAGTTTTTCGGTCGCGCGGTCGAGTCTGGTTGAACCCGCCTGCAGCGGGGAGTAACGTGGCGCGGCAAGTGTGTGGACTGGATTGTAGTCGCATCCACTCCGCTTTGGAGATTTTCGAGATACAAACATTGACACGAGCCTCCATGCATTATATTTGGCAGAAATCGCGGAAAAAATTACGCATTTTATCACGTGGGGTAAAGGTCTAGGAGGTACTGAAAGACTTCTTTCTTCGGGTGCACCGCGGGAGTTTCTCTTCTTACCAACTTGACATCGCCTACCGACGATTACGTACACTTTTAACGGAGACAGCATGCATACCACACAGGATTATTGTCCATTCGAGGCCACCCACCCACAGCTGGTGTCGCACGGCTGCAATTTCCCCGCCCCCTGCACTGCTGTTGGGCTTTCGGCGAAGGGCGAAGGGAAAAATCTTATATGACGATGCAGTGTAGATATGCCAAAATTGTAAGTGTCCTTATTAATTGATCTTTGGGCCAATTCATTACGTTTATTCATACTTGAAATTTTTGCCCCACAAATATAGCATTTCATGCTACCACTCTCCGTCAATGCGTTGCATACCTAATTTGGAAGTTTTCGTTTAGTTAACACATTAAAATAAAATTATGACTTTTTTTTGACAATTTTAAACGTTGCACCTTTCCGTTCATCGTGGTGAGAAGCAGAGAAAAATTAATGGAGTAGTTTTTCCATTTGAATGTATTTAAAGTATCACATTGCCTCTTTATATACATCTCCTCTGCCTTCGCCACTTCTTTCGTCTCTTTGATCCATTGAAGGCGAATGGGGCGGCAGAATCTTGTTGACGATGGCCTAGGGTTCATCCAAATAATTGCACCTAAAGTATAAGGAAATGTCTTTAAACATCAGAAAATATTATGAGTAATAATTAAATGTTTTTACAAGAGATTACGGAAAACATCTATTATTCTTTGTCATTGTTACCTGTCTCGTCGTTCACTAAACGCAGTGGCACTAGGGAGCTGATCAACAAGAAGTCATCCGACATCGATTCTTGATGCCATCTTTGCTTATACCTAGAATGACCTGAGCTTCCGTCAAAACCATATTTACAAATAAATGTACAATTTATATTATGCGCGGTTGTTGAACCTCTGGAAATGCATTCCAAGATACGCAATTCTGTATGATGTAGTAGACTTTGAAGTTTAACTTCACATGAGTCCTCTAAAATAATAACTTCACTTGGATAAGTAGCACTTTTAGCCATCAGTATTCTTTCGTAACTGGGATATAATTTATGGCCATGACTTTCTGCTACTTTTCGAAGACCTATATACTCGCTCTTCGTGAGTTGCATGGAAATAATTAGAGATAGAGCCTCTTCCTCTGACATAGTTGTTGGCATCAGGTCAGTTTTCTTCCACTTCGACAGTACTCTTCTAGACCTAGTTGGTGTGGTCGTGGTAATTTCTTTGATGAGCTTTGAGGCTGCTTCATCTCCCTCTTCTCTCAATAGAGGCCGCGAATGAAAGAGCTGCAGCAGAATGAGACGATCTCAGACATTCTGTTTTCCTTCTCTTTGATCTTTCGCTGAAAGTGCGAAAACATTTCTCCGGACGCCCAGACGTGCCTAATAAGGGTTGAAATGCAAGAACAAATTTAATTTTTTTTCAATTATTAAAGGTACAGCGTCATTTCTTAATAATCTTTAATCGTTCAGATATACTTACTGGACGACGTTGAAGAACCTGGCAAATTTTGCAGTAAATGTTCGGGAAAAACCGCATTTATCTTTAGCCATTCGCCATAACGCATCAAAAATCTCTCGTTATTCCGTGAGCTTCGTTCCCATCGTTGCGAAAATTCATTAAGAAAGAACACCTTAACGTCACTTAAATCCCTTAAAACGTAATTATTCACTTCTAAATGCAACCTTTCGGCGATACAATATAACAAATGTTTTCTTTTCATGCGAAATGACGCATTTTTCACTCCCATTAATATTTTATACATTTGCAAACGTGTGGTTACAAATCGAACAATATTTATTATTCACTAACACCCACAAACCCTAAAAGAGAACCGAAACCATAAGCATAAAGAGGAAATAAGCAAGTACAACTTTATGCACATCCCAAAAGAAAAGAATATATGGAAAAGGGAATTGGCATGGTATTAAGTATTCTGCAATAATACTGACGATTTGCTATCAGAAGCCATTGCAGATAAAAAAAGGAAACAGACATTAGCTTGTACTAATAGAGTACACATACCTTGAAAAAGTGAGGAATCTTGAAGTGGTTAGCAACGTATCCTTACCATTAGGAGTTGTAGAGGGAATTTCGGGAGATCCTATATTGAAACCAACACTGGTGAAATCCGAGCTGAAGTTTCAAAATCTACTGCTTCGAACCACTGCCAAAATGAAACTGAACGCTCTGGTGCATTTTGTTGGAGACTAGGAAACGTTTTCCCAAAAATATCCGCAACTAAAAGCGTAAAGGGATCCGCGGTGTCATAAAACGGACCCTTCGCCGAAAGCCCAACCGCAATGCAGGGGGCGGGGGAATTGCAGCCGTGCGACACCAGCTGTGGGTGGGTGGCCTCGAATGGACAATAATCCTGTGTGGTATGCATGCTGTCTCCGTTAAAAGTGTACGTATTCGTCGGTAGGCGATGTCAAGTTGGTAAGAAGAGAAACTCCCGCGGTGCACCCGAAGAAAGAAGTCTTTCAGTACCTCCTAGACCTTTACCCCACGTGATAAAATGCGTAATTTTTTCCGCGATTTCTGCCAAATATAATGCATGGAGGCTCGTGTCAATGTTTGTATCTCGAAAATCTCCAAAGCGGAGTGGATGCGACTACAATCCAGTCCACACACTTGCCGCGCCACGTTACTCCCCGCTGCAGGCGGGTTCAACCAGACTCGACCGCGCGACCGAAAAACTGATGTGAAATTCGGCGTCGCAAACGGTCGCAGCATCACTCATCGGATTCGCACTGTGGAAGCTTTGTAGAGTTTCCCCATATAAGTTACTCCGTGATGCTCGGCGATGCAATTTACTTTTTCTCTACATATATTAAAAAAATGACCAAAAATGAGGGTCTGCCATTTTGTTTAATATCTTTGGTAAATAATTACAAAAATGTAAGCAGACTACATAAGAACCAAGACAAAAAACTGTTTCATCTAATGAAATTACTTTTTATTCCAATTATTTACACATAATGCTTTAGTATGGGCTTGATTTTGAAGATTTCGTGAGAAAATTGAGTGTAGACAATTTTTGCGAAATTTGTGCAACTTTGACCTCATGCTAATTGTTAAGTGCTGTGTACTAAGAAAAATGCTTTGCGTCATCGCATGCACAGGTCTTTTGAGAATATTAATGCAAAGTTTCAGCTTCCTGGCTTGAAAAAATCACTTTTTGAATTTTGGCCAGGTATTTTCCATTTCCGACCACTGTGCGTCGTGGAGTTTTTTTTAAACACGAGAAAATGGCCGTAAGGTTTCTTTTTCTTGGAATAATCTGGATTCATTATTCGATAAGGACCCATCAATGTTAAGAAAATTTTATGCTACCAAGAACTAAAAGAATAAAATATTTAGATTGTTAGAGGGATTTCTTGCTTAACGATTGCATTTTTAACACCGCATAGCTGACTACAGCGCAATTTCTGTCGATCTGACGTGGATTTATGCTATTAACAATGCCGTGCCGGTGAAATGCTCTTTCAACCCATTAAGGTATTTTAACATCATATGAAATTGCATGAAAATAAAATACATGGATAGAGTGACAATAAATAGAAAATTTAATGTTTTATATTACACCCCGTCAGTGTTATTTTAATACGCTCTTAAGCCAATCGGTTATTGTAACTTGATGTAAAATTTTGTAACGTTTATTGCAAGCATTTAGTGCTTGCACTGCATGTAAAATTAAATTATTTTCTGATCATATCCTTGATCAAAAATGCATGCATAGCTATATTTAAGCAGCCCGTTATGAACTATAATGAAATTTCTAAAATTGTCCATATCTTTATCTGTACAATGAAAAAAATAATGTCTTAGATTAAAACCAGGTTAAAATGTAATGAGGAAAAAGAAAATATTTACTCACGAAAAGAGGTTATTTAAGTTTCGTTTACTCGAATTATTTTTGCAGTATATTTTCTAGAATGATGGTGCGACTAATTTGATTATTTTAATCACATCAGAAAAAGTATTTTCTGGAATTGATGGTACTTGTGCAAACTCGGTGGCGTAACAATTACTGTTTGCCATTAGAGTAAATGGTACGATTTGAAATGCCATTTGGTTTGCAAATTAGCGACATCAAATCCATAAAAATGGATCCAAGCAGAGTAGACAGGATTTAAAACTCATGGGCACGGCAATCTAAATGTCGTCGGTTTGAATCCAGATTGGTACCTACCTACCATTATTTTAATGCCCTTCTTTCTTTATGGTTAACTGGAGGATATGCGATGGTCTATATCAGGAACTGTTGGAGGTCCTCGAAACCAAGAACCTCCACCACTATGAGAACTAGCGACAGATTATGATCAGGCTTCCGTGACTTACTGCGTGCTCTCACCCATTCACTTTCCAAGCTCTCCGCTTCCCGCACCTGTCACGTTCGTGACCGGACTTCGCATGACCTACCAGATTCACCCGGTCCTATTGAGGAATGGAGATAACGTTCAAGGTCACCTACTCTGCACGAAAATTTGCCACTGTTTCGTTTAAGTCTCTGAACTCTGTAAAACCTATTAGATCGGAAATCGATTTCTTTCCATTGAATCACGATATCAAAGAAAATAATTTTTTTATGAATTGCCTCGTTTATTGATCAGACCGAGAAGTGAACGCCATCGCAAGTGACGTCTACAACAATCGTATTTTTAAAAACAAATGAGATACACCTCGCATAACTTGGGCTAAGATAAAAACGTCAATACCTGAATGGGAAATGACTTGAGAGCATGTTCAAAGATGTATTTTCTTCGCTTACTTAACGGAGAAACGCATAAAGTAAATTTCCTTGCTTATTTAGTCATTGATTCATAACTTATACATAAAGATAGAGAACGATAGAAAAATTTCAGGCAGAAAAATACATTAGTTTGGATATTTCTACCAGTATAAAATTAAAGAAGGCATCATAATTTTAATTTAATTCCTAGAGGGAAGTTACAGAATTAGAATTGCATTTCTTAAAGATTGAGAGTTAAATGTATTGAACGCTTGTAAGAATGCATTTGGAATGCTTTAATAAGATATGTATCAATGAATAACTTAGCAGCGCTTCGGCAAAGAAATGATGAATGTTATTGATTAAAAGGAGCTCATCAAAAGTCACATTTTTGGAGATTGTAATTGATAAAATCAGACCTCTTCGAATGGGAATGGGAGAATTTTCCAGCGATAACTGTCAACCCCCATGCAAAAAGATTACGTATTTTTTCATGCAGAAAAAGTTGTGAAGGATATGAAAGGGAAGTAAAACGTAAATATCAATAGATTGACTGATAAGAGAATTGAGTCGAAAGCTGCGTTAAACCAATCTTATGTGTGTTTGGCCTATGATAATAAAGAGTTCATTTTAATCATCTTTACTTAAAACTAGTGGTTTGCGAATACTACCAGCGAATATTGGAAATCCTCAAATACCTACTAGAAAGTATTCCATATTCGAGATCTCGAATAAATATGTTAAAATAACTCGATATTTGAGATATCAAATGATATTTTGCTAATAGGGTAGTTTCCTTCATCAAAGAAAACAGACTTCATTAATTGCGATTTGTGCCCTGCCATAAATGTATTTAATTTACGCAAAAAGTTTGTATTGAGAAATCCCAGTTTACTAGAGAATTAAATGTTAATTTTAAGGCCATTTGAAAAGGCTCTGAAATGGCGGGGTGCGCTGCCTTCATGCTGACGTAACAGGTATGTAGTTTACGTTGCGGAGCATAGGAAAATTCGTCTCCTGAACTTACCGTTGTATTTCAGGGCCCCTTAGCTCTAGTGAATATTTATTAGTATTAACCTGTAAAAACTATCAATGTTGGAAAAGAATTCTCAGTTAAACATGGTATTATTAGTCATTTTATAGGCTCAAGGACGTCCTGCTCGCTGTGTCTTCTGCTACGACGAAGCATGGCGTGAAGATCGTGCGGCGATAGGCGAACTACATGATATGCTTGTGAAAGGAATACTAACTGATTTTAAATGAATCAACTGCATAAGTAATGTTAAATAAATAAATAAAAGTTAATTATAATTAATTAACGGAATAAATATGCCTCTAATACTTGTTCATAAGCTTTAACGGAGTGCGGCGTCTATTTGGAAGCGCCCGCAGCACCACCTGGTGGCAGGTAGAGGAAATAGTTTGACGTCACGCGTAGGATTAACCGGCATGCAATAGTTTGCCGTCGCGTTTTCGCGCCATTGATTTTTTTCACTTTTTAATTAATGAGGAAAAACACTTAACGTCATTTAAAAATCGAACGGCTTAAAACACGTACTCCAGAGGTTATAAACTTTCGATCAAGACAATAAAAAAATTATAGGAAACTACCCTATTACACTTCATGTGGAGTGCTGATGAACTACATCATTTGAATCAAAGCATGGTGTATTAACACTCTCTGCTGACTTATTAGGGTTATAAAATTTAATGTATTCAACAGTCCATAATTCGTAAAAAAAAATATTTTATTATACATTGGACACTATAAAAGCAGAATTCTTTTTATTCATTTAATTAACTTGTAGCTTTATAATTCTACATGCTTCAAATTAATTTGCAGACTAAAACTTAGTATATCAACTGCAATTATAGTATTCGAGGCATTCGAAGTTCAAGATATTCAAGTCATGATTTGATTTTCAATTCGAATTCGATGTTCGATTTCGATTAGATATAGCAATTTCGATTTGAATTTAATATTCAAATCTTAGAAATCTGCTATTCGATCCATCTCTACTTAAAACGCTACGGCGATAAAATCAGAGATGAACATTGACTAAGTGGGTCCTGCAAAAGTTATAGACGTGGGTCAGGTCCGTGTAATACTTCCCTATTCCATCATAGATCAGGTCCAAACGAGGTTTAATGCAGCCTTTTTTCCATCTGGTATCATGTTGTTCACGAGTTCTATTCTCTCCTCTTTTACAAGACATTTAAAGCAATATAAAGGCTTCGAATAACACATTGCCTATATTATCTTGCTCCAAGCAACTTATTAATTTCCAAGAAAATCATATCATTCTCGCCATCCACGGTCCATGTCCCCGCATTTTCTCATTTCTCTTCCTTTCGTTCATTATTCATAGATTATTTTCATTTCCTCTCCAAACCCGCATCTAAAATGCCTCGAAATTAAAATCTTTGCCAAGAAAACCCGTGATAAGTTCCCTGCTACAACCAAGAACAAACGCTAAATTTGCAAATTAAAATCTGGTGCTAAGCTTGTCCGAATCCGAAGTTAAATTTAAATGAAAGCTTTTAATGTTAAAGGCCCTACCTTCAACAATAGTGACACCTAAGAACTGTAACGGCGAACCTATTCTAGGTCCCATCTCCCTGATGATCTGTTTCCGAGAAATGGATGAATTTCTCAAGAGAAAAGATGAATACCTCCTTTAGAATAGTACCTAAAATATCCAAAAATACCTGTGACGGTGACCAGGTCGTAAATGTATTCGCCTTGCAACCCAAAGATCGTGCGTTCGGATCTTGTGCTAGGCGAGGATGTTGTATTTTATTAAGGCTCAACGTATGAGGTTCAAAGTTGCTTTATAACCTTAGACGGTAGGTTAGCCAAAACAATGCCTGTTTCTACTTTATATCAAAAGAAAGAGATTAAGTTTTGGGCCAAGTAAATTGTTGTTTAGGAATGAAGAATAATCTAGATGTGTAACTGGGCGAATATATAAGAACGGGATGCGGTGGAAGAAAATTCTTAATATTGAAAAAATTAATAAAATATGTTGTTTAGCCATGATGTGTGCACCTTAAAATTCATTAATAATTCAACCAAAAGATATGTTTTCAATACAGCTTCAAAACAACTGTATTTCCATGCCTTTCTGTTGACTGCAGGGGTGGATAGTGATTTTAAAGTCTATTTCCGGTGGTGACCAGGGCGAGTGATGATGGGGCCCGGACCCGATTTTCTGCATATTTATTTGAATTTCCTCCTCAAAAGTCCTCTCGCCTACGCCCACAAAACTCATCCAGGACTCAACCAGAGAAGAAAACCAAAGAGGATCCCTCTCTCTATTCTTTCCTCACTCCACTCACATACCCTTCTCACCCATCGTTTCCTGCGGTCGGACCTTCCACGCATTCCATGACAAAACCTTCTTAATTGGAAAGGAATGTGAATCTCATATATATATATATTTTAATGAACGTAATATTTGAAAATAAAATAGTAAAGAACAACCTTTTCTTTTACGACTCAGAAGTCGAGATTTTGAATGTAAAGGAAAGACGTCAGTTGTCGTGGAAAAAAAAGACAAAAAAGAACAAAAGACGATCCCAAGGCGCACTTTTCCTCCAAGACTTCACATTAGAATGAGAGATAAAGCAGTACGATCGGTGGTGAGTTTTGGAAGCAGACGGATTAATCTTTATCTCCTTCTTCTTTTCGGTGTGGAACTAATGCATAAATGTTTTAATTAAAATATGGATGAAAAGGATGATAAAGGATCAAAAATATTGAACTTAAATGGACGCGGTGCTGGAAAATTTTTCCAGAGTGATTTAAAACTGCTAGTTTAATAAACTACTTGTGGTTTCCAGTGTATTACGTATTGCGTTTAATTATTTACAATTTTACGAAATTTTAAATGCACTGATAATTAAGTTAACTAATCAGTCATCTATAAACTCTAAAAATGTATGGATCAAATTTCTTCGTTAAATTTTTTTCAAGAATTGTTTGTAAATTTGGTAAGTTTGACTATTTTGGGTCAGAAAATGTAATTTCATAAAAAATAATGGATCTAATACTTAGCCAATTAATACTGCGTGTTTTAGTACAAAAATCACGGATAACATATGAAAACATAAATATTGAAACATATTTCTATAAAAGCATTATAAAGATACTTAATGCATAAAGCAATGCATTTCATTGCTTTTATTTTAATGTGGGGGGCACGTTTTTCTTGCAGGTAGAATTAGAAATCCATGCCTAAGACAGGTGTAGGGATTTGAATGAACAGGCGCGGCGCGGCGGTGGACATACGAAGAGAAAGAATTCAGCATTATTATAACCTTAACAAAAGTACCAGATGTTCCTAGGTTTATTCTTGCCTTCTTGTTAATTTTTAAGGTGCAAATGTCAAAGTATCGGATACATGAAGTTAGAACACTGCTTTTCTGTCCACCCATCATATAGCTTTTGAATCACAACTTGTCTTACATGCAATGCTCGGCTGAAACAATGATTGAACCAAAATTATCGCTGGAACATAGGACCATTGGATAAAACCAATGTTTCTATTCTCTCATTTTATATGCTCATCTCATATTTACTTATGTCTTTAACCCTCCGTTGGTCGCGCAGCGTCTACTAGACGCCAAGCAATATTCTACTCTTTGCCCTTATCGTGTTTTCATAGTAGGGAAACTCACCTTCCTCGTATCTTATTATTTTATGCTTCTGGAATAGTCACCAATATGTTTACATGTTTTGTCACATTTCTGGATTAAATACTGATATTTTGCTTTTATTTTAATGTGGGGGGCACGTTTTTCTTGCAGGTAGAATTAGAAATCCATGCCTAAGACAGGTGTAGGGATTTGAATGAACAGGCGCGGCGCGGCGGTGGACATACGAAGAGAAAGAATTCAGCATTATTATAACCTTAACAAAAGTACCAGATGTTCCTAGGTTTATTCTTGCCTTCTTGTTAATTTTTAAGGTGCAAATGTCAAAGTATCGGATACATGAAGTTAGAACACTGCTTTTCTGTCCACCCATCATATAGCTTTTGAATCACAACTTGTCTTACATGCAATGCTCGGCTGAAACAATGATTGAACCAAAATTATCGCTGGAACATAGGACCATTGGATAAAACCAATGTTTCTATTCTCTCATTTTATATGCTCATCTCATATTTACTTATGTCTTTAACCCTCCGTTGGTCGCGCAGCGTCTACTAGACGCCAAGCAATATTCTACTCTTTGCCCTTATCGTGTTTTCATAGTAGGGAAACTCACCTTCCTCGTATCTTATTATTTTATGCTTCTGGAATAGTCACCAATATGTTTACATGTTTTGTCACATTTCTGGATTAAATACTGATATTTTGTTGTTTTTGGAGTCTGATAGACGCCACGCAACATTTTGATTTACAATAGATTATATGCTAATAACTACGCGATATGCATTGCAAACTCTTTAAATACGTTTATAATTTAAACAAACAACTATTTAAAGTATTGAATTTAGGATACGCATCTTATTGCTTTGCATTTTTTTATTGTAATCAATGAAATCACGTTGAATGAAACTGTTATTGCGAAAATTTTACTATAGTTCTCACATAATTTGAGTGAACTTTAGCATATACTACACCTCCTGTGCCTCGTTAATTATAGCCTGAAATCCGAATTTTCTATCATCCTATCTTTTTTAAATAACTAATGATATTTCCCAAATCAATTCCTCAAACAATATTTTCTTCATTACTAAGCAATCCCTCTGTCGGAGAAATTTTCCACTTGCTACAAGACGCACACCACAAACATTGTTGTCCTTCTCGCTCTGCGGAGAAAAGTTCAAATGTTTTAGATGGGGAATATGTCGCCATTAAGGAGTTGCGGGGGTAGCTGCGAGTATGACTCGAGGCAGAGGGTTGGAATGGTGCGGGAACATGATTCGAGATCCCGCGTGGGAAGCCGGAGAGGTGATTCCACGCACTCCAATAAGGCGAAGACAAGACCACTCCCCCATTCTCCTTAAAGAGTCTCCTCAGAATCGGCCGACTGATTAAATTTGTGCTGCCATTCCCACCCCTCCTCTTCCGACCTTCTGGGGGCAAGGAGAGCAATTTCATTTCGGTCAGAAACTTACCCTCTCTCCTCCTCCCCTCCTCGTTCAACCCTCCTTGCCACACTTCCCATTCACCTCCAGTCTCTGACCCTCTATTACGGAGGTGCCAAAATTACCCGTGAAAGAAGGAATCTGTGTAGGGTGGTGGTCGGGGTGAATTTTGGGACGGAAGCGGGTCTTGAGGGAGGGCTGTAAAGGGTGAGGAAGGGGATGTGGTCCTTCCTTTCCCTAATAATCCCCTCGGAAGGGCGTGAAAAAAGATGGAAAGAGAGAGAGAATTCTATTTTTTTCTTCTCTGAAGGGAACCCTGATGTTAAGCGTTTCGAACTGCCTGTCCCCTCTACTTAATCCTCTTCTAAATGAGAATAAGAGAGGGATAGAGTTGAGGCGGAATATGTTCTCGGAGTTGCACAAACGGTTTGACAAATCGAGCACGAAATGGGGGACGATTAGCCGATATTGGTGCTCGTGAAGTCGCGTGAATCACAACTGTTTCTAGATTCGTGAGGTTAGCTGAACGTTGCTCATGTGTAAAATGATCTGTATTGATTGATTTTATGCTGATTAAACGTGATTCATGAAGTTGTCTTCTTAGTAACGGTTGCATAAAATTTTTGTCTAGTTTCTAGAATCATACCTCTGCTGGAGGTAGCTACCTTAATAGAATAATTTTACATTTGGAAATATGTGATTGGAAGCAAATCACAGAAAAATTGTCAGAAAAATTCCTGTAAATATTCATTATTTTTTTCGCAAAACATTTTTCTCTTACCATTCGCACTTCATTTTAACTTGAATGGTTGGCTGCTATAACACATTAGGATTAATATATGATGGATAACATGGGTAGAATTTGCCTAGTTATGGTATGAAAATGCGCAGTTTGAGGATAGAATATGCTATTAAAAATTTATTTTGATTTTATAACATAATTTGATACAGTTAGTACAGTTGATACAGTTTGATACAGTACTAGTACATATTTTGATACAGTTATTATTGCCGTTCAGGGAAGTGAGTTAGCCTATAAGGCAATAATCCTTTGAATAGGCTAACTTCAGAATACAAGTAATCGTAACTGAACAGTATAGAACCAAATTTACTCCATGCATAATTAAAACGAGAAAAAGGATTGCTGTGATTAAATAGAGAAGAAGAAAAAATTATACCGAAGGAGCCAGAATCTCAGACAAAATACACCATAGGATTACAACAAATATGACTGACAGCACAAATCACACACCCTTTACACAAAACTTATACCCTTTACAATAACATTTCAATGTTATTAATACCCATTTATGATTCAATTTTCCATATTTATACAAAACAAGTAGTTTATTTGATCATATATTTAGTCCTCTTTGCATAAAAGGAGCAGTAGTATTGTTATTATTATTCTTCTATGTGCCCGACCAAAATGAGTGTACCTCTAATATACCGCAAAATACGGTAATTTGCGTCCATATGATTTACTCCAATTACTTTCCCTCGAAGTATGTCTAGTAACTCTTTTGTCTTCCTTTTGGTGTGCTTCGAAAGTCGTCGTGATCTCCTGCAATTTTGTTGTGAATATATTTCACGATAATAACTGCTGATTGTGATGATATGATATCTGCGGGCAGGCACGGTCCAACACACGAATTGAAATGGTGATATTATCCGAAATTGGGATTATATCTGATCCGAATCCGTCCAGAAGATCGTAAAACACTTGACTGTCGACAAACGCATATCGGTGGATAGTTCAGGCCGCGCTTAAATTTTTGCAAACCCGATCTTTGGGCATTGGGAAGTGGCGAGTGAAATGGATATTCATCATCCCGATATGCCGATCCTTAAATCACTCCGGATTCAGCAGAATAGACCGGTCGCGCGACGCATTCCGACGGATGGAATTCGTCCCTAATCGGGTCGCTAATGCCGGGGCGATTCTGTAGCTCTTTCGGTCGTTATCGGCCCGGAAAGAAACACATTCGGAAAAAATGGAATTTGGTGAAAAAATGTCTGATAAACGCGGCGATTTTTAATTTTTTTTTCGCTATGCGAATTCATTCTCGGATGGAAAAAAAAGATAAAGCCGGACTGAATGAACGTCACGACATTGGTGAATTTCATTCGATTTATTTTGGGACCCAGTCGCTCGCTGAATGACTTAAACGCATTAGCAGATGTGAGTGCTCTCTGAGGCTCTATGAGTCCTTGCGTCAACACATTGAAATGGAATAACGGATTATAAGGATGGAATTGAATGGCAATGACGGATAGGAGATTGGAAATTAAATGTGAATGATGGGATGGAATTATTTTTATTCATGACGCTAATTTCATTTAGTTTACCTCTAGTTTTTATTACCAATATATTTGGACAGGAAATATAGTATTGTACCAATTTCATACTTTTGAGATTTGAAACTCTCAGGTCTTAAATTCAATCAAGGGCTTATAAGTTTACTTTTAATCTACACTTTCCGAGCAGCCACCAATCCACCTCACCACGCGTATGGCACGGATTGAGAAATGATCAAATATGATGCATTAGGTACATGCAAATGTAAATAAAGATTACCTAAACAGGAAATCTGCTGTCCATATATGAGAAAGACACGTGCAATTAAAGAGTGACCTACGAAAAAATATAAGTTTTGAAACTATCATGGAAAATGCCACCAGTTTTATTTCATATATCACTATGATAAGAAAGACACATCTACAGAGCATGGAAATTGTGAGAACAAAATATAAATTGCGAGTAGTGAATGATGTGAAAGAAAAGAATTATATAAAATGAAGAGGCTAGCCGATGTATGAATCGAGTGAATAGCTATGTCAAACAAATCCAAGGATTTTATACTGTTAATGTTGATAACTATTCTTTAGAGTCTTGGCAGGATAGAGCAACAGTTATGGTAACCGTCCCACACTGAAGCCCATATATTTCCCATATATGGGGCATATATGGGAAAATATATGGGACATATATGGGAAATATATGTCCTATATATGTTACATATATTTCACATATATATCCCATATTAGGGGTATTTAGTGGTGGTTAATGATAGTTTTTTCCATAGGCAGTGGTTAATGAAGACATTCGATGAAACTCGATTGTTAAATAACTTCGAGATATCTAAACGAAAAATATCATCCATCATTAAAAAGGTTTCTTAACATTAAACACGAGTATTGGAGTATACTCATGACTAGTTTGAAAAAAAAATGTTTATCTAACGAGAAATAAGGGTTCGATCTATACACAGAATCGAGCTATACACGAATATGCATGGCAGTAATGAAAGCAATATTGAGGGGAATGGAATAGGTAGCTTAGTGCCATAACCTGCGATCATTTCTGTGGAATTAGGTAGATTTAGGGTTTTGAAAGATCTTAGATATTCGAAGGGAAGTTACCAAGAGTAATGCTACGATCCAATCTAATGAACGGAATGCTTAACTTGAACTTTTATCCACTCCACAATCAGGTAGAAAATAAGGTTTCTCTTAAGTGACAGCCAGAATTTGAACCCAGGCACTTATGATAGGATGTCACCGTCCCTGCATCTACGCCAAGATAGATCGGAGAAAATTGGCTTTAATATGTTCATGGAAAATCGATCAGGCAAATTTTCATCTACTGTTCTTAGACCGGACTTCGCGTCGTGTATGTTTGATTGACTCTATATCCTACGTAACTGATGACGAAGAGTAGGCTTTCATTCTTCTAGGTATCGTCATTTGCTCTACAAGAGACAAAAAAAATATCAGTCACGCATTTTGGATGGATGAAGGGGCATGGTGGCCTCATAATGCCTTAATTGGTTCAAGAGAAAGGTAAATTTTGACCCGATATATCCGTAATTGATTCGAAAATACCGGCTGTTATTCTATCCATCTAAGCTAAAAGAAGGAAAAGAGGTGAAAAAATGGGGTGATCGACTTGGAAATAAAAGGAGTAAGTGTGATTCTATAATTGGTGGAATTGGTGAGCAGTTAGCTTATTCAGTTTTAATGGGGATAAACGAGATGAGAAAAGTCTGGATGGAGAAAATACATGAATGAGACAGGACGTAGAAAGGTGGCCACTTATATCTCGGGAAAGGGAGGAAAACTTTTTATCCGATTTGGACCGAGCGTTGGTCGTTTGATCAGTGGCATCCATGGCTTCTCCTTCTACCCCCCCAACAGTCCCCTCCTCCTCGTGTGTATGGCGACCAATCACAAGCAATCTAACCTCACCCCCTCCTTCCCCGGTCCGACCGCAAATCGACATCAAACACCATTTCCCCGGAAATGTTCGGGTGCGTCGGTCCCTACTTTTCCCATAGCTCCTCCCCCCCCTGTCCACATCCCCCCCTTAAAACTCAGCGCCAATTCCGATCCCAAGGGAAAGCCATTTCCTTCTCAAAACAAGTGAGTGTCGTCGTTCCGCTACTACTCCTGGGTTTCTTCCCAGGCCAATCACGCTTTTCGTTACACACTTCCTCCTACTTCATCATCCAGCATGAAGCTACTACCAGTTATAATATTCGTATGTGGCATCGGTAACAGTGAGTTTATTTTAAGGAGATCCAGCGTCTAAAATGATCATATTTTGACACAAAATGGATTACAAGTCTCTTCAAGGGCATTTAGCAATGACTGATTGAACACCATACATGCACAAATACGCATAGAAGACTATTAATTATTTCTACTATCACCATCGGTGAACAATCCTAGGATTGGTTTGACGCAGCCCTCCGCTCAATTCTTCTATCGGCCAACCTCTTCATATTGACGTAGCTCCTCTCTTATACATCCTTCACAACTTGCTCCAGATACCTCATACGTAGCCTTCCTTTTCCATTCTTCCCGTTCACTTTTCCCTCGACGATTGTCTTCATCAGGCCATCGTGTCTTAAGATATGGCCAATTATGTTGTCCCGTCTTCTTTTTATAGTTGTCAGCGGACTTCTCTTTTCTCCCACTCTTCTTAGGACTTCCTCGTTACTTAATCAGTCGATCCATTTTATCTCCATCATTCTTCGGTAGCACCACATTTCAAATTCTACCAGCCTGAACTTCTCTGCTGCTGTTATTGTCTATGCTTCGCTGCCATATAGTAAAATGCTCCATATTTATGCTATAATGAAATATTTCCTCACTTCCACGCTTGTATTTGCAGCTGTAAGCAGAATCTTCTTCTAGTAAGGTACCCTTTTTGCTTGGGCTATTCTACTGGCAATTTCTCTTTTACTACGTCTATTGCTGTTTGCTCGGCTACCCAGGTAACAGAACTCTTCCACCTCCTCAATTTTTTTATTTCCTGGGTATTTAGCAGTGACTGATTGATTACCATACATGCACTAATACGTATGGAATTCAATTATATATAATAATATGGATTTAATTATTTCCACTGTGAGCGTAACTTTTTGTCAATTACAACAAAAGTATATTAAATGACTAAAGTATCTACATCCACGTGATACCCTACAAGCCACCGCATGGGTGTGTGGCAGGGGGTGAAGATCACCAAAAAGTATAATTGAAAATAAATGTTTACATGAATATTCCTTACTTACATCATACTCATTTTACGTCATGCCCATTTTTTGTAATTTTAAGTGAAAACAAGCATGTTTTTGGCAATAACGTGACAAAACAAGAGTGGTCACATAGAGACGACGTAAGTAACTTAGGAGGTTTAGGTGACAACGTGTTTTGCACATCATCAATATCATTTTCCAATTATCCTAGGATTTTCCTGACGTAGTTCTCCACTCCGTTTCTCTTTATCCTCAGACAACAATCCTGAGATTGGATTGACGCAGATCTCCACTGAGTTCATCTATCAGCTTATCTATTCATATTTTCGTATTTCTTCTCTTTCACATCCTTCATCACTTGCTCCACATATCTCATGCAAGGCCTTCCTCTGCCGTTCCTCCCGTCCACTTGTCCTTCAACGAAGGTCGTCATCAAGCCATCATGTCTCATCATGTGGCTGATTAGGTTTGTTCCGTCTTCTTCTTAGGGCGTTCAGAAGGCTTCTCTTTTCCGCCACTTCACTTTTATTCTCCATTCTCCATCATTCTTCTGTAGCACCACATTTCGAATGCTTCCACCCTTTTCTTCTCCGCTGTTGTCATCGTCCAAGCCTCACTGCCGTAAAGAAACATGCTCCGGATGTACGTCTTGTTGAATTGTTTCCTTACTTCTAAGCTTGTATTTCCAGCTCTAAGTAGATTCTTCTTTTGGTAGAATGCCCTCTTTGCCTGAGCTATTCCACTGGTTACTTCTTTCTTGCTTCGTCCACTGTAGATTACACAACTTTTCCGGTAACAGAACGTTCCGTTTAACGTTATTTTGGGCCTCTTCTTTCCTGCTACACACCAATATCTTAGTCTTCTTATTATTGATCTTCAGGTAATATTTGGGCTACGTTCTTTCCATGGTCATAATACTGTTATTCAGATCCCTCTCTGTCTCTGCTATGAGTGCTATGTCATTGGTGAATCGCAGCATGCTAATTTTTTCTTAGTGGATACTCTCTCCAGAGGGCTTATCTTGGATTTCATTGATGGTATCTGGATGTTAATATTTTAAAAAAATACTGAACTCTGTGCACAGCCTAGTTTCACTCATTTCCTTATTCTTTCTTCTTCACAGTCGGGTCTATATTTAATTGTTCCTGGCTTTTTAAAATGAAAACTAGGAATGGGCCGGTTCCACTTCTTTCGGTTCCGGTTCGGTTCTTAACTTCGGTTCCGATTCACGGTTCTGGTTCTTAATTTACCATTTACTTTGCATTGCTCAATGGTAAGATAAGGTAATCATTTAATCATTTTCAGAGACATACTGCTTGAAAATGATTACTTCATTACATTTTTGTGTATAGTCATTTTAACGACTGAATTATAATAATTCGCGGCAACTTTGAAGCATCTAAGTACACTATTTCACCAGGTTTTAATGTGAAGCCTCCACTTTCGGAGTGTGAGTAGGTTTCAAACTGGTTTTCGCGCCAATTATTTCGATACCGATTATTTTTGGCCTCGGTTCCGGTTCTAAGCTCAAGAACCGGAGGAACCGAGAACCGAAGAACCGAACCGACCCATCCCTAATGAAAACCCCTTACTTGAACTCGAACCCAGATCATCAGTATAGAAATACGGAAGAGTATCCGGCACTCTTGTTGCATTTCGATTCCCCTATCGACCAATATTCAACCTTAAACAATTCCTCCCGTGCCCATTTGAAGGCGCCAGAGTTATGTCCCCACGTATTGATACGGAATTCTTCGGGGAAGAAAATAGCGAGTCCTAGTCCCGGTAGCGGTTCCGCAAATTTGTTCAACGGCCATGTTTAACTCGACGCGATGATATACGGACGAATGCGCTAGGCAAATGATACACTCGCACGGGTTGTTTCGCACAAATGAAGTGGCAATTCCGAATTCTACCTTCTCCACACGAAGCGTTCGGCCAATATTTGTCCTCGTCAGGGAAGGGAAGTAGGAAACCACTTTGCGTGGGGGGGGGGGGTTGAGGATATTATCTCGCCCCCTGACGATGGAGTGGGAAAACGGAATTGAGATGTAGGCATTTCTTGATAGGCTTTGGCGTCTATGACAACACGTTAATCTACGGAGCTCCTGTGGGGTAGAGAGATGATAATAGATGGAGCGTGCGGTTTCCTTCCAACGCATTCGACGTGATGTGTGCGAAATTCGAGTTTCGATAATCGATTTGCTCACGCTATAATTCATGCGTATTATGCGAAGTAATCGATTAATCGAATTTTAAATAGGTCCTCGTTTCAATTCGCCTCCTCCGTGTAGAATGTGGAATAATGTCTTCTGATTTCTCCCGAATTTCCTTGGCTGCAAAGTATTTTTTATGCCCAGCTGAGACCAAGTTATTGTAATTACATCCATTTAAGGTATATCAGACTTCATTTGACGAAAATTACATCGCATGATATTTAAAGTGTAGAAAACTGCAACATAGATCTTATATACCGTTTTCCTCTTGCAACTAAATCTTTAGATACTAGTGATAGATACTTTTCAGTACAACATACAGGGAAGCAGTAAATATTCTCCCTAGCGAAAACCAAGAATTTTTTTTGAAAGGATTTTAATATGCTACTACATTTTGGAATGAATCATCTGAATATCAATAAAAATAAAACTAAGGTATTGGTATGCAGTAGAAGAAAGGAAGCCAGGATGTCGATGTAAAACTAGGGAAACAAAAAATCGAGGACGTGGAAGAGTTCTGCTACCTGGGAAGCCGAGTAACCAGCGATGGACGAAGTAAAAGAGAAATTGCCTGTAGAGTTTCCCAAGCAAAAAGGGCATTTTACCAGAAGAAGATTCTGCTTACAGCTTACAGAGGTTGGCTGTTAGAAGAATCGAGTGTAGGGTTGCGTCAAATCCTAGGATCCTAGGATCCCCAATCCTAGGATTGTTGACCGATGATGATGACTTCATTTTTACTCCAATCACCCAGGAGAGGGTAAAAAAATAGTATTTTGGTACGCAACAACATATATAATATTCTAATTACCGAAATGAAATCAATTCAATACAGTTCGTAAGGAGAGTGGAATGTAATAAAATTGGAAATGTTTGCCCAGCACAATCTATAGGAGGAAATGGAATAAATTACTTAGATTAAAATTAATAAATAAGTATTTACGCTACTTTTTTCTGATCATAGTGAAACTTGTGAAAATGAACATAGTTAAAATACTTCAATCATAGTATGTCTGCACACAATACTTCTAAGCATTATTTTCGTTTATTTTATAAAATATTTTGCCATTGGGTCTATTTCGGCCTATTAGATATCAGCTAGATATATTCTGTTTTTTCTACATATATTTCAGCCGAATGTACTTGTATGTGATCCCATTTACTCAATCAGCACCTTACGTATCGGTTTCCACATGAGCTTTCTTCCTCAACTGTGTGCGTCTTTCTACTCTCTCACACACACACACACGCATTTCTTCTAGCTCCCACGCATTCTCCATTAACGCATCCTCCCCCGAGAACACGATATCCCACTTCTTCCCACTCTTGTTGATCGCTCAGCTGTATGGCGAGCTATCTTCTCTTGTTTTTGCCTTGTTTAGAGCCAAACTTAATGGATGTTTGTATACAGTGTATAAATTTCCGAAAAAAATATGTACGATTTTTTTTTGACCCTGTATAATGCGTGCATGGTTCCAAAGCTTGAATTCTTGAAGGAAAATAGTTGAATATTATGTTTAGACTACTGCAGTGTGGTGGTATTTAGGAAGTATTTGGAGGTTTGACGCTGAAATGAACTCGGAAGAGAAAGCTTATATAAAAAATTTTCAAAGTATTGTGTACTTTCATGGGTATTTGAAGGAGTCATGATAAGGATAAGGTGAGAACTAGAAGAAACAGAAAGGAATATGGAATTTTAACAGTTTTAAGACGGAAGAAGGGATTCTTAGGAGTGGAAAAGGGAAATTTAGGTCAAAATTCAAAATTTCTCAACAATTTTTGTATTCCAGTATGATAAGCATATTACTTTGGTAGACAAAATACATGCAAATTATGTGAGACTGTCTTTTAATGATTGAATGCGATGAGTGATACACTACAGTGATAGTATTAAGTATGTTTGTTTTTTTTTAGATTCTCCAAATGTTATATTGAACCGTCTAATTCAACTAAAAAATCAAAGATTCATCTCAAGAAAAACATTAATTCACAGGACGAGATTCGAATTGAATACATTCGGTTATCAAACCAGGTGGGTTCCTCCTTTGTTTCTGTTAAAATACCAGTTTGTGTTTTTGCTAAGGGACTGGATTGCCATCCCGAGGATTCCGTATTGATTCCCGGTGGTGGCAGAAATATCATTCTAGGTCAGCATTTCGACCCTCAGACTGGACGTTAAAAAGCCGTGGTTCATTGGCATCGCTTGCTGAGACCGGACTGATGTTTACGCCGGGTTTCTCTCCTCTTTTCATCCCTTCTATCAAAATTTCTAGTTATATCCACTCATGTACTTTTCCCAGTCACAACGATCTCCGGGTTCCGGAAATGTAGATCTTGCGAGACACAATTAGCTTTCTTCGTACATGATATTTCAATCTACGGCGAAAACAGTACTGAAGTTGATGCGATATTTTCAGATTTTAAAAAGGCATTCGATAGGGTACCTCATGATAAATTAATCTTGAGATTAGAACGTTTTGGTATAAATAATGACATTGTATATTGGGTAAAAGAATTCTGAAGTGGGCGAGAGCAGAGGGTTGCCATAAACGGTATCATGTCGGACACAAAGTCACATCGGGAGTTCCCCAAGGTAGCGTAGTGGCTTCTATTTCTTTTATTCATAAACGATTAGGGTACCGTAGTTAGTAGTAAGCTTAGACTTTCTGCAGACGATGCGGTGCAGTGTAGAGGGATATATCAAAAGAAGAAGACAGGAAATTCCTTGGCAATGATTTAGATGCAATTCAAGAGTGGTGCGACAAATGGCAGTTAGAACTTAACCTTAAAAAGTGTGCAGCTATCAATTTTTGGGGGAAGGATTATTCGATAGAGCGTACCTATAAAATTAGTAACAGGAACGTAGAAATCATTGAAACCATAAGGTATTTAGATGTAACAATCACTAAAGATTTATCGTGGGGAAGACACATCCGGGAAATATGCGGCTGAGCGAAGATAAAGCTAGGATTTATAAAAAGAGTACTTGGGAAATGTGATGAGAAGACAAAAGAGCGATGCTACTTTTCACTAGTGAAGCCCCACCTTGAGTATGCAGCCAGTGTATGGGATTCTAATGAATTAGGTTTGATCAGAGACAGTGTGCAGCGTATAGCAGCTAGATTCGTTAAAAGGTGTTACGATAGGTTGAGTGGTGTATCAGAATTAATACAGGAATTAGGGTGGGAATCTTTATCAGAGCGTAGGTTAAGGTACAGATTAAATCTATTAGGAAAACTTCAATCGGATAGCTTTACTGAAGATGTTAGGCACATATTAAAAACACCAGCGTATTATGCTAGATTCGACTAGATAAATAAGATTTAAGAGATAGATTGTCGTACTGATAGATTCAAAATGGCATTTTTCCCCCGTACTATAAGAGAATAGAATATGCAGCGTAGCAAGTATTCTGTAGTGGATGATGCATGTATTTATCCCTTAAATATTATAGATACTAACATTCTAGTTGCATGAGACCCTATAGTTGCTTGTTTGCATGTCGGTAGGGCATGCTTGGTGATCATCACCCCCTGCCACACACCCTCGCGGTGGCTTTCAGGGTATCGAGTAGATGTAGATGAAATCTAATTCTCTCATTCCAATTGCTACTATCGTTGAGACTGACACTTCCAAGCAAAAGGTACCAATACTACCATCAGAATTATTGTCTCAACGCACAGCACGTGTGGCCATAGTGTACACTTAAGCTTGGGAACTCAATTGATATTGTCGGTACCAGAGGTCAACTGTAGTTTACTCGAGCCTTTTCATTTCTTTGGGACCGGGATTAATCATATTCCGCTTTAGTTTAAATTTATAAACCACCCTTTCTTACTAGTCTTGCGTTCTTAGTTAAATATGTCCTGTTAACTCAGGGTATCATGCAGTACAACTACATCTCGCTACAGTCTCAGTTTAACCCAGTTTTGATCTGACTTGGGCAATAATGATCCTCGTTCTTAGCTATAGGTTTACTGACGTTTTCACCAGATTTAAAAAAGAGTCCATAGTTAAGTAGGTGCTGCCGAATTCCTCCATAAATCTGATTTGTTTTGAGCATATTTTGATAAAAACTAACGAGGGAGTGATGATTACTCTTTCGCTAGTCGATTGGAGCTCATTCGTTTTAACAAAGAAAATATTGAAGGTGACTTAAGGAGGTTGGTCCTAAAAGTGAAAGCCATGTCATTTTTTTATATTTTCAGCACTTATAGAACGTAAGTTCCTCTATCTAATAAAGTAAAGATAATTACACCAACCCATACTCCTTTTTGCACAAATTGCATTTGAAATTACATACGATTAACGGCGAGAATGGCCGTGACATGGGAATATAACGTTTAAAAATACCATAGCGTCATGTCATTTTTGCAAAAAACTGATATTTTATGCGTAATTTCACAAGAAATAAAATGACACGAAAATAAAGGCATCAAACCACCGTAATTTTCGCTAAATCCACCAATTTCTGCGCTTATAGCAGACGAAATGCATTAGTTGTCTTCAAGTGGCGCTGCGGTCGCTCTGTGTAAAATGTATGGCGTATGACTAATATCATTACTAATGAGATATTAAAGCATATTTCAGAAAAATATTATAACATAATGTTTGATAGTAATATTCTGGTGTTATAAATTAGTAAATTCATTGAGCACATGAATTTATTTCTTTAAAGTAAATGCTGAATTGACTCCATAGTCGAGCTCATTAAAATTATCATAAAAAAGAAATTCTTCGACTTTACATCGTATTTCTTGTGATAATTATGACTTTCAATAGCTTAGGTAATTTTCTTTGTGAAGTAAGGATCACTTAGCAGGCATATACTCGTACTTAAATTAATAAGATTCCTCAGACAACTTGACTCACGCAGTCGCGAGCCAACCTCCTTGAATATTAAGTTACTTTGGAACCTTGTCAATGAATCAATGTTCGAAATGTACAGTTATAGTTCACCCTGGGTTTACGGGCATTTTAATGTGGGTTTATTTCTTTTTTTTCGTTTTTTTTTCAAAAACTAACTACGGTTACTAATTATCTCCCGACGCAGTCTCATCTCGGCTTCACTTTGCGGGTTGCCATGGGTTGTGGGCTAGGGTGTGGGCTAAAGTCAGGCCATTGTTGTCCCACGGAATTCCCTGAGGAAAACCCTTTTGCCTCTCCCGGAAAGCTTTTATCCCGAGCATTGAGGAATCATGTTTCTCCCCCCTTTCGTTTCGCACAGAATCATTTCCTCCTTTCATCACACAAGCGGTGAAGGCAGTAGTTGTAGCTTTCGAAACGTTTTCCACCTCCCTCATCCGACACACACACACAAAGTGTCATCGTGCGTTAATGCGGAATGCGTAACGGGTCGAATGTACCCTCCGGCACTTCCGAAGTTCCCCCATTCAAGTGTCGGAGTAAACTTCCGGCTTAACGGGTCGGTCGTCACACCTCAGCGAACGTTTATTTTTTTGCAACCTTTCAAACAATCAAGCATCGTTTTTTCCTATTTGATTTTTATGCAAGGCATTCCCAAACCTTTTTATGCGTAAAGTGACGGAAATTACGTTCAGGAAGATTGGTTACTCAGAGATGCGATATGTACCTATTGAGAGCATGGTGAGAACTAAGCTTCACTTTCTACTTACATCTATATCGTATGAATCAAGTACAACGCTTATTCCAAATCCTTCGTTTTTTTGCATGTAAAATATTTGTGGTTTTGTCTTCTCAGATTGAGCTTAAAGACAGGTGCGTCTAAATACAAGTCCAATATTCACCAATGCCCATATTTAATTCCTCACCGATAGTACATCGAATAGGAAATTCACAACTTAACTAAAATCGTAACTTATATTTCTTTTGCTTGTCAACAATGGGCTCAAGCGGCGTTGCCGAATGTAATGAAGATGGGTTGCGAAAGTGTACCTATGGACTTAATGTGGCTGAAGCGATTTTTGCCTATGAACAGAATTGTGTGAAACTTTATTTAAGTTTCCTTGGTAGAAATAGCTTTGGTGAAAAGTGTGAAAAATTGCACAATATCTAATTGATTTGTTGGGAAATTCAATGCTCTTTTTATCTCGTAAAATTATGGTTCATGGGATAAATTTCTTTATAATCCGTTAACATATATACAGTTTTTCTTCTTATTGTAAAATAAGATGTACCTAGCACATTATTATAATAGCTACAGTCAAATAAAATTGTGTCATACAGACTCAAAGATGCAAAAAATCGTATATAAATGTCAATTTTGCCCTTCTTTCGAATACCATGCCGAAAACTATCAATGGTGACCATTAAATTCTTTGTTTTGCTGAATAATTCTATTTACCATAGATAACGAGGGTGTGCAAGAATATAATACGACAAAAATTTGCACCCATGTTCAGCCAAAAAATGTTCACATTCCACAAGAAAGAATGTGTTTTAATTACCCTGAAATGCAGATAATTACCCAGAAATGCATTTAAAGCAAATATCAATAGAATTCTTTAGGTAAGGCAAAAGTACAACGTACAGATACTGCATAGTTTCCATAATTGCGTGTGCAATACTTTGTAATTAAGTTACACTTGAATGATATGCTGCCAGAGGATTTTTTTTCACGAACTTTAAAAATTATTACAATCTGTACTCAGAAATCCCCCTCCATTACCGCTACGGATACCAGTTTGTTCATCTCAGAGGGAGATATGCACGCGTTTACGCTGCGTTATTGTTTTTAAGAACTTCGCTTAGCAACGGTTTAAGCTTGGTCCTTCCAATGAGCCTTCTTTTATTTTGTAATGACATTGGATGCATGAATCAGGTTGCTAGAAACACTAAAAGAAAAAATGTGATCCTTAATTGTAATTATTTGAGATATATTGCGGGTACTATGTTAATTAACTTGCAATAATGCAACAGCGTAGTTAAGACATGCAAGTCATCTACATCTACATCTACACGATACCCTGCAAGCCACCGCGAGGGTGTGTGGCAGAGGGTGAAGATCACCAAGCATGCACTACCGGCATGAAAACAAGCTACTATAGGGTCTCAATTAACGGTAATTACAACAACGTTTTTTCTTGTGGGTTGTGAACATTTTTTTAACTGAACACGGGAGTTAATTTTTGTCTCATTATACCCTGGTGTACCATCGTTCTCTATGGTAAACAGAATTTTTGTAATCGATCATTTATGGATGATTTTTTAAAGGATGGATGATTTTTTAAGATTTTTTAATTTAAGTATCTTTCTCGCTTGATATGGGTTTTATTCCTATGTGACCGATGCCTTGAAGTATCTTGAGTTTTTTACATGAGCACATAGCCTTCCATAGCATTTTACCCACTTTCTGGCCCCAGTCATTTGTTCTAACACTGATTCATTGTTACCGGAGTTTTCATATTCCCTGAACCACCTTTACTCGAGATCCACGTTGGCCCTTTTCTTTCCACCCGCTCCTTTTAATGTTTAACTTTAGGCCTTTTTTGTAACAATTTCACATCCCCTTTCTCCTCTGCTATCCAGTCATTGGAAATCCTTTTGACGTGAACCTTTCAGAATTGTGCGGAGCCGGGCATCATCAAAGGGTTTACGTGAGACTATAAAAGAATCCGCATGTATACGAAATGCCCCGGAAATAATTTCACCTGACCCGGAGAGAATATTTTTTTCCCTCCTGCGTCTCCTTCATGAATCTATGCGGCTTTGATCTGTGGGGTCATCTGAATATTACGTAACGGCGATTTTCTTCTTTTTTTAGAACTCCCATCATTCCAACATAGCAACATAACTCTCCGTAGCATGCTCTGAGACCCTCTCTCCATTAGGTACCTAGCGCTGCCAATGAATAACGAAGCAGGCGTTCTTTATCAATACCTTATCGAGTTTTTCATAAGTTTAATTATTCACTATAATCATTGTTACCTGCCTGTCATGGTAGCCAGGTTGTTAAACCCTTAACCCCATGGGTTCCAATGGGGTCGTTTACCATATTTTTTTATTGCCGAATATGATAGAGTTTGTAAAATAAAAAGACCCGTATTTTTCCATTTTTTGATCCGTCAATTATTTCTCGAGTAATAAGCGGCGAAATCTGATGTTTTTTACCCTTTCGGAAAAGTGGGTGTGGTGCAACCTCTGACGTATATCGACTTCGTCCAATCACAACTGAGCCCACGGAGCTACTTCGCCTTATCGCAATGGGGGGGGGGACACAGCTGGCTCTCCCAATGGGAGCGATTGCGACAGCATCTGTGTGAGCAGACATTCCGAGAACCCCCCTCCATTCCCTTCCCTTCCCCTAAAAGAATTCAAGGACGGGAGGAAAATGACGTAAATGTTATCACAGCAGCTTTTTCGGTGGGCGTCACCTTTTGCTTATTTTAATTGTTGATTTATGAGTGAATGGTTGTGGTTAGAAGGTTAATTTTTTCACTTAAATTCTTTTTTCGCTTCCATCTAACGTTTTCGTGCACAAAATTGCTATTTTGGTTCTGAGTAAACGCCCCCGTTACGCCCAAAATATGGATGCTTCTTTTGTCCTAGGTTTAATATAATAAATTCGATGGCGCTATATAATCTCAGCTTTTGGAGCAGCTGGAATGCATGACTATCGCTGCTGCGTAACGTGAGGCGCCACCCCCCTACTTGTCGATAGTGCATCAGGACAGATGGTCCGCCCCCCCCCCCCTCCACAGCCTATTGACGGTACCTATCAACGACATAAACCTATTTTGTTGTGTAGCTCTTAGTATGAACCTTTAGATATACTTCTTCAATTCTGGGAATATTTTCGGCGAGGTTCAAATTGATTTTAAGTGCGTCATTGTTTCATACCGTACATTCCTGAAAATAGGTGCCCTTGAGTGTCATGTGTTTGATTAACATTTAAAGGGATTTAGTTGTAGGAATGGAAGCAGTATTGGAGCATAATGTTGTGAGCTGCTTTGTCGTAATGCCACATCAGGCAGTTAAAAATGCATCATTTTAAATCTTTTGACTTTTGATGAAAGATAAAAACAAAAAATACTCTTTGAAATTGCCAATTTAGTTCACCGCGTTAGGTTATGGCGGATATTCACTAGCTCAAAAATTATTCTCAAATTTCCTATGGAAGGAATCAGGAAGGCTTATAATTGTTGAATCTTGGCTTGGATTGAGTTCCGTTGCGCACGCACTAATAACAGCCAAATCACACTAATTCTTAAGGTCCGTTTTTAGAAAGGGTTTTAGCGAATCGCATTGTTGCTGTAATAGTACATTAACCTTTTTATTGTCAATATGACCTGGATGCATGCATTTTTTATTTCTCTCTCTCTCAACAATTATTCGTATGTTATCATTCATATATTATTCATAAAATCAACCGTATCTGGTGATTTATGGTGGAACAAGTGTTCCCAAGATCAAAATAATACTGCACAAGTTTTACTGCTCACTTGTTTTCAATGTACCCATTTATACTCACAACGTGTATACACTAACAACTCGTCTTTCAAACCCCTAAGGTATCATTATGAGGTCTATTACAGGTTATAGAATATGTTGGATACATACATCCATTCGGTATATACACTTGTAGTAGACCTAGTGCGCTAAATTTCGTGTAGTGTATTGTATTAAAAGGGTACACTTTTAATGAACTATTCACCTTGTGTAGCTTAATTTTAATCCTGTAGTTAATTTTCTGATTGGTCTCCATGTTAAATAAGGTCACCGGTCCAATTTCCACACTTCAATCCCTTCCACTCCTCCGATCATTGTTTCGTCACGTTATGCCATCATCAGGGTGATGATGGGATAGTGTGCCGAAACCATGGTCGGAGGTATGGAAGGGACTAACGAGGGAAGTTGTACCAGTGATCTTTTATTTAACATGGATATCAACCGTTTCCACAAAGTAAACGCTTCTAAGCTCTCATATATTCTGATTGGGTCTCGTCAATTCCACTCAAAGTAATCTAGAGGCCCGCGGGGACGATATGTTTCAGCCACTCTTCGTGGTGGTATGTTCCCGTTAATGTTTAAGGTGGGTTTAGGTCAGCTCTGCTATGACTACGACCATCACTCGAGGAACTGAACGCCAACTCCCGGCGTCGACGAGAACCTTCGAAACAAATGACGGAATATCCGCGTAATTTTCCCCTCGTGCGAGGAAACGGGTGATTCAGCATCGCAAGCGCTGTGTCCCACTTTAAGGCGGGAGAAATTGCCGAGGGGGAAGCGACTTGGGAGGAAGAAATGTGGGGAAAGTAGGCAGGAGGAGGAGCTGAGAAGAAGAAAGTGCGAGGGCGGTAGTCCTTCTTTTTCGTTCCGGTTAGAGAGGGGGAGGAGGATAATGACCGCGGGGGATGGGTTGGAGGTGGGGGTGGATAACACGTCCACCCTCCCCTCCATGGAATAAATCCTCCCCCTCTCTCTCTCTCTCCCTAATGCCACCCCTCAGCCCGTACACTTGACTCGCTTGGTTCCAAAAATAAACTGTCGGTCGAGCGAACGCCGATAGTCCAACGCCCACGTCACATCGCTCGCCCCCACGTCGTCCTCCACCCCTATAGCGGGCCCGATCCAATATTCAGTGGCCCCCTGCCTAACTGAGGCCCCCGCGAAAGTCGTCATTCTAAAATGCTGGAAAAGGAAGAGTAGTGCGTTCTTA
Organism: Platycnemis pennipes; assembly: GCA_933228895.1. Classification (NCBI taxonomy): domain Eukaryota; kingdom Metazoa; phylum Arthropoda; class Insecta; order Odonata; family Platycnemididae; genus Platycnemis; species Platycnemis pennipes. The sequence continues at coordinate 110,169,860 of OW121855.1, read as the reverse complement.
TGTACCCGAAAAAATTAGAACCCGCTCTAAACAATTAATTTAAACCTGGCCTAAAACAAATATGCAAAACCCGGTCCAAACACAAACTTAAACCCGGTTTACATAGATTAAAGAATCCGGGTTAAAGAAATAGAGTAGTGCGTTCTTATGCATCCGAAGAAATTAGAACCCGCTCCGAGCAATTAATTCAAACCTGGCCTAAAACAAATATGCAAAACCTGTTCCAAACAAAAATTTAAACCCGGTTTACATAGATTTAAGCAGCTGGGTTAAAGAAAAAACCAAGCATAACTGATTAAAATATTTTAATTTGTTTTGTTTTCAGCTCGAAAACCACAAGCAGGAATACTTGAAGACGAGAGAGTGACAGGGTGTAATGTGCATCGGAAAATCTAAACCCACTTTAAAAATCCAATCGAGTGAGATAAAAATGGTTAATAGTCTTTGGTTTGTGTCTTTGTCTTTAAGAAGCTAAGACTCGATTCACACAACGTTGTCTAAAATTTTCGTATCTTTCACGTGTAATCGTGTTCAAGTACAGCTGGAAGTGGTCAACTTATCGTCCGCAGCTACCAATTGACAAAAAATGTTGTTGCTAAATTCCGGAAAGGATTGAACTTTTTTCTGCTATAATGGGCATATGCCGTTCTAATCCTATGCCGTTCACTTTGAAAGAATAGAGTATATTACATGTATTATACAAGCAGACCTTTACTCATGAGTATGCTACCAGTGTGGGAAGTTGAATTGCAATTTATGTATTCAGTTGGATATAGTGTTGAATATGTGTTCCTGCGCATGTGATCGTTTACATGCCTTCCAGTTTACAAATAAGTTAATAGGGAGTCTACGAACTACTCCTAGGGTGTGTGGTAATGGGCGTATCAAAATCAAATAACCAAAATGTATATTCTGTCCATTCAACCATTATATTAGGGAATTATTTGCGGAAGTAACAGGCGCCTGATGTTAAGGTAGTTGAAAATCTAACAGTCTAAGTTAACTTATTACCATTTAAAGTAGGAAATTACAAATAACATATTCATAACAACAATATCGAATTTGGTCACTGACTGCACGAATTCATTTACACCATCCCCAGCATACGCATTTAAATAAAGTGAAAGGATCGCCCCATAAGAGCTAGCACACTATTAGCCACTTCTAAGAGTAGGTACTGACAATATTTATATATTACATTATGATTTATTTTATGAAACATATGGATTTTTTACATTTGGAACAGAATTGCTATATACTGCAAAGGAATATTAAATAAAATGAGTCTGTTATTATTTGGCGATAGATTCGTTTGGGTCTAGTCAGGTATTATTTTTTAATTCTAGAAAAGAATATGGCTTGACTTGTTGGGGAGACACGTACTATTCTAATATTCAACCAGTTCGCATTGTACAAAATAAAATGCTACGTGTCATTTTGGGAACTAGCACAAGAGAATAGCCATTCCCTTTATATAAAAAATTAAAAGTATTGCCTCTTCGTCATCTCTATTTGTGTAAAGTATTACGAATCTTTTATAACCGAGGAGATGTAAATTGTAAACCGTGTCCTTACGGCAGATTAAGAAGTGTTCACTATTTTACTATACCTAAACCCAATATTGAAGCTTGCAAACATTTCTTTGATCTCATTGCCCCTTCAATCCATCAAAAAATTCCAAATGAGATTTCATCAATTAGCAATAAGACTACTTGACTCAGAAAATTGAAAATTTGGTTGTTAGAGAAAAACGATGTGGAATATTTGTTAAAAACTATGGTGTGATTCTTCTATGGTATGTGTACTTATTTTATTTTATTATTTGAATCTTGCAATTTATTCTAAATTCAATTTCAAAACTATTATCATGGAACACATTTATGTTATATATGAGCCAGAATTTATTTATTGATTATTTTAGTGAATGACAGCTGCTGAACTACAGCCAATAAATTCAAGGATTTGTAACCCCAAAACAAGAAATTATTTCTTCTGGGGTACCAAGTTTCACCCCCATTTTGATTTGTTAAAATTGTGTATATCTTTTGGGTGAAATAAACCCTATTCTCTCTCTTTCTCTCTCTCTCTTACTACAGACTTTTAAGACAGTGCTATTAACACGATTTTCGTTGGATAAGATTTTTTTTCAGAAGCACTAAATTGCAGCTATCCGTCCATTTCGTAAGACTTCTCCTGGTATCAGCAAAGAGACAGGCATTTTTTTGGCTTGAGGAATGAATAAATAGAATAGAGAAGGGCGTTGTGGTTGAGGGACATCATGTTGGGAAAAGTTGGAGAGAGAGGAAACGGAAATATATTGGATGATATATTTATGAAGCTGGTCCCGGTGAGTGACCAAGGAGACATCCTTTCCCCTCCGCTTCCGAAATCCCAGCAGACTAGCGGGAAACGGCTTCGGGATTCCCTTATTCTCCTCCTTGTCCCAGGCCACCTCAATCCCCCGCCCCCTTCCCTCCCTGTTCGTTCCGTCCAGGGACGCCGTCTCCATTGACAACGGTAAGGGGGGAGGAATATCCGGGGGTCACTTCAATCCGCGCGGAGGTCGCGCCAACGCGGGTGAAACATAAACCAACCCCTGAATTAAATCCACACTATTTTCTTAATCTGAGGTGGTGGTTCATGATGAAACTTTCACCCAGGGTTCAGTAGGGAATCTTTGTGTCACTGGATGAAAAAATATCACATTGATAATTAAAGCTGATCATTCAATTTATCAATCCCATATCTATATTGACAGTTTGATTTTCATGGTTTACTTAAATGTTTAATATCACATTTATCAGGGAACCATTTCCCACTTAAAGTCTTCACTTCCTTTTCTGGGTTTCAATTCAAGTGGGTTTTTTACGACTTTTCTTACTCAAAAGTGTAGTGATATCATAGCAAATTCATATTCCATTGATTGAAAATATATTCATCCGAAGCTTTTAATCAAATTATTTCATGTTTATGTTTGGGAACATAGTATCTAAAGATTCAGGTTTAGGTGGGTCTTCAAAATGCGGTTACTCTCTTGGTGTTTAGGTATTTTTTAAATTAACAAGACTTTCATAAGGCGAAAGATAATATGTAGTGATCGGCATCAAATCTAACGCATAAGTTGGATTACTGTACGTATAAAAGCCTGTTTCGGATCTGGCAAAATATTTTAAGTCTAGCATTTCCTCATTGCTGCGTCCTTTAATGCCTAAAGTGATTATCGCCTAGTTAAATTCTGCCAAATAAGTACCTAATCAATTTAGTCCTGCGTATTTTGTAGAACTTTAGTTATACTTGCTTGTTGAGTACCCAAATAAGTTAATGTTTTTTCTACTCTAAGTTTAACGAATTATTGTCGCGTATATTGGCTAGTCGTAAATTAAAATCCATTTAAAATGCTCTCACCAGCATTGAATATTGGATCCAAAACGAATTTTAGACAATATTATAAAAAAATAATTTTTCTCGCCTACGCAGAAATGCATTATTCATTAATTTTCTTCTCATTCCTTTCTATTTTTTGGTAATCGATATTTGAACCTCTGTTTCCTCCACCCTTTCAATTAATTGTATTTGCAATTTAACTGCATTTGAATTTAGTGAAAATACACCAATTCCAACATGCATTATCATGCACATAAATTCATCAAACTGTTGTTTATAAAAGTATAGTGTGGCATTTAATTTGATTCCGTTTACTAGAACGATCATATTGATTTAATTAAGAGATTTTTTTTAAATATTCCCTCTGAATTCACTAAAACTGCGTTTGCCTAAATGGATTCACGCTCGCCTTTTAAAATACTAGTTTGTTTGTGTTTAAATTGCATATATACGCATAGGTTAGATAAACAAATTTTAAATATTCTAATTGAAGGATTTTTAAATTCAGTTGTAACATTGTGTTACTGCTTACAAATTCCCACTCTTCGTTATATCATCTCCGTTATATATCTTTGTTACATCAACATGCCATTTAGGGAATTTATTTTAGGCCTCTAGGGCCTCTTTTCTTTTCCACTTCTCTTTTTCTATCGTATCTCCTCCTTTGTTCGTATTCTTTCCTTCATTTCATTGGTTTAACCCTCTCTTTTTGAACTCCTTTGTGACTAAACCATTCCAAGCCAATCGGTCGCTCCATTGCTTTCTGAGGGTAGTCAAAGAACTCGAACATCAAAGGACCGCAATCGATAGATCGATAGTGCAATGTGGTGATCGGATTTGTCAATGAAATGTGGCAGATTATACTAGCAATGCAAGTAACGAAAAATGTTGCATGAAGACCATCCACAGAACCTTAAAGACTCTGCAGATCCTCCTTGACTATCAAAACGGCTTCTTATGGACGTTATTTGTCATTTTTTGTCTTTATCTGAGACATTTCCTTCCTCTTAGATCTGTCTCCTGAGATATTCTTAAACCTTCTTCCTTCAAACTTCTTTTTCATTCCATTTTTTCTCCCATTCATTTCGTTTCCATTCCCATTCATTCAACGTAACTGTTATTATTTGTGTTTAGGCAACCGACATCTACTTAAGTTCATTTGCGCATTTTTTAAGGATATGTAGGTGATTGCACGGAGGCATGAATTTTTCAACCAAAAATGGTTGGGTGGAGGAAAACTCGGCGTCGACATTAGCCTGCTCTTATCTAGAGGCACCAAGGGGTCCATGGCTTAACGTTCCAATCGACGGACGGAGTACTGAACTTGAAGAGCTCTCCATAAACCAATCATTAAAGGACAGATATATCGATGAAAATTCTCTACCACAGCCGGGAATCGAACCAGTGCACTGGGGATGGGATGCCAGTAATCAAGCCACCACAGCAATTCCACCCTTAAGGTGCAGTGACGTGTCAGGCCTAATGAATATATCCGTTTGGCAACGTATTATTTTGCTCTTTTCTCAACCTCTCATTTCGCCCAAAACATCTTTTTTTAAGTTATTTTCAACTCTTTCGCCAATCCATTTCATCCTGCAATTCCTTTTCTAATTTCTTTGGCGCTTTAACGCAATTTGTTTCGTAACACTATGAGGCTGAATTCTTGCCGGTGTTTAAGAAGCAGAATCCGTTTTTTTTATAATTATCACCAGTGCGTTTTATTTATCCACTGTTTATCGATGATGATAATTACAATTCGTTTTGCATTTTCGTCAGAAATTTTTATTTATTTATAAACATTTAGTAAATGGTAAACCGGGTTTATGTCGTTTAATGTTTCTTTGTGCCTAAGTGTAATTATTTGCTAAGTTGGCTCATAATGTGTGGATTAAATATTTTATCCTCATTATATATGTATCCTCTATATATTATAAATTACATTATATATGTATACAGTTTACATGTATTACATTATATATGTATATGTATATATGTACTGTATTATATACAGTACATTATATACGTATATATATCCTCATATGTAGGATTTCACTTCAGCAAGTACGAAGTTGCCTCCACTTTTTAAGCAGATACTTGAAAATTGTGGCGATAACAATGGACCACAAGGTAGCATATATTTATCTAATGGGGTCAAAGTATAGATCAGTATCTTTTGTAAAGGTAAATAAAATTATTTTGATGAGATTATCTTTTTGTGTTCAATTGATAATTAAGACTGCTGTACATACTCTCTTCCTTAAGACAATATGCGATGTCAAATAGGAAAATTGATTAAAATTCCTTTTCGATATCTGGAAACTGCCTTATAGTGAAACACAAGCAATTTAAAGTTCAATTTCTCAATTGCTGTTACTTTTTCCCGTAGCTGCAGCGTCTACCGTATTCCCAACAATAATTACTGTGAATAAAGTCACTGCCCCAATTAATTGTGACGAAAGGTTCTTGACTTCACTTGTCAATACAGCATCCTCATACGTCATTTTCGCATAACTTTATCTGGTATCTCTTTTATTTTTTTTAATATGTACTAACTTAAACAAATTTAACTGTGCTTTTGATGGAAATGATTGCAATCTCAAGCATCTTTGATGTACCTGTTGAAAGATATCTCCAACTGCGTCCTGATTGTTTTATCTCCATGAAGTTGTTTACCTTCTCTGTCGAAATTACTCGGGCAATTTGTGTTATTAAGGGCTTAAATGAGATGGCGTCTTTGTTTAATCTCTTAGGCTCTTGAAGAGCGTGAGATGTTACAATCCTCGATGGAGGAGTGTTGATATGAAAAATACGGATGACGTCATTTAGGTTCAGTATGGAAGTGAAATATCACCAGCGGAGCCTTTGCGCGCATATTCTCTCTTGCTTTTATTTGCTTTTTTTTCGTCGGAACAAATAGGAAAAAAAAACTTATTCATGATTCATCCGACGGTAATATCACTTCTGTAATTGCCATCTTTCCTCCTTGAATCCAGACTCAACTGGGCAAACTTTCCCGGTTGCCTCATCTGCTGAGTTCTTCGTGACCCACATCCATGGACCGTATTTGCACACCGATTCGTTTCATGCCCGCCTTACTGCTCATAATTTTTACGAAACCGCTCTTCGCGATTCGAGAGATGAAAATCCTATTCTCTCATAACCCCGCGCGTTAACGCGACCTTGATTGAAATAGAAACGGAACATGGTTGTCCCACGTAAAAATTATTCTTTGCACAACCCGGGTTTCGTCTAAGATCGCCATCTTCTAAAGATGTTGATCCTCGACGAAACCAGGGACGTGTAATTATTAATTTTTATGTGAAACGATCAATTTACGTATCTATTCCAATTATGAATCAGTTCCATTAAGTGACGTGGGATACAGCAACTATAGTGATTACCTTTTCATAATTTCGTGCTGGTTATTTATTTGTGATAATTAATCATTACTATTAAGCCTCTTACCAGTTATTTTCATTTGAATTCACCGATTTCATATACAAACCTCATAACCATAGTTAACAATCCTAAGATTGCTTTGGGGAAGCTCTTCACTTGAGTCCACTACCGGCTTACATAATCGTATTCGAATAGCTCTTCTCTTCATCATCCCTTGCCGTTTGCGCTACAAATCTTATGTGAGGTCGAAATGAGAACTTAATGCTTTAGTTCCACATAAAGTTGCTTGATGATGACGTTGGACGTTGAAACACGGGTCGTTGTGACTCAGAGACACGCGGCAAACACCATCTTCATTCGTTTAAAAACTTTTCTTTCGTTTCAATTAGGTAAAGTTTTAATATTGAAAATAATACAATTTTTTTAATGGATTTATAATTCTTGAAAACTGGTGCGAAGTGAAGGTGGCAACCCAGCGCTTAATTTTTGCGGTGTTGCAATGTAAATTGCGCAAAAAATGGATTCATTTTTCTTCACCTTCGCAAAAACGTGCCTCAAAGTAATTTTTTTTTAAATTTTCCTTTTTCGGCATTAAAAGTAAAACTTAATTATATTCATGCAGATATCTTATGAATGAACATAGCCTCATCTACTTTAGGGATATAAAGCTTCAAAGCCGAGTCTCAATACTTTTTGGCGAAGATTAGAGGTCACTCATTGGGAGACGATAATATAACCGAAAAATACTATACTTAGCTTGCCCCAAAGTTGACCAGAAAATGCAGGTCCGAGACGGGATACGGGTTTTTGACCTTTGGGTTGCTACGACCGGCTAGCTTTTTTAAATATCTGATTGCTATGACCCGGAACATAGCAAAAAGCTCTATGTTTGCTCTACGGTAATTTACTAGAAATCAGCTACTTTTTCCTTGTTAGACTTTCATTTGGAATATGCTGCCAGTGTATGGGATCCCTACGAAATTGGTCTAAATAATGAGCCTGAACGTGTGCAGCAAAGATCGGCAAGATTTATTAAGGGACGGTACGATAACCTTACTAACGTAACCAGTCAATAAAATGAATTAAAATGGGAATCATTGTCAGATCGCGGGTTGAAATGTAGACTTAATCTCTTAAACAAATTCCAGGACCATATTTTCAGTGATGATGTTAAAAATATTTTGCGAACCCCAACTTATTATGGTAGACTGGACCATGATCACAAAATTAGAGAAATTGATTGGCGAAAGAGAGATTCAAAATGTCATTTTTCCCTCATACTATTAGGAATATGAATAACGGTAAATATGTCCAATACGAGTGTCGCAATGGATAACATTGGTAGCTGCATGTTGGCATAAGGAGTTGAAGGTAACCCAACTAACGGCATGTTTTAGCATGCTTGCTTTATATTTTTGTCTTTTTTTAAATAGTGAAGTTTAGAAGAGCGTATAATTACTAATCCTTTTTTATGCAAGATGTGTGGTGTACGTTTGGTGAGATTTTACCCCCTGCCACACACATTTATGGTAGCTTGCAGAGTATAATGTAGATTTAGATGTATGGTAACTCTGGCACGTTATATTCAGACGCACCGTTTGCGATGATTGTTCCAAACATCCCTACCACCCGTTATCAGGACCTTAAATCGGTAGAAAGTTCTCTGCACCCGAACGTCATTGACCGGCAAAGGATTCGCGCCCATAAGCCTTTGTTTTGACGACTGGAGCGAGATGTGGATGCCACATAGAGTTTCACCGATTGGAGGGAGGGATGGAGTAAAAAAAAACCATTCGTTGCAAGCCCATAAAACATCTCTCGGAATCTCGGTCGTTCCCATCAGCCATTGGAAGGGGGTTGGGTGGGGGGGGGTTAGGGGTGGTGTGTGTTAGGGGGTGGGAGAAATTCCGACGGAAGCAGAAGTGGGGAAATGCCAAGATTTGAAACAGGATGTTCCTTGAAATAGGAACTGAGGAGGCTTTATTTCGCGATGTTTTCAAACGGTGCAAGCTGTCGAGAGACCATTCTGTTTCACTATACTATCCTCTTCCGATGCCTAAATACCGCGATTGTTTTCAGTAATTCCATGGGTGGAGCAAGGTAGTGACAGGATTTTCACACACTTTTTAAGCCCTCAACTCATGTGAATGGTTGAAGAAACACTTGAAAAGGGATTACTTAAATGTTAAGTCTGTGTATTAATATGCGATCGTATTATATTCTCAAAAAGATTACACTCTCATTAAAAAGCTACTCACTATATAGAGATGTACGTGTGTCATTTGTATGTTTATAAGTAGCTATTTTGAGCCTCAAATATCCATATTCTGAATTCATCACTCGCCCTGTATTGGGTCAGTGAGACCTAGGGAGACAGCATAGTTAAAACTAAATGTTTGTAGGTGTTAGTTTCCGATGTTAGAATTTGCTAAGTTAAAAGTTGATTTACATACGTTAGTGCTAAAAATTGTTTTGCGTCGCTGTTCTCTCGGCTTTCTCGTCAGCTTACCTCTCCATTCTTACATGATACGTAATTAAATCTAATTTAACTCCAAACCACAATCCAATGTTTAACACTTGCACGTGCCCAAAAACCTAGAGATTTCCGTTTTTGCGGAGGAACTTTTTTAATCTAATTTTTTTTTACCTTGAAACCCCATAAGGCAAAATTTTGAATGGGATTTCAATCCCCAACTGAAGTTAAAATTTCATATTTATAAAATGGTTTTTACACTCAACAAAACATACAATCTAAGCTATTGTCAAATTTGATTATCGTGGAACTAACAGAAGTGTCTATAATTGGAAGCCAAAATGACAATATTAATTTGACAGCCATTCTCTGCACGTAGATGCATAAAATCAGGAGAAGAGAATACTTTCCTTAAAACTCAAATTAGACTGGGAGCAAGGTGGTCTACCTCGCAACACTTGTAGGGAATGAGAATGAATCCTCAGGAATGTGGAAAAAGATGATAGAGCCTTGAACTTCGGCTGAACCGAAACCTCGGGCCCGAGGTCCAATTAAAGGAAATGGAATTAGGGACGCGATGGTGGGGCCACGTGTCCTCACAGACGCCGGGGTCGCCCACGCCCTCCTCGGAGGAAGAGGAAACTGCGGAAGAGCCCAAATGGGATGGAGAGGAGGGAAGGAACTTTGAATCAAAGAAAAATAATGATAAAAAAGGGGTGTAAGTGAATGGGCGTGTAATTAGACCCTCCCCCGCTTATCCACGTCTCGGCTCCACTCGTGTCCAACCCTTTTGCATCTGCATCCACGAAATTCCCAAAAAAAAAAACATCTCAAGGAGGTATCCTCCCTTTTGACGTATTTCCCAAGGCGTACGTGATCGGAGCCCCATTCAACGATCCTCCCTAGTCACTAGTCACGAAGATTCCTTGCTCAGATCGACAATAATTTCTATAACCAATAAAAAAAATTCTCGCTTGTCATTGAACCTTGGCGGATGAATTGTCAATAGGTAATCGAAGATGGCCTCCCATCCCGAGGGCCCGGGTTCGATTCCCGGCAGTGGCGGATTTTTCAGTGGAAAACCGGTACCCACTTGAGTGCCTAGTGGAGGACATTTCAAGTACAGTACTCCGTCCGTCGGATGGGACGTTAAGCCGTGGTCCCCTTGGCGCCTTTCGTTAAGAGTAGGCTAATGCCGACGCCGGGTTTCTCTCCACCCTTCCTCCGTTCCCTAAAAACTCCTACCATTACCCATTTACCCACCTATCCTATATGGCGCAAATGACCTCAGTTGTCCGTCGCCTCCCCTAAATAACTAACTAACTAAGGTAATATAAGAAAAAGGCATTTACACTTTATTAGAATAGTTTCAAATAAGACGACTACGGTCGATTTCATATCAGATTCTAGAGATAAATAATACCCAGTATCTTGGTTGTACACGTTTCATCTTAGTTGCATACTATTATTTAAATACCTGAGTGTGAGACCATCTGTGTTTTCACATCAGTATCCATCCACACTAATAGGCGCTTCGACCTTGAGGGAAGCCACAAGGATGGAATTGGAAGGAAAGGAAGAATAGTAGAGGGAAACCTGGCTTCGGCATTACCTTACTCGTAACAAAATTGCACCAAGGGGACCACAGCTTTACGTCCCATCCGACTGACGGGGTACTGCACTCGAATATTCCCCACAAAACACCCGAACAGTTTAGTTTGGTTTAGAAAAGAAAGACATCCCACTGCCGGGAAACGAACGTAGGCACTTATAGTGAGAGACCATTAATGTAACACCAACTCGCACGCCACGCCGCGATCGTAAAGCATTCTACTTATCTTCTTCAGTCTTCAGTTCGCTCCTATTAACGAACTTGTTTTACTGACGCTATTTCCTCTCTTCTCCTTCTATGAATTACCATCTTAAGCTATTTAATTCCATTTTTTGAGATGGAAGACCTTTCCCATTAAAGTGACAGAAATATTTTCGAGTGTCATGGCATATGTTTTTAAATAATGGAACTTTAAGATAATATTATTATAAAAAGTTATGGTCATAACAACAATGAAATTAAACAAAATTATATTTTCATAAAAATGGAAGAAAAAAACACTAAAAAATTTCGCTCGTTGGTTTCGTATGAGCACCCATTTCATGAAAAAATGTATTAATTCCTGGTTTACTAATAGTGTTTTTTTGCTTAACAGAACTATTTCGAGTTATGATAGGTCATTGCTGCTATGCTAGTTTCATTTACAAGTTACAATATACGCTATTTAAGTAAAATTTCGATAGCTTTATTTCAATTTTCAATTTTACTTCCGGCTGTTGGTCGCGAGTCGTACTTTTCCTACCCGTGTGTCAGACTAGGTATGTAGGGAGGGAACGAAACACACAAATCTTTAACTGGCAAATTCAAAATGTCCTTTTTTCCTCGTACAATTAGGGATATGAATAACGGTAAATATATCCATTACAAGTGTTGCAATGGAGAACATTGACAGCTGCATGTTGGTATGAGCACTTAAAGCTAACCTAACTAACAGCATGTTTTGGCATGTTTGCTTTGCTATTCATATCTTTTTTAAATAGTGAAGTTTAGAACAGTACCTATACAAGTACTAATCCTTTTTTATGCATGATATGTAGTGCATGTTTGGTGAGAGTTCACCCCCTGCGACACACCTTTATGGTGGCTTGCAGAGTATTATGTAGATGTAGATGAATTCTGAACTACGTTGAATGCGATGAACGAGGAAATAAAGCTGATGAACCCTCGCGCAGCACATTTCATTCCCTTCCCATACTTTTTTACAGCCCTTGTCACCCTCTGCCACTAACCTTAACCGCTTCTGATGCAAATGGAATCTTGAGGAAGGCGTCGAAACACAGAGAATTCCTCCGCATGAATATTTAAAATTCTTTGCTACAATTTTGAAGTTTCACGAAAGAATTGCACTTGAACAGCCCTCTCTGAGTTCTCATGCCGTTTCTTCTCAAATATCTTTGTAGTTTCTTTTCTTTTCCCAACTCGGGAATAAAGAGTGCTTTTTTAATCAGAATTCAGATGAGTTCTTAGGTAAACAAGAGATAGAATCGCTCTCTTCAAAGGTCAAGAAGATGTTGTATCAGCAACTAAATTTTAGAATATACTGTCAGCTGCAGCCCAACTTGTTAACTTAAAGCTAACCAGCGGATTCTAGAGCTGCAAAAAGACTAATTTGACATAAACGTAACCATACATTCAAATTGATATAATTTTCCTTTTTTTTCACTTTAGTTATTCCAAAATATCTATATTATTTAAGACCCTACGTAGGTTTATTGTATATTATTTATGTTTACACATTGACGAAAAAATATCTGAATATAAAAATATACTTTGTTACCCCTTGAAAAATTTCATGAAACTTTGAACCGGGAAAAAAGGTTATTCTTGTACCAAATGCAACACAATCGCTAGTTTTCTGATACCCAGGAGTATTTGGAAGAACGGAAAAAGATTTGGAAGCCATCCAAATGGTGAAGAGTGTTAATTGAAATTCTTTGCCTAGCTAATTAGGCATCAAATTTTGTGTCCGTTGCATATGCGTCCACTTTTTTGGCAGTAAGCATCAGTTGATGCTAAATGTTGAAGTCAATAATGTCTGGGGTATTCTTCAGGCTATGGATAAAACCTATTATCTAGACTTTTTACTATTAATATTTTATTATATCCTGTAGAGTCGCATCATTTCTGAATATGTGATCTTCCAACACATTTTGGTGCCTGGTGTGCACTAACACCCTGCCACACACCCTTCATCTACATCTACGTAATCCCGTGCGAGCCACCACTAGGGTGTGTGGCAGGGGGTGAATATCACCAAACATGCACTATTGACATAAAACTAGGATATTTAATGGAGACATGCTAGATAATAGGGTCACAAGCAGCTAGATGGTTAGTATCTACATAAAAAGGAGGGCATTATTGGTTGTTAATACATGCATCATGCACTACGGACTACTCTGACAATATTTCGCCTACCTATCCATTTGCTATGCTGCCTATTGCTGCATATGCTGCTCTTATTGTATGCGGGAAAAATGAAATTTTAAATATATAGGTACGTCAATCTCCCTAATCTTGTTAATCTGATCAAACCTAGCATAATACGCAGGGGTTGTTAGTATGTACCTAACGTCATCAGTGAACAAATCGGTTACGAATCTACAAAAAGGTTTAACCTAAATTTTAACCTGCGTTCCGATGGGAATACTCATCCTTGTTCTTCTATTAAACTCGTAACACCTATTCAGTCATCAAAACGACCTTTAAAAAATCCAGCGGATCTCCTTTGCACACGCTCTAATTCCTTTATCATACCGTCCTCGTACGGATCCCATTTGCTAGCAGCATATTCTAAATGAGGCCTGAAAAGTGTAAAATAGCTTCTTTCTAGGACTCTCTCAAACTTCCCACCTTGTGGGTGTTTGCAGGTATTCCGTAGGTAAATAAAGTCGGAATTACATAATCATTTAATATGGTACATGATTGTTACATCTAGATGTATAAATGTGCATAAATTAGTTTATGTTCTCCTCCATAACGTTCCGCTGATCTTTCCCTTCCAATATCTCTCCTACGTGAAAAATTAAAGGCACCCTAGGATTGCAAGCGAAGGGGAACAATTGAGGTTGGTCGTAAAACGAGGGTGACGGAAACTCATTTCCGCGAGGGTGGAATAAAGCTTCCGGCGTCGGAGACACAACCTCGTCGTCTCCACCCGTTTGCACCCTTTCCTCCCTCCCACAACCCTCTTCAGAACCTCATCCCTCCCCTCCCCATCACTACATCCCTCCTCCCACCCCTCAGATTCCCTTCCTTCCACCCCCTCCCCTCCAACCCTCTCGAGAGATAAGAGGTCGGGGGGGGTGCGGAGAGGAAGAGGGGGATGAAGCGGTGACGTCAGCTCTCTTGAGTGCCTTGAATTTTTTCCCTCCCCCACTTTTTTTCCGTTCACCCCCTTCCGTTAACCTCTCTCCATCTTTTCCCCCACGAGCGTCAATGGCCGCTCTCTCACCCCCTCGTTTCCTCTCGAATTCACCCCTTCACCACCTCCGCTAACCTCCACCGGGACAAACCCTCTACAAACAGCGTCTTTCTCGCGCTCAACTGCTTTGGAGATAATGCGTGAATTCCTGTTCATTCATTTATTCCAACTTGAAATTATAATAAACGTTTCCTGCTTCAGGAATCATTTTCCATCTTCAGGGAAGAGAGAAAGTTAATGATAGCGATATCCTCACATTCATTGCCGTCAGACCCTGGCTCCAATGCATTGCGTACTCATCTTTCGTTTGGTCTACAGTAGAGTGGTATTGAATTAGCACTGGACAACATCCCCTTTGCTCTCCTTAGAACCAATCTATATTCTAGCAATAACTGCTTTTATTAACTTAATCAATTTTCTAAGTGTCTGGTTAGGTGTTTATGAATAATTTCACTTTCTGCCACACATTTTTAAAAAGTCTCCTTCCTTCCATCTACATATATATGAATTCTTACAAACCATCACAAGTGTATGAGGCAGGGAGTGAACATCTGGTATGCACAAAAAAAACATTAATCTACACTTACAATCATGTAAGAATGCAAAGAAAACAAGTCCCTGCTTGAAATACCTAAAAGTTACTGAATGGTGCAACTAGATTGTTATTCTCAAAATCACTGTAGTAATTATTGATAAGGCAAGCGTTGCTTTTTATGTAAAGAATAATTTATATTTCTGAATTTCTCTTTAAATGCCAACATCCTTAGCAAAAGCAGCCTTTTTCACTTTATCATCACTGCTAAGCCATTCTCAGTACAAATCATTATCAGAAAAACTGTGCCAACTGCTTTAACCATTTTTTTAATTTTTTGTCGCTTTTGCTAGAGATTAAATTTTATTGCAAAAACCAATTGAAATATTAGGAACTTCGTCCAACATTCGGTTCATTTAACAATTCTCAAGAAATTTGCTGAAAAAGAAAGTTACCTTGGTAGTTTAGTAGGCTAAAGCACATGAATGGAAGGAAGGGGGGATCCGGGTTCTTGACCCGGTCAATGAAATTGATTTTTTACTCTTTAGAAAATTCTGCGCTATTTCATGACATATTTGGTTGTAGATATTTTTTCTCCAATGTTACAGTCAAGACCGTTTTATTTTGGTGAAAAATGTTGCAAGTCAATCATGGAAATTTACACAAAACCGAATATTTCATTAACGTTAAATATACGCCTAGGTATCAGTACTGTACATAACTTTATCCGAGCTAAATCATTCCTGTTGGAGAATTTTCTAAGGTCTATGTATTGGTATTGGTTGTCCTATAAATTACAGGCCTGGAAACCCGAAGATGATGGTTTCATATAGCTCG
Source organism: Platycnemis pennipes (assembly GCA_933228895.1). Taxonomy (NCBI): domain Eukaryota; kingdom Metazoa; phylum Arthropoda; class Insecta; order Odonata; family Platycnemididae; genus Platycnemis; species Platycnemis pennipes. The sequence goes on along the minus strand of OW121855.1, from coordinate 110,154,199 downwards.
CATAGGCACATTTGTGTTTTCTGGTCTCTTAGCTGATGTTTAGGTTAAACAATGAAAGGCAGACTAAGAAGTTGAAGTGCCCACATGCCGAATGTTATGGCATACACAGCACATATATGCTTATAAATGCTGGCTTCAGTATTAAAAAATCAGCTCATGAACATTAATATATTTTCTACTGCATTGTATACGAGTTTCCTCAAATGTATGGGGCATAAGATTTATCATCAAGAAGTGCACACTGCCTACACATAATAATTGGAGAAGAATGCAATGCCCGAAAAACTTTATGATTCACGCAGTAATCCAGAGGAGCAAATATTAATGTCATCTGGAATATCCGGTAATTTAAATCTCAATGAAGCAGATTTGAACATATGTTTGTGATACGTTATCTGAAATACCTCTTAACCCGCGATGGCACGCGTGGGCGGGGATTCCCCGCCCGATCGAAAAAAAAATTCCTACTCAGCACACTGCAGCCTCTTCTGTTCGACACTTCTTCTAATCTACTATTTCTGAGCACTTTTCAAGTTAAAATCCGTAAATAAGAATAAGAATCTTTGTATCACATTTTATTTCGTAATGGTCGAATCCCCGCCGGCGCGTGCTATCGCGTTACAAAATCTGCTTGCGGAGTTTTTGAGACTTGACTCGATCAATGTCGCAGTTTATCTTCCTATTTCGGTACATTTTTTTGCCCGTTACATTGTCCTAGGAGAGAACAACTTAGGAAATGGGTGAGTAGAACAATTGGTTTCGACGCTAGGACGTACATATTTCTCTCCAATTCAGTTTGAAAAGAACTCGTGAGGGAAGCATACGCTAGTTCCATTTGGTGATCACTACCTTGTATTCAACCCCTTGTACCAGTGCACCTTGCGAAATAAATTATAACTGTAAGTTATTGTAAATTTACATTCGTAGAGGTTGTCACAACTGTAGTTTCATTTCTATTGAAATGTGTTCATAAATTTGCCATAAGTAGCTCTCTTTTTTTCAATAAGGAATCAAAAAGCCGAGCATACACTTCCCGACCATGAGTGAGCCTGAAAGACATAACATACTGAGAATGCTTGACAGTGAGAGTGAAGGGGAATATGCAGATTTGAGTGAGAGTGACGATGAGGAATGTGACAACACTATTTACCGTTCGGACCACGAATCATTTTCTGAGGAAAGTGAAGATGAGCAATTGCCCGGAACAAGAGCTTCTTCCTTCGTGGGAAATAAGGAGTGACAGAGTGGTCTGCTGTGAAGCCAGCTAAAAGATCCAGAATTGAGAGATGCAATTTGCTGCAACGTCTACCTGGACCTCTGGGTAACGCCCGAAATGTATCGGATATTTTGGATTCTTGGCAAATTTTTTTTCCAAATGATATATTATCAGATATTGTATCCTTCATAAACACAAAAATTCGAAGTGTGCAGGGTAGTTTTCTGCGTCAAAGAGATGTAAGGGAAACGGACCTCATTGAACTGAAGGCCCTTTTGGGATTACTGTATTTAGCTGGGGTGCAAAAGTCGAACCATAAAAATCTTTTTGATCTGTGGAGAGCAGATGGAACAGGAACTTAATATTTTAGACTTGTAATGGGTGTAAATAGGTTCAAATTTTTGCTAAGAATGATGAGATTTGATAACATCCACGAAAGAAATGAATTGAAGAAAAAAGACAAATTTTCCCCAATTAGGGACATTTTTGAAACTTTTGTCAGTAATTGCCGGAATAATTACAGTATGAGTGAAGCAGTTACAGTTGATGAGATGCTTCCACAATTCCGGGGTAGATGCAGTTTCCGTGGTTACATGCCGAACAAGCCGTCTAAGTATGGGATCAAAATATTTTCCTGTTGTGATGCAATAACATTTTACACCGGAAATATGGAATTGTACGTTGGAAGACAAAATCAGGGCCCAGATAAAATTGATTACAAGCCAGACTCAGTGGTGAAAAGACTGGTTCAGTACAGTTATAACACTGGAAGAAATGTCACCCTTGATAACTAGTTCATGTCCTACCCGTTAGCACTTGATCTTCTAAAAAATGGTCTAACAAAAGTAGGAACGATAAGAAGAAGTAAGGGTGAGATTCCACCCAGTTTTATCGCTAAGTCGAATGATAGAGTAGTCGGAAACAGTATTTTTGGTTTTCAAAAAGAAGTGACGCTAGTGTCATACAAACCTAAAGCTAACAACGTTGTATTGCTCTTATCAACAATGCATCGAGATGACATTTTGGATCCTCAAACGAATAAACCTGAAATTGTAATGTATTACAACTCCACAAAAGGGGGTGGGGACGTTTCAGATCGTTTACAGTCCACTTATAGTGTCTCTCGCATATCATGCCGATGGCCGCTAACACTTTTTTTACCCTGTTGAACATTGGCGCGATCAATAGCATTGTTATTTACAGGGAAAACTCAGGTAAATTTGTTAGTCGTAAGGAGTATTTGAATAACCTTGTTAAACTTTTGACCAGATATTACATGCTGAAAAGGGAGGAACAGCAAAATATCCGATTATCTCTGCGACACCGGTTGCGGGAAATATTGGGTATACCTGAGAGAGACGATAACATGAGCCACAATGCTGATGGCCGATGTGCTTACTGCCCTTCTAAAAAAAATAGAAAAACAAAGACAGCATGCAATACCTGTAAAAAGCCCATTTGCCGTGAACACTCAGGTTACCAGAGCTGATAATTCAAATGCACATCATGTTACCAAAATGCCTGCGGAGATGATGATTGATTGTGAGCTGTAAATAGTAATGTTTGTCTATAATCAGAAAATATTCTCTTATGTTCTCCATGTTCATGGCTTAAAAATGAATATCATTCCTTTGTTGAATATTTTTACGACCGAAATTGCCGAATAAATCTTCTTTGTAGTACTTATTATTGTTTATTTAGCCATGTACAACCCGTCGGTCTTTTCCCCGCCCCGCGTGCTACCGCGTTACAAGAAAAGCGCGTGCTACCGCGGGTTAATAAAATATTCGTAATTGTGTTTACAGTATAGTTAAGGTGCAGGTTTTAAATGTTGTGTTGGATACCCGAAAAGATATAGCACACTTATGCATGTTCAAACATATGTGGTGACGCACAAGCACCCATGCACGTTGCAGAACACTAATTTTTCACTTTAGTTATTAACGGTAACTTAACTTTTATGACCTTCTTCATCACTTACTAACCTCCGTAATATACTCTAAGAAGTCGAATACAAACGGCAGTTATACGCAATTACGCATAACTGCCACTGAACGTTCCAGTATTTTTTTGTAAACGATGAAAGATACATGTATTTTAAGTACGACATTTATCTTCATATTTTTAACACATTTCACTCACTGTTGAATTTCAAAGACCCATCAAAAAAATTGAAAATTTTTTTGAGGCCGAGTGAAGTTTGGAAAAGATAGAACAGGTTTACTGTTGATGGTATAAAAACGTAACAGTAGTTATTGCTGTAGTTGCTAACAAATGATTACTAGGAAATAACTAGAACGAGTTGGTTGTCAAGTTCAATCCACCCCCTGGGTCATTTTCGCATGTGAATTAAATCCTTACCCTACCTTCCCACTCTTAGCGCTCTCTCCCTCGTTCTTCACAATCAGGTGTTGAGTTTTTAATGCATGTCGACGAGAGCGGATCGTTCCGCGCCGTCTGCGGCACCCGGGTGCGGTGGAGGAGTGAGTTCAAGAGAGTTGGAACTCGTTACTGTTCGAGTTTGGAGCACGACACTGGGAACGGAGTGGATTTTAACGAATGCGCATTTTTGACTCACGTTCGTGAAGCGAGTCCCGAATAAAATTATTCTCTCCCTATAAAACCCATCGTCCCAAGTGTGGAGACGGAAGGGAATGCATGGAAAAAGAACGAAATTGCGAGAAGCGACGACATAACCAGTGAATTTAGATGTGCTAATTCCGGAGAAGGCTGAATTGCGCAATTTCGGAGGCAGATTTTTTTTGTTATCTCACCTTGCAGGGTTCAAACTCACTGCTATAATTTAATAATATCACTTTTTTAGCAGACTTTTATATACCTAAGTTTACTCATGAATCCTCTCAATATAAAACATGAGACATTTTAATAGGGTTTCTCTAATGGGGTCATTTACCATTATTTTTTTAAAATTCCGAATGTGATTGAAATTATAGTGTAAAAAACCCCGTACCTTTCCTTTCTTCGATCCATCAGGTAGTATTAGCGGTGAGACACTGATGTTTTCAACCCTTCCTGGAAAGTGTGTTAGCAAAAGCCTCGTACGTCACTCACTTCGTCAACCACCCTTATATTTCATTACTTCGCTACTCTGCTTGAGGAAATGCTACATCTACAAATCATTCCGTCCCTAAAAATCCCCTCTTAAGTGACTGGCAGGGGATGAATCATCGCCATTAATGGTCCAACCATCACCATAATCAACAAATCATCAACATAACCCATCTTCATGCACTAAAATGTTTAATAAAACATGATGATGAAAACTTGTTGGTCATTTACGCACAAGTAATGTGCAACCAATTCGTCAGAAACTGCTGTTTAAACTATTTATTATTGCCCGGTTATGCATTTGGGACATGCGATACCTTCCATTCCTTTTGCGCTTGATTCAAGTTATGGATTTTGTTGTCTATTTATCCAAATGTTTTGATTCCGAAGGCACCACTCGTTTAAAATTCTTCCCTTCGTTTAAAATTCTTAAAATTCATTGCAAATTCAAGGTGCGATTAAACATTACATATTTTGTGAGGGAAAGTGAAAAGATGCCCACGCAAGAGACAGGAAGATTTGAGACCCTTTCATTTGGTCAGAGATAAGAAATGGTCGGGTTCTAAGAATCTCGAGTGACCGCGGTTGAGATATCTCCCTTTCTTTTCACTCATCATAACAAACAAAACACTCGCGAGGGGACCCGAGGGATGCTCGGACCGCTATCATGTTACATCTAGAGGAGGGGGAGAAGAGGGAGAGACGGCCCCCCATTCCACTTTTTTATACCGCCACCTATGCGGGGAATAGTAGAACTAAACCCAAATTTCCGTTACATCAGAGAAAGGGTGGAAGTATAGAGCAGCCTTAAATTACAATCTTAACTTGGTTATGGCGTGTGCACAGTGGGTTTTAAAGTTTCCTCTCTTTGACCCGATTGAAGATGTTCCCTTCGACCCCTCTAACCCTTTCCGTGGACGAAACCCTAGCCTATCGATTCCCGCCCACAACTCCTCCTTAAATCCTCGCACCCCTTCCTTCCTTACTTCCTCTTGGTTTCGCTTTCTTCTCTCCCTCCCTCTCTTTCCCTCTTCCGTATCTTCGGCCACCCCCGCGTGCTTCCTTATAGGTCCCGACATGCATCCCCCCCAAAGCCTTATCTCAAGGGAGAAACCTCCCCTTTCCCTCCTCTATTTCTTCCACCCCCTCGACCCCCGAGGGCGTTTTTACAGGGTTCCCCCTTTCCACCCGGCACATTCTTACCCCTCAACCACCCACCCACTCATTTCCCTGGGGTGCTCTCCCTCACCTGGCCAAGGAGCTTCACAACCCTTTACCCTATTCCCCCACCCTTTTCCAGGAAGATCCCTAGATCTTACCCGTTCCTACAGCATAACAGGCATTGTTATTGCGTAGTGAAATTTTATCCGAAATTCTGTTTCGTGTAACGTAAGTCGATAAATCTTTTCGCATCGATAAATTAAAATGGCTCTTCCCAAGCTGGAGTGTGCCATCCCTAAATTACTGGGTCCTAATTATTTAGGATATGCGGAGAAAGTTTAATAACAGCAAGAATAGCTGTGAAGGCATTTCTCTGCATTAAATTTTACACCCTGTTATTGATAACCAGCCAGAATTGGATTATATATAAGTAGCCAATCACATCGCTAATGACTTCACTGCAGATTAAATTGAAACATGAATTTTGAAAAGGTCCCATTTCACATTTTTGAAAATTGAGTAGGACACATAATAAAATGAATTTCAGTCAAGAAATAGTTAATTTGGAGCGCATTTTTAAAATCAAATTCCTTAATATGGTTTAGCGTATCAACTCCCTGAAAGGGCTCTTATAAAACATCTTTATATCAAAAAAATGTACAAAACAGTCCATTTTCAAAATTTTCTGAGGAATCCTTTCAAGCTCAATAATAAATGAACTACAGTTAAATCATTGACAAGAATAAGCCATAGATGAGGTGTACTAGTGAGGGAAGTAAAGCATCCAATAGATAGGTAAACAAAAAAAATTGATAAGACGCTGGATAAGAAGAAACATTCGATAGTTTTGTGAATATACATGAAAATGAAATAGGCGTCGAAGCAATTATTTTTCAGCCAATTTTTCCAGATAAAGATCAAATGAATTTCATGCCGTAGAAAAGAACAGGAAGTGCGAGAATTTGCTAGAGTCACGATGTTATTCACGCCCCCAACTGTTGGTCATGCTTCCATTCCCGAATAACTATGCATAGGTATTTTAAAAATTTAGTTTGAAAAAGTGATTGGTGTTTCGTGTTTTATGCATTTTTTTCGTACATTTTTCTTCTTTATCGTTATTTCGGGGTTCGTATGGGGTACAAACCCGAAATACCGGATTTAGCGGTTAATGAGATTGGCGAGAGTCGCAATGTTCTTCGCGACCACTACTACTGGTCATGATTCCGTTTTATACCTTTGAGCACAGTGTCGTCATTACGTTCTCTCCTCAACTTTATATGTTCCCCCACCTCTCCTTGTCGTCTTTTCATTGCCCCTTCCACGGATTCCTTAATACCCTCCTTCTCAGCCTCCCTCCCACTTATAAACACCCTTTGGAAAAGTCATCCTTTTCTTCATTTTCCCGCGCGTCATTGAATAGAGTCTCCTCCGAGGCAGTCACTCGTCTTGAAGAATATTTTTTTTTCTTCCCCGTCATCTGGAAGCCTTGGGAAAGATATACCCTTTCAATTTTAGGGATCGCTCCCCTTTTATTTTTCAAGATTCAAGGGAATCGGACTTCGCCTCCTTTCTCATACTTTTTTTTCTTTTCGGTGAAATACTTACTCGAACTGACTAGACATTATAGGAATATCTTACCAGAAAAAAATTTTCAAAACCACTTGACATCTCGCCAGGGTAGGAGAAAAAGAAACTTCCCCAATCTTTCTTTTCGATTTCATCTGACTGCTTGATGTTCCCTTAAAATTGAATTTCTGGAGAGATAACTTTTGAATAATCATTCCCCCGTATCACGTGACTCCATTTTTTTGATCAAGAATGGTAGGATTGGATCCTTTACGTTCGGTTTCATTTTGTGATAAAATGGCATTATGTTGACAAAATAACTTATGTTGCATATGAAGGAGTAAATTACATTTGATATTAGTCTTAGGTGTTAAAAATGGCAAATAATTATTAAAATTCTACATCAAAAAGATGAAGTTGAAAACTGCATGGTAAATACAAGGGTTTCTCATTTTCTGGAATGAATTCTGATTTTAAACCAAAGCCAATCTCCAGTCCCAACGAAATTTTAAAAGTAACCTAAAGGGATGAATAAATGCAGACTTGTTTAACTTGCTTTCTACGTCAATTGAAATAAAAATGTGTTTCCAAACTCGAAAGAAATTCGGCTCAAATGGAGAGCTTCGGCTCACGGGGGAGAACGATTCGCGACTCATAATTCACCCATTTTCCATTGTTGTCCCAACCCACGGATCACGTTAACACCGTTATTGCAGGTATTTAAGGAGTCTTCTCTGACTCTTCGCGCTTACCTTGGAGTTGATTGTATTACAATTGAAACCTAGGTCTGTGTCTGAATAAACTTGTGGGATCTTATCACTGTTGTTCTTTCTCCTTGCTACAATGATGCGGTTCCACCAAGTAAAGATTGAGGACTTCCTTTTCATTCATCGTTCACCGCCGGAAAAATGAATGGGTTAATCATTGGCTATAAATATATTTGTTCTCATCTTGTATTCCACGAGAAAAACATTGACACGTCGTCTGCTACTATTGCAGCTACGATAGCTGTCCACTGCGATCGCATCGCCACCGTCACGCCATTAAGGGAGCATGGATATTATCTACTACGAACTATGAAAATTTTCCATAAATTGGTACATCTACATCTACACGATACCCTGCAAGCCACCGCGAGGGTGTGTGGCAGGGGGTGAAGATCACCAAGAATGCACTACTAACATGCAAACTAGCAAATATATTGTCTCATGCAACTAGATTGTTAGTATCTATAGTATTTGAGGGGCTAATAGATACATCATTCACTACAGAATACTCTAAAATATTTCCCCTACCTATCCCTTTGCTATGCCGTCTATTCTGTTCTCTTATGGTATGGGGGTAAAATGCCATTTTGAATCTATCGGTACGACAATCTATCTCTCTAATCTTATTTATCTGGTCGAATCTAGCATAATACGCTGGTTTCTTTAATATGTGCCTAACAAATTCTGTTGAAATTATTCAAAACTATGCCACACAACACCCACAATATCCCACACAACAACACACAATACCACACAACGAACGTTGGTAACGTGGTGGACGTTGAAATTTGTGTAGTTGTGACGTTGGAACCTCGAATTAGACTTTATGGAATCGCCCCTTGGTACCCGGTTGTAACCCTTCCCTTGTTTGCTGGACCTCTGAAAAGCACCTCTCTCGATTTTGAACTCGGTATCTTATATCATTGATGTCAAAAATGGCACAGCAGTAAGAAAGAGAGGCAAACAAAAACTGTTTCTTCATGCAGTGGTGCTGTGACGCGTTGAATCTCATTTCTCAGCCTCGGAGTGAGTTTTCTTGAGAGATTCAGAGCCGATGACTTCCTACTCTCAGTTCCTCTTCCGCAAAGGTAGTGACCTACAAGTTAAAGTTATTTTCCTACCCACTTCTGCAGGGCTGGACAGTGCTGAGGTCACGAGGACGTATCTATATATATTAATTTTTTTAACGTGTCAGTCCGTCATTCTGTATCCGTTTTGATTCGTTCTCTCTCAGTTTTTGAGCTAAAAGAGTGAGGTTTAATGCGCTGAGTGTGGATTCTCTGTCTCTATGTTTTGGTAGTAGTTTTGGATTTTTAGCACTTAGTGGTGTAGAGAAAAAAGCAAAAGAAAAATTGGTGATTTCCCTATATTTCAACATGGAAATCCAGTTGCTATGCGGATTTGTTTTCGTTGCTAAGTACATGTGTTTACGTTTTTGGTAAAGGGACAAAATTTGGATTAAAGAAAATAAAGAAAGTGGAATTAATTTCATCAATCAATTTTGTAAGTGGGAAAATATTAATTGACGTTTTCGATGTGCATATTAAACTTAATAAAATGATTTTTGCCTACCGGCCCCGATCTTGTGTATGAAATGTGAATTTCAAAGCTAGGCGTTTTGAAGTGCTTTTCTAATAGTTGAAAGAAGGTTATAAAACGTTTATTATGAGTTAATGTTTGTTGCTAAATCGTCAGGTTAATTCGAATACATATTAATTTTGTAGTGTGTCAGTCAGTCCTTCTGTATCCGTTTTATTTTGTTTTCTCCCAAGTTTTGAGCTGAAATGATGAGGTTTTGTGCGTTGAGTGTGGATTCTCTGTCTGTGTGATTTGGTAGTAGTTTTGGATTTTTATCAGTTTGTGGTGCAGAGAAAAATGCAAAATAGTGGTTTTTGAGAGTGAGAGACAACATGTAATGAAAATATTGTGTAGAAAAGAGTACAATAACATTTGGTAATTATTGTGGGACACATTTCTCTATTTATAAAATAGCCATTTCCCTCTCTCTGCATACGAAATGCTGATGAAAAGTGCATGCAAAGCAGGCAGCAGGCCCTCTAGTCTTCAGTTTAATTTTCAAAGCTATATCTTTTTTTGTTCCTTCTGTTAAACTTTTTCCTGACATGGTTTATGTTTCTTTTACTTACGCCACGTTTCAGGTCTGTGATATCAGTGACCAGGTACTATTTCATGACTAGGTATTCTGTCTTTACGGCTTGAGGTATGCATAGGAGAAAAGTAAGCTGAGGATACCGATTAGTTGGTGATGATATGAGTGAAAGAAGATAGACTTAGGCACTGGACCGAATCAAGGCAAAAAGAAACTTCTGTCTGCATACAGATGGAAGAGGCCGTAAAGACAGATCTTGCTTCGAATGCGGTGATAGAGAGAGGAGAATTATAGGATGTTTTCATGGGATCTGTGAGAGTGTACCAGTACGTACAGAGCTGCAGAGGAGAAGCTTATAATCTATTTAAACATTGTTGTAGGCGTGAAGCATTTTTGGTGCATCGAAACCAGTATTGATAGACCAGCAATAATAATGCCAATAAATATTCATTGAGCCTGAGATGATTCCTGCTCTGTTGAGTTTCAAACTTTGTGTTTTTGTGATGTCGTAGACGAATTTCCCATTTTCGTCTCGACAACAATAGACAACAGTTCGAATTTTTCGAGATGATAGCTTCACTGTTCCATCGCCGTTAAAGGCTCAACAATGCCGAGACATTACTGAATAAGTTCCCTCGTATCACTCGTTCCGGCAGGCAGTCAACTTCCTATAACTCAACTGTTTTGTTTTCTTTTTTGCTTCGATCCCAAAAGGGCAGGAGGTCAATGCTTCGGGGTATACACGTGATGTATCCTGCTTCTCTTAACCCTTTTTCTCCCAACCCCTTCTTCTTCACTTTGTCCGATGTCTGCGTAACCGCACGCACTCTTCCGTCGACCCCCGATGACAGATGAGTCAGGGGTCGAGGGCACTTGCCTTGGTGTCGACCTCTTAATCCACTCAGCCTTGTCAACCAGCCCACCTGCTCCCCCTTGGCTCCGCGCTTAACCCTAGCAGGAGAGTCGCTCTCTCCCGAACCCCGTTGTGTCCCTGCCGCCACTCAATAATCCTCTCCCTGCCCGACCCATATCCCCTCCACGGTCATTTTTCACGCAAATTTCACTGTCGAGATGTTTCTCCCCCACCCTTAGTTTATTTTCGTGCTTGAATTTCGTGGAGAGGGAGAGAGGAGGAGAAGGAGAGAGAGATGGCACTGTAGCTGAGTATGCAGACCTTCGGTCTACCAACATCTCGGGTAGGCCAAAGGGTACAGATGAAGTGAGTGTCCCGAGGAGATTAGAATGTTCTGGAGGATACATTGGCACGCTAGCCAATGGGTGACGATGAAGCCAGAATGGGATTGGTCGGGTTGGATTAGGCCCCACATACTCCGTACGAAGTTATGCGTGTTATAGAGCTTGTAATTGAGACGATTAACACTGCATAAGTATTAAATCTTAAGTTACAGTTAAATCGTGACCGAATAACATCGCAGCGACGTCAGGAAATTTTCTTAAGGCTATTTTAATTGGTGTTAATGAGTTTGATTCACCCGGCAGTCTATTTTACAATTGCGGCGCTTCTTTTTCCTCTTTCCCTTGTTTATTAATTTCCGAATTTTAAAGTTACATTCAAGTACATCTACCACTGCGTAATACCTTCCGAGCCACCGCCAGGTATTGCGCAGGACTGGGGGTGAATATCACCAAACATTCATCATTTACATGCTACAAGGTGCTATCAAGATGCAACTTTCATGCAATCATGCAAATAAGCACGCAGCTAATAGTTATCATGCAATGCTAAACATGCAAATAACCAGGCAGCAAAGAGCTAACACAGCAACTTTTCTAACAATACTTCACCTACCTATTCCATTGCTCTTCTGCCTTTTCTCTTCTCTTATTGAACATGAGAGAAATGATGTTTCAAATCTATTCGCACGACAATCTTTCTCTCCAGTCTTGTTTAACTGATCAAATCTAACATAATACGTAGGGGCTCTTAATATATCTCCCATCTTCAGAAAAGGTAACCTTTGTTAATTTCTGCAGGAGATCAATCGATATTTTCACGAACGATCTAATGTTTGCCAACATAATTCTTCTATTGATTCCATTCCATTACTCATTTAACTACTTCCATTTTTCAACATGTTGAAGAAGCTTCAGCCATAAGAATATCGTGAGTATCAAACCATATGTCTTGTTTGTCAAGATAACCGACCTGCATTCGCAAATCAGCTACGATTCCTCCAGCAGTACACTGCAACCTCCTTGGTCTGTACACAGTTTAGAGGCAACTTCACGAAAATATTGATTAAAATAGCTGATCGTAGGTTTTCGCAGCGTGGATGATGTCCAGTTGTCTCTTTTGGTGGCTGCTGCGTCACAGGCATTGTCGTTCTCCAAGCTTTCATACTCGTTGCAGAGCACGTCATCAGGGAAAAAATAATTTATTTGTTATTATTTATTTAGCTTATTTTTTCCCTGATGACGTGCCCTGCGACGGGTATGAAAGCTTGGAGAACGACAATAACTGTGACGCAGCAACCACCGAAAGAGACAACTGGACATTGATTAAAATACTTTGAGTATATCGGTTTTGCTCCTTTGGCGAGAACGTTGAGCTATCAACTGGAATTCCCCGGTTTTTATCTGTGAGAGGCCTTTCATCTCCAACCTGGTTTATTCAATGAAGCAGACAAATAATTTACGTATTTGAGGCAATCTTGCAAATATATGAATGCATGTTATTCCAATTTAAATCTCAAAGGTGGTGTCGTATATTAGTAGGTTTGCAAAATATCGTAGCGCTAATGACGTGAGGCACAAAATCCGAGATACTTTAAAATAGCGTTATATTTTTCAATTGTATTATTGTCTGAACCAAACTGCTGATGATGAAAGACCCATGTTGCGGAAATACGGTTTAATACATCCTATTTTCTTTAAGATAACCGTTGTACTAACTAGGTGAAGCGGTTTGTTATCGATCTTGTCCAAACTTAATCCTGGGTCATAGTCCTCCATGATATAGGTAACAAATTGACATAAAATGTGCTTATCAACGCATCTCTCAGTTACACGAAAGTATTTTTTTCAGTATTTCTAGCAACGTAAAGAAATGCCCCGAACAAAGGCCTTATAATGTATAGAGTACCAGTGTTTATTCTGATAATTTTAATGTTGCGAATTAACACTTATCACCTGGTAATGACTTAATCCCTCTACTTTCATATTGTTCAATTAATTCTACGCTATTATACACGCATCTGAGGCTGCCAATACCTGTACGTTTATAACAAAGTTCCCTCCGTTGCATGACCTGGTGTGGAATCACGTATCTATCTTTCGAGTTATCGCAATCTTTATCGTTAACGCTTACCCTTAAAGTAGCGTAGGCTTAACAGTAACCGTCTATAAAATTCGCTTCACTGATTGTAATATGCGATTTGAAGTGCTGTGCGAGAAATTGAGATCACGTTCTCTCTGATACAAGTTAAATCAAAAAATAACGATAACGCTAGCGCACGCGTTATGAAGATCCATGATCGAGGCCTTGCTGGTGACAGTTTTAATGAGTGTTCAAATATGAACAAAGGACACGCCATATTTATTCTTTATTCATCTACATCGACATAATACCCAGCAAGCCACCATAAAGGTGTGTGGCAGGGGGTATACTCTCACCAAACATGCACTACATATCATGCATAAAATTTGTAATTAAAAATTAAAATAGCAAAGCATACATGCAAAAACATGCTGTTCGTTGGGTTATCTTTAAGTCCTTATACCAACATGCAGCTACCAATGTTATCCATTGCTACATTTGTACTGAATACATTTACCGTCATTCATATCCCTAATAGTACGAGGAAAAAAGGACATTTTGAATCTGTCAGTTCGGCAATCAATTTGTCTAATTTTGTGATTATGCTCCTGTCTACCATAGTAAGTTGGGGTCCGCAAAATATTTTTAACATCATCACTGAAAATATGGTCTTGGAATTTATTTAAGAGATTAAGTCTAAATTTCAACCTGCGATCTGACAATGATTCCCAATTTAATTCATTTAACAGACTGGTTACGCTAATAAGGTTATCATACCGGCCCTTTACAAATCTTGCCGATCTTCGCTGCACACGTTCAAGTTCGTTATCTAGACCGATTTCTTAGGGATCCCATACCTTGGCAGCTTATTCCAAATGAGGTCTTACAAGGGAAAAGTAGTTGATTTCTCGTACATAATCGTCATATTTTCCCAGTACTCTTTTGACGAATCCCAGTTTACGATTCGCTTGACCCATTATTTCACGCATGTGTTTACCCCAGGAAAGATCATGTGTCAGTCAAAATGTATGTATGTATGTATTTTGTATGCTTGAAAAATTTAAACCTCTACCTTTACAGGCCAAATGAGTAATTTTTCCTTGCAAACATTACCCTAAACCCGAGTGATAAATACTTGCATACCCTTCACTTATAGCATCTTCGGTGTCCTGAAATTACATTTTAGTGTCGCTGCCATTTTTTCTGTTGTGCAAAAGAAATGCATTGCAACTATCTGGCTTATGGCCGTCTGAAAATGCTTAATTTCTCATGGGTTTCGGCTGAAGGCGTCGCGAAACAAACCCATGATAAATTATTGTCATACTGGCTTCGCTACGAGTGTCATTCTGGTTATATTTATGTGTGCGTATCCACGCCAAAGGTATCGCCGTGAACACATGCCCACTCTCCCCTTACTAGTGCGCCGCTCGTATATTCAGGGAGGGAGGGGTGAAAGTATGACATCAGGTGAATATTTCAGTGCACGTCACCGACATCCCCCCACCGACCCTTCCTCTTTAAATCTTTCTCAACCGCGGCGCTGTATTCGCGGTCTTCGTGAATTATTCGAGCGAGGTTGCGTCCTCTACCAGCACACGCAACACCAACTCCACCTACCGCCACTCGGGGGTTGTGTGACGTCATGTTGATGTAATTTGTTTTTTTGGATTTTTTTAGCATTATTTTATGACGGACTGGAATTTATTATTACTGTTAAAAGTGGTAAAAGGCCAATATTAAAAAAATGATTCGGTTGAAATTCCCGGTTTCTATTCTTATTATGATGACCATTCCTCCAATTAATTATTAGTGATATGAGGTTAAATGTCTACCATCAGGAGAGAAATGATTATCAGAGTGAAGAAAAGTTTCGGTATTTTATCTGTGAAGAAATGTTTCGGTAAAAATTCAATGTCATTTATGTGAAATAGTTTCAAAGCAGGGTTAGATATTATTTATAGATATTCATCACACTACGGAAGCCAGTATAATGGCGTGTGCGAAAGGTGACTCCATGCAACCAGAGGAAAATTAAATAGATAGTGCATCTAAATCTTTTTTTTATTATTTTTTAACTTTTTACTTTTACTTAGCTACATATTCTATTCACTACTGGTTAAATTGTGGAAGTCGCGATGGATATGCAAAATTAAATGGTTATTATAAATTTTGGGATGAAATAATTATTATTTGTAACCTATTTCTTAAAATTAATTAATTAATATTTCCTAATACATACAAGAGTGCGGTATACCAAAAAAAAGATAAATGTGTCCTCATGTTTCCTAGTAGACTAAGGGCTAGCTCTCGTAGTTACAGGAGAATAAGTTCAAACAGTTTTTTTTAACACGTTCATGTTTAAAAGTTAATAATGCACGCTTTTGGAAATAAAAACCAATTGATATATCAAAATAAATGCCTGATTAATCATTTATTATTGCATTAATTGTATAGACTTTACTATTTAGAGGAGTAGATCAGTTGTATGTAATTATTGCATGAATGGACTAATATTTTTGTTAGCCTGCATGACAGTAAGGGTAAATTAATTATCTTTTTATTTTCACCGCATTCTTTGCGATGATTAATCCCCTACCCCTTTATCCTTGTGTTTGTGTTCAGGGTAATATGTAGATAATATAGATAAATAGGAGAGTAATTACTAATTAAAATAATTAGTATATTAGCATATTTCTTAATTGCTAATGTTAGTGTAAGGATGTCATCTTCTTTGGATCACATTATTTTATTTACCAGCTCTTCCTTTGCATTATTCATCACCAATAGTCAATCTTCTAGCCTGAAATTATTTTTATGTAGTTTTTCAATTCATTCTAATATTGTATTACCTATTATTTAATTAGTTACTATAACGTAACTTCCTCCTCCGAGTCCCCGGCTAGCTTCATGTTTCGTTGCCGTCATAATTGCCGGAGACTCGAAAGGGGTAGTGCCTAAGGGTAGCCACGTCCGCCACCGTAGGATAGGTGGCTACCCGGATTAGGGTCATGCGCACGAAGCAGGCGGAGGGACCCGAGAAGGACAGCCTTCTGCATTGCTCTTGCAAGTGCATCCGCTCGCGCCCTGCACGCTGGGTTGCACTTGAGATTTTCGACCAGTGAGCTCTTGACACCACCAAGCACGCCTACGATGAGGACTACCAGTTTCACGGAGTAGCCCGCGTTCATTTGGCGGAGTTCGCACAGCCGATATTGATATTTAGTCCTTTTTCCTATATTCTTCGCTGCCACGTTTGATTTGGCCGGTGCCGAAAACTCGAACACGAACATGACATGCGAGATATTGTCGAGGAGAACGATATAAGGCTTCATCGCCTCCAACTGCCTGGTGGTGGAGAAGGAATAATTCCACAAGATCTTACACTTGTCGTTCTCCACGACGGACTCGATGTCTCCAGGGGCGTAAGGCAGCACCGGATTCGCGTCTATGCCGTAATGATGTCTTAGGTGGTAATACAACACCCGCAGAGCCGAGTTGTGCCAGTTTATGTATGCGTTATTCGCATAAAAGCTGCAGCCGGAGAGTAGATGACCTAAAGTCTCCGGCTGCCTTCGGCACGCTCTGCATCTCGTGTCCGTCATAGCATGTTGTATAAGTATTTGTTTATTTATTATTTTAATGATAAATTAACAAAAGTGGAATCTATTCCCATCCAATCCATCCATCTTGGAACAAGGCATGATCCTTCTTGGGTTAAACACTTGCATTTCCTCACATATAATACTCTCTATTGCCCTATGAGGACCAAGTTTAGACTCAAATATAATTACTAATCATTTTTATGCAATATGTAATGCATGTTTTGTGTGAATGCCCCTGCCGCACAACCTTATTATTACGTAATTACGTGTACATATAATTACGTATTATTATTAACAGAAGCCTATTATTTATCATTCTTAAAACTACTCAATCCTTACGTTTCACGCGAGGCTTCCCTTTTTCATTCTTCTCGTTCATAATTCATTCCTCAGTTATCTTCGTTAGACCATCATGCCTCAAGATTTGGTCGATTTAGTTGCCCTTGTCTCGTTCTTAAAGTTATCATTAGGCTTTTCTTATCTTCTCTCATTCTTCTTAGGATTTCTTTGCTTGTTACACAATCTATCCATTTGATATATTTCATTTTTCTATTACTGCAAATTTTTTTACTCTGACCTTCTCTGTGGCTATTAATACCTCCAAGTTTCCAGGTCATAGTGTCCAGGTTTTAAGACTAATACATTTTTTAATAGTCATCTGTTAGTACAGCACTCTGCTCTACTCTTGTTCTAACAGCAGAATTTTACTTAATCCACTATGCATGCAAGGACTTATTTTCTAGTGGAATTGAAGATGCTCATCGATAGGAAAGACTTTTTTATCTTTCAGTTTCGTGTATTCCTGTAAGTTCTTGATACGGCGGACTCCTTCAGATTGCAATTTTTCCCACTGACGCGGTGATGTCAACGTTTCGAACCGGTCCGGGCCGGAGAAACGTCTATTGCCCTGTCCGAAGCTGACGCGGGTTAATTAGGGAGAGGTACACGACAGTCGCAGGCATTCTCAAGAAATGAAACTCCCAATTTCCTCTTTCTTTTCCTTTCTCTCTCTCTCTATTTCTATCTCACCCTCCAAGCCGTCTTGTCGCTTAATCCATCTTCTTCCGATCTCCTCCAATCCCAAGATGTCTGGAGACGAAGTCACCTTCGTCGCCCTTGACGACGGTGCCAATTTATCAGATTCAAGAAATGTCTCCCCCATTTTTGGGTATCCTACGACTTTCCCTGTCATGACTTGTCTTAAGACTTTCGTCTTAATGAATTAACCACGTTTCATTAGCCATCGGAAGTGCCGTCTCCGGTGGCTAAAACTTTATTGGAGGAGAAAGCTTCTTTAATTATTTTTTTTTAATCCACCAGTTGGGGTAGGTTTTGATGGTACTGTCTAACTCTGCCTTGCTTCTCCTCCCCATCTTTCTTGAGGTCACCATATGTTTGAATATTTCTCCCTTAAAACCTGCAAACATATCACCTCCATTCATTCAAATACCCATTCTAAAATGCCAATTATCTTTGCCCAATCTCCATTGCTTTATAGGCATTCCTGCTCTCAAAAACGCCTTGAAAATTGCTTCTGATTACGTCTTCAATTCGCCTGCTCAACCTTCTTCTGTTTATAGTTAGCAAGATCCTATTGCCGTTCACTATCTCAAAAAATTTCTTCTCCTTATTTTCCGTACATTGTGCATTCTACTTTTCACTCCATTTCTAGTTCTGGAGACCAATGCCTGTTTTGTCTTTTCTTCCCTAGATCTATTATGGATCTCTTCCTTGGAACTATGATGCCACGCTTCGCTCCATAACGATCTATTTACCGACTTTTTTTCACTTCTTCGCTCAAATTTCTTATCTTGAGTACCAACCTGCTTATAACTGTTATACTACTAGGAATGAGGTATGATAAAGACATTAGCATAACCATTCTATTTGATGAATTAAAACCGGAACCATTATCAGGCCGTAGGTTTAAATTAAGACTTAATCTCTTAACTAAATTTCAAGACAATATTTTCACCGTTGACGTTCTTATTATGGCACCGTAATCAGAGTATTAGAGGAATTGATTGACGAACCGACAGATTCATAAGTACTTCTCTTCTCTTACAATTAGGTATATGAATAGCTGTAAATATATCCAATAGTATTAATAAAATTGTATCAATGGGTAGCATAGGTATAAGGTAGCATGTTGGTATAAGGACTTAAGGCTAATCCTACTATCAGCATGTTTTTACATGTTTGCTTTACTGTTTTTTTTCTTTTTTTATTGTGAAGTTTAGACAGGAATATAATTACTTATCATTTTTATGCATGACATGTAATGAATGTTTCATGTGAACACACCCCCTGCCGCAGGTCATCATTAAAAGATTCTCTAGCCTAGTTTCATGTCAATACTGCATATTTGGTGAACTTTACCCCCTGCCACATACCATCGTGGTGGCTCACGAGGTATTGCGTAGGTGTAGATATAGCGTTTGGGAATTTTCCTGCTCACCCTGAAAAATCATATTGTTAGTATCTCCGCCGTGTTTGCTACTGTAATGTAACAACAGCTACAATTCACAAGCTATAACTTACATGCAATCATGGATAAATGCTGCAGGTGGGGTCTTGAGTAATGTGTACATATTGTGGGAAATGGATTGTCCCTGGAGCTTCCCAAGATAAAGAAGCAGTTCTTAAGGCCGCTCTACACGATACAATTTTTTGTACAATTTCTTGTACAAACTCTTGTATGAGGAAATTGTACCGTGTAAAGCGGCAAATTGTACGAAAACTTGTGCGATTGTCTGAATGACTGAACGGGAAATAGAACCTGTTCTAATTCCATTCAGACAAACATACAATTTCGTTAAGTTTATACAAGAGTTTGTACAAGAAATTGTACAAAAAATTGTATCGTGTAAAGCGGCCTTGAGACATAAGTAAATGAGGAAAAGGAAGTGAGTAATGGATAATAATGCTGTGTTCAGGAAGGGATATGTGATGCTATTTGATTTAACCACAGAATTAAAGAGAGATTTTAAGAAAGAGGGCTACCTTCTTGAAAAGAGGTACTTTTGTCGATGACCTTCCATCATAAGACAATGAACGGGAATCACATACATTCGACAACGGTCACGAATGCACTTTTTCCCTCTGCGAATTCTTTTCTTTCGTCGCAATGGAGCTTAAATTAAGAAGTGGAGTGTTTAATCTTCATCCGGTCTGAAGATCTGTATTTACGAGAGCCAAGGACTTTGCTAAGACGGAAAGGGAGCGGAAGCCTTGCCCAAGCCGTAGTTCGCCGAAAACCTTTGGCTCCCTTCGTTCTCTTGGGATTCGATACGGACGAATGGAAGATCCGATTCCTACTTATCGAGGGCATCCGATCCGATCGGATCACAGTTCATTAGAGCGGCTCCCGATCTGAGAGCCCCCTAAGGGAGAGGATTAGCTCAAGGAACCGTTCCGGAAGAACACTCCCCCACTACTACAACTCTTAATACTTCTTAACTCTAATTACCTCCTTCCTATACTCTTTTGAACTGAAAAAGTGATACATTTGCAGGGGATTAAGGGGGAATAATTTATTTAAGCCTTCGTCAAGATATTTTCTGTAAGTTTGAACCAACGATTTGATGGCAATATCTCGAAGGGCACAATCAACGTAAACGGGTTACGTGAAGCGTGTACCGTAAAGCGTGAATAGAGGTGGCGCACGGGTGGGAGAACGGCAACGTGACACCGTGTACGTGAGAGATTTTCATCCCCCATCTCTCACCCTTCACGTACACGGAACACCAGTGAAAACTAACCCAGGAGTTGGAAATAAGGAGCCACCTGTTGGGAGTTGTTGAAGTTACAAGATGACGCATGCATCTTCTGAAATAAGTTTTATCCTCTAATATTGTTAAACTAATGTCTTGTTTTTAGAATAGAGAATTCCCAGACTTTTTTTTTAATGAGGGAATCAATTAATGAGTCGTGATTTGAAGTAACTGTGTTTTATCGAGATTTTATATAGTAACTAAGGACGTGAAAAAGCTTCTTTGCCATTGTTGACATCGGAGATAGTGTACATTTCGTTGGGAAGGATTACTCACGATTTCCGCGAATTAATTTTTGTGAATTATAAGAATGCTGAGTGATCTGGTAACTTCATCAACGGCATGGGATACGTAATTACAGTCGGATTCAAAAGTAACGCAACTTCAGAATTGAGTGTCTATCTGTTCTACAGTTACCATGACCGTTCCCTATTCATTTATTAGGTAATTATGAAAATGTACAGGCTATGTGTTTTCCCGGACGAAGGACAACATTTTAAATACATTTTTTCGTTTGGCACGATGAACACGGTGAAAAAAAGGTGGTCCGGGCGTCTCCGTCCGGAAATTCGGAATAAACTATGTGCAAAATGGCGCATTTCAGTGTGCATATTTCGTTACCCTTATTCATGAAATATTATTATTTTGCTCTACTTCGGCTCTCGTAAAATGAATACGAAATTCTTACTTAGCTAAAGAATAAGCATAAAACCGCAGGTACTTCAATTGAAAAAATTATTTAGGCTTTCAATTTTTGGTCCCTGACAAAAAATTCCCGGGTTTTGGGGTTGGGGGGGGGGGGACAATTGCCCTCCCCCTCACCCTTGGGCCCTCGCTGTTGTCTACGGGATGGTGATCGGAAAATACTTTTTAAATGCTCATCGTAAAATAAAGTAATAGTAAACTATTATAAGAAGTAGTGCACAGAAAAAAAACGGCATCCGACGGAATCGATCCCATTCTCTGAACACTCCGCTAGGCTTCAAATGGCTTGCCGTAACCATCACGCCCATGGTTATACATTAACATATGATCGAATCATATCCATACATTCTCATATCCCTCATTTGTATCGACACTTCGTGCTGTGGATTTGTCTCCCTTGAAAGCAATTCAGAGGAGTATCCACAGCAATTAGAACAAGGTTATTGCAATTACTATCATCACAATCAAAGACCGGAAGAGCAAAAGACAGCCGTGATTGTTCCGAAATACTTTAATATAAGCCGGGTAATATATCCTTTGGAAAAGTTGTTCTATAAACATGCGTGACGAATATCCTTTCCAATTCATCGTGCCAATCGATAAAATGTATTTAAAATGTTGTCGTTCGTCTGGGAAAACACATAGCCTATACATTTTCATCATTAATAAATGAATAAGGAACGGTCACGGTAACTGTAGAACAGATAGACACTCAATTCTGAAACGCGGCGAAAGTGGCGCCGCTCGATTTGTTGCGTTACATTTGAATCCGTCTGTACCTCTACAGTCTTGTAAATTAATTGTTAGCTCCTTATGACATTCGCTACGGATTTCCTTTGCGCCTTCGGCAGTCAACTGTTCCGGACTCGCGAGTCGCGTACGTTGATTCTGTCCACCGGAGAAAAAGTTCCCTTCTCAATTTTTCACGTAAACATCTCACTTCAGCCGTTTACGTTGATTGTGTCCATGCCTTTAGCCTTCGCTTGATTTCTTGAAATCCGTTGGTGTGCACCTGCGTCCATGGGAGAGGTTCCTTTTCCCTCATCGGCTCTCTCAAGGTTCGGGTAATGTCTGTCTAGCCTGGGAGGAATTTTAGATGATAATGCACCATTCCCATGAAAGCGACGCACTATGGGGTACAGAGGTAGCGCTCACTTTCAAAATCGTAGAACTTTTGAATGAATTGAGATATTAACATAAATTTTTTTTATTTGAAAGATAGACCCATAAGGAATAGAGTAAAAATATGTATTAAATGAAAAATAGCAATAAAAGTCTACAGAAAGTGTGCGAATGCCGTAATTTTTTACAATTTTTTTTATAGACTAAAATAATTCAGCGAAAAATAAATGTTTGAAAACAAAAATATACATATTACTATTTTTTCTCATACTCATTGTAATAAGATTAAACCAAGTAGAAATAATAAATAACTTTTTTCATAAACAATTTTTTATTAATAAATCTGGTAACTTCATACGTGAGGTAGTATTCACGTTAGAAAAATTTTAAAAGCCGATTTATTTTAGTCTATAAAAATAATTGTAAAAAAATACGGCATTCGAACACTTTCTGCAGACTTTTATTGCTATTTTTCATTTAATAC
Organism: Platycnemis pennipes; assembly: GCA_933228895.1. Lineage (NCBI taxonomy): Eukaryota > Metazoa > Arthropoda > Insecta > Odonata > Platycnemididae > Platycnemis > Platycnemis pennipes. The sequence goes on along the minus strand of OW121855.1, from coordinate 110,131,347 downwards.
ATATTTTTTCTCCATTTCTTAGGGTTTTACCATTCAAATAAAAAAATGTTTATGTTAATATCTCAATTCATTCAAAAGTTCTACGATTTTGAAAGTGAGCGCTACCTCTGTACCCCATAGTGCGACGTATTTCGGCGACCATTTCGGGCTGCGGTTAATTTCTGCTACCCAGATTTGAGCGTGGGTCGAGCTCCACGCACGAACATGTGAATTTCACACGCCAATGGCTTAGTACGGGGTGAGATTCACCATCACCTATCGAAAACCAACCCTCGGGTTGAACACTGATGTTGATTGGTATTCAGGAAAAAAATCAGCAAATTAGAGTGTGTTGTGTCCGTGATATAGTGAACACAGTAGTGTAGTTACTGTATTATATTTTTACTATTCGGCGACTCATGTTCCGTGTAGAGTCACCAACTGCGATAAATTCTTGCTATAGCTTGCAGGGTATTATCGATCACTCCCTATCCTGATGCGTGAATTATATAAGCCTTTAAGAAAGGTATTTAGTGAGCTCTCTATAGACCGACCTGCCTTTTGCATTGACCCATTGTTTAAGCACAAATTTAGAAATTTCCCATGGGGACGTTGCAAATGAACAAGGAAGAAGAAAGCTCTATTGTCGGCAGGAGACATGACCGATGCTTTTTATCGTGTTAAGCGTGACAAAACAATACGCCGCCATAGAAACGGGGTAAATACGCATCGAGGAGGGAAGGATAGTGGACAGCAGGAGACTTATGTTATTGGTTTTACTTGTGGAAATAAATACCTATAGAGAGATATTGTAAATTGTCGCAAGTTCATATTTTTAAAATGTCTTTTCTATTTGGTATATACACTTCCCTTAATGTTTTCATTTCAAGTACAATGCAAAATAATTAATCAGTTTACTCTTGAGTTAGTGGAGATTGATCGGACATTTTGATTCTCCATTGACAAGTGCGTTTCATCTTGCATACTTGTCCTGGGTTTCATGCACTAACAATTTACATGGGGTCAAAGTTGATCAATTTTTGCAAAAATTGGCCTCCTTCAAATTTATATTTAATCTATAAAATCAAGCTGATTCTGAACTTTTCGCGATAAAACTGTCTGGTAAAAATAATACTATAATGTAGCAGAGTTCTTTGTCTTTAATTATTCGCAAGTAACAGGTCATCATAATCATTTGTCAAAAATCCTAGGATTAGTTTGGCGCAGCCCTTCTTCACTCGATTCTTCTATCTGCCATCCTTTTCGTTGTCACGTAATTCTTCTATTTACATCCTTCACAACCTGTTCCGTGTATCTCATACGAGGCCTGCCTTTTCCAATCTTTCCGTTCACTTTTCCCTCGACGATTGTCTTCATCAGGCCATCGTGTCTTAAGATATAGCTGATTAGGTTCTCCCGTCATCTTTTTAGAGTTAGAGTTGTCAGCAGACTTGTCTTTTCTCCCACTCTTCTTAGGACTTCCTTGTTACTTACTCTGCCAATCCATTTCATCTTCATCAGTCATCTGCAGCATCACATTTTCAATGCTTGTACCTTTTTCTTTTCTTCTCCAAGAAGCATGACCATATGGTAACATTTTCCAAAGATACAAAGCAAAATGCTGCACCGTATTTTCAGTCAGCTTTTTGTCTTCGTGCACGAAAATAGTTGAAAGGTACATCGAGCTACAAAATGTTGCTTATATCTCGAGATTCTAAAACTTATCCTTAGCTAGAATCCGTTGAGAACATTTGCTACCGTTTGCGATGGTGAAATTAAAATCGATTTTTTTACGGTACAGCGTAGCCCGCTCTTGAGGCGCGCCCCGATGAAATTTATTTCTCCTCGTTTCTGCGCTCATCTGTTTTCCGACGTCCCTTGAGGCTTGTAGTTCGTTGATCCTAGTTGTTCCATCCGGTGTCTGTATGAGGATTAACAGCGGTAGGAGGAAGTCTGTAGCAGTCTGGGAACTAATTACAGACTTTTCCATAGGGGATCCTTTGTAGAGGACGGGTGGGGAAAGTTTCGTCCTGGCAGGCTGAACTAAGGGGATTCTTAATCTCATTCGCGATGTGCGGTAGATACTTGATCCTCTGCATGGAAATCCGGCGCAGAAAAGCATCGATGTAATCGATATTTATCAAATTTTCAATGCTTATGGAAAGAAATTGGATTTGAATTTTTATTGGACCGAAAGTCAAACATCAGTGTAAACCGTTCAGGTAATTTTAGCTCGAAAGCGTATTGCTTTAAAATATATATTAGGTTCATCAACGTAGTATATTATGTTCCATTAGGCAACTAGAATTCACAGACGAACATGCAGGAATAATGAAGTGACTCAATACAAACAACAGACTGCTCAAACAATATTTCACCTGCCTTTCCTATGCTGCCTATTGTGCATGTTAATATTTGGTAACAAACGCATATTCGAACTTGAGAAAAACCTCATAAGCGGATAAAATTACACAAAGAATACTATAAGGAAAATCATCAGGAACCTAGCCGATATACTGAAGAAAAATAGTAGGTTGGTAAAATGGAATCAAGCCAGGTAGCCATTGATATAGACTGATCAGATAGCTAAATATATCAAGATGGGAGGTCAGTGAGTGTGTCCGATTTGAATATTTTGTGAATTCGAGCCGGCATTTATCCAGAATGCATATTATTTTTTCTTTTATTAGCAATAAGGTTGCACAGAAACAATAATTGCAGGTTCCTCCCATTTTTTTCGTACGCCGAATTGATTATATTCACCCGTCCGCTGCCGGGGTGAGCCCCTGGTGACCTGTGCCCTCAAAGTTATCGATCCAACCTGCGGGTCGTAGGCCCGAGTCCATAAAGTCGGAATACGGCCTTCTGCGTCGAAATTTCCATCTTCACCAACTCCGGCTGCGAACGAGGAACCGAAGTAGCTCAGCTAGATGAGCACAGTACGTACCCAATCAACATCTATGTATGAGGCGCTCGGGGCTAGATAATGGTAAGCCACATTTAGGAAATTTTACAGGAGTGACATGTGAAGGTTCGAAAAATTCCCTAAATTAGGTGTTGTGTCTTGGTGCAATCCATAACAACAAGGTGTGTGCTGCCATCTCTTCGTTTCTTCAAATAATACTCCGCCAGTGGCTTCCCATCGTCTAGCAGATAATAAAGGCGTACAGATCTCAATATTTTTCAGTGTGTGGCTTACCAATATCTAGCCCCGAGCGCCTCATATATATATATTAATTATGTAGCGTGTCAGTTAGTCCTTCATTCTGCATTCGTTTTGATTCTTTCTCTCTTAATTTTTGAGCTAAAAGAGTGAGGTTTGGTGCGTTGAGTGTGGATTCTCAGTCTGCATGATTTGGAAGTAGTTTTGGATTGTAAACAGTTTGTGGTGCAGAGAAAAATGCAAGAGAAAAAGGTGTTTTTTCCCTATCTTTTAACATGGGAAATCAGTTGCTATGCAAATTTGTTTTCGTTGCAAAGTAAAGGTGTTTACGTTTTTGGTAAAGGGGCAAAAATTGGATTGAAGATTTTAAAGAAAGTGGAATTAGTTTCATCAATAAATTTTTTAAGTATGAAATTATTAATTGACGTTTTCGAAGTGCAGGTAGTGAAATAAAACAATTTTTGCCTACCGGCTCCGATCTTATGTATGAATTGTGAATTTCAAAGCTAGGGGTATTGAAGTACTTTTCTAATAGTTGGAAGAAGGTTATAAAACATTTATTATCATGTATTAATGTTTGTTGCTAAATCAGCAGGTTAATTCGAACATATATTAATTTTGTAGCGTGTCAGTCAGTCATTCTGTCTCCGTTTTGTTTTGCTCTCTCCCAAGTTTTGAGCTAAAAGAGTGAGGTTTGGTGCGCTGAGTGTGGATTCTCTGTCTGCATGGTTTGGTAGTAGTTTTGGATTTTTAGGAGTTTGTGGTGCAGAGAAAAATGCAAAAAACGTGGTTTTTGAGACTGAGAGACAACATGTAATGAAAATATTGTGTAGAAATAAGTACAATAACATTTTGGTCATTATAGTGGGACACATTTCTCTATTTATAATATAGCCACTTCCTTCTCTCTGCATACGAAGTGCTTATGAAAAGTGCCCTCAAAGGAGGCAGCAGGCTTGCTAGTCATTAATAGTAACGCACACATATAAGCAAGGCAAGAGCAATAATACAGTCGTAAAAAGTGTGGGATATAGCGGCCTGATGAGCAATTATTCAACCGAGAGATACTCGGGTGTGATAAAAGAGACGTGCCTGGCTATAAATGGAGCTTATATTAAGATCCTTTAAAGCACGCCCGTCTTTCCGCGAGTGAAAGGAAGCACCGTATGAAGCAGAGTACCTCCTAATGAGATCTAAAATGCTACTTCTTCACATCCAAGCTAAAGTTGTAGGCGAACTCATTGTTGTGAACAGGGAGAGCTCCTCTGTATTCATAGGGAAATATCATAGGGAAGATTAATTCTGTGACCCTTTTTTCTGTAATACCCACTATCGTTTTATATCAGTAGAAAATCTTTCCGCTTGATACCTTGAAATAACCCTGGATTTTTTTTTACAACTTCCTGCGTTTGGAGCCCTCGTAGAGTTTATGCAAAAGTTAATCTCCTAATTATTTCTTTGATGTTGATTCTGCAAGTCATCATTTGCCCTATTACGCATAAATGAACGTGGCAAAAAATATTATGTTTTATATCGCTGACTCCTGTATCCTCACCCTTTCGGCATGTTCAGTTAATGCGCTTTTTGTATCTCAAAGTAGGGCCAACATTGAACGTTTTTATTCCTTTAATCATTTATGATTTGATTTCCAATTCTGATCGTTTTATTCAGCTGTACTTGAGAGTTCGTCAGACCTGCGTCGTAGATAATTTTGGCTATTTTCTTTGTTCTTAATCACTGATAGATCGTTCACTTTTAAGTGCACAAAATCATGTTATATTACGCTCATATGTATACGCATAACTCATCGTGGCAATATAAATAACAGAAATAATAGAAATTAATAACTTTGAAATTCCTCTTTGTTGCGAATTTTTTTTCATTACATTATTAAATTTGCTTTTTTATTTTGTCCAAAAAATGTTGATTTATGCATCCAACTATCCATTTGTTAAGATGCACGAAAACAAAAAAAGTTTGTTTTCTGTAAATGCTATTTTTTTAAATAATAGAACCCAAAAAAGAGATTGAAGTCATTCAGTATGGAATATATTTTTAAGTTAAGTTGTCGATTAACACATTATTTCCATTTTTTCGGTCACATCACACCTGCTGAGGATTTTTCTACACCATAATAAAGGAGGAAAGTTTCTAAAATCATAATGCTTTCAATTCGTCAGCGAATCTATTATCTGTCCTCGCGATTCCAAAAATCACTTTTGAAATAGAAAAGCAAGTGTCGATGTTTCTGAATGATCCGGTTGTTTCCCGTCAAATGTAACTAATGAAGTCCTCCATGGCTTTCTAACTGGGTCAGTGAAGTGGCTGTTGACGACGCAGCAATGACTAACTTTGCAATTGTCCTCAGGGTACTTACTGAGTGACGTGATGATCACCCTGAGGTTGATGGTACAGCTAGTCGTTGTAAGGGTGGCCTCAGCTGTTGGTCTGACCCTGTGGGAAGCCCGAGAAAATTCCCTTTGAGGTTTTACTATTACAAAGTATCCACGCTACCAGCTGGAATGAAGTTATTTCCTCAAAAATAAAATTATTTCCTAATCTATGCACATTGTACGCACGAAAATAATGTGAAACTAAAGTATTTTTGCTCAATTCTTTTTGGAAATTTTTATTCCCCAGAAGTATTATGAAAATAAAAATTAAATAAAAAATAGCCATTTTGCTTTTCGAAATTTGATAACTGCTGGAATAAAATTATTCCCGTACTACATTATTTGTTGTATAAATATTTGTTCTTACTTATTCCTCATCAGTCCACGCTTTACACTAGTCATTTTTTTTTTGTAAAATTAGAGATTTTTTTGCGAGATTTTAATTTAAAAAAATTTGATATCTCAGAAATAATATCGGGATGAAATTCAATTATAAAACTGGAGCTTTGTGAAAAGAACAAATATGTAATTTTATGCCTATCTATGTTGACTTGATAATTAATCTCATTAAAGCAAAAAAAATAAAGGGGTAGGAAGACAATTTTGGATTGGTCTGCATGTCACATCCTTCGTAGACGCGAAATTCCACGTGAACGTTTCAAAAAATCCATTTCCGGATGTTGAGGGAGAATTTCACGACGCCCCTTCATGATCCAACAATGGCTCGTATTCCTGAGATCTCGCAACCGTTTTGCTGCATTATTGCGAACTTTACTAGGCTCTTTACCTCGCCAGAACGTCTTACGTTCCTGACCTCTCGGCGAAAAGCCATATGAATCTGTCCTTCGCAGAGAGCGTCATGTACTTGAAATCGCAGCTTTCTTCACATTTTATGTTTTTCACTTCCCAAGAATTCCTTTTTCCTCGTTCACTTGAAAATATTTCTAAACTCCGCCTCTACCAGTGTATAAGATTAGGTTGCTATGCGCCACTTCTTGTAACTTGCTTGACGCTACTGGGCATTCTTATCTAAATATTTTGTCTATCACAAGTTTTATCTTTATCACTTTATCGTTATCACTTTATCTTTATCACTTTATCTTTATCACTTTATCTATGTCACTTTATCTATGTCACTTGATCTATATCACTTTATCTTCATCACTTTATCTTTCTAACTTTATCTTTATCACTTTATCTTTATCACTTTATCTTTATAACTTTATCTTTATCACTTTATCTTTATCACTTTATCACTTTATCTTTATCACTTTATCTTTATCACTTTATCTTTATCATTTATCTTTATCACTTTATCTATGTCACTTGATCTATATCACTTTATCTTCATCACTTTATCTTTCTAACTTTATTTTTATCACTTTATCTTTAATACTTTATCTTTATCACTTTATCTTTATAACTTTATCTTTATCACTTTATCTTTATCACTTTATCACTTTATCTTTATCACTTTATCCTTATCACTTTATCTTATTCTAAAAGTGTCTCGCGTCACTCTTATCTTCATTTCTACTTGGTACTTCCCCCTCCTCATTGGCCCTTATGAGAATTACGTTTTTACATTTACGAAGAAGAAAAATGGTAAATGTCCAATAGTCGTAAGAACATATTTCATAGGAAAAGAAATCGATTCTTGAATACCAATCTTGGAAATACAAAGACACCGATAAAAACTTCATAATTGAATTTACATCTATTTTTACCCCTATTTTCAGTCCACAAGTAACCACATGTGCATGTGATAGGTACATAGAAACCCGAGAAGGATATGATTACCCCAGTACTACGTCAAATATTTGCTCGGAATGTATTTGAATAAATATCTTGCTTATAGATTGCGATGTGCCGAGCTAAGGCGAAGTAAATTATGTTTTAACCTTAAACGTAAGTAAACATCTCAAATCCTCGTGTTTCCTTTCCCCATACCCCCTGTAATTTTCCAAAATTATCTGGAATCTGGGAATGATCCCAGTCTGGTGTAATCGATTGTTGAGGGTGTGAATTTATGAAATAGAATAACTAAGAAATTCAACTAAGCTGTCTACAAAAGAAAATACTTTGGAACTGCTAGTTTTGCTCACCACATTTCGAATGCTCCCATCCTTTCCTTCTCCGTGCTGTCATCGTCCATGCTTCACTCCCGTGAAGAAACATGTATGTCCTGATGAATTGTTTCCGTACTTCTAAGCTTGTAAGGGACCGGTATGCCAATGCAAAATTCGCCTCGGCCGGAACCCAGGCCCTCGTGAAGTGGGACCGGTACTCTAGCCACCACATTAAATCAATTAGCCTTATTGAAGTTATTTTTTTTTAAGAAGCGATTCGAGGAAAGCATTGCTATATCACTGAGTCATGTGATTTTCTCAACAGCTATGCTTTGTCATGCGCGTGAATACCATGTGTAGGATAGCATAAACCACTCGCATAATCATATTGAATCCTTCAATATCAAACGTGTTTGCTGAGCAAAGATGCAGAGAGCGTGCTGAATGCCATAACTGGCTCATCCAAGCGTGAGCGTCACGCTACCTACCGGGCAGTGGCGCTGCATCGCGGTTGACTCGATCCAGATCCGTTTACGTCTGTTTCTGTTGTCAAACAACCCAAGCGTAACAACATGAGAGCAATATCCGTTGGGTACACCCCTAAGCTCCCACGCCTTCGGCTGTCATCAGCAGGAGATTATGTCAAATGTCAACGTCTACATAACGTCTGCATAATACCCTGCAAGCCACCATTAAGGTGTGTGGTAGGAGGGGAAGAAAATATACAAACATGCATAATATAGAATGCATAAAAAAGGATTAGTAATAATATAGGTATAAGTCTAAAGTTCAATTTAAAAAAAAGATAATTATAGCAAATCAAGCATGCAATATCATGCTATTAGTTGGGTTAGCTTAAAGGCAAACTAAAAGGCATCTTCCCGCTGAATCATGCCTTGTTAAATGAAAAAAATTGTGATATGATTCATTTGAAAAAAATAGTGTGCCTTTACCAAATAAAGCTCTCCCTACAAAGCATTAATTTAATACTTATCATGAGTATTTTACCGGTTTGAGTAAATTAGCTCCGGTTAAGAGCCTAAAGGTCGCGGGTTCAAATTACGCCTCGGGCATGGATTCTGGATTCATATCTGGATTAAGTTGAATTCATTACCTCAACGATGAACTTGATCTACTGAGCTGATCGCGTTTATCATCATAACCATCAGCCAACTATTCGAATGCCCCTTTTACAAGGTGTTAATTGTTGGCCAATAATTCCGTTCAGTAATACGGCAAAAAATCGGATAATAGTATGGTCAAAGTAACAATCACCAATATGGGTCATAGTAATTCTCATATACGATATGTGAGCACGCCAAATCATACAGAAATGAACATTGTGAGACGCCAGTTAACTCAATACGAGACAATATATTTATTATAAGCACTGAAAGTGTCTGTAAAAAAATTGAAGCTTTAAACTGCCTAGAAATTAATGCTGAATAAGCAGCATTTATATGTTTTTTTTGGTCCCTATGCTATGAAAATGCTAATTTTTGATTGGAGAATGGACAGGATAAAATAGAACCTGCTCCGTTATGCAATATTGAGCGTAAGATATTTTTTTTTTAATTGGGCAGAAAGTTGGCCTGTGTCAAGCGGGTAACAAGCCAATTTCCAATCGATTTGCCAATACATATGACCGTGTCATCCGGGGTTAAATTAGTTTCAACGCAGCAAACAATTCTCCTGTCAGCTAACTTCTTCATACCTACGTATTTTTTTTCACTTTCACATTCTTAATTAAAAACCTACTCCGTACATTTCATAAGAGGTCTTCTGTGTCCATTATTTTTATTAAGGTACCTGACACTCGAAGATTGTCTTCATTAGTTCATCGGGTCTCAAGATAAGCAAGTTGTCCCTCCCATTGTCAAATATTTTAGTAAATTTCTCGTTTATTCAATTCTCGTTAAGGTTTCTTCGTTAGCCACTCAGTGACTAGAGTTAACTGAACGCTCTGTGCTAAATTACCTTTTTGGTGAGAAATTATAGTATTCCGTCAATTTTTCGTGTTCTCACTTGAATTCCAACATTTTTGGTGCAAAAGTAAATTTATTAGTAACAATAAACTGTATGCATACCGTAGCTCTTTTCAGTGCAATATAATAATGAATACAATGGTGGATACAATGAAACGTAATGAATACGTCATTTTTGTCCTGTTAAGCCATAGGCTTATCAGCAGGTGCCAGGTTTTAAATACATGAGTGTTCACAGAAATTAAGCTTAAAATAAAATGACCGAAAATTGTTCACAAGAGAATGGCAGTTACCAATATCTCATAATGGATGGATAATCAAATCAAACATCTAAATATGGAGGTATCCTAATTCAGGATAACATACTGCTTTGGTAGTTACATTCTCCAAAACTGAAATAATATGATACCACCTGAAGATCGAGAACACTTTTCTATCATGAGATGGGTTCGTACAATTTTATTTGATTATTGTTGAATTTTAATCTATGGATCTTACTAATGCAATGTAAAAGATTTTTTTTCAAATCTATATCTGTTAGCTAGAAGAAAAAATCTAGGTAATACAGCAAGGTAATTTTACATGAAGTCTCTAATAGAATGAAACCAAAGATTAACTTGAGAGTTTCTACGAAATCCTCTTAAATTGACTAAGAGTTAGCTTTTGCTTCATTCAAATGCGAGTTTTGCACTTAAAATAACTTGAAAGAGGAGCATTACTTTTTTCCCCGGTACCGAATCAATCAAATTTTCTTAAAAATTGAAAAAAGGCCATATTTTTCGTCCAATTAGCAGTGGTCTTTGTGATTTTTTCCTTCCGACTTGAGACTTGGCGTGCTTCTCATTAAAAGATGAAAGGATGGCTGGCGAAGAAATTCCCTTTTCTGGCACCTCACTCACGCCCACCCTCAAACCCATCTTCACCGTCTTTTTTTTTATTTTTTGACCGGGATGACGTCGCCGCAAGGGAAAAGAGCGAGGAGAGGGGAGGGAGTATAGGTAGTGTGGAGGGAGGATAGTTAGGGTAGAGGGAGGATAGGTAGGGTGGAGGGAGCATAAGTAAGGTGGAGGGAGGATAGGTAAGGTGGAGGGAGGATAGGTAGGGTGGAGGGAGGATAGGTAGGGTGGAGGGAGGATAGGTAGGGTGGAGGGAGGATAGGTAGGGTGGAGGGAGGATAGGTAGGGCGGAAGGAGGATAAGTAGGGTGGAGGGAGGATAAGTAGGGTGGAGGGAGGATAGGTAGGGTGAAGGGTGATGATGGGAACAAGTGAAGAACGCCGACCGCTCACGTCGGATGTTTCGTCGCTTTACCTTACGCCCCAGTTATCCCTTTTAAGAGTCTTGTCTGTTTTTTTTCGTAGCTGTGTCTGCATTTTTTTAATTAATTCTTTTTCGTTTATCTAATTTTTTTCCGGCTCTCTCATACCTGGAGTGTCTCATCACCGAGCGGGTAGGAATACCTGGCAGCGATTACATTGCCCCCCCCCCTCTACAGATGAAAAGCAAGACGTGAAATGAATTCTCAACCACGTGGTGGTTAGTTCCCATCACGGGCGAGGGGAGGCGTTGAGGCGTGGCGGAAAGGCCTATTATGCTTCGAGGGAAAAGGGATGGAAAAAAAAGAAGAAATAATAGCGCAACTTCGTTGATTTATTTATTGGGCCGAGATTGAGAATAAAAGTCTCCTCTTCCATCTAACCCCTGGGATTAGGTGGCGAGAGTATTTAGGTACTCGGAGAAAAATTACAGAGATAAGGGAAAATGTGGGGGTTAAAGCCTCAAAGGTCTACATACTCGTTGCAACTTTCAAGCAACCAAAAGCGTGAGTGGCTGGGGGTGACCCCACGCCAGGGACCCATTATTGACGAAACTACAATGATAATTAATCATGTGTAAATATCATGCACGTTTAATGTTATCCTCAGAGAAATAATAATCTATTTTTCATTATTTATTTACTATGTCTCCTTGAAGGCATTCCTGTTTCGTTGCGCCTTTGTATGATATATTTTTCTTCTAACATAAATTATAAACAAACAATTTGCTTTTATGCACACTTAGTATGTGAAGTCATAATAAGTAAACAATTTTCTTCATTTTTTTTATCTTATTCCTGTTCTACATCATTCCAATCTTATTATCTACCTTATAGCTACAGTAGTAGGCTCCATTGAATTATGAAGGAGATGTCATTTTTGTGAACATTTCAGGACACATCATTTTTTGGCCCTTCTATCGATTGGCAATTAAATAATGAGGCTTTTCCATCATGTATTTGAAGAAAAAAGACGCTGAAAATCAGCTATTGTGTGCGTAGTTATACGGCAAGACATGGCTCTCGCCGTAAAATTAGCAGATTAATAACGCAAAGAGAAATGTCGTTTTGACTAAAAACTACTATAAGATGCGCAATTTTATGTAGAATTTAGCATTGTGAAAATGTGCTGGCCTTACCACACTCGTTTGATTTATATTAATAAACGTTTGCTGGAAAAAAAAGCAGGAAAGGCTTATTTACATGAAAGTGGCGCTACAGTATGTTGTTATCATTGTCAACGGTACTTGTGACGGAACGCGCTTACAAGCCTATTTACATTCTTAATTTATAAATTTACCTTACCAAGGGCCTTTTTGTATTTTTTATGTAATTTAAACATTTCAGTGGTTATTGACATGATGTAATTAATACCAATGCTTCCAAATGCTAGCAGCATTATTGTTGCTAAACCGTTTTCAGAAATATCAATATTAATGAAATCAAAACAAAGAGTTGTATTTGCAAGGGAATAGTTAAAAACTAAGTACGAAAATATTTAATCTATTTTAGAATACGTATTAGCGGGAATGAGCATGTATTCTTACTTTTTAAATTAAAATTGGCAACAACACGTCAGTCATGTTTCGATGTCAAAATGAGTTAAAAGACCTAGTATAAAACAGAATGAACTTAAACGCGCTATATAATAGCATAGTCATACAATTATTTTGTATGCGTTATCACCCTATAGATGATTTTCCATATAAGTAGGTGTTTTTCTAGATCGTTATTTATTCATTAAACAACATAGCTCTTTTACGGGATATTGAATCGCGGAGTCACGGTGGAACCTCCTTAATATATGTTGAGAAACAGGGAGGCTGGCAAGGGTATTAATTTATAGGATTATATTCTTAGCGACCGCTCAAATGGTTTCTCGATTACAAATTAATTCTGCCAGGAAACATTTCCTGTGTATACTACGTCCAACCTCAAACTTACAGATTAAATTGTATTATTTTGTTACTGCATTGTTTGAGAGGAATTATCCTCATTTAATTGGCGGGAAGGTGACGATATCTTCATTTAGTATCGCGCTCTTGTATCTTATATAAGTATTTCTAAGTCCGTTGTAAGTATACATATTACCCTGTAAGCCAACATAAGGGTATATAATGAGGTAAACAAGACTAACTGATGATTTTATGGGGTTAGTGCGATACCTGATTTAAATTATTTATTTATTTATAATATTAAAGATTGAACATGCCAAGACTTGAATACGGCTGGATGAAGCGCAAGACCAAATATGTGTAATGTCTTAATGCAAAGAAGTTGTCTTTCCGAGAATGTTTTACATCATTCGTTCGTTTTCGTTTCGCGTTTTCACTATAATAGGTTTTTAAACCACTTAACCTTAGTCAGGCGTTGAATCTTTGTTCTGTGCTGCTTTCAATACAACAAGTATTTACTTTAGATTATCCTAATCAATTTTTCGGGATTAAAAAATTGTGTTTTACGCTCATCTGAACTAGGCCTATTATTTATGGCTAATACTACAATTTGGTCACATTATACACCTTTGGTTCCTTCAATTCGATGATCGATGTAGATTTATCAGTAGCTCATTTCCGAGATCAAAGTCAGATTTAAATTAGGACCCACAGTATAAATTTCAAACAGACAGTTTCTTTTCTTCACTTCGCATGCCTATTAAACCCTCTGCCATAACCCATTTCGGTGGCTTTCGGGATATTGTTGTGGTGCGAGCGTGGATACATTTAATCACACGGGAGAGATATTTCCGTCCTGATATTTTAATCAACGCTCTCCAACCCTTGAATCTTTCATCATGTTGTTGGAAGATCAGGATTGTGTGGTATATTTTGCAGTGGGAAGATCTACAGTGCCTATAAGGGGTTCGGAAGGGAGGGGAAATGGGTTTAAACCATTTACGGAGGACTTAACCTTATCGCTCCGGCGCGGCGGAGCCTCTGATCTCAACTCCAAACACATCGCTAAGCTTCCTGGAGATAAGCAGTCAAGGAGATATCGTTGATAGTCCTCCTTGATCGACTTACATCCGTTTACTCTGGATCTTGTGCTTAATTTATTGTGGGATGCGGTGTCGGTTATTGCTTAAGATCTTCGCCGCCAGACATATATAAGAACAGCACTGCAGCGGTAATATGGAGGGTCTTTAGCGAACTTTATTTTGTATGAGACACAGGGATGAGTTTAAGCTCCGCGTGGCATATCAGCACTGTTCTCCACTGCAAGATAATTTTGTCATCCCAAGTTCAAGGAGTATTTCCTTTTTAAGTTGACACTTAGAATTTTGTAAATTTAAGAAAACTCGATAATTTATAAACTTACTTAGATGGCAGGTTCAGAAAAAAAATGTGCTGTAGACAACCTCAAATTTGTTTTTTTTTTACCGAATCTGTTAGAATAGTTGGAAAATATTTGGGTTCCGGGATCGTATTTTTTGACAAGAAACCAAAAATATTTCTATCACGAAACACCAACCTTAAACTCATTATAAATATGTGCTGTATTATTTTCATTTATACAGGCTATATTCGTCTCATAAACTGTTATCATGAGATCACTGTGCATTGGCAATATTCTGCACAGCAAGATCTTTATGCTCATAGTTCAAAAAGTCTTTTTTTAAGGTTGACTCTTAGATGGCGGGTTCATAAAAAGTTAAAATGTGAAAAAAAATGTTGAACAGTTCTGCGCTTCTTCGGATTTCATTCCGTGATGCGGCTGGAAAGATAAACAAATGCTCGTTATATAATTTTGACCATAGAGTTAAAAAATGACTGCCAAAAATCATTAATGGGATCTTCTCCCTATTACTGCTATGATACACTGAATTATTTTCATCTCTACAACATATATTTCTTCCACGTAGTACTATACAAAAGAGATTACCTTGAATAAATAACGATTACCTTAAAGAAATAAACGCATATCTAACCGATATGAAATTTGATGCAAATTTTAAAATAAACCTCACTCTGTTTTCCCTACATAGAGTACTGGTGAAGTAGTTCAGGGTAAACATCATTTCACAAGCATTATCAAATTTGGTATTACGTATTCTTCGACAACCGAAATATATTAGGAGGAAACCAATCGATGCTATTGACTGATTTTCTTCGAACTCGTTATATAATGCGAAAAGCATGTATCAAATGTCGCTCGTGGGATGTTGAAGTGCAAGTTAGGCAAGGGTTTGCTTGGTATAAATAGAGTGAGACTCGGGATCTCAGGGAGCAGAAAATTCGCAATAAGCAAAATCCTTAATTAACCCTTAGAACTTCCTCTACAAAAAAAAAGATAAAACTTTGAAAGCTCTCTTGGGACCCTGGAAATCATAATCCATCCATCGTGTTCCAGGAAGATTTTAATTCATGAGCGTGTGGGGAAATTACTCCTAGGATTATATCCTGTGAGGGTTTTTCTTAGTGAACTAAGGCTTCAAAAGTTATTTTAGGGTTTTATACACTGCACCTTTATACAATACACTGCACCTTTAACCACATATCACTTTATTAGAAACGATGCTTGTGCTTTTAATAGTTTTTCATAAAGAAAATGTTTTACTGCCTCAAATATTTATTGACGTAAAGGAGACTGAATCGTTAAAAAGAAATATATTTGCAATGTAGGCGCCCTATTAGACTAGACTGTTTTGTGGAGCAAAATACAGGCCCCGTGGTTCCAAAATTCTCTGCATGGATTACCAAGGGTTGAATGGTTATTTGCATGACTAGTTATCCATAATAATACAAAGTTTTTATTCTCTTATCGATTAATTTTATAACGTTGACGAGGATATAAGGAATTTCTCTAAGGCTTCGGTATTGCCTCAGCAAACAGGCAATACATAATGGCACATGAAGGTAATTTTTATAGCTATCGACAGAAACGGGTTCATTTTCATGAGAACCATCTGAACACTTATTAGATTAACGTGTTCCGTGAACTTATTTAATGGTTATGAACTGAATATAATTCTTAACGGCTCCATTACTAAGATTACACATCTGCTTCAGTGGGACAGAAGGAAACAAAAAATACGCTATTTGAAACAAAGATTGTGGTAAAAATGCATAAACTTGCGGGAAAACGATGACCAGTTAAAAACCATTGCAATTCGATTAAAAGCCTGGGGTAAGCTCTGAAGAAAACTAAGATATCCAAATTATCAACAATGTGGAACATAATTTCTTTTGGGGAAAACATCAATAGAAATATCAAGGAGGAGATAATTAATTGAATAATTAAGTTGAGATGGGAATTCAATCATAAAAATAATCCAATCGTATAGATCCAATTTGTTTTTATCTTCACCACTTGATAAATTTTCATTGGATCTGAAGACTTGGAGGATGCTAAAACTTCGTTTTCCGGTGGCTAAATTTCGCTAACGTTAATTATCACCTTAAGTACTTTACAAACTATTTGAAAGGAACATATGTCAGAACGGAAACAATTTTTGTGTGCCTTGCAATGCGTATCATAAACATTGGCGTATTATTATAATTTCTGTTGTGACCTATGTTTCTTTCAAACAGTTTCTCAATCTATGAAGATGCTAAAAAAAGCGTTAGCGAAACGTAGGCACTGGAAAAACAAGTTTTTGCACAGACCAAGTGTCCAGATTCAAAGAAGACTTGCAGGAAGGGATACAAGCTCGGATGCTAGGGGACGCAAGAAGTGGTAACCAGGTCGATAATGCGCTGGATTTGCAATCGCAAGGTCTTGAGTTCAAATCGTGTCCAAGCCATGCATTTTGTGTCCTTGTCTTGGAATTGAGATCAAAGGTTAAACGATACATATTAACCTTCTCTTAGGAGCACCAAAAAACCGTAATCATCTAGCAAAGGAAGCATAGATGAGAACTTAGGTTCCCACAATTATGAACTATGAACGAAACTTCCAATATGGCATGATTAATTAAGCCACAAAAAGGGCAATACATTTTATTGTAAATGTAATGTTACAGAAGAAATATGAATTCATAATTCAAGAATACTTCGAGTATTCAATCATAAAGCCCCGTGGAAGTCATAGGAAAGTAGAATTTTCATGAAAATTCTGAGGAATAGGTAGATGACCGTAAAATCTAACCTAAAATCTAAAATCAACCATATCTTGAGATATGATGGCTTGATGTAGATAGTTGTATAGGAAAAAAATATGAATAATGGCAAAGGGAGAGTAGAATTTTCATGAAAATTCTGACGAATAGGTACATGACCGTAAAATCTAATCAACCATATCTTGAGATATGATGGCTTGATGAAGGCAGTTGTAGAGGAAAAAAACATAAGTAATGGCAAAGGGAGGCCACGCGTGATATATAGATATGAAGAAAGTAGCCTTGTGAGTAAAATATAAGAATTGTGAAGCATGGCGATTAACTGATAAGAGTCTGTGGAGGAGAGCTATAGTGAAGAATATTCAGTACATGACAGAAAATAATAAATTAAGCAAATGCTCATAAAACCGTAAAATTTATATTCACCATTGAAACATGGGTGTTTCTGGGCAGGTCAAAGTGAGACCGAAAAAGAAAATTTTTCGATGTTTCGTTTTTAAACTCAATCGTCTTGACTTTTTAACATTTGCTATATTTTTCCTTGAAAGGGTGCGAAATTTCAGTTCCTTTTTGGGAACCGGAACAGTTCGAGAGGCTTGGAAACTCCGTTAATGTGGTTTTCTCGCGTCGATGGGAAAAGAAAATGGTGGAAAACATGAGAAGCACGAATTGCGCTATAACGTTTTACAATAAAACAGCTACAGTTTTCAACCGCCCCATTAACCGAAACGTTTTTCTCTCGATTAAAGCTTTTTTTCGAAAATTTTTCCATTTTTCATCGCTTGCCATTGGTGGTAAGGTCTTTTCTCACGTGTTTGTTTGTGTTGATTTTCACATGTTTTTCTTTTCATCCATATCGTTCACACCGTTGATTCGATTGGCGAAGTTTCGATTCCACAGGAGAGGAATACTCCAACCTCAATTTTGAATGCCTTGCGGAATAGCTCTGCTCGAATTGACCGAGGGACAAAATTTTCAACTTGCCCGATACAATTGGGTAAGGCAATTTATTTTTTTTATATTTTTTTTTAAGATTTGGTCACATTGGTTTTGGGGTTTAAAAAAAAATGTTTTTTTTATCTACGGAGGCTTTTGTTTCTCTTTTTCAATATTTGTTGAAATTTCCGTTGCTCACCGATCCCCGTGATTTTCCATCCAACGCACGGACGAAAAATCAGTGCTCTCTCTCGGGATGGGAAATTGAATCACCGACGTGGAATAGGCCAAAACTTTGTCCGGAATGACTGTGGACCCGTAGAATGATTGCAGCGGTCTTCTTCCCTTCTGTACTCGGAGAATGAATTCCCTGTATTTTTTTGGTTTTTTTTACCCGTTGAATTCATTTGGGAAATAAATCTTACGGACGAATGGTTCATTTGATTTTGTTTTCTCTTCTTTCATTCATTATCTTTACGAATTTTTTATTTATTTTTATTTTAGAGCATTACGGATTGTTTGGTCTATTAAATTTGGTGGAAAACTACATCTCACATCTGCATTATACCCTGCAATCCACCGTAAAGTGTATGGCATGGAAAGAATCTACATTAAATATGGTCTATGTTGCACAGAGAGGATTAGTAACTGCATCTACATCTACGTAATACCCTGCCAGCCACCATAAAGGTGTGCAGCAGGGGGTGAATTTACTCTAAGCATGCACTTCATATCATGTACAAAATAGGATTAGTAATAATATACTGCTTTTTACTTCAATTTTTTTAATGCATAAAAATAAAAAAGCAAGTATGAAATATCATGCTGTTAGTTTGGTTAGTTCTTTTGCCCACGTGTAACAACTCATTCTCTCCACTGATACGCCTGTACTTGTACTATTGCATGTATTTACAGCTATTCATATCCCTAATGGTACGAGGAAAGAAGGAAATTTTCAATAGTCCAATTCAATAAAAATAGATAATAATAGCAAAGCAAGCATGCACAAACATGCTGCTAGTCGGTTTGGCTTAAGGTCCTTATACCAACGTGCAACTACTTATGCTATCCATTGATATACTATTATTTATGGTGTAAGATATATTTATCGCTCTACATATCCTTAATTGTAGGAGGAAAAAAGAACATTTTGATTCTGTCAGTTCGGAAATAAAATTATTATATATATTATATTCTAGTCGTACCATAAAAATTTTAAAATTTTATCTAGAGCAAAAAATATTGCACAAACGCGCTGTTAGTTGGGCTAGCTTATCGTTCAAAAAATAAAAACATAAAAATGCAAGTATGAAAAATACCTTCAGTGAAGATATGTAGTAGGCAATGGAATGATGCTTACGTTTGGTTATGTACGTGACACCCCCTGCCTCAAACCATTTCAAGGGCATTGTATGCATGTAGTTATTCATTTCCTCCTCGTCGTCGGTGCGTCGGCGGTCACCAGACTAGCTCTTCCTTCACCCCCTCTTCCCCCCACATAAGGCAGGTATATTTGTACGGGTTAAAATTATTAGGCTATTCATGAGTAGGTAACGAGTTAACGAGTGTATCTTATCATTACTATGACATCTGATCATGACACAAAGCACAGTGACATCCTTTCCTTTTCCATTCAAGTGAAAAAAATATTTTTATACATAATAATTTATTTTTTACCTTCCGCAACTGTTTGAAAGGCATTTAATCATAACAGGTACAACTTAACAAGTCTCTTAATTCAATGGATATTATTTATAAAGTTAATTCCTCTAGATATTTATTCATGAAATCATATATTGTAGTTTTCATTTTAGTAATCAATGAGTATTCATGATAGAATTATTATGGATACTAACTAATACGGATGAGACGTTATCATCTAGCATGTCTACATGTAATAGCCAAGTTACATATCCATTGTGCATTTTTGGTGATCTTAACCCCCTGCCACACACCCTCGTGGTGGATCGCGGGGTATTACGTAGATGTAGATGCATTGAATGTTTAATTATATTTCTCAGCATATAAACTTTAATAATTTACGGTTTGAGTTCGCGTGGTGACAACAGGACTGACCTCCAAACTGGCTGACCGGGGTTCAATTCCAAGGAGGGGGAGAGGTTTTTCATTGATATACCAGTCACTACTTGAGTGCTATGTGGAGGGTACTTAGAGTAAATCGCTCCGTCCGTCGGATGGGACGTTACGCCGTGGACTGCTTGGTGACTTTGGTGACTTTCGTAAAGAGCAGACTATGACGCCTGGTATTCCTACAACCTTTGCCCGATTATTAGAGTAGTTCCTAATCCACCCAATCCAGCTATCTAAAAATGGAGAAAATTACCTTGTTGTAACCTTAAGTCACTATTAATATTATAAACAAGTTCAGGGATCATATCAAGTTCAGTCTGTCTTCAGCCAGCTAGGGCGTAAAATCTTGAACCCTTCGTTAACCCTCGCTACCTGTTACTAAAAAAATCACGTCCTCCCTACTTGGGGTCTTTTTTGACCCCATCGTGAATTTTAATTATTTTAAGTGATAATATTATTCCAATGACTCATATGAATTCGTATTTTAATTAAATACATTTCAGATAAATTAACAGAAAAATACCACAGTATAATATGCATTGCATAATTTAGAAAAAAATATTATAATTTTTTAGATGGCACTCATAGTATAGTCTTGAATAATGAGGATTAAATTAACCTAAATACGTATTTAAGTAAATAGTTTAAATATCTGAATACAATATAATATTAAAATATTTAAACATTTGCAACATAGTGCCAACACGTGATGACCAATTACAAAATTTCATGACTCAAAAGAATTGTGCCAAATTTTTAATCTGAAATCTCCATCTACACACTCACTAATGTCACATTGCAGACGCTTCTTTGTTGAACATGATCACCTTACACGTATCTGTTGCAAGCATTAGAAAGATCATTGGTTGTTTGTCTCTCTTACGAGGGCAAATGGAACATCTGCCACCCATTTTCTGAACACAATTTCTCTGTCATTTACTAGCAGAAAACCGCCAATCCCAGCAATTTCGATCGCAGTCCGAAATCTATTTTTTTGGCATCCGGTTTTTCCTACTCAGCTATGAATTTCAGGTGCTAACATTTCTTTTGCTGATTCTAAAAGGAATCGCAGCCTAGAATTTTTTTTCCGCGGAAAGAGGGGTATTTTCTCGAATACATGTGGTATGCATTTATACCTGCAAGATCTACGATAACAAAAAAAATAGCCAATGGCCATTTTCTAGTCCCTCTTTTTACAGAATAATTTGATCTTCAGTATGCATACCGAATTTCACAGAGTTGTAATACAAAATCACTTCCCGTCTATTCTTTTCAGGGCAACAAATTTCTAATGCCTTATGTTTAGCAGACCATAAAAACCGGCGTCCTTACTGATGATATTCCTGGATAATATTTTTTCCAGTCGACTTTGGCTCTATAGCATCCCATTTTATTTTTCCTTCCTCACTCCCCGTGGATCGTCTTCTTTGATACATACACCTAGGATTTCCTCATGAAGCTCGTCCTCCTCCTGGTCCCTTATTTCCACCTCCCTGTTGCCTGCCTCTGCTTTACTTCCATCACTCTCATTTTGAATGTTTTCTTCATCGTTAATCTTTCGATTCTAATAAATCGTTAACGGCTTCTTCATTCTCGCTGTATCCAGGAGCAAATTTTACTCTAAAGGCTGCCATAATCAGTTATTGTTCTTGTATGGCCGCCAATAATTCTCCATCGGGATCCCCAGTGCGGGATGTACGCTTGAGCGAGGAAAGATGTGACTTCTACAGTCGTCGGAGGAGTGACCACGAGTGACGGTTCTCAGCGTAAAAGCCTAGCTCGTATCAGAGGTCAAATACTACGAAGTCAAAATACAAGTGGAGAAAACAGTGACTGTTATTTCTGACTTGTTGCTGATTACAAAGAAAGCACAGCATTGATAACTCTGCTGATGAGCTCTGCGAAGATAACAGTTAGATTAGAAGTTGGAGAGCAATGATGGCTTCAAAAATCGTCGGAGGATCAACCACAAGTTACTAATTCTCTCTATATCAGCTAAGCTCGTTACAGAGGACAAAAATTACGAAGTCAAAAAACGTTGACTGTTTCTGATTATAAAGAAAACACACTGTTGACGACGAATCCGCTGTCCGCAGATAATAGTTGGATTAGAAGCTGCAGAGCAAGTTGAAATCATAGTACGCTAGCAATCACTTAGCAGTATTCAGCTTCTGTTATGTGATGGGGTGAGGTGAATGTGATCGACTTATTATGCGTTAGTCTCCAAGTTCACCCATTTGGAAACTGCTGACATTTAATAGATTTTGGAATTGAATAGCTAAGCCTCTATTTGATTCACTAAGTTGTAACGTTGATACGACTGTGTATATTACCGGAATATCTATCTTGGTGTCACATGCGAGGGAAATACATCCATAGCTCAACAATTTTTTCTCTTCTAATAGTTTTAACAATCGGTGCATTACTCATTTTATCACATAAAATGCTAATATTCTTTCCTTTCATGATAAAGTCATGACAAAAGCTATTATTTATTCAATTATTTCTAAAGGAAAATGTAAATTCATCTCCTTGTACTAAAATACGATCGGGTATATTTTAGTTCCACATACCCTACCTGGGGTCAAACTTGACCCCAAGCAAGAAATTATTTTTTTAAAGGCTTATTGTCAGAAATATTTTAAAAATGAAAAATGGAGTCGATACAAAAGTGTTTTATAGGAGAATTCCTAAAATATGATGCATAAAGCTGTAAAAATTAATGAGTTATTCAACTTTTTCTGTGAGCTGGGGTCAAAAAAGACCCCAGGTAGGTAGGGAGGGTTAAAAAGTAAGGTATTTCCAAACTAATGTTTATTTCACTCTAGCTCCATTCCTTGAAGAAATTCCTTCCAATATCTTTCTGCCCAGCGATGCAGAATATTGTAGCTATCGCTCGATTGCCGTGGTGACAGCAACAATGGTGTCGCCATTATCGCTATGCCGATTTAAAGAACGGCATTCTTGTGGTGCTTTGCTTATAATGACCTTTCCTTTCGGTCATTCTTCCTCATTTCCCGAATCCATCATTTTTTACGCCTTTTCCTGCATTTTCCTTACTTCATCCTTCTACCCTCCCACATCATCTCTTCCGTAAAAGGGGGAATTCCGATAATCGCGACTCTAATGACCGTTCTGCCGATAACCGATTATTCCGCTTCGGAAAACTTACGGCACGCATCATATGCCGGTAGGGTTTTCGTCGTCATAGCAGGATTATGACTGGGAGGAGGGGAATCTCTCAATTACTCCAGGCTTATCAGTCAATTCAGGTTTTTTTTTTACTGAAGCTTAATCACACGTAAGGACCTACCAAAGTCGGTAGCTTGCAATTCTGATGTCCTTTTTTGCTGTTTTTATCAAGCATTTAAATACTGTGTGAAAATACATATACTGCTTGTATGCGTTGAGTGTCTACGTGGTGAAGATATTCCTTAAGTGTATCTTTTTATATTGAAGTCGGAACTTAGAAAATCCATGTACTTTTACGTTTGCAGGCAACTTTTGGCCGTGTTGTCCTACATCAATCTATACTAAATGCCTTGTATGCCTCTGCAAGGGAGTGTGGCAGGGGTGACCGAAAACCGTGAACATAATTTAGCATATTAAAAATTACGAAATATGCCTTTTTATGGTGACTCATTGCGGGTTCTTTTGTAATGCTAAAACACCAAAAATAATTTATTTCACCAAGCAAACAGCTCCATCTGAACCGGAGATACTAATTAAAAGCCATCAGGCCTTGTCTAGGAACGGGTTAATATTAATCTAAGATTTTATGCTATGCATACAATGTACGTGCTTCGATGTATATGCAATACAAAACCTAAAAAGTATTAAACTATGAAAGAAATGTAATATTTCCGAATGATTCAGATTGTATTGTAAGATGGAAAATAATATTGTTGTGTATAACCATTACGTAGTTAGAAGTTTCCTAATTCAAATTTCGGTGGCGCCCTGTATATATACCCTAACCTCGTGTTTATTGTATAACTGAACAACGAACTGAACTTAATAGGAAGAGTAGGTATCATTCTTTCTAACTTAAAGATGGTATTTATTGGAATAATAAAATGCTGTTGTGATTATTTAGTTACATTGTGATTATAAGGTCTCTTTGAATGAGGGATAATAAATTAAGGACACATATTGCTTTTTGGTTTAGACGAAGAGATGTAAATATTTGACCCAGGCTAAGAATAAACAAATGGAAAGGGAAAGGGTATTCTAAAACTATATTTGAAAGCGAAGTTTAATGGCATATATTTAATCTATCATTGATTATATGAGAGCCAAATGAACGGCAGCATTTCAATACATATTCCGTGTGATAATCCATATTTTGAAAAACGCTTCAAAGAAAATTTTTATCACGGATATTTTCTTATCTTACCCTTTGCGTCGAAAGTCTTGTTATTTCATAGAACACCTTATTACTCTAGGTTAGGCTTACTCGTTAGGTTAACCTCGTAGTTATCAATATAAATCCCCTGGCGTAAGGACGAATGACAAGCTTAAGTTCGCCAAAGCAATGTATCTGAACGTCTTTAAGAGGAAAGGTGCACTTCCTCTTTTCGATGCTCCTCAGGTCTTCGAACGGCACATCTTCTTTAAGATTGTCCCCTCCGTCGCTCTCTTCCCTTCATTCCCTCTCTCTTACTTATTTTCAGGCTTCCAGCTCAGGTGTCGCGAGAGAAAGAGTGCAAAGATCGCATGTTCCCGGTTTCTTTCCAAGGGCACGCCCAAAGGAGGAGACTGCTGGTTCTCGAATCCTCCCCAGACATCGATTGGATGTCGCAATCTTAATTTTCGTTTTTTTTTTTATAATTTGGGAAACTCAAATGTCTACTTGCAACATGTGTTTGTGAGGTCAGTGAAAAGCGCTGAACTCGCCAACTGATGGTGGCAGGTTCGAGTTTCTTTTCGTGTGTGATTTTTGCGCTTATCGTAAGATTATTTTAAGTTAAATATAACCTTTCAATCAGATTTTCTGGTGTTAGCAATACAACTCCAAAGGTTAGGTAGGTTTTTTTTATGACAAGGCAAAGATAATATATGGAATGAATACAAATGCAATTGATTCCCTAGGATCGGTTATTAGGGTTCAACCTTTGAGGCTTCACTTTGTGGAACCACGAGATTGTAAAAGAAAATTCACTTTGTACATCATTCTGCACTAAAGTCTAGTTTAGTGTGGAATAACTAAAGTTTAGCGTGGAATGTACTCAGGGAATTTTCTTTCCCAATTGGTCATTAGCCTAATGGAGGTCATTGCAAGAGTCTATTTATTTAGTATTTTCCTTCAGTTTTCATTATTTTTTATTTTTGAACTTCGCAAGGGCTATTACTAAATCACAGCCTTCCACTCTGTTTACACGACCTTAATATTCTCGCATTGCGAATACTGTTCACTGTTTCAGGTATCACTTAGTGAAATTGAGACATATTAGGTGAGCAAAAAAAACTTTAGCACTTTTCCACAGTATATTTAAAATTATAAAATTGCACAACACGTGTTTCGGCTCATTAAGCCATCATCAGTTGTACACTCACATTGCTCACTTGTAACACTCACTCACAGAGAGGGGGGTAATTTCCACTTTTGGTTGCGTTTGGAATAATATAGGTTATAAAATCATTTTTAATTTAACACTAAATACAGGTAAGTGTACACCTGATGATGGCTTTGTAAGCCGAAACAAGTGTTGTGCAATTTTATAATTTTAAATTTGCTGTTGAAAAGTGCTTAAGTTTTTTTTTACTCACCTAATAACCAATTAATGTTCTCATACTACTTCACTTTAATTGCTCACTACTCGCCCAGTGTTTACGTAAAACGAGTGCTTCCTCTGCAATTATTCCCGTTCACTTTCCACCCCTCATCCCCCTCCCCTCATTCTCCACACTCATCCCCCCTCCCCCCGTCATTTTCCACCCTCATCTCCCACACGTCATTCTCACCCTCTCTCCCCCCCTCCCCCTCCCGAGGCAATCTCCATCTCTACATCATGCCTCGAAGATATAAGCTATTATATTGTCGCAGACCGCGGTAACCAGGTAGATACCGCAACGACCTCGTAGCCTTAAGGTGTTTCTTGGGTTCCGATCTCACTTGGATGTTACGATTGTCTTAGGATTGTGAAATTATGTCGGACCAACTGTCTTTATGCATTATCGACAGAGAGGGGTGTAATTTCCGCATTTGGTTTCATATTGTTATAAAATCATTCTCTGTTTAACACTGTGAATGCAGTTTCAAATAGGCTTTTTGGACCGGTTATTTACCCCCAATCGTGTTTTCCCATGTTTTTTATTCCACCCAAAAAATTAAATTTTGCACATCTGTAATAATTTTATCATACTTCCTCCTTCATCACGCTGAGTAATTTTACTTCCAAGGTAGGCACACGTTTTTACCGCTGTAACACATCATCATATTGCATCACATAACACACCTAATCTTATTTCATGCTTCCATTACGGCGAAATCTTTTAATTTTCTTAATTTATATGAGTTTTCTCAGCTGACATATTCAATGCATTTGAGGCCATACTTGAGCTTTTTTTTGGCAGTTACTTGCAGCATGGCAGCCACATATACAGCGAAACACTCGTTAACGTTTAATGGTTTACCCCTAATCAAATGCTTCAAATTCATTTTTCCAGAGGCAAAATTATATTTTGTACATTTCTACTTATGTAATTGTATTCATTGCTCCGTCCACGATAGTTTATTATATTTAAGATTTATAAACATCTTTTTAGCGCTCAACCACATCTTACCCGTCTTTCAATTCTTCCGTAAGTTGAAACAAAATATATTTTATGGTCACGCTAACATTAAGGTTATATCTTTTTTTTTTAATTTCTGGAAGTTTATCAGCAAATATCTACATCTAAATGATACCCTGCAAGTCTTCTCAAGAGTGTTGGCAGAAAGAACATTTTCTACCATGCAGGCATAAAAAATCTCCGTTTATACACTATTTGCATGAAGCTAAGAGTCGCTATTCTAACAACCCAAGGGAAAGGTTAAACTTGCGGTCATGACGCAAGCGAAATTGTGGCTATAAAATGATCCTCAATTGACATTAGTAACATTAATGCATTAGTTTTTAACAAAGAAAGTATTAGTATAAATAAATTAATTTATGAAATTATATGTCTTAATGCACTCCTATTATGATAGTGTTAAAACATTTGCGCGTTAAATCTAGAGAACTTAAGCTCTATGGCCCCTTAATGTAACAATTTTTTTTATTTTAAAAAAAATTTCAATGGCTTAAAAAAATTGGCCCAACTCGTCAAAAGTACGCAACAAACTGCTTTGCTTGAATTGCCCTTTCCCGCAAACCAACAAGCAGTTTGTAGATTCCTTCAAACGAGTAATGCCAATAGTTTACGGCCATTGAAATGTTTTTTTTAGTTGCTATTTTTAGGTTCATGTTAAATAAAAACATCACTACAGTCTAATTTGTTTGTTAAAATCTAAAATACCAGCGTCATTTGAGGCCATAATAGATGAATCTTTTTTGCAGTTTACCAACCGTAATTGTTTTTACTCTTGCCTGCTGCCTGACGACAACATAGTTAAAAAATAGTAATAAACCCGTATCCCACGTATACCGCGAGCGTATCCTGAGGAGAACTCGCCCCTGAGTGAACGATCCCTCGGAAAAGCTGCGCACCTCTCCGCGCATTTCTCCGCGCAACTCGCGCAAAGATTAATTTCCTACGCAGCCTAATTTGCGTCACACGGCGAACCAGGTCGGATAATCAAGCTAGTCCCCAGCACCGACCGAAAAACTCGGAAACCAGAAACCCTTACTCGAAAAAGGTCCGGAAATTTCATTTTTCCGCTCTGCCGTCCCGCCGCCGCCTAGCGGCTCGGAAAGGGAACTACTGGGGAGAGAACTAAGCCAAAAAACAAAACACATACGCCTCCCGTCGGAGTAAAACAAAAAAAAAGAACTGAAAACAAGTGAGCAAACAAACATTTGAGGAACGCCTTGCTGCACGAAAATGAATCCTGCCTACAATTATTTTTTTTTTTCATTTTTGAGGGGATACAAAAAATAAGAAATGATATAATATCTTCTTTTTTATTTTTTTCTCGATTCTTCTCCAGTATCGCACCAATGTTATGTACGGCCACCGGGTTCGAGTAACTGGGATGTGTTTTGGCGGCTTATTATTACCCAGCATTCCTTGCTATCTCTACGTAAGACTGAACAAACCCAACCTACAAACCTACGTCATCCGTTCTCGTTCTCATTTCTCTTCTTTCATCTCGTTTCTTCTTCCGCGTTTTTTATCTCGCATTCTATCCATCCGTTCCATGAATATTCTAAAATGAACTGAAATAATCTACGGTGTTTTATTAAAAGTACAACATTCCGGATATTTCGAGCCTAAGAAACGAAAATATTTCGAATTCACTGAAAATAATTCAGACCGAAGGATGTACTATCAGCTATGCAAAATAAAGTCATAGTATTTGTGTTTTTAAAATGTGATATTTTATTATTTTGAACACTTGAATGATTAATGATTCTTCTTTGGATGTGTTTGTTTGCTATGACCAACGAGGTTCCGATCAATCAGTTTCGGAAATTGTGAAGATGCTAATAAAACACAGCAAAACGTAGAGAAAGGCATCCAAGCTTAAATATTTGATTAGTTACCAGATCACGAGAAGTTTCATGCATAGTTGCAGTTTAAAAAAAAACTATTAATGTGTTGTTTTAAACTAAATATGGATGGCGTTAGTTCCTTTCCCCGAAGCATCCTTAAATTTATAGAGTCGGAAAATTAATTTTTAGATATATTGTCAATTTATAATCATAAAATTATATAATGTTTATTTACACGATTAACTTCAGTTATTTTATGAGACCTGAATAATTACACATTGCAAATGTAAAGTAAAACTATGCAGTCATCATAAATTCTCTTCTCCCCAGCGAAACCTAAGACACATGTGAAAAGTTTAAGTTAACCTAGTACTTCCACAATTACTATAATACTTTCACTATATCAAGATCTTTTGTACTATATTCTTAACTAGTACCTACCTTTGAAAGATTTGGAGTGTACATATTAGTATTCTTTCAATGCAGTGCCTATGTCTTTACCATTTCTCCTAAAAGTATGTAGAGCGTTACAATATATGTTCCAGTTAAAATTGCACTAAAAGGGAATCGTAAATTGTTCAAACATTACATAAAATTGGAAATAGTCTATGATTTACTACATCTACCACGGCAATATGAACTCGGCCATTTAATTTTAAATTATTTCACTGTAGCAGAGGCCTAATGTAAACGATCATTCATCTCACTATTATTTTTACATTGCTGCACTTTCCACGACATATTTCGTTGTAACCCTTATTGATGGTCACTTCCTCAGTTTACACAACCCCTGATTTTCTGGAAATTTTGTTGTAGTAATGCTTATATGAATGATGATATAACCGAAAACACTTTCTCATATAAAACCTTAAGTTGCCCATCTAAATGTGGTACGGATTCCATTAATCACTGGTTTTGCAATTTTTTTTAATTGATCGCTTATTATTTTGTTTGGAATTGACTTTGTTTACGGAAGCCTGATTTACAAACTGTTACAAATTTAGAAAAAATTTCGAAGTTTTTTATGTTCACCTTCTCATGTGATTTTTTTAAGCTTCAATTACAAGTTCAATGCTTTTTTCGGTCAAATTAATAGGGTTTTATTTTGCGGAAAAGTTTTGGTCGAACAACAAATTTTCATTAAAAATGTTGAACTAAACTTTGCATCCAAATTTTTCGCTAGTTGTATAAGCGTCGATGGAATATCAGTTCTTTGACTTTTGATTTACGCCTAGCTGCTTTAGGTTAAGAAATTAATAACGAGTTTGATAATTTGGCCATCTATATATTTTTTTTAAACCTCGCTCCTGTAGAGAAAATATTTGTTTTATTAGCATAAAGTTTTCCAACTTGTTGTAGATAAGGTAGATATAATACAGACTTCCCAATTATCCAAATCTTCCAACAACAGTATTTAATTTATGAAAATAGATTACCTATCATCAAAACAGTAAAAAAACCCTTGGTATTACGCTATATTCGAACAGATGAGTAACATTAGAGATAGATTGCCTAACAATTGTATTTAAAAAGTCATTTTTCTCCCGTTATATGAGAGAACACAATAGGCGGCATAGCAAAGGGAAGGTGAAATATTGCTAGAGTAGTTTGTAGTGTTTGATGAATGTATTAGGTACCGAGAATCCCTTTATTACGATGTAGATACAAGCCATCTAGCTACATTTCTCCTGCCACACACCCTCGCGGTGGCTTTCAGGGTAATGCGTACATGTGACCCTAATATCTTAACTGTTTCCATGTGATTCAGCCTTATTTCATGGTAATAGTGCATGCGTGGTGTATCTTCACCCCCTGCCATACACACTCGCGGTGGTTTGCAGGGTGTTGCGTAAGTATAGATAAGTTTCAGACAGACTTACACTTTTGGCATCAAAAAATTTCTTTTTTTTTAGATTTAGTGTTGGGGTGAACTGTGAAATCCATGCAACTCCACTGGTGATAACTATACGGGGAAACTCCAATGTTGGCTCTCTCGGGATAGTTGTGGTGAAGCGAATTTGTGTTGGGGAAGAGGGTGGGTGGGCTGAGGAATTTCGTTAAATTTGAATGCGAGAATTCCAGTGGTCGGGTGGAGTTTCGGGGGATATTCTGTCCATTTCGGGGTATCTCATTCTCCGGAAACCTTTCCACCCCGTTACCTCCGTTTTGCTGATATCCGGAAAGCAGAATACCACCCCCTCGCCCTCGAAATGCAAAATCCCAACACGGATTCCGTCGAGTTTAGAGCATTTTCATTCCGACCACCGACGCATCCGCATTCGAAAGCACACAGTCGAAAATCGATTCTGATCTAAATAGGAAGCAGCATTGTTTTCGTGCACTGACCTAACGAAATTGATAATTAGCTCGTTAGAAACTCCATATTCCCTGAAATTTTACTACTCCCATTGCTTTCGTAATCTTGAGGGAAAACCTCTTACCGGTTTCTTATGAAATAGATTTCGTTGAAAAATCACATTTACCCTCAATCGTTTTCCTTATGTGCGAAATATTTTTGCAACATTTTATTCTTCATTTTATTTCATATAAGCAGCCGTCATGCATTTTTTATTACGACATATTACTCCCTCATCCTACTTGCAGTATTGTTTTTAACTAAGGGTAAAATCATATTGCTGAGGATAGGAGTTACGCTGAGAAGTAATGGCATTACATTTCTTGAATGATATTTCTGATTAAAAGTTATGACGTGTCTCACTGCATCATCAATTTTTTTCCGCCACCAAACGAAATTAAATTTTTCCAACAATTGGAAAAAGTTGCAGAATAATGATATATTTTCATAAGAGAAGTATCAGATTGAAAACCTAAAAAAGATACCGTCTATTTTTTTAAGCCCAACAGAAGTACCTACCTAAAATAATGATGAAGAAAGTGTGGTAGAACGAAGGCTACCGCGGTGATTGTTTGATCTCTGCATTTCTTCTCGGGTTTTCTTCCGCGTCAGTTGGCTTGACCTCGACCTTGACCTTGGCTTGACCTCGACCTTGACCTTAGCTTGACCCAGTCAACCTGAAGACGCTGGCAGGAGGGCTAGCAAAATTTATGTCCACAAGCCAACAGACGCGGAAGAAAACCCTGAGAAAAAATGCAGGGATGAAAAATGTATGTCGGCGTCCCAGAATCTTAATGTTTGGTTAATAAAAGATAAAATATTAAGTTTGAACCATTAGATTCTTTCTCCCTGTCTCTTTCCATTTCCGATTACGTTTAAGGGTGCTTACATTCATCATCAAGGGTCAACAATCCTAGGATTGGTTTGGCGCAGCCCTTCACTCGATTCTTCTATCGGCCAACCTCTTCATATTAACATAGTTCCTCTCTTTCGCGTCCTTTACGTCCTTTTCTAAGTAACTCATCTACATCTACATAATATCCTGCAAGCCACCTTAAAGGTGTGTGAAAAAATGCAGAGATGAAAATGACCTGACCCGGGAATCGAACCACGGACCTTTGTCTTTCCGGGCCACTGCGCAGACCACTACGCTACCCAGGATCGATAACTCATACGAGGCCTGCCTTGTTTACATTGCATTTACATGTGTTTACATTAGAGACGAAATTTGATATTCAGTGAAATACTAGATATTAATTCCTGATATGGTAGTTATTCCTAATTGTTTGAAGATTTTTGTTTTAAGGATTAATATTCGGTGATGTCTTTGTTGCAGTGTGTGCTCGAGGTTTTTAGGTGTCCTTATAGGCATACTTTTACCCTAGTAAGTTCCAAAGATTCTATAGCATATTCATGCAATTTGAGTTTCCTTAATGTCTACTTCTACTTAGAGCCCTGTGAGCTACAGTGAGGGTGTGTTTCAGACAGTGAAATTTCGCCCTAAAATTCACTGCTCACAGAAAACGATTATGCATAATAGCATTAATTGATGCAAACACATTAGATACACATTCATGAGACACATATGTGCAAGTTAATGCTTGGTATCTACCTACAGTACATAGCACAACCTTCTGAAGAAAACATAAGACAAATTAAAAAAATATTTCAAGACAAAGATCTCTTCCGTTCAGCATATTCGGTTCGTCCACGGATTTGGCAAAGAAAAGTGCCATTTGTAGAAAATATGTGTCCTTATCCTGGCAGTAGACTACAAATAAAATGAGACAATCTAGGCAGCAATAGATTTGCACAGAGGATCTGTGGCCCGAGTTTTGAATCTTTTTTTATGCATCGAATACGATTTAGTCAATTACGATTGAGGCAAAGCTATTCAGGTTACTTCGTTGAGCCGTAAACGAATGCTCTTTGTTGTGCAATGCGTAAACGAAGGAAAACTAAAAAACAGTCGTTAGCAACGAATTTTTTCGACACTCGCGCTTGTGGGTAAACGAAGAACTTGAAACTAATGACGTTATCATAGCGTCAAATTTCATTCGTTATAGCGTAACAAAAAATTCAAGACTCGGGCCACTGGTCTGAATTCGCCAGAAATTCATGACAGCGTTACTGGTGGAAATTCTAGCGTGACTGACAATTTTATTGATTTGGAACGTGTTCATCTCCTTGTTTCATGTCGCTATATTTTTTCCTGGTTGTACGTGAAGCACATGCACATTTTCGTTTTGCATCCAAAGATCTTCACCTCACATCTGCAGCTTTGAACAACGCCGAGTTTGAAAGCAGAAAGTTGCTCGACGCGAAAATATCTCTTGGCAGACTCACTGACGCGTTCGTATAGATAATATGCATAGATGTCCCGCTTCGCTACCGAGAATCTCTGCTCAAATTGAATTATTTCCGTCACGTGTGCGTCTGCGACCTTTTGAAATGTTGAAATACATTCGTTTTCACATTTCACATGAATCTTCGGTTGTGATTGGTCGGATTCCTGGCCGATGTTCTCACCCCAGTGGTTTCTTTTTCACATTCCGCTGAAATATTCAGTTCACCTCTCTTTCTGCACAGGAATCCATTTCTTTTTTTCAAATTTGGGAAAAACTGAGGGAACTGGTGAGGAAAGAATTCGTCTGTTCCACCGCAGCATGTCGTCATCACGAAACGTGACGTAAATCCTTCGTTTTCCCGGCGTTAACATTCGCAAATAAAAGTTTGTTTTCACATGGTCTTTCAAAAGGTCCATGAAAAAACTCCGCCATAATTAGGTTTATAATATTCGTCTCAACTTTCTGAATTCGGGTGACTTTTGAATTGGAAATAGAGCAACGGAATAAAAATTTTGTAAAATAAAAAACATTCCAGCTTCGGGATATTTCTTTGCCTATGTATTTGTAAGGAGACATTTGGGATATTAAATACGCCAGAGCATGAGTTTCAATTTAAAGGTAACAAAACTATGTTAAAATTAGAGCTCTATTTTAACTACCAATATGAAAAGTCCTTCAAGGCATCAAAAATATTCAATATATCTGAAATCTGGAATAAGTTATTTCATTCACTATATCTCGTTCTGAAATTTATCCGCGATTATGAGTTTAATCCTTTTGAAAGGCATTTTAGGCAGTTTCTCATTGCTGTGCGCTGGTTAAATAATAATTTTCAGCCACAATACTGAGCTAATGATGCGTTGCCTACCTATATTCTCTCTCCAAGTCTTTGGATCTATTTAACTTGAGCAGACCTACTTTTAGTACAGTATCTTCACGGTTAAACTCTACATTGCATACTATTGAGCATACCATAATAGGCTGAATTCCTTAGTTTCCAGGATTTACTACTCCGGCATTATTATGATAGTTTAAAAACAACAATATACCATTCAAGTTATATTCGGTTGGGAAATAGTGATTAAAACCGTCTATCATATTATTATCCTTAATGTCTTCCCTTATTTACTCGCAGTCATAACAGCGTTAAAATTTCCCGCATATGGATCCCTTCGAAAAATCAATTTTTCTTAAGATTGATACACAGGCACTCGCATGATGCAAGAATAATGAAAGAAACAGATTTCAGACTAATATGTTGTATTTTTGAAGAATTTATCATGCTTGCATTTTAATATTTAATTAATGTCAGTAGTATTTCTCAAATATGTCCTTCCATGTTTGATGAAAATTGGAATTTTCTGTTCTTCTCCTACATCTCATTAGGTAGGCAGTATATAGGGACATTAGTTCAAGTTTGGTGAAAATTACCCCATGCCATACATCCTCGACGTGGTTTGCTGGGTAATCAGTAGATTTAGATTACCATTATCTTCTTATGCAACCTCTTGTCTTCCCTTATACCTCTTTCTGTCATTTCTTCATGTCCACCTTCCCAACCATTTCTAGACTTCATCGTTGGTCTACCTTTCCTTCACGATAACAAAATATTCATCGTAATACTTGCAAAAATTGGTGATTTAGAAGTATAAATGTACTTCAGACGGTTTACCGTTCCTTGTCACATTACCTAGTTTTCATTCATCGTGACTCCTAGTCTTAATAGTTTGGTCATTTAATACTCAAGGAACAGACGCTACGTGGGGTGACTGTTCTCCATCCGGCCCATACCCTTTATTTCATGTATATCCTATTTATAGAATGAGCCACACCTCTTAAGTAAATTCTGCTTTTTTGGGGTCATGGATTCGCGTGAGCTAAAATAATTATCAAATCCATAACGTGAAGAAAAAATAATCCAACAAAAGTGTTAATATTGAATTATGAAAATTAAAAATTTAAACCTAATATTTTTGTTGAAAGCAAAACGAAAGGTATTAAATTAATTTTTCATCAGCAGTCATTAAATTTTCATAAAGTCGGCTTACAAAAAAAAGGGTGGGCTCTTTTCACTTTTTTCCCAGGAACAAAGTTTGTTCCCTTATTTATTAATTTTACGGGCAAAGTGAATTGGCTGTACGCTTATTTTTTTAGGAAGTATACGTTATAAACTGCTGGAGAATTAATGCATCGTTCTATTTTTGCCTTATGGTCCTATGAAAATAAACAAGTGTATTGTTTTTAGTTTTCGAAGTTTTTTTTCATAGCAAGGTGTGTGTCAAGAAAGGCGAAGGTGAAACCTAGAAATGTTCTGACACAACTTCAAGAGAGTACAAGTTTTTTAAATTAACAACTACACCAGATTTTTTCTTGCAATGGCGTTCGTAAGGATATCTTAAATATTCCTTCTCTACATCTCGCATGTTAGGTACAAAAATGTCCACGCCTAGTTCAACATTGAAATCTCATTTCAAGTGCTTCTCCTTTTTAAATAATTACAATATTCTTCAGAAGGTATTTTCTCTGAGTTAAATTGCAAGTATTGTCATGTTATATACACAGAATATCTTTCACTTTTTTGTAAAAAAAATTGAAAGATATTCTGTAAATATTTAGTATTTTTTAATTAACGAATATTTTTTTATGTTAATGCCACTTATAATATGCAACTTTCAATGAAGATATTTGAATATTCGAAAATACGTTTCAAAAGCCACTACCTAGAAGTTAATTACTGCCCATTTGCGTGTTCGCTGTAATAGACGTAACCTTAGGTTACCTTGCATTGTCAGTTGATATTTAATGACGCTCTCAGGTATTAATTCTTGTATATGTAATCGCATGGTGAGTTAGCAAATGGATTTGTAAAAATAGCGTGAGGTCATAATTGAATCTTATTGGGATATAAGTGTACCTACTCTCATTATATTTAAGAAACGTCAGAGACGAAAGAACAAAGATAGCCCTTAAAGGAGAAAACGCGAAGAATGTTGATTTCAATTCATGAAATTATTATTTGTAAAACGTACATCTACATCTCCGGGATACCCTGCAAGCCACCGCGATGGTGTGTGGCAGGGGGTGAAGATCGAGGCACATGAAACTAATTTTCCTGAATGTTTCAGGTAACGAATGATTTGAACCCAGACAATGACATCTGCGCCGTAAGTAGAGAAATCGCGATATCAATAAGATATTACATGGATCAACAAAGCTTCAGAATCTTAAGAAATTTTTAAGGAGCTTTTAAGTAAGCTATGGCATAGGAATTGTCGGGAATGGAAATATTGTGAAATAAGCCCACGTAACGCTTTTTTTGCAGCACATTTATCTGAGATGAAAGATAATATCCTTGTATAAAATATAATCAGTTAAAATGTTTGTAGTTTAATTAGTTTTTGGGTAAAATCACCGATGAAATGAATAGGTATAATAGCCAGTTTATTGTGGAATATCGTAAAAAGTGTAGTAGTGACTGATTTTTTGCTTTCTCTTGTGTTATCAGCTTTTTTAATCTAAAATTTTATTGATCTTATACTGTATGTGTTTTTCTTAAGCTCTATCATGACATCAACGCACAAATTATTAAATTTTACTGCACTCAAATTATTGTATTCTCGTAAGTATTATGGTCTACCGTTGAGCACAGCAAGAAAATCTCCTTGGCTATTCTCGGGCATGACCTCACAGTTTAAACCTAACGGTTAAAATTAAATGTCATTACCGGTTCAAATGACTAGTTTCAACTAATTTTTTGAAAAAGAATTTTGAAGTTAACTGTTACTTATACTTATACGCTATCAATTTTTTTGGTACGCACTTTCTCATATAAGTGATTATCTTCTGTGTTTTTACCTCTCGTTTTAAGTAAGGATAGCTTTAAATAATTATCCTAGTGTTGAAGTGAAATATGGTGGTGCTATTTGGAGATATTCACGGCAAAGTAGGATATTCTTTATCATGAATCATCCGATGAATCATCATCAACCGAATTCTCCCCAACCGTGGATTAGATCAGATTGTGGCTGGTGTGTGTTTTAAAACGTCGGGATTGTCTCGAATAGGTAACCGAGGAATCAGGTGGTTCAATCACGATTGGTTCGCTAATTTAGTGTATTTCAATCAATCACCTTGGACTAAGTAACTACACAGTTAGTCAATAAAAATTTTGCCGAACAAAAATTTTCCCAACAAAAAAGTTGCCAACAAAAAAGAAAACACTGTAGAATTACTTCACGAGGTACACATGGCTTTCCGACTCGCCACAGTGGCAAACCTGTCCAGTTCCTCGACGGTAATTGTTGCGAGACGAATTGTACACTTCCCCTTCAGGGACATTCTGGCGGACGAGCGGCGTTGGTCGCTGAACTGCCCACCGTCCCGGAATGACATTGGAACGAGAGTTCTGGGTGTCCCAAGTGACAAAGGACAAACACAGTGACTCGCCTCACACCTCTCTATATGCCTTGTGTTCCTTCGCTTTGCCCCTGTCACAATGTTTACGCATCCTACTCCATTGTTGATCTGCCACCTGCAACGCCGACAGTGTTGGCAGACGGTATTTGAATATCGTTTCGTGATGTCCAGAGCGCGCTCTTAGGTAATACGAGTTTAGTTGGAACGTGACTGTGAGGAGAACCTTTTCTAAATGTATTTGATCTCTCAATCGTGCGTTTTCTAGTCTTGGTTCTGCACTAAAAGGCGTTTCAGACCGGAAGGAAAGGTACAAGGATGGGAATAGAAGGATAAGGAGGAAGGGTGGAGAGAAACCCGGCGTAGGCTTTAACCTACTCTTAAATGAAAAGTTCCAAGGGGACCATAGCTTAACGTCCCATCCGACGGACGGAGTACTGTACTCAAATCCTCTCCACCGATACCCAAGAAGAAGTCGGTTGAAAATATTGCATTTCCAGGATTTGAACCCTGTCCTTCCCGGTAGCAGGTCAGTACTCTATCCCCAACAGTGGATTAGGTTGTGTTTGGTATGTGTTTCGAAACGTCGGGATTATCTCGAATAGGTAACCAAGGAACCACGTGGTACAATCACGAGTGGTTCGCTAATTTAGTGTATTTCAATCGATTATTCAATATCACTCGCTGTTTGTACTTGCTAGGGTTTTCTCATTCTTATCCAGCATAGTCCCAAGATAGGAAAAACACATGTATTTACTGATTTTGTACAGATATCTGGGTTTAGAGGAATGAAAAGATGTTTAGAAGTTATATAAGAAAAGTGATTTGACCTCGAGAACGGAAAACATTAAAAAAAAAGTGGTCGCTCAGAAAAGTACGAGAGATATTAGGGATTCTCGATTGAAATGCTACCGTAATGGCTTTCAGGTTAAAATCTGAACACTTCAGAAGTGACAATCATTGTCACGTGATTCAGCTAAGCCATATTTATATTTATTGATGATTTATTCAACAATTGATTTCGATGATTCTTGGACTAAGTAACTGCTTTAAAAAATCATTATTTTGTCTAATAAATATAACAACCACGGAGATTAAAGATAAATTTCAGAAAACCGAATAACGATAAGCGTTTATTATGGCTGTTTAATGTTTCACTAGGTATATATGCTTACATTCATTGCCACCTTTTAATGTTGCACATTTTATTTTTTCTATTTTAATTCAAGTACTATTATTTTTCTCCTTATAAAGGAGGAAAAAGTACAATGGAAGTAATATTCTTAATATAACTAGAAAATTGCTGTAGGATAAAGACCTATCACTCCTTTCGCTAATGAAAACAATTCAGGTGTTTACACATGGGGGAGGATAAATTATGCCTAAGCAAAATCATGCACAGTTGAAAATATCCCTTCATGATGATAAAGGAGCTTCTAATGAGGAAGTAATTGTTGTGCATTGTTATGATATGCATTTTTATGCTGTTTCAGGATGATAAAGGTTTACCTAGGCTCAAAAAATTAGTTTGAATACATGCTCATGCGTGGTTTGTTTAAAAGGAGCAGGTAATGTGATTGTTTACGGTAGGAACAGTCGTGAACAATTGAGAAACGCTTAGCTCTGTTGACCTTAAGAGGACCTTTGGATCCTTGCTGGAGATGAAAGCTTTGTCTGGTGGAACGCAGCACTTATATCTAACAGTTTCCCTGAGCACAGGGTTTCACGCAAGAAATACCTCTCAAGAGAAGTAAAAAAATTTTCCCGCCAGATGGCGGCTTTATCCCTCGCCGTCCTCCATCGCCACAGGAATCCTCGTGGCGCGATGACGCCCTTCCTTGTCCTTATGGCAAGATCGTCTTAGGAATCCGTTTGAGAATTCACTTGCGGCGCAAACCCTGGATTGCAGAGGAAGGGAAAGGGTGCGCTGGTTCGACGGTGAAGAGAATTTCTGTGTGGAAAGGAGTTTAGGAATGCGGATAATCCCGGAGATGAGAGCCGGTAAACTCGGAGTTATTGTTTTATCCGGTTCGCCAACTCGATCGTTTTTGCGAATCTCGCTCCACATTCACCTCGTTGAAACCTTCTGGAGTGAAACGTAAAACGTCGAAACGTTCTTGGTTTTCACATTTATAAATCACTGCCCTTGTATCTATTATCTACAACTACACAGTATCTCGCAAGCCACCATAAAGGTGTGTGGCAGGGGGTAATTCACGCAAAGCATGCATTACCTATCAGGCATAAAAAGTATTAGTAATTATATTCTAGTCTAAATTTCACAATTTAGACAAATAGATAAGAATAGAAAAGCAAGCATGCAAAAACATTCTGCTAGTTGGTTTAGCTTAAGGTCCTTATGCCAGCATGCTATTGGACATATTTATCGCTATATATATCTTAAATTGTAGGAGGAAAAAACGAAATGTTGAATCTGTCAGTTCGGGAATCAGTATATTACGTTATAAGTAGTATAAAGTATATACTTACAGTTTGGCAATCAATTTCTCTAATTTTTTTATTATGGTCTAGTCTGCCATAGTAAGTTGGAGTTCGCTAAATATTTTTAACTCCATCAGTTAACACCAATACTGTCTTGGAATTTAGTTAAGAGTTTGATTCTAGATATTTACCTGCGATCTGACAATGATTCCCATTTTAGTTCATCTAATAGGCTGGTTACGCTAATAAGGTTATCATACGGTCCCTTTACAAATCTTGCCTATCTTCACTGCACGTGCTCCAGTTCATTATTTAAGCCTACTTTGGTAAGGATCCCATGTACTGGCAGCGTACTCCTAATGATGTCCAACAAGGGAAAAATATCTAATTTCCCGTACATGATAGTCACATTTACCCTGTACTCTGTTGATAAATCCCAGTTTACTATTAGCTTGGCTCATTATTTTTACGTTTTTTTATGTGTTTACTGCCAGAAAGATCACGAGTCTGTCTTTTTCCAATATACTTAAAGGATCCCGCGTTTGTCAATGTGTTATTACTTATTAAGTAAGTGCTAGGAGGAGAACTAGGAAGTGCTACGAGGAGGAGAAAAGAGTTATTAAGGAAGGTGGCTGATATCTAAGATTATATGTACCATGAAGGATTGGTTGGGATTTGGAAGAGGTGGGTAGGCTCGAGTTTGTCATCAAATCCCTTCCCACATTAACGGTTGTTGAATACGGTAGCCGTTGCCAGTTGCGCAAGCAGCCAAACAGAGCTCAATAGCTCTCGGAACCGGGTACCAGTTAAAAGGAGTGCGTTTACTTGTCAATTGGCCGATTATCCAACCAAAATCAATAGCACCTCGCTTAGTGATCACGTGCTACTTGTGCATATTTTGGTACTAACAGATAAAATGCAAGGTCATTTATGGGTGACAGAGCATCATCGACTCGTATTGAATTCCCCTATCTTGTGTTGATAATGCGTTTAAATACACAAGGTGCTAAATGAATTGTGTTAGAGGTACTTGTTCATTCTATGTTATTAACATGCTGAGGTTCGAGGCAGAAGTTAAAGTCGCAACAATGAAATACCAAGGCTTTATTGACCTAATAATCATTTCTAACAGGAGGCAATTTACTTAGTGCTCGTTTATCGCGTGTCCAGGAACATTAAGATGTACCTCTTGCGAAATTTTGGAAACTCAGGAGATTAATTTCGCGCTTTTCCATTGAGTTGTTATTTCCCCATCTTAGTATGACATCGACGGTTTGTCCCCAACTGGTCAGAAAAGATAGTCAATACTCAATATCACTTCCCGAAGCGTGTAGCTCAAATATAATTTGAAAAGCCAAATATGGTCAAATAATTGAAGACCTTAGTGCAAGAACCAGATAATGACCACGTTTTGCGAAAATTAGATTTCCACAAAGACATGAAGCCCTTTACCAGTAGACATGGTCATTTTCGATGGTAAGTTCTAAATAAGTTCAGTAGACATTGTTGGAATTTTACGTTCTGCTCTCTAAGTGCAGGAACCAGATAATTAATAATAATGCTCCAGCAAGCCGGAGTTTTCTCGAAACTTCACTTTTGGTTATTATCTTGTTCTTGCACTCAGGTCTTCAATTTTATTCGAAATTTGATACTTCTATTTTTCATTGTTATAGCTGGATAGAAGCTTGTCGAAAATCATTTTAAATTTTATCGATGTCACTTTGAAAATGTAAATTACTGCCACTGCTTTTATGCTTGATGAAGGTACTTTCGCTGGTGATTTTTTTACATAGCTCAATATAAGTAGCAACGCCATAGCTTCAGGTCATTTATCGAATACTATGGACTCTTTTTTTATCCTAGATATACAAGTAAAGCGGGAGTTACGGAAATTAAATTAACGTGCGACTTCTTCCCCATTGCCTTGTATTTAATTAAATAACAGAGAGAATCATTGTGAACAAAGTCATTTTGGCACATGTATCGAACTTTACAACTGATTAATTTTGACTGACTGACTGAAATATAACTGACTAATTACCCCTCCTTTCACGGAGGCCTCTTCAAAGGTATGATTTGAGAACTTACGGATGTCCCTAATACTCCTTAGGTGACATAGAAGCATAATAAATGGGTCTCACGCACTTCTATTTAACTGTCGTCCGAGCTACCTCATTGCTCCAGATCTGCTCCTTGGACTCCTATATGGAAAACTCATTAAACTTCTGAAGAAGCTTCCGAGATTATTGGGGAAACGTTGATTCTTTATCAGTTCTTTTGTCAGGTAAGCATATTAAAGGTATTGTTTCTATCAGGGAACTAGTTCGTGATGAGTTTAATTAATGATTTCACGGAATGATATTTTTCCTCATTTAAATATCCTTTCTTGGTAGCGAACTTTATGTTCTATTCCAGAAAAAAAATATTCAAAATAATCGCTCATTTTCTATTAGGTATAAAAAAAGAATATGAATTATTAGGCACCGTAGAGTTAAAATTGTGTGTCAGAAAGATAAAAGATCAGAAAGATACACTCCCAAACAATAAGAATTGTAATGTATATATGTATATACGTATATTTTTTTGCTGTGTCATCCAGAGTTGCTTCATAATTGTAATAGCTCCTGAGATAAATCTAATCTTCCTTAAATGCATAATTATCACCAAGTCTTATCTCCTGTTCTTTCTTCATAGCACTGAATAAAAGCTGCGTAAATAAACTCTCTCGTGATATTAATATCACTGCCGGCCGAAACGGTGAAGTTAAAACAAAGTAAAGAATCAAAACTTCCCCCTTCCTCTCTTCTCGGCAGCGGAAATTAACAAACTTTTGTAATGACCTTTGTAATAATGAATTTTAGAAAAATTATTTAAGGCAGTATGAATCATTTAGTTTTTGCACTTAATTAACCTGATAAGCTTTTTCACGGTGATATATATGTGGCATTCCTGTTAGTTTATATTCAGGTATATAACACGTGCAAGCCCTCTTACAAATTTAATTCGCTCTATTGCCATGACATCCTTTTTTATTATTTTGGATGGCAACCGAAAGTCCTAAGTGACGCATTGAGAAGAGGAAGGCTGGAGAGGAACCCGGCGTAGGAGTTACATTGCATAAAAACTCGAAGAAAAGCTCATAGGGGTCTTATAGTCAATGTTCCATGCAACAGACGTAGTATTTAAGTTTACTAAGATGTCAGAATATCGAATAATTAAACAGCAACTCATATCGAGTGCTTTCTAGAGCACAGTTGAATTGAGACGAGTATTCTGATGAAATTCTAGCCACAACCGGGATTCGAGCCACTGGACTTCAGGATAGGAAGCCACATGCCACCTTATTCACCAGAACACCTCAAAATGTTAAGATTCTGATTATTCTCTTTCTTCAAAGAACATACGGGTTTTCATAGGAAGGTTATCTCTTATCTTTCCACTATGCATGAAGTAGGTTCCTTATTTTAGTTTTATTGAATTTTAGCATAACGTTTTGCGAAATTTATCCTTGAATTAATTCATTCCTGTAGCTACTTACTCGACAAATACCTGTTTAAAAACTCGGTAAATCCTACATCATAAATTAAGCAAATGTATACCATGCAAATGTGGTTATCAGATTGGAACCAGAATTTTTTAATCACCGTACTACATCGAGCTTCAATAAATCTATTTGCGTTTTTGGAGCTATAATATGTAATGCATTCCATGAAAAACTCTAGTTCTCTGATATCCTTCAAAAATAGATTGTCTAATGAAATGCTATTGCTGGAAAGGATATAATATGACTTGCCAATTTTTTTTCCTTTGTTGTAGCTATTTTTGTTGCTCTTTAACTTGTACCCAACTTTTCTCTAAATGCATAAGTATTTTTGCACGAGCTTTCATCTTATTGTAATATGTTTTGTGTGTTCTTAGTGGACGTACTCGGTTCAAGAACAATAAATATTTCTTTCTCTCATCTTCGTTTTACCTAATTACTCCCAATATCCGCTATGGAAAGGGATTTGTATCTCTATATACCTACACCTGCCGACTGCCCTGCAAGCCGCATAAATGGTGTATGGCAGTGGGTGAGTTATCACCAAACCTACAGTACGCAAATTCACTAAACTTTACATACATTACGTACCTAAGGAGAGATTTCTATGAAATT
The DNA here is from genome assembly GCA_933228895.1 of Platycnemis pennipes. Lineage (NCBI taxonomy): Eukaryota > Metazoa > Arthropoda > Insecta > Odonata > Platycnemididae > Platycnemis > Platycnemis pennipes. Next base: position 110,087,008 of record OW121855.1, on the reverse strand, counting down.
CATGCGGACATTGACAGTTATACTTTTACTGTAAAATAAAAAATAAATATATTATAATTACTAAATACATGCATTAACATATAATTACTCTATGCAGCCATGCTGAAACCATTAAGTGAAAAAAAATCCTACATCTCAATTTCACCTTTGTTTGTTTCAATTATGCGTAATCTACACCTGCAAAAGGCCTTGCAAATCACCATAAATATGTGTGGCAGAGGGTGAATTCTCACCAAACGTGTTGAATATCATCCATAAAAAGGATTAGTAGTTATATACTATAATCTAACCTTCAATGTTTTAATGTGTGCAATTTCACGGTCATGTTCTGTCTAAAAGCATCACGGTCTTGAAGATTTAATGGTCAAATCTCTAAAGCTTCGTATTTCTGAGAAATGGGAACTTATATACGGACCACCTGAGATTGCTGTCTGAGATCGGGGTGAACTCTTTACGGGTATTGTCACCTAATAAACCGCTAATTTCTATATTTATATTTATTATATTATTTTGTAATTAATTTTGTAGCGTGTCAGTCAGTCCGTCATTTTGTATTATTTTTGTTTCGTTCTCTCCCAGGTTTTGAGCTAAAAGAATGAGGTTTGGAACGTTGAGTGGTGATTCTCTGTCTGTATGATTTGATAGTAGTTTTGGATTTTTAGCAGTTTGTAGTGCAAAGAAAAATGGTTTTTTCTCTATCTTTTAACATGGGAAACCAGTTACTATGCATATTTGTTTGCGTTGCTAAGTAAATGTGTTTACGTTTTTGGTAAAGGGACAAAAATTGGATTGAAGAATTTGAAGAAAGTGGAATTAGTTTCATCAATCAATTTTGTAAGCATGACAATATTAATTGACGTTTTAGATGAGCAGTTAGTGAAATAAAACAATTTTTGCCAACCGGCCTCCATCTTGCGTATGAAATATGAATATCAAAGTTACGTCTTTTGAAGCAGTTTTCTAATAGTTGAAAGAAGGTTATAAAACGTTTATTATGGATTCATTTTCGTTACTAAAGGTCAAAAATACACCCACCATTTTAAAATTATCAATGGTTGTTCTACACCCAAAATTCCGGTTTTTATCAATTTAAAATAAAACATTCACTTATATCTCCACCTGAAATATAGTCATTTCGCACATTTAATAAACCAGATTAAAAACAAGGGTTAGACAAACAATACTTGGTAAGTATATAGATTACCTAGAAATGGCGTAAACTATAGTGAAATAAAACAATTTTAGCATACCGGCCCGGAAATTGTATATGAATTGTAAATTTCAAAACTAGGCGTTTTGAAGAACTTTTCTATTGGTTGAAAGAATGTTATAAAACTTTTATCATGTATTAATGTTTGTTGCTAAATCAGCAGGTTAATTCGAATATATATTAATTTTGTAGCGTGTCAGTCAGTTAGTCACTCATTCTGTATCCGTTTTGTTTTGCTCTCTCCCAAGTTTTGAGCTAAAAGAGTGAGGTTTGGTTCGTTGGGTGTGGATTCTTTGTCTGTATGATTTGGTAGTGGTTTTGGATTTTTAGCAGTTCGTGGTGCAGAGAAAAATGTAAAAAACGTGGTTTTTGAGAGTGGGAGACAAAATATGATAAAAATTTGGTGTATAAAAAAGTACAAAAACATAGGATAATTCGAGTGGGACACATTTCTCTATTTATAAAATAGCCATTTCCTTCTCTCTACATACGAAGTGCTTATGAAAAGTGCCCTCAAAGCAGGCAGCGGGCCTACTAGTCAATAATTTAATGAAAAATTTTCGGCTAATATCCCTGCGTACCTTTGAAATAAATTCCTCACGACATTTTACCCGAGTTAGATTCTACAGTTAGGAGGTTGATCCGAAAAGTGAAAGTCATGACATTTTTTAAATATTTTCAACACTTATAGAACTAAAGTTCCTCTATCTAATAAAGTAAAGATAATTACACCAACCAGTACTCATTTTTGGACAAATTGCTTTTGAAATTACATACGATTAACGGCGAGAATGGCCATCACATGGGAATATAACGTTTAAAAATACCATATTGACATGTCATTTTTGCAAAAAAACTGATATTTTATGCGTAATTTCACAAGAAATAAAATGACACGAACAGAAAGGCATCAACCCACCGTATTTTTCGCTAAATCCACCAATTTCTGCGCTTAAAGCAGACGAAATGCGTTAGTTGTCTTCAAGTGTCGCTGCGGTCGCTGTAGCCAAAATGTATGGCGTATGAAAAATATCATTACTAATGAGATATTAAGCATATTTCAGAAAAATATTATAACGTAATGTTTGATAGTAATATTCTGGTGTTATACATTAGTAAATTCATTGAGTACAAGAATTTATTCTTTAAAGTAAATGCTAAATTGACTCCATCGTCGAGCTGATTAAAATGATCATAAAAAAGAAATCCTTCGACTTTACATCGTATTTCTTGTGATTCTTATGACTTTCAATAGCTTAGGTAATTTTCTTTGTGAAGTAAGGATCACTTAAGACGCATATACTCGTACTTAAATTAATAAGATTCCTCAGACAACTTGACTCACGCAGTCGCGAGCTAACCTCCTTAAGGTGACGTTTCGCCAAACGACTCGCTCGTCATCACCAGGGCCATTTCCCTACTAATATTACAATGAGTACTTGGTGGGAGGCGTAATTTGACCCACTGAAGAACACTGAAGTACTTTCCGGAATGTGATGGCTTAACCATCCGGTTTTGACGCAAGAAGGAATTGGCCTGGGACCCCGCCATACCGTTTGGGGCTAATCACTGATTAGTGACCCCATCAAGCAAATGTATGCAGTCTGCTTAAGTCTCGGGGGAAATCACTCTTAGTGTTTTGGCTGCGACAGAAAATTATTTCGCCAAACCATTCAGCACTTAAGGCTTCCGTGCGTTTTGCATTTCCATTAGTCCAAATCCGATGCGAGATTTCGACTGAGAAATGTATCGCACGGAATGAATCAGTGCTTACGAAATCCAAGTCTCATGTTTACGACAAATTGGAGCATGCATTATTTTTTATAACTTTTTGAATGAGAAAAATATCAGCTAAAGTGTTATCGACGAAAACTTTGCTGAAGAATGAAGTTTGCTAACAAAATATATTTTTCTTCAAAAACTTGTACCTTTTCGGAAGCTTTAAAACATGACGACGTCACCGCATGACGTCATGGCACGTATCACTATGGGCGTTGTTTATCGTTTGCTAAACAATTGTTATTTTTTTAAGACGGATGCCGCCATAATGGAGTCCACCAAAGGCAAATTGTCGGATTGAGCTTTTTTTTAAATCCCTTTTCAGTAATTTTTTCGATCAAACAACGGCTAAAAACACTCAAAACTATATATTTGCTTCGTTTTCTTTTAAAATGAATTTCTACTTCCGTAGCAATATGGAAGATACTCCGTGCAGTGACGTCAGAAGGCGAGGTCACGTGACTCGTTAATTTCCGGCAACATTTTATTAGCATTTAATAAACCTTGATGTTCACACAGGAAATTTCGTCTTGCATATTTATGTTTGCGAGAAAATTTTGAATCAAGTTCAAAATAAACACACGTGATACATAATTCGCGCATATTCCCCATGTCGAGTATTTTTACAATCCCATCTGGATCCATTTTCTCATTTTTTCGTCAATAGAGCTTATTTCTCTCGTGCACGCAAGAAGAACGCAACATATTCACGTTGTCAAGGACATTATTGATGCTATTTATTTTAATTTACAGCCAAAATACATTTATGATACCACAATTCAATTTTGTTGGACTTAAAGACAAATTCATTCAATTCCAATGGATGTTTGATGCAATTTTGGTGAGAATTCACTCCATACCACATACCTTTATGGTGGCTTGCAGGGTATTATGTAGATGTAGATGATGTAACTGGACACTGCAAGGATGCAAATCCATGCCTCAACGTTCTTCGTAAATTTCGCATGCATCGCTTTACTCTGTTAATGCTTTTTCAACCATTCCATTGACGTCTGACTTGTCTCCCTTACCTGCCAGGGAAGTTAAGCTGAGTGAAGAGAAAGTATGCATAATAGATAAGGAAAGAAAGATTTAGGGAAAAAGTTCTCGGGAGGATGGTGAAAAAAATACATTGAAAAAGTGATGGGACTTCTGAACTCCCTAAGTGTGCATTTCAGGATAGAATTAAGGACAGGAGTGGAGAGGAAAGAATAATTAAGGATTCAAATGGAGGAATGGCAGAAGATATAAATACAATGTTTGTCTTGAAATAATTAAAATTCTTATAAACTTACGTTGAGTGACAGCAAGAACATTTATTTAGTACCCTTCGTTAAAACATCGAATTGGGTAGTAAAATTGAATGGGAAAAGACTTGCGATCGATACTTAAGGCGGCTCTATACCTGCCTTTAAAAGGCCGTTGCAGATGCTTAAGCCTGACGCGACTACGACTTTATCGTAGCAGCAGGCATCTTGGGCATTTTTTCCATTATAGAAAAAGGATTGTTTTTAGAGTTTAGTAAAATAGATTTTTTGTAGGTTTATTTGTTATTTTATAAAAAATTTCCAAACTTTCCATTTTTTGTCTATTTTCAGCAGCTATTTGTTAAGCTTAGAATACGATACGAAGATTTTGCTTCAACTCTTTACTAAGCTTGATCCTTCATCTACCCATTCAAATAACAACTGATGATGCTGTTTCTATAGCTAGGCCATAAACCCATTAGCCATGGAGCATGTATCGCGTTTTTAAACTAGTGATGCGCGTGAGTTCCTCGCAAAGATTTCTTCCTTTGGCGGCCTACCCCCACTCCTGCTCTAAGGCGTTCCACCCCTCTTGTTTACAAAACCCCTCATGGGTTCTGTCTCTGAGCTAGCTTGTGGGTTCCCAGAGCAGTGTCAGGTTACACCTCGGAGATAACACCCCCCTTCCCCCCCCCCCCCCCAGCTGGATGGACGAAACCGAAAATGTTCTTTCCGAGCTTTACGGAGAGTGTCTGAGGAGTCGAATATGAATGCCGATTTCCACGGCGAATGATCATGCGAATAAAATCATGCGCATGAAGTTCATGCGTCGTGTGACACGGAAATCTCCTCCGAAGGTTGAGTTGAAAGTAATATATTATGTAGGTATTCTATGATTTTGATAATTCTTGTGACCAGTAGGTATAGAGCAATAAAGTATTAGAACAGAACATGAAAATTATAACTGAAAACAAAACAATGAAATATCTCCATCGGCACTTGTCCGTTATCTCTCATGCCATTCATGAGGATGTCACCTGTCGTAATTGTTATCACAGCTACCACGAACTGGGATAAATTAGAACAAATAGCACGTATCTAACCTTTAAATAGTTCACCATCTATTATGACAGATATTCCTACACACTTCATGCATAATTAAACTTATTTTACCCTCATGAATTCTTGCTGAGTAATCAGGTAACGCTATATCCCTATACGGTCATGCATAACCGTAATCGTATCCATATGGATACGATTCGCCCGTCGGAAAATGTCTTAGCGTAACAGCAAGCCAGAAACAAATTGTAAAATGTCAATATAATGATAAACATCTATATCAAAGGTTGAATTAGGATCTCTTGTCACAGTAATTGCTTCTCTTGTCGTCGTTTCCGATGTTTCATAATCATGCCTGGTGAGATTTAATATAGTATGAAATTTCTCCAGCGTCTTTCTTAATGAATTACGATAGGCCTCACAGTGCTATAATAACAGTTCATTTTGAATCAGGCCTAGAATGCCTTGACCTCTATCTCCCCTCTCTTCTTCTAGCTTTCTCCGGCAAAATTTAATGTCATTTTCGTGAGCCATATCTAAAGCAGAGATGAAGTGGTTTCTTTGAGACAATGGCCGCAGTTATCGATTGACGATTACCAAAGAACTATATCAGGGAAAATTATGCCAGAAATAAGCGATCATAGATAAAAGAATAGAATTTAGTAAGGTACATGAAATAGTAAAGCAGAGGAGCGGAGATACTTTTCATAAGCCGGCCAACCACTATGGAAAAGCACTTTGATTGGACATGAGAACTATATTAGCGAAGTGGCCTTCGTAAAACCCAATAGGAATTTTTAGGAAGAACACATTTACGTAAACTTGTTTGCAGTGTATCTGAAAAGATAAAAACCCATGTTAATTGGCATATTGCATGAGCAATGGAAAAATAACTTTGTGAATAAAACACTTATTCTGTTAGTAGATTCATCCTTTGACGTGGATTTAAATAATTCACGCACTAGAACTTGGTGGATACGGAACTTATACGTTTGTTTATAGTGCAGTAATATGTAATTTAAAATCAAACAGAATGAGATACAGATTTTAGCTAATTCACTGGCACAAAGGTGACGGCGTGATGATTCATGGAACTTTTATATTTTTCCATCCCTGTACTTGCCTTATTTTCTTGCATGTTGAAAAATAGGTAAGATTTTTAGTGTTCCCGCGTCCCGCGAGATATTAGTAATAATCTCTGATTCACTAGAGTTGCGATTATTAGCACATGTTCGGTGAATATTAATGCCCTGCCAACACCCTGGGAGTGGCTTGCACGGCGCTACATACATATAGACTCTCCTCAGGCCATGCCTTCAAGGTGGCTTGCAGGGTGCACTGTAAATGCACACAATTTCAGAAACATGAATTGTACCACGTTTTAAATCATTTACCAAAACATATACATTTCCTTTAATATTCCAAAATATCATAAGCAAATTATAAAGTCTAGCTCTAGGAAAAAAGGTGTAGGTATTCATGACTGATAGGGTTGATTTGAGAAGTTAGGTGATCGCAAGCGATCGGTGCGGGGCCCAAAAAGAATACAATTATTTTTTTCTTTTTTTATAGATTTTGTTGTTATTACCCTTAAAAATGTTCGTGGCCTATTTCTATCATAGGTTTATTAAGTAGGATAGTAGTAAGTATTCTCCTTGTTTGATAATACATGCCTGGTGAATGGCCGCCACTGCCACACACCATTACGGTGGCTTGCAGGATATTATGTAAATGTAGGCGTTTTATGAATACTAAACTTCTAAACCGTATTGAACCGGCATTATTTTTTACTCGATTAGATGATACCTTATTGATTTAGAGAGTGGAAATACATACTGTTCTATGTTTGTAATAATCTTAAGTCTTCCACTCATTCTCTGTACTGATGAAAGAGGCACAGTTGATGTCGTTGAGTTATCTACGAAATGAGTTTACAATATGTTTCACCATTTCAGTTCCTGAAAAGGAGCATTCTTCGGATTCTGAAAGTTGAAACCAGGTACAAGGGATTAACATTCACAAAAGAGTTCTCGTAAAATCTAACCTGCCTAAGTGATTCATCAGTTAGGATCTGGCAGAGAAAGACACGCTTCTACGCAATGACTGTTCGCTGTCAAGCTTACATAAGGAGGGCTCGGCATAATTCATAGGGTCCTAGGAAATTAAAAATTTTATTTGTTTATTTTAACTGCCATAAGCGTGTTATAATACGCCAAAACAATTTCTGAAATCCGAATAACATAATTTTAAAATAGAGAAATGAAATAGGAATATTAAATGTAATTAAATAGGAATATTAAATGTAATTAAATAAGAAGAAACGTATCCACTCAACATTCTATTAATATTATTTGCGACAATTCACACCATGCTGGAAAAAATACATGCACACCGTGTTCATTTAATACAAACGCCCAATAAAATTTCCCTTGACTTACGTGTTTCATTGAGTTAAGAAATTAGAAGCCAAATCGTCATGAGCGCAATTTTTAGCTGCCTTTTGACCTAAGTGCACATTTGGTATATTTATGATACTTTGTTTCTCTCATGGTTCATTGCATTACCTATTGCAAACTCAACTCCGTGATACCGAACACCTAACTACTGCTTGTAATCGCGTTCTAAATATCTGTACAATATTTACCGTCATTGCAAATTCAAGGTGGGACGAATCATTATTTCGTAATAGAAAGTGAAACGATGCCCACGCAAGAAACAGGAAGATTTGAGACCCCTTCATTTGGTCATAGATAAGAAAGGGTCGGGTTCTAAGAATCTCGAGTGACTGCAGTCCTTTTCTTTTCAGTCATCAAAAAAACAAAACACTCGCGAGGGGGACCCGAGAGCTGCTCTGACCGCTATCATGTTACATCTAGAGGAGGGGGAGAAGAGGTGGAGAAGGCCCCCCATTCCACTTTTTTATACCGCCACCTATGCGGGGAATCGTAGAACTAATCCCAAAAATCCGTTACATCTGAGAAAGGGTAGAAGTATAGAGCAGCCTTAACGTCAGAGTGTAGTCCTTGTTGCCAGCCAAATACAATGTCGATTCTGCCGAAAATAAGCCCCCCTGGCGAGTCCATTACTGATTTCTTTCGATACGCTGCGATCGAGCGACAAGGCAACCATTGTCGTCGATCTTCCCAACGCAACAATTGGGAATTCTTGCTGCAGTGACGTCAGAATTCAGCCATTGTTGCCTGGCGACAATGTCGAACCCAAATAAGACCCCGGGGACGTCTATTGCGGAATATTTTGGTCGAGTGATATCGAGCGACATGGCAACCAAATTTTGCTCCTGAAGTCCAAGATCTAGAGGGAGTAATCATCATCTGAGGCAGACACACGACAACGATTACCATACGCCTCGTTACCCATCGATCGAAAAGTTATGCTTTCACGCTACAAAAGGTGTGTGTTATTGACGACTCAGCGACCATATTGCTATGAACAATAGTAGCAACACTACTCGTTTCAGAGTTAAACTGTATAACTGTTTCGCTGTTGACTATCTAATCATTATGTAACCGATTTCCTACTTCTTGATGGCTCCTAGGGTTAAATGAGAAACCTTGTCCAACTCTTCAGCGTACGAGAGCTATTCGGAACAGTACAAATCGGCAATTACAAGGTTTTTTCGCGCCTGGGAAAACAACTGGAGCGAACACTGCCCTTCGTCCCCTACTTCCAGCTAAATCCTGCTTTTCTCTTCATGCAAAAATCCACCTTTTTAACAGTATGATTCGGCCAATTTTGTCTTATACCTCACCGGTCTGGCTACTTGCAGACAAGACTCACTTAAACCGTTTGAAATCCTGTGAGAAAACAGTCATACGGAAAATCATAGGAGCTCCATTGGCTTCTCCCAGGGTTGCTGTATTGATTTAATCCCTGGTTTCTCTACACCAGCGATATAACAAAGGACCCCAAACATTTAACATTAACAGTTATGTGTAGATGTACAAAAAATTCCTTCAAGCCTATCATACCTATAATTGTTTCACATAATTTCTATTACATACATATTATTGTTTCACATAGTTTCTGTTAAATACGTATTATTGTTTCACGAAACGAGGAGATCTGACCATGTCAACCATTCTGTCCCACTGTAGCATTTCAACAACAGATTTAGTAAATTCGGGAGAAAAAAGTTTTCAGTAAATATAATTGAGGCGTTTTCTCGAAACCGTAATCGCAATGTTGTACAAAAAATTGTTAAATGGAAACAAAAAACGAATTTTAGTGAACAAATTAATCTTCTAACCGCAACCATTCACTAATAAATCAAAAATTAAAATAAGCCAAAGTTGACGCCCACCGAAAAAGCTGCTTTGATAACATTGACGTCATTTTCCTCCCGTCCTTGACTGCTTTTAGGGGAAGGGAAGGGAGTGGAGGGGGGTTCTCGGAAGGTCTGCTCCCACAGATCCAGTCGCAATCGCTCCTATTGGCAGAGTCAGCTGTGTCCCCCCCTTTGCGATAAGGCGAAGTAGCTTCGCGGGCTCAGTTGTGAGTGGACGAAGTCGTTTTACGTCAGAGGTTGCACCACGCCCACTTTACCGAAAGGGTTAAAAACATCAGTTTTTCGCCGCTTATAACTCGCGAAATAATTGAAGGATCAAAAAACGGAAAAATACTGGTCATTTTATTTTAAAAACTCTATCAGATCCGGCAATCAAAAAATGGTAAACGAGCCCATTACTTTTGCAATCCATCATCGGTCAATCAATGAATCGGGATAACCTAGTGGGTAGAGCGCTGGAGAGTCCCGGGTTCGGATCTCGGGCAGAAGACTTTCTGGACACCCCCAATTAAAATCCTCGTGAATGGATTTTATGAGGGTCAGAACTTCGTAGGAAATCGCAGGTGGTCCAGGAAAAATAATTGGCCCCCCTTACCCTGTATGTGTGAATTTCACACGCGAATGGCTTAGTACGCGGTGAGCTCTACCCCTCACTTTTCAAAAAACCAACCTTCGGGTTGAACAATATTTTTTTTTTTAATCAATCAAAATCAGCTGGTCATTTATTTTAAGATTTTTGACTCAGATCTCATCTCGATTCTATTACTAACTAACCCCATAATCACGCCTTCTTCTATATAGTATGATTTACTAGTAAATAGACCGAATGAAAGGTATTCATTCCTGTTCCGTTATTCTCATTCCCAATTCCCCCGAAGATTGTTTCAGAGAGTACAATTACTTTTCGGATGCCTTCTCTTTTCTTCCACTTTTCTCAAGACTTCCTCCTCGTTGGTCACTTGATCTTCCTTTTCATTGCCGTCATTCTGCTGCAGCACCGCATTAAGAATGGTTTCAGCCATGACCTCTCTACACTTTATATCGTCCATGCCTCATTCCCATAAAGAAGGATTCTCCAGACGCACGTTCAAATGAAGCGTTTCTCAAGTTCCAAGCTTCCAGCTGCAAGTGGAGACTTCTTCCGGTAGAGTGCACTCTTCGCCCGGGCTATTCCAGAGTCCTCTATGTAGTAAATACCTGACTACAAAGTTTAGGGTTGCTTACCACTTTGTAGTTAGGCACCTGCTATGAAGAGGACTCTGGAGATATTGTACTGGTTATTCGTTTTTTTGCTTCGCCCATCCATGGCTTCCTTAACTCATCACTTAACTCTTTCACCTCCCTAAGGATGTCCCACCGTGATGTGACTCCGCGATTCAATATCCCGTAAAAGAGCTATGTTATTTAATGAATAAATACCTTCCCAGAAAACACCTGGAAAATCATCTATAGGGTGTTAACGGAGACATAATAATTGTATGAGTATGCTATTGTATAGCGTGCTGTAATTGCATTCTATTTTTTACCAGCTCTTTTAACTCATTTTGGCTGCGGAACTTGACTGACGTGTTGCTGCCACGCTTAATTTACAAAGTGAGAATACATGCTCAAATCTGCTAATACATATTCTAAAACAGGTTAAATATTTTCTTACTTAGTTTTTAATAATTCCCTTGCAAATACAACCCTTTGTTTTCAATTTTATTCATATTCGTATTTTTTTAAATTGTTTGGCAACAATTACGCTGCTACCATTTGGAAGTTTTGGTATTAATTACACCATGTCAATAACCAATGAAATATTTAAATTACATAAAAAATATAAGAAGTACCTTGGTAAGGTGTATTCCTAAATTAATTAAGTAAGCTTGTAAGAACGTTTCATCACAAGTACCCTTGCCTATGATAACAACATACTGTAGCGCCACTTCAATGTAACTACTTGGCTTTTCTGCTTTTTTTCGAGCAAACATTTATTAATAGAAATTAAACAAGTGTGGTAAGGACAGCACTTTTTTACAATGCTAAATTCTACACAAAATTGTGCATCTTATATTAGTTTTTCGTCAAAACGACATTTCTCTTTACATTATTAATCTGCAAATTTTACTGCAAGAGCCATGCTCTGCCGTGTAGCCACGTATAAAATATGTTCAAAATAATAATATAAAAAATAAAATAATTCCAACGTGTTTTTTCTTCAATTATATTATGGAAAGGCCAAATTATTTTATTGCCAATCGATAGAAGGGCCAAAAAATGATGTGTCCTGAAATTTTCACGAAAATGACATCTACTTCATAATTCGATGAAGCCACCTTAAGTTTCTCATTTCTTTTTATATCTGTCTTGACCTCATCTCTACAATTGCATGCTGTCGCTTTCCTTTTCGTTTTATAGACCATCAAGTTAAACCTGAACCACGTCTTTTCCACGCTAACTGGATTATTGTTCAGGTCACTTATACATCTACTTCTACTTTAGCCTGCGAGTCAATAGGGAGTGTGGCACGGGGTGAAAAATCACCAAACATGTAATACATTCATGCAATTAAGAGCTAAAATGTTACTACTAAATGTTAAACAAAGGAGTCACGTGAAACTAGATTTCTAGCATCTATATAGTAATAAAATGATTACTGTTTAAAAAGACTAAATATGTTGATCTCGACTCCCCTAGGATATATTGGTTAGTAATACACTGTAAGAAGTTTATCTGATTTTAAGGTGCAAAAACGATCTTAATTTCAGATGTAACATTTTTAAGACAGTGTATGTTGAATTTCAGCACTAATATCTTGTCTAAAAATAAGGCAGGTGTAGGACTGCAAATCAGACTCGGTGGGACATATTTAAGATAGGGCAATGCTGAATTTAAGTCAGCCCTGGTCTAGTAATAATGCAGATTGCTACTGAAATTCAAGCCTACTTTGCAGTAATGTCCTATTTTAATGCAAGTGCAGGATTGAAAATCAGACCAGGTGGGACTTATTTTAAGATAGGCCCATGCTGAATTTAAGACCAAGGCTATCTTAAATTCAGCATGGGCATATCTTAAAATAAGTCCCACGTAACCATGCAGGTTGCTATTGAAATTGAAGCCTACTTTTAAGAGATGTCTCATTATAAATACTTGCAGCAAAATTAAACACTTCACACGAACACGAACCAAAACCCTAACTTTACATACTTTTACTCAAAGATTCTTTTTTACTGACTAAATTCTTCAATAGAGCAAACATAAGTAATAGAATTTCCATTGAAAAAGATTTCGGGACTGAAATGGGAACACATTAACAATAACTTCAAAGATAATATGAAAATTTGTACTTTTTTTGGAAACAAAGTAATCCATACAAAGTCTTCGATACAACAGATGTGTGCCAGTATCTACAACTGGCAGGAACTGTCACATGAGGGTGACTATTTTTTTAGTTCTTACAATGCCACCACATAGACAAAATAACGAAGTTTAGTCTCAGGGTACGTCACTCAGATACAACTGGCTTCCTTCTGCAATCAAACTAAGTATCAACGTCACATTCTCTCACCATTAATTCATTGCACGAAACTTATTTCACCTACTTACAATGAAATTTGACTGGACTTCGAATTTTACTTCTTCACGCTTCGTATTTCTTTTGACATCCTGCTCCCTGGTTACGCTCCGCCCATCAAAACTTTTTACGCCCATCAATCTTTGCTATTGGCTGGTTAGCTCCAATTGCGGAGCCAACCAAGGCTTACATATTTACAGCCCAGGTGATCTGAATTTCAGATCACATCCATCTTATTTTCAATATGCAGTAACTAGGTTCTTAAAATAAGACGGATGTGTATCTAATTTTTACGCATGTTGAGTCTTAAATTTAGACCACTAGCGTAAAATCATACTGCGTTTAAATTCAGATCGCACTGAAAATCAGAAAAACTTTTATACAGTGTGTTAAAACACGCTGACATGCAAGTAATGTTAAATCTAATGGTAAGACAATATATCTCTCTAATCCTATTTATCTGATTAAACCTAGCATAATACGCATAGATTCTTATAATATATCTTATGTCTTCTGTAAACGAATCAGCTTCGAATTATTAAAATGGTAAAGCCTAAATTTTCACCCCACTACTGATAGTAATTCCCATTCTATTTCTTCTATGAAGCTCATAACACTAATGCAATTATCATAACGGCCTTTAACTAACCTTCCTCATCTACTTTGAACACGATCTAGTTCCTTTATCATACCTTCCTCGCATGGATCCCTTAAATTAGCGGCTTGTTCTAAATGAGTCCTAGCTAGAGCAAAATAACTTCTTTCTCGTACTCTTTCATCGTTTTGCCTAGAACCCTTTTTACGAATCTTAATCTACGATTTGCTACGCTTGTTATTTCCCTGATTTGTTTCCTCCATGACCTTCTGAAGTGGTGCTGCCCTCTAAGTATTTGATGTATTCTACGTTGATTTGTTTCCTCCATGACCTTCTGAAGTGGTGCTGCCCTCTAAGTATTTGAAGTATTCTACGTTAGGATTTTATTTCGTTTGACGTGTTAATAATTTCAGGTAGAGCTTTTTCGGTTGAATCTACTATGGTGATCTGCTATGATGGATATATCTACAGCGAAACGCAATCATGCTAATTTAGTTCCCATCAGTATTTAATTCTGAATACATATTTCTGATTCATTTTTCGTCCCTTATTGTATGTTTTATTTTAAATTATGATTTAAAGTAACCCTGTAATTTCATGTACATAGGCGGCATCGTAGATAACACCTGTGGCTCACGTAACAAAAGACGTTCTTAGATGGCGTTATAGATCACACCATAGAGCTTACGTAAGCTCTATGGATCACACCTGTGCAGAGTCCTCTATATAGCTCTTAATCAATTACTAAGTATTTACGTCGTCATTGTCTATTCACTGAGACTTTGTAGCTAGGTTTTCGCTATGTAGAAGACTTTGCACCATGGCATATGTGACGTCGTTGTTGTTTATAATTTCTCGTTACATATTCGTCCACTCAGGAAATTAATTGGACACAATCCCATAGCTTATTTCGTCTGTCATTTAATGTTTTTTTTTAAATTCTGTTTTCAAGCCACAGCCGTATATTTTCATGCTCACAGGTTGCACCGTAGATAGCACCTGTTGCTTGAGTAACAAAAGACGTTCATAGATAGCACTGTAGATTACAACTGTGCAGAGTCCTCTATGTATCACCTACCTAACTACTGTGTAATTGAGTTGTCATTGTCTAGTCACCAAAACATTGTAGTTAGGTAGTCGCTATGTAGAGGACTCTGCACCTGTGGCATATGTAACGTCTTTGGGGTTTATAAATTCTCGTTACATATTCGTCCACTCAGGAAATTAATTGGACACAATCCCTTAGCTTTATCCGCTGTTGTTCCGCACCAAAAGGAAATGTTTCGCTCACCCACCCTGAAGCCTTCTCCGCCGGACGAAGAAATACCACCACCTCAAGCAAAGCCATCAGAGCTCGTTTCCTCCAGAATTCCCAGAATCCCTTTTACCCCCAGGGAACACCACAAATTCCCCTTTCCGCCCACACCCTCGCACCTCCCCCTCCGCTCGGATCCGCGCGTAGCGGCTCAAGCCCCTATTTCCTCCCTAATCCTTTAGCATCCACCCCTTTCCATCCCTGTGCCCTACGCACCACCCCCCCCCCCCAATCGCACCACCATGCTTTCTCCATCACGGCCCCAATTTCCAACCCCTTCCTGCCATCATTCCTTCACCACCGATGCATGGAGCGTATCGTTGAATGGTCGTTAAGCCCCGAGGAGAAAGAGATATAGGGAGGAAGAATAGGGAGATAGAAAAGGGTATGGTAGAGGGTAAGAATAGATCGCGCAGAGGTTATGCAATGTAGTCAAGAGAGGCATGGAGGGTAGTTTATTGAACGGGCAATTTATTCATGGATTGATTTTCTTAGGGTTACAAGTTTAATAGAAAAAATAATATTGAAAATACTAACAGAATGCGGATTAAAATTTAGGCTAAACCTTTTAAGTAAATTTCAAGCTGATTTGTTTATAGATGAAGTCAGATATATGTTTTAAAAAAACCTTGCGAAACATGCTATGTTGGATAAACATAATTAGAGACATAGGTTGTCGTACCCATAGATTTAGAATTTCATTTTTCCCGCGTACCATTAGAGAGCACAATAGGCTGCATAGCAAAGATATAGGTGGGTGAAAAATTGTTAGAGCAGTCTGTAGTGCATAAAGCATGTTTTAGCATTATTAATATATGCATGTTAAGGATATACATATAAATATGTTTAGCAAAAATCTTTCTAACTAGTAAACACTTCGTTACTATGTAGATATTAACTATCTAATCGCACGTTGTCTCTTAAACTAAACTTGTTTCCTTGCAGTAGTGTCATTGTAGCCCATTAGTTGCATTTTAGCAGTGTATGAACTGTGATCCTCACCCCCTGCCACGCACCATCGCGGTGTCTCGCAAGGTAATACGTGTATGGAGATAAAGGGTATTTATTGTACAGACATCCCTCGAGGGTGTGCCAAGGGTTGAAAATAACGATAATGACTACGTGCAACTATGTAAATGTAGTCGACATATGTACCACATGGAACTACATGATTAGTATATGAATTGTAATGAAGCTATTTGTTTTAAGATAGGCAATAATTTGAATATGTTAACCTATATTAACACAGTATATATAAAACTCCACATAAAAGCCTGGAAGAGGTGACGTATCTTGGGGAACCGAACAACTAGCCATGGGCGAATCATAAAATAAGTAGTAGAATAGCTCAATCGAATAAGTGTGCTATATATCAAAGGGAGAGTCTAATTGCAGCTGGACCTTAGGAAAATACTCCATTAGAACTCTTGAACATCTTTCTTTGCATCTGTGAGGAATGATCGATAAAAGCAGCAGAGAAGTCACAGTTACGTTGGTCCCACGAAGGTTTTGCGGGTTTACCTTCGTGCGCGGGCAAAGCCTATACCGCTCTCGAGGAAAAAATAAGTAAACATGCTGTAGGCAATTAAAGAAAAAGGTGGACAACAGTCAAAAGTGGAAAACAGTCAAAAACATCCAGAGCCCCGAAGGAGAGAAATCGCAAAGCAGGGCCGCAGCCAAATTTGTTAAAGTTATTATTTATTTTGATATGTTTTTGTTAATTTTTGTATTCCATGTTTGGTCGCAAAATAAACACCTTTTGGACTTGACTTGACGGGTCGGATTCTCAATGTGGTGCTACAGTGGAGAGATTTAGATAAATTAGATCAACCGAGTGATCACCGAAGAAGTCTTAAGAAGAGTTGGTTAAAAATAGATGTGCTCTGAAAGTCATGGAAACAGATGGCGATACGACTTATTTGGCCACATATTGATGCATGATGGCCTGATGAAGACAATCACAATTTCGCAGGATTTGAGACATATTTCATTATCAGGTTAAGTGGTTCATTTTACAATGATTGCCTTTATGGCGTTATTACAAGTTTTGTAATGACTCCGAAACCATTGTTTAAGGTATTACTCATAATAAAGACATAAGCTCTATAATATACGGGATGTTTAATATACGACCAGTTTCGGTTCTACAACGTCATCTTCGTCGGTTTTTACCGTAAAAACTCTATTCTGCTTATGTAGAGTAATCAGGATTCCTCTTCCTATACCACCACCCAACACCCTAAATAATGACCTTAAAATGAATATTGTCTTTTTTGTTTATTATTGAAACATTTAAATGATTAACAACAGTATATGATCCAAAAAATGTTTCAAAATTCCGGATACTCAACATTCCCTTACCCCCCAAAAATGATATTTTTCGTCTTGTTGATGAAATAAACGGATAAACTGGAAAAAAATTATATCCAATGATACGTCATTCATCGATAAAAGCTTTGCATTAGTTCAGCACAAAGGGATGTAGATAATGAAAATAAAGTAATCGGGCAGTTCTTTGCGACATCTGTGAATGTGCACATACAACACACCCCTCACTCGAAAAAAAAAAACTATTCGGTATATTTTTGGGTTGATATAATAGAAGAGCCAGGAAAGTTTAGACAAAATATAGTTAAGTCGGTGTATTAATATAAATGTACTTGCAAACTGCAATAACACATATTGGTTTTTTTTTGCGCGACAAAAAGCAAAATGGATGTGTCCTGCCGACAATTATGCTTTCATCACCGTTGTTTATTTGTGATGTCTCTATGGGAGCCTTTTGCGGCGCTTTTGTCTAAAATAGTTTTGTTAATATAAATAATAAAGAAACTATTGGTTCTAACATAAATTGATGATGCTATGCAAGATTTTAATAAAAAAGCCTATCCATTGATATCTCTAGCACTGCTATAGGTTTTGTATTAAATTAGAAAAAGGGCTGCAACAGAAGAAAAAATATTTTACAATATATTTTGTGTTATTATGGTTTTCGTAGTTTACGAGTTCTTTGCCGCGAGAAAACGTTAAGCAAACGAGGTTACGATTCAAGAGAGTAAATTGTAGCTTTCAAAAGAGTTTTTCTCCGTAATCCCTGTAGTTATAATATTGCCGTGCACACCCTTATGTCATTTTCTCTCCCCTTCCCTCCCAACCCTTACCGTTAACCTCCCCACCCCATTTCTTTTCCGACCGCCCACCTTGGGGATGCAGATGAAAATTCCGGGAATACCCTCCGGCCTCGAAGGTAGCGAGGGTTGGGGGAGGATTTTGGGGGTGCGGGGGGGAGGACAGGATATCCGCCCAGAACGGCAGTCGCGACGAAGCAGAAGGGGGAATTTGTAGTCTGGTCGCATTCGTAGAGGGAGAAAAAATTGAAAAAGGATACAGATATTGCGGGAAAATATAGTTGAAGAAGAAATTACATTCCTTATTCTTTCCCATTATATACCTTTCTCCCGGCTAGCAAATGGGAAAGGGACTCATTACGATCGCATATAATGTATGGTTGGTATCAAAATCGAACGACAGCGTAGTTCTACTCAACCAAGAAGGTTAGGATGTACTATAGGAGGCATCTCAGCCGATTTGAGAATCCAGCGGCCATCTTGGTAGGTACGTAAATATGGGCTTGCGTGCGCTAGCGAGTTTATGCGCAACCAAATAGGTTAGGATGCACCATAGGAGGCATCGCTGCTGATTTGTGAATCCAGCGGCCATCTTGGTAGGCACGGAAGGCCAAGCTTGCTTCACGCGATGCTCTTATGTAGCGAGTGTAGCGAGATGTTTCACAAAACTGCAGTCTTCCTATAGACCGTATCCGTTGCCGCTTACCGTTGTGCAGTCGACCAATCAGCGCTGACCAGCTCTCAACGGTTGGATGATAGGATCGCGTCTATTCCCTACAGGCCTGTTGTACAATCGTTTAGCCAATAGGAGTTCGCCTCGCGGTCACTATTGCTGTTTGTGTTTACGTTTCGCGATATTTCGATGGTTACCATTTCAACTGCAGCCTAAACCCGTGAAAACATTAGGAATGCATTTAAAACATTTATACATTTAACCCTTTTAAATTGCGTACTCTTTATGATAATTTTATTATAATAGCTTGCATTTTATTGTGGTGAGATTTAATGTAATAAATTAATTTGCATCTTCTATCTGAGGCCGATTTCTTACATGTCCGCAGCGCGCGGTAGGGCGCTGCTGCACAGGAACTGTACCGGTGAGCATTTGCTCACCTTAACCAGTTTCATAGCGGGGAAAACAGTGGGGAAAACTGGCGTTGAAGTGTATGTATCTTGTGTGAATGTTGTCTGCGTGAAAAAGGAAAATTTAAAACTATGAATATAACAAATTGTTTACAGCAGATTAACAAAGAACACATCGTGTACAAATGAATCATGCTCCGGTTAGCCAGATCTTTTGTGAATACATTTTTTTAAAATAATATTATCATTATTTTTTATTAAATCCGCTGTTTAAACAGATGCAGATTTTTTTTTAAATATCCATTGCTGGGTTTTATTTGTATTTTATTTATTTTTATTTCATTTTATTTTATTTTATTTTATTTTATTGAGGCAGAAATCCTATTTATTTGAGGCAGCGTGGGAGCAAAATGTAAAGAGAAACGTCACGTGACCTTGGGGTGAGATCTTATTGCCTGCGTTTTTACTACCGGCCGGTTATATTATTGGTCAGTGTGGAACTGTTTACATCAACCGTAAGCAGCAACGGCACGTGTGATATGGCGTTATAAAACGCAATGGTTTTATTTGTGGAGGAGGTGGAGCCTATTCGTTCTCGAGCAACCCCATTTGAGAAGTTATGTAAGCAAAAAGGAAAGGGGTGCGGAGAGTAACGGGTAGGGTTGAAAGAGAGGGTAAGGGAAAATGGAAAAAGGGTTTGTATGGGAGTTTTAAAGCTATAGGGCTTGCAGGTCACTCTTAACCTTCATTTTAACCCTTAAGGTTAGCGTTCCAATACCTCCTTCAGTACGTTCTAAGTTCCATGTACGCAACAAACGCGGCGATAGTACTACGCGTATGGAATTCCAGAATCAATAAATGTTCGATACTATTGCTTCTTCTAGATGGGTCTTCGATCCCATGTCTAGTATGGAAACAGGTGGTTGCTACCATGGATACGCATGGATAAAGCAAAAACGTCTAAATTCACGGATTTAGCGTACTTAACAAAGTGAAATATTATCGTAGCCTCATTATTGATTATATTTCATCGTTTGGAAAATGAAGCGTATATGTTTTCTTAAATATTCAGGCGCTGAACATAAAATATACGTGCAAAAATGTGGTATATTGTACGTATAAACAAAAATAAAACATGTACTTACCCTCCTTAAACATGAAAAAAACCACGAAGTCATACTCGTATATATTTTTAATGATGCAATAACCCTACCGACATTTCACGGAGGTTGGCAAGATTAACTATCCATTCTGGTGATTTCTGTTATAAACTGAATGTTTTTCAAAAAGAAAATGCATTACAATCACAAGGAATGTCCACAAAAATTAATACATACGGATAGAAACGCGAATAACCCTTCCTTTTGCACCAGGTATGTGCGAAAGTTTGGTTTATTTACATTGGTAACCATCATTATTTAACCAATTTCCTCGTCTTTGATGACTCCTAGGGTAACATGAAAAATCTGATCCCTCTCTTCAGCGTACGAGAGCTTATCGGAGCAACAACAAACGATAATTAGAAGGCGTTTTCATGCCTAATTCTAGATTTGAACTGAATCGCCAATGTACCCCTTATAGAGAGCTCAGCAAATCTATCACTTATTTGGTGGTCTCTATCGTAGTCGCGAAGACCTATATTGAAGTGGAGGATGATCGATATCTCTCGACCTCGATAGAATATTACACAGTAGCGCCATGACCTTATTCCAGGATAATATGTCAATTTTATGACGCAAGTTTTTTTTAATGAAAACGCACCAAATCACTGTTTTATCCAGAAATAAAATGCGCCTACGAAAAACCTGTTAGCGCTGCTTACATGTATCTTTGAACTATAACTAGAATCTTCGGATTTCTGGAGAAAATTATTGAGCATATTGGCACAAAAACGATTTATTTTGGTCTAAACGCAGCATGAAGAACAAGAATGTCAACTTTCTTATTAACTTAGTTGTGATATGTTTTCCAAAACTAATTAGGAGAAACGGTATCTTGGATATTTCAGTTACTGATGGTGTTAAACAATGACTAAGCTCCTAGGTGCAAGGGATAATTTAGTTTACAAAAAGGAGCATCAAATATTGAAGAAATGTTTAAGTGGCCCTCTGTCGTACATCCAACTTGTCGATTAAGTGAACTGTACGCAATAAGTAAATGCTAGGGAAATACTTTAATCTCATCGCAATTTTAATATCATTGCAACAAAATTATCAGTCTACAGACAAAGCAGTCATTTTTCCTCACGTCTATCCTAAATAAGAAAAAATCAAGACACTTACTTACGTAGATAACAATCATGTGTAGTCATTCAAGAGCCTCTCGCGTGCATACAAAAAACCGCAAAATTTACATTTCACATTCCTTATATTTCCTTGGTTATTTTTTATTTGATCCATTACCGCCCCAATTCGTGAGCGGGAAGATGCACATTATGAACGTCTCCGTTCTTCAATTTTTTTCCACTCAGTGTATCTCTTTGATAAAACCTAAACAGGTTTTTATTTGCGCATATATTTTATAGCTTACCAGATGAACTGAGTCACAAATGACCTGTAATGGGTAGTAACCGTTACCAAGAAATACTATAGTTGGTATACATGGCAACGGAAGGTGACTGTGCGTAATCTAAATCAAATTATTTCAAAATGCCTTGCGCGATTTACTCTCTGACGAGAGGCTGAAATGGCGTATCAGAATTTTCGTTTTTTATCCGAATTCAAGGAAATTCGAAGTACGGCCAACAGTGAATTACGTTAAAGATCAAAGAGACGCCAGAAAAAAGTTGAATGAATGAAGTGAAAAAATTGAATTTTGACTGATGACCTCAACACACACACACACGTCCGTGACCATAGAACCAACCCCAGCGATGATTGATGGTCTCCGCCCTCATTTCTCCGGACCGGAACTCCGGACGGCAAAGAAAAGGCTCCGTGCATTGTTGCGTAGGTGGAGTGGGGGAAGATGCGAGTCCGGCGTGTAGCCCGGTCCATAAAAGTGACTAAAAATAGAAATGGGGGCGGGAACTCTGCGGAGAGAGAGAGAATAGGGGCTAAGCCTAGCCTTGGAGCATTTCATATGAGGGCCACGATATGCACAAAAAGTGCATTGCGCATAACATGACGGTGCATTGAAATATCGACGCTCGGTTGTTTTACATGGGTCGAATGGGGCATTTAAACTTCCGTTCGTATGAGCCCATAAATATAAAAGAACGACACGCATCATTAAATTGAAAAGGTTGCGCAAAGAAAAAGTGATGCATAAATAAAATAGAATAAAATAGTAATGCATAAATAAAATAGTAATAATAATAAAATAGTAATATATGATAAAAAGTAAGAAAAAAATATAGAAAAAACACAGAATGTAGCAATGAGCATGGCATGGTAATACATAATTAGTTTTGTGAAACATGAAGTGTAATTCGCGGCAGTTTTTAGAATAAGAAAAATTTTCTTCAGTAAAAAAGAAAAGAGAAAACTTGGCCAGTTTCTGGAATAAGAAACGACTTAATGAGTGTGAAGATCTCTCGGGTTTCACACCGGGTCAGGTTCTCCATATCTTCCTCCGACGTTTCGATGCGCGACTCGCCCATCGTCTTCAGGGATGACATTCCTTCCGAAATTGCCAACTTATATATCCTCCGTTGGCGGGTCAGGTGGCTGCTGATTGGTTGGTTGCGTATTTCTCTCTCCGCGTCTCCTGATTGGTCCTCTGTTCTCTCCGATTTTTAGCAGGTGATCCCAAGTCCTGCTGATGTTGTAGCCGGTGTCCCTGTTGAGTTAATTTCCATGCAATCTTATCTGGATTGCTTCCTTCATAATGCGATCACAGTATCCATGTGGTCGGCACAGAATTTTTGTCTATTCCCAGTGAATCATGTGATTCTCTTGAATACTATGCTCGACTTAATGAGTTATCCAAAATATCAAGTCTGATAAGAAGTCTACTCACAACTTTGAAAAGAATATGAGTCAATATCATCTACAATTTTAATCCAAGGCAGTTCGCACAAATTAAGCGGCCATATGTAAATTGGAGGGGTTGAGTGGAGGCCTTCTGGAGCCCCTATGGCACTTACAGTTAGACCTCTTTAGATCCATTGTGCCAACCCACATTTAACCTGCCCGCCACTTTCAGACAGGGGACAAGAGCACCACGGTAGATATATGCCTCCATCCAACCTCCGTCCGGGCCCAAAGTTACTTAACTTCGGTGATCTGACGGGAACCGGTGTATCAACGTGGCTAGGTCCTTGCCTAAGCGTCCATTAATAACTGTAGACAATGTGATTGCACTGTAAGACACAAACTAAACAGTTGGGGAAAACTTGGAAGTGAATATTAAAAATCTGGCAATGTTAAAATGCTCTTGATGCTGGCAAAATATATTTGTAATGGTGATGTCAACTAAAAAGTACAAAAAGCGAGTCCCCTGTTGCTTTTTTCATCCTAGTTTTATAATTAGGAAGATTCTACGACTGGGAAAACAATTTTTGCCTAATTAAAATTATTCTTTACTACTCAGTGAAATAACTACTCAGGTAAAGAATGACCAGGGAACACGGCGAGAAAAGGTCCAGGAGGAAAAGGATATAGTGAGGAGCGAGTGCTTGGTAACGAGAGTGATTGTTGGCAGTGCTTAGAAAAAACATACGAGGATCATTATGAGAATAAAAGCAGCCAAGAAAAGGTTAATGTTCTCGTAAAAAAAGAGGGAATGGAAGGTCGGGCATATTTATAAAAAAATAACCTTACGTTTTCCCGCATGATAAAATTATTAAACTCTCACAGCATACATTTTATTTTAATATATAAAGGCCCGCGTCAAGGGAAGGGTGAAATCCCTTTTAATCCAATCAACTTGGGGGTCTGGAATCTATATCCAAAATAATATTATTTTTTCGACGCGTCTTCTGGGCTGGTTCAATGAAAAATGGTAATTTCGGGGTTTTTGAAGGAAGAGAAAGAGTCAGTCGATTTTAATAAACCCCGCCCTCGCTGGCGCATAGCTAGTATCAATTAAGCCTTCAAGGTTACGAGGGACTTGATTAGCCTTACGACTCCGATAGGAGAATCAAGGGTGAATTGAATGTTGTCTTAGTGATTTTCGTTAGTGATTTTGTGAGGATAGAAATATTGGAGCGAAATATGTTAGGCATTAAAAGGTAAATCATTATATTTTTTATGTCATTGAATTTATGGAATATAACCACCATATAATAAACATTAAAACAAGTTAGATATACATATTGCCTTGTTTTATTTTGCGTGGTGTATCAGAATTTTTTCCATTCTTTATGAGCATACATTAATTTTACATCTTATAATGGTCGAGGTTTTACAATGCCTCTGTATCACCAAGATGATGATTGTTGAAAACCATAAAATCTATATAATTTTCAGCAAGTTTTATTGAAGTTTTTTTTTTGTAAAAGAAAACTTTATCCCATGATATGAATCTTACTATGTTTAGCATTTGCACCTAGTTGTTCAAATTCTGTTTTTAAGATTAAGAAATAATAATTGAATTTTTGGAAAAACATAATTGAGACTGAGAAAACAACTGAATCGTGTATACTTGTAATATACAATGTGTATAAGGAAAATTCTACAATATGTTGGTTTGTGCCCTAGACTATCAGGTGTGTTAAAAGTAGCTCATATTCTGTGCGTTGTCGACTTTAATAATTATTCAAGTTTCGATTTTTAACAGCTCATGGTCATCTAATAGAAATCAAGCGTTGCAGAAAAAAATTCAAGAAAATAACCTTTTTTATGTTATGGTATTGGGTTATGGCAAACGGTTTTTCATCTCTGTTAGCACTATAGAATGGAATAGATAGATTCAACGTTATAGGTTGGTTTTGGTTCTTTGAAGCAGGAATTTTAACAGCCAAGGTAACTTCTAAACGCAGATTTAGGATTAGGAAAGTGGATTGAATTGAGCTAGGTTGTTCTTAGGGAAAGGAGAGTGTGTTCAGAGAAACCCGGCGTCCTCAAATACCTGCTCTATATGGTAACAACGGCTTGCTGAATCAATGAAAAATCATTGCTACTACTTGGACTCGAACCTTGGCCCCCTTGATCTAAAGCCAGTGCGTCAACCCGGTTCCCACTAATGAATTGGATTACTTACTTTCGGTCTGGCATATCAAAGTTGCTATATATCCGCTTTTCAAGGAAAAACTTTTGGTCCTAATGTCACAATGAAATATTTTTTGTTTGGTTTTACACATGACATTATGTTGCTCCTTATTCAAGGAAATACCACAGTATTTTCAAGTTATTTTTTCCTTTTATAATGAAGGCTAAGCCTTTGTAGCCATACAAACCATGATTTTTTAACACTAGAGATATATTGTGAACGTATTTTATAATCCTTAAGAGTCCATGTATTACTCTAATCATGAGTGCTGTTTGAAACATTTATCGCAATGAATGAAAGTGAGGAAACATGGCAACTTTGGCTTTGGGAGCATTTTAAAAATTTCATGGCCAATGTGGAAACTTGTTGGATGAAAACCAACTACTTCGCGCTCCTAAGCTACCTCGCAATTTGATTTTTGTTTGTTTTATCTTCCGTAATGGAAATAGAGATAGAGTTACATTTTCATTGTTCCATTAGCTTTTTGCGGTCGACTACCGGTTTTTTGCGACAAAGACGGCGATATGATGGTGGGTGGAGACGAATTAAAAATAACAAAAGCGAAGCAAATAGCGAGTCGGTTTAAGGGATAATGCGCGGGAAATATCCGCGAACCTTTAGATACTATCTCTCTCCTCTGGCACTTACCAACTCCCACTTCTCCCCCCAGTAACCCGTTCCCATGGCGACGGGAACATTGTTTTTAACGTCGCCTACGTGTAGTTGGGGGCGCCCGAGCCGGTGGGAATTGCGAAATGACTCTAGAACAAAGAAAGAGAATGGGATTAAGAAAGGAAGGAAGAGAGAGAGTGTGAAAAGGAGGAAGAGAATAAGAGAGAGGGGTGGAGGAATATGGTGATGGAGAAAAAAATGGAGAAAGAGAAGAATGGAGAGAAAGATGACATTAAACAGATATAATTAGTATGATAAAGATGGAGCACAAGAGAGAACGATAAAGAGGAGGATAGAGAGAGGAAGATTAGGAAAGAGAGAGAGCAGAAGGAGAAAAAGAGAAAGAAAAAATTGTGTGAAATGAAAATAAATATAGGAAAAGAGGTAGCGAAGCAGAAAAGGATGAAGGAGGTAAAGAAAGTGAGGAAAAGAAAGGTTACAAAATATAAAGGAGAGAAAAATGGAGACAAAGAGGTAGTCATTGACATTACTTTGTTCAACCTGGACTAGATGAGGCCGTAAGGCTGCCTCTTACCTTAGTTTAGGGCTTGATATAAAAAAGTTTTGAGCAAAATATTCAGGTCGGCATGCAGGCCACTAAATTATCAACAGTAAACAATAAGGCAATTATCAACCTTTTTTTGTATGCTTAATACTCGGATCTCAGTTTTGGGCATTAGGTGATTCTAAGACCATGCTGACTTGTTCTATAAGTGTGGTGTAACATGGGTGTTCCATTGCGGATAAAAAAATGATCATTTAGTATTTCTTTTTATGAACAGTTTTTTATTTGAATCTTTTTTAGAACCGCGCTAACATTTTTTTAGAATCGAATAAAAATTATTTTAAAATGCTATATACATCTTGAAATAAATTGTGTCCAAGCATAAAGTGAAGAACACGAAATTAAAAAAGTTTACATCTACATATACATAATACCCTGAAAGCCACCATAAAGGTGTGTGGCAGGGGTGAATTCACACCAAACATGTATTGTATATCATGCATATAAAATAGGGATGGGTCGGTTCGGTTCTTCGGTTCTCGGTTCCACCGGTTCTTGAGCTTAGAACCGGAACCGGAACCGAGGCCAAAAATAATCGGTACCGAAATAATTGGCGCGAAAACCAGTTTGAAACCTACTCACACTCCGAAAGTGGAGGATTCACATTAAAACCTGGTGAAATAGTGTACTTAGATGCTTCAAAGTCGCGAATTATTCTAATTCAGTCTCTGAAAATGATTATTGATTACCTTATCTTACAACTAAGGAATGCAAAGTAAGTGGTAAATTAAGAACCGGAACCGAGAATCGGAACCGAGAACCGAAGTTAAGAACCGAACCGGAACCGAAAAAAAGTGGAACCGACCCATCCCTAATAAAAAAGATTAGCAATAATGTACTAGTCTAAATTTCACAATAAAAAGGAAGTCATCAGGCTTCACTTGGTGGAACCTCATGATTGTAGCAAGGAGAAAGAAAAACACTTTTTGAGATACCACAAGTTTATTGAGACACCGAAATAGGTTTCCATTGTAGTAAAATCATCTTCAAGGTGAAATGGAGATAAAATGCAGACCTTGAAGTTGATTCTACTACAGTCGAAACTTATGTAGGTATCTCGATAAACTGGTGGAATCTTGCAAAGTGGTTTTATTCTCCTTGCTAAATTTCAGAACTTAAAAAAGATATATGAGTAATTACGTTTAGAATTTATTTTTAAAGTGGATGGGGTTCAATCCCAAGTTCTCGAACTCCGTTTAGTCAGCAGGTGGCGAAATATATTTTTTTGCGAAGACCTATATAAAATTTCATCTTTTTGATTTCTTACGGTAGGTAGTTATATATAGGCGCATGAATATGGCAGTGAGAGAGGGGGATGAAGAAAGTGATATATAGATGGATAAGCGTCTTTATTGGGGCGACATTGAGACCAAAAAGTCCCCTCTTTTATCCAACCCCTCGTCAATGCATGAAATATAGCATATATATGCATGTAAACGTTGTTCTAAATACTCAAAAAATATATAAAATTACAGTAAAAATATATAAAATTAAAGTAAAAAATATATAAAATTACAGTAAAAAATATATAAAATTACAGTAAAAAATATATAAAATTACAGTAAAAAATATATAAAATTACAGTAAAAAATATATAAAATTACAGTAAAAAACATAAAATTACAGTAAAAATATATAAAATTACAGTAAAAAATATATAAAATTACAGTAAAAAATATAAAATTACAGTAAAAAATATATAAAATTACAGTAAAAATATATAAAATTACAGTAAAAAAATATATAAAATTACAGTAAAAATATATAAAATTACAGTAAAAAAATATATAAAATTGCAGTAAAAAAATATATAAAATTACAGTAAAAAAATATATAAAATTACAGTAAAAAAAATATAAAATTACAGTAAAAAAATAATTAACATTAAAATGAGGAAAAAATAAGCAAGATAATATGACAATGAAAAATAATTAATATAGTTGTACAGTCACTTCCAAAAAAAATTTAACACGTCAGAGCTGAAATTAACTTTTACAATATGAAATTATGAAAGTAACTGTACAATAAGAAAAATATGAATATAAGGTTTTGATTAGGAAAACCATATAAAATCAACAAGATGCAAATGATAACATTAAAGCTATGTGTAAAAGATATGTACAGTTGTGGGAAAAACGTGAGGATATTAGCTGATATCCATCATGGAAAAAAAACCACTGCAGGAAAACACCCACACATGAAGGGGGGTGTGAAAAACCTGCGAAAACCCTACTGAGAGAAGGCTAAATGTGATTAAAATTAAGAACAAAAATAGTACATAAATGACAGTTGAAAATGTGGTGAAATAATCTTGCGTGTTTGGCATGGTGCATTTGTATCTGGCCAGAATGATACGTGAGAGAGAGAGAAAGGGAAAGATGAAACGAGAAGGGGAGGGTTAAAGAGAGAATGTGGAGTAAGTGGAGCCTTTGGTGCATTAGTGGGGGAGAGGTGGGCGGCGCCAGAGTTCGTGAGTGTCGGACGACGAAGAACAAAAAGGGAGCGTCGGGCGAAACGTCGACCTTCGCCTACACCTCCGCGAAAGTGCTTAGTGGCCATCTACCGGGAGAGAGAGGAAGGGGGTGGGAGGGGGTGACTCCTAACTCTTCCCAGTCAGGGGCGACCCTGTTCCTTTCCCCGTTGCACTGCCGTGTGAAGCGCCACTTAGCGAGACGACCTCGAAGTAGGTGCGAATCGGACCAGTGCCACCTCAGTTGTGGGCGTGGTCACGCACGTATAGAGATGGGTGAATTACCGTAATTTTCAATTGGGGTAAATCACCGTGGTAAATCACGGTAATTTTCGAAAATTAGTACCGTAATTTTCCGATAATTTTTAATTTTGAGCTGCGAATCCTTATCAGAGGACTCAGAACGAAATCAAATAGCATATAGATACAAAAGCCGACGCTTGTATCAAACATACCACGACGTTTATCTATTATAACTCATAAAAAAATTTTAACGAACTTGGAAGCAACACGCAATTTGCCTCTTTTTACCACACTATGAGAAATTTTCCTTCCAAAGACATACCTCTGCGCAATGTGCATTTGTTATTTTACCCTGAATTAATCACGGACACAATGTAAGCGATGTAAAAAAAATCGTTTTAGCTACTTAATTTATAATATCACCCCTTCCAATGGTTTCTTCGTGAGGAAGAAATTTTCTGAAAAAGAGCTTTTCTGAAAATTACCGTTTATTACGGTAATTTTCAGGTGTGTTGGTTTTTTACGAAAAATACCGCGGTAATTTACCGAGTTGCTCGTCTCTACGCACGTACCGAAAATATTCTGTACCCGACTAAAAGCTGTGACTATTTCGGTGGATTCCAGGCATCATTAAAAGGAAATAACTACATAAATGTTTACGCTTTGAGAGTTACGAGGGACCATGCATGTGTTAAACAGCTAATTTTCTTTTTTTTAACCACCTATCCTCCAAATAGCACTTCATAACACTGTTTAACAAGGAAACATCGCGTAAATAATTCTGAGATAGCTTATGAAACATTTTTTTCCCGAAAATGGAGATAAAATGCAGTAAAAAATGTCACTGCTTTTTCTCCCGAAGGCCCGGGTTCGAGGGAAAATGCCACAAACGTATGATAACAATATATTATTACTCAAACTTATGCACTAATAGCCAAGGCCACAACGGTTGCTACGAAGGGCTGTCTGATGCAAAGAATTTGTACATAACTAAATCCTATAGAACCTGTTTTCTCGCGAAGCCGTGTGGCCGAGAAAGCCGTGATATCTCCAGTTTTACAATGAAATGTTTCCTTATCTTTAAAAACATCTTTTTTTGCAATTTTTAATATAATATCCCTCCCCTTACATATTTTAGAACAGCTGAAGGACCACAAACAGTGGTGCCTTGACAACTGTTAACGTTAAATAGCTCTTGTTTGTAACTGCCTCCAATTTACAGCGATCTGAAATTAGAAAACTCCAAAAATATTGCTTAACATTATTATGAAAGCTTTATTTTGGTAAGAAAACGACGCATAATCAGCTTATTTAATTTTCAAAGATATTATTATAAATAGCCAATTATCATTTGTACATAATTTCTTTTGCAAAAAAGAAACTATAAAGGATCTATCACCCAGCATAAGGTTATTGCGATGTCAATATTGCTACGTAACAGTTCGAGTAACACCATCTTTAGCGTTAGGTGACATATGATTCACCCCTTATTTCACTTCCATGCTGTTAATAAACACGTTTTAGAGAACCTACCAGAAGAAAATACGTAATTAATTAATTAGATACTTGTGACCGGATTGATATCATAACATGTGTTTGGGTAGAAAAACAACTTACAGCCACTTGTGGTAGGTGGGTACCTCCTTGGCAATGTCAATAAATATTATTTCTAAAAGGAAGGATGGAAAATACCCCTGAGATGGACTCGTTCTGAGCGAAAGGGTGTAAAGTGGTCAAAGTTAAAGTCCCATCCAACGAATAGGTGACTCGATCTTGAGTACTCTCCACAAACATACCTAAAAAAAAGAGAACGAGGTTCGTATGAAAAACCTCTACCTCATGATTTGAGCCTGAGTCATCATGATGTGGGAACCCAGTATTGTTGAAAGCAAACTTTTACACTGAAAATGATTTAAAACAAAATTTTCTACTGCTTTTTTCCCAGCGCTAAAAGTATAAAAAGGAACGTTTAAAAAATAAAAATTCACGCAAAAAAGCTAATGATAATATTTTTTTATGTTAACGCAAAGGAGAAAGATATTTCTTTGATGGTCGAAAAGTTTTCATTCACACACGAGTGGCTGAAAACAGAAGCGTGTAGGAGATGTTCACTTACTTCCCCAAATGATTATCACAAGTCCCCTTGGGACTCACTTTTCAGTGACCTTACTGGGAATATGTTTTACATCCAGACCAAAAAAATAACATTTTTTTCCACTTTCAGGGCGTTATGACGCAAACATGCTGATTTCGAGTTTTTTCATGTATTTTTTCCGTTCCCTGAATGTCTTCAGACTATTTTTTAACATGATTGTATTCTCCATAAAATTCTAATTTTACCAGTTAAGCATTTTTCCCAGCTTACACGCCCACATTGAAAAATCAGGCATCAATTAAGCTTCGGCTTTCTTCCCGCTATATTACATTTTTATCGAGGCTTACAATCCAATTGTAGATAGTGTTGTACTGTTGCCAGGGGGTGTGTGCTGGAAACAATTGGGATTATCTCGGATAGGTAACCAAGGAGTCGAAATTGACTGGTTTGAATCACTAGTAACAATCTCATTTTTATTTTTTTTCAAGTCATCATAGCTCGAAACGGGTGAGAAAAAACTCGAGTGAAACAATTAATGAGATCTTTACGAGCGATTCCAACACGCCAAATTAGTCGTCCCGTACCACGTGTCAACTTACTTATCTATTCGAGAAAATCGAGGTGATTTTGAACACACTTCCCCAGGAATATAATAATTTGATATAATATATATAATTCTCGAGTTGTAAGCGGTGAAAAACTGATGTTTTTAACCCTTTCGGAAAAGTTGGTGCGCAAAGGACTTGTACGTCATCCACTTCATCCAATCACAGCTGAGACTGCAAAACTCCTTTGCCCTATGGCAAAGGGGGACACACAGCTGACTCAGCCAATGGAAGTGGTTGCGACAGGATCTGTGCGAGCAGACCTTTCGCCCCCATCTCCACTTACCTAAAAGCAGTCCAGGATAGGAGGTGGATGACGTAGCTATCCTTAATGAAACTCTTTCAGTGGGCATCACCTTTTCTTATTTTAATTTTTGATTTATGAGCAAATGGCTCTGATTTACAGGATTCATTTTTTCACTAATATTCATTTTTCGTTTCCATCTAACAATTTTGTGGACAAAAGAGCAAATTAGGTTCTGAGTAAACACCTCCATTATTTGACTGAATGATAATAGGGTGATTTATTTAGGCATTTAAGGTGTAGGCATTTAAGCAAGATGTATGTGGAATGCAAATATTAATACGAAGGTAGATTCATGGGATTTACATGTTAAAATGGGTAAATGCAATCATCACTCCTTTGCATCAAAGTTTAGTCCAAGGTTCAGTCAATAATGATCCCCTCTAAGTAATTCTCATGGAAAATTTTGGTAATTCGTTTGTCTCACAACGAGCCATTCATCACCATTATAATCTAACTAAAGTAAAATTTTATAGTTATTTTGGATTTGTCTGCAAGTATTGTTCAAAGTTTTCTAGTCTGTAAATATATAATTTTGTCCTTGTGACTGTAAAATTAGTTATTTAGATTTCAAGGATTATAAACTAGGTTTGTAAAACCTTAAAAGAGTTACCTGCCTAAAATGCACAGTAACAAAATTTTCTCAGAGAAAAAAAATATTCACCTTGACTGTGACTTGAACCTGGCACCAACTGATTGGATTTAGTGAATAATTGTTTCATAGCAAGTCACTACAAATTAATGCAAGGCATGCATGGTATTCATGGGTGTGTCCTACATGATTGAGATTTGGTATTTTTTCTTATTTTTTCCCCAATTACTTTTAAAGGTGTAGTGTTTGCTTTGTAGTGTTCATTTTTGTTTGTTGTGTCATTGTTCCTGGTGTGGATGCACCCCCTGCCACACACCCTCAAGGTGGCTTGCAGGGTATGTCGTAGATATAGATATAGATAGATAGATAATTCTGCGATGAAATAGACGTCTTCGGAGAAGTTAATGGAAAAAATGGCAAAGGAAGGTCTCATTTGAGGTACATGAATCAAGTAGTCATCTACATATGTAATAGAGAATAATAATGCAAGTACGAATAGGTTAGCCGATATATGAGCGGATAGCTACATGAAACGTATCTAAGGTTTCATGATTACTAATTTTGATTAACATTTTAAGCATTTTCTTCGTGGGATTTTCAGTATTCAAAATTTAGCAAGCATAGGTTGAACGCAAGATTTACCCAACATCTGTGAAAAACACAGCTAAAAATTACTGTTTGGAACTTTTTAATATTGGAAAAAAACTAGGTGCAGTGTAATACACACAGTTTGTAACCACTGACCAAAGCCTCGATGGGTCACCATCATTATCAAGGTAATGACGGAGACTTGTCTTAACCTTATCGGTGATAAACATTTTGTGGATTTTACTACTTTAATTTTTGTTTATTTTTAAAATTCCACTAAAACGCTTGGTTATTTAATTTCTATGCTCGGATATATTTCCTAATTTATTCAATCAAAATCGCTTCATAAGTTAAATTGGAGTAAAAGATAAGACTGAGTACTATTTTCATGTTCCATTGTCCTGTACGCACTTAATTCAATGCATGAAGGATTGATAGAATTAGCTAATTCATTCTCTCCTTAATGGATGAATTACACGTAATTAAGCCTGAAACCATTGGTTATATTTCTTTTAATATTTTAGCCTTCAGAATCACACGCATATTTCAGTATCAGGGATGTAAATGACAGTGTAAAATGTCTTTAAAGTGGCAGTTTATCATTAAGCCGGCGTGCTAGCCTTCACTAACATATCCAATTCGTTCTTAATTTATTGTACAGGTAACTGCTCTGAGGATGGGGAAATCCTATGTTGCCACATTTCGTACGTGCGCAAGTGCAACGCATTAAAAACTCCGCCCCAGTCGTGGGAGAGGATTTCAAATTGGCAAACGTCCACATGCAAATCAGAGAGCAAGTACAGGCAGGGGTATATAGTGCGAGGATTTCATTGGTCGCGAAAAAAAGAAATTTTATTATGCCGTCTGGAACGGTAGTGGCAACCACGCCCTATAGGGTGAGTGGAGGAGGGATAAGGGAGGAAGTAGACGATCGATAATCTCTTCATATTTGAAAATTAAATAAAAGAATAACGCCCGCCGCTTGAATGTTGGCTCCCCAAAGAAAATGAGAAAATTTCGAGCCAAATATTTTTTATAGTCATTAATTTTTATACTAGCCATATATTTTCAATTTATTTTGGCATTTAAATATATTGAACGATCCTCCTTTCGAGGAGTGTGAGGATTTGGGTTCCAACACTTGCAGTTTGGTGATTTTCGTTGATTAGCATGTGATGGATAGCACTGACGTATAGTCTGGAAAAATGCCAAAAAGCAGTGGGTGTTACATAACAAGTAATAGTTTTTATATCATAAAAATTAACGTCGCCAGTATGTGAGATGAACTAAAAAGGGAATGTTTATCAAATCTTAGGTAGAAATATAGATTCGATTTTTTTAACTAAATTCCTAGACAATGTTTTAACTGAAGACGTTGGAAACATTTTGCCAACTCCGACTTGCGATGGTAGACTGGACCATGAACGTAAAATTAGAGAAATAGATTATAATTGGTAATTATTAATAAATATATATTACTATTTATAATAATTAATAATTATTATAAATAGATATTTTTATCATACGTCCAAATGATGAATGGTTGCCTCCTAACATAAAGCTCAGAGCTTAGGGTGTAGTGGATCCTAATTATTTAATTCTTCAATCACATTAATTCTTTATTAGACTTAACCATCACTTTTGTTTGGACTTAGTAAAGTAATTATTTTTAAAAAATCTGTCCACCAAGAATCTCGTCTATTCGCGGTAAGAAACAGATATTATCTTTTCTGCATGGAAGTTATTTCTCTTTATATTGTTCTCCTTATTGGATTGAAGAATTTGGCTAGAGTTTGTTTCTATTTTTTATAAATAATTTAGCAATTTATTAAAAGTGTAATTTTCCATTAGGTTCATTCCATATGAAATCAACCAACACATTTTTTTTATTCATCTTGGATTTTCGTGAATTTTGGTACAGTTTTTCATACCATAGTAAGTAACAAATGTGATTTTTTTTGTATTTTTGGGATGATCGGAGATATTTATGAGGGGGTCAAAATTTGACCTTTCGGTGGCCTTTTCGCGCATTACTTTAGTTTACTGGCAATAAGTAAGCTCCTATCGAAGCTACAGTGCTGGAATTGAGCTCATTGCAAAGGTAATTAAATTTCCTATTTAAAGCATTGACTTTTAAATACTCATCATTGCAAATGGCATCACAGGATGGACCTACATCTGCACTTGGTCAAAGGTCAAAAGGTCAAGTACACCATCTTCGATTTTTTTAAAACTTGGCATTATTAATCAGCACATGTATGGTTACAACAACACAAAATTCTGAGATGACTTTTTAAAAATCATGAATACGATATTAGTTAATATGGTATTCATGATTTTAAAAAAATTGGATGTTTTCATTGAGATTTTAGAAAGTTTAATTAAAAGTTTAATTTACTTTTGCATTCGTTCTTAATTTATTGTACAAGAAACTGCTGTGGGAAGGGGCGAAATCCTATGTTGCCACATTTCGTACGCGGGCAAGTGCAACGCATTAAAAAGTCAGCCCCTGTCGTGGGAGAGGATTTCAAATGTTTATGTTGTTTGTTTTGCACCGGAAGAAAGAGACATCTTGATATGAGTACCGCAAAACTATTGTTTTACCTTAATCAACTTCTTTTCCTCCTTCGGTGTCTTTCGTCGCACCAGAATGTCTTTGATTGTGGCCAAACTCAGGGCTGGGAGCATATCTTCATTTATTCAGCGACCGAGCGGCGAAAGCGTAAAGGCAGGCGAGAGGCTTTCGATTGATTCAATCGATAAAATCTCGGCGTTCGATAGCTGTGTCGATAAAGTTTGAATGATGTTTCCCTTTTGAATATATCGACCATCATAGTGCCTTTCGACCCGTAATTGATTTTAAAGCTGCGAGTTGTGGCGAGATCAACGGTCGACGGTCGATCAACGATCAATGGCGAGATCAACGCTCACATCATGGCTGGTCATTCATGTGATGTGATGTGATACATCCTGGTTCTGTGGAGGACAGAGCGATAGTGAATTTCCCAGCATTAGGTGCATATTCAAAGATGGTTAATATTTTCACTTCGGATGGCGGGAAACGAAATTATTGATTGGCGGAATTCCGGAATTTTGTGTGGATTTAGCATTCTCTTTGTGAATCGCGCCGATTTGTACTTCAACTCGCTAAAGGGCATAATTTATACCTTGACCCGACATACATTTCGCTACCAACTTTTTCTCTATCAACAAACAGGGTGTACAGAATGATTTAAGTTTCAACTTCGTCACAAAACAAAACGGTGCAATATACTTACAATACGTCATGCATGTCTCCATAGTCAAGATTGCATATAATTACTTAAGAGAACTACCTCATCACATCAAATATATAAAACAGAGATAGATTGCAGAGGAAGGTAGCAGATGATGGAAAATTACTGGAAAATATCGAATTGCATTGAATTAAAAACAGCCTTTATTTATCTGAGAATTCTAGGTTCCCTTAAGCATTGAAAAATATATGCATGCTTCAGCTAACTTAAAACCAGAAAAGTAGAAAATCTAGTGTCAAAAGTAACTTTAACATTAAATTCATTATGAAGCACCACACATAAAACAGCAGAAAGCAATAAGTATGATGATGCATAAAGATAACACCAGCACTCTTGAACACAGAACTAAGAACAAGCTATAAGGATTGAGTAATTAACACAAATAATTCGCATTTCTTGCACATTATGCATCAGGCATTATGGAATATGAGTTAATAGAAAAAACGTCAAGCAGTTGAATTATGATGCTACAATAGTTCGTGACTAATCATGTTCAACATTATTGCACACATTTGTGGAATCACTTAATGAGAATCAATTATATCGATTTCACATTAAAAATTATTGGGCAGAGACCTTCAAAAAATCACCAATGTTGGTTCAGTCTGTACTTGTATTTAATGATGATGACAAACAAAGAAGTTACAATGAGAGTCTCGGAAAAATCATACAGTATCAGTGGAGACTGGGGTAGACGGAATTCCATTTTCCAGTTCTGTTATAGATTCAACATATTTCCAGGCCCATTTATCATTTGTGTCCGTCTAGTAAGTGTGGTTGAACCATGCCTTGCAGTACCACGTTTTCTTTTATAGGCCGTAACCAAGTTCCTTGGCGTAATTCCAACTACAATCGCTGGGGCCCATCCCCCATTACGGTAAAAAAAAACTAGCAAAATGAAAGTAAAAGGCAATCGGATAACCTTCCAAACGTTGAGGCGGGGAACGTGTGTGAACCCGACGAAATCGATTAGCGGCCCTTGAGCGTATCGAGGCGACGCGACGGTCGAAAAAGACGTTAGATCTCGTTTCTATCGCGGTAAACGCAGATGGAAAAATATTATTTCATTTCCCTTCCTTCGACGATGAGGAGGAGGGGAGTTTCTTACGCCTCACCACTCGCGTTTCTTTATCCATCACGCAGTCTTGAATCACCGGAAGGGGATATACTTGAGCGGAACGACCCTTATATTTACAGATGGGGCAAATAGTGAATTCTTGGTGATCTTCACCCCCTGCCACACACCCTCGCGGTGTATCACAGTTCATTACATAGATGTAGATGTAGATGAATGTGTTCTTTTAGAGTAATTCTCACTCTTAGGTGGATATTTTACTAATTGTTAACTCCATGCTTCCGTTATCAACGTTTATTTAGTCAATTAAATAAAATATTCTTCCATTATTGAAGCATTTCTTTCTTAAATTTAATGTTGGTATCGGTATCGGCCTATTTTCTTATACTTATTTCGTTTTGGGGTCTTTGTTTTGCATTTTTTCCCTTAATTATGTGCTTCTACTTAACTTTAGGCGTTATCGTCTATATAGACGATTTATGCATCCTTATTCGTGGCGATTATATTCACCTTCCGGTTTGATCTTATGAAACTAATTATATACGAATATCGATAGAAGACGATATTATGAGAAGAATGGGAATGCCGTTACGAATAGGTATTGTAGCGTGACGTAGAATGTTCGTGAAAGTTATCGAAAGTTGTCATATGACGGTAGACACTGTCAATAGGCTTTCTGTCGTTGAAATTGTGTTACCCTTGGTAACGAATAAACAAATGAAGAAGAGTAGCGATCAGGGTAGGGGTTTAGATTACATGTTTCTGACTACTGAAGGAAATCAGAGGAAAATTGTGTAGTTTTAAATTGCTCAAAATAAATTACTAGTTATTCTACTTCTTAAAAGCCTGATTAGTTACCCAGGAACGTAACAATCTATGTAAGTATATATTTCTGGAGTCCTCAGACCTAAGTCGTACGATGAGAGGCCTTGCGCCCCGCAGAGTTTCATTTGTTACGCCTTGTTCAAATCTACCCTCGGGAAGAGAGAGAGTTCGCAATGGCGTGTGGAAAATGGGCTGAAGGGCCGTTGTCAGCTTTAAGGAAAGACTTCACTAACACCCTCTCCTGCTGTACTTATTCCCGGAGAAACCTCCCCTTCCTCCCGGAGAAACCTCCCCTTCCTCCCGGATCTCCGACGTTCGGGACTCCTGTATCCATGGCGACGGGGGATGAAATCCCGGCGTGGGTGAGGCGGAGAGACCGTTCGTTTCCTGTTCCCGTCGGCAGAGGGTGTTGCCTGCGTCATCCAAGGACACGCCTCCGTTGGGATTCGTCAAAAGGACTTCCACGACGGTCCCTTTCCTTCCCCCGCCCACGCAACACAGGATCTCCGGTCAGTGCCCTCGGACACGGCCAAGGACTCTGCCCCACGAGCACTCAGCCAAATACACACGTTCCGATTGGAAAGGAAAGCTGTGTTGTCAAATTTATAACCTTTCATTGTTGACAATGGCTCCACGTCGTCAATGTATAGATAAATTTGGATACAGTAGGGTCATTTTTGCTCCGTAGAGTTTTAATTTAATGTTTCCATACTCTTTTACCTAGGTGCTGTCACCTTACTGCCGATGAAGTTGCCAGTGTGGCAACACTGGACCTTTTTTATTCGTCCCCTACGATCGAACATTAAAGCTTCGTTGTCAAATTTAGATTG
The DNA here is from genome assembly GCA_933228895.1 of Platycnemis pennipes. Classification (NCBI taxonomy): domain Eukaryota; kingdom Metazoa; phylum Arthropoda; class Insecta; order Odonata; family Platycnemididae; genus Platycnemis; species Platycnemis pennipes. Next base: position 110,047,417 of record OW121855.1, on the reverse strand, counting down.
TTATCACTCTTGACAATGGATCTCGTCGCCGATTGAGAGATAAATATGGCAACGGTGTACTTGGTAGAAGGGAAATTTCAAGTCCTAATTCGTTTGCCTTGGAATTACAACCTCATACCGATGGCAATATAGAGGACTGGAGCCTGCTTTATTAAATCCGGGCAATTGGAAAGGAAAGCTTTGTTGTCGAATTTTGATTTTTTTACCGTTCACAATAGGTCCTTGTCACAAATGGAGAAATAAATATGGAAACAGTGGGCTGATTTTTACTCAGTTGAGTTTATGTTCAAAATTTCCATAGTCTTTCCCGCAATCACGATAACATTATCGCCGATGCAGCAGCAAATGTGGCAACGCTGGAACCTCTTTCATCTAAATTAACCCGTACGTTTATCATTTAATTTCGATCCCCTTTCTCGCTTTGCGCTACATTATCACCGATGAGTTCATATAAGTGGGCTCCATTTTATTCGCTTACGTTCGAGCAAATACTTCAATCAGTTACTTTTCGCGCTATGAATTCAATGGCATCATAATATGGCAGCAGTGGACTCCATATTACTCTTTTACGTTAATATATAACCAAGTAACACCAAAATCACAGTGTTCAACCCAAAGGCTATTGTCTGGTCGGTGAGGTAAGATCTAGCGAATATCCGGTCCAAATGTCGTATAAAATACTTCCTTAGGGAATATAATTGAGGGATAATTTATTTTCCCGAGCCTCCTAGGATTCCCCAGAAAGATGATTTATCCATAAAATTACACAAGGAACGCATTAGGCTAGATAGTAAGAATTTGATTCTCATTGATTGTGTATATAGCATGTGGGAGAAAATAAAATATCAATATCAAGAGAAAAAATTCTTAAAAATAATATTAGGTTACTTATCTGTAGCGTAAATCTCTACATACGCTGAAATAACGTCAATCCATCTCTTAATGCAAGGTCAAGGCGTATATATGACAAAGGGATCCACTTGTTATGGCGCCGTTGCGTATCTGCGGCTGTTATAGTTCAATGGACCTCAATATGGCTCATGCGAAATAATTGTAACATATCTTTCTTCAAATAACCCTCTTTAGATACAGAATATAATGGGCGCACTGAAAAAAATTATTGTGTTAGACAACTAAAAGAATTGGACATAGACGACATAGACACCAAATTTATTGAATACTGGTGGCGCCATTCAATTGGTTGGCTATTAGCCATTTTAACACGATACGTTGGCGTTGGCTACACCAGCCATCTCCCTTAGATTCACATCCCACGAGTACCTAGTTGGTTCCCACATCCAACTGTAGTGTACACAAATTAATCGCTGCGCTGTCTTGACTATATTTTATTCCTGCTCTTGGATTCCCATTGTTAAATGTAAGGTGACTTTAATATCATAGGGAAGTAGCAAGTTAACTAAAGCCCGTTTCACACGATACTTGACCCAGTACAAGGTCTAGTATACTCGCTAGTATGCTAGCTTTCCAGTGTCGTGTGAACAGAACTAGTATACTGGCTGGAAAGCATGCTAGCTAGTATACTCGCTGAGCTACTGGATTTCATATTTGATGCGGTACTAGATTTCTAGTAGGACCTAGTAGCCCAGTAGCCATCGACCAATCATGTCACGTTACTGGCGCTGTGCGATCTTCTCTTTTTTTAAATTTGTATGGAATCATATGGATTAACAGATTCACAGCAAGCACAAGGTCGATGATCGTGTGAAACCTCCCAGGACGGTTCCAATCATACTAGGATCCGTCCTCAATATCAAGTAGCGGCTAGCACACTAGGTCTTGTGCTGGACCAAGTATCGTGTGAAACGGGCTTAAGTCCTGGTGCTAACATCTCATTAATTGATGAGTATCCCAAAATATATCCACTTTAACAAAAGGACACACAGTATCACACGCATTAGACGGTAGTATGCAGTCAAAATGTCAGCTTGAAGCCCACACATATTATCAATATTACAAAGATGGAAATTTAAGGATTTCTTGGAAAGTTGAAACCGGTATCTTACTATATAAAGGTGCAGATTACATTAAATATGGCAATAAATGATAATCTAAATAAAAATGTTTAAATTTACCGACAATACATTTCCTTAATTAAAATTAATGTTATTTGCTGAGAGAGATTTTAAGGACAACTAAATAAGTTAGAAATCCCATTTCTGCGAGCGCAAAACACGAAATATGCCAAAAGTCTTTTAGGTATCCAGGCAATACTGTACTTTCCGGCTATGTGTTGTTGTATTTGAAGATTCTTCGGATAAATAGTTTAGATATGTATTGAGTTAACCGTGAGCTACTAAAATAGAATTTAATTGGTCTAAATTGTGATATAGTCCATACATTAGGGTTGTACGGAAAAGGACTGGTTTTTTCCTCTAGTTTACGTGAGCTCTGAAAGATATAAGAAGATATCCAAGAAGATTGTGCGTCATCAAATCTTCTAAGTTAAGAAAAATACTCCCGACGCATCCAACAGGTGTCCTGACGCCCAAGAAAGAATCGTTGGATCCGAGCAATAGGCTCACGTCGAGTTGATTTCGTCAACTACTTGAGAATCCGAATCCATCTTTTACCCCAAGAAAAAGTTTCCTTGATAGTGTAACCCTTTTCTTCAAATCCATCGGAAGATCTTCTACCACCTTTCCCACCTCGCTCCCAAATTTTGATGCCTTGTAATCGCTCTCTGAAATCTAACTATATTGCTTTTATTTTGTTTTTCTCGTCCGGAGATGCTATTCTCGAGACGGGTGAGAAAAAATATAGTGAAGACAAAGAGTGAGATTTTAAAGAGCGCTTCAAACGCGAATCCCTATACCAAATCCCTATTTTCTTTTGGGACTTGATTAATTGAGAGACAATGTGGAAATAATACAGGGTGATTCAAAAAGAATACCACAACTCCGAAAATCTGTATTTAATCAAAGAAACAACGATGGAACCTTGGGTAATTAATCAATGTGAAGAGTACTTACGAAGTTTTTTTTTAAGTTGTACTTACAAAGTTTTATTCAGTAGAAAACAAGTTCATAGATGTTCAATATGACCCCCTTCAGACACTCGAGTTACATCAACTCGATAATCGAACTCGTTCCACCCTCTCTGTAGTATCTCCGGCGTAACAGTTTGGATAGCTGAAGTTATTCGTTCACTTCTGCGGTACTCGATAACACTTAAGCTTTTTGATGAGCAGTCACCATCTTTGCACTAACCACATAAATGGTTGATATGTGGCCAACAGCGCTCCTAGCGACAAAAATAAGCAACTTCAGAGCTTCCTTAAATCGACCACAGAGAGCGCTTAGCTCTCCTTTTTTTCTTTGCAGAGGTCTCAATTCTCAAAGTTGTGGTATTCTTTTTGAATCGCCCTGCATTTGAAAAGAGCACTTCGGTGCCAGAACTTTTGATTTAAATAGGATCGAAACCCAATGTGGGGCCAATACGTACTCTAGGGTATGTTTCAGTCCGTTCTAGGGACTTTCTGCCGACCCTTCGCCCTCGAAAGACCCTCGAGACCCTCTTGCAGAGCAAGGATTTTAAGCACTTGAAAAACGACCGGGGCGCACGCTGCGGCAGCGGGACGTAATAGGGAAGTTTCATGGGTATTTTGGCTCGTTAGAATTCCCAATGAAAAAGCCATTTCCTCTAGGAAGCAAGGAAGCGACCTTTTTACAACAGCGGTCCCGAAGCACGGGTAACGAGCTTCTTGTGCTGTTATATTGCGCTTCTTCCAGGGGTTTAATGGTCCTTCCGCCGGTCTAATTATACTCGCAAGGGCATAACGCAATGGGTAATCAAAAAGCACTATATTTATGCAAATGAATACCAAATGTACCGTACGTAGGCGGATAACGATCTACGAAGATCATAGGCCATAATATATTCCTCAATAATCTACCAAGAATGCAATGAAATGACGTCATTTTGATGCGATATCACGAATGATGGTGACACCTTGGTTGCCTATTCGAGATAATCCCGATGGTTTCAAACACACATGTGTTTGATTCTGTCGAGATTAACTCGAATAAATAACCAAGGAGCACGTGGTACAAACGCGAGTGGTTCGCAAATTCGGTGGGTTAAAACTGCTTATTACTACCTCATTTACCTATTGTTTACACATCTGCTTTATCTCATCTGAGGGTTCTTTGGTCGAAGGAGATGAGAAAAACTCAAATATGAAAACAATTAATGATATTGTAGTGAATGATTTAGACATAGCATATTTGCAAATCATTCGTGTTTGTACCACGTGACTCATTGGTGACAGGAGATAATTCTGAGGGTTTCTAACACACCTCCCCTGGATAGCTGTCTATGAAACCGTCGGGATTATCTTGAATCGGTAACCAAGGAGTCACGTGATACAAACAAAAATGGTTCGCAAACCTTAGTGTATTTTAATCGCTCTTAACAATCTTACTCAAGGCTTTGATTTTAATTTTTACCATCCATCTCGAGCATAGAGTACCCCCGGATAAGAAAAACTCCAGTGAAAACATAGAGTGAGATTGTAATGAACGACTCAAGCACACCGACATTTGCGAAGCATTCTTATTTGTACCACGTGACTCCTCGGTTACCAATGCGAGTTAATCCCGATGGTTTCAAACACAGCCCCCCAGGGCAAGAATCCGTATCTTCGTATTTGAAGCGCGTGGCTAATAACTGATTTCTTCAATTTCTAATATTGGGTACAGATCCATGGTTAGATGAAGTAGCGTACCAAGGCTACATTGGCGCCCGGGGATATACTAGATGGTAGCCGCCCCCCAAAGAAAAAATTATTTTTTCTTAAACTAATAAAAGATTTTTTTCAATTTTCCCCCGCCCCGTTTTCCCCTCCCCCCCCCCCATTGGCACGCTATTGGTTAGATGCATAAAATGGATACCTGGGAGAGAAATCAGAAGGAATTAATTCGCACAGGTTTTTCCCTTTCAGTCTCTTTTTTTCCACTTTGAGGACTTAATCTATTTTCTCGAAAGTGGATCAAGTTCTTCTAGGTCTCCATTCATTTTTCGAAAAAGATTTATCTGTCTTCAAGGATTGGTCGCATGAATAAGCCTTTCCTCCCGGCTATGACGGGGTTGGGTGGGAAGGAAAATGAATTGAATCCCGGAAAGGGGTTGAAATGGATACGGTTAAGGCATCGGGTCACGCGAAGTAGTACCCAGGGATCGCCCAAAAAGGGTTCCTGGAATGGATGGGGTGGGGGTGAATTTCACGAAGAGGAGAAGAAGGGCTCCAATTTAGTATTTCAACTAATTCAATTGGTTAAAAAATTATTCTAATAATTGCACTTCAAGCAAGAATCGTACGTCATTTTAATGATATGTAATAGGAGTATGATGTAGAGACGTGCGAATAACGCCTGCGAATACTCGAATACCTCGAATACTGGAAACTATTCGATATTCGAGATATCGAATAATTATGCTGACAGAATTCAATATTCAAGATATCGAAAAAATATGATAATTACGCTATATTTGGCGTGCTTATGAACTGCAACATATTAATTCAAAACTGAACAGAAAATGGTGTACTAACCCTTTCTGCTCATTTAATAAGGCTTATGAAATTTAATGTATTCAACAGTCCGTAATTTTTAGAGTACATATTTTTATTTATTATTTGATATTTTAAAACCAGAAATATTTTTTTCAATTACACCAACTTGTTGCTTTTTTCTTCAACAGGCTACAAATTAATTTTCAGGGATACATTTAACATATCAATTGTAATTCTAGTACACGAGGTATTCGAGAAAATTCAAGAGTTTCGAGTCGAAAAGCCAAATTCTCGATTTCGATATTCGAATTCGAGGAATCTACTATTATATCCATATCTATTGTGTAGATTTATAGTACACCAGCCAATAAAATGGCATAATATTTTGTTTTTCCTCATGAAGCATTAATATTCAGTAAGTTAATTTAATGTGTAATATAGGCCATGAAATAGTCGTAGTGAAGTTTCTGTTAGTATTTTATTTGAGCTATTATTATATGAATACCGCGATGGGCATTTTTTTTAACTTCTCGTCATAATACATGAAGAGGAAAAAAAAGATGTCTTAATATTGTCGTCAAAGTAAAGACTGTCAAGCAAAAAATGACATGATTTTATCTGAAAATGAATTAATATTTTTCAGCAATGATCGCCGTAACATAGACCCTCTCTACGGTGATACTATAAAGGTGTATCAACAGTTTGTTGTAACGATCAAGGATAGATCGTGGAGTTCTAAAATTTCGCAGTAGGTGGAGCCAAAATCGGTGGTCCACTTCAGATTCCGCGGGGTAAACAGTGAAAGAAGTGGGTATGAACAGCCTTGGAAACACCCGAGGAATATAAATATAGATTTGAGTTGGAAGGGAAAAAACAAAACACGGACACACGATGTTTTCTACGGAATAAAGGTCTCAGCTGTCAGCAGTCATCTGGCGATCGTGGCGCCTCCTGGGATCGACGGAGCGAAGCGTCGCAGCGGAGGCGGCCAAGTATCGCGCATCTTAAGACGTCAGGTGTCTTCTCCTTCAGATGTCACGGAGTATGAGAGGGGGGGGGGCGGGGTTGTCTCTTCTGCAGAGTGTTATAGAGACAAATCCTTATGTTTTTTTGTCGCGAAGAAATCTCCCGTTACTCAAGGAAAAATATGAAATTGTAGTTTCACCTTTCCCAGTTTAAGGTCACGACAAAAACGATGATTATTTCATGATGTAATACTACTTTGAATACACTCATCAAATAAACGTTTGCATATTTAGGATAAAGTACATTGAATACTTTTCTCGTTCATTTCTCAAAGGCATATCTTCCCCATTTAACCCATATGAGATTCGAATTTAACAATTAATTGGTTAGTTATTCAAGGTGAATATTTTTAAAAATCACAAAATTTTACGAAATATCGGCATAGAACATCATTTTCTCGTGATTTGAAGCCGTAAAATGCGCATCTGATTAAAAAATAGCTTTTTTATGGTATTTGCTTTCTTTTAGTTTATATTTTCTGTTTTTGGGTCAATAAAAAATAACAATAATAATAAAATAGATTTTTTATGGTATTTGCTTTCTTTTAGTTTATATTTTCTGTTTTTGGGTCAATAAAAAATAATAATAAAATAGCTTTTTTATGGTATTTGCTTTCTTTTAGTTTATATTTTCTGTTTTTGGGTCAATAAAAAATAATAATAAAATAGCTTTTTTATGGTATTTGCTTTCTTTTAGTTTATATTTTCTGTTTTTGGGTCAATAAAAAATATTTAAATTTCGAAAATAAAATGATACTACATGCTTAATAACCGCTAAAGTATATTTTACTCTGTGGGATCGCAACTTTGATTGGATTACCAAATATTGGAAAAATTTAAGTTCCATAAAAAGGTCGAGTGGCAAAAAAAATAGCGCCAAAACTTAACGGGTGTGTGCCTAATTTTTTATGTTACAGAATAGGTACACTCCATTAACATACAACTGAAATCGCGTATTAATGTGTATTGTGTGCAAATATAATACCAAATCGTGGTTCGAGGTTTCATTGGTATCGGTGTCTTCAATCGATACTCTTTCATTGATGCTAATTTTAATTCATAACCCTTTTAATTTTGGCTGTCATTGTATTAATATGCGAAAATTCGGAGCAACGATGAAGTCTGCTGTCGTTGTAAATTAGAATTAAATTAGAATAAGACTAAGAAATGAAATAAAGTGCTAAGAATAACCTTTTCTTATGTTCCAACGATAGAGTTGACTGTTTTCGTCTGTTATCGTCATTAATGTGAATAAAACTTGATTATTGATTGTTTATAGAATCAAGGCGTAAGCAATGACCTTTCCTAATGTTCCAACAATGGAGTTGAATAGGGTGTAATAATTATATGTTGAAAGTAGAGCTTATTAATGTGTTAGTGATTATTCAAAATTCGGAATGAATAACTCTTTTGAGAAATACTACAGAGATTTCACTGTAGTTTTCCACTATGACGTAAATATTTATTTTTTAAAACCATCTGTAGGGAAAGGAATGCAAATTTAAACATATTTTTCTCTCTTACCTTACAGCAACCAAAGTCGTTACGAATCTAAGTGAAACTATATATCCCTCAATTTCCTGTCATGGAACACAAGTTTCGTCCCGCTGTTTATGTAATGCTCATCAGTGTTTTTGACTGGATAAAAAAATTTCAAAGTTACTTAAAATGTCGGAAGTCTACGCCAAAATGCTCTCAGAGCGCTTAGTTTCTCATTATACGAAGACAGAGGGAAAAAACTGTTCGAAAAGTAAAGTTTTTCATCTTTTTAAATCGCAAAGTAATGCCTCAACGACTGTCCGACTCTGTAGTAATTGAAAAGTATATTTTTTGGAGGATATCAAGAGTAAGACAAATTTGCATTTATAAGAGCGTGCATATCATTACAGCAGCACAGCGAATGTTGAGCGTATTAATGATCATTTAGTGAAAACATTAATTCACAGCGAGTTTACGATCCGAGCTCATTTGGAAATGTAATCCGCTGATTCTCATGGATTCATGTTTCGGCTCAATAATTCACATATTTCACTTGATTTCAAGCGGGAATCCATTTTAAACATTTTTCACTCACTTCCTGGTTTAGAAAGTGCATTTATATCACAGTAAAACTCATGTACATGAATCTAATCAAATAATTCAACAAAATAAAGCAGGCATGAAGACGTTTTGCAGAAATGACAAATGAAACACATGACTGCGGGAAAAAATGATGTCATTCGTTCCTTGTTTATTTGTGGTGATAATCATTGTTGATTTTCTCATGGTGACGACGGTTGAAATTTGTTTATTTTCCAACGTGAGCGGAACATTTATGAGGGCAAACGTGACTATCTAAAAAATAATAATAATTGCGATTAGCCTTATATCTGTCCTCACCAGACGAAAAGGCTCGTATATTTTGATGAAATCCTTATCTCTGAAACAGTCAAATCTGAGTAGATTACGACGCGAGCGCTTGATCTCGATTAATATGGCCATTTTATAATTTCACATGGAGATATGACAGTGATTAAAATCTAAAATTATGTCATATGTTAGACTCGCATTTCATATTCCTAATGTAGGTATATCATTCTAGGAAATATCACTCTTTATATTTCGCTTGGCCATGAAAATCGGCAGTTTCACGTCATATATTTACACTAAAATTGAAGTTTCAAAAAAAACATTTTCTGCCATGGTTATTAACGATTTAAACCTCATTTATATTGGTAGTTATATGGTATGGTGTCTGATTTCATGCAACTTAGCGATAATGTCTGAGTATGGACTTTTGGATGCAATTGGTTTGAAAAATTGTTTCAGTTTTATTTAAACCACCGAGTAGTCGAGTGTGTTTATGGCGTATTTTTTGCTCTTAATATCAATGCAAGCAAAAGATCTGCATAGCAACAATTAAATTTAAAACACGATTTATATTGAGACTAGAAATTTGATTAAAACACAGCGTTTAGCTTTGTAGGACGCTGTTTTCGTCAAAATTGCGATCCAAAATCCAAGATAACAATAGAGTTCAATTATTTTTCCGCTATTGCCTGAGATGAAAATTAAGTTTTGGAAACGTCGCTTGACAGGTTTCAATTGTTATAAGTAGTCAATAGATATTGGGTGAAACCAGAGATGCCGCTTTAGGAGGTTGGTTTCCATGTGATCTAGACGGATGTTTGCCCCCAGTAGGTAAAATTAAGCATCGGTGTGGAATCACGGATGTATCTTTCGCGTTATCGCAATGTTTATCGATATCGCTTACCCCTAAAGTAGTGCAAGGTTAACAATAGCCGTCTATAAAATTCGCTCCATTGATTGTGATAAGCAATTTTAAGTGCAGCGCGAAAAATGAAGAATGGAGATCACGTTCTCTCTGACTAAAGTTACATCAAAAAATAACGATATCGCTAGCGCACGCCTTATGAAGACCCATGACCGAGGCTCAGGATAGACATAGATGATAAACCCTGATTTTAAAGCCCTAATAATAACTCCATTCCATCAATATTGCCGTAATTATCATCTAGCACCATCAATTCGTTATTTGTTCTTAGCATCGATTCCAGCGATTACAATCTAATTTTTGGGAAATACTATCTGTTCTATTTAGCATTTTCTGTGTAGTATAAGTGGCGGTAATTCTTCCTGTGCCAACAAATGTGTTTGGCTGCTGAAATATGTTTCAGCATTGCACCACTTCTTCAGCATTATATCTTTGCTGTGATTATAAGATTTTCATCTTGCTTCTTGGTCGTAATCGTTCACTTCAATGTACTTTCACTGACATCTTTATTAGTATACATATCTTATTCGATAAACATTGGATTTACGATTGAATTATCTAAAAAATTAAAAATTTATATTTTTCATGCTTCGTTTGGTGTGCTAAATACTTGGGTCTTACATTAATTATGGAAATTATAAAAAATATTCATTACATCTAATCTTTGTAAGTATTAGTAAAAATGAATTAGAAACGGTTAAAATGCTCATTAAATTTGAGGGTTAGTGAAAATAGTGATTAATATATTGTTAAAACTACTGTAAAGTTGCTAATAGGATTATGTTTTTAACATTCATTTAATTTAATTGAAAAAATGTGCATTTTTCCCTCAAAATTTTCATGTTCTTTTGAAAAATCTAGTGTCAATTACTGAGTATTTTATGATACCAATCATGTTGATTTAAAAAGTAGGAAATTTTTTTTTCTTGAAAATGGTGCACAACTAATTAGTTTGAGCAGTTTTTTTGTATCGTTTCAGTGCCGTATATTTCAGTCGATATATTGACTTTTTTGAATTTTTATGTTTTTTAGGGTTTGTGCATGTTATGAATTATGTATATTAAGGAATTAATCCTAGAGGGATTTATACAGGAATCGAAAGGGTTAGTCAAGGAGCTGTTGGTGTTTAAGGGTAGGTCCCTGCTCGTGGATATTAAAGGGACACAGGAGTGATTTGAATTTTAAATCAGGGGCGAATTCTAACTTCGTGAGGGCTTGCACGTACGCGCTCATCCTGGCGTCTAGTACCATCAGAGTCCTCTAGATTGCCAAGTAATAACTATATAGTACTAGACTATATAGTTTACTATTGTCAAAATAAATAGACGATAAAGGTTATTGGCAACCCAGAGGACTCTGGTACCCATAACTCTCGCGCACTCAAATCATGTCTCTGCTAGCAAGTAAAGAGTGAATCCGTGGTGTCCTTGGTCGCATTTGACAGGAAATGGATGCTGTCAGTCTAAACTGCAAGTGAAGTTGTAACGCCACCACCTTAATACTGTTTGCTCAAATGTGAAGAAAATTGATGTCGGTGTGATCTTCGAGGGAATAGTTAAATGGAAGAATGGCCAAGGAATGTGTAGAAAACGAAGCAAGACTTGAGGGATGGAAAAGTTAATAATAATTACGTTCGCAGAGAAAAATTACTTAGTGGATTTCATTGTTGAATAAATCTTAATATTCATAAACAATTATGCCTGAGGAAAGAGATAAGTTACTGAGGTGTATATTTAGGTGCCTAATAAATATTAATAGTCATAATTGGTGATTACTGTACGTACCTAAGAATTACTGAAGTAAGAATATACACATTTCACATTGGGTTTTGATCAACTTCAAATCAAAAGAGTTTGCACCTTGATGATATTTTCAAATATTATTTCTACGATGTCTAAAAAGTATTTTAAATCTCAAATAATAGTAAATAGTTGAGGGAGTTGTGAAAAAAAACTATTTCTGTGTTCCATGCAGATTATCTGAAGAATGAAAGACTTCATTGGTTTATTTATTAATATAATAGTATGCACTCGTTTTAATGGCTATTTTTACCAGAACTATTGTTAGAATAAGTGGTAAGTTAATTATTATTGAAGTAAATTTATGTTCATTTAAAATTCATTTGGTATTTTAATGTGTTCTAAAATAATCGTTTCTTTCATTGTAAAGCTGCTTAATCTTTCCCAGCAATGGCAGTGTAGGCAGTATAGTTCGAGAAAAATTAATCAATTTGATTTCAAATTCCCATTTCAGATCAATGTAATTACAAATGAATAATCGCATTGCAAAAATTGAACATATGTGAACATGTTTAAAAATTGGAATTTATATTACAGACAAATGTCAGTACAAAAAATGCCGTATAACTTACAAAAATCGATTTATCTCGCAAGATCCCTATAACAATTATTTTTTCTTCGGGGATAAAATATTCGTGTGGCATCGTAGAAATATAATTAGCCCTCGCTACCTGTTACTAAAAAAATCACGTCCTCCCTACTTGGGGTCTTTTTTGACCCCATCGTGAATTTTAATTATTTTAAGTGATAATATTATTCCAATGACTCATATGAATTCGTATTTTAATTAAATACATTTCAGATAAATTAACGGAAAAATACCACAGTATAATATGCATTGCATAATTTAGAAAAAAATATTATAATTTTTTAGATGGCACTCATAGTATAGTCTTGAATAATGAGGATTAAATTAACCTAAATACGTATTTAAGTAAATAGTTTAAATATCTGAATACAATATAATATTAAAATATTTAAACATTTGCAGCATAGTGCCAACACGTGATGACCAATTACAAAATTTCATGACTCAAAAGAATTGTGCCAAATTTTTAATCTGAAATCTCCATCTACACACTCACTAATGTCACATTGCAGACGCTTCTTTGTTGAACATGATCACCTTACACGTATCTGTTGCAAGCATTAGAAAGATCATTGGTTGTTTGTCTCTCTTACGAGGGCAAATGGAACATCTGCCACCCATTTTCTGAACACAATTTCTCTGTCATTTACTAGCAGAAAACCGCCAATCCCAGCAATTTCGATCGCAGTCCGAAATATATTTTTTTGGCATCCGGTTTTTCCTACTCAGCTATGAATTTCAGGTGCTAACATTTCTTTTGCTGATTCTAAAAGGAATCGCAGCCTAGAATTTTTTTTCCGCGGAAAGAGGGGTATTTTCTCGAATACATGTGGTATGCATTTATACCTGCAAGATCTACGATAACAAGAAAATAGCCAATGGCCATTTTCTGGTCCCTCTTTTTACAGAATAATTTAATCTACAGTATGCATACCGAATATCACAGAGTTGTAATACAAAATCACTTCCCGTCTATTCTTTTCAGGGCAACAAATTTCAAATGCCTTATGTTTAGCAGACCATAAAAACCGGCGTCCTACCTGATGATATTCCTGGATAATATTTTTTCCAGTCGACTTTGGCTCTATAGCATCCCATTTTATTTTTCCTTCCTCACTCCCCGTGGATCGTCTTCTTTGATACATACACCTAGGATTTCCTCATGAAGCTCGTCCTCCTCCTGGTCCCTTATTTCCACCTCCCTGTTGCCTGCCTCTGCTTTACTTCCATCACTCTCATTTTGAATGTTTTCTTCATCGTTAATCTTTCGATTCTAATAAATCGTTAACGGCTTCATTCTCGCTGTATCCAGGAGCAAATTTTACTCTAAAGGCTGCCATAATCAGTTATTGTTCTTGTATGGCCGCCAATAATTCCCCATCGGGATCCCCAGTGCGGGATGTACGCTTGAGCGAGGAAAGATGTGACTTCTACAGTCGTCGGAGGAGTGACCACGAGTGACGATTCTCAGCGTAAAAGCCTAGCTCGTATCAGAGGTCAAATACTACGAAGTCCAAATACAAGTGGAGAAAACAGTGACTGTTATTTCTGACTTATTGCTGATTACAAAGAAAGCACAGCATTGATAACTCTGCTGATGAGCTCTGCGAAGATAACAGTTAGATTAGAAGTTGGAGAGCAATGATGGCTTCAAAAATCGTCGGAGGATCAACCACAAGTTACTAATTCTCTCTATATCAGCTAAGCTCGTTACAGAGGACAAAAATTACGAAGTCAAAAAACGTTGACTGTTTCTGATTATAAAGAAAACACACTGTTGACGACGAATCCGCTGTCCGCAGATAACAGTTGGATTAGAAGCTGCAGAGCAAGTTGAAATCATAGTACGCTAGCAATCACTTAGCAGTATTCAGCTTCTGTTATGTGATGGGGTGAGGTGAATGTGATCGACTTATTATGCGTTAGTCTCCAAGTTCACCCATTTGGAAACTGCTGACATTTAATAGATTTTGGAATTGAATAGCTAAGCCTCTATTTGATTCACTAAGTTGTAACGTTGATATGACTGTGTATATTACCGGAATATCTATCTTGGTGTCACATGCGAGGGAAATACATCCATAGCTCAACAATTTTTTCTCTTCTAATAGTTTTAACAATCGGTGCATTACTCATTTTATCACATAAAATGCTAAAATTCTTTCCTTTCATGACAAAGTCATGACAAAAGCTATTATTTATTCAATTATTTCTAAAGGAAAATGTAAATTCATCTCCTTGTACTAAAATACGATCGGGTATATTTTAGTTCCACATACCCTACCTGGGGTCAAACTTGACCCCAAGCAAGAAATTATTTTTTTAAAGGCTTATTGTCAGAAATATTTTAAAAATGAAAAATGGAGTCGATACAAAAGTGTTTTATAGGAGAATTCCTAAAATATGATGCATAAAGCTGTAAAAATTAATGAGTTATTCAACTTTTTCTGTGAGCTGGGGTCAAAATTGACCCCAGGTAGGTAGGGAGGGTTAAAAAAGATCCCATAGTGGCAAGAACTTTTGAATTTGAAGTTGATCGAAGCTCATTCGTGATTTACTTGGATAAGTTTTTTTCGAAATTGGCACCGAATAAGGAGGCTCCTAATCGCCAACATTTCGACAGCCAACTCGCTTATCATCTTCAGAGCTTCACAATATATTCAACGACTAGTCCATAAGCGTGAGTATAGCAAAGCCTCGTGAGGTACCAATCCTGAGAAGATTTTATTCAGATTTACACTATATGAAAGGCAAGAGGCTTTCAACTTATTTACTGGCATTTTATTTTAGATTGATTATCTAATAATAGAAGAATTATATCTGTGTCTCTTCTGACCGCTAAGGGTATAATTTCAGCAGCCTACAGATACACCTCAGCTTACTTCCAGAATTGAATTCAAAATCGCGGAAACGCTTGGCCAAATTTTTTTACAAAGTACTGATGGCCTTAGTGCAACTTCCATTTATAAAACTCAAAAAAGGTTTATTACCACCTTTGAAGAAATTTCTTTCACTCCTAAAGTTCGATACTGAATGGGGAGTATACATGAAAATTTCATTCTAGTGTGACTCATGGTGTTTTCAAGTCTGTTTCCGCACTAATAGGCGCTTCAGACCGGGAGGAAAGGTATAAGGATAGGGATGGAAGGGATAGAAGGGATAGGTATATGTGGTCTGAAGCCTCGTCCATCTGAAGTCTCATTCTAGTGTAGGTTATCAATTATGTACTTAAATAGAAATATTTTCACATATTTAAGTATGTCATACAATATTTTTGTTAAGTGTTGTAAAAAATGTTCCGGAAAATTTTCGGCGCTCGGGGCTAGAGAATGGTAAGCCACATTTAGGAAATTTTACAGGAGTGACATCTGAAGGTTCGAAAAATTCCATAAATTAGGTGTTGTGTCTTGGTGCAATGCATAACAACAAGGTGTGTGCTGCCATCTCTTGGTTTCTTCAAATATTACTCCGCCAGTGGCTTCCCATTGTCTAGCAGATAAGAAAGGCGTACAGATCCCAATATTTCTCAGTGTGTGGCTTACCATTATCTAGCCCCTAGCGCCTCAATTGACGAAAGACATGTGAGCTGAAACTACTTCTGACGTCACTGCACTGTATAGTTCCAAATTGCCATGGAATTTAATGGAAACAGTAGTTTGTTTTAGAAGAAAACGAAGCGAATATATTGTTTTGAGGATTTTAAGCCGTTACTTGATCTAAGCGAATGCAGAAAAGGGATTTCAAAAAACGCAATGTGAAAATTTGTCTTTGATTTCGTCATTCCTCTTACGAAAAAAAAGCCATTGCTTTGCTATAACCGATATACTTGGAGTGAACACAAACAGGGCACTATACGGGTATTATACAATTTATGTACGATTTACTCGTTACGATCCGTACTACTTAAAAAATCGAAACATATTCATTTATTGCATTAAAAAATAGTAAAAATACAAACATTTTCGCCATGTATTCATTAAACAACTTACTACGGCGTACAACAGATAATAAACAACGCCCATAGTGATACCGTGCCGTGAAGTCATGTGATGACGTCTTGTTTTTAAGCTGCCGAAAAGCTACAATTTTTAAAGATCTTTGTGACACAACTCTTCAGCGAAATTTTCAACAAGTATATTTTAGCTAATATACTTCACATTCAAAGAGTTATAAATAATAATACATGTTCCCCATTGGATGCCATTACTTTTAATACCACGTCAATAGCTCTCCCGAGATAACATCCTTCTTTTATAAAATATCGACTGTCATTACGACAGATGATTAAAGAGTTATCAAATCTGAAGAAAATTTCCCAAATGGATGATTTATTTCAGGTTAACTTCAAGAAGCGGAAGAAGATGTAAGAACGATTAAATGAAGTTGAGGGTTTTGAGCTCCAAAATGCTTTTTTTCGAATACCACATGCTCTACGCAATCTTCCGTTTCAATTTCAGATATTATTAAGTGTTCATAGGCTCGTTTATCAGCTTAAGCAACGTTTTGACTGCCTTTGTGGTGCTAGCATGATGCCCCCGTATTGTTCATAGCCTGGACAGTATCCGCCGTCTTTGTTTAGCTTCAACAAAGAGCCACCTCAACATTGTTAGCTCCTGAACGCGAAACAATGACCGCAGAATTTTGATGAGTTCGCCTCTATAGCGGTGAACAATCGACTTACCTGATGCGTACCCGTGACGTAACAAACAAAAGCTGTATCGAGGATGTTTTGTTAGTTGCTTCCATTGTTTCGAGGTTTCAGGTGGAGTCAAAACGAAGGAAAGCTTGTAACTTGTTGTTAATTGTTCTTATTTTTTCATTTTAATTAATGCCTCTAGTTCTAACAAATACTTTTGGTGACGAAAAAGCATAACCTGTCGATACATAATTTCACTGGAGTCACGTAGATCAGGAAAGTGCAATGCTTACATAAACCAAAGTTTGAGGAAAGTTATTTTCTAGGTGCCTTGTATGTGACATTGACTGAAGCTGAGTATGCATTGTACTTTGCAAATTGAACAGTTTTATCAAATGTTTGGTTACAATATTGACTAATCATATATGAAAAAACAATTTTTCCGAAATTCGATCCTTCAACCTCTGTGAGATATTTGCCAGCTAAGTGTGATTTTTTCCGATTGCAGTTCCAGGAATTGACACCATGAAACTCAATAAAATGGCTTCTAAGATTTATGCAATAAGTAACGAACCGATGCAATTTTGTCTGTAAATTCCGTTAGCAGTTTTAATACCAGCACAAGATATGGTTATCTCACTGATGACGTGCATCCACTGCTATGTTTCGTTTTTTCAGAAAAATAAACAAATAAAAGAAGAGATTTCTTTTACTAGTATTCCAAAACATCAGTGCAAACATTTTCACTTAAGCCGTGTACCGTTGAAGGTACCTATAAATAAATCCTTGATTGTTAATAAAGACACACAGTTGGGGACAATTATGGTGTTCAAAGTTATCCTTCAATAGAATTAAAACCGAAATACGCATTTTTTCTCGATCAAAAAGTGTTTACTCTTTTCATTATCCTATTTCAACTTTTCATGGTGATATTTCTTAATTTTCTCCATAATTAATACGAATTTACGCTTTTTAAATGATAGGAAAAATGAGATTATTGGCAAATTTAAATACCAATTTAAACATGGCGTTGCAACAAATACAAAAACACTCGTGTTCCCCTTTGCCATGGTAACAAGAGTTATCATAACCTGGCAAAAGTGGTATTTAGTCACCTATTTTGGTGAATTTTTATCGGTTCAAATTTGAAATCTGATATAATTTTTACAGCAATAGTGCTTCCTCCTAGTGGTAAATTAATTTAAGCTAAAGTGTATGCAAATGCTGTGAAACGTACGCGAAACAATTAGACGATTCTTTGTTAGGAGACAACCATTGAACACGATGCAATTCGCTAATTTGCTGAATATAATGTTATTTTTTCATATGAAAATCTTCAAATAACGCAATAAATTGCTGCTTTCGCCAGGTAAGCCTACGTCCTACCAATTGGGAAAACGTTCTAGCTGTTTTTTTCGTGCACGAAAGCAACATTCAGGCACCTGATTTGAGAATTTATAATTAAGCCATACCAACGAATGAGTTTGTGTAGCAAAAAATATTTTGCTATTGAAAAAATGAAATGACTTTTTTCGTTAAGAAAAATCACTTTTAACAAGGAATATTCCATTTTTTTTCAATCCTCTGCGGAAGCATTTTGTCGATTCATTCATTCATTCATTCTTTTTCGTTCTAAGAGTCGGTTTTTTCACAGGTGTAATTTTTCGTTCCCAAAAATGCAAAAAATAAAGCCTCGAGGATAGATATTATAATGGAAAAATACTGAAGAATTCTAACGATACTCTATCGAAAAATCATGCGTTAAGGTAAGACGTTAAATTGTGAATCCCTTGTTTGTCTTAAATCAAGTGCAATTTCTCCATATCTTAACTATACGTGACCCACACTAAATACCCAACAGAGACGCAGCATACTTGAGCTGTTGGTCTACAAAAAAGTTTCATTTTAGCCAGTTTTACTATTAAGTTATGCAAATTATTTTTTAACCTTTACAGTGGCCACTGCAACTATTTTCCTCCCATCTGAAATATGCCATCGTTTCACTGGAAATTTTACTCTGAAATTTGCAGTACTCAGATGCTGAAATATACCTAAGACTTACATTCAATTATCCAACACATTTATGATGTCCCAGTGAACTATTTAAGGTTTTCATCCATGGTAATCAGATAATAGCGAAAACCTCCATGATTAGGCAATAAAAGTAAAGATTTTCTCTTAACTGTGGTGCATATCATTTGTTCGTATTCCGTAAATCATCGATAGATGTAATTAGAGTGATATGGTCACCATTGTTGTCAGATCTCCGCTGAAAACTACGAGTTTTACTAGAACTAAAGTGACCGATTAGCGAATCCTGGCAACGCCGGCCACGCTGCGTATATCACTCGATACGTATCGATCGATGAGTTCCGTTTTAGGCTCTCAGGGGGTGTGCCCTTCCGTTAACCCCTCACGCGCCGCAACCCTCTTATCATAAATGGCGCATCAATTATCCGCTCTGATCCTCCACAACACGCATTCCTTTCATTCCAAACCCTGACCCTTTTCAGGAAGTTTCCTCTATTCCGGATAGTCAGTTTCTTTTTTTCCACCCGGATACAGCACCCTTATGCCTTATCTTCTTTTATTTTTAATCTTTCGCCTAAAATACCTCCTCCCCACTTACCCCTGATTCCTCCTTTCCCCCCATGATCCCTACCGCAGATGTCCCTGCTAATAATATCCTTGGGTGCGAATTATAAAAGCGTGTCATGCGAGACGGAATTCAGACGAGAATCCCGATTTGGCGAGCAGATAGCATCGTTAACGATCTCGCGCACGCGTCGTGAGTCTCTTTTGTTTTAGAGAACTTGACTCCACGAAAGGTGTTCTTTCTATTTTGCTGCTTCTTACCCTTTGAAGAAGCCTCACAGATAAATTAATGATACTATGTCATTTTTTCTATTATCTTACTCTTGCAGAGATTTTTTTAAATAAACCACTCTAAGTTTCTCTCAGTCTATAGACCTATACGACTTACGCAGATGTACAGCACAGACTTACTTGGAGAAGAGCGAGACATTTTTTATCTTGCTATGTCTTCCGATTTATTCCGTCTTTCTGTCTTCAAGGTTGTTTATTAAGTCTTATTGATCCTTCAGCCATATTTCGGTACCTTTTCTTGTTTTGTGTATTATTTCGTTTCTTATTCTTTTGCGGCAGAGTTTCACTTATTCAGTTTTCCCATTCTTGTGTTTTTTCTAACTTCAGCCAGGTCCAAGAAAAAGGTTCTTCCGTTGTTGGCTTCTTCTAGACAACTTTTCTTTTCCAATTAACTTTTAAGATGAAGGCTTTTCCGGCTTCTTCTATCTCGTTTTCGATACCTATTGAATTATCATGTGTATCAGGAAACATTTAAACGCTTGGTTATCTACACAGAGTCGTAAAAAAATGGGATATTTATGGAATAGTTACGAGTAAAGTAAATAAATCCCATCAAATAACACATTTTAACAATATGACAGAATCAAATATTAGGCTGAAAACATACTTTTAAAACCTGTCCACCATTTGGTTTAGAATGAGGAGCATGCAATATTTTTTATAGTTCTTTGAATGTGAATTTTGTTAGCTGTAATGTGCTTGGCGAAAATTTTGCTGAAGAATGAATTTGTTTTACAAAGATATAACTCTTTTAACACTATGTTTTTGGCTGATTAAAAACATGTCGTCAAGGTACGGTATCACTATGGGCGTTGTTTATCTCTTGTTAGTGAAGGTAAGTTTTTTAATGAATTCTTGGTGAAAACGCTTTGTTTCTAATATTTCTTTAATGCAATAAACGAATGTACTACGATTTTTATATACGTAGTATCACAAAGTAAATATTATATAGAGGGCTCATAGCATAGGGCAAACTGTTATGCGTTTGGATGTAGTACTCGAAGGTCTCCATAGATGGCGAGGGAAGAATTTTTTGAATTACATCACAAACGATATATATATCTCTTCCATCACTTTCGTTTTTCTAATCGACTTTCTCCTCACTCTATGGTAGTATGGATCGTAATCAGAAA
Organism: Platycnemis pennipes; assembly: GCA_933228895.1. NCBI lineage: Eukaryota > Metazoa > Arthropoda > Insecta > Odonata > Platycnemididae > Platycnemis > Platycnemis pennipes. The sequence continues at coordinate 110,026,545 of OW121855.1, read as the reverse complement.
AACTTCTATAAATTGTGTAATACCTGCATAGTTTCCTGTTTGTTATCACACCAAGAATCTCTTTTATGACAAAGTAATCGCCCTTTTTTAAAAAGTATTTCACGAAAAGGGCGGTAGCCAAAGGCAAATTATCTGGTTTTGGTTTTTTACATCCCTTTTCAGTCATAGTTTCGAGCAAGGAATCGATTAAAACCTCAAAACAATGTACTCGCTTCATTTTCTTCTAAAATAAACGACAGTTTTCGTGGAACCGATACCGTTCAGTGACGTCAGAAGGCGTTTCAGGTCACGTGACTTTCGTCAATTTTTTTTTATATCTTAAAAGTAGGTATTTATTAATTTCTTTGCTGATAATACAAAAGTTTGGCTTATATATTTAAATATTTGAAAAAAATTTGGCATCAAGTAAATTATTAGTAAACGAGAAAGAAATTGCATCGATATTCCCCATTTGGTTTATGAACAAATTTTAAAGTGAATGCAATATATTGCGTCGCTCACGACCGATCAATTGATACATGGCAGATCTTGGTTGTTACACGATATATTGACGGTACTACAGCCACAATAAGGTATTTTGTCACTGAAATACCAAGCCGACGATTACACCATGAGAAGCTCTCAAGCAAGCGTCCTCTGTAAATTTACGACGTCACGGACATTCGCGGACGACTGCTCAAACGGAAGCGAGCATAAACTTGCGCAGTTTCAATGCGTAAAACGGGCCTAATGCAATGAGGCCTCTTCTTGTGTTTCTTTTTTGAATATTTTTGTAGGCCTACTTTGGCGGTTGAATTATACGTGTAAATTAAGAGGGCAGTCAAACGCAAGGAATTCTGGGTAGGTGGCCTGGAACGGCCTTTGATGTGAGAGATTTATGTCGTTCGGCGTTGCTGGAGGATACGATCGTAATTTATCTCGACATGACTTTATTATTTTCCGTCTCGGGTGTGCGGTCACGTGATTTTATGGAAAGGGCTTTTGAGAGAAAAAGAAACTGGTTGTGTTTCGTCGACCGTTGTTAGGTTACAGGATGTTATTTACGATCCCCCTGAGTTTAAAAAAAAATGTCCATCTAGCCCAAACCCTTATCTTCTCTTTAGCGCTTAAAACTATCCTGCCCTTTGTCCTCGCTGAACAATCGGCAAGGAAAATGTGCGAATATCATTGTGACGAGTCGCCGTGTTGAATGAACTCTCTTTAATTTTTTTTCTTGTTCCAAAAAAATAATATTTTCATCTCGTAGCAGAAATGATAGATGGCTCTATTTGTTGGCATAATTTTATGATGGAATTTAGGGAAAGTTCGCTAATTCTCCTTAAATATGTATTCAAAATTTACGGCATTAGCCTTATATTACTTTGAGCTCCATAGTAACACAAATTACTGTGACGAAATGTTCAACAGAATTTAAAAGAATATTTTGTTTTAAAAAACAGGTCACATTTTAACTTGGCAAAAACATAAAAATTCGTTTCTTTAAAATATATTGTTTGGTTACCAATAAAGTGATATTTTTAAAGTAATATATTGTCTAAGGAAGTGCTTGATTGAAAATTGTATAAAATAAAGCGGTACCGTTTCTTTGCTAAACCATAATGATGTCTTAAAGGGTCACAGTTAAATAATATAATTAAAATTTTTAGATGCAGGATGAAGTAGGCTAAATTTTGGTGTAGTTAGTCTTCATATTTAACCACGGGTAAACGTATCATTTGCACATAAACATGAGTTTCCATCTTTTTTTTCCTGACGTAGTTATAAATTGATTTAATGATCAATATTCGCTTGGTTCACTTGATAGTGTATACTACCGATAATAATGTTTGCATTCGGCAATGACGCTTAATTCTGGCTATGACTTGATGGAGTTTTGTCGTATGTAGTATGGTTGTGAATTCACATTTGATCTACTTAGATTACGGAAAACCTAATGCAATTTAAGTAACCTAGTGGCGTTCTCCCAACATATAGTTTGCGGATTTCTGAAAATTTTACTGACTGATTTTCGCACAGTTCTAAAATTAATATTGTGACTTCTAAAATTATTTTTAAAATTTACATAATTACTAACCAGTTTCTTAAAATAAACTCGCCTAGAATGTCCGAGGGATCGCGGAAAGTTGGGTCAACTTCTTTTTAGGTGCGTGGCTCAGTTACCAAGGAGACCTGGACCTCGATCTTCATGAGGCGTGCGCTAGCGTTATCATTATTTTTTTTATTTAACTTATGTCAGAAAGAACGTGATCTCCGTTCTTCATTTTTCGTACAGCACTTCAAATCACTTATTATAATCAGTGGAGAAAATTTAATAGACGGTTATTGTTAACCTTGCGCTACTCTAGGGGTAAGCGTTAACAATAAAGATTGCGATAACGCGAAAGATGCATCCGTGATTCCACTCCTGGGGGGGTGTGCTTGAAACGTTCGGGATTAATTCCGGTACGGAATATTTCCGAACGCCCATTCCGTACCGAAATCATCTCACTCGGAATTTGGTGTGCTTGAAACTTTCAAGCCGTTGATCGGTTTCGAGGGTTGCTATCTGTTTCCATCCCGAAAAGTAGACGTGGCAACGTTGGGATTTCGGCGTAATGTTTACAAAACAATTGACGGTGCATATACTGTTGAAGCGCGTATTTGAAGATGAAGATAACCAAAGAGCAGAAGGAAATACTTCTTCAATTCGTCGAAGGTATGTGAAATGAGCTTAATAAGGTGGTATATGTTATATTTATCAATAATTTATGTATGTGATTATTTTTTTAGAGAACGATAGCATTAGGAAAGGAATCCTTAAAAATAACTTCACCGCGAAAGACGCAGCCAGGCTTTGGGAGGAGGTGGCACTGAAGCTGAATTCGTGCTTTGGCCCAAAGCGGTCTTGGAAGGAGTGGAGGAAGGTGTGATTCTAGATTAAGGAACCCATTTGCCTACAAAGTGAAGTTGTTTATACAAATTTTAATCGTTACTAATATACCTAGCTGTTTCTTACAATTATCTTAGACTGTAAAACTTTCACCCAGATATGGCAAACTACTTGTTATGGCAAACATGAAATGTTATGCAGTGAATTAATTGATTACTTTGAAATTTGAATTAATAATAATCTTTTAATGCCCATAAGCATTACAATAATTATCCTACCATCCTACAGTCATGGCATGATATAAAATGTGCAGCAAAGGGCAAGGCTGCAGAAATAGCCCGGGATATATCCCACACTGGCGGTGGACCTCCGGTTGTCAATGAATTGACACCATTCCAAAAGCGGGTCACCAATATAATAGGCAAAAACGCAATTCATGGCCATACCACAGTGAGGGAATCTACAATAATTTTAGATGAGGTAATGTCAAAATTCTTCTTTTTCTGGTATTCTCAATTTCTCATCATAGGTTATCTCATATATTCACGTCAAAGCTCATGGAAAATATGCAAGTCAATTGCTCGAATGTGTCAAACTTTTCATAACTCTGGCAGCAATTTATATTGTATTTTATGATAAAAATAATTTCAAAGTGTTACATTCAATTTCAATATTTATTGTGTATAATCTACATTCTTATTTCATCACAGATTCCCATTGTTTTTACTGACCAGCCTGAAATCAGCTTGCCCATAGAACCCATTATATCCCCTAGTTGTCAGGAAATTGAAGAAGACTGTAATACAAATTCCCAAGGCCCATCCACCTCGATGTCCACTCCATTTAAGTCCACCACATCTGTATGTCATTCATCACTGCAAAGACCATCCACTTCCAGTACTGATCCTCCCACTCCCAGAACTGAACCAGCTATATCCAAGAGTGATTAATATTTTTATGAGTCTCACTGTTGCCTATGTAACCTGTATTAACAGTATGCTGTACAAAACTCCCAGCTGTAATGTTATTAAGAATTAATTATGGATATTATGAATGCAATGCCTTACTAATTGGTAATGCATTCAAATTTCCATGAACCCTCATTATAGACATATCTTTGTGGAAAATATTCATATGAGTACCATGATTTTCACAATTGAAATTAATGTTAATAGTGCTTTGTTACAGATTTAAAAAATGGAATGGATGACATCAAGGGCATGCAGGAAGAGCTGCTACTAATCAAAAGAAAAAATTTACTGTTAAAAGAGCAGAAATTGGAAGAGAGAAAGAAATTTTATACTGAAGTTTTGAAAGTGAAAAGGGAGAAGGTTGAAATGTTGAGGAGAATAAATGAAAATTTAGAAAAAATAAATAATATATGAGCAATGTTGTCATCAGTTTCTTAATTCATACCCAATTTGTTTCCTAATGTGAAGTCATTTGAGTATTTTCCATCACCCTATTAAGTTGTTTTCCATTACTAGCTTGCAGTGGCCCTAATTAGCATAAAATTGATTTTATTCTAGTGTTCCACGGCTTTTTCAGTATTTTTTAGTGGTAATTTAGTTACTTAGTACCTTCTGCTTAGGTTTAGAGGTGGATGCATTACAACCAGAATAAATTCAGTCACAATTTGGAATGAGTGTAATGGAGGAGAACTTCTTTAAATGAAATCTTTTCATGTCCACTGAGTTCTTTATTTTTAACTGCTTGTTTTACATAATTAGATATTATAATAATTACCAGTAATGCAAGACAAAAATGGAATATCAACTACTAGCACATGCACCTCGATGCAGTAACTATTATATTCACATAAAAATTTACTTGAGCAATGTAGGTAGATAGTTAACACTCCATACCATGACAAAACCAACATGCAATATTAAATGCCAAAGAAGAAATATTTCTTGTAATAATTCCCTGAATACTTCACATATTGTGTAGTGCTCACTATTTTAAATGTCCATTCATATTGATAAGGTAACTGTGAAAAAAAAGGTTAACTAGTAATATACTCTTCCAATGTTGCACCAAGTGAGACATATTTTTCTAGCAATATCCACGACAAAGACTAGTGACAGCAATCACCATACACCCTTCAAAGAATATACTATCTGAGGGAAATTTTTGTGGTAAATCACCTTTTTTCATATTCAGTCACTTTTCAGCCATTAATTACATTTCCATTACATTACCATCGACGTATTACCCTTTGAGCCACTGATATAGTGTGTGGCAGAGAGTGAAATATCACATAAAGGCACTACTTACAGACAATTAAGAAATACAATGCCACCAGTTCATGCATAAAATTTTAGACATAAGAGTCACATGCAAATGGATTGTTATTAACTGTATGGTAATGAAGTGACTGCTGATTAGAAAAGCATTTCTTTAGACACAACAACAACAATCAATATTTCCTAATCAAATACATTTCTAAAATAAAGAATCACCGTGTCTACATGAATATTACCATCACCCAAAACAAATATATTATGAACTGTGGACTGCATTTGTATCACCTCCCAACAAGAGTAGTTTCTTATGAATGATTCACCCCTAAATTATTCTTGCACAATTTTGTTAGCATTAACCAAAGACTGATGCCAGGATTGCACCATTATTAATCAACTATCAATACAATATAATCATATACTACCACCAACAAGAATCATCTCATCTAGGGTCAAAAATCCTAGGATTGGTTTGACGCAGCCTCCCCTCGATTCTTCTATCAGCGAACCTCTTCATATTAACGTAGTTCCTCTCTTTCACTTACTTCACAACCTGTATATATAATTCATAGGAGGCCCACCCTTTCCATTCCTCTCGTTCACCTTTCCTTCAACGATTGTCTTCATCAGGCCATTGTGTCCTAAAACATGGCTGATGGAACCAAATATTTAAACAAAGTACACAAAACAAAAATATACTACTCCCATGCAAGCAAGAAATAGAGCATAAGATAAGGTACTTGATCACACAACATAACATAGAACAAAGAATGGAACACAATTTTTCCTAGAAAAAACCTAACTTAAGAAAAATGAGCCGCAATGAGTCTCCCTCTTATAGCACGCCCATTTTGATTCCCCTCTTCTTCTTCAACAGGGTCATTGTATACCCCAAGATCTTCAATTTGTGCCATCTCTGCATGGTTGAGTGGAAGATTTTCCTCTATGCACATGTTGTGGAGTACTGCACAAGCATTTACTATTTTACTAGCCTTCTCAGGCAAGTAGTGAAGTACTCGGTGTTTCAGTAGGCACCTCCATCTACTCTTCAGCAGCCCAATGCACCTTTCAACAGTGCAGCGTGCCCGTGTAAAACACCTATTATAATTATCCTCCGGTGAGTTGGGCACTGTATATCCTGGGACAGGCGTCATAAGCCAGGGAGCTATAGGGTATCCACTATCACCTGTAACAATAGTTATTTAAATAAGCTCCCTAAGATGTTCCTAATAATTCCCTTGCAATCACAACTAAAGCATACACAAGCAAATATAGGCATTTGGATAAAACATTTGGCATTAAAAGACCAAATTTCTCACAAAACACCACAGTTGAATTAAGCACCAACTTATCAACATATCAGAGGATAAGAATGATCAGCTAAAGACCTAATGTTTTTTGATTTCATTAAATAATTCTAATGAAAACATTGGCAATAATTGGTATTATAATAACAGGTACTTGTATGGACTAAGTACATCACTAATTCATTACTTAAAGTATACAAACTCAAGTAGTGGCTACACAACACACACAAGTCACATCCATTACCTAGGAGCCACACGTTGTACCTCTCATGGGCTTGTATTAAGGCAGGTCTCAATGCTGAGTTGGCCATTATGAATGCATCATGTGTGGAACCACAGAAACGAGAATTGATGTTTGTTATTCTCATATCACAATCACACACCTATTTAATGATAAGCATATATTTGGATTAATGAAATAGACCTTCTTTATGGGTAGGAATATTATCACTACGTAGTAACACTATGATCGAAATCAATTTAATTTATATGCCTAATGCCTTAATAATAGACATATTATCAACATAAGTAAGCATCACAATACGAATTACAGCCAAATATAGTCTTTCATTGAAAGACATTATGACAAGAGTTAATGATGAGGGAATGTTATTCTGTTAATGGGATCCATCACTTATTAACATCAATAAATATTTACTGAAATATGTTCAAGGGATTGCCGTAAAAATATGCTTGCTGTCAGGCACTCATTTCCTTACCACTTGTACATTAATTGAATGATACCTCTTGTGGTTAAAATAATCCCTCTCTATGTACCGTGGGTGATTTTGAGGGGGTGCCACTATTGCGATGTGCGTACAGTCAATCACACCAACAACCCCAGGAAAACCAAACTTCTCAAAAAATCTGAAATATATCTCAATTACAACTACTGATAATCTAATTTAACACTGTGCATTTATTCCAGGTATTAACGCAGTGACAAAATCATTGAACGTTAATAATCATAAACATTCACTCCAAGAAAAATGCTATATAGATATTAACAATCCCCAAGAAGAACAGTACTCAACTTCGACGTTAGGCACATTCTTAACCTTATTACCTCTGTCTTGTCATAACCACTCTATCACGCCTCAAATCCATCGTCACCCATCGATTAAATAGATGGTCATTTATGGCGTTGGTGACCTCGCTTATTGCCCTACTGACCCTGGATCTCGACATGGCCGTGTTGACATCCTGGGCAATGCAGGATTGATACGATCCGGTGGCATAAAACCGTAGCGTAGCAAGAACCTGAAAATCAATCATGCAAAATACTTGCATAAATAACTCATCGCAGAATTACTGTACCCACAAATGTTCTATGTACTTAACTTAATCACCGTAGTACTGAATTTGTTTACGAATAGCAGTCATCCGAGCTTGAAACAGAAGGTGGGTCGAAAACCATATTTGTCTTAACTGATGCGTATTTAACTTTAAACAAATTATTTCCTTTCAATCACAGATGATATAATAAACAATATAGGTAATCCCCGACTATATGTAGTAAACAAACTTCAAACTACAATGTAACCGGCTAAACTAGTTATAAATAAATCCAGCAGAATCGAATCCTTTGAATTCACGATATAACAATGATCAATTGTTTAATTAACATGTTTAATGGCGAATTCCCTACAAAATTTCAAGTTCCTAATATTACACCACTGCGTTTAGCGTTTACGAACGATTACTTTAAATTATAAACGCCATCACCGCTTAAGTGTTCAGATTAAATCTTAAGACCACAGCACTTCCAGAAAGGCGGCTCATCACAAACTACAACTGAATTAATAATTCTCTACAGCTGTTCCATCACAGCAAGGATCGTAGCACAGTTTCACACAATGAAAACAGTACATTGGGCCCATATTGACATTGAGATTCGTATGGCATTTGTCATCGACGTTGGAGGCAAATTCAAACTGCTTAATTACGCGACATTTGGAAATAAACTACAATTTCATGTAAACCATCTGCTCCGTCATACACTTAGAAGACGCTTCAATAGAGATAGTTTAATTGATAGTGAGATGAAATTTAGTACTTGAAACATCGTTCTTGAAATTGGTTAAATTAACAAAAATATTGGAACGTAGGTGTAGAAAATAACCAAATAATTATATAAGAGTTTCTGCACATGAATAAATTAGAATTAAATGCAGTAAAAAACAGAAAACATTACTTACTTTTGTCTCCACACTCAACGATGAAGATCGTCTTCTCATTGGTATAACACCGGTGAGGGATTCAATTAAATCCCTCGCCAAGGGTTTCGTCAGACGAAAGAGGCACTTGAAGTTGTCTTCGCTCATGCGGAATGCGTCTTCTCGTTCCCGAAGAAAACGTATATTTCCCGCATTTTGCCTCTCTTCATCCTCCAAAGCTCTGAATAATAAGAGGTTTATGAAACCTTCCGCCATGTTGTTTATTCAGTTTCCATACGGAATTCCAATCTCATCCGACTCTGACCACACGGCTTCCATTCCGGTACGGAATCAGCGAATCCCGAACGAAATCTCATCTCGAACGTTTCAAGCACACCAATTTCCCAAAACGAACCGGAATCCTGTGAGTGAGTCCTTGGTTACGTACCGGAATTAATCCCGAACGTTTCAAGCACACCCCCCCTGGGAGGCTGTGTTTGAAACCGTCGAGATTATCCCGAGTAGGTAACCAAGGAATCACGTGGTATAAACACGAATGGTTCGCAAATTCGGTGTTTCTGAATCGCTCGTTACAACATCACCTGAGTTTTTCTCATCTGTCTTAGCTGTAGGGCCCCGAAATGAGATAAAACACAAGTTTTAACAATGAATAAGGTTATAATCAGAGGTTTTCACATACTAAAGTTCGCGAACCATTCGTGTTTATACCACGTGACTCCTTGGTTACGTATTCGAGATAATTACGACGGTTTCAAACACAACCCCCCAGGTCACAATATGATGAAGTATACATGAAGGTTGTTGGAAAGAAAATTAATGCTAGGAGACAAGGATATCTAAATATAAATGACGGAAACGGGGTTTGGAGTGACCTACCATATTAATAGATAGTTTGGCAGGAAGAAATTGAATTAGTTCCAACTTTATCACATTGTCTCACGTTTCATATTTCACCATGCACATATCATAAAAAAATGTTTCTCAACTCATGTTGGCTAAGTAATTAATTCTTGAGTATTGAGGAATCAACCTTTGCCAACACTGCATTCTTATGTTAGCTTCGCATAGCAGACAGTCAAAACATCATCCCCTTTAAAGCCTTTGAAGGAATCTGAAAAATGTTAGCGCTCAATAACCAGGTATTATTTTTAACCCGGCTTGGAATATCACCAAGAGCCTTGAGGATTGGTGAAGGGTCCATCCCAGCATCCTCTAGGCCCACACTCATCTGTTTCCGGAGGTTAAGTCACTGGCCGAAGGAATATTTTTTTTTACCCAATATGCAGCCACATTCTAAAATATCTCTCGGATTCTTCGATGACCAAATGCCAATTTTTTTCTCTGCATATTCTTTTTCTGGTTTTCAATAGAATAGCGTAAATGCGAAGAAAACCATAGTAACCCACAAAATAGCCTAAGGGTGTGTGGCAGTGGGTGAATGGAAGCCAATTATGCACTAAGTACTTGCAACTTATACGTATCTTACCACATAACAAGGAATATTTTGGTTATTTAGTTAGAGCCGGACAGGTACAACTGCAATGTTACAGATAAAGTGGAATTGTAATACTTAGCAATAACTATGCCAATTTCTCATTACAATATTTGTTACAATGGAAGTCCATTGGTTCCGTTAGTACAAACTAAAGATAGAGGAGTTTAAAATATTTATCTTATTTGCTTAACACGAAGCTGACTTCATTTAAAACTCTGATTTCCGTTATTACGTTGCGAGAAGAATGACATTTGGAACCATTTCCTTTGAATGTTTTTGGCTGTCTCTATGTACCTTAACTTCTGTAAATGATACTGTTTAACATTCAATATTCATGAAATAGCTTTGATCCGTCGTATCTTGTTCTGATCATCAAATTATGATTTTCCAAAATGTTATTTCTAACATCAGTAGCAAATATATCGATTTTCAAAGAAACGATTTCCTTTATAACTTACGATCCGATAATAAGACACAAGGTATAGCACTTATTCAACAGATTTTTATTAGTTGTACAACGCGTTACAGCGTTTAAGCCATCATCAGTATCTGATGATGGCTTAACCGCTGAAACGCGTTGTACCACTAATAAAACCCTGTGGAATAAGTGCTATATCGTGTGCCTCATCATGATATCATTCCACCACGTCTCGCCGGACACAGTTACGTCACGACAAGTCACGCGTAACTCCCGTTTTCTCTGAACAGGAACGAGTTATAGAATAACCGAGATGCATAACCGTTTAACTTAGATTGAAAGGAACACACCTTCTCCTTCCGCACTCTCTCTCTCTTCGTTTGTTTCCAGTGTGCAGAAATTTCTCCAACTCTTTCTCTCCCTCTCTCTTTCTTCTCTTCCACTGTCGTTTCCTCTCGCTTCCCATCCAGAAAACTCGACCAGCCGTTTTCCCCAGAGGAAGCAGAAATAACCCGACGCAGGGAAAATTGAAACCGAAGAACAGCTGCTATGGCAACCGTGAAAAATGATAAACAAACCCAGACGTCGACCCCTCTTCTCTCTCGCTCGTTCGTTATCGTCCTTTGCCTCTTCCTACTCCTTCTCCCCTTATTATCTTGCTTTCTCTCTTTCCCCACCCAGCACACATACACCTTTTCCTTCTTCTTTTACCAGCAGAACGCCTACTTATTCCATTTCGTTGCAAGAATTTCCTCGTTCCTTCCACCAATCAAGGAAGGTTATTCCTTCCTTGTTTATTTCCTATATGAAACTGTACGATGCGCTTTCCGGAATCTCATTCGATAAACGATTAGATTTCGACTTTAATATTGGTATCATTCCCTCTCTGGTGAACGAAATCCACGGTTATTCACACAGGAGCCTTTAGAGTACATTGTCGAATGTGGCACAACAATATACCAATGAGAACCGTAGTTATAATAATTATTGAGAGTTAATTGTTGTGCGGTTGTACAATAATCAGCATTTACAAGAATACTACGAGTACCTAACTGTTTTCTGTCCTCAAATGCTGAATGATTGTTACAAAAGGAACACTTTTATACCAAGCTTACGCGACAATGTTTGCGGAATCAACATTGCATGACGTCAGCAAATGCTTCGGTTCTGGAATCGAAGGAAGTGATGGACTATGAGAACGGTGTCATTTCTTACTAACGCCCATTTTTCTTGTCCAAAATTGGATACACTTATGTCATAACCAATGTTTGAGATAAAATATTTGTGTTGCAGAAAGCCTTGAATTTTTTTAAGCGTTCAATATACTTTATAAATCTTCTAGACTTCGTTTTACGTTTCGCAAACGAATTAATATTGGACTAAAAACGAAATTAGACGAAGTTTGACCATCGTGGGCACATCTAGGAATTTTGATATTTTGTTTCATACATTTTGTTACATATTTCTTCTTTCTAGTTATATATACTTATACATCTTTCAAAAAAAGACTGCGGGTAATTATTGACAATAATTTCCATTGCCTCTTGTTAATTGTATAATTGTTAAATGAATCCATTGTTATGTTGAAAACATCCTATATGTTGCCACGCAGCCTATCGTCATTGACCTTCCTTTCAGTTCTCAATATAAACGTGGCGGATGTAGATAGGAATGTATAGCAATGCCTTCAATATATTTACATAACGTCTTGTCACGCGGACCGATACGTTTCTCAAGCCGTTATTTCTTCCCCCCTGAGGAGTTGATGTCATTCCCTGAGTAACCTACCCTATCGATTTCTTCCATACTCGAGTCTTATAATTGTTTTCTCCTCCTTCTTTTCCTCATTTCTTTCCACCGCTGCCTCATAAGATTCCGAGGCCCCGGACACAGTCTCCCTCCCACGTCATCTTCTTCCTTCTCCAGATAAAAAAAACTTTTAAATGACCTTTTTATCCTCCTAAATATCGCCATTGGTTTTTAAGTGCTGCAGTATTTCACATTATGGCCTCTGCTCTGGGCATGTTCCACATCAGTATGCCTCATACCATGCTCCTAAATGATTTGCTACTTGCATCATCTTGAAGAATGATCGCTAGCTATGACCATTTTATGGTCTTGATTTCTCTCATAATAGATTGAACACTTGGTAGATAATATAACTGTCATAGCACAAGGTACCTTTAGGGAATTATTAAGGTCAAATGTAGGTAATCAATCCACTTTTCTTGCATACAATGGTGTAATCTACAAGTTTCACCAATTCAATCTAAATTTCACGTAAGAAAATGTCCGAAAGACCTGGTTAATGTCAAATATTTGAACTATTTTATGTTCTTCAGTTTTAAAGAACTATATTATCTACCCTAGATGAAATTATACTAGCCTATGAACAGCAAAATATGTAACTGGCATAGAGACCAGGTTTTTTGTCAAATCTTGGAGTGAAAATTGCACTTGAATATGAAATGAAAAACAAGTAATTAGGTTTCACGGAGGATTGGCAAAATTTTGTCAACGTCAGATAAGGATCTTCTACCACCCATTGTGTTATGAATCTCTAATATTGTACTTGGATGAGACTGTAATGACAGAAAATGACCGATTACCGCATGGTAACCAGGGGAATTATCTATAAGATAACTCTAACACTAATGATATAGTACTCTTGAATAGTCTCAGCTGATCTACTTCCTCTTTATTAATCCCATACTTTTTCTTTTCACCTTACACGTCTAAAGTCCTACAAAACACTCACCTTCGTTAGTTCATATATCTTAATCCTCCATGCATTAATTAAGTAGTACACTTTCTTTTAGTTTATGAAAGTAGTACTTGTTTTAAGATTAATTATACTCTGCCACACATTATTATGGTAGCTTGCAGGGTGATGAGTAGAAGGAGATGCTGTTCAGTACTATCACTCGTTTTCATTCTCTTCCCCTACTGGTCATCATTCTAGTCTGAGTCGTAGTATTCAGGTCTCCATTGCATATTCAAAAGTACTAAGAAGTATTTCACGTTCAGGTCAGCTTACCGAAAGTAAGTAGCGATACTGAAATGCTGCAAAAAATATCGAGCATATTTACATGTAAGCCTGGTTTTTATCCCCATACGAATGTTGCCTAAGTTCAATTCTCGAATGTCTCCTTTAACTCCAAAACAAACAGCCCAGTAAGGTGTCCAAATCGAGAACGTGATCTGAATCACTTGATTCTGTGACTCGATCGGAATCTCAACTTTTTCGAAGTATGCAGACATTGAGGATAAAGGTAAGGTAAGCCTACCGAAAGCAAGTAGCGATACTGAAATTGCTGCAAAAAATATCGAGCATATTTACTAGTAAGCCTGGTTTTTATCCCCATAGAAATGTTGCCCAAGTTCAATTCTCGAATTTCTCCATTAACTCCAAAACAAAGCACAGTATAGCGTCCGAATCGAGAACGTGATCTGAATCACGTGATTCTGTGACTCGATCGGAATCCCAACTTTTTCAAAGTATGCAGACATCGAGGATAAAGGACAACCAACCGGCTTCAGGATTTAAATCCGATGTCCCATAGTAAATCAATCGTTAGTCCCAATTCATACCCTTCTCTGTTGGGATACCCAACCCACTTCGGTTTTTTTCTCTTGATTCCCATTGGTCGATCTCCACTCCCCCCAGTACTATGACGCGCGAAGAAGGCTCCCCACTTCGGATACCCCTTTTTTCTCCCCACTCCCAGGCCGATAACCCTTTCCCTGTCCGCTTTCGGCCTCGGTCAAATAAACACGGATGCCGTAGGAACGGCCGGTAGAGCTCAGTCAGGAAAAGAGGGCTGGGGTGAGCTGTGACCGCTAGGGACCCTGGGTCCAGGCCTTCAGATTCCTCTCACGGGGATTAGGACCGCGGCAGTACGGGCGGGATGACGATAGAGGTCACCAGACGTCGGGAGGCCAGGATTCAGGGTCACAATTTTAGGTGGAATGTATTGGTAAAGGTCAATGCTCGTCTAAGAATCAAATCGTAATTGGAGAAAGTCCTGATTTTGAGGTAGCACTTCTATATTTATCCAACAAGTATCAAATTAGTGGATTCTCTCTTCTTTGCAAATCACAAGGTGTATCGAACTCTGTGACCGAAACGTTGATGGATTTTTAATAGACAAAAGTGAAATAGGTACTACGAAAAGTCTAACCAGTTGCAATAACACTTAGGTAGAGAGTTTAGCATTTTTTTAGAAGATTATGACTCCTTTATGACTACTTATTTCAACTTCTTGGTTATCGTTAGCGTTGTTCATAAAATGACTGCAGCTTTTTGAACGAAAGGCTGGATGACTGCCAATTGACATATGTGCCATGAGTAGAAATCTATGATCTCCATTTTCCGTAGTATACCTACTTTCCCGATCGATTCCTTGTCAATGTAATATTTTAATCTTAGCTTAGTATTTACCGTTTTGCTTTGACATGGTGGACGACGTTTATACCCATTATAATTCATCTGAACACATTGATCAAGTGGAGTTCATTTCTACTATTCTGATGACGCAAGAGTAGGTACTTCAATTTGCCTTTCAGATTCTCACGAAATAACCTTGGAAATGGAATTTTAGCCTTTTTCGACGCTTTTTTTGTACCCGAGCTGTAGATTTGAATTACGACATTTCAATAGCACACCAAACCCACTTCGATTCGGTGATAGAGAGCTGCGATCTCGAACTCGATGTGAAGTAGCGATATATTTTATCGGAGAATTGGAGTTCGCGGGATAGGCGGAGGGGGTAGATTGGCGAGGGGAAGAGGGGGAGGTCGGGAGAAAATTGAGGGAACAGGTGGAAAGGGCTAATGGACCCAGCAGAAAGGAGTAAAGGGAGAGTGAGAGGAAAGAAGTCCAATAAACTTAAAGTTTCCGATGGGAAGACCGCCCACTATTACATCCGCCATAACCCCCCGTTGAACGCCATTTGGGACATGATGGCCTGGTGGTGGTGCCGTAGATGTCTCTGCTCGGGGTCAAATGGGACGCCTTGATGGCTTTTGTGGTCGAATAGGGTGGGGGAAAAGGGTTCAGGGAACCCGGAACGAAGACTACATGCATGGAAGATGTCGTTTTTGTATTTTGTGGGTGTCTTTTGTATGTGTGGGAGTAAAAGGAAGTTGGGGGAGGTAACCTTCAAAATTGAGAGAGGGGGTTAAGTTTGGAAAGTACGAAGAAGGACGCGTTACTCCTTGGGGGTTGGTTCCCATGGGAAACCCTTTATCTGCGTCTCGTAATATGTAAGATGGGAGAGAAGGTGAAGAATTTAATGTGTTCAGAGAATCTAAAATATATGTACCTATAAAGGGAAAGGGTAAATGTAATGCAGGGTAATACGAAAATTAAAATAACGACGGCGATTTGCAAATCGATTTCAAATATCGATAGAGAATCGATTTACGTCTTTTCAAATTGCCTGTTTGTCATTTGTTAATGGTAGGGTTAGTTGTGAAGGGCAGTATCAACTGACATGTGAAGCAATGCAAGCTATTGGCTTGAATTGGATTGGTTGGGTAATTGTTGGTGATTGTTAATCGTTGATAGTTGGGAACTGGATAAGGGTGGGATTGTTAGGGCAAAGAAGGTTTGGTGGAGAGAAACCCGGCGTCGCATTAGCGTGCTTATTACGAAAGATGCCGATGAGTCCAAAGTCCCTTTGCGACAAAACAAAGAACTGAATCTAAAGTGGTCTGTACCTAGCTCAAAGTTAAGGACCGGTTAACTATTTTATGATCACACTTACTGAGGGGAGTGGAACCTAGGGAAAGGAAGCCAGTTTTCCCATCACCGCATTGGTAGAATTATCATCCTTAGTCAACAATCCTCAGATTGGATTGACTCAGCTATCCACTGAATTCTTTTATATTCTAATATGTTCATATTTGCGTGCCTATTTCTTCTCTTTCACATCCTTCATAACTTGTTCCATATATCTCATACGAGGACTTCTTTTCCGTTCTAACCGTCCTTCAAAGATTCGCTTCATCAGTCCATTATATCTCATTCTGTGATCAATTAAGTTGCCCCTCTCTTCATCTTAGGGTATTCTGAAGACTTCTCTTTTCTCCCAATCTTTTTAGGCCTTCCTCGTTATCTACTCGGTCGATCCATTTGAACTCTATCGTTCTTCTGCAGCATCACATTTCGAATGCTTCCACCCTTTTCTGTTCCGCTCCAACACGCTCCAGATGTACGTTCTGATGAATTGTTCTCTTTACGCTAGTATTTCCAGCTGTAAGTAGATTCTTCTTTTGCAAGAATGCCCACTTTGCATGGGCCATGCTACAGATTATTTCTTTCTTACTTCGCCCATTGTTGCTTCCCAGAAAACAGAATTCTATCACCTCTTCTAGTTTTTGTTTTACTAGTAGAACGTTGGTTTTGGCCTCTCCTCTCTTGCTGCATACCTAAGTCTTCTTCTTATTGATCTTCAGGTAATATCTGACCATTGTCCACTCCATGATTTTCACTGTCTTATTCAGATCCCTCTCTCTGCCTCTGCTATGAATGAGTCAATCGGTGGAACGCCTCCATTTTTTCAGCAGAAAATTAGTAGCGTTCTCAATACTGGTCGTATCCTATCATAACATCATTTCGGGAACTAGAAGAAAATTAAACTACCACTCCAACTATCGGCTTCTTTTTAAATACCCTCCCCTTTCTTTGAAGTTCAAGGATTAAAAATTAGGTCTGCGTGTAAATATTTTCAAATGTCCAATCTGCCTATTAATGCACAGTAACCATCACGATCTTTACATCAGATAATTGTAGTAAATTTGAGATGATGTAATCTAAGTTACAGCAATGTGAAAATGTAAATGGCAAATCTTTAAGAAGGCAATAGAAAGAGAAAAGTATTTCTTTACTGTGAATTTTGATTATTTATCTACATTCATATGTATTTATATAAATATATTTTAAAAAATTAGAACTCTTCTCAGGGAGGTGTACACTTCATATGGTTTGGCTTCTACTGAGATCCACTAATTATAAGGAAAACTTCTTCAGATCAGTATTAACACCCCCCTACCCCACCCCTTCTCTAGGCTTCAATGGGGAATCGTAGACAAACTTGATCCTTAAGAAAAGGGAATTCTCAAGTTATCCCGAGCTCGGAATACATCTCTCCTTCTCTGGAGCCGAACCTTCTCCGCAGATGAGTCTAATAAGACTCTCAATGTCTTCGGAACTTCGCAACTCCTTTCAATCTTCCAATTTTCCTAACTCCACTAAGAGCCTTTTGAGTAGCTCTCTCCTACCCTGGCTTCATAGTTCACATTGGGCCAAAACTTCCCATCACCCGCAACTGTAAGTTGGTCCAAATTAGTCAGGAACACAATTGAAACCCCCTAGGCATTAATTTCCTCAACATTAGGGTAGCAAGAGTTGGGAAGTGGAATAGGAACTTTTCTCCATTATTCCAAATCTAGATAGATTTTCCATAGTTTCAGGAACTGTAGCCCTACGAAAAGTTACTCGATCGACTTGGGACTCAGGGAAAAGGATTCGTTCAATTTCATCGCCTAGAGAAGTATATGAAACAATTTTGTTATTAATGAAGTTTACAGGTTACACCTTCCTACATTTTTGCCTTTGATTTTCTGTAAAGGAGTGTAAGCAGACGACGTCCATTTACGTCATTCAGAAAGCACACTTAAAATACTCATTTGTTTATTATATCTCAATCCTCCGATCAGGTCTGCGCTGCGAGGAAGCCATCTTGGAAATTATCGAATTTATTTGAGATTCCCTAAATGGCCGCCGATATTATTCATCTACATTATGGACTTCAGCGTGAATAGCAACGGATGTTTATCCACGACGCCATGTTCGAAATGCGACAGATTTACTTCCACCTTTATTCCACGGTATAAAAACAAACTGATTTGTGTTTTATAATCGTTGTACTCGTAGATAACATAGGAAGCTTTGATTTGATAAATATTATTACATTATATTATTATTAATACGTTTTTCACCATCAGTATTTAACTTCTACATTGTCATGGCTCCTTGGGTCAAATAAAACACCTGGTCACTCTTTTCAGCGTATGACAAGGATTTGGAACAACTCAAATCGGCAATTGTCAGGGTTTTTCGCGCCAAAATCCCGATTTGAAGTGAATCGCCAAAGTAGTTTAACCTTTTGGAGAGCACAGCCATTTTGGTCACATATATGGCGGTTGTTATTGTCGTTAATAAAACCTATCTCAAAGAGAAAGATTATCGATATGTATCAACCTTGATTCTAGAGGAGTGATTTAAATATTGTATTGTAATAAAATGTAAAAAAAATGTAAAATAAACCCAAACAGGGTAAGAATTCTCGTTTATACTCGTCTCGTGTAACACTTTATTCTTCAATAATTATTATAGGTATTTTCTCCGCCATTAATTAATTCTTGTGAAATTTAAATTAACTCACATCATCAATGACGAAAGTCGATAATGTCGTCGATATATCGTTGCGTTCGATTGTGAATTGACAAGGAAAACTATGTTTTAGACTTGGTGATTTTACCTCCATATATTCGATAACACTTCAGGGAATCTATTGGGATGGAAAGGTCGATATTATGACATGGACAAAAATTCAGCGGTGTAATCGATAAATATAGCTTGGGACCATCACGGCTGTCGTGATATATCGCGGTGTATATTTCTGTCGCCGGTATCCATTTTGTAAACGAGTGAAGCACGACATCGAAATAAAATATCCGGATTTGCCAAGGAACTCAAAGTTCAGGCCTCTCATAAAATAAATGATCAGTGTTACCAAAAAAAATGGAGTGGAATGATTTGTGAATGTAATATATTTGTTACCATTGGAAATCTTTCGGCCATTTTGTATATTCAAGGTATAACAAGAGTCGGGTATTGTCGGCAGTCAATTCACTCCAATGGAGAGTGGTCTCTCCATCACGGCCAGAATCATTTCTCCTCAATTCCAGATGCAGATAACTGCGCATTGTAGACAAAGATGGATTCCTCAGGAAACTCGTGATTCTCCTAGGTGAAAACAAGCCTGTAACTTCTCACGATCATGCATGAAGTAAAAATCTACCCTTTGAATTTCAAAATGGAACAGTAACGCCAATGATTTTCGCTTAATATCCATATGATGTTGAACATGCACTATTTTGTTATAACTATTTGATTGAGAATTATAGCTAAAATGTAGGTACATGGTGAAAATTTTGCTGAAGATTTAAGCTGTTTTACCAAGATATTACTCTATACTTTGTGCTTTTACAACAGCTTAAAAACTCGGTGTCATCGCATAACGTCACGGCACGGTATCACTATGGCGATGTACTTGGCAGAAAACATAAATATTCACCTCATTTATTTAATGCAATACACCGGTGTATTTCCATTTTTTATTTAAGTAGCATGGACCATAACGATGAAAATGAGTCCATAATCATATTACATCTGTTTGTTTTCACTCCGTGAACCTATGACAAGGCAATCACGGTTTTTTAAAGAAGGATAACACCATAAAGGAGTCAACCAAAGACAGATTGTCTGATTGTGCTTTTTTAAATCTCTTTTCATTCATTGCTTCGATCAAAAATCGGCTAAGAAAACCTCAAAATAATACATTCGTTCCATATCCTTCTAGCATATGCGTCTGTTTCTGTAGCAGACATGGAACCTATACCGCGCAGTGACGTCAGAAGGCGTTTAGAGTCACGTGGCTGGTTAATTTTCGGGAACATTTTAACAGCATTAATTTAATACCTTTGCGGTTGGGACAGAAAATATTATCTATTATATTTAAATTCCATCACATATTCTTCATTCTGGGGTATATTTTTTGGTCTACCTCTAACCAATGAATTAGATCTGGTTTGCGTATTGGTTAAAGCACTGGATATGCATCCTAAAGGGCCCAGTTTGTTTACCCGATGCAAAAAATATTTTTTCAAGTGGTAAACCCTGCCCCTACTCAGATGTCCGGTGTAAGTGTTCCAGTTCAGTACCACGTCCGTCAGAAAGAACGATAAACCATTGACCCCATGGTGTTTCTTTTTCGAATGCTTGATGTCTTTCGTTTAGAATAGGGTAATTCATGCACCTCGTTTTTCTTATACCGTTATTAAGCTGTCTGATAAGTCCCACTTCCTCTCTTTATCATGAAGCTTCTGGTTTGGAAATCTGGATGTGATGATATTGGTCCATTTTGTCTTATTTAATGTATACCACTTCTAGTTCTTTACGTTAAATGGTACCCTTTTAATGCCTTTCTTTAGGTGTGGGCTAACCCTGACGCCGAGTTTCTCTCTACCCTTCCTCCAATCTATATTTTGTTGTTTGTTTGTATATATATATATATATATATATTACCTCTTTCGAAAATACCCGCAGTGTCTTTAATGGCGGAAATGAATTCGTTGTCAGTCGGCTCCCCTATTAAACACAACAGAAAAATCTTGGCTGATGATTCAACGACCGCTCATATTTTTTCCTTTTGGAATTTCCCTTTTATTATTTACTTTTCTTCAACTTCGTGCCAAACGGGAGGGACGTCCACCGTGTTGAGTTTGTTCCCGGGTTTTTGGGTCCAGTTCCGGCCCGTCAAACAGAGGGAGACCTTTTGATTTTGTAGTCCGTTCCTTGGTTTCGTTCCAACTGCTCCTTCCTTTTGGCTCGCTCGCAACTCTGCAGGTACTACAAACCGCAGGCTCTCAAACACGTCCCGCTTCGCATTTCGCCGCTCCTCTGTCTCCCGTCGCCATGGCGACGGGATCGTTTCGGTTTCTGCCGCGCCGGAGGCAGGAGGTTTCTAATGGATTTTGAGTGAGGACGCCACCGTCGACGTAGAAGCACACCCACGCCACCCCACACCCCTTGTTTAATTTTTGGATCGGAGTACGTCATCACCACCCCCCCTCCCTCCCTCCGCCTCTCTCTCCCTCCCTCCCCCACTCCCCTCCCCCCCACCCATCCCTCGACGCGGTTACCGTGGAAACCGAAAAAGAAAAATGTGACGCAGGCGCCCCTAGGAGAGGTGGAGGGTGAATAGGTGGGTGGGCAGGGAGCATAAGGGGTTGGTGTACGAGGAGTGCAAGGCGCTTTTGCCCAGACTGTTTCCGGTGTCCTTGCCGTTCTAGGGGACTCTCCAATTGGGTGGGAGAGTTCACCTCCGTCTCATCTGTGATTGGTCCGATTTGTTTTGCCAGTTTTGTGATGTGGCTCGTATACATCGACTAATATACAAAGGTATACAGAAAAAGAGAAAGCTATGACATAGCTCTCATAGCAGAGACAGAGAAGGAGCTAAATAAGATGCTAGAAACCATGGAAAGGACAATGGCCAGTTATCATCTAAAGATCAATAAGAAGAAAGCTAAGATATTGGTGTGCAGCAACAGAGAGGAGGCCAAAACCAACGTTATACTAAGGAAACAGAAACTGGAAGAGGTGAAAGAGTTCTGTTTCCTGGAAAGCAGAGTAACCAACGATGGAAGAAGCAGGAAAGAAATAGTGAGTAGAATAGTCCAGGCAAAGAGGGCATTCTATCAAAAGAAGAATCTACTTGCAGCTGGAAACACAAGCTTGGAAGTAACGAAGCAATTCATCAAAACGAAAAGTATAGCTTTCAACTATAATCTTGTAGTGATGTGTTATCCATCTGTGAACACCCCTGATTTTGAATTTTCCCCATAGACAGCGCCAATTTCACACACAAGAAGCTATCTCTTTTAGTTTTCGTTTTTCAGAAATTAATATGGTGGCAACAAATGAAGTGAACTATATTTCATCTATTTATCTCTTGCCCATGTTGCACTTTTTTCTGTTCATGAACAGAATATTATTACTTAAGGTGGTACTTAATTATTATTCATGCGACCGTTCAATTTTTTTCTATCTCTCAAATAAAAACTGAACACATAGACTGGACTATGAATGTTTTTTAAAAAATTATATATATTTTTTTAGATTTTCGCAGATTATTGTAGATCTCAACACCAAAACAGTATTGATAATGGAAGTAATTACTTTATCAAAACATACCGCAATTGGAATAATACCTTTGTAAAAGTATCGATATTTTTTTCCGAAACAGTAGTGAAACAGGAAGTAATATACCATAACTGTAAGATTGCCAATATTAGCTTATCGATACAGTTCCAAAAACAATATCCATACAAGAACTATCCACTTTATCAAAGCATATCGTAAATGGAAAAAACCTACGATAAAGTGTCGATACTGTCACCGAAGCAACGATACTCCTTAAATGCCAAAAATACACGGTTATTTAAATGTTCTACAAAGGATTGGGGTGACGATAATATCCTTGGGCAGGACGACTTGAGTTGGATAACGAAGCTTCCACGTTCGTTCCAATATTTACCCGAAAATCACATCTCGTGTTGGCCAATATTTTTCCAGAAATCACCTCATTGATGAGCGACAAACCATCGCAAACACTTGCTAATAATTTGCGAAGGAAGAAAGATTTTTAGGAGACACAATTAAAAGAATAGCCACTTTTCACCGCCTTTTCAAATTACCAAAGTGTTCAATCTAAGAAAATATGTTTTTTTTAAGCTCTTTAAGTCATAGATTCTGGTTGTTTGATAATCACACTTACGTACTTTACTTATGGAGAAAGAAAAAGTAATGCGAATAAAATCAATAAAATAACAAAACTTCAGCTTTTTTCGACAAGACAAGGGAAAAGTTACACCGCGACATTGGCAAAACTATGAAGATTTTTGAACTTTGAAATTTAAAAAATTCAAATTTATGGCCAGTATCTTTTAAGGCCTTTCCCAGAAGCGAAAGGAAAAACTTAAACAATCGTAAACACTATTACAAAATGGGGAACGCATTTAAACTTCATTAAAATATAGAGGGTAAGTGAAAAACTAAAACTTACTACTGTAATTAGTCACAGAATTTCGCATAGAAATTTCAGACAATGCTACCGTCACACAAAACAATGTCGTCAGCAGTTGATAATCTCTTTAAGCAATGAATTACAAAATGGTTACAAAAGTAAGACAACCGAAGTGTAAAATGTTTTTATGATACAGAAAGTCAACTGTTCCTATTTGTCTTTATTATTTATACTTACGTACACTTGTGAATGATGCTGTAGATCCTTCTGGTTTGCAGGTTACGCTTCAAATTCCTTAAACGATAACTATCTTCTTATTAGTTATCTAATTACTTTGATTCATATATTGCTATGAAGTCATTCATGATATGACTGTAATGATATCCCCTAGGTAAAACACAAACCTACCTTGCTATCCATTGTTTCCGATTATCAAAATGAAATTTTTTGATGACCGATCATTAAAATTAAATATCGATGTATTATTGATTATAAATGAAGATGTAATATCTATAATTATGTGTGGATAATATCAAATGTATTATCAAATAAGCAATCAATATATTTTTGATGGTTATTGCTATGATGAAAATCGATGGTCAATTGATGAGCGATTAAATCGATTATCGAATTTTCAATATAATGAGAATCAACTAAGTCACTATTTACATGTTCTCTTATTTATTTTGACGATGATATTCAGTTTTATACTACCAATAGGTAGGTGAACGTTTTTGAATGTCATGCTTACCCTCTGTAATTAGATTAAATTATTTAGCTATCCACCGAAATACGAAAAGTATTTAAGCTGCCTCGATAACATAAATTCTTTTCGTATTTCGGTCAAGGTGATATTGTGATATATTGTAAATGAGTCGTTTAATTGCCGAGTAGAGTGCCTTAACATATTCTTTTCTGAACTACTTCTGAAAGTTGGGATAAAATAGTAGTTAATATTGTGAAAGGTATTCATTACCTTATCTGAGCGTAGATAGCTTTACCCAACATTTCTAGAAAGTTGGATGCAGTAATTGGTCATGTTGGTAATATCATGTTTGGTCATTGTTTCAGCAATAAATTCCTCGTATTTACCCCTAACTCCTCTAAAAATACATTTATCTATTTCAAGACAGCCACATTGTCTTATCTATGCTATCAACGTATGGCTTTGCACTTAATGACGCTAACTTATTGAGCGAAGTCCTCGCTAATGAGTGTGTGACGGACTACAATGGGAGGTTAGTTACTGCACATTCTTGCATCAGACACGCTTTATTGAATAATGCCAGCATTCTTGTGAAATTCTAATCTGAATTTTACTGAATATAAAATACTCTAGAAACACCAAGGATGTTCAACAAATTTTGGTCTATGAATCCATTCCTAACCCTTAACTGGAAACTGAATTACACAATTTTATATCTCCTAAGTATAATATTTTCTGAAGAAAAGCAGTGCGGTGACTGCACTGCGAAAAAGGGAGACTCAAACTGATCTTAGGAGATGCGATGTGTTGCATGCCTGTCAAATCTTAGTTTTATGACCTTTGACGCACTCTGTGTACATCCGATGAATCTCGGATTTTCATTTTGTGCTCCTTGATTTATTATTTATAATTAAGATGGAGGGGAGAAGGGATTCGAACAATTGTCTCCTTGGTTAACAGGATAGCGTTCAGACATTGGGCTAAACCGAGCCGAACCGGTTTGTTCTGTGTCAGTTGCGCTATCCGGATAATCAGGGAAGTTCCAGTTTCGTCCCCTAACCTCGGTATGAAATGCTGTTTATTAAGTTTAGAATGTGTTACGTGTATAATATGATTAGAATGCATTGTGAATAAGTTTATACAAATGTTTTTTGAGCTCCAAAGGCAAGAAATTTTCCACATGGGTCGGATAATATAGTTTTAAATACCTACTCTAAAACACCCTGCCATGGCTGTAGGATTCGTTAACCAAGGCCTACTCGTCATTTCTACAGGAAAATTTGTAATTTACGCAATTTTTTGCTTGTCAACGAGTTTTATTTATTTATTTAAAAAATTGTACCAAACGGTCTAGTAAAGAGCTAAGAGAAAAGAATCTTACGGGCCAAGAGTTCATCTTGTCGCTGACATATGTAGGTTAATCAGGTCATTGCACTTGTCTGACAATGAGATATCTGGAGCTAATTTCACGTGGTAGATATATTTTTTTTCATGTTTCAATCACGAATAGCTGATTAAATGTCCCAAAGCGTCACTGTCCATGTGTGCAGTGATTTTTTTCACATGCCTATATTCCTGTACGTGTTCATAATTAATCATACAAAATTACTAACGATATTTTTACTTTAATTAAAAAGGGATTGCGTGGAAAATTTTGCCTTAAGGGCTGCTTTGCCTCCAGTCATTGTTACATGGTTGCAACGCCAAGCCAAGATATTGCATCACTTAAATTTTATTGGGAAGATTGTGTTACTGGGGGCGGGGGGGGGGGGGGTCAATGGTGAACCGAAAGAAATAAACTGACCTTTCAAATAAATGCGGCTGTATCATTTTGGTGATACAACTAGCCTCTTCAATCAAAATGTAAGAAATAAAATCATCCAAGCGAAACAGTTGGTAGCGTCAACGATATGTTCCGACTTAAGCGAATGTGTTATCAATGCCTTCCCAACCAGCACAATGCGGACGCTTACCTTACGTTGAAATCCTAAGATATCAATATGTCGTCAGAGATCCTCTGATGTCCTTAGATGTCCTATAGATGTCCTTAGATATCCATGCGTCGTTGTTAAAAACGTTGTCAAGAACGGGTCAGCGGCTATTTGTTGCAGCAACGTAATACTACTTGCTAGGCCCATAGCCGAGAAAAACGCAGCTGATGAAAATTAAAACAGGATCATTCTTTGCGCAGATAAATTTGTGTAGCTCGTACAAAAAAACATTAAACATTTTTTTAAGATTTGGAAAATTTCAGCGAATTGGTTTTTTTAAGAATTTTCAACGGCGGCGTTATATTGAACACGTTAAAAAATATCACTTTTTCCATAAAAACTTTTGATAAAAAATGCAAATATATGATTCAAAAGTTTTATGTGTGAGGCTATAAACGTAGAATTAAACGAGAAAAGAGATGATGTAATCAAATTTTCTGTTAGTCTTTTAGTTAGGTACACACTTCCAACTTAAGTGAACATAATATTTTGGTCGACATTAGTTTGCGTTTTAATAATGTACCGTATTTTGAGGTAAGCGTCCACACTGTGCTGGTTGGGAAGGTATTGAAAACACATTCGCGCAATTTGAAACAGATTCGGGATTCAGCCAACTGTTTCGCTTGGTAGATTTTGTTTCTTCCCTTATGATTGAAGAAGCTGGTTGTGCCATCCAAAATGATACAGCCTGATTTGAATGCAGAGTCAGCATATTTTTTTTCGGTTAACCATTGACTCCCAGGAGTACAAGCCTCATCCGTTGTTTAGATATAAGTCCTCTAACTCCAGTCTTATATGTTTTTAGTTAGAACAATAGTCTTACTGTATTCGTAGTCTTACTGGTAATGCATGAATATTACTGTCGATTTTTTATTCTTAACCTAGTTGCTAACTTTTTTAAACTAAAGAGTAAATTTTTGTTAAATTTAATATTGTGTGTTGCTGCACGCACATTTTCATCCATATATTGTTGCCATTTCATTATTGATGTTGGTGTGTATTGTTGTCACGTTGTCAATTGTCACGTTCATCTCCCCACTGTGAATGTACGTTATATGTTTCCAAAAAAAAAACAAAAACCCAGAAGGCGAAAACCCTGTGTTTGCAGTGTCGTTGCACGGGGTCCGTCCGCTCTCATGAGGGCCTGGCCCAGGGGCGCCGCTCGCTCGGGATCCGACCCCGGGGCGGGCGGCCGACGTAGCGACACCGGCCAGGGCCGGCGGAGGCGGCGGAGGCGGAGGAGGAGGAGCTGGGGGAGGTGAGGAGGGGCGGAGGCGGAGGAGGGAGCAGGAGGAGGGAGTTAGTGAATAGTGTGGAGGGTGGGTGGGGTCCGGGCAAATAGTTTTATATTCAAATAAATAAAAAAACCAAGGGCAACCACATCCAAGGACGACGAGGGTCGGGGGGAAGCGTCGGTAGCGTCGAACAGCGGGCTTCTCCAGTCGCACCAGCATCTTCGAAGGAGCTCCCGGAAGGCCGAGACCAGCCAAGATGCAGAAGCTCCGCACGACTTTCAAGCGGTCGAGGACACCGACGGGCGCGGACATGAAGCAGCAGAGCAGCCTGGAGGTGCCGAAGCAGGTGCGGTCCGCCTCCTTCGACGAGATCCAGCTGGAGTCGAAGAAGAGCCAGAGGGGCGACGGGGGCGGACAGGGTTTCGGGACCTTCCGCCCCCTCCTGCCCCCCCAGGCTTCATCCGACAGCTTCCTCAAGGTCCCCACGTTCGTCAATCAGCGGTCTAAGAGCTTCGACTCTGGGTGCAGGACCGGACCGGGCGCCGGCGAAGGCGACGAGTCCCTGTACCTGGAGGTCCCCCGGAGGTTCCAGCGGAGGAGGTCCTCCGGGGGCGGAAACCCGGCGCCGTGCGTCCACTGCGCATGCGTGGAGGAGTGGGAGAGGCAGCGCGCTGCGGCCGCGGAAGCCAGGGGTTCCTCATGCTGTAGCACAGCCTCCTCCTGTTCCGTGCCCACCACCTCAGGGTCCTCCTCGTCTTGCGAGGACGATGAGGAGGACTCCGACACGGGCTCGGAGGGCCAGGGGCCTCTCCTGGTGGTCCCTGAAGAGGGAGTCCCTGACTGTCACGCCCTCCTCGCGTCCGACTCGAGGTGCAGCATAAGGGTCACCCTGTCCCCCCACTCCCCCTCCTCGCCGTCCGAGTCCGCCGGGGGCGCGAGAGGGCCCCTGTCGCCCCTTTCCCTCGCGGGGGCGTCGACGGAGGGGGAGGACGAGTCCCTCGACCGCTCGTCCGGGGGCGGATGGGGGTCCTCGGGTACCAGCCGGTCCGGTAGGGCCTCGCCCCTGGGGTCCCCGAACCGGCTGTCCAGACAGGAGGCCTTCTTCTGCACCGAACCCGAGTCCCCGGGTGAGGAGGACTACGAGGAGGACCTGGAGGACTACGACGATGAGGAGGAAGAGGAGGACTATGAGGACGAGGAAGAGTCAGCCGCGGACGAGATCGACGGTTCGACGGAGGAAGTGGGGACTTCTGGCGGCTGCCGGGGCCCGGTCGTGGCCGAGATCTACCTCGAGGTCCCCGAACTGTCCAAGAGGGACCGGGCGGCCTCCGTCGACTCCTCCTTCGCCAAGGTGTCGTCTGGCGGGGGCGGGGCGGGGGGCGGAACCGGTGGGGCCCTTCACGGGGGCAGAGCCGAGGAAGTGCTGCCCCACAGCCTCAGCCTGGAGACCGCCCCGTCGCTCATGGTTCCCCCCGGAGCCGCCTCAGTGGCGCTGCGGTCGAGGTCCGTCGACATCGTCCTGCCAACGGATGAGCAGGCTCGCTACAAGGCGCTGGCCATGTCAACCGTCTGCAAAAAGTACGTACTGCGACGGAGATGGCGCGCTATGGGCCTCTCCATTCCGTGAACAATTCTATACGTATGTAACTGTGCATTCCTGTTTCATTTGGTACACTATTCCCCTGTTCTCTTTCATATATAGCCCCCTTTTAGTCTCCTTTGCGTGACACCTATTGTTGATGCCTCGCTCATTGTCTTTCATGTCACGCCCTTTGTTGATGTCGCTCTCATTATTGATGTCACGCTGATTGTTGGTGTCACGTTCATAGTCGGTGTCGCGCTCAATATGGATGTCACGTCAATTTTATGACCACACGCTTCGTGGTGGTGTCATGCTCATTGTTGTGCTCGTGCCATTCCAGTTGTGAAAGCAGTGGCTTTCGACATTTAATTCGAAATGTATCTTGCATTCGCCCATCGGTAGCAGTAAAAAAAAACCTATTGGTAAATCC
Organism: Platycnemis pennipes; assembly: GCA_933228895.1. Classification (NCBI taxonomy): domain Eukaryota; kingdom Metazoa; phylum Arthropoda; class Insecta; order Odonata; family Platycnemididae; genus Platycnemis; species Platycnemis pennipes. Next base: position 109,997,214 of record OW121855.1, on the reverse strand, counting down.
CAACTAGTGCAAACTAATTAAAACAAGTAGTACAATATGTGACGTACTTTTTTTTAGTAATAGCGTAACGGCTGTTTCTAAGCATTAAATTTATGCTTTATTTATCTAAGGATAAAATTCAATTCCTAAAATCTCCGTGAATATTTTTCTACAGAATTTTGGATTGATCTTATATATTTTTTGATTCCAAGTTATTGTTACTTGATCAAAAATGCTTAATATATACCGTACATTAAACGAAATGTGATGGTACGAAGGTGGAATATAGATATATTCCACCTTCACACAATATAAATAATAGACATAATATATAACACAATATAAATATAGACATTTCAGAAATTAGATATGAGTTCCAAGGCTATAAATGAAGGGCCAACATTTCAAAAGTGTGGAACATTTTTAAAATACAAATTTCCCAGCTATTTTGGCTGCCTTATGTAGCTTTTCTATTGTATATAATATGAATAATTTTAGGAAAATTTCACCTGAATCATTTTAACACGGATTAATTTCCAACTTGTTATATGATTTCCACGGAAGATATTAAATTTAAATTTGAGTCATCTGAAAAAAATCCTCTTTTCGAATTACTTTGGCCGACCTTTGTGCAAATAAATTGTGCGTTTTGCCTATAAACTCGTTAAAATGTAAATTTTACGTATATTTGAACGTAGAAGCCTCGTCGAATGGTTAATTTTATGAATGTGCATAATGGACATAAATACGGAAATTCATTCAGCTACATTCTGTTTGCATTCCAATGAGCCAATAAATTGATGTGAAGAGAATTTATATGAGTTTGATTCGAGATCTCTAAATAAAATCATTTCAATGTTGTTTCTAACTGATTGCCCTGTAATCAATGCAAAAGGATAATTTTTTTCCAAAACTCACTCTATTATTGCTGCCATAGTATGGAGACCTTTCCTCTCAAAATAAACTTTGTCAGTGAGATAATATTGTACTTTTCTATCATTACTGTTTGTGTCAAAGTTAATTATTTTATCTCCATTTCTCCGTTTTAAAATGTAACGTGAAATTTATTTATATTATCCGCTAGGAATATCGTATAGACTCTTGCCCTAAATATTTATTTCGTAAATGTTACCATTTTAATATAGACATGTCAATATTAACTTTGGTGAGGTATTTAATATTTTGGCAGCTACGAGTTTTTACGAACGAGAAACAACAAAAGCATTTTTTTTTTGGCCAAAATTGTTATTGAACATGCTATCATTCTAAAAAATGTATCAAATATTAGAAATCTGTGAATAAAATGTACAAATCTTTTTTTAGACCTCTACATTTGCTAGGAATAGGAAGTTAAGAATTTGACAGTATGTAGTTCAAAAGCTTGTGGAACTCATTTTTACAGTTAAATTATCAATTTGCTATACGCATCGTACAATGGCATTTATCGAAAAAAATAATTAAAAATTTGGTCCTTGACTAGTTGTCTAGTTGACAAATGTCTTGACTAGTTCAAATGAATCCTTTCTTTTGAAGCCATTCTTTTAGAGCGTGTTATTTAAATAAAAATATTGCAGGAAGCAACATACTTTTGTTTACCGAGTTCATTAAATTTCGTTTCTTCTTTGCTTTCCCACGTCGATTTTGACTTTCCAAGATTTCTTGCGTCAACTTTAGCATTAATGTTATTTAAGCATGAATATTGTTGAAATTTAGCTTTCCATTCGCGTTACATATGACTTTTGCCCTTATTCTATCATATTTTTTTCCGAAAACAAACCTTAATAAAAAAATGATATCCATAAAACACCTTGTCAGGAATATTTTTGAATAAACTCCTGCTGAATTAATAACTGTATTCACTTTGATTAGTTGTTAATTGGCCTTTAGAAAGAAAAAATATTTTAAATAATCGGAGTTTGTAAACATAATTTCGCCCATTTTCTTCCAAAATTAACTACTTACAAATTGATCAAATAGTCTTTTATTCTGTTCATGTGCCTATTTTCAAGTTTTACTTTTTTCTTAAAATTATGTAGAAATTGACAGTGATTTGTGATGAATAATTCATTTCCATTTCACCGTCCTAAAGTAGAGTTATGAAAATGATTATTCATCATCTTCAAAAAGTAATTCCTCACCATTTAATCACACGCTTCAGTAAACTAAAAGTCACTTTCAAGCAGGTCTTCTTTTTTCTTCCAAATTTGGTGGTGACTACTCGATAAAATCAGAACACCAAATGGTTAGCAAAGACTAATTTCATTATTCATCAATGCCATGCATATAAATTTATTGCTTTCTTCCAAAACTTCTGAGGCGAAAAATAGATGTAATTTGAGTTTCAGAATGCTTGCGATTCGCGCCACTATTTTGTCCTCAAGCAGTTCTCAAAGTAGCCGCCTGGTGCGCTGGCTTCACGACAGCTGCAACACCTCCCCTCTGATTCTAGCGCTGCTGGCGCTAGTTGGTTAGCGCCCTCATTTTCTTTTGAATGAACTAGGTAATGGAAAAAGCGCTTTGGATGAAAAGAATGGTTTTCCTATTTATCCCACGAGAATTTCAAGACCTTCTTTTGTAATACTTTTGCGTAAATTGCATAACTTTTGGGAAAATAAGAAATGAACACTATTTTTATTCTCTCTTTGATTCAATTTAAGATTAATATATTTGCTGTCACTGCTTATAGCAATTATCTCCCCATTACCAAATAAAATTAAAATGTACAAATCTGTCCATACATTTTCGTATGCTTTACCCTGTGGAAACGATTTTATTATAATAATTTTATTTGGTGTGGCTCGAACATAGCCACGTTTAAAGTTTTTCTTGGCTCTCTAACTTAATTAAGTGCTTTACTGAAGTGTTTTTCTGGACGATCTACAAGTACTTATTATCAAAATCCCAGCGCAAGTTAAAAATTTTCTTCTTAGAATCTATGATTAATTAATCATTCGTCTGACCTATGAGTGCCAAGGATTCATATATTTTCCAAATTAATAAATTAGTTATAGCAAAAATAAAAATTCTATAGGTGTAACCAATAATAATGAAGAATTTTACACTAACGGGTCTTTGATATTACCCGTTAAAAGATAAATTCTGTAAGCAATGGGTGGAAATAACATTGCACTTCTTTATATTGTGAAATATGGCCTCAAATAATTTTGAACGTATAACAGTTAAGAGCTAATCGTTATCTTTGTTGATTTTTTTAACTTCATCCCCATATGCTGGCATGTCGGGAAAAAGTAAAATAATTTCCCCATAAACGAAAACAAATAATTATGAATGGCCCTCAGTGGAATCCTTAATCAATCAAAAATTACCTCAGTCTATAGTAACTATAGTCGTGTTAAATTTATTTTTCTCTAAACCCAAACACAAATTAACGTCACGGTGTAAGAAATCGATGTTAGCGGAAAAATAAACATTTAAATAAAATATTTTGCCGAATTATGCAAAATATTCCTCTCCCATCGTGTCCATTACACTCTACACCAAAACAAATCAAATCCTTTTTTTATCAGCCGTCTACGCATTAGTGGCTTCCAATTAAAAAATTTTAAATTAAGAGTACCTACCTAGTTTTAGTGTTTGTGCCAGGTTGGAAACCTTTTTTTTTTGTGCATTGCATTATTAGTGCTCTTTCAGGCATTGTGTTATGCAAGATTCTATTTTCTGTATATTATCGGTCATAGTGTTATGCAAATAGCGAACAAAAAAGGGTTTCATTTTGTTGATTTCCGGTAAATTATTTCATTTTGCTAAATGTCTAATTTTTTCACTCCACAGAATTATGCTTATTTCGTGCACTCCGCTGCTTCTGAGTCAAGCGCTATGCGCCGCTACGATCTCAATCGGCGCCACAGAGAAGATAAGGTGATGAAACACGTACTCAGAGATAATATATTAACAGAGTGAACAGCATTGATTTTATTTTTATTTTCAATCCACGATTTTTTTTATCATTTTTTGGACACCTTATTCGCTGCTTCGTTGTTTGTGTTAATTGTTTGTTTGGCTTAACACTGCACTGACGAAAAACCTTGCTCACTATAGAAAACACCAATTATATATTTTTTTACGTGAATGTTCTTCTCTTTAGTTATCTTTTTAGTTTCAATGTGCTGAAAAACAAATGAAAGTTTGGGAACACAACCGCTGCATCACTCACTAAAAGACTAAAAATATTAAGTTTAATGCATCTTATGAGGGGGAATGGCAGTATTCTCACTGCTATATCTAGACGAATATCCTATAGAACCTAAAATATCCTCATAAATTATATTTGCGGCCGAAATATCTTTTGTTTTAGTGGGCGACATTTGTTATTTTTTTTAATTTTGTGTTTCCTAGATACGCGATTTATTTTAGTCACTATGCTCTCCAATTCCGGTTGATACGTTTCTGTGTTTTTTTTACGCACAAGTATTCTTTCGCGTAAGCATTTGGTTTTGTTGTTAACATTTTGACGTGAATACTGAAAAGGTAGCATATAGTCTTTTCTAACAATAATATTATTTACCAATGATATCAATCAATTCGATTGATACTTCTATGAAAGTGTTTTTTTAGGTGAAATTTTAGTTTAATTTTTCGAATGGACGATCTTGTGCGATCAATTTACGTGTCAGATAAATAAAAGGTTATGAATACAGGAGGAACCTACATACTTAAAGGCTTAAGGCCTTACTTTTACTTTTTGGAAAAAAACCGTGATTATTATTGGTTAAAAAATTAACTATATTGGCAAAAGTTTGAAATGAAAAATTATCTCTTTTTATAATAATGAGGAGTATACAAGTTCTACTTAAAGGGTTTTATTAATATTCCCGTCCCTATTAATATTCCACGCCCACTTTAATTCTTACCCTTACCAGACTTACCTGACAAACTTAATAAAATTAATTAACATCATATTTAACACGCTTGCATGGAGACTCGGGTGGTAATACGAAGTCTAAAATTTGTAATGATTAATTCCACTGTGGTAAAAATTAAAAAGGCTTATAACTTCATCATTAACTCACCATAGAGAAAAATGCAGAATCTAACCTAGATTATTTTGTATTTTACGCATAAATCATTGCCCAGATGAATTTTATTGGATATGTAAAATATTTATGATAAATTGCGACTTGGATCCATTTAATGGTCGCGTTTTAAATGGCTAAAAGTTCTTCTTTTCAGAAAAAATGTATATCATGTTTTTCACCTTCTTCTATCTAGGGAATAAATAAGGTAAGTTTTCGCCTTGATGTGTCGGATGATATGTAATCTATTGTAACGGGGTTTTTTTTCTATTTATTCTTCTAACGTTGAGGCATTAATTCACATCGTTCGATCACCGAAGCTCCATCTGAAAGTTTTAGGATTGGAGATTTCGCAAATATTCGATGTTCACAGAGCAGTATTCTCCGAAATAATATGTAAACGTAAGGAACCATTTTGGTGTGGCACTGACGTAAATATTATTGGTTTAATTATTTCATTTTTCAGAAATTGGCGAATAGCGACTTGCGGCCTGTGTCAACATCTTGATGTTCATTTGTCCTATTTCTTTTCCTCAATACCGTCCAGCCGTCTTAAAGTGATGACACAATAGGTGATACCGTGATATACTGTTAAGTCGTCCATGTTCGATATCAATCGACTTCATATATCTTTTTAACATGCATAGAACTTAATACTTAGAACCATGTATAGTTCTTATAACGAGATAAACTGATAAATTAGCAGTATAATTAAGTTTTAAACGGTTTTATACTGTTGAAAAATTGTATTAACCTCATCATATATTCGAATATAGGTAATCCTTATCTGTCCGAATTTCCGTTGCTTTTCTAATTCATTCATGTAAGTTGAACACTTAGGCCCGGTTTCACCAACCATTTGCTGATCGACGATCAAGTGACCGTCAATCAATTGTTGATTGACGATCAAATCCCACTCCTGTTTCACCAACACTTGATCGCAGATCATGATTGCCGATCATATGATGGGTAATCTTGGAACGTAAATGTATCATAGAAATAAAAGGAGCTGTTCTATTGGCTGTAGCTATCACGTGATACGCGTACGCTTATTAAAAGACATTCACCCGGAGTATTTAAAATATGGCTGAAAATCGATCGGAAAATGTTGCGGAAAGACAAAAATCTCAGCCAGGAATATAAACAAACAAAAAACCTGACGAAATTTACGATAAAGCAAAAGTTAAGAGGCGTGGGATGATATAGCATTGCCTTTTATTACCCTAGAAATGAACGTTGTAAGGCTGTAACAACAGCTTAAAACCTGCTACGAAAATATGAAGCAAAGCCCTAAGAATAATGCCGCGAATGTCACGGATTGTGGTATCACTGCTCCGAAAACAATCTTAGATACGATTTTCAACCGATTTATTTCATTTATCGCCAATGCCTCCGCACCATCGGTGTCATTATACAATACTATTGGAAGTCATATTCCCCATAAATGAATGATCTAGGGCATTGCATCATTGAAATCTGCAAGGATCACTTTCATCCACTGAGCAACTCAAAAGACAATATGCAATATAGAGCAATTGCAAAGATATGCTCTGTTTTTAGTCATTCTTTTATGCACATTCCATTTGTAGATGCATTTCGTTATTACATAACTTTATTTCAGCTAGCAACAACAGGGAAACTATTTTTGAGGTAATTTTCTCTATTTGAGACATTATGACATTTTAGTAATTTTACATGACATGCACCATACCTAAGCTATGCATTTAAAACTTTTTTTGAGCAAACACAGGCATGTAAAATTTTAAGAACAGTATTCTGATTCAATAAAAACAAAGAGATGATAAATATCATTCTTAAGAATCAATTAATTAATTCTGAATGTACTTCACCAATCACTTGACAACACTCTTGACGCACCCATCTCAGCTCCTACTACTTCATATAATTTTAGATTCCAGAAAAAATCATAGAATAAGAAGATGCCCAACTAGATACCAAAATAATCATTCCTCAACTCAACCCAATATTACACTTATTACCAAAACACAATAGTAATCATAAATCACGACAACCTCAGTTGCATCTATTCATCCACTTCCTCTCACATCATGTATCTTCATACCACAAAGGAAATGGAAAGTAGAGAAGTTTCCCAAATGGCCTACAACAAAAGCATATAACTTCAGACAACTTGAAAAAGTGACTGATCAACACATTTAAAAATCCAAGTCTTAAAATCTTTTAAAGAGACTGAATAAAGGATTCAGATTTTTATTATATTCAGTTTATATTTATTTATTTTTTTCCAGTTCTGAATCACCTTTCTCAACAGTTATATATGTGTATGAACAATGAACAGGTGAAGATAATGATGAATGAGTATACATAATACATATTCATAAGTTATTGCAACATTAAAGTTTATTTTTTCATATTTTTCATTCTATTGTGAATAAGGCATTAAATCTCACAGCCCAAATAGACTTTCCAGTGCCAGTATATTTTCCAATGTTAGTTTCCACATTATCAAATGGTCGGAATTGAATATTCTAATACATAGGACCACCTTCACCCGTGAACATTATAGCCACATAATGTAGAACCCCTCTGGCTACAATGATAGTAAGAGCCCTATCTATATTGACTAGAAGTTCCATAGATAGACTAGGAAACCTCCTCATATGACACTGAAGCAATGGGATTCATCGTTTTAATATGAGTATGATTGTACCACTTCTGGTGGTATGGTTTACAATGGCATGAGTAGATACCTATGATCAGCAGGGATACCCTGCAAAACATAACAAAAATCCATTCATGGTTTCTTTTACTTTGAATTTTGCCCATAAATTGAAATTGTTAACTATGGTAAGTACTGCCTGTGCACAAAGCCTAGCCACCTTGCCACTAAATTGGTTGTTCTAAGGCTGGGGGTACAGAGAGCTTGCGCAGAAATAGAAAAATAAGGCATTCGGTCACGGTTTATCTCATAATTTTCAGTCCATGATGAGATGACTGCAATTTGAGTGCTTCACAAATCTCTCAAGAGCTCAAGGCTCCAAATCCTACAAACACCAGATTTAGAGACATGGTGGAGTTCCCCAATTGTGGTCTGCATTAACAATTATCTTGAAATTAATTTCAAATTCACTCATATCTCTATTAAAGAGCTGGTTATTGAATCGTTACACTACTAGGATAAAATATGTTTCAATGACAGGCTTATCAGCTACTCCTATGTTGGACAACAGTGCCTGGTTGTGATACTTAAAAGTAAGTAATAGCATAACGAACCTTAAGATTGAAACTACTTATAAATATGTTGATACAAGTATTTCTCAACAAGGTTTTTGAAACTATTTATTGTTAAACAGTGTTAATAATTACATTATCTAATAAAGGTTGACTGAAATATAAGATACTTCTAGCATATGATGAAACTATCACATAAAAATCTACACAACAAATAATGAAAGGTCAAAATACTAGCTAAACAGATAGTTTCACCAAGTTGTTTTATGAGTCATAACCATATTGCATGTATGCACTATCTATGTCTGAGCCACCATTAAAGAAAGCACAATTCAAAAAGCCTCCACAATATCATGCTACGAAAACACAATAATGATATAATATACATCAAGATTGAAGTTAAGTATATTAGCTACCAATCTTCATTGGGTGACATCTTATTTTAATTTCAACTAGAAGATATAAAAAGATATTTTTAAAAAAATATTTGCTTACATTTACCTGAGCTAACTTTCAAGTGCAGTAGTACATGAAAACAAGATTCTTACTCAACAAGTACACTTTCAATTGTAGATAATAATTAGTTGGCACATTTTAATTGCAGTATTTCCCTACGTATTACCTGTAAGTAACTATAGTATCTCATGATTTTAGATATCCATCCCGAAAGGAATAGGCCTGACAAAGTGGAATTCACCACAACTAAACTGGATTTAGTTTATTAAGTTCATTCACGCTAGCTAATTAACTTAAAATATTTTCGCACTGATTAACTACATTAATATGATTCATTTGAAGAACAGGAACAAACACAATCAATCTAAAACAGTCCCATCACTACAAGGTCACGAACTAATGGACAACGAATAAAGGGCAGTAAAAATAAATAGAAAATAACATATATTAAACACATTACATACTGCTTATATCACGCAACATGGCTATTTCTTTTAGAATTAATGAAAATAATACCGTATATGTGAACACAACATCGAATATAATATCACCGTGAACAGAAACATGTAAACAATATCGCAATACATCTTGTTTTCCTGACTGGAGAAAGCAGAACCTTCAATTTTATCTTCACAATGTAAAATCATATATATATTCAACGACAACATATCATATAAAGCATAACAATGGTTAAAATTCGTAATATAATTAAAAGAAAGAACAACAACACACTACCACGAGGGTTATTACGTAAAATCCCGTGCTTCATAACGTCGCGCTCTGTAACGTCCAAAAACTTCGCCCCCAGCGATTACGTATCTCTAGGCGAAGTTCTCAACGTCGGCGAAATCGAGGCGCTACCGAGAGTATGAGAAATTTATGCACGCGTCATTATTCCATTCTGTTTCTCTGCAGTCCGTCCCGTCCGTTCCCTGCACGAATCTTTCCATCCAATCCAAGGCCAGAAAGCGGTCACGTGATCGATTTTCGGTAGCAGACGAACAGAAGGGCTAACGATGATGAAGAATTCATTAATGGTTAAAGAATGCGTGATATTAAATAAATGGTGGCCAGCACAATGTGAATTCTATGCCTGCATATTGTGAAAGGATTACACGAAGTATTCAATGTTTATTATGTTCCTATTGGATACTGCTTTACGTCCTACCTTGAATACCAGTGGACCTAGGGTGTATACAATACATATTAGGATACGTATTCGATACCTAGGTAGGCTCTCATACCTAATTAATACGTATTGAATACACGAGGATAAATTCAGTATGTATTTGAATACGTATTAAATGATTTAACACAACAGCAGTTGAGTCTTAATGGGAATGTATTCAACCATTCCGTACGTAAAAACGTTGACAAGAGCTCACTACAGAGGAGCCGTACCCACGTAGGCAAACGAACAAGGTGACAACAAAAAAAACATTCTAGAATACGTGAATGGGTGAACCTCGTACCAAAATTGAAAAAAATATAAATGCGAATACTAGATGTTGCATACTTATTCTATATATGATTCCATGCAATGCACAAGTCATACTTCTCATTCTTGTACACGATATAATTACCTACACACTCTATAGTCCTCACTACAACCTATAACCACCTACTTAATGAACGCCCTAACATCTAACTGATTTAGATATGATGACTACAGTTCATTCACAGTTGAAAAGCCCTGTAGAAATAATGTTTCCAGCCTTTATAACGAAATCATGTTAAACCTTGAAACAAAAATACCGCTGCAGCGTGATAGCAATGAGGATTATTGCATTTTCATGTCATGTGTAGATAGCTCTAGTAGCCGACTACGATCGTACATCGATGTATTAAGGGACGAGATTATGCTGTGTTACATTGCATATGAATTTATTTGATAGAGACGCCGATATTCTTATGCAAGCTTACTTCTTAAAGGAATGAATGCGTTTTGGCTTTCACATATTGGATTGTTGGGTGATTGGACGTTATAGCATAATATTATATACTCATAGAGTTAGGGCTGACGATATTAATTCCGAGCCGACAACTCTGACAAGCCGAGCCGACAACTGTGACAAACATTAATTTAAATCCAAAGAAATTTCTGCCTTTCGTAACCACTTCAATTTTCTATTCCAAGGGCCCAACACCCTATAGAGTATACTCAGCATCTTGAATTAACAGTATAAAATACTATAAATACAGCAGGCGCTATGAAAGACCGACTTTTGAACGGATGTTATGGAGCGCCCCGGTTTTGACGTTCTACAGAGTCTCTTGCGGTTCCGTGATCGCTCCGGGCGTTGCACTTCACGGCGGACGTTATGCAGCGACGGCGAAGTGAAAACATCCGATACATAATCGCGACGGGCGCAGAGGTTCTCAACTGGCGTTCTGTAACGTCGAAATGGGGACGTTATGAGTTACGTGATTACCCTACACGTCTGCCTACGGCGTAGGATTCACCAACACACGACGTTAGTTATTCATTTCATGTAGCGACGCGGGAAATTTAACTTGATTCATAAATGGGTGAATATTTAGAATTGTACCTGAGGACCTTACGTTGCGAAATATCGGCGACTATTACTAATTGTTCAATAGAAGTCATAGCGTATCTTGCTCGGTTTCGGATGCCATTTTAAATGTTTTCTAAAATAAATTCCACTGCCGGCTAAGAGAATCTAAACCACAATTTGAAATCATCTTCCTCTGCATGCAAACACATCATATTCTGTGGGGCCTGCTGTGGTTCCTTACATGGCAATAATCAATAATTATTTCTACGCATTCGCCTGAAGACACTTCGCAATCAGCCATGTCAGTTGATTCTCGATTTGATCGTCCAAAATCTGCGGTCAACTTGACAAGAGATTTGATCCCCGATCACAGCTGATTATTGTTGGTGAAACGGAATCAACAAAATCGCCGATCAAATCAAGACTTGATCGCCGATCAAGCGTTGATCGTTGTTGGTGAAACCGGCCCTAAATATAACAGAGGGCTTTGCTTAGGACGTGATAACCTGAAGACTTAACTATAGAATCCGACTTCTAATAGCTTTATGGTTGCTGAAGTCATATACGGCTTAATGTAGATGAAACAGGAATGCTCGAGGAGGGAATCGAACCTGTGACTTTCGGGATGGAAAACTAGTGTATTGCCTATTGTGGTATTGTGTATTGCCTAGTGTATTGCGACCAGTACCTGACGCAATGCGACCAACCTTATGGATACAACTACCACTGCAAACTTGATTCATAGTTATGTAAAGCTTCTCTAGTACATTTGGAATTGATTTATTTTGCAAGAGCGATTAAGTGGACGAATAATTTGTTGGAGCGCAATTTAAAGTCGTTCGCGTGTCATCTTAATGCTCTGAACTTCAACTAGGGTAGGTATATTCTTCGGTACCTGTAGAATAAATCATTTTTTCAACTGACTTTTAACACCACCACCTTAAGTATTAGCGTTTTTAATTTCCTGTTCCTCGAATAAGAAATCACGTTCCCTAAACTAAGAGTGATCGCTAAATGCGTCAAGTCATTTTGCAAGAATTTAAACTAACATTTTTCGAATTCCATACCCGAAATGCCGAATCTAAAGGCAGGATTACACGTAGCAGTTGACTGCTATGACAGTCAACTGCTAACAACTGTTAAGCCCTACTCGCATGTGTCAACAGCAACTGCGATGCGAGTTCAGGTCGATAGTGGACACATGTCGAACACTATCGATCCACGTTCGAGCTTTTAGCAAAGTTGAAGTCCGTCTACTTTCCAGCGGAAATGTATCCAACACAATCACAACAATCGCCAACGGAAAGCAATACACGACGGAATTTGCATATAATAACAAGGATATCCCTCCCCAAAAGGGGAGATTCTACTCTTTAAAGAATGGGAACAAAAGATAATGGTGAATGGAATTTATTGCTTGAAGAATTTCATGAAAGTTTAAGCATCAATCTCTATTGAAATAAAACATTTTATTTGTTATGACAACGCCTAAAAAGCGGCCTTAAGCTGCATAGAAGTTAACGCAGGCGCATCATAGCATTAGCGATATAGATACATCGTGCATCTCGCGACTGTCATAGCAGTCAACTGCTACGTGTTAACGCTGCTTAAGAACTGCCGCCCAAGTCGATAACCATGTCCATTTGATAACTGTCATATAGTAGGATTATTTTTTATTTCCTTGTGCACGGTCAACATTTTTATCGCTGAAATTGATACTGTCATTAAGGAGAAGTTAATGAAGAAGAAATAAATACAAGTGGTCGCAAAAGTGTCTCGGTTAACATTTGACATGGAGTTACTCGGGACTTGGGAGGTTAAACTTAATAAGGGACTACTTCAAAGCCAAACTATAATAATAGAGGTAATATTAGGAAACCTTGATTCGACTTCCAGGATAGCGTTTTACCAATATCAGTATTTTTTTTAATAATTCCCTCCCTCCATACCCCAACTATGTATATTACATATCATTTTACTATCAATCAGCATACCCTCAATTGCATCACCCTTTAAGTACGTAACACTAATTGAGAAAGGTTTACTCACATGATTGACACTAGAAAGGGAAGTGACATCACGTTATGTTTGGAGAAGGATACATTGCAAATGCATAAATACTCTATAAGTTACGTTACGCTAATTCAAGGATGGGTCGGGCCAGCTGTCACGATTCACTATATACCTACCGGTTTGTTGTCCTGCGTTACGTTACGTTAGGTGATATATGCATTGTAAATTCATCCTTTATTGAGATGAAAGTGAGGATATTAACAATAATAGGTGAATAAGTAGAAATATTGCTAAGTACGTAAGGTATTTACAAAGCATGTACGTTTTTTTCGCTCACAAAAAATACAGCGTTACGTAATGTTAGAGGAGAGTCTTGCTTAGAGATTGTGACGTAGTGTTTATAGGAATGAGGTGGGCTTAAAATGAGGAATATCAGCGTTATGTGATATACGGAAGACGTCTTTTCTTCCAATGGGGAGATAGTTTTTCGCATAAATAAAACAAACCATCGCTTCCATATTTTGTCCATACCACATAGAAATCCAATGGTATGGAGACAAAATCATATATGTATGTATTTTACCTTAAATTTTATACATAAATATAATGTGTTGCCTGATGTTTATACAAGAAGCAATGCGTAGGTACACATATATTGATTTTACAAGCACGATTTATAATTAAGCTGAGATGATAAGGGTAATACAATAAATTATTTTAAAAGACTGGCATATTTTCAAACCACCCACTTGACTAATTGCTATCAAACAACCTAAATTACGTGACTACAACTTTCATTTCCGCTGTTTTGCGAGTGATGCTTTTACCCTGTATTTCTATCGTTTGTGTTGGGTTATTCGCTGCATGATATAGTTAATAATAAAAATGAAATTGTCCTTCATAGATGACAATATGACTTTTAAAGAATTTTAGGCTGAAGGTACGACAAAAAATCTTTTATTTTTGTTGAGCTACCTATATGTTGGGCAAATTTTATCCATACGCGGAAACATACATTCTCAGCAATAAAAACGTAAAGAAAGCAATCATCAATATTTTCTTGTAACGTCTTATCTTACCGTTGAACGTCAACGGTTTCCTTAAGCTGGTTTTTCCTTGCTTCGATTTCCTTCAGCGGATGGAAGAAGTGTTCGAACGTGATAAGAATGGATGAGTTTTTTTTTTTGCTTCTTGATGGTCACTTTAACGATTGAGACTTCAAGAAAAAAAAGCTAGCTGAAACCTCCCAACCTTGTAAAGTATCGCTCTTTGAGTGTGTCAGTAAATCCACGCCCCCCTTTTACGGAAGCGTGCTTGACTCCCAGTCACGTCTCCATGGTTACGTAGTCGTCACAAGGTGTTTGGATTTCAAAATGAGCATCGCGCCATTTTTTACACACTTTAGTGGCATTTGTAAGAAATGTATGTAGTTCATCTTTTTTATTTTTTCTTTAAGGGAAGTTTGCCTATCTTTCCACTGAACATTATCTATTATTATTTAACTTGCAATGACCAATAACCTGATATCAAAAGAAGTGTCACGGAGGTAAGTTAACTCCTGATGTCATGAGAAAAGAATTTTACCAGCCAAAGTGTGCGCCATATTAGGAAACAAAATAAATATTAAATTATTATTTTTACATGAATTTTTCAAGGATTCTTGAGCGAGTTCAGTGTTTCCTTCAACGTTTTAATGAAAAATATTTCTCAAGAAAAAATGTATAAAAAACTATTTTTTTATAAGTCCATGAATTTTAATGGTAGGAGAATAATGAACTTTCCCCGCTTAGGTATCTTGTCCTGGGGAATGAAGGTCAATTTAAGACACTTATAATACATTGGAGTGAATTATAAATGATTTGGTTGCATTAAAAAACTATTTATAGCTAAAAAACGTGATTAACAAAATTGTCAAATTAAAGCAACGCGGACATTTTATTGCCCTAGTATATTCCCCAACATTAAAAAAAAACCTTGATGAAGAATGGTTACAGACTCTATTATTTTCTCAACTGTTTCAAATGGTATTCACCCGATTGAATAGAATTATGTTGTTTATTTATCTGATGCATTCATATTAAACCTTGCAATTAGGAGTTGTTCAACGACAAATAAGTACAAAGATACGGATCGGCGGTTATATACGCATATATATGAAGATATGCGCATTTAAATTTACATGCCTTTATTTGTTGTTTCTGGGTTTAGTGTAGTAATTCACCGGTAAAATGGTATGATGGTATAATATTTTTTTTACGTTTGTTCAGAAACATTAATATCTCAGATACGTTGGCAATAAAATGACACTGTGTGTTTTCCCTGCGAAATTGCAGAATGATAACTTCTAGAGTGTTCCAATGGGTCAGGTGATGTCAGGTCATGCTGACCGACGTTTCGATACTCAACGCGGGCATCATCGTCAGGGCAGTTGATTCGAGTGCACAAAATATTATAAATAAATATTTTTATTTTATAAACACAAATACAAGGTACATACATAGACGGTGTAATCGGTGAAGTAACAGAAAACGTACGAACAGTGCACACCGGCCTTTAGGTTAATGCTTGTACAAAATAGTATGCATTCATACAGAACTTATTCGAGTTCTCGATATATATATAATTTTACAGTTGAGAAATGCAAGATGATTTTCGAGAATTGTAAATTATTCCCGAGTTTTCGAGAATCTTTCTTTCATTTTTTGTTTCTGACGACTTTCATGGGTTGGTTTTATTGCTTATTTGTCTTTCATGAATTCAAGTCGGTGCCACAATATGTACGTACGGTTATTAGTGAAATTGTTATTTTCCATGCCCAATTCTTTCAACTCGCACTGCTTATCAGGAAATGTTTAATGGATTCGAAGAAACGAAACGAAATTACATTTTTAAACTTCGAAATGATAATATTTCGAAGTTTAGTGAATGTAGTGAATTTGCTGTATTACGTCGTGTATTTTTTAATTATGTCGTGACCGTGTGCTCTCGCTGTTTTAACACTAACGTTCATTCTTACGACATGATCGACCAAAACAAAGTAATCGATATAAGTAATTAATGTAAAGACGCGTTTACACGTAGCAGTTGACTGCTATGATAGTCAACTGCTAACAACTGTTAATCCCCTACTCGCATGTGTAAATAGCAACTGCGATGCGAGTTCAGGTCGATACTGGACACATGTCGAACACTATCGATCCTAGTTCGAGGTATTAGCAAAGTTGAAGTCCGTCTACTTTCCAGCGTAAATGTATCCAACACAATCGCAACAATCGCCAACGGAAAGCAATACACGACGTCTGATATCGGGAATTAGGATATAATAACAAAGATATCCCTCCCCAAAGGGGAGTTTCTACTCTTTAAAGAATGGTAACAAAAGATGATGGTCAATGGAATTTATTGCTTGAAGAATTTCATGAAAATTTAGTCATCAATCACTATTGAAATAAAACTTTTTATTTGTTATGACAACGCGTAAATAGCGGCTTTAAGCTGTATAGAAGCTGGTGCAGACTCATCATAGCAGTAGCGATATAGATATATCGCGCATCTCGCGACTGTCATAGCAGTCAACTGCTACGTGTAAACGCTGCTTAATATTGCATATAACAATAGCATTTTTTTACCGTTTGACGAGTTACACCTCAAAATACTGGGGGCATTATACATAAGTTTGAGGAAAAACATCGAATTCTTTCTTACGACGGTCCTACCGATGGTTTACATTCAGCCCGGTATCGATTCGATCGAAGCTCAATGCTCCTATCGATAGAACACGTTGTGTAATCGAGTGTTATAGGTTCCAAACATTCGCGAACATCATCGCCCCTTCCCTCTATGCCTCCAGGAATCGGACTGGATGGGAGTGGAGGGGGGTGTAGGTGGAGAGGGGAGGGAGGGAGGGGGGCGTGGGAGGAGAAGGTCGTGCCCCATATGTCACGACCAATCGATAACGAGGAGTGGGGGAGGAGGAACACGCCGCCGAGAACACGTGGTCTTCCTCCCTCCCCTCTCTCGCAAAACACCCCTCCCCTTCCCTCGACTCCCCTACCCCCCCCCTCCGGTCCCATTCCTTACCCATCAACACCATCGCGGAAACGAGAAACGGTTGCGAAAATTCGCCCAGGCATCCACGTAAATATGTATCGACCCTTTCGCTCATAACCTTATTCTAAGTCCATGCTCATAACACATCAACTTATGGAACGTATGCGTGGCTACCCACAGAAAGGGTGTATGGCAGGTGATGTTCCACGCCAGACTTCTCCCACCTTGTTGCTGTAGGGTAATAACCCCAATAACAACGCTAATTTTGGTGTGTTAATGTGTTTGCGTTAACTATATGTTATAATTTTTCTTACTCTTGTGTTAATTGTGTTGTTACTTTTGCTATAATTGTGTATCTTGTTATATCATTGTTTCTGTTATTGTTGTATCATTATTGTTACCATTGCTTTGTTATTTCTACTGTTATTGTTGTACTATTATTGTTGAGTCATTATTCTTGTTATTGTTCTTTTGTTTGTCTCTTGTTGCCTTGTTAATTTTGCTTTAACTAACCTTAATTACTGTTGGTGTTGGATGTCCTTGGTGTTATTTTTATTATAGCAGTTGTTATTGGAAGGGGTGACTAAGATCACTTGCAACATTTGACATAGGTATGGTTACTTTGGGAATAGGTTGAAATTTTCAGGTAGTAGAGGAATGGTGTGGAGAAAACCCGTCATCGGCACTGGCCTGCTTCAAATGGATGGCGTCAATGGTTAAAGGTCTCTATATAACCTCTCATCCTATGGATGGAGCATAGAGTATGCCAGTTATAGAAGAAATATTTCACCTTCAAAATATCTGCTAATGATCTGCTAAGAATACGCTCGGGAGCGTAAGGCGTTTATCATCTCTTTGGTGGCTCCGGCCAATCAATCTTAATTTATACGTTTATTTGCATGTGGGGTTTTTCCAGCTCACGCAAGCCTTGGAAGTATATCCACATACCTTCATAGCAGGAAAGCAGTCGGTAACAATATGATCTTTGTTACTCCGCTAATGTGTGAGGACAACAATGATGAAACCATTCGGACGGCATGTTAAGTGGCCACAAATGCGCAGCTAACAATCCGGGTCAAATTCAAGTAATAATTAGCACAGTTGCCTTTCTCGACATTTCACATTACATTTTAATGTATCACTAATTTATGTACGGGTCAAGACAGGAAATGAATCGGTTCCACCTGCGGAAATTATAAGTCGGACTTAAATCGTCGTTCAGTCAGGGCCAATATGACTACAAATTAATATCTCAGGGACAAACTAGACTATACTTACTAAACCTTTTTACATATGATAGAGTAATCATTTTGGTTTACGTTCACCCCCTGCCACACACCTGTATATGGGCTTGCAGGGAATTATGTAAATAATGTGGATTAATATAAGTGCGGGCCAGTACTCAGTTTCAAAACTGGGTCATGTTTCGCTTGCACGGACAATGCTCCATTTTTTTGTTATTATTCGAATTTCAAGACCTGCCTCTGTTGAATATGTGGCTGCTGTAATATTTCACCGAAAAACTATTGCAAGCCCTGTGACTCTGTTTAAAACAGCTGCAAACTTAAAATTTGTGTTGCATAGGTACGTAGTGAAGGCTTAAACTGAAGATACTGGCACCTTTTTTAACCAGAGTTTTCCGCGTTATGTTTTCAGAAGGCTTCTCTTTTCCCCCACTCTTTTGAAGACTTCTTTGTTTGTCACTCGGTCGATCCATTTAATCTTCATCATTCTTCTATGACACAACATTTCGAATGCTTCCACAATTTTTCTCCCTGTTGCTGTTAGCGTCCATGCCTCACTGCCACAAAGAAATATGCTCCAGATGTTCGTTCTGATGAATTGTTTTCTTACTTCTACGTTTGTATTTCCAGATGTAAGTAGATTCTTTTGATAGAATGCTCTCTTTGCCTGGGCTATTTTACTGACTATTTCTTTCTTGGTTCGTCCATCATTGGTTACTCAGCTTCTCAGGTAACAGAACTCAAGTTTTTGTTTTCCTAGTTTGTTGGTTTTGGCCTCTTCTTTCCTTCTGAACACCAATATCTCAGACTTCTTCTCGTTGATCTTCAGCTGATATCTGGCCATTGTCCATTCCATGGTTATTAGAATCTTATTAAGACCCCTCACAGTCTCTGTTACGAGTTCTATTTCATCGGCGAATCGCAGCATGCTAACTTTTTCTCATTGGATTCCAAGTGACTTCTCTTTAATTTTATTGAAAGCTCTCTCGATGCAAACATTAAAAATGACAGGAGACATTGCACATCTTGTCTCACTCTTTTCCTTGTTCTTGCTTCTTCACAGCTGGGTCCAGATTTAACTACCATTGGCTTGTTAGAATAAATACATTTTCCTTGAACTCGAACCTGGACTATCGGTATAGAAAGCAGGAAGTGTATTTCATTCAAAGCAGAAATCTTATACTTCGATATGCATATCCCTTTACGAGTCCTTTCGACCTTCCTCGGCTTAACTTCGTCTTCCCACGTCGGCCTCTTCACAGTGAAAGAACACACTTGTTTCTCACGATATGCGCCGTTCTTCACATCACTGAGACCGCCTCCGTGATTAGCGTGAATGCCTCCGCCCGAAAGCGATCGGAGCGTGACTTTCCACTCAGTGAATCCGAAACTTATATTTTTTTCATACAAGGCCTTGCTGTTGCTAAATGAGCCTGTTCCACGCTAATAGGGTGCTCTCTCGCGATGTGCATGATGGGAAATATCTATCGGAGAGGAGTAGAGAACGAACGGGATAAACTGGAACAAACTGAATGTAACTTAATGTAACAAGTCTCTTTCGAATTTGGACCAGTAAAAACCTAGATGAGATGGAGTCCTTTATCTCCAATCTGTCTTCCAAATATTTAAAGCAGCAGTCTGAATCTACAAGGGTAATGAGGACTCATCTTTACCTCCTTATGCTTCTTTCAACTACACAATACGCTTGAAGCCACCGCACGGGTATGTGGCCTTATAACCATCAGTTATCACGCTTCACGCTATTCAGACATTAAAAAAAAAACTACCGCATTTAAACACCGCTCATATGAAAACAAGAACCATTTTACTACCACCACGAGAAAAACATTAAGCTTGCAGTTAGGAGACGCGTTAAATATTAGCTCTAAAAGGCACCGAAGTGCTAGCTGATACAAATTAAAATTATAGCCTACAATTTCAAGAGCATGCATGAGTTAGTAACGATACTTCTACATAATGCTCTGCAAGTCACCAGAGGTGTGTGGCAGGGGGTGAATTCACTCCAAACATGTACTTCATATCATGTTTAAAAAAAAAGGAACTATATTATAGTCGGAACGTAACAATTTAAAAAAAAAGGAAGATGAAAATAAAAAGCAACCTTTCACAAACGTGATGTAACTATGGCTAGATCTTTAAACCAAATTGCAACTACTTATGTTGTCCATTTATACATTTATGTATTAATGGGCAGCTTAGGTAGTTTTCCTTTGCAGCTATTCGAATCTCTAATAGTACGAGGGAAGAGATACACGTAATATCTGTCGTTTGGGCGATCAATTTCTCTAATTTTATTATTATGGTTCAGTCCATCATAGTATTCGCAAAAAGTTTTTCATGCCGTCACTGAACATATTGCCTTGCAGGAAGCAAGTCACATGTGTCTGGTTGGTTGAAAGTACTTGAAGAAATTCGATGTAAGAATGTTGAATCCTGTTGATAATAATAATATTTATAAATAATTTATTAGATTTAAAATTATGTGATTTCTTGAGTGCCTCATGGTATCGCTCGTGAATTCTTACGGTCTCATTTTTTTTAAATTTTGTTTGGTTTAAGGTGGTCTCCTTGTGCATTATTTGACCTATACTTTTAAGGTATCATTGAACTATGTTTATTCATAGTTGCAGTTAATAAGGTTTTTGATATTCTGCGTACTTTCCTGATTATTTAGACAGCAAAAATACCTAATGTCTTCAAAATGACCTCGTTTTTTGGGTTAACCGATCAGGTTGAATGTTCGAAATTTCCACACAAGATTATTTTTAATAAATATTATCCTTGCACGCTTGTATTTGTGAAGCAAACGGCATTTACCAAACTTACCACTCGCTCCTAGGGAATATTAATCCAACGGGATTTTGTTCCTGGCAGGGTTATAATACAAAGCTTTCTTATTGTTAGATTTAACCCTCCTGGTGTTGAAACACACTGTATTGTGTTAGAAAAACGGGGAAAAAATAATACACATTGCTGCGAATTTTTTTTTAAATTACCTTCAATAACCGTAATTTTTCCTACAGTCAATTCAAGGTACTAAAAGAATGAAAATCATCCAACATGATTGTTTGACGGGAACGATTTTTTACGCATTTTTCGTTGGAAGTTGTGATTAAGGACGCCGCATCAAGGTGTTCAAAGTATAGAAGCAAAAACATGAAATGATAGAAGTAGATTTTGTGGAAAATAATAGATTCGCGTGTTGATGGGAAAAAAATGCTTTAAAAGGAAGAGAAAGGAATGGTGTAGCGCTTTGCTTGCTGGTTGATGAAGAAGAAAATTATAAGAAAAAAACTCCAGACGAAAGAGTTTGATGGCAGGAATATCAAGAGAAACAGACAAGAAAAGAGCTAACTGGGAAAGCGAGGAACAGTGGGGGAAAGAATTATATGTTGACTTCCTAAGGTGAAAATGAAAAAAAAATTCTCTGAAGAATGGATTACTATTTTTTTTAGCTGAGCTGATCTTTGTTGTGCAATAATTTTCAGTTTTATTTTTCAAGCATGTCGGATGATTGAATATCCTCTAATTTCGTTCTAAACATCATTCTACCTCAGTTATTCTTTGAGTGATTCTGTTTCCTACGTAAGCTTCAATGTAAATGTACACAGTGTTGATAGAGTGCCTTGTTTTTATCATTCATTTTTCATCATCATATTTTTTTGTTATTTTACATTGGCTATTTATTTTCAAAATACATCCTATAAATTCTTTCTCCAAACGAAATTGGATGTAAATTTTGCCCTTAAGCTAACTCCTGTGTCCTAATCCTTTTTTCTGTTTCGTTAACTGATTTATTAATTATTGCGTTTGAATTTTTACATTAAAATATTATTTTATTTTAATTGGCAGAGCGCCTAAACATTTTCAAACAGGACATTGTGTCTAGAATGGAATAGCTCGGAATACAATCTAATGTATTTTAAGTTTAAAAAATAAAGAAATTTTCTTCTGAAGTAAAAACAAAAGTAATTAGGCAATGGGACCGCGGTGTTAGTAGGAATCGGAAAACATCAAGAAATTTGTGAGACGTGGTATGTGTAATTTTTACAACATCGTAACGATCATTAGAGAATCATAGCATGGAAGTTATTGATAGATCCAAGCGGAATGGTTGAAAAAGTGAATACCAGAGAAAGAGTAAATGAAACAACGATAATAGATCATTTGGTTCAAAATGGATGCACACCTGTGAGGTTTAAAATTATTTACTTGGCCGGGAAATATTATATAGGCTTTAACAGAAAAATTGTATGAAGAGATATAACACCAAAAAAACTCTTGGAATAGATAATATAACCACAAAATACACTACAATCAAGGGGATAAAAACGGACTTTTATTAACCTCCTGAGAAAATAAACATAGAAATAGCCTTTTCGGAAATCTCGTGAGAATGATTGCTAGTATTAAATTATAACAATTACTTAATCAGGTTAAATGAGATATAGTTATCGCAGTTTAGTAACGAATTATAAAATATAGAAATTTCCAGACAATCAGATAACTTTAGTCTTACAAAAGTGGTCTAACATGACTTTTAGTTTCCTTATAGGTACTTAAATGTGTTTTCTGTTTTACTGTAAGTGTATATCGCTGATTTAATTCAGCACCCTCCTCTAAGCCACTATCTAAAATTTGTATTTTAACTAAAATATGTATTTTAACTTTAACTTGGGAGAAGAGTCTCTACAAACTCAGTTTTTGGAATTTTTCCGTTAAGAGAGTGCTCCTTAGTGCTGAATGTATTTTTAAGCATCTTGAATCAATTTTCCATGCAGCAAAAACAATTAATTTTATCTAAATTAAATTCAAAATTTCCAACAAGCACATGGCCAATATGTGTATGAGGGGAATAGGATTTCGTAGGCTCGATTTTCTGTTTTAGCCAGCTGATGTATCATTACTTTAATGTGTGCGAGGTGAAAAATCGACGAACATCATGTAACCCTATCCAAAAAACTGCCTTGTTCCTAATAACTTAAAATTTTTTGGTTCTGGCCTTATGGAAAATTACCGGTATGACAAAAATGTTTAAGTATGCGTTAGAGAATGAGTTAATGGTAGTTTTTTGCTAGTTAAATGGATGTTGATAGTTACTTGAGGGTCCTAAAGGTAGTTATTTAAACACCAAAAGTTGATTTTATAAGCTGATTTCATGCAAATTAAAACAAATAGGTATGTATAGCAGTAATTACGAAGGTCTTGCTAGTTTAGTTCCTTGTTCCAAAATATGGGAGATAACAGTTCCATCGCGATCGTTCCAGTCTGCTTCCAGAGGTCTTCATGGCATAACTGGAGAAGTGGACAGGAACGCCCGCGAATCAGTTGTCAACTGAAACATGATAACGAGGAAGGAAACCTTGAAGACCTTCGCCAGAAATCTCAATATCCTCTTCACCTTCATGCCGTATGGATGTTATTTTTACTTTTTCAAACCAGGAGAGCTGTAAAGTCAAGCCTGATGTGTTTCCGAAGGATTTGGAGTGATCAGGAACTGCTGGATTACAATTGAATTACATTGGATTATTTTTATTGTTGTTATTGGAAGATATTATTGAAAACGAAGATCATTTTTAAATTCTCATTTGTGGTTTCAAGTCTATTCACGCACTCGAAAGGCGTTTCAGACAAGAGAGGTTGTGTTTGAAACCGTCTGGATTATCTCGAATAGGTAACCAAGGAGTAACGTGGTACAAACAGGAATGGTTTGCAAATTTTGGTGTGTTAAAACCAATGCTTACAACCTAATTCATTGTTTACAGTCGTGTTTTATCTCATCTGAAGGCTCTGTAGTCGACACAGATGAGAATAGCGGAGATAAAACAATTGATTTTATTGTAACGAGCGATTCAGACACACCAAACCATTGCAAACCATTCGTGTTTGTAACACGTGACTCCTTGGTTACCTATTCGAGATAATTTCGACGGTTTCAAACACACACTGAAACGAAATGACGCTACAAATATTAGAATTCAAGTGTAAGTAGGAAGGGTGGAGAGAATTCCCGCGTCTTTATGAACCTACTCTTTACGAAAAGCGCCTAAGGGGTCTGCAGTGCAACGTCCTATCCGACGGACGGAGTGCTGAACTCAAATTGCCTTTCAACCACCTCCCAGGTGGGGACCGGAACATCAATGAAAAATTTACAAGTCTTCTGGGCTCAAACCCAAACCCTCATCATGGGAAGCCAATACTTAATCCACCAAACTAACCATATCCAATATTGTAACATTTTTGCCTCCGTGATCTCTTCGATTCTCTGCATTCTCTTCGAGTTCTCATCGCGTCCGTTGGCTTTTGCTGACAATAGTTTCGCTGGCATGGCAGTCAGCGTCTTCAGGTCAAACTACTGTCAGCAAAATCCAACGGACTCAGTGAGAACTCGAAGAGAATGCAGAGATAACAAAATCAACGCCGCGAAAATCTTCGAACTTTTTGCCTCCGTATATAGGATGTAATATCTATGTTTTATGTACATTTTTATCTCATTTATGTGAATACTATGTAATTTTTTATTACATTCCAAGTTTAACGACTCAAAACGATATTTTTTATGCTGAAATTTCTATAAGATGTTGTATCCGTTTTTTATCACAGTGTTATGTCATTATTCCAAAACTTTGCCTTGGCTAAAATTTCTTATGTTTCCACGGAGGTGAATTGAGAGAAAAATTGTATTGTTTTGGGGCTGAAAATTGCGTCGTCTGATAAAATGTCATGGGGCCTATTATTTCTTGTGACTGGATTGGCTCGAGACAGAAATGTCACAGAGCTGAAAAGTCACGGGACGGAAATGTCACGTGGTACGCTGATTACGAACATACGAACAAGTTAAGTTTACCATCAATATTCAATACTCCCAGAATTAGTTTGATGAAGGTCTCCACCTTATAGATCTGTTTCTTTATATTACGTAATTTTTCTATCATGCACACGTCACAATTTTCCTTTTGTAGCTTTTCCTTGTAATCCTCTCAAGTTGTCTATCTTTACGTTTTCTTACACTCACTTCCCCATCCACGAATTCGTCAAAGAGATGATTATGCTTTAAGATGTGTCCTATTGTGCTCTTCCATCTTATCTTTAAAAAATTTCGTCAGCCTTAACATTTTCCCGTCTTTAGTAGAACGTTGACGTCAATTAGTCGTACCGTTAATTTAATCTTTGTCTTAGTCTTATGACAGCATATTTCGAATGCTTCCGGTTTTATCTTTTCTGAAGCAATTGTCTTCTATGCCTCACTGTCATGAAGGAGAATGCTGGAGGAATGAGTTTTAATACAGTATTTCAATCCTTCCTAGCTGTTATTTTCAGCGCAATGCTAAATCTTTTTCATAAAATTATTCAATCTGGCTGAATTTGAAAAAAACGATGAATTTCCATGGTAAATAACAAAACAATTGCGATAAAATACCCGATAACATTGTAGATTTGTGAAAATTTTATTTTCACTGGTACATATACAATGGGTTTCACTAGTAACTTCCTGCGTAGAGAAACGTGACTTGCCGGTTGAAATCAAATCTTAAAATTTACAAACTTGCTGCGTTTTTCCCACGGTTTCTTCTTCTGAAAGAACTCCCTCTTCTACTTGGTTTTGCATGTGTGTATTTCATTCTTGAGACGCTTATAACGGGTTACCTTACTTGTGTGATATCGTGACCTTTCTTTCCAATAACTTATTTATTTTTTTAAAGTTCCAGACCCTTCTTTATTTGAGAAAATACATCTCCGATCCTCAACCTCAAGCCTCCCTCGCAACAATCACTCATTCTCTCTTTTATCAGCAACCTCTTACCAACCCTTTCCAAAAAAGAACTTAAATTAATAATAAATTAAACAATAATTAAAAAGAACTTAACTTAGACTTTAAATGTATTCCACTGCCGGTATTCGAACCCGGTCCCTTCGGGTGAGACGGTTTCGTCTTATTCTCAACTGAATAATCTAGCCTCTTTTAAGAATAAAGAAAAAAGTTTTAATACAATCCACTACCGAGCGTCGAACCCGAGCCCTTCAGGTGAGATGACCTTGTCTTATTATCACCTGAATCATCCGACTTACTTTAAGAATAAAAAGTAGACTTTAAATATATTCCACTGCCGGTATTTGAACCCGGTCCCTTCAAGAGAAGCTGTTTAGTATTGTTCTAACTTGAATCATCCGACCCCCTTTAAGAATAAGAAAATAAAATCTTTCTCCTCCTCCAATTCCTTCTTCACGACCTCACTTCGAGCGTCCATTTCTGGGTCACGGCGTGTGTCCCGTTGCTGCACTGACCGTCCCGACTGCACGGCCGGACGTCTTATGAATCGAACAATCGAACAGCTCCTTCCCACCCGATGAGTGAGTGAAAGCTATCCTCTTCCTCCTTCCCTCCCCTCTCCAAAAAAGAAGAGAACGGAAGGATTCACCTGCGTTTTCAAGTCTGTTTCCCCACTAAAATGAGCTTCAGACCAGAAGCAAAGGTATGAGGATAGGAATAGAAGGGTTAGGAGGAAAGGAGGAGTTGATGAAGGACGTAGAAGAGAAGAAATACGAAAATAACATCTACATCTACACGATGCCCTGCAAGCCACCGCGAGGGTGTGTGGCAGGGGGTGAATATCACCAAGCATGCACTACTAACATGCAAACTAGCAACTATATTGTCTCATGCAACTAGATTGCTAGTATCTATAGTATTTGAGGGGTTAATACATTCATCATACACTACAGAATACTCTAAAATATTTCCCCTACCTATCCATTTGCTATGCTGCCTATTCTGTTATCTTATAGTACGGGGGAAAAATGCCATTTTGAATCTATCGGTGCGACAATCTATCCCTCTAATCTTATTTATCTGGTCGAATCTAGCATAATACACTGGTTTCTTTAATATGTGCCTAACATCTTCAGCAAAGCTATCCGATTGAAATTTCTCTAATAGATTCAATCTGTACTTTAACCTACGCTCTGGTAATGATTCCCACCCTAATTCTTTTATCAATTCTGAAACGCTACTCAACCTATCGTAACACCTTTTAACGAACTTAGCTGCTCTACGCTGCACACTGTCTAGTACTCTGATCAACCCTAATTCATTCGGATCCCATACACTGGCTGGCAAATAAGATCTACATCAAGAGCTACATCTGGAGTATATTTCTTTATCCGGGTAACCAACGATGGACGAAGAAAGAAAGATATATAATCAGTAGAATAGCCCAGGCGAAGAGGGCATTCCACAAAAAGAAGATCTACTTACAGCTGGAAATACAAGCGTAGATTTAAGAAACAATTTACCGCAATTTACATACATCTGGAGCATGTTCATCTACATCTGCGTAATACCCTGAGAGCCACCACGAGGGTGTGTGGCAGTGGTGGAATATCACCAAACATGCACTGTTGACATGAAACTAGGATATTTAATGGAGACATGCTAGATAATAGGATAACAAGCAGCTATATTGTTAGTATCTACATAATGAGAAACGAGTATTTGTTGTTATTACATGCATCATGCACTACAGACTACTCTACATTGTTGCAAACTTTATCAATGTTTTCTTTATGTACTGCTCTTATGGGGAAACCCAGAGCATGAAATAAATTCAATTCAATTCAATTCAATATTTCACCACAATATCCCTTTGCTACGCTGCCTATTCTGCTCTCTTGATGTTTCTTTAGCAGTGAGGCATGGACAGTGACAGCAGTGGAGAGGATAAGGGTGCAAGTATTCGAAATGTGGTGCTACAGAAGAATGATGAAGATGAAATGGATCGTTCGAGTAAGTAACGAGGAAAGTCTAAGAAAAGTGGAAGAAAAGTGAAGTCTTCTGAATACCATAGGAAAAAGACAAGACGACTTGATCGGCCACATCATGAGACATGATGACCCGATGAAGACAATCGTAAAGGATGCGTGAACGGCAAAGGAAGGCCTCGTATGCGTTACATAGAACAAGTAAATTACAAATGTTAAAGAGAAGAAATACAGAAATATGAAGAACTTAGTCGATAGAAGAATTCAGTGGAGAGTTACGTCAATACATTCCCAGGATTGCTGACTATAATGATGCTGATGAAGTTTCGACTTGCAAATATTTGCTAATAATTTTTTGAGCGTGATTTATAACGCACGTTTGGCGTGAATTCAACCCATTGCCACACACCTAAGTTGGCGTTGGCTTGCTGTCAACGAAAAGGCGCCAAGGGGACCACGGCTTAACGTCCCATCCGACGGACGGAGTACTGTACCCAAATGTTCTCCACAATGCACTCAAGTTAACGCCCGTTTACCATTGAACATACCTTCCACTGTCGGGATTCGAACCCGGGCCGTCCAAGTGATAGGGCAGTAGTGTAACCGGTTCGTCAACCCGGCCCCGCAACGAGAGAAAGGTAAGGAGGAAAGTAGATGTTATAGTAGGTACAGCGTACACCGTCCACGTGAGAGTTGGCAGCACCGCGACCTTTTTCGCCCTCGGTGACGTCGACTGCTCGAGGGGGAGTCACGTGACACGTTTCGCGTTCCGCATTCTCGTGTGCCGGAGAGGCGACCACGCCAAACTCTCCCCCCACCCCACCTCCTACCATGGCACGCGGACTGGAGGAGATTGTTGAAAACGGGACACCTCACTCTCTGTCCTCTTTAAGACGGCCGGCTATTCCTTTCACTCTTCCTCATCTTAGTCAAGTCTTCCTTCGAAGTTTAAGTCAGTTTAGGGCAGGGATAGCAAATTTATCTAAATCTACATAAAACCCTGCAAGCCACCATAGAGGGGTGTGGCAGGGGGTGAATTCTCACCAAACATGCCCTACATATCATGCATAAAAAAGGATTAGTATTTACATACTGTTCTAAACTTCACTGTTTAAAAAAAGATAAAAATAGCAAAGAAAACATGCAAAAACATGCTATTAGCTGGGTTAGCTTTAAGTGCCAACATACCGCTACCAACATACAGCTACCAATGTTATCCATTGCTACACTCGTATTGGATATATTTACCGTTATTCATATCCCTAATTGTACGAGGAAAAAAGGACATTTTGAATCTGTCAGTTCGGCAATCAATTTCTCTAATTTTGTGATTATGGTCCAGTCTACCATAGTAAGTTGGGTTTCGCAAAATATTTTTAACATCATCACTGAAAATATGGTCTCGGAATTCGTTTAAGAGATTAAGTCTAATTTCAACCTGCGATATGACAATGATTCCTAATTTAATTCATTTAATAGACTGGTTACGCTAATAAGGTTATCGTATCGTCCCTTTACAAATCTTGCCGATCTTCGCTGCACACGTTCAAGATCATTATTTAGACCGATTTTGTAGGGATCCCATAGAATAGAAGGTAATAGAAGTCTTCCACGTATTCAAGTTTTTGTTGGACTGTCGAAATTGGATTCGCAGGGAAAAAAACTCAGAATTCTGTTTGGATACTGGCCTACCTGGAACGAGACACCCAAGGCTCTTGGCTCACCCAGCAAATATGACCTTCTACTTGACGTGTGCCCTGTCGTATAAAATGACTCAAAAATGTATTTTTCCGGCGATACATTTCAAGCATCGATTATTTCTAGATTTTGGATTCGATGCTAAAATTCCCATAAATAGATTCCCAGAAATCCTATATTTCTGTCAAGAATCTTCTTGGGAGAATATCTTTGGGTAGGGATGCGGTAACTACATGATCTGGGAGAATAGCAATGAGGTCATATGATTCAAGTGTCATAAACCGCTCAACCTTTGGGAAAGGTTAGGTTTCTATCCATTCAATCCTATGCTACTCTCCTACAGCCATTGGCTACTATACAGGACACCTTGATGGTGTATGGCAAGGGGTTGTATGCATCAACTGCAAAGTCAACTTTTTACGCAACTGCATAGGAGATAGCTAAATACATTTCAACCAAATTTCGTATAATTACAGGTTAATTCAGCCTCTCAGAAATAAGTTTGAAATCAATAATATCTAAGAATTACTTATAATAATATTTTTACGGGCACTATTGATTTTAATCTAATATATCTCAATATTGCGCGCAAAGAAAACGGCATTCTACTCTGCCTTATCTGCCTGATTCTTAATGATGCTTTCGAAATTAGTACCCTGGGGTTTTATAATAATTTTATGTATATTTTTCAACATCGATATTCAAAAATTCTCAGACTTCTTGGACACAGCTCTCATCTCGATTCTCCGATCGGATAACCTCTTCATATTTTCATATGTCTTACCTTTCACATCCTAATTTATTTGCTCCATATATCTTTTTGAGAGGTCGTCCATTTCCACTTTTCCCTTTCACTTTCTCCGGAAGTATTGTCTTCATCAGGCCATAATGCCTGAAGATATGTCCGATTAATTTGTCTCGACTTCTTGGAATTTTAGTATTTATATATAAGCAATCATGAAATCACTCTCTGAGGCCAATACGTTTATACTAAGGATGGGGTAAGAAAAATGGTAATGTGTAATACAAAGAAGCACGAACACAAAGAAGATGGTGAAGATAAAAGCAAGTCAGAAAACAACAGAAAAACGTTTTGACACGGCCGGGAATTGAACTACGGACCTCCAAAACTTATTATTATTAAATATAGTAAGAAATAGTGGCAGCCTTGTGTTTATGTTGCTCCAATGACTGATATTACATGACATTGTCCAGCGTAAAAGTTTAATGCTAGGATAAACACAGCATCCATTTCCTGGGCTGGATACGAAATAGAGACCTTTGGGTTGCTAGGCTGGTGTGTTGTTATGGTTACCGCGGTTGGCTTCCATACATCTATGGAGATTTACTCCGTATTTCAACCTACGATTGTGTAGTGACTAAGGATTTTCGAATCTAACCCTAGGATAGGGCAAGAAAAGCTCTAATTCCTTGAAATATTGATAAAGATAAGTTTTCTCTCCGATTTATTTTACATGCCTGGTGTCGGTTTATATCCTGCCATACACCATTTAGCTGCCAAGGTATCGTGTTAATGTAAAAACATTGTTTTTACTTAAATGAAAAACGAGTCTTGTTGTTAGTTAATGGGTACGATATATTGATTTAAATAAATCATATATGCGCAACGATTATCTTATTATCGACCAAAATATTATGTGCACACAAGTTTGGAGGGTGTTTATGAAGCAACTGCTGAAAAATTAATGACATTATACTTTTCTCGTTTGATTCTGCATTAATAGTTGTACACATAAAATTTTTTAATCATATTTCTGTATTTTTTATCAAAGTTTGAATTGAAAAAAAACTGTTTATATGCGGGTTCCACAACTACACCGACTTCAAAAATTAATTTCTCAAAAACACTTCACCCAATGTATTTTCCGAAATTTATTTGTTGTGGCTAGAGATATGCAACTTGGTAAATTACCGCGGTAATTTTCGTAAATTACCGTGGTATTTTTCGTAAATTACCAACACCCCTGAAAATTACCGTAATAAACGGTAATTTTCAGAAAAGTTCTTTTTCAGAAAATTTCTTCCTCACGAAGAAATTTTCTGAAATGGGTAATATTATAAATTAAGAAGCTAAAACGATTTTGTTTACTTTTTGTCCATGATTAATTCCAATTAATTCAGAGTAAATTTACAAATGCACATGCGCCGAGGTATGTCTTTGGAACTAAAATTTCTCATAGTGTGACAAAAGAGAGGCAAATTGCGTGTTACTGCCAACTTCGTTTTAATTTTTTTAATGAGTTATAATAGATAAACGTCGTGATATGTTTTATATAAGCGTCAGCATGTATATCTCAATGCTATTTGATTTCGTTTGGAGTCCTCTGATAAGGATTTGCAGCTCAAAACTTAAAATTACCGGAAAATTACGGTAATTTTAGAAATTTACCGTAATTTACCACGGTAATTTACCTCAATTGAAAATTACGGTAATTTACCCATCTCTAGTTGTGGCAACGTCGCACGGATTTCGTATACATATAAGAATTTGATTGCCTTACGTTCTTAACAACCGCGTATTATAAGATTTGAACATCTAAGGATTACAACGCAAGTAAGATAGCATTTGTTCGAACGCCCAGAGTTGAGGAAAACACTTCTGATAAAAATGATTAGAGGATCATTTGTCGCGTAGATAAATTTCTGAAATTTAAAGAAAACGCACAAAACATTCATGAGTATATTGTGTTTTAATTTAAATAAGATCGGCTCATGATTTTTGAGAAATAAATTTTTAAAGTTGGTGCTATTGTGGAACACGTAAAAAACCTTTACTTGCACCATTAAAACCGTTATAATGAATATAACAGTATAATTTAAAACTGTCTGTACAAATATTAACGTAGAATTAAAGAAGATAAAATATAATATAATTAAATTTAATGTAAATCTTTTGGTTGCTTCATAAACACCCTTTAAACTGAAGTTAACATAATATTTTGGTCGACAGTAGTTAATGACACTGCAACAATTTCTGAATGCTTGCTATAGGATGAGACTTTAGCTTTAGCGTGGTTTAGATGCTTATACTGCGGTATGCTTAAGGATAAAGCAGTAAAGATTTCACGCGTAACATCTAAATTCGCCGATATTTCGCCTTGTTTTCTCACTAATGTTTTTGTTCGCATAATCAGGCGGTGCTCCCAAAATTTCCGCCCTGCAGGTAGGAGTGACCGACAAAAAAAAACTCACGGGTACTCCGTGCAGCCAGTCACGATCCAACGCTTTCCTCCGATCTCCTTCTGGCCAACATTTTGAACCGGTTCCAGCAAAGCCGCCGAAAAATAATGCAACCGTTAACTCAAGGGGCAGCTCGGGGAACCATCCGCGTTCGTGCCGATGGAAGATGATTTAAAAAACATTTGAATTTCAGATTCACTACTCTTTTGTCTCTCACTTGGGAGAAAATTTCAAATCAAAGAAATCTCGTTCCGCTCATGTTCGTTCTCTTCACTGTTTAGCCCATGTGACCCCTCATTGTTTCCATGGTTACGGAGAGCACAGTATTACTCGTCACCGTGGATATATATTTGGGAATAATTGTTGCCACGCATCGTGTCGAATTGGTATTCTGCTTCAAGTTTCCAAATGTAAAACGATCGAGTCGGATTTTCTCACAGTTATTCCCTGGAAAAATTTCAGAAAACTGCTTTTTTACAGAAATCATTTTACAGCCTTCATCTGCTTGCCTTAAGAGATAGGTAATTATCATCAAATACCTTCGGGAAAGTTTTGAGATTTTTTCTGTCGTTCTGAGTGTGTCTAGTTCGTCTAGTTTCATTAACTAAGAGGTAGATTTTGTCGGTGAATACGGACAAGCGTTGAAAAAAGTTTTCAATTCTTGATGTACTACTATTGCTCTAAATAAGGTGAAATTGAGCGAGTGAAATTTTAGAAAAATGCCTATGAATGACTTTATCCTTAAAACTTAAACAGGAAAATGACGAAAGGTGGCTTTTCCGACCACTTTCTAGGTTTGAGCACTGCCTAAAAATCTAGCTCGCATTTACGGGGAAGAATTTCTGAAATTCACCTTTGGCTAGAAGGATACTTAAACCAAATAATACCGTGCAAACCACCGCTAGAGTGAGTGGCAGGTGGTGAAACATCACCAGGCATGCATAAAAAAATTAAATTGACTCATACTCTGATACGCACATGCAACAACATAACTCCGTACATGCACCACTTACATACAGCTGAGGGGTATGACACTACTACATTGCGGAAAATATTAGATAGGAATTCATGAGACACGCGTAACTGAATTGTTAGTATGCATAAAGTAATATAATAATTATTTGATTAGTCAGTAATTCAATTTATTGGACTTATGTATTTTGTCAATATATTAATTGAGTAGTGGCAATATGAACGATAGTTTTCGAGAATCGGACGGTATTCCCGATTGATATCGTCGATAAGTCGTTACCTATAGTCATAAATTATACATGTGGTCACATGTTGACCCTTTTCCACCAAGCTCAATTATGAACTGAAACTTTATCATTTTTCTTTATATTCCTTCTCATTATATACCAGGAAAGAAAATATAACAAAATTGGTGCCCTAAAAAAGTTGTTTATGCAAAAAAATGATGGTGAGTTTTTGCACCTTTGGCAGATATAATGTTTGCATTTGGCCGAAATGGGGTTAGTTGAATTGTGGCAGTATGAACGATAGTTTTCGTGAATCGGATGGTATTCCCGATAATTATCGTCGATGAGTCGTTATTTTCGTTACCGTGACTACGACGCTGTGATTGTCACGTCCTCATGTCGTCACTGACAATTTGTGGTCGCGTCGACAAGCAACAGCGTCGTTCATATGGCGACACACACCCGATAATTGTTGTGCACGAGTAGGTACGGATAATCTGGATCCAGTATCGCGCTGCCCCCAGCTCGCGGACGGTTACGCCTGGTCGGCAATCGGTTGTCCGGGAAACGATAAAACTCTCGAATCGAAACCACCCGCCTTGGTTCACCTCTCTAATCTGCCAGTGTACCTACGTTTCGCATCATCGTCACACAACCACCTCCGTCGTCATCAAACTCCTCACTTTGCCACGCCCCCCACTACTCCTCCTCCTCCCCCTTCCTACTCTCCCTTTCTCCCCCCACCCACCCCCTCCCTCCCTCCCTTCCCGACCATCTTACGACTCTGATTTCCTCCGTGCGTCGAGAAAAGAAAGAGCCGGCCAAGAAGGAAAAGCTATCCCGCCAGCATTCGTCTGTGCGACACGCTCTGAGGAAGTCCCAGCCGGATGTTCAAGACGGGACGGAAGAAGTCGTTTCGTCCTCTTTCCTCCCCGAGTTGGAAACGCACGCACGACGCTGCGCTGTTGTTTTTTGTTGTGCGCGATCTGCCAGTGCGATAAGCCCAAACGCTCGAGTGTGAGGGATCGGAGTAGTATGGTCCCCTGCCGCCCTGCGTCGCTAAGTCGAGGGCCCGGTCGTAGCAACCGGAGGCCCCTGTCGCCATGGTGCGCACCAAAAACGAAGTGAGGGCCGAAGGGGGCGCCGGGGGGGCCTGGACCCCTCGCCGGATATCCACAGTGGTGCCGCCCACAGGGGCCCTGTCCAGGGAGGTCGCCGCCTCGCCGTCTCGAAAGACTTCCAGGGAAGAACAGCGCTCCCGGAAGATATCGACGACGGTGACCCCTGACGGCAGGGTCAGCCTCGTCTTGGAGTCGGGGTCTCCGTCAGGGACGGAGTTGAGGCCCCTGGTACCGCTCGACGAGGTGGCGGTGGTGGTCGTTGTGTCGGCTTCGTGCGTTGCAGACGGCCAGGATGTCTCGGGCCTGGTGCTCAGGCAGTCAACGTCTCCGAGGAAGAGCATGAAGGTCAGGAGGAGCCGGTTTGGGACCCTGAGGTGGGGCAAGGGTCGGAGCAAGGAGAAGAGGCCCGCGGAGGAAGAGTGGGAGGCTGTGAGTGTGAAGAAGAGGAAAAGCCGGAAGATCAGGTGCGGGAAACACAAGAGGGTGGCCAGGTGAGGTCCCCCTTGATCAGTGCCAGTGAAAAATAATCCCCTTTGTTCCCATTTCTCGCCTTGAAATGTCGAAAAAATTTCGACATGCCGAAACGTCGAAACGTCGTCAACATGCCGAAACGTCGTCGACATGTCGTAACGTCATCTTGTCGAAACGTCGTCAACGTGTCGAAACGTCGTCGACATGTCTAACGTCGTCTTGTCGAAACGTCGTCGACATGTCGAAACGCCTTTGATACGTCGGAATGTCATCGACATGCTGAAATTTCGTCACTTTGTTGAAAGGTCACAGTATTGAAATTGAGGTCATATCGAAATTTCATGGACGTGTCGACGGTGCTTTGGCATGTGGAATATGTGTTCCGAAAAGTGGGATATGTTTTCGATTAGTCGGAATGTCGTCAACATGTTGAAATGTCCTCACCTTGTCGACGGGTCACCGTATTGAAATTGAGGTCATATAGAAAGTTCATGGATGTGTCGATGCTGCATTGGCATGTGGAATATGTGCTTCCAAAAGTCGAATAAATTTTCGATTAGAGGGAATGTCGTCGGCATGTTGAAATGTCGTCATATTGTCGAAAGGTCTGAGTGTTGAAATTGAGGCAATATTGAATGTTCGTGGACGTGTCTATGATGATCTGCCGGGTGGAAAACACTTCGACATATCGAATGGGTTTTCGATGCTTCGCCGAAGGACTTGTCGGCAGAACGTTTATTTTTTCTGATAGTAATAGGCATTGTCCATGAGCCGTTCTTGTGTTAACCCTGTATCTTTTAGATCAGTCAACGATGGGAATGTCATAATAATTTTGGTCTTCCTAATTTTAAGTTAAGTGTAATTCGTTGAGGTGTGTCGTGTTTTGTGTCAATGGAGGTATATCCTGATAGTACTTCGGCATGTTGATGACAATTCGATACGTAGACGATACTCTCATGACTTGCGAGTGCCTCGATTTTATAGCAATACCGCTTCATCGTTTTATATCGGTTGATATACAGCTGCATCAAATTTATATCGTGTTTTTTTATGAAAACATGTCCCATGTGTAGTCAACTGCGAATGCCAAAAGGACATGGTCTTTCCTGGGGTAAACATATACGTGAAATAATTGGTCAAGCTAATCGTAAACTGGGTTTCATTAAAAGAGTATTGGGTAAATGTGACGATCATGTACGAGAAATCAGCTACTTTTCCCTTGTTAGACCTCATTTGGAATATGCTTCCAGTGTATGGGATCCCTACGAAATCGGTCTAACTGTAAGTAATGAACTTGAACGTGTGCAGCGAAGATCGGCAAGATTTGTAAAGGGACGATACGATAATTATATTAGCGTAACCAGTCTATTAAATGAATTGAAATGGGAATCATTGTCAGACCGCAGGTTGACATTTAGACTTAATCTCTTAAACAAATTCCAAGGCAATATTTTCAGTGAGGATGTTAGAAATATTTTACGAGCCCCAACTTACTATGGCAGACTGGACCATAATCATAAAATTAGAGATATTGATTGCCGAACTGACCGATTCAAAATGTCCTTTTTCCCTCACACAATTAGAGATACGAATAACGGTAAATATGTCAAATCGGAGAGTAGCAATGAATAGCATTGGTAGCTGCATGTTGGTATGAGTACTTAAAGCTAACCCTACTAACAGAATGTTTTTGCATGTTTTCTTTGCAATTTCTATCTTTTTAAATAATGTAGTTCTGACTACTATATTAATACTATTCCTTTTTTATGCATGATATGTAGTGCATGGTGAGCAATCACCCCCTGCCACACACCCTTGTGGTGGCTTGCAGGGTATTATGTAGATGTAGATGTAGACATTTTGTTTACTTACGGATATCTTTATCGCTGTAGTGAAGATGACGTCTTTTTTTGGATGGAATGCTAATGTACCGTTTTCTCCTGTGATTTATATCAATTGGAGTGATCACTTGTGCGAAGTCAGTAAATCTTGTTAGGGATAATGGAAATTTTTTTTAAAATACCAGAATCTTCTGTGTACCCTGTAATCCGAATGAAATAGGTTTGATCAGAGAGCTAGACAATGTGTAACGTAAAGCAGCTAGGTTTGTTAAAAGGTGCTATGATATGCTTAGTAGTGTATCAGAACTGATACAAGAATTAAGTTGGGAATCATTATCAGATCGTAGGTTAAAATACAGATTAAATCTATGGCAAAAATTTTAAACGGTTAGCTTTACAGAAGATGTTAGATATATGTTTATTAAAAGTTAGTAAAAAGCGTATTATGCTATATTT
This sequence comes from Platycnemis pennipes, assembly GCA_933228895.1. Lineage (NCBI taxonomy): Eukaryota > Metazoa > Arthropoda > Insecta > Odonata > Platycnemididae > Platycnemis > Platycnemis pennipes. The sequence continues at coordinate 109,958,943 of OW121855.1, read as the reverse complement.
GATCAGATACATAAGATTAGAGAGATAGGTTGTCGCAATGATATATACAAAATGTCATTTCCCTCGTACTATTAGAGAACACAATAGACAACATAGCAAAGGGATAGGTAGGCGAAATTTTGTAGAGTATTCTGTAGCGTATGATGCATGTATTAACATTACTAACCCAAGCATGGTAGGTAAATAAAGATAACAATATGTACATAAATGCCATTATAATCAACAATCCCTTTGTTACTACGTAGATACTAACAATCTAGCTGTATAAGACTCTATAAAATAATATATTTCAATTTAGTAGCAAAGTTGCATATAAATAGTGCATGTTTAGTATTCTTCACCGCCTGCCACACACCCTCATGGTGGCTTGCAGGGTATTGCGTAGATTTAGATGAGGATTCGCTCAATTCTCACATCAGCTACCCTCACTAACGTTGTTCAGTGTACTTGAATACTTTTATGTGATAGATTACCCTATCAACGGTACACCCCCCATTCGGTAATCATCACCTACACGACATATACACGACACCCTGCAAGCCACCGCGAGGGTGTGTGGCAGGGGATGAAGATCACCAAGCATGCACTATTGACATTCAAACAAGAAACTATAGGGTCTCAGGCAACTAGATTGTTAGTATCTATAGTATTTAATGGGTTAATATAGCTAATTACCTATAGTATTAAAAGGATTAATACATGCATCATGCACTACGGACTACTCTAAAATATTTCCCCTACCTGTCCCTTTGCTATGCTGCCTATTCTGTTCTCTTATAGTATAGGGGAAAAATGCCATTTTGAATCTATCGGTACGACAATCTATCTCTCTAATCTTATTTAGCTGGTCGAATCTAGCATAATACGCTGGTGTTTTTATCATGTGCCTAACATCTTCAGTAAAGCTATCCGATTGAAATTTCTCTAATGGATTTAATCTGTACCTTAACCTTCGCTCTGATAATAACTCTCACCCTAATTCTTGAATTAATTCCAAAACACTGCTCAACTTATTTTAACACCTTTTACCGAATCTAGCTGCTCTACGCTGCACACTGTCCAGTTCTCTGATCAAACCTAATTTATTCAGATCCCATACACGTTTGCATACTCCAGGTGGGGCCTAACTAGTGAAAAGTAATCATGTTGGCAATCGTGATCTATTCCTTGTTTACGTGTTGCGTATCGTAGTCGCCTGTTGTCGAAACGGACATCAGGTTGTTCACCGTTCGTCGCTCGGGCATACTCTCGTAGCGATACTCCTCTCGACTCGCGGGTCACGTGACTTTGTTGGGAGGGGGTTAGGTTGTTGGGGGAGAGCAAGTTGGCGACGTCGAAAGTGAGGCGGTGGTGTTGGCCGACAAATCGAGGGAAAGTCTCTCCCGAGCGCCTTCCAACTATTTCTTTCCGTTGCCTCTCACCTTGGCACATATTGACCCCATCCGACGACCATTAACATACTTGAGGCCAATTGCCAGTGCGCACCGAATGAATCGCTTGAAACTTGACTTGAAATTTCACCTGGAATTTTACTCCGAAAAAAAAAATAATTGAAGTCAGGTAATGAGTGCGTGTCGTACGATTGCTCCCATTTTTTTTGTTATACCCTCGTAAGAGGTTCTCTCGGCTGTGAAGTGAGTGATGAGTGATCTCGTGAACGGTTCGCGGCGTCACGTACGACAAACGGGTCACGCCCTCGTGGATACTACTGCTTACTACGTGCGCCGGTCGAAATCACCGCTTCGGGTTCAACATAATGGGTGCGGAGCAGATCGTGCGTTTGGTATCTAGGTACTTACAGAATCGGAGTCGGGAATTTTATTGGGCCGGACGAAATCAAAGCATTTGGATTACTTATGGGTGGAGATTAATTATAATGTGAATTCGAAATCGAGATACAGAACTAAAATTGGGAATTTTTTTCTGTCGACGTATCTACAGTTATATAATGCCACGGAAGCCACCACAATGGTGTGTGGCAGGAGATGACCTTACGCCAGGCGTGCGTTGTTGTCGAATTGCCGTCATTGTCGTCGATGTTGTTAGACATTACCCTTTTGCCTTTTCGCTGTTAACTCCACTACTGGTGGAGTACTCCACTATACATACACACTATTGAGAGACCGGCTTTATCTACACCTGCGCAATTCTCTGCAAAATATCGTAGCTGTGTGTGGCAGGGGGTGAAATAATAAAGAGCACGCATTAATGTCAGGAAATTTTACCTAATAGCAATTACCAAATTTCAGGTACTTTGTTCAGTCTGAGGTAATAGCATTGTGGTAGCAAAAAATTCACGTGTGATACCGTTAGTAGTCATTTGGTAGTGGAAAATTTTAGGCATTAGAAGAACCTTTTAAAATAGGCGTTTAATTTGGTACATCATTATTATCTATCAATCCTCAGATTGGTTTGACGCAGCTCTCGTTGACATCTTCCATGGGCTAATTTCTTAATATATACGTATGTCTTCTCTTTCACATTATTCATCACTTGTTCCAAATATCTCACATGAGCAATTTTTTTGCTTTCTTTGCGCAAAATGTATAATATATCTCATTTAATGTCAGTATTATCAACGAGTGGTGCATTAAAAGAATCATTTTTATTATCTCTTAAATTTAAAGATGACGCAGAGATGTAACAGATAAAATATACTAAAAGACAATTAACATAATCATAGTCGATTAAAATTATTTTAAAAAAACTGATATTCAATCGTGGATACGGTTAAAAAATTTCAAATTCATGGGAGTGATTTTTGCTATAACGGCCAATCGCAGCGGGACAGCAATAGGTAGCAGCTTCTACGTATGGAAGAAGTGAATATCATAATTTCCTTATTCTGACCTGAAGATGCCGAATGGGATCCCGGCGAAACTTCAGTCTTTTCACAGTTAATAAGGTGGCCAAATCCAAAAAATTTCTAAAATTATCATATTGCAATATATTGCTACTTCAGGATTTCATTCTTGGAACTTATGGATGAAATTTTTTCATTTCTTTTTTAAAACATTCGAAACATATTTCGTTGTGTTACAGCATGTTCCTGTTGGAGTGCATTTCCACTCTTACATGCTGAAATGGAGCAAAATTACCTGCAGAAAAAGCGAATAAAATAGTGAAAATTTTATTTTATGATATAAAGTGCGTAAAAAATTGATGAAAATGCCATTATTAATGTAATTACCAACGGCATATTTAGACATAAAGCTTACAAAAAATGTTTATAGTAGCTACGAAAAATAAATATTATAATTACATCCTGCAGGCGTTAGAATTATTTTGACAGATCGTTTTTTTTTTCACGAAAAACTAGATAGAAAAATGGCTACTGTTCAGGCTTGATATGGTGTAGGTAATTAGTTCATGCGTACTCCATGGGTGCGCACAAAATGTGGATGATTAAATTGGGAAGAATAGATTTACATCCGTTCTCTGATGCGCTTGAGAAATTCACACTTCCGTTCAAATGTCTTCTTGCCACAAGAATGCGGTCTGCTTAATTTTTGTCCGCTGCCTCTAAGAGGGGGAAAGGGCGTAAATACATATATATAAATCTCAATCTTTTTCTCTGTCCGGCGATGATGTCGAAAATATACAGGAAGCCTAAGGAATTGGAACATCTTCTTTCGAGATTGACGTCAGGAGATGATAAGTTGATGGAGAGTTAATTGACCGTTTTTATTCGGTTAATTTACCGCCATTTTAAATATATGCTTAACATTTAAGATAGCACCAAATTTATGGTGCATTCAGAAATAAGTCAAGTCCGTTCCTGAATGCCATAGAAGGTTTCCAAGGAACGCCGTCTTTGGCGAAATCGTTGGTGATGGAGGTTATTTTTCATTGGAATGCACAAGGATTCACTGGACTGAATAACCATTTCGGAATTTACTATTTAAATAAAATGGTTGCGGTGTACCAAAATAAGCTACTGGAAGAAAGAGTTTCAAAGTTGTAGTCGGTGTATTATGCGGATAAAACATGAATTCTTGCATCGCTCTGACCGACTTATTGGTTTCTCTTAATTTTTCCATTCTGTCTGTCCTACTTATGTAGTGTGGCTCATGTAGTCTGTCTGACGTGTCACATTCCAATTCGTGAGATTTGAACATTAAAGCAACTTTTAATATGCGAACATGCGATTCTATGGGGTTGTGTTCGAAACCGTCGGGCTTATCTCGAATAGGTAACCAAGGAGTCACGTGGTACAAACACGAATGTTTCGCAAATTTAGTTCGTCTGAATCGCTCGTTAAAATGTCATTTATGGTTTTAATTCGAGTTTTTCTTGCCTGTCTCGAATATAGAGCTCCCAGATAAGATTTATCAAAAATGTAAACAATGAATGAGGTTGTGATCAACGGTTTAAACACACCAAATTTACGAACCATTCGTGTTAGTACCACGTGACTCCTTGGTTCCCTATTCGAAATAATAGCGATGGTTTCAAACACCACGCCCCTAGTCTCTGAAGGTTTTCTACCCAAGTTCTCCCAATACCCGAGTGACACTTTCTGCACGTTGAAAAGAAATTGTTAAAAAAACAGCTACATTCCATTATATCTTATTTATTTTCCAAACTGATTGTTTATTGATGAGCTACTAAGCGTTTTTCTCATGCTCCAATTGAAAAAGTGCGAAAAAATATTTTTGTTTCTTTTACTTTTCCACTTGAATATATATTTTACAATTTTTTTTGATGAATTAACCACTTTATTATCAAGAAAACATATAGGGAATTCAATACTGACAAAGTCATACTCCTGGGGGGTTCAGTTTGAAACCGTCGGGATTATCTCGAATAGGTAACCAAGGAGTCGCGTGGTATAAACACGAATGGTTCACAAACTTGGTGTGCTAAAACCGCTGTTTTTACAGCCTCAGTCATTGTTTACAGTTGTGTTTTATCTCATCTGGGAGCTCTGTAGTCGAGACAGATGTGAACAACTCAAGTGAAAACAATAAATGACACTGTATCGAGCGATTCAGGGACACTAAATTTACAAGCAATCCGTGTTTCTACCACGTGACTCCTTGGTTACCTATTCGAGATAATCCCGACGGTTTCGATCGCACCCCCAGAGGTGTTTAAATATCAACTTGGTTGGGAATTGAACCCACGATATCGGGATTGGAATTGAAAAATCACTCACTTCCGAAGACTCAGCTGAATTAAGTCATGAAATCGATAAACGCGGGTCGAGTTAATCATGAGTTCCATTCCGTAAGAGCACAGCATCCTTGAAAAGAGGAACAAACTTCGCATTCGAAATTCTGTAACACGTACCGATAACACTAAGAGCATTATCTGCCGTTAAGTGCAGCACTCGTTGTCGTTATCGTCAAAGTGTTGTTGTTGACGTCACTGTCAGCGATATTTTGTGTGGATTAGTCGAAGGCATTATATCCACGAAAATATTATAGAGTTCCGAATCCCAGTAAATACAGCACCCTCTTAAACAAACGTTGTGTCTAGTTTTGCATTATTGCCGTTGTCTGTATATTATGATATCTTAGGAATATGGATGGTATGCAGAATACAGATATGATAGGAATGTGTATTATAAAGTAACATTGGAATCATCATCATCGGTCAAGAATACTAGGATTGGTTTGACGCAGCCCTCCACATGATTTTTATATCGGCCAATCTCTTCATTTTGACGTAATTGCTCTCTTTCATATCCTTCACAACTTGCTCCATATACCTCATACGATGCCTGCGTTTTCCGTTAGTGCCGTTCACTTTTCCCATGTCGATCGTCTTCATCAGGTTATCGTGTCTTAAGATGTGACCTATTAAGTTGTCCCGTCTTCTTTTGAAGGTTTTCAGTAGACATCTCTTCTTCCCACTCTTCTTAAAACTTCGTTTGCCGCTCGGTCGAATTTGGAATTTAGAATTTTTTGGAGAATTTGAGTCGGAATATATTATATATTTATTACACGATTTTCAATGAGTTCTGACAGGAGCCATTTTAACCTAAGTAGCATTTATTTCTCATGAGCATCGAATAAACAAATCCACTCTATTTTTGGCATTAAATAGGCTTGTTATTACTGCATCTCTCTATCAGTGTTCAACCCGACGGTTGATTTTATTAATAGGTAAGGGTAGAACTCAACCCCGTGCATAGTCATTGGCGTGTGGATTTCACACATTTAGGGTAGGGGAGCCAGTTCCTTTCCCTGGGGAGTTGAGTTTGAAACCGTCCGGATTATATCAAATGGGTAACTAAGGAGTCACGTGGTGCAAACACGAATGATTTGCAAATTTAGTGTGACTGAATCTCTCGTTACAACATCAATAATTGTTTTCACTTGTGTTTTTCTCGTCTGCCTCGACTATAGGGCACACAGATGAGATAAAACACAAGAGTAATCAATGAATGAGGTTGTAATCAGTGGTTTTACGCACCAATTTTGCGGACCATTCGTGTTTATACCACGTGACTCCTTGGTTACCTATTCGAGATAATCCCGACGGTTTCAAACACAGTCCCCCAAGGCCACCTGCGATTTCACAAGGAGTCTTGACACGCAGAAAATCGAATCATGAGGACTTAAGGTGTCCAGAAAGGCTTCTGCCCAGGATTTGAACCCGGGACCCTACGGAATTTGGTAGCTAAGCAATTAAACTCCACGACCCCATTACTAAATAATATTATGTAAAATTATTTTACTCAATTTTAGCGTACCTTTAGGCCCTTCACATTCCATTTCCTACACTATGGGAAGATTAAAGTAGCCTGAAATTAGGTGTACAAAACATAGAAAAGAAATTGAAGTGAAGATGTCATCCGAGAAGAATTAAAAGGAGGAAAAAGATATAAAGACGCTTCCTGGAAGACTTATCCCATGTTTCTCGATTCGGACTATGTAATATGGAATTTAGAATCAGAATGCGAAAATGTTGTTCAAGAAATATTTTTAGCATAGTGTTCACACTCCAAACCCCTTGAATTTACAGCTGCATTATTGAAAAAAACGTCATGGTTGAGCGCGAATCTTAAATTATAGCTTATTGCTAGACAGTTTCTCGGGGAACCATGTACTAGAAGGTGCTTTGTCTTTCCCTCTTGCTAGTTGAAGGAATCTTCACGGCCTGCTGAAGCCGCTATATAACATCATTGAATACGTAGCAACGCTGTTTACAGTCAGTTTCGTCGCCGAAAAACAAACTGCGGTTCCACGTGAACGATAATTATCCTGCCCGAAATAAAATTACCTGAAAGAGTGTTGAACGACAATGATAGCTGGTCATGTTCGAATCTCTTGTCTAACAATAAGTTTGTCGAAAACCTCGTATTTACGTTCCAAAAACCGCTTTTGCACGCTATGAACTTCACGATTTTATTCAACCGTGTGAATTTCCTGAGAAACAGCTATTTTTTCTCGTGAAAAAATGAGGATTTATTCTTGGCAGCGTGTGTTAATTTGGCAGATGAGCGTTATGAAAGGTATAATTTCTTCATTTTACCGTTAGAACCATATATATTGGTGTAAACTACAGCCATTGTTGAGGAGTTTCATTCGAAGAAAAATGGGAGGAGCTATTGAAGTCTGTACAAGTAAAACACAACCCAGTTCTAGAAGATAAAATAGAATATATTTCTACAGAATTAGTCATAGCTATTGGTTGTAATAATCTCTGATGGTGTTAGAATTCATCTATTTCTGCCGGTTGCACCCTATGAAAAGTATCCATTAATGTAGCACATGTAGAATGATGTTGGTCTTCCCTAGCAAGTACCTAGCAAGCGTGCTATGGTGTAGGGAAGGGGGTGTTTACATATATGACACATAGAATACCACACTTTCAGGAAGTAGTTCTCCCGTTTTATAGAAAAGTGAAATAATTCCATTTGAGAAAGAAGCCATTGTTTGTGCGGAAAAACTTCTAAAATGAAACATATAATATTTCACTCATGTAAGCAGTGTTTTGTGGGGTGGCGAAAGAATTTAATGTAATTATAGTTGACTGCCAAAAAATGAATAAAAATTTAAATAAATCATTTATTTTTCCTGTAAATTTCGAGTGCGTTGTAGACAACCAAGGGTTAAAAACTTTAACACGTATCAAAATTAATCTACCCGGGAATTTTATTCCGAATTTTTCAGGAAATTTGTGACATTTAAATCCTCTTTTAAATCTCAGTTATTTTATTTTAATAATATAAGCCTCCAGAGCTTTTTGAAGTTTTAATGTTTTAAATACCTTCATCATACATTTTTGCTGGAGATTCAGCTGGAAAAATATTAATATTTTATTGATTACTAGTTATATTCTTCCAGCTTAATGAAACACAGGTACAAATCTATAAATTTATACTATTTTTCAAAAACAAAACGTAGCTTAACCATTCACATCATCATACATACCTTTTCTTAGTTACTATGGCTTCCATTGATAATTATCAGGTTTTTGTTCTCATGTTAGTTTATAATTTTTCTCGTTCAAAAATTGTGATTGATAGGCATTCCCGCAATATTCCCAAGGTTGTGTATAACAAACTCTCATTTTCGATAAAATGCGAAAATAGAAAATTTTTATAGATATTTTCCCTTTTCTTGAATATATTTTCTTTTCCATGATCAGGCAGATATGATTTTGATCGAATTTTCAAATAATCGATGCGTGTAAAGTGCAAAAAAGACTTATTTATGAGGTTTTGAAGATATATTTACGTAAATATTTCGCTATAATATTCACTATAATATTCGCTATAATATAATACCAACAATATTTCGTTGATATTTCTTAAGAGCTTCACGAATTTTTAGGAAATATATAGCAATCAGGCACTTTCTACATTTTTTGTGGTGGTAAGAGCGTGAAGTGGGCAAAATTCAAAGGCATTCCTCTTCGTTCCGTACCCGCGATTTAGAAAGACGGTGAGAGAGCAATTGAAATGGTTTCTATTCTTACTTTCACCAAACGTGCAGTGTTGGAGAAAGCATTGTTTTCGTGCCCAACATCAGAATGTGAGATTTAGAAGGAAATAACATGTGAGTGTCGGTCGAACCCGAAGGTGTTTTCACTACTTGTTGAACTTTATTCTTTCTTTACACGTGCCATTCTTGAAGCATTGGTAATTGACTAAGTAAATTAGTCGAAAGAAATAGAGGGAATTTTAAATTAGCCATTTCATGAGAGGATCATTAGGTTATTATATTTAGTCAGCAATGGACTCCAAAACTTTAATAGTGGTCCATTTTATGTTTTTTCTAACTTTATCGGCGAAAAGCTAAACATTTTTTTGATTGAAGTATTTTAGCGTGGTATTATTTTTATTATTTCAATGATTTTGCTCGACGTATGATGATGTTACGTTTCATTTTTGGTCATTTAATGCTTTTAAATGTGGGGAATTGTTTGAAACAATTTCTCCTCCTTTAAACCGGTCTTCATGAACATGTCATCGTTGCCCTTGGCTACACACAATCCCTTAGACGAATATGGAAGACAATCTTTTGATGACGCAATGCATCCATTATTGCGCATCGTACTTTTAGTAATTATTAAGCCTATTTTAAATAAATTGCAAATCTTTTATGCCAGATACATACTATTATTTCAGATTCACGCATTAAAATTTTATATTTTGCGATTTTGAAAAATTACTCATTCTTTTCCATTTTGTAGAAAAATCAACGGAAGGTTCATGTACTCCAAATTGAGTTTATAAATCAGATCGCACGAGCAAGAAAAGGCATAAAATGTGTGACTACGGTGATAGAGAATGAGAATCACTAACGTAACGACATTTACGACAGTATTTCAACGCTCGCCATTTCAGATAAACGCGGAAACTATACTAGGCAATATTATCTCTAATCCTTCTTAAAGAATACGCAAAGTGCTGTAGTTAATTCAAACATATATATATTTGTGAGTTCATCATTTACATAATAAGTATTCTGCTGGTAGTGATAACTTGTTGTTTGTACAGACTCACTGCCAGCTATATACATACAAAAGATAAGATCCAGCTGAATTATACTTTCCATGGGAAATACTTCCCATGGATTTGTCAACAATATACAACCATGACCAGTACACCACCAATAATAATGTGCAACAGAAACAATACACGATCAACAACAATATAAAACTCAGGAATATATGTAACCTACAACAATATACAACCAAGAACAATACACCACCAACAACAGCATACAACCAACAACAATGCACCGCCAACAACAATATGCAACCAAAAACAATATACAACCAGCAACTATAGGTGAACAATCAACAACAATAGTATACACCCAATATTAATATACAAAAACAACAGCATAAAAGCAACAACAACATGCAACCAACGACAATATACAACTACAACAATATAAAACCAACAACAATACACAACCAACGACAATATACAACAATCCAACAACAATACCTGATTACCTGGAAGGGGATACGTAATCAACCAATATTAACTGGCCTTGCTACATGAAGTGATCATCGTTGACTTTGTTTTTTTCTGCTTATCGAGTGAAGTCTGTGAAGGTGTTGACTACGAGTTGCTTTCAGGCATGTAAGATTGCGTCAAGACGAAGAAGGTGATCTCACTTTGTCCGTCAACTCGCCAGAGACCCGATCCGGGGAGACGGACAAGCGTGCGGGGGCCGTGCCCAATTGATCTTACGTGATCGTCGCGCCATCCCTATTCCTTTCCACCGTGACTCACGTGCGATTCACGAGTGACGTAAGCGGCGCGCTCGCCGAACGTGTTTTGTCCGGATCGTTCTCGAGGGTTGACAGAAGCACGATAACGGGAATATTGCCTCCGCGCGAGTACTTCGCGCCAGAGTCTCGTTATTCGCATCCAGATCGCCAGTTGTCCGAGGAATGGGAGCGTGGCATATGCCGTTTGTTTGAATTTCCATCGTTTATCCTGGTCGGTATGGGATAGATGTCGTCACTTCCACTGACAGGCATAATTTGTTTGCCAAATCAAACCTTTTGTGTACCATAGATTTTGTACTTATCACAAACTGTTTCCTTCGATAGAGAGACATCTTCTACTAAATGTCTACATATCGCAACTATACGTCACACATATTGCTTTAATACAACGTCACGAACCTTTGGTTACCACGGGTACCATTGATATTACCTTGCAAGCAAATTGTAAGTGCTACAGAAAATCGAATTGCATTAGGTATAGCAATAAATTATGTACATCACTCCAACATTGGTATGAGGAAAAATCAATCACTAAAAGGTGACTGGTGGTGAACATAAAAGCAGTGAAAGGCTGCTTATAATGGAATGAATGACAATTTCCGCCGTTTTATTTTTAGTATAATGATATATTTCGTATCATTTGACTGAAGATTCGTCTCTTTTCCCAAAAGTTCACTTGAAGACGATATATTTTATATTGATATACTGAAGATTCGTCTCTTTTCCCAAAAGTTCACTTGAAGACGATATATTTTATATTTTGAGTTTATTCTCTGCTATTGAATTCTTTTAAAAATGAGTTACAAGAAAAATAACGACATGGTAATCACTTCGAATTCCAATATGGCGTCGCCAAAGTTGTTGAAACGATCGTTGCTCCATTCGCGGACGTCAATAATGCAGTAGACGGAATACGGTGGCCATTTATTGACTTTTGTCTGATACGGGTGCCCTTTAATATAGCCTCTGCCTTACGAAGGGTACAATTTGGTGCCTAATAGCGAATTGCGATTAAATTTAAGCTGAAGAGAATGGGGAAAAAATTAATACCAGCGTTTTCCATTTCATTATTGCCTTTAGCGAGTTCCAAGAGACCAATTCGATCAAAAAACACTTATAAACTCCCACACTAATTTGGATGTTTTTTTTCGATTGCGACTTTTATTTACCTCAATATACGATCGGCTATTTGAGGCTTGACTTCGTGGAAGTTTTTAATATCCATATTATATTTGTGTAAAAGTGCGAAGTGCATTCATTCTTTAATATGGATACCTCAATATATTTTTTCTACTTTTAAGCCAATTATTTTTCTTGGCAGCACTTTCAGTTGAAGCTAAAAGGAATACCTGCATTCGAATTCATTCCTTCAATTATCTTCAATGTATTCGAATTTTCTGCCTTCTCATGGGAAAACTTTTCATGGGTATGAAATTCAAAAGCTCGCTCTAAAGTTCAATAATGAATAAGCCAATTTATAAGTTGTTTTTATTAATTAACCTGAATATAATTCTTTTTAATTCTCTGGAATATTCTACGTAACTTTTTCAGCGGATTATTTTAGACAATATTACAAACGAGATGATCATTTTAAGATTTTCATGGCTTCGTTTTAGCGTACCGAGTGTTGACTTGCAGAATAAGAGTAATTTCAAGTGGGTTGTGACTCAAAGAATTTGCGTGGTCTTTCTTGGCTTTTTACTTGCTGGTATCTAAGGAAGTTCGATCTTCGCGTGCAGCCGTTGTTATTGAGACCGTATGTGACGTAAACAAATTATCAAACTTTCGCGATCGGGGCAAAATGGCTGCCGAATCTAAAACCATAAACTGAGTAAAATCAAGAATAAAACCAATGTGAAAATAATTACTAAACAGGTTTTCGGTGAAAATGACTGCGTCATAAGTCTAAACTTGCTTTGTTAAGAAAATATCATTACAGTCATCTGTTTGCGGATGCGATGACCGAATACCCAATCCTTACCTCGGCGACTTTAAACAGAAAAAAAAACTCAATCCGGAGAACGTGTAGAGAAAAATCGAGTGTGTTTTTATGCGTGAGTGAAGGCGTCATATGATGCCTGTCCAACTTCTTTAAAAGGAGACAATCTGGGAAAATAATTTGTTATAGTTAACGACCCTCAGAACGACGAACGCAATAAATGATCCGAAATTCTCTCTCCGTTTCAATTGGAGTCGATTGCTCAGCCAACGTTGGCAAATTAATTAATGCTATTAATCCTTTCCCGTTTGACCCAATTGAAGAAGAGGGAGATTGAACTAAGGATATAACGCGGGGAGAGAAAAAAAGATTCTTGTCGAATGAGAAAAAGACTGGTTTATTATTTAAGGAAAGCGTTGGGAAATTAGGAAGCCATAATATAGTTCATTCGTTATGGTTAATCGATTACATTAGGTACTGTTTTTTTCTGTCTTCTTTTCCACTGCTAATTCCCCTCAAATGCGTTTGATATTGACCAACTTCTTGGCCAGTAAATTGGTTCAGCAACGCGGCACAATAGGTATTGGTTAACACAACCATTATAATTAACTTCCGGTTGCAGCATATCGTACTGGTCTACTAATTGCTTGCCAGATGTCCCTTTAGAAACCAGGGGGGTTGTGTTTGAAACAATCGAGATTATCTCGAATAGGTAACCAATGAGCCACGTGGTAAAAACACGAATGGTTTGCAAATTTGTTGGGTCTAAATCGCTCGTTACAATATGAGTAATTGTTTCCACTGTATTATTTCTCAGCTGTCTCGACTATAGAGCCCCAGATGAGATAAAACACAAGTTTAACAATGAAATCAGTGGTTTTAACACAAAAAATTTGCAAACGACTCGGGTTTGCACCACGTGACTCCTTGGTTACGTGTTCGAGATAATCCCGAAGGTTAAAAGCACAACCCCCCTTCGGGTGTTTAGACCACCGGAAAAGTAACTTATCTAATTTCTATTTGGTTTGATGGTTAACGTTGATCTAAGGTGGTTATAATGTGCCGGAGATTACCATTTAGTGTAATCAGCAGATTTGAGAATACGGCGGCCCTATTGGTAGGCGCGGGAATACGAGAAGCTGATTTGAGAAGACAGGTAGGCACTGACATTCCTACTCCTGATTTTCGTATGGAAGTTGTTTTCTTCACGCGGTAGTTAGATTAGTGATGGAATGTTTTTTTTAAATCGTCAAGGAAACAAGAAAGTGCGTAAACCATCGACCAAGCCCCCAAATATGTGGTTGTAATTAGAACCAGTTTTTGTAATAAATATTACTCCAAGGGGAATCAAATGAATTAATACCGCCCTTCAGTAGCTTTGGAAACAATGTTCATCTATTCACGCAGGTAAGTACTCGTGTCATTTTTTTTGTGATCTTCACCTCCTGCCACACACCCTCGCGAAGGCCTGCTCTATTCGTCAGATTCACACATATTCACTCGAACACTCAAAATATCTATTGAAGAATATATGTAGTGCCCTCTCGGATCTGATAAATCGCGATATACGTCATTCCTGATTTGAAATCATCTTTGCGTCCGTCGACAGTTGGCGAAAAAGAAATAAAAAAAAGTCGAATGACGGAAGAAAAATTTCATTAACTTTAAAATGAAATAACGATGAATCGAAATGCATGATGAATTATCGGGACAGCATTGATTATTCAGGAGTCGAATTCGTGATCAATCACCATATAGCCGATGCAATAAATTCATAGCTAATTCGTTTTACTTTCCGTTACAAAAACCCTTCTATCCGCTAAATTTTCATTCATGAAAAAAATGAGATTTTGATTCGATTTTAAAATAATTGCCGATTCATTTCAAATTTCGATGATGCATAATTGACGAACTTCCTTTTTGTTTATCCATGTATTTTTTTTCTGTCTCATTCCCATTTTTAATCAAATATCATAAATATTTGATTAAAAAATTTTAATTAAATTTTCGAGAACGTTCCAGCATTTTTTTCCCGCACGATTCATTATCGTATTAATGAGAAAAATAATTGGAAAAAAAACAAAGTCGAGGACACTAACGGGCATCCAACAAACCGCCAAACGGATTGCGTCCTTCAGTTTTACGATTGCGACTAGCGAATGAATCTCGGGACTTTTCGTGGCTTATCGATACATTTATTGCCTCCTATTCTTGACCACACTCAACGGTTCACGCGTTAACGGCCTGGGTGAAAAAAAATAACAAATCAAGTACATCGAGATTGTATGCCTTGTATTTTACGTTAGTTATCGCTGCTTGTTGGCACTGTTTTTATCGAGGCTATCGTCAATTCACAGTGCTTCAGTCCCAGTAATTAGAGAAAAAACAACATTTAAAACCACTGGGAGAGCTTTTGAAGTCTCAACTACAATTTATTAGGAACAGATGTTCAAAAATTCACCCTTACGAATGCATTTTCCCCCAATATTTAACAAAAACTTCAGTCCGGAAATTCGTTTGCTCAGCAGCAAAATTCATTCAGAAACATTCATTTTCTGTGCATGTATATTTAATATTTTTCAATAGCTACATTTCTTTGTACATTTTTAATGAAGCTGCATAAATTGCATCATTTCGGAACTGCCGTAGATCAACTTATACTTTAAAATCAAACATAATTATTTAAATATCAATTTCCGAATTCAATTTGTAACCAATCAATAGCAAAAATGAACGGTGATTTAAATAATATTTTTATGCGAACACCTCTATTATATTTTCTGAGTAGCACTATTTATGTTTCCGAATTTTAAAAAAAGACAGGCGTATTATTTGACGATGAATATTAGATTCAGTTATCAAATGTTTTTTTTTGTTTCCCATATTTCGATACTTTGTTTTTAATTTCCTCATACGTGTGTTGCATTTTTAACTAGAAAATATTTTTGCATAAAAATTTACAACAGTTTTTAATTTAAATTCCTTCTTAAAACTTACCAAACGCGTAACGCTACTCAGGGTCAGATTAAAAGTATTATTTTAGCGTTAATTCTTTTTTAAATCCCTAAGATTAGAGCAACACATTGAAATTCACTCATTATATTGTGAAATCGCATTAAATAAAAGTGGTATCAAGGATATCGAGAAGGGGAGACGGAAATTTCCATTCATGTTAGCGCTCCATATCATTCCATTGTTTCCTCGAAACGTCTCCATTTATATTTTGATACATATGATTAGGCCCACTGAAGCGTACCAACGTCCAATCACAGTTGCTTAATGCGTTTCAATTATATTTAGCCGTAACTGTTCCCAGAATTGATCAAATTTATCCATAATTGCCAATTATAGCTAAGGATTGCAATTAAGCAGTTTATATTCGCCATTCCACAACCATTGAAAATTTTTTTTCAATGCACCATAGTTTTCTCGTAAAAAAATACCGTGAATCAAGAGGTTCACCATACTTTTGAATTTCGGGAAGTTTTTGTTGGGCAACGGATTTTGCAAATTTAGCATCTACCAATATGGTTTTTGCCTGCAGGTACTCTTTTCATCCAAAAAATTAATAAGACAAATGGAGATACAATAACAAAAAAAATTTTCTCCAAATTGGTTGGTTTTTCAGGAAAGGTTTTTTTGGTCAGGAAAGCTAGAGAAATATGGGTGAAGAGCCTATGTGAGGATGTACAATACATCCTTGCTCTTGAAAAGGTGAAAACTGCACATAGGATAGTAAGGAACTACTTCAAAGAACGGAGCGCAAGATGCAATATCACAGGGGACAAGAATGGAGAAATTTGATTGAAAATGGAGATAAAGTGAAGAGATGGAAAAATTATCTGGAAGAAAGATCGGAATTTGACGCAGCAGTAACGGACGTTCACATGAATAAGGTTTCTGGAATTGATGATATTCCTGCAGAACAAATAAAAAATGCCGGAGAGAAGACATTAACCCATCTTTACAAGAACATCTGCGACATGTACTCAACAGCATAAATACCCCGAACCTCGACAAAAAACGTCATCATTCCTATTCCCAAAAAGAAGATAGCGGAGAAATGCGAATATTTTAGATCAGTAAGCCTGACAACACATGCATCGAAGATATTGACAAGGATCATCTACTGAAGAATAGAACAAAAAGCAGAGGAGTTCCTGGATGAAAATTACCGTACAACTAAACTGCGATGAAAAAAATCGTGAACGGAGAACCTCAAACCAGGGACTGTGAAGCGAGTACTTTACCCCTGACCCAAATTCCATTGATGAACATTGACTAATTATAAGGTTCGTATTGACAATAAAATATTTCAAACACGTTTTTTGATGAAGTTACTGAATATATAACCCTATATGGGTGGTGATTCGTAAATAACTAATCAAGGACTACCTGCCTGGCAAATTTCGTCAAAATCCTAGACCCGAAACTCGGACACTCCCCTTGTGAGACTAAAATTTATTTCTTCAGATTAGTGGATCCGAAGAATTATGTGTGGTTAATTAAGGCCGGTTGGTTATCGTATTCTTTGACAGAACTCGGTTTAAACCTTAGCTCGTGCCTATATATTCTGGGCTAATTTTCTCCAGAAGTTATTGTAAATTGGCTCCAAATAACTTAATTCCTGTTACACCGAACCGATTTGAATGACCTTCATTTTCCTCTGCAAATCACTGTCGCAATCTTATACCTAAAACACTATAATACTCCCAAATATATAGATTAACATTTTTTCTGGACTGGAAATCGAACCACGGATGTTTGGCTTGTCGTACCAATGCATAAGACCATTACGCTACTCAACCTTGTTCATGTCCTCGGCTACCTTGTAGACTGCGCATTAGTCAAGTGTCTGTGGTTCGATTCCCGGTCCAGGAGACCCTTTTGTAATTTTTAACAAGCTCGCTTGACGCTCTTAGGGTTAGACCGACAATTTTGAGAAAAATACTTTATTATTCCCTATTACATACCTTGTATGGGTCAACCATTTTTATTGCCCTTGATAAAAGTGCGGGAAAAATGGTGCATTGAACATTTAATAGATCTATAAAATCCTCCTCAGCTGCAATTTCATTCAGCTCTACTAAATATGGCCGTGCGAAATGTGTACGCCTGCTGCATATTGTTGCGTTTGTTTACGTTTGCGGATGCGCCTTAGTGTATTGTTGCGTTTGTTTACATTCTGGGGCACGATATCAGCGTTGTCAAGGTTATCCCTAAGCCGCCATCGGATTCGGATGGCGCTGCTAACTTCCTGCTCATTGACCAATCGTTTTAAATGTCTACCCGTACAAATATTTACTTATCATCGGGACTTGCCTGATTCATTTCATACGATAACTCGGAAAGTACATGTTTATTTAGATATTTATCATATTCTGGGGTCAAGAATTAGTAAGAAAGTAGATTCCGAGAAAAATCAGTAGAGGAAGAAAAATAAATGTGTGTTATTTCTATTATATCAAATGTAATAATTAATGGCTTATGCCTACAGCTGAGTGTTGGACGAATGAACAATGGTAGACACTTGAGGGATTTATAGGGAAAGAAGCAAGTGCTATTAGAAAGAAGCCATTGTCGGAAGTAGTCCAGCCTTAAAGAATGACGCCAAGAGATACGTCATTAACGTCCCATCCAACGGACGGAGTATAGAACTTGAAATACACTTCCACACAGAACTGTGGTAGGAATCCGTATGCCACTGAAAAATCTATATCCCAGCCGAGATGCGAATCCAAGTCTTCAGAATAAATGTTTCGATAGATTACCACCCATAGCATGCCGACTGCTATTTCGTTCAATTATATTGTTGCAATACGAAATACCATAGGGTAAATATAATTTAGAGGCTCTACCGCTTAGGGCGTAATTGTGATATATTTTGGACGTAGTACTGGAAGGTTTCCATAGATGGCGAGGAAAGAATTTTTTAGCGTTACGTCACAAACTATATATGTAGTTTCCATCGATTTCGTTTTTCTAATCGACTTAAGCCGCACAATCGAGACACAATCGAGATGTGTCTTGTAGTCTTCTCCTCGATTATGTTTTTATATGAAACGACAAGGAATCACTCCTGCGAAAAGATATGTTTGCTTTAATAGTGTGAGAAATGTTAACTTGTCCACGTGACTGTTGACGTTAGATAAAGTCATATCACACCATTATAATAAAACAACAAAACTACGAAAATAGCACATGCTATGTGCCACTTAATTCAATTCGAAAAACGAAAGTAACGGAAGCGGTATACATCGTTTGTGACGTAACGCTAAAATATTCTTAACACGCCATCTATGGAAACCTTCCAGTACTACGTCCGAAACGTACAACAGATTTGCTCTATGCGGTGAGCCCTCTGTATCATAGTTACCTTATGGTTAAAGTAAAATCAATTTTAATTGAGAGAAAAACTATGTACGTCGAATGGGACGTGAGAGCAGTTAAACCCTCGAATCCATTAGTTAAGGGCACTCTAGTGCCTACACCAGGTTTCCCTCCAATCTTCTTCTGTTGTTTCCGTCCGAAATCGTTCTCAGCGGTGTTAAAACTGTGTGTATTATGAGTGAGGGACGCTGATTGAGCCAGCGAGGTGACGTCATGGATGTAATCAAGCGACGTTGTCCTTCGCGACGGGTTAACTCCTATCTCGGCAAACCGTAGGTCTGGCCACGAGGCTCTGAGAGCGCGTTTTATCTAATGAATGAAGCCATCTGCCAACAAGGGTACTTAATTTTTTTCAGTCCGTCAATCAGTAGGGCGCTGTAATCATCAGTCAGATTGGATCGTGTTAATTCTGTCCGGCGAAGCTATGACAGCCCATTCCAAACATTTTCCCGCCTAATCTATCAGTTCCGTTGTTGAATCGCTTTATCCTGCGTCTCCCGTTTCCCATTGGTTCAGCTCGATTTTCCTTTTGGTTACGCTTTCTTGCATTGTTGCGCAACGGGAAATACCAATCTCGTTCAAAAAATAACGCTTAATGGGGGCGTTTACTCGGATCCGAAATTCATACACGATACTATTTCATACACGAAATATTTAAATTGAAACTATAACTTTAACTTTGGTGAAAAAACTAACCTTCAAATCAGAGCCGTTCACTCGTAAATCAAAAATATTGAAATAAGCAAAAGGTGACGCCCACCGAACGAGCTGCACTATGGATATCTACGTCACCCACCTCCCCTCTACTTTTGACTGTTTTTTAAGGGAAAAGTGCAGGGGATGTTGTGGAAGGGTGAGGGGAGCGTATCTTGTAAGCAGCACAAAATAACTGAATAACGAAAATCAATAAGTAATTTTCGTGTACATAATGGCGTGAATAGAATTGTACGGAATTTTATATATTTTTTTCCATGAATAAGCTTGTATTCCAATATTCAATGCCTTTTGGAAATTCCCCCAAAATGAGTGTAGCAACCATTTCTATTGGCAGAAACAACTGTGTATCGCTCAATTGTGATTGAGCGAAGGAACTGCGCAGTCTCAGTTTTGATTGGACCAATGCATGACGTATGAATCTTTCGCACGCCCACACAAGCGAAAGAGTTAAAACAAAAAAACATCAGTTTTTCGCCGCTTATAACTCGATAAATAATTGACGGATCAAATAACGGAAGAATACGAGTCTTTTTAGTTTAGAAACTCTATCATAATCGGTAACATAAAAGATGGTAAACGCCCCATTATCGACGGATCGAGTGTTGATTGGATAGTTCCAATCACGTGATCGTTTTAGGATGATTTGAAATGAATTGAACCTCATGAAAAAAAACCAAACAAAGGTAGTTCACGTCTATTGCATCACAATCTGACTCAGTTTTGCTTAAAGTGCAATATATGAAAAATTAGTTGAGCAAGAGAGTGCAGCTCTCAATAGTTTGCGAAAAGAAATTCAAAAACTTAAAAAAATTAATAAAAAAACAATTTTCCTGGGAATAATGCTATCAAATGGTCAAACGGGTATAATGGACATCCATTTCGTCTTATTCAAGAAAACTGGAATACTCCATTGTTGATAAAGTAACAACGGACGAATAGCCATAATACGTTACGTTATCACGTGTTGTAAACGAAACAGTCGGTTTGCTGGGTAGAGCCGCTGGAGTCTGGTTGTAAACATCGTAATTCATCTGTTTGCTACAAGTCTGCTATATCTGAGAAAATATATTCTATTTTTCTAGGTTGTAATCGTGTTTAATGTTTACCAACCATTTTCGTATTTACTAATAGATTTAGAAACTGATACTAGCTTTATATTTTATCCTGAAAACTCCGTTTAGTAAAATTGGACATTATCACGATGCCAGAGAATAGAGATGTCAGGGATCATAATTCATTCTCCATGGAGACATCATTGAAATACAACGTAGCCGGTATAAAACAAGGTATAATTATTATTGTAAAAATGAAATAAACTTTGATATAATGTAAAATAAAATAAATATATATGTAAATATTAATCATAAAAATCAATCTTTAATATATCAACCTATTTCCTCTAACAGTTTTTATTATCAATATTTGACGTTTTCTAGCAAAGTTTGCTAAATATTTATTTAATTGACGTAAGTACAAACGCTAGCATTAGTGTTGACTCTAACCTAATCTAATTTATTCCAATTTTATGCTAGTGACATCTAGCATCTAGCTAGCAAACTGCTAGGGTACGACGACTATTATCTATCCGAATTGTGTTTTAATTTCGTCAATTCTTGGAGAATCGCCCAGATTTCCTTCTAGTTTCCACAAATAGTTCCTTCTCTCTTTGTTTCGTCAGACTCCATCAGCTGTAGAGACATCTAACTATCATTTTGTCGTGATCTTATCACGAGGCGTGAATATGGAATCAGGAGTGCGATTCTGTAAAATCAAATTCGAGACTTTAACATCACAACTGTACCCATAAATGGAATAAACGTCATAGCTCATAATACGATCCATACTCCCTTGGTGGTACGACGGTCGCCCCAGCTCACGGCGATGAAGTCGGGTCATTTTGCGGATCATTCCGTTCGTAATTGGCTAGCCACACATTATTTCCTGGCGAGCAGGCGCTGGGATCCTAGCTGCGATAGTAGCAGACGACGTGCTGATCTTTTTTGCGCGGAATACAAGGAGATAACATATGCGATTCTAGCTAATGATTAATACTTTCATGTCTCCGGCGGTGAACGATGGGTCGCGAATCGTTCTCCCCGGTGAGCCATAGCTTTAGCCGAATTTCTTTCGACTTTGCTGAATCATCCCTCAGTTTATCCCAATTAATCAATTTTAACCGGTGACGACACTTGTATATCTCTGAAAACCTGCCTTTTATATATGATGCCCAGGAAATTTAAACGATAAAGGGTTAAAAATGTGGGTTACAGACTCATTTCTCTGGCATTGTGTGGAATTGATTGTCGGATTTCATTGGAAATTTAGATCCATTGCCCACTTAGGTAGAGGCGTCGAAATTCTCCAAAAAGTGAAAACAATTGATCTACGATATTCGCAAGAGAAGGGGAAATGCTTGCCCAAGGAGTGTGTAAGTAAATAATTAATATAGTAAATAAATAATTAATTAAAGTGTGTAAATAAATCATTAATATAGTATCCCTGAGCTTGCCATAGGAAAAGCACGCACGTAAGGGTTAGGTATTTATCCCGAAAAAATAAACATTTTTTATATATTTTTGAAGTAGTCCACAGATAATTCAACCAACGATAATTAAAAGAATTCTACTTTTTGTCCTTAAACATGAGAAAGTTTTCGATTAAAGCTATAACCCCCAGCGCAGATATGAGGATATGAAATATTTTTCTATCACTTTTATTGTGTTTCCTTCCTATCCAACCTAAAGTTGAGTCATTCTCAAATGTTTCAGAAAACTTTTAGAAAATCAGCATTTATTTCTTAATTATATGTGCATTTTGACCACCGTGTAAATTATGTATTTAAACGGTGAATATGGTTCGTTGTGGTATGTACTTGATCGACATCTCAGAGTTCATAAATATCAAGGTTTATCCTTCTCCACAGATATTAAAGGCAATTAAGTTCATTATTGGTGAATCCGACATTCAAGACGCAGTCAACGACTCAACAATTAGTTTCCAAAACGCGCGAAGGGAATTGTTTACAAATGGCGTCGAAATGGGCTCGCTCGTAAATCGAAGGTCGCGAAGGTCTTTTCCGTGTGTTGTGTCTGCGAGTACGACCATTCGGCATTAAGAAAAAAAAACAAAGTCTCAGAGTCAACAAGAAATAAAAAAAGACTTCGCTGCGCTCAAACAGTGTTCTTTCATTTTAACACGCGCGAAGCCTCGCCGAAGGACGTTTTTTGACGTCTTGTTTGCGAAAGGAAAACGCATGTTCTGCGGATCGGTGCGACGACCGCACTTCAACTGTCTTCCTCCCCCCCTCCTGAAGCAACGTTTTCCAAACTATCAGAGTGAGAAGTGGTGCGTGCGTTCCCGTGTGCACGTGCGTGATCGTGACTTGGTGAGACATGGCGGTTGAAGTTGTGGGAAATAAATAAGATGGCGCAATAAAGAATAGAATAATTTCACGCCTGGAAATAAGCGTGCGTACTCTTTCTCACTCGCGAGCGACATTGATCGCGTTCAGTTGATCTTTCCGGTCAGTAGACACTGGTGGGCACTCAATGTTGACGTCGCCATGACAGTTCCAACAAGGACGCTACTTTCGAAAAATAATTATGGATACCCGTGTTTACAGCCTGAAAGATAATCAACGGTTAGTCCTGCGTAAAAAAGAGTCACGTCATAAATTTTCCCATTTAATTCTGCTCTTACGCTCATAAGAAAAAGAATTATTTAAACATATCTTCTACTTAGTTACGGCATTGAGAATGCGGAAGATGCACTATTTTTCATAAATTTTTGAATATGGAGTTTATAACCTAAGCTGTGCTTGGCGAAAATATTTCTGGAGAATTAAGTTCTGCAACAAAGATATTACTCTTTAAAAATTGTACTTTTTCGGAAGTTTAAAAACACGGCATCATTGCATGACGTCACGGCATGGTATCACTATGGGCGTTGTTTACCTTTTGTAAGTGGAGGAAATGTTGTTTAATGAATACTGGGCGAAAACGGATGTGTTTATCTCATTTGTTTAACGCAAAAAAATTATGTCTTTCGAATTCTTATTTAAGTAGTATGGATCCTAATGAGAAAGTTGTCCAAAATATATATAAGACATGTGTAGTGCCCTGTTAGTTTTCGTTACAAGGATCTCTGCTATGACAACGCAATCGCTGATTTTTAAGACGGATTCCACAATAAGGTGGGAGTCGACCAAAGGCAACTTGTCGCATCTGGCTCTTTTTTTAATCTCTTTTCAGTAATTTTTACGATCAAGTAACTGCTAAAAAACTTGAAAACAATGAATTCGCTTATTTTCTTCTAAAATAAACGTCTTTTTTCGTAGCAATGCGGAATAGTATATATCGTGCGTTGACGTCATATGGCGTTTCAGGTCACGTGACATTCGTCAATTTTCAAAACATTATAGTAGCATTCAATAATCTTTGTGCCTGTCATGGAAAACTTTGACATATATATATATGATAAAATATTTGAGAAAAGTTCGTTTCCAATGGATTATAAATACACGGGAAACGTATATTTCCCAATTTAAAAATTACCGGTATTTTGGTACGATTTTCAGCCAGCAATTCGAAAATTCTTAAATTAAAACATTTTCGTCCGATCAAAAGCCGAACTTTTATATTCGTTAGGCATAAATGTTATCTAATGGTTTTAATAGTTTCAGAGGTATATGTGTACCCGAAAACAAGCTGTTATCGAATAACTAAATTTATCTTTTTTCTGAAAAAACACCCAAAACTTTGTATTCGTCTTTTTCGTGGAGCGTAAAAAATAAAATACACAGAGATATCAATAATGCCTACTTATTGCATAATGAACATCAGTGATTTCATATTTCGTGTTATTTGTTTTTTTTGTGTTCGTGTTGCGTGAATCAAAAATTCAGGGGAATTCCGATGCCTTGGATATTCTTTTACGCCCGTAAAAAATATTGTCCACTCGTACAAAATGACTAAGCTGTCGAAAAACCACATTGCACAGCCTGGAAATAGAGTGAAAATTATGTTAATGATTCATGTGTAATTTACCTGTGTAATGCTTACGCACTCGTAAATTGCATAAGAAAATTAAAGAACAAAAAAATGAAAAATTAAACAAAGCATTACATTTTATGCAGCCTTTTTAATTACACTGCATTTGTGTGTCAAAACATAAATATAACATAAACATAACATAAAGTGTGTGTCAAAACATAAACAATACAGAAAACTCAGGAGTGTCTTTTAATTTTCCGAAGGTTATTTAAGCGAGGTATTAATTCATTTGTTTCCCCCAATAGTCAACTATACTATCAATTATGAGAAATTAACAAAGACATGTTCCTATTTTCGCGATAGCATTTCAAAACCATCATGATTTCGACGACTGTGTGTCATTGTCAAGTTCAATAAGTTGTAAATCATGGTTGGTTTTTAATATATTGTGTGTAACTAGCAACTGTCCTTTGTTTATTTCTCTTAATAAATGTATAACTAATTTTCACATTGCAACACCTGATATTATTAATTTTATTACATAAATATATGGAATTTAAAATATTTAAAATATATATTCGGCGATTGTTTGAAATTTTTTGTTGAACCAATCGTTTGAATTATTTGAACCGCGAGCAGTAACCACGTGTTCATGTGGCTACCAATATGGCTGCTGGCCTCTCAAATCCGTTTCGATGCCTAATATATTCCCTAACTCTTACGTTGATTCCGCAGAACGCGAACATTATTTGTTTTTCTCTGGTATGTTTCTCTGATGAGTATGTCTTGTGCGGTTGATGAAGGAGGGGGGATGAGGATTGATGACGGAAAGAGGGGAAGGAAAACAGGAGTGGTGGGGGGAAGAGGAGAATTGAAGGGGAGGGTGGGAGAAGCAATGAAAACAAGACGATGACTCACGCAGACTTCCCATGAGGACGGAGACAGCGGAAGAATGAGATAACGGATCTTTTTTTTTTCTTTTTTTCTTTCCTTTAGCCGTCTGCACGCCCTGATGGGATTGTTGCTGCGATTATTTTTTGTTTTCCTCTTTATGCCATGAGAAAATCCACAGTTACGCAAGAGAAAATGTTCTCTATCTGATTTCAAGTTCATCTGTTATAAAACAAGGCGGTTGAAATGCTAAGTTACGTTATGTACGGGCTCTTATGGAGACTGAACGTGCATTAAAACATAGGTTTCAATTAATGGCCGCTGAGTTCTGCCAACTTCATTGTTGTCGTCAGCGAGGGTAGCGACGAGTGTTTATCTTTCTGCGACGCCATGTTTGAGCGATTGATTTTTATACTATCACAATTTATCTTCCAGAACAATTTTAAAGCGCGAAACAGAAATATTAGATAGGAGTAGATAGACATTTAATCGTAAAATGGAAACAGGTAATTCGATAGGGACAATATTTTACGAATATCATACGGAAATTTTCAATTTTTAAATAATAAGTAGTGTCGACCAAGGTGGATATAATGTACTGGAGAAGGAGGCATTGGCGTGCCAGCCTATTGGTGGGATTGGAGCCATATTGGGGGTGTTTGGGAAGGATTTAGGCCCCACCTTCTCCGTCAATTTTGGATGATACCTGGTTTATTTTCACCCTTCAACAAATTTTTTGTCATTAATTTCTGCAGTTTTTCGTAATTTGTGTAGCATTTTGGAAGTAATTTATTAGTTATGTATCATTATTTTTTATAAAAACGGTACTTTAATAATTTACATTTGCTAAGGCATGTGTGAGTGACGTTAAAACATATAAACGTTGAAAAAATCATTACATTCTAAAATTAACATTTTATATTATATCTGCAATACCCATTTTGATTTCTCCATGCATGTTCCGTCGTTGTGTCAATTACTGTACCTATGCGTTATAACCTATCATTTTTGCATTGAAAACTCATATTGTTAGCTCTGTGGGTGGTACATACAATTCATTCCTTTCCTTACCTAATATATCATTCTATCCATTAAGAAACATTCATGGCTCAAAATAAGGTAAATTATAGCGAAAGAAAGAAATCTTTAAGTTTTCCAAGAATTGGAAGAAACGCATGATAAGACGACATTACCTCATTAAAATTCGCTGCAGGAGTTGATCAACATTCCAGTTTCGTTTTTTCTTCAGTCCAGGATCAGATCTAGATATCGCGTTGGCCGTCTTGGATTATTATTTTCTTTATCGCAAGCATCTTGAAGGTGCGGAGTTAATTTGAATTTTCGACTCCGAGTTAATCATCTCTAAATGTTTTTTGACCGCCGTTTCCGGGGCGGAGTTAAGTTGGGTTGCCATGGAGTAAATAACAGTTCTGGGCGGTATGGCGGAGAGGAAGCATGCGGCTCTTCGTCCACTCAAGACGGGAGAAATAGCACACGACAGCACTTTCTCCGTTGTCCGGTTGCGATTGGAGGGTAAACAGCGCTAAAGTCATGACAGGTCAAACGCGTCACCTGACAGAACTCGTGAAGCTATATTCTCACACAAGGTTAGGGCTATTGTTTTGGCGGGGCCGAGGACTCTCGCACTCCGACAGTGCTTTGTTTCGAGTAGTGCCGCGCGCTATGTTATCGCCGGGCGGAAGTCAACTCTTTTTTTAAAGCCATCCTATTTTCACCTCTCTCGAAGCAGTGAGTCTGTCGCCTTGGATACGGCTGGCCGCACACGCTGTCCTCTTGGAAAAACCCATTCATCGTCGATATTCACAAGTCGATACACTTAAAGAAAAAAAAAGAAAGTTGAGCCAACTCGTTAAGAAACAGAGGTACGTCTTAAACCCGGTGATACTCCCGAGTTGAGGTTGTACGTACTACATCGAGACCCACTCTTGGATTCGGCGAAATTACCGTTCGTCCTGCGGTCCGCGGCAGTCAACTGTTTTTCTTCCCGAGGGCGTATATCTTCTCTCGCCGCTCGCGCTGCAGTCAGCTGTTCGGCCGTGACGTTCTTCGTCCCTCTCCTCTTAAGTCGAAAGCACCTACTCAAGAAAAATCCCGGTGTTGAAGAGGAGCTATGTCGTCTCACGGTGTTCATACGATAAGACGCGGTTTTCTTACTGCGGTATGAGGCAACTCCGACGGAGGTTTAAGTGGTTTTAACATCCTTCCTCAGGAATTGTGACCTCAGTCCCCTCTGTCCTGAGACTTAGTGCGTGCATAGCACTTCCGTTCACGTTGATCCCGCGAGCGGTCCAGCGTCTTACGAGACGTATTGTGCGCCTCCAAGATTCCTCAAGACGTCTTAAGAAAGTTACCTCAGGAGTTGGTGATACCGGAAGAAACTAGTCAAGTGTAAGAAGATCGGAGCAGTTTTAATTTATTGGATGAAATTGCCTGAAGTTCATATCGTCATAACGCCTTAGGAGAAAAGTGAAATCAACAGTTTAAACCTTCAATGAATAGAAGAAAAGAAAGTCTCAAGCTGAAGTAATCTCTGTTATTGGATAAGGAACTGGATAAAGAACATTGGGAAGAGTCTAATGCTGGTATTTTCTTCAGGGCGTGAGGTGAATTTCTCTACCTTCTTCAATCCTTCACCTTGTCCTACAAGACATCAAACATCGTGTGCTTCTACAGATTTCCTAAGTGATCCTGCGTAAGAAAGGCAAGAACATTCTCATTGACTAGTGACTTTATCCTTAGCGGAGTTTTAAATACGAAACGATAAGGAGTGCCTGAGGTTTAGGGAGTTTATCAGTCTTTCTCTCCGAACTGCAGTGAGAATATTAAAAGAATTCTCTGATGAAGTGAGCCCGTAAAAGTGTAATATGCCCCTGGATGATGAACCCTGGGTGTTGAGGATTACAGTATTAAGGGGCTGTTTCGTATGGGATGAAAAGTGAGTCGTTCCCGTGTGATTTAAAATAGGGACGTCTTCAACGAAGAAAAGGAAAGTAGAACATCTCCTTATTCTAGGACGATAAAAAACCTTAATATAGGATTTTCATTTATGAGGATAGTTTCGTAAGGGGAGAATTCTAAGTTTTTTTTCGCAATAATTGGAATTGGCACAAGGACTGAGCCCAGAAGAGCCAGATTATCATTTTATCTTTAGATGGTCAACCGCACTTTAAAAATTGGATTCTTAAAGGCAGGTTTTATTCGGGTTGAAAAGTGACTGTTTTCCTTCAGTAATCAAAACATTATCCTTGTGAACGGGACCCAGAGAAACCGAAAATCTCCGTTTATTTTGATGCCTTGTTCTTCCTGTGTAAGATCTACGACTTTTGTTTGCTACTGGGTGAGGAAATAGAGGTGCGTTCCCCTTATATACTCCCTCTCTTCTCCGGTCAAAAAATAAATACATAGGTATAAAATTATAAATTCATCACGTGGTCCTGGTTGCTTAGCGGCCAGGGTCGGATTAGAAAAAGATACCGGGTGGTCACCACACCCAGGGCTGCCAACAGAACAAGAAGGAGGTGTTTGAGAGGATTTTTGGAAGAAGGGAGAAATCCGTGAGGTCTGGTGAGAAGGGGGTGAACCGATTGAATTGATGCTCAGGTCTGTCGGCAGACGCCTTATGCGAGAAATGTACGCCGCCTGGGATTTGGTGCTGTGTCTGTCTCGGTGCCCCTGTCGCTGCTTGTGCTGCTGTTCCCTCGTGGTGCTGCTCGTGGACACGGAGGAGGAGGGGGATGTAGGGGCGGGGGAGAGGGGTTGGGGGGGTGGAGGAGGAGGGAGTAGGACGAGGTCCGGCCGGCGAACCAGAGGCTACTACGACCTTGGATACGAGCTGATTCCCTTTGCTGCGGAGGACTGCGAATGCAGGAGCTACAAGTCGAGGGACGCCGAGGATGGAGAGTCGTGAGTTTCGTCGGGGGTTGGACAGGGTGTAAAGGAGGGGAGGGTGGAAATGAAAAATCAGATCATCTTCCCTCATTTCGAATTCCAGTGCCCAGTCTTAATTCGTTCACGTCGGAGACATAAAGACCTGTGGGGGGCTGTGTTTGAAACCGCCGGGATAATCTCGAATAGGTAACCAAGGAGTCACGTGGTATAAACACGAATGATTCGCAAATTTGGTGTTTTAAATCCGCTGATTGCAGCCTCATTCTTTGTTTACACTTGTGTTATATCTCAACTGGGGGCTCTTCAGTTGGAACAGATGAGAAAAACTCTAGTGAAAACAATCAATGATGTTGTAAAGAGCGATTCAGACACATTAAATTTTGAAAACATTCGTGTTTGTATCACGTGACTCCTAGATTACCTATTAGAGATAATCTCGATGGTTTCAAACACAACCCCCCTGGAAACAATCAACGCAAACGGCTGACGTGAGACGTTTACGTGAAATATGAGACGGGAACTTTTTCTCTGGTGGACACAATCAACGTACGCGACTTGCGAGTCCGGAACAATTGACTGACGAAGGCGCAAAGGAAATCCGTAGCGAATGTCATAAGGAGCTAACAATTAATTTACAAGACTGCAGAGGTGCTTACGTATTCCATGCCGTTGATCAAGTTACTAGATCGTCAAATTTCTTATAATTCACAAAAATTAATTCGTGGAAACCGTCTGTAATTCTTCCTAACGAAATGTTCGTATTCTCCAAAGTGAACAATGGCCAGCACACTTTATCACGTCATTAGTTACCATATAAAATCTCACTAAAACACAATTACTTCATATAACTATTCATCCATTGATTCCCTCATTAGAAAAAGGAATCAGGGATTGCTCTACGCTAAAATTAAAGACAGAAATAAGTTTTAAAATATTTTAGACTAAAATGTGTTTCAGAATAGGCAAACATCCACCTGTATCTTCAATAACTCCCCACAGGTGGCTCCTTATCGCCAATTCCTGACACTTTTTTCATTGGTTTTCCGTGTACGTGAAACGTGAGAGATGGGAGATGACGTCTCACGTTACGCGCTGATCGTGTCCGTTTCCGTTCTCCCACCCATGAGCCATCTCTTCGCGTTTTACGGTACACTTCTCACGTCACCCGTTTATGTTGATTGCGTCCCAGCCTTAACCCGACTGATTATATTGCTCTACTTACAAAGCTTACAGTGGTTCTCTTCTCGAAAATGGTTCTTAATCTTCTCGAGAAAATCTCGCGGCATTAATGTAACTAATTTTCCGAACTTTTGCAGAGTGACGTAAGTGAAGAGACAGTGCACAGATATTCAGTTGCTACTTGTGTATATTTCTTTATTCAAATTTAAAAGTTTTTGTTTATTTTCCTCTTAAAATATTACTCTGACTTCCCAGATAATTTTATCTCGTTGCTATTGCTATGCAAACCATGCATGAAATCTGTTTATTGACAAATAAACCCTTGCACTCTAAAATTTAGTTCATAATACAAAGGTACTTATCAAATATCCTATACACAGCAGGTATTTCTTTATACTCCTTTAATTAATTATGCCCGAATTTTATCTTATTCTTATTAATCCTACAACTTCAATCTTTTAACTTCTTGATGACGATGATAGTACTAATGAATATTCACCGTGAATGAAAACCACAATTATTCGTTGGTCACGTTATATCGTGCATATCTGAGATTCGTCACGAATTAATAATGATTTCATTTCGTCGGTTTATCTGACTGACTCCTTCAGGGCAATAACTTACAGGAACCGTGAAATATCAAGATGGACACGCGAAGAAATTTTGCTTTTATTATCATTAAAATTCAACTTTGTCATCCGCATGTATTGATTTAAAACTTTCTTGTCTTTATTTTTATTCACTGTGGCTCTTGAGCAATTAGCGAAGAAAAGTGGAGTCTTGATGAGTCAATATATCAAGGACTGAATTTTTATGTTTCCAACTCATTTCTCAGAGAGAGGAATTGTGGGTAGGCATGACGTAACAATTCAAACTGGAATCAAGAATTACGTGAGGCGTCAAGAATGCATACCTATGATGTAAGAAGAGAAACCTTGTTCGATATTTTACGTTTTTCGTTGAATTTTCCCCAGATAGCCATTGCTGCGTTTATCATTGTAACTTTATAACACGGGAAATTAAACTGTTAAATGGGTTTTATGCACTTAACAATAGCCAATTACAACTCGATTCCAGGGGGTTGAGTTTGAAACTGTCGGGATTATTTCGAATAGAAAACCAAGGAGTCATAAGGTATAAACACGAATGGCTTGCAAATTTCAGTGTTTTAAAACCACTGATTACAACGTCATTCATTGTTTACACTTGCGTTTTATCTCATCTGGGGTCTCTGCAGTCGAGACAGATGAGAAAAACTCAGGTTAAAGCAATTAATGATATTGTAACGAGCGATTCAGACATACTTAATTTTCAAACCGTTCGTGTTTGTACCACGTGACTCCTTGGTTACCTATTCGACAAAATCCCGATGGTTTCAAACACAGATAATTCATGAATGACGTCCATTCGTGTTAAGTTCCTTTTTAACTTTAATAAGATTTTTTCTTTTTCAAAATTACATTAAAGACAACGGAATATTGAAACCAAGACAAGACCATGACTACGAAAATCTAATGAAGGTTTTAAACGAAAACCATCATCCAATCCATAAAAGACGAAAACTTTTCGAATCTCATGAAATATTATTTCCGACTCAATATTGCGAGAATTTTATATAAATACCTACACTGAGAAATTAGTGAAATTTTGAGTTTTATACTATCCTTCTCGTACAAAGATGTATATGATAGGTAGACGTGTAACGCAAGTTATATATTTGAGCAGCGAAAAGCAAACTATGAGCCAATTAATAGGTGATCCATAGTATTAATTGCTCTAGAATTTTACTAAATCGTTAGCACGTAACAACAGATGTTCGTACGCTGATATTTCAGTGAAAACACGTCGTAAAGAACAGGAAAGATTTTTTCAGGGGTAACAATAAAAACCTATATAGGAATTAATCTCACAGTTTCCTTTCATTTTCTTCCATTTTATTCGAATCAAGAGAAGAAATTAATGCTTCCTTTAACCTTTCCGGAGCCAAGAGATTATCTGTCGCAAACGACGTTCTACTCTCATCATTATGGTAGCACGTAGCCAGGTCATCGTCTGAGCAGTAGCTTCAAACTCAATTGCGTTGGTCACGTGGCATGACTTACGCGACCTGAGTTCCGGCGGCACATGGCGATTGGATGAACACACCGTGCGGGGAATAATAGTAGCCTTATAGAGGTCGCGAGTGAACTTCGTGTTGCGTGCATTCAGGAGGTCAAATGTTGGGGGTCATTTCTACAAATCCCATACGAAATTCTCTTCCGGAAATCTTCCGTTTAAAACGTTGGTATGAAAAACACGTTTGCGGGTTTTAACACGTGCTCACAATCTCCGAATAGGCGAATCTACTTCAGTACCACCTACCGGTAGCTAAACAACAATACTCTCATTAGGGAACGCTGTTGGTCGTCCCACAATATGGCGACATGAGCTGAAATTAAACAGTTGAACGAATGTTGTGAAAAAAAATAATTTCTCCCGCGTCATCAAAATTTTACCTTCGACGTTGCTCTTTCATTTATCGACTCGCTGACTCGAATGAATTTAAAAAAAGAAACTCTCGGGCCTCAACCATCGTTATAAAAAAATGTAGGAAAATTACGGGAGATTTTTATCTCGTTCTAATAAACTTCTTTATACTGAAACAAAATCGCAGCGTGATACAGCGCTGTAGACGAGTCATTTTGTTACCCAAATGTCCCGGGTTTCAGCCCAGTAGAACCTAAGAGGATAAGAACTTAGCCCTTAGTCTTATCATGGGTGAGACCTACGGCCTCTTTGCCAATCCATAAGCTAGTATTTATCTGGAAAATGTTAACATTTTAACCATCGATTTGGGAAGCAGTGTATAGTTAATATGTGTCAGAATATATCATAGTTTAATCATCCGAGTTTAATAGCCCACCGAAGCTACTTTGAAACAACTCATTTGTTTGTTGTGGTGACTAACATAGCGATTAAAGTTAACTCTGAAACAAAAAGACAGTAACGATGCCGCACCGACATTTTGTCCACCAAAATTTTTTTTTCGTGTTTCGATTGTTTTATATCATTTTTTATTCCTGCCTATACACTTTGGTTTTGTGTTTAAAAAACGAGGTGAAAGACTCAATGTATTTTGGTATAAATTCCAATATGGCGTCACAGATGCATTCACTCGTTGCTCCCACTTTACTGGCTACAACAATAGATCAACAATGCATAGTTGAACTCGGCGGCTTTCTTCCTCCAACGGAGCATTGTAGGGCTCTAATTGACTTGGTTTGAATGCAGCCATACGGTATTCTACATTAATGGCACGTATAAATGTACTGACGTGGTAGCCTAGAAGGTTAGAGCGCACTGCTAGGTACCCAACTTAAGGCTTTGGGTAGGTATAATTGTTTTAACTATTTTCTATGGTCTAGAGAGATCTTTGTGTAGTTCAAAATTACTCCTTAAATTAGTTCTAATTATTCGCTAAAATGACGGAATTGCCGATTTCGAGGGTGAGAAAATGTGCAAAATCTCCCCATTGGAATAACTGACCGTAGATGAAATGTCTAGAATATTGACAGTAATTTAATGTTCGTTTTTTTGAAGTCTTCGAGGTGTTGTTAAACTAAGGCTACACTGTTTTTTATTTTGAAGCCTTGCTATGTGCTGCAAAAGTATACAAGTTCTTTATTATATGTACATATTATATGGATGTATAAGTCTCTATTTACTTTTTTTAGATGTCATAATGTGGTTGATGTAATTTCTACTAGTACTATAGCAAGTATAATTGAGTTTCCTATATTTATAGGTATTCACTTCAACGTCGGCGTTTTACTTATTACCTCTCCTTGTGGCGATTTAACCAGTTTACCATTCATATGTCAGTTTCAGGGCCTAATGCGGAGACCTCATTTGTTAAGGGCTTGACATTCTGAAACCGACAATACTGAGGTTGTGACGTAACAGCCTCAACGAATTCAATTGTTTGGCCGCCAAAATCTAATCGATGCTGCGGCGTCACAATTCCGTCGTAATCGAGGATTGAACGCGTCGAATGCTTACTGAATAAGGCCTAATTGGAAGACCATCGTGATCGTTGATCATCGACAGAATCGAGTTATTTCTCATCGGAAAACCTCGACAGATCCAGATTCTTCGATCCAGAGAGTTCTTTTGCTTTCGCAGAGTCACGTCATGTCATTGTTGAGGCTTGACAAATTCAAATCCTATCTAATATATCAATCCTGACTCAAATTTCAAAGCTAAATTTTGCAATTCTTAAACAGAATGCTTGTCTGTAGGGTCAAAAATGATCTATTTTCGCAAGTCAAATATTGCGGTATCCAGTCAGTGTTTTAATGTTTCCCAACTTTTAACTCAAACCGAGTGTTGGCTAAAAAATGGATTCCTTTTAAAAAAAAACCCTAAATATTCACTTGTGAGTTTGAGCAATTCCAAATTGGGATACTTCCGCTGGTCATTCCTTTGTCATTTCTTTTGCCAGGTTTCTAAGAAATGTAAATTGTCACCGGACGTCTACCTTCCCATTAATCATCGTAACTCTGTCGCCGGCTGAGATGGTGACGTACAACGCCTGAATCCATCCCTCGAAAAATATCCTTGTCCTTCACCTCCTTTTCTTCGTTTGAAACGACCAATTGAATGAACTTCTCAATATCTCACAAGGTCAAACGTTCCATGAACTACGATTAATTCCAACAAACTTAAGTGAAGTTGAAGAACGGACGAGGTCTTGATGCACGGAAGGGAATCAACATTTGTTCTACGAAATTTGAATAGCCTAATATGGCTGGAGTGCGCAAGTTATGCGATGTGTTAAGAACTCTGATTGTTGTCTATTTTTCGTTCGCTTAGAGAATTAGAATTTACCGAGCTATATCGACAATTTCCATCAACAACATGTTAATAAGATTTTGAAATCTAGCACCTACAATAGACTATCTCCCTTTTCTCGGTACATATTATGAGGTAGCATAACAATTACAATTACAATTATTTCTAACAATCTTTGAACTTACATACTTTATTGACATCATCACCACGAGTCAGACACTGACACACAAAGTGCAATGATCACCCCAAAAGGGGTATCATATGCCACACCAACTTAAACAATGCTGCCAACTCATACGTATTAAATTATAGATTAATTTATGAAAAAAAGGTATAACTAGCACAATACCACAGCTCTTGAGGTGTTATTCGCAAAAACGGGGGTCGGATCACGGATCCTTCCTCTTCACTCTATTGTCATCATTAATACGAATTCTTCTAGAAATAACACGGCTCACAATAACCATCTTAAAGACTTTCTTTCCCAATTAGTAATTTATAATTTCGGACAAAATGTGAAGGATTGATTTGATATATTTTCTGCCCTAAGATCAGTTAAAAATAAAGTTGAATGAGTTTCATGATCAAACGCCTGATCAAACCAAGCATACAAATGCTGCCTATAGTACATTCCAACCTTCTTTGTTTAAGTGCTGTAAAAGTGTGTGTAAGTGTGCTGTAAAATCATTTGAGGAAATAGTTCTATGTTATCTGCTGTTAATGCTTCGGATGTTTACGAATCATTTTCGAACAGTTATTGCCTTAGAGTTTTCACTGGTGGTATGTGGTAGAAGTAAGACACCGTAATTCATTCATGGTGTTTTCAAGTCTGTTTCCGCACTAATAGGCGCTTCAGACCGGGAGGAAAGGTATAAGGATAGGGATGGAAGGGATAGAAGGGATAGGGATATGTGGTCTGAAGCTGGGGCAGGCTCCGTTAAGTTAAATATGTCATGGAAGGGATACCACAAAACATTAATTAAATAGAAATACCATATGGGATAGAATATAATTGTATATATATTATGCTCAGTTTACTCTTCACCTTTCGCTGAATTCTTCATTACTTAGCAAATCAGCAATTTAATTGGCATAACTGTAAGCGCTTGCTTTAGTGTCGTTAATAAAGCATGGTTATTCATTCCACATGAACGCTACAGGCCTCTGGCGTCTAGGTGGTAAATTACTAGACCACGCCTATTATCTGCTTGTACATTGTCAGAGGGCTAATAATATCGGAGTAGTGTTAGTGGAGAAATAAACAGTTATTACGTTTGAAAATGCATTTAAAACTGTATATCATATGTAATGACGGTTAATGCCATAGGTACCTCACTGTAAGAAGTGGTATTTCATGAATCATATGCTTCGGAATGATTTTTTTTGTTTTAATTTATGAACAATGGCAACACTGTAGCGAATGTGAGACGTGAATCGCTCTCGACCCGACACTCCATCCGTTACAGTCATCGGTAATCCTCGTTAAAAATGCAGATTACTCGCTTTTGTCACGAGTTGCGTTCAGGATTCCCTTCGGGTCGACTCGTTGGGCCGGATTGACCTTTCTCTGCCGGGCGGAATAGTATTGGACCGCTCTTCGCTCCTGACCTCATTAGTAGTGCATTTTCTCCCTCAGCTCCTTTTTATATATTTGAGTTGCGTAAAATCGTCCTTGTAGCCATTATGCGGCGATGACTGAGATAAATACTTACGCTGCGTTTTTCACGGAACTGGACGCTCAGGAAAATAATGAAAAAAATATTTTTTTTTACTCAAAATTAAAAAAAAAACTTCACCTTTTGCGGATGCCGTTTCGCAACTATTCTCCCGCTCCGGACTAAGGCAGTTGCGTCGACATAATAAAAGTGTGCGCGAAAAATACTCATTTTTACTTCCACTGCTGGAAAGAGAGGTAGGTCGCGGGAAAAAAACCCCAATGTCAGAGGTATCGATTGCAAAATCGAGAGGCGCCATGTCGCTCGCAAACATCTCGATGGAAATCGATGTGTCATTCGGACATTCGGCTGGCAAAAACGCTTCGGACCGCTTAGACAACAACATCTAGACCGGTCGTCGCGAACGTCAAACAGGAGTTTTATTTTCCTTTACCTTAAAAGGGTCGAATATCGATCGATATTGAAATCGGCGAAAGTTTCGATATCTTAGTTTTAGATATCGTCGGAGTGTTTTGGGATTGACGAAGTCACGCTTCATCACCACCTGTCTCTCAGTCAGTCTTCCTCCTGATGTTCAGTGTTATCCTGACCGCCTTCAACGCTTACGGACCGTTCTCCGTGGTTTCCAATGGTTACCGTAAACACCCAAAGTGAGTACATTTTTGGAAATACTGGCTTTCCACTCTGTAGACTTATTATAATAAACTCCCTAAATTTCTTTAACCGACAAGTAACAACTGCGTATTTTACAGTCACCCTCACAAGTGAACAGTACTTATGTTAGATTGCTTTGACGAAGATCTTCACTCTATCCTCCTATCGGCTAGCCTCTTCATATTCGCATAATGGGGAAAATACACTAATTTTTATATCTATTTGAAATAGAAGTTTATTTGAAATTGATGGTTGGTGAGTTCACATTGTGGAATGAATGCGTGATGAATAGAATAAATTTGGTTATATTCTACAAACTTTTATTATCCGACCAACAGGTTTTAAACTCCTGAGGATGACCTGATAAGGTCGAAACCGGTTGGTTAATAAATATTTGTGGAATATAACCAAGTTTACTCTATTCATCTTAAAAGTTTATTACCTAAAATGTACTTGGTATCCAAGGAATGACGTCACGGCACGATATCACTAAGGGCGTTGTTTATCTGTTCTATGAGGTGGTAAGTTGTTTCGTGAATACTTGGCGAAAACGGTAGTATTTATCTCAAGTGTTTAATGCAATAAGCTAATTAAAATCGATTTTTTTATTTAAGTAGCGTGGGTCGTAACAAGAGAATCGTCCATAAATATGTATAATACCTGTATATAGTGTCCTGTCCGTTTTCACGCAGCGAATCTCTGTGGTCACCATAAGATAGTCGACCAAAGACAAATTTTTGGTGTTTGATTTCCTTAATCCCTTTTCAGTCATTTTTTCCATCAAGAAACGGCTAAAAAACTTGAAAAAATACATTTATTCTTACACAAAACGTCTTTTTCTGTTGCAAAGCAATGTGGAACTACGTATACCATGCAGTAAACGTAAGAAGGCTTTTCAGGTCACGTGACTTTTGTCTATTTTCGGGAACGTTTTTATAGAAAATTAATAATCTTTGTGGTTCACATAGAAAATGTTAGCTTATATATTTCAATTTGGGAAAAAATTTCATATCAAGTGGGTACATCATCAATGCACAAGAAACATATTTCATGCTTACTGTCCATTCTTCTCTTTTTCACGTCCTTAACGAACGACGTGCTCCATATAAGAGGCTGTACTTTGCCATTCTTTCTAACCACTTGTACGTCAACGATTATCTTCATCAGTTCGTAATGTCTTGAGATATTTGCCGATTAAGATGTCGCATCTTATTTTCAAAGTCAATCAGTAGATTTCTCTTTTCTCCACCTGTTCTCCTCAGAACTTCTTCGTGCGTCACTCGGTTTTCTATTTTATTTTCGTCTCCCTTCTATAGCACCATGCTTCCACCCTTGAATTCTCCGCTGCTGTTATCATCCATCCTTCGCTGCTATATAGAAGGGTGGTCCAGTTGATTGTTTTGAGGAATTGTCTCTTTATTTCCACTTTTCTTTATTTCCAGCTGCAAATAAATTCTTCATTCGATAGAATGCCCTCTTTTCTAGGGCAATTGTTCCGTCAATTTTCTTCTTGATTCGTCTATCTCTTGCTACTCGGTTTCCTAAATAACAGTATCTCTTAACCTCCTATTGGCTAGGAGCGATAAGGGAATGTCACGAAAACTGTGACAAAAATTTTAATCAGCGTCACTCAACATTTATAGATGATTCCCTACAAGGTCATAAGATAGTATAAGGTTACATGCTCCAGAGAAAAGCTCTATCGAAAAGTTTTCCTCACTCTAAGATACTGTTCTTCTAGCTACAAGTTATATCTCCCTCTAGTAACATACCCAGTTAGCCACTGCTGATCAATTTTTGTAACATTTGTAATCTGTCGGAAGAAGGCAGTGATTATTATTAGTTTTACAGTTATTTACAGTTTTATACCACTGAAGGTAGGTCTAAATGGGCATTTAAATTTTCCTACCCCCTAAATTTCACACGATGACCCTCTTCAGTCCCTTATACCTCCTACCTCACATCATTCTATCCAAACTACCCGTTCTTCCCCGCTTATCCTTTGCGAAAAAACTGTTGGAATTTAACGGTTGGCCCTATTTAATATTGAAAATTTTCTACAGCTTTTGGCATAGGTTACCCATCGTTCTTCCCTCAATCACGTCCTTCAAGACGCCATTGCCCTTTTACCTTCTCCATCCACACCTTCTGCCATCTCCAAATTTCATATATATCAAATTTCTTTCTTCTCCTACCAATTCTAGCACTTCATCGTTCCTTTCAACCCACTTTATCATGTCCACATCCACATATCTCAAAAGCCATAAGTCCATAGCCAATAGAATTATAATATTTATTATGTTCAAGAATTTACATCCCCTATGAACAGTAATAATAAGAAATGTTACAATAGAGCTCACAGTGTGATATTACAACAAAAAAATTAAGGATCCAATAGAATATTACAAAAAGCATTGAATACTACGTGACATTACGTTTGCAGTGTTCCAATTTTGTATTTGGGTCAGCGGGAGAAAAACAGCATAAGCAGTAGTAATAAACATAAGCTAAATACAAGTAAATTGATTACTCAAAATGCAGAACATCACTAGGTAGATGGAACAAAACAAGAGATTTTCATTTGAACATTACAGACAAAGGGATTTTTCTTTCAGAAGTTTGAAGAGTTTCCTCTTGAATATGTTCAAGGATAGAGAGTCTTTGATATTTTTGGGGAGGTTGTTACATATATGCGATCCTACAACTGTGACCAAATTTTGATAAGTCGTGGATCGGATTTGGGGCCCATAAAGATAATCAGGATCCATCCTAGTTACAACATTAAGGGACTTTACCTTAATTGGATAAAATTCAACTAAATAATGGGGTTCATTGCGTTTAAAGAGAGAATACATGAAACAGGCCATCATGAATTTGCGCCTTGTTTTTAGATCAAGTCAAGAGAGCTTATCGAGGTAGGGAGAAATATGATCCTCAGAATAGCCGAAGCCAAATGAGTATTCTACCATTGAAGGGATCTTCCTGCAGCTGTAAATACAGGCTTGTGAGTAAGGAACCACCTCGTTAGAGCTTACAGTATGCTTCAGCATGACAGTAAGGTATTGACGATAACAGCCGAAGACAATATAAGATTGTAGGAAATGGAAACATAGTATTATGAAAATATGAATCTTATATGGTATTATGAAGATAAAATGACTTCACCTGCTCGATAGTCCCTCTCCGTCTAATTGTAAGACATTTTCCTTATCATACCGTTCATGCTTCTTCAATTGTTAGTCATTCTGCCACCCAAACGGCACAACTCTTCCAATCCTCTTTAAGGTTTTGGTTTCCTAGAAATTCTTCTTACTGTATGCCCTTCAAAATATTCACGTGATTCCTTCTTTCCTCTCTTAAATGGAACTTCTTCCTTAGCTTATCAGTTTATTCTTCACAGTCCTTAAAATAACTAATTTCATTGCCTAAAGTCTTTTCGTATCTGCTGCTACAACTACCCCTGTATTTACGACCATATAGCAGAAAAATGACAAATGAAATAAGTATGTAACTTTTTTCTAAACAAAG
Source organism: Platycnemis pennipes (assembly GCA_933228895.1). NCBI lineage: Eukaryota > Metazoa > Arthropoda > Insecta > Odonata > Platycnemididae > Platycnemis > Platycnemis pennipes. The sequence goes on along the minus strand of OW121855.1, from coordinate 109,917,538 downwards.
TGTATTTTATGGAAGAATTGAGCTGTTATTTAAAACATAATAATGTTACCCTGCTAGTAAACTAGTATATCCAGCTACAAGTACATTTTTATTTCTTAAAATGCTTCATTTATTGGGCCTACTGACCACCACCTTGTTACGATGGATCAGCCAATAAATAAAGAGTCTGTTACGGTAAAATTAGGTTTGAATGTGCTCCTACTTCCGATTGTGAGATTTCATCGTTCACCAGGCTTATACCTATTCCCAACAATTATTTGGATTCCTCCCGTGGAGGAATGTCTTTGTTGCCAGAAAAATTCTATTGCGTTTGTTCCACTTGATTGTTCATCCTGTTGCGATTGTCACAAACTCTTTGCGATTGTACAGTCTCGTGCATAAAGAGATACCCGAGCCATATAAATTGCATCGTGCAAAGTAACGAATTACCAGGTAGAAAAACTTTCCGAATGCGAGAACAATAGTACGGAAAGCAGTCCCTGTTTGATTTACATGCATTCTTTCATTTAATTTACAATATTTTATTCTCTGCTTCAAGTTGTGCATCTTATTGATCCGTATATATCTGCCTTAGCGGAGACTTACTTAATTGACTGCATGGGGAGGAGCGTATTTTTGTGCAAGTAATTTATTGTAACAAAGAGTATTGTCTTTGTTTGGGGAATTACCAGTTAAAACACACATTTTAACATTGACTTAGCAAATCCCGAAATGTGCAACGGAAAGAATTCACAGGCATGTGTCTCTCCGTGATTACTTGAATGATGTCTTGCTGATAACATATTTCCTTTTTCCGGTTTCAAGCATGCAGGAAATTTTTATCTGCACCAGACAGAGCTTTTGGGCCGTTAGGGACTCTTATTTCGGGATAAAGTGGGTTCTGTCGGGAAAAATAAGTTGGTAATCCGAGAGTGGTAGCATATCCAGCCTGGAAGATGAATTTTAAAGTCGCATTTAGGGAATTATTTGTCCTGCATCGTACGTTAACACCACACTGTTTTGAAAAACGATTGGTTTTCCTTGCATCAAATTCGTTTTATCATGAGTATCGCTAAATGTTGAACATGTTGAAAGTGCACCAGTGGAAGGCAGAAGGATAATGTTGTTAGTGAAAATGTGTTTTGTGATAAAATCCCTTGAGATAAGTTTGAGGTAACTTAAATGGAGAGAGAAAATAGATGATCAGGTAGGAAGTGCTAATGAGAAACTTAGCATTGGAACAACATATTCAAATTATTGATATTTTATTGATAAAAATTAGGTCTATTTTTTTGGTCATGTCGTAAGAATATTGGAAATTGAATTGTATACTATTAATGACCAAATCTTTCGTATCGCCGCAGATATCACGGTATTCACTATATGAATGATTTTCTTCAGAAAGATTAAAGTTTTGTACTGAGTTTTCCTTAGCTGTACCTAAGGTAACAATCTGATGAAGATTCTAGTCTACATGAAGAGTCTAGTGAATGAGAATGACGGCAAAGAAAAACCCCATGTGAGCTGTATGGATCAAGTAGTTGAGAATGTAAAAAAATGGAAATTATCTGTACCAATGTGAATCAATTCTTGTCAATGAAAGCAGTGGATTTCTCCTTCTAATAATGTGTTTAAAATGTCACGATGCGCGTTTCAGTTGACAAAAATTCGTGTAGGTACTGGCTTTGCAAGCTATATAGATACCATGTGCAGTAGGGATCCCAAGATTTCTAAAAAGAGGCAGGCCTACAGGGTTGGAGAGCTAGAAGAGGAAAAAATGATGAATCTGACGGCCATTTCCTGAAGGAGAAAAACTTGACCCATATTTTGGGTACTACGCCATTTGGGCAAAGTTCTACACCATAGTTGATATGACAATGAAACAGCGAGAAATAAATTGTTTTGAAAAACCTGGAAAGAGTCAGCATTCTTAATTTTATAAGCACAATTACGCGTACATTTACGGATTTGCGGTGGTATACGGGTATAAAGCATTATTCCCGATATCTGAGTCACTATTTCTCTATTCAAATAAATTAATGGTGAGAAATTCTGCAGCCGCTCGACCAAACTTGAAAAAGTTCAACTAAATGGCGTCGCATTTCCATTCACCCGCTTTGCTCCCTTGCTCTCTCTCTTCAGATCGAAAGCGCTAATGACCGGAATCATCTCGCTCTCCGTCATCTAATCGATTCTCGTCATCCTGCAATTTATAATTAATGAGGGAAGCTGGGTATCTATCTTTGCATATATTCCGGGCGTTGGCGGCGGCTACTGAATTGGACATGGCTGGCCCAGCTATTCAAATCAATTGAGGTCAATGGCACTTCTGCCGGTGAACTCAAAGCCAACCGATTTCCCCTTTTCCCCTATATAAGGGTAGATTCCGTCAGTCTGACGTTGAATATGAACTCTTCTGATAAAAGAAAATCACTGGAACATTCTCCAAGTTATTCTGAAACATTAGTAGCTTACCCAGCGAAGTTGGCACACCCAGGGAGGGGTGTAATTGAAACCGTCGGGATTATTTCGAATAAGTAATCAAGGAGTCATGTCATGCAAACATGAATGGTTCGCAAATTTGGTGGTGTGTTTGAACCTCTCGTAAAAATCTCACTCATTGTCCTCTCGTGAGTTTTTCTCGCCCATCACATGCATATTGTTCCCGGATGAGTTAAATATAGATAGACATTTCCAATAGCCATCTATTGGAAATACCTATTCTGATTTCTTCATGTTCCTTCGCTGTAGTATATCTGTAATATCTATCCCTTACTGTGCGGAAAAAAATGAATGTTTTGCAGTACTCCAACATTACAACCTTTTGCTTCTGAAGTTAAACATTGGTGTCAGTCTATGCTCTTCGACTACATAAAATTACTCTGGTTTTCTTATCATTAACCTTCACGTGGTACCTCGTTAACTCGAATCATTCTTCCCATCTCTATCATGGCTACTATGGATTCGGCGTATTGTAAATATTTTTCCCAATGCATCTTCACTCTCGGCATATTCACTTTGATCGTCATTTGCCATCTTCATTCACTTTGCCATCGTCGTGTAGAAATTTTGAAAGACAGTGCCCAAACATTCCATAAAGGTTCAAAATCAAAGAGTAGGTAAACTAATTTCTCACGTCATTTCATGATGCAAATTCACTTCGGTTTCATCGACAAATGTTGGAGACGAAAACATGCGTGCTTCACTCAGCCAGCATTTTATATCGCTCCACGGTGATAATCAATAACGCTCGACGGAATAGTTGATCGCGTCCGCGAATTTTGTATGTATATTTTTTTTTAATGGCCAGACCTACTTTCTTACCATATATAGGAAATCCCAACGCGATTTATCGGCCTGGATATTGAACCTGCTTTTGATTTGGTGAATGAAAATTTCTCTCCGATGTTCGAGTGTTGCCAAATCTCGCCTTGTGAACCTTTTCAGCTTCCCAGATCACAGTCAAAAGTAACGATCTGGGATCACCTGAAAAGGAAATCGTATCCGAAACACTAAAACGAGATCCTCTTTCGCAAGTTGTCACCTAAATGCTCCCTTCGATTGGAGCAAGTCATATTGAAATTTGCACGAATTTGTCAATAGGCTTCCTTTAATGGTCGCCGAGTTCAGTCAACTGCATTGTTGTAGTCAGCGTGGGGGGCAACGAGTGTTTATCATTTGGGACGCCATATTTGAGCAAATAATTTTGATATTATTTTAGTTTTTCTCCCCGCACCATTTTTAAGCACACAACCAAAATATTTGGGAAGCGAAGTTTTGATGATTATCGCTTAAATATAGAAACAGGAAACGTTCAATGGACAATATTTTGCGAATCTCATACGCAAATATTCATTTTGAAATGCACATATGTAGTTTTAACCAAGGAGGTTGGAAAGTACTGGAGTAGGAGGTATTGGCATGCTAGCATATCAGTGACAATGAAACCAGAGTAGGGGTGCTTGGGTAGGATTATGCCCCGCATCCATTCATACAAAACCTCGAGCTTTGTGCGAAAGCCTCTAATGGAAACTGCACATGTATTTAAACATAAATAACATTGAAATATTGCCCAAATGTCTTCACTGTGGCATTAGTAGATCTTCATAAGGCTTTTTAATAGATGTATTTAATTTAATGCCTCTGGGAGGTAATTTTATTACTAAAACTGATTCGAATTTAACTTATTTAAACTACAGATTTGGCGCTTTTTAACGTTTTTGCAAACTGTCTTCAGTTTATGACGAATTTTATAAATGAATTCAATTTTTCATGTTACTGCTCCAAGTTTTGGTACTGCCGGGTGCAAAAACAACTACCTCCGTACGAGTATCAAGCCCGTACGTTCGTGCCTACCAAGATGGCCGCCGGCTTCTCAAATCAGCTGCGATGCCTACTTCAGTGCATCCTAACCTTCTTGTTTTCGACCATGTAGTTTTGACTACCCGTGCATATTTTTCTGATGGAGGATTTCTGGTACTTTTGCCAGCTAATAGAACATATCTACGCCTGATATAGTATTCGGTCATCGGCTTTATATAATCCTTTTCGATTGCCCTTTTTAAATTTACAACATTCTCCGAAGCTTGTTAACAGGTTCCGAAACGGTGTTGAAAAATGAACGGATCGCGAAAGGCGTTTCTTTTCGAACCAATCTTCCCCAACATGCACACTTATCATTCAGCGTCAATATTTTCCAGTCCCAGACGACTCATTTCGTCAATCACGGAAATTCAGCTTCCTCGACTGCGGAAAAGATAAAGAATCGACCTATTCGGAAAAGTTCACCATCGATTTGCCATCCTGAAGCAATCAATACTGCGGTCACGGAGTAGAATGGAAGGGGGGGAAGAGCGAATGCCTGGGTCGAATCCTGACGGCGAAGTGACCAATAGAATAAGGGCAGTCCAAACCTGGAGCTCGAATAGGGGAGACGTGGAGTTAGATTTGGGGCAGCGAAAGAACTTTATCGACTGGACGAAACCATCGTCACCCACCTTCAACTTTCTTCCCATCTCTCCTTCCCTTCACGAAAGAAATTCATCTTGACTTCTTCCATCTTCTGTATAAAAATTTTGTACCAAAAATAACTAACCTGAACTTAAACCTGAATCAGAAACAACATTTCCGATCTAGGACTAACATACTTTCCATAGATATGTTGGTCTAAGTGCCTCGGGGACTCTTGGAGTTCTCCACAAAAATTCTAATCTAATCTAATCAACCAGATATGTGTGAATATCTGAATAAGTGAATGGTAGGTTAAAATCTAAAGGTATGTACATACTTTCAGTCGGGCATATTTTAATTGGCACAAAAAGTTGTACCCTCGGCAGTATTCTTGATCACAGTACTCCAATAGAAAGTTCTGTCCGGTAGGTTAGGATTGAGTTCACTAAGTACTTGCTGTTCAACGTGGTGTTAAATTCTCCCCAGAGAGCACAAAGTTTGCAGTAGACCTTAAGTAAAACGAATTTTAACGTCTACATCTGGTGTACATACCTCAGGGGTTGTGGTTGAAACCATCGGGATTATCTCGAATAGGTAACCAAGGAGTCACGCTGCATAAACACGAATGGTTCTAGTGTGTTAAAACTGCTGATTACAGCCTCATTCAATGTTTCCAGTTGTATTTTATCTCACCTGGGGGTTGTATAGTCGAGTCAGGTGAGAAAAACTTAGCTGAAAACAATTAATGATATTGTAACGATTCAGACACACTAAATTTACAAACCATTCGTGTATTCGTGTTTGTACCACGTGACTCCTTGGTTACGTATTCAAGAAAATCGCTACGGTTTCAAACCCACTCCCCCTAAGATGTAGACATTAAAATAGGGTTTAAATTAAATATACTGCAAACGTTGTGCTTTTAGTGTCATATTACGTCGCTGAATTCGCCAGTTAGGTGCCTAAATGCTGCCTTTAAAGGGAGAAAAGTCATCTTTAAGTGTATTCCAATTCGTTTACAGGCATAATTTTCAACCGCCGAGCTTAGTCTAGTGCATTCTTGCCACTAAAGCAAAGACGAATGTTGTTTATCCTATTGTTGCAACGCCACATTGGATTTCGTTCTATAAACTACCACCATTCTCCTTCTCTTTTATGCAAGTCATATCATTTGGCGTGGAAGGCTACCACGTCGTTTATCTCAGCAGTATATGCCTCTTACTTTTCTTGGAAAGGAAACATTAAGTGCGCTCATCCGCTGAAGGATTTTTCACCACATTGTTTGATCTTTATCACTTTTCTTCGAGGTTTTTTTTCGTTTTAGTCTAAATTTCGTGGAAAAGAATTTGCTCAGTATGTTCTGGATTCAAAGAGAAATATTCAAATCACATTTTATCCTAAGTCCAATATAATGTATGCAATAAGCAATTAACTTTCATGCAATAGGTAGGTACCTGTATCAATTTCACTAAGTTCCAAATGAAAGCTCTAACTAATGAATGCATATATTATTTACTTTCCTCCAAATTTTTTCCATCGATGATATGCACTTAGTAGCAGTCTATAAATTTTATATAATATTTCCAACAGTTAAATATTTTTTCTCAAGGTTATCCACCGATCTAGTTTTTTTAAACTAAGTGTCTTCTAACTAAGTGTCACAAAAATAATGGCACCCGTTTTAAGTATTCTATACCATGCAAAATCGACCCCCCCCCAAAATGAAAATACCACTTCAATATCCTTAATATTATTACATCATCAGCAGCTAAGAGATCAAGTGCTACTGAAAAAAACTAAATACCATTAGGAGAGGCTTCAACGTTCTAAGAAAATTTGAAACCAGATTTATTTAATTATATGTTTCCTCTTTAATCTGTTTAGTTAACGCAAAGTAGGATCTTTGCTCAAAGTTTGCAATTTTCCTTCATCATTATAAAAAATTTAAGTCGGCTCGGAGGTTATAGTCTGTCGAATGATGTTTTATGTTGATTCTTTATGGGTTTGGAGAAGTAAAAATCACTAAATATGTGCTGTTCGCATAAAACATTCCCATGGAATATCATTACTTACTGGATCAATAGGATATATGTATATTGTTGAATAATACGGGATAATATGGAAATGGAATCCACATTGATCCACCATACTCGTTTATTGTATGACTCAATGAATCATTGAGGTATATCGTTAACTGTTGAGAGTTAAACTAAACTAATTGCGGTCAAGTACAGTGTAAAATATACGGTATACAATGGTTGTAGAATGCGGTGTACAATGCTTGTGTCAAAATTTTTATCATCCACTTCTATTCAAATCACAACTCAAATTATCAGATGAAATGCCTTGTCTTTGTTGTATTTTAAGTTACCATTGGTGTCATTGTTGCTCTTCAGTCGGACCAAGGAACTTTGCATTGTTGACCGCAGAATTTTGCCCGTATTATGTTTGTATAGGAACGTTCCGGAAATCAAAATATTCGCAGTTATTCAAAGTAATCGAAATTACCATAATGCACCTAATTCTTAAAGTGTTTGAATTACCACGCAGTATTTTTTTTAATTCAACTGGTTAGAAAATAGGAAAAAGACTTGCCCTAATGGTCGATTTTCTTTCATTTTACACATTTTTTTCTGATTTAAGGTCAAAATTCTCTTCTGGCTTATTTACTATTGGAAAATAGTGCGTTAAAAATCATGCTTTTTTAAATAAATTAAAACTGAATATACCTAGGTACTATTTCATTATTATTTAATGTTTGCCTATAGACATAATTCACTCATGTGAATTTCAATATCACTCATTGTCAGATTTGTGAACATTTGTGGTTGTCAACTTAAAAATTAACGACACCTATCTTTACCTTAGTATCAGGAGAATTAAACACGTGATAATCTCAGAAGTTGATCGTAAATTAGTTATTGATACTCAAATTGTTAATACATCCCCCGCCACAAAGTATTGTTGAATAAATACATGAATTAACATTTCCTCGCAATATTGTGGGGAAAACGCCATAATCTCGCTTCACTTTTGAACGGATAGTGCCCAGTTTACAAAAATCGAATTTATATTATGTAGTTATTCCAAAATCTCTAATGGATTTACCATTTTATCTGTTTGCTTACTTGCAAGTCATTTACGCTTATAATCAAGGAGTCGAATTGAAAAGGTTTGCTTCGTGGGTGAGCCCAGTTAAATTTGATAGCATTTATTGTTTTCTTTTTATGTATGTACCTCAGCTTTGAGATACGTTCATTTGAATGAAGAGCTGGAAAGTATCCGATGGAGTGTACTAGAATGAGATTGGTCTTTTTATGGCCGATTTCATGGAGTCAGATCATTAATTTCACGTGGTAATTCGTTTTAAGTGTACTAAAATTACGTTTTTAGTGCTAAATATCTTATGTCATCCGTGTATTTTCGTAACTGGTGCCGATGATATGAGCTTATTGGATTCGTTGGTGCTTTAACCTTCGATACAAATTCGGTACCACTTTTAAATTAATCCACCCTATCTTACATACCGTCCTACCATGATAAGTTTCCATTCTTAATTGAAATAATCCTTATTATATCGATCGAATCAACAGAAGACATGAGTAGAGCTTGCGATTGGGTGCTAATTAAACTGTTCGAAACGAAAATGTTCACACGCGGTGTCTGTAGCGTCAGTTCAAATTTACCGCCTTACCTATGATGGATACCGCTGTGCTTCTGTTTACTCAGGTATTTTTTCCCCTAGGGTTCTTCTTGTTGTTGTTGTCCTCGTTGCCCTTCTCGTGGATTAAATGTGGCGACGTCGAGTCCTGTACGCGTTTGATTGTGTGCTGGGAGACCTAGTGAGCTGAAAAAAGTTTTCTTTTAGTGCGAGGGACCCTGTTATTTTTCATAGCCATTGGGGAATGTGGCCCGGTAAACTTGACACACGTGATTCACTCGATCTGCTTCAACAGGTAACTTGCTGTTTCGCCTTTTGCGCATTACTTTGCCTAGATTATGCTTATTATTTCAACTTATGGAAAGGAAGGAATGATGTTGGAGCATTACTTTTGCGCCATGTTTGAAATATCATTCGTTTTTCTATTTAGTACATTTGTACTTGAAAGGTCGAATTTTATGTGCGTGTTTTGAACTTAAAAAACTGAATTCTCCTGGCGTCTTGTTGAAGTCAAAAAGGTTTTCTGTTCTCTTAGTTTTGCTTCGGGTTTGTTTGAATGATAATTTATTTTGGTGAGGCCTATATTATGAATAAAAACCAAACAGTCTTCATGAAACATTGGATCCGAAATCACATACTTGTTGATCACATGTATTCAATTGAAACTGTCACCATATTGAGACGTATTTAATCGTTTTTTTCATGACCTATCAACGCTATTTATTGCTAATATTATTACGATTGTGTTGTATTCAATGTATTATTATCTAATCATAGTTGCTCCGGCAAAACGTTTTGGGAAAGCCAAAAGACCATTCTCCCGTCCCGTCCCGTAGTTGAATTTTAGTGCATGAGATAAGACAGAGCATGCGATGTTTTTTTTGCAGGATTGCAACACGACCATCCACAGTATCTCACGATTTTAGTGACCTTAGTGTTCGACCTCCCGTCTTTCTATTCTCTTACACATCCCGATTCATTTTTTTCTGTTGTCTGAATAAATGCATCAATGCTATTGACATTTCATACTATCGTTTTTTGTGTATTTCGTTAAGTTTTGCTATTTTTCTTGTATTTTACATTACTATTTTCAAGCTCAAGTTTGAATTTTGTACTCTAGAAACTTTTAACTTTATGATTATGAAATGATAATATCCTTTTAAAGAGTTCGTTATGTTGAGTAATTTTTGAAAAGATTTCCATGTGTCAACTCCAGAACGTAAATGGGGTTCATTGTGGGATTAATAATGAAATATGGCACTTAGTTTTTTGTGAAAGTGGAGGCCACGACTGAATGCACCTACATACTACAAAAACAGTGTTGTCGCTCATACCAGTGGTTATTTGTAGTATTTTTTTGCACTTAATGAATTTTTATGTAAGACTGGACACATCTAGGCTTTGTTAATTTACACCAGTAAATTTTATACTCTACAGGTTCACTTTGGATTGTTGTTTGTTGGGTTACTTAAATAATTTGTGACTAGATTAATCTGTTCATAAACATAAAAACATCCAGAAATTCCTCTCATCTACAGTCCATTTTGATATTTTGAATTTTCACTCTCAAGATCACATTTTGTACCTACATTTTTGTTGTCGAATGTATGAAACTGAATGAAATTGTATGGTTGTCGGAATAGAATTAGAACAGGTTCTATTTTCCATTCAGACATTCACACAAGCGTTCACACAATTTGCCGCTTTACATGGTACAATTACCTCATACAAGCATTTCTACGAGAAATTGTACAAAAAAATGTACCATGCTATGTACCATGGCCTTCATTAATTACCTAGTTCATAGTTAAATAGTTAAAATACTCAAGTCTCTTGGGAGTTTGTTTCTGTTATATTGGAGGGAATGTGTTTTATCTTAGAGAGACACTTCCATGTTAAAGACTGTGACATTTGTGTCTTTTTACTACACCCTAAAAGTGAGAGGTATTTTCTGGATGCAAGGATCCTTCCTCTCTTCATGAAATCTACAAATAGATAGATCATCAATGTTACGAAACCTACATGATAAAGTGCTGAAGGGATTATTCGGAGTAGGATGAACAATAATTGTCGTCTCATGTAATAATAAAACTCTGCCATAATTCATTGGATATATGAAGTAAAAGGTTGAATTTTTGTCTGGTTACCATTTACCCAGCCTATTATATTTATTTGTGTATACATGCTATCTTTTAATGGCATACCAGTGTTTGAATGGGTTTATGAGTCAAATGTTTTGACATCGGGAGATGCAATCGTGTGATTCATAATTTTTAGATGGCTCTGCATCATCGTGAATGATGAATTTGGTCCAATGTGCATGCGTTTGCCCTGTCTGTTGTCAAAATTTGTCTTCGTGAGGTAGAAAATTGCATGGTGATGCATGCTTTTAGGACACCTGACATTTTGTGTTGCAAAACCTTGCCAAAATATTTGTTGGGACTGAATATTTTGTTTTGATCTTAATGGAAATGGAGACATAACTCTCCCATTGATGAGTGATATTGACTCATTGGAATGATATGTCTCCTATAGGCTGTGTATTGTGTGAATATTAACTTATGGAAATACTAAACTAGTAGTTATCATAATCACAGAGGTCACTCCAAGTGTGATGGCTGTTCACTTATCAAATTTTGTGCATACATATCCATTTTGGTAAGCATATTGAGAAAAGTGGATAATTATCACTTAATTTAGGGAAAATTTGATACATTCCCTATCTAGTATTTTTTCAGCGAGATATTTACTGAATGTTAAATGGAATTTTGATCATAGGATATGGAATGGGTGTATCATCGGTGTGTATAAAGCTGTCAATAGAATATTATTTGTTAGAGAAAGTATAGACTTCAGTTTTGATACAGTAATTTTGTAATGGCTAACATCATTATTTATGATTAATTTTTAATTGATTTTTAGTAATCTACGTACCAATGCTAAAATTATGTCCGTGATGTCACCTATTCTGTAAAATGTCGTGTATTCCAAATTAAATCAGCTTCAGTGAGGAAGAATTAAATTTTTCTGTTTGAAATCTGGTAGTGACAGTCTTAAATTAGAGATTTAATAACTATTTAAAATATTGATAACTATAAGTACCTATCAATTTTTATTGTGTGTTGTATCCTGTTTGTGTGGTTTTGCATTAAATAGTGAAGTAAATCTTCATTGTGAAATTAACTCGTCAAAATTCAACTAGATTTTCAATTGGATTTCGATAAAAATCTTGGAAATGATGGTGACCCATTGAAGCATTGGTCAGTGGTAGTATTGAAGTCTGTGAATTTTACTATTCATAGATTTCCTTCCTTTTTCGATGAATAAAAATTTGTTGTGACTTGCCTTATGCATTTGTTATATTCAGGTGCATATCAAGGGTGTCATAAATTCTTAAGCATTAAACTTGTAAGTTGTTCTTTCAACCACAGAAATTTGGATAAAATGTTTTTCTTGTAAATCGATAATTTTTTTTATTGTGAATGATTTAGATAAAAAGCTATTTTTTTTTCATTGGGATCTCACTATAATAGCTATGGAAACTCGAGAGGAATCCAAAATGCATATTTTTAAGTGGTAAACTTGTCATTTATTATTTCAACCACAGATATTTGAATAAAATGTTCCTTTAGCTCTTAATTTTAAATCCTTTTTTTGTATTCATTAGCTTCAATAACACATTCAATCACTAACATGGAATATTCTGGAAGAGATGTCTCAATTGCCACCAGGTCATAAGGCTGGCAGGGACTCGATTGGAGCATGAGCTCCTGTTGAACTGAAACTTAACTCTCCTCAACCCATACATTAAATATCTGATTGTGAATATCTGATCACATGTATACAATGTGGCATGAAGCTCTCAGGGAGAGCCAAGGGACAATTGTCTTCGCCATCTTCGGCTACACCGAGTCTTTTTTGTGGCTAGCTGTCGCAGAAACAAATCGTAGAAGGACCACAGTGGTGGGAAGTGAAGGGAACTCATGAAGAAATGTTTCTCGGGCTTGTTATCGGTTAATAGGCTCCTATTAAACATTTCTTCATAGTATCTGCCGAGAAAATACTAGATCTGAAGGGAACACATGTCTTCCATGGTGGGGATTACTAGGGTACTGGTTTTTCCTTCTCGGCCAAAATAAAGGTGGTTCATTATGTGGGATATTTTATTCTATATTGACACTGGCCTTGCTATTTTGGGTATTCCTTTCAGTTGTCATAGCTTTTAGTGAGATCCCAATGGAAAGAAATAGCTTTTTATATAAATCATCCATAAAATGATCATTGTCTAATATTAGTAATGAAAGATATCTTCTCTTAAATGAAGTATCTTCATTTGGACGTAGGTACTTTATGGTGACCTTAATAGGCAGTTTTTGTTTTTATGACTGGAAAAATTGTATTATATTCTCTCGGTTACTAATGAGTGTATAATGGGAATTCATATTGTCAGCTGAAATTGTTTAATTAGAGCATCGAAAATCTTTGTATTTAATTTCTTTTCTCTTGGTGAACACTAAGATTTAAAAAATTAGCCTGGAACTTAGCGCTGCGACCCTGGGAGTAATTAGGCTTATTTCAACATGTAAAGCAAAGAAGTAATTTAAGCAATGTACTAAGAGTGACAGTTGATGTGATTCAAATTTAAAATAAATTCATCAGCATGCGTGTGAAGTAACAAAGTAGTTAAATCTGCTGAAAGAGAATTAGGTTAAATGTATACATTAGAGGCAGCAAGGCCAAGTATGACAACGAGAAAAATTCTAATTTCAGTGGTTAAGGACCCAAGTAAAAAATCTCGAACATGTTAGGGTAAATTACAGCATTGTAACAGATGCTTTGATTGCCTGATTCCTAACAGTTCTTGTTAATTGTTTGATGACTGAATTGTTAATTTTTCAAATGAAATGTTCTCACATCTTACATACATGTTTTTTTAACTCAAAGTATGTTTTTTTTCATTGCATCATATATTGTATGTTAAAATTATGGTTGCTGAAGAATAGATGCAAGACAATTCGTCATTCTGTTGATTTTCAAAGGAACAAATTAAAACTCTGAATTATTTCTCTTTTTCCCCTCGCAGAAAGGCGGTGGGCAGTGGCGATGGGTCTAGTGGGGAGGGAGCGCAGCAGAGGGCGCTGCGAAACACTCCGGACTGGAGTGAGACGGCCATCAACGGGGACCATCTGTGGTCGCCCACCTCAGCGTCGGGGGACCTCTGCTACGTGGGCGAGAATGACTGCTCCGTGAGTGCCTCCTTATAATCTCTCGTTGCAAACTTTCCATTTTAATTCATAATTCTGTGAGACTACATTTGAAATTGAATTTGACCACTTTGGGTTATCCATCATCATCATTAGTCAGCAATCCTGATATTGGTTTGATGCAGCTCTCCATTGAATTCTTCTATCAGCTAATCTCTTCATATTTACATATTTATTCTGTTTCGCATCATTCATCACTTGTTGTATATATGCACCTATCTCATAAATCTGCTGAAAAAGAATTAGCACATGTACATAAAAGACAGCAAGGTCATGTATGAACAATGCCCTTGCTCACAAAGCACCCTCTGCCTTTGCCATTTTTCCTATCCTCTTGCCCTTCAACGATAGTCTTTGTCAGGTCATCATGTCTTATTGCATGGCCGATTAAATTGTCACTTCTTCTTCTCAGGGTTTTCATAGGACTTTTTTTTCTTTCTGGTTCGGTTCTTAACTTCAGTTCTCGGTTCCGGTTCTTAATTTACCACTTACTTTGCATTGCTCAATGGTAAGATAAGGTCATTTTCAGATCAGATAATAATCATTTTCAGAGACATCTGCTTGAAAAAGAATACTTCATTATATTTTTATGTATAGTCATTTTAACGACTGAATTAGAATTGACTTTGAAGCATCTAAGTACACTATTTCACCAGGTTTTAATGTGAACCCTCCACTTTCGGAGTGTGAGTAGATTTCAAACTGGTTTTTGCGCCAATTATTTCGGTACCGATTATTTTTGGCCTCGGTTCCGGTTCTAAGCTCAAGAACCGGTGGAACCGAAGAACCGAACCGACCCATCCCTAGTCTTAAGTCATTGTGATACATTATGATTGAAACTATCTGTTTAACCTTTGCCATTAATCTAATCAACAAAAGTCATTAAATGAATGTGGTGAGTCTGTGTTTATGCTCTCTTTTATACCTGCCATTAAAGCCCGTCTCTAAAATTCCTTTCTAAGGCATTCGTGTTCCTACATTAGTCCCTTTTTCAATTAGTTCATATTCTGCCACCCATCAAGTGATTCAAATAACTTATTCTATTTCTCCCTCTTCCGAGGTCAACAAACATCCACCCTTCTGTTATTCTTTTGAAGGTTCTGATATCTCCTCATGCACTCTGTTCGTCCCTCCTTCACCCTTTAGCATTGAAATTTGGATGCATCCCCTCGTGAGTTTAAAGCAACTTTCTGTGAAAATCAGAGTTACTTTATGTCATTAAAAAGTTTTTCCTTTTTGCTGAAACATTTGTGAATTCCCACGTGAATCTTGAATATACTCAGATAATAAATAGGAAATAAATGTGTTGCACAGAAAGAGTATAAATAGCTTAAATAAAGCTTTAAATAGCTAGATAATTTAATAGTTTTAGGAAAGGAGCTTAAAATGTTAAATAAGCATTTTAATTTTTTTGTGGACAATTGGCAAATTTATGGAATCAACATATAATTAAATTACAAAGCCAAAGGGTTAAAATTTCTTCTGCTTAGAAAGATCTGGTGCTTTCGTGGCATATATGCTGAACGAAGTTTTCTGGGGTCTTCCACCAGGTTACGGCGTCCATTTCCACCGACGTTTCAATTCTTGACTCATTGATCGTGTTCAGGGCTTCTGAATGAAAGCATTCAGAAGCCCTGAAGACGATGACCAAGTCAGGAATTGAAACTTCAGTGGAAATGGATGCAGTAATCTGTCGGAGGACCCAAGAAAACTTCATTTTCCAGCTTACTTTTACTCTTGACTCACTTGATACTTCTAAGTTTCTGTTTCCATTTTTCTTACCACCCATCTCTCAAAGCCTCAGGTATACTCAGCTGCATTGCCGTACCCAAATCCTCTCTTCATATCCTTGCCATTATATTTACCTCTCTATTACATCATCATGAGTCAACAGTAGGATTGGTTTGACACAGCTCTCCATACAATTTTCCAATTATCTAACCTCTTCGTGTTCACGTAATTCTTATCTTTCACTACTTGCTCCATTGTGTGGCCTCCTTTTCCATTGTTGACCTTCACCTTTCCCTTTACGGTTGTCTTCATGAGGCAATCATGTCTTAAGGTATGGCTGATTTGATTTTCCCTTCCTGGTTTTAAAGTTTTCAGAAGGCTTTTTTTTTCTCCCAGATCCCAACAACAGTTTGATGAAAATTACTTTTGTAAATTCAATATTAGCCTCAAAGACTGAGTATCAAACTGTATCCTAACATTGGATTGTCAAGTTGGGTTGAAAAATACTCTAACACAAAAGTCATACTTTTAGTCTTATATTACTAAAAAAACTATCATTACCCACTTTGTTCCTGAATACTTATCAAGCACAAAAGCTGAACTGAGATCTGAGGAATAGGTAATAATTTTTTTTTTGAAAGAGTGTTAGATGTTTTGATGGCTGGTAATGTTACACATCTAAAAATGTTGCTAAAAATAAAAATCATTTGGTTTACTGTCGCTTGGTTCACATTTCATATTAACATTATTTTAGCCAATTTTTAAGTAATTTGTGTCTAAAAAGTAATTTTATTAATCTGAATAATTGTTACGAAAATCATCTCCCTCTTATTATACCGTATTTACTCGTGTAAGCCGCGCCCTTGTGTATCCCGCGCACCCCTATTTTCGGCAAGGCTCGTGAGGAAAAAAATTATTTCTGTCAGAAAATTATTTTTTTTTTGCCCTTGAGTCTGCATCATTTTGTCATAACATGAATGCACGTTTTTAAGAGAAATTCTGTGCCTATATTACGTACACGTCTTTCTCATTAATGGATTTAATTACGTGTTAATATCGTCACGATCGTCATCGCGTCGTGCATCGATGCACGGCCTCTTTTACTGTGCATCTTTTTCTCGTAGCATCTCACAGTAATCACAGTTACATACGACCACATCATCCAACTATAAAAATGGCATCTTTTCAAAATAACATCCAACTGGAATAATTGCAGAAATATATACAATTTCAACCCGTGATTACTTTATTATTACGGAAATCCGTTGGCATATCAACAAATAAAAGCAGAGCGCCATCCGGACCATAGCGGTGGTCTCGTCTGCTCACTGCGCAGTAGCTGTGGACTTGGACGATTTAACAACACCGGAAAGTCTTGGGAACACACGGAAACAACTAAGCTCAATTTAATAACAATTATAATTCTTATAAAACTAAAGAAAAACACATTCGCGGAAATAGAATCGTAATTCACCAATGAATATTCATATCATAATAGTTCTCATTTTTAGTTTTCGTCACTGCTAGATTCAGATACACCATATTTCCTTCCTGCAGCTCGATTTTCTACTTTTTCGGCATCGCTTATAATATGTTGTTTTGTACTCACGGGAAACGATCACAATTTCACATCAGAATTCATTTTTAGGGTGATAATGGCAAATTATTTTAAAATGCTAAATGATCGATTCGAACTCGTTTACTACACTCACGCACGGATAGCAAGAAGGTATAATCTCCGAGCATACGACTCCTGCCACTATGTAACAAATTCTTTGTCGTGTCTTTGCAATGTAGCTTTAATGTGTACACAAAAGGAGCTATCTATTGCGTAAAAATGTTGCTACAGATACGTGATACTGAAACAAACTCCGCTTACGACTTTGAAAAGACATAAAGACGCCGCCCACTTGTGGCAGCTTACAGTATACAATGTAGATTTAAATACATATCAGTGCTACAAAGTGCTGTCCTAAGTACGATCTATACACGATAAATCTATTGATTTGTCAAGTGGTGTTTCGGATCTAGCGTTTCTTCGGATCTAGCGTTTTCAAGTACCGTCGTACGCTCAGACTTTGTTAACTGGATTTTTATTACTAATTACTTCGAAATTTCAGAATACTTTACATTGTACGATTTACTACTAGACCATAATTACCAATTAACGTCGATATGTTCTCAAAATGCGAAACTTAGGAGAAAAAGCAAACAGGAATTTGAGGAAAAATAGTGCGCGGCTTACACGAAAATCTGGAGGATTCGTGTAAGCCGCGCACCCCTATTTTTTCACCGGCGTTTCGGGAAAAAAGGTGCGCGGCTTACACGCGTAAATACAGTATTCCTCTTTATTGTTTTCTTTGGATTATCCTCAAACCAAAAGAGTTTGTTTTATCATCAAACCAAAAGAGTTTGGGTTAAAAATTGTTATATTTTGACCTTGTTTTTATGCTTTAAAGCATAATAGACACACAGACATTGGGAGCAACGTTGCAATGGTTGTAAACCAAATAGAATTCAACTTAAATTTTACCAGGAAAATGAACTATGGCAACTATGCTTATTTTTACGATGTGTACTTAAAAGAAAGTTGATAAATAAACTTCCTGGGAAAAGCTATGACTTAACTACTATGATGTTACTTAATTCCAGTATGATTAATTTGTTTGTTTTAGAGATCAGCACTTCAAAGTCAGTTTAGTGAGGCCACGATCTTCTAATGGTAAAGTACATAGAACTGTTTCTCTTCCAATTAAACAATCAAAAAAATTGATTGTTGTGACTTTTCCTAGATGAAATCTATGTTTGTACCACCATTTCACCAAAATCAGTGTACAGATAGAGATTTATGCGTGTGTAATTATAGGCTATCGAATTTTCTCTCGTGTAAACTGGATAGACTTTAAGAGTTTTGGGCGTGAACTTGCCTTATTACGAGTATTATATTTATTGAGTACTAGAACCCTGCTTTACTTCCTCTCCCCTGCTTTTCTTGAACAACCCATTTCCTATTCTATTTCTCTCTTAGTACTTGCACCCTTTCTGTTTTCATTCTATATAAAATTCCCATTCCCTTCTTATGTCTTTCTCCGTTTCTCAACATTTGTCCTTCAATTACCTCCTTCAAGAATCTCAGCCACCTATGCTACCTCCTGATTTCCTATGCAGCAACTTTCTTCCGTGACCATCTCAAGAACTTCCTTGCTTATCTTCTTTCTATCTCTTTTCATTCTATCTGAATTGTCCATTCTCTTCTTACTTATCTCTCCCTTTCTCAATATTTGTCTTCCTATAAACCCCTTCAAGAATGTCATCCACCTATGCTACCTCTCCCAGATTTCCTATGCAGCGACTTTCTTTCCTCTGTGACCATCTGGAGAACTTCTCTGCTTGTCTTCCATTTATGCAATGCACTCTCTTTGTTCTTCCTCAAATTATCATTTCAAATTTCCCCTTCCTTTCTCCGTCCTCTTCCCCAAGAATCCAAGTGTGGGAACTGCTTATTTCTACACTCCATACCAAGCTCTATAGTAACCTTTTCTTTTTGTATATGCTTAAGGTTCCTGTCACAAGCTCCCTTGAGTCAGTAAACACATCTTTTGCTGACAAAATTCTCCTTAGAATTATTTTAGAACTAAGTGTGCCTTTTTCCAAGATACGCACTGCCTCTGCACAGTTGAGATACAAAGAGTGCTGCATCATCTTCACCAAATTTTCACCTTCCTTACAGTACCCTAATAAATTCCTCCCTTGTGCACCTCGGAAAACGACTTGCAATGCCAACTCCCTCCAGCCATCTGCATTCATAAATTCTTCAATCTTTCAATCAGGAATCATAATGCATATTACAGACCAGTAGGGAGCTGCAGATCATCTCAACATCTTCCTTTAACTTTAATAATATTGGTAGGCAAGTTTTATCGTCTTAAATTTTCTCACACCTGATGGACTTCATGTGCTAATACTGTTTTCCAATACTGATTCAAAAGACTATGTTCACTTCAATATAAATGTTGCCCTTATGTACAACAAATTTATTTTTGATGACAAATCTATGCAATTGTATTGGCTGGTGGAGAATAAAAGTATTATTATTATTAATTTTGTTGACTCAGCTCTTATAAACGACTTCCTCCTTCTTTAACACATTTTTATACCCCTATGTATGCTATACTCTTTCTTGGTTTGACAATTTATGGTTTTGTGTGGATAATCTTCTTAAAATTTCAGGAGTATCTTCATGAAATGACTTGCAGGCTCTAATTCAGTTTTGTGTCTTTGGGTTAAAATAATGATCATCATCTAGGTATATCCATTGACTTTAAACAGTTATTCCTTCAAGGTTCAATTTGTACAAATAAAATTCTAATTTTAAACACCGCTCACTCATTCAGTAATTCAACCCGAAGGTTGGTCTTTGATAGGTGAGAGTAGAGCTCACCCCATACTAAGCCAATGGCATGTGAAATTCACACATTCAGGGTAGGGGAGCCAGTTCCAGTGATTTTCTACGAAGTTCTGACACGCAGAAAATCGAATCGTAATGATTTTAGATAGGGGTGTCCAGAAAGGCTCTTGCCCGGGATTTGAACCCGGGACCCTTAGGTCAGTAGCTCAGTGCTCTACCCACAGTGCACTACCACGACCCCCTTTAAACACTGCATTACAATATTAAATGTTATATCTCAGGGGCAAGAAGGTTATTCACTTTGAAGGCCGAGTGTTTTCCGATCATAAGAAGGTGAATATTTGGAAACATAACATCATATGATCATTATCAACAGTCAACAATAGAAAGAGTGGTTTGGCACAGCTCTCCACTCAAATCTCCCGTCAACTAACTTCTTCATGTCGATGTAATTCTTCTCTTTTACATCATTCACACCTTGTTCCATATATCTCATATGAGGCCTGCCTTTTTCATTCTTTCCGTTCCCTTGTACTTCAATTATTCCCTGCATCAAGCAATCATGTCTTAAGATATGACTGTTTAAGTTGCCCTGTCTTCATAGTATAGTTTTCAGCAGACTTCTCTTTTCTTGCACTCTTCTTAAGACTTCTTCATTTGTCATTTGGTCACATATGATCTTTGTCATTTTTTGGTAACACCACATTTCAAATGCTTCCAGCCTTGACCTCTCTGCTGCTGTTATCGTCAATGCCTCCCTGAAATGTTCCTACTTCCACACTTGTATTTTCAGCTGTAAGTAAGTTCTTTCAAGAGAATGCCCTCTTTGCATGGTCTATTCAACTACCAAATTCATATAACTGATGGTATCAGCTGTAACTTCATGTAACCTTGAATTCATGATTGAAAAGAGAATACTTGGTTGTTCCACATAAATTTTATTTTACCACACAACACGACCTAGGTTTCGACGATAAAATGTCATCTTCAGGTCTTCATTTGTCACCTGAAGATGACGTTTTATCGCCGAAACCTAGGTCGTGTTGTGTGGTAAAATAAAATTTATGTGGAACAACCAAGTATTCTCTTTTCAATCGTACCAAATTCATGCCTGCGTTGCCCATTGCAAGTTACTTGGATTCCTAGATGACAATACTCTTTCACCTTCTCAAGCTTTTGTCTTCCTACCTGAGCATTTTTCTTGGCCTCTTCTCTCTGCCTGCTAACAATACCTTCATTTTTCTCTTTGTTGATCTTCAGTTGATATCTAGCCATAGTCTTTTCCACGTTTACAGGAGTCTTCTTTAAATCTCCTGTTTCTACCATGACTGCTATGTCATTGGTAAAAAGCAGCATTCTGATTATCTCTCTTGTAGAGTACATGTCATTGTTGGTTTTATACATCTGGTTAAATTCCTTCTTTCCTGCATTTGTAATTAGCTGAGCAGGAATATTATCTATTATGGAAGCCTTATTTATCTGCAGGACCCTTACAGCTGTGTAGAATTCGGATCTTAAGGTTGAGGCTCTCAAATCATGCTTAGCAACTACATTTTCTTCATCAATAATTTTCTCACTGAGAGTTTCTTCCATTGTGTGACTATTCTTTCCATCTCTTCATATAATCTTTATGCTCATTTAAAAGTTCTCAATTCTTGTCTGTAATGGCATTATAACTTATAAGCCTCTTCTTTTTGTTCTTCTCTTAGCCCAGAGATGTCTCTCCTGTTCCTTGAAGTGATAAATTATCATCCTGTAGGCAACTTCCACCTTTCCATGTGCAATTTTTTTGTTTGCATCTTTTCATAGATCCTTCATTCTCATTACTCTTGCTTTTCTCGCTTTGTGGTTAATCTCATTCCGGAATCTTTTGTAGCAAAGTTGCCTTTCTGAAAATTCAGCATTTTTATATTTTCTTCTCTCTTCAATCATTTCTAAGACTTTTTCTGTGATCCATGGCCTCTTCTTGGCAAATTTTCTTCTCGCCAAAACTTCTTTTGCAGCTTCCGCTAGCCCATTTTTATGTTTTCCCATCTTTCTTCTACTGAATTCACAGTCATTTCCTCTTCCTGCTTGTTTTCCTCTGCATTCTGAAAGGCCAGTCCTTGTTCAGTTTTCTTTAGTTTTTCTACGTGCCATGCATTCTTTATTCGTTCATTCAATTTCTTGAATTGAAAGTGGCATTTCATCATCACGAGGTTGAGGTCACTGTCAATACATGTACCTGGATAACTTTTGCACTCTTTCCCCTGGCTCCTGAATCTCTGCTTCACTAAAATATAGTCAATATCACATGCTCAAAGTTTATTGTTGAAGAATAAGTTAATTTTATGGGTGTCATTATGCCATAGATGCATTATTTTTATTTGCAGTTACGTTGAAGTGATTGTATTGCACTCAGTTGCTGAATTGTATTTGTATTTCTGTCATTGCCTATTACTACAAAATATATGTTGATTGGAAGTCTTTCTTTCATCTTGTCGACAGAAACATGGACCCCGCATGAAGTGTGCTGCTTGTAAAATAATTGCGCATGCATCATGCATTGGAGCTCTAATGGACCGTGTAAAATTCACATGCAAGCCTTCATTTAGGGACGTAGGAGTGAGACAATACAGGGAACAAACAGCCATTCACCACCATTGGGTTCATCGACGCTCTCAGAAGGGAAAGTGCAAGCAGTGCGGAAAGGTGAGTCACTCATCATTCTTATCTCTTCTAGCTTGACTAATGTCAGAATCACTTGAATTTCTTGATATGTCAATGTGTTGGCAAAATAAAGTGATAGAGATATTTTGCTAAGTCTAATATTGCTGTGTCATAGCTTTCTGTAGCTGCCTTTAGCGACTTATCTCATTTCTAGGGATGTGCGAGTACTCGAAAATTCAAGTGGAGTAGTTGGTACTCAACTCGAGTAATTCGAGTATTTTTACGTAAGTCGAGTCAAGTAGTTTCTGTCGACGGAGCCACCAAAGCCAATAGGTTCAGAAATCTGCCGACAGGAAGCGCTATCATCAAAATCGTGTATAGCTCTGGTTACAGGATAGATTAACATGTACGTACGTTAATTTACATTTGCGTGAATGGTTTCATGTACATTTGCGTGAACGGATTCATGAATCGGTGGTTACACAGTGCATGAAACTGCATATGTACCGTATACCCCCGAATATAGTCCCCTTTCGGCCGAAATCTTTGGGGAAAACGTCTAGGGGGGTCTATATTCGAGCTCAAGGCATCTAATGTCCGTTGTAAAATTCTATCCTCCAAGTTTGTAGGCCAATATCTCAAAAATGGGTACTTCAATTTTAAAATAAAGTATATCAAACTAAAGCTTGTTTATTTATATGTTTATTAATGTCAAAAATATCGTTTTTAATTGGTTATATTAATTAATTTTTTGACCGAGACAGATAAAAATGCCGAATTTTTTTTCAAGTTCCGGGAAGCAAGTTTAACTTTGACACCTACTTGAAGGTAAGCAAGAAAAGCCACTTCTCTTTTCTTTGCATAAGATATGGAACATTTATTTATCTTAGACGAAACAAAGTTTAAAATAGATTACTCTGTTAACAATTACGTTACGACAAATTTTAAAAACATGCACTATCTCAGCTTGCGGAAGTCAGAAATTTAGTTCATTTTGAAGGTATTATTCATGTTTGAAAACCAAGCACATGTAAAATGACTTAACAAATTTGGAGAATTAGATATGCTTTCAACCTGTATTTATTTATTTTGGAAATGAAGCTGCTCGAGATTGCCAAGTTATAAGCTACCGTAGGTACTACTCGCACCAAACACCACACAAGAAAATTTCTCTAGTATGCACAGGAAAAATATCCTTGCCTGTGCTTGAATAAAAGTTTATAAGTCACAGTATTCACCAAAATAAAATCAGCAATAAGAGATAGCTTTTGTCCCTACATTTCACGGCTTCTCGGCAAAAGAAACAAATTGCATTTTAAATTATCCTCAACTTCGTCTCCAAAAACTTTGTGCGAGGAGGCAGAGTGACAGTATCCTTCTAAAGATACCATCAGTTCTTAAACTGACACTGTCTTGCATTCTTAAAGATGATACTTTTTTCCGCTATTGTCGAGACATGACTCATTCAGAGCAATAGGGGAGCTGCTTGCAGCAGAAGATTCCATGTGCGCCCGGCCTTTCTCTTCCAGGCATGCTCTGGGCAGTTGAGTGTGCTTTTATACCAAAAAATAAATATATATTGATATCAAATAACCAGCGAATTCTATTGACATTTTGTGAGTGAATTCATATTAATGACTCGAGAACAAGAGAAAGGTCCAAACAGTGATATCCAGAAGGGAAAGTGTGCGGGACGGAAAATAACGGCGTCTGACAAATTCATCAATAACAAAAATATTGATGAACTTAATAGTATGAAACTTTGTATGACTATTAACTAAGCCCTTAGCTACCATATGTAAAAAGGAAAGTTTGATATCTCGATCTGTGTTGTTCTTACGAAGCCCCAATTCGATGGATCCATCCTGAACCCAAAAAAATTCGCTAAAAATCCGTTCTTGAACACGTACTTCAGTAAAAAAAATTATAAAAATATTTTATTACCATCAGTAAACGTAGAAATAAACAAGCTTTAATTTGATATACTTTAATTTAAAATTGCATTAGCCGTCTTGGAGATATTGGTCTTCAAACTCGTGGGTGACAGAAATTTTGCAATGGATGTTAGGCATCCTAATAAGAGCATTACGGATGACATACGTATTGCATAAAACTTATAAGTTTTACTATTCCATTTTTTTATTTCCTATTTAGGATTATTAATTTTGTCATTAATTGCCAAGTTCCTATTCACAGCTTATCTATAATAAATTTTTGGTCAAATATATTTCCTTAGAAATCGAAAACTCTAATCCATAGGGTTCTATACAAAATTCATAAACCTGCTCGCATTCATCCACGAATGAAAATTCATTGTTCAAACATTATTAACTGTGTTAATGGATATCGGAAATATTCGTGCCGATTACAGGTGTTCATGCATCGCGCAAACGGCTGTGATTGACCCAGGTCCTTTTTAAGTTCTATCATGTTTAGGCAGAAATCCATCGAATTTGAAGAGATGGTGTCAGTAATTGGAAGAGGAAGAAAAGTATATGTTTTAACTGAAATAGCAGACATTCAGTCTATTTTTCTCGGAATGCATCTCGAAGTATTATTCGGCCCCCAGTACAAATAAAATAATCAGAATTAAATAAATACCATTCTGAGTGGAGAAGGTAGTCAAAGTATGAAATGTTTGGTAAATGGACCCTTGAACACTTGTGGAGATTAAATGTCATACTGCTGCCAAATACGTACTTTTGGACAATGGCTATTATGTGATTATGTACACTAAATGTAGATATAATGAAGCTTTTATTTGAAAAAAAAAACTACCCGTAACGTAAAGCAAAACTCAATAAAGAAGATAGAGATATAGGAATTCGTCCTTTAATTATATTGCCATTCCTTTTTAAAATAATCCTTCACTGCGATCTCAGTAACCTTGATTTCTTGCAACCAATGCCAGTGTTAACTACAGAGGGTGGCATTTTAAATGAAAAACATTTGGTCGCCTTGATTCCCAATTCACATACGGCTGTGCTTACAATTCAAAATCTTGATTTCTCACGAATTCTCTTTACATGTTGCTTCTCCATTCTGCCTTATTATGGAAATATAATTTTCCTAAATACAATAGCTAGTTAACTTAAATAGGTGAAGTTATATTGAGTATTTTGGTAAATATATTAACTTTATACTCCATATTGATAACTGAAACGATGGAAATGTTTATTACTCAAGGTGCTCAAGTTGTTAACCTGAGTAAATTATGTCCAAGTCCTGCTTTGCATTTCAAAAAAATTATTCTAAACCTGAACTTCAAAAATTGGGGGGACTATAATCAGGCAGGGACTATATTCGGAGGAATAGGGTAATTTTCACCCATTTTTCAGGGTACATATTTGCGATTGTTGTTTTACTCTTTACGAAGTGCCACATTCAAGCCATTCAAGTGTTGATATAGTCGATTGAAGGCTACCTACTATTAAGCAGACTATACTTATATATACTTGATTCAAAATCAGCCTCAGATTTTCAGTGGTAATTATCTCAAATTCTTCATTTGTTTTCCTGAGTGATAGTTCCTCAGAATAAAGATACTTGAATGGACTTGCTGTGTATTTTTTATAATTCGAGGATAATAACTTGTGGTCGAACGAATGCATTGGATCAAAGGCTTTTTTAAATCTTAGCTGTATGATACGTGAGGTATTATGTATTGAGAAAAAGTGCAATAAAAAACCCTTTTTATAGAGGATCGATGAGAATGCCTGTGAATATGTATCAAATGCAATTTATGATTAAACTCAGCTATTATGACCAGTTACACAATGGATTGTAAAAACATAGACTAAGATATTCTCTGCATATTTGGGAAAGACAGTCGATGGAGTATTGAAAATAAGTGTAAAAACTTGCTCTTAAATGAATAATAAGCAAAATGTCTCATGTACACAACGGTATAAATCTTTAATTATCTCTCCTGTTATTACTTAAGATTTTCATGTAGACTTGGACGTATGTAAAAACAGTTGATCCAGTTTTGAGAACAAAGCTGTTTCTTGAATGCTCTGCCAGTGAACTAACTACCTGAGAAAATAGATCACTGTGAGAGTCGTATAAGCATAAATTGTTGTTCGAGTAAAAAACTAGGTACGTAATTAACTGCCAATCATAAATTTGAGGTGGAAATAACAAACCTTGCATATCTCACTTTATAAATTTATTCACGACCCAGGTTTCAACAAATTGTGTCATCTTCAGGTGACCTTGAAGGTTCACCTGAAGATGACACAATTTGTTGAAACCCGGAATAAATTTATAAAGTGAAATTTGCAAAGTTTGTTATTTCCACCATGGAAAAATGTTACAGAGTTACCCCTGAATCCGTTCGTTTTCTCATAAATTTGAGGTGCGAGCTTATCAAATATTTGCAGCACAAACAAGGCATTTTGTATGAAATTCACTGTACTGCTGGACTAACCATCCCGGCATGTACGGCATCACTGAGAAAGCGTTTAGCTCTGAAAAGAAATAGATAGGAATGCGAAATACAAGGAATGCTTTTCTAATTAGGCTTATGTATTCCTTAAAAAAATATATTTTGCTTCCTGACTTACTTTCATTGAAATTTAATAGGGCATGCCACTCATGTAGGCCTCATATTATGCCCAAGTACACTATGTACCATACTGCAAGCTAATTTACACATTTTTGAGTAATCCTAGGAATGAAGGTAATTTTCTTATTTCGAGAGTTGCCGGAAAATTTTCATTAGGTCTTTTGGTCTGTGCTATGTGCCATATTATTTTACTGTTTTTTTTAATTATGCATTAGGTAGGTAGACTTGCCGATTTGATTGTTGGATTGCTGGCTAACTTTAATTGCGATGACTTAAGTAAAAACTGGGTCTCTTCACTCATGTACAATAATGTATAAACTTGACTCGACTCAAGGTCAAAAAGTACTACTCGCACATCCCTACTCATTTATAAAGATACTGGAAAGTTGTCCAATTATTGATAACTGAAGCATTAAAAATCAAACATTATTAGTACGTAATATTTTTTGTTTCTGCACATTTTTAATTGCTCATTCAACTTGTCGTTATTTAATGCAATAAAGATAGCTAGATTGACAGACCAAAGTCACAAATTAGCATTTGTAATTGCCAATTAGATGCTAATATTTTAATTTTCCTTTGCACTTATGCATTTATATGTGTTTTATGGTACCAGTTCAATATTCAAGACTAAAAAGTTTTCTTAAATTCAGTCTTTTCAGTCCAAACTGTCCTTCAGTAGCAAGGAAATAGTAGCCATCAGTTGTTCATGGTGTAAAAATGCTTACCACAACAAAGATTCATGCTTCAACACTCAAAAAATAGGGGAAGAATGTAATCTTGGTGAGTACTCCTTGGAGTAATTTTTGAAACTTACATTTAATGATTTATCGCTCAGTATATTTATTTACTTAACAACTTTAGGTTGTAAAGTTCACAGTGTGCTTTTGAAGGCTTACTTTTGGAAGTGCAAATAAATACTCTCTCCACTCCATGTAGGACTTCATAATGGAATAATAGTGCCTCCATCGTGGATAGTGAAATTACCAAGAAGAGGTAGTTTCAAATCCAGCCTGCGGAAATCTCCAAAAAAGAAATCTTCCAGTAAAAAGAAGGGTAAAGAGAAGGTATGTTGGTAATAATGTAAATTGGAGGGGTGGATTGGGGCCTTCTGACCCCCCCTGGCACTTAGACCTCTTTAGATCCATTGTGCCATCCCACATTTAACCTGCCCAAAATCATATTTAATTTATCAGTTGTGTGACTCTCTTTTTGCCATTGTGCCTCGTTTTAATGCTACTAGCTTATCCTTGTATTATCACTAGAATTAATTCTTAGCCTATAATAGTGGCCGTCATCTAGTAATGCTCATCTGTGGAAATTATCCTCACATATGACCCAGGGGGTGATTTTCTTAAGTTGTTTTTCTAAGAAAATTATATTTTATATTTTGTCAAATATTAAAAAATATTGTGATTAATTAATTGGATTGTCTTCATTAAACACCTATTTGAAAAAAAAATTAAAGATTAAATGTGTTAAAGATATTTTTTATCATAGACATGAAACAATCAATTCATCTCTTTTTTTCCTTGAAAAACAGAATGAAAAGGACCAAAGAACTTTTGTGATAAAGCCAATACCCACGGCAACTGTAAAACCTGTGATTGTATTTATTAATCCTAAATCGGGTGGAAACCAAGGTGTAAAACTCCTGCAGAAGTTCCAGTGGCTTCTCAACCCACGGCAAGTGTTCGACCTCACCCAAGGGGGACCAAGAATGGGGTAAGTTCTCTTTCTGAGTGATTTTTTTTATATTTTCTGTACGTCATCGGGATAAATAGTACTGTGAGGCAAATGCCCGTCATTCTGTTCTCGCCAATATCGAGTATCTTTGGTCGGCTTGCCAAAATTTTTCATTTTAATAGAAAAGTATTTTTTTGGAATTCTTTACTATATTACCTTTTATCTCATGCAACATAAAAAGGAAATTGTATTAAAGTTTTATTTTACTAATGTGTGTCAATAACAACAGCAGATACTCTCACCATACTTTCGGGTTTCCTTCTGCATAGGTTGGCTAGATGACCACTGTTTCACTGACTATCCTGTCAGTGTCTTCAGGTCGAAGGTATTGGTGTGTGGTTTCCGAAATGTATATATACCTTAGGCTATCTGGGTTCCACACTTTGATTGGCTGTCTCTTCGATGCCTCTTCTCAAGGCGTTGTGATTGGCTGTCTCTTTTATGACTCTTCCAGGTTCTGTGAATTGGGTTGAATTGGGTCTTCTCTGTTGAAATTCAACAGTATTTTATAAATTTCAATGGCTTCCCTGATCTGCCAAGGGAAGTATCAGCACTCCTTTGCCAAGAGTTTGGTTCCTTAATTTTATGTCGTAGTCCAGTTCTGACCACGCGTGCTCGGTGATGGCAGAAAGGTGAAATTGTTTATTTTCTTGGCCCTATAGTCATAAAAGAGACAGCCAATCAGAGTGCAGCACCCAAATATGGTATATATATGAGGCAGAAACCACACGCTAACACCTTCAGCCTGAAGACCGTGACAGGATAGTCAGCTAAGCTGTTGTCATCTTGCCAACCTACGAGGAAGGAAACCCATAACCATGCAGAGAGTATCAAACCAATGCTACAGGAACCTTTGATCTAATAACAACAGCATTCTTAAAAGATGATTTTTTTCAGGAGTTATTTTTGCTCATAAATGGCTTTTGCAGCAGATAAAAATTAAACCGAATTTCATGTTTTGGTGGTGCCTAAAACGTGTGAAAGTTTGTCAATTTTGTGTGTCTGGGTTCAGGCATGTTTTCTTTTCAGTTAATGCAATCTTGTGTGGAAATAAGAAGCAAGTGGTTCTTGAAAGCATTGCCTTGAATAGTATAAAGATTCCCTCATTTGGCTGTGGAGCAGTTGATTTATCGGACATAGTTTTCCTTTCATTACACTTCGATTGGATGTGCCCGAGTCAAAAGAGTGTCTAAATGTGTCTTCTATGCTGGAAGTAAATAACTCCAAGTCTCCTGTGTCTATCTATCTCTTCCAGGCTAGAAATGTTTCGTAAAGCTCCCAACCTAAGAGTGTTAGCTTGTGGTGGTGATGGAACAGTAGGGTGGGTATTATCAATCCTGGACCAGATTGGCTTTACTCCGTCGCCGGCCGTTGGAGTCTTGCCCCTGGGAACAGGGAATGACCTCGCCAGAGCTTTAGGCTGGGGTGGTGTAAGTATCCATATCGTAACCCGTGCATGTATTCAGAGAAGAGTGTAAGATTCATGGTGTAATCGTATCACCATTGATCAACTTGATGTTGTGGTATATTTTTATGATCTGTAGTATCCTTTAAATTATGAATCAAATTTTAAGAATTGTGAAAATTGTGACTCCTTATTCAGTTAATAGTAGTATTTATTGAGCACTTCAGACCATTACAAATTTACATAAAAATATGAAAATGATTTTTAAATTACTCTTTAAAGACCATAAATAGAACAAGATCTGTGGGGATCGGATTGGTGTGGTGGCTAGAGTACTGGCCTCCCATTCCGAAGGCCTGGGCTCAATTCCTGGCAGTAGCAGATTTTTCAGTGGCAAACTGGTCCCCACTTGAGTGCCTAGTGGAGGGCGTTTCAGATTCAGTACTCTGTCCGTAGGATGGCACGTTAAGCCGTGGTCCCCTTGGCATCTGTCATTAAGAGTAGGCTAATGCAGATGCTGGGTTTCTCTCCACCCTTCCTCCTTTCCCTGAAAACTCCTACCGTAAGCCAGTTCCCCATGTATCCTAAAATGGTGTAAATGACCTCAGCTCTCAGCCGCCTCCTCTGAATAACCAACCAACCAACTAAATCTGTATCAGAAAACTATTGGTTACCATTTTCCCAGTTGAAATAAATGTGCTTCAAACCACCGCCAAAAGAGTAAAGAAACAAGCCCTATATACACATAATAAAAAAAAAACTATCAAATATCATCCTCCTCACACTTGCAAAAAAGGCAAATCAATAAAATCACGATGTGATTAGAATCACTACAATTGAAATAGAATTGAGGATATACAACTAACTAAAAATTTATAAATTATTTTAGGTATTTATATTCTTCATTTTTTCACAATTTACTCCTTCGATTATCTTTGGGTTGTTCATCTCCCAATAAAATATATTTACACAATTTTGTCTCTCAATTCTTTGTTATTTATTATGTCACTCCTTGGAGCCTGAATGTATCCAACATTTTTCTCTTTGGCAGAAATTCCATTATTTTTTAAGCTCCTCTTATTGTTGCTCCATCTGGAGGTATTTTTCTTGAGCTTTGTAATGAAATTTTAGGTAACGAAGCAAGTTACCACTTCTCACTGCATGTAGATTCTTTGAACATTATTACTTTAGCACTATATATTTTCAAAAATTAATATAGTTCTGTTATGATAAAAAATGTCAATAGATTTGTTTTGTTTCAATGATACCGTGCCATTTTTTATATTTCCATTGCTATCAGTTAACTTTTTGAGCATACTTGTTTTTTTATTAATGGTGATTTGTGTAGACTTAAATATGAAATTTTTAAATGTTTTTTCTTTGAGATATGCATGACTTGTTTATGTACACTATCTGAATTGTTAAAATACTGACTCCCCTCATGCTTTCTCTACCTCACAGGGCTACACCGATGAACCAATCTCAAAAATTTTATGCAATATTGCTGATGGCGAAATAGTTTTATTAGATCGCTGGGAACTGAAAGTGGAGAAGAACCCAGGTGCCGAGCCAAACGAAGAAGGCAAAGAAAATCTTCCGTTGAATGTTGTGAACAATTACTTTTCCTTGGGTGTAGATGCTCACATAGCCTTGGAGTTCCATGAAGCAAGAGGTAATATAAGCATATGTTCTTCATTTCATCTTCTTATTTGATCAAATGTGAAGCAGAAAATCCAATTTTTGTAACTTTTAGTTAGGTTGACTTTATTTTCATACAAATTTGTTTATGTTGATATCTTAATGACTTAAGAATTTGGGAGAAAATTGGATTAGCCTGAAGGGAAACAAATTTTTATAAGGGAAACAAGACTTAAGTTTAAGGCTACTTCATTAGATTTGATCTAGTTTCATTCAGAGATGAGTCGATACCAAAATTTATAGATTCTCCATACCGATACCATCAACCTCTACATGTATACCTATTTTTTCTTCAAATTAAAATCTTGTCTCTACAGAGTCCAGTTTATGGAAAAAAATAGGACGAAAGTGAAATTACTCTTTATGTATTTACTCTTCTATTATTATCCTTCCATTTGAACAGTTTATGGTGGACAAATTTTCGCTACAAAAGATTATAAATACCTCTCGGGATCACAAGTAAGTATGCTTTGTGCAATGTAAAGAAGCTCTAGGTTTACCAGATTTTTTCCCAAAGGCATTGCAACAAAGAATGGAACCCATATTTTCAATGACCAAGCCTGCTTGAGCAATTATGGGTAATCGTAAGACCATGGCAGGGCTATATGTAGGCCGATGTCGTCTGCTGAGATTGTAAAATTGTGCTGTGTGTGTCAATACTTTTCATGAGGTAGATAAGAAAAATTAGTAGTTGTATGGTTGGTGGGTACAGGTAGTTTTTGGCACCCTATAGCATCTACCTGTACTGCTTAAAGGCAATTCCAAAAACAGAAATCAGCCATTAAAGAATTCCTTACGGTAGAAACTGCTGTATACTGCTGTAACTCAGATTTGTTTGGAAAAAAGACTGCGATCACCATGGCAACCGGCCAGACTTTACCAGTCATGTTTTGTGTGTGTATTGCTGGTATTGGTATCAACTTTATGTGATCAATTCGTGATACTGATACCAATCCACAAAAATCTGTGGTATCGGGAATCAACTCATTCCTAGTTTCATTACAACTGTTCTACTCAATAATGAGAGCTTGTTCAGAGTTCCACTTGTAGTTCAGGCATGATAAGCCGATCCAAATATTTGAAATCCAGCATAAATACACAGTCTTGGACGAAAACAGACTAGACAAGCATTATATGGCTTGAAAGTACACATTTGAAGGTATTTTCTTACCCAAGCTTTATCAACTCTGAATAAATGATGCATATATGTTTTAGTCCAGAATAATCATTTTGTATGTTTAAAAATTACTTATTTTCTTAAGATTTGGAAAAATATTCAGCATCAGGTAGTTTAAATTTCATGTTTTATATTCTCTCTCCAAGTTCAACGCTACAAAATAGATATAAACAGTAAGCAAGAATTATCCTTTCACATCTAGCATCTTATAAATTAGAGATAGAAGTGGTCAATAAGAATAACTAAATGCAAGTTGCATCTTGTAAAGTGATTGTGTTCTTCATATATCCTATAATTATGATGCAGGGAAAGTATTTGTAGATGATTTTTAATTTAACTTGCAGCATTAGCGATCTCTCAATAGGTTTTGCAGGTATTTCACACACCCCTTCTTTTGTGGGTGTTTTCTTACAGTGGGTCTTCTTCATTTTATTCTTACATTTTTTCCACACCTGTAAATATCTTCTAATGCACTTTTTTTACTGTATTTACAATTCCAGTGTAGTATTTATTCTCTATGACCACATTTCTAGTTATTTACTTTTATAGTAACTGTCTTCCAATAACTTGTAGTCCAACATAAATCTTGTAGTTAATATCGAAATACTTTGGTGTCATCGTTTGTATTTTAACTGTCCATCTATTTATGTACTTATTTTTCTTCTTTTTATCAATCTGTTTTAATTAATAATAGCAAGTATTTGGGTGGAAGAAAGAACTATTCATCCCCAATCTTGCCCCTAGTAAAGACTGTTTAATAATTATTGTTATGACACCTGCAAGATATAACTGGTGTGGCTCATTAGATATCAAGGAATTAGGCAATATTGCATACAGTTCTTGGGTTCCCTAGAATATTTTAGATCCCTTGATATTGGCTGAGGAGTGTAGATGCATTTTCTCTGTTTCTTAAAACTTCAGTTAAGATATTGCACCGAAAGATTCTTGTGCAAATACACTTTGTTTTTAATGTGGTTTTATTAGTTACCATAGATTGATAAGGATTTTAGTGGTTATTGAATGGTGGAGATGGCTTATCCTTCCTTCAGTAAAAAGGTAAATAAATTTGAGCTTGCCAAATCTTGTATTAGTTTTTATATTGTATTATTGAAAAGCTTTCATAGAGTTGCTATTGAAAAACTTTTTCAATTCCTTACCAATTTGTTGGTTTATTGCCTGTAGAGCATTTGTATCATTCTCAAGAGGACATTAATGTCTAGGTAATGACAAAATTATAGAAACCATAATAAAATATGGAAGATATAAAGTTTGTTTATTTTAATGTTCATATTTTATGAAGTGAATTTTGTTTTTAGTTCGAGTTGACTCTGAATTTTTAAAATTCTCTTCTTGAAGCTTGCAAGATTTTAGTCCTATTTTTGCATTAATACTTTACTATATTTTTTATCTATTTTTAGAGGCCCATCCAGAGAGGTTTAATTCACGACTACGAAATAAAATGTTTTATGGTCAAGCTGGTGGAAAGGATCTGTTGCAGAGGAAATGGAAAGATCTTTCAGACTTTGTTACTTTAGAAGCTGATGGCAAGGATTTGACTCCCAAGTTGAAGGAGCATAAAGTGCATGCCATTGTATTCCTCAACATTCCCAGGTGAGATTCCTAACCCTGGCTTGTTACAGTAAAACCTCTACCTAGTGAACCTCTTCATATCGTAAACCTCCATTTGTCGTAATGACTTTGAGGTCCCGCCAAAATTTGTATCGAATTCCATTTCGATATAAAGAGGTTTTATTGTATTTGAATAATAACCTGCATAATAGTAGTGACGAATCATTATGTACCCACCTTTTACAATCACTCATAAGTGACTGAAATTAATTTGGCCAGAGATAGGAAGTACCAATTGCATTTTTTTAATTAAGGGTAATTGGGGAAAGTTCATACCCTACTATTCAAAGTTTATTTTTCCTTTTCTCCAAACAAGTTTTCAGAAGTTCATGCAAAATTGTTACTTCAGAACACATCATTTAAACTATTCTTTACAGATACATAAGGTAATTTTAGTGACAAAAAATAAACTAAGAAAAAATAATTGCACTTTAAAAAATTCTCTCTCAATGGCACACTTGCCACTGGTTTTGGGGAAAGTTCAACTTCAGCTGTTGCTCATGCCATTCAAAATATGGCTAAAGACGTAGCACAGATTTTTTCAAGCTTCCTTGACAAAGGGTAAAATGAAGAGATTTGTATCTATCAATTATAGTTAACCCTTTCGCTGCTGTGAACGTAACTAATACAATCGCATGGTAGGCTGCTGTGAACGTACCTTTTCGTTCTCCCTGTAGTGCTTTCACTTTTTCGCTGCATGTGACGAGAAGGTTTCTGGAGAGTGAGGCACAACGAAAGGGTTAAGGTTAGTTTTTTTGCAGGTTTCTGTGACACTTAGTGATTTATGAAAATATGTAAAGGCAAATGAAATGTAAAAAATATGTATGTGTGATATTGAAAACCACGCACCACGATTGCAACACATGGATAGAGAAGAAAATCCGCAGCACTGTTCAACTCTTTTTAAACAGAACACTTGCAAAACCACTGATTCACTCTGAGGAATCTTATGACAAACTAAGCGCTGTCACTCTCTCTTGATGCTTCTTATGCTGAAGGGTCTTATCCTTCCTGCAGATGTTTTATTGCTCCTCCGTAATGGAACTTACGAAAATACCCTCGGTGCCCTCATTCATCTGTTGAAGGTCATGGCCTGGGAATTTCAATTGCTTCACTGAAATAAGAAAGCCCATTTCTTCTTATTTTCGGGAGAATGGACCCTGCTGAGGGTCATCTCTTCTGTATTGGCATTTGAGAGACAATTTGGAATGCTTATTTGATGTCTACCTCGTTGGCTGAGTTCTCAAAAGTTATTTACTTATTTTAATTGCATTATCTTTTTACGTACTGAAAACCATCCACAGAAGTGTATATAAGTTCCATTAAAACAGTGTCTTCTTCAAGCACAGCCCTTTGCAAAGAATTGACGTTGGCGGGAAAGTGTTATGAGGCAGATTTATGGTGTGGGGGAATAATCTCGCAATATTAAAAATTTATAAATCCCTTGGAAATCACGATAGTCTTAATTTTTTCACGAAAAATAACTTGAGGGTTTCATCCAACTTTCATTCGCTGCACGTATGGATCTATTTCTTTAGCAACGAAAGTTAACAGGCGACCACTTTCTGCCTTACATTTTTCAAAACTTCTGGCCCAAAAGGTAGTTCAAAATAAATACATAGCTATGGATGAGTAAAATCCTTTTATAACTTGAGTGTTGCAAAGACAAATGTCTAAGAAATCAACCTTGTATTTTGGAGCTGTTCTGAAGAAAGGTTTGCTTTAAACTACGTTAAGAAGTGAAAATCTGAAAAGTTACTTTACATGCCAAAATTTTTTAAAAACTTTTTTGTAACTTTTCTGTAAAACAAAGTAAGCAAACAAATTTCACTGTCCGATCTGGCACTTGTGTTTGCTACAGGAAATATTTTTTTGCGCTGCTTAGCGAAATGCACCAATCGCTCCCCCGACACGCAACACTAAATCCAACCGGCAGGAAAACTACTAGAGCAGTGTCAGGATGTCGGGAGGTGTCGCTGTGGACCGCCTTCACGAGACAGTGCGGTCAAGGACACAAGTGTCATGGCACTCCGAAGTCGGTGTTGAGACACTTGCAAACTTGCCGTTTTCACGCGGACACTGTGTCCAAAATCGAGTGTCAGACATTTTAGTATCACGTGAAGACCCAGCTTAAAAGTTCAATGTAGCAGGATCTAATCAATGCTATTATTTACACCAAATTATTATTTTAATATGCTAATATACTATTAATATGCTAATTATGCAGTCATCTTTGGTAATAATGCATGCTCTATTGTGTGAGTAATACATATGTACTTGATTCATTCATTATATAAGGATTACATTGTATTGAGGATGAATTGAATCGTGATACTTGGATTGATTCTTTTACCAAACCCAAGAAGCACACTTGATAATCTTTTCCATGTCTTTTGTAGTTATGGTGGTGGTACACATCCGTGGAATCGAGCTGCTGGGAGTATCGAGCCTGCGACTGATGATGGAATGATGGAAGTCATCGGTCTCACCACTTATCAGCTTGTGAGTGAATATAGCAATATCATAGGCTAAGTAAGACTTGAAATCTGCTGACTAGCACTGAAACAGCAATTTTGTGGCTTGTAGGTATTAAATTATCAGAGCTTATTTTTCTGATTGGCGATATCATAACCCTAGGCGGTGGCAAAATTTTCAGAATTTTATTTTGATGTAGCTTATCTTTTCTGCCTTAATTTTTTTGGAATCCTCTCTTCTACTATCTATCCAAGAGTTTTGTCGTTGTTCCAGGGAGGAAATCACCCCAGAAAAAATATTTTGACATTCAGTGAATATGAATGAATATTTTAAGTATCATTTAATGAATGTGATCATCATAATTATTTGTCCCAAATCCAAATAATTGATTGAAGCAGCTCTCTCCTTGATTTTTCTAACAGCTAATCCCTAAATATGCATTTGTATAATTCTCCTTTTTTATATCATTCACTACTTCATCATCATCATTGGTCAATAATCCTAAGATTGCACAATAGCAGATTTCCGCAAGGAAAAAAACCACGTCGACTGGGACTCAGTCCCGGACCCCTTGATTTCTGGCCAGGTATTCTACCAGTTGAGCTACCGAGGATTCCTTCTCCCCTGTGGAACTCTAGAGCCCATGAAGGAAATGATGTTATAGGCCTGCCATACATAAAATGTCAAAAACAGTTCCAAGTCCCGGTGTGGGTGATTTGTTCCTTGTGTACATTTTGCTATTGTGCATTTCAGCGGGTGACTTTTCTAAGGTATTCGTGGCTAGTTCACAATCCTGGAATCCTAAGATTGGTTTGACACAACCTTCCACTCAATCTACTATTGGCCAACCTCTTCATATTGACATAATTCTTCTCATTCACTACTTACTCCACAGATTTCACACCTGGTCTTCCTTTGCCATCTTTCCATTCACTTTACCTCTACGGCTGTCAGCATTAGATAATTATGTCTGAAAATGGGTTTGGTAAGATTGTCTCTCCCTCCATACATGTGCATATTATTCCTCTCCTTCAGACCATTCTCTACTTGCTTCACATATTTCATACAAGGTCTCCCTTCCCCAGTTTTCTCATTCACTTTTCCCCTACAGCTGTCTTCATTTTACCTCAATGTCTCATCATGTATTTGGTAAGGTTGTCTCCTTTTATTAATGTTTTCATTAGACTTTTCTCTCCTGGATTTCTTAGGAATTTTTCATTCGTCACTCAGTCTATCCATTTGCTACAAGTGCAAAGTTTGTTTCCTTTACCATGTTTTAACGTTCTACATACGTTGGTGGTATAGGAAATTGGATGGAACCTTATAAAAAAGTTGTAAGTCACAGGAAAACTTACATTCCGTTAACGCAAATACGAGGTTTTACTGAATAAAAAAGGCTTTTCAATCTTTCGGATTTGTCTATCCATGTGGGATCACCAATGAAGGCTTTATAAATACACTTTAGACGTGCATTCCTCCGTTAAACATGGATTCTGAGAATTAAATAAATTGTTCACATTTATTTAGTTCGTAAAATCCTCTTGGAGCATTCAAATTTCAGGATCAGACCCTCTCCCTGATCCCTTTCTTTCTCTTTCACCTTCCTCCCATTTCCTTCCTCTCTCATATATGTCCTTAGGCTATTTGTGTCGGTTTAAGGAAGTCAGATGGCCGCTCTTGAAATGTTCCAAAACCTTTAACAATTTCTTCCATATGATTCCATTATTTTGCATGTTTCTTGTGCCATTGTACTAAACAGTTCTAAGAAAGTATTTCCCGTTATCTCCTCAGCCTTTGTTGCAGGCAGGCGGCCATGGTACTTGCATCACGCAGTGTAAATCCGCAAAGGTGGTGACCACCAAAACCATACCAATGCAAGTTGATGGCGAAGCCTGTCGATTGAACCCATCAATAATCAGCATGACATTGTTGAACAAAGCCTCAATGTTGGCCAAGAGGAAAGGAGGAAAGGCGAATAATCAGTAAGTCTCACTTAGTGCATGTTCCTAATTTTACTTATAGCTTGGTTGAACAACTGATAAATGTCTTGACGTCATTACTGTCAGTTCCAACACAGTTCTTATTGTCAGGTGGTAAAGGTATTCAACTTAACTGAATTCATGTGTTCTTATTATATATTCTACCATAGAATTGTAATATTGTGGTTTTTTTATCCTGTTTTAGTAAAACAATTGTTAACGATTCCATGTCATTTCTCCAATCACGTTGTTTGATTTGAATACAGAATGCATTTAGATTAAATGTAATTTAATGGTTTTATCCAAGATGGCCAATGTTTTCCTGTTTTACCATTTAGAAGTTTTTAATACTTTAATATATCTATACAGTAACAAATATCTGTGGCATTTTTATCATAAAATTATTAGCATAAATTGAACATTTTGAAGTATGAATTTAAAACATTCTCTATGGGTAGAAGTAATTTGGCTTTCACACTGAGAGGCAACTCTATTCTTAGTGGGTTTGCCCACTAGCGGCAAATGCCAATTGACTTCACACAGCCTCCAGCGTAAGGCAAAGACAAAGCTTAGTGGCATCATCATCTGCAATGAATGCCTTAATGGAATTCCAAGTAATTTTGCACCACGTAAGCTCATTGTTCTTTTAATTTCATAAGATTCACATAACAGTGAAGGAATTGGTTGGAATGAGGCTGGAGGAGTGTTTTCATTGTTGTTTTTCTCAAAAAATTGTTCTTATGAGTCTAAGAAGTATGCTTGATACCAGGAGGGGCTTGCCATTTGGGTATATTTCAAAGGGCAGCTATGATTTTTTTCAGAAAAAAGTTCCTCGTCATTACATGTGAGAGGAGGAATTCAATACATATTAACATCTATCTTTCTTCTCAGGCAAACAACACTCGAGCAACTTAAACTAACAGTCAACAAAATCAACATGTCAGACTATGAACAGCACCACTACGATAAAGACTTACTGAAACAAGCAGGTCAGTGAAATTTTTTAACATTTTTTACGTGTTCTTGTATAGTGATCTAGAAAGGATTTGATATATTTCTCAATTTTAAGTTTTCAAACATTTTATATTGGCATAAATAAGTTTTAACTTTAACTGCTTACCTCTTTCTGTGCAACTTGAAGTCAGTTGATGTCATCCACATCTGTTTATTGTACTGTAAATTAATTCAGCCAGTGCCAAAACACTAACTAAATTATTGGTGCCGCACAGAAAGTATTAAATATTTTTGAGGTGTGATAATGATCATAGAGTTATTTATCTACTCTCCTTGTTCTTGTCATGTAAGCCTTCTGTTTGATATGATTTTGAGTGCTTGCAGGCAATCATTTCATAAAATTAAGATCCAGATCAACGAAGGATTATCTAATAACGTTAGCCAAAATTTATGAAACTAAGCCTGATTATATTGTGCCTGAAGATGTCTTATACTTTGTACTTTTCTCTACTCTTACTTATCTGCTTAATCTGAATATTTCAGCTATTTCATTGGGAACCATTGAAGTGAGTCCAACTGCCGATTTGGAGCAAGTAAGAAACTTAATCAATAAACTCCAGGAAGAAAGTGCCAATGCAAGTACCAAACTTTCTCCAGACTGGTGCTTTGTCGACTGTGAGTATCTTATATTTATATGGGATATAATGGTGAATTTGCCCATTGTGCCCAATGCTGTTGCGATGAATGGGGTTGTTTACCATACATATTATTTTAATTCCTGAATCTGATAGAGTTTGTAAATTTAAAAAAACCCAGAATTTTCCACTCCTTGATCCGTTGAGTTGTTCTTGAGTAGGGATGGGTCGGTTCGGTTCTCGGTTCCACCGGTTCTTGAGCTTAGAACCGGAACGGAGGCCGAAAATAATCGGTACCGAAATAATTGGTGCGAAAACCAGTTTGAAACCTACTCACACTCCGAAAGTGGAGGCTTCACATTAAAACCTGGTGAAATAGTGTACTTAGATGCTTCAAAGTCACGAATTATTCTAATTTAGTCTCTGAAAATGATTATTGATTACCTTATCTTACCATTGAGCAATGCAAAGTAAGTGGTCACACATTCGTACATTCATAGCATAGTGTCGTGTAAACACACAGTTATAGTTGTGCTCGAATCTAAGATGAGTCTAGGTATCTTTAGCTGAAAATCAGTCAAAAAAAGGTCATCTTAGAATCGGGTAATATGGTCAAATCTTTACTCTGGAGGTAAAACATTTTAAGTTTAAGTTGTACTCGAATGTAAGACAAGTCTAGGTATCTTTAGTTGAAAATTAGTCGAAAATGGTCGTCTTAGAATTGGGTAAATACAGTGAAATCTTTACTTTGGAGGTAAAAAATTTTAATTTTAAGTTAATCTGAAATGGCTCGAAAATGGCAGGATGCTCTGTTTTGTTGCTAATGTAACAGGTGTATAGTTTACGTTGTGAGGCATGTAAAATACTTGTGTCGTGCACGTACCATTGTGTTTTAGAGTCCCTCAGCTCTAGTGAATATGTATTTATAATAGCCTAGGAAAACTATCAAAGTTGGAAAAGTCTCCTCCGTTTAACATGGTATTAATAGTAGTTTATACATTGCTCTGCTTCTACTCACTGAGTCCTCTGCTACTGCGGAGCATGGCATTCGTGCGACGATGGGCAAACTTAATGGCTTAACCCTCTCCTGGCCCGCCAAATTCAATTTTACCGCTATTTTACCGAAAATATAAATTGCACTCCTATAGTTAAGAAAAAGGTAATTTAATAATAAAAAAGGCTGATTAAGTTGTTACAGTTGCGTATTTTATGGTTTGGCACTGAATGATCTTTTTTAATCATCTTTATTCATATATAGGTCCTGTTCGAAATATACTGGTTGAACATGTTGGTGACTGCCATTTTGAAAAATCAAAGTAAAAAGATGGTACACAGCTTGATCCTATGGTGCTCTCTAAAATTTACGAGAGAGATAATCGAAAACATAAGAAAAAGACCAAAATAAAACGTCTCACATGACCGGGCGCGCAGGCGACTATGTTGGTGTAGCCATGTCCAACTCTCTTTGATGTCGCACAGCTACTGAAGCGTTCGGTGGATAACTGATCCCGATATCGAAAATATTGCCTCCTATCATGAGAAATAAATACCTGGAGACAGGCATCAAATACAAATGTACTATACGGAGAGCTCAGAAACTAAATTGTGCGTTTACCATATTTTTTTTTATTGCCGAATTTGATAGAATTTGTAAAATAAAAAGACCCGTATTTTTCCGTTTTTTGATGCATCAATTATTTCTCGAGTTATAAGCAGCGAAAAACTGATGTTATTAACCCTTTCGGAAAAGTGGGCGTGGTGCAACCTCTGACTTATATCGACTTCGTCCAATCAAAACTGAGCCCGCGACGCTACTTTGCCTTATCGCAATGGGGGGGACATAGCTGACTCTGCAATTGGGAGCAGTTGCGACAGCATCTGTGCGAGCAGACCTTCCGAGAACCCCCCTCCACTCCCTTCCTTTCCTCGAAAAGCACTCAAGGACGGGAGGAAAGTGACGTCAATGTTATCACAGCAGCATTTTCGGTGGGCGTCACCTTTTGCTTATTTTAATTTTTGATTTATGAGTGAATGGTTATGGTTAGAAGATTAATTTTTTCACTAAAATTCTTTATTCGTTTCCATCTAGCAATTTCGTGTACAAAATTGCGATTTCGGTTTCGAATAAACGTCCCCCATTTGCCACGGGCATCTGCCCACCGTAGGGTTAAAATAATCATTCCAGAGGCTATAAACTTTCCATCAAGACAAAAAGATAACAGGGAGCTACCCCATTAGTGAATTAGGGGTGAAATAATCAGCAGCCATTGTAGTATATCAGTCACATATGCTTTGGTGATGATTTTCAGCTTGCACGGCGGAGCGTTACTTCAGGGTTGACCGTGCCCAGGAGCACTTGCATTACGTGACGGACGTGGGTGGCAGCGAAGAGCTCTTTGTGCTGGACACTGGCTCCAGTGGGGCTCCGCAGACTCCAGACGACGATGCTGGAGGAGTAGCAGCGATGGCAGCTGGAGCTCCCAAGGGGAACAGCCCGGCGCAGGCTCCCGAAGCGCCATCGTCCCGCCCCCAATCGCAGGTGGTGATGGAGAAGAACGGGCACCACCCGCCGACAATGGCCAGCCAGAGCAACGACCTGAGAGGACAGCCGAGGAAAGCTAACCCGGAGCCCATGAGGTATTTGATTTCTTCTTCCCATTCCCCCCCCCTCTCTTTCTCTTTACTCTTGCACTAAAATGTTTCTGAGGTGGCTTTTGGGATTGTTTTTACGACTTGTTTCAGTGTATCATTGTAGTGCTTTCTGCAATTGTGCTTGTGTAGTATTTACTCGGTAGAACTGATGGTGATGGATGAGATAATGTTTATGGTGATGGTGGAATCCTTGGTTCTGTTGCTTTGTTACTTTGTTTGAGAGAGCGGTTGCATCATGTGTTTTATGTAGCTATAATTGAATAACGGCAAATCCTAGAAGATATTGTATTATGTGAAATGTTTGATGTTTGTTTTGTTTCTATTCATCTGGTACATTCCAGGACTGAGGTGTCAAGAGCATTTTTTTCTGTATGCATTTACAGTATGTTCCGTTGACATGGTTACGCCAAGACGTTTGTGCATGTGGCCAGTGTGTGTCAATCGAATGTTAAGTTCTGCTTTTGTGATTTATTTTGTGAATGTTTTTATACTTACATATTTGTGTCTGTTGAGAACTAACTTTCACTTAATTGAATAAATAACTTAAATGTTTTATTCTGTTAACATCTCAGCTTTTTGCTAATAACTTATAAAAAAAATAATTTATAAATGAAACAAAAAACATAGTGTTCTAGAGTTCAGAATATCTTTGAAA
Source organism: Platycnemis pennipes (assembly GCA_933228895.1). Lineage (NCBI taxonomy): Eukaryota > Metazoa > Arthropoda > Insecta > Odonata > Platycnemididae > Platycnemis > Platycnemis pennipes. Next base: position 109,873,324 of record OW121855.1, on the reverse strand, counting down.
AGCAAAAATCTGATTCAGCTTGATATTTTTGTAAATATTTTAAAAGTTTTCCTGTGAAAAAATATAAAAATCATCAATAATAGTAACAAATTAAGAAATTATGAAGAATTGGCTTTGATAAAATTTTACCAAAATAATCAGACTCATAACCTTGTTAATACATAACTGTAATTTTCCCTTTTGATTAAATTTCCATAGATTGGTTGCAAACAACTTTTATACTATCAAATAAATTATGATTATTGTGTAATTTAAATGTACAGTACACTTTTAATTGAACAATGATGGTTACACCAATCAACATCTTTTTCAGTTCTGCTGTTGAATGTGGTTTTGACATTGTATTTACATTGAATATGTAGGCTTCTCCTGTTATACCAGAGGTCAGCAATCCATTCATTTTTTTATTCGTATGATTGAAAAAAAAATATATATATACTATTAAAGCTAAAGGCCACCTGTCTTGTCTGTGGCTCTCATCCTATGAATTGTGATATTTGAGAGACTGTTACTGTTAACGACGGGACAAATTCTTTCGAGGTTTTTTTTTCTCTCTCCTCATTTTTACTCTGAAACTGCTACTGTACTGTTCCTGTGTGAGTGAGATATTCATTCCAGGGTGTCACTGATGTTACCTTAACAAGGAAGCCATCCGTCCTGAACCTATTGACTATTATTCTCATATACATTTAATTGTAAAATGGATATTATTTTGCAGGTATATGAGTGTGTAATGCTTAATTATGTCGGTGATTTTGGCATAAACACTTTTTAACTATCATTTAGGTTTATGTAAACGATATATTTATACTGTCACTCTGTAAATGAATGTTCTTCTATGTTTACCAAGGTTGATAGGTGAGACATAATGTAACTTATGTTCCTGTATATTCTGTAAAGGTATTGACAGTCCATATACTGTCGGTGAATAAATGTCTCATAATTTAAAACATGATCACATAACACGTGGTTAACTGTAAAACGTCTTGGTTTACAACTCATAATTTTTAGCGGTGGAAACAATGATTTTAAAGAATGTATATTGTCTGCTCATGCTGTTAAGTTGTTGATAACTGTATGGCTGGAGAACGTGGAAAATAACAGCTTTGAAACTAATTGTAAACAGAACTATAAATTTATAAGTGATGAAAGCAATAAGATTGTCATCCACGTCTTTTTGGATTTGTCTCAGAATAACTCTCACATTGTGAGAAACATGTTGACTTCTCATTTTTTTTTAATTTCTCATTTAAGTTCTTTGCCATTGTCCTAATTTAAAATTACTGTTGCTTATTATTGGTGGAAATTTCCACTGGTACAATGACTGTTTGCTCCGACAGTGTTGATGCATCAATGGAGGAGGAGGGGGACCAAACTAGGAACGTAGCGTATTCTCGTAGGAGTGATCGTCGTCGTGTGATGGACAATGGCGTATATGACTATGTTGGTGATGGGAGTGATTATAAGCCGTGGGGCAATCAGTATAAGTACAATGCAGGACGAATGCACTATAGTGAACCAGGAACTGTGGGAGAGATTCGGGGGTACAGGAAGGTGAGGAGGTGTGTGGAGAGTAGGGGTCTGCCTCCGTCAGCGATGAAGATCCCCGACGGTGTTTTGCAGCCTGGGGGTAATTTCGGTCGCCTTAGGTAGGTTAACATGGCGACCCCTCATGAAAACCGTTTAATCATGTCCTACATCCTATTTCACCTTTTTATTTCATGTGGCAGCAGTCAAAATGTAGATGAGCCCATCTTTAATGTTTAGTGATAAAGGTGGTGAGTGAAATTAACCTGACGTCCACATCCCATTATGGATACCTAAGTGCACCAACACAGTGAAGTTTCTTCTCTCATAGCCTATTGGTAGGAAAAGGTGAATTTTTGTTTCTTCAGTTGTCTTTCTTGAGTCGTGAGATATAGCCACAGCCAATGGCACCTCTCCTACTGTCGACTAAAATATTATATGCACTCGAGTTTGAAGGGTATTTGTAAAGTAACCAAAAGACCAACAGAAAATTTAATTATGTATTATTTTTCTCATTTAATTATGCATTAATTGTTGTGCATATAAAATTTTTTATTGTATTGTTTTATTTTTATTAAATTTTGAATGGAAAATGTGTTGAAAGAAAAAATTTGTTGCCTGGAAAGCCATGCAACAATACTGCAACAATGAGCCACTGATCTGTTTAATTACAACCCATACAAATATAAATGAACATAAAAAAAAAAGTTGATTAAATTACGTTCTTAACGATGATGTATCTTATCAAGTAGATATCTAATCATTGCAATGCAATTAAGATTGAGGATTTACACAATATTTGTTTGACCATCCAGAGCCAAGAAAATGCTTAGATTAAAATGATTACGGTATCATTTCTTATGCCAATAAATTTATAAAAAATGCATAAAACATTTTTGTATGTATTGATTTTTCATTTGGATTAGATCGGCACATGGGTTTTAGAGAAATAAGTTTTTAAAGTCGGCATAGTTGTTGAACGTGAAATAACTCACTTTTTCCATTCAAAATTTAATAATAAATACAGCAATAGAATTCATAAGTGTTATGGGTTCAATAATTAGCATAGCATAAAACAAGTAAAAAATATGATATAATTAAATTTTCTTCTTTTGGTTATTTCACAAATACCATTCAAACTTGAGTGCAGATAATATTTTGGTCGACAGTAGGGGCTAGTTTTATTCAGGAACAGGACAAACCACACCAATCACAATTTGCAGGAAGGTAACTAAGCTCTCAAAGAGTATAAAGGAGGGGCAGGTAGGGAAGTAGCATGGGTCCTTGGAAATTACTCTTCTTGTAAATTATAAGTTCAGGTTTCTAATCTTAAAATGATATTATTCAAGTCCATTGATGTTAGGGATGTCCAAGGAACCATCTCAGTTGTTGCCTATCTCTCCTTTGAGTCTTGGTTTTGTGGTTGGTTTTAATTTTTTGGGCTATGAATCTGGGTTGTGAATTTAAATTAGTAGTTTTCTATGCTTGGGATTGTTTCTTCCTCCCAGTTTTTGTCTATTTTTTTCTGGTTAGTGACTGGCTGTGTTTTACAGTAGGGATCTACAACATAACTAATTAAATCAGCTTTTCTCCCCCTAAGATCCATTGTAAATTGGTTTGCATTCATGAGGACCATTTAAAAGTCTTTCTGAAGATTTTTGTCAGGGACATACTCATAATGTCATTAAATTGTCTTTTCCTTCATGCATCACTTTGCACAGTGATATGATGCTTTATTTTCTTTGGAATTTAATAATGATTTGTCTAATATATCCCTTTGGTTTATGTAATTTTTTCCAAGTAGTGCCGAGTTTAATTGTTCTTTACTAATTTCAAAATTTTTACTGTCACCAACTTTTGGCATGATGTATCTTAGGAATAATAACCTATGTATTCACATGTCAATGAAAAATTTAAACACTGGCACTGGTCAACAGTTGGTTTCTTAATATAATTAATTCATACTTCCGTCTCGTCATGAGCAAAATACGTAGGAACAAAGTATTTTATTTGAGTAGGTTTCTGGCTATTGAAGGAGGAGTTTTCGAAGATATTGTCAATTTTCACTCACATTTTCTTTGTGCATTAACTGGTTATTTATGCATAAAAAAGTATTTTGTTGCAAATTATAAAAAATAATAGAGTTACTGCCCATGCTTCCCAATGCTACTTCAATCCTATGGTGGCATTGAAATCACTTTTGTGGATAATTTGAAGCTTTCTTGTGTTGGTGAATTAAGGTATTTGATATCAATCATGAAATATTTTATTGCCTGCACATTCCTTAATGGCTCTGTGTGTCCAATTTTAAGTGAAACTTAACCATTGCTACTTTTGCCTGATCATTGGCAGTTTTTTTCTGTATCAATACAGTATAACCTGGGGTGCTCAAGGGATGTACCATTTAATTTATATAGCATTTCATTTAATGGTTTTCGTAGCTTCAAAATTGTAGACTGAAATACTGTTTATTAGGATCATATGATTTGTATTCCAGTCTGATGTATCAATAATCAATCCATTAACTACTGGACCTAATTTATACCAAGAAATATGTGCTGCATAGTATATATGTGAATTGTTTTGTATTCTTTGTATTTTTGGGAGGTGTATTTTTGGGTAAAAGGCTTTAAGTATGGTTTTAGAATTTTTTTTTGCAGTAGATATTTTTATATACACTTGTAACATTTTGACATACATACTATTCTTTTTCAGCAATTGATTCTTGGAAGCATTCACAACACGTATTTTTAGCTGTTGTACAGATACTGCTTTATACATAATATAATGCATTGCTAGATATTTCTGTAAGGAAAAGTTAATTACCGTTTGTGTCACCATTCAGAATCTTTCCATTGGCACAATGTAATATTCTCTCTCACCTTTGTGATCTCTTATCAATTTTTATACTGAATGCCTATTTTCTTTCCACAATAATCTTTTTGATTTCAAAAGTGCACAAAAACTGATCAAATTAACAAAAAACTACTGAAGCCCAGTGTTCTATAAATATTGTTAATCGGAAGATGGTTTTGCATGTCATCACAAATATTGCATGCTAACAATCATGACAGAGAAAGAGGAATTAATTGATAACATAACTTTATTTGCATGCTAGCGCCCATGCCAAGTTATTTGGCCTTGACTTTTTCTCCTTGAGGTAAGTTGGTTAATGATTTATTTTCCACACAAGAACGTATCCCAGGTTTCATTATGCCTGCCACATAGAAGAGTGTAATCTTAGTCCAGCCATTGAATACCTTTAAGCTGGTGACTTTTTATGTTTCTATAATGTATTAGATCTCTAAAACTTTTACTGAATTCAGTGCCTCATTGCTTTCAGCCACCTTTTGGAGAAAACTTCACTGGAAGTGTTGAATGCAGCTAAGGCAGGAGATATCAAAACAGTGAGTGGTTATCGTTTTTAATCAACTTTCAAGCAGAGTTTAAATGGCTAACTAACTTGGATTTGCACATTAATTCCCTTTTTAATCTAAACAAAATTACTCTAAACGATGAAAAAATTGAACTTTAATTGTTACTGTAAAATGTTTGCTGCTTTTCTGTTTTTTTTGGTTGCATTTCTTAAGAATGAGGGATTCTGGTTGTCCCTCAAAATTGAGTCTGGCTTCTATTAATAGTTGTGGTTGCCTCTGTCAGGGTGGTAGCTAAAATACCTTTCTTAACCTTTCAATGCCTTCAGGACGTCAATAAGGAATGCCAATATTTGCAACCCACACCACTACTGTTCTACCTCAAGTGGTGGCAGTAAATCAATAGGTTATCTGAAAACAGTTTTTTGTACCGGCTTAACCTCAGTTAATGTTGCCAAATCTGTAAAGCTCTTGTTTAGAATGGCATTAGGCACTGAAAAAATAATTAGCAAGCAAAAAATCTTGAAAAAAAGTTACCAACATGTTTTATTATTAGTCGGACTATATATGTTTACAGTTGACAGAATGTAAGTTGTGTGTGAGGTTCCTAACAACGAATGAGGCATATTACCTTGCTTAAATTAGTGCATTGACTTGCATTCATGGCTCCAAAAAACCTGGTTTCAAACCTAATTCTCCCAGTATTATGCCTCAATGTGCTAATTAGTTCCATCATGGAGTAAGCTTTTATATACAGTAGACTCTTTATAATACTAAGTCAGCGGGACTGGAAAATGGACCCTTCGTAATTTCAAACATTTTCAATGTATCATGAAAAAAATGTTATCCTTGTTTTTTCTCACTTTTGTCTTTGGCAACATTGTATAACATTTTTGGTCGTTGTTTGTGAAAGCATTCTTAAAAGATGCCTTTGTGTCATACACTGAATCGCATGTCTTAAAATGTCGTAAATATATATACCTACTTGTATTGCCTATGTAAATGGTTTCAAGTCGGTGATTGTGGTGTTGGAAAAATTTTGTCACAGTATCAAGAATGTATGTAAAACAAAAGTTTTACATTTTGTAATAAGAATTTTATTTTCGGAATCCAAAGTCAGAGATGGGCAACTTGTATGGATGCTAAAAATAGACTTTTTTTTCTTGTATCATCTGCATACTTATGATGGCACCGGCCCAACCACGGTTTAGTTGCCCTATATCACCCAATTTTAGCTACAAAAAAGCGTAGAACTAAGCCCATTTCCAGAAAAAAATCATTCACAGATTATTATTTGTGGCATCTTCTGTATCTTCAGCTGAATGAGTGATCTTGGGAGGTAATATTGTTTCTTTTCTATTTCTAAGACCTTGATGGCAAATGGGGTGTGATTCGGCAAATTTTCCACATTGTCTCCTCAAGGATTATATGATGTCCGGGGAGTTTGGGTTAAAAAAAAGCGTAGAACTAAGCCCATTTCCAGAAAAAATCATTCACAGATTATTATTTGTGGCATCATCCGTACAGTTATGGGCTTACTGAGACCTTCGTATTATCGAGAGTACTGTACTCTCTGGTTTTAACTTCAAGCCATGCTCCATGTTGGGAATATTGTCCAGTAGTAATCTCAAAATATGTCTCTCACCATCTTATATTGCGGAATGGATGCATTGTCTTTTGTTGCGTAGCATGTTTGTCTATTTTTTCTCAATTCTAAGGTCAATTTTTGTTTCCAGCTGAGGGAGTTGCATGCAACAGGCTATTCTTTGTTGTCCATTGATTCATCTGGCCAGACAGCACTTCACCTTGGATCTCAGCACGGCCACAAGGATATAATCAAGTACTTGATTGCTTCCGCACCAACTTCAATCCTCAACATGGTGGACAATGAGAAGTAAGCTTTCTTTTTTAATTACCAACGACCCTGACTCAAATTTTATGCCTCTATTGCAGCTGAAATGAAATTCTTTTCTTTTTTCACCTAACAATATTTATTCCTTAGATTGTGTCCTTACCAGTCCACCTAATTGGAATAAACCTCTCACAGCACTCGTCACTGCTGTATATAAATCTGACGGAGGTGATTTTGAAAGCTTTTTTTGCATTTAAAGATGTTTTGGATGCTTGAAAATTGACTCGTGGTGCAGGGAAGCTAACCACTGGTTGAAATTATTACGATAATTCCTGTTATCAACTTTTGGAATTTCTAATTGAGGTACTTTGTGAAAGCCCAAATTTTTAATTCTACTCCTCTTTAAGAAATGGTGGATTTTGATAATCATAACTTTGATTGGAAAAAAGATATCTTTTCTTGCTTTTTATTTAATTTTTCTGTGTCTGTCATTAAATTTTTCCAATTTTTTAATCTGGAAATGCTTGTATTTAGAATAATATTTTTGCTTTGGGTCATCATTTCTGTGTAGATATTCATATTTATCGAGTTTATTGTTTGCACTACAGTAAAATCGCTCTGATATGCAAAATTGCCTCTTCAGATGATTGAAAAAACTTATTTATAATGTTCCTCATTCAGTACAGTAACATTTCACACTACATCCTTGTGAGATTTTTTTTCTGAAAGAATGTAATACACTATATGAACTCGTGTAAGACACGCACCTTTTTTTCCCAGAAATCATAGCTGAAAATGAGGGTCTTACATGAGTTCCTTATCTGTCCGCCCTACTCAGAAGTGCCTGGGATAGCTGGGTGTCTTTGTGTGAGTCAGCAGGGGGGAGGGTATTGTTCAGTTGCTTAAGGGGGAGTTCGAGTTACCTATAAACCTACGGCGGAAACAAGGAGGAGGGAGGGGTATCCCAGTTGTACACAGGTTAAAAGATCAACAATGGCTCTACTGTCAGCATACAACTTGTGGATTTGGATAATGATGGCGAGAAAGAAGTTCAAATTCAGAGCTTGGTGCGACTGTCCGCACTTACGAACCAAACATCATAGCGAGGTCGGGTTTGTTTTGTTTGAATGAAAATCTATTATGAAACTCATTTCAAAGAGCAAGAAAAAATCTAAGCATTGTAAGGGTAAGTCTATAAGCAGGGTGGCGATCGTCAGGGAAAACCGGGAAAACCTGGAATTGTCAGGGAAATTTGCATTTCTGGAAAAGTCAAGGAAAAGGTCAGGGAATTATCGTGTAAGTCAGTGAGAAACATTGAAATTCTTGTTATTTTTCTACCATTACGGTTATCGCCCTTTATTTCACCAGCTAAAACTAATATCCGTCGCTGACGTGCATGGAATAAGCCACATCAATTTGTGGAACATTCAGTTGTGAAATTTATTAGTTGTGTCTCTTAGTTACTTAGTTGTGAATCAGACATACAATGTATCCCTTGTGTACATCCTTAATGTGCTATTTGCCTAGTAGTGTTAAAATTCATGATCACATGCATTCCACTCATCACAAGGAATCCGAGGCTATGTTGTTCGGAAAATTTTACCTCTCGTTTTTTTTTAATTTCTGAGACTCGGATCTAGAGGCAGGTGGAACACAATAGCTCATAGAAAATACGTGCTTGCAGTAATAAAAATACGATACTATGATTATTAGAATGGTAATACAAGTGCGATCGCTCTTGTAAACAAAATCTTATGTAAGATCATCTTCGATTCCCTTACCCCCGTTCCTGAGACAGTAGAAAGAGTCATCCTCCCGTCCCCACCTTTCACGCTCGACGTAATTATTGAATCTCTTTTATGAATATTGCTCCCTTAGCTCCCTCTCGAAGCAATTTAGTCATGTCACAAACCACCTCAAATATGATATTCCTGAATACAATGATGCCGTTGCTAATTGCCTCGTTCACAGTGGCACAATTACGTTTTTTTATACAAATATTTGTACATTTTTGGTTCCCTCTTACAATCTAGGGGTTATAACCACGTTAATCAAATTGTTCTTCGCTTCTGAATGTCACTCGTGCCATCCTAGTTCGATCCAGTCCAACAACTTTGCTTTGGTTTGTATTTTTTGCGCATCTTAGTGATACTATACCGGAGTCCGCCAGTAAATCAGCCATTAACTTTCCCTTCGATGCCTTTTCAGTAATCCTCGACTTCCCAGAAGTACCACGGCACGCTACTTCATTGTTGAAGGATTAGACATCTTCATTGTAATTTTACTGAAGGAAACAAATACGGCCACGGAAATACGATACACGGCCACATATCCGCGACCACGGAATGTGTATGAATAATGCAAATAGTTTGCATGAGGCTTTAACTTATGAAGGTTAAATATACTTTTTCATTAGGGTATACTTGTAGCTTTTAAGGTATTGATTTCAGCTCTTAACATTTTCTGAGTTTTGACGGAAATTTAATTCAGCAGAAATAAAATAATCAGATAATAGGAGCCCTTTTGGCGATCTGTCTGGGAAATTTGTGAGTCCCTCAGGGAATAGTCTGGGAATTTAAAAATTGGGTCTCAGTAGCCACCCTGATAAGTGAAAATACTTGCCTCCCAAGTTCGATGCCTATAAAAATACCATGTAAATTATGATCGAGTAACACAAGCGGAAGGATGTCATTTTGCCCGAAGGTACGTGCTAAAGTCCCCAATGCTTGGTGAACAAATAAAGCCCCAAATTTGTTTTTTTTTTTATTTTGACACTCAAATGAAACAAATAGGTGTGCGTCTTAACACTTTGACTGCGGGACATTTTATGCAAATGGACTCAGTTTTAGGGGATCCTCTTTTTCATTCATTTGCATTGTTTTACTAAATACATTACATTACTCCACAATAAGTCACCGTACACCGTAGTACACCGTATGTGAGTATGGTGACTTCAGGTATGCTTCATTGTGCGTAGGAACATCTACAAAGCTGTGTGGCGTATATATCTTGAGGCCACTTAAAAAAGTAGGACAGGGTGGCACAACAGTGATGCCATCGACCTGTTGTTGGGGCATTTGCTTGGCACAGCAGAAGTGCCATCCGCACTCTAAGTGTTGAATGAGTTAATTCGGTATTTTTAGTGCTCCACATATCTTTGGCACATCCTACTCGAAATTGCTTTTTATATGTAGTCGTTTCTGTTTTTCAGTTGTGTTTATTAGTGTTCTACCAATTGCGTTTAGTGGTGATGATTGTGATGGAGTAAGTACTTATGATGTAGTGCATCTTTCCTATCTTACACTTAATGTTCTACTCTGCGTTCTTACTACCTCACTTCACTGCATTCAAATTGGTTGTTATCCTCCTCCCTTTTTGCCTGATTGCTTAACGTTCTCTCCTCTATCCCATACTTCCAACCTCCCTCTCCCCTTATCCTCTGTTTCTATCCTTCTCCACACCCACTTCCCAAAAGCTGACACTACTTCCATTTATCCTTCTTCAAGTTCTCAATAGGGTACTTTCCTTCATCAAAGAAAACAGAACACATTAATTGCGATTCGTGCCCTACCATAGATGTATTTGGAAAATAAAAGAATGAAACTTGGTTAGGTTCACTTTATATTTAAATAGGCACGACCCAGGTTTCATAATGTATTTACATCTTCAGGTTTCATAACATAGTTGCATCTTCAGTAACTACGTTATGAAACCCGGATCGTGCCTATTTAAATATAAAGTGAACCTAACAAAGTTTCATTCTTTTATTTTCCATCATATAAAGGTATCACATAGTTAAGCCTGAAGTTATCAGCTAGATGTATTTATTTAACGCAAAATATTTAGTTTGAAAAATCCCAGTTTACTCATCATCACCTCGCCTGAATGAAATCACTTTATTGTTATTATAATAATTGGTCAACAATCCTAAGATTGCTTTGATGCAGCTTTCCACTCAGTTATTCTATCGGCTGACCCTTTCACATTGACATAATTCTTCTCTTCTCTCCCAGTTTACTAGAGAATTAAATGTTAATTTTAAGTTCATTTTAAAAAGCTCAGAATTGGCGGGATGTTGCTGATGTATGTATTTTACGTTGTGAGGCTTAGGAAATATTCTTCTCCTGAACTTATCAATGCATTTCAGAGTCCCTCAGCTCTGGTAAATGTGTATTAATAATAGCCTATGAAAACTATCAAATTTCGAAAAGTCTACTCTGTTAAACATTGTATTAAAAATTGTTTTATAGGCTCCAGGGCATCCTGCTCGTGGAGTCGTAATTGCTACCATGAAGAATGGCGTGAAGATTGCGTGACACTGGGCCAACTTCACTTAGTAAAATGTTTTTTGTGTAGTTGTTTCTGTTTTTCAGTAGTTTTTATTAGTGTTCTACCAATTGAGGTTAGTGACGATGGTTGTGATGAAGTAACTATTTTTAAATGGTTCAACTTATACATAATTTTAAATGAACGAATAAAAGTTAATGATAATAAATTAACCGAATAAATATACCTCCGATACTAGTAAATAAGCTTTAACGGAGTACACGTCTGCTTGGAAGCATCTGCAGCATCACCTAGTGGCAGGTAGAAGAAAGAGTGTTACGTCACACTTATGATTTACCAGTATGCAATAGTTTTCCGTCACATTTTTGCACTGTTGGATTTTTTCACTTTTTTATTATTGAGGAAAAATACTAAACATACCTAATTTTAAAATTAACGGCTTCAAATATTCACTCCAGAGTTTATAAACTTTTGATCAAGACAATAAAAAATAATAGGAAACCTAATAATGAACCCAATAAAAAATAATAGGAAAAATTAATAGGAACAGCTCTATACAATGCCACACAGTCTTCACCTATCATTGTTTTATGGGGATCAGGTTAGTGTGGTGGAAAGATTAGCGATCTCCCATCCCAATACACATAGGTTCAAATCCCAGCTCTGACTGGTATTTTTTATTTGGTATACCGGTCCCTACAAGAGTGCTATGAAGAGAATAGCATTTTGAGCTCAATACTCTGTCCGTCAGATGGAACGTTAAGCAGTGGATCCCTTGGCACCTGTCATTAAAGAGTAGGCTTGTGCAGATGCTATGTTTCTCCCCACTCTTCTACCATACCCTTGTAAAGAGCCTACCTAGATCCCTCTTCACCCACCTATCCTAAATTGTATGAGTAATACATATTAGAAGGAAACATTTCCAACCCAAATGCAAATATTTGCCTGAAACTCTTGGCATTGCAAATGCATATATAAATATTGGTATTAAATTCATCAGCAGTAATCGGTGGTACCAGATTATTACCCCAAGTTTCAGACAAATCTGTTCATTTAAGTTGGCAATGTATGCTTGTTCCTTATCAGTCACCTGCCCTGAATAACTAGTGCTCCTATTTTAATTCAGTAGAACCATGTAATTTTTATTTATTGCACTGTTTGAATACCTACGTTATTGCTGGTAATAAAATTAGTGAAACATTACTTTCATCCTACGGAGTTTTGGGCAATTCTTATCATGGACATTTTGACTCAACAATCCTAATTGTTCAGGGGTTCTACTCATTGGTTTTCGTAAAGAATGAGGCAGGTAGTTGTATTGAGTGGTCTTGGAATTGGTCTCCAATGGTCGTCTGTCTTTCGCAGAGGCCAGTCTGCCCTCCACAGAGCTGCTGCCTACAAGCAGCGGAGTATCTGTTGCATGCTGGTTGCAGGGGGAGCCTCTCTGATGCTGAAGGACCACGACGGTCAAACACCTCGCCAACTGGCCCTTCAGTCAAAGGATGAAGAACTGGCTGCCTACTTGGAGAGTAAGCATTTTTTTGGTGTGCTCTGAAAACAGTCACTTAATCATGCTGATAATGGAGAAAGGATGAATAAATGATGTTTTTATGGATAGTGCATTCATTAATTCAAACGAAAGTAGAAGTCAGCCATTAAGTAGAGTAATAATATTGCCATAGCAAGTAATTTTTAGTTAACTGTTGGTGCTGGGCAATGAGTATACAGAGTTTCATCAGTGGTAGCGAGTGCTTTTTGTCACTTGGCCAGAACGAGTAGGTTTTTCTGTGATTTTGTTGTCCCGGTTGTAGAACTCATCACCCCATGAAAGATAATGCTATACAAACTGGCTACTTGTGAGACAAGTCATCACTGCGAAGGAGACAAAATTTGCTAAGATGCACTACTAACTATCATCACCTTTCTCATCTGTTATCTTGTAATGCCTCAAGACACTGCTTTGCCTTGATCCTAGTGAACATTTTACTTCCAGGACATACATTCCCTTAATCAATTTTTCCGTGCTTGTTGCCCTGGTTTCATTCATTCTGGAGTGGCTAATGATATCACATTGCTGAAGAAATTTTATTAATTCTTAATGAAGAATTGTTGTGGTTACTCAATAATCTATCTTTTCCATTACTAGTCCAATACCAACATGACAGTTGAGATGCATAAACATTAAAAATTGGTAATAAAATGACAAATTTTCATCTGTTGATAGCACTCATTGTATTGGATTTGTACTCCACATGGTATGAAAATGTTGTGTTTGTATTAAGGTTTTAGAATGATTTATTGGCTCACAAAGGTTTATTATTAACCAGACTGGTCATCTATCAATGCAAACTTAAGCTAATGTCATACACATAGTCCTGTTTTTGATGTCTATTTTGGTAAATGTATGCCATATGGGTATTTTTTTAATAGGTATGAGAGTTTAAAATTTAAACTCTTAGATTGAAAAACTTCTTATGCAGGAACTTATTACAGGAGACGCTCCTTATAATGAGACCTCTCTAGAGCTGAAAAGTCATGTTATATAAAACTCTTTTTATTGCCAAAGATGTTTAAATAATCATTCCACTACCTGTAATAAATAACACCTGATACAGTAAACCCCCATTGGTTTGAACCCTCTTAATTCGAAATATCGATTAATTCAAAGTTGTGAGGAGTCCCCGACAAATGGAATAGGAAATTGCGCACTAGATAGTACGGATAATTCGAAATACACTTAATATGTACTTAACTTGAAGTCAAATCCCCAATGTATCGTTTATTTCAAAGCGATTCACTGGGACAGCGTACTTCGATGGTTAGTTTGTGCCTATTTCAAAGTTATTGTGCTTTTATATCGTTATCTTGTGCTTAGTTACTTTTGAATGAATGAATGAATGAAATATTTATTAATGCTCTGGGGTAACCCATAAGAGCAAATACATTATAACAACAATGCACATTCTGCTCAAATAAACACAATTCAGAATTACACATGCATAATTAACATAATAAATACAGAAATTATACCAGTTAAACGCCAAAATATATTAATGAACGAAATTGACACAATTTAATGTCGATTATTTAAATAGAAATACAATTTCATTTTGAAGGATTGGAGGGAGGAGGAGGATTTAATGTGGAGGGGCAGCGAGTTCCAAAATCTGGAAGCCGTTATAAGGAAGGAATTAAGGTAGAGGTTGGTACGAGCATATGGAATGTGAAAAAGGCTAAGGTCGGTGCGAGTTATTCTTTGAGAAACACATGACCTAGGAGTGAAGAGGTTAAGTAGGTACTCAGGATTTCGATTGCGGAAGAGGGAGAAAAGGAAAGACCCCATGTAGTATTTCCTTCGGGAGTCAAGTGGTAGCCAATTCAGCTCAGCTGCGTACTTAGATACATGATCATCTCTGCGTAGGTTGAATATAAATCTAATACAACTGTTCAGTAATCACTGAAGATGCATATTAAGAGTATTTGTTAAATCACTATAGACTAATATACAGTAATCCATAATTGGAAATATAAGTGAAGTTACAAGCATAACTCTGGTAGAAAAAGGAAGATTTTTCTTATGCAACTTGAGTAAATAGAGAGTCTTATTACCTTTATTACATATTTCAAGAACATGCTGATCCCAGGACAAGGTTGATGATAGAGTAAGTCCCAGGTAACGAACAGTCTTTTTGATTTGAACAGTAGTCGAACTAACACGCAAAGGTGGAAGGCGATCATAAACAATACTGTTTAAAAGTCTAATATTACCAAAAATGATTGCTTGCGTTTTAATTGGGTTTAACTGAAGGCAGTTGATTTTGGCCCACTCGCCGATAGAACAAATATCACAGTTAATTTCATCGATGTAATGTGGGAGTTCATCAAGAGGGGAATGAATGTAAATTTGTAAGTCATCCGCATAAAGCATATACTTAGAATATTTAATACTTTTTGGCAAGTCAAGGGTGTACAATGTAAACAGAAGAGGTCCGAGGACAGAGCCTTGTGGGACACCGCGTGAGACCGGAAGCCAAGAGGATAACTCGTCTCCGGGGCCCTTTACAGCTTGAGTTCTCCCGGTCAAATATGAATTAAACCAATTTAAGGCGGAACTGGAAAGATTCTGGGATTTCAGTTTGCGTAAGAGTAATGTATGATTGACACGATTAAAGGCCTTACTAAAATCGAATAAAACCATTATTGTTACCAATTTTTTATCAGTGGCTAGACGAATATCATTTGTAACCTTAAGAAGGGCAGTCTGGGTACTGAATCCCTTACGGAAACCCGATTGGAAAGGATCAAGTTTACCAGATGATATAAGGAAATCAGTAAGTTGAGAGTGAACAATCCTTTCCAATACTTTCGATAGAGCACTGAGAATAGAAATAGGTCTGAAGTCAGAAGAAGTAACAGGTTTCTTTACCTTTTGAAGGGGAATAATAATTCCTTTTTTCCATGCAACTGGAAATTGACCATGTGACAAAGTATAATTAAAGATCTCAAGGATACATGGAAGCAGGACTTCAGTGGCCTTATGGACAAACAGTATTGAAATTTGATCACTACCTGGAGAGTTAGATTTGGTCTGCTTTAAGTACTTCAAAGCAACCTCCCATGTAATGTGATGAAAATAGAAATTATTTGAATCGAAAGGGACGTGGAGATACTCTGAAGTTAAATCATCTAAAGGAGAGCTAGTAGTATCATCTGACAATGAAATGAAATATTGATTGATTTGATCAATGGAAATTTGACTCGGGAGTGTATTTGACTGCTTGCGTATCAGTCCTAGGTTCCTGAGTTCACGCCAGGCAGTCTTTTGGTCCACGACTTGAGTGAGTTTTAGGGTGTAGTATTGACTCTTTGCTTCGGTAATGCGGGCTTTGACCAAGTTCCGAGAAACCTTGAACGCTTGAAGGTTGGCAGGCGTTCTAGTACGATTATAGGCACGACGAAGTGTGTTACGTACCCCTATTAATTTTTGGATTTCATCATTAAACCATGGTGCTTGTATGCGCTTAGGATAACATGTCACTAGAGGAGCTCGGAAATTAATACATTTCAACAACTGTGAGTTAAAATAATTTACCTTCACATCAATGCAGTCAGACTTGAAAATCTCACTCCAGTCCATAACCGCTAAATCGTTTTGGAAATGTTGTTCGTTGAAGTTTTTAAGCCTTCGATAATTGAAGGGCTTAGGGGGAAAAGAATAAGATTTAAAACGATAGGAAATTTGGATTAGATCATGTGCTGACAAAAAAGGAACAGGCATTTGAGAGTATGAAGTAACTTTATCAGGGTCGTCGACAATAAATAAGTCAAGTAGCGTATGACTTGTTGCCGTGTGGTGTGTCGCTGTAAAAGGAACAATGTGAAGGTTATTAGAAAAGGTAAAATTTCTAATGAACTGACTATCAAAGTTATTCTTAAGGAGATCCGCATTGAAATCTCCGACTATTACAACATTGTTATAAGTATTACAACATTGTTATAAGTGTTAGTGTTTACTTTTTAGTGTTGCCAAGCTGTTTTGAACATCCATAAATTGTGTGGATTTGAAATGATGGGACCATTTGTAGAAATAATTTTATAAATTCATTTTGAATGAGTTTAATGATTAAAGGTCCCTCATTAAGGTCAATCCCTATGTCTTGTTAATTTTTAGTGACTCAAGTAATCATGTGGATGTAGGGAACAAATGTTTAATGGTAACTTATCCATTTGTCCGTTTAAAGAACTGAAGAATTAATTTCAGTGTTTTTATATACATAACCCCATTACCACTATGGCTGTACTGTAGATACATATTATTTTCATACTTGATATGACTTACCAATGAACTCATTGTTCCTTGAAATTGCAGGTCAAGAACAGTTCCAGCTAGTTGCTGAGGACATGGAAACAGTGGTATAACATGTTTTTCTTCACACTTTCTCAAATATCTCAATGAAAACTGTCATTGCCAATCATGGAGTAGCTAAGATTTAAAAGAAACGAATGGTTCATCAGTGCAAAGTCTGAAGGAAGTACTTGCCAGAATCAGCAGTTTACTCGGAGTTGCTGTTGTCTTCAGGGCATCAATGGAATACTTTCATCGTCATGTATTGTTTCTTAACTATGTACTTAACTGGAAACCTAATTTCATGCTTAGGTATAAGCTAAAGAAAACTGTAAGTCAATTGCTGATAAAGTTATTAAACTCTAGATTTTTTAAATACAGTGATAAAATAATATATAACCTTGTTAAATACAGAAATAACTAAATATATTTCTTAGATGTTGTAAGATCATTGAAACGTGAGTTTGAAAAAAATATTTCAATGATGATTGAAGCATAAATTTTCTTATATCTCATATTTCATCATGCTTTTCATGCTGTAACATTTTGGAATGTTCATAAGTGTGAAACAAAGGGACATTCGAATATAAATGACATTGATAAGATGGATATTCTTTGGATGAATATGATAAATCATTTTTAGCTACTTTAATATTGTATATATGAAATATATAAATTTTTGGTTGTTAGCTTTAATTATTTTTGTTATAAAACGTATAATACATTCAGTAACAACTATGCACATTGTAACAATTTTCTATCCAAAAGTAAGCTTATCTACAGTATGTTAAGAAGTAAGCCGAGTGAATTTTTTTGAAAATTCACTAATCATGACACCAATCAGCTTTATTCTGACCTGAATAAATGTTATATAAATATATATACATACATATATATATATTTTCAATTTTTGTAGGGTGATAGGTTGTACAAAAGGGTATAAACATAAAAACAATGGCCTTGCACTGAATACTAAGCAGGTAAAGAGCTTTCGGGCATATGCTATTTTCCCTTCTAGAAGAAATAGTGAGATATTTACATGTGCCAATCACTTTCAAGCATTTCATCGTAAAAAATGGAGGAGGATAACTGTCTCAACGACCTTACCTGCATCTTTCTATGCCTTGAAGAACTGTAAAATTGTAACTATCAGAATATTGATTATATTTGTAAATTAAGATGATAATTTTTTTAGCTTGTTGGTGAATTTCTTGTTGTAACAAAATATAATTTTCCAAAGAATTTCCTTCATATTGCCTTGAATAACCTGTATCTTGAATGTGCCATGCTCAATCTTGTTCTCTTGTGATAGAAGCTGAGAACATTTGACTATTCTCAATGGACTTATATTGTTTCTCCTTAACTCTACATGTTCAAGAATGTGAGTGAAAAAGCATATGTTGTTATCAAATGGGCCCCAAGTATAGACGGAGCAGAGGGAACCAGGTTGACGATTCTATGGCATTATATCAATTCATGTGACCAATCCTCTGGCTGGAGGCGCTGGAGATGATTGTCAATAACTGTTTATGTAGCATCAGCCCCTGTTTCCATGTGGCAATTTTTAACAGCTCTTTTTAAGTATTTATTTGGTGGGAATGTTTAGCATATGCCTCATTAGGATTGTTTATATTGTTAGAGTAATGCTTTTTTTTGACAGCACCCATGTTGCATTCTTTGTGAGTAGCTAATGGTTATTTAAATATTTATGCAATGATTTATTTATGTTGTTCACTGTTTTGCCTAGCAAAGTATTATATTTTTTTACATAAAATCCTTTTTATCATTTTGAATGACAATTGATCTTATCGCTGAATGTGTCGTTTTCATTGTGGAATGTCTGCCATCGATTGATTTTTCAATTTTAATACTTCCCAAGCTTATTCTGTCGGAACTCTTTTTGTGTTAAAGTTATAAATTTCCTGCTTTGATTCGTAGTAGATTGGCGAGTACATATTTTATGCTTGAATATGTTGAAACTGTATGCTTCTAGTAGTACTTCAACGTATTCATGGACATTTGATCTAGTTTTTTTATCAATCTTCAGTATTTTAAATAGGAATGAAAAGTAGTTAAATGGGATTGTGTATGATGAAACATGTTAATATTTTGCAAATCCATTTCGTAGAGTAATGTCACCAGAGCATAAGTGGAAACATGCCGCTGATTTTTAGAATTTTTCTGTACTCTTGTGATTAAATTACTTTTTTGTGTAACAAAGAGTTTAGAATAATTTCCTGTTGCAGCTAAACTCCGAAAGCTTTTACAAACTTTGTGTGAATGTGTGTGTTGCGTGACCCAGTTATGTTGTTGTTTTTCCGTTCAAGTATTAACTTTATGTGCCTTGATTGTGACTTATGTCTCTCTTGTCTTTGACTGTAAACCTTACGTTAATATGTAATATTTTTTTTTTACCTAGGCTATTGGAACAGAAGTCTCATTGCTTCCCTGTTGCATTTTTTTTGCACGCGTTATATTTTTACTGAATTTGGTTTTCAGTTGTTGCATCAGCATGGAATTTCTTCCTTCTTTTGTTTTCTTTTACTTTCGTGTCTTTTTCATGCTTCAGTTGTATGTTTTGATCCATGTACCATACTGATTTTTCATGAGTGCAGTCCAAGACTCTTGCTTGGGATGGTCACTTTTGCGGAAGTCTGAGGGTTAGTTTTTTTTAGTGCAACGTTGTCGGAGTTATGGCATCTCAGCCAGCCTTTTCAAAGTGGCGTCGTGAGTTGACCTGGTTTTCTCCTAATAACCTTCTACTTGTCCCATGAGCTGGTGCTATTCCTACTTTTCATAATTTATCTTTTTATAAAGAAACTTTGCATGGTGTTTCTTCTCATGTATGAAATCTTTCTCTGTCTTCGTCACGTTCTTTCTACCTCTCGTTCCATCCCGACCCATTCCCACCTTGCTATCTTTCTCTCTCTCTCTCTGACCCTTCGCTGCCTTCTTCCTAGTCGTGTATTATGTTTGTTTTGAGAGAACTCTCTAAATAACGTTCTCAATGCTTGAGCATTGCCATTGCTTAATAAAATACTTATGTATGTAGGGAAATGCCTTACATTAAAAAAAAAATCTGTAAGCTACTCCTCAAAATGGCATACATGTAACATGAGGTGAATGATTAATTGAAACTTGAGAGTTGAGAATGAATGTCTTGTATGTAAAACTAAGTCTGGATATTGTTTAATTCTTCAATTGAATTGGAGATTTGGAATGACTATGGAGTCCATGTTCACTCAACTGATACTTAACGTTTCTTTCTCACTTGTAACATTTCTGTGTCATTTTTTTAAATATTATTTCAGTTTGTTTTCACTGTGTCATATCATTAATTTTCTAACTCGGGTGAAATTGTTTTAAAAAATACTAATCTGTGCATTGAGTTGAATCATACTATGCGGCAATGGTGAAAAGTAATTCACTCAAGGGAACATGTTTAGATTTGGATTTTTTTGTGACTTTGTAAACATCTCGACACTAGATTCGATGAAGGGGACTATTTGTGTTCTATTGTGGTGGTAGTTGATCGACTTCTTTTTTTTTTAATTCCGGACCAGTTTCACGTGTTCTCTGGTCACTTGAGTGAAATTCTGACGTTTTAAGGAAAAAAAAATGAAATAACCATTCGCTTATTACTAACCAAACACTATTTTTTAAGTCTTCATTGAGATGTATGTGTATCGATTCTCGAGTACGAGTGAGACATATGGAGAGTGAATGCAACTCTGATTTAGTGACATCTCTGATGTGGGTGTCGCCACGGAGGCACCATTAGGTAAACCTGTACATTCCAGCACTGTCAATTAGATCTGCCCTAATAGGTTGCATATACAGACAATCACATATCAAATTTACAAATTGTATCTGATTCTGTTGAGTATTTTGTGAAAAATACATTCCATGGTCCTTATTATATATATAAATATATATATATGAATATTTTCTTTTGTTTTTTCCAATAATAGCGGCTATCACGTGTGTCTGAAAGTTGACAGCATCCAAAAATCTGTAATCCTCCTTTGATTAGTACTGTAGTTGACCTGGTTAAAGTTCTATCTTTCTCTTTTGTTCCCTTTTTGAGGAAAATATCCTTGCTTTCATCCACTTATTTATCATCAAGATGATAGCTCCTTTCGTTTTTGGACTTTTCTAGTTCTATCTCTATAGATACCAAATCCTGTTGTGTACCTTCATAGGTCTGAATTTTAATCACTTAAATGTGGACCTTGTGTATGAATAAAACCAATACTCTATCGAGCATAGATCACAGATTATCATGGAAGATGGCTTCCTTTGTACAGATCACACTGATGAATACAATGAAGCCTATATTGCTCAAAGTGGATTAAATAGTTGGATGTTGTCAGCAGCCATGTCCTTGTGTGTTTTGGCTATGAGTGAATGTCTATTTGTTATATTTTATATCATAATCTTGTTTAATTAGGTGTTTGAATTTTTAACAAATAAGTAATTTAATGTTCCTCAAAACTATAAAAATTTACTAGTAAAAATTTTTATACATAGTACATACATGCATCAAAGTTTCCTGTAAATTAGGTGAAAAAAAAGGTTGTAGGGTAGTAATTTAATTTAAAAACCATCAGTACGTATGTAACTGTGAAAGCATGTCTTGTTTTATCTTTCTACTTCACTGTAATACATCTTATATTTGAAAAATTGAGAAAAATTTTGTATGAGACTTCATAGAAACCTGTAGTGTTCAAACTTGTACAGCTTTACCCTTGTCAGTTGTATCGATTTTAAAAAGAGTAATAAATTATCTTGTATTTTCCCATGGATGACTAAAAATATGAACTATTTCTTACATGCTGTGAATTTTTTTATCGATAAAACACAATCTACCCAACCTACAGCTCTGTTGTTGGATATTGACCTCATTTTCTATTAGAATTATTTCAAATCATTGTTCTTAATCATCTTTCTTGTAACACCATACGCATTCTGAAGCACATTGGATCACAGTTGACTATGTTAAACTGTTGAAACACGTCCCAGACCGTTTATTAGACGAAAGTATTCATGTATAGAAGAGTTGCAGCAACACCATGAATAGCCCCCAAGGGTGAATTTCCTCCTGCTTAATTTCTCTTTGTACATAAAGTAACCTCATGCCCCACCCCTTCCCTCACCTAATACCGCCTCCTCCTATTTCCCCTCTTGACTCTGCGTACTTCCTATTCCGCTCCCGGATTGACATCCTCCTCTGACGAGGCCTGCTTGGCGGGCGAAACACCTGGTGTAAGTTTTTGACGTTGGGCATAGAGATGGGCAACTTGGTAAATACCCACGGTTATTTTCGTAAATTACCGTGGTATTTTTCGTAAATTACCAATACCCCTGAAAATTACCGTAATAAACGGTAATTTTCAGAAAATTTCTTTTTCAGAAAATTTCATCCTCATGAAGAAACCATTGGAAATGGTAAATATTATAAAATAAGAAGCTAAAACAATTTTTTTTACATTGTGTCCATGATTAATTCCAATTAGTTCAGAGTAAAATAACAAATGTACATTGCGCAAAGGTATGTCTTTGGAACGAAAATTTCTCGTAGTGTGACAAAAGAGAGGCAAATTGCGTGTTGCTGCCAACTTTGTTTTAATTTTTTTATTGTTATTGTTGATAAACGTCGTGATATGTTTGATTTTAAACGTCGGCATTTATATCTCAATGCTATTTGATTTCGTTTGGAGTCCTCTGATAAGGATTTGCAGCTCAAAACTTAAAATTACGGTAATTTACCCATCCCTAGTTGGGCATCCTTTCCTCTTGTGTGTGAGATGGGTCGCTGGCGAAGGAGTTACCTTATAAACCGTGATGCTGTGTGTGAATGTGATTTACGAGGGTGACTGTACGCTGAGAATGTACAAACCCGAGCGCATGATTGTGGAGGAAGCCCCTGAACCCGTCATGTATGTGTGAATGAGAATCATGAGGGTGACTGTATATCGTATGCAAACCCACGTGCTTGAAAGTTATTATCAATTTTATTTT
The DNA here is from genome assembly GCA_933228895.1 of Platycnemis pennipes. NCBI lineage: Eukaryota > Metazoa > Arthropoda > Insecta > Odonata > Platycnemididae > Platycnemis > Platycnemis pennipes. The sequence continues at coordinate 109,850,418 of OW121855.1, read as the reverse complement.
ATTCACTTTAGTTATTTAGTTTTCCTTTTTTTTTCTATTCAATTTACTATCCCCCACTTTAATTTTTATTTTGCGCGCATGAAGGGTCACTGGCATTGGAGAAATCCTCGTAAACCCTGCTTGTGAGTGTGACTGAACTCACGAAGTTGACTGAATTTTGTATACAAACCCGAGTGATAATGTGAGTCACTGCTCGTTTTTATTTTTACCTTGATTCTCTTAAAATTTGAGTGTTACGGTTGTTTGTAACATTATGAGTGTGCGAATGTGTCATTTGCTGCCATTTAAATTTTTATTTATTAATTTTTTTTCAATTTCTTTGTATGCTTGATTTTGTACAATTGATTGAGAGCTATCTTACTTTGTATATGCTCCGTTCCTCCCCCTTTTCCCCTTTTTATTCCTCTGCCCCCTTAAAAAGAGTACGGCTTTGGGGATATTTTGCTTCATTTGTTATGTTTGTTGTTCTTTACCCCGGGTAAAATAGTCTATTATTGGTTTGAAAGGTGCTCCTTGGGCAATTTTAGTTAGGTTGGTTTTTAAAATTGTCCTAATTTTCTTCCATTCATGTGAAGTGCCATGAAATGATGATAATTTGGTGTTGTAGGCGTGGAAAATTTATACAGTTCTTCCTTCAGCCATACTGGACAATGACATCATATTCATTCTTATCATTTTCATACTTATGCCTTGTATGAACTCATAATTTAGTTTCTCTCTGACTTAAAAATCAGAGGTTGTATTTCAATATGATCTTAAGGACAGCAGTAATTCTTCTTATGCTTGGTTTTATAATGATTGGTAACATACTAACCATTAGTTGATGTGGACATCAAGTTAATGTGATGGTTCAAATACATCTGGCTGTGAAATTACATGGGACATTGTGATTTGACACTTATATTTTGGTGCGTAAGTGTATCCACTAGAATTTTCCTATATTTGGGATAATCATGGAGCTTGAAAGTATTTATCATGGAATTTATGCATTCTACTATGTGGTAAACAGACAAGAATCCCTACTTTTTTAACTCAGAAGACTAAAAACTTGGCAGAAATATATCCAATGCTAGGGAATTCGATGGGAAGTGTTCAACCCATTTCCATATTGGTGGTCAAGTGCAAGTCTAATCATGTATTTAATCAGGTGCTTTAACCCTAATTGAGGTGGATATTTTCTCTGCTTTGAAATTTTGTGCAGAATGGTGTTCCACATTCGGAAAACTGTGTGATTGTACGATGCTTTGACGAAAAGTGTGGGTGCCATAATTTTTCGAAAGACTTTTGATAGATGGCAAGCAGATGGAATTTCACTATGATCGCACACGGTATCTAAATCATATATATATATATATATCAATTTCTGTATCTACTGATGGCATAATTTGAGAGAGTTGACATATTCATACATGTAACTTAAGGGTCAGGGTAATGATCAGGATACACTGACAGAGAGTGGGGGGGGGGGGGGAACGATATTAATTATGTTGGTGACTCACTAGCATTAACCAATGGTACCCAAAAAAATGTGTTTATAATGACTGTCAGTTTTATCATTAGCAAAAAAATATAGTTAATATTGTGCAGGTAATTTTGGATTATTTTAGGAGGACCAGTAGGGTGTTACAGGGGGAAAGTAAGCATTATGTAATACTTGGATGGCTTATAGTAAGCGACAATTAATGGATAACAAATGTTTTAGTGTTTATGGGAGTCATGGAAACGCATTGGAGGTGGTCATGAAATTTCTTGAGGTCAGTATCAACTTTAAGCGAGCAGAGAACATTAGAGGCAAAGGTTTTTTTATTCAGTCTCGCTCATGTGATCGTTTCAATTCTCGCGCTCTACTGTGAAATCTACCAGAAGTCTGATGTCTGTTTGAATTTCAAGAAGGTTGCGACTGCAATTCTAGAAATTGGACGGAGGTGAAACAAATGACGTCGAATCCCGTCGTATTCCCTGATAACTTGGTCAAACGCTGTAACAATCTTGGGCAAACGGTGAAAACAATCAGGACGGGGGCCTTCTGAAGCCCCCCAGGAACTTGTACCTCAATTTGCCAACCCACATTTAACCTGCCCGCCACTCGCAGACAGGGGACAAGAACACAGCAGTAGAGATAGGGTTACCCATCCAACCTTTGTGCAGGCCCAACGTTGCTTAACTTCGGTGATCCTCACGGGAACCGGTGTGTCAAAGTGGCTAGGCCCTTGCCCATTATTCATCCGTGGTGCAGAATGGTAGGATTCAGTAGTACCACCAAGCGGTTGTATTTCGAATCACCCATTCTCATTTTTTAGTTCTGTTCGCGAGTACATCGTGAGGCAGCTGAAGAATGAATTGAACCAGGGTGGGAAGAAAACGCTACTGATTCTTCCTTCACCGCAGTCTGGTATGATTAGTTCTACGCTAAACTTAGCATTAAGTAAATTCTAAATTGTGTTATAATGGCTGTGAGATGTACCTAAGTCTAATGTTGCTGAAAGCAAATTATGAAACGTATTTGTTGGAAATCAACACCGATTTAAGCATATTTTGCTATGTTCACAATATGTAGAGGCGTTATGGCGTATATTCTGGCCTGCTAAGTTACTTTCTCTCGTGGTTTCAGTGAATTTCCTTCCGCGTGAAGACCTATTTCATTCGACACGACAGGTCTTTCGGCAGCATGTGGCGCTGAGTGGTAGTCGAGGACCATCAACGGCAGAAGGAAACGATCACGTGACGCATTCGTCACTGGGCTGGATGTTTCTGCCAAAACGGAGGATGTGGTTGAGTGAGTGTGCCCTTGTCTCGATTACCTACTCTGGTTAATTCATAGTCTGATTGGGTGGGAGAGAAGCAATTCCCCCCCCCCCCCCTACTTTTTTGGCGGGCCATTATTTCAGTCATTGCCAATTGTTCCCTGTCCTCGAGATTCTAGACTATTCGACGCGCATTGTTGCCAAGTGTGCATGCGGTGTTGCCGATTGAGAGCGGTAGAATTTGACTCGCATATTGCATATGCATATTGAGCATTATCATTGCATCTGAGGCTTGTGAAAGGCGGCTTAACACCATTTATAAGAAGGGAAACGCGATGTCTCACGTAGGAAATGCTTCAGACTTCCGAAACTTCAATGATAGTAAGATTTTGACGAAATCAGTATTTAATAGAGGCCACGATTGGAGTGAATGCTTCTTTGGCTGGGAGCGCTTTGTCATTTCCAGTATCTGGAGTCGAGTACTTTTTCCTGAAGTTTAGGTTTAATTTTACCGGTACATTTACAATGACTCTAACCTAATTTTTTTTATTTGCTGATGGAAATTTTTGAGGACTCGTTTCTACAATGGGGTAACCCAATGCCTCACTTATGAGCAGGGGCGGCGTGGCCAGGGCGGGGATTCCCGCCCGGGGCCCTTTTACGTCTAAAATAAGACGTTTATCGCATCGAAAGTTTTTATTTCGAAAATATATTATTTGCAAACCTTTTGCCCTTAACGACCTGAAACGCCTTTGTAACGCACACATTTTTTCAGAAGGGGGAGGGAGGGTCACAAAAACCGGGTCCCTCTGGACGTGCAGCGGCCCAGGCCCTTATGAGTTGAGCTGTGATCTTGATTTCGCAAATAGATACGTTTGGACGATATTGGCATTGTAACAGGTCATTATACGTAATCGATTTTTTAATTTATTCGAGGATCGACAGCGTCGAATTCTCTCTAATTTGTTACTCTGGTTGAAAATACGCTAGTGTGCGACTGAGTGGAAGTACTAATTCCTTTCAAGCCAGGGGGGCGGTGGGGGGGCTTCTGGGACTTCAGCCCCCCGCCGAAATTTTTCCCCAATAATTTTGCTTTTCCGATTTAAACAGGGCATGACTCATTAAACAAGTTGATAGGCGACGATCGAAAATAGGACATCGAAGTGTAGATAATACATAACTGGAACACAGCCTAAAGCCTGTTTCACACGATTCTCGATCCAGCGCAAGATCTAGTATGCTAGCCGTTACTAGATATTGAGGGCGGAATCTAGTATGATTGGAACGGTTATGGGAGACGAGATCATTGGACTTGTGCTTACTGTGAAGCAGTATTTCATACTAATTTAAAAAAAATAGAAGATCGCCAAACGACCGTGAACGCTTAGCGTGAATGGTCGGTGGTTACTGCGTCCAACCGAGAGCTGATAGAACCAGCATGCTGGCTTATGATAATGATCACTATCATAGTCGCCTACAGTAAGCTCCCGATTATCCGTGCGTATGTTATCCGGGCTGCGGATACATCCGAGCATCGCCAATATATTCAGTGTTTCGGCAGTGGTCTCAAAGGCAAGTAGACTTTTGTTATTTTCCTCAAATCGTGACTTTCACTACGGCCTTCACCCACTGGCCCGATGTCTTTCGCCAGGCTTCGTTACATCTACAACTAGATGTATGACGCAACGAACTTTTTGGATACATCTACGCGATACCCTGCAAGCCACCGCGAGGGTGTGAAGGCAGGGGGTGAAGGTCACCAAGCATGCACTACTAACATGCAAACTAGCAACTATATTGTCTCATGCAACTAGATTGTTAGTATCTATAGTATTTGAGGGGCAAATAAATGCATCATGCACTACAGAATACTCTAAAATATTTCCCCTACCTATCCCTTTGCTATGCTGCCTATTCTGTTCTCTTATAGTACGGGGGAAAAATGACCTTTTGAATCTATCGGTACGACAATCTTTCTCTCTAATCTTATTTATCTGGTCGAATCTAGCATTATACACTGATGATTTTAATATATGCCTAACATCTTCAGTAAAGCATTCCCATTGAAATTTCTTAAATAGATTTAATATGGAATAGTGCCGATAGATTCAAAATGGCATTTTTCCCCCGTACTATAAGAGAACAGAATAGGCAGCATAGCAAAGGGATAGGTAGGGGAAATATTTTAGAGTATTCTGTAGTGCATGATGCATGTGTTAACCCCTTAAATACTATAGATACTAACAATCAAGTTGCATGAGACAATATATAGTTGCTTGTTTGCATGCTAGTAGTGCATTCTTGGTGATCTTCACCCCCTGCCACACACCCTCGCGGTGGCTTGCAAGGTATCGTGTAGATGTAGATGAATATGTTTCTTAACCTACGCTCTGATAATGGTTCTAACTCTAATTCTTGTATTAATTCTTATACACTACTCAACATATCGTAACACGTTTTAACGAACCTAGCTGCTCTACGCTGCACACTGTCTAGTTCTCTCATCAAACCTAATTTCCGTTCCGTCACCCGAGGCTTGCGGACATTTAATTGCCGCCGGGACAGATCTACTGGATTTATTTTTGCCATAAAATACTATTACATACATCGAGGATCTTTTCATTGGAAGATTGTTTTATTTTCTCAGGGAGTTTATTTATTTTGGCGGCGCACCGCATAGAGAAATGAATCCGGGATGAACCTAACAGCGGGTTATCCGTGCGACCTTTACCAGTCATTAGCGCGGAAAATCGGAAGTTTGTTGTAATTACGTGGTTTCACACTTGATCCTAGTACTTTGATAATTAGCAAACTAGTAGATACCGGATCAAGTATTAAATCAAGTAGATATGATAGTGATCATGATTGTAAGCTAGTATACTGGTTCTATATCACAATATACTGGATAGCTATTACCTATGCTAGCGATTATCCTCGACCTTGGTACTGGATTAAGAATCGTGCGAAACGGCCTTAAGGAGATGCTAGGTGAACTAGGCATCTGGAATGAATCGAAATAATTCCGTTGAAAAAAAAAACAAAGTTATAAATTAGTTCTCAATGAATCTGTATTCCCTCCACACACTGCTGATCTGCTTCATTTTCTTCCTTTCCAAACCTGATTCTTCTTATTTCCTCAATCGTATTCAAGTGGATAAACCTCCTTCCCCCTTCCTTCCTGCCCAGTCATGTCTGTTCTTATTGGTTCCCCGTCCCACTGTTCCCCCCCCCCCCTCACCGATCATTGCATCACTACCCTAAAATTTTAAATAACAGGGGGACTTGCGATGTACCCCTGCTCGACTTGGCAACGATCTTGGCTAAGGATTGTTCATTGGAAGAACTAAACCAGTGTATTGGATGAACTAAAATAGGATTCATTACGACACCATAGGTTGAAATTTAGACTTACATAGATCTCTTAACCAAATTCCAAGACAGTATTTTCACTGATAATGTTGAATATATTTTGCGAACTCCAACTTGCTATGGTAGACTGAACCGTGATCATAAAGTTACAGAAATTGATTGGCGAACTGACTGATTCAAAATGTCCTTCTTTCCTCATTAAATTTGGGATATGAATAGCTTTAAATATATCCAAGAGCATAAATACAAGTGTATCATTGGTTAGCAAGGATAGTTGCGTGCTGGTATAAGACCTTTAAGCTAACCCAACTAACAGCATGATATTGTATGCTTGCTTTGCTATTTTTATCTTTTCTTAAATCTTGAAGTTTAGACTAGAATATAATTTTTAATCCCTATCATTAATGATATGTAATTAGTGTTTGGTGTTAATTCACCCCCTGCCACATACCTTTATGGTGGCTTGAGAAGTATTATGAAGATTTAGGTGGAAATGAAAAGGTCGAAACTAGGACAGTGAACTAAAACTTCGCTCATGGAATCGCCCCAAATCTTATTATATCATGAAATACAGCTTTCATATTTGGTTCCAGTCTGTAACCGCACTTTTGTAGACGCTACACACCTCAGAGAGGGTCCAAGGAGGTTAGAATGTACCAGATGAGGAGCAATTGGCATGATAGGTGACAGTGAAACCAGAAAGGGGGTTGTCGGGAAAGATTAAGCCACACCCACTCCGTACAAAACGTAGCGTACTCTATGGCCTCTCATGGACACTTCATTTGTATTAATCAAAGCATGAAAAACAGTTAAATAGTACCCAAATTTAATCTCAGAGGTGTCAATTAATATTTTTAGGTCTATTTAGGGGGGTATAAATGCATTTGATTCCCCAAACTGGTTCGAATTAAACCTATTTAAACAGCATAATTGTTTTTGCCAATTTTAATTTATTTGAGGAATTTTAAAATTCAATTCCTTTTTTCATCTAAATACTCTTTATTTGTTTCACGTGCAAAACAACTTAATCCGTATGAGTATCTGTTGGATTAAGTTTTTATTCAAATCAATGATACAACCATTCTCTTTCGTGTTCAATATCGTTATGCCCCGAATCCTCGTTATCAACAAACTATTTCCCCCATGACAACCATGGAAAAACAAAACATTTATTTTAATTTGATCCGCGATTATTATTTAACAAATTTACTTTGCTTCAAATTCCTCCTTTCGCGTGACAAATTTTAAATAATTAAACTCAAGTTTGGAATGTGCTTCTTCATTAATGCTTCGCTGACGTCCTTGGTCAAAACATCAGTTTCCAAGTCTGCTGAACCCACGTGATGAAGAACCACCTCACCATTTTTGATTTCATCCTTGACAAAATGATACATTCTTCTGATGTGCTTGTTTTCTTTGTTGATCTTCTCATTGTTATTCCAATTCAATGCTGATTGACTGTCAGTTCGAACTTTTATTGGTCGTTCAACAACTTCAAATTGTCCCAGCTCTTCTAACAACTCTGTCAACCAGATGCCCTCACAAACTCCATCACATAATGCCACCAACTCCGATTCCATAGTTGATAAAGCTACCATCTTCTGCTTTCCGCTTCTCCAACTGATCAATGCGTCTCCAATTTTCACTGAATATCCGCCAAATGATTTCGAATCCAAAGTGGTACACCAACTGGCATCTGAACTAATCTCCAGTCTTCCAACTTCTCTGCCAATCTTCAAACGATACCCTTTGGTCCCCCTCAAATATCTCAAAACTCTCTTCAACGCCTCGTAATGAATCATCCTTGGATCTTTTGAGTACTGCGATAGTTTGCTGTAGGTGTACGCCAAGTCCGGCCTCGTCCCTCTCACCAAATATCCAATACATCCAAGTATTTCTTGGTACAAATCCTTGTTTGCTTTCTCCGAATCTTCGTAATCGTCAAGTTTGACTCCACTTGCTGCTGGTGTCTTCACTCCATTGCAATTCTCCATTCCGAATCTCTCAATAACTTCTTCGATGTAGCTTGATTGTTCCATGATAAATCCTTCTTTTTCTTCTTTGATTTTTATTCCTAGGAACTTCACTTCATCCTCCTTTGACACCTTAATCTTCAATTGCTTTTTCAGTTTTTCCACCAGTTGATCAATCTTCTTTTGACTGTCACCAACAATTATACAGTCATCCACGTAGCATCCAATTGCCAAAAATCCCTTCTTTGACTCTTCGACAAATACACATGGATCTGCTTTACATGGTTTCAATCCCAATTCCTTCAAAATTCCAGATAATTTCTTAAACCAACATCTTCCTGCTTCTGGAAGTCCATATAAACTCTTCTTTAGTCTAAATATCTTCCCTTCTTCAATGTTTACTCCTTTTGGTGGATTCATGTACACATGCCTGTCCAATTCTGCGTTCAAGTACGCTGCTTCGACGTCAATGAACTCCACTTTGTAATTTTTCTTCGCTGCAATTGCCAACAGTGTCTTCAATGACTCTTGCTTCATCACTGGACTGTAAGAGCTTTTGTAATCCACTCCCATTCGCTGTCGTGAACCATCAGCTACCAGTCTTGCCTTGTATACTTCTGCATCTTTGGTTCCCTTTTTCTTGAAAACCCATTTGCTTTGAATTAATTTTACCTCTTTTGGCTTGTTAACAATTTCCCAAGTCTGATAATTTTTCATATTTTTCAATTCCTTGTTCATTGCTTCAATCCATTTGATCTTGTCCTTGGACTCGATTGCTTCTTTGTAGTTCCTTGGATTGATTTCTTGCACCATATTGACAATGCAATCGGGCTCCTTCTTCTCTCTCGTTGACCTTCTTACTCCTTGTTGTCTTAATTCATCTTCTATTCCTTTTAATTCTTCTTGGTGTCTCTGTTTCAGGACATCGTTCGTGTCACCTTTTTTTCTCCCTCTTCTTCTCTCTCCAGCTTGAACAATTACCAACGGATTTTTATGAGATGAATCATCATCACTGTCGAATTGTCCTTGAAAATCTTCAACAACGTCATGGATAATTCCTGAATTGTTTTCTTCCTCGTGTCGTTCGTCTCGATTCTCTTGCCTCTCAATTGGGATAAAAACGTAGTTAGTCTCGTCATAACCAACGTCTTCTTCCTTCTTCTGAAAACCCATTTTTTCTTCAATGAACTTTACGTCTCGACTCTCGTGAATCTTCCTGTCACTCAAGTCAAATACTCGGTAGGCTCTCCTGTTCTTCGAGTATCCCACGAACACAGCTTCCTTTGATCTCACGTCAAGCTTCTTTTTTTGAACATCTTCATTTCTGTAGAAGACCTTGCAGCCAAAAACTCTGAGATGTCTGACCGATGGTTTCTTGTTTTTCCAAATCTCAAGTGGAACTTGATCCCTCTTCTTCGTAGGTGAAAGATCATGCAAGTAGCTCGCAGTCCACACGGCTTCTGCCCAAAACATCAGTGTTAATCCAGCTGCAATGAGTAACGTTCGAGCCATTTCCACCAACGTTCGATTGGCTCTCTCAGCAATTCCGTTGCTCTGTGGAGAATAGATCGTCGTTCTCTCGTGCTTGATGCCTTTCTTCTTGAAATATTCTTGCAATGTGTCGTTGGTAAATTCCGTACCATTGTCTGAGCGAAAATTCTTGACCTTTTGTCCTGTCTCGTTCTCTTTTCTCTCAATAAACTCGATCAGTTTATCGGCAGTTTCACTTTTACTCTTCAAAAAATCGACGAAATATCTTCTGCTGTACTCGTCCACAATAGTCAGCATGTACCTACTCCCTCCAATTGATTCTTGTTGCATTGGACCACACAAATCCGCGTGCAGTCTTTCCAAGATCTGCTGTGCACCTTCGATTTCGACTTCTTTGAATGGTGCTCTCGTCAGTTTCCCTTGAATGCAATCCTCGCAGTTGTCGTCCTTGATCGACACATTTTCGAGTCCTCTGACAAGATTCTCTTTCGCCAATCTAGAAAGATAATTATTGTTAATGTGACCAAGCCTCTGGTGCCATAAATTACTATTTATTTCGCTTGTGCTAAAGCAAACTTCTTTCTTCAGCTCTCGTTCATCGCTGTCCGTGCTCATTCGAAACATAAAAGCATCTGCTTCAAAGATCCCCTGTGCAACTAATTCTCCTGTTTTCTTGTCATAAATTCCAAATCCATCTTCATCAATAACTATTTTCTTGCCCATCTTGACCAGACTTGAAACTGACATCAAGTTGCTGTTTAAATCTGGAACATAAAGTACGTCTTTTATAGTTAATGCTACCTCACCATCGTCAAGATAGCTGGTTCCTTCAATTTCTCCTCGAAATTCAGCGTGAATCTTTCTGCCTGCTTCAGCCGTCACGATCTCCACATTGTCTTTCCTCTTATTAATCAATAACTCCTCTTGATGAGTCATGTGAGATGTGCACGCCGAATCAAGCATCCAAGTGACTCCATTTTCTGCATTTATCTTGTGATGCTCCCTCACTTCAAATGCATGTTGATTCTTGCCTCCTTTGAAAATTCCCTTGAATTTGCTCTTATTCTTGTAAAAATCCTTTGAATTTTCTTTAGTCTCAATTGAATTCTCCTTGTCCTTGTGCCAGCAATCACGAGCAAAATGTCCAATTTTGCCACAACAGAAACATTTTTTCTTAGTCTGCACCTTCGCCTTAAAAGCCTTGACCTCTCCTTCATTGGTTGATTTCTTGTTTTTCTCCTCATATCGCAAAAGTGCTCCTCTCATGAATTCGAAATCCACCGTTGGATTGGAAGAAATCGCTGTTGCAACTTCACTGAAACTCTTTGGTAGACCCTCGATTACGTACATAATTAATTCATAATCTTCAATATTATTACCCATTTCCTTAAGTTGAGTCTCTAATGTTTGAGCTCTAGTTAAATAACCGTCAATGCTTTCTTTCTCTAATTTTTCTAATTTAGCCAATTCAATCATTAACTGAGTCTTTCTATGTTTCTCAACACCGTCATGACGTTTCTTTAACAAAAGCCACAACTCTTTTGCATTGGAAATACCTTGACATGCTAACGCCTGCTCCGCCGAAAGTGTCATAATGATCAGCATGTTGACCTCGTCGTTCTTCTTTGACCAGGCTTCCCACTTCGCCACAGCCGCTGCATCAGCACCATTCTTCTCTGGTTCATCACCGAAAATGATATCTTGATACAATCCTTTCGCCTTAAGAACTGCAACCAATCTCATGCTCCAAAGTCCATAATTCTTGTTTGTTAGAGGCTCGATTCTTGAAACTCCAAAGTCTGACATTTTCCCTTGTCACTTTTCTTGACCTCCTGGAAATTTCACTCGTGTATCTTATAACCACGCTCTGCTACCAAATTGTTGGATTAAGTTTTTATTCAAATCAATGATACAACCATTCTCTTTCGTGTTCAATATCGTTATGCCCCGAATCCTCGTTATCAACAAACTATTTCCCCCATGACAACCATGGAAAAACAAAACATTTATTTTAATTTGATCCGCGATTATTATTTAACAAATTTACTTTGCTTCAGTATCGCTAGTAGTAAGCCCGTATGTCCGTACCTACCAAGATGGCTGACCTGGATTCTCAAATCACATGCGATGCCTCCTTATAGTGTATTCTCACCTTCTTGGTTGCTATACTGGTATCCAGGGTAAACAGCCACATCATCGCAACAACTCTGTGCGTATGGAGCGCTCAGAATCTTATCCATTCATGCTCGTTGCCATGGAATCCGCACTGAATCCGCGCTCTTTAATACATGAAACGTCTTGAAACGAAACTCGTTCCCTTTATTTTATCCTTATACTTTTTCTTTTGTGGTATACCAGGAGGAAAGGCATAAAGATGGGAATGGAAGGGAGAGGTGTAGTGAAACTCAGTGTCGGCATTAGCATGCTCCAAAGGAGTCCAAGGTCTAACGTCCCATCCGACGGACGGAGTACTGTACTCTTGTCTCCGCTCACTAGACGAGTGGAGACAGGTTATGATAAATCTGCCTCAGCCGAATTTGAAACCCGGCCCACGAGATTGGAAGCCAGTAAATCGCAGTGAATTAATTATTTCAAGTAGTTTGAGAATGTAAGGTTGCATATTATGCATCCTTGAGAAAGTCTCTTGCTAACCCAAGTGGTTACATTGCCATCAAAATAGTCACAGCTAACATCTTTCTTGGAGCTTGTATCACGGGAAAATGTCTATGACTCGAAAGGATGTAAAACGAATAAAAACAACACATTCAAATTTTATTGAATTTCTTTTAAATTTATTGTGAGTATAGCATTGAACAAATATCTTGATGAATATGAAATTCTTGGGTTGCCATGGCTACATCCTGTGATGATTCCGCCTGAAAAAAGAGAAGGAAAAATGTAAATAAATAAAAGAATTACGTATTTTTTTTATTATGCCAATCGTCCACACACGTAAATTTAGACAAATGAGCAGGCATAGGTAGATGAATAAGTAAAAATAGAACACCCTTGACAAGTGCCATGACAATTTGCTGTTTTCTGAAAATGGTGAAAATATTTAATATTTTGCAATTAATGAAGAGGGGTTAAAAAATATTCATTTTTTCTAATTTTGTATAGTCGTGTCATGTATCCAGATTGAATCAAGTATGACTTCTAGGGATACATCAAATTTTTAATTAATTAGTTGATTATCATTCAGATGTTCAAAGTACGTGTGATCTTGTTATATTTAAGTATTATTAATAACAATTTTTAGTAATTTACAGTATAATCAATTAATAGGAAATATTAGTATGTGTAAGTACGTACATATGTTAAATCTCTATTCCAGTAAAGTATCCCAGTGGGATAAATTGTCAGTTATTTGGAAATAAAAAGTGGAGAACGTCTCGATTTTATGGCTAGAAATGAGATTATTATGATATAGAAGTCGATATATGACGCTTAAAATAACGAGGGGATTAGGGGGACACAGGCGGAACAGGTTTTTTTTACTAAGGTAGCTTTTTTATTATGTTGGATAGGTATATGTAGGTACTATGATGTTATGCATTAGAATAATTGCTTCAGGTAATAGCCATTAAATAGTAGAAGCGAATATTTCTGATGAGGAACTTCAGTAAAGATGTGAGAAAAAAATTTATTTAGGAGATTAATATGGAACGTGACATTGCATGGCTCTGAGACAGCTACCAAGACAAGTTTAAGATTAAGAGTGTGAGACCATTATCATTATTATGGGAACCATACGAATAAGGTTTGATCAGAAAACTAAACATTGTACAAGGAAAAGCGGTTAGATTTGTCAAAGGGTTGTACAATAGGTTTAAACAAGTTTATCGAAATTATTAAAAGAATGAGGTTGGTAGTCATAATCAGGCCTTCGGTTAAAATAGAGATTTAAATATTCTGCAGGTTCTCAGAAGATTTTACGAGTATATTAAAATCTCCTCCGTACTGTGGCAGTTTTCACCATGAATATATAAAATTATAGACATACCTAGTTATTAAGATGGAGAGGTTAAAGGATTTATTTTTACGCAATTCCACAATTGGGAAGATTAATAGATTACGGCGAAGATGCGTGGGGAAATTCGGAGAGGTTTTGGTGATTTTGATCTAGAAAAAGAAGTATATAGTGATCATTTTACATGTTCAAGTTGTAACATAACTAACACAGGCGTAATTTGGGAAATTAATTAGTATATTTAATTTGTGCCTAAATAATCAATATTTTTTTAAAATTACTTAGAAGCGACCAACAATTTAGATATAATTTCAGTTTCATGTAAGTAATGCATTTACGGACATGTATTTTTGCTTGCCTCCAAGATAATAAGAGTAAATTTTTATTCAAATTTGACTGAAAATTCATGCCTGCTCATAGTTCACCCCCTAATTCACACTCTTACCATCACTGTAAAAAGTAGATCTGATTTTAAGGTACAAAAGTGATCTGAATTTCAGATGCAACAATTTTAAGACAGGGTATGTTGAATTTCAGCAGTAATATCTTGTCTAAAAATAAGGCATGTGAACGACTGAAAATCAGACCAAGTGGACTTATTTTCAGATAGGCCTATGCTGACAGCCCTGGTCTGGTAATAATGCGGGTTGCTATTGAAATTCAAGCCTACTCTGAGGGGATGTCTTATTTTAAGGCAGGTGCAGGACTGAAAATCACACCAGGTGGGACTTTTTTTTAAGATAGTCCCATGCTGAATTTAAGACCAGGGCTGTCTTAAATTCAGCATGAACCTATCTGAAAATAAGTACCACGTAACAATGTGGGTTGCTATTGAAATAAAAGCCTACTTTTATGCGATGTCTAATTATAAATACTAGATATTTAAACACTTCACACGAACACAAACCAAAACCCTAACGTTTCATATTTTTATTCGATGATACTGTTTCACTGACTAAATTCTTCAATAGAGCAAACGTAAGTCATAGAATTTCCATTGAAAAAGATTCCATGACTGAAATGGGAACACATGGATAATAACTTCAAAGATAATATGAAAATGTGTACTTTTATTGGAAACAAAGCATTCCATACAAAGTCTTCGATACCACAGATGTGTGCCAGTATCTTCAAACCGAAGCAGGAACTGTCACTTGATGAGGGCGACTATTTTTAGTTCTTACAACCCTGCCGCGTGGACAAAATAAGGAAGTTTACTCTCAGGATACGTCACTCAGACACAACTGGCTCCCTTCTGCAAATAGACTAAGTATCATTGCCACATTCTCACACCATTAATTCATCGCACGAAACTTATTTCACCTACTTACAATGAAATTTGACTAGACTTCGAATTTTACTTCCTTACGCTTCGTAATTCTTGTTGACATCCTGCTCCCTGAGGTTGAATGAAAAACACTGCGTTTTGTTTATCCTGCTCCCTGGTTACGCTCCGCCCATCAGTCTCTGCTATTGGCTGGTTTGCTCCAATTGCGGAGCCAACCAAGGCGTGCTTATTTTAAGCCCGGGTGATCTGAATTTCAGATCACAACCATCTTATTTTCAACATGCAGTGGTTAAGGTCTTAAAATAAGACGGAGGTGTGTCTGATTTTCACGCATCATTAGTCTTAAATTCAGACCACTACCTTAAAATCAGACAGCGCTTAAATTCAGATCACACTGAAAATCAGATCAACTTTTTACAGTGATGGATCGCTAGATATTACTTGGATGCTATGGAAGAAGATGTTAGTAATGTTGGACGAGAAGTCGAATTAAAAAAAAGAAGTGTCCAGCCAAGTCGGGAAGAAGTATATTTGTTGATAGAAAGCGTTAGTTTATAGTATTTAATTGAGTTATAGGGGAGGAAATGTATTTTAAGTTCGTAATGTAGGTTATAGGATAACTATATTAGCGTAACCAGTCTATTAAATGAACTAAAATTGAACCACTGTCAGTTCGTAGGTTTAAATGTAGACTTAATCTCTTGAATAAATTCCAAGAGAATATTAAAAAGAATAACTGATTATGTCAAAAAGATTTTGCGACCTCCTACTTACTATGGTAGACTGGGCCATAATCATAAAATTATAGAAATTGATAGCCGAACCGAAAGATTCAAAATGTCCTTCTTCCCTCGGAAAATTATCTATAAATATGACCAATGATGGCATTAGGAATTTAATCTAACCCAACTACCAGCATGTTTTTGCATGCTTGCTTTGTTATTTTAATAGTTTTTTTATAAATTGTGAGTTTTAGACTAGAATATAATTACTAATCCTTTTTATGCATGTTTGGTGTGAATTCACCCACTGCCACACGCCTTTATGGTGGCTTTCAGGGTATTATGTAGATGGGGATTAGTAGCTGAGTAAGCAAGGGAGAGGAAATAGAAAAACTAAAATATAATCATGAAGATAGGTAGAAAATATACACCTATAATCTAAATAGCGCGGGATAGGAGCAGATAGGTAAAAGAGACGCATGGGAAATTAGGATAAGGCATTATTTTCTCCGGATAAAATTAGCCACAATAGTTGACTTGGGAAATGAGCCAATCGCGCCACTGTTTCACATTAACCAAGAATGACGCAGAAATCATTTACTCACGTCATGAAAAGCCAGTCGTCGTCATCGTTTCTTACTTCCCGGATCCCTTGGTGTTGTTGCACCCGCAGTTGGTGCAGGAGCAATTGGAGCCGCAGTTACAGCTGGAGCCTCCCTGGCACGAGCCGGAGCCTGGAGAAGGGAGAAAAAAATATATATAGCGACATCGATGCATCATTCAAAATAGAAAAATCAAGTCGACGTCTATTTCAACATGACGGTCGTAGGCAACCATCTCATAATCGCGAAAAAAAATTGTTGCATGTATCAGTTCAAGTATTGCGGTGTGGAATTCGTGAATTATTATATCAGAGTAAACAATTAAGTGTCTGGTTTGCACATGGAGCATAGTGGGTTTCGATCAACATTAAATCAAAACTGCTTGCACCGCAGTGATCTTTTCAAATGTTATTTCTACGATGCCTCACAAATATTTTAAATCCCAAAAGAAAAGAATCGGTAGAGGTATTCGCGAAAAAAGTCGATTTGTGTGTTTTACGCAATTTATCTAAAATTACTCTTGAAGACTTCATTGTGTTATCTATGAATATAATAGTATGCACTAGTTTTCATTGATTTTTTTTACCAGTACTGATGTTAGAATAGATGTGAGTAAATTATTACTGAAGTGAACTTTTATTCATTTAATGTCATTATTTTGATGTTTTATAAAACAATCAATTATCTAATAGTTAAGCTTTTCAATCTTGTCCAACAGTTAAGTGTAGTTAGAATCCGAATTCCATTCAGCAAGTGACTTAAAAGCGTAGCTCAGTCTCGTAGTTCAAGAAAAAATAATCAGTTTGATCTCAAAGTCCTACTTCAGATGAATTTAGTAACTAATACATGATCACATTGCTCAAATTGAACATATGTGAACAGGTTCCGAAGTTGGAATTCTTTTTGCAGAAAAATGTTAACAAAATTGCCTTATAACTGGCATAAATCGATCCATAAATCGAAAATCAAGTCCCTACAGCAAATTTTGTCTTTCGGGGCTTGAACTATTCGTAAATTATCGTAGTAAAAATATTTGAAAAGATCCCATAGGTACAAGAACTTTTGATTCAATAATTAGGTTGGTTTTCAGAGCGGAGGATTTACAAAACAGATGAGATGAACATCTTTGCACGTATTTGGAATGCCGTGAAAATCCTGCTACTTATTGGCTGCAATCACAAATCACTGATCGGGAAACTTTGGCACTTATCACTTGGCGAGTCAGGAGACTTGACTTGATCCCTGAATGATGAAAGATCGCCCGGAACGGAAGAGGCTTATCTTTCCTGTGGTAAACACATACGTTAATTGCAAACTGTGATTCATCAATAGAGTATTGGATAAATTTGATGGTCATGTACGATAAATCAGCTAATTTTCCCTTGAAAGACCTCATTTGGAATACGCTGCCAGTATGTGGGAACCATACGAAAGAAATAACGAACTTGAACGTGTGCAGCGAAGATCGGCAAGATTTGTAGAGGGACGGTACGATAACTATATTAGCGTAACCAGTCTATTGAATGAATTAAATTGGGAATCATTGTCAGATCGCAGGTTGAAATTTAGAATTAATCTCGTATATAAATACCAAGATAATATTTTCAATGATGAGGTTAAAATATTTTGCGAACCCCAACTTACTATGGTAGGTACACTGGACCATAATCACAAAATTAGAGAAATTGATTGCCGAACTGATAGATTCAAAATGTCCTTCTTTCCTCGTACAATTAGGGATATGAATAGCTGTAAATACATTCATTACGAGTGTATCAATGGATAGCGTAGGTAGTTGAATGTTGGTATAGGGACCTTAAGCTAACACAACTAACAGCATGATATTGCGTGCTTGCTTTGCTATTTTTATCTTTTTTTAATTAAAATGCTTTTACCAGTATATTATTACTAATCATTTTTTACGCATGATATATAGTGCATGTTTGGTTAGAATTCACCCCCTGCCACACACCTTTATGGTGGCTTGCAGGGTATTATGTAGATGAGGCGAGCAACAGATGAGATGGTTGCCATAAAGTTTATCTTCTAACCCCTCCTCGTCGTTGATGGATCTTCTATCGTCTGTCCTATGTATGACTTTCCACATCAACTCTGAGGAAAGCCGGAAATCCATTCGGTATTTACTAAAGGAATCCGTTGGAGATGTGTATCAGTGTCGCTTTAGGGATAACACTGGTTTGAGGAAGGAGATAAAGAAGGGTTTTCTTAATCTTCGCCTGCTTCAAAGTAAAGGTTGAAGGACCTCACAATCGCGTGACCGTTCCGCTTCAGTTGAGTCTAGCGATCAATGACCCTTGCGTCTTTGAGGTCACCCCGCCGCCTCCCACAGTTCTCTACCCTCTCTTAATGGACGAAGGGTGAAGGTGCGTTTCTTGCCGAAGTCACAATCCCTGAGGTCGTCTTGGGAACGCGGATTGAAGGACATTTTGCAGCTTCTCTCAAGGCTCCGTCGCATCTCAGGAGAGCCGAGATAAGATGCTTAAAATTCAACAACTGGAAGTCGGAACAGAGGTACCAAGAAGTACATACATTCGCGATCTTCGGCTATCCAACATAAATAGATTAAATATATTTAAGTTGCTCTCACGGAATATTTGCCATTCGTGAAAAATCGTGGTACACGAGAATTAGAGATTTGACGAGAAATATTGTCGTCGAAATATTTAAAAAAAAATTAATTTCAATTTATTTTGTTTTGGCAGCCTACGAAGTCCAAATCGACGCATGGTTTTCAAAATTTGTAACGACAAATATTTTTATGAACAAATTGTTTGCCTGTTAAAAAAATTTTTGAAAGAATGTTTTTTAATGCCCAATACCAAGTTTGAATTAGCTACTATGCAAAATATAACAACCTCGTTGCATAGTAGATAATAATCAAAGAAGAAATATGATTACGTATAAATGTGATGATAGAAGAAATTTATATTCGCCAACCAATCATTATTTGTTTCAAAATAAATACTTTTAAAACACCGTCGTTCCACGCAGCTCATTAAAACGGCTCGAAACATTGCAAAACAAATTTTACCGCGCGTTGCTAAGCAATAACCAAACAAACTTTCAATACGCCCTTCAAGTGGCTATGGAGATTTTCCAGGTGGTATTTCAATTCCTGGCTGCTATAAGTAGCATGAGACTCCCCCGTATCAGATTTCAGGGTGTTTTTTTTAAAGAAATTTCCTAGTTTATTTGGTACGCAACCCCAAATATGCTGAAAATATTGATTTCTACCGATCTATTCCCTAGATTTCTTCGGAGATGATTATTAATTCTAGATGCTTTGGGCTAATAAAAAATAAGCATTGTATATACTAACATTTGACCTCATGATTTAAATGCATGCATGGTGATGGTACCCTCTGCCACACACCATAGCGGTGGCTTACAGGATATTATGTTTGTGTAGATGAAAAATAGTACACTCTTTTCTACGCTGGAAATGGATCCTGAAAACAGTAGATGCAGTTCACCACACCGTCCGTTGAATAGGACGTTACAACTTTGACCATCGGCGCCTTTTCTTGAGAGCCGGCTTGTCACCAATTCCGAAGTCGCTTTTTCCGCTTCTTTGGTCGTTCGCGGAGGGTAAACGTAGTTTCTATCCCTTCCAGGAAGCGGATAGTCGTTGGGTCTTGGCTGTTTGTTTTCTTACTGTATACAGATAAAAAGAGAGCGATGCCCTCCGCTTCCTATAGGTAACGGCGACGTATTCTTCCTCCATGCCTCAGCAATTATCGCTACCGTATTATCATGGTTTGTCTACGACTCGTTCATCGGCAATTGAGCGGATCACTCGTTCATTTACATCCTACTAGCTCAGCTGCAAACAGCTTTATAGCGCAGCTTGTAATGATATCTTACATATCACCCTGAAAGACAATAAAGGGGCAAGGGTCTTCAAGGGAATCTAACCAAACATGTACATGTTTGATGTTGCAAAAAAGGAATTCAACCCATGCCACACACCTTTATGGTGGCTTGCAGGGTAGACGTTTGCTAGACGTAGATGTCAGTGGTGCGTATATGGTGATTTTCACCCCCTGTCACACACCCTAGCGGTGGTTCGCGGGGTATTACGTAGATGTAGATTTCGTAGGAGTCCGCAAAATGTATTTTCAGTCTTAGGTAAAAATATCGTCTTTGGATACTTAAGTGATGACGTCTGTCTTTTATCTTACGTTCTGATAAGGATTCCCATGTCAGTTCTTCTAATAGGCCGTTAATGCTAATTGTATGGTTATTGAACATCGTATTTATCCAAAATTTGCCTATTTTCGCTGCACATTGCTTAAGCCTACCTCGTAAGCGCGTGAAAAAATTATCCACTGCCGCTACCTAACTACCCAAAGATTCCTACCACTCCATCTTTTGACCTTATCTTAATTTGATCTTATTAATCCTGATCAAGATCGAAATAATGCCTGTTCTGTGCATAATCATTTCTTTAAAACGTAGGGAGAAAATTGTTGATACGTTACAATAAGTTCGCATGTTACCACGATATTATAACCAATTAAAACTAATCGTCGCGATAGCATTGTTGCTAATATTAGAGCGAATTGCAATGATGATAAACAACAGCAAAGATATGTGCGCTCAGATGACACGTATCATGAACGTTTACGAAGCAAAAAAAAAGTGAAATGAAACAAAAGAAGAGTGAAGATCGCATAGGAAGGTGGTGTGCGGAAGAGTTCGTGAAGCGTATTGAAGCGAAGACGAATCGTGGTATAGGCGTGAGGATGATTTCCAATTACTGATTGATGCTTCGACAGCAACGATGCAGATGTAACCATTGATCTGTCTCTAAATTACCTATCACTATCGTTCTGCATCTGGACTTCGGCAAGTATCTATGTAAAGCGATCCGTGAACGATATAGTGATCCGAAAGCACTAGTAGTTAAAAGTATATCGAAAATTTCTCGTTATAGGTTTTGGTCGCGGGACTGCTAATCACTTCTTTAGCAACTAGAGAGTTCGAACGCCTCCAAATCTGTGTGTATCACATCATTCAGCTTTTTGTCAGCTGGAATGAGAATCTTTTTAACTTTTTCAGGAACTTTATCGTTAAGATGAAAAGATTCTTTTTTATTGATAGCCAGACGCTTTCAACAATTTTCCTTTCGGGAACAGTTTGCTGGCATATGTATGCATTCAAATACCCTCAGAACATTTTCCGAAAAATTTAAAATATATGCGATACTATATTTCCTTAAGGGGAATGGTGATAAGACCCGGCAACACTGGTTTTCCAGCATTCTCTAACTTTTGCGACAGCATAAACAAATGACAAAAGTTAGCCAGAGGATCTTCCATGGAATATTAATGGTCACAGTTGCATTATGAAACTCGCTTCAACGCCAAACATAAGCTAACTTCACGTTCCATCTAAGCATTTGTACGTGGGTGCAATCTCCCGTACGCCTCCGCGATTTTCACGCTTTCTTGTCACTATTTACGTTTCTTTTCCGCATCTAAAACGTTAATCTCCGCTTCATGGCCGCTTGGCATCGCTTCGTCACCGCTTAGTTTCGCTTCGCTGATACTTACTTTCTGGAGTTTAAGCGCACCGTTCCGCTAATTATCGCTACCCTTGATCATATTTTCGTCAAAACACGTTCCACATCCAATACGTGAACAAAATTGAATTTCTAGCAGCCTGGAACAGGCCCATGAGAGCTCGGTATAGTAGAGAAGATGTTAGATATATTTTTAAAACCCCTGCGTATTATGCTAGATTCGATCAGTTAAATAAGATTAGAGTGATAGATTGTCGTACCGATAGATTCAAAATGTCATTTTCCCCTGTTCTATAAGAGAACTCAATAGGCAGCATACCAAAGGGGTATATTAGAGTAGTCTGTAGTGCATGATGCATGTATTAACAACCAATCCCTTTATCACTCTGTAGATACTAATCTACTATTCTGTATCTAGCTGCATGTTACCCAATTATATAAGATGTTTCCTTGTAGTAGCCTAGTTGCATGTCAATAGTGCATGTTTGGTATTCTTCACCCCCTGCCACACACCTTCCCGGTGACTTGCAGGGTATTGTTTAGATGTAGAGTTCTCGTTTTCTTGGAGACCCGGGTTCGATACCCGAAGGCAAATATCTCTAGTAGACTTCGATGCGATCAAATATTTTTCACACAAGTATTATTTCATTCTAAAAAATACGAAAATATTGTCCGATTTATTTCGCTTTTTTTCTGTACTCGACGGAAAAAATGAACAAAAATTTTTTTAAACATTATTCACCCTTTTCTCATTGATTTTCAAGGAACATATTATTTTTGTGAAAAAGTATCCGATAGATGCTGGTTTCTATGTAAATCTCATATTTATATGGAATATTTGGTATCCTGAAGTTGAAATATCATCGAATATTGCAGTACGGAGTTCACTAATGCCTGACGAAATGCCGCTGAACTGCAGTTTAGAATTGAACATTTAATGTAGATATTAAATGCTTTGAGAACTTTGCTTCATATAGGTTGAAAAGTATGTCCAGCGTATTCCACATCATATGATTAAAGAACACCAGTTATTTTCTCAGGATTACCATAAAATATGACTTAAGTATTTTCGAATGCTAAAGATGAAATTCGCGAAAAAATATTTATAATTCGCATTCTAATTCACATAATCTTGGAAAGGTATTTCATCCACATCTATATAATACCCTTTCGAGCCAACGCGAGGGTGTGTGGCAGGGGGTGAAGATCACCAAACAAGCACCAGTTACAAGCAACTAAGATCCGCAGTGCCACCACTCTGAAATTTGCACGGAGATAATTATCAACGGAAGTTATCTTCTTCAAAATACTTAAATTTTAGAAATAGCGAAAAACTTTGACAGCGTTTTGATTTGCAATGAAAAAGTGAAAGACGCTCGGGAATATTAGCGAAAAAATAAAAACTAGGAGATGAAAACATAGACTTTACGCAATAAGTTCGTTAACAACGAACTTAATTGAAACAAGAAAATGGTACTCAGTAACAATTTACGAGGTAATATTGGTCAGAACACTTTAACGACCATTACAACCGTAAAAGCTTACCAAACTAAACTCAATAGAATAAATTATTTCACATTTTTCGATGGCATTTAAATATTTATCTTCCAGACTACGAAGGTCGTATTTACCGTCAGTTCTAAAAAGGAATTAATTGACGTTCGGAAATCAATACGCTCCGAATGTTGAAATAAAAACGAAACAAAAGGAAATAAGCAATCCGCGGTTACAATCCGGCTCCCTTCTTCCGTGACGAAAATTTCATCAACATCTACGCAAGACCCTGCAAGCCACCGCGAGGATGTGTGGCAGGGGGTGAACATCACAAAACACACACTATTGACATGCAACTAGGCTTCTGCATGGAAACATGTTAAATAATAGGGTCACACGCAGCTACATGTTAATTATCTAGATAGTAATAAAGGGATTGGTTGTTAATTGGTGCATCATGCACTACAGGCCACTCCAACAATATTTCACCCTACCTTTCAATTTCCTATGCTGCCTATTGTGTTATCTTGTTGTATCTACGCGGAAAATCATATTTTGAATCTATCGGTACGGCAATCTATCTTTCTAATCTTATTTATCTAGTTTAATGTAGCATAATACGCTGGGGTTTTAATGATATGTATCTAAGATCTTCAGTAAAGCTATCCGTTTTAAAGTTTTGGATTAGATTTAATCTGTAATTTAACGTACGATCTGATAATGATTCCCTACCTAAGTCAATCAAGCGTAATTGCTTAAATACTAATGTAGTTATTGATTACTAATTTATTAGGCTTACCCTTTCCTCCGCAGCAGGGGTCAGGCATGTTGCTAAGGCTTCGAAGGTCACTGGAGTCACACGAACGATCACTCTCTCGCTAAGTCAGTCACTGCAGATTCACGGAGCTCGAGTGTCTTTCTTCCGGACTGGGATATCCCTTTATATACGCAACAGGCGCTCAAGCGACCGCTAACCTTCTCCTTCCTCTATGAGCGACGTTGCCACAAATAATTGCCCACCTCTCTCTGTCGGTAGTCCTGCGGCAGACAGCGCGGTGATGATGATTGTTTCCTTTCCGCTGTTGCCAGATGTAAAACAATGCGAGGCGCAGTTCTACGAAGAATTGACGGCGGGAGGGGGCGGAGAGGGGTTAGGGGAAGAATTTCGGAGAATACCATTGCATCATGTCTCATGCGTCGAAGTTGTCGGCGATGATCTCGCCAACAAATCCTCTGCAAACATTGCATGCATCGCAACAAACATATAAGTTGTTATTGCAACAAGAAGATTGCTATGTTAAATAAACTCTCTAATCCAGTGTTCCCCAAATATTTTCGAGCAACCACTTGGTTCCACCAGATTTACTGAACGCCCCCCACCCGTTATCCTAAAAATTATAATCGGAGTCATGTCATGGGTGTTTTCAAGTCTGTTTCCGCACTAATAGGCGCTTCAGACCGGGAGGAAAGGTATAAGGATAGGAATGGTAGGGATGGGGAGGTATCATGGGTGTTTTCAAGTCTGTCTCCGCACTAATAGGCGCTTCAGACCGGGAGGAAAGGTATAAGGATAGGAGTGGGAGGAATTGGGCCTTGCTCAATTCCGGGGCTAATCGGAGTCATAAACCATAAGAACGAATCGGAGTCATAAACCATAAGAACGAATTATAAAGTTAATAAAATAAAAGAATTATTAATCTTATTCTAATTTCAAATCCGAAATATATTCATCTCAAGACTTGGATACACACAGATAAACAAGTAGGTGTCTCATGTGCGATTATATGTATCGAATAAAAATATACTATCGAACAAAAAATTAATTTCATAAATAAATTCAAAGAGTTCACATGACACTTTCTCTCTTGAATAAAACGCCATCTTATTGTGATCCTACGAATAATGGAAATTTGTGGAAACATAGTCATCAGCAAATGTTTGATTTAAATTAGTGTATCATGTTAAGCGAATATTAATTATAATTTTCAAGCTCTCAAAGATATCTATAAAAAGTTTTGAAATCAAATTAAGCAAAATATTTTCTTCAAATAAAGTTTTAATACGATAGATGGTTTTGATGGGATGATACCAATTCAGGGCTGGGATGATACGACTGGTTTCAAGTTGCTTAGCAAGAGTTTTAAAACACCACGTTCACAAACTTGAAGTCGATTTCTTTGCTTCGAAATTAGTTGAATGATTGCTCCAAAACCGCGTACAACCAAATAGGAAGTCGGAAATGCGTTAGTTGAATCTAATCTGCGGCTTTGAAAGTTGGCGTAACATGGGTATTACTAATTTACACGGCATCTTATTAAAGATCATTAACTCTGGTGACATAATGCAAGTGAAAAATTGTACATGAGAAGAAATACGTAAATATGAAGAGATTAGCCGACAGAAGAACTCAGTGGAGAGCTGCGTCAAACCGATCTGGGGATTGATGACTAATGATGATGATGACGTGATACCCTACAAAGCTACAAGCCAACGCAAAGGTGTGTGGCAAGGGGTGAACAATCACCAAGCATGCTTGTTTTATCCCATTTTAAATTTTATGATGCAATTTAACCGCATCTTTACATCAGTGAAGTAATAAAACCATTTTAAAATAGTTAATACATTAATTATAATGAAAGAGGGGCAGACACAGTCTCTACTGCGCCATTAATTTTTTTTTGCTCGTGAATTCTTTTCCTCGTTAAATGGTCCAGCAGCGTTGCGTAGGTGCCATCGTTCGGTGTCCTTCTCGGTAATATCCAGATATTTCCGCGCTCGTCTTACGTTTGGGCTTCTTGATAGCATTTAGTTCCTCAAGAACAGTTCTTACGATCCATTCACTTTTATCTCTACCGCGCTTGAACTTTGATACATCTAAATCTACATAATACCTTGCAAGCCACCATAAAGGTGTGTGGCAGGGGATGAATTTTCACCAAACATGCACTACATATCATGCATAAAAAAGGATTAGTATTTGTATACTGTTCACTTCACTAATTAAAAAAAAAATAGCAAAGCAAGCATGCAAAAACATGTTGTTAGTTGGGTTAGCTTCAAGTTCATATGCCAACATACAGCTACCAAGTTATCCATTGCTACACTCGTATTGGATATATTTACCGTTATCATGTCCCTAATTGTACGAGGAAGAAATAACATATTGAATCTGTCAGTTCGGCAAACAATTTCTCTAATTTTGTTATTGTGATTCAGTCTACCATCACTGAAAATATGGTCTTGGAATTTGTTTAAGAAATTAAGTCTAAATTTCAACCTGCGATCTGATAATGATTCCCAATTTAATTCATTTAATAGACTGGTTACGCTTACATAGTTATGATACCGTCCCTTAATTAATCTTACCGATCTTCGCTGCACACGTTCAAGTTCATTATTTAAGCCAATTTGTAGGGATCTTCCCAAGGGCGAAATTTAAATACCCCAAAGACCTAATTCCAAAAACCCCTGCAAAAATTAAACCTAAAATCAAAATCCTAAAATTATCTAACAAGCAAACCCACATTAAAACCCTTCACCTTCCGTTCAAACCATTCCCCTCCCGTATCCCGGAAGACATCACCACTACAATCAACGCACCAGAAAATCTGCCCCGTCGGCTACAAGATTCAACAGTTCCAACAACTCTACAACGTCTCTCAGATCCCATGCCAATCATTCCAACAACTTCACACCCCGGCACTGGCACAGGCTCACCAAACCTAAAATTGCTCCTTCCCCCTTTCCCCGATTAAAACCTAATCAACTACCTCCTACCTAAGAATATATCCTACCAAAAATAACCTCAAAAACCACAGTCAACCCTCCCCAAACAAAATAACCTTTCCAACAATAATTACCTTACGACCTGAATTCCCTTAAATTTATTTATATTAAAAAAAAACACACTACCCAAAACTATCCTTCAATTAACCTACTACCACGACCTCAGAGGACGAACATCCGGGAAGGCGTTATAGGATTACTATCCGAAGTCCGAAGTCCCATATACTGGCAGCATATTCCAAATGAGGTCTAACAAGGGAAAAGTAGCCGATTTCTCGTACATGATCGTCACATTTACCCAGTACTCTTTTGACGAATCCCAGTTTACGATTCGCTTGACCCATTATTTCGCGTATGTGTTTACCCCAGGAAAGATCATGTGTCAGTCTTATTCCAAGATATTTACTGGATTCCACATTTGTTAATACATTATTACTTATTTTGTAAGTGCTAGGAGGAGAGCTATTCTTTTTCCAAAAATTCATTACTAATAGACATTTTTAAAAATTTAATTCTAACTGTCATGTATCACACCAATTTTCAATTGCTTTTAGGTCATCATTTAAATATTCTTTATCGTTTGGGCATTGAATTTCCCTGTACACTACTGCGTCATCGGCAAATAGACGAAAAAGAATGATAGTGATAGTTCGGCTCAGACACGTAGCCTGAAATT
Organism: Platycnemis pennipes; assembly: GCA_933228895.1. Lineage (NCBI taxonomy): Eukaryota > Metazoa > Arthropoda > Insecta > Odonata > Platycnemididae > Platycnemis > Platycnemis pennipes. Next base: position 109,822,758 of record OW121855.1, on the reverse strand, counting down.
TGCTTCGGGGGGTGAAGCAACATGGTCCGTTCAACATGATGGTACCAAGCCATAAATTTGCTAAGTCTAGTGCAACGTAACTAGAAACAAATCGGCGCTGCTCGTTCGGTGCCGACATATAACAAATCTCTTCCCTTAATTTGCATTGCTTGGTGTTTACTTTCACAGTGCCCATTCCTATCTCTTCTCGCTGCTAAAGTTCACTACTTACCTTGTTATGAAGCAGTTAATTTTACCGGCTCCAGAACCGAAGTTCAACGCATACATAATTATCATATTGAAAAGAACAATTATTAACCGCACACATACATCAAACTAGAGATCACGTTTTAAGACACTGTACACTTGAATTATGCGCAGTGTAACCTGAATTATAACCATGTCCAGTTAAAATCACAACAACTAAATTATGGAAAAAATTTCGGGAGGGGCTGAAGCAAGCTGAATGTTTTTAACGTCATGAGAAAATCGTCTTGGGATGGACTTGAGAAATTAAGTCTATATTCCAACCAACAGTCTAATAATGATTTCCAATTACGTTCATCTAGGTTATTGACTGGTTACGCTTACTTGTTATGAACACCTTTCCGTCCCTTTACGAATCTTGCAGATCTTCATTGCAAATGCTCCAGTTCGTATTTAAGTCTACTTCGATAAAATAAGAGGCTATTTTAACCACTAGAAATCAAGCGCAATTTCAAGAATGGTTCACCCCCTGCCATGCGCACTACAATTGATTTTCGGAAGATATAATTTCGCCAATTTTCACCCGTGAGGTATTCCCGATTACAAATATAAGTTATTATTCATCATCATGGGTTTGGCGCAGCCCTCCATTCGATTCTTCTATCGGACAACATCTTCATATTGACGTAATTCCTCTCTTTCACATCCTTCACAACCTGTTCTATATATCTCATACGTGGCCTGTCTTGACCATTCTTCCCTCGTCTTCATCAGGCCAACGTGTCTTAAGATATGGCCGAATGAGTTTTCCCGTCTTCTTTTTAGTTTCAGCCGACTTCTCTTTTCTCCCACTCTTCGTTGTCACTCGGTCGATCCATCCAATCTTCATCATTCTTCTGTAGCAGCACATTTCAAATGCTTCCACCCTTTTCTTCTCCTCTGCTGTCATTGTTCATGTCTCTCTGTCGTAAAGAGATATGCTACGGATTGTACGTTTTGATGAAGTGTTTCTTTCCTTCGACTCTTGTATTTCCGGGTGTTAGTAGATTCTACTTTTGATAGAATGCCCTCTTTGCCTTGGTTATTCTACTGACTATTTCTTTCTTACTTCGTCCATTGTTGGTTACTCGGCTTCCTAGGTAACAGACGAAGATATCGTGTTGTATATTTTTGGATAGCTTATGTAACTGTAATTTTCTTAAGTTTTACAACGCGGTTTTTGTTGCTTTTTTCTTTTAAGAAAAACGGGTCATTTAAGAAAGTTTACGATTGAAGATGGCAAAAGGGAAGGAGGGGGGGAAGGAACGTCTTGAACGCCTCCACCCAACCCGGAAGAAGACGAGCCCCTCCTTGACCTTGTCCTTGGCCGGAGAGAGTGGGAGATTGCGATGCCTCGGGAGGAATGCGACGGTAGCGCAGTGGCGAGGCTGGCCGAATCTGCGTTCCCCGGCTAGCTGGCTGTCTGATGACGACACACGCCTTCAAAGCGACAGACCTCGAGTCAATCAGTCACGGCGGCCATGCATGCCGGGAGAATAGGAGGAGGGTTTATGAGGTCGCGGTGGGATTGAATTAAATAGAGAAGCGAATACGAGTGATTAAAGAGGAACTATTGAAATGTATCCCTCAGACTTAAGAGATTCTACATCTGCATCTGCTTCTATGTGATACCCTGCAAGCCACCGTGAAGGTGTGTGGCAGGGGTTGAAGATCACCAAACATGCACTACTGACATGCAAACAAGCTACTACATGGAAACATGCTACTTAATAAGGTCACATACAGCTAGAAGGTTAGTCTCTACATAGTAATAAAGGGATTGGATGTTAATACGTGCATCATGCTCTACGGACTACTCCAACAATATTTCCCCTTCCTATCCCTTTGCTATGCTGCCTATTCTGTTCTCTTATAGATTGGGGGGATAATGACATTTTTAATCCATTAATACGACAATCTATTTCTTTAATCTTATTTATCTGGTCGAATCTAGCATAAAATGTAGGTGTTTTTAATATATATTTAACATCTTCAGTAAATATATCCAGTTGAAATTTCCGTAATAAATCTCATCTGTACTTTAACCTGCGATCTGACAATGATTCCCAACCTAATTCTTGTATTAATTCTGATACAATGGTAAGCATATCGTAACACCTTTTAACGAACCTAGCTGCTCTACGCTGCACACCGTATGGTTCTGTGATCAAACCTTATTCATTTTGATGCCATACACCATATATTCAATTCATCTACATTTTTCTCTACATCTACATAATACACAATGATATCAATTTGGTGGTAAAAAGTAAGCTTCGTCTAATTGTTTATGTACAGGGAATTTCTATGCCCAAATGATAAAGAATCTTAAAATGATGATCTAAAAGCAATTTAAAAGCGAAACATTACAGTTTGAATTAGGTAAATTCGAAAATATGTATGGTCATGAATTTTTGGAAAAATAATAGTTCTCCTCATAGCCCATACTTCGCAAAGAGTTATAAATTGACAAACGTGAAATTCATTAAATAACTTGACTGCCACATGATCTTTCTTGGGCTAATAAAATTCGTGAAATAATGGGTCAAGCGAATCTAAACTGGGATTCATCAAAAGAGTACTGGCTAATGTGACGATCATGTACGAGAAATCAGCTACTTTTCCCTTGTTAGACCTCATTTGGAATATGCTGCCAGTATATGGGATCCCTACGAAATTGGCTCAAATAATGAACTTGAACGTGTGCAGCGAAGATCGGCAAGATTAATAAAGGGACATCATAACTATGTTAGCGTAACCAGTCTATTAAATGAACTAAATTGGGAATCATTGTCAGATCGCAGGTTGAAATTTAGACTTAATCTCTTAAACAAATTCCAAGACCATGTTTTCAGTGATGATTTTAAAAATATTTTGCGAACCACAACTTACTATGGTACACTGGACCATAATCACAAAATAGATAAAGAGGTTGCCGAACTGACAGAATCAAAATGCCCTTTTTTCCTCGTACAATTATGGATATGAATAGCGGTAAATATATCCAAGAGCATAAATACGAGTTTATCATTGGTTTACAAGGATAGTTGCATGCTGGTATAGGAACATTAAGCTAACCCAGCTAACACCATCATATTGCATGCTTGCTTTGCTATTTTTATCTTTTTTTAAAATGTAAAGTACAGACTAGTGTATTATTACCAAAACAATTTTATGCCTGACATGTGTACGTTTGGTGTGAATTCACCCCCTGCCACGCACCTTTATGGTGGCTTGCTAGATGTAGATGTATGCCAATGCAGGCTTAAGCGAATAAACTCAGAATATATATTCTAAAGTATTTCTTAATCACCAAATGTGTCGGGCATTTTATGACTAATTTAGCTTGTTTACTTATTTAGTCACGAAGCGCCAGTGGCGGTCAGTGACAAATACTGTGGATAGCAACGTATTATATACGGTCAAATATTTTTGACATCAACACATACACGTAACCCCCAGCGAGCCACCCCGAGGGTGTGTGGCAAGAGGGTGAGTATCACCAAACATGCCATACTCACTAGATGACAGCGCGAGACAGATGCTCGGGATCCAAATGACGCAATTATTTTCTGAAAATATACAGGGAATGCAGGAAAAGAGTCAAGGCTTTCTTCCCCGTAGGCCCGGGTTCGCAAGAAAAGCGCTACTATAGAATTTTCCTCCATATAAATTCTTGTAGGGTACGCCGTATTTAACGATAGCCGTTGCCCATGGATTTAGGGAACCAAAAGAATTTCCACAGGATAATGAGCGTATTCGGGTCCCCATCTGGCCAAAGTTTTTTCCTTTCCAATATTTTGTGGAATCACTGTAAAATGCCCAATCCCACACAGTTACGGCAATAACAACAATATATTTTTTTGAAGCGTAAACTTCGTTTGGCCCGTTGGGTACTTTTGGCATGGGGGAAAAAGAGCAAACTCGCGTCACGTACCGTCAGATTCTTTCCGGGGCCCCGCTTAGCATGCCGAATGTAAACTCATGAGAACGCTCGCTCCTTAAAAGAGTACGATGGAGTAGTGATTAGAGTCGTCGTCCCACATGCCGAAGGTCACAAGATCTATTCCTAGTGGTGGCGATTATTTTTCAATCAATTGTCATAGCGTCATTGCACACGCACTCGATCTCAATGACAGTATTTAAAAAAAAAGCAAATGTAATTATTTTGTCGGAAACACACATGAACGTGGGAGAAATCATAGATATTCAGAATTTCTATTGCGTTACAAAATATATACGACCTGGAGTTTCTGCCGGTGGTGTGGCAATTTACCATAATGCAGGTGATATTGCGAATATGGTGACCTCACATATGGATATTCATTCAAACAGATCAGCTGCCCTTGGGAGTGTTCCAGTCGGGAATCGGAGAACTTTTAGTAAATCTGTCACAGAAGCTGGATAGGTTATCATAATTATTGCTCCAGGGAAAAATATACAGGAGATCATTAAATATCTTCTTCAAAATTTATTAATTTATACTAAAGATGGTTCTGCGTTGCTTGAAGAAAAGTTTCATGAAATTCCAATGATTATCAGGTGCAATTTCAATATTAATTTTGCCGATGAAAAGACACAACTACTAATTGATTTTCTCAAACAAAAGCTAGACTTATTCATGATGAATGATAAAAATCAGAGCACAACGAGATATGGAACAACGATTGATGCTGTATTTACGAGGTTTTTGGACAATTTCAAATCAAAAATTTTTATTAGTTACTTAAGTTATCATAAGCCAATAGTTTCTTTCCTAGAATTCTGTACAAATAGTAGTGAAAAATGAAATAAGTCAAATTATTCATAATAATAATGAAGATAGAATGCGAGAAAATGATGAAAATGAGGAAATTGTGATTGAAGATGAAACCAATAATGATGAGAATTGTTAATTAGAATAATTAGAATAGAAATATAATTAATATAAGAGATATAAATGAGTGTTATATTATTCAGACGCATGTACAAATCCTATTTTTCAGATAAATACCTATTTTGTCAACAATTGAAATTTTAATAAATTGAATATTCATTTAAAAATTATTGTCTCCTTTTTTATTCAGATTTATTTGGGAATATAAATCGGTCTAAGAAGTTTACACCTTCTCCCGTGTGGTCCTAAGCACACCCAATTTTTTTTAATTTTTAAACTGTTTGCTGGATTTTCAATGAACCCCCTAAGACTTTATACGCAAATACTGGGATTCTATATTTGCCCGAAAAGCGGATTCGCATGCCGACAGGCCATGTTTAGATTTTGGAAAAACAAGGATAATTCCGTGAATAGGATGGGGTTTCCATTAGTGGTGATTATTGATTGAAAATCCAGCTAATAGTTTTAATATTAAAAAAATATTGTTGTTACTGCCGTAAATGTGTGGGATTGGGCATTTTACAGTGATTCCGCAAAACATTGGAAAGTAAAAATTTTGGCCAGATGGGGACTCGAATTCGCACAATATTCTGTGAAAAAGTTTTGGCACCCTAACTCACTGGGCAACGGCTATCGTTAAATAGGGCGTGCCCTACAAGAATTTTTAGGGAGGAACATTCAATGGTTGCGGTTCTCTCGCGAACCTTCCCTATTGGGAAGAAAGCCGTGAAACTTTTCCTGCATTCCCTGTATATTTTCAGAAAATAATTGCGTCATTTGGATTTCGTGCATCAGTCTTGTCGCGATGTCTCCTTGTTAGAAGCAACTATTAGGGCTACGAGATAATAGTTTTCAATTGTTGCAATAAGTATTTTCGGTAGAAATTCTTTTTCCAAAATTTCAATTTCGTGCATTTCTTCAAAGTGGTAAATAAAGCACTGCCGAAGTAGACGTGAATGACTTCTACTTCGGCAGTGACGGTGAATGACGTAGGGAAATTGTTAGTATCATTATCGGAAATGAAAAAAATATGGAAAAAAGGAAAAGGTAAACATTATTTTTCAATGCTGTTTCTTTTCATATCAGTTATATTTCAACCTTTCACTTCATCTACATAAACATAATGCTCCGCAAGTTAGGTCGAGGGTGTGTGGCAGGGGGCGAAGATTACCAAACATGCACTGTTTACACGGAACAAAGAGCTACAATGACACTACTACAAGGAAACATGCTAGATCCAGAAGCCACGTGCAACTAAATGGTTAGTATCTATTCTGTAACGATGTGATTACTGGATAGAAAGCTTTTTTCTAAATATATTTATCTGTATTTTCCTAGTATGCGATGATTAGGAAACGACAAAGAAGCTATTTTACACTTGATAGGCTTCATTTAGAATATGCCGCTAGTATATGGGATCCGTACGAGAAAGGTAGATATGATAAGAGAATTAGACCGTGTGCAAAGGAGATCCACTAGATTTGTTAAAGGCCATTATGATAATTATATAAGTGTTACGCGTTTAATGGAAGAACTAGGATGGGAATTACTGTCAGAACGCAGGTTAAAATTTAGGTTAAACCTTTTAAGTAAATTCGAAACCGATTTGTTCACAGTTGACGTTAGATATACATACGTGTATATTCGCTCGACCCATTATTTACATACCTACGTGAAATAATTGGTCAAGCTAATCGTAAACTGGGATTCGTCAAAAGAGTACTGGGTGAATGTGACGATCATGTACGAGAAATCAGCTACTTTTCTCTTGTAAGACCTCATTTGGAATATGCTGCCAGTGTATGGGATCCCTACGAAATTGGCTTAAATAATGAACTTGAGCGTGTGCAGCGAAGATCGGCAAGATTTGCAAAGGGAAGGTACGATAATCTTATTAGCGTAAACAGACTATTAAATGAATTACATTGGGAATCATTGTCAGATCGCAGGTTGAAATTAAGACTTAATCTCTTAAACAAATTCCAAGACCATATTTTCGGTGACGATGTTAAAAATATTTTGCGAACCCCGACTTACTATGGTAGACTGGACCACAATCACAAAATTAGAGAAATTGGTTTCCGAACTGACAGATACAAAATGTCCTTTTTTCCTCGTACTATTAGGGATATGAATAACGGTAAATGTATCCAGTACGAGTGTAGCAATGGATGACATTGGTAGCTGCATGTTGGTATAAGGACTTACAGCTAACCCAACTAACAGCATGTTTTTGCATGTATGCTTTGCTATTTTAATTTTTAATTACAAATTTTATGCATGATACGTAGTGCATGTTTGGTGAGAGTTCACCCCCTGCCACACACCTTTTTGGTGGCTTGCAGGGTATTATGTAGATGTAGATGTCTTCGGTGATGGTCACGCTAAAGTATTTAATAAATTCTATGTTAGATATTTTAATTTTCTTGATTTAATATATATTTCAGGGAAATATACGTATTCCATGTACATGCTAGTTCATGTCTTTTGTTCGTTCTGTGCTGCATATAAATTGGGCTCAAAGTTCATGCTTGACTAAGTTCGAATTTTGTCTCGAAGTCACCTTCCGGCTACGGACTGATAGTATAAGGGTGGCGGGCTCAAAGCCCACCTCGAGCGTGGATTCTGTCTTAGGATTAATTTTAGGTGTACGTTAACTTATACCTTACATCTACATCGACCGACAGCTCCGCAAGCTACCTCGTGGGTGTGTGGCAGGCGGTGAGTAGTCACCAAACATCCACTACGATCATACACAAATGTTTACACGTATCACCTACCTACTAATGAGATGATTAGCAACGAAGCTACACTTACCCCCTCGTCATAACAATTGTCTACCAATCTGACTGATATTCTCTGAATTTTATCTAATTATTTCAACATCAGAGTATTTCAACAATCACTTGCCCCACGGTTCAGATTTATTAGAGGCGTATTCCAATTTTGGCATAACACACGTGAAGTAGTTGTCGTTAGGGAACTGACGAAACGGAATGGTTTAGCTTTTGATCAAGAGATGTCACACTAGCTTTTACCTTATATTGATTACTCACTGGATCCTAATTTAATCCTAATATTATTAGAATTTGGAGTACTTATAAACATTAATTCTACCAATTCTACGACCAGTCTATCCTTGTTCTGACTTTTATGTATGGCATTCAATGATCGTTGAAACCTCCACTCCGTTGTGCATGAATAATTTTCCAATAGCGGTAGGATAAGTTGGCTAATCGGTCGCTGAGTAACGTGCTGATTGTGACCTCAATGAAGCCGAGTAGTCCGTACGGTCGAAGCGTGTATCACTCCGCTGCTTTACTGGGAGGGGAGATTTCAAGGACCGAGTCACAATGCCGCGCTTAATAACCCCTCTCCGCTTGCACTTTCCGACCCATATTAGTACAAAAGTAGTAAAACTAAGCCTACAAGTCAAATGCCACTCGGCTCACTTAACTATGACGTGTGAAGACCTGGATCCATTCAACGCTGTCAGAGTTAAAGCGTTTCTTCACGGAAATAGTGGTGAAAAGACGTTGGTGTCCCAGTTGCCTCGCTTTAGAATTCTGATCTTGGGGTATTGACTCAAAATCTCTTGCTTTCCTTGGGGGGCTGTGACCACCGTCTCCTACCGACACGAGGCGCATTTCTCAGTATGGATTAATGATTCTTGAAACTTGACACCACCGAGCTATAAATTACCAATTTGATAAAAGGAATAGGATAGTTTCTGGGTCTGTCTTTACTTTGCCGCTATAGCTCGAGTTAAGATGTTTAATCCAACCAGCTGCAACCACCAAATAGTGTTTGGGACAATAATAGATTACAGCGAAGAAAGAGAGGGAATTAGAACAGGTTCTGTAGTTTTGATGCAGAAGAAGAGTGTGCAGTAATGTTTTTAACATTCTCTTGTTTCAGTATTTTCAATAATTAGGCACCCATAATCTAGAAGATGTTAGTTAACTCATTAAAAATGTCACTAATGCAGTTGTAGATTTTCGTGACTTATCAATGCCCATTACACTGCTTTGTATGCACGAACAATTCCGTTATACGTGTCTCGTGATCGCATAGCTAAAATTTTCATCGAAGTAATTAGGGTTATAGGTACCTCTCAATATCATGCAAGTATTGCATTCCCGGACTAATTTTTGCATGCCTGCATGACAGGTAAATGTACATTCACATAGTCTCATAGTCTAAAAATAAAGTCTCTTTTGATTTAAAATGTAGGTATGCCTGTTGGTGTTTCATTATCATTTAAATAAACCCTTTACGGTGCCTTTCAGGGTGTTATCTAGATGGAGACGAATTACTGGAGAAACTGGACTTATGGCAGGTGAGAGAGAGAGAAAGAGAGAGAGAGAGAGTGAGAGAGAAAATATTTTATTTAATATACAATACAACATATTTAACAAAACTTTGGAACATACTCGGAGGCTACTCAGCCTCATATGAGCATTCTATAAATTTACAAAAGAATAGTCGTCCGTATTGTGCAGATATTACAGTATGAAATGAAGCAAGAAAAGAAAAGGTGGAGAACTAAAGATCTGATTTTATAAAGTCTGGAAGAAACATATTACTTGATTACAACCTTGACGAATACACACATAGTTATCGCAGTGGCCTCTTAAACTCCTATCCCTTGCGCGTCAAAATCGGGTCTGCTTTGACCTCAAAAGACTCCACTTCGAGGCTCGGCAAAGCAAATGCTAATGTTGTTTCTTAACGACTAGGACCTCGGTCGACTATGCTCTCCATTCGATCATTCTCCTTGCCATCAAACTCTGTCACCGAAATCTTCGATTTGAACCCGCCTTCATGCTCGGCTGCTCTTACGGTTGTGGAGAGTTATGGGATCGCATGACTCTCCTAACAGTTACGATTTGTTCGGCAATCCTGTCCTTGGACGCTGCCTCGTGTAAAATCCCAGCGAGCTCTTTTGTGAAGCTCTTGGTCTCTGAGAGATGATGCATAGTCTTTCGTTTTAACGTCACTGGCTTAAAAATGAGTTCATGCTTTTCTTGAATCATTATGGTCGTTATTTTTTTAAATTCATTAAAAACCAACTCGTCATTGTGTAAAAAGCGTCAATAAAGTATCATCTACATCTACACGATACCCAGCAAGCCACCGCGAGGGTGAGTGGCAGGGGGTGAAGATCACCAAGCATGCACTACTAACATGCAAACTAGCAACTATATTGTCTCATGCAACTAGATTGTTAGTATCTATAGTATTTGAGGGGCAAATAAATGCATCATGCACTACAGAATACTCTAAAATATTTCCCCTACCTATCCCTTTGCTATGCTGCCTATTCTGTTCTCTTATAGTACGGGGGAAAATGCCATTTTGAATCTATCGGTACGACAATCTATCTCTCTAATCTTATTTATCTGGTCGAATCTAGCATAATACGCTGGTTTCTTTAATATTTGCCTTGCAGTGAAGCTATCCGTTTGAAATTCCTCTAAAGATTCAATCTGTTCTTTAACTGTATCTCAGAAAAATTCTCAACGATTTTTGGGATGCACGCGGAATAAACTTTCTAGACATGCCCGTCTTAGGGTCCCTGAAAATCATACACCTTTTATAATGATACAACAATATATAGCTGGAATTAGGAAAATATATTCAATGCAAGTGTATCAATGTTTAGCATAGGTAGTTGCATGTTGGTATTTGGACTTTAAGCTAACCCAACTAACAGCATCATATTTCATGCTTGCTTTGCTATTTTTATCCTTTTTAAAAATTGAAGTTTAGACTAGTATATTATTAGTAATCCTTTTTTATGGATGATTTTTAATGCATGTTTGATGCGATCCGACCTCCTGCCACACACCTTTATGGTGGCTTGCAGGGTATTATGTTGATGTGGATAAGCAATGGACATGACGTAGAAAAAATGCGACTCTATCGTTAGTTTCTTTGTATCAAATAATGGGGTCGTTTGCCATATTTTCTTTATTACCGAATCTGATAGAGTCTGTAAAATGAAAATACCCGTATTTTCCCGTTTTTTGATCCGTCAATTAGTTCTCGAGTTATAAGCGGCGAAAAACTTATGTTTTTAACCCTTTCGGAAAAGTGGGCGTGCATGCGACCTCTTACGTCATCCACTTCGTCCAATCACAACTGAGCCCGCGAAGCTACTTTGCCTTATCGCAATGGGGGACACACAGCTGACTCTGACAACAGGAGAGGTTGCGACAGGATCTGTACGAGCAGACATTCCGCGAACCCCCCTCCACTCCCTTCCCTTCCCCTAAAAGCAGAGAAGGACGGGAGGAAAATGACGTCAATGATATCAAAGCAGCTTCATCGGTGGGCGTCACCTTTAGCAATAATAAGCAATTTTACGTAATTTTATATCTATGATTGAATGGTTGTGGTTAGAAGATTAATTTTTTCACTAAAATTCATATCTTCGTTTACATCTAACGATTTCGTGCACGAAATTGCTATTTCGGTTCCGAGTAAACCATTGGCAATATAAGTCCTTCGAAGGTTCTTGTGATGGTTCACCCTCTGCCACACACCGTTGGCGTGGATTGCAGGGTATCATAAAGTTGTTGATGTTAAGTATTATACCAACGTTGATAGGTGGACGCCACCAACTAGGTCTCTTTCGTCAATAGGCATTAATAAAAAATCATTAACGAACCACAACTAATGTTTTTTCCCACACTCCTTTTCTCCTCCTCTCTACTACTTCTATTTTCCTCCTTCCTCCTTTTTCATCTAACATTCTCTCCTCTCCTGCTTCTTATAATCTACCGCATATTTACTTGGTCTACCTCCTTCGCATTCCTCCCATTAGTTTAATTTCGCTGCCAACACTTCCTCACCAGTCATCATCTACATCTACACGATACCCTGCAAGCCACCGGGAGGGTGTGTGGCAGGGGGTGAAGATCACCAAGCATGCACTACTAACATGCAAACAGGCAACTATAGGGTATCATGCAACTAGATTGTTAGTATCCATAGTGTTTAAGGGGTTAATACATACATCATGCACTACAGGCTACTCAAAAATATTTCATCTACCTATGACAATATAAGTCCTTTGATGTGTCTTCCCTTTGCTATGCTGCCTATTCTGTTGTCTTATGGTACGGAGGGAAAATGCCATTTTGAATGTATCGGTACGACAATCTAGCTCTCTAAATCTTATTTATCTGGTCGAATCTAGCATAATAAGCTGGTTTTCTTAATATGTGCCTGACATCTTCAGTAAAGCTATCCGATTGAAATTTCTCTAATAGATTTAATCTGTACCTTAACCTTCGCTCTGATAATGATTCCCACCCTAATTCTTTTATTAATTCTGAAACGCTACTTAACCTATCTTAATACCTTTTAACGAACCTAGCTGCTCTACACTGCACACTGTCTAGTTCTCTGATCAAACCTATTTCATAAGGATCCCATACACTGGCTGCATACTCAAGGTGGGGCCTTACTAGTGAAAATTAACATCGCTCTTTTGTCTTCTCATCACATTTCCCAAGTACTCTTTTTATTAATCCTAGCTTTCTCTTCGCTCGGCCGCATATTTCCCGGATGTGTCTTCCCGACGATAAATCTTTAGCGATTGTTACTCCTAAATATCTTATGGTTTCAACGTCATCTTCTCCTTTCAACTAACCTGGTCCATACACGGATTGTTTTGAATCCCTGCATGGTATTAAATGTATTCTTATATTCTCCGATTTATAATGCATTCATATTAATGGTTCACCCCCTACCACACCCCATGCGTGTGCCTTGAATGGTATTATATAGATGTAAATGTATGTACCTTAAATCCATCAGCTTTATCTCCTTACACTTTATTCATTCCCATTCTTTTTAGGCCATTATGAACGCTAAGAATGAGCCAAATGTTCGGGAGACAATTAGTGAATTAAGATCGAAGCACACGTGTGAATATTCTAATGATTGACTCACCATTTATCACCCTCTTCAAGATCTGCACGTCCACGAAACGCATACATATTCACTTCTCCATATGACAAGAATCGGAGTTGGTCAAATACACGACCGCGAGATTTACTGAATGCAGAATAGGTCATCACGACAAAAATTAGTTTTCTCTTTTTTCATCACACCGTATCAATTAAAATTAGAATCACCTTTGGGTATCTTATGGCGAGAAACCGGGTTCGAATCCCAGACATTCAGGTTATTTTTCGGTGCTATAGTATTATCTATACGTATATCTACGTCATACCCTGCAAGTCACCTCGAGGGTGTGTGGCAGGGGGTGCATCCACACCAGGAACAAGGGCACAACGAACAACGCAAAACAAACACTACACCTTTCAAAGTAATTAGGGGAAAAAAAATACCAAATCCCAATCATGCAGGACACACCCACGAATACCATGCATGAATTGAAAACCCGACAACAATTTCATAGATACTCATGCATGAAAAAAAAGCAATGCATGCGAGTCACCTTGATTTGAGCATGCAGGAAGTAAAAAAAATACTATCGGCATACTCTGAATATTACCTCTATAATTATTACCGATTTACGCGATGTCTAACGTTCTGATCTCGAACCGTACGTGGAAAAAATGACATTTTAAACCTGTCCGTCCTGCAATCTATCTCCTTAATTTTATTAGAATTATTGAGCCTACCATAATAAGTCGGAGCCAGCAATATATGATTAACGTCATCAATGAAATGTCCCTCATTAAATTTTCCCAGAAGATTAAGTCTATAATTCAGCCTAAGTTATGACAGCGATTCCCATCCCAATTCGGCTAACATACCAGACACACTGCTTTCCCTATCGTAACACTCTTTTACATATCTCGCTGCTCTTCGTTGTACTCGATCTATTCCTTGTGTGTGAGTGCTGTAGGGAAATCACTTCAATTTCAAGTGCCCCATTTAAGTTAAATTGGAGGGGAATTAATCGTAGTTGTAATATATTGTCTAGCCCATTGCAACAAAAGCTGAAATCAGGATTCAGATCTGTAACCATGCAATACCCGGCAAGCCACCACGATGGTGTGTGCCAGCGGGTGAAAATCACCAATCCTGCACTATTGACATGTAACTAGGCTACTACGTGGAGACATGTTATTCGTAAGGTCACATGCACAAGGGTATCTCGTATAATAGGGTCACATGCAGTTAGATGGTTAGTATTTCCATAGCAATAAAGGATTATTGATTATAATGGCATTTATCTACATATTTTTATCTGTATTTACCTTCCATGCACGGGTTAGTAATGTTAATACATGCATCATGTACTACTCCTACATCTACTTTATACCCTACGGGGCACTGCGAGGGTGTATGGCAGGGGGTGAAGATCACCAAGGATGAGCTATTGACATGCAACTCGGCAACTACTTGTACACGTGCTAGATAATAGAGTCATATACTAGATGGTTATTATCACTGCAGTATATTTCACCTACCTATCCCTTTGCTATGCTCCCTACTGTGTTCTCTTATAGTACCTTAGAGAGAGAACCTAGTTGACTCACAGTGCTGTTTGTAAATAATCCTCAGGCATGCGTGAATATCGCCTAGCGTGCAGCCGCAAATACATCGGTGGTTAAGAAAACATTTTTTTCTTCGAACGATCTTTCTTTCTGAATGACTTCTAATGCAAGTTCACTCAATACTGCGTACTCACCAAATTTCACTCAATATACCAAATACATATTAGTCATTGCATTTCATTCAGTATAGTAATTACATTTCACCCAATGCTCTCATTACTTTGTAGTCAACACATTCATTACGTGCTCATTGTATTTCACTCAATCCATCGGTATCTTTGACTGAGCCTGAAATATTATCGACTAGGTCTGCCCTTCTGGCATTCAATGACCCACGTCTTTTTTCGAAGTGCTTCGCTCTCGACATTGAGAGCGAAAGTGAGAAGGACTCGTTTCAGCGTTTGTGTGCAGTCCACGGCCTTCCAAGTTCAAGAACGAAACTAATCCTAGCGTTAGTCCCTTGTTTTCTTCGCTCGAGGCAAGAACACAATCCCGAACAGCTGATCAGCGGGGTGAAATCCGTTGCGTGAATGCTTGCAGGGGTTTCCGTCTTGTAATAAGAAGCTGCTTGTCGTTTTGAAGTCTTCTGCGAGAAGTTACTGCTGGTGTTTCTTCGAGTGATTAAGTTTAAGATCGGCGATGCAACATGTAAACAAGTGAAGATTATATTACTCACTAATAATGCCCCAAAAGAAGCCTGTTAGCTATTCGAAATTCCTCAACATGTTAATACATATCCGTACGTTATGCAGCGCAATATGTGAGAGTGTTTATCAGGAACCGATCAACCTTTCATCCACCGACGTATCATCGCAAGTGAAATTAGTGGTTTAGTTGTGTCAATCACCGGATAAGTGACCGAGTTATGTTGTGACGTGTTCGAATGATTTCGAGTGGAACATTGTACTACTGTCTTCAAACGTGTTAACATCTAAGAGGTGTATGAAGTTCAAACCCGAAGACAAATTAGTTATCTATTGTAAAAGTAATATTGCATCAGCTAACGCTAGTGCTTCAATTGGTGTCTTCGGTGATGTACAGTTTTATGTTAAAGGATAATGCTTCGTGGTTACATGAGCCTTGCCAAGAAGAATTAACCGTAAATTGTTGCAGCAAAGGTACCCTTGCTGTAATGATGGCACACTGGTATTTTTCGAGATTTCTCGTAAAGGTAAGCAATAGCTTGTTTTACTTCCATTTCCCGTGTTTATGTAGCTATCCACGCCCAAGTAAGATCCGTGTTGCTGAAGTGTTCTGCGAACGATGTCACTGAAATTCGTTGTTGTTGCAATACGAAGGTTTCAATTAGATAGGACTAATCTTTGTTTGGAATTCAAGGTAGATACGATGTACTCGAAATATCCCATTGCATCAGGAAAGCAACTAGAAGAGTGTTCGGCAGGGGTTTCCAAAACATGAGAATTTCTTTCATCTGATTACTAGCCATAGTAGAGTAAAATGGAATTCCTATTTCAAAGTCAATGGGATTGTTGATCTGAAATTAGTAGTCGTGCAACTATTTTATTAATGGCAATGATTTTGGCACCGCAAACTGAAATCAAGCATCAGTTGACGTTCAACTTTGAGTTGGTAGACCAGAAATAAAATATCCGCACGTTGCATATTGGTATAATACCTATATGGTTGACAACTATTTGTTTTTTTAATAAATATTTTATGGCATCGAGGAGTTGTAAATGGCAACGGTCTACTGCGTTCTGAGTCACTTTTTCCCGCCAAAAGGAGTAGTTAAACGGAAGTAACAGCAGGTGGCGCACTTAGTTGTTTAATAAACGTTTTTCGAAAACTAACCATGTTGCTTTTATAGGGAAATTTAATATTCAAAATGGATATTCAGCAATAGAATCAGCAATGAAATATTCAAATCCTCGATATTTCTGTGGCATTTTGGAAATTAATGGTCACGACAAATTCTTATTGCACTTTGGTGATTGGTCCAGTCTCGTTGACGTCACGCCAGACCATGACATTTATATACGTGATTAGGCATCTGGTCCTTAGTATTCGTTGGGACACGGTGACGGAAGGCCAGGTGAGTTTTCAGCCCCAATTCAAGAAAGTCATACTTTTTAGTCAGTTTGAGTTAACGTTCATTGAGTTTGCAGTGACTTTAAAGGGAAATTCAAAGCAATTCGTTGCTTTTTCTGGATGTACGAAGAGTAGATTTACCAATATATTTCGAGAGATATACTCTTTGCTTCACGTAATTTAAAATTCTTGCTTTACTTAGTTATGCAGCCCTGCTAATATTTTAAGTAACTCTCTTTCAAATCCAATTGATGGATATTTACAGCAGAACTGCAGCAAATATGGCGGTTACGTCTGTTAATAGTTTGAATTTGTTACAGGAAAAGTTGTTCGAGTTACGTACGACATAAAACTGGATCTTCGTCATCGATCACGTGGGTCTTAGTGAGGGAAACATGGGAATTCGAGAGACTGGCTGTGAGGAACACTCTTCATAATGGTAAGTCCGCTTCATTGTTAATGTTTTTCATTCGCGAGTGTTTTCATTTTCACATAAAGTTGCTCATGTCGTTTTTGGTGATACTGTTACTTCTGATCGATGCCAGTTTGTGACCTCTGATATCCGCGATTTCCCGCCAAAAATCTCAAAGGATTGTGTCGTGTCTCTAAAATGTTTTCGGACGTTTCTAGACTATTCTTGTTTCGTCTCGAAGCTTGCTCGCTTACGATTTGTTAGTAATCTAAGTCTGACTCTTTTGTTCTGCTTGAAATTAATATGAATCCGAGATTAAATAATTGCTGTTGCGACCCTGAACTTGCATGCATAGTCGCTTATCCTTCTTGTATTCATATATTCTTGTGGATAACTTTAGTTTTTCGGTCCGTTTTCTTAACACTCGATACCTATTTCACTAGCCTCTTCGTCTGTCTCATGTTATGAGCTCATTTTCAAATAAACCTAGTGGGGTGGGTTTCACTTAACACGCCCCACGTTGAACACGACTTCAAACAGCTAGTAATGTGTTTTTTTAAGTTACTTTACTCCATATTAATTTGAAATGACCCAGGCCACACACCGTTAATTTTCGAATTTTGTTACAAAAGAAGTATATAGGGCAGGTTGTGAAGGATATAAAGAAGAAGAGTTACATTATAATGAAGAAGTTGGCCGAGAGATGAATCGAATGGAGGGCTGAGTCCAACCAATCTTACGATTGTTGGCCGATGATGATGAGACGAAAGCCAACGTTTGAGTTGCAATTGTATACTATTTTCAAGCAATGAAAACTGCTTTTTACTACAGTTTATAGGCGGAAAGCCCTAAAAGATAGGAAGGGAATTACCTTTCCTGATTTTCATCCATTTTTTCGCTCTGGAGCAGCAGATACGGTGAATGTTGTCCCCTGTTCGCATAGTGCGGGAATGTTAAAAGTGTTGAGTAGGAAAATTTCGCTATTTACAAGATAGTCTCTCATGAGATTTGCTGTGAATTATGTGAATCCCATCCACATTCTCGTGCTCGCATTTTCATTTTTGTATTCCAGAGTATTTTTCATTTGAGGGTACATTTGAATTGGTATTCCTTTGCAGAGCAGTTTTCATTTTTTATTGATATTGATAATTTACTTCAGTCCTCGCCTTTGTGGGTGAATGTAATCGGAAAGCATTCACTTTATGTTTTTAGTTAGTACAAGTACGATTCACTTGACATTCTGCCATCTTGCTCAGTCTTTTAATTGGTTGCTGTTCATCAGTTATTTGCAGGAGTAGTAACATCTCTTGGACAGTATTAATTACTAAATCACAATTTTTAGTGTTCATTTCGTCTGATATATGTCATGTGGTTTATAAGGTGGGGATGAAATATTTAGAACTCCGGTATCTAACTGCAAATAACTGGGTCATTCTTGGTGAATGCAATGAGTTCAAATGTGAGTTTGTGAGTCCGTGTCGTATTTAATGAGATTTATAGATTTTCAGCCAACGGTTTGTTTAGATTTTCAAATCGGTATTGATGATATTTTCACCCGTGAGCGTTGAGTGATGTTTTAATATCTTTGAAATAAAATTATTTTCATAGTTGGGATTTTTTTAACCCATTGGTTACGACTTGGGCGGTGATTATTGAATTCTTTCGTGGTGATTTTCAAGATAGCTGATATTTTAACGCTTATTGTGATACCAATTCGCAATTATGTGCCCTTACTTTCATTTTTTAATAGTGTCATGTGGTGGGTGAGATTCTGGAACCAAGGGTTTGTCCAATGTAAGTGATAGATTTCATTTTCTGTATGTTCTCGTAGTTTTGCATTGAGAGATTACTCGTATTGATTGGTAGACTCACTTTTATCTCAATTTAATTTTATCAAACACATTTGTATTATGTTGACTGTTTATTACACATTGTGTAATACATTTGAATGCGAAACAAGTATTTTGTAATTCTGAAATGAGACACGTCACGGACTTTTTATTGTGAATGTACCTGCTTTGATTAAATTTAAATTACACCGTTTTTGTCGTATGTGGTGGAAAAGCATAGGTATTCTTCATTTAGGTATTCCAGGAAAGCTTTTCCCGTGGCTTTAAACATTACACACGGTACAAGCAATAAAGTAATTATAAGTAAAGACAGGTTAAAAAAGGAGTTATCACCTCGCGTTCAGTTTTAAAAATTCAATTTCAGGATTCGTCACGCCGTAATAACTTGACATGATGGAGAATCTAGCCTTCTGCACGCATTATAATTTTTTGCACTTCCTCGTACTTTTTTTTGTCCTTTGTGTTGATCATTGAATTAAATAGATCACTTTGTTCACAAGATGATGTGGAGCAACGCAGAGTAAGAGATTTTTATCTCCTCCGTTGGGATTTAAATGCTTTTCAGCCGTTATTGAATTACCGGTGAACATTTCAAAGTCCTGAAGTCCGTTGACGGAACTTGATATTCGTTGCCCTGGGATTATTGTTATTTTTTTAACTGCATTATGAGGGAAAGCACCCTCTTCTCTTTTTTCAAATTTTGTCAAGTTAATCAAATCGCAAGACTCAATTGATACCGCCTCACACCTGGTTTGGTTGTTAAATAAATACATAAATGGTTGCAGATAAATACATCACGTAAATCGGTTATTGTAGGCATTGTCAAACCTGTGTCAGTATACATCCTAAATCACTGTTCAGTATTCCTTTAGTAATGCATATTTCATACTGCTATGTAACTAGAGATATGAAATTTAGAAATCCAGTATCCAACCGCAAATAACTGTGTCCTACTTGGTGAAAACTTCATGTTCGTATGCGAATTGTGGAGTCAGCGTCTAATATAATGAGATAACTGATTCGGTATCGATATTATTTTTACTCGTGGGCGTGATATTTTGTTATTTGATTGACTTGGTAATTTGGTTATGCAAGGTTTTGGCGTCTTTGGAATAAATTGTATTTGAATTAGGTAAATTAGAATATATAATATATAGTGTAAGACTTGTGCAATGGTTATCAAATTCTTCGCGGTAATTATCTAGTAATAATTTAATTGCTAGTTTAATACTTAATTCTGTACATAAAATTGCTCCAATCGAAGTCCTATGCACAATTATATTTTATAATGAATGGGTTTTTAAAATTTTTGAATGCACCGTAAAATATGGCATTTATTCAGTGTCGTTTGCCAATTTAAATTTAAAAAAATAGGAAAATCACTAGTTGTGAATCGTAGATAGTTTTTGTGGAGATCAGAGTTTGAGAGATATGTATGTGAATTTCTCCTTTATGTGGGTTTTTTATTAGAATTTATTAAGAATGCAAAGTATCTTTGTGATATCAGCTTTTACCTTGCTCTGAGAACAGGGCTTGTTTCGTACTATAATTACATGCACATTTACGACGTGTTATGCGATTATGACACTTCTGATCATTGCAGGATTTTTCTCTCATATATGCCACTTTCCCTTTACGGGTATTTGTGGCTTCTTCATAATATGCGTTGATATCAAAAACATTAGTTGATAAATAGCAAAATTGGAGGGTCAACTACCGTGGACAGTGCACTGCTAGAGGAATTCGATTAATTGATAAAGATAGACGAACCTCAAAAGATTCATGACACCCCTGGTTTGTTGGCAGGTGTTCTACATTGGTCAATTAAGTCTTTTCCGTATCGTATATGGCATCAGTGGGGAATAAAATATTTTTGCAAGGTGTCAACAAAGGGCATTCGTATATATTAGTGATCTGTTTGTGTGTGATATATTATATTCGTTAATAAATCCGATTTAATATATTAATTAATAGCAATTCTTTAACTGCTTGCCAGATTGAGGCTTAATTCCACTCTTCCATCTAACCTCTCGTCAATATATTCTGAGGAATGGGCTTGTTTCAGTATACAATGAAAATAAGATTAATGAGAGAAGTTAATAAATATTGTAAGAAAAATATAAATATAAGGTTTCAATCAGGAGAAAAGCAAAGAAAATCGACAAAATTAAATGATGATACCAAAGGTGTTTGTAAAATGCAATTACAGTTGTGGGAAAAAGTGAAGGAAAAAAAGGGTTTTCACTGATGTCCATCATGGAAAAACTCCTGATGAGAAAAGGATAATGTGGTTAAAATTAAGAAAAAAAAGTACATAAAAAAATGTTGAAAATATAGTAAGATTATTTTGTGTGTATTTGGCATGCTTGTTGGATTGCTCTGATTGGTTGCACGCGAAGTTTGGATGATATTTTATCGAGTATTTATCAAATACTATTTCATCGGAGAATGTTAAACCAATTTTTTTAAAGATACATAGGACATGTCTGAAAGTATTCAATGCAATGACCAAATTTTTGTTTTCTGCATGTTACGAAGTGAAATTTGCCAGTCTGATCGTCAATGTTGCTTTTATTTGTTCCAAAAATAACTTAATTCGATACTAGGTTTAATAATGCCATTATTCACTATTGTCAGTGTTCCCTTCCTCGTAAATAATGCACGATATTGAGAAGGAGACGTAGACTCTATCACTAGTAAGTCCTTTCGTTTTTAACTTGAAGTGACTGTGTCATGCCTGATGAAATTAACGAGTTGATGCGACATTTTGTGAGTCTGTATCGAGAAATCTAAGACAGCAAAGATTGGAATTTTATGAGTGTTATAACCCATTCATAAATGAATTTTTTAGTTGCCTACGGACCCGTGAATGTGTGGTATTCGTAAGAATCCTAGACGGTAGAGAACATAAAAGGATCCTTTTCATAGATTTTGGACACCTAATCGTTACGTACTTATTATCTCTCTAATACGTAAGCTTTTTGATCAACTTTTTGATTTGGGATATTTTTTGCTCTGTTAAGACTACAGAAATATTCTTACTAAATTGATATTTCGGAAATATATTTAACGACCATGGCAAGGGCTATGATTTTTTGTTGGTGAATTTGTTGTAAAATAATTATTAAATAGAGAATTCTATTCCAGTCGTAATATAATGGATAGTATTGTATCTTATATTTAATATGATTTAATTTGATAAGATACAACGAAGTCCAATGGTGAGTTAAATATTATTTTCTTGTGGACATTAAATTGTATAGCAAGGGGAATTAGCATATTATCCAATGTGATTTGATATTTAAGATATTCTGAATCGAAGGTTGATAGTCTCTGGGGATTGAATCTTACCGCATTAAAATCAGGTTTTTACTTCATTTTCATATCTTTCATTTGTTTTTGATTGATTTGATTAATTTCGGCGTTTTCGAAAGGAGACAATCCATAGCTTTGCATTTCTTAATCAACAAAAAGAAAGTTATCCAATGACAATCTAATCTTTTTGAAAATGAGGTTGATAACTCTCAGTGCAACGTCCGTCTGTAGGTTATATCTTTATTGGAATTTGTACCATCACTCGCGTAATATCACTTCCCTTCACCGCAGGTAAAATTCGTTTGATCTGTCGTATTTGGTCTATAGTTTCCATTTTATAACCTTTACAATAGGTGCATTATATAACTTATAACTCTCTTCTGAAAATTGGTGGAAAGTGGAACAACAAAGACGTCTATTTTTTTGAATCGCTCTTGATTTATTAAATAGTGTTCAACATCTCTTGTTGGGAGTGCTTCGTTACCTTGTATCGTTATTACAAGATTTATTTTCCAGTATTTAGAAAAATTTATTTCATAATTACATTTATGTGTTATATTTGTTAACAACTAAGAGTAAATGTCGTCATTGGAAATGACCGAAGTGACATTCCGATAGAGGAAGGGTCTAATTAAACGAAGATCCCGTTGGTTTATTCATAACAAGAGCAGGTTAAGGTTATACAGCTATGATTTTCTTCAGAGTATTGGTGACTCTTTTAAATCATTACACGTATGCAGTATTGCTGTATGTTTGTTGTTCGGGTGTACCCCGTGCACTTATTCAGGTGTGTAACTCGACGATTCGTGGCCGTTGCAAGTCACTTTATCAGTGGGAATGAAGTAACTGAAGAGTAGGGGGGTTTTATATAGTGGTTAATGGAGGGAAAGGGATGGGTAGGGGAGGGGTGGAAGCAGTGGAAATTGAAATTTTATTTAGGTTCAAAGCAGGGTCCCAAGTGTGGCTGATTTGGAGGCCAAAGTCCGTATTGTAATTTTGATTGTATTTTCTTATCTCCAATGTTTCGCGGATCAGCCGGTGCTGGAGGTTTTTCACCTTCGCGATTATATTTGTTTGTTCGAGGTCAATCGCGTGCCCCGAGGCTGCATGTTCCGCTAACGCTGACTTTGAGGGTTGTCCCCGTTGAATAGCCCGCTGGTGTTCTTCCAAATGGGTTTTAACGGAGCGTCCAGTTCCGACATCCAGATAGATTTCTTCTCGCAAGTTTGACATGGTATCTCATACACTAATTCCACTTGAAATGGCGTTGTGTCCTTCATACTCCTTAGGCAATTTCTCTATTTTAAATGTGTCTTGAACACAGTTTTGATATCATGCCTATGGAAGATGTTTCATGTTCATTCCGTTATGCCCCGGAAGTAAGGAAGGCAAGATTTGTTGGGAACAAGGCTGTCTGCGTCCGGAATCCCGATTTCTTCTTTTGAGCAGTTCTTATCCTTGTATTGCTTTCATAAAATGTTTGGATATGGCTCTCTTGTCATATCCGTTCTGATCTAGAATGTCCTACACTTTCTGTCTTTCGGCCGGGAAGTTGGTGGTTTCAATAACTCTGCAGGAACGCTGGAATTTGGTGTTGAGTACTGCATTTAGTTGTGCACGATGATAGTGTGAATTTGCATCGAGGTACCGATTGGTGGAAGGGCGTTTCCTATACACCACATTTCCCAGGGTTTCATCGTTTTTCTTTTCCACCGATACGTCTAAAATAGGAAATTTTCTACCTATTCCTACTTCATTGTGAAAACAATACTGTCGTTTATGCTATTCAAGAAATAATTCATCCAGCTTATTTCGACCAAGCTTCCGTACAATAAAAGTGTCGCCGAAGTATCTCAACTAAATGCTATTTTATGATTTTGATGTTGATTGAATTTTGAGGTTTATTGATGAAAATCACAATAACTTAGTGTTTTCCACACTTTTATTGAATCAGCCGAACACGGTTTCGCGTCGGGATGTCTAAAGCGCCATTATCAAATTCTTTAG
This sequence comes from Platycnemis pennipes, assembly GCA_933228895.1. NCBI lineage: Eukaryota > Metazoa > Arthropoda > Insecta > Odonata > Platycnemididae > Platycnemis > Platycnemis pennipes. Next base: position 109,798,482 of record OW121855.1, on the reverse strand, counting down.
TTTCTCGATCGATTAATTTCCTAACACTTGCATTCCTTGGTATTATCCTCACGTGGTCCTGTTCCTTTTGCTATAGATCTTGACATTGATATCAGTTCTGATGTGACGGGTTCCAATTGAATTGCCACTTGTTTACCGTGATTCTAACACTATGGAAATGTAAGTTCATTTACTGTAAGTTATTTTTAACTAAGCAGACCACGCCTTTACTTTTCGTGTGCAGAACTAAGCCCAACTACTGAGCTACAATATTACGAGATGCTGTTAAACTGTGTAAAATGCTAAACAGTTGAAAGTTCTGGGACACTTTAAAATAGGCACGAATATATTTTTACTGAATGATTATTTTCACTCCAGAGCCAGAGGTACGATGTTGTAAGTAACTTATTCGCACAGGGTGCTAGATAATGTACTAGAATAGAAAAGTCTTAGGCATTACTGCGGATATTCTGATATTTTAATCGAGGGAAATTTAGTTTTAGGAATGTTATAGAATAGTGGGTTTTAGGAACTCCATTTATTTTTGGATTAATAATGTATTCTGTGAACGTCAATTTGAATTAAATTATTTTCCTCTGGTTGCTGATTACTTAATTTTATTTTTAAGTTACCTGGAATCCACGCACTTGTACAGAAAGGATCAACCATGGCAGCAAATATTATTTTTCAGTTGCTGATTGCTTACTGGAAAAATGCGCTATTCTTCTTAGGAATAGATAAGGTAGAAGACGATTATTCTTGCTAAAGACGTTCCTGATATGATCTCTTTGTTAAATAGCTATTGTTTAGCATGAACATATTTTGTTATGTTGATTGGGATTGATTGATTTGGGAATTATCACATAAGTTCACGTTTGGGTAAAACTCAAGCTAAGCAATATCCTTCATCATATTGCAATTCCAGCCACGATATATTTTTCGTACATTGCCTAACGGTTTCTTGTTTACAAATGATAAAATTAGTAAGTCGAGATAAGTCGAGTAAGATCTTCGTATCCTTCTTGTCCATGATTACAATTCGAATATGACGTATAGGTATAAAAGATTTTCGATGTCATTCGACACAGCCTACCTTACCCTGGTAAGGTAGTTATGTCACTACTAATCGGTTTTTTTACCCTTCTACTAATCAAGTGTAAAATGATGCAAATATACGCTTCTCAATGCATTTTTGGGTGTCGAAGTGTTGGGTGTCGTTGAATTGGTTCTGATACATATGTTGGGTGTCGAATATGGGTTAGGTATTTTCTGATTGAGTGGTTTATTGCCTGTGTTTTTTTTTGTTGTAGGGTTGGTCTGTGAAGTTTGATAGCGATTTTGTAGTTTACTAAAGTGACAGGGATTTCGTATCGCGTAATTTTAGAAGGAATAAGTGCATGTTCACCATTATAATTTAGGCGACAATGCGACACCTGACTTATGACAGGAATTCTATTTCATATTTTTCGATAACAGTCCTTTGGTCTTATCACTGAGTTAATCAATTATCGAAATCCAATGGGGAGGTAGTTCTGTCGTGGGAATAAATGGAGAGGAAGGTTTTGGAATTTATATTAATTTCAGAGTATTTCCCCTGCATGTTAAAGTTTTTTAGTGTTGTCTCTTATTGCCTAATTTAAAATTAATTATAGGTGATTTAATCTCCCATTGGAACAATAATCTCACAACATTTAAGGCTGCTCTATACCCGCCTTTAAAAGGCCGTTGCAGATGCTTATGCCTGACGCGGGTACGACTTTATCGTAGCAGCTGGCATCTTGGGAATTTTTCCCATTATAGAAAAAGGATTGGTTTTAGTCTTTAGTAAAATATATTTATTGTAGGTTTATTTGTTAGTTTATAAAAAATAGCCAAACTTACCATTTTTTGTCTATTTTCAGCAGCTATTTGTGAAGCCTAGAATACGATACGAAGATTTTGCTTCAACTCGTTACAAAGCTTGATCCTTCATCTACCCATTCAAATAACAACTGCTGATGCTGTTTCTATAGCTAGGCCATAAACCCATTAGCCATGGAGCATGTATCGCGATTTTAAACTAGTGATGCGCGTGAGTTCCTTGCAAAGATTTCTTCCTTTGGCGGCCTACCCCCACTCCTGCTCTAAGGCGTTCCACCCCTCTTGTTTACAAAACGCCACATGGGTTCTGTCTCTGAGCGAGCCTGTGGGTTCCCATCGCAGTGTCAGGTTACAACCTCGGAGATAACACCCCTCTTCTCCCCCCACCTCCCCCCGGCTGGATGGACGAAACCGAAAATGTTCTTTCCAACCTTTACGGAGAGTATCTGAGGAGTCGGATATGAAGGCCTTTTTTACACGGCGAATGATCTTACAAATGAAATCATGCGCATGAAGTTCATGCGTCGTGTAATACGGAAATCTCCTCGCATGAAATTCATTCGCATGATCATGCGATCAAAATTAGCACATGTTCTAATTTTGATCGCATGATTTCTTGAATGATCACATGATACGAGCGCACGACGTTCGTATTTGTTTTATGAGCGACTGGAAGAGGATTCAAATTAAACAAGTGCAGGAAGAAATGCAATTATAATTGGTTTTCAGAGCTTTTCCGTATACAATTAACTGGCGTGCCCATGTAGTATACACTATAATCATATGTAATTCTTATAGGTATTTTTATATAGGTATTCACCTAGTGAAGTTCTTCAATTAATCACGTTTTGGCAAAGGTTGAGTTGAAAGTAATACATTATGTAGGTATTCTATGATTTTGATAATTCTTGTGACCAGTAGGTATAGAGCAATAAAGTATTAGAACAGAAAATGAAAATTATAACTGAAAACAAAACATTGAAATATCTCCATCGGCACTTGTCCGTTGTCTCTCATGCCATTCATGAGGATGTCACCTGTCGTAATTGTTATCACAGCTACCACGAACTGGGATAAATTAGAACAAATAGCACGTATCTAACCTTGAAATAGTTCACTATCTATTATGATAGATATTCCGACACACTTCATGCATAATTAAACTTATATTACCCTCATGAATTCTTGCTGAGAAATCAGGGAACGCTATATCCGTATACGGTCATGCATGACCGTAATCGTATCTATATGGATACGATTCGCCCGTCGAAAAAAGTCTTAGCGTAACAGCAAGCCAGAAAAGAATTGCAAAATGTCAATATAATTATAAACATCTATATCAAAGGTTAAATTAGGATCTCTTGTCACAGTAATTGCTTCTCTCGTCGTCGTGTCCGACGTTTCATAATCATGTCTGGTGAGATTTAATATAGCATGAAATTTCTCCAGCGTCTTTCTTAATGAATTACGATAGGCCTCACAGTGCTATAATAGCAGTTCATTTTGAATCAGGCCTAGCATGCCTTGACCTCTATCTCTACTCTCTTCTTCTAGCTTTCTCCGGCAAAATTTCATGTCATTTTCGTGAGCCATATCTAAAGCAGAGATGAAGTGGTTTGTTTGAGACAATGACCGCAGAAATCGATTGACGATTACCAAAGAACTATATCAGGGAAAATGTTGCCAGAAATATGCGATCATGGATAAAAGAATAGAATTTATATAAGGTACACTAAATAGTAAAGCAGAGGAGCGGAGATACTTTTAATAAGCCGGCCAACCACTATGGAAAAGCACTTTGATTGGACATGGGAACTATATTAGCAAAGTAGCCTTCGTAAAAACCCAATTGGAATTTTCAGGAAGAACACATTTACGTAAACTTGTTTGCAGTGTATCTGAAAAGATCCAAGACCATGTTAATTGGCATATTGCATGAGCAATAGAAAAATTACTTTGTGAATAAAACACTTATTCTGTTAGTATCGTAGATTCATCCTTCGACGTGGATTTAAATAATTCACACACTAGAACTTGGTGGATACGGAACTTATACGTTTGTTTATAGTGCAGTAATATGTAATTTAAAATCAAACAGAACGGGATACAGATTCTAGCTAATTCACTGGCACAGGGGTGACGGCGTGATGATTCATGGAACTTTTATATTTTTCCATCCCTGTACTTCCCTTATTTTCTTGCACCTTGAAAAATAGGTAAGATTTTTAGTGTACCTGCGTCCCGCGAGATATTAGTAATAATCTCTGATTCACTAGAATTGCGATTATTAGCACATATTCGGTGAATATTAATGCCCTGCCCACACCCTGGGAGTGGCTTGCACGGCGCTACATACATATAGATTCTCCTCAGGCCATGCCTTCAAGGTGGCTTGCAGGGTGCACTGTAAATGCACACGATTTCAGAAACATGAATTGTACCACGTTTTAAATCATTCATAAAAACATATACATTTCCTTTAACAAAATATCATAAGCAAATTATAGTCTAGCTCTAGGAAAAAAGGTGGTAGGTATTCATGACTGATAGGGTTGATTTGAGAAGTTGAGAAGGTGATCGCAAGGGATCGATGCTGGGCCCAAAAAGAATACAATTATTTTTTTCTTTTCTTTATAGATTTTGCTGTTATTACCCTTAAAAATGTTCGTGGCCTATTTCTATCAAGGTTTATTAAGTAGGATAGTAGTAAGTATTCTCCTTGTTTGATAATACAGCATGGTGAATGGCCGCCACTGCCACACACCATTGCGGTGGCTTGCAGGATATTGTGTAAATGTAGGCGTTTTATGAATACTAAATATCTAAACCGTATTGAACCGGCATTTTTTTGACTCGATTAGATGATACCCTATTGATTTAGAGAGTGGAAATACATACTGTTCTATGTTTGTAATAATCTTAAGTCTTCCACTCATTCTCTGTACTGATGAAAGAGGCACAGTTGATGTCGTTGAGTTATCTACGAAATGAGTGTACAATATGTTTCACCATTTCAGTTCCTGATAAGGAGCATTCTTCGGATTCTGAAAGTTGAAACCAGGGCATATTTTACAAGGGATTAGCATTCACAAAAGAGTCCTCGTAAAATCTAACCTGCCTAAGTGATTCATCAGTTAGGATCTGGCAGAGAAAGACACGCTTCTACGCAATGACTGTTCGCTGTCAAGCTTACATAAGGAGGGCTTGGCATAATTCATAGGGTCCTAGGAAATGAAAAATTTTATTTGTTTATTTTAACTGCCATAAGCGTGTTATAATGCGTCAAAATTTTTCTGAAATCCGAATAACATAATTTTATTAAATAGAGAAATGAAATAGGAATATTAAATGTAATTAAATAAGAAGAAACGTATCCACTCAACATTCTATTAATATTATTTGCGACAATTCATACCATGCTGGAAAAAATACATGCACACCGTGTTCATTTAATAAAAACGCCCAATAAAATTTCCCTTGACTTTCGAGTTTCATTGAGTTAAGAAATTAGAAGCCAAATCGTCATGAGCGCAATTTTTAGCTGCGTTTTGACCTAAGTGCACATTTGGTACATTTATGATACTTTGTTTCTCTCATGGTTCATTGCATTACCTATCGTAAACTCAACTCCGTGATACCGAACAACTAATGCTTGTAGTCGCGTTCTAAATATCTGTACAATATTTACCTTCATTGCAAATTCAAGGTGGGACGAATCATTATTTCTTAATAGAAAGTGAAACGATGCCCAAGCAAGAAACAGGAAGATTTGAGACCCCTTCATTTGGTCATAGATAAGAAAGGGTCGGGTTCTAAGAATCTTGAGTGACAGCGCTCGAGATATCTCCCGAGAGGAGATGCTCTGACCGCTATCATGTTACATCTAGAGGAGGGGGAGAAGAGGTGGAGAAGGCCCCCCATTCCACTTTTTTATACCGCCACCTATGCGGGGAATCGTAGAACTAATCCCAAAAATCCGTTACATCTGAGAAAGGGTGGAAGTATAGAGCCGCCTTAATGTAGTTTTGATTTATTTGACTGATTTCGTCTTTATGAAAGGAGAAAAGCAATAGTTTTCCATTTCTTAGGCAACAAAATAAATGTTGTCCAATTAAGTTTTACACTTTTTGAAATGTATATTTCATCAGATCTCGATGAAACAACTTCGGCCGTCACATTGTGGAATTTATTTTTCCAGGCAACGTTCATTCTTATTTTCAATTCATCAGATCTCTTAAACACTTAAGAAAAATGTTTCCTTTTCCGGCGTTACTTGTTAAACTAAGGTTACCTACGGAAAAGAGAAGTACATAAGGAAAAGAGAACGTTATTTTCAGAAAATAATTGCATCATTTGGGTCCCGAGTATCTGTGTCGCAATTGTGCGATGACATTTAAAACCTATTTCATTGTTATTTAAATTTAAATACGCGTACATTTTCCATAAGAGGCTTACGAACAAAACACAATATTTTGTGCGGAGTAGTTAGTTCCCAAACACCCCTATTATGATTTCATTTTCACTGGTAGGCTAGCATAATAATTTCTCATCTACCACATTCTAATCTTCTTGGGTGAACACTGTAACTGATTTTTTGCGTGGCTGCATTGCAGTTGAAATTAGAAGTTGGTAAAGATTGATTGATTGATTAAAAGTTGATTTGTGAGTAAATGTTTGGTGATATTCACCCCCTGCCGCACACCCTGTAGCACGCCTGTAGCTCGTAGGTTTTAGTAGATATTTTTCTGTGAGTGTGGTGTGATTTTACGACAAAATATTACTTTCAAAGTATAATATGCTGTTATAGTTAGAAAGTTATTAACGGGTTAAAATACATTAATACCTAACTTAAATACCATTACGAAGATTAACAGGTGAAGCATGAAATTCATATCTCATTTCATTGTTGTAAAAATGTTAAAATACACATGAAAGTTTTCATAATATGCCTTCGTACATAACGCAATGTGTTCTGCGGAGTAGGTGGACCCTAATTGTTCCCAATCACCCCTGTTCTCGTTTCGTTGTTTCACAGTTTAATTTAGTTCCCTGCTTTAATACCCTTGTAATGCTCATAGTTCACGAACAGCTTTAAAACTTAGTAAAACATTAATGTAATTGGAGTCATGCCAAGATCACCACTACACATCCATATTACCAAAACCTACCCGCAGCATTAGCGAGGAATCCGTGATTATTTGACTCCGTCCTTGTTGACTGCACTGGAAAAGCGTCACTCGATCACGTGATGTAAACAAACCAGGCGATTGTGGGACATGGATCTCTGCGAACTGAAGTTGTACAAGTTACGACTGGTTGAATTAAATGGTTAATAATGGTTCAAATTTAAGCGCTTGTATTATTGTGTATGTAAACTTGCATTATTCATTCCATTCGAATGCTAGAGATAGAGAGGTAAAATACAAGGTTAAAATATGAACCTGAATATTATGTTGAGTCCCAGGTGATTCACGTTCATTTAATGTTTGTAGTATAAGAGAGATGTAAAACTTTGCATTATTTCAAAAATGATTGGTTTGATACGGCACTAGTACTATATGAACAAGGAAATGGTTATAGCTCTTTTTCTTTTCTTTTACAAGTAAAGAATCAAATATTTTTGCAATAGTTCGGCAAAGGATTTTAATAAATTTCACTGTAAATGATCGCTGATAATATTTGCTAATTAAACTGAGTTAGTACTAACAGTTATCTACCAATTGTATCCAGGAAGTATCTTAAGCCAATGTAACCGAAGCTAGATCACAACTACAATATAGATTATTGAGAATTAAAATGGTTATTTACTAAGTTTCGGAAGATTCCATTACGGGCTTCGTAATTCTGGCAAAAAATAGACTCAGTTCACGTTGTTGAAGAGACATGATATGTTTGAATTTGTTATCTAAATTTCTACGATATTTTCAATGGTTCTCGCTTGTATTATATTTCATATCCATCGGCGACTCGCTCCTTGAGAACGTAAGGGATAGAGGCCATTTTTTGTGACGTTTGGTGAATACGTATGATTCTCCCTTATAACTATCATCTGACTGCTTACATTAATTTCCTGTTGGCCTGGGTAGAAAAGGTTTTTATATGTTTTTAGCCCGGAAGCAGGGGGTATACTAAGTATCCGGGCAAAGTTAGAGGAAATGAATTGTCCGTGATTGGACAAGTTGGCGGAGTCCCTTATTTACACGACTCTCGGGTGTTTTACGACTTACATTCGCGCTCTCGGACTCGTAAAAAGTTTTATCCAAAGTATGAAGTTGAATTTTCGTATTTTAAAGCTATCATAAATAGCTTAAGACTTTTCCGTGAAGCTGAAGGCATGCAATCTACCGTTCAAGAAATGCGTTACGTTCAGTAATTGAAAACGTGTCATGTGGATTTCGTCATCCCAATTTGGCTAAATAATAACAATATTAGAAGATAAATGAATTAAGTTAACCCTTATTTGTTGTAAAATTCCTTGTATTTCACTCAATAATGCCGCGAAAATTAGATGCATTCTAGAATTTAAGGGTGAACATCACCCACGGTGGGTTCACCCTTAAATTAAATTAATGATGGGGGCCGATTCTCAGTGGAAATCCAAGGAAATAGGAAATAAGGTAATTATGCTTTGCACTATTCCACCATAAAATTTATGTAAGGAGTTCACATGTTTAACTGCACTGTAGCATCATAGAGCACTGCCGAGCATTGACGTTTACTGTTATTCGAAACTTGCAACTTCTCCAAAGGGCGTTTTTATTTCGTTATATTTTGCTTTCTAAGATTTTTACGTTGAAATAAATCATGAACAAAAATGTTTTATTCTTCATTGAGTATACTTTGACAGTAGTACGTAAAATTAACCCCTATCTTGTTCTTCACAATGGGCGTTGTACTAGTTAAAGATTAGGGATTTTGACAACAGGTATTATGTATTAAACAATAATAGTAATTCCTTTGCACATTGCTTAATTGTTTTGACGGGAGGTTAATTTTAATCAAAACTTTTTTCCGTCGTTGCAGGACCTGCCGCAGAGCCACGTTCCTACAGTCGCTTCCTGGAAGGTGATTCGGTTAGAATGAGGAATCTTCATGGATGACCGAACCTGTAGAATAAGGAGCAGTCTCAACAGGAGGACAAATAATTTTTCCTCATGGCTTTGGAGTGCTATGGTAAAACTAACTTTGTTTCAGGTACTATGATCTGAAAGTATATAGATCATATGTAAACTAGGGTAAAATGTGTATTCATGAATATTTGGTTTTTTGTATTTGTCATAGGAGCCCATTGCTCCACTTGTAGACATGTTCAGTGTCTGGTTATATGTGAAGGTTAATTGGTAAATGAAACTTGGTTAATGGTTAAAAGGCCTTGGCAAATGATGTCGGGGCCCCGACATTCTGGTATATTTAAGAACTAGTTCACCAACATTAAGGCAAGTGGCCACTTGCCTAACTTAGCGAGTCGACTCTAGGCAGGAATATGCTTGCAAGCTGTGTGTTGTTTTTGATGTGTTATCCTGAATGTTATGTTTATTGTTTTTTCTTGTGTGCATTTTGTTTTCACTGGTGTGATGTATGTGTATTTTGCAAATGTTTTTATTTTTTAATCCTTTTGTAGTTAGTTTCTTTCACAGATCCGCCTTGTGGGGACGCTCCATGCGGCGTAGCGAGTAGGGAAAGTTAGTCAGTTTAGAATATTTTCCGGCCCATATGGCCCATCATATCAGTTAGTGTTAAGTTAGGCAAGGCGTTAGTCTATGTCATTGTGGATGCGAAGATTGCTCTAGTTTTAAATTTCAAAAGTCATGGATTTGGATCGCCAGTTACCAAGTGCATCCAGGTGTACTTAGTTCCTGAGTGACCAATCCTAGCATTTTTATAAAATGCACTTTCGGCTAATTGCATTAAATGTGAGCAACTTGGCATTCAATCTTTTTCTTGCTTGTATATCATGTTCACTAACCCGCTCTCTCCTTAGGTAACTCCACAACGCCCCGGCCTGGCAGAGGGTAGGGTATGTAGTCAGCTTTTTATCTTTCGTATCAAAGGCCCTTCTGGCCCATCGTAACGGTAGGGTAGTTAGGAATTGCGTTTAGCTGTTAGCATTATTTTGTGGATGCGAAGATTGCTCTAGTGTTAAATTTCAAAAGTCATGGATTAGGATCGCCAGTTACCAAGTGCATCCAGGTGTACTTAGTTCCTGAGTGACCAATCCTCGCATTTTTATAAAATGCACTTTCGGCTATTTGCATTAAATGTGAGCAACTTGGCATTCAATCTTTTGCTTGCTTGTATATCATGTTCACTAACCCGCTCTCTCCTTAGGTAACTCCACAACGCCCCGGCCTGGCAGAGGGTAGGGTATTTAGTCAGTTTTTTATCTTTGGAATCAATGGCCCTTCTGGCCCATCGTAACGGTAGGGTAGTTAGGAATTGCGTTTAGCTGTTAGCATTATTTTGTGGATGCGAAGATTGCTCTAGTGTTAAATTTCAAAAGTCATGGATTAGGATCGCCAGTTACCAAGTGCATCCAGGTGTACTTAGTTCCTGAGTGACCAATCCTCGCATTTTTATAAAATGCACTTTCGGCTATTTACAGTAAATGTGAGCAAATTGGCATTCAATCTTTTGCTTGTTTGTATACCATGTTCACTAATCCGCTCTCTCCTTAGGTAACCCGCCTTCTCCATGTGGATGCAAAGATTGCTCTAGTTTTGAGTCCCAAAATTCATGGAATTGGTACCTATGACACTGCAATCCTTTCGATGGGGATAGCAAATGTCTGAGGTATTGCCTTCCAGCATTTTTATGTTTTCCGGAAATTTAAATTAAATGCGAGCAAATTTGCATCCATTTTATTATTTTTTATGTATTAACCCGTTCTCTCCTTAAGAATCAGCACACCGCCCCGGACCAGCCAGTGTAGTGATACAGTGTAGTGCTAGTGGTGAAAGTGTTTTGTGCCAAAGAAGAAAGTGTGGTGTAAGTGAGTGAAGTGCCAGTGTGGTGTAAGTGAGTGAAGTGCCAGTGTGGTGTAAGATGCCATTGTTGCCAGTAGTGCAGTTATGTATGAGTGCCGATTTTAACAGTTGGTGACCATCAACTGGACTAAAAATACAAATGTATTGAATTGTATATGTGCTTGTATGTTTATTTTTCCTCCCTACCTACCCTTTCCATAGCTTCACGGTGCAACCGGACAAGAATAAATGTAGCAGCCATAACTACCAAAGGACTACTAAGGGTTTTTGTGAGTTTTTCCTTTAAATAATTTTATTAATTGTTTGTGTTCTTACATGCTTTATATGTTTAAGTTTTACTTTATGTTAATTGCCTATAGTGTGTAGTGTTTGCACATCGGTCGTTTGACCCGGGTCAATCCAGGTTTGGTCGTCAAACTCCGGTTTTGCCATGTGCACTGGCTCTTAGTTTTTGACTTAGGAAGGAATCACACTATTAGCGCCATTATGCGCTACAATAACACATACATTTTTTGAAATTTTATAATTTTTTACAATATTATGCCTTTTCTATTTGTTTTTTTTTGTTTAATTAACTTTCTTTTTCAGGATTTTCTTTTAATAATTATATTTTTATTCTTTTCCCCAATTTATATTATTTTCTTTTGCAGGTGCTTATGTGTGAATGATATGTTTGAGTCAAGTCCAGTCAACAAAGGAGTGTTTTGTTGACTGGTGAATGCATGACGATGAACAGGGTCAGCGCCGATAGGTATGCGAATGGAATAGGTAGGCCTAGGGAATATAAACTGTAGATTTAGGTTAGGGTGGGTGGATTTCAGATGGGGAAGATAGGGCTTAATGATATAGGTGCCTAATTTATAGATCTTAATCCGCTTGATCTCGTCGCGTTTTGCCCTGGCCCTGGGAGTGAATGCGTGGAATAGGCCTCTGCGCAGCCCGGAGGGGAACGCAGGGGGAAACGCCACGTTAAATAAAGGTTAACGAGCCGGTGGCGCGACCTCTTGGGTTCGGCATGGAATAGCGCCGTTTGTGTGTATGTTTATGTGAATGATACAACAATAATAATAATTTCAAGGTCATCGAAATAATGTTTTTGCTACACGAACTTTAGATTTTTTTACATTTTTTTATTATACAAGTTTTAAAGACATACAAGATGTTTACAGATTATGATATGTGGAATTTGTACCCGGAAGTGTATTTTTTAATATTAGCCTCTATGACTCCTTTATTATTTCCACATGCTTTGTTGCGGTGGGTGGAAAAAATCAGACATTGGGCTAGCGAAGGAATTTTTAGTGGCAATTGTACCAGTATTAACCAATTTACCTTGGTTTAGAATGTTGCTCAGCAAAGTTTTTAAAAAGGTTTCTTTTGAAAAAATGTTTCACTTTTTGAATCATCCGTCAAGTTCCTCAATTCCCCTGATATCAGTTATCCAGCATTGAGCTTGCGTTCTACGAATTATTCTGCTGCACGCTTCTACGAGAATTATGCGGTTGTATTTCGAAACCAAGTCCTATCATATGTTATAATCTTGGAGTTTACCGTTTTCTAGAAACTGTTTTTCCATTTTTTTAATGTTATTATTTTAAATGAACACATTTTTGTGTCTCATGATTTGCGATTTTGACTATGATATTCCAAATAATTGAGGATTTTTTACTTGAATTTCTAATTCAAAATTTTTTCAACGATTTCATTTCGTAGTCATTCTTTCTACTCGTCCTTTTCTTCATTTCGGATGTTAATTCCAACGGACTTTGATTTTCTGAATACAAGGAATATCAGATCATCACGTTTTACCCATAAATACCTGATTAATTTTAAATTTTCAGTTGTTAATTTTAAATTTTTTTTTAATTTCACATACACCTTAGTTGCAATGTAAACCCACATAGACTCAATTGTGTAAACGACAACTTTTTTGCTAGACGGCATTTAAGCAGTTGCAAATGTGTGCCCTGTTTTCAATATTTTATTTAAATTACTTTCTCTCTAATTTATTTTAATTACTTTCATTCACTTAATGACTTCATTTTATTCTTTGCGATGAACAATTATTCAGTATTTAGGTTATGTCCTCAATTTATTCCATTATGTTGAAACGATATTTTTTATGTTTAAGTGAAGTTTTGAAAAGAAAGTTGCTTAAACAGTTACTTGCAATGAAACAACCTTCACAGTTGATTATTGTTGAATATTTAGAACTTTCATCTACTAATTTTATTACATTATAGCTGATATTAAATTACTGGTTTTCCTTAATCTTGATGACCCTGTTTTATTTCCTTCTATTATTTTGCATTGCCTTTTACTGGTCATCTTTTTACTTGTATACCTAGTTCTTGTATTCTGTTTTATTTTTTATTTCTTCATTGTTTTATTGTTTATTTCATTGCTTTTCATTTTTTATCGTGCGTACGGAGAACTGTTTGACGCATGAAGCTCTGCCTCCACGCAAATCGAGTGACATAAAAAGAATTAATATATTCTCACATATGTATGTTAATTCTATACGTAAGAAGCTAACATAACAATAAATTATATTTAGTGCTATTTAGACCAATTTCCCAAAGGACGTGGGAAATTATGAGAACGTAAATTTGTACTGACTAGTGTATTATTGACTACTGATTAGCACTAAATCTCATGCTAAATTCTCATAGCATTATCTTTCGTACTCTACAACTTTGGCAGCAGTGACGAGTAAAATTTTATTATCATTTCAACCTGTATTTATTTCCCAACAAAATAATTAGTGATAATTTACCTCGGCGTGTTTCGTTAGGCTTAAGTGTATATAGAATAAAAGCAAGTAGTAAATAATTCAAAAAATGTACACCTTTATCTCCTGGTATGTATAAAAACGTCCCATTTACAAAGAATTTCATGGAATCGTGGTAATTTGAATTGTTTTTCTTCATGTATTCTTGTCTCAAACGTTCATTGGTATTTGCAATAAAGTGCACTTTACCTCTTTTCCTATTCTTTTAATGAGCATATTTTTGTTTGATATCATTGTTATGGTTGTCTTATACAAAATGTACAAATATGGGGTCATGTTAAGTTACATGTTTTGTTTAGAAAATCATTCTTTTTAAATTTGTTGTGTACATTTATTGGTTTCATTTTGTATGAAAAATATTGAAATTTCTTTTGAATAAAGTACTTAAATCATCGTTAAACAAATATATTTTATGTATTTATAATATTATTTTACATGTATGACAATTTTTTAATATGATATAAATTTATAATATTAATTTTTGAATGTATTTCTGATGTTATTCTACACAATTTTTTATTGTTATCAGAGAAGTGCAAATTGTTACATGTTACATTGTAAAGCAGCTGTTCATTCAGCATGCTTATCAAATAGATACGAAATTCCGTAATCTCTACGAATAGTAATTGTCCGCATAAATAATAAAGATTTTACTAAGTAAGGGTCGAGTAGGTTGTAATCCAGACAATGTATTGTCGTTTAAATTCATGTGTGCTTAGTAGTGACTATGTTTAGAATATTAATTGCATACCCGCACTTCCTTCAAATACATTTTGCTTTGGAACTTTTTGTTACGTCATGAAAATCCTTTTTATTCTTAATATGATTGGATCGTACACCGCACTGTGCCCGACTTGATTACAGTGTTTTTCTGTATTCAGGCTGTCCCCGTTTATTAGACTACGGGGAATGTGACGTGGATTGCGGTTCTATTTTCATTTTAAATATTTTATGACTCAAGTACCTACGTGTTATGACTGGGTTGTCAGTCCTGAGGTGATGTGATTTTTTTTTTAATATTTTCATTATTTTTGAGACAAGATTTTATTAAAAAGTCATGAATACATGTTTATTCAGTTTTTTTAATTTGGTTATGGTGGACTTGAGATAGAATTTTATTACATCAGCCTGTTTTATATTCATGATGAAAATGTGACAACATGGATGCTATTCTCTTGTCATCTTCACATTTCAACTTATATATTCATCGAATGGTAGTTCATAAAGTTATGTTATGTTAAATTTAATGCAAAAAATTTGTTCATGAAACCTTTTGGCGACAAGGTTTTATGGCTATATAATAATTATATGTACATTTGACGTTATGGGTCAGTGAACTTTGTTGTACATCCTCGCGATTGCCCGAAGGGATCATGATGTCATTGATGCCTCATATTTTGTTGTTCTTCGTTGAGGACTTGACGTGTTTTACGAACCTTGATAATAACGCAGTATTTACATATTTTTAAATAGTCGCTCTGCATTTAAAGCAGTTTATTCACAATGTAATGCCAACTTTTAAGTGTTCGATGTTTGTTCGATTTTTTCATGATGACCATTTTCATTAAGTGCTTAAAACTTTTAATCATTTAATTTTTTGGCAAATATTTCTTTGCAGGTATAACTGCTATTGTCAGTAATTGACAATTGTTGTATTGTTTGATACTGATTATTAAATGTTGAAGGAAACTCTTTGTTACCAACTTATATATTCATCGAATACATAAGTTGGTAACCATAATCATCGTTGTGAAACGATATTCGTCGAATACTAGAGAACCTAATAATACCTGTCGAATGTTATGCGGTTTATATCAGCAAAAGTTATCGATTTTTGCGGAATTATTATTTGAAGTAATGATATTACCATCTTCTGAGGCTTAAGGACGTGTATTTTTTGGATTTGTTCACCTATTTTATGTTAGTTTTGAGTTACGTTTTATGTTAAAGTTATGTTATGTAAATTTAATGCACAAAATTTGTTCATGAAACCTTTTGGTGACAAGGTTTTATGGCTATATAATAATTATATGTACATTTGACGTTATATAGATATTTGGGATTTCATTAAAAAGCCCGCTCTCGGATGAGTTCTCAGCAAACGTATTGCCTAATGTCTGTCTCTAATAATACTGCAAATTCTATAGTGATTGCCATTATACTGGTTTAAAAATGCTACCATAATATGGTCATAATTTACACATTTTATTTTATGTAAACATAATTTTATCGTAAAATTTCGATTCTCATTTATATTATTTTACCTCATGGAAAAAATGTATTATTTTTTATGCTCAAAATATGGTTAAGCGTTCAGGAAGTCAAATATCTCAATGTATTATTGTTTTTAGCTACTCACAATTTGTTTAACACGTCGCTTATGATTTGGAATTTTAAATACGTTTAATTGGGAATAAGTGCCTAAAACCAGCTATGAAAGCGGTTATAATGTTAATTTTATTCATTTTTGAATTATTTTATTCCAGAATATTATAATTATCTTCACTCATATTTATTTAAATAACTGTCGCACTACTTTATAGAAATTAATTTCATTTACTTGATATGAATTTACTTTACACGCACGAATCCATTGTATTGAATCAATATTTTTTTATATTGAAGTTTGGGAAGAAAGCGCCTTAAACAATTACTTGCGATGTAATAAACTTTACAGCGGATAATGGGGTCGTTTACCATATTTTTTTTATTGCCGAATCTGATAGAGTTTGTAAAATAAAAAGACCCGTATTTTTTCGTTTTTTTGATCCGTCAATCATTTCCCGAGTTATAAGCGGCGAAAAACTGATGTTTTTAACCCTTTCGGAAAAGTGGGTGTGGTGCAACCTCTGACGAGTTCGACTTCGTTCAATCCCAACTGAGCCCGCGAGGCTACTTTGCCTTATCGCAATGGGGGGGAAACAGCTTACTCGGCCAATCGGAACGACTGCGACAGCATCTGTGCGAGCAGACCTTCCGAGAATCCCCCTCCACTCCCTTCCTCTCCCCTTAAAGCAGCCAAGGACGGGAGGAACATGACGTCAATGTTACCACAGTGGCATTTTCGGTGGGCGTCACCTTTTGCTTATTTTCATATTTGATTTATGAGTGAATGATTGTGGTTAGAAGATTAATTTTTTCACTAAATTTTTTTTTTCGTTTCCATTTAACGATTTTGTGAACAAAATTGCGATTTCGGTTCCGAGTAAACGCCCCCAATGTTGAACATTATATTTGGTATCATTCATGGTTTTCCTTCATCTTGATTACCCTTTTTTATTGCCTAATATTATATTGCATTGTCGTTTACTGTTCATCTTTTTGCTTGCATCTAATAATTCTTTTATTCTGTTTTATTGTTTCTTTCTTCATGTATTTCATGGCTAATCTTTTTTTATTGTCCGTTCCGAGCAATGTTTGACGCATGCACTGTGACGTATGACGTATGCCTCAACTTAAATGGAGTGACATAAATAGAGGTAATATATTCTCGCAAATGTATTTTAATTCTACGCGTAAGAGCTTAACATAACAATAAGTTACATTAAGGGCTATTGAGATCGATTTCGCAATGGACGTGGGCGACGATGCGAACGTAATATTGTAATGACTAATGTATTATTGAATACTGATTAGCACCAAATGAAATGCTAAATTTTCATGACATTATTTTTCGCTCTGTGTAACTTTGGCAGTAGTGACAACGTAATTAGCGGATAAAATTTTATTATCCTTTCAACGTGTTTATGTTTCAAATACAATATATGCGGTGATAATTTATCTAGTTATAGTTTTTCATACTGGATATTTCAGAAAATGTACACCACTATTTCATCCATTAGTCAAGGAGGATTTAAAAGGATTTTCATGGTAATCTTTGCAATTTATTACAATTTTTTTGAAATTTATTTTTTTTAATTTGTTTCCTTCATTTATTATTTTTGCAAACATTTTTTCACTATATAAATAGAGTCAGATAAATATTTCCTATATTTATCTGACTATATTTATATTTGATATTATTTTTGTATGTCTGATACAAAATGTAAAAATGTCGGGTAATGTCAAAATACGTATTTTGTCTAGAAAAACATTTTATTTAACTTTATTTTGTTAATTTGTCGATATAATTATATTCGGTGTTATTTGTAATAAAGCTTTTAAATCTTCGGTACACATAAATATATTTTATGAATTTATAATATTCTACATTTTGATATATTATTATGATATAATTTTATAATATTATCATTTGAATATATTTATGATGACATTTCACACAATTGTTTATTATGTTATCATTGCAGTGTATATTGCAAGATGTTGTACAGTTTGTAAGCTGTACAACACTTGTATATGAGCTTGTAAATTGTGTACATAAATTATGACTTCGATTTTGACTTCTTGATTTATAATTTGGATGCATATAGTTGCAGTGAATGTTGTGTAGTATCATTTGGTGTGATTAAATTATAACTTTGCTTTTATTTTCTTGAGTTATTCTTCCGATACAGAAAATGGATGTAGAGTGGAAATTCCATGCGTTGGGTTCTGTTTCATTGGAGTCGATGTGTTGGTAATCGCTAACTCCGCATGCAAGAAAATTAAATGTTTTATGATTCATGCAGTAAAAAAGCGAAATTGCGCTGCATCAAAAATCAATTGTTCTAGATACTACCGTTCTAGAGATCAGATGTTCTAGAGACTACCTCAAATATGAATTCCTCCAAATAAAATTTATTTTTACTGCTGTTTATCAACTAAAATTATCTTCATCGACACTATACAGCGCAGGTCTACGCGAATTATGCAATGTTTCATAGCTACACAAAAAGGTCCTAATCTGAGCCCAACCTAAACATGAATTCCTCCATAATAAATTAATTTTCACCACTGTAAATAGACTGAAATTGACTTATTCGGCTCTACTCGGCGAAGTTCTGCGCGATTATTGCAATACTTCGTAGCAAAACAAAAAATTCCTAATCTGCGGCTCGAACAAAAAATGAATTTTTCCAAATTAAATTTAATTTCACCGCAGTTTATCTACCAAATTTGACCATTTCACCTCTTCTCAGCACAGTTCTACAAGATTAATACAATATTTCATAGCAAAAACAAAATGCCTAATCTGGAACTCGAAATTTAAAAAAAAATCCTCCAAATTAAATATATTTTCTCCGCAGTTTATGAACTAAAATTGACACCTTCGCCTGTACTTAGGGCAGTTCTACTCCATTATTTCAATATTTCACACCAAAACCAAAAAATTTCTAATCTGATTCTCGAACTCAAAAATGAATTCCTCCAAATTACATTTTTTTCACTACTTTTTATCAACTAAAATTGACTCCTTCACCTCTACTCAGCGTAGTTCTGCGCAATTATTGCAATAAACATCGAGTTCAAAACAAAATCCTCCAAATTCAATTTATTTTCACCGTAGTTTATGAAATAAAATTGACACCTTCGCCTGTACTCATGGCAGTTCTACTCGATTATTTCAATATTTCATACCAGAATAAAAAAAATTCCTATTCTGAAACTCTCACTCAAAAATGAATTCCTCCGAATTAAATTTATTTTCACCGCAGTTTTTCAACCAAAATTGACTCTTTCACCGCTACTCAGCGCAGTTCTGCGCAGATATTGCAATATTTCATTAAAAAAACAAAAAATTCCCAATCTGAGACTCGCACTCAAAAATGAATTTCTCCAAATTGAATTTAATTTTACCGCAGGTTATCAACCAAAATTGACTCCTTGCCTGTAATCAGCGCAGTTCTACGCGATTTATGAAATATTTCATTGCAAAACAAAAAATTCCCTATCGCAGAGTCGAACTCAAACATGAATTCCTCCAAGTTAAAATCATTTTCATCGCAGTTTATGAAATAAAATTGACACCTTCGCCTGTACTTAGGGCAGTTCTACTCGATTATTTCAATATTTCTTACCAGAAGAAAAAAAATCCTATTCTGATACTCGCAATCAAAAATGAATTCCTCCAAATTAAATTTAATTTCACCACAGTTTATCACCTACAATTCACTTCTTCGCCTCTGCACAGCGCCGTCCTACGCGATAATTGCAATAATTCATAGCAATAGAAAAAAATTCCTAATCTGAGACTTAAACAGAAACATGAATTCTTAGAAATTTAATTTATTTTCACCACTGTTTTTCAACTAAAATTGACTCCTTGTCTCTAATCAGCGCAGTTCTACGAGATTATTGCTATATTTCATGGCCACACAAAAAATTTCCAAATCTGAGGCACTCAAAAAATGAATTCCTCCTCCAAATTAAATTTATTTAGACCGGTGTTAATGAACTACAATTGAATTCCTCGTCTCAATTTAGCAAAGATCAACATGAATTATAAAATATTTCATTGCAACACAAAAAAATCCAAATCTGAGACCAACTAAAACATGAATTCCTACATATTAAATTAATTTTCACCGCTGTTAATGATCTAAAATTGACTCCCTTGCCTCCATTCAGCTCAGTTCTACGAGATTATTGCAATATTTCATAGCAAAAATAAATCCTAATTTTAGACTTGATTTCAAAAATAAATTTCTCCAAATAAAATTTATTTTTACCGCAGTTTATCAACTAAAATTGACTCCTTCACCTCTTTTCAGCGCAGTTTTGAGCAATTATTGCAATAATTAATAGCAATAGAAAAAAATTCCTAATCTGAGACTCGAACATAAACATGAATTCTTACAAATTTAATTTATTATCACCACTTTTTTTCAACTAAAATTGACTCCTTGCCTCTAATCAGCGCAGTTTAATGAGATTATTGCAATATTTCATAGCCACACAAAAAAAATCCAAATCTGAGACTGTCAAAAAATGAATTCCTCCAAATTTAATTTATTCAGACCACTGTTAATGAACTAAAATTGACTCCCTAGCCAATACGCAACTCAGTTCTAAGCGACTTATGCAATTATTCATAGCATAACAAAAAAATTTCTACTCTGTGAGTCGAACACAAACATGAATTCCTCCAAATTAAATTTATTTTCACCTCAGTTTATCAAAAATACACTCCTTCGCCTCTACTCAGCGCATTTCGGCGCAATTATTGCAGTAATTTATAGCAAAAGAAAAAAATTCCTAATCTGAGACCCCGAACACAAACATGAATTCTTACATATTTAATTTATTTTCACCACTATTTTTCAACTAAAATTGACTGCTTCGGCTCTACTCAGCGCAGTTCTGCGCGAATATTTAAACATTTCGTAGCAAAACAAATGAAATTCCTAATCTGAGACTCAAACTAAAAATTGAATTTCTCCAAAATAAATTTAATTTCAACGCAGGTTATCAACCAAATTTGACTCATTCGCCTATACTCATCGCAGTTTATCGTGATTATTGCAATATTTCATATAAAACAAAAAAACTAATCTGAGACTAGAACTCAAACATGAATTCCTCCAAATAAACTTATTTTCACTGCTGTTTATCAACTAAAATTAACTTCATCGACACTATTCAGCGCAGGTCTACGCGAATTATGCAATGTTTCATAGCTACACAAAAAAGTCCTAATCCGAGCCCAACTTAAACATAAATTCCACCATATTAAATTAATTTTCACCACTGTTCATAGACTAAAATTGACTTCTTCGGCTCTACTCGGCGAAGTTCTGCGCGATTATTGCAATACTTCGTAGCAAAACAAAAAATTCCTAATCTGCGGCTCGAACTAAAAAATGAATTTTTCCAAATTAAATTTAATTTCACCGCAGTTTATCTACCAAATTTGACCATTTCACCTCTTCTCAGCACAGTTCTACAAGATTAATACAATATTTCATAGCAAAAACAAAATGCCTAATCTGGAACTCGAAATTTAAAAAAAAATCCTCCAAATTAAACATATTTTCTCCGCAGTTTATGAACTAAAATTGACACCTACGCCTGAACTCAAGGCAGTTCTATTCCATTATTTCAATATTTCACACCAAAACCAAAAAATTTCTACTCTGATTCTCGAACTCAAAAATGAATTCCTCCAAATTACATTTTTTTCACTACTTTTTATCAACTAAAATTGACTCCTTCACCTCTACTCAGCGCAGTTCGTGTATAAGTTTCAATTTTAGGTAAAAAAGCCAAAAAATGATTTTATTTGGAATAATTTCAATTTCTGAAAGAATGGTGTTTAGGACCTTTTTTTATTTCAAATTTAAATTTTCAATATTTAGGGTAAAAAGATTATAGCAGATAGGAAAGAATCAATTTTAGTTAAAAAAGGGAAATAAATGTATTTGGAATAATTTTAATTTTTGAGAGATCGGCCTATAAAAGCTTTTTTTATTTCACACTTAAATTTTTAATATTTACAGTAAAAAGATGTTAGAGATAGTAAAGAGTCAATTTTAGTTGAAACAGCGGAATAAATGAATTAATTTGGATTATTTTATATTTTGAGAGAATGCCCTATAGCCGGATATATTTTTTCGAATTTATATTTTTAATATTTACGGTAAAAAGATTGTGGCAGATAGAAAAGAGTCAATATTAGTTCAAAAAGCGGAATAAATGAATTAATTTGGAATAATTTTAATTTCTGAGAGAATGCCCTATTGCAGGATTATTTCATTTCACATTTAAATTTCCAATATTTACCGTAAACCGTTTGTGGCACTTTTCACTTTTAAACTTTCAGTATTTACGGCAAAAAGTATGTGCCAAATAGGAAAATGTTAATTTTATTTGTAGAAGCGGAAAAAATGAATTTTTTTGGAATAATTGGTATTCTTAGGAGAATGTCCTATAGGAATTTTTTTTTATTTCACATTTAAATTTTCAATATTTACGGTAAAAACATTTGGCCAAACAGGAAAATGTTAATTTTATTTGTAAAAGCGGAAAAAATGAATTTTTTTGGAATAATTGGTATTCTTGAGAGAATGTCCTATAGGAATTTTTTTTTATTTCACATTTAAATTTTCAATATTTAAGGTAAACCGTTGTGGCAGATATAAAAAAATCAATTTTAGCTGAAAAGGCGGAAAATATGAATTTATTTGGATAATTTTAATTTTTGAGAGATTGGCCTAAAGGAACTTTATTTTTTTCACATTGAACTATTCCATATTTACGGTAAAAAATTGTGCTGGACAGGAAAGAGTCAATTATTGTTGAAAAAGCCAAAAAAATGAATTTAATCTGAATAATTTTAATTTTTGAAAAAATGGTGTATAGGATCTTTTTTTATTTCAAATTTAAATTTTCAATATTTACGGTAAAAAGATTGTGCCAGATAGGAAAGAGTCAATTTTATTTGAAAAAGCGGAATATATGAATTTATTGGGAATAATTTTAATTTTTGAAAGAATGCCCTATTGCAGGATTATTTCATTTCACATTTAAATTTCCAATATTTACCGTAAACCGTTTGTGGCAGATAAGAAAAAGTCAATGTTAGTTGAAAAAGCGGAATAAATGAATTTATTGGTAATAATTTTAATTTTTGAAACAATGCCCTATAGCAGGATTTTTTTATTTCACATTTAAATTTTCAATTTTTACGGTTAACTGTTTGTGCCGGATAGGAAAGAGTCAATTTTCGTTGAAAAAGCGGAATAAATGAATTTATTGGGAATAATTTTAATTTTTGAAAGAATGCCCTTTAGCAGGATTTTTTTATTTCACATTTTAATTTTCAATATTTACGGTAAAAAGATTGTGGCCAATAGGAAAGTTTCAATTTTAGGTAAAAAAGCCAAAAAATGATTTTATTTGGAATAATTTTAATTTTTGAAAAAATGGTGTATAAGATCTTATTTTATTTCAAACAAGCTGACCCGGCCACGCGTTGCTGTGGCTCAATCTGGTTAAATGGAAAGCGCACGTTTATAGTATGTTTAATTTCACAATTCTTATGGGTATACAATATATCTCAGCTGATCGATTTTTTTGCAGCTGGACACGCATATTTGTATATAAATTTAACGTCTTTACATGTCGTCACAAAGTAGAATATTTCAGGCAAGCATTTATTTCATCCGTTAGTGTCAATCGAGGAATTACAGGTAATGTTTGCCTGAAATGTCGTGCGAGCAGTATTAATGCGTTCTCAAATGAATATGTTGCACGTGAGTGTTTCAATGAATTGCAAGTTCAATGGGATGCACCCTTCGTCTCCAGTGTAATATTGTATTCTCGATATTGTACAAACCTTCATGGAGTGAACAAAACGATTAACCAAAGCTTCATGGAAATTGGATGAATGTTGTGGTAATGCATGAAGTTATCAATATTGAATCGATACAGTATGGATATTGTAATGATACTTTATAAAACTTTGATAAAAAACACCTAAATAATTTCACCTCAATTTTGTATCAACAATGTATCGATGTATCCATATTGTATCGATATTATATCGATACAGTATCGATATTGTAATGATACTTTATAAAACTTTGATAAAAAACACCTAAATAATTTCACCTCAATTTTGTATCAACAATGTATCGATGAATCCATATTTTGTCTATATTATATCGATACAGTATCGACATTGAATTATATATTTTGAAAAAAACCTTCGCGGAGCGTACTCAATAACTTTCCAAAGTTTCATGGCGATCCGATGAATGGTGTAGTAATGCATACAGGACAAACACATTATATACATTCGATACAGTATCGATATTGCAACGATACATTCCCTTTAAAAAACTAAATAATTTCACCTCAATTTTGTATCAATTATGTATCGATTTATCGATACTTTTGCGATATTATATCGATAAAGTATCGATATTGAAATATCGATTCAGTAGTCCTCTTTTCGGGAATGTGTTCAAAAACTTCCCAAAGTTTCATGGTGATCCGATGAATGGTGTAGTAATGCATAAAAGACATACAGACACACACACACATACATTCATTTTTATAT
The DNA here is from genome assembly GCA_933228895.1 of Platycnemis pennipes. Lineage (NCBI taxonomy): Eukaryota > Metazoa > Arthropoda > Insecta > Odonata > Platycnemididae > Platycnemis > Platycnemis pennipes. The sequence goes on along the minus strand of OW121855.1, from coordinate 109,773,929 downwards.
AAATAGATTTAAATTTTCAATATTTACGGTAAAAAGATTGTGCCAGACAGGAAAGAGTCAATTTTAGTTGGAAAAGCGGAATAAATGAATTTATTGGGAATAATTTTAATTTTGAGAGAATGCCCTGTAGCAGGATTTTTTTATTTCACATTTAAATTTTCAATTTTTACGGTTAACTGTTTGTGCCGGATAGGAAAGAGTCGATTTTAGTTGAAAAAGTGGAATAAATGAATTTATTGGGAGTAATTTTAATTTTTGAAAAAATGCCCTATAGCAGGATTTTTTTATTTCACATTTAAAATTTCAATTTTTACGGTTAACTGTTTGTGCCGGATAGGAAAGAGTCAATTTTCATTGAAAAGCGGAATAAATGAATTTATTGGGAATAATTTTAATTTTTGAAAGAATGCCCTATAGCTGGATTTTTTTATTTCACATTTAAATTTTCAATATTTACGGTAAAAAGATTGTGGCCAATAGGAAAGTTTCAATTTTAGGTAAAAAAGCGAAAAAATGATTTTATTTGGAATAATATTAATTTTAGAAAAAATTGTGTATAGGATCTTTTTTTATTTCAAATTTAAATTTTCAATATTTACGGTAAAAAGATTGTGCCAGATAGGAAAGTGTCAATTTTAGTTGAAAAAGCGGAATAAATGAATTTATTGGGAATAATTTTAATTTTTGAAGGAATGCCCTATAGCAGGATTTTTTTATTTTACATTTAAATTTTCAATTTTTACGGTTAACAGTTTGTGGCAAATACGAAAGATCCATTTCAGTTAAAAAAGCGGAATAAATGAATTTATTTTGAAAAGTTTAAATTTTTGAGAGAAATGCTTATAGGAGATTTTTTTCACATTTAAATTTTCAATTTTTACGGTAAGCAGTTTCTGGCAGATTGGAAAGAGTCAATTTTAGTTTAAAAAGCCGAAAAAATGAAGTTTTCCGGAATAATTTTAATTATAAAGACAATGGCCTATAGTAGCTTCTTTTATTTCACATTTAAAATTTCAATATTTACGGCAAAAAGATTATAGCAGATAGGAAAGAATCAATTTTAGTTAAAAAAGGGAAATAAATAAATTTATTTGGAATAATTTTAATTTTTGAGAGATTGGCCTATAAGAGCATTTTTTATTTCACATTTAAATTTTTATTATTTACAGTAAAAAGATGTTAGAGATAGTAAAGAGTCAATTTTAGTTGAAACAGCGGAATAAATGAATTCATTTTGTATTATTTTATATTTTGAGAGAATGCCATATAGCTGGATATATTTTTTCGAATTTATATTTTTAATATTTACGGTAAAAAGATTGAGGCAGATAGAAAAGAGTCAATATTAGTTCAAAAAGCGGAATAAATGAATTCATTTGGAATAATTTTAATTTCTGAGAGAATATCCTATTGCAGGATTATTTTATTTCACTTTTAAATTTCCAATATTTACCGTAAACCGTTTGTGGCGGATAAGAAAAAGTCAATTTCAGCTGAGAAACCGGAAAAAATGATTTTATTTGGATAATTTTAATTTTTGAGAGATTGGCCTACAGGAACTTTATTTTTTTCACATTGAACTTTTCCATATTTACGGTAAAAAAATTGTGGTAGGCAGGAAAGAGTCAATTTTTGTTGAAAAAGCCGAAAAAATGAATTTAATCTGAATAATTTTAATTCTTGAGAGAATTACCTATAGGAGCTTTTTTTATTTCACATTTTAATTTTTAATATTAACGGTAAAAAGATTGTCCAAATAGGAAAGTTTCAATTTAAGGTAATAAAGCCAAAAAATGATTTTATTTGGAATAATTTTAATTTTTGAAAAAATGGTGTATAGGATCTTTTTTTATTTCAAATTTGAATTTTCAATATTTACGGTAAAAAGATTGTGCCAGATAGGAGAGAGTCAATTTTAGTTGAAAAAGCTGAATAAATGAATTTATTGGGAACAATTTAATTTTTGAGAGAATTACCTATAGGAGCTTTTTTTATTTTACATTTACATTTTCAATATTAACGGTAAAAATATTATAGCAGATAAGAAAGAATCAATTTTAGTTAAAAAAGGGAAATAAATGTATTTGGAATAATTTTAATTTTTGAGAGATTGGCCTATAAGAGCTTTTTTTATTTCACATTTAAATTTTTATTATTTACAGTAAAAAGATGTTAGAGATAGTAAAGAGTCAATTTTAGTTGAAACAGCGGAATAAATGAATTCATTTTGTATTATTTTATATTTTGAGAGAATGCCATATAGCTGGATATATTTTTTCGAATTTATATTTTTAATATTTACGGTAAAAAGATTGAGGCAGATAGAAAAGAGTCAATATTAGTTCAAAAAGCGGAGTAAATGAATTTATTTGGAATAATTTTAATTTCTGAGAGAATGCCCTATTGCAGGATTATTTTATTTCACATTTAAATTTCCAATATATACCGTAAACCGCTTGTGGCGGATAAGAAAAAGTCAATTTCAGCTGAGAAAGCGGAAAAAATGATTTTATTTGGAATAATTGTAATTTTTGAGGGAAGGCCTAAAGGAACTTTTTTTATTTCACTTTTAAATTTTCAATATTTACGGTAAAAATATTTGGCCAAATAGGAAAATGTTAATTTTATTTATAAAAGCGGAATAAATGAATTTAATGGCAATAATTTTAATTTTTGAAACAATGCCCTATAGCAGCATTTTTTTATTTCACATTTAAATTTTCAATTTTTACGGTTAACTGTTTGTGCCGGATAGGAAAGAGTCAATTTTCGTTGAAAAAGCGGAATAAATGAATTTATTGGCAATAATTTTAATTTTTGAAAGAATGCCCTTTAGCAGGGTTTTTCTATTTCACATTTTAATTTTCAATATTTACGGTAAAAAGATTGTGGCCAATAGGAAAGTTTCAATTTTAGGTAATGAAGCCAAAAAATTATTTTATTTGGAATAATTTTAATTTTTGAAAAAATAGTGTAAAGGATCTTTTTTTATTTCAAATTTGAATTTTCAATATTTACGGTAAAATGATTGTGCCAGATAGGAGAGAGTCAATTTTAGTTGAAAAAGCGGAATAAATGAATTTATTGGGAACAATTTAATTTTTGAAAGAATGCCCTATAGCAGGATTTTTTTATTTCACATTTACATTTTCAATATTTACGGTAAAAATACTATAGCAGATAGGAAAGAATTAATTTTAGTAAAAAAAGGGAAATAAATGTATTTGGAATAATTTTTATTTTTGAGAGATTAGCCTATAAGAGCTTTTTTCATTTCAACTTTAAATTTTATTATTTACAGTAAAAAGATGTTAGAGATAGTAAAGAGTCAATTTTAGTTGAAACAGCGGAATAAATGAATTCATTTTGTATTATTTTATATTTTGAGAGAATGCCATATAGACGGAATAATTTTTTCGAATTTATATTTTTAATATTTTCGGTAAAAAGATTGTGGCAGATAGAAAAGAGTCAATATTAGTTCAAAAAGCGGAATAAATGAATTCATTTGGAATAATTTTAATTTCTGAGAGAATGCCCTATTGCAGGATTATTTTATTTCACATTTAAATTTCCAATATTTACCGTAAACCGTTTGTGGCGGATAAGAAGAAGTCAATTTCAGCTGAGAAAGAGGAAAAAATGATTTTAGTTGGAACAGATTTAATTTTTGAGAGATTGGCCAATAGGAACTTTTTTATTTCACTTTTAAATTTTCAATATTTACGGTAAAAATATTTGGCCAAATAGGAAAATGTTAATTTTATTTGTAAAAGCGGAAAAAATAAATTTTTTTGGAATAATTGGTATTCTTGAGAGAATGTCCTATAGGAATTTTTTTTTATTTCATATTTTAATTTTCAATATTTAAGGTAAACCGTTGTGGCAGATATAAAAAAGTCAATTTTAGCTGAAAAGTCGGAAAAAATGAATTTATTTGGATAATTTTAATTTTTGAGAGATTGGCCTAAAGGAACTTTATTTTTTTCACATTGAACTTTTCAATATTTACGGTAAAAAAATTGTGGTAGACAGGAAAGAGTCAATTTTTGTTGAAAAAGCCGAAAAAGTTAATTTAATCTGAATAATTTTAATTTTTGAGAGAATGACCTATAGGAGCTTTTTTTATTTCACATATTAATTTTCAATATTTACGGTAATAAGATTGTGCAAATAGGAAAGTTTTAATTTAAGGTTATGAAGCCAAAAAATGATTTTATTTGGAATAATTTTAATTTTTGAAAGAATGGTGTATAGGATCTTTTTTTATTTCAAATTTAAATTTTCGATATTTACGGTAAAAAGATTGTGCCAGATAGGAAAGAGTCAATTTTAGTTGAAAAAGCGCAATAATTGAATTTATTGGGAACAATTTAATTTTTGAAAGAATGCTCTATAGCAGGATTTTTTTATTTCACATTTAAATTTTCAATTTTTACGGTTAACTGTTTGTGCCGGATAGGAAAGAGTCAATTTTCATTGAAAAAGCGGAATAAATGAATTTATTGGGAATAATTTTAATTTTTGAAAGAATGCCCTATAGCAGGATTTTTTTATTTCACATTTAAATTTTCAATATTTACGGTAAAAAGATTGTGGCCAATTGGAAAGTTTCAATTTTAGGTTAAAAAGCGAAAAAATGATTTTATTTGGAATAATATTAATTTTAGAAAAAATTGTGCATAGGATCTTTTTTTATTTCAAATTTAAATTTTCAATATTTACGGTAAAAAGATTGTGCCAGATAGGAAAGTGTCAATTTTAGAGGAAAAAGCGGAATAAATGAATTTATTGGGAATAATTTTAATTTTTGAAGGAATGCCCTATAGCAGGATTTTTTTATTTTACATTTAAATTTTCAATTTTTACGGTTAACAGTTTGTGGCAGATACGAAAGATCCATTTCAGTTAAAAAAGCGGAATAAATGAATTTATTTTGAAAAGTTTAAATTTTTGAGAGAAATGCTTATAGGAGATTTTTTTCACATTTAAATTTTCAATTTTTACGGTTAGCAGTTTGTGGCAGATTGGAAAGAGTCAATTTTAGTTTAAAAAGCCGAAAAAATGAAGTTTCCCGGAATAATTTTATTTTTAAAGACAATGGCCTATAGTAGCTTCTTTTATTTCACATTTAAAATTTCAATATTTACGGCAAAAAGATTAAAGCAGATAGGAAAGAATCAATTTTAGTTAAAAAAGGGAAATAAATAAATTTATTTGGAATAATTTTAATTTTCGAGAGATTGGCCTATAAGAGCTTTTTTTATTTCACATTTTAATTTTTATTATTTACAGTAAAAAGATGTTAGAGATTGTAAACAGTCAATTTTAGTTGAAACAGCGGAATAAATGAATTCATTTTGTATTATTTTATATATTGAGAGAATGCCATATAGCCGGATATATTTTTTCGAATTTAAATTTTTGATATTTACGGTAAAAAGATTGAGGCAGATAGAAAAGAGTCAATATTAGTTCAAAAAGCGGAATAAATGAATTCATTTGGAATAATTTTGATTTCTGAGAGAATGCCCTATTGCAGGATTATTTTTTTTCACATTTAAATTTCCAATATTTACCGTAAACCGTTTGTGGCTGATAAGAAAAAGTCAATTTCAGCTGAAAAAGCGGAAAAAATGATTTTATTTGGAATAATTTTAATTTTTGAGAGATTGGCCTAAAGGAACTTTTTTTATTTCACTTTAAAATTTTCAATATTTACGGTAAAAATATTTGGCCGAATAGGAAAATGTTAATTTTATTTGTAAAAGCGGAATAAATGAATTTATTGGCAATAATTTTAATTTTTGAAAGAATGCCCTTTAGCAGGGTTTATTTATTTCACATTTTAATTTTCAATATTTACGGTAAAAAGATTGTGGCCAATAGGAATGTTTCAATTTTGGGTAATGAAGCCAAAAAATGATTTTATTTGGAATAATTTTAATTTCTGAAAAAATGGTGTATAGGATCTTTTTTTATATCAAATTTGAATTTTCAATATTTACGGTAAAAAGTTTGTGCCAGATAGGAGAGAGTCAATTTTAGTTGAAAAAGCTGAATAAATGAATTTATTGGGAACAATTTAATTTTTGAGAGAATTACCTATAGGAGCTTTTTTTATTTCACATTTACATTATCAATATTTGCGGTAAAAATATTATAGCAGATAGGAAAGAATCAATTTTAGTTAAAAAAGGGAAATAAATGTATTTGGATTAATTTTAATTTTTGAGAGATTGGCCTATAAGAGCTTTTTTTATTTCACATTTAAATTTTTATTATTTACACTAAAAGATGTTAGAGATAGTAAAGAGTCAATTTTAGTTGAAACAGCGGAATAAATGAATTCATTTTGTATTATTTTATATTTTGAGAGAATGCCATATAGCTGGATATATTTTTTCGAATTTATATCTTTAATATTTACGGTAAAAAGATTGTGGCAGATAGAAAAGAGTCAATATTAGTTCAAAAACGGAATAAATGAATTTATTTTGAAAATTTTAAATTTTTGAGAGAAATGCTTATAGGAGATTTTTTTCACATTTAAATTTTCAAATTTTACATTTGCAGTTTGTGGCAGATTGGAAAGAGTCAATTTTAGTTTAAAAAGCGGAAAAAATGAATTTATTTGGAATAATTTTAATGTTTGATAGAATGGCCTATAGCCGGATTTTTTTATTTTACATTTAAATTTTCAATATTTACGGTAAAAGATTGTGGTATATATTAAAGAGTCAATTTTAGTTGAAAAAGCGGAGAAAATGAATTTATTAAGAATAATTTTAATTTTTGAAAAAATGGGGTGCAGGATCTTTTTTTATTTCAAATTTAAATTTTCAATATTTACGGTAAAAAGATTGTGCTAGAAAGGAAAGAGTAAATTTTAGTTGAAAATGCGGATTTATTGAATTTATTGGGAATAATTTTAATTTTTGAAAGAATGCCCTATAGCAGGATTTTTTTATTTCACATTAAAATTTTCAATTTTTACGGTCAACAGCTTGTAGCAGATGGGAAAGAGTCAATTTTAGTGGAAAAAGCGGAATAAATGAATTTATTGGGAATAATTTTAATGTTTGAGAGAATGGCTTTTAGGAGGATTTTTTTATTTCACATTTAAATTTTCAATATTTACGGTAAAAAGCTTGCGGCCGATAGGAAAGAGTCAATTTTAGTTGAAAAAGCGGAATAAATGAATTTACTGGGAATAATTTTAATTTTTGAAAGAATGCCATATAGAAGGATTTTTTTATTTCACATTTAAATTTTTTATTTTATAAGTTTGTGGCAGATAGGAAAGAGTCAATTTTAGTTGAAAAAGCGGAGAAAATGAATTTATTGGGAATAATTTTAATGTTTGAGAGAATGCCTTATAGCAGGAATTTTTTTATTTCACATTTAAATTTTCAATATTTACGGTAAAAGATTGTGGCATATACGAAAGAGTCAATTTTAGTTGAAAAAGCGGAATAAATGAATTTTTTTGGAGAAATTTTAATTTTTGAACGAATGCCCTATAGCAGGATTTTTTTATTTCATATTTAAATTTTCAATATTTACGGTAAAGATTGTGTTTGATAGTAAAGAGTCAATTTAAGTTAAGAAAAGCGGAAAAAATAAAATTATTATTGGGAATAATTTAAATGTTTGACAGAATGCCCTATAGCAGGATTTTTTTTATTTCACATTAAAATTTTCAATGTTTACAGTAAAAAGATTGTGGCAGATAGGAAAGAGTCAATTTGAGTTGAAAAAGCGGAGAAAATAAATTTATTGGGAATAATTTTAATGTTTGAGAGAATGCCTATTGCAGGATTTTTTTATTTCACATTTAAATTTTCAATATTTACGGTAAAAGATTGCGGCCAATAGGAAAGTTTCAATTTTAGGTAAAAAAAACAAAAACAAAGATTTTATTTGGAATAATTTTATTTTTTGAAAAAATGGGGTACAGGATCTTTTTTTATTTCAAATTTAAATTTTCAATATTTACGGTAAAAAGATTGTGCTAGAAAGGAAAGAGTAAATTTTAGTTGAAAAAGCGGAATTATTGAATTTATTGGGAATAATTTTAATTTTTGAAAAAATGCCCTATAGCAGGATTTTTTTATTTCACATTAAAATTTTCAATTTTTACGGTCAACAGCTTGTAGCAGATGGGAAAGAGTCAATTTTAGTGGAAAAAGCGGAATAAATGAATTTATTGGGAATAATTTTAATGTTTGAGTGAATGGCTTTTAGGAGGATTTTTTTATTTCACATTTAAATTTTCTATTTTTACGGTTAACAGTTTGTGGCAGATAGGAAAGAGTCAATTTTAGTTGAAAAAGCGGAAAAAAAGAATTTATTTGGAATAATTTTTATGTTTGATAGAATGGCCTTTAGCAGGATTTTTTTATTTCATATTTAAATTTTCAATATTTACAGTAAAGATTGTGGCTGATAGTAAAGAGTCAATTTTAGTTAAGAAAAGCGGAAAAAATGAAATTATTGGGAATAATTTAAATGTTTGAGAGAGTGCTTACTAGCAGGATTTTTTTATTTCACAATAAAATTTTCAATGTTTACAGTAAAAAGATTTTGGCAGATAGGAAAGCGTCAATTTGAGTTGAAAAAGCGGAGAAAATGTATTTAATGGGAATAATTTTAATGTTTGAGAGAATGCCCTATAGCAGGATTTTTTTATTACACATTTAAATTTTCAATATGTACGGTAAAAGATTGTGGCATATACGAAAGAGTCCATTTTAGTTGAAAAAGCGGAATAAATGAATTTTTTTGGAGAAATTTTAATTTTTGAACGAATGCCCTATAGCAGGATTTTTTTATTTCACATTGAAATTATCAATTTTTACGGTCAACAGTTTGTGGCAGATAGGAAAGTCAATTTTAGATGAACAAGCGGAATAACTGAATTTATTGGGAATAATTTTAATTTTTGAAAGAATGCCCTATAGCAGGATTTTTCTTTTTCACATTAAAATTTTCAATATTTACAGTAAAAAGAATGTGGCCGATAGGAAAGAGTCAATTTTAGTTAAGAAAAGCGGAATAAATGAATTTATAGGGAATAATTTTAATTTTCGAAAGAATGCCCTATAGTTGGATTTTTTTATTTCACAATTAAGTTTTCAATTTTTACGGTTAACAGTTTGTTGAAGATAGGAAAGAGTCAATTTTAGTTCAAAAAGTGTGGAAATGAATTTATTTGGAATAATTTTAATGTTTGAGAGAATGGCCTATAGCAGGATTTTTTTATTTCACATTTCAATTTTTAATTTTTACGGTTAACAATTTGTGGCAGATAGGAAAGAGTCAATTTTAGTTGAAAAAGCGGAAAAAATGAATTAATTTGAAATAATTTAAATGTTTGAGAGAATGCCCTATAGCAGGATTTTTTTATTTTACATTTAAAATTTCAATATTTACGGTAAAGGTTGTGGCTGATAGTAAAGAGTCAATTTTAGTTAAGTTAAACGGAAAAAAAGAATTTATTGGGAATACTTTTAATGTTTGAGAGAATGGCTTTTAGCAGAATTTTTTTATTTCACATTTAAAATTTCAATATTTACAGTTAAAAGATTGTGGCCGATAGGAAAGAGTCAATTTGAGTTGAAAAAGCAAAGAAAATGAATTTATTGGGAATAATTTTAATTTTTGAGAGAATGCCCTATAGCAGAATTTATTTATTTCACATTTAAATTTTCAATATTTACGGTAAAAAGATTGGGCCAGATAGGAAAGAGTCAATTTTAGTTGAAAAAGCGGAATAAATGAATTTTTTTGGAAAAAATTTTCATTTTTGGACGAATGCCCTATAGCAGGATTTTTTTATTTCACATTGAAGTTATCAATTTATACGGTCAACAGTTTGTGGCAGATAGGAAAGTCAATTTTAGATGAACAAGCGGAATAACTGAATTTATTGGGAATAATTTTAATTTTTGAAAGAATGCCCTATATCAGGATTTTTTTATTTCACATTAAAATTTTCAATATTTACAGTAAAAAGAATGTGGCCGATAGGAAAGAGTCAATTTTAGTTAAGAAAAGCGGAATAAATGAATTTATTGCGAATAATTTTAATTTTTGAAAGATTTCTCCCTATAGCATGATTTTTTTATTTCACATAAATTTGCAATATTTACGGTAAAAAGATTGTGGCCAATAGGAAAGAGTCAATTTTAGTTAACAAAAGTGGAATAAATGAATTTATTTTGAATAATTTTAATGTTTGAGAGAATGTCCTATAGCAGGATTTTTTTATTTCACAATTAGGTTTTCAATTTTTACGGTTAACAGTTTGTGGAAGATAGGAAAGAGTCAATTTTAGTTCAAAAAGCGGAAAAATTAATTTATTTGGAATAATTTTAATGTTTGAGAGAATTGCCTATAGAAGGATTCTTTTATTTCTCATTTAAATTTTTAATTTTTACGGTTAACAATTTGTGGCAGATAGGAAAGAGTCAATTTTAGTTGAAAAAGCGGAAAAAATGAATTAATTTGAAAAAATTTTAATGTTTGAGAGAATTCCCTATAGCAGGATTTTTTTATTTTACATTTAAATTTTCAATATTTACGGTAAAGGTTGTGGCTGATAGTAAAGAGTCAATTTTAATTAAGTAAAGCGGAAAAAAAGAATTTATTGGGAATAATTTAAATGTTTGAGAGAATGCCCTATAGCTGGATTTTTTTATTTCACATTTAAATTTTCAATATTTATAGTAAAAAGATTGTGGCAGATAGGAATGAGTCAATTTGAGTTGAAAAAGCGGAGAAATTGAATTTATTGGGAAAAATTTTAATGTTTGAGAGAATGCCCTATAGCAGGATTTTTTTTTTCACATTTAAATTTTCAATATTTACGGAAAAAGATTGTGGCCTATAGGAAACAGTCAATTTTAGTTAAAAAGCGGAATAAATGAATTTATTGGGACTAATTTTAATTTTTGAAAGAATGCCCTATAGCTGGATTTTTTTATTTCACATTAAAATTTTCAATTTTTACGGTCAATAGCTTGTAATAGATGGGAAAGAGTCAATTTTAGTGGAAAAAGCGGAATAAATGAATTTATTGGAAATTATTATAATTTTTGAAAGAATGCCCTATAGCAGGATTTTTTTATTTCACATTAAAATTATCAACTTTTACGGTCAATAGTTTGTGGCCGATAGGAAGGCGTCAATTTTATTTGAAAAAGCAGAATTTATGAATTAATTTGGAGAAATTTTAATTTTCGAGAGAATGCCCTATAGCAGGATTTTTTTAATTCACATTTAAATTTTCAATATTTACGGTAAAAAGATTGTGGCTGATAGGAAAGAGTCAATTTTAGTTGAAAAAGCGGAATAAATGAATTTATTTGTAATTATTTTAATTTTTGAAAGAATACCATATAGCAGGATTTTTTTATTTCACATTTACATTTTCAATATTTACAGTAAAAAGATTTTTCCCGGTAAGAAATAGTCAGTTTAAGTTAAGAAAAGCGGAATAAATGAATTTATTTTGAATACTTATAATGTTTGAGAGAATGTCTATAGCAGGATTTTTTTATTTCACATTTAAATTTAAATTTTTGCGGTTAACAATTTGTGGAAGATAAGATAGAGTCAATTTTAGTTGAAAAGGCGGGAAAATGAATTTATTTGGAATAATTTTAATGTTTGAGGGAATGGCCTATAGCAGGATTTTTTTATTTCACATTTAAGTTTTCTATATTTACCGTAAAAAGATTGTGGGCGATAGAAAAGAGTAAAGCCGAAAAAGTAAAATTATTTTGAATAATTTATAGTATATCTATAGAAAAAAAAGCGGAAAAAATGAAATTATTTTGAATAATATTAATCTTTGAGAGAATGCCCTATAGCAAGATTTTTTTATTTCACATTTAAATTTTCAGTTTTTACATTTACAGTTTATGGAAGATAGGAAAGAGTCAATTTTAGTTGAAAAAGTGGAATAAATGAATTTATTTGGAATAATTTTAATTTTTGAGAGAATGGCCTATAGCAGGATTTTTTTATTTAACATTTAAATTTTCAATATTTAAAGTAAAAAGATTGTGGCCGTTAGGAAAGAGTCAATTTTAGTTGAGAAAGCGGAATAAATGAATTCATTGGGAATTATTATAATTTTTGAGAGAATGGCCTATAGCAGGATTTTTTTATTTCACATTAAAATTTTCAATTTTTACAATAAACAGTTTGTGGCCGATAGGAAAGAGTTAATTTCAGTTGAAAAAGCGGAATAAATGAATTTATTGGGAATAATTTTAATTTTTGAAAAAATCCCCTATAGAAGGATTTTTTTATTTCACATTAAAATTTTCAATATTTACAGTAAAAAGATTGTGGACGATAGGAAAGAGTCAATTTTAGGTAAAAAAAACAAAAAAAAAAGATTTTATTTGGAATAATTTTATTTTTTGAAAAAATGGGGTAAAGGATCTTTTTTTATTTCAAATTTAAATTTTCAATATTTACGGTAAAAAATTGTGCTAGAAAGGAAAGAGTAAATTTTAGTTGAAAAAGCGGAATTATTGAATTTATTGGGAATAATTTTAATTTATGAAAAAATGCCCTATAGCAGGATTTTTTTATTTCACATTAAAATTTTCAATTTTTACGGTCAACAGCTTGTAGCAGATGGGAAAGAGTCAATTTTAGTGGAAAAAGCGGAATAAATGAATTTATTGGGAATAATTTTAATGTTTGAGTGAATGGCTTTTAGGAGGATTTTTTTATTTCACATTTAAATTTTCAATATTTACGGTAAAAAGCTTGTGGCCGATAGGAAAGAGTCAATTTTAGTTGAAAAAGCGGAATAAATGAATTTATTGGGAATAATTTTAATTTTTGAAAGAATGCCATATAGAAGGATTTTTTTATTTCACATTTAAATTTTCTATTTTTACGGTTAACAGTTTGTGGCAGATAGGAAAGAGTCAATTTTAGTTGAAAAAGCGGAAAAAAAGAATTTATTTGGAATAATTTTTATGTTTGATAGAATGGCCTTTAGCAGGATTTTTTTATTTCATATTTAAATTTTCAATATTTACAGTAAAGATTGTGGCTGATAGTAAAGAGTCAATTTTAGTTAAGAAAAGCGGAAAAAATGAAATTATTGGGAATAATTTAAATGTTTGAGAGAATGCTTTATAGCAGGATTTTTTTATTTCACAATAAAATTTTCAATGTTTACAGTAAAAAGATTGTGGCAGATAGGAAAGAGTCAATTTGAGTTGAAAAAGCGGAGAAAATGTATTTAATGGGAATAATTTTAATGTTTGAGAGAATGCCCTATATCAGGATTTTTTTATTACACATTTAAATTTTCAATATGTACGGTAAAAGATTGTGGCATATACGAAAGAGTCCATTTTAGTTGAAAAAGTGGAATAAATGAATTTTTTTGGAGAAATTTTAATTTTTGAACGAATGCCCTATAGCAGGATTTTTTTATTTCACATTGAAATTATCAATTTTTACGGTCAACAGTTTGTGGCAGATAGGATGAACAAGCGGATTAACTGAATTTATTGGGAATAATTTTAATTTTTGAAAGAATGCCCTATAGCAGGATTTTTCTTTTTCACATTAAAATTTTCAATATTTACAGTAAAAAGAATGTGGCCGATAGGAAAGAGTCAATTTTAGTTAAGAAAAGAGGAATAAATGAATTTATAGGGAATAATTTTAATTTTCGAAAGAATGCCCTATAGTTGGATTTTTTTATTTCACAATTAAGTTTTCAATTTTTACGGTTAACAGTTTGTTGAAGATAGGAAAGAGTCAATTTTAGTTCAAAAAGTGTGGAAATGAATTTATATGGAATAATTTTAATGTTTGAGAGAATGGCCTATAGCAGGATTTTTTTTATTTCACATTTCAATTTTTAATTTTTACGGTTAACAATTTGTGGCAGATAGGAAAGAGTCAATTTTAGTTGAAAAAGCGGAAATAATGAATTAATTTGAAATAATTTAAATGTTTGAGAGAATGCCCTATAGCAGGATTTTTTTTATTTTACATTTAAAATTTCAATATTTACGGTAAAGGTTGTGGCTGATAGTAAAGAGTCAATTTTAGTTAAGTTAAACGGAAAAAAAGAATTTATTGGGAATACTTTTAATGTTTGAGAGAATGGCTTTTAGCAGAATATTTTTATTTCACATTTAAAATTTCAATATTTACAGTTAAAAGATTGTGGCCGATGGGAAAGAGTCAATTTGAGTTGAAAAAGCAAAGAAAATGAATTTATTGGGAATAATTTTAATTTTTGAGAGAATGCCCTATAGCAGAATTTATTTATTTCACATTTAAATTTTCAATATTTACGGTAAAAAGATTGGGCCAGATAGGAAAGAGTCAATTGTAGTTGAAAAAGCGGAATAAATCAATTTTTTTGGAGAAATTTTTATTTTTGGTCGAATGCCCTATAGCAGGATTTTTTTATTTCACATTGAAGTTATCAATTTATACGGTCAACAGTTTGTGGCAGATAGGAAAGTCAATTTTAGTTGAACAAGCGGAATAACTGAATTTATTGGGAATAATTTTAATTTTTGAAAGAATGCCCTATATTAGGATTTTTTTAATTCACATTTAAATTTTCAATATTTACGGAAACCGTTTGTGGCCAATAGGAAAGAGTCAATTTTAGTTGAAAAAGCGTAATAAATGAATTTATTTGGAGACATTTTAAATTTTTAACGAATGCCCTATAGCAGGATTTTTTTATTTCACATTGAAATTATCAATTTCTACGGTCAACAGTTTGTGGCAGATAGGAAAGTCAATTTTAGTTGAAAAAGCGGAATAACTGAATTTATCGGGAATTATTATAATTTTTGAAAGAATGCCCTATATCAGGATTTTTTTATTTCACATTAAAATTTTCAATATATACAGTAAAAAGAATGTGGCCGATAGGAAAGAGTCAATTTTAGTTAAGAAAAGCGGAATAAATGAATTTATTGCGAATAATTTTAATTTTTGAAAGATTTCTCCCTATAGCATGATTTTTTTATTTCACATAAATTTGCAATATTTACGGTAAAAAGATTGTGGCCAATAGGAAAGAGTCAATTTTAGTTAACAAAAGTGGAATAAATGAATTTATTTTGAATAATTTTAATGTTTGAGAGAATGTCCTATAGCAGGATTTTTTTATTTCACAATTAGGTTTTCAATTTTTACGGTTAACAGTTTGTGGAAGATAGGAAAGAGTCAATTTTAGTTCAAAAAGCGGAAAAATTAATTTATTTGGAATAATTTTAATGTTTGAGAGAATTGCCTATAGCAGGATTCTTTTATTTCACATTTAAATTTTTAATTTTTACGGTTAACAATTTGTGGCAGATAGGAAAGAGTCAATTTTAGTTGAAAAAGCGGAAAAAATGAATTAATTTGAAAAAATTTTAATGTTTGAGAGAATTCCCTACAGCAGGATTTTTTTATTTTACATTTAAATTTTCAATATTTACGGTAAAGGTTGTGGCTGATAGTAAAGAGTCAATTTTAATTAAGTAAAGCGGAAAAAAAGAATTTATTGGGAATAATTTAAATGTTTGAGAGAATGCCCTATAGCTGGATTTTTTTATTTCACATTTAAATTTTCAATATTTATAGTAAAAAGATTGTGGCAGATAGGAATGAGTCAATTTGAGTTGAAAAAGCGGAGAAATTGAATTTATTGGGAAAAATTTTAATGTTTGAGAGAATGCCCTATAGCAGGATTTTTTTTTTCACATTTAAATTTTCAATATTTACGGAAAAAGATTGTGGCCTATAGGAAACAGTCAATTTTAGTTAAAAAGCGGAATAAATGAATTTATTGGGACTAATTTTAATTTTTGAAAGAATGCCCTATAGCTGGATTTTTTTATTTCACATTAAAATTTTCAATTTTTACGGTCAACAGCTTGTAATAGATGGGAAAGAGTCAATTTTAGTGGAAAAAGCGGAATAAATGAATTTATTGGAAATTATTATAATTTTTGAAAGAATGCCCTATAGCAGGATTTTTTTATTTCACATTAAAATTATCAACTTTTACGGTCAATAGTTTGTGGCCGATAGGAAGGCGTCAATTTTATTTGAAAAAGCAGAATTTATGAATTAATTTGGAGAAATTTTAATTTTCGAGAGAATGCCCTATAGCAGGATTTTTTTAATTCACATTTAAATTTTCAATATTTACGGTAAAAAGATTGTGGCTGATAGGAAAGAGTCAATTTTAGTTGAAAAAGCGGAATAAATGAATTTATTTGTAATTATTTTAATTTTTGAAAGAATACCATATAGCAGGATTTTTTTATTTCACATTTACATTTTCAATATTTACAGAAAAAAGATTTTTTCCGGTAGGAAATAGTCAGTTTAAGTTAAGAAAAGCGGAATAAATTAATTTATTTCGAATACTTATAATGTTTGAGAGAATGTCTATAGCAGGATTTTTTTATTTCACATTTAAATTTAAATTTTTGCGGTTAACAATTTGTGGAAGATAAGATAGAGTCAATTTTAGTTGAAAAGGCGGGAAAATGAATTTATTTGGTATAATTTTAATAATTGAGGGAATGGCCTATAGCAGGATTTTTTTATTTCACATTTAAGTTTTCAATATTTACCGTAAAAAGATTGTGGGCGATAGAAAAGAGTAAAGCCGAAAAAGTAAAATTATTTTGAATAATTTATAGTATATCTATAGAAAACAAAGCGGAAAAAATGAAATTATTTTGAATAATTTTAATCTTTGAGAGAATGCCCTATAGCAAGATTTTTTTTTTCACATTTAAATTTTCAGTTTTTACATTTACAGTTTATGGAAGATAGGAAAGAGTCAATTTTAGTTGAAAAAGTGGAATAAATGAATTTATTTGGAATAATTTTAATTTTTGAGAGAATGGCCTATAGCAGGATTTTTTTATTTAACATTTAAATTATCAATATTTAAAGTAAAAAGATTGTGGCCGTTAGGAAAGAGTCAATTTTAGTTGAAAAAGCGGAATAAATGAATTCATTGGGAATTATTATAATTTTTGAGAGAATGGCCTATAGCAGGATTTTTTTATTTCACATTAAAATTTTCAATTTTTACAATAAACAGTTTGTGGCCGATAGGAAAGAGTTAATTTCAGTTGAAAAAGCGGAATAAATGAATTTATTGGGAAAAATTTTAATTTTTGAAAAAATCCCCTATAGAAGGATTTTTTTATTTCACATTAAAATTTTCAATATTTACAGTAAAAAGATTGTGGACGATAGGAAAGATTCAATTTTCGTTAATAAAAGCGGAATAAATGAATTTATTGGGAATAATTTTAATGTTTGAGAGAATGCCTCATAGCAGGATTTTTTTATTTCACATTTAAATTTTCAATATTTACGGTAGAAGATTGTGGCATATACGAAAGAGTCAATTTTAGTTGAAAAAGCGGAATAAATGAATTTTTTTGGAGAAATTTTAATTTTTGAACGAATGCCCTATAGCAGGATTTTTTTATTTCACATTTAAATTTTCAATATTTACGGTAAAGATTGTGTTTGATAGTAAAGAGTCAATTTAAGTTAAGAAAAGCGGAAAAAATAAAATTATAATTGGGAATAATTTAAATGTTTGACAGAATGCCCTATAGCAGGATTTTTTTATTTCACATTAAAATTTTCAATGTTTACAGTAAAAAGATTGTGGCAGATAGGAAAGAGTCAATTTGAGTTGAAAAAGCGGAGAAAATGAATTTATTGGGAATAATTTTAATGTTTGAGAGAATGCCTATTGAAGCATTTTTTTATTTCACATTTAAATTTTCAATATTTACGGTAAAAGATTGTGGCCACTAAGAAAGTTTCAATTTTAGGTAAAAAAAAACAAAAAAAAAGATTTTATTTGGAATAATTTTAATTTTTGAAAAAATGGGGTACAGGATCTTTTTTTATTTCAAATTTAAATTTTCAATATTTACGGTAAAAAGATTGTGCTAGAAAGGAAAGAGTAAATTTTAGTTGAAAAAGCGGAATTATACAATTTATTGGGAATAATTTTAATTTTTGAAAAAATGCCCTATAGCAGGATTTTTTTATTTCACATTAAAATTTTCAATTTTTACGGTCAACAGCTTGTAGCAGATGGGAAAGAGTCAATTTTTGTGGAAAAAGCGGAATAAATGAATTTATTGGGAATAATTTTAATGTTTGAGTGAATGGCTTTTAGGAGGATTTTTTTATTTCACATTTAAATTTTCAATATTTACGGTAAAAAGCTTGTGGCCGATAGGAAAGAGTCAATTTTAGTTGAAAAAGCGGAATTAATGAATTTATTGGGAATAATTTTAATTTTTGAAAGAATGCCATATAGAAGGATTTTTTTATTTCACATTTAAATTTTCTATTTTTACGGTTAACAGTTTGTGGCAGATAGGAAAGAGTCAATTTTAGTTGAAAAAGCGGAAAAAAAGAATTTATTTGGAATAATTTTAATGTTTGATAGAATGGCCTTTAGCAGGATTTTTTTATTTCATATTTAAATTTTCAATATTTACCTTAAAGATTGTGGCTGATAGTAAAGAGTCAATTTTAGTTAAGAAAAGCGGAAAAAATGAAATTATTGGGAATAATTTAAATGTTTGAGAGAATGCTTTATAGCAGGATTTTTTTATTTCACAATAAAATTTTCAATGTTTACAGTAAAAAGATTGTGGCAGAAAGGAAAGAGTCAATTTGAGTTGAAAAAGCGGAGAAAATGTATTTAATGGGAATAATTTTAATGTTTGAGAGAATGCCCTATAGCAGGATTTTTTTATTACACATTTAAATTTTCAATATGTACGGTAAAAGATTGTGGCATATACGAAAGAGTCCATTTTAGTTGAAAAAAGGGAATAAATGAATTTTTTTGGAGAAATTTTAATTTTTGAACGAATGCCCTATAGCAGGATTTTTTTATTTCACATTGAAATTATCAATTTTTACGGTCAACAGTTTGTGGCAGATAGGAAAGTCAATTTTAGATGAACAAGCGGAATAACTGAATTTATTGGGAATAATTTTAATTTTTGAAAGAATGCCCTATAGCAGGATTTTTTTTTTCACATTAAAATTTTTAATATTCACAGTAAAAAGAATGTTGCCGATAGGAAAGAGTCAATTTTAGTTAAGAAAAGCGGAATAAATGAATTTATAGGGAATAATTTTAATTTTCGAAAGAATGCACTATAGTTGGATTTTTTTATTTCACAATTAAGTTTTCAATTTTTACGGTTAACAGTTGGTTTAAGATAGGAAAGAGTCAATTTTAGTTCAAAAAGTGTGGAAATGAATTTATTTGGAATAATTTTAATGTTTGAGAGAATAGCCTATAGCAGGATTTTTTTATTTCACATTTCAATTTTTAATTTTTACGGTTAACAATTTGTGGCAGATAGGAAAGAGTCCATTTTAGTTGAAAAAGCGGAAAAAATGAATTAATTTGAAATAATTTAAATGTTTGAGAGAATGCCCTCTAGCAGGATTTTTTTATTTTACATTTAAATTTTCAATATTTACGGTAAAGGTTGTGGCTGATAGTAAAGAGTCAATTTTAGTTAAGTTAAACGGAAAAAAAGAATTTATTGGGAATAATTTAAATGTTTGAGAGAATGCCCTATGGCTGGATTTTTTTATTTCACATTTAAATTTTCAATATTTATAGTAAAAAGATTGTGGCAGATAGAAAAGAGTCAATTTTAGTGGAAAAAGCGGAATAAATGAATTTATTGGGAATACTTTTAATGTTTGAGAGATTGGCTTTTAGCAGAATTTTTTTATTTCACATTTAAAATTTCAATATTTACAGTTAAAAGATTGTGGCCGATAGGAAAGAGTCAATTTGAGTTGAAAAAGCAAAGAAAATGAATTTATTGGGAATAATTTTAATTTTTGAAAGAATGCCATATAGAAGGATTTTTTTATTTCACATTTAAATTTTCTATTTTATAAGTTTGTGGCAGATAGGAAAGAGTCAATTTTAGTTGAAAAAGCGGAAAAAATGAATTTATTTGGAATAATTTTAATGTTTGATAGAATGGCCTATAGCAGGATTTTTTTATTTCATATTTAAATTTTCAATATTTACAATAAAGATTGTGGCTGATAGTAAAAAGTCAATTTTAGTTAAGAAAAGCGGAAAATATGAAATTATTGGGAATAATTTAAATGTTTGAGAGAATGCTTTATAGCAGGATTTTTTTATTTCACAATAAAATTTTCAATGTTTACAGTTAAAAGATTGTGGCAGATAGGAAAGAGTCAATTTGAGTTGAAAAAGCGGAGAAAATGAATTTATTGGGAATAATTTTAATGTTTGAGAGAATGCCCTATAGCAGGATTTTTTTATTTCATATTTAAATTTTCAATATTTACGGTAAAGATTGTGTTTGATAGTAAAGAGTCAATTTAAGTTGAAAAAGCGGAATAAATGAATTCATTGGGAATTATTATAATTTTTGAGAGAATGGCCTATAGCAGGATTTTTTTATTTCACATTAAAATTTTCAATTTTTACAATAAACAGTTTGTGGCCGATAGGAAAGAGTTAATTTCAGTTGAAAAAGCGGAATAATGGAATTTATTGGGAATAATTTTAATTTTTGAAAAAATCCCCTATAGAAGGATTTTTTTATTTCACATTTAAATTTTCAATATTTACGGTAAAAGATTGTGGCCAATAGGAAAGTTTCAATTTTAGGTAAAAAAACAAAAAAAAAAGATTTTATTTGGAATAATTTTAATTTTTGAAAAAATGGGGTACAGGATCTTTTTTTATTTCAAATTTAAATTTTCAATATTTACGGTAAAAAGATTGTGCTAGAAAGGAAAGAGTAAATTTTAGTTGAAAAAGCGGAATTATTGAATTTATTGGGAATAATTTTAATTTTTGAAAAAATGCCCTATTGCAGGATTTTTTTATTTCACATTAAAATTTTCAATTTTTACGGTCAACAGCTTGTAGCAGATGGGAAAGAGTCAATTTTAGTGGAAAAAGCGGAATAAATGAATTTATTGGGAATAATTTTAATGTTTGAGTGAATGGCTTTTAGGAGGATTTTTTTATTTCACATTTAAATTTTCAATATTTACGGTAAAAAGCTTGTGGCCGATAGGAAAGAGTCAATTTTTTGTTGAAAAAGCGGAATTAATGAATTTATTGGGAATAATTTTAATTTTTGAAAGAATGCCATATAGAAGGATTTTTTTATTTCACATTTAAATTTTCTATTTTTACGGTTAACAGTTTGTGGCAGATAGGAAAGAGTCAATTTTAGTTGAAAAAGCGGAAAAAAAGAATTTATTTAGAATAATTTTTATGTTTGATAGAATGGCCTTTAGCAGGATTTTTTTATTTCATATTTAAATTTTCAATATTTACAGTAAAGATTGTGGCTGATAGTAAAGAGTCAACTTTAGTTAAGAAAAGCGGAAAAATGAAATTATTGGGAATAATTTAAATGTTTGAGAGAATGCTTTATAGCAGGATTTTTTTATTTCACAATAAAATTTTCAATGTTTACAGTAAAAAGATTGTGGCAGATAGGAAAGAGTCAATTTGAGTTGAAAAAGCGGAGAACATGTATTTAATCGGAATAATTTTAATGTTTGAGAGAATGCCCTATAGCAGGATTTTTTTATTACACATTTAAATTTTCAATATGTACGGTAAAAGATTGTATAATATACGAAAGAGTCCATTTTAGTTGAAAAAGCGGAATAAATGAATTTTTTTGGAGAAATTTTAATTTTTGAACGAATGCCCTATAGCAGGATTTTTTTATTTCACATTGAAATTATCAATTTTTACGGTCAACAGTTTGTGGCAGATAGGAAAGTCAATTTTAGATGAACAAGCGGAATAACTGAATTTTTTGGGAATAATTTTAATTTTTGAAAGAATGCCCTATAGCAGGATTTTTCTTTTTCACATTAAAATTTTCAATATTTACAGTAAAAAGAATGTGGCCGATAGGAAAGAGTCAATTTTAGTTAAGAAAAGCGGAATAAATGAATTTATAGGGAATAATTTTAATTTTCGAAAGAATGCCCTATAGTTGGATTTTTTTATTTCACAATTAAGTTTTCAATTTTTACGGTTAACAGTTTGTTGAAGATAGGAAAGAGTCAATTTTAGTTCAAAAAGTGTGGAAATGAATTTATTTGGAATAATTTTAATGTTTGAGAGAATGGCCTATAGCAGGATTTTTTTATTTCACATTTCAATTTTTAATTTTTACGGTTAACAATTTGTGGCAGATAGGAAAGAGTCAATTTTAGTTGAAAAAGCGGAAAAAATGAATTAATTTGAAATAATTTAAATGTTTGAGAGAATGCCCTATAGCAGGATTTTTTTTATTTTACATTTAAAATTTCAATATTTACGGTAAAGGTTGTGGCTGATAGTAAAGAGTCAATTTTAGTTAAGTTAAACGGAAAAAAAGAATTTATTGGGAATACTTTTAATGTTTGAGAGAATGGCTTTTAGCAGAATTTTTTTATTTCACATTTAAAATTTCAATATTTACAGTAAAAAGATTGTCGCCGATAGGAAAGAGTCAATTTGAGTTGAAAAAGCAAAGAAAATGAATTTATTGGGAATAATTTTAATTTTTGAGAGAATGCCCTATAGCAGAATTTATTTATTTCACATTTAAATTTTCAATATTTACGGTAAAAAGATTGGGCCAGATAGGAAAGAGTCAATTTTAGTTGAAAAAGCGGAATAAATGAATTTTTTTGGAGAAATTTTTATTTTTGGACGAATGCCCTATAGCAGGAATTTTTTATTTCACATTGAAGTTATCAATTTATACGGTCAACAGTTTGTGGCAGATAGGAAAGTCAATTTTAGTTGAACAAGCGGAATAACTGAATTTATTGGGAATAATTTTAATTTTTGAAAGAATGCCCTATATCAGGATTTTTTTATTTCACATTAAAATTTTCAATTTTTACGGAAACAGTTTGTGGCCAATAGGAAAGAGTCAATTTTAGTTGAAAAAGCGTAATAAATGAATTTATTTGGAGACATTTTAAATTTTTAACGAATGCCCTATAGCAGGATTTTTTTATTTCACATTGAAATTATCAATTTCTACGGTCAACAGTTTGTGGCAGATAGGAAAGTCAATTTTAGTTGAAAAAGCGGAATAACTGAATTTATCGGGAATTATTATAATTTTTGAAAGAATGCCCTATATCAGGATTTTTTTATTTCACATTAAAATTTTCAATATTTACAGTAAAAAAGAATGTGGCCGATAGGAAAGAGTCAATTTTAGTTAAGAAAAGCGGAATAAATGAATTCATTGCGAATATTTTTAATTTTTGAAAGATTTCTCCCTATAGCATGATTTTTTTATTTCACATAAATTTTCAATATTTACGGTAAAAAGATTGTGGCCAATAGGAAAGAGTCAATTTTAGTTAACAAAAGTGGAATAAATGAATTTATTTTGAATAATTTTAATGTTTGAGAGAATGTCCTATAGCAGGATTTTTTTATTTCACAATTAGGTTTTCAATTTTTACGGTTAACAGTTTGTGGAAGATAGGAAAGAGTCAATTTTAGTTCAAAAAGCGGAAAAATTAATTTATTTGGAATAATTTTAATGTTTGAGAGAATTGCCTATAGCAGGATTCTTTTATTACACATTTAAATTTTTAATTTTTACGGTTAACAATTTGTGGCAGATAGGAAAGAGTCAATTTTAGTTGAAAAAGCGGAAAAAATGAATTAATTTGAAAAAAATTTTAATGTTTGAGAGAATTCCCTATAGCAGGATTTTTTTATTTTTCATTTAAATTTTCAATATTTACGGTAAAGGTTGTGGCTGATAGTAAAGAGTCAAATTTAATTAAGTAAAGCGGAAAAAAAGAATTTATTGGGAATAATTTAAATGTTTGAGAGAATGCCCTATAGCTGGATTTTTTTATTTCACTTTTAAATTTTCAATATTTATAGTAAAAAGATTGTGGCAGATAGGAATGAGTGAATTTGAGTTGAAAAAGCGGAGAAATTGAATTTATTGGGAAAAATTTTAATGTTTGAGAGAATGCCCAATAGCAGGATTTTTTTTTTTCACATTTAAATTTTCAATATTTACGGAAAACGATTGTGGCCTATAGGAAACAGTCAATTTTAGTTAAAAAGCGGAATAAATGAATTTATTGGGACTAATTTTAATTTTTGAAAGAATGCCCTATAGCTGGATTTTTTTATTTCACATTAAAATTTTCAATTTTTACGGTCAACAGCTTGTAATAGATGGGAAAGAGTCAATTTTAGTGGAAAAAGCGGAATAAATGAATTTATTGGAAATTATTATAATTTTTGAAAGAATGCCCTATAGCAGGATTTTTTTATTTCACATTAAAATTATCAACTTTTACGGTCAATAGTTTGTGGCCGATAGGAAGGCGTCAATTTTATTTGAAAAAGCAGAATTTATGAATTAATTTGGAGAAATTTTAATTTTCGAGAGAATGCCCTATAGCAGGATTTTTTTAATTCACATTTAAATTTTCAATATTTACGGTAAAAAGATTGTGGCCGATAGGAAAGAGTCAATTTTAGTTGAAAAAGCGGAATAAATGAATTTATTTGTAATTATTTTAATTTTTGAAAGAATACAATATAGCAGGAATTTTTTATTTCACATTTACATTTTCAATATTTACAGTAAAAAGATTTTTCCTGGTAGGAAATAGTCAGTTTAAGTTAAGAAAAGCGGAATAAATGAATTTATTTTGAATACTTTTAATGTTTGGGAGAATGTGTATAGCAGGATTTTTTTATTTCACATTTAAATTTAAATTTTTGCGGTTAACAATTTGTGGAAGATAAGATAGAGTCAATTTTAGTTGAAAAGGCGGGAAAATGAATTTATTTGGAATAATTTTAATGTTTGAGGGAATGGCCTATAGCAGGATTTTTTTATTTCACATTTAAGTTTTCAATATTTACCGTAAAAAGATTGTGGGCGATAGAAAAGAGTAAAGCCGAAAAAGTAAAATTATTTTGAATAATTTATAGTATATCTATAGAAAAAAAAGCGGAAAAATGAAATTATTTTGAATAATTTTAATCTTTGAGAGAATGCCCTATAGCAAGATTTTTTTATTTCACATTTAAATTTTCAGTTTTTACATTTACAGTTTATGGAAGATAGGAAAGAGTCAATTTTAGTTGAAAAAGTGGAATAAATGAATTTATTTGGAATAATTTTAATTTTTGAGAGAATGGCCTATAGCAGGATTTTTTTATTTAACATTTAAATTTTCAATATTTAAAGTAAAAAGATTGTGGCCGTTAGGAAAGAGTCAATTTTAGTTGAAAAAGCGGAATAAATGAATTCATTGGGAATTATTATAATTTTTGAGAGAATGGCCTATAGCAGGATTTATTTATTTCACATTAAAATTTTCAATTTTTACAATAAACAGTTTGTGGCCGATTGGAAAGAGTTAATTTCAGTTGAAAAAGCGGAATAAATGAATTTATTGGGAATAATTTTAATTTTTGAAAAAATCCCCTATAGAAGGATTTTTTTATTTTACATCAAAATTTTCAATTTTTACAGTAAAAAGATTGTGGACGATAGGAAAGAGTCAATTTTCGTTAATAAAAAATATTGAAAATTTTAATGTGAAATATAGAAATCCTACTATAGGGCATTTTCTCGAATATTTAAATTATTCCCAATAAATTCATTTTCTCCGCTTTTCTTAACTAAAATTGACTCTTAACTATCAGCCACAATCTTTACCGTAAAAATTGAAAATTTAAATGTGAAATAAAAAAATCCTACTATAGAGCATTCTCTCAAACATTAAAATTATTTCAAATGAATTCATTTTTTCTGCTTTTTCAACTAAAATTGACTCTTTCCTATCTGCCACAAACTGTTAACCGTAAAAATTGAAAATAATAATGTGAAATAAAAAATTCCTGCTATAGGGCATTCTTTCACAAATTAAAATTAATCCAAAAAATTCATTATTTCCGCTTTTTCAACTAAAATTGACTCTTTCCTTACTGACACAATCTTTTCACTTTAAATATTGAAAATTTAAATGTGAAATAAAAAAATCCTGCTATAGGGCATTCTCTCAAAAATTAAAATTATTCTAAATAAATTCATTTATTCCACTTTTCTTAACTAAAATTGACTCTTTCCTATCGGCCAGAATCTTTTTACCGTTAATATTGAAAATTTAAATGTGAAATAAAAAAATCCTGCTATAGGGCATTCTTTCAAAAATTAAAATTATTCCCAATAAATTCATTTATTCCGCTTTTTCACCTAAAACTGACCCTTTTCTATCTGCCACAAACTGTTGACCGTAAAAATTGAAAATTTAAATGTGAAATAACGAAATCCTGCTATAGGGCATTCTTTCAAAAATTAAAATTTCTCCAAAAAATTCATTTATTCCGCTTTTTCAACTAAAATTGACTTTCCTATCGGCCAGAATCTTTTACCGTAAATATTGAAAAATTTAATGTGAAATAAAAAACTCCTGCTATACGGCATTCTCTCAAACATTGAAAATATTCCCAATAAATTTATTTCTCCGCTTTTTCAACTCAAATTGACTCTTTTCTATCTGTCACAATCTTTTTACTGTTAATATTGAAAATTGTAATCTGAAATAAAAAAATCCCGCTATAGGGATTCTTTCAAAAATTAAAATTTATCCCAATAAATTCATTTATTCAGCTTTTTCAACTAAAATTGACTCTTTTATATCGGCCACAAGCTTTTTACCGTAAATATTGAAAATGTAAATGTGAATAAAAAAATCCTGCTAAAGGCCATTTTCTCAAACATTAAAATTATTCCCAATAAATTCATTTATTCCGCTTTTTCAACTAAAATTGACTCTTTCCTATCTGCCACAAACTGTTGACCCTAAAAATAGAAAATTTTAATGTGAAATAAAAAAATGCTGCTACAGGGCATTCTCTAAAAATTAAAACTTCTCCAAATAAATTTATTTATTCCGCTTCTCTTAACAAATTGACTCTTTCCTATCGGCCACAATCTTTTTACCGTAAATATTGAAAACTTAAATTTAAATTAAAAAATCCTGCTATAGGGCATTCTCTCAAAAATTAAAATTTCTCCAAATTAATTAATAAATTCTGCTTTTTCAACTAAAATTGACTCTTTTTTATCGGCCAGAAACTATTGACCGTAAAAGTTGAAAATTTTAATGTTAAATAACAAAATCCTGCTAAAGGGCATTCTTTCAAAAATTATAATAATTCCCAATAAATTCATTTTTTCCGCTTTTTTTACTATAATTTTCTCTTTTCTATCGCCCACAATCATTTTACTGTAAATATTGAAAACTTAAATGTGAAATAAAAAAATCTTGCTATAGGCCATTATTTCAAACATTAAAATTATTCCAAATAAATTCATTCACGGTAAAAAGATTGTGACAGATAGGAAAGAGACAATTTTAGTTAAGAGAAGCGGAACAAATGAATTTATTTGGAATAATTTTAATTTCTGAGAGAATGCCCTATAGCTGTAATTTTTTTATTTCACATTTAAATTTTCAATATTTACGGTAAAAGATTGTGGCATATAGGAATGAGTCAATTTTAGTTGAAAAAGCGGAATAAATGAATTTATTTGGAGAAATTTTAATTTTTGAGAGAATGCCCTATGGCAGGATTTTTTTTTCACATTAAAATTTTCAATATTTACACTAAAAAGATTATGGCCGATTGGAAAGAGTCAACTTTAGTTAAGAAAAGCGGAATAAATGAATTTATTGGGAATAATTTTAATGTTTGAGTGAATGGCCTTTGGCAGGATTTTTTTATTTCACATTTAAATTTTCAATATTTACGGTAAAAAGATTTTGGCCGATAGGAAAGAGTCAATTTTAGTTGAAAAAGCGGAATAAATGAATTTATTGGGAATATTTTTTTTTTTGAGAGAATGCCCTATAGCAGGATTTTTTTATTTCACATTTAAATTTTCAATATTTGCGGTAAAAAGATTGTAGCCGATAGAAAAGAGTCAATTTTAGTTAAGAAAAGCGGAATAAATGAATTTATTTTGAATAATTTTAATTTCTGAGAAAATGGCCTATAGCAGGATTTTTTTATTTCACATTAAAATTTTCAATATTTACATTTAAAAGATTGTGGCAGATAGGAAAGAGTTAATTTGAGTTGAAAAAGCGGAAAAAATGAATTTATTAAGAATAGTTTTAATTTTTGAGAGAATGCCCTATAGCAGAATTTTTTTATTTCACATTTAAATTTTCAATATTTACGGTAAAAAGATTGTAGCCGATAGAAAAGAGTCAATTTTAGTTAAGAAAAGCGGAATAAATGAATTTATTTTGAATAATTTTAATTTCTGAGAAAATGGCCTATAGCAGGATTTTTTTATTTCACATTAAAATTTTCAAATTTTACGGTTTACAGTTTGTGGCAGATAGGAAAGAGTCAATTACAGTTGAAAAAGCAGAAAAAATGAATTTATTTGAAATAATGTTAATGTTTGAGAGAATGCCCTATAGTAGGATTTTTTTATTTCACATTAAAATTTTCAATATTTACATTTAAAAGATTGTGGCAGATAGGAAAGAGTCAATTTGAGTTGAAAAAGCGGAAAAAATGAATTTATTAAGAATAATTTTAATTTTTGAGAGAATGCCCTATGGCAGAATTTTTTTATTTCACATTTATCTTTTCAATATTTACGGTAAAAGATTGTGGCAGATAGGAATGAGTGAATTTGAGTTGAAAAAGCGGAGAAATTGAATTTATTGGGAAAAATTTTAATGTTTGAGAGAATGCCCCATAGCAGGATTTTTTTTTTTCACATTTAAATTTTCAATATTTACGGAAAACGATTGTGGCCTATAGGAAACAGTCAATTTTAGTTAAAAAGCGGAATAAATGAATTTATTGGGACTAATTTTAATTTTTGAAAGAATGCCCTATAGCTGGATTTTTTTATTTCACATTAAAATTTTCAATTTTTACGGTCAACAGCTTGTAATAGATGGGAAAGAGTCAATTTTAGTGGAAAAAGCGGAATAAATGAATTTATTGGAAATTATTATAATTTTTGAAAGATTGCCCTATAGCAGGATTTTTTTATTTCACATTAAAATTATCAACTTTTACGGTCAATAGTTTGTGGCCGATAGGAAGGCGTCAATTTTATTTGAAAAAGCAGAATTTATGAATTAATTTGGAGAAATTTTAATTTTCGAGAAAATGCCCTATAGCAGGATTTTTTTAATTCACATTTAAATTTTCAATATTTACGGTAAAAAGATTGTGGCCGATAGGAAAGAGTCAATTTTAGTTGAAAAAGCGGAATAAATGAATTTATTTGTAATTATTTTAATTTTTGAAAGAATACAATATAGCAGGAATTTTTTATTTCACATTAACATTTTCAATATTTACAGTAAAAAGATTTTTCCTGGTAGGAAATAGTCAGTTTAAGTTAAGAAAAGCGGAATAAATGAATTTATTTTGAATACTTTTAATGTTTGAGAGAATGTCTATAGCAGGATTTTTTTATTTCACATTTAAATTTAAATTTTTGCGGTTAACAATTTGTGGAAGATAAGATAGAGTCAATTTTAGTTGAAAAGGCGGGAAAATGAATTTATTTGGAATAATTTTAATGTTTGAGGGAATGGCCTATAGCAGGATTTTTTTATTTCACATTTAAGTTTTCAATATTTACCGTAAAAAGATTGTGGGCGATAGAAAAGAGTAAAGCCGAAAAAGTAAAATTATTTTGAATAATTTATAGTATATCTATAGAAAAAAAAGCGGAAAAATGAAATTATTTTGAATAATTTTAATCTTTGAGAGAATGCCCTATAGCAAGATTTTTTTATTTCACATTTAAATTTTCAGTTTTTACATTTACAGTTTATGGAAGATAGGAAAGAGTCAATTTTAGTTGAAAAAGTGGAATAAATGAATTTATTTGGAATAATTTTAATTTTTGAAAGAATGCCCTATAGCTGGATTTTTTTATTTCACATTAAAATTTTCAATTTTTACGGTCAACAGCTTGTAATAGATGGGAAAGAGTCAATTTTAGTGGAAAAAGCGGAATAAATGAATTTATTGGAAATTATTATAATTTTTGAAAGAATGCCCTATAGCAGGATTTTTTTATTTCACATTAAAATTATCAACTTTTACGGTCAATAGTTTGTGGCCGATAGGAAGGCGTCAATTTTATTTGAAAAAGCAGAATTTATGAATTAATTTGGAGAAATTTTAATTTTCGAGAGAATGCCCTATAGCAGGATTTTTTTAATTCACATTTAAATTTTCAATATTTACGGTAAAAAGATTGTGGCCGATAGGAAAGAGTCAATTTTAGTTGAAAAAGCGGAATAAATGAATTTATTTGTAATTATTTTAATTTTTGAAAGAATACAATATAGCAGGAATTTTTTATTTCACATTAACATTTTCAATATTTACAGTAAAAAGATTTTTCCTGGTAGGAAATAGTCAGTTTAAGTTAAGAAAAGCGGAATAAATGAATTTATTTTGAATACTTTTAATGTTTGAGAGAATGTCTATAGCAGGATTTTTTTATTTCACATTTAAATTTAAATTTTTGCGGTTAACAATTTGTGGAAGATAAGATAGAGTCAATTTTAGTTGAAAAGGCGGGAAAATGAATTTATTTGGAATAATTTTAATGTTTGAGGGAATGGCCTATAGCAGGATTTTTTTATTTCACATTTAAGTTTTCAATATTTACCGTAAAAAGATTGTGGGCGATAGAAAAGAGTAAAGCCGAAAAAGTAAAATTATTTTGAATAATTTATAGTATATCTATAGAAAAAAAAGCGGAAAAATGAAATTATTTTGAATAATTTTAATCTTTGAGAGAATGCCCTATAGCAAGATTTTTTTATTTCACATTTAAATTTTCAGTTTTTACATTTACAGTTTATGGAAGATAGGAAAGAGTCAATTTTAGTTGAAAAAGTGGAATAAATGAATTTATTTGGAATAATTTTAATTTTTGAGAGAATGGCCTATAGCAGGATTTTTTTATTTAACATTTAAATTTTCAATATTTAAAGTAAAAAGATTGTGGCCGTTAGGAAAGAGTCAATTTTAGTTGAAAAAGCGGAATAAATGAATTCATTGGGAATTATTATAATTTTTGAGAGAATGGCCTATAGCAGGATTTATTTATTTCACATTAAAATTTTCAATTTTTACAATAAACAGTTTGTGGCCGATTGGAAAGAGTTAATTTCAGTTGAAAAAGCGGAATAAATGAATTTATTGGGAATAATTTTAATTTTTGAAAAAATCCCCTATAGAAGGATTTTTTTATTTTACATCAAAATTTTCAATTTTTACAGTAAAAAGATTGTGGACGAGAGGAAAGAGTCAATTTT
Source organism: Platycnemis pennipes (assembly GCA_933228895.1). NCBI lineage: Eukaryota > Metazoa > Arthropoda > Insecta > Odonata > Platycnemididae > Platycnemis > Platycnemis pennipes. Next base: position 109,742,462 of record OW121855.1, on the reverse strand, counting down.
CGTTAATAAAAAATATTGAAAATTTTAATGTGAAATATAGAAATCCTACTATAGGGCATTTTCTCGAATATTTAAATTATTCCCAATAAAATTCATTTTCTTCGCTTTTCTTAACTAAAATTGACTCTTAACTATCAGCCACAATCTTTACCGTAAAAATTGAAAATTTAAATGTGAAATAAAAAAATCCTACTATAGAGCATTCTCTCAAACATTAAAATTATTCCAAATAAATTAATTTTTCCGCTTTTTGAACTAAAATTGACTCTTTCCTATCTTCCACAAACTGTTAACCGTAAAAATTGAAAACCTAATTGTGAAATAAAAAAATCCTGCTATAGGACATTCTCTCAAACATTAAAATTAATCCAAAAAATTCATTATTTCCGCTTTTTCAACTAAAATTGACTCTTTCCTTACTGACACAATCTTTTCACTTTAAATATTGAAAATTTAAATGTGAAATAAAAAAATCCTGCTATAGGGCATTCTCTCAAAAATTAAAATTATTCTAAATAAATTCATTTATTCCACTTTTCTTAACTAAAATTGACTCTTTCCTATCGGCCAGAATCTTTTTACCGTTAATATTGAAAATTTAAATGTGAAATAAAAAAATCCTGCTATAGGGCATTCTTTCAAAAATTAAAATTATTCCCAATAAATTCATTTATTCCGCTTTTTCACCTAAAACTGACCCTTTTCTATCTGCCACAAACTGTTGACCGTAAAAATTGAAAATTTAAATGTGAAATAACGAAATCCTGCTATAGGGCATTCTTTCAAAAATTAAAATTTCTCCAAAAAATTCATTTATTCCGCTTTTTCAACTAAAATTGACTCTTTCCTATCGGCCAGAATCTTTTACCGTAAATATTGAAAATTTTAATGTGAAATAAAAAACTCCTGCTATACGGCATTCTCTCAAACATTGAAAATATTCCCAATAAATTTATTTCTCCGCTTTTTCAACTCAAATTGACTCTTTTCTATCTGTCACAATCTTTTTACTGTTAATATTGAAAATTGTAATCTGAAATAAAAAAATCCCGCTTTAGGGATTCTTTCAAAAATTAAAATTTATCCCAATAAATTCATTTATTCAGCTTTTTCAACTAAAATTGACTCTTTTATATCGGCCACAAGCTTTTTACCGTAAATATTGAAAATGTAAATGTGAATAAAAAAATCCTGCTAAAGGCCATTTTCTCAAACATTAAAATTATTCCCAATAAATTCATTTATTCCGCTTTTTCAACTAAAATTGACTCTTTCCTATCTGCCACAAACTGTTGACCCTAAAAATAGAAAATTTTAATGTGAAATAAAAAAATGCTGCTACAGGGCATTCTCTAAAAATTAAAACTTCTCCAAATAAATTTATTTATTCCGCTTCTCTTAACAAATTGACTCTTTCCTATCGGCCACAATCTTTTTACCGTAAATATTGAAAACTTAAATTTAAATTAAAAAATCCTGCTATAGGGCATTCTCTCAAAAATTAAAATTTCTCCAAATTAATTAATAAATTCTGCTTTTTCAACTAAAATTGACTCTTTTTTATCGGCCAGAAACTATTGACCGTAAAAGTTGAAAATTTTAATGTTAAATAACAAAATCCTGCTAAAGGGCATTCTTTCAAAAATTATAATAATTCCCAATAAATTCATTTTTTCCGCTTTTTTTACTATAATTTTCTCTTTTCTATCGCCCACAATCATTTTACTGTAAATATTGAAAACTTAAATGTGAAATAAAAAAATCTTGCTATAGGCCATTATTTCAAACATTAAAATTATTCCAAATAAATTCATTCACGGTAAAAAGATTGTGACAGATAGGAAAGAGACAATTTTAGTTAAGAGAAGCGGAATAAATGAATTTATTTGGAATAATTTTAATTTCTGAGAGAATGCCCTATAGCTGTAATTTTTTTATTTCACATTTAAATTTTCAATATTTACGGTAAAAGATTGTGGCATATAGGAATGAGTCAATTTTAGTTGAAAAAGCGGAATAAATGAATTTATTTGGAGAAATTTTAATTTTTGAGAGAATGCCCTATGGCAGGATTTTTTTTTCACATTAAAATTTTCAATATTTACACTAAAAAGATTATGGCCGATTGGAAAGAGTCAACTTTAGTTAAGAAAAGCGGAATAAATGAATTTATTGGGAATAATTTTAATGTTTGAGTGAATGGCCTTTGGCAGGATTTTTTTATTTCACATTTAAATTTTCAATATTTACGGTAAAAAGATTTTGGCCGATAGGAAAGAGTCAATTTTAGTTGAAAAAGCGGAATAAATGAATTTATTGGGAATATTTTTTTTTTTGAGAGAATGCCCTATAGCAGGATTTTTTTATTTCACATTTAAATTTTCAATATTTGCGGTAAAAAGATTGTAGCCGATAGAAAAGAGTCAATTTTAGTTAAGAAAAGCGGAATAAATGAATTTATTTTGAATAATTTTAATTTCTGAGAAAATGGCCTATAGCAGGATTTTTTTATTTCACATTAAAATTTTCAATATTTACATTTAAAAGATTGTGGCAGATAGGAAAGAGTTAATTTGAGTTGAAAAAGCGGAAAAAATGAATTTATTAAGAATAGTTTTAATTTTTGAGAGAATGCCCTATAGCAGAATTTTTTTATTTCACATTTAAATTTTCAATATTTACGGTAAAAAGATTGTAGCCGATAGAAAAGAGTCAATTTTAGTTAAGAAAAGCGGAATAAATGAATTTATTTTGAATAATTTTAATTTCTGAGAAAATGGCCTATAGCAGGATTTTTTTATTTCACATTAAAATTTTCAAATTTTACGGTTTACAGTTTGTGGCAGATAGGAAAGAGTCAATTACAGTTGAAAAAGCAGAAAAAATGAATTTATTTGAAATAATGTTAATGTTTGAGAGAATGCCCTATAGTAGGATTTTTTTATTTCACATTAAAATTTTCAATATTTACATTTAAAAGATTGTGGCAGATAGGAAAGAGTCAATTTGAGTTGAAAAAGCGGAAAAAATGAATTTATTAAGAATAATTTTAATTTTTGAGAGAATGCCCTATGGCAGAATTTTTTTATTTCACATTTATCTTTTCAATATTTACGGTAAAAGATTGTGGCATATAGGAAAGAGTCAATTTTAGTTGAAAAAGCGGAATAAATGAATTTATTTGGAGAAATTTTAATTTTTGAGAGAATGGCCTATAAGAACTTTTTTTATTTCAGATTATATTTTAAAAATTAACGGTTAAAAGATTGTGGAAGATACGAAAGAGTATATTTCCCTTAAAAAGCGGAAAAAATGAATTTTTTGGAATAATTTTAATGTTTGAGAGAATGTCGTATAGCAGGATTTTTTTATTTCACATTTAAATTTTCAATTTTTACGGTAAAATGCTATGGCCGATAGAAAAGTGTCAATTTTAGTTGGAAAAGCGGAATAAATGAATTTATTTGGAGAAATTTTAATTTTTGAGAGAATGCCCTTTAGCAGGATTTTTTTATTTCACATTAAATTTTTCTATATTTACGGTAAAAAGATTGTGACAGATAGGAAAGTGACAATTTTAGTTAAGAAAAGCGGAATAAATAAATTTATTTGGAATAATTTTAATTTCTGAGAGATTGCCCTATAGCTGGATTTTTTTTCACATTAAAATTTTCAATTTTTTCGGTCAACAGTTTGTGGCAGTTAGGAAAGAGTCAATTTTAGTTGAAAAAGCGGAATAAATGAATATATTTGGAAAAATTTTAATTTTTGAGAGAATGCCCTATAGCAGGATTTTTTTAAAACACATTAAAATTTTCAATTTTTACGGTAAAAAGATTGTAGCCAATAGAAAAGAGTCAATTTTAGTTAAGAAAAGCGGAATAAATGAGTTTATTTTGAATAATTTTAATTTCTGAGAAAATGGCCTATAGCAGGATTTTTTTATTTCACATTAAATTTTTCAATATTTACGGTAAAAAGATTGTGACAGATAGGAAAGAGACAATTTTAGTTAAGAAAAGCGGAAAAAATGAATTTATTTGGAATAATTTTAATTTCTGAGAGAATGCCCTATAGCTGGATTTTTTTATTTCACATTAAAATTTTTAATTTTTTCGGTCAACAGTTTGTAGGAGATAGGAAAGAGTCAATTTTAGTTGAAAAAGCGGAATAAATGAATTGATTTGGAGAAATTTTAATTTTTGAGAGAATGCCCTATAGCAGGATTTTTTTATTTCACATTATAATTTTCAATATTTACGGTGAAAAGATTGTAGCCGATAGAAATGAGTCAATTTTAGTTAAGAAAAGCGGAATATATGAATTTATTTTGCATAATTTTAATTTCTGAGAAAATGGCCCATAGCAGGATTTTTTTATTTCACATTAAAATTATCAAATTTTACGGTTTATAGTTTGTGGCAGATAGGAAAGAGTCAATTACAGTCGAAAAAGCAGAAAAAATGAATTTATTTGAAATAATTTTAATGTTTGAGAGAATGCCCTATAGTAGGATTTTTTTATTTCACATTAAAAGTTTCAATATTTACATTTAAAAGATTGTGGCAGATAGGAAAGAGTCAATTTGAGTTGAAAAAGTGGAAAAAATGAATTTATTAAGAATAATTTTATTTTTTGAGAGAATGCCCTATAGCAGAATTTTTTTATTTCACATTCAAATTTTCAATATTTAAGGTAAAAGATAGTGGCATATAGGAAAGTGACAATTTTAGTTAAGAAAAGCGGAATAAATGAATTTATTTGGAATAATTTTAATTTCTGAGAGATTGCCCTATAGCTGGATTTTTTTATTTCACATTAAAATTTTCAATTTTTTCGGTCAACAGTTTGTGGCAGATAGGAAAGAGTCAATTTTAGTTGAAAAAGCGGAATAAATGAATATATTTGGAAAAATTTTAATTTTTGAGAGAATGCCCTATAGCAGGATTTTTTTATATCACATTAAAATTTTCAATTTTACGGTTAAAAGATTGTAGCCGATAGAAAATAGTCAATTTTAGTTAAGAAAGCGGAATAAATGAGTTTATTTTGAATAATTTTAATTTCTGAGAAAATGGCCTATAGCAGGATTTTTTTATTTCACATTAAATTTTTCAATATTTACGGTAAAAAGATTGTGACAGATAGGAAAGAGACAATTTTAGTTAAGAAAAGCGGAAAAAATGAATTTATTTGGAATAATTTTAATTTCTGAGAGAATGCCCTATAGCTGGATTTTTTTATTTCACATTAAAATTTTTAATTTTTTCGGTCAACAGTTTGTGGCAGATAGGAAAGAGTCAATTTTAGTTGAAAAAGCGGAATAAATGAATTGATTTGGAGAAATTTTAATTTTTGAGAGAATGCCCTTTAGCAGGATTTTTTTATTTCACATTAAATTTTTCTATATTTACGGTAAAAAGATTGTGACAGATAGGAAAGTGACAATTTTAGTTAAGAAAAGCGGAATAAATGAATTTATTTGGAATAATTTTAATTTCTGAGAGATTGCCCTATAGCTGGATTTTTTTATTTCACATTAAAATTTTCAATTTTTTCGGTCAACAGTTTGTGGCAGATAGGAAAGAGTCAATTTTAGTTGAAAAAGCGGAATAAATGAATATATTTGGAAAAATTTTAATTTTTGAGAGAATGCCCTATAGCAGGATTTTTTTATATCACATTAAAATTTTCAATTTTTACGGTTAAAAGATTGCAGCCGATAGAAAATAGTCAATTTTAGTTAAGAAAGCGGAATAAATGAGTTTATTTAGAATAATTTTAATTTCTGAGAAAATGGCCTATAGCAGGATTTTTTTATTTCACATTAAATTTTTCAATATTTAAGGTAAAAAGATTGTGACAGATAGGAAAGAGACAATTTTAGTTAAGAAAAGCGGAGAAAATGAATTTATTTGGAATAATTTTAATTTCTGAGAGAATGCCCTATAGCTGGATTTTTTTATTTCACATTAAAATTTTTAATTTTTTCGGTCAACAGTTTGGGGCAGATAGGAAAGAGTCAATTTTAGTTGAAAAAGCTCAATAAATGAATTGATTTGGAGAAATTTTAATTTTTGAGAGAATGCCCTATAGCAGGATTTTTTTATTTCACATTATAATTTTCAATATTTACGGTAAAAAGATTGTAGCCGATAGAAATGAGTCAATTTTAGTTAAGAAAAGCGGAATATATGAATTTATTTTGCATAATTTTAATTTCTGAGAAAATGGCCCATAGCAGGATTTTTTTATTTCACATTAAAATTTTCAAATTTTACGGTTTACAGTTTATGGCAGTTGGGAATGAGTAAATTTTAGTTGAAAAAGCGGAAAAAATGAAATTATTTGGAATAATTTTAATATCTGAGAGATTGCCCTAAAGCGGGATATTTTTTTTTCACATTAAAATTTTCAATTTTTACGGTCAACAGTTTGTGGCAGATAGGAAAGAGTCAATTTTAGTTGAAAAAGCGGAATAAATGAATTTATTTGGAGAAATTTTAATTTTTGAGAGAATGGCCTATAAGAGCTTTTTTTATTTCAGATTATATTTTAAAAATTTACGGTTAAAAGATTGTGGAAGATACGAAAGAGTATATTTGAGTTGAAAAAGTGGAAAAAATGAATTTATTAAGAATAATTTTATTTTTTGAGAGAATGCCCTATAGCAGAATTTTTTTATTTCACATTCAAATTTTCAATATTTACGGTAAAAGATAGTGGCATATAGGAAAGAGTCAATTTTAGTTGAAAAAGCGGAATAAATGAATTTATTTGGAGAAATTTTAATTACTGAGAGAATGCCCTATAGTAGGATTTTTATATTTCACATTTAAATTTTCAATATTTACCGTTTACAGTTTATGGCAGTTAGTAATGAGTCAATTTTAGTTGAAAAAGCGGAAAAAATGAATTTATTTGGAATAATTTTAATATCTGAGAGATTGCCCTAAAGCTGGATATTTTTTTTTCACTTTAAAATTGTCAATTTTTACGGTCAACAGTTTCTGGCAGATTGGAAAGAGTCAATTTTAGTTGAAAAAGCGGAATAAATGAATTTATTTGGAGAAATTTTAATTTTTGAGAGAATGCCCTATTGCAGGATTTTTTTATTTCACATTAAAATTTTCAATATTTACGGTAAAAAGATTGTAGCCGATAGAAAAGAGTCAATTTCTGTTAAGAAAAGCGGAATAAATGAATTTATTTTGAATAATTTTAATTTCTGAGAAAATGGCCTATAGCAGGATTTTTTTATTTCACATTTAAATTTTCAATATTTATACTTAAAAGATTATGGCCGATTGGAAAGGGTCAACTTTAGTTAAGAAAAGCGGAATAAATGAATTTATTGGGAATAATTTTAATGTTTGAGTGAATGGCCTTTAGCAGAATTTTGTTATTTCATATTTAAATTTTCAATATTTACGGTTAAAAGATTGTGCCGGAAAGGAAAGAGTCAATTTTAGTTGAAAAAGCGGAATAAATGAATTTATTGGGAAGAATTTTAATTTCTGAAAGAAAGCCCTATAGCAGGATTTTTTTATTTCACATTAAAATTTTCAATTCTTACAGTAAAAAGATTGTGACCGATAGGAAGGAGTCAATTTTAGTTGAAAATGCGGGAAAAAAGAATTTATTTGGAATAATTATAATTACTGAGAGAATGCCCTATAGCAGGATTTTTATATTTCACATTTAAATTTTCAATATTTACCGTTTACAGTTTATGGCAGTTATGAATGAGTCAATTTTAGTTGAAAAAGCGGAAAAAATAATTTTATTTGGAATAATTTTAATATCTGAGAGATTGCCCTAAAGCTGGATATTTTTATTTCACATTAAAATTTTCAATTTTTACGGTCAACAGTTTGTTGCAGATAGGAAAGAATCAATTTTAGTTGAAAAAGCGGAATAAATGAATTTATTTGGAGAAATTTTAATTTTTGAGAGAATGGCCTATAAGAGCTTTTTTTATTTCAGATTATATTTTAAAAATTTACGGTTAAAAGATTGTGGAAGATACGAAAGAGTATATTTCCCTTAAAAAGCGGAAAAAATGAATTTTTTTGGAATAATTTTAATGTTTGAGAGAATGGCGTATAGCAGGATTTTTTTATTTCACATTTAAATTTTACAATATTTACGGTAAAATGCTATGGCCGATAGAAAAGAGTCAATTTTAGTTCAAAAAGCGGAATAAATGAATTTATTTGGAATAATTTTAATTTTTGCGAAAAACTATAGCAGAATTTTTTATTTTACATTTACATTTTCAGTATTTACGTTTAACAGTTTGTGGAAGTTGGAAAGAGTTAATTTAAGTAGAAAAAGCGGAATAAATGAATTTATTTGGAGAAATTTTAATTTTTGAGAGAATGCCCTATAGCAGGATTTTTTTATTTCACATTAAAATTTTCAATTTTATCGGTCAACAGTTTGTGGCAGATACGAAAGAGTAAATTTTAGTTGAAAAAGCGGAATAAATGAATTTATTTGGAGAAATTTTAATTTTTGAGAGAATGCCCTATAGCAGGATTTTTTTATTTCACATTAAATTTTTCTATATTTACGGTAAAAAGATTGTGACAGATAGGAAAGTGACAATTTTAGTTAAGAAAAGCGGAATAAATGAATTTATTTGGAATAATTTTAATTTCTGAGAGATTGCCCTATAGCTGGATTTTTTTATTTCACATTAAAATTTTCAATTTTTTCGGTCAACAGTTTGTGGCAGATAGGAAAGAGTCAATTTTAGTTAAAAAAGCGGAATAAATGAATATATTTGGAAAAATTTTAATTTTTGAGAGAATGCCCTATAGCAGGATTTTTTTATATCACATTAAAATTTTCAATTTTTACGGTAAAAAGATTGTAGCCGATAGAAAAGAGTCAATTTTAGTTAAGAAAAGCGGAATAAATGAGTTTATTTTGAATAATTTTAATTTCTGAGAAAATGGCCTATAGCAGGATTTTTTTATTTCACATTAAATTTTTCAATATTTACGGTAAAAAGATTGTGACAGATAGGAAAGAGACAATTTTAGTTAAGAAAAGCGGAAAAAATGAATTTATTTGGAATAATTTTAATTTCTGAGAGAATGCCCTATAGCTGGATTTTTTTATTTCACATTAAAATTTTTAATTTTTTCGGTCAACAGTTTGTGGCAGATAGGAAAGAGTCAATTTTAGTTGAAAAAGCGGAATAAATGAATTGATTTGGAGAAATTTTAATTTTTGAGAGAATGCCCTATAGCAGGATTTTTTTATTTCACATTAGATTTTTCAATATTTACGGTAAAAATATTGTAGCCGATAGAAATGAGTCAATTTTAGTTAAGAAAAGCGGAATATATGAATTTATTTTGCATAATTTTAATTTCTGAGAAAATGGCCCATAGAAGGATTTTTTTATTTCACATTAAAATTTTCAAATTTTACGGTTTACAGTTTGTGGCAGATAAGAAAGAGTCAATTACAGTCGAAAAAGCAGAAAAAATGAATTTATTTGAAATAATTTTAATGTTTGAGAGAATGCCCTATAGTAGGATTTTTTTATTTCACATTAAAATTTTCAATATTTACATTTAAAAGATTGTGGCAGATAGGAAAGGGTCAATTTGAGTTGAAAAAGGGGAAAAAATGAATTTATTAAGAACAAGCTGACCCGGCCACGCGTTGCTGTGGCTCATTCTGGTTAGATGGAAAGCGCACGTTTATAGTATGTTTAATTTCACAATTCTTATGGGTATACAATATATCTCAGCTGATTGATTGTTTTGCAGCTGGACACGCATATTTGTATATAATTTTAACGTCTTTACATGTCGTCAAAAAAGTAGAATATTTCAGGCAAGCATTTATTTCATCCGCTAGTGTCAATCGAGGAATTACAGGTAATGTTTGCCTGAAATGTCGTGCAAGCAATATTAATGCGTTCTCAAATGGTCCCAGGATTCCACGGAAATCTTGCAATGATCGATCCAGAGCCTCGAGCGATGCTTTGTGCACCATTGTGCATTCATCCCAAGCAATAAGTTGGCATTTCTGAAATATTTGTCCCATGCCGGATGATTTGAATATGTTGCACGTGAGTGTTTCAATGAATTGCAAGTTCAATGGGATGCACATCCCGTCTCCAGTGTCGATATTGTATTCTCGATATTGTACAAACCTTCATGGAGTGAACAAAACAACTAACCAAAGCTTCATGGAAATTGGATGAATGTTGTGGTAATGCATGAAGTTATCAATATTGTATGGATACAGTATCGATATTGTAATGATACTTTATAAAACTTTGATAAAAAACACCTAAATAATTTCACCTCAATTTTGTAGATCAACAATATATCGATGTATCCATATTTTATCGATATTATATCGATACAGTATCGCCATTGAATTATCGATTTTGTAGAAACCTTCGCTGAGCGTACTCAATAACTTTCCAAAGTTTCATGGCGATCCGATGAATGGTGTAGTAATGCATAAAGGACAAACACATTATATACATTCGATACAGCATCGATATTGCAACGATACATTCCTTTTAAAAAACTAAATAATTTCACCTCAATTTTGTATCAATAATGTATCAATTTATCGATACTTTAGCGATATTATATCGATATAGTATCGATATTGAAATATCCATTTCGTAGTCCTTTTTTCGGGAATGTACTCAACAACTTCCTAAAGTTTCATGGCGATCCGATGAATGGTGTAGTAATGCATAAAGGACATACACACACACACACACACATACATTCATTTTTATATATATAGATAATTTTATTTTTTGAGAGAATGCCCTATAGCAGAATTTTTTTATTTCACATTCAAATTTTCAATATTTACGGTAAAAAATAGTGGCATATAGGAAAGAGTCAATTTTAGTTGAAAAAGCAGAATAAATGAATTTATTTTGAGAAATTTTAATTTTTGAGAGAATGCCCTTTAGCAGGATTTTTTTATTTCACATTAAATTTTTCTATATTTACGGTAAAAAGATTGTGACAGATAGGAAAGTGACAATTTTAGTTAAGAAAAGCGGAATAAATGAATTTATTTGGAATAATTTTAATTTCTGAGAGATTGCCCTATAGCTGGATTTTTTTATTTCACATTAAAATTTTCAATTTTTTCGGTCAACAGTTTGTGGCAGATAGGAAAGAGTCAATTTTAGTTGAAAAAGCGGAATAAATGAATATATTTGGAAAAATTTTAATTTTTGAGAGAATGCCCTATAGCAGGATTTTTTTATATCACATTAAAATTTTCAATTTTTACGGTTAAAAGATTGAAGCCGATAGAAAAGAGTCAATTTCAGTTAAGAAAGCGGAATAAATGAGTTTATTTTGAATAATTTTAATTTCTGAGAAAATGGCCTATAGCAGGATTTTTTTATTTCACATTAAATTTTTCAATATTTACGGTAAAAAGATTGTGACAGATAGGAAAGAGACAATTTTAGTTAAGAATAGCGGAAAAAATGAATTTATTTGGAATTTTTTTAATTTCTGAGAGAATGCCCTATAGCTGGATTTTTTTATTTCACATTAAAATTTTTAATTTTTTCAGTCAACAGTTTGTGGCAGATAGGAAAGAGTCAATTTTAGTTGAAAAAGCGGAATAAATGAATTGATTTGGAGAAATTTTAATTTTTGAGAGAATGCCCTATAGCAGGATTTTTTTATTTCACATTATAATTTTCAATATTTACGGTAAAAAGATTGTAGCCGATAGAAATGAGTCAATTTTAGTTAAGAAAAGCGGAATATATGAATTTATTTTGCATAATTTTAATTTCTGACAAAATGGCCCATAGCACGATTTTTTTATTTCACATTAAAATTTTCAAATTTTACGGTTTACAGTTTGTGGCAGATAGGAAAGAGTCAATTACAGTCGAAAAAGCAGAAAAAATGAATTTATTTGAAATAATTTTAATGTTTGAGAGAATGCCCTATAGTAGGATTTTTTTATTTCACATAAAAATTTTCAATATTTACATTTAAAAGATTGTGGCAGATAGGAAAGAGTCAATTTTAGTTGAAAAAGCGGAAAAAATGAATTTATTTGGAATAATTTTAATATCTGAGAGATTGCCCTAAAGCTGGATATTTTTTTTTCACATTAAAATTTTCAATTTTTACGGTCAACAGTTTGTGGCAAATAGGAAAGAGTCAATTTTAGTTGAAAAAGCGGAATAAATGAATTTATTTGGAGAAATTTTAATTTTTGAGAGAATGGCCTATAAGAGCTTTTTTTATTTCAGATTATATTTTAAAAATTTACGGTTAAAAGATTGTGGCAGATACGAAAGAGTATATTTCCCTTAAAAAGCGGAAAAAATGAATTTTTTTGGAATAATTTTAATGTTTGAGAGAATGGCGTATAGCATGATTTTTTTATTTCACATCAAAATTTTCAATTTTTTCGGTCAACAGTTTGTGGCAGATACGAAAGAGTCAATTTTAGTTGAAAGAGCGGAATAAATGAATTTATTTGGAGAACTTTTAATTTTTGAGAGAATTCCTTTTGCAGGATTTTTTTATTTCACATTAAATTTTTCAATATTTACGGTAAAAAGATTGTGACAGATAGGAAAGAGACAATTTTAGTTAAGAAAAGCGGAATAAATGAATTTATTTGGAAGAATTTTAATTTCTGAAAGTATGCCCTATAGCTTGATTTTTTTATTTCACATTAAAATTTTCAATTTTTTCGGTCAACAGTTTGTGGCAGATAGGAAAGAGTCAATTTTAGTTGAAAACCCGGAATAAATGAATTGATTTGGAGAAATTTTAATTTTTGAGAGAATGCCCTATAGCAGGATTTTTTTATTTCACATTATAATTTTCAATATTTACGGTAAAAAGATTGTAGCCGATAGAAATGAGTCAATTTTAGTTGAGAAAAGCGGAATATATGAATTTATTTTGCATAATTTTAATTTCTGAGAAAATGGCCCATAGCAGGATTTTTTTATTTCACATTAAAATTTTCAAATTTTACGGTTTACAGTTTGTGGCAGATAGGAAAGAGTCAATTACAGTCGAAAAAGCAGAAAAAATGAATTTATTTGAAATAATTTTAATGTTTGAGAGAATGCCCTATAGTAGGATTTTTTTATTTCACATTAAAATTTTCAATATTTACATTTAAAAGATTGTGGCAGATAGGAAAGAGTCAATTTGAGTTGAAAAAGTGGAAAAAATGAATTTATTAAGAATAATTTTATTTTTTGAGAGAATGCCCTATAGCAGAATTTTTTTATTTCACATTCAAATTTTCAATATTTACGGTAAAAGATAGTGGCATATAGGAAAGAGTCAATTTTAGTTGAAAAAGCGGAATAAATGAATTTATTTGGAGAAATTTTAATTACTGAGAGAATGCCCTATAGCAGGATTTTTATATTTCACATTTAAATTTTCAATATTTACCGTTTACAGTTTATGGCAGTTAGGAATGAGTCAATTTTAGTTGAAAAAGCGGAAAAAATGAATTTATTTGGAATAATTTTAATATCTGAGAGATTGCCCTAAAGCTGGATTTTTTTTTCACATTAAAATTTTCAATTTTTACGGTCAACAGTTTGTGGCAATAGGAAAGAGTCAATTTTAGTTGAAAAAGCGGAATAAATGAATTTATTTGGAGAAATTTTAATTTTTGAGAGAATGGCCTATAAGAGCTTTTTTCTTTTCAGATTATATTTTAAAAATTTACGGTTAAAAGATTGTGGCAGATACGAAAGAGTATATTTCCCTTAAAAAGCGGAAAAAATGAATTTTTTTGGAATAATTTTAATATTTCAGAGAATTCCTTTTGCAGGATTTTTTTATTTCACATTAAATTTTTCAATATTTACGGTAAAAAGATTGTGACAGATAGGAAAGAGACAATTTTAGTTAAGAAAAGCGGAATAAATAATTAATTTGGAATAATTTTAATTTCTGAGAGTATGTCCTATAGCTTGATTTTTTTATTTCACATTAAAATTTTCAATTTTTTCGGTCAACAGTTTGTGGCAGATAGGAAAGAGTCAATTTTAGTTGAAAAAGCGGAATAAATGAATATATTTGGAGAAATTTTAATTTTTGAGAGAATGCCCTATAGCAGGATTTCTTTATTTCACATTAATTTTTTCAATATTTACGGAAAAAAGATTGTGACAGATAGGAAAGAGACAATTTTAGATAAGAAAAGCGGAATAAATGAATTTATTTGGAATAATTTTAATATCTGAGAGAATGCCCTATAGCTGGATTTTTTTATTTCACATTAAAATTTTCAATTTTTTCGGTCAACAGTTTGTGGCAGATGGGAAAGAGTCAATTTTAGTTGAAAAAGCGGAATAAATGAATTTAGTTGGAGAAATTTTAATTTTTGAGAGAATGCCCTATAGCAGGATTTTTTTATTTCACATTAAAATTTTCAATATTTACGGTAAAAAGATTGTAGCCGATAGAAAAGAGTCAGTTTTAGTTAAGAAAAGCGGAATAAATGAATTTATTTTGAATAATTTTAATTTCTGAGAAAATGGCCTATAGCAGGATTTTTTTATTTCACATTTAAATTTTCAGTATTTACGGTAAAAAGATTGTGACAGATAGGAAAGAGACAGTTATAGTTGAAAAAGCGGAATTAATGAATTATTTTTGAATAATTATAATTTTTGAGATAATGGCCTATAAGAGCTTTTTTTATTTCAGATTATATTTTAAAAATTTACGGTTAAATGATTGTGGCAGCTACGAAAGACTCTTTTTCAGTTAAAAAAGCGGAATAAATGAATTTATTTTTAAAAATTTTAATTTTTGTTAGAATAGCTTAAAGGAGGTTTTTTTATTTCACATTTAAATTTTCAATATTTACGGTAAAAACATTGTGACACATAGGAAAGAGTCAATTTTAGTTAAAAAACGGGAAAAATAATTTTATTTGGAAACATTTTAATTTTTGAGAGATTGGCCTATAGAGTGATTTTTTTATTTCACATTTAAATTTTCAATATTTACGGTAAAAAGATTGTGCCCGATAGGAAAGAGTCAATTTTAGTTAAGAAAAGCGGAAAAAAAGAATTTATTTGGAATAATTTTAATTTTTGAGAGAATGGCCTATAGCAGATTTTTTTATTTCACATTTAAATTTTCATTATTTACGGTTAAAAGATTGTGGCCGATAGGAATGAGTCAATTTTAGTTGAAAAAGCGGAATAAATGAATTTATTTGGAGAAATTTTAATTTTTGAGAGAATGCCCTATAGCAGGATTTTTTTATTTCACATTAAAATTTTCAATATTTACACTAAAAAGATTATTTCCGATAGGAAAGAGGCAACTTTAGTTAAGAAAAGCGGAATAAATGAATTTATTGGGAATAATTTTAATGTTTGAGTGAATGGCCTTTAGCAGGATTTTATTTCACATTAAAATTTTCAATATTTACGGTAAAAAGATTGTGGCCGATAGGAAAGAGTCAATTTTAGTTGAAAAAGCGGAATGAATGAATTTATTGGGAATAATTTTAATTTTTGAAAGAATGCCCTATAGCAGGATTTTTTTATTTCACATTAAAATTTTCAATTTTTACAGTAAAAAGATTGTGGCCGATAGGAAAGAGTCAATTTTAGTTGAAAAAGCGGGAAAAAAGAATTTATTTGGAATAATTATAATTACTGAGAGAATGCCCTATAGCAGAATTTTTTTATTTCACATTTAAATTTTCAATATTTACAGTAAAAAGATTGTTGCAGATAGGAAAGAGTCAATTTTAATTGAAAAAGTGAAATAATGAATTTATTTGGAATAATTTTAATTTTTGAAAGAATGTCCTATAGCAGGATTGTTTTATTTCATATTAAAATTTTCAATATTTACAGTAAAAAGATTGTGGCGGATAGGAAAGAGTCAATTTTAGTTGAAAAAGCGGAAAAAATGAAATTTATGTGGAGATTAGGATTTAGTCTCAGATTTGGAATTTTTTGTGTGGCTATGAAATATTGCAATATTCTCTTAGAACTACGCTTATTAGAGGCAAGGAGTCAATTTTAGTTGAAAAAAAGTGGTGATAATAAATTAAATATGTAAGAATTCATGTTTGTGTTCGGGGTCTCAGATTAGGAATTTTTTTCTTTTGCTATAAATTACTGCAATAATTGCGCAGAACTGCGCTGAGTAGAGGCGAAGGAGTACCATTAGTTGATAACCTGCGGTGAAAATAAATTTAATTCTGAGGAATTCATGTTTGTGTTCGACTCTCAGAATAGAAATTTTTTTGTAATGCTATGAATAATTGCATAAGTCGCTTAGAACTGAGTTGCGTATTGGCTAGGGAGAAAATTTTAGTTCATTAACACCGGTCTGAATAAATTAAATTTGGAGGAATTCATTTTTTGAGTTAGTCTCAGATTTGGATTTTTTTGTGTGGCTATGAAATATTTCAATAATCTCATAGAACTGCGCTGATTAGAGGCAAGGAGTCAATTTTAGTTGAAAAAAAGTGGTGATAATAAATTAAATTTGTAAGAATTCCTGTTCACGTTCGAGTCTCAGATTAGGGATTTTTTTCTTTTGCTATGAATTTTTGCAATAATTACTCAGAACTGCGCTGAAAAGAGGTGATGAAGTCAATTTTAGTTGATAAACTGCGGTGAAAAAAAATTTTATTTGGAGAATTTATTTTTGAATTCGAGATAGTTGAAAAAAAGTGGTGATAATAAATTAAATTTGTAAGAATTCATGTTCGTGTTCGAGTCTCAGATTAGGATTTTTTTTGCTCTGAAATATTGCAATAATCTCGTAGAATGGAGCTAAATAGAGGCAAGGGATTCAATTTTAGATCACTATCAGCGGTGAAAATGAATTTAATTTGGATGAATTCATGTTTGCGTTCGACTCTCAATTCGATTCGATTTGATATCAATTTTCAATTAAATTTCAAATCAAAATTAAATTTATTTTCATCGCAGTTTATCAACTAAAATTGACACCTTCGCCTGTACTCAAGGCAGTTCTACTCGATTATTTCAATATTTCATACCAAAACAAAATAATTTCTACTCTGATTCTCGAACTCAAAAATGAATTCCACCAAATTAAATTTTTTTCACCGCTGTTTATCAACTAAAATTGACTTCATAGACTCTACTCAGCGCAGTTCTACGCGAATTATGCAATATTTCACAGCAACACAAAAAAATCCTTATCTGAGAGTAAATCAAACATGAATTCCTCCAAATTAAATTTATTTTCACCGCTAATAATGAACTTAAATTGACTCCTTCGCCTCTACTCAGTTCTATTCTACGCGATTATTGCAATATTTTATGGCAAAACAAAAAAATTCCTAACTTCAGACTCGAACTCAAACATTAATTCCTCCAAATTAAATTTATTTTCACCGTAGTTTTTCAACTAAAATTGACACCTTCGCCCGTACTCAAGGCAGTTCTACTCGATTATTTGAATATTTCATACCAGAATAAAAAAATTCCTATTCTGAAACTCGCACTCAAAAATGAATTCCTCCAAATTAAATTTTTTTTCACCACAGTTTATCACCTACAATTGACTTCTTCTCCTCTACACAGCGCAGTCCTACGCGATAATTGCCATATTTCATGGCCAAGTACATAAATTCCTAATCTGGGACTCGAACTCAATCTTGAATTCCTCAAAATTAAATTTATTTTCACTGCAGTTTATCAACTACAATTACCTACTTCCCCAAAACTCAGCGCAGTTTTACGGGATAATTGCAATATTTCAATACAAAAAGAAAAACTTCCTATCCTGAGACTCGAATTTGAACGTTAATTCCTCCAAATTAAATTTATTTTCACTGCATTTTATGAAAAAATATCGACACTAATGACTCTACTTTGCGCAGTTCTACGCGATAATGCTAAATTTTATATGAAGACAAAAAAATGCTAACAACAATATAAATAGGATAAATCTTTAATTGAAAACGTGTATTAGAATTGAATTATTATTTAGTTATCAAATGCTGCAGAAGGTATTTGGAAATACATCGCGAGTTTTTGAAAAGAAATTGGTTTTAGATAAAAAATTGCAAAAATCAACAACATTTTGTGGTATAAATCCAGAATTTAGAAAGCCTCTTAGAATCGAATTATTTATTTGCCATGAAAAGGTGCAGAAATCACTAACAATTACGTGGATAAAGGCTGACATATTAATTTTATACATGAAAACAGCCACTATCAACAAAAGTATTATGATAAATCCAGAAATAAAACCTGGTCTAAGTATTTTTTTTCTAATTTTGTTGTGAAATTTGGCACAAATTACTAGGAATCACTCCTTGAAAGTCAAGAAAATCAATTATATTATATAAAATTACAATATATAAAAATACAGAAATTATCAAGAATTTTTTTTAGAAGAAAAAGTAGAAAAATCAACGAAATTTGTATTAACACCATATTTGGATAAATCAAGAATGGGAACCGCATTTTTGAATCCAATTGTTATTTTGTTATCAATAAGTGCAGAATTTATAGGAAATTACATCCAGAACAGGCAATAAAATCTAATTTAAACAAACAACAACAGTAAAGAAAATGAAAAAAAGGAAAAATATGTAATTAAAAACGTGTCTTAGAATCATATTTTTTTAAATTTTATGTATCAATAGTGCATCATTTAAAGGAAATACATCGTGAGGAGTCAAAATTTTCAATGTAAGTAATTTGTGTCAAAAATCAATGAAAAAGGACATAATTTAATGAGAATGTCGTGGAGAAGAGGCTAAAATAATATATTTTTACTCGAAAACAGCCAAATCAACTAAATTATTAGGATAAATCCAGATATGAAAACGCGTCTCAGCATGAACAATTTTGTTATTATATTCTGCATAAGTTACTAGGAATAACTCCGTGAAGAGACGTGAAAGTCAATTTTATATGAAAAAAATGAAAGATCTAATGAAATGAATTAAAATTTGATACTCTTATCGTAATCTAATTATTTTGCCATGAAATACTATAAAAAGTCCAGTGAAATACACGTAGATGAGTTAAAACTGTCAAGTTTATTTGAAAAAAGGAAAACCTACTTTATTATTATGAAAATTCCAAAACTGAAAACACGTTGAAAGACGTCGAGAAGAGGATAAAAAATTTTGCAAGATGAAAAACAGCCAAAATTAACATTACTTGTAGGATAAAAGAAAAAATTGAAAACGCGGCTTTGAATGGAATTCAAACTTTGTTATGAAATAATGCAGAAATTATTGGAAATGGATACAAATGTTGGTAAAAAGGTACTATTAGATGAAAATAGTAAAAAAATCAAACTATGTCGGATAAATCCAGATATGATAACGCGTCTCAGAATCGTATTATAATTTTTCTGATATTCTGCACAAATTACTAAAAATTAAACCGAGAAGAGGTAATAAATTCTATTTTAGATGAAAAAGTGAAAAACTCAAAACAATAAGTAGGAAACTCGAAGAATTGAAAATACGTCTTAGAATATAATTTTTATTTTGCAATTAAATACTACACAGATTACTACGAATTAATCCGATAAGAGGCAAAAAAGCCATTTTAGATGAAATACATCAATAATCAACAAAATAATTAGGATAAATCAAGAATATAAAACGCGTCTAAGAATCGAATAATGTCCCAAGTAGCAAAATCTTATGAATAAATTATTTTAAAATATTTTGGAAAATATTTTAAAATCATTTTAAAATTATTTTAAAATTATGTTCACTTTATTTTTTTTGTGTTCAAAATATTTTAAAATTATTTTAAAATGATTTCTTCATAAGTTTAAAATATTTTAAAATTATTTTAAAACGATTTCTTCATAAGTATAAAATATTTTGAAATATACTTTAAAATATTTTAAACTTATGAAGAAATCATTTTAAAATAATTTATTATATTTTTTTCCAAATCTTTTATACAATATATGTATAAATGCCATTCCCTTACGGCGTAAGCACAGTCGAAAAGTATCACTTATATATACTTATATATGCTTGTATACCTTGCTCTACTTCAACAGCTTCCTCCATTCAGACTTAGCCTATCAAACCTTAAGTGTTTGCCTCTATTTACCCCTATATACATTGCTTCATACACACTCTCCACTTCTTAAGGCTCCTATAATTCATTCCTCCCCTTCAACCACCACTTTCTCGGTCCACCCCTACCTCACACACCATTCATTTAACACATATTACTGTCTCATCATTCGACAATCGTCCATTATCTTAACATGGCGAAATCAACAAAGCACAACCATCTCATTTGTCTATTACTGGAGCAGTATCGAACCCACATTCTTTCATGACCCACTCATTCCTAACCCTATCGATTCTACTTCTGCTACTTTAACACTCCTCAGAAGTTCTGACTACATTTAGCCCACTCTATAGTATAGTACACAATAGTATCATGCGGAGAAACCGGTTGAAGTAAAGACAGCAGATTTGCAGTCTTTAATTTGATATTACAAAACGGACTTCCATTAAGTGACGGCTACTACCTATGATCGTCCTAATAATAACTTTCAGGAACAACTTGAACGTACCATGCATACTTTTAAACAAAAAACAGCTGGATATTTATACATTTATTGGCACTACTTCAAATTTCAATAATTCACTTGCCTAAGTAGCACATAAAAAAATAAGAATCCACATTAGCAGTACTATCTCTAGTAGCCAACGCTACATAAGCCAATGCCACACCACACGGCATGAGAATCAAGAGTTATGATCGACCTTGCTTCCTGCACAACACTACATTTTAAAAGGTTTATCCTGGTATTCAGTAACCAAGTGTTTTAAAAGAACAATGTTCCACTCTAAATGAAAAGTAGGTTTTTTTCAAGAGATAGTTATTTAAAATGTCATCGAAAGTCATCACTGCACTGAGGAAGACACAAATACCCATAACATTTTCACGTTTATCACAGATTTGAATCGTTGAATGATGAGCTGAACCCTCATTAGTTCATTCCTTATGTCCCAAAATGTTGCGCCTGAAAAATAAATAAACGTGGTCAATTCTTATGTCTTGGATTCAATCAAGACTACATAGAAGGCAGGTCAAAATATAAACAATGACAGATTCATGAACTTTCTTCGGCAGACTCGCTTTGTGAAAGAAAAATTAACTCGCCGTACCTTAATCGTAATTCCAATTTTGAAATAAGCTTCTATGGTAACGAACTTCATAAAAACGATGCGTTTCGAGATCACTTTCATTCCTATTGCTCGTCTCCGTGCTGACTTTACATCAACACATTCACGAACATGCTGACGCACATTACCTGTGTATTATAATCTTTGCACCAGGGATACTATATTTACACACTCCCTGCTTTGCACATTACTGCCATCGCTGCCATTTTGAATGTAGAAATCGACTTTGCATTGCGATTGTTGATATAGTCGATACTTTCCTCCATGTCGATACCTTTCCAAAAACCGCGAACTATGAAATGAATATTCCGGTTAAAGTTGTTGGTGTGCACCAAAGTTGTGATTTGTAGTCGATGATAATGCTATATTTTAAAAAAATACCTAAACTTTAGTGTGTTTGATCATCGGATCTTGAGTTTTATTAATGAAAATTAAAATGCAAGTGTTTAAACATTGTTTAAAGGGATGCAATTTTTGATCCTAGAATTTTATTTCCCATATTAATATTGTTAACATAGCAATGGTTTTAAGTTTTATTGGAATTGAACTGTCAGTCCGTACTGCATTTTTCTAATGATTATCTAGGAGGTGAACAGGTGTACTTTCACTCACACCTCCTGGTCTTAGAGAAATCAGTGGTACGCTTGCCGGAAAAATCTAAGTCCGATACCGGCTACGAGGGCCTAAAAAAAACCATCCGTGGACTCCTGTTCAATCGCTTTCCCAGATCGAGAATCGCATTTAAAACCACACTTCAGGTGTACTTCCACACACACCAATCCTCCTGGCCTTACATAAACCAGTGGTACGCTCGCCGGAAAAATCTAAGTCCGATACCGGCTACGAGGGTCTGAAAAAAACCATCCGTGGACTCCTGTTCAATCGCTTTCCCAGATCGAGAATCGCATTTAAAACCACACTTCAGGTGTACTTCCACACACACCGATCCTCCTGGCCTTACATAAACCAGTGGTACGCTCGCCGGAAAAATCTAAGTCCGATACCGGCTACGAGGGTCTGAAAAAAACATCCGTGGACTCATCTTCAATCGCTTTCCCAGATCGAGAATCGCGTTTAAAACCACACTTCAGGTGTACTTTCACTCACACCGGCCTAATAGAAATTAACATTATTTCAATATTATTTTAAAATAATTTCATCATAATTTTAAAATATTTTGAAATAATTTTAAAATATTTTGAAATAATTTTAAAATATTTTGAAATAATTTTAAAATATTTTGAAATAATTTTAAAATATTTTGAAATAATTACAAAATTGTATTGAAATAATTTTGAAATGATATCAAAATATATTTAAATGTAAAATGCTTGCAACACCTATTTACGCATTTAAATGTCTCAGTTAGAATTCCTATACATGTTTTCAACAAAATGAAAGAATGGTGCAGAACATTAAAAGAGCAGTACTCAATACATTATTTTAAAATTATTTTAAAATTATTTTAAAATTATGGAAAACTCATGAATTTGGCTGTCTTATGACTTTTTGATTTTAAAATGATTTCAAAATATTTTAAAATATTTTAAAATCATTTTTCTATGTTTTTTTGCTACTTGGGGTATTACTACCCAGCCAGCACAAATAAACATTTTACCTTCAATTTATTTGAAATTTGCGTAAATATGTCGTAAACTGTTTATTTGTTTACAAGTTGCTCACGTAAACTTCTAAGATGCATCTCGTAAAAATCGCGGCCACATGTCCTCATCGTGGAGTAAGCAACACAGAAACGGTTTACCAGAACGTCCGCCATAATGCATACGCATCAAATACTTTGTTTGCCATATATATTCCCTCACTACGTATTAAATGTGCAATTAAATCCAGTGTACCACGTTTAAAAATTTTCACGAATAAAAAAGGTAAAAAAATAAAATTTCATATACATCACTATCATCGCTTTCGCCCCTAGGTGGCTAAGGGAACCGAACCCGTGTCGTTCGCTTCATATCTCGGCACGCTACCACCAGGCTAACTGCTTGGTTGATGTAAGTGTTGTCAGATTGCTAGTTGTTGTGACGCGGTTCATGCATGAACTTGCGCCGGTTCATGAATGCGAAGTAAAGTTTCAATAGTTGATTATAACTATAATTCATTACATAACTATAAGTTAAGACTATCGAAGGAACTGTAGTAATGATTTACGACCGAATTTGCTTTCCTAAATTGTCGAACACATGAATCCTTCGTTAATTGTGCTGGAGTGACAACACCCCTTAGAAAAATCCTTGAAGATTAAAAATTAATTTCTCTTCACCAATGGTTATGATTACTGGTGAGCACCAATTAACTACTTGTGAATGATGATTAATTACTAATATTTGCAGTGATTACCTACTTATTTCAAGGGAGCTCAGGGGTGGATTTTGGAACAAATATCAAACTGCTATCTCATATCGGTGATCAGCTTGAAACATGTACTCCACATTTAATGAAAAAGATACTTGAAACTACTTCATGTATCTACATGTTAATTTTATGAGCCAAATATTTTCATTAAACATACGCGCAGAGTATAATCTATGACATAATGCTGTAAATTTACTAATTTCTTAATGGCCCACACTCGTAAGAATCACGTAAATTCATTTACGTGTGCGGTTTAAAAACCGTTTACGAGATGCTTACATAAGCATTTACGTTTACGTTCATTCTCATAAAATGATTGCTTAGAATTTACGTAAACATGAAATAATACGGGGAGATTATGTTTACGTATACACACGCACATTAAGTTTACGAGGATTTTACGTAAACATGTTACCGTGTGCTGGCTGGGTATCAAATGTACTGTCAAAAATTTGTACAAAATTATAATGAAAAACATCAAGAATAGTCAGAAAAGAATAAGTTTTAAATGAAAAAAAGAAAAAAAAACATTTTGTATGACAAATCCAGAATTATATACACGTCCCGGAATATAATTATTATTTTCCTATGAATTTGTGCACAAATTATTGCGAATAACACAAAAAAGTTGCAAATATATCAATTTTAGATGAAATACAATAATCACGTATCGGAATCGTACACCCATCCAAAAATTTCTCGTTTTAATGCAGGAAATGCAACATGAATTTGGGGTTCTTATAAATTTTCTTTCTGATTTGTTTTGGGTTCTTATCATGTGATAAGGACCCAAAACAAATACATATACATAGTATTTGAATTAATATTTCAGAGTGTATGTTTTAGAATAGTTAACTTTTTTTTATGTAGTTGTGTCGGGTTTTGCACCGGGTTCCATGGCCTACGTTTCGAGGACCAAGTCACATACCTTCTTCTTCGGGTCTGAAACTGAGTGAAGCCCGGCAACAATTAAATCCACCAGGAAGGCCTAATATTCGTAGTCATTTTTTTTGCTATATTATATTTTGCAAGAAAAATCTATCACATTTTTATAATAATAAAGTTTGACTTAGTAATTCCCGGGAGGGATGCGTTTTCTACATCTACATCTAAATGATACCCTACAATCCACCATAAAGATGTGAGGCAAGGGATGAATAATTCTCATTATCATTTCTCAAACGCTAATATAATTACCGTACCGCCCCTTTACATTTCTTGCCGATCTTCGCTGCACACTTCCAAGTTCATTATTTAGACCGATTTCGTAGGGATCCCATAATCTGTCAGCATATTTCAAATGAAATGATGTTTTAAAATCGACTGGAATATCTCGAATAGGTAAACGATGAGTCAATGAAGAACACGTGATTTTTCTATTGCGTATGTAAAGATAACAACTGAAAACCTGTTAAGCCTACATCTACGAGATACCCTGTAAATGGTCCAGCGTACCTAGTACGTTTGGGTTGGCAAAATATCTTTAACGTCATCGCTGAAAATATTATCTTAGAATTTATTTAAGAGATAAAGTCTAAATTTCAACCAACAATCTGACAATGATTCCCATTTTCCCTTTACAAATCTTGCTGATCTTCACAGGAAACGTTAAATTTCATTATTTTGGCCAATTTCGGTTGGATCCCATAAACTGGCAGCAAATATCAGGTATCGCGTAGATGTAAAAAGTTTTCAGTTCTTAGCTTTGTACTCTCTTTACACAAGCATTAGAAAATGTTTTTGAATGTCTATTCGAGGATTTATTTCACAATAAGTATATAATTCCAGGTTTTTATCAGATACTTACTCCAGTTTGATTCGTCTTCTCCATAACAATGACAATTAATATTTAATCAGCAACAAAAGGTACTTGGTATCATAGAAAATAAAAAAACACTTTTTACAGGCATGAAAAAGATACGACCTTTATTGATCAATAATATTACTTTCACATAGCTATAGCATAATAGATTGGTTCAGTTTTCAGGCCAAGAAGCTACGGTGAATTAAGTTTCTTAAACTCTCTATAGCATTCGTGTTTTTTATTGATGCTAAATAATATATGAGACGTTATCTTTATATGCAGTGAATCTTTCAATCAATGAATCTTCCAAATAGAGTAATTATATTACTGTAGTTTCACCATCGTTAAAAAGTCTTTATTTGCATCAAAAATTATGCTCTTGAATTTGTCTACTGCCAGTTGAATATCTTATATATGTCACTCAAAACTGACCTATATGTTTATAATAAATGCCTTTTTAAACCATCAAAATTGCCACTTACATGTTTATAAACAAATTCTTGAAATGTTTTTCGAACAACATTACATCTATCTATAGAACTAAAGTTAAATAAGGGATGTTACAAATCATCTGGAACTAAACTCTCAGCACAACCACCAACCTCCTGAAGTGTTTGTAAAGACAAAATCTTTAATTATGTTTCGAGTATATTTGATTATATTAATTAGCTCTAGGCCAATGAATTAATTGACTTAGCTGCACTTTGAACATATTCATTAGGGACACATAATGATCATCATTAGTATAGTTTGTAAAAGTTGGCAAGTTATAGTCTCCTACTACACCATATCTTGCATCCGAATTCTCTACTGCGATCAACACACCTCCTCATAAGGTCTGTGATATAATTCTAAAGGTGAATTCGGAGGAATATTAACATATCAAACAATCCATCTTACAAGCCCACATTGAATCATGACAAAAATATGTTCAACTTGGTGTGCTGAGCTTCCAGAACTTTTGACGTCCACTTCAATGAGCACTCCAACTCCTACACTTTTAAAAGATGCTTGATTGTTTCTGTCAAGCGTATACACACAATGGTTATCTAATGCTAGTTCATTGTGACTGTCATTACAAAAATCCAAGTGATTCCGAACTGTAACATTAATACGAAAAGCGTTCAACTTTGTACACAGTCCATAAAGCACTAGAAATTGATAAACAGTGGAAAGAGAGTGTAGCACCGTTGTCTGTTGCGCCTGCGGTATCGACCAATCAGCGTCAACCAGATCTCGATGTTGGCGTCAACCTAATCTCTTATGCCCAGTTGCGAGATGCTATTGGCTACAGTCATAGCAGTAGTAGGTATCGCTTCGCGTCATCTGTCATTTTATTTTACATTTCGTACTATCTTGATCGCTGCTATTTACAGTTTACAGTATTAGGAAGGAGTCGGTATATTTGACGTCAAAACGGACAATTTAACAATATTCAATGGCTTTTCGTCGCGCGCCGTTTAAAATTTTCCCTATTTATTAATGTGGAAAATTAGTAAATGCCATTTTGAAATCAAACGGCGTCTAGTTCCGACTTCTGATATTATAAACACTTATTGTATGCAGTAAAAAAGTAGGAAAACACGATATTGCCGCCCAGAATAATTCATTCCTCTTTCACTTGCTCGGCATTCCGCCATTACCGTTTCAACACCTTGTCCATTTTCTTCGCAAAGGAGTCTCCGTTGACATTTAAAGCCTACTAAAGATTTCTCCTACTGATTATATACCACAAAGTAACCATGAAATGCACTAATTAGAATCCCTTACTCAGTTATACTTGACCAGTTTAGTTTAGAATCCATAATTAATTTGTGTCTTTAGGAGCGAAGCGCATTGATAAGATGCTGTTGAGATCTTATCCCTCTTCAGGGACGAATCCGGAAATTATCCTGGCCCCACGAAATTGGTGATGTCCGAGAACACCTTCGAAATTTGTGGTGGGCAAAGACCCCACATAACGTAGATCACAAGGCAACAGAGAAGTTTATATTGGCGTCATAAAAAGGGAACGCGGAAATCCTCAAAGGGATACTCTATTATGGAGCCGACTTGAACGCCTTAAACAGTGATGGGCGCAGCGCAATAGAACAGTCTTTGAATGGCGGACACGACAGTGTGACCGCCTTGTTGCTTAAGTTGTACTATGCCTGCCCCTCTATTGGTCACACCGACTTAATGGGAAACGCCTGAACAGTGTGATCAAGAAGAACGAGGGTGTCAGAAATATATTCGAGGAAAGGGAAGGATTCCACCGTCTGGTTGGCGAAGGCAAATACAGAAAGGTTGATGATATTCACAGGTAAGACCAGGATAAGAGACTGAAGCGATGGGTCAACTTCGAAGGAGAGTCTGCGCTGTACACGGCATCAGTAATGGAACTACACAATCTCTGGGCGCTTCCGCTGCACCAACGACTCGTTTGCGGGAACCAAAGAGTATTTGAAGATGCTATGGAGAGAGTAGAAGATGACGAATTCCGTCGGACGGTGGCGGATTACTTTGTACCGCTAAGCGGCTGTCACGTACAAAAGTTGGTGGCCAAGACTGTAAGCATTGCTTGTGAAGGAGAAGACACCAATGTTTATGGGGAGAAATTAAATAGGTGGTCTAATGAAATATACCAAATGCAGCATGATCAGTACTTGGGATAGTTTTCGACTCCAGCTCCGAGGACCTGCATACCGGGCACCCCTATTACCTTGTTGTCCGCGTCTACGGGCTGGAGGACGTCAGCCAACAAGGTGAACAAGAGTGAGTTTATCGTGATGGACGTACTAGCTACTACTTTGTACAACGTGGACGTACAAGTAATCGGGTCCTCTGAGTTGACTACCCAGTGAGCCAAGCACAGGAAACTGGAGATGATTCCTCTCTTAACTTTGATGCTCGAGTCAGCCTCTTGGAGAAGTCTCACACTGATGACAGGCTGGTGGACTGGAGCATACATGAAAAGAATGAGACCAAGGAATTTTTTAAATTTCTGAGGTAACCTGTCATCTTCAACCCCAAAGCCGTTTCAATACATGCTACCGTTTGCGAGAAAATTAACGTTGCAAAATTCGAAATTTGCACAGGTTATTCGGTTTATCTCTGAGACTATTACCGATACAGATATGCCAAAAGACTTAATTTGAAGGGCTTGAATTTTTCAATGCAATAAGAGATTTCATTGCAAAATATAAACGACTGTATAGATCTTATATGGCTGCATATAAGCCTGTAGACCCGGCCGACTGTATATAATGGGCTGAGTCTACCTTCCACTATCAAAAACCAACTTTCCTGTTGAACACATTTTTTTTATCAACTCTTAAATCTCCCCAGCGCGTGCCATTGGCTATTTTCTTCCCGCAGATGTGAGCACCGCCCTAGAATGGTACCTCTCCTCGCGTATACCAGGACAGTGGTCTCGAAGATATGCCATAAAAACAAGTAGTCACTTTTGCAAAATTCGAATTTTTTTCAACGATGCAAATTCTCGTTGTAAGTATTGCAAAAAGGCTTTGGAGTTTGCATTTTCCTATCAAGTGATGTCATTTTACCAAATTTGGTTAAATCGGTTACCGTAGGGTAATAACCTTGTCGATTGGACATGGAATGACCCATATATCTAACCAGGAACCGAATATTTACATAATTACTCGTAATTTTATTTCATATGCCGTTGGGATAGATTCGCTGGGGTTACCTGAAAGGAAACCTCAGTTCCTAATTCTTTTATTAGGCAATAATATTGACCAAGAAATTCAATTTCCTCGTAATGTTTAATTGATTCAACAATAGAAACTAATGGAAAACTTGGTGGCCAATTTAGATTAAAATGCTTCTATGATTGGTGATCTCCACAGAATATTTTCAAATGTTTGTAATAATATTCAGATTCAATATCATGACCTCAAAGACAATCACCATCCTCACAAAGTACGGGGGTTACCGGCTGGGGGGAGGTGATAATGTAAAATCTCGGTTAAAATGAAGAAAGGGTGTATCGATGTTCACATTTTTAAAAATAGAATTGATCGATTCAAAATAAACTACGAAAAGTTAAAAAAAAAACTGCTTCCTTTCAGCACTTCAAAAATGTTACACGTGTTCAACAAAATTTTGATGAAAACCATTAATATTATGTCATGATATCTGCAATTAATATTGGAAATGATCTATATGCACTACTACTGCGATCATATAATTAGCATCTAATCTTAAGTATAACCAAAATTTTTACCTCTTTACTTTCTCCCCATAAACATTGGTTTCTTCTCCTTTAAGAGCGATGGTTACAGTATTGGCCACCAACTTTTGTACATGACAGCCGCTTAATGGTACAAAGTAATCCGCCGCCGTCCGACGGAATACTTCATCTTCTACTCTCTCCGTAGCATCTTCAAATACTCCTTGGTTCCCGCAAACGAGTGGTTGGTGCAGCAGGAGCGCCCAGAGATTGTGTAGTTCCGTTACTGTTGCCGTGTACAGCGCGGATTCTCCTTCGAAGTTGACCCAGCGTTTCAGTCTGTTATCCTGGTTTTACCTGTGAATATCAGCAACTTTTCTGTATTCGCCTTCGCCAACCAGACGGTGGAATCCTTCCCTTTCCTCGAATATATTTCTGACAGCCTCGTTCTTCTCGATCACACTGTTCGGGCGTTTCCCATTAAGTCGGTGTGACCAATAGAGGGGCAGGCATAGTCCAACTTAAGCAAAAGGGCGGTCACACTGTCGTGTTCGCCTCCCAAGGAGTGTTCTATTGCGCTGCGTCCTTCGCTGTTTAAGGCGTTCAAGTAGGTTGCATAATAGAGTATCCGGTACATGACCTCCGTACGTTCTTTTCATGAAGCCAATGCAAACTTCTTAGATACATTGCGATGTCAGTTGTAGGAGGGTTTTGCCCATCTTAAATAGGAAGGTGCTTTAGGACATCGTCAACTACATGGACCAGGATTACTTCCGGATTCCTCCAGGGTTCACCTGAAGTTAGAGAAGGAGAAGGACTCATCAGCATCCTATCCCGCCGAGATAATCTAAATTCATATCTACATCTACATAATACCATACAAGCCACCATATGTGTCGCAGGGGGTGAATTCTCACCAAACATGAACTACATATCATACATATAAAAGGATCATTAAAAATATTAAAACCTAAACTTCAATTTTTAAAAAAAGATAAAAATAGCAAAACAAGCATGTAATATAATTCTGTCCGTAAGTTACTTATAATGCGGTTAGCTTAAACAGCATGCAAATACCAATTCAATCCAATAATACACTCGTATTTATCCTATTGGTTATATTTACCGCAATTTGCAATTCCCTAACTGTACAAGGAAAGAAGGACATTTTGAATCTGTCAGTTCGACAATCAATTTCTCTAATTTTGTGATTGTTTCCAGCCTACCATAGTATGTTGGGGTTCGCAAAATATTTTTAATGTCACCAGTGAAAATCTTGGAATATATTCGAGGGATTAAGTCTAAATTTCAAATATGACACACCTCATTTTAATCATCATTTGATTTCCAGGCAAACTGGGATTTTGCAATTCAAATTAATAGCGTACATACATGAATATATTTTTGGTTAGGCACGAAACGCAGTTTTTGAATTCTAATTTCTTCGATGAGGGAAACTAGAATGGAAAGTGTATTGACTTTTTGGCTTGAAAAACTTCATAGAGTAACTAGGTTAAAATTTGCCTTCATGCACATTTACCTCATGATATATATTTTTCTTATCTTCGACGAACATGTTTACGATGGACTTGAGATCCTTAAAGTGACCCTCAAAGATGTTTATAAAGACGGTTTCTGGCTTTATCCGCTGGTTCTAGCAGCTTCGCTTCCTCCGCGGGACTCTGAAACGAAAAGAAACACCAAGATATCATATTTCAGAAGGTTTCCAAAATTACATATAACCATTTAGACGTGGATAAATATTTAGTAGGAGAATTAAGGCGAACTCCTTGCGTGGGACACCGGCAGAAACTTGCGAGTCGCGATTTTTGTGGTGATACATAAAGACGCCTTAGCGGGGGGGAATCAGCCTAAGGAAATAAGTGACCTCACACTGTGTTGTGGAAGTTTGTACGCATCGATCAGGCAGACCCTACCTATCTCTCCCAACACCCTTTTGGATATTCCGCACGATTTGCTGAACGAGTCGCATTTTGGACATAGGCTATACTTAACAGAAGGCTGTTACTTCGATTCTAGCCATCATTTTGCAGCGCTTTAGTGCTTAAACGGCGTCGTTTACCATGCTTTTTATTGCCGAATCTGATAGAGTTTGTAAAATTAAAATACCCATATTTTTCCGTTTTTTGATCCGTCAATTATTTCTCGAGTTATAAGCGGCGAAAAACTGATGTTTTTAACCGTTTCGGAAAAGTGGGCGTGGTGCAATCTCTGACGTATATCGACTTCGTCCAATCACAACTGAACCCGCGAAGTTACTTTGACTTATCGCAATGGGGTGGACACAGCTGACTCTGCCAATAGGACAGTTGCTTCCGAGAACTTCCCTCCACTCCTTTCCCTTCCACGAAAAGCATTCAAGGACGGGAGGAAAGTGACGTCAATGTTATCAAAGGAGCTTTTTCGGTGGGCGTCACCTTTTGCTTATTTTAATTTTTGATTTATGAGTGAATTGTTCGGGCTAGAAGAATAATTTTTTCACTAAGATTCTTTTTTTGTTTCCATCAATTTATTTCGTGTACAAAATTGCGATTTCGGTTCCGAGTAAACGCCCCCATTGAAGGCAACGACAAGTAATACTTATAAAAGTGAATATATGGTAGTATAAAATAATTGCATTACTATCACTTGATTTGGAAAATGACGATTCGCCAATGATTTGTCAATGATATACCACCTCGGCAAAATAAACGCAAACCTTTCGAATAATAGGCCTGAGTTTTAGTCTTAGCTCTTGGGGGTTATGACAGATACTGTTCAAGTAATCTCACACTGTTTGCAATCCAAAGTTCTGTTGTCTCGAAAGTTGGAAAACTTAAGTCTGATTGTAGTTGGTGTGCTTGAGAATTCTTCTCTCTTAGCCGCTCCTCTTCCGTGTCCTTCGCTTCCAACACCTCTCCCAAAAGAACATTACTTTCCGTGATATTTGCCTTTGTGACTTAGCAGCCCTGTCCATATCAAACCCATCAAAACAGATTGCACCTCCGTCTCATTCATTCGATCACATTCAAAATTACAATACGCATTCACGAAAACACATAGAAGTAGTCCGGATGGTGCAATGGTAAAGCAACTTAACTATGCCCAAACAAAGTAGTGGTCAAAATCAATGCTGCGTGCCGAGTCTCATTTAAATAAACCGAAGCCAACAGTTCACCTACGACTGAATACATCGATTCTATTACCTATCGTATCCTTTGCACCTCAAAGAACAAAAATTGCAATTTGAGATGAGTTACATCTGCTTCAATGTAGCCAATTAATATTTAAACT
Organism: Platycnemis pennipes; assembly: GCA_933228895.1. Classification (NCBI taxonomy): domain Eukaryota; kingdom Metazoa; phylum Arthropoda; class Insecta; order Odonata; family Platycnemididae; genus Platycnemis; species Platycnemis pennipes. Next base: position 109,709,613 of record OW121855.1, on the reverse strand, counting down.
TTTAACATTGGCTGAGAAAAAAAAGCCATCGAGTAATCGTTTCCCGGGAATGTCTTGAAGTTTTTACAATGTCTTTCCACACGGACGTTATAAGATATTATGAAGTTAATGGCCTACTGTCGGCGTCAAAATGGTGTGCCGTTACACTTTCAAAATTCAAAATTTATATCTGGATATGCGTCCATGATAATACAATTAATTATGCAATATTTCAACGGTAATTTTACTCTCATTTCAACTAATATTCTTTATCAATACCAAATGTAAAAATGTAGACACGCCAATGAAATAATGAACTCCGCGCACCCGAAAATTAACAATTTTCTCAACTTATTGATTTTTGGCACTCATTCTAGAGAAAACTACCATATCTACAGCATTCACCTTTCATCACAAATTGCAAAAATTAATGTAGATGCACATTAGTGCAAACTATTATTTATTAAACTTATTTTTTTGTTAATGAACCGAAATTTTTAAACATTATCAAGTCCTACAAATTGTCCCGAATTCAAAAATTAAATTAATATTAAGAATTTTCAATTTATTTTCAATTTTTCTATGATCCAAAAATATATGATTCATGCGTAGAATAAATTACATTAAGGCATCGTAAAAATATACAAGATTGAACGCGTGCTGCGTTGCCACGTCTTGCGCGAGAGCCGTGAAATGTATAATCGGACTTGGGGAGTGTGCCGCGATTGTGCTATGCATATATATTCTTGCAATTGTTGATGAGTTTTTAAATTGATTGGGAGTAGTGTGAAAACTATGTAAAACATACGGTATTTCTGATGGTGTAACATTTATTCCTTACTATGACCGCAAATTGAGAATGGAAGACTATATGCTCGCCGTAAAGACGAAAAAGACCTCACGTGATAAGCAAACACTCGAATTCAGTGAAGAACTCAAATATATCCGATGCATAAAGAGAGGATTCCAGGGCCTACGTTTCTACCTGATGTAGATAGTATAAAGTCATAAATGAAATAAAGTCCCATAAATTCCTCTGTGGCTTCTCTTAACCTTCTTTTGAACGTAAGGCGTAAGGTGAGGAACGCCTTGTGGAAATCCTTCTTATCTCAGACTTCTAGTGGCGATGGAGATAAGCCGTTCTTATTCCCAAGAAGTGCGCCAATGGCAGCTGGCTATTTGAAAGATCTCGATTGCTTCTTCAATGTTAAATGAATAACTTTGTCTGTTCTCTCACTAAATAGCAGGATGGAATGTGGATGAGGCTAATTTATTTACTTATGTTTGTGACAAAAACTAATCATTTGAAAATTCATTAATAGGATACCTACATGAAAGAGAGTAGCCTGAAACGAGTGCTTCTAGCGCTAAGTATGCTACAATGCTTGCTTCCAGGTGGAGGGGGGTATCGTCGGAAACACCCGAAGTATGTCCGAACGAGAAGCACTCTGGGGGAAGCATGCTACGAAGCCAAAGCACAGAAGCACGCTTCCACGTTGTCTTCGAAGCATTGTTGACGAGAATAACAAAAGATGGCGGAGCCGTTAGCTACTTATAATTGTGTGTACTATCTATTTTTTAACTCAGTATATTACATTTTCGTAATTATTAATATACATATCAATGAAAAGGTTAATATGCATATAATCGCTCTTTTTCTTCCGATCTAAATATTTGATAGATGTTGCCATCTATCGTGTTTCACACTACCTAGTGCTTATTTTTGTTGCCACTACTGCTTAACGTCGCTCCTTACCGTAGACCGTCCGAATATGAAGTATTCATTCCCAAGCATGCTTCATTGTGCGTCAGCAATACGTCATCACCAAGAATGCTTTGCCGAAGCATGCTTGGTTTTCGGATACGGCTAGTGACTTCTTCCCAGAAATACACAACGGACCAATTCATAAGGCTAAAGTTTGTTATAACATTATCCCTAAGCAAGGGGAAATTATGGGTGCAAATGCATTTCGAGCTCAATGGCATCCTTAAAATAATACACATTCTTCGACCGGCGAATTTCGATTGCATTTGTTTTAGAAGATATATTTTTATTAAACCGTCTAAAATACCATGAAACCGATTCCCGAGACGGGATACGGAACCACACACATTCAATGCCACGAGCACACGTTACCGGCTGGATGTCCAGGCCAGTTGAAAATTTACGGGCAATGGGAGAAATGGCGTTAGAATAGGGATTAATCAAGAAAATTATTGAATACACTTAACCATAAGGAAGAGAATACGATAATGGAATGAGTTTTTAGAATCCACAATTGTTATCCCGTTCGGGAGTAGTAACTAAATGATGAAAAAAAGGAATATCACACGAAAAACTATTAGTTGGCAGATTGAAAAATCATGTAAACATTCAAGAATACTGAATCGTATGAAAATATTTTCTAAATATGGTAATAAATCAGTAGCAAAAGGTATTTCTGATAAATTATCAGTTATATCGGTTATAACTTATCATTGTATCATCAAATTCATCGAATGAATACTATTCCGTCCTAAGTTTTATCTCATAAAACTGGTGTTAATAGAAAAACACTCACCGAAAAAGTGATCACTCGGCTTCAATGACGATTTCGAAACACTTCGGTACTAAGAGTGAGGGATGTCCGTAGCAGTGTCCTTCTCACCAAATGTCGAAGAAAGGAAGCGTCTACCTTCGAGTCAATGCAGTCACCAAGTAGAAGAAATTCATCCGTGGCGACTCCTTATCTATACCTTCGCGAGAAACAGAGAAATGCCTTGTGGGATCGCCTTCTTATCTCCGACTTCTCGGGACGGTCCTTCTTCAAATAAGCGAGCCCACGACTTCAAATGTGTTCGAAATGAGAATACGAATGGAGCCTTTCTCCTCCCTTCGTATGAACTCCCTTCGTGGGAACTAGGAACGAGGCAGGAATAACGGATGAATTTGCTGTTCCGGTTCCAGAATTCCTAATCGCTCATGCATTTACGAACGTACGAAATAATACTGGAATATAGTTAAAACAATTATACGTCGCCATATGGCTTAATTTGAGTACCATAATGTACTCAAAATCTATTTAAATTCCTTCCTTACTCAATTAGTAACAACAATTATTCCTTTTGTGTTTCTAAATACATTATTTATTCTGATTACTATTCTTTTTAACAACAAAAGTTGACAACAACCAAACAACAACCAAGTAAACAACAAAACCAAATCTAAATCAAAAAACGACTACATGGAAGGAATATCACTCGAAAAAGCTCAGAAATCTTGCATATTACGTAATACTGACTTACAGAAAGAGAAATGATTTCTCAATTAATTGGTGGTAGCGAAAACTATGTGAAGTCATATGGATTTTTTTTAATAATTAATAATATTTATTAATCCTACGAATCAGAATTACAAGGACAACTTGCATTTCAATTAAATAAGGATAAATAGGAATCCGTTTTAGGCATAGCCTGTACTTGGGTACTTGGGAGAAAAAAAATTAAAAAAAAATGAGACCGGATACGTATCATAAATATATGGTTGAATAAATATAAGTTTGTTGTTTAATCTCAACCTGTCGTGGATACAGTTCAGAGTGAGCACTATTAACCGTTAAAAAATATGTAAGCACACTATTAACAAAAACACAGAGCTGGATTTTCTACACCAAATAACTATTTTTCTACTCTTTTCAAAAATAATGTTAAACTAATTGTATCTCTTATATTATCTGACTATCTAAGAAATAATGTTGGCCCTGTATGTGAGCGTTTGAACAGGGGAAAAATTGGGCTTTGGTAATATATACGTTGTTTTAGATCTTAGGTAGTTTATATTTGTTTTTGCATCTACTTTTGGTTTTTTACCTTCAATACTTTTCAAACCTAAAGATGACGTAAAGGCAGCAATGGTTTAATACACACATATTAAGAAAAATGGTTCAATTTTACATTTTGTTGCTATCAGTCTCACCATCGCCTTATGGAGAATCAGCAACGGATGAGCAAACTGTAATAAGAATCTCCACAGCAGATTATCTCACAAAAAAATAAAAATTTAAATGATATTTCTTTTCAGGATGTCATTGAACCGGAAGTGCATTTGAATCTATCATTTCCCTTACTTAGTGATGATGTTATAATTCATTTTAGCCACATGAATTGGTCCGTTGTGTATGTCTGGGAAGAACTCACTCTCTTAAGTGTAGGTATCCTATTGTTGAATTTTCAAATTATTCATTTTTGTCACTAACATAAGAAAATAAATTAGCCTCATCCACATTGCATCCTGCTATTTAGTGAGAGAACAGACAAAGTTATTCATTTAACATTGAGGAAGTAATCGAGATCTTTCAAATAGCCAGCTGCCGTTGGTGTACTTCTTGGGAAGAAGAACAGCTTATCTCTATCGCCACTAGAAGTCTGAGATAAGAACACATTTCCACAAGGCATTCCTCACCTTTTTAAGAAGGTGAGGAACGCCTTAGGTTTAAAAGAAGGTTAGGAGAAGCCACGGAGGAATTTATGGGACTTTATTTCATTTATGACTTTATACTATCTACTTCAGGTAGCAACGTAGGTACTGGCATCCTCTCTTTATGTATCGGATATATTTGAGTTCATCGCTGAATTCGAGTGTTTGCTTATCCCGGGAGATCTTTTTCGTCTTTACATACTATATTTTGCTATTACAATTCCGAGCATACAGTCTTCCATTCTCAATTTCCGGTTATAGTAAGGAGTAAATGTTATACCATCAGAAATTTCACATAGTTTTCACAACTCCCAAACAATTTAAAAATTTCTTTTCACCTTTATCATTCCCCTTTCATCAAAAATGGAAAGATAAATGAGATAAAAAGTTAGCATTTAAAACAAATGAAATCGAAATTCGCCGGTTAAGGAATATATATTATTTATTTTAAGGATGCCATTGAGCTAGAAATGCATTTGCACCCAAAATTATCCTTACTTAGTGATAATATTATAGTGAATTTTAGCCATATGAATCGGCCCATTGTGTATTTCTGGGAAGAGGTATCTTTCATGTATCATGTATCCTATGTATTCCTTTCATGTATCCTATTGATGAATTTTCAAATTATTCATTTTTGTCAGTAACATAAGTAAATAAATTAGCCTCAGCCATATTGCAACCTGCTATTTACTGAGAGAACAGACGAAGTTATTCATTTGACATTGAGGAAGTAATCGAAATCTTTCAAATAGCCAGCTGCCGTGGGCTTATTTGATGGGAAGAAGAAGAGCTTATCTCCATCGCCACGAGAGGTCTGAGATAAGAAGGCATATCCACAAGGCATTCCTCAACTTTGTATGAAGGTGAAGAAGGAAGGTGATCTTAGATTTTAAAGAAGGTTAGGAGAAGCCACGGAGAAATTTCTGCGAGTAAGTGAATTCATTCCAATCATGACGTTATAGCATTCATATTACGTAGCAACGTACGATGCTATGTATCTTGAAAAACATTAATTAGTGTAGAAAAAAGTAATTAGGACAAACAGCATAGATTTTGAAAAATTTGAATGCTAATAAATATCAAAAAAAAAGTCAAACGTAAATGCTGTAATGCCCGTTCACGTAAAAGTCCTAACCTAAAATTGATGAACTTTAAAAGAGCGATTTGACCTTCTCTTATTTAATGCAATCGTAAAAAAGAAAAAAATAATATCATCGTAAATATTATGTTATGATAAATTCGTACTCGAAAACCTTTTAAATTCACTTGAGTACTAGATTATGTACAAGCCTTAAACAAGAAATACAATGCATAAGAAGCCTTCGAAAATGACACCGATTAGGAAGAAAAAAAACAAAAATGAAGGTGACAGGAAAGGTTAAAATATTTTCATCATACGTTCACAATAAAAATATGACACTCACATGTGCAATTTAATCAGATGAGAAATAAAGCGATCAAACCAAATTGATATCTGTTACAAATATAGTTTAAGTGGCTGTTTCGTTAGTTATCACCACCAAAAAAGAAACAGCATCACACACAGGGATATATGGGATATATGGACATGGCGTCACACGTTGTTATAGATTTGTGTTTGAATTATCTTAAAGCCGCCCCAGAAAGAAATGCGGAGCAGTATATGATTAAGGAAATATGTTCCAAAACTTATACTTTAATACTCCAATATTACTAACCATAATAAAAAAAGATTCGACTCAAGTACTAGTTTCAAAATACTCCACAATTGACCCACGCATTAAACACTGTGCAGCAACAAGAACAACAAACATGGTTATGGACACAAAAAATATGATTATCATCGGCATGGCGCCTCATCCCATGGCAGACAAAATTTTTCAGATAATAATAAGCACTGCAAATGAAACGTCATAAAATTATAATAAATATAGACATGTATTTTGAAATGAACCCAAATTGACGATAAAGTGTATGCGCAATAAACATTGTCATGGATTTTCTTCATAAGCAGTAAATGCTGTAGTTTATTGCTGTCCATTGGGATGATTCCAACAGTGAGACATAAGATAACTGCGCATGGCAAGGGCACTATGTACTGATGTTTGAGATGAGTAGTGCCATCTGTTGGCGGTGGAGCGAACTTTGTCGCATGAGCGATCAATATCATATTAATTAATTGCAATTGTGTTCAGTTTGGGCCAGTCCACCGGAGTCTAATTGAACAAGTACAAATGTTCCACAAACTGAAATTTAACAAAGAATTGTTGCACACAAGTCAAAAATCATCAAATTTTAAAAAATCACTAATGTTAAGATACATAAATATCCTAAAATATCTATACTATCCTTAGTACATTTCTCAACAAAAAGTTTCAGTCGTAAATAATTTGTTTCAATTAGACGCAGTATGCAGTGTTTCGGCACTTGAAATCCATTCAGTACGGAAAGTTCATTTTTAAGTGTAAGAGGCAGCGTAATTACAACGAAGACGAACGAAAAATATTGAATTAATTGCAGATTTAATGTTTATATCCTTAAATCTCAAATGATATATATTGGAGTGTATGCATATGAACTTAAATGTAGCACAACTTATCGCTTAATATGCATATCGTATAAAACCATAAACTTAAGACAAAATACTTTTGCCCGTAGCGTCGTCATTGTACGCTATTTTCCATAAAAATGCAGTCACAATTTATCTAAAATACAGTCGCCATATGAATACTCTAGGAGTTTGATGAGTAATTATGCGCACAATTATATGATTACAAAAACGTTTTATGATGAAAACCTTTGAAACCACGCTTTGAATATTTGCAAGTAACTTAACACAAAAAATGATGAAGCCTGAAAGAGCGGATCGATATACTTAAATTTCAAGCATACATAACAAAGAAAAAATCCGATCACAGTAAATATTATTTTCTGATAAACTCAATCAAATATTGAAAAGCAGCTCTCTGAAGCTTCAAATACAGATAAATACATTATAAACAGAAAATGTAAAAAAAATTTAAAAACATTCAAAACAGAAAATGTAAAAAAGCCCAGAAATTAAAAATGTTTCCGCAGATATAGAATTATCAAAAAAAATTACTTAACGACGTTCAAAAAAAAAATTTAATTCCAAGTAACACTCGCTTGTGTATTTTAATAAAATGCGAAATAAAGCGATGAAACCAAGATCATATTCGTTACAAAGACGGTTTAAGTACCTGTTTCGTAAGTTATCACACTCATAAATGTAACAGCATCAGTCACAGCAAATATTGGATACATGGACATGCCAGTCTCACCTTATTAACTATAAATAGTCTTTGAATTATCTCAAAGCAGCCCTAGAAAGAAAAGCGGATCGCTAAATAATTAAGAAAAGATGTTCCAATACTTAAATGTTCCAAAATAACTTATCTTAATACAAAAATATTCGAATCAAGTACTCGATCTAAAAGAAGCCAAAATAGTGCTGTAAAAAACTGCATAGCAATAAGGAACACCATGAATGGAGATGGATACAAAAAATGTGAATATAATAGGCATGGCGTCTCATTTCTCAGCAGGATAATTTTTCAGATAACAATACGCTCTGCAAATAACGCCATAAAGTCATTAGAAATAATGGCATGTAGTTTATAATGCACCTAAATCAAGGCACAAAAAAAACTCAATAGACATTTGAAGAACGTCGTAATAGATTAGGTAGATACAACGCATTCTACTCCTCAGTCAAAATATTGTTTTTTTGCAGGCATTTTTAACAATTTCGGAAAATATTTCTAAAGCAGCACCAGCAACAAACTTGTATTTGCTGCGAAAAAACAAAACACCCACGCGTAAGAGTAAAGATTTTTCCGCGGACAGATTATGGCACTAATAAATATTGCGTAACATCTCGAGTATCATATACATTAATATTCATTTGTGTTCATTTTGGCAAGTCAATCCTAGTGGAATTGACAAAGCGATTGTCACCCCAAGTGTAATTGAAAAGAGCATTGAATCTTACTCACACCACAAACCACCAAATTTTAAAAATCCAAAATTGGACGGCACAAAAATATCCTACAATATCAAAACATTCCACGCAACTGATGAGATTTCTTTTTTTTAAATTTCCACATTTCTCTTAGTGTTTCTTTGCTGCGCAGTATAGGTACTAATAATTGCAAGAGTTCTCATTTATTCCGATGATATATTTTAACAGTATTTTTCGTAAAAAAAACAATTTCATTTGTTTTTCTTACTATTAACCTGCCGACTTAAACTTCAAAACTTGAAAAACTTGAGTAGTAGAAAAACAATTCTTCGTCGTCACACGTGATCCGAAGGTCTGAGATGCAGTCAAGGAACTTCTACGTCATAAAAAATAGTAATTTTGCTTAATCTAAGTTACAAAAAAGAGCATTGAATGCAAAGAAAATAATAAGAATGAGTGTTTTTTGTGACTTAAGCAATATTTTATTCGACAAATACATTTTTACATAATGCGGAACCTGGAAGTCAAGAAGGTGGCATTGACACGATGCAGCTGTCAGCACCGGCAACAAATAACATGAATGCAACAAAAAACTATAAAGATGTCAGAGAATGTCCATGTTCCGGCGATAAACAACATTTTTTTAGGAACACAGTGAAATTCGAAAAACGGAAGACGCCAAGCCAAAATATTCTACAAATATACTATACAGGTACAAAATGTGTTAAAGCCGAAATATTGAAGTTCTGTTTTTTGATCAAATATGAAATTTTAAAGGTTCTTAAAAAAATCCAAAGTTAAAAATTCAACCTTGCTAGCGCAGTAAGTAGGTGCTAGTCCACCATCAAAATACTCTTCTTCGCATAAAAATACAGTTTTAGCCATTATTCAAAGTATTTTCTATTTTGAATGCAAATAATTGTCAATAAAAATGTTAAATGTAAATACTTTAAAGCTCGGCCACGTAAATGTCCTAACTCAACTTATTCAGGAACCTTAAGATAGCGGTTAACTCTCGGTTCATGCAATGCAAACGTTTCATGCAATTATGTAAACTTGCATACCAAATTATAATAAAGTTACATAAAAAATACAATACACAAAGCCTTTAAACAATGGCACCGATCAAAGAGAAGAAAAAACAGAAAAAATATAAGAGAAAAACATTTTCATCAATGTTCACAAAAGAATTTGACAACGTATGTGCCACTTAATCAGATGATAAATAATTTTACTTAAAAACTATAAAAAATAGAGTACTCATATTCGGTAAGCAGCATAATTCCAACAAACCGAGATAATCTCTGTTACAAATAAGGACTACCTTTTCCCAAGTTATAATCACAAAAAAATAACAGCATCAATCACAGCAAATACGGAATATAATGGACATGACGTCCGACCATATTAAAGATACGTGCTCGAATTACTTCAAATCAGCCTCCAATAAATGCTCCGTAAATACTCCAACATAACATATCTAAATAAAAAAGATACGATAATCCTTGAGAAGTACTATTCAAGTACTCAAGTACTAAATAAACCCTGCAAAAAACTAAATTAAATATGGCCATGCACGCAAAAATATGGATATAATGGGTCTCATCATTCAGCAGCCTAGTTTTTCAGATAATTATAGGCACTGCAAATAACGTTGTAAAATCATAAGAAATAACGTCACATGAAACGGAAAATGCCCCCCAAATCAACTTCAAAAAGGAGGACATTACACATGATGAAAGTCGTGATATAAATACCCAGTAAACACAATGTGTTGCGGAAACGTCGCAGAAAGGTTGCACGAGGTTGCAGGATGCCACGACGTTTGGCAACGTTTCTGCAACGTCATAATTACGTCGCTGATGCATTTGTTTGGTCAGAAAAATTTAATTACAAAATATATGAGCCAGAGGATACATATATTAAAATTCCATTCTTTCTCTTTATGACACACTGATTGTATATGCGAGTGGAATATTCACTAGGTTGCAGAAAGGTTGCGACATGTTGCAGGTCGCTTTGCGAAGTATTATTTGGACACAGTTTACCCCAAACATATATTCAAATATGGGGTTCTGTGTTCTCTGGGAATCTCGTAGGATATTCTACCATTATTTGACCCCTACCTCTTTGGATATCAATTTTTGGAAGTCATATACTGTTTTATTGCCTCTCATTTGTTTTTGACCCGGAAACTGTATTGGTACTCTCTCTTTAGCATTGACCCACGCCTGTCTGGAATAATTAATAAATATTTTTTCTGCAAAGGCATATCTCGAGTGTTATTTTAAAGGGTTGCATAAATGTTGCAAGTACGTTGCAGGAGTTGCATAAGTGTTGCAAATATGTTTCACCAGAGGTTGCAGTTACGTTGCCATTACGTTGCAGGAACGTGGTAGAGAGGACTTATGGCTGCTTTTGCGACGTTTTCAATACGTTGCAGCAACTCCAATTTAGTTGCAGTGCAACGTTTCTACAACGTTTTCACAACACATATGGTTTATAGGGTATAGTATGTTCATGAAGGCACAAAATATAGATTTAATGGGCATTTCGTCTCACCGTCCAGCAGGCAAGTTTATTTAGATTTATTGGTGCAAAAATACACTCAAATTAATAAGCACTACCAATATTTTTTGTAAAATTATCACAAATAACGTCACGCGGAGTGGAAAATGCACCCTAATCGACGTAAAAAAAAAGGTGGTCAATACACATGAAGAAAGTAGTGATATAAAAACTGTATGCCCTTGGACGCAAAAATATGTATTTAATGGGAATGGCGGATCAACATTCAGTAGCCAATTCTTTTAGATAATAATATATATATATATATAGTATATATAATATATCCTTGCTCGCACAAAATATGGATATCATGATCAAGGCGTCTCATCGTTCAGTAGTCACGTTCTTTCAAATAATAATTAAGTACTGCAATAATATTTCTGTAAAATCATTAGAATTTACGTCACATTAAGTGGAAAATCGCCCATATTGATGTAAAAATGGAGTTCAATAGGTACACATGACGAAAGTCGTGATATAAATGCAACACATTAAGGCACGGGCACAAAATATGGATATAATGGTCATGGCGTCTCATCGTTCAGTAGCCAAGTTATTCAAATAATAAAAAGCACTGCAAAGAACGTTGTAAAATCATTAGAAATATCGTCACTTGGAATGGAAAATACACTCAAATTGAAGTCGAAAAAGTGTTCTACACACATGAGGAAAGTCGTGAAATATATATAGAATGTCTCGCACGAAAAAATATGGATATAATACTATCTCCTCTCATCCTTCAGTAACCAAGTTCTTTAAGATAAGCACAGAAATAATCGTCTGGTAAATTACACATGAACAAAATTGGTGATATATATTTATTGCCCTTGAGTGAAAAAATATGAATATTAATTAACAGTTTGACATGGATCAATTATAATAAAAAATACAATTACAAATAAAATCATAACGCCTCTAAAAACGAGCATGTTTTACGCAATATCAACACTTCGCCTTCGGAGGTGAGCTGCAGTCAAGGATTTCGATGACACCTTGTAAAATCCTTTAGCTTGAAGTTACCTCACAGTATAAATATAGCAGACCATAAGAGGAAAATAGTGTATGTGAATTTTGATATGACTTATAAAGCAATATTATATTCGACGAATATATTTTTACAAAATAGCAAAAAGCTTGGAAGTCCAGACATTTGACATGTAGGAGATTTATTGAAAATACTTCACTAATATTATTTCTAAGCACCTAATTATTAGCAATTTATATCACACCTGCAAAATCTTTTGCAGGTTAAGCTTTAACGTTAAGCATGAATCTTTTCATAAATTCTAACCCTTGAAGGATGGCAAATGAAGATAGCGGGGTCAACTAAATAGAAATAAAACATTCTAATATTAAAAAAATTGTCAAAATATTTTCCATAAAGTAAAACAATAATAGAGAAACGTAAATTTTACAATAAAATTATAGTTACCTAAAATTAAATGCGTAAATTATGACCATATTATGATAACCTTTTTAAAGGAGTATAACGACATTCATAGAATTTGCAATATTATTAGAGACAGACTTTATGTAGTGCTTTTGCTGAGAACATAAGCGACAGCTAGCTTTCTAATGAAACTCCCAAATAGCTATTTAACGTCAAATGTACATATAATTATTGTATAACCATCAAACGTTAGGTCACCAAAAGGTTTCATGAACAAATATTGTGAATTAAACGTACTTAACATAAAACTAACAATATAAGTGAACGAATTCAAAAAATACACATCTTTTAGCCTTAAAAGATGGTGAATTACATAAAATAATAATACCGCAGAAACCGATAAACTGTACTGATATAAACCGCATAGCATTCTACAGGTATTATTAGATTCTCTATCATTCGACGAATATCGTTTCACAACTACCATTCGAAGAAAATATAGTTATGAAACATGTTGTTAAAAGTTGAAGTTGTTGAAAAAGTTGAAAGAAACAAAAAGATTCTTTCAACTTTTAACAATTAGTTTCGAAAAACACAACAATTGAGAATAAACGTGATAACATCAAAGAAGTCTTTGTGAGAAAATTAAGTGCTGAAAATTTTTAAGCACTTACAGCCAATGGTCAATATATTAAAATCAAACAAATATTGTCCACTTACAATTTGGTATTACATTATGAATATGCTGCTTTAAATGCTGAGCAACAATATCAAAATATATAAAAACTGCCTTATTGTCAGGGTTCTCAAAACACGTCAAGTCCTCAACGAAGAGAAAAAAATATAAGGGTATCAATGACATAATGCTCCCTTCGGACAATCGCGAGGATATGCAGTGAAGTTCACTGACCCATAACTCATGTAGCATCAATGATGTCACATTTTCCTTGTGAATATAAAACAGGCTGATATAATAAAATTTTATCTCAACCCCACCATAATCACCATAACCAAAATACAAAAACTGAAGAAACATGTGTTCATGAATTTTTTTATAAAAACTTGTGTCAAAAATAATAACAGTATTTACAAAATTCACATAACCTCAAGACTAAAATACCCAGTCATAACACATACTTGAGTAATAAACCATTTGCAATGAAAATAGAACCGCAATTCACGACACATTCCACGTTGTCTAATAAACGGCGATCGCCTGGAATATAGAAAAACCCTGTACGCACGTCGGGCACAGTGCAGTTTTCGATACAAGTGTATGAAAAATAAAAATGGTTTTCTTGAGGTAAGAAAAAGTTCCAAAGCAAAATGCATTTGAAGGAAGTGTAGGTATTCAATTAACATTCTACACTATTGAGCATATATGAATTTAAAATACAACCTATTGTCTGGATTACAACATACTCGAGAGTTACTCAAACAAATCTTTCTAATTTAGGCGGAAAATTACTGTTCGTAGAGATTGCGGAATTTCATCTCCATTTTATAAGCATTATCAAACAGCTGATTTACAATATGACATGCAATAATATCCACTGCAATGATGACATAATAAAAAATGAGTACAATAATATCATACATATATTCGGATAATAATATTATCAAATTTTATTACATTAAATTACGTCATGTAAGTAAAATATTAAATACATAAAATGTACTAGTTTAGCGATGATTAAAGTACTTTATTTAAAAAAAACTTAGGATATTTGTCGTGCAAAACGGAACATCGATAAATGTACAAAACAAATTTAAAAAGAGTTCGTGTAGTTCGAGACATTGCATGTAAGGACATAAAAATGATCTCAAACATAAAAATACCCATAAAAGACGTAGGAAAAGAGGTACAGCAGACTTTATTGCAAACAACAATGAATGTTTGTGAAAAGAACAAATGAATGATAAAAAAATGAAACAAATTACGACGATTCCAATTAAATAATTGTATATGGGACGTTTAATACCAGAAGGAAAAGGCGAAGATTGTCTCAAATATTTACTCTTTTCTATTATGCTACATACACTTTAAACTAAGAAATCACGCCGAGGTAATTCATCAGCGCTAATTATGTTGGGATAAATACACAGGTCGAAAGGATTGTAAAATTTTCATCGATAATTACATCGTCAGTACTGTAAACGTTATCTATATAGAACGAAAAATAATGCTACGAAAATTTATCATTCATTACGTGCTAATCAGTTTAAATATAATATATAAGTCAGTACAATATTACATTCTCATCATTTCCCACCTTCCCCATTTCGAAATCGATCTAAATAGCACTTGATAAGCCATGAAATAAATGAAGAAAAAAAAACACAATAAAAAAGAATAAATTAAAATCATATGATACAAGTAAAAAGATGAACAGTAAACGGCAATGCAAAATAGGGCTAGGCAATAAAACAGGATCTTCAACATTAAGGAAAAACCAAAATCAAATATCAACTAAGATGTAAAGAAATTAGTAGATGGAAGAACTAAGTATTCAACAATTATCCACTGGAAACATACGTTATTACATCGTAAGAAATGGTTTCAGCCGCGTTCTTTTCAACAGTCACTTAAATATAAAAATATTGTTTACATATAATGGAGTAAATGGAGGACATAACCTATATACTGAATAATTGTTCATCCCAAAGAAGTCATTAAGTAAATGAAAGAAATTAAAATAAATAAGAGCGAAAGAAATAAAAATAATACATTTAAAACAGGGCACACACTTGTAACTCCTTAAATGTCGTCTAGAATTCGTAGAACGAAATATCAAGGAGGGCTAACTGATATCAGGGGAATTAGGGAACCTGACGGATGATTGAAGAAGTGAAACATTTTTTCAAAAGAAGCATTTTTAAAGACTATGCTAGTCAACACCAAGGTAAGCTGGTTAACACTGATGCAATTGCCAAATAACAATGCACTAAAAATTCCTTCTCTAGCCCCAATGTCCAATTTTTTCCACCCTATTTAACAAAAAATATAGAAATAATGAGGGAGTCACCGGGGCCAATATTAAGAAATAGACTGCCGGGCACAATTTCTACATTCCCTCATCTGCAAGCATCTTGTACGTGTTTAAAACTTGTATAGTAAAAAAATGTTGAAATTCAAATTCGTGTTGCAAAAATATTATTTCGATTACCTTGATATTATTATTATTATTATTGCATCATTCACACAAACATACACACGAAAGGCGCTATTCCATGCCGAACCCAAGAGGTCGCGCCACCGGCTCGTTAACCTTTATTTAACGTGGCGTTTCCCCCTGCGTTCCCCTCCGGGCTGCGCAGAGGCCTATTCCACGCATTCACTCCCAGGGCCAGGGCAAAACGCGACGAGATCAAGCGGATTAAGATCTATAAATTAGGCACCTACGTCATTAAGCCCTATCTTCCCCATCTGAAATCCACCCACCCTAACCTAAAACTACTGATTATATTCCCTAGGCCTACCTATTCCATTCGCATACCTATCGGCGCTGACCCTGTTCATTGTCATGCATTCACCAGTCAACAAAACACTCCTTTGTTGACTGGACTCGACTCATGCACATCATTCACACACATTTACATACAAAAGAAAATAATATAAATTGGGGAAACCTAAAAAAGTAAATATTAAAAGAAAATCCTGTAAAAGAAAGTTAATTAAACCGAAAAAAGGAAATCAAATAAATAATGGCATAATATCGTAAAAACAGATAAAATTAAAAAAATGTGTCATTATAGCGCATAATGGCGCTAATACTGTGATTCCTACCTAGGTCAAAAACTCGCATAATGGCGCTAATACTGTGATTCCTGCCTAGGTCAAAAACTAAGAGCCATTGCACATGGCAGAACCGGAGTTCGACGACCATACCTGGATTGACCCGGGTCAAACGACCGATATGCAAACCCTACACACTATAAGTGCTTAACATAAAGTAAAAGCATAAACACATAAAGCATGTAAGAACACAAGCAATTAATAATACTATTAAATTAATTAATAATTAATATTATTTAAACTCACAAAAATCCTTAGTAATCCTGTTGGTAGTGGTGGCTGCTACCTTTTCTCTTGTCCGCTTGCACCGCTAGGCTATGGAAAAGGTAGGTAAGGCAGGAGCATAAAATATATACAAGCACACATACAATTCATTTTATTTGTCCTTTTAGTTCAGTTGATGGTCACCAACTATTAAAATCGGCACTCGTACATAACTAGCATCACTGGCAACTACACTGTCACCACTAGCATCTTACACCACACTGGCACTTCACTGAACTACACCACATTAGCACTTCACTGACTTACACCACACTAACTTTGTTCTTTTTCCAGGCTGGCACAAAACACTTTAACCACTATCACTACACTAGATCACTACACTGGCTGGTCCGGGGCGGTGTGCTGATTCCTAAGGAGAGAACAGGTTAATACACACAAAAAACAATATGATGGATGCAAATTTGCTCGCATTTTATTGAAATTTCCGGAAAAGCATAAAATAGCTGGAATTGAATATCACAGACATTTGCTATCCCCATGAAAAGGAAGGCAGTGCCAGAGGTACCAATTCCATCAATTTTGAGAGACAAAACAAGAGCAAGCTTTGCATCCACAAAATATAATGAACATGATATACAAGAAAGCAAAATATTGAATGCCAAGTTGCTCACATTTAATGCAATTAGCCGAAAGTGCATTTTATAAAAATGCGAGATTTGGTCACTCGGCAACTAAGTACACCTGGATGCACTTGGTAACTGGCGATCCAAATCCATGTCTTTTGAAATTTAAAACTAGAGCAATCCTAGCATCCACAAAATAACGCTAAAAGCTAAACGCAATTCCTGACTACCCTACCGTTACGATGGGCCAGAAGGGCCATTGATTCCAAAGATAAAAAACTGACTACATACCCTACTCTCTGCCTGGCCGGGGCGTTGTGGAGTTACCTAAGGAGAGAGCGGGTTAGTGGACATGATATACAAGCAAGCAAATGATTGAATGCCAAGTTGCTCACATTTAAGTGTAGTTAGCCGAAAGTGCATTTTATAAAAATGCCAGGATTGGTCACTCAGGAACTAAGTACACCTGGATGCACTTGGTAACTGGCGATCCAAATCCATGTTTTTTGATATTTAAAACTAGAGCAGTCTTGGCATCCACAATGATATAGACTAACGCCTTGCCTAATTTAACCCTAACGGATATGATGGGCCATATGGGCCGGAAAATATTCTAAACTGACTAACTTTCCCTACTCGCTACGCCGCATGGAGCGTCCCCACAAGGCCGATCTGTGAAAGAATCTTAGTACAAAAGGATTAAAAAATAAAAACATTTGCAAAATACACAGACATCACCCCAGTGAAAACAAAATACACACAAGAAAAAACAATAAACATAACATTCAGGATAACACATCAAATAAAACACCGAGCTTGCAAGCACATTCCTGCCTAGAGTCGACTCGCTAACTTAGGCAAGTGGCCACTTGCCTTAATGTTGAAGAACTAGTTCTTAAATATACCAGATTGTCGGGGCCCCGACATCATTTACCAAGGCCTTTTCACCATTAACCAAGTTTGATTTACCAATTAACCTTCACATATATCCAGACTCTGAACATGGCTACAAGTGGAGCAATGGGCTCCTATGACAAATACAAAAAAACAAATATTTATTAATACACTTTTTACCCTAGTTTACATATGATCTATTTACTTTTAGATCATAGTACCTGAATCAAAGTTAGCTTATCCATAGCACTCTAAAGCCATGAGGAAATAGTTTGTCCTCCCGATGAGACTTCGCCATATTTTCCAGTTTCGGGCATCAATGAAGATTCCTCACTCTAACCCAATCACCTCCAGGAAGCGACTGTAGGAACGTGGCTCTGCGGCAGGTACTGTAACGACGGAAAAAAATGTTCAATTAAAATTAACCTCCCGTCATAACACTCAAGTAATGTGCAAAGGATATACTAATATTGTTTAATATATAATTCCTGTTGTCAAAATCCCTAATCTTTAACTAGTACAACGCCCATTGTGAAGAACAAGATAGTGGATACGATTTTTTTACCAACTGCTGTCAAAGTACACTCAGTGAAGAGTGAAACATTTTTGTTCATCATTTCTTCCAACATCTTAGAGAGTCAAGTATAACGAAATAAATAGCCCTTTGGAGAAGTTGCAAGTTACCAGTAACAGTAAACGTCAAACGTCAACGTCCTCGAAGGACAAGAGAAATCGATAAATATTAACAGCAAAGTCAGAGGATTAATACAGTGACATTCCCTAAATTCCATTTAATTTCAGCTAAAATATTAGCAATCAAATTATAACCTCAGAGAAAAAACTAAGTTTGAAACTCTGAAATTAAACTTAACTTACAGTGCAGTGAAACATGTGAACTCCTTAAATAAATTTTATTGTGGAATAGTGCAAAGTATAATCGCCTCATAACCTAAATTGGAATTCCACTGAGAATCGGCCCCCATCAATAATTTAATCATGAGATAGTGGGTGATGTGCAACCTCAAAGGGTGTAGGAGGGTCGAAGACAATGGAACACAATTTGCAATATCTTAGGACAACTTGTATTGATAAATTGAATTGAATTGAGAATTTTTGTCGTATTTGGAGGCATGTGAAAGGGAATGATAAAGTAAGCACGAGAAGATTAGCTGACAAAAGATCCTAGTGCGCTGCGTTAACAAAAAATCCTAGTATTTGTGACCTTTGATGATGTCATAACCGCTTAGAAACCGCTTCTCTAAGAAAATAGTCTAATTCACTTAAACTCGTTGCATAAAATTTATTCGTTTAAAAATTCAGATTTAGAGCATCAGTAATTGTGTTCAATAATCGATGAGAAGAGTACGGAGATTATCGAGGAAAAAAAGAGCATTCTTCAACTTAAAACTAAGCCAGACCCAAGAGTGCCCATCTTCGGAGCCCGAACATGTGTCTGTTCCCCCTAACATTCTTCCTCTTTATAGAAACACCTCTAATTCATAAACTCAATACCTCTTCAATTCCCATAAAAGTCACAAATCAAATGCTAACGAATGAAAATACTACGCAGAGTATTTTTTTGCGAAAAAACACTCGAATAACAAGAAAAATCGATAAATATTAACAGCAAGGTCAGAGGATTAATAGACTGACAATCCCTAAATCCCATTTAATTTCAGCTAAAATATTAGCAATCAAATTATAACCTCAGAGAAAAAAAACTAAGTTTGAAACGCTGAAATAAAACTTAACTAATGTATTTAACTGCACGTCATAGTTGGCCAGTCTAAATTTACTTCTTTTTATTAAGTTTTTAGGAATGCTTCCAACATTCGCGGCATTATTGAGTGAAAGACAAATAATTTTACACCAAACAAGGGTTCACTTAATTCATTTATATTCTAATATTGTTATCCTTTAGCCAAATTGGGATGACGAACTCCGCATGATGCCTTTTTAATTACTGAACGTAACGCATTTCTCGAACTATAGATTGTATGCCTTCAGCAACACGGAAAAGTCTTGAGCTATTTATTATAGCTTCAAAATACGAAAATTCACTTTCAACCTTCGTATAAAACTTTTAACGTGTCCGAGAACGCGAATGAAACTCGTAAAACGAACTTCAAATCACCCGAGAGATAGTCGTGTAAATAGTGAACTCCTCCAACGTGCCCAATCATGGACAATTCCTCTCAATTTGCCCGGATACTTAGGATATCCCCCGCTTTCGGGGTAAAACAATATAAAAAAACTTTTCTATCTAGGCCAACAGGAAAATAAAGTAAGCAGGCAGATATTAGTTATAAGGGAGAATCATACGTATTCACTAAACGACTCAGAAAAATGGCCTCTATACCTTCATCTATCTACATCTATATAATACCCTGCAAGCCACCATAAAGGTGTGTGGCAGGGGGTGAACTCTCACCAAACATGCACTACATATCATGCATAAAAAAAAGGATCAGTACTTTTATAGGTACTGTTCAAAACTACGCTATTTAAAAAAAGATAAAAATAGCAAAGCATACATGCCAAAACATGCTGTTAGTTGGGTTAGCTATAAGTCCTTATACCAACATGCAGCCACCAACGTTATCCATTGCTACACTCGTACTGGATATTATTTACTGTTATTCATATCCTTAATTGTACGAGGAAAAAATAACATATTGAATCTGTCAGTTCGGCAATCAATTTCTCTAATTTTGTTATTGAGGTTCAGTCTACCATAGTAAGTTGGGGTCCGCAAAATATTTTTAACATCATCACTGAAAATATGGTCTTGGAATTTATTTAAGAGATTAAGTCTAAATTTTAACCTGCGATCTGACAATGATTCCAATTTAATTCATTTAATAGACTGGTTACGCTAATAAGGTTATCGTACCGTCCCTTTACAAATGTTGCCGATCTTCGCTGCACACGTTCGAGTTCGTTATTTAGACCGATTTCGTAGGGATCCCATACACTGGCAGCATATTCCAAATGAGATCTTACAAGGGAAAAGTAGCTGATTTCTCGTACATGATCCTCACATTTACCCAGTACTCTTTTGACAAATCCCAGTTTACGATTCGCTTGACCCATTTTTTCACGTATGTGTTTACCCCAGGAAAGATCATTTGTTAGTCTTATTCCAAGATATTTAATGGATTCCACGTTTGTTAATCCATTATTACTTATTTTGTAAGTGGTAGGAGGAGAGCTATTCTTTTTCGAAAAATTCATTACAAGACTTTTTTTAAAGTTTAATTCTAACTGCCATGTATCAGAACAAGTTTCAATCGCTTGTAGGTCAATATTTAAATATTCTTTATCATTTGGGCACAGAATTTCCCTGTACACTACTTATGTTCGAAAAGAGCTAGTCACCGATGGACATGAAATATAATCGAAGCGAGAACCATTGTAAAAACTAGTAGTTATTTAGCAACAAATTGAAATATATCATATCTCTTCTAGAATGTGAACTGAGTCTAATTTTTGCAAGAATTACGAAGCCCGTAACGAAATCCTCCGAAGCTTACCAAATAACATTTTTAATCCTCAATAATCTACATTGTAGTTGTGATCTAGCTTCAGTTACCTTGGATTCAGATACTTTCCAAATAAAATTGGTGGGTAGCTTTTAGTACTAACTCAGTTTAATTAGCAAATATTATCAGCGATCATTCACGGTAAATTTATTGAATTCCTTTGCTGTACTATTGCAAAAATATTTGATTCCTAACTTACAAAAGAAAAGAGAAAGAGGTCTAACCATTATTACTTCAAATACTACTAGTGTCGTATCAAATCAACCATTTTTTAAATATTCCATAATGTTACAACTATCTTATTCTATAAACATTAACAAAACGCAATTATCACCCGGGACTCAACATAGAGGACGGGTTCACATTATACCTTGTATTTTACCTCTCTATCTCCAGTATTCGGGTGCGATAAATAATGTTACTTTACTCACACAATAATGAAAGCGATTTAACTTCAATTAGCAGAGTTCTATGTCTCACAACCCGCCTGGTTTGTTTACATCACGCGATCACGCTTTTCCAGTGCAGTCAACAAGGACGGAGTCAAATAATCACGGATTCCAACGCTGTGGGTAGGTTTTGGTAATATGGATGTGTAGTGGTGAACATGGCGCGATTCCAATTAAATTAATATTTAACTAGTTTTAAATTTTAAAGAGATTAACAAGATATGAGTAAAGGCTATATAATCCAATTTCAATTTTTAATACAACCTATTACGTTTCCGTTCTCCTTAATTCGGGATTAAAGATAACGATGACATAGAGATCCAAGATCTAGCCACAGAACTTCCTAAACGTGCACCACTTAATTAAGAAACAAAGAACGGAAATGCATTACAGTTAGTCACCCATCTATAGCCTCTAATTTCCCACCATATATGAATCAAGGCCCTGAAGATTTTTCTCATTATAGCAAATGGCAGGAACGTTGTTATAGGGACTGTTTTCCTTTCTAAAATGAAACTGAAAAATGATCTAGTCACGTGTATCGTACCTCGACATTGATCACAATGGGTATGGATGGCTAAGAAAGCTAAACTGCAATGTGGTGTATTTTTAACGCATTGCTATCATAAACGAATTTGTTTTACTTTGTTACAATAAATATGCACCTTCACAAAGTAAAACCGACAACGTAAGGCTAAATTATCTTAACCGAAAAAAATGTCATAAAATAATTTCAAAGACATAAAAATTTCAAAATGAATCATATATGCATATTAATAAAACGAAGTTTCTTTCACTTACTAACCAGAAATATGTAGTTCTACAAGTAATGCCGGAAAAGGAAACGTTTTTCTTTAGTGTATAACAAAATTGTAAAAATACTAATTTCAAAATATCTAAAATTTAATTGGGCATTTATTTTGTTGTCTAAGAAACGAAAAACTATTGATTTTCTCCTTTTGAAACGCCGAAATCAGTCAAATAAATCAAAAAGAAATAAAATATTGTGAAATTAATGTTCTAACAGGAGAATAAATTCCCAATAAAAATTTTTAACATAATAACAAGAGACAACACACTCGCAAAAACATTTTGAAACAAACAGAGGAAATACTCTGAAATTAATATAAATTCCAAAAACTTCCTCCCGATTCACTCCCACAACAAAACTACCTCCCCATTTAATTGCGATAATTGATGAACTCAGTGATAATACCAAAGGACTGTTGTAAGAAAATAAATTGAATTCCAGCTGTTAGTCAGGTGTCACATTGTTGCCTAAATTATGGTTAGCGTAACCAGTCTATTAAATGAATTGAAATGGGAATCATTGTCAGATCGCAGGTTGAAATTTAGACTTAATCTCTTAAACAAATTCCAAGGCAATATTTTCAGTGATGATGTTAAAAATATTTTACGAACCGCAACTTACTATGGCAGACTGGACCATATTCATAAAATTAGAGAAATTGATTGCCGAACTGATAGATTCAAATTGTCCTTTATCCCTCGAACAATTAGAGATACGAATAACGGTAAATATGTCCTATCGGAGAGTAGCAATGAATAGCATTGGTAGCTGCATGTTGGTATGAGTACTTAAAGCCAACCCTACTAACAGAATGTTTTTTCATGTTTTCTTTGCAATTTCTATCTTTTTTAAATAGTGTTGTTCTGACTACTATATTAATACAATTCCTTTTTTATGCATGATATGTAGTGCATGTTTGGTGAGAAATCACCCCCTGCCACACACCCTTGTGGTGGCTTGCAGGGTATTATGTAGATGTAGATGATGGCGAACTTACACATATTTTCTTATATCGATACACGATATAAAATACCTGTCACTTCAGTAAACTACAAAATCGCTATCGAACTTCACAGAACCCACCCAACACTCAAACCAACACAGGTAATAAAACCACTCAAACAGAAATTACTACCTAACCCACATTCGACCAACATATGTAACTCAAAATTAGTAACTCAACCAATCCAACGAAAACTAACCTTTCGACATCCAAAAATGCATTGAGAAGCGTATATTTGCATCATGCTACACTCCAGTGGTGGAAGGGTGAAAAAAACCGATGAGTAGTGGCATAACCACCTTACCTAGGTAAGGTAGGCTGTGTCGCACGAAATCTCAAATGATTTCATACCTATACTTCCTCTTCGAATTGTAATAATTAACAAGAAGGATACGAACAATTACTAATTTTGAAAATATCTAAACATCTGTAAACATGAAACCGTCAAGCAATCTACGAACAAAATATCGTGGCTGGAAATGCAAGATGATGAAGAATATTGCTTGGCTTGAGTTTTACCCAAACCTGAACTTACGTGATAACTCCTAAATCAATGAATCAATATGACAAAATATGTTATAAGTAAATAAAAGCTAATTAATGAAGAACTCACATCAGGAACGTCTTTAGTAGGAAGAACATTCTTCCATTTAATACTTATTATTAAGAAGAATAGCGCCTTTTTCCCGTAAGCAACCAGAAACAGAAAAATTAACCGTTGCGGCCATGGTTGTTCCTTTCTATACAAGTGCGTGATTTCCAAGTTAATTAGAAATAGCATGAAGTCATACACAACCAGAGAAACATAATTTAATTCATATAGACCTTCACATAATGTATTATAAATTTAAAAATGCGAGATAATATTGAAACTCATTATCCTCTAACATTCATTAAACTAAATTTCCTTCGATCAAAATATCACAATATCCTCAGTAATGAACCAACCCGACAGCCAAACAAACACAGGCAATAAACCACTCGGTACTCTACCCACATTCGACACCCAACATATGTATGTCAACCAACCCAACGACACCCAAAAATGCATTGAGAAGCGAAACTGTATTTCCCTCGATCAGAATATCAGAATAATCGCAGTAATGTACCCTAATACCATTGAATATCTAGCACCCTTCGCGAACAAGTTACTTGCAATATCGTATCTCTGGCTCTGGGGTGAAAATAATCGTTCAGTAAAAATACATTCTCTTCTATATTAAAGTGTCCCTGGACGTTCAATCGTTACGATAAGCAGTTTACACAGTCTAACAGGATATCGATATATTGTAGCTCAGTAGTTGGGCTTATTTCTGCACTCTAAGAGTAACGGTCTGCTTAGTTAAAAATAACTTAGGGTAGATGAACTTAAAAATATTTCTATTGCGTTATAATCACGGTAAACAAGTGGCAATTCAATCGGAACTCGTCATATGATCGCAAGGCCAAGATCTTGCGAAAAGAGAAGGCTCACACGAGGAATGCAAGTGTTGTGAACGGTGGCTTTCAGGGTATCGTATAGATGTAGATGTATCGATATGGAGCATCAAGGAATCAATACGGAGAGTAACTGTATTAATTGATATGGAACATAAGTGAATCAATACGGAATCAAGATGGAATTAGAGAGTATAGAGACTGGAAACAGTGTACTGAGGCAGAGTAATCAATGCTATACCACTTAACATGCTAGATAATCATCATGGTTGGGATAAATTATTAAAATTAATCGTTAAAAATATGGTCAACTATTTAAATTACCGTTATTTTTTAGAAGAGTTAACATTATGCATTAAATAATAACAAACTAACTTCAATGAGATGAAATTATATCGACAATATTACATAGTTGCAACGGATAACGAAGTGGAGGGGTTCATTCCAACTAACGTGTCTGTTACGATTCGCCAGTTTTTTTTAGACAAACGGATATGGATGGAATAAGCCACAATGACAGATTTCAGTGTTCTAGTTGTTTGTCAAAACTAGAAACCACCAAATCCTCTATTACCTCAGCATACAATTCGCCAAAGTAACTTTTAACGTAAAAGTTACTTTCTTTAACATTAACCTTAATCAGTTTTTCAAAAAGTATCTAACTTTTAACGTTAACTTGGTCCTTCTTACAGAGACTAAATTTACCTATCTAAAAAGGCTTTCGATAAAGTTCCTCATGACAAATTAATCTTGAAGTTAGAGAGTTTTGGTATAAATAAAGACGTTGTATGTTGGGTAAAAGAATTCTTAAGTGGGCGAGAGCAGAGGGTTGTCATAGATGGTATCATGTCGGACACAATCGAAGTCACATCGGGAGTTCCCCAGGGTAGCGTAGTAGGTCCGCTTCTATTTCTTTTATACATGAACGATTTGCGTACCGTAGTTAGTAGTAACCTTAGACTTTTTGCAGACGATGCGGTGGTGTACAGGGGTATATCAAACGAAGAGGACACGAAATCACTTAGCAAGGATTTAGATGCAATTCAAGAGTGGTGCGACAAATGGCAGTTAGAACTCAACCTTAAAAAGTGTGTAGATATCAATTTTTGGAGGAGGAATAATTCGATAGAGCGATCCTATAGAATTAATAACACGAAGATCGAAAACGTTGAAACCGTAAGATATTTAGGTGTAACAATCACTAAAGATTTATCGTGGGGAAGACACATAAGGGAAATATGCGGCCGAGCGAAGAGAAAGCTAGGATTTATAAAAAGAGTACTTGGGAAATGTGATGAGAAGACAAAAGAGCGATGCTACTTTTCACTAGTTAGGCCCCACCTTGAGTATGCAGCCAGTGTATGGGATCCTAATGAATTAGGTTTGATGAGAGAACTAGACAGTGTGCAGCGTAGAGCAGCTAGGTTCGTCAAAAGGTGTTACGATAGGTTGAGTAGTGTATCTGAATTAATACAAGAATTAGGGTGGGAATCATTATCAGAGCGTAGATTAAAGTTCAGATTAAATCTATTGCAGAAATTTCAATCGGATAGCTTTACTGAAGATGTTAGGCACATATTAAAAAAACCAGCGTATTATGCTACATTCGACCAGATAAATAAGATTAGAGAGATAGATTGTCGTACAGATAGATTCAAAATGGCATATTTCCCCCGTACTATAAGAGAACAGAATAGGCAGTATAAGAAAGGGATAGGTAGAGGAAATATTTTAGAGTATTCTGTAGTGCATGATGCATGTATTAACCCCTCAAATACTACAGATACTAACAATCTAGTTGCATGAGACCCTTTAGTTGCTTGCTTGCATGTTAGTAGTGCATGCTTGGTGATCTTCACCCCCTGCCACACACCCTCGCGGTGGCTTGCAGGGTATCGTGTAGATGTAGATGTGTAGATGTACCTTTAATCAGTTAAATTTTTGGTAACTTTCCCATGGCAAACGTAGATAAAAATATTTAGATAATAGCCATTATAACCATTAATCCCTTTAATACTATATAGAATCTAATCATCTCGTTTTATATGACCCTTTTACTTAACATGTTTCCATGTAGTATCCTAGTCAGCAGTGCGTGCTTTGTGATCTTCATCCCCTGCCACACACCCTCGTGGTGGCTAGGAAAATGTTACGTAGATGTAGATGAAATGGCAGAAAAAGGAAAATCGAACAATGCTGACTGTCCGTCAACAAACCAGGTGTGAGGCGGTATCAATTGAGGCTTGCTATTTGAATAACGTGACAATATTTGAAAGAAAAAAAAATAAAAGAGATCTTTTTCCGCCCTCTTAAGCGCAATTAAAAAATAACAATAACACGATGGTGAGTTTTAAAAAGTTCCGTCAGCGAACCTCAGGACTCTAAAATGTTCAGCGGTGATTCAATAACAGCTGAAAAATATTAAAAATCGATCGGACGAGATAAACATCTCAATCTACGTTCCTCCACATCATCTCGCGATCAAAGTGATCTATATCAATTAAATAATGAACACAAAAGACAAAAAGAAGTATGAGGAAGTGCAATAATTAGAATGCGAGGAAAACATAGATAGCTTAACCATGCCATGTTAATTTTTTTCTCGGTGATGAATCCAGAACTTAAATCTTTGAACTTAACGCAAGAATACAACTATTTAAACCTTTCTTTACTTATTATTAATAATTACTGCTTATACCATGTGAAATGATTAAAACCTCGCCATAAACATTCCTAAAATACATGAAATTCAAATACCAATGACTTTCCACCATGTACGATTAAAAAGAATATATTGTGTTTTAAACGTAATAAAACAAGGTTCATTCACAAGAAAAAGTCCATGGCGTGTCTCTTTCAAGAATTACAAAGAACCTGGTTCGCATTATAACTGCACCACACGGACAACATAATGTTTTTATGAAATGAAATCGTGATAAAATGTAGTCGACCACTCTATTCGAGTGAACTATCAACGCGAAACGACGAGCACAGACAGCAGATGTAAACTATCAATTGCACGAGACAAACGCTTGGTTCCAAAATCTCACCACCACATTATAATAAGTTTTAAACAAAGACAAGTAAAGGCACATAAGCGAATTTGTACCATACCGGAAAAACTCAAAATATCAAGCACTAAAACATTATTCAACTAGAAAATGTTTTCGAGGGAATTCAATGACCGCCCTAGTCGTAACCAATGCGTTAAAAAATCACAATTAAACGACAAATTAGCCAATAAGATGACGAAATATCTTATGTTCACCAGAGAAAATAGCATTTTTACCGAGTTGGAAACCTGAACAAACCCTTGGCGGATAATCTATAAATCTCAAGAAATATTACGAGGACCCATACACTCCAATTTGAACTCATTGCATTCACCAAGAAGTACACAGTTATTTGCATAAAGATACTGGGGTTTGAAATTCTGTCTCCATTCACTCATCCACACGACATATATTGGAAGAAACGAACACTAAAAATTGTTTTTTAGAAATGAACACTGTCCAAGAGAAATTACTACTCCTACTTATAACCGATGAATAGCAATCAATCAATAGATACAGAGCACGAACGCAGAAGGTAGGAAGACCAGGGGAATTGCACTTGTCCTTGATCAGCCACTCAATAAGATGTCTGCTCTTGGAGTACATTCACGTTCTAAGGCGTAGATTACAAGTTTTTTGTCAATACGATTAAAAATGGAAAAATACTCAAATAATTCAAATGCACACTCAAATTAAAAACGCTCTGAAATACAAAATTTCAAATGCAAGACCTAACGAGCACGAGAATGTGGATAGGATTCACAAAATAAGAGGACTGCTCTTGGAGTACATTCACGTTCTAAGCCGTAGATTACAAGTTTTTTGTCAATACGATTAAAAATGGAAAAAGGCACAAATAAATCAAATGTACACTCAAATGAAAAACGCTCTGAAATACAAAATTTCAAATGCAAGACCTCACGAGCCCGAGAATGTGGATGGGGTTCACAATATTCACGCCAAATCTCACGAGACACCATTTTGTAAATAATGCGGACTTTTCCTACTAAACACTCTTCACATTCTCGCACAGTGCGCACAGGGCTCTTATACATCGCATCTGCTGCTCCCGAGCGAAAAATATCGATTGAAATCAATAATACTGCATCCCTTTCTATCATCTAGTGCTCTCCGTGCCTTAAATTTAGTATCAAGTAGTTTACTTCGCTTAAAAATATCGTAGCTCAAATGTCGGCCTTTGTCTCATCATCATCATCGGTTTGACGCAGCCCTCCACTTCATTCCACTATCGAAACCATTCTTAATCTTAACGTAAATCTTCTTTTTGCATCTTTCACAACTCGTGCTATTTATTGCTTTTGTCTCAAATTTCGACAATTAATGGTGTGTAGCCCGGGTCATTTCAAATTAACCCGAAGTAACTAACTTAAAAAACATTACTAGCTGTTTGTAGCGGTGTTCAATTTGTAGAATGTTCAATTGAAATCTGTTAAAAGGTTGATTGGAAAATCAAAATGAGCTCAGAACAAGAGACTAATAAAATAGGTATCGACTAATAATTAAGAGAATAGCGAAACTAATGTCACCCACAAGAACGAATTAATGCAAGAAGGCGCAAATGCAAGTGAAGAAACGTGACTTCACACTCACTTTTCCTTGTGTTAAGAGCAACTACTCTCGGACTTACATAAATTTCAAGCAGAATAGAAGAGAAGCAAACTTCACTTTCTAAAAAAGCGAAAACAGGCAAGCTTCGAGATGAAACTAGAATAGTCGAGAAACGTACGAGAAAATTAGAGACACACGAAGCAACCCTTTGACATTTTCGGCGGGAAATCGCGGATATCGGAGGACACAACCTGGCGTCGATCAGAAGTAACAGAATCACCAAAAACGACACGAACGATTTATGTGAAACTGAAAACACTCGTGAATGAAAAACATTAGCAATGAAGCGGACTTACCATCATGAAGAGTGTTCTTCACAGCCAGTCTCTCGAATTCCCAGTTTTCCCTCACTATGACCCACGTGATCGATGACGAAGATCTAACTTTACGTCGTACGTAACTCGAACAACTCCTTCCTGTAAAAAATTCAAAACATTAACAGATGTAACCGCCATATGTACTGCAGTTCTGCTGAAAATATCCATCAATTGGATTGGGAAGTGTGTTACTTAAAATATTTGCAGGGCTGCATTACTAAGTTAAGCAAGAATGTTATATGTCGGGAAGTAAATAGTACATCTCTCGAAATATTTCTATACTCTATCGGCATCCAGAAAAATATGTTACGAATTGCTTTGAATTTCCCTTTTCACTCACTGCAAACCCAATGAACGTTAACTTAAACTGACTTAACGCACAACTTCCTTGAATTGGGGCTGAAAACTCACCTTGCCTTCCGTCACCACGTCACGACGAATACTGGAGACCGTATGTCTGAATACTGGTACAAATGCCACGGTTCCGGCGTGACGTCAACGATACAGAACCAATCACCAAAATGCAATGAGAATTCGTCGTGATTAATAGGTTCGAAAACTAAAGAAAACATTGCTGTTTTTAATATTCCCTAACAAATTCTCATAGTGGATATTCATTATGGATACTAATATTTCCGTATAATTTAAACGTAGTTAGTTTTCGGAAAATGTTTATTAAATAACTAAGAGCGCTATCTGCTGTTACTTCCGTTAGCTACTAATTTTGGCGGGAAACCGTGATTAAGCGCGCAGTATACTGTTGTCATTTTCAACTCATTGATGAATGTAATATTAAAAAAAAAGAGTTATCAACCAACAATTAAATCAATATGCAATGTGCTGATATTTTTTTCGGGTCTACCAACTCAAAGTTGAACGATATCTGATACATGATTGAATTTGCGGTGCCATAATCATTGTAAGTGATGAAATAGTTGCATGAAAACTAATTTCAGACTAACAGTCACATCGAAGTTCAAATAGGAATCATATTTTCCCCAGCTATGGCTAGTAACAAGATGAAAGAAATTTTAAAATAAAATCATTGGAAACCCCTGCCAAACACGCTTCTGGTTGCTTTCCTCATGCAATGGGAAATATCGAGTACATCGTATCTACCTTTTATGCCAAACAAAGATTAGTCCTATCTAATTGAAACCTTCGTATTGCAACAACAACGAATTTCAGTGACATCGTTCGCAGAACACTTCAGGAACGCAAATCTTACTTGGACGTGGGTAGCTACATAAACACGGGAAATGGAAGTAAAACAAGCTATTGCTTACCTTACAGCAAGGGTAGCTTCACTGCAACAATTTACGGTTGATTCTTCTTGGCAAGGCTCATATAACCACGAAGCATGCGGACACGTCACAGTAAAACTTGGTCATTTTTACTTAATACACACAACTTAACCACTGCTATTCATATCTCACTTGCGAGGCTATGTTGGTGGATGAAACACTGCTCGGTTCTTGATTAACACTTTCGCAAATTTCGCTGGATAGCGTATTGAGATGCATTAACATCTTGAGGAGTTTCGATATGCTAACAGGCTTCTTTGGGAGCAGGATTTGGTAAGCAACATAATCTTTCACTGGATTAGTTAACCTATACGATACCTGTGGACATATTGCATCGTCAATCACTCGAAAAAAACACAACCAGTAACTTCACGAAAAAGACTTAATACGAAAAGCAGCGTCTTATTACGAGACGATAGCGGCTCCAAGCATTCTCGCATGGATTTCTCACCGCCGATCAGCTGTTCGGTACTGTGTTCTTGCCTAGTGAGAGAAAAACAAGAAACTAAAGCAAGGAATGGCTTCGTTCTTGAACTTGAAAGGCCGTGGGTTTCACAAACGTCCTTCTCACTTTCGCTCTCATTGTCGAAACCGAAGCACTTCGATAAGATACGTGAGTCATTGAATGCCAGTAGGGCAGATCTCTTCGGAAATATTTCAGGCCTCGTCAATGAAACCGTCAAATTGAGGGACATGCAATGGGCACGTAATGAATGTGTTGTATTAAAAGTAATGAGTGTATTGGGTGAAACTTAATTACCGTATTGAATGAAATGTAATAACTAAACAGTATATAGTAGTCTATTTGCATGTTGATCGGACATGTTTCGTGATCTTCACCCGCTGCCACACACCCTCACGGTGGCTTGCATGATACCGCGTGGATGTAGATAAGTTATTAAGTGAAATTTTATGAGTACGTACGTAAAAAGTGTATTGAGTGAACTTGCATTACATCTACATCTACATAATATCCTGCAAGCCACCATAAAGGTTTGTGGTAGGGGGTGAAAGTTACCATTAGAAGTCATTCAAAAGTGAATTATATCATTCGAATGAACAATTCACCCCGACACCCGAAATATTTGCTGCTCTAAGTTAGGCAATATTAACGCATGCCGGAAGATTATTATCAATAATCGTTGTGAGTAAATTACGTACATTCTAAAGGGTTATCTGCGTACTATTTGCAGCAATGAAATATTGTTGTTATAAGCAAGGCTACAACTACGATGAATTCACCTCCAATTCAACTAAAAACGATTAAGTTTAAGTAAGTTCATCGTTGTAATTTGTGGAGGAGGCCGACTGCTAAGGCCATGTACGCTACTTACTGTAAGTCAAAGATATATGGACTTGTAAGGGAGAGTATGAAGGGTGAAGAGAAACCCGGCGTCACGTTTCAACAGCTCTTGATGAAAGACACCGGAAGGGGCCAAAATTCATTTTCATTGTTTAAGGTCCCATCCGACCGATGGGGTACTCAAAATTGAAGTGATTTCTCTAAAGCTCTCACACACAAGGAATGGTAGGGCACATAAAAATCACCTGCAAGTCTGGGATTTGAACCCTGTTCCTAGTGATAAGCCGCCCAAAGGTAATTCTAATTTTTATCATAGGGCATGATCTAAAAAAGAGAAAAGTAATGTTTGTCGCGAGGACCTATGCTGTATGCAGCCAATCTCGCGATCGTGGATTTGATGGACTGGGATTCAGGAAGAAGAAGGAAGAAGTGAATGTGTACGTACGTGTTCCGTGAACACACTCGTCTTGCAGTGCGTGATGAAGGTGAACTTTATTAAGAGTCAATCGATAGAATACTCAAACTTGCGCTGCGATCTTTATTCACAATGTATATCCCAAACGTGTGTCTCGTTCTTGGCGTTCATAATAGTCTGAAAAATGTGTAAGGAGGTCAAGCTGATGGAATTTACGAGTTTTATTAATGGAAAATCAGAGCGTTGGTTAAAGTACAAATTGAATCTATTAGAGAAATTTCAATCGGATAGATTTACTGAAGATGTTAGGCACATATTAAAAAAACCAGCGTATTATGCTAGATTCGACCAGATAAATAAGATTAGAGAGATAGATTGTCGTACCGATAGATTCAAAATGGCATTTTCCCCCGTACTATAAGATAACAGAATAGGCAGCATAGCAAAGGGATAGGTAGGGGAAATATTTTAGAGTATTCTGTAGTGCATGATGCATGTATTAACCCCTCAAATACTATAGATACTAACAATCTAGTTGCATGAGAAAATATAGTTGCTAGTTTGCATGTTAGTAGTGCATGCTTGGTGATCTTCACCCCCTGCCACATCCCCTCGCGGTGGCTTGCAGGGTATCGTGTAGATGTAGAAGTAGATGAAAATAAAAGAATGAAACTTTGTTACGTTCATTTTATATTTAAATAGGCACGACTCGGGATTCATAACGTAGTTACATCTAACGTAGTTACATCTTACGCCTGAAGATGTAACTACGTTATGAAACCCGGATCGTGCCTATTTAAATATAACGTGAACCCAACAAATTTTCTTTCTTTTATTTTCCATTATGGAAAGGTATCACACAGTTAAGCCTGAAGTTATCACCTATACGAGTTTTCTACTCGAGATCGAATTTACGAATTTTCTCGTACATACATCTACACCTACATAATACCCTGCAAGTAACCGAAATGGTGTGTGTGGCAGGGGGTGAACCATTAAAAGGCATGCATTATAATACGGAGAGAATAAGATTACACTCACTGCCAGGCAGGGGTACAAACCAATTGCCGCATTCACTAATTACAAACAACAGAGAGGCAAAATGTTACCCTATAATACCCTGCAAGCCAACTCAAAGGTGTGTGGCAGGGGGTGAATTCTCACCAAACATGCACTACATATCAGGCACTTAAAATGATTAGTATTGACATATTAGTCTAAACTGCAATATTTAAAAAGATAAAAATAGCAAACTACGCATGCAAAAACGTTAGTTGGGTTACCTTCAAATCCTTACACCAACATGCAACTACCTATGCTATGGATTCAATCACTCGTATTGGACATATTTACCGCTATTCATACCCCTAATTGTACGAGGGAGAAAGGACATTGCATTGCATTGCAGGCCTAATACGGAATTAGCGTTGTTTGTTGACGCCAACGGCCTGGAAACATTGGTGGCTTACTATATGTGAATAAAATTAAGAGAAGAGTTGATTAATTGGAGAAGAAGACTGGTCAGAAATTATTGGCACTGAAATTAAACTAACGGGGGAAATATGAAAGAGGCATGCCAAGTAAATATTCGGTGCCGAGAGATAACGTGAAGCGGGAGAGGAGAGAATGTTTAATGAATAAAGAAGGGGAAGGGTAATAGAAATAAAGAGGTAAGCTGAAAAGGAGGAGGAAGACGTAATGTTGGAAAAAACATCAGTTATATTTCGTTAATGTTTTGTCAATGAAAACACTGATGAAAGAGACCTTGACGAAAGAAAATTGATGAAAGAGATGAGATGAGATAGAGCGTGTACCCACCAACATTGGCTCAATACTTAACATCTACATCTACATAATACCGTGCAAGCCCACACAAGGGTGTATGGCAGAGGGTGAACCACCAACAGGAACTTCCAAGAACTTATATTTCCAATTTTTTAATACAAATAAATTAACGGTACCAGTCTAATATCTTCTTCGTCTTTTCCATTGTTGTACCATCATCAAAGGTGTATGATTTTCAGGGACCCAAAGACGACCTTGACTAAAATGTTTCGCGAATAAAACTTTTTGTAAGCTATTTCTGCGCACATACGACACAGTTTTGAGGTGGTTTTAATAGATATTTAAAAAATAACGACCATCATGGTTCAGCAAAAGCATAAACTTATTTTTAAGCGAGTGAAGTAAAAACCGAAGACCATGCATCATCTCTCAAAGCACAAGTACCTGCTGGGACTTAAGACAAGGCAGCGTCCAAGGACATGATCGACAAAGGAAGCGTGACTCTTGAGTAGTTGCGTTGGAACCCATAACCTTTCACAACCGAAAGGGCAGTCAAGTGCAAAGGCGGGTTCAATTCGAAGATTTCGGTGACAAGGTTTGATGGCAAGGAGAATGATTGAATGGAGAGATTAGACGACCGAGGTCTTAGTCATTAAGAAACAGCATTTTCGGTCCTCGAGGTGGATTATTTTGAGGTCAAAGCAGACCCGATTTTGACGCGTAAGGGATAGGAGTGAAAGAGGCCAATGCGATAACTTTCTGTGAATTCGCCACTGGTCTCATCAAGTAATGTGTTTTTCCAGTCATTATGATATCCTGTCTCCATCTCCTCGATTGGCCATAAGTAAAATTGCTCCATAATTCCTCAATTTAATATACATAATAATCCACCACCTTGAGTATGCAGCCAGGGTATGGGATCCTAATGAATTAGGGTTTATCAGAGAACTAGACAGTGTGCAGCGTGGAGCAGCTAGGTTCGTTAAAAGGTGTTACGATAGGTTGAGTAGCGTTTCAGAATTAATACAAGAATTAGGGTGGGAATTATTATCAGAGCGGAGGTTAAAGTACAGATTAAATCTATTAGAGAAATTTCAATCGGATAGCTTTACTGAAGATGTTAGGCACACATTAAAAAAACCAGCGTATTATGCTAGATTCGACCAGATAAATAAGATTAGAGAGATAGATTGTCGTA
This sequence comes from Platycnemis pennipes, assembly GCA_933228895.1. Taxonomy (NCBI): domain Eukaryota; kingdom Metazoa; phylum Arthropoda; class Insecta; order Odonata; family Platycnemididae; genus Platycnemis; species Platycnemis pennipes. The sequence goes on along the minus strand of OW121855.1, from coordinate 109,673,472 downwards.
CCATTAGATTCAAAATGGCATTTTTCCCCCGTACTATAAGAGAACAGAATAGGCAGCATAGGAAAGAGATAGGTAGGTGAAATATTTTAGAGTAGTCTGTAGTGCATGATGGATGTATTAATCCCTTTAATACTATAGATACTAACAATCTAGTTGCATGAGATCCTATAGTTACTTTGCTTGTTAGTAGGGCATGCTAAGTGATCTTCACCCCCTGCCATACACCCTCGCGGTGGCTTGCAGGGTATCGGATATATGTAGATGTAGATTCGCAAGCAACCACAACTGGAGCTATCAGGGGGTGTGCCATCACTTAAAATCAAAATAGAATTGAATTTACACCTACTAGTCATATAGGCATGCAAAAATACCAATACGTGCATTCACTACTTACAATCAATCGATGATACGTACTACATTACTATGCCATAATGTATAGTTAATTTGTAGAAAATGTTACATATTCAAGATAACGGTATTACTAAATTCCTAATGCATTCCAGGCAATGTAACAATTGTTGATGAATCAGGAATGTATATAACTACAGTAATTATTTAATTATTATTTTCTAGTGCATGCATAAGAATGAAATGTTGGAACATAAATATGCCAGAATAACCACTAAACACAATTCTTCTACCTCAAAATATAAAACACCTATTTTAATTTTCCATGCATCTTCGCTGTTATCTGTTACTTTCCGAAATATTAAATGGCTGTTGAGGCTGTAGCTATAAAGGTAACATAAAGGCTCACTTGATAGCTATCCTATTCCAATATGTCATACTGGTACTTCATAGCCTCCGTGGTGTGTTGATCCGGACATTATAAATAATTACCGATTAAGGCATCTCGTAATAAAAGGAGAAGGTGGTCATCATCCCCCAAGGAAGGCAGGAAATTCTGAGTCTATACCCCAAGATCCGAATTCTAAAGCAAGGCAACTAGGATACCAACGTCTTTTAACCACTGTTACCGTGAATAAACGCCTTAGCTTTGGCTGGCGTTGAATGGACTCAGGCATTCACTCATCATCATTAAGTGAGGCGAGTGTCATTTGACTTTTAGGCATAGTTTTACCACTTTGTACAAGTGTGGGTCATCCGAGGTCCCCCATCCCTTCCATTCCTATCCTTATACCTCTCCTCCCGGTCTGAAGCGCCTATTAGTGCGGAAACAGACTTGAAAACACCCATGGTAGAAGGTGAGTAAGCGCGGCATTTTGACTCGAGCCTTGAAATCTCCCCTCCCAGCAAACCAACGGAGTGATGCACACCTTGACCATAAGGACTACTCCGCTTCATTGACGTCACAAGCTCCACGTTACTCAGCGACCGATGAGCCAGCTTAGCCTACCGCTAATTGGAAATTATTTATGTAAAACGGAGTGGAAATCTAAAAGATATATATCTGAAGTGAAAGTCAAACAGGAATAGAAAGGTCGTGCAAATGGTAGCATTAGTTTTTTTAGGAAAGCTCTTTTTCTAGTTCTAGTTTTTTAAGTACTTATAAGGTCTAACCTCACACCTTAGCTAAATCTTAAGACCATGCTTGACGCGGGATCGAAACCAACGACGCTTAGATTTCCAAGCCGTAGGAGAAAGGAAGTTTCGTGTTGGAATTCCAACATAGTCAAGCATGATGTGGATTCATTTAAATGTACGACATTGCGACAAACTTATATACTGCTCAGAGCGAACAAAAAAACATGAATCAGTCGAAAAAATAACTGATTTGAAAAATAATATACACTAAACTCCCGATTTTCCGTGATATTGCCTGGTAAAGGGCGCACGGATATTCGGGAAACACGTATAAACCGCTGATTGGTTCTTTCCGGATTCATTTCCATTTGGTGCGCCGTAAAAATAAATAAACTCCCTAAGGAAATAAAACAATCTGCCACTGAAAAGGTCCTCGTTGTACATACATAATAGCATTTCATGGCAAGAAAGATTCCATTAAGAGCTGTCCCGGCCGCAATTAAATGTTCGCAAGCCTCGGGTTACGGCACGAAGCCAGGCGAAGACATCGAACCAGTCGGTAGGGTTGTAGTGGAAGTCACGGTTGGAGGTAAATAAAATAAGATTACTTGCCTTTGAGACCACTGTCCGAGTCCGAGTCTTTGCAGTAGTCATATAACACCGTACCGATCGTTAGATCTTGCCGGCCGTGGATGGAGTAAGGAGAGGACAAAAGGAAATAGCGATGAGGTAAGGAAAATAATGAAGGAAATGTGAATAAGGACAAAAGTTTAGGAATTTCACGCACTGATGGATTCATCCAAACAGGCGGAATCTCACTCTGATGGGCCAATCCATACTGAGGAGTCATCTACATCTATGCGATACCCTGCAAGCCACCGCGAGGGTGTGTGGCAGGGGGTGAAGATCACCAGGCATGCACTACTAACATGCAAACTAGCAACTATATTGTCTCATGCAACTTGATTGATACAGTATTTAAGGTGTAAGACATGCATCATGCACTACATAATACTCTAGAATACTCTAGAGAGTCAAAGGTAGGAGGTTAAGAACAGAAATTAGGGTAGGAATATGAAAGGAATTAGGGCAGGATAATGGGAAAATCGAAAACGGCAATTGCAGACCGCCCGTGCTAGTGGTCAGGTACGTAGATTAATTAGTTCATTAAAAGAATATTAGAGAAGAGTGAGGAGAGGGTGAAGGAACGTTGCTATTTTTCAATTGTTAGACCACACTTAGAATATGCTGCGAGTATATGGGACCCTTATGAAGCAGGCTTAATTTACGAATTAGATCGAGTACAAAGAAGAGCGGTGAGATATGTAAAAGGGTGTTACGATAGGGAAAGCAGTGTGTCTGGTATGTTAGCCGAATTGGGATGGGAATCGCTGTCACAACGCAGGCTGAATTATAGACTTATTCTTCTAGGAAAATTTAAGGAGGGACATTTCATTAATGACCTTAATCATATATGGCTGGCTCCGACTTATTATGGTAGGCTCGATAATTCTAATAAAATTAAGATGGTTTTTCAGGAGTTTAGGTCTTTCGTTAAAAATGAAAATTATTCAACTTTTGCCGACGTTTCGGAAATTATATTTTTCCTTCTTCAAGGCTATAAATGGGATGAACCACCAAAAACATAACAATAATAATATAACATGATCCAAAAGGATATTTACAGTGCCAAAAATGCTTTACAATATAATTTTTAACAAATTTTAACTTCAAAATATTACATGGAATAAAATTTTACATACCTTAAGTTTAACAATCGAAATTTGTTTACAAAATTGGTTGTTAAGGTTATATGTTTATATGGTATAATTTTTAATTTCGATGTATTAAATTGTTATAAATTTTGCTTAAATTACAAATGTCAGTTCTTTTATTACATGAATTTTTATCTTTACTAATATGAAACATTTCTTTGAATAACCTTTTTGATAAATTTTCTTCTGTGTCTAAAATTTTTGTTTGGTCGAAATTAAAAGTATGGCTGTTTTCGATTGCATGATTAGTTAATGGACAGAATTGTATTTTATTTTTTATGGATGTTTTGTGTTGTGATAGCCTGTTTTTTAAATATGTGATGTTTGGCCTATATAGTTACTATTACAATTGTTGCATGGTATTGAATAAACGATATTACTTTTTAATTGATCAGGGGTTTCAGATTTTAGTTTTGAATATAACAGTTTATGCTGAGTCTTGTGATTTTTATGTGCTATTTTGTAATCTGTTTTTTTGAAGACTCTACTTATTTGTTCTGATAATCCATTTATATATATAATTCCCCTATATTGGGTTTTTGTTGTGTTTGACGTGTTACTTGAATTTGTGTGGTATTTTGTGGGTGAAAATGATATTCTTTTCGAGTGTATTATTGAATGGATAAGTTGTTTTGGAAAATGGTTTTTTCCTAAAATTCCTTCAACAATTTTTAAATTTTTCTCGTGGAAAATGCTATCACTTAAATTGAGTGCTCTGAATTTTAGTGCGTGAGCTGTATTTAATTTTTGGTTCAGTGGGTGGTGGGAATGGAAATTTAGGTATCTATCGGTTTTGTGTGGTTTTTTCCACCAATCTATTGTGAATGTACCGTCGCAATTTCTTTTAGTCATCATGTCCAGGAAAGGGAGTTTGTTATTCTTTTCATATTCTATGGTAAATTGTAATTTAGGGTGGAAATTGTTAAAATGTTCTAAAATAGTGTATTCCGGGATTTCGTTTGGCAATGTTAGATATAAATCATCGACAAATTTGTAGATGAAAGGTACATCGGGTGCTTTCCATTCAAGCGACTCATGCGTCGTCTTGAGTTAACTCGCGGAAACTCAAGTCGACTTGTGTCTTCGCGAATGGAAAGCAAGTTTCAGTGCGCAGAAGCTGATGCGCTAAGGACTTTCACGGGGACTCGTGATTGGTGCGTTTTTGTGGGAAGGAAATTGAATCCACAGATGTTTCCTTCTTGTTATAGCAAGATCGTTACCAATAAACAAAAAAATGAGTTGTAGGATGATTAATTAAGAAAATACTTAACTTAAACATTTGTCCTGATTTATCGGTTATTTTCAATATGCCTCTTGCAGACGTATTGCGATTTAGAGCTTGCGCCGTCCTTCTTTCTTTTTTCAGTAACTCACCATTACCGGTGTGTCACCGTGTGTCGACTCGCGTTTGACACAACAGCGACACACACTGATTGGAAAGCACTACACGCGACACAAGTTGACTTGTGTCGACTTGCGTCGATGATTGGAAAGCACCCATCAAAAGGTAACTTTGAAATTACTGAGTCTAGGAGGTTGTTCATTGTAATATCTGCTAAAATGGTCGCGCCGGGGGATCCCATTGAAACTCCATTTTTCATATGATATTGACAATCTTTGTATTGCAAATATCCTTGGTTTACACATATATCAAATAGTTCAAAAAAAATCTTCTCTGTTAAGAGTTGTGTTTTTTGCTATAATTTCCTTCACAATTTAATAAAATTGTTGAAGGAATTTTAGGAAAAAACCATTTTCCAAAACAACTTATCCATTCAATAATACACTCGAAAAGAATATCATTTTCACCCACAAAATACCACACAAATTCAAGTAACACGTCAAACACAACAAAAACCCAATATAGGGGAATTATATATATAAATGGATTATCAGAACAAATAAGTAGAGTCTTCAAAAAAACAGATTACAAAATAGCACATAAAAATCACAAGACTCAGCATAAACTGTTATATTCAAAACTAAAATCTGAAACCCCTGATCAATTAAAAAGTAATATCGTTTATTCAATACCATGCAACAATTGTAATAGTAACTATATAGGCCAAACATCACATATTTAAAAAACAGGCTATCACAACACAAAACATCCATAAAAAATAAAATACAATTCTGTCCATTAACTAATCATGCAATCGAAAACAGCCATACTTTTAATTTCGACCAAACAAAAATTTTAGACACAGAAGAAAATTTATCAAAAAGGTTATTCAAAGAAATGTTTCATATTAGTAAAGATAAAAATTCATGTAATAAAAGAACTGACATTTGTAATTTAAGCAAAATTTATAACAATTTAATACATCGAAATTAAAAATTATACCATATAAACATATAACCTTAACAACCAATTTTGTAAACAAATTTCGATTGTTAAACTTAAGGTATGTAAAATTTTATTCCATGTAATATTTTGAAGTTAAAATTTGTTAAAAATTATATTGTAAAGCATTTTTGGCACTGTAAATATCCTTTTGGATCATGTTATATTATTATTGTTATGTTTTTGGTGGTTCATCCCATTTATAGCCTTGAAGAAGGAAAAATATAATTTCCGAAACGTCGGCAAAAGTTGAATAATTTTCATTTTTAACGAAAGACCTAAACTCCTGAAAAACCATCCATATTATTTATAATACAGAGGTCTAGAATACAACTTACCAATAAAATTAAGGAGATAGATTGCAGGACGGACAGGTTTAAAATGTCATTTTTTCCGCGTACGATTCGAGATCAGAACGCTAAACATCGTGTAAATCGGTAATAATTATAGAGATAATGTTCAGAGTAGGTCGATAGTATTTTTTTTTATTACCTGCATGTTCAAATCAACGTGTGACTCGCATGCAATGCTTTTTTTTTGCCTGCATGAGTATCTATGAAATTGGTGTCGGGTTTCAAGGCATGCATGGTATTCATGGGTGTGTCCTGCATGATTGGGATTTGGTAGTTTTTCATCCTTTTTTGTCCCCCAATTACTTTTAAAGGTGTAGTGTTTGTTTTGTAGTGTTCATTTTTGTTTGTTGTGTCATTGTTCTTGGTCTGGATGCACCCCCTGCCACACACCCTCGAGGTGGCTTGCAGGGTATGTCGTAGATAGATAGATATAGATAATGGCCGACGATGGCAGGAAGTCCATGGTGAGGGCAGGAAAAACACCAGCTCCAAGTAGTTCATCTACATCTACATAATACCCTGCAAGCCACCATAAAGGTGTGTGGCAGGGGGTGAACTCTCACCAAACATGCACTACATATCATGCATAAAAATTTGTAATTAAAAATTAAAATAGCAAAGCATGCATGCAAAAACATGCTGTTAGCTGGGTTAGCTTTAAGTCCTTATACCAACATGCAGCTACCATTTTACCATTCCATTCCATGTTATCTATTGCTACTCTCGTACTGGATACCTGGATATTTTTACCGTTATTCATATCCCTAATAGTACGAGGAAAAAAGGACATTTTGAATCTGTCAGTTCGGCAATCTATTTCTCTAATTTTGTGATTATAGTCCAGTCTACCATAGTAAGTTGGGGTCCGCAAAATATTTTTAACATCATCACTGAAAATATGGTCTTGGAATTTATTTAAGAGATTAAGTCTAAATTTCAACCTATGATCTGACAATGATTCCCAATTTAATTCATTTAATAGACTGGTTACGCTAATAAGGTTATCATACCGGCCCTTGACAAATCTTGCGTATCTTCGCTGCACACGTTCGAGTTCGTTATTTAGACCGATTTCGTAGGGATCCCATACACTGGCAGCATATTCCAAATGAGGTCTTACAAGGGAAAAGTAGCTGATTTCTCGTACATGATCGTCACATTTACCCAGTACTCTTTTGACGAATCCCAGTTTACGATTCGCTTGCCCCATTATTTCACGAATGTGTTTACCCCAGGAAAGATAGTTCCTCCGTTAGGGGTGTCCATGAGGTCCAGTCGTCATAATGGGGGATGAATCCGAGGCAGGGAATTTATAGGATCAGGGAAGGATGCTAGGATAGGTGATTGGTAGGAAATTAGTGTGCCGTGTGGCTTTTGAGACCACTGCCGATACACTAAATGGATTGGCGATGCACGGATAATCCGCAGCCCGGATAACGTAGGCACGGATAATCGGAAGTTTAATGTGCAAGAATAGATAAGTTGGAGATGAGTTTCACTACGATGCCATTTTCCTTAATTACAATTTTTCTTTTACGATAGTCATAAACATTACTTCCCCGAAGACAAGCCTTATTCTCTTCTAATACGAGAAATCAGCTATTTTTCCCTTGTTATAACTCATTTGGAATATGTTGCCAGTGTATGGGATCCCTACGAAATTGGTCTAAATGATGAACTTGTACCTGTGCAGCAAAGATCGGCAAAATTTTTAAAGGGAAGGTACGATAATTATATTAGCGTAACCAGTCTATTAAATGAATTGAAATGGGAATCATATGTCAGAACACAGGTTGAAATTTAGACTTAATCTCTTAAATAAATTCCAAGACAATATTTTCAGTGATGATGTTAAAAAATATTTTGCGAACCCCTTACTTACTATGGCAGACTGGTCCATAATCATAAAATTAGAGAAATTGATTGCCGAACTGACGGATTCCAAATTTCATTTTTCCCTCGCACAATTAGAGATACGAATAACGGTAAATATGTCCAATCGGAGAGTGGCAATGGATAGCATTGATAGCTGCATGTTGGTGTGAGTACTTAAAACTAACCCAACAAACAGCATGTTTTTGCATGTATGCTTTGCTATTTCTATCTTTTTTAAATAGTGAAGTTTAGGACAGTATATTAATACTAATCCTTTTAAATGCATGATATGTAGTGGACTTTTGGTGAAAATTCACCCCCTGCCACACACTTTTGTGGTGGCTTGCAGAGTATTATGTAGATGTAGATGTAATAACTGCAACACCGCTTACAACATACTAAGATATTCACAGTACTTGCCACATAAAGATTTATAGCATACTTACAGTAATTGTCACTGTTCAAGATCCTCTAAACGGCGATTTGTGTCTAAATTGTCCTGCCAGGGGTAATTTCTTTCAGCTAGATTTGGTAAAGTCCGTTATGATAATTGTATTAGTGGTACGAGTTAGATATAAAAACTGGAATGGAATTATTACCAGTGCGCAGGTTGAAATGTAGGCAAAACCTTTTAAGTAAATTCGAAGTTGATTTGTTCACAGATGACGTTAAATATACGAGTATATTCTGAACCCCTGCGCGTTCAGCTAGGTTCGATCAGATTATAAATATTAGAGAGATAGATTGACGTACCGATAGATTTAAAATGTCATTTTTTGCGTGACATAATAGAGCACAATAGGCGGCATAGAAAAGGGTTAGGTAGGTAAAGAATTGCTAGAGTAGTCTGTAGTGCATGATACACGTTTGAGCATCTATAACACATGCATGGTAGGGAAATACGGATTGATGTATTTCGGAACATGTTGTTTCTAACCATTAATCAATTCATTAATTTGTTGTTACTAACCAACTAGTTGCACGCGAACCTTATATATAACATGTATGCATGAAGTAGTACTACTGCATCTCTTGGTTGCATGTAAGTAGCATATGTTTGGTGATCTTCATTCCCTGCCACACACCCTCTCGGTGGTTCGCAGGGTATTACGTGGACGTAGATATAAATTAACCCAGTTATAAACACATCTGACAATGCCCGACATCCTTGGTGATAATAAAAATTATTCATAATATTTATTCTGAAATTCTTTTTACGCTGACAATTGCAGAGTAAATATATACATCAATTCTTACGCGACAGCATCATTGGGTTAGTGTCCTTCCTTGTATTATAAGGGATATGAATAGCTGTGATCATATTCAATAACATACACAAAGGTTTACCGACCGGAGGGTCACGGGTTCAAATCCCTGGCGGAAGTCTTCCTGGACACCCCATCCTAAAATCCTAGCGAATCAATTTCCAGCGTGTCAAAACTTCATAGGAAATTGTAGGGGGCACAGGGAAAGAAACTGGCCTACCCACCCTGAATGTGCCCCTAATCTTCGCCCCCTGCCACACACCCTCGCAATACTAGTAGTAAGCTTAGACTTTTTGCAGACGATGCGGTACTGTATAGGGGTATATCAAAAGAAGAAGACAGGAAATCGCTTAGCAAGGATTTAGATGCAATTCAATAGTCGTGCGACAAATGGCAGTTAGAACTTTACCTTAAAAAGTATGTAGCTTTCAATTTTTGGAGGAGAAATAATTTGATACAGCGTTCCTATAACATTAATAACACGAAGATCGAAAGCGTTGAAACCGTAAGATATTTAGGTGTAACAATCACTAATGATTTATCGTGGGGAAGACACACAAGGGAAATATGCGGCCGAGCGAAGAGAAAGCTAGGATTTATAAAAAGAGTACTTGGGAAATGTGATGAGAAGACAAAAGAGCGATGTTACTTTTCACTAGTTAACCCCACCTTGAGTATGCAGCCAGTGCATGGGATCGGAATGAATTAGGCTTGATCAGAGAACTGGACAGTGTGCAGCGTAGAGCAGCTAGGTTCGTTAAAAGGTGTTACGATAGGTTGAGTAGTGTTTCAGAATTAATACTAAAATTAGGGTGGGAGTCATTATCAGAGCGTAGGTTAAAGTACAGATTAAATCTATTAGAGAAATTTCAATCGGATAACTTTACTGAAGATGTTAGGCACATATTAAAAACACCAGCGTATTACGCTAGATTTGACCAGATAAATAAGATTAGAGAGATGAATTGTCCTACTGATAGATTCAAAATGGCATTTTCTCCCGTACTATAAGAAAATAGAATAGGCAGCATACCAAAGGGATAGGTAGGGGAAATATTTTAGAGTAGTCTGTGGTGCATGATGCATGTATTAATCCTTTAAATACAAAAATACTAACAATCTAGTTGCATGAGACCCTATAGTTGCTTGTTTGAATGTCGGTAGTGCATGCTTGGTGATCTTCACCCCCTGCCACACACCCTCGAGGTGGCTTGCAGAGTATCGTGTAGATGTAGAATGCTTCCCAGGTATTGCGTATGTGTAGAATTGTGAATTTTCACACGGCAATGTCTTAGCTCGGGGGAAGCTCTACCTTCACCAATCAAAAACCAATCTTAACCTACATAGTAGCACCTCAGTAAAAAAGAATTTTAGCAAACCCAACTAACAGCACGTTTATGCATGCTTAATCTGATATTTAAGTATTTCTTTAAGTGTTATAGTTCGTCTTAAATGTATTTACTAGCCCTCTTTAGGCAATGGTTGGTAGAACTTGTTTCACCACGCACCTATCTACATCTACATCTACACGATACCCTGCAAGCCACCGCGAGGGTGTGTGGCAGGGGGTGAAGGTCACCAAGCATTCACTACTAGCATGCAAGCAAGCAACTAAAGGGTCTCATGCAACTAGATTGTTAGTATCTATAGTATTTGAGGGGTTAATACATGCATCATGCACTACAGAATACTCTAAAATATTTCCCCTACCTATCCCTTTCCTATGCTGCCTATTCTGTTCTCTTATAGTACGGGGGAAAAATGCCATTTTGAATCTATCTGTACGACAATCTATCTCTCTAATCTTATTTATCTGGTCGAATCTAGCATAATACGCTGGTGTTTTCAATATGTGCCTAACATCTTCAGTAAAGCTATCCGATTGAAATTTCTGCAATAGATTAAATCTGAACTTTAATCTACGCTCTGATAATGATTCCCACCCTAATTCTTGTATTAATTCTGATACACTACTCAACCTATCGTAACACCTTTTGACGAACCTAGCTGCTCTACGCTGCACACTGTCTAGTTCTCTCATCAAACCTAATTCATTAGGATCCCATACACTGGCTGCATACTCAAGGTGGGGCCTAACTAGTGAAAAGTAGCATCGCTCTTTTGTCTTCTCATCACATTTCCCAAGTACTCTTTTTATAAATCCTAGCTTTCTCTTCGCTCGGCCGCATATTTCCCTTATGTGTCTTCCCCACGATAAATCTTTAGTGATTGTTACACCTAAATATCTTACGGTTTCAACGTTTTCGATCTTCGTGTTATTAATTCTATAGGATCGCTCTATCGAATTATTCCTCCTCCAAAAATTGATAGCTACACACTTTTTAAGGTTGAGTTCTAACTGCCATTTGTCGCACCACTCTTCAATTGCATCTAAATCCTTGCTAAGTGATTTCATGTCCTCTTCGTTTGATATACCCCTGTACACCACCGCATCGTCTGCAAAAAGTCTAAGGTTACTACTAACTACGGTACCCAAATCGTTTATGTATAAAAGAAATAGAAGCGGACCTACTACGCTACCCTGGGGAACTCCCGATGTGACTTCGATTGTGTCCGACATGATACCATCTATGACAACCCTCTGCTCTCGCCCACTTAAGAATTCTTTTACCCAACATACAACGTCTTTATTTATACCAAAACTCTCTAACTTCAAGATTAATTTGTCATGAGGAACTTTATCGAAAGCCTTTTTAAAATCTAAAAATATCGCATCAACTTCAGTACTGATTTCGCCGCGGACTAAAATATCGTGTACGAATAAAGCTAATTGTGTCTCGCAAGATCTACCTTTCCGGAACCCATGCTGGCTGTTTATGAGTAATCCCTGACTATCCAAATGCCCCATGATCGAACTGACTACTATGTGCTCAAATATCTTACAAGAGATTGACGTGAGTGAAATGGGTCTGTAGTTACTAGGTTCTTCCCTATCACCGCTTTTAAATATAGGTGTAATGTTAGCTACTTTCCAATCCTTGGGTACTGTGTGGTTCTTTAGTGTTTTATTGAATATTATTTCTAGATAGGGGGCTATTTCAGAAGCTAATGTTTTATAAACTCTGGAAGGAATTTGATCGGGACCTGGTGCTTTGTTTTTACTTATGCTTTTTAACTGCTGCTCTATTCCGCGACATGAAATTTTTATTTCGGGCATTTGCTCACTGAAAGTGTTCGGCGGTGGTTCCACTGCGTTTTGTGACGATGAGTTGAATACACTTTGGAAGAAGGTGTTTAAAGTGTTGGCTTTTTCTACACTGCTGGTGACTCTGATTCCTTTATCATTTTTAAGTGTGTGCACTGTGGACTTATTTCCCTGAAGCTCTCTCACATATGACCAAAACGCTTTAGGATTGCTATCTAAATATTCTCCTAACATCTTGCTCTTGAAATGTGATAACGCTTGCCGACATGATTTCCTTGCTAATGCTCTCGATTTTTTATAGTTTTGAACTAGCTCATTTTTTTCCTCTACCGATAGACCCCGTCTGGCATTTTTCATCTTAGCGTGGCATACCCTTTGTCGCTTTAGTGATTTCCTAACCTCCGCGTTATACCACCTTGGCTCTGTATTATCACTAATATATTTACTTGGTATGTATTTATGAACTGCGTTACGGGTGACCTCAAGAAATTCTCTCCACGAATCCTCTGTGTTTAATCCTTTGCTTTGTTCGCTGAATACATTAAACGCTTCCCTTAATTCCTCTTTCATACCGTCGTAATTTGCCTTGCCAAATAAGTACACCCTCCTCCTTGGTTTATAATGTCTTTCAACGCCTACAATAAATTTCGCATGCACTATTTTATGGTCACTAATTCCTGTGTCTGTAACTGTATTTAGAACTCTCTCGGGTATATTTGTTGCTAATAAGTCTAGAATGTTGTTACCCCTGGTCGGCTCTGTTACTAGCTGTTGTAGAGAATGTGTCGTAAAGGTGTTCAACAGTGATTCGCAATGTTCCTTATCCTTACCTCCTGCAATGAAACTACACGTATTCCAGTCTATCGAGGGGAGATTGAAATCTCCGCCTACTATTATTCCTCTATCATTCTTCCCAGAAAGTAATGTGCGTATCTCTGACTCTAGCTCTATTATAGAATTGACGTCTGCGTCCGGTGGCCTGTAATATGCACCTACATATATCTTTTTTGCGTTACTACTTTTACTTTTAACGGAACACCAAATACTTTCTACATTTCGCTCTGAAATAAGTTCTCTTCTACTGACATACGGGTCCTTCACAGCTATGAAAACTCCTCCTCCGTTTCTGCTTACTCTATCCTTTCTGTATACTGTAAAACACTTCGGAAATACTTCATGATCTGATATGTCCTTCGAAAGCCAGCTTTCTGTACCTACGATTATATCTGCATTAGTACTCTTAATGAGGTGGTGAAATTCTGCTACTTTATTTCTTATACTACGACAATTCACTACTATCACTGAAATTTTTTCTTCCAATCTGTTTCTCTCTTGGTGCTCCTTTCCAACTAAAATTTTCCTCGATAATTTTTTGACGGACAAACTATTTGGTCTACCTCTTACCTTTGATGAATTATCATGTTCGTTCTCTCCATGTGTTTTTCTCTGACCTTCTAAAACTACTCTGCATGTTCTGTCAAATTCTTGCACGATTTTTCCCCCGCGGATTGACCTGCACTCTGGGCTACCACCTGAGCTAAACCCTACGTGTATGCTCCAGTATCCTACTCGCTACCTTAGACGATGCCTCGTCCGTGTAGTGGACACCCGAGCGATTCAGGGGCACCCGACACGTTTCCAGCTCCGGCCCGAGGTCCAAAAACTCAGCTCCCTCGCTCCCACAGACTTCACGGAGTCTCCGGTTTATGCCTAAAACTCGGCTCCAAACCATCGACCCCCGATCCGTCCTAGGTACCAAGCTACATATAGTCAGCCTCATATCGATACCCAGACCTCCACGAACACGGTGGAACTCGGTGCATAGATCCCTTACGGAATCCATTACATCCTCGGACCCCCGTTTCGCGGCGTCGTTAGTGCCGACATGGGCGACTACGTGCAGCTTGGAGCAGTTAGTGGCACTGACCGTTGCTTTCAACGCCTTCGTCACCTGGGGCACCGTACCTCCTGGTATACACCAGGAACGTACCCGTTCTTCGTCACCTTTCCCTCGGGATTCACCACCTCCTTCCCGACGGGCCCTGGCACGCATAGAGTCCGCTACTCGGCGGACATTGGAGCTACCTATCACTAATACTCCCTCCCTTCCCTCCCGACTCCCAGTCGGCGAAGTCTCCGGAGGCGGAGCGTTCGATGCGCCGACCTCCGCCAGCCCATCGAACCTATTACTAACGGGGAAAGGCTCAGCCTCTGCCTCTGCATTTCCCCGTTTGTGTAGTGTGACCCCACGACTCCTCCTACGGACCACTTCCCACTCTCCCCCGGATTCGGAGGTAGGCTCCGCTAGAGGCTCGGGTGTGCGGGGAACGTCCTCAACCCTCCAACCCACGCCAGTGTAAGGGCTCGCCCCCGCACCAACGCGTGCGGAAGGCCTTGGCCGACCCCCACTCCCCCTCGACCGTTCCAACGTAGTCACCAGCCGTTTCACGAGAGAGCGAAGACTATCCACCGTCTTCTCGAGCTCATCGACTCGAGCCCGCAAGGGCTCGCTATCGGGTGAGTCACGGAAGAGGTTGACAATTGACCTAATGGGAGTCATCCTAATCTAACTCTAACTATCTCTCTCCCTTAGACTCGCAGCGGAGCTATCTGGTAAAAGAATCTACTATTTACTACACACTAATAAATAACTAACAAGGCTCTTGAAGAAACGAGCAAGCAAGCAAATACAGACCACAGATTATCACCAGAAAACAATTAACCCAAAGGGGACAGGGACTAGGAGTAAACTACACAGGTAGAAAAACTACACGGGTGAGTGGTTGCAAGGGTAGCGCTCGGTAGGGAGTCGCGATGGGAGGTGGGTCACGGTTGACCTTGGTTAGGCTGAGGTTTGGGAAGGGAACCACGGGGGGGGGAGGGGGGGGGGGGGAGCTCTGGAATGTATACGAGAGGAATGTAGGCTGAAGGATGCGCAAGACCAGCGATTACGAAGAGATGAAGCAAAAAGTGTCAACAGTAAAGCTAAAGTAAATGTATTAAAAATCTACTACTAAAAGAAGCAACGAAAAAGACGAGCTAAATTAAGCACTAATCTAGGAAATATAAATATATCTATAAAAAAAAACACTATTACCGAATTATTTCAATGACAATAAGCGATTAAAAAAAAAACTGTATAGTCTACTAGGTTAAAAAATAAGTTACGCAAACTGCAGAGATAGTATAAACTATAAATGTATAAATAAAACTTTATGTGTATAAAGCTAAAGTAAATGTATTAAATATCTACTACTAAAGGAGCAACGAAAAAGACGAACTAGATTAAGCACTAGTCTAGGAAATATAAATATATCTAAAAAAAACTATCACCAACTAACTTCAATAACAATAAGCGATAAAAAAATCAACTATATGAATCTACTAGGTTAAAATAAGTTACGCAAACTACAGAGTTAGTATAAACTATATATGTATAAATAAAATTTATGTGTGTAAAGCTAAAGTAAATGTATTAAATATCTACTACTAAAAATCAACGAAAGACGAACTAGATTAAGCACTAGTCAAGGAAATATAAATATGTCTAAAAAAAACTATTATCAACTAAGTTCAATAACAATAAGCGATACAAAAGATCAACTATATGAATCTACTAGGTTAAAATAAGTTACGCAAACTACAGAGTTACTATAAACTGTATATGAATAATAACACAAGTGCAAATTACACCTTACACGTTAGGATGGATTATACGGTTCTACACAGGACTATGAATAAATAACAATAAGATAATATTAAATTAGAAATTCACTTGTAGGAGAACAAGTCTATATATATCACGGAGATTAAACAGCGGTACGGAAGCACGGATATTATGAAACAATAACTAATGCAGTGTAGCTATAACGAATAAAGTTAAATTAAAGCCGAGTGAAGTCTAGAAATATATTGTTAACAATAGATTATAATGAACGGTTCTATAACTGAGAAATACTTAGAAAAACAAAACTATGGTGATGATAAAATATAAATAAGAAACGTAAATACGCTAACTATGGAATAGCCACAACGATGTTAAACAATAGTGGAAGATTTGTATTTATCTCAGTATATAAAGTAATAAAGATACTGGTTTAGTTCTACTTATCGCTATCGGCACACACTCTCGGCAGACGCTCGCGGGATGGCAGGGACTACAGCCACAGCAGGCACAGAAAACTCACACACTAACACACTCACTTACTAACTAACTAAACACTCACTACTAAATACACCACTACACTATGAAATAGGGGATAGCCTAGGACGACACAATTTTAGAGCTAAAACTACGGACCCAGCTAGGCAACGTTAAAGCTGCTACTGGCGACCAGGTAAAAAAGTGAAAGTCACAACTCAAGACGGGAGCTCTCACCACGCGACCTTCCTCTGCGAGTGCAGGTAGAAGAATGTATATATATATTGTGGCTTGAATAGTATTATGGAGATGAAGATATATATCGATGCGGAAGAGATTAATTGCGATCAAGAACGAGGGTATTTACCGGAAAAACATGTGGAACGAAAACCGTTCTACAAGAAAAACCTATCGAACGTAGATCAGGAAAATAAATTGTGCGTAATGCCTTATTGAGCAACTTTTAAAATAAATTGCTATGAAAAATGTAAATATGAGAGCTCAAAATAACTTTAATCTCATGTTATAGAAGTCACTTTGGGAAGCGAAATATAGTCTAATCTTTAAAAAAAAACGGTGGCGGTGAAATACAAACAAACAGCGTAACTAAGGCCAATATACTGCACTGATTTTTCCTAAGTGCTTACACAAAGAATCAATCTATATCCATATCCACTCACAGTACTGCAAGCCACCTTTTGGGTGCGTGGCAGGTGGTGAGTTTTCACCAAATAAGCACTACGTTCATGATAACGTGAATAAATTCACTTTGTAAAATTTCACAGATTTATTAAAACCCACCAAGGTTTCGACTTACACAGTCATTATCAAGATCTACTACGTTCATGCATTAAATGTAAGTTATACTACATCTACATAATACCCTGCAAGCCACCATAAAGGCGTGTGGCAGGGGGTGAATTCTCACAAAACATGCACTACATATCATGCATAAAAAAGTATTAGTAATTATATAATATTTTAAACTACACTATTTAAAAAAAGATAAAAATAGCAAAGCAAACATACAAAAACATGCTGTTAGTTGAGTTAGCTTCAAGTCCTCCTTCCAACATGTAGATACCAATGGCTACACTCGTACTGGATATATTTACCGTTATTCATATCCCTAATTGTACGAGGAAAAAAAGTCATTTTTAATCTGTCAGTTCGGCAATCAATTTCTCGGTTAATGGTAGTTTTCTGGGGGGCAGAGCAGGTAGACGGTCATTAGCGAGGGTCTCTGCTCGCGATCGTCCTAATCCGTCCCTCGCTCGGCTTCGACCCTCATCAGCGACCGGACTCTCGCGGCAAGGGGCCGCGCGGACGAAACTGACCGCGTCCAATACGATGTTAAAAGTTATTAACTATTTAAATGAGCAACAATTTATTACCACCATTGTATCACACGTTCTAAGAGAATTACGGGCATCTTTTGATCGACGTTCTACGATAAAAATTAGCGTTCTTCATGCATCCTTCAGAAAGATACCGTTTACACTTGGCAACGTTGCATTTTCTGGAGGTTAAAAGCGGTGGGTTTAAACAGCTAAGAGCGTTGATAGAGGGAGATCTTGATGGAATAATGTAATAATAACTGTTGAAACATAAGTTTTAATATGTTAAAGTAGTTTAATACATTTTAACTGTTGAGTGTTTGAAATATATTAAAGTTATTGCCTGGAAGATGCCCTATTTGTTATCTACATCTACGTTTATACGATACCCTGCAAGGCACCGAGAAGGTGTTTGGCAGAGGGTGATAAGCACGCACTTTAAACAAGCATACATAATACTATAGGGTCTCAGGTAACTATATTGTTAGTATCTATATACTATATTAATTTTGTAGCGTGTGTAACGTCGGACAAATACTACGGGAGACAACTCATTTCAATAAAGAAGACGCTACTTTTCAGACTCCTTTATTCTTCCTTCTCCGCACAAAATCAACAACCCATCAAGAAAACAACAATCCCCCGCTTCACTCCCCCAGCAACCCACCAACATCTCTCAATCAAACAAAACAAGTCTCATCAGACGTTACACGTGTCAGTCAGTCATTCAGTATCCGTTTTGTTTTGCTCTCTATCAAGTTTTCAGCTAAAAGAGTGATGTTTGGTGCGTTGACTGTGAATTCACTGTCTGTATGATTTGGTAGTAGTTTTGGATTTTTAGCAGTTTGTAGTATAGAAATAATGCAAAAAAACATGATGTTTGAGAGTGGGAGACAACATATAATGAAAATATGGTGTAGAAAAAAGTACAAAAATAATCAGAGTGGGACACGTTTCTCTATTTATAAAATATCAATTTCCTTCTCTCTGCATACGAAATGCTTATGAGAAGTGCCTGAATGACAGGCAGCAGGTCTGCAGGTCTACATAGTAATAAGGGATTGGTTGTTAATACATGCATCTTGCACTACAGACTAGTCTAAAATATTTCCCCTACCTATTCCTTTGCTATGCTGCTTATTGTGCTCTCTTACAGTTAGGGGGAAAAATGACATTTTGAATCCATCGGTGCGACAATCTCTCTCTCTCTTACCTTATTTATCTGGTTAAATCTAATCACGCTGGTGTTTTAATGTATGCATAACATTTTCATCTACATCTATATATACACGATACTCTGTAAGCCACCGCGAGGGTGTGGCAGGGGATAAAGATCACCATGCATGTACTACCGTCATGCAAACAAGCAACTATAGGGTCTCATGCAACTAGATTGTTAGTATCTTAGTATTAAGGGAATAAAACATGCATCATGCACTATAACTACTCTGCAATATTTCCCCTAACTATCCCTTTGCTATCCTGCTTATTGTGTTCTCTTACAGTACGGGGTAAAATGATATTTTGAGTCTATCGGTGAGACAACCAATCTCTCTTACGTTATTTATCTGGTTTAATCTAGCATATTACGCTGGTGTTTTTAATATATGCTAAACATCTTCACTAAGCCTTCTGATTAAAATTTCTCAAATAGATTTAAACTGCACTTTACCTACGCTCTGATAATGATTCCCACCCTAATTCTTTCATTAATTCTGAAACGCTAATCAACCTTTCGTAACACCTTTTAACGAACCTAGCTGCTCTACGCTGCACACTGTCTAGTTCTCTGATCAAACCTAATTCATTAGGATCCCATACACTGGCTGCATACTCAAGGTGGGGCCTAACTATTGAAAAGTAACATCGCTCTTTTGTCTTCTCATCACATTTCCCAAGTACTCGTTTTATATATCCTAGCTTTCTCTTCGCTCGGCGGCATATTTCCCTAATGTGTCTTCCCCAACACCTACATATGTTATGGTTTCAACGCTTTCGATCTTCGTGTAATTAATTTCATAGGATCGCTCTATCGAATTATTCCTTTCCAAAAATTGATAGCTACACACACTTTAAGGTTAAGTTGTAACTGCAATTTGTCGCACCGCTCTTGAATTGCATCTAAATCCTTGCTAAGCGATTTCCTGTCTTCTTCTTTTGATATACCCCTATACACTACCGCATCGTCTGCAAAAAGTATAAGCTTACTACTTACTACGATACTCAAATCGTTAATGTATAAAAGAAATAAAAGCGGACCTACTACGCTACCCTGGGGAACTCCCGACGTCGCTTTGATTGTGTACTACATGATACCATCTATGACAACCATCTGCTCTCGCCCACTTAAGAATTCTTTTACCCAAAATAACGTCTTTATTTATACCAAAACTCTCTAATTTTAAGAATAATTTATCATGAGGAACTTTATTGAATGCCTTTTTAAAGTCTAAAAATATCGCATCAACTTCAGTACTGTTTTCGCCCTAGACTAAAATATCGTGTACGAATAAAGCTAATTGTGTCTCGCAAGATCTACCTTTCCGGAATCCATGCTGGCTGTTTATGAGCAATCTCTAACTATCCAAATACCTCATGATTGAGCTGACTACAATGTGCTCAAGTTCTTAACAAGAGATTGACTTGAGTGAAATGGGGCTGTAGTTTCTAGGTTCTTCCCTATCACCGCTTTTAAAAATAGGTGTAATGTTAGCTACTTTCCAACTCTTGGGTACTGTGTTGTTCTTTAGTGTTTTATCGAATATTATTTCTAGATAGGGGGCTATTTCAGAAGCTTATTATGTAGATGAGGATGTGTACTCCATGGCAACAAGTTTGATATAACAGTCACGTTTAACTATGACGCTACGACTATCTCGGGGCGGCAAGCGTCCTTTGAAATAACAAGCATGCATACAAGTTGGCGGGAAGGTACCTACCCTGATAGCAATGTAATGACACCGAAGGCGCCTCCAGTGGCCAAGGGAAAGGAGAGAGGGCTAGTTTTTGCAAGAGAGAGACAGTGGGGAGTCCGCTGTCCGCGATCGCTTCCTTCCCTTCCCATTAACCCCCCGCTGTCCCCTTCCGACCATTCAACGCCTACCTGTCTATGAATGTCGAGAAACTTCCATATCTCCGTGCACACCAGAGGATATACCAAATGCGGACTGACAACTGACAAGTTGCATCCTTGGCATTTCAAAAAGGATTTCATCGATGATGTTAAAAAAGCGTTTTTCTAAAATCAGTAATCGAATTGGCATCTATATTATTATTTACATCTACATCTACATAATACCCTGCAAGCCACCATAAAGGTTTGTGGCACGGGGTGAATTCTCACCAAGCATGCACTACATATCATGCATAAAAAAGGATTAGTATTTATATACTGTTCTAAACTACACTATTTAAAAAAAGATAAAAATAGCAAATCAAACATGCAAAAACATGCTGTTAGTTGGGTTAACTTCAAGTCCTTATAACAACATGCAGCTACCAATGTTATCCATTGCTACACTCGTACTGGATATATTTACCGTTATTCATTCCCCTAATAGTACGAGGAAAAAAGGACATTTTTAATCTGTCAGTTCGGCTCAGTACTGACTATCCTCGAGGATGTGTTGCAATAGATGAGTTTTCTCCACACATGGGCAAAGCACAAATAGTAAAGGAGGTGAAATATGTCTTCCTTATTTGGAACCCGAGGACAAACGGATTATTTAAGAATTAATTAAAATTCAGAGGAGATGAGCTGGATTTGTGAACATTTGTTAATATAAATGTACACGATACCCTGCAAGCCACCGGGAGGATATGTGGCAAGGGGTGAAATCACCAAGCATGCACTGTAAGCATGCAAACTTGCTACTATAGGGTCTCAGGCAACTAGATTATTAGTATCTACATAGTAATAAGGGATTGGTTGTTAATACCTGCATCATGCACTACATGACTACAAAACTACTCTAAAATATTTCCCCTAACTATTCCTTTGCTATGTTTCCTATTGTGTTCTCTTATGTCTCTTGCAACACACCGTAGTGGTGGCTCGCAGGGTATTATGTAGATGTAGACGACAAATCCCTTATAGTGTGGGGGAAGAATGGGATTTTGAATCTATCAGTACGAAGAAAACATGCACTACTGGCAAACAACTAATTGTAAGAGCTGCCAGGATAAAACTACATGGAAACATCTATCCGACAATCTATCTCTCTCACATTGTTTATCTCATCAATATCATCTCAGATCTTCTTATATATATTTTACCCCCGACTCAATATATTAATCACCATCATCATCTTCGGCAAACAATCCTAGGATTGGTTTGACACATCCCTCCACTCGATTCTTCTATCGGCCAACCTCTTCATATTAATCTAATTCCTCTCTTTCACATACCTTACTGTTTCATATATCTCATACGTGGCCTTCATTTGCCACTCACTATTCCCAAGGCAATTGTCTTCATCTGGCCATCGTGTCTTCAGATTCCTTTCAGAATTCAAATTCAGCTTGGAATTCTTTTCAGAATTCCAAGCTAAATTGAAGCATTGAATTGCTATCCACGTTATCAAAATGATTCTCGAATTCCACAAATGCAAATAACCTCTGTTCGTTCCTCTCCAATCTCTTCTCTTTAAGCAGGCTAAGAGCGCTTCTCAAGGCAATTCAGAGCTTCGTGAAGACAGTTGTATAAAAATGTTGAGAGAGTATTGAGGAGTTACTCCAGATTAAATGAATTAGGGTACATCCACGACACTATTAATCTTTCCCTACATTTCGCGAAGCCCGGGGATAAGGAAACGCAACTCATTACATTGAAAACCTCTGGTCCACCATCAAGTATGATATGAGAAGAAGAATCGTGAGGTATTATAGAAAGATATTTGATAAAGTTCCTCATAACGAATTAATCTTGAAGTTAGAGAGTATTGGTAAAAATAAAGACGTTGTGTGGTGTGTAAAATAATCCTTAAGTGGGTGAGAGAAGAAGGTTTATTATAGATGGTATAATGTCGGACACAATCAGAGTCACATCGGGAGTACTCTGGGTAGTGTAATAGGTCCGCTCCTATTTCTTTTCTACATAAACGATTTGGGTACCGTAGTTAGTGGTAGGCTTAGACTTTTTGAAGACTAGGTGGTAGTTCACAGGGGTTTAACAAAAGAAGATAGAGAATCACTTATCAAGGATTTAGATGCATATCAAGAGTGGTGCGACAAATGGCAGTTAGAAATTAGCCTTAAAAAGTGTGTAATTATTACATTTTTGAAGAGGAATAATTCGATAGAGCGATTCTATAGCGTTAGTGACTCGAAAATCGAAAGCGTTGTAGCCATAAGTAGGAACTTAGGTGTAAAAATCCCTAAAGATTTTTCGTGGGGAGGACACATATGCCGCCGAGACAAGAGAAAGCTAGGATTTATAAAAAGATTACTTGGAAACTGGTGAGAAGACAAAAAGGCGATGTTACTTTTCACTACTCAGGCCCCACATTAAACGTGTAGCTAGTGTATGGTATCCGAATGAAATAGGTTTGATTAGAGAGCTAGAAAGTGTACAGCGTGGAGCAGCTAGTTTCGTTAAAAGGTGTTACGATTAATTTTGGAGCGTTTTAGAATTAATAGAAGAATGCGGGTGCCAATCGTCAAAAGTTGCGCATGAATGAGACAAAAAGAGGTGATGGGATATATTGGGTTTGCAACGGTTGAGGGTGGAATGAATGCCAGGGAACCATGGAATGTGAAGGAAGGAGTATAAATAGTATAAATAGCAGAAATAAAAGGAGAACTGAGTCTGAGATATATAAAAGTAGAAAGATAATTCGAGAAATGGATCGCTTACATAATGGAAATAATATTCAATAAAACACTAAAGAACCACACAGTACCCAAGGATTGGAAAGTAGCTATTATTACACCAATTTTTAAAAGCGGTGATAGGGAAGAACCTAGTAACTACAGACCCATTTCACTCACGTCAATCTCTTGTAAGATATTTGAGCACGATGCAGTCAGTTCGATCATGGGGCATTTGGATAGTCAGGAATTACTCATAAACAGTCAACATAGGTTCCGGAAAGGTAGATCTTGCGAGACACAATTAGCTTTATTCGTACACAATATTTTAGTCTACGGCGAAAACAGTACTGAAGTTGATGCGATATTTTTAGATTTTAAAAAGGCATTCGATAAAGTTCCTCATGATAAATTATTCTTGAAATTAGAGAGTTTTGGTATAAATAAAGACGTTATTTTGGGTAAAAGAATTCTTAAGTGGGCGAGAGCAGAGGGTTGTCATAGATGGTATCATGTAGGACACAATCAAAGCGACGTCGGGAGTTCCCCAGGGTAGCGTAGTAGGTCCGCTTTTATTTCTTTTATACATTAACGATTTGAGTATCGTAGTAAGTAGTAAGCTTATACTTTTTGCAGACGATGCGGTAGTGTATAGGGGTATATCAAAAGAAGAAGACAGGAAATCGCTTAGCAAGGATTTAGATGCAATTCAAGAGCGGTGCGACAAATTGCAGTTACAACTTAACCTTAAAGTGTGTGTAGCTATCAATTTTTGGAAAGGAATAATTCGATAGAGCGATCCTATGAAATTAATTACACGAAGATCGAAAGCGTTGAAACCATAACATATGTAGGTGTAACAATGACTAAGGATTTATATTGGGGAAGACACATTAGCGAAATATGCGGCCGAGTGAAGAGAAAGCTAGGATATATAAAAAGAGTACTTGGGAAATGTGATGAGAAGACAAAAGAGCGATGTTACTTTTCAATAGTTAGGCCCCACCTTGAGTATGCAGCCAGTGTATGGGATCCTAATGAATTAGGTTTGATCAGAGAACTAGACAGTGTGCAGCGTAGAGCAGCTAGGTTCGTTAAAAGTTGTTACGAAAGGTTGATTAGCGTTTCAGAATTAATGAAAGAATTAGGGTGGGAATCATTATCAGAGCGTAGGTAAAGTGCAGTTTAAATCTATTTGAGAAATTTTAATCAGAAGGCTTTAGTGAAGATGTTTTGCATATATTAAAAACACCTGCGTAATATGCTAGATTAAACCAGATAAATAACGTAAGAGAGATTGGTTGTCTCACCGATAGACTCAAAATATCATTTTACCCCGTACTGTAAGAGAACACAATAAGCAGGATAGCAAAGAGATAGGTAGGTGAGATATTGCTAGAGTAGTCTGCAATGCATGCTGCACACACCCATTCATGGTAGGTAAATGCAGATAAAAATACGTAGATAAATGATATTGTAACCAATTTTCCCTTTAATGCTATGTAGATACTAACCATATCGATATTGTGTATTGGCTAGATCTATTGTCTAGCATGCTTCCATGTAGCAGCCTAGTTGCGCGCGAGTGAATGGTAGGGACTAGAAGATCACAGTAGAAACAATACTTCCTCTCATGTAAAATTTTTATTTGAACGTCTCGGATGTGATTTTCCATAATTTGTTGTTCATTTCGTTCCGTGAAAATATGCTAAAACAAACTGTCAACACTTTCAGAGAAACAAATGTTATCGAAGACTCAAAAACGTCAACATTTACGCGACCGAGTTCACGGAGATTCGCAATTATTGCTAGTCAATCCTTGGGAGTTGATAATTGCGTAAGAATCTTTAAATAAGTTCGAAAAAGTATCGTACTATTTTTAATAATTTCATTCACTGTTGAAGTTAGCACAATGGATGAATGTCTCGATTAATAACATACTTAACATAACAAATAGGGCATCTTCCAGGCAATAACTTTAATATATTTCAAGCACTCAACAGTTATTATTACATTATTCCATCAAGATCTCCCTCTAACCACGCTCTTAGCTTTTTAAACCCACCGCTTTTAACCTCCAGAAAATGCAACGTTGCCTAGTGTAAACGGTATCTTTCTGAAGGATGCATGAAGAACGCTAATTTTTATCGTAGAACGTCGATCAAAAGACGCCCGTAATTCTCTTAGAACGTGTGATACAATGGTGGTAATAAATTGTTGCTCATTTAAATAGTTAATAACTTTTAACATCGTATTGGACGCGGTCAGTTTCGTCCGCGCGGCCCCTTGCCGCGAGAGTCCGGTCGCTGATGAGGGTCGAAGCCGAGCGAGGGACGGATTAGGACGATCGCGAGCAGAGACCCTCGCTAATGACCGTCTACCTGCTCTGCCCCCCAGAAAACTACCATTAACCAATTTCTCTAATTTTGTTATTATGGTCCAGTCTGCCATAGTAAGTTGTGGTTCGCAAAATATTTTTAACATCATCACTGAAAATATGGTCTTGGAATTTGTTTAAGAGATTAAGTCTAAATTTCAACCTGCGACAATGATTCCCGTTTTAATTCATTTAATAGACTGGTTACGCTAATATAATTATCGTATCGTCCCTTTACAAATCTTGCCGATCTTCGCTGCACACGTTCAAGTTCATTATTTAGACCGATTTCGTAGGGATCCCATACACTGGCAGAATATTCCAAATGAGGTCTTACAAGGGAATAACTACGCGTCTAAAGAGATATTTCTGTTTGCATCATGTTGGAAGCACATTTCCAATTCCTATTTCATCCAACACGTAGAGAAACATTGAAGAAGTATTATGGCATATTTCATGCAGGTATGCTTAAACCCTAAAATAAAGGGGAAAAATCCAACGCCATAATTTCATCTACGTTTTTCACATGGATGGATCAATATAATGTGTCACCATTCGTTTGAGGAAAGAGCTCATATTTGTAATGTCTGTGGTGCAATATATTTCTCCTATTCTATTTCTGTGGTCCATTCTGCCAATGCGTTGAGGGGCTCTTATAAGTATAGAATAGTATGAATCAGACGAGACAAAACTAACACCAGACACAAAAAAGGCAGCTTAATTATTTAAGAAACATGGTAACTAAACCCCTAAACAACAAAAAAACTAACGGATAAAATATCAGAAATCGTTTCAGGCGTAACTTTGTGGACGTTGCTAATATTCATATTGAAACACAGTAATAATACTCCACACTTAATTTAATAATAACCGACCCTAGTTTCGACTACTCAGTGCAATTTTCTAGGTAGGACCTATTTTTATCTTTTTTAAATAGTGAAGTTTTGAACAGTATATAAATACTAATCCTTTTTTATGCATGATATGTAATGCATGTTTGGTGAGAATTCACCCCCTACCACACACCTTTATGAAGGCTTGCAGGGTATTATGCAGATATAGATGTAGAAAATTTGATATCAACCGACCCGGGTTTCGGCAACTTAGTGCCATTTTCTAAGTCCTACCTAGAAAATGGCACAGAGTTGCCGAAACCCGGGTCGGTTGATATTAAATTAAGTGTGGAGTATTAATACTTGGTTTCATTATGAATAACAAATAAAACTTGGATTTAACGTGCTCAAAAGCTAACCACTGATTGTCACCCTAACTCCCAAAAACGTATCTGGGGAACACGTGTATGAAGAATATGTGGCTCCGCTACAAAGAAACTTGGCTTCATTAGATGGGATGTGGGAAAGCATAAGGTAATAGATAAGGAGAAGAGTAGCAATGGTGCCTGAAGTCCTGCCACACACCTTATGGTGACTTGCAGGGTATTTCGTAGATGTAGATGCAGATGTAATTAAATCGCAATAAATGCGTTCATTAATAGACAAAGAGATGTAAGAGCAAGAATAAATCTTCTTCTGTAAAGTAATGAACATACTGGTGAAAAAGAGGTGACGATAATTTTTAAATTTAGTCATATACGTATACGGCCGCGTTTGCGTGCCAAATGAGAACTGGCAACGTTGGAATGGACGACTGAGAGCCTTTATTGGCAGGGAATAGCCTCCACTCGAAGGTTCTAGAACAGAAAAGAATGGTGCCAGGCAGTAAAAAGTTTGGAGAGAGATTCCGGTTATCGGCAGAGCGGAACTACTCCAGTGCCGGTTAAGTGCCGCGGTTATAGCCGAGAGGGAACAATCAACAATGCAGGTAATTCCCGTTTAACACGAGGGGTTACGTCCTGAAAAAGTGCCGTGTTTCTAAGGAACTCCCAGAGAAAAAATCGTAAGGAACAGGGTAATTATTGGGTGTTATGTTGTACGAGGAGTAATAAATTTGAATCTAGTAAACACCGCAAGGTTATGATGTAGAAGGCGATCGAAATGGAGAAAGGTCAGTTCAATAACACCTGCCATTAAAATCGGCTCCGTATAGAAGAGGTTCCTTGAAACTTGAAGCGAAGGTAAGTTCTCGAAGGGACACAACAGACAGACCGACACACCGTCATCTTATGTAAGCAGGGCAGGAAATGATCATGGCTCAACGAAGCTTTGGACGGGAGAAATGAGGCAATACCTCGTCTATTAGTCCCAGAAGATCAATTCTAGGTCCATTTCTTTCTTATAATTTGCCACTGATTGACGAGAAAGGTGTAAATTCAATATGTCAAACCTAAATTTTGAGTCCAACTTGACTTCGACGCTGAGAAGCTGCGTCCACCTCAGTTTTAACCATCGTAATTTAATTACCGTACTATAGTATTTATTATTAAGTGTATTGTAAATGTATTGTTTACAATCAGCGGCTTGTGAAAGTGTTAAATGGAGATAATTTACCATAAAAAATCAACATTCGCCAACAGCTCCACCGACCCACTCCACCGACAGGTAATGTCAGACAAAATTCAAATTATTATTTATTTCTAATCGACGAAATGTCCTTACAGGAGTCAACTAGCATAATCTTTCAACTCTGTCTCCCTCTCAACAATTCACCACCAAACAAACCCCTCACTACCAATCAACAAAATAAAGAAACGCAACAATTAAAAAAACAGCAACTTATTTAAGGCAATCAAAATGCTACAAAAATGAATAGAATTACAGGATCAAAGAGCCAAACGTTACACCACCCTGTAGGATTGTGATACAGAATAGCTACCGACTTTCTTGAATCCTGAATAAGTATATTGAGTACCCATCTCGCCGATGAAAATACAATAAAATGGGCGTAAAATCGTATTCATTTGATCAACGAGCAAAAAATATGTGATTTATTGCAAAGTTTTATGTTGTGGTTAAATTACTGTCCTGACATCTCAGTGGGTCGTGTTCCATTCCTGACAGAGGCTAAGATATCCATAGATGTACCGCTTTGAACTTGAATGCTTCGGTGAGAGTACTTGTGAGTGTTCAAGTGAGTGTTGTGAGTGAGAGTTCAATGCTTAGTCCGTCTGTTGGGACGTTAAGTCGTGGTCAACGTGCTGCCTTTTGATAAGAGTAGACTACGCCAAAGCCGGGTTGCACTCCACCTTCACATAGTTCCTTGGAAAATTCCTACACATGTCCAATTACTCCCCATTTCCAAATGACATTAGCCATCGGTCACTTGCTTTGAACAACACCAATAATTACCATGAAGATGTTTCGCATTGCAAAAGTATTATAATTAATAATCAGTCAACAAATTCCTTTCTCATACTATTCGAAATTTACCTCAACGTTTGAAATTTGAAAGAACCATTATGTAGCAATAAATTATTTAGGATAGGAACATTTATAGATTCAATTCCAATAAAATTAAAACCGATAGTGAAATGGTATAAATACAGGCAAAAGGTTATAGTGAAAAGTCTTTTATATGCGCAAATCATGCCTCAGTTGTTAAAATATTACGCGCATTAAACCTCATAATTCATGAAACGTCTGTGGTCTATTTCCACAACGGATTTAATTGTTTACAGAACAAAAAATACATCGGTGGGCCCTGTGTCCTCGACCGCAAATCATCAGAACAGTAGTTTCCAACCGGTGTCCGGCAGTATTTCAGGATGCCGAAAAAACAGCTAGAGGTGCAGCGAGATTATTGCCGGAAAATTAAAAAAAATTATTTGGATAAATTTCTCAATTGGCTATTCTCACGCCCACCAAATTCAGAAAGTAATCAAAGTACTTTTTCCTTCCGATTCACTGGAAAGTGTAATTACTGTTCTGTAATTACTGTAAAGCGTATTATCCTTGGTAATTGAGAGGTAAGCCCAATTGGATAAATTGATAAAAACCTAAGAAAGTTGTCCCAAGATTGTGACCTCAGTTAGAAGCGTTGCGTCAGCGTAAAAAGGTTGAAAATTACAGCTTTAGAGGTTAGAATAAGTCACGTGTGCTTTTGAATTGCTTTTATGATATGAAAGAAAACGAGATTAGAGGGTGTGTAGGCGTAATCGATAGAGTACTGGCCTCTCACTCACAGGACCCGGTTCGAATCCAAGAATCGTAAGATACTTTAATTGGTAATCCGGCACCTACGGGAATAGTTAGTGGAGGACATTCGAGTACAGTACTCCGTCCGTCGGATGGGACGTTAAGCCGTGATCCCCTTGGCACCTTTCGTTATGAGCAGGCTAATTCTGACGCCGGGTTTCTCTCCACCCTTTCTCCTTCCCCTTCCGTCACAATACTTGTACCCTTCCTCCCGCTGTGAAGCGTCTATTCATCTACATCCACGTAATACTCTGTAATCCATCGCGAGGGCGTGTGGCGGGGGATGAAGATCACCAAACACGCAATATTTACATGAAACTAAGGGCCCAAGTCTTACTTCGTTACACCATAACGAATGAAATTTGTCGTTATGATAACGTCATTCGTTTCAAGTTATTCGTTTATCAACGTTGATAACAAAATACGACGTTTTAGTTGGCAACGAAAACGTCAGTATTTATTCGGTGATTAACGAAAGACTCAAGACTCGGGCCATAAGAGCTGCAGTGCTACTATTTCATGGAAATATGTTAGATATAACAGTCACGCATAAGCATATGGTGTCACGCATAAGCACATGGCAACGAAGTGATTAATGGTTAGAAAAGCTTTCTCTAAAAATATTTAGCCTATTTTCTAGCATTCATAGGTTAGGTATGTTAAAACATGCTTCATGAACTGCAGGTTACTATAGGAAAGTTTCACCTACCTATCCCTTTGCTATGCTGCCTATTACGTTTTATACCTATACGTGGGAAAAATGACATTTTTAATCCATCGGTGTGACAATATATCTCTCTAATCATCTTTGTCTGGTCAAATCATCAATAATCCGTAGGGGTTCTTAATATAGTATATCTAGCATCTTCAGTTAGCAATCCGATGTTAATTTCTTCGGAAGGTTTAATCGGCAACTACTTATATATGTCTGCAGGTACGATTTCGTACCAACGATCCGGTGATGATTGTTAACCTATATGACATTTTAAATTATTTAGTAATATTTAAATTGTAAGTGTGTATACAGACGTGAAAACAGCTGATATGAAATACAAGACGCAAAACGAGCTCTGAGGAGTATACAAAATTTCTTACGGAACGTGCGGAAAGATCTTTATTGTTGAGACAGGACGCTCCGTCAGAACTCGACCGGAAGAACACCAACTGAGGCAAACATCGAATTCGGCACTTATCTATATCTATATATATCTACGACATACCCTGCAAGCCACCTCGAGGGTGTGTGGCAGGGGTTGCACCCACACCAGGAACAATGACACAACAAACAAAAATGAACAGTACAAAGCAAACACTACACCTACACTTGAGGGACATGCAGACCTACGATTGACATCGGAAGGAGCAGAATCAAGGCAGATGAAAACTCAAACCCTGACTAATCCGTGATGCCATCGACATAAGTTGCAGTTGCATGAGACAATATAGTTGCTTGTTTGCATGTTAGTAGTGCATGCTTGGTGATCTTCACCCCCTGCCACACACCCTCGCGGTGGCTTGCAGGGTATCTTGTGGATGTAGATGCATAAGTAAGAACGAATAAATCTACAACAAGGAAGGTGGCCTCAAATCAGCCACACACTAGACACACTGTCACCGATAAATACTTCCCCACTCCACCTCTCTCCCCCTCCATTACACCTCTTCCATTTAGGGACCGACTTCGTCATAAATACGAAGCAACATAGGCCGTTGGCATTCACCTCCCTTGAAAAAGTGACCAACAGGGGTCACGGAACGTCGTCGGGCTGACACGAGACAAAACGGAACACACACGCGAAAAACCTGTTGCCATGAGCTGTGAAAGCTTCAACAAATACATTTAGCATGTACATGTTATAACACTAAAAACTCAATCATGTTCTAGGAAATATAAGTTCAGTTCAATAAATTTTCAGAAATGGTTAATTAATAAAAAAAACTATCGCATTACTTTGTATTAGCTAAAAATCCAGGTTCATGTATAGGTAACATTTCACACATCTCGTATCTGCATGCTTAATATTTTCCTGGTGTGGTACTACCGTGACTCATGGTTTCACATAAGTAGTGTATAAACGGGGCTGTTATATTTTGCAAGTTAGTAAGTGGTTTTCTCTCGGATCGAATTATCAAGGCAGGTTATGGTTCACACTCTTGCCTTTCGTTTTTGATCACAAAATTGCGTTTTTAGCTCCAAAATACTACAATTTTCATTTCTCCTCAACAATGGAAATCTCATTGGCTAACCTGAGTGAGTATTCCTTTAAATTCCATTTTTGTACATTTTTGAATGAATATTCATATACGCAAAAATCAACAAGTATATGCAAGTTTACCTCATACTTGCCCCTAAATTAGTCACAGGGAGAAATAATTTACTTCTAGGATTTCCACCCGTTAAAAGCTGGTCCCGATTTGGGGCTAGGATCCTGCTGAAAAATCGGCTGTAGACATTCGCAACTCTTTAAGGTTATACAACGGAATTCAACTCCAAGGCTCTTGATCGACCAGCTGAGCGAAAGGTCATCGCTCGGCGCCCAACATTTGAAAAAAATATTGGGATAAAGGTTCGCATGCGTCGACGGTTTCAGCGAAAAACGCTCAGATGGAAACACCCGGGTAAAATGACGGCCACTTCGATATGGTGTCCCAGGACTTCGCAAGCCAGAGGGAGGAAGTTAGCATGGCAGCAACGACATACCTCTTCAGAGGTCAATTATTATTAAACCAGGATGTTGACGTGCTAGTTAAAGTCTTTCCGTAAGGGTGGTCTCAGTTTGTATTCCGTCATGCTGGGCAATGACTGCATATTCGGTCATCCGATAGGATATAATTAACGTTATCTTAATTTCAGTATTTCGTCCGTCGGATGTAAGACAGCCGGCCCCTTTCGCTTCATTCATTTAGAATTTGTTAACGCCAATGTTAAGTTCCTCAACTCCCTTGCTATTTCCATCCTTCTAACATAGGATCCAACCTCTTTTTAACGATCTACAACCGTTTTGACGAACGCAATAAACCTGAACTGATAATATTTATGGTCTTCTGCTAATACTACTACTTACTAATACAAAAAATTACTAATCTGACCAGGAATTTAGCAAGAAATTTGAAAATGGAACTACTAAGTGTTTCTGCTTCATTTCGTTTTGACCACGACTGCTTTTTAACTCAGAACTACCTCTGCAGCACAAATTGATGAGAGGGAGGGAGCATTTTCATTATAACAATTTGTCTCGGTTATGTAAATATACTAAGCAGCATAACTACTTACCATCACATATTTTAAAGTACCCAACGTTTAACGGCCACTTAAACGAAATGATTGAGCATATCAAGGTTTGTTCCGGCTTAGATAAACTTAACTACAGAACGGTAGACCTATCTTACCTTAATTATACCGGCTGGATCGGATTTACTGACTGCTGACGAATGTAGAATTCCAGAAAAGTCGCAATATATCCCGCATTGTTGCACAAATTTACACATAACACCCATCCAAAACAAACACACGATACCCTACAATTAGAGCATTGTTGCAGATATACACACTGTGTCACGGGCGATAACTAGTTACGCAACACTGTAAACAAGAATTCCATCTCTTCAGTAATTAGCTCCACAACGCACACACCTTCACACCAAACTCCAAAGAATTGAACTAACACAGTAACAATGGATAACTGGTAATCTTCCTATAATTTCACAGCCAAAAAATTCCTCAAGCACAGACAGATGAAACGACTTCGTAATCCCTTCTCAGCGTCCAGGCCACGCACGAACGAAGCGAGAGACTGAAATGCCACACGCATCGGAACACGCCCTTGCAGTCCTTCCATTCACGAAGAAGGAGTCAAACGCAAAATAGCACGTGAGGCATACTATATCCGAACGGTGAAGTCTGCTGGATTTGAAATATATCGTGAATACATTCCAATGACATGAAACTTTCAGCTAGACATATAATTTCGTGCTGTTCTGATATTAGTGATGCTGTGAATATATTAAAGCTCGGACTTAACGGTCTTCCGTTGCTTTTTATTAACACGAAAACTGGGAAATATTCAGAATTAATAACGATTGAAGCTGAATATGGCCCCGATATTTCCTACCATCCTTGTAGAAGCTTTCCAGTAAAAAAAACTCCAGCATATTACGATTTATCTTGCCATGAAAATAAAATATAATAGAAGCAAATCAAAGCAAATGTTGTAGATTTTAAATACTCGATAACTACAAAGAAACCTACACCCCCTGCCACACACCACTGTGGAGGCTTGAAGGGTATTATTTATATGTAGATATTATTAGATAAATGCAGAGGCAACCAACAAACATTCAGGAATTTATTCAGGATCCCCGAGGTCTGTTCGAAAAGAATCTCTCCATACTTATTTCATCAGTTCCTTCCAGGTTATAATTTATGCCATTGAAATGTCAATAAATGCTCAAATCATAAATTAAAATTTCCTTTTCAGCTTCAAAGCCTTTTCTCACACGCGTCAGATGTATTCGATCTAATATGGTTTTTCTATTTTAAACCTATTAGCAAATATATGCTTTGCGATTCGTCCTCTGCCACTCAACTAGGAATGCAGCATTTAGATGCATAGAAATATGAAGTATTTTTAATATATTACACTAAACGGAGGGTCAACTGATGCAAATATTAATATTAATAATTATAATTAGTTGACCATGAGGAAACATGCGTAAAACCATAGAGTAAGTATAGCCTAGAGAGCTAGAGAGCTAGCCAAAACTATTACTACATGTGCTTTTATGAGGTAGCAGGAAAATTTTTAACTTCAGTCTGATTATATGCATTCGG
This sequence comes from Platycnemis pennipes, assembly GCA_933228895.1. NCBI lineage: Eukaryota > Metazoa > Arthropoda > Insecta > Odonata > Platycnemididae > Platycnemis > Platycnemis pennipes. The sequence goes on along the minus strand of OW121855.1, from coordinate 109,638,624 downwards.
CAATCATATCTCAAGAAAAATAAATTCTACCTCAATATTATAAATTATTATAAACATAATATAAATATAAACGTTTTCCAGTTTTCGAGTCAATAATATAAATACATTAAGACGCTGCACAACATTTCCAACGGAGAGAAATATTTTGTTTTCAAAATAGACCATGTTATTACCGATTTCTTATTGTAGAAAAACAGTTTTTATTCAAAATTTTCAATAAAGTAATGAGATTCACCCCAACAGTATGCACACGTCATGATTCGGAGAATGGCTTTTATTAAGAAACGGAGAGTTTTTATAGTATTGATAGAAGAACTAGGATTGAAATTACTTTCAGAGAGCAGGTTAAAATTTTGTCTAAACATTTTAAGTAAATTCGAAACTGATTGGTTTACAGATGACGTTAGATTTATATTAGGAACCCAAGCGTTTTATGATAGGTTGGATCAGATTAACATGATTAAAGAAGAATAAAGATATATTGTCGCACCGACACATTTAAAATGTCATTTTTCCTACGAACCGTAAGAGAAAACAATACGCAGCATAGCAAAGGGATAGGTAAGTAAAACATTGTTGGAGTTGTCTATAGTGCAAGAAGCATGTTTTAATTCAACTAATTCACGCATGCTAGGTAAATACAGATAAATAATTTTAGTGAAAATATTTCTAACCAAGAATTACTTCGTTACTTATTAGACACTAACCATCTAGTGGCACGTGACTCCAATACTAAACTTTTTTTCATGTAGTAGTAGGTATCATTGTAGCTCTCATTTGCAAGCAATTTGTGCATATATGGTGATTATCGCCCCTGCCACACACTCTTGCGGTGGCTCTCAGGGTATTACGTCGATGTAGATGTTGTGTTTTGACGGATGTTTCCAACTAGTGCTCTCCCTGCCTTGAATCCGGGACCTCCGGTCAGTACGCTTGAGTTATACACATTGCGTTAAACCATAGGGCGTCATGTAATTTCACATTTACATCTGAAGGGGATCCAGAAAGTCACCTCGAGGGTGAATATTCACCAAAAATGCACTAATTTTAGACTTCAAGAATGATAGCATCACCCAAAAATTACATCAATGAATGGTAGATTGACAACTGAGGTTCAGGCAGATATGTCTGAATTATTCCTGAACAAAATTTAGGCCGATTTCCCAGCGATGTTTTCATGAAATCTCATGAAGAATGTACGATTGGATCATGAGAAACGAATTACAATGGTTAGTCGCTGGGAGAATTATTTAAGGTACTTAAACGGAAAAAAGACATACCGTGAATAGCCTGGCCGACTGAAATTGTGCATGCCTTAGAGTGTGAGTAATAAACGCGTCTTTGAGGCGATGAGAATGACAGCTAGGCCTTCGACCAGCTGTCAGTCGAGTCCCGATTATTGACTCCAGACGAAGAGTATTGAGTGACTGGCGAGGAGACCAACAGTTAGTCACCTTATCGCTAGATGGCGTGGCACGATCACACGTGAGAGCCGGACAAGGTCAAGGCATGGATCGCCAGAGCATGGGCCAGAGGTTATTGTATGAAATCTAATGCGAGACGATTTAGATTCGAATGCCTTGAACTCTGAGGGAGAGGAGGCCTGAGGGGTTGTGTTTGAAACCCTCGGGATTATCTCGCATAGGTAACCAAGGAGTCACCTTGTACAAACACGAACAGTTCTCCAATTTGGTGCGTTGAAAACCGGATTACAACCGCATTCATTGTTTACATTTGTGATCTATCTCATCTGGGGGACATATTCGAGAAAATGAGAAAAATTCAAGTGAAAATAATTAATGCTATTGTAACGAGCGATTCAGGCACACTAAATTTGCAAACCATTCGTGTTTGTACCACGTGACACCTTGGTTACCTATTCGAAATAAACCCGACAGTTTCAAACACACCCATGGAGAAGAGGCCCAGTTAGTAGCAGTATTCTTAGGCTTTAAGGCGTTCACACTGCTAAGGTTATATGGTACCACCTTCATTTACAACCCTAAGTAAAAGACTACATCAGGGGGCTGCGTTGAGGTAGTGTTTAGAACACTGGAACTCGCCAAAAGGGCCAAGGGTTCGAATCCCGGCAGTAGAAGATATATTTAATTGGTAATCCGGACCCTACTTGAGTGCTTTGTGGAGAGCACTTCTAGTACAGTACTCCGTCCGTCGGATGGGACGTTAAGCCGTGATCCCCTTGGTGCTTTTTCATTAGGAGAAGGCTAATGCCGACGCCGAGTTTCTCTCCACCCTTTATCTTTTTTACCGTTTTATTTCTGTTCTTGCAACTTTAACCGCTATTACCCTCCAGGTCTGAAGCGCCTGTTAATGCGGAAATAAGCTTGAAAACACCTTATGACTGGCAAAGACAATCTACATCCACAACTACGCAATATCTTGCAAGCAGAACGAGGGTGGATGGCAGTGGTTGAAGATCACCAAGCATGCACTATTAACATGCAACTAGGCTACCACCATGAAGCATGTAAGATAATGGGGGTCATATGCAGCTAGATGGTATGTTATTGTATGAAATGAAAATGAGAAATATATATAATATATATATATATATAACTAATATATATATATATAACTAATATATATAATAATATACATAATGTATAATCCCAAGAAGGCATATTCGAACCCGCTGGCTTTTGGGTTGACATGTCGCCATTTCACCTACATTCCATTCCCATATCCCTTGTAAGACCTCATTTGGAATATGCTGCCAGTGTATGGGATCCCTACGAAATCGGACTAAATAACGAACTTGAACTTAAGCAGCGAAGATCGGCAGGATTTGTAAAGGGACTGTATGATAACCTTATTAGCGTAACCAGTCTATTAAATGAATTAAATTGGGAATCATTGTCAGATCGCAGGTTGAAATTAAGACTTAATCTCTTAAACAAATTCCAAGACCATATTTTCGGTGACGATGTTAAAAATATTTTGCGAACCCCGACTTACTACGGTAGACTGGACCACAATCACAAAATTAGAGAAATTGATTGCCGAACTGACAGATTCAAAATGTCCTTTTTTCCTCGTACTATTAGGGATATGAATAACGGTAAATATATCCAGTACGAGTGTAGCAATGGATAACATTGGTAGCTGCATGTTGGTATAGGGACTTAAAGCTAACCCAACTAACGGCATGTATGCTTGGCTATTTTTATCTTTTTTAAACAGCGTAGTTTTGAACAGTACCCATACAAGTATTAATCCTTTTTTATGCATGATATGTAGTGCATGTTTGGTGAGAGTTCACCCCCTGCCACACACCTTTATGGTGGCTAGCAGGGTATTATGTAGATGTAGATGTACATTCGTATTCCTCAAGGCCCGAGGTTGAGTCACGCTCGCGTCGAATTATGTTCGTGCGAACCCGAATGACTTGAATGGGCAGGTACATGATAGAAGAATTTTAGAGGTGGCCTTAAAGTCACCTTCGTTACGCGGGTCGTGGGGAATTGTAACGAAACTGTTGAAAGAGATGTCGCCTAGTAAAGGGCAAAGGTAGAAATTTTGGTAACGGAGAAAGGACAGAGGTAAACCAGGAAGAAACGCATCCCTATTAGCGACGGCAGTACAAATATTCATCTACATCTAAATAATTCCCTGGAATCCACCGCATGCTTGGAACCATCAGAATTATCTCGAATAGGTAACCAAGGAGTCACATGATACAAACGTACATATTTCGCAAATTTGGTGTAGGAATTTAAATCGCTCGTAACTGTCACTTTTCCTCCGTTTTCACATGACTTTTCTTATCGTAGTCTAGCAGAGAGTCCGAGGATGAAAAAAATCAAACAAATATAAAAATAATATTATAATAAGTGATTAAAACACAGCGAAAATCCTAACTGAAACTGAACCTGCACTATGAGGACATTATGAAAATAAAAACTGTTTTATAATACAGAGTTTTATATTTTTTTCTTGTAAAAGCAAGTTTAATGACAAACTTCATGTTTAATACCAAAACATGTTTAGTAGCAGATAAGAATGTCATAACAGTTTCAAAATAATATGACTGCCATGTCATAAGTTTCATTTTAATATGATTAATAATTAATTAAAGTGTAATAAAACACTGACCTAAATTATAAATGGTAAAAGGTCGCAAAATTACGCCTTGTATGTCAACAGTTTTCACGATGTACGAGTAGATAAAAAAAATAGAAGAGGTGTATATTGGTGGGCACAGTTAGTTGCTGGCACTCTGTAGCAACTACCTGTACTAGTCACTATCGAAAACAGAAATCAACCGTAAAAGAATGGGGTGGTTTACCATATTTTTATTGCGAAATCTGATAGAGTCTGTAAAATGAAAAGACCTATATTTTTCCGTTTTTTGATCCGTCACTTATTTCTCGAATTATAATCGGCGAAAACTCATGTTTTTAACCCTTTCGGAAAAGTGGGCGTGGTGCAACCTCTGACGTATATCGACTTTGTACAATCACAACTGAGCCAGCGAAGCTACTTTAGCTTATCGCGATGGGGGAGACAGCTGACTTTGCCAATGGAAGCTGTTGTGACAGGACCTGTGCGAGCAGACCTTCCAAGAACCCTCCTCCACTCCCTTCCCTTCCCCTAAAAGCAGTCAAGGACGGGAGGAAAATGACGTCAATGGTATCAAAGCAGCGTTTTCGGTGGACGTCACCTTTTGCTTATTGTAATTTTTGATTTATGTGTGAACGGCTCGGGTTAGAAGATTAGTTTTTCACTAAAATTCTTTTTTCGTTTCCATCTAACGATTTCGCGTACAATATTGCGATTTCGGTTCTGAGTAAACGACCCCATTCCTACGGCAGAAACTACTCTATGCTGCTTTAACTCGGATTTGTTTGGAAAAAAAATACGGCGATCACCATGGCAACCGGCCGTGGTGTATCAGTATCGACTTTAATCGATCGATTATCGATATCGATACCAATCCAAAATAATCGGTGGTATCCAGAATCGAGCTCTGACCGTATAGACGGACGTATTTCTTGAAGCCCTTATCGTCTGTCCCCCAAGACTGGTGTCGTAAGAATGGTCATCCTCTGAGGCATTAGGAAAGGTGAATGGAGGCACAGCAGCATTGAGTAATACCTATTAGCACAGAGTTATTCAGAGAGGCGACCTGCAGCCTAGATCATTAATGGACTAAAGAGAGATAAGAAAGGAGATGGTGCCGGCAGGAACATCTTAGAGAAAGGAGGCGCAACGTTGAAGGAGAAGACATTATCTTATTATTAACTAAAGGCACCAATGAGTTAATGAGGCCCTACATATACATCTACAAAACACTCTGTAAGTCACCATAAAGGGTGTGTGGAGGGTGATGAACCATCACAATGAATGCATTTTGTAACAAAAGGTAATTAATTTCACAGCAACTATTGTTTTCAAACAGTAGTTTAAAAAATATAAATAATATTTTAACTTAATTTCAACAGAATATTTTCGCTGATGACGTTAAAAAACCTTATAAGAACTCCAACTTACTGTATAGCAGACTGGTCAATGATCATAGAATTATAGAAATTGATTGCTTAACCGATTTATTCAAAATGTCTTTCTTTCCACGTACCATTAGGGATATGAATAGTTGTGAATGTATTCATTGGTGCATACATATATAAATGTATCAATGGTAAGTTGCATTTTGGTATAAGGCCTTAAAGCTTGCCCAACTAATTTTTTTTAATGTCATGGTTTGACTATATTACAGCTACAAATTTTACAAAGCTTAATGATAGTATAGCATATTTGGTGTACATCCACCCACTGCCAAACACCTTTCAGGTGGCTTGCAGGGTATATTGTATATTTATAATTTAGTCAATCCAAAAAATGAGTCAAAATCTACAGCACCTGTTCTAATTTCCGCGGATACCTTCGTCCTAATCGATTTATGTCCCTAATTGTGCCTGGAAAAATGTATTCTTGGACTGCTCTTTACTTTTCGTCCTTTTCGCCTTCTTATCTATCCCGAAAATTTTATCTTCATGATCTACCCTGCCAATGTACGCTTCTTTTTTAATTTTTGATATTCATAACTAATTTAAAATATGCGATCCAAAATAAGCAGGTTTGATTTCTGAATATGAGCAACGTACAGTTTCGTATATATTATTCCAGCTGCCAACATCCTGTTTTCTCAACTGATACAAAACCTATAGCAACGAATAAAGTATCATTGATTAGGTTTTTTTAAACGACTTCTGAAATAGCTTACTCAATTTATGTTGAATCACATTGTAAGGATATAATTTAAGTTAAAACAAATATCTTGTTAATGTAACAAAGCAGGAACGTTGCCATGGAGATGAAAACAAACAACGAAGAATGAACGATTTTTGTCGGCAGGAGACGTGTGTCACTTTTGATCATGCGAATAAGCAACTAATGAGAGTTGTTAGTAAATTTTATATCATATCATAATATATTTTATATCATTATATAATTTCATCTGGATTGTTATCAATGACTTGCACTAAAACCATTTGGATATTCAGTCTTGATTTAAGATAAAGTTGCCACACAAACTGTCAGGAGTTAACAAATAAAACAGCACCTGCTTTTTTATAGGTCTATGGATTGATTTATAGGTATACCTAACCGGTTTCGGCCGTTAGACCATCGACAGGTATAAATCAAGTATTTGTACTTGATGATGTTCTGACGGCCGAAACCAGTTGTTACAAACACTTGATTTGTATTTGATGATGGTGTATTACCTGAGTATTTGTACCTGATGATTGTCTGAGTATTACCTCAGTATTCGTACCTGATGATGGTCTGACGGCCGAAACCGGTTGTATCTATAAATAAACCCGAGGAACTGGCGAAGAAGCAGTCTCTATTTTATTCGTTATGGAATGTTTCCACAAAGTAAGTACCACTTCACTAGGTTTTACTGTGAGGAGTTATCGAGGAAGACTGGAAAACATCAAGTAGGGAATGCCGAACTTTCTCCCCTGAGAAGATCCCCAGCCGGAAGGTGGCGACCTCCTCCAACAAATGACTTTTGACGGAGAATCTACGAACTCGAAAACTGCTGGCCTAAGATACTTCGAAATTACACGAGGTCTTGTCTGCTATGAGAAATGCCTTGCTTAAAATGGTCAACGATTATCAGAGGCCTTACACTCAAAATAGAGGCTGAGTAAGACATCCAATTTTAGTTGGATGAGATATAGTTGGCCCGAACATCAATTGTAATTTATACGACAGCCATTATTCATCTACATCTACATAATACCCTGCAAGCCACCACCAAGGTGCGTGGCAGGGGGTGAATTCTCACCAAACATACGCTACACATCATGCATAAAAAAGGATTAGCATTTACATAGGTACTGTTCAAAACTACACTATTTAAAAAAAGATAAAAATAGCAAAGCATACATGCAAAAACATGCTATTAGTTGGGTTAGCTTTAAGTCCTTACACCAACATGCAGCTACCAATGTTATCCATTGCTACACTCGTACTGGATATATCTACCGTTATTTATATCGCTAATATTCGTTCCTAATATCCTTATTCGTTGGATTGACAATTCAATTTAATTTCATGTTCGATATTTGGTCAGCGCACCACTTCTATAGCCCAGACAGCTCTTGAAAAGAGTCTAGCTCCAACTAGTTGTATGGTAAAACCAATGAAATTGTTAAACCATTCTGCAGAGCAGTATTCCTGTTTCTATAAACAATGCAACAATAAACACATTTCTGTAAACATCGCGACTATGCAAATGCTTATAACTATGAACAGCGTATAAATAAAACATTCTTTTTGAGATAAAATAATTTCCTGCCGAGCGAATACAATAATATGCTTTCGTCTACTCACCGTAAACGATCATAATTTCGTTATTTTTGATTTGTACCGCTGAGAACCATTTAAAAGGAGTTCAAGGATATGGCAACGGAAATAGCCCTAGAAATCAAGGCAGTAAATGTTGCTGAAATTTCAACGCCTTGGTGATTAAGGTCTTAATAAAAATGTTACATTTATCACTTTAAAAGGCGAGGAATATATGAATGGAGAATAAAATATGCTGGCGGTGTATTAGTGATCCCATGCCAGCAGCGAGGAGTTGAAAAACAAGAGTGATACAGATAGAATATTTTACTATGTTTTTTGTGCGTGATGAGTTGTATACATGTATGTTTACATGAAATTCATCATGCACATGGATTTGGAAATACAATATGAGTTAATACTGGCGATATACTAACTTTCCAGCTGGTCATCTTTGTGGGAATTTGTCTAGTCGAGTTGCTGAGACCCTATGTTTGCATGTTTATAGTGCATGCTTGGTACCTGCCACAACCTGCCACACATCCTGCAGTGGCTTGCAGGGTATTGTGTAGATGTAGATGAATTTTGAACATTAACGTGTGTCTACTTGTTTTAGGCTTGCAGTTTGACTGCATGCTGCGTTCTACAATACATAAATCTGTGTGTCTTTTTGTAGAAGCGTAACTACTATCATAGCTGTGCTTCATTTGATGTGGGATCCAACTGCTTGTGGATCTAAGGGAGTTGGTTGGAGCAGCTAACTCAAACGCATCAATTTAAAATGGATGCCTAAAAACAACTAATTGAATGGCGCCTCCAAGTATCCAACAAAGTTGGTTACCATCTCCAATTCTTAGTTGAAGTATCCGATCTTTTTTTTCGGTGTAATAAAGTCGTTTGAATCCAATATATTTTTTTATATATTTTTAACTGAGGGAAATCTGATAGGTACTCATGTACAATTTCACTTGCATAGAATTAATGGCGTGATAAATTTGACTTGTTTCAATGTTCGCATCACGATGGTGTTGTTCCTTACGATAAATTAATCTCCATTTCCGACGACGCCTAATTATACTACAACATCTATTGCATTTGGCTAAGTCAGGTCATAAATTTATAATAAGACATAAATTGCAAGGCTCATAATCTCATTTCTACGCGTACAATAATGGAGCATATTAAATGTCCATGAAAATGATCAGCAAGGAAATATAATGTAGTTTATGACTTATTTTTTTATGTCTCCATAAGAATTTTAGTGTTTATCGTGTAGGTATGTTTTAGTGTTATTCACTCTTACACTCATTTTTACAAGAAACCGTGTTGTAGTAACAACTATAGAATTTGTACTTTTGCTTTAAAAGACATGTCTGGGGATGGTTCACCCTTGTAGTGGTTTGGACGGTATTCATCTAAGTGTAATATGTGTAGGTAATACCCTGCGAGCCACCACGAGGGTGTGTGGCAGGGGGTGAAGATCACCAAACATCCACTATTAACATGCTACTGCATGGAAACATGCTAGATTATAGGGTAACTTGTAGATTTAGATAACCCACCCTGGACGCTGGTTCGGAGCTAGTTGTGGTTGACTCTTCTATCTTCTATCTACTAGCCGGGCCTACTTAGTCGTGCTCCTGTTTATCTCGACATATTTCCGTGCTCGGGGGCACTATTTCAGTGCCATCTGGTGGGTCGATCCCTCCCAAGCCTCGGGAGTTCCCATGCGATATGACAAACGGCCCCTACCCCATCCCCTAAGGGGTTGTAACTTCCTTTTCCGCTCTCCCTATAAGAATTCTCGACCTTAAGTGCCCAAATATTTTCACGCTCGATTTTGGGGGAAAGTTGAGGAAAATGGCCGAATTATCCTAATTCAGAGACTAACGGAAAACATCACTTGCCGCCGCCATTAAGTGCCTGGTATCCATTACCTCCTGTAACTTCTGTCTCCTCTTTCGAGAGACAAAAATGTCCCTCAGTCATTTATCATGATTAATTTTCAGGTTCGAAGTGAATTGTGTCTTTCGTTATGTGTTTACACATGGCGTGTGTTTACAAGTCGAGGCCAAGGTTATGTACCGAAGCAATTTTTGGAAAACGAAAATTCTGTGGAAGAACAGAACGGTTTCAAGAAGGATTTACTTCTCCTAATCGTATTTAGAGAAAGGAAATGCATGCTGAACAGGCATAGTGTTTACCAACTTGCCAATTGCATGACTAATTTCTTCTCTGTGGAAAATATATGTATTTTAGCGATAATTCGTCGAAGAAATTTGATATTAATTTTTATTTTACAGCTTAAATTACAGTAATAGTATCTTAAAAAACACAAAAAGAGAATGATGAATAGCATAAGGAATAAATGGGTGTAAAATTGATAAAAATTACATCTAAGATTAGGATAAAGTCAAGAAAACTTACATTAAACACCAATTGTCAAATCCTCATCATGAAGTAATATTGCACGGAATACAAAATTTTAATCCATTTGAAAATCCAACTTAAATTTAAAAGTACAAATATATTTACTTTCACCCTGCTTAAATGAAACAAAATTATTTAATTTGTCTTTGAAATTACCGTATTGTCACAGTATAGGGGACATAACACTACTCTGTCACATTTATGAGTGCGTAATACCCGCTTTTGTGAGAAAATAGGTAAGTCGTAATTTTATATAACAAGCACATATGATACGTAGAATTAGATTTAAGGTGTGCCAAATTTTTGCATCATTTCCTTTTCAGAGAAGCACATGACTATCTCAATTTGTGTGGTCACCATTTCAAGCACGTGTCACTCGCAATATAGAATATAAAATTTCAAATTGAACACCAATGTAATATTTCCCATAGTAGTTACATCATTCCGGTAAATAAACTACAGCTTTTTACTTCTTGCTATTTTCCCGTAAAATATTTAATGGACATTAGATTGACTTTTCTATTAAAAAAGGATTAGGCATTTTATCGAGCGTCTACACATTAAAAAGATTTTTATTGCATGAACGTAAATAATTCCTTACCCCAGAAAAATAAGATTAAAACTCAAGCATCAAGAAGTTTCTTGGCCGTAGCCAGAATCAAAATGGTGGCGTCCCTTTGACCGTAGTAACCAAAATAAACAAAGAGAATAAGTAATTTCTTGCGCTCATTCTACAAAAACCATCCCAAAAATCTTTGTGTGGAAATGTTTTTGGGAATCACGCAATCTAATTTTTTTACTCAGCAGATTTGGGAAAATTGTATGTTATACCATAGTATGAAATAGATATGGTACGTGGAAAGCGCTTGTTGGTACAGCGAACTCTCACATATCACCTCTCCTATCCACAGCATCCTTATAGTGGCTTTCAGGGTAATAAATTATATGCATTTCATACCACTGTTTCGTTTTGGTTTTAACGATACCGCATCGTTATTATGGTTGGAATAAATGTATAACATTACTGTTTGAAACATTATCATAATCGTATCGTGATCTTTGGTTGAAATGATGTCGTACCATGATTTTGGCAGAACTAAATTCTCACCGTGATTTTGGAGTAAATAAATTCGTACCGTAGTCGATGGGAATATAAATCGTACAATAATTTGTATTTGAAATAATGTTGTATAGTAATTAGTTCTAAAATGGCAACATGTCGTTATGTTGGTGGACACTAATTGGTTGAAATAATTTCGTAACGTCACCATGATAGAAATTATTTGTAACTGTAATTTGGGTTAGAATAATCTCGTATCTTCTTTGAAGCAATTCCGCATCGAAAAATTGGTTGAAATTACTCCATACTTAAAATTTGACTCAAAGAAAACCTTACCACACTGTTCATTTCATATACTGTTTCCCACCTCGAATTATCCCGATTGGGTAACCAAGGAGTCACGTGGTACAAACAAGAATGGTTCGCAACACTGATATGTTTGAATCGCTCGTAATAATCTCACTCCTTGTTTTCGTTCGAGTTTTTTTCGTCCGAGGGCTCAATGCTTGAGACTTAAGTGAGAAAAACTCGAGACTCAAGTGAAAGCAATGAGTGAGATCGTAATGAGCGATTAAAACAAAACAAATTGGCCGAGAATTTGTGTTTGTACCACGTGACTCCTTGGTTACGCCTATTCGAGATAATCCCTAAGGTTTCAAACTCACACCCCCAGGACGAATTCCTCTTCCGTCTTTCTTCCGCTCGGGCTTCCGTCTCAAGGTCAACGCCTCAAGTCGTTTCCGGATACGAGTGCGTCAGGAGGAAATGACCTGGGAATATTCCGTCGGGAACCCGAGAGTGTCGCTGTTTAGGAAGCGGCAGCAAAATTTTCAACGTGACCCGATCGAAAACAAGCATCGTTGGACGTCTCGGAGCATCGAAGCAGTCTTACCGCCTACAGACAGTCGCTTTCTAAGGAACAGCTAGACGGTTCCTTAGGGTGACGAGAAGAGGTTGTTTTCGTCCATTGAAATTCCAATTTTCACGTTTCACCGAAAGCTCAAGCCTCCCAAATCACGTACTGTTTTCGGAACGGAAGCCTCGTGTGTGTCACATGTAAAGTGTGTGATGTTTCTATCGCGTTTCTATGTAACACAAACTGACATTAAATCCCGTTTCACACGATACCTGTGTATAAAAATCCAGCACCGTAATTGCATCTACGTTTGATTCATGAATCTGAATCATGTTAGCAATTTCATTCTATGGAAGCATCATGGTAAGACTTGAAGTTTTTATGGTCACGAATTGCTTGGGGAAAGAACGAATATTTGAATTTATCTGTGGTGGTGTAGTATTTCTCTTATCTTATCCCTGTGGTTCCGTCTACCAGTGTAGTGTGGGGCTCTTATACTTAGTAAATCCTCAGTGTCGAAGGTTAAGTCGTCTGCCCTGAACTTTTGTAAAATCCGCAGTCTGGCTTACTTACTTTCATATTTGAAGGTTCTCCCATCCCACAGTAATTTTCACCTCCAAAATGGCCATAATTGGCTAAAAGCATGTTCGGTAAACATATTGCTGAGTAAAAGGTACTATATTTTTATTTCTTTAGAAAGAATCATAAAAATGACCAACGATATCTGAAGTGCTGTTCGTAGACGGGGATTCGAAGTATTTATGGATGTGGACAATTTAACGACGGACATTTAAACACGAGGAACATAATATGTAGAGAAGGAATAAAGTGCCTATTGAACACACAAATTTGTTAATTATTTTTCCTTCCATAACAATTCCATCTTACTAAGAAGAATGGTAAACATTCCTCACACATGTTCCATATTGTGAGGTCACAAGCGCGTGGAACGGGAAAACCGTTTGTTTACGTTAATCGTAGCAACCACTTTCTCCGAACCAATGACTGAACGCGAGATTCTCCGAATATTTATTTTCCGGCAAGCCATCTTTTCTATTCATATACACATCTTAGAGAGTTGCCTTACAAAGCCACAGGAAAGGTGAATTACAACCACATAATCACTAGCTGAATGCCAAGATCGATAGATATCGATTATTTTTCCCTTCGACGTAGGTCTTCGCAACAACAATAACATCCGCCATATATGTAAGTATGTGATCGATTTGCTGTGCTCTCCATAAGAGCAGCATTGGTGATCCACTTCAAATCGAGAATTAGGTGTGAAAACACCTTGAAATACCTGATTTTGCTGTTCCGAATAGCTCTCACACGCCGAAGAGTGGAACCAGATTTTTATTGCACCCTTGGAGCCATAAAGAAGGAGGTGATTCGTAAAATACCGAGGGTGAAAAATGTATACAAACCCATTTGTCATGTATACCTGATGCAAGTGGAAAGGTTCTTCGCTTTTTTTCCGTACATTTTGATTTTTATGGATATGGTTCGTAATACTAATGAGATTTCTTATTGAAAAACATACAGTTACGGTCAGAAATTGCCGAAACGGATGTTAATACATCTACATCTACATAATACCCTGCAACCCACCATAAAGGTGTGTGGCAGGGGGTGAATTCTCACCAAACATGCACTACATATAATACATAAAAAAAGATTAGTATTAATATACTAGTCTAAACTTCACCATTTAATAAAGATAAAAATAGCATGTAAGTATGCAAAACCTGCTATTAGTTGGGTTACCTTTGTACATGAGAGCCTGTGAGACATCTACTGTATATACTAGATATCTGTAGTGGTATTTGCATATTTCAAAGAATACACGATTATGGCTGTGTGGTGTTTTGCATTTTTAACGAAGGTAGATATAGGAGTTCTCACTTTCACCACACAAGCTACCACATTCACGCACGAAAACTACATCTTCATCACTTGAATACAAAAAAACAACACTTACGATTCATGTCCGCACTGATGAAATCTAACTAATCATGAAACTACGATGACACGACGCTTTATAATTTCTCTGAAAATCCGCCATTTTCCACGTTTGTGCTACAGCACACAATATAAAATTTGGCACATCCATGGCGATGCTCACACGCTTCCATAGGGGGAATGGTTAGCGAAGACCCATAGGAGCAATCGTATCGAATCGTCCATGGGTGAACAATGCTAAAAAAGCAACGTATCTCGATGATTAAAAAATAAAGTGTTACATTGCTACAAATCAGGCACGAGCAACTACATGACTATTTAACGTGGAGTAGGATACATTTTCATTTATGGTCCCAAGCGTAAGTTTAAGTTGCCTTCAATATTTATGAAGCTAGATAGGTAATAATGCATTGGTAGATACGGTTTAGAACTTTTTCCAGACAACGCATGAGCCACCAGCTATATTGTACATATGATATATATTTAGAGAAAGCCTTTCGAAACATAACCACTTCGTTACTAAGTAGAAACTAACCATCTAGTGAACGTGACTGCGATATCAAACACGTTTTCATAAGGTTTGTTGCATGTAAGTAGTGCATGTTTGTGATCTTCACCCCCTGCCACACACGCTCGCGGTGGCTCACAGTGTATTACGTAGATGTAGATGTACTCTAGATTACAGCAGTGGTCCTTCATCGTAATGGCTTTCATGGGTTGACCTATTCTGCGCGTTGTGCACCTTCCGTCCAAAGTGATATAGTTCCTAAAGTAGGAGAAGGATTCCACATTTTACGACAACATAAAATTAGATAAATTGATTGCAGAACTGACAGATACAAAATGTCCTTCTATTCTTATACAATTAGGGATATGAATAGCTCTAAATATATCCTATAGTATAAATACGAAGGTATCATTCGATAGCATAGATAGTTGCATGCTGGTATAAGGACTTGCAGCTAAAGTTTGCTTTGCTACTTTCAACTTTTTTTAAATTGTGAAGTTAAGAGTAGAATATAATAACTAATCCTTTTTATGCATGATATGCATTGCATGTTTGGTGTGAATTCACCCCCTGCCACAAACCTTTATGGTGACTTGCAGGGTATTACGTAGATGCAGACGCTCTGTCTTCGGAGCGTAACGTTTATTATCAATTTTTCTTCCACATACCATGAGTCCAAGAGATTTTCGTTCGGTATGTGTCTGAATATTTTCCGCATTTTCGGGGTTCGAACCAGTGTTCGGTACGTTTTGGGAAGCCAACACTCAAAGCCTACTATGTATTTGCCAATCGGTGGTCCTTTAACTGTTGTAGTAGGGAAAGTTAGAAAGATATTTTCCCACCTGAAAACTTACGGTTTACCCGAGGATAAATATGGACGTGACATACTTCATGTATGTATGTACATTCCCAACAATGACTCGCGCCGTAGAATCTAAAGTGGCATGTTTATTGTCGCCAGTGAGGTCTACAATGTCCGGGACCAACAAACGAATCCGATACACGCGGAGGACGTTGCCGCAGCTAATTCCCATCGGACAAAGACGACAAAACACGCACGCCAAGAAGCACGTAGCTCCCACATTCTCATTCTCTTCCCAACTTCTAGGGCAAGGAGAGAAGACTTTCGCTCGATCAGTACTTGAAAGGCAATCACGTGTCTCTTTCCACGAAAAGGCCTTGGTCGATCGCGGAAAGACGACTTCTTCTGTTTCCAGGAAAAATTCACGGTCCGGGTGCAGTTTCGAGGAAAAGTGCGCAGCGGTATAGCGAGTCATTCGTTGAGCAATGTTCTCAAAGGTGAGGGTACGATATTTTTTAGTAGTCTGTCCCTATTCCGTTTCCTCCCTCCCTCCCCCCCTTTCCCTCCCTATCCCTAAAATAATAATTTCGAGCTGCTCATGTTCGCTGGAGTTCGGGTATGTATGAGGGAAAAAGTATTAGCTTCCCATTCCAAAGGCCAAGAGTCAAATCCTCTCTGTAGGGGTTCTTGTTCAATGTCCTTCTTTCCTCGTACAATTAGGGATATTAATACCTAGCTGTAAATATATCCAATAGCATAAACAAATTCAAAGTTCGCGAGCTAGCCACGAAAACTTTAGCGGAGTTACCCGCTTAGATGCACGATAGCAAGATATTCCACAGAGAAAAATCATCAAAAATCAGCATACTCAAGGTGGTGTTAACTAGTGAAAAAAGATGACGAGTGATAGGGAAGAACCAAGTAACTACAGACCCCTTTCACTCACGTCAATCTCTTGTAAGATATTTGAGCACATTGCAGTCAGTTCGATCATGGGGCGTTTGGATAGTCAGGGATTAATCATAAATGGCCAACATGGGTTCCGGAAAGGTATATCTTGCGAGACACAATTAGCTTTATTCGTACACGATATTTTAGTCTACAGCGAAAACGGTACTGAAGTTGATGTGATATTTTTATATTTTAAAAGGGCATTCGATAAAGTTCCTCATGATAAATCGATCTTGAAGTTAGAGAGTTTTGGTATAAATAAAGACGGTGTTAGGTAAAAGAATTCTTAAGTGGGCGAGAGCAGAAGGTTGTCATAGATGGTATCATGTCGGACACAATCAAAGTCACATCGGGAGTTCCCCAGGGTAGCGTAGTAGGTCCGCTTTTGTTACTTTTATAATTAAACGATTTGGGTACTGTAGTCAGTAGTAAGCTTAGACTTATTGCAGAGGATGAGGTAGTGTATAGGGGTATATCTAAAGAAGAAGGCAGGAAACCGCTTAGCATAGATTTAGATGCATTCAAGAGTGGTGCGAAAAATGGGAGTTAGAACTTAACCTTAAAAAGTGTGTAGCTATCAATTATTGGAGGAGGAATAATTCGATAGAGCGATGCTATAAAATTAGTAACACGAAGATCGAAAACGTTGAAACCATAATGTATTTAGGTGTAACAATCACTAAAGATTTATCGTGGGGAAGACACATCCGAGAAATCTAGGATTTAAAAAAGAGTTCTTGGGAAATGTGACGAGAAGACAAAAGAGCGATATTACTTTTCACTAGTTAACCCCACCTTGAGTATGCATCCAGTGTATGGGATCCTAATGAATTAGGTTTGATCAGAGAACTAGACAGTGTGCAGCGTAGAGCAGCTAGGTTCGTTAAACGGTGTTACGATAGGTTGAGTAGTGTTTCAGAATTAATATAAGAATTAGGGTAGGAATCATTATCAGAGCGTAGGTTAAGGTACAGATTAAATCTATTAAAGAAATTTCAATCGGATAGCTTTACTGAAGCTGTTAGGCACATATTAAAAACACCAGCGTATCATGCTAGATTCGACCATATAAATAAAATTAGAGAGATAGATTGTCGTACCGATAGATTCAAAATGGCATTTTCCCCCGTACTATAAGAGAACCGAATAAGCAGCATAGCAAAGGGATAGGTAGGGGAAATATTTTAGAGTAGTCTGTAGTGCATGATGCAGGTATTAACCCCTTAAATACTATAGATACTAACAATCTAGTGGCATGAGACCCTATAGTTGTTTGTTTGCATGTCAGTAGTGCATGCTTGGTGATCTTCACCCCCTACCACACACCCTCGCGGTGGCTTGCAGGGTATCGTGTAGATGTAGATGTAAATAAATAAAATACAACTTCTTCGGGACTTGAACCCGGAACCCACTGACTTCTGGACAGGTGCTCTACCAATTGAGCAACCACGGCTTCGTTTTTCTCTGAGAAAATTCTGCTACAGCGCATTTACATCTACATCTACATAATACCCTGCAAGCCACCACAAGGGTGTGTGGCAGGGGGTGATTGCTCACCAAACATGCACTACATATCATGCATAAAAAAGGAATAGTATTAGTATAGTAGTCAGAACTACACTATTTAAAAAAGATAGAAATTGCAAAGCAAACATGCAAAAACATTCTGTTAGTAGGGTTAGATTTAAGTACTCATACCAACATGCAGCTACCAATGCTATTCATTGCTACTCTCCGATAAGACATATTTACCGTTATTCGTATCTCTAATTGTGCGAGGGAAAAAGGACATTTTGAATCGGTCAGTTCGGCAATCAATTTCTCTAACTTTATGATTATGGTCCAGTCTGCCATAGTAAGTTGGGGTTCGTAAAATATTTTTAACATCATCACTGAAAATATTGCCTTGGAATTTGTGTAAGAGATTAAGTCTAAATTTCAACCTGCGATCTGGCAATGATTCCCATTTCAATTCATTTAATAGACTGGTTACGCTAATATAATTATCGTATCGTCCCTTTACAAATCTTGCCGATCTTCGCTGTACACGTTCAAGTTCATTACTAAGACCGATTTCGTAGGGATCCCATACACTGGCAGCATATTCCAAATGAGGTCTAACAAGGGAAAAGTAGCTGATTTCTCGTACATGATCGTCACATTTACCCAATACTCTTTTAATGAAACCCAGTTTGCGATTCGCTTGACCCATTATTTCACGAATGTGTTTAGCCCAGGAAAGATCATTTGTCAGTCTTATTCCAAGATATTTAATGGATTCCACGTTTGTTAATTCATTATTACTTATTTTGTAAGTGGTAGGAGGAGAGCTATTCTTTTTCCAAAAATTCATTACAAGACATTTCTCAAAGTTTAATTCTAACTGCCATGTATCACACCAAGTTTCAATTGCTTGTAGGTCAATATTTAAATATTCTTTATCGTTCGGGCATAGAATTTCCCTGTACACTACTGCGTCATCGGCAAATAGACGAAGCTTACTTTTTACCACCTTTTGGATATCATTAATATACAAAAGCAATAGGAGCGGACCTATCACACTACCTTGTGGGACACCCGAAGTGACTTTAATTGCCGGTGAGTAAACACCGTCCAAAACAACCCTTTGAACCCGATCATGCAGAAAATCATTAATCCATAATATAATGTTACTGTCTAACCCATAAGATTTTAACTTCAAAATTAGTTTGCTGTGAGAAACCTTGTCAAAAGCCTTCTTGAAGTCGAGAAATATAGCATCCACTGGAATATTATTTTCGCCAGAAACTAAAATATCGTGCGAAAAGAGAGCAAGTTGAGTTTCACACGATCTGCTCTTTCGGAAGCCATGCTGGACATTGGACAATAAATTCTGGCTATCTAGGTGTCCCATGACTGAACTGACAATTATATGTTCTAGGACCTTGCATGAAATGGATGTGAGGGATATAGGTCTGTAGTCTGTATTTAGACGGGTTACTCCCCTAAGATATTCACAGCTAGTTCGCTATCCTTAGATTTGTTCGGTAATCACTTCAATACTATGTAGGTTGTATTGAATAGTATTGCCGGCCCCGGTGGCGGCGGGGTAAATCCCTCGTCTGTCGATTCCAGGGTCGCGGGTTCGAATCCAGCCCGGGGAGGATTTTCACCTCCCGGGGCATGGATGTTTGTATCGTCCATTCTGTTAATTGGAAGAGAGGACTTTGAGTCTTGAAATTCGCAGATAAAAATAAGATAAAATAAATAAATACTAACCATCTACTTGCAATTGACTGCTATATCCATGTTTTCATGAAGTAGGTTCTTATTCGAACTGTAGCCCTTAGTTGCATATAAGTACCTGGTCAATGTTTGGTGATAATCAAGCCCCTACCATACACCCTCGCGGTGGTACGAAGCGTATTACGAAGATGTAGATGATCTTAAGTTACAGGGTGGGGAATCACCTTAGCCGTTGGAGCACCAAAAAACCCAAGACTACGAGCAAAAATACTAAATGGTTTTACAAGACCAACTCCAATTGATTTTTGCGTGGAAAAAACTTCAACTACACTTCTCAGTCCTTTGTCTGAGATGCAAAACATTGGAACCCTTGGAGCTGTTCGTAAAAAGAGTAGGGTAATATTGGCACCGGGTTGTTATATCTACATATACTGACTAACCTGCAAGCCACCTCGAGGGTGTGAGGCAGAGGATGAGTTGTCACAAAACATTGCACCACGTACAATCAGTAAATATTCCTAAGCCTATTTAAGGGAGGTGTTAATGCATTTTATTTCACTGAGTGTTGTGTTAATTCACCCCTTGCCGTACACCTTTACGGTGGCTTTGAGGGCATTGTGTCGATGTAGATCGCAGGTTGAAATTTAGACTTAATCTCTTAAACAAATTCCAAGGCAATATTTTCAGTGATGATGTTAAAAATATTTTACGAACCCCAACTTACTATGGCAGACTGGATCATAATCATAAAACTAGAGAAATTTACTACCGAACCGACCGACACAAAATGTCCTTTTTCCCTCGAACAATTAGAGATACGAATAACGGTAAATATGTCCTATCGGAGAGTAGCAATGAATAGCATTGGTAACTGCATGTTGGTATGAGTACTAAAAGCTAACCCTACTAACAGAATGTTTTTGCATGTTTTCTTTGCAATTTCTATCTTTTTTAAATAGTGTAGTTCTGACTACTATATTAATACTATTCCTTTTATTTGCATGATATGTAGTGCATGTTTGGTGAGAAATCACCCCCTGCCATACACCCTTGTGGTGGCTTGCAGGGTATTATGTAGATGTAGATGTACCTCCACGTACAAGAGATAAACAACACCCAAAGTAATACAATACCGTGACGTCATGACTTGGATGCCCGATGACGTCGTGTTTTTAAGCTGCCGATGTCACCCAATTTTTAAAGCGTAATATCTTTATAAAATGACTTTATTCCTCTTGAAAATTTTTCGCCAAGTACCTACGTTTGAACTTTTAAACTTCTTATTCAAAGAGTTGTAAGAAATATCGCATGTTCCCAATTGTAGGTGAATATTGTTTTGGAGCAGGTATACGTGATGCACCTTGGGTCTCTGGTAGAAGAGGTTGAACCGACGGAGTTTTCCGCTCGGAAAACACAATGACTCACATAATCACACGCGCGCGCTTATCCGTCAACAATGCCGAGCGGATAACCACGTGGTGGATTGCGTCATCACAATCAAGACACATTTTTGGATGTGGCTTGCTTAAGCATTTCCCGCTAAACAAACTGTCAGCGGTGTTCCCAGAGAATGATTGGTCTAAATTAGCACGACAACATCAGAACATAACCGTTTATCTTCGTGTCAGACGAACAAATTGATCCCAACATACTGGCTACCCTGCAAGCCACCTCGAGTGTAGCAGGGGGTAATTTTTCACCAAACATGCACGCCGTACATGCAGTAAAGTTTTCATACACTAACTACCAAAAGATAGAGTACTTACTTACAATTTCATGCGGGACACACACTACATATGCAACTCTTCATCCAACATGCTAAGAAACATCTTAGAAGCACTTCAAAATGCATTACATGCATTTGATGGGTTTTTGATTTCGGTTTAGAACATGTAAATATCTATATCTATCTACACCGACATAATACCCGGCAAGCAACCGCGAGGATGTGTGGCATATGCCACACCAGGTGGGCTGTGTTTGAAACCATCGTGACAAACTGGAATAAGTTACCAAGGATTCACGTGATATAAACATTTATTGTTCGAAAATTTGTTGCGTCAAAACCGCTGATTACAGAATGGTTTATAGTTTACTCTTGAGTTTTATCTCATCTGGGGATTTTGTAGTTAAGGCAGATGACAAAAACTCAAGCGAAAACAATTAATAATAGGGTAACGAGCGATTCAGACTCACTATATTTGCAAACCATTCGAGTTTGTACCACGTGACTGCTTGGTTACTTATTCGAGATAATTCCGACGGTTTCAAACCCCCTCCCCCCTAACCACCCAGGAAATCATTTTCAACGAGTAATTGGCCTTTCAATACTCCAAAGGTATAATGCATACCTCAGATGCTATTCGTATGAAGGAAGCGTATCCTATCGTCATACAACGAATCGTATCGTAATGTACCGCATCCAAATTAATTTTTGAACCTCTCTCAAATGATGTTTCCATTTTCCATTTTTGTTATGAATCAATGAGATTAGAATGCATTTTGGAAGACATCGCAGCTGATAAGAGAATCCAGGACAGACGTCTTGGTAGGTACGGACATAACGGGTTCGATACTCGCGATATTAGTACGTATGTAGGTACTTGTTTTTCACGCGGTAAACAATTAAGATAGTGTCATCATTTGGCATTCATTTGTAAAATTTGTGAAAGAAACAGGAAAGTTCGCAAACACGAAAACAATCACCAAATATGTAGTTTAAATTGTTTGAGCTAAAACCAGTTTTTGTTAAAAAAAATAAACTCCTAGGGATATCAAATTCATTAATACATCCTTTAAATAGCCATAATAGCCATAGAAAGGTTAACAGGCACCACTGTGGTTAAATATGGGTAAGATTTAAATTATTATGTTTTAATACACATTCAGTCTCCATAAGAGGCCATATTAAAAGCAACGTTTTGTTGTATGGAGTAGGCGGGACCTAATCGTTCCCAAGCACCCCCATTCTGACTTCATTGTCACCCATAGCTAGCCAATGCCTTCTCCAAAAAATCTAAACTCATTTCTATAAACTAAAAAACCATAGTACTTCGGAGTTTTAATGTATTTTTCACATCCTCATAGTAGCCGTCTTCCTTAGACGATTTAAGTCTATACTTTTTCCTACGATCCGATAGTGATTTCCACTTTATCTTCCTATATTTTCGATACACTGCCTTACAATACACCATCTCGTAGTGAATCCGAATTTCTTTGGCAGCAGTTTATCCACCGAGTGTAGTCGTCTGTTGTTGCCGTTTCCGTTGGTTGCCAAAACTACGAACGGAATTACGAGATTGTTTATCCTTATGTTGTGACGCCATTTTTTTAATTTGTGGCAGAACCTTCTTTCCCATCTTCTTCCTCTAGATAACCAAATATATTTTTTTAATCTATAAAAATGTTTAAGCCATGACAAATTGAAAATTCTCCACGCCGAATTACTAACTAGTGACCAAATACGTCAATTAGCTGCCTATAAATTAAGATATTCAGGTATTAAGATCCGTAGAGAACTCAAGTAACCAAAGTATGCAGCAGACACACCCTTCTTCATTCGCTTCATTCAAAATTGTTGAGCACGGATAAGAAAGGGTCTGAGTGAGCAGTATTGAATGGAATTTCTTAATCACAGCAGCGAATGGGCCTTAGTCACGGAAGTAGTAGTGGGGTGGAAGGTTTCAACGAAAACGGAATTGACCTCGTAGTGAATACAATATCGTGGAAAGGATAAAACTATGGTATTTAGAACACCAGCATTATATCCAGTCACTTGAGACAATTCTGGCGTAGCTCTTCATTCGATTCTAATCCAAACTAATATATAAAAATGTAATGGTGTCTGTCTGTCTGTCGTCTGTCTGTTGCTCAATCACGCAAAAACTACTACACGAATTGAGCTGAAATTTAATATGTAGATAGGAAATGTGTCTGGGCAGAACATAGGCTATGTTAAAATATCCTTAGGGTCCCCAAAAGCACCTGAATGAGCCCTTAGATGGATCCTGGTGGTCCCTGGCATTGAGTTCGGTGCAGTGGTCTCATTTTTTGCTTATTTAAAGTACTTCCATTCAAGACAGAGGGCTGGAATTTTTTTATCGGATGGCTGAATAAATGAAGTTTCTAATTCTTACAATCAATTTTCTATTACGCTTAGTATTTGTCTTAAAATCATATTTTTAGCTGAAAAATCTCACATTTTTCTCTGAAATCAACAATCGCATATTTCCTTGACAACCAGAGATCGGTGTGAATGTCCTTTGATTTTCAAAGGACATTCAAGCCTCTAGCATTTAAATATTACGTTCTTCTGCAAGCCCATGATAACACGTAGAAATAAATTCTATATAAGAGGGGCCCATAGTCCCAAGGGTCCCATGTTTGATGTTTCTTAAGGTTTGAAAAAGAAGTTAAAAAAGTGAAACGAATAACGGTCACCGCCTCGTGGCGTTTCTCGGGTAATGTTAAGAACCGTAAAAAAAGTTTTCTTCCCAGTACGAGATATGGGCCTCGTAGAATATGTAGGTATAGAGGTACTTTGTGCTCTCGCTGCATGACCGTTTGGTTGGTGCACCTAAACGTGATTTGAGTCGGCAGATTAGGGTTGCTCAGTTGCTACAATAAACACCGCGTTGTTTATTATCGTTTAATACTTTATAGTATTACTCGTAGTGGAAGTAGTGGCGTTGGGAAGAGAGTCTTACAGCATTCTGCTCCTCTAATTACGTTTGGGAACTGTTCTTCAGGCATATTCCTATATTATAAACGTTACATGTTATTTTTATATGCTTAAAAGTGTTAAAGTGCAGTTAGATTACATTTGATCAAAATCAAGGTGCCTATTGAAGGCTCCCAATCGCCGCTGTTTTTCTCCTCCTTGGAATTAAGATAAAGACATCACCATCAAAATGCCTAAAATAAAAAAGAGCAACCTTTCGGCAAAATCATCTAAAGCAAGAGGAATGTCTTCTTTGCGAGAAAATGAGCCCTCGCAGGAAAAACGAAATAGATTGGATTTGGATGCTCAAAGACATGCCCAGCAACGATCTAATGAAACCCCTGAAGACGGCACGCGCGAAGGGAGCTGGATGCTGTAAGGTACGCTTCCCTACGCCAATGGGGAACTTGCATGATTTTTTTTTATTTAACAGGCGGACAGAAAATTATTTTCTCGATTCAACAAAGAAAACTGCATGTAAATCTGAGTTTTCCTTCGCGAGATATTGAATGCTAAATATAGCGACATTTTAAAGCGCGCCGAAAACTCCCTCCCCCCCAAGCCACTGCTGAACCAACGCCACCTAGATGCAGGCCGGGACGCAGGAGGCCGAAAGTCCGGTGACGTCACGGCCAGGAGGCCTAGGCAAGTCCGTTGTTGCTCAATTGTTTACTGGCTTGTTTATAGGACTTATATTGTTGATATTTGTATTCTCATGGTTGGGAGTGTGTAACGTGCTGTTTTAATCGTGTGTAGAAGCGTTTATTGGCCTTTTTTGTGCAATATTAATAGTTTACATGTTTCTTTGTGGTTTTGGTATCCTAAGACGGTGAAGTGTGCGGCGGAAAACAAAATTAGACAGGTAATCAGCATACCTATATCATTCTTTATATTGGCGTACTAGGCTGCAAGTTAAATTTCATTCAGTTTCCTCAAAGCCGTTGGGGTTTAATATAACTTAACTTGTTTACTTCATGTTCGCATTAATATTTTTTCAGTATTCTTCACCTTGGGGTAAGCTTGGCAGCTATTTTCTTTTATTTTCTTACCACCTTCGTTATTCACATTGTATTCGTGGCTGCCGAGAACTTTATGAATGCAGAAAATCTCCGTAGCGTTTTTATTATGCAGTGCTTCTCGCTAAGAACTAAATGAGGTTCCCGTCTTCATCGAACATATATCTTTTACCGGCAACAAGTTTTGTTTCACCCTTGTACTGCTTTTCGGTAATACTAATAAAAATTAAATTACTTGATAGATTTTTATATGACGAAGCCGGCAAAAGGGTCGGTGAAAGTTACCTGTTTTTAAAAGTTCTGTATCCAAGATTGTGTATGAATAAGGAATGTTTTGTAGCATTACGCATTTTAGCAGAACAAGCGAGAAATGGAAAATTGCTCTGAAAAATCAGCGAATTTTTCCTAGATAAATGAAACAATTTTTATTGTCTACGTAAGTAAACTTTACTGTCAGTTGTCGAAAAATACAATTATTTACTCTGTTACGTACTTCTAGACGGTTTAAAAGGTGTGAAAAGAGTAATTCTTACGTATTCCAGGGCTTTCTTTTGTAAGACCACGTAGTGAGCAGTTGAACGTTATCGAGATTTTGTGCTGGTGTTGAGTGGTGTTGTGATCGAGTCTTTTCTGGTCTTCATAGTTTACTTCGTTAACCTTTTTTTAGTGCTTGGTTAGTGAATTCAGCGGTTAATAAGTGCTGTGTTCAAAAGAGCATATTTTCAAGATTCCCTGAGAGAACTTAAAGAGGAAACGGGTTTTTTCAATCCCCTGGGAGGACTACAAAATTACCGAGAACTCTCGGGTAGGTGAATTCATTCATTTTATAACCAATGTGTAGCTTGTTTAACTTGTGTTTACCCGAGTAGAGCGGTTGACTGAGTGATAAGATCTGGTCGAGGGTATATTTAAAGGAGTGTGCAGGGATTCCTTTAGTTTTTTTGGTCGCAGATTTTCAAATGGAAATGACTGTCAATCAATGCGTATTGAGGTGTAACTTGCAGCTACTCTTCTGAAGAATTATTGTAGAAAGAGGGAAAATTCAAGTTCCCTTCGGTCATAACTATCAAAGAACAGGAAGCTGGCAACATTAGCCTCATAGAAGTGTTTCAGTGGCAATTAGAGTATGAAATATGTCGGTCACGATGCCCATTGCATTCTTTTTTACGTTTTCATCATCAGCTTCACTGAGTTTATACTAGCGATATTAATTATTGCTTAAGTTACTTCATGAATTCAGTTTCAGTCTTTCAGATATGGAAACACTTTGAAAAGATCTGATCCGCCCGTAGAATCTTGCCCCGCCGTACATAAGGCTGAAAGGCCTCCTGCTGATGACGTCACTCCCAAGCGCTCCGGCCTGTATCTAGGTGGCGTTGGCTGAACCCGACTCGATGACGTCAACAGTGCCTAAACAATCGCCCGAAGCAGTCTACCGCTGGGCTAATTGTAAGAGCGCACCAACACGGGTGATTCAAGCGAGCCTACTCAACCCAAAAGTGAGCCCACCTCTGATTTTTAATTCAGTAGGTAATCACTTAATTGTATACAGTTGATATTTCACGTCAATAATGAGTAATATGTAGGCAAGATAGTTTAAATCTCGAAAGGTCATCTTACTTTTGCAGTGCCCGCTCCATACATCGACCCAACTCCCTAGCATTGTAATTAGCCAGCGAGATGAGTTCGAGGCATAAGTATTGTTTAACACCTGGCTGTAAAAATACCTCAACTAAGGTGCCTAATAAACTATTTATTAGGTTGCCAACAAACGCAAGAAGAAACGTATGTACAATGTCAATAAGTGACTGACTAACCCAGACTTCTATCAAAGGTGATGTGTAAGTTTCTCTTGGTGGGTAAGTCTGTAACTGTTTTCTCCCGAAAACGGGAGAAAGGAGCTTCGTGAAGCGCCTGCGCGAGAGTTGTCGCCCGCCCGAAGTCTCTAACGCCTTTCGCCGGAGGAAGGAGACAAATTTGTCGCCTGGAGAATACTAGTCTCCCGACCCAAGTCTGTAAGCCCTCTGAAGCGACTTCCGGCGCCCCAGACGGTCGCCTCAGTCAAGGTGTTAAAGGAACCCTCGAGTGGGACGTAACTGAGGCGCAAGGTGATATAATACTATCCTTTAACACCTTGCGAGAGCCCGACGTATCTTTTTCTCCCGTGGAGAAAGTGCGCATCTTGACAGTGATTTGTTGATTATTTCCAAAACATTCATTGCTCTGCGAATCGTCAGAAGCAATTTTTCGGCCCTGAGTGGTGTTTTAGTAATTTTATTAGCAAATTAGGTGACAGATAGTATTGTTACTCGATACGAGTTACAAGTTAGAGTCAAGATAGTTTAATTTCCGAATCCTTTTACGTGCCAGCTGAGTTGAAATGTACTCACTGTGCGTTGTGTTTCTTTGATAACGTGTGTATTAGGTCTGATGCTCTCAAGTTAATAAAACAATGCCTTTACAACGTAGATATATTTTGCTATTGATTTGGTGCCGAAGTTTTTTTATCTTAATACAATTACATCGATCTGTAACGTTATGTAGCGCCGTAGTGCAGTGCTCATCATAATCTCTTTAGCATGACATGAGGCAAGTATAAGACCCAGGGTCATTGTGTCTTTTTATTATGTATGTAATCGAGACTTGAGAATGGTTTTATGTTACGGTGGTGTAGTTATAGTGTTGATATTCTCGAGAATTACATTCAGGTAATGCTATACTATACTCTGCCACATAAGTTGTTTGTGGCCCACATAGGTATTTAATTAAAGGGCTACAAAGTACATTTGAAAAAATTCAGGTCTTTGAATTATTATAGCCATTTACAAACGTTATGCTGGCATTGAATGTGATATGGTGATGATTAAAGAACACTGTTTAGCTTATACTAATGCCTTTCCATAGATTGCTGGGTGTCGGACGGTAATGATTTTTAAATCAATAAGCGGGTTCATTTGTGCTGAGTGTTTTGAATAGCAGGTGCTACTTTTCCTTATTCCACTACCATTTAATGTATGGAGTAGAATTATGGGATCATGCCCTAATGCCCCCAATGTATTTATTCAGCAAAGAAGGACAATCAAGATCAGGTTTTATGTTTTAAAATTGCACATTAAATTCCTAAATGAATTTACTGAAGGTAAAAATATTGACATTCCTTTCTGATATTGATGTTAGTGTTGTTTTTCTTGACAAAGATTATTGCAATGTATTTTGCTGAATGTACGATGATAATAACTGAATCATAGCACAGCACTTAAACCGGCGAACGTTGGTAGAGAGGTAAATGTGAGCATAAGGGTTACGACTTTCAAAATTCAGTGATACTTCTGGCGAAAATAAAGATATGTAATAAGATAAGTAATGCTTCAACTTCCTTTTACCGAACATCCAACAGCATGACGTGGATAAACGTGCTTCGTACTATTGGTCTTGAAAACAAGACAACTATTCTTGTTATAACGCAATTAATTATTACCAGTATACTATTTAGTGTCATTGAAGAAAATAAATCGTACGCTGGGATGTCCATTCCCTATAATGAACTTCATACAAACTATTAAATCAAGAGTAAGTCATTCCCGATTAGGCCAATCCTCTAGATTTGTGCCTCGCTCTGATAAACTAACCTTCATTCTCCGCATCAATAAGTATTATAAACAAAGGATTCAAAGTAAATATCTCTCATTTATTCTCGTTGTATTCATAAAAATCGAAATTTTGAGGCAAACAACGGTAACTTCATGCCGCTGGCTTTAAATGCACACATGCCCACGATGTCAAACAAGTATTATCGAAAGCAAATAACGAAAAAATCACTCGCATAACCTATTTGAGCTACATTACTTCTTGTCCAAAGGTTTGTTTGCAAAATTACCGAAGCAAAACAGTTGTAGCCACCATCATTTGAAGGTACGAGACTTTCCATTGGTCCTTACGAAGTTCATCAGCTTCGCCTTACAAATTTTTCATAACAAGAGTTTTCTCCCATCCAGTCAGGAGAAAAAGTTTTCTTTTTTTCCGCCAACGTATAGCAATCATTTGTCATAACAAATGCCATGAGGGTCATGGCATCAATTTCAGGAATATTGTCCGAACGAGCGGCAACGTAACCATCCATTTTTCTGAAACCTGAAATATTCGAGGTAAAAAGTCTATTTTATCATCCCGAAAGTGCATTTTTAATATCCCAAGTAATAATCGTGGCACAATAACAATAGGAAAACTTACCCAAGAATAACAGCACATGAACAAGTGACGGTGAGCGACTAAATCCTCCACCAAAACAATGTTTACAGCATGCGTTCGTGTATTTCCCGACTCAGACCGTACTCGGACGGCAGATTAGGCACGGATGACGTCACACCTGGCCTCGGCAGAGCTCGGGTGTCTTCGCGCAGTGGTCGGCTCAGAGAAATTTTGCTTGATTTTTTAAGTCAATTTTTTATTTCTTCTGATGATGAATGGAGATAATTTAGGTATTTTTGCGAGCTAATATTTCCATTTTACCTGTTCAAAATAGTTTTTATAGCAATCGTCGACCCATGCAAGTTCCCCATTGGAAGATCATGAAGAGCGGCTCGCGCGAAGGGAGCAGAATGCTGTAAGACTCTCTTCCCAACGCCACATGGAAGATCCTAAAGAGCGGTACGCACGAAGGGAGCAGGATGCTGCAAGACACGCATCCCAGCGCCACATGGAAGATCCTGAAGAGCGGTGGGCGCGAAGGGTGCGGGATGCTGCAACACACGCATCCCTACGCCACATGGAAAATCCTGATGTGCGGCACACTCGAAGGGAGCGGGATGCTGTAAGACACGCTTCCAAACGGCATTTGGAAAATCATGAAGAGCGACAGGCGACAATTGTAGTCGACGCGGAGAGGCATGCTGCTTAACGCCAAACCCAAACTGAAGATGAACGACAGGCTATTTTTCACGACAGGAGGGTAAGGAGGCAACAGTTCTTGAAAATTACCTGGAACTCTTTCAAAAATATTGGAATGAGAAACATATCTTAATCTATCTTAATTAAGTCATATAATTCTAATGTATGTATATACACAAGGGTAGCGATCAAGCTCTTAATTCACTCAAGATACGGCTAAGAGAACAAAAAATACGAGATGACCATCTATCTTACGTGGTGATGAGTTTGCGTGGGCCATTTTTGGATTTTCCGTGCATGAAAGAAGACCAACAGTCACTCATCTCTCCGTGCACCTGGAAAACGGTCAGCGTGTCTACTACAACGACCACTATGCACAACATAGGTGACCAACTCCTCAAATGACCGCGCTAACAGTGTTCTTCAGACAGAGGTTTTCTTACAAAATAAGTTCAATGTTTTTCACACCCGTTGAATTTCAACGGGTAGCTTCCGCTAGTTTCAGATAAAATCTTCGCATTGAGAAAATTCTCCCGTTTATCATGATTTACAGCTTCCTCCTATCAACTCAGAACATGACTTACTTAGCCATTCTTCAATCCAGCAAGTTTCTTGGAGAAACTGCCACATTTCAACACTGGTTCTTTCGTCTTTTTTTCTGAATACACAAAAAATTAAATCTACTTTAAAAACACTTCTACGGTATCGACAACATTCCTCTGAAAAACGTCCATTACAAATGCTTTCATTGTTGCCCTAACTCTAGCTGTTGATATATACACCTCACTGCCATAAAGAATTATGCTCCATAAGTCAGTTCTCACACCGACTAAAAGATATAAAAAAGCACAATTAAAAATATAACTTTCACCTTAAATTCGAATACCACGCCGAAAACTATAAGTATATGGTAACCATGGCATTCTTTATTTTGCTAAGTCAGCTCAACCTTTAAATAATACAAAAATACAATATACAGTTATTTTATAATTTCGATAATGAGAATCACGGTGAGAATATCCACCGCATAATTAGTTACATTGTAATGAAATGTGGTCAAACGATTTTTTCGTTGCATTTGAAACATTGTTACAATGTACCTACGTGAGTCATTGAGTGTATTTTACATACACTCAATAACTCACGGATTACCTCTCTAGCCACCGTAAGTTTTGGTTTTAAGAGATATACTTCGATCTACGCCACTGTTCTTCCACAGCAAACCATTTCCTTCGTACACCATTATCTTAACTTTGAAAGGATATCTCGTCAAAAACATATCCCAAGTCCATAGTCTCCTTCCTCCATTTTCTCGCTGCCATGAACGCAATACCTACCGAAAATTTTAATCAGTTCAGGCCAGTACTCTGGCATTAATCACTATTGGTTAAGGTGCATCGTTATTATCGACAAAGTCGTCGTGGAAGATAAACTTAAGATAAGGATATTAAATCTTAATGGCATCTAAAGACGCATAAACCAATTTTCGCAATATTGACCAAGAAAACATTCCGTACACTTATATATACGATATATCGAACTGATAAGAAAAGTAAAGACACTTCTAGACTAATCTGCACGCGAAGGTTGAAGCGAAGGGAATATTCTAAAAGAATAATGTGTACTGAAACGTGGCATAAAGAAAGGATTGAGATAAGGCTGTACACTGTCTCATTATTCAATGTCTACATCGATAAAGCCATCCAAGAAGCCAAAGAGAAATCTTCGGGAGTGAATATCCAAGGGGAGAAAATCAACATACTAGCCAGCCATGGCAGAAACAGAAGGAGATTCAAAGAAGACTCTAGGAAATATGGAAAGGGTAATGGCCAGATATCACCATCAATAAATATAAAACTAAGGTATTGGTGTGCAGTAGGATAAAAAAATCCAGGATCAATGTTAAACTAGGGAAACAATAAATTAAATAGGTGCAAAAGTTCTATTACCTGGGAAGCCAGCGATGGACGAAGCAAGAGAGAAATTGCCAGTAGAATAGCCCAGGCAAAAAGGGTATTTTACCAAAATAAGATTCTGCTTACAGCTGAAAATACATGCCTGGAAGTGAGGAAACATTTCATTAGAACTACATCTGAAAAATTCTTCTATATGGCATCGAAGCATGGACAATAACAGCAGTGGTCGAAATTTATAGGTGTATAGACCAGAGTACAGAGTGCTTATCTCCTATACCCGCTATACAGGCGAAGTGTTCCGATTTCTTTCCGCCATATTGGCATCAATGCCAAGCGGGTCGTATACCTTCAGGATACCACCGGTGTCTGCCATTCTTGCTTTCTGTCGGAGAAATAGCTGCGAAAACATGCATAATTCTTTTGCCTATGGCCAAGAAATAGCCATGAATGAGGACATTGGGAAGCCAATACGTGGAACACATCGTAGGTGATGACTAGTTCTTTAAGATCGAGACAAGGAGTCCTGTAAAAATTAGGACAAGTTTTCAGCGTTCATTAAAAAGTTGAGTCCCTTGAGTTAAGAAGTGTATATTTCCTGGAGAGTTGAATAAATTATTTAAAAATAAATAGCATCTGATAGAACGCTTGTTTCTTCATTTGTTTACGAGCGTAGACTTTTCTCTCTCCTAATCTGTACATTTACGTTATTTTATTTGGAAAAAATACATGGTTTTCGACATTCAAATCCTGATGTTCCAGCCTTAGGTTACCCATTTTCTTAGCACTCTTAACGTTAACTTCAAATTTTGAAATGTTTAGGCTTGGAATATTTGCGCGTGCTATCTTAAATTTTGAAAAAGCAGTATTACAAAGTGTAAACTTCCACATATTAAAAAAAGATGCTATGAAGTATAGAAGAGAAGAGAACCGTATGGAGCACTATGGATGAAACAAGGTCCTGATAAATAAACCACATTTTAAGATACAATGACCTATTAAGGAGCATGATAGGAGGGAAAATAATAGAGAAAGTCCCTCGAGGAATACCGAGAGACAGGTATATTGTCCGGGTGAAGCAGAATATGAAACAGCCAAGCTCCCAGAAGCACTCTTTTTCCAATATTAGTGGGGTATCCATTAAAAGTGAGACACCCCACTTCGACTCCTATGCATGTCAGCTTAGCTGTACATGTACTGACTAGAGAGTAATGCTCTTCTACATTTTTTCTATTGGCGAGTAAGCACCTCACTGGCCGTCGGAATTTGTCGTTTACACTAACAATCGTGAAAACTAATTCCTGAGTGGCGAATGTCCTAGTCCCTTGTAGATTGCCTAAGCTCATGTCGACAAATTCATCGCTGCAGTCTACGTAGCCCATGACTTTTCCACGTCCTCCATCGAGATGTTTTCGCATATGCATAGCATCTACGATAAGACAAACTTTCACGCTCTTTTTCTTTTCGGCTCACTTCCCCACGTACTCCTCGAGTATATCGAAGGACTCCTGTGTGAACTCTAGGTTCCCGATTGTAGAAGCATACCACGCTCGTATAACACTTTCACGTGGTAGACAATGCCCTAGGTGAGCCCTAACATTATTGTATGCCAGAACGGAGTAGTAACGAAAGCTCAGTGTAAATATACGGATCTCCTCTAGGTGCCGAATGCCATTAGTACCTTATCTTTACCCTTCTGTTTTCTGTTAGCCTTTAGTTGTTCAATTATAGCTGCTCTGTTCTTTGGCAGAATTGAATGCAGATCATACAGAACTTTAGTCGAGATTTTTCCCGAGTTGATCAATAGCCTCCTCCAATGTATTTATCTTCTTTTCTCTTCTTTCTATATTCTGCTTTAAGCATTTCATTTATTATCCACGAATAATTCACTCTACCATATGATATGGGAGCATCATTATCGGATCGGAATTTGACGCAGCAGTAAGGGACCTTCGCATGAATAAGGCATCTGGAATTTATGATATTCCTGCAGAACTAATTAAAAATGCAGGAGAGAAGACATCTCCATCTTTACAAAACCATCTGCGACATGTACTCAACAGGATAAATACCGAGGGACTTCGAGATAAACACCATCATTCCTATTCCCAAAAAGAAGAGAGCGGAGATGTCTCGAAGGGTTTCGGGTTCCTCTCGCGTTCATCTTCAGAAGCCGACTGGAATACCGGTGAAACTGTCGTGCAGCAGCAGGATGAATCAACGCGGGAGGAACCCGAAAACCCTCGAGACGTTACCTGATCACCGCGGAAGCCATCGCAATAAGAGAGTGGAGAAATACGAAAATTTTAGGACTATAAGTCTTACAACACATGCATCGAAAATATTGACAAGGATCATGTACTACAGAAGAATAGAACGAAAAGCAGAGGAGTTCCTGGATGAAGATTAATTCGGATTTAGGAAAAGTAAGGGTATATGGGAAGCAATATTGGCCCTTAGACTGCTCATAGAGAAGAGAATGGAGAAGAACAAGCCTACGTTCATTGCATTTGTGTATTTAGAGAAGGCTTTTGACAACGTATATTGGGATTCATTGCTTGGAATTCTGAAAGGAATTGGAGTGTCATACAATGATCGAAGAATATTACACACTTTTTTTATAAAAACCAAGTAGCTGTGATTAAATCTGGACCCAGCAGTGAAGAAGCAAGAATAAAGAAAGGAGTGAGATAAGGCTATGCACTGTCTCTCGCAATTTTCAATGCTTCCATCAAGAGAGCCATCAACAAAATCAAAGAAAAGTCTTCTGGAATGAACAACCATGGAGAAAAAATTAGCATGCTGCGATTCGCTGATGACATAGCACTCATATCAGAGACAGCGAAGGATTGATGACTAATCTGAGGATTGATGACTTATGATGATGACCATATGATTTGTCGAATAATCCCTAGGTACCAGCTAAATCACCTTGAGAGGGTAAAACGAGAAATATTTCAGAGAATATATTGGAGATGTCAAATTGCGACATTTAATTGATCTGCTCACAAACGGTAATGAAGACGTACTTCCAGAGTCTATGGGGATCGGTAGTGGTGATTTAGTTTCTGTCTCTCCTTTTGGGCTCTAAAAATTATTTTCAGTGCATTATTAACTGCACTTACAAGGCATGATTTTGAATAAATATTGCATGAGTAATATGATCTGACATTCTTACAGAAATGCTTACCAAATGAAGATCATGCGGAGCTATTATCGAATTTATTTCTTCATTAATGCTGTCACGGAGTGAGTTTTCATTTCCCACAGTTTAATGGTGTCTATTATTCTCAGAATCTTGCATGATATTGCCGAAAAAATCTATTTCATTTATTAATTTTCTTCCAGCGTGTTCCTCATAGTCAGGTGTTTGAAAAAGCTTTTAACTGGGTATGTATATGGTAAGGAACCAATACCTCAAAAGGAAAGTTGCTAACTATACGCCTCACCTTTGCTAGATTCAACGAAGGACAAGACCTTGGACGAAGATTTCCCCTTATATCATAGCATTCCCCCTTTAAATGAGAGGAGCAAATGCGATCACTCTGTGGAGTTTTCCGGTCCGAACCTCTACCGCAAAATTTTATCTAGACTAACTTTAGATTCTAAGGCTCCTTCGGGAAACTGCCATGTAATATTGTATTCCGATGATAGGACCAAGCAAAGGACCGCAGAAAAAAAAATTTCAAAAGTGAAAAAAATATGTACGCACTGACGTTGAAAATATGTATTCAATGATATATTTGGGAAAATGTATTTTCTCGTAAGAACAATAGGTTGCGTTTTTCTTTAACGCTCAACAATATTTTAGTGCAAAAACTTATCGATGGATTTTTGCTAAGCATTCTTCTGAATCGCTCTACAACCGTAAACGCTGCTCCTATTTCCCGACGGAATTGCGATGGTAAACTAGGAAATACTGCTAAATACCAGTAAGACAGCACGAACTACAATGAATCAACCCACTACTGAGTGGGCCTTTCCACCGTAAAGTGACTTATTCGTACCATTCCTTTGCCACTTTGAAGCCTCTCGTCTTTGTTTTCCACGTCCCAGGCGTAATAGATCATTTTGTTTCATTGAGGTGACGCCCGCGCCTGATATACGGTCGGCGACCCGGCTGGTAGCCTACCCTTGGTAATCCTAGCACCTGTAAATGCCGCAACCCGCGAAACTTTGATGCCAATATGGCGTCAAGAAATGGGAACGCCTTGAGCGCGAGATCAGCTCTCTGTACTCTGGTGTGTATAGATTTTCTTCATAATTGCAATATTTGTTCCTTTAATTATGCTCTAAAATTCTACGGGAAATTTTTTTTGGGGTTTTCAGTGTAGTTTTTGAGATATTTAAGGTTTTTTTAACATGAGGCCTTATGGCGCACCCCGCATCGTAAGGGTCAATTATGTATTATTTACGTTTCTACCATACAGATTTTCACCAAAAACTGAAATGATGTGGATATTACCCAACAATTTTTATTTGGAAAAAATCAACCAGTGTTATCGACTTATTTCCTCCGTATATACGAAAGAAATAAAATATTCCTTAAATTTTCAAATATCGCGCGCGAAGTTTTGAGGTGCATTTGGCAACGTGGAATGAGACGAGGGAAAGCGAACGCGCGAGAAACCACAACAAATCACACCACAAAGTCCAAGAATATTACAATGTAGTCCACTTGACAGAGTTCTTGAGAATAGACGAATACGACACCTACCGTTACGACCGCTGAAACACAGAAACAATTGCCTACGCAACAGCAGTGCCGACTTTCAGAATGTGCGTTGTTGCCGAGTAAAAAAGAGAGATTAAATAAATGTTTTAAACAAATGTTATAAATGTTTAAGCGTTTAATCACAATTATTTCGTCACTACAAGATATGCGAATACACATAGCACAAAATTAGATACTTTTTCAATTCATACATTAAAACCAACATCTCCAAGGTCAAAGGATATGCACAGAGCGACAACGTTCAGGTTGCCAGAAACCGAATCAAGTCAAGTTTTATGTTATGTTTCATGTCAATATTTAAATTCAAAAGGGAAATGTTTCAATATGAATTGAGAATTTGAGGCATTCGGTTAAAATGTCGTTTAATTTAATCATCTCCAAGCAATTTTTTAGTGCCATTGAAGTTATATGAGCACTAGTTCTCAACGACTCACGATTACCGAACCTAAGTCCTAGGAAGTCCTAAGGAAGTCCCAAGAAGAGTAGGAGAAAAGAGATGCCTGCTGAAAACCTTAAAAAGAAGATGGGACAAGTTAATTGGCCATATCTTAAGACACATTGGTGTGATGAAGACAATCGTCGAGGGAAAAGTGAACGGGAAGAATGGAAAAGGCAGGCCTCGTATGAGGTATATGGACCAAATTTTTGAAGGATGTAAAAGAGAGGAGCTAAGTTAACATGAAGTGGTTGGCTGATAGAAGAATCGAGTGGTGGGCTGCGTCAAACCAATCTTAGGATTGTTGCCCGAAGATGATGAATGGAGAAATACATTTTTATGTCTTCCCCACCTTTTATTGCACGTTCAGTCTACTGACTTCGACCTACTCAGGTCATTATCAAGACCTAAATATGTACATATGTAAATATGTATGTAAATGTAGAAGCCGATACCGGTAGTGTTTAAGTAAAATAAAAGGTTAAAAAGATAACTGCATGCATTTTTGTGAATTTACGTCCGAATTTCACGAATTAAACTGAAAAGTAGAGAAAATCAAAACTATTTTATCATGATACACCCACTTCTCTTATTTTATCACACGCTTAATTAATTTACGTTTAATTTGTTAATGTCTGCTCATAACGAAAGGCACTTAAGGGAGTCCACATAAACATCTCAGCCACCCCCTGGGTTCGAAGCCGAGCCATCCGGATTGGAAGCCAGTACGCAAGCCAACACAAATCAAATCCCTTCCGTGCCATAATTTTTTCGTTTCAGCTCACTGTCTCATTTGGTACGGCGAGATATTTTTATGACTACCATTCCACTCTGTAATTTAGTCATAGTTCGTTAAATGACATTTGATATTTTTCTCCTAAAGTATTTCAATTGAAAGAGCATATCTGCCTTCGGATTTAAATTTTTAAACATAAGGAGATCAGTGATACTAAACCCTAGGACGTGACCAAAATAGACGAAGGTGCCTAAGTTTAATAAATATAATCAAAGCTTTGTAATTTTTATGACCCTCAACAAAGTCATAAACCATTCCATTAATACAACTTGAATGGGAGACATACAACAACTTTGTCCATCCAATCGCAAAGAAACCAGAATCAAAGAGCAATCATCTTCTGCTCAAAACGTCCATATCAATTTTATTGACGTCAAGTTCGCTCATATTTATGATTGGCTTAACCCATTCGTGCCCTTCGGAAAATAGTCACCACTATCACATTTACTCCACAATTCGTTTACTTTATAACCAATACTATTGATTCAACGTGTGAAATACGATAAATTTTACACTTTCAGCCGGCATTTCACTTTTTTCTTTTTTTCAGTTCACCTTTTTTGTCACAAGCGTTGCTGTCACTTAACTGCGAAGGGAATTTGAATAAATAAAGCAATAATAAATGAATGAAGGAAATTAAGGTGGCTCACCGAATTATGAAGTAATTGTCATTTTTGTGAAAATTTCAGGGCACGTGATTTTTTGACCCTTCTATCGATTGACAATAAAATAATTTGGCCTTTCCATAATACATTTGAAGAAAAAAGACGTTGAAAATTAGATATTTCATATGTGGCTATACGGCAAGAGCATGGCTCTTGAAGAAAAATTTGCAGATTAATAATGTAAAGAGAAATGTCGTTTTGAGGAAAAACTAATATAGGATGCGCAGTTTTATGTAGAATTTAGCATTGTAAAAAAGTGTTTGCCTTACCACACTTGTTTAATTGATATCAATAAATGTTTGCTCGAAAAAAAAACAGAAAAGCCTTAGTTACATGAAAATGGCGCTACAGTATGTTGTTATCATTGGCAACGGTACTTGTGACGGAACGTGCGTACAAGCTTATTTACATACTTAATTTAGGAATATACCTTATTAAGGTCCTTCTTATATTTTTTATGTAATTTAAAATTTTCATTGGTTATTGATATGGTGTAATTAATACCAATGCTTCCAAATGGTAGCAGCGTCATCGTTGCCAAACAATTTTCAAAAATGCGAATATTAATAAATTTCAAAACAAAGAGTTGTATTTGCAAGGGAATAGTTTAACAATAGGTAAGAAAATATTTAATCTATTTTAGAATACGTATTAGCGGGACTGAGCATGTATTCTCACTTTTTAAATTAAACGTGGCAACAACACGTCAGTCATGTTCCGAAGTCAAAATGAGTTAAGAGAGCTGGTAAAAAATAGAATGCAATTGCAACGCACTATATAATAACATACTCACACAATTACTGTGTTTGCGTTATCGCCCTATAGATGATTTTCCATATAGTTGTTTTTCTGGATAGGTATTAATTCGTTAAATAACTGAATAACTAAATCAACGTCATAGCAACGTATTGTACATCAAAGTTAATTTAACTAAGAGCTTGTTTGATTAATGGTTCCTTTTAAGGCAGTTCTGCGCTTTACGATATGTTGTTAAATTGTTTTTAAACTTCTTAAAACTTTTTGTCGTAATATTTCGGCAATGAACGTGCAGGAGAATTCCACTAACTTGGAAAACAAACAGTTAATTTCATGAAATATAGATGAGAGAAATATGGAGAATATGT
Organism: Platycnemis pennipes; assembly: GCA_933228895.1. Classification (NCBI taxonomy): domain Eukaryota; kingdom Metazoa; phylum Arthropoda; class Insecta; order Odonata; family Platycnemididae; genus Platycnemis; species Platycnemis pennipes. The sequence goes on along the minus strand of OW121855.1, from coordinate 109,598,723 downwards.
TAAACGCTAACTATCCCATGGATACAAATAATCACATAATTTTCCCAATCATCATTACGGAACCTTTGGTGAGACACCACTCCCGAAGACCTTTCTGCAAGGATAATGAGAGGAGACAATTAACTTAATGACAACTCATCTACATAAACATCCTTAAAGACACTATCGTTAAACGAGCCGACCTTGTCTGCTCGACGGTACCTTGAGGACAGTGGTAAAGTGTCTGGTACACGTTCCTATGCAGTTTTCTTCGTACGAACAACATCACTCACCGAATCACGGAGAACATCACGTAGAACGTGCAGCACGTACGCAATCCTCAACGGGAAGGACTTTGTTGGGAAACTTTGGAGATAATAATGTTGTACGCCTGATTAAATTGATTTGATGGATTGAAATCATCCCGCGTTCAAACCCGATAGAAGCTTACCTACATCACAACGAAATGATTGGCCGGGTTAGCGTGCTTACCGTTACACCATATACTGGTCTCTCACCATGAGAGCTTGGGTTTGAATCCCGGCAGTTGAAGGTATTTTTCTAACTGGTAAACCGGTCCCTAGTTGAGTATTTTGTGGAGAACATTCGAGTATAGTACTTCGTCCGTCGGATGGGACGTTAAGCCGTGGTCTCCTTGGCGCCTTTTCGTTAAGAGCAGGCTAATGCCGTCGCCGGGTTTCTCTCCACCCTTCCTCCTTTCCCTTCAATTTTCATCAATGTACATAAATTTACCTGTCCTCCCAGTCTGAAGAATATATAAGTGCGGAAACAGACTTTAAAACACAGTTGAAGTTTAAATGATGGGCAGAATCGACTAAACGAGAAAAATACTCTAGTCCTTCTGTCATTCTTCAATTTCTTTTAACAATATGCGTCAATATTTATAATTTATATATGCATAAATTGTTTACCTTATAAATGATGTAGCTCACATGTAGCCAACTGAAGATTTTACTGAAAGTCAAGCGTACATCTCACCCCACACATGCTAAGAATATATATTTGATTTTAAAAAACAATGATACATAGATTCAAAATGAGTGACTAAGTTGATTGAAGACACCAAGTAGATAAATGTGTACTGTATTTGGCGTATGAAACAAGTGACGAGTTGGAAAAAATACATGAGCAGGTAATCTGCCAATCAATTAAAACTCCAACGTTGTATAAGTGAGGCTATTAAAGTTGTTATTACTGCGTAAAATTTGTATTTAAAAGATTGAGAGAGGCTACCGATAGATGACCTCATGCGCACTGTTCTCATCTACATCTACATAATACCCTGCAAGCCTCCACAAGGGTGTGTGGCAGGGGGTGATTTCTCACCAAACATGCACTACATATCATGCATAAAAAAGGAATAGTATTAATATAGTAGTCAGAACTACACTATTTAAAAAATATAGAAATTGCAAAGAAAACATGCAAAAACATTCTGTTAGTAGGGTTAGCTTTAAGTACTCATACCAACATGCAGCTACCAATGCTATTCATTGCTACTCTCCGATTAGACATATTTACCGTTATTCGTATCTCTTATTGTGAGAGGGAAAAAGGACATTTTGAATCGGTCAGTTCGGTAATCAATTTCTCTAACTTTATGATTATGGTCCAGTCTGCCATAGTAAGTTGGGGTTCGTAAAATATTTTTAACATCATCACTGAAAATATTGCCTTGGAATTTGTGGAAGAGATTAAGTCTAAATTTCAACCTGCGATCTGACAATGATTCCCATTTCAATTCATTTAATAGGTGGTTACGCTAATATAATTATCGTATCGTCCCTTTACAAATCTTGCCGATCTTCGCTGCACACGTTCAAGTTCATTACTTAGACCGATTTCGTAGGGATCCCATACACTGGCAGCATATTCCAAATGAGGTCTAACAAGGGAAAATGTTATGTTGTTATGCATAGAAAGATTAGAGGTCATATATTTTATATACTGGCCATAGCTATTTTTTTCAATTTGGTAAACAGTCCAACCAATAAAATGGGACACAGATAAGTACCTATTTACCGCGTAAGGTTTGATGGGCTAAATCGTTGGCCACTGCACAATAAATAACTCAGGAAGACGTTGTGTGTACAGCAAAGATAAAGCCAGGCAGTTCATTTGCACCAAATGCAATTATGGCCTTCATCCGCAATCTTTCTCTCAGTACCAAGTAAAGAAATAAAATTATTAACTATGTTCCTGATAATCCAAGCTCTATTGTATTACTAAAAATTTTAATAATAATAACAGTTCACAAAAAAAGAATATGAGAAAATTACTTTCCTACTAAGAAAGATATTGCAATGCTGAAGGCCTGAAGACAGAATTTTTACTGCCGACAGTGCATAGGGTCCGATACATCGGTCATGTTATATTTTTTTTAACTTATGATGCGAAAATTTTCAAAGTAAGTTGAATTCTTACTCTACGGATAAATAAACCATTTTAACATTAAATCCCGTATATTCGAGTGCTCTGTCTAACAGACTGAGTACCTACCTACTCTACTCGGATTTCTCTGCACACTGCTTTCAAGTGGAGACCAATGAAGGGAATGCCAATGACGGATTTCGAACCCGGGCTCTCTAGATGGGAAGCCGTTTTTATGACCACCATGCCAACAACTTCCTCAGAACAAAAAGTTTAATGAAAAATTTTCGATAATGTGCGTAATAAAATATATACCTACTTTGAATGCTTTTATTCGTAGAGATAGGTAGTGAAGCAGCATCAAGGCAAATTCCGACGAGAAATTGACACACATAGGTATACTTGTGAACTTAAAACTGTACGGCATTCATTTTTCGACTACAAAATAAATCGCACCTACTTGTAGCCTTTTTTGTTCGTAGGTATGATGAGATTTAATAGTTCCATTTTAATCTAAAAAATACCACCTCGAGGGTGAAATCTAAACTAGGCATTAATTCAGCTGGATAGACACAAAAGCGAATAAAAACCAACTAATATTGAAGAGAAGCATCAAAATTTGTACATGCCGTTCAACTTTTAGATAACTACTTTTAACTTTTACTTAAAAATTAAGTACTAATTTACATTCACAGCGATATTCACAGCGGGAGACTGGCACGCATTGTTATACGTACTAAAGAGGCTTTGCAGACATGTATTTCGGGCTAGGCTATCTACATTCATTTACAACGTACTGAGATAGGTTCGATCATAAAGATGAAATGAGAGAGATGGTACCACAAAGATTTTCAAATTCAAATTTTTCCACCGCTACAGTGGACAATAATAGGTTAAATCTAAGTCACCATGGAGATTACGAAGGAGTTAATGCAGATTTTAGGCGCATTAACGCATATACGTGAACCTAAAAGTATTAAATGAACGTGAGTAATTTATTTTCATTCCATTTAAGTACTATAGTAAGTAAAGTTAGCTATTTTTTCTCCCGTAAGATGTTAATGAGTAATCTCTAATTAAGTAGTACTTTGGTAACTAATATTACGTAGTATATATATTTAGTATAATCCACCCCATGCCAAACATCCGTTAGGAGGTTCGCAGAGTATATTTTAGATGAATATTATATTCACCTTTGGACTAAGAATTAGTTCCAGGCATTATGACGTTTTTATGACATTCATTCAGAGACTCATTCCCTAGCTTTCGGATAGTAAAACGTTTACCAGACTCTACCTTCTTCTCTCCTTCTTGAGGTGTGCTTAAATCGTTCGAGATTGATTCCGGTAAGGAATACTCCCGAACACAATGTAAAAACATACGAGTGAGTCCTTAGTTACGTACCGGAATCAATCCCAGGCCATTCAAGCCCACCGTAATACGTATGGTTTCTAAAACATTTATCAACGAGCTATGATAACTAAGTAGTACAGTGACTAACATTTCGTAGCGTACATTTAGTAATAGGTAGGTAACTCATCCCTTGTCAAGCATCCGTTACGTGGCTTGCACGTTACTTTGTAGATGAAGATTACATGTATTCATGCAGCTTTATTTATGAAGCTTTGATGACATCCATTCAGAGACCAAATAGCTCAGGGTGGAAAGGAGTTAATTAGCCGTATTAAGTAGAAGTTTAAAGACATTTTTTAAAGAAGTAACATTATATTTTACAGTCATTTCAAAATCTCGGCAGAAATCAGTGGTAGGACGAAAAATGAGAGCAAGCGATTGAAGACTTCTCAGATACCTCTTCCTTCTTCCTTTCCGCGGTTTTTCGTCAAACAAAAACGACTTCGAAACGACGGGAAAATTTGAATTTTGAAACAGGAAAACGATTCACAGAAAAAAACGAGACAAGTAGATGGAAGCGTGTCGTAAAGTTTTTCGTTGGCTCAGCATGAATTAGATATTATAAAGCTTCTGGCTTGATGCAATACACAATGATGTAATACACTTGATGCAATACACGAAGATGTCGTCATTTCGACATTTGACAAAACTTTATGTACCAGTGGTACCAGTGAAATATCCGCAAGTACATTGCTTCCACTGACCTACGAACCCTTTATAACCTTAGAGTTCACTAACTACTGCACCACAACCCTACAATCCACGGAATAAAGGCAGTGGCAGGGGATGACTATACCTACGCCTGCGGCGTCGGTAGTGGGGGGCAGGAGGGGCCGAAGGCCCCCCCCCCCCAGAATTATCCCCCGGGCCCTTGTGAAATGAGTTGTCTTAATTAATAAAAAATTAATTTCTCTTGTTTCCAGCCAGCATTTTTCCTTCCGACACATATTCTCTCACCTTCATACGCTCTTTTAGCGAAATTCTAGCGAAACCCCCTCCTGTCCGCAAAAAAATGCGGGCCCTTTTCGCAGGAGCCGGGCCCATTTCAAGTTGCCCCTCCCCCAGCTGGTGAAAATATTTCCGGCGGCCTGCTATACGCTTGTAATGCACTACAGTCACATACATACTCTCACGTCTACATCTATGAAGTACCGTATCTCGAGGGTGTGTGGCAGGAGGAGAAAAGATAACCGTATCTTTTATCATTTTATTTGATCATTTGATTCATCTATTGAAATGACCGGTCAATCCAAAACTATAACATTAAATTAAAAAGTTAACAATTTATTTATCATTTATAGCTAATATTTCATGTCTCAAAATAGCATTTCTAGCATTTTCCTCGGGGTGGTAACGTTATGCCTCTCTGTTGCATGCAAATAATATAGGTATGCAGGGTGTTGCATTTTTTGCATTACCGTATTGTAGTAAGAGTAAACTTATTCACTCTGATTTCTAATGCATGCCTGTTCACCCCCTGCCACACACCCTTGCGGTGACTCACAGGATATTACGTATATATAGATGTACATGCACTGTGAACATGCAACTAAGAAATATAATACTAATTCTTCAGGAAATGTAATAGGTATGATGCTAACCGCCAAATGTACGACTAACCTTAAAGTATTAAATAAAAGTGAGTAGTATTATCTTCATTCCATTTAAGTTCTATAGTAAGAAAACCTTAGCTATTTCTTCACCCTCAAGATGTTAATTAGTAATCTCTAATTAAGTTGCTCTCTCCTAGCGTGTATTTAGTATTACTCTTCCCTTGTCCAAGCCACGTAACGGTTACGTTACGTGGCTTGGACATCTACAGAGTATACTGCAAGCCACGTAACGGTTACGTTACGTGGCTTGCAGTATACTCTTTAGATGAATATTACATATTTACTATCTACGAAGTATCTACGAAGAAATATAATTGGCAAGGCCTTTTTCATGGAGCTAATAAAAATCATAAAATATATTAATTATTTAGTCGTACATTAGGCGTTTGGCATCAGGCCTAGCACGTTTCTTGCATAACTAGTATTGCGCCTATTAGTTCATTGTTCGAGTAAGAAAGAAATGGCCAATAGTCAGTAGAAGAGCGCAGGCAAAGAGGTCATTATACCAAAAGAAGAATCTAATTACTGCTGTAAATGGCTAGGAGGTAAGATGAAATTCATTAAAGCATGCTTATAAAACATGCTTCGTGATGGCAGTGAGGCATGGACGATACTAGCAGCGGAGAAGGCAAGGGTGGAAGCATTTAAAATGTGGTACTACCTAAGGATGATGAAGAAAATATAAATCAACCGAGTTACTAACGAAGAAGTCCAAGGAAAGGTGGAAGGAAAGAGAAGTCTTCTGAATACCCTAAGAAGAAGACGGGAAAACGTAATCGGCCATATCATGAGACAAGACCTGATGAAGACAATCGTCGAAGGACAAGTGGACGGGAAGAATGGCGAAGATTGTAGATCTTTGGAGTGGGCGACCGACAACTGATGCCATTTGTACCAGAGGGTGGGTAAGTGAGTAAAAGTAGGAGTTTTCGGGGAACGGAGGAAGGGTGGAGCGAAACCCGGCGTCGGCAATAGTCCTGCTCTTAACGAAAGGCGCCAAGGGAACCACGGCTTAGCGTCGGACAGAGCACTTGGGGGGATTTAAAACCGTCGGGATTATCTCGAATAGGTAACCAAGGAGCCACGCGGTACAAACGCGAATGTTTGCAAATTTAATGTGTCTGAATCTCTCATTAAAATATCATTAATTCTTTTCATCATAGTTTTCCACATCTGCCTCGACTATAGAGCCCCCAGATCATATAAAACACAAGTATAAAAAATGAATGAGGTTGTAATAAGCGGGTTTAACTCGCCAAATTTGCGAACCATTCGTGTGTATACCACGTGACTCCTTGGTTACCTATTCGAGATAATCCCGACGGTTTCAAACACAGCCCCCCACTGGACTCGAAGCGCTCTTCACAAGGGACTCAAGTAAGGACCGATATACCAATGAAAAATTGCCGTCTGCCGGGATTCGAGCATCTACATAATACTCTGCAATCCACCATTAGGGTGTGTGGCAGGGGGTGAACTCACGCCAAACATGCATTAAATATTATGCATGAAAAGGATTAGTAATTATATTCTATTCAATCCTACGCAATTTAAAAAAAGAAAAATGAAATGAACCCGGGCCTTCGGGATGGGAGGTCAGTACTCTAGCTGCCGTACCAACCCGATCCCGAACCCAGATTCACGCATAGATTTAAAATGTCATTTTTCCCTCGTTGGTACCGTAAGAGAGCACAATATGCAGAATAGCAAAGGGTTAGGTAGGTAAAACAATGTTAGGGTAGTCTGTAGAGCATGATACCTGTTTAAGCATTACTAACACATGCATGACAATGAAATAGTTTTTAGGGAAAAAGTTTTGAGGGAAATGTTTTTCTAACCAGTAATCAATTGATTAACCACCTAGTTGCACGTGACCCATATATTCAACGTGCGTCAATGATGTAGAGGCACTGCATCACATAGTTGCATTGTAAGTAGTGCATGTTCGGGGATCTTCACCCCCTGCCACACATCCTCGCGGTAGCTCGCAGGATATGATGTAGATGATCCCCGAATGGTCAAATAAAGCCTCGTATGAGGTACATAGAACTAGTGAATAAGGACGTGAAGGAGAAGAAATACGTAAATATGAAGAGATAAGCTGTTAGGAGAATGGAGACCATTCCAAGGATTTTTGACTGATGATGAAGGCGTATGGAAGGCGCCGCCCCGGCCTGACTTCCTCAGCGTTTCAAAGCGCCGCCGGGAGGATTTTATCTGGGTAAACCAGCGAGCGAGCTGGGAAACCGCCCGCGCTTTGCGCACGGCACTCTCCCCAAAGGGAAACGTCTGGAAAGGTCTTCGAATAGCGCGGGGCCGTGTGCAAAGGCGGTGCGATTGGCTGGCCTGCACACGGCGCGCGCGCGGGCGTACGAGCGATCTGCGCACGGCGATCGATCCCCTCCTCGTGACGTGTGGGACTGCGTGCTGGCTGGAAGCATCCCTCTAGGAGCTGGGAAGGAACATATATATAACGGCCGTCGCGTGGGGAGAGGCACAGCAGCTCACTAGAGACCACAAAGAGAGAGACACGCACGAGAAAGCCGGTACTCGCGACAGAAGACCTTTATCGTGTGAAACTACACCACTATCATCATGCCTCCTCCGTGCTGCGAAGCCTGCAAGGGTGAGTTCCAGTGTTATTTATTCCAATAATCAAGTCGGTCGTCAGGGGGCTGTGAAATAAACAAAACAATTCCATTGTTGTTGCTTCGTAAGTGGAGATGTCATAAGGTTTACATCCCATTCGAAGTGGTGACATATTTTTCTAATTGCAAAGCGAAGTGGTAGCTTTAACCGGAGGGAAAATATTTTTTCTCATAGTTTATTTGATTGACCCGATAATTTCACTATCTTGTCGCGAATCCCAGGTACTCTGCCGTATAAACAAGTCAGTGTACAGCCTAGTTGTATGTCAATAGTGCATGTTTGGTTATCTTCACCCCCTGTCACACACCCTCCTGGTGGCCTGCTAGGTATCGCGTAGATGTAAATATGGTTCATGTCATCGTAACATAGCGTAACGAAACCTCGGTGGGTTCAGAGTGCACAGGATAAAACTGAGAACATTACCACCATGAAATATTTTCAGGTGCTAATCTAACGTCATCTTCCTCATTTCTCACGTCAAGGTGTCCATTTTTTCATCTAAAATACACTATAAAATTGAGAGAATATTTACAACCCCCATCTAAATCTTATTAGTGAAATTTTCAGTAGTTTTAGTTTTTTTCCGGGGAGGAATATGACTCCTTAGGCCATTCACACGAGTAAGGATAGGAAGGAAATTCAGAGGAGGCAGGGAATTTTTAAGGAACAGATGGAGGATGGAGGGAAACCGGGTCTCGCGTCGGTTCGCTCTTAACAAAAGGCACCAAGGGGTTCATTCCTTTACGTACCATGCGACGGACAGTATCCTGAACTTAAGTTATTCTCCAGAATGGACCGATATTCATGCATTGTGAAATTCACATATTCAAGTTAGGGAGGCCAGTTCCTTTTTCTGATTCACCTTCAATTTTACACAAACTGCTGACAATCATATAATCACACAACAAGAATCCTGTGTGATCTCGCCCGGATTTGAACCCAGGACCCTCCAATCTGTATCCCAGAGCTCCTCCCACTACGTCACCACAAACACCAATATAATATATTATTAGTAATGATTTTAAAATAATTTCACAGATATAATTTTGGCAGAGAAGGGTGATTGACCTGACGTTAGTGTTTCCTGCTTGCTCTAAATACTGAAAAGTGAATAATTAAAAATTAGATTCCAAACACACAACTACTACTCTTATGATCCACTCTTGAAAGTCATTTTTTTATCCTTTGCATATAAGAAAATAATTTTCTTGACTGTGTGCAATTGGTCATGTTATAAGAAATTAGATGTTCTCTGCATATCGGGTTCTGCGTCCGCGTATGTTGACTGGGGGTGACAACAGTTTCGCTAGCCATCCCGCTAGCGTCTTCAGGTCGAAGGTGGCCTTCGCCTTCGACCTGAAGACACTGGCAGGACGCCACGGAAACCTTCGCACCAATTATAAGAAATTAGTTTTTCCCTTCAAGAAAACAATGAAATAATATTATGTAGACTGGCTGGAAGTCCAGAAGTTTTAGGGCAAAACTATTGACTGAAGGTCCTGGGTATTATTCCTGGAAAGGCTTATGGACCATAAAAACTAAGCTTTTTGTTTTTCTAGCTAAAGGAATATGTATCGAGTTAGGTTTTATAAGTTCCAATTGCACCCTCTAACCTAGCTTACTCCTAAGCTTAATTATAAAATGAACACAGATTCCAAACCTGAGACAGGTTTCAAACCCACATGTTTTGGCTTTATAGGCCTGCATGTTGTTGACCTGGCCATCTATACCTTTGGCTTCCTGATAATCTGGATAAAGGACGAGCCGCCCTTTCCTCTCATGTGTGAATTTCACATGTTTTAGGGCTTTTTTCAGGTTTGGTCAGAGCTCACCAAGTTCCCCATTTATACAGAAAATGAATACTTTTAGAAGCAGACTGCATTTTGGTATTAAAAGAAATCTCATAAATAAACACTGGAGAGCACGACCATCCCTTTTATTAATATTTATTAATTTTCATCCACATTCCATTTGGGCATGGGCCACATCAATTGATCAAGCCAATCATTCAAAGTGGTCATTATTATTTTGGGTATTGAAATAATATTGAACTAATTTTAGATGGTTTCCTAAATAACAACCCACAATTCATTTGTTAACTGAATTTGATAGAATGGTCTTTTTGACTTGAGATAGCCTACAGCTCCTTTATAGAAGGACAGTTACACTCCCTCACTTATTATTCTGATTCTCAAATCACATTGCTCCACCACTTCTTCAATTTTATATAGTTTCCCCAGTTTCATTTTCTAATAGCCTATACAGACATTTGGTGCGTAATATGTCTTGTTTTAATTTATAATTTCTCATCATTCCACTCATCTTGGTAGCGTGGTAAAAATTAAATTATTAATTTTTATATTAATTATAAATTTATTCATCTCATGATGCAAACTCGTCAATGAATTATCTGTTCAAACAATAGTAAGAGCACTTCTTTTTTCAAGAATTTATAAAAATAAGGCCTCACCATTTATAGCTTTGATTTAATTTGCACAAGATCAATGACGTTTTTTTAGAATCAAAGTTTTTATGTTTTTATTGAGCTCATCTCTGATCAATAGTTCTTTAGCGTGGGTTTAATTGTTGTTTCAGACACCTGTGCCAAGTCAGAGGGCAAGAAGTGTGCAGACAACTGCAACTGTGGATCCGATTGCAAATGCTGCAGCAAGGCCGATCCAGGTGAGAACTTACGAGAACATTCCATTAGTTTTATTTTACATCTAAATGAGCAAACCTTTCAGTCATATTTGAAAATATAGCATTAGAAATCTATCCTATCCCTAAAATCTAGATGTCCAGCGTTAACTTTAGCCAGTGGTGAAATCCACATACATATACCTACTTATCATCTCAATGAAATACAGCAAGGACATAAAAAGTAAATGCTATTTTCGGATATCAGTGATATTTTCACGGTAATGATCATCAAAGGGCATCGATGCCCTATGTGAAGCAGGAAAAATTTCTTGACCGAGATTATTTTCCTGTAAAAACTTGATAATATTGCTATAGATAGATATAGCACTAATATTAGCATAAACAAGGGAAGTTATAATGGCAACATAAGTATGTACCAGCCTTTCATAAACCTGGATTGCATAAATTATTGGAATACAAAGAAAATTCCTTAGTTTGAGGAATGATGTTAAGACAAAAACACTCTTGAAGAAGCCAGCACAAATCTGCCTCCTTTACGTCACCCCAAAAATTTTAATTTAATTATTTAATAATGAAATAGAATATAAAAGATTGCAAAAATATCATTTTGTATCACAAATTACCTTCAGAGAAGCTTAGAAGTATTATTTTTAAACCATAATAAAGTGCATCCTATATAAAACAGAATTCCTGAGTGAACTTGTAATTTACTATATACTTTTTGAAAGAAAAATATTTTGGCTGCCCAAAGGACATTATAAAAAGAGTTATACTAATAACTATTTATTAATTGAAATTATAATAAAATTGTGAAAAAATTAATATTTAATAATCATAACCTATTTGATGACTCCAAAAATGATTTAGGCATTTTTGGTATCAAACCTGAAATTGGTAGTTAAGGCCAATGATGTTAGTCTGTACTGGAGGAGGCATTATGGTTGATTTGAGAAGCCAGAGGCCATCTTAGTAGGTACTGGCATATAGGCTTGCTGATCGCAGGGCTCCCACAGATAAAGTTGTTTTTGTGCATGGCAAAACTTGTAGTAGCAAGATGAATATTGATGTATTTTTAAAATTTTTCAAATAAAGGGTGGGAAGTACTCAAGCATGCAAACAAACACCAAATTTGCAGCATAATATGTAATTGATTTGTAGTAGTATGTACTTTATTCTAACAAGTTTTAGTAATAAAATCAACTCCCATAGGCATCAAATTCATCAATATATCCAATAAAAAGCTTTAAGAAAATAAACTGATGCCCCTATGATGAAATTTGGGTTCTCTTTCATTGTTATTTAAGTTTCAATACACATGAGGTCTCCATAAGAGGCCATATAAAATGGAATGTTTTGTAAGTAAGTTAGCATGCCAATGCCTCCTCCTGCAGTACATTTTAACCTCCTTGGTTATGGCGGGCCATACTTTCAGCTGGAAGCCATAACTATGGTCTGAGGGTGTTAATAAATATCCAATTCACCTGATACAGCATTAAGTGGTGGATGGCAAACTAAAAGTTCATCCGGGTCGATAAAGACTCAGTCTGAGAAATCACATTCATGTCTATAATTTCACCATGTTAAACAGTCCTAATTGATTTTTATCACTTTTGCTTCCCAATTTACAATGTACTAAATATGTATTGAAGACTCACAATCCAATATTTAGGGCTAATTCATAGCCTTATTAGTGCTATTTTGATTATCCTCTAAACAAGAAAAATAATATTAATAGCAGTTGCAGTTACATTCAAGGCTTTTACAACACTGGTCTACAAAAATAATTCAAATCCAGTATAAGTAGCTTATCTGGATTCCTCTACTTCAGTAACCGCATTGTTATCATGATATAATTTTCTTGTTTCAGGTAATTGCTGCTGCAAAAAGGGGGGCGATTGCAAATGCCCAAAGGGTTCATGTAATTGCAAGTAAAATCTGAACACCAGCCAAGTTCCATACTTTCATCGGCTTTCACAAACCAGCGATATGCATCATGTATTTATCAGTGCTTCCTGTAACGATATAAACACAGCAAACACATGGTTAAACTGTTATGTTCCTACAGAGCAAAGAAGTCATTTTTCTTTCAAGACTGTGTGAGTGATATGTATTATTTTTCATGATTTTTTGAATAAATTGTTCTAGTTTGAAACGTGTTCATTATTTCAATTGTATACATTCAATAAATGTGTGTTAGAACAACTATTTCCTGAGCCAAACTGACACTCCCCCCTGCTAATAATTATGAACACATGTTAATGGTCATTTATGCAAAATATGCAAAATATTCTGGCCTTACATTTTCTATGAAAGGCATAAAATTTAGGGTACTGAAAAAGTTTTTAGTGATGAATGAACTGATAAATGTCTCATTGTGGCAGTAACTTATGACATATCCCATTCTTGTAATCATTTCACTGTTAACGAATATCATCATCATTGGTCAACAATACTAGGGTTGGTTTGACGCAGCCCTCCACTCGATTCTTCTATCGGCCAACCTCTTTATGTTGATCGATCCATTTTACCTTCATCATTCTTCAGTAGCACCACATTGCAAATGCTTTCAGCCTGGACTTCTCTGCTGCTGTTATTGTCCATGCTTTGCTGCCATATAGTAGAATTTCCCAGATGTATGTTCTAATGAAATGTTTCCTCACTTCCACGCTGGTATTTGCAGCTGTAAGTAGAATCTTCTTCTGGTAAAATGCCCTTTTCGCTTGGGCAATTCTACTGGCAATTTCTCTTTTATTTCGTCCATCACTGGTTACTCAGCTCCCCAGGTAACAGAACTCTTCCACCTCCTCGATTTTTTGTATTCCTAGCTCAACATTGGTCCTGGATTCCTTTCTCCTAACGCAATACCTTAGTTTTCTTTTTATTGATCTTCAGATGATATTGGTCATTGTTCTTTCCATATTTCCTTGTGTCTTCTATTAATCTCCTTCTTTTTCTGCCATGACTGCTATATCATTGGCAAATCGTAGCATACTGATTGAATAACACAGGAGACAGTGCATATCTTTGCCTCACTCCTTTCTTTATGCTTGCTTCTGTACTGCTGGGTCCTGATTTGATTATGGCCACCTGGTTTTCATACAAGCTGTGGATAACTCTTCGGTCATTGTATGATACTCCAATTTCTTTCAGAACCTTTAGCGTCATGTTCCAATCCACACTGTCAAATGCCTTCTCCAAATCTATAAAACTAACAAATGTTGGTAGATTTTTCTCCATTCTCTTCTCTATAAGTAGCCTGAGGGCCAAAATCACTTCCCTTGTGCCCTAGTTTCTTCTGAACCCAAATTGGTCCTCATCCACCAACTCCTCAGCTTTTTGTTCTATTCTTCTATAAATGATTCTCATCAATATCTTCAAGGCATGTGTCATCAGGCTTATGATCCTAAAATGTTCACAGTTCTCAGCCCTCTTCTTTATGGCAATAGGGATGATGATGTTCCTCTCCAAGTCCGAGGGTTTCTTTCCTTTAGAATACATGTCACAGATGGTTTTTTACAGCTGAGTTTATGTCTTCTCTCTGGCATTTTTTATTAGTTCAGCAGAAATATCATCTATTCCCGAAGCCTTATTTATCCTCAGATCCCTTACAGGTGCTTAAAATTCTGATCTTAACCCTTTGCAGTCTAATTTTTTTTGTGGAATTCAAGTAGTAGCCGAAAGAAATACTACTTGCAAAAATAGGTAAAAAGGCTTCATAAGGTACTAGAAGTTCACAAAAGTGACATAAGATAGGAGCGCCGTACATAAAATGCACATAATCGCAGCGCCATCTGATGTCCAGCTCAACTCGACATTGGACGTACTGCTAGAGCTAGGCCTGTCGAGCCAGCCTCAATGTTGGACCGCAAAGGTTTAAGATTAGGGCTCCGAAATTATCCTTATCGACTTCATTTTCCTCTTCAGTTACTTTCGCTCTAAGATAGCCTCCATTGTACAACTCTTCCAAGTATTCTTAACTTATATCACGTAATAATCTGCTGATTAATTCAAGAATTGCATAGATATGTTCAAAAGCCATTGACAGAGATACCCATTGAATCTTGCCCACATCTGTTGATAACCATCGTTCTTAACATCTGCATTAAACCTGATTTTTTGCCATTATTCTACTTGGCATCTCCAATGTCAAATCAATTCCACTACCAAGAGATTGCAGTTATCTTTCACTCTTTCACATTCAAGAAAGAAATTCACACTATACAGCATAGCTGAAGAGCTCTTAAATCTTCAGTGTTTTCTTTTCTGAGGCATCCTCTGGTCTGAGTCAAATTCTATACCATTCAAATATAAGAGTAAATATTTACTTTTTTTACAAATGAATTTTTCTCTTTGGCTTCAAATAATCCATCATCATCATTCAGTGTTCCTCCAATAACAAAGGGTTCATGTACATTTCTTAGCTTACCTACTCGCTCTAAAGTCTCTACAACACTAGCCATTGTCAGTAATGGTTGACAATTATGATTCTGCTATTGACCAATCCAACCAGCTCTTAGCTACAGGTCAGTTTTTAAGGGTATTTCCGGTTAGTTAGTTATTAAGTTACTATTATTAATTATTCAAGTACGGGACAGGCATGATGTGTTTCAACCGCTGATGATATGACAAATGAATGGTAGTTCTCTGAGAGATCAAGAGGTGATATTGCCCAATGCCAAAGTTGCAGTGATGTAGGTTCAGAAATCAACTCAACTTCATGACTCAACTATCGATATTGTCGGTAGTTATAACTAACTAACCTTATCTACATCCTCATAATATTCTGAAAGCCACCAAAAGGGTGTATGGCAAGGGGTGAACCATCTCCAGGCATTCATTAATACAAATGGAATAAAATATACACTTAAAATCATGCACGCATGCAAAAATACAAGACCTACAAGTAACTCAGAGGTACAACTATATTAGTACACATTCTTCACTAAGTATCGTGATTATTATCAATTGTTCGCAAATTTATTTAACATTAATTTGCAGAGCTTAAAGCAGCCAAGTGCATCCACAGAGTCGTGGATGGTAGGTCGGGTTCTAGATATATAGGTTTGCTGGAAATAAGCAGGTTTTCTTGTCAAATAAGAAGTCATGAACAAAAATTGATAGCACTCCCAGGTGGTATTGTTCTATCATTGGGTAAGATGGGCCTTTAAATGGTAAGGAAAATTGTGAAGATACCATGACTTGGCGAAGGGAGGCCACCAACAATTATGTTTCCCATCATCCACAGGAGAGGGCAGCAGCTCTTCTTCTTATGAGTGAAGGTGTAGACCAGAGTGAATATAACAGAATGGATTGACCGAGTGACAAACAAAGAAGTCTTAAGAAGAGTGGGAGAAGAGAAAAGTCTGCTGAAAACTCTAAAAAGAAGACGGGACAACTTATTCAACCATATCTTAAAACACAATGACCTGATGAAGACAATCGTCGAGGGAAAAGTGAACAGGAATAACGGCAAAGGCAGGTCTTGTATGATATATATATTGAACAGATTGTGAAGGATGTAAAAGAGAGGAATTATATCAATTTCATGAGGTTGGACAATAGAAGAATCGAGTGGAGGGCTGCATCAAACCAATCTTAGGATTGTTGACCAATCATGATAAAGATGAGTTATTCAGGGGTGGCGACCAACAGCTGAGGTCATTTGCGCCATTTAGGATGGATGGGTAATTGGGAAATGGTATGGACATTTCACGGAATGGAGGAAGGGTGAAGAGAAACCTGGCGTCGGCATTAGCCTACTGTTAACGACAGGTGCCAAGGGGACCACGGCCTAATGTCCCGTCCGACGGAAGGAGTATTGAACCTGAAATACTCTCCACTAGGCACTCAGGTAGGAACCAGTTTACCACTGAAAAATCCACCACTACCAGGAATCGAACCCAGGCCCTCAGGATGGGAGGCCATTACACTAGCCACCACACAAACCCAATCCCCATTAATTTCCAATCTGCTGGTTGTGCAAACGTAGCCAATAGGGACTCACCTTGCAATTACATGCTGTTTGTGATTACATTTCTCATGATATTTTGATTACCATTTCAATTGCAGCCTAAACCCTAAAAATATTGAAGAATATTTTTAGGAATTAAGAATATGATGAAAACAGCATTTAACTATTGCCACTGTATTTGGGATCCATACGAGGAAGGTATGATAAAGGAGTTAGAGCATGAGCAAAGGAGATCACCTAGATTTGTTAAAGGCCGTTATGATAATTGTATTAGTGTTACGAGTTTAATAGAAGAACAAGGATCGGAATCACTATCAGATGGCTGGTCAAAATTTGTGATACCTCTTACGTAATGTTGATGCTGATTAGTTTACAAATGTCGTTACATTTATATTAAGACAGTGGCATCAGAAGTAGGGGGCAGGGAGGGCCCCCCCAGAATTTGCCCCGGGCCCTTGAGGTCTTCAATAATAAAAATTAAATTTTACTTGTTTCAGCTTGCTTTTTCCCTTCTGACACATATTCTACCACCTTCATATGCACTTTAAACAGAATTCTAGTCTCTACCCCCTCCTATCCGCTAAAAAATCCAGGCCCTTTTCATAGGAGCCAGGTCCTTTTCAAGGTTGGTCCTTCCCAGGGAAAATAGTTCCGACGCCCCTGTATTAAGACCCTATGCAAATCATGGAAGATTTGATCATATAAATAAGATAAGGGAGATAGATAGTCGTATGGACAGATTTAAAATGCCATTTTTCCCAAGCACCATAAGGGAGCACAATAGGCATAATAGCAAAAGGTTAGGTAGGAAACAAAATAGTTGGTGTAGTTTGCAGTGCATGCTGCATGTTTAAGCATTACTAACACATGCGTGATAGGGAACTACTAATAAATATACTTAGGAAATTTTTTCTAACCCTTATGTCTCGAATGTGTCCATGAATTAGTTAAGTAGTAGCACTGCATAGTAACATGTAAGTATAGTGTGTTTGGTGACCTTCTCCCCCTGCCACTTACCCTCCTGGTGGTTCGCAAGGTATTACATAGACGTAACTATCTTTTATCACCTATGTTTTGTGAAGGAGGTATTATAATAGCACACATTTTAATTTGATAATTTATAAAGTCACTTGTATCTTGCATTGTGGCAGCAATCCTGTATTTGAGGCAGTACCTATGTGTGCAAATTGTCAAAAGGTACAGCAAATGTCCATGAGAGGAGATCCTATTGGCTACAATTCCACAACCCTGGCTGTGATGTTTGTGGCCTCAGCAGATGAGAATTTTTTTGTCAGTGTGATTGGAACAATCAGGTCAACAACCTTAAATGACAACAGCAACCGTAACAACCACTGTTGGTGTGATATTACCTTTTTCTCCATGGCAATTCCTCTCACACTCCACCACCATAATGTACCGTTCTCCCTCTTAACTCTCCATATCATCCTCAAATTCCTTCATTCTGTTCAAAATCCATCCCTGGCAAAAATATTGTAGAGGGAAGCATACACGAACTGTAAACAAGGCAGAGATTTAACCATAAACATAGCGAATCGGAATGTTAATGAATCGTAATTAATAGTTTATGATGTGAAATAAAACGTAAAATGAGACAAGGAAGCATACAGATTGTGGAGGCTGGAACGGTTAATGAAATGAACAGAAGCGTTCACAAGCCGCACTCAAAAACTTTGACTAGAGCATGCACTTTTACAGAGTGTCTTTATCTGCGTAGCCAAAAAGATTGTCTAATACAAAAAAAGCACTCTTGAATATCTTGTATGGGGGCACCTAGCACCAAAATTGAAAAGAAAAGAAATGCAATTAGTAGGAATGTAATATTTATTAACCCCATATATGATTACATCATGAATCATATATAGCCTTATGTATGATTACACAAATTTTCAAATATTTTTCATATATACAGATACAACTCCCTACGAACTAGTGCTGACTAACCTATCCACCTACTTAATTGACCTGATGACCAATTACTTTTGATGATGACTGAGTAACACTTTCCAGTCAGCTATTTATCTATTTATCGCCTCCCTCTCTTCCTCATCAGTTTTCCTCCAATCATAGTATTCATAAGTTCTTTTTCCTTCAATACTAGCACTATCCACTTTTTCTGCCTCATTTGAATTCTCCAAAGAACTTCCTTTTTCACCATACACTCTATAATTCTTGATTTATCTTCCTCTTTTTCCAGCCTAGCTTATTTATTCACATTCAAATCCACTTCTCGGAAGTTTGAAGCTTATATTCCCACTCCTTCCTCAATCTCATTCATATTTCATTACCATGTATTCATTTTATATCAAAGTTAATGTTTATGTATGTACCATTCTTTTCTTCCCGTCATTACTATTAGTCCTTGTCACTAATTCCCTTCAGTTTGAAAATGCTTGTCCAACCTGGCTTATCATTTTATATTATATAGGTACCACAGGGTGTTAAGCATAAAATATAATTAGTATTTATTTTGGGGGTGGTGAAATACTAAAAAATTAGGTGTTTATCTGGCTAGGACCATTTCATTTTTGACTGCAACGCAACACTTCATCTTAAATTCATGTACAAATCTAAGGGCCAGCATCCCATAGGCCAATACAGCTCTGACTCACTGGAAGGTGACACTGGGGTGTAGGTATATGTTAGCTAATAAAAGGAAGAAAACCAATACTTCCTGATCTACCTTACAGAAGTACTTTTGTCATCAATAGAAGTGATAATAAAGTATTATAAATTATAAATTGGAAACACTGCTCTAATGGTAAACAAAGCTAGGTTTTATCATCACACAACCAGACAGATGCCTCAAGGCCACCTAAAGCTGAGGATTCAGATTTTTGTGGAGTTATTCATCCAGCAGTGTATATGGCCATGGAATACTTATTGTCATTTGTGGATGACTTTTCTCATTTTATGAATATGTACTTTCAAATTTAAAAGTTATTATAAAACTTTTGAGAATATTCTAATCAATAAAGAAGCTATTGTCACTAATAGGTCAATGCCTAAGACTATAAATTACCCATAGTAGAATTATGTAAATGAAGAATTTATTGAATTACTCAAAGAGAAAGGTATTCAATTGGTCCCTTATGCTCCACAGCTGAAAGGTAGCAGAAAGAATGAACCAAACAATATAAGATAAGGCAAAATATATGATTCTAGGCTCCATACTACACAATATTTTTAAGATTGAAACAGTATATTTGATCAGCAGGATTAGCGTTAAACTTGGCCTTAGACTTTTGAAATGTTTGATTGTATTGCTCATGCTAAGTACCATAAAAAAGATATCAGGAGTAAAATTGATGTCAGAAGTAAAATTAAGTACTTTCCCAGGGCATTGTATAATTGCATAAAGATTTTGCAGTAGTTTCTCTATACCAGTACTCTCCAACCAATGTGCCATGGCTACCAGTGTGCGGCAAAAAGTCTAGAGGTGCATTGCAAAAAATTTAACCACAAAGTCCTGGTTAAGATAATAGAAGCTAAACTGAAAATATTCTTTGTCAATGTCTAGATCAGGTACCTATTTACATTCCATTTTTGTTTGTTTATTCATGAAAATGCATGAAAATAATAGCACAGGAAGACTTGAGAGCACAAAGGGGGACTGGTGGACACAGACTGGTGCCACACATCAAACAGTCCAGCACACAGCTGGACTGTTTGATGTGTGGCAGAAAAATGTTATTCATGTCAATAGAAAAATCTGCCTCCTGGTAGAATTCCCTATTTACCTAGGTTACTCTGCTGACCATTACTTCTTACGCATTATCACATTTATTTTTGCATTATTATTATTATTGTTGTCCTACTTGTGCGATACCAAAATTCTAACGCTTCACCATCATTTGGTTTACATGCAGAAATTCATAGGTTTGGGAATTTTTCCATGCCTTAACTTTAATGATGCCATATTTACCTTGCAGCTCTGTATGGCTTGGACTGCATAATGACAAGCATCAACTAAAATGGCTTTCTGACTGGCAATTAGAAATAAAATTTAAAGAAAAGACAAATACCTTACAACTATAGCTTTTATGGTAAGTTTTTTGAAGCCTGAAATAACCTATTTTTTTTAGTTCCTCAGGGATGTTGATTCTTTATGTTGGAAGGGTGATACCTCATATTCTAGGTCAAGATGATTTTTCCTGGTCAATTGGAGCACCCTATTCAATGGCATTTTTGCATAGGATATCACAATGATAAGAGATTTATGAACCAAAAAGTTTCATGAAGTAAAACATAATCAAATGTGAACCAGGTGGAGATGTATTTTTATTTCATTTCCACAGTAAAAAATTGAGTGGTTTTATATGAGTAAATGAAATATTCTGTAAATATAGAAAAATACATCCAAATCAGCAATGAGGTGAATATTCATACGTATGCATTTCATATTCTTGAATCCAAATTTATTTCATTTTTAATGCTTCCTCATAAATGTAGTTAGTTATTTCAACATTATGATGCTCTTTGATTTAAAATGATCCTCTGATTTAAAATGATCCTCTGATTTAAAAGTATCCTCTGTATTCATAACAATTTTGGTCTTAATAAATCTGTGTTTGAATTATAATCCACAAGGTAGGAAATTTTCATTCCGAAGACCTGATATCCAGAAAACTGAAATATCTAAAAATTATTCAGTCCCAAGCTTTCTGCTTTTGGAGTCCGTTATTATATTAACCCTCACAGAATGAGATATCCAATGGAGATATTCCTCGTATTTGGAGGGCTCGGGTTTGAATCCAGGCAGTGGAAATTTATTTTCATTGGTAAGCCAAGTGTGAAACAAAAAATTGATGACATAGAAGAGTTCTATTACCTGGGAAGCTGATGAACCAATTATGGATGAAACCAGAAAGAATTGGTCTGTGGAATAGCCAGTGCAAGGAGGGCATTCTATCAAAAGAAGAATCTACTTCCAGCTGAAAATACAAGTGTAGAAAAAAGGAAACAAGGAAGTGGAGAAGAAAAGGGTGGAAGCATTTGAAATGTGGTGCTACAGATAATGATGAAAATGAAATGGATTGACTGAGTGACAAATGAAGAAGTCCAAAGGAAGTGGGTAAGAAGAAGTCCTAAGTAACTGAGGAGTAAGTGGGAGAAAAGAGAAGTCTGCTGAAAACTCTAAAAAGAAGGTGGGACAACTTAATCTTATCTATATCTGAAGACACAATGGCCTGACGAAGACAATCGTCGATGGAAAAGTGAACGGGAAGATAGGAAAGGGCAGGCCTCGTGTGATGTATATGGAGCAAGTTGTGAAGGATGTAAAAGAGAGGAGTCACATCAATAAGAAAGAGGTTGGCCAATAGAAGAATCAAATGGAGGGCTGCTCCAAACCAATCCAAGGATTGTTGACCCATGATGATGATGAAACCGAGTGCTACATGAGCACTTTTGAAGAGCACTTCGAGTTCATTACTCCATCCGTTGGATGGGACGTTAAGCCATGGTCTCCTTGGTGCCTTCCATTAAGAGCAGGTTGATACCGATGCTGGGTTTCTCTCCATCCTTCCTCCCTACACTTCCATTCCCACCCTTGTACCATTCCTCCTGGTCAGAAGCACTTTAAAGTGCATGTAAAGAGTACATGAAACTGATACATTGGATCCAATGGATAATCATAATTCAATATTCCATAATATGTACCCACCCCATATCCAATCCATGAGTGAACATTTAATCCATAGATTCCAGTACATTAAGCATAGCATAAGGATATACAACATTGATAACATTTTTTTATATTCATGTATAGAAATAGTTTAGCTTGATAGCGTTTGGGGGTCAATATTTGGACTGTTTTGCCCAAAAGAAACTTCTGCCATATTGTATTTATGAATTCTAAGAGGTGGTTTTTTTAATACATCCCTTATTCTACATGCATTCCCAAAATCGATGATTGAGGTACAATTTCAAAGAATATGATCTCCGCTTCTGTAGAATCATTTATTTGCAGTTTAATAACGATAATTTGTTCGAAAATGAAAGTTAAAAAATTTAATCATGTGTTAATCGCAAGGGATTGCCTATACCCAATGACACATGCTGACATGACAATGCAATATATTGCCTAGACAGGAGTATTTATTAGAACGATGAAAAGGATAGTTGTGTAAGAAATGGACTCATAAAGAATACATGTCCTCTTAAATGAAAATGCTTGAACACATAAAGAGCGGTTGCACTCGCAGCGAAACAACACGAATTCAGGATGGAAGTAACGTGCTGTTTCCCAGCTGCTCCAAATCTAAGACCGAAGGAGTAAATGTACTAGACTTGCAGAGTTCATTTCAGGCCACATCCTCCTATTATGTAAATGTAATCGAACTTTCCTACAATCTTCAAGCATATTTCTTTTCAGATAATATTCCAGGAGGGTGGACTCTGCCTCCTGGCCCACCTAAGACTCCCTCACCCTCGATACCTATGTTCACTCCACTGCATGGACACATGAGCTACCTACCAGCACTTTACGGATGGATGAAATTGTTTGAATGCAACATTAAACTATGATTGGTAAAACTGAAAAATTGGACGCTTCATTAGAATTAGTCTTAAGATGTAGAGAAAAGTGCGTCAACATAGAAAAGATGCAATTTGAACTAATATTAGTAATACTTCATCATATATAGGCAGACCCTCCCCATACCCTCATATGAGAGTCAGCCTGAAACAATTCTCTTGCTCGTTGAGGTGAAAGTTTATCAAAAATAAATTTTTTATCAATTAACAGTGTTTTTTATCAAAAATCACGTGAATTTAAGTGGTAGAATTTATTCCGTTGCATGAGTTCGATTTCTTATAGTAATATTTTTGTGAATTATTCCTTGTAGTTACAGGATGTTGAATAAGAATATAAATTTCAAAAGTAAAACCATACTTCATGTGGGAAAACCAAGTTTCTCCGCATACACTTATGAGAAAGTATTAAATTAAGTTAGGTCAAACCAAGAACTGACATGAGAATGAATCATAACCTTCACTCTGCTGTTTTACAGTGCATACTTATATTCCAAGTTTTACGTTTATGCATCAGGGCAAAAAAAGGTGTTGCACAAAATCGTAATAGCACGTTTAATCATCTTTTTATACCATGGAACCAATAGACAATTTTCAAGGCCATTCTCAAATTTCTTTCCAATTCAAATTTCTCAAAGGTATAACTTCAGTGAAGATCATCCGGCCAAATATACTTGACCTAAAATATGTCTCCACTTAACAACTCTTTTCCTCGGACTTTGTTGCCCCGTGTCACCTACTGTGGATTGCAGGCTACTGCCGGCTGTGGGTTTTCATCCTCCATATCCAAAATTCGTGAGAAATATCTAACCCTATTCCCTAACAAGTATCAAATCCTAATTGGTAATCGATTACTGTTACTTACTTTGCTCGTAAAGACAAGTCTTAACAAACCTGCAATGCTATATATTTTGGCCATTAAAAATAATTTCAACATTTTCACAGACCTGGCAGAAAGAAAACCCTTTTTCACCTTTGGCCAGCTTTTCTGGATTTCTACGTAATGTGCACCGGCGAGAATATCTGCTACATAGGCATGCAGAAAAAAAACAGGCCGAATATTGGAAGGGATTATATATAATGTGAATGTGCATTCGTTATGTGACATCAAGAAACGCTAAACGTTCACGAAATTTAGTTCGGTCGAATTATGTGTATAGTGGGCAATTATGCGGAATCAAATTAAATGTGATATTCTATATCCGATTCGAGGTCGTGTTATGTGTTATTTCAGCTTTCTCTAGTTCCTCAGTTTTTTTGGAGTAGGAGAAGGTGGGAGTTCCACGACGTATCTCCAGTAGCAGCTTATAGGGTTTTTTGGAATTACAATTAATTTTTGTAATTCTCCTAAGAGAACAGCAGGAAACCGATTCCCCTGGAATGGTTCCGGGGTGGTTCCCCCTGGAACGGTTTCCCGCCCAAAATTTTATGAGAAAATTTCTCATAAGTACCACATTGCCAATTTACTATGAAAAAATTTCTTATGAGACTTATGAGAAAACTTCTTATGAGACTTATGAGAAAACTTCTTATGAGACTTATGAGAAAATTTCTCATTAGATCTTATTGCCAATTTATTATGAAAAAATTTCTTATGAGACTTATGAGAAATTTCCAATAGGGTATACATTAGCCCTATAGTGGCTGCTAATATTGGTCCAGCAATGGCTGAAGATCGGATCAATATCGGTCCAATATCGGGTGAACACCGGTACATTGGCATTGGCTGGCATATTGGCTACATGACGCAAAACATTATCATTTGGACATTGGCCCAATATTGGCTACCGATATTGGGCCGACATTAGAACATTGGCATATGATATCGGCCCGACATATGCCCGATATTGGGTGGCTACTTGGGTATATAAATGAAGCTAACAAGCGATTACTATCGTCTGTACAATGATATTGGATTTTAATTAAAACGAATATTCTTGTGCTTTTTCACGCAATGTGAAAGATACTGACGTTTACAAGAGAATCACGGAACGGTAATCATACAAGTTAAAAAAAATTAAGTGATTACGCAAATGGTAAAGAGATCTGCAACTGGTGAGAGGATTAATATCTGATTACATATCCTTCGTAAATGACTGCCATGGAGGGTAAGTCATGTGTAGTACTCTGGATGTGAGGGAGATGCTCTTTCCTGGGGAGTGTACGAGTTGAAACGAGTTAGAGTGAACTAGCATGTTTGTACCTGGTTTCAACTTAGTTTAACTCGTTCTTTCAACTCGTTCCAAGTCGGTTATGGCAGCTTTTTGCTTGCTTTACCTCGTGCGTTGACTTCGTATAACCTCGATTGATGCCGTATCAGCCAGTAGCTGTCGTTTCTGGGCAGCTTGACCCTACTTGAGTCATCTCGTCTTATCTAGAGAGGAAGTGGTTGTTTCATCTCGTAATGCATGGTTTCAGTTAGTAACACGCTACCTCGTTTCACATTGTACTTACTCGTTTCAACTGTGCAAGAATCAACTCGTCTTACCTAGCATTATTCCGTTTTATCTAGAGCAGACTACCTCCATTCATATCGCATTACCTCGTTTGACCTGTACGAGAAGCAACTGGTTTGAACTAGCACTACCCTGTTTCAACTAGTAACACGCTACCTCGTTTTACATTGCAATTGGCTTTTTCGTACTAAATTATGGTTTCAACTGCACCCCCAGACCCCGCGTCGCATCATACCCTCTCGTTAGAACCTGGTTCCTCATTGACGTCGCTTCACAGATTATCTACCTGTTTGATAACAAAGACCCACACAGCACACAGAAAATTTATACCATATAAAATATGCATAAATGGATTGGTATAAATAGTAAATAATATTCCGTCGATTATTAGCATTAATTTTGATAATATGCGCATACTGCAAATCGATGTCTTGCGAACAAGATCGACTTGGACCATCTCGAAAATCAAAATGGCAGGCATGTTGATAAGCCGGTAACGTGAGAAAGAACTAGCTCCTCCAATATTTACGTGGTCTGGCAATTTGTGATCGTAGAAGCTTAATTTTAATTCTAATGGACAGTTAAGTTACGGTGAGTACCTAAATGATTGTTATGACCAGTGATTGCGTTGAAGATTATTTACGAATTCGTCATTGTTTACATCTGCCTTCCATGTTGATTTTTTTAATTGCTGCCAATTGACTCTATTTATCATGTTTCAGGCACATACAGTCTTTAACAAATTGGGACATTAGGAATGATCCAGCGATAATTCAGATCATCATTCAACTATTTGATAAACGTGAAAAGTTTTGCGTGTGTTATGACAGTGCAGTGACTTTCGATGATATTTGAACGAACCAACTGTTGGAAAAATATAGTTTCAATTTTTAGAAGAGCGTTGTTTTTTTAAAAGACAGCAGGTTTTTGTGCACCCAGATAAAACATTTGGTAGATGTGAGCTTAAGTGTATCGAACTTCAAACACTTATCCCGCCAAAACGGTGTTCACATGCAATGTAGTTCGATATTGGTGATTGTCGCACTGGCTGTTCTTGAGGTCATGCCTTATGTATTGGAATATTATGTGTTACAATGTCTAGTGAATGCAATGATTGAAAATGTCAATAAATGTAATTAATTTTATTAAGAAACAGACGTTTTTGTTTGTAATCGTCTTAACTCGTATAAATGTGTTATTGAAATTGTGAATTCTCTATGTGATATCAAGAAACGACAGACGTGCACAAAATTTGCACGGGATAAGTCTGTGTATAGTTAACGTGTGCCAAATCATGCCGTATCAAATTACGTGATCTGCCTTATCCGATCCGAGATCGTGCCAGTTCAACTTTTTCAGTGCCTATTCTGCAAAGAAGTATGTCCTTAGTTTTCTGTAAATTGTTTGACATGGATCCATGGTCTAACTAGATATATAATGGACCTAATAAAATACGCAATAGATTAAATAATATGCGATTACAGTACTATGCACGCGATATATAATATTAAATAATATGCACAAAATATTGAAGTATTATGAAACGTACTATTTCAGTCACCGTCTAGATTCTGCATATTATGCACATAAAAGTGGTCGTTATGCGGACATTAGCCCATTTATATAGACAGTTCATGTACATTTTATGCACACATTATACCACTGCCATGGTATATTTGGTGCATAATATTTGAACATAATGTGCGTATTATTCCCTTTGTGCTGTGTGGGTCCGTTCCTTTTGCTTCATAGTGGGTTTCGTCGCAATAAAATCCAAGAACGTAGGCGAAAACTTCATACAGTTTACGAACTAAATTGTCCACTCAATGGCGTACACATTTTAAATATCTCCAACGTAGCCGCAGCACACATCCTTATATTAATTACTCTTATAACGCAGATAAGATAAATTTCCTCAACATGCAGTAGCACACAAAAACTTAACGATTTTATACACAACGAAAAGTATAGATACGCTTCGGTAAATGAATTTCACTTTACGGAGTCCACAATTATCAAAGATGGACGTTTCATGCACTAGTTCCTGAGTCAAGTTAGCATCTTAATTCAAAATAGGGTTGTTGGATATTCAAGAATTCTTATTTTCTATCCATACATTCGCATTTGAAAAATACATATATACCTATTTATTTTTCCTTTTACTTCCATATTTTCATTGTCACACTTTTAAATGAAGGAGTTTCAATTGCGTTTATAATAATGGGAGATCTCATTATTTGTAAACATCCGGTTTCATGTTGTTGTTAACAACCTTCCAAGTAAATAAACAAACTATAGAGACTGTAGAGACTACATAATAAAAAATAGTAACTTACTTGAACCAATAATACAATATGTAATAGCAGTATGGCCATATTTAATTTTCTTAATGCATTTACAGGAGTAAATTCAAATTTCTACGAGCTATTACAGCATATTTTGTAATTGCTCATAGAAATTATACCATAATTATTACCAGAACATTGCATATATGTTAAGACCGGGATATTCATTAACAATTTTTGTCAAGAATATTTCGGATTAGTGCGATTGGTTTCGGATTGGATTGATTCAGATTGGCGATTATAGTGGCGATATGAACGATATGAACTATTATGATCGTTCATATAGCTATCATATATAATTGATATATTAACACGACTTACAAACGTCATAAATAAAAATACTGGATATTAAAAATGAATTAATTAGCTATATAGAAAGCAAATATTTAATTTATGTCAAAATATTACGAAGTGAACCCAGTCATACAGGTATCTTTTAGTCATTTTGTCTATTTATGTTATGACATTTATATCTATAATGGAACTACGAGGCTTTTAGTATACTACGTGATACTATCTCGTATCTGCTTGATACGAGATCCACCTCAAACGAGGTGAATCAGGTTAAAACGAGAAGGCGTGGATACGAGGTAAAACCACTTGGTGCGGAATCCACGACGAACGAGGTGAATCAGGTTAAAACGAGAAGCGCTGGGTACGAGGTAAAACCACTTGATACGACATCTACCTCGAAAGATGTGAAATCAAGTTAAAACGAGAAACTTTGGATACGAGGTAAAACCACTTCATACGGAATCCACGACGAACTAGGTGAATCAGGTTAAAACGAGAAGCGTTGGATACGAGGTAAAACCACTTGATACGACATCTACCTCGAACGAGGTGAAATCAAGTTAAAACGAGAAACTTTGGATACGAGGTAAAACCACTTCATACGGAATCCACGACGAATGAGGTGAATCAGGTTAAAACTAGAAGCGTTGGATACGAGGTAACACCACTTGATACGACATGTACCTCGAACGAGGTGAATCAGGTTAAAACGAGAAGCTTTGGATACGAGGTAAAACACCTTGATGCGACATCCAC
The DNA here is from genome assembly GCA_933228895.1 of Platycnemis pennipes. NCBI lineage: Eukaryota > Metazoa > Arthropoda > Insecta > Odonata > Platycnemididae > Platycnemis > Platycnemis pennipes. The sequence goes on along the minus strand of OW121855.1, from coordinate 109,569,643 downwards.
CTCGAACGAGGTGAACCGAGTTTAGACAAGTTACCTCGTCTGCAATTTGAAACCACTTGATACGACATCCACCTCGAACGAGGTGAACCGAGTTTAGACAAGGTCGCTCGTCTGCAATTTGAAACCACTTAATACGAATTCCACATTGAACGAGTTGAAACTAGGTATTTCGATTTTTCGCCGGGAATGCTTGTCTTGCGTGTTGTATGTGTTTGCGGGGCCTGAGAGTTGAAACCATCTCAAACGAGGTGACAACTCGTACCTACGAGTTGGTCCGAGTTCAAATTTAACTGGATTTACCTCGTTTTAACTCGGTTTTTCCCCAGGGTTGGGTAACGAATTCTTCTTCCCAGTGGCTGCAAGAATCTAATTAGATCTAAGGGTATTCCTGTTCAGACGTTGCATATGAGATCTGCGGTAGTTTTCATTTCACTGAAATGGTTTCACTAATTATATGATGCTATTTGCTAATCTTCACCACATATAGTAAATGGATGGTATGTGGAAGCAAATTTATTGCTTCAGATACCCAAATCTCAAATAATACAAAATATATACGCATAATATAAAAATACTTACCTTTCCTTCACAATTTTTCTTAAAATTTCCTTTTTTCTGTTAAAGATATGTTTCCTTTACTTTCCTTTATATCTTTTGAGGTTCTTCTTTCTCTTGGAAGATCTGACACTTTCCATCTCAAAAGTCACGAAAAGAACTCGATTGTTTCGCTCTCCTAGTCCAATTCTCTTGCAAAACGATTTCGATGGGTTCTTCGCTCTTCCTGTCCAATTCGCTCGAAGCACAAACGAAACGAACGCACCTGCGACCAGGCACGTAGCCTGGGTAAGGGGCTCTGGGGCTTCAGGCCCCCCCGAAACTTTTTCCAAGAAATTTTATCGTTCTGATTTCATGATAATCCGGATTAAACGGCTTATAATTGAAGTCTAAGCGCCTTGAAAAGTGTACACTAGTTTGATGCATGTGTGTGGTTAATAAATGTTCTTTTCAATCTGATATTTATGCATGTGTTGAACTTATGTTCTGGGGTCGGTCAAATTAACTGCTTCATGCCGAGGAAACAGTGAGCTTTACCAGTGACAAGATTTGCATCATTTGTGGATGGCATATTATCAATTAGAGTTTGAGTTTCAAACAATCTAGGATTGCTCTCCCAGTCTTTAGCTTATATTTCGAGAAATTGGGGCACCGTTCTGAGTTTAATTGTTAAAGGTTTAATTGTCCGCAACTTATTGTTTGGGACATCACACCAAAGTTCACTCCACTGCACTGGGACAACTTTACGGAACGTAGCTTGCAAGTCCTGATAGGGTACAAGCGTCGTCGTCGGCTCAAGGAAAATTTAGAGCTTCTTTTGCAGCTGCATCCGCCTTTTCATTTCCGGCAATGCCCATATGTACTGGGACCCAGAGAAAAATAACTTTGATTCCCTTTCTATTAAGGGATAAAAGGGTAGTATTCGCTGGACAATAGGGTGTGGTTAAGAAAAGACGGATGCATTGCAGCGTGGAACGGATTGCAGCGCGCTCATCGAGCCCCTGCAAATGACAAAAGAACCCGAAAAACCCCCAATTCCATCAAAAGCTATCTTAATTGCCAGCAGCTCCGCTGTGTATACGCTACACAGCGTATTGAGCCTGGACTGGACGACATCGTGATGAGATGAGGTAACCGCGCACGAACAAGCTGCATCCGACTACGATCCATCCGTTCATACGGGGATGAAGTCGGAGTGACAACAGAGAAATTCATTGAAGAGACGAAGGTATTCCAGAGCAGTGTTGTGGCAATTATGGCACCTACTGAGTACCATATGGATGCCCGGCGGCGGAATAATCCACGGAGGGTAACACGAGTACCCAACAGGATGAACATCAAGGAGCCTTAACCCGATACTTGATTTGCAGCTATTGAAAACGTTTCAGCATGAGATATACCTCTATAAGAAGAATGATGTCAGGGGGATACTGTGGAAGACTGCGGGCTACGAATCTCAGGGACACCTGTGGTATCTCTATCCTGAGCTTGTGTGCCTTGCTCTGTTTGATCCCAATGTGACTTTAGAGGAAACAAATGCTATAGTTTATGCTATCAAATCAAACCCCACCGATGTTGCCAATGTGTACAAAGCTCATGTCAACAAATTGGACAACTCAATACAGGGATTGCGGCAGTCTGATTGCAGCTGATGGTTCTCTGCATTTTTTCTCTAAACTCAGAGCGGAGCCCCAATTTCTCGAAATATAAGCTAAATACTGGGAGAGGGGGATGGCTTGGCCCTCCTCTCTTCCTCCGCGTGAGATCATCTCATCCTGTTTTTCCCATGGTACATAATTACTCACGCTTAGGCTTACGCATGCAGTTGTGGTTAACCCCAACGGATACCCCGCTTTCGAAAGGCTAGGGATTTCCGGAAGGCCAGTAATTTCCTTCCTTTTGGAAAATAAAATGGAATGCATGAGAAATGGGAATGGAAAAAAGTGTCAACAAATTCGACGACTCCATTCAGGGATTGCAGCTGTCTGATTTTGCTAATAATGGTTCTCTGCGTTTTTTCCCGAAACTCAGAGAGGAGCCCCAATTTCTAGAAATAGAAGCTAAAGACTGGGAGAGCAATCCTAGTTTGTTTGAAACTCAAGCTCTACGTAAATAAGATGCCATCCACAAATGATGCTACCGAAAGAGGCGTCGATTTAGCCAAACATTTTAATTATCTACTAACAAAGGATGAAGAGAAAAAACAGGGTTTATATGCTGTAGTTGATAATGATAGGAAATCGGTGAAACAAGAATAACGAAGTCCATACATTCTTCGTAAATTTGTGCCTTTCATTCCTAAACACCCAGATTACAAGCGATTAACACTTATGAAATATGGGGAATAAAATCTAATTTTCCTGGGAGTTAGGCAATCAGATTTTCTAAAAGTGGGACTGCGTGGATAACTTTTCTTTGCGATCAATAACATAGCTCTGAAGTGCAAAAAGGTGCCACTTTGGGAAAATTCAGTATTTCAAAACTTCCCGCGCCCTGCGCGACTTATAAAAATTATCACACGGACTTCCGGTTTTACATTCGAGATCTGTATGTAAAAACGAAACTTTTGACGAGTCCGTCCCCAACATTTTTACCCAATTTGCGGATATATACCACTCTAACAAGCCGTACACAAAAACTTTGAATGCACTTTTACTTATCATCTTTACCTATGTAGCCAAACAAATTGGCTAATATGAAAAATTCCTCTAGAATACCTTGCATGGGCTCACCTACAGCAAATATTATAAAAGAAGAAAAGCAATCAATAAGAATTTAATATATATTAACCTTATATATGATTATACATGATTACATCATGAATCATATACAGTCAAGCCCAGTTATATCAAACCCGTTAATAACGAAGTTCCGGTATAACGAAGTAAAGGCATTCCCCGTCAAAGAGGGGCTGGGAAAATTTAGTCCACATATAACGAAGTTCGGTTATTACGAAGTAAATATTAGGCCCCCTCCCCTTCGTTATATACGGGATTGACTGTATATCCTTATGATTTTACAAATTTTCAAATATTTTTCACGTATGCAGATACAACTATATATGAACTAGTGCTGACTGACCTATCCACCTACTTAAATGACCTGATAACCGATTACTTTTGATGACGACTGAGTAACGCCTTATAGTTACCTATTTATCTATTTATTACCTCCCTCTCTTCCACGTCAGTTTTCCTTCAATCATAGTATTCATAAGTTAATTTTCCTCTAACCTTTTTCCGAACATGCGTCAGAAGGGAAAAGGCAAATTTAATTTTTATTAATGAAGACTCATATCTCGAGGGCCCAGGGCAAATTATGACCGAGGGAGCCCCCACTTCCGACGCTTCTGTATGCATAAATGTTAATTTTTATGTACCATTCTTTTCTTCCCATCATTATTATTAGTCCTTGCCACTAATTCCTTTCAGCTTGATAAAGCTTGCCAAACGTTGCTTACCATTTTATATTATATAGGTGCCTCAGGGTTTCAAGCGTAAAAAATAATTATTACTTATTTCCTTGGAGAGGGGTGGGGAACGGAGTGAAATGCTAAAAATTAGATGTTTGTCAGGCCAGGACCATTTCATTTTTGTCCGCAATGCAACAGCTCCTATTAAATTTCATGTTCACATCTATGGGCCAGCGTCCCATAGGCCAATGCATCTCTGACTCACTGGAAGGTGAGGTGTGGCTAAGGTTCACTAGGGTGAACGTGTTAGCTAAAAAAAGAAAGAAAACCATGAATTCCTGATATACAATATCGAAGTACTTTTGTCATCAATAGAAGTGATACTAAAGTGTTATTAATTAAAAATTGGAAACACTGCTCTAACGGTAAACAAGGCTAGTTTTTCTCATCACAAAACCAGGCAGATTCCTCAAGGCCACCTAAAACTGAGTATGTATACTGATTTAAGTGGCGTTATTCTTCCGGCAGTGCATATGGCAATGGAAAATTCATTCTCGTTTGTGGATGACTTTTCTCACTTTATCGTAACTTTCTGTTGTACGAGCGTTCGAGGATGGGTAAATAAAAACTCGAAATACATTCAAACTCTTTACTGAACAAGGTTCTCACTCAAAAACACACAACTCAAAACTGATCAGTGACACGACTGAAACTGAACAGCGGGCATAACTCAAAACGAACAGCGCAAAGCGAACGACACCGACTTCTATTTATACCTCTTCACTGTCTGCAACATTCTAGACTCAAACGCTACCTGGTTCCAGAAAAGAAAGTCAAGTTCCGGAAGTCGGTATGACCCGAGAACCACAATAACACTTGAGAATAACAGAATTACACATATGTACAAGGAAAAATAATGAAGAACGTATAAATTGCTCCATAACAACACACCCCCCATTCTGAAATTATTTTCAACAGATAGTATCTCAAGTACAACAAAAGTATTCAAAAATCAAACACAATACACACTAATGCAATCCTAATTCTACACAAAATTTTGGGTTTATTTGAGTCCTTCACAAGCATAGGTAATGTAGCTGTCACACCTATCACTAAGTTCATAATCATCTAAAACATTCTCAACATACATCCTTTGGTTTACCATTACACTACCACAAGGTTCTTTGGAAAATTTACATTCAGGAAATTTGAGATAAAACCTATGTCTCTAATTTTAAGTCTAATCTTTAACATTTCAACAAATGAACTCACAAGATGATGTTCCCCCAGGTTCCTAGATCATCTACATACCCAGTACCAGACATTTCTTGGAAGGATGAATATACAGACAGGGATCACTAACCGAACGCTTTAGTCCTACATCAGTCAAAATCCTGTGAAGATGCAAATTCAGGTCTCTTCCAGCCTGATTGAGACCATACATACTTTTTGTTAACTTACACACAAAGCTAGGATGTTTCTTATCAACAAAACCATCAGGCTGTTTCATGAAGGTGCCCTCCTTTATGTCACTATTTAAGTAAGCTGATTTGACATCAAGATGGTGACTATCCCAATTATTTTCTACCATCAAAGCTACCATAAATGTAATCACCTTTCTGTGCACAACAGGGCTGAATTTTTCCGTAAAGCCAACTCCAAGCACTTGATTATAACCTATTGCTACAAGTCTAGCTTTAAATGCAACAATATTTCCCTCTTGATCTCGTTTGGTCTTAAACGCCCATTTACAATTAATGACTGTACTCTACGCTGGCTTTTGCGCTAAATCCCAAGTATGGTTTCCCTTAAAATTCAACATTTCCTCCTCCGCGGCTTTAATCCACCTATTTTTATGAACTCCAGTCAGTGCTTCTTCCACTGTCTGAGGATCCCTTCACCTACATTTGTTTGTAGAGCATCCCATGAAAGTGAATTGAAGAAAATACTTTTGTGGCGTTTACTCATTTTAAGAGACTAATAAGACTACTGTGTGAAGTATAACCTCCCACCTTTTTTTCATCTTAAAAATTAAAATTAATTGCTATTTAAAAAAATTTAAATTGACCGGAGGGTATCATTTTGAAACCCAGTAAATGTTAGCATTTCTTCTTTCGTTTTGGTGATTGTTTGGAAGTTATTTGAAAAATACTAGTCAAACGGGTATTTTCGAACAGTACACTACGTTTTCATTTGTTTAATCTAATTAGTTGTGATAAAAATACTGTTTATTTAGTTTCCGAAACTTTAGTAGCGCGTGAGGTAAGTCCACTACAATTTTGGAAATGATTCACCTTCAAACGAGCCTATTTGTCCGTGACCTTACAGAGATGTATTTATCTTCCGGAAAGAATCACTGTTGCCGTCAGTAATTTGCTGACGTGACAATGCAGATGACAACTGCCGAGCGTCTGTAGCTGGTTGTCCGGATCGGCTCCGTCTCGGTCGTGACTTCGCCTTGAGTCGAGGCGGTTGCATTGAAATAGTTTGCGTCTTGGTAATGGCGCTACGTAGAGATCTTAGACCGGAGCAAATGACGGCAGTACTAAATGGCATTTCCGAATATCCAAGAAAGGGTCTGATCAAGATGTTTCGTGATTATTATACTCTAGATCCGCTTTGACGTAAAGTCAATTCGCTCGCTCTACACGGTTGCAGGTAGACAAAGTGTGGAAGAAAACTATTGATAACTGTATTGTATGCTATAAGCCTGGACGGTTCATTGCTATTGACTTACAGCTGTTTCCGAGCAAAGGACGGTGCTCCTTTACGCAATATTTAGGATCGAAGCCTGATAAAAGTGGGCAAAATTACTTACTTCAAATAGAAAAGGCCAGTAAATATTTAAACGAATATCCCGACCTTGGCAAGGACAGCTCCTGTCAAGCTGGCGAACGCGTTGCAGGTCATGTTGCAATGAAACTTTTACAGCCTTACTTGAGCAAGGGCCGAAATGTCACAGCTGACAACTCTTTCCCATCACTTGTGCTCATCTAAGAGCTGAAAAAAGGCAAGTGCAATGGGAACAGCAAATAAGGTAAGGAGAGAAATCTCTGCTGAAATAAATGCTTTTCGGGAAGAGTTGTTCTCAACTAAATTGCACAAGAACGGTGACGCAACACTTAACCGTTTATCTGGGAAACCCGAGTGTGTTGTTGTTCTAAGCTCTATTCACCCCGACGTTGACATTGGTGAAAACTCATTGGAAAAAACCAGAAACTGTAAAGTGTGACAATGAGACCAGGCATGGAGTGGATATCATTGATCAGATGGGGCAGAAATATTCGGCTAGACCAGGAACCAGACGATGGTCAGTCCAGTCTTGCAGAATTCTCTTGACTTTCGCGGAATAAATGCATGGATATTATGTAAAGGAATAACTCTGCAGAAGATATCCCGAAAGAATTTTTGCAGAGTGAGCAGAGGAGCTTGGAAGCCCATTGCATCATTGATTGCATCAAGGAATGTTTGTCAACCTTATGACAAGGGTGATGGAGCGCGAGAGCCAGGAACTGACTAGGAACTGTCGAAAAAAGATAAAATTTGATAAAACACAAGCATTGGATTTTGTAAGCTGTGTAATAAATAAGTATTAGGTACGCGTACGACTAAAACAGAGCGAAAGTGACATGAATGTGAGGCAATTGAGACTAATTTTATGTAGCCCTGTATGAAAGAGACCTTTGATTTCAATGCTTTCCTTTACACAAATTTGTAGTTGTGTACGATAAATGATTGTAGAAAAATTCAATTATTTTTTACTAAACTCTTCTGTGAACTCTCAAGCGTTTCAGCACAATCTTCGAAAAATAGAGTGATGTTTAAAAACCCTCCCGGAATTCTCGTGGGGTGCATTGTGTCCGCCATTCTAGTGTTAAATAGTCCGCCGCGATAATATAATTGTGAGATTTTATTATTCCTTTGTACATACATGGAAATAATTATTTTTCAAGAAAGGTTTTCTGTGACCGTGAATACATTCACGTACATCTGGGTTGCCAGTCCAATGGCTTTGATTAAATTAGTGGCTGTTTAGAGTTCTCCGATAGATTGCCTTTCGTATCCAGTTCGGTTATTCAGGGGAGACAGCTGAGGTCATTTGCGCCACTTAGGATAGGGGGGTAATTAGGTAATGGTAGGACTCTTCAGGGAACGGAGGATGAGTGGAGAGAAACCCGGCGTCGGCATTTGCCTACTCTTAACGAAAGGCGCCAAGGGGACCACGGCTCAACGTCCCATTCGACGGACGGAGTACTGAACTTGAAAAGCCCTCCACTACGCACTCAAGTGGGGACCGGTTTTCCACAGAAAAATCTGCCACTGCCGGGAATCGAACCCGGGCTCTCGGGGTGGGAGGCCAGTACTCTAGCCACCACAACAACCCGATCCCCTTTCGTATCCGGATTCACGGATGGTTGATTGTCTCAGCCTTCAGTCGTCCCCGTAAAGTAAAAGCCCCTTGGTCTGATTTTCTCTATAGGAAAGCATTTACCGATGGATATTTTCAAAGCACGTCAAAGCTGTTACTAAAATCTGTCTTTTTCGAAATATCAGGGATAATTGAAAATAATTTAACATTTTCCTCCTTACCAGCATAAATGCACAAAGATATTTGGTCTTTAATATTTTTTTCTGTTCTCTGTTGCAGAATTATTTAGGTCAGTCACCAATATGAATACAAGTTGTTTCCTTTCATATAGTGTTGTGTCCCCAACCGCATGAGGCTCTCCGTTCGGCGGGCGAGGCCTCGCCCCTTCCCCACTGCGCACTCCGACCCTCGGTGGCTCCTTCACCCCCACGCCCCCTCGCAACCTCCTTCATTGGACCTGCATTTTTCCGACCTGACTTTTTGCGTGACCGGCGGCCCCTTTTTGGGTTCGGGCCGCCTAGACCGGACCACATAAATAGCAGCATTTCTTTAGACCACCTAGCTATTCGCATTTAATCACCTCTTTAGAAATGAACCGCCCGCTCTCATCATTTCATCGCTTCGGACCTCCTAGCCCACTCATTGGGAGGCGTTTCCTTGGGGACCGCACACCCATTCCATTTTTCCATTACCATTACTCATTAATTCCATTTTATTCTCCAAAAGGAAGGCAATTACTGGCCTTCCGTATAGTTCTAGCGTTTCGAAAGCGGAGTATCCGTTGGGGTTATCCAAAACTGCATGCGTAAGCCTACACGAGAGTAATTATGTACTATGGGTAAAACAGGATGACATGTTCTCACGCGGAGGAAGAGAGGTGGGCCAAGCCATCCCCCAGTGGAATTTCCCAGAACACTGGGGCGTTGTCCCTCGAACCCATATAAGCAGGGGTCGCGATCGACTGCCTCACACTCTCTCCTGTGCAAAACCGTGATCGCCGCATCGTTACGCTGCCCGAACGCCTATTGAAGCCAGTCTCCTCCTCGCCGTCTTCATCCTCTGCACCCCCCAAGGCGTCCACTCCGTACCTCCTTCTGTGCTCCCGACTCGTCAAGCCATCACTATGTAAGTATTAGATTTAGGTCTTCATAATAAACGGACTCTAGTTCAGAACGAGCTGTGTTTGATTGTGGAAACCACTCAATCATGCACGCAACGATCCTGATCTGAGTATGACCCCCCTCAGGGACACGATAATATCAAATGGCAGTAGACAGAGAATACAGCCTACAGCCGTTCTACCAACTGCTACTGAAGTATATAGGTACTCTTCGACCATTTGTTCGTGCTTGAGGTTTTAATTTGTTTTTCCAATAATGAATTTTGTTGGCCTCCGACGGTTTTGAAACTATGAGTTATAAAGCAAATCGATTCTCTTAGTTTCTTAATATGAAATTAAGTATTCCGTGGTACGATAGATCTCTTCACAGTTTAAAATATACCCGAGTTCCTGAGTTAAAGTGGTTTATCGCTGACCTTAAGTTATAAATTTTTTCATCTGAAAAAAATTCCGATGCTAAGCGATCACCGGAATAATTGTGTCGACCTAATAGATTTCTGATCAATATTTTGCACACTTGCGAAAAAAGTGAATGGATCATATAACACTATATTTTTTACGGTGTATTTTTTCTAAGCTACCTGCCTTGTGCATGATGTTCATCCCCTGAATCATAAACCAACTCTCTTCACTGCGAATCCTCTATCTTTACTTCACAACCATTACATTGTTTCTTCTCCTAGTATTCATAATTACAAACACTGTTTCCTTTATTTACGTAAACAAAATGGTCTTCTCCAGTAGATTACAACTATATAAATAAAAAATATGCTCTATGGTCCACGGTGTCCTGACATGAACGTAGTAACGTTTTTTTAAGTTGTCGAAGGTGAAATATATTATCAAAACCGACTTTCAAGTAGTTTTTTATTTCACCCTGCATTAGTCAACCACAAGAAAGTGGGGGCCATCCGATTATCGTCCGATTATATCATTCGATCTCGACAGATGGACAAAGGAAACTCTTTACATTATACGCTAGTTCATATGATCAGAATATTCAGCGAGATCACTCAGGACCTGACACAACCAGAGTCACACACCACCCTCAAAGGCATAACAAATCACATTTGAATCCATTTCAGAAAGTACGAATCAGTGATACACAAAACAAGGTGGCTACATTGTATGATTTGTCTTGAGCAGCGGACAGTTTAAGAACAATTACCTCCATTCTTAAACGGTCAATTTAAAAGTCTGTATATGTTTACGTTATACGCTTAAAAACATTAAGTTTAGTCTATGCTTTTACGTATTTAAGTCTCCACGACGAACATATGTTCGTTTTGTAGGAGCAATTATGAACATGGTAGATTATATTTAAAAAACTTATGAAATTGAAGGGCTTATTTAAGATTCAATCATAATTTACGCATAAATCATGATTCCTAATGCAAAGTTGCTAATTGCCTTAATTTATTTTTGTTTGTTGCAGAAGCTAAAAGGCATCCAGGGATCAGATAAACGATTGCTCTTCCACCTCTAAGTCCATAGAGTCCTTAGAGAAAGCAATGTCCTCGCAGACAAAGATAACGGAAGAGAAGGTGAAGGACTTGGAGGAGAAGATGAACGAATATGGGAAATATGCTAAGGATTGTCTTAAGAGACTGATTGCTATGGACCCTAGCAAGGCAAGAGACTATTGCATAGAGTCTCTTATGAGGAAGACAGAGATAACTCCATACAACGAAGATGACGAAAATTTAATGAGAAGATATTACGACGAGGCCTACTCTGTTGGGAAGTTCACATCGGTTATTTTAGAGTGCGTGCAATTACTCGTGGACTTGAAAATCAAAGTAGAATTTGAGTCAGAGGTTGACGGGGAAACAACTTTATCAAAAGTTTATTACAACCATCCTAAGATTTCCTTTGATTCGAAAAGTTTTGAGGAAAGTTTCGTTCGCAATCTTGTCCATTCCTTGACATATATATCAGTACACGACGCGTTCAATAACGATGGTAGACCGTACTTCAAAGGTGACGATGAGAGTGAGAAGAAGGTCCAGGGGATGTTGAAGGATGTGGAGAAGAGAGTGAACGAGGGTGGGGAAATTGATTATTGGTTTCAGTACGCATTGGACGCTGAGGAGCAATGGGATAAGGAATTGAAATTGATAGCGGCAGTTCCAGCCATATTGGCACACTACGGATCCTCCAAGGCCAAGAGGATCCTCAACGATCAAGTCCCTTCCCTTCTCGAATTCTACGAGAAACGAGTACTGCCCGTGATGTGAGGACATTTGGATTCAAAAATTACAACCGATCCACCTGGCCCTTTCCGTGTACACAGGTCTATATTTTATTAGATCGGCCATTCCATCACGTCTTTTAGAGTACATACTGCTTTCGTATTGCTGCTACTTTTGGTATATCGGTTACCAAAACCAGAAGGGTTTGGATTCGAATCACCAGATGTGAGAAGAGATCTTTCCAAAGGGTCATGGTGACTAGAATTACCGTTTATTCTCCAACTATACTAAGCTACACACTATAAGCTATATACTAATTATAAGATAGCTAAATATTTTCCTATTTGCTTTACTGCTATTTTAGTTATTCTGCAAGTAATTTTGATTATTCGGAATGTGCTTCTATCAATTTCTCTTCACAATACTCATAAGTGTACTACAAATGAAAATTGTAATCAATGAATTTAATGCGTCGCAAGCAGGCCATGTTAAAAGACACTGGATCCTCTTGAGTGAATGTGTGAATCTCTGGATTGAGACGATATCTGTTCAAATTAATTAAAACCTTGCTAGAGAGAAATCTTTTGTATCTTTCTCCAAATGAAATAAGATGGAAAATGTGATAAGAACTCACTACTTAATTTAAAACCGGAGAACTGAATTTGCCTCACCGATTTCCAATCCGTTACACAATGTCTAAGATTTCAAAATATTTACACTTTAAAATTGGTTGATTTTCACCTCAAATGTAAAAACTACTGACTGAAAAGGATGTCACACATTTTATGTATCTTGCATTGCGATTACCAGCATTCTTTCATTGCCAAAACTACACTGTAAAAAGTTGATCTGATTTTCAGTGCGATCTGAATTTAAGCGCTGTCTGGTTTAAGGCAGGAACACGGATGCAAGGTGCGGAAGAGGCAGGAACATGGATGGTTGGTACAGGAGCAGTTAAGCAGGAAGCAGAGGAAGCAGGATTCTGGATGGTCTGATTTTCAGTCGCTCACCTGCCTTATTTTTAGACAAGATATTACTGCTGAAATTCAACATACCCTGTCTTAAAATTGTTGCATCTGAAATTCAGATCGCTTTTGTACCTTAAAATCAGATCTACTTTTTACAGTGTATGCAAAAATAAATTTTCCACTGAACCAGATAAAAATGTTTTATTAATTTACCTCATTAATCTCATTTGAGACATACCAAGGTGTTTATGAATACTGGAAAGTCTTCTGCTGGTAACCAGTTGACTAAGGTAAAGGTCACTTGTTTTTTCTTGTCTCCATCTACCCAAAGCTCCATATGATATAAGAATACGCATATTAAATTTTCCCCAAAACGAGATGAAAGTGCCTTAATTTTTCATTATCGAGGACATTATTCAGAAATTCCAATTTTGCAGAAATTGGGTATTGGGCTTTGTTATAGAATGTTTGTTTGCAGTGAGGCGTTATACACAAAAAAATTAACCAGCTACTTTGCATCTATTTTGTCAAAAAAGTAGCTTCTAATCCATTAGTTACTAATGAAAAAAATGAAGGAGTTACACAAAAGTACTTTCATCTATTTTCACACAAACTTTGAAGATCATCGAGGTTGAAATACTTCTTTAACCCATGAGTTTAATTTGAGTTAAAGTTGATCAATGTTTTATATAGTTGTACATAATAATTATTTTGGCGTTCTATCCCAACTTCTGTCTGAAGAAATCATTGTAGATAATCTGCCTTTTTCGAACCTGGTGATATATGAATAACTGTATCTTTGGTACCAAAACGCAGTGCATTCAAATTAGAGAAACCACCACTTTACAATATCTGCCAAACAAAGCAAGTCTCATGGCGAAATATCAAATCCAAACTTTGTACACTTTTTGATGAACATAACGTTAATGATGACCCTTGAAAAGTGATACAATCACTGTTACAATTGATAAAATAACTCCGTTGTTGACGTGGCAAGGGCCCTGGATATTTTTCCGTGATTCCTCAAACGTATGTAATCACAGCAAAAGTGGCATCATTCTTTTCCCTCGTAATAGTCATCTCCTTGGTCCTGCTCAAGGCCAAAATTCGTTCATCTTCTTCTTTTCGAGCAGTTCTGTGGATAGGGTAGAAGCCACTGTCTTGAAAAGCCTTGAATAGATCTTGTTTCTCGTTTCCAATAGATGAATCGTCGAAAATGTAAAGAGCTCTGTTGAAAAGAGTGAGGATAACAGCCGTCTTTTTTCGGGGTGGTAGAGTGAGGCTATAGCCAAACACGACGTCTTCACCAGATACACCTGCGTAACTAAGACATGGGACCTTCTGTGCAGAGGAAAACATCATATAACGATGGAAGAACAAAGCAGTATATCTCGGAACTCGGAACTTCAGACAGGATACCTATAACACCATCCCGGGCTCTTTGCCCTTTAAGGTCGAGGTTGGAAATATCAATTGGAAGTTTACAGTGAGGGATAAAGGTTATTTTGTTGGGGTATTAGCTCGACGGGTTATTTTGTTAGGGAATGTATTGAAGGAGATCGGGTATGACAGGTTATTTTGTTAGGGTATTGAATTGTGGTTGGATCCGGAGGAAAAACAGGTTATTTTGTTTGGGAGTGAGTCATTGTATAGGGAATTTGGTTAGGGATGCCTAGTAGTTGGGGGATGATTTGGGGAAGTAAATGGACGGGTTTTTTTGTTAAAGGTTTTGCTTAGGGTTAGGAAAGCTGGAGGAGGTTTAGTCAGGTTCTGGTGGCTGGAGGTAGCGGAGCTGAGAAGCTCCTTGTCCCAGGCCAATGTGGGTGGAAGTTGAGGGAAGGGTGAATGCTTGGGAAGTAGGGAAAGGTGGTTCTGCAAAGCAGTATATACGAGGTCCGATGCATGTATATATTTGTTCTTCGGGTGTACCCCGCGTACCATTACCAGGTGTGATACCTGACGCTTCGTGGCCGTTACTGGTCACTTTATCAAAGGGAATGAGGTATTTGTCGAGTTTGTGGATTTTATGTAGGGATTTCATGGTGGGAAAAGGATGGGAAGGGGAGGAGTGGAAGAAGTAGTCATAGCATTTTTATCAAGGTTCAAAGCAGGGTCCCACGTGTGGCTGATTTGGTAATAGTACGCGGGGTACACCCGAAGAAAAAAAATATATATATCCATTATGACCCGAGAAAGTTTCAACCAAGAGGTCCGATGTGATTGTAGGAAGGTATGCATTGGGCAAACCTTGAGGGCACTAGGGATCCGTACCCAAGAACTCAGAAGGGCGACAAAAAACGCGCGTAGCCGCGCCTTTAGGTCATCGCGGAGCACTTCTGGGAAGGCCGGACACACAACATCGATTTGGACGGAGCCAAGCTGATCAAGACCGAAAAACGCCATTTCCCCAGGCCCGTACGCGAGGCGATCGAAACGGCTTAGAACCCAGATAACCGAGAGGATAGATATAAACTCTCCTATGCTTGGAAACGCCTAATGCAAAAAACTAGTGAAACGACCAACGAAAATGCGCCCACTTGATCATCATAGCGCATATACGAGAACTGAATGGCATAAAAGACGGTGAAAAGCCGCAAACTGAAGTCTGCTGAAATCACTTCTGACCTGAAGCCGCAAACTGAAACGTCGGCGAAACTGTTGTCCCCCCAGAATGGACACACGCGGAAGAAATCCCGAAAGGAAAGGATCCTCAAACTTTGCTAGCTCATATCGTTCTTTGGACAAGCGAACGTAGAACCTTTATTTATTGTACGTATCGCATTATTTTCTATTGTTGCCCTCACTGAAAAAACAACGCATTGCCCAATAGTGATATTGTTTGCCATTTCCAACACATATGCAAATGATAAGGACAATTCACCACAGCGCAAGAGTAGCTCCCGTGTTTGATAAGGATAGCTATAACGCCAAACAAATCTCCATCATCCAGTCTACGTGTGCGGTGCGGAAATGGGAGAAATGGCGTCGAAATTGTGATTAAATTTGAAAAATGTTGATTACACTTTTACAGGAAGAAGAGAACACATCAAATGGAAGGTTTTTGGAGTTAAGGAGATATTTTACTTCCATTACGGAAGTAGTACTGAAAAGGTGAATGCACAACATATCACATGAAAGAGGGGAATAGCTGATGGAATCAAAAATCACATGCACATCTAGTAATAGTGAACCATATGCAAACAGATAGGGAAGATATTGCCAAATACTAGCGAGGGAAAATTAGAGGAAGGGCTCATAGGAATGCTTTCTTAGGTCCGACTTCACGTGACATTAAAGATAAGTTATCCTCCTTCCCATTAGCGATTCTAGACCTTCAATGTGTTCCAAATGAGATCATAAAAGTCCCCTCTGTGTCTGGAGTCAGAATGTTACCACCCTGTGCAAGATTAATAATGCATCGACTTCTGTTGTGATCTTCAGTGTAGACACCATCAAGGCACGTGCCATGGGGTGATTCCAAACCGGCCAGATATTTATAAATGTACGTACACAAACAACTGGCATTACAATAATTAATGATTTCACCTCGAAATTAGCTTACCAGACGTCGTCTGTGATAATAAGCTAAATTTCGAGTGAACTGACCCTTTTACTCCATTATTGACTGCATATCCTAACTTTTTGTAAAAAAAATAAACAATTCAGATTACTACGCTAATATCCCTAAATAAAAGTGACCACCGATACGTCCCTATACAGTTACAATTTATCAGTTAACACTTTGAAAATGCAAGAGCATTAAACAAAAGAAAATACGAATCTATCATGTTTTCAAATGACGTGCAGACTACACTAAACACCATTGTCTATTATGCTGGATTTCGTCATATAAACAAGATAAGTATCGTACCAATAGACTACAAATATTATTTCTACGTGTAACATAATATACCCTTCCCAATGGACTACGCCTTGTAGTGGTGTGATTGGGGCTTTCGTGTACCCGTGAGCCCTAGAGCTGCACGGGCGGAAGCAACTAATATTGCTCCTGGTAGGGTCACCCATGCCAGATAGGTCAAATGGTAGTAGCCTGACGAGGGGTAGTCCATGTACCGTACTCGCAGCGTCTGTTCCTCAGTGAGGCGGTGGTGAGAAGGCGTCTGACCCCAGTGGGGCGGCCTAACAAGTGATGGTGTCACGTTAAAAACACTATTGAGGCAGGCAACGGGAAACCACCTCAATTGAACTCTCCCGAGAACACAATGGACTTGAACAATAGAGAATTGAATCCTGGCAACTACGCGGCCCGGTATAAAATTAGTGGGATGGGTGTCGTGCCCGGCGGTAGGGTATGCAAGGACTCTACGGTCGTCATCTTACGAAATCCTTGCACGAAAAGAAAGGCGAAAACGGCGGCGAAGAAGAAACCAGAGAAGATAGCAACAATGCTAAGTATCGGGACATGGAACGTTAGGACTATGTTAAGGGCAGGAAAACTAGAAAATATTAAGCGTTAAATGGAGAGGGGAGAGATCGATTTGTTGGGATTAGGCGAAATAAGATGGAGAGACCAGGGGGGACTTCTGGAGTGAAAAGTACAAGGTTATACACAGGGGAGGGGAATAGAGCTAGCGGGGAGTAGCAGTTGTATTGAATGCAACATAAGGAAAAGGTTAATGAGTATGGAACAGGTACGCTATAGAATACCAGCTATCGAAATCAAAGATAAGCCGGCGAATGTAGTCGTATTTCAGGTTTACATACCAACAGGGGGACATAGAGATGAAGAAGTAGACGAAGTATATGACCAGTTGGAAGAATTAATCGGGAAAGTAAAGGGCAGGAAGAACCTAATAGTTATGGGAGATTGGAACGCTGTAGTAGGGGAAGGGAGGGACGGAAGTGAAGTAGGGGAGTATGGTCTGGGTGTAAGGAATGACCGGGGCGAGAAAGCAGTGGAGTTCTGTAGGAGGAATAATTTAGTGATTACAAACACGTGGTTTAAACAACACCATAGGCGTAGGTACAAATGGAATATGCCGGGGGATACTGGAAGGTACCAACTAGACTACACTATGATTAGGCAAAGATTCAGGAACAGCGTAAAGAACTCGCATAGTTTCCCAGGTGCAGATGCCGACTCCGACCAATACTTGGTGGTGATGAAATGTGAAATGAGACTAAAAAGGTTGAAAGTACGAAGGGAGTAAAAAAGTGGGATGTAGGAGCACTGATTGGAGGGAATAGGAGGGAATATCAGGAGATTGTGAATAGATACGTGAGGGAAGAGGAGGGAAAAGGAACAATAGATGAAGGGTGGGAAATGATAAAGCCGGGCATAAAAGAAGCAGCTGAGAAAACAATAGGAACAGTAGACGCTAGGAGGATCAATAAACCATTAGTAACAGCAGAAATGATGGAAATGATCGAGGAAAGAAGGAAATGGATAAATGTAAATACAGAGCTAGGCAAAAGGTTTTATACGGACATTAACAACAGGCTTAGGAGAGAAACAAAGAGAGCAAGAAAAAAGTGGTGGAGTCGGCAATGCGAGGAGATGGAGAGACTCCTGAGAGAAGGAGAAATAGGCAGTCTGTACTCAAAGGTTAGAATGTTAACGGGAATAAAGAAATGGAAAACGGTCCCGCGCATCAAAGACAGAAGGGGAAATTTAGCAAGGGAACCAGAGAAGATCCAACGTCGTTGGTGGAAATATGTTGAGGAACTGTATGATAGCGAAAATAGGCCTAGGAACTTGGACATAGAAGAGGAAAAGGACGTAGATCAGGATGACGTGGGCCCCAAAATACTGGATGGTGATGTCGTGTGGTTCTTTCGGGGAAGGGGAGCAATTCAAAGAATACGACGGGAGTCGATAAGGAGACAAGATTTATTATTGTACAAGCAGTACGTGGGAGTCGTACTGAGGCCTAACGGGGGATGGAGAGGGAGTAGCGGGAAAGGAACTTACTTTGCGCGGGGTCCGGCCAGGGGTCCCCAGAGGCGTGGGCACAGGATGCGGGTGCGGGAAGCGGCGAGGGCGGGGTCCGAACCAGGGTCCCCAGAAGAGAAGGTGGCGGGGTCCGAACAAGGGTCCCCAGAGGAGAAGGCGGCGGGGTCCGAACAAGGGTCCCCAGAGGAGAAGGCGTCGGGGTCCGGCTAAAGTCCCCGGCGAAGGAAGGGAGTGTCGGGATCCTCCTTGGGCTCCCGGTGGGCAGGTATGGCGGGGTCCGGTGAAAGTCCCCAAGAGGCAAGGGTGTCGGGGTCCTGACTAGGGTCCCCAGGGGAAAGGTACTCGCCCCGAGTCCGTCTCGGTGCCCGCTTTTATACACGGGCACCGAGTAAGTATGCAAGGGTGGGGGGTGGAGGACCATACAGGATTCGAAGGGCGTCGGGAAGGTTCCAGGAAGTCTTAAAAGCCGAGGGAAAGTGGGAAATGGTGAGGAGGGCGGGGGAGGAAGAAGGGATTGGAACGTAGGTTTTCCCAGCGGAATCCGTCGCGGTCAGAGGCTTTCGGGTGCAGCTGCGTGGCAAGAAGCGTGCGTAGGAAGAATGGATCCTTGGGAATGATGAGGGAAGAACAGTTTGACGCGACTCCAAGGGGTGGCTCGGCCTTTGCGCGCTTATTCGCCACGTTCGTGAACTGCCTTCCCCACAGTGAGATAGAGAAGGCACTGCGAGAAATGAAGGCAGGTAAAGCGGTGGGGGTTGATAGCATCCCAGCTGAGCTTCTGAAAAAACTAGGAAAATGGGGAATTTTTTTGGGCAGATTTTATGAACTTGTTCGTAGAATATACGAGGAGGGGGCTTGGCCGGAGGATTTTGTAAAAACCGTGCTGATACCTATACCGAAAAAGCGGGTGACAAAAGAAAGTGAAGACTATAGAACGAAAGTTTGATTTCTCATGCGACAAAGGTAGTGCTTAGAATCCTCAATAGGAGAATGGAAAAGAGAGCAAATGAATTCCTAGGCGAGGATCAGTTTGGATTTCGGAAGGGGAGGGCTACTCGGAATGCGATTGCAGTGATGAGAATACTAGTGGAAAGGAATCTAGAATATAATCAGGATGTATTCGCGTGCTTTGTTGATTTCGAAAAGGCGTTCGACAGAGTGAGGTGTGACAAGTTAATGGAAATATTGCGGAAGATAGAAGTAGACTGGAGAGACAGGAGACTGATCCGGAATTTATACATGGCGCAGAATCGCAAGTGAGAGTAGCCGATGGAGAATCGGATTGGGCCACAATAGGGAGGGGAGTTAGGCAGGGCTGTCCGTTATCGCCGGTACTTTTCAACATATACTCAGAGGAAATGGTGAGAGAGGCTTGGGATGAGCTGGAGGCTGGAGCAAAGGTCGGGGGGAAATTGATAAAATCAGTGAGGTTTGCGGATGACCAAGCGCTAGTAAGCCAGTCAGCCCTTGGCTTGCAAAAACAGCTGGATGCGTTGCAGGGACAGTGCGAAAGATACGGGATGAAGATAAACCAGAAGAAAACGAAAGTAATCTGGGTTTGGCGACGAGATCGACAGTAGATTGAAGATGCCGAAGCAGTTTTAAATAATCTTAATTCAGAACAAGCAAGAATAAATCGCCGGACTAGAGCTGTTCTCTATAATGCCCTACACGACTCAATGCTGCATGACGTTGGAGAGTTTGTGTTGGCTAAGAAAATTTTGACCACGCTGGAAGAAATGTACGGCACATTTAGCATGCTACATACAGTGGTTCACCTTAGGGAGCTAACTATGTACCACGACAAAAGAGCCTGGAACACCGATGCAACAGTATGTAAGTACAATGCAAGAAACCTTTCAGAAGGTACAAAAGGGCGGTGTGACATTCAGCAACCAGGCATTCGCGTATTTTATGCTTCTTGCCCTCCCCATGACGATATATGAAGGCCCTGTTAGATCACTGGAAGATGGAGGAAATAGAATCACTTCATCGATGGTTTAGTTAAAACTAATGCTGGAAGAAAAGAGAATGGAAAGGAACAGCAAGCTGATGGACGAAGACTCAATCGCTCAGTGACAATCGCAAGTGCGTTGTAACATAACAATTGAGCCGCCGAGATCAACAATGTAAGGTGCAATAATGGAAGTAAATAAGCATTGATAATTAAGGAAACAATACGGGAGAGCGAGAGTGGGGGAATTGTGTGTTAGACGCGGTGGTGTGGAGACGCAAAAGTGATACGTGTGTAAGAAAGGACATTATTTGTGAGCTAGTTGTTGTCTGTGGGGGTTAATAAGTATTCGTGAGGAATGAGAGAGTATTGGTGTTGTTGTGTTGTGTCTGATTTGATTTAAGAAGTGACTCGAAAGAAAAGAAAGTGTGTAAGTGTATGGCCTGTTAAGTGCGAGCCTGAGGAGAAGTGTATTTTGTTTGTTGGTGTTTGATTAATTTTAAGTGCATTTCGTGAGGGCAATTTTTTATTTTGTGCATGTTTTATGTAATTAAACTGTGTGAGATATAATACATAAGGATCAGTATATTACAGTGTCAAAAGACTTGAGGAACGCAACGTACGCTCAGGCGCAAGAAGGTTAACGACCCTATGGCCAGGGGAAGAGAGCTGACTAAGGGTACTCCCTCAACCTTCAAGAGTTATACCTGCAACGAACCGGGTCACATAGCTCGTGAATGTCCTGCTTGAGCAGAATTCAAAAAAAGAAGGACAAAGCAACGAATGGCATGTGAGCCCAAGACTAACATCGCATACAGTGAAGACCTGGAGGATGAGGACGGTGCTCTAATGTTATCTGATTCGTCACAACGCCCAAGGCGCGAAGACAAGAGACACTTAGACTCGGAGGCTACCGAACATATATGCCACAATACCAATGCTTTCAAGGACATTAAGAAAATTGAAGAAGGAGCAGTGAAATAAGGAAACGGCGTAAAACTGTCCATTAAAGGCGAGGGAATTAGATGCAAGAACGGAAGGAGGGGAAGGCATGAAGCTACGATTACAGAGAGTTAAATATGTACCTGGACTACACTGCCACTTAATTTTCGTTCCCCAACTGACCGGAAAGGGTGTGGTTGTCACGTTCAACAATGACAATGCCCTAGGCATACGGAATGGTAAGGTAATCTTTACCGCAAAGAAGGCTGGGAAGATGTATGAATTCATCATCATCATTGGTCAGCAATCCTAGGATTGGTTTGACGCAGCTTTCCAATCGATTCTTCTATCGGCCAACCTTTTCATTGTGACGTAATTCTTCTCTTTTACATTCTTCACAACCTGTTCCATGTATCTCAAACGAGGTCTGCCTTTTCCAATCTTCCCGTTCACTTTTCCCTCGACGATAGTCTTCATCAGGCCATCGTGTCTCAAGATATGGCTGATTAAGTTTTCCCTTCTTCTTTTTAGAGTTGTCAGCAGACTTCACTTTTCTCCAACTCTTCTTAGTACTTCCTCGTTACTTACTCGGTCGATCCATTTAATCTTCAGCATTCTTCTGTAGCACCACATTTCAAATGCTTCCACCCTCTTCTTCTCCGCTGCTGTCATCGTCCATGATTCACTGCCGTAAAGAAAAATGCTCCAGATGTATGTTCTGATGAACTGTTTCCTTACCTCTATGCTTGTATTTCCTGTATGAATTATGCAACGATAACCCCAACAAGCAAGAGCTGCGAAGTCACGAGATGGCCCTGCATGCGGTGTCAACCAAGGGAATGAAGCTGAAATCGGCTGACCAGGGGAAGCATGAGTTATTCACAATTGATAATTTTATAGATGACTATGGTCATTCAAACATTCTACCTGAATTCACAAACTAATGCAAAAACTGCATGACCTTAAGGAATCGACCAATACCCTAGACATTTGCCTGTCCGAAGATGGTCCAAAACTGATAGGGATGAAAAGGTACATGTTATTCCAAGGTGTTTAAGCCAGTTACACCAACCTGAATTGTGTGGCTGCTCTTACTGCTACTCAGCCCTGGTGTCACTGTCAGAAGACATACCCTCTGGACCTATATCTGTCGAGGAAGCAACGCATGGTCCTCATCTAGCCAAACGGGTAACTACCATGAAGGAGAAGGGAACCAGGGGCCAGGTACCAAGACAAGAGGTTTATTCATGAGACTGAGAAAAAGAACATTCACAATCAGCTGCTCAACCAAACCAAGCAAGGTGTAAAACTGAAGAGAGCTGTCACAAATGACAAAAGTATACCTTTTATGGAATGTTTTCAAAATTTCCGCAGACAAATGACCATTAATAAGCAAATCCAACAGGCTGAAAAGGAAGCTGATGTACAGCCTGATGAGCTTGATGACATTGACAAAGGTATTGACGACCTCCAACCAATGGAGCAGATGCTTGCCTTGGAAGTCTCAAGGAAAGAACAAGCTGAAAGGGAGAACCGGCAACTGCAGGCAAAGGTATTTGCCATGGAGGCCGCACTGAAGGGGAAAAGAGAAAATGGTTCCTCAGCTCCCACATGCACAGTTGCAGTGCAGGCTGGCCCTGTGATGGTGGCGGGCAGTGAAGTTAATCCCCTGACAAAGCAGCATTCAAGGAAGGAGATTGCAAATGCAGTAGCTTCCCAGTTACCAGAACAGCAGAATGCGAATGCAGAGAACGATGTTGCGGAGTCGGAATTCACAGAGGAAAGTTACTTTGGCATTTATCAAGAGGAGAGCGAGGGTGAGCATGCCAAGGAGGAAAGGGGTCACCAGCAGGAGACAAAGATGCTCGCACCTAAACTAAAGTTATATGGGGAAAGGGAGGAACGGCCAAGAAGGAAAGGAAGTCACTCAAGGAACAGCACACCCTGCTTGCCAATAGAGAGAAGACCAAGTACAAAGGGCTCCAGAAGGAAGGGGAAAAATGGTAAAACCTACGAAGAACTCGAGAACTATGCACAATGATGGCACTTGTGCATATGTGATTACTTGTTTTCTAATTGCTATATTATTTAGAATGTTTATTTCAGGGTTGTTTTCAAGTCTGTTTCCGCACTAATAGGCGCTTCAGACCGGGAGGAAAGGTATAAGGATGGGAATGGAAAGGATGGGGGCTTCAATGTTTATTTATTTAGTTTAATGATGGTGCATGACTTTTCAAGAGTTGTTTATGTCCCATATTTTTATAGTAACAAATGTTTCATGTGAGAGCTTACTTGTATGGGAGGTGCCCACTGTATGGAATCAAGGGGAAGTGTAGTTTATTGCTGTCCACTGGGATGATTCCAACAGTGAGACATAAGATAACTGCGCATGGTAACGTACTGACGTTTGGGATCCCTGTGCACCAGTAGTGCCATCTGTCGCCGGTGGAGCGAACTTTTTTTTGTCGCTTGAGCAACCTAATATAAATATGTTGTTTATAATTTGTTCTGTGTTGAAAGTTTTCAAGTTTGACCTACAAATTAAAGGTACCAACAGCCGGGAGGTTTGCGCTCAGGCCCACCAGTAATTAATAAATGCATTGGGCGAAGTGCCTATGCATATATATACATGCTCACCGATGCACAGACTCTCAATTGAGAGCTGAGTTTTGACGTGCGATAAATTCATGGAGCTTACTCCCTGATAACAGCAAGATAACTTTATGGTATCACATTAGGAGATAAAAAATCAAGCGTTTAAGCAGAAGACTGTACCATCACAGGCTAAGCGTTACGACAAAAATCATTGGTTTATACGCTTTGTGACTAAAAACTACGACTCAGAAACACCATGCCGAGTCCAGGTCAAGGAAAACAAGGTAAAAAATATTTATTTATATTTTTAATGAATTTTAATCATATAAAATGATTCGTATGGTGATTCTGCTGATTTTCGACGCATCACCGGAATACCCAACAGGCTACCCGTAGGCTGTGTGGCATGAGGTAATCATCGCCAAATATTCACCAGGTAGGTACATGCAGCTTATATGTAGACAGACACGTGACTGTGTATTCAGAGAACGTTATTCGCTGGGCATGTACAAGGCACGAGAAACTAAATAAGAAAAGTAACTCTAATCATCATCATTTGTCAGCAATGCTGAGAATTTTTTGTTTGACGTAGCTCTCCACTGAATTCTTCTATCAGCTAATCTCTTCATATTTACGTATTTTTTCTCTTTCACATCCTTCCAGCGTAGAGCAGCTATTTCGTTAAAAGGTGTTACGATAGGTTAAGTAGTGTATCTGAATTAATACAAGGATTAGGGTGGGAATCGTCATCAGAGCGTAGGTTAAAGTACAGATTAAATCTATTATCGAAGGTTAAATCTGATATCTTTATTGACGATGTTAGGCATGTATTAAAAACACAAGCGTATTATGCTAGATTCGACCAGAAAAGTAAGATAAGAGATATAAATTGTATACTGATTGTCGTATACTGATAGAATCAAAATGTCATTTTCCCCCATTCTACAAGAGAACGCAATAGGCAGCATAGCAAAGGGATGGGTAGGGGAAATATTTGAGAGTAGTCTGTAGCGCATGATGCATGTATTAACAACCAATCCCTTAATTTCTTGGGAGATGCCAACAATCTAGTTGCATGAGACCCTATAGAAGCATGTTTGCATGTCAATAGTGCATGCATGGTGATCTTCACCCCCTGCCACACACCCTCGCGGTGGCTTGCAGGGTATCGCGTGGATGTAGATGTAATATGTAACTACCCTATTGCGGAATGCTGACCCGCATTCGAGAAATTTTCACTGTTTACAATGTAATAATCCATTAACTGACGATTTTTCAATGTGAAATTGCAGAAAACGACTCCAGGGTTCAAAAGGGTGGCGATCGTCACGCGAAGTCTGAGGCCTACGTTTTCCAGCCAATCCAGTATCCCAAAGGTATGATGACTAGGACCGAATCAATAGTCGACTCTCAGGAGTCCCCTAGCACCCGATCCGCCCCTAAAGACCGTTTTACACGGTCATTGAAACTGCGCAAGTTGATGATAATTCCGTTTGAGCAGTCGTCTGCGAAAGTCCGTGACGTAGCGAATTGCGAGGGCGCTTGCTTGACAGCTTTACACGGTGCAATCGTCGGTGCATTATGTCAGTGACAATATACCATTCAGTAGCGGTAATACTGTAAATATATCGCATAACGTCAAGATCTATGAAGTAGCAATTAATTGGACGTGAAAAATGCGATACATTACCACCACTTTAAAATATGTTTTAAGCCATAGTCTAAACAAAATAGTGGAGACCCTAATCCCATATATTTAGCCCAAAATTTGCACCATAACGAACGGATGTGGGCCAAGGTAACAGGTTCTTCCTTTACGCACGAAATTTAAGCTTCCACGTGATTAATCGCCCAGCTTGCAAACAAAAACACCCAACTCAATCATCAACAACCTATTTAATTGCTAGAATTCCCCAGGACGTTCGTTGCCGCTACATCTGCACCATCTAGTGAGAGAAATTAACTTCAAACTTGCGCGAACGCATGTATCAGATTAGAACATGTTCTAATTGGCTCGCAAGCGTTCGCGCAGTGGCACTGCCTGTCCTCGCAAGCCGTCGCTTTACACCGTGCAATATTACTTGCGCAAGTGTTCTCGCAAGAGCCTGCGCAGTATCAATGACAATGTAAAACGGTCTTTAGACCTCGTTCACACAACAAGACAATACGCCGTGCGTCGAGTACGGCACGAACATCGTCGTGTTCATTTAATTGCATCAGCGTAATAAACACACGTTTCTGATACTGACCATATCCGTTCAAACGTATCGACTATGGTAGCCGTGGACATCACGACCCTCTTCAAGACATGAAGAGACTTCGTGCCGCACACGAAAGAGGTGGGAATTTCGATTCATTTCGATGATTCAATTCATGCCATTTGGCTCATGCCAATGTCTCGTTCTTTTAAATGGTTCAAAATGAACCAACATCAACCATGCGCAGCTGCGTATCCGGAAGAGTGAATCCGGGATTCGCAGATGCCCATGGTTACTGCCATTCATGGTTCTTTATGGTTCATTTCGCACCATGAGTGAATCCGTAATTCGCAGGTGCGCATGGCTCCTGTGGTTCATTATGAACCATGTAATAGAACGAGTGATTGGCAGATGATGCCGCTAATGACAGAACGTTATGAAGAAAATGGAGACCGTGTCTGCATTTTTCTAGTGCTGAGCTTGAAATTGGGACATTTAAAACATAGAATCATTTTGAACGCAATTATATGCTGATTGCTCTAGCCCTTTCGCGCCGGATGTCGGCTATGGCTGACGTGGATTTTCATACGCAAAAGAACGATCGTCGGCATAGTAAACATAGAGCTTGCATAAGCTCTATGGTGGTAAACGAGGAGGAGAAGTGACCGCCGAGGAAGCAAATATCTCAGGTATACTGCTACCCTTCGAGACCCTACCCCAGGCGACTGCGCTCGACCCTCAGTCTCATTAGTAAACCCCCTTCGCTGCGGTTAACTAATAGTATATGCACTGGGTTTCCTAAACAATTGCCTGTTCTTTTTCCTGCAATTAAAGCCATAAAATGAAATATTTGTTTTTTGCTGAGTTTACGAAATTTTTGAACGATATTCTAGCGTTAATATTAACTGAGTTACAGTGCAGAACTCTACAAAACATATTGCTTCAAAGCTGGAAGAAGAAACAAGGACATCTGTGAGAGACTATTGGATGTGTTCTCCAATTACTCCCTGACACAATTAACTACAGCACCTAATAGAGGTGATAACATTATTGATTTACTGGCAACCAACATCCCACAACATGTGACAATGATAGACGCGGTTGATGGAATCAGTGACCACAGATTTATAACTGCAAAATTCTTACTATATATAGATAAAAAATTTAAACCAAAAAGAAAGATTTACATTTTTAAAAGAGCAGACTTTGCTAACCTTAAAATTTATTTAAGAGATTTCTTATCGGATTTCAAAAAGACTTCCATAAACGTATGTACGTACCAACGGTTCATTGAAGTCGTTCATTGATATCATGTGCTCTGGGATCAACAGATATATCCCTAGTAAATTTAAAAAAGAAAGCACAAAACCTAGGTGGTACAAGGCAGAAGTGAGAAAATCCCTGAGATGGCAGCGAATATGTCATGCTAAAATGAAAAGAATTAGTAAATATATGCCCACTGATGAACGTAATGTAATAATTGAAAATTATAAAATTTCAAAATTCACTGCAAAGACAGCCCTTAACAGTGCATTTGAAGAATTCAAAAGAAAAACACTTAAGGAACAATTGAAAGAAAATCCAAAAGTCTTCTGGTCTTACGTAAGGGAAGTGCAAGGCCATAAGTCTGCCGTCCATCCACTTAAAAATGATAGGGGTAAAATGGCCACAAACACTCTTGACAAAGTTAACTTGCTAAATTCCTTCTTCCAAACCGTTTTTAACCCACCTTCCGGGGATTCAACTGTCGTATTACCTGACCTCTTTCAGCGGCTGATGCAACCAATTGAAATTTCCTGTAATGGTATTGAAAAGTTACTTAAAGATATAAGCCCCAACAAATCTCCTTGCCCTGATCAAATTCCCTACCGCGTATATAGAGAGTTAGCCTCCGAAATTTCCCCCTACCTTGAAATAGAATTTAATGAATCCCTGTCCGAACACGTCGTACCAATGAACTGGGAAGCAGCCGATGTAACACCCATTTTTAAAAGTGGTGATATGGAGCAGCCATCTAACTACAGACCTATATTTCTCACATCCATTTCATGCAAGGTCCTGGAACATATAATTGTCAGTTCAGTCATGGGACACCTAGATAGCGAGAATTCATTGTCCAATGTCCAGCATAGCTTCCGAAAGTGCAGATCGTGTGAAACTCAACTTGCTCTCTTTTCCCACGATATTTTAGTTTCTGGCGAACATAATATTCCAGTGGATGCTATATTTCTCGACTACAAGAAAGCTTTTGACAAGGTTTCTCATAGCAAATTAATCTTGAAATTAAAATCTTATGGGTTAGATAGTAACATTATATGATGGATTAATGATTTTCTACATGATCGGGTGCAAAGGGTTGTTTTGGACAGTGTTACCTCACCGGCAATTAAAGTCACTTCGGGAGTTCCACAAGATAGTGTGATAAGTCCACTCCTGTTCCTTTCGTACATAAATGATATCAGTAAGGCGGTAAAAAGTAAGCTTCGTCTATTTGCCAATGACGCAGTAGTGTACAGGGAAATTCTATGCCCTAACGATAAAGAATATTTAAATGACGACCTACAAGCAATTGAAAATTGGTGAGATGCATGGCAGTTAGAATTAAATTTAAAAAAATGTCTTGTAATGAATTTTAGGAAAACGAATAGCTCTCCCCCTAGCACTTACAAAATATGCAATAGTGAATTAACAAACGTGGAATCCACAAAATATCTTGGAATAAGACTGACACATGATCTTTCCTGGGGCAAACACATATGTGAAATAATGGGTCAAGAGAATCGTAAACTGGGATTCGTCAAAAGAGTACTGGGTAAATGTGACGATCATGTACGAGAAATCAGCTACCTTTCCCTTGCTAGACCTCATTTGGAATATGCTGCCAGTGTATGGGATCCCTACGAAATCGGTCTACATAATGAACTTGAACGTGTGCAACGAAGATCGGCAAGATTTGTAAGCGGACGGTATGATAACCTTATTAGCGTAACCAGACTATTAAATGAATTAAATTGAGAATCGTTGTCAGATCCCAGTTTGAAATTTAGACTTAATCTCTTAAACAAATTCCAAGACCATATTTTCAGTGATGATGTTAAAAATATTTTGCGAACCCCGACTTACTACGGTAGACTGGACCACAATCACAAAATTAGAGAAATTGATTGCCGAACTGACAGATTCAAAATGTCCTTTTTTCCTCGTACTATTAGGGATATGAATAACGGTAAATATATCCAGTACGAGTGTAGCAATGGATAACATTGGTAGCTGCATGTTGATATAAGGACTTGCAGCTAACCCAACTAACTAACAGAATATTTTTGCATGTTTGCTTTGCTATTTTTATCTTTTCTTCAATAGTGTAGTTTAGAACAGTATATAAATACTTATCCTTTTTTATGCATGATATATAGTGCATGTTTGGTTAGAATTCACCCCCTGCCACACATATTTATGGTGGCTTGCAGGGTATTATGTAGATGTAGATGTAGACGAAAACTTGTAGGTACTACGTATGTCCAGGGCAAAAATCCGCATTTGAAAAAGTTGATGTGTAATGCTAAGTTTGGTGTAATCTTGATTCGTACTGTCTCACATATCATATCATTGTACCTATATTTTCTCATATTTTATTTCATACCTTCTGAACTATCCTATATTTCCTCAGTTTTCCTCAAAGCACATTACCGATATTCTGGTTTTCTTAAGAATTGGATCTTAAATAAACCGTTGCTTCTTCACATACGCTAGTGTTCCATTTGAATTTTTGGCAGTGTAATACTTTAATAGCCTTATGCGTAAACGCAGGCGTATTCTCCGGGACATTTTTTCAAAAAAAGCACCTTCACCGGATCTCTAGTTTCCCCACGATAAATGCTGTAAGAGTTATCTCACAAAAAATCATTGTAAGAAAAATTTTGCAGCCATTTCGCCTTAAAAGTTTTTTTAAAAATAATTACAAAGGTACATAAAAGAAAAAATGCACGTATATGTTTAACTTCACCAATGTTGGTTCAAAGCCCAGATGAAAAAGAAGGATGGTGAATATAGTTTCGCACTATTAATTAAAGAAAATTTTGAGAAGTCTCATAATTTGATATAATAAAGGATCTGCCTTAAATTCTTTAATATTGGCGCTAGAATTTCGCTTAAAATTTTCAAGCGCTCAGCAAAGCACAGGGAATCCACTTTTTATGTTTAAACTTTTGGAATATACATAAGTGTTTTTTTTTAAATCTCTGCAAATTGATTCAATTTACCGCAGACACCTTTAAATTCGCATGATCCTTGTGCGGGAAAAAGTTGCATCTTGAGGCGAAACTTGTTAAATGTCGAAATTTCTTCATAAGCCTGTAGGTATATGCTTCCTCGAGACAACCATTTACGCCCAAATTTTGACTAGGTTAAGTACTTGTAAAGGCATCCTACGGTTTAGTTAACTTAGTTGGACACACATGGCTTTCGTTGTGTATAAATGCTGAATTCTATTTAATTAACGCCAAGAAAGCGCGAAGAATTTCATGCTCGCAACTATGAACTAAATACTTATTAATAATATAAACTAAAAAAATAATACATTAAATTAATTGGTAGATCCTGTTTTACATACGCTACAGATTTCGTTTTCGCCTTCGTCAGTCAATTGTTCCGCACTCGCGAGTCGTGTACGTTGACTGTGTCCGATAGAGAAAAATTCTCCGTCTCACGTCAGCCGTTTACGTGGATTACGTAAACACGTCACCAGACCAGAAACCACACATTATGCGTCTTAAGGCTCTGCCGCGAAAGAGCTAGAGAAATATAAACTAACCCTAATTTTAAATTTTCTTCATGATCCTTGTACGGAGAAGTGTTCCATCCAAAGGTGAAACCTCTGAACAGCCGAAGTTTCTACATTAGCCTGTGTGTTGCTAGAGAAAACCGTTTGTCCAAATTTCGGCTAGGTTAAGTGCTTTTAAGCGATCCCTAGGGTTTTGTCAACTTATTTGCACAGACATGGCCTGCGCTATGTAATAACGCTGAATAATATTGAAATAACGACAATAAAGAGTGGAGAATTTTCTGCTAGAAACTATGAACTAAATATTTATTAATAATGGGTGCTTTGCAATCATCGACACAAGTCAACTTGTGTCGCGTGTAGTGCTTTCCAATCAGTGTGTGTCGCTGTTGTGTCAAACGCGAGTCGACACACGGTGACACACCGGTAATGGTGAGTTACTAAAAAAAGAAAGGAGGACGGCGCAAGCTCTAAATCGCAATACGTCTGCAAGAGGCATATTGAAAATAACCGATAAATCAGAACAAATGTTTAAGTTAAGTATTTTCTTAATTAATCTTCCTACAACTCATTTTTTTGTTCATTGGTAACGATGTTGCTATAGCAAGAAGGAAACATCTGTGGATTCTATTTCCTTCCCACAAAAACGCACCAATCACGAGTCCCCGTGAAAGTCCTTAGCGCATCAGCTACTGCGCATCTGAAACTTGCTTTCCATTCGCGAAGACACAAGTCGACTTGAGTTTCCGCGAGTTAACTCAAGACGACGCATGAGTCGCTTGAATGGAAAGCACCCAATATTAACTAAAAATACAATAGATTATGTTTTTCACGGTTACATTAACTTCCATGCTCAATATTGCTATTATTTTGGAGCAATTCCGATCTGATCGAGGAATGTATCTTGCGATGCGAATTAGTGCCATTGCACGATTTCCATAGTAAAACTCATTGTATAAGCATTTTAGTTCAAATTTGCGCTGTTTAGCCTCGAATCTCGATCACTCTTGAATCTCGTGATTTTGACCATTTCCAGCGCGATTCAAAATATTCAAATTGTTCTCCACCATTCTCGTAAACGAGGCAACACGAATTAAAATATATGTCCACTCAAATCACTCGTATTGTTTATTTAGATCCACTTTTTCGAACAACATGATTCAATCCATATGGTTCATGCCAATGAATCGTTCATATTAAACGATTCACTCATGAACGACAAACCTCATGCAAACGACCCATTGAACACTATGGTCCCTAATGGGCGCGTTCACACACATCGACGCGCGACAGTTCCTATTCGGTCTAGCGCATGCGCATAAGTTATTTATTTGATTTGTTCCCCTGGTTTTGCAAGGTATAGCACGGAGAGTTTGGTGACTTTGTTATTGCAATTGCGGAATCAGTTCCAGTGGAAGAAATTTACAATTTAGAGGTCGAAGTGTTAATTTCACCGAAGAGGAATGATCCGTGTTCAAGGAATGTCTTTGTAGTCTTATAAATCCAAAACGGTACCATCAGCTGCACGGAGGAAAATTTGCATAAGGCTAAACCTTGATTTCGATAAAATCGCCTTTTTTCGACATTATAACAAGAATAAACAGGACACCTCGTTTGGTTTTCCGTCTTGAATGAAGAAAATCACACCCTGCCACACACCCTCGCAGTGGCTTACAGGGTATCGCATACATATAGATGAGGAAGTTTTAAGAAGTTCGCCCAATCCACGAGACAGGTCGTGTTGATCACGACGCGGGTTCAGGAATGCACGGCGGCGCCGCAACGAACGGCGGCGTGAAGTCGATACGTGTGATCGTAGCGGTCGCCCACGCACGAATCTGGGTATTAATAGCCGCCTCCTGGGAGCATCTTATCAGCTGGGAGAGGTTTGAGCCGCAGCCACCGAGATCGGTGGCTACGATTGAGCCGTTCCTTGCGACTTGTGCATGCAGCGGAGAAAACTCGAACTACTGGGATTCAGAAATGCAAAAGACTTTCGTAGCGAAGTTTCGTGTTCCGAGTAGAGATGGGTAAATTACCGTAATTTTCAATTGAGGTAAATTACCGTGGTAAATTACGGTAATTTTCCGGTAATTATAAGTTTTGAGCTGCAAATACTTATCAGAGGACTCAAAACGAAATCAAATAGCATTGAGATATAAATGCTGACGCTTATATCAAACATATTACGACGTTTATCTATTATAACTCATTAAAAAATTAAAACGAAGTTGGCAGCAAAACGCAATTTGCCTCTCTTTTTTTCACACTATTGGAAATGTTTGTTCCAAAGACATATACCTCTGCGCAATTTGCATTTGTTTACTATACTCTGAATTAGTTGGAATTCATCATCGACACAATGTAAACAAAATCGTTTTAGCTTCTTAATTTGAGTATAATATCACCCATTCCAATAGTTTCTTTGTGAGGAAGAAATTTTCTGAAAAAGAACATTTCTAAAGATTACCGTTTATTACGGTAATTTTCAGGGGTGTTGGTAATTTACGGAAAATACCGCGGGAATTTACCAAGTTACCCATCTCTAGTTCCAAGTCGACTTTTGAGATTACGTCCATTAATTACATGAAGCGTTTAGGGGGGGAGGGGTTCGAGCCGAATCTCACGTGGGCGAGAGGGGAAAGGGTCTCGGCAATATCACGTAATTTTTTCCGGA
This sequence comes from Platycnemis pennipes, assembly GCA_933228895.1. Lineage (NCBI taxonomy): Eukaryota > Metazoa > Arthropoda > Insecta > Odonata > Platycnemididae > Platycnemis > Platycnemis pennipes. Next base: position 109,535,964 of record OW121855.1, on the reverse strand, counting down.
AGAAACAGTGAAAAATCGCGAGAAAACTGGGTTAAATTAAATAAAACATGATTCACCACTAAAATACTGCTATTTCCTACACAACCATATTAATCGTGGTTATGCGAATGCCACAAAGCAGCATAGTAGCCCCTCAATTTTTTAACCGCCACCGGCCAGCTGAACGCGCGATTTTCTTACTTCGATTCTAGACTACGTTCTTAATAGTCTTAAATAAAACTAATTACGCAAATTATGTTTTATTTTAATCCAACTTAATCAAAGACTGACTAATGTGGTTACACTAATAATACGCAATTTTAAAAATCTCACGTGACGTTACAGTGGGGGTAACAACACTTCAGGGGTTAGGTCATATCTCACGGCATCTCACAAGGGGGGGGGGGTCGAAAAATCGCCTCACGAAATTAATGGGCGCTCCCATGCTTTCGGAATCGTATAGAATGGAGGAAGAGGTAACCTTTTCGGCATACCTACGTCACACAATAAAATATTTGGTTTATTAATAAAACGAGATAAAAAGGCTACCTCACGGTATACCTGAATAATAGGTACCTACCTTAAAAAATAAAACGCCAGATGAAGGTAACCTTTTTCGTCATACCCGATCACTATGTTTGATAATAAAACGAGAGAAAAAGGAAACTATCATGGCATGCCTGAGCATCACCTATGTAAATTTAATATTAAAACGACAGAAAGAGGCAAACTTTGTGGTATACCTGAAGAGTATAACCGTTCTATGGTTGATTATAAATCGACAGAAAGAGGTGACCTTTGTAGTGTCTGATACCAAGTGTGAGGTGATGCAAATATTAAAATTGGCAATGCATGCCTGGTTGTGTGGCACCACTGTGCCGAAAAACCTCTTCCTTGATTCGGTAATATTCTTGCTGTTGTGCTCTCGCTATTAAGTTTCTCAAATATGTTCACTTCCATTCCAATTCATACCATTGGTACCATTTATTCACGTAGTCATACTATTCATTCGCCCATTCACAAACCTTTTCGTTTTCACCCTTTTTCCATTAATTTCACCTCATTCCTTTCTCTTCAACCTCTCCCCGTGAATCACTTCGGTGACTACACGTTAGAATTTTAACCTTAAATCGTTATTTGGGATATCTTTCTCGAGGATGGACGACTTGGGAGGCGTTTGTTCGTCGTCTCAAGAGATAGGTGGACCACAGTGTAAGATTGCAGAAGCGTTTACGTCCGCTAAATGCATGAACATGATACAATGCAGAAAATCCCTTCGATTTCTTGAGGGGTAGCGAGTTGTTACAGCAGTATCGTTTTCTAAGGAAATCGTGTGTTGGCTCTTGACTTAAATGGTGCGAACTCATTTCATTAGAAATTCAGAACGAGGGCTACCGATACCATCTGTGACGAGATTATTGATAGCGTTGAGATTTTATGCTACGAGCACCTATCAAGTAGGTAGGTACTTACTTCTCAGTCAATTCCATCTGCTAAGTTTACTTGTTGAAAAAAAATTATATCTTATACATCCACTTGCTCTGACTATTCAACTACCTAAGTGCATTGTTTTTTTTTACATATTTCGTGGCGACCTGCACTATTCCAGTCATCCCTGCATAATTGTGAAGGAAACATTTCATCGTTTGTCAATAGTTTTGGGTATTGATAGATATCAATTTTCCAGCATTTAAAGAGATGAATTAGCAAGGGTCTAAATTTTTGTTCGAGGCATGAGAAAAGTATAATTTTGAAAATAAATCCTAACAACCCACGCCATATTTTACTGCTGTTTCTAAACACCAAGTCACATACGCACTCCATTTACATAACTAACGGGCACCGAACTCCTAATATTCAGTCGTTGTCTCATTCTTTATTGATAGGTTAGTATTTACTGAGCTGATGTAATCAAACATATGCAAGTTTTATAATTATAAATATATTTACAAAAATATAAAAATTCAAGGGTTAGATTTCCAGCATAAAAATTTTTCCAGCTGAGCTTCCGACAGCTTCCTGGCAGCAACAGCTTGTCTCAGCTTCTCCTGCGTAATCTTGTCTTTCTCCTGGGACCGCCGGATCTTCATTTCGTACACCGTACGGATATATTTCCTCTCCTCTTCCATCATTTCCAACCTTGCTTTTAACTCCCTTTCAGCAATAGCTAAGGGAGTTTTGTCTGAAAGCATTCAGGACACAGATTATCAATAAACTGCAAGATATCGTAAATCATTTCCCCCTGCAAAATTAATAAACACAAGGGAGATGTAAAAGGCTAGCAAATATTTTTAACCCTTTCGCGCCCGAGCTTCGTGGAGGGAAATTCTTCCTCGTTACGAGTCTCTTGAAAATTTTCTTCACTCCCCTGTAAGAAGCTTCCTCGCGTCCACGGAAGGCAGAGGTTCCCTTCCTAACCATTTTTGGACCCAACTCAGCGGGTTGCCGATCCCTTTCCTCGGCCGCTGTCCCAGACCCTGGAAGGATTAAAAGACTCCTTCACAGCGCGAGTCCACGGTCAACTGACGGAAATTGCAATGTTTAATATAAACAAATATTTGTTGCTCGCATCGATTTTTTTACATTTAAAATGAATTTATTGTATTTTTCTGAGCGTGCAGAAATTTTAAACGAAGTTCTAACGTTCATATTGACGGATTTAGTACATTTCTAATCCAAATCGACTGTTCTCTAACTCCGTTGATATTAACGTTAGAATTTCGTTTGAAATTTCCATGCGGTAAGCAAAAAAAGATGAATTCATTTCTAACATTGGATTTCTAAAGTAAGTAACAAATATTTTTTTGGAAAAAACACTGCAAATGACAGTAGTTGACCGCGTGGAGAGGATAGGAAGGGGTCGACCTGAGCGGCCGAGGAAGGGCCTGGGCTGGCGCTTAGCCGGATCTCGAGGGGCGACCGCGTACGTGGGTCTATTGTTTCCGCCACGGTCACTTTCTTCCGACCTGTGCCGCATAGGAGCGACATTCGTTGGTTAAGGTAGGAAAATTCACGCCGCACATAATGAGGCATTCGTTGTTTAGGGAAGAATATCCTCGCCACACAGGTGCGGCATTCGACGCGAAAGGGTTAATAGCTGTTTGCTGGCAAGGTGTAACTATGTTCGTACGTGAGAAAGAGAGAAGAATAACACGTTCGGGAAAATATATTCTTTGTGGTGATCATTCATTCCAGTTCCATGCAAATTATGATTTTCGTGAACAGTCTTAAAATACTTTTAATTCCAATTTTCACGATGAAAGGGATGACCCAAGGCCGTCTCGACAAACAGTCCTGATAATTACTTCACAAGAGTAATCCGACGAGTCCCGTTGCACGGAGGAATGCGAGATATGTTCTGAACACGTTGACTCATTCAACGTGGTAATTCGATATGGTTTTAATTCCACTATGTATTAATATTCCACCGCTCACCTGCTATTAACTTCCCACCCTCATCCCAATTTGAATAAAACTACCCAAATATGACCATAATTCAGGAATTTACGGAACACGAATTTTTCCCACGTTTTTAAACATTTTGACTATTTATTGCATCACTTTTATTTTTAAATTAAATTTTCAAAATAAAGTTGCTCATTGTCCAATATTTTTCTTAACAGCATCATCGTAAGTGATACAAACGAACTTCAAATCAATCGAAAAGTGAAATGCAAACCGTTCCAACCCAAAAACATACGGCACACAGGGCTTTTCTTCCCAATCTGGATTACGTAAGAATACTTTTTACTCAACTTTCATTATTTGAAAAGCACGCAATAGAGTAAATAATTTTATTTTCCAAAACGGAAACTAATTAATTACTTGTGTAGATCAGAAAAACTGTTTTTGATTTAGCTAAGTTTTGCATTATATTTTTTCCATTTCAAGCTTCTTCTGCTAAAATACGTAATATTACTCAATATACCGTATTCTACACATGCTCGGATAGTTAACTTTCTCGCCAGGGCAGCATTCGCCGACCCTCAGGCCGGCCTAGTAACATAAAACTTAATTACATTTTTATCAGTGTTACCGAAATACAGAACAAGCGTGAAAAGCGTGAAAATAGTCATATGATCAATGAAGTCAGTAACTTCTTTAGTTATAAATGAGTATCACTGCATAATAATAACGATACTGATGAGGTCTTAATTCAAAATGTTCTCGGCGGACATTTAATCTCGAATACTAAGTTGATGACTATGGTGATAAGATACTAAAAGAAATTTCGCTGTCAAGTTTACCCCAAAGCGGAGAACTCACCTTTCTTGCAAGGTCGGTGACTCCTGATGGAAGGGTGGGTCCCAGGAGAAGCTTCAGCAGGTGCTGAGGTGGTGCGGCACAAGGAGGGCTGAGGGTCAGCAGAGGTCACCGGGATGGGCAGGAAATAGGGATGTGAAGGTGATAAGCTACCAAGGGTAGAATGAGAGGGAGACAGAGCTGGATTTGGAAGAGAATCGGATGTGGAAGGGTTGGGTAGAGGGTTAAAAGTAGAAGAGGAAGCGACAGGAGTAAGAGAAAAGACATTACTGCAGGAAAGAGTCGGTTGAGGGCTTGTGGATGGATTGGAAGCTATAGGACTAGGAGTAATTATCTCATTACTGCAGGAAGGAATTGACTGGGAATAAGAGTTTGTGGCCGCATGGTGATAGTCGCTGTCAAGGGATTCCTTCACGTCCATGAAAGGATCTAGCGTTTCCACTTGGAAAATGATTGGTCCCTCGACTAACCCCAGGGGGGATCCACCCCCTGAGCCCACCCTGTGACGCATCTCCGATATTTTCTTCTTCTTCATTTCACCCTTCAACTTTTCCCAGCATCTAACACAAAAGCCAAAACGGATTAATTAAGTAAAGGCAAAGCATACGGCATTACCACATTTACAGCATTAAAATCAGGCACATAACTCATTCACAGCATGCTTCAACAGCCAACAAGTAAAACCAAAAGAGGAAGAGGCCAAAAATGATAAGAGATACCTATTAAAATTTTACAGAAAATGCCTTGTACGAAAATTGATATACCAATTGCACAAAACAGGAGCCTCTGCTCACAGAGAATTCATTCACCATAGGTTATTTTCTTCAGTTGATACTCTGTTATCACATGCTTACGCCAATATTTCATAAAAAAAACAACACAAAAGAAGGAATCCGAATATGGTGGTGAAGTACTAATCCTAAGTACTTCAACATCGTTTTATCAACAACATGAAGCCATTTATCCTGCACATCAATGTGCCTCAAAGAATCAACTTTCACTTAAATTTAATTAATAGTAGCCTTAATTTACCTTTTCAGTTGATGTTCGTCCCTCCGAACTACATTGATGTGGCTATTGTATTCGTTCCTTACAGCAATCCACGCCTTCCTCTTTGATTCGCATGATGCTGCGTCGGTTTTCTTGTTCTCAACAATCTCCTTGCGCTTTCGCACCAAATCGTAGATTATTTTCTTTTCTGCGGGTGAAAATGATGCACTTCTCGCCGCCATTTGAAGTGCTCTACTTGTAAACAAGTGACCGGGAGGTAAACAAATCTCTCACTGTTGCGTAACACAGTAGCCACGTCTATCGCTTAGCAGACAAGGAGACTGTCAGGGGAGGTTTATTAACACCGAAGATGATTCTTCTGGGAGTCTCTTGCGAAACAAGCTGCTAGGGGGCTCTCAGGGAAATACGGCCCGAAAGCAACGGAAACCTTTTGTATTTCTGAATCCTTGTAGTTCGAGTTTTCTCCGCTTCATGCACAGGTCGCATTGAACGGCTCAATCCACTCCCAGCTTAGAGCGCTGTCAGAGTCCTCTAGACGGCAATATCTAAACTACTCCCTTACCATGTTCTTCGTAGTTTAAAGTTCGCATACGAGAGGACTCTGGCTCCCGCAACCTAGGAGGCGGGAGACTCGAGCGTGGGGGATCGTTATGGCGATCGGGAGTAAGTGGACTCCTGAGAGTCGACTAATAATAATACGGCCCTTAATAATTTTGACTATAAGAGAGGAATTTTAATCACATGCAATGCACAGTTAAAATTCTCTGCGCTTCAAATGCGAGGGACGCTATTCAGAGAAGGGTTTTTGCAGCTACCTACTTTTTTCAGTAGCTGTAGCCCTCAGCAAGTTTTTGATGTAGCTGTAAATGTGGCAACTACAGAAATTTCAGTAGCTGATAGCTGTCTCAACAGCTACATTTCCGCTACTATAACTACCATTACACACCAATGTTATCAAGTATCAATGTTATTTTTATTTATTTTTTTTTATTTTTATTTTAAAGAAAGAAAACCACATACAGCGATGATGCCAATTTATAGTGGCCAATAACAGTACATAAATTATTAACATATTCAAGACAAAAATAAAATAAAAGTAACAGGAAACAAATAGTAGGGAAAGCCTATTCTGGGGACAGATGCGAAATAGAAAGGCTAATGAACGATTTAATTGGGAGTGCAAAGGGATCAATGTGTTGTGGGAGGGAGTTCAATAGAGAGGAGAGACGGAATAAAAGAGAACGTTTGGTAATGGAAAGTCTGGGAGTGGGCACATGAAGTAAAGGATGAGAACGGGTGGGGCGGGATGGAACTTTGAAGTTGACATAGGAGAGCAGAACGGGGCAGTCGATGGTGGAATTGAGAATATTATAAATTAGTTTTAAGTCTGCTGTGAGTCTAAGGGCGCTAAGATTAGGGATGGAGAGGGAGGAGAGAATAGTATTGGTGGATATGTTACGAAAATGCGGTAATCTATTTTTAACTATTTTAGCAAAGAAATTACAGACACAGTCCAGAGATGAGAGATTAGTTTGAGGAGAGATAGACCAGATGGGGCAGGAATAGGTAAGAATTGGAAGAACGATAGAAGAAAAGAAGGTTCGAAGGGCTTGTGGGTCATTAACTTCAGTGAAACGATAGAGTAGGCCTAAGAGGGACATTGCTTTGGACTTGATGGTTTGTATGTGTTGGGAAAAATTTAATTTACTGTCTGTAGTAATACCTAAGTCTTTGGATGTAGAAACACGTTTTAGGGAGCGATTAAGAACAGTATAATTAAATTCTTGGGTGAACCTTTTTAGGGAAATGGACATCACGCTACACTTGTCTGGGTTTAATTTAAGCTTCCATACATTGCACCAATTTGATGTCTGTTGTAGGGCTTCTTGTAGTTCATAACAATCGGAAGGCGTTTGAATGTTCTTGAAAAGTTTGCAGTCATCAGCGTAAAGTAGGGTGTGAGCTTGGGAAGGAGGCAGTAGGGAGGCAAGATCATCAATATATAAATTAAAAAGGTACGGACCAAGGACACTGCCTTGAGGGACCCCAGATGTCAGTGGAGACCAGGAAGAAGAAAAACCAGAAAGGATGACCCTTTGAGCTCGGTTGCTGAGGAAACTTGAAAGAAGATTTTTAAAATTACCAGAAATATTGAAACGTTCGCTAAGTTTATGAAGGAGGAGGCTATGGTTGATGGAGTCAAAAGCTTTAGAAAAGTCTAGGAAAATGGTATCTAACTGTGTTTTGTTATTCAAGGAATTTACGGCATTATGCTGAAAAATAGCTAAGTTGGTCATGCACGAACGACCCGGAAGAAATCCATGTTGATTTTCAGAGAGGTGAGGGGATGTGAAGTAATAGAGTCGGTTGAGGATTATTCTCTCACACACAGAAGAGAGGACTGGAAGTAAGGATATGGGTCGATAGTTTGATGCTAGGTTTTTTGGGCCAGATTTATGAACGGGGATAACATTAGCAGTTTTCCATAAAGATGGAAAGGTACCCAGGGAAAAACAGCGGTTTAAGAGTAAGCTTAAAGGTATTGACAGGGATTCAGCACAATTGCGAATGAATATTGGACTCAGGCCATCAGGGCCTGCGGAGCGTTGAAGGGGAATTTTCCGTAGATAATTAAGAACTTCCAGAGGGTCGGTTTGGATTTCAGAAAGGCAGTTATTAGTAACGGGTGGCAGAAAGTGATCTTTGGTGATGGATGGAGTAGAGAGGGGCGTCATACATTCAGTGAAGAATTTGAGAAAGAGGCTCGTCCTGTTTTCTCCAACGGCATTGCAATTGGCATACGAAACAATTTCTGGTATTCTGGGTTTAGAGTTGGAACATTCTCCGAAGCAAAAAGAGTGTACACACGAGTGTAAAATATCGTATAGACTTTCCAGGTGCAACTGCTATTAAACATTAATGACATCGTACAAAATCATTGTTGCTACGGGTTATATTTATTCTAAAATATTTTTAAAGTGCTATGCTTCTGATGTAACCACTTAACATTATCGGTAAATATTCAAGTGTTAATATATTTTATTTTAAACTGTAAAAAATGAGTATAAAATGCTTTTGTTATTAATTATTAATCTATTCATGTAATATGTTTTTAGAGGGGTGGAAACATACAGTATTGTAGAAAAAAAATAACATAAAATAATAAAAACATTGATCCTCTTCAAACTATCTTTCCACCGAAAATTAACAATTTTTTAATTCGATACTTTACCAAGAGAATTTCTTTGATTCAGCAAATGTGATAATGTTTTGGTTCCTCTTTTTAGAGTGTATTGAGATCAGAAGGCACAAACACTGTTTTCTCAACACCAACAGGTCTGAGAGAGTATGTTCACCTACCATCACTTGAGATGGTATTTCTCCATCCCGAGTTCTATGAGACAGAACTTGGGATGGAGAATTAAAAAATATATATTTCGTGAATTGCTCTGTAAAAGTTGAGTTTAATTTGTTTGGTACCGCTCAACTAAACTCATTCGTTTAAGAAGTGGTTCAAACACTACTAGTTGAGAGTACTAACAAAAAATAGCTGGAATTAGCAACGGGTACTTTTCATGAATTGCTTTAGTGTAGCTGCTACATTTTTTTCAATTTGCAGCTAACAGAGTTTCTACTGCTCTTTTCAAGTAGCTTCAAGGTCGCTAGCTATAAATTTTATTCTAGATGACCCATGTCTGATACTATTACATTTCAAAAATTCAAAGATATTTAAAAGTCTTATATATAAACCGTAAAAGTAGTATATGTTTTTATGTAGAAATGGATAGTTTTCTAGAGTCGTTTGGTCGTCGTTTTTAAGCTTCACTGATGTGGGCACTATTTGTTGATATGGAGCCATCTCACCTAACCTATACAATCTAAGACAAAGAAGATACCCGTACCAAACTGGTTCAAAAAATGCGACTTCTTTGTTAAAATGCTGTCGGACTGATGGCGACAGATGTCAGCTTATGAAAACTATCGCCTAACTAATGGTTCGTTCAACTTCCATTCCAGGCAAATGTCAGTGTAAAAATGGTGGTGCTTGCATTTGTAAAAGCGGACAGTGCAAGTGCAAGTAGGAAGACAACCACATTGCCACGAAGTCCCGACTTGGAACTCGCTGGAACACATCATCTGCCTGCACCCTCACTTAATACTATAAAAAGAATCGTGCCTTATCCTGAAACAAAAAATTAGATGTAATCCAATTTTTATTTTCCCGCAATGTGTGTCCCTCTTTCGAATACATAACGTTTGACAACGGACCGTTAAATTTTTGAATTGTGCAAATCTGAAAAGCAACGTTGAAAAATGACCAAGATGCAATATAATAAGAATATTGCCACTATTGTTTTATCCTATATAAATGTCTTCCGCTAACAGGTGTGTATTATTTCAAGAAGTAGGAGATATTGCTAGTTCTATTCCACTTGTAAATCCATTGCTACCTTCTCCCAACCCACAGCAGCCCTAACAGCGTCATTTCCTTTGGTACAGTTTGAAGATGAATTAAACCAATTTCCCTAAACACCAGTTGAGGTGAGTAGAGTGCGATCATTAAATAAAAATAATAATTATAAAAATCTCTGTAATCCGACAAATATGCAACCGTGACATCACCAAATTTTCGAAAACGCAGGATTATTGGAAAAAATAATAATAATAGACGTTTATTGCCAAAGGCCAACCGTCCTTTTGGATATTCCTTGAGAGTATAATTGCATAATTGGAGGAATACAATCAAATTACATCATACATCTGCAAGAAAAGCACAATAAATACAAGGGACTAGGAAGGTCCCATTGAGGATAAATGGCCAATGAAGTCGCCAAAAAAGGCAACCATATGAAACAGGTTGAACGAAAACGATTCATTCAAAAGATGAGTACAATATAGCTAAGTATAACAATGTATATGATCTGTTTTCTCTACCTCATATATACATGGCAGTCTTCGTTGGTTTTCCGTGTACCTGAAACGTGAGAGATGGGAGATCCTATTATACTCATCTTGGGAGATGCCCATCTTCCACGAACTCCCACGATACGAGTGATTCCTTCGTTACGTACCACAATTAATCTCGAACGATTCAAGCACACCTCCCCTGGGGGTTTAAGTTTCAAACGGTCGAGATTATCTCGGATAGGTAACCAAGGGGTCACGTGGTACTATTATTACTAATTAATAGTGCGCCTGAATCGTTCGTTAAAATATTGTTAATTGTTTTCACTTGACATTTTCTCATCTGGCTCAGCTATTGAGTCCCCAGATGAGATAAAGCATAAATGTAATTAATGAATGAGGTTGTAATTAGCGGTTTTAAAACACGAAATTTGCGAACCATTCTTGTTTATACCACGTGACTACTTGGTTACCTATTCAAGATAGTGCCGACGATTTCAAACACAACCCCCCTAGTGACTTCATTAACGGCATGGAATACCCAAGTATCTCTACGTTCTTGAAAATCAATTGTTGGCTCCTGTTTACATTCTTTGAGGATTCCCTTTTGCGCCATCGTCAGTCGATTTTTTCCTACGTCGATAGTATCCGCTTGTGAAAAAGTTCCCGTCACACGTTTCCCGGGAACGACTCCCGTCAACCGCTAACGTTGATCCTAGCCTTTCCACTACCAAGCCAAGATAAACTTTAAGTGAATTTATCGGAGTTTGTGACACCTTTTTCCAAGTGCGGCAACCAAGAAATGACACGCAAGGTCTTTTTCACCCACATTAGATAGAATTATCAAACATAAGGAGATAGGCCAGAGCAAAGGGAACGACAGACATTTTAGTGAAAGAAGTACAATGCATTTATACGGCACGCATAACCAAAGTATGACACTAGCCAAGGTACGCACATACATGCAATCCTTATGGGTCAAATACCCTATCCTAAACTAGGTAATTTTGAACTAATCAATTTAAAATTTATCAAGTTAAATTAAATTTATTTTTAATTAGTAATTTACAATATTAAAATGAATCATAAATTTAATACTAATATTTCATTTTAATAATAATAATAATTTAATTATAAAGCGGTGAAGAAAAGGGTGGAAGCATTCGAAATATGGTGCGACATAAGAATGATGAAGATGAAACGGATCGACCGAGTAAGTAACGATGGGGTCCTAAGAAGAGTGGAAGGAAAGAGAAGTTTTCTGAATACCCTAAAAAGAAGACGGCGATACTTCATCGGTCATATCTAAAGACGCGATGGCCTGATGATGACAATCGTAGAAAGGGGAAAGTGAACGGGAAGATTGGAAAAGGCAGGCCTCGTATATGAGATATATGGAACAAGTTGTGATGAATGTAAAGGAGAATAATGGGGGCGTTTACTCGGAACCGAAATCGCAATTTTGTACACGAAATCGTTAGATGGAAACGAAAAACGAATTTTAGTGAAAAAATTAATCTTCTAACCACAACCATTCACTCACAAATCAAAAATTAAAATAAGCAAAAGGTGACGCCCACCGAAAATGCTGCTGTGATATCATTGACGTCATTTTCCTTCCGTCCTTGACTGCTTTCAGGGGAGGGGGAAGGGAGTGGAAGGGGGTTCTCGGAAGGTCTGCTCGCACAGATGCTGTCGCAATCATTCCCATTGGCCGAGTCAGCTGTGTCCCCCCCTTTGCGATAAGGCGAAGTAGCTTCGCGGGCTCAGTTGTGATTGGACGAAGTAGATATACGTCAGAGGTTGCACCACACCCACTTTTCCGAAAGGGTTAAAAACATCAGTTTTTCGCCGCTTATAACTCGGGAAATAATTGCCGGATCAGAAAACGGAAAAATACGGATCCTTTTATTTTACAAACTCTATCAGATTCGGCAATAAAAAAAGTATGGTAAACGACCCCATTACGTCAATATGGAAAGGTTGGCCGATTGAAGAATTGAGTCGAGAGCTGCGTATGCCAAACGTCTGACGTCAAACCAATCCTAGGAAATGTTGACCGATGACGATGATGACAAATTCTATAAATAAAGCATAGATATACGAGGGTCAGGGATATAGTAGAAATGTAGCGCGGACTACAGACAATTTCGCATTATGATACTCAACGTGAAGCAAACAAGGAAAGAAAGAGCAATAGCTCAGGAACGAAGGGATGCACTCAGCACGGTAAATCAGGTTCTTGAACAAAATGCTAACATTCCAGATTCAAATATTATTTTTTTTTAAATTTTAGTTTCCACGACAAATAATTCTAATCATCTATGTTCTAGCTAGCCGCACGTCAAGTATAACGGAACGTTGTTGCCATTGTCAGTCCATAATAGTTGAATAACACGCATAGTAAACCCGAGATGTTATTCACTATATGACTTAAGTCTAGATGCAGCTCGTAAGCCAAGTACGTAATTGTCGCTCACAAGTCAAACTTGAAATAGAAATAAACCTATCGTTATTTCATTTAAATAGCTTATATTTTGGAACTGTTTAATGGAAACAACGTAGTTTCAATGACTGATTCCGTCGATAATAGTGTTATATAAATAACACTATTTATAAACTGAGAATTAGTAAATTTTCTCGGGAAATGTAATTTCACTGGTCGTACAAAACCAACTACAATAATTTTTGAGTAATTTTTTTTAACCTACCTTCCTGAAGAGATAATTGTTATTCTACAATCCTACATTTTCACATAGGAATTGGTTTTGTCCCGGCGAACCGATGCTGTAAACTCTTCGCGGGTTTTCCACCGGATCAGGTATTCTGCTGCCGACGTTTCAATGGCTAACTCCGCCATCTTCCTCAGGGCGTTTGATGCCGGGATAAGATGTGTCGCCCTTATTTATGCTCCCGATCGGGTCAGGTGGCTCCTGATTGGCTGCTGTCCCTCTTCCTCCTCGCTTCTCTGATTTTGCGCATAATGGGTCTCCACGATTGGCCGAGAGCATACCCTGCATCTCTATTGAGATTTCTCTCCTCCAAGCTGATCTCAATGGTCAATCTTTGGACAAACGGTCCCAGTATCCTTTTGCCCAACTTATCATTTCGGCGTCGTCAAAACGGATGCGGTAGTCTTGCGTAGAGATGGGAAACTCCGTAAATTACCGTGGTATTTTTCGTAAATTACCAACACCCCTGAAAATTACCGTAATAAACGGTTACTTTCAGAAAAGTTCTTTTTCAGAAAATTTCTTCCTCACGAAGAAATCATTGGAATGGGTGATATTATAAATTAAGCTAAAACGATTTTGTTTACATTGTGTCCGTGATTAATTCAGAGTAAAATAACAAATGCACATGCACAGAGGTATGTCTTTGGAACTGAAATTTCTCATAGTGTGACAAAAGAGAAACAAATTGCGTGTTGCTGCCAACTTCCTTTTAATTTTTTTAATGAGTTATAATAGATAAACGTCGTGATATGTTTGATATAAGCGTCGGCATTTGTATCTCAACGCTATTTGATTTCGTTTTCAGTCGTTTGATATGGATTCGCAGCTCAAAACTCAAAATTACCGGAAAATTACGGTAATTTTCGAAAATTACCGTAATTTACCTCAATTGAAAATTACGGTAAATTACCCATCTCTAGTCTTGCGTTAAACGTCGAAACATTGAAACGTCGGCAGCAGAATACCTGACCCGGTGGAAAACCCGCGAAGAATTTACAGCTTCATTTTCATCTTTCCTTCTCCCTATTACTAATTTCATAGAGTTAATTTTTTTCAGGCTCAACTTGTGAAATGTCATGTCCACAATGAGAAGTACAACTTTGTAACAATTTCACAGAATTTTAATGATGGTTACGACCAGTTTCGTCGAAGAGTCGACACTTAACATTAACTCCACAAAAACTCTTTTTGTGGAGTTACCTGTTTTGCTGTTCACTTACGTCTTGGTCCAGTTGAACGAAATTTTACATGTTTTCCAGGCGAAAATATCTAACATTTGAGGTCCAAAATAACACAAGATCACAGTAACAGTCTGCGTATAAAATTGAAATGGAGCTTGCACCCACAGAAGGAGACAATGACGAAAAAGAAGAATACACGTCATACGAGCCAGGTTATCATGCGATAAAGTAATAATCCAGATTATCATCAAAGATTTAAAATAAATCACTTCAGATAAAAGGAAATTCTTTCATCTTTCAAAATAATCTGATTTTCGGTATCTTGTGACATATACTGTTCTCAATTCCAATTTTTTCGCCTTAGGTTTAGGCAAATAGAATTTTTACTCTTTGCACTATAACAGGACTTTTGAGACGGAAGAAAAGCCTAACCTATCCTTAAAAATGGCTAAAAATTATTTCCAGAATAAAAATATATTTTTAAACGCAATGAAATTTTAAGGCAATACAACAAGTGCTAATTATAATAATTACACTTCCTTTTTGGAAAACAAATCACTCAAAAATTGTTATTGCTGGTTTTTCATGAGCAGCGATATTACATTTCCTGAAAAAGTTTATTAATATCCGGTTCGGAGATGGTGTTTTTTTATTCAACACACGATTGACAGTAGAAATCAGTGATTGAAACTGTGTGTATAAGTTTCATTGGCATATTACGTCATTTAAATGAAACTGCGGTATTTTCATTTTCATTCTCAATTTTACCTCCGAGGCACATTCACATACCCAATGAGCACCTGTGGCTCGTAAAGCCGTAATTTGTGGACCCATGCACTAGAAGATAAAATGGAGTGGTAGAACGAGCTACTACAGAACGAATCTCTGGGAATCTCTCTAAATATGAGGAATGTCTCTCTAAATATGAGAAAATGAATTTATAGAGTGCAATATAATCGCGGATAAACTGAATTCATCTGAATTAGACCTCTTTTCTTATTATCTATCCACAAGGAAGAATAGACCCGTGACAAAAACTTTCCATCCTTAATAAAGCAGATAGTGTGATCTAGAACAACTAACGAGTGTCATTTTTTTATATTTAAATTGTCATCGGCAAGCCGATCAGTATCAAGGGGGTTGGGTTAGTTAAGTGGTTTGGGTCCTGGCTTCTCACTCAGAGAGGCCGGGTCTGAATTCCAGCACTGGAAGAATCATTAAACGTGCCCCTACTTGAGTAGGTACTTTATGGAGAGCATTTTAGTCCAGTACTCCGTCCGTCAGATGGGACGTCAATCCGCCGTTCCCTCGTCACCTTTCTTTAACTAATGGCGAAGCCGGGTTTCTCTCCACCCTTCCTTTCCCATCCTCGTACCTTTCTTCCCGGTTTGAAGCGCCTGTATGATCGGGTAGTCAGATCCACGTATATAACAGCAGGGAGGTTGTGTTTGAAACCTTTGGGATTGTTTCGAATAGGTAACCAAGGAGGCACGTAGTATAAACACGAATGGTTCGCACATTTCTGTGCGTTATAACCGGTGATAATCTCCTCATTATTTGTTTACATTTGTGTTACATATTATTTTGGGGGCTCTAAAGTCGTGACATATGAGAAAAACTCAAAAGAGAACAATTAATGATATTATGACCAGCGACTAAGATACACTCAATTTGCATACCATTCGTGTTTGTACCACGTGACTCCTTGGTTACCTATTCGTGATAATCCCGATGGTTTCAAACACACTCCCATTAAGCATTTTTCGCGTTAAATCGAAAACCATATTATCACTTCGATTGCTTTCGTTTTTCTAATCTACTTAAGCGGCACATAACATATTCGATTGCTGTAGTCTTTGTTATTTTATTATAATGGTGCAACATGTCTTCACCTAATCTCCACAGCCACATGGATAAGTTAACATTTCTCTCACTATTAAAGCAAACATATCTTGTCACAGGAGGGATTCCTTGTTGTTTCATAAAAGATCTAATATCCACCGCTGCAAGGAGCAGACTACAAGATACTTCTCGATTGTGACGCTTAAGTCGATTAAAAAAACGCAAGCGATGGAGGCGATATATTTCGTATGTGACGTAACGCGAAAAATTCTTCCCTTGACATCTATGAAAATCTTCCAGTACTACATTCAAAACCACTAACAGTTTTTCCCTATTGAGTGCCCTCTATACAATATGTACTTTATGTGTGGTACAAGTATTCATGCGGCGGAGCCCACCTTACACACACGCCATTATGGAAGCCAAACAAGAATTGTATATTGTACGTTTGCCTAAATTAAAGCATTTCATGATTTAGCGAAACAAATAATGCCATGGTTACTAGTGATAGTTTTCGGTGCGGTATTCGAAATTCAGGTGAACGTTTTACTTAAATATATATTTTTTCTGCCTACGAGTTGGTATGACACCGTGATATTTCTTAATAACCATTATAATTAGATGCTATTTATTGTTTTACATGAAGAAAATCTGTACTCGTGTTATTTAATTATAGCTAAATTTATCTCAGGTATCACAAGGTTTCGAGTTAAAAAAATCATAGAACTACGGAAAAATCAAATAGGTAAAAAGCATTTTATTTACACTATTACCCATAGCTAACACTAATAAGGACACGTATGTAAAGTTTTCACGCAATTTTTTACATGGATAAAAATCATTCCAGCCGCCTTAATTAAACCTTACTCGTACGGACCACATGTATGTATTACAGTCATATTCTAAAATAGGCCTGATGAGGAACAAGTATAATATCTCTCTTACGCTCACATCGAATTAACCCAGAACTCTTTTTAAAAATACAAATGGGGAAGTTTACTCGGACCGAAATCGCTCTTTTAGACGCGAAATCGTTAGATGGAGACAAAAATGAATTTTAGTGAAAAAATTAATCCTCTAACCCAAGCCATTCACTCATAAATCAAAAATTAAAATATGCAAAAGTTTTCGCCCACCAAAGAAGCTGCGTTAAGGATGTCTACGTCATCCACCTCCCATCCGTTGACTATTTTGTGGTAGAATTGGAGGGGAGTGTAGGTGGGGAGAAGGGGTCTGCCTGAAGAGATCCTGTCGTATCCTGTAACTATCCCAAAACAAATGAACAACAAAATATTATCGCATGAATTTTGGTGCGACCAAAAGTGTGCTGAAGTTTATCTTATTTATGTATTATGATATGCAATGCCTTTCAAAATAATTCGAATTGAGTCTTAACAACCACTTCCATTGTCAGAGCCAGCTGTGTATCCCCCATTGTGATTGGGCGAAGGAGCTGCGCAGTCTCAGTTGTGATTGGACGAAGTGGATGACGTACAAGTCCTTTGCACGCCCACTTTTCCGAAAAGGTTAAATACATCAGTTTTTCGCTGCTTACAACTCGAGAACGACTCGACGGATCGAAGAACGGAAAAACAGGGGTATTTTAATTTTATAAACTCTATCACATTGGGAATTAAAACATATGGTAAACGACCCCATTTACAGTTTGTTTGGTCTGTTATTTCCCTAATATTTTTCTCCCAATATATGCTTCTGCTATGGTAATGTCCAAATATATATGTTTCCACACTTGACGTTTCATTTTGTGTGATGAAACAAGTACTTCGGGATGCCTATCCTTTTTTCAAAAATTGATTAATATTCTAGAATTTAATTCAAGCTGTAACGTGACATAACAGCTATCAATCTCCTCAGGTCCTTTGCTAGCACTTTATTGACATTAGTGAGTTACCATACTACTGTTTCATTGCCATAAGGACGAATTTAATGCTAGCTACAGTATTTGAGTATTAACGTAAAGAGGTAATAAGAGTGGACCTGTCATTCTTCCCTGTGGAACACCCAATGCGATTCTTACCTCATTGGAGATAACGCCATCGAAAACCACCCTTTGCCCGCAATCATTTAGTCTTATATCCAGTCTAATATGAGCTATTGTCTACTCCACTAGATACTAACTTTAAGTTAACAAGATAACAAGCTCAAGGGATTATCTGGATGATAGTGGATGGGATGCACTGAACATGGGAGGGAGGGGGAAGGTGTTTGAAGGAAAGTGCAAGGCGTTTCGATATTTAAGTCCTGGCTGAAAGGAAAAGGAGTTAATGACACTTGCTGGAGATTTGCTGAGAGGGCGACAACGTAGTGCCATCATGCCCGACCCGAACAAACCAAAAGGTAAGTCTGACGCTTGGTTTAATAGCGACATCATAATTTCAAAACATTGAACCATAGATTAAGTGCATATTGCAGGGTACACCGCCAATCCTAAATTGATACACGTTTTGAGGTGTTTCGGGAAAGAGGAATTAAGTGGGCAGTTTATTCGTGGTTGAGGGCTAGAGCCTATCTTTTAGATCAAATTTTATTATGTCGTTGCTATTGTAATAACTGAGGATAAAAAGTTCTAATATAATTTTACATCTACACAATATCCTGCAAGCCACCATAAAGGTGAGTGAATTCAGTGGGTGAATTCACACCAAACATGCTTTATCAATCATGCATAAAAAGAATTAGCACAGAATTATATTCTAGTTTGAACTTCGCAATTTAAAAACAGATAAAAAGAGCAAAGCAAGAATGCAAAAACATGCTATCAGTTGGGTTAGGTCAAAGTCCTTATCCAAGCATGTAACTACCTAAGCTACCCATTGATACAATTGTATTTACACTATTGAAAATATTTACATCCAATCATATCCCTGATTGTAGGAGGAAAGAAGAGAATTTTGAATCCGTCGGTTTGGCAAGCAATGTCTCTAATGGAGTTTGATAATACATTTCACGTCATAAGCGAAATAATTACCTTGGAGTTTAATTAAGATATTAAGTCTAAATTTCAACTTGCAGTCTGACAATGATTACAATTTACACAATATAATTGACTGGTTACGCTAATAGTGTTATCATACCGTCCTTTTACAAATCTTGCCGATTATTTTCCACCAGGTGATAACGTAGGTATGCAGCGACGTTTCGAAGGTCGAGTCTACCATCATCCTCAGGGTTACCCTTGAATATGGTAGTTTCAAACCTGGAGACGATGGATGATTCAGCCTTCGAAACGTTAGTACATTAAAAATCTACGACAACGTTTATTTCCTGTAATAACACAGATCATAGTCAGAGCGTAGGTTAAAGTACAGATTAAATCTATAAGAGAAACTTAAATCAGATAACTTTACTGCAGATGTTAGGCACATATTAAAAAAACCAGCGTATTATGCTAGATTCGACCAGATAAATAAGATTAGAGAGATAGATTGTCGTACCGATAGATTCAAAATGGCATTTCTCCCCCGTACTATAAGAGAACAGAATAGGCAGCATAGCAAAGGGATAGGTAGGGGAAATATTTTAGAGTATAGTCTGTAGTGCATGATGCACGTATTAACCCCTTAAATACTATAGATACTAACAATCAAGTTGCATGAGGCTATATAGTTGCTAGTTTGCATGTTAGTAGTGCATGCTTGGTGATCTTCACCCCCTACCAAACACCCTCGCGGTGGCTTGCAGGGTATCGTGTAGATGTAGATGAATAATTCTTACTTGATGAGAGCCGTTCTCGGCTTATTGAAATCATCCATGATGTTGAAGAAAATCTCATTAGTCCCTGAAACTTGATAAATATCGACATATGCGAACTGAATGAGACCGCTATGAACGTTGACTATGACGACAGTATAAAATCCTTTATTTGAAACTTTGTGAGGGGTATACATCAACTGAGGCAGCGTTTATTCTCCAGACGTGTTAACCGGAATCGTAATACATAACAGGCTCAAGGGAAAACACGATCTTGCTGCCCCCTGATTTCGCCTTCCCCAAACTATCACAAAACGTATAATAGTAGGCGGTGAACCCAATAGCATACAGCAAGATATCGTCTCATCATAATACAAGGAATGGAATCGATGAATCGTTTTGACTGCATACTGACTGATGCTATAGATTGACTGAAGTAATTATGGCATGAAATTGGTTTTGATTGCAGGCACATCTCCAGATGAAGAAGATAAAAACCCAAATGATCACAGACCAATCGGTATGTTCACACATCACAAGATTCATGTCATTCGTGCTCATTCTTATGTAATTTCCTAAACAATGACACTCTTTATCTTAACAATGTTAATTACATACATGGTGTGCTATTATCCTTTTTCTTCTTACTATATGTCTTCTTCCCTTTCATACTCACACTAAAACTATAACATTTTCGGTAACACAGGAGTCCACAGATTACAGGATCATATATAAAAATATTGATTTTGATGCTCTGTTGATCTAGATTGGGATATAATATATCCTTATATACCAATAAAACACATACATATTCATACAAGAGTATTTAGCAATAAATTTGCTCCCACTTCCAGTAACACCTGAACTTTGAATAGTGAAAAAAAGTATAAAATTGAATATTCACTGGATTGAAATAAAAATAATTCCGCAATGCATTTATCGAGGTTAGCAGAAATATATCAAATAAAAATTTATGGAGTAGGGGGCAACAATAACGAAAGTTTTTCTAGGGACACTTCAAAACGGAATCAAAGGAATCTTTTACTCATTCTCATTTCATCATTCCATACCACTTCTCTTTAACACCCTCCCCTCCCATCCCAACTTTCCTACCTCCTGCCCCCTCCAGAGTAACGGCAAGAAAGGAGTCAATATGAACGACCGTTGCCACAACTAATCCTCCACAACAATAAGGAAATATCCCTGAAAACGTCTCGGGCTAGTCGTTAACCCTTATTTTCATTAATTACGCCAACTATCTTGGGTAGTATTTAACCCTTTACACTTATGATGCCTACTTTGTTGGTGATAAAAACTGCATCCCTTAACTACACGTACTTTTCTTTGCTCTTGACTGCCAATGACAATTCAAACTTACTGGTAGGTGCACTACATTTCTAATCTTACACATAAGCTCTATTTATATCTTCATTATTAGTATACACTACACTGTAAAATTGCATATTTAAAAAAAATACCACTCTAATTTGGCGATGTTGCGATATATGGTCCTTCTACATATCGCTACAGGTGAGTTTAATATTATTTCTTACTGTAACTTCATCATTTATTTTTCTCCTGACTAAATTCCGCAAGCCTGATTCTCAATTGCTAATTACCTGAGTAACTAATTAAATATCTAAGCGAAACCAAGGTCTACGGAAGCATTAATATTTCTATTTAATTTCAAGTATTCAATTTAGTTGCTAAAGCCATTGCTCGATTTCATGTAGCAATTTGATCATGAATCAAAATATATGTTGCACGTAAAAGAGAGAGGGATTTACAAAACGCATCGCGGAAAAAGTTCTCGGGAAACAAAGTAAATAACAGACGTTATTCTGGGGGGCGATTCTATAAATCAAAGAAATTCGACTCAGAGCTTTGGCTCAGCAGGGAGAACGATTCGCGACCTATCGTTCACCGCTGAAGACATGAAAGGATTAATCATTAGCTAGAATCGCATACGTTCTCACCATGTATTCCGCGCGAAAAAGATCAACACGTCGTCTGTCACTATCGCATCTACGACAGCTGTCCACCGCGATCGCAGCGCCTGCTCGCCCCTAGATCAGACCATATTTAAGGTCTATTTGCTCTGCAGCTTATGAGTGGTGACTGATTATGAACGAAATGATCCGAAAAATGATTCGAATCCGTCGCGCCATCAAGGGAGCATGGATTGTACTACGAACAATGACTTTCATTCCAAAAATGGATGTAATTGTGACGTTGAAATCTCGAACTCGAGTTTACAAAATCACCACCCAGGAGCTGCTAAGGACTCGTCTGGATCCCTTGAAGAGATGTTGAACATCATCATCATTGGTCAACAATCCTAGGATTGGTTTGACGCAGCTTTCCACTCGATTCTTCTATCGGCCAACCTTTTCATTGTGACGTAATTCTTCTCTTTTACATCCTTCACTACCTGTTCCATGTATCTCATACGAGGCCTGCCTTTTCCAATCTTCCCGTTCACTTTTCCCTCGACGATAGTTTTCCTCAGGCCATCGTGTCTCAAGATATGACCGATTAAGTTTTCCCTTCTTCTTTTTAGAGTTTTCAGCAGACTTCTCTTTTCTCCTACTCTTCTTAGCACTTCCTCGTTACTTACTCGGCCGATCCATTTAATCTTCAGCATTTTTGTAGCACCACATTTACACGGGAATATAATAAGATAAAAAGGAATTTTGTGCATTTTTTGACGAATTCCAATGAACGTGCATTAGTTATCTTTCCTATATTGAGTGAGCATGGTTGGGCAACCCTAAGGAGATGAGAAGGTTGTTCGCAAGGTTTCAATTACTCGAGAAATTCAAATTTCACGAATTCCAGTCTGACCTGACCTTTTCTTGCTTGGAGTAAACAGGTGAAATAATAGGTTAAGCTAATCGTACATTGTGATTCATCAAATGAGTACTGAACAAAAGTGACGATCATGTAGGAGAAATTAGCTAATATTAAATAAATTCCAAGACAATATTTTCACTGTTGATGTTAAAAATGATTTGCGAACTACAACTTTATATGGTACACTGCACCATGATCAATAAAATTAGGAAAATTGATAGCAAAACACTCAGATTCAAAATATACTTCTTTCCTCGTACATAAAATTAGGGATATGAATAGCTGTAAATATATCCAATAGTATAAATGCAAGGATATCATGTGTTCGGTTATAGGTTTATTGAGATGCAGATACATTCCCATCCCGACAATGATTCAGCAGGACAGACAGAAAAGACGAATCAAAAGAGAAATAAACAGTTGGACTGAAAGATACATGAATTCGTTTCCTCAAGGCACAATATGCGAATACAGCGCAATCCAAGTAGAATAGGGTAGTTTTCTTAATAAGAAACCGAATGAATTCATCAACTGCTATTTTTCATGGGTGTTTTCAAGTCTGTTTCCGCACTAATAGGCGCTTCAGACCGGGAGGAAAGGTATAAGGATAGGGATGGAAGGGATAGGGATCCTATCATGGGTGTTTTCAAGTCTGTTTCCGCACTAATAGGCGCTTCAGACCGGGAGGAAAGGTATAAGGATAGGAATGGAATGGATAGGGATCCTATCATGGGTGTTTTCAAGTCTGTTTCCGCACTAATAGGCGCTTCAGACCGGGAGGAAAGGTATAAGGATAGGGATGGAAGGGATAGAGATCCTATCATGGGTGTTTTCAAGTCTGTTTCCGCACTAATAGGCGCTTCAGACCGGGAGGAAAGGTATAAGGATAGGGATGGAAGGGATAGAGATCCTATCATGGGTGTTTTCAAGTCTGTTTCCGCACTAATAGGCGCTTCAGACCGGGAGGAAAGGTATAAGGATAGGGATGGAAGGGATAGGGATCCTATCATGGGTGTTTTCAAGTCTGTTTCCGCACTAATAGGCGCTTCAGACCGGGAGGAAAGGTATAAGGATAGGAATGGAATGGATAGGGATCCTATCATGGGTGTTTTCAAGTCTGTTTCCGCACTAATAGGCGCTTCAGACCGGGAGGAAAGGTATAAGGATAGGGATGGAAGGGATAGAGATCCTATCATGGGTGTTTTCAAGTCTGTTTCCGCACTAATAGGCGCTTCAGACCGGGAGGAAAGGTATAAGGATAGGGATGGAAGGGATAGAGATCCTATCATGGGTGTTTTCAAGTCTGTTTCCGCACTAATAGGCGCTTCAGACCGGGAGGAAAGGTATAAGGATAGGGATGGAAGGGATAGGGATCCTATCATGGGTGTTTTCAAGTCTGTTTCCGCACTAATAGGCGCTTCAGACCGGGAGGAAAGGTATAAGGATAGGAATGGAATGGATAGGGATCCTATCATGGGTGTTTTCAAGTCTGTTTCCGCACTAATAGGCGCTTCAGACCGGGAGGAAAGGTATAAGGATAGGGATGGAAGGGATAGGGATCCTATCATGGGTGTTTTCAAGTCTGTTTCCGCACTAATAGGCGCTTCAGACCGGGAGGAAAGGTATAAGGATAGGGATGGAAGGGATAGGGATCCTATCATGGGTGTTTTCAAGTCTGTTTCCGCACTAATAGGCGCTTCAGACCGGGAGGAAAGGTATAAGGATAGGGATGGAAGGGATAGGGATCCTATCATGGGTGTTTTCAAGTCTGTTTCCGCACTAATAGGCGCTTCAGACCGGGAGGAAAGGTATAAGGATAGGGATGGAAGGGATAGGGATCCTATCATGGGTGTTTTCAAGTCTGTTTCCGCACTAATAGGCGCTTCAGACCGGGAGGAAAGGTATAAGGATAGGGATGGAAGGGATAGGGATCCTATCATGGGTGTTTTCAAGTCTGTTTCCGCACTAATAGGCGCTTCAGACCGGGAGGAAAGGTATAAGGATAGGGATGGAAGGGATAGGGATCCTATCATGGGTGTTTTCAAGTCTGTTTCCGCACTAATAGGCGCTTCAGACCGGGAGGAAAGGTATAAGGATAGGGATGGAAGGGATAGGGATCCTATCATGGGTGTTTTCAAGTCTGTTTCCGCACTAATAGGCGCTTCAGACCGGGAGGAAAGGTATAAGGATAGGGATGGAAGGGATAGGGATCCTATCATGGGTGTTTTCAAGTCTGTTTCCGCACTAATAGGCGCTTCAGACCGGGAGGAAAGGTATAAGGATAGGGATGGAAGGGATAGGGATCCTATCATGGGTGTTTTCAAGTCTGTTTCCGCACTAATAGGCGCTTCAGACCGGGAGGAAAGGTATAAGGATAGGAATGGAATGGATAGGGATCCTATCATGGGTGTTTTCAAGTCTGTTTCCGCACTAATAGGCGCTTCAGACCGGGAGGAAAGGTATAAGGATAGGGATGGAAGGGATAGGGATCCTATCATGGGTGTTTTCAAGTCTGTTTCCGCACTAATAGGCGCTTCAGACCGGGAGGAAAGGTATAAGGATAGGGATGGAAGGGATAGGGATCCTATCATGGGTGTTTTCAAGTCTGTTTCCGCACTAATAGGCGCTTCAGACCGGGAGGAAAGGTATAAGGATAGGGATGGAAGGGATAGGGATCCTATCATGGGTGTTTTCAAGTCTGTTTCCGCACTAATAGGCGCTTCAGACCGGGAGGAAAGGTATAAGGATAGGGATGGAAGGGATAGGGATCCTATCATGGGTGTTTTCAAGTCTGTTTCCGCACTAATAGGCGCTTCAGACCGGGAGGAAAGGTATAAGGATAGGGATGGAAGGGATAGGGATCCTATCATGGGTGTTTTCAAGTCTGTTTCCGCACTAATAGGCGCTTCAGACCGGGAGGAAAGGTATAAGGATAGGGATGGAAGGGATAGGGATCCTATCATGGGTGTTTTCAAGTCTGTTTCCGCACTAATAGGCGCTTCAGACCGGGAGGAAAGGTATAAGGATAGGGATGGAAGGGATAGGGATCCTATCATGGGTGTTTTCAAGTCTGTTTCCGCACTAATAGGCGCTTCAGACCGGGAGGAAAGGTATAAGGATAGGGATGGAAGGGATAGGGATCCTATCATGGGTGTTTTCAAGTCTGTTTCCGCACTAATAGGCGCTTCAGACCGGGAGGAAAGGTATAAGGATAGGGATGGAAGGGATAGGGATCCTATCGTGCCCCAACAAAAACGTTTTCATTAGAAGGAAATAATTCTCTGTTTGCCTTAATAGTGAGAGACATGTTAACTTATCCATGCGACTGTTGACGTTAGGTAAAGGCATATCGCACCATTATAATAAAATAACAAAACTACAAAAATAATATATGTTATGAGCCACTTAAGTCAATTAGAAAAACGAAAGCAATGGAAGCGTTATAAACCGTGAGTGATGTAACGCTAAAAATTCTTACCACGCCATCTATGGTAACAATCCAGTACTACGTACAACACGTATAACAGTTATGCCGTATGAGGTGAGCCCTCTATATCATACTTACTCTATGGTACTATTGGCGTCACACGTAGAATTGACCGGCATGCAATTGTTTTCAGTCGTGTTCACGTACCGTTGAATATGTTTACGCATTGATTAATAAGTAAAATACTTCGGGAAATTTTTAAATCGAAGAGTTTCAAATACGCACTTCAAGAGGTAGTAAAATTTTACTCAAGACAATAAAATAAAGGAAACTACCTTATTCCTTAATCTTTTTGGGCTTTCAAAAATTTTAAATAACATGGATGTTTTCCAACGTTTCGGCCAACGACTCGTCACTCATCCTCAGGGTAATAATGTCACAGTGTCAAATTTTCGGCCACCTTATATAGGGTACATTTTACACGATTTTACGAATATTATTCGCCGGGAAAGAGTTGAATCATACCATTTTATTGAAAATCACGACACAATCTTTACGTCTACTTAATCTACGTAATATCCGGCAAGCCACCATAATGGTGTTTGGCAGGGGTTTTTTGTTTTTATTTTTTTTTCAAAATTAAAACAGCTTTATTTGTTTAATATTTTAAACACAGTTGTAATGAGAATGACTTCAGCCAGAAGTTACAAAATAAAAATATTCATTGTGTAATTCATTGTTCATTGATTTACAACAGTTATATGCAGGCTTATGCAAGTAATAGAGTAACAATTATTGTATAAGAGGTTGTTGGAATGGCTTTAAAGTAGATAAAGTGCAACTTTGAAAGGTATTTATTCATGCCATTGCATAATAAGAACAATAAACAAATTTGAACTATCAACTTGCGCATGAGTTTGAAAATATTTGGTCATGCAAACCTTCCTTGACAAAATTTGTAAAGGATACACTCGAAACGTCAATGTTGACAGTTTTCCGTATACCAGAGTTCTTAACTAAAATACAATTAGTCAAGGAAAGAAAACAGCCAATGTTAAGTGTTCTATACTTCCATTAAAGTCATGGAATATGTAAATTATGTTTGCACTTCCTATATCAAACCATACTACCAGCTGGGTCACATCATATATTATGCTAATCATTTTGAATGGCTATGGCTTTAATGATTATTAATTTATTATTAATTTAGTTTCTTATTTTAGGAGAAATGTTATATTCACGGCTGGTGAACTATCACCCCCTGCCATGCGCCTATGAGGCAGCAAATAGGGTAGCATAGTATCGACGAGGCCGATATTATAGTGATTTTGTTTTTCATTGCAGTATGTCCCTGCATATTTGGAGATGGACCTTGCTTGTGCCCGAAAGGACGTTGTGGATGTAAGAAAAAATGAAGCTAACTCCACCATCATACTTTTCTGTAGCGGCATACACATATCATGTAGCTGAACCATAAATACGTACACAGAGCTGAACAATAGATATGAGTGAATTTGGAAACACTGGAACACATTTGTTTTCCTGTTAAGCTGACAAATTATATACCAAATAATTTACATTTCTTAAAACTTATGAGTGCGTAATTCCATGCGCTTGGCTATAAAAAAATTGCCGAAGGAATAATTTCAGAAATTGCCGATTATCATCACCGAAATTGTTGTACTTATGCTCATCTTTCTGCTGTAGTCTGTATTAATGTTGAACTTTCAACTATGCAGAGGCGTTCTTTTGATTCACCTATTTCAAATATTTCCTTCCCTATGCCTCTATGAATGTAGAATACCTTTAGCATCGTATGGCTACACTATCTACGCAATATTTACTTCTTCAGAGTATCTTGCAAGCCATCTTGACGATGTGTGGCATGGGGTGAAAAAAACATTCATTCACTAAATAAAATATTAGAGTAAGGTGTTAGTGATCAAACTACCAATCCCACAAATAAAGTAATTGATACACTTTGTCCACGTAGGAATATAATAATTATTTATTACAGAGACATTTCTAAAAATACACTTATTAAAATTCCCAAGGTATGTAATAATTCGGACAGGGGAATTTTGAGGGGGTTAAAAATATATTTCATATGTAATACAGAATGCATACTCCAACTTGCAGTTTGCATATCCGATTACAATCTTGCCTAGCATGTTATCCCTCCGTTCGAAGGAAAAAATATGTTATCAGTCCTTCCGTGTGAATAGATTTTAAAAGTCATTTAGTGGCTCATCCTTTTTGGTATTGCTTCAAACATTCAATTTTCCACATTTTTTTCGTTCATAACTTAAAACTATTTTTCTATACATGACCATTGAAGTCTAAAATATGACATTGGGGATTTTACGAAGGCAATGCTGTGTAGTTTGGGAGAGAAGAAAATCCTTTCGTAGAAGACATTTATTGAGCAAAAGAAAGCGCCGGAAGTATATCAACTAAAGGGAAATAAGATCAAAGGAAAGATTACCGCTTGCGATTTAAAGGAGTTGAGTTCATAGACGAATATAAAACAAAGAATCATGATGCCACATTGAAGGTAAAAAAAAGGGTTAACAAAACAGAGACAGGTTTTTAGCAAAAAATAGAGCGAAATTAAGTTAGGTACCTAACGAAAATTTAACCTAACGCTGCTGGAGAGTTTATAAAAAAAAAGCGTGGGCTGACTACCATCTATATATCTTTTTAGAACTAACTGTGAATGCCGAACGTTAAGCAAATCCTTCAGTATTCACTATCCGTAAGCTTCTGGAAATCTCTTTTCATATATGCAGGATAACTGCCGTACCGAATAGAGGAAAAAAAGAGTGGAATTCTATGGCACATTTTTTCCATCCCGTCATAATTTCTTCCCATGATGCACGGCTAATGTTAAAAAAACACTGAAGAACGTGGGTCAAACAAACGACTATGAAACTGCGCTCATAAGATAATTTCACGCTAATTCAAATTCGACCAAACCTTACGCGAATATTTCCACAACTTATTAACACGGGTTTCGCGCTAATTTTTCCTACGAACGCCGCCATTGCCGGCACGGTTTTAGAATATCATGCTAAGTGTTCATTAACGTTAATTTCATACCTATATTCTATTTATAAACCGGCATTAACAAAGGTAAAAATTTTGTTAGGCATGAAAACTCCAATGGCCGTATTAGTCTCAGCACCACACGACGGAGAAAAACCAAATCCTGTGGTTGGTCACCGGTGAGGAATTAACCTGACCGTAAACCACCAAGGATGATACATCCGGGGTTAGTTCTAATATGCTATTTCTCTGGTTTATTTCTTTCGTTGAGTGTGTTATCATCCGAACTTGGACCTGTGTGAGAGAGGGACTGAGTGCTTATGAGATGTGATTATTCTGTGATTGCCCCTGATGGGTTGTGCTTGAAACAATAGGGATTATCTCGAACAGGTAACCAAGGAGTCACGTGGTATAAACACGAATGGTTCGCGAATTTCTGTATAATAAAACCGCTGATTACTACCTCATACATTGCTTACACTTGAGTCATTCAATTTTAAATCGACAAATTTTTCAGAAACATCGAGCTTCACCATCTCAGATTTCAACAAAAATTGGTGCATAGATACTGTCAACCTTCCTGAGCCATAAGCCGTTCCCCGTTTCCGCAGAAAAAATTTCGCCCCTGGATTATAGGCGGTCGTGCATAGCGTGACCGCCCGAAAAACGTCTTTTTACGCTGTTTTTCTACATGCTACAGCAGACTGGTTTTACGTGATGCACACATTCCAAAGGTGTCTATAGAAAGCTTATGAAGTGTTCTCGATAATAAAGTGCTTTTAAATGGCCTTTTCGAAAGAAGAAGTGCATTTAAGTCGCTGTAAATGTAACTGCCAAAACTCAATTTTTTCACAAGTTTAGTCTAAAATTACACAAAGAAAAAATGAAAAAAAAGGGCCGGTTTCTCTCACATAAACACTTATATGTGTCTACTGAGTGAATATATTAACAAGTTTAAATTATGAGCATTGATCACTCAGAAAAAATCATTTGAATTTGAGACATTTCGAAAAAAATGTTTTTTTGAGGCCAAAAAGTCCATGTGGGACAGGGAGTAAAAATTATAAAAGCATTGCATTAAAAAGTACTCATGTTGTTCTTTAAGGTATTGAAAGAATTTTTCTGTGTTTTTTAGCGGTTACGGAGATATGGTTGGTGAAAAACAGCGCTCAATTTCCACTGGCAGTGGGCTTAAAGACACACGCATTCCAACAATACTATTTTAACCTTCATTTTACGATGTGGACCAGGGCGTAAAAATTATATAAGCATTGGATTTAAAAGTGCTAATGTTGTTCTTTAAGGTACTGAAAGAATTTTTCTGTGTTTTTTAGCGGTTACGGAGATATGGTTGGTGAAAAGCAGCGCTCAATTTCCACTGGAAGTGGGCTTAAAGACACACGCATTCCAACAATTCTATTTTTAACCTTAATTTTATGATGTGGTACAGGGAGTAAAAATTAGATAATCATATTACGGATATACGGGGTAAACCTATAACAGGTTACGGTTGATCGAGAAGAGCGGTCATTACCCGAGCTTGCCAATCACACTAAGTATACATTGTTGTCAGTAGTATTGTCACCAATAATGATTACTTACAATTTAACTGATTTAATTACTGGACTGAATCGGTTTCGTGGTAACAATGCTTTTGGTGTGCAATAAATTATCATGTGTTTAGCCAATTGTAACCAGTAAAACTGTTTTCTACGTACACATAGATTTAAGAAGGTAGAAATCTAAAGAAATCTTCATGAAGAATGCATACAAGTACATATAAATATCCTATTTTTTATGTAAAAAGGAATTAATCTTATATATTAATTTTATGTGATAAGGAAAATTTCGCCATCGATTATCATTAAATTTTCAGGAGAGAGTTTTACTCATAGTGGGTAAAACACTATGTGACTACGGGAACAATTTTTCCAATACTAATTCCTTTTCCCTTCCCCGTTCCTTCCTCCTAGCCTCCCCGGATAATCGGTAATGACTAAATTAAAACTGAATAACGAGGCTGAAGATAATATGTGATGCCTGTTTAGGCCTATTTCCAGTGGAAATTAACCACTGTTTTTCACCAACCATATCTCCGTAACCGCTAAAAAACACTTAATAATTCTTTCAGTACCTAAAAGAACAACATTAGTACTTTTTAATGCAATGCTTTTATAATTGTTACTCCGTTCGACATTGTAAAATGAAGGTTAAAATAGAATTGTTGGAATGCGTGTGTCTTTAAGCCAACTGCCGGTGGAAATTGACCACTGTTTTTCACCAACCATATCTCCGTAGCCGCTATAAAACACAGAAAAATTCTTTCAGTACCTTAAAGAACAACATTAGTACTTTTAAATCCAATGCTTTTATAATTTTTACTCCCTGGTCCACATCGTAACATGAAGGTTAAAATAGTATTGTTGGAATGCGTGTGTCTTTAAGCCCACTGCCGGTGGAAATTGACCACTGTTTTTCACCAACCATATCTCCGTAGCCGCTAAAAAACACAGAAAAATTCTTTCAATACCCTAAAGAACAACATTAGTACTTTTTAATGCAATGCTTTTATAATTTTTACTCCCTGGTCCACATCGTAAAATGATGGTTAAAATAGTATTCTTGGAATGCGTGTGTCTTTAAGCCCACTGCCAGTGGAAATTGAGCGCTGTTTTTCACCAACCATATCTCCGTAACCGCTAAAAAACACAGAAAAATTCTTTCAGTACCTTAAAGAACAACATTAGTACTTTTTAATGCAATGCTTTTATAATTTTTACTCCTTGTCCCACATGGACTTTTTTGGCCTCAAAAAAACATTTTTTTCGAAATGTCTCAAATTCAAATGATTTTTTCTGAGTGATCAATGCTCATAATTTAAACTTGTTAATATATTCACACAATAGACACATATAAGTTTTTATGTGAGAGAAACAGGCCCTTTTTTTTCATTTTTTCTTTGTGTAATTTTAGACTAAACTTGTGAAAAAATTGAGTTTTGGCAGTTACATTTACAGCGACTTAAATGCACTTCTTCTTGCGAAAAGGCCATTTAAAAGCACTTTATTATCGAGAACACTTCATAAGCTTTCTATAGACACCTTTGGAATGTGTGCATCACGTAAAACCAGTCTGCTGTAGCATGTAGAAAAACAGCGTAAAAAGACGTTTTTCGGGCGGTCACGCTATGCACGACCGCCTATAATCCAGGGGCGAAATTTTTTCTGCGGAAACAGGGAACGGCTTATGGCTCAGGAAGGTTGACAGTATCTATGCACCAATTTTTGTTGAAATCTGAGATGGTGAAGCACGGACCATTTGTCGATTTAACATGGAATGACTCACTTGTGTTTTATCTCATCTGTGGGCTCTATAGCCAAGACAGATGATGAAAAATACTCAAGTGAAAACAATTAACTATATTTTAACGGCCGATTCAGGCTAACTAAATTTGCAAACCATTTGTGTTTGTACCACGTGACTCCTTGGTTACCTATTCGCGGTAATCGCGACGGTTTCAAACACATGGCGTGGAATAATTTTCCGCAAACAATCGTAGAAAGTGTGGAAGTTTCTCCGCCTTTTTTGGGCTAAGTGTATCAGTCTTGTGATTGGTTCCTGGTGAGTAATTAAATTTCCCGTAAGCCATAAAAGGCCGTACAGCTCAACCATCCCAATTGCAGGAAAAGTTTCCAAAGAAATGAAGGGGAAAAATCGCGAGAACACCTAAAACTGAGGTTGAGTAGCCTTATCGAACAAGAAGAAAGGTGATATCGATAAGGAAAACGCGAGTTCGGAAGAAAAGTAAGCTGGCAGTAACTTGACACTATATCAGAAGGAAGACTTCACCAACTGCTGGCAATCCAAGCTTGAAAGTAAGGAAACACTTGATTAAACTCGCAATCTTCTTGCCATGCTTCTGTGAGACAGTGAGCCACGGACGATAACAGCAGCATAGAAGATAAAAAAAGAGCACTGCTATTTCACATATGGAAGTTCAATGATCTCTTTTTCCATCTTCAAGATGAATAAGTTCCGACTTTCCCCTCTTACGACTGTCTTATTCAGACTAAGATGTCTCAACATAGGTCCGATTCGGTTTTCCCATCTTTCTTTTAAAACAGACTTAAAGAATACACTTCTCTAAGGTCCTAAAAACCGATTAAATTTGTAGAATCTGAATTTCATTGCATGGTATTATCTTCAGGTTTTCTTCAGGCTTCATGATTCAGGCACCTGAAGATAATATTATGTATCGAAACCCGGGTTGTACGTATTGAATCTGTTTTGTGGACCTTAAAAAGTATATTCTGTATGTCCGATATGGAGAGGTTCCACATAGTAAAGCCTGAAATCATAAGTTATATTCATTTCAAAAGTTGTCATTATGCTTCCCATGTTATTGCAATTCCCTCAGGATTTAGATTAAAGCTATCGAGCGCGTCCATTGGGTAGCAAGATGTGTATCGATCTTCAGACACAGAGGCTGTCTAATAAGCGAGCTAGCTTGGGCAATAAACGGTGGCATTAGGGGGTGGTATTAGTCTATCTATGGATAAGAGAGGCCTTCAAACGATCCAGAAAGCCTTACCATGGTGATGGGAGGCTGTCAACAATTACGTATACCATACTCAGGAAGAGAGACCATTAGAACTTCTTCATACGGGTGAAGGCCGACATCTCAGTGACTGGTACAGCGACATTCATTTCACTACAGGCGTGGTAATATCTACTTTGCGACGGTTGCATTGCGTTAATTGTTTAATGCGACGATCATGTACGAGAAATTAGCTACTTTTCCCTTGTAGTACTTCATTTGGAAAGCGCTGCCAGTATATGGGGCCCTTACGAAATACGCTTAAATAATGAACTGGAGCGAGTGAAGTGAAAATTAGGAAGATTTGTGAAGGGACGGTATGATAACTATATAGACGTAACCAGTCTATTAAATGAACTAAAATGGGAATCTTTGTCAGATTGTAGGTTGAAATTTAGACTTGATCCCTTAACTAAATTCCAGGAGAGTATTTTCGCTGTTGACGTTAAACATATTTTGGGAACTCCAACTTACTTAGGTAGACTGGAACATAATCATAAAATTAGAGAAGCTGATTGCCAAATTGACAGATTCAAAATGTCCTTTTTCCTCTTACAATTAGGGATATAAATTGCTGTCCAATAGCATAAATACAAGTGTATCATTGGATAGCATAGGTAGTTTCATGTTGCTATAAGGAATTAAAACTAACCCAACGACCAACATGTTATTGCATGCTTGCTTTGCTAACTCTGAAGTTTAGACAAGAAAATAATTACCAATCCTTTTCATTCATGATATGCAATGCATGTTTGGTTTGAATTCACCTACCCCCCAGCCCACACACCTATATGGTGGCTTGCAGTGTATTGTCTAGATGTAGATGTGAAAGCCAAGGGGGAAGCATTACTATCCCATGGGCTCGCAATTAATCCTCTCCTTAATTATATGTCTCATTTCAAAGTGGAGGTTTTACATGTGTATGACAAAGGCTGTAACGAAACACTAAGCCATACCATCAAAATTTGTAACAATGCAATGGCCCGATGTGTCCGCGCTGCTTCACCCCAATAATGCCATGAATGTTATTTACGCCCCACTATTTCCACATTAAGACAGTGGGTTTTGACTTGAGGAGTGTATAAAAAGCGACGATCCCAACAATACAGGCCGGCATTTCCCTCGCAAACCCTGTCCTGTGGCTCCCTTTGCGTGTGCTATGCTAACCTGACTGCTGCACGGACGCCCGTGGGAGTGAATTTGAAGTCGGAGGTGTGTTTAGGGGAGTGCAACGGAACGAGACATTCTGCGGAACAGCCGGGATATATTGATATTGATAATATTTATTGCTCCAGCAAGTTGTAATAATACAAAAAAAATGATACAACAAGAATTTTGGAGCTTTAGGTGAACCCTAAGGCTTTTGCCTGTTGATGGGTACACCTTCAAATTACACATACAGCAATACTGGCTTACATGCTCATGAAACAAATGTCACCAATTGAACATAAAATAACACTGTTACAAGAAATTACTTAGCATTATGGAACGTTATATATGGACAATACAATTACAGTTTTAGGTTGCTTTAAGGCATTACGACAAAGGATAAATATTTAGAACAACTTCTAGATTACCTCTATATTTATGTATTCTCTCGTAAATAGCCTGATTTTTACTTGCTTCAAAAACGTTTTGAAGTGTATGGTATCTCGGATACGCTGTGGCAAGCTCTTGAAAATTTTTGGCCCCAAGTAAAGAAAGCATCTCTTGAATTGGGATGTATTTGGTTTGGGTACAACGTAAGACATGTTAGTCATCAGGTTTAAGAGTGAGGCTTATCCAAGACTTTAGGGTTATTTCCACAACGAAGGTAGAATAGCCTTAGCACCTTGTACATGTATAAGTGTTTTAAGAACGCCTGGAGGACCACAACCTTCGCAGGAAAGGTCCAAGGAAGGCCAGACACGTAAACGAAACTGCCTGCCCAAGATATTTTGCCATATCAGGGCCCTTTATGAACTTTATTTAACTTTATTTGAGCACGTAGGCGCTCAGACCCATCTATCAATTCTTTTAATTGCTTTTAAACAGAGAAACCCGTAAACATAATATAAAATAAAAAAGTTTTTTGTTTGAAATGAAATTGAGGTGAGGAAAAAAGTACAAGGGGGAAAGCTGAATTTTCTGGAGAACTTTGAAATCGGGGCATATGCCGAGCATTATGGAGTTTACTTATTTGCCATTGCTCAATTCTCCTTTGCCTCCTCCCAGAGAATGCTCGGATACGCTGTCCTTCAGTCCGATGCTTCATCTTTAGCGTTCTCACCTCAGGGCTATATTCAGAACCTTGACTACAGTCGAGCTTCTACTGCTTACATCCTAAAATTTCCACTTCGAGTCAAATTAGTGTGCAGATTCACCCTAAAAAGTTGGTGTAATAACTTAGCACCGCGCTGCATACAGCTTCGAGCCATATCGAGGAGAATCTGTATCCCATGTTGTACTCGTAATACAGATAGATTTTGTGACGTAAACAGTAGAAGTGACACTCAGTTCTTGGCGTCACGCTGAGAAGTAATACCACGTTTGGAGGTAGGATCTGCTTACAAATATGACTCAAGGTAGATATTTCATGGCGTATATAGTAAAAGAGAGAATGTAGATGAGATTATGAATATGGCCTTTAGTCATCCTTCCCTGACTACACTCCCTGCTTACACTCTTACCCAAACCCTCCCCTCCCCCTGGATAAATAAATAACATAAATAAGATCCCACCACAGGAAAACTTTGTATTGCCCTTTAATAATGGCACGTAAGTGTTGAAACTGGTCGGGGTGTACACAATAAACAGTGCGAAATAAAAATGTATTTGATTTTACTTGAAATTAGGGTTGGAATGTGAAATGTAAGATCACATTGGGTTGGTGTGGTGGCTAGAGTACTGTATTCCCATTCCGAAGGCCCGGGTTTGACTCCCGGCAGTGGCGGATTTTTCAGTGGCAAACCGGTCCCTACTTGAGTACCTATTGGACGGCATCTCAAGTTCAGTACTCAGTCCGTCGGATGAGACGTTAAACTGTGGTCCCCTTGGCGCCTGTCGTTATGATTAGACTGAGCCGACGCCGGGCTTCTCTTCGCCCTTCCTCCTTCCTACCATGACCCACTAACCCAGGTATCCTAAATGGCGCAAATGACCTCAGATATTGGTCGCCTTTCCTGAATAACAAAGAACTAAGATCACATAAGACTTACTTAAGAATGAAGAACCCGTTTTTTTATCATAAACCTTAAAAATATTAGCCTACAATGGACGGTTGAGATTATATTAACTTGTTCATATTTGCCCAAGACTAAACAGGTAAGTCTAGAGATAAGATAGAAGGCACCTTTATTCGTAAAAGATGCTTGTTCGCGTAAGTTGAGTACTGACAAGGTATCAAATTGATTTAAAAACGAGTGAAGCAAATAGCTTGATGTTTTTCATTAGAGCTGAGATTTAGTTGTATACTAAACTAAAAGCCATAATGGAACAAAGATGATGAAATCCATAAACAAGACTTATCAGCGAATATGCTCTTAAGGATATTTGGGAAAAAATGAATTCGCGCAAATATTCTGATAGTAAGAACGATTAGCCTTATCGGACACAAGGCGAGCTGATATCATGGTGGAAAACGCCGACAGTGAAAACCGACGGACGATCTAACGTCTCATTCGACAGATGGTATACTGTACTAGAACATTTTTCCTCACAGAAAAAACAAAGCAGGACAGGTATACCACGGAAACATCTCTGCCTTCGCCGGAAGTTGAACTCAGGATAGGAAGCCAGTTCCCTAGCCACCAAAAAAAATGATTCTCACCTTCTATCGAAAGAATTCGTCAGTCATTTGCTCAAATTTGTTGCCGTGTAAAACGCTACCTTTTTTTTCAATGACTCTATAGGTTCTTTGATGACGTCCGCTACAAATCGTCGTCGTTCCGAATTCCATGAAATGCACTGCTCCGTCATTATTAAGAAAAGGTGGGGAGGTAACCAAATCTGGATCAAGATATCTGACATATGGAGATAAGATATCTTCCGACGTGAATCGGGGGAACACCACTTCAGAATATTTTGTACGCATAACCAGCGGTTAGAGTGTAGAGGCCGAAACGTTGAAGGCGGCGGACAGACTTGGAGTGATTGTGAACGGTTGTGCATGGTGACTGATATTCGCGGACAGCAACTGATTGGCTGAAACAGTTGCTGTAAAAAACCACCATGGATAAGACTCCGAGCCGAGGACACGACAAACCCGAAGGTAAGAGCAGATAATCTATCTCGACTCTATCTCAACTACCTCCCGACTGATTTTAATTCCAACTTTTCGATTCCAATGCGACTTATTATCCTACATGTGAAATTCCGTCACCCGAGTTTGAAGGCCAATATCTCAAAGATGGCTAATTCTATATTGAAATAAATTGATACTCATTGATTTCTACGCTTACTTATAGCATGCAAACGTATACAGAAATGTTTCTCGGGCTTGACACCGGTTAATAGGCTCCATTACTGCCAACGTTTCAATATTTGGCGCGCTATTTCTGAGTGAAGCCCTGATGATGAAGAGCGAGTCGCTCTTTGAAACGTTGGCAGTAATGGAGCCTATTAACCAGTGTCAAGCCCGAGAAACATTTCTTCATACTATTTGCCGGGAAAACACTCGATCTTATATGCAAAAGGTAAACAATTTTTAGTTACTGCAGCGTGTGTTTATGAACGGAATATTAGCTTATTTTGTTGGGTTACCGGACGGATGCATCGAATTTGGTGCTTGGTACAACAACTACGGACCGTGATATCAGAATTTTCTTTTCACACATTGTATCTAAGAGCTTAGTTAATAGTTTTAGTAATACCCACCCGAACCAACCTCTTGCGAAATTACCTACTCCAGATAAGTGCAATTAACGTCCTCTTTACGTTCAGGCTGGGGTGTCTTATCTACTTTTTGACTGATTCAAATGTTTTCGGCTTTATCCAACCCTTTTATGGAGCTTCCGCCAAATTATGAAGTGAATATCAATTTTGTGAAAATTTCAGGGTATATAATTTTTTGGCCCTTTATCAATTTGCAATTAAATAATGTGGCCTTTCCATCATATAATTGAAGACCAAAAACGTTGGAAATCAGTAATTATATAGGTAGGTACGTGTTTACACGGCAGAGAATGACTATTGTAGTGAAAATTTCAGATTAATAAAGCAAAGAGAAATGTCGTTTTGACGAAAAACTAATATAAGATGCGCAATTTTATGTGGATTTTAACATTTTTGTGTTACCCTTACTTCACTGGTTTAATTGATATCAGTAAAGTTTTGCTCGAAGAAAATCAGAAAAGCCTTAGTTACATGAAAGTGGCGCTATGGTATACTGTTAACATTGGCAACGGTATTTGTGACGGAACGTGCTTACAAGCCTATTGACTTAATTTTGGACTATACCGAACTAAGGTCCTCCTTATCTTCTTTATGAAATTTAAATATGCTTATTGGTTATTGGCAGGGTGTTAACAACACCAATGCTTCTAAATCGGAGCAGCAGTAGCAGCGTCATTGTTGCCAAATATTTTTCCTAAATATTATTATTAATAAAGTTCAGAATAAATAGCAGTATTTTAAAGGGAATAGTTTAATACTAAATTAGAAAATACTTAACCGATATTAGAATATTATGTTAGAACAGGAATGAGCATGTATTCTCACTGTGGAAAATTAAACTTGGCAACAACACTTCAGCCATGTTCCGAAATCGAAATGAATTAAAAGCGCATGCAAAAATGGAAATCTACCGTAATGTGCTATATAAAAGCAAACTCATGCAATTGTTGTGCATGCGTTATCAGGTTGTAGAGTTCCTCATAGATATTTTTTCAAATCGGTATTTATTCATTAACTAGCCGTAACTTTTTAAGGGATTTTGACCCAAGGAGTCATAGCGGAACCCACTTAATACTGATCCGAACTGACAATTCACGTAATTACCTACTCCAGCTAATCTGTTCAGTTTGGTACTAGTAAAAAGATTCCATTGAACTTCGTGTGTTTGTTACCTTGACAACTGCACGAACATGTTGAAACCGAGGAGGAAAGCACTAAAGGTGGAGGATTCGCAGCCGATTTGAGAAGCCAGCAGCCATCTTGGTAGGTACGGACATATGGGCTTGCTAATCGTAAATAAAGTGTGAATGAAGTTGTTTTTGCGAACGGAAAAACATAAGAGTACAGTTAACTCCCGATTATTCGCGCGCGCGTTATCCGTGATGCGGATTATCCGTGCATCGACAATCCTTTTCGGGTATCGGCAGTGGTCTCTAAGCTATGTAAACTTTTGTTATTTTCCTCGAATCGTGACTCTCACCACGGCCCTACCGAATGGTCCGATGCCTTACGCCAGGCTTCGTGCCGCCACCCGAGGCTTGCGAACGCTTGCGGCAGGGACAGTTCTGCTGGATTTAATTTTGCCATAAAATGCTATTATGTACAGCGAGGATCTTTCAATTGGCAGACTGCGTTATTTCCTTAGGGAGTTTATATGATTTGGAGGCGATCCATAGAGAAATGAATCCGGAAAGAACAAAACATCGGATTATCCGTGTTTTCCGATTATCCGTGCACCCTTTACCAGTCATTAGCACGGATGATCGGGAGTTTATTGTCATCATCATCATCAGTATTTCAATCCTAGGATTGGTTTACAGCAGACCTCCATTCTGCCCTATTCAGTGTTAATTTCCTTACACCCTGGTATGTTTTCTCTTTCACGTCCTTCTTTATTTGCCCTATATACTTATCCCTTGGTCTTCCTCGCGGGACCTTCCCTTCAATATTCCCTTCTATTATATTTATAACTAATTCATTGTGCCTCAAGGTATGTCCAATCCATCTGGTTCTTCTTTTATCGTAGTGATCTCCAAATAGTCCTTTCTTCATATGCTCTTCTATATACCTCTTCGTTCCTCACTTTATCTGTCCATTTAATCTTCAATATCCTCCTCCAGCACCATGTTTCGAAGACTTCAATTCTTCGTTGGTATGCCTTCCCGATGTTCCATGTCTCTGATCCACCTACATCTACACGATACCCTGCAAGCCACCGAGAGGGTGTGTGGCAGGGGGTGAAGATCACCAAGCATGCACTACTAACATGCAAGCAAGCAACTGAAGGGTCTCATGTAACTAGATTGTTAGTAACTATAGTATTTAAGGGATTAATGCATGCATGATGCACTACAGAATACTCTAAAATATTTCCCCTACCTATCCCTTTGCTATGCTGCCTATTCTGTTCTCTTATAGTACGGGGGAAAAATGCCATTTTTAATCTATCGGTACGAAAATCTATCTCTCTAATCTTATTTATCTGGTCGAATCTAGCATTATAAGCTGGTGTTTTTAATATGTGCCTAACATCTTCAAGAAGCTATCCGATTGAAATTTCTCTAACAGATTTAATCTGTACTTTAACCTACGCTCTGATAATGGTTCCCACCCTAATTCTTGTATTAATTCTGAAACACTACTCAACCTATCGTAACACCTTTTGACGAACCTAGCTGCTCTACGCTGCACACTGTCTAGTTCTCTGATCAAACCTAATTTATTAAAATCCCATACACTGGCTGCATACTCAAGGTGGGGCCTAAGCAGTGAAAAGTAACATCACTCTTTTGTCTTCTCATCACATTTTCCAAGTACTCTTTTTATAAATCCTAGCTTTCTCTTCACTCGGCCGAATATTTATCGGATGTCTTCCCCACGATAAATCTTCAGTGATTGTTACACCTAAATACCGTATGGTTTCAACGCTTTCTATTTTCGTGTTACTAACTTAATAGGATCGCTCTATCGAATTATTCTTCCTCCAAAAATTGATAGCTACACACTTTTTAATGTTAAGTTCTAACTGCCATTTATCTCACATCCATAGAGTGCCACGCTCCATACGAATGTTTTGATGAGGT
The DNA here is from genome assembly GCA_933228895.1 of Platycnemis pennipes. Classification (NCBI taxonomy): domain Eukaryota; kingdom Metazoa; phylum Arthropoda; class Insecta; order Odonata; family Platycnemididae; genus Platycnemis; species Platycnemis pennipes. The sequence goes on along the minus strand of OW121855.1, from coordinate 109,494,460 downwards.
GCTTCCTTGTTTGCAGCCGTAGGTTCTTTGAGCACAGTAGTTGTCTCTTCTTCATTAACGCCTCCTTAGCTTGCGCTATTCTTCGCTTGATGTCCGTCGAGCTTCTTCTATCCCAAGTTATAGTGCTGCCGAGGTAGTTGAAGTTCTCCACCTGTTCCAATTTCACTCCTCGAATTGTGACATTTGCCCTAAGCTTCTCTCTTCCGCACACTAGGATTTTAGTTTTCTTCTTGTTGATGCTTATATTATATTCTTGAAGTACTTGGTCCATTGTGGTGGGGGATGCTTGCAGGTCCTCTCGACTGTCTGCTACAGCTGCGATGTCATCAGCAAACCTTAGCATGTTTATTTCTTCGCCATTCACCTTGATGCCCTTGATACCGATTTCCTCTGCGTCTCTTATTGCTTCTTCCAGGTATATACTGAATAACGCTGGGGAGAGGTTGCATCCTTGTCTGACTCCTTTATTTATTTTGGCTTCTATCTCCCTTCCGTCTTTCATCCTCATCGTGGTGACCTGATTCTTGAAGAGGCTATAGATTACTGAGTATATTGTAGTAAGATGGTTAATGGAATTCATTTTTAAAATCTTTCAAAGAAACAGGAAAACGCTGACACGTGATATTTTGTTTCAATAGGTTAAATTTCAATCAGTAATAATAATAACATTAATTCCCAAAGAAATAATTTGCATTAAAACCTTCCTTAGTTTTCTTAAGGAAGTCTACTTGACACCGCTACGATGACGTTTGTCTAAGGTTTCATTGTTCTTTCTGTTTTGATTAGTACACATATAGTCTCCATAAGAGGCCGAATACAAGGTAATGTTTTATGCGGAGAGGGAGGGGCCTAATCGTTCCCAAGCACCCCCATTATGCCTTCGTTGTCACACATTGGCTATCATGCCAATGCCTACTTCTCCGGTACACTCCAACCTCCTTTGTTGAAACCATGGCCGATCTTTGCTAATTACACTGAGAAAACAGTACGGCACTTATTTCCTTAATCGTGAGTATAAATATAATTATTATATACGTGACTCCTTTGGTGTCACCCAGCAGTAACTAATTAGCAAGTGGTTAAATAATGAAAACTGTAATATTCCGTTACTTTTATGAACTACCCGACAAGTGTAAACGCTACAGCGTTATTCTTAATAAGGAAGAGACATGAATTTTATATAGTCACCATACTTCCCATTCTCTTTTCTTCCCCCTCACATCCTACTAATTTCAATATATATAAAGGCAATAAAAATTACACTCCTAAAAATGATACAGCACTGTTGTAACGGGACGGATACGTGACAAAAAGTGTAGAATATTCATCATAAACATTGGTCATCAATCCCCATACTGGTTTGACGCAACTCTCCACTGAGTTCTTCTATCGGGTAATCTCTTCATATTTACGTATTTCTTCTCTTTCACATCCTTCATCACTTGTTCCACATATCTCACTCGAGGCCTTCCTTTGCCATTCTTCCCATCCAATTGTCCTTCAACGATTGTCTTCATCAGGCCATCGTGTCTTAAGATATGGCCGATTAAGTTGTCCCTTCTTCTTTTCAGAGTTGTTAGCAGACTTCTCTTTTCTCCCACTCTTCTTAGGACTACTTCGTTTGTCACTCGGTCGATCCATTGTATCTTCATCATACTTCTGTAGCACCTCATTTCGTCATTGTCATCGTCCATGCTTCACTGCCGTAAAGAAACATGCTCCAGATGTACGTTCTGATTAATTGCTTCCTTACTTCTACGCTTGTACTTCCAGCGGTAAGTAGATTCTTTTGATAGAATGCCCTCTTTTCCTGGGCTATTTCTGCTGACTATTTCTTTCTTGCTTCGTCCATCGTTGGTTACCCAAGCGCCCCCACCCCTTCGAACACACACGAATCCCTAGGGCGTGACGTCATCATACCAATGACGAATGAGAATCACGCTCCTCATTCTTAGCCTTCCTCTTGGCAGGTTAACACATCTTCTCCTCCTCGTACATGGTTGCCAAATCAACCAAGAACCGGTTTCGGAGATAAAGTTTCCCTACTTTAAATGGCATTAAGATATTCCTGACTTCGGACATTTTTGCTTTATCCAATGGGGGCGTTTACCCGGAACCGAAATCGCAATTTTGTACACGAAATTGTTAGATGGAAACGAAAAATGAATTTTAGTGAAAAAATTAATCTTCTAATTACAACCATTCACTCATAAATCAAAAATTAAAATAAGCAAAGGGTGACGCCCACCGAAAAAGCTGCTGTGATAAAATTCACGTCATGTTCCTCCCGTCCTTGACTGCTTTTAGAGGGAGGGGAAGGGAGTGGAGGGGGGTTCTCGGAAAGTCTGCTCGCACAGATGCTGTTGTAACTGCTCCGGGTGGCAGAGTCAGCTGTGTCCCGCCATTGCGATAAGGCGAAGTAGCTTCGCGGGCTCAGTTGTGATTGGACAAAGTCGAGATACGTCAGAGGTGGCAACACACCCACTTTTCCGAAAGGGTTAGAAACTTCCGTTTTTCGATGCCTATAACTCGAGAAATAATTGACGGATCAAAAAACGGAAAAATACGGGTCTTTTTATTATACAAACTCTATCATATTCGGCAATAAAAAAATACGGTAAACGACCCCATTAAAAGCTCACCTTATTTCATAGAATCAACCCATATCTTCGGATTTAATTAACAGTGATTCTTATTTCCAGATAACCTGGACAATACTGAATACATCGCTAAGGCGAAAGTCAGCCGCCTGGCCGATTACCAGAAGAGGGATATGGAGGAAAAGAAGACGAAAATCAGTCATTTCAAATTTTGTAAAGTTTTATAATTGATCATATAGAAATATACCACATTTTATGGCATGGTAGCAATGGAGGTCAGATGAATGATATTTTGGCACTCGTTTCCTATAGTAAAATCAGCTTTTCGGGGATTTTTATTCATAAAAATGAAATCAACAGCCTCTTTGGACATGGAAAAGAAATACTTTGACAAATATTCTTTCACAAACTAGCTGATAACATTCTACCTGAACGGGATGGAAATAGATAATCAGAAATCATTACATTGGAATTAAATTTATTTTCTTTAGGTGAAATCTTCATATGATTTCTAAAATTTTCCAAGTATCACAGTCTTGAAAAACAATTTTAGAAAAATAGAGGTTGACATGTTTACATCAACATTTCAGCTATAGTCTGCTATAATTATTTTTTTATTATTATCTACCTCTACATCTACGCAATTCCCTTCAAGCAACCGCGAGGGTGTGTAGCAGGGGGTGAAGGTGACCAAACAAGCACTATTGACACGCAACTTAGCCACCACAGGGAAATATGATCACCCAATACCAAAAAATATGTCCGTTGTAATTGACCATCTTATTGAACGATATTCCCAAACATTTTCAATAGCTTTCGTAGTATGGTACGATTTCATTGCAATATTTTCTGAGATTTTTACAATTCAATCCCATTAAAACAAATCAGTTGCTTTGTTTATACAGCAGTATTCTTGCAGCTTTATCCCAAAACCTTTCTCGTATGCATACATTACGTGATCTAGTGATTTTTGCACACTACTTGTCCATTGGAAACAACTTACCTTCACTAACTTACTTAACTGCTGCATATTCAAGTCGGGGACTAACTAGTGTAAAGTAGCATCGCTCTTTTGTCTTCTCGTCACATTTACTCAGTACTCTTTCAATAAAACCTAGCTTTCTCTTGGTTTGGCCTCTTATTTCCCGGAGATGTCTTCCCCACGATAAATATTTCATAATTCTTACACCTAAGTACCGTATTGATTCAACTCTTTCAATCGTCATTTTACCAATGTTGTAGGATAGCTATGATTATTTATTCCTCTTCCAAAAATTAACCACATTAATTAGCCACACATTTTTCAGGTTTATGTTTAACTTCCTTCTGTCGCACCACTCTGGAATGGGGAATATGCATGGAATTTGTTTATCTAAGATCAATGATGTACTAAGTGACAGGAACTTCCAATATAAAGTTACCACTTCAAAGCCGAAATGTTTCTAAGTCCCGAGTTGACGGTGATTTGACAACGCTGCATCACGGCTTCCCTCTGGCGGAGCCTCGGGAAGCTCTAACCGAAAACAATCCCCCTTCCCTCCTCCTTTCCATTCATAGCAGAAGGGACGAAGGGATTACTGAACGGTCGCTTTTCTTCAAATGCCCTAAAGATGGTGGTTTCTCCGAAAAAACACTACGACATTGTTATGAAAAACAATACAACACTGTGGTGTCGTAAATACAAATATTTTCGAAAACTAAAAATACAAAAAAGATTCCGCCCACATTGTAAAAGGGTAGACCACAAAATAAATAAAAATCACTGCTGATAGATGAACAGAAAGCGCTACCAAAGGCTTGAAAAACTAAAAAAAAAACAAGTCCAAAAAATATTTTAAAATTCTGAGAAGTAACTTGGGCAAAATTTTTCTTCACTACTGCCGAGCTACAACTTAATTACAAAAATACACTACTGTCAAGAATGTCAACTGCTCTGCGGGTCCATAAATGTCACTTTGTGCACAAGCCAAATACCGGGCGAAGGCTCTGAACTCATCGGTGCATCTATCACCACGTGAATAAAAAGATGGGGACGAAAGGAATTAATAATAAAAACTAGTGTATTTATGGACTTTTACATGGGCCCTAGAAAGACTACACTCTTTTCAAGGGCTGAGGGGCGTGAACAAGAAGTATGTTCCCGGAGCGTGCGCGAAGAAAATTAACGTGATTCCGCGTAAACTTATCCAGTGGCACGATTCAATATTCTCACGATTTCATCAACATAGAGTCAGTGGAGGTTAGTGGCAATGCTTACAGCTGAAAACGACGAATTGGAAGCCATGTCACATGTGAATTGAAAGCGAGTCACGGCACTTCCAGCCACCGTCGCGCGGAGGACAGGCGATCGGAACATCGTATGTATTTTTCGGCGTCGCACACTTATTTTTAATTTCTCTTCAGTTTCATGTTTATGAGTCTCCAACGAGTGCTATGATATAAGTCACTTGACAGGTCTCTCCCAAAAACACTAGATATTCTCTACATTATGTAAAACTTTTATCTGAGAACAGCGTCCGGTATTTTTTTAATTAAATCGCACTAAAATGCCTCAAAAACATTTGAAGCTTAGTTAATTTACAGGCAAATCCTGGTGTTAGAGCAGCGGTAGAGCAGCTAGGTTCGTCAAAAGGTGTTACGATAGGTTGGGTAGTGTTTCAGAATTAATACAAGAATTTGGGTGGGAATCATTATCAGAGCATAGGTTTAAGTACAGATTAAATTTATTTGAGAACTTTAAATAGCATAACTTTACTGAAGATGTTAGGAGTATATTAAAAACACTAGCGTATTATGCAAGATTCGACCAGATAAATAAAATTAGAGAGATACATTGTCGTACCGATAGATTCAAAATGACATTTTCCCCCGTACTATAAGAGAACAGAATAGGCAGCATAGCAAAGGGATAGGTAGGTGAAATATTTAAGAGCATTCTGTAGTGAATGATGCATGTATTAATCCCTTGAATACTATAGATACTAACAATCTATTTGTGTCCCAATGTTGCTTGTTTGCATGACGGTAGTGCATGCTTGGTGATCTTCATCCCCTGCCACATACACTCGCGGTGGCTTGCAGGGTATCATATAGATGTGGATGTTAATAGATCCTGCTATTCTTATTCAATCAAATTCCTCACACAACGTCACCATCAACTTAACTTGGAAGACATTCGGAGAAAAATTAGTTCAGTTGTTTATTTAGAAATTTGGTCATATTTGAGCCCCTGTATCTGACTAGCAGATGAGAAGCATGTCAAATGATTCCTTAATCAGCAATCTTTTCTGAGTATTTGTGTGAAGTTTCAAGTCTATATCTCAAATAAAGATATTTTGGAATTTTGTCCAGCTTTCTTCGTTCTACGACCGCTATGGTGGCGAGCGTAGAGATGTGTTCAGGACTTCAAATCTCTCGCAGCGCGAGTCGGAAAAAAGTACCATGGAGTGCCCACCATAGCCCCCTTCTTCAGGGTTTAAAAAGACCGACCGTTCAGTAATCCCTTCTGCTAAACAGGGAAAGGAGGGGGAGGAGGAATAGAAGGAGAAGGGGTTTGTTTTCGGTTAGAGCTTCCCGAGGCTCCGCCAGAGGGAAGCCGTGAGGCAGCGTTGCCAAATCACCGTCAACTCGGGACTTCGAAACATTTTGGCTTTGTAGTAGTAACTTTATATTGGAAGTGCATATAGTGTACAGCATTTATCTTAGATAAACAAATTTCATGCATATTCCCCACTCCGGAGTGGTGCGACAGGAGGAAGTTAGAACTAAACCTAAAATATGTGTGGCTAATTAATGTGGTTAATTTTTGGAAGAGGAATAAATAATCATATCAATTGATTTGTTTTAATGGAATCGAATTGTAAAAATTTCAGAAAATATTGCAATAAAACCGTACCATACTGCGAAAGCTATTGAAAAAGTTCGGGAATGTCGTTCAATAAGATGGTCAATTACAACGGACATATTTTTTGGTATTGGGTGATCATATTTCCCTGTGGTGGCCAAGTTGCGTGTCAACAGTGCATGTTTGGTCACCTTCACCCCCTGCCACACACCCTCGCGGTTGCGAGGATTAAAATTTCGGCTCTGAAGCGGTACCTTTTTTTTGGAAGTGCTTTGTACTTGATGCGAAATTTTTTCACAAATTTACATATATAAGCCAAAATTTTCTATGCCAAACACAAAGATTATTAAATGAGAATAGAATTTTCCGATAATTGACAGTCATTTCCACAGATTTCCACAGTCACGTTACCTGAAACGCCTTCTGACGTCACTGCATGGTATAGGATCCATATTGTTACAGAGACAGGTTTAAAAGAAAACAAACCGAATATATTGTTTTGAGGTTTTTAGCCGTTTGTCGAACCTAGCGATGACTGAAAAAATACTTAAAAAAGCACATTCCGTCAATTTCCTTTGGTTGACTCCCTTATGACAGCGTTCTTCTTTAAAAAAAACAAGCGATTGCATAGACGGAGCAGAAATTCTTGGGCACTGTACAGGTATTATATAATTTATGGACGATTTGCTCGTTATTGTCCATACTATGCAAATAAAAAATCTAAATACAATGGTTTATTGCATTAAACAAATGAGATAAATACATACGTGTTCGCCAAGTATTCATTTAACAACTTACCTCCACGCATAAACAGTTAAACAACGTCCATAGCTCCATAGTGATACCGTACCGTGACCTCATGCGATGACGTCGTGTTTTTAAGCTGCCGGAAATGTACAATTTTCAAAGAGTAATATATTTGTAAAAAAAATTAATGCTTCAGCAAAATTTTCGCCAGGCATATTTTTAACTAATAATCTTCACATTCAATAGTTAAAAAACATAGCGCATGTTACCCATGGCATCTGTATCCTCGTTAAGCGATCCCCTATCTTCTTCTTTTGATATACCCCTGTACACTACCGCATCATCAGCAAAAAGTCTAATTGTAAGCATACTATTTAGTACGGTACCCAAATCGTTTATGGATGAAATAAATAGAAGTGGACCTATTACGCTACCTTGGGGAACTCCCGATGTGATTTTGATTGTGACCAACATGATACCATCTATAACTCCCTTCTGACGCACCACTCATGAATTGCATCTATATCCTTTCGAAGTGATTCCCTACCTTCTCGTTTTGATAAAACGCTGTAAACTATTGCGTCGTCTGTAAACTGTCTAAGCTTACTACTAAATGCGGCAACCATATTTTTCACGCATAAATGAAATAGAAGCGGACATTTTACGCAACGTTTACATACACTTAATTCTGTTCACTCTTTCGTAAACTTGGTATGTACAATCACATTGGATAGCATATATTTTATAACTACCTGAATGAGAAGTTTATAAGCTAAAATGTAGTTGGCGAAAATTTTGCTGAAGAATTAAATTGTGTAGCAAAGATATTTCTCTTTAAAAATTGTGTGTTTTCGGCAGCTTAAAAACAAGACATCGCATGACGTCACGGCACGGTATCACTTTGGGCGTTGTTTATCTGTTGTACGTCAAGGTAAGTTGTTTAATGAATACTTTGGCGAAAACGCAAATCTTTATCTCATTTGTTTAATGTAATAAACGACTGTATTTCAATTTATTTATTTTAAATAGTCTTTTGGAGTGGAAGTTACAGGATTATGCATACGGGATCATTAAATGCTAGAATTAAAATTCTTGCTGGAGTAGAGATTGATGAAATAATTGCTGGAGTAGGGATCATACTCAGAAAGAGCGCCGGAATGCGTGTGAAGAGCTTCCTGCAGTACAATGAAAGGATAATGATGGTGAAGATCGAAACCAAACCTGTATATACCGTAGTGGTACAGGTTTACATGCCTAGGACGGACTATGAAGATGAAGAAGTGGAAGACATCTACGTAGATATCACAGAAGTTATAAAACATGTAAGAGGAGATAAAAACCTATTTATTTTAGGAGACTGGAACGTTATTATCGGTGAAGGTAAAGATGGAAAAATAACTGGAAAATACGGATTGGGAAACCGAAACGAAGAGGAGAAAGACTGTTGGAGAACTGCACACAACATAAGTAAGTGGTCATCAACACATTGTTTAAAAATCACTATCGAAGAAGATACACATAGAAAATACCAGGAGGCAGAAGAAGATTTCAAATAGACTATAGTGGAGTGAAGCAGAGATTTGGAAACCAAGTGAAGGACTGCAAAAGCTACCCTGGGACCGACATCGACAGAGACCATAATATAGTGATGACGAAATGCCATCTAAAATTCAAGAAATAGAAAAAAACAAAGAAGAATATATGGCAAGTAGAAAAACTAAAAGATGCTCAACATCAGCTGGCATTTCAAAAAGCAGTGGGAAACAACATAGGAGAGAACCGGAATGAGAAATCAGTGGAAGAGCGTTGGGAAAACATTAAATGTGGACTACAGGAAGCCGTAAAAGAAGTTCTCGGAAGAAGAAAAGTTGCCAAGAAGAAGCCATGGATCACGGAGGAAGTCTTAGACTTGATTGAAGAAAGAAGAAAGAACAGGAATGCGAAAACTGAAGAATAGCAGCTTCGCTACAAAAGAATAAGGAACGAAATAAGTCGCAAAGCTAGGAAAGCTAGATAGATGTGGATGAAGAATCTATGCGAAAATGTACAAAGCAACCTTGCACTTGGAGAGAAGGAAGCTGCCTACAGCATAGTGAGGAACCACTTCAAGGAACGGAGCGCATGATGCAATGCCATAAGGGACAAGAATGGAGAAATTTTGATTGAAAACGAGGACAAAGTGAAGAGATTGAAAGAATAGCTGGAAGAGCTATACAATGGAAAAATTCACAGCACAAAAGCTGTTGAAGAGGAATGCGGAGTGGAAAAGGATGACGTCGGAGCATATATATTAAGATCCGAATTCGACGCTGCAGTAAGGGACCTTCGGATGAATAAGGCTTCTGGTATTGATGATGTTCCTGCAGAATTAATTAAAAATGCCGGAGAAAAGACATCAACTCATCTTTACAAAACTATCTGCGACATGTAATCAACAGGAGACATTCCAAGGGACTTCGAGAAAAACATCATCATTCCTATTCCCAAGAAGAAGAGAGCGGATAAATGCGAAAATTTTAGGACTATATACCTGACGACATATGCATCGAAGACACTGACCAGGATCGTCTACAGAAGAATAGAACGAATAGCTGAGGAGTTCCTATATGAAGATCAATTCGGATTTAGGAAAAGTAAGGGTATCGTTCATTGCATTTGTGGATTTAGATAAGGCTTTTGACAACGTGGATTGGGATTCAATGCTTGAAATCCTAAAGGACATTGGAGTGTCCTATAATGACCAAAGAATTCTACACAGTCTGCATAAAAACCAAGTAGCTGTGATTAAATCTGGACCCAGCTGTGAAGAGGCAAGAATAAGGAAAGGAGTGAGACAAGGCTGTGCACCGTCTCCCGTAATTTTTAATGTTTACATCGAGAGAGCCATCAATGAAATCAAAGAGAAGTCTTTTGGAGTCACAGTGTACGGAGAAACAATCATCATGCTGCGATTCGCTGATGACATAGCACTCATAGCAGAGACAGAGAGGGATCTGAACAAGATTCTAGTAATCATGGAAAGGACAATGGCCAGATATCAGCTGAAGATCAATAAGAAGAAGGCGAAGATACTGGTGTGCAGCAAGAAAGAAGAGGCCAAAACCAATGTCAAACTAGGAAAACAAAAGCGGGAAGAGGTGAAAGAGTTCAGGTCGATACTGGACACATGTCGAACACTATCGATCCACGTTCGAGCTATTAGCAAAGTTGAAGCCCGTCTACTTTGCAGCACAACATATCCAATACAATCGCAACAATCCCCAACGGAAAGCAATACACGACCTCTGATACCGGGAATTTGGATATAATAATAATGTTAACTCTCCCCAAAAGGGGAGATTCTACTCTTTAAAGAATGGGAACAAAAGATAATTGTTGATGGAATTTATTGCTTGATGAATTTCATGAAAATTTAAGCATCAAACACCATTGAAATAAAACGCTTTTTATTTGTTACAAGCTGACCCGGCCACGCGTTGCTGTGGCTCAATCTGGTTAAATGGAAAGCGCACGTTTATAGTATGTTTAATTTCACAATTCTTATGGGTATACAATATATCTCAGCTGATCGATTGTTTTGCAGCTGGACACGCATATTTGTATATAATTTTAACGTCTTTACATGTCGTCACAAAGTAGAATATTTCAGGCAAGCATTTATTTCATCCGCTAGTGTCAATCGAGGAATTACAGGTAATGTTTGCCTGAAATGTCGTGCAAGCAATATTAATGCGTTCTCAAATGGTCTCAGGATTCCACGAAAATCTTGCAATGATCGATCCAGAGCCTCGAGCGATGCTTTGTGCACCATTGTACATTCATCCCAAGCAATAAGTTGGCATTTCTGAAATATTTGTCCCATGCCGGATGATTTGAATATGTTGCACGTGAGTGTTTCAATGATTGCAAGTTCAATGGCATGCACATCCCGTCTTTTGTATTCTCGATATTGTACAAACCTTCATGGAGTGAACAAAACAACTAACCAAAGCTTCATGGAAATTGGATGAATGTTGTGGTAATGCATGAAGTTATCAATATTGTATCGATACAGTATCGATATTGTAATGATACTTTATAAAACTTTGAAAAAAAACCCTAAATAATTTCACCTCAATTTAGTAGATCAATAATGTATCGATGTATCAATTTTTATCGATATTATATTGATACAGTATCGATATTGAATTATCGATTTTGTAGAAACCTTCGCGGAGCGTACTCAATAACTTTCCAAAATTTCATGGCGATCCGATGAATGGTGTAGTAATGCATAAAGGACAAACACATTATATACATTCGATACAGTATCGATATTGCAACAATACATTCCTTTTAAAAAACTAAATAATTTCACCTCAATTTTGTATCAATAATGTATCAATTTATCGATACTTTAGCGATATTATATCGATCAAGTATCGATATTGAAATATCGATTTCGTAGTCCTCTTTTCGGGAATGTACTCAACAATTTCCCAAAGTTTCATGGCGATCCGATGAATGGTGTAGTAATGCATAAAGGACACACACACACACACACATACATTCATTTTTATATATATAGATAGATGACAACGCTTAAATAGCGGCTTTAAGCTGCATAGAAGTTAACGCAGACGCAACATAGCAGTAGCGATATGGATATATCGCGCATCTCGCAACTGTCATAGCAGTCAACTGCTACGTGTAAACGCTGCTTAAGGATTGTTGACCAATGATGATGATGATGATGATTTATATAGTATATATCGTAACGAGAAAATCGTCCATAAATAGCATAACGCCTGTATAGTTCCCTGCTTGTTTTCACTCCAAGAATCTCTGCTATGGCAAAGCAATTGCAGTTATTTTTGGAAGAATGCCACCATAAGGGAGTCAACCAAAGGCAAATGGTCGGATTCTGCAGTTTTAAATCCCTTTTCAGCCATTTTTTCGATCAAGAAACGGCTAAAAACCTCAGAACAATATATTCGCTTTGTTTTCTTCTAAAATAAATGTCTGTTTTCGCAACAATATGGAACCTATACTGTGCAGTGACGTCAGAAGGCGTTTCGGGTCACGTTACTTTTGTCAATTTTCGGGGACTTTTTTGTAGAATTTTATAATCTTAGTGGTTGACATACAAGAACTTGACCATTGGATACTTGAATTTGTGAGAACATTTCGTGTCGAGTACAGCATCAATCAATTTACACGAGAAACAAATTACATGCGTATTTTCCATTGTCGCGGCCTATTTTCATTCGGTTGTGGCAACCATTTTAATTGTTAGGTATTTCCTCGTAATTCATTCGTTGGTTTGTTGTAGACTAAATCACTGCGCCGGAAATACGTCATTTCCGCTTCATCCAAGGATTTGGATGAAATGCGTTTGGACCAAAACCTTGGACGTAAACTAGATAACTAACTTGGATAGTGAGACACCGGCCTAAGTATTTGTCACTGAAAGTAACAATTATGTCTTCTTAGATGCACATGGTTGTGATGCCAACGTCCACAACTTGGCCCAGTACCAGGAGGAGGAAATGGCGGCGGAACAATCTAAAGGTATGATTTTCGCATGATACAAGAATGAAGTTTTGTGATTGAAATGACTTTAGGAAACAACCGATTCGCTTTCCGACGCTCAATTTTCTCTCTCCATAAGGCCGGGATTACGATGAACGTTTTCTGACGTGCCGACGTACGTTGAGCAAAGCTTGTCAAGGTCTAGCTTTCCCGTCACGTTGGTTTCCGTCAACCAATCACGAGTGACTTGAAAATCAAGTGGGGGAGGAGGAGGGTAAATAATCTGATGAGGGTGATACTTTTCAAAAACATTTTTCGACCACTGAAAATCGTTCTTTTTCGATGAAATTTTCACAACACAACCTGCTATGTTCACACTTCACTCACGTTTGAAAAGTTTTGGAAAATGGTAAAAACTTACGGTTTTACACCAATTGTAACCCAAGAGGTGACTGTTCGCCTCGCCGCCATATTGGAAAACGGCAGTTTCTTATCTACCGTCGATCGTGATACACCACCAACAACTGAGCCGCTACGTTGCCGTTCACCGCCACCGTCCGTTTCCGTCACGTCAGAAAACGTTCATCGTAATCCCGGCCTAAATCCTTCTCACCGACCGGTACTCTCCTATCCTTCCCTACTCTCAATCCGCTTCCAAAGACTAATTAAGACTACCTGCTAGTCTGCACTTTTCATAAGCACTTCGTATGCAGAGAGAAGGAAACGGCTATTTTATGAACAGAGAAATGTGCCCCACTCTAATTACCATATACTACATATGTTTTTGTACTTTTTTCTACGCAATATTTTCATCATATGTTGTCTCTTACTCTCAAAAACCACTTCTTTTGGATTTTTATCTGCACCACAAACTTCTGAAAATCCAAAACTACTACCAAATCATACAGACAGATTCACACTTGTACGAATTTGCATAGCAACTCTTTTCCCATGTTAAAAGATCGTGAAAACACTCTTTATAACACTTACATTTTCACATTTTCCGATTCGTTGACAAATATTTAATTGCGTCTGTTCCATGTGCCCATATTTCTTCTTTAAAACGACACCACCTCCGCATCGATCAGATAAGTATCTTCGGAGTTTACCTCAAATTGATGCTCCGAGGTCGAGCGTTAAAACATCCTGGGAGGATTTCAACACGCAAACATTTATACTTTTTATATTTTTTGGACATGAAGGAGGTACATACAAAGGAAATCTAAAATTACTGATATGTTGTGCGAGGACAGGTACTGCACTGAACGTACTTTTCTCCACCTCCAGAGCTCTCAACCATCGCGAGAAAACACAATAAAACCGACTGGACTGACGAACACCGCTACAAACTTAATTATACTAAAGATTGTGGAAACGCGTCCTACCTGAACTACAATGGTGACATTTGTGAGTGCTATTGTAAGTGAGAGATTAAGGTAGAACCTCTACTACAAGTACCTCCGATAAAATTCCTTGATATTTTGATATATTGTAGAGAAATCATTCCTTCGTCAATCCATGAAAAAATATTTAGGTGTCATCTGCCATTTAACGCTGATCACAGGATTTGAAAATCGTGATTATCAGCCTCAAATTACATTGCTCTTATGGAAGAACGGTGACGTCCCTCCCTTAAAAATTTTATTTCTCGAAATTTCTCCCGAAAACACCATCTCAAAAACTAGTATATTTTGACTGAATAATCAACGGATAATATCTATTTTTCAGGTTGCCTCGTCGGCCATTTAAGGCTAATATTTATGATTGAAAAACGATGAAGAGTCTAACTTCTGTTCCTTAGCCACCATAGTGACAGAAGTCTGGCAACGATGTTAGGGGAGTAATAAAACAGACTGGCCCTGTACATCCGTCATTCATTCCTTACGTCACGATTGCAGACGATGTATACTACGAAGTGTGTCATTGATCAGTACCATCTGTACTGTACACATGTTAAGTACTGGTTACTTGAAGAATACCCAAGTGCGCTAAAATGTTTTACACTTGGCAGACGTCATACGCGGAATATCATAATTCCCTGAAAATAGTAGACATAACACTGTTTACGCGATAAAGTCGCTCTTTATTACTACTGACGATGGTCTATATGTTCTTCAAAACAATATTTCCAATATTTTAATGTATATTTCGTAATATAAAATCATCGTTTTCACCTAGCAATGAATAATACCTTATTTTGAATACGTATTTATTATCACCCACATAAAATATTTCATCAAAGAAGTAAAATTGAGAATATAAGCCAATAATAAGGTTGTAGGAATTTGAAACTAGACTCGATGCATACTGTTAATAGGCACCAATATGTTTGGTAATAAAATTTTCCAAACCTGCTCACTGATCAACTACCCAAGAATTCTCCGAGGGTTAAAATAGTTTCTCGAGGGAAAACTTAATTGTTCTGATGAAAATTATGATATCTTACTTCCAGTTCCTCCAAAACAGAGTTATTTAGCCGTATATCTGTTTCGGGAGATTCCACTTAATATGGCAGATTATTGGCAGTTAACTTAGCTGATAGTTCATAACCCTTACAACTTTCTGATACGGGTCGAACCACATCAAATATGTAAAATATTGCATATAACCATGAAGCCCTTTGTAGTAGTATCAGGTATACCTCTTACCAAGCCCGTAGCCAGGGCAAAAATTGAGGAAGGATTTACTGATTGGGATCTAAAGATCATGTCCTCTAGAAAAAACAATGTTTTTTACAGTACTAAAATAGTAATTGATCTTTACTACCTATTTATTATATGTCATACACAACAAATGATCTCACCTCTATGCTACTTCCTTCTTCAACTTTTCAGACATTTTACCCTCTACCTGAAATTTTGAAGGGAGTTTTCAAACCCCCCTCCCCCCTTCCCACTCACTACAGCCTTGCCTTTATCCATATCAACCTGATGGTAACGTTCCACCCACCATTGTATAAACAGCAATAGGATGTCTAGATAATTCCTTCCTCTTTTTATTAATAGTATTTTTTTCATTATTTGGCTAAAATAACATAAGACTAAGGCGATTATAATTTTAAAGCTGCCATTAAGAAATGGTAGCTTTCAAATTGATATCGAAATAATGCCTATTCCTCTTCGGGTTGGCTTGAGATTTGGATGTCAAGACAGTATTTATAACGCCGCACACTCTACATTTTATACCCCAATTACATTCCAGTCCGATGAGAATTTCTTCTGTAATATCAATTAACGACAACACTTAAATACACGCAGTACAGATAATCTTTGAAAGTTGATTTGAAAATTAGTTTCAGCAATATTCCGTCCCTTTAGATTTTAAAAACTTTTAGCCTTACATTTAGACATAAATTTGCCTTAAAAACGAAATTATGAAGCAATTACTCTATAAGCCCTCGAATGGAATTAGCGATTCAAAAAGGCAAATTGCACTGCCCAAGAGAGTTCTGTTATAAAAATTATCGTACAATAAAATAATAGAGCCAGTGCAATTTGTAACTACAATACAAAATACCGCATTGTAAAACTGAAGTTAAATGCTTGAAAACTAATAGCAGAAGGCAACGAATCTCAATGAGGTTGCGCAGGCGAACGAGGGTGCCTAATCGGTGTGAAAACTTGGTTTCTATGTCAATATTTACACGTTCTTTACGGTGTTGTCCAGTTCGTCGTCAGCAAATATGTCTAATAAATTTGTTTTCATTAAGTTTCTATGAAAAGATCCAAGGCGATTTTTAGGTCTGTTATTTTATTTCATATCTTATTTTATTATTGTGTTTCGTATAGCCATGTTGAATAGTTGAAAATCGTTTTTAAATATTATTTAATATATTTTGAGCAATTTTATGTTGTTCCGGCATACTATATTAGTCTTATGAAAGTAGTAATTTGAAGCGTAGGTTCTACCTTAATGGATTTACAGATTTTCTACGACGTTAGAAAAGAAATTAAATTTGGTCAGAACGTGTGATTTCTTTTTGAACTGCCTAAGAAATAATTAAAATTGTATACATTTTCAATTTCCAGAAATAAACAAGCCTTAACTTAAACACTCTATACACTAAGTTAAATTTTCATAGCAACCGGTAACTAAATAACAAGGTAAACAACTTGAACATAGGTTGAAGTAAAGGTGACTAAAATTATACTCACCTTTGGTTGAAGTTATGATGTGTAAAGGTGATCAAGTATTTTAAAAATATTTGTTTAGCCTGACTTTTGTTTATTCGGGTTATTTCCCGCGTAGATTGATTTTGAGAACTACAGTTTCGCCGGCGATCCAGCTAGCGTTTTCAGGATTCTTGACCGTTATATATATTCCGCTTAGGCTATTCAGGGGCGCGCTGATTGGCCGGAAGGACTGTTGGGCTTGATTGTTGGAATAGGCGTTTGAACAAAGGAGAGTAGCTACTCTCCTTGATTTGAACGCTGGTGAGAGAGGATAGCCATATTCTCCGTTAAAAGGCTTATGGTTTCTTAGCTGTTTGGTTGCCTCTCGCATCTCGTGCCAAGGGAAATATTTATTTTCTCTAGCGATGATCTTGCAGATTTGAAAATTTAAAATGTGACTGGGTTGTTACCAGGTCTGGGGGGTTGTGTTTGAAATCGTCGAGATTAACTCGAATAGGTAACCAAGGAGTCACGTGATACGAACTGGAATGGTTTCAAAATGTAATATGTCTGAATCGCTCTTTGCCCAACACCTTTAATTGTTTTCACTCGAGTCTTTCTCATCTATTCCAACTAAAGAGCCCCCAGTTGAGATATGACACAGATGTAAACAAAGAATGAGATTGCAATCAGGTGTTTTAGCACACCAAATTTGCGAAGTAATCGTGTTTATACCACTTGACTCCATGGTTACCTATTCGAGATGATTCCGACGGTTTCAAACACAAACCCCCAGGTCTGCCACAGCGGAAAGGCGAGTTTTTGTTAATAATAGTCTAATACTCTACAGAAATTTCTACTCAATAAATGTATTGATGAATCCTCCAATAATGAGATTTGCCAGCGTGGGTACTTTGCCCATTATTTTTGACAGATTATCAACTTGTATACCTACTAATGATGGAGAAGTTCCCTTCATCAAAGAATAGAGAATTTATTTATTACAGTTCCTGCCCCACCATAAATGAACGTGAAATTGGCATTAAATTTTCTTGATAACTTTTACTTTTTTAACATAAATTTTTTGCAAACAATGAATTTATTACACCCAAATAATTTTAATTGAAAAATAACAGTTGTAAAAAATTTAAAGTTACTTCTTTCTAATTCATTCGAAAAAAACGATAAATGGCTGGAGTGCGGCAGTCTATTTGATGACGTAACAGGTACATAGTTAACATAGCGAAGTATAAGAAATATTCTTCGTCTGAACTTATAATTGTATTTCAGAGTACCTAAGCTATGGTAAACATATATTAATTATCCCCTGTGAAAATTATTAAAGTTCGAAAAAACTCCTCTTTTGAGCTTGGTAAATGACGTTCCTCCATGACTCCGCGCATCAAAATTCCGTAAAAGAGAAATGTTATTTAATGAATAAATGCCGATCCAGAGAAACGCCTATAAGAAAATTCATCTATAGTGTAATAACGCATGCCTACACAATAATTACACGAGTATGCTATTATATAACACGTTGTAGTGGCATTCTATTTTTTACAAGCTCTTTTAATTCACTTTGACATCGGAACATGGCCGACATGTTGTTGCCACGTTTAATTTCCAAAGTGAGAATACATGCTCATTCCTACTATTACGCATTCCATGGGTTAAATATTTTCTTATTTAGTTTCCAACTATTCCGTTGTAAATACACCTCTTTTAATTATATTAATATTTTTGAAAAAAAAATATTGGCTATAATGACGCTGCCAGTGCTGTAACAATTAGGAAGCATTGGTATTAATTACACCATGTCGATAACCTTAGAGAATGTTTAAGTTACATAAAAACATAAGAAGGACCTTGGTAAGGTATATTCCTAAATTAAGAGAGTAATTAGGCTCGTAAGCACGTTCCGTCATAAGCGCCGTTGCTAATGTTAACAACATACTGTAGTGCGACTTTCTTGTGTAACTAAGGGTTTTCTGATTTTTTTCGAGCAAACATTTGATAATATCAATTAAACAAGAGTGGTTAGGCCAGCATCTTTTTACAATGTTAAATTCCACATAAAATTGCCATTCTTATATTATTTTTTCATCAAAACGACATTTCCATTTATATTATTAATCTGAAAATTCTACTGCAGGAGCCATGCTCTGCCGTATAACCACGCATAAAATATCTGATTTTCAACGTCTTTTTTATTCAAATATATAAAGGAAAGGCCGAATTATTTCATTGCCAATCGATAGAAGGGCCAAAAAATGATCTGTCCTGAAATTTTCACAAAAATGACAATTACTTCATAATTCGGTGGAGCCTCCTTAATAGTCGTTTTTATAGACTACGCTTCCCGGTCGTGGAGTCCCCTGCTACAGCGAAGCATGCATAGTAAAATGGATGCTGTTTTTAAATGACTTAATTATCACACTCAAAACGAAAATTTAACAATAGATTGAATGAATAAATATTCCTCAGGTAATACCCTCAAGTAATACCCTCAGATAATACCCTCTCAACGTCTGCTTGGCGGCGTCAGCAGCACGACCTAGCGGCAGCTAAAGGAAAGAGTGCACGTACCTATCACGTCACACGTAGAATGGGGAACATGCACAATTTTTCATTAACTCTTTGAATGAGAAGTTTATTAGCTAAAATGTGCCTGGCGAAGGTTTTGCTGAAGAATTAAGTCGTGTTCCAAAGATATTACTCTTTGAAAATTGTACCTTTTCGGCCGTTTAAAAACACGACTTCATCGCATGACGTCACGGCACGGTATCAGTATGGGCGTTTATGCGTGGAGGTAACTTGTTAAATGAATACTTGGCGAAAACGGGTGTATTTATCTCATTTGTTTAATGCATTTAAACATTGTATTTCGATTTTTTATTCACGTAGTATGGATAATAACGAGAAAATCGTCCATAAATTATATAATACCTGTATAGTGCCCAAGAATTTCTGCTACATCTATGCAATCGTTGGCTTTAATTAAGAAGAACGCTGCCATATGGGAGTCAACCAAAGGAAATTGTCGGAATGAGGTTTTTTTAAGTATTTTTTCAGCCGCCGTTTCGTTCGAGAAACGGCTAAAAACCTCAAAACAATATATTCGCTTCGTTTTCTTTTAAAAATAAATGACTGTCTCCGTAGCAATATGGATCCCATGTCGTGCCGTGAAGTCAGAAGGTATTTCAGGTCACGTGACTGTCGTCAATTTTCGGGAGCATTTTATTATCATTTAATTCATAACCTTTGTGGTTGACATTGAAAATGTTGGCTTATATATTTAAATTTGAGAGAAAATTTCGCTTCAAGTACATCATTAATCCTAGAGAAAAAAATATCACGTATATTCCCCATTGGCCGTCCTGCAAAATATTTAACGACGAGTTTTCGTGCCAATGAAATTTATCACTTTTTAATTAATTAGGAAAATACCTAACGCCAATTTGAAAATCAATCAACTCAAACTACGTACACCAGAGTTTACAAACTTTCGACCAATAAAATAAAAATTAGGAAGTTACCATATCCCTCTCCCTTATTCATCTCACCGTGCATCGCCTCGGCAGGGTATCATCCTAAACCCCTCAACTCCCCCTTCCAAGGGTACATATGGCAGGCCGTGTATCCTGCTTCGATTATAATGGTGAAAAGTACATCTACTACAAATAATTATTTTCCCTGCAAAAACTTTATAACTGATCAAGTGATTACTAAGTCGCGTAATTAACCTCTTCTTCCAAATATAATTGAATTGAAAAGATGTACGAATAAAAACTCCAACTCTTTTCCAACCAATATGACCTCATTTGACAATTTCCATTCCTTCTTTCGCTCCGATTAAAAAAGGTACACCCTATTTATTAGATAATTTAATTTATTCGATATAGGTTTTCTGTCCACAACCATTTTACCCCCTTAAGAAAAAAAAACCATTTACCCAAACCTTATCAAGAGAAATATGTGCAACTCGTTTCCCTTTCCCAGTGTTGATGGGGTCGTTTACCATTTTTTTATTTCCAAATGTGAGAGAGTTTGTAAAACGGTAAGACCCGTATTTTTCCATTTTTTGATCCGTAAATTTTTCTCAAGTTATAAGCAGCGAAAAACTGATGTTTAAAACTAATTTTAATCTTTTATTTATGAGTGAATGGTAGTGGTTAGATGATAAATTTTTTCAATAAAATTCTTTTTTCGTTTCCATCAAATCACAAAATTACAAAATTTTGTGCACAAAATTGCGATTTCGGTTCCAAGTAAACGCCCCCATTACTCAGTACTAAACAATACGCCTTAAGATATTCACCTCTCAACGACATTTGACCAAGGAGAAGACATAATTTGTCTGTTTTACGTGTTTTTTCTAATCATAGTATTGCCTTTGGAGTAAAGATAACAATACATAACATTTCTAATCGTAAAATGTAGCGGTAAAATATGCTACAAATTAAATTTTATCATTGTGCAACTATTTTATTCTTCAGCATCACAATGTCCATTCAAAATTGATGAAATAGCAAAGTGACCAAAAAAAATTAATTTGTGATAGCTTGAATTATTAATTACCCCAATGGATACACATAGTTTTGATTGCGAATAAAAGCAATGCTTATATAAAATGACCATCATAAAAATTTGGGACTATCGTAAATTATTCTATTTGTATATTCAATCAGGTTTTATACATTGGTATTTTATACTTATATAAAATCAACATATTTTTCAACTTTTTTAGCTCAAGCAGTAAATGCGTCAGCTGTCAATGTTTCACCTAGCAACGAAGAGGAGCCAAGTACTTCAGAAGAAGAAACTGATGCCGGGAAATCAAGCGATGGAACACAAAAATGATATATACTGTATTTAAATTCCAGTTACATAAGTATTCAAGTATTTTGAGAATATTTAATAAGTAAGGTAATAATTAAATTCATTCATTGTTTCAAAGCGTTCGCTCCGCAGACTAATTGAAAAGTAATATACATTGGATTTCCTTTTATAGAAACTTTTCAGTTTCAGTCTGTCAACAAAATTGAGGGAATTCCATGACGTCCCTGGGACATGACGTCTTCCATGATACTGCCAACCTTTCGAAATCTCCGAAGAGGAAATCACTTGGGCTTTTTAAGATCCCTGAAGTACCTATGCTGATATGCCCTGATTTCACTGATGTAGTGATTGTAGTAAAATAAATAGCATGTGATACCATACTGTTCTGCTTTCCTCATCTTTATCCCACTGAACATCATGCTTGGCCGAACCTCTCCATAAAAGGAAACAGAATAGGATAGTTCCCTATAGTTTTCCATTGTCTTGACATAGTCATCATACACGAATAAGCATGGGTTGAGAAATTCCAGTTTACTTAAAAAATTAGATTCTAATTTTAAGTTCAACTGAAAAAGCTCATAAATGGCGTGGAATGCAGTTCACAGCCTCATTACTGACGTAACAGTTACATAATTTGCGTTGCGAAGCATAGGGAATATTCGTCCTCTGAACTTACCATTGTATTTAAGACGCCTTGAGCTATTGTAAGTACGTAATTGTAATTAATAATCGCCTATGAAATATACCAAAACTCGGAAAGTCTCCTCTGTTGAACAAGGCATGAATAATCGTACTATAGGTTCCCATGCCTACTATGTTGATACAAATGATTAAGGTTGAGAAAAAACCGTTGAAAACACAATTAAATTCTAATTTTAAGTTGATCTGAAAAAGCTATGAAATGTCGAGACTACGCAGCCTTGTAGCGAAGTCGAAATACATTCATTTATCGCATTAAACAAATGAAATAAATACATACGCTTCTCCAAGTATTCATTTAAGGAGGTTCCACCGTGACTCCGCGATTCAATATCCCGTAAAAGAGCTATGTTATGTAATGAATTAAATACCTATCCAGAAAAACACATATATGGAAAATCATCTATAGGGTGATAACGCATACACAGTAATTCTATGAGTATGCTATATTATAGCACGTTGTAGTAGCATTCTTTTTTTTAACCAGCTCTTTTAACTCATTTTGACTTCGAAACATGACTGACGTGTTGTTGCCACGTTTAATTTGCAAAATGAGAATACATGCTCATTCCTGCTATTACGAGTTCTAAAATAGGTTAAATATTTTCTTACTTAGTTTTAAACTATTGCCTTGCGAATACAACCCTTTGTTTTGAATTTATTGATATTCATATATTTGAAATTTGTTTGGCAACAATGACGAACAACCATTTGGAAGCATTGGTATTCATTACACCATGTCAATAAACAATTAAATATTTAAATTACATAAAAAATATAAGAAGGACCTTGGTAAGGGATATTTCTTAATTAAGTTAGTAAATAGGCTTGTAAGCACGTTCCGTCTCAAGTACCGTTGCCAACGATAACAAAATACTGTAGCGCCACTTCCATGTAACTAACAAGGGAAGGTTCCCAACTGTAACCGGCGGATCGCAATCAAACTTCGTAGGGTGGTAGAAAACGAAAATTAATTAGATACGTGTCTTCGGAAAAGCGTCCAATATGCCTTAGTTTTCGAGATATTTGCATTAGAAAATCTTTTTTTAAAAAAAACCTAAAAAAATACGCATGACGCAACCCGCCATACACATTCCCAGCCCCTGCTTATCTCTCGGGGCAATCTTCAAAGCCGACGATGGAGTGGATGGGTCTTTGCGTGACTCATAAACAAACTAATGCTTTGTGTTGCGGCATTGCCTGCATTCACCGCTCGTCAGAACATTTACCACGACTTTAGTATCGGTACACGCGTTCGTATGCTGAATGGACATTTGCCTTGATGCTTTCAGTTGCAGACGAAGCTCGTTGAATAAAAGCTGTAATAAAATTATTGCATAAAATGGGCATCCATCGAAGATAGATGGACAGGATTCTTCACTTCTTTCCTGAATTGGTAAAAGACCTTGAAAAAATTATAGTCCCCGAATTTCGTTCCTTAATTTTCCTAATTGTTTAAGTAAACCTCAGCAACCTTACCTCTTATTTTCCATACACCATTATCAAATAGTTGTCTTGGAATGCGCAGCTTGAATTTCAAGGATAAATTCTTGGTAAATATTCACAATGCCTAAAAAAATGCGGCCGGAAAAAAATATATCTTACACATTTAAACTTGGCACACAATATTTTATGTAAGCATATTAAAAATCTTTAAAGATTCACTTTATTTTGTGAATTTATTAATGTTCACTGTAATAAATTAAGCATAAAAATTTCGTAATTTCCTTCCCCAGATCAGTCACTTGTGTGATAATTATCATAAAAACAGGAAAAACAAAAATACCTTTTACACCAAGAACACTTAATAAATGCTCCATTGCCACAGTCACATAAATATTTTACCAGTTCTTCAGGAAATGAAACATCATTTATGTTAACGAACACTTCAAGATCGTCGGTCAACTTTTGAGGCATACCAAGCATGGCAAACAATTTAATTTAATGCTCTTACAATTAGAGTCTAGCTCCAACTACCTACTAGTTGGATTGGACAACCACTGCAGTTGTTACCCCGTTCTGCTGAGCAACAGTTTCAAAGTGCATTGTTGTTTCTACAATCAATGCAACAATAGACCCATTCTGCTGAGCAATATTTTCAAAGTGCATTATTGTTTATATAATCAATGCAACAATAAACATATTTCTGAAAAAAGTACGACAATGCAGTTGCTTATGTTGCTTACATCTGTCAACTACGTGAAAATATAACATTGTACTTGAGAGAAAGAAGTTTCCCGCGTGCAATATTTTACTTTCATTTATACACCGTAAATGGTTATTGTTTATGGTTTAAACGATTAATGTTTATTACGTAACATTGCAAACAGTTTTAGAGAAGTTTAAGGATATGGCAGTGGAAATAGCACTAAAGATAAAAGTATAAAATGTTATTTAAATTTCAACGACTGTGGTAATGAGGGTTTTTTTTTAAATACTGTAGTTGATTGCTTTAGAAGGAATTAAATATACCAATCGAGAATATAATACGGTGACAGTGTATTAGCAGCGAGGAGTCAAATACAATGGTGATGCTGATAGAATAATTTGCAATGGAAGTAGTAATGCGTGTTTTGATTGTGAAGAGTTGTATATATTGTGTTTAGACATTAATCATTGTAAGTTGGGAAGACAATCTGTGTAAATAGTGGTAACTTACAAACTTTCCAGCCGTTCATCTTTGTGAGGATGCTGAACAATTAATCGTGTGTGGGCTTCTGGCTTGCATTTCGTCAGCATACTACCGGATAATATACGAATCTGTGTTCCCCTTTGTAGAAAGGAATACATCCGTGTTTCATAAATAAAAATATGAGAACATAATGACTTGATTAACTTGCAATTTCTGTATGACAATAAAACTACCTCATATTCAATAATGGGTATCCAAGAGAAGGAATGATACGTAGTCAAGACAACAGAACAATTACTTGCTGAATCCACTACAGTTGGATGTGAGAGCCCACTACTAGCAAACTGTGGATCCAAGGAAGTTAGTTGGCGCAGCGAAGACCGATGTAGCATTTTAAAATGGCTCCCTCAACCAAATAATTGGACGGCGCCCCAGTATCCAACAAAATTGGTTGCCATGCCCGATTCTTAGTTGCTGCACCCAATCTTTTTTCAGTGTGCATTAATTCAAAATTTCACTGGCAAATGGCAACCCTAGAAAGCCGTGGAAACCTTCGCTGCAATAACCCTAGAGTTGTTCTAACTGTGCTCAGCGCGAGTGAACACACGTATCATGGCTTTTCTCCTAGCGCTTATGGCTGAAGCCTAAAGCAGCGTTTACACGTAGCAGTTGACTGCTATGACGGTCGCGAGATGAGCGATATATCTATATCGCTACTGCTATGATGCGTCTGCGTTAACTTCTATGCAGCTTAAAGCCGCTATTTAGGCGTTGCCACAACAAATAAAAAGCGTTTAATTTTTAAAGTGAATTTCGATTTAATTTTCATTAAATTCATCAAGCAATAAATTCCATCGACGATTATCTTTTGTTCCCATTCTTTAAAGAGAAGAATCTCCCCTTTGGGGAGGGATATCCTTGTTATTATATCCAAATTCCCGATATCAGACGTCGTGTATTGCTTTTCGTTGGCGATTGTTGCGATTGTGTTGGATACATTTCCGCTGGAAAGTAGACGGGCTTCAACTTTGCTAATAGCTCGAACTAGGATCGATAGTGTTCGACATGTGTCCAGTATCGACCTGAACTCGCATCGCAGGTGCTATTTACACATGCGAGTGGGGCTTAATAGTTGTTAGCAGTTGACTGTTATAGCAGTGAACTGCTACGTGTCAAAGACCTACTGCGAGACGCTACGAAATTTATGCATACGAAGCCGCAATACTTTCTCCTTTATAAACATTTATGTAATGGTTTCCTTTATAAACATTTATGTGACGTAACTCAAATTTTTATTGCACGATTTTACTGCGATGAAAGGTGGGCGCGATGAAAAAAAAATGCTACTTACGGAGGAGAAAATAATTTGCCTTTCGGGAGCCTCGAACCGGAGGAAAATTAGAAGTATCCGAAGACGTTACCACCCAGCCACAACTTCTTTCGGGTTCTGGTAATTAAAACTATATATAAAGTGCCACGCTGTGTGTGGGGGGTTGCGTCATGCGTATTTTTAGGTTTTTTTTAAGATATTCCAATGCAAATATCTCGAAAACTAAGGGCTATTGGACGCTTTTCCGAAGGTATGTATGTAACTAATTTTCGTTTTCTACCATCCTACGAAGTTTGAACGCGATCCGCCGGTTACAGTTGGGAACCTTCCCTTGTAAGTCTTTTCTGCATTTTTTCGAGAAAACATTTATTAATATCAATTAAACAAGCGCGGTAAGGCCAGCACTTTTTATATTGCAAAATTCTACATAAAATTGCGCATCTTATGCTAGTTTTTCGTCAAAACGACATTTATATCTACATTATTAATCTGCAAATTTTACTGCTGCAGCCATTGAGGTACACCATGCTCTACCACATAACCACATATAAAATAGGTTATTTTCAACGTTTTTGTTCTTCAAATATACGATAAAAAGGTCTCATTATTTTATTGCCAATCGATAGAAGGGCCAAAAAATTGTGTCGTGAAATTTTCATAAAAATGACATCTACTTCATAATTCGGTGGAGCTTCCTTAACAACTTATCTCCACGTACGTACAAGAGATAAACAACGCCCTTGGTGACAACGTGCCGCGACGTCATGCGATGACGTAGTGTTTTCAAGCTGCCGAAAACGTACGAATTCTTAAAGAGTAATATCTTTGTAAAACGATGTAATTCTACAGCAAAATTATCGCCAAGCACGTTTTTGTTAATAAACTTATTAGATATTTCCGTAGTATTTCCGTATATAGTAGATATTTCCGTCGGGTTTTAAAAATAAAGGTACGAGGAAGAATAAAGGTTAAGAAGAGATTAAAAAAAGCAAAAGGAATAAAATGGAGCACAGTTGGAATATTTCTAAGAAATTTCCATATCTCTCTTGAATGATAAACGCCCCTATCTCGCTAATATCTTAGGAAATCGATATTGAATAAAAGCCTTAAGATTAAAAGAGTTTACTAAACGATAAGAGATAAAATCAATATGCGATACCTGCGATGCGATTATGCGTGATAGTTCTACGAAAGCTTATTATTTCAATAGAAAATGGCAATGTTATCATCTTAAGATTAGGATATTATCTTAATTACTTTTAACGGCATAATATGTACAGTACAAAGAGTGTAATCAAGGAGGTACCTAAGGAGACATCACAGATAGTTTAACACGAAAAAAACTTTTTGCCAGATACTAACGAATATGTTTGATGGGACACTTTTCCATTAAAATTATTACATTTTCAAATAAAATAACCATGCGAAAGATAAAATTTATGAAACGATTTGGTACCAGGTTATCAAAAATTTCGGTAGTTAAGAATTAACTTGAAAACACGAATCATTTCGGCTAAACTTACCGAATCGGATTGATATTCGTTAGAGTATGATAATCTTCACCAAGCTTTCGGTAAATTCCAAGACCCGAGTTAGCATTTGATTAAAAACATCTGACTCGACGAGTTTTCTGTTTGATAGATTTTACTATCTTGCATGATAGTCGCGCTGTTTACAGAAATTTGTCTATTGTTGCATTGTTTATAGAAACGGAGCCGTGCGCTTCGAAAATACTGCTCTGCAAAACGGGTTAACAATATCAGTGGCTGTCCAAACCATCTAGTTGGAACTAGACTCTTCGCGAGAGCATTAAAAATTAAATTGCTATCGTATCCATTACAATTGGTATTCGGGCCAACTCTTTCTTATCCAATTAAATTTAGATGATTCATCCAACCTCTTTTTTGAGTATTTTGATATTTGATGTATCAGATGCAAGCCTTGCAGTCTACTCTGTGTACCACGTGAATTTCCTGCATGTGTTGTGTTTTTGTTTGGAGTCTGCGAAGTTGTGAACGATGGAATAATAGCCGCGAAGGCCATGCTGAAGTCCTGGGGTTCCCCGGAGTTGACGAAATCTTTCTTTGGTTATCAATGATTGGTATCTCATCTTATGATAATGTCATAAATGACTATTCTGTTCGATAAATTTAACCGTATCACCTTCCTTGACTATCAAATAGTTTGGTAAAAAACGTAAAAGGCCCATTTTGTTCGATAAATTTACTCATACCCTCCAGAATACCGAACAAGTTTGGTAAAATTAACCGAGAAGGTTAGTTTTTCGTGATAAATTTTATCGTACGTTGTTAAAATATTCACCATTTTTTGCCGTAAAGTCTTAATAGAAATAACTGTGACATTATATGTTCTATATGAACTGAACTTTTAGATAAAATTTCTCAAAATATGATAAAGTCAATCAAAATTTTTTTCAGTGAAGAAGCCAGGTCAGGCATCTGTGTAGGCACGGACATATCGGCTTGCTAATCGCGATTCTCGCACGTACAAAGTTCTTTTTACACGCAGTAAAACTTTAAATAGTAAGATTAAACAGTGGAATCAATTTCAAAAATTTCTCATAGAAACATATTAAAGTGCACAAAATCGCAAACAAGTGCCAAATATGTATTTTTAGTAATACAAAATCGAACCAGTTTTAGCAATAAAATCGAAAAAAATTCATGAAATTTGTTTCTCGTGGTACAATGACTTGTTACCAAATATTTCACGCAAATTTAAATATATCAGCAAACATTTTCTATGCCAAACAGAAATATGATTTATTGCGATTAAAATATTTCATGAAACTGACCAAGAAAGTCACGTGGCCTGAAACGCCTACTCGTTTGTATGAAGTCGCCGGACGGAATAGATTCCATATTGTCACGGAAGCATTCATCATATTTCAGGAGAGAACCAAGCGAATATATAGTTTCGAGGTTCTTAGCCGTTCATTATTCCAAACAATGACTGAAAAGGGATATAAATAAAATGCACGACCTGACAACTTGACTTTGGTCTACTTCCTAATGGCGGGTACCTTCTTAAAGAAACGGAGATTGCTTTGTCGTATCAGGTATTCGCGGAGTGAAAACAGGCAGGGTATTATTACACAGGTATCGTATATTTCTGGGACGATTTTCACGTCACAATCCATACGACTGAAGTAAAAAATCGAATTACGTTAGTTTTATGCATTAAACAAATAAGGTAAATTAGGTAACCCGTGCGTAAATTTCGCACTTTCACGCTATCAGGGAATAAGTATGTTAAGGAAACGGTGTAATTTGGTTTTAAATAGAGAAGAAGGTGTATCATGAAGTACTTTATATTTGTTTTCTTACAAAAATATACAAAACATATGAATACAATACAGGCAAGAGAGTTTGCCTCGTGAATTTGTGCCTCTTTCCATTGTATAGTTCTATAACATTGAACGGGATGTATGCGTGAGCAAGTAATGTTCATAAATGTTTACAAACTCTTTTTGTAAGCGAATATCATATGAATATGAAATCAAAGAGTTTTAATTGCATTGACTTACCAGATGACCATTCACCCATGTACAATCACCATGTGCATTTCGAACTATTTTCATTTTAAACCTTTTTTTTTTTAAGTTTAGAATTTAAAAAATGTGTGGAGTCGATGTTCCTCGAGCGAGTAATCGACATGGAAAAATCGAAACTTTTAAGTCAAATTAATGGGTAAATAGTGAAATTTGAGATTGAGATTG
This sequence comes from Platycnemis pennipes, assembly GCA_933228895.1. NCBI lineage: Eukaryota > Metazoa > Arthropoda > Insecta > Odonata > Platycnemididae > Platycnemis > Platycnemis pennipes. The sequence goes on along the minus strand of OW121855.1, from coordinate 109,464,407 downwards.
TATTTTACGTCAGAAGCCGGAGATTCAACGCAATGATAGCTCATTTATCACTGTAGGTGCAGTATTAACGGAGGTTATACGGAATGACAGAAAAAGACCTTTCTGTAATAATATATATGATACCTTTATAATATTGATACTATATAGTTATGATGGGGCAAGAATCGTAATTAATTAATTTTATTTTCTTTGAAGTACTTTCTTTGAATACCTTAATTCCAAACTCCATTGCGGCAGTTGTGTAACTTCTCTGCAGTATGAAGTAAGTTCTTGAGCTTTCCTAGCGTAGTAATTGAGTAAATTCTTCTATGGTCTTCACCCGGGTGAAGACTCGAGAACAATTTACTTCTCTGCAGTATTCTTACGATATATAAGGACAATTGATATCTCACTACGAATCAACTGAAAACTTATGTCTTGCGCTTACGTCTCGATTACGATTAAGGAGGTTCCGCTGTGACTGCTCGCATCAAAATCCCGTAAAAGAGCTATGTTATTTGAGGAATAAATGCAGATTAGGAAAAATACCTAAATGGAAATTAATCTATAGTGTGATGACGCATACACAATGATAGAATGAGTATGCTATTACACGTCACGATTTAGCAACATTCTATTTTTCACAAGCTCTTTTAATTCATTTTGACTTCGGAACATGGCTGACGTGTTGTTGCCAAGTTTATTTTCCCACACTGAGAATACATGCCCATTCCTGATATTACGTATTCTAACAGTTCTAAATATTTTCTTTTTTAGTTTTAAAATATTCCGTTATAAATACAACTCTTTGTGTTGAATTTTATTACTATTATTATTTTTGAAAAAATATTGGCCGCCACTGCTTCAACAATTAGGAAGCATTGGTATTAAGTACGTCATATCAATAGCCAATGAAAATGTTAAAATCACATTAAAAATATAAGAAGGACCTTGGTAAGGTTTATTCCTGAATTAAGTGAGTAAATAGGCTTGTAGGCACGTACCGTCACAAGTACCGTTGCCAATGTTAACGACATACTGTAGCCCCACTTTCATGTAACTGAGACTTTTCTGCTTTTTTTCGATCAAATATGTATTAATATCAATTAAACAAGTGTGGTATGGCTCACATTTTTTACAATGCTAAAGTCTAAATAAAATCGCATCTTATATTAGTTTTTCATCAAAACGACATTTCTCTTTACATTATTAATCTGAAAGTTTTACTGCAAGAGCTATGCTCTGCCGTATAACCACGTATAAAATAACTGATTTGCAATGTCTTTGTTCTTCAAATAGTAATGGAAAGGCCTCATTATTTTATTTCCAATCGATAGAAGAGCCAAAAAATGATACGTCCTGAAATTTTAACGATCATAAAATCTACTCCATCATTCGGTTGAGCCTCCTTAAGGAGGTTGGCTCACGACTGCTTGAGTCAAGTTGTCTGAGGAATCTTATTAATTTAAGTACGAGTGGCTGCTAAGTGATCCTTACTTCACAATGAAAATTACCTAAGCTATTGAAAGTCATAAGTATCACAAGAAATACGATGTAAAGTCGAAGGATTTCTTTTTTATGATAATTTTAATCAGCTCGACTATGGAGTCAGTTCAGCATTTACTTTAAAGAAATAAATTCATGTACTCAATGAATTTACTAATTTATAACACCAGAATATTACTATCAAACATTATGTTATAATATTTTCCTGAAATATGCTTTAATATCTCATTAGTAATGATATTATTCATTCGCCATACATTTTGGCTAGAGCGACCGCAGCGCCACTTGAAGACAACTAACGCATTTCGTCTGCTATAAGCGCAGAAATTGGTGGATTTTGCGAAAAATACGGTGGGTTGATGTCTTTTTTTTCGCGTAATTTTATTTCTTGTGAAATTACGCATAAAATATCAGTTTTTTGCAAAAATGACATGTCACTATGGTATTTTTAAACGTTATATTCCCATGTGATGGCCATTCTAGCCGTTAATCGTATGTAATTTCAAATGCAATTTGTGCAAAAAGGAATATGGGTTGATATAATTATCTTTATATACAGAGGAACTTAAGTTCTTTAAGTGCTGAAAATATAAAAAAATGACATGACTTACACTTTTCGGATCAACCTCCTTAACAATGAATTGCATTTTTTTAAATCATCTAATACACAGAGGAAAGTCCGCATACACGCATACGACAGCCAAACGTGCCGTTCTTAAAAGATTAAATTCGTCCATTACCATTTTAAGTTGCTTTTCTATTGTATTTCTCCTGTGATGTTCAGCTTTATCTACATCATCGTAGTCCGTATGTCATCATTCATAATTCTTTCTAATCCTGATATCCCGCAACATCTTCTCGGAAATTCAGAATTTTTTTTATAATTTCCATATTGGCGTGTACGTAGGGTGAGTTCCACCTTAGAATTAGCTGTACTTTAATGAAATGTGGTCTTATTATTTTTTGACGTAGATACATGAAAAATTATTACAATTTACGCTCAATGGCCCACGTACGTCACTACAACCACCTTAAATTGAACGCATCTAACAGACGTAAATGGCAAAATTCTTACAATTGGGGATATGATTAGCGGTAAATATGTATAATCCAATAAGAGTGAATCAACGGATAGAATAGGTGATTGCATGTTGGCGTAAGGACTTTAAGCTAACCCAACTAACAACATTAGATTGCATGCTTGCTTTTCTATTTTTATCCTCTTTAAAAATTGAAATTTAGCCTAGTATGCTATTACTAATCCTTTTTTATACATGATCCGTAGTGCATGTTTGGTGAGAATTCACCCCCTGCCACGCACCGTTTTGGTGGCTTGCAGGGTATAATGTAGATGAATGGCATTGGGACCGTAACAGGGAGGGGGGAGTGATGCTCAATTGATGGTTAAATGAATGTTACGGAACGTTGACAGGGGTTGGGGAGGGTTAAATTATGTAAAATTATCGTTTCGTAATACAATATGGTAAGTGCAATATCGAATCAATACAATATTGCACCTCATTCTTTTAAGTGGTTCCTCACTATCCTGTAGGCAGCTTCCACATTTCCAAGTGCAAGGTTGCTTTGTACATCATCGCATAGATTCTTCATCCACATCTCTCTAGCTTTCCTTGTTTGCGACTTATTAAGTTCTTTATTCTTTTGTAGAAAAGCTGCCCTTCTTCAGTTTTCTCATTCTTGTACTTTCTTCTTTCTTCAATCAGCACTAAGACTTCTTCCGTGATCCATGGCTTCTTCTTAACAACTTTTCTTCTTCCCATAACTTCTTTTGCGGCTTCCTGTAGTCCACATTTAATGTTTTCCCAACGCTCTTCCACCGATTTCTCATTCAGGTTCTCTCCTATGTTGTTTCCCACTGCTTTTTGAAATGCCAGCTGATGTTGAGCCTCCTTTAGTTTTTCTACTTGCCATATATTCTTCTTTGTTTTCTTCAATTTCTTGAATTTTAGATGGCATTTCATCATCACTAAATTATGGTCACTGTCGATGTCTGCCCCAGGGTAGCTTTTGCAGTCCTTCACTTGGTTTATAAATCTCTGCTTCACTAAAATGTAGTCTATTTGACATCTTCTTCTGTCTCCTGGCATTTTCCATGTGTATCTTCTTCGGTTGTGATTTTTAAACAATGTGTTGGCGACCACTAACTTATGTTGTATGCAGAACTCCATCAGTCTTTCTCCTCATTCGTTTCCTGATCCGAAATGTCGCTGACTACTTACTTTTGCTCACATGCTTGCCACCTGACAAGTAACAAGTCATTTGTGTATTGTCTCTAGGTCCTAAGACAATGCTAGTTCCATAATTTCGTACGTATTTCGCCAAGAGTTTCTGCGTCGTTGGCATAAAAAATTAATAAAAGGGGGCGGAGCTTATTCTTGATCACGATTTCTTTCGTCAGGGGTATCTTCCGATAAGTTATCTTTCGACGGGGAGCGCAGGATTTCCTAGTCGAGACCTGTGTAAATATTCAGCGGCCAGGCTGGAGTGACTGAAAAGTTGATTCTGGTGCACAGTGTTGAGCTGATTGCATAAAGTTTAGCATAGACGTTTATATTAGCGGAGTGCAACTGATTGACTGTAAAACCAGCTGCTTAAAACAATCATGGGTGCGCTTTGGAGTGGAAAATCCGAACAGTTGAATGGAACAGGTAAGGATATCTCCATCCAACCCCATTTTAAACAGCTTCCCGATTGTTTTCAAAGCATTTGACTCATTTCCGGACGACATAAACGCATACAATGAAGTTTGGAGTTTTGAACTGATTGTTGAAATTTTTTGTACGACTGCTTGGTAGGGAGGTGGCAAGTTCGATAGTTAAAAATCATCTGCAGAGCAGAACAAAAGATGCCACAAACACAGGCAGGGAACGAAAGACAAGAACGTGCAAAGCGTGACAAAATACACAGATACAGGCAGGAAACAAGTCCAGATATATCGCATATCTCCACATTCTTCAAATGTTTAAGGCGGGAATCTCACAGACACGTCAGACTCAGTCGACAGACTTAGCAACAATCCATCATCCTTACCTTCCGAGATAGATTTTTGTAGCGACAGTAACAACCGCCATATATGTGATCAATTTTCTGTGCTCCCCATAGGAGCTACATTGGTTATTCACTTCAAATCGAGAATTAGACCGGTAAAAACCTTGTAATTACCGACTGTAGCTGCTTCAAATGGCTCTCGAACGCTGAAGAGTTGGATCAAAATTTTTATTCAACTCTAGGAGCCATCAAGGAGGAGGAAAACGGCTAAAATACCGATGTTGACAAATTTAAACAAACCAAGTCGTCGCGCATACCTGATGCAAGTAAAAAGATCTTTGCGTTTTTTCCGTACAATTTGATATTTATGGATAATGCTTGTGATTCAAATGTGTTTCCTTATTGAAAAACATAGTTCCTGACAGAAAACGCCAGAAGGGATGGTTACATTTGCAGGTCTGTGACTTAGCATAGTTGAAATCCGTAAACTTTCCAGCGGAAATGCAGCCAACACAGTCGCTACAATCGCCAACGTAAAATATTTTCAACATGTCTCACATCGGGAAGTTTGATCAAATCGCAAGATTATCCGTAAGATTATACACTTAAAAGAATGGGTAAATAGAATAAATGTCAACCGAATTCATAGCTTGAAAATAAATATAATGCGATTAAGGATTCATTCCCAGCGGATTAACTTCTTGTATTCTTTTAGGGTTTTGCACCAGGTCAACCGTTGTCGCTCATATTCTCCTCACAGATAAAAGTCAGTTTCACGCACTGAAAAAATATTTGATGAATTTATCATATTATGATAAATTTTATCAAAAAGTTCAGTTCATATGGAACATTGAATGTCACAGTTATTTCTATCAAGACTGTACGGTAAAAACATTCGGTGAAAATTTCAAAACGTTCGATAAAATTTATGAAGAAAAACTAGCTTTCTCGTTTAATTTTACCAAACTTGTTCGGTATTCTGGAAGATATGATTAAATTTATCGAACAAAAATGAGCCTTTTTCGTTTATTTTACCAAACTATTTGATACTGAAGGAAGGTGATACGGTTAAATTTATCTAACAGAATAGTCATCGTAATTTATCATATTGAATTAATGTCTACACTAATCAAACATATTTAATGTTCACAAATTATCAAATTTGAAGCAGTGAATGGTAATTAAATGTTATGAAATAATGATAAGATTAGATTCCAAACATTAATAACCTAAGAAAGACCTCGCCAACTCCGGGGAACCCCAGGACTTCAGCAGGCTTCGCAGCACTTCTTCCATCGTTCACAACTTCGCAGACTCCGATCAAACACACAACACATGGAGGAAATTCACGTGGTTCACAGAGTATACAGCAAGGCTTGCATCTGATACTTCGGATATCATACCCTCAAAAAAGAGGTTGGATGAGGCATCTAAATGTAATTGGATAAGAAATAGTTGGCCCGAATACCAATTGTAATGGTAATTGATACCAATTTAATTTCATGCTCTCGCAAAGAGTCTAGTTCCAACTAGATGGATTGGACATTGATATCGTTAACCCGTTTCGTAGAGCAGTATTTCCGAAGCGCACGGCTCCGTTTCTATAAACAATGCAACAATAGGCAAATTTCTGTAAACAGCGCGACTATCATGCAAGATAGTAAAATCTATCAACAGAATCTCGACGACTCAGATGTTTTTAATCAAGCGCTAATTCGGGTCTTGGAATTTACCGAAAGCTTGGTGAAGATTATCATACTCTTACGACTATCGAGACGATTCAGTAAATTTTACCGAAATATTTCGTGTTTTCAAATCCTTTCTTAACTACCGAAATTTTTAATAATCGGGTACCAAATCGATCAATAAATTTTATCTTTCGCATGGTTATTTTATTTGAAAATGTAATAATTTTAATCGAAAAGTGTCCTATCAAACATGTTCGGTTGTATCTGGCAAACTACTTTTTTCCGTGCGTCCTGAGGAAGTTCGGCTACACGAAACGTTCGCCATGGAAAAAGTCACCCGCAGCGAATCCTGAAAAGACTAAATCCTAAGTATAACGTGTTATTATTTCCAGAGTACAGCGGCACGAGCAAGAATTACAAAGTTGAACACACATCAGCAGTGTGCCGGCTGGCCAATTACCAAAAGAAAGAAATGGAAGAGGAGCAAGCTAAAAGTATTAATTTCACTAGATTTCTAGGGTTAAGGTTTATAAATGATCATTTTCATTAATGATGTGGCCACCAGCTAAAATCAATTATGTTAGAATGTACAGTTCAGAATGTGCGTGAGTTTAGGACCATGAAAATTGCTTCTAGTCTTAATAATCATCTTAGTTCTGTTTGGTGCAGGTAGGTCACCACAAGTTATGGGTGATCTAGGAAAAGACACGAAAATCCTTAAACGACGTCTTTCAGGATGAGGAAGGATTCATGTTAACTATCATATAACGATCCAGAACGCTATTGTCTTCATATTTAGCTACACGCACTTAAGTGCGTGTCATCTATTCAAAGGCTTGGGAGTAGCTACAAAATAGAATGAAAAACTGCAGTAATCATGTTATTTAGAAGGAATCATTTTGTTACAGGATTAATTATTATTAGTTTTCCACCGGTGAAGGTAGGTCTAAATGGACATTAAATTCTTCCGACCGCCTAAATTTCACACGAAGGCCCTCTTCAGCCCCTCATACCTCCTGCCACCCGTCATTATATCCAAGCTACCCGTTCTTCTCCTCCCTCTTCCCAGCTTACCCAACATTCTTCCCTCAATCACTTCTTTCAAAACCCTTTTATCACCTTTTCCATCCATACCTTCTGCCTTCTCCTGATTTCAACTATCAAATTTCTTTCCTCTCCTACCAATTCTAGCACTTAATCGTTCGTCCTCCTTTTGACCCACTTTACTATCTTCATCCTTCTCCACACCCACATCTCAAAAGCCCTAAGTCTATTTTCATCTTCTTCCCGCAAAGTCCACGTTTCCGCTCCATATAGCGCAACACTCCACATTAAACTTTTCACTAGTCTTTCCTTCACTTCCCTATTCAACGCCCATTAGTGCGCGCAAACGAGGAAAAACTTCTTTCGCCAATTCGATTCTCCTTCTCAACTCAATGCTGCTATATCTTTTTCCTCCAACCTTTATGGTATACCCTTTATGTTAAAGGAAAATTATTCGAAAAAGTAAGAACTTGACCGAAAATTAAACAAAAAATAGCTTCGGATATTCCAAAAGAGATTTCAGACACCAATAACGCTAAGATTGATAAAGTAACACTGGTTGAGACTAAAACAGCTTTGTATGAACGCGGTTTTGGAGGACATAACGTCCTGCACAAGGATGGTACTTGGCACGCTAGCCTATAGGTCACAATGAAGTCATGGTGCTTGAGAAGTAATCCTTCCCCCGCCTACTCCGTACAAAATTTTGCGTTTTTTCCAGTCTCTTATGGGCTCTTTCATAGCTCGGCGTTGCGTTGGCGTTGGCCAATGAAATGCCACGCTGATATCGATGACGTCATACACTGGCACGCCGGCGGCAGACGCAGAAAGTTCTGTCCGGCCAGACTCCTTTTCCGCGTTGGGAGCGCGAAAACCCGCAGCGCTTGAAAAGTGAAGCTTAGCTGGGCAGTCGTTAGTGTGTTTTTTATTCATCATATGTGTCAAAGACTTATTTTTATCGATTTTCATTGCTTCTGTTTTGTATCTTCATCATTAAAGCATCCTGTAACATGTCATTTACAAGCCATTTCTTGCCCATTGGGAACCTTTATGCATGGGATTCAAGGGGCCGCCATCTTCAATTTTTGTCCATAGATTTTATAGAGAGACATAGGGAAATATGGCGCCTGGCTTTACAATGGCTGATTATGGTAATGAGCGCGGTAATCAAGACATTAGCGAACTGCCGTACTCAACAAATAAAATGTACCTAATTTTATTGTTAGTCGTCGCGGCAAGAAACGCCAGTGAGTTATTTTTTACCCGAACGTAAACAATGGGAGAGTTCGCTATATAACGGGGAAAGGAGAGCGACACGGGGTCTTCGAGGCCAACAATCTGTCCGTGGAGAGCTGAATCCACGTCGGGTGTTTTACTGAAAGATATTCTAAGGCCATCGAGGTCTATAATCTGTCCGTGAGGAGCTGAATCCACGTCGGGTGGTTATCCGACAGGATTGCGGAATTGCAGCAGAATAGGGACGCGGTGCTGGTCTTCAACCACCTAGGCGGATAAACCGGGGTTGCAGACGGAGACAGCGATCTTAAATTGAAGGATAGAGCTGAGGACTTCCCAGAGCGCACTCGCGGAATTAACTGGTCCACTCCTCACTAAACATAGTATGTACCAAATTTTAAGAGGGTATTTGATTGTACTTGAGTAACAAGTGAACAGTGAAGTGGCTCTGAATATATGTATAGTGCTCTATGGCCTATCTGTTTAAGTGAGAGCCTGAAGAAGGAAGAAAGTGATTGTGTATTTGTATAATATTAGAAGGGTATTATTTTGTGTTGTGATTTTGGTTTCTTGTGAATGACATCAGAAAGGAGGTGACGGAAGTTAAACTATCTATCTGTATTCAATGAGCTAGACAGGGGAATTAAATTACTCTTGATAATTTGAGAGGAAAAGAGTTTAATTACCAGCAACCAGGGGTAATAAGCATTAACTATAACAAAAATTAACTACAATAAAATAAATATAAGTGATAAATATTATTACAATCCATATATTAATATTTAGTAAAAATGTCCTGTTGGATTTAGATCCGGGGTCCTAACAGTATTTACAACAACCCCCAGCCTGATTTATGCGGTAAAATGGTTTAATTCTTAGATTTAAATAATCACGAATGACACCACTGCATATTTGTATTTACCCTCACCAATCCTTAATGACACAGAAAACTTAGCTCCGATGCTATCGCATACTATTCACATTCAGTCTTGAGCCGGCTGTCGAGGTGAGCGGACGGAGTGTGTTCTCTTCGCTGAGTCTGCGGAATTGCAGCGGGACCTGCCGTACACCTTGTTGTACGGTGACGAGGATATCTTGGCGTAGAAATGCCGCAGTGTCATTCCTGTGGAAAGGCTATCAAACGCACCGAGCACTCTATCTCTTGCAATGGTTGCAATGATAATTTCTACATTGTGTGCCAGTCATTATCTGAAGAGGCCTACAAAGATATTGTACAACTTCAACGGCAGTGGACCTGCAATGGCTGCAATATGGCAACCAAGGGGGCTAAGGTGTCTCTTCAGAGCGGAAATGAGAATGGAGGTGTATCCACACTGGCAGAGTCATCAGTCATCTCTAGCCCACCAGTGAATTTATCCGAGTCTTTACTGCAACAAATTTTGGATAAGATAGCTGCACTACAAGCTGATCATAGGAGTGCAAAATTCCATTAATTCTTGGTGTAGTAGAGTGGCTGAACATACAAGGGTTCTCAGTGAGCATTCGAAACTATTGGAAACCGCGCAGTCTAACATTTCTGAATTGACTGTCAAAATAGACCAGATAATTTCACATAACACGTCACTTGTTGATAGAATAAATGACCTTGAAGCAACCCTACATGCTATAGAGCAGGAATCATCAAGAAATACGGTTGAAATTCATGGAATTCCGTTTTCTAATGGCGAGATGCCTGCAGCGATTGTTCATAAAACAAGCTTGGCGCTAGGAATAAAACTGGAAGAAAATGACATTGAAGTAGCACATTGAGTTGGACAGAAACGCTGTGCTCGGTCAAATAACCAACCTCTAGTGGTCAAATTTGCGCGGGTGAGTTTGGCTGAAGATTTTATACGGGCCAAAAGAGTGAAAAGAAGCCTTACACTCTCTGACCTTCGTTTGGGTTATTCTGTTAGTAGTGATAAACCAGTTTATGTCAATGAAGCATTAACACAAATGAATCGGAGACTATTCAAGCAAGCTAGGGTACTTAAACAAGACGGGAAGTTTAAATACGTGTGGGTAAGGGGGAGCTCGGAGAAGTGAAGGAGGTGAAAAGCTCTTACTGCGAAACGAATGCGATTTTGTAAAATTAAAATGAGATATAGGTTCCTGTTCAACCCATGAGAACGAAATTAAGTCTTTCCGTCTACAACAGATAATGGATTAATATTTTACTACCAAAATGTAAGAGGAATGAGAATTAAATTAAATAAATTCAACGTATCCTTGTACGAGAATGATCTCGATATTATATGGTTATGTGAAACTTGGTTATCTAACTGTGTTTTTGATGTAGAAGTAATGGTCGGTACAAAATATGTAGAAAGATAGGAACTATGCATTCACTGGGAAAAAGAGTGGTGGTGGTGTGATTGTGTTAGTAAAGGATGTGTACTCATCGCTAAGGCTGCCTGAATTGGAAACTACGGACGAAAACATCTGGCTTCCGACACTTGTTAGTGGAAACAAATGGTTATATTTGTGTGTCGTATATTTTCCTCCTGATTCCTGTGTTGTCAATTATTCCAATTTCTTTGACAAAGTGTTCCATAGTGGTTTAATGAATACGGAAATAATTATTTTGGGTGATTTCAACTGCCCCAAGTTTGTGTCTTACAATTAGACTCCAGTAAATGAAGTGATTTGCACAGAACTCGGAATGTTTGCAAATTTTATGGTCTAAAACAGAAAAATACCACCGTGAATCAATATGGTAAAAATACTAGATTATTTCTAACAAATGTTGATTTAACTGTTCAACGCTGCAAGAGCAATGTGTCATTGTTAAAAGAGGACCCTCACCACCCTGCTATTGAATTTCAATATTCATGTAAAACTGAAATAAAATCGTCTTGCATTTCAAGTAATTCATATAATTTTAAAAGAGGTGATTATTTAAAATTATATCTCGAACTAAGCTGTAAAAAGTGGAGTGCAATAATGTCAATTAATGATATTGACAAAGGTTTAGAAATATTCTATAAATATATATATGAAACCAAGGATGTAGCAATTCCTGAATATCATCTAGATACAGGTACCCGTTCTGGTATAGCTATGACTTAATAAAGGAAAAAGATAGACACCGGATATTGTTTAAGAAAAAAGGGACAATTTATCATCAGATGAAATATCATGAACTTAGGTTGGAAGTTAAGAAGTGTGTTAATCATTGTTTTAATTTACTTAGGGAATATTAAACAAGATATATGCCAAGGTAATTACCAAAGATTATGGAAATTTGCTAAAGATATTAATTCCGTTAAGGGCACACCAGAAATTATGAAATGCAATGGACATGAGGAAAATTCACCGTGTGAAATTGCAAATGCTTTTCGAGATCGGTTCAAGTCAGTTTATGGAAATGACAGTAGCACTATTACAGTTGATCAATATTCAGTGGAAGATTTTGTAAGTGATTGTAGTAGTAATATATTTCTTAATAATATTGAATTGAAGGAAGTGGTAGATGCAATTAAAAGTATCAAAATAAGAAGATCTGTTGGCCCTGATGATATACCGTCGTATATAGTAAAAGGGTGTAATGATAATTTAGCTACTGCCTTATGTCAACTATTCAATGTATCGTTGAAATGTGGTATCTTTACAACAAATTGGAAAATGGCCAAGATTTGTCCTGTGTTTAAAAAAGGAGAACATGATGACATTCAAAATTACTGCCCAGTGACCATATTGCCTATTTTTTCCAAGTTATTTGAGTCAATAATATGTAACCATATCAAATTTCAGTTAAAAGTCATATAAACGATGTACAACATAGATTTATGGAATAGATCAGTGGTTACAAATTTATCTGTATTCACAGATTACGTTATTACTGGAAAGGATATGGGATGATTGATACTATTTACTTCGATTTTAAGAAGGCATTTGATACTGTATATCACTCAATTTTAATTAAGAAGCTTCAAGCTGTGGGGATCTCGGGGTTTCTTCATAGATTATTGTGTTCATTTCTAAATGAAAGAAAACAGTACGTGATATACAAGCATTCAAAATCTGATGTGTACACTGCCTTATCTGGAGAACCGCAAGGCTCAAATCTTGGTCCACTTCTTTTTCTTATATTTATCAATGATTTACCTCAGTGCCTGTGCAATGTGAAGTGTTTAATGTTCGCTGATGATACTAAGATATGCCATAATATAAAAAATTTGAGAGATTGTTATTTAGCAGAAATTGATATTTATGATTTAATTTTGTGGTCAGAGAGAAATCTTCTTTATTTTAATATTGATAAATGTTCTGTATACAGAACATTTATCAGTATATAATTATAATAATAATAAGGGGTCAAAAACGGACCACCAGCCTCCTCGTGGTGTCCCCGGTAACGGCTTCGGCCGGCTAATGGTGGCCGTCTGCTTGTGGGGTTAACCTCCCCACTCGCGGAAATATTGGGTTCCTAAGAAATCCAGTGACGCCACCCACAACCGGCCCTTCTCGGATGAGGGCCCTAGCATAGTTGGGTGTGGCAAACCTATGCCATCAAAAAAGGGAGCTCGCATGCAGTGGACGGAGACCCTGAGGGGAGACCTTCTCGCTTGCCATGCTGCCAGTGAGCCAAGTCGCAGGGGATACATGGCGAGGATGCACTCTCTGTGGTGTGAGATGCATCCTGAACATAACCATCTGTCGCAGCAGAATCTGCGCGACTACGCCAATCACCTGCGCAAGAAAACGACACCCCAACCGCAAGATCAGAGTAGCACACCACCGGCCAAGGCTCTATCTCCTACCAAGGCAGATGTACCTCCTACTGCCGGTGCTCCCGCCGAACTTTCGGCGAAGGGAGACGAGCCGAAGGCCGATTCTGATCTACTTCAGCGGTTGGAAAACACGATAAGCTACGATGAGACGACTACCAAGGAGAGAAATATTCATCATAAAATTTCTCTGCGGGACCAACAGCTGTCCCAGTTGAATGGCATCGTAGATATGATCCTGACCGAAACGAGTAGCCTCTGGGAAATAGACTGCGTGGTATATGCTGCCGCCACACTTTTGTCATCTCCCCGAGTGCCTGCCACTTGGGAGACTAAAGCAGCAAACAGGCTTAAACAGCTTAATGCCAAAATCACGCTGGCAAGACAACAGGTGTCGAGATTTCAGTGTGTGATGGATTACCTTTCCTCCGGTCGGGCCTTTACGCCGAAGGTCAAGCGCATTGCGCGTGCAATCCAGAGAGACCACCACACACTGAACAAAAGAGTACTGCTTATCCTTAAGCAGCACGAGGTGGATAGAGTGCGGGCACTTACAACGGCGAGGAAGAAGTTGGTCAAAAGGACCAACGCCAGGAAAGAGAACTCCACCTTCTCCTTTCAGCCGTCCCGCCTCTTCCGACCCCCTCCACCTGTTGTCCAAACACCACCAACTGTCCCGGAGGTGGAACGTTTCTGGAAGGACATCTACGAGACTAGGAAGCCATTCAACGAAGGTACTCCAGCTATTGCCCACTTTAAAGAGTTTTGTGACCGCCACCTAGACGATATGGATCGTCCCATCTCAGTCACGGAAAGTGATGTGAAGAAGGCCTTCTCTGGCAAGAAGAACTTCACTGCTCCAGGAATGGACGCAGTGAATAACTTCTGGTGGAAAAAGTTCTCTTCCACGCACAAACACCTGGCCAGAATCTTCACATCCTGCCAATTCCGTCCTGGCTGACTGAGGGACGAACGGTCCTAATACCGAAAAAGGGAGACTTGTCCGATCCGAAGAATTACCGCCCTATAACCTGTCTCAACACTGTATACAAGGCGTTCACTTCCATCTTGAACGACCTTATCTTCCGCCACGTCCAACCGGTATGGGAGGAAGTGTACGAGCAGAGGGGCTCGAAGAAAGGCATCGCGGGATGCAAGGACAACCTGCTCATTGATAGGTGTGTGAGCCAGGACGCTTGTCAATACAAGCGTAACTTGTCAATGGGATGGGTGGACTACAAGAAGGCTTTTGATACCACCTCTCATGAGCTGATTATAGCCATGCTGAGGTACATGAAAGTCCAGCCAGAGGTTGTGTCCTGCATCGAACGCCTGTTACCACTATGGAAGACGCGGTTCGCCATACCATCTGGCAAGAAGACCGTCTACACGGATTTGGTAACATACCACCGTGGCGTTTTTCAAGGCGATAGCCTCAGTCCCCTCCTGTTCTGTTTATCTCTCCTCCCACTGTCCGTTCCGTTGAGACGAGGTAGAGGATATATGTGCGGTGTCCCGTCAAAAAGGGAGCATAAGGTCACCCATCTTTTCTATATGGATTACCTGAAGCTTTATGCTTCAAGCGCGAAAGACCTGCGCCTGGCGTTGGACACCGTACGCAGATACAGTGAGGATATAGGAATGGAATTCGGATTGGACAAGTGCGCGACCATCCATCTGGCGAAAGGAAAGATTTCGGAAGACCAGAAAGACGTGCAGCTCGTTGACGGAAACGTTATTCGTCATCTTGATGACGACGAAGCGCATGAATATCTTGGCGTCCCCCAGCGCCGGTTGCAGGAGGTGAGAGCAGTGAAGGAAACGCTTGCAGCGAAATACAGGTAGACTCTCAGGCGAATCTGGAGCTCTGAGCTGTCAGGCAAGAACAAGGTTCTTGCGACCAACACCTTCGCGGTTCCTACACTGCTCTACACCTTCGGTTGCATCAAATGGAATGTCAACGAGCTGCAAAACCTCGACAGGGGAACGAGGAAAATGATGACCAAATACAGTAGTCTTCATCCGAAGTCTTCCGTCGCCAGATTGTATCTCCCGAGAAGGCTAGGTGGTAGAGGGCTGATAAGTCTGGAGTGCCTTCATGACAGAGTAGTCCTGAATACGGCTTGCCGCGTGTTCCACAGCACGGACCCCTTATGCTGCTCGTGAAGAAACACGAGAGTGTAGGCAAAGGGGCGTTCCTATTCCAGGCGGCGAAAAGGGCAGCAGACAGCCTCGGTTTGGACTTGGACCTTACTTCCAGCGGAGAAGCGTGCGACAAATCAATCTTGTCGCTGAAGGCGGACGTGTTAAAGCTCGAAATAAAGAATGCGGAGCAAAAGATCCTGCTCCGCAAGCATACCGAGAAGCCCATGCATGGAAGTTTCTATCGAAACTTGGAAATGCATGGGCTCTCGAAGGAGCTCACGTTCGCCTTCCTGCGCTCCGCAGGTCTGAAGTCCGATACCGAAGGATTCGTTCTCGCGTGCCAGGATGGTGTCATCAGCTTCCTCGTGCACCGTCGCTTCATCTTTGGGGCAAACGTGACGGACACGAGATGCAGAGCGTGCCGAAGGCAGCCGGAGACTTTAGGTCATCTACTCTCCGGCTGCAGCTTTTATGCAAAGAACGCATATGTAAACCGGCACAACTCAGCTCTGCGGGTGTTGTATTACCATCTAAGAAACCATTACGTTATAGACGCGAATCCGGTGCTGCCTTACGTCCCTGGTTACATCGAGTCCGTCGTGGAGAACGATAAGTGTAAGATCTGGTGGAATTATTCCTTCTCCACCTCCAGACAATTGGAGGCGACGAAGCCTGATATCGTTCTCCTCGACAATCTCTCTCATGCCATGTTCGTGATCGAGTTTTCGGCACTGGCCGAAACGAACATGGCAGCGATGGAGACTGAAAAAAGGACTCAATATCAAGATCTGCTGTGTGAACTCCGGCAAATGTACGCGGGCTACTCTGTGAAACTGGTAGTCCTCATCGTGGGCGTGCTTGGTGGTGTCAAGAGCTCACTGGTCGAAAATCTCAAGTGCATCCCGGCGGGCGAGCAGGGCGCGAGCGGATGCACTTGCAAGTGCAATGCAGAAGGCTGTCCTTCTCGGGTCTCTCCGCCTGCTTCGTGCTCATGACCCTAATGCCGGGTAGCCACCTATCCACCGGTGGCGGACGTGGCTACCCCTAGGCACGACCACTCTCGAGTCTCCGGCAATTATGACGGCAACGAAACCTGATGCTAGCCGGATGTTACAAATAGTAACAATTGAAATAATAATAATAATAAAAGGTCTTTATTGGGGCGAGATTGATACAAAACTGTCCCTTCTGCCATCTAACCCCTCGTCAAAATAAATATACAAATTAAATGGTGGTCAATACCTAAAACAATTACAATCTGAGGTTAAAACAAAAAAATAGTAAAGAATACACTTATAGGAATTAAATAATGATAAATTAATACAAAAGAAATATATATACACAATATATCAATATTACATATCTAATAGCGTGTGAAAGAATTTACAATGTGGGAAAAACGTGAGGATTATTATGCTTACATCCTTTACGCAAAAACCCACTGCAGGAAAACACCCACACAAGAAGGGGGGTGTGAAAAACCTGCGAAATCCTACTGACAGTAAAGCTAGCGTTTAAGAATAACTCAAATATAATACCATGTACATAGGAAAATTAGTAGATTATAATGAAATTCAAGAAAAGAAAAATTACAAAATGTAAGGAGAAAAAAAATAGGAAAGAAGAAAAAAAATAGTTAAAAGGGAATTAAGGAAAAATTAATAATCAAAAACAAACATCAAAATGGTGTTAAATGTGCGCCGTTTGTCTTGTCATCCGTGTTCTAATCTATCATATGTATTGAGAGAGTGCACGTGACTTGTATTGCTCATGTGCCCGTCTGCTGAACTTTGAGAAGTGTTTTATGTAGTGCCCTTTTAAAAGATGGAAGTGATGGAGAGTTTCTTAAGGATAAGGTAAGTTTATTCCATTCACGACATGCAGTGACAATGAATGATTTATTGAAGATAGTAGTCCGGTGAAGAGTTATTACCAGCTTATGATTTCCTCGCGTATTGGATTCATGGACATTTTTCAGCTTCTTGAATTCTTCAAAGAGGTAAGGAGGCGTTTTAGAGTTCAGAATTTGATAAAGAAGAGAGAGGGTGTGAAGTTGTCGTCTGTAACTAAGTTTTAACCAAGATAGTTCATTTATATATTGGGTGATGTGGTCTGATACCTGTAGATTGAAAATGAACCTGATGCATGCATTCAGAGAGCGTTGAAGTTTTAGTGACAGTTCTTGTGATAGATCTTGATAAACTGTATCGGCGTAGTCAAAGTGCGGTAAAATTAACGCCGAAACCAGCTGTGCCTTAAGAGATGTGGGGATCACATGTTTCAATCTGAGAAGGGGAAATAATGATTTATTGACGGTTTTACAGATATTATTTACATGGTACGACCATGATAGGTTTTCATCTACTAATATTCCCAAATTTCTAACTGCCTCACAATAAGGAATTGGATCACCATTTATTCGTAAGGGCGGAAGCTCATATTTTTTAACTGATGCAAGAATTCTCGGATATCCAATTACGATGGCTTGTGATTTGTCAGGATTAATTGTTAAGAAGTTGGCTTTGCTCCAATTATTAATTTCTACAAGATCATTATTGATGTTTTCCAAATTATTAAGTAAGTTGTCAACAGTTGAGTTTAGATATATTTGAAAATCGTCAGCGTAAAGATGATGTTTGCAGTTTCTGAGTGATAATGGACAGTCGTTAATATAAAGAGAGAATAAAAGAGGTCCGAGGATAGAGCCTTGAGGTACTCCTTGAGATACATCGGCCCACAAGGAGCAAGAGTCATTTGAGATAACTTTCTGTTTCCGGTGGGATAGGTATGATCTAATCCAATTCACTACAGAGGAAGAAAAGCCCATACCCCTCATTTTCGCTCTAAGGATATCTCTATCTATTGAATCAAAGGCTTTGCTGAAATCAAGAAGTACAAGCACTGGTAACTCTTTCTTGTCCATTGATCTTCTAAAGTATTCAGTAATTTTTACAAGAGCTGAGGTAGTGCTGTGTCCATGTCGGAAACCGGATTGAAATTGATCAAGAATATTATTGACTTGTATAAAATCTGTAATTTGTTCGTAAATTAGTTTTTCAAATGCTTTTGATAGAACCGATAGAAATGAAATTGGACGAAATTCTTTCTCTTGAGAAGAACTTGTCTTTTTACGGATTGGTTTGATCAAAGCACCCTTCCACTGACAGGGAAATTGTTCTTGAGAAATTGATGAGAATAATAGCCTATACAAGAAGAAAAAATGTAATAAATGCAATTATAAGATGAAGGAGCAAACTATATTAAGAAAAACTGAAGAGAAAGATCTTGGGGTTAATTTTGACTCCAAAATGACTTTTAATAACCATATTTTATCCTTCATCATGTCTACTTACAAATTAATTGAATTTTTGTATCGTATCTCAAAATATTTTTTGGATGATAAAGTGTTGAAAATTCTGAACTTTTCATATGTGAGAAACAAAGTGGAATATTGCTCAGTGATTAGGAACCCGCATTCAATAAAATATGATGTGACGATAAGAGAGTCCATAAAAGATTCTTAAGATTAATGTATAATGTACGCCACAATATTTATCCTGTATTCGAGAATCATGTAGAGTACAAAGTTATGTTGAATGTGTTTAAATTGGAAACATTGAGAAAAAGAAGAGTCATAAATTATTTACTTTTTTGCATGATGTAATTAATAAAGGTAATTGTACATAATTGGTTGGGAAATTGAACTTTTTAGTCTCAACAAAAAAGTAAGGCTAAAAAGGACATTCTTTATATAAGAAGTCTGAACACAAATTATTGTATGAATGTACCTATTACAGAATATGTATCTCATTCAATACACTTTCAAGTGAATTAAATATAAACTAAGGAAATGTTTCGCGGACAGATATTGTCGATGTTAGCGACATTATAAATTTGTACAGAATTTTGTATGTGACACTCAGCCGGCCTTGACTGTTTTGGTAATTAATTGTACTATTAGTGTATTAAGTTCTTTTTGTATTATGATTGTAATTATGATTAATTGTGAAAAACGTTTACCCTATTATTGTGTTTTCATGTTGGGTGACCTTAAAACATTATTAAATAAATAAATATGCAATTGAGTAATTCAAGCGCAAGTGACTGAATAATATCTTAATGTAGATAGTTTAGTTAAACATATATGTATATGATTCTTCTTCCACACTGACTTAATATTAAAAAATAACCAGATTTGGAAACTGAGTTCATATTTTGAATCATTGAGGTTACTTATTGAAATAATGGTGTTCCACGTCAACGAGTGTGCGGATGGAACAGCAAAAATTCACTTGGCGACTCATTAATACTTGTATATTTATTTTACTGTATGTAGACATGGTTTAACACAGTTATAATCAAATACTAAAGCAATGTGTAGAGAAATGCAGATAGTTTGCAGCTGATTTATCGAAACGCTTATCGCTTTTCGTTTGTTTCCGCAACGCAAAGACTGATTTGGTCTGCTCGCGCCCGCGTTAACACAACGCCGAGCTATGAAAGAGCCCTTATGACTTTATGTCTCTTATGTTCTTAGGTTCACGATGTTTTCACCGTTGAAAAAACTCTTTTCTCTCTACACTTCTCACCAATGTACACCAATTATTTCCCCTTGCATTAAAGTGATGTTAACTTTTAACTGACGTACAGAAAAGATTTGGTGGCAGATCTACACTCGGTTGGGGTTTTGGAGTAAATACTCCATGACAACCGTTTTTCATCATGCTGCGTGGCGATGAAATACTGAAATAATTAATATCACAAGATCTATGTCCAATTACCATAAGTACTAATCAACATAAGGATCTAACTTTTTTTAAATTCCAAATGTGAGAGTCGCAGAAAAACATGTTCATGCTTCGACGAAATACTGATTACCACAGCATGCTTTTGGATTTGGTAAAAATCAATAATTAAAATGATCAATCGTAAAAATCCACCAGCACATAATGAGTAACCATAACTGTTCACAATTTAATGTAATTCGGACGAGCATTTGCAATATCGTAATTCTTTCTCTTGTTAGTTGCAGCTGAAAGGAGGAGAACTGCATCAACTGGGCTTAAAGCGGAAACAAAAAGTCACGGAGAAAATAAAGACGGAAAATCGACCGGTGGAACGTGAAAAGTAAAATAAATACCAATCACAAAAATATGCAGGTATTGCACGAATGAAAATAATCATGGCAATAAAGAAATCCAATTCATTATTACAAATCCCGACGAATTTATTGTCAATTAATAACTATTATATTCTCCTTTGAATAAACTTTCACACCACAGGAAATCATCGACCTGACATAAAAATGGAAGGAATTTCATTACACATCAATGACAAGGTTATGACCTCTTCCTGGATACATCCAATCTAGCAAATCACTCCACCGAAAAATTCACTTGGATATTTTTCTGAATTATATTGACCAATGTAAATGATACATGAAGTGTGGTTCAATAAACATCATGTGATACTATACCACTTTGCTTTTCTTATCCACATCCTGCACGGAAAAAAATAGTTTGCCAAATACAACCGAACATGTTTGATAGGACACTTTTCGATTAAAATTTATTATATTTTCAAAGAAAATAACCATGCGATAGATAAAATTTATTGAACGATTTGATACCCGATTATTAAAATTTTCGGTAGTTAAGAATTGACTTGAAAACGCGAAGCATTTCGACTATAGTCACTGAATCGGTTCGATTGTTGCAGGAGTTTGATAATATTCACCTAGCTTTCGGTAAATTCCAAGACCCGACTTAGCGTTTGATTAAAAACACCTGACTCGTCGAGATTCTGTTCGATAGATTTACTATCTTGAAGTGAATTTAATCGAACGAATTTGATTTTCAGGAAACGAAACATCGAATCCATTCGATAAATTTATTTCGCTGTTTACAGAAAGTTGTAGCATTGTTTATGGAAACGGAATCGTACGCTTTGGAAATACTGCTCTGCAGAACGGGTTATTAATATTAGTGGCTGTCCAAGTGTGTTCGTTCGGAGTCAGCGAGATTGGAAAGCGAAGCGACAGGCGGAAGAAGAGCTGCGAAGTCTGCTGGAGTCCTGGGGTTCCCCGGAATTGGCGGAGTCTTTTTTAGGTTAGTAATGTTTGGTATCTTATCTTAGGATAATGTCATACAAGTTTTATGAAAGCAAATTTTCTTTAAGGATCATTATAAAGCCAAATAGGATTTAATTCTTTCCCGGCGAATTATTTTCGTAAAGTCTTCTCGGGCTTTCCACCGGGTTAAATATTGGTATAACACCAACGTTTCAACGGACGACTCGTCCATCGTCTTCAGGGTGAGTGAGTAAATTAAAGCCGTTGAGGCGTATCTATAAACGATTGCAACAATCAGGTTACTCCTGATTGGCCGGAAGGATCTTCGAAATTTGGATAAGGAGGAGTTCTATCGTTTTTTATTTTATATAAAATGGGATTCCACGAATTGCTAATTTTATAGCCTGTGTCTCTATTAAAATTATTTTTGTTTAGCCGGATCTCAATGGCCTCCTTAGCAAGCCTGTCCCAGAAGTTGTCCGAACGGCAGATTAATTTTGCGCTATCCCATTTTATCCTGTGGTCCCGAGTAATACTATGTTCCGCCACAGCAGACTTATCAGGTTGTCCAAGCCTAAAATGCCTCCGATGCTCCTTAAGCCTGGTGGCAATCGTTCTACCAGTCTCCCCTACGTAGACTTGGCCACATTCGCAAGAAATCTGGTAGACACCAGGGGTCATTAGGCCTACGGGGTCCTTCACCTTAACTAGTTGGTCTCTCAGTTTACTTATTGGCTTATGGACCGTATCTATGTTATATCTCTTGAGAATTCTCGAGATCTTGGTAGAGACTGTTGACAAATACGGCAAAACGGCCCTGGCTACAGGTTTTGACTTTTCAGCCTCTTCCGACTCACGAGCATTGAAGGTTCTTTTAATTGCTGAAGAAATGTGCCGGTCGCTGTATCCATTTTTCCAGAAAGTTGTCTTCAGATAACTCAACTCATCAGGAAGACGAAAAACGATTTCCTTCATCAAGAAGTCTGGTTTACCACCTGAAGATACAAGGAATCTACGACCTGAGGCTCCTGTTCCCCCCAGGCTTTATGGGCTACCTAAAATCCATAAGAAAGGAGTGCCGTTACGACCTATAGTTAGTTCTATCGCTTCGCCCACTTATAACTTGGCTAAATATTTAACAGGGATCCTCTCTCCGCATGTTGGTCTTTGTGAACACCACGTCAAAAACTCAGCCGACTTTGTGAAGATCCTTGATGTTATTCAAGTGAAAGACACAGACATTTTGGTCAGTTTAGATATTGTGTCCCTCTTTACTCGGGTGCCACTCACTGACACCATTGAGTTGCTGAAGAATATTTTTGACGACAACACGGTCAAATTGTTCCATCACGCACTGACGTCTACATATTTCAAATACAATGGCGAATATTTTGAACAAACGGACGGAGTTCCTATGGGATCCCCTCTGTCTCCAGCAATCGCAAATTTTTATATGGAATATTTTGAAGCGAAGGCACTTTCCACAGCTCCTCTACGTCCAAGGTATTTTTTCCGATATGTGGATGATACCTTTCTCATTTGGCCCCATGGGTCTGATGCTTTAATGAAGTTTTTTAGCCATATGAACAACCAACATGAAAACATACAGTTTACAATGGAGATAGAAAATAACGGCAAAATTCCATTTCTCGATATCTTGATCCATCGGAAGAGTAATGGCGGCCTGGGACATAGAGTATACCGCAAGCCGACGCACACAGATCTATATCTGAATGCTCGCAGCCATCACCACCCCTCCCACAAAGCAGCGGTACTATCAACCTTAGTACACCGTGCCAAAGCCATAGCTGACACCGAGAGTCTTCCTGATGAGTTGAGTTATCTGAAGACAACTTTCTGGAAAAATGGATACAGCGACCGGCACATTTCTTCAGCAATTAAAAGAACCTTCAATGCTCGTGAGTCGGAAGAGGCTGAAAAGTCAAAACCTGTAGCCAGGGCCGTTTTGCCGTATTTGTCAACAGTCTCTACCAAGATCTCGAGAATTCTCAAGAGATATCACATAGATACGGTCCATAAGCCAATAAGTAAACTGAGAGACCAACTAGTTAAGGTGAAGGACCCCGTAGGCCTAATGACCCCTGGTGTCTACCAGATTTCTTGCGAATGTGGCCAAGTCTACGTAGGGGAGACTGGTAGAACGATTGCCACCAGGCTTAAGGAGCATCGGAGGCATTTTAGGCTTGGACAACCTGATAAGTCTGCTGTGGCGGAACATAGTATTACTCGGGACCACAGGATAAAATGGGATAGCGCAAAATTAATCTGCCGTTCGGACAACTTCTGGGACAGGCTTGCTAAGGAGGCCATTGAGATCCGGCTAAACAAAAATAATTTTAATAGAGACACAGGCTATAAAATTAGCAATTCGTGGAATCCCATTTTATATAAAATAAAAAACGATAGAACTCCTCCTTATCCAAATTTCGAAGATCCTTCCGGCCAATCAGGAGTAACCTGATTGTTGCAATCGTTTATAGATACGCCTCAACGGCTTTAATTTACTCACTCACCCTGAAGACGATGGACGAGTCGTCCGTTGAAACGTTGGTGTTATACCAATATTTAACCCGGTGGAAAGCCCGAGAAGACTTTACGATTATAAAGCCAGCTTACAATTAGAGAGACAGCATTACAATTTCAACTCAATAACTTCCTGCTAAGGGGACTTGCATGCTCACTACCTATGCTGGCAAGTGCCATCAAAGCTGTCTTGCTCACCACTATTTCAAGAATGGTGTCTTGGATGATTCAAGAGAGATAGAGCTTGTTAAATGGGTTGACATCAATAGAACTTTATACAAGAGTAACTTTATTGTCATTATAGACTATGAAAATGATCTTCCAGTGTTTGGATTACTTATTAGCATCATTGTTATCAACTCAGAGGATGTTAGCTTTGTTTGTGAAAAATTGTCAACACTGTCATTTAATGAGCACTATTATGGTTATGAAGAGTGTCACACAGAAAATGTGTACAAGTATGTGAGGTATTCTGATTTGGTTCATTACTTACCAACAGTAATGAGCAACACCTCCTCTGGACGATCGATCATTATGTACAAGTATGGTATTTAAGAGAAATGTAGTTCTTGTGTTAGCAAATTCAGGTTGGTTGTAATGTTCTGTATTGATATTGTACATTTATTTGTTTAAAATAAAATATGCTTAAGATATTTTGATTTTTTGTTATCAAACTTTAAGTGTGCTTTCTTAAGTTGGAGGAGGATCACTGCTAACGAATTAGCCACAGGAGAACTCAAAAGAAAATAATTCAATAGGAGAAATATAAGAACAAGACACTGTTTCCTCTTAGGTGGATGCTTTTGTATGTTAACTTGGTTAAGGTATTTAATATTCCAGTACACTTATTTAATACTGTATGTTTGTGCAATGGTGAACTTGTTATAAGCTTGATTTATTACACTATCAATGTCTGAACCTATCAAAGGTATCTAATGTTTACTTTTACAGAGTACTTTTATGTGGAAGATGATGTTTTACTGCCTCAACCAACCCATTAAATACTTCAAATACTATGTTCTTATGGAAGCATAATGTCATACCTATACCAATTTAAATAGGTATTCAACAAATTTTTAAAAAATTAGCATTGTGGAATGTGTGAGGTAATTTAATAAAATGCAGTTTAATCACATTGTGCTCCAATAAAAGCTTTGTAAATGATAGTATTTACTGCGTGAATGTTTACAATTTTTTCTGAAACTTGATTCAAAATGGCCATTCACAGCTTTAAATTTCACAATTTGTGAACATTAAATATGTTTCATTAGTTTAGACATTAATTAGGTATGATAAATCAAGATGACTACTCTGTTTGATAAATTTAACCATATCAGCTTTCTTGAGTATCAAATAGTTTGGTAAAATAAACAAAACAGGCTACTTTTTGTTCGATAAATTTAATCATACCCCCCAGAATACCGAACAAGTTTGGTAATATTAACCGTGAAGGCTAGTTTTTTTTATAAATTTTATCGTAGTTTGATAATTTCCAACAAAAGTTTTTACCTAACATTCTTGGTAGAAATAACTTAAAAATTCAAAGTTCCATATGAACTGAACTTTTTGATAAAATTTATCAAAATATGATAAATTCAATCAATTTTTTTTTCGGTGTGGTAATAATCAAAGCTGTCAAGTATTGGACCTGAATACTGAGGACTTGAAGACAATTTATCTTCAACGGATCCAGACGAACAAGGTAAGAACCAAGAAGGTAAGAATGTAGCTACTGGAGGTTGCCATTGGCATAGTAGTCTATGGGTTGCAATGAAGCCAGAATGGGGGTGGCTGGGAGCGATTAGTCCCTGCCTACTCCGTAAAAAGCATTGCAATTTATTTTACGGCCTCTTATGGACATTGCATAGGTATCATAACATTAAATCACAATGAAAACGTGGGTACCCAAATCATCTCGTAGCGCGGATTCCCGCAAACAACTTCTTCCGTAAGCCCGTATGTCGGACCTACCTCACGGAGGAACCATCATTTTAGGCATGCCCGAAAACCTACCCTGATTTTAACATATATTATAATTCATCCTTTTTCCCTATCGAATGGTATAAAAGTATTGATATGTCATCGACCATTTAACTAAGATATATGGATTTGAAAATGAAGGTTTTTCACGTTGAAGTGCATAGTCCTTATGGGAGTATGATCACCTTCCTTCACCTAAAACTTTTTTTACATACTTCCATACTTCCGGTTTTCGTCCGAGGAAGGAGCCGTCCAGCTGCAATGAATATGGCAACGTTGCTAAGGACTGCGAGGTCTTTCAAATTATTTACTCTTGTTCAAATTCTGTTTCTTATCATTTTTGATTTTATTATATTGTTATTATATTGTTATTATAATGTTAATGATGAATGCAATATCTATTGCGTGAAGAAACGCTTTTGAATACTTGAAAACGCAATGGTTGCACAATTCGAACGCTGTCAACAAGATACCATATGGCACTGTACCGCTAAACTGTTTATGCAATATCGGTGTTGCCATGTGCTTCTATTATACATTCGCAATGCAATTTATCACGAAAATAAACAGTTTAGAAATATTTTCAAACATTTTACAACAAAAAATAATTATTTCCTTTCCTCAGTTCATTAATAAATATTGTAATCAAATTATGACTATATAGCAATGGAGGCTGAAGTTAATACAATATTTAGTTTTAAATGCGTACCAAAAACTTTCGTTTAACATATTGTTGCAAGATATTTACCCTATGGATCGTTTGAATAGTTATTTTAAAATACAAAAGGCATCACTATGCCTAAATTCACTCATTACCACAAATTATATAAATCATAAGAATACAGTACTTCGAAGTGCAGGTTCCTCCTTAAAACGTATCTTTATCCATTTGTAGACCTTGGAAATAACCGTAGCGAAAATTTTGATAAAATAGAATATCAGCGTACTATCCTCGACAGTGTGCATTGTCGGTTGCAGGCGGACCACGCCGCGCGATCGAAATATCGATTTCACCTTCGACGTCGCAAACGGTCGCAAAACTTCTCGACGGATAATAACTCAGGCCAGTTGGTATAATATCGTGATATAAGTAACTTTTTGCATCTCGATGTAGCCTTCAACTATTTTCCAGCACGAAGGCAAAACGTTGACTGAAAATAGGGTCCGCCACTTTGTTCTATATCTATACTAAATATGACGATTGAATCATATAACTTACACGAAATTAAAGGAAAACAACTGTTCTATACCATGGTGTATTTTTTTACCACAAAGTTTAAACACCTGAAAGGCAGCGTTGATTTTCAGGACAAACTGAAGGAGGCCGTTGTTTTGAAAAAATTGGTCAACTTTAATCCCATGTAAATCATTAATGCATTAGAACCAGGACAAATGGCATGGGAAACCGTATGTACCAATCAATGGAGAACCACCATGTAAAAGTTCAAAGTCCGGGTTGAAAAAAAACACTGTTGGAATTTTGGCCATCTTTCAATTAAATAAGCAAACGTTTATTACAATAATAAATTAAGTCGGTAAATTAAGTAAGTAAAATAAATTAAGTATGCCTCAGATAACTTGTGAATAAGCTTTAACGGAGTGCACCGTCTGCTTGGAAACGTCCGCAGCACCACCTTGCGGCAGGTACAGGAAAGAGTGTCACGTTACACGTATGATTTACCGGCATGCAATAGTTTGCCGTCGTGTTTTCGCACCGTTGAATTTCTTCACTTTTTAAAGAATGAGGAATAAAAAAATTTTTAAAAATATTTTTCGCATGCTTTCTAACGAAATATAAATCTAAGAAAAGGAAATATATTCTCGTCGTACTAAAAAAGGAGTTAATAATATTTTCTCAAGTGAATTCAAGTTTAGCCTAGTACTGGAAATAATTAAATGCAATTCAAGGAAATTATCCACGCAATGAATTATTTATGAACATTAATCTCGCGGATGAGCTTACAGCCACCAAGTGCGTCCACCGGGTTGCGGATGGTGGGTCGACCTCTAGATATAGAGGTTAGCTGCGAGATAAGCGAGTTTACTCGTCGAATAAGCAGTCGTGGACAAAAAGCGACGGAATTCCGAGGGGTATTGGTCTATCTCTGGGCAAGGTAGGCTTCTAAATAATACAGAACCTGTGAAGATGCCGTGACTTGGCGACGTGAGGCCGCCAATAATTACGCTTTTTATCACCCGGAGGAGAGGGCAGCTGCTCTTCTTCATATGAGTGAAGGTGGAAAATTGAAATTTCCCTAGAAAAAATGTGTTTTCTAGGGAATTCCCTCATAGTCTAGGGAATTTTTTCCCTAAAACTTTTTTCCTTTGAAAATTTAAGCTTTGGGAAATTATTTCCCTAGAAAAAACGCTGCTCTAGGGAAAATCTTTAGGCTTAGGGAAAATCTTTAGGCTTAAGGAAAACGTTATGAAGGAGAAATTACCCTTATTATTTGAGTAATTCACTTTCACGTTATCAATTTAGTGATTAAATGTCACCATTTCAAGGTTACTTCTATGTTCTATATATTTATCACAGAATTAACAGTCACAACTCACATTTATATAACATTTGGTACCAAACAAATATATGCTAACCCGCATCGTTGCAGTGCTTGAAGTCAAGCGAATCAGCAGTATCAACATCGATAATTTCGGAAGAACACCTTTTTTTTCGTAGTTGGGAACATATTCGGTAAGTTAATGAAGACATTTCTTATAATCATGATCATTCCATAATTTGATGTGAATCATTGAAATTGGCGATATCTTTCATGAAAACTTTCTATCTTTGTTTATCACATTCTTGTTAACAGAATTCAAATGGCAACGGAGACTGTGACTTCGCACGCATGGGTTCAGTATTGTGTAATTATGATCATAATTTCTTCAATTTTATAACCATCATCCTTTACCTCCTTTATATTTTAAGGACATTCATTAATGAATTAAAGAAGAGACTGCAATACGAGGATTTCATCCAGCAGAAGGCAAAAGGAATAAACGTGTATGCTAATGAAAAATGTAAACATGCTGCTAAAAGAGGAATAAACATCGTTAAATTTAAGTTCTTTTCAATCATTCATTGTGATATATGCCCTCTATTCAACTTATTTTTATCAAGCCTTCCCAATATTTATACTTACGTTTAATGCTTTTAGGATAATCATGTGAACTATTGTTTATTGAGTGCAATATTTACCTAAGGAAAATTTTCCACGGTACCTAATTTCTAGGGAAATGGGGGTTCAATTTTCTAGGGAAAACCTTACACTTTTCTAGGGAAAAATTGTAGGGAAATTTCCATCAGGGGGCACCCTCTCGAGTAAAATATTCCGGAGGTAAAATAATCCCTCATTCGGATCTCCGAGCGGGGACTACCCGAGAGAGTACATCAGTCAAATGTGATGAACCTTTTAGGGTAGGAACATGGAACGTGAGATCCCTTCGGACCTCGGAAAACTGGAAAACCTAAAGGTGGAAATGCGAAGAATGGACCTCAACGTATTAGAAATCGGCGAAATGGAGTGGCCCGAAGAAGGAGACTTCTGGAGCGGAAGCTACAGAGTTATACAAACGGGATCATAAAATGGTAATGCTGGGGTAGGGATAATGCTCAGGAAGAGCGCCGGAATGCGTGTGAAGAGCTTCCTGCAGTACAATGAAAGGATAATAATGGTGAAGATCGAGATCAAACCTGTAGATACCGTGGTGGTGCAGGTTTAAATGGCTACGACTGACTACGAAGATGAAGAAGTGGAAGGTGTCTACGAAGATATCACGGAAGTTATAAACATGTAAGAGGAGAAGAAAACCTAATTATTTTAGGAGATTGGAATGCGGTCGTCGGCGAAGGTCAAGATGGAAGGTTAACTGGTAAATATGGATTGGGTAATCGAAATGAAAGAGGAGAAAGACTATTGGAGTTCTGCACACAGAACAAGTTAGTGGTTCTAACACATTGTTTAAAAACCATAACCGAAGAAGGTACACTTGGAAAATGCCAGGAGACATAAGAAAATTTCAAATAGACTATGTTTTAGGGAAGCAGAGATATAGGAACCAGGCGAAGAACTGCAAAAGCTACCCTGGGGCTGACATCGACAGTGGCCATAATTTAGTGATGATGAAATGTCATCTAAAATTCAAGAAGTTGAGGAAAACAATGAAGAACGTATGACAAATAGAAAAACCGAAGGAGGCTCAAAACCAGCAGGCATTTCAAAAAACAGTTGGAAACAACATGGGAGAGGACCTGACTGAGAAGTCAGTGGATGAGCGCTGGGAAAATATTAAATGTGGACTACAGTAAGCCACAAAGGAAGTTCGTAACTGTCGTCCCGGTTGCATAATTCGCGGTGAGGCTAATAACGTTTCGTGCATGACGAAATTTTATTATATATTTCTTCATGAAGCATGTGATTTTCAAAGCATTTACCGATGCATTCTTGTGGATTATCAATAGTTCAACTTTGCCGCATCCAGTCACTGTGGTAATTATGATATGGAGGTATAAAAATTGACATCGATTATTTGAAGTGCGCGTTATAACGAGCGATTTACGAATTTTATAAGCACTTTTTATATCGGTTTTGTTGTTGTTAATTAAAACAAATATATTCGGTGCTTATATTTAGTAGAGCAACTGTAACTGAGCCCACGGTGGGTTTTTCCGTTAGTGCGACCTAGTTGCACTTCGTGCGTGCCACCCAGTGGGCGACGATGTTGGCCGCTAAACGTGGCTTCACCGACGGGTACCGGTTCGCATGTCTATCGTGTTTCCATCATTGCTATCAGTCTCCCATTCCAAAATAGTTCATTTTGCTGCCATGCCTAGTTGGTGCATAGCACTTGACCCACATATTGGATAAAAACAGAACCAGTATCGGTACTAGAGTTATCTTTTACGTCGAGCGAGCAACCATGGTTTGTACCATTATTTTGTTATACTTCCGTGTTTTCCCTGCCGATTTTCTTGTACAATCTGTAAATCGCAAGAGGTTAAGCAAAAACGCAGCCATAATGATTCGATCATTAATATATTTACCATTATGCTTCGATCTCTGAACTACTTACCAGCTCTTTTTCTCTCTCTATTCGTTGATAAGCACCTTTTATCAATACCAAGTGCAATGGGGGCGTTTACTCGGAACCGAAATCGCAATTTTGTACACGAAATTGTTAGATGGAAACGTAGAAAGAAATTTAGTGAAAAAATTAATCTTCTAACCATAACCATTCACTCATAAATCAAAAATTAAAATAAGCGAAGGGTGACGCCCACCGAAAAAGCTGCTTAAATTGTTGACGTCATTTTCCTCCCGTCCTTGACTGCTATTAGGGGAAGGGGAGGGAGTGGAGGGGGATTCTCGGAAGGTCTGCTCGACAGATGCTGTCGTAACTGCTCAAATTGGCAGAGTCAGCTGTGTCCCCCCCATTGCGATAAGGCAAAGTAGCTTCGCGGGTTGTGATTGGACGAAGTCGATATACGTCAGCAGTTGCACCACACCCACTCTTCCAAAAGGGTTAAAAACATTAGGTTTTCGATGCCTATAACTCGAGAAATAATTGACGGATCAAAAAACGGAAAAATACGGGTCTTTTTATTTTACAAACTCTATCATATTCGGCAATAAAAAAATATGGCAAACGAACCCATTATTTTCACTACTTTTTTTTGAAAATAATTCTTAAAAGAATTACAGTCAAGCCCGTTTAAAACGAAGTTGAAGGGGGCGAGTATTTACTTCGTAACAACCGAATTTCGTTATATGTAGTCCAGTTTTTCAGAGCCTCTCTTTGAGGGGGAATAGCCTTCACTTCGTTATAACCGGAACTTTGTTACAAACGGGTTTGATATAAGTGGGCTTGACTGTATTTAGAAGTGGAACCAGGGAACAGCACCATGGCAGATCTTCTCTTCCTAGGTATAATCTTTACTTTGATGATGTGGTGTGAAGCTCAATGATGAATGGCCAGTATTCACAGCCATCAGCAAAACAAACAAGAAACATAGCACCAGACCTAACCTTTAAACCATGCAAGCTAGCTGTCAAGGCAGCCGGCAGCATTTGGAATTTCCAGCAAACGAGCAGGCATGGACTCCATGCAACAACATATACATCCCAGAAAAAGGCACTCTGTGAGCCAGGCTTAATTGAGCACAGGTACATATTTGTTGATATTCTTTCCATCTTGGTTCGCACATGGTCTGGCAATGATTGGTGCAGGAAACCAAAATGAGCCAACGTCTTCATATACACTTCATTAATGGTTACCATCAAAATATGAGACATATAACTACACATGTGTTACCTGAGATGCTTCTACAGATCATGGTCACCTTGGAAACATGGTTATAAAACAAAAATATAACCTACCCCCTACCCCCAGCTACCCTCTCTCCAGCACATGAAAACGAGTATTCACATGCACCTCAACAGCCAATCAGCGAGCAGCAGCCACCTCAGAAGACGAATATAAATAAACATCAACTTCGAAGCATTTTTCACTCAAGCCTGGCCTGAGGACGCCCACCGTAGAGTGGGTTAAACGTCCCTATTCTATCACAATGACAACGCAGAAGACTCACGAAAGCTTTCTACAATCATCAGAATGCCACAAAAATCTTTTCCAGAAATTGAACAAAAATATTGTTTATATTTATCTTATACGGTTAGTCTTTAAAAATCAAATTACACAACAAGCCAAAAGAGGACTTGGCAGTATATTACGACACAAGCTGAAGTTCCTGACTCAAAAAAAAAGGGAGAAAACAATTTAAATGTTTCAATAAAATTTATTGCCATTCATTCAAAAAAGTAAGTCCAAGTATATATAATTATATACATTCAAGAATCACTTCGAATTCAGCAGAGTTAATCCAAGGAGGTTATATGACTTCCAGGTAAGTGAAGTCAGTATTTTTTCATCATAAATAGCCCAATCAAAAACCATAAACATTCAAGATCTCCGCCTATCTAGAATAGGTGTTGGTCCACACAACAGAGAAATGGCATTATCAATAGTTTTATTTTTTGTTTGATAATAATAGGTGTCAACACCAGTAAAATGTTTAAAAGTTGGATCAAGACTGATAAACAGTCTTTGGTGTGTCTTTACACAAAGGCACTGTTTAACTGTCAACATTCTGACTACAACAAATATAGAAATCCTCCTTCCTGGAAAAAAAAACTCTCTTCTGAGCATCTCAGACAATCAAAACCACCGCTCCTCACAATTCATCACCGGTACCTCATCTAAAAATTTCTTCACTTAAAATTTCATCTTTCAAAAACTTCATCAACTGATGCTTCTTCACCGACCTTTAACCTCATAAAATCAATTAAATTATGTACTCCTCAAACTTCATGCATAAACAACAAAGATCATTTCTTTCCGCCACTTCCTTATAAATCTTCTGTGCAAAATACAGAAATGCATCTGTCTCACCTTGAGGGATAAACAATACAGCCGAATAAATCACCTTTCTTTGAAGGAGATGGATTCTCATTTATGATGATGATGATAATGTTGATGCATGACCACCATATGCCCAGCAATCATGTCTTCCCCTCCAATCATCCTGCTCCCCCACAGACATCGAAAGAAACCAGAAGAAACGACAGACAAATCCTCCTCCTCCTAACAATCATGAGACACATTTAACTAACATTTCACGTGCAAGTTGTCCACTACTTC
Source organism: Platycnemis pennipes (assembly GCA_933228895.1). Classification (NCBI taxonomy): domain Eukaryota; kingdom Metazoa; phylum Arthropoda; class Insecta; order Odonata; family Platycnemididae; genus Platycnemis; species Platycnemis pennipes. The sequence goes on along the minus strand of OW121855.1, from coordinate 109,430,778 downwards.
CGATAGTCAGTTTTTTCCGACATTTCGGTTGGATTGACTGTTTGTACAAAATCGCAGGTCCGCCACTTCGCTGGACAGACCCACAACGCAATTCCACATCAAATAGCTCTGGTTTACATTTAGGGAGGAGAGTAGTGACAAGCGTTTCACCCTTCCTCTTAAAACCCAAACTCGACCGTTTATTTCGGGTACGAGGAAAGAGCCATTTTTTTAAAAATGGTATCACTGACGATGCATAAGTGAGGGAATTTGTCCCACCCCCGAAAATAAAAAAGCCCGCATTAGGTCGCTGCGCAACTTGTGACGTAACGTGACCTAAGGCATCGTAGTTTTGTAGGCCGTGTCACGTTTCAAAAACTATCGCGCGCGACAATGTTTCCGAATACAAAAATGGCGGATGGTCGTCACTTCCCTCCTCGCCGCCAGAGCTCTCTGCTTTTTTCCCGCCACAACCATGACTCTCTCTATCTCTACCCAGCTACAACCCCTGCCCCTTCCCCTCCTTCCTTCACGGCGCCCCCCTCCTCCACGACTTCGTCCTCCTCCTCCTCTTCCTCCTGCCCGGTCTCATCCTCCTCTCGATCCGACGAATCGGATGTGCTGCCGCTCTCGTCTTCCCCGCCGCTGCGCACGTGGCGGGCGATCGACGAGAACAAACGGCTCTCGACGCCCGTGCGTCTCACGCTCATCAGCGGGTGGAGGGCGGAGCGGAGGCTCCAGAAGAGACGAGGGAAGAGGATCTCTTGCTGGGCGAGGAGTTGCTTCGTGCGGTGCCTTTCCTGGAAAGCAAAAAAAAATGTTTCAACACCTTAGCCCACGATTCTTTCGGGGACAACTTGACGGGAGATAAGGGTTTAAAAATTTGTTATGGCAACAGTAGTTGCTGAAACTCTCGGATTTCCATTCGAGTTAGTGTTCCATGAATGAGCTTTTGACAGCTTACTACACATCAGTAAACTCTCGATTTTCCATGCTAAGGACTGGTAAAGCGTGCGCGGATAATGGAGGCGTTTACTAGTAACCGAAATAGCAATTTTGTAAACGAAATCGTTAGATGGAAACGAAAAGGTTTTTTAGTGAAAAAATTAATCATCTAACCACAACCATTCACTCATAAATCAAAAATTAAAATAGCAAAAGGTGACGCCCACCGAAAAAGCGGCTTTGATAACATTGACGTCATTTTCCTCCCGTCTTTGACTGCCATTAGGGGAAGGGAAGGGAGTGGAGGGAGGTTCTCGGAATGTCTGCTCGCACAAATGCTGTCACATCAGCTCCTATTGGCAGAGTCAGCTGTGTCCCCCCCATTGCGATGAGGCGAAGTAGCGTCGCGGGCTCAGTTGTGATTGGACGAAGTCGATATACGTCAGCAATTGCACCACGCCCACCTTTCCGAAAGGGTTAAAAACTTCAGTTTTTTGCCGCTTATAACTCGAGAAATAATTGACGGATCAAAAAACGAAAAAATACGGGTCTTTTTATTTTACGAAATCTATCAGATTCGGCAGTTAAAAAAATATGGTAAACGACCCCATTGGTAAGCATGGACAATTCACTGTTTGGTTCTTTCTGGATTCATTTCTCTATTGTGCGCCAACAAAATAAATAAACTCCCTAACAAAATAACACAATCTGCCAATGAAAAGATCCTCGATGTACATTATAGCATTTTATGACAAAAAAGAATCCAGTAGAGCTGTCCTGGCTGCAATCAAATATTCGCAAGCCTTGGGTGGCGGCACGAAGCCTGGAGTAAGTAATCGGACCAGTCAGTCAGTAGGGCCTAATTAACGGTTAGCTGGTTATTCAGGGGAGGCGACCAACAGCTGAGGTCATTTGTGCCACTTACGATAGGTGGGTAATTGGATAATAGTAGGAGTTTTCAGGGAAGAGTGGAGAGTAACCCGGCGTCTGTATTAGCCTACTATGAGGACAGGTGCCAAGGGGACCATAGCTTAACGTCCCATCCGACGGATGGAGTACTGAACTTGAAATGCCCTCCACTAGGCACTCAAGTGGAGAGTAACCCGGCGTCTGCATTAGCCTACTCCTGAGGACAGGGGCCAAGGGGACCACGGCTTAACGTCCCATCCGACGGACGGAGTACTGAACTTGAAATGCCCTGCACTAGGCACTCAAGTGGGAACCGGTTTTTCACTGAAAAATCTGCCACTGCCGGGAATCAAACCCGGACCTTAAGGATGGAAGGCCAGTACTCTAGCCACCACACCAACCTGATCCCCTCCGAATTAAAAGTTACGATTGGATGTAAATAACAAAAGTTTACTTATCTTTGAGACCACTGCCAAGACCTGAAAAGGATTGTCGATTCACGGATAATCCGCATCACGGATAATGCACGCACGAATAATCGGGAGTTTACTGTATTGTCATTAGGGTGATGAGTGGACTCACAAGAATACGAGACTCATCACCTTAAGAAATACAGTGGACTAAGCTGTCGAAACGTCGGTCATGGAGCCACTAACCCGGATTGAAACCCGAGACTTTCATAGGGAAAGTGTCAGTCATTGGTAATAGTCAAACCTCCCTTAACTGACAACTCCAAATAGAGGACGCCTCCTAAAAAAGGACAGTTTTTTAGTCCCTGGCTGCACAACATGGAGACTTATGGCACTTATCCCAACCAAAAAGCGGTCACACTCAATAACAGATGCGGACAACATAAAGAATCATTTTTCCTTCAATTACCCCTATTAACGGACACAGAACTATCCTCACTGCCATCAAAAAATGATGATAACACAATAATGATGGACATCTAGATCTGTGACTAAACTTCAGGTCTATTACTACTAGAATTCAACTCTACAGCCATGCTCTTCTCTCCTGTCTGCAAGTGGAGGGCAGGTTAAATGTGGGTTAAACTCATTTCATTCTCCCCTATTCTGTATTAAAATGTCAACGTGGAAATGTAAAAAATCAATCATTTGCATTACTCCAAAGAATGAATTTAAAAAGCCTATCATGTGGAACCTTAAAGGCCAAGCTTCACACAGTTGTATATAACTTTAGTGAAATAATTCACTTCACAGATAAATAAGGACAGCAATATGAACTGTGGTATGCAAAAGAAAGAAACCTGAAGAATTATCTCCTAGTTCTTATTGATGCCATATATAGATAGATCTAATAGTTCTAGCATAATTCATTAGTACATAGAAAATAAAAAAATAGCTATTTCAAGTGAAAAAATAAGAACTTTTTCATAAAATGAAGGAGAAAGGAGGTAACTGTTTCACAAATTCCTATTTTATTCACTGTGAACAGAAAGTAGTTTCCCATAAAAATTTGTGCACGAAATGACAAAAATATAAGCAAGTCTGCTGGATTCAAATCCTGATTTTATATGGATTAAATTACTATCAAGGGATTCCCTATTCTGTAGAAATGACTTTCTCCGACTTTTCAAGGTCAACACACTTCTGAATTGTGGAGTCTAAGGGAGACAGATTGAAGAAAGGACAGGCACCATCAACGTCAAACGTAAAGAATTGAAATGAAAAGACAAAGGCCAAATGCCGCCATCTCCATCTTTGATCTGAGCAAATACTAATGGACAAGACTGCTAACTTAAATTACTTCTCAAAAGCCACACCATGATCAAGTTGAAATGAGATCGCACCTAATATATTTATAGAGTTAAAATGGTAAGAGATATGCAGTACTGTTACAAAACTTGATTTTTTGGAATTAAGTAGCCTATATAGGAATAGTTTGGTAAATATAGATTGTCTACATAAGAAACCTGAAAATGTAAATAAAAACCTTATTCATGCCTGGTAGTCATTATCCTTTAAACAGTAGAACATCTTTTTAAACTGTGAAAAAAAAAGTTTCACAGATATCAATAAAGAAAAATTAGAGGCCCTTACCCATAATTTCAGACACAAGAATTGTGGCATTTTTTGGGTTCCCCTCCCCCTCCTTCCCTCGTTGGACATCCCCTCGGCGGACTATTTACCCTCTGGACTGAGCGGAAGGACTTGCACAACAGGCGTAGCTAACGACAGTCGGGAGCCAATGATGCCAACAATGCCTACGATTCCAAAATGCAACAATTCCAGTCTCCACCATTTCGTCTGCATCCTTACGGCCGCTCCTTTCCCTCACCACTCCAATCATCGTTTATGTAGCCCCCTGAATGCGGATGAAGACCAGAAGTTTGGCCATCATAGAAGCCGTCATTTGGTGTGCTCCCGCCAGAGTCAGTAAACAGTTCCTGATGCTCCAATGATAAACTTCCACCTCGCCCACCTTACCCATACCACTTCCCCTCCCCCAAAATCTACCTATAAACTATTTCCACGTTAAACCCCATTCCACTTTGACCTTGCCGAAAACACCCTCTCCTTATGCCAGAAAATACCTCCCCTCTCATGCCCTCTGTTCGAGTGGAGACGTCAAGGAGTTCACTTGCTGGCTATGTGCAGCGGTCTCAAGTTATTTTGCGAGACTTAGTCATTTTCAAGGGTCTCGTACCAGCCATGGTCTATTGTTGCAAGTTGTTAGGGTTTTCCTGAATTTGAGAAGAGTATTTCATTTGCTGGTTTACACTTGCTTTGGCTATTTTGTGGAAATACATTGTTTTGTATTAGTTAGATGCATATACTTTTGTTTTTTGTTCCATTTTGACCTCGTCTATTCTCACCCGAGCTTGGAAAGAATTTTGTCCCCTGATGAAGCGTTTCTCGTGAATTTCATTATTTCATTCGGGAAACTCTGAGAACATCAAACTAAAGTTGAAGAAGACACCACAGAGAGTTTCCATGTTGTCATTCATCCATATGTCATATGTGTAGCAAAGGTAAGAGTCAAAGTTATAGGATACATTTGAATGTTACAGTTAAATGAGTGAACTGTGAATTTATCAGGTAAATGATGAGTTAAAACTGTTCAACTCATCAATCCAGACCTAAACATAAGGAAACTACATACAGGCATACCATACATTATTATCCCCAGCTTTATGAAGCCCTAAATGTATGAATGTATAAAGAGGTGCTCAAAAAACAAGACCACATTTTAGTCCTCCGAAAATTCAGCTGCATACACAGTGATTTAAACGGGAAAATAATATAAATACATAGTTGCAAAATAAGAGTCCTACCTTTTTCACTGAATACACAATCAAAATAAAGCTTGCATTCTTAGGAAGAATATCTACTGCAAAAAGGAGCCAGAAAGTAAAATGAATTTGATAAGAGAGTTAACTTCTTGAACTATGAAGTTATCAAAGGCAATATCAATGAGTTGCTAACCATGGTGATAAAGAAGAAATTACAAATCAAGAACTGATTGAAAGGGAAAAATTAGATGCTTACTTCTCTGCCTAATTGCCACTGCATTTTGTTGATTGGGTATTCAAGACCTTCATCAAACTTTTAAGGACATTGAAAAGGCAATTAAATTTTTTTAATTTCAAGATCCTGAAAGAAGGTCTAGAGTTGCTTCAGATTTAATGAAGGCTTATTGTTGATACAGAGAAAGTTATCATGAGAAAGAAAAAAAATAGAAATAAAATCAATAAATGAGAATCAACTAAACAACTGACACTTGAACCGACACTTGAATTTTAACGGCTGAAAACAACACACTATTGCAATATTATATGTGTTATGAAATATATAAATAATATTGAAGTGTATATAATACATTGTATATATAATAAATAATATATAATATTATATTTTAATGAAACATACACTTAATTTAAACCATATGGTATATGACTTTTATAATGTATAAATGGGTATCACTAAGAACTAAAACAATATCTCTATTAATTAATATGGACAGCTTTGCTATGAAAGTTTTACCAATCCCATCAGAAGGCTAGTAAAATTAGGACTATATCACTCCCAGGCTTCAATGCATTTTTTAAATTGTACATTGAATTTCGATGCTCTTATATTCAACCAACTAAATCCCAAAAACATCTGCAAGAATTTCACTTGATTAACAAAATATACGCAAATTTAATATTTCAAAATATTTGCCAAAAGTTATGAGCTGCATTCACAAATTCTAGTCCAGGATAGTTAGCAATCTCTTGATATGAATCAACTCATCAATGATTGCCTTTTGCGTAAAAACAAGTGAAAATATATTGGAATAAAGAGTAAAGCCCACTTGACTCAGTCAAGTTCAATGACCAATAAATTGGCAAGGTAATGAGATACAATATCAGGTAAACAATAGGGTAATATGTTCCACATGAAAAACACCAATATTGAGACCGATAATGGTGATAACAATGCTCATATATCCCTCATGAGATACCACAGTATATTGAAAAAAGAACATTGCAAGATGCTGGCTCATTGAACATGAGATAGAAGATGGAGATATAAGTATCAATGATTAATATAAGTATTAAAAGTGACTGCAAAATAAATTTGAAGTTTACAACTGCCTAGAAATTAATTCCAAAGAAGCAGCATAGATAATTGTTGTTGTTTTCGTCACTAGCATATGGTAAAGCTAGTCCCTGATTTGAGAATGGGGAGGGAATATAAAACTTTCTCTATAATTCAATGTTGGGCTAGAATTTGTTGTGGAAATTGTTGGATTGGGAATGGGTGGAAAGTTATTAAGTGTCAATTGGGACACAATGAGTCCGCCAATAAATCAAACTGTTTGAAATGGGCTTAACTCAACCCCTTCCTCATCCCCTTTTCATTAAATGTTATTATTTAGTACACACATGCAAGCCATTTATCTCGTAGTTTTGCATCAAATTGTAAAAATATCACACGTCATCAATAATAAAAAAATGAAAAGAAACTGAAGTATCAACTCACCTTGGGAGCTTCAAAGCACATGGGGCAGTTCTCTGGGATTATGGGCAGTCTCTTTCCTTCAGCAAACTGCCGTATCGCTTTCTCTCGCACGTACACAAACGGCCTTATAACTCGTAGGTCCCTTTCCCTACATATGGAGAACATGCAATTCCATATAACTACATTCAAAACAAATATCAAGATTCACTTTTCAACAACAACATCATCAAGGCCATTTTACCTGATACTTGACACATTACACCAGTCAGGATGCCTAAAATAATCATTGCATTTGCATTTTTCAAATACCTTATTAAAAAAGGAAAAAATGGATCTGAATCGAAGAATTTCTTCCTCCACCGAAAATTTCTTCACTTCCATCCTCTTCTTACAGATGATTATGTTGAATTAGCAAACGATGATGGCAGCTACTTCGTGCCTGGTATCGCGCAAAGGTACTTTCATAATGGCTGACTTTCTTCTTTCTAATTGGGGCATTTACTCGGAACCGAAATCGCTATTTTGATCACGAAATTGTTAGATGGAAATGAAACATGAATTTTAGTGAAAAAAATTACATTCCAACTAGAGCCATTCACTCAAAAATTAAAATAAGCAAAAGTAGACGCCCACCGAATGAGGTGCGTTAAGGATGTCTACGTCATTCATCTCTCGCCCTTGACAGTGTTGAAAAAGAACGGGAGGAGAGTGGAGAAGGGGAGAGGAGGTCTGCCTGAAGAGATCCTGTCGCAACCACTTCAATTGGCAGAGTCCCCTGTGTGTCCCCATTGTGATAAGGTGAAGGAGCTTCAGGGTCTCCTCAGTTGTGATGGGACGAAGTGGAAGGCATAGAAGTCCTTTATATTCTTACTCTTCCGAAATGGTTAAAAACATCAGTTTTTTCTGCCATTTATAACTCCAGAACTATTCGACTGATCGAAGAACAGAAAAATACAGGTATTTTTATGTTACCAACTCTATCAGCCTCGGCAATAAAAAATATGGTAAACGAACTCATTACAGTATAAATTTCCATTGCAAAACTAACATAAAAATGTGGTTCACACAAATTTTGACTAAAAATGTCCTAATTGCTCAAAACCATAAGTGTTTAGCCATTAGCTACCAAGCACTACGTATTTCCCTGACATATTCACAGAACATTAATATTGTCTTGTATAAACAAGAGCAAGATGATTTCCTCTTTATTACAACCTAATATTCTGCCTTCAGTTTCCAACAACTAAATACTGACTGAGTGATGAAACAAGCATCTCATTAAAACAGCCTTGTTTTTCAATTAAGTCACAGAAATCAACCTTCAAAACGTGAGTGATATCATAGGAATAAGCAATTGTTTTTGCTCTTACCGCACATGCCACAAAAAATAGCTCTAAGAAACGAAGATGCCCACTTTCAAAAGCATGCATGCATTAATTGAGCGGCGACTTACGAGTTGCATTGAAGAAGGAAGAGAAATAATACTGCAGGCAGCGTAAAAAGAGACAATAAGTGTCCATCACCGCATGAAATCACTTCCACAAAAAGCTGAAATAATTAGGCAGCAAATCCACACACAATTGAAAAAGCTTTCCTATGATTTTTAAATGAAGCAAAGCATTTGGCATAAACCCATGCAGCAATGAGGATAGAAGGGGGAAGAGGACAAAATGGTAAAACCTATGAGCATACACGGACACTAAGAGTGCAATGCAGATGGAAAAAACATAAATGCAGATTCGAATACATTGTACATTTTAAAAATTTCACTTAAAAAAGGCAAAGAGGTCCTTCATTCCATCTTTTTGTTAATTTTGCCACCAGTCATTTGTAAATTTTCTACATCATTCCTAAAACTTTTAGGTTTGCTTCATCTATATAAAGTTAGGAACTGGAACTTGGAAGTACCTATATCAGAGACCAAATCAATACCTAATGCTTGGAGTCACCATCTCCATGTCACCATACAGTGCATACTCAAGTTTCAGTTGGCCTGGGAATGTAGTTTTGATACATCTCTGAAGAGATTCCACTTTGGATATGAGAAAATGTACATAGCAAAAAGATGTGCCTGCCATATCATACAGCCACTCACAGAGTCATCAATATGTACATTGTATCTGAAAAAATACTTTGGATAACATTCATGGAAACTATGTGTCAAATCAAGTTAATTTTTGAATCTCGGATGCATATTTTAAATTTCCGCAAAAATCCAAATTTTATTTGTCAAATTCACTGTAGATGGTCTCGTAAGAAGTCATACTGGTCTCTAATGAATGATGGGTGACCTTTTTAAGAGACCGTGCAATATATTAGGTAACTATTCCCATCAATGATGTGATTCACATAAATGATGTGATTGTTGTGGTTCATTGCTAGGAATCATTGAAGCAAGTAAGCCCTCAGCCAGTGTGGAGTTGAGTATGAAATGTATTTATCAATAGTAATTAGATCAAAAGTTTAGTTAAAGATGTAAAAGCAGATTGGAAATATATTCTTTTATCACCAACTGTTTTATTTTTCATTTTAGCCAACATAAGTTGGTAACGGGAGATCAGAGAATAATCAATAGTTGGATTCAATGAATATAGATCAAGAGATTCCAAAACTATCGATTGTGAGATCTTGGTACCGATGAGGTATTCCTACACCTCGTATCTCTTGGTATCTCCTTTGTAGCATACATTGGTAACCTTGATATCTCATTCGCATACAGTTCGGCAGTGATTGATATCCAATGACGAAGCATGGCATAAGGGCTCCGTATCTACTTCGTCATCAGATTGTATCCAATTACTGAGTGTATACAGTGGAAACTGTTCTATTTGGGGTGCCTCTTTAAGAGCACACATGGAGCCAGTAAATCCTAAGTTACAGCTTCATCGCTCTCACTAGCAATCTAATGTAATCCATGTAATGCAATCCATGCATTTAATCTAATGTAATCCATGCAATCGATCATGCCCATGATACGGTCGAGATGAAAGGAGAGCAAGAGTTTTTGTCTGCTGAGCGTTATCAGTTCATCACCACTATAGTCATCACTACCAGTGGGTTCGTTAGCCATCAAGCATTTTTAGATAATTTCCATGGATAATAAAATTAAAATTATCTTCATTTCATCTGTGAATTTAGCACTATGAAGACCTCTCTTACAATGGATTGGACTGCACATACGTCCTTGCCCCGGGCAGTGAAAATGCTCCCTGGGCTGGATGCAAACTCGCAACCCTGGGATTGAAAGGCGAAGTATTTATCCCCAGTAGTAAAGGCTTTCGGGCATCTCTCTGCATCAGGGGGTCTCTGAGGCGGGAGAGACTGTCATCACCATGAGACGTCCTGATGCGTACCAGCCCCAAAAGCCGTTACTACTGTGGATAAACGTCACGGAAACCTCAGATCCAATGGGGATTCGATCCACTGCCAATAAAGCTGTCAAATGGGACATTGCTAATTCCTAACAAATTCAGACACAGCACACAAGTGACTCTAATTTTCAAGAATTCAGATTAAAGGTGAAACATGAGAGATTCGAGGATTTACAGCTTTGAATGTCCCAGCCCTAATGAAAACTTAAAACAGACACACAGTGATCATTTCAGGCTCATGTTAAAACCAGCTGAACTAAATAATATGGAGACCATCTTACTGAAAATGCAGAGAATGGATTATATCCTAAAATACAGGGTTGACGAGTTGAAATATAGAGGTGATGAAATGATATATGCACAACCTAAGGCCTAGTTTTCCTTTCCTGGTGAATTTTATGTGAGGTGTGCTGGAGTATAGAGATCAGTTTCGCTATACGTACTTCCAAACCGAAAGCCTAATATTGACTATGGTACCTGAGTCAGAAAAAACTGAGTAATGGAGCAAACTCAATAAGTGGCATAAGAAATTGCACCAATACATGCACCGTTGATTCAAGCATTGAAGATAAGAATAAATAAAAACTGCATCACTGTCCCATGCATGACATAGAAGAGCACAACCATCAAATTCCACAAAGTAAATGATAGCAAGGAAGCAAGCAGAAGTACAAAAACATCAAAAACCACGATAACACAGGGAGAGCCAGGGGAAAGAAAAAAATAAAATTAGTGAGCATGAAGATTAAAAGTCACAGAAGCATTCCAAAAGCATAATATCACAAGAAATAACATTTCAGGAAGTTTTCAGAGAAAGTGCACAGGGTGGAAAGAAAAGATAGCTAAATCACTAACCTGACACGATAATTGGCTTTCATGGTCCTGAGGCGCCCATTATGGAATATCGACATTAAAAAGCTCTCCACGAGGTCGTCCAAGTGCTGCCCAAGAGCGAGGACATTGTAGCCTTCACGGCGAGCAGAAGCGTACAGTCTGCCCCTTTTCATTCGACTGCAAAAGCTGCAAACTGATGTGCCTTCGGGCAAAGTGGAAGCCTTCTCTATTATCTCTGGAAAGGAATACATTCAAACGGTTAGAAATGCAAAAAAGAAACTGTAAATATGAGTCATATGTCCTGTCATCAAAGAATTAACGTGGTTCATGGGTGGAATAGGAAAATCTCACAGAATAATGCTACAAAAGATTCCAAGAGAAATATAACTTTATTTGGCTAACATTAAAATAGGTCCTCATTAAAAGGATGAGAGCGAAAAGTCCCTTCTTAGTGAAGGTGAGATTAGATTTTTAATATTTGGGGGTGCTTCAAAGCAGCGGTCATATTGCACCTCCTACAAATCCTTTAGAACAGTGGTTAATAGCATATTGTTCCTTGTTCAAGGTAAAATTAAGAAACTTTTTGGACAAAGAAGCCTATTATGATGAAGATGAATACATCAGTGAATACATTTACATGAGTGTAAAATAATTTTAACTACATTTTTTATGTGTATATGAAACCATGCAATTTACTTTGCCAAGTGAGTGTTTATAAACATTATTATATTTATTGAAAACATGAAAATGTGGTTTTATAATTGTCCAGCTGAAGTACTTTGCTTCATTTATTTTAATTTTAACTTAACACTTTCATTTAAAAAGTTATATATAAAGTAAGTTATCATATATGATAGTTCATTCTTTCGACACTGTTACCTATGATTCCAGGCAATGCTACTCTTACATTAATACATTCATATTTCCCAATATTTGTTACACTCTGTTAGCAGGTGCTTCATACTCAGACAACAGTCGCAATTGGTACAATTGTGGGAGATGTGGGGGATCTTCTCTTCAGTAAAGAGGAACAAGTAAGTCAAGGTGCATTGCCCAAGGGAAGTGAAGTTCCATGTGAGAAAGAAAACTCCATTTGGTTTACCAAAGAGCTTCATCTCAAAATCCACTAAACAGGTACACATTGCAAATCTCCCTTCCTGCTGGGTTTTTGAACCCAAGCCCTTGTAATGAAAAATACTTAGCAACCGTAAAACACCACCAGATGACTGAAAAGGCAATGCAAAGAAGTGTACAAATGATTCCTGTTCATTTAAAACAAGTTCACACCTCATGAATCATTTAATGGAATTTTAGAGAGCTGAAATATTTTTCATGATATGAATTCTTGCAAAATGAATGAAGATGCCCTATACACTTACCTATTTATTGATACTTGTGTATTTTGTACAGTGCCTCTTGAAAAAATAAATATCATTAATTCTCAAAGGCTGAAAGAACTGAGCTGACTAAGCATTCAGGAATGAAGATCAGTACTGTAGCAGCAAGGTCATCATGTATACATCATGTATAGACAAGGGGTTAGATGGACGAAGGGACTTTTAGTCTCAATCTCGCCCTAATAAAGATGTTTATTTATTTATCCTCTAAAGATGCATTTTCCTCTCAAACTCATAAGAAAAATTAAGACAATATGTTACTCATAGTCTGGCTTTATAATTCAAAGTTAACCCTTCTGCTGTCAGTGGGCCGATATATCGGCCCTCCATGGTTGTGCGAAAACCGCCAAGGGCCGATATACCGGCCCACTGACATTACATCATTACATATTTGTAATATTGTTATTTCCTTCAAATCAGAGACAATTCAAATTTATCAAAAGTTCATAATCTTACGTAATTCACGGAAATGGGCTTGGCAGTTTTCGCACAGTCTACCTTAAAGGGGCTGGCCGTAAAAGGGTTAAATATTTTCTTGGCTTAAAATCAGACAGGGATACATTATTTCACAGTAAAAATTCACATTCAATGATGTGCTTTACCACACTGAAAATCTGGGCAAAAACAACAATATTACGATATAAATAAAAACTCTATCATTAACATAACAGTGAAAAATCATAAAATTGAGCCTTAATGTATCGATTGGTTTTAGGCAAGAGACCCTAGAGAAAGGACTCACTCTGCTCCTCGTAAAAGTACGGCACTCCCAAATACTTGAGGTACGGAATTAGTGGCCTGGGGTCGTAAGCTGTGCTTCCAGGATCCACAGTGGCTGCCCCGAGGACAAATTTTATCCCCTTTGCTCTGGCGTGGTACTGGTATTGATGAAGGGTATGCAGCAAGGTGAGAGAGTCTTTTCCCCCAGACAAGCACACCAGCACATGATCCCCATTACGAATCATTTCAAATTCTTGGATCGCCTGGGAAGCAAATTGGGAGGAAATGAGTGAAGTCAGTCGTGAAAAAAACCACACACTAGCATCCACAATGGTTAAAACATATTGGAAAAGGCATCGCAGCTGATTTGAGTAACCAACGGCCATTTTGGTAGACACGGATACATGGGCTTGCTACTCTCAATACTAATGCAGATGAAGTTGTTTTTTCATGTGGTAAAATTTATAATAGTAAGATGAAAAATAGAATGCATTGTAAAAAATTTTCAAAGACACAGGAAAGAGAGCAAGCACAAAAACAAGTGCAGAATACGTAGTTTGATTAGCTACAATTCGAACCAGTTTTAATAATAAAATTCACTCCTAGGGGAATGAAATGGACTAATAATTCCCTTAAATAGCCTAATGAATACAATAGAATCTTGATGATTTTTGTAACACCTGTGGACCTGATTTATCAGTCTTTTGTACAATCAAATTATGTAAAAATGAAGATATCAGCTGATTTTGATAAATGTGCTTAGGTATTCAAGATATACACATGAGAATACAGTCGAATATACAGTAGAAGCCTGTTATAGTGAGCATGGCATATAGCGCGAATCTTGCAATAACGAGTGATTGGTAATGTACCATCGAAAGGCCCATGATCAACATGTACAATGAAACGGATATGGTGAGGCCAAGACGCTACTGCCACGGTATACACTTGTTATCACGAGCGATATTTCTTGAGGGTGATCCACTGCAAAGTATGAATTAACGCATGGTATTTATTAGGGATGGGTCGGTACCACTTTTTTTTGGTTCGGGTTCAGTTCTTATCTTCGGTTCTCGGTTTCGGTTCTTAATTTACCACTTACTTTGCATTGCTTAGTGGTAAGATAAGATAATCAATAATCATTTTCAGAGACATACTGCTTGAAAAAGAATATCTACTTTTTTATATTTTTGTGTTATATATATTATATTATGATATAATTTACAAAAATGATATGAGGACTCGCACCTCCAAAGGAGGTGGACGTAACATATAGGTACCTATCAATCAGAATATCCTTATTACGGCGGTATTTCATCACTTACTAGAATTGGATGTAATAAAATAAATCATATAGTCATTTTAACGACTGAATTAGAGTAATTCGCGGCAACTTTGAAGCATCTAAGTACACTATTTCACCAGGTTTTAATGTGAAGCCTCCACTTTCAGAGTGTGAGCAGGTTTCAAACTGGTTTTCACGCCAATTATTTCGGTACCGATTATTTTTGGCCTCGGTTCCGGTTCCGGTATTAAGCTCAAGAACCGGTGGAACCAAGAACCAAAGAATCGAACCGACCCATCCCTAGTATTTATCTTTAGTTGCATTATTTATCAACTAAAACTTTGAATACAATATTTGTGCCATCTCTACATTATTTTAAGTCCAATCAAGTCAATGCACCAATGATTTACCGCCAGCCCTGGTGTACCTTGCATGCGCTCGCACTTTTTAGTTGTTCTTTTGTTTAGCCAAGTTCGTATAGAAGGCATAGGAGTGGAATGGGCAGAACATGGACAAGCGGAAAAGCATCCAATTATACGACAGTGGAGAGCAGTGGTGTGGGTAAGGGGTGGAGTTCAGCCTGCCTGTCTTTGTCTGCCAGTTCGGGAATAGTTGACAGACAAGGAGTTGATTAACTCGGTGAGAAACAAAGGGACAACGAACTTAGTTCTCTTTCAGAAGAAGAAACAGTGCATATGCCGACTATAGCTAAAGCACAGCCGGCTCTTAGAAAAATTAGTGCCGTTTACTGGGACATTGATGCTTCCGCCGACGACTTTAGCCAATTTAGTGAAGTGGAAGGGTCTGTGCTTCCAGCAACTGCCAGTAGACTGAAGCAGACTATGCTTGAATGATTTTTCAGCTGGGAATAGAAATTGAAAGTACTGTACTGTTAATGTGAAGCGTGTGTGTGTGATACTAAACCTCCAACACTTGTTTGTTATGCTTTTATCATCGCGACAAAGTCGTCAAAGTTTCCCGCTGCCAGAAAATCATTTATATCCTTATAACTTTACAATTCATATAGCCTGGTTTCGATTGTTTTTCTTGTTAGGAGTAGCAATGGGAATTCATATGTTTTCTGGTACATTTGTTGATTTGTGCATATTTTTCAATGCTTTCATAAATATTGCCAGGGCCGATGTTATGCGAATAATGAAAATTTATCCTGATCAGCAAGTCTTTATTTTATTTTATGATTCCTGACTTCACTGATGCATACAATTTTGAGTGAATGAATCGATAATTCTCGGCGATAGTATTTCACGGCAGTAACCTCCGTTCACTCTAGATCCTCCAGATGGCAGCACTAGTATGAAACACGATGTGCATCGCAACCGATGGAGGCATTTGCTTATGTAACTAAACTGAAACTAAATTTCGAGAGATAACTGAATGTGAATTTTAGGAATGGCTAGGAAGAGGTAATTATGCACGAAATATTTTCGACCACTGAAAAATGCTCTATTTCTGTGAATCATTACGGCAACTTTTCTAACCAACAGACATACTGGTTAACACTCGAATACTTCAGCAGAGCATAAATTATTGAGTTGGAAGTTTTAATTCGCAAAATAAATATGCAATTGTGCATGATAACAGACCTTCTACCTGTTTCTAATAGCATGGTTACAAAAAAAAACGGAAAGTAAGAACAACACGTGGGAATTGAGAAGCTTAATACATCTCCCTCAGATATAATGAGCGCTCGCTTTAGCAAGTGATTTCCCAGCCATTTAGAACACTCATATGAGTATGGCGGAAGCTCGGTAACATATGTTACCGAGCTTCCGCCATACTCTTTGCCATTAGAACCATTTTCACTACAAAGAGATTATATGTACTATATTCATTAGGTAGAGCATTTTAAAATGTGTCCTCATCAAATATGTATTTATATTTGAAGGGAGAGTATAAATAATTCATATTAAATGGAATCAAATCACGTTTAATTTGATTTGAGTATCCAGGGAATCTGCAGCTTTGGTACAGAGAATGAAACGTGCTCCTCTCCTCATATGTAGCAGCAGCTATATGTTTTTTTTATAAAAGACATCTTTAAAAGTAACTATTTATAATTACAAGTAGATGTCAGTTACTTCTAAAAACTTAATACATAAATGGGTCTACAAGGTCAATGCAGATATATTGCATGCTGTTTCTCACATCAACTTGGGTATCATTTTAACACACTAGGTATTTAATGCAAACGTTTGAATGCATATCTCGGCCATGGTTGGTTGCTGATGGAAAAGATTCAGCTACATGAAAGGAAATATGACAAGGTGTGATTGCAACAAATGTTGAAAATTGAAAAATATCAAAAGAACTTCTGAGACTATTGTAGATAGTGCCAGAGCCATTGAGCTGCATCCAAAAATGAGAAGTATTTCCCAAAATTGAGTTTTAACATATAATGTGAGATCAAAATCAAGAAAGTGATGGTTATACTTTCAGAAAACCATCACTAGATTAAAAGTAATATGTAGTTACACTAAAAAAATGTAAGATTGCAAATAAAAAATACCAAAAAAGTAATTGTTAACGGTAACTCAGTTACTCTTCTTCACCAGTAATGGGGAAACTTGTGATACCGAAGATACTTCGTTTCATGGTATCCTCAATTACAATTTATTTAAGCCTGTCTGACATGGATTAACTTATTGGCCAATAAATTGCCACAATTGTGCTACACAATACTGGGTGAAAATTTTGGCAATATGTTCAGCATGACATATATCCCACATGAGAATGCCACATCCTATTAAAAAAGAACTTCACGTGGTACTGGTTCATTGAATACGAGATGGAAGATGAAGATAAAACTATTATTAATTATTTAAAGCATTAGAAGTGTCTGTAAAAGTAATTTGAAGATTAAAACTGCCTAGAAATCAATACCAAGTATTGCTGTTTTGGTCACTAGGATACGGCGAACCAAACCTCTGATTGGAGATTGGCCAGCAGAAAATAGAACTTGCTCTATAATGCACTGTTAGATTAGAGATTGTCAAAGAGATTGTGGAATTGTGCATATCCCACAAGAGATTGGGGTATCAAACGGGCTTTCGCATTATACTCCAATAATCCAAATCAGAAGAAAAATTAATGAAAAAAAATCCACTCACTTCAACGGCAGGCTTCCAAATGTTCTTGGGGGGACAGTGCCACTTGGCAAGGGAAGCATTGTTGACGCGTGCTTCATCTTTGTCCTCAGCCGCGTCCTTAGCCCCCAAACTCAAACTTCTCTTGCACGATGGCATGGGTGAAGGGACCTTGCTCTCGGCATCTATCGCCAACAGGGGATTTGCCGAATCCATGAGGATATCCGGCAGGGCCAAATTGATTCCGCTATCCTGGGAGCTGATGCTCATTGTTCCCTTGCTTTCCCTGGATATCGTCTTCGACAGGTTAGACCGCACACTCTCAACAGAGGGCACTTTACTGCCATCTTCGGGAGAGATGTCACGGGGTATGTCAGTGGGACTAACGTCAACCGACTGCGTTGCACCTTCCCAATGGCTGCTACTTGAGTTTGAGTCCTGCTTCTTGACAGATTTGGTCTTGGGAATCTAAAAGGATCAGGATGCATTAATAAAATACATAGAAGGATTCACAAAATTAAACTCAAGATCTTAAAGAACAGGAAAGAAATTTTGCTTCAAAATCTCTGCCACATACGTCTAGAATGAGGAAATTGTTGCATTGATTCAGAGGAATTATCATCAAAACTAAGCCCAGATTATTTCAATGAAATTTATTCAATTACTTTCTTTTGACTATTTGTTTAATTTAGTCTCAATTGTCGGCAAAATTCAGAGTTAACAAAATAAGCTTCAAAATCTCTGCAAGTATCCTAATCTGTTCACAGACTCATGACATTTTTTCCTCATTTGAAATTACCTCAGTGATTGACATTGTTGAGATTTTTTTCCACAGCAGCATATATTGCTTTTTAACCAGTTACACGATATGTAACACTTCACAAAACGATGGTGAACCACCCTGCAAGTCACTACTAAATATAAAGACCGTACAGTCAGGTAGAGTATAATTCATTAGTATTTATTGCAGGGAAATAACAAAGTCCACGTCTCATCTCACAAATCATCAGCTCCAGCATGTGAACTATGACATCAATGCCAAGGTTATGCCCCCTATGTGTACCTATATCACGGTTTCATGGCTTCTCATAACCTCATGGTTTCATGGCTAAACAAGCCTGAGTAGGTACTCACTCTTCAAGATGGTACACAAATAAACAATGTTCAGAGTTGCTTCTCTTACCACAACACAGTACAACATAAATTGCCATTTATAAATAAGTAACCCATCTCATGACTCACCTATCCACAATTCAACTCTGTATAACAACATTATTGGCTATGTAGAGATAACTGAAGTTAACAGTTAAAATAAGATTGATAGAAATAAAGTTGTCTGTTTTACATCACTAATGTTTGATGGAATAAATTTTTCACATCAGATATAATTTATCACAATCTATTATGGACATTTTAGACTAAAATAGTTTATCTGATGCATGATTTATCCTTGTAATTAACGACTTTATGGTGGTAAGATCAGCAAACCACCCAATTCAGTGTCCAAAGGAAAAAAAATGATAGCATGCTACTCTGTGGGAAATCATCACCATACTATCAATACAATACTCAATAACAATAAAGAAAGAGGTGAAAAATTTTCCTAGGCCTACCACCATAAAGTAGATGCACAAGACTGATGGTGTTCACAGAGAAACATAGTGTAGAGAAGGGAATATGTGACAAAGTGGGGAGTTAAAGGAAGCATTCAATGAAATGTGTAGTACTTACCACGGTATTCTCACTCTCATCGCTGGAAGCAATGTTGTCATCTTCCTCCATCGCCAGAGATGGGATATGCACAGGAGATGTCACCCCTTGGCCCAGTTCACCCCCACCTTCTTCGGGGGGACTCTCCGACATTATCCCATCCACAACACTGACAACCTCCCTGATCTCAGACTTCACTTCACTCGCCAACTCCCGCGACACCTCCATTAGGTACTCCGCCACCATTTCTGGGTTCATGCCATGTGCCGGGCTCTGTCCCTGTGCTTGGCTCTGCTGTGGGTGTCCCATCGAGGACGAACTCGTGTTCAAATTGCTCAGAGGCAAGTCTGTGTCGTTACCCTCTGAGAGAACGTCCTCCACCTGCGAGATCACCTCGCGTATCTCTGACTTAATCTCCGTCGCCAGCTCTTTCGTCATCTCCTCCACGTACGCCTGGATGTCCCCTTCCGGTGTGCTAGGGTCAACAGTCGTCTGTGGGATCAGCATGGCCCCCGATCCACTACCACCCCCCACCCTCATACTGAGCCGACACTGCCGACCTCCCCCACCAACGGGCGATGACCTTGAACCTGTGGTCACGACCTCCTGGCTACCATCTTGGCCCAGCAGGATGAGGGAGTTGGCCGGAGACTGGTCACCGTCCGTGTCATCGGCTGTGATGCTCCGACGGGCATTGAGACGGGCCATCGAGGCCAAATCAATGGACCGGAACTCTGGCTGACTGCGGCAGCTGCAGTGGCGGTGCCGGTGGTTCAGTCCGAGTGGGCTGGCCTCTCGCGAGGAGGGAGAGAGGGGCGGCATTGGACTGCCTGGGACCATCGAGTTGAGACTGTGACAGCGACTCCAGCTGGTTAGGGGGAAGTGACCTCCACAGTGAATGGGTGGGGAGAAGTTGGAGGGGTCGACCGTGGCACCGACCGCAAAGGTCAATCGGGATTGGTGCTGCTGGTGTGGTGGGGGGGCGTTGGGAGGGGAGAAGGAGACGCCATCGGGATTGTTGGCTGCCCAGCCATTCACGTGGTAACTGGGGGGACTGGGGGATGGGATGGGGGGGTCTTCGCACATGCCGACACTGCTGCTTCCACGGGAACCCAAATAGCCGGCAGGATCAAACGGCACCTCCGTCTTCACCTTCTGACAGTTGCCCAACAGCAAATCTTGAGCCTCACTTGGCAGCATGAACCACCTCAGCTTCTCCGTCTTCTCATCGAACATGACTGATTGGTCAGCCAGTGGATACCTCTGTGCCATCTGCAGATCAATCATCAGACCAGAAAAATTTCATGTAGAGAAGATATGAAGGTAAAATTAAATGGGACTGAGCTGGAGACCAGATAGACAGCTACCTCTTTCTCATTGGAGAGAGACAAAAAATCCAATCAAAGCAATACTTACAAAGTATTATAAAAATATAAAATAACTACCAAGAAGAACTACCCCAGAGTAGGTACAATTAATGACAAATGAAGAAGATATTAGAAAAACACCCATTTAGTACAGACATGATGAAATTGGAGTGTTTAAGTGAACTTATTATAGGGATCTAACTTAGTTAAAATCAATGTTAAAATCTATGATTCAGTCTTTTTAATGCAGCACGGTGGTTAAAGGATAATCTAAAACACAAATTATTCACATGCTCCATACCATTATGAGTATCTCAAACTGATAAAAAAGTAATAATTTGAGCAGCAATCCATTTCGATAGCCAAAGATAAATGTTTCAGTAATTTGACCCCTTGAAATCATCTTTTTACTTTTCACACAACCAATGGAACTCATTTGCATTTAAAGCTTCTCAAATTGTGTTCTACAAACCCAAAATTTGAATAATAAAATAAGGTTAAGTTAGTTTTGTCTAGGCTTGCGTACCGTAAATACCTAGTTTTCCATGAGGTCACAAAGGGTACATATAGTGACAAAAGATGAATGAGGTGAAGGAACTGCTAATGGCCTTAATAAACCTTACCATTTGATACACATAAAAGTTCATAATTTTATATGAGTATAAATTATCGCTGTATTGAAATCCATGGAAAAAGACACTGGCTAAGAAAATGATCAATAGATTATCAATAGAAATAGGATTATTAATAGATTTAGGTTGAGATAAATGGTAACAAATTTAATCTTACCATTCTTTTCCATACCTTACCATCAAAGATCTTTCATCTACTGAGCATCAACTAAAAATAAAAAGTTCTTCATCAAAAAAAATAAAATAAATATAAAAATATGCTACTTCTCACTGGCATATAAAATGTACAATACACATAGTTTTGAATATTTGATGTGAGTTTAAAAATTACTGAAGAAACCACTGGTAATAAATAACACATATCAACAAATCTCTTCAACTTTCTAATTACTAAGAGTTAATTATACCCTGCAAGTGAGGAACACAAGAAGTAACAACATTAAATCTAGCTGATTAGAGTATAACACTACGTGGCAAATGGATACTAAGGAATGACTAATGACTTAATACAGTATCAAATAGTTCCCTAGATCATATGTATTTAGTTTAATATGCATTTAAACTTTGAGCCCACATGTCCTCAACCGATAAAAGCAGAATACAAAAGATTACAATGCAAAGAGAAGCATGGGAAGTCCATAGCAAACTAACATCACGTGAAAAACAAACTACTCATTTAATTATAATTTTCAATTAAAAATAAAAAGAAAATGAATTGGCTCCTCAAGTTCTCACCTTCCTGGCCTTGTTGAAGATACCTCTGGCTGTCTGGAGGCAGTCAGCATAATCTTGAGGGAGAGTTGACATTGAGCTGCTTCCTTTCTGATCTCCTAAGGTCATCTTTCCATCAGTGTAGCGTATTGAGCTTATCCACTTTCTTTCTTTAAAGACCTGAATGATAAAATTGCAATGATGAAGTACACTATCCATGAAAATAAACTGCTAATTACTAATTTGATTGTCCTGGTGAAAATATCAAGTGACCCAGACAGTGACTTCTCAGTGTCTCAATCATTGAGTCTCCATGTGAAATGGGACAGTGACCAGGGACCAAATGATAATGGAACAAAGCAGAAAAAAATCACTATAGTACATACTTATAATTCATAGTAAAGATTTTAAACATTCCTTATTTACCATTACAAGTCCTTAAAAACTTTAACGTTCATTGCTTTAATAATGATCCGGCTAGTTATTGAAAGTCATTGTACCCAGTGATTCTTTGGACATAGCCAGTGAGTTAGGTACCTATATACTGAGTAAGATTGATGGTTTCAGGTGTTACTTGATGGAATTTGCTTTAATACATAGTGAATGAATATAATTGATATGATAATTGGAATTAACAAGTTTATTCTTCACTCATAATCACCTGATGATGACGTTAATTGTCGAAACCATGGTCTTAGTGTGAGATAAATAACTGTGGAAATGCCAAGTTTATTCTTCATTCATTATGCGTATATACTGGGTATCCAGTCATTTTCACAGTGAACGAATTTAATATATGATGCAATAATTAAATATCTCAAATTAACACTTTCAATCAAAAGTTGCGAAGTAAGACACGCCAAATCAAAAATTTAAAAAGTTTTTTTCTAATTTAGTAGACAGTGAGTTTCCAATGACATAACCAGCAAAATGATTTGAAAATCCTTAATCACTGGATATTTTCACCAGTGTTACTTCTGGTCCTCCCTGTCGTTGAACCATTAATTTTTTTCCATTTTTCATTTTTAACATAATTTTGTTGACATAAAATAACAATTTTTTTACCAATCTCCTAATGCTTACCTAGGACTAGTTACTCACTAACAAGGAGAGATCATGAAAAACATGCTGAGAAAGTTAACAAAGCATATTTTTTCTGACAATGGATATGGAATCTAGAAAAAGCAACATGGCTTTCTCTCCCATAGTTCACAGTTCACGAGAAAATTGGTTCCATAGAATTTCATTCCATTTAAATCCTTAGCATTAGATGGTTCTTCACAGCAACTGCAATGGCCTTGGTAATTAAGGTAGAGGTTCAAATAATATTTTGTAAACTTCTGTGGCAGTGGCATGGGTTCCAGCCTCACTTGCAGCATTTTTCCTTATTTAAATACATTTCGTGAACAATGCTGGATGCCCATGCAGTCACATACATGTGTAAGGAAGGCAGATGGAGATTGCTAGTGAGGACTTTAACGACCTCCAGATATGCCTGAACTGAGTACTGTCTTGCCTCCTTGGATATAATTTCAATATTTCAAATATGTATTGATATTAAATTCCAATCGATATTTGAAATATAATATCAATCAATATACAATATATTGGTTGAAAAATACCAATCAATATTCAATATATGTATTTCAAAATCTGAAAATATTTGGCCAATGAAATACTGTCCTCTGGTGAAGTATATTTTTGGGAAAAGCATAGAATCCTACAATTGGCTACAGTACTCTTTCAGAAGGCTGATTATATAGGGTTAAAATTGAAAATGCTATTCATAATTTTTCACATGCATGGGACTGGGAATCCAATTTTTTCAATCCAATCCAAATTGTTTCTGAAAGATATTCAACAAGGAAAAAAAATGTCACATGTGAAGCTAAAAATGTCACTAATCAGAAGATTACAATACAGTTGAGCATCTTTAATCCGGCACAGTCGGGACCGAAGGGATGCCGGATTAGGGATTTTGCCGGACTATGGGTCATGCATGGCAACTGGTCTATTTCTGACGTCCAGGATGTTTTCATTGAAAGGAGTCAATTATTTATTACAAAATATATTCGTTTTCCATTTCCTGAACATTGTTTTAAAAAGAGTCACTGAGAATAATCAGAAAGAAATGGTTTCTTAATTCACAAAGTTATTAGGTATTTAAAATTATTGACGTTGCGCAGTGAGTGAAAAATAACGGAATCTAAGCATTGTGCATATTGCTGAACATGTATAAGTTTCATATTATTATTGGGAAAGGGTATAAAATTTGATATTTCTTATGCTGTGCTTTGCGTAACATAATTTCCTACCGCGCTTGATTTGTTATCAGCTGATTCAGCGCGATGTCAACGCATGGGTCTCGTGTGTACGGCCGCCCATCACTACGTCACCGCGGGCGACCGGACTGGATTATTCTTTAAAGACCATCATCATTACTAATCTTCCTTCAACAATTTCAGGCTGATCATCTTCATCCCCACTCGGATTTATTGTTATTAATTACCATTTCAATGATTTCATCATCTATGATATATAACATATGCTATGTGGTGAGAATAATCTGGCCGCTAACTATCTTTTCGTCTAAATTTACCAATTCCATTTCCTTTAATTCAGGGTTATGGATGATGTTTGCAAACTCCATCATCATATTTTTATCCTCAGAAACATGAATTTTTTTAAATCGCTACTTATTTCGTCTATATCAAACCTTAAAGCGAGCCACAATTTAAACCACGCGTGTTTTAGAACGGACGGTGAAATACTATTGCATGCGCGTGAAATTTCCCACATCACGTCTTTTGGATTGATCACGTCTATTTCTGAAATATTTTATCCTGCTCTATTAGCATTTGGCCAGAAATACTATCTAAGCCCTTCACTCCGACGCAATCGAAACCAGGCTATCTAAATCAGCACGTAAATCTTCTTTCATAGTTTTTCTCTCGGTGATCTACGTCTTCGTGTCACTTTAACAGTAAAATTTGGATGATTTTTCTCTTTCAGCTTCTTAATGAGTTATGTTGTTGAAGATCCCACGTAGTATGTTTCAGTCAAACACTTTACTAATGCAACGGCGTTAAGCTTTTTCACAACTTGCACTTTTTCTGCGATGGTTAACGTTTTGTGCTGTTGCCACAACTATTGGATGAGACATGTTTTGGGTGAAACATAAGCAGATAACAAATAATTTTTATAAAATAACGTCTAGTGGTCAATCAAAAATGCGCGCGCCTTTGAAAGTGGCCGATGTCGTAGTCCGTCTCGGCGATGTATTCAAATTCATATGTTTACTTCAAGTTCCAGAATAATTCCAGTGTACACGAAGTACTAGAAATTAATATTTTTAAATTATTCTGATTCTCGAAATGGGAAAATTAACGCTAAGAATGGTATCTCGGTATTAATACAAGAATAATATCTCGGCAGATAGCAATGTTTCGGCCACGGTTTCGGCATTCTCCACTAAGTACCAGGCAGTTGGTCATGGCAAAATTACCGGATTATGGGTGTTCCCGGATTAGGGGTTCCCGGATTAAGGGTGCTCAACTGTATATTACTCAAACCTCTGCCTTAATTACCAAGGCAGTTGCTATGAAGGGCTATCTAAAGCAAAGGATTTATACAGAACTAAAGCCTATAGAACCAGTTTCTTCAAGAACCAAGTCCTATGGGAGAGAAAGCCATGACACTTATTCTCAATTCTATAACCAGTGTCAGGAAAAAATTTTTCGTTAGCTTTCCCACCCTGTTAAAAGTTTCCCCCCTGGAACCTCCCTGGAACCTCCCTGGAACATTGATATTCCAGGGGGAACCACCCGGGAACGTTGATGTTCCAGGGGGAACCACCCAGGACCATTGATGTTCCAGGGGGAAAAACCCAGGAACGTTGATGTTCCAGGGGGAACCACCCAGGAACATTGATGTTCCAGGGGGAAGCACTCGGGAACGTTGATGTTCCAGGGGGAACCACTCAGGAATGATGATGTTCCAGGGGGAACCACCAATGCAGAAGAAGTTCAGCTAAACGTAGCTGGAATCTAGCAGGTTCCTGTTATATGTAGCAGACACTTAGCAAAGAATCTCGATGGAATTACAACCCAAAGTTTCATTTGCCTCAATACTTTGAAATTTCTGTAAATCTCACAGTTATTCCACCATTATCACCTTCATTGTAAATACTGAAAAGAATAATTACTGTCAAGAACTTGCTGAAAACGTGGAGAAACGCTAAAATTTTCACCTCTTTGATAGTCAAATAAAAAGTTAAATTGCACTGACGATTTAGCTGTAATAAACTTAAAACCATTACTTCATTAATTTTATGAAAATGGGAAGTAAAATTCTTAGTGCCCTTAAAAAATTGAGTTTTAATTTTCAATGATGAAGTTCCCAGTCCGTTCAATTCAAATAAAGTTTAGGAAACTTCTTTTTTAAAAAGAACACTCATAAACCATAAATAACAACTTTGGTGCCCACGAGTAATTTTAACGTGAATATTCATTTTATAGTTCACGGTTTGTGGTAAGTTGTATCAACCCATATCAAATAGACTACTATCGATATAATTGCAAGACCACTTTGAAATTCAAAATGGCTGTCATCATTGGTAGTAAGCGAGAAACGTGAGAAATAATTATGTATTGCAATTCGTGATCATGGAAGCTTACTTTTAAATTCTAATGGACAATTATATTCAAAATTCAAACTCGCATAAGTGTGTTATTAAAATTGTGGATTCGCTGTGTGACGGATTTAGTTCGGTCGAGTTCTGTGTATAGTGTGCATTTGCCAAATTATCCCGAATAAAATTGAATGTGATATGCTATATCTGATTTGAGGTCATGCTATGTGTTATTACAGCTATGTATCTCTAGTTCCTCAGCTTTTTTGGAGCAGGAAAAAGTGGGAGTTCCATGACATATCTCCAGGAGCAGCTAATAGGGTTTTTTGTAAGAGAACAACAGGGATCCGATCCCCCATGGAACAGTTCCAGTGTGGTTCCCCCCTGGAATGGTTCCAGGGCAGTTCCCCTCCCAAAATCCCCCTGGAAGCATTCCAGGGGGGGAACCTTCTAACAGGGCAACATCTTTTTCACAATATCTCTTTGTAAGAAAAATTGAATATTATATTAGAGATATATATTATATACTTGATAATATATATTAATTACTTGAGTACAACAGGTATCACCCGAAGAAGGAAATAAAATTTTTCTTAGCAATACAAAATGATTTTCTTCAAGAAGTTAAAGAGATTATTGCAATGGACTTACAAAATGCTGCACATTGGATAAAAATGGTCAATTAAGAGTAGCTACTCTCAGTAAATTAATGGCAGCACACATTTCGCATAAGTTCACTCTACATGATTATCAAATTGGGTAAAATAATAAATATGTGCATCAAACAAGAGTGAAAACTGCCGATAAAGGAAGAATTCAATTTTCGCCAGTCAACCAACCATGTTGGAGTGGTGCCTCCATTCCCCTGTGTCTGGTCGAAGGGTGTACTGAGGTAACAATTTCCACCCTTCTGTGGCAACCATTTTGACGGCCTCCAGAACAAACGCCACTTCCTCCTCACACATGAAATACGGAAGGCTGATTCGGGTGAAGCCAGGACGAAGCATCTCGTAGCTGGAACTCTCCTCGTGTCGTCGGAGATGCGTCCGGTCAAGGCGGCTAGAGGGTAGAAAATTCACGCAGAAACACACATTAAGTAGGTTGAAACATTTCATGGCCATTACATCATGAGCAGTGGATCCTCCATTTTATGAAGTTGTGCATATTTCAAGAAACTCTTCAGTTTAAGAGAGGGTTAGAATGCCACTCCTATATTATGATAGATGAATGAACTAAGAAATATTATTGGTTTTCTACCAGTAAAGGTAGGACTAAATGGACATTTAATTGTTCCAACCCCCTAAATTTCACACTAGGTCCCTCTTCAGCCCCTCATACCTCCTGCCTCCCATCATTCTATCCAAGCTACCCGTTCTTCTCCCCCCTCTTCCCTGCTTACACAACATTCTACCCTCGATCACGTCTTTCAGAACACCATCCTCTTCTATTACCTTTTCCATCCACACCTTCTGCCTTCTCCTAATTTTATCTATCAAATTTCTTTCCACTCCTACCAATTCTTGCACTTCATCATTCATCCTCTTTTGGTTCACCCACATCTCCAAAGCCCTAGAATGATATCATTCTCACTTCATAGTGACAATTTTACAATGTGACAAGTGCCAGCAACTTAAGAAAAATAAAATTTATTACAATGTCACTAGTTTTCACGAGCATGTAAATAGTTTTCTCATACAAGTATACATACTAAGCACATGCTTGTGCTTGTAGTTGTCACACTTCATGGATATTCACGACTTCCATAAATTAGCAAATTTACACTATCTACTTAGACTGAACATATCAAATGATAACATTTAAACCAGTGATCATTAGTTTCACCAATTTGCTCACGAGTAATATGTTGGAAAATACCCCAGTGATCCAAGTACGCTGAGATCTTTTGCAACTGTTCTGTACAGAGATCTCTTCTTTCCTTATGGAACTATCTTTTTTGTAACTTTAGCATAACGAGTTGAGAAAAATAGATAAAAGTAGTGCAATTAAATCTCCAGGATATGTTGAATAATCAGACTCATTGCAATTGGAGTTGAAACAATAGAATCTCTATTCTAAATCACCAGAAATCATTACTTTTTAATTCTTTGTATGTACCTGATGATGGCCTAATGGCTGAAATAAGTTGTACCGGCAATAAACCAGAGGAATTCATAAGTCTACATCTCTGTATCATTAGAGCTAAAAGTAAGTTTCTCCACATAGTTTCCTCTTTGTTTTTCCTCTTATTTTTCACACCCTTGAGACAGCAAGATAGCAATCATACCTGTCTTCCAACAACACCGCCTCATATTCCGCTGCCAGCCTCTCATCTATACCCAGCAGGTCTTGCGCATACGGCCCTGCGCAAGCACACCCACCCCTGGCCTGAACACCGAAAACATCATTCAGCACGGCGCAGATGAAGTTGTGGTGGAGGAAGATGCCCCTGGGGTGCCTCACGACAAACGAGAAGATGGGCAGGTGTCGAGGCGTCGATGAGCGCACAAACGGGGAGGGGGATGCAGGCCGCCCCCTCGCGGGTGACAGGCACGGAGATGGCGACCCGCAAGCTGAGCGCGAGAGGCTGTTGTCGGAGTAAGCTGGCCCCAGAAGGTGCAGCTCCGGGATGGTACGTACATGGGCCAGGAACATTCTGGATTTTTGAAAGAGAGAGAAACATAATAGTACGTACGAAGACACATCAATTCATTTCATTACTGAATGTCATAAGGTCAAATTTCACCATACATCTGTTGCCTTTCACATTTCTCTCAATCATAAAACCTTATAAATATTCATTGGAAATACTTTGAAATGTAACCATTGGAAATTAAGAAATTTCACACTGAAAAGATCACTCGGTAAAATTCCACTTTTTTTAAAAATAGTTCAAACATACTCAGGTTTCAACAACTCAGAGCCATTTTCGATATTTTGAAATGTGAGCCAAAACTACAGCACAAGTTGCCAACAGATCAAAACATATTATGTGCTCCAAAACTTGGTCACTCACCATTTCAGAAAAATACTGTACTATAACCATTAATACTGTATTATAACTGTTGGTTTTATGTTTATTTTATGCTTCTGTCACTGTAACCAGTATTTTAATTGACGAAACCCATGGACAATTGTATCCCTACGGTGTTAGTAAAATATTATTATTATTATATATAAGAAATAATCTCAAGCTTCACAACAAAAATTATTACAGCATGAAGTACATCCAAATTGATTTTTAATAACTTTCAATCTTTTCAGAGGAATGATGACTACAGGATGATGAAATTATAGCCAGGAATGTGACAATCATCACAGTTTTAGCACTTAAAAATTGTTTCATGCAAGAATTTTCGAAAAGTTCCCGTATCTCAAAATCAAAGTATGCACATACAGCTGTGCAGTGAAACTGAGATACCTATGTCCTAGGCAAGATTTGAACCTAAAACCTACAAGTTGGCAAGTGAGCACATTTTCTACTAGTCAAGTCAGCCTTGGTCTAACTTGGTTTTAGTTCCTCAATCCTTGTATTAGCCCTTACTAAGATACGGAAACTACTTCTAGCATGCACAAACTGATCAAAGGTAATCCCATAAAAAAAAAAAAAATGGCCACAATTTGAAATAGCTGCCATTAAAAAATTAACGTGGTTTTTGTCAATATACAATGACAACAACCCAAAATGGTTTTTTCGTACAATAATCAAGTCCCTGCAGTATTTTAAATTCGGACTGCCCTGCATGGGTCCACAAGTACATAATTTCCAATCTCCATTTTTTCCAGCAAACTCTTCCACAGTGAATATGTCCTCACAATATGTGTATAAAAGTTATTAAAAAATAATGATACTTCAATTTCCTTTTGGACACTGTGTGTGGCTATTTTCTCTTATTGAGTCAAGAATAAATATTGGGGGCAATTCTTGTAAAGTCGAAAGAAATTCAACTCGTACGGAGAGAGCTGTGGCTCACTTAGGAGAACAATTCACAAACCTTCGTTCACCACTGGAGACATGACAGGATTAATCATTAGCTAGAATTAATTGTGTTTTCACCATGTATTCTGCGGAAAAAAGATCAACACGTCCTCTGGTACTATTGCAGCTTCTGCTCGCCAGCAAATGTGTGGTATGTGACTGATTATGAAGTAAATGAGCCCACTTCATCGGGACGGCCATCAAGGGAGCATGGATTGTACAATAAACTATGACATTTTTTCCACATACTATGTATGTGCATAGTTGTGATGTTGAAATCTCGAATTCAACTCTACAGAATTGCCCCCCATATCTGATGTGGTCCAATGAAATTCATAATCATAACATAAGTTTGCAAGGAAGTATTAACAAATAAACACCTGGTGATTCTCTCTTCATTGGACATGATGATTTTTGAGGTGACTGATTCCTTAAGCTGCATCACAAGGCCAGCTCGTACTGATTCCACAACTGCACCTGTTCCACCTTCTTCCCTTAGTTCTGTGTCCTAATAAATACACAAAATCAGTATTCTAAGGCACATAATTCTTGGCTTAAAGCCTTGATAATAAGAGATAGATACGAACACATGACTTTCAGGTTAAATTTTTTAACTAAAAGATAATACTTGACCATTGACTTTTAAAAAATATTCATCACAACAAATTTGTCTAAGAAGGTATCAACCATCAGCAGAGATCTTTAAATTAAATACTTGAGAATTCTCAGTATTGCACTTCTGTTCACTAAAAGTGAACTCTCAGTATTGCAATGTTTTGTTCACTGTTCTACTAAAATTCAATGACCATTCATATGCCACCAATTTTATAGTAAACATTATAAACCATCTTATGCTAAGAAATACTTACAAATAGAGCAGGGAAAATTAAATTAAGCAAAAGCCGAAAGGGAGATATTTAGAATTTAATTGACAGGCACTGGATCAATGAACTTTATTGGTATGTATTAGTCTAGTAAGCAAAGTCTAACAATGACAAAGACAATGTGAAATACCAAGTTATTTTCTGTAAATTTCTTTGAGGAAAATCAAAGTCCAATGGCGAAGAATATGTAAAATACCAAGTTATTTTCTGTAAATTTCTTTGAAGAAAATAAATGTATCTTAATAAAGTCATGGTATTTTTATTCTCATGATGGAGGGATACCTGAATGATTAGGATATCCAAAGGTGAACTGCATATCACCACAGACTCAACCTATGAGAACTATTTCGTATATTTCATGCATCAAAATGTTATGAATTTTTGATGAAACATTGGCATTAGATATACATGTATACATAACATACCTTTAGGTAGCGATGACTATCACGGGACACAAAGAAGACACACCCTCCACCACATCCATTCGGTACAGAATTTTTAAATAATGCCTTTTTTGCAATGAGCACTCCTAAAAAAAATAAATGAATTTATGGATAAGCTCATGAAATAAAACCTTACTAAAAAATTCAGCACTCTGATGAATCTGAAAATAGTCTTTAAGAGAGTGAACTCCAGGAATCCACACTGCTATCAACAAAGTGAACTTCAAACGGCATCGTCATGGGTCAACAATCCTAAGAATGTTTTGATGCAGCTCTCAATTTGATTCTCCTATTGCCCAACCTCTTCATATTCATGTAGGTAGTTCTTCTCTTTCACATTCTTCACAACTTGTTCTATATATCTCATAAAAGGTCTCCCTTTTCCATTCTTTCCATTGACTATATCCCCTCGACAATTGTCTTCATCAGGCCAACATGTCTCAAAATACAGCCAATTAAGTTGTCCCATCTTGTTTTCAAAATTTTAGGGAGACTCTCTCTCTCTCACTCTTCTTAGGACTTCTTCACATATTTCTTATAAATACATAGGAGCGTTATAGCCTACAAGACTATTCCATCTTCTTGTTGACTAGGGAGGAAGGCATTGATTACCTCCACTTAAGATCATAAAAAGGTAGAACATTCTGAAAGCAATATTTTTCTTGGAAAACTCATTAGCAGACTAGTGAGGAGAAAAACATTTATCCAAAATAAGGAAATTTTTACTTCCTACAGACACTTCAGAGTGAGTTCTAACCTCATTTAGGAGACATAGGTAGGTAATATTATAGCAGCTATTACAAATGATATCACATTTCAGTTATGTTGTAATTTCCATTGTATTTCCATGCTATAAAGAGATTAGCCTGCAGGAGATTGAGAGGAGAGCTGAGTCAAAACAATCACATGATTGATGACAAAAGATGATGTAGTTGCTATGCCCTATAAAGATGTGAAGACTGTAATTACAAACTCTCCAGGAAATGTCCTTAAGTAGAAAACCTAATTTGCTCATAAAGGAATTTTGATGCCAATAGATAACTTTCAAATGAATGTGAGTAATTTTAGTGTAGGCCATCCAAGATACAAAAGGAAACCGCAAAAGATTTCAAGTTTTCCCCGTGATTACTTACAATTAGGGATGTGTTGATTCTCAATACCTATTCTCGATACCACGGATTCTTGTGGATTGGTATCCATATCAAGGATTGATCGCATTAAGTCGATACCTTTACCAGCGATACCTGTACAAAACCTCACTGGTAAAGTCTGACTTCATCACAGCAGGTTTCCATGGTGATTGCCATCTTTTTTCCCAACAAATCCAAGTTATAACAGCACACAGCAGTTCAGTTTATGCCATAAGGAATTCTTTAATGGTTGATTTATGTTTTCGGAAGTGCCTTTAAGCAGTACAGGTAGTTGCTATAGGGTGCCAGCAACTACCTGTACCCACCAAATACACCTCTACTAATTTTTTTTATTTACCTCGTGAAAACTATCAACACACAAGGCGTAATTTTGCGACTGTGTACCATTCATAATTCAGGTTAGTGTTTTTTCATTCTTATAATATTTAATAATGATATTAAAATTAAATTTAAGACATGATAGTCGTATTATTTGGAATCTGTTATGACCATTCTTATCTGGCACTAAACATGTTTTGTTATTAAACATGCTTTTGTAAGAAAAATATAAAACTCTGTATTATCAAACAGTTTTTATTTTCAGAATATCCTCAGAGTGAAATGTCAGAAGTTTTTTCCCAGAGTAAATAGTAAATTAAAATGCTGTATAGTAAAATGGTATTTTTAGATTTCATCGACTATTTTTACAATTATATTTAGGAAAACTAGATAAAATATTTGTATATGTATAGGTTGATGATATCGCTATCGATAATTGATTTTTCAGGAATCGGAATCAGTATCGAGAATCGATAAATTATGGTATTGACTCATCTCTACTTACAATCAATTGTACTTGGGTTTCACACTGGTTGATAGCAAAGAAATACGACTGTTATGGTACCTAATGCTAGAAACAATCAAATCATACAAGGAATTTGAAAGGAGGCTTGGACCAATCAGGGCCAACTTAGCACAGTAAAGAAGTGTTTATACATGTATAACCGTTTGAATGTTCTTTGAATCATTGACTCTGAAGATGACGGCAGATTCAGCCATTGAAACGTTAATGCCTGTTGACACTATCCCCCAATGAGAATCCCAAGAAAAATTCCTTACAAGAAAACAGTATTTGTAGAATTAGCTTTTCTTGGCAAGGCTTGGAAACTTTAGCAAGATTCAAATATGATATTTTCCTTAATGAGAAGAATAAATACTTAAATTTTTGAAATACTTGAATTTTTTAAACATACCTGGGGTCTGGACTCCTCCAATAAATTTGTGAACTGAGAAGAACATGGCATCTTTATAAACAGATCTTTCTTCAACTCCTGGGATAACAGGATTCATATCCAGTTTGACATAGGGAGCTAGAAATCAAATTGGTTATGCATTAGCTTGATGGAATATTAAAAAGACAGAAAAGAGAATAAAGAGGTTGTGAAATTTCATAACAAATAAATTGTGATGAGGTAGAAATAAAGTAAAATATCTTTCACATAGAAACCAATTCATATTATGCGAGTGATCAATATTAACATTCCAGAAATTAATTAAAAAGTTGATTTTTGTAATTAAATTTCACCAACCAACACCTAACAATATTTACATATTCATCTCATCATTTTATAGACAAAAATTGGGCAGTTGAAAATGCTGGGCTTTTAAAATGAACTGCTGGGAGTTTTCAAAGAAAGCAAGCAATCTCAAAATAATTACCAGCAGCAGCGTAATCCCAAAATGCGAGGGCACCATATTGGTGCAATAGAATCGTTGTGGCGACATCGTCAGCCACAACACCGGTGACATTCGAGGCGGCAGAGAAGCATCCAATGAGGCAGCGTCCCAGACCATGATGCGCTTGCAACTGATGCTCCAGGTTATCAAGATCTAAGTGGCCTTCCTTTGATTCTGCTATGCGGACTATCTGCAGATTGCATGAACAATTGAACAAAAATTAACCAAATTTTCCATGAGGAGGCATATAAAAATTCATGTAACAAACATGCATCAAAAATAAAAAAAAAACAAAATTTAATAATAAAAGAGGTATTGAAATAGGTGAGTTATTTCAAACATGAAAAGTATTGAATGAATTCTCAAAATAGCCTGCATTTTTCAAAATAAGATTGGCTCAGATGTGAAAGCCCATGATATGACCCGAGTATCAACTCTTCACAAAAAGAAAAGTTGATCATCACTTCACCAGTTCCTCAAAAAAATCTAGATAATGCTACTAATAATTCATGAATCTCAGAATAGAATATCACCAACTATTTTGTTCAAGAGTATATTGTAAAAAGATTAGCTCCCCTGGACACAAATAATATCTCTTTTTTCCTCAATTTCATACTTCATTGCACAAATATTTTCACGGTAATTATTAAAATCAAAGATCAAAATAAAGGAATTCAAGTTGTTGAACCTCATTGATAAATAGCAAAGGAACATTATTATCTTCTTCCATTCCTTAAAATATTGAGAAAAAATCAGAAAATTTTACAAGAATTACAACTGTAAAATAATGGATGAAGAGAGAAAGTGTATCTTAAAAGGATTGGCTTCCATTTCTTTAGAAACAACTCCAGCAGTGTTGATTAATCGCCGATGAATACTGAAACTTTATTTGGAGAAATAAACAACAGTAACGTTGTCCACTGCTCACCTTGGCCCCCAACTCTCTCCAAGGGAGAAGATTGGAGTGGTGTTCCCAAGGGCCCACAAATACAACAACTGCTGGCAATGAGGCATCTGCGCATCCCGTTGCCGCAGCATTTTGGAACAAAGTCGGCAGGTCTAATGCCTGGATGAGTTTGTGGATGGCACCAGTGCATCCACTTCCAGCAAATATCACCGCATCATGCTCAGATGCGTTGGTGGCATTGCGGAATATGTCTCTTGCCTCATGCCTGCGGAAAAGTAAGAGAGAAACCTCAACTCAATCCTGATCCGCCTTAAGTATTAAAGTAATCTTACAGAAGTGTGAAGTGGATGCACAAGGTTTCTTTAAACAGGGAGTATAAAATATATAATAACTTAAGGCTCAACTAACTTCTACGGTTAAGTCCAATTGTTACAGCCCTTTTCCCTACAGACCTCCAACGAAGCATTCCAATTGTTGCCTTTCTATTTCTAAAGGTATTTAACTTAACCGTACTTTCCCTCTTCTGATTCTCCCTGAGCACACTTTTCAAACAGTTCAACACCTAAGGCCCATTGGTATGGGCCCTTTAGACAAACACTTTCAGCAACAACTTCCTTATTTACCATCACCACTTCTTACAGCACCCCCACAGAGACCTCCTAAACACTGGCAAATAATTATCATGATTAGAGATGGGTAAATTACCGTAATTTTCAATTGAGGTAAATTACCGTGGTAAATTACGGTAATTTTCGAAAATTACCGTAATTTTCCGGTAATTTTAAGTTTTGAGCTGCAAATTCTTATCAGAGAACTCCAAACGAAATCTAATGGCATAGAGATATAAATGCCGACGTTTATATCAAACATATTACGACGTTTATCAATAATAACTCATTAAAAAATTAAAACAAAGTTGGCAGCAACACGCAATTTGCCTCTCTTTTGTCACACTATGAGAAATTTTAATTCCAAAGACATACCTCTGCGCAATGTGCATTTGTTATTTTACTCTGAATTAATTGGAATTAATCATGGGCACAATGTAAAAAAAATCGTTTTAGTTTCTTAATTCATAATATTACCAATTCCAATGGTTTCTTCATGAGGAAGAAATTTTCTGAAAAAGAACTTTTCAGAAAATTACCGTTTACTACGGTAATTTTCAGGGGTGTTGGTAATTTACGAAAAATACCACGGTTATTTACGAAAATTACCGCGGTAATTTACCAAGTTGCCCATCTCTAATCATGATGACTAAGTTACAATTATTATAAATTTAACACATGTTACTTCAAGATTTGGTAAGAAATGCATCTTTATCAAACTCTTTCCATCTCCTTTCATCTACACTTCTGCCATCTGATACAATCTGCTCTTAAACAATTGAAGAAACACATTAGCTTTAATTCCAGGACATAAGGTCAACCACTAGTATTTCCAATTTAATTAAGAATTTTTTACATTTCTTACAAAAAATTTTCATGTTTAATTCTAGTCGTGACTGATCCCCAGTATTCAGGACCCACTGTAGGTCTTCACAAATACTGTCATTTAAGTCACAACATCATTACAGTACACAAACATTAAGTCATCAGCAAGAAGAAGCAATGGGCTCTTTCATTGCTCACTTCACATGTATACTTAGCTTCTTGTTCCTAGCTCAATTATTTTACTGCCTCATGGCTCTATGGATATTACTACAGTCAAGCCCACTTATATTAAATCCGTTAATAACGAAGTTCCGGTTATAACAAAGTGAAGGCTATTCTCCGTCAAAGAGAAGCTCAGAAAAACTGGTCCACATATAACGAATTATTAACGGTTATTATGAATTAAATATTCGGCCCCCTCAACTTCATTATAAACGGCTTGACTGTATCATAGAATCATGGAAAGTCATGTATGAACTACAGCAGCTAACAGCCGAGAATAAAGTTTAAGAACTTGGACATGACAAATACATAGCATAGTAATGGAAAAGCACTGTATTTCTGTTCCCAGATGATGCAACTTTGCAAAGCATAATAACTAAACTAATATTACCCTAACAATTCCCATTTCATAGACTAAACTGTTACACAGTTACTATCAGATTTCTCTACCTTCATTAGATTTACATGAGGTAACCACTACTATTTCCAGGTCACAATACTGCCCACAAAACATGGAAAATAACTATCTGTTTAACTGAACAAATCTCTTGTGCATTGCATCATGCACACTTGCTCAACAAATGTTAAGAAGACAGATTGTTCTTGCCATACACAGCTACTTCTGATGCCTAATTAGGTAACTAACACAAAAATGTAAAATTGGCTAATCTCAAAAACTCAGAAAATATGGGTAGTGCAAATCCTCACCTGAACAATGTTGTTTGAGCAGAGGTAGAAGAAGTTGTAGTGTGGGTGTTTCCATAAGTTGGCAGCACTTCCTGCCGGATGTAATCCTCAATGAACTGCAATGAACGTCCAGATGCAGTGTAATCACAATAGACAACTGGAAAGGAAAGCATAGAAAGCATTTTAACATAATGTTCAGCAAAATCATGAAAGCCAGCAGAAAATTCAAAAAAATCTATTGCATTCCATCCTACAATCAGAAGTCCTATGTCAAAATTTCTCCAAAAAATGTTTCATTTCATGTTGTAAAATTACAAGAAGACACTATGCCTGCAGAAAAATTGTAATTAAAATGCGAGAGCTCTAGGAATTATTAAGCAAGTTGCAAGACATAATCCTTAAGCAAATCCTCTCTTCAACCATCAAATTTTAGAAGTAAAATTATCCAGCATTGTGTAAATTGCACAGAATTAGTACAGTTCTACAACACCTGGCACCATGAAAATGAAATTACATGGGCTATTCGGAATTCATGTCTTCTGCATAAGTCGTATACCCTTACAGATGCTGAACAATAGACACAGAAAATTTTCATTACTAAAGGTGCAATGATTTTCATTCACATAGTGAGGAGTGTAGATTTTAAAATTAGTCAAATTTGTAAGGAAGTAGCCTTTTGTAAAATGCAACGCAGAACACAGATAGCTCATCAAAACCTATCCTAATTACTAAAACCTAATAATACTTTCAAAAATATTGATACTGCAGAATGTTAGGATTTTTAATTCAATAGTTTAATTCATTATACAGGTTCCATCACTATTCATCAAATTAAACCCGGTCTACACCATGGAAAATTTGTATAACATTAGTTAAGTTCAAACCATGCTGCTTAATATTTTTACTGAAAACAGCACCAAATTCCAGAATTCAACTTTAAATGGAAGAGAGAGGAAAACAGTGTGCCTGATAATGAAAAGAAATATCACATAAATGATAACTGTCATCAGCCAGAGATTTAAAATTCCTGAATAATTTTCTCTCACCGTGAGCCAAGAAAGCCATCACGAAGAATGAACTATTTCATTAGGTATCAAATGCACGACGATGCTTTTCAAAACAATCTTTCTTTTCAAGAACGAAATGCGATTTTAATACATAAATATCATCTCTATAAAAATCTGTCCGGAGTCAGGGAAAAATTGTTCGGAGTTTCGATGAAACATTTTGAGTGCATCTCGAAGGCACACTTATTAAAAAGATTTTATCTTCACTTAGTAAAGAGGGACATCGAATGGAACACTTAGAAGACATATTTTTAAGAGGTTTCCATAGAATGTTCTGGAAGAGCATTTTAGGAAAATGCTGATTACCTTGGCAATGAAAGGCGCGATTTCCTTAGAATGTTTTAATGTTCTCTTTTTTCACCCCAAAACCAATTACAACTCCATTTACGGTCGGTAAAAAAACGCACCTCTTACTTCCCAACAATATGAAAAGCTTTAAAATGCAGGGAATTATGTTCCCTCCCACTCAGAGAGGTGGGTAATCGTCGCTCTGAGCACGAAACGGAATGAAGGCGAGAGGGGACGTCACAATGCAAAATCATGGCGGACGATTCGAGCAACGACAATGGTAATTGAAAAGTTGAATGGGACAAGAAAGGGGGCGCCATTAGAGCAGGAGAGGGGGGGGAGAAAGAAAGAACTAGGACAGGGGTGGGGAGACTGAAAGGAAGAGACATTTCCAGGGGATTACTTGAGAAAGGAAATAAATGACTGGGAGATACAACGTACACCGCGCAGGTCCGATTTCTGGTGAATGATTTTCTATGCTTGACACGTACAAGCATGGAAAAATATTTCGCTGCCACGCTAGCGTTGAACGCAGAGAGAAAATGCAATTATTAATTAAGCATGGTACTCCAATTAATTACTGGGGATATTTCGCCAATTTAAATCTGATCACAACAGATTTTTTTAAAACAACAGCAATAGGATACGCGATACGGGTTTTTGAAATTCATTTTCTGTGGACTTGAAATTTTATACACACTAAATCTGTTTTATAGAATTTGAAAAGTTTTAAAAGAGAGTTTATCAAATATATTGTTTTATTAAGTCTAATTATGTCACAATGAAATAACAAAAGTTTTCAATTTCACATGAAATAAAATTCCACCTTTCATGCTGAGTCGCAAAGCTTTCATTTTTTTCATTGTGACACAATGGAGCAATTCCATAAAGTACTGTCCGATGCACTGTCTTAAATAGTCTTTCGCCATATATTATTAACATTGATGAGATAAAAACCATTACAACATCAGAGAAATTCCAATTTGTGGCTCCCACTTACATTATGTTTGATAACCGTGGTTACAATTAACATTTCTTCTCCATCTTCTGCTAAAACTATAATAGATAAGCCTCTACTGCCAGGCCGCAGCTATCCGTTGGCGGCAGATTAGATGACAAGAAACTTTAATGGCGCGGTTCTATTGTGGGTCATTCCGCATCACTGTTATTTCTACACTATTTGGTAGACCAGGAAATGACGGGTATTAAAGCTCCCAAAATCGATTAATTCCAAGTTCTGTCCAAATGGTTCACTGGTATGGTACCTCCGATTTCCATTCCGATTATCCTCTTTCTTTAATAACCAGGTTTATGTACCATGAATGTCCCAATTACTGAATGGTAAATATGTTTAAAATATTGAAATAATTTGTTTGATGGCAAGTTTTGTGATTAATACATACGAAAGGTTTGGTGGTAGATTGAGTATTTTGCCTTAATCCAGCCACAAATAGAGACAACCTATAATCATTACAGTGAAATAAGATGATGTTGTAGTACCTAGATTACTGAATTTCGTTTAGAGATTATACAAATACGAGTAAAAAAGGAAACCAAAATCAAAATGGACATCGGAAGCGTAGCTGTTGATGACGGGATGAGGCTGATAGGGGCAGGAAAAATCTATTTGTTTTGGCATTTTGTCATAAACACTGCAAATTTGCCACTGCGGACATTATGTGTTGTCAATTATTTGCGAATTGACATGTTTGTTTGAATTTTGATACGAGATATGATTTTCACTTGTTCACATTCACATTAACTGATGCAATCTGCTGACGAGCCTTATAATTTTGCGGAGTAGTGCCGTAAAAAGATTTTTTATTCTCTTGAGACAGTGTATATACGAGTAAATTCACTTTCATTTTAATTATTTCTAACATTCTCTTCTTCTACAAAATCTCTAATACTACCTCATTCTTATCCCTCTCTAACCAACAAGCCCTCTTCATCATTCTCCAGGCTCACATCTAGAAAGTTTCCGATTTCCGCTTATTCTATTTCTTTAATGACCAGGTGTCTGAACCAAACAACGCCATTTCCATTTATCCTCTTTCTTTAATGAGTAGGTTTCTGCGACCGACAGCTGAGGTGATTTGCTCCATTTTAGGATAGCTGGGTGATTGGATAACGGTAGGTACATTTCAGGTAATGGAGGAAGGGTGGAGAGAAGGCAGACGTTGACATTAACCTGCTCTTAACCACAGGCGCCAAGGGGACCACGGCTTAACGTCCCATCCAACGGACGGAGTACTGAACCTGAAACGCCCTCCACTAGACACTCAAGTAGGGACCGGTTTGCAACTGAAATATCCGTGACTTGCGGAAATAGAACCCGGGCCCTCAGGATGGAAGGCAAGTACTCTATCCACCACACCAACCCCATCACCGCTCCTGTATCATAAATTATCATTTTCTCTTGCCCCCTTTCTTTTATCATCACCATCATCATTAATCATCAATCCACAGATTGGTTTGAGGCAACTGTCCACTGAGTTCTTCTATCGGCTAATCTTTTCATATGTACGTATTTCTTATCTCTTGTTCCATAATTCTCACACGAAGCCTTCCTTCGGACTTGCTCATTACTTGCTAGGTCGATCCATTTAATCTTCATCATTATTCAGTAGGACCACATTTCGAATTTCCGTTTATCTTTCTTTCTTTTCTTCCCGTTTTTCTTTCTTTCATGACCACGTTTCTGAACCATACAAAGCCATACTTCGTATTAAAGCACTGACTATTTTTTCTAATTCGTAGAAACCCCTCTTTCTCGGTCAACCTAACTCCTACCCCGATATCTCTGCTGCTAAACCCAGTTTCACCCAATATACCTCCAAAGGTGAGATAATTGTTCCACCACTTCTAACTACATACCCGTCACCTGTAAATACTTATTTCACCTATCTGCACTCTCTCTCTTTAAGAATCTCATTGG
Source organism: Platycnemis pennipes (assembly GCA_933228895.1). NCBI lineage: Eukaryota > Metazoa > Arthropoda > Insecta > Odonata > Platycnemididae > Platycnemis > Platycnemis pennipes. The sequence goes on along the minus strand of OW121855.1, from coordinate 109,388,502 downwards.
CGTGAATATAATGGCCCGTCGTATGAAATTATTCAGTACAATGTTTCTTATAAGGCCAGTGAAGTACGCGAGGTTCATGTCCTCAACAGCGAACTCGCCTTTCCTCAAGGTAAAACATCGCATGACACTAACCTTCATTACCCAAGTATAAGTAGAGCACTTCCACACTAAGGTCGAACGCACACGACAAACTGTTCCACTGCGGAAAGTCGACCGTTTTCCGGTGAGAAAAATGCACTTGAAACGGGCATCTCTTGGTGAAGATGAGAACCTTTGTTTTTGCATTAATCAGTTTTGCGTAGGCAGGAGTCGTGTATTTGAGGCCGTCGGAAATATCTCGAGTACGTAACCAAGGAGTCACGTGGTACAAACACGAATGGTTCGCAAGTTTGTTGTGTTTGAATCGCTCGTAACAGTCTCATTCATTGCTTTGACTTCAGCTTTTCTCATCCGTCTCGAATATACGAGCCCCCAGATGAGAAAAAAAAACAAGTGAAAACCAAGTGAGATTATTAGAAGCGATTCAAACACACGAACTTTGCGGAAAATTGGTGTTTGTATCACGTGACTCCTTGGTAACCTATTGGTAGGGACATAACATTTTCGCGAAACGTTTTTTGCGACAGGATTCACGAAATAAGTGACTTTAAGGGTTTAATCATGAAATTAACCGTGTCTTCTTTGAAACGCGATTTTTTGACGAAATTTGAGATATTTTGCAAATGGCGAATTTTTGTAGCATGAAATATTTTCTTTAGTGATGGCCGGATCGGGTCTTTCATTTTTCTCGGTTCCGGATTCGGATCCAAAGACACGGAGTAAAATCGGATCCGGATCGTAGATTTTAAATTTTCGCGGCGTAGCGATCGAAGTGCCCCGTGAATGGAATGTAGGTGCGGTAGATATTGACAAGAAGAGGATGAGTAACTAAGGTCACGTAATTAGATGAAAATGTTCCCGTGCAACTGGAAGCAAAATAAAGAAATATGACTTTTTCCCCCATTTTTTCCGGTATCGCGGGGGAAAAAAAAAATACGTAGTATGTCATGCGGGTAGCCTACATTCGCCGGGATCAGGCGCATAACGAGGGGTAGTGTACTGCTCGAAGTTCGATCCCTATCGCAGTTTAATTTTTTCTTTCAGTCACTGCATCGAAAATGTTATCATATTCATTTTCAAACTATTACATCTGAATACTCACTTGATTATACTTTTGTTGTTTAAATTAGATTTACAAATGTACCACTCGTAAATTAAGGATGGTCGGGTCGTATCCAAAGATCCACGGGTTTTTCATTTCATTCGCTACTGAAATCATATCCAGGGACAGTAAAAATTCAGATCCGGATCGGAGATTTTAACATCTCGCGGCCTCGTGATCGATGCGCCCCGCGAATGGAATGTACGTATGGTAGATACCAACAAGGAGAGGTTAAGTAACTAGGGTCATGAAATGAGAAGAAGTTTTTTCCGTGCCACAAACGAGGAAAACAAAATAAAAAATACTCGTCTTGACCTATTTCTCCGTAGGCCCGGATGTGCGAGAAAAAAATTAAGCCGAATGTCATGCGGGTCGCCTACATTCGCCAGATTCCCGTGAACGTATGAGAGCGTAGTTGTTAAAAAAGAGGGCTAGTGTACTGCCAGTCGCGAGTTCGATCCAAAACGCTACCTAAGAATACAGCCGTGCTGTATTCCTAGGGTAATGCTAGTATGCAGTTAAAAAAAGTAGATTATCAGAAATTTCATTTCAAATTATAAGTAAAAAAATAATTAAATTTGGCGAAAGGAAATGATTGGAAAAAATTTATAATACAGAATTAAATCATGGAATCATTGCGTTAACTTTACAGTGTACTTGTGAGTGACGCATTTAAAATCTAGTTGAAGCGATAGAAGTACAAAAAAGTCAGTATCCACACACTAAGGTTGGAAATGAAGGATGATAAAGTTTTTTATTCAATGGTTGAAAGAAAAATTTTAAACAGCGTAAGCATCGAACTTCATTACCTGCAGTCCACTACTCCACTCTGTTATTGTTATTACCATTATCTCATTAATTTGCCTTTAACTTAATTTTGCCTACTGTGTTTTTTATGTTGCGTAGAGTAGCCATAACTTCTGTATTGGATCTCAAATGTATCGACTTTTAACTGTTTGTTCACATTGGTATGAAGTCTTTATTAATAATATTTAAAAAAACCCTTCCTTTAAGACTCCTTTTTTCCCAACATTAAATACAGCTTTCAACTTTTTAAAACGATTTTATTTACCGTATTGTCGTTTTTAAACACCGCTTTTGATGATTTTTATTTACCATTTTTCGGTGTCCCTACCTATTGGAGACAATCCCGACGGTTTCAAACACACACCCCCCAGGTCCGAAAATTTTGGCTAAAATAAAGACTTGTAACAAAGTTTTACCAGCACCGTATAAAGTAAATCAATCTCAAAGAGGATCGTCGTTAGAACGCAATGTCGCCATCATTATCCTCATCATCAATGCTACGCTGAGACGGGTCAGCGGCTATTTGTTTCGGCAACGTCGCACAGCTATCCAAGCCATTTCTATCCATACAAATATATATTGATTAAAAAAGTTGATTACATTACGTTCTTAACAACAAATTATTATAAAACAAGGATTTAAGGAATACAACGCAGTTAAGATAGCATTTGTTTGACCACTCAGAGCCGAGAAAAACGCTTCTAACAAAAACGATTTCGGTATCATAGCTTGCACAGATAAATTTCAGAAATTTACAGAAAAGGCATAAGACAAGCTTGTGTATATTGTTATATTTTGGAATAGATCGACTGATAGGGTTTTAGAGCAATAAGATTTTTAAATCGGCGTAGTTTTTGAACACATTAAAAAACAGTCACGTTTCTCCATTCAAACTTTAATAAAAATTTAACTACGTAACTCAAAAATTTTTTGCACAGTAATTAGTGCAGAATTAAATGGTAAAAAATATGATATAATTAGGGTTTCTGTAGATATTATTGTTACTCATAAAAACTCTTCAAACTCGAGTACACACAATGTTTTGGTCGGCAGTAGGTATTTCGTGGGGACATGTTAGATAAACTCGATTCACGGGAAACTAGAGTGTACCCGTTGACCAGCTGGGAGCCCGCGGGGGAGAGGGAGAGGGGTGTCGTTGCCCTGACAACAGCCCCCACACGTCCACAACCGATCGCGCAAGGCGTCCGTCGTCCGCCGAGCGTGGAAGGAAGAAAGTAAGCGAGCCACTCTCTTTGGAGGAAGACTGATGAATGGCACAGTGTCTGTCACAAGACTTCGCAGAATCTCAGGAATGCGAGCGGCGAGGAAGACGAACAGCGGCATGCGGGAAACTCCTCATGCTTTCCACCTCACTCACAGGGGAATTGAATTCTTTAATATCTCCATCAACTAGTCCTAGAAAGATAACAGAACCGATGAGACGAGAACCTTAACAGAAACCGATGCGATCAAATTTACGCACAATTTCATAGTTACGCCTTTATACATATTTAAGTCTCCAAAAGAGGCCGTTAAATAAAATGCATTGTTTAGTACGGAGTAGGTGGGGCCTAATCCTTCCCAAGTACCCTCATTCTGGCTTCGTTTTCGCCCATTGGCTAGCATGTCAATACCTCCTTCTCTAGTAGATCCTAAACTCCTTGCTAACCACACACCATCCTCCTCTAAACAGCAATCCATCATCTCTTTCCCATTAGGAGGTTCGTCGCGGTGGCTACAGTATGTATTGAATTTCCATTCTGAAGGACAGGGTTCGAATACCGGCTGCGTTTGAGTAAACATCGACATATGATGTTTTTCATGTATGTACCCGCTCTAACATAAAGGCACTTCACACCGGAAAGAAAGGTACTAGAATGGGAATTTTAGGGTTTAGGAGGAAGTTTGGAGAGAATCCCGGCGTCGGAATTAGACTGCTCGAAAGGTGCCAAGAGTACCACGGCTTAACGTCCCATCCGACGAACGGAGCACTGAACTTGAAATGCCCTCCAATATCATTTAAGTCAAATTTTATTAATGAAAACTAACCTCCACTGCTGGGATTTAAACTCAGGCTCAGAGGCCCAGGCGAAGATTGTACCAAAAAAGAATGTGCAGCTGGAAATACAAGCGTGGAAGCAAGGAAACAATTCATCAGAATATAATTCTGGAGCGTGTTTCTTTATGGCAGTGAGGCATGGACGATAACAGCAGCAGAGAAGAAAACGGTAGTAGAATTCGAAATGTTGTGCTACGGAAGAATGAAGAAGATTAAATGGATCGACCGAGTGACAAACGAATACGTCGTAAGAAGAGTGGGAGAAAAGGGAGGTCTGAAGAGAAGTGGTGAAGAGGAAGACGGGACAACTTAATCGACCATATCATGAGACATAGTGGCTCGATGAAGACAATCGTCAAAGTACAAGGAAACGGGGAGAATGGCAGAAGAAGTCATCGTTTGAGATTTATAAGGAACAAGTGATGACGGATGTAAAAGAGACAAAATTTGTAAATATGAAGAGTTTATCTGAAAGGAGAATCGAGTGGAGAGCTCAACCAATCTCAGGATTACTGACAGATAAAAAGGATGATTAGCTTAAGGAGGTTCCACCGTTGACTCCGCGATTCAAACTCCCGTAAAAGAGCTATGTTATTAAATGAATAAATACCGATCCAGAAAAGCTCCTGCATGGAAAATCATCTATAGGGTGATAACGCATGCACAATAATTCTATGACTATGCTATTATATAGCGCGTTGTAGTTCCATTCTATTTTTTAAAAGCTCTTGTAAGTCATTTTGACTGCGGAATTTGACTGACGTGTTCTTGCCACTTTTAATTTACGAAGTTAGAATACATGCTCATTCGTACTATCACGTATTCTACAATAGGTTAAATATTTTTTATTTAGTTTTAAAGTATTCCATTGTAAATACATATCTTTGTTTTGAATTTTATTAATATTTATATTTTTGAAAATTGTTTGGCAACAATGACGCTGATACCATTTGGAAGCATTGGTATTAATTACACGATATCAATAACCAATAAAACATTTAAATTACATAAAAAACATAAGAATGGCTTCGGTAAGGTATATTCCTAAATTAAGTTAGTAAATAGGCTCGTAAGCACGGTCCGTCACAAGTACCGTTGCCAATGATAACAACATACTGTAGAGCCAATTTCATGTAACTAAATGTTTTCTGCTTTATTTCGAGCAAACCTTTATTAATATCAATTAAACAAGTGTGGTAGGGCGAGCACTTTTTTACAATGCTAAATTCTACATAAAATTGCGCATTTTATATTAGTTCTTCGTCAAAACGTCATTTCTCTTTACATTATTAATCTGCAAATTTTACTGCAAGAGCCAAACTCTACCGTACAGCCACGTATAAAATAGCTTATTTTCAACATCTTTTTCTTGAAATATACTATGGAAAGGCCAATGGATAAAAGGGCCCAAAAAATGATGTGTCCTGAAATTTTCACAAAAATGACATCTACTTCATAATTCGGTGAGCCTCCTTAATATTATCGACTACGTGGATCATACATATTGTCGAATGCAATACATCGACTACGCAGGAACAGTTATTCGATAATAATGACTACTGATTTCCCAACCGAATACATAAAACGGGAACAATCACAGAATTTAAAATTATGGACATGGAAAATAGGATAAAGAAAATAATCTAGCAACGTAAAGTTATGACCAAAATTATGTGAGAAGAGTCCAAAATTGCCGTTAAAACGAATATGATAAACTGTGCACTAAGAAGGGGAAAGCACGAATTGATGAAAAGGAAATAAGGAACCAAAGGCGAAAAACAAAAACATTGTGACGACGCGAACGGAATGGTATACCAGTTGAGTCGAGCCGAGTCTTAAAGCGAATTCAGCAGCTAATGAACTGAGAGTACTAGGTCGACTTATCACTTCATTATGACAAGAGTCGTAGCACCGCGTATCCGACATCAATATCGAATCGATTTATTTGGACTGAACCTCCTCGTAATTACACCTAAATCCACTGAATGATTCTTTTAATGAGGGTTAATGGCTGACATTGTCAGAGGCGATGTGCATGGAAAACGACTTCGCTGGTTCGGAAGGGATTTGGCATTCCAATTAATGAACCCGCCGCCATAATCAGTATAAATCGGCGAGTTAATACAAGTTCCAATCGTCGATGTAGAGCTCTGAAATCTCTTATCTTTGGGATAAAGGGAAAGACACATGAATGGGGACACCCATATTACGAATTTTCTTTAGCACCGAGGAGGTTCTTTCCGCAATACTCTATCAATCTATTCGGGTTCACGCAAACAAGCATAAAAAATAAATAACTCTGTATGTGATATTATTGCATGCATGAGATCTACATGTTGTTTTTGTTCTACAATAAAATTCATTGGTTAACGACAAGCTTCAACAACTTGTTTTTAACATCAATGATTCGAAAATTTTTCATTTTCTAAACTTTCCATCATTTCTCGACCAAATATTCCGCGAAGAAATCAATAGAGGATCCTCGCATTTTCTGAACATTTTTAAATTTTGACGGTACCTCTCACTCGTTGATTCGATTCGAATAATTTAACAGAGTTCCTTTGCAAGCATACCAGTCAGTAGAAGCTGGGCATTTTTGTTCGTTTCCATAAACAATTCAACAATGCAGACACAGTCCAATAAACAGTGCCATATTACGGTCGCGTACTTCAATGAAAAATAGGAAAATATAATGAATTATATTTTCAAATATATATAATTAATTATAATAATTATAATACCTATATATAATTTAATTATAATACGTTATAATTATTAGAAAAGTACTTCTAGTAGACCTTAAAAGACAAAAATACCATTTCAACAATGATAGGAATGGTGTTATAATTGTCTTCTCCGTCTGCAGGAGTAAAGTAAAAGATAACTCTCTTTCGAACAATAACTCCATCAAAATATGATTCCAAAGTCTGAGAAAGTTGGTGTTGACTTAGTAGGTGTTTCTCTCTTCCTCTCTAGTAGCCTACACCTGGGGTGGAATTTCAATTCCTCTTCCTGAATAATGGGAAATGGCTGGAATTTTCATTTTAAAAAGTTGCTATTTCACTTCCATCTAGTAAGAAACAGGCTTGCAAAAAAATGACGAACGAAAAGCGAATTTCACGCGATTCCCCGGTCGTTCATATTTCGCTTGTCAATTAATAGATTGGTTAAAACAAAGGACCGAATGAGTTCAATTAAGCCTCAGCTTCCGCCTGGCTGTGATCATTTAATTGAATGGCATTCGCCTATCGAACGATTCAGGACATTTATGACGTGCACCGACCGACCAAGGTAATGAAAGCATTGTCCAAATTCGCGAGGCATGAAGAATGATCCGTTTCCCATTACACATCGAAGGCAATCCATTACGACAACCAATCGATTAGTGGCGAGAAGCATAATAAAGGTAGTCGAATGAAATAAGAGCCAATCCGATTTTTGTTTACTATTTCCATTTGTTTTGTGGCATTTACTCAAAAAAAGGGCGAGCAAAATATCATTTCAAAGCCCTTTTATTTTTAGTACCTACCAACAAATTTTAGAAACTGTGCCGAGAAACGTCACACACATTTTAACGAAAAATTAAAACTTCGAAAAAGAAATATTTTGATAAAATTTAATTCTGTAGGTGTTATTTTGAAATTTCCTGTGACTATCAGAAAAATAAGTAATATTTGTAATAACGTTGTTTTGTATATAATTGTTTCGTTTGGAGTAAAATTTAGTTTTTAATTATTCATAATTATTTTATTGTCAGTGTACGCAAGAGCTGAAATAACGGCCCCCGGCTCTTAATGCATGAGGAGCAAAAGCTGATACATCGACCGGCAGCACTAAGTGGGTTAAAAAAGAGGGGTAAGATTGGTTGTTATTTTTAACATGGTATGGCGAAAGAAAACAACCGTTGCTCCCAAGGCGGTTAGAATGCACTTGATGAAGAGGAATTGGCATACTAGCCCATGGGTGGTGTGTTTGAAACAGTCGGGATTATCTCGAATAGGTAACTAAGGAGTCACGTGGTATAAACAGATATGGTTCGCAAATTCGGTTCGTTTGAATCGCTCATAACAATCTGACTCAATTGACTTTACTTGGGTTTCATCACATCCGTTTCGCGCATATAGGCCACGGATGAGATAAAACTCGAGTAAAAACTATGAGTCAGATTGTAATGAGCGATACAAACGAATCAAATTTGCGAACCGTTCGTGTTTGGAAAAAGGACCCCTGGGGGCCGATTGTATAACTTTACGTTCGAACGTAAAGAGCCGTATTCCGTGGTGTTGTGGGAATTCTTCGAAAACAATTGAAGGCGCGATTGTGTAACTTTACGTTCGAAGGTTTTTCGGCTCACGATCGAAGGAAACCCGTCGACTGCTATATACTTGACGTTACGGCCATTTTCAATCGTTGGAAGGTTTGTTTTTGTTTGCATTTTCATGTATAAGTGATAAATTATCGTTGTGAGGAACGTTGTTTGAACTATTACGGAATAAGAATGTAATTTGAAGTATCAAATTGCTTAAAAAGCTGTGTACGATGTGACAGAGTGAATTAATTAGAATAATTATAGCAACGTTGGGTGGGTGAATGTAATGAATAGCAATTTAAAACAAGCTATCGGACTGTTACATATAATTTCAACTTTTAATTTCAGCATTGGCATCAACAGTTTCACTTGAGCAATGCCACTTACGGTGAGAATAATACATAGTGAAGATATAGCGTGTGTTGTGACTACACATTGTGGCAATTCAGCGATTGACAATGTTTTTAGTGAACTGTGATGGATTGCATGTGTTATGGTATCTATACAGATGTCAGAGAAAATTGTTGTCGGCAATTATTTCGTCGTTTCACCTATTGCCTTAAATTAAGATTTGCAATCTATGTGAATTGAAGTGAGGGGGATTTCTCTTGTCTTGTAAGTGTGATTGTTTACGTCCCAGTGAAAGTGGTGAAAGGATAAACAGTGTAGTGCTTTGTTATTCTTCATTCAGTAAAATTTCCCACCCCAAGTGACATCTTTTTATATCATTGCAAAGTGGTGTCCAATGTGATTGTGTTGAAATAATTATTCCGTCTATGTTTAAGGCAGGTAATGTCTAATTATCAATAAGCATTACGTATTGCCCTCGTAAGGGATTACTGTGTTGTTTGAGAGTGTTTTAAATTATGACTGTTGTTGTTTACGTCCAAGTGAAAGGGTGATGATTTTTATCGACTTATGCAACACATGCTGTCTCGTTTTGCTTTATTCATTAAATTTTGCCTAATCAAAAGATAATCTTTTCATTCACTCGCCTTGATGTCATTAGCCATAGGATTGTGCCTTTATTTGTGTGCCGCTGTGTGTGCCTGGAGAAGTTGTGTAAATTATTTAATGCTGCCTTATATATCTCACGGTAGGTTATCGTGTACCTACGTACAAGAAATCTGGTTATGGGAAAATAGGTATGCTACAAGAGAGACAGGCGGCACGGAATTTTAAAAGTCAGTTTCATAGGTATTTATCTTTGATGTGATGGAGAACGCTGTGAAAGTGTTTCAATAGTAATAAAGGTTGACTATTGCTTTAATGCTGGGGACTAGATTGAGGATAGTATTTAATTGTGTACCTATAAATAACCTAATTAATTTCTGTCTGAAGATGCATGTATATGTGCCAATACGTTGAGCGTAGTTTTGCTAAATGATATTTACAGTGAACCGTAGCGCATTAGTTAAATTACATGACGAGAATATCCGGAGTGATAATATAGAATTTCAACATGACGTACTATTTTTTTATGCATTATCAGCAATAGAGAACACAATTTGAGTGATAATGAAATATTATGAGTTGCGAATTAAGCAGACGTTTTTGATAATTATCTGTGAAAGTCAGGGTATGACAAGTAATTATGAATTAATTTATCAATTGGGAACGCATTGAGGCCACTGTATAATACTCGTGAGGAAGTTATCTTAAATTTTCAGGCATTGTAATGTTTATTATTAATTCTTGATATTCAAAACAAATGCAACTACTTCAAAATAAGCTCTTTGCGCATGCGTACAAGAGAAACAAGTGCGAAATATGCTGTAAATCTGACAACACCGTAACTTTCGATTGCCTGCTGACGATCGAGCTTATACAATCGCACTTTTCATCCTCGTTCGAAGACGGTGAGCTCGATCGAGAGTGAACGGGTCTCTAACGATCGAACGTTAGCCGAGTTACACAATCGGCCCCCTGTACGCCTTTCCCTTCAGAGGAGGAAATGAGGAGAAATGGATGTATTCGAACAAAATCTCTGATGGGCGTGGCCCAAGTCAAGCGAGAGTTTAAAATTGGGCCGCGCCCACTTGCTCTCACGGGCCAAATGAAAAAAAAGGAGACCAAAATACAAAACTCCACTTCTTGCGTACATCTACATCCACAAGAGTGCCCTGAAAGCCATCTGGAGGGTGCAGAAGTTCATGAGGTTGGTAAAGGAGTCTCGTATCTAAAGATGGGTCGGTCCGGAACGATTCGTTCCAAAGGAACGGATCCGCTTGAGGAATGAATTGGAACGAAACCGATCGCCAGCCAAATCTCGTTCATTTGAAACGAGATGACTCAACTGGAGGAATCAAATAACATCTGCTGTGAGCAGAAGCAACGAAAGGACCGAGATTACACTGAAATCTTGAGAATGGCCTGAGAAGGCCGAAACCGGTAGATTTGTTTAAATATATTTGAGGAAAAGAACTAAGTTTTTTCTTTTTTATAATGAAAAATAACTTCCACATCGTAAACTCGCCAACCATTTCTTTTATCCTTTACGATTGTTGTAAACTCTTCCAATCACACTCACGGGTATTCCCACCGGTCGGTTATAGTATAACAATAGCCATTAGGGTCTCGCCTCACTATCACGTGCTGTTTTGGGTTTACTTTTCGCGATCTTTGGATTGGTGCCATTTGAATTGCTGCCTCAGGATCAAATTAATAATGTATATTGAATCTTATCTCAATCAAATTAATGCCATTACAATATATCCTTCACAAAAGATAGGTAATGCAAGATGGGATACACGTAATGCGGTATTTTGCTAAGTATTGTTAGATTCAGGCAACAATTGAAATGGCAACAATTGAAAGGGCAACAATAGAAATATCGCAAAATGTGAACACAAACGGCACGTGACCCCGAGGTGAGATACTACCGGCCACGGTTACACAACCGGACAGTCGGAAGTAGACATTTCATGGGATTATATTTTCTTCGAGTTAATTTTTCCAATTACTGTTGTCTCTAACTTTATTAGTTTAATATTGATTGATTACCTTTTTTCAAATTTGAACCCCTACATAATACGATTTTTCCATTTAAAAAAAGAGGAGAAAGAATTCTGCCAATTATTTCAACCACGAATTCTAATATGGCGTCGCAACACTAGGATAAACAAACACTCGTAGCACCCTTCGTTGCCACGGCAACAATGCCGTTGACTGCACTGACGCCTGCACCGATGCCTTATAAACGAATCGGGACACTCATTTAGATGGCTCTTTCCCTGAGAAGGTATCATTTGAGCACCGAAATTGGCCGACACGCACAAGGGAAACCTTCTATGTTGCACGGAGCACGGCCTATTCCGAATGTTTAATGAGCACTCGATGGTCGAATTGCATTATGGAAGGAAGGCCAAGAGCACTCCAGTCCATCTGGAGCCGACGAATATAAAAGGGGAGTCTCTGTTCTCCAGACAAAAGCGGGCTCCGTTCGCTCCGCTGCTCAAACGTTTTATTTGCAGAGGAGATTCGCGAACGAGATACCTACCTCGCTCTTCCTGACCTCTAAAAGCAGTCGTCCTCTGCATGCGTCCAGCGCGCAGTATTATACCTCTTGAGCATCGGGAGGCGCAGTATCTTTGCTTCCGCGAAATCGCTGGGTAAATATTTTACCGGGAGAAAATGCCTCCAATTCTTCCCATCAGACCCTTACTGCTTCTATACTACTAACCTACTTATCTCCATACAAAAACGAGGTGGTATTTCGCGGTATTACTCACTTGAGTGAAGTTGACTCACAGCCAGATTTTTCGAACAGGTACATAAAACTATAACAGACTTAGCAAAACCCTTCACATATGAAACAACAAATATGCTAAAACAGATTCTGAGAGAGAAAAAAACTGTAGCACTTTTCCAAATTTTTTTTTAATTTTTTTAAATGTCCATAGGTCACCCCTATATATCCATAGCCTACCCCTCTCCAACACAGAATTCAACAGAGAGCTGGAAATCATATGCCACATTGCAACATCTAATGGGTACACTCGAGAAATTATAAGCAAACTCCTACGTAAAAAGCTCGCAAAAATGGCCATTTCGGAAATAACCGCTATCCCAGCTTTTGAACCCAATATTGCGTTGGACAGACGAGCAGGGATTTAACCACAAGAATCCAAGAATATATTGGGTGTTTGGACAAGGGAGACAAATCATCACGGCTGGCCAAACACCTCTGCCTCTTTCAACCGGAAATTCTGCATATTGAAATAAAAGGCCCAAGATTAGACGCATGGGAGCAGTGGGAAATTATACATAGCGATGATAACCTGTAGCTGAATGACCAACTCTTCTGGAACCATTCCCCATTGCTTGCTATACCTTTTCCAAATAACCCACCACTTACCTAATCCCGTTCTAAGGACAAACTACTTAGATTTCTTTCTGTACACAATTCTTTCTTTTCCAATATTCTCTCCCCGAAACCGCCCCTCTCTACCCATCTAGTCATTCCCTATTCCCCTCCTATCCACTTTCTCCTATGCCCTTCCGTTTCATATATAGGAAAGTTTATGAGTGTACACCTGAAGATAGCTTAGTAAGCCGAAACACGTGCAGTGTAATTTTAAAAATTGAAAAAGAAAATATAATTGTGTTTTTTATAATTTCAAAAGTTTTTACTCACCCAGGGCCCAAAGTCTTGAATCTATCGTTGCGCTATAACGAATGAAATTTGTCGTTATGTTAACGTCATTCGTTTATCCACGTTGATAACAAAATATGACGTTTTCGATGGCAACGATAACGTCAATATTTATTCAGGGAGTAACGAAAGGTTCAAGACTAGTGCCCCCAGTATGTTTCATTTCCACTATGTGATGCCTGAATCAGTGGACACTAAAAGACATAGCCTTCTGGAAAAAATATAATAGACTAAGGCTTTTACAAAAGTGCACATCAGACGAGTTCACCTCCGACATTGAGTTAATCGTAAGGGTTTCAATACATTGGTAAACAGGACCACAGGGATAAGATAAGAGAAATGCTCTGAACCATAGACGGATTCAAATATTCGTTCTTTCCCTAAACCATGGGAAATATACACGAAATTTGTAAGTAAGTTGTTAAGGCAAATCTGGCCTCTCGTTGATATCAAATATATGTTGTGGAACATTGAAACGTTTCTAGTATGTTTTCTTTAAACACACCATTTTAATTTACATTTTATAAGATACATATAAAGAATAGTATTTTTTAACGTGATGTTGGGATGATTGCTCATGCTTTAGCAATAAGCCTTTATAAGAGAAATACAGACACATCAATATAGACCAGCAAATAAGGGATTAAAAATTGTATTCCAATATTAACAACGAGGTATGCGTATTTTTTAACTACCGAGGTAGTTGAATCTATTGATGTCTTTTCACCATGAAGATGATAGATACTTTATGGTTTTTTAAGACTTCGAACATTAAATAATTATTTATTTTACTCCTTCTCCGCTGGTCATGTTTTTAATGCAAAACCATTATACTAAAAAATTGAAAACCATTTTATCTCACGAACTACGGGGCAGCATATTCTCCTATATCACATGATACATTATTTATAATCGCGCTTGAATAGAATTTTGAACTGCGTGAACACCAATAATAATCCTACGACTATTTTGCCTCACGCATATTTCAAGTTCGATTATTTAACAAAAAACAAATGAAATATGTTCTCTAGGGCCCTCAACAGGAATAGGGAATGAGGTAAACAGGTGCGAAAATGAATCCGGAAATTCTGGTCTAATCGAAAAAAACTATCCATCCGATAGTTCCCTGAAAATGTAATTCCAAACAGTTGAAGCGTGAAAGGACCTGAACAGCCATTTGGAACGTCAAACGGAAGACACACGGCGCTTTTCCTGACTCTAATTGAAAAAAAAAATAAAAAACAGCTTCGATATATATATATATATTTTTTTTTAACCTTTCGCAATTTCCAATTCCAGCGCCTCACATTGGCCCTGAAAAGCAACGCCAGGCCTCGCGAAAGCCATTTTCGCTATGTCCCGTTGAAAAAAAGAAAAGGATTTCATCCTGCGATTAAATTTGAAAATAGGACTTTTTTGTGTCATAGAGAGGCGAGAAACAGGTACACAAAAAAAAACAAAAAAATTTTTTATCACACCTCCCATCCAACAGACGCGAACACAAAAGCTGATTCATTCGATCGATTCAAACCGTTGAAGTACGATAAAATTATAAGGAATAAAACACGTAAACCTTGCCTTGAATTTCCGTATGCCTAGAGGAACGTCGGTTTAAATTCTGCGCTATTCGATTTTCATTCCTGAAGTCTAACGGACCGTAATAATAAATTCACAGAGTACCTATGTCGGTCATGAAGCGTAAAACAGTCTCAGGTGTGTGGCAAGGGTTGGAAAATCACCAAATATGAACTTATTACTTATATCCACGCAGACTTTAAGGGTACAGTTATGTTAAGAGAAAATCTTATGTAAGTGGGGCTTGCATAATTACATGAGTAACAAGTACGAAGAAATGTAATTGGAACTTGTGGTAAAATGTACAATTTGTTTTTAATTCTCAACGATTATTGTATATCAAACATGGGTGTAGCAACTTTACGGTAATAGAGGGGAAAACTTTTTCGAGGATACTTCAGGCAAAGCGACCGATATTAAATTTAACTATTCCATTATTTTCACCTACATATTATTATCTTGGGAAGAGGGTAAGTATGGTGGCTTAAGTACTAGCTTCTTATCCTGATGATCAGGATTCAAATCCCGGCAACGGCAGATGTTTTCCATTGATAAACCAGTCCCTTTCTTGAATATTGTGCGAGTTCAGTACTCCGTCCGTCGGATGGTACGTTAAACCGTGGACCCCTTTGCACATTTCGTTACGAGAAGGCTAATCCCGACGCCGGGTTTCTCTCAACGCTTACTCTTCACCATGAGAAGCCTACCCACCATTTCTACATTGCGTAGATGACGAAGCTGCCGATCGCTTTGCCTGAATAACTGGCAATATGATCTCTTTTTTTTACCGAAAGAAAGGCAATTACAGACGAATCTACCCGTGCGGTAACACATCCCTTAAAAAACTTCTCTTCGTGATCAAGTCCGCAGTTTAATTTGCAGCAGTTCTCACGATATTTCCAACGACAGCGTTCGGATTTCCTTAAGCCATCGATTAAAACCATACTGCGTCCAGAGGGGGCAGGGGGAGGGGGTTGAAACAGTCAGGATCATCTCGAATAGGTAACCCAGGAGTCACGAGGTATAAACATGAATGGCTCGCAAATTTGCTGTGTTAACACTACTGATTAAAACCTCATTCATTTTTAAACTTGTTTTATGTCATCACTGGGCTCTATAGTCGAGACACATGGGAAAAACTAAAGTGAAAACAATTTATGATATAATACGAGGGAATCAGACACTAAATTTGCAAACCATTTGTGTTTATACCACGTGACTCTTAGGCTACCTATTCGAGATAATCCCGACAGTTTCAAACACAGCCCCTCAGGGGGAAGGGGGGGGGGCTTGAAACCGTCGAGATGGTGGGTTAAAACCACTGATTACAACCTCACTCATTGTTTACACACGTTTTTTATCTCATCTGGGGGCTATATGCAAGTGATGGACGATAAAAACTCATATGAAGACATTGAGTGAGGTTGTTACGAGCGATACAAGCGGGGTTGTGATTCAGAACGTCGGCATTATCTCGAATAGGTAACCAAGGAGACACGTGGTAGAAACGCGAATCATTTGCAAATTTATTGAATCTGATTCGCTCGTTACAATATTATCAATTGTTTTCACTTGAGTTTTTCTCATTTGTCTCGACTACAGAGCCCCCAAATGAGATAAAGCATAAGAGTAAACAATGAATGAGGTTGTAACCAGCGGTTTTTTAACGTACCAATTACGCGAACTATTCGTATTTATACCAAGTGATGCCTTGGTTACCTGATCGGGAAAATCCTGATGGTTTCGAACACAACCCCCAACGGTCACATACGCAGGGAGGGGGTTTCCGAAATTTTTTTCCATCAACATTGTTGTTCTGATTTTAACTGCGTATGATAATCCGGCTTACGCTGCGTGTAATTCAAGCGTTAAATGTCTTAACACGTGATCACTAGTTTGATGCGTATGTGTGGGTGATGATTGTTCTTTTCATTATAATACGTGTGTGTTTATGCGTTGAACTTCTGATCTGGTGCCAGACACATTAACTGCTTCATAAAAAGGTAAGCAGTGAACTTTAACAGTGAGAAGAGATAGGAATGGGTAAAGTGAGAGTTAATATCAAGCACTGAAAATTGAGGGAAGAGATTTGTAACATGTCGGCTCAAAAGGGGATCGGGTTGGTGTGGTGGCTTGAGTACTGGCCTCCCATCCCGAAGGGGTTCGATTCCCGGCAGTGGCGATGATTTTTCAGTGGAAAACTGGTCCCCACTTGAGTGCCTAGTGGAGGGCATTTCAAGTTCAGTACTCCGTCCGTCGGATGGGACGTTAAGCCGTGGTTCCCTTGGCGCCTTTCGTTAATAGTAGGCTAATGCCGACGCCGGGTTTCTCTCCACCCTTCCTCCGTTCCCTGAAAAATCCTACCATTACCCAATCACCCACCTATCATATATGGCGCAAATGACCTCAGCTGTCGGTCGCCTCCCCTCAATAACCAACCAACCAATCGGCACAAAACGGGCAAGGCTGTTTTGTTACGCTACACAAGACTTTGCCCCCCCCCCCTCCCAGGCTCCCCCCTTACCCTCCGAAGCCAATTTCTGGCTACGAGCCTGACCCCCAAGCATACCAAATTTGCTAACCATTCGTGTTTATAACACGTGACTCTTTGGTTATCTATTCGAGATAATTCCGACGGTTTCAAACACACCTCCGCAGGAATCGATGGCATCTTCGAGGCAAGGAAATACGTTACCAGATAGTATGTGCACAGACTCCGATCAACTTCTTCGACCTATGTTTCACACGGATCACTCGCGAAAGCCACTTTTCTTGGGCGTGCGTTACAGAGAGATATTTTCCACGAGCCTCGTTCGAATTCCCAGCATTCCCTCGATGCAGAAATGATCCTAACACCCCGCAATCGACTTTTTACGACGCAGAGGGATTCTTGGTGAGGGCGAGTGAGGATTTTAATGATCGCAGACTGGTCTTTAAGGGGTTCATCGTTCCTTTGTTTTCGATGGAAGACGCGTTCTATAATCCAGGCTGTTGTGAGCGTGTTTGGATGAAGGATTTTGTGACAAAGGAGAACAGAAAAGCACTCGCAAAAACCTCGTGCAAGCTTTCAAACAAAGAAGTGATTTAAGGATTTTTAATGGCGGCTGAGAAAACATCTGTTCTTTCACCATAAATGATATTTAGAACACCAGTGATTTCCTCTACTTAAATAATCCTTTCTGCTATCTAACCCCTCGTCAAAATATTTTCACATAAATTAACCGATTGTTTCGACATGTACATACAATTATATACAATTAATACATGAATAATAATAATAATAAAAGGTCTTTATTGGGGCGAGATTGAGACAAAACTGTCCCTTCTGCCATCTAATCCCTCGTCAAAATAAATAGGTATATAAAAGAAATAGTGGTCAATACTTAAGCCAATTACAATCCGATGTTAAAAAAAAATAAGTAAAGAATACACTTATAGGAATCAAATAATGATAAATTAACACAAAAGAAATATACATACACAATATATCAATATTACATATCTAATAGTGTGTGAGAGAATTTACAATGTGGGAAAAACGTGAGGATTATTATGCTTACATCCTTTACGCAAAAACCCACTGCAGGAAAACACCCACACAAGAAGGGGGGTGTGAAAAACCTGCGAAATCCTACTGACAGTAAAGCTAGTGTTTAAGAATAACTCAAATATAATAGCATGTACATAGGAAAATAAGTATATTATAATGAAATTCAAGAAAAGATAAATACAAAAGGTAGGGAGAAAAAAAATAGAAAAAAAAGGTAAAAGGGAATTAAGGAAAAATTAATTAATGAAGAGATATAATTCAAGAAAGTAAATAAATGAAAAAAATATGCATACAACATATCAAAATTACGTATCAGAGAATTCATGGCGAGCAAAATACATGTTTACAACTGCAGGAAAAACGCGAAGATTACCATAAGTACTTACATCCGTTACAAGAGAATACCCAGAGCACGAAAACACACACCCACAAAAGAAAAGGGGTGTGAAAAATCATCTAAATCTAAATAATACTTTGCAAGCCACCGCAAGGGTGTGTGGCAGGGGTTGAACCCTCAATAGACATACATTACCTATCAGATAGAAAACGCACTACCATGCAGGCGTGGAGAAAAATGTACTTCTCCGTTTATACACAACCTGCATGAAACCATGAGTCACGACGGCAACACCCTGAGAAAAATGTTACGATAGCAGCTACATCATACGTGTAATTATAGCTATAGATGTCAATAAATTGCTCATAAATACAAAGTACGGTAATAATTATGTATTATATTCTATAAATAAATTAAATGATGAAGTTATATTTCCTGGGACATGCATGTAGTTAGTAGAGTTAAAACATGATCGTTACGTCAGATTCGACCACGAAACAAGATTAGGGAAATATAACAAATTGCTAGGCTTCACTTTGTGGAACCACATATTGATAATGTAAGTAAATTCACTTTTAAAGTCTGTGGAATTCTGTGGAATAAATCTGTGGAATTTTTCAAAGTGAATTTACTTACATTATTAGGGAAATAGATTGTCGTGCAGATAGATGAAAAATGTCTTTCCTCCCTCGAAAAATTAGACAGAATAAAAGATAGGCAACACAATAATTATTTAGGCAGGTGTATTTTACGTAGCGCAGGTTGATGCATGTAAATGAACATGGTGCTACAAACCCATACTAACTGCATCATTGCAGGCGTGCAAGTAATGGAAATTACTGAATGACAGCAAATGCCTAACCAAATGATAAGTAATATATTACATTGTATAATCTATACGTCCATTCACATGCATGGCTAACACGTTTTCAAATTAACGTTTACACATGTTCCTTAGAGCATGTAAGTAGATGATGTGGTGCATGTCTAGTGATAATTCACCATCGGCCACACACTTTAAAAGAGTGGCTCTCAGGGTAACCAGTAGATGTAAATGAAGAAAAAAATCCAATTATCATTCGTCGTAATCTATTGATAAGGGTAGGCTTAAATCGGTAAGAAATTTTCAGATATTTCAAGACATTCTCATTGAGCAGTATACACCTCTCTTATGATGTCTCCCTTTAGTTCCGCATACTTCAAGACTCCCAACATTCAACAGTCGATTATTCTCATTTCTTTCCCGCTTAACCCAACATTCTTCCTTCCATCCCCTTCTCCAAAAAACCAGGACCCTTATTACACATTCCATCCACTCGCTCTTCCTTCAAATATTTTTAAAGGACTTCCTCTCCTCCTCGACCAATCACAACACACAGCATCTTTTTTCACTCTATACACCCTTCTCCATACAAACATTTTCCATGCCCTTATTTAAAAAAAGGCTATTTTTACATTAAAATCATATCAAAAATCTGTTGGTAGGTATATTCCCTATTGTTACTGGTAAATATTTAGAATGTATCGTACAAAACATCTCGACGTAATAAATCAGCCACGAGTAGCTATAAGAAAGAAAATATAAAATAAAATAATTTTTATTAAGGAGTCGAGAATTCAGCAAAGAGGGCAACGAGGGCGTTCTATCACAAGAAGAATCTACTTACAGCTGGAAATACAAGCGTAGAAGTAAGTTGGGAAATAATTTATGAGAACATGGAGCATGTTTCTTTACGGCATTGAGACATGAACGGTGACAGCAGCGGAGAAGAAAAGGGTTGAAGCATTCGAAATGTGATGTTACAGAAGAATGATGAAGATAAAATGGATCGACCGAGTGACAAACGAAGAAGTCTTAAGAAGAGTGGGAGAAAAAGAGATGTCCGCTGAAATCTCAAAAAAGAAGACGGGACAATTTATTCGGCCATATCTTAAGACACAATGGCCTGATGAAGACAATCGTCGAGGGAAAAGCGAACGGGAAGAATGAAAAGGTAGGTCTCGTGTGAGATGTATGGAGCAAGTTGTGAAGGATATGAAAGAGAGAAATCACGTTAGTATGAAGATGTTGGCCGATAGAAGATTCGAGTGGAGGGTTCTACAATTGTAGTATTGTTGACCGATGATGATGATGATAATATAAGGTAGGCATTTTATATAATACCAATATATCCGGTTGGGTAAAATGAGAAAATCCGACTAAAGATTTTATTTAAATCATCTCTCAAGGCGATCGCCATATTGTTTAAATATTATCACGTGAACTCATTTTTATCTTCAAAAAGAATTCTAATTATACCATTTATTAGCAAGCAGGACAACAACAGAACAAAATTTAAGGTCGCTTTATACGAAGCCATTGATTCCACAAGTTGAATCGGCGTTAAATCATAGAATTTCATGGATGAATGCATGAAAAATGAAATATAGGGGGTGTCTGAGCACAGTCGTTCTTGCATTTCGGAATTTTTACTCGCAAAACATGTCTTTTTACTAGACGTAATTTTCACCGTAAATTCCTTCATGCTTCAGACTGCGCAATTTCAACCGCAATGTAAGGTGGTCTTAATACAAAAAGGCAGGACGCGATGCTAGGTAAGTAAGGTTTAAGGCTCCACCACTAGGATCACAACCCCTCCCGTAAGTTACAGAAACTATATAGGTGATATATATAAATCTGCACAATAAATTTTCAGGGTATGCACATACAGGCCAGGTGAGTCAGAAACCACGAGATTTTCCCCTAACTACGAGTCCAGAGAGGATTTAATGTTTCAAATTTGATTAAACGAGGGAAACAAAACATTTCCGTGCAGGAAAATTTCTTTCGCTCATTTAATTATGAAATAATTGAGACGAGTTTGATTTATGGACCAAAATTAGGTCAAATATTTATACATGTTAACTTTTGCATTCGATTTCCTTTTATTGATCGCTGAACTGAGTATTTATAAATTCTGATATAAAATTGATGCATTTCTTCGGATTTTTTTCACTTTCGTTGCCACGGACATTTTTCATTGACACCCGGTATTGCCAAGCGCAATGCAGGCTATCACTTTTGCATTCAAAAGATTTTAACTTTCGCAACGCGTATTTTAATGACTTTTGAAAACAACTCCTTCTCCCCTCACGCTTTACACCATGATTTATGATACCCTACACACTTTCCTAAAATGACATAAACATAAATATCCTTCGGACAATGTCATTCAATATCACAATTCCATAGTTAATTTGTTAGCTTGATTGTTACGCACACCTCAAAGACTATTCATAGGCTTTAAATAATAACGCATTCAATTTTCATACTTTAAAACGGATTACATAGGTTTAAGATCTAGGGTTATAGTCTGTGATGCCTTAGATGGGAGTGACGCCATTGAAATTGATGACGACACATCGATTTTCCCCCAATGAGAGAAGCTAAAAATCACACACGTTGCCAAGTTTTTTGCCAACTTACGAGGTACAAAACAATTTACTGTCGCTACAGCGAATTACCCTGCGGGAACTTCAAGTCATTTGAAAGGGAATTCTTTTCCATGGCAGTGAAATGGCATCCATGGCATCGAATTAAAGAGTGGAGGTATGAAATATTACTATAATACTCAAATTATTGCTCATAAATGTTGAACTCCGCCGAAAACTTCGATAAAAGGAAAGTGCACTCCACACGAGAGCAGAGCTAACATTTAGCAATATTTGTACGAATTTTGCCATCACAGACACTGCCAAGGTTACGAAGTACCTCGGTGTAACTAATTCAACCCTAATAACTGAAATGCATGACAGGTTTTTGCTTGATTCACTGAAATTGAACTTTATAGTGAGGTATGCTGACTCCGATGTCCCTTGAGAGATCACTTGCATTAATCGTGGCGATCGTGGCGAATACGCTTCATTAAATAAGAGATTGTAGACGCCTTGAATTCCAGAAAAGGAATTCACGGGAAAATAACGGAAAATAACTTCACTTCCAAAAAAAATATGCTGGTAGGATATTTAATTAAAGAAAAACTTTGATTATACACCGGAAAACGTTAGTCAATTGTTCACGAATAGGTGCGAGAGAAAACGAAGCATCCAAACATTCTGGCAACTCAGTGGCGTGACGTCACTGCCAAGATATAAAATACAGACTATAGACGGGGATATGTAAACTTAACCGTTGAAGTTACTAAAACCCAGGACTTCTACCACTGCTACCGTAAAGGCGACACTTATCACACTGTTAGCAAAGAAAACAAATATTCAAGTGGAAAGCAAGAAAGACCGCTTCTATCCACTCCTATCGTTTCGAATTCCGAAGGTCACGCGCTAGTTTTAAGGAAGCGTCAAAAGCACACCTCCGTGACAAAACACCTGACATCTAGTGACAAGTAGCGATGCCCTCCAAAGAAATAATAACAAGTTTTCCCTTCTTCCACTTCGGCGAGTCAAGTGACATAACTCAACGCTGAAATGTTGACGGGCGGAAAAAAAATCCGACCGTAAAACACCATAATCCTATTAAAAACTTTCTCTCTCAATTCATTTCACTGTCGACAGCTTTTTTTTAAAAAAAAAGTACGCCAAGAACAATGAATGGCAAGGCGTTAGACTGAACAAGCGAGGCATTTGACTGAGTATGGAGGCAGAGAGCGACTTAATTGATGGTTTGTTGGCCTCTCGCGAAGGACTTGGCATTTTATATGGGATGAATTCTAGGTCGACCGGCGACACTGGGACGGGAAGGAGCAAGGCGGACGCGTTTCGAAACGTAAAAAGCCGTTCGATGCCGAAGGAAGGAATAGGCAGCTTACGGAAATGAAAGGAGAGGGGAAAAATCTCCCCAGAAAGCTGACGTCTTCCACTCGCCATTAAGGAGGAACCTGCGCTTCGAAGTACTGTTTTATTATTGTAAATTTGAGTGATGCATTTTGTATTTTAAAATATATACTCAAGCAGGCAAAGAGGCACAATCAAAGAGGGACTTCTATCAACAGAAGAATCTACTTACAGCTGGAAATATGTACAAGCGTACAAGTAAGGAAACAATTCAACAGAACGTACATCTGGAGCATGTTTCTTTACGGCAGTGAGGCATGGACGATGACAGCAGCGGAGAAGAAAGGGTTGGAAGCATTCGAAATGTGGTGCTACAGATAGATGATGAAGTTAAAATGGATTGACCGAGTGACAAACGAAGAAGTATTAAGAAGAGAGGGAGAAAAACCTACTGAAAACTCAAATAAGAAGACGGTATAACTTAATCGGCCACATCATGAGACATGAAGGCCTATGAAGACAATCTTCGAGGGAAAAGCGAACGGGAATATTGGAAAAGGCAGGCCTAGAGATGCTGAAATTGCCCAGTTTGACCAGTATATTGCCCTTTTTGTTTTCATTCCAAAAATCTCTGCTACGACTATGCTAACGCCTTTTTTTTAAAAAAAAAGGATGACAACATATGAGAGTCAACCAAAGGAAATTGACGGATTGTGCTTTTTTAAATCCCTTTTCAGTTTCAATCAAATCAAGGAACGGTTTACAACTACATGTAACCCTGCAAGCCACCATTGAGGTGTGTGGCAGGGGTAAAACCCTCAAAACAATATATTCGCTTCGTATTCTTCTGAAATAAACGACTGCTTCCGTAGCAATACAGACCTGTATGGAGCCGTAGTAATCCAAACTTGTATTGAACCTATACCGAGCAGTGACGTCAGAAGGCGTTTCATGTCACGTGACTTTCGCCAATTTTCGGGAACATTTTAATAGCATTTCATACTCTTTGTCGTTGGCATGGAAGATTTTGGCTTATATATTTAAATTTGTGAGAAAATTTCGTATGAAGTATACCATCAACATCCGAGAAACGAATTTCATGCATATTCACCATTATGACGAGACAGCAAAGACAACATTACGGCGAAAGGACTGCGAAAACAAGTGAGGTACACATGACGCCGGCCATACTCATGCACACGCGCGTCCCTTGACTCTCTTTTGTCTTTCCGGACAATGTAGAGGGAGCTTTCACCGAGCACGGATGCGACGATAAACCACGTATGACTCGTCTCAGCACCTTTCCGCCATTTTAATTACCACGGAAGGATTCAAAATAACAAAGCAATGAGTCATTCACTGGCAATTGGCCCCGGTGAATTTCCGTTTGTAACCGTCGCGCACATCACGTTCAATGAATTATTGCCCAAATTAAGAGGCATTTCAAGAGCTAGTTACGGCTCCAGTTTCATTGCCTTCAATACCTCGTTGACTGAACAATACCCCATTAAAAATAAAAATCTAACCGTCCTCGAACTTTCAAATTCGACCTTTCAGTGAGGACCCTAAAAACACTTCCGTTTACACCGAGTCGAAACATTCGAGACCTTGAGGTCGGACGATTTATCGAATTTAAGACCACTACTGGGGGCTTCCAAGGGCTGCTGCGTATACTGCAGGGATCGGAGAAACGACTGAGGGTATTACTAATCTCTAATATACTGCCGCTATGAGCGTAAAGGGGCCTAAATAGCAACGCGTTCATTTCCCTCGAAGTTGGAATCATGGTCGAAAAAGTATCGAATACAGCACCTATCGATCCTCACTGTCATAGAAGTTCATGCTTAAACATGGAAATGTCACTTCTAAGCAACTTCACGTCGGCTATCGTCACCCAATAGCTTTTTGACATACCGTTTGTGTCGCATATCGCATTTTATCGAAGGTCGTACGATATCGTACATAGCATTAAATCGCTTACTACCGATATACCACGTCGGCTATCGTCACACGTCGTCACGGCTTTTTGACATGCCGTTTGTGTCGGATATCGCATTTTTTCGAACGTCGTACGATATCGTAAATCGCATTAGATCGCTTACTACCGAGCACCGATACATCACGTCGAATGTCGTCACCCATTAGCGTTTAGAAATTCCGTTTGTATCACATATCGCATTTTATGGAACGTCACACGTTATCGTGCATCGCAATAAATCGCTTACTACAGAGCACCGATGTGTCACGTCGGCTGTCGTCACCCAATAGCGTTTCGACAAGCCGTTTGTATCGCACATCGCAGTCGAATCATGGCAGTATCGAACGATGCACACTGGCCAGTCGCACTACGGAGGTTAATAAAACTTCCGCGACTTACGATTTCCCGCTTTCTTAAGGGAGTCACGCGAGGAACCCAAAGGGGTGTCCGGATATTCCTCGTTACCCGAGAAAGTGCGAAGAAGAAGCAGTTATCTCATTTCAACGGTCTCCTCAGCTCGATCAATTCTCGAGGGAGTTTGTGAGGCCTACGCAAGGCGCCTAGAAGGGTCGGTCGAGGCCCGCGAGACCCGGGTCATGCAAACCGAGGGCCAACTAACAATAGCCTACTCTATACAGAGGCCCCATCGAGATGGCCCTTGAGATAAAGCGATCCGAAGGAAAATCAGCCTCGGAATGGGGTTTGGAGTTGAAAGGAAGGAGTAACGAAAATAATTTACTATTTTCCCACCTCGCCCGGCGAGGATTAAAAATGTACTGGAAGATTCATTGGCATTGGCAAGCATCATGAGCGACAATGAAGCCGGAATAGGATTCGGAAAGGATTATGCCCCACCTACTCCGTACAAAACATTGCGTTTACATTGCTCTACCTACAGCTCACCGGAGAGAACGATTCGCGACATATCGTTCACCACCGGAGGCAAGAAAGACTGATCACGAGCTAGACTTACATTTTTTCTCATATTTTATTCCGCGTCGTCTGCTACGACAGTCGTCCACCGCGATCGCAGCGCCTGATTACCAGAAAATGTGTGGCGACCGATTATGAACGAAATGATCCGCAAAATGATCCGACTCCTTCGCCGTGACCCGGGACGACCATCGCGCCACCAAGGGAGTATGAAATTTATTATGAACAATGACGTTCATTCCTTGCATGGCTATGGTTGTGACGTTGATATTTCGAATTCCGACTTTACAGAATCGCCCTTCCTGGTATTCGTTAACCTCCCGAGCGCTTCTTTCTTGACACAACTTCCATCTTCAGCTCAGCCTACTTCCCGCACCCTCGTACGACGCCTGAAGCTCGAAATATCGCACTTATGCGTTCCGGATGGTGGAAGTGAAGAGCTACGTGTCAATGGTCACGTGACACGAATCGACCAGAGTTCCGCATCCCCTCAGGTCAGGGTCGACCCTAAGGGTCCGGAAAGGATTCGCGCGTCTCCCTTCCTTACTCCCACGCACTCCAGGATCCCATAGAACCCTCTTCGGCGTGCCCAAGTGTGAAACTTCCTGCCCCTGGTCTCATCCGGCCTCATTTTAGCGCTATTCTGGGCTGCCTTCAGGGGGGCGACTCTGTAAGGTCGAATTCGAGATTCCCAATACACACATATACCCATGTGCGGCGAAAACATCATAGTTCGTAGTAAGCTCCATTCATCCATGCTCGCTTCCTTGGAATTATTTGGAATCATTTTTGAAGTAATGGCCGCATTTTAACTTGGCTATCGAGAGCTACGTTGAAAACGACATAAAAATAATTATGTTGAAGAAATTAGTACGAATATCTATTCCAAATTTTCAATTATTGCACCAAATTTTCAATTATTGCACCAAATTTTCAATTATTGCATCACACCACGATCTGTCTCTGTAGTTACAAGACCATTGACTTAGAAGTCAAGGGTTCGACAAAAAATTACTGAACATCTTACATTTGATTGCATGTAAAAGTGTTTTTCACCCCGTAGATAATACCACCACAATAAATGCTTTGAAAAAATTAGGTTTGTAGCCTCTATAACTCCGTTAATTACAAAAAATATAAATATTTAAAATGCGATAAGAGTTTGACGATAAAAAATTTCCAATATTTTAGTTTACGAGACGCTTAAAATCTTCACGGCAATAAAACTAAAATCGCGAATTCCGGAAATATATTCCGGTAATTTTCACCAAATTTCTAAAGTAGTCTTACACATCAATTACACATATACTCTTCACTCTATGCCCACATGCAGCTAAAAATTTACCCTGCAAGCCAACTTGAAGGTTAGTGGAAAAGGGTGAATCAATATCACATATCCACCACGTATGTGTGTACATCAAGACATAAGCCACGTTATACGGTGATGGAAGCCTCACAAGAAAGGGGTTGGGCCACGGAAGTGGGAGTCAAAGATGGTGCGAAAGAAGGTTCATCTCCGTTCCGAGACTGGCCCGGTCCTTGCAAGGCGGAGCGAAAAGCCTACGCTGCAAAATGCTAACGTGTCGGAGGATGTTACAAAGACATCCGCCGAATCCGATTCCTAAGCCATCTTCTTCTTCTTCGCCAATGTCATTCTCACCTTTCCCTTTTCGATAGTCCCGCCCCTTTTGTGTCGGGCCTCCTTCGGAATGGTTACGGAGGATGGATGGTAAAACGGTCACCTCTTCCTATTCTCACACTGCTGGCAAATTTGGAAAAGTACTCTCAAGAGACAAACTTAACCTAGCATTTAATCTTCCGAGGCTACCGAAATCCCCAACGAAAAAAAGGCTTCCAGAAGATGGGTGGCATTTTGTGAGCACGTTCGACGGAATTTGGAATGAAACGCACCGTGCTTTTCTTCACATCATTTTGAAGAGACTGGATTGCGTGCAGCTATTATTCTTCATATAATTTTGAAGAGATTAGGATACGTGCAGCCATTGTTATTCACATCATTTTGAAGAGACTGGGAAACGTGCAGCTATTCTTCACATATTTTTGATGACATTGGAATTTTTCAAACGAACTGTGGGAAAGTCTTCAAAAACGGAAAAGTAAAAGAAAATTGTTCTTTTGCAATTGTAAGATCACGTCTAGCGTACGTAATAAGTATTTGGGATCCAACGAATAAAGGCTTAATTCGGGAAAGTAATAAGTTACAAAGAAAAACAGCCCGAAAAAAGATCGCAGGCTTTAACCAGGAGGATTTAACCCGGTGGAGCACCCGAATAGCCTTCACTTCCAAAAACAGCCCGTTTTGCAAAAAAATTCCTCTGAAAACGAACAAAGTGCTACTCAGATATTGGAAGAGCTTGGTTGAGATACGCTAGAATCTAAAAGACTTCGCAAAATTAAAATACTTAAAAAATTCAAATCGTACGAAGCGACTCTACGGGCATGTATTTACCCCCACAATACATCGGTGGGATATACAGAAGCGGCAAATTAAGAGAAATCAATTTTCGGACCAAGCGATACAAGAATTAGTTTTCCCACGCACAACACACGGCCAAGACACAAACAAAGTATAATTCTTTCAAACACACGGAACACTTCATAAATAACTAAGTTAACAAAACAAAATTTTTTAACCAAAAAGGCAACTTAAAGGCCAGTGACCTACCTGGCCTAACGCCCTGTTACGCAAAGTAAAATGAAATCCTACCACGGTCGCGTAATGAAAATTCCTTTGCTCATCTTAGATTTTACTTGGGTGAGTAAGACTTGCGCGATAGGGGCTTGACAACTGAAGAATCTTATGGTCATGAGACTTCTCCTATACAACCCTATTTATTATTTCTGTTGTCAACCTCCCTTATTTTCTGCTAACATAAAGCCTACAGTCATGAATAAAGTATCAGTATATAACATTTCTTATCGACTTCTGGTATCGGATACTACGTTTACGTTAAAGCGCACAGTTTCTTCATAATTTAAGTTAAAAGAAAAATATTTTAGCGAAAATGGAGAAGAACGTCGCCAAGGACACGTCTTATAAACAACGAATATGAAAGAATTATTGTCGGCAGGAGACATGTAGGTTGCTGTTCAATGGTTCAAATCAATAATGAATAAGAATTATAGCAACGCTCATATGTCTGACAACGAGAAAGAGAATTGATTATCTCTTCATACCACTGTGGTTTGACCTTTGGCGGTTGTTTACAACAGTTACAGAAAATATGTACGATAGTGATATGGAAGAAATTTATTAAAAAAATAAGTTCATGGGTCTATAGCGTATGATAATACTCGCCACATCACTGTGTTCCCATTAGCAGGCGCGCTAGGCTGTACTCCACCGAGTCTTCGAAAAATTGAGTTAATTTCCACTATCGCAGAAGATGGCAGAATTTTCAACGGATTCCCACTCCTGAATCCTCTGTGAATCTTGTGATACGAGCCACTTACGGTTCTTCCGGGTACATATTAACCATTTTTCATCGGAATGCAGAAAATTTTAAGCAAAATAGGATGCGCCATTTCCTCCTATAAATAGAGTAAATAGGCTCATAAATCAATTCTAAAATTCGACACGCCGAAGAGTAAGGTCTGTTCCGTGAAACACCATCGTCCTTTACTCCGCAAAGATACCATAAAAATGTTCTGCACCCTTTTCATTTCGAATGTTTTCGGCAAAAATAAAATTTGGGCGTTTTTTCCATATTTTGATCAACCTTGCATATTGCTAATAAACGATAACACAGGGGGTTTAGATAAACTTTAAATTAAAAGTGCTCGCACCGAAGTGATATTTTAAAATATTATTTCCACGATGTCTCACAAATATTTCAGGTCCCAAACGAAAATGAACGGTAGAAGGATATGGGAAAAAACCGATTCTTGTGTTTTATGCAGATTATCTGAAAATACTCTGAAAGTCTTCACAGTGTTATTTATGAACATATAATATGCACTTGTTTTAATGGCTATTTTTTTACCAGTACGGATGTTAGAATAAATGGTAAGTTGGTTACAACTGAAGAGAATTTTTATTTAGTTAAATTCATTATTTTTATGTGTTTCAAACAAATCATGTATTCACTATCAAAGCTGCTTAGTCTGGCCCAACAATGGTAGTATAGGTAAGATCCTAATTCTATGCAGTACGTGACTTAAAAACGTAGCTCAGCCTCGTGGTTCAAGAAAAAGGAATCAATTTGATTTCGAATACCTATTCCAGATCAATTGCACTACAAATTTATGATTACATTGATCTAATTGAACAATTGTGATCATGTTCTGAAATTGGAATTGTTATTACAGAAACATGTTGATAAACAATGCCGTACAACTTACACAAATCTATTTTTATCGAAAAACCCTCAACCTACTATTTTCTTTCGTGGCTTCGTGACATTCGTGACATCGTGGAAATAAAATTTGAAAAGATCCCATTGGTGCAAGACCTTTTGATTAAAATTTGATTGAAGCCCGCCGTAATAATTTTGAAAAATGATATCAAACAACCACCAGACAATACAGCAGTGAAAGATAAGCCGTCATAACAAATTTCAACTACCCGACTGAAAAAAATCCATTTCTGGAATTTTGGCGCTCTTTTTTCGATTTCGGTCCAATGTGCGAAGCCCTCTTTCGGGGACCAACGAGCGCAGATTCGGCGTCACGGCCAGGCACGGCCAATTAGCCAACCAGTGGTGATCAAGCACACCCTCCCCCCCATTCCCAAGGAGAGGGGCAGTTCACGGTGTCGGTGCGACGCTGTTGTTCGAGAGAGAGAGAGGCGAGGTGGATTCGTCGGTCGACGCCATTAGCGCTAGTCAACGGCTTTCATTTATCCAGCGCCCAGGTAACACTGCATACGCAGGCGCGTGAGTAATGACGAGAGAAGACGCGCTATTCGCGGCACGAAAAACAAATTCCGAGCAAACAGCGCAACTGACACGCTCGTCTCTTTAATTGCATCCTCACGATCCAGGACCGAAAAAACGACCAGGGGAGGAGTGCTTGAAACCTTCGGGATTATCTCGAATAGGTAACCAAGGAGTCACGTGGTACAAACACGAATGGTTTGCAAATTTAGGGTCTGAATCGCTCGTTGCAATATCACTAATTGTTTTTTTCTTGAGTTTTTCACATGTGTCGACTATTGAAACGCCCAGATGAGATAAAATACAAGTGTAAACAATTAATAAGGTTGTTACACACCAAATTTGCGAACCATTCGTGTTTGTATGTACCACGTGAATACACAACACGCGGGCTTGTTTAAAGATGACGTTAGGTATATATTAAGAACCCCTGCGAATTATGCTAGGTTTGATCAGATTAACAAAATTAGAGAGATATATTGTCTTGACGATAGATTTAACATGTCCTTTTTCCCGCGTGCCATAAGAGAGTTTAACAGGCAGCGTAGCAAAGGGATAGGTAGGTGAAATATTAGGAGTAGTCTGTAGTGCATGATGCATGTAATGACAACCAATAATCCCTTTCTTATTATGTAGATACTAACCATATAGCGCATGTGACCCTATTATCTAGCATGCCTCCACTAAATATCCTAGTTGCATCCCAATAGTGCATGTTTGGTGATATGCACCCCCTGCCACTCACCCTCGTGGTGGCTCGCAGGGTATTAAGTATTACGTACTTGGCGTATGTAGTGTACGAGTACATTAAGATGTAGATTCCATTTGAAATCATTCTCTTTCTTACTCCTTTTGCAACGTCTTCAAACTTCAACTGGCTTATGATCTAACACTCCTTGCCAGACGCCTTGCAGCAACAATTTATTAGGGTTCTGAGTAGGCGTATACGAATGCACTCAGCCGGATACCCACCAGCCAGCATTATTTTCATACATGTTTTCAAATCTGTACCCGCACTTAAAAAAGCGCTTCAGACCGGAAGAAAATTAAGGGAATGGAAGTGTAAGAACGAAGGTTGGAAAGAAACAGGGCGTGGATATAAGCCTGCTCAAACTACATCCCTAATACAAAGTAATACCCTGCAAGCCACGGTGAGGGTGTGTGGCAGAGGGTGAAGATCACCAAACATGCACCATTGACATGCAACTAGGCAACTACATGGAAACATGTCCCTCAAAGATTGTCTTCGTCAGGCCATCGTGTCTTAAGATATATACCGTCTTCTTCTTAGAGTTTTCAGTAGGCTTTTCTCCCACTATTCTTCATACTTCTTCGTTTGTCACTCGGTCTATCCATTTTATCTTCATCATTCTTCGGTAGCACCACATTTCGAATGCTTCCACCCTTTTCTTCTCCACTGCTGTCATCGTCAATGCCACTCTGCAGTAAAGAAACATGCTCCAAATGTACGCCCTGATGAATTGTTTCCTTACTTCTACGCTTGTATTTCCAGATAAAAGTAGGTTCTTCTTTTGGTAGAATGCCCTCTTTGCCTGAGCTATTCTACTTATTTCTTTCTTGGTTCGTCCATAGTTGGTTTATATTAGGGAGTAGTAGTATCTACATAGTAATTAAGAGATTGGTTGGTAAGACATGTAACATGCACTACAGACTACTCTAACAAAATTTCATCTACCTATCCCTTCGCCATGTAGCCTATTATGTTTTTTTATAGTGCGGGGGAAAAATGGCACTTTGTATCCATCGGTACGACTATCTATCTACTTAATCTTATATATATGGTCGAATCTAGCATAATACGCAGGGATTTTAGAAATATACCTAAGATATTCAGTAAAGCTATCTGTTTTAAATTTCTGCAATGTATTTAATCAGAACGTAAAACTACGATTTCACAATGATTCCCAATTCAATTCCCAACCTTCTTCTATTAATCCTGATACACTATTAACCTATCGTTACGCCTTTTAACAAACCTATCTGCTCTACGCTGCACACTGTCTAGCTCTGTGATCAAACTTAATTCATTCGGATCCCAAACACTGGCTACATACTCAAGGTGGGACTTCTTTAACGAAAGGCACCAAGGAGACCACAGCTTAACATCCCATCCGACGGACGGAGTACTGTACTCGAATGCACTCCACAGTACACTCAAATATGGGCCGGTTTAACAATAAAACTATTTTCACCCATGGGATTCGAACCCGGGCCCACTACGTGAGAGGTTAGTACTCTAAACACTACAACAACCCTACTCTCATTAATTATATACCATCGGATATTTATCTACTATCAAAAGGGAAGTCATCACGCCAATATTAGTAATATATTTTCGATTATATTTTCTTTTGAGCAAATAGGAAGAGTGGATTAATGACCTGACCCCAATCACACGAGGAAATGCAATGCGGCAGAATGCGGGGAAAATAATATTCCTTGGCGAGACAACTCCACCTCGCCGTGCCGACTGATGCCAATGCCCTCTCAAGTGCCGAGACAGATGGCGGAGGGAGACAAACAACAACCGTGGTGAGCGCAACAGGCAACAGGGGTGGCCGGGAACATGTCCCAGGCGACGGCCCTGATGCCTTCTATGCCTTTTAATTTAACAAACTGGCTTTTAATATAACAAACTAACCAAACTCAAATTTACCATGAAATTTTATAGCATATATTCTTCATCGTTTTAATTCGACATGTCATAAGTCTGCTGAAAACTTTTTACTGCCAGGTGTGCCGATATATCGGCCTTCTATGGTTGAGCGAAAACTGCCAAGAGCCGATATATCGCCCCACCTACATAAAATAATATTTGTAATATTATATTTCCCTTAAATCTGAGACAGAAATAACGATTTTTTCATCCCCATAAAAGTTGAAATATATCATCAACATCGAGAAAAATACATCATTTATACATTAAAATTTAGTTTTAGTACATGATTAATTTTATTTTTTAAATTTATGTTACGCTTATTTCCACGCCGTGTTTCTTTCCAACCTTCGTTCTTACACTCCCATTCCCTTAATTTTCTTCCGGTCTGAAGCGCTTTTTTAAGTGCGGGTACAGATTTGGAAACATGGATGAAAATAATGCTGGATGGTGGGTATCCGGCTGAATGCCTTCGTATACGCCTACTCAGAACCCTAATATGTACATAGTTGCTGCAAGGCGTCTGGCAAGGAGTGTTAGATCATAAGCCAGGTGAAGTTTTAAGGCGTTGCAAAAGGAGTCAGAAAGAGAATGATTTTAAATGTTATCTACATGTACGTAATACCCCGGAAGCCACCACGAGGGTGTGTGGCAGGGGGTGAAGATCACCAAACATGCACTATTTTTTATAAACATAAATAATTACAAATACAGAAAAACGCTTGTGGAATACAAGCAAACAAAAGAAATGATCCAAAAAAGTAGAAAAAGAAATAAACATTAATACATATGAAGTCCTTCTGAGCACAATTCTCGTCAGAAAGTGCTTAGTACAGCATATTCTTAGATCAGATGCACAAAGGGAAATGTACAAAGGTGGATCAAATACAAATTACAATAAAATATAATTATACTCTAATACAATTTAGAAAATTTTTTTTACATTCAGTTTTTCGTTTTGACATGCTTCGGAATCCTTGGTGCTTCAAATATACCTAAAATTCATAACCTTACGATATTCACGGAAACGAGCTTGGCAGTTTTCGCCGTCTGCCTTAAAGGGGCTGGCAGTAATAGGGTTAAAAAGGTGAAGGGACAACCAAATCAATTTAATTGTTAAACAAGACGACTCGATGAAGATAATCGTCGATGGGAAAATTAAAAAGGAAGGCCTCGAATGAAATACATATACAGGGTGCGGCAGAATGACCTCCCCGATTTGAGAACATTTTCGCTAGGGGCTGGGTGGGGGTACTGCGTTGGCGCTTGCGTATAAAGACAGCTCTGCTCATGCCATTTATATGTTACAAATGGTGTGGTAGGGAATACAGCGTGCTTTCATGGTAGTGGAATTTATACAAAATGGTGGATCGCTGATTTCGACACAGCGTGCCTTTCGTGTTCGCTTTTCGCTCGCTCGACATGATCCAGTTCCTGATAAGAAACAATCCGAAATTGAGTGTCAAACTTTAGACAGACAGGTATTGCGTTACAACGGACATCTACTGGCCACTCTACAGTCCTAAGTTTACAGTATGGTATGCCGTTTTTGAGTTTGGTGTGTGTGGGGTCCGTAATCTTTTTAAGAGAATGGTGTTACTGTAACGGCTACGCCCACTCGATATTGTGCACTGACCGAAAACTTTCTGATGCCTAGATTGGGTGACCTTTTTCATGAACATGGAAAGGGACATGTGTGGTTCCAACACGATGGTGCGACATCCCACACCTCTCGTCAATCCCTCGGAATTCTGAGAAAAATGTTTCCTGGGCGCCTTATTTCCTCGCTTGGTGACATAGGGTGGCCCCATCGTTCTCCTGATTTGTCCCTGTGCGATTTGGTTCTCTACGGCTACTTGAAATCCATGGTATACTAACATCGTTCTCAAACTCTGGAAGCCCTTAGGGAGGATAACGCAAGAAGTTGCTGCTATCCCACCCGAAATGACCCACAGGGCCATGGAAATCTACTGGGAGAGACTTAATCAGTGTATTGCCAATAATGGTCAACAATCAAATGACGTCATTTTTGAAATTAATTAATCTAAAACTGCATTGTATGCACTATTTAGAAAGATATACATTCTTCTTGTATCTTTCTTGGTTTGGTTTTTATTTGCATCCCAAATCGGGGAGGTCATTCTGCCGCACCCTGTATATGTAACAAGCAGTGAAGGAGCTGAAAGGGAGGAGTTACGTCAATATGAAAACGTTGGCCGACAGGGAGAATCGAGTGGAGAGCTGCGTCAAATCAATCTTAAGCCTGAATCACACGATCATTTTTTACGTCCCTTTTCTGGGATAGCTCAAATGATAGCTAAAATGATAGCTTACAAATGATCGTCTGACTTGATCACTTTACTGACAGCGGCAATGATAGGGATCGCCATCCCTTTTTTCGTCATTTGAGCACGTCCTTTTTTCCGTCCCTCATGTCTGTCATTTAGCCAATCAGAGCGCACGTTCTGAAAGAAACTTTTGGCTGCAGCCAAAAGCAGTCGACGACGATTTAAATCATCCATAGTTACGAAGTTGTTTACCGTATCTCGCGAACAGAAACGATACGAGAGACGACGGTAAAAATGATCGTGTGAGCGGCGAAATAATAGCTTGAGCTATCATTTTTGCGGTCCCTAAAAGCTATAGCTTAAATAATCCCTTTAAAGGGACGAGAAAAATGATCGTGTGACTCGGGCTTTAGAATTGTTGATTCGTGATGATTACGCAATCAGAATGAATAAAAAGGATGTGAAAAGGGAAGAATGATATAAATATAATGACGTTAGCCCACTAACGATTTTTAACTGACGATTATGGTGTCATAAGTATTACAAATTTTAGGGTTTTTAAAATTAATAAGGTTCTATCCAAACTGCGCAAGTGAAGACGGATTAGAAATTCAAAAATTTCATCTAAGTAAGCCATTTTAAATATGCCGCTTTTACGGACAACATGCCTAAGCATCCGATAAGTATAAGTGAGGCTGAAATATGCAGATAAGTAGATGGACATACTTTAAGAAACTCCACATCTTAGCCCGAAGAGTAGATTGCAGCATTGTTTCTACAGAACTGACGTAGTTTGTCAGCAGCAATTTTTTATAATAATAAGTTTCGTTCTAATGTCCTCCAAACCAAAATGGATTATTGCCATCATTTTTTTTACCATTAAAATACGATCCTTATACGACAATACAGTCCTCAAGCATGTACTTACGAAACTAACACAACGCAATGCAAAAAATGTTGAAAAATGAGCCGGATATTATAGTTATTGAACGCATATGCAGGCTAATTCTTTAATAAAATGTTGTAGAAGTGATAATACATTTAAACCTAATGAGTATCCTGCAACCACATTGATGGTGTGTGGCAGGGGGTGAGATATCACCAAACATTTTCTATTTACAAGCGCTAAAGTTTAAATATACCACCTACCTAATGAGAGATTACGTTGAATGCCATGCGGGACGCACTGCAAAGTCTACTTTTAATCCAACATGAAAGGTGTTCATTAATATGCCCTAAATCCAAATCAATATCTGTCTGTGCATTCTATAGGCCCCCAAACACTTATGGTGACTCACTATTAGAACTGGGAAAACATAAATTTTATTACGTCCCACAACAGGGAGTGTAAAATAATATTAGGTGGAGATTTCAATGCACCATCAATAAACTGGAGAACTTACTGCTTTAAAGCAGGAGAAAGGGACAAGGACATCAGTGAGACTCTTTCAGAAGTGTTCTCCAACAACTACCTGCAACAAGTAGCTACAGCACGTAATAGAGGGGATAGCATTCTTGATTTACTGGCAACCAACATCCTACAACAAGTGACCTAGATAGACACCGTTGATGGAATCAGTTACCACAGAGTTCTAACTGCAAATTTCTATCTAACTTTAGTTAAGAATTTATTTACATTTTTAAAAGAGCAGACTTTGCTAACTTTCAAATTTATGCAAGAGATTCCGTATCGGATTTTAAACATTCTTCCTTAAACGTACGTATAGGTGCAGCACAGGTATGTGAAATATTGTTAGAGTAGTCTGTAGTGCATAATGTATGTAATAACAACCAATAATTCCTTTATTAATATGTAGATACTAAGCATCTAGCTGCTTACCTAGCATGTCTCCATTAAATATCCTAGTTACATGTCAATAGTGCAAGTTTGGTGATCTTCACCCCCTGCCACACACCCTCGTGGTGGTTCGCAGGGTATTATGTAGATGTAGATGTGGAAAGGTAACATCCGAGAAGTACTACGAACCTGAATCATAGACCCAAGACACCAGATGACCGACTTCACTCATCTGGTGAAGTTAAACAACTCTAACAATTACAATGTCACAAAAATGATTTATAAATTTGAGAAGGTATATTTAATTTAGTTCCGAAAGAGACATTTTCAACCTCTGTTTTCGAGTCCGTGGTTCATCTTCAGGTCCCAGACCGACGCCGTCAGCGTTCCCACTGCGATTTCCTTTCTGCTGAACAAACAGCCGCGGCAGCAAATACAGGACAGGGAATAAATAGCCACTGGCGAGTGCGGGTGATTCACATGCGATAATTGCGGAGCGCTAAGCCGGTGTGTATACACAGTCGAGAATCAGAACGCCAAGGTATAAGAGGAGATATTTCAGGACACACGAGAAGGGTGCAGCGTGTGCTGAAATTACGAAGAGTTGAACATCCTCAGCCATCTGACTTCTGATATAGCACGCAGGGGATAATCAATTCAGCTGCTAAAACTTGATATTGCTACGGATTTGTTTATCCCGAACTAGCCTGTGTTTCAGTCAACGATGCTCATGACAAAAATGAGCATGTGGCATTGAGATACATTCTTTAGGGAAAGCAGAAAAATATCCAAGAACATTGAGGAAACGAGACGAAAAAGATAAGCGTTTTTCGGAGGAAGAGAGGAGAGAAACCCGGCGTTGGAATGGGGTCGTTTACCACATTTTTTACTGCCAAATCTGAGAGAGTTAGTAAAATAGAAAAAAACAACACTTTTTCGTTATTCGATCCGTCATGTAGTTTCCGACACATAAGAGGCAAAAACTTATGTTTTTAACCCTTTCGCTAGTACGTATTTCCAGTCTATTAAATGAATTAAATTGGGAATCATTGTCAGATCGCAGGTTGAAATTCAGACTTAATCTCTTAAACAAATTCCAAGACCATATTTTCAGTGATGATGTTAAAAAAATTTTGCTAACCCCAACTTACTACGGTAGACTGGACCATAATCACAAAATTAGAGAAATTGATTGCCTAACAGACAGATTCAAAATGTCCTTTTTTCCTCGTACAATTAGGGATATGAACAACGGTAAATATATCCAATACTAGTAGCTGCATGCTTGTATAAGGACTTGAAGCTAACCCAACTAACAGCATGTTTTTGCATGTTTGGTATGCTATTTTTATCTTTTTTAGATAGTGAAGTTTAGAACAGTACCTATACAAGTACTAATCCTTTTTTATGCATGATATGTAGTGCATGTTTGGTGAGAATTCACCCCTCGCCACACACCTCTATGGTGGCTTGCAGGGTATTATGTAGATGTACATAGCCTAGAGACGTGCAGAACTGCGTCCGTCGGATAGGACGTTAAACTGTGGACCCCTAGGCGCCTTCCGTTAAGAGCAGGCTGATACCAAAGTTGGACTTTTTCCATCCTTTCCCTTAAAAAAAGCCCCAAGATACATCTATCCTAAATAACGCAAATCAACTATCGGCCATTTCCCCCGAAAAATCACTACTCCGTTTAAGTAAAATAACAAGCCTAGAACACAGTGGATGGTGATTGATCCTTTAAAAAAAACATGTTATAGTTAATGGGATGAGAAAGAAATAGAATGATATTTGTTCCTTGCCAGACCTCATTGATAAAATACCATTAGTAATGGGTTCTCTCTAAAAAGTTTTAACCAGGGAATGGGGTCGTTTACCAGATTTTTATTGACGAATCTGATAGTTTGTAAAATTTTAAAAAAAATCGTTTTCCGATCCGTCACGTAGTTTCCCAGTCATAAGAGGCGAAAAACTGATCTTTTTAACCCTTTCGAAAAAGAGGGCATGCGAAACACTCGTACGTCATCCACTTGGTCCAATCACAACTGAGACCGCGAAGCTCCTTCGCCCAATCACAATGGGGGACACAGCTGTATCTGCCAGTGGAAGTGGTTGTTAGACTCCATCCGGATTATTTCGGAAGGCATTGCATATTACAATACATCGTAATTTGTGAATAAGTAAGTAGCACGCTTTTGGTCACGCAAAAATATATGCGAAAATATTTTTTAGTTCAGTTGTTTTGGGTTATTTACAGGATGCGTCACGATCTCTTCAGACAGACCTCCGCTCCCCTCCCGTTCCTCCACAAAACAGTCAAGGAGGGTTTAATCTATGAGAGAATGGCCTGATTGGATGATTTTTTTTTCACTAATTCCAATTTTAGTTTCCATTTGACGATTTCATGTGTAAAATAGTGATTTCGGTTCCGAGGAAACCCCTCCATTCTGAAAGTTTACTAAGTAATCTAAGCGAATTCAGGATTATTGCCTACATCGTTCTACATCGATATTTGGAGGTAGAAATTTTGTTTCAAGAGTTTTGTTGTTTATGTAGATGAAACTATGCATGATAGATAGTTTTATGTTACCCTTACATCTACATATACATTTACATAATACCCTGCAAGCCACCATAAGGGTGTGTGGTCTATTCAATCTAGATCTAATAGGTTTCCATGTAGCAGTAGTATTGCAGCTTTTAGTTGCACGTAAGTGGTGCATGTATGGCTATCTTCACACCCTGCCATACACCCTCGCGTTGGACGCATGGGAGGATATTGCTTGAACAGGCAAAACATTAAGTAGCAGAATAAAATGTTGCATATCAAATGCAATTCCAGTATTCAAAATTCGAGATATCCGAGTCATGGTTTAATGTTCGAATTCGATAGTTGAATTCTCGAAATCTGCTATTCGACCCATCTTTAATTATTATCACTACATTATACGCCCCATTCCGCACAGCCACGTGGTTGCTTGCAGGGTAGTCAGCAATTGCACTAAAATTAAACACAAACAATCTTAAGCATTTAATGAGTGCTACGCGCACAGTGAAACACTAGAATTTTAGGAGAAAATTTTCTTAAAACCAAGAAATAAGTAAACGTAACGGAATATAAAATACGACCACATAATGTGAACGTCGTACTCTATTTCTCAAGATGGTCTATCTTAACATTAGTTAAGATAGACGTCGTCAGTAAATTTTTTCTTCAAAGCACAGATACTGCCAAGGAACCCAGAACTTTTCATTAACTTGTACATTTTACCCGAAACACCTCCATGTTTACGGACGAAATTAAGTCCCAGCCTTGTTTGCAACAGATTTTAATGAGCCAACATTTTAATTAACGAGATTTCCCACTCCCACCATTTGAAGAGGCCATGGGAAGCGGACTCCGGGAAGGAAACAAGACATTAGGGACAGAATGAAGAGGAGCAACAGAAGAATTTCCATAAGGAATGAAAATTACATGCAATGAATGCGTTTCACTCCCTCTCTCAATTACAAAGGTTTCTAAGCTCTGTAATTGTCCCACGGGTAAATATTATCCCAAAGAACCCAACTCATTACGTGCCAAGATAATTAACGGGTGCCTGAATACCTCTTAAAGAGTTTTCTCAATTACAAGTGCCAGACGGGGGTATTTATTTCCGAACCAATAATTATTTTACACCACACATGCGCGAAATACAATCATCTGGTGGGAACAAAAAAAATATAAGGGCTGATTCACTCCTTGAAAAATCGAAGAGTAATCATACTCGTTATAATTCCCTCAAAAATCACAAATGCGAACAAAACTACATCCATATTTGGTCATTCGTTCACGGAATCTTTAAGTGTGAGTTCACCTTTCCTATTTCCGCCACAAAGTCGTCGTGGAGAAGACAGCGCTCCTTAAGAAGGTTCCACCGAATCATGAAGTAAATGTCATTTTTGCGAACATTTCATGATATTTTTGTTCCACCGAATTATGATGTACTTGTCATTCATGTGAAATTTTCGGGACATAATGTTTTGGCCCTTTCATCAATTGGCAATAAAATAAAGTGGCCTTTCCTTCATTATTTGAAGAACAAAGACTGAAAATCGGTAATTTTATAAGTGGTGAAGTTGGAGTACGTATAGAGTGGGAGAAAAGAGAAGTATACTGAAAACTATAAAAAGACGGGACAACTTAATCAGCCATCTCTTAAGACACGATGGTCTGATGAAGACAATCGTCGAGGTAAAAGTGAACGGGGAGAATGGAAAAGGCAGGCCTCGTATGAGGTACGTGGAGCGACCTGTGAAGGATGTAAAAGAGGAGAGCCACGTCAATATGAAGAGTTTGGCCGATAGAAGAATCGAATGGATGGCTGCGTCAAACCAATCCTAGGATTTTTGACCCATGATGATGGTATGGCAGAGCACGGCTGTTGCAGTAAAATTTGCAGATTATATAATGTAAAGAGAAAACCCGTTTTGACGATAAACTAATATAAGAATCGCAATTTTATGTAGGTTTTAACAGTGAAAAAAAGTTTTGACCCTACCTCACTGGCAATAATGGTAATAGGTAAGAACGAGTGCTTTACCGACAAACTATTTGAAGAAAGTTATCTCGGATTCGACGCCAGGTCAGGACGTCCATATTGGTCGACGTTTCGACGCGTGAATCTTCATCAGGGCAATTGAGTGCTTGGCCTGATCAAGATGCATGGGTCGGACGTCGAAACATCAGCCAACATGGCCATCCTAACCTCATGTAGAACCCGAGAAGACTTTGTCCAAGGATTAGGTAGGCAACATCCACGTTATTAATCATAAAAGAGTACATCTTTGCTACCTTCTCACATATAACGCTAATTATGACGTCAGTTTTCTCTCCACCCTTCCTCCTCCCCCATTCAATTCCATCACAACACTTCCTTTCCTTGTTACATCTACATCTAAGTGATACCCTGCAAGCCAACGTAATGGTGTGTGGCAGAGGGTGAAAATCACAAAACATGCACTATTGACATGAAACTACGCTACTACAAGGAAACATGTTAGATAATTGGGTCACATGCCGCTAGATGGAACAATGCTCTACAATATTTCACCAACTTATCCCTTTGCCATGCTATTTATTGTGTTTTCTTATAGTACGGCGGAAAACTGACATTTTCAATCTATCAGTACGAAAATCTATCTCTCTAATCTAACTTGTCTGGTTGAATCTAGCATGATACACAGATGTTTATGGAACACATCTAACATATTCTGTAACCGTATCCGATTAAAAAATTCTGCAATTTATTTAATCTTTACTTTAATCTACGATCTGATAATGATTCCCAACCTAATTCTCCGATTAATTCTGATACACTATACTAAACCCATAGTAACACATTTTAAGTAACCTAGATGCTCTACGCTGTACACATTCTAGCTCTCTGATAAAATCTAATTCATTGGGGTCCCATGTACTGACTGCATATTCAAGGTGGGGCATAACTAGTGAAAATAACATCGCTCTTTTTTCTTCTCATCACATTTCCCGAGTAGGTACGCTTTTAATAAACTCTTGGATCGGCCGCATATTTCCCAGATGTCTATTCCCCACGATAAATCTTTAGTTAGAAACACCCAAAGTTGCGGGTCAGACATGAAGCTCAGTTACTTTCTCTTGCTTGTTCAACTTGGTCTAGCAGTCAACTTCCCATTACTTATTATCGGTCACGGACAATTCTTACACTTATGACCTCCCTCTTAAGGACCGGGGGTCATCAGTCTTCAAAGTCATGGTTCGCGGGAGATTGAGAAAGACGAACGA
Organism: Platycnemis pennipes; assembly: GCA_933228895.1. Taxonomy (NCBI): domain Eukaryota; kingdom Metazoa; phylum Arthropoda; class Insecta; order Odonata; family Platycnemididae; genus Platycnemis; species Platycnemis pennipes. Next base: position 109,344,865 of record OW121855.1, on the reverse strand, counting down.
CTCGGTCCATCGTATACGGTTCACTGGTTGACCGGCACTCGATACGAATCATCAGGCGGAATTCTTCCGCGTCCATTAATTTCCAGCAGCACAGAAACAAAATTGGTGAAAAAAAAACTCGAGAACATCTGTTATTTGTCTCATCGGCATGAAAAACATTAGAGGCTGATAGAATAAAACTAGTATCACGGCCTAATTATTTTTTTTTGCTCCTCTCCGCATTTGCCCTCGATGAAATTTGAGAATTTTAAGAGAAAACTCTACAACCTAATGGTACAAATCCTGAGAAATGATAGTCAGATGAAGACAATCCTTGATGAAATATATAGACCGAATTGTGAAGGATGCGATAGATAGAAGTATGTGATTATGAAAAGGTTATAGCCGATAGGAGAACTGACAGGAGATTTGCGTCATACGAATCTTCAGATTGATGACTTTTGATGAATTGACAAGGGGCTTTCCAAAGAATTATTGCATCGTATTGATGTACTTTTGACGGTATGATAACTACATTAGTCTAATCAGACTATTAGATTAACTAAAATGGGGATTATGGGTTAAAGAGAATTGAGGAATGGTAAAGTGGAACACACATCGGAATCAGTATAATCTTAACAAAAGTCACCAAGAAGACCAAAGTCGACGGCAACTAAGGTCATTTGCGCCTTTAAGGATAGGTGATGTATATTATAAGTAAAATTTAAAGAAAATTGAGGAATGGTAAAGTGGAACTCACATTGGAATCAGTATAATCTTAAGAAAAGTCATCAAGGAGTTCATCATTTTACGTCCCTACCAACGGACGGAGTTGGAATTGCTCCCAAGAAAAGCCAGTATTCTTAGAAGGAAAAAAACTATCTCCATTCCTCTTAATCTGTCAGCGAAACCAACATTGGAAAAAATAAATGTTGTGCATCAGAGTAGTTCCCTACATTATGTACTTTATTATGTTGCACATACTATTTTAATAATTTTACTGATCTTTCAAACCGATCCTCTCTAAATGGGAATCCATAAGTTACAGATATGATAAGACATTATCATTTTAACAACTCCGTTTAACAAATCCACCAATAACAAAGCAGAGATTAATATTGAGGTAATGAACCAAAAAAATGTTTTTTTTTATAAATAAAGTACGCGACTCAAAATGAAAACAATTTCAGAAAGGGAAGCATTTTTAAACCTTAAAATTCAATTTCAGTTCAGATAAAATGTTACGTAGGTGCGATCACATTAGTGTACAAGTCTCAACACGAAATTGGTGGTTTAAGGAAGAAAACATAGCTTTTTCAAGTTTTCCGCATTAAGCGGGTTAATATCAGCAACAATTCATCCCACAGAAAGAAGTGAGTATTACCAAAAGATGCATTAAAAATTATCTATGCCAATGCATCTCCTTTCTCTCGTAGAGAAATTAGAGTACACGCAGAAACCGTGAAATCTCACCCTGACCAATAGAACACCGCTAATCAAAATTCTAAGAATGTTTTATTTCCTAAAGCGATTAACCTGCACAGTTTCAGGCGTAACTTGGTGGAACTGCATGTTTACGTAAAAGTAAAATAAAACACTATGTATATTCCACACTGTTTTTAATTCACCGACCCGGGTTTCATCTACTCCGTAGACATTTTCTGGGTCAAAAATGTCTACGGAGTAGACGAAACCCGGGTCGGTGAATTAAAAATAGTGTGGAATAAACATAGTATTTTATTTTACTTTTACGTCCTAAGGCGATAATGAAGTATTCTCGATAAAATACGATCTCGATAATCGATCTATCGAAGGATATTTTAGCATCGAACGGTAGCTCTAAGTTACATGGTTAGCATTGCATGGTATATCTTAGTTTAATGACATTGATAGGTTTTAGTTGCAATTAAATGGTACATGTTTTGGTGATCTTCACCCCCTGCCACACACCCTCGCGGTTTCTCGCCGGGTATTACATAGATGTAGGTGAACGATTGAAGGAATTTTTTCCCTTTCAGCCACAAAAGCTCGGTACCGTTCCATTCTCTTCAATCCAATTACCATTGGTGAATTCATTCATCAAGCAGGAATAGGTTTTTAATTATTTTTTCCCTTCATCGCAAGAGCGCAGTTTTTTGTTACATATATTTATCATCACTTCAGATACACGTGTGGCCTCCCTCGGATTACGGTGATTTCATATTTAAAAGAGAATTTCGCCAATCAGCTACGGTAAAATTCCTAGAACTGGAATTTATTCGTAAATTCCAAGTTTCGGTATCAGGATATGTAGAGAAGTTCATGGAGACTGTCACCACAGCATGTTCGTAAAAAGGATTGAAAATGCAATACCCTTCCTTTTTGGCGTCCAGCTTCCGGAATACTCCCGTCAAGACCTTTCAAAAAATCAAACGCCTGACCCTTTTGACACAGCGACGTTGATTGGTTGAATTCTTGAGTGGCCACCTTGAATTCGAATACACCTTACAGCCATGATTTGTATATCCATGCTAGGCAGCTGTGTGACCCAGAATTTTTATTTTATTTTTCAATGTTTTCGACGATTAGAAGTCCTAATTTTAAAATCCAGTTTTTGCCCACGTCACGAACATTTGTGATTTGGAATTTCCAATCTACGTGACGTGGGCGAGAACAAGGCTTTCCTTCCACAGGCCAGATCTATCTCAAAAAATTCATTTCATAACACTTTTGAGCGAGGAATGGGGCACATTTAAAACCTGTCATCCACTCATGATGATCAAAATTACATCTAACCCTATTCTATACCACGCAAGTCACCTTTAGGGTGCCCAAAATGGGATATTATTGCAAGCGAATGAGACCTAGCTCTTATAGATCCTCCTAAAAATTGTCTTAGGGCCTCAGGACCTCAACTTCAGGAAATTCAGGACCTCAACTTCAGGAAATTCAGGACCTCAACTTCAGTCTAGCTTCTCCTACTCACGTCCTAAAATTCTTACAACGAGTCAGTTTGGTGTACAGATTCTACCTGCAAAGGTGGTATTACTTCTCAGCGCGACGCTGAGAACTGAGTTGATAATCTGAATATGGCCCAGCCATATTCATTATCTTGTGTTAGAGTGTAGAAAATGTTCTAGCAGGCCCGGCTTACGGCTTGGGCGACACGGGTGACTGCCAGGTAGGGCTGTGCGATATGCTGTTTTGAATATCGCACGACGATATCATTCTGATATCGCGGATTCGCCGATATATCGGTTTTGCGATATAAATAGGAAATATCGTGATATCGACTTATAATACAATAACTTAAGGCGAAAGAGCATATAATTGTAGATAATAGAGGTTCTTTTTAATTTTTTTGATACGGCCCATATGAGCTGAAATATAGCTATTTTTCCTTGGTCAAAGAACGGTGAAAATTTTTAAAATTCCGAATTATGGTATAAAAACAATAATTTAATACATAAATTCGAACTTTTCTTGTTGAATTCGAGTTTTCAGTGATCGAATCGCACCATGGCCACTCCATTCCCTACATCCAAATTTTTAGATAAAAACTTATAGTTAATAACAATAACAAATTAGACAATTTAAAATATATAATTAACGATTGAGGAAGCGTAACATTTTAAAAGGAAGAGACCGTTTATAGCACTTCAATCCGATCAACCATTACCGAGAAATTGCGCTAAATAAGAAAAAAATACCGGGATCAGGATATCGTCATATCGGGATATAGTCATATCGGGATATCGTCATATCGGGATATCGACATATCGGGATATCGTCATATCGGGATATCGACATATCGGGATATCGTCATATCGGGATATCGTCATATCGGTATATCGACATATCGGGATATCGTCATATCGGGATATCGACATATCAGGATATCGGATATGGACATATCGGGATATCGGATATCGACATATCGTGATATCGCGTTTCGAAATATCGACTCCCGATATCAAGTGCATATCGAGTATCGTCGACGATATATTGTGGTATCGCACAGCCCTACTGCCAGGGGTGCCGGGAAGGTATGGGCGCCGTGGGAATGGAAAAAGGTTTTTTTTATTTCGGGGAATGACAACTTACTTCATGTCCAGCAAGCTTATTTACTACTATTTCTACTACCTAATTATTACTACTGCGTTTAAATGGTGAATACGCATCACAACAGGTGGGCGCCGGAATACTCTTTCGCCCGGGTGAAAATTTCACAAAATTCTTTCAAATGTTTGGATTCCAGAGATTGTGGTAAGGATTCTGAATATGGCCTGGCATATTCAGAATCTTAAGTACACTGTCAGTATTATTTCTTGCGTCATAAAATCTCTACTACGAGTTCGAAAGGGTATACATATTCCCTCCGATACAATTCGAAGCGGTATAGAGCCTGGTAATAACAACTTTGCTGGGTGTATCTGCACACCAATTTGACTCGAAGTAGAGATTTCAGCACGCAAGCAGTAGAAGCGAGACTGTAGTAGAAATCCTGAATATGGCCATTGAAAACTGGAATCCTTGGTAGCGCGATGATCAGCGCATTCGCCCTTGGAAGCTAAAGGTCCTTGGTTCGATTCCCGACCCAGGATACCTTTCTCCCTTGACAATTTTCAACAAGTCCATCGTTGACAAACGAAAGAATGTAAATGACACCAACAGCGTCAGAGAGTGGAAATGGTATGAAGAAGGAGATGACAGTAAGCAGCAAACAAAAGGTTTAAAGGTAAGCAGTCGAACATCAGAAAATCATGGCATAAGAAGCATGAGTTTTATGGAGGATAAAAGTTAATTGAAACAAGAATCTAAGAAATGAACGATGCATGTACTTCTGGTTAAGACACAGATATCGCTTTTAAACCTTTTTCTTCTCTTTGACTATCTTCCTCGTATTCCCTCGGCCTGAAACATCAACTGCCTAACTACTTTCTTGCTCCCCGAGTAACATATGACCGTAGACGTTGATAGATTGATAGTATTTTTTTCTATCAATTAGGGTATGTTTTGATGGAATGTCCCTTATATGCTCTGTAATTCATTCATCTATCCATTCACTATTTATATCTCCACAATCTGCATATTTCCTACCCTTCAAAAATTCTCACAATGATTACTATAATTTTTCTTCTTCGTCCTAGCTTGAAAATCTACATCTACATAATACCCTGCAAGCCACCATAAAGGTGTGTGGCAGGGGGAATTTCTCACCGAACATGCACTACGTATCATGCATAAAAAAGGATAGTATTAATATACTAGTCAGAACTTCACTATTCTACATATCATGCATAAAAAAGGATTAGTATGTATATGCTGTTCTAAACTTCACTTTTTAAAAAAAGATAAAAATTGCAAAGCAAACATGCAAAAAAATTCTGTCAGTATGGTTAGCTTTTAGTACTCATACCAACATGCAGCTACCAATGTTATCCATTGCTACTCTCCGATTGGACATATTTACCGTTATTCGTATGTCTAATTGTACGAGGAGAAAACGACATTTTGAATCTATCAGTTCGGCAATCAATTTCTCTAATTTTATGATTATGGTCCAGTCTGCCATAGTAAGTTGGGGTTCGCAAAATATTTTTAACGTCATCACTGAAAATATTGTCTTGGAATTTATTTAAGAGATTAAGTCTAAATTTCAACCTGCGATCTGATAATGATTCCCATTATAATTCATTTAATAGACTGGTTACGCTAATACAATTATCGTATCGTCCCTTTACAAATCTTGCCGATCTTCGCTGCACACGTTCAAGTTCATTATTTAGACCGATTTCGTAGGGAAATTCGTAAGATTTCATACACTGGCAGCATATTCCAAATGAGGTCCAACAAGGGAAAAGTAGCTGACTTCTCGTACATGATAGGCTAGGATATGGAATACAAAGCAGACCCTTACGAAGGAATGATACGAACTTCAACTTTGTGTTCCTCGTCAACGGACAAGTTATTGACGAGTCCACCCTACGCAGTTCATCCGACCTTCTGGAAGGGGACTCGCTGGATACTCTTTTCTTTTTAGCTGTGAAGGAGGGACGAAGCAGCCGCAAAGAAGGATGGGCGCTGTTGCGTTGGTCCCAGTCGTGACGCGGCGACTCTTTTTTGTTCCATGCCGTCCGCGTTGCGCAACATGCAACGTCGAAGCCAAAAGGCAACTCGACCATATGGCTCTGCAGGAGAGCTCGAGGCGTCCGGCCGCTTATTACAAAACTTGAACTGAAAAATACCAGTCACCTCTAGGATAGGGGGTTCCTTTAATATCTGGGACATTTCTGAATATTTTACTTCATCTACGCAATACCATGCAAGCCGCCGTGAGGGTGTGTGTGTGACAGGCGATGAAGGTCATGCAACTACGCTACTACATGGAACCATGCTACATAATAGGGTGGCGTGCAGCTATATGATTAGTATATCACCTACACTCAGTGATTCAACTCTAAGGTTGGTCTTTGATAGGTGAGAGTAGAGCTCACCCCGTATATAATTATCGTATCGTCCCTTTACAAATCTTGCCGATCTTCGCTTCACACGTTCAAGTTCAACTCGAACTAAATTCTGACATGCAGAAAATCGAATCGCGAGTATTTTAGGTGGGGGTGTCCAGAAAGGCTCTTGCCCAGGATTTGAACCCGGGACCCTCCGGTCAGTGGCTCAGTGCTCTACCCACTAGGCCACCACGACACCCGATTAGTATCTATATAGTAAAAATACAAGTCTGTTATAAGAGACTGGAAAGTCTAAAACAGCAGCATTTGCTTTGCCGACATTGTTTACTTGGAGATACATAATTACTTACATAAAATACAATGAGGATAAACCTGCAATAGTTGAGTAGTATTGGCAACAGTAGTAAAGTTTTTAGTACTTATATTGTGCACTCCTACATATCACTACTCCGAGGATTTCTATACATTAAAATTTAATCATAGCATGATTTTCTTTACCAATACCATCAATGGTTCGCGAGCTTACGCTGTGGAAGTTCTTGTTCGAGAGCCAAATCAAGTAAACCTTGTTATTCCAGACCGTTCGTTGGGTACAGCCGGACTGGTTTCAACACTTCCGTGTCATTATCGTGGGACAATTCTTTTACTCTTTTCTCTTACCAAACTGAAGTTGGTAGTAAACGATTTTCTCCAAATTTTCGGCAAAACGCACACACGGCTGCCGCGTAGTTCTTTCGGCTTGTTTGAGGAATATAGTTTTTTTTCGTAAAGGGCGCGAAATGGAAAGCCTTTGATGGCTTGATGGAAATCGCTCGACATTGCTCCGAAAAGTTCGAAAAGAAAACAAAATTACTGGATTCAAGGGAAGCAAGGTGAGAATACATTGGAGTGTTTTGAGATGTTGGTCTTTAAGAGATAGGAAAAGATTGGAAGGACAGATAGGTGGACGGAAGACGAAATGATGAGAATTAAGTGGCTGCAATTAGAGTGCGAGGAAGGAACAAGTAATAAGGGACAAGAGAGATATTGACCACCGTCATTGGAGGTGGAAGTTTAGCGTCCCACACGACGGACGGAGTATTGGGAGGGTCGTGTTTGAAACCGATGGGATTATCTCGAATAAAGTAACCAAGGAATCACGTGGTAGAAATACGAATGGTTCGCAAATCTTTTAATCATTCTTTACAATCTCACTCATTGTTTTCATTCGAGTTTTTCACGTCCGTCGCGAGCATAGAGTTCCCGGATGAGAAAAAATCTAGTGAAAACAATGTGTGTGATTTTAATGCGCGTTATTGACATTGATATTGACAACCGTGATTGAAGGTAGAAGTTTGAAAGTAAAGTACACAGTAAATTAAGGATTACGAGCTAAAAGGGAGAAAAATAGTGGCTATTCAAATTAAACATTACGGAGAGAAGTAAGATATATGACGATGCGGAGAAATAAATAGTGTAGGTAAGGAGCTGTTGGGAAAATGTAACGCATGGCACTGTGGGTAAAACAAAAAGAAACCTATAGTAAGCTTAGTAGCATATCCACAAGGAAAAAAATCAAACACTTCGAACATGATGCGATCCTGAACACCTACGATGTTTCCAACCGTTTCAGCCATTTAAGGCTACAAAAGAATTATTGGCGTAACAGCCTAAAGCATATGGCCAGGAATCTGGAGCAGCCGGGATAGAATCCCGATCGAGGTGATTGATATTTTTCACTGTTGAAACCTAGCTATTAGCATATTAGCCGAGTAACTCCGTTTAAGTTTTTCGCAATAATTTAACCCACTGCAACTGGTAGAAGACATATATATCTACACCTACATCTACGTAATACGAGCCACCGCGAGGGTGTGCGGCAGGGTGTGAAGATCACTAAACATGCACCATTTACATGCAACTGAGAGCTACCAAGCCATCCGGCCATTCAACTAATAGTAATCTTGCAATGCTAACCATGCAACTGATAGCTACAATGCAATGCAAACCATGAAACTAACCATTCAACTAAGAGCTACCACTACGGACTGCTCTAACAATATTTCACCCACCTCTCTTTTTGCCACATCTCAAGACACGATGGCCTGATGAAGACAATCGTGGGAAAAGTGAACGTGAAGAATGAAAAAGCCAGGCCTCGTATGAGATATATGAAACAGGTTGCGAACGATTTAAAAGAGAGGGTCAATATGAAGTGGGTGGCCTATATAAGAATCGAGTGGACGGCTGCGTCAAACCAATCCTAGGATTGTTGACCGATGATGATGATCAACTAACCCTTAGCCCTAAAGACGCTTCATAGGGGGAGGAAAGGCACACGGATGGGAATGGAGGGGTAAATGGACGAAGTAAAAGAGAAATTGCCAGTAGAATTGCCCAGGCAACGAGGGCATTCTATGAAAAAAAAAAATGACTCTACTTACAGCTGGAAATACAAGCGTGGAAGTGAGGAAACATTTCATTAGAACATACATCTGGAGCATGCTACTATATGGAAACGAAGCAGGAACGATCACACAGGCAGAGAAGTCGAGGGTGGAAGAATTCGAAATGTGGTGCTACCGAAGAATGTTGAAGATAAAATGGATTGACCGAGTGACAAACGACGAAGTCGTCAGAAGAGTGGGAGAAAAGTGAAGTCTTCTAAAACTCCTATGAAGAAGACGGGACAATTTAATCGGCCACATAATAAACACATTAATATGAAGAGGTTGGCCAATCGAATGGGGGGCCACGTCAAACCAATCTAGGATTGTTGACCGATGATGTTGATGATCTCTCTTTGCAATGCTTCCTATTATCTTTTCTTATAGTATGCGGGAAAAATGACATTTTAAATCTATCGCGTGACAATCTCTCTCTCTAATCTTATTTGTCAGGTAAAATCTAGCATAATATGCAGGGGTTCTTCATGTGTATCTAACATCTTCAGCGAACCTATCCGGTTTAAATTTATGCAGGAGATTAAATCGGTACTTTAACCTACGATATGATAAAGATTCCCGACTAATTCTTTTTTAAATTCGACACATTGCTAAACCTATCGTAACACCTTTTAACAAACCTAGCTGCACTAAGACCAAGACACATGATAGTTCTTAATTACGAATACGAAAGGCTGTATATTACTGACGTACCCTGATGGTGGCTAATAACCGTTCTTCTTCAAGCTGGGAAGAGTGCAATGAGGCAGACATCGGGCATCGATCGTCAGAAATGCAATCCTCATTTATTTTTTCTGTCCAAGTGCACGGCGCATGCGCGATCCTTTCGTGAGAGAGACTCGATTCGTTGTTATGGAGGATCAGTTGGAAAACAAATACCCATTGCAGCAAACCTGTTCTAAAATTCTTTCCTCAAATCCTATCCTAATCCTCCAATTCCTCCAAAGTATTGGTGTGAAAAATAATTCAATTCAATCAATAAAACGAATGGCAGGTGTGACGCAAGAATATTTCAAATTATTCGTAGAAGAAAATAACTACGAAGTCTGAACGAATCGGTTGTATTTTTGGACCCAGAGCATTGTGTCATGTACTAAGCAATATCGACAGCCCCACTAATAGACAAGCAGAAGTGGATATGTAACACTTATTTTCCGATCTTTCATCACGTGGAAGGTGTTTACCAAGAATAAACATAAACGATTCACGCGATATAAGGCCTCGAAAAATCCACACTTTATTTTTAGAAATGTAAATGTTTGACGGATTGCATGTCAGCCAATAGCACGGAACGCTTAAAAAAAATCTTTCATTTAGATACATAATTAAGGGCCATTTACAATAAAATTACGAAACAAATTGCGATACATTGGCAGAAGGAAACATTTAAAATTTTTGTTGAAAAACCTACACTTTACATTAAATGAAAAAATCCAAAATCACATATGTATATTTAAATTTTCTGTATTGCCTCACGAGTCCTTCTGAGCCTTAACAGGCTCATCAGAAGGTGCTCTTTTTTAAATCTATAAAATACCAAAATACCGTTTCCATATGACATACAATTAAATACAATCAGTCTCCCAACTAATATATGGATACTTTTTCGGGAATTTAGGTCCTTTTTTTTGAAAATGAAAAATATTTAACTTTTGGCCGACGTTTTTTTTTTTAAAAAAAGAGGTCTGAAATTCAACTTACCAATCTCCCAATTACCTTTGATGTCACATTTCCAACAAATTCATCCTTAGTTTTATGTCCTTCATTACCATAAACGGAAGATTTCCATTAATGGCTTATGTGTTACTAAATAAAAACCAAATTAATCTGGTCTCTCTTCCATAGTCTATAAGTATGTAATATCAATAGTTCAGGGAAATATGTTGGCGAGCAAAATTCAGAAAGTCGTTCACGAATAAATGTTTACGGTGAACTTTAAAGTCAGGAATGAACAACGCTTATCTACACTTTCATTGCCTAATAAACAGTATTTGCTTGAAATGGCTCAATATTCAAGAAATTCCTAACCTCAACCTGCAAAGGCTTAATACAGTTGGAAAAATTCAAAGTAACTCTTTACTTCAACTGATTTCGGCTACATTTGTTACATAAAATAGTTGTGAATATATAAATTGCAAACCTTTCATAGAAAAGGCTCACCATTTGCGAATGAATAGGCCCCGCCTACTCCGTACAAAATGTTGGGTTGTGCACTGCCTCTTATGGAGATTTTAAGTGCATTAAAACATAAATAGCAATGAAATAGACCCCAAAATTCAATTAAACGGCATTAGACAAACTTCCTAAGGTATATAGGAATAATTCATAAGGGATAAGAGGGAGGTATAAATGCATCTGATTCCCTTGGAAACTAATTTCATTATAAAAAAATGTTCGAATTTCTATTTGAACAACATACTTGACGCTTTTTCGCGTGACGGCGTACACTCATCTGTATCTTTAACGAATTTTAAAATTGCATCCCATTAATTATCTTGCTACTCTAAGGGCCATATATAGAATCTCAACTACAGTCTCGCTTCTACTACTTACAACCTAAAATCCCTACATCGAGTCGAATCGGTGCGTAGATTGTACCAGCAAATGTGGTATTATTTCTCAGCGTGACGCTGAAAACTGATTCGATATTCTGAATATGGCTGAGCCGCATTCAGAATCTTCTCACTTCTAAGGCTCGTGTCATAAAATCTCTATTACGATTTCAAAAGGCTCTACAGGTACCTACTTCTCGATATGGTTGCAGGACGTAGTGTATAAAGCGTGGGTCTAAGCAGTAACACTATCTCTGCAGGGTGAATCTGCACACCAATTTGACTCCAAGCAGAGATTTCAGGACGTTAAGGCTGTTGGTTGGTTGGTTACTCAGGGGAGGCGACCGACAGCTGAGGTCATTTGCGCCATTTAGGATAGGTGGGTAATTGGGTAATGGTAGGAGTTTTCAGGGAACGGAGGAAGGGTGGAGAGAAACCCGGCGTCGGCATTAGCCTACTCTTATCGAAAGACGCCAAGGGGACCACGGCTTAACGTCCCATCCGACGGACGGAGTACTGAAGTTGAAATGCCCTCCACTAAGCACTCAAGTGGGGACCGGTTTTCCACTCAAAAATCCGCTGCCAGAAATATCCACTGCCAGGAATCGAACCCGAGCCCTCGGGATGGGCCCGGATGACTCTAGCCACCACACCAACCCGATCCCCCATTATTCTGAATATGGAGCTTGGTATTACTGCGTGAAAAAAGAACTCAATCCGTACGAGTATCAAGAGTATCAAGCATGTATGTCCGTACCTACAAATATGGCCGCTGGCTTCGCAAATCAGTTGCGAACCTCCTTTAGTACTTATATCCTTAGTTTCAGATGTTCAGCTCCTTACTTGTATGCTTGACTATTTAATCAGAAACTTAATTTATAATATAAAAAGATAAGCCCAAAAAAATTGAAATTTTTAGGAAAAATTTTTATCCAACACTCGTTTATTTAGAGAACCAATCCATATTAACCTTGTGCCCTGCAAGCCACCACGAGGGTGTGAGGCAGGGAGTAACTTACCACCGTGCATGCTTTGTCGACGTGTACGCAATTAAAGATTACGTGAATGTTTCACCGATTTCACTTTTGAAAACTAATGGGGGCGTTTACTCGGAACTGAAATCGCAATTTTGTACACAAAAAACGTTAGATGAAAACGAAAAATGAATTTTGTGAAAAAATTAATCTTCTAACCACAACCATTCACTCACAAAGCAAAAATTAAAATAAGCAAAAGGTGACGCCCAACAAAGAAGCTGCTTTGATATCATTGACGTCATTTTCCTCCCGTCCTTGACTGCTTTTAGGGGAAGAGAAGGGAGTTGAGGGGTGTTCTCGGAAGGTCTGCTCGCACAGATGCTGTCGCAACTGCTCCTATTGGCAGAGTCAGCTGGTCCCCCCCCCACTGCGATAAGGCAAAGTAACTTCGCGGGCTTAGTTGTGATTGGACGAAGTCGATGACGTAAGAGGTTGCACCACGCCCACCTTTCCGAAAGGGTCAAAAACATCAGTTTTTCGCCGCTTATAACTCGAGAAATAAGTGATGGATCAAAAAAACGGAAAAATACTGATCTTTTTATTTAACAAACTCCATCAGATTAGGCAGTAAAAATATGGTAATCGATCCCATTTTAAAAGGGAACACAGAAGCTTCACGAGAAATACAACCTCAAACCTCAAGCTATCATAATGCCGGACACTTTTTGCAAAAAATTATTGTTAGCCTGAATCGCACTATCTTTCATGCAGGTTTTCAGGGATCGTTTCAGCTATAGCTTTCAGTGACGAAAAAGATGATAGCTCGAGTTACCATTCCTGTCACTCACACGGTCATTTTCCTCGGCCCTCTTCGAATCACTCAAGATATGAATGCGCAAATAAAGAATATATGAAGAATATCCGTTTGATCACTCACGAAAAAGAGAGGGTTTATTGAGAGCCTTACAGAATTTGGGAGGGGTCTGTGAGAATGTTAAGCGGCCTTAAAGGGAGGAAGAAGGTTGAAAAAGTTGAATATCGACGTTACGTCATACATGGATGCCCTCTAGTAGTGCATGTACCAAGCGTATATTGTGTGATTTCTCACCCCCTGCCACTCACCCTCGAGTTAGCATGCTAACGTACTCACAATGGATGTAGACGAATCTCAAACATAGGTCAGATTCACGCTCGTCGGCAGCGATGGAATGGGTTAATGCGGGACAAGCACTTGAAGGAGTCTCAACTAGGAAAGGGTAGGGGAGGGTGGGGCTAAATGGACCGTTTTTCGTTTGCGGCGTCCTGGAGGGCGGATTTAGGCAATTTTACTCCTGAAAAACGGTGTGCCTTGTAGAAAATTTGATGCTCTATAATTGCTACAAACCTGACCAGCCGTATGAGCATCGAAAGTATGTTTTTATGGCCGATTTTTGGAAAGTGCCCACCCGAGTTTTTTAAGCGAAATGAGTGTTTCGAGGTAGCTTTCGAAAGGAGAAACAGAAAAAGAGGTGAATTAATAATAAAATGAGCGATTTTGTTAACATAAATCATTTATTAATATATATTTAGTTCATCGACAGAAATATGTTCGACTTAATTTTTATGTGGATTTTCCGCTGGGCGTCAGAGCTTCTTTGGAGCTGCGGGTGATCTTTTCCGGGCCTCCGCGGGATCCTACTCATCTAATAGATCCTGCATGATTTCCTTCTCCGTGAAAGCAAAGAAAACGCTGAATTGCATGCAAAACATGCGGTCCATTTAACCCCACACCAAGTTTTGGCAGTGGCAAAGGCGCACAACAGAAATCAACTAGTTGATCCCCTCAACTTCAATTTTTTCCGAAAGAGGACTATCCACTTACCTACTGTACCAAAATTCAAAATAAATACTTCACAAAAACTCTCAGCAATTAAAACCTTCGGAGCACTAAATATTTTGAGTGACCACATGATAACAAATACCAAAACACAAATGAGTTTGCGTTGCCAAAATCCGTCTACAGTAAAAATTTGAACTCTCTAGCTCATCAAACATGCGCACCAATTGAAATTGAAGAGATCAATTTCGGTCAATTTAGCCCCACTCTCCCCTACTGAAGCGGAATATAGGCGGACGGATTAATCAACTCATTCACAGCTTTCACCAGATCGAAATCAATTCTCTCCGGGTACCTCTCTCGTTGCAGGCCTCTCCAAAGTGTGTAGGGGGGCTACGGGAGGGAGGAAAGAAGAAAATATGTATAAGAAAAGCATGAGGGTGGATGAAAGAAAGTCGAGGCAAGGCGACCTTTGTTCCAAGACGCGCGGCGATGAGAGAAAACACGAGAAACAGCACTCCACTCCATCAAAAATTAAAGAAATACGCAAAAGGAATACGGAGAACATGAAACGTCACCCGAATATCCTTTCGACATTTCGCAAGACTCGCGACCGCAATCTTCCCATTATCAAGAGAGAGAGAGAGAGAGAGAGGGAGAGAGAGAGAGGTAGGCTTGAGGATATTAAAAGTCATCGCAGGAAGTTTCCGCGCGGAGTATCGATTCCAGCTCGGATTAAAGAAGGAGAAACGGGCCAAGGAAGGACTTTTGGGCCAACTCGGGGAGATTGGAAGGAATTTCCCAACACCGAGCTAAGAGTTCCTGCGTCTTTGAAGTTTCTTTAATGAGTGCCCAGGGGTGACTGGGGATTCCACCGAATTATCTGATGCGAATCCCCAGCATAATAAGTTCCCTACGGGTGTAGGTAGGTTCTGATGGCGAGATCTTTGCATTTCTTCAATCTAATGGCTCCTTTCTGACACTTATTTCTCTCTTCAGAACGCGAAACTTCCTAACTCCCTTCATTATGTGCGAAATGCCTGCACTTCCCTTCTAATCCCGCGCTTGTATTCAGAAATCTGCCTTCTATAACGGTCTTCTGCGAACCCTTGCTTGAAATTACCAACTCATTATCATCTCCTCCGACTTCTCCTGATTTCCGGCAAAAATCTTAATTCCAGCTCCACTATGCTCGATACCTCTTCATTCGTCTTGCCCGGTGGCCAATTGCGATTTATAGATTCCATATTAGCATGTAGCAATATGGAATCTATACCGTGCAGTGACGTCAGAAGGCGTTTCAGGTCACGTGACTTTCGTCAATTTTTTTGGAACATTTTAATATCATTTAATAATCTTTGTGGTTGGCATGGATAAGTTTGGATTATATATTTGAATTGGTGAGAAAATTTCACATCAAATACATCATTAATCTTTGATAAACAAATTTCATGCATATTCCCCATTAGAGAATGTTACAGAGCCTTAGGAGAGGAGAAAGAAGATGGAAAAATTATTTTAATTCGGTTAGCTTCCAATCTTTATAGTCACTAAACAACCTGATCCTTCGGCGTCCATGCCCATCGCTTTATTTAGGATCGTTCCCAATATGTCCATAAAGAAAACAAATAAAACATCACAGAATATTTATCTCTTGCCGATCATGGTCGACCTTCATTGACGTATGTCATTATAAAGGGAAGGGAAGAATCCGGCATCTGCAACGTCTATAGAAATATATAATCTAGCGAGGAATAGACGAGAGGAAAGTGAAGGGTGGTGTTGGATGAAGACAGAGGAGGAAGATTGACAGCAAATATAAAATCTGGAACAAAGACAATGACCTTTTGACATTTACGATGAAAGAAAAGTTTATGGCTTAATGTAGCAGTTAAGTCAGTCAACTTCATCCCTTCCCGACTCTCAATGATTGACTCAAGAGTCCGGAGACATTTAAAACATGAGTGAATTATTTTCTTACTCATTTAAATACTCCATCTTCTCGCACCTATATATGCACGCCACTATTAAAAGTCTGCAGATATTTAGGTCAGTCTGAACTACGTAAGTGAGCAAAATTTACGACTAGTATCTGCAAACAATTATTTGGGTCTTGAATGTAAATTGCGATACACGAAAAGTGAAGATATCTATCTGCTAGGCTTTCCTGAAAACTTTAAATTATTCACGCTTAAAGAGATAACTTGCCGCTTATTGGAAGAAGAGATGGCCTCTACATCTACACAATACCCTGGGGGATATCAAAAAGGTGGGTGGCAGGGGTGAAATCACACCAAACATGCATTACATTTCATGCATAAAAATCATTAGGTAGAAATGATTCTAGCCTAAGCTTCAAAATTTAATACAGTTTAATACAGCCACTTCAGTTTTTATGGGCAAATTTCTAACACGAAACGTGGCGTTTAATTTTAATAAGCAATTCTAAATATTTGGTCACGATATGTATATCACCAGCATTCCTTCTGATACTAATATGACGCACTAAGAATTGAAACAAACATTAATGGATTTGAGCTCATTAAAGGATTCCCCGTGGAATGGAATTCCATTATTGTCGTCCTACAATATTGATCAGACTAAATAATACGCGTAACGGAAATAGCTTAACCGTGGACTAATTAAGGCTTCATTTCAATTAATGACAAAAGCTTCAACTCGTTTTAATCCCACGAACGCTCCTGACGAAGTAATGTTCTTCCATTTATCATGTTTACACACGCGACTTGGCCTGGCTGCTACTGAGGGTTACGCTATGATAAAGCTTATAGTTTGAAAGAAAAAAGAAAGTGGATTTTGCTTTTCTTTTTCCTACTTTTTTGAAGCAAGTGAAAATCTGGCTATTCACGAGAAATAGCAGAAGTATAGAGGTAATTTAGTGGTTGTTCAAAATATTTATCCTTTATTCTACTTTACTATACATATATTATTTCTGTAATGCCTTAAAGTAACCTATAACTGTAACTGTATTGTCCTTATAATGTTCCATAACACTATAAGTAATTTCTCGTGACAGTGTTATTCTATGTTCAATTGGTGACATTTGTTTTATGAGAATGTCAGCCAGTATAGCTGTGTGTGTAATTTGAAGGTGAACCCAACAACAGGCAACAGCCTTAGGGTTCACCTAATGCTCCAAAATTCTTATTATATTATTTTTTGTATTATTTATAACTTGCTGGAACAATAAATAAATATTATTATTATTACTTCCACCAAGAGGGCACAAGCGATAGTAATTCCCACCGGCTGAAGTCAACATTAAGAGTCGAAATGAACAGGTTGGGTTCGTACAGTGCACATACGAACACGATTTTACAAAGACATGATATCTTTTTAATCATTTTTGCAACCGCAATTCAAAACAAGCCCTAGCAAACGGCGCTCCACGTCGAATGCCCGGAAAAATCATTTCAAATTTTGGCTTCGTTTGCCCTAACAAAATCTCAAATCGCCTCTTCCGAGCAAAATTACCATTCCCAAAAAATCGATTCCGATCCGGCGAGACATGGACGCTATCGCTGCGATCTCGTTCTCCCATAACTGCCCAACCGAGTGCCCCAGCTTCCACCAGGGGCGTTAAAAAAACAAACTCACTCCCGCCAATTTACCGCTCAGTTAGTCTCCGGGGAAACCTTTTGATTCGAGCGGCTATATTTGCATCGGTGGCGATATTGCACGGCTACATGGCCCGGGCATATCCAACGGTTAATCCAGAACGTTGCATGCAGGCGGAATGAAAATGCTTGAAATATCTTTCAAAAACGAAAAATTTCCGAAGGTTCGAAACCACAAAAGCCATTACGGCTGCACAGGAAGAATCGACGAATATAATGTTCACAATATGACAATAAAATTTTACTATCGTAAAAAAGTGGCGACACCATAATGTTAATATCCGAGTTTCATCTACAACAAAATGGTACCCTGTATATAAATTGCACGGATTTGCGGCATGTAACTCTACTCCTGAGAGAACAACCGTCACATGGAACAAATATATTGTTGGCAGGTTACACTTTATAATGCTAGTTTCAAAGGTAAATGATAAACAATGCACCTTCATATGCACAAACACTTTTAATTTCAAACGATTATCATGCAGGGTAAACACAGTACAAATGCAATTCAAATAATCATGGTTCGATATTATAAATGAAAGGACAAGTCGAAAAAGATAACACTTAAGCGTTGTAAAAAGCTAAACTACATTTCCTAATTATCCAGAAGATTAGTTCAACTGCAGCTTACATAGTATAATTGGATTTTTCTCAATATACGCCCATCCCTTTTATAAGATTTACGTTGAAATAAACATATATTACCTATTCCAAAATTGTACACGGTAACAGAAGTGAACACGACATCAGCAACAACACTAAAATGACCTAATATTCTTTCTCATGTTAATTCACGGCTCTACTTCTGCAGGGCTAATCCTTTTTGAAAAGTCTTCCCCATCAGACCTAGTTCGGCAACAGAATATTCATCAGAAATTCACTTTACGATGACAACAAAAACTTTTGTAACGCCTAGTTATTTTCGAACACTCAAAACTAGAAAGAAATATGGGTGTCTTGCATTGGAGGAAGAATATACCTATTGAAATAAAAAGCTAGAAAAGAATGATGAAAACAGTTAGATTGAGCAACGAACTAAGAACCTTTAAGAATAGTAGGAATAGAAGGAAGACTCATGGCTACTTTTGAAATAAGATAAGGCAACCTTTTAAGGCACATAATAAGACATTATGGTCGCGAGTGATAGTAATGGCGAAGGAAGGCCTCGTACGAGGATGGAGAAAGTAGCAAAAATATATGAGGTCTTTTGCACTTATGAAGAACTCAGTCAACAGGAGAACCTATAGGTGAGATGTGTCGAAACAATATCACAATTATTCCACTAATGATGGCAATGTAACCGACTATTCACCTAAGCATAGACAATTTTTCAAATTCATTTCTTGATATTATCTCCCAGTATTTTGACTAAATGTCGTAGATAAGCACCTTATTATGTTGAGTACACTTATGTTCATGGATTACCGTGAAATAATGACGTAAATGGCTACTGGAATCGTTAGGTTTCATATTCCCTTACTCACGATGGAACTCCATTCACCATTGGCACTTACCTAGAAAATAAAGAAAAATCATATTTTAATCATTCTCTTCCATCATAGAAATATTTACAAATTATATAATCGATAAAATATTCTATATATTTATTAAAAGGCAGGTAGAATGAAAAATAAACAGAATGCCTATACATGCTTATGATTCACTTGCATTATTGGTGTAACCAAAGGATAATTTTGTTTCAAAATTATCTTCAAGTTTATGGCAATTTAATACCCTTACAGGAATCCAGATTATTTACACATAACTATCCTACGTTTATTCTGCGAATAAATAAAACTATATCCTCTGCAAACCTTCTGTGAATACTTCAACCATCAATAAAATGTACTATATTCCTTCGTGGAACCTAGACCTTTATTTTCACGTCCATGACGCTGAGATAATTAACTCTTTCCTGTTAGGTAACAATTGCCCTCAGTGCATGTACGAAATTCATTTTTGGTGATTATTCAAGCCCTGCCATACACCCTCGAGGTGGATAGCTGGGTAATCCTGAAATGAAATGACCCAGTGACCAACGAAGAAGTTCTGAACGGGAGCAATGGCAAGCTTCGCATGTCATGATATAACATGTGGTGAAGGACGTGAAAGAGAAATACGTAAATATGAAGAGGATAGCTGATAGGATAGCTTCAGTGACGAGTTGCGTCAAACCAATCTTTGGATTGTGTGGTTTTCAAGTCCGTACCGACCTTAACATTATACTCGAGAGAGTTCCATAACGTCTTTATAAAAATAAAAGAGTGGAGTGCCTACGACTCCACATCTTAAGACACGATGGCCTGATGAAGACAATCGTCGAGGGAAAAGTGAACGGGAAGAGTGAGAAAAGGCAGGGCTCGTATGAGATGTATGGAACAGGTTGTGAAGGATTTAAAAGAGAGGAGTTACGCCAATATGAAGAGGTTGGCCGATAGAAAAATCGAGTGGAGGGCTGCGTCAAACTAATCCTAGGATTGTTGACCGATGATGATGATCGACCTTACGACCCTAACCCTTTGCCCTAAAGACTCTTCAGACGGGGAGGAAAGGCACAAGGATGGGAATGGAGGGGTAACGAGGAAGGATGGAGGGAAACCCAGCGTCGATATAAGCTTAGCGTCGGAATTAGTCTGCTCTTAACGAAAGTCGCCAAGGGGACCACGGCAGAACGTCCTATCCGACAGACGGAGTACTGAACTCGTATGCTTACCACTAAGCACTCAAGTAAGTGTCCATTTACCCATGAAAAATATCAACTACTAGTGGGATTCTAACACGGGCCCTCAGTAATATAAGCAACACACAAACCTGATCCATTTTTTCTACTCGTTAGGTGTACATGTTCTTAATGTTCTAATGCGAGCCGAAGAGATATTTTGATGCACATATCACCACTACTTTGAGGAGCAGTTAGTATTATGTGAAAAATTCCAACGTACACACCTTATGATATCCAATTAAAGGTCAGGAAAGAGAGACGCCTACATTTTTCTGTCATTCTCATCAGCTAGCCCTTCCGAAAGAGATAGGGATGAGAATTCACCGTGAAACCAGGCCAGTGAAAATCTCATAAAGTATACGATTCCATACGCTAACGTCACCACCCCATTGTGAATCGATATAAATGCGTAAACAAAACCACTCGCGTTAATTGGATTCAGTTCATCAAATAATTCACTAGCTACCTATAATTAAATAAACAATTAACCGACTGCTGCAGCAATATGTATACCTGAAAAATAAGACAATCACTGCAAATACAGAAATGAATTGCCACATTACGCCAGCATAAATATGATTAATTCAACTCTGAACACAGTGCCATTAGCACAAGTTCTAACAATAATTCGGACTAATTAACTTCACTAAAAAGTACAAAACAGGTTTTATATTGAAACAAGTTCATTATAGGGGTCTCATAAAATACATAAATTTAGTTAAAAAAGCCCTATTTTGGTCATAAAGCTCTTGACATGAAAAGAATAAGGGAGGATAAATAGAATCGGGGAGATAAGGAGAAGTGTTGTCCTCTGTTGTGCATTTACCATCTTCCTTTCTGAAGTTCACACAGAACACGAGATACATCAGTGACCATACAACATATACACGAGGACGAATCCCAGTCATCAAGTAACCGAAATATGGTTTTATAATAAAATCAATAAATAGTTACAGTTAACACTTCCCCAACCATCGGCAACTCTTGCTTGTCAATTGTTTACGTCCGTGCATTGAAGGTCATATCAACAGTTAATTACCATGGCATGAAAAATAAGGTAGAGTGTACGCTTTTCAAACAGAAATTGAGCTAGCACAAAAGACAATGATTTCATTTAATTTTTTTTTCAGCTATCGCATGCTGCCTGTAGGGCAACATCAGCGCCATACTAACCTTGCTGGGTCAATATGCAAACAAAATTTGTTAATACATTTTAGAGGCCAGCGAAATACAAATCAATCGTGCGGCCACTACTTTTATATGCTTCTCCTATCTGGCTTCATGCTACTGAAATACAATGCAAGAAGTTCCACAGAAAAAAAATCATTCGCCTTGACCGGGACTCGAACCCGGACCGCCTGATTTCCGGCCAGGTGCTCTACCAGTTGAGCTACCAAGACGTCCTCTTTCTCTGTGGAACTTCTTGCTATAGTGCAATTTTCAGCGGGTGACGCCGCTAAGTTTCCGCGGCCAGTTCGCGGTCTTTGAACATATGAACAAATTACAATCTACGGGAGCTTAATCTAAAGAATTAAAATCTTAGGAGCTCCTTGTTTCAGAAGAAATAAGGACATCAAACTTCCAGCCCTCATTTATCAGCTTAATGCATCCCTTAATGCATTCAACGACTGATTTGCTCCAATCGATGACGAACTATTGATGAATTTATGGGACGATGTCTTCTCCGAGCACTTGGGACACAAACAACCTAAATGTGCCATTCACCCCTTCTACATCCCCATCCCCGATTAATTTACCTTTCTGCCATCTTATGGCTCAATAAGTGAAAAATTAGCCAGCAACAAAAATTTGAGAAACTCCCGGTAGACGGCCTCCGGCTGGGAACTAGGAAAAGGAAATCCACCGTGAAATATTGGGGTGGCGACCAGTGATGTTATTTACTTGTTATTTATTCATTTGTAGTTGTTTTTGTTAAGTTTTTGTATATAATCTATGTACCTCGTCGCCAATAAACACCATTTGACTAGACTAGAAATTTTGCAGGTTAGATATACTGATGCGATTATATAGCTATACCTACTATTAGAAGTTGCCCGTTGATTCTCAACAGGAAGGGTTAAAAAGAATCGTTTCAGGCGTTATATGGTGGAACAACATAATTAAATAAGACTGGCAATTTTCCACAAATAAATCTTTACTGCGACCGGTTTCGATGTAATACATCATCAGGTGATGATGTATCACATATCAGGTGATGATGCATCACATCGAAATCGACCTGAAGATGATGCATCACATCAAAACCGGTCGCAGTAAAGATTTCTTTGTGGAAAATTGCCAATCTTATATAATTAAATAAGGAGGGGTTAAAGTAAGGGATATTAGAGCAGTTGTGATTTTACAGGAGAGAATCTTACAGCTAGCATCTAAATTAATGTATCTTACAAAGTTTAATTTTCCCGTACCGTCTTTTATTTTCAGTCTCATTCGCTTTGCATCTTTGTTTCAATCGCCCCTTGACACCTTCGTGGCAATACATGGCTAAAATTATGTTCAAAGTGGATGAAATTTTCAAATTTCAGCGTGCGAGCGAAGAAACCTACGTATTCACTCCGGTTTTAATTTACCAGGTATTAAGTTAGAAGAGGAAAAGAAATAAATGTATACTCTCGATACAGACTAACACCAGAAGCGAAGAATCAAATTCACGCACACAGACGAACAGCAGATGCGACAAATCATCAAAAAATTCAAATGAATTAAGTTGATGAATTGATGATAGAAATTAACAAAAAAAGGTATCAGTCGACGAACCATATCAAACTTATTATTGTAAACAAAGGCTTCGGCTGCCATGGAAAATGGCTGTTTAAACAGTAAAATTTTATCTTCAAAATCCGGAAATTTCAGCCAAAATAAGGGTGGGAGGACGAGACTCCTGGCGGCGAGAAAACGAAGGAAGAAAGAAAAAAAAACACGAAAGAGAGACAGGATGAGGAGAAGGGGGCGTGGCGGCTATCTCTTTGTGAGCCGCGCCTTGCCTTGTGCAATTCCTCCCCTTCGTGGTGGAGTGTAGAGTAAGAAAGAGAGGGTGGAGGGAGGGAGAGAGGGGAGAGGGGAGGGGGGAGGAGGGGGAGGGAGGGGAAAAGGAGGGGGGTAGACGCGCGGTCAGACTTTGGCTGGCGAAGGACGAGGGGAAGAGAGCTGTCTCAACAATCACTGACCTACTTCTCCTCCCGCTGCAAGGAGGAGGGGGGGACTTCTGAACACCGCCACCCCCTACCCCCAGAAGAATTCCACATTCCGCAGCCCGAGAAGCAATTCCTTCCTATAGAGATACAGAGGAACGGTCTCCGGATTCAGACGGGAGGAACGCGGATACGAAGAGGAGGATTCCCGCATCCAAGCACCTATCCACAAAGAGAATTTTCTGAACTCCACTCATATCAATTCCCAAACTAATAGAGTTTAATAAAAGCACAAAGATGAGGACGTAATTGTTTCTATTCTTCAGACTACTCTTTAGTTTTTAAGACCGCAAACAAACCCTTTTGATGGCATAGGTAGGACGACGTGTCACTCCTGATAGGCACCGAAATCGAGTCCCGGCGGTAGCAGAAATTTGTCGAATTCTGGTCCATAATGGAGAGCCGTGCCCAGAGCAATTCTAGCTCAGAACCTATTTCAGAGTATGGGACATTAAAATTATGCAACTATTTGGCTATTTTTGTTAGAATCAGCCTAATACCACCCCTCTCCAAAGGAGTTTTAATTTAATTTTTAAAGACAAGTTATCTCAGGTAATAAGAATTTTATGGCAGGCATATAGGAGCTCTGATTCTGGATGAAGTGAGTCATTAACATTATCTAGATGTCGTTGATAACCTGCTGCTTTCTTTAATATTCATCTTTTGGTCATCGTGTTCTTGGCTCCTTTTTATCTATGTTGATAATTTTCGACTTCATACGACTCTGGTAAATTATATATTTGATGGCATTAGCTACACAAAGTAATCCTTGACATACTAAGGAGAAGGTGTCTGAGACTAACATAAATAGAACATACATAATACTTTAATCTAGCCAATTTTCATAAATAAATTTTTAATCTTTGCATTTTATCCCTCATCATAAGACCTTGCTTCAGGTGTTGGAATGTCTAACTTTGGAGGAAAAAGTTTAGGGGTTCGAGGTCTATACCACATCAAAAATATATTATCAGTCACTTATTCAATCAAGCACCGAAAGTACTCAAACTGAGGGTCAGTTTTTGTGCGGTTTATACCTATTACGTGGTTTATACCTATTACGTGGTTTATACCTAGGTCCCAGGTTCGATCCTGTAAGTGACAGGTATTTCTGTGGCATGCCGATGTCTACTAGAGGGCGGCGTAGAGAGCGAAATTTAAGGTCAGAATTCCGTCCGACGCATGGGACGTTATAATTGCTACGCTTAGGAGCCTTTTGTTGAGAGTCGATTAATCCTGAAGCCGGGTTGCTCACCATCCATCCTCCAATCCCTGGTTAACACCCACCTCCTCCTCTACATGCTCTATCAATAATCATCTCAGCGTAAACTAGATCGAACGGTTCCTAAATAAGTTGAAGATTCCATGCAGCGACGGTGCCGACAAGAAAAGCGAAGGGACAGCATTATAAATGACACTTCGGATGCTTCCTCTCTCTTTCCGTCATACTTTGCTATGTAACTGTTTTTCCACTACTTCCACAAGTTCACGACTTTCAAGAATATCATCATCGAGTACAAAAATCCTGTGATTGGTGTGACGCAGCCTTCCATTCCATTCTTCTATCAGCAAACCTCTTCTATTGACATAATTCTTCCCTTTTACATCCTGTACAACCTGTTCTGCATATCTCATGCGAGGCCTGTCTTTTCCATTCTTCCCCTTCACTCTTCCCTCGACGATTGTCTTCATCAGGCCATCGTGTCTAAGGATATGGCCGATTAAGCTGTCCCGTCTTCTTCTTATGGTTCTCATAACACTTCTCTTTTACACCATCTTTTCTCATTTCCAATCCAGTTCAAGTAATTTTCTTTTCGTTATTGGATAGTGAGTAGCGAAAAGTTAAGGGATTCGCAAAAGTTTGCTATGATAGAGTTATCACCGTGCCCGATTCGTCAGAAGAATTAGGTTGGGGGATCGGATCGGTGTGGTGTTTATATCTACATAATTCTCTGCATGTCACTATTAAGGTGTGTGGCAGGGGGTGAATTCACACCAAGCATTACATATTATGCAGGCACAACACATCAGGCCATCGTGTCTCAAGATATGGCCAATAAAGTCGTCCCGTCTTCTTTTCAGGGTTTTCAGAAGAATTTCATCTCTTTTCTCCCACTGTTCTGAAGACTTGTTCGTTTTCCACTCGGCAGATCCATTCAATCATCACGATTCTTCTGTAACACCACATTTCAAATGCTTCCATCCTTTTCTTTTCCGCTGCTGTCATTGTTTATGCCTCACTGCCCTAAAGAAACACGTTCCAGATGTATGTGCATGATGAATTGTCTCCTTACTTCTAAGCTTGTATTTCCAGCTAGATTCTTCTTTTGATAAAATGCCCTCCCTCTTCGCCGGGACTAATCTACTGACTATTTCTTTCTTACTTCCTCCATCGCCGATTACTCGGCTTCCCAGGTAACACATCCTCAAGCTTTTACACGGCATCAAGCCTTGAAAACGGTGGACGAGTCGACCATCGAAACATCAGCAGCAATGCGGAGTTTAACTCGGTGGAGTACCCGAACATCCTTCACAAACGCCATACGCCGGGTTCCAACTTCTTAGTTAAATGCAGGTCTAGGTCTCTCTTCTCTTCTACTACCTTAGTATTTTCTTATCTATCTTCATGGTTTTTACTCATTCTTCTGACACTGCAGGGCAATTCAATAAAATAACAAGCAATGAATTCCAATCCAGGTGTTATGATAAAACTTGTACATACAAAGTTTGTAGGGAATTGCGGCCATCAAAAATATTGAAACGCCTTCAGATTTATTGAAATTCGATTTCAAGCAAATAAGAACATCCTGTGAGTAAGCACTTTGGTTACACAATTATCATTGATTGGACAGTCATGTGGCTAAGATCATTTAAATCAGTAATACATAATTGCAACTCCAAATACCCATAATGGGGGCGTTTACTCGGAACCGAAATCGCAATTTTGTGCACGAAATCGTTAAGATGGATGCGAAAAAAAATTAAGTAAAAAAATTAATCTTCTAACCACAAACATTCAGTCATGAATCATAAATTAAAATAAGAAAAAGGTGACGCCCTTCGAAAAAGCTGCTGTGATAACATTGACGTCATTTTCCTCCCGTTCTTGACTGCTTTTCGGGAAAGGGAAGGGAGTGGAGGGGGTTTCTCGGAAGGTCTGCTCGCACAAATGCTGTCACAACAGCTCCTATTGGCAGAGTCAGCTTGGTTCCCCCCCCCCCCCCCCCCCCCCCCCCTATTGCGATAAGGCAAAGTAGCTTAGCGGGCTCAGTTGTGATTGGACGAAGTCGATAAATGGCAGAGGTTGCACCACGCCTACTTTTCCGAAAGGGTTAAAAACATCAGTTTTTCGCCGCTTATAACTCGAGAAATAATTGACGGATCAAAAAACGGAAAAATACGGGTCTTTTTATTTTACAAACTCTATCATATTCGGCAATAAAAATATGGTAAACGACCCCATTCCATTACTTTCCACCGTCGTCGCTCAAAGAAGTTGCAGCCATTGAAGATCACCACGGCGCGCGGATAATTCCATTGTACTGGGGGTGTCGAAGTAATCCGCCCTACACCCAACTTACGTCCTTTCTCTTTCAAAGCCCAGGGTCGCCATGAGATAATGTACGACAATTGTGGTGGAGGGCACTGAAGTCAAACTGGGAGAAATGTCGAAACCTGATTAAAGGGACGGAAGCCTCCCGTTCGTAACAACTATTCAAAATCCCATTTAATCAAACGCCTGATAGATGGATCCCATTGCACGGGCTTCTAAATTGAAGATTTTCCACCTGGAAGAGAAAGGACGGCTTATAGACGCCCGGGAGAGATAGGAAATCGTTAAAAGTAGGACATAAGACGTCATGATATGAACTTATGTGGACTTTGAATGTCACACCCCCAACATATCTTTCTCAAGCCGATAATCGAACACCCATGCAATCTTTACATCCCTCAATCTCTCACTGACTACTATGAATACGAATGATATGCTAGGGATTATTCCTTATACCAAATGGCGGCTCTATTAGTGTCGAAACGTATTTTATTTAATAATAAAGCAGTGACAGCACAAATAGGTATATTATTCTTAAACGCTAATCCACCATGGCACTGTAGATTTCATACGGGATAGGAATCACATCATTACTAGCCATCATTCTTAGGATTAGTTTGACGAAGTTCTATTAACAATTCTCATATTTACTAAATTCTTCATTTTTTTACATCAGTATTTTCTTTGATATCCTACTTTATTTGCGCCATAAATTTCTAACGCGGCCTTCCTTTGCCACTCTCCTCGCTCACCTGTCCCTCGACGATTGTCTTCACCAGGGCATCGAGTCTTAAGATATATACGATGGAAGAGTCCGGTCTTCTTTTCATTTCATAAGACCTCATTCCATTATCTAAAGTCACTTGTCCCTGTCTTTGACTACCGTCTTCATCGGGCAATCATGCCTCCAGACATGTCCGATTATGTTTCAGCGTCTTTTTTTTTTATTTTCGTCAGACATATCCTCCCTTCCTTCCTTGGAAAACTCCTCCCTCTTCCCAACCATCAATCAACCATCTATCCTGAATCGTTCAAATGACCATAGTTTACGTCGCCTTCCACAGAAATACCACCTCATACCTATTACCAATCTGGTATGTTTTGGAGGTGATGATTTATTCCTCTGCCATACACATTCGAGGGCTGTTTTTCTCGAGGGTGGGTGGAATTTTAATGAAATGGTTTTCATTTCAATATAAAAAAGTAATCAAATTTAAATATCTAATTTCCGATACGGCGCATTGACTTAACACAAATGTATACCAATGCTGAATACTCAGCATCAATAATATACATCTACATCTACATAATACCCTGAAAGCCACCATAAAGGTGTGTGGCAGGGGGTGAATGCTCACGAAACATGCACAACATATCATGCATAAAAAAAGGATTAGTATTTATATTGGTCCTCTTAAACTACACTATTTAAAAAAAGATAAAAATACCAAAGCATACATGCAAAAACATGCTGTTAGTTGGGTTAGATTTAAGTCCTTATACCAACATGCAGCTACCAATGTTATACCATTGCTACACTCATACTGGATATATTTACATTATTCATATCCCCAACAGTACAAGGAAAAAAGGACATTTTGAATCTGTCAGTTCGGCAATCAATTTCCCTAATTTTGTGATTATGGTCCAGTCTACCATTTTAGTTGGGGTCCGCAAAATATTTTTAACGTCATCACTGAAAATATGGTCTTGGAATTTGCCGATCTTCGCTGCGCACGTTCAAGTCCGTTATTTAGACCGATTTCGTAGGGATCCCATACACTGGCAGCATATTCCAAATGAGGTCTTACAAGGGAAAAGTAGCTGATTTCTCGTACATGATCGTCACATTTACCCAGTACTCTTTTGACGAATCCCAGTTTACGATTTGCTTGACCCATTATTTCACGTATGTGTTTATCCCAGGAAAGATCATGTGTCAGTCTTATTCCAAGATATTTAATGGATTCGACGTTTGTTAATTCATTATTACTTATTTTGTAAGTGCTAGGAGGAGAGCTATTCTTTTTCCAAAAAATCATTAAAGGAAATTTTTTAAAGTTTAATTCTAACTGCCATGTATCACACCTATTTTCAATTGTTTGTAGATCAATATTTAAATGTTCTTTATCATTTGGGCATAGAATTTCCCTGTACACTACTTCGTCATCGGCCAATAAACAAAGTTTAATATAATAATATACCAACATTCATCAACACCAGTCAGCAATTCTTAGATTGAGTAGACGCAGCTGTACACTGAACTATTCTAACTTTCACAAAGGAACAGCTATCATCTTCGTACTCGGATACTTCCTCCCTTTGGCATCCTTCACTACTTGCTCCATATATTTCGTGCGGGGTCTTCCTTTTCCATTCTTTCCCCTCACTTTTCACTCGACGATTGTCTTCATCAGACCATCGTCTCTCAAGTTACGTCCGATTAAAGAGTCCCATTTCTTCTTAAATTTTTCGTCAGACATCTATTTTCTCTCACTCTTCTCAGGACGTGACCAGAGTGCGTGAGAAGGAGCGAAGCCAGGAAGAAAAAGATAGGAAAGACGAAGAATGCGGAGGTAAGTTCGGCGAGAACGAGATAGTTAAATAGTAGAGCGTTTAAAATGCATGCAAGGTAAAATATGCCTCCGTTCTGGACGCCAGCGCGATTAAAGCTCGAGGCAGGCAAGCCGCCGGTGTTCCGTCGCAGACTCGGGCGATGAGTCCATCACCTTACCGTGTTTGAACTTCCCTCGTGGTAGTCGAGACCCAAAAATAATGTACAGTCAGAATGGAAGTCGATTTTCTCTCAGAGCATTAGTGGCGGCGCTCCATTAGTTGGGACACTTTTTTCTCCCATAGTACATGTACACTTATAATGAAAAATATCTGTCACTGATTCGATCCCGGGACCACGGATTGGGACTTCATCACTCCAGCCACCACAGACACAGATTTCCACTTCTCTTACAAATCAATGCACATTTTTCGCATCAAAATTACCCTTGAAACTTTTGATCTTCCGACTACTATCCAGAATTCTAACTCTTTTTCTACGCTTATTTGAGCGAATGAATTTTCTTTTCGTATCCTTTTGGGGTGCGTGTTTCAATTTCAGTTTCAAACGTGTTTATTTCGACCAGGTACATAAAATGCAAAATACATTTAAAAAACTTAACAAAAAACGTAATTAATAAATAATAACAATAATAACAACAATGGTCGATGGTCCTGTTTGGGAACTTTCCCCTTCAGGGCTCTGATGTAGTCACTAGATTCACCTAAGTGGTTCTATTTGCACGTTGAAGAATGGGTGTGCGTATGGATAATCGTCTGCAATGCTTCTGCATGCCTGAGTTTGTCTAAGGGCCGCAAACTATCCAGATCAACCGTGTTCCTGGTTGGAAAACCATATGTTCCGAATAATTATCCACATTATTTTTCCAACAAATACGATTTCGAGCATTCTGATTCCATCTTTGTAGTAACTGACCGCGCATCACAACAAATAAATAAAAAAGCCAGGATTCCTTCCGAAACGCATATTATTTTCTTCCTACTGCAATTTGGGTTAAAATGCCCATATTTCTTTTCGAGTGCCAAGTGGATTTGCGTATGAAAGCTGCGGTACTGCGCCATTATCGACGAATCCTTCACTTGTTTTTTTCTATATTTCTCTCTCTCTATCTCTGGATTGGTATTCCGCAAAAGCCTTTTCGAATGTGTCGCCGACTTGTGGAGGGAGGTGGGGGGAAGTCAGGGAGGGGGGGAGGAGGGGAGAGAGATATATAGTGAATGGGTTCCCCTTTCTTCATGGGTCTCGTTCCCGCCGAGTTGAATGCGCCCTAGGCCACATCAAAGGGCTCGGGAGCATTGCCCTGTGGAGGACTTCCCACCTATCCCTCCTCCCTCCTCACACTTTGCCCCCCACGACATCCTAGGGGGGGAAATTGAAAACGAGAGTGGGAAAAATAAAAACACTCGTGGGCCGGAAGGGAAAGGAAGAGTAATCAGGAGAGGCAAACCCAGTGACTGACAGAGCACCATCATCAACATCAAAGGATTCTAACAACTCTATTCCAGGATGCTTGTGGATAGACCCTGATTGTCATCCCCACTAATGTTCGTAGGTGGTCTCCCCTTCCCTAAACCAATCCATGGTCGATTAATCAAAGAGTTCCATTCTAGGTCTTTGTGGAATGACGACACGGTCGACCAGTAGGCAAATCGGTTGGGATGATAAATTCGGAAGGTACAAGGTTCTAATTTCGGAGAAGGCCGTATACGTACGGATAAAAACCCTGATTTTCGGAGTACCAGCTCTTCTTGGGAAATCATAAACTTTAAACGTTACCTTTTCTCTTATGTCTACGTCCACGTAATACCCTGTGAGCCACCGCGAGGATGTGTGGCAGGAGGTGAAGATCACCAAACATGCACTACTTACATACATCTATGAGATTCAGTGCTACTACTTCATGCACACAAGTTAGATATAAGGGTCACGAGTAACTAGGTGTTTAGTAACTACTGTAGTTTTCTGTACTGTAGTTTTCATTTAGCATTATGTTGTTCAACAACACGCCAAATATAGCGTATTTGGCATTATTATTCGATATCTTGAATATCGAAATTCTTTTCGTATAATTAATCGAGACCTCGAATATCGAACACTTTCTAGTATTCGAGTATTCGCGGTCAGTATTCCTACATTTCTAATTTTGATACGCTACAATGTAGTGATAATTTAGTACATAATGTACCAATAGTGTTAGTGTAGTGATTTAGTCCT
This sequence comes from Platycnemis pennipes, assembly GCA_933228895.1. Taxonomy (NCBI): domain Eukaryota; kingdom Metazoa; phylum Arthropoda; class Insecta; order Odonata; family Platycnemididae; genus Platycnemis; species Platycnemis pennipes. The sequence continues at coordinate 109,312,734 of OW121855.1, read as the reverse complement.
ACTATAATTCAATGAATGACAATGTTTGTGCTTAATTCTAAGGATTGCAACATGGCATCGAATTATGCAACAAAGTCAATCACTCACACAGTGATTCAACCCGAAGGTTGGTTTGGATAGGTGAGGGTATAGCTCATCCCGTACTAAGCCACAGGCGTGTGAATTTCACACATTCAGGGTAGGGGGGCCAGTTCCTATCCCTGGGCCACCTCGCACTCCGAGGATTTTTCGTTCGGGGGCGTCCAAAGGCTTAACCCGGATTTGAACCCGGGACCCTTCGATCAGTAGCTCAGTGCTCTACCCACTAGGCTACCACGCCCCTAAATTCTACCAACACCTACCTTGTAGTAACAACACATTAATGAATTTATATTAATTTTAATTAACATGAATTAATAATGAATAATTTGAATACTGGTTAAAAAAACATTTTCCTGCATACATTTTTCGGTATTTTCCTATCAGGCTTGTGTTAGTAATGTATAATACATGCCTCGTGCACTACAGACTACTCTAGCAACTTTTTACCCACCTAACCCTTTGTTATTTTGCCTATTGTGTTCTCCTATAGTATGCGGTAAACATGACATTTTAAACACGTTTTAAATATATCGGTACGACAATCCATCACTTTAATCTTGTTTATCTTATTAAACCTATATAATACGCAACATGTGTGTATTTCACACGTCTTAAGGTTTAATTACTGGTGAGCTATCCCTTAACCACCAGATCCGGGTTGGACACTGAGCTGCAAAATGTGAAGTACAAAAGTGCACTTACATTACATCCCTAATTCAAGGCAACCACCATATCATCACCTGTTTCTCTTACGATGGAGTAATCAATAGTAGTAGTAGGAGCAGATTTGGGTGTTTGCGTACTCCAATAACTACGATTATACTGCACCGTTCACACTTACTTCATCAGACATTAAGAACGCCCATAGGTAGTGTGTGGGAGGAAAATGGGTACAGCACCAATGAAGCCCAAAGGGGAATTGCGTTGGCAAAAGAAGGCTTTACTCGTAGGCGTGAAATAATGACAGGGGCCTTGAGTAGGGAAGTAAAGCAAGACTAGTGTAGAGTCTAAAATGGCGCGTAGCAACACATGGTGCGGAAACATGGGCATTAAGGATGGAAGATGAACATAGACTTAGGACTTTCGACATGAGGGGATGGAGTAGGACGGATAAAGTGTAGAGGGCCGAAAAGAGGACAAACGATGAAGTGCTAGAGTTGGTAGGAGAGGAAAGGAAGCTGTATGAAGAAACCAGGGGAAAACAGAAAAATTGGAGCGAGAGGATAATTGGAAGGACGTGATTGAAGGAAGAACGTTGGGTAAGCGACGCAGTGGGAGGAGAAGAATGGGTAGCCTAGATGGAATTATGGGAGGTAGGAGGTATGAGGGGCTGAAGATGAACATGTTGCAAAACGTAAGGATCGTGAAAAGAAGTGAATGCCCATTTAGATCTACCTTCACTGGTAGAAAACTAATAATAATGATACTCTAGGTGGGAGTGAAAAAGAAAGTACTTAGTTAATTCCACGATTTATTTTGAATGACTCGACCGGTTTCAACCTTTACAGGTCATCATCAGGAGTGAAACACAGAGGGAGAAGATTGTGGAGGGGGGGGGGATTGGGGGAGGAAATTTTTTACAAAAACAATGAGAAGTAGGTGGGGGAAGGGAGTTAAAACAATCCAGAAGGAACCAACAAGGGCAAACCGCATTAGACTATGGAGGTGGAGGTGGGGGAACCGGAACGGAGAACAAGGGAGAAGAGGATGACGGAATTAGGTCATTAAGCAGGTGGTTACCATGTACATTTAGATAAGACACAAATTCTAAGTTTTCTAAGAAGTCCAATTTCTTACCACTGTCACATACATGTAAAAGCTTAGGAGAAAAATCGGAAGAATGATCTTCGTCAATTAGGTCAATTTATTCCGGGTCTTACTTATAAATTATTTAAATTCTTTCCTAAGAACAAATACAAAATCTGTGTTTATAGTCCTTTGACTCTTAGCAAATGGTTGTTTAATTCTAAGGATAAGATTGACAATGGTGACAAAAGTGGTGTGTATTTGTTGAACTGTGATACTCCTGGTTGCAACTCAATATATGTTGGCCAAACTGGAAGGAAACTAAGTGTACGAAAATCAGAACATTTCAATTCGTTTGTCAAAGGAGATAAAAAGTCTATGTTCGCCAACCACCTAATTGACGACCCACGCAATTCTGTACACGAAATTGACCCCAACCCCCCTTCACAATCTCCTCCCTCTGTGTTTCCCTCCTGATGATGACCTGTAAAGGTTGAAACCGGTCGAGTCATTCAAAATAAATCGTGTAATTAACTAAGTACTTTCTTTTTCACTACATCTAAATTCCACCAAGTAAACTTGCCGACCATCGATTATACTCTAGGTGGGAATCGAACCAGCGGTGTACCTCTAACTGAACAAAATTATCGCTCCGTTCTAAGAATACAGATTGATGTTATCCATCGATTCATGTCTGCCGGCTTGCTATCGTTGTCTCACACTTGAAAACCTTCACTAGCAAGAATTTTAAGAGAGCTCAACATTCTAGATCACAGCTCAAGTTACCCTTCTATCTCCACCATTTCATCCTCTTATCCTATAACCTTCTCAGTGTTCAACCCAAAGGTCGGTTTGATAGGTGAGGGTAGAGCTGACTCCGTACTACGCCATTGGCGCGTGAAATTCACACATTAAAGGTACAATGGGGCCCATTCCTATCCCTAGGCCACCTGTGATTTACGCAAAGCTTTTACAATCAGCAAATCGCATCGCGAGGATTTTAGGTTGAAGCGTCAAGAGAAGTTTCATCAGGAATTGAACCCGGGACCCTCCGTAGCCCAGCGCTCTACCCACTAGACTACCACGATCCTTACTCGTCATAAACTCCGCTATAGCAAAGACTGCTATGTAAGAGCGATAAAAAGTTAAATAATTAAATAGTTAATTTGATACAAATAGATCAATAAATGAGATGGATTCTTTTGATTTTTTGAAGAAAGGAAGTTACTGGTAGATATTAAATTAACAAGAGGGGAAAAAACGTGATGGATTAAGCATTGAATGGCGATAGTGTACTAAAGATCATTACAGAGGGCAGAATGCTGGCGAGGAGAGGATGAGGCTTGGTAATCTCAGGGAAGACAGGATAAAAAACAGAAGGCTTACGGAAATAGTTGATGGGGTGGTTGAATTTACACTGAACTGCAGAAAGAAAATGCCTAACGTAAAGAAATATTCATTAGTGTCGCAAGAGAGTGGAAGTATTATCCATGAAAACTTGACCATGACGGGAGGAACTCCACTAACATTAGATTAAAATACAAACTTTAGAGTCAACAACGCTCTTTCATCAGCACACGTTCAGGCACATGAGGCATCAACGCAATACCTTGCAAGCCACCGCGAGGGTGTGTGGCAGGGGGAGAAGATCACCAAACATGAAGGCATGGTGATAAACGAAGTACACAAGACAATACATGTTGAATTAGGGTGCTTTAAGAAAATCCGGAAGTGAAGTACATAGAAAACAATATTCCTACAGCTCCCCTTCAATGTTTACCGGCTCCAAAATTTCACGGAAGAGCGGATAGTGTGAGGGAAAATTCTAGTGTGTGAATCAATAGATTATTAAAAAGGAGAACGAAGAGTCACTGGGACCTAATTAATATAAAATTCCGAAGGATATGGCATCAAAAGCCTGTTTCCTTAGGGCCATAGTCAAAATCTCAACAACAGTCTCCCTTCTACTGCTTTACGTCCTAAAATCCCAACAACGAGTCAAATTGGTGCACAGATTCTTTCTGCAAAGGTGGTATTACTTCTCAGCGTGATGCTGAGAACAGAGTGGAGATTCTGAATATGGTCCAGAATATCAACTACAGTCTCACTTCCACTGATTACTTCATACAATCACTATTACGAGTTCGAATGGGTATACAGATTCTCCTCGATATGGTTTGAAGCGGTATACAGCAATACCAACTTAGCAGTTTGAATCTGAACACAGATTTGACTAGAAGTAGAGATTTTAGGACTTACGCAGTAGAGAGCCTGTAGTTGAGATTCTGAATAAGACTCTTGACCTGCAACTATAATTCATAATCCCTTTCGACAGTGCTTCCAACTAAAGGAGAAAAGCAGACGGGTGTTTATGCGTGTATTTTCACAAGGGCATGCTTAACGGAATGCTTCGCATAGGTGCGTATAAGACTTGGAACTTGGCGGCCAACCCAATGGTACGCCACGCCAACCCAAAAGTTTGGGAAGTGGTCGTTTCCCAACGTCAAGTGGCCCACATTCGGAGTCGGGAAGCCTTTCAACTGTGCCACCGACTCCCCTTTATAAACGCAACCTTGGTGTGTTTGGAATTCCGGGCAGTCGGTCGATAACATTTATCACGACTACTTTGATCGCAGGACTAAAAGGAGAATTTCGGAAGCCAAGGTTTTTAGCACTAGATTAAGGGAGAATATTACAACACGTCACTTCATTATACTAGTAGTGACACTTTCAGAGTCCGAGAGAGAGAGAAAGGTTGGAAGATGAACGGCTATTAAGAAACACTTTTCCTGCATTTTTTTGAGATACCTTCTAAATTATATCAGCTCAGGATATAATTTAGGCTCATCCTTTTAAATAAAATCGAAGCTGACATGTTTGTAGATGTCGTCAGAATATTTAAAGAAACCTGCGTATTGTGCTAGATTTAATCAGATAAACAACATCAGAGAGATAGATTGTCGAGCCGATAGATTTAATGTCATTTTTTCCGGGAGCCATAACAGAAAATTATAGTCGGTATAGGAAAGGAATAGGTAGGTGAAATATTGCTAGAGTAGTCAAGAGTGAAAGAAGTACGTTCAAGCATTACTAACTCTTGCACGCTAGGGAGGTAAAGATAAAGATATTTGGTGAAAATCTTTCTAACCAGTAATCACATCGTTTCCAAGTAGATACTAACCTCGTAGTGACATGTGACTCTTAGATATAACATGTAGTATTAGCATTTAAGCTCTTTACTGCATTTAACTGCATTTTTGGTGATCCTCATCCCCTGCCACACACCTTCGCGGTGGCAACGAGAGGTACCTATTACGTAGAAGTAAATGAAATCACTTCTTTATACCTTAGGATTTACTAAAAGTACTGAACTAGTTCTATGTGATTTATATCCTCCAGGATTCACAAAGTTGAGTCTCGATTTAGATAAGGAAGAAAGACGAATTCAGGTTTTCGAGATGGTGGATTAAGAAAGAAATATATGCAATATAGTTAACAGAAAGATTTAAAAACATGAAGAAGACTTTACGGTATAGAAAAAGGTACAAGCCACTTCTGTGGGAATACGAAGGGGGCGGAGGGCAAAGTAATAATTTGAGATTGCTGGACTACATATACGAGAAATTATCTACTTTTCCCTATATAGAACGCATTTGTAATACGCTGCCAATGTATGGGATCCCTACAAAATAGGTTTAATTAATGAACTGGAGAAAGTGCAGCGGAGATCGGCAAGATTTGCAGAGGGACAGTGTGAAAACTTTATTAGCGCAACCTTACTTATAGATGTAGTTACTAAAATGGGAATCATTATCAGACCGTAGGTTGAAATTTAGATTTAATCTCTTAACTTATATCCTAGATAATATTTTCACTGATGACGTTGAAAATATTCATATTATCTGTTTTCTTGACCTCTTATTTTAATGTATATTTTTTTTAATCGGGAGTTTAGGTCCATTAAATGGACAAATGGGCCTAAACTCCTGATTTAAAAAATAAATGTTAAAAATATTCTGCGAACTCCAAGTTACTATGGTAGACTGGACCATGAACATAATATTAGAGAAATTGATTGCCGAACAGATTCGAAATGTCCTTCTTTCCTCGTACAATTAGGGATATGAATAGCTGTAAATATATCCAATAGCATTAATGCGAGTGTATCAATGGATAACATAGGTAGTTGCATGTTGGTATAAGGACTTCAAGTAAACTCAGCGTCAAGGGTTCAAAATAGCTTTATAAAAACTCCGAAATTTGGATAAGGAATGTTTTAACCATTCCATTGATTTAAAGCGTTCAAATCTAATTTATAAATTTCAGTGATCCCTCCTTTTCTTTCGACGGTGTGTATTGTGAATAAGGGATAGTTCATATATCAAGACATGTATTTGAGTGCCCCTAGAAATTTTTGGGAACATTCTCCAAATTTGGTGCCGTTCTCCAACAATATTTGTACAAACGAACCAAATTCAATCCTAACCAACCTCAAAATACATTCCTGACTAACCCTGCTCCCCACTAAAACGTTCCCGACAATCAATTATCCTGGAAACGAAGAACTTCAAGGTCTCAGCCGTTTTCCCATCCCTCTACATTCAAGAAGAAACTCTCATACGGGAAAGCGTGCACGATTATATAGACGAGAATCATGTTCGCTCATATCGCAGTCGTCTGAAACATTACGAAAACGGTGTTAACCGTAGATTTCCACATTTTCCACCACAGAATGCTAAATATTCCGAGGTCCGAGGAAAAAAAATAAAGATGATTTCGTTATTTGAACTCCTAAAAGGTTTTAGAAGAAGACGGGTGGTTAGTGAGTATTCTTGGAATTTTCAGAGACAGGTCACACAAATTTCTGTGCCGGTCCACGTGGGGCTGAATGCGGGGGGAAAAGGTCTCCTTTTTAATTCCAGAGCTCTTGACCTCATTCAGCGCCGTGACCCATTTCGGAAACCCTGAAACGGCTCTAGGGGTCACGACAGTTGCGCAGCCGGAAAATATCTGGAGGTGGGAGGGGAGGGCGTACCCCTACTAGGAGCTAGAAAGCTGCCAACTCAACAGGGATTCCAGGATTAGATGCGTCCCCATGCGAAGACCGATCGATGCGCCAACTCAAGACTTCAATTTAATTCACGACAGAAAAAAGCAGATCACCAATTATGATGCAGAACCACGAAAATTAATTTTTCAAACTCTTTATACAGTAACGACTTTTCTTTCGAGAGTACGTACCGTGAAGAAGGGATAGTACATACATCGAGACATATTATTATCGAGTGTCTTTTAACGTTTTTGGGAACATCCTCCACATTTTGCGCCGTTCTCTAGCGAAATAGTAATAGTAAACCTTCATTTTACAGAAGAAAGATGAGGATAAAATGTATGGACCCAGTGACAAACGAAGAAGTCCTGAGAAGCATGAAAGAGAAGTCATCTGAAAACTTAAATAAAAGAGAAGTCGAGAAAACTTAATCGGTCATTTCACGGGACATGTTTGTCTGATGAAGAAAGTTGTAGAGGGAAAAATGAATGAAGGAATGAATGTATGAATTATACGATTTATTTAAAAACGAAAAATAAGAGAAAGAAAAAAATTGAAAAGCACTTGTTTTTCTATCCGCTGATTAAAAAAAAATCTTGGAATTGATAACAATTGTTAACAAAAATAATGTTAGGATTTTAACCGGGAGAGTTACTGGAAAAAATAAATAATTTTATCATGATGAATTCATTTCTAATTTTCACTATATGCTAGAATTAAAATTAAGATTTACACATAAATAGAATGAAAGCCACCAGTCAGGTTTTAGTTAGTGAATAACTGGTAATGAGAAACACTTCTCTTTAGAGAAATAGTGTACATTATTCCATTAAATGACCGATACTTTATTAAGTATGTCCAAGTTGAAATAATAATTAAACAATGCAATTAAGTCGTTTCAATTTTTTTATACACAGGCTTCCCGGTATTTGCAACGCCATTATTACCAAATAGCAATTCACATACCTATTCTATTCACATGATGACGGGACAATGAAACCATGTCTAGCAACTAAATTGTTTATAATGTAAACAATGCCTTATTACTGTTTTAGTTTTAAATTGCACAACAATTACATTTAAATCGTTCCCAACACTGATCAAATTAAACTCACTATATTCACCTACTCTGTCTTCTCTTGCGTAACTTTTCAACAGATAAGATGAATATCTGACGAAGGAAGTTGGTATGCGCGCGTTTGAATCCGATATTAGTAAGGAGTAACGTGCAACGAATGATAGTCGAAGGGAACCTGGGCATTTGCCAACTCTTTAACGAAAGGAGCTAAGGAGTTTTAACGCCCGACGAAAGAAACAAAAAGCTCGAGGTTCTCTCCGCACAGCTCTTAAGGAACGACATGGCTTCCACAGAAAATTGCTTCCAAGATTCTAAACAAGTTACGTGAGATGGGGGGCAAGAACTCCTAGCCATGACACGAACCCGATCACTTTCAGAAGTATTTCCTAAGCCTAGGAATGTTGAAAGACTTGGAGAAAAGAGGCATCATGTACATACGAAGACGCGAACGAATATATCAAATGGAGAAGAGACAAAAAGTGAGGAAGCAATTACGATTTTAAATTTCCCAACTTATTGTAGATTTACATCTCAGAGCCAACAAATTTAAAGAAAGCGATTAGCGCTGAGGTAAAACCATTGGTTGTATGAAAATATATAAATTCCAAACAGGATCTAAGCTAAATAAAAAATTCATAATGCAATTGTATAAAGATATTTACCATGAAAAAAAGGTTCAATTTTCCATTTATAGTGAATGTTGGAAACTGATTTTTGTCTTACTTCCTTAAACAATTCTATTATGAATAATAACCTTTTTAATGTCCCTAAAATCTCCATAATAATATCATGATTATTGGTTAATTAAACCTTTTAGAGAAACTTTCTGTCTCAGGAAAATTAAAGAAATGGTAGTTCACGTCCGTTTTTGGACATGACGGCCCAACAACAACTTTATCTATTGTTGAACATCTGAAATCGATATTAGAATCGATACCATCGATACAAAAGAGTCGACACATACCAATGTTGCTTAGAAGAACATATAAAATTGCGTATCTCAGCAGCGAAAATGGAAATAGCTTAACGAATCCACGGTCGGCAAATAAAAAGCAAAGGGAAAATTATAACATTCATTATTTCCAAGAAATAATTTTTGGAAAAAATGAATTTTGGAAGACTACACCCTCATTATACCGTGAAATCTCCACCAATGTAGTGGCCACCAATGACCACATTTCGAAGAAAAAGCACTCCGTTGAGGTTCTTTCCTTGGTGCATTTGCAACCGCCAACCACAGAATGCTCTCTGAAACGAAACTGGGCCACTTACCAGCCCAACTCCCGGCGGCGGGAACGAAACCCACTCGACCCAAGCCACTCCGCTCTCCGAGACCGAAATTTATTGCGAGGTAAGAAACTTGTAGGGCGCCTGATGAATATGCGGTCACCTGCAGCCAAGGGGAAGATTGTGGACCCCGAGGCGTCAAGGTTGTGGGCTAGGATACGGGATCAGGGTAAGGAGGGAGGAGGGAAAGATTGGTCGAAGTCTAAATATCATGCCTTCTAGTTATCGGTAGGGATGCGTCGATTCTCGATACCACTGATTCTTGTGGATTGGATTCGATATCGAGAATAGATCACTTATAGCCGATACCGGTACCAGCGATACATATATGAAACAAGTTAGGTCAAGTCTGACTTCACCTCGGCTGGTTGGCATGCTGATCGCCATCTTTTTTCCAAACAGTTGCAAATAACAGTAGCATCTAGCAGTTAATGCCATAAGGAATTTTTAACAGTTGATTTCTGTTTTCGGTAGTGACTTTAAGCAGTATAGGTAGTGGCTACAGGGTGCCAGAAACTACCTGTACACACCAACTATGCCTCAAATAATTTTTTTATCTACCTGCGTGAAAAGTATCGACATAAGTATCGACACTCAAGGCGTAATTTTAAGACCGTTTACCATTTATAATTAGGTTCATGTTTTTATTACCTTTATAACTGATTACTAATCATATTAAAATTACACGTATGACATGACAGTCATACTTTTTTGAATCTATTATGACATTCTTTTATCTGTTATTAAACATGAAAATTGTTATTACACATGCTTTTGTAAGAAAAATAGAAAACTGTATTATCAAACAGTTTTCATTTTCAGAATGTCCTCAGAGTGATACATTAGAAGTTTTTTCCCCAAAGTAAATATCATAGTCAACTTTTGTACCGTAAATCGTATTTTTAGATTTCAAGGAACATTTACTCAGTAATATGTAGGAAAACTAGGCAAAATAGGTATATGTATATTATCGGTCGATGGTTTCGTTATGGAGAATCAAGAATTGATTTATCGGGAATTGGAATCGAGAAATATTGGTATCGACTAATCTCTAGTTATCGGAACACATTTGGGCATTCGTCGTAAGATCCACTTTATGGCGAAATTATAAAACTTCTTACTCATCTTAACTTTTTCAAGTCAAGTTCTAGTTAGCGCATTTATTTTTTCATTGACCCGAAAACAACACAAGCAGTCTCTACACCGGGTACTTCAACCAATAATAACTAAACATGCACAAACACCCATGTACCGGCAGTGAAAATCATCCCCGGGTAGGACTCGAACCCACGACTCTAGGAATGACAAGCGAGGGATTTACCCCGCCGCCACCGAAATTATTTAGTTATTCTGGGGAGGCGTCGCACAGTGGGACCAAATCTCCAAAAGCTGGCCAAAAGTCGAAAAATGAAGTTCGCGTAAAGCGGCAAAAAATATATAATAAATATTATTGATTATGTTCTCTTCAAGATAGGATACTACACGGAGCACATAAGATGTCAGGATAATGTCTACGACCTGTCAAAGTATAGCATGTCGGTGTGATTCTGGCTGCCGTAACTTTCGCGTCAAAAACATGAATGTTCTTATCTTCATGGAAAATTTTCTATGTAATATTTTGGATTTTTTAAATTTTACACAAAATAACACTACTTTTACGTACAAAATGAGTTAAGTGTAGTTTAGTTTTTTCCTTTTTTAAACGCGTTTAGATTTTTATTTCGTAAGTGCTGTTTTTACGTTAAATTAAATTTTAAATGGCAATTATCGTTTTCATCGACATCTGCCGACACGGAGTTATCTATACTACGTCATAGAGTGGAGTATAAATAACAGTTTTTATATGATAATTCTTGCAGATTTTTGCAGTTTTAATTTTACCATCTATATTTCTTCGAAAGTGCCCCGGTTGCTTCGTCGCTGCCGCGGGGGCCGCCATTTGCCACTATGTGGGGAAATGGTGAAATTTCCAAATATTCACGGAGAGGAATTTCAGTTTAGCATCTTCAGTAAGTAATATACATGTTGTACGCGTATATCACCCAGACCTATTGAAACAGGTTACTGAATTAGCCAAAATTCGAGAATACTGTTGTCACATATTTTCGTCCCCGTTAACCATTTGGCCATACGGTGTACATGAATTTGAGAGAAATGAGACGAAATTTCTGTCTGATCAGCCTTCCCTACAAAGTGTTCTTTTGACCTGACGATCGCCCATAGGCACAAGGCGTGCCATGGCTGGAGAGGAGTGGGGGTGGGCAGAGAAGAGGGCGTTGTCGTGCACGTGCGGCCGCAGGCGCCAAGTGGGCAATCGTCTGCTCTTCTAGATGTGTCTACTTGCCCAACCTTCTGGGTTTTACAGTCCATTCTTCTTACTCTAATCCTCTGGTAACTCTCCACGGATCTCTTTTACAACTCTCTTGCCTCCTTTTGGGCTCCCTTGTTGCCGCTTGCACTCACTAACGGAACCCTTTCCTGTACTTCGTTGGGGGAGTTTCTGGTTCTGTTCGCGTGTTGTATTCAGTTGTCTTTGCGAGTGTGTCCAGAGAACATCTACTGAAAGTGATCCAAGCTGTGCAACACGGAAATTTTTTAGATAAAGACTCGCCTTTTCCCTGAAATAACCCGCCTTGAGGAATAGTTTAAAAAAAAGTTTTTTAACAATAAATGTTAACTAATAACTAATTATATTTTATTAACCACGAGTTACTTTTTTTCTAGTTTCTGATACCTTAGATGTGCCGAGATTTTAGCCAATGTACATAAGCGTAGAAAATTTTTTAAACAAATTTTTTAATTGTAAACATCGATTATATGATAGAAATATATAATTTAAAAAAATATATTATCCGGAAATTTATGGAATATTTTTAAAAATATATAATATGGAAATATTTGGCGTAACAAGATATCGTCATATGATTTGATGGCGCAGTTGTTTTCAATTCTACCCATTCCGTGCATTAATCTATGAATTAAAAATGAATTATTTTGCGTCGAATATAAAAATTAAATCTTTAATAGTATCTTCTTAAACGGAAAATCTTATTCTACTCTCTGCTTTGCTAATTTAATCTTTTTTTAATAGTGAGGTTTAGACTACTATATTATTAATGATCCTTTTTTATGCATGATATGTAGTGCATGTTTGGTGAGAATTCACCCCCTGTCACACACCTTTATGGTGGCTTGCAGGGTATTATGTAGAAGTACTCTAGTTGCTACGCATATAATTCACTCTATGTATTCAAAGAAATGCTCTTACGGGATTCTGAACTGTTGAACTAATAATGCTTTTTTTACAGGTTTTAAGTTATTATATTTCCTTGTTAACACAACATACATAAGAGATAACGCAAAAATAATGACGAAATAAAGTTTAGCAGCTCAAGTTACACTAAGAACGCCCAAGAAAACGCAGTTAAACTCGAGAACGACAGAGTAATTAATTTTGGCCAGGTTTTTTCCAATCGGTCCCACTGTGCGTCGACAGCTGAGTTCATTTGCGCCATTTAGGATAGGTGGATAATTGGGTAATGTTATGAAAATTTCAGGTGAGGGAGGAAGGTTGGAGAGAAACCCGGCATCGGCATCAGCCTACTCTTCACTATAGGCGCCAAGGGGCCCACGGATTAACGTCCCATCCGACGGACGGAGTACTGAACCTAAAATGCCCTCTATTAAATTCATAGTTTAATTTGCCTGTAGAAATAAGTATCTAATTAAAAGCTATTACTTCATTTTGTAATAAATAATAATTTTCGTGCCATTTATTGCTAATATTTCACGTATTTTAATATCTAAATTAGAATGTGGTGATTTATTTCCTTTTAAAGAGTACATTAAGGCTTGATCTTGGAAATGTAAGTTCATAATTTAATTAATCTGTAAAAATTTACGTGTCATTTATAGCTAATATTTCACGTATATCTTAAATCTGTGATTAATATTATCCTCAGGATGGTAGTATTGAGCCTCTTCGTTTCATGTAATTAGAGTACAAACGGATAAGTATATTTTTTGCATTCCTGCATGGTAGTAATTGTTCTCGCTAGTTGTTGATACACGACTGTTGATGGCTCACCCGCTGCCATATACCCTTCCGGTTGTTTGCAGGGTATTTATGAAGGTGTAGTGTAGATGAAGGCGATGTCGGGTCGCAGGTAAGTCAACGATCCAATTCATGAGGTGGGCACATTGGTGTCCGTCCACCCCTTTAACGCCCTTGGCCTGGTGTCCGACCTCTTCATGGGAGGGAGGGTGAGGCTTCCAAAAGGCGGAGGACGCCTTTGGCAGTCAGGAGGGCAAGGGCGGATGGGGGGAGGGTAGGATGGGGGAGAGGGGCGGGGAGGGAGTATTGATGACGAAGGAGTGTGGCAACAGTCAGGGGGAGGGGGATTGAGGGGGAGCGAGAAAAGACAGACGGAATGGCGCCGACCTCAGAGTAAGTATAAGGCGCCGACACTATTGGTTCGCATTCAGAATCTCAATTACAGTCTCGCTTCTACTGCTTTACGTCCCAACATCCCGCCAACGAGTCAGATTCTTGCACAGAATCTACCTGAATAGGTGGTATACATCTCGGCGAGCCAAGAAGGGTTTTTTTCCCTAGGACACAGAATATTAAATTATTTTATTATAAGTATTCTACCGGTGAAGGTAGGTTTAAATGGACATTTAATTCTTCCCACCCCCTAAATTTCACACGATGTCCCTCTTCAGCACCACATACCTCCTGCCACCTATCATTCCATCCAAGCTACCTGTTCTTCTTCTCCCTCTTCCCCGCTTACCCAATGCTCTTCCCTCAATCACTTCCTTCAAAACACCATCCCCTTTTATTACCTTTTCCATCCACACCTTCTGCCTTCTCCTAATTTCGAGAAAATAAAGTGGGTCGAAAAGAAAACGAACGACGAAGTGCTAGAATTGGTAGGAGAGGAAAGAAATTTGATAGATGAAAAAAAAAAAATATTAAATGGACTGATAAAATTAAAAATGTAATACACCTACATAATACTCTGCAAGCCACCATAAAGGTGTGGATTCACCCCCTTAAACTTCACAATTTAAAAAAGATAAAAAATCAAAACAAGCAATCTAAAAACATTCTGTTAGTTGGGTTAGCTTAAAGTCGTTATAACAACATGCACCCACCTACGCTATCCATTGATACACTCGTATTCATAATATTGGACATATTTACGGCTATTCATACCCCTAACTGTACGAGGAAAGAAGGACATTTTGAATCAGTTACTTCGGAAACCAATTTCTCTAAATTTATGATTATGGTCCAGTCTGCCTTAGTAAGTTGGAGTTCGCACGATATTTTTAACACCATGAGTGAAAATATTATCTTGAAATTTATTTAAGAGATTAAGTCTAAATTCCAACCTGCGATCTGACAACGATTCCCATTTTCATTCATTTAATAGACTGGTTATACTAAAATAGTTATCATAACGTCCCTTTAACAATCTTGCCGATCTTTGCTGCACAAGTTCCAATTCATTATTTAAGCCTATTTCGTAAGGATCCCATACACTTCCAGCGTATTTCAAATGAGGTCTAACAAGGGAAAAGTAGCGGATTTCTCGTACATGAACGTCAGATTAACCCAGTACCCTTTTGATTAATCCCAGTTTACGATTACCTTGACCCATTATTTCACGTATGTGTTTACCCCAGGAAAGATCACGTGTCAGTCTTATTTCATGATATTAAATAGATTCCACATTTGTAAATGTATTATTACTTATTTTGTAAGTGCTAGGACAACTATTATTTTTCCAAAAATTCATTACATATTTTTTTTATTCAATTCTAACTGCCATGTATCACACCATTTTTCAATTGCTTGTAGTTCATCATTTAAATATTCTTTATCGTTTGGGCATAGAATTTCCCTGTACACTACTGCGTCATTGATGAATCGACGAAGTTTACTTTTTAACACCTTATTGATATCGTTTATGTACAGAAGAAACATGAGTGGACCTATCACACTATCCTGTGGCACACCCGAAGTGACTTCGATTGCCGGGGAGGTAATACCGTCCGAAACGACCCTTTGCACACGATCATGTAGTAAATCATTAATCCATGATATGTTATTACCGTATAACCCATAGGATTTTAATTTCACAATTAGTTTCCTATGAGACACCTTGACAAAAGCTTTCTTGAAATCCACAATTACAGTATCCACTGGAATATCATATTCGCCAGAATCTAAAATATCGTGAGAAAAGACTGCAAGTTGAGTTTCACATGATCTGCTCTTCCGGGAGCCATGCTGAATATTGGTCAATAAATCCTGGCTATCTAGGTGTCAGTGCCATGACTGAACTGACAATTATGTATTTGTTTCATGGCCTTGCATGAAACGGATGTGAGGGATATAGGTCGGTAGTTAGATGGCTGCTCCTAATCACCACTTTTAAAAATGCGTGTTACATCGATGCTAGTGATAGTGTTAAGGTAATAGTGGCCTAGGACTAGCTAGGTAATAGTGGTCAAAAGAGCTGTGAAATAGAGTTGATGGATTGGACGAACCGTAATGGAGACGTAGTGAAAAGAGAATAATGGTGGGGAAAAGAAATAGGAAAGGCACCACGAAGAATCCAAAAGGGATAAATACCCAAATGGCCAAATGAAGACGGATTTAGGAAATAAATCCTATCAGAATAAGACTTAACATAAAGGTATATATAAATATGGAATGTTGCCATGGTGTCGTATTGAGGAAGGATATGATTCTTCTATGGCAGGAATCCAGAAAAATTGTAGCGTTTTTAACAGAAAACAACGGGGGAACAGGGGTAACCATTTTATGGGCTGAAAAAAATGATGATTTCCCAATATATGTCCAGATTGGTCGGACATTCAAGACCGTAACGCTGAATGATTTCACATCCATTTGAGCTTCAGTGTCAACAAAGCCCTCGAGGAAATCAGCGAACGAAGACGCAAGGCAATGCACCGAGACTATAGCACCTACTGCATTAAACGCGAGACCCACGGTGGGTAGAACCCAACATTCACTGGGCTACCACGCCGCATATTAAGAAGGTTTGGCTAACGAAAACTTTGTTAGGTAATCGTTAGAGGAAGGAATAGAAGTCACCTTAGGCAATTAAGTATCTCTCCAGTTTTCACCGAAATCGAACATTAAATTTAAATACCTCGACCAGGTTCTCGCGCTGAGGCGTTTAGCTAACGCTTTCACTCAGCGTCGCAAGCATTAAAACTGGATTTAAATTAGACCCATAAAAGCGGTTAAGCGGTTTTCCTTCAAATACAGCAAAAAAATCGGGAGTGATTCTCATAGGGTTCTGAATGATCTTCCCAACATTCAATTGGCTCCCGAAAGCTGCCTAAATTCTACAATTCTGTTGTGGAAATGGTATGAAACTCATAATTATCTCTCCAGTTATACTTAGCTACACTGTCATGACACTGCCTATTTATGGTTGAATACATAGACTAGTGATAGAACTCCACTTCGAATACTCGAATACCTGGTTTAATATGCCTGAAACTACATCTACATCCACGTAATACCCCGCGAGCAAACGCGAGGGTGCGTGGCAGAGGATGAAGATCAGCATACATACGTACTGACATGCAAATAAGAGCTACAATAATATTACTACTTGGAAACAGGTTAGGTTTAAGAGTCACATGCAACTAGATCGTTAATTTCTACATAGTAACGAAGTGATTACAAGTTAGACATATTTCCACTAAATATATTTATCTGCAAAAATATCGCTCCAAAACTTTCTTTGGGCATGACAGGTGGTGTATTTTTAATGCATGCTCACCCTATAACCACCTATCTTTATGGTGGCTTGCAGGATATTAGGTAGATTAATTCATTCGGGATATCAAATAATTATGCAAGAGTAAATACATACAGTTGATTCCCACCCGGAATGCCCTTCTTGGCCCTTCTTTCCTCTACCTTGCCCTATGCCATTCTTTCCTCTTACACTTAAGGTTATCAAATGTCCATATTTCCTCGTATAATTACGGATATGAATAGCTGTAAATATATCCAATACTTGGCATAAATACAAGTGTATCAATGAATAGCATAAAGGACTTAAAGCTAACTCAACTAACAGCATGGTTTTGCGTGCTTGCTTTGCTATTTTTACCTTTTTATTAAATTGTGAAGTGTAGACTAGAATTAAGATTAAGTGCAGATTAGAACTAAGGAATACTTAATCGGCCATACCTTGAGACACGATGACCTGATGAATAGAATCGTTGAGGGAAAAGTTAATGGTAAGATTGGAAAAGGCAGGCTTCGTCTGAGATTCATGGAACTGGTTGTGAAGGATGTAAAAGAGAAGAATTACGTCAATATGAAGAGGTTGGGCGACATAATAATTGAGTGGAGGGCTGAGTCAAACCAATCCTAGAACTGTTGACCGATGATGATGAGACCAGGATATAATTACTAATCCTTTTTATGCATGATACTTAATGCGAGTTTGGTGTGAATTCACCCCCTGGTGAATTCACACGATATATACAAAACTTCATTAGTACATGGGTATTTTTATAAATACTGGAAATGCATTACCACACACACACACTGTGTTGTACAAAACATCAATCCATAGAAACCTACGGTCACAATCAAAAGTAATATTTTTCTCTAATTATGTGTCTGTGAACATTTAAAAAATATAGTACATATACATCAATCACAAGGAGACTCAACATACCACAGAGGCAAAGCTTTTAAAACAATAAAAACGCACCTTTATGGGGGCTTGCAGGGTATTGTGTAAATATGTAGATGTATCTGGTTGCCGTCCAAGTGGCCACGCAGACGGAGTGAATTGTGATGTATCAGTGGGATGGCGTATGCAAGGGAGCAAAGCATGACGGGATAGATAGATAGATAGATATATTTATTTGTTCCAGGAGATTATTGTCCCTTGAAACATGTACATAAAAACATTTCATAGTCTCATTACAACATCAACAGGGTAATATTAATTATAGGAGGATAGGAGGAGAAAGAGGGAGGGATTGGAGGAGGGAGGAAGGCTGGAAATGAATGATGGAGGGGGTGAAAGAGGAGAGTGAGAGAGTGGGAGGTGAGCAATTCGACCCGAACTCACGTAATCCGACGCAAAGCACTGACCTCTTTACCACGGCTGAGATATCTCCCCCTCCATCCCCTTTCCCACTCTCTCCCTCTCCTCCTTTTCTCCACTCCTCACAACGTACGTACGAGGCTTCTCAAAGGTGCAACTCGAGTTCAGTTGAGTCAAGGGCCACGGGCAACAATAAGACTCTCGCTCTCCTTAGACCGAGCGAACGGCAGAACAGTTTTCCCTCGAACCGCACAAAACGCGCGCGCTCACTCCTCGCGAGAGCATGAAGAGGTGCAAACAAATGACGCGTGATTCGCGCAGTTTCGACTCTTTCGAGCAAGGAGTGTAGTGGACTAAAGAAAGAAGAGTGTGGATTCTCTACGATCCCTGCTTTTGAGATTCTCCGCGTGGCTCGCTGGAGCGAAGGAGGAGGTATCCTCAAAAATAAATCCCACTGCCTCTATCCAACAACGTAATTGCACGTTAGCCACGCTAAATACCTCTTTAAGTGCTGTTCTCCAAAGCACGTTCCCATTAGCACGTGCAAAATCGCCTTCCTTCTTGCATAGCAGTGAACCCAGTGACTAAAAAATAATTTCAAATCAATCGATATTTACTGGTTTCATTTCACCATACATGTTTCATGCTATCATTTCTGTAACAGCACATTTGATGATGAATTCAGACTAACATTACTTAATTCACTCAAGCTATCCTAACTTGGCTTCTCTATAAGGATTACGGTTCTTTATCTGTTGGTCTCTGACCAGCGCAATATATTTTATTTCGAACGATTAAGTTTCGTAATGCCAGCAATGCTCATTTCTTACAGCGAATCATAAAGTTGAATCAAGATTTTCACTGCTTAACAGGTAAAGTGGTATCCTCCGGTCTGCAGCCCAGCACATTTTTCCATCAAACCACCATAATAAAAATACAATCCTTCTTTAAAATCAATTATAATCTATAAAAAAAACTAATGATCAACCCTCGAAAATTGTAAATAAAATTACTCTAGTCTTTATCTATCCAATTGCCCACCTATTCTTAATGGCGTAGTTTTCGTTAGCAGTGGATCGCCTAACAAAATGACGTGCTCTAAACAAACCCAGAAAAAACACGCACCTTAAAGATTCAAACATCCTTGCAGTACAACACCAACCCAATGGAGCCTCGCGAGCTTGTTACTCCTATCTCCCCTGGCAACCGAAGGCGATCGTTTCTCAATCACTCGAGAAGCAGCGGTTTATTGCCATAGCGACGCACTGTGAGCTGATCTCAACTTTCTCTCCAGCAACCAAAGTCATTGCCCGCCTGCCAGTAGCCCCCCTAGCTAACTCCCTCCCGATTCACACAAATCGCAATGGGAGCACACAAGACAAGGATGGAAGGGGTCTACATCAGAGCCATGGGCCGAGAGACAAAAAACATTCGCGCTCCGTCCCACACGTCATAAAACAAGTCGTAAAAATCACCAAAAAAACTGCCGGCGCGATGGAAAAAAGAAAACAGAACGAAATTCGTGACGTAATGAAGAATGCTGTGGATTTAGAGGGGCAATATACATCTTTTGAAATGCTTCGTGTATAGAGCAAACAAAGGACGATCTCTTGGCGCTCTGGGGGCCAGTCGGATCAAATCTGCGAGCGATCTTCGGCAACATAGGCACCGCTCTTACGGAGTGGGTAAGGGAGGAAGGTGTTGATGGCACACCAAGGGCACCAAAGTGGGTGAGGTTAGGAGTGCTAAGTCATCGGCTCCTTAAATCTAACTAAACCAGCAACAATGTAGGTACTGCCCGAAGGTCAATCAGGTTGCCAAGGGTAGAGATAGCAGAGAATCAAGCCCAGCGGCGACTGGAATTCATGCATAAAAAGGTGGTAGTTTGGCCAGTTACATCCCCTTTGCCGCTCGTAGTTTTCCGATATCACGATTGGGAAGTCGCTACGGGCCTTTTCGGCTCCAATTACGGGATCTCCCCAAGTAGCCTGCAGCAAAGAGCCCAATATTGGTGCGATATTGGGCCAATAAAATAATTTATAAAATACGAGAAAATTAAGTAACAAATCCTACCTTATAGCCTACCTCGAACTTAAAAATCCTTACTTTATACCTGAAATTCAACTAAAGCAACGAATCCCTAATGTATCCGAATAAACTAGATCATAGTAGGGTACTATGATACTATGATTTTAGTCCTTGATGATGACACGTGAGTGTTGAAACCGGTTGGTTATAAAAAACGTGTGGAAAATTACAAAGTTGATTTTTATTTTCAATCATGGAAAAATTCCACAATGTGACGGCCGAAGATGTTTCAGCGATACTATGATCCTGTTCAAAAGTGAATTTAGGTAGTACTTACCTAGCATTGAATGTAAGTAACACATGTTTACTGATTATTCTAACCCCTCCAAACTCGAGATGGCTTGTAGGGACCGAAACATTCAACGGGTCATGCGCTGGTTTTTGAGTTACACTGCGGAACACAACCCTTCCGAAAGGATTTGTTTTTCTGCGGTGAAAAAATACACATCAGGGCCACTCATCAACGCAAAATCAATTTATAAAAACAATAAAATATTAAGTAACAAATCCTACCATAACCTACGTCAAACTACTAAGTCTTATCTATTTTATGCTTGAAACCTGAAATAATCTCAAACTACTATATTATACCTGAAGTCCAACTAAAGCAAGTAATCCCTATCATATCCTTATAAACTAAATAGTACTATTAAAATCCTCTAACTTACTACAATTTAGTCATCAACAATAAAACATTCAAATACTACTTGCCTCTAAATATCACAAAAATTAGTGTTCAAACCGAAGGTTGGTTTTTGATAGGTGAGGGAAAAGCTCACCCCGTGGAAACAATTGGCGTGTGAAATTCACACATTCGGGGTAGGGGAGGAGGTGGGGGGGGGGGGGGCATTTCCATTCCCTGGGTCACCTGCGATTTCCTACGAAGTTCTGACGCGCAGAAAATCGAATCACCAGGATTTTAGGTAATCCTTTTTATACATGCAAAGTATCCATTTGTATGCATGATATACAATGCATGTTTGGTGTGAAACCCCCTGCCACACACCTTTATGGTGGTTTGCAGGGTATTGTGTACATGTAGATGTAGGTGGGGGTGCCCAGACGTTTGTCCGGGGACTGAACCCGGCACCTTCCGGTCGAAAGCTCTGCGCTCTACCCACAAGGCCATCGTCACCCTCCACGACAAAATATCAAAAATGTGTAAAAAAAAAACACATCAAAATACCAATACTTTATACTCGGAATCAAGTATTAAATACATTAATTAAAATTAAGTACAATACTTTACACTACTGAAAAACCTCGGAATGTAATATGTATGCATGAAAAAATAAAGAGAAGAATATAACCAGGAAACGACACTAAGGACCCCTCGTACGAGTAACTCGTTAGATACGGACTGTACATCGTTAAATTACATACATAAGTGTACATAAAATATAAATCATTAAAAATATGCATACGTGATCCTTAAGAAAATAATTCCTGACATTTTCA
This sequence comes from Platycnemis pennipes, assembly GCA_933228895.1. Lineage (NCBI taxonomy): Eukaryota > Metazoa > Arthropoda > Insecta > Odonata > Platycnemididae > Platycnemis > Platycnemis pennipes. The sequence goes on along the minus strand of OW121855.1, from coordinate 109,290,824 downwards.
TAAAAATCTGTGTTGGTCCACTCGACTGACTGCAGAGTCATGCTATACACCAAGTGAATAAAGAAAGACATAAGAAGAGGAGAATAATCAAGTAGTGATGGAAGTGACAGGGAAGACCATTTATGTTAACAGAAAAGAGATGAGTCGATGGAAGAATGGAGTAAAGAGCTGACTCAAACCAATCTTGGGATTGATGACAAGCAGTGAAGACGGGAAAGTCTTAGCTTAGTAGCCCTAAAAACGTAGCTGGATCGTCGAAACAGCCACAGAATCCAATTCCCAAGTCGTGAAACAAGGGCGCCCGAACCGTTTCCGCCAGGTTGAGATTTTTACGTCCATCCTCATCGGGCGGTTTGAGAGAGAGAGAGAGAAGGAAGATCTCGTCTTCAGCAACTCCTCTTCCACAGTTGTTAGCACGTGTCGCTTAGCGACGAAGCCGGCTGGCTCCCCGATTGGTCGGCGCGCCTCTTATTGCCCCCTCGGGCGCTCTTTCCGCCCATGCTCTCCGCCGGATTAGTTCTTTCAGAACCTGTATTGCATGAATACTTCGATTATTTTTTTCTCCGCAGTAGAAACCTTCCCTTAGCCAGCACCGGAGCCTTGCCCTCCTTTCTTCTTCCTTCCCCTCTTTATACACAAGGGAGCCATTGTCAATAGCATCCGCTCCATTTCTTCCGATTGGGATTATTATTTCCACCGTTGTTATCGATCCAGTTCCTCTCATTATTCTCTGGTTCTTTGCACCTAATCACATAAGAGGGTATCTACATCTACATCTACATAATACCCTGCAAGCCACCTAAAAGGTGAGTGGCAGGGGGTGAATTCTCACCAAACATGCACTACATATCATACATTTAAAAGGATTACTATTAATATAATACTTTAAACTGCAATATTTAAAAAGATAAAAATAGCAAACTACGCATGCAAAAACGTGCTGTTAGTTGGGTTGCCTTCAAGTCCTTACATCAACATGCAACTACCTATGCTATGGATTCAATCACTCGTATTGCACATATTTAACGCTATTCAAATCCCTAATTGTGGGCATTATCCCTAATTGTGACTAAATAAGGGCGGCAAGAAAGGTTGGTTTCGATGGTCATGTCACCCAGAGGTGCTATTACAAAAAACAACAACCAGTAACCGTCCGTGCGTATTTTCTGCAATGGTGTATATTTCCGAAGTAGCAGTCATGGCAGAAACAGGAGATTTGCAGAAGATACTAGGAAATATAGAAAGAAAAGTGCTCAGATATCAGCTGAAGGTCAATAAGAAGGAAACGAAAGCAGGTATTGGTATGCAGGAGGAGAAAAGAAGCCAGGGACAACGCTAAACTAAGAAAACAAAAAAGTGAGGTAGTGGAAGAGATCTGTTACCTGGGAAGCCGAATATCAAGCGATGGAAAAAGTAAAAGATTCAAAATGTCCTTTTTTCCTCGTACAATTAGAGATATGAATAACGGTAAATATATATGTTGGCATAAGGACTTAAAGCTAACCCAACTAACAGCATGTTTTTGCTTGTATGCTTTGCTATTTTTATCTTTTCTTAAATAGTGTAGTTTTGAACAGTACCTATATAATACTAATCCTTTTTATGCATGATATGTAGTGCATGTTTGGTGAGAATTCACCCCCTGCCACACACCTTTATGGTCGCTTGCAGTGTATTATGTAGATGTAGATGTAAAAGAGAAATTGCCAGTAGAATTGCCCAGGCAACGAGGGCATTCCATGAAAATAAGACTCTAATTACAGCTGGCAATACAAGCGTGGAAGTGAGGAAACATTTCATTAGAACATACATCTGGAGCATGCTACTATATGGCAGCGAGGCATGGACGATGACTGCAGCAGAGAAGTCAAGTTTGGAAGCATTCGAAATGTGGTGCTACCGAAGAATGATGAAGATTAAATGGATCGACCGAATGAGCAACGAGGAAGTAGTCAGAAGAGTGGGAGAAAAGGGAAGTCTTCTAAAACCCCTAAGAAGAAGACGGGGCAATTTAATCGGCCACATCATAAACACATTAATATGAAGAGGTTGGCCGATGGAAGAATCGAGTGGAGGGCTCCGTCAAACCAATCCTAGGATTGTTGACCGATGATTTGATGCTATTTTTAACCAAAAAAAAGTATCTGATCACACCCATGTCTTGCAAGAGTAAGATGGAAAATGCCGTAGTCTGTACGTAAAGCACCTTTAAATTTTTTTTCTTTTAACACATCATCATAACTACAAGGTGTTAGAGTGCACAATTTCTCATATGTAAAAAAACAAAAGAAATATGTTGATAGGTATCATAGTTACAGTGAGGCAATAATATAATGTTGTTGATTGATTGAGTTGTATAGTGAACGTGTCTGTAATACTTCCAAAGAAAATAAAATAATAAGAACATAAATTACAACACATGGTGCTACCCAAAAGCTCCCTAAAGCTAGCAAGACAACAAAATACCTAGATATTATTCACAGCCGTCACATTTAAAAGTAGTCTGCTTGTGATTGCAAATACTGATACCTACCTGCGCTTCTGCCACGAATGGAATGGATTCTGAAAGTCTTGTTTTGTCAATGCGTTCAGCGCCACCTGCGATTCAGCTTCTATCTACTCTACCATATCAAATCTTCGCCCCTTCAACTTAATTCTCATCTTTGGAAAGAGGACGAATTCGCAAGGAGCCAAGTCGGGCGAGTGAGTTGCATGAAGAACGATGTGAACTGCACAGTTCCAGGAGTCACTTGGTGGAACTGCATGTTTACGTAGAAATGAAATACTATGTCTATTCCACACTATTTTAATTCACCGACCCGGGTTTCGTCTGCTCCGTAGACATTATCAGGGTAACAGGACAGAGAGTAGCATGCTCTTATATACGTAAACTGTTTGGAGGGGGGGAGGTGGTATAGGAGGGTGGCATGGGGGGGGGGGGAGAGTGTTAAGGGAAAACTGGTCAGGTGATTTAATTGTTACGGTCAAGGACAGGATTCGTTGGAAGTAGGGAAGGCTATGGAACACAACGAATGGAAAGGAACGATGTATTAAATAAATCTTAACATTGGTTTAACGAAGTTCTCCAATCGACTCTCCTATAAGCAAAACTATTCGTTTCTATATATTTCTTTACTTTACTATTCTCCAATATTCGCTCCACATATTTCTTCCTTCCTTTGCCATTATTAAGTTTCAATTTAACAAGCATTTCATTACCTACAGGCAATAACCGTTTATTGCACGTGACTATTGAATTCACATCCAATGAATTTCAATGACTTACAAGGTTGTGTATTTGGGGTCACAAAATGACCTGAAAATTTTTTCTGTGCAACTGGAAGGTCTTCAATCGCCGGCATCAGGTAGGCCGACAATGGTGGAGTTGTTGTTAACAACGAGACCTATATAGTGTACTGCGCGATCAACCCTCATCGTGGTATAATTCTTTCCTTTCGGTCATTGTATCAAAACTTTTATCATCTTCAACTTCAAACCCTTACATGTGAAGACTTTGTTTTTATACTTTTCTCGTGTAAACTAGAATTACTAATGCATTGTAAAGTTAACGCAATGTTTCCGCGATTTCAGTTACAAAACAAAATATTTCCCCGCTCACTTTCACTAACGCCGACTTTTATTATTTTCATGCTCAATTTATTGATACGTAAACTGACAGACATTTTAAAAATCTTTTTTTATGTACCCGCTGGACCATAACTATGGTTTTCAAGTCTGTAACCGCATTTAAAGTCGCTTCAGAACGGGAGGAAAGGTACAAGGATAGGAATGGAATGGAAAAGGAGGGGTCTTTTCATTGAAAGATAGGGTAAGACAGATTTCGCGCTAAGCGACGGATAGGATTTCCGAAAACCGGTAAAGCTAGTCTACTATTGGCGCTCAGTTGCGACGCAAGTAGTGCATGTGTGCGGCCTTTCATCACCTGCCACACACCCTTAAGGTAGCTCATCAGATGATACATACATGCAGGTGAAGCTACATCTACATCTACGTAATACCCTGCAAGCCACCATAAAGGTTTTTGGTAGGGGGTGAATTCTCACCAAACATGCACTACGTATCATGCATAAAAAAGGATTAGTAATCATGTACTGTTCTAAACTTCCCTATTTAAAAAAAGATAAAAATAGCAAAGCAAACATGCAAAAACATGCTGTGAGTTGGGTTACCTTCAAGTCCTTATACCAACATGCAGCTACCAATGTTATCCATTGCTGCACTCGTACTGGAGATATTTACCGTTATTCTTATCCCGAATAATCATAGTAAGTTGGGGTCCGCAAAATATTTTTGACATCATCACTGAAAATATGGTTTGGAATTTGTTTAAGAGATTAAGTCTAAATTTAAACCAGCGATCTGACAATGATTCCAAATTTAATTCATTTAATAGACTAGTTACGCTAATACGGTTATCGTACCGTCCCTTTACAAATCTTGCCGATCATCGCTGCACACGTTCAGGTTCGTTATTTAGAATGATTTCGTACATCTACATCTACATCTACATCTACACGATACCCTGCAAGCCACCGCGAGGGTGTGTGGCAGGGGGTGAAGGTCACCAAGCATTCACTACTAGCATGCAAGCAAGCAACTAAAGGGTCTCATGCAACTAGATTGTTAGTATCTATAGTATTTGAGGGGTTAATACATGCATCATGCACTACAGAATACTCTAAAATATTTCCCCTACCTATCCCTTTCCTATGCTGCCTATTCTGTTCTCTTATAGTACGGGGGAAAAATGCCATTTTGAATCTATCTGTACGACAATCTATCTCTCTAATCTTATTTATCTGGTCGAATCTAGCATAATACGCTGGTGTTTTCAATATGTGCCTAACATCTTCAGTAAAGCTATCCGATTGAAATTTCTGCAATAGATTAAATCTGAACTTCAATCTACGCTCTGATAATGATTCCCACCCTAATTCTTTTATTAATTCTGATACACTACTCAACCTATCGTAACACCTTTTGACGAACCTAGCTGCTCTACGCTGCACACTGTCTAGTTCTCTCATCAAACCTAATTCATTAGGATCCCATACACTGGCTGCATACTCAAGGTGGGGCCTAACTAGTGAAAAGTAGCATCGCTCTTTTGTCTTCTCATCACATTTCCCAAGTACTCTTTTTATAAATCCTAGCTTTCTCTTCGCTCGGCCGCATATTTCCCTTATGTGTCTTCCCCACGATAAATCTTTAGTGATTGTTACACCTAAATATCTTACGGTTTCAACGTTTTCGATCTTCGTGTTATTAATTCTATAGGATCGCTCTATCGAATTATTCCTCCTCCAAAAATTGATAGCTACACACTTTTTAAGGTTGAGTTCTAACTGCCATTTGTCGCACCACTCTTCAATTGCATCTAAATCCTTGCTAAGTGATTTCATGTCCTCTTCGTTTGATATACCCCTGTACACCACCGCATCGTCTGCAAAAAGTCTAAGGTTACTACTAACTACGGTACCCAAATCGTTTATGTATAAAAGAAATAGAAGCGGACCTACTACGCTACCCTGGGGAACTCCCGATGTGACTTCGATTGTGTCCGACATGATACCATCTATGACAACCCTCTGCTCTCGCCCACTTAAGAATTCTTTTACCCAACATACAACGTCTTTATTTATACCAAAACTCTCTAACTTCAAGATTAATTTGTCATGAGGAACTTTATCGAAAGCCTTTTTAAAATCTAAAAATATCGCATCAACTTCAGTACTGCTTTCGCCGTGGACTAAAATATCGTGTACGAATAAAGCTAATTGTGTCTCGCAAGATCTACCTTTCCGGAACCCATGCTGGCTGTTTATGAGTAATCCCTGACTATCCAAATGCCCCATGATCGAACTGACTACTATGTGCTCAAATATCTTACAAGAGATTGACGTGAGTGAAATGGGTCTGTAGTTACTAGGTTCTTCCCTATCACCGCTTTTAAATATAGGTGTAATGTTAGCTACTTTCCAATCCTTGGGTACTGTGTGGTTCTTTAGTGTTTTATTGAATATTATTTCTAGATAGGGGGCTATTTCAGAAGCTAATGTTTTATAAACTCTGGAAGGAATTTGATCGGGACCTGGTGCTTTGTTTTTACTTATGCTTTTTAACTGCTGCTCTATTCCGCGACATGAAATGTTTATTTCGGGCATTTGCTCACTGAAAGTGTTCGGCGGTGGTTCCACTGCGTTTTGTGACGATGAGTTGAATACACTTTGGAAGAAGGTGTTTAAAGTGTTGGCTTTTTCTACACTGCTGGTGACTCTGATTCCTTTATCATTTTTAAGTGTGTGCACTGTGGACTTATTTCCCTGAAGCTCTCTCACATATGACCAAAACGCTTTAGGATTGCTATCTAAATATTCTCCTAACATCTTGCTCTTGAAATGTGATAACGCTTGCCGACATGATTTCCTTGCTAATGCTCTCGATTTTTTATAGTTTTGAACTAGCTCATTTTTTTCCTCTACCGATAGACCCCGTCTGGCATTTTTCATCTTAGCGTGGCATACCCTTTGTCGCTTTAGTGATTTCCTAACCTCCGCGTTATACCACCTTGGCTCTGTATTATCACTAATATATTTACTTGGTATGTATTTATGAACTGCGTTACGGGTGACCTCAAGAAATTCTCTCCACGAATCCTCTGTATTTAATCCTTTGCTTTGTTCGCTGAATACATTAAACGCTTCCCTTAATTCCTCTTTCATACCGTCGTAATTTGCCTTGCCAAATAAGTACACCCTCCTCCTTGGTTTATAATGTCTTTCAACGCCTACAATAAATTTCGCATGCACTATTTTATGGTCACTAATTCCTGTGTCTGTAACTGTATTTAGAACTCTCTCGGGTATATTTGTTGCTAATAAGTCTAGAATGTTGTTACCCCTGGTCGGCTCTGTTACTAGCTGTTGTAGAGAATGTGTCGTAAAGGTGTTCAACAGTGATTCGCAATGTTCCTTATCCTTACCTCCTGCAATGAAACTACACGTATTCCAGTCTATCGAGGGGAGATTGAAATCTCCGCCTACTATTATTCCTCTATCATTCTTCCCAGAAAGTAATGTGCGTATCTCTGACTCTAGCTCTATTATAGAATTGACGTCTGCGTCCGGTGGCCTGTAATATGCACCTACATATATCTTTTTTGCGTTACTACTTTTACTTTTAACGGAACACCAAATACTTTCTACATTTCGCTCCGAAATAAGTTCTCTTCTACTGACATACGGGTCCTTCACAGCTATGAAAACTCCTCCTCCGTTTCTGCTTACTCTATCCTTTCTGTATACTGTAAAACACTTCGGAAATACTTCATGATCTGATATGTCCTTCGAAAGCCAGCTTTCTGTACCTACGATTATATCTGCATTAGTACTCTTAATGAGGTGGTGAAATTCTGCTACTTTATTTCTTATACTACGACAATTCACTACTATCACTGAAATTTTTTCTTCCAATCTGTTTCTCTCTTGGTGCTCCTTTCCAACTAAAATTTTCCTCGATAATTTTTTGACGGACAAACTATTTGGTCTACCTCTTACCTTTGATGAATTATCATGTTCGTTCTCTCCATGTGTTTTTCTCTGACCTTCTAAAACTACTCTGCATGTTCTGTCAAATTTCGTAGGGATCCCATACACTGGCAGCATATTCCAAATGAGGTCTTACAAGGGAAAAGTAGCTGATTTCTCGTGCAAAGATACATAGAATTCGAAATGCCCTTCACTAATGAGAGGACCAATATTACGCAGAAATATCTCTGCTACCTTACCCTGGGATGATAGGCCAGCACTCTAAGCCAATGGGGCCAACCCCCACAAATTCTCGTTTTTCCCCGAATATTCATTCCAGAATTCCTTTCATTAGGCTTATAAGACCTAGGATAGGCCCAAACTAACGCTGAAATTAAAAAAAATCTAGCTATACCAACAAAACGCTACAACGAATATCCTCGCATTGAAATTGACGGAATCGTACGAACGGTCCCAGAATCGATTCACCATTGTTTCGCTAACGAGATTAATAAATTCTGCAGATGGGCGAAAAATTAAACCTTGAACACTTTCTAATTTCCACGGCTATGCAAAATGGTTTTCCCATGACCTGAAATCAGCATGGAAGACAAAGAGGAAAATATCTCACCAACTCTGTTACATCAGCTTATTACGTTATCGCATTATATCAGTCTAGATAATAACAGCTCATGATCTCGAAGGTTTCTCAATCGTGCTTCGATGGACACTTTCGACTTCATGACATATGTTTTCCTTAAGACTTAAGCGCTTATCCGACACACATAAACAGAGTTATCACTCTTCAACACTTTAAAGTAGCTGTATATATGTTCAAGCCCCCAAAAAAGCTACGTTTTCTTCAAACATTTGGGACTCGAGAGAACAAGTGTGCTCTGGCTCTTAACACAGCCTATTAACCTATCTACTTCACAAAATTAATTTTTTGAAACATTTTAGCTTATCTATCTATCTCTTCTCTTCTAATATGCCTTACTTATGTCTCTAATCTTATTTACATGATTATATCTAGGATAATACGAAGGGAGTCCTAATATATTCCTGAAGTTATATGAAAATATATCCGTTTAAAATTTACTTAAAAGGTTTGGCCTCAATTGCAACCTGCGTTCTGATAGTAATTGCTATCGAAATTTTACTATCAAACTCATAACCCTAACACAATTAGAGTAACGAAATTTAACAGATCCTATTTGCACATAATGTAATTCGTTTATCAAACCTTCCTCGTAGGATCCCACATACTTGCGAAATATTCTAAGTGAGGCCTGACAAGTTTAAATTAGCATCTTTCTTGTACTTTCTCATAGCATGTTCCTAGAACAGTTTTTACGTATCCTAATCCACAGTTTGCTACGCCTGTTATTTCCCTGACATGCTACCCCCATAACATGTCTCCAGTGCTTGTGACGCCTAAACATTTAAGAAATGCTACGTTAGACATTTCATTTTGTTCGATACAATAAATGTTTTTCCGGGAACGCTTTTAATTTTCCGAAAGTTCAGCACTGCGCATTTATTCTAATTTAATTCAAGCTGGCACCTCCATTTCCTGGTGACAAGTTTCTAATTGATTTTCAGGTGACACTAAGACGCAATCTTTCGCAATCTCGGGGTACAGAAGAAAAAAAAGCTCTTTCCAACAATTCTAATTGATTTTCAGTAGTCACCAAGACGCAATCTTTCGCAATCTCCAGGAACAGTAGAAACAAGTGCCTTCCCAACAATGGGGACGGTGAAAAAGTAAAACAGATGATGACTCTGGATACGAGCCAGCAACCGTCTATCCACGATCCGCTGCCAAGTCCGGAATTCTCACCGGCCAGTAACAAGAACGAGTTACCCCAACTGGAAATGGGACAGTGGAAGCGACTCGGCAAAAGGGTCAACTTGAAAGCGTTTAGCTGATAAGGGAGGTCACGGAGATAAACGATAGAACCGCCAGACTTACTGTGGGGAGGGACATGAATCGACGGAGAAGATTCGAGGCGGTTTAATAAATCGACCACGTAATATTTTCACGGTGTTTACTCAAGATATCGTTCACCTAAGCCAAATAAAGGCTAATAAAATGCTTGATGGTCATGAGACAGAGGCCACGTAAGAAAAAGAAAGAAAAAAGATAGCTCCGTAGTGAACCATATGTTTAAAAGAAGAAGGTAAATCCGAAGGATAACGTGTGTTGGACAGGAAGGAATAAAATCGAGGAAGTTTTTTCCATAGGGAGGAAGGGAAAAATGCATGGAAAAATATATTATGTTAATTTACCCCCTGACACACACCTTTGTGGGTCAGGGGGTAAATTGGTGTGGTGGGCTACAAATGAAAATTCAAAACTAAACACAGCCTGGTTCCATTACTCATGATTTAAGGGTTTTGCGACTTATAATCAATGTCTCAATATAATTTCCGGGAAATTTCGTCATGTTCGTAGTTTTTTGATGACAGTTTAACCCCTCATCCTGGGTGCTTCTTTAGGTTTAAAAGACATTTTTTGTAATTATTAATTTTGACGCTATTGCACAGAGAGGAGTGGCCAATCGGAAAACAGAGTGAATAAAAATCCAACACCCTAACCGGTCACGCGCAAGATAGCAACCAAATACATAACAACCCGAATAAATAGTAACAAAATTAATAATAACTACGTAATCTTTTCGATGTGTAGATGCCCCCAAGATGAGAGGTATAACTGTCGTCAAAAAATAAAACTACGAAAGTGACGGAAATTCCCAGAAATAATATTAAGCCAAATACCCATTACTTGCGTTATTCTGACAGAAAACAAAGGGTTTTGATCAAATGTTACGGAAATTCGCAAATTCAGAAAATGACCCAAATAAACAAACCAAAAATTAATAATTTCGGTACTCAGCTGCAAAAATTAGCGGAGACAGACAGTATTTGAGTTTTTTGCAAAGTAAAATAATATAAATATGGGACTCGGCGGCGGGGATATGTTTTTAGTCGCAACCTGCTTAAATTCAATTTTAAATTCTGCTTAAGTTCATTAAATGCTTCCGATAGCGTTGTACACACAGTTTAGGCACGGACATTCTCTAAATAATCATAAATCGTTTGCATTGCGTAAACAAACATAAGAATTTAAGTATTACTTTACAAGAGGCATTAATATTCTACAAGGTTAAAATACAGAAGACAGTGGCTTCACACTGTGAATACAGATCAAATTTATCTATATTCTAAGAGTCCACGCAAAATCTAAAAGGAATCTCTTCCAACGACTTCATTGATACATTACCACGCTTAATTGGCATGCAACACGGAGTTACTAATTAATTAGTTTTTTTTCCTTGAAGTGTGCTATTTTTATCACAATCGTTCTACACATTTCCCGAAAAAAAAGAAGCTAATCACTGTCAGAAATCGGAAAGAGTAAAAAATTTTCCCTCCGCCATAATGTAATGACATGAAGATTTTCTCTTTATAACGAATAACCAAATTGGCCAATTACATTGCAGATACGAGTATTGTAGTGAACAACATGACAACTTAAAACAAGGTCCCTACACTTTCCCAGTCTCTAGAAGGAACGTTCAATATTCAAGCTGTCTACTGGGAATAGGCAATAAAAAGGCTATAAAACGAATCGGAGGACTCGCTACCGAGGAAGCTCTGAGTCAGAGAGATACCAAGAATTCGTGAGAACAAACAAACCGTTATTTCTTGTTGACTTTTCCTTCATCAGGATGCCTAAAATGGGAGACAGAGGGGAGAATGTACGCAAGTAGGTTAGAATGTACTGAATAAGGAGGCATTAGGATGTTAGCCAATGGGCGACAATGAAGCCAGAATGGGGGGTGCTTAGGAAGTATTAGGCCCCACCTACTTCGTATAAAACATCTCGTTTCATACGACCTCTTATGAAGACTGCCATTTATTATTTAAATACGAACCATGTCCCTGCACGTGACCTTATTATTAGCATGTTTCCATGTAGTACCCTAGTTGCATGTCAATAGTGCATGTTTGGTAGCCTTCACCCCCTGCCACACACCCTCGCGGTGGCTTCAAGGTATCACGTAGATGAAGACGTAGATAAAAATTACTGAAATCGAACCCCAATTTTATCGTAGCGGCATCAGCTAATCTTCATACGGCTATTTAAGGTATTTGATTTCACTGGGATTTAATTTAATTAATGAAACTAGTCCGAAATTTAACTATCTCTGTCAATCTTAATAATGCTTTTTAAGGAAGGTATTAAAAAGATTTTCTTCCAATGGGAATTAATTTTATTACAAAAACTGCTTAGAATTTAACCTATTTAAACTACATATTTGGCGCTTTCTTAGGTCTTTGCGTGTAATTCATCTGTTTCTTTGACAGATTTCAAGTATGCATTTTTCATTAAGCATAATTAAAATGGTTCATTTCAATGTTCGCAGTTTTACTGTTCCCAAAAACAACGTCTTATGTACGAGTATCGCGAGTAGCATGCCCGTATTTCCGTGCCTACCAATATGGCCGCTGGATTCTCAGATACGATGCCTTCTCCTGTTCATTCTAACTTCCTTGGGTGAACGCGGAAGAGGAGGTAATTGGACAGGGGACCTGGATGGGGCCATGTCAGGCAAGAGATAAGAAGAGATATTTGTGAGACATTGCAGAAATGATTACACTTCGATGATAGAATACACTTCGGTATCAGCACTTTTGATTTAAAGTTTATCGAAAGCCAATAGGGACTCTCCATAAACTTACAATGAGAATTTGGTTGGAAACAAATGAATGCACCTTTACTCCTCAGCACATAATTGCACGCAATGCAAGAGCTATAAATGCGTATTGGCATCGGATTTCAGCGGAAGAGTCTTATCCGTCGCCGGGTATCAAAATCTTTCGCATTCAAAGCTTCAGTCAAGGTCAGAAGGAAGCATTCCTCCTGCATAAAACAGACGAAATGGAATGCTTGGAACAGGGTATTAACGTTTCCCATTCACAGAATCACGGAAGTTTCGGGGAATATGAAACATGCGGTGGACAACGACGCCAAAAACCGTGAACGCGAAAAAGATAAATGATTCGAGAAGAAATCGATGTGCAAAAGCCAACTTGAAGGCTTTAAATCGCCAATTGCATCGCGGATACGATCGCAATCATAATGAAAGACCAAGACGCAAAACGTGTTGGTCGCATTCGAAATGTGGTGCTACAGAAGAATGATGAAGATTGAATGGATCGACTGAGTGACAAACGAAGAAGTCTTAAGAAAAGTGGGAGGAAAGAGAATCCGCTGAAAACTCTAAGAAGAAAACGAGATAACCTAATCGATCATATCTTAAGACTCGAAGACCCGATGAAGACAATAGTCAAGGGAAAATTGAGCGGAAATATTCTAAAAGACAGGCAGCGTATGAGATATATGGAACACGTTGTGAAGGATGTAAAAGTGTGGAATTATGGTAATATGAAGAGGTTGACCGATAGAAGAATCGAGTGTAGAGTTGCGTAAAACCAATACTAGGATTGTTGACCGATGATGATGAAGGCGAGAAAGATATCTACCCGAATTGGCAGAGTACCTCTTCAATTCCGAAAAAATGACGCAAAGAACTATTTCTTCTCCTTCGAGCATAAACTCGTAGAATTTCATCTTCAGTAGGCAAAGCACAAATTTTTCCACTTAGCATGGAGATCGATATAAAGAAAGCTTAGCAAGGAAATGTATGAACAAATGATGGCATATACTGTAGCACATTTACAACAGTGGATATAGATACACAGAGCAAGAGGCCGACTAAACTGCTATCCGAAATAATTGGACACAGTGGAATAACATAAATATTCGATCATAAATACTGCCGATTTCAGTAGAGGAGGCTTTTACCAACTCCACCAACATAGCTTCATATAATACGATCAACAAAAAAGGTTAATTAAAAAACAATGATATATTTTATTCAATCACAATGAAAGACGAAGGCAGATACACAGGTAATATTTCTTTCAACGTATCTAGGTTTTGCAAACGAGACCTCCAGACAGTATCCCAACACTTTCATCCGGTCCAGCACTCCTTCTTTTAATTGTGGAAGGTAGAGCAACATTTATATTCGCGGTGAAAAAAAAACATAACGAAATCTCCATCATAATATGGAAATTAAGCTATATACATTTATCTGCATAACTGAAAGCGTGGTAGTCTATTGATTACAGTTATAGCCAACGTTGGTCTATTGACCTCCTGAATATAAACCTCTTTTATCTTCAGGACTATTGACATCCTGAGGATGAACCTCGACCCTGAGGGAGGTTAGTTCGGACGTTGGCGGATGGTTGGAGGTTTATCCAGAGGGTGACATTGACTTTTTTTCTATATTCATTGACGGTTTGAGTTGAACAATGTGGTTACTTGTATTTGAGTGCTATAAATGACCACCTGAGAATTATCACTGAAGAATGTGAGATGAAACTAGCTGAATCTATTAGATATTTAGAAGTGATGATTGGCAGGAAGCTGAAATTTAATGAGCATATTGATTATAGGTACATATAAAAATTTTTAACATGAAGGACAACAGAACCAATGTATATGTCAGTTGTTTTTTTGCAATAGTTAGCATTGTAGATTTTTTATGTATCTACTTGATTGCTACTTGAAGTGCTTCGGCTAAATAAACGCTATTATTATTATTACAGAACTTCAGATAAAATGAATTTTCGATTGTGAAATGGGAATACGAAGGATACGATACGTCCCAAGAAAGATGGCGAGAATTTTGTGTATCCCAGATACGACAAAAAAAGCGGGATATATATTCGGGTAGTGCACATCGTAAGACAATGATACTGAACAAACGAAACGAACCCGGCATTGATTCCTGTCATCCATTTCGCACCACAATTCGTGCAGCCGTGCATCATAATCCGCATTGTCGCCTCGGAGGGCATCCGGCTGTACACAGAGGGCGTGATTCTGCTTCCAGTGCGTGATCGAACAAAAGCAATTCAACAGGTTCGAAAAGAGTCAAGAGAGAAAAAGAGGAGAGCGAGGACGCGCGCCAGTGTTAAGAGACGGGGGTCGGTCAAAACATGAAAAAAAAAGAAAGAGAAGCGAAAAGCGCACTCTTCTGTCTCGACGCTCGCGCTTTGGAAAAGATAAAAAAAACAACGCAACAACGAAATAAAAGTAGGGACGGGAGAGATCGACGACGTAGAATTCCCTGGTCGGACTCGGCTGACTTATCGTACACTAGGTGGTCGCCCGAAAATGAATGGAGAAATTCAAAAGGGAGACAAAGGGAGGGGAGGTTGAAAAAAAAGAAGGAACAGCGCGCGGCGGCCCGCGGGTTATTACGCCTTAATGCCTCCGGGGTCCTCGCGACGGCCCCAAACCTCGTTCCACCCCACCTCCAGTCCCCGGGGGAGGGCCTACCCAGCCCACAGTTCCCAGAGCACATGAAGCAACCGCTCGCTGAGGAAGGGTTGCAAAGTGGAGAAAGGATTCGGGTGAGACAGGGAGCAGAAAGAGTTGGCCTATCGCAGCTGAGCACGCGACACCCTGGTAATCGCTCTATTCGCTACGACTGAGGGCTGCCAAAACAAAGACGAGAGAATATACTAGAAGAGGAATAGGGACCGGACATTAATCCTTTTTATTTTAGTAACTGATATTCAGGCTTAAAAATGTTTATGAAAAAATATGCACAAATAATTTTCCAAGGCCGTTTACGGTAGGAAAAATCCAAACCGAAAAATAGCGCACAATTTTTAATTCCCAAGTTAGGCAATGGTTTAATTTCGCCCGCAACTACTCCCGCCAACGCAAATAAACAGGGAAAATGCAAACTAGACGGCTAATTTACCCAAATATATTCAACTGCATCCGGCGTTACCATGTTGAAACGGAATTTCAAGGATAAAAATTACACATCAAACGTTGTGCGGTCTTTACTTGATGCAACTCTTCCACAGAAAAAAATTAAATCTCGATACGTTTCACACTTAAGTTCGAAATTGGGGTCGGTAGAAATAAAGTTGTAATTCTCTTCTTTTAATCCTCTTTTGTACAAGTTATTAGTTAGACATTTGTTTCAAACAAGTCATCCAGATATATTTTGGGAGCGGTAATGAAGGACAATTTTTTTTAAATACCTAAAACCAAAATTGATAGGTGGCACTGCACAAAAAATATAGACTACCGGATATCCATGCCAAAATATTTAGAATGACTTAGTTTAGCAAAATGTCTTGAAATACGATTTTCTACAGAATTGCAGCGGCAATACTGCTCCCTTGTGAGTAAAATTTTTAAGTAAACGAATTTAAGAGTTAAGTTCATACCATACAAAGTCGTTCCTTTTATTTATCTTTTTATATGTGATGAAGGAAATTTTTTCAACACATTTATTTTCTTCTCATAGGTAAATGATGGATGTAAAAGATGGATCTAAATGACGTCTGGGTTCCCGCATGATAGCTCAACCAGAGAAAAGGCTCATCGTTAATCCTTCAATCCCCATTGACATCAAATCAGCTACATATATATTTACGGATACATAGTATTTAAGTACAAACACTTTCGACATAAATTTAGACAAATTTAACCTATAAACGTCCATAAACCATTTTTCTATCAATATTTTACTACCCCTGACTCATACTCAAACTATACATCTGGGTGGTCTATCGTAATATCTACCACAGGCCTCTCGGAACCTATTACCGGCCTGCACACACTGGCTAGCGAAAGGAAATAGTTGATACGAACACAAAATTTTGGATTTGGAATTGAGCGAGGTTCCCCATGGTCGAAAGCTAAAGTGATCTTAGACGTTTCCCACGGTACCAATAGCAAAAAAAACTCGGGGTGAGGTGAATTTTCCTTGTTCCTTGTGGCATTAGTTAGTTCCTCCGTAGGTCGCCGACAGCTAATGTGATGGCAATCACCTGTATCCTGAACGATAAGACAAATCTGGAACACTTTAGAACGTTTTTCCAGCAAATATGAGCCACCGCACTTCAAACAAGTACCGTTCTATGTTCCCCGATTGAGAAGAAACTCCTTTAAATGTAAGTCTATAGCACATAGCGGCGGAAACGGAACGGTTTCCCTTATGGAGAGGGCTGATTTATGAGTTAAAACCTTTACGGTTAGATCCTTGACGACGAGGGGGCATGTTAGTTACGAGATACAAACATACATTAAAACAACCCTCGTTAATGGTTATCACTGTACATCCACCATGTACCTACGAACACGCACTAATGTTATAAAATTCCTTAATTAGAGATACGTGTTAGCAATGCAAGCACGCAAGAAGTACAGCAAAATGATTATTAGCTGTTAAGAATAATACGTTATTAATTAATAGAAATGAGAGCCTCGTGTTTGGAAGATGCATGGAGCACATGGCAAAGAATGTAAACGATTAAATGTATATTTTAGACATTTTTTTTTCTTTTACATTCTCCGCCATTCCATCGTCGCATATTTTTTTTAAAGTGACAAGGTGAAGCAACAAAAGAAACTATTGGAGGACTGCGAGAATCAATCGTAACGTATTTATGTTCAGTGATAACGAAATGAGCGAAGTATCACTTTAGTATGTGTTTCGGATCAATAATTATCCAGATTTTTTATTTTACATTTTTCCTGTAGGTACATCATCAAAAGCAACTATTTAGTCACTGTTAATACTACCTAATGGTATTAAAACTAAATAACCAAGGGAAAGAGAAATGAATGAATTATTTATCTTTTCGCAAATAAAATCGAATTCAATAATGACAATTTTTTTAGAAATCGGATATTTTGCATGAGGAAAACGATAAGTACGAAAATAAATTTTTCTACATTATGTTACTTTAAATTACTCGAGCAGAATACTTTCTTTCTTTACGGTTTGCAATAAAAAGCAGTTCCGTAATTTGTACGTCTTTACCTCACTTCTATGACCGATTAATGACTCTGCTTTCACGGAGTGACTTCGGGATCTCGAGTTTTTACTTCGCTGCAAGAAGAGACGGAACTTCAAGAAACCAAATCCATTCGGGAGCTCGAAGATTAAAAAGTAGGAGAAGTGAGGGCGACTCGAGAGAAACACTGGGAGACATGGTGAAAGAGCAGATATTCTTCCTTTACTCCCCCGGACTGACAACTTACGAAGTGCGGTCTGTCCTCGTAATTGGCCTTCCGCGTTCTGGAACACGCTATTTTCACGAGGAAATTCCACGGGGCAAGGTACAAAACCCTGATTAAAAACCCCGTCAAGAGATTCTATACCCTCGAGCGGGGACCTGATTTCAGCGAATGTCTAGGTGCGTGAAAACAAAGGAATTTTAAAGACAGGAGCAGGAGTCGTCGTCGTAGGGATTGTCTTTTGACTCCATTTCGCAGCCTGGCTTTCTTCTTGATCCGCGACATGGAACCGAAAATGAAAATCATTTTAATCCACAACCCGTGGTCTACCGACCGCGACATCCGACGAATGAACTCCGGCCGAGGAATTATTTTCATAATTCCCAAGGCGAGACGCATGCGCAAACGAAGTCGGAAATCGAGATAGCACTTCCAATCTAAGATGCCAGGGTTCAAAGCAAGACGATCAGCTAACCTCTTACTAACTTAAGATTCCGAAGGAACGGAACGGACAAGGAGACGAGTGGGAAAATTGAGAAATTTGGTAAAATTTTCTGAAAATGAGGATTTTTAAGTAAACTTATTGGCCTCAAGAAAACCTAAGAATTGGAGTGACAACGACGATTACAGTCGAGAGAAAAGGAATGAGAAAAATTATAAGGCAAGACAAAGGATGAGTAATATATATGGATCAAGTACACAGAATAACTATATGTTAAAGTGAATAGATTGTACACGTCCTTAATTCCGAGCCTTTGATCAGAACCGAAATCGCTATTTTATACAAAAAATGGAAGCGATTAAGTTTTTAAACGATTAATCGTTAGATGGTTAAGAATTTTAGTGGGAAAATTAATCTTCTTACCAGAGCCATTCAGTCATAAATTAAAAATTAATCTCCGCAAAAGGTGACACCCACGCAAAGAGCGGCCCTATAAGACTTCTACGTCATCCACCTCCCCTCCCTGAGTGTTTTGGGGAAGAAAGGGAGGGGAGGGGTGGTGGGGAGGGGAGGTATGTCTGAAGAGATCCTGACGCATCCTGTTAATAACCCAAAACAACTGAACCGCGAAAAGTGTTCATACACATTGTGGCGTGAATAGAAGTGTTCTTAAGTTCCTTTACTTAATCACAAATTATGATGTGGCCGAATATGCAATGGTTATCGAAATATCCTCCATGGAGTCTTACAACAACTTCCATTGGCAAAATCAGCTGTGTGTCCCCCTACTGTGATTGGTCGTACGAGCTGCGCAGTCTCAGTTCTATTTGGACGAAGGAATGACGTAAGAGTCCTTGGCACGCCCACTCGTTCGAAAGGGTTAAAGACATCAGTTTTTCGCCGGGTATAACTCAAGTACGTGAAGGATCGATGGACGGAAAGATAGCGGTATTTTTATTTTACAAACTCTATTAGAATCGGCAATACCAAATTATGGTTAAATTACCCCAAGACGCCAAGGGGTTCAAGATACAACGTGCCATCCGAAGGACGTAGAGCTGCACGTTTACGTCAACGCAATACCATGCGAGCCATCGTGAGGGTGTGTGGCAGGGGGAACTGCACTTGAAGAGCTCTCCGCACACCACTTATCTAAAGATTGATGCACCAGATAATACTTGCAACCACTGCCGGGACTAAAACCCAGGCCCTAGAACCAGTGCAGCCAGTGTAGCCATTAGCTACCAAACCAACACGATCCCCTTCCGTTGTGATTTCGAATTGTCATCAGGGTTAGTGACAACAAAATTATTAACATCTACGGCGTTGGATTTCACTTAGTTGGATTTTTATAAGTATTTTGGAGGGACATATTCTCACCCAAAAGTTTATTACAGTGCATTTTTTTTCAAATTTAATCAAACAAGTTAGGTATAAGAGTTTAAGAAAACCAGTTAGGTAAAAAGAGTCACGTGCAACTAGAGAAGTGATTATAAATAAATAAAATAAATTAGAGGGGTGGGCGGGGGCCTTCAGGAGCCCCCCTGGCACTTAGACCTATTTAAATCTATTGTGCCAACCCACATTTAAGCTGCCCGCCACTTGCAGACTGGGGACAAGAGCACCACGGTAGAGGTATGGAGGGGGGCTACCCATTAGGGTGGGGCTTATTACTCGAAAATCGGAAAAGCTAAAAGTTCCACCCGTCAAAACATTCATTTTGATGAGAAAACACATGCGTGAAATTTTTGTTGAGTTGCGATATCGTAAACACGTGCCGCATGGGGTCTGAAATACCCCACTCAAAAAATGGAAATATCGTATCACAATAACTGCTTTTAGAGTAATCTATGATTTCACGACTCTTTAGGACTAAAATTTCATTAGTTTTTGCCTATCTTTAGCCGTTTAGGAGATGCAGGAGGGCGAAGCGAGCTCGAAATGCTAATTAGGGGGCGCCGCGCGGACGAGTTCATCTGTCCGTTAGACCCCCCCTGTGAGCGGCCCACGACAACACCGCAACTGCTACGCTGTCTCGTGGTAATTGCATAGTTCTGTAGCACTCATTTTTCACGACTTTGCTATTTAAAAAATTTCAGCGTCAGTGGTCGTCATTGATTCAAGTACTTATGAGGCCATTGATAGTCACCCGGGTGCCAAAGAAAGTTTTGATTCGGGGACGAAGCTCTCAATAATTAACTTCGCACAGGAGCAAATCCGCTACTATTTTTTGTTCATTGGAATTAGTTATTAAAATATTACAAAGCTAATACCAAAATTTGACTTTTTCAGATCAGCCAGCCTAGAGATGATTACTTGGAGCTTTTAGAGCTCTCAATTATATTTCTTGGGGGTGAACCTGCCAAAGGCGTAAAGTTTTTACTGCCAGGGCCGATGCATTGTGCGAGGTGGATGTGCAAAGCAATTTACGCACTTAAAATTTGGGTTTTTCATGAGCAAGTGCTAATTACCGACGTTGATGCCAAGGGGCTATTTGATGTTTGCATATTTATTGTAAAAGTTTATATCCATGCCTGGTTTGTTTCCCCGTTAGCCACATCAGCACCTAGGAATGATTTACTTTTTTTAAAGAAGCTCATTGAATATGAGAGCAGTAATATTACGGTCGCCAAATTTGCTCAGAAAAAAATCATGGGACACCTTTGGTACCTGAGTGAGGAGCTGGTGGGTCTCTCAGTATTCGATTCCGGTTTTAGCGATGAAAAAAGAGCGAGGCTAGTGGAAGGTATCAAATCTCGTGGAGCACACGAAGAATGACCCAGGATGAGACACATTCATTTAGATGATGTACCAGAAATGAGTATCACCAATTTAGCCACGAAAACCACGGCTAATTTTTTTTCAAATTTTGGAAATTAACTGCGATTTTTATGATCTACCAGTCAGCAGTTGGGCGAGGAATTCAAGTTACCTCCATGTTGAGAGAGTAGTCAAGTCATTGCAAGTAGTTAATGACCATTCTGAGAGAGGAGTTAAGATTTTTGCAGAACTTTGACCAAAGACAAGAATAAATACCAGGAATTGTTACTTGTTGTTCAAGAACAGAGAAGAAGGGTGCCAGATGTAAGGAAGACAACTTTAATAAAAACTTATAGATAAGTATTGTTATCTGAAACTCCTTGTATTTTTCTTTTTTATTAGTGCACTGTCCTTCAGATTGCCTATTTAATTTTGTAAGCTATACAGATTTCTTTTAAATGAAGATGACAAATTTGGCAAATTTTTATGACCGAGTTGATAATAAATTAAAATAATTACTAAAATACCATGCTCTTCGCCATAACCAGTGAATGAGTGCTCCAGAACTATGCAATTACCACGAGACAACGTAGCAGTTGCGGTGTCGTCGTGGGCCGCTCACAGGGGGAGTCTACGGACAGGAGAAACTCGTCCGCGCCGGCGGCGCCCCCTAATTAGCATTTCGTGCTCGCTTCACCCTCCTGCATCTCCTAAACGGCTAATGATAGGTAAAAACTAATGACATTTTACCCCTAAAGTGTCTAGATTTACCCTAGAAGCAGTTATTGTGATGCGATATTTCCATTTTTTGAGTGGGGTATTTCAGACCCCATGCTCACACTCCAAAGCTCACATTATTTCATCTAGTAAAATTAGTAGTAACGCAAATTAGTAAGGCATGCTCCATTCACCACAGACTACTCCCAACAAATTTTTCAACTACCTATCCCTTTACTATGCTCCCTATCGTGTTCTTTTATGGTATGCGGGAAAAATGACAGTTTAAATCTATCTCTAATTTTGCTTATATGATCAAATCTAGCATAATATGCAGGGTTTTCAACATGTATTTAAATAACATGTATATATGAAAATGCAAGGTAGGGAAGATGAAAAGACGTGGGGAACACCACGGGTGTCCTCTCCCGCCAATGGGATGAAATGTCCATTCTTCCGGAGAGGAGTGTAGCACCGCAAACCCACCGCAGTCTTCCTCTTACTCACTCCTCCACCGAATCCCCCACAATCCACCGCACGAAACGCAGGTCCACTCCAAATCCGACTCACAGCCGATGCTTCAAGAGACGACCTCAAGGCCACAAAGGCACGGCATACGGCAATGCACTCGACTCAGTGCAATTCGAAAACCAAGGCGCTCCATCTCCAAAAGCCTTTGCTCATTCCCAAAAGGCTCTCCGTTCAACAGGCTCTCTATCAGACGCAAGGCCACATTTTTGGACTAACTCTCTGAAACGGATCCGTAGCCAATCTGTGTCATGACCGAGTTAGTGATATCTCTCGGCTGACCAAGATAGGACACAATCTCAAATCGCATTATTTGGACAAAATAATTATTCTCTTTAGGTTACTATGGAAAATCGTTTGATGGTATCATTAATATCAAGTTAGTGTTCAGCGCGAAGGTACTTTAAAAAATGTCTTGTAATGAATTTTTGGAAAAAGAATAGCTCTCCTCCTAGCACTTACAAAATAAGTAATAATGAATTAACAAACTTGGGATCCATTAAATATCTTGGAATAAGACTGACACATGATCTTTCCTGGGGTAAACACATACGTGAATAATGGGTTAAGCTAATCGTAGACAGGGATTCATCAAAAGAATATTGGGTAAATAAGACGAACATGTACGAGAAAACAGCTACTTTTCCCTTGTTAGACCTCATTTGGAATATGCTGCCAGTGTATGGGATCCCTACCAAATCGGTCAAAATAACGAACTTGAACGTGTGCAGCGAAGATCGGCAAGGTTTGTAAAGGGACGGTACGATAATTATATTAACGTAACCAGCCTATTAAATGAATTAAAATGGGAATCATTGCCAGATCGCAGGTTGGAATTTAGACTTCATCTCTTGACTAAATTCCAAGATAATATTTTCAGTGATGACGTTAAAAATATTTTGCGAACCCCAACTTACTATGGTAGACTGGGCCATAATCACAAATATTTGAGAAATTGATTGCCGAACTGACTGATTCAAAATGTATTTTTTTCCTCGTGAAATCAGGGATATGAATAATGTAAATATATCCAGTATGAGTGTATCAATGGATAAAATTGGTAGCTGCATGTTAAGGACTTGAAGCTAACCCAACCAACAACATGTTTGCGCTGCTATTTTTATCTTTTCTTAAATAGATTAGTTTAGAACAGTATATAATTACTAATCCTTTTTTATGCATGATATGTAGAGCATGTTTGGTGAGAAACCCCTTTAAGGACGCTTGCAGGGTATTATGTAGATGTAGATGTAAGAGTGATGGATGAGAGTACATCTCACCCTCTAATAAGCCACTGGCGTGTAAAATTCACATATTCGGAACAGGGGAGCTAGTTCAATGGGGTCGTTTACCATATTTTTTTGCCGAATATGATTGAGTTTGTAAAATAAAAAGACCCATTTTATTCCGTTTTTCGATCCGTCAATTATTTCTCGAGTTATATGCGGCGAAAAACTGATGTTTTTAACCCTTTCGGGCGTGGTGCAACCTCTGACGTATATCGACTTCGTCCAATCATAACTGAGCCCGCGAAGCTACTTCGCCTTATCGCAATGGGGGGGGGGGGGCACAGCTGACTCTGCCAATAGGAGCGATTGCGATAGGATCTGTGCGAGCAGACCTTCCGAGAACCCCCCTCCACTCCCTCCCCTTCCCATAAGAGCAGTTAAGGATGGGAGGCAAATGACGTCAATGTTATCACAGCAGGTTTTTCGGTGGGCGTCACCTTTTGCAGTTGTGGTTAGAAGATTAATTTTTTCACTAAAATTCTTTTTTCGTTTCCATCTAAAAAAAATCGTGCACAAAATTGCGATTTCGGTTCCGAGTAAACGCCCCCATTCCCTGGGCCACCTGCGATTTCCTACGAAGCCATGAGACAAAATATAAAATCGCTGGGATTTTAAGGTGGGAGTGTTCATATAGCTTCTGCCCGGGATTTGAACCCTGTACCCTCCGGTCTGTAGCCCAGCACTTTACCCACGAGGTTACCACGGCCCTCAACAATAATAAAAATCATATTAATGAATGCATATTTCTTTATTATTAAAATCTAGAATATGTGATGTAAATTGAAATGCAATTGGGTTTGAGGAAATCGGTTTGCAAAGAATTTTTTCACAAGTTAACCCGATTTATGAGAGAACAATTAAGGTTTTGACACGCAAAATATAAACGCGAGATGTCCAGAAATATTCTGGCCAGGATTTGAACCCAGGACTCTCTGGTCTGTAGCCCAGCTACGAAGTAGACTACCATGACCCTGATGAGTAATATGAAGTAGTCCCGAATATCTTATCACCGAACATCTAGACACTTAGTTTGCCATGATCGTTTGAGATATTTATTTTATGATTTACTTAACTGTCCATGTTACCTCAACCTTGCTCGTATAATAGGGTTTTCAACACAATGAATCCAAAGCAATACGCACACCACAAAAACATTTATATTCCTACGCAGTTTCTAATTATTTACTTGGATATGCCAAGTGCATATCCGTATACCACAAATTTTATTCCAATTTTTAACGTAGGAACAAGCCCATTGTCAGAATATACCTAGCGATTGATTGTTTGCATATGACTTTACACTGATCATCAAGGATTCTTGCTGATGTGTGGTTGATAATTGAGCTCCTGGGAATGTGTGTTATCAAAAATGAGTTATCAAAATATTGTAAAATTTGTATCACAACTCTGTATGAAAGTATTTAACTCAGAAATGAACATCAATTGGTAAAGCTATTGCATTCCACTCCCACGCATCTAAAAGGTTTAAATATATACTTAAACACGTTCGAAAGAACTTTATCTATAAATGCAACTATCCACAGTAGTAAGCTGTATTACGATTAAATTATTCCAATGCCTGGTATACATCCGGCAGAATGGATTTGTGAATGAATTATTTTATGCATTTATAGCCAGTCGCAAAAACACCATAAATGCATTCCATAGAGATTAATTAACCCTGGGCAAGTATGCAACAAGCGTGGAAAAAAATTTCAATGCTCTTTTTTATCTAAAGCATATTCAACGTCACTAGTGGAGTTACCATTTATGGGACACACAATTTTATTGATTTCATAACACACTTCATAACATCCATTCCACCGAGAATGGTTCCGTTAGTACATAACATCGGTGACAACCTTATGGAAGCAAGAGGAGGAAAAGTAATCTACAATAAAACTTCCACTGAATTTATGGCGCGATAAATATTTACGGGAAGGGAAATTCAGTGAGACAAGCGAAATGATTGGCCATGAAGAAGGAATTCGGGGCTACGATCCAGTTTTCTAGGTCTAAATCCAATTACGAGGCCATATGAGCTGTTTACCCCAAGAGGAAACTGCATAAAAAGGTACTAAAATATACATATTCATGTGTGCCTACGTGCATACGCACTTGAATTTCATGATTTCAGAGTATATACGCTCTCTATTCTACTCTCGGGGCTGCCGGATTCAGAGGGGTGAAAGAGAAGAGGAGGGGGGGCGGTTAAGGGAGCCCTTGGAATGTAAACAAAAACGAGAGGGAAGGAAACCTCAAGAAGGTACGGCGTAGGTATGGCGAAACACAATGGGGAGAAATGGTCGCAAGGGCAAAGTCCTTGTGAGCCGACATAAAGGTCGCAGCGCTGAGCGCAGGAGAAGTGTATGTGCTTTCCCAGAGACGAGCGTAATATATCAAATTACGGCCGGGAAACACCTCAATTGTGAGAATGTCTCGCAAAAGGATGATGGATACCAGTATTCCAGAACAGGGGTAGCCAAAATTTCGAGACCAAAGAGCAAAATTCTATCCCACTAAAACGACTAAAATTATTTAAGAGCCTATAATATTTTTTGCAAAAAAGGAATTTATGAATATACATTTTTATATCATTATCAAAAAGTGGTCTTTAATTTGAAGCACTATATCAAGTTTGTAATTAGCAAGTATGATACAATGAAAGTTTCATTTCTGGACGGAAATATATGCTTTAAGAAATAAAACTACGATAGTTTTATTAGAATTTTCCGTTTTACCTCAGAATAAATTCACCCAAATCATGTGGCACGCGAACCGTAGTTTTCCGATCCCTGCTATAGAAAATTAATATAGCAACTGATTCCGCGGCGTATTTCAGTTATTCGGGGTTTTGCTTGTTCCATTTAATCCTTTCCAATTTCCTTTCTCTGCGTCGTTCAGTAGCAGTTAATCGCCAGGGGTGTAGGTAGGGTGTGGTAAGCTGGTTCTTCGGGGGGTGGGAGACGTTTCGACATAAAGATAAGGTTTATTATATAATTGTATGTACCAATAAGTAAAGGAATATCCATTTTGTAGTTTTTGGAGTTCATTTCAGTACATGTATATTGCAGAACTTAGTTCCTATTAACTAAATTTAATATCTATTTTTATAATGCAGAGAGTCCAATTTTCATAGTAAATAGCGAATGAAAATTCAATATTTTTAGGGGGGGGGGTTCATGAACACTGAGAATTCAAGAGGTACCTAAATATGAAAAGGTTAAGAGTCTCTGCTTTAAGAATTTAAATGAAATGAAAACGACATTCCGTTTGAAAAATATTCTGAAGGCAATTAAGATATCATACAAAACCAGTGGACTATGGTAGACAAGATCCTAAATATAATATTGGAGATAATATCATGACATAGGAGAAACTATAATAGAGCTGAATTTGATATATTTCGTAGGTGAAAACTGTGAAGTCAACAGCGAAACCAGAAATTCCGTTGTTAATTTTAGAATTGTTTACTTTACGAAGCGACTGACACAAACGACCAACAGGACTAAGTTCCTTAGAGGCCTCCTTGAGAGAAACTCCACCGACAATGCAAGGTTACCGCGAAGCTATAAACAATTACAGCCGTTGAGAAAATTAGAAAGGATATTCGGACCAATCGGAGCCGCCCTATGGTAACAATCTAAAAAAATTTATGCATATAAGAGTCTAAACATTCTCCGATTCTTTCACTCTGAAAACGATGGCGTACTAGGTCGTCGAAGATTTAGTGCTCGTTAACCCTATCACCCGTTATGAAATCCGAGACAAATTCGTTACAAGAATTCGGCGAAATATTTTGTCCACCTTGTTAGATAACACGCAAATTAACTGTGCGTCGTGGGCAAACCAGGCGAGCTACCGTTCTCCACTGCGCTTTTCGTCGTCATAACATGGACAAGATAAGGTCCGTATCAAATTAGGTCAATGGCACAGCTATCGGCCACGGGAACACACTAAGTAGAGGACGGAACGGCACTCCAGACGGTGATGTCCACTGTCAAACAAAATATTGTTAGCATCCAAGTTTGAAGTGTGCTTATGAAGTAACCAAAAGATCTATAGAACATCCAATTATGCCATGATTTTTGCTGTTTAATTCAACGTAAATCCATGCGCACTTCAAAATTTTCATGTTCTATTTTAGCTTTATTGGAATGCATAATGTACCGCTTTTTTATGAGTTCAACAATATCAACGGCTTTAAAAATTCATTTGTCAAAAATCCGGCTGCCGATCAAATCCAAATTGCAACATAATGTAGAGAGAATTTTTTTTCATGCTATTAATGAATTTCAGAAAGACATCCGTCCAAGAAAAAAATACCGTTTTCTTGGTTCTATGTGTTGGGACAAATGCTATCGCAATCGTCTTTATCCTTAGATATCCATATGTTATCTACTTTAGGAACTTAAATTCGTATATTTTTATATAGGTTTATATTTGTATAGGTTATAAAGATGCAGCTCAGCGGCTATTTGTTTCTTATCAACCGGCAAAAAAATTAGCGAAACCAATCGGTAGCGTCAGCAAATACGATTTGAGACGGCCTTCTCAGCAAGGAATGATTGGCAGACTGGGTGAAACAATTTCATATCGACGAAGACGATAAGGAGAATCGAAATTTTAAAAAAAATTAAGCAACGGTCGCACTTAATTACGGATAGGAGTCGATGGGAAAGGATAAGATTTGAAGGCCAGACATCCTAATAGCAATATCTTGTCAATCGCATCGACTGCCTGAGAATTAGGTCGACCTGCGGTAGTAAGATCGATTTATCGTGTCGATAGATTCCCCCTTCCCCCTTTTTATCTTTTCGATACACACAAACATGCAGGCTATAGCTTGTAGTAGACCTTAAGAAAACACGAGTTGTACGCATAATTAGGTAATCATATTAAAATACGTGGAGAGTACAATTTGTGAAGTATAATTTTAATTTTAATGTTAAAACCCAAGTCATTAACTGAGACTTAGGGTCTTATTCAGAATCTCGACTACAGCCTAGCTGACAATGCTTCCTTCATAAAATATCTACTTCGAGTCGAACTGGGGTACATTATCTGGAGCGTGGAACCAGTAGGTACCTGCATGCCGCTTCAAACAATATATTCCATTTGGCACAGCCCTGCTAGCTCAGTCGGTAGAGCATGAGACTCTTAATCTCAGGGTCGTGGGTTCAAGCCCCACGTTGGGCGAATTTTTTTTCGAGATTAGTACATCATCATTTTGGCCCCGACTGTCCACCAGGCTTACATTGCTCGGCGCTATCCTTCAGTGTTTTAGCATCTCATTTTTCATTACATTTGGTACTTAGTGGAGCACTATGGATTCATGTCCGCTCCATGCTTCGGGTAGCATGTGAAGCCTAAGAATTGGCAAGTTGCAACGGTTAAAAAAAGATATTTCCCCTTGTTAGACTTCATTTGAAATATGCTTCCAGTGTATGGAATCCCTACGAAATCGATCTAAATAATCAACTTGAAAGTGTGCAGCGAAGATCGGCAAGAATAGTAAAGGGACGGTACGATAACCTTATTAGCGTAACTAGTTTATTAAATGAATTAAATTATGAATAATTGTCAGATCGCAGGTTGAAATTTAGACTTAATCTCCTAAACAAATTTCAAGACCATATTTTCAGTGATGTTAAAAATATTTTGCGAGTCCCAACTTACTATGGCAGACTGGACCATAATCATAAAATTAGAGAAATTGATTGAGAACTGACAAGACTCAAAATGTCCTTTTTTCCTCGTACAATTAGGGATAAGAATAACGGTAAATATATCCAGTACGAGTGTAGCAATGGATAACATTGGTAGCTGCATGTTGATATAAGGACTTGAAGCTAACCCAACTAACAGCATGTTTTTGCATGTTTGCTTTGCTATTTTTATTTTTTAAATAGGGAAGTTAATAACAGTACATGATTACAAATCCTTTTTTATGCATGATATATAGTGCATGTTTGGTGAGAATTCACCCCCTGCCACACACCTTTATGGTGGCTAGCAGAGTATTATGTTCTAAGTGAATTTGCGCACCAATTTGATTCGTAGTAGGGAGTTCACGATGTAAGCAGTAGAATGACAGCATTTCCACAGAGAAAAACACCTAAATTCTGATGTTTGGCATTTTAGCGGTAATTCCGCTATGGTTTTTGGGGATAGTTCGCATTCTTGGATAGGCGGAAGAAACGAGACTAAAGTTGAGATTTAGAATTTGGCCCGTATTCCCGATGAAGTCGGCTCAAAAATATTTTTAGTAGTAAAGCCAATGCTATACGTTAGTATGTAACGCAGGGCCGCGCCGGTTCTAGCCATTTTTAAAGTCTAAGCGAACTATAATATCGGTGCCTACCCCCCAGAAATCAGAAATGCCATGAGGAATTTACGCGTCCACCGCGTAGAAAAGTGTTATTTGATGGGACGTGTACATGAGATTGTCCATATGATGAACTTCATATGCATTTTCTTTCTCTTGTCTTTGCTGACAAAATTCTTCGCATTTTGGGTCTATATTTTGAGGGCTTGTACGGGGGCCTAGCCCGGCGCCCATACGCGGTCTCGTAGTTCGCTTACACCTTGGTCCGGGCCTGATGTAATGATATGTATATGTACCAATGTAATGCTATCCATACTGGTGAAAGCAACGCAAGCAATCTTATATCTAACTGTAGACCAAAAGAAAATCACAGACATACCTTTACTTCGCTTCAGAAGGTAATTTAAATTACTGAAGGGGAGGAAACTAAGAGACCATCCTTGACCAAATTCCTTGTTAATGATATGTTGAATTAATGCTCACATGAAAACCTAAAACACGCACTTATAGAAACTTCAAAAGAGGCGTCGGAGAGCGTTAATAACAAAATATAATTGAGCTTCATTTTGTTGGGGATAAGAGATGGGAAAAGCGGCAAAATTGACTTATCCAGCAGCGTCTTTAGCCAACAAGAATTTTTCCCGTCAGCACCACGTCAACAGAAGAATATGTGTGCCAGGTCAAAAGGGAAGACGATAAGATATCACCCGTCTTTCTTAGCTTACCTTCTTCTCAAGAGATAGGTTCCCCCTCGACAGAGGCCTACGAGCAGCTAACGGAAGCACGAAACTAGCGAAGTGATGTACATACGTGAAAGCATACCGGTGCATCGAATACCGACACATTTTAACTACAGCGATTTAATCACTCTGATGCGAAGTCTGCAGTAGCACTAATCTGCTATTCCGAGGGCTCGGGTTTGAATACTGGAAATGGAAGATTTTTGTAGAATACGGGTCCAAACTCGAATGCTGTAAAGAGGCGATTCAACTCAACCCGAACATGTTTGATAGGACGCTTTTCCATTAAAATTATTACATTTTCAATGAAAATAACCATGCGATAGATAACATTTAT
This sequence comes from Platycnemis pennipes, assembly GCA_933228895.1. Lineage (NCBI taxonomy): Eukaryota > Metazoa > Arthropoda > Insecta > Odonata > Platycnemididae > Platycnemis > Platycnemis pennipes. Next base: position 109,260,010 of record OW121855.1, on the reverse strand, counting down.
CGATCGATTTGGTACTCGTTTATTAAAAATTTCGGTAGTTAAGAATGGACTTGAAAACACGAAATATTTCAGCTAAATTTACTGAATCTTCACGATGGTCGTAAGAGTTTGATAATCTTCACCGAGATTTCGGTAAATTCCAAGATCCGAATTAGCGTTTCATTAAAAACATCTGACTCGTCGAGATTCTGTTGATAGATTTTTACCATCTTGCCTAACAGTCGCGCTGTTTACAGAAATTTGTCTATTGTTGCATTGTTTACAGAAACGGAGCCGTGCGCTTCGGAAATACTGCTCTGTAGAACGGGTTAACAATATCAGTGGCTGTCCAATCCATCTAGTTGGAACTAGAGATGGGTAAATCACCGTCATTTTCAATTGAGGTAAATTACCGTGGTAAATTACGGTAATTTTAAGTTTTGAGCTGCAAAACCTTATCAGATGACTCCAAACGAAATCAAATAGCAATGAGATATACATGACGACGCTTATATCAAACATATCATGACGTTTATCTATTGCAACTAAAAAAAAATTAAAATGTAGTTGGCAGCAACACGCAATTTGCCTCTCTTTTGTCACACTATGAGAAATTTTAGTTCCAAAGACATACCGCGGCGCAATGTGCATTTGTTATTTTACTCCGCATTAATTGGAATTAATCATGGACACAATGCAAAAAAAACCTTTTTTGCTTCTTAATTTATAATATTACCCATTCCAATGGTTTCTTCATGAGGAATAAATTTTCTGAAAAAGAACTTTTCTGAAAATTACCGTTTATTACGGTAATTTTCATGGGTGTTGGTAATTTACGAAAAATTGCCACGGTAATTTACCAATTGCCCATCTATAGTTGGAACTAGACCCTTTGCGAGAACATGAAATTAAATTGGTATCGTATCCATTACAATTGATATTCGGCGAAATAGTGAGTGGAATACCCCAAACGAGGAGGGCATTACAACGAAAGAACAAACTTCTTACAACTGGGAATACAAGCATAAGGAACTAAGGAAACGATTCATTGGAACATATATCTGGGTGTTACTTATTTACGACAGTGAGATATGGACGAAAACAACAGCAGCAGAAGAGTCAAGAGTGGAAGCATTCGACATGTGGGGCAACAGAAGAATGATGAAGATGGAATGGATCAACCGAGAGACTAACGAATAAGTCGTAAGAAGAGTGGGAGAAAAAGAGAAGTCTGCTGATAACTCTAAAAAGAAGACAGGAAACTTTAACCGACCATTTCTTGAGACACGTTGAACTGATGAAAACAGTCTTCGAGGAGCATGTGATTGGTAAGAATGGCAAAGTAAAGCCTCGTACGAGATACTTGGAGCAAGGTGTAGATGGCCTAATGAGGACTTATTGAAAAGAATAAAGTAAACATGAAAAAGTTAACTGATAGGAGAATCGAGAGGTGATAATTTAAAACCAATCTTAGACTTGTAGACTTATAATAATGATTGAAACAATCATAAAATCAACAGAATATGTGCAATCCTGTTAAAAAATACTCATAATTAAATATAAAGCGATACAAAGTCAGTAATACCGAATTTTACTTTGCCAAACCTTTAAACGAATTCTGTTACGATGCATTACCGGTGACTACAGACAATTTTTTTGTACTCGCAGTTGTACACACCTTTGCTTCCTTCTCCAAGCAAGCACAGAACTCTTACTCAAAGTAAACAGTGAAGAAAAAAGACACTTGAATCAATACATAACATCGTAACTGGGAGATAAGATAGTAGAAGGTTAGCGAGTCGGCGAAAACAATCTGTGTGGGGGTGCGGTGGTCACGTTGCTAGGACAGGAAAGAAAACAAACAAAGCCCTCGACACGAGCACCACCAATCCACGCGGAGAGTGGCTGAACTAAGTCTAGAAAATCCAATTAAAAAAGAAGAATGTCGTTTTCGGTGCAATATAAACTCAGCCGAAATCACAATCAAAGAAGATATATACCTACTGCCTATTACTGATATTTAATCGGCGTACGAATTGAATACTGCACTTAATGCGCTTCCCCAACGAAATATGCCCATGCGCAAAATGGCATCACAGCTAGCACAAAAGATGCTTTACCCGATTATTACCCCTTAGTTACATGGAGACGACGGTTGTAAAAGATGGAAGCCGCATGCGAAAGCAGGAATTTCGTATTCCGATAGTTATATTCCGGACTGCTAGCAAAACGGAAGAAAGATTTAACAATCAGTGAAATGGCGCTCACTAGATGAAAAATGGGTAACTTAACTAATTCTCAAACGAACCGTTAATATACTGACCACCGCAAGCTTGTCAATCAGGTTTAAACTGCTTTATGAATCATAAATACATATCTCGCTAGGTCACTATTACCAACGTACAAGGCATTACAACTGATTTGAAAAGCAAGGTCGGCCATCTCGGTTGTTATATACATACGGAATTGCACTCGTGATTCTCGCACGGATGAAGATGGTTGTGCTCGCGACAGAACTTAGGAGAAAAAGAGCAGTAAGCTTAGTACCTAATTGTATGTTTTTTAAAGTAGTCAAATAAACAGAAAAAAGTGCGTAAAAATCAAACAAACGCCAATATATATATAGTAATTGATGATTAAATTCGAAGTAGTTTTGGTAATGCAATTAACTTCCAGGGGAAACAAATACGTTAATATAAAACTAACCTTTTAAAAGGCCCTATTAAGATTAGCTGACATCGCTGCGATGAAATTTGGCCACCATGTCATTGTTATTTATGTCTTAATGCACAAATGCAGTCTCCATAAGAGGCCGAGTAAAACGCAATATTTCGTACGGGGTAGGCGGGGCCTAATCGTTCCCAAGCACCCCTATTCTGGCTTCATTGTCATCTGCAGGCTATAATGCCAATGCCACCCCCTCCAGTACATTTAAACCCTTTGCTCATAAATGAACAGAAACTAATAAAACTTAATATTCTCCGCCCCTACCTCAAGACAGAAACGGTTACTCAATAAAATAGACTTCCCTATCCCAATCCTTATTCCCTCACACGTCAATTCCTTATCCTTCGGTTCACGAATGCCTGAGGTGTCAGGGAGCCATAAACGTTTCGATCAATCGGAATCAATAAGTTGCGAACGATTTCGTGCCAACCCTGAGGGGGGTCGCGTCAAAGCGATTTGCGTCATAATCGATCCTTGGTCGGCACTTTTATCGACTTCACTCAAGTCCCTTATTTTCCAAAACCCACCCTTCCAATGGGAGACGTACTCTTGCTGGAGAACAATGACCTCCCACCCCGGAGACCTGGGATCGAGTCTCGGAAAAGTGGAAGAGATTCTTCAGAGGAGTACCGTGAACTGCTCAGAAACTTATTTTACATACCAATTGTTGGAGGCATCGTATAAATATTGGTGTAATCAGGTTAGTACGGTAGCCAGAGATTACATAACAGTAAAGTTACATAATAAAAAATTAGAACAGGGATTGTAGTTTCGAATTAGAATTCAGAATATAGTAATTTCTTCTTTTTATAACGTAGGCGTGTTTTGACACTAATAATTCTTAGGAAATATAAGTTCATAACTTCAATCACTCGTAGAAATGACTAGTCAATCACAAACTATTACAATGATATGCAATCACCAAAACTTAAGTGCCATTTATAGCAAACATTTCACCCACCTGGTAGCTTGCTTAATATTATCCTGAAGGTGATAGGATAGCTTTCATGTAAGTACATTGTGGTAAAACGGAATAATAATTATTTTTGCATGCCTTAATGGTAGTAAGTGTAATCTTTTTTTCTGTGATGGATAATGCAGACCTGGTGATAGTCCAGCCCCTGATAATACCGTTGCGGGGGATTTCAGGGTATCATGTAGCTCTAGAGTGGTGCCCTATCTTTACCGGGGACCGCATTCCAACACCAGCAAATGCAACGACTTTTATGTCCCTATTCTATTTACTTTCCTTTAAATCAGACGTTAACCACTGAACAAAAACACCTTGAATGGAGAGGATGAGCTTATGATAGCGACCGATGTTACTGACAATGAGTCCTAAAAATAAGAATTCAAACCACACAAAGAAAAAGAAAGCACAACGGACTCTTACAACACCAAGGCTGAGTGTACAATCTTTATAATACCCTGAAAATCACCATAAAGGTGTCTGTGTGTGTGGCAGGAGGTAGGTATAGAGTATAAATGGGGTCGTTTACCATATTTTTGGTTGCCGAAAATGATAGTCTGTGAAATAAAAATAACTGTATTGTACCATTCTCCGATCCGTCATGTACTAAATGAGTCATAAGCGGTGAAAAACGAATGATTTCAACCGTTTCGGAAAAGTGGGAGTGCGAAAGATTCGTACGTCATCCACTTCGTCCAATCAGAACTGAGAGCACCTAGCTCCTACGCCCAATCACAATAGGGGGACACACAGCTACTGCCAATGGGAATGGTTGTTAAGACTCCATGCGGGGTATTTCGAAAGGCATAACATATTCAAATACATCGTACTTTGTAAAAAGCATTTTAAAAAAACTTCGGTATACTATTATTCACGCCATAATGTACACGAATAGAACTTTGTGAATTTCTTCGCTCAGTTATTTAGGGTTTTTTTAACGTTGACTCCAATTTGACTCCCCCTCGTAAAAGTCAAACGGATAGAATTCAAATATTTAATAAAAATTTTTAAAAAATACATAATTTACAGTATCGCAGTACAGTATTAATGATTGAAATGGCTGAGCTATTTCACATAATACCACAATCCAATAAAATGAAATATTTTGTTATTTACCCATAATTCAATAAGTCGTGAAGACACATGTTAATTTATTTTAAGTATCAATCAGGTCCTGGTAAGCCATTGGGCTCGTCAGCAGGTGCCTTTGCTTTTACATATTTACAGGATGGGCAGAAGCGTTGTACCAAGACCTCCCACAACTTCATTTCCCCTTCATTGTTCCAGCCAAAACAGTCAAAGAAGGGAAGTGACGTAGAAGTATTTAGTGCAGCTCGTTTGGTGGCAGTCATCTATTGCAATACTATATTATTTTTAATTTAAAAATGAGCGGCTCTGGTCACAAGGTACATTTTTCCACTAAAGTAGATTTTTACGTTTCCATCAACCCAATTTGTGCATAAAATATTGCATATATTGTGTATACTTGTGTATCGTATAATGTATTCGGTTTAATATCTATAAAATAGCGATTTAGGTTCCGAGTGAACGCCCCCATTGTGGCAGAAATTATTATGGCATTCAGAAGCAGTGAAGATGGATATCGAGTCGACCTTCGAAACGTCGACGGAATTGAAATCCCTGACCCTGTAGAAGACCCAAGAAATCCTCGTACCATCGAGGTGGTTCCCAAAGCACTCAGAATATGTAGATCCATAAAAATCCACTCTAATCGTCGCAATGCGATCGCGACGAAACCGAATATCCCCTCACGAACATATTTCATAACAGCGCGCGGAACCGACAGCGAATCCCATCTCCAAGAAATCCCTTCCATCAGGAATCGGATCCCGGGAAGTGGTGATCTCGCTTGATAAACCCTACGTGTCGACCCTGATCCCTTTTCCCCAGCTCTCGCTCAATTCCCTAGAGAGAGCACCCCAGAGTGAAATATCGACTGAAGCTAAGTGCAACCAACGATATTGATTTCACGTCCACGAATACGGTGCCATTTGACGTAAGAAGGAATATCGTTATGAATAAAATAAAAAATTCATTCCATTTCCACAAAATATTATTAGGTACCGCTCGACCGCTTTAGATCTGGGCAAGTACTGAGTAAATGTGACGATCATGTACGAGAAATTAGCTACTTTATTTCCCTTGTTAGACCTCATTTGGAATACGCCGCCAGCATATGGTATCCTTACGAAATAGGTCTACATAGTGAAATTGAACGTGTGCAGCGAAGATCGGAAAGATTTGTAAAGGGACGGTGGGATAACTATATTAGCGATTTACTGCATCATATTGATGTACTTTCGACGGTATGATGACAGTATTAGCCTAATCAGTCTATTGGATGAACGAAAATGGGAATCATTGTCAGCTCGTATGTTGAAATTTAGACTTAATAAATTCCAAGCTAATATTTTCACTGATGACGTTAAAAATATAAAACTCCAGTTTACTATAGTAGACTAGACTATAATCACAAAATTAGAGAAATTGATTCCCGAACTGACAGATAAAAAATGTCCTTCTTCCCTCGTAGGGATACGAATAGCTGAAAATATATCCAATAGCATACATACGAGTGTATCAAAGGATAACATAGGTAGAGTCATGTTGGTATAAGGACTTTAAGCTAACCCAACTAACGCCTGTTTTTCCATTCTTGCTTTGCTATTTTTATCTTTTTTTAATTATAAATAATAGACTATAATACAATTACTACTCCTTTTTATGCATGATATGTCATGCATGTTTGGTGTGAATTAACCCCTGCCACACACCTTCATGGCGGCTTGAAGGGTATTATGTAGATGTAGATATAGACCTTTCCAGGTCATTTACAAGAGATGAGTGACGTAGAATGCTAACTTGATGGATTACATAAGTACGGAGCACAAGGTAGGGGGACATGTACTAAATAAAACAGGGAGAGGTTGGAAGGGACTAGGTCTTTATAAACATTAAAATATGATAAAATTTCAAAATTTTCCATTCAATTTAGCATTCTTCACTTGTCACAAGCATGGGAATAGAATATTGGGAATAAAATAGGAAGAGTGATCATCGTCAATAAGGAGTTCTGCAAACATCGACTTATGGCTTATATTATCACTCACACTCAGTGATTCAACCCAAAGGTTGGTCTTTGATAGGTGAGAGTACAGCTAACCCCCTACTAGGCCAATGGCGTGTGAAATTCACACATTCAGGGTAGGGGGGCCAGTTCCTTTCTCTGGGTCACCTGCGATTGCCTACGAAGTTCTGACTCGCAGAAAATCGAATCGCGAGGATATTTTAGATGGGGGTGTCCAGAAAGGCCTTTTCCCGGGATTTGAACCCGGGACCCTACGGTCAGTAGCTCAGTGCTCTACCCACTAGGTCACCACGACCCCCTATTTATTTTATAACATGTCGAAATTCCACCAATTGAACTTGCCTGATATTTCCAAGGAATACCGTACCATTCACGTAGACGGAAATGAAGAACGCTCAATATACAACGTGTGTTCAAAAAAGATCGGGCTGTCAGAATAGCAACTTTATTTCCATACGTACATCTTATTCCTGTTTTTCCCCTTCAAATTACTCTCCAAGTCAGGCCACACACCGATCCCAACGTTCCCTCCAGCTTGTAGAACGCCTTGTAGGGCGCATTCTTTGAAATGCTCTTTAAGTCCTTGCCACAATTTGCAAAGTCGATTTCAAATATGGATGGAGGAATAAGTCTGCCAAAGCCACATCTGGAGGGTAGCGTGGGAGACAGACCACCAACGTCTTGTTTTTAACCAAAACTTAACTCACAAGCAGGACGGCATTAGCCCCCTCAATACTAAAGCCAGACAAGACAAGTAGGAAAGCTATAGACAAAGGCAGCAATGGGACCATGGTTTAACCTCCCTTACGAGGTACGGGCTAGTGAACTTGAAGTTTCCTCCACATAACCACATTTAAAGACTGGCGTTGCATTGGCATACCTATCCCTACCAATCCGGAATTCGTACCATACGACCTCAGCATAGGGAAGTATGTATGCCTTGGAATAGCCTAACTTCTTCATAATTTATCGTCATATCCGTACGCCAAAATCTCTATTTCAATTCCAAATGCCCTCTTTATTTTGTACCCGACGGTCCCCAGGAGGATAAAAGTGGAATGGGCTCCCATCTGGGGTCTAAGTTTAAAACATTTAAGACTTTCTGTAAAACTCAAAGAAGTTGAACAAGCAGCTGAAACATTTATATTTTGATTAGCTCCACTAAGTGCCTGCACAGTTTACTGAAATGAAATACTATAAAATGAAACTGAAACATGACTCCCTTTGCTCATCTCCGGTGTTTATTGCCTCTATATCAGCAACACACACCCAGTGCCAATTTTCGTATCCAAAACCAGGGGTTCGTTTCCTTTCATTCATTAATATCTTCATTAGCGCTTTAAGTTGTTCCATTTTACGCATTGGAACGCTTCAAAGCGATCTACATGAGTCTCGAAAATGAACATGAATTACTTCAAAACTGAGAACTACAATCGCAAGACCAAAAAGGTTTCATGTCACTAGATAAGATGCCTTCACCAGTGGTTGTTTACCTTGGATACAAGTATAGCAATCATGGACGCCATGAAGGTAACAAAATTAACATTTGACAATAATATTAAATTGAGCTTATTTTAAACAAAATAGACTCCAAACGAGCTTTAATTTGCCACAATATTCATTTGCAGCTATAACAAACCGTACGCCGTTGCAGTTTAATGCCTCTGCTTGCACCAATGGCGTTCCGTTTCGCTTTAGCGCACCAACCGCTTCGATGATCTAAAGTTAATCAGAACGTTACTTTAAGTGGTGGTGAATCAATGCGATTGGTACGTGAGGCGGAACACGGCTTGTGTACATTTGCACTTCCAGCCCACCGCTCCTCCTCAATACTATTTACTAATATCCGGCACTATGTGCCCGCGTAGGCAAAATTTATGTCAACATTACTAAAACCGTGAGTAAAATGTTATAATTTTCAATGCCTTTACGTAATGTTTGTGTTTACTTTGGTACACAGGGAGCTTCCCGCTAATTGGGTGGAGACATTTGTGGATTATACCATTACCGATACCATTGTTTGCTGGTCGCAAACAATGAGTAGCAACAATCGAGCGCTCGTCCAATCAACATGTACCTACGCTAGATAATAATACCCGTAAATCTAGTGGCTGGGTCCATGCAAGTTTGACATGCAAACAGACATGTTTGTAGAAGATTGGCGCTGTTTTTGTCCTTCATAACATTTATTGTATGTAAGAAAAAGCTATGTACGTTAATTTGTAGTGTTCCCATGTGGTTTACAACTTTGGGAGAATTAAAAATAGAATATTTTTTTCGATAAAATGTACTCGGTGCGAAGTATCCTTTCAAGGTGAAAGGGGGTTGGTTTGGTAGTTATAGTACTGGCCTCTTATTCCTCGGACCCAGGTTCGGACCCTGGAATCCAGGTTCGGATCCCGGCAGAGGTAGAATTTTCATTGGTAAACCGGTCCCTACTTGAATATCTTGAGGAAGAAAATTTGAGCCAAGTACCTACTCAGTCCGCCGGGTGAGACGTTAGGCCGTTGACCCCTTTGTCGCATTCATTAAGAGCAGGCTAATGCCAGCGCCAGGTTTCCCCCAGCACTTCGTTCTTTCCTTGAGAAACCCTAAATCTACACAATAAGCCATTTAAACAAAAAAAATCGTTACCGTACTGAAGAAAAGGTCCAAATAGACCTCAGCTGTCGGTCACTCGCCTTCCCAGAACAACTACATCTACATGACATCCTAGGAGTAGGCTAACACTTAACAACAGAAATGACCGAGAAGGTCATTTCTAAAATTTAACCGTTTGTGTTACGGAATATATATATTACTTAAAACTGATGACAACAATGAACTCTCTCTTTTAGTGAATGACAACACATACGTTTATTGTTGCCCCTTTGCCTTCTATTATTAAGGTCAATGAAGGTTAGAATGTACAGGAGAAACGGCATTGGCATGCTAGCCTAGGGGTTAAAATGGAGCCAGAATGGAGGTTCTTGGGAAGGATTATGTTCCACCTACTCCGTAGAAAATATTGCTGTTTTTATAGCCTCCTATGGAGACTGTGCATGTGTATTAAAATATTATTAAGAATTAAATTAGAAAGGTTATCTAAAGCTCCCTGTATTTAAGGGTGCATTCAAAGTAAAATGTTCGGGTGTAATAAACATTATTATTATTATTGTAATAAATCGTAACCAAATTTCAACGCAGCGGCATCATTCTTCCTTAAGCTATTTAAGGGAGGTATTGATGCATTTCATCACCCTATGACTTATATTTTCACTAAAACTGGTCTAAATTAAACCTAATTAAAGTACATATTTGGGGCTTGTTCGCGTGTATGCTCACTTCCTTTTATTTCCTAGTCGAATTTAAAAGAATGCATTCCATTATTCATGTCATTACTCTAAGTTTTACCGCGTGCAAAAACAACTTCATCCTTCCTTGTATCGCGAGTAGCAAGCCCGTGCCTACCAAGATGGCCTCCGACCTCCTCCAGTACGTCCTAAACCTCCTTGGGAATGACGCAGATGTCGCTGAATCATTACGCCTTCTACAAATCCGTCCCATTTTCACCATGCATTCAGCATCTAATTCGACATTCGTCTGTGCGATACGCACGCTCCACTTCCATCTCGACTCGACCGAATGAATGTTTGAATGAAGACGAGATGAAGGTGGCGCTGAATGAGCGTCCCTTTGAGACGCCCCCTTTTGAGGTGACGCGGGGCAAACGGCAGGGAGGCGACCCTAATTCCCCGCCATTCGTACCAGAGAGCACAGCGACTGAAAGACGGAGAGACGAACTGAAGCGAGCTGTCAAATGGGGCACTAATTTGGACGATAATCACAGGACTTCCAACACCGCCGTCAGCCTGTCGCACCACGAGCTTCCAAGTCAACCCCTACTATTTTTATTTAATAAACTTTTACGATTTATTTAATTTATTTAGACGGGTTTTCCTCTGCCCGGGGCATGAACGTGCATGAATCGTACCTTGTACAACATGATGTATGTACAACAAAAGAAATTCTCATTCCATCCCAGCCTACCGACGATCCCCGAACTTGGGTGGCATTTGACGTTATACGCATAACCTAAATAAAAGAGAGCTAGAGTCCAGCCGCGTTGAAATGGTCCTGCGCGAAAATTTCCGCGCACCCCCTCTCTGTCTTCGGCTACCCCCACTCCGGGCTCCTTCCTTCCCCTACCGTGCCTCCCCTACCAGTGTCACTTCATTGTAGTTGCCAGCTCTTTTCTTTACGGTTCTCGCTTGGTTTTACGCGCTTGACTTTTGACACTGCTTTGGACATTATTTTAGGATTTTGATTTGGATTTCTTTCTGGTAATATTTTGACTTACGCTTCCATTAATCTATTTGGTTTTGGGACTTTGGTTCTTGTTTACAGAGTTTGAGTCCTTAAACTCTCGTATTTCTTATTTGCAATGGCCAGCTCGTCGAAATCTTCGTATGACTGAGGCAGGCCATTCAAAAGTCAGGCTCGAGAAATCGTGTACAAAGTTATTCGGTTTTTGAATGATTTAAAATTGGAGGAAAAACTAAGTTTAAACGTGGTGTCAGCTACAAGCCAGGCTACAGGAGTTGGTACCTCCACGGTGAAGAGAGTTTTAAACGAAGGGGAATGGTCTCAGGAGAGAGGAAAATTGTCGTTATTAATTATTAATCATTACGGGAATCTAGGCACTAAGTGATTCGTTTACCGCCTTACTATCCTGACCTCAATCCAATTGAGATGGTTTGGGGTGAACTCAAAGAACAGGCAATCATGAAGAATAAACTACCATTGGATTCCCTCAATTTATTATTAAATATCAAACTTATCTTCATCGATTTACACTTGTTAATACGAATTTCCTGCATTCTTTTAGGTGCGTCACAATTTGGTGGCGACATCCTTGAACAAAAAAGCGAAATTGTTTCAGAACATTGTTCCGAATATTCCAACGAGAAATCGACGAAAGTTTGCGGACATTCACTGATGGAAAAAGAAATAGACAAAATAATTGTCGAACTAAGTGGTAGTGACACGAGTGGAGACTCCGACACGTCATTCTCATCCTCGGAAGAGTGAATGAAATGTATTACAATCTAAATGCGCGAGCTGTTTTTAACTACAACTTTGTTATTAAAGCAGAAAGAATTTTAGTTGATTGAATATTACGGTAATTTTAGTAGCTATGATTATTAACTTAAATTGATAGCTTTTGAAAGATAACTATTCCTACGCTTTCCAAAAACTATCACGTGTGTGCCATAGGAAATCAGTAAATCATCGTTTCGTTTCAGTTTATTCATTACTATATTGTAGTCTAGTAAGGTTTGGAGGTAGGTTGCGTATTATTTAATATATTTTATTAACTTTTATTTCCTCACGATGCAACCAATGTCACTTTAATTGTGATCCAGAAATTGAGAACGGAATTATTATATCATTGTTTTATTCTCCTCATTCTCTATTGGAAGCCTTGTTTGAGCCTCTTTGTTATATGTAATGTTCCACGGCAAACATACCAATAAATAAGATTATTAACATTTATATGTTAAATTAATTTCCCTCCACTACGGCCAGTATTGTGCCTTTGTGTTTTCCTAAGCTCGCCGGAGTGAGGAAAACTGGCAACACTGTTTGCCTCTCCTCCAGTGAGTGAGTGAGAGAGTAAAGAAGGGGAGGTAAGGCCGGGAGGTGGGGTAGGTAGTCGCAGCTCCTCCCACCGTTCACCGAGAAGGACCATTTCAACGCGGCTGGACTCTAGCATCCACATTATCAGCTGGGAATGTTTAATAAAAATAACTCCTGGGGTGTGTGTTTGATCCTGTCATGATTACCTCGAATAGGTAACCGATGAGCCATGACACGAAAAATATCAGTTTTTGTCCCCTGCTTTCCAGCAAATAGGCTGTCTAACAGTCAGTTCTAGCAGCTTGGTTTCTGGAGGAGAAAATCGCTACTTCACAGCATGGAAGGAGGTAATGGAAATAGGTAACAGGGATGTCGTCAGGGAGGAGGGCATTTTGAGGGGTTTTATGACGGGTTTGTGCAACGGCGTAATCCCTAAGATGAAAGGGGGCGTTTACTCGGAACCGAAATCGTAATTTTGTACACGAAATCGTTAGATGGAAACAAAAAAAGAATACTAATGAAAAAATTAATCTTCTAACCACAACCATTCACTCATAAATCAAAAATTAAAATAAGCAAAAGGTGACGCCCACCGAAAAAGCTGCTGTGATAACATTGACGTCATTTTCCTCCCGTCCTTAACTGCTTTTCGAGGAAGGAAAGGGAGTGGAGAGGGGTTCTCGGAAGGTCTGCTCGCACAGATGCTGTCGCAACTTCTCCTATTGGCAGATTCAGCTGTGTCCCCCCCATTGCGATGAGGCGAAGTAGCTTCGCGGGCTCAGTTGTGCTTGTACGAAGTCGATGACGTCAGAGGTGGCACCACGCCCACTTTTCCGAAAGGGTTAAAAACATCAGTTTTTCGCCGCTTATAACTCGAGAAATAATTGACGGATCAAAAAACGGCAAAATACGGGTCGTTTTATTTTACAAACTCTATCAGATTCGGCAATAAAAAATATGGTAAACGACCTCATTAGCATTTCAATTTCACTTTGCAGAAGGCTATCCTTGAAAACTAGAAGTGGTATTTTCAGCATATTTGGAAGGGAGTTCATTTTGAGATCCTTTCTTATGTCACTGTTGCGGGGAAACCATCGAGCTCCTATGATTTTCCCTATGGTTATGTTCTCATCGGATTTCAAACGGTTTAAGTGAATCTTGGCTACTTGTAGCCGGACAAGAGGTACATAAGATAATATTTTTCCATTATTTGATGCGAGAATTACTTCCCGTGGTATTAGCGGCGAAAACCTGATGGTTTTAACCCTTTGGTAAAATTTGGCGTGCATGCAACATCTTACGTGCTTTGACACACGATCTTTCCTGGGGTAAACATATACGTGAAATAATGGGTCAAGCTAATCGTAAACTGGCATTCATCAAAAGAGTATTGGGTAATTATGACGATCATGTACGAGAAATCAGGTACTTTTCCGTTGTTAGACCTCATTTGGAATATGCTGCCAGTGTATGGGATCCCTACGAAATCGGTCTAAAGAATGAACTGGAACGTATGCAGCGAAGATCGGCAAGATTTGTAAAGGGACGATACGATAATTATATTAGCGTAACCAGTCTATTAATGAATTAAAATGGGAATCATTGTCAGACCGCAGGTTGAAATTTAGACTTAATCTCTTAAATAAATTCCAAGACAATATTTTCAGTGATGATGTTAAAAATATTTTGCGAATCTCAACTTAAATTCGTGATTCAAAATGTCCTTTTTCCCTCGTACAATTAGAGATACGAATAACGGTAAATATGTCCAATCGGAGAGTAGCAATGGATAGCATTGGTAGCTCAATGTTAGTATGAGTACTTAAAGCTAACCCTACTAACAGAATGTTTTTGCATGTTTGCTTTGCAAGTTCTATCTTTTTTAAATAGTGAAGTTATGACTAGTATATTAATACTATTCCTTTTTTATGCATGATATGTCGTGCATGTTTGGTGAGAAATCACCCCCTGCCACACACCATTGTGGTGGCTTGTAGGGTATTATATAGATGTAGATGTTACGTCATCCACTTCGTCAAACGCTACTGAGCCCGCGAAGCTACTTCGCCTTATCGCAATGGGGCAGACACAGCTGACTCTGCCAATAGAAGCGGTTGCGATCGTATGCGTGCGAGCAGACCATCCGCCCCCACCTCCACTCTCCTCCCTTTCCCTAAAAGCAGTCGAGGACGGGAGATGGATACCGTATTAATCCTTATCGCAGCTCGCTCGGTGGGCGTCACGTTTTGTATGTTTTAATTTTTGATTCATGAGAGAATGGCTCTAGATAGAAGTCATTTTTTTTTTCACTGAAATTCATTTTTCGTTTCTATCCAACAATTTCGTGTACAAAATAGCGATTTCGGTACCGAGTAAACGCCCCCATTTCGCTTTTAGCAATGTGATTACATCGTTCGCAACGAAACATTGAGAGAATTTTCTTATTTTTTTTCGACTAAAGGTCAACTCCACGGCTTTCTGTCGTGGAAAAAAGTCATGACACTCGAGTTTACAAGTCAATGACAGTTGTACCCGTAGTCCCACATGAAAACAAGTGATATCAAAAATTAGCAAATTTAATTCTGCGTTTAACTGTGGATAGTGAAAATTTTTCTTTTAACTTGTTAAAATTTTATTGCCTGTGAAACAAAAAAGTGCCGGTTTTTTCACCGTTTTAAACGGAATGCTCACTTTAAAAATGCATAACTTTTAAAGTATTCACTGGATCGTAACCAAACTTAAACACAACATAAAGGAACTTGTTTTTAAGGTATGTACAAAGTTGTAAGATAATCGAAGCTTAAATAAAATTTTTCTTGTAAATTTTGTGAAACAACTTTTTCTCAGTACTGCGTGGTCATATCGATAAGAATCTTGTCCTGTCATGGAGCTTATGGTAATACAAGGCTAATCGGTTATCGATATTTAGAATTGATTTAGTTGTTTATTTTATGTGCGCTTACATTTAATTCGGTGTTTCCAACAACAAGAGGAGTGAAGCGAACGAGAGGAAACGGACGCATGGCCTTGGAATTCCGTGCGACGTTGCCACGTTCCACACCTCTGTTGCCATCGGACACCATTTGTTGCATTGTAACTTAAAAAGGTAGGATTCTTTTCTTTCGAAAGAAAATTAACTCCTTTCCATTCATATATCAAAAATTTGCTAATTTTTGATATAACTTGTTTTCATGTGGGACTACGGGTACAACTGTCATTGACTTGTAAACTCGAGTGTCATGACTTTTTTCCACGACAGTAGTGTCCTACCACCCCCTGCCACACACCCTTGCGAAGCCTCGCAGGAAAAATTTAGATGTGGGCGTTTGTGAAGTACAAGCTGAATCAAAATGACAGAGAAAATAATACTTCTAGTCGATAATACACGTCAGGTTTTTGGAAAATACTTCTAGGCGTTCAATTTCTCTCTTTGCCTAAGGTTTCAATTGCCTGTCTAACAGCGAGAAATTTTATCGATGCCTCATTTCCATGCGGGCAAAAGCAAATAGAATAAAGATTCTGTTTTCCCAATCCCACCCCGCCCCCCAGTGGTTTTTCCTCCCCTTACCCCCGCCAACCTCCCCCCACGTCATTTCCTTCCGCCCAAGGAATCATTAACGATCCCGAGAAAACCCATCGCTTGAATCTCCGAACGAAGACGACTAATTATTCATCTTGTTGGAGAATGGGTGGAGGCTTGACTTAAGTGCTTCGGAAATGATATAAAATGTCAGAACCAAAGCGTCTTCATCTCTTGATGCTGAGTAAAAATACGAAGAAAATTTTTTAAAAGGAATAACCGAAAAGATGCCGTAGCAAACATAACTTCCCACCCCCTATACCCCTCTCCAATTAAACCGGTTCACCTCAGAAAATCGACCAGTAATTGATACCAGGTCGCAGATCTTATTTTTCCAAGAAGCTCCTCCCCCCTCTTTATCTTGGTGAAAGATTTTCGATGACATTTTTAAAAATTTTTTAATGCAAACAAAGTTTGCATTCGCAATATCAAAGCGATAATAATTTCAGAAATTTGATTATGTACTGTCCTGTCATCGCAGGCATATATCTCCATCTGTTTAAAAGAATCAAATGAAATAAATCCAAGCCATTTCGTAATTGAATATCGACAAGTTCATGACACAAATCATTTAAAGATCAAGAATAAAATATTTACCAGTCGAACATCTAGTAACATAAGACTTTTGACTCCTAGTCTGCAATTAATGCCAACCGCCCATTTTTAATGTGAAAACGATGACTTTTCCACGAAATATGGACTTATTGTACAAAAAAGAACTTATAAACTATTTACGTAGTCACAATCTCTTCTTCTCGAATAGGAACACGCCTACAACGATGAATAAGGTATCATTGTACAGTATTTTTTTTTACTAACTACTGACTTCGCATACTTAGTTAACGTTCAAATATTTTTTACGTTTAGAATTTACATTATCTTTTAGGGCAACGAAACAAGAACGGAGATGCTGTAAATAAACAACGAAGAAGAAAGGACTATTGTCGGCAGGAGACATTTATTTTACTTTTGATCGTGCAAATAAATAATTAATAAGATATATTGTAAATTGTACACATTCCAGTTAATAAAATTTATTTTCTATATGAAGTACACACTAATAGGAAGGAAATTTGTTTTTCGATATTGAGGATTTGAGGGACGATTTATGTATAATACATGTCTTTATCAATATGCATGTACATCGATGCATGCCTCTCGATTTAATGTATTATCACCAAATGTGAAAGTCTACAACAAGCATCTGCAAACGATATAAGAAGTTTCCAAGGGCAGCCAACAGCTGGGCTAGACGACAGAAACACAAGAGGAGTGATATTTCACGAAAAACAACTCTTTGTGGATATAATTGAAGAAGAAGCAAGAGTCCAATACCTTGATTGATAAAAGACAATCTCAGATTTACCTCTAACGAGATGCCTTTGAGGGAATTTATGGTCTTGAAACCACAAACAAAGTTAATTTGAGATACGTTAAAAAGTATAACGAAGCCACTACGTGCAATTGTAAACATCTCTTTTTACACAGAGTTTACACTTTTAACAGAGAAAAACACACTTTTTTCCTATGCCTTCGTCAACAAAAGATATTACAAGGATTTCTTTCTGATATGATGTCTTCCGGGGATAATGAATCAGAATTTTAAAACATCTCCAGTTCCAGGGCTAAAGAACTCTCTCCCCCTTAATAGCGACAACTTTCTTACGACATGCTAAGTACGCGTTCCTTTCAAGGATTCTGTAATTATATCTTCCCCTCGCAATCCTCTTCTAAAAAGGACTCTCAAATCACTAATATTCAAGACAGGGCGCACAATTACTGTTCGATATTTGATTTTAAGGAGGAAATTTCCACCATGACGGAAGCAGGAACGACGCCTCGTTTACAAACGGAATCCATTCGGCTCGGCGCGCCGCCTGGCCTGGAATCCGATAATAAATGACGCTTCGCGAGGTGCAATTTTTTTCTGCAAATCGCGAGAACGTTTCACGCAACAATGCCGCCAACGCCGTAGCGGCGGCATCATATTCGACCGCGAAATTTCCCCTATTTTACGCCCACAGCGAAACGGCATCCACGACGACGAAGCCATTTGTCAACATTTATCTTTCTGCACCTTCATATTTCTCTTTCTCTCCACCCTTTCCAGCTCCAGCATCCACCTGGAGAGGGCGAAGAGGGGAGGTAGAAGGATATAGAAAAGAAGCAGCAGATAGAAAAAAAGAAAAATGGTGGATGGAGAGGAATCGGTGATTCAGCACGGTACGGCTCCATTTTCAATGGTCTACCTCCATGCGGGCAAAGAGCAATCATTCTTCAGAACCTGCGTCAAGTCGGCACTTACAAAGGTTCTATAAATCTAGAAGTGAATTTAAGTCGAGCATTAAATGGGGGACAGAATATGAATCTTCCTTTCGCGTCCTCACTAGTCGTTATATCCAAGAACGCACAAAACATGCTGTTCACATAAATTAAACGTACCCATTATATAAAAATTACGTAAACGGGAAACTTTTCCCTTACAAAGTTTATGCATAATTTTTCCGTAAACAACTTAATCAATGCAACGTAACCATTATGTAAAAATTACGCAAACGGGAAACTTTTCCCTTGCATAGTTTATGCATAATTTTTCCCTAAACAACGCCAGGGACATGACGTCAGAAACAATTCATTAAAATGCGCAACTGAAACACACTTCTTAATGGCAGTGAAGCATCACATATTACAGGATTCGAAAAAAATCAACGCAATGATAAATGTTATATAAAATGATAGGGGAGGTAGAAGCCGGATTAAAATTTCCGTTAATAAAACGGATCAGCCATGCCGTATGCATCTCGACACACGACGACCGGATGGAAGACAACTGTGGAAGTAAAAATGCATAAGAAGAATGGCAAAGGAAGCCTAATAAGATGAACTTTCTACGGAGCAAGCACGGAGAATTGTAAATGTAAAATCAAGGTTAGCCAATGGAACGAGCGAGTGGACAGATGTGTCCAGCCAACCTCCTAACTGTTCATGTGATAAAATTAATAACTATCTATATATCTACTGATTACCCTAAAATCCACATCGAGAGTGTGTGGCAGGGGTTGTGTTGGCACTAAAAATGACTATTTTTATGAAATTTCATATACTACCGACCCAAAGAAGAGATTTCTACGTAGGCCATGCGGGCCACACACTATGAATTCTACTTTTCATCCAACATGCTAAGAAATATTTGTGAAGTACTATAAGCATACTTATTAGTATTTTTTGCAAGCATGCTTAAATAATAATAATTTAGAGAAGAAAAAAAAATCCAACACATTAATTTAAATTCTGTTTCATTAATCAGTATTAATGTAATTTGTGCAAGGTGATTTTCGTGTTAAAATAAATTTATTTCATGGACGCTGGCGATCATTTTTTCCCTTTATGTGTGCTGTAACTACAACATTATAAATTTGATCATCTCCAATTAGAGATGCTGGTTGGCCTAATTCTTACCCATTTCTCTTTAAAACCGTTGGATCCAGTTTTCTTTTGTCAAGACTTCCTGTCATTTCAAAATCCAGAGGTGATATTGAATAAGAACTCCTATCCACTTAACTGCCGCTTCTTCCCAATTTCTCTTTTATACCCTTAAAATCTCTCGTCATAGTCAAATTTGACCCTTTCCCATCAGATATGCATGACTCTTGCATTGATTTTCCAACGAGATTCAACCCAGAGAAAACGTGAATTCTCTTCCTCACCAATCCTCACTTCTTAAGTCTTCCCGATCCCTTCAGGATCCCATAATCCCTAATTGCTCTTCGCATTCACCCATTCTGATTTCTTTACTTCCGAAAGGCAATCTAATTTATTTTTCACCATCCCAATAAGTTACATGTTTTTCCATTCCTTTTTTTAAATCAATGTCTAAAAAAAATGAAGGTAGGCTGAGCACGAGACATACTTAGATCCGAAATTACTTCTTTCGTCTGGAATACTTTAAAAATTTGACGGATTTCTTGGCTAGATAACCTAGAGGTGAAAAATACATGTAAATACAGCCTGTTGTAAAAGCTTAAAGGGTGATGTAAAGACTAAGACATAGGAACAATCGAAGGAGATCATTCGCAAAATTTCCACGAAAAATTGAGTGTGGTATGATAACTAGGGTAGACTGTAAAATAATTCACGACCATCAAGTTAGAAACCTTACCGGAAAGCGTATGCGATTCTATTAGAGCCTGGTAAAATTATAGGCAACCACTCACGACATTGGTGTTGTTATTAGGATGAATTGAAATGCATAACTATATTTCAACTCACTTCAATATATCTCCCAACTGTTGGCGAATGATACCATAGATTTCGCTACGTGAATATCAAAGGCAACTTTATTAAAAACTATTTATGTAGCCACTTTCTTCTTTCTCATTATTATTTCACACCTTCTACTCAATAAGAGAAATACAATGTTCGAGTATCCTAGCATTGCGCTCATCGGACAGAACTGGTTACAATTCAGTAGAGGAAATAAAATAAATTTAACTGAGAAAGCTACAGGACTCATCCCTTTAAGGAGCAAGAATTGATCCCTCAAGGTTAAATCATCATCCCCGGTGCAGAAGACGAATGGGAAGGATTATATTCTTAAAAAGGCTCAAGTTCCACGCAAGCACAACATCTATAAATTTCTTCACCGGCATAAAAAAATGGATAAAATGCGCCATCCCATTGACCTTAGAACGAATGCTTTAAAAATATTCACAGCAGAAAATTGATATTTTCACCCTCTTATATTTCTGTGTACTAACCAATGCCAGGATTTTCCCGAGGCAAGCATAAGTACTTGGAAAATAAAAGAAAGATATGGGGAGAGGAACGAATATTTGTAATTACATGACAAAATAGATCCTTTAAATAACGAAGCATATAGGAAACCACCAACATCGCACCTTTCACAGCAGCTTTGAAAACCGTTGGATCCAGTTTTCTTTTGTCAAGACACGTTTCGTAAATAATGGATTTGTAAATAATGGAGATTGTGTTTAGGTGCTCAAACTTCTTAAATAATACCTAACAGTCTAACTTAAATTCTATAAACAATGATATATGATGATGGATTGGAATCCACGACCCTTGGTTTGCCTAGCGCCAACAATGGACTATCAAGATTCAAAATTATCACAACAGACACATGAAGAGAGCTTTGGGCCGAACAGGGTTCAACAGAACGGAAAATCAGAAGGGTTGCGTAAGCTAAGGAAGCGCTTCCAAAGGGGAGGGAAGTCATTAGGTATTCTAGTAGTTGACCCATGAAGAGAGGATATTATTCAAAATTCCAGTTGGGGGCATAGAGTTGTAAGACTGCTGATAAAAATTGTCCTTGTTTTCAGGAGGTTGGCTCGCGACTGCTTGAGTCAAGTTGTCTGAGGAATCTTATTAATTTAAGTACGAGTATATGCCTGCTAAGTGATCCTTACTTCACAAAGAAAGTTACCTAAGCTATTGAATGTCTCAAGTACCTATCACAAGAAATACAATGGAAAGTCGAAGGATTTCTTTTTTATGATAATTTTAATCAGCTCGACGATGGAGTCATTCTGCACTTACTTTAAAGAAATAAATTCATGTACTCAATGAATTTACTAATGTATAACACCAGAATATTACTATCAAACGTTATGTTATAATATATTTCTGAAATATGCTTTAATATCTCATTAGTAAAGATATTATTCATACGCCATACATTTTGGCTGGAGCAACCGCAGCGCCACTTGAAGACAACTACGCATTCCGTCTGCTATAAGCGCAGAAATCGGTGGATTTAGCGAAAAATACGGTGGGTTGATGCCTTTTTTTCGTGTCATTTTATCTCTTGTGAAATCACGCATAAAATATCAGTTTTTTGCAAAAATGACATGTCACTATGGTATTTTTAAACGTTATATTCTCATGTGATGGCCATTCTCGCCGTTAATCGTATGTAATTTCAAATGCAATTTGAGGAACAAAGAGTATGGGTTGGTGTAATTATCTTTACTTTATTAGATAGAGGAAATTTAGTTCTATAAGTGCTGAAAATATAAAAAAATGACATGACTTTCACTTTTCGGATCAACCTCCTTAAAAGATAACCCGAAAATTAGATACCCTTGAAATATGGGTGAATGCTATTAGCGTTAGTGTTAGCTAGGAGGGGAAGAAAAAACTGAGGAAGTATTAAAGATGGTAGGAGTGGAATAGAGGTCGGTCAATAATACCCGAATATGGCAAAAAAAGGGATATGTAGGGGGCTTGGAAAAGCAGTAGAACAATGACATAGGGGGTGGAGGAGAGAATTAGAGGAAAGAGCGGACGATGGAGGGAGGTGTTCCACATTTAATGGAGGCAGACGGAAGTTATGTTCTGTTATTCAGGGGAGGCGACCGACAGCTGAGGTCATTTGCGCCATTTAGGATAGGTGGACAATTGGGTAATGGTAGGAGTTTTCAGGGAAGGGAGGAAGGGTGGAGAGTAACCCGGCGTCTGCATTAGCCTACTCTTAACAACAGGCGCCAAGGAGACCACGGCTCAACGTCCCATCCGACGGACCGAGTACTGAACCTAAAATGCCCTCCACTAGGCTTCTTCACTAGACTTCTCCACAAAGTGGGAACCACTGAAAAAATCGGGAATCGAACCCAGGCCCTTGGCATTGGAGGCCAGTACCCTAGCCACCACACCAACCCGATCCCCTTAGACGGAAGTTATGAAGACTTAAAGAGAATGAAATAGGCATAAGAAACTTGGGTTGGTGCCGGCCGCGAAGAAACCAGGTTCTTAAAGCGTCTACTTGGAAATTCAGAGGTAACGAGTAGATAAGGATTCCGTCTCGGGCATAGATGTTGTGTTCGTCATTGGTTTCAGAATTTAAATTAGACAGAGCGATATAAGCTGAGAGCACCTATAACTCCGCTGTAGTGGATTGTCTCGGAAAATAGGCAAGAAACGACAAGTATTGGCAAGGAAGAGAGAAGGGATCATAAAATGATGTAAGCAGAGCACAGAGACATTTTGAATTGTTCAGCGAGTCATCTGCATTTTAGTATTTCCAAATTAGCCGTATGAAGTAGATTATATATAGAATGAACAAAGCGACAAAGAAACCAGTAGGATAGCCCAGTAGGATAGCCCAGTAGGATAGTAAAGAGCCAGTAGGATAGCCCAGACAAGAAATGGACTATACCACCAGATGAATCAACTTACAGCTACATATAAAAACTCGTAAATAAGAAGCACTGTAGTAGAAACTTATCATCACCGTCGTCACCAATCAACAATCCTAAGATTGGTTTGACGCACCTCACCACATGCTTCTTCCATCGGCTAACCTCTTCATAGTGATACAATAGGGTAGTTTCCTTCATCAAAGAAAACAGACTTCATTGATTGCGATTTGTGCCCTGCCATAAATGTATTTAATTTACGCAAAAAGTTTGTATTGAGAAATCCCAGTTTACTAGAGAATTAAATGTTAATTTTAAGGCCATTTGAAAAGGCTCTGAAATGGCGGGGTGCGCTGCCTTCATGCTGATGTAACAGGTAGGTAGTTTACGTTGCGAGGCCTAGGAAAATTCGTCTCCTGAACTTACCTTTGTATTTCAGGGCCCCTCAGCTCTAGTGAATATTTATTATTATCATCCTGTAAAAACTATCAAAGTTGGAAAAGTATTCTCAGTTAAACATGGTATTATTAGTCATTTTATAGGCTCAAGGACGTCCTGCTCGCTGCTACGACCAAGCATGGCGTGAAGGTCGTGCGGTGATAGGCGAACTACATGGTATGCTTGTGAAAAAAATACTAACTGATTTTAAATGAATCAACTGCATAAGTAATGTTAAATAAATAAATAAAAGTTAATTATAATTAATTAACGGAATAAATATGCCTCCAATACTTGTTCATAAGCTTTAACCGCTTTAACGGAGTGCAGCATCTACTTGGAAGCGTCCGCAGCACCACCTGGTGGCAGGTAGAGGAAATAGTTTGACGTCACACGTAGGATTAACCGGCATGCAATAGTTTGCCGTCGCGTTTTCGCGTCATTGATTTTTTTCACTTTTTAATTAAAGGGGAAAAATACTTAACGTCGTTTAAAAATCGAACGGCTTAAAACACGTAATCCAGAGGTTATAAACTTTCGATCAAGACAATAAAAAAATAATAGGACTCTACCCTTTTTTTCTCTACCCTTAAAAAATGAGCAACTTTCACAGAGAAAACGTTTATTGCGACCGGATTTGGCTTTTTACAGCATTTTCAGGCTGTAAAAAGCGAAACCCGGTCGCAATAAACGTTTTCTCTGCGGAAGTTGCACATTTTTCAAGTGCAGTCATAATCCGTTTCCATTCAATCGCGCCTGAAACCTCAGAATTTGTAATAATTTTTCCCTATCACAACCTTCACAATTTTTTCCATGTATCTCATGCGCCTTTAGCATTCTTCCCGTGCACTTATCCCTAGACGATTTCCTTCATCAGGCTTCTCAGGAATTCTTCCCTTGTCACTCGGTCGATCTATTTATCTTCGTTGTTCTTCTGAAATGCCACTTTTCGAATGATTCCTTCCTAACCTTGACTTCTCTACTAATTTTATCGTACATGCCTCATTATTATAAATAATTATGCTCCACATGTAAGTTCTAATGAAATGTTTCCTTACTTCCCCACTCGTTTCTGCAGTTGTAAGCAGAATAGTTTTTTTTGTAAAATTGCTTTTCGCTTGGGCTTTGCAACTGAAAATTTATTTTTCGCAACGTTCATCAACTGTTACTCAATTCCCAAATGACTCAAAGTTTCCTGGTTGAACGTTAGTCTTGGCTTCTTTTCTTTTACTGCACGCTAGGAACTTATTAAATTTTACTCGTAAAATTGACTTATTAAATTTTTCTCATGCATAATATTACAAAAACACGTGTTTGTTTAAAAACTAAAATAGTTGATAAATAACGTTAACATTTTGAAACAAAAATTAACGATTTCGTATCAAAATAAAGGGCCATGGAGTATTATTAAAGGACGAAAACTCAATTAGTGCCCCAGTTTGGAATATAATCCTCTTTGCCGGAATGTTTAATAATCCAACAACTAATTTAACAGAAGAGAGGTGTAAAATGGAGCAGAGAACGATGTCCATCACGATGAGACACACCACTTTGACGTCAATTAGGCGAGAGCTGGGGGTCGTCATGTCCTCTGATTGAATGTTAATCAAAAATTCCTCGTTCCAGCGTGAGATACAGCGAGATTGCCATCAAGTCCCTGCTTAGACCACAACATCATACGACATTCTGCGTTCGCTACGTGCGACGGTCAGACCACAGGAACGAGGGATGTTCCTCCTAGGGGTTCCTCATCGTGTTATCAAACCGATATTAACCCCAGCGGAATGCGGAGGGAAGCGGGAAAGATTTCCTTTTTTTCACCTTTCATGTCAGGGTCCATACAAAGGGTTCCTGGCCGAATAAAGAGGAGAGGAGGAGAGAGTAGTAGGGTCAGGTGGGAGCCTGGAAAAGGGATCAGGTGGGATGCTGGCGCGGAACCACTCGGGGATTCTAAGGGTCGACGGATGTGAGGCACGGGTAGGGCTATATGGGGGAGGGGGACAGGGTTAGGGAAAGAAAGGGGAGGGGATTGGAGGAAAGGCCATCATCAACAGTCAGTCACCAATCCCTAGGTCGGTTCGAAACTGCTTCCCACACGATTCTTATATCGACTAACCCCTGGATATTGACACACAAAATTCTCTTTTTTCTTTCGTTCTTAACCCTCGCGCTTCTTACATCTCATATAAGGGCTTGGATTGACGTTTTTCCAAAGGTTCGGCTTTGTGCTGCCGGCTAGAGAAAAAAGAGATTGGAGTGTATTGGAAAGAAGGCATTGGCATGTAAGCCTATGGGTGACAATGAAGACTGAATGGGAGTCTTGGAAAAGATAAGGACACGCCTACTCCGTACAAAAGATCGCGCTTCATAAAACCTCTTACGGAGACCACGTGCGTATTAAAAGATAAATAACAATGAAATATTACCCAAATTTCATCGCCATTGAATTTCATTTCATTTCAATTTCATTTCCATTACCTTTCCCAAACAATAGGGAACATAGACTATTTTTTGTAACTCCTTGAATGAGAAGTTCATGACCTAAAATGTACTTGGTGAAAACTTTGCTGAATAATTAATTTTTGTTAAAAAGATATTACTCTTTAAAAATTGTCCATTTTCGGCAGCTTAAAAACACGACGCTATCGCACGACGTCACGGCACGGTATCGCTATGAACGTTGTAAGGGGAGGTAAGTTGCTTAATGAAAACTTGGCGATAACGCATGTATTTATCTCCATTTTTTGATGCAATTAACTAATGTATTCCGATTTTTTGTTTCAGTACTATGGATTCAAACGAGCAAATCGTCCTGAAATTACTTAGTACCTGTATAGTATCCCGTTTGTTTTAACTCCAAGAATCTCTCCTACGACAAATCAATCATTTTTTTAAAGAAGAATGCCACCATAAGGGAGTCAACCAAAGGCAAATTGTCGGGTTTTGCTCTTTCAAATCCCTATAAAGTCTTCGTTTCGATCAAGAACCAGCCAAAAACCTCAAAAATATCTATTCGCTTCGTTTTTCTTCTAAAAATACACATCTGTTACCGTAGCAATATGGAACCTATACCGTGCAGTGACGTCAGAAGGCGCTTCAGGTCACGTGACTGTCGTCAACTTTCGGGAACATTTTAACAGCATTTAATGATCTTTGTGGTTGCCATAGAAAATTTTGGCTGGCATAAATTTGAATTTGTGAGTAAATTTCGCATCAAGTGCATACATGCATCACCGATAAACGAGAAAAAAAATGACATGCATATTCCCCTTTGCGGTGATATGGTAGGTGTGGTAACTGCAAACAGCGGCACCCCAAGAGCTTGCGGATT
The DNA here is from genome assembly GCA_933228895.1 of Platycnemis pennipes. Classification (NCBI taxonomy): domain Eukaryota; kingdom Metazoa; phylum Arthropoda; class Insecta; order Odonata; family Platycnemididae; genus Platycnemis; species Platycnemis pennipes. The sequence goes on along the minus strand of OW121855.1, from coordinate 109,233,103 downwards.
CCCGGACAACTATGGTTTGTTGGTCCCGAAAAAGACTCATTCGAGCCCTGAATCATAAAAAAGATTCTTACTGTAAAATATTGTCCTATAACTTACTTAGTGCAATGACAGAATATGAAGATTAAATAGTATCTTAATATTTTTCTCCCCTATAGCCTGCTTTTAACGAAGGTCGCCAAGGGCACCACAGTTAAACGTCCCATCCGACGGACGGAGGACTGCACTCGAGTGCCCTGAACAGAAAACTCAGATAGAAACTCTAAGGGCTTACCCAAAATATCTCCCAAAGTCGGGATTCGAGCCTGGGACTCCTGGGTGAGGGGTCAGGGAGTGTATGTTTGAAACTGCCAGTATTTTCTACAATAGGTAACCAAGGAGTCACGTGGTACCAACACGAATGGTTCGCTAAATTGGTTTATTTTAATCACTTATTACAATCTCACTCATGGTTTTCACACCCGGCTCAAACATAGAACCCCAAAGGATGAGATAAACCTCTTGTGACAACAATGAAAGAGATTGTTTCGAGCGATTCAAATAAGGACAATCAGGGAACCATTCGAGTTCCGTGACTTCTTGGTGGCCTATTCGAGATAATTCCGACGGTTACAAACACACCACACCAATATTCGAACCGCTTCACCAACCTGACCCATCGCCAAGTCTTAGTTTCCAACATCATGAGGCCCTAGATGTGTCTGATAAGGTTGCCACGTTTTATTTATCATATCAGTCTTCTTCATTCTCCGATGCGTCATAGAACATCTTCTTCCTCCTTTCTTCGGAAACATCACATCTCCAATGCTTCCATTTATGTCTTTTCCCAGGTTTTATTTGACTACTCCGCCCTTAAATAAGGATTGAAATCAAAATGTGAGTCCTGATGAAAAATTTTTCTAATTCCAAGCTAGTGCTCTGAAATGGGATGAGAGAATGAAACACTGCTAAAAGAAAAAGAATGAAAGGGATATGGTATGAATATGGAGACAATGATGCCTGAGCGAAAGTAATAATATTTGCCTCATGGGCTACGTTAAGAATCTTAAAATCGGCCGCATCTCCCGTACACGCTTGTGAAATTGTTCCAATTATTTACATTTGAGTAGGTTGTTATAAATTATGGAGTAGGTATCAGGAAATGTTGATGCATAGTTGAGTCTGATAACTTTTTCTATCGATATCTCTCCTCAGGTAGTCATAATACCATTGTATAATGGTATTATTACTACCTGAAGCTAATGGTACTATTAACCATCTTAGAAGCTCAATATCTGTACATGCTTTCATTTATTTGCTATTGGTTCACAACCTAACAACAACAACCAGCGACAAAGCTAATGGTACTATTAACCATCTTAGAAGCTCAATATCTGTACATGCTTTCATTTGTTTGCTAATGGTTCACAACCAACATTTTAGTAATAAACAACGTTGCTTTGGAAAAAATAACTTCAATATATATGGTTATGTTTCTATGTTTACAGGGTTAAATTACGATACCTTTATCATTGTAGTATAGTTATTTAAACTACCTTAAGCTTGTATCGATAATGAACCAGCTGAAAAACGACCAATAAAAATACTGTCTGCAGTCAAAATAAGCCAAGACAACTAACAAGAAGTTTTAGGTAAATATTGTTTTAAGTATGCAGTGGTAGAATCTTATTAAATATGAAATCATGAAAGTTAATGACGAAGCATTATCATAGTCATATAAAAGCAATTCTTCCAGCAGCTAAATACAAGCAATAGTGAAAATTCACGAATAATTTCTTCTAGTTCATTGTTTTGGCAACGCGATTCCCATAATAATGGATTCTTTGCAGGAGTTACCCATTTCATGCAGAACGAACGCAGAAAGAAAGAAAGACAAAAGAACATTTAACGACGAAATCTTCCTCTTCGGAGTAATACTAGCGAAGCCACATTAAAGGCCCATACTCCGTTCCCCGTCGTAGTCATGAAAGCAGAATGATTCATTACAAGGAAATATTTTATCATATGATTTTAATTTTTTATGCTTTATGACGGGGAAAGGGTACGGGAGAGACAGGGCAAGGGTAAAAAGAGGAGGCATGCGGAGTCGGATGGGGTAAAGAGAGGAAGGGTTTTCAGGGGATAAAACGTGGGCGGGAGGATGCCCTCGGGAGGTCACGGGGTTGGGGGAAGGGTTGGGTCGCGGGATCGATTCCCCTCGGGGGCAACGCACGGGGCATGTCGACCCCGGATGAGCCGGGGCACTCCCAACGCGAGGGCAACGCAGAGAGAGAGAGTGCGCATTCCCCTGGAGCGCAAATAAATGATTATACCGCAAGGATCAGTCCTCGGCCCACTCCAGAGGAAACGCAGCACTGCAAAAAGCTGCTGCAATATGCAATACAAACAAGCCGAGTTAATGATACTAATACTACATAATAAAAGCAGTGGTAAAAAATTACAGCTATTTACTCGGGTTATGCAAGATCAAGTTATACAATCTACGACAGAAATGTTAACCCAAATACATTTCTGAAAACACCATAATATTAAAAATAGTTTGTTCTCATTTGCTACAATATAAAATGAGAAGCGTGTTCGGAAGCGGGAATGTCTGGTTTATTCTCCAACCTCTTTTGTATTTCACTGCATTATTAACTCATACAAATAAGACCTTATTTCAGAGCATTGTACGGCATAAAACAACACAATTTTCTCCAAGTAACCATGCTATTAAATCAATTACATACTCCTCCACACTTTAGAGGACACAATAAAAATTTAGAAAACCGTATCGCCTCTTACTCGAGTGAGATCATATGTAAAATTTGACAGATAAGTAGCACGACAGTGAGGTTTGAAATGCTTATTTCCCCAATCAATATGTGCCAATAAACATTAAATCTAAGGTACCGTAGAGACGATTCGGATATGTCGAGTATATTTTGCATGTCTAAACAAATCTAAGCATTAAAATTCAGGGGAATATTTGAAGCAGCTTTTATGAAAATCATGCTCGATCAAATTTCAGTATCTGTCAGTGCAACTTGCCATAATTTTAGTTTGACAAATGAGGAGCCATTGCACATAGAGTCACCGTATACTCATAATAAATTAGTTTCAACAGTGAAATTCGTAGTGTAGTCACTAAACTACTATTGTTTCACTCGTAGATATATGCATAACTAGGGTTCACCATCAGCCACACATCCTTGTGGCGGCTTACAAGTTACAACATAGATGTAGATGTCATCGAGTAACGAGGTCGCGCGTCTCCCAAAATTTATACCTCGGCTGCGACCAATCAGCGTTCGGCGTCGCACCTGAACTGGAAGGCTCATCTCCCCTTCTTTATTTTTTAATGGTGTAGGCTCAACCGTCTAGCCAGTACGTCATGCGCACCTGCAACCGGGAAACGAAACTGCTGTCAGGGTCCCACGAGTGCTATCATCGTTCCGCAGGGAAGAAAAAAAAACATTGGAGGCATTCCAAAGCCTTCAAGCACTCCCGTAAGAGGGAATGGCCCCTTGCGCTTGGGATTAAACCTATTGCCGATCTACCAGATACGTTTCATATGCGCGCGCCTGTGCTAGGTCTGCACAGATAACAAAACACCGGAAAGCTAATGGAGGAGGGACGCTAGCATCGGCACGCTTCATGGAAATCACGAATGCGACACGCTTACGAGGTACATATTAAAATGAAGGAAAACAAAGGCATCACATCTGTCGTACACAGCAGGGCGCCAGAAGACAATAACGGAGGATATGTAACATGTTAATGGTCAAGAAGAGATAAGAAAAACTAGTAGTATAGAGTTATTCTGGAGAGGTGAGCGATAGCAGAGTTAAGCTGCAACACTTATAAGCGGGTAACTACATCTACATAATACCCTCCAACCCACCATAAAAGTGTGTGGCAGAGGGTGAATTTTGAGCAAACATCCATTACATATCATGCTTAAAAAGAATTAGTAGCTACATACCAGTCAAACCATGGCAATTTAAGAAGAGTTGAGGAGCAGGGCAAGGATGCACAAACAGGCTATCAGTTGGACTACCTTAAACCCCTTACACCAACATGCAGCCATATGCTATCCATTGATTCACTTGTATACATACTATTGAATATATTTACAACTTTTCATATCCAGAATGGTACGGCGGAAGAAATACTCTTAAATCTGTCAGTTCGGCAATCAATTTTCCCTAATTTTATGACCATGATCCAGTGGCCCATGGTCGTAACTGGAGGTACCAAGATCGGTACCATAACTGCCTGATAACCAAGGAGGTCATAATGTGCTGGAGGAGGCATCGCAGCTGATTTGAGAAGACAGCGGCCATCTTGGTAGGTACATACGTATGAATTAGGTTTGATCAGAGAGTTAGACGGTGTGCAGCGTAGAGCAGCTAGGTTTGTTAAAAGGTTTTACGATAGGTTTAGTAGTGTGTCAGAATTAATAGAAGAATTAGGTTGGGAATCATTTTCTGATCGTAGGTTAAAGTACTGATTAAATATATTGCAGAAATTTAAAACGGATAGGTTTACTGAAGGTGTTAGGCATATATTAAAAACACCATCTTACTATGCTCGATTCGACCAGATAAATTAGATTAGAGAGATAGATTGTCGTACTGATAGATTCAAAATGTCATTTTTCCCCCTGTACTATAAGATAACAAAATACTCTGCATACCAAGGTATAGGTAGGGGATATATTTTAGAGTAGTCTATACTTCATGGTGTATGTATTGACAACCAATCCCTTAATTGCTATGTAGACACTAACAATCTAGTTGCATGATAACCTATAGTAGCTTTTTTGCATGTCAATTGTGCATGCTTGGTGAACTTCACCCCCTGCCACACACCCTCGCGGTGGCTAGCAGGATATCGCGCAGATATAGATGTACGTACATACGGGCTTGCCACTCGTGATACTCGTGCAGATGACATTGTTTTTTCACGCTGTTAAAAGTAGAGTAGGAAGATATATGTATAATGAAATGAATTGCTAAATTTCGTCAAAGAAACAAACGAAGTGCTAAAATACGTCAAATATGAAGTTTAAATATATTAAATTCGAACCAGTTTTAGGCATAAAATAACTCTCATGGGGAATCATGGGCATTAATACGTCCATTAAATAGCATTGAGACCATTATTTAACGCCGGTTCCGCTGGATTCGCTCTCATTGTTTCTTTATGTTTTAATGCTTCTGCGGTCTTCATAAGAGGCCGCATAAAACGCAATGTTGGCAACTTCGGACGGTACGGACATACGGGCTTCCTACTCATAATACTGTTACGCATTAAGTTTTATTGCGTGTGGTAGAATTGAGTATAGTCTCATGAACAATGGAATGTATTTTTTTACATTCGACATAGAAACAGAGGAAAGTATTCAAACACGCAAACAGGTGCGAAATGAATTAATGACTAATGAAAAAACACAAGATATAGCACATATTCCACAGTTTTAATAATGGTTCTACGCGTTTCAGCCGTTAAGCCATCATAAGGTGACCAACTATTTTTGAAGAAAATAAGGGAGATTGCCATATTCTTGGCCAAAAATAAGGGAATTTACAACACGGCGAAATTTCACACAAAAAAGAAAAAAGTAATGCAGTGTTTGTAAAACCAATTTATAACATTTTTTATTTTATACTTTCAGAAGACCTAAATATATTTTTCAACAGATTTTTCTTCGGACAATAGTTTACCATAACTTTTTGCAAATTATAATAATTCAGTGCAAGAATACGTGGAGTTCATGGCAACCTGCAGTTCTGACTTGATCAGCTTTGTAATGCTCCTATTCCTAACATCTGTCCAGCTGCTGAGCAACACAAAGAACGAAAGTAAGAAAGGAGGTAAGTAAGTACGAGTTCATTAGTTTAACAGACAAAGAGATTTAAACTCATTGGTTGGTCATTTATAAACGAGATAAACGATTGAAAAAACACGCGACATAGAATAAATAGCGTCTGCTCTCGAATGTTTAAACAAATTTCGACCGTGTGCGCAAAATTTAAATGATTGAATTTGAATGATATATCCTGACGAAAAAATACGGGAGAAATTCAGCCAAATAGACAGAAAATACGGGAGCCGGGAGATCGTGGAAAAATAGGGCCAAATACGGTAGATCCCGGAAAATACGGGAGAGTTGGTCACCCTGAGCCATCATCAGGTACAAAAATATTCGGTCAAGAGAGCGGTACATATAAACAACTAGCAGGGGGCGGGGGAGGGAGGTGTTAGGCGAGGGGAGGGAGGTGTGTGGTGGGGGGAGGAGGTGAGAGGGGGGGCACTGGTGGCGAGTCAATGCGGGGTTTAGGAATGGAATGGCTAAGAGTGGGGAGTGACATTTGAACAGCTGATCATTCATGAGGTACTCCTCCCCTTGCTGAACAATTTCAAATTGTTCCAGAGCGTCCATTCTCCGGCCTTTACTCCCCACATGGAGTATCTCCGGGCCAAACGGGTAGTGGTGTGCTGTGTCCAAGAGGTGTTTGGTCACGAGGGAAGATGAGTCCTCTTGAACAGCTGATCATTCATGAGTTAGTGACAAGCACCCACCCAACAACAACCCCCTCCCTGATCAGAAGTGCGACCATATGTTTTACGATCGTGTTGCGAATCTATCCAATACCTCCTTCTCACCATCTAAAACGGCCCTCCTTCGAAAAGTTTAAAAATTCTCTATTCCTACTTCATCCCTACGACCCATTACAAACTAGGCTGTAGACTGTGAGGTGGCCCTCGGTCGTGGGGGTGTGGACCACATTTGTGCGGGCCTCATAACCTCTCACAACATCCGGCAGGCCAGCATTTCTAAGGACAGGAAGGTGAATATTCTCCTATGGAGAACTGTAAGATCTATTAACAAGAGACCGAGGACTTAGTTCTCACTGAAGCCGACAAGGGGAGTAGCATCGTGATCATGGATAAAGAGGCTTACTTTAGCAAATGCGCGGATTTTCTCAGTGACAATTCTTTTAGTACCTTCCCCAAAGATCCAACCCAACTTTTTCAAAGGAGCGTCAAGAAGGCCGTAGCGTTACGTTCGGGACTTTTTTTTTTAACGAAATGGAGAAATTGAAGCTCCTTCAAATGAATCAACTCCCCACCAGATTATTTGGCCTCCAAAAGATTCACAAAGAGGGAATTCCTATCAGACCCGTGGTCTCAAACATCGGAGCACCGACCCACAAATTGGCAGCCAAACTCAACGGCGTTTTTAGAGACCTCACCTCATTCACCTCAAAATATAGTAACACGAACACCTTTCGACTAGCGGAACGTCTCAATGAAATCAACCGACCAAAGATCTTCAGATCGGTATCTTTCGATGTCGATAATATTTTCACTTCGGTCCCCATTGACAAGACTCATACTACAAGATTCGCTAGTCAAAACGTCATCGTAGAGGGATTGAAATCCGTCCTAGAAACCTGCGTCAAACAAAATTATTACCTTTTTAACGGCAAATTTTACCACCAGACGGAAGGCCTAACCCTCTTTCCCCAAGGCTCTCCCCTTTCCCCATTGCAGGCCGAGATTTTTATGGAGAATTTAGAGTCTAAAATTTTTAATTCTGGACATCTTTAAAACAATGTGACGTATGGGCTCAGGTATGTGGATTATGTGATATGCTGGCTGCTGGTAGCGATCGTCAGCTGGATTGTTTTTTAAATCTTTTAAATAGCCAACGCCGTCGTATCAATTTTAAGATGGAGAGAGACACTGAAAGACGGTTGAACTTTTTAGATTTGGAGATATTTATAGTTAACGGCAGACACAGCTTCGGAGTATTTCTGAAACAGAGCTATAACGACGCAATTATTCCAATAGACTCTTCTCATCCCATGTCTCATAAGCCTGCAGCTTTCAACTCGTAATTCACATACTGGTGACCTTACCTTTGCAGCCCCCTGAGTTTAACAGAGAGTTGGAGATAATTAGCACAATGCTTCAGTAAATGGATATTAAGGGCATATAATCGATAGCATTATGCGTAAAAAACGCCAGAAGTTGGCCTTCAATAATATTTATACTCTTTCAATGCCCCCACTAAAACCTAAGAAGTGATGTAGATTACCTACCTAATATTGGAAATCTCTTTCCAAAATAGCTAAAATATTTCCAAAAGATAAATTTAAAATCTCTTTTTACAATCCAGTGACGTTGGGTACCCTCCTGTGCCACTCGAAGGACCAATTTCACCCCACCTTCCAGTCGGGAGTGTACAAGATTAAGTGCAGTGATTGTGCGAAGTGCTATATTGGGAAGACGGATAGGACCATTGGCCATCCGTATGACTAAGAACCGGAAATGTTGGGAGAAGAGGACTCATTTCCCTCGTGGTCAAACACCTCTTGGACACAGCACACCATTGCCTGTTTGACCCGGAGATACTCCATGTGGAGAGTAAAGGCCGGAGAATGGACGCTCTGGAACAATTTGAAATTGTTCAGCAAGGGGAGGAGTACCTCATGAATGATCAGCTGTTCAAATGTCACTCCCCACTCTTAGCCATTCCATTCCCTAAACCACGCATTGACTCGCCACCAGTGCCCCCCCACTCACTTTCTTCCCCCACTTAACACCTCCCTCCCCTTGCCAAACACTTCCCTCCCCCGCCCCCTCCTAGTTGTATATATATACCGCTCTCTTGACCGAATAATTTTGTGCTTGATGATGGCTTAGCGGCCGAAACACGTAGTACCACCATAAAAACTTTGGAATAAGTGCTATATCTTGTACGAGGTCTGTCAGAAAGCTATCCGACCTTATTTTTTTCCGAAAACCTGATGGATTTGAATCAAGCGGGCTTGCATGAGCATGCGTGAATTTATTGCCGCCTTTCAATAGCGTCTGATGCTGGCAAGCTGGCAAAAAAATCAGCTGGTTTTTAATTCAATCGGGTTGGTACGGTAGCTAGAGTGATGGCTTCCCATCTTGACAGCAAGGGCTCCAGTCCCGAGATTAGCAGTTTTTCAGTAAATTTCTGTTCCCCATCAGCGTGCCTACGTACTCAACTATACGTACCTAAAGTAGGTACCTATAGTTCTGTACTGCGCCCGTTATATGAGTTAGTTGAACCGTGTAAAGCTACGTTTTCATGTGGCCGTTTTTGCGTTGACGCACACTGCGCCACCAATCAGAAGCGAGCACGCCAACGCAGCCTGCGTTGCCGTCCGAGTTGGTTATCTTTCATCTTTCTGCGTTGACGCAGCTGCGTCAGAGCGAGGAACAACGCATTCTACCTGTCATTTGTTCGTCACGTAATTCTTTCGCTGGATTATAACCTACACCACGGTTTACCACTGTCACATGTTTTGGTGCGTTGCTGCTGGCGCTGCCGGTGACTAGAAAACAGGGTATTTTCCTGCCGCACTACGCAACGGCAACGCAACGCAAAAACGGCCACATGAAAACGTAGCGTAAAGGGGAGAATCAGAGGTGGCCGTTTTCCTCACCACGCTTACTCCAAACATTTACCTTCTACCTTCTCTTCTTCTCCCTATACTTCTTAAAAAATACTACCTCTTAAGATAGTTGGTATTTATATCTTAAATTTATGTTATTCAAAATACCCAACTGTCCTTAGAGACTCAATTGACTTCAGCTGCTGGCATCCTGCACATAAAATTAAGACCAATATTTCTTTTTGCATCGTCACTCAGTATTAATTATCATTTTTAGACACATGAAATGAAAACCAAGGTCACGAAAGTCTATTACTTTAAGGTCGCGAACAGTGAGTGGGTCAATACTTTAAGTAGGTAGTCAAAGAAATGATGTAGTGTAGGAGAGAAAAGCCTCGTCTATTACATCATTTTTTTATCAGTATCAACCGTAAACAAACAGTTTACACGCGGAAGCACACCAATATAACATCAACATACCGCTCATACCACCTAGCAACACGTCACGCAAATTCTGTCACGCGTCACGCAATGGAGTCCTGGAAACCGTTGAGCGATCTCGCCTTCCGCGCTCTCTGCATTTGAGAACGGATACTACGGTGGAATTCAAATATCTGAACGTCATCCAAGCTGAATGATGTGAATCTCAAGTAGGTATTTTTTTTAGGCATTTTCGTTCGGCGCAGAGACGAAATAGGCCATTTCGCATCACATATTAGGAATATGTACATGCATTGTACCCTGCAAGCCAAGACAGGGATGTATGGCAGATGTTGACTCCTCACCGTATCACAATAATCAGAGTCTATTATACCTATGACAGTTTCTTCCGATGTAAACTCATGTTGACCATATAATTTTAATAGTATGAAGGGGTGGGGTTCAATCATTATATTCGATTCTATAAAATAAAAGATAAGCATAAAAGAGTGACATTTTTATGAAACGCTCGATTTGTTTACAGTGCCATACGTTACACAAATTTGAAACTAGAAAAAAATTAAATGCCGTCAACAAGCAAAATATGTAAGGATTTAAAAAGATTCACCTTGTGGTCCTCGTTTTGGCTGTACCTACAGATTTTTGCATCTACTCATAAGAATACACGGTAAAATCAGTTTTTCAACAAATTTCTTTTCGATAGTCAAATTATTATTTATTAATACCCCGTTTCCACTACTAGCGTAAGTACGCGCGTCCATACGCGTGTGACCAAAAAACACCGTGGGAACGCACGTAAGGACCATCGTATTTCGTAGTTCCGAACCATGCCATTTTTCACTGGTTAGGCGCTGGCGTCGGGACGGAAACTAGGAAAAATGAATCACGTTATTCTATAAAGTTGGACAAAATGGATATTTGTCGGCTGTACATTGATGAACAAGTGAGAATGAATGTCTCATAATTTTTAAAACGGCAAAAACACGAAGAATGTGCTGGAATACTGAAGGTATTCATAAACTATTTCTACCAGCAACTTGTTCAGTCAGATGCCAAGGGAGGGCAGCACTGAGTTACTCGAGTGTCGTGGGAACGCATCGCTGGTTGGTACGCGCGTACATACGCTAGTAGTGGAAACGGGGTATAACCTAAAAACATCAGACACGAAAGAATAGAAATTTAAAACCATTGAGGATCCAATTCACATAAAGAAATGTAGTTTCCTGTTCCAAATCATGCGAAGTTTGAAGAAGTATACCGTATCCCCAATTGGTAGCACGATAAGCGTATTTGAATATCGAAATGCGATATCAAACGCATATCGCAAATTTATCGATATATCGACGCTAATATCGAAGTAAATTGGCAATACTGAATAATGTAGGACATCGCATATCGTGTAATATCACATAACCTCGTGCGGCATTCCGTTGCCAATACATATTTCCAATCACGTTATATCGCAACATCGCATGATATGACGCAACAACGCAAATCGCGAGATATCGCGTGCCGAAAAATCGTTTTGTCCGCCGTTTCCGTATCCCTCCGCGACATGACACATCTCATTACTTACATGATACATGTATCGCAGTGGGTACTGCACAGTCATACCCATTATGTTTGCATTTTTTAAGAACGTAATATTATGTCGGATTGCAAATACCTGATCGCCATCTGATCAACAATTCAGAATTTCAATGGTGCCCCAGAATTTGCATACAGTGACAGTATGGTTAAGGGACGACCGCTAACGCACAGTCGTGCAGCGCAAAATTGAAGTGCTTCTCATGCGCGCATATAGATAGCCTTTTCATTTTCCGCGCATGCATTAATTCATGAGCAGGTGCATCGAGAATGCACGTTTCACTCCCAGGACACGCCCACCCAGAGACACAAAGGGCGCCACAACAGGGGCAGAATATGTGTCGGCAGAATAAGGTGACTCCTCAAAGGGTTGTCACCATACAGCATTAGCACAGCTGGAGAATGCAAGTTTTAATATTGCACATAACACAAAGGCACCAAAAAAATAAATCACTCGGTTACAACGAAAATTAAATTAATAAAATCTGAACTTATTAAAACACATCAAATTTTGCTGCAGCAAAAAAAATTTGTCCAATGTTTAAGAGGTATTTTAAGGTATTTATGTCGTATATATTTTTTCTGTATTCAAAATCCGTTTTTATTAACTAAGCCTGCAGAGATCAATAAAGTATTGGGGAAAAAAGTTTTTTAACCAATACCTGACATCGCATACGTACTAAGTTTACGTTAAAGCACGTGGTTTATTTATAATTTAAGTTAACAAAACTCTTTTAGCGTAACAAAAGAAGGAAGCCCTCGTGGAGACGTTGCAAATAAACAACGAATATGAAAGGATCATTGTCGACAGGAGGCAAGTATGTCGGTTTTAATCGGGCAAATAAATAAAAAATAAGAGATGTTGAAAATCGTAAAACGTTCAGATTAATAAATAATAATTTTTAAGTCTTTAATATTCTGTACGTACACTTCCCTGACTATTTCATTTCACAATCCAAAAAAGACTGTATCGTATGTTTTGGGAAGGAGGAGAAGTTGAATGTACGTAAGATATACTGATCTAGTATATTACACTTACGAAGCGCAGCGTACCCTCAAGTAAGAAAAATATATATTCCATAATGTGAATGAATGCGAACATATCGAGAATGGGAGCCGAATACGGACAGGGAACGCATAAAAATTGTACGGACATTAAATGCGCAAGGAAAATGAAAAGAAGCCAGATATATACAGATGTACTAAGATTACGAAGTAACCATTGCCTAAAAGTTTTTAGTAGCAGTAGTTTCCGAACAGTTCATGAAAAACTTCGAGCAATATGTGTAAACGTATAACTGTTAACGATCTTCGTCAGCATGAAGATGACAATCAAATAGTCCACACAATTTTGAGATTAAGTAGTAATTATTGCATAAAAGAATTTAATAGAAATCCTTCCCTAGAAGTTCAGGAAAAAGTTCGACCAATATGTGCATGGGTATGATTAATAACGAACTTCATCAGCATGAAAATGAAAATCAAATATGTCATATTAAGGTTAAATAATAAAACTTTGCCTAAAAGTAATTAAAAGTTAAGTTTTCGTAGCAAGTTTAGGAAAAGAGTAAGTAATTGACTTGATATTTCAATTAACTCGAGGTAAAAGTACATTCGCGCTAGCCCTAGGAGTAAAAACTGACTTAGAACATTTCAAAGGTAAAATTAAAGTGTCACCTAGTGCGTATAGCGCACAGACGTCGAGGTATCGTCGCACAGTAAAGAGGAAAACCAGCAGCGACGGGACTAATTAAATTCCTGGAACGGATGAATACATAATACGGAGGAGCAGTCCGATGGAAAAGAGACAGACCTACATACAGTCAAGCACACGACGCATTAAGAGGAACTCTACCAGGAACACATCAGCGTTCAGAAGTTGAAGCTCAACGTTTCAAACTACAGCCGTTTCGCATTCAACTGAGAAGTCATTCGCTTGCGTGTAAAAAAAAGAGTAGAAAAAATTTGAGAGTCGCGTATCCCAGACGCTTCGAGATTGGAATTATAAGAATTCATAAACGAATACGTAATGTCGAATCCTATACGACCCTAATGGACAATATTCAGTTTTCATTCCGATTTCTATTTCCGCGATTAAAACATTCATCTTTACTCAAAACAGAACATGCAGTCAAAGGGCTTTCGAAGTTTAGTAAAATAAAAAGGGAATAACTGTCGATCTCCGGCCATCGTCAGTTAAATCATCTATTTGGCAACAAAAAGAAAATATTTTTGGCCAAATTAAGAATATAATCAATTTAAATCCTTCCACTTAGTTAACGCACTGGAAATCCGAAAAATTTTTATTTGTATTAATGCGCGATTATCTACATTTAAAAGCTCTCTTGAGGAAAAGGTACGCAATGTGGCACACAAGATCCTTGTATGTAAAGTTTAAATCGTTATTTAATTACATTTTAAAGTAATGTACTATAATCTCGTACGTTAAAAATTGGTACTAGGTACTAACTAAGATTGAGATGCTTATATTATTAACTTATATAATATAATTTGAATCCAGCTGTGTTCTACGGAAAATGGACGCCATCCATGGTTGATACAAGGTCCGTGGTTGATATAAACAAATGCTGCCACAAGTAATAAGTATATTGATTACAATCCAAAATATTTCTATTAGTAAATCATCTGAGAATACAAGCGTAGAAGTAAGGAAACAATTCATCAAGACGTACGTCTGGAGCAAAGAAGAAGCTACTTACATCTGGGAATACAATTGCGGTTTTGGGCTGTTATCGGTGCCTTCTTTGTTACTGATCCAAAATGCATTACGAAACTTTCCTTATTCTCCTGCTATCTGATGGCCAAATTTTACACACGATGACACACACATATCCTGCATTTACTTTTGTATCCAATATGAAAACCTTTTCGTGTCATATTCAATAAGGATCATTATCTCATTGCTGCCCATAAAAGCATGAAACGTTAGTAATGGCACTGTAGTAGTGTTCAGTCCCTTCACAATGCACCACCATATTTACAGAATATGTTATGTTTATATTTGCTGTACCTTCCTAGGTGGCAGACCTCTTTCACCTCTTAGAATTAAACTAAGATATTGGTGTGCAGCAAAAGAGAAGAGGCCAAAACCAACATAAAACTAGGGAAGCAAAAACTGGAAGAGATGAAAGAGTTCTGCTGCCTAGGAAGACGAGTAGCCAACGATGAACGAAGCAAGAAATAAATACTCAGTCGAATAGCTCAGGCAAAGAGGGCTTTCTACCAAAAGAAGAAGCTATTTACATCTGGGAATACAAGTGTAGAAGTAAGGAAACAATTCACCAGGACGTACATCTGGAGCATGTTTCTTTACGGCAGAGAGGCATGGACGATGACAGAAGCGGAGAAGAAAAGGGTGGAAGCATTCTAAATGTGGTGCTACAGAAGAATCATGAAGATTAAATGGATCGACCGAATGACAAACGAAGAAGTCTTAAGAAGAGTGGGAGAAAAGATAAGTCTGCTGAAAACTATACAAAGAAGACGGGATAACTTAATCGGCCATATATTAAGACACGATGGCCTGATGAAGACAATCGTTTTAGGACAAGTGGATGGGAAGAATGGCAAAGGAAGACCTCGTGCAAGATATATGGAGCAAGTGATGGAGGATGTGAAAGAGAAGAAATACGTAAATATGAATATGTTAGCTGATAAAAGAACTCAGTGGAGAGCTGCGTCAAGCCAATCTCAGGATTGATGACTAATGATGATGATTTGCTGTACCGTGAGATGTTTTCTTCGTTACCATCATTTCAATATATATGTTCACAAGAACAATTTGCAATTAGAAACATGTTGTGAATTCGTACGGAACTTGACGTTGTAGCGTGAAGACAATTAGGTTCTGTAGCGATACGTGTAGAAAGTTTCATAGCATCTGGCAAAATAGTGAACCTCGTATTTTTTACCTCATTCTTTCATATTTAACTCCAATCCTGCATCTCCTAGCATAGCTTACCACATGAATCTTTTGTCTACACCAGCTATACGAAATTTCGACCACGTTTCAAATAATCGCTCAATAAAGTATTAGTTTACCTAAAGCAATAAATGAGAAAATATTTCGAACGGACTATCAACGGGAGTAAAACCTTTAATGGCACATATCGTAAGAAGCGATCACTTTTATTCCAAATGTAACGTCGGAAGCATGCGAACGACGGGGACATATCTATACATTTATTCATAGGCTTATTTTCCTTGAAAATTAAAATTAACTCCCAAAAACATTTCGTGGTACCTCAGATGTACTAAGGAAAGAAAGTGCAAAAACTTATGTCTTAAAAAACTCATCATTAGATTATGATGACTTGGGGACATAAATCATAAGTACTCACTACACCCGTATCCAGCTCGATTTTATACGATGTCTACACTCACCTGAAAAGATAAAAAAATAATGAAGATTAGTTATTGCAAGTAATAAAAGCACTCAATTATACTACAGATAGGTTTCCACGAGCAAATAAGAGATCATAAATATCAGTACCGTCCGGAATATATGTCCCATGAGGTAAAAAAAAACAAAAATATTTTTATTTATTTTTATCTCGTGATAACGTTTACACTAGTTTAATACGTAGGTTTCGCCATCATTTGTGCATATTTCTGAGTGAGGAACCATTTTCTAATTCTTGTCTTCATTGAAGTATGCCGCCAGCCAAGAAAAACAATTTTACTGCTCATTTCACATCGTCGTCAATCGCTGAATCCCTGGCCAGAGAGAAAGGAAAATTTGGTGCAAAAGGAGATGAAACCATTAGGTGCGACGTATGTGCCGTAAAGCAGCCTTTTACACGCAGTAGTTGGCTGAAGATAACAGCCGCGAGATGCGAGATATATCGGTATGTATTACTTCTAGGATGCGTCTGCACCAACTGTTGCAGCTTAAAGCCACTATCTCAGCGTTGGCATCATCATCATCATCGGTCAACAATCCTAGGATTGGTTTGACGCAGCCCTACACTCGATTCTTCTATAGGCCAACCTCTTCATGCTGACGTAGCTCCTATCTTTTACATCCTTCACAACTTGCTCCATATACCTCATACTAGGCCTGCCTTTTCCATTCTTCCCGTTCACTTTTCCCTCGACGATTGTCTTCATCAGGCCATCGTGTCTTAAGATGTGGCCTATTAAGTTGTCCCGTCTGCTTTTTAAGGTTTTCAGTAGACATATCTTCTCTCCCACTCTTCTTAAGACTTCTTCGTTTGTCACTCGATCGATTCATTTTATCTTCATCATTCTTCGGTAGCACCACATTTCAAATGCTTACAGCCTGGACTTCCCTGCTACTGTTATTGTCCAAGCTTCGCTGCCATATAGTAGAATGCACCAGATGAATCGTAGCATGCTGATTTTCTCCCCGTGGATATTCACTCCCGGAGACTTTTCTTTGACTTCTTGGATGGTTTTCTCGATGTAGACATTGAATAATACGGGAGACAGTGCACAGCCTTGTCTCACTCCTTTCTTTATGCTTGTTTCTGTACGGCTGGGTCCTGATTTGATTATGGCCACCCGGTTTTTATACATGCTGTGGAGCGTTGGCATAGCAAAGAAAAAGCATCAGCAATTTATTACACTAGGTAGCATACGTTACAGAGTTACAACACTATATTGAAAATTCTTTTCGTATTCATACCTAAACCAGCAATAGGCATTAGGAGTAAAATATGCCTGATTTTTATCTCTGACCGATAGGTATTTCCTAGGCTGATTGGCAGCCATTTTGCTAGCCGCAGAAGTGATTTGCTGGTTTACCTACACCTGCTGGTGTGGAATCACGGATGCATCTTTCGCGTTATCGCAATCTATATCGTTAACGCTATCGTTATTACCCTTAGAGTAGCGTATGGTTAACAATAACTGTCTATACAGTTCGCTCCACTGACTGTGATAAGCCATTTGAAGTGCTGTGTGAAAAATGAAGAACGGAGATCACGTTCTCTCTGACATAAGTTAAATTAAAAAATAACGATGACGCTAGCGCACGCCTAGTGAAGATCCATGATCGAGGCCCATGAGCAGCCGATCGCTCTGTCATTGTTACAAATCACTCCAAGCGGGGGAAAAATTAGACTGACGATTGAGAAATGACACTGTTTTCCCTGTTTCCACATGCAAATCTCACGTCTGGCCAAGCAAATAATCTTCACTGTTCTAACCAGCATTGTGATAACTGCTGCTATCACGTTCTAGACGACGAGAGCAAAGTCAAAAGCATTGCAGTCACAAGTTGTAAATGGCCACATATATAAGGAATCATTTTGTTTTCCACCACTTCTTCACTGCTGGAGTCAGATGGCTAAAAAGAAGACGGGACAACCCAAACTGACACGATGGCCTGATGAAGAAAGACAATCTTAAGACACGATGGCCTGATGAAGAAAGACAATCTTCGTGGGAAAAGTGAACTGGAAGAATGGAAAAGGCAGGTTGCGTATGAGATATATGGAACCGATTGTGAAGGATGTAAAAGAGAGGAATTGCGTCAATATGAAGAGGTTGGCCGATAGAAAAATCGAGTGGAGGGCTGCGTCAAAGTAATCTTAGGATTGTTAACCGATGATGATGATGACGCCACTGTTAGTTGCTATGCTAATCGTTATAACTGCTATTCCCTTCTGATAAGCTCAGCTAAATGTGGGCTCTACCTTTATAAAAATAGCTTTCCTCTTCCTTTTTAGTTTTTTTACGTAATTCCGAAGACAAAAAACATTTTTCCACAGCAAATGACGACGAGTCAATGTTTGACAAACAAAGTAAGACTCCGAGGAACGCGTTCCAAAGCATTTAAAAAAAACCGAAGGGGGGCATCCTATTACGCCCAGTTATTCTCAAGGAGTCAATACCACAAATCGGATGATAGGAGGAAATCAACTTCTTTGCCGGGGAACCGGTCGATAACCTTTCAAGCCGTCGAGTTCGTATTTGTGGACACAAAAGGGGCTCTCTGATCGCGTTCGATTATCGAGTTACGAGGGATGATGGGCCTCTCGAGCGAGAAAAAGTTCGACCTCAACCACAAACCTCTCCTATAGGTGAATGGGTAACCACAAACGTCGAATTAGGCGGATGTCGGCGGCCGAATTTCCCAAAGAGGAAAGTCTAATCATGTGTTTGGAACAAATTCCTACTGGCGTCAAAGATATAAGAGTATGCGACGAACATCTGTAACGTCTTATCTTTCAAAGAATAAAGATGGTTCCTTTCTATTCTTGTCGCGTGAATCTTACTTCCGTAATTTCCCAAAAAAATCACATACGAACTTATTCATAACCAGAGAATAAGGGAGAAAAACTGTTAAAATATCGCTTCAAGAGTCAATACCGCCAAGAAATAAGAAGAGATAGGAAGAAGAGTTCTCGGGTTTCCAACCGGGTCCAAGTGTTTTTAGGCACCAACGTTTCGAAGGCTAAGTCCGCCATCGTCTTCAGAGTGAATGATGTAGCCAAAAATTGTCCGCCTTATATACAGTCCGGTCTAGTTCAGGTAGGCTCTGATTGGTCGACAGGTCGATCGCGTTTCCTCTCCCCCTCCACTTTGTTGAGAGCTGGTTTCCAGGCGTTGCTCAGATTGGCTACATCATTCACCCTGAAGACGATGGCGGACTTAGCCTTCGAAACGTTGGTGCCTAAAAACACTTGGACCCGGTTGGAAACCCGAGAACTCTTCTTCCAGTCTATTCGCCGGGAAAAACTGAGATCCTTGATTAAGAGATAGTAATTCTCTTGCAGAATAAGTTATTACTTAATAACTTATTGGTAAGTCGGAGATCCGAATAGGTTTTCGAGTTATTATTTGGTTAATAGAAATGCGATAAATAAACGAAATGGAGGTGAAATATTTGAGTTAACTCTAGTGAAATGTACACCTACATCTACGTAATACCGTATGGTGTGTGGCAGGGGGTGTAGATCACCAAACATGAATATAAACACTGAACATTACTGTTATTTCTCCAAATGTATTTATCTGTAATTCCATAGCATGCATGGGATATTAATGTTATAACATACTTCGTGCACCACAGACTACTACAGCAATATTTCATCGACTTATCCCTTTACTATGCCGCCTATTATGCTCTCTAATGGCACACAAGAAAAATTACATTTTAAATCTATCGGTACGACAATTCATCTCTTTAATCTTGTTTATCTGATCAAATATAGTATAATACGTAGGTTTCTTCACATATTTCTGACTTCATCTGCAAACACATGAGCTTCAAATTAACTTCTAAGGTTGAGCCTAAATGTTTAACCTGCGTTCTATGATGAATTCCCATTCTAGTTCTTCAATGTAATTAGTAACAATAATACAATGCGATAACCTACGAACCTGCGACATCTATACCCAAGGCGGGAGTTGAACCCGTGACCTTTAGCTAGCCAGATGAGCTTGTTATCGACCTGGCTACTGCGGCTGCCATGGAATGGTGGTGAATGAAATGAATCATATACATATATGCTACGATAAATAAAATCATTAATATTCCATCTCGTATGAACTAAAATACATTACATTTTCAACAGATAAGGTATGTCTTTTCGGTGAAAGGGTCCTTTTACATTTAATTAAACAAATGAAGAGCATTTTCATGTAAGTTTCCCTACAATAATTCGCAGGAAAATTTCGTGGAGATCAGAATGGCCGCGTGGATAAGTGAAATTCGTGCAGATTAAATAGGTCTCTGGACACATATTCCAATAAAGACATTTTCGTTGAGTTTATACAAAAAAATTACTTGCTGTGAGAGCAGTTTTGACAGAAAGTATTTTATTTTTAAAATATAAGCATTTGAATCGCCACGAGCTGGTCCCTCGCAAAAACGTAATTCGCATCGCTGCCATCTTGAATGACGTCACGTCACTGAAACAGCGGTCGCGGTGCATATATTTCTATGCGAAGTTTCAAGCGTTTAGGAGATTACAATTGAAATGTCTTTCATAAATACACTTTTTTTAATATTCCAAAGTGTTGCTTTAAATGTTGTATTGTGACAAAATATGACGACACCAACGGAAATAGCTACTAGTGATGGGTCGGTCGTGAGTGATCGAATCCCGAGATCAAGTTCTCTTAAAAGATAGATCGATGAACTGGATCTCTCCAATGACCGAGGAGCTCATCTTTACGGATCACGATAGGAATGATTATGTGACATCAAGTATCGATCACGAGATCTGAGACCGACCAAATAAATCTTGAGCGATTTGTCTAACGTGAGATGCGTAAGTTACTTGATCGTTACTTTAATGCTTTAAACGTTAATTCCTTGCCAATGACAAACTATAGTTTCTGGTACTACTAATTACTCATTACTGGTCCAAAATAGGATTAATTAGGCACCATGAAGTTGGCACAAGCTAACAAGTCACGGTAACTACATTTAACTCTATAAAAATATCGAGAATGTACGTGCAAATTCCCGGATAGTACTCCATGTGATGGAAAAAGTACTTTAGAGTTTCGTAACTTTGAAGTACAATTCCTCCAAAAGTTGCAAATTAATAATTAAACGATTTTTAATGGTGAAATCACTACGGGCAAACTACGGGAGTAACCGTGGGCCAACTTCCTGGTCATGATTAATAAGTCAACACAATCTCATTTCCAATACGATAATGAGATAATATAAAGAGATGACTCTGAGGTGGCAAAATTTATTGAAAGAAGTATAATAAAAAACTATACACTAATATCGATCTATAATACCTACATCGCTTAGGTACACAAATCAATCATTATCCTTTCACTGATTTTGGTCCATAAAATATGTCACTCTTCAATAGTTTTGTAATAAAGTGAGACATTTCTAATATTCTTCGTAACTATACTAAAAATTACAAACCTTACACAAGCATTGTGTAAAAACATAACAAACCTTCGAACGTATTGCACAATTGTGCCTTCAGTTGTTTAGAAGAATTACCCACAACTCCACGGAAACCGGCACTAAACGCGGTAGTTGTACACATCGGTCATGCTTACAGTATATAAATCACGAACGACCAGATTTTTTATCGCTCACGACTTTCCTGAGAGATCATTGAACGTAGGCACCTTGAACAGATCACTAGCTGGAACATCGTTCACTCCTGACCTTAAGCTCACGAGCGAATCACAAGTGGGAGTGATAGGCGTGACCGAGATCTCTCAAAAGACCGACTTTGCCCATCACTATTAGCTACCTCCAACAAGAATTTTTTTTAATTACCGGAAACAGGATAATATGGGTGAAGAAAGAAGTGCAGGCGAAAGGAAACTGTGTATTTGCAATCAAACGTGTGCACTTTTGAGCGTTCACTCTGTCTACATTTATTTTACCAATGCTGGAAACTAAATTAAACTTAATTGTATTTTAATTTTGCAGAAACTAGGTCAAAACAAAGCGCCGCGACTAGTACTATTGATGTTTAATATGGGCTAAATATTATACGGTAAAGCATTTTCATTGATTAAAAATACAGCTAAGAAATTTAACACATGCACATATCAGTAATCAGAGTACGAGGGAAATGTGCTGGACATAAGTCACGAAAAATCTTTTCCATATCAAGCATGCCATCTTTGAAAAAGTTCGCTAACCAACTTTCAATTACGATTAAAAAAATGAACCCACTGAACCTATCGCTGCTTACTTTTCAAGATTATATGTCCTAACTTTTAGTAATTACAAGCAGTAAGTAATTTTCTCCGGTCAATTTCAATTTTCAAAGGTCAGCATAAACGATGGATGCGCGATAAATGGTTACTTGTGCATTTAAAAACAATTTATTACACCAAAAATAGCTGTAGAAGGGAATATTGAATTCTTTGCATTACCTTCACGATGTAAAACATAAGATGTACGTTTCAACATACCGCGTCTGCGTCCAGATCAGCTAATATGCCAAATACACCAATATCACACCACACAACATAAGAATCTAGGATCACGATCGCGCTTGCTTGCTGCGCAACAGGTTAAATTTTGAAGTTCGGTAGGTTGAATTCGGTAATCAAGGGTCTTTTTAATCCACCTTTGTCTCAATAGCCCAATATATATTTCCTCAAACGGAAGTTCTTGGAAATCGCATCAAAAATCATCACTACATAAGGTTATGACACTACAAGCAAAAGATTTTCCCGTTCATCGTATCTTCTATTTATAATCCGAATCCTTGGAAACATCCCAAATGATACGTTAATGGTTTTATGTGCCTGAAAATGGAGAGATGTCGTCACTTATTGGAGCAGGAATTCAATGTAAACAAATGGATAAAGTAGATGCCCATAATACTCTTTATTTTTACGGTCCCGAACTTGACGCGCAATCCTTGCACGAAAGGATCACTACCTAATTGTCTTCGCCATCCATCAAAATATGTGCTTCCACGATATATCCCTTGTATATTAGTTTATGCTCGGGTCATACGAGCACGAACGACACAGACACGTTTTATCGAGCTTAAGCTGCACATAGCCGATGGCATCATCGCCGTGTTCCTCACCAACGACCCCTACACCAAAACATTCATCATCGCCATATTATGAATATTACATAATTCTAATGTGAACATTCATTTTCAAACATTAGCATGCTTTTATCTCGCCATATTAACTTTTGGCTTTCCGTTTGAATCATATTTTCTTCGAATATTTTGACAGAAGTTTCATTTAAACATGGTGATGATACGAACGAAAACATTGCTAATGTTGAGATTTTCGAAACATTTCTCCTTACCTTCTAAAGAAATTATATCTGTTCGCAGCCTTCCTTAACCCCACCAAAGATATCTAAAGCTGACAACAAATGTTGAAAACAACGTCCACAGGTACAATAAATTTCGGCGTTTTCCTCCCCACTGCAGGACCTGACGTCACTTTCAGCCGGCCAATCACAATGCGTTTTAAAGTTAGCGTGTTTTTTGGGCATATATTTTGCTTATTTCTCGAAAAATACATTAAATAAACGCATAGTTTTCATCGATAAGGTGTTTTAGTATCATTAAAAAAATTTTAAATAGCATTTTAAGGAATTTAAAAAATTGTCCAGAGGTCTATTACAGCACTCTCAATTTTATTGAATAAAATGTGTACACTGCAAACCAAATAATTTTAGGTGGTAACATGGAACCCATTTTGTGTATACGGCTTTGTGCTGGGCACGACCTCTATAACCTAAAGTTTCAGCTCTAGGAGAGAGAGAGAGGGTTTATAATTCAATTTCCCATTCCCACCACGACAAGAAGGGAACTATCGAGGTGTCGTTGCTTCGCTCGGGTCACACGTATCCTAGTTCGCCTCGCGGTAAATTCATCCCCGTCTGACCCACATTAATTCCCTCGGATCCCTCACGCACGGAGGTCGTGTTTGCCTTGGTTTTTGATGGTGAGTGCGAGCCAACCGCCAACAACCCAGCGGGAAATCAATATTGAAGATCGCTCAACTCCAGCACGTGGCAAGGTCCCGATCGGGAATAAAGAAATGGTGGAACGAAATTAACCCCTAATTAATGAACTTTAACCGGCGTAACAATCGGGGAAAAAAGCTACTAACAATGTTGTCCCCGCATATAGAACCAGGATTTTGAATACAACATTGCACTTATCCGTTAATTATTTACTTTCCGTCCACGCTTGCTCGATATAAACAACGGTAACCTATATAAACAACAAATGCTATGAACACTACGTAAATATAATTCCACGACAATGGAATATGCGCTACACTCAAAGTTTTAGCCTTCGCCTCATCTTCAATTCCACATTTCTTCCATGAGAGTAATTATTAACTGTCAATATTACTGTTTATTTCGTGACTTATTTGTCTTAGAAGGAAACTGGATAATTAAAACACCATTTTCCATAATCTTCTTCCAGCAGGAACGGACTGCTATATTTCATACATGCTGAACTACGTTCACCGTCTCTTTGCAGCGACTGTGTTTTGTTGAACGGCAGTTTTAACATTAAGCTGTAAAACTTAATACTGTGGAGGTTACGTTTTACTGTAGTAGTTACGGTACTAATGTAGCACTGAGTTACAAGTCACCAATGTGTTAAAAAATGTTTTCCTTCCTTAATATTTTTTTGTCTCTCTGAAATTCATTTTCGTTACGTTTCTATTTTTACGAAATACTTGCAACAGTGTTTTGGTAGCATAAATATCAACTGCCAACAGTCAATACTACATGGATGAGTGGCTGATATCTCCTTCAGAAAAAATTTAACTATTTGTAAGTAACATTTCAGATCGCTTTTATACGCACCAATTGACTTTTCTTTAGTGAAAGGCCATATATATTTATTCAAATGAAATTAAGGGAATCGCGGCAATAAGCTGCTTAAACATTGATTTCGTCCAAAAAAATGCTCAAATCCGCCATTAATATCACACTGAATCAAATAACTCTGGAGGCAGACATCGTATTTACCTCCATTTACTGCCAAGATTTATTTAACGAGACAACAAAGAATTATGAAGAATATCCGGTTCTTCTCGATAACTGTTTCTTTCCTTGTTCGTACGCATAAAATATTCATTCTAACACTTGCGCTTTCAAATTCGTGAAGACCGAGACAGCTTTAATGTAACGGAGGAGGCATTGCATCTCGTTTGAGAAGCCAGGTTGGCCATATTGGTAGGTACGGATATACGGGCTAGCTACTCACGATGTTTGTACGAATAATGGAATGCATTGTTGAAATTCATCAAAGAAACAAATGAATCCCCGCAAACACGCACAGAAGCGCCAAATAATTAATAGTTTCAACAGGTTTTTAGGAATACAATCAACGTCCATGGGATACAAACGAATTAATGTCTCTATTAAATAGCCTTAGGGACAAAAAAAGACGCCACTGCGATGAACTTAGGGCTCTATTTCAATGTTATTTATGTTTTGATACACCTGCAGTCTCCATAAAAGACAATTGAAAAAGCAATACTTTGTGCTGAGTGGGTTGGGCCTAATCCTTCCCAAGTATCCCCATTCTGACTTCATCGTCGCCCATATACTAACACGCCAATGTCTCTCACAGTACATTCTAACCTACTAGGTAAAAACGACGTTTGATGAACAACGTAATAGTTGCAAATGCATTTTTCAGTAAATATTTACCAACCAAAGAAACCAACTACTCCTGTTATATACTCCCTTCTGTCAATCACGTAGCTCTGGCAGTGTTTCAAGGAGATGAGATTAAACAAGGCCCTCTCACTTCCCAGGCTGGCATACAACGGTCAGCTATGCACACAGAACTATTTAGAACTAGATTACCTTTCCAAACATCAGCTACAGGTGTACGCTACGGGAGCGTCAGTTTATATATTGCCCCTGATTTCACAATATAAGATACTGATATTGTCATCACAACCAATAATTTCCGGATATCGGTTATTGAATACCGACATGAAATACCGCCCAGCTACATTCCAGGGGCGTGGAAACTCTGTTGCAAGATGGTGCTCATGATGTACATGAAGATGGAGTCAACAAGTTCCTAGCAACCTTGCAAGGACACGTGATACGTAACAATGATGATGGATGTAACGTGCGATTAAGGTGAGTGGCCAGGGACTGGCCAAATAAAGCGAAATATAGAGATATAGCAACGTAATTGCAAGTGAAGCGTTCGCTGCTACGCAGAAGGACTCGAGCACGCATAGAATAAAATTCGCCCAAAATGCCCGAACGCGTCGCTGTTTGTTACGGTCCCGTGATGTGGCGGCACGTAATAAAAAAAATATGAATGCGCAAACAAGTGAAGTCGGTCCGGCGTCAACATCCAGAAGACGGATTGACGACGGAGACCGGGAGAAAGGAAACGTGATAGTCACGCCACCAGCGGGACGCTAGGAATATGTTACATGGAGGGCACGCAAGGGCATAACCCTAGAATACTTAGTTGATTAAGGGTACGTCCACACCCATTCTGATACTGATCAACAGTCACGACCGATTATGGCAACAAAGATACGTGACAATGGGGAACATGAACTATCTTTTACAACTCTTTGAATGTGAAGTTTATTAGCTAAAATGTGCTTGGCGAAAATTTTGCTGATGAATTAAATTTTGTTACAAAGATTTTACTCCTTAGAATTGGGCGTTTTTTGCAGCTTAAAAACACCACGTCATCGTACCACGTCACGGCACTGTTTCACTATATTTTGTACTCGTACCTGAAGATGCTACTGTGTAGCGATACATGTTGTGATAATGACCCATATTCGTAATAAATGTGGGTCATGCCACGTCAAATCGACCAGAAAATCGGCAATAATGACCCTTAGGGTCACCGATGTTGACCAAACTTGGCATATCGGATCCATGTGATAATAAAATGAAAACGCCAAAGTCGTTTTGCAAAAAAACCCTACCGTTTCCAAAATATTGCAACGTTGCAAAATTCGAATTTTACAAAAGTCACTACACATTTTATTAGGCTTGTGCGATGACCGATTTTGATCATCGATTTTCGATGAAAAAATTTCATCGAAATGCTTCGATGACGATGGCTGTCATCGATCATCGAATATAGTGTACACGATGATCGATGAATATCGATGATCGATGACTGTCGATGATCGATGACTGTCGATGATCGATGAATTACGATGACCGATGACTATCGATGATCGGTGCGGATGTCTCGGTTGGCAGTTTGGTGTGGCTATTTATTAAATAGCGAAACAAGCACCAAGTTACAAATTAAGCAAAAACTCTTTGTTGCGGTGTAATGCAATTCTCACATCCGCATTTTCATCGGTGAGTTAGATGTCGGTGGTCCAACACAACGTTCCCTGCATCGCTGAAGAACCGCTCTGATGACGTTGAAGTGGCAGGAATACAGAGGTGTTTCCTCGCGTACTCCTGAAGGCGGGGATACACATCCTTCTTGTCCCTATACCAATGTAGGACATTTGAAGATTTGTATGATTTTTGAAGTACATGATCTGAAGCTGGGACCTCCTCGTACTTTTGGAGCTCCTTTCTGGAAGGGGTCGTCAGCAGAGGTAGCGTTTCTCGTGTCAGCAGCACATCACGACTCATCGACATCAATGATTTGCATCAACTCATCGACATCAATGATTCGCATCAACTCATCGACATCGATGATTCTCCTCGACTCATGATTCTCATCGACTCATCGCAGTCAATGGTCGATGACATTCATCGTCAATGACTTCGATTAATCGACTCATCGCACAAGCCTACATTTTATCGTGTATCTCAGAGACTATTTAAGCTACAGGCGTGCTTAAGGGCTTATTTTAAAGGACTTGAATTGAACAAATATAATAAGGGATTATACTGTGAAAATTAAACAATTTTATGAATTTTATAACAATTTTAAAGATTCAATACAATTTTTGACGATGTACCTAAACCTTTGATTTCGCCAATTTTTTTATATGTTGTAGACACAACTCTCCTCTACAAATTAATAAAGTTTGCCAGAGGTAATATTTCATTTAAGAAAGAAAAATATTTTTGAGTGAAGGCGTGACGCCCGCCGGTCACCGCGGCGGCGCCCGCCTACCGGCCGACGTTATGGTACTCTGGTGTCTTTAGATTTCAGTAACTTTCTGACATCATGACGCCAATGAACGCCATGACGAATAAGCATGGGCAAATTTCATTGTAATT
The DNA here is from genome assembly GCA_933228895.1 of Platycnemis pennipes. Classification (NCBI taxonomy): domain Eukaryota; kingdom Metazoa; phylum Arthropoda; class Insecta; order Odonata; family Platycnemididae; genus Platycnemis; species Platycnemis pennipes. Next base: position 109,204,990 of record OW121855.1, on the reverse strand, counting down.
TATATTTTAATACACATGGCAGTCTCCATAAGAGGCAATCGAAAACACAATGTTTTGCACGGAGTAGGCGGGGTCTAATCCTTCCCAAGCACCCTCATTCTGGCTTCATTGCCACCCATATACTAGCATGTCAATGCCTCCTCTCCAGTACATTCTGACCTCCTCGGCAGACCCCGCTAATATAACAACAATAACATGGAGACAAGGACAGAAGGCAGCCTTGCCAGGTGTTTATCACTCACGCCTGACATCCCTATAAGTTCTTAAACCGCATAGGGCATAGATATTATATTCCGTCACAGGATTAAAGATGAACTTACATAACTTCAGCAGACGCTTCACATAAATACTGAATTTAATCCAGGAGGACACAAACAAACAAGCCTCGAATCAGTCACCAACTACGCCAGCGATATTTGAATGCGGGCGTTTACTCGGTACCAAAATCGCTATTTTGTACACGAAATCGTTAGATGGAAACGAAATATGACTTGTAGTGAAAAAAATGACTCTCCTAACCAGAGCCATTCCCTTATATATCAAGAATTAAAATAAGCAAAAGTTGACGCCCACCGATCGAGCTGTGTTGAGGATATCTACGTCATCTACCTTCCGTCCTTGATTGCGTTTATGAAGAACGGGAAGGGAGCGGAGGTGGGGAGGGGAGGTCTGCCTGAATAGATGCTGTCGCAACCACTTCCATTGGCAGAGTCAGCCCCATTGTGATTGGGCGAAGGAGTTCCGCGGTCTTAGTTGTGATTGGACGAAGAGGATGACGTACAAGTCCTTTGCACGCCCTTTTTTCTGAAAGAGTTGAAACAAGTTTTTTTGCCACTAACAACTCGAGAAATAATTTACAGATCGAAGAACGGAAATTTTCGGGTATTTTTATTTTACAAACTCTATCAGATTCGGGAGTTAAAAAAATATGGTAGAAGACCCCATTCAACGAAACAAAATACCTAATGGCTTCCCTTATATTGCTCCTAGTACCAGCGGATTTGAATATTTAAGAGCAGAAAAGTCGGTCTTGTTATGGTCGGTCTTGTGGTCGGCAGTGTTATGAGAAAGGCGCACGGGCAAAAGCTGTGAAAACGAATCCAATGTTAAGAAAAGATTTAATTTATTCCGAGACTCGGTAGTGAGTTGGGAAAGTCGAGACGCAAAGCGGACCTGGCGAGAGGAACTCGAGGAAAATCCTTGCCTTCAAGTTTTAGACCTCCTGGCTTTGCATTCATGTTAAATTAAGTCTCGGGGGATTTTCGTAAACTCCATCCCACGCTTCACTGCGAAAACTGAGCAGAGATTTCGTGAACAAATTTCGGTCACAATTTCGGAGTTTGGAAAAAATCACATTTATCCTGGCTCCAACATTTTACTCCTCAGACCAACGAAGGAGTAAATAAATTAAGTAGCATACCATTAGTAAGAAGATAAGAAGGGAGAGTCTGTACGATAAAATTGTTGCAAGTAGGAATATCACTGACGAATAAACACAAGAGTACTTTATAAAAAATCTCTTTTACAAGTGTCCTAAGGTCTCACAAAAAACTCGAGGCAAAAAAAATGTTTTCAAGCAAAACCCTTTTTCCACAACCAAGGAGAAAGTCTTCCTTACTTATTAATCCTTTCCATCTCACGGAATTTACGTTCCCCTTCCCAGAAAGTTCGCGGCTAAATCTTGGAAATAAACACTCTTTGATGAATTCTTATTGCAAGTCTAACATTTGATTTAAACGCTTGAAGTTTTAAACACATACTTGAAACATATTTCACCTTAATTTCATTTTTTTCCATGAGAATGTTTGATATTTAGTTGCCTTTATAAAATAATGTATGTAAATAAAATATTTTATTAAGAGTCCACATGTCTGCACCCTGAACATTTTTGAAAAACAAAGGAAGCCTATCGCAAGTAAGTAAGAAGGAGAAACTTTTTCTAAAATAAAAATATTAACCGAATAAAGTCGACTTGAACCTGCAAATACGTCATTACGGACGGTTCGTCTGACGTAACGTCAAACACAGCTGTATACACCGAGGCGATTGAACAAAGGAATTTGTGACGCAACAACTAGCCTTCCGCCGTTTTCCGTGAAAATGGACAGCCGATCCTATATTAGCCGACTTAAAACTTTGAAAATAAAGAATACGATTTATAAACGAGTGGAATAAATTGGCGATTTTAAAAATAGATTTCCTATGGATACGAAAGGAAAAAAGTCATCAACGAATGTTCCTGAACATGACATAATAGAGTCAAATTTATCCATGGCGAAAATTCCCAGTGATATTATATCCTTTTTTTTAAGTTTCAAATTCAAACTACGTAACAGCTACTGCACCATTTATAGCAAAAACTTTCCACGGCTTTCAAAATTTCCAAGTTTGATGAATCTCTAATCCAAGCCACGCTCATTTATTTTCAAATTCTCCTCCATTAACGAAAACATAAGCAGCAAAAAACATGAAACCGCATTCCCGCGGGAGGGCGGTAATTTTAATGGATGCTTGACAGCGCCTTTTTTCCACCACGCACTTAAACGGACGTCAGCGGAACTACATAATGACTACGAAAATCAGGAGTTGGAGTGGGGATGTCAAAAATATCCGAGGGACGGAATATTAAACTTCATGGCACAGAGAGCAGGGCAGTGAAGTGAATAACGCGAATCCGCGAGTGGAATTGATAAAAACAAAATACGAAATGCTGAACGAAGAACAGGTACTCCTGGCGAAATAATCTAGGCATTCGAAATAAACAAAAATATTGTTTTTTTTTACCGCGAACGAATATTCTCTCACCTAAGAGTAGAATTATTAGTAGATAATAGAGTACCACGAAGCGGGATTGTTGTGAAAATCAAGAGAAAAGAGCCGTTCTAAATAGAATGAGTCTAAGTTGAGTGAGTCTAAATATAGTCTGAGTAGACAGAGTCTAAATAGACCGATACTAAATTGACTGAGTTTAAATTGAAAGTCTATGTACAATATAAGGAGTCTAAAGAGACTCTTTATATTTAGACTGCATATTTAGACCACTTAGACTATAATATATTTTAAGAATCTCTGCGTATTATGCTAAATTTGATTAGATAAGCATAATAAGAGAGATGGATTATCGTACCACTAGATTTTAAATGTCATTTTTCCCGCGTACCATAAGAGAACACACAATAGGCAGCATAGCAAAGGGATAGGTAAGTAAAAAATAATAGGAGTAGTCTGTATTGCATGAAGCCTATTGTAATATTACTGATCTATGCACGCTAGGGATATGATGATGAATATACTCAGTGAAATCTTTCTAAACAGTAATCACTTCGTAACTTTGTAGACACCACCCAAAAAGTTGCAAGTGACTCCTAAACCAAACTTTTTCCATGCAGTAGTATGATTGTAGCTCTTAGTTGCTAGTCAGTAGTTTATGTATAGTGATTTACCCCCTGCCACACACCCACGCGGTGGCTCTCATAGCATTACGAACACGTATACATGATAAGTCTAAATGTCTCTCTAGTTATTACTCTCAGTTAAAATTTCTAAATGAACAAAAAAGAAACAGATTCAGAAAACTTCCCGGAGAGCATGTATGGGACACTACAATGTTGTTATCAGGTACAACTGATCTTCAAGCTCTTAAATCTTACTTCACAGCATTTATCCTTCCAATCACGGGATATTACTCTCCCATATGATCGCAGCTCCTACCAATCTCAACTCTCTTAACAGTACAAATAGCTTCTTCGCCAGAATTGTAAAACACAGAGTTCCACACTTCCGTAACATGCCTACTAGCTCGATCCTATCTTCTCTGTCAATCCCTGATCTCTGCCATCAAAGAATTAAAACAGATTTAAAATTTATTTGCAATATTCTAAACTCACACACTGATTGTCCTGAATTGCTTTCCTCTGTTAATTTCAGAGTCCCTCGTCGATCCACACGTAAGCATTCCTTGCTCCATATGCCTATTCCTAGACTATCCCTTGTCAAGCGTTCACTCCACCACCGCCTTTCCTCCCTACTGATATTTATTGCCGGATAATATTGATCCGTTTTTTCTGCCCTTAAACTCTTTTATCAATCTCGCCATGTCCCATTTCCTTGTGAATAAATACACCTCACTCCTCTACCTCCCTTTCCACGTATTTTGCATTTTTGCTCTTTACTATTTTTACCTTGTAAGTACTCTTTATTTTGATTGTTTACGTTTATATTTCTTGTCTGTTATTGCGTCACTATAAATTGGTAGAAATTCTGTATGTGAGCAGTTAATTTAATAAATAAATAAATGAGATACATTTCTACACACGTGGGACATCACATAAGATTTCGCGCGGAGCTAACAAAAGTTACATTCGAAAAGAATGGATTTCGATTTTTATAAACTAAAAATCCGAACATTGTTGGAGAACACCACTAATTTTCATTGGCCTGACGTGAAGTAAAAGGTAAGAAACGGTTATTTCACTTGAACACAGCAAAAACAAGAACTAACGCCATGATTCCGTGGAACACTAACTTAGAAGATTTCGATCGCTCGAATGACAGTACTCGAAAGCGACTTGAATGAGGAAGTTGGCTGGAAACAGTAAAATCTGGAGCTTTCTGTGAAGGATTTAACTAAAAATAAATTCACAAAAGTTTTTCACCAAATGAAGGTATATTCACACACATTGGCCACGTTTTTCAAGGCGAGAGATTAATGTTACGAGGTATTCTTTACACATTTCAAACTTATATTACCAACTGTATTTTCTAATGTATTTCTTCCAAATGCATCTGATCAGCTCTACTGATATTTGATGACAATATGAATATATCTCCTACCACATGTTTCACTGTGATTTGCATTTATAGGTGGTCAGAATAAATGTATTCAAGCCCTAAATTTGAAGTCAAACACCTGAATATTTCACACGGACTTCATCCGCCTTTTCATCCATATATTTCCAGTGCATTAAAGCAATTCGCTGAAGCTCATTTTTAGACGAAGTTTTCTTTCTTGAAAGCCTTAAAAAAGCATTTTCAAAGGAATTTAAAATTATATAATAAATTCAATCACTTAAAGACAGATACGAATATATGGGGTCGGAATATTGATATGATGGCATGCCTTTGTGTGGCACAATGAAATGTGTTAAGCTGTCTTACTGGCTGCAGGAGACTTGCATCCCATATCGTATTTTATAATGAGAAGATTATCCAAAACTCTTCAATACTATGGTCACCTTTGATAGGGGTAAATTACTTACTTAAAGAGATTATATAGCCTCAGTTCCCCTGCTGGAGAGCGTGGGTAAACTTTCAAAGATATGTAACAAAAAATAAATTATCCATAAATTCTCAATGAGGTTATTAGAGTCGAAAAAACTTTATCCATATCTTGCAATTTGATCAAATTCCCATAATTGTCCCTCCGGAGTGCTATCAATTGAAGGAAAATATTTTAATCGGCTTTTCAAGAAGTCTCAAAGATACGACTCAACAAATCACATTCATAATCACAGACCTTTCCCACTGATTGTTAAAGTTTCGTCCTTCTTGAGAAACAGGTTTATGTACACGAGAGGAAACAATTTATCCTCCATAAATAGGGACCGTTCCTTTCGCGGCAGGGAGCAGGAAATTTGAGCAAAAGAAGAAAATGCCCCATATATCAAGAAAACGATTATATACGGCTGGAGTTTCTGGGAGTTCAATTAATCAAGCCTCCTTATCACTTATCTTAGATGGTCATCTCACGTCGTTAAGAACTCAATTCGCTTCTTTCTTCCCCTGTTGCTTGATATTAATTTTTCGGTCAGCCGCCAGCCACGATTCCACCAGATGGTTACTGACAAATGTGCTGCCACATGCGAACGTTCTTTGACGGTTATGATCTACTGTCTTACGTTAGGTACACAATCATCTAAAGAAGTAAGTCCTATCTTTCTTTTTCAGAATTGAACCGTCTCCGAAATATTATACACCCCTCTTCTCCCATTACTCCAGAGTGATTGCAAGGCTTCCGATATTTCGAAAAGAAAGAATTATGTATAAGGTGGTGCAATTACTATCGTTACATCACAATATGCTACTTAATGTAATGCTAACAATAAGACTACCGTCGTCCAAAATATTATGAGCACTCGAGTTTGAAGGGTGTTTATGAAGTAACCGAAATACCAAAATAAAATTTAATTATATCATTTTTTCTCCTTTAATTCTAAAATAATTGTTGTACAATTAATTTTTTTATATTATATTGTTGTATTTTTTTATTGAAGTTCAAATGGATAAAGTGACGGTTTCGAACGTGTTCAACATTTACGCCGACTTGAAAATATTTATTCCTCAAAATTCGAACTTTCTACGTAAATAAAATACTATACTAAACTATACTACAATACTATACTAAAGAAAAAAACGGCTTTCCAAGCAACTAATAGCCACTGGCCCGTCTCATTCCAACCCGTAAAAATATATATTGATATAAAAAGTGATGATGACATTACGTTCTTAACAACGATGTATTACAAAATATGGATATCTACATATTACAACGCATTCAAGACAGCATTTGTTTGACAAACCTGAATCAAGAAAAAAGCTTCTGATAAAAATGAGTAGAAGATCATTTCTTGCTCAGATTAATTTTTTAAAATTAAAGAAAACACATAAAACATTCTTGAGTGTATTGTGATATAATTTTGAATAGATCAACAGAGGGGTTTTTGAGGAATACATTTTTTAAGTCGGCATACGGAAAGACTTAGTCACCACACCAATCTGAACCCCAGGAAGCCTTAATTGATTTTGAGCAACCAAAGTGTGGGAGGTAATTAAATGAGAGCTGGTGAGGTGTGTTTCAAAACGTCGAGATTATCTCGAATATGTAACCAAGAAGTCATGGTACATGCATGGTACATTTAAACACGAATAGTTCGCAAATTTCGTTAGTTGTAATCGCTGTTAACAATCTCAGTCATGGTTTTCACTTGTTTTTCTCACCCGTATCGAGCATAGAGCCTCCTAATGAGATTAAACTCATGTGAAAATAATGAAAGAGGTTTTACGACCAGTTTAAATTCTCCGAATTCATGAACCCTTCGTGTTTGTACCACGTGACTACTTGGTTACCCATTCCAGATTATACCGACGGTTTGAAACACAGCCCCATCGTGCGTCGATAAAACTATTTACTTTATTTAGCTTCCTTCGTGGTGGCCTAGTGGGTAGAGAAATGAGCTACTGACCAGAGGGTCCCGGGTTCAAATCCCGGGCAAGAAGCTTTCTGGACACCCCCATCTAAAATCCTCGTGATTCGATTTTCTGCGTTTCAGAACTTCGTAGGAAAAGGCAGGTGGCCCAGGGAAAGGAACAGGTCCCCCTACCCTGAATATGTGAATTTCACACGCCAGTATCTTAGTACGGAGGGTACGGAGTGAGCTCTACCCTCACCTATCAAAGACCAACCTTCGGGTTGAACACACCTTTTTTTATACTTCATGAGTGGTTAGAGCCCCATATGAAACAACCACATGAAATCGTGTTAGCTTTAAGCATATATTTGGCAGAAATTTAGAGGTGGTACTACGCATGAAATATATTATTTTTGGGCTTGAATTCTCGGTTCTAGAAATGCATAATGTTAGAACAATGTCGACGGAAGGACTATGCGTAGTCCAAGTGACAAACGAAGAAATTCTACGAGATCCTGGAGAAGAGACGCCTGATTGAAACTTTAAACAGAAGACGGGATAACCCAATTTTCCATATTTTGAGACATTATGGCGTGACGAAGACAAACGACGAGGGGAAAGGAAGGAGGAGAAATGGTCTCGTACGCGGCGAACAAAAGCAAAAAATGAAGGATGCAAAGCGAAGTGTTACGTGAATCGATGAGATCGGCCGAAAGAGGAATGGAGTGGAGAACTGCGTAAAACCATACTTGAGATCAATGACTAATAATAATGAACTATTTTGCCTGAATAATGGAAAGTATCACATTTGCAGACTGGGTTGTTGATTTAAATTAATAACATCCAAACCACTTGGCCTACATTGAAGTATGCAAGCACAAGTATCGAGAAAAGAACTGAGCCATGCAGAACAGATTGGCAGAAATAAGTTCTTGAATAGGTTAGAGTGGCACCTGGAGATTCGAACTACAAGTTGGAAGTCGACGTATTGAGGAAAAAATGCGATCCACATTCCAAAATTCGTTCATCTGGAAAGTCCTCTGCGCCGTACCTATTCACGTCTGCGCTCTAGCTGAGACATCCACAAGGACTCGATACTCCTCCATCCCGTACTCCCCGTTCTTTACTCAAAGGAGTTCCGGGCAGCAGTTCACCCCACTCTAGAACCAGAGCGTGAGTGACTGAAAGGGGGACTTCCTCGGATTCGCAGCCCGGACTGCGCTAGGCCCACTTCACATACACCACTTCACATACACCACTTCACATACACCACTTCACATACACCACTTCACATACACCACTCCACACACACGTCTCTGCCACCAGCGCTGCATATGACTTCCAGCAGTGTTCGTGAATGCTAGGCTCGCAAGGCGAGGCAACAATTCGATTCCAACTGACTCGGTAAATAGCGACTCCCGCTCCAAAAACCCACGCCAACGCGACAATCAAAACCCAATCCGGCAACCTAACAAACAACTACATCCAGTGCAAAAAAATAAAATCGAACCATGGTAGTTTCTTTATCCCTTTGGCCATGGTGGGAAGGCTTTTTAAATGTGAGTATGGTGTTCTAGGAGGTTATATAATACTGGAGGAGGTGAATAGAGAAGCCAGCTGCCATCTTGGTAGGTCCGGACGCACAGGTTCCTTCTCGCGAAACTCGTAGGGATGAACTTGTTTTTGCACACGGTTAAAATTCGAGTATTACGACGTATAATGGAATGCATGATTAAAATTCGCCTAAGCAACAGATGAATGTGCGAAAAAAAGCAAAAAAGAGCCATATACATAGTTTCAGGGGGTTAAATATGAATCAGTTTTTGTAATAAAATTAATTTCCATAGGAAGTGAATATTTTAATACCTTCCTTAAAAAGCATTAGGAATATTAACGGAGCCGCTGTGATGAAATTTGGTTGCGATTTTAATTGATAATAACATGCAGTCTTCATATAATAAGAGGCCGTATAAACCGTTGTGTTTTGTACGGAGGAAGCGGGGTCTAATGTTTCCCAATCACCCCCATTCTGGCCTCATTGTCACCCGTAGGATAGCATGCCAATGCCTCCTCCAGTACATTCGAACCTCCTCGGTGGGGAAAGATTGAAAAGGATCATTGAACGAAGAGGAAGACGAAAGATATGGGCTTCACATCGTTTTCTCAAGTTAAGCTGTAGGATAGATTGTTATTCATATGCTGCTAACCGTTTCTCGATCGTCGAAATGATACATTCGATACGATCCCTCGAATTCGAAATTTCATCGAAATTTGAGATCTTTTCCAAGTTTCTTAGTTGTAACGTCTCAACCATTGATCTAATCAAAATTCTGACAAATACGCGTATGTAGACATTGAAACGCTCTAACTAACGATGCAAATATTTTGTTTCCATGACGCGTAGTGACGGAGCTACAGGACGTCAAATTCGAATTACGTTTAGAAATTTGTGACCTTTTCGCGGGTTTTTAGCTGTAACGTCTTAACTATTGATCTAATCAAAATTCTGTAAGAAAGTTAGTTTTAGGCATTGAAACGCTCTAACTAACGGTGTAATGTGTTTGTTTACATGACGCGTAGTGACGGAGCTACATGACGTCATATTCGCATGACGTTTAGCGTCACTTACGTATACAAATGCTAACCCACTTCCAGTATAGTTAGAGATTTGAAATTTGGCGATGAGGTAGCTTACCAATAATGCTCAGAGCAAAAAATCCGAAAACAGCAAATTTTTAATTTAAACAACAATTAAAAAATTAAAAATGGCAGATTTCAGTTTTTTTCCCGCCTTTTCTCGAACCTGGCTCATCTGTTTATCTACGGATACACATCGTTGACTCAAGTTAAGCTGTGAGATAGATTGTGAATGATATGCTGCTTTCTGTTTCTCGATAATCGAAACGATACATTCGATACGATGCCTCAAAGTCGATATTTTATCGAAATTTTGTACCTTTTCGCGGTTTTTTAGTTGTACCGTCTGAACTATTGATCTAATCAAAATTCTGACATTCAATTATCTTTAGACATTGAAACACTCTTTCTAATGGTGTAAAGTATTTGTTTCCATGACGCGTAGTGACGGAGCTACATGACGTCAAATTCGAATTACGTTTAAAATTTGTGACCTTTTCGCGGGTTTTTAGCTGTAACGTCTTAACTATTGATCTAATCAAAATTCTGTAAGAAAATTAGTTTTAGGCATTGAAACGCTCTAACTAACGGTGCAATGTGTTTGTTTACATGACGCGTAGTGACGGAGCTACATGACGTCATACTCGCATGACGTTTAGTGTCTCTTACGTATACAAATGCTAACCCACTTCCAGTAAAGCTAGAGATTTGAAATTTGGCGATGAGGTAGCGTACCAATAATGAATGGAGGAAAATATCCGAAAACAGCAAATTTTAAATTCAAACAACAATTAAAAAATTAAAAATGGCAGATTTCCGTTTTTTTCCCGCCGTTTCTCGAACCTGGCTCCCTTGTTTATCGACGGATTCATATCAATTTCTAAAGTAAAGCTGTGGCATAGATAGTGATTGATATGCTGCTAACCGTTTCTCCATAATCGAAATGATACATTCGATACGATTCCTCGAATTCGAAATTTCATCGAAATTTGAGACCTTTTCCCGGTTTCTCAGTTGTAACGCCTGAACCGTTGATCTTATCAAAATTCTGACCAACACGTATATTTAGGTTTTGAAACGCTGTAACTAACGGTGAAAAGATTTTGCTTCCATGAATCGTAGTGATGGAGCTACGTGACGTCAAATTGGCATAACGTTGGAAAATATTCGATTCTTCAAAATTTCCTTATTATCATTCGTGTTGCTTCGGTAATAGCGAGATTTATTCATTGTTACGTAACGACTATTCTTACGAGTGCTCAATACTATAAAATTCACACCCTTTCCCCGCCAAAAATTGAAGATTGTGGTCGCCCGAATTCGTCGTACACAAGACCCCTTCCGTCAAAGCTGAATTTTTGCGAATTGAAACCTTCGAAGCATACCTAAAAAAGGATATAGTCTATACGTGATTGGTAGATCCAGGCACTTCATTGCTTTCAAACAGAGCTACGAATTCAACTTCGAATAACCAACTTCGTTTGAAATTTCTTCGCACACTTAGTGCAAATATCGACTTTATTATATTGGCGGATGACGTTAGCAACGGTTTCCAACACAATTCTCAAGTTTAGCTATGGCATAGTCTGTCATCATAATGCCACTGAATTTCTCTGCATATCGGAAATAGTCGTTTTGATACCTCCGCACAAATTCGAAATTCCACCGACAGTTTAGTCCACGGTGCGGTATTTTAGATATAGCGTCAAAACGAGAAAACATTCGTTCCTAAGTCGCGTATTAACCGTGCAGCGTTTTGTCCAATTGGAAAAAATGTTTGTAAATTCTTGGATTTTTGAAAACTTCCTTATCATTCATTGCTATATCGGAAATAGTCGTTTTGATACGACACCTCAAATTCGAAATTTCATCGACAGTTTGGTCGTTATCGGTAGATCCTGGCACTTCATTGCTTTGCTACGTGAAGTAAAATTCCTAATATCAGTATCAACGACGACTACAGTTTCCCCTCAGAAAATTATTTATAGGGTTATTCCATACTTGGCCATTAGATGGCGTTGATGCACTGAAGCTCCGAAAGGAGAAGCCACGTTGTTTCTCTCTTTAAAATAAATATAACTATAGTAGTCATTTCATTTAAAAGATCTATTTGTCCGATGCGTCACTGACTCACGTATACAAATTCTAACCCACTTCCAGAAGAGCTAGAGACTTGAAATTTGGTACATAGGTTGCTTTCCGAAAATGACTGGAGGGACTAATCAAAAAACCCCAAATTTTTAATTTTAATAACAATTAAAAAATTTAAAATGGCCGATTTCTGTGTTTTTTCGCCGTTTCTTGAACCTGGCTCCCTTGTTTATCGACGGATTCATATTTCTCTGTATATCGCAAATAGTCTTTTTGATACGACCCCTCAAATTGGAACATTCATCGACAGTTTGTTCCTTGGCGCGGTATTTTAGATAAAACGTCAAAACCGTTGATTTAAAATGAAATCAGACAATTTATTTCTTTAGCTGTTAACGGTGCAAATTTTTGTTCCTACCTTGCGTATTTCCCCCGTCAAAAAGTCATTTATAGGTTATTTACACATTTGGCCGTTAGATGGCGTTAATGCAATCAAGCTCCGATAGGAGTTGAATCATCGTTGTTTCTCTTTTTTTACATAAATATAACTATAGTAGTCATTTCAATTTAAAAATCGAAATGTTTTCATCTGTATTCTATAGTCACTGGCTCGGTTCGTGCGTACTTTTTTAAATAGAAGAACGACAATGAGTAACACCAAAAGTTGCTTTATGCGGCAAAACGTATAAAAAGCGATGAATTTCCCAACGGGTAGTACGATGGACCAGCGTAGGCTACAGGTCGCTAATTGCCTGGCTGTCTCATTTCGGAACCACCAACTGTCCGAGTGTTTCGGCAAGTGCGAGCGCGCTTTCTGGTGCTGTGATAGGCTGCATCGGCGACGTGTGGGCTTTCGCGTTTATAATAAATTCATCCCACAAATGACTGAGACCACCTTTACAGAAGGGACCACTGACGAAAGACTGAACTTCAGCAGCCACATTAACGAAATCGTTTCCTCCGTCCACAATACCAAAATGGCCCTTCACCCACTTATACACTACAATTGCCAAACATTCCTAAAAACAGTCTCACTATTCGATGTTCTATCATCCTTCCTAAATCTTATATGCTTTTCTAATATGGCGTACTGCCATACCTGCTTTCCATAAACGGATCCAAGTATGGTTGAACAAGATCAGGCAACTGGCCGGGGCCCCTTGGTTCGTAACAAAAGTGTCAATCCTCAGTGAACTTCACATTCCCTCTATCCTAGACCTCATCCAGAAATACCTCCACAACTATTCCACTTCCATCAAATACTTCCCCAATCAGTTAATCGCAGCACTTTGGTCCCCTTCCTTACCTCCCGGCAAATCTCCTACCCTCGCAATATGACCCTTCCTTCCAAACCATTACAGAAAATCAGACGTCAAAGTCGAATCACCTTTAGAAATTTGTGACATTTACGCGGGTTTTTATCTTTAACGTCTTAACTATTGATCTAATCAAAATTCTGTAAGAAAGTTAATTTTAGACATTGAAACGGTCTAACTTACGGTGCAATGTATTTGTTTCCATGACGCGTATTGACGGAGCTACGTGACGTCAAATTCCAAAAACACTTTGCGTCACTTACGTATACAAATTCTAACCCACTTCCAGAAGAGATAGAGACATGAAATTTAACGATGAAGTAGCTTACCAAAAATGCCCTGAGGGAAAAATCCGAAAACCTAAAATTTCTAATCTTAACAACAATTAAAAAATTAAGAATGGTGGATTAATTTGATGTGTTAATCCTCTGATTACAACCTCAATCATTGTTTACAATTGTGTGTTATCTTATTTGTGGGATCTATAGTCGAGAGAGATGAGAAAAACTCAAGTGAAAACAATTTTTGATAATGTAACGAGCGATTCAGTGATATAAAATTTGCAAACCCCTCGTAGGATCCCCTCCCCCCTTTGCGTCCCCTAGGGGACTCCACAGCTCGTGAAATCGGTAAGAAATCTCCTCCCTCTTTCCTCCTGCCTTCTCCAACTAGGAATTTCTCTTCTTTCGGTAATTTCACAATTACAAAACGACAGTGGAAAATAATAAATGGATGAAACTTTTGGATGAGTAGTCTTAAATGGCAGATAGTCAAATGGTTTGTATAATGCTATATCCGTCCTATTCTACATAGAGAGGTCCGGTAAAAACCCAAATGCACACAATTAAACGGCGAAGCCGTCCTCAGGAGAGGAGGGGAAAACCAAAGGGGGTTTTAGGGGGCGGAGCCCCCTAACGAGCGAAGCGAGTCTATATATATAAAAATGAATGTGTGTGTGTGTGTGTGTTTTTTTTTTTTTTTTTTTTTTTTTTTTTTTTTTTTTTACCGGTAAGGGATTCTTTTTTATTCTTTCAGCGTCACCTCATTTATTTTTTCAAAGCATCAATTTCATCATCATTTTTTTTTTCATCAATTTAGCAAAAGGTTGGTTAGGGAAAAGAGCCGCCAAAGGGGCTGCTACCGCAATCTTGGCTCCTTTTAGTTTTCCCCACCGTAGACAATCTGCATTACCAGTTACAAATGTACATTTTATTAGGCGATTTTATTTCATTTGAGTTAATAGAAAAACAGTTACATAAATAATGGATTTCGTACATTGATATTTCCTTCTTCTTTATTGAACATAAAATTTTTATATGCCCAACATTTGTAGAAAAGATCTATGGAGTTGTTGGCCTTGTTGTAATCTAATTCACGTGTAAGTCTTTTTTTAATGTCGGTTTGGAAGGCAGCAGTGTAGTTAACATCGTGCTTCTTTTGACGGGAGTACAGAGTGAACTCTTTGTAAATAGACGCTTTTGCTAGGGTGATGAGGAAATTGGAAATGTTAATAGGAGTTTGATCTATGGAATTTTGTTTGGGAATGCCGCCATATAGGTGTGCACGGAGTATTGTATCAAGTCCTGTGAGAGATTTAACAGATTTAACGACCCTCTGCCATATATTGTCAGTCTTAGGGCATAGATAAAAAAGGTGACACGTCGTGGCAATGACGTTGGGGCACCATGGACAGTTGTCATCGATCCTGATGCGTGCTCGTTGAAGGAAAATCCCATCTGCGACCGCGCCATGCGCGAGCCGCCATGCCACATCTGCATCGTGGCCGAGGGTGGGAGGAGAGCGTATAGCAAGCCATTGGATCACCTCGTCTGGTTTACCTTTCAGGGGCCAGGGTTTCAAGTGGGATTTATACACAAGTTCGTGGTATATTTTTCTCTTAGGGAGTGGGAGTGGAATTTGGCGTTTGGTGAGGGAACTGTCTATGTATAGGTGTGGCAGGTTTTGGGTTTGCGTGGGGGTGGCAGGGTGGGGATGAGTGGTCTGATTTACTGAGTCGAAGTCGGGTGGATGCTTGATGACTTTTGCAGTCTTCCAGGCCTGTATGATGGAGTCGTAGAAGGGATCGTGGTGATAGCGCCTTCTATTGGTGTGCGTGATGGAGATGAGATGGCCGATGATGTCATCTGTTGGGTGATTTTCTTGCAGTCGCAGGGCCGCCAGGGATTTCCAGGGAGATGAGTGGGTGTCCGTCACGATCCTTTGCGCTGCGTGAAGGCGGAAGGCCATGATCTTGATCCGTATGTCGACCAAGGAGAGTCCGCCTTCCCTCAGGGGTGTTGTCACCGTGGTTGCATCCAGCCAATGCTTGCGATAATTCCATGAAAAATGAATTAATTTCGCCTGAAGGCGTTTTATGACGTCAGGGGAGGGGGTTAAGACTTTAAGCGAATGCCATAGCACTGGAGCGATAAACTGGTTTACGGCGACAATCCGACCTCGCAGTGACAAAGAGGAGAGCCTTGGCTTCCATCTTTCTATCGCCGTGTTCAGTCTATCAAAAAGGGCCTTGTCCAAAATTTGTTTCGCTGCCGTGTGATTATTGTCGATCCACACCCCGAGGTATTTGCTACCCGTGCTGGTCCATTGGAGTGGGAGCGGAGTGTCGAGGCGCCCTCTCCACGATCCAACCCAGAGACCGCGACTCTTGGCCGTGTTGAGTCGGGTACCAGTGAGATGTGCATGAAAAGCCGGGAGTATTCGGGAGAAGTCAGCTTCGGAGTTGACAAAGATGTTGATGTCGTCTGCGTAAACGGTTGTTTTCACAACGATGGCTGGATTTCGCCCGATACTCACGCCCTGGAGCGTGTGCTTCAGTCTCCGCAGCATGGGTTCGAATGAGAGACTGTAGAGGAGACCGGAAAGGGGACAGCCCTGTCGTATCCCACGACGAAAGGGAATTGGGCCCGTTAGCTCTGTGCCGACTCGGATGTGTGATGATGAGTTTGCGTACAATGTCCGAACCATTAAGCAGAAGGACGGTCCGAATCCCATTTTCTCCATCACGGAGAAAAGAAATTTGTGGTTCACAGAGTCAAAGGCTTTCTTTTGGTCCAGGGAGATGACTGCCAAGGGAAGGTTGTTTTGGTTATGGAAATTGATAAGGTCTCGGACTGTGGAAATGGAGTCGAAGATGGTGCGTCCTGGAACACAGTAGCTCTGTTCGGGGGAGATGAGGGTGGCTATTACGGAGGAGAGGCGGTTGGACAGGACTTTAGCGATGATTTTATAATCCACATTTGATATGGAGAGTGGGCGCCAGTTCTCAAGGTTGCCCAGGTCTCCGGACTTGGGCATCAGGGTGATGACAGTGGTGGCCGTAGTCCTGGGGAGCCTGCCTCTAAGTAGGCATGCCTGGAGCATGCGGTGAAAAGGTTCCGCTAAGTATTCCCAGAACGCGAGATAAAATTCCGCGGTGAGACCATCGATTCCAGGAGCCTTGCGTTTGTTGAGGCTTTTCAGGGCCTGCAGGATCTCCGTGCGGGTTACTGGAGCCTCCAGGAGAGCACGGTCCCCTTCCTCCAGAGCGTCGAGCGTCGAAAGGAAGGCACTCTGGTCGATTGGTTCATCGGTCGTTGTTGTGGGGGTGGGATTGTATAATCTGAGGAAATGGTCCCTCACGTGACAGGCCAGAATCGATGAGTTTTCTACGGCTCTCCCATGGATGTTAAGGGTGAGGAGGGGCTTGGGGCCTGTCTTGATTGCCCACTGTGCCAGGTGTGTCGCGGCAGGGGAATCATTTGCTAGTATTTCCTCCCACCCTACCCTGGCGACTATTTCCCTAGCTTCCCTCTCCGTCTGTCCGTCAATGAAATGTTGGTCGGGGGGGCGGCGATGAAGGCGTTCAAAAATAAAGCTGTGTTCCCTAATCTCCTCCTTCAATCTCTCCCACAGCAGTATCGGATTTATGGCGATGTCTGGATCCGCTAACAGTCCCTGGAGAAGTGAAGCAACAAGTTCGCAGTAGGTGGTGATGGATAGGAGGGAATTTTTGAATCGCCAGTACGGAGATTTATATCTCTTTGCGGATGTGCGCAGGTGCATCATCACGGCCTTGTGGTCGGAGAAGGAGGGCAGTAATGTTATTTTGGAGAGTTGTGAGGTCCGTTGGGAAGAGAGGTACAATCTGTCCAGACGTGAACCATCCCCACTCTGAGTAAGGAAGGTGTGGCCTGGCGCGTCTCCGTGGATGGTTTTCCAGCAGTCTTCGAGATTGTGGTGTGCGATCAACCTCTGGAGGGAATCGGCGAATCTCGGATGTCTCTCCCAGCCACTGGACCTATCCGTTAGCGGTGTGAGGGTGGTGTTGAAGTCTCCAGCGATGACTATGGAAGGCTTCTCGTGGGCTTGTGAGGTGGTTACAATGTACTGATGAACGCGGTTGGTGACGTCGATAGCTCTATTCTGTTCGTGTGGTCCGTAGAATGAAATGAGAATATACGTGGATGGATTTGGAGGCGGAAATTTGACGACAACTGCCAGTGCGTATCCAGGAACGATGACCTCTGATGAGATTAGGTGAAGGGAATTGCTTGCTTTGATTGCTATGGCTGTGCCTGTGCTTGTAGTTTGAGGTGGAGAAAAGTAGAATTGGTAGTTTTCCAAGGTTGGCATTGTTGGATGCTGCGTGTTTGTTTCCTGCAGGAATAGGATGTCGGGTGCATGATTCTTGATGAATAAGGTGAGTTGTGCCCATTTATACTGACTGCGAATTGACCTGGTATTCAAGGTCATAAATGAAAGTTGAGACATTTCAGGCTAAATGGATTTTAAAAATTTTAAGGCAATATAAATAGGAATAAATAAAAAAGAGAAGATAGAAAATAGAAAAAAAGATTTTAAAAAAAATGATAAATTACAAAAATATGGATAAAAAAGAAATAGAAAAAAAAGGAGAGGGGGAATTTTGTAAAAAGATATCCTTCCTACGGCCTCGTTAGAGCGGCAAGTAGCCGCTGGATCCTAACTCTGTAGGCTCTGCTGGTGGTCATTTGAAGGACCTCTCGGAGTGCAGCAATAAGGGCAGGTACATTGGAGGTGATGCTTTTTGCGACGGAAAGTTGGTCGTTATGGGCAAAGGCTTTCACCAAAAACTCCGTGACCAGCTGCCCAGGAATTGCCGGATCTTGCTCGTCGTCAACAATCTTAGCGACTTGGCGGAGGAAAGGGGCTGCGTACGGCGCGTTAGTCCTGGTATTATATTCGTCTCTGGTTCCTTTTTTCCGGATTGGTGAATTCGGTGGTGATGCTCCTTGGGACGAATTATCTTGATGAGTTTTTCTTTTAATGGCTCCACCAGTCTCGGTGCGATTGAGGTCGGAGGAAACCGTTGAATTATAAGTGATATCATCAGAATTAGGAGTAGATGGAAGAAGAGGCAGAGTGTCGTGAGGAAGGGTTGAGGGAGGAGTTGGGGTATCAGGAATAACATGGTGAGGGGTGTTGGAGGTGGGAGTAAGGGGTGGGGAGGAATTCAATGGAAGAGGTGGAGGGGGGGGAGGCAGGGGATCGGGGTGGGAAAATGGAGGAGGGGAGGTAGAAGTAATGGAGGGAGACAGGGTGACTGGGTCATCGGCAGAGATTTGAAGCTGAGAGGTCTGATTTTGGTCAACTGTGTGAGTTTGTGGCTCCGAGATGATGACTGGCATTGATGTTTCTTGGGCGGCCACCTGGACTTCTTCTTGCAAGCGGGTGGTGCAATTGGCCGCTGCGTGCCCCTCCTTCCCGCATCTGAAGCACCTCATGTCATCCAGCGACAGATATATTCTGAGGCTAATGCGGTTCTCCGTCTCGACGAGGAGGGAATCGGGAAGGGTGACCCCATCTCTGAGGACGACAAACACTTGTCGCCTCCAGCCTCCGATGTGGGCGTAGCCCTCCTGGTGGATCCCAAACGGAAGTTCACGGACGGGGCTGACGATTTTCATCGCCTGACTGAGTATGTCGATTAAGTCGGCGTTGGGGAATTCAGGGGGGATGTGGGAGATGACTAATCTCTGCACCTTAGAGGTCATTCGTCGAGCCATGGCATACATGTTGCGTATCGTGACACCTCCGTGGTCCAGCATAAACTGATCTACGAGATCTTCGCTTTTCAAGTAGATGCAGATTCTGTCGTAAGATAGCCTGGTAGCATGAGTTATGGTGTGTCCTCCTCCTAGCAGATCAGCAACTGCAAATATGTATTCCTTTATGGGGGTGTCGGGCAAGGCTTGAATTATTATGCCATTTTTTTTGTTTGGTCCTGTGCTGTTGCAATTCACCCGTTTCGTTCTGAAGACGAAGGTTCCTGGAGCGGTGTTCGCTCCACTACTTGAGGCTGGCGGGTTATCGGCTCCACAAACTTGAGCAAAACTGGGCCTGGGCGACGATGTTTTGGTGTCTGTTTGTTGTGGTAGATGGCGTTGTGATGAAGTGGGCGTGGTTGTTGTTATTGTGTGCGCGAGTGACGGAGGGGTAACAGCTGAGCGGGAGGAGGGAGAAGGAGGTGGGTTGTCGAGCGGCGGAGTGTTGGGCGGAGGGGAAACAGCTGAGCGTGAGGAGGGAGAAGGTGGATTGTCGAGAGGCAGTGGCGGAGGGCGAGGGGAAGATGTGGAAGGAGGGAAGCTTGCGGCGGCGGAGGTGCGCTGGGGCAACAATGGGCTTGCGCTCATTGTTGATATCGGGAGCGAGCGTGTGGCAGGGGTTAACAATGGCTTGGGCGTAGGGGAAGGCGGGGAGGAAGCTTCATTTCGTGGCGGACCCACGCTAGCAGAAATTCGCGCGGGAAATAATGGCGGGGAATCGGAAGCGAAATTGGCGAGCTCGGAGAAGGAAAGCACACGTTGAGGCGGGGAATTAGGCGAATAAAAATCACTCCATGACCTATGCTGCCTGGCTTTTTGCACAAAAGACGGGGCGGGGGATGACACATCAGTGAGAGAATTAACTTTAAGGACACCTCTTTCGCGTCGTAAAATACTCGCGGAAGAAGGAGGAGCGTTTACGTTGTCAGCATTCATATGCTTGCTACGGGTCAACGAGGGAGGCAGTAACGGTCTGGTAAAAGGCACTTGGGGCAAAAGCCTCTCGTTTTCAGGATGAGAGGGCTTACATTGGGAAGCTTGAGCACTTTCAGTGTAGAGGGGAGCACTGGGGAACGAGAGATCAAGGGGCACATCGGTGGTAAACATATCCTGGGACACACAATCTGAAGGTGGAAGAGAGAATAAACTGCCACTGGATGATGAGAGGGCACCAAATGAAGCAGGCTCCATCGTCGGCGATTTCACGGCCGCCGCGGACGAATTGTTCGTCGCGGCGGCGGCGGGCGGAACCTCCGGCGTCGGCAACTCGGCTCGGGCTCGTGGCGTTGGGAGAAAAACAGGAATATCTCCCGTATTTGAGGAAAGGGCGCACTGAGAATTGAACACTTGCTAGCTGAACGTCTTGTAAATGGAACACTTTCGTTAAAAAACACGAGAACACTATTTAAACCAACAAAAAGACACGTAAATGCAGGAGCACTTGTTGGAGAGCGTGCACTAGGTTCAACAATACGTGTGTGTGTGTGTGTGTGTGTGTGTGTGTGTGTTTTTTATTATTATTATTATTATTATTATTATTATTATTAGTCTCTAAGGTAGGGGAGTTCCTAAGAGAATCCTATTTTAGTCTCTAGGGTAAGAGAAAAAACCTAAGGATGTCCTGTTATTATTTTCTGGGGTAAAGGGGAATCCTAAGTATAACCCATTTTTAATCTGGGGTAAGGTTTTTTTTTTTTTTTTTTTTTTTTTTTTTTAATAACTTTTATTATACCATTCTGCAGTTCAAAATATAATAGTTAACCCTCTTCTTATTATTCAAATTGAAAATAATGGGCATTTTTCATTGACCTCTCCCGTTTGTTGTTTTATAAAAAGGTCTTTATGACCCCATAGGCGTAAGTAGTCTTTTAAGGTTCCTTTATGACGATGGTATGCCTCTTCGTTTATCAACCTTTTCATTATTCTATTCTTCAGGGCCTGAGAATAGTCAATGGTTTGTTTTTTCTTTTTATAAAATAACGTAACTTCTCTATATACAGTCGATTTGGTTATGGTGATGAGGTAGTTTGCTAAGATAGTGCCGTTTCTCTGCGAGGAACTACTACAGGGCATTCCAGCATACAAGTGCAGAAGTAAGACTTTGTCAACTTCGGTCAAGGTCTTTACGCACCCGACTACGATCTTCCATAGCGGTTTCACCCTTTGGCACAAAAAGGCCAGATGCCAAGCCGTGGCCATCGTGCAAGGACACCATGGGCAGTTCGCCGTGGGTGTAATTCCGACGCGGGATAAAAAAACGCCGTCAGCCCAAGCCCCGTGGCATAATCTCCACGCAGTGTCTGCATCTACGCCAAAAGTTGGCCAGGTTCGGATTGTGTCCCAGAGTATTTTATCGTCTGAGTACCTCCCCTTGAGCGGCCACAGATGCCCACGCTGAGTGTACAAGCATTCCTTGTAGATAGTATTTTTTGGGATAGGCAAAATGATATTTATTCCTTTTCTTTTACTAAAGAAAGTGAAAGACGGTGTTTGCGATGGAGGTGGCCATCCTGTAGGAGTTGGTCTTTCGGAGAACCTTACAAGTGGAGGTGTTAAAGGTTCCACTCGGAGGACGCTCCAGGCCTCCAGGATTGAACGGTAGTAGCGGTCAATTCTATGGCGACGGCCAGACGGAACAGGGCGCTCGGAGAAAAGAGCGTGAGGATCATCCACCTCCCACTCACGTCTGATGCATTCCAGCGCCAGTGCCCTCCCTACACTTGACATTGTGCCGAGGGCAATGCGCTGAGCAGTAAGGTAGCGGAAAGCAATCAACTTAGATGAGATATCCACTAAACCGAGGCCGCCTTCTTTTATAGGCGTTGAAACTATGTCCGAGGAGACCCAGTGTTTCCTTTCAGACCATACGAAATGAACTAGTAAGGCCTGTAGCCTTCGTACTATGTTTTCAGAAGGAGAGTATGAGTGCAAGATATGCCAGATGGTAGGCGCTATGAATTGATTGCATATCAATACTCTACCCCTGAGTGACATAGGCCCTGCTCTTGGGGTCCATCTGCGAATGGCGTTGGTGATTCTAGTACGGATGTCGGTGTCTAGGATTTCCTGTTGTCTCTCTGAATGTACGTCTATCCATGTGCCCAGGCACTTTATACCATTTGTAGACCACTGTATGCCCAGGGGGTCGTCCTCCCTTGATTGCCAAGGTCCAACCCACAGGCCGCGACTCTTGGACATATTGACTTTTGCACCACTATGTTCAGAATATATATTAAAGCATTCAGTTATTTTGCTGAAGTCGTCATTGTTATTTATATAAATTGTGATGTCGTCAGCATACGCACTTGCTACAATATTGCATTGTAACTGGCCAGGGATGACTATCGGGGTTAACTCGCATCTGAGTTTCCTTATCATCGGCTCAAATACAAGGGAGTATAACTGTCCAGAGAGAGGACAACCCTGCCTAATTCCGTTGCAAAAAGGAATGGGACTGGTGAGATTTGCTGCTATCCGTACCATGCATATTGAATCAGTGTAAAGGGTTTTGATCATTTTACTAAAATTCGTCCCAAAGCCCATCTTCTCCATCACTGCAAATAAGAATGCATGGTTTACATTATCAAAAGCCTTCGTTTGGTCTAAGGATACAACAGCTAATGGCTCTTGTCCATTAGCGTGAAGGTTAATTAGATCTCGAGTACAAGCAATCGAGTCGTAGATTGTTCTACCGGGAATGCAATAGGATTGCTCTTCAGATACCACACAGGAGATTACTTTTGATAGTCTATTCGACAGGGCCTTCGCTATAATTTTGTAGTCCGTATTCGTGATGGACAATGGCCTGAGTGAGTCAACAGTCTCCACCCTCCCAGTCTTTGGGATTAGCGTTATTATCGAAGTAGATGTGGTGCGGGGGAGCTTTCCCCTTTCGAAACTTTCATCAGCCATTCTTAGGAAGGGCATTTTCAAAACATCCCAGAATCTCAAGTAAAATTCAGGGGTCAGTCCATCAATTCCCGGAGATTTATTTTTACTTAAACTCTTCAGAGCATTTAATTCCTCATCCGAGTTGAGAGGGGTTTCAAGGTACTGACAATCATCCTCGGTAAGAGGAGTGAGAGTAGAAAGAAAAGAATCGTCTGTAGTAGGGTCAAAATTTGCATGTAATGGTGGACTAAACACAGTTGCATAGTGTTGACGAACCTCAGCAGCAAGTTTTGTAGGATCGCATTCCCACCTCCCACGAATCTTGAGTCTTGTGATAGGTACCGGCATTGCCTTTGATGCCCACTGAGATAAGTGAGCGGTGGCAGGTGCATCATTTGCTAGGAGGCCCTCCCAGCCCACCTTGGCCACCAGGGCTTTGGCCTCTCTAGCATAGTAGCCCTCCTCATTCCGTGTATTCATCCTGAGACCCCTTTTATATATTATAGCATGCTCTTTTATTTCGGACTTTATAACCTCCCAATCAGCAATTGGTCCATTACTGGATCGTAGCGTTGACAAGGACGAAATTAGTGATTCTGTGTGTTTGCAGTATTCCTCACTTTCAAGGAGTGTGTTGTCAAACCGCCAGTAAGGTGACCTACGTGTGACGTGTGACACAGTCAACCACATCATGACGGCCTTGTGATCAGAAAATGAGGACAGTGTCTCGACGCGTCGAACATGCTCAACCCTCTGATCAGAGACGTAAAATCGGTCTAAACGTGAAGCAGTGGCTATTCCGCCATGGCTCATGTGGGTGTAGCCAGGATCATTTGATCTCAAACGTCTCCAAACGTCAATGAGACGATGTTGATTAACTAGTCGTCTTAAGGCGGCAGCAAACCTTGGGTATCTCTCATTTCCATTCGTTCTATCAGCTTTGGGGACCAGAGTGCAATTGAAGTCACCCCCAAGAATTATCCATGTGTTTTGATTGACATGTGATGATACAGTGTTTGTAATGTATCCGTTAACTAAATGCATTACCTCGACTGCATTATCCTGTATGTGAGGGCCATATATGGAAATAAAAAGGAACGTTTGACGGTCTGGGTAGTTAATTGAGACTTTTAGCGCTAAAGCATACCCAGGTACTATCACATGGCGTAACACAGAGCAAATGTTGACACTTTTCCTCACTGCAATAGCGGTCCCTGCATGTGGGACCATTGGAGTGGTAAAATGAAAATCATACATTGGCAGGGATCTCATAGTAGGTGAGTCGGTATTTGTTTCCTGAATGAAAACGATATCTGGCTCATATCTCCTAAGAAACAAGGACAGCTGAGCCCATTTCATAACGCTGCGCACTGAGCAAGCATTCAAAGTCATCACTCGTAGCTCACTCATGTGTTACAAATATAATTGCAACAGTATGATAATAAAATATACAAATAAATAAATTAATTAAATTGACAGTTGTTGTCTATTAGGAGATGCAAAAAAAAATCCTAATGATAAAATAAAATAATTAGACGCTTTACTGGTGACTGCTTTCATTATTTTAGAGAGTTGACAAGTCTATGCAGCCTAATGCTCAGCGCCCGATCCTTCACAATTTTTCTCTCATCGAGTTCAGTAAGAGTGGATCGTAGTTCACTGCCGTCTATAAGCAATTCTTTCGCTTTTTTACGTGGATCAGCTCTTTTAACTGCATTTAGATATCTCTTTAGCGTTTCAAAGGGAATTGAACTGAAGTCAGGATTTTCTATATAAAAATCCTCAATCTGTTGAAGCCCTATGAGGTCCAAGTTTTTGGAGCCTTTCTTTCGCTCTGGGGAGTCAGGAACACTCTTGATGCTGTCCTCGTCGATAGATTTCTTCCTCTTACCCGATCGTTCAGCCATAAAAGAGGTACCTGGAGCATGATCATCATACAACTCGTCAGCATTGGATAAGAGAGAAGAAAAGGACTGAGTGTCAAAATCCTTTTCTTGAGACTCACTGAGAATGTCATCATTGAGCGTATTTTGCGTAATATCTTCAATAGCGTTTTTTAGTGTTGGGGAAAGAGAGGTAATAGGTGAAATTGGAAGGGCAGTACGGGAGGAGGCAGTGCCATCTGGCACGACATCATCGAGCGACTGCGGCGGGAAAGGAGGGGGGGGAGGGGGGCAGGTAGCACCCTCCTTCTGTGGTGTGGTATGTGATGTGTGTTGGGCATTCACCTCATCGCCCTCAGCTCCCGGAGGTAAGGAACGAGGACAATCCGATGAGATATGCCCGTAACCTTTACATAAATGACACCTTTGATCATTTTGTTGTAAATAAATCCTATGAGGATTATCTCCGATTTCCACGAGAAAGGAGTCAGGGAGAAAGACGCCCTCGCGTCGGACCACGTAAACCATTCTTTTCCAGGAGTTTACGTGATCATAACCGTCTTCCTTCATTCCAATAGTAAGGTGGTAAATAGGGGATACAATGCGGACTGCTTGACTTAAAATTTCTATAAGGTCACCATCAGAAACATCAGGGGGAATATTTGATAAAATTAATTTTTCAGTATTGGTGACAAATCGCCTAGCTTCCGCCCAGGTGCTTTTTATGGTGACACCACCATGATGAAGCATGAAGGTTTCTACTAATTCTTCTGACTTCAGGTAAATGCATATCCTTTGATGGGAAAGACGTGAAGCGTGAGTAATGTTATGCCCTCCCCCCAAAAGCTCACCAACTTTGAGTACATATGTATGAATTGAGGTATCTGGAAGGGCAGGGAGAATAATTCCCCTTTTTTTATTAGGCCCTCCAGGGATTGGCGTGATTTTTTTTGTTTGAAAAGCAAATACAGTCTTGCCCTCTGCAGCACATCCGTCCGCTCGGCCGGTGTGGTTCTCGGCGCCACCGCCCCTTGCCACGCGAGCGAAAGTTCTCGCGCGAGGCGGCAGGAGAGAGGGGAGGCCGGAGTGGGATGAGAGGGTATTGTTGGCAGCAGCAGCTGGAGGAGGAGTAGGGGCGAGGGTGAGGGGATGGAGGGGCGGTGTTCCCCCAGCGGAGGAGGAGGAGGCGGCTGGCGGTGGAGGGAGGTCCTTCGAAGCACTGCAAGCATCGGCCGGCGATTTCAAGGTCATCGGCTGGGATATTGGCTCGAAGTGGGAGGGGATGGGAGGAAAGCGATCTAAGCTAGCGGCACGCAAAATGGGGGTAGAGGAGAAGTCACTTGCTGTGACTTTTGTCTGACAATTACCACGAGATGCACTAGTTACAATTATTTCAGATTGCACTGGGACCACTGGTGTACATACAGTAGAAACTAGGATTCCATGCTCTCGTCGCAGACGAGTAGTAGGTGCTGTCTCCTCCGCACTGTCTAGAAGATTAAGGCGTCCAATATTCCTTATTGGTGATCCGTTCTTCGTTTTCCGGGGTGATTCTGGAGTTGATTTAGCCATTATGGTTGTTGTAGCAGTAGAGTTGGTAGAAGTTAGGAGGTTTGAAATAGTGCCATCGCCTCGCGATTCACCTGCCGCCGCTGATCCCGAGCCCGACCGGGCTCTCGCCCGGCCGGCGGCGGCCTCTTCCTCGCGATCAGACAAGCCGAGTTGACTCGGGACACAAAAACAACAATAAAAACTAGACCACCGAACTTTCAAAGATGGTTGTTATACCAAACAATCCAGGTAGTGTTTGCGCACACTATGATACTAAACACTTAGTAATGACGTTTGTAGAACACACAACAAAACTCAGAAAATCGGGAGCCCAAATCAGAGCGTCCGAACGCCACGGAGTGTGTGTGTGTGTGTGTGTGTGTGTGTGTGTGTGTGTGTGTGTGTGTGTGTGTGTGTGTGTGTGTGTGTATGTCCTTTATGCATTACTACACCATTCATCGGATCGCCATGAAACTTTGGGAAGTTGTTGAGTACATTCCTGAAAAGAGGACTACGGAATCGATATTTCAATATCGATACTTTATCGATATAATATCGCTAAAGTATCGATAAATCGATACATTATTGATACAAAATTGAGGTGAAATTATTTAGTTTTTTAAAAGGAATGTATCGTTGCAATATCGATACTGTATCGAATGTATATAATGTGTTTGTCCTTTATGCATTACTACACCATTCATCGGATCGCCATGAAACTTTGGAAAGTTATTGAGTACGCTCCGCGAAGGTTTCTACAAAATCGATAGTTCAATGTCGATACTGTATCGATATAATATCGATAAAATGTGGATACATTGATACATTGTTGATACAAAATTGAGGTGAAAATATTTAGGTGTTTTTTATCAAAGTTTTATAAAGTATCATTACAATATCGATACTGTATCGATACAATATTGATAACTTCATGCATTACCACAACATTCATCCAATTTCCATGAAGCTTTGGTTAGTTGTTTTGTTCACTCCATGAAGGTTTGTACAATATCGAGAATACAATATTACACTGGAGACGGGATGTGCATCCCATTGAACTTGCAATTCATTGAAACACTCACGTGCAACATATTCAAATCATCCGGCATGGGACAAATATTTCAGAAATGCCAACTTATTGCTTGGGATGAATACACAATGGTGCACAAAGCATCGCTCGAGGCTCTGGATCGATCATTGCAAGATTTCCGTTGAATCCTGAGACCATTTGAGAACGCATTAATATTGCTTGCACGACATTTCAGGCAAACATTACCTGTAATTCCTCGATTGACACTAGCGGATGAAATAAATGCTTGCCTGAAATATTCTACTTTGTGACGACATGTAAAGACGTTAAAATTATATACAAATATGCGTGTCCAGCTGCAAAACAATCGATCAGCTGAGATATATTGTATACCCATAAGAATTGTGAAATTAAACATACTATAAACGTGCGCTTTCCATTTAACCAGATTGAGCCACAGCAACGCGTGGCCGGGTCAGCTTGTAGAATAATAAATAATATATATTTCCAAAAAAGCGGATAGAGAGGGCTTTGTAGATGCACTCATGCACTCATAAGGGAGCCCTTTTGGTCCCAAGACAATCAGGCACTAAATAGATCACACAGCTTAATTTCAGCTGATGTGTCCACAGAAGTCTCTGCATTCGAACCCAGGGGAGATGTGTTTGAAACCGTCGGGATTATTTCGAATAGGTAGCCAATGGGTCACGTGGTGAAAACACGAATGGTTTGCAAATTCAGTGTACCTGAATCGCTCCTCACAATATCATCAATTGTTTCAATTGCAGTTTCTCTCTTCTATCTCGACTATCAGGCTCCAAGATGAGATAAAACACAAATTTAAACGCAGAAAGAAAAAAACACGAGCCAAATCCAAAGAAATATACTTTACTACGACCCGGGTTTCACTTTATTACAGCATCGTCAGGTCTCCTGACTCCACTCCATATCGCCTGAATTTTCACAAATGTAAACCATGAATGAGGCTGTAATCAGCGGTTTTAACGCACGAAATTTGCGAACTATTATTGTTTATACCAAGCGACCCCTTGGTTACCTATTCGAGATGATCCAGACGGTTTTAAACACATCCCCCCATCACCCCCTGCCACACATATATTTATTCTCTATTCCATGACTCTGCCCACTTGGATACTTCACATTTCTAGCGGTGCGCAGGCAAATGTCATAGTTACGTCTTTTTTGCGGATTCCCTTCACACGAGAAGGCAAAACTTCCTGCTTCTGGCGCGAATAAAGAAATTTGGAGTTCTTCCTTTTCACGGCCAGAATCACCGGTCCCCTTTATGTATCCGTGTCAGGAGTAACAAGTAGTTGGGTGGCGCCAAGCAATCCTTCCCCCGAGTGCCAACCGGGACGACGGGCTGGTGGGGGGTAGGAGGGGTTAACACACCCTTGGCACGTGTGCACGCATTCTCCGGGAGGGCTGGTTAGAGGAGGAAGGCAGACGGGGGTCGCGGATCGATGGTCCGCCCAGCCGCTTCGCTGCCCACTGCACGGCTAAGTGGGTCGAGCGACGGACATTGAGCATCACGGGGAAGACATGTCACGAACGCCGGAAGGAAGGAGTGGGTCCAGGTGCTCGAGCGGCCGTTGAATATATATCCTTCTGTTGTTGTCGTTGTTGCTGCAATCGTCCTTGTTTACGTTTGCTGCTTTTTTGCATTGTTGTAGCTATTTGCATTGTTACTGTTTGGATTGTTGTTCTGTTTGCATTGTTACTATGTTTGCATTGTTACTCTGTTTGAATTGCTGCTGCCGTTTTCATCGATGCCACCATTGATGTTTCTTTTGTTATTGCTGCTGGTCCTCTCGTAATTATTGTTCATATTGTCGCTATTATTGCTAATGTTCTTGACGAAGGCGACCAGCAGCTAAGGTCATCGGCGCCATATAGAAATAGAGCTGCAGGGTAGAGCTAGGCTTTTTCTGGGATCGGAATAACGGTGGAGAGGAACAGTTTAAAACATCAGTGCCTGTTTACAATGAGAGAGTACATCATAGCTCTTTTTCAAACCCAGCCACAAAGGACCAATCTGAATCCACCAACTAGGCGACCAAATGTTCCATTCTACGGCAACAAGTCGCCTCGTCATGAGTGAAAAGTTCGTTGTATTGCTTCGTAATAGGTAGGGAGACCATTATAGTCTTGTTATTTTCAAATAATTTATTAATATAGAGAAAATACTCAGAGAAGGTCAGCTATTTTCTGCGGGTTTGTAATCTTCATTTTTTTTAATGCTATCTAATGCCACTGATTTATGAGTTCACAGTTGAATATATCTACCTATGGAGCCGCTTTTTCAAGGCAATATGCATGAGAGAAATTATAAAATGAGCGGCAATAAAATACTGAAAACTGGTTTTGAAAATGTATAAGCAAAGAAATGAGCAATCAAATAAGTGAACAATTTTAGATCAAAATATTGCAAGCATGAAAATTACAGCACACAGAACATAAAATATACTAAACTTACCCAAGAAATTGTATGTCATTAAAAACCCAAGAGTGTGTCGTCTACTCTAGTTTTTACTATCACCAATACGAAATTTAAAAAGATTTGTTTTCCCTAAAATGAAAATTCATAAAATAGCAAACTTAAATAATAATCTTCACAATAGGCGGCAACATGTGAATAATAATGTAAACTTGACGACCACCAAGTTTTGGCACAAATAAGAAAATATCCTTTTAACTCGCGGACGCGGGAGCATTGGAATGACTTACAGCCATGAATCACTTGCGAATTTCCCATGAAAACATCTCAGCCGAATTTCAGAAATCCACTCACTTTACAAGCGGTCGGAGCGCAGTGATTATCTTGAAGCAAGCGATTAAATGTAGACGCAAACAAAATCATGCTGACGGCTGCTGCGTAGATCATCAGCATCATCTTCGGACAACAATCCAAGGATTGGTTTGACGCAGCCTTCCACTCGAATCCTCTATTCGCCAATCTCTTTATATTTACGTGATTCTTCTCTTTTACATATTTCACAACTTGTTCCATATATCCAATAAGAGGCCTGCCTTTTCCATTCTTCCCGTTCACTTTTCCTTCGACGATTGTCTTCATCAGGCCATCGTGTCTCAAGATATGGCAGATTAAATCATCCCATATTCTTTTTTGAGTTTTCAGCAGACTTC
Organism: Platycnemis pennipes; assembly: GCA_933228895.1. Lineage (NCBI taxonomy): Eukaryota > Metazoa > Arthropoda > Insecta > Odonata > Platycnemididae > Platycnemis > Platycnemis pennipes. The sequence continues at coordinate 109,174,153 of OW121855.1, read as the reverse complement.
ACTTTTCTACCACTCTTCATAAGACTTCCTCATTACTTAATCGGTCGATCTATTTTTCCTCATTATTTTTCGATAGCGTAACATTTCAAACGCTTTCAGCCTTGACTTCTCTGCTGCTGTTATTGTCGATGTTTCGCTACCATTTGGTAGCATGCTTTATTATATTCTATGATGAAATGCTTACTCACTTCCACGCTTACATTGGCAGCTGGAAGAAGAATCTTCTTCTGGTGAAATTCCCTCTTTTCTTGGGCAATTCTACTGAAAATTTCTCTTTTCTTTCGTCCATCGCTGGTTACTCAGCTTCCCAGGTAACAGATCGCTTCCACCTCCTCAATTTTTTTCTTTTCCTAGTTTAACGTTGGTCCTGGCTTCTTTTCTCTTACTGCATACCTTCGTTTTCCTTTTATTGATATTCAGGTGATATTTGGCCATTGTTCCTTCCACATTTCCTAGTGTCTTCTTTAAGGAAGATAGACGTATATTGCTATTGATTGAAGCTGCGTGGACACTGGTCAATAATCACTCGGTACTGATAATCATTCCAGAAAGTTACTGAGCAAACTTGGACTTTAAAAATAAATCTTCCAACATCCTTCGAATAGACTTGATGAAAACTAGAAAAATTTCAATAACTTTCCTTGCCACGTTATCGAGAGACAAGTCACAATACGGAATACAGAAAAACAAGACCACAATCAAGATTTGAAATTTGATTTTAATAAACCTTGTAAGTGAAAATGGGTGGAAATTTCTATATTCCAGACTTGTAACCTTTCGTCCGCAACAATACTAACTTTTTCTATTACGTACCAACTTGATTTTCAAAACAAAATTTGAGATTATCGAGGGAAAAATAGGGCAAAACTTAATACTCAAGTAGAAGGGCATCGGCTAGAACAGTTTTGGGTACCTGGGTAACCTGGGTAGCATTCTAGATGGAGGTGGGCACTTTAGTAATGAATAGCATGAAGAATGTAGTAAGGAGAAAGAGTTCTCCCGCTATTAAGGCATTCAGATTAACTTTACAAGAGAACTTAGAGAAGGAAGGCAATTACCAAAGTAACCACAGAAGCTTAATGGTGCAACACAGCTGCGCCGTCAACCCTAGGATTCACCACAACCCATACGAAATACATTTTTTCCTCGAAAATAGTAAGCGATTGATATTTATCAATCATAACGAATGATATTTACAAGAGATGACAGCAGGTTAATACGAATTAAAAATCTAAGATTAACAACAATCAAGTTTTGGCACCAACAAGAAAATATCCTTTTTCTTTGGCAGACGCCTGAACACTAAAATGACTTGCAACCCTGTTTGGAGAAGGTTAGAGTAGCGTATGATTTGACATTGAGTGTGGGGGCTTCGCATGGATCTGAGACGCTGACAATTAAGAAAGATGACGAGAAAAGAAAGGAAGCTCAAGAAATGAGGGTGTGGAGGTGAATGTAAACATCGCGATTGACAGAAAAAAAGAAGAATATTGAATAAGTGTGTAACATGGACGAGAAGAAAGAATATTTTTGTCAGAAATTACGAGAAGACAGAATAGGTGGATGAAACAATGCTTGAGAACAATGGAATTCTTATGGCCATTATCGAGGTCAGAATTCCAGATAAGATAAAACGAAGAAGAAAAATAAAAGATATTATGGATACTGTATAGAGAAGTAGGAAGTATTCCAATTAGAAGAGCGAAATAGGATTGGAATAGGGGCGATAGATGGATGAAATGCGATGAGGAATAGAGACACTCCATCAAAACCAAGGAGGTCATCATTTACTGGAGAAGGAGGCATTAGTATGCTAGCCTATGGATGAAGATGAAGCCAGAATAGGGTTGCTTGTGAAAGATGAGGCCACACCTACTCGGTACAAAACATAAAGTTTTATACGGCCTCTTATGTAGACTAAATTTCTATTAAAACATAAATAACAGCGAACTCGTATCCAAATTTATCTCAGAGGCATTAGTTAATCTTTCTAAGGGCAATTAAGGGCGAATTTAATGCATTTGATTTCCATGGTAGCTAATTTTAACTAAAACAAGTTTTAATTTGACCTATTTAAATGACATAGCTGGTTAATGTCGGCGTGGTCACATACTTCCTGTTTTTCTTTGACGAATTAATAAAATCTTTCCATCATTCATCTTAAAACTCTCTTAAGTTTTACAGCGTGCAAAAACATCATCCGTTCGAGTATCGCGATTAGCAAGCCCCTATGTCCGTACCTACCAAAATGGCTGACCTGGCTTCTCAAATCAGCTACAATACCTCCTTCTAGAGTACATTCTAACCTCCCTGATCAAAGCCGAGCCAAAACGGTATAAAACAATCAATCACAACATTTAATGTTATAAAAATCCTAAGTTGAGCACAATTAGAGTAAAAGAAAGATTTAGATCAAAGATACAGACAAGAAATTTACGATAATGGGTGGAAATGAAGATCATCAAGAAGGAATTCACGGGATAAAATCATGGACGAACACAAAGTCAATTCAGGTTCTTTAAAGAAGCAATCGATCAACTCCGTCACTTCACGAATGCCATCCTTCGCATTTCCATCGGCAATAAATCTTCGGAGACTTGTAAAAACGGTGAAAAAAATCGGCTGAGATGCACATCGAGGCTCAATACGTTGTGATAGATGGTGGATAGGTAATCTATCATCTATCACAACCAGCTAGATAGTCTCTCAATCAGGCACAGCTCCACAATGCTAACTTTACGTTAAATGTCACTAAAGGTGGGCTTGAAATCAACCTGGTGGTTTAAGACACATATGTTCACAAGAACTGCACCAGGAAGACGGATAATTGGCATAAAAGTTAAAAGAAGTCATCAAATCTGAAGTATCAGCGGCGTTCCTCCGCGTAGTGGCGTCTTTTGTCTACAACAGATTCTCCAGCCATCTTGCTGGCGTCTTCAGGTCTAAAGGGACGATGTGTTGATTCTTAGCCGTCTTTTGCATATAAATGAGATCCCTGGGTTGCCGCTGATAGGTCAGTTAGATGGCTGTCTGGTAAATAAATTAAACAATCAACAATCATGACCGTTAAGCTTGAAAAAATTTTATTACACCTATGAGACAGAGTAACGCGGAGCAACGCCAAAAAGCCACTATTATTTAATATAAGTCATTAAGAAAGTTTAAGTATTTTCCCATTAAATACAGAAAAACTTTAAGAAATTGATTAATATTTAGTTATTTTGCTGAGAGAAAAAAACTGTTGGGCTACCATAAATTAAAAAAGTCAATTTAAATCGACGTAAATACATAATTAGCGCCAGGAATCGAACACGAGCCCTGAGCCTTTTTATTATGTAGCCTATAGCACTTTCTAGTGTATACGCTAGAATCCTACAAAATTTCAGCTCAATCGGTTCAGTAGTTTTTGAAGACATACGTAACGAACATAGAACCAGCAGACAGACAGACACCGCTACATTTTTATATATTAGTATGATGAAGAGGAAACGGCCATTGTTGTGGGCAAAATGCCGTAGATCGATAAAACTGGCGCTGCATTTAGATTCTTGGGGAGAAAAAAATGGTAGGTAACTAAAAACGTTCGCCAAAATTAACATATATAAGCAATTTCCATTGGGTCCCCGCATTCGGCTTAAATAATTTGTTCGTCAACAATGAAATCGTTGTAAACTTAAAGATTACGTTAGTTTAAATATAAATTACTTTTACACATCTGAGTGAAAGAAGAAGATAGCAGCATTGTATGAACGCCATATGTTATAAGCAGAATTTCTGGTGCATGGTGATAGTAGAAAAAGTTCTGGCTACCCTATCCCATGGCAGGGTTCGTTGACTAGTAAATGTCGCATTGGAATCTGGATTTGGATGCCTCGACCGAAGTCCATTGCCCAGCCCGTCAAATGGTACTTTTTTCCGAGTGACCTTTGGTGCAGGTTAAACCCAAAGCCGGGAGGCCCTCCAACCTTTCTTATCTCACCCTTTCACCTTCCTCCCGGTTCGACGTGCCTTTAATATCGGTAAGGATATAAAAACTACTAACGCCATCTGGAATTTCTCCCACGCAATCGTGACGTCACCGCTTGAAACCCATTACCCTAGCAAATCAGCTACCCTAGGCTCGGCAGCTTCCCATTAATCTGACGACATGACTCCCACGCCAACGACATGACGCAAATGTAAATTTCAATGGCAATTAGAATGGAAACGTGACGAGAATCCTCTATAGGTCTACACTAAGGGTTCCATTACATTTGAAATCTCATACGAACGAGGACTGCGTTCGTTTTTGGACACATAGAATACCCGAAATGTAGTAATTTTTTCGAAAGACCGTTGAAGAAAAATTTTGAATCATACATTTACGAATGCATCGAATAGTGATTCACCCACGCGAATTGGACAAGTCCAATCTGAAATTCATAGTCAAATACATTTACTATGCTCACGAACATATGTTTGGAAGCCTTAAAAATGTTTAAATCTTTAGCACTACTCAATAATTTAGTACTTCGGCACGAACTTTTAGTCACACAAAACTTCCACTTCAAAATCCAATGATATGCATTATAAATCTTATAATAACTCTCAGCAAAATCCCCGTACCATCCAATTACTGTTGGGAGCCATATTTCTTCACATTTTGTTGACATTTATGTTATCATGGATATGTTTTTATTACAATGATGTACGCCATTGTCAGGTTCGTTAACTTCAGAAAGAAATATAATGAACCATATATGTTCTTTGAAGCCAAGTTTTACGTACATTTTTTAAACATTAAAAACAGGTTTTTCCTAATAAAAGGCCTATACTTACTTTGGGTCTTGTTTTATGGAAAGTTTAGCTTTGATTGACGACGTAAAGCCGCAGGCTTTATTAGTCCTGCGCAACAAAACACCCAACAGAAGTTACCTCCAAAAAAATATCGGCGTACGATCAGATTGGAGGGTCGTTATGAGAATGCTCGTGGAAAACAGATGAGCGAGAGCGGGCGACTGACAAAATGAGGAAGTGTGAGAGGAGATCCCATCTGCCCTCTTTTTTTCCCTTCGCTGCAGCCAATCAGACAACATCAAAGACGTGAGCCAAAATGACGGATGTTGAATCAGAAAAAACCATGAGTGTCACCCAAGGATAAATGCACCGACCCAACTAAACCACTAGTTTTCAACCCTAATGTTAGTCTGGTTGTTCATGGTAGAGCTGAACAATTACTAAGGCCTACGGCACGTTACATAAGAACTCACTATGAAGGGTAACGGGCCCATCTCCATTCCTTGTCGATGTACATTCTTCCAGAAATGTATGGAACCCAGAATACCACTCGGCTTCGCATAAGAAACTCTCAGAGGTCTCAACAACCATCATATTAGATCGGTACCACGTATGTTTGGCAATCCTAATTCCACTGAGTTCAATCCTGCTCTGGGTAAGGGTGTTATATTTGTTCTGCTACGAGTCCTAAATTAGACGGTGAGACATAACCTAAGCCGTCGGAACAACTAAAACGTAAGGATACTATTGATAGTTTAAGAGTTATATTACTAGATAATGTGCTATGTCACAGTGAATTCATGTCCTAAAAATTAAATTTGCAGTAGAATTACAACGTGTTCGAACACGTGTGTTCAAAGCTCAGCTAAGTGCTATGTGAAATTGATCAAGCAGACCTTTCCCAGAGTTGAACCTGGGGCTCTGGGTACCACTTCAAAACTCTTCCCGCTGGACTACCTCGCAAACCAATAAAATTGAGCTATTAAATTCATATATATGCATACTCAGCATGATTTCCAAGTCACTGGCTTGTTGACCCATATAGTGTCTGTTAAATGCTAATAAATAACACTGTAGTAGTAAAATCAAAAAGGTGGATGAGACTACAGATAGTAGAGGGCTGAAGATTCCCTGAATTTATATGGATGACAAGGTAAAAGAAGGATAAATGGGGAAAATTGAGAGAAATCTGGCGTCATTAGCCTGCCAACTAACTGAAGACCAAAAGGGTGCAAGAAGGAATCAGACAGACTGAGTACCTACTAACATTTAAGAGCAGTTAAGTGAGCACATAATTAGGGTCCGGAATGGGGTCGTTTACCATATTTTTTTATCGCCAAATTGATAGAGTTTGTAAAATAAAAAGACCGTATGTTTCCGTTTTTTGATCCTTCAATTATTTCTCGAGGCGAAAAACTGATGTATTTAACCCTTTCGAAAAAGTGGGCGTGGTTCAACCTCTGACGCATATCGACTTCGTCCAATCACAACTGAGCCAGCGAATCTAGGTTGGAAGCCATTATTCTCACGAAAAACACTACTCCCTAACGAAACGAAAAGAGCCAATTTACTCACAGATGTGAAAGCAATTATCCCTGAAATAAAACGGATCCACATACGTATATTCGCACTCATACAATGATAATACGTTAAATGAGTCTTCTCTGCTTTCGAAATGTTTAAAAACATATAACAGCCTATTTTGTGATAAAATTAAGGTTCCAATCTAATATTCACAAGAGGACGTTTTAAAACTAAACAAAATTCTGTGGTCTAACAGTTCCATAGCGCGTGTGCAAAAACGGAGTTAGGATATCATATTGTTATTTACACCTCAGCCTAATCAATATCGTTTCTGAGGGAAAAGATTTAAAATGTCCATTTAAATCAAAGCTTTACATCACATTCGAAAAGTTCTGGGGAAAATGCACTCTCCTACTAATACATTACTGACCGTCACCCCCGAAATCATCCAAAGTACATTAATGAAATTCTTCATGAGAAGATTAGGCAAAGAGCTGTGAAACAATGTCTCACGGTCGATATGCTGTAACTGCTCCATTATGGAACATTGTGAAAATTACAAAGCTGTCGAAACTAGTCGTCAGTATATGCACTGCCATCCAAGTGGAAAGTTTCTTTTCATTAATCCATCCCATAAAGAGCAGAGCATACTATTAATACACGGTAAAATATGGCTAACTCAGAAAGAAATCACAGAGATATTGCTAGAAAAAAACGAAAAAAAAATACATGACCATACCATACTCCAACTCCTGTTGGATATTAAATCGGAAAAATCTTCCGTAGGATTTTAAACAGGGCGTCCTACAAAATTGAATAGCATCGCTCCACGCTGGATGATAGAGGGAATTAAAAGGAAAATTTAATTTGGGATTTATACCCCCATGAAAAATGCAAGCACCCGTTTGCGACTAACATTAAAAAAGGTACACGCTAACTTGTGGCCAATTAAACTCAAAACTGGACTACATTAATATTCTCGAAATATAACATAAAATTGCAATAAATATTCATTTATAAAGTCGTACCCAGGTGCTCCTGGTCGTTGAATTTAGGAATATATTCGTGCAAACGGTATAGAACACGGCATGGTGATTTAATAAACTAGTAAAATCATTCCGATTTCAAAACGTGGACTGAGAAAGAAAATTGAACAGCAGTAAAGACTGACTCAAATGAAATAGGGTAATTAAATTCATTTCGCATGATATTACCAACTAAATTTAATATTTAGAAGCTAAGAACATATGGTTCTCTATCATTTATATACCTATTCCTGCCAATGAAACTCAGCTTATAGGATAAAATACGAAGTCCTCAGGAAATTGCAAACGTTATTCACCAGGCTAGCATGAAGGCAATAGCAGTAAAAGGTCAGAATCATTATCAATCAAGAACCTAGATGTCTAGATTCTTGACTGACTTCAGAACCATCCCAAATCGACACAAGACATTTATAATTAATAAAGATATCAGATATTCTCTTTTCCAAAATAAACTAAAGCGCAGGGAATAGCTAAGGTATATCCCAAAAACTAATTTTTCAATTTCATTAAACTTTTGTGAATCTACATTCATAAAGCAAAATCGGAAGTTATCAACCAGCAGTGGTGGCCGGCAAATATACCGAACCGCCATAAATTTTACAATATTATAGCAATTTCTTCTCAAATTGGACCTATGATTTAGATACAACAGTAGGTATACCTACTATAGAACGAATCAATATTGCAATATTGCCGGTCACTGAGCGCGGTTCAAAGAGAGTTTAACCGCTGGAAGTCACGTTAGGTGATACCCAAATTGGACTAAACGGCGATGACCAGGACATCATTCAGGAAGGACTCAAAACTATTGATCCTCGACAATGCCGTAGTTGTACATTCAAACTGATAGGACTTCCTATTGTTTGCACAACAAATGACAGACTTTTGAGATAGTGACGACAATATTTTTCCATTTTTGAGGCCTGACAAGATTGACTCCTAATGTTAATTATATAAAAGGAATATCATTATTGCGTTTATGATTGTTAGAAAATAAATAGTATCGCTTTATTTTAAGGACAAGAAGTTTACTTCGATCCTACTTTGATCCAGGGTCGATCATGTTCCAAATTATGCTCTTTCCCACGTTGTAGAAAACAATGAATTGTCTACCAGGCGGAATTTGGACATGTCCAATGAATAAACAGTCCAATGTGGAGCATGGCATTGCACGGTTTAAAAACTTGAATATTAAGAAATGAAAATAGACTGGTGAGTTACGAAATGTAGGCGTATGTAGGAAAGGTGAAGGTGGTGTAAAACAAAAAAAACAAGAAAAGAAGGTAAATATGAGAATTATAACATAGGAACAAAATTTACAGGTGAAATTAGGAGGGAATAGAGCGCAAGTATGTAATGGGTACAGGAAGGAGAGTGATTCTTTAAGGAAGTATTAGAGGAATATGTTTTAGAATACCGGGGAAGAGAGACTCACAAGTAGCCTGTCTGGAAGACACGTTGCGAGATAGGAAAAGTATAAGGATCTATACAAGTACATACAACCAATGAGACAGCGTTTTATTACACAGTATATGAGGTATGTCATTTTCAACTGAGCCAACTATGGCTGAGCAAAAAAAATACATAAAACTACCTAAACTATATTTCTCCCTAGAAACATATGGCCATATTCAGAATCTCAACTACAGTCTCGTTTCTACTGCTTACGTCCTGAAGTCCACAAAACGAGTCAAATTGGTGTACATATTCTACCTGCAAAGGTGGTATCTTTCTCAGTGTGACGCAGAGGACTGAGTTGATAATCTGAATATGGTAAAGGTATACCAGAATCTTAACTAGTCTCGCTTCTACTGATTACTTCATAAAATATCTCTTAAGACTTCGAAACGAGATACAGATTCTCTTCGATATGGTTCGAAGCGGTGTGCAGCGAGGTAATACAGGGTACATCAGAACACCGATTTGACTCAAAGTAGAGATTTTAGGACGCAAACAGATGAAAAGAGAATGTCGTTGAGAGTCTGAATATGGCCCCTAATCACTTCCTTTAATAGCTCGACCCGTGGCCCGAATCTTGAATCTTTCGTTCATCATCATCGGTCAACAATCCTAGGATTGGTTTGACGCAATTTCCACTCGATTCTTCTATCGGCCAACCTTTTCATTGTGAAGTAATTCTTCTCTTTTACATCTTTCACAACCTGTTTCATGTATCTCATACGAGGCCTGCCTTTTCCATTCTTCCCGTTCACTTTTCCCACAAAGATTTTCTTCATCAGGCCATCGTGTCTTAAGATGTGGCCTATAAGTTGTCCCGTCTTCTTTTTATGGTTTTCAGTAGACCTCTCTTTTCTCCTACTCTTCTCAAGACTTCTTCGTCTGCCACTCGGTCGATCCTTTTTATCTTCATCATTCTCCGGTAGCACCACATTTCAAATGCTTCCAGCCTGGACTTCTCTGCTGCTGTTATTGTCCATGCTTCGCTGCCATATAGTATGAGAATCTTACGTTACGCACCGAATAAATATTGACGTTAAGGATACCAACGAAAACTTCATTAACCTTGTAACGATGACCGACCTCAAAGAATCATAGAGGGAGTCTTAAAATTATTCGTTAACAATGCATCGTTTCGCTTTTCCACAAAACCCAAAGGGACCTCTTGAATAAGGCAAAATATTCGAGTGATGTAATCTCCGGGAAGCTGTACACATTTCGTCGGTCTAGTACTACTCTCTCTTTCCTGTACAGTCACTTATTCTCTTCAAAATTCCCACATAGCCTCAGTAAACATCTTAAAGTAGCCATGTTTGTGAATCAAAACCAACCAAAACGATAAAGATTTCATTCACTAAGACGTAAACGAATGCTCTTTGTTTTTAGCTGTGTAAACGAAGGAAAAAAATCCTTGAAAAACATTCGTTACAACGAATGCTTATATAGCGTAACGAAAGATTCAAGACTCAGCCCACCGGAGTAAATTGTTCCAGACCTTGTTTTGAATCAATCCAAATTCGTAGCACGTCTGAACTGATAAATAACAGCAAACGTTACTCAAGCCGCAAAGGAAATGTTTTCTTGTTTTTACCCTTTCTACATAATGATTAGGTCAACTTGACCTGAAGAGCAACTTCATTTATTTTTGGCTTGGAAGTTTTTACACGCGGGAATAAAGCTTATTTAAGTGTTGACTCTCACGGCATTTCTCTGCTACACGTAAGTGACCCTTAGTCCACAACGACTCACCTCAAAACACACACCCCCAGCCCGTTTACTTTCTTTCTCCTTCAACCGGACCAGTTGGGGGAAGGAGAGAAGTAACCCTGACCCGAGGAGGCTCGCGTGACGTATTGGGGTCAAATACCTCGACGTTAAATGGGGAGAAGGTAGAAAGTGAATGCGAATGGGTAGAAAGAGGAGGGGGGATTGAAAAAACGGGTCCTAGAGGGATAAAAACAAGGAGTTCAGAATGTACTGCAGGAGGAGGCTTCGCAAATGATATGAGAAGCCAGCAGCCATCTTGGTACGCACATACGGGCTTGCTACTCGCGAAACTTGTAAAAATGAAGTTATTTTTGCACAAGGCTAAAATTTAAGCATTATGACGAATAAATTTATAAAAAATCCAGGGGAAAAGTGAACGGGAAGAATGGAAAAGGCAGACCTCGCATGAGATACATGGAACAGGATGTAAAAGAGAAGAATTGCGATAACATTAAGAGGTTGAAATGAAAGGAAATTTATTATTCCGGGTCAAAGTGTCCCTTAGGACCATAATTTGTGTACATAATTTAGAGTCAGATTTTCTATTGCAAGACATATATATTATCAAGGAATACATACGCGTTACAAAAATAATAATACACTTTTCGCATTATTTCCATAGAAAAGCAAAAACAAGAAAATAAAAAAGCAATGAAAATTTCATGTGTGTTGCAGAAAATAATACAATATTCAATAACATTCGGACAGCATTTTACGGTATTTCCATTTAAATATATCTTTGCATTGGTTGATAGAAGAATCGAGTGGAGGGTTGCGTCAAACCAATCCAGGGATTGTTGACCGATGATGATGATGATGATTACAATGAATAATGGAATGCATTATTAAAATTCGTAAAAGCAAAAGATGAATGTACGTAAACACCCAAAGAAGTGCCGAATATTTAGTTTCAGTTGCTTAAAATCGAATCAGTTTTGTAATAAAATGAATTTCCCCTGTAAGCAAATGCTTTTAATGCCTTCCATAAAAAGCATTAGTAAGATTAACAGAACCTCTGCGATGAAATTTGATTACGATTTTATTTAGGTTTTAATACACAGGCAGCCATAAGCGGTCGTAAAATAAAACGTACCTAATGATTTACCCGGAGGAGGCGGGGCCTAATCGTTCCTAATCACCCCTATTCTGCATTCATTGTCGCCCGTTAGCTAACATGGCAAATGAATCCTCCTAGTACATTCTAACCTCCTTAGATAACACAAAATATAATTGTGTATTTTATGAATCTGCGTCTGTCACATGGAGACGAAGGTGAAGTAAAAAAATGATACATTTCTCCATTGGATTGCCATATCTGAAGCCAACGGCGTTAAAAAAAAGAGGAAGAAATAAAATAATAGCCGAACTCTCGTCGAGAGAATGTTAAAACTTTAAAAGGCGTCAACAGAAACCGAGGCTATGGAAAAAAATAAGAAAGATAACAAGCGTTCATATCGTGGCGCTGAAACTGGCACCTGGAAATGGGAATCCGAAAGAATGAATGCCTTGGGAATGGAGAGCCTAACACGTGCAGACCTAGTCTTTTTAGAGCACTTCTGAAAAACAAGTGAAACTAATAGAGCGTGACGTTCTGAATCACAGCAATGGAGTCCGAAAAGATAGAACGAATCAAACTTTATGAAGTCAGCAAATATAAAACGTTATAATTGGGTTGAATTCATGCAAAATGCCAAGGTCACCGCATTTTTTTATCGCATGACATAATCTTTAATTTAATTATTGCGAAATTATCCCGCTCTCTCCCAAGTTACCAACAATGATCAATATATTCTCGATTATTCTGAAACAAAACTGGACTTTTTAACAGCATTTACCACGAGAATTTATAAATGGGAACGAGTCTATATTTGATTTGCGCCATAACCTTAAATTACTTCAGAGCAGCTGTTCAGTACGTCACCAGTTCTTTTCTTGCGCAACACAGATGAACAACAGTGATGGAAAAGTTACAAAATTAAGCATATTTTTTAAGTATTGAAGAGGGAAAAATCGATTAACAAAAGGAAAAAGGGCGAATATAAAACAAACTTGAGTGGATTCGATAAATTGTAATATACAAATAAAGGCTTCGCCGACAAAATTATTTTATCCCGAGTGTGTCCATAAATTGTTTGAAGAAATAGGCAACGTCATAAATGATAATATTGATGGTAATGATAGAGGTCAAAACATTGAGTTCCCAATCCTATCAATGTCTCGAGTAACGGAGAATGGGACTACCAACAGAAAAAGATACATTTAACAAAAAGGAAATATTAGCAAATGCTCGTTTACATCTCAAACACTTATTTATATCATCTACGAGATCAATCATTAGAATTAACTGGCGCAAATATTATGCATCTGGAAACACCTGAATGCATAAAAAGTCATCAAATTTCTAACGCCTATGGAATTAGGATTAGTTGTTCGACTACTTCATGCATGTGAGCCCCTGTTACCCTTTTCCCATCGCGTACCCTACGGATGTCTCCTGGGACCAACGTCAATAACCACTGGGCTTTTCATCCTGGAGGTACACCGTTCCACACACACAAACTAGACATGCGGTTTGCGTGCACACAGGCGAGAGAGGCCTACATGGTTGCCATTTTAAATAATTTTGTTGCTAAAGCCACCTTCAAAAGTTGCCAGAAGGTTGCTAGAAGGTTGTTCAGAAGAATAAGAAATTACTACCATTTTCATTAGCATCAGTATGGCTGCGTGGATTTTTATTCGAAGTGTTTGGAATAGGCATATAATTTCATAGATTGGTACCCGGGTCACATTTGTGCATTCATGAGGGCTGCACAAGACTACTAACTAATAAAAATAAAATAATACAAATTACTGCAGTATATTTTTATTACTTAAACGTAGACACAGAAATGGTTAAGCAGCTAGCCACATTCCTGAATGAATGAATTCAAACATTATAAACAACTACAATTAACAAATTTTACGTATCGATAAAGTGACATTTGTGCGGGCTGCAGGTAATCTTACAAAGGGCCGCATGGGATCCCTGGTATAAAGGTTATCTCATATGTCCCTGGCATAAAGGTTATAAACAATATATCTTTGCAAGGAGATAAAAATATACAAAACGATGCATTGCTCGTACACCAATGCCTAAAACTAATTTTAAATTTACGATGCCAGTTATAATATACGTTATTCATTCCTATTTCATTCCTAATAACAGAATTTTTCTTTATAATACATTTTTCTACCCAGAGAGATAATATAGCCAACCTCTATAAATATCAGAAAATGTTACCACAGGTGTAAAAACAGTATCTGTTTCTAACCTGAGTATATAGTTATGACGTGTTCCACAAGCACAAACAACTTAGTAACTTAGCTAGAATAATTTGAGGTTGGTTACAGGGAGTTCTCCACTGAATAGGCTCGTTCACCACAATCTTCTCATGGTCGTAACTGTAAACAAAGTTTCTACCTGTTAATTAGTTTTCAGTTTGGCTTACTACTAAGAGGGAGGAATACAAAACTTTAATAATTACTATTCTAACACTCAGTGTTCAGTTCGATGGTTGGTCTTTGATAGTTGAGGTTAGAGCTCACCCCCTAATAATTGGCGTGTGAAATTCACACATTCAGGGTAGGGGGGCCAATTCCAAGGACCACGTCCGATTTCCCACGAAGTTCTGGCACACAAAAAATCGAATCACGATGATTTTTAGGCAGTAGTGTAAAGAAATACTTCGCCCGGGTTTTGAACCTGGGACCCTCCAGTCTGTAGTCCAGCACACTTTCCATTAGACCACCATGGCCCCATTATATAAATAACTATCTTTTGTTTAAAACACATCATGATCTGTAAAAAAAACAAAGGATCAATCTCCGAAAATTGTCAACACAATTGTTCCATCATTTATCTACCCAATATCCCACCTATCCTTAGCGGTTAATTTTCGTTAGTTGTCGATCGCTGTTGTATTATTAAAAACCATTCCACCAAAGATTTGAGCGAAGTGGTAAATAGTGCGTTTTGTTGGCACATGGACACTAAGTACATTCGAATTTTGGCCAAGTAGAGCGAAATTCTACCAACAACTCGGTCTATAGACAGAAAAGTCTCATTCAAATCTGCTAAGTCATTTGGATCCGATCCGACGTGGAAGTGTAGCTGTGGACTCTTATAGTCCCTGAAGTTTGGGACAGGAGTCGTTACGATTGAGGTCAAAAGTGTCACCCCCTTCAAGAAACAAATCCCTCAAAATCCTTCAGACGGCACGGAGTTCCACAAGGGAGCATCCTCTCGAAATGGGAACGGAACCAACCCTCGTCTCGCGAAAGACGACGTGTCCGACTCCTCTCCCGTCATTCGTCACTCCATTTAAAAAAATATATTTCTGCGCTGGGCTAGGGCGAAAATAACGCGGCCAGCTGAAAGTTACGCCCTGATTGGCGGACCGAAGCCCGCTCCTCTACGCTATCAAGGAAGGGGCATATATTCCAGGATGCGTTGACGTTGACGAAGAAAATGAAAAGAAATAATTAAAAAAACTTAACAAAACATAATCCACCTTGAGTGTCCCGAGAGCGATTTCTTCTCGAAATCCACTCACAATCACCCGAGTCGACACAAAGACGCAAATAGGGATGAAAAAAATACATATACCCAGAGGAGAGCGGGTGGAGACGTTTGTTTCTGTACTTATGAATACATATGGTTCGATTCCCGGCTAAGTCAAATTTTTTTATAGTTGAAATCTGGCTTATATCTTCCTTCCCCACCAAAAGTGTGTCCGTTCTTTTCTGTGTTCCCATTACTGTCTTGAGAATGTTCCAACACGCTTGTTGGCGATTTTTCATTATTACTCCAGCAAGCTACAAAACAACACAAGTAAATAATACAATAATACAACATTGGAGCTTTAGGTGATTCCTAAGGCAATTGCCTGTTGCTGGAATCACCTTCAAAGTATATACACGGCAATATTAGCGTACATTCTTATATTTAAAAATGTCTCCAGTTGCACATAGAAAAACTTTGTGACACGAAAATGACATACAGAGCTATTGAAAAGCTTATAGACAATAAAGTTATAGTTGTAGAATAGTTATAAGGATTAAAAAATATCATATGCACAGTAAAATAAAAAAACAAAGGATAAATACTGTGAACAACCTCTGAATTAGCTCTATACTTATGCTTTCTCTGGTAAATCACCAGATGTTCACCTGCTTCAAAAAATTTTGAAGTGTGCGTTAACTCGGATACTCTGTGGCTAGCTATTTAAAATTTTAGGCCCCAAGTAAAGAAAGATTCTTTTGAATTGGGATGCATTTGGTTTGGGCGCAACGTAAGAAATGTTAGTCCTCAGGTTATAAGAGTGAGGCTTATCCAAGACTTTTGGGTTATTTCCACTAAGAAAGGTAGAAAAGCATTACCACCTGCTTATAGCAGGTGCTATATATACGTATAGCCTTAGCACCTTAGCCTTATAAATAAAACCACACACCTGAATAATCACACGTGAATAGCACGATGCGAATTTATTGCAGGCATGATAAGGAAAAATAGAAAGCATTTAAAACGACACAAAACATTCTTAATTTTCGGCGGCATAACCGCCTTAGTCAGAGGAGACTGAAAATTAAGCTGGAATTTACGAATAAATTTATAATATTTTCTGAGTGTCTTGTTACGTGCTTCTAACCTTCCTTGTGCTCATCAAGTCTGATAAATTTAGATTGTCTACTTAAATAAGTGCGCATACATATATAAATACACACAAATATATACAGCGGAGTGCGAGCGGAGATGGATTTTTTCCCGGTCTTTCGGAAGAGGGGGAGGGGGTGGGTGGAGGGAGAGCCCATCGGGGGCGCCATCTACTTCCCCCGAGGTCACGGCACCCAATCAGAGGAGAGCTTTTGAGGCCTGCCCTTCGCCGGGACCCGTTCGCGCGCTGAGAAAGCCTCAAAGGGACGCCAGCACATATTCGCGCTGCTCTGAGGGCCACGGGAGTATGCAGCAATACCGAGGGAGAAATGATTAATGCTCCACGTCATGAAGAGGCAGACGAACCGATGCTCACACACGGAGCACATTCTGCCAAGAGAGAGAGAGAAAAAAAATAAAAACGATTTTCCGATAAAATAGCATCTATCCCGGCGAATATCACGAGGGAAATAAACTTGTAAAATGGACCCGCAGATACGTGACGTACCACGGGTACTCCCACCAGAAAACACTTGGATAATGGAGCGTGAAACTACTATTTCTGGGCTCCATATTTTTCAAGAAAATAAATACCTGATGCCAAAAATCATTTCGTTCCGCATGGCTACCATCCTCCCTATCACATTCATCTACTCTTTACTAAACATATTGCCTCTTAATAACCTTTTTTTAAACACCAAACCCTTAAACTACCTTGATCATATTTCATCCCCCAGTTTAATTCTCTTTAATGCAACCCCGATTTTTTCAGTAGTGTTGTCAACCATAGCAAATTCGCGGTTCGGAGTCCGTAGAGATCGTTGCTCTACGATTTTTTTTCATAGAACCCAACTGATTATTGCTGGCAGCAACAGAAAAAAATAACTTAGTTCGTTGCATTATATCATATTAATGTATTTTAACGCTAAATTATTCATAACTAAATGATTAATTATTCTTGCATGAAAATAAAGGCATTTAGGGGTAGCGTTAGTACTTAACAATATAGCATTACTGGAGACATGGCATGACAGTGGAGTACAAAAGGTTAACAATTACTTTTTTAAGGGCAATGTATTAAGCTGAAATTTTAATGAAATATAAGGCATAATGTGGCGTATATAGGGTTAAAAAATTTAAAAATCCACATTAAAAATGCTGATTTTCACAAATACGCATTTAACAAATTCTAAATTCACAGTTTTAGGCAATTCGCTATTTTCCACGTAACCGCAGATATTTTCGGGGCATTGCCTGTCTTAGATTAACGTTTTAATGTGCTCCATGATCAGTAAGTTAGAGAAAAAGATTGCAGAACCGACGGATTCAAAATGTCCTTTTTTCCTCGTACAATGGGGGCGATCACTCGGAACTGAAATCACAATTTTGTACACGGCATAGTTAAATGAAAAAAGAAAAATGAATTTTAGTGAAAAAATTAATCTTCTAATCCGAGCCATTCACTCATTAATCAAAAATTAAAATACGCAAAAGGTGACGCCCACCGAAAAATCTGCTTTGATACCATTGACGTCATTTTCCTCCCGTCCTTGACTGCTTTTAGGGGAAGGGAAGGAAGTGGAGGGGGGTTCTCGGAAGGTCTGCTCTCACAGATCCTATCGCAACATCTTCCATTGGAGGAGTCAGCTGTGTCTCCCCCATTGCGATAAGGCGAAGTAGCTTCGCGGGCTCAGTTGTGATTGGACTAAGTGGAGGACGTCAGAGGTTGCACCACGCCTACTTTTCCGAAAGAGTTAAAAACGTCAGTTTTCGCCGCTTATAACTCGAGAAATAATTGAGGGATCAAAACACGGAAAAACACGGGTCTTTTCATTTTAAAAACTCTGTCAGATTCGGCCATAAAAAATATGGCAAACGACCCCATTAGGGGCATGAATTTGACATGTGCGAATACTACCGACGAATACTCGAATACTTACTAGAAAGTATTCGGTATTCGAGGTGTCGAATTATTATGCTAATTACGATACATTTGGCATGGTGATGAACTGAATCATATTCGTTACAAACTGGACAAACCATGGTGTATTAACAATTTCTGCTCAATTATTAAGGCTTGTGATAGTTAATGTATTCAAAAGTCTATAGTTGGTATAAAAAGCTATTAATGATAATTTGGACAAATAAAAAGTGTTTTTTTTAATTAAATCTACTATTAACTTTTTACTTCAATAGGCAGCAAATTAATGTGGAGAATAACATTTACCGTATAAATTGCAATTCTAGTATTCGAAGTATTCGAAACTCAAGATATTTGAGTCATGATATGATATCTGAATTCGATATTCGAGTTTAAGAAATCTACTTATCTACCTATCTTAAATAGGAATAACTGTAAACATGTCCAATTGAATAAATACAAGTGTATCAATGGATTATATAGGTAGTTGCATGATCTCATGAAGACCTTAAGCTAACCCAACTAACAGCAAGTTTTTAAATGCCTGCTTTGTTATTTTTTTACATTTTTTAAATTGTTAAGTTTAGACTAGAATATAATTACTTATCCTTTTCATCCATGATATGTAACGCATGTTAGGTGTGAATTCACCCCCTGTCACACATATTTATGGTGGCTTAAAGAATATTATGTAGATGCATAAGTATGTTTAGTGTATGTACGTAGTGCATTTTTGTTGACAACTCACCCCTCTGCTACACACGCTCGAGGTAACTGGCTGATTGTCAGAATACATAAGTATAGATAGATATAAAATTTTCATCTATACTGTTATTAAATTTATTTTACCGAATGCCCTCTGAACCTAAATAATTCTAACTGGATTCTACTCCATGCTGCTTCGATACTGCGGTTAATTTCCATATTATTCCCGATGGCGCATTTAAAATCAGTCAGACGCAAAAGCAATTTGCCGCAATATTGGAGAAAATTCACCCCCTGCCAAACACCTTTCTGGTGGATTGCAGTGTATTATGCAGATGTAGACGAAAAGAAAGGGAAAAAGGAGGAAAAACAAGGGCTGAGATTGGATGGGGAGAAAGTGAGGGATTGGAGAGAGGGGGGCATTATGGAGTAGTGACGACAGTGAATCAACCCCCCCGGGGCCATCCCCCGTCGCCCACCCACCCACCCACCCTCCTCAGAGGGGAGTCGTCCTGAGGATTGTCTGCGGCCGAAAGAGAGAGAGGGAGGGAGGTCGCTGCCGGATTGGAGGAACGGCAAGATACGCACCCCCTCTCCTCCGATACAAATGCTCCTCTCCCTTTCATTACTTTTATCGACTGCGCAAAGGGCGGGAGATACGGGGGGGAGACAGATATTCGCGCGGATATATTTCTCCTCTCCCGAACAAATTGAAATGCGTTTTGCCGGGGGCGTCGCATATATTTTTTTACACGAGAATAGAGAGAAAGCAAGCGTCTGCGTGAATGAAGCACGGCTGTCAAACCAAAATCAATCGATATTTCAGAATAAACTGCTAAAGTTTAAAAATTTAAAAATTCACATTAAAATGCCTACTTTCACAGATAGACATTTAACACATTCTAAATTCACAGTTTTTCACAATTTGCTGTTTCAGACGTAACCGCAGATAATTTCGGGGCATTACCTGTGTTAGATTAACGTTTTAATGTGCTCCATGATCATTAAGTTAGAGAAAATGATTGCAGAACAGACAGACTTAAAATGTCCTTCTTTCCTCGTACAATTACGGATATGAATTAGACATGGTTCATTATCCTCCTCAAAGAGTGGTAGTATTATATTCATTATAACACTTCTATTATTTTAGGGCACCGACTTTTTCCGGAGAGTGAAATTAATTCTAATAGAGCTATCGTTGCGCCTCTATTTAATAATAATAATAAAAATAAATTTTCTTTATTTCAGGCAAAATTGTAGGTACATACTCCCTTCTTACAGCTCAACCCTGTGAAACTATTTAGCTTAATATCTACCAATGAGAGCCCGTGACCCTTTTTTATTTGAGGCAATATCGCAAAAAAATTGGTTTAAGTATTACATGTATTTTTTAATACTTAAATCAGTACCGCAGTTGTATACATGACAGAAAGTCGGAATTGTCATAAGCAGAAGTAAATAAATTATACGTAAGGAAAAACTCAGCAAATAAAATAAATTGTTTAAAGAAAAAATGCTAACAAAATAGAGATAGTAAAACATGTTTTTCCAAGAATAATATTCATGACTAAAGTGAAATTTTTATCACTAAAAATACACTTAAGATGAACAAGGAACTTTTTTGTTTGCACTGTTTCTAATGCTTAATCCAAATTAAAAGTAAACGCTTCAAAATATCCATAAATGAACATCCAAACCCACTATTCTGTAATCTTTTCAACCTAAACATTGACAGAACACAAAATCCGCTTCAAAAAGTCTATGCCCTACCTCAAACCGTCCCAGAAAAAAGTAGAAATACATTATCCATCTGGTTTGTCCCACCTCAGAGCTTATTCACGGGCAATAGCAAACGCTAAGCATTGCCAACAAACAAGTGACCATCAAGATAACAAAAAATGTGCATAAATTACTCCTCATTTTAAGGTTCTAGTAAAGTAGATGAAAATTCGGTATGTAATAGCTCTTACCTCAGATTAAAAATTTAATAATAGACAACCCTTTGATTAATATCTATATACCTATCACAATCCAATTAATTATGGCTAACAACCATTTAAATAAAGTCGATCAACTAAACTAACAGCTAAGTTAACACAAGCATTAACTTCATATACAAACATAAACACTCAAAGAAATATGTAACTAATTACTCAATAACTTCCTTCCCTTAAAAGCCTCTTCGCATTGGGACACAGAAGAGAAAAAAAACTAAAGGCGTTTCTACTAAGCTAAAGGTGGGCGAAGAATCCATATACAGACTGATTTATTTATTAACTTTTAACTGGCAGTTATGCTCATGGGTTATCTTCATTACTTCACCTCTATTAGAAATTTCTGCTTAGCCACTCAACTCAACTTAGTCCTACTCCACCGTTAATACTAGGTCCAAAATTTTCCACCTGTTCTGCCTTATTCTCTACAGTTTTTTCATTGAATTTTTGCCATTTCTTTCTCTAAAAACTTCATTATCTTACGTTTTTTTTCGTGGCTGATCCTCATCCCAAATCTCCAGCATTGGATTTTTTGAAGTGTCCAGGAGCGATTGCAATCCGTTGGGGGAATGAATTATGACGGTCCACACTATCGCTCTATGACATATCGAATAAGCTTCTGGGGAGGTCGGGTGACGGATAGAGCGAGCTATGAGATGGAAAAGGACGGCATAGGAGAGGTTCGCTGATTTCACCCACGATCGAACGACACCGCAGCTCCGAAAAAAAATGACGAACGCCCCCGCGCCGGAAATGAAATAGGATGCTCCTCCCGAAAGATGAATATTCTTTGCAGCCAAAGAGAGAGAGAAAGAGAAGAAAAGAAGAGTTTGAGGATGTCCGAAAATAAAAAGCATTCCTCTCGTGAACGAGGCGTGGCCGAGACTCGCAAAAGGGGACGGTCGCTAAATATTTCATCACGAAAAAATTTGAGTCTCATCGAAAAAAGTCCACGGACGTGTGAGGTACATAAGGTACCAACAACGAGCCCCACTCTAGCTCCACAGATAAGTAAAAACCAATCCGGGCGAAACACCTTTTTTTGGCGAATCAAGCGACGACTTTAGAAATTCGTCCGAATGAGCAACTGAAAATGTAAAAATTGGAATACAAAATGGAAAATATCGCCAATTATAATATCATTTGCCCGTAATAATAATGATACATAATACGGCTAAGACTTAAATAATGAGAAGAAACTTTTTACGGAAGATACGTCATGATTACGTAATAATAAGAAACATTAATGACCGAAGTGGATTGAATGAAAAATTTAAAGGTTTTCAACCGTGCCAGAGGTTCCATTTCGCACAAAGTTTCTTGGTCCGCACAAAAATGACGTGAGGTGTTTCTTGCTACAGAATTTCATCCCCAAATTCAAATAACTTGCATCAGAGATGAGTACTGAACTCCAGTATGCGTTTCGTCGATCTGACGTCGTCGAAGAACATTACAGCGCAAGGAGATACACAAAATGAATGAAACCATAATAGCAACGAAGATTAGCGAAGATAAGTATCTTAAAAGAGTGAAATGAGTACAAAGACGAGGCATTCACCTGCGCTGACAGAAAAACACGGACGCTGCTTCTCAGAAATAGAAATAGGAACAAAGCAAATTGAAAAACCGTGACTACTTACGTCATGGACTCTTCCCAGTGTAACGACCTCAATTCTATAGTTAGATTTTAATGTTGAGCCGTTCTCAGAACCGCGAAAGAAACATGCCAATTAACCCAATTCCTGGTTTCAACCCGAAATCCGACACAATTACCATAGAGGGCGAAACTTGTTAAAGATTCAGCTGTCCGAAATTTTCCCATCGCACCATTAGATTATATGGTATAACGCAGTTTTCTGCCAGTCAGAAAGGGTTTGGATGAGTTTCCCAATTCTTTTTCGCATTTCATTTTCCGCACGACTAATTTCTCAAACTATTTCTCTCTCTAAGGAAGGTACGCTTGAAGCCGTCGGGATTATCTCGAAAAGGTAACCAAGGAGTCATGTGGTACATCACGAATGGCTTGCAAATGTTATGGGTTTGAGTCGTTCGTAACTCACCATGGGTCAACAATCCAAGGATTGGTTTGACGCAGCCCTCCACCCGATTCTTCTATCGGCAAACCTCTTCATATTGACGTAATTCTTCTCTTTTACATCCTTGACAACTACTTGAGTTTTTGTTATTCTGGGGTTCTATGCTCCTGAAGAATGAGAAAAACTCACGTGAAAACACCAAAGTTGAGGACCATTCGTGTTTGTAGCACGTGACTCCTTGGTTACCTATTTGATATAATCATGATTGGTTCAAAAAACCTTCCCCCACATCAGTTAATAATTTTTTTACAACTTTTCTCCGAGTTATACCAACACGTATTCTTTTCCTCCTCTTTCCTCTCTTACCGACCATTCCATTTTAAGTAAAGGCGTTAAGTATCCAGTTGTAACTAACTACCAGGTCTACTAACTACCGTACTCTGTCTCCTCCTGAAGTAGCGCCAACAAATGTCTTTCCTCTCTCCCTGTTCTCAACACGTACGTATCCGATCTCCCATCATACTCTTTCCATTCCTCACAACACTCCACGTTTTAAAAATGCCCCTCGGGATGTTTAGAATAAAACAAAGGTAAACTCAAGTGTATTCCAGTGTATACTTATTTGAAATGGGCTGTCAATATCAAATGAGTACAATTTAACATTGTTCAATAAAGAAGGAATTTTTAAAAGTTCGTTGAGAGTCATTAAGTTGGTATTGCGTAAATAAAATAAAAATTTACTCAATTCCACACAAATATTATTTTATACTACTCGACCGGTTTTGACCTTTCCAGGTCATTAACAAAAGCCGAGCTGAGTTAATGACTTGAAAAGGTCAAAAGCGGTCGAGCGATATTAATTACCTAATATTTTTGGAATAGAGCAAAGTTTTATTTTGAAAATAAAAATCTACATCTACATGATACCCTGCAAGCCACCGCGAGGGTGTGTGGCAGGGGGTGAAGATCACTAAGCATGCACTACTAACATGCAAACAAGCAACTATAGTGTCTCATGCAACTAGATTGTTAGTATCTGTAGTATTTGAGGGGTTAATACATGCATCATGCACTAAAAAATACTCTAAAATATTTCCCCTACCTATCCCTTTGCTATGCTGGGTACACAAATGGGTACACTTATATGTTGCCTTGATAATGACGCTCTAGCCGCCAAAACCACGGTCGGTCTTGCAATAAAAGTGTGGAATACACCAAGTCATTTTTATTTTCATGATGTTGTAATTCCACAAAGTTACGCCCGAGGGTATTTCTTCGAAGTTTTATTTTATTTATACAACATCGAAATTCCAAGTTAACTTGCCTGCCTTTTGTATCATTTAGTTGGTGTTTTTGGCGTAACTCTGTGGAAACGGTTCTTAATCATGACATGGAATACTTCCGTTTTTTGAATGGAATTTCGATGGTATACTTCACAAAGAATTTTTAGTGAACGACGACCTACGTTTCGACGATGCAACGTCATTATCAGGTACAAATACAGAACAGTTGGCCACTGATATTGCTTATACACCAGTGGAGGGGGGAATAGGTGGAGGAGTTTGACACGTTAACGGTGGAGGACCCTTGCCCATTCACCCCTTCCCTCCCCACTTTGTCATCCCCAATTGCGTGTCAAACCCCTACACTGGTGCACATGCTATTTTAGCGACCGACCATTCTATACTCTTGGATTTATCCATTTTCCGCATTTCGTTGCGTTGTATCGCTTGAGGTGACGATAGTTTCGCCTGCATTCTCACCGGCGTCTTCAGGTCGAAGAACTGAAGACTCACGACTCATCAAGCCCGGTAGAAACTGTAGTCACCTCAGACAAACAACGCACGGAGAAAAAACTTTGTTGAAATTACCTATCCTATGCTACGCCAGCAAAATACGTTTGTCAATATAGTGACAGCAAAGCCGATTGTTACCGTAGCAAATGCTATATGCTGGGCTCTATTCGTTTGCCGGGCAAATTACATTGGCTGACGGTACCATTACTACTGTTCCGCCAACAAATAGGATTTGTCGGGGCGACAAACGTATTTGTCATTGCGCTATTCAGTTGTTCCTCCAGCAAATCCATTTGTAACCCAGGCAGGACGGTTGGCAGCGCCAGCTAGGGACTTTTCAGCAAATCTTTCATGCGACTAACAAAATGGCTGCCACTATTATTGCGGATTAAATGAAACACAAATATTTCAGCTTAGTTTCATTGTATTCGAAAAATACAAACGATGAAATCAACACGTTTTCATATTAATTCAATATACTATAAACAGTATATCACTACGTAACATACGTTAAATGTCACATATAAGTGTGAAAAGCATTAAGTAGTCAAAATACGTACGTAAAAATCACTCAAGTACATTAAAATAGAGTAACTTACAACAATAAATTTTAAAATAAAACAATTACCGGTGACACTAACTGAGCATCGCATCAAGTAGCACACGCGACTAAACCCGGAAAATGGCGATATCCACGAATTTGAAATATTGTGGTAATCGTCTAGTATTCAGCTTTTACACCAAATGATGACGTTGTATCTTCCAAATGTAGGTCGTCGTTCAATAAACATTCTGTGCGGGAAAACGAAGCTTTCCTTTTCATTACGCTGGGTCACTAAGTAAAAACCCCGGAATATAGATAAATATCCCAGCTAATTCAGTAGATTCCGGCGATATTGCGCGGTACTCGAATATATCGAAAAGGAGATAAAAAAATTTCAATTTACAACAGATAAAAAAAACTTTATTTTCCGCGTTTCGTTGACACTGCAACATCATCAGGTGCCCAGGTCGGAATAAAGGTTTTTTATCTGTAGTAAATTGCAAAAAATGTTATCTTCTTTTCGATATCTCAGTTAAATTTGCCATTAGATATAATTAATAAACTTTCGCGATTATTTCGATATTTCAGACTCTTTTTCAGTAGCACCTCGCTTACACGACCCTCAATAACACGACAACCTCAATTACAAGTGCAATTTTCAAATCCCCTTGAGATTGCCATAACACATTATGTTAAATTAACCTCTATAACGCGACTATTATTATCCACACAACCTCAATAACACGGTATTTTTTTCCAATTCACAACGTAACTCAGAACCTCTATAACAAGTCGTTTTAAGAAGTCAACCTCGATAACGCGACTCTATACATGAATGGGACAACCTTTAAGGCTGTCGGATACCACTGCCAAAAACGCTTCTGAAGACATCTACGCCTCTTGACTTTAAGATCTGCTTCGCTACTTAAACAAACGTTTTCTGCGCAAACTTCGAGAATAAGGATTGATCTAGTAAATAAGTTTAGTAATTTTCCACTCGTCGCTTTTCTCATACTCGCTCTAAGATTCACTCGTTATGAAGGGATTTAGTGATTCTATTAGCCTCAATAACACGACTGATAGCCAAAATAACCTTGATAACACGACCCTCAACAAAAAGAGCACCTCGATAATAAGACTGTATCCCAAATCCCCTTGAGACACTTCTTATCGAGGTTCGACTGTACTTTGTGTTCCTGGGTCGAATTAATCCGCAATTAGAGTGATACACTCCCAGGCATGAAGATCACCGTGGGAGAAAGTCACACGAGCCAGGGATCCCCGCTTGGGAATAGGAGATTGCTGTATCCTCAGAACTGTTGCGCCATCGCCTGCTGCCTGTGGGGAAGAGGGGGGGTCGAGTGCGTATTTTTGTGTGTGGTAGTTGAGAACCGCGGAAAGCGAGACGCGTAACTCGAGTAGGCAAGAAAGGAGGCGAGACGGAGCGAAAAAGAGGAGTGATCACATGCACTAGTTAAGAAGGCGTGGAGGGAGAGGAAGTCATCAAACGATAACGGACCAGAGATTTTCCCAGTCTCCCTCTCCCTCTTCATCCTCATCGCAAAGCACTTAGGAGTGTGATTTCACAATACCATGTGGAGATAGTGATTATAAAGGGAATTTTTTTCGAGGGCTGGCGGAAAGCCATTTCAAACGTACCATCGTACGCAAACCGAAACCTAAGAAATCATGCAAAGAGTGATTTTATTAAAATGAAAATCACTCTTCCATGAGTGCAAAAGATAATGCACACAAATTACTCCAAACTCGTGGTCCCCAACGTGGGACACACGCCCTACATTGGGAAGGGGGAAGGTCATCGTTGAAGATTAAATTTGATATTCAACGCAGTTTTTCAGCCGTTTCTTATAATTTTTTCTCCAGTATTTCAACTGTCCTATCGATATTTTGATCTCTTTCATGCGTCTTTCTTTGAATGCTTGTGTAGACCTGAATTCATGGTCTTTCGGGCTTCCACCAAGTGAATAACAGTTTACAGTGTGCAGCGTAGAGCAGCTAGGTTCGTTAAAAGGTGTTACGATAGGTTGAGTAGCGTTTCAGAATTAATAAAAGAATTAGGGTGGGAATCATTATCAGAGCGTAGGTTAAAGTACAGATGAAATCTATTAGAGAAATTTCAATCAGATAGCTTTACTGAAGATGTTAGGCACATATTAAAAAAACAAGCGTAATATGGTAGATTCGACCAGATGAATAAGATTAGAGAGATAGATTGTACCGACAGATTCAAAATGGCATTTTTCTCCCATACTATAAGAGAACAGAATAGGCAGCATAGCAAAGGGAAAGGTAGGGGAAATATTTTAGAGTATTCTGTAGTGCACGATGCATGTATTAACCCCTTCAATACTAACAATCAAGTTGCATGAGACCCTATAGTTGCTTGTTTGCATGTTAGTAGTGCATGCTTGGTGATGTTCAACCCCTGCCACACACCCTCGCGGTGGCTTGCAGGGTATCGTGTAGATGTAGATGTAGATGAATAAGAGTCCTCCTTTTGGACAATAATTGTAAATATATGGCGCAGAGAATCAAATATGCTTAGTTCAGCCATGGCAAAAAAATAAAAGTTTGTGAAAATGCCCTAAACTGAGGTGTACCACGGGGCACAATTCTTGGTCCCATTTTTTTCCAAGTTTTCGCTGTCTACCTGAATGCTACATATTAGCTAATCCCGTCCATTTTATAATGATTGTAACGTGTCAGTCGAGACCAAACAGAAATCTACTTAACACACATTTTAAGGCACCCAAGATCATTAATTGCGATGGATGCCATCAAAAAATTAAACCTTAGTATTGAGGGACAATACTCTTTAAATTTTAACACTTTTATGAAACAAACACTAGACACAAATAGTCTTTCTATTAATAAATCCATTCAGAATAAATTACTTGCTATGGGAAGTTTTCACGGGAAGAAACATGAACACCGAAAATATTAATCCCTCTTTTTAATGTCAAGTGCGCTTTGCCTCAAGTTACCAAGCCTGGATCTTCTTCAAGATGTATGTTAAAGATATAATATTCACTCCAGGATGGATTGGAGAATTCCATATTGGGTAGCTCACCTAAAATGAAAAAAAAAACAAATTCAGAAAAGAATCGCAAAAAAGTTTAAAACAGGTTTCAATCAGCACTACAACTTAGTAGTCTATACAGAAATCAAAATATTACCATTTTCTGTTGTATTCACTGTAATTATTTTCCAAGTATGTTGAAAAAATACTAGGAGCATATCTATTTTAAGTACATTATCTAATCATAACTAATTACTCAGAGGGGCTGTCCATACATGCCTTTATGGAAACTATACAATAATTTTACATTGCATTTTTCCTTAATTAAAGCATGCTATGATTTAGAAAAACAAACAATACCATGGTTACCACTGATAGTTTTTGGCGCGGTGCTCAAAACTAAGGTGAAAGTTATAATTAAAGATGATTTTTTTTTATTTTTTACACGGTGTCATCGGTTATTGGTCATTATAATTTATTTACTTTTTTACGTTTATATGAAAATTTATACGCGACTTTTCGAATTATAACGAAATTTATCTCATGTCCAAACGTGTTAAAAACGACGAATTACAAAAAATTCAATTCGGTAAGGTGCATATTTTTTTACACTTTTACCCATAGCCATCACTAAAAGGGACACGTATGTAATGTTTCACGAAAACTTGTGCATGGACAAAAATCTCCCCAGCCACCTTTAAAAACTTCTTAGTTCACAATTGGCGAGTTTGCAAAAATGAAGATATTTTCAAGATGTAGGTACATCAAATTATATACAATCAGCAAGAGTGGTCTCTGAAGATTTGATATTAGGCGATTCAATACGAGATCCCATGGCGAAAGCAATTATTTCAAAGGATGAGAGGGTGTGAATGAGGCAACTTTTACTTTCGAGCACATACATCTTTGCCCATCCTGAATTAAATCTCTTACCGCAAAGAGAAAATAAGCGATGAAATAGTTACGAACAAGAGTTAAATTTTATTCTTCTAATACACTTAAATCCTATTCCTTCGAGAAAGAAAATATTAATTCTTCATTAACTCTTAATGACGATACTTAAAGGGGCTATACAAAATTACTTATTTCAAAACTATCAAAAACATAAAATAAACCAATTCGCTGCCCAGCAAACTGATAGGAATATAATATGAATTAAAACGAACTAAAAATCATTTTGCAGGGGAAAAATATAAAAAAAAGAACGACTTTGAATTAAATCTTCATGTTAGACATCATAATCTCAGTATGGTACTCAAAGGTAATTTCTTCATGGGAAAGAATGCTTTAATCAAAATAAACGTACTTTTTGGAAAGAAAATATCTTCAAATGCTGCCATTTTTTATTATTACACACAAAGTAAATAAAAAAATCACCCCATGACAACAACAAAATTCATAGAAAAAGCTTCTAGTGGAATAATTTAGCATATTGGGGGAGGTGTTATTTTCACCAACAAAAAATGCGAGGCTGTCTCCGTTGCCAAGTCGAGAACCCTTCCGCGGCTAGCAACGGTAAAAATAAGTTTTCTTCGGACCCTTTTTTTTTTTTAAACAACCCCAATAACCCTCCCCAATGTAGCTCTAATAGTACGAGATCCTGAATCATGTCCGAGGGTGGAATTTTCCACAGCTTCCCGTTCAGCAACTAATCACTTCACGTTTCACTGCTGAAGTTAGCCAACAAGCTAAATTTTATTAACGAGGAGAGCTCTCGAGTTGGGAACATTTTCAGTCTCACAAACACAAAAGCCGACAATGGTTTTTACGACGACTGTAATAGAAAAAAAAATAATAAGAGAAGACAACAGAACTCCCCTCTTCTCGGAACTGGCAAGGAATTAAAAGAAAACAAAAATGAAACGATACCATCCATCACAAGCAAAAAACAAAGAAGTAGTTCTGCTTTACTTTTTTCGTCCGAATCTGACGGAACTAATTCTAAGGAATGAGGGCGGTGACCTACGGAGAAGGAAACCCATTTTATTTTTATTTTTTCATTATTTTCGCGGAGGACAAAATGGAACGAGCCGGTGCCAGGGAGTCTATTCTGAACGAAATTATCGACGAGGAAGAGAGAGAGAGAGAGTCAGGCCACTATTTGGCCATACTTAAGTTTATGAAGCTAGTATGCTTGTACATTGCTAGTATGGGACCCATATAGAGTATGTTATTTTCTTTTGTAGATAAAAGAGCATCGGAGAGAAGTTATGAGAGCTAATTAACGATATGAGAGGTTCATTAGTACGTCAAAACTGAAATAAAATTCATGCTGATATCACTGCCCCATCGTATGCTTGAAACATTGATAAAATCTACAGCATAAATTATTTGCTAATACCTTTTCTGATGATGTCAAAAATACAAGTAATTTAATAATAACTTATCATTACTATTGCAAGCCATTTTAATGTATACACAACATATCCTGATAGTATTGTTTTTTATCAAGTAAGCACATAAATAACACAACCTAAGGCTCACTATGGTAGGTCAGATCACTGAGATAAAATTAAGAGGGATTTAACACCTATAGATCTAGCACCTATGTGGTGCGACAGAAGAATGATGAAGATTAAATGGATCGACCGAGTGACAAACGAAGACTCGAGAAGAGTGGGAGAAAAGAGAAGTCTTCTGAAAACCCTAAGAAGAAGACGGTACAACTTAATCTGCCACATAATGATGGCCTGATGAAGGCAATCATTGAAGGACAGAAGGACGGGATGAATGGAAAAGGCAGGTCTCCTCTGAGATTCTATATGAGCAAATGATGAGGAATGTGAAATAGAAGTAATACGTAAATATGAAGATATTACCCGATGGAAGAATTCAGTAGAGAGCTGCGTCAAACCAATCCCAGTACTACAGAATAATGATGATGACAAATATGCAAATCAATAGATCCAACCGAAATAATTGAGAAAATATTCATCATCAAGGGTCAACAATCCTAGGATTGGTTTGACGAAGCCCTCCACTCGATTCTTCTATCGGCCAACCTCTTCATACCAACGTAGTTCCTCTCTTTCACGTCCTTTACAACCTGCTCCATGTAACTCATACGAGGCCTGTCTCTTCCATTTTTCCCGTTCACTTTTCCCTCGACGATTGTCTTCATCAGGCCATCGTGTCTTAAGATATGGCCGATTAAGTTGTCCCGTCTTCTTTTTATAGTTTTCAGTAGACTTCTCTTTTCTCCCACTCTTCTTAGGACTTCTTCATTTGTCACTCGGTCGATCCATTTTATCTATATCATTCGTCGATAGCACCATATTTCGAATGCTTCCACCCTTTTCTTCTCCGCTGCTGTCATCGTCCATGCCTCACTGCCATAAAGGAACATGCTCAGGATATACGTTTTAATGAATTGCATTTTTAAAAAAATAATGTAAATTTTTAGGCTTTTTTGCATCCCCGAAATAATAATTATAGGTGAAACGCATGTCTTTAATTGTTTATTTCGTAGCCCCTTGCATGCTCGGCACGTTACCAGAAATATTTTTGCAACATTTGCGCAGAATCTGTTAGGTACTATGGTGGTTTGAAATAGGAGTCTCTGTACGTGTGTTCTTGCCATGTCCAAAAGGGGTAAAATAGTTTCCAACCTCGAATTCGGTAGTGCGGGCACCAGCCTTACCATTGTTAACTCATCGACAATGGATGCTTGGTGGAGAGTCATTCCCTGCCACACACACCCTTGTGGTGACTAGCAGGGTACAATGTAGACTGATGAGGAGAAGAAAGGAGTTGGACCCCTAGCTACGGGACGGAATTTCGAATTAAGCCAAGCGTTTCGAGACTTCATCTTAGTACGCAAGCGAAGGTTCCGTGGCGAGCCCTAACTAACCACAGCACTTCTTCCAAAGGCTCTTCTTATAAAGGCTGGCGGAAGGGGACCTGAAATTTTAACTTCCTCCGAATGTCCCTTGAACACACACAAGCGGAACACGCTCCCTGGATACCCCTAAGGGTACCCGAGTCACGGAAGGGTGCGGAGATATGTGAAGGGATCCTTGAAAAATTCATCTCCGCTCCCCAGCTTCCTGGACCACCTTTCGGGAGCTACACACTTCGGCATTCCCGCCTCAATAAAAAACCCCCTCCCCCTCATCCCGTCGCTCCCATGGCAACCGTACCTCCCCCCTCACTCCACCTTCCCCCCTCCTTGGATGGGTGGGGCCGCGCGATACATGTATGGATATCCCCTGTCCGTCATACCGTTTCATACCGTCAGTACCAATTTCAATTTTCTAGGGATGAGAGCCGTTTTTAAGATACAGATAATTGCTGGCAACTTTAAGTTTATGCAAAATAATTTTCATTTATACGAAGGCAATCTAAGTTTCAGGTGATCGCAGTTGATAAAAAAACATTTCCGGCGACACGATACACGAATAAAAAATTCGATAATTCTCATCAGTACCGCAATAATATCCGTATATATTTTTATTGTTATGGGAATATTATTATTGATTTCCTACATGTTCGGGTAGATTCTGAGGTACGGAAAACTGAGGGAATATTTAAGACGCCGGTTGATATGAAGATAGCTAACGTTTCATATAATTACTAAACAGGACATACTATTTACGATACTAAGCTACTGTATATAGTCCATAACTATCGCCGGTTTCGCGGCAAGGATTGAAGAGACAAAGAATACTGCAAATAAATATGGCCCATAAGATGCTAACATCCATATGCATATACCACGACATGAATGTCCCCTTCGATAATTTTCATCAGATTGGCGATAAGCTCGCGGCTGAGCTAAAAGCCACCGAGTGCCTCCACCGGGTTGTGGATAATGGGTTGACCTCTAGATGTGGAGGTTAGCTGCGAGATAAGCGATTTTACTGGTCGAATAAGCAGTCGTGGAAAAAAAGCGACGGCATTACGAGGGGGTATTGGTCTTTCCCTGGGTAATGTAGGCCTTTAAATAATACAGGACCTGTGAAGATGCCGTGACTTGGCGACGGAGGCCGCTAACAATTACGCTTCCCATAACCCGGAGGAGAGGGCAGCAGCTCTTCTTCACTTGAGTGAAGGCGGAGACCACAGTGGTCGGTACAGCGACACTCATTTCACTACCGGAGTGGTAACATTTACTTTAACGGCTATAGTACTGCGATGTGGAAGGCAAGGGGAACCCACCACATTATTATCTCGAGGAGTCGCAGCTACTCTACTCCTTTCTCTCTTATCATGACGTGATGGAACCCTCTCGAGTAAAATATTCCGGAGGTAAAATAGTCGATTTGAATTCGAATAATTCCGGAGGTGAAATAGTCGATTTGAATTCGAATAATTCCGGAGGTGAAATAGAACTTTTCGTCGAACGCCGATAGAACTCGAACATCGAGAAATGTTAGCATCATACACTGGCTCTACCATCGAGAACTCAGCACATATTCTCAACAACGCTTGATACAAAATTTACGGATGGCCTAGGATTTCATCAAACTAAATATAATGTTTTAATGTACATACTAACAAAAAAACTACTATTAAGTGACCGTCACTTAAATTTCCATGCTGTTCTTCAAACAAAAAATCCCTTTGACATTTATTATAACCACCCAAAAATTCTTTAACGTTCAGTATCTCTCGGGGAGTGATATATTTGTGATTCTATCTAAATACCCAGTATCAGATGTCGTGCATCGCATTCCGTTTGCGATTTTTGCGTTATTGCTGGGAATATCTCCGCTTGAAAATAGAAGGGGTTCAACTTTGCTAACACCTCGAACGTGATAATCGATAGAGTTCGACGCATGTCCAGTATCGAACTGGACTCGCATCGTAGTTGCAGTTTAAGTCAAGTACAGTGGACTGTCATAGCAGTCAACTGCTACGTGAATAAACGGATATTTATACAAAAAATTGTAGCTGCCCTTGGTCGATATCACAGCAAATGATGCACCGGCCATAATATCGAAAATCGAAAAATTAAACTTTTCTGATTACAAGTGCCAGTCTGGCCTAGTATCGACTGTCATAGCAGGCAACTACTACGCGAATAAAAGCAGCTTTACGCAAAAGAATAGAGTTGCCCTAGGTAGATATCACAGCTAAAATTGTCCCGTCCATAGTAACGAAAATCGAAAAATCAAACTTTGCTGTTTACAAGTGCCAGTCGAGCTTATTAGTCGACTGTCATAGCAGGCAATTGCTAAGTGAATAAACGCCGCTTAACTCAAAAGAATGGAGCTGCCCTTGGTCGCTATCACTGCTAGCATCGTCCAGTCCATAATATCGACAAAATCAAAGTTTTCGAGTATCGCACAGACTCCACAACTTCTTCTACCTCTTGCAACTACCTCTCCCCTTCACTTCCTCGCTCTGTTAAAACATCCTCGGGGGGAGTAAACAAACCCCACCCCCTTTCTCCAACACTTGGCCCTCCCTCCTCCTCCTCCTTGGCGTGGCTTCCACCTGGCAACGAACGGCTTCGTCACACCCCCTAGGAAGGCGAGCCGAGTTCTTTGTCCTCCGCGGGGTTTTCGACGCAGGCCGGTGACAATGCGAACGTCACGTGACACCCCCCACCTCCTCCACCCAACGCACCCCTCTCCTTTCGACACCGCTCCCGGCAAAGGGAGCAGAACGGTGCGGTAGGCTGGACTCCCGCTTCTTTAAGCGTGACGCACCTCGAAAGGATAGGGAAAAAAATAATAAAATTAAAAATAAAACCACCGACATGCGAAGGAATATTGAAGCCAAGGGAGGCTCATTCAGGAAAGAGGAATCTGATTGGTCGAGCCTTGGGACGCACGTCACAACCTCGACAAATCCCCAAAAATGTCGACGCCTGCGATAGGGATTTGGTCCGCGAAAGATTTTCGTCATCTGTCAAAACGTCTCGCATGTTCTGATTCTGATGTGCTGTTCTGATCTTCTGGCGCCGTAGACTATGAAAAAAAAGATCCCAAATATTTTTTTTTTACATCGACAATATTCTAACCGAAAACGTGAAGTTAATTCCATCACGGAAAAATATATTCAAGAACTAAATCTTGCAACTTCAAATATATAGATAGATATGCAAAGCCCGGAAGTAAGGAAATACATCACTAGGACGTACATCTGGAGTACGTTTCTCTATGACGCATGTACGATAACAATAGCAGACAAATTGTTGTTGTAAGCATTCGAAATTTGGTGTTATAGAGGATGCCGAGGGTAATATTAACAGAGATACAAGCGAAGAAGTCCTCAGAAGTATGGGGGAAAAAGAGAAGTCTGCTGATAACTTTGAAAAGAAGACGGAACAACTTAATCGGCCACATCTTAAGACATGATGGCCAGATGAAGACAGCAGTCGAATGAAAAGTAGACAGGAAAAATTGCAAAGGGAGGCATCGTATTATAAATACGGAAAAATTAGAAAATGACTTAAACATGGCACATTTGTATAAATATGAAGGTGTTATATATTTTCAGTTTCCACTGCCCTTACTGGTACTTCAGACCGAGGTGAAATGGTCAAGGGTGGGAATGGAAGAGTTTAGAGAAACCCGGCGTTGGCGTTAGCCTGTTCTTTAATATAAGGCGCCCAGAGGATCAAGGATAAACGTCCCATCCGACGGACGGAGTACTGAACTCGAATGCTCTCCAGATATCACTCAAGTAGACGCGGATTTAGCAATGGAAAACATCTTCCACTGCTGGGATTTGAATCCGGTCAGGTGAATGAACCTGAGTGAGATGCTAGTACCCTTATCGCTTCAACAACCCACCATCTCCGTAACCTCGCATTTCGGAGAGGATCAAAATTCAATGTGGAATAAAAATGCTGTGTAACGCATAGATATAATTTTAATGGTCATTGGTTTTTTTAAAGTCACGACTTAAATGTTTTCAACTAGCTATAATGCAATAGTTTGAGTTTAAACGTTTCAAGTGTTTCAAGTTTCACGAGTTTCGAGTTATTACAATAAATTTCTCTGAGGTAAATATAGTTAAGATGCTTTATATTTTTATTTAAGTGTGGTGGGCCTTCACACATATCATCCCTCGTAGCCTTTTATTTACGGGGATCGGGTTGGTGTGGTGGCTGGAACACCGGCCTCCTAATCCGAGGGCCCGGGTTTGATTCCTGGCAGTACCGGATTCGGCCAGTGGTAAACGGGTCCCTACTTGAGTGCCTAGTGGAGGGCATTGTAGGTTCAGAGCTGCGTCCGTCGGATGGGACGTTAAGCCGTAGTCCCGTTGGCACATGTTGTTAAGAGTATGAGAAAGCCGACGCCGGGTTTCCCTCCACCCTTCCTGCATTACCTGAAATGTTCCTATCATTACCCAATTACCCACGCTGAGGGAAAAACAGTGTTTCAATTTGACCCACCCCCAAAATAAAAATAACAGAAAATTAACCAAATAAATAAAGTCGAAAATGGGGAATACTGAACAAAAATATCGCTCTCCACAATCGATACAACGCGATATCGCAAGACCGCACCCACCTGTCCGCGTGAGAACGGACCAATGTGTGCCAAGGGAGGCTCCCCTAATAATTTCCGAAAGAGCGTCTCCAAAAAGAAGATGGGTGGATGTTATGGGGGGTGAGGGTTAAAGGGGTGGAAGCGAGGGGTTGGGGAGAATCAACCCCCTTTCCTCAGCAATGCTCCTGTTTTTTTCCCTTCGAAGGAAAGAGAGTAAAACACTGTAGGGTTCTTCCGTGAAACCCTTCCTAAGGATCTTACTGGCTTCGAACGCGGAGGCCCGTGAACCCGAGTAATAAGAGTCCCCGCGGGGAAACTACGAGAAATATTTCACGTTTTATCGAGCCTGTGGGTCCATAAATACCAAGAATAGTTTACAGGTGAGAAGAACGGGAGATTTCCGGTAGGCTTCGCCATCTTTGTACCAAACACGTGCTTCGACTCCATTGTTTCCCACTTTCAACAACTGATCATATTTCCAAACGTTTAACTGCCGATCATTCACCATCTTTGGCGAAATTAATCAATTTTACAAAACCGGGTTCAATTTTTTTTTCAACTGACGTGTCTCTCTTTGCCATTCACTAGAGGAAATGAAAAGAAATTGGCACAAAACTTGAATTAGCTAATTTCTACACCATGGTGAGATAGGTGATAAACATCGATTGTTTTCGTCAAGTGCCTATCTTCGCTAAATCATGAGGCTTGTCCATTCAGGTAATGAAATTCTCGAATCACGCTAATGGCAGAATATTTAAGTCGAAACCTACGAAAAACACAACTGGTTGCATGCTAAATTCGAGATTTCTCGATGGCATGACGTCATAATGCCGTCATTATCGACACACGAACACACCGACGCTACCCTACACAACGCTCCAGCTATTGTTCTATTACCGTAGCATAACGCTTCTGTCTCAATAGAATACTAAAAAATGGCGAAAACCTCAGTGAAATAAAAATTTCATCAATGAACGACTTGCTTACCTCAAACTTGACGTAATGAATTCATAATAAAATATTAATACGGAGGCTACGCCACTACTTATACAAAAAGACTACGGAAAATTGCCCGCCATAACATTTTCGTGCATGATTTACCAACGTAAATAACATAAAAATTAAAATATTTATGAATTAATATAATCAATACAAAGGAAGAGATTTGTTTGGGCGTGATAGTTTGTAATTAAGGCCATTATGATAGAAAAGAAAAATAAATTATTAACTTTCACCTTGTTCAAAAGTCCACCGCTTCTTAGGCCAATAGTCAATGTATTTCAAATTCAAGTCAATTTCCAAACCATTACTTATTTATTGATATACGTTATTTCCAATTAGAGTAGAAACACTAGAAATTTATAACGATGTTTCTCTATAGTCCTTTCTCCACTTCGGCCGTAATATATATTCTCCCATATCCTTTTATGTACTTGAAACGCCATGTGTCCATGTAGGCATATGTGTTCCCTGAGTCAAATGAAACAGGGAATCCTTTAAGTCGAATTATTACCTACGGTGCATTTATTTAGACAATAAAAAAGAAAATCTGAACACAATGATTACGCTGATAAGCTAAGACAATAAAGAGTAAAGACCGTCTACTTTATACCATATTTTGGGCATAAATTGGCATCAAAGACAATTCTCTTTATAAGACTCCCACTGGGAACATTTAATTCCTTCATGGAAAAATAAAACAAAAACTTGGTGAATTCCATATTGAAATGTATTACAACGACCTAGGATTCGACACCCTGTATCATCTGCAGAAGACTTTGTGTGACCTGAAGATGACATAAAGTGTCGATACGTAGGTCATTGCAATAAATTTCAAGTCGGAATTCAGAAAGTTATTTATCATTTTTCCCTTATGAATAACTTACACCAAATTAAGCCTGAACCCTTATCCTCTGTTCAATCCTTCGCACTCCCGGAATTAATGTATGAAGCACAAAACATTTAATACTTTATTGTTTTATCATCGTATGGCTTTGAGATGATTCAAAATTCGCATGTCTTAACGTTGAGGGCGAACAAAAAGTGATATTCCGCGTCAAGAATCTCCCAATTCTAACGCGATCCCGCCAAAATTTACCCAACAGGAAGACAAAGGACTGTATTTCAACCAATGATGAGGATTTTAACCGATGTCCATTCATAACTAAACATGCTATTACTAGTTTCTACCCACAAAGCATCAACTCTCCGCTCTGCAAAGTCCAACAGATGAAAAGGTGAAACAGAAGAAGAGCGATAGAGAAGAGGGGGGATGGATCGAAATCAAAATTAATGGCGTACGGAGTGGCGGGTGAAGTTTGATCCTTCGCGGCTTGATTAAAAAAATCCTCACCTCCTCACATGAATAGGACCAACAGAAGATTGAAAAATGGAAGCAACAGATAAGGAGTTCGGTCCATCGTGTGTGAATCCAGCAACAGGATTACTGATAAACAGCCATTCAAAAAATGTAAGACTGCGTGATTTAAATCAAATCTAAAAGTTCGAGCGCATTTTTTTCTTCGTTAAAATAACAAGCATATTTTTTATGCGTTAAAAAAAATAATCTAGCGACAGGGCAGGTGATAAACGGCCGTTCAAAAAAAGGTAAGATCGCCCCTGTGCGATTCAAATCAAATGCAAAAGTTCGAGTCCGTATATTTCCTTCGTTCGGAAAAAACACAGCCTTCATCGATAGTAATTAAATCTACGTCTAGCAATAGTAATAATGACAATCAAGCATGACGCCATTTGATGTTTTTGCTGTTATTTTTGTCCCCGTCTATCACCAATAATCACTTCTAAGGTTGGTATGACGCAGCTATCACTCGACTTTATTGTCGGCTAGAACCGAGTTCGGCTAACTACTGAGACGGAAGATTTCATCGTTTTTAACCAGTGCGAACAATAGGTTAGCATTTCCGGAAGACGTTTTTATTACGCTCGGTCAGTAAATGATGGAATTCACTTTTACCCAAGATTCAACGTTAAAATTCAAAAATTAAACCATGATAGTTTCGCTTAGTTAAACAAAGCTACAGTTTTATGAATGAATCAACAAGGGTTCATTTTCCAGAATTTCACTAAAGATCCATATGGAGGTATCCATAGAGCCACGTGGCCTACGGGACGAATTATCTCTGGGATAGAAGTTGCCGAATCCCACACCATTTCTATCGAAGTAAAGGGATTATCCCGAAATAATTGCAGCCATTGGACAATCTATTATTACAGTTATTTTACTCTGAATTAATTGGAATTAATCATGGACACAATGTAAACAAAATCGTTTTAGCTTCTTAATTTATAATATTACCTATTCCAATGGTTTCTTCGTGAGGAAGAAATTTTCTGAAAAAGAACTTTTCTGAAAATTACCGTTTATTACGGTAATTTTCAGGGGTGTTGGTAATTTACGAAAAATACCACGGTAATTTACGAAAATTACCGCGGTAATTTACCAAGTTGCCCATCTCTAGAAGTAAGCGAAGGCTGGATTTCTATTTCATTGATAGGAAAGGGAGACAAAGAAAGACTAGAATGGGTCTCGATTTGAGAAGTGACATGATAAATGGCAATCGGCTAGCTACTCGGCACTCCCACTTAGTAAGTCTTAAGACACCCAAGAGAGCCGATTCTTCACCGCAACTATGACTTGGGGACTTAAGAGTACGTTCCTATTCCTCCGCGTCCACCGCTTGCACTTGGGAGATGGTCGTCACTCGGGAGTAAAGACTGCCAACCAAACGATATACGTTAAAAAAAAACACACAACCGAACGGGAGAGATCCCTCCGGTGATGAATGACTAGAAAAAAAATTGATCGAAGTGTCGTCGCGAGGATGGTGCTATGGCAACCAACCACCCCTCAGATGGGTCGATCACCCTGTCTCCCTCAAACACACCCCCTTCTCCCCGACATCAGTGAAGATCCCTTGTGGGGAAGCAGGACTCGTATACATGTACTTTTGCTATATGTACTTTTGCTTGAAATGAAAAAAATACATTGTGCTCACAGACTTGGATGCCACATGATTGTTTAAAAACTCATTCCGGAATATCATTACCTCTTTTTTCCTTGAATTACGATTCAAAGTCCATTAAATGAATGCCAGTACAACTATAAAATAATATGCCAGAACAGTGTAATTAATTGAATTTAAGACATTTTGCTGAGATTCTTGACTTCACCGGCTACGCATTTTTTTCATATGTTTTGTTCACGTATCTTCACGATAACTAAAGTGTGATGTAAAATTTGCTATATTGTTGGAGGAATAGGTATATTTGTTTAGTTAAGCCCATTTCACACGATACTTGATCCAGTAGGAGGTCGATGATACTCGCAAGCACGATAGCATCTTTCCAGTATCGTGTGATGTAGAGTACCAGTATGCTGGCTAACAAGCATGATTCCTATCGTACTTGCTAAGATACTTGATTTCATACTTGATGCGGTACTATTTCGCTATTAGCTTCCGGTAGGACTCAATGGCGATCGACCAATCACGTCACGCTACATACGCTGTGCGATGTTCTCTTTTTTTATTAGTAATGAAAACTGATTCATAGCAAGCACAAGTTCAATGGTCGTGTGAAACCTACAAGGATGGTTCGAATCATGCTCAACGCCTGGATCAAGTGTCGTATGCAACGAGCTTTCACTCAGCAACATGGCATTCCTAGGCAAACTGCCAAAGTAACTTGTAAAGGGATATCCTGTTTTCCTAAAACAAGCAATTTTTTTCAATGTCCCATGCAAAACTGCCGAGCAAGTTGTGCATGCAGTGACGAAAATTAAGAAGAGAATCACTATCAGATCATTGGCTGATGTAAAGGATAATTTTTCACTAAAGTTCAGGAAGGATATCACCTTTTCGAAGAAATTAAAAAATAGATTTTTCTACATTTCGTCGAAATGTGATAGGCTAGGTGATGAAGATATAACAAGACGGAAAACAGTAAGGTAGAGATAATATTTAACAATATTTCTTCCGCGGACAATGAAAGATAATTACAGATGGAATGGAAGTTCCAAGGAGGTAATTTTTTTATGATACGTAATTCACATTTATTGCACAAGCTACAAAATCTCTGAATAAGACCATTGATGCATAAGTCATAGATTTCTATGTTTTCGACATTTCTATGTGTATTTTACACGCGACAAGACTTTTTTTTTTTTTGCTTTTTTAAGGTCACAAAAATTGACATGATTCTCAGCTATTCCTTTCCCGCATGGGTAGAATTATGGTATAAAATTAAAAGTTATTATCCAAGTGAAACTCCCTTGTTCACACATGAATTTATATCAATGAACAGAGCATAGAATTGTGAGGTTCCAACCAATAGAAAAGTGCTCTTAGCAGTGGTGCCTTGCTTGGGGTCGCCCCTTCCCGAAAACATTTTTGATATACTGCAGGGTGCTTGGCAGATGTCAAAGTTACTTCGGAAATCGCCACCCCTTGAAGCGGATAGGGGAAACGAAATCGATCGATTTCCGACGAAGGAGTCCTTTCTGCGGGAGAGTAAACGCAGAAATGGATGTCACTTCCCCCCATTTTATAATTTAAAAAAAACGAGACGTTATGCGATGCACATTCGTGATAAACCGCTACCAATGCAACAGTGAGAAAATTAGTTTTTCCCCCAGCTGCTGGGGTTATACCTCACTGGATAGCCCAAGCTAGAAAGATTAGCTGCTAAGGCAAACCTAGACTAAATCTGAAATTCTAATCGCAAGGGCGCACAGTGGTCGATTTTCGGATATTAGAGGGACAAAATTATTTTTTCAGTTTAAGCTATCTAATAGCCTTGTTTTAGTGGAAAATTCTGGAATTATGAAACGGAAAAGCAGCACAACATGAAAATATAGCATTAAAAGTGGGCTCCATGAGTAATTCTACGTTGTTACCTTAAGTTTCGCTGTCTGTGTTATCATCTAGAAATTGGATTAATAAAAGTTTCTGCTTTGTTTTCAAATAGAAAACAAATAACTATTTACTATACGCATAAAAAATATGAATACAGGTATTTCAATGTATTTTTGTAACATTAACATTTTTTCTTGAAAATTTTTTAATGCATAAAATATTTTAATCGATTTTATCACATTAAAATTCATTCAGAAATATTCACTCTCTCCCCGTATCCGTTGAGGAGTCATTTATCACATGTACAGAAGTTTTTAGTGTACTTATCACAGCACTAGGCAGTTGACAACAGTATTCAATTGGTAATTTTCCGAGGGCCGAAATTATTGGGTCGGAACGTGTTAATATTAGAATCAACAAGTCTTGATTAGTGTCCTCTCTTGATATTTTTCGAAAGTGATGTTCCTTGTGTCACGTCTCATGCACATCCTTTGATAGAGTGCAAGTTGTTAAACCAAGATTGCAATCACGTCTGCTCAATCGATCAAAATTTTATGGACACTAGTAGGCTTTTAAAGCTACTTGCAAAAGCTAACATATAGGTTAAAAGTGTCATGGGCATACTTTCCAAAGGCTTCTGCGTTAAGTCCATATCCACTTGATATGGCATGCAAAATAACGGAGAAACGTTCAACGTCTCGTCAAATCCAGTAATTTCCGCAGCTTTTCTTGGGTTTTCAAAGAATCGTCGAGAGGTGTTACCATCGTCGGTCGTTCCACATCCTTGTTTTACTACATCAACTAGGAGGCCCATTTCTGATCTAAACTTACTTATTATTTCTTTTTTTGTTAACAGATAAGCACCTTTTGCTCTCTGATTTCCACGGACTTGCCATTTCTGAATTTTTAGCCTGCAGGATATATGCAAGAAACTCGAAAAGTCGAATAGAGTATGCAGTGTGGATAAGCCAAAGTTAAATTCTAACATTTTAACTCGTCGCTTTTGAATAGTTTCAATATTTTCCATATCTTTAGGAGAAGCACAAAAAATGTAGCACACTTGCGCTGATGAATTATTCGTCGAGGGGTTGCAGACTTTGCCATCTACCATTGTACTTAAAGGCAAATGATCAATAATTCTCTCAATTACTTCATTTGCAATGTTTAATTTAGCTGGCATCAAATTAGCTATTTGCTTCTCAATTTAGAGGATTTTTTCTCTAATTTTTTATCTGAAGTTTCCTTCACAAAACGAATGGCCGAAAATGGCCTTCATGAAAACGAATAGTCCTGCAAATCTCGTGGAGGACGATTTTGCCGTACATTACTTTTTGATTCATTTATTATTCCTCAAGATGAAGTTGTAAGGGAACAATTGACGTCAGAAGAACGTCGGAATCCGAAGATTGCCGATTTTCGGAAATTCTTTGCTTTAAAAGGGAGTGTCCTGAACTGCCATCGCAGCCCCATTTATTACTCATTTAAATTAATACTTTTTTGTATCGTATTGCTGTTTTAATTGGTAATTTTGTTTTATTTTATGTTTTAATTGATATTTTCATCAGACTTATCACTGTATGACCTAATAAATTTTTTAATTTAACCTCCGCTACGGTTTCCGATACAATGAACGATTCCTGCATAGCGTAACAATCCATTTGTGCCTTTAAAACTGAGTGGT
Organism: Platycnemis pennipes; assembly: GCA_933228895.1. Lineage (NCBI taxonomy): Eukaryota > Metazoa > Arthropoda > Insecta > Odonata > Platycnemididae > Platycnemis > Platycnemis pennipes. The sequence goes on along the minus strand of OW121855.1, from coordinate 109,129,856 downwards.
ACGAGAGATAAATATAAACATTTCTTTCTTTAGCTCCCTTTTGCATAGAGATATATTGATGTTTTGTTAATTTCAATTCTACCATACTATATTAACGAAGGATATCTCGAGAAGACTTGTTATACGGTCGAATTCTAAAAGTATATTACATAACATAAGAACCTTAAGTTACACTCACTTTGCACGGTATTGTATCATAAATTTACTGGGAACTTTAGCAAAGTTACTATTGAGTATTTACCTGAAACATCGCTTTCCACCATTATCGAATAGTTTACCAAAAATTACAGAAATCACCAACAATAAGAACTTTTTATATGACAGATACTACTCTCAAATTAGAAATCTCTTCGCGAGATGGCGTGCACGGCTCCTGAAAAATGAGAATAACTTCATTCGGCGCAAGTGGGCGCAAATACCGCTGTTACTGGTTCACAGATACCTAATGAAGGATTGTAATGTGCCAAATTTTAACGTGAAACCTTGTGAAACTTTTTTTGTACGCCAGCTCTAAAAATGCTTCGTGCAAAAATTAATAATTATTTTTAACGAATTGTTCAGCGATACTTATCACACCTAACCTTGCAAATTTTCTCAAATATTAACTTGTGAATATTCAAGGGACACAATCTTCTCTATCTATCGTGAAGGTTTTCAAAATATCACGTAAGCTCGAGCCAATATACACTCCGAATGTGACTGGTGCGCTGTGGCCACGGAGTGCGACTAGAGGACCATAAATTAATTCTTCCACTTCAGCGTATCGCTACCGTCAAACAAACCAGCATTTTCAGTATAATTTCTTCTACGTAGCCTTTGTTGGTTCATTGGCTACGTACTAAACACAATTACACATGATTACAAGGAACTTGCATTTTATACTTTTGTCCCGCTAAATCAGTGAAATCGACCACTGTGGGGCGGTGCGCAACCTATCAGGAAAATAACCCGAGCTAACGATATTATTCGTACAATTTCGCCGCGCACATACACAAGAAAATAATAATTGAGAACTGTTATGCGAGGGAAGTATATATTGTGTACTTCTCGGTTACTTAGGCACTCCACTTACTAAATTTTCCAATGCACTAAGCTTTTCGAGGCTCGCACTGAAAAGTTAAAACATTAAACTACAATTTAAAACCTTAACAAGGAGATATGAGTATTGATTTCCGGCATTAAAAGATATATTCAACATTGAATATTGACGATATAACCGGAACAAAAAATTTAAGCCGGTCATAGTAAATATACATATAAAATAAATATAACAATTGTAACTGAGTGATGATACTAATATACAATATACATCAATATTCACGTAATGCCTTGATAGCCAACGGGAGGGTGTGTGGCGGGGGATGAAACATGCACTACTTACATGCTTCCATTACACTTTTACATTCATACCTACGTATATATGCATACGTTCCTCAATGGACAGTAGAGGGAAAAAAATGAATCTGCATCACGAGAGGAACACGAAAAAATCCTTAAAAGGCAAGTACTCAATAATTTATTTTCTAGATTTCGGTGGCACAGTCGCCTTCATCAGAAGACAGAGAATTCGGAGACAGCTAAGACTTTCCTCTGTTCTCCGAGAAAGTCAGGTGTGCCATCAAAAAATTAGAACAATTTTCTCGTGTGCCCCTAAGTGTTTATTTAGTTTTAAAATTGTTTATTTTTTCGAGTGCTTTGCACGCCTGTGACGCTTGTTTGTTTAACTACATATACAAATATAATCCACTAACGTTCCAAAATAGGCTTAGGACGAGTTCAAAAAACCAGAAAATCTCGTTAAGTAAAGGCTTATCCTGTGCTCCGTTCACATGGGCGTGTTTATTTCCAAATATGTGTAATGCATGTATACATAAGTCAGGTTATAAATAAATAATATATCTACAAGGTAAATAACAATATATACTTATACAATCTTGGTATAATGAACCAACCCCAGAACTAAAACAAGATTATATTTAAGCCGGGAACGTGTTCTACTCCTCGGTTCCAAAATCCAATTAACTCTGGGATCTCGACGTGCCTGCACGCAAAATTTCCCCAATTTATTCACACAATGAAAAGGGATAGGGGAGTGGGAGCCAACCCCTAAGCAGCGAGCTAGCTCGTGTGTCCCCCTGAAGGTCGAGGAAGGGTGCCAAGAAGAGGTGTGTGGAGGAACCGCACCCCCGATAACATCCGGGGTGTGAGCAGAGGGATTGGATTTATACGCCAATGGGCTCCCCACCGTGGATGAAAGACAATAAAAAAAGAAGGCCTTGTCCCGCTGCCAATTCGTTCAACGCCACCGACCTACTGGGGCTTCTTCCTGGTTACGATTCTTCGCTCGTCGAAAGAGCAGTGGCAAGGAGTTTCGGGGTTAAGTGGCAGTGAACTTCGGGGCCAAACCATACACCGATCGATCGCTCAGGATAAAAATAAGAATCATAATAAATGATATTTGGCCGTCACTTCAAGAAAATGCTCACACTAGGTATAATGGTTATTGCAATAGAAAGGCCAATCAATATACAAACCCAAAAGGGATTTTTTATTTTAACCGATGAAAAACCTAAGGGTGTTTACTTACGATACGTAAAATTTGGAGTTTTGACTGAAGTTTTGGGCGTTATTTTTTACTCTATTTGCACCATTATGCACTGCTGAGCATTGAGATCGATAGATTTCCAAGTAAAGTATACGTTACAAAAGAACACCGCGCTAAGAAACATAAATTTTTACAAAAATCTGAGCATCGCTTTTTTTTATTATATAAGGATTAGTTAATAAAACACTCGAGTGAAAAATTTATCACGAAAAAACGCAATTAGGATAATCAACATGCAAGGATGCGTCCCTAAATCAACTTTAAATGCTTATATTAAGTCTAAAAACCCAGTTTGCAAATAGCAGCACTAAGGCTTCAAATTGGGGACCTCGAAAATGAAAAAAATTAAAGATAAGCTCATGAATTCCTAAAACTCACGAGGTTTACTATACAGCGTGAAAATAGTACTTGTTTATATTCTCAGTTATAATTTAAAATTTATATTATAAATAATGGCTCTTTCAGCAATAGGGGTTATCCACGTTCAAGACCAGCAGAGCATTTCTATGGGTTTTAGTCCATGAAAAAACACATGGTTGCTTTCTGTGAATTAAAATTTTAAATATTTGTCTAAAGTAATTGATGTCATTTTTCTAAAACTTTTTTAAAAATTTCAAAACATTTCATTTACAAAATCTATAATGCATGGCTGGAAATTATAATAGTCACATGCGGAATTAAATTATTCATTACAAAAGAACCCGGTTTTAAGAAACAGAAATCTTTAGAAAAAAACTTAAGCAGAATTGCTTTTTAAATTCATAAGGAATACTTTTATTTCATACGGAAAGACTCAATGACTTGAGTGAAATTATATCTCGTACTATTTTGAAGAAATTCCTCTCGGGTTCTCCACCGAGTAAGTTGGTCCATGGCCGACGTTTCGGTGCTCGACTCGTGCACCGTCATCAGGGCAGATGAGTGTGAGGAATTTCTTCATGCAATTCGCCGGGAAAGCATACGCTCTTATTTCGTACTATTTTAATATTTTTTTCAAATACAGTGTATGAAAACAGCATATACCTACTTGGTTTATTTTCTTAAACATCAACTTTTAATAAAGCATTTAAAATCATTCAAGCCATGTTTACATTTATAGGAACTATTTAAAATACACTACCAAAAATGAACTTTATACCTTGCATTCAATTTCACAGTTTGAAATTCTGACGAACGCAGTTTTCCGGTTGCATCACGTGGATACGACTTTCACTTGATGGAATGGACTCGTACACATTCCCGTGATTCCCAACAGCAGGACTGACGGGAACGATGAAATTTACTAGGGCCTGTCCTCCAATGCCAAATTGGCCGAAGGGAGGGGGCCAAGGAGCGGGCATTCCACGTAACGTCTGTCTGCGAGTGTCTCAAGACATTGATTCCCAAAATGAAGGCAACGAGGCGTCTGCCCCTAGCTGGGCGGCCACGTCACGTTTTAAAACACTCCTGAAGAAGCCACGGAACCCACCCCTATCACCTTCTACCCGCGATTCATTGGAACACCGCCTCTATACTACATTATTGCACCCCATCTTAGCTTAAAATACAGACTGAATATAAGGTAGACATTTAAATTGGACAGATTCTCTGAAGATATTACAAATACATTATGAACATCAGCTAACTATGTTTCCTATATACCACGTTATAATACTACATCGTAGCTTAGAATACAGACTGAATTTCTTACAGAAAATAAAAGCGAACAGTTTCTATGGAGATGCTACAAATATATTATAAACTTAAAGTAACCTTCCATAGTACATCAGCGTAGATTTTGATGCATAAGTGTGATTGCCTGTAGTGAATTTTAAACAAGATTTTTAACGCATTTTATGGAAATACAGATTAGATTACTAATGTAATTATAAACTGCCTGACTAATCAATAACTATCATATTACTTTTTATATACTAAGAATTCAGTTACACGTGTATTGTGACTGCATAGGTTATATGTTCCCTTTAAGTAGTAGCATTTTACTTCTCAGTTACATGCAATTGGTGCATACACGGACTAGTATTATTGCTTGCCTTCAAGAAAGTAAGTGCAAATTTAATTACCTTTTGACTTAAAATGCATGCCTTGTGATTATTCGCCCCCTGCCACACACCCTTGCGGGTGCCTGTATTGGACATTATGTAGACGTATACCGTGAATGATAATTACTTTCTATTGATTTTCAAAACAATAGAAAATCGTTAAGGCTAAATATTATCGCCGAATTTCAACACTGTCCAGCACTTAAAGTCGCCTCCAAACGCAAGGAACGGAGTAAGGAAGTGACTGTACAATGAAGTCAGGTAAAAAGGAGAGAAACCTTCCTGGTCATAAAGAAAGACATTTGAGGGAATGGGGGAGGGGCGCAACTTGATAATGCTTACCATTCGAAGAAACAAATACTGAACTTAAATTCTCTCCACACTACCACGATAAATGGATTAAAATTAATCTATTTTTTTCACAGCCGGAATACGATCCCGTTCCTTCTAGACGGCTCCACACTTTAGGATACATGTGGATAAATTGAGTCGTTATTTATTATTAATGAATCATTATCAATTAATGACTCTATTATGATTAAAATGTATCTAAATATTTTTTGCCACTCATCCATTGGTATTACAATCTAGGCATGACTCATTCCTCAAGAAAAAATTGACGATCGATATCTTTCCAATAATGTTGTAACGGGGCCAATCTACAAATATCAACGAGGAGATCCGTTGAGTGTTTTCGATTCACGTACATCATCGAGGAAATTTATCCCATCTGCACATGCAAGCTGAATTATGGAAGGATAAATACAGATTATCGTATGAAATTCTTATGGAAGGTTACTGAATTGTATGTACCTGTTAATCACAGTTCATCTAGGTCGTACCCTTACTTCCCTCCAGCCCAGCACGTGTTTCCAACGCTATTAAATGGCTTTTGATTCTATATATTCCTCTGTCTCCTTCATCAAACTAATTTCCTCTATGATTCTCATCATAGCATTCCCATACCTCAAAAAACTTAGGCCATAAAATATGCCAAAAACCATATTACCAAGAAACTACATATGAAATGACTGAATGCAAGTCTTCTAACGGCTAGTAGTTTGGTGGCAAACGTTACCGAATACTCTATCGTTTAATTTTTACCTCGACGGCGGCGTGAGATCTCAAAATAGTTTTTCCTGGTGCCTCTCTGGCTGAGAAGGATGAACGCACCATGTATATATTTAAAAAAAAAAAAAAAAGCAAGTCACCCTTTTCTGGCCGCTGACGTTCCAAGATGACGTGTGCGGAGTAAATTACGTCGTACACAACAGATTCTGCCCAACGTTGCATGAAAGCGGAAGTTCCTTTGACTGTGAACAAAGTCGAGCACATTTACTGAATGCATGACTTCTTCCAACTCATTTGAGACTTCGACCCGATCGTCAACTCAAGGGAGAGAAGCAGACGAAAGCCCTCGTAGGCAAAGATAAGGACGGAACGAAGGAGGTTCCTTGATCTTCGAATTTTTTTTATGTCAAGGAGGCGAGGGTGACAACCCTTTTCCAAACATGGCTTCCATCGATGTCCTTATTTAAAAAAAAACACCGAGACAAAAAAATAATGTCTCAAGAAAAATTCTCTTTTCAAGACTCAGGGCTGAGGAGGGGGAGGTAACAGAAAAATCTTGACTAGTATTTTTATAGAGAAAAGAATAATGAATATTGTACTGAAATATCTGACAGCCATTTACAGGCCATCTAATAAAATATAGGACAGGCCAATAAGGAGCAGAAAATATTGTGAAAGAACACTTGTTATATACAGTTATTTAAATGTTTAACCCACTACCAATTAGGACAACTACACTACATAAAAAATACTAAATTACGATCATTTTGCGACTGATCCAAGAACGATTGATGTTGAAGAATTTAGATTTTTGAATAAAGTGAAAGGTGTTCAAATAGCATAAAACCGTGTTTAATCAGATATGGCACCAAGGTGGCTCAGCTGTAGGACTGTATTTTCTGGCTGTAGGACTCGGGTTCGAATCCGAAAGAAGTTTATTTTAATCTGAGATTTAGACGAGGTGTCTTTAAAGACACCATCATCTAAATCTCAGATTTCATCATCTAAATTCAGACCCCATCATCTAAATCTCAGACCCTCATGGTAGAGTCTGAGTACGGCACCGGTTGGCCCAGAAAAAGGAAATACCTAAGATAAATAATATACAATAAATAAGGAAAATAATTTTTCAAATGAGAACGTTAAGGATTATGATACAAAACATGCTTTATGATGGGAAACTCCTTTCAGATCCAAAGAAAAAATTTAACGTTTTTCTATGAACCGGAATAAATTCAGCTGGAAACTAAGACTGCCAGCGATGGATGAGATCTTTGATTTCTCAAAGGACGTGGGAATATCATTTAATATCCATTCCTTATGCTACGTGTGGCTTCTCAAAAAAGAATTGGTCCCTATAAAAATCATTAAATCGGGTTTAAAATAAAGTTCTTGAAGATGTCTTTCCAGGATTCGAACCCTTGGCTTCCGCTCGGTATTCCAATGAGATAGGTACCGCTCCCAACACCACTCGTGAAAAGTGAACGATTCGAAAAAGGTCACGGAATTCACCAGAAACCGACCAACGTGATTTGAATGACAGGACGTTGCGGGAAATAACCACCTCCATTTTCGGAGCTTGCGAAAAGTAAAAAAAAAAAAAAAAAAAAAAAAACACTAAGGAACTGAAGGCGAAAAATTTCCTTTCGAGTCGTTAGGGTTCTAACTTCCTCCGAAGGATGTGGGGGGGGGGGGGAAGGGAAGAAATGAACCATGAATCACGGAGCATTAGGAGAAGGAAAGGGTCCTTCTGGTCGGTCGCAGGGTTAAGAGGAGGCACGTGCGCGGACTGCAGAGGAATGTGGGAGAAGATTGTAGAGGCCTCCTCCTCCCCCCCAATCCCTGAGAATAGGGGTGTTCCCCCACCCCCTTTCCCTCTATTTGGGAATTCCACGTAGGCGATAGAATGGGGCGCAGTAACGGAAGGAACCACTGATCCATGAAAACCCATTTTCACGACCCTAGAAAAATTTTACGGACGGCAGTCATCACTTCATGATGAACCTCACCCTGAAACCTTATTAGGACGCCTTTGAAAGGCCATCGCATACGCACGCACACACTAACACTCCACCGGCATCGAAGAGGAAAGAAAAGAAAACGTAATGATCGTCTTAGTTATCCGGGCAAGAGAAAAGTCATCTAAGGTAATTAGCAACATAAAATTTGAAGTACAATGAGAAAGCCATTAAAGAAATGGAATGGAAGGCGGAAATTTTCCACCTTAAAAAAACAGAGAATACGTAATAATAGAGTAATTATAAGTGAAGTTTACTAAACTACGGTTCCGACAACCACTATAATATCGAATCACAATCAGTTGATTTAAGGCACCTCGGCGTTATCAAAAATCCCGAATTTCTGATTACTCATCATACTACGCAACTTGACTTGACTTATGTTTTATTTAGCCTGGGTGGGTTAGGACATCAATCGCGTCCTCTCTACCACCCACCCAGGGTTCAATGGAATACAGAGTTTGTTCAAATAAAATCAGAAATATAGTCATAAATTATAAAATTGTCCATTAGCCATATGCTCACATAATGCCAATAATGAGTTTTGGCGATATCAGACATAAAATTCTTAGTTAAAACAGTATTCCAGTAGCTTGGTATTTCTTAGGTTGAGTACAGGCCCTGGAATAGTATTTTCCGTACGTCCCAGCTGGTACAGTATTGGGCTGCAGGAAAATCCGGTGTCTTAAAGAAGTAAGGGACATAAATTAGGTAGGATAATAAGAATCTGATGACATTCGAATGAAATAATTGTCGTAAGGACATGATGTTCGAAATTAAATCAGTGAAGGTTATTGGTCCATAGATTAGACAGGCTGAGAGATATCATAATCTAAGGCGTACCATATTCAAGTTAAAATTTAATACGGCTTAGGTTGAGAGTACGCAGGCAACTACGCAGTTCCTAAATTATTTTCGTAGTTTTTAATTAAGTAGACTATGTTTTATCACTACTATTTATCGCCATTATAACTCGTCTTCCATATTATACAAAGCTAGATTTTCCTTTTTAACTACTGTTAGATCTAGTGTAACTTTGATCTAGTGAAGATTTTCCATTCGATTCGTTTAGCTTACCTCCCTATTCAAAGAATTATTGTTTTCACACGTTCCACAACCTTTTTCCATAACTTTAACGAGGTTTCCCCATACCATTATTTCAATAAACTTTCCCCACTAAGACTGTTGTCGTCAGAAGATCGCATCACCAGGTGTGCCCCGATGAGATCCTCTTCCACGAATTTGCAACAGGATTTCTTCCCTCTCCCTTCTTAAAACGCCTTGGAACTCACTTTATGTATCAATTTTCTCATAATCATTCTCTCTACTCTCTCAATGTATTTATTTATCGCCTATTCATATCGCTGTTTTAAGCTCTTTCTGCACACATGTATAGTGCTACAGTTTATGTTTAATGACTTTTTATCAACCAATTTCATTCTGTATATACTTTTATATTTTTTTAAATCGTTTACTGCCAACTCATACTGGAGTTTTATGCACTTTTACCACCTGAGTTTACTAACTTTCAATAGTCTAGCATCTTGAGTATCTAACGCTTTTTGTGTCTTAAAAAAAAGGCCACATTCCATTTAGCCCGAATCTAACATGCAGCGGACGTTAACGGCTCTCCATTATATATTCACTTCTGCAAACATTAGCAAATATATGTTCTTGTCTTTCAACAATCACAGACCATTCTGCTGGCGGAAACTGCACGACCGGAGCTAGCAACCTGATGCCGAGGTGCTCGAATCGATCTAATGCAGCACCCGTCGCCAACACCGTGAAAGCCCAAACTGATAAAAATCTGTGATAAATCATCCCGCTGTCTTTCTAACTGTGATACTAATATTTATAAATCATGTCCAACTAAGTAAACAAGGACTACAAAAAATGTTTTAAAAAAACCAAAGACAAAACCAAGGCCTGCGTGCCAAATGCTATGAAATGATTAAAACTCTGTACTAACCATAGAGCCCTGGATGGGTGGTAGAGAGGACGAAATCGTCCTAACCCATCCAGGTAAAATAAACAAAAGGTCAAAGGTCTATAAGTAGAGGGTCCACACAGGTAAGAAAAGAGAAATTCACTGCATCACAGAAAGATTCGAATATTCGTTTTTTCCTCGATACATTCGAGACCATTACAAGAACAACATTTTTCATATAATGTGTAATATATTAACCGTATAATATTCATAGAAAACACTTAGTTAACTATATTATAATAGATTACTTTATTTATTGGCAAGATTTGTAAAGGGACGGAATTACATATATCTAAATTACGTTAACCATTTATTGGAATTGGGGTAAACACATAATGAAACTATGGGTCAAGGTAAAACTGGGACTCACCAAAAGAGTACTGGGTAAATGTGATGATCATGTAAGAGAAATTAGCTACTTTCCCTTGTAAGACCTCATTTGGAATACGCTGCCAGTATATGGGATCCCTACGAAATAGGCTTAAATATTGAACTAGAGTGAGTACAACGAAAATCGGCAAGATTTATAAAGGGACGGTATGATAACTATTTTAGCAGAACCAGTCTATTAGATGAGCTGAAATGGGAATCATTATCAGAGCGTAGGTTGAAATTTAGACCATTTAGACTTAATCTCTTAAATAAATTCCATGAGCATATTTTCACTGATGATATTAAAAATATTTTGAAATTTTCAAATTACTATACACTGTAAAAAGTAGATCTGATTTTAAGGTGCAAAAGCGATCTGATTTTCAGATGCAACAATTTTAAGACAGGGTATGTTGAATTTCAGCAGTAATATCTTGTCTAAAAATAAGGCAAGTGAACGACTGAAAATCAGACCAGGTGGGACTTATTTTAAGTTAGGCCTATGCTGAATTTAAGACAACCCTGGTCTGGTCGTAATGCGTGTTACTACTGAAATTCAAGCCTACTTTGAGGGGATGTCTTATTTTAAGGCAGTTGCAGGACTGAAAATCAGACCAGGTGGGACTTATTACTAAGACAGCCCTGGTCTCAAATTCAGCATGGGCCTATCTGAAAATAAGTACCACGTAAAAATGCGGGTTGCTATTGAAATCAAAGCCTACTTTTATGCGATGTCTAATTATAAATACTAGATATTTAAACACTTCACACGAACACAAACCAAAACCCTAACGTTTCATATTTTTATTCGATGATACTGTTTCACTGACTAAATTCTTCAATAGAGCAAACGTAGGTCATAGAATTTCCATTGAAATAGATTTCAGGACGGAAATGGGAACACATTGACAATAATTTCAAAGATAATATGAAAATTTGTACTTTTATTGGAAACAAAGTAATCCATACAAAGACTTCAATACCACAGATGTGTGCCAGTATCTACAAACCAAGGCAGGAACTGTCACTTGATGAGGGCGACTATTTATTAGTTCTTACAACGCTGCCACGTAGACAAAATAAGGAAGTTTAGACTTAGGATGCGTCACTCAGATAGAACTGGCTCCCTTCTGCAAACAAAAGAAGTATCAACGCTACATTCTCACACCATTAATTCATAGCACGAAACTTATTCCCCCTAGGTACTTACAATGTAATTTGACAACTTTGAAATCGACTTCTCTACACTTCGTAATCCTTGTTGAGTTCCCGCTCCCGGGTTACGCCGTTACGCTCCGCCCGTCAGTGAGCACATTTCTCTGCTATTGGAAGGTTGTATCGTTGTATCTCGCAACCTCAATCATCCAAATAAGTAACGTTTTACGACTCATTTCAGGTTAGGAGTGTTTTGTAAATTAGAGTGTGGTGTGAAAATGTTTTGGTGAATTACAAAATTAGTGAGGCCTGTGGCGTGTTATGAGGAGTGCGCAAATCACGGAATATTTAAGTCCCGTTTTGTGCTTCTTTTGGAGGGAGGGTATGGAGAGGAAAAGTTTGGTGTTGACTTAAATCATAAGATATATAGCATAAGGGGCTATTAGTGCGTACTGGGGATTATTTCTTATTATATTAATGTCTTCTTTGTGCATGTAATACTGAAGTTAGTGAATGTACAAAGTTTGCTTACATAATGTTTGTTTACATCGTGTTGTTCATGATAATAAAAGTTTTTCAAACGAATTGTAAACATTTAGGGACACAATATAATGTGATGGGTAGAATAAAATTTCACCATGATTATTAATAGATAGATTAAGGAAATAGTTTTTATAGGTGTTTGCTTTGACCAGTGTGTTTGTTGGGTAAATATGAAAGTTATTGTTTACTGGTATGCACTTGATAGTATTGTGTGGAAGTGTTACATTTATTAGGCAATCTTACCGTTGATAGTGCTTGAATTTTGTGTGTTTCAGTTATTGTCGTTTTTCCTATGAAATTATGTGTGTAGAACCAACCGGTGGATTATTCTTATAATACATAGGTAAATTGAGGAACGATGAATAACAACTCTCCACCTTAAAGTTCACAGCTACACATAAAAGATGCTTGTACTATGACATGCAAATGTTTTCATTTTCTTTTGTGAACTGGCTTGGCTCATGGCTTATGTAGTGTCAAAACGCATGATTTTCAATTTAAATTTGTAGACATCAGCTAACAATCTGTAATTTTCCCTCACTCATCCAGTGTGAAATATTTCACAAGTGATCAATGGCACCTAGTGAAAATATATACTTTATTGTAGTTTGGCAGCATTTCTTTAATGCAGCACCTTTTTGCACAACATATCCCAAAACGAGAGTGCCATGAATAGGATTTACTTATTTCCAGTCTCATTTTGCTTTTATCCCTCACATTGCCCAACTGTATTGATTGGTATTTATATGGAACTTAATATATATAGTACACATATGCCCTCTCACATAGATTGCAATTTCTTTATTCAACATTAGAGATAATCCTCCAACAATCCCTAAAGGAAATGTTTCAAATCAAATAATGCTTAATTTTCAATAAGCATACATTAACTATAGTTAAATTGAGTGTAAAAATTTGCATACAGTTAACTATCACAAAAATTAAGGATGAAAACTATTTTTATAGCTGGTGCCTATTTCAGAAATTATCTCCAGCTCTATGACAAATATATTTTTTACTTTTGCTAAGTGATTTTGCTGTCAGAATTTCAGGTTTCTGGCAACACAATATACAAAGGTGTATAAATGCCACTACATAACTTTGAATTCCACTGGCAATACTAAGAAGTAGATGACAAATTTTACTTGAAGCAGTAACGTTATATATTTCATATTGTAGCATGGCAATAATATTCTTGGCAACATTATAATGAAGCTTCAAATGTGAATAATGGCTAGCTGCAGACTTGTTTTCACATTAAGCACATATTCGTGTGTTGTTAATGTAACAACATTACATTTGTAGCTTTGTTACTCTACATGAAATTTCAGTTTGACTCTGCTTCACAAATTTGTCTTATCCTATACAGGCATGTCACTTTTTTATATTCATGCTGACAATGTTTTCAAATTTGTCAATCCTTAACACCTGGATTTAAAAACAAACCTCGACTTGCATTCTACCAGAATATTTTCAACAAGCCAACTAATGAAATCATTTTGCTTGAATTGACTGATGACCTCCTAGCGCTCCTTCCACCGAGCAAATTACTGTTTACATAATGTTGAAAACACCGTTACAGATGTGATGTAATAGCTTGAAATACATGGTTGACATGTGATCTAGGCCATTTATTATTATCATATCAGTTAGTAATGTTCTGATTACCATGTCATGGACCACTTATCCAGTATGCAGTAATTACTGCACATTAATGAAGATCTATCACCAGACATTGTATCAATTCCTTCCCAGCATCATCATTCTATCCTTAACCTATGTCCTTCTTAATTCCTCGTCGTAATCCTCCTCTTAAGCAATTTAATAGGAACACCAAGTGTTTAGATAATACCTTTATTGTAAAAGTATAATGCCTTGGCATTTATCATAAAGCAATCATGTTTATAAGGAATGCACCTTTTGCGAGAATTTTTGGTACTAATGCTTGTTCTGAATAAAGTTAGATCAGTTTGACTCTGCTTCACAAATTTTCTTATCCTATAAAGGCATGTCACTTTTTATATTCATTCTGACAATGCTTTCAAATTTGTCAATCCATTAACACCTGGATTTAAAAACAAACCTCGACTTGCATTCTACCAGAATATTTTCAACAAGCCAACTAAAGAAATCATTTTGCTTGAATTGACTGATGACCTCCTAGCGCTCCTTCCACCGAGCAAATTAGTTTACATAATGTTGAAAACATCATTACTGATGTGATGTAATAGCTTGAAATACATGGTTGACATGTGATCTAGGCCATTTATTATTATCATATCAGTTAAATTGTCATGGACCACTTATACAGAAGGCAGTAGCAGTGTTATTCTATTAAGTTGGAAAAAGCTCTCATAAATGGAATTGAATTTTGGTTTCTTGTATTCCAACGTATCATATATGTGCTATATATATTCCAACATATCGCATATGCTATTGTATCAATTCCTTCTCCCAGGATCATCAATCTACTTTTTTAACCTTTGTTCTCCTTAAGCCTTTTAGTTATCCTCCTCTTAAGAAATTTAATTCATCAAGTGTTAAGAAAATACCATTAATGTAAAAATAGAATGGCTTGACATGTACCTATCATTAGTGTATCATGTTTTTAGCTCTTCTGAATTAGATTTGCATTCAGTAAGTGCACATATGTACATTATAGGCTTCACAGGAAGACTTATGCATTGTTTCCTTCATATATTTCATATTTTAGTAAGTATATAACTGTCCACTGTTTGCATAGGAGGCATTTAAGGTTTCAAATTTTATTCAACCTAAAGTCTTAAAGTTCAACTTTAAATTATTATGCTAAGTACTGCATTTCCTTCAGTGAACATTCCAGGAGAATAAACATTTCTGCTTAATCAATTACCCACAGCATTACTTCCAGGGCCTATTTGCTTGTTACATTTCCTACATGCACTAAGGTACTGACAAAATATTTGAATAGTATTTTTGTTGTAGAAAAGCTAATAAACTATTCAAATAACAATATTCAGAGTATAGGTTCCTATGCATTTAGGTGAAGTATTGGTTCATCGTTTGTACATATAGTACTATGGCACAGAATAACTATCACTGATTACCCATAGCGTGATTTTTTAACATCTGGTCATACAATTTCACTTTTCTTGCTATGTTGAATGTTGGTTTGTTGTCTCAACTTTCCCAGAAGCAATCAAGGTTTAGTTACGATTGAAAATTAAATAAATATTACACTCACGCTTAAGCAGCTGAAGAGTTCTTTCCACATGTTAAGTTACTTAAGAGCTGTTAAAGTTAACGCTGTTTAAGAACTACCTACTTCGCTTACCTTTTTTCCTTCCCAGTTAATGAATAAGTTTGATTGCTTAAGTGAACTTCTAATAGCGAACATCTAAACAACGTGATTTCTTTCCGTTAACAAGAAGTATATCGGAGTGAGTTCTAATGTAATTATTTCTTTGCTCCGCTTATTAGACTGATCATAAATTAGGCGACTCTGGATGACAAATACACAATGAAAATTCAAAGTTCTCACCTGTACACGATCGACTAGATTAATATTCAACATTAAGTTATGCAATTTCAACTATTCGCATTATTTAAACTAAACACACAAAGGTATACACATTAAAATAACATTCTAGTAGATAACTTTTAAAAAGTAATATCAGTGAAGAGTACGAAGCTGGTTACGCTCCGCCCATCAGTCTCTGCTATTGGCTGGTTAGCTCCAATTGCGGAGCCAACCAAGGCCTGCTTGTTTTCAGCGCGGGTGATTTGAATTTCAGATTACAACCATCTTATTTTCTACATGCAATGGTTATGGTCTTAAAATAAGGCGGAGGTGTGTCTGATATTCACGCATCATGAGTGTTAAATTCAGACCACTACCTTAAAATCAAACAGCGCTTATATTCAGATCGCACTGAAAATCAGATCAACTTTTTACAGTGTAGTAGACTGAACAATAATCATCAAAATTAGAGAAATTGATTGTCGAACCATTAGATTCAAAATGTCCTTCTTTCTTCGTACAGTTAGGGATATGAATAGCTATAAAAATATTCCATTGTATAAACACAAGTTAATCAATGGATAACATAGGCAGTTGCATGTTGGTATAACGACTTTATGCTAACCCAACAAACAGACTGTTTTTGCATGCTTACTTCGCTCATTTTATCTTTTTTTTAAATTGTTGAGTTTAGACTAGAATATAATTACTAATCCTTTTTAAGCACGATATACAATGCATGTTTGGTGTGAATTTACCCCCTGCCACACACCTTTATGGTACTTGCAGTGTGTAATGTAGATGTAGATGTATAAGTAAGCTTTAGTGAACGTACATGCGTAGTGTATGCTTGGTGACAACTCATCCCTCTGCCACCCACCCTCGAGGTGGCTTGCAGCATTATCACAATAGATTAGATGAAAACTGTTACTCTATACTGCAATTAGATTCATTTTATCGATTACCCTCTCAACCCTAGAGATTCTGACTAAATTACACTCTATGCTGCTCCGT
This sequence comes from Platycnemis pennipes, assembly GCA_933228895.1. Classification (NCBI taxonomy): domain Eukaryota; kingdom Metazoa; phylum Arthropoda; class Insecta; order Odonata; family Platycnemididae; genus Platycnemis; species Platycnemis pennipes. The sequence goes on along the minus strand of OW121855.1, from coordinate 109,113,547 downwards.
CAACTGCCGTTAATTTCCACATTATTCCCCTTGGTGCATTTAAAATCAGTCGGACGCAAAAGCATATGCCGCCAAATTGACTCTTCTCGGAAGAAATGAACATTCCATCATCGTAAAATATATGATAGAGATGTAAAAGAGAGCCAGCTGAGATGTTTATAGCTTGGCGGCGGTATACCGCAGGTCGTTAGTCCATACGCAGGCCGTTTGTCGACAAAATTTATAGTTCGGAGTCGTATGCATCGCATGTTTGGAGGAAAGCCAGAATATGGGGAAATTTCCTGTCGCGACGAGCCATCGCTGAATAATTTGACCTTCTCCCCAATCAACCTTGAAATTGAGGGAAAATTATGTCAAATTCGCCAAAAATCCACAAATTCCAAAGAAAAAAAATTTATATCCATGAATTAAATTTTGGAAGGAGTATGCGGGCAGTACCATTATGATCGAATTGACAATGACACGTTTAGATATTTAAAAGACATTTGCATTGTCGTGACTTAGTTATTCTCTATTTAAGACTGAAGCCCACTGAAAAAGAAAGGATAAACGTCATGAAATAGTATTACCCAAGGTTTCAAAGGATCACCGTTGTTTCCAAGGTCGATGGTGGTACTAAATTTCGTGGATAATACATTTTCACGTTTTTTTCCTTTTTCGATATATTTACATTTCACAAAGTGAAGTGAACCATTTGTATGTACAACACAATGCCACTGAATGGCTGTAAAAATCAGAACTGATTGATCACAACAAGTCCACGCAAACAGTCTGTAAACTTTAACCGGATAATTATTATAGAACTCAGAGCAACCCAGGACTATGGTTATAAAAGAGTACTGGCCTTCAGATAATTTTGTTCTTTCGAAATCAGCGTTCTTACCACGGAAGAGATTGGGATACTTTCTTGATAGCAGGAATTGCATCAGTCTTACCATCAAATGTTAACCATAATCGGTAACACATTAAAATTAAATTAATTGTAAATTACATTAAATTAATTGTGAATAATTTAAACAAAGTTGTTTCAAATTCATTAAACCAAAGAATCATAGGTAAGTGTGAAAAGTACTATCTTACAGACTTCTGCGAAGTTCCGCTATTTCTTCATAATGTTCACAAATAAATTCAGTCAGCGACAAAAAGATCGGTGAAAGAATGTAAAATGGCGCCGAAAAACTCTTCGAAATAAAATACATGTCGTCTGAAGATGTGGATCTGGCTTCGAAATCTATCGAAACGGCATTAAATATATCTCGCGTGGAAGGAAAAAGTTTTGCTCCATTATGACCAACTGTTTCCACAAAGCTGCGCAAGAGACCACCAAGTATTCGTCGTTAGATGAAATAATCAGGGAATCAATATGAGATCGTGGGTTGAAATTTAAGACTTAATCTCATAAAAAAAATCCAAGATAATATTTTCGCAGATGACGTTAAAAATATCTTGCGAACTTCAACATTCTATGGAAGACTGGGCACGATCATAAAATTTGAGAAATTGATTGCCGAAACGACATTTTCAAATGTTCTTCTTTCTTCGCACAATTAGCGACTGGACAGAAGTAAATACGTTCAATAGTAGGTATACAAGTTTTCAACGGATAGCATAGGGTCGGTTAGATAGGTTGGTTGGTAGGATGACATTTTGGTACAAGGACTTGAAGCTAACCCAACTAACAGCATGTTTGCGCATACTTGTTTTGACCTTTAAATATTTTTTAAATTGCTAACTTCAACTTAAACATAGCTACTAATAATTTTTTAGGATGATATATTAAGCACGTCTGGCGTAATTTCACCCCCTGCCACACACCTTTATGGTGGTATTAAGGGAAATATGAAGGTGTAGATGTATATGCGTAATGGCACACTAATAATTCAATTCTTAATTAAAGGCTCCACTTAATTACTTAGCGGACGCTTGTCTACGCCGATCGATGGACAAAAGTGAGCAAAAATAATGTAAATACAGAACTGGGATAATTAGTAAGGTTACTGTTAAAGGCGACCCAAATATAATGTCATTCTTGTCTTTAAAAATAGGTGGCCATTTGAGAAGAGGTTAAAATATAAAGAGTGGAAGTAGGGTGGAGATAAACCGGCGTCTGCATTAATGAAGTTATAAATAGAACATGTAAAGTCACTACTGACGAACAGTTGATTCATCAAAATTGGGCACGCAGGGTGTTGGCTCACCAGGCATAAACACCCTTACGCTGGCTTTCAGGGTATAATGTAGGTCCATAAATACCGCACTCTTAACGAAATGCATCTAGAAGTCTACCACTTGACGGCCCATCCGACGGACGAAGTGCTAAATCGATGTGTCCTTCACACGTTACTCCACAACAAGTCACTTCCTTGATGAACAAAAAAAATCTCCGTCGGGAATTCCAGCGAATGGCTCAGCTTCCGAAGCAAAAATTACTCCCGTGACATAACCAGTCCGCGTGACTCTCGACGGGTCGCGGTGAACAACGAGTCAGGAGGGATGGAAATGCGATGCAAAGCGATGGAAATAGGCGAGGAGAAACAGAAAGGGAAGGCTGGCTAATTTGGCAGCGGGGGTTGTTTCTCAAGACGGAGGAAAAGCGACGCAAATCTAGCCTAGGGAATATTCATAGGAATCGCAACCAACCGTGAATCTGCGGGAAGTGGATGAGTCACGGAATGAACACTTCCAGCACAAGATGCACGGGGAGACCAACAAGAGAAATTATGGCAGGACGACCAGAGGCGTGGAGAGAGTTATGGGGAAAAACTGAGCATAAAAAATTATTTCCACGGTTTCTCACAACAGTTTTCATGCCAATCTCAAAATAGGCCTGGTTATGCGTAAAAAGTGATGCGTAGTTAACATCCCCAATGCAGATGAGATCACTCGAATCTAGGATAAACGTGATATTGCCCATGAAATAGAAGTCGCGTTGGGTGTCCCTCAAGGGCGTATGCTAGGCCCACTTTTATCCACAGTAATTCGGCGAAGACGACTGGTAGATGAACTCAATTGTGTCATTTAAGATATCAGGGTAATAGACAAGAGGTAGGAATTTTGCCTGGGAAAAAAGGTAGGGCGGAGTAAAACGTCGGAACAAACCTCCTCTTACAATTAGCGAAATTTGCCAAGGGTTAAAGGTTTAACGCGCGGAGCGTTGAACATGAATCACCCTAAACAAAGCACATAATGTAAAGATAGTTAACCCACAGAAAAATCCGACACCACCGGGATTCGAACTTCGACCCTCGAAATGGGGGACCACTCGAGCCACTACACCAGACCGATTCCACCTGTTTTTATTCCTTCTTCAGGTTAATGACATAAACAACATAGTTTAAAGTGAGCTCTACCTATTTGGCAATAGTGCTAAAGAGCAGAGGGAAATTGTGATCTAGTTGACTAGATATAGTGATCTAGTAGGAAATTGTAAATCAAGTCATCTATAAGCTATCAATAACTGATGAGTTCCTTGACAGCTAGAAGAAAATTTGAAGGAACGCGCAACAATGACCTTCACGATAAAGAGCAATTCTTCCCGAAATACTGGTAGCATCAAGCAAAGTAAAATATCAAAAGTAGGAACAATTTATTTCTCTATTTCCCTACCGTAGTTCCCTAGCCGAGGATGTCAGACAGCTCTCAATGTAACCATATTTGAAAGAGGGTGTCCTCATTTTCTCAATTAGAGATGAGTAAACACTCACACAAACAAAGGACATGAAGACTGTTCTAGAAAAATCCGTCATCATTTCAAAAGCATCAATTCACGATCGCTGATTTAGTCATACTCATTGTTGTCATCAGTGAATGGAGTGACTGATTCAAATCTTTTGGGAGGCCATTAGGGAATATTTCGCACAAATCGTCATTATACATATAGCTCTCTTTCCTCAAATTCCAGCTATTTTTTTAACTTAAGGATAGAAATTCCGTAAACGTGGCACAAAATTAAAGAAGTTTTCCATAGAATAGACTGCAAATACTATATGAAAGAGATATAGACTGGAGATGTTACAGATAAATTAAATACCCCAGTGTGACATATGGTATGCTGGATCGTAAAAATAAAGATTCACTCATTCATCGTAAAAATAAGGGACAGTAACAGATTCAACCGTAGACACCATGAAGGTAATTAGGATAGGTACAGGCAGAGTCCTCTAGATTGCCAAATTTAACTAATAGTTTATTATTGGCAATCTAGAGGACTCTGGGTACAGGAGATTATTATATTTTTGTGTAAATCTGCATGAAACATCAAATATACTATAGATATGTACGTTTCTTAAATATCTCCGTGAATCTTGAGTAAAAAGTGAACCTTACAGAGTAGAAGAGAGTGAATACCTTTGTGGCTACACCAAATTTGTGATTATATCCCCCCAATTTATTTATAACTGGTATTCCTATTTGATTGCCAAATAAAAAATGAGAATAGGACATAGAGAAGTTTCGTGGATTGTATAGACAAACCTCGGGTATATGCTGCGAAGTATTGACTTTAATAGTCAAGCAAACTGACAGCCGTTTAAGATTCCTTGGCAACAGATGGAAATAATCCAAGACGGATAGACAGTTACGAGTCGCGATTATATGTAAATATTTTTCACGAATCCGTCTTGGCAGATGACAGATGTCATCCAGAGAAAGTAATGGCGCTGCTCTCTGCTCCCATGTCACGCCCCCACTGATAAAAGAATTTTTAGAGCGACCACATCTCAATCACGACCGGAATTAAACGAAAAGCGATCAACACGCATAAAGAGCTAATGGCATGAAAAACAAGGCTCAAATTAAAAAAAAAATAAAAAACATGAAAAGAAGTAAAGAGATTACACAGAGGCCTAATTAAATACCTCCACGAAGATGCAGGTTTGAGACAAAATCGACAATATTAGGAAGAGAAAAAGAGTAATATTTGATCCCAATCACTCCTACGCAGCGAAACTCTCGAAGCTAATGAGATCGATATTTAATCGCCAGTATAATCGTTCAAAATTGACACCGATGGTTGCTCGGAAGAAAGCAAATAAACACTTTAGATAAAGAAGAAGAAGACGCCCAAAACCGTCTGAAAATGATAATATGAAGTTTCTCAAATCTCAGTGCTTTCAAAATGAAAAAACTTGAGCTATCTGCTCTCTCATCTGAGCCTGCTACCTCGTAAAATGTGAACTTATCTCCTAGATGGGACAATTTTTTGAACTATTCCCTCTTCCTACATACTTGGCGAGTATAATGGTTTCAGAAAATTATTCCGAAGCCTTAAGGGCGGATTCAGTCTGAAGAGGTCATCAAATCGTAAAAAGAAGACGGGTGCTTTGCAGTCTTTATAAGGATGGGGGTGGGGGGGCAAAAACATAACATCTTTTCGCAAGTTAATAAGAGTTTGCTTGACCTATTTGCATTTGTCGGAGTGGACTGGTTCGTTTTATGAGGCCATACACAGACATGCTCGAATACTTCTCCCATAAATGCAATTTGATACCGCTGAAATTTCACAATATACAAGTTCCCTTGGGAAAATACGTATTGTAACCCATTATGTCAGCTCCACATAATTTAGGGCTAACTCACACATCGATAGACCATTGAACTCATTTAGTTTGACATCTTACATCAAATCTGAGGTCATATTCCATTCCTATAAGACATGAATTTCCATATAAAGAAGGCCAATTTAAATTCATAACTAAGCGTGTTCCAACCAACTAGATTATAATGTGCTGGAGGAGACATGGCAGCTGATTCGAAAAGCCAACAGCCATCTTCGTAGGTACAGATATGCGGGCTTGCTACTGGCGATACTCGTAGGGAAGAAATTGTTTTTGCATGCTGTAAAACTAGACTAGTAAGATGAATAATAGAATGCATTTTTTAAATACGTCAAAGAAACACTTTAAGTGCGGAAATATGCCAACAATCGCCTACTATCATCAGTAATATTTTTAAAGGGATGGTATGATAACTATATTAGTGTAACCAGTGTAATAAATGAACTATAATGGGATTCACTGTCAGATCGTTGGTTAAAATTTAGACTTAATCTCTTGACTAAATTCCAAGATAATGTTTTCACTGATGATGTTAAAAATATTTTGCTATCTCCAACTTACTTTCTGGACTATAATCACAAAATTACAGAAATTGATTTCCGAACTGACAGATATAAAGTGTCCTTCTTTTCTCGTACAATTATGAATATGAATAGCGGTAAATATATCCAATAGCATAAATACGAGTGTATCAATTGAAAGCATAGGTAATTGCATGTTGGTGTAAACACTTTACGCTACCAAATAACAGATTGTTTTTTCATGGTTGCATTCCTATTTTTATCCTTTTTTTTAATTGTAAGTTTAGACTACAGCATAATCACTAATCCTTTTTATGCTTGATATGCAATGCATGCTTGGTGTGAATTCACCCCCTGCCACACACCTTTATGGTGGCTTGCAGGTTATTGAGTAGATTTTAGGTATTTAGCATGTTTTCATGTAGTACCCTAGTTGCATGTCAATACTCCATGTTTGGTGATCTTCACCTCTTTGTCACACACCCTCACAGTGGCTTGCTAGGTTATTGCGTAGATGTAGATGTATGTAGTGTAAAAAGTTTGGATACGAACCAGGTTTAGTGGCAGTCGTTGCGGTAGCAATAAAATGAACAAAATAGAGAAAAAATTAATAAACCGCTGCAATGCAATCTGTGTTACACAACTACAATATTCATTTTATGTTTCAGTAAACATGCGGTCTCCAAAAGAGGCAGTATCCAGCGCAATGTCTTGTACGGAGTAGGCGGGGCCTAATCCTTCCTAAGCACCCCCATTCTGGCTTCATTGTCACCCATTGGCTAGCATGCTATTGCCTCCTCTGGTACATGCCGATCTCACTGGTTCCAACAATAACGGTAGGTTCCAGGACGGTATTCTCCTCTGACTGTCCTGGAGCTCATCTTTCCCCTCCTTACCCACTTCTGTCACTGAACATCACCACTAAAAGGCCAATACTGTTCTGTCTCTCTTATTTCCTGCCTCCTTATCGCCAACGTTCATCCTTTCTGAGATGGCCACAACGCCGTTTTACACTCGATTCTTCCAACCATCAGGCTCATCTCATTAGCATAATTCTTCTATTTTCAGTCATCCACCACTTGATCTTTATAGCTCGACCGAGGTCTGCATTTGCCATTCTTCCCAGAATAATTTCCTGTGTCCGATGAGATTGTCTCAACTTTGTTGTTTTGGAATTTTCACCAGACTACTTCTTCCTTCTCACCCTTCTTAAAACCTTATTATCAGTTACTCGGTCAGTCTATTTTACCTTCACTAATCTCTATACATTGCACGTCAAAATAGTACATAGCCCCAAGCAGAGCGGAAATTTCGAGTGTGTTATAATTATCAAGTAAAAGCTAAAACCGTTTTTCCACGCAAACTTTCTCACGTCACAACTGTCGACCAAAGTATTATATGTGCATTCGAGTTTTAAGGGTATTTAATAATTAACCAAATGGCTAACAAAAAATTTAATTATATAATATTTTTCTCGTTAAATTCTACGTAAATGATTGTGAAAATAATTTTTTAAATTATATTGTTGATCTTTTATTAAAGTTTGAATGGACTTTAATAATTTGAGTTTAAAAACACATTTCCCAAAACCCGTCTGTCGATCTATTCCAAATTTACAAACACAATATACACAAGAATGTTTTATGCGTTTTTTAGACATGTCAGAAATTTATCATTGCAAGTAATGATACTGTATTCAATTTTATCAGAAGCAGTTTTCTCGGTTAATCACGCTCGTTTAATACATCGTCGTTAATAACTTAAGGTAATCAACATCTTTCACGTATATTGATATTAAATTAAAAATTAAGTGCACAACAATTAACGTAGAATAAAATGAAGAAAATATGATATAATTTAATTTTCTATAGGTCTTTTGGTTACTCAAAAACACCCTTCAAACTCGAGTGCACATAACATTTTGGTCGACAGCAGGTACGTAGGTTTCGACGCGTAGCGACACCATCAGGGGGGTTGTGCTCGAAACCGTCGGGATTATCTCGAATAGGTAACCAAGGAGTCACATGGCGTAAACACGAATGGTTCGCAAATTTGGTGTATTTAAGCCGTTGATTACAGCCTCATTCACTGTTTACACTTGTGTTTTATCTTATCTGGGGGTCTATAGTCGAGGCAGATTAGAAAAACTCAAGTGAAAACAATTAATAATATTGTAACGAGTGATTCAGACACACCAAATTTGTGAACCATTCGCGTTTGTACCACGTGACTCCTTGGTTACCTATTCGAGATTATCCCGATGGTTTTAAATACAATCCCCCAAGCATGATGATGACACTACGCGTCGAAATATAGGTGGTAAAGTGAATAAATTAGTGTGGAAAAACATGGGCAATCTTTATTAAGAAAATTTATTTCTATAATGTGACGTTGACGTAATGTTGACGGGTTTTTACGAAATAAATTTTTTAATTCGACGTAGATGTTGAACACGTTAAAGAAACGTCATTTTTTATTTTCAAACATCAATAAAAATCATAACATTATAATTTTAAAAAATTATTTGTACAACAATAAACGAACAATTAAACTAGAAAAATATGATATAATTAAATTCTCTGTAGGCCATATGGTAATCCATAAACACCCTTCAAACTCGAGTGCATATAATATTTTGGTCGACATTTATAAACATATAGACATTTATTTTCATAAATACATTAAATTTTCAATTTAGATCAATTGCCAACCTAGTGTATGCATGAGTTAGTAGGTATAAAACATGTACACATTAAAAGTGCCACTACATGCAAACTAATTTCTACATCAAAACCTACATTCTACAACATCATATACCAAATGTTTCCATTCTCTTGTTTGCATGACTCCCTGTCATAAAATAAAATATTACGTAAACTAACTTTTCTCATATTCTTCAAATTCTCCATACTTCCCTTTCTTCTTACCTCTACTTCTGCCTCTTTCTTTCAAAAAATATTTCTTCTATATGCCTAAAAATTATTCGCCAATGCAATTTAAGTCTATAAATTGCAAAAAAATTTTATCTTCTTTGACGTGAAAGGTGATCCTTTCCGACAAAATGAAAAGGCAGTTTTCCCCTGTAATTCAGTATTTCTTCCTACCCAGATTTCTATTTGCACGCATAATCATGTATGAAATACAATATCCTCAAGGGAGGGAAACCTGAAGATGTTAGAGCAAATTGAAACCCAGCTTGTATTAATAATATTTCCATCTCAGCAGGAGATTGCCTTATTATTCGTATCCGTCACGTGGTATCAATTCCATCACGTCTCTCCCAAAAACTTCCTCATTAATGCGAAAGATAATAACTACGCACAGTCTATCGCTGGCTTACGAGACCTGTGATATGAAATTAATTATTGTAAAAGAGTCTATTCTCAAAGACGATCAGCGATGAAGATGCCAGTAGTCTGCGAGAAAAATAAGAAGCTCTTACGCAATCTCTTTCTCGTCAAGTGGTTCACTAGAAATATCCGGTCTCCTCGGTATTTTCTCGGGCCATCGAAAACAGAAAACCTATTAATCTCTATCAGAATGTCCAATGTCTCAATGTCAGCATATCATTCTCCTCCTGGAGCTCCGTGACTCGTGATTAAGTTAAATTCAAGAATTAATTCGCGAATCAGGCAACAAATATTTCAAGACATAAGGACATTATTCATTTGTTTTTTATTTTAACGGATGCGATAGTCTATTTTTATTTTCAGTAAATAAATATCATCAACTTTTATCTCATTCAAATATATAGAATACCCAATATATGATTAATTTCCATCAAAATGGCGAGGGAACGGAACTAATATATCACACTAACGACGTCGCAATTATTAAAATTCTCTACTGTCGACTTATTAAACATTCGTCAAATGTGACCGATTCAATTTTCACGAAATAAATTGCCGTGATAATCGCACGAATCAACTTAAATTATTACTCTCCGACCAAATCGAAGACCAAAAGTGACGATCCCTTTAAAACAAAATAAAAATCATATTTCCATCACCAGGGATTTTACGGGTCAATGCCACAGATTACAGGGTTGGCATTACTTTAGCAAATCACCAGACATTGATAAATACTTAGAAATACATTTATCGATAAAAAAATAAAATTGCCGATAGAAGCATTCCAATCTACTGCTCCTAAATATTTTTTTAATAAAATAATGCCATTTCGTCAATGTAAAGAGGTAAACCAAGAAAAGAACTGAGCGGAGAGCTCCGTCGAAACATGCATATCATGATGGCTGACAAAAAAGACATTTCTAGGTAAAAAAAATAGCTCTGATCTACTTTAACATTTCGTATACACTGACATTACGTATTATATGAATTATCCATATTTTAATATTCATCGAAGATAGCGTAGATGACTAAAACAATTTACAGATGGCGACTATAACTTCAATTTTCGTTATAACGACCGAAAACAGTCAACGCTCATTATAACGAATAACGACAACGTACGCCGCGGCCCCTTCTCCAATCATTATCATCAAGCGTGTATTATTATTCCGTAAGTCAACATCCCTTTTTCTCAACTTACACAGAGCCTACAAGAATGGAAATCGTATCAATGGATACGTTTTTTCTTACATTTAAAACTAAAGTTACCTTAAAACTCATTGTTTGTTTATAATTTAAGTTGAAAGAAAAATCTTAAAAACGAATGCGTGCCAAAACAAGAACGTCATGGAGACGCCATAAATAGACAACGACGAACAAGAGATTGTTTTTCATAGGAGACATGCATGTTGCTTTTCATTTTGCGAACAAATAATAAGAAGAATTGTAAATACGTTCTCATTAATATATTGTTTACGCTAATTTGTACATATTCTTCCTTGGATATTTCTGTGCTATTTCTGTAGTCCACAAAAGTCTAAATTTTTCTTTTAGCACGGTGAAAGATTCATACTTCCGTTGTTTTATAGAATTTTTTTCAGAATTCGTACGCCAGTTTAAATTTTTAGCACTCAGAGTAAGAGGAGGAAGGAGAATATTAGATATATTTTTTTGCAGACGATTCCAACATGGCCCATGTAAAGCACCAACAAAACTCATCGCTCCCTTCGCTGCAAACGGCAACAATGCAGGCGACGTAACTCGCCGGCCATTAATTGTCGCAATTAAGCACACTTCAAGATGGCTCCCTCCCTTCGAAGGGAGCATTTAGGCACCTAATTGGCGAATTCGTACGCGGCTATTATTTGGGTCACTTATCTTGCTGGGATAAGCTCCTCGTTTCGCTTGTGGCAGTGGGTGGGCGTGTGAACTGGAAGGAGAAGCTATGTTTCATACGCGGCACACCCAAGTGTCCTCCACAGACACTCACCGTACGGCAGGAACACGGCGTTCCCCCGATCCAAAAGTGGAACACGAACCACACCACACTGAAGGACGGTCGGCCAATTCCGAATTCGGAGGAGTCGAGACTACTCCCACGAAACTTCGTGACCGACTCGAGGTTACCCTGGAAAGGATTACGACCGAGGGGAAGGGAATAAAAAAAAGAGAGAACAAAGGCTTGCCACCACCGAATAGGAACTTCGCCCCCAGGGTCGTACCCTAGGGAACGGCGGTCGACTCCACCGCCCACTTTAAAGGGATCCCGGACTGAGCCCTCACAAGAGAGTCGGGTGACACGTAATGAATGCCCAGGAGCCAGAGGGACAGAGAAATGAAGATATGCCTGGACCACGGCGGAAAAACGAAGCTAAAGCATTTCCTGCGGTGGTAGAGCAGTGATTACACGTAGCACTCCACTCCTACACATCTACATAGTACCCTGCAAGCCAACATAAAGATATTCAGCAGGGGGTTAAGGTAGAACCTCTACTACAAGTTCCTCCGAAAACATGCCTTGATATTTTGATATATTGTAGAGAAATCATTCCTTCGTCAATCCATGAAAAAATATTTGGGGGTCATCGGCCAATTTACGCTTATTTCAGGATTTGAAAATCGTCACTTTCAGCCTCAAATTACATTGCTCTTATGGAAGAATGGTGACGTCCCTCCCTTAAAAATTTTATTTCTCAAAATTTCCCCTGAAAACACCATCTCAAAAACTAATATATTGTCGCTGAATAATTAACGAATAATATGTATTTTTTTCAGGTTGCCTCATCAGCCATTTAAGGCTAATATTTATGTTTGAAAAACGATGAAAAGTCTAACTTCCGTTCCTTAGCCACCATAGCGACAGAAGTCTGGCAACGATGTTAGGGGAGTCATGAAAACAAACTGGCCCAGTACCTTCGTCATTTATTCCTTACGTCACGATTGCAGACGATTTATGCTATGAAGTGTGTCTTTGATTAGTACCATTTGTACTGTACTCCCTGTTAGTACTGGTACTCGAAGAATCCCTGAGTGCGCTAAAATATTTAAACTCAGCAGTCGTGATACACGGAATATCATAGATCCCTGAAAATAATAGGTATAACACTGTTTACAGGATAAAGTCGCTTCTTTATTGCTACTCACGATGGCCTATTAGTTCTTTAAAAGAATATTTCCAATATTTTAATGAATATTTCGTAGTATAAAGTCATCGTTTTCACCTAGCACTAAATAATACTTTGTTTTGAATACGTATTTATTATCACCCGCATAATATATTTCTCACCAAATAAGTAAAAGTGAGAATATAAGTCAATAATATGGTCGTAGGAATTTGAAACTAGACTCGATGCATACTGTTAATAGCACTAATATGTTTGGTAATACAATTTCCCAAACCTGCTCACTAATCAACTATACAAGCATTCTCCAAGAGAATAAAATAGTTTCTCAAGGGAAAACTGATGAAAATGAAGTTCTAAGTTCTGATGAAATCTTAATTCTAGTTCCTCCAAAAGAGAGTTGCTTAGCCGTATATCTGTTTCGCGAGATCCCAATCATCATGGCAGATTATTGGCAGTTAACTTAGCTGACAGTTCATAACCCTTACAATTTTCTGATACGGGTCAAACCATGTAAACACTTATCAAATATGAGCAATATTGTATATACCCATGCCAGGCCCGAACCCAATGCCATACCCAAGCCCGAACTAGTAGTATCAGTATACCTTTTACCAAGCCCGTAGCCAGGACAAAAATTGAGGAAGGATTTACTGATTGGGATCTAAAGACTATGTCCTCTAGAAAAACAATGTTTTTTACAGTACCAAAATAGTAATTCATCTTTACTGCCTTTTTATTATCTGTCATACACAACAAATAATCTCACCTCTATGCTACTTCCTTCTTCAACTTTTCATACATTTACCCTCTAAATGAAAAATTGGAGGGAGTTCACAACCCCCTCCCCTTCCACTCACTACAGCCTTGCCTTTATCCATGTAAACGGTAACGTTCCACCCACCATACTGTAAACAGCAATAGGATGTGTAGAAAATTCTTTCCTCTTTTTATTAATAGTACCTATTTTTTTCATTTCTTGGCTAAAATAATATAACACTAAGGTGATAATAATTTTAAAGCTGCCATTAAGAAATGGTAGCTTTCAAATTTTTATCGAAATACTGCTTATTCCTCTTCGGGCTGGCTTGAGATTTCGATGTCAATACAGTATTTACAACACCGTTCACTCTACATTTTATACCCCAATTACATTCCAGTCCGATGAGAATTTCTTCTGTTATATCAATTAACGTTAACACTGAATTACACGCAGTACAAATAATCAGCTTAGCCAAAACATTTATTTCTACGATTCGACATCCAACAATAAATACACTCAAAGAGTTGATTTTAAAAATACTTTCATCAGTATTATGTTCCTTTAGATTTTACAAACAATTAGTCTAACTATATTAAGACATAAAGTTGCCTTTAAAACGAACTTATGAAGCCATAACTCTAGCCCTCAAATGGAATTGGCGATTCAAAAAGGCAAATTGCACTGCCCAAGAGAGCTCAGTTATAAAAATTATCGCACTATAATGTAATAGAGCAAGTGTAATTTGTAACTACAATACAAAATACCGTATTGTAAAACTGAAGAGAAATGCTTGAAAACTAATAGCAGAAGGCAACGAATCTCAATGAGGTAGCGCAGGCGAACGTTGGTGTCCAACTGGTGTGAAAAACTGGTTTCTATGTCAATATTTACACGTTCTTTACGGTGTTGGCCATTTCGTCGTCAGAAAATATGTCTAATAAACTTGTTGTAATTAAGTTTCTAAGAAAAGATCAAAAGCGATTTTTAGGTCTGTTATTTTATTTCATATCTTAATTTATTATTATGAAATTTTATTGTTGCTCCTGATAAAATTTTTTAAGTGCCTCTGACACATGGCGTCAATATAAAAGCCTTTCTTCATACCACCAAATTACTTCAGTTGGAAGAGAATTCATGTTTCGTATAGACATGTTGAATAGTTGAAAATCGTTTTTAATTATTATTAACAACATTTTGAGCAATTTTATGTTGTTTCGGCATGCTATATTCGTCTTATGAAAATAGTGCTTCGAAGCGCTGGTTCTACCTTAATCCACACCAAACACGCTTTACCTAACACGCTGAAAGAGGGTTAGCAGCTATATTCCAGTCGAAGCATAACAATTTAAAATATATATACAAACCTACTTGTTAAGTTAACTTAAAACTTGTATAATACCCACTCGGCTCAGCATTGAATACGCCAAACATTGATACTTGGATGAGATATTAGATTAAATTAAAATTCACGAGTTGTACTCTCCACTTATTTTAATGTAAACTTGCACACACCACGTGTTCCAACGCCTAAATCGTCATAATCATTACACCTGATGATTAGGCGTTGAAATATATGTTGAGGACAAGTATACATTAAAACAACAGGACAGTAGGTACAACTCGTAATATGTTTTGTACAAATGCTGGGTACAAATACACAATGTCAAAATGTTGTTTACAAGTATACATTTAAACAACAGGACAGTACAACTTCTAATATGATGTGCACAAATATTGCACACAATGTCGTAAAATATTGTGTACAAATATATGTTGTGTACAAGAGTGCATTAAAACAACAGGACAGTACAACTTTTAATATGTTGTGTATAAGTGCTGTGTATAAATGTTGAACACAATGTTGTGCACAAATATATGTTGTGCACAAGTATACATTAAAACAGCAGGATGGTACAATTGTGAATTTTAACTTAATATCGTTTAATGCTCTTCCACCAAGTAACACCACATACAGTTGAATTTACTGGATGAGTTAGCCCTAGCAGCCATCCGAGTACGGTCGATATACCTGTATAATCGAGTGCTCCGAGACATCGCAACAAGTTCTCGTATGTAAACAAGGGTGCCGCCATGGCATCGTCAATATATTATTGTCAGCAACAGCACAAGCCAAAAAATTGCTAATTTTAACAGAATAATTCAAAGTATTGCCCTTCGACTATGATGTGACATGCTATGTCGTGTGCTGATTGCTTGGGAATACAGGGTTACTGTTTAAATTTGCAATTGCGGTTTTACGAATAGTTTCACCGCGAGCAGGCGTGTTTACTTTTTACGTACGACTCATAAAATGTTAATCTCTTTTTCGGAGAATCTTTTTCGCGAGCAACAGAAATTACTACCAATCCACTTCTTTTATCTTAATGTCTATCATACCACAGTACAATGGATTTTTTAACATATTATTAGCATCTATAGAAGGGATATCCACCTTAACTGCAAAGAGCGGGGATTTTGGAAGGAGTAAGCTATTTTGGCTGGAATCCTGTGTGTTTTTTTTGGGATTCCAGAGAGGTTTTGGAGAAAACTCAGAAGGTGGCATTCAGAAAAAATATCGGTAAGTAGGATGCCTGAAATAATAACATAAATGCTTTGAGGCAAACAAGGAAAGACTCAAGAAGTACGCTGAGCAGAGGCAGAGGTTATTACTGGGAGTAGGTGTGTACATAGAATTCCAAGGAATAACATTAAGGGTTTTTAAAACGGAGTTGTGATCCGGTTGGTTTACTCTAGTAAAAACTAGACCAGTATTATGAATAATGGAAAGCATTTTTGAAATTCATCGAAGAACAAAAGAACGCACGCAAACACGTAAAATAAGCGCCAACTACGCTGCTTGAATTGGTTGAATTTTAACCGATTTTAACAATAGAATTAACTCCCAGGGAAATAAAATACATTCATGCTTGTATTTAACGGCCTTAGGAAGATTAATTGACGCCACTGCGACGAAATGTTGGTACTATTTCATTTTTATAAATGTTTTAATGCACACACACACAATGCATTCTCCATAAGAGGCCGCACAAAACGCAATGTTTGGGCTGGGCCTAATCCTTCCCAAGCACCCCTATTCTAACTCCATTACCACCCATTGGCTATCATGCCATTGTCTACACTACCACATCCTAACCTCTTTGGGTTTAATATGGATCCAGTATCTGAATTTGCTATTAGAGAGAAAGACATCTCAAAAATATTATTGAGGAAAGATATAAGCAAGGTATTGAGGTGCGTTTATACGAATAAGTTGCTATGACAGCTCGCTATCGCTACTGCTAGCTATGGTTAGTCCGTACCAATTACTATGCGGCTGAAAGCCACTGGCTCGGCGTTGTCTAACGAAGTAATATAGTTTGATGTCACTAGCGATTGATGCTTAGATTTTCTTTACATTCTTAAAGCAAAAAATTCCATTGGCATTGATTTTGTCCACCCATTCTTTAAAGAGTAGATAGAATCTTCCTTTTTGGGGAGAGATTTCCTTGTATACATATTCAAAATACCGATTTCGGAATTCGTGCATTGTTTTCCTTCGGCGATTGTGTTGCGATTGTGTTGGATACATTTCCGCTGGGAAGTAGACAGACTTCAACTTTGCCGATGATAGCTCGAACGTGCATCGATAGTTTTCGACATATGTCCAGTATCGACTTTAAATCTCATCGCAGTTGCTGTTTACAAGAGCGAGTAGGGATTAACAGCTGACTGTCATAGAAGTCAACTGCTGCGTGTAAACGCACCTTTAGAGCCAAGAGAGGGAGAAGATTAGGCGTTAATGGAAACGATTAATCGAAACAAAAAACAATATATCGCCAATGCATCGGAGCCAGAGTAGGGGGTTTCGAAAAGATTATAATAAACTTTATATCAGTGCCCATAAACAGTGAAAAAAGGCAAAAAAATGTTATTTTTCCTAAAAATGTATATGCCAATCTAATAATTTTAATTTTTTTAATGATTTTAATATTTTAAATTTAATATTTTTTATTATATAATTAGATTTTAATGTTTGCGATGGAATACAAAAAGGCATCACTTCAAACACAGTCCAATATACAATAAAAAATTTTTTTCAATTAACTTTACATCCCCATGCCATTCAAAATTGCTTCACGGGTAGCAACGGCTCTTCCCCGAGATTACAAGACGGCTGCCAGACCTTCCGAATTAGATTAGCGATTGACGGAAATGGCATTCAGTACCGAACAGTATTGACACGAGGAAGCACTGCTTGAAAATTAAACAGCAACGCTCGACGCAGCTACAATACGATTATCGCCGGGGAGGGAACGCGATTCGATAGCTCGATTTTCAAGCTTAATGTCTGACGAAAACCAAACAGCTGCCAACCGGTTGACGTCCGGTGGCTCTTCCATTAACGAAAATCGATCGAATTGGATTCTTCATGCGGAGGATAATCACCAGATGCAAAATCGAGGAAATGACTCACTAAACGAATTACTTTCTAAAAAAAATATGTTCCAAAAAAGTACGAATATATACCATCAACAGTTTCCTGTGTCATCACTTTCGACGACTTTTAAAAAAATTCTGTTCTTCAAAGAGAATAAAACAGCCAAAAGCAATTTAGTGGGGACACGATGAAAGCAAATTGGCTACATGCCGCTGATCAAAAGATAAATAAACAGCGAGTTGCTAAGCAACTACAAAACAAACATCCAAAGGCTTGAGATGAAATCTGAGTCAATGCAACTCATATTTTACACGGGGGAAATTTAAGCTTGGAATTCATTTTATGATAAATTTAATCAGATTAAAACAAAAAGCATCGATTTAAATCTTATTCTTTCTGTTATCCTCCCAAAATCATGACTGTTTTCTTCGGTACTTTCACACTCATCCCACGTCCGCGTCGTTCCTCCATCTTTTCCTTGGCCGACCCACAATTCCCATTTCCAGCTTTATCCCTCACAATTCTCACCATCATCCTATTTTTGTCCATTCTCTTCATCTGATCATATCATTTTCCGTTTTTCTTTACGAATCCACTCGTAAATGTCTTTAAAACCACATTCTATTTTTATCATCTGACTCCTTTCTCTGTTCAACACTTTTCTGCCTGTGATTCTATTCAAAATTTCAATCTTTCATGGTTATAATTATCTTTTTTTGTTCTGGAGGAGTCAGATCTATTTATTCTGCATATATTAAACAAAACACCAATGGCTATGTGTGAATAAGTGATTTGAATAAGTATACTAAAATAAATAAGTAATTTTCTCAATCTTCCACCTGGTGATTCCTCCGTATGAAGACTTCTCAAATCTTCCTTTACAACTCTTCTCATTCATATTTCCCTCAAGGAATGCCCTCGTGAGACCATCATGCCTCAAAATGCAACGGTATGATTGCCCACAGAAAAAAACATCATTGTTTATTTGCTCAAATATTCAACATCCTCATTCAAACACATATTACGGCCATGTTCTGGCCTGATTGAGGGTCACCCCAAGGCAGTAATGGCTATAGCTCTGCATAGTATTGTCCTAATACGGCCCCATTGTGAGTTATTTTCGGCTCATTATTATAGGGTTGGCCAAATCGGTGCCAAAATACAGCCAGAATCACCGTAATTGTAATCAAGTCCTTAGGAACTGTTGTTTATCTGCGCTGATTGTATATTCTTTTGTTGACAAGGCTGAAGTTGTGTTTACGTACAACACGTCTGTAGGGCGTGTGAATTACAATCTATATTTAAATAACGAACCTAGCAAGATAGAAGATTGGTTGAAAATATCCTTAAGGAAAAATACGAACGTTGGTATCACAGGTACGGAATCTCAAGTATTGTGGGACTTCATTTATGCACCATTCGTTCTTGATAATCAGTTATTCCACTGATATTATATGCAATAGTTTAGTCATCATTGCGGCTTTTCTTCTTCTCAAGGATGAATAAGAACAAACTGGCAATAATTTGTATAATGCAAGCTAATGCGGTAGTTAAATGCTCTTACAAATGATATTATTCAATGAATTACAACTGGAAATTGGGTCTGTAGCTGAATTTTACATAAACATCGGCTATGTTACGCCGAATTTGGGTTAAAAACGAAATTATCCAAACTGCATCAAGTGATAGTGAACAATGTACATAACGTTCTCCCATTTGCTGTTTTAAATACACTTATTGGCAACTAAAATCTTAATATTATTCTCATTGAAATTGCTCAACTTATTTCGCTGTCGGTTGCTAAAGTAGAACTTTTTATGTATTTACATGATCAAGTACCTTTCCTTTAAGTAGAATTATTAGTGTGTATATGTGGAATTGTATTTGTGTATTAACACATTCACGTACATCTCCATCTACATAATACCCTGCAAGCCACCATAAAGGTGTGTGGCAGGGGGTGAATTCACACCTAACATGCACTACATATCATGCGTAAAAAAGGATTAGTATTAATACACTGTTCTAAACTACACTATTTAAAAATAGCAAAGCAAACATGCAAAAACATGCTGTTAGTTGGGTTAGCTTCAAGTCCTTATACCAACATGCAGCTACCAATGTTATCCATTGCTACACTCGTACTGGATATATTTACCGTTATTCGTTTCCCTAATTGTAAGAGAAAAAAGAACATTTTAAAGCAGTCAGTTCAGAAATCAATTTCTCTAATTTTGTGATTATGGTCCAGTCCATCATAGTAAGTTGGGGTTCGCAAAATATCTTTCACTTCATCACTAAAAATATGGTCTTGGAATTGGTTTAAGAGATTAAGTCTACATTTCAACCTACGATCTGACAATGATTCCCAATTTAATTCGTTTAATAGACTGGTTACGCAAATAAGGTTATCGTACCTTCCCTTTACAAATCTTGCCGATCTTCGCTGCACACGTTCAAGTTCATTATTTAGACCGATTTCGTAGGGATCCCATACACTGGCAGCATATTCCAAATTCATGTAAATGAAATTAATCCGTTCCTAACAACGGGAATGTATTTTCGGCACGATTTATCTGTACTTTATTTCAATGTTCCAATAATAAATTAACTCACGACTTCATTAAGCGGCCGCTATATATAGACACGCACAAATCTCGGTCAGATGCATCTATCGCTCGGTCGCGGAGTCGAGTTCCAGATAGATGACGAACGGACGCCGGCATTTCTTTCTCGGATGCTTCAAAAAGGGGATGGATATTTTCCGACCATTGGGAAAGACAGGGAGCGCGATGGGGAAGCGAAAGAATATATGGAACGCATGCGATCGCAATTCCCGAAAAACCAAATGGGTCGCGCCGGTTGTCGCTCAATTGTTCGTGACCCATCTCTCCTGAAACTGGGACATCGCTTGCCCAGTCTTTTTTTTTTTCATTTATTCGTTCGTTTTTTTTTAATTTCGGGACACGCCGTACACCGATGGGTGCTCCCGAGTGGTTTAAATGCAACATCCGCCAAACGGAACTGAGTTCTGATAGAGGGAATTCGGGCCAATATAAAAGGTTGAGTGGAGTTCAAGGACGAAGTATAATCCTCGGTTTAAGGAGGCCCCACCGGATAATGAAGTTGATGTCATTTTTGTGAAAATTTCAGGACACGTCAGTTTTTGGCCCTTCTGTCGATCGATAATACAATAATGAGCCCTTTCCATACTATATTTGAAGAAACAAGACGCTGAAAATCAGATATTTTATACGTGGCTATAGCAGCAGAGCATGGCTCTTGCAGTAAAATTTGCAGATTAATAATGTAAAGAGAAATGTAGTTTTGATAAAAAACTAATATAAGATGCGCAATTTTATGTAGAATTTAGCATTGCAAAAAAGTGCTCTCCTTACCACACTTGTTTAATAGATATTAATAAATTTTTGCTGTAAAAAAGCAGAAAAGCCTTAGTTACATGAAAGTGGCGCTACAGTATGTTGTTATCATTAGCAACGGTACTTGTGACGGAACGTGCTTATTTACTTTATATTTACTAACTTAATTTAGAAATATACCTTACCAATGCCCTTTTTATATTTTTTAAGTAATTTAAATATTTCATTCTTTATTGACATGGTGTAATTAATCCCAATGCTTCCTAATGGTAGCAGCGTCATTTTTGCCAAAAAAATTTCAAAAATACGAATATTAATAAAATTCAAAACAAAGAGTTGTATTTGCAAGGGAATAGTTTAAAAGTACGTAAGAAAATATTCAACCTATTTTAGAATGCGTAATAGCGGCATTGAGCATGTATTCTCACTTTGTAAATTAAACGTGGCAACAACACGTCAGTCATGTTCCGAAGTCAAAATGAGCTAAAAGAGCTAGTAAAAATAGAATGCAGCTAAAACGTGCTATATAATAGCATACTCACACAATTATTGTGCATGCGTTATCACCCTACAGATGATTATCCATATAGGTGTTTTTCTGGATCTGTATTTATTCATTAAATAACATAGCTATTTTACGGGATTTTGAATCGCGGAATTACGGTGGAACCTCCTTAAAGTAGCTCTGAGGTAAGCTTCGTTCAGGAGCCTCATTAAAAAATCTGGACAATCTAGAGCCCCGATAATGACGACACTTGTAACCATATTCAGAATCTCAACTACAGTCTCACTTCTACTACGCACTGCATCCAAAAATATCTACCTGAGGAGTAACACCACCTTTGAAGGTAGAATATGCACAACAATGTTACTCGTTGTTGGGATTTTAGGTCTTAAGTAGAAGAATCGACACTGCAGTTGAGATTCAGAATATGGCCCTGTGACTTAAGAACCTCGACTAGTGCATATTTTGGAATTACAACAATCGTATTTGCGTGTTACGTCACTATCGCAGTATTGTTGATAATGGAGTGTTTTCGAGGCCTCGTTGAATAAGGCTCCAATACATTGTTGAGACTCGGCTGGGATTTCGACTTCACATACTCGGCGAAATCCGATTTCTGTATTTCATTATTCTGAGTCGTAAAAGGTGTAACGCGATGACCTTGGCAGTTCGTAGGACAGGCAATATTATGTCCTTCCTGAATAAGGCACCATTAAGAGCTCTTTCATCCGCTGGAAGGAAGACGCTTTCCTCCCAGTTTTTAGAAAAACCACCACTTGCGTTAATTCGAAGAAACTCTGGTTTGCAGCCATTTTTTATCGCTGAATAACGCAATGGCTATACTATCAAACGGTCAACTTGATTGAAAAAATAACAACAATGAGTCGGGGATGCGGAGCTTTTGAACAGCTGTAATGACTCAACCTGTCTGTAACTGTTGTCATTGAAGTAAAGAAAACTAGTTTTACGTAGGTTTAAAAACGGTATTTGTACCGTAATAATGGAGATGCATTGGTAACATTAAATTTTTGATCGATGAGTGACAAAATGATACGCCGCATAGACAAAATAATATTTCTTTCCAAAGCAAAATGGAGTAAATTATCTGTATAAATGTATTTGATCAGTTTTAGACGCAACACGGGAAAACCGATCTGTTCATATGTATGCAGATAAAACTGCTCTGTTACAGGTTATTTTTAAATGAACAAAGAAGTAAAATTTAATAAATTGGACACCAGTGTGACCTTTACCCTTGATTAACTTTGGGAACAACAGCTAATGTTGCAGGAGGTTAGGTTAGTAATAGTACTGCATTTATTGCCTGAATTTTTCAGGCGATTTTTACTAAAGAAAACTACTTCCCTCAATTTGTCTACAAATTCAGAGGCCTCCTTGTACTGTTCAAGTGCCTAATCACGCTTTTGACGAAAGCAGTAATCTCATTAGAGACATATAAGGGACAATTTCACAAGGATCTTGACTTGCGGTCTTGAGCTAACCTCATTAAGGTTTGGGAAAATGAGGTCGGATCGTGGCCTCTTGAGTGCAAGGGTCACGATTGGAATAAACATGTACAAATGAACGCTCAGCCAAACAACAGCATTATTATCTCCTAAAGAATTCTACGAGATCACTGTAAACGTAGGTACAACAAGTGTACGTAAATACAAACAAGATGAAGGCTACAAGCTTTTCCTATTTATATCTACTTATTAGTTAACATCCAGCATTAATCCGGTTAGGGTAAGTTTCTTTTATTGAGTACTCCTGCTCAACTCTAGGTACTTCTTTTTACTACCAACTTCTATAGAATCCTTCTTTCCCTGCAATGTTTCTCAATATTTCATTCATTTTACCTCTCTACCTCTATTTATTCCATCTAAAACAACAATGCTATTCCTTCCTCTTCCTGGCTGTCCTAGCAAACTTACTTCTATTCACGCTTTCAGAATCCCATAGGCTCGAATTACTTATTTCATGTACCTGAAAGATCTCCTTCCATTTTCCTCCAGCATCTTCCTCTTTCTCCATAGGCTCAAGAACTTCTTCGTTCGCTTTCCTTTCCGTGCATCACACTTTCCACATCCTCCTCAGAAAGCATATTTCAGCACCGAAAGTCTCATTTTATCCTCTTTACGCAAGGTCCACATTGAGAAACCATGTCAGGCCATACCAAATACAAAGTTCATTGCCGAGATTTTTGGTAGCATTATTAAGGTTCTAACCAGAAGTTTGTCCACATATGCCTGTTTTGATAACACAATTCCCCATCTAAAGCTCCTTTCACACGATACTTGATCCAGTAACAGGTCGAAGATACTCGCTAGTATTTCCGATCAAAGATACTAGCTAGTATACTAGTAGCTTTACTAGATACTAGTAGCTTTCCAGTATCGAGTAATATAGGATCAGTATCCCGGCTAACAAGCGTGATCGCCACCATACTCGCAGAGCTACTTTATTTCATAGTCGATGACTCCGTGGCCGTACACCAATCACGTCACGTTACAGACACTGTGCGATCTTCTCTTTTTTAAATTAATGAGAATTACCGCTTCATAGCTATCACGAGTTCAAAGATGGAGTGATACCTCCTAAGACGGTTCCAATCATGCTAGAATTCGACCTCAGTATCAAGTATCGGCTATCACACTAGGTCTTTTGCTGGATCAAGTATCGTGTGAAATGGGATATGTGATCGTACTAGTAGGAAGCTCTAGTACGAGATATGAGAAACATACACTGAATGTAAAAGAGAATTATTAGGTCATTATGAATACGATAGCCGATATAGCCGCGTCAAACCAACATTAGGATTGTTAAGAATTATCCACGACAGTGATGTTCAGCAAAAATGCTGAGATATTAGTGGTTACACAAAAATCTCACAACTGGATCCGATTCTTTCAATAAACTCTTCCGTCGTCGTGAATGTAAATCACAATGCTGAATAAATCTGTCAAATAGCCTCTTACATGTTTTAAGCTAATGTTACAAGCTGCTCTACCTTTATATTCTTAGTAGTATGATAAAAGTCATCGTTGAAAAACGCTGAAATTGCTCCAACTGCTGAGGTTATATCACACCGTCAAACCTAACTTAATCCTGAGACAAACACAATATTCATGCCTGAGGTAAAATTCAAGACTGACCTCTGGGTTGCTAAAAATGGTACTAACCTGACTACCCTGGCCGGCGTTAAGAAATAATATTTTCCAGAAAATTAATATTATTTTTATTCCTCATTCCATTACATATTATTTTCTAACATTAAATACAATATCCATCAATGATGAACATAGGTACCAAAGAGGAAACGAGGTTTCCACAATGTACCCCAAATAATATTGTTGCATTCAAACACGCCTTTCATAACTTCGTTTCAACTTAGCTTTCATTACTTTCCTCGAGTACCTTATGTTTAAAGCCCATTCCATTCCCCTCAAACTGATCCTGAAAATTAGCTTAGTAACGACTTAAATTCCATCTCTACGTAGAATAGGTGAAGGTACACTTTATAGAATAATTTCTGGTAAACAATGAAGTGACCAACTGTGAAATCGAAACCACAATTTCTTCAGCCTGAGTGGTGAAAACGGTCAGATATAAGTGGTCACTCACAAGAACCTCAGGACTACGTTCAACACTTTCTTTTCCACCACAATTTGTGGTTGCGAACCGTTCAGGCGTACATAGATGCTCGCTGATATTACCGGCCATTGCCTCTTTTCTCACACTTTTATATGAACGGTAACAGATACGTGCGTGGTTTTAAACTATACCTCAAAATTTAGCTTTATTGATGATGATTATTATTACCTTATAATTACTTCAATCATGTGCATGCGTGTCGACAGCCACGGTCGTGTACAGAGGCCGATTCCTCCTCTTGTTTACTCTCCACATAGCAACCCGCGAAGCAAATTATTGACCGTTAAATGATTTTCGTAACGGATTCATTGATTTCCGTGTCATTGTGTTTAATTTTTTCAACGTAAACCTTCGAATATCGATCACGAATCCAAGGAAGGACAGTACAGATTGCCGATACGCATAAAATTTTCGGTTATTTGTGAAACCAAGGTTAGCGCGCTTACTAAAGGTTGAGCAACACTTCCAGTAATAAGGAAAACGATTTGAATTCTTCCAGAACCAACGCGTGATATATTTTTACGGGGTATTTCCCTTCAGGATTGGCTAAAGACGTGCGACCCAATTTCACTGTTCTGAATCGTATTAACATAGTGATTAGCATACGGTTGGTGTGGAGGCTGAAGTACTTCCCCTTCCGAGGGACTGGGTTCAGATTCCAGCAGAGGTGGACACTTTTTATTGTTACACCAGCCCCAATTTGAGTTTTGCTCCGAGAGCACTTCCCAGGCCTGTACTCCGTTTGTCGGACGACACCAAATATGTTGACATATAGGAACTGATATGCTAAGACTATAGTTAACAATGAAGCCTAAGCAATGTGCTTAGGAACGATTAGGTCCCGAGTACTCCGTACAAAGGAAGTGTATTAAAACGTAAGTAAAAATTAAATCATACTCAAATTACATCGCAGTGGCATCAATAGATCTTCATAAGCCATTTAAAGGGGTATTAATTAGGAAAATCGCTCAAACTACCTTCAGGGAAGACGACATATAGCTAAGATCGTTTGCGCATTTAAGGATAGGTTGATTACTGTAGGTGATGGCAGGATATTCATTGGTAGAGAATAGTGATAGGTAAAGGTCGGTGATATTACTTGGGAACGGAGCAAGGGAAGGGGGAAACCAGGGGGGGGGTGTTTTGGAGACCGTCGGGATTATCTCGAATAGGTAAACAAGGAGTCGCGTGGTATAAATACGAATAATTCGCAAATTTTGTGTGTGAAAACCGTTGATCGCAGCCTCACTCATTGTTTACATTTGTGTGTTACCTCATCTGGGGGCTCAATAGTCAAGACAGAAGAGAAAAACTGAAGAGAAAACAATTGATTATACAGGTATCGTATCGTAACGAACGATTCAGACACAATACATTTGCAAACTATTCGTGCTTGTAGCAGATGACTTCTTGGTTACCTGTTCGAAATAATCCCGACTGTTTCAAAGCACAGAAATATGATATTTAAACAGGTTGAAATCGAACCTATTTTAGTAATAAAATCAACTCACGGGGAAATCACATTTTATTACGATGGCTGGAGCGAGCTTTTTGTCTAATCCCAGATATGCGTGAAAATTTATTCATCCGTGTATTATATAGAAATATCCGTGTATTAATTTATGTATCCCTTATTATTGATACCAATGGAAATAAGGGAAAAAAATTCACTTTATCAATG